>OX493339.1:8165937-17365031 GCA_950371115.1 Anania fuscalis | reverse complement strand
TAACCTAACCTAACCTAACCTAACCTAACCTAACCTAACCTAACCTAACCTAACCTAACCTAACCTAACCTAACCTAACCTAACCTAACCTAACCTAACCTAACCTAACCTAACCTAACCTAACCTAACCTAACCTAACCTAACCTAACCTAACCTAACCTAACCTAACCTAACCTAACCTAACCTAACCTAACCTAACCTAACCTAACCTAACCTAACCTAACCTAACCTAACCTAACCTAACCTAACCTAACCTAACCTAACCTAACCTAACCTAACCTAACCTAACCTAACCTAACCTAACCTAACCTAACCTAACCTAACCTAACCTAACCTAACCTAACCTAACCTAACCTAACCTAACCTAACCTAACCTAACCTAACCTAACCTAACCTAACCTAACCTAACCTAACCTAACCTAACCTAACCTAACCTAACCTAACCTAACCTAACCTAACCTAACCTAACCTAACCTAACCTAACCTAACCTAACCTAACCTAACCTAACCTAACCTAACCTAACCTAACCTAACCTAACCTAACCTAACCTAACCTAACCTAACCTAACCTAACCTAACCTAACCTAACCTAACCTAACCTAACCTAACCTAACCTAACCTAACCTAACCTAACCTAACCTAACCTAACCTAACCTAACCTAACCTAACCTAACCTAACCTAACCTAACCTAACCTAACCTAACCTAACCTAACCTAACCTAACCTAACCTAACCTAACCTAACCTAACCTAACCTAACCTAACCTAACCTAACCTAACCTAACCTAACCTAACCTAACCTAACCTAACCTAACCTAACCTAACCTAACCTAACCTAACCTAACCTAACCTAACCTAACCTAACCTAACCTAACCTAACCTAACCTAACCTAACCTAACCTAACCTAACCTAACCTAACCTAACCTAACCTAACCTAACCTAACCTAACCTAACCTAACCTAACCTAACCTAACCTAACCTAACCTAACCTAACCTAACCTAACCTAACCTAACCTAACCTAACCTAACCTAACCTAACCTAACCTAACCTAACCTAACCTAACCTAACCTAACCTAACCTAACCTAACCTAACCTAACCTAACCTAACCTAACCTAACCTAACCTAACCTAACCTAACCTAACCTAACCTAACCTAACCTAACCTAACCTAACCTAACCTAACCTAACCTAACCTAACCTAACCTAACCTAACCTAACCTAACCTAACCTAACCTAACCTAACCTAACCTAACCTAACCTAACCTAACCTAACCTAACCTAACCTAACCTAACCTAACCTAACCTAACCTAACCTAACCTAACCTAACCTAACCTAACCTAACCTAACCTAACCTAACCTAACCTAACCTAACCTAACCTAACCTAACCTAACCTAACCTAACCTAACCTAACCTAACCTAACCTAACCTAACCTAACCTAACCTAACCTAACCTAACCTAACCTAACCTAACCTAACCTAACCTAACCTAACCTAACCTAACCTAACCTAACCTAACCTAACCTAACCTAACCTAACCTAACCTAACCTAACCTAACCTAACCTAACCTAACCTAACCTAACCTAACCTAACCTAACCTAACCTAACCTAACCTAACCTAACCTAACCTAACCTAACCTAACCTAACCTAACCTAACCTAACCTAACCTAACCTAACCTAACCTAACCTAACCTAACCTAACCTAACCTAACCTAACCTAACCTAACCTAACCTAACCTAACCTAACCTAACCTAACCTAACCTAACCTAACCTAACCTAACCTAACCTAACCTAACCTAACCTAACCTAACCTAACCTAACCTAACCTAACCTAACCTAACCTAACCTAACCTAACCTAACCTAACCTAACCTAACCTAACCTAACCTAACCTAACCTAACCTAACCTAACCTAACCTAACCTAACCTAACCTAACCTAACCTAACCTAACCTAACCTAACCTAACCTAACCTAACCTAACCTAACCTAACCTAACCTAACCTAACCTAACCTAACCTAACCTAACCTAACCTAACCTAACCTAACCTAACCTAACCTAACCTAACCTAACCTAACCTAACCTAACCTAACCTAACCTAACCTAACCTAACCTAACCTAACCTAACCTAACCTAACCTAACCTAACCTAACCTAACCTAACCTAACCTAACCTAACCTAACCTAACCTAACCTAACCTAACCTAACCTAACCTAACCTAACCTAACCTAACCTAACCTAACCTAACCTAACCTAACCTAACCTAACCTAACCTAACCTAACCTAACCTAACCTAACCTAACCTAACCTAACCTAACCTAACCTAACCTAACCTAACCTAACCTAACCTAACCTAACCTAACCTAACCTAACCTAACCTAACCTAACCTAACCTAACCTAACCTAACCTAACCTAACCTAACCTAACCTAACCTAACCTAACCTAACCTAACCTAACCTAACCTAACCTAACCTAACCTAACCTAACCTAACCTAACCTAACCTAACCTAACCTAACCTAACCTAACCTAACCTAACCTAACCTAACCTAACCTAACCTAACCTAACCTAACCTAACCTAACCTAACCTAACCTAACCTAACCTAACCTAACCTAACCTAACCTAACCTAACCTAACCTAACCTAACCTAACCTAACCTAACCTAACCTAACCTAACCTAACCTAACCTAACCTAACCTAACCTAACCTAACCTAACCTAACCTAACCTAACCTAACCTAACCTAACCTAACCTAACCTAACCTAACCTAACCTAACCTAACCTAACCTAACCTAACCTAACCTAACCTAACCTAACCTAACCTAACCTAACCTAACCTAACCTAACCTAACCTAACCTAACCTAACCTAACCTAACCTAACCTAACCTAACCTAACCTAACCTAACCTAACCTAACCTAACCTAACCTAACCTAACCTAACCTAACCTAACCTAACCTAACCTAACCTAACCTAACCTAACCTAACCTAACCTAACCTAACCTAACCTAACCTAACCTAACCTAACCTAACCTAACCTAACCTAACCTAACCTAACCTAACCTAACCTAACCTAACCTAACCTAACCTAACCTAACCTAACCTAACCTAACCTAACCTAACCTAACCTAACCTAACCTAACCTAACCTAACCTAACCTAACCTAACCTAACCTAACCTAACCTAACCTAACCTAACCTAACCTAACCTAACCTAACCTAACCTAACCTAACCTAACCTAACCTAACCTAACCTAACCTAACCTAACCTAACCTAACCTAACCTAACCTAACCTAACCTAACCTAACCTAACCTAACCTAACCTAACCTAACCTAACCTAACCTATCCTAACCTAACCTAACCTAACCTAACCTAACCTAACCTAACCTAACCTAACCTAACCTAACCTAACCTAACCTAACCTAACCTAACCTAACCTAACCTAACCTAACCTAACCTAACCTAACCTAACCTAACCTAACCTAACCTAACCTAACCTAACCTAACCTAACCTAACCTAACCTAACCTAACCTAACCTAACCTAACCTAACCTAACCTAACCTAACCTAACCTAACCTAACCTAACCTAACCTAACCTAACCTAACCTAACCTAACCTAACCTAACCTAACCTAACCTAACCTAACCTAACCTAACCTAACCTAACCTAACCTAACCTAACCTAACCTAACCTAACCTAACCTAACCTAACCTAACCTAACCTAACCTAACCTAACCTAACCTAACCTAACCTAACCTAACCTAACCTAACCTAACCTAACCTAACCTAACCTAACCTAACCTAACCTAACCTAACCTAACCTAACCTAACCTAACCTAACCTAACCTAACCTAACCTAACCTAACCTAACCTAACCTAACCTAACCTAACCTAACCTAACCTAACCTAACCTAACCTAACCTAACCTAACCTAACCTAACCTAACCTAACCTAACCTAACCTAACCTAACCTAACCTAACCTAACCTAACCTAACCTAACCTAACCTAACCTAACCTAACCTAACCTAACCTAACCTAACCTAACCTAACCTAACCTAACCTAACCTAACCTAACCTAACCTAACCTAACCTAACCTAACCTAACCTAACCTAACCTAACCTAACCTAACCTAACCTAACCTAACCTAACCTAACCTAACCTAACCTAACCTAACCTAACCTAACCTAACCTAACCTAACCTAACCTAACCTAACCTAACCTAACCTAACCTAACCTAACCTAACCTAACCTAACCTAACCTAACCTAACCTAACCTAACCTAACCTAACCTAACCTAACCTAACCTAACCTAACCTAACCTAACCTAACCTAACCTAACCTAACCTAACCTAACCTAACCTAACCTAACCTAACCTAACCTAACCTAACCTAACCTAACCTAACCTAACCTAACCTAACCTAACCTAACCTAACCTAACCTAACCTAACCTAACCTAACCTAACCTAACCTAACCTAACCTAACCTAACCTAACCTAACCTAACCTAACCTAACCTAACCTAACCTAACCTAACCTAACCTAACCTAACCTAACCTAACCTAACCTAACCTAACCTAACCTAACCTAACCTAACCTAACCTAACCTAACCTAACCTAACCTAACCTAACCTAACCTAACCTAACCTAACCTAACCTAACCTAACCTAACCTAACCTAACCTAACCTAACCTAACCTAACCTAACCTAACCTAACCTAACCTAACCTAACCTAACCTAACCTAACCTAACCTAACCTAACCTAACCTAACCTAACCTAACCTAACCTAACCTAACCTAACCTAACCTAACCTAACCTAACCTAACCTAACCTAACCTAACCTAACCTAACCTAACCTAACCTAACCTAACCTAACCTAACCTAACCTAACCTAACCTAACCTAACCTAACCTAACCTAACCTAACCTAACCTAACCTAACCTAACCTAACCTAACCTAACCTAACCTAACCTAACCTAACCTAACCTAACCTAACCTAACCTAACCTAACCTAACCTAACCTAACCTAACCTAACCTAACCTAACCTAACCTAACCTAACCTAACCTAACCTAACCTAACCTAACCTAACCTAACCTAACCTAACCTAACCTAACCTAACCTAACCTAACCTAACCTAACCTAACCTAACCTAACCTAACCTAACCTAACCTAACCTAACCTAACCTAACCTAACCTAACCTAACCTAACCTAACCTAACCTAACCTAACCTAACCTAACCTAACCTAACCTAACCTAACCTAACCTAACCTAACCTAACCTAACCTAACCTAACCTAACCTAACCTAACCTAACCTAACCTAACCTAACCTAACCTAACCTAACCTAACCTAACCTAACCTAACCTAACCTAACCTAACCTAACCTAACCTAACCTAACCTAACCTAACCTAACCTAACCTAACCTAACCTAACCTAACCTAACCTAACCTAACCTAACCTAACCTAACCTAACCTAACCTAACCTAACCTAACCTAACCTAACCTAACCTAACCTAACCTAACCTAACCTAACCTAACCTAACCTAACCTAACCTAACCTAACCTAACCTAACCTAACCTAACCTAACCTAACCTAACCTAACCTAACCTAACCTAACCTAACCTAACCTAACCTAACCTAACCTAACCTAACCTAACCTAACCTAACCTAACCTAACCTAACCTAACCTAACCTAACCTAACCTAACCTAACCTAACCTAACCTAACCTAACCTAACCTAACCTAACCTAACCTAACCTAACCTAACCTAACCTAACCTAACCTAACCTAACCTAACCTAACCTAACCTAACCTAACCTAACCTAACCTAACCTAACCTAACCTAACCTAACCTAACCTAACCTAACCTAACCTAACCTAACCTAACCTAACCTAACCTAACCTAACCTAACCTAACCTAACCTAACCTAACCTAACCTAACCTAACCTAACCTAACCTAACCTAACCTAACCTAACCTAACCTAACCTAACCTAACCTAACCTAACCTAACCTAACCTAACCTAACCTAACCTAACCTAACCTAACCTAACCTAACCTAACCTAACCTAACCTAACCTAACCTAACCTAACCTAACCTAACCTAACCTAACCTAACCTAACCTAACCTAACCTAACCTAACCTAACCTAACCTAACCTAACCTAACCTAACCTAACCTAACCTAACCTAACCTAACCTAACCTAACCTAACCTAACCTAACCTAACCTAACCTAACCTAACCTAACCTAACCTAACCTAACCTAACCTAACCTAACCTAACCTAACCTAACCTAACCTAACCTAACCTAACCTAACCTAACCTAACCTAACCTAACCTAACCTAACCTAACCTAACCTAACCTAACCTAACCTAACCTAACCTAACCTAACCTAACCTAACCTAACCTAACCTAACCTAACCTAACCTAACCTAACCTAACCTAACCTAACCTAACCTAACCTAACCTAACCTAACCTAACCTAACCTAACCTAACCTAACCTAACCTAACCTAACCTAACCTAACCTAACCTAACCTAACCTAACCTAACCTAACCTAACCTAACCTAACCTAACCTAACCTAACCTAACCTAACCTAACCTAACCTAACCTAACCTAACCTAACCTAACCTAACCTAACCTAACCTAACCTAACCTAACCTAACCTAACCTAACCTAACCTAACCTAACCTAACCTAACCTAACCTAACCTAACCTAACCTAACCTAACCTAACCTAACCTAACCTAACCTAACCTAACCTAACCTAACCTAACCTAACCTAACCTAACCTAACCTAACCTAACCTAACCTAACCTAACCTAACCTAACCTAACCTAACCTAACCTAACCTAACCTAACCTAACCTAACCTAACCTAACCTAACCTAACCTAACCTAACCTAACCTAACCTAACCTAACCTAACCTAACCTAACCTAACCTAACCTAACCTAACCTAACCTAACCTAACCTAACCTAACCTAACCTAACCTAACCTAACCTAACCTAACCTAACCTAACCTAACCTAACCTAACCTAACCTAACCTAACCTAACCTAACCTAACCTAACCTAACCTAACCTAACCTAACCTAACCTAACCTAACCTAACCTAACCTAACCTAACCTAACCTAACCTAACCTAACCTAACCTAACCTAACCTAACCTAACCTAACCTAACCTAACCTAACCTAACCTAACCTAACCTAACCTAACCTAACCTAACCTAACCTAACCTAACCTAACCTAACCTAACCTAACCTAACCTAACCTAACCTAACCTAACCTAACCTAACCTAACCTAACCTAACCTAACCTAACCTAACCTAACCTAACCTAACCTAACCTAACCTAACCTAACCTAACCTAACCTAACCTAACCTAACCTAACCTAACCTAACCTAACCTAACCTAACCTAACCTAACCTAACCTAACCTAACCTAACCTAACCTAACCTAACCTAACCTAACCTAACCTAACCTAACCTAACCTAACCTAACCTAACCTAACCTAACCTAACCTAACCTAACCTAACCTAACCTAACCTAACCTAACCTAACCTAACCTAACCTAACCTAACCTAACCTAACCTAACCTAACCTAACCTAACCTAACCTAACCTAACCTAACCTAACCTAACCTAACCTAACCTAACCTAACCTAACCTAACCTAACCTAACCTAACCTAACCTAACCTAACCTAACCTAACCTAACCTAACCTAACCTAACCTAACCTAACCTAACCTAACCTAACCTAACCTAACCTAACCTAACCTAACCTAACCTAACCTAACCTAACCTAACCTAACCTAACCTAACCTAACCTAACCTAACCTAACCTAACCTAACCTAACCTAACCTAACCTAACCTAACCTAACCTAACCTAACCTAACCTAACCTAACCTAACCTAACCTAACCTAACCTAACCTAACCTAACCTAACCTAACCTAACCTAACCTAACCTAACCTAACCTAACCTAACCTAACCTAACCTAACCTAACCTAACCTAACCTAACCTAACCTAACCTAACCTAACCTAACCTAACCTAACCTAACCTAACCTAACCTAACCTAACCTAACCTAACCTAACCTAACCTAACCTAACCTAACCTAACCTAACCTAACCTAACCTAACCTAACCTAACCTAACCTAACCTAACCTAACCTAACCTAACCTAACCTAACCTAACCTAACCTAACCTAACCTAACCTAACCTAACCTAACCTAACCTAACCTAACCTAACCTAACCTAACCTAACCTAACCTAACCTAACCTAACCTAACCTAACCTAACCTAACCTAACCTAACCTAACCTAACCTAACCTAACCTAACCTAACCTAACCTAACCTAACCTAACCTAACCTAACCTAACCTAACCTAACCTAACCTAACCTAACCTAACCTAACCTAACCTAACCTAACCTAACCTAACCTAACCTAACCTAACCTAACCTAACCTAACCTAACCTAACCTAACCTAACCTAACCTAACCTAACCTAACCTAACCTAACCTAACCTAACCTAACCTAACCTAACCTAACCTAACCTAACCTAACCTAACCTAACCTAACCTAACCTAACCTAACCTAACCTAACCTAACCTAACCTAACCTAACCTAACCTAACCTAACCTAACCTAACCTAACCTAACCTAACCTAACCTAACCTAACCTAACCTAACCTAACCTAACCTAACCTAACCTAACCTAACCTAACCTAACCTAACCTAACCTAACCTAACCTAACCTAACCTAACCTAACCTAACCTAACCTAACCTAACCTAACCTAACCTAACCTAACCTAACCTAACCTAACCTAACCTAACCTAACCTAACCTAACCTAACCTAACCTAACCTAACCTAACCTAACCTAACCTAACCTAACCTAACCTAACCTAACCTAACCTAACCTAACCTAACCTAACCTAACCTAACCTAACCTAACCTAACCTAACCTAACCTAACCTAACCTAACCTAACCTAACCTAACCTAACCTAACCTAACCTAACCTAACCTAACCTAACCTAACCTAACCTAACCTAACCTAACCTAACCTAACCTAACCTAACCTAACCTAACCTAACCTAACCTAACCTAACCTAACCTAACCTAACCTAACCTAACCTAACCTAACCTAACCTAACCTAACCTAACCTAACCTAACCTAACCTAACCTAACCTAACCTAACCTAACCTAACCTAACCTAACCTAACCTAACCTAACCTAACCTAACCTAACCTAACCTAACCTAACCTAACCTAACCTAACCTAACCTAACCTAACCTAACCTAACCTAACCTAACCTAACCTAACCTAACCTAACCTAACCTAACCTAACCTAACCTAACCTAACCTAACCTAACCTAACCTAACCTAACCTAACCTAACCTAACCTAACCTAACCTAACCTAACCTAACCTAACCTAACCTAACCTAACCTAACCTAACCTAACCTAACCTAACCTAACCTAACCTAACCTAACCTAACCTAACCTAACCTAACCTAACCTAACCTAACCTAACCTAACCTAACCTAACCTAACCTAACCTAACCTAACCTAACCTAACCTAACCTAACCTAACCTAACCTAACCTAACCTAACCTAACCTAACCTAACCTAACCTAACCTAACCTAACCTAACCTAACCTAACCTAACCTAACCTAACCTAACCTAACCTAACCTAACCTAACCTAACCTAACCTAACCTAACCTAACCTAACCTAACCTAACCTAACCTAACCTAACCTAACCTAACCTAACCTAACCTAACCTAACCTAACCTAACCTAACCTAACCTAACCTAACCTAACCTAACCTAACCTAACCTAACCTAACCTAACCTAACCTAACCTAACCTAACCTAACCTAACCTAACCTAACCTAACCTAACCTAACCTAACCTAACCTAACCTAACCTAACCTAACCTAACCTAACCTAACCTAACCTAACCTAACCTAACCTAACCTAACCTAACCTAACCTAACCTAACCTAACCTAACCTAACCTAACCTAACCTAACCTAACCTAACCTAACCTAACCTAACCTAACCTAACCTAACCTAACCTAACCTAACCTAACCTAACCTAACCTAACCTAACCTAACCTAACCTAACCTAACCTAACCTAACCTAACCTAACCTAACCTAACCTAACCTAACCTAACCTAACCTAACCTAACCTAACCTAACCTAACCTAACCTAACCTAACCTAACCTAACCTAACCTAACCTAACCTAACCTAACCTAACCTAACCTAACCTAACCTAACCTAACCTAACCTAACCTAACCTAACCTAACCTAACCTAACCTAACCTAACCTAACCTAACCTAACCTAACCTAACCTAACCTAACCTAACCTAACCTAACCTAACCTAACCTAACCTAACCTAACCTAACCTAACCTAACCTAACCTAACCTAACCTAACCTAACCTAACCTAACCTAACCTAACCTAACCTAACCTAACCTAACCTAACCTAACCTAACCTAACCTAACCTAACCTAACCTAACCTAACCTAACCTAACCTAACCTAACCTAACCTAACCTAACCTAACCTAACCTAACCTAACCTAACCTAACCTAACCTAACCTAACCTAACCTAACCTAACCTAACCTAACCTAACCTAACCTAACCTAACCTAACCTAACCTAACCTAACCTAACCTAACCTAACCTAACCTAACCTAACCTAACCTAACCTAACCTAACCTAACCTAACCTAACCTAACCTAACCTAACCTAACCTAACCTAACCTAACCTAACCTAACCTAACCTAACCTAACCTAACCTAACCTAACCTAACCTAACCTAACCTAACCTAACCTAACCTAACCTAACCTAACCTAACCTAACCTAACCTAACCTAACCTAACCTAACCTAACCTAACCTAACCTAACCTAACCTAACCTAACCTAACCCAGTTGCGCGCCGTCCGCCCCCGGGAGCACCACGAATCCACGTTGCTCCGCGGGAAAAAATTCGAAAAAATTGGTTTTTCGCGTCCGATCGGGGTGTTCTTGGTGTCATTGTGTGCGTCTCAGTGAATAGAACAAGGTGACAGTTCGTGAACAGTGGGGACTCTACGCGCCAAGCCGGAAAAGACGGAAAACTGAAAAATAACCTCAAACTCACCACGTGCTCCGGAGGTTTTTGCCGTTTTTCTCGAAAACGGAAGCGAGGAGGTACCATTTTTCTTTCACCATTTTGTGGCGCTTGCTGAGGCGCATACGGGGATATACCACACCCCCCACCCCCACCACTTTTCGCGGAGCTACAGACATTTTTATTCGAACGTGGAAAACACGTGTTTCTGTTCCCGGGGCGGAAAAAATTTTTCAACAGTGCAGTTGTGTGCGGGCATCATAGACTTTCATTTTGACACCTCAATTGTCAAAATCGGCCTGCCCAGTACGGAGAAATTAACATTTTTGTGAATTTTTTGTGTCTCTACAAACTTTGACCTTAATTTATGAGAGAACTAGATCGGTGACACTAGTGTTAAAAATTATCAGTGCGTAGTGTGTCTAATGTACATTAATTTGCGCCTACTGAAACCCACGCGAAACTGAAATTCGATTTTTCAGAGCGTTTTCAGTGAGACATAGTGACCACGAGGTACCACTTCCAGTAGAGACACTTTAAATCTAAGTTTAGCATAAGTTAGCTTATATTTTTCCCTGCACAACGCCACTTTTTTCAGCGGGATCGGACCACGGACCCCAGAGTTATTCAACTTTCAGCTATTTTTCCCTATAGCGCCTGAAGGGTTGTTTTCGGGTCCTGAAACTGGCCGGAACTGTCTCTACCTGTCCATCCGAGACTACATAACCCCAAACTCGGGTCTTCTGGGACCATTTCTACGATTTTCGAGTCCCGGTCCCCATTTTGGCGGCCATTTTGTTTCGGGGACGATTTGGATACCCGGCGATAGCTCGGCTCCCTGGGATCGTACGAGCGTGCGGTTTTCAGTGTTGGGAGGCCCTTTTAGAGCTCTACAACGAAACCTGGGTCGGAACCCTCTACGTAGAGTTTCAAAAATTTCGAGTTTTCACCACAAGAGCGACGTGCGGAGTGCCGGTCCCAACCTATCAGTGAAAACCGCAGGTCTGTGCGACGTCGGGAACGGAAGTTATAGCGATTTCGCGCCGCCATTTGACATTTCGGCGGCCATTTTGTTTTTCTTTGACAGTGCATAGCTCCGTTCCTACTAGTCGTATCGGCTTCGCGATTTCACATTCGGGATCCGGGTCGCTAGCTGCTCCTGTTTTTCCTATTCCCGGGACTCTACGTCACACTTTTTTCCCCGTTTTTATTTCCCGTACAGGGAGATCCGCTTGGTGAAGCCATTATCCCTCCTTTTTTCCGCGCTTCTGTACGACGCACACAGCCCATTTTATAGCTGATTTTCCGGACGGTTTGACATTTCTGGCGGCCATCTTGGATTTTTGAATCAGCTGCCGCTCGTCAACCGTTCGACGTATCGGCACGGGGTTTTTTGCGTCGTGCACCTTGTCCAGCACCGCTCCCATCCAGCCCATTGAGGTAACTCTATATAGAGTTTTATCCCCCCCCATTTTTCAAAATTTTACCCCCCCTTTTTATTGGCCCATTGGGTAGAGCTTGCCCTCCCCTCCACTATAGTTTTTTCCGCGCTCCGATCCGACCACGGGAAGCCAGTTTTCCCCACGGGGATCACTTTTTGGGGTACTTAGGGGACAGATTTCCCCCAGCTGTAACTCGCGAACCGTTAGTCGTAGAGACTTGCGGTTTTCACCGTTAAGTTGGTCTCTCGTTCGTCTAGCGACTCCCCCTGGGTCCCTGACTCTACCTCAGACTCGGAAAATTGGGTTTTGTAGAGTTGATAGAGTCGGCCGGTTTCGCTGAAGAAAAGTGCATGTTTTATAGTTTTAGTTAGTTTCTAAGGTTTTCCAATTGTATTTTACGCTTTTAACGTTTTAATTTTAAATCTATTATTTTAAACTTGTATTTTAATTCTAATTTTAAATTTATTATTTCCTATTGGATCATTGTTTGTAATTATTTTATTTTATTGTAAATTTAATTCGCACATTTTGTTTTTAAGAAATTATTTAATTCTTAATTTTAATTAATTGTGTTTATTTTTATCGAAATTAATTTCTTTAATCGAATTGTAATTGTTAATATTTTATTTTGTATTTTAATTTTATTAATCAAATTATTGTCTTTTGACTCATTGTGCTACCACAAAAAATTTATTGAATTTTGTCTAAAATTTGTTACTGTGTCCAATTATTTCCACCCCTTTTCCACTTTTACTATACAGAATGCCTAAAGCTTCTTCGGTTAAGAGCGCTCCGGCGGGGACGGCCAAGGGTGCGGCCAAGCCGTACTCAAAACCGACCCTCCGCAAGAGGGCTATTATAAAGGGGGCAGAGTCAGTATGCTCACTTCCTGTGCCAGATACCACGCCCAACACCGACTCTGAGTCGGTCCCCGCGGAGTTGCACTTGCCCCCACCGCCACAGAGTGCGGATCCTACTGGGTCGCTCTCCCGGGCTGATCACAAGCAGCCGGATACCGCTGTTGAGCTGGCAGAGCCGGTGTCTCCCTGCCCGAGTCTGGAGGAGGCGAGTGCCGGGGTTCCTCTCGATCGCGGAGACGGACTATCGGGTACGTACATATCCGTAGTAGCCTCGTCCCTCCCATCGGTGAGCGAGTGCGCCGCCTCGGAGCTGGACTCGGACCTAGACGAGTTGGGGGTGGCTCGCCCGGAGGCGCCTACGGACGACGACTTCACGTGGTCCGATGCCGGTAGCGTGCACAGCGGTCGAAAGAGTATGTTGCCGCCGACCGCGAAACGCCTCGGAATCGCGATGGACTGCGTGACCGTTCGCGCCAACGAGCTCCTGTTAGCAGGTAAGTTGGCCAACAAGACAGCCGGGAACATGAAGAGGGAGTGTAGGGCTGAGTCAGACGACTGTCTACAGTCAATGTACGAGATCATCCTCGCCCTTTCCGACTCACGTTCCCGGCACAAGGCCTCGTTGGAGCAGGAGCGAGCCAGAGCGGCGCGAGAAATCGTCCGGGTGGAGCGTGCCCACAATCGCCAGCTGGCGGATATGATCGCTAAGCACGAGCGGGGAATGGCGGAGCTTCGCGAGCGAGCGGAAGCACACGCAAAGGCCATCGAGGGAGTGCGCGGCTGGCTCAACTTCGAGCTGGCGGGCCCAATAGGACTAATAGAACCCATCCAGCAGCAAATCTCCAAGCTTCGGGGTGAGTTGGTTGCCATATCGGCCGGGCCGGCTCCGGCGTCGACGGATGCCACTCCTTTCGCCCGCGTAGTGTCTACCCGCCTGGATGATATCTCGACAGCCGTTGAGCGCATGACGCTGCAGTTGCGAGATATCAGCCTAGACGTGGAGCGATGGCGATCGGAGGCGACGCAGCAAGCTTCCCGAGTTAGGGAGCATACGCCGCCCCCGGCACCGGCCCAAATGTCGTCCTCTTGCCTGCCTCTCAGGGAAGAAGACATAGTTAAGATCCTGGAGGGGACACGCGAGATCCTGTCGGAGCCGAGGGCGGAGGCGGAAGGCGCTGTGACGCGCGCTATGCTTGAGGAGGAGCTGCAGAGAGCTACGGGTCCCATCATGGGGCAGCTGCGCACCATTAGGACCGAGATGGGTGACCTAGCGGACGTGGTGCAGCTGAACCCAGCGCCAGCTGAGGTCACACAGGGTCTTGGCCTGGAGATGGCCATCAGTGAGACAAAAGATAGGATAGGTGAGCTGCTGGAGCCCTTTATCCGCGGGGTGGAGCGCGTCGAGGCAAGCCTCCAGGAGGCTCCGGCCACCGGGGGGCCGCCGCTGGCTCCCCCGACCGCTGCTGCGGGACCGGGCAGGCAGGTTCCGTCCTCTCCCCCCACAGTCAAACCGAAGCCCGTCTCATCGGGCCTGAATAGAAGGAGCTACGCGGAGGCGGCGGCGACGCCGAGGTTCCCCGTCTTTGTGGAATCGAGGGATCCTCGAGCCACGAGCCAGGACGTGATAGGAACACTGAAGAAGAAGGTGGACGTGGTAAGCTTGGGAGTCGGGGTGAGCGGTGTCCACCCGTTGAAAAAGCAGCGCGTCGCGGTGAACTGCGACACTGAGGAGAGCCAGAGGAGACTTCGAGACGCCATAAAGGAATCCGCCAGTGACCTTACCGCGACTTCAAAGCTCCCGAGGAACCCTCTGGTTCGCCTTATAGGTGTCGCGAACGACCTAGACGACGCGAGGCTTATCGACGCCGTCAAGAGACAAAACAAGAATCTCCTTGCATCGACTCCTGACCCCGTAATAAGAGTGCAGCGCAGGACGAAGGGAAGGACCCCTCAGTTGACCAACGTCATATTGGAGGTGGACCCTTCTACCTGGGCTGCAGTCTGTAGCAACAAGGTAAAGGTAGGGTACCAGACGGTGGTGGCCGTGGACCAGTCACCTATAGTCCAGTGCTTTAGATGTCTGGCCTACGGTCACCTTGCCAGAGACTGCAAGGCGAAGGAGACCTGCGGCTACTGCGCGGGAGGCCACGACACCCGCGGTTGTCCCAACCGCGAGAAACCTCCCAAATGCATCAACTGCACTGATGCTCCCGGCAACCCGAGCCCCGCCCATCCGGCATACAGCCACGAATGTCCCCAGTGGCAGCGCTGGGACATGATAGCAAGGAGAGCGGTGCGTTATTGCTGAGGGCACCCTCAGGTTTATCCAGGCAAACCTTGGTCGGGGTTTTGCTGCGACTAAGGAATGCCTGGAAGATGCAGCAAAAGTAAGAGCTACCGCAGTTCTAATCCAGGAACCCTATGTCGGGGCCACCGGGCGCATGTCGGCATCGCACCGGATCGTCCAATTCGCGAGCCCGAGCTCGACTTCTCCCGCGAAGTCGGCCGTAGTTGTCACCGACCCTACTGTCCAACTGTATGTAAACCCGGACCACGTCACGGGGAATATCGTGTGTGCCACCATCGCCACCAACGGATATAGTCTGTGCCTTATTAGTCTCTACTTTGAAGGCACAGTGGATATCGCCGGCTACCTGTCATCCCTCTCTGCCATGCTGGACGCCACCAACGCCGACGGGATCATCGTTGCCGGAGACGTCAACGCCACGAGCCCCTGGTGGGGATGCGAAGCGGAGGACGACAGGGGAGCGGCAATGGCCGATTTCTTGGCACAACACGACCTTCACCTACTGAACGAGGGTTCTACGCCGACCTTTTTTACCTATCGTGGGGGCCGCCTATACAAAAGTATTGTAGACATCACTGCGTGCACACCCTCGCTACTCAACAGCGTCGTGAATTGGAGAGTTGACGTGGACACCGCCGGCCTCTCAGACCATCGCCCACTCAGGTATGACGTCAGGCTAGCTGCGAACCGGACCAATGACGCCGACACCTCGCCATCTACTTGGAGGTTCAACACCGCCAAGGCTGACTGGAGCAATTTCCCCCAAGCTCTTGAGGAGAGCCTGGAGAGGAGAGGGCTCACCTGCGAGTCCATCCGGGCGGTAGCCGATCTTCGGCGGCTGGAGGACACCGTGGCGAGCTACACCGAGGCAGTGCAGGAGGCGTCTGAGACCACCATCCCAGCGACAGGTAAACACCGGGTGAACTCCAACAGCCCATGGTGGAGCAAGGAGCTGGAGACCTTGAAGCGACAGGCCATCACCCTGAAGAGGCGGATCAGAAGAGCCAATTCAGCGAGAAGGCCACACGTCATCGCAGAGTACTGTCGAGCCAGAGCTGCCTACAAGGAGGCAATCCAGCAGTCCATCACTTCCAGCTGGAAGCAGTTCTGCTCTAGACAGGAAAACGAAGACGTGTGGCGATGCGCCTATCGCATAATCAAGAAGTGTGCCAAGCCGGGCGTGGGGGACGAGCGGCAGTTGAAAAACCCGGCGACGGGAACAACACTATCACCATCGGAGTCGGCGGATCTCTTGGCCGATACCTTCTACCCCCCAGATGACCCGAGCACGGACACAGAATTTCATAGAAAAGTCAGGGAGGAGGTGGCGAGAAGGATGGCAGCCCTCGGCGACACGGGGGAGAGTGCCGAACCGCCCTTCACCGAGAACGAGCTGGCAACTGTTTTTGCAGGCATGAGCCCTAAGAAGGCGCCTGGAGAGGACGGACTTACGTCCGACATCTGCGCAGCAGCTCATCGAGCCAGCTCCACACTCCTCACGCTTTACAATCAGTGCAGACGGTTGGGCTGCTTTCCCGAGCCATGGAAGCGGGCTACGATCAAGATTATCCCGAAGCCTGGGAAAACCGACTATTCGGTCCCCAAGGCCTACCGGCCGATCGGTCTGCTCCCGATTCTCGGGAAAGCCTATGAGAAGCTCATAGTCACGAGGCTGACGTGGAGACTCTTGAGCCAACAAAGGCTAAGTCCACGCCAGTATGGCTTCGTACCGCAGCGAAGCACTGAGGACGCACTGTACGACGTGATCGAGATGGTGAAGGACGGACTTGCAAGCAAGAAGATGGTGGCTATAGTGTCCCTAGATATAGAGGGCGCATTCGATAACGCCTGGTGGCCGGCTGTCCTACGGGAGCTCCTGGACATGGGGGTCGATACCCAGACCATGAGGGTGCTCTCCAGTTACCTTCGGGACAGGTCGGTAACGGTACGATACCTGGGACAGAAGGTCTCAAAGACCACCACCAAGGGATGCGTCCAAGGGTCGATCGGCGGGCCCTTACTCTGGAATGTGCAGTTGGACCCCCTCCTCCGGGAGGCGGAGAACCTAGAAGCGCACATCCAGGCGTTTGCCGATGACATAGTCATCATTGCGGTAGGCAAGGACACTCCGGAACTGGAAAGAAAAACCAACAAAGCCCTGGAGTCGGTGGCAGATTGGGGCCGCCGTAACAAAATGAGATTCGCCCCCACCAAGACCCAGGCCATGTTGGTCACCAGGAAGCTGAAGTACGATTTGCCCCGCTTTGAGCTCCTGGGAACCCAGTTGAAGCTCGCGGACACTGTACGGCTTCTTGGAGTCACCATCGACCGCCACCTCAGTTTCAGAACGCACCTAGAAGAGGTGACACTAAAGGCCGTGAACCTTTATAAGGCTATCAGTAGAGCTGCGCGAGCCCAGTGGGGTTTGAACCCCGAGATTTTAAGGACACTCTACACAGCTGTCATCGAGCCAACGGTCCTCTACGCGGCCAGCGCCTGGGCCGGCATCGCGGAGAAGCAGTACGCCCGAAAGATGCTTGACCGTCTTACGCGAATCTTCGGGATACAACTCAGTAAAGCGCACTCTACTGTCTCCCTGACTTCCGCAGCCCTACTAGCGAGGATCATACCGCTAGATCTTAGGGCTCGCGAGCAGCTCCAGCTCTATGAAGTGAAGAGGGGAAAGCCCCTAGCAGAGCTACCAGGGAGAGTGCTACAGAGGAGGGTTCACCCGTCACAACTGCCACACCCTGCCGAACGGACGGACATTGAGTTTCACCTTATTGAGACGCAAGAGGAGGCGGACTCGAAACCATCAAACGACCTGCAAATTTACACAGATGGCAGCAAAATAGAGGGAAAGGTGGGAGCGGCCGTCACATGCTGGTCACGTGGAGCGGAGATAAGGTGCTCTAAGATCAAGCTGGAATCGTACTGCTCGGTCTTCCAAGCCGAGATGGTGGCGATTCTGAGGGCCCTTACTTTGGCCATCACGCTCAAGTCTTCGGCCGACATTATTAGTGATTCCAGATCCGCCCTCGAAACGCTTAGAGATGCTTCGTCATTAAATCCCATCGCGGTGGAAATACGAGAGAAGCTGGCGATCATCAAGCAGTCGAACCAGGATACCCGCTTTTACTGGATCAGGGCCCACGCCGGAATATTGGGCAATGAACGCGCTGACGAACTTGCCAAAGAAGCAGCCCTCAAGCTGAAGGTCCGACCGGCCTTTGACCGCTTCCCACTGTCCTTCGCCAAGCGATCCATTAGGGCCTCCACGTTGGATTCGTATCAGTTACGGTACGAATCGGCGGAGACGGGCTCCGGCACTAGACTCTTCTTTGGCGACATCAAGACCGCTCATCGCACCATGTGCAAATTAGGGATGACTAATATCCGAGCGCAACTTATGACGGGGCATGGTGGCGTAAGGGACTACTTGTACCGCTTCAAGCTCTCGCCCGTCCGAACCTGTGTTTGCAATAACGTTACGGACGAAACAATCGTCCACATATTGTCAGAGTGTCCAAGATACTCTTTAGCCAGGCACGATTGCGAACACAGGGTCGGTCGGAAGATTGAGCCAGACAATTTTGGATGGTTGATAGGTGACGACTCCAGCCGGGACCATTTCCTAGCCTTTGCAGAGGGCGTAATGCGCCTTGCCGCAAAGGCGAATGGCGCCAAGAAAGTATAAATAAAAAATTGTATTTGGCTATTGCCCCATTGTTTTTGTTTGTTATTTAATTTATTATTATTCAATTGTATCAATTTTAAAATTTTTTTAATTCTATCTTATTTTATTTCCTTGCTATGGCTATTGCCTCATTTGGTTTTGTATAGATTTTTATTGTCATTATTCCCATTTTAATTTTAATTAATTTATTATTTTCCAATTTTCGATTTCATTTTAATTCTGTTATGGCTATTGCCTCATTTGCTTTGTAATCACATTTTATTATTCATCAATTTTATTCTAATTAAGTTCTTCTAATTTTAATCAATTTGTAATTTTAATTTTACTGAATTTCATTTTAGATTCTATTGGCTATTGCCCCATTTGTATTGTAATTATAATTTTATCAGTTTATCAATCAAATTTTAATGTTATTCAACTTTTACTTATACCCAATTTAATTTTAATCTCAACGTGGCTATTGCCACATTTTTTAGAGTTTATAATGTAATTTAGTGTTATTTTATTTTGTAATTAACTTATCCATGCGATTTTAAATGGAATTTTATTGTAAAGTATCTTAAATTATAGATAGCAGAGAGCTAATGCATTTAGGCTTAAACTAAAATAAAATAAAGGCGCGCAGCTTCATTTATTTTAGAATTAGTACCTATGCATGTAATATAGAAATAAATTATAAGAATGCATGTAAAATAAACAGCCCAATAAAAAGAAAGAAATCAAAAGAAAAGAAACAATAAAAGAAACAACAGATATAAAAGAAAAGTTAAAAGATATATAGACAAAAGAAAAAGTTAAAAAGAGAAAGTATAAACTGGAACATTTAAAAATGGTTCCAATAATGGGCGGAAAAAAAAAAAAAAAAAAAAAAAAAAAAAAAAAAAAAAAAAAAAAAAAAAAAAAAAACCTAACCTAACCTAACCTAACCTAACCTAACCTAACCTAACCTAACCTAACCTAACCTAACCTAACCTAACCTAACCTAACCTAACCTAACCTAACCTAACCTAACCTAACCTAACCTAACCTAACCTAACCTAACCTAACCTAACCTAACCTAACCTAACCTAACCTAACCTAACCTAACCTAACCTAACCTAACCTAACCTAACCTAACCTAACCTAACCTAACCTAACCTAACCTAACCTAACCTAACCTAACCTAACCTAACCTAACCTAACCTAACCTAACCTAACCTAACCTAACCTAACCTAACCTAACCTAACCTAACCTTTTTTTTTTTTTTTTTTTTGTCGCAGGAAAAATGCTCTTCGCATACCATGCCGCCTCGGGGGAAGCAGCATGGTTATGTGGGACTCCCCTCGATGTGAGACAGAGAAGCTGTTTCACAGCGAGGTATACCCACTAAAAAACCTGCGGTGTACCAATCTACGTATGTTGATGATGCATGGGAACCCGGATGGACGACTTCCATGCATCATCTACGTACGGCTATGCCGGGCCTCAGGCATAGGGTATTAGGTGATCCTGTACACTCGGGATCACCCCAGGTCAGGCAGACTGTGCAATGCAAGCATCGGGCCCCCGCCCAGTGCTCGCTAGCCTGCTAGGGGGAGGAGATGGTTATTGGCGAAACGCCTTCGCCTTCTCCCCCTCCTTCTTCTACGGATCGGGTCAGCGTGAGGATCATCCTCCCTGACACGCTCCGCGGCCTCCTTTTGCGAAATGACGTCTTCGCAAAAGGAGGCCATACTCTCCCACGCCGCCTCGCTACCCAGCATAGCTCGCACTATACTGGGCAACGAGAGGTCTCCGCCTACCACTGAGACCAGAGCGCGGCGCTGCTGAGTCCACGCTGAGCACTCCTGAAGGGTGTGATCAGCTGTGTCCACCGCAGCGCCACACTCATGGCACTCAGGGGTGGGTTCCCTACCCGCTACATGATGAAGGTACCAACCGAAGCACCCGTGCCCGGTTAGGACCTGCACCATGCGGAAGGTAAGAGAGCCGTGTTTTCGTGCAATCCAGTCAGCGAGGACTGGGCGAACAGCACTGATTGTGCGGCTCGCCGGGCCCCCGTACTGACCGGATTCCAATCTTTGAGTCCAGCGCCGCAGTAGTACTTCTTGCGCGTGAAGCCTAATGTGAGCTGTCTCTTCTAATGCGGGCCTATTGCCCTCCGATCTGCGTTCGGCTCTCCAAAAATAGAGCGCGCTGTGAACCTCCGCTTCTAAGTCCCACGGGGGTAAACCCGCAAGGACTAGAGCCGCGTCTAGTGCTACTGTGTGGTATGCCCGAATAGCTCGAAGTGCAAGGATACGCTGCGGTTTTTGGAGTGCGGCTCTTGCGTCCGAGTTTATTGGATGCCATATTGGGGCCCCGTATAGAGCCATGCTTCTCGTTACCCCAGCGTACAATTTTCGACAACTGACGTTGGGGCCGCCGACGTTAGGCAACAATCTACTAAGGGCTGAGGCCGTCTTTATTAGCCGAGGTTTGAGCCTTCCAAAATGTGCGGCGAAGTTCCACCTGCCGTCAAGGGTGAGGCCCAGATACTTCATCTCGGCCCCAATCCTAACAGCAACACCCTCCACCTTGATGTGGGATCCAGGAGGTGGCCTCTGACGAGGCCCGTGAAAAATCAAGGCCTCAGTCTTCTCAGGAGCTACTCTTAGTCCGAGGCGCCGCACAGCGTCTACAACCGCCGAAACAGCTGCTTCGCCAAGACGACATGTTTCCCGGAGGCTCCCCCCTCGAGCCACCACGAGAGTGTCGTCGGCATAGCACAGTACGAGAGTGCGTGGGATAGGCCGGTTCCGGAGGACAAAGTCGAAACCGATGTTCCACAGGGTCGGTCCAAGGACCGAGCCCTGTGGGACACCGCATCGCATTGCCCTACGCTCCAGCGTCCCCCCCGCAATCGCGTACACTATTTCGCGATCTTGCAGGTAATTCTCCAACAGCCTTGCCAGATACGGAGGCACTCCATGGAACCGGAGTGCCTCAACGATGGTGGGAAATGGGAGACTGTTGAAGGCATTAGCCACGTCGAGCGAAACCGCGAGAACTCTATCGCCCTTTTCGATAGCCTGATCGGCAAACGTCTTAAGTGCCAATATGGCGTCGTTTGTGGAGCGCCCAGCCCTGAACCCGTACTGGGCGTCAGATAAATTAGGGCCCGTCTCTTCTAGGTGTTCGACAAGACGGGAGGCTACAATCTTCTCAAGAAGCTTCCCCGTTTCGTCGAGGAGAACTATTGGCCTGTAGGCAGATGGTGAGTCGGGGGGTTTTCCCTCCTTCGGTATCAGACAGAGTCTGCCAGACTTCCATAACTTCGGGAATTTTCCAGTTCTAAAGCAAAGGTCGAAGAGCTCCCGAAGTCGGCCCCCAAGATGGTCGAGGGCTATTTTAATAACGCGACCGGGGACACCATCGGGGCCTGGGGCTGTGTTTTTCCCTTTCAGACGCTCTGTAGTTATTTTCATCTCTCGATCAGAGACAGGGGGAATAGGGCAGACTACAGGGTTTCGTGGCGGTCTCATTCTGGGGGGGGTATGTGGCCCACAGTCGGGGAAGAGTCCGGTTACGATGCAATCTCGAAGAGTGGGATCTAGGGTCTCTGTCAGGGGGGCAGACGAGGCACGAAGTTTGTTCCTTATGGCCTTATAGGGTCGCCCCCATGGGTCCCTGTTCAGTTCTTCCAGCATCTCGGCACGTGCATTTTCCTTGGACTTGCATATGGCCAGCTGGAGTGCCTTTTTTGATAAGCGATAGGCAGCATACAATTGGGTTTCTTCGTCCAGGTCATAATTTTGCCTTCGCCGACACCTTTGGTGAGCCCTACGCGCAGCGTTACTGGCAGAACGAAGAGATGCAATCTCAGCATTCCACCAGTATACCTCTTTTCGATTCGGGCGTGGTCGCGACCTAGGCATTGAAGCCTCGCAGACTTCCGTTAGAGCCAATTCAAATTTGGCAGCAGCCTCATCTACATTTTCAGGTGTGGGGCCGTAGCTCCAGTCCTGGACTATCGCCGCATCTTCAGCCATGTCCCTATCCAGATGTGTGAGGGCCCAGCGTGGAAACAGGTTCTGGTTGACCTGTGTATGCCGATTTTGGGGGGAGGAAGACTCAAAGCGAATGTATGTGTGATCCGAAAGTGTCTCCTCACCCCCAAGAACGCGCCAGTCACCAATTCTGAGTGCGAGGGCGGGGGTGGCGAACGAGACGTCCACCACAGATCCCCCCCGCCGTCGGACACAGGTAGGGGTATTCCCTCTGTTAAGAAGGATAAGGTTGTGCTCAGCCACCCATTCCTCTAGAACAGGGCCACGGGCATTTGGCAGTGGACATCCCCATGTCTGCGATTTGGCATTAAGGTCGCCAAGTAAGATGACGTGTTGGGGTGAAAGCCTTCGAATAGCTGGGCTCAGAGTCTCCAAGAATGTTTCAAACTCTGACAGAGGTCTGTTAGGGGAGAAATAGACCCCCACAATGGCCAGATCTCTCCATTTTGCAGTCACGAATCCAGAGCCTCTCTCCAAGGTTAGGAGGGGAGGAAATTGGGGTCCGAAGCGGCTTACTATAGCCACGGTTTCGTCCACAGAACCAGCCCAGTTTGCGTGATTATTTGGGATGAAATACGGCTCCGCTACGACAGCTAGGTCTATATTCCATGCCACTCGGTTTGCCAGAAATAAGTCCTGGGCCCTGGCGGCGTGGTTTAAATTCGACTGGAGAAGGGATATAGTGGACCTAAACGACATTGGTTCCACTTTCAGTCTCTTCCAACCCGACATGCGGTTGGACTTCCGATTCCATGGGCTCGACAGCTAGGATCTGTATAGCCGCCGCTACCGCCTTCCCTTTCGATGGGGGGGGGCGACAGGACTTCCCTCCCATTATATGGTCGGATGCTTTTCCAGCATCCAAACACACAGCACATCTTGGTTTTGCAGAGCAGTTCGAGGACCTATGATTAGGTAGCCCACACCTGAAACACAGGTCATTCCTAGGCTTTGTCGAGGGGCAAAGTTGCTTTGTATGCCCCAGCCCCATGCAACTATAGCATCGCAGAGGCCGCGCCTCAAGCAGGGTTACTTTTGCTGAGGACCAGCCTACTAAGAGGCGGCCTGTCACCAGGAACTTGGCTGCAGCTACTGGGCATGACACAACAGCTGCACCTACACCTCTCGGTCCGGGACGGATCTCGCCAACCCTAACATTTGCCGGGCTGCAGCCCCCCTTGGCAGCAATCGCTGCTACAATATCCTCCGTGGACACCGAATCATCCAGTTCGGTAATTCGGATGTCCACCTTTTTAACGGGGCGGGCAACGATGGCTAACCCATCTAAAACCTCTCGCAGTTTAACGGCCAGTTGGTCGGCCTTCTCTCCGCTATTGGGGCCAGAGATCTCCAGCATTCTGGCCCCTGTGGCAGATTTACTACAGCGCATGCCTTCCAGACCAAAAGATGACAAAGATAGGGCCTCACGGGCTTTTGTAAGAGCCTCATTGTAGGTTACCCCCTTGCCAATCGCTTCTGGCTGGAGGGTGACAATTACTGCCGACGTGCGAGGAGGGTTGAGAGAGACACCCTTAGGCCGGTTTGTTTTGGGTCCTTGGGAAGGAGCAGCATTTGTGGTCGTAGCAGAGGGAGAAGAAGTTTTCTTTCCCTTCTTTTTCCTTTTTGACTTTTTATGAGTCACAGGAGTCCACTCATTCAGATCTGGTCGTGCTTGGGTTGAAGCTACTGATGGCTGATTTACCGGCTGACTGGTTCTTTCGGAAAAACCAGGTGTAGCAGTTGGATTTTTCGCAGGCATATTTTTCGCAGCTGTTATTTCGGGCCTAGGCCTGGAAGAGCTCTGCGAAGCAGCAGCAGCAGCAAATGTTTTAGGCGCCTTTGACGGGCCTTCTGCAGGAGTAGGGGTGGAAGGGATTGGAGGAGGCGCTTTAGGCGCTTTCTTCTTTTTCGCCTTTGGGCCGACTGTACCAGAGGTACTTGGTGAGGCCGTATGGTCGCCGACTGCAAGGGGTGGGCGAGATACAGGAAGAGGGTCTAGACGGTCTAGCATACCCTCAATTTTGGCAAACCGAGACTCCCAGCGGGAGTCGATTCGCGCCAACAGCGACTGGAGGAATTCCTCATTAAGTGTCATGTCCGGGGTGTGTGTCTGAGCTTCCATAGGAGCGATCGCTGCTGGAGTAGCAACCGCACGGGTGGAGTAGTCTCTCCGAAGGCTGAGAACTTCCTTTTTTAAGCTCTCCATCTCGTCACGGAGGTTCTTGTTGGCTTTTGCCAGCCTTCTATGCTCAAGGTCCATGGTGCGGTTGGCCATTTCGTTGACTAACGCGCCTGTGGTCTTGACGACATCTTTGAGGATCTTTTGCATCCTGCCTTGGAGGTTGCCAGATTTGTTTTTGACTGCTGACACGGCATTCAGACAGTCGTGAACCATCTGTTGCATTTGGGCTATGTCTAAAGTCTCCAGATCTTCGGGTAATACTGGACAGTTGATGGAGTCCGGGGCCGTAGGCTCGACGAAAAGAGGGGGGCTTTTAGTTGCCCGCTCAAGGATGCGGTTGAAATCCTCTTCGACGGCTTCAGCCTCTTTGTTCCGAAGGAACTGTCTTGCGGTTGTGTAGACAGAGGGTATGCCTCGACTAATTTTGAGAGACGGAGAGCCCTCGCTATCTGTGTCGGAAAATCCTCCGCGAGCAAACGTGTTTTCGCCTTTACGCTTGTTCATCAGGCGTCGAGTGCGGCTCCGAGAACGGCCGGTGCTGCGACTACGCTCGCCATCCGATGAGGCCTGAGTGGCTAGATTGCGGGAACAACCCGCACCGTCTGTTAAGTTTTCGACTGAATTAAACTGGCTTCGAGTTCCAGTCCGCCTTCTCTCCTTCGCCGAATTCAACTGCTTTGCAGGTTCAGCTGTGTGTTTTTGAGCGCCTCGCGCTCGGGGTTTGGTCGAACTATTTTTTGAAAAGGAGTCCATGGTCGTATGTGCAAAAAATCGGTGTTCATCCAGTGGGGCCTCCACCCTCCTTGGAGCCCACACATCTCGGGGAGCCGTAGCCCAGAGCTACCCACCGGATATAGCAGGGATCCCTAAGAGACCCGTGGTATGGGATCTTTGACGCAGAGATTGGGGCAAGGCTAACGCGAGGTCGACCAAAACCCGCGCAACACCGAGCCCGTCCCTGGCCCTGCCCCCCATACCCCCTGCTCGCCGAGGCGGCGGTTAAGCCGGCCACCTCCAGCCGATTGATCTCGACCCGGCTAAGGTCAAGACCGCCCGTGTGTCCGGAATCTGGGGCCAAAGGAATGTGTTGCCTGGGTGGTCTGCCACAGGCTCAACGCCCAGGATCCCCTTCTCCCGGAATTACGGGTCCCCACGCACGGCAATAACACGTGGCCCGGTTTAGAACGGGAAACCAGGAAAACCCCAAGACCGCTACTACGGCCTCAACCACGCAGGGTCCAACCGCAGACCCCGCCGCCTGTCCCTACGGGAGGGACGCCCCTCTGGTAGTTTTAGAGAGGACTACTACCTCGCGACTCTGACCTCAGTGGCCAGAGTCCCCGGCCCCTAGCTAGGGGTTACGGGTTGCCCGGCATCCCGCCAGCCGACAACGGCCGGCTATTGGCGGGTACCACCGCGCTGGTGTTTTTTATAGAGGGTTTCTCCTCGCAGTCCTGACAGAACAGGACCCCCGGTCTGCCCTGAGAAGGGCAGATTACGGTGTGCATGGGTTTGAGATGAGGTTTTCCTTCCTCGCAGTCCGAGCAGATGCCCCGACGACTCCCGGTCTGCCCCGGAGGGCAGGTAACGGTATGCACGGGTTTTTGATGAGGTTTTCCTTCCTCGTGGCCCGGGCAAATGCCCCGTCGGCCCCCGGCCCCTCAGTTGGGGTAACGGGTTGCCCGGCAACCCGCCAGTCAGCGACGGCTGACTACAAGCGGGCGCTGCCGCGCGTGAACTTTTTAAAGAGGATTCCGCCTCGCAGTCCAGGCAAGCTGGACCCCCGGTCGGCCCTGAAAAGGGCGGATTACGGTATGCCCCCCTGACCACATCTTTGATCAACCACTATGCTAGATGATCATAGTGGCGCAAAGAGCGATCCCCCCGCAGAGTTCAGCCGTCAGCTAGCAATAACCCGAAGGAAATTACTAACTGCCGTTGCCCAGGGTGCACCGGGACAGGATGCTGCTCCTTACACCTGATCGTAACCAGATGTAATAAGCAACACCCCGCCGCACGAGGAGGTTACTCTGTAGCACCCCTTTTTTTTTTTTAAGGGGGGAAACTACACTGTAGTAAAAACCCCCGGGTTGCCTCTTGCGCGTTGGGTGGCATCAATGAGTATGGGGGTAACCGCCCCATAAACACGAATGCCTACGCAATCCGGTTACGGCACCACTCCAAGTTTTGTTGCGGGAGACAGATCTCGACCGCGTGTTGGGTTGTAGGGGAGGACAGGACTCCTCGGTCCGTCGGTCAGTGGGGATCCACTGACATCTCCCCTTCCTCAGTGCCCCCACGCAAAGGCGTCTTCGGGGCTGCTGAGGGCTTACCTCGCCGAGTTTTGGGCTGCGGACAGTTGCCCGATCCCAACCGGTGGTTGGCCTGTCGGCCTGCGGACGCACAGAGTGCGCATTTAAACGCGGCTGCGCAGTCGGCAGCCTTGTGGCCGGGCTCGCCACACCGAAGACACGTGTTGGTGCGGTCATCAACCGCCTTACACATGGCCCGACCGTGTCCCACACCGAGGCACCTAAAGCACCGCATGGGTCTCGGTCTCAGAGGGGTGACCCTCACCGAGACCCATTCTATACTCACGCGCTTTAACTGCGCAATCTTCTTTGCGGCGAGAGCCGGGCAGTTGACGATGACTGAGTCACCCAAACCACCACGACTGAACTTCCCCACTCTGACGTTCGCAGGCGAACACCCTCCGTATTTGGCAACCGCCTCAGATAGAGACTGGGCGGTCACCGACTCGTCTAATCCGGTGAGCCGTAGATCGGCCGTCTTAACAGGACGGGAGACCTTCACTGTTTCCGGGAACACGGAGGTGAAAACGGCGGCGAGGGCGTCTGCCTTCTTGCCAGCTTCCTCCATGCTACCTCCTTCCAGGGGCGCGATCTCAATCACGCGACACCCTGTATTCCTGGAGCGCCGGAACTGGAGTCTCCCCACTATGCTCGGATCTTGCTCGCACGCAAGATCCTTCGCCTCTTTCAAATAGCGCCCAAAGTCCGCTTGTCCGTCTGGCAAAACCTCGACCACAACCGCCGCCGTCTTGGGCGGTCGGACTCTGGGAGGTCTTGCCTCTTTCACCGGCTGCTTAGCGGGCATCGGCGCCCTGCTGACAGCTGGTTTACCCTTATTAGGCCCTGCCGCGGCGGGCTTTCTCTGGGAGGGCTGGGTTTGGGCGGGGGAGGCCTGAGTTTTGCCCCGCTTCCCGCGTTTTGCCACTTCTGCCCACGTATTCGTGGGAGGGGCTTGCCTCGGCGGGGGATTGGGTTTGGGCGCTATGGCAGCCTTGTTGCTGGACCCTTTGCCCTTACCCTTTCCCTTCACGGGCTTTTGCGCCTCTTTGCTGGGGCCTGGTGTGGCCGTCGGCGCAGAGAGCGCGGTCTTTTTTAAGTCCGCCCGTAGCGGTGGACGTACACTTTTGACCGGGTTGAGCCGGTCTTTGATCCCCTCTAGTTTGGCGTCCATCATCGCGTTGACGCGATCTGCGGCAAGACGATACAGCCTTATTAGTTTGGGGTCTGTCACGCCCTCCGGTATTTGAAAACCGGGTGATGCTGCGGGTGGATCTGTGGACTGAGAGTCCATGGCCTCCCCGGCGTTATCTCCGTCGGACTGGGAGCTATGACGGACAGCAACGAGTTGTTCGCGCATGTCGGCCATATCAGCTCGCATGGCATCCAGCTCTACATGCAGGCGGGTATTTTCGCCACGCATGCTGGCCATCTCGGTCCTGAGCTCCGAGAGCTCTCTCTCCAGTGCGGCCGTCTTATCAGCGTCCGTACGTGCGCGGAGCGCCTGCACTGCCTCGACGATGGACATGGCGGCTGTTTGGAGAGCATCGACCTGGCTGCTCTCCATTTTCGAGGAGGACCCCTCGGCGATGTCGAAAATGGTCGCCACGTCTCTCTCGACTCTATTTGCCAGTTCCGCCACTGACCCTGTTGACGCGTCTGACTGCTGCGTCTCCTCATTCTGGTTGGCCGGGTTGGCCACGACTGTGTTCCGAACCAAGGGTCGGGAACGAGAACTGTGTCGCGTCTGATCCCAGGCTGGGGCCGCGGCAGCAGAAGAAACCTGCCGCAGACCGCCCCTACCCTTTCTCAGTTTGGCGACTTTCGGGAGCGCAAAAGTCTCCTCTCCTCTACTGCCCGAGTTGCTGCGCGAACGCGCCGCATGGTCGTCTCCGAGGTCATCGCGCCGAGGCGCGGTTACGTCAAATCCGGTAAGGCCTTCGCCCCTGGAAGAGGCTTCGGCCATGTCGACTGCCGAACACAAACTGGCAATCTCGTCATCGGACAACTCAAGATCGGGTTCAGGAACCCGATTGGGCATCCGGCGCTTAGCGCCCGCCCGAGACACGGAGCTGTCACGACTACCGAGACCACTGCCTATGCTAAGAGAGGGAGACACAGTGCGGGAAGTTCCCGCGGACACTGTCTCAACCTCCTTTGACTTGGCTCTCCCTGCAACATTGCTGCGCACAGCCCTGCTGCTTGCAGCTCTGCTGCTCTCTCCTCTAACGTCATCCCCCCCATAAGTTCCCCGAGTGTAATTTTCCATGAAATTCCCACGAGTAGGGGAGAAAAGAAGGTCCATCTGGCCAGAGATCCCCAGTAGCCAAATAACCCAATGTACACCTGAGAGGTCGGGCAACACTCAGGGTGGCCGCTCGCTGGTTGATCCCACTACGCCAACCACTCTGCCCTGCTCCGCGCAAGGTCAGAGACCCCGTCGCCACGCGAGGCCCCATGGGGCGCCCCAGCGACGGGAATTGAAGGATTTTTAGGAATATTTGGGGTCAAGGGCTGAAGGGGCACAGTACGGTGGCAGGTCCTGGGATGCTAAGCGACTGCGACAGTGTTGACAAGGGAGGGGCAGAACCTCTAAAACCACGTCAACACCGAAGAAGCCGCGCACATCCCATTTCCCCCACCGCACTCCGCCGCAACAGACCCAGCCCCCAAACACTCCCATTGGGGTTTACTCCCCGCAGCCCTGGCAGGCAGGGCCCCCGCCCCGCCCTGAAAAGGGCAGAACGGTATGATGCAAGGAAATCGACCGGTATGTAACCCTACCAGTCATACGCCCTGGAGCCCCCTTGCAGACTCCAGGACTAGGGGGAAGTTTTATTGAGTTTACCATCCTCGCGGCCCCGAAAGGCCCCCGGCCCCGATTGGGGTAACGGTATACAGGGGTTTTTTAGAGAGGTTTTCCTTCCTCACGGCCCGGACAAAAGCCCCGACAGCCCCCGGCCCACCCGTGAGGGTGAGTTACGGTATGTTTGGGTTTTTTAGTGAGGTGGTCCTTCCTCGCGGCCCGGACGAAGTGCCCCCGACAGCCCTCGGCCCCCACGGGGTAACGAGTTGCCCGGCGACCCGCCAGTCAGCGGCGGCTGACTATGGGCGGGCTGAGCCGCGCGTGGTAGTATTTAAAGAGGTTTCCGCCTCGCGGTCCAGAACTGGACCCCCGTCCCGCCGGTAGACCGTTGCGGATTACGGTGTGCTTCGTACCACATCCCTGCACCGCTATGCTTAACATAGTAGTGCAAGGAGCGGCACAGACAGAGTTCAGCCGCCAGCTAGCAATTACCCGAAGGCAATTCCTAACTGCCGTTGCCCAGGGTGCACCGGGACAGGATGCTGCTCCTTACACCCGATCGTAACCAGATGTAATGAGCAACACCCCGCCGCACGAGGAGGTTACTCTGTAGCACCCCAACCTAACCTAACCTAACCTAACCTAACCTAACCTAACCTAACCTAACCTAACCTAACCTAACCTAACCTAACCTAACCTAACCTAACCTAACCTAACCTAACCTAACCTAACCTAACCTAACCTAACCTAACCTAACCTAACCTAACCTAACCTAACCAACTCAAAAAACACCACTGAAAACTGAAATACAGTCACGTTTGCGCTTCTAATAGTTTTTAATTAGTGGATTCTATATTGTTTCAGCGAAAGAAGCGTGAAAAAATCTTATTTACCTACATTTTTGGCACTTTTTCAAATTTTTAATATTGACTTAGAAAAATTCCATACTAAATTTTGAACTTTGTTATTTTTGGTCCGTTTTTCAAAATTTTTTGAGTTTATCTTGTAGATCCAGTCCATACGAGCTAGACGCCGTCAATTTCAGCACGCTGCGACGCTCCTGGATTTTACAAAAAATTTTTGAAAGTACTGAATTTCAGTTTTTCGTCTATAACTTTTAAATTTTCTACGGCACCCCGGTTCCGTAGTTTGACAGTATTGTCCGTCTCGACGAGACGCATCTTTAGACACCCCTTTTGTACCCCTAGGACGTCATAAAGGGCGTAAATTCGTAATTTTCAGGCAAAATTTTCGATTTCTTTGATACCGAGGTTACTTGGTAAGTGACTGCTCGGAACAAAATTAACTCAAAAACACCACTGAAAACTGAAATACAGTCACGTTTGCGCTTCTAATAGTTTTTAATTAGTGGATTCTATATTGTTTCAGCGAAAGAAGCGTGAAAAAATCTTATTTACCTACATTTTTGGCACTTTTTCAAATTTTTAATATTGACTTAGAAAAATTCCATACTAAATTTTGAACTTTGTTATTTTTGGTCCGTTTTTCAAAATTTTTTGAGTTTATCTTGTAGATCCAGTCCATACGAGCTAGACGCCGTCAATTTCAGCACGCTGCGACGCTCCTGGATTTTACAAAAAATTTTTGAAAGTACTGAATTTCAGTTTTTCGTCTATAACTTTTAAATTTTCTACGGCACCCCGGTTCCGTAGTTTGACAGTATTGTCCGTCTCGACGAGACGCATCTTTAGACACCCCTTTTGTACCCCTAGGACGTCATAAAGGGCGTAAATTCGTAATTTTCAGGCAAAATTTTCGATTTCTTTGATACCGAGGTTACTTGGTAAGTGACTGCTCGGAACAAAATTAACTCAAAAACACCACTGAAAACTGAAATACAGTCACGTTTGCGCTTCTAATAGTTTTTAATTAGTGGATTCTATATTGTTTCAGCGAAAGAAGCGTGAAAAAATCTTATTTACCTACATTTTTGGCACTTTTTCAAATTTTTAATATTGACTTAGAAAAATTCCATACTAAATTTTGAACTTTGTTATTTTTGGTCCGTTTTTCAAAATTTTTTGAGTTTATCTTGTAGATCCAGTCCATACGAGCTAGACGCCGTCAATTTCAGCACGCTGCGACGCTCCTGGATTTTACAAAAAATTTTTGAAAGTACTGAATTTCAGTTTTTCGTCTATAACTTTTAAATTTTCTACGGCACCCCGGTTCCGTAGTTTGACAGTATTGTCCGTCTCGACGAGACGCATCTTTAGACACCCCTTTTGTACCCCTAGGACGTCATAAAGGGCGTAAATTCGTAATTTTCAGGCAAAATTTTCGATTTCTTTGATACCGAGGTTACTTGGTAAGTGACTGCTCGGAACAAAATTAACTCAAAAACACCACTGAAAACTGAAATACAGTCACGTTTGCGCTTCTAATAGTTTTTAATTAGTGGATTCTATATTGTTTCAGCGAAAGAAGCGTGAAAAAATCTTATTTACCTACATTTTTGGCACTTTTTCAAATTTTTAATATTGACTTAGAAAAATTCCATACTAAATTTTGAACTTTGTTATTTTTGGTCCGTTTTTCAAAATTTTTTGAGTTTATCTTGTAGATCCAGTCCATACGAGCTAGACGCCGTCAATTTCAGCACGCTGCGACGCTCCTGGATTTTACAAAAAATTTTTGAAAGTACTGAATTTCAGTTTTTCGTCTATAACTTTTAAATTTTCTACGGCACCCCGGTTCCGTAGTTTGACAGTATTGTCCGTCTCGACGAGACGCATCTTTAGACACCCCTTTTGTACCCCTAGGACGTCATAAAGGGCGTAAATTCGTAATTTTCAGGCAAAATTTTCGATTTCTTTGATACCGAGGTTACTTGGTAAGTGACTGCTCGGAACAAAATTAACTCAAAAACACCACTGAAAACTGAAATACAGTCACGTTTGCGCTTCTAATAGTTTTTAATTAGTGGATTCTATATTGTTTCAGCGAAAGAAGCGTGAAAAAATCTTATTTACCTACATTTTTGGCACTTTTTCAAATTTTTAATATTGACTTAGAAAAATTCCATACTAAATTTTGAACTTTGTTATTTTTGGTCCGTTTTTCAAAATTTTTTGAGTTTATCTTGTAGATCCAGTCCATACGAGCTAGACGCCGTCAATTTCAGCACGCTGCGACGCTCCTGGATTTTACAAAAAATTTTTGAAAGTACTGAATTTCAGTTTTTCGTCTATAACTTTTAAATTTTCTACGGCACCCCGGTTCCGTAGTTTGACAGTATTGTCCGTCTCGACGAGACGCATCTTTAGACACCCCTTTTGTACCCCTAGGACGTCATAAAGGGCAAAAATCCTCCCTCCCACCCTCCCTTACCTGCTTTACCATCAAAACTTGGTGGATTTTGACTTAATTTTATTTTATTTAAATTTATTTATTTTACTTGAGGGACAGGGAGGATACTCTCGCGTAGGTTACAGTTAGGTTTTTAGTTAGGTTAGACGATAGCAACACTATTGTGCGGCTATCTTTAGTTCTAAGTTTTAATATATACATTTTAATCTTATTTTTACACTATTGTTTTACAACAATATTTTATTTTTTATCGATAATTGACACGTTCCCACAGCATCAATATGTTTGGCATCCACACCTCAGTCAAAAAGATGACCACCAACCAGAAAAAGACTGACTCTACCAGCCCTCGTGATGGCGAGCCTTTGGTCGTCATCACACACCACAGTAGAGAGAGGGACTTGCCCTCTCAAGCAAAGCGGGACTCGCTGGTCCGCCGGCTCACTGGGGAATGGGAGGCAGGGAAGGTGGACGGAAACACCAAATCCCCGCAATCACCCAGGAAGGTGGTCCCTGCCCCCCACCCCACGAAAACCAAGCCCCTGTCCCAGGAACCCAAACCAGCTGCCGCCCGCAGACCATCAGCGGACACTTTCTGTGTCTCTCCGAGGGCCGCCGAGGCTAAGTATGTCAGCCGAACAACTGAGGCGAAAGCCATGCTGACAAAAGCAAAACTCCACCTGCGGAATTCTAAGAACATTAGAACCGACATTAAGGTGGAGGTAACGGCGGCCCTCGAAAGGCTGTATCAGCTGGTAAAGGAGGCGGAGCTGGAGAGGACTGCGGACAGGAAGGAGCCGGACAGGACCGGCGGGACTGCGGAGCCCGAGAGGGTGAAGGAATGCAAAGTCGATGGCGAGAGAGAAAGAGAAATATTAAGGGTAGAGAACGAGCTTTTAGAAAGGATGAAAGACCATAGTAGACAGATAGAGGAAAATAGGGTTGAGATGGAAAAATTGAAGGAAGTCATAGAGAGGAGCCAGACAGAAGCCAGAAATAAAATGACTTACGCGAGTGCAGCCGCTGCTTCTCCGAAGCTTAAAGCTCCGGAGCATGCAGCGGTGCACTCGGTAATAATCAGCTCAGAAGACAAAATGGACACGGGGGATCAAGTGTTGGAGAAAATTAGAACAGCAGTTAGGGCTAAAGAAGAGGGTTTTAAAATAGATAGGATAAGAAAAGGAAGAGACCAAAAAGTTATATTAGGATGTAAAACCAAGGAAGAGCTAAATAAAATAAAAGACAAAATTATAAATAATGGCAAAAATTTAAAATTAAATGTAGAAAATATAAAAAATAAGGATCCTCTAATAATTTTGAAAAATGTTAACAAATACAACAGTGAAGAACAGATTCTGAAAGCCCTATATACGCAAAACAAGAACATTTTTAAACACATAAAAGAAGAAGAATGTAGGGCCGTCATCCGGTATAGGAAAAGTGCGAGAAACCCCCATCAAATGCACGTTGTGCTCAGCGTGTCACCGCAAGCTTGGCAGGTTCTGGTAGAGGCTAACTGTGTCCATATTGACATGCAGCGACTCAAGGCAGAGGATCAGTCTCCACTGGTCCAATGCTCGCGCTGCCTGTCATATGGACACAGCAAAAAAGTCTGCAGAGAGGCCGAGGACTCGTGCTCGCACTGCGGAGGCGCACACCTCCGCACGCAGTGCGCCGTCTATCTTGCCGCCGAGCCCCCGGCATGCCGGAACTGCCAAATTGCGAAGCTGGGGGACGCTGAGCACAACGCTTTCAGCTCAGATTGCCCGGTACGACGTAAGTGGGATAGCATAGCGCGGTCCACAGTAGCGTATTGCTAAAGTTGTATCGGGCAAAAACACAAGGAGCAAAACAAACGCACCTCACACTAAATCGAACCTGCAGCGGAGCTCTGCTCAAAGCAGAGCAATGGCGAGCGGAGTAAGGTCCCTAAACTCGGCTATAACACTCTCCGAGATGATGGACTCTTTTTACTTTGTAAAGAGAGGCGATTCCCGGAGAGTGACAAAAGACCGAAGAGCCAAAACCCAGAAGCGCAGCACCAAAACGCCGCATATAGTCACGCAGCTTGAACGCAACATCAACGGTGTGGAGCTGTCCCAGCGCAACATTAATGGCCCACAACTGTTCACAGAAAACACTATAACAGCGGGAGATGTCGGCGCACCAATATCTCTGAAGGATAATGGAGCGCGGACCCAGTCCAGAGATCTTGGGCTGGAGCAGCACTACACTGTTCATCAAGCTAAAAAACAGCGCCCGGTGTCATTTGTCAAGCGTATCTTGTACGATGCGCTTGACAAATGGATATCGCGCTTTAGGCAGGAAATAAAAAGTGTTCTCTATCCTGATAGCCCTACGCACAGAATGGAGAGAGTAAAACATAATTCAGGCGGTAAATCCATAAACACAAAAATTAGAATAAAACCCCAAAAATATAAAATCACACTAAATAAGAAAATTCAAAATAACAACAAAAGTCAAACATTTAACTTGCATATTATATCATGGGTATATAAATACACGTTAAAAACTTTGATCAATAGGCACACAAATAAAAACAGAAAATAAATAGTAATAAACAGAGAATAGGATAAAATCTTGACTTTAGAAAAAGAAATAGGTAAATTTAGAAAATAAGGTAAATGTAAAACATACAAATAAATAAAAGTAAATATAAATAGGAAATAAATAAACAATGAATATACAGAAAATAGTGGAAAATAATAGAATAATAATAAAGACAAAAATTACAATAGTTAAAACATAATCGGCAAAAATTATTACGAAAATCAAAAAGCACACTTACCGCACAAACAAACATCCGAACAGATTCTCCAGATCAACACTAAACAAAAAACTTCTTTTTTTTTACATAGGAATAGCACAGTAAAAATATTGAAAACACGATGAATAAAAGGCACTGGCCCCCGTGCTAGTGGGAATAAGAAAAAAAAAAAAAAAAAAAAAAAAAAAAAAAAAAAAAAAAAACCTAACCTAACCTAACCTAACCTAACCTAACCTAACCAACTAAAAACACCAACTTGAAACTGAATTATTGTCATTCTTTCGCTTCTACATTATTTTTATTAGTGCTCCCTATATTGTTTCATCAAAAGAAGCGACTAATTACCTTATTTGATTTTAATTTTCGTACTTTTCACATATTTAATATTTTGTTAGTAAATCTCCATACAAAAATTTTGAACTTTGTCATTTTTGGTCCGATTTTCGATTTTCTTTCGCTTAGTATTATAGATTCAGGCTATACGAGCACAACGGTGCTGGTTCCAACACGTTGCGACGCTCCTATAATTAGTTGTAAATTTTTAAACGTATTTTTCGTGTCAATTTTCAGTTTTTCGTTGATTTTCCTTAAATTTTCTAAGACAGCTCAATTATTTTATTACACCATAATATCCGTCCCGACGAGACCTATCTCTGGATACCACGTTTGGGTGTCTACGACAACTAAAAGGCCAAAAATTCGCCCGCCCACCCTCCCGTTCCTCTCTTATCACCTAGACTCGGTGGAATATTTAAAAATTAATTTTTACTTTTTCAGTTCATATCCACTATCTACGTATCCTAAACACTGTTTCAGGCCACTACCTTGTCTGACAACGTTCTTAAACTTTGATTTTTGTTGTAAACTTACATTTATCTTTACCAACCACAATCAAAATGCCCAAAGCTTCTCAAAAAGAGGAGCTCGAGCTCAGCGGTCGCGCTGAGGAGGTCCAAGACTTTGCTTCCTTTAAGGCCCTTATGGAGAAACTCACTCATAGTCTCTCAGAGTCCGTGAAACCACAAAGCGTTACAAGCGCCAATAAACGCCTAATCAAGAGGACTGCAGATGAGATTCTCAAAGCCACAAAGATCCTGGAGACCAAACTTGAATTCAGCGACTGTTTGGAGGTCCCAGTAATCACCCAACTGACATCTAGCCCTGCCAACACTAAGTCTCTCGATGATGAGGGAATCTTGGCCGCCATACGCCAGGGCATCCGGGAGGAGCTCAAAAACATCACCGCCCCTCTCGTTAGACCACCACTAAAGACGTCATATGCTGAGGCCGCCAAGGCGCCACCACCAAAGGTCACGGTTCCTACGCGTTCACCACCTTCTATCATCATTAAAAGCACCGAAACCGGCACTAACCAAACCAACGTCCTAGACCAGTGGAAAAGCAAGGTCTCTTTTCGCGATGCCTGCTTCGCACCTCTTAAGGTTAAGCCCTTAGGCAACAACGTGGTCCGTGTCGACTTCGACAAAAAGGAACACTGCGCAGAGGCTATGAAGCGCGTTAACGCCATCCCCGGCATTCAAGCCGAGGACGCCCGCAAGCGCAAGCCACTTGTGATTCTGAAAGGCATAAGCAAGGACATCGCAAAAGAGGAGCTTCTCCCAATCATAGCTCAACAAAATTCTGTACCAATAGCAGATCTTCGACTTTGTTTCCCGCTTAAGAACCGCAACGAGAAACTATATAACGTGGTGCTGGAGGTCGAACCTATTGTCCGTAGGAAGTTTGTAGAATCCGAACGTGTGAACGTAGAACATCAGCGCGTACGAGCTGCGGATTTCTCTCGCTTCGTACAATGTTATAAGTGCCTCCAGTTCGGTCACACGAACAACAAATGCCAGGCCGAATATTATCCCTGTTCGCATTGTGCTTCGACGGCCCACTCATTTGCGAACTGCCCGGTGAAGACCAACCCGGACAAACTCAAGTGCATCAACTGTGACAAATTCAACCTGAAGACGGGTAGCAGCGTCAGTACAAAACATTCAGCGACCAACAACAAATTATGCAACAGAATTATTAACACCCAAAAACTGATAAACGAAACAATTGACTTCGGTTATGAAAGCTATTAAAATAATCCAAGCTAACCTACAACGCTGCTACGTATCTCAGGTTGAATTTATGAAATTCTTCCACTCGAGTGACCATGATGTGGCACTGATCTCGGAGCCATACATCGGTCGCTCCCAAAGTGTACAAAATTACTCCGGATATGACGTCTACCAGTACAACACCACAGGAACGGTCAAGGCATGCATTGTCATCAAACCCAAACTTGGCCTCACACTGGGAATGACGCAATTGTCCACCTCCAACTTTGCCGTCGTTCAGCTGTCATTAGGCCAGAGGAAACTGTATCTAGCATCCACATACATTGAACCTGACACCGACACTAACAATACTCTTGATACACTCGAAAAATTCCTGACGCAAACAGCTGGCAGTTATCGCGTGATCGGTGGCGACATCAATGGCAAGCACCCAGCGTGGGGCGAAACAAGCACCGACAGTCGAGGTAATGACATCATGGATCTGACGGCGGCACATTCACTTCACGTTTGCAATGAGGGCTCAGTACCAACTTTTGAGGCTATCAGATTCGGCAAACTGTGCACTTCGATCCTCGATGTCACCCTGGCTTCCGACAACATAATACACCTCGTAAGAGACTGGAGGGTAAATCTTGCGGTATGCCCAAGCTCGGACCACAACGCATCCGAATACACAATCCTAAGCACAGATCGAGTGCCAAAACAAAAATCAACCACGACCTTCAAATATAACACTAATCGCGCCAAATGGGATGAGTTTTGCGTTAAGCTGCAAGATAAATTTCAAGTTAGCCACTTACTGGACCGCTCTCCAAGCGACTTAAATAAAGACGAGATCGACCAATTCATCGACGATTTGACCGCGGAGGTACAGGCTACCTGTAGGGAAACATTCGTTCGAAGACCTCCGGCAGCCGGCTTTAATCCATGGTGGAATGACGATTTAGAGAACTTGAAAAGGGAAGTTATTAAGGCTCACCACCGAATCCATGATCTTAAAAAGTCAAGAAGGCCCATCGAGGAGGCAGTCAAAATCCACAAGACTCTCAAGGAAAATTACGCGAAAGAGCTAACCAAAGCATCCACTGCAAACTTCCGTGACTTTTGCTCAACTCAGGGCAAAGAAAACGTGTGGAGTCTGACCAACCGACTCCTAAAGGACGGACCCAAAAGACGCCCTCCACAAACTCTGCGCGCCGGGGCTGGCTTCACCGATAGCCATTCATCCACTGCAAAAGCTCTCCTTGACCATTTCTATCCGGACGACGACGCTGACATAACCTCTCAACAGAAAAAGCTCCGTGAAAGTTACAATGAAGTACCAGACACCTGCGACGACCTTCCCTTTCATAGGGATGAGGTTCGGGATTGTCTCAAACACATGAATCCATCTCGGGCACCCGGTTTGGATCACCTCACCTCGGACATATGCCTCCATGTATTTGAGACCATACCCGAAACTATGACCGACCTCTTTAACAGATGTCTGGCTATCAACCACTTTCCAGGGGTGTGGAAGAGAGCATTCGTAAAGATTTTGCCAAAGCCAGGTAAACCTGATCCCAACGACCTCACGGCATTTAGACCAATAGGATTGCTCCCTGTATTCGGCAAACTTCTCGAAAAACTACTTTCCAAGCGTATTTCATACCACCTAGAATGCACACAAAGCTACCACCCGAAACAGTTTGGTTTTAAGGAACAAACATCAACTACCGACGCACTACAGGAAGCTCTCTCCAAAGTCAAAGAGGCCAAGGCAGCGCGCCGTCAGGTGGTGGCAGTGTCGCTGGACATCAAAGCGGCATTTGACAACGCTTGGTGGCCCCTCCTCCTTAACAGATTGAGGAAAGCCGATTGCCCCAAGAATCTATATAGTCTTACCAAAAGTTATCTGGAAGATCGCACCGCTGTCCTCGATTTCGGGGATGCAACAGCCACGAAAACTACAACCAAGGGGTGCATTCAGGGTTCTGTATGTGGGCCCATGTTCTGGAACATAATCCTCGATGATCTACTAGAAACTAAGCTACCACATGGTGCCCACATACAAGCCTTCGCAGATGACGTGCTGCTCATTGTAGACGCACCCTCGGTAGAGGCAGTCCAGCAGATAACCAATGACTCCCTTCAAATTATTTTAAACTGGGGCAAAGAGGCCAAACTGACTTTCGGCCCATCAAAGACACAAGCGATCGCCTTTACTGCTTCTTCGAACCAAATTCAAATCTTAATGGACCAGCAACCCATCCCCTTCAAACCCGAAATCAAACTACTTGGGGTCATTATCGACTCAAAACTCAAATTCATAAGTCACAGCAAGTTCATAATCGGGAAAGCCACAAAAATTTTCAAAAAATTGTCACAATTCGTCAAACCAACTTGGGGAGCTCATCCCGAAAACATCTCCACCATATACCGCCAGGTGATTCAGCCTATAGTGACGTACGCGGCTGGTATTTGGGGTGGTGCTACCCAATTCTACTGTGTGAGGAAGGCGCTCCGAGCGTTCCAACGCCAATTTGCCATCAGGGCAATCAGGGCTTTTCGCACGGTGTCAGCAGCGGCAGCTATAGCCCTCGCCCAATTTACTCCCCTGCACTTGGCGATAGATGAAGCCAGGGCACTTCACAACGTCAAAACCAACAACACCTTTGACGAGCTGCCTGACGACATCGTGCTACGACAAAAAGTGCCGGTGCGAGACCAACTACACCCTGCGGAGCGCGTGACTATCACATATGATGAGGCCTTCAACCAAGGTGAGATAGACAGCATGACTCAGCATTCATCTATCACTATGTACACTGACGGCAGCAAGCTGGACGGAGGAGAGGTCGGCGCTGCTGCCGTCATTTATCTACCGGATGGCAAAACTGTTTGCCACAAGCGCAAACTCGGCCGAACATCCTCGGTATTCGTCGCCGAGCTCACCGCCATTGATGTCGGCCTCAAATGGCTGTCCGGTTCGCGATGGACACAAGACCTCATCGTCGCGACTGACAGCCAATCCTCACTAAAAGCGCTACAAGATCGCAACAACACAGATCCCACTGTCGCCTCGATCCACAGTGCGCTCAAACACCTCAGAGAGAACCGCGGAATGAACGTGAGATTCATCTGGGTGAAAGCGCACTGTGGCATCATAGGGAACGAGGCAGCCGATAAAGCCGCAAAGGAGGCAGCCATAATAAAAACATCAACTACTAATAACGAGTTTGCCATCTCTTACGCCAAATACAGAATCAAAAACAAAACGAAAGATAAGTGGAACAAAGAATACATCGATGACTCAAAATTCTCACAAATCTCCCACTGGTTCACTAATATAGACGAGATAGCAAACTACAGGAAACACGCTCAAAATACCTTTGAAAGCACGCAGATTTTTACAGGGCATGGATACAACAAAGCTTACCTCCACCGGTTTAAAATCACCGCTGACCCCCTCTGCCCTTGCGACGACACATCAATCCAAGACACAAATCACCTAATAAAACACTGCCCTATATTCGGCAATGAAAGACTTAATCATGAACTAACCTGTAATAACCTCAAAATAGATCCATATAAAATTAACAACCTCATTACAAAATCCGAGCCAATCACCACCTTCCAGAATTTAATATGCACAATCGTCAAAAAATTAAAAAACATCAATAAGACCTAAATTATTCCAAGGGGTAGCCTGTATCCATTCGCAGGCAAACTTACTTGGAACAATTAACGTAACTAAATTAAAAATCAACGTATTATGAAACGCAATTAAAAATTCACGAATAAGAACCCGGAAAAAAAAAAAAAAAAAAAAAAAAAAAAAAAAAAAACCTAACCTAACCTAACCTAACCTAACCTAACCTAACCTAACCTAACCTAACCTAACCTAACCTAACCTAACCTAACCTAACCTAACCTAACCTAACCTAACCTAACCTAACCTAACCCAGTTATATTTATATATATATAATATATAAATTGCTTAATGATAAAGAGAGTAGAAGCGATTTTATTTCATACTGTATTAAAATATGTGCACAGATAGTAAGTAAAAATAAAAGTTAGTAAATAAGATTTGTTATTATTATTATTGAATATAATAAGCAAATAGCAAATAAGTTTATGTAACAGTAGTAAGAATTAGAAATAAAATTGTATCTAGATTTTAAGAAAAAGAAAAAGGCCCATAGAATTAAGATAAATTATAATAACCTAAATGTAAGCAACCCATACTGTCACCAATAAAAGCTCAAATTTTGTAAACCATGATAGAAAATAAGTTAGACTAAAAATGTAATAGTTGTAAGATGCTGAAATATAAATAAATTGAACGACAACCAAATTTAAACAAAAAAAGAAATAAAATGAAAATCCCTTTGAAGTTCAATCCTGAACATACATATTCGGGGGACAGAAAGCAGCAAAAAAAAAAAAAAAAAAAACCTAACCCAGTTGCGCGCCGTCCGCCCCCGGGAACGTCACGAATCCGCGCCGCTCCGCAGGAAAAAATTCGAAAAAATAGGTTTTTCGCGTCGTATCGGGGTGTTCTTAGTGTCAGTGTGTGCGTCTCAGTGCAAGGAACAAAGTGACAGTGTTGGATTGAGGGGGACTCAACGCGCCGACCCAGGAAAAGCGGAAAACTGTTTTATAACCTCAAACTGCACACGTGGTTTTGGGGTTTTCGCCGTTTTTCTCGGAAACCAATGCGAGAAGGTACCTTTTTTCTTTTACACTTTTGTGGCGCTTGCTGAGGCGCACACGGGGACGTATCACACCCTTTACCCCCACCATTTTCTGCGGAGCTACAGACATTTTTCTCCGAACCGGAAAAACACGTGTTCCTGTTCCCGGGGCGGAAAAATTTTTTGGAAAGTGCAGTGTTGTGCGGGCTCAAAAGACATTAATTTTGACACCTCATTGGTTAAAATCGGCCTGCACAATAAAAAGTTATTGACATTTAAGTGAAAATTTTAAGACTCTATAAACTTAGACAGTTAATAGCTCGAGAACAAGATCGACGACCCTAGTTTTAAAAAATACTGTTGTGTAGTGTGTTTCATAGACTATCGATCGCGCTAAGTGAAACCCACGCGAAACTGAAACTGGATTTTTAGTGGCCTTTTCAGTGGGACATAGTGTGCACGTGCTACCACTTCCTGTAGAGCTAGCTTAAGTCTTAGTTTATGTAAAAATTGCTGCTCTTTTTCTCTACATTGCGGCACTTTTTTCAGCGAGATCGGACCATAGGCTCCAAAGATATAGCGTTTTCAGTGTTTTTTCCCCACAGCGCCTGAAGGGTAATTTCCAGGTCCTGAAACGTGTCAAATCTACCTTTACCTGTCCACCCGAGCCTATATATCCCAAAACTCGAGTGCTCTAGGGCCATTCTGAAGAAAGTCGAGTCCTGATCCCCATTTTGGCGGCCATTTTGTATTGGGGTACGAACCTATCAACGGCGATAGCTCGGCTCCCCGGAGTCCCACGATTGTGCGGTTTTCAGTATTGTGAGGCCCTTATAAAGCCCTACAACAACATTAGGGTCAGAACGCTCTACGTAGAGTCCTAAAAATTTCGTGTTCTCTCCACAGTTGTAGCGTGCGGAAGGCCGAGCCTGACCTTTTGGTGAAAACCGCAGGTCCGTACGACGTCAGGAGCGAAAGTTATAGCGAAATCCCGCCGGAGTTTGACATTTCGGCGGCCATTTTGTTTTTCTTCCAACCAGCATAGCTCCGCTCCCACTTGTCGTATTGACCTGGCGACTTCACAGTCGGTCTGCTCTCATCCAGCCGCTCCTGTTAGGACTATTCCCGGGACTTTACGGGACACTTTTTTCCCGGTTTTTTATTTCCCGCTGGGTACATCCGCTAGGTGAAGCCAAGTAGTCTCCTTTTTTCCGCGCTCTCGTGCGACGCACCTAGCCCAATTTACAGCCGTTTTTCCGAGCGGTTTGACATTTACGGCGGCCATCTTGAATTTTTCGAACGGCCGTTGCTCGCCAGCCGCTTGACGTACAAGCTCGGGGTTTTTTGGGTTGGAGTTGTTGCGCGCTGCCGCTCCCCTTTGCCCCCTTAGGGAAACTCTACATAGAGTTTCAACCACCAAGAATTTTCAAAATTTTACCCCCCTTTTTTATCGGCTCATCGTCTAGGGCTCGTCTTCCACAGCACCCTAGTTTTTTCCGCGCTCAAATCCGACCACGGGAAGCCGTGGTTCCCCCTGGGGATCCTTTTTTGGGGCACTTGGGGTACCAATTTCCCCCTGGCGTAACTCCTCAACGGTTGGTCGTAGAGACCTGCGGTTTTCAGTGTTGAAACTGTCTCTTGCTCCTCTATCGATTCCCCTGGGGTCCAAGGCTCTACCTTGAAGTTGGAAATTTGGGTTTTGTAGAGCTGATAGAGTCGGCCGGTTTCGCTGAGAGAGGGTGCATGCTTTGTAGCTTTTAGTTAGTACTTAGTTGTTTAGCTTGTATTATACTTATTTTAATTGTAATTTGTAAATTCAAATAATTATTTTTAATTTTATTTTATTATTTTTTCCTTTTGGACCATTGTTTAATTTTAATTCCATTTTATTGTAATTATTTTAGCATCACATTTAAAATTTTAATTTGTAATTCTGTCTTTTGACCCATTATTTATTGTATTTTAAATTTAATCTAACTTATTAATTTTAATCTGTGATTATCAATTTTAAAATTTCATATTTTTATTAAATTATTTTGTTGTTATTTTAATCTGTACATTTATTACTTCCTATTTGATTTCCCTTTTGGGACATTCTAAATTTTTAATTAATTTTAATATATCCCCCCCTAGCAATGCCTAAGGCACTCTCGGTTAAGAGCGCCCCCGCAGGAGCCGCTAGAGGAGCACCAAAGCCATACGCAAAGCAGAGCCTCCGAAAGAAGGCAACGATCCAAGGGGCGGAGGTGGCGTGCGCTCCCCTCCCCACAGGGTCAACCCGGCTTGCGAGAAGTGAGTCGGACCGGGAGGACCCCTCTGTTTTTGTCCCTCTCCAGATGGCCTTGTGCGGGGATGGTGCGGGGCCGGCTTTGCCACTGGCCGATGAAGGTGTAGCGGTATCAGGTGTGGTGACGGAGGAGTCGCCTGCTGGTGCGCCTGGGTGCATGGAGGGGCCCCCCTCCCTGTTGGCTGTCGAGGGGCCTGCGCCCGAACATCTGCTGCCGGAAATCGTGGCCTCACCGACGTCGGCTCCCTCGGCGGCATCACCTGACCCTGCCGCCAGCGAGGATCTAGCGTCCGACTTAGAGTCGGAGATGAACGACCTCGGGATAACAAAACCCAAGGTCACGCCGGCGGAAGTCTGGACATGGCCGGAACTGGAGAGTGTTCCGAGCAGGGATGCCAGAAGAGAAAGCATGATGCCTCCAAGAGGCAAAAGGACCGGCGTCGCGATGGATGAGGTCACCGTTAGGGCGAATGAATACCTCCAGACAGGGCTCAATGCCCTAACCAGAGCAGGGAATATGAAAAGAGAGTGCAAGGAGGAGGCACAAGAGTGCCTCCAGGAACTATATGTAATATGCCTCTCCCTGTCGGACTCCCGTTCCCGACACAGACTCGCTCTGGAGGAGGAGAGGGCGAGAGCTGCGAAGGAGCTGGTTAGGGTGGAGAGAGCCCACTACCGGCAGCTGAGCGACATTGTGAGCCGCTATGAAAAGAGCTCAGCAAATGTCAGCGACATGGCGGAGAGCCACGCGAAGGCTATCGAGGGGGTGCGGGGCTGGCTCGACTTCGAGCTGGCGGGGCCCATAGCCCAAATCGAGCCCATCCAACGACAGCTCGCCAAGCTGCGAGGAGACCTCGCGGCGGCATCACCGGCGGCGTCGGGGGCCGCAATGGATGTGTCCCCGCTGGTCGACACGATGACGACCCGCATGGAAGGGATCACCCGTGCGGTTGAGGGCATGACGCTCCAGCTGCGGGACATCAGCCTCGATGTTGAGCGCTGGCGTGCTGAGGCTGCCAGGATGCCTCCCGCACGGGAACACTCGCCGTCGCCAGCAGCCGCAGAGACCCCTACAGCGATTGGCCTCCGAGACGCGGACATCCAACGGATAGTTGACGGAACCCGGAAGGTTCTCGCCCAGGTAAGTAGAGATGTTGAGCAGCCAATCACGCGCACTTCGTTGAGCGAGGAGCTCCGAGCTATGAGTGAGCCGATAATGAATCAGCTGCGGACCATCCGGACGGAGCTTGGGGACGTCGCTGATGGAGTCCAGGTAAGCCCTTCCGCTGCTGACGTCACTCAGGGCCTTGGTCTCGAAATAGCTATTGGCGAGACAAAGGAGCGAATCGGCGAGCTCCTGGAGCCAATAGTTCGTACAGTGGAGAGAGTGGAGGCCCACTTCCAGGAAGGAGCGGCGAGCCGACGGCGTGTGACATCCGCGACACCCTCCGGACAAAAGTCTGTGGAGCGCGGGCCCACTCCTACCAGGCCCCATCGCAGGAGCTACGCGGAGATTGCCAGAACCCCGCGCTTCCCTGTCTTCGTGGAGTCGCGTGACCCCCGGGCCACCAGCCAGGATGTGATCGGCGCCCTGAAAAAGAAGGTGGATGTGGTTAGTCTGGGCGTTGGCGTTAGCAGCGTCCACCCGCTTAGGAAGCAGCGCGTTGCTGTCACCTGCGACACTGAGGAGAGCCAGAGGAGACTACGGGACGCTATAAAAGAATCAGGTACAGACCTCACAGCCACATCAAAGCTCCCGAGGAACCCTCTGGTTCGCCTCATAGGTGTCGCTAATGACCTCGACGACACTAAGCTGGTGGACGCTGTAAAGCGCCAGAACGCGAACCTCTTGGCCTCGGTATCGCCTGGCCCGGTGGTGAGGGTGCAGCGCAGGACAAAGGGCAGGACCCCTCAGCTCACCAACGTGGTTCTTGAGGTGGATCCCTCCACATGGACCGCCATCTGCAACAAAAAGGTAAGAGTCGGATACCAAACCGTCGTGGCGGTGGACCAGTCACCTGTAACCCAGTGTTTCAGGTGCCTGGCTTACGGCCACTTGGCGAGGGATTGCAAGGCAGTGGAGGTTTGCGGGTATTGCTCGGGTAGACACGATACCCGCGCGTGTCCGAATCGCGAGGGGACTCCCAGGTGTCGCAACTGTGTTGAGGCGCCTGGGTCCCCGGACTCAGCCCATCCGGCTTATAGTCACGACTGCCCCCAGTGGCAGCGGTGGGATATAATAGCTCGCAGATCCGTTCGGTACTGCTAAGGGCATGTACAGGTTTACCCAGGCAAACCTTGGTCGCGGTTTCGCTGCGACCAAGGAGTGCCTGGAAGACGCAGTTAGGACCCGAGTAACCGCGATCTTGATTCAGGAGCCCTATGTCGGCGCCGCGGGGAGATTAAGCTCCTCGCATAGAATTATCCAGGCCGCGAATCCGGCGAACACACTAATCGCGAAATCGGCTGTAGTCGTCACTGATCCTAACATTCAAATTGTCGTTGACCCTACTTGTATTACTTGTAATATAGCATCCGTGACCCTGCTACTAGGTTCCTTTAAACTCTGTTTAGCCAGCATTTATTTTGAAGGTACAGAGGACATTACCGAATATTTGACAGATCTATCTTCCATCCTGGACCGGACGGACGCCGACGGGTATATCATCGGAGGCGACTGCAATGCCACTAGCCCCTGGTGGGGATGCGACTCGGAGGATGGGCGGGGAGCGGCGATGGCTGATTTCTTGGCCCACCAGGACCTGCACGTCGTGAACGAGGGCTCTACACCAACCTTCTATGTTGTACGCGGCGGCCGAGTATTCTCCAGCATCGTCGACATTACGGCTTGCTCTCCCTCTCTGTTGAGCAAGATTGAGGGATGGAAGGTGGAGGTTGACTGCGCGGGACTCTCCGATCATCGCCCGGTGTCTTTCCGCCTCTGCATGCAGGGGGACCAGAATTCGACCGGACCGCGAAACTCAACTTGGCGATTCAATACCGCCAAAGCCCGATGGGCCCAGTTCCCCCAGGCTCTGGAAGAGAGTCTGGAGAGGAGAGGGGTATCTTCCGTCACCATCGAGGCCGCGACGACTAAGACCGCGATAGAGGACTTGGCAACCGGATACACGGAGGCGGTAACCGAGGCGGCAGCAAGAACCATCCCAGAGCTCCCCACAACAAGGAAGAACCGACCGTGCCCGTGGTGGAGTGAGGAACTTACCACCCTGAAGAGGGAAGCAGCAGTCTTGGGACGTCGACTGAGAAAGGCGAATCCAATCCGCAGGCCATATGTACTCGAGGAGTACCTAGCAGCCAAATCTGCCTACAAGGACGCGATTCAGAGAGCCATTACAGAGAGCTGGAAACAGTTCTGTACTCGGCAGGAGGGGGAGGACGTGTGGCGATGCGCCTACAGAATAATTAAGAAGACTGCCAAACCGGGTCAGGGAGACGAAAGGCTGCTGAAGAACCCTACTTCCGGGGACATCTTATCGCCCGTTGATTCTGCTGCGCTGCTGGCGGACACGTTTTACCCCCCCGACGACCCACAGATGGATGCCGAGGATCACAAGAGAATCAGGGAGGAGGTGGCGCGCGGACTGGCAGCCCTTGGTGACACAGGGGAGAATGCCGAACCACCCTTCACCGACTACGAGCTGGCCACTGTATTCGACGGCATGAGCCCGAAAAAAGCCCCTGGCGTTGACGGCTTAACAGCTGACATCTGTGCGGCGGCTTTTCGTGCCAACTCGGTACTCCTGACGCTGTACAACCAGTGCCGACGGTTGGGCTGCTTTCCCGGGCCTTGGAAGCAGGCTGTCATCAAGATCATCCCGAAGCCAGGGAAGACCGATTACTCGGTGCCCAAGGCTTACCGGCCGATAGGTCTGCTCCCAATACTCGGGAAAGTTTACGAGAAGCTCATAGTCGCGAGACTGACGTGGAGTTTGTTGAGCCAGCGGAAGCTGAGCCCACGTCAGTACGGTTTCGTCCCACAACGAAGCACTGAAGACGCGCTTTACGACGTCATGGAGATGGTGAAGAGGGGAATCGCGAGGAAGCAGATGGTCGCACTGGTATCCTTAGATATCGAGGGTGCTTTTGACAACACCTGGTGGCCGGCTGTCCTTCGGGAGCTCCTGGACATGGGGGTAGACGCCCAGACCATGAGGGTGCTCTCGAGTTACTTAGAGGACAGATCGGTAACGGTACGCTACCTTGGACAGAAGGTCCATAAGACCACCACAAAGGGCTGTGTCCAAGGGTCGATCGGCGGACCTCTACTATGGAACGTGCAGTTAGACCCCCTCCTACGGGAGGCGGAGAGTCTTGAAGCGCACGTCCAAGCATTCGCTGACGACATAGTGATCGTCGCAGCAGCCCAGGATGCCAGTGCCCTAGAAAGAAAAATTAACAAAGCCCTGGAGTCGGTGGCAGAATGGGGCCGCCGAAATAAAATGAGATTCGCCCCCGCTAAGACCCAGGCAATGTTAATAACCAAGAAGCTGAAGTACGAATTGCCCCGGTTCGAGCTCCTGGGTACCCAGTTGCAGCTCACGGACACTGTACGGCTTCTTGGTTTGACCATCGACCGCCACCTGAGTTTCAGAGGACACCTAGAAGAGGTGACAGCAAAGGCTATAGGCCTCTACAGAGCTATAAGTAGAGCAGCGCGAGCCCAATGGGGCTTAAATCCCGAGATCCTGAGAACATTGTACATCTCCGTTATAGAGCCCACGGTCCTCTACGCAGCCAGTGCTTGGGCACATATCGCCAATAAGGCGTATGCACGCACGCGACTGGACCGACTTACCAGGATTTTCGGGATCCAGCTTTCGAAAGCGCACTCTACTACCTCCCTGATATCTGCGGCCCTATTAGCGAGGATCATTCCGCTGGATTTGAGGGCCGCAGAACAACTGGCTCTCTATGAGACGAAGCGGGGGAAGCCTCTGGAGGGATTGCCGGGCAGAAGGCTACAGGCACGGCTTCACCCTACGCAGCTGCCGCACCCAGCGCAGAGAGTGCGTATCAGCTTCGGTCTCATGACCACACAGGAGGAAGCCGACGCTCTTCCTGGTGACGGGCTCGTAATGTACACGGACGGTAGCAAGATCGAGGGCAAGGTGGGCGCGGCCATATCGTGCTGGAAGCACGGCCGCGAGACCCGCACCGCCAAGATCCGCCTCGAAAGCTACTGTTCTGTGTACCAGGCAGAGATGGCTGCCATTCTGAAGGCCACAGCGCTCGCACTGGAGATGGCGGGGTCAGTTATCATAGTGAGCGATTCACGCTCGGCGCTTGAAACCCTCAGAGACCCCGCCTCCTTGAACCCGATAGCAGCCGAGATACGGGAAAACGTCGGGCTTCTGGAGAAGAGAGGCTTTTGCGCCTCCTTCTACTGGATTAAGGCGCATGCGGGACTAACAGGAAACGAGCGAGCGGACGAGCTGGCCAAGGAGGCAGCATTGAAGCTCAAGACGAGGCCCGCCTTCGACCGCTTCCCCCTGTCTTTCGCGAAGCTAACCATCAGGGGCCTTACCTTGGACCAGTGGCAGGCGCGATACCGGGCAGCGGAGACGGGAGCCACCACCAAGATATTCTTTCCCGACGTGCGAGCAGCTCATCGGATCATCCGGAAGATGGAGCTGTCAAATATTCGCGCGCAGCTTCTGACAGGGCACGGTGGCGTTAGGGAATACTTGTTTCGATTCAAGCTCTCGCCCGTTCGAGCCTGTGTTTGCGATGACGTCACGGACGAAACTATTACACATATTCTATCAGAGTGTCCACGATACTCCCTTAAAAGACTCGACTGCGAACACAGGATCGGACGGAAGATTGAGCCAGACAGCTTCGAGGGGTTGCTAGGTGACGACTCCAGCCGGGACCATTTCTTGGCCTTCGCGGAGGGCGTTATGCGCCTTGCCGCCAGGGCAAATGGCGCCAAAAAAGTTTAATTAGTATAGTTTTAATTATAAATTGTATTTGGCTATTGCCCCATCACTAATAATGTATTCTCGCTATCCTTATTTAATTATTAATTTATTCGAAATTGTATTTTCAAATTCATTTATATTATCAATGTCATTTTATTCAATTTTATCAATTATATCAATTTTATCAATTTTATTCAATTTTATTATGGCTTTTGCCTCATTATAATTGTAAATTAAATTTATTAATGTATTCTCGTTATCCTTATTTAATTATTAATTTATTCAAAATTGTATTTTCAAATTCATTTATTTTATCAATGTAATTTTATTCAATTTTTCCAATTTTATTCAATTTTATTATGGCTTTTGCCTCATTTTAATTGTAAATTAAATTTATTTATTTTAACTTAGTGTAATTTACTTTGCTAGAATATGTTTATTCAAGTTGTAATATACCCAAATTTATTAATTTTATAATAGCTATTGCCTCATTTGATTTGTAATGGATTCTTAATTTCTAACATGATAATACAGATTTATATAGAAAATTTTATGCTAAGGAAAATAACTAGGTGTAATAAAGAAAGGCGCGCAGCTTAACTTATTTTACCCTGTTATGCATGATAGTATTAAGATGATATAGCCCAAAAATAAAAGAAAGATATAGAAAAGAAACAGAAAGAAAAGATAAAAGAAAAGATAAAACAAAAGATAATATGAAAAGATAGTAATAAATAAAAAAAAGAAAGGAAAAGAAACAAAGAAAAAAAATAAAAGATAAAGTACAAAATGGAACATTAAAACATGGTTCCAATAATGGGCGGAAAATAAAAAAAAAAAAAAAAAAACCTAACCTAACCTAACCTAACCTAACCTAACCTAACCTTTTTTTTTTTTTTTTTTTTTTTTTTTTTACGCAGGAAAATGCATCACGCATACCCGCCGTCCCGGGGGAGACGACGGGTTATGTGGGACTCTCTTGTCGGATGGCAGCAATAGCGGCTGTCATCCGACAAGCATACCCACTAAAAACCTGCGGTGTACCCTCGGCGTCTTAGCGGCGCGACATGGGCTCTCGTTTGGACTCTACCACGTCGCGCCAACGCACGGCCCAGCCTATGCCGGGCCTCCCGCGCTAGAAAGGGGGACATCCCTGTACACTAGGGACGTCCCCCCAGACGGTGGGACCGTGCAATGCAGGAGATGAGCCCCCCGGCTCTTCTCCCGCTGGTCTCATTTTAGGGTGGTGGGAGAAGGCGGGCATACCGCCTTCTCCTCCCTCCCGGCCGCCTGCGCCGGAGCGGTTCAGCTTCAGGATTGTCCTCTCTGATCCGCTCCGCGGTCTCCTTCTGCTCCATAACCTCCTCGCAGAAGGAGACCATTGCCTCCCAAGCCCTTTCGCTTCCGAGAATCGACCTCACGACGCTCGAAAGGGAGAGGTCCCCGCCAACCACAGATACCAGAGTGCGACGCTGCCGGTTCCAGGCTGGGCACACCTCAAGTGTGTGCTGGGCCGAGTCCTCTGCCGCGCCACACTCATGGCACCTGGGGTCCGGCTCTCTCCCGGCAATCCGGCACAGGTACCAACCGAAGCATCCATGGTCGGTTAGCACCTGCACCAGTCGGAAGGTGAGATAGCCGTGCCTCCTACGGACCCACTCCTGAAGGACCGGGCGCACTGCCTCTATGGTTCTTGTACCATAGAGGGGGGCCAAGAGGTCCTGCTCCCAGCGCCGCATCAGCTCCTCGTGGGCAAGGAGTCTGACGCGGTTAACCTCCGCGAGGGCTGGGCGCTCGCCGGAACGCCTCCTCGACGCCCTGTATCTAAACACGACGTCGAGTATCTCCGCTTCCAGCTCCCAAGGGGGAAGCCCCGCCAAGACGCATGCCGCACCGTGTGATACCGTGCGGTATGCCCTTATGGCCCTCAGCGCTATAATGCGCTGAGGGCGGCGCAGGAGCGATCGGTTCTCCCTATCAAGAGAGTTAACCCAAATGGGGGCCCCATAAAGGGCCATGCTTTTTATCACCCCAGCGTAAAGTTTGCGGCACCCTACGCTGGGGCCCCTCAAGTTAGGCAGCAGCCGGCCCAGGGCTGCCGCCGCTCCTACCAACTTGGGCAGTAGGCCTTGGAAGTGGGCATGGAAAGACCACCGCCCATCCAGCGCGAGGCCCAGATATTTCATCTGGGCAGCAATCGGCACTTGCACGCCCGCAACGAGGACTCGAGCACCAGGAGGGGGTCCACGCCGAGGCCCGTGGAACAATAGAGCCTCGGTTTTATGAGGAGCCACCCTTAGGCCTAGCTCCTCAATACGCTCAACCACTAGATTGGCGGCCACCTCCGCTCTAATGGTTGTCTCTTGTAGGGTCCCACCTGTAGCAACAACCAGCGTGTCATCCGCGTAACAGAACACGCTCATTCCTCGCAGGAGCGTGCCGCGGAGCACGCTGTCGTATCCGATATTCCACAAAGCTGGGCCAAGGACCGAGCCTTGTGGGACCCCACAGTTCACGTGGCGCCGGAATATCTCGCCCCTATTATTAATACAAACTACCTCCCTATCTGAGAGGTAGTCTTGTATGAGCCGGACTAGGTACTCTGGCATCCGATGGTGCCGGAGCGCCGTCAAAATAACGTTGAAAGGCAGGGTGTTAAAAGCATTCGCAATATCTAACGATATTGCCAACGCCCTCTCCCCCCCTTCGACGGCTTCCTCTGTGACGGATTTTAGGGCTGAAAGAGCGTCCAGAGTGGATCGCCCCGCCCTAAATCCAAACTGGCGCTCCGAGAGGTCAGGACCCTCCTCTGCGAGATGGCGGACAAGGCGGGAGACCACGACCTTCTCCAGCATCTTTCCTGCCTCGTCCAGAAGTACGATAGGCCGGTAGGCTGCCGGAGAATCCGGGGACCGGCCTTCTTTTTTAAGGAGGCAGAGTTGTCCCGTCTTCCACACAGTTGGGAACCGTCCGGTTGTGAGGGCCAGGTTAAAAAGCCCTCGGAGCTGGTCCTCGTTTTCCTTCACCGTCATAGAAAGGTGAAGGATCTTCCCCGGGATCCCGTCGGGGCCTGGCGCTGTTTTACGCCCCTTTAGCCGATCTAGGGCTATCTCCATCTCCGAGACAGAAACTGGAGGGGCAGGAATATCCAAAGCCGTCCTTCTGTGGTTCGGTGACGTTGGGGCCACCGGTCCCGGGCGTTCTGGGAAAAGCTCCCGGACCACTCGCTCCAATAGTGCCGGCTCGAGGGTCTCCGTGATGGGTGCGGCCTGTCCGCGCAGCTTGTTACGTGCGGCGCGGTAAGGGCGCCCCCACGGATCCCGGTCTAACTCGGCCAGGGTCTCTTCCCTGGCTCGAGCCTTGCCCTCATGTATAGCGGCCTGCAGAGCTTTCTGTGCCACTCGATACGACGCGTAAAGTCGGTCCTCCTCCGCTGGCTCATGAACAGCACGCCGACGGCAGCGCAAGAACGCTCGCCTGGCTGCGTTACTGGCGGTCCGGAGATCAGCAATCTCCTGAGACCACCAGTATACCTGTCGGCGATTTGGATGCCGGCGAGCCCTCGGCATAGCCGCATCGCAAATCGCTGTCATGGCGGAGCGGAGTCGAGCGGCACCCTCGTCTACATTTGAGGGCGCGGGGGCGCCCATCGAGCACCAAGCCTGGACAATAGCCGCCTCTTCAGCCTTTGCCCGATCCATTTTGGAGATTGCCCAACGCGGGAAGACCGTGCCACCAGGAGTATGAGGGCCCCCTAAATTAGTGGATGGGGAGACTTCGAATCGTATATACATATGGTCCGAAAGAGTCTCCTCATCTAAGACCCGCCAATTGCGAGCACGTCTCGCAAAACCTTTTTTTTTTTTTTTTTTTTTTTAGGCGGGGGAATGCATTCACGCATGCCCTGTCGACTGCGGGGACGTCGACAGGGGTATGTGGGACTCGTCCTATTTAACGAACAATACCCACTAAACCACCCTCCGTGTACCTCTCGTGCTGATCGTGACGGCCAGAGGTTCTCGTCTGAATTCTACTCAGGTCCGCCGCGCAGCACGGCTCCATAGCTCTCTCTTAGGCATTCTGCCCTATCCACTCATAGAGAGGCGCGCGGGTACACCGCACACGCGCCACTCAGACCAATCAGCTAGAGGAGACGGACGCCCCCGCATCCGTCCCTCTTGGTCTCGAAGAGAGATGTACGGGACTACGTTCCCGTACTTCCGCAGCACTCGCAGACTTCTCTCTCGCCCTCCGGGAGCCCTCGCGAGCATGCGTGCGATCGCGTTCGCTTCGCGCGTCAGAGTCCTCGACCGTGGGTTGCGTCTTCGGTTCCTTCTTCGGTTGGGGACAGTCGCGAGTTCCCAGACGATGGTTGTCCTCCTTGCCGATGTTGGCACACAGGATGCAGCGGACCTGCTTAGTGCAACCGGCAGCTTTGTGGCCGATTTCGCCGCAGCGTAGGCACGTGTTGCTGCGGTCTTCAACCGCGGCGCACCTAACTCGGCCGTGGCCCTCGCCTAGGCACCGCGAGCAGCGCAGGGGTCTTGGCTTGAGCAAGACAGCTCTTGCTGAGATCCACCCCACAATTATCCGGCTGTTCGCCAGCTTCTTGGCTACCATGACTGGGCAGCGCACAATGACCGCACCGCCCCAGTCGCTCTTCGAAATTTGGCCCACTCGAACTTGCGCCGCTTCACACTCCCCAGCCTTAGCCACTGCTGCAGCGACCTCCTCGGCTGTGACGGAACTGTCGAGGCCCGTCAGCCTAATGTCCGTAGACTTGACAGGTCTCGTGATCTTGATCATCTCCGGCGGGTAGATTTTGGCAAGTTTGGCAGCGAAGACATCTGCTTTCTGGTTTGCCTCGTCCACACTCTGCCCCGCCAGAGCGTCGATTTCCAAAATTGTGTTCCCGGTAGGAGTAGACACCTTAAAACGAAGGCGGTCGCCTATGCCGAGATCCCACAGGTTAATACGGTCCTTGGCTTCTCTGAGGAAACTCTTGATACTCAGTCCCGCAGCTAGGCCCTCCGGCCGCATTTCAAGGACCACCGCCGCTGATCGCGGGGCCCGTAGTCTGGAGGGATTCCCAAATTTACTCGAGGGCTTCGGCCCGCTGGACGTGGCGGGTTTGGCCTTCGCCGCTGTTGTCGGTGCAGAGGAAGTTCCCGGTGTTGAAGCAACCTGGGTCTTCTTCCGCCTCGCCTTCCTCTTCTTGGTGGGTTCAGCCACTTTGGCGGATTGTGCGGGTTGAGAAACGGCTGGAACTGCAGAATAGGAGCCGGATCCATGCTTGCGCGTTGTCCTTCTTTTGACTACTTCGGTCCATGCTTCGGCCTGAGTAGTTGTCGTTTCCATCGGGGTGGCAGTTGGGGCAGGCGCAGGAGCAGCCGCCGGGTTGGAGGATTTTCCTTTGCCCTTCCCTTTGCCCTTGTTGGGTTGAGGTGTCGGAGCACTAGCCTGGCTAACCGCGGGCTCGCGCGTCTCTGGCTCCAGAGGAGGAGGATGCATGCTCTGGAAAGCAGGGATGCGCTTTGCGTCGTATGCCTCGAAGCTCTCCTTAATCATTTGGCCCACGTGAAGGAGGATGGAGCGAGTGAACTCCTCAACTCTGTTGTCCTCTACGGGGTGTGATGGCTCCAAAGTTGATGTCTGAGAGAGGGCGCGGAAGCCACCCTGCTCTCGGATGTTCTTGATCTCAGCCTTGAGAGTGCTGATTTCAGCCGAGAGGTGTTGGTTCTCGACTCTCATCGTTGCCATTTCCTTGCGAAGTCGCTCCTCTCTGCATCGTGTTGCGGTGAGCTGGTCGCGGACGTGGGCGAGCTCCATTTCCAGCGTGCAGTTCTCGCTGGTCACGGTACGTCTCGCAAAACCTTTTTTTTTTTTTGGTGCGCAGGAAAAATGCATTTCGCATACCTACCGCCGCGGGGGCAGCGGTAGGTTATGTGGGACTCCCTCGTCATCTAACAATGGCTTATAGCGACTGTTCCATGACGAAGTATCACCCAACTAAAAAACCTGCGGTGTACCACGCAACGTATGCTAGTGACACATGGGCACCCGTGTTCTGGTTTTCGTCCATGCGTCACAAACGTACGGCATGCTATGCCGGGCCTCAGGCACAGGGAATGGGTGATCCTGTACACACGGGATCACCCCAGACTGGCAGACTGTGCAATGTGAGCTAAGGGCCCCCGCCCCTCGCTCACTAGTCCGCTAGAAGGGGGAAGTTGAGTGCGGCGTAACGCCGTCTCCTCCTCCCCCTTCTTCGACGACGGATCGGGTCAGCAAGAGGATTTTCCTCCCTGGCCCGCTCCGCGGCCTCCTTCTGCGACATGACATCGTCGCAAAAGGAAGCCACTGCCCCCCAAGCCTCACCACTGCCCAGCATAGCTCTCACTATGCTGGGGAGCGAGAGGTCCCCTCCCACCACCGAGGTTAAAGTGCGGCGCTGCTGGACCCATGCTGAGCACTCCCGGAGGGTGTGATCAGCTGTATCCTCCGCAGCACCGCACTCGTGGCACTCGGGGGTGCGCTCCCTACCCGCTATGTGGTGCAGATACCAACCAAAGGCACCGTGCCCGGTTAGGATCTGCACCATATGGAAGGTAAGGGAGCCGTGCTTCCTTGCAATCCAGTCATCGAGGACCGGGCGAAATGCACTTATAGTGCGATTCGCCGGGCCCCCATAATGACTGGATTCCAGCCTGTGAGACCAAGCCCGCATCAGGTGCTCATGAGAGCGGAGTCTGATGCGAGCAGTCTCTTCCAACGACGGAATTTCTCCCTCCAATCTTCGTTCCTTCCGCCAAAAGTAGGTGGCGGCAAGGACACCAGCCTCTAAATCCCAGGGGGGAAATCCAGCGAGGACTAAGGCCACATCATGCGCTACGGTGCGGTACGCCCTGATGACCCGCAGCGCGATGATTCGCTGTGGCCTTCGGAGCAGAGTCCTCGCTTCCCTGTTAAGTGGGTGCCATACTGGAGCCCCGTATAGCGCCATGCTTTTAAGAACCCCAGCGTATAGCTTGCGACAGCTGACGCTGGGGCCCCCGACGTTAGGCAGAAGTCTGCCCAGGGCGGCTGCCGTGTTGACGAGGCGCGGCTTCATCAGCGCGAAGTGGCCCTCGAATTTCCATCTGCCGTCGAGATTGATACCCAGATATTTCATCTGGGTCCCAATCCCGACGGTGACTCCCTCCACAGTTATGTGAGCGCCCGGCGGTGGGCCCTGACGAGGGCCATGAAATAACATGGCCTCAGTTTTTTCAAGGGCGACTGTGAGGCCTAGGCGTCGGGCAGCATCCACAACGGCTGATGCAGCCGCCTCTCCGCGACGACACAGCTCTCCGAGGCTCCCCCCTTGAGCCACAACGAGGGTGTCGTCCGCGTAACATAGTACACGGGTTCGGGGCAGAGGCCGGTTCCGGAGGACGAAGTCGAAACCGATGTTCCACAGGGTCGGGCCTAGGACCGATCCCTGTGGGACACCGCATCGTATCTCCCTCCGCTCCAGTATCCCCCCCTCAACCGTGTACATGATTTCCCGGCCGTGGAGATAGTCCTCCAACAGCCTCACCAAGTAGAGAGGCACTCCATGGAACCGGAGTGCCTCTATGATGGTGGAAAATGGGAGGCTGTTGAAGGCGTTGGCGATGTCAATAGAGACCGCCAACACTCGATCGCCTTTCTCCACTGCCTCCTGGGCAAACGTCTTTAACGCTATGACTGCGTCATTTGTCGAGCGCCCGGTCCTAAAGCCGAACTGGGCGGGGGACAAATCCGGTCCTGTCTCTTCGAGATGCTCGATGAGACGGGATGCCACTATCTTCTCTAGCAGCTTCCCCGTCTCATCAAGCAGGACGATTGGCCTGTAGGCTGAGGGAGAGTCTGGTGGTTTGCCCTCCTTGGGAATGAGGCAGAGCTTTCCCTCCTTCCAAGGCTTCGGGAACCTTCCGGACCTGAATGACAGGTTAAAGATCTCCCGTAGCCGGCCCTCAAGGTGTTCGAGGGCCAGCCTTAGTACTCGGCCAGGGACGCCGTCGGGGCCGGGGGCCGTGTTCTTCCCTCTGAGCCTTCCCGTAGCCCTTTCCATCTCCTCGTCAGAGACAGGGGGGATGGACGATGCCGCGGGTGGCCGGGGTGGCCGTAGTGTCGGGGGTGTATGGGGCCCTCGATCTGGAAAGAGACCCTGCAAGACCTGCTCACGGAGAGGGGGATCGAGCGTCTCGGTGATGGGGGCGGTCATTGCACGGAATTTGTTCCGCACAGTGTCTCGCAAAACCTAACCTAACCTAACCTAACCTAACCTAACTCTTTGTATGAACTTTCATACAAAACCTAACTTTTGTATGTTAGGTTAAACCTAAATTTTTGAGGTTAGGTTGGCAAAACCTAACTTAGCAACGTTAGGTTTGAAAAGTAAAACACCTAACTCTTTGCATGAACTTTCATACAAAACCTAACTTTTGTATGTTAGGCTAAACCTAACTTTTGTATGTTAGGCTAAACCTAACTTTTTGAGGTTAGGTTGGCAAAACCTAACTTTTAAACGTTAGGTTTGAAAAGTAAAACACCTAACTCTTTGTATGAACTTTCATACAACACCTAACTTTTGTATGTTAGGTTAAACCTAAATTTTTGAGGATAGGTTGGCAAAACCTAACTTGGCAACGTTAGGTTTGAAAAGTAAAACACCTAACTCTTTGTATGAACTTTCATACAAAACCTAACTTTTGTATGTTAGGTTAAACCTAACTTTTTGAGGTTAGGTTGGCAAAATCTTACTTAACTATGTTAGGTTTGTAAAGTAAAACACCTAACTCTTTGTATGAACTTTCATACAAAACCTAACTTTTGTATGTTAGGGTTAACCTAACTTTTTAGGTTAGGTTGGCAAAACCTAACAGTAACGTTAGGTTTGAAAAGTAAAACACCTAACTCTTTGTATGAACTTTCATACAAAACCTAACTTTTGTATGTTAGGTTAAATCTAACTTATCGTTTTGAGGTTAAGTTAGTCAAACCTAACTTATTAATGTTAGGTTTGAAAAGTAAAACACCTAACTCTTTGTATGAACTTTCATACAAAACCTAACTTTTGTATGTTAGGGTTAACCTAACTTTTTGAGGTTAGGTTGGCAAAACCTAACTTTTAAACGTTAGGTTTGAAAAGTAAAACACCTAACTCTTTGTATGAACTTTCATACAACACCTAACTTTTGTATGTTAGGTTAAACCTAAATTTTTGAGGTTAGGTTGGCAAAACCTAATTTAGCAACGTTAGGTTTGAAAAGTAAAACACCTAACTCTTTGTATGAACTTTCATACAAAACCTAACTTCTGTATGTTAGGTTAAACCTAACTTTTTGAGGTTAGGTTGGCAAAACCTAACTTTACAACGTTAGGTTTGAAAAGTAAAACACCTAACTGATAATTGACTCTTTAAAATAATAATGTTATTTCTGTACATTGTCCAAGGAATCATTATTATGCACAAGTGATGTAAACAAATCTCTAAATGTAGGCCATTCTGAATAATTCCTGTTAAATGTTGGAGTTGAAATTTTTGGTAAATTAACGAAACAATTTTTGGTCTCTTTGTTCTCAACACCTTTAGAACTAGTTGACTTTGCCCTTGATGTTTTATTAACAATTTATTTAAATCCGCTTTTAAGGACACTTGTACACAAAATAAGATTCCTCTGTTTTATCGTAGGTATCATTAACAATATACGAACTAGATTCTAAGTCCTCGGACTTACACGACAAACAATTTAGTATGATTCTGGTGAAATAATCGCCAGTCTCTTTCAACATTTTCCAACCTTGTTTCTAAATATTCAATAGTAATTCGATCATGAGGACTTTTCCTACAATTATTTAAACCGCGTTCTATGGCCTTTTGTAACTATTTCTGAAGGTTAATTATATTCTCCATATTTAAATACCAACAATTAACTTACTATTATTAAAATCAAAGCTTGACAAAAGTAAAATTTGTGAAAAATTACAAGTGTTTGTGCTTAAATGAACTCTGACTAAAATCGGGCATGGATTCCCCGTTCTCTCGTTTTTAAGCAAATTATTATAAGTCTTAAAACATGCAGTAAATTTTATAAGTCCCAAACAATAAAAAATCTTCCAAGTTATATTCACCACACAAATAAAGCTCAAAACACCTTAGCGTGACAAATCTGGCCTCGATGGACCATGTATAACACCTAACTGTTCGAAAATGCTCTGGAGCTTACTAATGGGTTGATTCAATAAAACCACAATAGAACTGGACTAAAAGTCAGATGTATTGGAGAATGGAAAAACAACTTTATCGTCATATTATATAAATGGTCTCGCTAAAACTTACATTGCGCGATTCAACTTGGCACAGCGCCATCTGTTGGTTTAACTTAGAACTAAATAATGTGTATCTTAAACACGTTGAAAATGTAACACTAATCAATAAACAAATGACTACTTTTGGAAAAAGAATTCCATGTTTTGATAATAAAATTAATTTGAAATTAGAATTCTTAGCCAAACAAAAAATTTTCTGATTTGAAATGGCCAGTACTGCAGAACGGCAATTTCATAGGTAAATACCTATTATTATGAGACTTGGCCCTTTAGTAAGTACAAGAACTATTGTACCTAACAGAAAAGTAATGAAGAGTGGATAAATTATTCACCCTACGCCTATGTGAATTTAACGAAACGGCCAAGCCACATATTTTGAGTAAGGTGTAGATTTTGTTAAGTTAGGCCTTGTAGAGTTAGGGAGTTACATTAGATTAATATGTTGATGATTACTAAAAGCATAGAGAAAATAAATACAAGGTTGTATACGAAGTATTGTCAAGTACCCTATGAAAATACTAATGACAGTATAGATTTTATAATTAACCTCCATTTTTCGATTGACCAACAGGTAGGGCATAAATTAATAATAGAAGCTTCGCGTGTGAGCTATTAAGGCGCGTCGCATGAGGTAATCGATACAGAGGTTCTGCCGCCGCCCGCCACGTCAGAGGTCGTCGCGCGTCAATGACACCACCAGCGAGTTCCCACTCGCCGCCCGCGCGCCTCGCTCGTCTGCCGCACGCCTTAGTGGGTCTGTTAGCTCAGCAATATCTCAAGCTTCGTCGCGTTTGGATGACCATACCTGATATGATTAAACATTTTTACTAGCATCTCCGTGTGTTAGAGGATATGTTAAGCTAGTGCCTTTAAGTAGTTATTGGCACCTGGAATGGCCCGTGTGTTTTGTGAGGGTGGAACAATGCAGGTGTCACGTTGAGGATGGAGGTGGGCGAGCCGAGCCTGGTGCAGACGCTGCGCGCGCACCGCGGCGAGGTGACGTGCGCGGACGCGTTCGGCGCGCGGCTGGCGACGGGCGGCGGCGACCGCACGCTGCGGCTGTGGCGCTGGGCCGGCGGCGGCGGCTGGGCGGAGCACGCACAGGTCCGGAATGCACACCGGTACAGAAACTTACTTATTCTGCGTTTAATCGCGTAAACTTACCTTAATATAATCAATTTTGGAATACCCCTGATATGGGGTTGGCAACAAATTCTCATGACGGGCCTGGATCACTAATCATCCGTATATTGAATACTTTATTGTACTTTTCGACCTCCGTGGCTGACAGGCGACTGCGCCGGTCTTGGCATCGTATTTAAATAAGCGGAATCTCGAAAACGGTTAGGCTCCAACTAATTTCATGAAATTTAATATGCAGGGAGTTTCCGGGCGATAAATCGATCTAGGTAGGTTTCATTAAAAAAAAGCGAGCAAAGCATCGTTATAAGAACATTTATGATTATGTTGAGACTGTAAAAAAATCTCATATGGCTACTTTAAAAATGAATGACTAAACAAATATTAAACAATTACAAGTTAAAACACGAAGCAATAACTGTCGCACGAAAACATGACAAACGATTACCGGTAATTATTACTGTTGAACGAGTATTTTATGTGGGCCGTTATTTAAACACACGTGCCAATGTTTGGTTGCGTGATGTGTCCTTGAAAAATATTGTTATATGTATAGAACAAGACCAAGGTAGGGTTTGCAGTACGTACTTTAATATAAAGTATTGTAACTATTTTAGGTGATTATACTCTATGCTTTATGAGTACAATAAAGTACTGCAAAATATTTTATTATGCATCATATAATTTTTTTTGGATATTATTTTACGTAAAACATATAAATTTTAACAGTTTATTCGCATCACGTTAGTATTTACAGAGGGTTTTCTTGAGAAATAGCAAATGGGACGAATAATAAAATCTCATTTAAAATTTACTACTTTATATTTACTTTAACTTTAACATAAGAGTGTAAAGAAGCTGTGATGATAATTCCTTATAATGTGCTAAAAGTGATGAATTACTTGTTTTTAGCCAAAATTGATATCATAATAAGATAGAACTAAGTCGAGAACGGCTGGCCCGATTTCCATAGTTTATACTTTGTTGGCTTTGTCTCCACCCCGAATAGCAGAATATATAATAACATATATATAGAATAGCGAAAAAAAACTGATACAATAAATCTTAGTTTATTTTGAAGCAGTGTATTTTATTTTTAATAATCAATATACTTTGTACACAAAAGGTGTCAACCCTAGTAGTAGGGTTCAAGGATTTTACTGATATTATACTTTATACACAGGTAGCTATATTTTTCGTTCGTAGATATGGAGTGACGGCTGCGCGGTGGTCGCCGGGCGGGGCGTTGCTGGGGTCGGGTGGCGTGGACGGCGCGCTGCGCGTTTGGTGCGGCCGCTCACTGGGCGCGCGGCGCACGCTGGCCGCGCCCGATGCGGCCGCCGCGCGCGCGCTGTGCTGGGCCGGCGCGCGCCTGCTAGCCGGCCACGACGACGGCGCGCTGTGCGTGTGGCACGCGTCGCGCGCCACGCTTCTCGCGCGTCTCGCAGCGCACCAGGGCGCCCTGCACGCAGTCGCAGCTCCAGCCGGCGGAGCGCTACTCCTCACCGCATGCACAGAAGGTGTCCTCAAATGCTTCGATTTGGTAGGTAGGTACTCTTGAGGTAAATAAAGGACCTTTACACCAAAACCATTAATATCACATTGCAATTGTTTATTATTATTTTAATTTGCGTCACTTTAGTCTTCGAGATAATGATGAAATATAAGCTTGTCGATTTCCAGAGATATGCAGAGGTGGCACCGATGGATCCCCTCCGACTCCGCTAACATGGATAGATGGGGCTCATGATCTGGGTGCTCTGTGTGCCGACGCCAACGAAAACGGGCGGGCTGTAGCCACTGGCGGGCACGACGCCCGCATCCAGCTGTGGCGTGCCAAGTACAATGACGCAGTAGGCCGTTGGGGGTTAGAAGCGGCCGGAACTTTAGAAGGACATGCAGCTACAGTGACATGCCTGCGATGGGCGGGTGGCACGGATGCTGATGCTTTGCTTGCCTCGGCGTCACTCGATCGCACGGCGCGTCTCTGGCAGGCGGCTGCTGGCGCTTGCATGCACGTTGTTCAGGCGCATCCACGCTACCTCACTTGCGTATCGCTTGCTTATGATTTGCGATACATGATCACTGGTGAGTATCTTTCTCCCAGTTACTTCTAATTTTACGAAAATTATATAAAATACGATTTTTCAGGTTCAAACGACAAATCGATTCGGATGTGGTCCCTCGGATCTCTTTCTCTTGACGACGAGCTTGAACCAACGTGTGCTGCTCTTGCCCATTTTGGGCTTGGTGATCTAGAGGTAAGCTTAGTTGTAAATAATGTATTGTTTTTTGACCGCAATTTGTAAATGTTTGTGGTATCGTCTCTAGGGTATAGGGCCGGTGGACGCGGACGAGCTGTCGGAGGACAGTGCAGCGGGCGGGGAGGAGGAGGCGGACGAGAACGGCTCCCGGCGCGTGTGGCACGAGCGGGCGCACGCCGGACCCATCAACTGCATCTCAGTGCACGGAGATCTGATCTCCACTGCTTCTAGGTACTAGGTATATCTTACTAGTAGAACTTAGTCTCGTATCATAACTACGTTGTTTGTTATTTTTTAGGACACCGGTAATGAGCACAGTAAATATCGTGTTATTTTGGACCATGCCACACGGTCGGATTACAAGCGTTTTCAAAGCGGAGCGCCCACGTTGCGGATGCGCAACGATGCGCACGGAGAGAAGCGTGGACACCATTTTGTTTACGTTTCTTGCGTCTAAGAAGTAATAAAGCTAACCAGTATTTTCTTGTCGGAATTCTGTTACTGAGTGAGTGCATCGTACGCCACTTACTGGTAGCGAAAACGTTGCGTATCCGTATCGTGTTCGCTGCGTGGCCGCTCCACTTTAAAAACGCTTGTGATCCGTCAGTGTGGCATGGACCTTTAGGGCGCCTTCATGTTAGTGACGCGAAGTCGCGAATGAATTAATGTTGGTGACCTTTACTGGTCCCGAAGATAATCTAATGTGAGTTCTGTTATAGTGATGGCCAGGTGCGTGTATTCCGCTGGTCCCCGGAGGAAGGCCGCGCCGAGGCGCTGCACACGCTGCGCGCGCACGAGTACCCGGCGCTGGCGTGCTCGCTGGGCGCGGCCGGCGCGCTGCTGCTCACCGCCGGCCTCGACGGCTGCGCCTATGTTTGGGATGTGCAAGTAAGCATTTACTAAACTTAAATGGGTTTGATAAATGGGATCTAATGGTGGAGTGAAATTACTCAGTAAAACATTTTCTCTTGTCCCTTCAAGGTGTTTTAGTTGTCAGTACTTTGGTTTAAGTTGATATCTTGTTGTTGTAGCTATAGACGATACAGTATAGAAGATGGGAAGATGACAGTTGAGAGTTGCATTGAAATTACGGACAGGAATCGCAGGTGATAGTGGAAAATAGAAAGAACTGGGGGAGGCATTTGCCAAAAGGCGAACGGATCAAGAATTTAAAACTATGTTTTCTGAACTTGTAAAACTTTATCCGAATAAAGGCTTAATTATTGTTGTAGCTGGGTCTAGTGCTGCGATCGCTGATGGTGCCGAGCGGCAGCGGCGCGGGCGGCGACTCCGGCGGCGGCGGCGTGCGCGGCGCGCGCGTGTCGCCGCACCGCCCGCCCTTGCTGCTCCTCGCTACTGATGACGGAATCGCGCCCGTCTGGAATCTTATCGACCCGGATCCCAATCCATTGCAGTAATATTATCTTTAATAACATTCTTTTGACTTTTTCTTAATTGCAATTTGATTTAAACAGTAAGTAGTCAATGATAAAGCGTGCATAGATGAAAAAAGTTTATTTACTGAATAAGGCTTCCAAACTAAATACATACAGATAAGTTACCTATATATTAACGTCTAGAATTTTCAAAATGTATGTAGATAATGTAATTGATTTCTGGGAATGCAATATTTCTTTATCTATTAAGACATTCATAGGAAAAACTAAAAATGTACCTAACAACATTCCAAAGTTGACTTTTAAACATACATGTAGTTAGTTATTTCCTCACAAAATAAATCTAAACTACGATTTAGAAACAAAGTTATATAATAACAAGTATTAGGTACATTGCTTCGATCCTGAGGCAAGCAAGTAGCTTAAGCACTTTTGTAAAGAAATCAAACAACGACCACGGCTACAGAGGTCGTATTGATCTGTCGTTTCAGAAGTAGGGTCTTCCACATACTGAATACATACCACATACTGAATTACCAATAATAAATATAATAAATAAATTTTGGACAAGATCATTGGACATTGCTCTGATCCAAAGGTAGGTTGCTAAAGCACTTGTGTCATAGAAATAAGAAACAACGACGGTACCACAACACCCAGACCCGAGCAAATATAGAAATGTTCGTTTTCTACATTGACCCGACCGGGGATCGAACCCGGAACCACAGAGATGGCGGCGTCATTTAAAGTCCGGCGTGCTCGCCTCTCGGCTACGGAGGTCGTCAAGTGGGAGGTTAAAGAGGTGGGGGTTATTTTTAGCATATACGGCGGGCACGCAGAGGCGGCGACGTGCTGCGCGTGGGCGAGCGACGGGCGCGTGCTGGCCACCGGCGCCGCCAGCGGCGAGCTGGGCCTGCACGCGCCGCCGCCCGCGCCCGCCACGCTGCACCACGAGCCGCAGGCCCACGATCTTGGCAAGTACTATCTACTGCATTACATATTCTAATACTTCACAAAGATCATAAACGGTCGACTATGATTCGATACGAAACATCACTAAAGTAACGTCACTACAGGGCGGTAACCACGAACTCTTAAAACAATCTCAAATCTGTCAAACATTATCAAATCTGTATGTAATGACGTACCAAAGTTGACAGATTAGACACAGCTTTGAGATTGTTTTAAGAGTTCATGGTTACCCCGCTGGTGGCCGCTGTCTTGACGGGGGGACTTTGACTGCGACACGGGGTTATTTGAGGCTATTTAAAGGAATAAACGGAGTTTGTAAGTACTGTCCAGTGTTTTTACTTCTGATTTTTAACAACTGGGACAACACATGAGCCGTGGGCTAGCAAGTGTTAATGCCACAAAATCTAATATTCTGCGGGTATCTTGAGTAGGTCAGGCTGTTAGCCATTTTAATTAATTATTGATCGTGATGTAAGGATTACTGTAAGCAAAGTACTGGAATTTTTGATTTAGTATAAATTCGAGCTTGGTGAGTCTGATCAAAACTGGCTTGCTCTTCACTCTTGACTACAATATTGCCGAAGGGATCACGGGACTCCTACAAAACGGTGCTTCTTTGCAAGCATAAAAATTATGTTGTGAATGTAGGGTGTAATTAATGACTTGTGTCTATGTTGTCTGAGCATTCGGCTAACTTCATTAACGTACTGGTACCTCCAGCAGGCGTCCAGAGCTGCGACTTCGCGCCGAACGGCAGCGTGCCCGGGCTGGACGGCGAGGGCTCGTACTTGCTGGCCACTGCCGGCGCCGACTCGCTTGTGAGGCTGTGGCTTATTGAACTGGATGAGGTGAGGCTTTACGCGATTTGGTAGGTATACCTACGTAAGTTTCTGTTATTTTGGCAAAGGACTTTTATCAGCACGTGTGTTTTAATTTTTTCTATAGTATTTTTATCACAGACCGTCTTAAATCTAGCTAGAGCATAGTCCAAAAATTAAGCAAGCTGATTTAGGCCGGCCTTCGGGTTCTGAAATGGAGACCACATCTCAGCAAGTAGTGTAAGACGCCCGATGAGCCGACGACCAAGAAGATGGCTGACATTTATTGAGGGAAGGCTTACGTCCAGCAATGGATTGCCTAAACCAGAAACCAGATTGCATAAATCAGAAACAAATTAATATTTTTAAATGTTATAGTATTTTTTTGTGATTCCGAGGTTAAAATTATAGGAAGCGACGTCGGCGCAAGTGAGCATGATTCGCGAAGTGCATGCGCACGGCGGTGGAGTAGCGTGCGTGCGCTGGGGCGCCACAGGCTTGCTGGCGTCGGCGGGCGGCGACCGCTGGGCGCGCGTGTGGCGCGCGGCGGCCGGCGGCGCGGAACTGCACGCGGCCGCCGCCGTGCCTGCGGGCGGCGCGGGGGGCGCGCCTGCTGTCGCCCTGTTAGATGACACTGGCAAGTTAAACATCGTCACTAGCAGATAAGAAACGGAATATTTTTTTCTTTGAATTCTTGTTTCCTAATCCATTATGAGCCACCGTCACTCGCATAAATAATAACCGCTGGGGAAAGGTTAATGAGTGACGACCACGAATGGAAGACAGCGTAGGAAGGCATGTGGTGGATTAAAAACCTTATTAGTTAAGGTTGCAGGTAGACTCTGGATGCAAACGGTCTAACACCGCTCGCTGTGGTGTTCTATAGGGGAAGTATATGACTAGCAGTAGACCAATGGCTGATGATGATAACAAAATGATACCCCAGGTGGTGGTTCCCTAATCGCGGTGGGGACCCTGAGCGGCGAGCTAGCGCTGTGGCGGCTGCCGGCCGAGGGCGAGCGCGTGCTGGACGACGACGCGGACCCGCCGCGCTTCTGGGACGAGGCCGGCGTCGTGCGCTGGCTGCGCGAGTACGTCACAGGGGCTCCCGGTGTGTATATGAAGCTTGACATATTCTATTTATTAATTTTGCTACATTTTGATGTACCATTTATCATATAAATCCTGCAACTGCAACTGAAATAACCCCGAAGTCTCGTTTTTTACTCCATACGGCCATCAACAAACGAGATCACAGAATTGTAAATTCAAACCGGTAGCGATATAATTTAGGTCCTTATTCAGATGATGGGATTTAAGGGTACTAAATTATAAAGCTGATTAAATACAAACTATATGTAACCTATTATATCTGTAAGATCCTGTGTTCGAATCCTGGTCTCAGGTCTGTGTATTGTGCTAAAGTTGTTTCTGATTCCTATAACATGAGTCCTTTACTAGGTAGTATCAGGATCAGAATATTATTTATTTCTTCATCTGATTAACTTCCTCAAATCTCTGTCTAACGCAAACTACTCCCAATCCCCATCATCAGCTAACCAAATCGGCGCACTATCTTTTCCTGAATCTACCTCTATTGCAGTAGCCATCTGCAGGTACCTATCACGTAATATTTTGGCCTATCTATCTCAAAATATAAAGTAAAATGTTGAATGTGAGGCATGAGCAAGCTGATCTCCGGCGAGTTGGCGGTGGAGGTGGAGGAGGCGGCGCGCTCGGCGCGGCTGACGGGCGCGCGCCTGCTCGACGAGCCGCTCGCTGACCTGATGCTCGCTGTCTTCGGATGTGGTGAGCTCTATGACCCCATAGGCGTTTTGCAGACGGCCGGGCCGTTCAATTTCACCGGGACAAAAGCGAAAAGGGAATCCTATACTACCAACGCACACCTTAGTGTGCTCTTTTTTGGGCTCTGCCAAAAATACCGCGCCGCAGGTGCCCCGCGCCCCGCCGTCTGCAAAGCGCCTTATAGCACTCTCAAATTATTGTCACGGCTTAGGTTCCCCCTTCGTGTTTTTTAGTATTCAAAAACACTCACACAGACACACTCGCACAGAAAGATCTAATCTCGCGTATTGTTATATGCGTCTGAGTAAGCATTAGACCTCTGTCTCTCTCGACCCAATCAATTGTAATAATAAAGTTTAAGGTATATTTAACTGTTCTTTATCTAAATATGCACAGCGCCGCATAATTATTTTACTAAAAAAATGTTCATTGTTGTGCTAGACGTCAGTATTACATCAATTACATATTGATCTTTGAGGTACTTATAATGTACTAATATTGATCGACCTCGTATAAAATAACAACTTTTATTGTTTATCCTAAGTAAACTTACCCTGATGTAATGTTTAATCTTGTTTACTCGATCACGTTCAAAAGCAATTACTGTTAAAAATACATTACATAATTCTGTAATAAATACCTAAATGAACCACTAACACACACCATTTCAAATGCATTGTTTCATTAAATAGTTTATACACACTACAATTTGCTTTTAATTGCAAACTTTTGAGAGAATATAGGTATTAAGTTGTAGTAATATCGATATAAGTACTTTATTTATTTAATCGTTATAATTTTATGTATTTACAACTAAACGTAGTTGCGCTTAATCCGTGGACGACACGTGGGGGTGTTTACATTTTTTCTTTACAATGTTTAGAGTTTTTTCATCACTATTCTCTAACAGAAATACTTACTTATCGAGTTTCTTTTATTTGTTGTAGCTAATATAAAATATATTTCTAAAACGCCCCCTAGTGAGTTACTATCATAACACCTATTTATGAACCGTTACTAATCAACCACAAATCCATTACTGGAAACTGCATCAAAACTAGGACTAGTTCTTTTGGTTTTGCACAAACAAATTTATGTTTAGCGCTCCCTGGTAAGTTGTCACCGTAACGCCTATCTAAGAACATGCACCAATCAAACCCGAACCCATTACTGAAAACCGCATCAAAATCGGACTAGTAGTTTTGGTTTTGCTCAAACAAATCTTTACTGCAGCGCCCCCTGATGAGTTGTCACCGTTACAATTATTTAAGAACCTCTCACCCCAACGCATATACCATATTCGCAAATGCCTCAAAACTTTTTATATCAGCCACTACGTGAGATCTAGTTTTGTTCTTACTATCGTATTGCTCGATGCAAATGATCAATTTTGCTATAATTTTAAGAACTAAACCAATTGGTGAATGTATTAGAAGCTGACGAAGAGGTGCCGGCCGACGAGAAGTCTGAGGAGTCGGGGCGCGCGGCGCTGCGCACGCGGCTGGCGGCCGAGCTGGAGTGGATGCGCCGCGAGCCGCCTTCGCCGAGACTGGTACGTATTGGGTTGAACGTCGTGTTCTATAAAATTCCTCAGGTGTGGGCTTTATAATAACATGGTGTGAAGGAAGGTAGCAGCTAAATTTGAAGGAGATTGCTAAGAATCGGACTTGTTACACGACTGGGTGTTTTTAAGGATAAATATTAAAAAAAACATTGTAGGTTATCGGTACTGCAAATGGGCAAAGTGCCCTCTCATTACAGGATTCCTAGTGCTAATAGGATGAGGGCTATTGAACTATGCAGGCTAAAGATGTACACAACGTGACTGTGATCATAGCGTGATTTATAAAGTGTCATCATCATCACCAGCCTATATCAGTCCACTGCTGGACACAGGCCTCTCCAAAAGGAGGATTTTGCCATAATCGCCACGCAGGTGGGTTGGCGATCGCAGTTTGGCCAATGATGGAGAGGAGACGCTGCTGCCCGTCTTCTTATGGCGACCCTCCTGTAGTCGCCTCTTACGACACCCACAGGAAGAGAAGGGGTGGTGCAATTCTATTAACGTGCCGGCACCACACGGCAAAGAGAACGTGTACTCCTGATTAACTACGACTCTATCGTGAATAACTCCAAAAAGTTTGGTTGTTATTTTTTATAAATCATCATCATCATTTCAGCCACAGGACGTCCACTGCTGAATATAGGCCTCCCCCAGTGACTTCTGTCATCGAAGGGTTTTTGCCATACTCGCCACGCTTGGCAGGCGGGTTTTTATTATATCCTGTATTTATTTGGCAAACGCTTATCATTATATAATTTTCTTTTGTTTTTTATATGTCAGGCTACGGAGGCGCCCCACGCGCTGCTATGCCCGCTGTCCCACCGGCTGGTGTCGGAGCCGGCGCGCGCGGCGGACGGGTTCACGTACTCGCGGCGCGCGCTGCGCGAGTGGCTCGCGGCCGCCGCGCCCGCCGCCGCCTCGCCGCTGTCCGGCCGGCGCCTGCGCAACGCGCGCCTGCATCCCAACTACAAGCTCAGGGAGACGCTGCACGACTTCTTAACGCAACACGACAGTTAGCACAACAGTACAACTTGCGCCACGGAGCTGGTGTAGTGTTGTATGATAGCTCACTATCGATAGGGCTGGTAATACGAGTACTATTGTAAAATCCAATAATATCGATTGTTTACTCACAGCAATAGTATTGCTCTTGAATAGTATTAAACTATCAATACTATCGATATTGTAAGTAAATTACGAAGTCAACGTTCGATAGTCAAAGTCTCAATAGTACGAAAACACTAATTGATACTTTCGATATTTTTGCACTATCGCTAGTACTAGTACTAGAACACAGTATACAATCGATAGTCCAAAACTAGCAATACTATCGTTAGTATTGTTGCGTACCAATAGTTGGCATATTTTAGCAATCGAAAGTATCGATACTATTGGATTGTATCAATTCTATCGATATTGAAACTGAATTACATTGTCAACTTTCGATAGTCAAACTATCAACAGTTAGACAATACTAATCTTGAACGCTGGGTGAAAGATAAAAAGAATTTATAATTACGTGATTGGCAGGTCGGCAACGCGCCTTCAGCGCCGGCCGTGATTGATTATTTGCTCCGCGCACAGACGTCTGTGATACCATGATCGTGACGCGCGAGCGATCCCTATTTTCTTCCCTAGAGCTCCAGATCAGTGCTAGGGATTGTATTCAATATTATAATGTATGTAGTTATGGAAATTATTACTAAATGAGCCTAAGGCCTGTCTCTTGGAAAAAAAACATATGTATACAAACTTTTTTTATGATGATTTTCTGCGTATATTATGGTTGTTTTTAATTTCAGGGCACAAAATAATTTATAATACAATAAACCTACTTAGGTACTGTAAACGTGTAATAACTTTCATAATATAAAACGTGTGTTGTGTGAATCGGTCACATGTAATTATCTGCTAAATGATTTGATATTTTTATTTATTTTACCTCATAATATGTACCGTGTTTCTTGTATTAAATGAATTTGAATATCTTCACGTTCAGTTGTTCAGTTTCAGTCTTATTGCAACTTTTAATTTTAATTAAATGTTAAGTATTTGAGATTTTGATGTGTTTGAAATAAAATTTTGTCGTTATTTAGATTATTTATTTTACCAAAAGTTTAACATGGAAACAAAACAGATCGAACACATTTAAAGGGTAGACTTTGCAATAAAGTTTTGACAATAAAATCCAAAGGCAATGTTTCAACGATTTCATCTTTATTTGTATTACTTACATTTATTATTTACAAGTGAGGCAGTAACAGTGTCAACGAACCAAACTTACTTAACTCGGAACCACTGTTTGACAATTAATTGATTTAGACTAAAATAACAAACGCCGGGTCTCTGCGCCCACGCACAAGACGAGTTGGTAAGCCAGCAACAAACTTACGAAAAATAACTAACTTAAACCTATAGGAATAAAGTTTTAATTGAATTTTGTTGCTGACTGCACAGTTAAGACAATTGTTCCAATCGTAATACCTACTCTTGTGAACGAAAGCGCAGAGAGCCGGAGTGTGCCGCCACTCTAAACCATTGACTTAGATTTTGTGATCCTGATACGAGATGTAATTATATAGATAGCACAAAAGGCACCATGCCCCTTTTACGCTTTACATTTTTTTTGTTAGGAAATGTAGATTCTGATGAAGCAGCACTACCGCACGCCCAAGAGGATCCCAGACGATGAGAGTTATGTCGTAGTTTTGAGTGACGAACACAATAAATCTATGACTTTTACATATAAACGCCATTTAGTTAATCTACTTAGTTATATTGAAAGAGATGTGATATTTTAGCAAGACTAATAAAACAATTCAGTAGCGCGTAAACGACGTTTATATAGTAAAGAAACCATTAAAATAACGGCCACGCGCTCGCCCCCGGCCATTATACATACTAAAAGAGTTATTTACAACAGAGTTATTCGATAGAGAAAATAAAACAACGATAAGTCGTGTGCGGCGGCGGCGGCGGCGGCGAGCGCGCGGCGCGGCGACACTCACAACGCCGCGATACAAATGAACGCATACGTACGACGCTACACAATTCCTCGTGACGTTTGTACTGTGTAACGAATCCTTAAAAAGCGCCCCTCGGCGCGAACGGCTCGACCGATTTCGATGTCTCTATAGAGTAGGAGGCCCGCGGCCGGAATATCGTTAGTTATCAATCGTATTAGTAATTAATTTAATATTCGTAATATGTACAACTTTACAAATGCGAGCGAGACGCGGACGCGCCCTCTATGTACATAGTTTGTTTCCCATTATAATAATATAAACTTTAGTACCGATACAAATAATGTCGTTACTCGTCGATCCTCACATCGTTCATATCACATCGTACGACATCCTCCGCTTACCTAATCAATATAGTATTTGAAATTTTTACAATACGTTTAAATCGAAGTCACTGGCATCGCTGCTCAGCGCTGGACGTGCGGGCGCCGGCGGGCGCTCCGCTATTTGCGCTCCACAAGTTCCTCGTCGTGACACAGCACGCTGAAATCGAAAAAGTCATTTTAGAGAGACTTATAAACCATAAAGGAGTTCCCCCAAATGAAATACTATAGACAACTTTCTATTTAGGGGTTCCCCGACTGTCCAGTTTACGGTGAAACTTTGACAGTCTCGGGGCATCATAACACTGTTTCGCTATGATGCAAGCATCCGAAATTTTCAGAATCTTTTTTTAACGCTGGAGGCCGTTTTTTAAGAATACTTATTAATTCAGACACATTTAACATTCCTTTCGTATTAAATTTATGACAAATGATGCAACGTTAAAATGCTGGTAAGACAAAATTTCCGATCGAGTCCCTACATCTATATTATTTAATCAAATCTGTCTCAGATCTAACTGGCGGTACGGATGTTTAGCGCTGGGCGAAAGATGCACAGAAGACGAAAACGATTACGTGATTGGATAGTCGTGCGTGCGCCTGTATCACCGGCTGTGATTGGTTGTTAGCTCCGCGCACATGCGACTCTGATACGATGATCGTCTCATAAGATGCACCAAAAGATTTCCACTTTTTGTCCTAGCGTTGATCATCCATCTTGCCATTTTACATGGCAAATTTGTTCTTTCATAATTATGTTATTTAATGCCAATAAGGGACCCCTCACACTAGCATCTTTCGAGCGTTCACGTCGTGTCGGTGTCTTATCCGTGTTGACACAATGCTTGTTTACTTAACGTTGATTAAAATGAAATGAAATACAGTGGACGTCCTTCGGCTGATGGATGGATAGATGGATGGAAATACAATGACACAGCTACGACGTCGACGTTCGAAAGACGCTAGTGTGGGGAAGGAAGAGACGCTAACAATGCGAGTACTCACGGGAACAAGAGCGCGAGCGCGACGAGCGCGAGTAGCCTGAGCAGCGCGCGCGGCCCCGGCGCGGCCGGCGCCAGCAGCGCGGCCGCCAGCGCCGCCACGAGCGCGGCCGCGGGCGCCGCGCGCGCGCCGGCGTTGCCGTGCTGCATCGCCGCAGGCTGCTCGCCTGCGACCACACAAACACTATCTTTGAACCATAGCCACTGTAATATTTTAAACTTTCGCGTTGCATTATAACTAAAACTTGAATCACGGTTTTACAAAATAGACTGCAGCTGTGGTAGTTCTTACATTGGCCAGACAAAACGGACTATAGCCGTAGGAGTCAAGGAACACATCGCTGCAGTGAAAAATCGGCAGACGAATAAATCCGCGGTAGCGGAACATCTGCTCAATATGGGGACTAATCACTGGATGGAGTTACATGACCCGAAAATCCTTTCCCCGGATCACCATTACCACACTAGGGTAATACGTGAAGCGATTGATATTAAAAAGTATAAATAATTTCAATAGGTCGAAGGTCAGGGGCGTGCGGTGCGTATAGGCCATTCAGCAGTGCCTACCTGATAAATGAAATGAGGTATTCAGCACGTACTTACAAATGTGTGTTATTGATAAAAACCACAGATTTTCATCAATAAAACACATAGTAAGTATCTTACTGCCTACCTCGAAATAAAACCAATGCCCGCCACTGTCGAAGGTATAGTAGGCATCACGGTCGAAACGTCGAGAAATGTAAGTAGTATCACTACTACTACATACTATAGTACGTCGCGTTTAGACCAGTGATTTAAGTTTTAGTCATAGCCACTTTAATATGAGCCCGAAATCTATCCGCTTCTAATGCGTTGACTATCTAAATAACGCAAGATGTTTTAATTAAATGCTCCAAGATGTAGGTTGTCTATAATCCAGAATTGACTTATCTTAATTGTCAAGAACACTATAGGCACCTAAAGATAATGTCACTGGCAGACCATTCAGGGTGGTAACTACGAATCTTAAAACAATCTCAAATCTGACAAGCATTATCAAATCTGTCAAATTTTGTATGTAATGACGTACCAAAATTGACAGATATGACAGCTTTGAGATTGTTTTAAGAGTTCATGGTTACCCCGCAGATTTGACCGATGAGTGCGGATTCGCAAAGTAGGGTTATCTAGCACAAAACAATACAAAGCAACATCTACCTGTTATAACTTTTATGATAATGTTCAATAAGCAATGTATAAACTATCTTTGAACCAAGCATACCTTTAAATTATCAGTTTAAGTTCCATACCTAAAATAGAATTAGGAAAATATAAAGAATAACTTCGTCTGTCTGTCTGTCAAGAACATTTTTATCAGGAATGCACAGGGGTATCAATTTCAAATTAACTGAATACACTAATCTGCAAACCCCGGTTGCTAGGAAAACTAAACTTTTAAATAAACGCAATAAAAAGTTACGTCTGTTTTTGCCATTAGGTAATTTGACACGTGCGAGGAAATTAAAATAAAAGGGATCAAATTAAAATTTCATGATGCTAATATAAGGAGAGCATCTATCGAGTATTTTCCGTTGTCCTAGAATCATGATTTGTAGTTACATAACAAAAAAAAGCACAAACTCAGAAAAACTGGTAAAAACAAGTATGTACTGACCGCTCAGCACGTGCAGCACCACGGAGGCGGAGTCGAGGTTGGAGGGCGAGCACGAGTAGTTGCCCGAGTCCTCGCGCCGCGGGCTGTAGATTATCAGGTTGCCCACCTGGAGACACAAATAGTTATGGATTCACGACTCATCCATCAGTAAGAAATCAAATGAAAGTATTGGATGGTAACAAAGTTAAAAGAAATAGTTTTCCAATCCGTTTAAATAAAAATTAAAACAAAAGCAAACAAAATCGAGAAAAATAAAAACTTAATATTTTATTAGGGTCTTCCAAAAATCACACGAAACCTTTAACCTTAAACAAAATAAGCCCTAAAAGCTTTAGTTTCTGTCCTTAATCTTTTTTGCACAACCAAAATGAAAAATACTGAAATTTAATTTATATTTTACATTTTATCCAAGAATTGTTCACAAAATTTAGTATAGGTATCTAGCTAGGCCCCAAATTACGTTGCTAATTTCGCACAAGTTTGCGTCTGAAACTCGCCTTTGCTGTGCGTCTTTAGGTCTCCCTCCCACTAGCGGCTTTCGAGCATCGACGTCGAGGCAGCGTCTAATCAGCGTTAACACTGACTGGATGCTGCCACGACGTAGAAGCTTGAATAACGCTAGTGCGGGGTGTCCCATAATGTTTGGCGCACGTGTATTTGTAACTCACGGTAGTGTCGGGCGCGACGCGCTCCATGCGGATCTCGACGAGGCTCTTGTCGTAGTTGAGCACGCGCTCGTCGTTGTGGTACCAGAAGATGTACGCGGGCTCCTCCAGCGCCTGCGTGATCACGCACTTCAGGGACACCGTCGTGCCCGCCTTCACGTAGATGTCTGACTCACCCACGATCTCGATCTTTGGCACTGGAATACACAAATTGACTGGGTTATATAAGCAGTTTTGAACACGTAAAATTATCATCAATCATCGTTATCAGAAATACACAACTAGACCAAGACCTACCGCATAGAACGCCACAGCAAGCAACTCAAGAATGTTTTTAGTGGGCCAAATTGACTATGATTTGAACGTGGCAATGTATTTAGTGCATTTCGGTCCGTTAATTTGAAATTGTAAAATGGTGCTAGCTATTGGTGTTACGGTATTTTTTTTTTGGCAGTAGTGGGAGGGGGGGGAGGCGGCAACTGAATTAAGCTAGGGCGTATTCTATCTAGCCCTAAACAATAATTTACTTTTTATTAAGATACAATAAGTCTTCTAAAGGAAATTTTACTAAATAAAACGTCCAGTCTTATCCAAGGTTTATAAATTTTGATACTTTAGTTATAATTCGCTAGTTCAGTCAGTAGTATGATGTAGAGGTACAATGCGCTTATCCCCTTAAAATATTTATATCCTTAAAGATATTTTTTAAGCCTACTTGTTGAGAAAAGAGGAACGTTTTAAGTCTGTCTAGTCTTCCAGTCCAAGGGTTAGGTTTGGTAAAAACTAGACCTGCTGGGTCTAAAATAATGGGGAAGCATACCTTTAATATAAATAGCACTAAGGGTTAAAAAACTGTAACTACTATAAAGCTAAAGAGAAGGGAATAGTGAACTGGCACTTACCAACAACGTTGAGTTGCACGAAGTGGCTCATCTTGGGCTCGGTGCCGACCTGGCACTCGTACACGCCCGCGTCGCGCGCCTGCACGTACTTCACCTGCGACACAATCATCACCAATCAGCTCTCTGGCACAAATAATCTGCGCACTGAAGTTTTGTTTGCGTAAGCTAGGCAACCTAACAGGCCATTAACACGAGCTACAAATCTGTCCGCTACTAATGCGTTGACTATACCTAAGGATAATATCACTGGCAGACATTTTAGATTTGACCGGTGACGATGTGGATGCACTCCGCAAAGCTTGCCTCATCTTCCACGAGAAAAAGTCAATATAAATCACCATGTACCTGATAAAACTTCTTTTACGTTAATGGTCAATAAGCAATGTGTAAGCGCAAAGTATACTGTTGTGTTATTTGATAAGAAGAGCTTTCTTTTGGAGTTTCTTCCTGTTAACCTAGATTCGAGAAAATTTAGTAAGTAATGTCCATGTTCTTAATTTACCCGACCGGAAATTGGATCCGCACGCTGTTGGGTAATAAATTTAGTGGCTGCGCACATTGCGACTTCAACTATCAGCGATCGAAAATAAAATAAAACTTCTTTTGTAACTAAGTCCCAACCAAAAACGAGACGCAGATGCCAAGTCGCCGTTCGCGAATGCTAGCAGGTGGACAGACGACCTGGTAAAGGTTGCTGAAAGACGCTGGATGCAGGTCACTTTCGTCTGTTAGAAGTTACTGAGGGAGGCCTATGTTCAGCAGTGAACGTCCCGTGGCTGAAATGAGGGGAATGCTAGCAATCGATTGCAGAGAATTTCCAAAATGCGTTGCAGCATTGATGCAGTCGCAAAACCGCCAAGCGTGGACGCTAAAAGTAGCTATCAACGGATGTATTGTGAGCGCACCTGCAACGTCCAGGTGTCAGTGGCCTCGACGAGGAACGCCTGGAAGCGCTCGTCGGCGATGAACGTAAAGCGGTCCACGGTGAGGATGTGCGCGTCGCGCCGCCGGATCCACGACACGGACTTGTTGCTCAGCTGACGGACCTGAAACGTATTATACAAATACTTTGAGAAAAGTTTTATCTATGTACTTATTTAGAAGGCAAACTTCAATTGGATTATGTATTTTTATCTTAAGTCAGTCCTAAGGTTCCAAGTATAAATCTGTTTCTTAAGAAACAGAAAGGAGATATTTTCTACCCTTAGAAACTTTAAATGCTGATGCATTAACGAATGCACTTTAATTAAAACTGGCAAAGTATTGGAAGTTTATTTTAAAAAAAAACGTAATCTACGTAATATGGATGACATATCACTAGTAGAGCATAAAGTTCGTACTCGTAAAATACCCATTGATGTTTTTGCAAAAGCTTAGTAGTCAATAGTAAATTGTATCATCTATTTTAAGAAAGTCTGCAGTAAGGTTACATATTTCAAATCATGCTAGCAATCCGTACAGCTAGCACAAAATTTGGGACTACGGCACTATCTATCAACCTAGCTACCCTTTCAAGTCAGTATTCCAGTAGACCTATAAATAATTTGATATACCGATATTGCAGCTTAAATGTAAATTGTGAGGCAGTTCTGTGCTTCTGACAGCATGCTATAGCGCAGATTACAATCAATATCGGAGCGAGGCAATAATTCACGGGCAGTGACTATGATGAATTTAGAGCTCAAAATTATTCAAATGACCCGGTGTGGAACGAAAATTGCTTCTGGAACAGTTTTACTTCTATTCCCACATTTAGGTGGTACAGTACAGAAAGATGAATGTGCACTTTAATATCTTATGAAGGTGTAAAAGAAACAGGAATGATTTCGTATGTAATTTCGAGAAAAAAATGGAACAAAGTATTAAACTGACTCATACGAGCGGGCCTATTTGCATAAATAAATTGTTTCCACTGGAGTTTTCGCTTGAGGACAGGTATATTTCACATCACACATCACCAGCCTTATCAGTCCACTGCTGGACACTGGCCTCTCCAAATAGAGCATTTTGCCGTAATCGCCACGCTTGGCAGGCCAATGGTGGAGAGGAGACGGTGCTTCCCGTCTTCTTGTGCCGGTTTTCCTGTAGTCGCCTCTTACGACACCCATAGGAAGAGAAGGGGTGGTGCAATTCTTTTAACGTGCCGGCACCACACGACACAGGTATATTTATTATAATTATATTGTTATTAGGGCGGTAACCAGGAACACTTAAAACAATCTCAAATCTGTCAAACATTATCAAATCTGTCAAATTTTGTATGGAATGACGTACCAAAATTGACAGATTTGACAGCTTTGAGATTGTTTTAAGAGTTCATGGTTACCCCGCTGGTCGCTCGTTATCAGCAAGGGCGTGATTTTTAACTTCATTTTATACTTAAGTGTTTTGTAGTGAGTAAGATTTACCTTGCAGGGTAAGTAGGCATGCGTGCCGAGCTGCGTCGTGATGTTGTTGGGCGCGGACGGGTCGAAGTAGGGCCCCGTGTACAGCCCCACGTAGCGCTTGGCCAGCCGCGCGCCGCCGCCCGCCTCGCCGCACGACAGCACTGCAACAAAACAAATATATATATTTAAATACATAAATAAAAAAACTGATCTTTCGAGTCGACAAAGAATGGAAATAATCCTAGCAGTAGTTTTTTACCATAGTCTTAATTAAACCAAGATTGGAGCAGTATAATTAAGTTGCGATTGCCATCTGACTCGTCGCCATTGGATATTTCCAGTTTTAAAGTTTTCGGATCTGATTTCCCACAGACCCATACACATATCTGAGATCAGAGCTTTTAACATTAATTATGCACAGGATAAGTACTCATGGATTTTCCTCCACCGACGATTTAGTGGTATATTTCCGTAGATTGATTTAGAAAATATTCGAACTCACGACCTCTAGATTGATTATGTAAAACGATTGGGACTGTTACCTGATTGCGCTTGGGTCAGTAATAATAACACTAGAAAAAAATGTATACACGCACCGGCAGATATAGCCGCGTCTCATCCACTAAAAGTACATTTTATTTAAGCTATTTTATGAAGACGTCGCCTGCCACTACGTCTCCGCGTTTTAATATCGCAGTTTGTTCAAAGTATCATCTCAGCGATAAGCCGGCGAGAGATGAGAGGGAGCCAAGGGACGTAGGACCCGTAATGAAAAACCCTCTGAGATCTAGATATAGAGAAGGCTGCGTGTTGATTTAAAAGCGTCGCTGCAATGTATTGGGTTTTGGCATGCGACAGTATATCAGCGACTACAATCGAGCGTTGAGAGATTTTTTGTCGGCCGATAACACGTGCTCGCGATAACAATGCAGCTCGTATCGCATGCATACACTGATTTACGGCGTGCTTTACAAGATGCATGACGCAACGACATTGTATACGTCAACGTGTACACAGGGCTAGAATTGCCAAAATACAAAGTAAATTTCTGTACACAGGCTCAAAAGTTCCTTACATTTAAAAAATGCGTACAGTCTTTGAAAAATACTGTCGTCCTGTGCTTAAGCACATCATTTTAAAATAATATTCATTTCATTTCATTTCAATAGAAGTCAACCCTAAAATATCACCATTATTTCAAATCTAAGGTAAATAAAAAAATGGGAAAAAATAAAAATATTTTTACGTACTCACAATGGAAATAACTTACTGTTGTCATTTCCCTCAGTTAGGTAAATGATGCGTAGTGCTTATAGCGTAGTGGCAATAGTCTCCCAGCGAACTGAGCTATTAATATTGTATCGGAAAAAGGAGAGCACGTATCACCTCTTACTGTAGGTACTTTTGTTAGTTATTTTCCCTTTTAACTGGAGGAAATGTTTCGGTATCGATGAAATGGGACCGTGGCCCTCTCCCGGCGTCCGGCGCCCGGGACCGGCGGCGGCGGCCACCTTCATTTCCATCCTCGATTTCCGGCGCGGCTCAATAAAAACGAGATTTACGGCGCGGGCACACGAGAGCCCCCCCTCTCCCCCTCGAGCTTTGCCTGTTGGCCGGCTCTATTTATCAGTTTTGACAATTCGTAAGCCGGAATTGTGAACACAATCGAAGTTATATAACAAGAAATGACACATAAATCTGTAGCTCCGAATTTCAGAGCGGAGTTATTGTTATTGCGTGGACCGACACACAGAAGGAATGAATGTTTGACGCTTCAATATCTTGTGTTAGAGGACAAGCCGCTAATTAACACTATCTCATGAGAATACCTAACAATCATCATAATAGACTATTAAACCTTCATACAATTTATGTTATTTGTATTCAGTTTGGCAGTCGTGATTTATATATTGACATTATTAGTGTAATAGATGTAATTGTGGTATTAATATTAAACACATCTAGGGTAATCACAGTTACAATTCCAAACTATTGTTATAACGTATCATGCATTTGATGATATTTGATTATGTTCTGTCTTAAACTACTTTAAGACAGAACATAATCAAATATCATCAAATGCATGCTTTAACTACTACGGACGCACCACAGTGAAGTTACAAAAAAGATAATCACGGTGTCCTGACTCCTGACCTACCCCGCGGCACTCGATACACCGACTCCGCCGCGGCAATATATTCCGGTGATAAATAGCCCCGGTGTGCCCGAGTAGAGAGCATTCGCATTTCCCTTTTATAAACGAGTACCCAAGATCGGAGAGATAAAGAAAGAGAAGTGAATAGCATATTGGTGAAAATTACCTTATTTTTTTGAATTTACATTTCTGTTACAGCACGACGGCGTCTCTATCGGATTCAATAGTCAGAACTACAAGTATTTATAGCTACTTGAACATACAAAACTCAATACGCAATGTTTCTTGCTATAATCATTTAAGTTTTTTTGTTTTTATATCATTATATTATAATATCGCATCTAGTGATATAGTCGCCTAAATTGTGCTATTCGAAATGTACATTTTCTTGATTATTTCATTTGTATAGTGAGAGTAAAGAAAACCTATTACTCTATATATTTTTAGGCATTTTTTAACCCATATCACCTTGCTAAAGGATTGCAAAGCGAACCAAAAAAGTTAAGCTATATTTCATAAAAGGTTTGTGCACGTAAATAAAAATAAAAAAATGGCCAAAGAAACATGGGTATATGAAAAAAAAAAAATTCTATTCTCCATCCTAAATGAATCAGTTGACCGGGGGAGTTTGTGCTTTGTATTCAGTATTTGCGGTTAGCATTCGCGAATTTGGGTAACGCGATCATCCTAACAATAGACGGAATTCATATCATTCTCCACTCTAACGTACAATAAACTAGAGTGCGAGCTTATGATGCCACTCATAGTGAAATGTCGATAGTGCCTAATTCACCGCTCGATTTTAGCTCGAAATTATTATCGCTAGTGTGATTTGTGTGATTTGAAAGTTATCGAGATATTACGAGCATATTGTTACGAGAAGCATTTTGTTTTGTACCTAGTGAGGTATACGCTTGGCTGACCATGATATGATATGGCGCGATAAGACTAGTTACACTAATAGTAACAATTACATAGCTTTACTATCAATCATTATTCTATTTTCGTGAGTTGAAATTATCGATAGGTACTATTACAAATAATCAATAATAAAACCATATTTTGAGCTAGGTATCTACAGGAGCACGTAAAGCTGACGGCCGATGGGTCGAATGGTTCTTGAATTGAGACTAAGTACCAGCAATCGCAGCGAAGGACGTCCATTCACAATTCGCCGCTACACAGGTCACTTGACTCCCTATATCACCGTACTACAATGTGCCATAAATTACTGGTGTCGGTGGCGTGTTACAGTTTTTAGTTCTAAATTCAGTGTTACCGATTTGACGAGCTATTTTATGAATGAAAATAGCGACAGTTGGAATCGCCAAGAATAACATATGCGAGGTAGGTTGCGCTCGCGCCACTTTTGCAATTATGTAAAGTAAATATATAACCTGCGCCAAACGCGCTCAGCTTCATTATCGATAATTCGTTACTATTGTATTCGCTAATTAATATTCAATTTAACATCGCGACCGCATATAGTAGAGTTAGGTCCAGTAAGGTCGTTACGCTCAAAACTTTATTTTGCTCTAAACTGAGTTACTTCATTTAGACGACAAGTGGTTCTTCTCGTGGAAATGAGAAGTAACTGAGCTACAATTACACTAGATTATCTTTCGGATTCATTTCATGTGCATGTGACTTCCATTAAAAATAATACGACCTCCTAGGCGAGAGGCGAGCACGCCGGACTAATATGGTGTCGCCATCTCTAAGGATCCGGGTTCGATTCCCGGTCGGGTCAATGTAGGAAACGAACTTTTCTATATTGTCTCGGGTCTGGGTGTTGTGGTAACGTCGTTGTTTCTGATTTCGATAACACAAGTGCTTTAGCTACTTACTAACTTACCATAGGATCAGAGAAATGTATGTGATGTTGTCCAATATAAAAAATATTAATAGAATAACCTGTAAAACCCATTCTTAGCAAATACATATCTTTATCTTTATAGTTATGATACATTTTTTTATGTTAAATATTCTAAGATAGCATAAATTTCGATCTAGAATCCTGACGTATTATTATAAATAGATTGAGAGGTAGACAGTCAGACATACAGCGGAGTGGTTTAGGTACACCGATAAGTTTCTCTGGGTCGCTTTACTTGTGGGCAGCGAGTCTACTGTATTCCCTTCCACTGTGCCGCAGCGAGTAATAACACGATTCGATTTCAACGCAAATAGACATTGGTATAATAGATTATGCGAATAAGTACTTACAAACTGATATTGAAACATATAATTGGTTTTGATAATTGTAGGTTGTTCGGCAAATGTTGTTTTAATAATAGGTTGGTTAATGAATCTTCCCCTGGGAGATGGAAGTTCATACTTGTGGTTCCGCATTTTGTGGCCAGTAAATCCAAGTTTACGTTGTTTTATAGTGCGAAAAACCTTTACTTCTTCGTATAATCTCCTTAAAACCAGGGGCGTGCGGTGCATATAGGCGATTAGGCAGTGTCTACCTGATAAATGAAATGAGGTAGGCAGAAGGTACTCACAAATATGTAATAATGATGGAAACCACAGATTTTCAATATTAATACACATTTGTAAGTTCCTGCTGCCTACCTCAAAATAAAACCTATTCCCGCCACTGCTTAAAACCCACTCATTTTATTTAATCATCTGGATCATATGGATTTGTACGTTGTCAATTTATCTTCTTATTTCTTAAAACGTCTTTAAATACTACCACCTAAACAGTACCTACTACTTCATCTTCTTAACATTAAACTTTAGTTGGTGGATTATAGAAATCGCAACAGAAATAAGTTTGAAAAGTTAAAAATAATTTTGCCGAGTCCCTGCGACCGAATGCTAGCTACCAACTACGAGTGCGATGTACGTTCTTTAACTTTTAGTTTAGTAAGCGGAACTTCGTGAAATATTTTTAGCTATATCAGCAATTTTTATGACTTTTTTGTACAGCGCTGCAACATCTGAGTTTGTGCGATTCAGGGGCTCTAACGTTACTAGAATTTCCGATATAAGGAATTTACACTTAAAAGGAATAACATTTTACTTGTATTTGTAGTTTTTGTGGTTACATAAGGTTCAAAACGGAATATTGGATTATGATACAAAATATATGCGGCTGTGGGTGGCACTCAGATTTGGATCATATTTTGAATCACGCCATCTACAGCAAAAGTACATCAAGGAAAGCTTGATTATAGTGAAATCCCGAAAATTTAATAAAAACAGGTTACTTACCTATGCCGGATTCAGTACGTTTTCGAGAGGCGTAACAGAATGTATTATACTTAATACATTTATTAATACAATTTAAATAATTACTGCTGTGTTAAGTATTGTAACATAAAGCTTCCTACTGTAGCTACCATTGTCAACAATTCTGTGGTTCTGCGTCTACGCAATATATGTCTAACGTTACGTAATTAATTTCTGCCTCCGCATGTGTTATTTATCTTACAACAATAAGCTAGCTTACCGCTATAGATTAATGTTTATAATCTGCTAATGACTCTATGTCGATAAACACAGGCGGTTGTCGACAAACACGCACGTACAGTCGGCGGTGCTCGCGGAACCCACATCAATAATAAATTATTACGCCCATAGGATTATGCTTCCAAATTACACTAATTGTAAGGTGTCCACACAGAGATTGAGTGTGGACATCTGTCTTGCCTGCGTTTGTTTAAGGCTAACAGGGTTTGAGCCACATTAATGCCCGTCGTATTTGTGTGGATTGTGGCTAAGAGGTAGTTTCTCCTGAATAAATAGATGAGATACGACAAGGTTAAGCTTACGCTGTCTGGGCTTATGAAATGGTGCCGATGCTTGACAGAGCAGACAAAAATATTATATTATGTAGCAATGTCTGCACAGCATACAGAGTGGAGAGCCGACTGTCAATGCACAAGTTAGGGCGGTGGTAAGAGATAAGTCAAAGAGTCACACGTGGAATGTCACCATGGCCGCATGGGTAGAACTGACTATAGCAATTTAAATACTGTTTATATCTTTTCAAAAATGTCTAAAGGACAATGCTGGTGCATTTTATACGACGAGTAACATTTATACAAAGTAACAATATTAACAACAAATAAAATATACCTACAAACATTGAAACGGCAAATTAATTTACTTGCATCGATTTATCAAAATGTAAGTTTCGAATATGTTTAAAACTTCTTAGCCTCCCACCGCGCCGGTTTAGCATCTTCACTTAGCAACTTTTAAGGGTTTTGGCGACCAGCCACGAGGCCGGCCTCCCGGCCCTCAGCTCAGCGCGCGCGTTCGATCCGCAATCGATGCCCAGCTAAATAGGTTTGTGGGTTATTTCGAGCATTTACATAACTTAATAGGCCCGATTTACGTTTGATTAATACGCTGACAAAAACCCGGCCCTCACCGCGACGATACGGCCGGTGAAATGTGTAGTGGCTTTTTGTTCGCCGTAAGCGGCCACAACAAGCCGTAAGTCCTATGTTATTAATTTCCTTTGCATGAGAATGTTGACTTTGTGTAGAAATAGAGCGGTGTAATGTTACCGTGTTATTGTTTTCGCGCAGTCACGACCATTAGCGGGCAAAATTGAAATGGTGGTTTGTGGGTGAGGTTGATATTTCAGGTAACAACATGCTTTTTAAGCTCTTGATAATGAAAGCCAAATATATGGGACATCGTTTATATGATCACAAACCTCAATTAAATTGTTACAAAATTAAAGATTTATAAATCTTGGTGACACAGAAACTGTTATAGTCTCCCAGCACACCCACGCCAAGAAAATTTAGAAAAACATCCGTTCTCAAACCGGGAATCGAATCCGAAACGCAATCGCGTCGACAAATACGAATCGAATTACATTCAAACAAAGTTAATATTTGAGATTATCAGAATTAAGTCAGTAATAGTCAATAGAAACGCTCATCCATGTAGTGATCACTTGATTCCAATGCTATCAAAAGCCTAGCTCGAACACACTAAAAATTGTTTATTTGATTTTATGACGTGTGTTGAATGCATATGAGTTATTCTTGTTTGGTACAACATTGCCCTGCAGTAATATTTGTGGACGTTAACCGGCGTCGTCGATAAACATTACTAACATAAAATGGCGGCAATATGAAAAGCAAGTATTGACATTGGAGCCGCTCCTGATTGCTGGAGCGCCGTGGCCCGGTGCAATATTTGCACAACGTAACAGTATTGGCTCAAATCACGCAATGGTCGATACAACACTGCATTTGGTTCAAAACTATAATGGCTCTGAGGTCAGAGACACTTTGTAAACAAGACTGTATAGATAAGTGTAGAAGAATGCTTCGCGCAACTGCAATTTGCTTTTCATTGGTGCAGCAGTTTGGCAATATCTCGGAAAAAAGGCAACCAATACCAATAATCTCGACGCACCAAACCGATCAACCTGTGCTGCCTTCGAAACATGTAGTGGTTTCTTTGTTGTGTGTGTGGGTAGTAGGTACGATTCCCAATTCTCGACGCCAGATAAAAACAACTTACGACGCATTACACGAGAATAGATTCCAGAGAAATTACCACGACCTTCAGTAATTAGAAGACCGATGCAAGATATACGGAGGTGGCTGTTAATAAAACAAATTTTTACAATACATTTGATTTAGATCACTGCTTAAGCACGTATACAATGTGATATGGACGGTAGTACCCAGTGGTTAAAAATAAAAACTCTATCAAAATGATAATTTGATGACCCGACTGTAGTAGCGCTGTTATTTTCCTAGAACGCCACTAGTCCCGGGATCGATGTCCTGGGCCCTAACCATGAACTTTTAAAACAATCACAAATCTGTCAAACATTATCATTTCTGTCAAATTTTGTATGAAATGACGTACCAAAATTGACAGATTTGACAACTTTGGGATTGTTTTAAGAGTTCATGGTTATGGCCCTGGGCCCTAACCATGAAATGTTAAAACAATCACAAATTTGTCAAACATTATCATTTCTGTCAAATTTTATATGAAATGACGTACCAAAATTGACAGATTTGACAACTTTGAGATTGTTTTAAGAGTTCATGGTTATGGCCCTGTTCTAAATTGGCCTAGATCTGGGTGTAAAATAAAGTGACTAGTATCTCGTTCGTAACACAAGGATGTTTTCTGACCACGACGAATTGGTGTGTTAACTGGCGCATATTTATAAAATAAAACAAATTAAATGTGAAGTTTCCGTCAATTCCGTGATAGAAACGTGTGGTGGCGTGATAGTGCATCAAATATGCACGGACTGGTAAGTGGTTACAGCACAGATGCTGAGTTATGCGCCGCAGCACAGCACAGGTGGCGCTGAGGGGGCGCACTGCGACATGACACTTACGATATTAATTATATTAGCGATTCATAAATGTGTCTGCAGCGGGCGCGGCAGAGAGCGCCTGTAGACTATCATTTATGGCATGCACAGGAATTATTACTTATCGTAATACAGGGTGTGTGTGGCTTAGGAAAGTTAAGCCTTTAAGGAGGCAGTACATTTTTTGTAATCGCGATTTTTATGGTTTCTTCATACGAATATTTTGATAAAGATATGAAACAGCAATTTTTTTCGTGGTCTTAATGTTGACCCCATATTAAAAGTGGTGTGTATTGATATGCACATTCGTCTTTTAAAATGTAGAAAATGTTCTAAAATTCGGTTTGAAATTATTGATGATACCATGTTATTAAGGAAAACCTTTAATTGACTGTTCGTAATATTTTTAAGCAATAGTATGTAAGAATATGCTGTAGATTTTCCTTAAATATATTAAATAAATGATTACTATACAGTAGTGTTTGTTTACTACCCGTTTTAACAACTATTTTATTGTTTTTACCCGACTACGGCGAAGCCAAAAGGAAGGGTTATGATTTTGGCAGTCTATGTATGTATGTATGTATGTTTGTATGTTCCACCGTAGCACCTAAACTACTGAACCGATTTTAATGAACGAGGTGTCAATAGATTCGTATTAATGGCCCGGGTAAAATAGGCTGTATAATTTTTATCAAAATTGTCTCAGACGGAATTAAAACGTCAGTTTTTAACCTAAAAAAAACTTTAATTGTGATAATCATCACGTGTTTGGTATCAAAAGAAAGTTCTTGGCTAGCACATTACGAATATGTATATATATCATATTGTTTCAGTCATAATCTATACATTTAAATGCTTTGTCCTGAATGACTGCCTGACGGATCAACGCACAGCCTAAGCTGCTGATCGTAGAGACCTGAAACTTGAAGGGTGTGTTTTTTGTATGACGTAGGCATTCGATAAGAAAGGAGTTTGCGAAATTCAACCCCAAAGTGGATGAAACCGGAGGGCAAAGTTTGTATGGGACAACGTGATTCCATGGTCCAATCTACTTCAAATTTTGCATAAACATTTTTTAACAGCATTGACGGAAGACATGTTTTGTATTTTATTGAAATGCATCCCCTAGCGGGGTTAAATAGGGGTATAAAGCTATTTTGGGGGTGATTTGCTTCGAAGTTGAAATCAACACTCCTTAGCGAAGCTATAAATGAAGAATTAAAAATAATTTATTTTAAAGACGGTTGTCATATCATTGTCATGTAGTGTCAAACACAAAGACATTGCAAATACATTATTTTGATGTGAAAAAAATGTGTTCGTAAGCTTTCTTGAACTTAGGATTCGCTACATATCTATGTAATCTTCTTTATATATAAAACAAAGTTGTATTTGTTACAACACTTATAACTCGAGAACGGCTGGACCGAGTTTCATGGTTTGTTATTGTGTTGGATTTGTCTCCGCCCCGAATAGTAGAATAATTAATTAAAAAATGGATAAGCTGACAAAAAAAAAACTTTTAGGCGTTACGAAGTTCACCGGGTCAGCTAGTTATTAATAAAAGTAAACTAACTGATCTGAAGACTGGAACTACAAGATTTCTATATTACAATGAAGTTCTGACAGTACGATGGAGGTAGTAAAAGGCAGTCTAGAGACCATTTTTTGAAGCAGGAGCAGGTGACGCAATCATTGAGGATAATGTACTTGGACGCAATTATCATTTGGGGCTAGCCAAGTAAAATAAGGCGGACTGCAGTCACAGACGTAAACTGCAGCCTCGCTCTATTAATTCTGACCATAAACATGACAGAAGAGACGTTACTAAAACGAATGAGATTTGATATAGCATACCAGGAAGCCAAGATACCTACAGACAATCATGGTGTGATAATGATGTGATGACGTCAGTCTACTGATGGACAGAGGCCTCTCCAAATGCACGACAGTGATCCCAATCCTTGGCTATTCTTTTCCATCCATTTGCAGGTTTAAGTAGAACATCGCATTATGACAGCAGATATTAAGGTTTAAGTTAGGCCAGAAATTGTAATGAGAATAAAGATGTATTAATTGAAATTTTAAGTATTGAGTAAGGACCTAGGTATAATGTTTTTATGTTTAGTTTATGAACATAATTAAAAATAAATTTGTTTTCTTTAAATTTGTCTTAGCTTTTTACTTAACTTAGTTTACTTTTGTTATTTACAAACACTACCGTTACAGGAATAACCCCAATAATACTGATAGGTAGCGCCGCACGCGATTCGCTCGTGAGCTGTACGCACGCAGCACGCGTTCCGTTACTCAATCGTTTGGTGCGACTCCTTAGCGCAACTCATGCTAGGCTTGTACAGAGCGCGCGATCAGCGCGCGTGCATTTCCAGTTCACTTTCTAGGTAGCTCATAGGTCGCGCGGCGCATTCGCCAGACTTGAACGCGGCCTTAGGTTAAGACCAGATCTGGCGAACGCGCCGCGAATGCGCAGGTCGCGCGCAGCACGGCCTGTGAGCTACCTGAAAAGTGAACGAATATAAATAATAAATACACGCGTGCAGATCAAAGCCTTGCATGAGTTGCGCTATGGAGGCGCACCAAACGATTGCAGTTAAGCTTCAACCAAACCAACGCGTTCAGCCTGCATGCGCGTTTGCGACTTCTCGCGTGCAAGGCCAGTGTACATCAAACGCGCGGCCTAGGTACGCGTTTAGTCCAGTCTGCATCTACCTTCCGTTCCGAACATACTACTAACCTAATGAATTTGGTGATAATAATAAATAAATAAATATAAATATTGGACATCACATACATTGCTCTGGTCCTGAGGTAAGTTGCTAAAGCACTTGTGTTATAGAGATCAGAAACAACGACGGAACCACAACACCCAGACCCGAGCCAATATAGAAAAGTTCGTTTTCTACATTGACCCGACCGGGGATCGAACTCGGAACCTCAGAGATGGCGGCGCCATTTAAAGTCCGGCATGCTCGCCTCTTGGCTACGGAGGTCGTCATAATGGAAGATAGCGAAACTAAAATCAAAGCTGAAATGCTTCTATAAGCAGCAGTTATTGAAGATGAAAAAAATTAGTATCATTTGAAATAATTTATAATCAATCTGGTAATCATTATTGACGCGGGTTTCTTTTAAACAATTCGTACAAAATCAAACATTACAATAAAAGTAATATGGATATTATCATACTATCATATCTGTCTATGACATCAAATGAACGCGGCCGCCCGATCGCGCGTGCGAACGCTGTATTTCAAGCCGCAGCTGCGCAGGACGCACTGGTTTGAACTCGTCGCTACAAATGGTATTGAACTATCTGAACGCCACCGTGCACGCCATCGCGCACGCAGGATGAACGCGTTGGTTTGGTCAAGGCTTAACGGATCGCGTGATGCGCGCGTGCAGCTCACCTTAACTTCTTTTCTTAGAATGTTACCATGTAGATACTAAATGGCTAGTGTATTATGTCGATCGGGAAACGGAAAAATATTAAATAAAAATATAAGTTTAAAAAACTATAACCCAACTACGTAAGAAAGTGGTCTAAAAAGGACGAAACAAGTAAATAATTAAGATAGAAATCCAGAAATGCACAGGTACAAAAATGGTCAAGGTAGAGCCGTGGTCGTACCCACTGTATACCTACTATGATATTGTAGGTGCCAGGAACACTTCCATTGAACAGAAATGGTACTGTGATGGTAGGTTACATACAGTGGGTGCGCCCACGGCTCTACCTTGACCATTTTTGTACCTGTGCATTTCTGGATTTCTATCTTAATTATTTACTTGTTTCGTCCTTTTTAGACCACTTTCTTACGTAGTTGGGTTATAGTTTTTTAAACTTATATTTTTATTTGGTTTCATCTTTAAAAATATTTATTGACCTAGCCATATTCCATGTAGTCAAGTTAGAATAGGAAATCTGTGTTTATGTTTATCTTTGAACAGAATTGCCCCTGATATTACGTCCTCCGCGTCGAAACAGAACACTCAAAGCATTATTATCAGAGTATCCCGTTCAGCTGCTATTTAACTCCGCTCTGTTGCAAAGCTGAAACTGTTGAGAGTAAATAAAGTAAACAATTTTCTTTGTCCCGAGGCGTCCAGTCGCAGTCGCCCGGTAATTACATACTGGCCGTCGCTCGCGCTGCCGGCGGAGGCGGCGCGGTGTCTGCCGGCGCCTCGTCCAATAAACCTACATTCGCAGGAGATAAAATGCGATATTGTTACTACAACACAGCGACGGTAGCAGAAACGAAATTGCTGAACAAACACTCAAAGTGAATTAAAGAGCGTTTTAATATTTACTTTTGCGACTGAGATGGCGTTGGGCTTCAAGACGACCTACGTAGCTGAAAGGCGAGCACGCCGGACTTAAAATGGCGCCGCCATCTCTGAGGTTCCGGGTTCGATCCCCGGTCGGGTCAATGTTTTGTTCAAACGAACTTTTCTATTTTGGCTCGGGTCTAGGTGTTGTGGTACCGTCGTTGTTTCTGATTTCTATAACACAAGTGCTTTAGCTACTTACCTTAGGATCAGAGCAAGGTTTGTGATGTTGTCCAATATTTAAAAAAAAATCTCATCTGATGGAACGAGATCGTGTAATTCGAGGTGGAGCACGCTCACTCAGTAACTAAGATGCCTATTTTGCCAGTATCTAATAAAAAGGACGGTATTACCTACTACGCAATAGAGTGCACCACCAGTATGGTTGGTATACCACCGGTGATGTTCAATTAAAATTTTTAAAAGTTGTTTAAGGTCATACGAATGAAGGCTAATGTTTCAAAACACACAGGTTTACAAGAATAACAAATGAAAAAAAAACACGGGTTGTCCTATATAAAAAAAAAATTGTTTATTAAATACTTGAAAGGTAGTTTGGTTATGGTAAAAACTTAAAACTAAACAGTGCAGAAAATAATGTTTTGCCTGAACTAGGTGGAACCTGTGCTTCAGGCATAAGAGATCCTTTGTTGAGCAAATTAACAATATAATTAAATATAAGTAGAACACAACTAAGTTGGGTAACAATTCTAAAATACTAATCTATTTTTTATTTATTTATTTACAAGCTACAAGTAATTCTTCTGTTTTATCGTAGGTCAAGTTTTTAAAATATTTTTCGAGTGCTATTTTACAGTTATAATAATTAAGTTCATACATATAAAGTTCTTTATTTATTCTATTATACAAAAAAGGGCCTAAATATGAAAAAAACCTATTTGTAAAAGAATAGTGTGACGTTGATTGCTTAATGCAAACTATATTTTACCGTCTCTTATTAGTAATGCCAGCATTATAAGGAAGCAAAACATATGTGAAAACACTGCGCTCTGCCTTAAGAGAAATGCACCCTAATGTGTACAAGTGCCTTTATTACGAGTACCTACTAATCCATTTGGTATTCTCGTGCGAATCCTGTTTTGGCATATTAATAAATCTATTTCAATTTTAAAGCACATATTTCATATATTCAACAAAAAGTGGTCTAAATGACATGTGATTCTTTGCCAATCGACGATTAGGTTAAAAATAAATGTTTTGTGGTCGGTGCGACATACCGTAAGTGCGGCATCCAATGTAGTAAACATTATCAAATGAATAATAAAGAAAGTTTAACGTTCAATATATAGCAGAGTCCATAATAATTTTCTCCTTTAACTTGCTAATTTATATAAAAGTAGGTACCTAAAGAAGGATAAATAAATTGTTTCCACAATCACACCAATTATCTAGCCCCAAACTAAGCAAAGCTTGTGCTATGGCGACTATAGATAACGGATAAACATACTTAAATACGTTTATAAACATCCATGACTTAGGTGCAAATGCTCGTGCTCATCACACTAACATTTGCTCCTTGCGGGATTCGAACGCGCAACCGCCAGGCATTGTAGTCCGGAGCGCGAACCACTACACCAGACGGTCGTCATATAGGAATACGAGTCTTATTCATAATCACGATTGTTGAACTTTATTTGGAACACGATCGGAACTATCGTCGACCGCGATTGGATTGCGGACGAGCCGTTTCTAATTATTGAGTGTAGTCTGTAGCTAACTTTAGGCTACGTGTTCTCGTGCGAGCTAGTGTGGTGTAACCATGAATAATGTAAGGAGGCGATCGCGCGTCCGCGGCGGCCGTGAATCAAGCGCGCTAATGGCCGCCCGCCTACCCTCGTTACTGCACGCGCCGGTGATAAATATGACTATGCAACTTTAGCGCTCGCTAACTTCTAATGGTAACGTTAAACAACTGACAATCGAACTCTGAGATAACTTTCAGCGGTGGTTTCGCGAATTTCAAATTACATATTTTGTACAAATATGAAACTGCGTGGATTCTGAAATGTAAATCGTTTATTTACTGTAGATGCCTGTTAACTTTGCAACTAAACAGCGCAAAACTTACAAAGTACTGTAAATGAAAGATGTTTTTTTTTGTTATTGCGAAATAGGTAACCAAATATCAATATTTTATTTTATTTTTATTTTTACAACAGCCAAAAACGCCTATTAGCTATAAGCAAGTATTTATTTGTTTTAGGCCCATTTCACAAAATCTTTGTATTATAAGAAATTTTAAAATAGGTTTGTGGCTTATTCTTATAATAAATAAAATACAAGTCCTTTTAATAAAACTAAGAAACCATTATAAAACTAATTCGTCAATGCCATTCGATTTCTTTCACACCAATACCTATTCCAAGATTTCGAAGCCGTCATCAAATATAAAATTGTTTCTGTCAATCGTTGGCAGAGATGAAACGGTTCCAGGAAACTTGTGTGAATGAATGTGATGAAGTTATCGAAACTACAACTGAGTTGTTAATATACAGGGTGTACGAAAGAATAAGACACTTGTTAAAACCACGAGACGCAGCTATATGGTGCAACAAGTTTACTATTAACATCAAAATCATGATTTTATTTCAGATGCTCCATTAATGAACAACTTTTTTCTTTTATACAAACTAACAATTTTTTTTTTTACAAATTGGCCATTATAGGCACTTTCACACGCTTTTTATCACGTAATCACGTAGGTTAAAGAGTTCTTTTTTCTTGTAAACCCGGAATACAAGGTGCAGGAAGTCGTTAACAGAATATTCTACCAATTAAGTTAAACAGCTTTTATGATAAGGCCAAAGTGAAAACACGAAAAATAAAACTGATGCTCCATAAATTATCATTAAAAAAAATAATAAATTTTAAGAAGAGATACATTCTTCCGTTCCGATTTCGATATTGATGCCAAAGTAAAAGTTGTTAATTTAAATCGGCGTAATATCCTGATAAAGCGATTCCGTCGTCTTAGCAACTACCCTGTATGGAGCGATGGCAACAAATCTGGTTAATGGTGGTGAGCGCGTTGTCATTAGGAGTGCCTCCGCGCTGCACTCCGCAGGCCGCCGCATGCAAACGACGATTTTATTTAAATTGCAGAAAAATGGTATGCAACTTGCGTCTGAAGAGTACACTCTTAACACTGTTCTACTAATTTAGTGTTTCAGAGTTGCATAATTCCGTACTTTAGGTTATGATAAGAGTAGAATTAGTTACTATCGTCCGTGGGTATCTATTGAAATGTTAATTCTGATCTGAAGTTTAGGTACAGGTAGGTACCTGAAGACACAACAGATGCTTTTCTAAGGCGCTAGAACTTGAAGACAGAAAATATTAATAAAAAAACATAACCCTCGTTTGGCAGTCGGTTAGTAAAAAAAGACCACATCACACAAATACTCGTGTTGAAGAAAACAGTTTTTACATTGGTTCAACCGGGAATCGAATCCGGGGATTTACAGATGGCGACGCTAAGTCCTGTGTGCTCAATGCTCATACAGTGTGCAGTAAAAGAACTTTATACCTTGCATTATTTTTATATCATCCATACGGCATAAATGTTGCACGTGTTACACGTTACAGGCTTAAGTTACGGCCTAACTTACACAATAAATACTCGTAGTCACATAATTATGAACTTCCATAGCAACAAGGAAGACATGTTTACATGTTATGTCCCTGTCGCAACTGTAACTTACAAAGTCGTGGCAAGTATAGAGCCCATAGTACGATATAAAATGTGGACTTTATGCAGACAGCACTGCCACCAGTTTATGATAGAAGTTAATATAACGTACGGTCACCAGCTTGTGTATCACCGAAGTCATACAGTTCTTTCAACAATTATACTTATGACATAACCTATAAAAATGACAGCGACAGACAGGTATCTTCATTAGAAAATCTTGCACTATTGGGACGCTCAACTGCTGATTACATCGCGAAGAGAAGAACGTTACTAAACCAAACGGCCACCAAGTATAAAGATTTTAATATAAATGTTGGACATCATCACATAAATTCCTCTGATCCTAAAGTAAATGGCCTAAGAACTTGTGTTATAGATATCAGAAACATCGACACGGTACAATAATATCCACGCCCGAGACATATAGAAAAGTCCCTTTTCTACATTGACACGAACGGTGATTAAACCGAAACCGAAACCTCAGAGGTAGGGACGCTAAGTCCAGCGTGCTCGCTTCTCCTTTTCTTCTTAAACGATAATTAATTGCACTCCAAAAACGCACACTTAAGGAACGAGTCACCGCACTATAAAAGAAACATTATTTTAAGTATACGGTGCATGCGCGTCTGTATCAGAAATCTCATGGCACCTGTTCCAAAAAGTTTGGTCCGCTGAGCCTCGAACACGCGGCTCGCTCGCAGTGACCCAGTGATCTGTTTAGGCTGTGCAATCAATCAGCGGCACTGGCGAGCCGCCAGCCGCCTGCTCCCGCAAGGGGCTGTTATAATGACCAGATTCGGATTTTTAAAAAGATTGTTTAAAAAAGGGTAACACTTTATTAAGATACAGATAAAGTTCCCTAAATAAATAAAAAAATCCTTGGAATTCGTTTTCCAGTAAAACAATGAGTTCGTGTCGCGACGTGAGTAAAAGATAATGTAGTTTTAAGCGTAGACAGAATAAATAATAATTTAAACTGTCAGGTGCCTAGCGTATATTTAACGGTTTTTAAAATGAAAAATATTTGTTGTCACTTGACAATTGAGCAACAACTTATACAGCGCGTAAGGTCAAAGAAGGGAAACATCATACTTATTTTCATAAAGTAAACATTTTTTTTTTAAGAGAACAAAAGCGAAACAGATACAACATCTGTTTAGTACTAAAATCCAAGTGGTGCTTGGTCAAAATGTAGGTGTTAGTCGGTATCTTGATTCGACCAGGATCTTGAAATTATCCATTTATTATTACTCATTAGCTTAGAAGTTTGTTTTGTATATTATTGTGCGCCTAAGTAGAGACCCCACTGCACGTGGGTACCTTTATTTTGGTAATGACTCAGCCCGCGATGCACTCTGCGGATTTGCATTTCATTTCATCGGCCACTCTGTTTGCGAACAGTTATGCAAATGTCAAATTTAAAAGTTCGGGCCGTAATGAGAAGCAACGTAGGTGTGTGTAAAACATTTGCATCTGTGAAAAGTGTGGTCAATGTATCGTCGTGCAATAAATGTTGTTAGGCATTAAACGAACTCGAATGAGAGTGAATATAGAACACATAAAAAAACTGAACGTCGATTTCATACTGAATATAGCCGGCATTGAAAGTATGTACATAGGTGACAATTTTAGAGATGCTTTTTATATAGAGACAAAAAAATTGTACGGATACTGTTATTTCTTGTTGGTATTTCAAGCAATCAATAGCATTCACTTGATCTGAAAACAGTAATCGAAAAAAGATAGTTAAATTGGTCCAACTTCCCTAGTTAAGTTGAATGCAAACGACGTCCGAGCCAAATGCTCGATTCGTTACAGTTCGGCGGTTCGACCCAATTGCGTCACAAACAGTCCCACATTTATAATATTAGTTGGAGTCGAGACGCGACGCTCCGCAGTTTTCAATACAGCTAGAATACAACTTAAAGTATAAGTAACACGAGCGAGGGAACACAATGACTCTTTGATGGTCTAAGTTGAGTTCAGCGGTAAGTTGACAAAGTTATACTTAGTCTGGATTTTTCCTTACTATACTTTAATGTTTGGTTTTTAAATTTATTTTGTAAGTTGATTTATTGCTTTTGTAATATTTTATAGTTAAATGTTTACTGCATCCATATTAAATTTACTCAGTAATGCCATGTGTTCGTTACCGTTTTTAATTAAGGCATATTAATTTTTTCGTTTTATTTAATTTATGCTCAGTTTTGTTATGTCGCTATAAGCGACCATGGTCGCAATAAAAATAACAATTACAGCATAAATATACATGTATAAAACATGTGTTTGCTTTTTCCTACTGTATTGTTATCTAATTTGTTTTATCCGATGAAACAAAAGTGAGATGATGTACGCATGTACGCTGTTTCTGTATTAAATTACCGACGGTAAGCGGGAACGAACACGAGCGAAACAGCAAATTACATTTGACTACTAAAAATACAAAAAGTCGAAAAAGATAAGTAAAAATAACATAAATTAAAAATACAATATTAAATTAAAATCGCCAAATCAATTTAATTTAATTACAGTCAGGTTAAAATTAAATTATCTTTCACATTGTAGTCAACTGTTTCAGATGATAATTATTATGTGTGTTATTTTAGCAGCACATTAACAAATACACCGAGCCCGCTGGGTTTTGAGGTTTCAAGAATACTAAAGTTTGTGATTTTTCGCATATAGTTTTCGGACCAGTTTCCAAACCTAACATGTTAATTTGTGTCATTTTTGGTGCTTACTTAGGTAGAAATTTAGGTAATTGCCTTTTCGGCTATTAACGGACGAAAAGAATATTATAGATCAAAATTTTACTTTCATGTTAATAATGAAGTAGTAACTGATGTACATAGGCCTTTTGTGTCACCTCTGTCCACAAAATTACTGTTATTTAACCAGTACCTAAAATGTCTCCAAAATAGCTCTAAAAGAAAATTGTAGTAGCCTAAATAAGTTTTAAGAGTTTTGGGTCATTGGTATCTGTTACTCGAAATGTTTTGTGTCAAATCCATCCATAATATTGGTTGTGTTTTTGTTTTTTCATATAAAAGCCTGTAAAAAGCCCCAAAAGAAAATGCAAGTTTCTAGAGTTTTAGGCATTATTGTTGGTATAGTATAATGATACTATTTTCAGAATTTGTGTCATTATTATCAACAAAATCTTACTATTAAAAAAAACAAAAATGTTTACGCGCAAAGGTCACACGCGGAAGAGAGTTGCATGGACGCGGCGCCCCCCGCGCCCGCACACTTCTACAAACCGGTCTAGCGCGAACGCGATATTGTCAGTATTATTGTTTGTTTTCGGTGCGCGTTGCGTTGCAACATGTATTTACTTAAAATTACAAAAGATGATGCATAGGAAATACTAAAATGGAGGTTGAAAACAATTAATGTGTTCAATATGATCATATATTGGACGTAAACCCTAAATACTATCGCAAAAACCATGGTTATTAATTTAATTTTTTATGCGAAAGAAGACCTTATCATGAACAGATTTAAGAATAAAATCGCGTGATCGGAACTAAATAGTTCAAAACATAGAACAGTTTTGTGGATAATTTAATGGTAGCTGTAACAGATTTTTTATAAATAATTATATGACAACATCACCTATAAATTGCTCGGATTCTATGATAGGCCAATTAGGGAAGCACACTTAGGGCTTGCGATCCGGATATTCAAATTATTCCGATATCCGCCGAATATTTATAATTCGGATATCTAGTAAGTCAATATTCTGATAATTCGGTTATATTTTTTAAATTGCATTTTGGCTTGACAGTAAGGGGCGTCCTACACTACATTGAACATACCTCATCAAAATTGAAATACATTGATTCTTTTTTTACGGGAGTGTAATAAATTATACAGCCATAATAATATCTAACCGTATACATAATAATATCTAACCGTTGACTCCACCTTGCCTTATTGTTGTTCTGCGGCAAATTTGGCTGGCCCACTGCTACTTGAGCTTGCTACATGGAGCGCACTGTCTTGGTCCAGTAGTGGGGGGTGACCTCTCTCTGCCGGTGATCGTCGCGAGGATGGCTTCAAGCGTGAAACCGTGGCAGGCAATGCTCACCATCTGCGAGGCAGTCATCTCGCAGAAGGAAGCGGCGGAGTGGGAACGGGAGGCCTCAGCTTCCGCCCCAATGATCCACCTTAGGCGCGTTGGGTGTCGGATGAGGGCATACCTTCTCCACCTGCTCCTTCCAAATGGGTCCCGAGCTACAGACACGAGGGTGTCTCCGGGACTCACAGCGGCGCAGCGTATGACCCCGCGTACCGTTCGCAGTAGAGTGGAGGTGACAGCTCCCTCTCCAACCCGCCATAAAGCGGGCCACAGCCGAAGCCGAGTCAAGGACCATCCTGCGGCTGCGGCCAATGGCAAAACCCTTGGCTCCATATCACTTAAGGCACCGGTGAGCACCGTGAGGTTTTAGTGGGTAGGCGGGCTCCTTCTGAGCCCGGAGTCCCGCACACCCCTCCAGCCGTTCCTTCGCGGTTGGAGGACGGTGCGTTAATATATTTCCTCACGTTAAAAAATTTTTAATATTTGTCGAACTTCGATAAGCCTTCATTGCCTGACCTCCGCCGAAGAAGGGTTTCTTACCATGGTCTATAGAAAAAAGCAAAAAATCATGTTCGTGGTATCTGAGCCCGCATAAATATTTATTTTATTCTGGTTTTTAGTATTTGTTGTTGTAGCGGCAGCAGAAATACATCATCTGTGAAAATTTTAACTATCTTACTATCACGGTTCATGAGACGCAGCCTGGTGATAGACGGACAAACAGACAGACAGCGGAGCCTTAGTAATAGAGTTTTTTCACTTTTAATGTTTTCCTCTAAGGAATTTTTGAACGACTAAGTTTGAACGACTATTACTCTTAATTAATTCTATTCGAGGCGGTTAGTGTGCAGAATAGGGACACAGTGAGTGTAGTGTGTGACGGTACTTTGCGTGAAAATAATATTACCAGGGTAGATGAAGAATCTGCCTCTCAGACGGAGTGAAGCATCGCTGTTCCAGTCAGCCTATGACCACGGTGACAAAACGTTTTTTGTTTGCTTCTTACTATAGCCTGCGAGTGTTTCATAATGAAATAAACTTTATATTCCCTTATTCCAAAAATATAAGACTAGAGTATACTTAGACTAAATATTACCCAAACAATTTGAAACATGATAAATAAGATATTACATTATGTCAATAGCAACCAAAAATAAAAAAAATAAAAATCATTTATTTCTGTAATTTGGCCATAAAAGGCACTTTTACATGTCCCATTTTTTTTCCTACCACTGCTTCAGGACTATTGTGGGCTAGTGCAGAAAAGAAGCAGACGACGTATATTATAAATTGACCGCTGCAGCTAGTTGTAAAAATTGCAGCTGGCCGCGCCGCAGGCGGCGTGAGCGCACACACACCAAGCAGGGCGGGAAGTGGGCGGAGCTCCCGGCCGCGGCTAGCCACGTTTGGCCGCGCGCAAGCCGCATAGATTTGAATAGTGCTAAGGCTTTCATACTACACAATAGGCCGCAGTCGCGGCCGCCACCTCAGGCCGCGTGTGTCTGGGACAATCCGTCAATTGGATCGTCACTTTTTTGTTTGCGAAAGCATCTATAAAGATTTAAAATAAAACGGTGTAATCCGGATATTTTGGATTACGGATAATCCGGACTGCAATCCCTAGCTTAAATCTACAAACTGTTCTATGTTTTAAACTAGTTAGGTCTAGACACGCGACTTCGTTCTTTAAATCTTGTATAGTAAGGTGTACTTTTGCATAAAATAAATATTTGCAAGTATTAAGAAACCTGGGGGTCGATTACCGTAATTCCCGTAGTTGCTTACGAAGATTTTAATATGATGCGATTATGATGTTACTAAAAATCTGAATTCTCGTCGATATTTATACGTGCGCACGTAATGTGATCATGATGAGCGGGATATGATTGTGTCAATCATGGACTTAGTAGTGAAACTGGATAGAGTACTTCTAAAATTTTGCAAGTAACTTACACCTTTCGGCCTTAGCAGTAAACAAAATATTTATTTGATGCAACCAAATTGAAATACTGGACGCCTAGCACGAAATTATATAATTTTTTCGGACGTATAAACCTAACAAATTATAATAACCAGTATCATGTGGCAATCCTTTGATAAAATATGACTAACTCAATCTAGCCGTGTAAAAAACACGACCCTTTACAAATGTTCATAAATTGTCAAACCTTTAATACAAGTGAATAGATATTTAATTTGATCGGATAATACGACCGAACGATCGATACGCTTTCGTATTAGGCCTCTTGTTTCTAGTGAGAGGCACAAACCAGAGAAATTTTTCTCTGTCTATCGAATGCTCTATCCAGTTTGACTATTAAATCCATGGTGACAATTTTCACAAATTAAGTTAACATTAAAATTTGTAGAAGTACCTACCATTTGGCCATTTTCTTGATTTGTCAATTTGTCATTGTCATTTTAGTGTAAAAGAATACCGTTTAAGAGGTTGATGTTGGCAAGACAAGATTCCTAATACGAAAGCGCATCGTTCGGTCGGTCGTATTATGCAATCAGATTAAAACATCCATCATTCCCCGTATCAAAGGTTTGACAATTTATGAACAATTGAAAATGGTCGGGGCTTTTACTCGGCTAGATTGAGTTGGTTATATTTTATCAAAGGATTGACACATGCGACTCGCCATTTTAATTTGTTAGGTTTTTACGGCCGAACAAAAGATACACTTTCGTGCTAGGCCCCCTGGATCGACACTGCATTATTACTACTAACTTTTAAATTACGGGAATTGGGCGTCTGATTTCTGATTTTTGACGCTGGTTTTAATAACGTAACCATCTAGGGAACCCTGTATTGAATTTTGCAAGTACGACTCACTCCTAATTTGACGTTTCTCAATAATTTAAGAGTGAGCTAAGCCATGATTATTTTTTATGTAACTAGCTGACCCGGATAACTTCGTACTGCCTTACAGTAATTTTTTTACGTCAGATTTTTAGGGTTCCGTAGTCCTGACAAGGAACCCTTATAGTTTCGTCATGTCCGTCTGTCTGTCTGTTCATCCGAGATTTCGCTTGGAGACTATTGACCCTGGAGAGTTGTAATTTTGTGGGGATATGTTTAAAAAAATTTTTTAGGGGTTTATTTATACGTTTATACGTATGGGTAGCACCCATACGTATAAATTGGGGATGATTATTTTTTTCAATGTCTACCCCATCATGTGGGATATCGTTGAATAGGCCCTTTAAAATGAGTTAGGGGTTGCTAAGACATATTTCGATTTAGAAATCCGTTTGCGATATATAAAACTTTAAAGTGCCAATTTTTGAATGTGTGTGGAAAGGGGTAAGGATAAAAACAAAAACAGCATAATGTGAAATAATTATCTTAATTCAGTAAGTAAGTAGGTATGGTACAGTTTTGCTGACCGTACACTACTTGAAGCTAAGTGCGGTAATTGTATGGCACATTGATAACTCCATAGGTAGACTAATCAAAAGATTAATCCACTCGATATAAATAAGTTTAGTTTTGTACGAAATGCATTGTCATTATTTTTTATCCATATTCTCGTTTGTTACTTAACACGAACACTTTGTTATTTTAAGATTACCTCATATGCTCGGAAAAAAGATATCAATTGAATAACAATGGCCCCGTCACAACCTCTCCTACCCGCCTGCATCCGCTTCGAGCGCAGTTTCTTGTGTATAATTAAATAGATTGTAGTCGAAAGTGACACAAATTAACATAATCGATTTTTGATGTATTTGTGATATGAAGTATGTTAACTGTAACAATTTGTATTTTTTTTTTGAAGCGTGTGTAGCTTGGATTACCTAAATCATTAAAATTCTCATAAGTTTATCCCTTAATTTGGCACAATTTTATATAAAAAGCATATCTGTATGAACTGAGATACATAAAGTAAACATTTTAAATTAGAATTTTTTTTTGGCAAAGTTATTTGGTACTTTTTCTATGTCAGTTTTTACTGAACGAAAGTGACACAAACTTGGCTTGTATTATATGTATGCTATATTAGGAACATTACAATTATAATTTTAAACTTTTAATTAATTTTGGCAGTTTTAAATCGAATTAAATAAAACAGACAAATAAAAATTAATTTCTAAAAAAAGGACAGCAAGATCTGACACAAAACGCTAAATTAAGTTATTTAGGTATAAATGTATCTACAGAAAAAAAAAATAGAAACTTTAGAATTCTTTTAGGCGAAGACACCAATATCGCTTATCGGTCTCGGACTAAAAGGAAGTGAACTTTAACAAAGGAATAAGGCCATAATAGGACTTTTCACACATTTTTAAGGAATGAGAGTAGTAGAGTGAGAGTTAGTTAATCATACCTACCAGTTTACACAGATTATCTCTTATTTATATTCTACAATGCTGAGTAAAGTTTTCGACCGATTGGTTCACCTGACCGCCCCGAGTGTAGTGTTGCCCAAATTCAGTCTTGGTCTTGCAGTCTTGGTCTTGTTCTTGCGTTTTTGCAAGACCAAGACCAAGAACAAGACCGCGTATTTTTAGCAAGACCAAGACCAAGACTGACCGTGCAAGACTTGAGCAAGAACAAGACATAGCCTGCAAGACTCTTGCGTCTTGCAGCTAGGACTTAGCGCTATTTCACTGAGTAGTTAGGTGTAACAGTTCGGTGTATAGGTAGGTACGCTTAGGAATTCTATGAGACGCAAAAAACTGTATCAAAGAACATGAAAAACTGGACCTATGCGCATTACGACTAATACCATAAACATAGCGAATAAAAAAATATCTATTAAAATCAAACTGAGTGCATGCATAGTTATGTTTTAACCATCGGCACTTTGATAATGCGGCATCAAAGGTTTTGTACTTACTTCTCAAAGAAATTTGCCGCTTTTCGGAAGTACATGGTTATGATACACGCGCCGGCGGCTTCTTTTGAAATCTAAAACAATCGTTGCCGCCACGCCGAAATCATAACATTTGACACTATTTGATTGCCGCCATAGGGCGTAGGTATACTCATGCAAAATAATTTCGAATTTTTTTAAGAGTACCTACAGGTGTTCCAAAGAATAAATAAGTTTCAGAGTGCTTAGAATGAAAATGAATACATTATACTGATCACGCAAGTAGTATTATGATTAGGATAAAATGGTAAGGATAGGTAGTAGATGTCATATTAATTCATTCTAGTAAGTATATATTATAATATTGATTACTTATATGGTTTTAAACTAATTACTTAGGTACTATTATTGTACATTTAGTTATTATATTTCTTAAGTTTTTACAAGAAAAAATAGCAAAAAAGTGTTCAAATATCACCCGTTTAATAAATATTGTAGCCACTTTTAAATATAGTATATATAATTCAAGCTCACAATGTTCCAATTCTAATACGTTTTTCTAAGATTTAAAGTAAACTGTAATAAATAGTAATAGACTAATAGGTAATTGCAAGACTTGCAAGACTCTTGCTGCAAGACCAAGACCAAGACCAAGACTGGGAGCGCAAGACCAAGACCAAGACCAAGACCAGGTGTATTGGCGCAAGACCAAGACCAAGACTGGCTAAGTCTCGTCTTGTTCTTGCATTTGGGCAACACTACCCGAGTGTGTTGGCGACGGGGACCCGTTTTAAGTGTGTTCGCTCCGCTGCTCGCTCGCTCGGCCAAAGGCACAGGATAAATGTAATTGTGTGTAGCCAATTGTAACTATTTATATTCATTCAAACTGTTTATTGACTTCGAACATGGCGAACTCAATAAATATTCGAATTGAGTTAGTTTGACCGGTAAACTTATTTTTACACAATTAGTTGGTACAGTGGTTTGAGTGGACCGATAAAAGATTTTCCTAATTTACTACTGCCTCCTAAAGTATTAAAGCAGCGGAACGGAGGGTCAAGTCAATGGTGAATCTGCTATTATTTGTATGCGTTCTAAAAATAGAACGCACTCTTGATAAACCTCAGGTGCCTGTATTTTAGTAAAGAACGACTAGTGCTCAAACCTCAGTATTCATAAATATTGAATGTTGTGTAATGTTGCATGTACTTCTGAAGAATGGTAACTTATTTGTCAATAACATGTTATAAGATGACAAAAAAAATATGAAACTGTAACTATTCACCAGTTATCACAACAAATGCGAGTCGGACTCGCGCACGTAGGGTTTCCCTACAATTATCTACAAAAACGGCCAAAAAAAATTTTTGTTGCTTGGGAGCCCCCTTTAGTATATTTTTTTCTGGTTTTTAGTATTTGCTGTTGGAGCGGCAATAGAAATACATCATCTATGAAAATGTCAACTGTCTAACTATCACGGATCATGAGAAACAGCCCGGTGACAGACGGACAGCGAAATTTTAGTAATAGGGTCCCGTTTTACGCTTTGGGTACGAAACCCTAAAAAACAGTCGTAAAGCAATATGTTTTGTAAGTACTTATAATAAATTAACTTTTAGGTGTATTTGATACAAAGTCAATAACTCAACGATAAATCTTCAAGTTATAATTGTTCGTTAATCTGCTACTATCAATGATTGCGTGCTTACGGGGTATTAATAACGGGTCCAGCGAGCTTTCACTTTAAACGAGGCATGCACTTTTATCAGATAACGTTAATGGTTCTACGTGCCAACTTAAACCAATTTTAATATTTAGCCAACGAGTTTTTTATGGTTTTGTGTCTGCATTTTAAAATTATAATACCAAAATATACAGTAACTTTAGCTTGTGCCAGACCAGGACAAACTTTTTTTTTATTATTCATACCTAAAATTGTGAATACAAGCAATTTAAAATTATTTTTTAAAAGAAAACATGGCTGGCTCGCGAAATATTTTGGTTTTGAAAACTACTTTGCTTTGAAACAACGAAGAGTTTGCCATCTTCAGTTATTATCTTACGGGCTTAAAGCTATGTGCGAGAAACTTTGCTATAATACCAAATAGCTTTCGTTACGATGCTCCGTAGCACTGCACCGTGCCGTAGAATGCGTCGCGCCCGCTACGGCGCTGCTACGACGTAGCTCGTAGCCCCGTAGCACGTAACGCAAATGTTTTCTTTCGCCCGCTCCCACACGGAGTTATTTCTGGGTCATTGCTTTGTTGTACCGGCTTGTTTTGAAAGAACGTTTCCTACTAGACTATAAGAATGATAAATGTTACGCACGTTTGTATGAAGAGCCTTACTTTTACGCTTTGGGTATCGCGATAAATATTGTGAATAGTTATTGTGTCGGTCGCGAGGGCGGTCACAGAATGGGAATGTGTAAGTGCTATTAAAAGTGACGCTTTTGTGTTATTATGTAGGTTAAATACGCAAACGACTTTCGTGGGGGAACTGTTGAAGTTGTTTTTCTCTCTGAAAGTAGCTTTTCCTGCACCCGTTTCACACTACCAAATTAAAAAAAACATAAATAAATTTCAATGTCTCAGAGTAACAACATGTTTTTCAAAGGTGTTTTTATTATATGTTATTTTATTTCTTAAGTCACTCAACTTTCATAAAGTTAAATAATGAAGCACAGAATATTATGGTACCAATCAAGTGCAGAAAAAAATTGGTACCTACTTCCCACTTTCTTTAACCGACAATAAATAATAATATTATTTAATTGCAAAAACCAACATGAGTTGGTAAGGGTTGTTACACACATATCCGGGCCGGCATTAATTGGCAAAGACGGGCGATGAAACCGAATACGTGTAGATGCATGTAATGTAGAAGATGCTTCGGGTCGCCTTTGTTGTTCGACGCATACGGCCAAACCGACAATGCCGAAAAAGCCGAATCAAATTCTTGCGTTTCTTGCCTCTTCTTTTAAAACAACACGGGAATAATAATGTTGGCTGGATTTGGCATAACAGTAAAGTCATTAATAACTTTTAAACTTTCGATGCATGATTCAAACTCACTCTAACTGGAAGTGTAGTAGGTAAGTTTTTTTAAAGTAAGCAACGATAAATGACTATGGCATTCGTGACATATTCTCTTCGTGTGAATTCTTAAAGCCTTATGCATAAAAAAAATACTAGATTTAAAAAATACAGAAGATAAGCCTACTAATGTTTATGTTTGACACTATTGTCGCGATGAGTCGAATTTTACAACATTTAAAATTATAAAATTCATAGATTTCCTTAGTCAGAGAATAAAAAATAATACTTCGTAGGTACCTAAATATAACATAAAATCGGGGATAAAACGTATTTAGTAATAATACAATGAACAGTTTTGTGGATATTGGCCCACGCAAGACCACTCCGGCGTGTCTAATAATTTTCACGTGTAGAATATAATTTGAACTGTTTTCCTCAAAGGAATTTTTTGAGATTTCATAAATATGGTGACGGTGTATTGCGTAGGAGTGTGTACATCTGTATATTATATTTTAAATCTGTTTTGTGCTCGCTGTGTGTGCGGGGTGCGGGGTGTAGAGCGGTGAGGGGGGGAGGGAGGGAGGGAGGGGGCGGAAGGGACGCGCAGCATCGGAAACGTATTTGCATGAGACACAATCAAGCAGCAGTTTGGCTCTGCTCCCGCGCCATCTCGCTAGTGATGTTACTAGCTAAAATATTTTTTGTGCCATAATACTGAACTATATAACTTGTAAATTTGGGCGACGACTAGCCGACGAGTACTGACTACTTAAAAAAATAGCAAACCTCAGCCTCATCAACAAGAAATAATTTAATTTGCTTACAAGTTTTAACCTGACTACAAAAAGAGGGTTATTACAAATCATCATCATCATCATTTATTACAAATATGGTCCCTGAATGTCCAATGAATGGCCGATGAATCACAAAATATGACGTAGGTATTCATAGTAATGATTTAAATTTTGACTATTTGTGTCTACTCATGGAAATGTTTGGGTTAAAGTTATTGTTATACTACTTAATACATATTATAATTTTTATAGTTAAAATGAGAGTATATTAATGGCATGGTCGTAAAACTAATTACAAAAATTCGACTGTTTGACAGTGGATTAAATTAATTAATGTTGGTTGTAAAGAATGTACCCGATCGGAATATAATGAATATTTTCGAACAATCATTGTGCGAAAGCATTTGATTCCCATTCCTACCGACCGCAGTCACCCGCAGCGCGCGGCGCACAAAGGAATAATAAAAATGCGAGCTCGTTAATAACGCCGCTGTTTCGTGTATTTATCGGCGCGTACTCGTCGCGCCTCGCGCGGTGTCGCACGAATTTGTCGCTGCCCGTTTACATGGGCTCAAATACTTTGGGCTCACAATGACCGTCCAACTGGATTTGTCAGACGTCGTACGTAAAATTAAAGATATCATTTTCACTTTTGTTTTGTAAAATATAGAAATCCGTCATGAATTAGGATGATTAAATAAAGTTACTTATGTTATTATTGTTATTTATGTTGCTAACAGACTTGTTGATTGTGAGAAAACAGATAACTTGGGATAGGCCTTTATCTACTTAAATGTACTGTATATTTTCCAATGATATGTAAATTAGTAATTTATTTTTAGTAAATTTATTTACTGCTCGTAATTAACTGAAATGTAAATGAAATTTTAAAATTACAGGACTGAGTCGAGTATTTCAATTACGTATCTAGGATTCCCAGAATCCTTTAACAATGCTCTCAAGCCTTCAATTCCTCGAAAACATAGTATCAAGTCACCCATAAAATACAAGTTCAAGGTTATAATGACGGCTCAACATCGTTACCTAAGTATGGTGTGGCGCTGCATCGTCCCGCACCGCTCCGCACCGCAACGCGCCGCGTCGCGCGACCGCCGCTCGCGAACTATTCCAATTACAGAGACTAAGAAACTCCGCGGCCCACGCCTCGCACGATGAATATTCAAATTGTTAAGTAATTGTCATGTGCACAACTATCAACAAGTTTAGCTCTAAGCTGCGATACAGCATTATTAATAGTTACAAATACTATAAGTACTTACAACACAACAGTTCCAAAGCAGCCCCTCTAGCATGAGCAACAAAACACGATATGATATGATATAGCGATTGATCGCATATTTTTTGTCAAAATATGAATTTTTATCGAAAAATCGAGCATGACTTTGATTTCGCCGGTACGGATATCCTCACTCATGTTTCGATTAAAGTTTAAAATGGTGGCTATGACGTTACTATAATTATTTTGAATGTCGGGTTTCAATAAATCACTATATCGTATCATATCATGCGCATGCTAGAGGCCCCTCTAAGATAAAAAATCCTTATATACCACGAAAGAGACACAATTTGACCGTTGATTTTTGTACTGTGTATGTAATAGTGTCTTACATAAGATAGATTATTGGTGTATTCCATTTTAATGATCAAGTTTCAGAGGGTGCGTCTTATTCCTATGCTATTTTTTTTCAATTAACCTTTATGCAATACTTGACTTTTTATGGGCAGTGTCATTAGCGTTATATTGAAATACCGGGAATAAAAACTTACAAAAATATACACTTGATACAGTACACAGATTAAAACTGCTCTCGTATAAGGTTACCCTTCGGTAGGCAATAGGCAGGTTCTTTTCAAAACAGTTTCTGTAAAAAAATACGTCATATTTAAGAGTGTAGTTAGAAAGAGAAGACAAAGGAAAGTGTTTCGTAGACGCTATAACACTTTATTAACCTTTTTGAAACGACAGGAGTGTATGGACTTAAACTGCCTAGCTTGCACTTACTAATTGTCTTGTAAAATGTATTTTCTGTAAAATCGGGCTGACAAAGGTAACTGAGTTTGTTGCGCGGCTTCTTCTCATCACCTGTCGATATGTAGTCCCAAGGTGGTGGTAGGGCTATGTTATGTTTTGGGACGTGTATAAGTGCCCGGAGGAGGGCCTATATGCAGAATAAATAATTTCATTTCATTTCATATTTGCCACAACGAAACAAAATCGGTTATGATCAATCAGACATATCGTGGTCTCCTGTTAACATTTGGATGTTCTGCAATAGTAAAATTAATCGTGAATTAACTGTCAGTAGAATCAGAGTGCATAACAGCCAGTCAGCAATGAGGTCACGCGCGCAGTGTCGATCAATCAAAACCGCACGCGCCGACAATCGGCGTTAATAACTTGTGTACATAGCTGATTACACACGTATTTGGACATAAACTTTTGTCGTTGTGGATTGAAGGTACGCAGACAGGTTTGCGGGTCAATTGATCCATCCATCTACAATTTAATCTATTTAAACAATCAAGATTAAATAAGTGTGGTTATTTGCATATTGAAAAAGGAAATATCCAATTGATCCAAGTTCAGTGGTAATCATAACGTAAAGGGAAAGATAATTTGATTCATGTACTGCAAAAAGTAACGTATCTATCTATATATCTATAAGTCTATGTGCCACACTGCAAGGTACAGGCCTGACCTCAACTATTAGCTGGTTTAGGCCATAAATCGAATGCGAATTTGTGGAGAGGTGTTGTAAGGCCAGTGACTAAACCCTACTGTCAGATGTAATCAAGCTGCCTTAATATCTCTGATTAGGCTTCACGACTGGTACAAGCTCTATAAGCGGGAGCAACTTTTCACATGCCTTTTAAAACACGGAGAAATGAATTTTCAGCCTAATTTTAAAGGGGTCACTTTGCTGTTGGCAGAAGGCCTCCTCAGCTTCACTGGGCAGAATGATCACAATTGGTAATCACTACCAAAGCGCTGCCACTACTGGAGCTACAATCACACCAGTGATAAGTAAGCCAAAAATCATTTTTCGAATAATAAACATTTTTTCAAATAATAAGTGACGTGATTAACACATGTTCTTGGGTCAGTGACGTGGCACCACTTTTAATATAGTTTTCACTAAAACCATCCCATTTATTCTGCTCAACTATGAAGTGTTGCAAAGTCAGTGTTTTGCAAATCAAGTGCAAGCAAACGAAGGTCTCGACTCCGCGAGGCAAGTGAACACAAACTTCGGCAATTTTTATTCTGAGATCTGAAATGACAAAGCGGCAGATTATTTGGGCCCGCAACATCCGAGCTCTGCCCCGGCACTCGGCATAGATCAAGCCTCGTATACGAGTTAACTTCTACTTGTACATCACAAGTTTACTTTACCGACGAATCTATGTCACAGCCCAAAATGAAGCTCGGACAGTCCATACAGAAAGCAAGCGACGTTTGGGTTGGTGGTGCGGTGATTACCTTAGCATGCAAAGGGTTTGATTCAGGGTTTAGTTCAACTAAGAAAATGAACTTACACTTTTAAAAAAGTTCGTTGGCTACATCAAACTTATTGTAATACAAATATAACGTATACTTAGAAAATATAAAATATCTTTCAATAAATCTGATATTTTTTAAAGGATTTTTTTCTTAATATTTATTTTTGTAAAATTTTGTATCGAATCCTATCTGATTTAAATCGCTGTTTTGGGGGAAGGTACCGAAGAAGAAGAAGGTGCTTTTTTAACATTGATATTTTAATATCTTGAAAAGGTGTTTCACATTGGAGGTTTCGAATATTGAAATATGTACAGACTTTATGGATAGCTTAAATGGTTTTTGTTATCTTTGTATCAATTTTCTAGTATGCACTGCTGCCCAACAACGGTGGTTGGCTCTAGCGTAACACGATATTCAGCTAATAAACTGATCAAACGCACACTTCAATTGATTATTTCTACGTGTAAAAATTAAAATATCTACATATTATTATTCTTTATGTCCGTTAATCGTAATAATCTTTAATTTGGTATTGAGTTTTTCGGTTTTGTTATATTGATTTTAAATGAATAAAGAAATCATTTACATATAATAAAATGAGTAAACAAAAAATTAGAATAATAATCATTATTAGTTGCATATTATTGCTGTAGCTCAACAGATGTTAATGACCCATTTCGTGCACCGAAGTGCGCTGTCCATTCCGCACGGGCTGTGGCGGCAGTGATCGCGCGTTCGTTCCGTTTGTATTTTTCGGAGTTGAAGGCTTCTTATCCGTTGTTTGACTAGGATTAGCTCGTTACGGGCGGGGCTCTGTTTAATCAGCCGCATTCCGCGCGCACTTTCCGTTTTTGTTTCTGGTATGTGGCTTTATAAGAGATTTCGTTTGAATTGCTTATGTGCTATCTTTTCTTGTGGTTTCGATACACATTTTTCATAAAGATATTGTCAGTCAATTTTTTAGTCGGGATTAAAATAGTATAAAACGCATATTATTCGTTTAACACAACCAATGAAAAGGCCTAAACTCTTGAGGTAAATAAGTTCTTTCGGTAGAAATCGAGGCTTACCTAATGAATTGACAATGTTTTGTGTACACAGGGTGTAATAGAAAGGTACTGTGGAACTTTAAGGGGTGATTTTTCTGCTCAAATATTTAACTTTTTATTTAAAATCGACATGGAAACATATAAATAATACAAAAACTTAACAATAATTCATTTAGGCGAAATAGCATCTTAACGAAACGGTTCTAGTCAACAGCAGTAGTTCTTTAGTAGTTTCCAAACGTAAAATTTCAAGAGCCATCATAAATAAGCGTGAACTTAAAAGCGAGTCCGACCGAAACTAAAACAAGATCATAAATTCCGAGTGAAATGTGGAGCAAGGAACAATCCCTCGGCAAAACAAAGATTACGGAGGGTTCTCTGGATTTGTGAGCCTGTAACAAATGCCTAGTATTCATTACCTACGCTGCCCGCCCCGCGCGCCGCACCCACCCCGCGCCCGCCCTGCGGCAGGAATCTAGACCCTTCGGCCGCACAGACCGGTACCGCGTGAACACAGTAACACTTTACTAAGATATTCGAAACATTCGTTTAAAGGGGCAACATAAAATTCAAGTAGGATCAACGTTGTTAAAGCAAAATTAATTTACAGTACGTGTTCCCGACGGGTCGATTTTAGATTACGTAATATCGGGTGAATTGCGATTTAGGTAGGAATCCTTTCAATACAATCACAAATGTAATCTACGAACAAACACACCAATTTATTTCTCGTCTCGAGTTTTCTGATTCTAAAAAAAATATTTTATTTAGTCGACGGCGGTGACCGCTCACCTAATAGATCAAAACAAAACCAACCTAGAAACGTTAATTTTACGCGCTCTAGCCGAATCACTTCGCCACCCAATAATTAGGTGATAAAAAATTTGAAAAACCGGTTTTAAAATTTATTTTTTTATTATTTATTATTATAAGAAAACATCGTATACGGAAACCAAGTTATACACTGCTAAAAATATTCTCGCATCACATCATCTTACGGACAGTTACTTTGAGGCCTTGTAATAAATTAACTCGTAAAACGGGTGCTAAAAATAGCTTGAATGTAAGTCATAAAACGAGATGAAATTTACGCAAGCGGCTCAACGCAATCTCTACCGGGGCGGGAGGATCCGCACGGATGCGCGCGACGCGTTGCGGTGACGCTCGCGGCAACGTGCGTATTGCCTCGCCTCCCTCCCTAATAGGGTAAGCTTTAAACAAATAAATGATTTACTCAAACCTGTGCTCAAACATTGATTCTGTCATAGATGTACTTTCTGATGTTCTATATATTCTAGCTGATAGAATTCATTTTTGCACAAACACACTGCTGGACACAGGCCTCTCCAAAAGGAGGATTTTGCCATAATCACCACGCTTGGCAGGCGGGTTGGCGATCGCAGTTTGGCCAATGGTGGAGAGGAGACGCTGCTGCCCGTCTTATTGTGGCGATTCTCCTGTAGTCACCTCTTACGACACCCATAGGAGAGAAGAGGTGGTGCAATTCTTTTAACGTGCCGGCACCACACGACACGTATCGTATTTAATTACGTTTGCAGTTTCTTAAAGGTAGTATCTGGTCGAAAGCATCTTATGTTACCAACTCATCGTTACTCGCTCGACTAGACCTACGTCTGCTCAGTCTTGTATACTGAGCAACGCAACACCGAGGCTCACATTTCTATCTGTGGTTGCATGCCGACGCAATACGCCGAGTTTGCCAAGAGTACCCTAGTGCCGCTGCGTCTCCGCCTGCCTTGAGGTCCAGGAGGCCTAATATAAAAGCATATCGTTCGTTCGGTCGTATTATTCGATCAAATTAAAATATCCATTCACTTGTATCAAAGATTAGACAATTTAGGAACAATTGAAAACGGCCGGGTTTTTACACGGCTAGAATGGGTTGGTCATATTTATTATTCATACTCATTGATTGACACATGAGACTGGTTATTTTAATTTGTTAAGGATATACGTCTGAAAGATGGATACATTTTTGTGCTAGGCCTCTGTCTTTGCGTCACGGTGGTAGCGAGCTCCGTTTCTCAACGTCGGGTTCACAGATTAGTCAGTATGTCGAGTTGTTTATGCGGAGTTGACACGGAGCGCGTCACCAGACTCGTGTATAAATGTTGCAGTGGCGAGACGTGGTTTGCTGAAGCCCGATGCGATTATCTTAACACGATAACGTTTCAATGGTACAAATGTGGCAAGTAAATCGTTATCACTTTTAAATTTAAGGTGCGATCTTAACAGCTTTTAATAAATCCATTAAGTACTAAAATATTAAAGTTTATGAGCTCTTTGTTTAAAAATTTAAAGGACTTACCACTATTCATGATTCAGTTTTAATTAAGACAAATAAACTCTACCACTCATTTCAGATTCGAGCGCAAGATAATTACAGGTAATTATTATGCATATTTTAGAACGCATTCGCTAAAAGATTTCATTTGATACCAAACTCGCATTAAAAACAGATTTATAAACTTTGCTCTTCCTTTTTACCCAAATTAAAAAAATATATATTTGTGGTTCATTAAACAGATTTAGCTGTATGCATTTAATTATTAAAGTTCTACTATATCCCGCCCTCAGGCATACAAATATTTTGATAAATGAACATTCTGTGTTAAAATATAACTACGTTCATGTCAATTAAATTGGCACAATCATTAAAATGTCAAACAACACGAATCTTACTTGAAAATCGGACACGTATAAGTAAGTAGAATGTGTAACACAAGTGACACTTCTTGATCTTAATTAAATTTAAATTAATTTTTTTGTCTCCACAATCACACCAATTATCCAGCCCCAAACTAAGCAAAGCTTGTATTATACTAGATAACGAATAAACATACTTAAATACGCTTATAAACATCCACGACTTAGGTACAAATGCTCGTGTTCATCACACTTACATATCGTTGCATTTACCCCTTGCGGGATTCGAGCCCGCAAACTCCTGGCTAAGTAGTCCGGAGCGCGAACCACTACACCAGACGGTCGTCATTAGTCTCATTTTAATATTAGTCTTATAATTACACCAGAGCGGATTAATTAACGATTAATTTAGTTAAGCGCAGCGCACACATTGTGCGTCGTGAGCCCGGACTGTCTTTGTGGCGAGACGTCGCCGCAACTCACTCGACGGGAGTGCTGCCACCTCAGGCTCAACTTACAAGCCTCTCGACCCTCTTACATTGTACATTAAGAGAGTAATGCGTGTAAACAACAATCAATTGTGACGTTATTTTTTAGGGTTCCGTACCTATATGAAACGGGACCCTATTACTAAGGCTCCGATGTCCGTCTGTCCGTCTTGCCGTCTGTCCGTCTGTCCGTCCGTCCGTCCGTCCGTCCGTCCGTCCGTCCGTCCGTCTGTCCGTCTGTCCGTCAGTCCGTCTGTCCGTCTGTCCGTCCGTCCGTCCGTCCGTCCATCCGTCCGTTCATCCGTCCATCCGTCCGTCTGTCCGTATGTCCGTCTGTCCGTCTATCCGTCTGTCACCAGGCTGTATCTCAAGAACCGTGATAGCTAGAAAATTAAAATTTTCACAGACCATGTATTTCTGTTGCCGCTATAACAACTAATACCCATATAACAAACGTGTTTTTTTTGCCGTTTCTATAGACAATGGTACGGAACCCTTCGTGTGCGACTCCGACTCGCACTTGGCCGGACTTGCTATGCCCACGGCTTTAGTTTGCCAGAGTATTGCTTGTGACTTCGTTCGCGTGGTCAATTATTTTTCGCCTCCTTTTGAAAATGTATTTTTTTAAGTACTTATAGTTATTTGAAAGCCTAGGAAAGTGTCATGGAAATATTGGTCAAACGTCCTCCATCCTCGGTAATATAGTGCAAAAAAAGTAAGTATTATAAAAAAATTAAGTCGTGCGAATCTTAATAAACTTTTACGACTCTTTAGTCTCATCTCAGAAAGTTAGTTAGTGGCTACAAAGCGAGTGTAAAGACAAAATTTTGACAGTATTATTAACTTTTCCGAATTAAAAAAATAAATGCCTAAACAAAATGGTATTCATAGCTCAGGGTGCAAGCAATTTACAAGCATATTGTGTCTACGAAAATGAATTCAGGACGGTAACCACGAACTCTTAAAGCAATCTCAAATCTGTCAAACATTATCAAATCTGTCAAATTTTGTATGTAATGACGTACCAAAATTGACAGATTTGACAGCTTTGAGATTGTTTAAAGAGTTCATGGTTACCCCGCAGCATTATCTTTGGTGCTAGCTCTATTGTAACGCTCTAATTGAACAATAGTAACATTAAGTTAGATGAAGTCACTAATCTAGACGAAGCAACTCCATCTAATTCACAGCTGAGCACACACTTCGGTCGCGTAAAATGTCGCTGCGGCGCCTCCCTCAGCAAGTCACGGTTCCGCATCCATCGCTAGGGGCGCTCTATTTACCGCACCTTTGGGAGAAATTAAGCTAAGCCGGCTTCTCACTTTGGGAACTCCGATACCCAATTACGTTGGTGCTCGTTTGATTTTGCTGCAGATCAGTTTCACACCTCTGCTGTGGCTGAAAGTGTGGCGGTTTCTGAATTATTAACTTTCGATCAGTAAAGTAACGTTAAAATGCAAATTGCGACATTGATTTTTAAACAAGCACGATATCCGCCTATGTGTTCAAAGGCATTCTCTTAAATGCCCAATAATCATATGAATTCCGAGTGAGACAAATGATACTTAATGACTTGAAAGGCAAAGCTATAAGTGTAGTTATTCTAGTTTGTTGTCCATTTTTGCTAACTTATGTTTTTTATTGCAACTGTGATTACTCGTTAGTTAAAATTATAGGTTTAACAATTTAAATATTACAAGTGACACTTATCATAGCTTACTTAAGCAACAAATTACAGTTAATATTCAATTCCACTTATCCAAACCTTCACTTTTTACTGCATTACACTGACCGTCGCTCTCACTGAAGAGTGAGGAAATTTCGAAGTGATGCTTCGTTTAAGTGTGAATCTGTGAAGAGGAGTGCTCAAACAAGGCTCGTGCTTGCAGACTTCAACCCGCGCAGGAGCTGAAAGGCGTGTTTGTGTGCGCGAGCAAACACGCGCGAGTAAACACGGGCCAAAAGAGCGATCGGAGCTGGGCTCGGCGGTAACCTTAGCGAGGTGATGCGGCTTTATCAACTACAATACTGTTGTGAAAATCAAATGAGAAGCATACATAATTGCTTTTTAGCTGATTCAGTCATCTTAGGAGACAAAGACATTTACAACAAGTATTACATGCCATGTCACTGTGAGATAATCAAACCAATGGTGATTTGATCAGAAACCAAGAGCGTTTGGTAAGCATCTAAACAAGTACTATATGGTAAGGATACTAAGGATCAAAGTCATTTATTTCTGCAAATCGGCCATCGAAGGCACTTTTACTAGATCATATGCTAGAGTCAAGACTTATCTTACGATTAAATCGAAATAAGTTACTAATAGGTAAGTTACTTGGAGACTTAAACTGACATAAGAAAAGTATTGCGTCTAAAAAGTTACATAATATTTAATTTCTCAGCTATTTTTAACATTTACGACAGAATAACAACGATTTCGTAACCAAATAAAATATTTATACAGTTAAACAAAACACTTGAACAAAAACGTTACAAATAGACATTTAAGTGAGAATATAAAACAGCTGACCTAGAATGAGCCCTTTGACGGTATTCTTTTGTTTATAAAAGCACAGAGTACTTTGATGTAGTGTTTACACAAATTGAGTTAGACAGTAAAAAGGCAAGTGTAAATATTTATGCATCTATGTAAACAGTTTGCAAGTGCCGGCGCTCTCGCGAGGTGTTGCGTTGGTTTGTACTTTATTTAAAATCTAGTAGCAGAATAGGGACTGTTTGTAATCGACTTTAAAAAAGAGGAGGTTTCTACGAGTAATACAGTATGACTGAGTAAACCATTAAAATTTTGTTACCCATTTTTTCGTTTGAACGAGTCATTTTAGTTGATACAAATGATTATTCTTTAACTGTCTTATTCAAAGTGCATTTGCTATTCCGGGACTAAGGTTAAACCACTGTTTTAACGTACAAAAATCAGTGGTTTAACCTTAGTCTAGACTAGTAAATGCACTCTGAATAAGACAGTATAAATATATCTAAAGTTTTACATTTCACCTGCACTTTATTGGTTTCGATGGTGTTTCAATAAACTTCTAATGTAGGTTGTGGGATATATACCCCATTAAGTAAAGACTACGACAAATGCACTAACACTATGTTATATTTCTAGACCGATCATACCGCGAACAAAGAACATGTATGGCCAGTACGCGGCAAGTTGTACGCACTCCTGATTGCTCGCTCGCTCTCGAGCGAAGTGAGCGAGCGCAATAAAACTGCAATAGCCAATTGAGTGTACCTGCAGCTGCAATTTCCTTTACAATCTATCCGTCGGGCGTGTTTGAACTTGCACGGGCTATTTACCGAGTGGCTGAGGTACAGTGTCGCAAGTATAGAAAATAAATTAAATTTTATGTAAAGTACTTTTAAGTGTAACTACTCCTATATATTACTTTTTCACTGTATCTTTAAGTAAGACATTTAGAGGTTGTTCTGATAAACTATGTCTTAGGTATAAGTAATATTATCGAAAACTGTGTCGGTATCTCGATATTTGATTTTATTAAAATCCAAGTACAAAAAATGCTGTAATGAGTAATGAGAGTCTAAACCGTGTAGTTTCAATGACAGACATTACTTCATTTATTTTGTGTTAAAGAATCACGAACCTGAAATCACCATGTGGGATTTATAGCCAGGTAAAGAGAGAGAGAGAGAGAGAATGAGTTGGTGTTTAAGAAAAATGTAATAACTATGTAAATATTATCGTTCTCTCGCACCTTGAACAAGCCGCGTTTCGCCTGTCGAGGGTGTAATTGCATGCGTGCGCTCGCTCGCAAGCGGGAACTTTGTCGCCCGCTGATTGCTCCCGCTCGACGCTCAAAGCTGAACTGCGATAAAACTGCACCTGCCGCCGATTGAATGTACCAGTTCGCCTTTACAATCTACCCGCGAGTGTTTGAGCTCCGCCGCTAAGCTGGAATGCTCCCGTCGCGTTTACGAGCGAAGGCTCAAAATTTTATTACCGGCGAACATCTTAGCATTGAGAAATGCTACGACATCCGCTAAGCTAGAATGCGAAATGTTTAAAATTTTTGCCCAAAACTCTATGAAAATTTAATTCAGACAGAGCGATCTGAATGATAATTACTGAAACATAAATTGTGAGGCGGACTTGCCATTAAATAAGCCCATTATGTGCAACATTTTACAGATATCAATTATTCTGTAACAAAATTAATTTTGAATTCTCAGAGCACAGTTCGATGATAATGTAATTTAATTAGCGCCGATAATAATGAGATACACGACCCCATAATAACGACGCTATTATGAAAATTCAATACATTTAAATTCATTAGTTTTAAAATGTTGCCATTGAATTTTGAGAAAAAATACTTTCATTATCGAATATCCTTTAAGTAAATTGTGATTGTGTTTCCTATGTTCAAAGTAAAGGCCGATAGCAAAACTGTATGTGCAACAAGAAAAACAAACGGAGTGAAACAAAAAGCAAAGTGATATTCTGGCGCGCCCGTGGCGTCTCAATGATAAGCCGGTAAGCCGCGGTGACCAAATTACAAATTATTCTTCCCGCGCCGCGCCGCAAGCGTGCGCTGACTTATTCGCAGCTTTTCGCGCGATTTATTACGTTAAATTATTTTCCTTAGTTACACACAGTGAGTGTTCAAAGTGGCAACACTCCAGTGTAGTTAAAGGACAAAATAGTAAGACAAATTAAGTGAGCTATTTGGCTGTTATTAATTATTAATTTAACAATAGTGCCTGTATTGTTGTGTTCCTGACAGAGAAAGTCCAAACATTGTTTAATACCCAGTCATTATCGGATTATCTACCAACCAAAGTCACCGACGTAGCTCTCAGAATCGCAAACCTTAAGTGGCAGTGGGCGGGGCACATTGCTCGCAGGACTGATAGTCGTTGGGACAGGAAGGTCCTTGAATAGCGGCCGCGGGCCGGAAGGCGTAGTGTTGGTAGGCCCCTCACAAGGTTGCAGAAAGATGCTGGATGCAGGCCGCTTCCAACCGGCCGATCAGGAAGTCACTAAAGGAGGCCTATGTTCGGCAGTTTTGTAAGTTTTAAAATATATTACTAGACGGGGTAGACAATTATCGCTAATAGTTTCGGCAGCGCATTCGACGAAAGACATTTTAAGACTTATTTTTCTACACCTTCGGTTACATTGTTCAAATTTTACCAAGGATCCCTAATTTTTTTCAAAATGAAATGTAGCCTATGTCAAATTGGAAGAATGTAGCATTCTACTGGTGAAATATTTTTTTAAATCGGCCCAGTACTTTTTGTGCCAATTCATTACAAACATACAAAAATAGGTACAAATCTTTCCTCTTTATAATATTATAGTATATAGTATACTTATAGTATAGATATAGATAAAACGTACAACATGGGCGAGCAGCTTTAAGAATTATAACCGTGTTATGACTGTGGATTTTGTATGAAAGTAAAATATAAATAATACAATTCTTTCTTCACGAGCCCTACGCAGCTGTGACTTCCCGGCCGCCCAGTAGTTGTTGCAGGCGGGCGGGCGCCGGCGGTGCATTGTCATCGCTTCTTATTCTTTGTATCACACAATGGCGTCTCGGCGAGGATTGTTTTTGAAATATGTCGGACTTACGGCGCGTTTTGTAAACGCTGCGATGACTGAGCAATGGCGGGTTCAAGTATTTGCGTTTTTGTCCTGCGTTTACCTGAAACAAAATAAATAACGTCAGTATTGCAGACAAATGTACAAATTAATCTACATATGTGGCGGTATAATTAATTTAAAAAAAAACATTAGCATACTTATTAGGCAAAATCAACACAGACCTTACTAAATATAAGTTATATTTTATAACAGTACTGTACATTTTATACATTTTGACAGTTTTAGAAAACCTTAGATGACCTGGAAAATACATGAAATATCCCCTAAAATAGTAAAGCTCCTTATTTGGGCAATTCAGTATACCTATCAATCTAGTATCGAACGTCTTTTAGTGCGGTTAGCAATGCTGTGTTTAACTCCTGTGTATTGAGCCACATATACCTCCCCCGTCCCTCTTGTCACCGCGACTGACAGCTCCATTAGCTATGGCGGTGACGCATGACACGAGACGTTGCGAAGCGTTGCGAGGCGTTGCGAAGGGTTGCGAAGCCATGCGAGACACAATACATCCGGAGATTAGCCGTGAACACAATAGACCGCGATAACTATTTGCCTCGCAGTAAATTCCATGTAACTGGCTAACTGCATTGTAGATACGCCATTTTGCACATTACATTAACAGGCGATGTATTAGTTCGGAGTTTGTTTCAGTATGAGTTGACTTTCTAACGTGTCCTTGTTTTGTTTAATAGAAATCTAAAACAGTGCAAATAATGAAACTTGAAATAGAGTTTACATTCCTTACCAATTGTTGGAAACTTAGTTCAGCCAATAGTTACAATTTGGTAGGCTAAATATTGTAACATAATAATATTTGTGGCATACTCTGTTTGACCCAAATGAGGAAATAGCTAAATAATAATTATTTTGGACACTAATAATAATTATTTGATTATTAATATCTAATTTGCCTCTTAGATAACTAATCTTTGATGGATAGTTTCAATCATAGCATAACGGGTTCGCATTATTGATATTATAATAATGCAGCGCGCAGTCTACGTTTAGTTGCACTCAAGCAAATTGGAGTGGAGTATGACCTCCCACAGATTGCAGGCACAAACACTGCGGCTGCAAACCACATTACGCTGTGTCACAGAACACCCACATGTGTTACAGAGGTTACTAAAATATATCAAAACTATGAATAGATGAAAACATTTGTGGAGTGCTAATATGGAACTTAACGCCGTAGTCTTTTGTCGTAGCATTGGCGTAGCGTTGTTGCTACGGCTATTTTAAATGCTACGAGTTGTGTGTTGCACGTTGACTTATGACTTCTACATTCTGACAAAAGATAGAATTAACAATGAAAATCCTTATTACTGATATAAGTACCTATTTAGTTATTTCGATTTAACTTAGTCAATAAATATCTACCATAACAAACTAATAAACTGGTTTCAAACTTAGCGTGTGAGGATAATTAAAACCAACTTATCTTTAGAAAGTAAGTAGATATTTTTTATTAAAGAAGATTTATATCTATTACATATTTTTATCGATTGACCTTTTTTAAATTTATTAAACTTTAAACTTAAAACAAGTTTACAATCATCTTATTGGCTTAACTTAGGTAGTAATTACAGAGTAATTATTATTGTAAACTCAGCAACGCTGGTCACTAAATTAAATAACGATTGTTAACAGATACATGAAGCTTGTTACAGACTAAATTACTTTACTAATACATTATCATAATGTTAATTTAAATTTTCAATGTTAATTTTTGATAGAAAAACATGAAGGTTTACGCTTTTTATACACAATACGGTATCTGAAACCGTTATTGGGAGACAAGGAGGCAACCGCGGTGTGTTGTGCGAAGGACAGAGGGCCAAGCAATTTATTTGCCGGTGAGTAATGCGACATCTCCTTCATACAGCCTCAACCGCGAATCTGCCGGTCGTTTGTCACGTCATACGTCGCCATGTGGACGCCATGGAAAAACTTCATAACATAATCATAAGCTTTGGGTTCTCTGCGGTTAGGTCATAAAAAAAAATATATCGCAAGTTCACCTTGAAATGAAATGATTTTAATTGCAGTAAACTTGTCACTTGTACACTACTCGTCCCACTTCCTAGTCGGGGTTGCCGCTGAAAACCAGCGTCGTTACGGCTTCGGCTGTAACGACAAATGCTGAGCCTTTTTGACACTCTTTTTGTATGTTCAATGTAATTCTATTTGTAACTATGCCTATGTGTGTCAAATAAACGTTTTCTATTCTATTCTATTCTAAACATGGTTACATTAGGGATGTTAATAATATTTAATCCCTCAGGTTTAACTGAATTAGTCAATAGTCCTTTGGAGCTGTGGTAGCTCAGTGGTCAGATTTTCGTCATACTTCCATAGGACGTATACAGTTAGCATACAAAGTAGTTGAGCAAAAATTATCTTCTTAAAGTACTAGCGTAGTGATTTTGTCAAACTATTGTATCTGTATATTGTTTTAAACTTTCATGGTCACTAACATTAGAATAGTGGCTTAGTAGGCTTAGTGGTGGTGGAATAGGCGCTTGCAACAGTGCCGAAATATCGGGAACTCAAAAATAAGGTACATGGTAGCAATCCCGTTACAAACTATTCTAATATTGTATCTGTGTTTTGGTGTTACATTTGGAGCTATCGTCTATCTTACCTTCATAGCCTGTAGAGTTAGAGAGAGTTGAATATATGAACATTAATATCACATCAGCCCATTGCCACTACAGATTGCTTATCATTTGAGATAATAACAAAATCCTCTCTCTATTATGGCCGAACGTATTTTGATTAGAAAAGGGAAGCTCTAGGAAAATATTAAATTTTCATCTTTTTTTAAATCTTGTCATAATACAATAGTAGTGTTAGCTCATAGCTCAGAGTAACTAAATACTACCTCTCTTAGTTAAAAAGTATTTTATTAAACTGTGGCTTCAAGAATTGTATTTATAAATAATCATTCTTCGAGATTAACGTTTCTCGAGCTCACTTAGAAATTAAATAATAAATATTATATTATGAGGATAAGAACAAGGTTTTCTAAGAACTTATTCTTGGAAAACTATATCCTAGTTATAATAATGAGTTACTTTAATCTCTTTTCTCGGGAAACTTCATATTTTTTTCCATAGCCAAAATATTTATTAAAAGATTTTACTGTAAAGATTCATACAAATCATGACAAAGAGTTCTGTCCTGAGGTTTTCTAAGCTATTCAAGGTTTACGAAATTCTATTGACGTCGCTTAATTAGAGTCTCTTTATCTTAAATATTCTTTTGAGTTTAAAAGATACTTGTGGATACGGACTCTTACTTCGCCTGTTATTTTATTTACAGAGTATATTTATGGGTTTCAAAGATTTCCCGCGGAGTGCACTCGTACACAATATTGGATTTACGGCGATAATAAATAACGTTTGCGTCGCGAGATTAGCAGCTGACTGCATGGCGGGGAAATTGGGAAAGTTCTGGAACCTCAACGCGCGAGAGACGCGCGGCACCGGCAGTTGGCCGGAAAATATACACTACATTTGATGCAGGTAGGAATTATATGGTTAAATCGTAATATTAAAGGCAGGGTTCCATTTGTGCCTATGAACAACGGTTATTCTGTGACAATAGTAATAGTGCCATCGACAAGAAAAAATATAACTTTATTTTTTGACATGTAAATATTACCTAGGTACAATCTTAATAATTTAAAAGCAAAAGTCGAGTAGAGCTCTCGAGATGCGATTTTATTTAATTTGCAATTGATTTTAATACTATTGTGCGATATTGAGATTGCCTAATAATGGAACTGTGGCTTACTAACAAAAAATCGGCATAATTTTCTTTAAGAGTCTTTTTATCAACCACCTAGAACATGACACTGATTTCAAATATAAAATTCATGTCCATCTCCATATGCTTGTTTGGCAAAAACGCATGATATTGATAACGTTGACCCTCGCTAAACAGTTGTCACTATTGTCTTTTGATCAAAATTCATTGATTGAGGTTGCTGTTCATACAATGACACAGTGTATTGCAAACATACATTGCGTGTCTTTAGGTGGATAAAGATTTAAAAAATAATAATATTCGGTTCGGTTGTTGCCTTGTGCCTCGTGTTTTACCCACTTATTGAAACTGCAGAATGGTAAAACTGAGTGAAATTAACGAAACAGAATGTCTATAAAGAAGGTACGCTAATAGTACACTGTGTTAAACAATTAGTAGAACCATTGACACTTAATAAATCAATCCTATAATGAAGGCATATTTCCAGATGCTTTAAAGTTAGCAATGGTAAAACCTATCTTTAAAAAAGGGGACACGCTTAGTGTTACAAACTATCGTCCTATTGCCTTATTACCAGTCATATCTAAGATATTTGAAAAAGTCATATGCCGAAGAATTTATACATTTCTTGAAAAGTATAATGTCTTACATAATAATCAACATGGCTTTAGAAAAAATCATTCAACGGTATCAGCTGTATTTGAATGCAATCTTGAAATATTAAATGCACTTAATAAAAACCAGTGCGCTATAGCTGTTTTTATGGATATGACTAAAGCCTATGACTGTGTCTTACATGATATTTTGATACAAAAACTAGAAACACTAGGTATACGTGGGAAAGCGAAAAATTGGCTCTCTTCCTACCTATCCAATAGAAGGCAATTTGTTCACCTAACTCATTTAAATGACACAACCAGAAAACTGACACAAATTAGATCATCTACTCAAAATATAACTGGGTCTATACCCCAAGGCAGTGTGTTAGGTTGTTTGTTATTTTTAGCCTACATTAATGAATTACCTTCAGTAGTCTCACAAAAAATAGTTTTATTTGCAGATGACGCTACACTTATAGTCACTTGTGCACTTGATTTTATAAGCCAATTACAAGTTATTATCAGTGATTGTCTCCAAAAAATTATAACACATCTAAAAGATATTGGCCTCACACTTAATTTTGGGAAAACAAAAATGATGCAATTTAGACCATATCAGAGAACAGAGTTAATATATTCGATTTCATACTAGGGACAAAAAATTGAACAAGTGAATACATTCTCACTATTGGGTATCACGGTGGACTCGACACTTTCGTGGAAACCACATGTGGAAATAGTTGTAAGTAGGCTAAGCAGTTTTTCGTATGCACTGCGGGAACTCAGAAAAAGTACAAATGAGGAGTGTGCTCTCACTGCGTATCACAGCCACGCCGCCGCTTGGATACGTTACGGAATCATATTCTGGGGTAACTCGACCGATGTATGATAGCGATATATAAAAGCGATGTCTCAGAATTATAACGTTTACAGCACCACGAGAGTCATGTAGAATCATATTTACACAATATAAACTACTTACGGTCACTTGCATTTATACAGGGTGTAAAAAAAAGCTTAACGAAGCCTTAAACCACGAATTCTATACATAAAACCAAGTAGAATGCAATAAAAATAATTGCTGGGAAATGACTTTTATTTTTGGGTATAAAAAAAAAACTTATTTCTAACCCGCAATGTATAGCGCGCATGCCACAGACTATGCCAGTGTGTGAGTAAGCGGATCATGTTTCTTTGTAAAAAAGTTTAGTATTATCAAACAGAAGTCAATTTTGTAAAAATCTTTGAAAAAAAATTGTAACTTTGACTGTCAATAACTCGGTAACCCGGCATTTCCCAGGTATAGTGTAAAAGAAAAAAATGATCGTAATAATACGTAGAATATGTAGTATTCGGCTTCGTTAAGCCTTTTTTTACACCCGATATATTTGAATTGTGTCGTTTTATAAGAAAACATAGTAATTATTTCCAGCACTTTGATAACACGACGAGCCGTTATGCCTCGCGCCGAGCAAATGATTTTGTTCTACCCGCTGCCCGACTTCCGCTTTTTAAAAACGGTCCGTCCTATATGGCTGTCAAAGTTTACAATCATTTGCCCAACTTGCTCAAATCCCTCCAAGGTACTAAATTTGATAAAGAGTCAAAGAATTTATTACTTGCCAAGGCATATTATGATTTGAATGAATATTTTAGGGACAAATTTTAAATATTATAATTCTTGACGTCTTTGACATTATTTTATTGTAACTATGTATACATTTGAATTTTATTTTGACAATTGTAATTTAATTTTAAGACGTAAATTTTGACATCTTGAAATCTTGGCATGACTTAATTATACCAATTTATGAATGTAATATTGTATGAATGAAACATAATGATGACATGTAAATATAAATAACTTTAATTTGAATTCACGAATGCCTTATAAAGGTTGTAATGTTACTATTGACCATCTATAATGTACATTATGAAGTGATTAAATGAATATGAATATAGATGGGATTACTCGCGGTTGAAATTAATACCTAGTCACTCTACGAGACTATGTTTTTTTTTCATTTGGATAGAAAAGCCATTGAAATAAAGGCGCTGTACTTAAGCCAGCAAATGGTCGCCAGTAATTATATTTTTCTTTAGATTTATCATAATTACTTACTTAAAAAATATTTGTTCTACTAAGAAAACACAGTTTTAGACGAAAAGGCGCCATCGGTTAAAATTATGGGAAATCTAATAAGATACGTTGTGTGAATAGGTTATATTATCATAATATATTACAATTAACAATATAAATAAGTATAATGTGATAGGTAGTTTTGTTTGAATTCAAAGAATCATAACCAACGTATTATTAAAGCAGAATCAAAACTTTATTCAAGCGCAGAAGACGTAATCATACCGACGTGAATTGTTGTTCTAACGTTATTTGGAAACCTGTCATTAAAACATCAGTCGAATTTTTAAACGAAGACCTACTAATATCCCACTATAATAAAAATGCGAAAGTTTGTGAGGATGTTTTTGACTAAATGTGTACGCGTACATTTGTGGTGTACAATTGTTATTGAACTACAGTTTCCGTATACCAATGTGTTTTGTATAATGTAGTAGCCAAACGCTTACACTATCAGACTAGACAGCTCGGTCAGCTGTCAAGCTGCATTTCAAGCTGAGCGGAGCAATCATCGCTCGCGAGCGTGCGCAGTACCGCGGCGCTGTTCACTGTTCAATTAGTTCTTTGATCATGTGTGGGCGCCGTCAGCTCCCGCCAGGGGGCGGATAGATTGCAATTCCGATTGCAGCGTGATTACGGCCGCGCCGCCACGGTCGAGCAATTGACACATTAAATCTGTGCCGCTGTAATATCGCTGTCAAAATTATTATTTGGGAGATATGTCGCTCGATCGACAGTCAGAAGTTAGAACGTCGTCTGACTGTCGCAGTAAGAGACGGCATTAACAGTAAAGTGTTGATTCAAATTATTGTTAGATCAGTTGTCTTTGTCTGTCTTTTTCTTAAGTCTCTATTTTAGAGTTAGGTGACTTCTCTGAGTGCCACAGGTAGTATATTTTTTAACATAAAAGTACGATACTCTTTTCAAATACATTGTATCAACCATCCTTTGCTCACAGTTCTATTGCAAGTTAGCAAATTGCAGTAAATGAAAATAAAACACTATCATAAACAGAAAGTTATCTTGTCTGTGTTTTTACAAAATGAAAATGAAAGTTTAAAAAATACTAAATCATTTAACAAAAGGCGATAAGGCCGCGGATAATGATGATGATGCTAAAACTGTATTACAGGAATTAGGTACGAAAATATTTACCGTAAAGTGGGATCCACTTCGATTCGATCCAATTAAGGATGATCAGAAGTAATTAATTTGCATAATTGGAAGAAAATTACAGCAGCATTAACATTGAAATGCTAAATAGTCGAACGAAACAGAAGTGGAAACGGAAATTTGCATAACGATGGAATTAATTACGCCGGGAACAAAGGGGCGCGTATAGTTTGCCGAAAAGATTCCGTCTTCCGCTTCCGGAAACAGGTGAAATATTATGAGTGATTATTAATTTTGAGTGATATCCAATAACGGCATATTATGAAGTAAACTATTATTTAGAAATATAACAAAAGTTTTTTAGTAAGAAACGTGTAAGTTATACGTGTTTCTACGAATAAAATGAGTAAGCAGTAACACTGCTGGACCGAACCAACTGCGAGGGGTAGCTCTTTAAGTAAGTGTCATTTTAACAAATTTGGATTAAGAGGTTGCATAATAAAATAAAAAAAACTCAGCTGTGGTGTGGTAACTACCCGTCGATAGTGTCTCAGATTCAGGTGAATAATAAGATAATTATCTTACCACTGTTGTTTCTGAGACCAATAAGAGAACGATAAAACACATCCTTCCATTAAGCTGAGTAACAAATCCATATAAAAACATCCGCGTGTTATTATTACTCTAAAAATACAGGTCTTATGGCTGCGCAGCGATATGTGGGTCAAGCCCCTATCTCTAAACAATGGCGATCCGGCCTCAGACTCCGCTAACGAGAAGGCGTTCCGAATATATGGAATATACGAGTATTACAGCAGGACGAATTTCTCGTTTTGTGCCACGGACTACGAATAGGTAGGTGCAGTCGGAAAACGACAAATTTGGGCGGCTGCCTATAAAAAATAACTACTGTTGTTCACAATTTTCGAGCACGAACTATAGACAATTCTGTTTGACTATCGAACAAGTTTTGTTTCAGTAAAATATTACTACACCTACTACCACATGCAAACCATAAATATATGATTATGATTATAAAGTATTTGCAAGATTACAACCTATCGGTTGTAACAACAGCCAACAAAACGATTTTGAAAAGCAATTATTGCCTGGCTCCGATCTTAGTTGCATGCCATTGAACCCAAACCAGCGATGTTAAACATCTTAAGATCTTGATCAAACCTATTCAAGCTTCTATGAAACAGTTAATTGATTTCAATTAGTATAAACACTGCTTACCACCTCCAAAGCGATTATTGGTAAACCAATTTTACTTACTGGTATTAAAAGTTTGGATAAGCTCAAACTAAACGTTTAGATGTAAAACCGATACCAAAACTGCTGTTAAACTAGTTAGATTACAAAATACTATGATACCATCATACATTAAGGCATGGTCTACAGAAATTTCAAATAAACAATTGTTTTGGATGGTATTTCATGATATCTAGTAGATGCTCATTCACAGCTAATGGTTGGTAATAATTAATATTTTTGGCACTACACAGTCAACATTTTTGTACTTAAAAAAAAACAACCTGATAATGAACCAGCAATCTGCAGGGCACGCGCTGCTAATAACGCGTTTACCAGTATTTGTCGAGATTAATGCCAGCCGCGTCGCCCGCGCCGCCGCGTTGCATATTTAACGAGCGTTACCGTTATTGTAATAACGTTATCGGACGTCATCGCAGACAGCGTTCACGCCTCACCGCGCGATGTGACCGGACAGCCTTCACGAGGAGGTTACTTACTACAACGCAAACGTGGGCGCGACTACCTAAATACTTGATGTTTTTCTATTTAGCAATTTTCGTCATGCTCGTCATGTCTGTGATTTCTAGGTTATTTTATATCTAATTCTTGTTTATTGATACTTTATTAATTAAATGAATACAATAATACAAACGAAAATCAATAATACTCTATTTTTTTTTTGGACAACATCACATACATTGCTTTGATCCTAAGGTAAGTAGCTAAAGCACTTGTGTTATAGAAATCAGAAACAGCGACGGTACCACAACACCCAGACCCGAGACAATATAGAACGAACGAACTTCGTTTTCCACATTGACCCGACCGGGGATCCAACCCGGAACCTCAGAGATGGCGGCGCCATATACAGTCCGGCGGGCTCGCCTCTCGGCTACGGAGGTCGTCAAAATTAAACTAATTTATCCTAAACCTAAATAGTGAATAAATACCTACTCAAAAATAAAACCGTGTTCGTGAGGCAAGGAAGCAAGGATACTATATATCGGGTGTAAAAAAAGGCTTAACGAAGCTAAGCGAATACTACATATTCTACGTATTATTACGATCATTTTTTTCTTTTACACTATACCTGGGAAATGACGGGTTACCGAGTTATTGACAGTCATAGTTACAAATTTTTTTCAAAGATTTTTTACAAAATTGACTTTTGTTTGATAATACTACACTTTTTTACAAAGAAACATGATCCGCTTACACACACAGGCATAGTCTGTGGTGTGCGCGCTATATATTGCGGGTTAGCAATAAGTTATTTTTTTTGATACCCAAAAATAAAAGTCATATCCCAGCAATTATTTTTTTTGCATTCTACTTGGTTTTATGTATAGAATTCGTGGTTTAAGGCTTCGTTAAGCCTTTTTTTACACCCTGTATACTGGATGACTTTTTTTACCGTCCGGAAAAAATAACTGTGTATTCTGTACCTAAAACTATGTGATATTATGCGAGTGTGTTTATAAAATACAACTGATTTTATAAATTTTGGAATGTCAAAAAATGCATAAACATAGAATACATCAGGGAATACGCGTTTGAGTTTTGGTCGGTTTCATATTTTTATGTTTATTTTACCAATATTCATTTTTTAATGTTCAGTTAGTCAAAACTAATTAGAATTTGATGGTGATGAGGATAAATAGTTGATAAAAATAAAATAAAAAATTAAACTTTTTTTTTAAATTATCATGTTATCATCACCTATATCGTTTACCTGTCTCACACGTTTATTTTCTTGACGGTAAAAAAAGTCATTCAGTATTTATATCACAATAAATCTGTCATTGTTTATCATCATCATCATCATTTCAGCCACAGGACGTCCACTGCTGAACATAGGTCCATAGACTTCCAGATCGGCCAGTTGGCAGCGGCCTGCATCCAGCCATTATTGTTAATAATTAATTATTTGATACGAGTAATGTTTTTATTTGGTATAGAACTAATTCACTTCTACAAAGTTACTTTTAAAACAGTTGTAAAGGAGGAAAATGTATCCATAAAACGTATTAAAAATAATTGTCAATGTGTGTGTTGGAACACACGCAATAAGATATGATTCGTGCTGCTGAGTTCAGAATCATACCTCAAAAGCATCTAAATCGTGAATTTATCAGATTCCTAAATGACAATATATTTAATCGCAGCATATAAAGTAGTATAAGCTGTAAGACATTATTGGCGTAATTAAGCTGTGCTTATATCAAATAACTTCTCATTATTTGCACAAATTAATAACACAAACTCCAAATAATATTATACTTCGTTTATGTTAGCAAAAAATATATTTCATACAACATATGATTAATATTAAGCACACAGTTAAACACTTTAGCTAGCGGCTGCTCCTAACTAAACTAAACGCTACAATCTGACCAATTTTAATGGAAAGGTCACGAAACTCGTATTTCGTAGCTCAAAGTAAACGATTTATTGATGACTTGAACTTGGGGTCATTTAGGTTAATATCGATCCATCTTACAGTTGGCCTGGTTCAAAAGGATACGTAGCTAATTAAACAATCAAAATATTAGTTTAAGTGCCTAATTAGAGGGTTCATTATGTGTATTATTAGTTGTTACGCAGTAGCTCGCATGTAGAGAAAGTTTTACTTAGTTTTATTATTGAAGAAAAATAGCTTTAGACGGTTTTAGTTTTATGTTAAACATAAAGAATGCGCGAATATACTTTATATAGTTAGAATCAAATACAGGGTTACATTGCAAGATAGTGCCAAATTTTTAGGAACTACTCAGAATCAGAAACTAAATCAATCAACGATATAAACGATCTAAAAAACAAACTTATTTTTTATTTTTATTTTTTTACTATCCGCTGTTCAAAGATGGTACGTGTGGATAATCTTGTCTCATTCATAAAAAATAGGCACGCACTATCTCTGTGCAATCTAGAACTGCAAAGTTCAATGCAATAATAGTCACAATGGCGCGCGAAAACAAACCTTAGCCTTTACGATGTAAGGTACATTTCTAACAGCAGGCGCGTCCGCGCAAAGCAGAGGTTCAAATTGACAACAAATACCATAAGCAGTGCACCTATAGATCTTATTTTTTAAATTTGGCACCCCTTTGCAATGTAACCCTGAAGAATGAAATAGTTTCAGAGTAGAGGCTTTAAATCCATGGATTAACACGTTGTAGGTATTATAAGACACTTTTTATTATGATTCGATTGGCACACTGGTGGTTTTGTTTAGTTTCCTTGGACGGCTTGAAGGGACGGCAATAACGGGATAGATTCCTAGCTAGAGTAGATTAAAACAATAGCTTTCTAAATAGACTTGTGTCTGTCCATGCTGAGAGACGCCATGGGTATAGATAGAGTTGTTCTTTGTCTTGTACCTCATTCATAATATAAATAATTCTTGGTATTTTTGCTTTTAGACCATGGTTATTGGTGTGTTGTCTTTGTCAGCCTCTGTTCGTGGCAGAATGGAATTCAATATGCAACAAAAATAAAAGCTTCAATCAGGTATAGCAGAAAATTTTCACAAACTTTAACTATTTTAGCTACACACAGGAAGTATGGTAGTAGTTGAATCATTCCATCCGTATAAAACACATTAATGCCTCTTGAAATTCATACCTCGTACTATGAATCAAAAACCCGAATCCAATTATTCAAGGCACTAATGAATAATGCGCAAAAACACACGTCGCGCTCAGCTCATTACGCTTTTTGCCGCGCGCCGCAGAGCAAACGAACCTCGATGGGTTTTGACCACAGTAAACGTTAATTCAGTGGGAGCACTCTCCATACAGTAATGTGATTCCTTAAGAACTTGTCATATTAATAACTCAAACTTCAATGTCTATGAATGTCAATAACGACAACGAGATACAGCCTTTAATTGTTGTTTAATCACTTGCAGGGCCAACTTAAGTTATTAATAGTCAAAAGGCGGGTTTCCTTTGGCCTGCGAGCTGATACATACCATTTGCATATCATGTTAATGTATTGTATGGCGTCTATGTCTACAACATTGTTGTGGCGCTTATAAACTAAAATACTTTGCTCGGTAGAAGCAAAGCAATCCCACACATAAGTACGCCGAAGCATGGTCAAGGTGACGCAGGATGTCCGAGATACAACCTGTCCAGGGCCCTAACCATGAGCTGTTAAAACAATCACAAATCTGTCAAACATTATCATTTCTGTCAAGTTTTGTATGAAATGACGTACCAAAATTGACAGATTTGACAAATTTGAGATTGTTTTAAGAGTTCATGGTTATGGCCCTGACCTGTCTTGTATGTGTCACATGATTTCGGCGCTAATTGTGTAACAAGACTACTGTGTATACTTTTGCTATGTTATGACTGAACTAAATAACGATTGTCTTTATTTCATGACCGCAAGGCTTATTTTAGCGTGAACAATGAGACGTCAGCGGCACACTGCGGAACTTTGTGTTTGATATAAGGTCTAGTCTGTTAAATTAAATGAGCTCTCGTTAGACGTATTATTGTAATCACATACAGGGTGACTCGAATTTAAATTTTTGGCAAAAGTGTTGTTGGTTTATAAGGGTTTTTTATAACGTAAATTCCCGCTTATTTATGTTGACTTCCTTTGTTTTATTTGTATTGCAGATTAAAGCGAACTATGTTCAAAAGTGGCCTATAATTGAGAAAGTGATTAAAAAGTCCTTTTTGATATTTTTTCTTTTAACTAAATTAATGTTTAAAGATTAATTAATTCACATTTTATAATCGAAACTAAGCAAAGCCTGCACTATGGCGATTAGATAATAAAACAATTAATAAACATAGATAACAAAATATATTTATAAACATCTATGACTCAAGTTGTGGTCGTGTTCATCATTTGAACAGTCACCCTCGGGATTTTACAACCGCAACTGGTTTTGTAGTCCGGTTCACGAGCCACTTTACCCGACGATCGTCATGTTTCTCTCCTCTTCGAAAAACGGAAAACATTTTATCCGTGATATAGCCACAAACCAAATATAAGTTATAAACGTTGTTTAAGTACTTTTATTCATTTTAACAAGTTCTAAGTGCTTACGGTTTACACTTTTGCTTACCCTAAATTAGGCTTCAATTAATAAAAGCGTGTTATCAGAAGTTGGCAACCCCTGTATAGTTGTTTCGTCCCGAGCAGGCCGGGAACACGTGGCGTGAATATTTAATGCCGGCCTTAGGGCTTATTTAAAGCAGGAATAAAATTTTATTAAGAGCCGTGTTACGGTGCGCGGTAATGAAAACGCTGAATTAATTAGCAGATAACTTGTCCCTTACCTGTACTTAGTTGGGCGCGGACAAATCGCGATTTCCCTGTACAATCAAGTGCTTATTGCTGCAAATGGAACTGGCAGTTTAAATTGCAATTAAAGAAAATGCTGAACGAGCGGTCAACGATTTTAAAATCAATAAGCTTAAGAACCAGGCCAGACGTTATTAGAAGAGCATAAACCTTAATGATTTCCATTGCATTTTGTAATTATTAGGCAGACGAAGCAAGGCATAAAAGTGATGCCTTGCTTCGTCTGCCCTTGTAATTGTAAGTTGAACTCTTAAGTGGAATTCTTTTACCAAATTTTAACGGCAAAATATTAGACCGTCGTAACCTAGGCTCTCCTCGCTTGAGTTGTCACTAAGAGATGAAAAGTGAGTCATGGCAAGATTGGGGTTTACTTAATGGGTCAATTCCCTTAAAGCAAGTAAGAACTAGATAAAATCGGTTCAAAATGGAGACGATCCTTAAAAAAAAGGAAACTTTACTAGATAGGAATACTGCTGTAAATGAATAAATGATGATAAGAAGGTTTTTTCCATGACACGAATAAATAAAGATTAGTACCTGATAGATGACACACCAATTGTCCTAAATAGAAAGATACTCTTTATTGCACACCAAACAAAGAAATTACAATTGGTGTTTACAGAAAGATGTACAATTTAGCGATTTCTTCCTGACAACCTTTAGGTATAGAGGACAAGTTTAAAGAAAGGGGAAAGTTTTAAAGTTTGAGTAATATAGGACTTGCGTCTTGAAATAAATGAATTTTATTTTATTATTTTAAAGTAAGAAATTAACATCCTTGTATTACTAGGTACCAGACAAAGTATTTTGCCATGCGCCTCTTCCAGCACACCCAGACTCAGCCAATTTTTAAGATTATTTTCTAAACTAACCCCAAACGGGAAAGAAATCCGGGACGGGTCATGGATGTTTATAAAGCGTATTTAAGTATTATTTAAGTTTATCCGTTATCTAGCCGCCATAGCACAAGTTTGGGGCTAGCTAATTTGTGATTGTGGAAACGATTTCTTTATTTATACAATTTTGTGTTGTTTATTAGTGTCTGTCTGTCTGGCAGCTCAGAGCCAGCCAACAATGGGTGTTTCAAACGGGTCGCCGGCCTGTCTGCGGTCGCAGTTGAAGTCGCGATCGGAAATCGATCAGTGGTGATTACCCGTGCAGCAGTAATGAGGCGATGTCAACGTTATAAACGACGTTATGCTAAATAAAGTACACTTAATAAAAGTACAATAAACACGCTGCCTAACTCCGTTCGCGCAAAAAATCCTAATATAAATAATCACTTCGCATATTATAGTATTTTCCAGTTTTTAGAAAGATTTTGACGTATAAAATAATTTATACTGATTTTGTCTACGCGAAGTCTGAGGCAGTGATACTATACTAAGGATGTAGGTAAGAGGTATGCGGAGTTTGAACGAAGGGGGCAAAAAATTAGAAACGAGGTTACAATAGCTCGCGGCGACAATTTAGTCCCAGAGCGTACGCACCGGATCCGCGCCGAGCATCACGCGGCAAACGAGTCGAGCGGCGGGTGAGCGCGACTTTGCGATCGGTAGGTACCTACGTGGAGTGAGCGTCTTTTGTTTTTATTGTGAATCGTACGTTCCCCTGCGTTCATTTGTTTATTCATCGCATTTGACACTACGTGTTGTAGTTGTAGAAGCGCCAAAACAATATAAGTATAAACGCGTCTAAGCCCAAATATAATGTAAAAAGAATTCTTTACACTTGCGCATCACAGGATTAGTAAATTTAATCCTGAACTTTCCACTAACACGGTATTAAACATAGTTTGTATGACGATGACTGAGACAGAATGATTTCTTAATCTCGTTCTAAACTAATTCGGTTGTGCGCAAGTCAACCTTAGTTACTTAAATAGATTTAAATCGAATAAGAAACTTATATAGCATCAAAAAATGAGCCTTATGTAAACCAGCGAGCTGTCGTATCCGTGGTTTATTACTCGGGCAGACTTTAGTACGATGTAAACTCAGCGGTTGAGTAATGAGACATGACGACGCGAAACTACGGAGCAATTTTGCTAAAGATTCAAGTTTATAACCTAACTTTGCCGCAATAAAGCATCCAAACCGAGTTGAATTGCGGTACCATACTAAATCTTCTGGAATATTTTTATAAAATGATATTTTTACGCACCAATCTAGTTACTAGATACAACGAGTATCTCGATTAATTAAAAATATGAAGCGGAACTACAAAATAACGATCCAATTTGTTTTCCATATTTTGGTGAGATGATAAAACAAACAACAATGGCTTTGAATCACAAAACGGACCAAATTAAATGAGAGTTAAGCGAGCAGCACTAGGCTATAAAGCAATTATTCATCAGCAAACGACTCGTAATTAAATCTAAATTAGGAACTCACGTAGTAGCAGTGCAGTACGGCATTACAGCGCCGCCGAGCCGCGACCGAGCGCAAATGTACAACGCGGTATTAAGATAGAATTGCAAGCTGAAAGAAGTAAATTTATTTCCGCTATATTGTTAGAGTTGTGCACAAGTCTCCGCGATACATACCGCTCGCGGCGATGTGCACCTTGCAGTTTCGGAATACGGTCCAGTTTCGATCGAAGGGCGAGCACTAAGCTGGAACTTATGCCGTGTGTCGGGGCCAGGAGCGCTCCAAAACGGATTCCCTTTACAATATTTCTTTTCCACTTCGAATGAGAATTTCTCGCGGCGACGCGAACTATTCATGCGCCCGAAGAGGGGAATTTATCACGTGATTTTTTAAGTTCAATTCGGATCGGAGTTTAAATATTCAAATGATATCGGGTCGCCCTCCAGCGTCGAACACACTCCGCCTGACAGAAAACAAAGAAAACGTTCCGGTCACCGGTCTATTTGTTATTTTAGGAATACTGCAGTGGGAGCATTGATTTTTAAGCGACTACTCTCGTCTAATTTACATTGTAAAAATAAACATCGTTGATTATCCTTAATACCAGAAACATCTGTATTTATTTGTCAATATTTTACTCAAAAGAATTTGACCCAAGCTTAGCAAATATAGTATTTCTCTCTATCTCATTAAAATTAGGGATTCGAAAAAATATAAGTATTCACAAAATTGCACTAGAAGACAGTAAATTTAAACATTATAGCACTTTATTAACATTTTATTTAACCTGACGTTTCGAAAACTTTACAGCGTTCGTGATCACAGATAGACTAAGATGTTGTTCGTCTTGACAATATTTTGAAAAAAAAAATATAACTACCGTCACTCAGTTAATATTAATTTGTGTTCCTATCTACGCAAAAAGAGCTAACTGTATTTAAAGGTGTATTATAGCACTTGCTGCTTGCGGTTTTTTGCTGTGAAGAGTAGATAGGTTCAATAGCTATTTTCTACCTTGGTTTATCATTTCATTTCGGAGTGCTAAACTCCACCTATCGGATGCATCGTGCCATTTCCTCGTTACCCGCTTCTTTGTGTTTCGTGTTCCTTCAACAAGTTTTTGAGATTTCCCTCTTGCTTTGTTCCGCCAGGACCTTTGTAGCTAACAAATGACACTCCCGGTGTGGATTTAGGACAAAGAAAATATTTTTCACTTTTTAGGGTTCACACCTAAAAATAAAACGATTACGTAAACGAAATCGCTACGATTAGCGCCTGCGGTTAAGACTTTGTAAAACTATTATTAGATAGGTTATATCTTCATTAAATGACGCAAGTTTTTATGAAGTTTGACGACTTGGGAATTGAAAACACCGACCGACGACCTCCGTAGCCGAGAGGCGAGCACGCCGGACTTGAAATGGCGCCGCCATCTCTGAGGTTCCGGGTTCGTTCCCCGATCGGGTCAATGTAGAAAACGAACTTTTCTATATTAGCTCGGGTCTGGGTGTTGTGGTACCGTCGTTGTTTCTATAACACAAGTGTACCTTAGGATCAGAGCAATGTTGTGATGTTGTCCAATATTTAAAAAAAAACATGACCGCAGGAGACTTGGCGTTAGGCATTCAAAGTTGTTTTGGGTAAAAAATAAATAAATTAAAACAACATTCAGTCGATTTGAGAACCTCCCCCCTTTTTGAAGTCGGTTGAAAATATCCAAGTTACTCAATCCGTGTTATTAAATGAGGATTAAATGGACGATTGATCATTTCACTAAATGCTGTGGGTCTAACAATCCTACGTAGTCCAAAGTACTCCAAAGGTGATTAAGAGAGAAGAAGAGATTACTTAAAAATAGTTTTGTTTTCCCTCGTTTGAATTTTTATATGTGGGTTAAAATGTGTTATTAACTCTTAGGTATAAATTACCTACGAATAATTTCATCTACACGAAAATTTTCCGGAAACGAGTAAAGTATGATAAATGTTATGTAAATGAAATGAGAGGAATATAAAGTTATTGCTCTCGTAACATAATTAAATTAAGCATAAAAAACACTTTACTTTGCGAATAAAAGGTTTCTTTGCAATATTATTCATTCAAACGTAATGACTCTGTAGAATTAGTTTTAATTATATTTGCATCCATATTGCAATTATTTAAGAGTTCCAATTAAATTTTACCGTAATAAGTCTTCGGCGGCATAAAGTAGCAAAGTTATTTTTAATTTACAAGTTCCATATTTCCATATTCTTCGAAATAAATTATTGAAATTTTCATTAAACAGTTCACTGGAGACAAATTAGTTATCATAATTATTATTTTATATTTTATTATTCCTACGAGAATTACATTACAAGCAGAGAGAGAATTGCAAACATTATTGAATTAGGAAACAGTTACTCCGTGATCATGGCGCTTGCAACAGTGCCGAAATATCGGGAACTCAAAAATAAGGTACATGGTAGCAATCTCGTAACAAACTATTCTAACATTTAGGAACATTTCTAACTTATTTTTTTATTTCTTATAAAATCTAAATTTTTTAATTAAATATTATTCGTTTCACATAATTTCGTACCCGTTTACTCCACCTTTCATCGGTTCTGCGACAAATGTGGCCGACTGACTGACTGACGATGAATGTGATGTGTGTGAAAACGGGTTCTCGAGTGGAGACCACGCCTAGGCAAACGTAGAGTAGGACGCCCCCCAGCTCGATGGACCGACGACCTTAGGAAGATGGCTGGCAGTGGATGGATGAAAAATATGGGAGATTGTGCTCTTTAGTGCTCTTTGGGGGAGGCTAACGTCTAGCATTGGACTGCAATAGGCTGAGATGAAATATTCCCGGACACACCCCATTGTTCGTATTATCTTCCGAGTGGCAGGTGTGTTACGTCATAAGTGTCGGCATTAAGTTAAGTTCATCATTAAAATAATGATCGCACGACGCGAGGGGAGGGCGGGGGAGGCTGACCCACGGGGGGAAGGTAAAGTCCGCAGGGAATTTTGTCATTTTGACGGAGGTACAAAGGGACCGCCCGATTCGCACAAACACTCGCCTTTATAATAATATGTTGTAATTGAATTCCATGGGAACAAACGAGCCACAATTCATGACGAGAGCTTAGCCTCGGGCTTGTTATATAAAGAAAGAGATCTGCTTTGAGAGATGGCACACATGTAGTATTACAAATATGTGTGTGGGGCTTATAATTACACAGTTTTATATTAAATCCTACTTGAATCTCTGAGAAAAAATATTTATGTAAAAAAACTGTAAACGAAATCCAACAAAGAACAACATTATTCAGAAGGCACCTGTTTAATTTAGTTGTTTTCTATACCCTAGGATTAAATGAAATTTAAGTAAAAGACTTCTCAAATTGAACAAGCAGTTGTTATTGTACTCTAATATCAAAGGTTGCTATTGTGTTCCATCTAAACGTTGTCGTAAATACAAGGAAACAATATCTAAAGTCGTTTAAAAGACTTATCCCAGAGGAGGTTGAAAGAAAAATAGAAGTCATTGATATCTGTGCGACGTTTTATCAAGATTCTATTCCGAGCTCCCCTCCGCCCCCTTCTCCCCAGGGTAAGTTTGCGGCGGAAGTAGTTAAAATATGAAAGTCAAACAGAACCGGAGTTAACGAGTTAACATGGACGTTAATGAGTCGCCTGCAAACACTAATGCACTTGACTAAACGGTTGCACTTTTATGTAAATGCGCCTGATGAACTGCGGGAACTGTTCGCTGGAAACAATAACGAACTTTACTTAGACTTGTTTCGATTTATAACACTCTTAACTGGATTTTTAGTCTATATATTAACAGTAATACCAAGATATCTTTAGGTATTTAACATTTGCTTTGAAGTTCAAAACGTTACTACTACTAAAATAATAATTTTCAAAACGTTGGCAACTTGGAAAGCTATTAAAACATACTAATACTAACAAAATGGTATAAAATGTACGTTTACTGAAAAAATAAACACAAAATCCAAACTAGTTAAAATTCAAAACGTATTTTGCAAAGTAAAAAATCTTGCTGCATAAAAAGCGGACCGCTTGCAACGATCGCCTTAATGAAGCGTATAAACTAGTTGGTCGCAGAACTACACTCGTTTGAACCAGAAACCATGAAAAAGTTATGCCGCCCCTAGTTACGTGGTCTGCTACGACGATACACAGTGCTACGGAGCTACAGCGGTCTGGAGCTACGACGCTACAGTTACGACTACGACGCCGCTACGGAGCGCAGAGAGCTTGTTAGTGCTTAGTTTTTGTTCTCGTTTCAGGCAGACTAATTCTGGCGGCGTGTAATTTGACTTTTTAATTGAAGCACTAAATGAAATTTCTTTCCGAATGCGACACACACCACCGTTGTATCGTAGTTTACACAGCATTTTTTTGCAATGTAGAAAACTTTACAGAGACTTTTTAACGCATTTTGTAAAAGTAGAAAAAGAGTTTTGCACAGAAAAAGTCGTTTCCTAACTTTTCAAGTAAATGTTTTGAACTAAATAAAACAAAGTACAAGTAGCTGACCTTTACTGCATTCAAATTAAGAGCAAAACTGATTAAAAAAAAGTAAACTGAAAAAATAAATGCTTTGAAAATATACCTACACAATTAATGGATGTTCCAATCAAATTGATTTCGCATAAAAATAAGAGGAGTTAGGGCTTGGTTATAATGACTACTGACAGCTATCCGTACCCCGAGCCCGTGTCTGGGAGTGTGACCCACACCACCTCAAGTTGCGGTGAGACCTGGGCCCTAACCATGAACTGTTAAAACAATCACAAATCTGTCAAACATTATCATTTCTGTCAAATTTTGTATGAAATGACGTACCAAAATTGACAGATTTGACAACTTTGAGATTGTTTTAAGAGTTCATGGTTATGGCCTTGTGCACGTAACACGAAAATAGGCTTGTCTTATGAATAAATAAATTATTATTACTTTAGGCTTACTTTACATCTGTAAAGATCATATGTACATATTAGAATCCAGTGTAAAGTCACGTGTTTCAAGTACAGCCCAAAGAATAGAACCTCTCAGTTGAATACACAGAGCTACAAGTCAACATAGACAGTTCTATAATATATGTACTTATGTAAGTTCGTACTTTGTGTAATAAAATTAGACTAACAAAAGACTGAGTTTCTTGCGCTATTTCTACTCATCACCAGCCGATTATAATAGCATAATAGTCCTGAAGCGGTGGTAAGTCAAAGTTATATTTTTGGACGTGTATAAGTGTGCGGAAAAGGGCCTATAGATACAGAATAAAAGACTTTGTTGTAATTTGAAATAATTTTCAAAGTACAACAAAGTCTTTTATTATGTTTAAAGGATAATGTAATCATTATGAGCTGATCTCCGACAAAAGAGTTTTCCTATTACAATAGAAGTTCAACTTGTCTTAGTTTCCGTTACAGCTAGGTGTACAGCTTTTAGGGAACTCTAACTTTAAATATATTCTGCTTGAAAACACCAACCATAGTTCGACATAATAATATAAAGTAAGACATAGTTCTCACCACATTGCCAACTAGTCTAGCAATGCGAATTAAAACACCATTTTATACTGTTACTTTAAGAGAACACTAACAGGGAGTGGCAATTGCTATTATTATCCTGCATTACATGAGTATTTACACTAAATAATATTATATATAATAATATTAAACTAAGAATAGCCACCCGTGATTCAAATACGTACAACTGCTCATGCTTATTGCATAAACATTTCTTCGTACACTATTCGAATCCGAAACCGCTGATTTTGTAGTCCCGGTCAGACTAAGCCGTCAAATAACCGCTACCAATTCAGTTTATTTATTGTAAACCTGACAGTTTTTAATCCATCACCTGTCCGGCAGCGGTGACATGCCCTAGCATGACTAACAAAACACGATATGATATATTATTGTCACCCAACTATCAAAATATACACCTTCATTGAAACAGCAAGTATGATGACGTCACTGGAGGCCAACTACGAAAGTTTTTCGTTCGTTCGAACGTAATAACCTATCAAATCATAATAACCATTCACTTGTATCAAACCCTTTACAATTTATGAACTATTGAAAACGGTCGGGTTTTTTACACGGATAGTTAAAGTTAGTAATATTTTGTCTTCTTCTTTTAATTTGTTAGGTTTTTACGTCCAAACGAACGACAGACATGCTCGCTGTTTCGATAAACGTTCAAGATGGTGGCTATGCATAATATGCATTTATCATAATTTGACAGTTGGGTGTCGATAAATCGCTATATCATATCGTGTTTAGTTGGTCATGCTTGGGGGATGAATCAAGTATATTGTCGAGTGGTGCTACAACAGTTACCTACACAGGCGTTGCACATTCGGCAGCACAATTAGCAGCACAGCTGTCGGCGCAGCGGGCCGGAACCGGCCGCGCGGCCGCTCGCCCGGCCCGGTGACGGCGTTACAGCTACTGCTCAGGACGCGACAGTCAAGGGAGATCAGATAGGTTAGGTTAAAAATAGAAGTTCAAATATGTTTGATTGTAAAAAAACAGATGCTGAACATTACCACATGAAGATTGTGTACGGTTTTTAATTTGATAATCTTATACAAACATTCTAAAGCTCACTACACATCCTAGCATCGGGTCGGGGCCGCTGAAAATCAGCCTTGTAATGAGTTATTGACTGTCATGATAGATGCTGAGTAGAAACCCATTTTCTAGATACAGTTTTTGTTAATTTCCGTCAAAAGAACAAAAATATTAATAAATGTACATTAGACAATGTATGTAATTTCTTATAAAACACGTCTTTTGAAGTTTCTTTCTTAGCAGTTCAGGCTATTACTTGTCGCTATCTACTTAACGTCGTTTTTGACAACATTTCACAATCAATAAAAGGAGTTTACAATCAATAGTGCCAGTAAAAACAACTGTTCCGTGTAAAAGATGATATCGATTTAATAATATTTTACTTAAATATTGTAAAAGTTATTCATTATCATGATTTATGTTTGTGCAACTTTGAATTAACCCTGTTCATTTCTTAAACTATCGTCTACCTATTTTTCTATTAGAAGGTTACGACGAAAATAGGCCAACATCATGTAGGTAGATTTTTATGACTGTTTTTGCCTTGCAATAAATTACTGTTTCAACTTTTAAAGGACCTTCAGAAAGGCTGTCTGTTTTCCCCGGTCTGCGACAGGACAGGCTGAGCGGAGCGAGCATGCGAGGATGCGTGAGCTCGCGTGATACACACGCGTCACGACGAGCGCGGGAGGAACACATCCCGAACTACGTACTTTGGAAATTGTTCGCAACACGCACGTTTCGCATTCAATACGCCGTGCCGGTACTGCTAGAAGTATGTTTAAAAGGAAGGTCGATCGTTGTATATCACACGTGTATGCGATACTTTACCTTAGCGAAACATCTGAAAATATTTCACTTTACAAGGAAAATGGCCTTGCAAAGGCTGATGAATATAAAATATGCATTTCTAATAATACGCGTATTTCCCTTAAAGGTCAACAATTCGTTGTAAACATTTATTCGTTAGCAAAAACGTTACGAAAGCATTATTTTGTAATATTAATATGCTGTTGGATCCACTTGAATTAACTAGTTACGTTTAAAAACATAGAATGCGTTTACATAATCCAGTTACGTAACTAACACATTAAAAAGAGCTAACGCCCAGAAGAAAGGTAGAAACTAAATACTGAGAACGATCTCATATTGACACAGATATCGATCGAGACGCCGTAATGGTCCAGCAGCCGGAATGAGAGAGCAAACACACTTATTTCTACGCCAAACAGAAGTGCTTGAGATAATCCGTGTATCTCTATTTGTCTAATTCCATTATGTGAAGGGATTATGGGGAGAGAGAAGTGTGTTCTTAGTAACTGCTAAGTTGGGTTGGGTGGAGAGATAATAATACTCAACAAGCAACAACTGAGGATTTACGAAAACGGCAAAATTCAAGGAAACAAACGCTAAAATCTTGTTTTGAACGTAAGTATAACGTACGCATTCGACATGATTGAAATGATAACTCGTCTGATATGAGCCCATATCATATTTAAGTTACATTCTCGAAACTGAGTACAATTTCCCAAGCTGATATTTCGATAAATTATAATAATAAGCCCAACGAGTTGAATCGTTAATGTCTGCGAATTTAATCCTGTGCTTAGCTATCATAATATCTGAATTGTTACACAAGAAAGATTGGAACGAATATCGAAAACGATCGTATATTGACATAGATATCACACGAGGTTCGGCTGTAATGGCTCCAATATCGCTGCCGAGAAATTACAGCAGCTACTATTGTGGCTGCGAAACGGTGTCCTCTACGCCATTGGTTACCAAATTGTAGTGTTAGATTTACTGTACGCTCTTTCTGTACAATAAATCCCTTACTGTTTATTCTATGTTTGAAATACTTAATAAATTAACTGGCGCAAATTAGAAATTAACTATACAAATGTATGATCTTGTTTTGGGATTTTATAAAAAAATATCGATGTCTCCTTAACGAGATACAGGTAAAAAAAAAACCTTATTTTTATATCGGTCTGTAAAAATTTTGAAATGTTGTTTCGGTGCATAAGTGTAACGCTGTTAACCTAGTCGGCAAAATATCTTATTTTGAAACTGGGTCAATGAGTAATACTAGCTATACGAGCAAAGTCCAGTAGCAAAACAAATAATCTAAAAGCAAGTCTGTAATCTCCTTAACGCCCACTTAAGGCTAGGCTCCACTTTAAGAACCGGCGACCTGAACAAAAACCTTCCGCTTATTTCTAGCGCAAATAAAACGGGCTCGAGTAGTAATTACTAAAAAATATTCGTAATTAATAATGGAAAACCAAAACTCGAGTCAATTTAGAAAATATCGTTTTTTTGCATCGGGATTCGAATTAAGGACCAATTGCATATATGGCAAATCGTGGTGACATATCATGAATCGGGTCGACAAATCAGTTTGTACTGTAACTTGTTGTAGGTAACTTGAGCACATCCCAATCACAGTTAGCAACAAACAAAAGCCTCGTATCTCTTCTCCCGCAAATATATTTTCGGGACGACAATAAATAGCGAGTGTCAAAGGTCGAAGAAGCTCCATAAACGACTTTCAATATTTCGATTTCCCGTCATGATTGTTGACGTAACGTCACAATACAAAAATAACAGCTTTTTGGGACTTCGTTGCGTTCCAGGTCTTCTTGAAAGGTATTTTATTTTTATAAATCAAGTTATTCGTTTTACAACTGTGTTTCAGATAAGTAGCACACTGGCTTTTACCAATTGTACCGAGCATTGCGATGAGTATGCAATGCTTGTCCTGAAAACATATTTGCTACGCTGATTTTGGGAAGGGCTTGTGTTTACTGCTTCGCTGCTGCTTGTGTCGTCTGCTTGCTAGTTGACAATCAATAAGCAACAAGATAATTTATGATCAATAGTTCTAGCTGTTCTCAGCAGATTATGGTCGCACAGAAGCGATGGGCCCAGTAATAGTCTGTTTTTGTAATGGCAGCTACGGAAATGCTCGCGATGTATTCATCTGCTCGCGAAGACGTTGAATATTCAGGATCGAGGACGCCGCCAATTGGTTTACGGCTAGCAATTAATTATAATCATTTGATGACAGGAAAGCGATGGAACTGTAGATAGTTATGGTTGGCGCTTAGCAAAATCAAAGTAACTTAATGCAGTAATAATCGGCCTCAACGGTTGGATGAAGAATAGATTTTGGATACTAGCTAGCAAGTATTAACGTGTTCGAAATAGTTTTAGTTAATGTTCAACTAGAGAGTTATGTTTACGTGTATCTACGTAGCCAGCATCTTCATTCTTATCGCTTTTCCGTTGTTTATCATGTTTTGAATTCGGAGAATGCCAATCACTTTGTAGATTAAAACTCTTGCACCGTTTTTCTTGAGTGTTTTCACTTCTTCTTCTTTATCCTAGCCACTTCCCATTATTTGGGGTCGACGCTCCTCGTTCTGCGGCGCCAGAACAGTCTGTCCTGGTTTGTCGAAATATTTGTTTGGACAAGCTTTAAGTCCTTGGCCACTGTGGCCCACCAGGTGGCTAGTGGGCGCCCTCTACCTTTCCTGTTATTTGGTATGGCTAGGGCCTGTCTTAAGACATTATCTTCAGGGCTTTTACATGACCGAACCATCGTTGGCGGGTTTCAGTGAGTTTTTCTGCTATAGGCGCGACCTTGAAGCTTCCTCTGATGTGCTCGTTTCGCACTTTATCGAGTCGAGTTACACCCGCTGCCCATCTAAGCATCTTCATCTCGCTTACGTGCATTTACTGTTCATGGGCTTTCATGATAGCCCAGCACTCGGCACCGTATGTCATGGCTGGTCTGACTGCGGTTTTGTAGATCTTGCCTTTGGTTTTAATTTGCATTCTTGTGTCACATAAAACCCCCGTCAAAGCCCGCCACCTCTGCCACCCCACGCTAATTATGTGGGTAACATGGTATTTTCTTTAATACTAGGATTGCCTATTTGCAGTTATAGTTAGATATATGAACAAAAAATAATTGAGAAGGTTGACAGTATTTAATTGTCGTTTGCTGTTAGGCTATCATTACAAATAATAGGAGTCAATTAAGGTCAAACAGATTATAACTTATGTGCCGCGGGGCAGGGTGAACGGTAATGAGACAAGAGTTGTTATAGGTCTAATTTAATAATAATGTGAGTATCTAAATAAATCAATAATCAAATAATAAGCCATATCAATCTTATAACTACGTGCTCGATCTGCTGATGTTTAATACGTGATCATTACAATAAGATAAGGTGATGCGGTGTGTGCCTGCCAGCACAATTTGCATTAGGGCAAAAATAATTTTAAAAATTAAGAAATATGTTAGCAAATTATCATTATTTTTTGGCTTTGGAACCCTAGAAACTAATACCCGCTTAAAGTTTGTTAACATTATTAAAATTTTATGTTTTGTTTTGATAATTGCTAAATTCCTATGCTGCGCTTGCCGGTACGTGGCCTCCATTCCAGAACCTTTCTGACCCATCGGCCGTCAGTTCTACGTGCTATGTCCCGCCCACTGCCACTTCAGCCGGCTAATCCGTCGGGCTATGTCAGCGACTTTGGTTCGTTCACGGATCTCCTCATTTCTGATTTGATTTCGCAAAGAAATCCACCCACAAGGTGGGCAGACGACCTGGTAAAGGTTGCAGGACGACGCTGGATGCAGGCCGCTTCCAATCAGCCGATCTGGAAGTCACTGAGGGATATGTTCAGCAGTGGACGTCCTGTGGCTGAGATGATGATTGCTTAATTTAGGAGAACGTTTGACAATTTAATCATTCTACATATAAATTATGGCAAATACATGTTTTGTTTCTTTACTTTTTCTAAAGAACCTACATTCAAATAGGGTTTTGGAAGGTAATGATTGTCGTAGCAGTATTTGTCAGTCCTGATAGTTGATGTATTAAGTGTAAGTGTAAGTGTGTGCGTTGTGTAATCAGTGTGCGTCCCCCCGGGGCGACCGTGTGTGTGATCGCGGCGTGTACTGGTGATTGCGGGAGAACTATTATCCGGCAAACAATACACTCAACCGACAATAATATTATCTGTAGCCACTTAATCCGATACAGATCAATGTAGTGAGGTAAAGGTTAGTCGGTTAAATCAAGTACATACTGAATGGAGTAGGTTAACCTACAATGTTGCTCATTATGGAATTGACGACTCAATTGGTTCAGCAGCGCGTAAAGCCTTCAACGAAGGGTTTGATTCCGGGCTTGGATTAATTTAAAGTTTTTTTTTTTCAAATTTGTTCAATTCTGGAAGTGCTAGGCGTATTTTTTTGCGCTATGAAATCAAACCTTCAACAAATTCTTCTTGTTTGAAATTGTTTTAATATCACTGTTTGTTCTTGTTATATACTAGATAACACTGATACTACCCTTTTTAGGGTTCCGTACCCAAAAGGTAAAACATGACCCTATTACTAAGGCTTCGCTGTCCGTCTGTCTGTCTGTCTGTCTGTCTGTGTATGTCCGTCTGTCACCAGGCTGTTTCTCATTAACCGTGATAGTTACAGAGTTGAAATTTTCACAGATGATGTATTAATATTGCCACTGTAACAATAAATACTAAAAAACAGAATACAATAAATATTTAACCCATACAAAAAACGTGTTTTTTTGCCGTTTTTATAGATAATGTTACGGAACCCTTCGTGCGTAGTCCGACTCGCACTTGGCCGGTTTTTTCCAAAAAAATTTTAAAAGTGTTTTCTAATTGTCTCAATATTATTCATTTCAAGCATTCATCCAAAAAAATATATGCGTCGACTTTCAACCTCCTCCGTTTTTTCGTCGGTTATTTTTAACCGTGCATATACAGTGTGCAAAATTACATAAATTGAGAGTACTTTTCCATTCGTACATAAAATATTGTTTACCTACCTAAATGGCACATGTATTAGAGAAAACAAATCGCGCAATATAGCGTCGTCCATCATAGTGGCGCGGGTGTATGTAGAGTCCGCGGGGCTATTACGTTACTGCATGCAGACTGGTCTGCAGTGGGTTTAATGTATTTTTATTATTTTGTCTTTACTCTATCAAGCTCAAACCACCTGCACCAGTAGCCTCGTAACAATAATAATTCGACGACCTCCGTAGCCGAGAGGCGAGCATGGCGGACTGGGCGTTGTCAATGTGGAAAATGACCTTTTCTATATTGTCTCGGGTCTGGGTTTTGCGGTACCGTCCTTGTTTCTGATTTCTGTAATACAAGTGCTTTAGCTACTTACCATAGGATCAGAACAATGTATGTGATGTTGTCCAATATTTATTTATTATTATTTATTTATTTATTAATTCTGTCTCGTTTACGTGGTCTGACGGTTCAAAGATTTTACAAAAAGCATTTATATACCGATTGATTCAAGGAGAACGTAATGTACACCATAATCGTTTAATGACAGAACAACATGTCTTTCTGTTAGTCACCTCAAGGTTTTCTATCGTGTCTGATATATAGGTGTTTGATGCTCAGCTTATTGTCTGTTTGTCAATATATTTTTAACTAGCTGTTGCCCGCGACTTTGCTCGCGTGATCTTTAGTTTATTTAATGTATCTCATAGGATTATTTATCGGAGATAAAACTATCCTTTATTTTAATCTAGATCATATTCTATATGTATGCAAAATTTCATCCAAATCCGTTCAGTAGTTTTTCCGTGAAAGAGTAATAAACATCCATCCATACTTACAAACTTATGCATATCTCTATTATCTTTCTATATCTACAGTACGATGTGATTTTGTGACCTAATTTTTTCGATTGATAGTGTTTTATACAAATGCGCAAGTAATTGTCTATGGTAGAATAAGCTTCCTCTTTTTTCCTTGTAGTACAATTTTCGGTGACCACAAAGCAACCAGACTCGATCACTACACGCAACCTGGACCCGATCAGTGGGTGTTTGCTGCGCGTCGATACATCACGCGCCCATCTCGTGGAGCTGACAGCAGTCAGGGGGCGTTAGACTCCAGTTTGCTCGGTGCTAACTTTTGAGCTGGAATTTGAGAAAAAACCTACATATTTTCTTTTGGGATTTCTTACATTCCATGAAGAACCATTACCATGGTTGTAATAATATTGTTTGGTTGTTAGTCGGAAAGACAATTTAAGTTATAATACTAACCTTTGTCTTAAAACTAGGATTAATAAGGATAAGTTGTATGAACTTTGAGGCTTCACAGTAGTTTTCTATAGCTTATGCAATTATAATCTAACAGGGTGCGGTTTTAAACAGTAATTTCTACTAGGTAATTTAAAAACAATTCAAAACTGAAAGCGGTGAATGGAATTGAATAAATTGAGATTTTGGTAAAACATTGAACACTTCACTTTGGTATATAATTTAAGAAAACATAACTAAAATTGACAACAAAGCCAAGCTATTGTGTATAGTAAAACCGAGGTATCTTAACTGCCTGTTCTACCAAGTTTCGATTTGGCGAAAATTTCACGTAACCCGGACGGAGTAGGACTTGTTTTTGGCGCATCCCTAGATTTAATCAAAATGTAAAAAAAAAACACTGAAATTCAGAAGCGAACAACTTCTTTTTATTTCTCTCGAATACAGTCCACACCGAGTGATACTTTACACGCAGACACATATTTTCACACGTCATCAAAACTCCTCTCATTCAAATCCGGTCATGCACGCAGACCCCGTAACACACACACACACTCGGGCGGGCACACGCACACAGACATTCCTATTGCGTGTACATGCACGTTTCACCCGGACGTTTGTAAATACGGATGACATCCTCGAGAGCCCTTATCGTCTCCAATATGAGGCGTAAAAGACGTCGCGAACGACGAACGAATCACGGAATTTCCCCCTTTGAATACGAGAATTTTGAAATATTTCTTTGTTGAACTGCGTTGCGACGAATGTTATTAAACATTATTGGTTCCTTCTTATTAAGGATCCTGCGGATTAAGCTTAAACACTTCAGCTTTCTTAGCAATATATATTTTGTTGTATTGATAAAATTAGAAATGTCCCAACTTCTTATAAAGACCGGAGATTTCATACAGAAGGAAAAATACCTTTTCAATGAAACTTATATATTTATTCAATATAAATAAATAAAGGGGATAAAGAAGTGTAGACATGAAAATAACGTTTTCTTTAAAGAAACTTGATAATCATTTCTTGACTTGTCCAAGTCGAGTACCTACAACAACACAACACAGTTAATTCCTTCACTACTTAAGTTTGAACGAGAAATCAAATAGGAAGTTCCAGAAGAACTTCAGTAAGCTGTTCCGTTCCGCAAAGTTGCCGTTTAAGAACTCGAACTGCGAGGAACTAACAAGTCTCACGTGTGGGTGACAAATTCAGCGAATCGCGCCTTTTGAAACGTTCTTAGGCGAGGATAGGGGTGGCAGATCCACTATCGTTCTTACATACCTAGGATGATAGGATACACTTAAGAAAATACCTACATTTCAATTTGATTGTTTTGCACAAATTGTTTTCAACAATCAAAAGTCATGGAAGAAGGACAAGGCATTTTACTCATCATCATCATCATAATTTTAGCCACAGGACTCCATTGCTGAACATAGGTCGCCCCCAGTGACTTCCAGATTGGCTGGTTAAAAGTGGTCTGCATCCAGGGGCTTCCTGCAACCTTTACCAGGTCGTCTGTCCACCTTGTTGGTGGACGTCCCACGTTGCGCTTGCCGGTACGTAGAAGCCTCCATTGCAGAACCTTTCTGCCCCACCTACTGCCACTTTAGCTTGCTTATCCGTCGGGCTAATGTCAGCGAGCGGGCTAAGTGGCGATTTAAAACCATTTTAAATTATTGATGAAGTCGAAAATGCCACACTTTTGTCGTGTTTAACCTGTATTTTTTTTTTCGATTATAATCTAGTTTTATTTAATAGTCGATTTCATCTGTACATAATATTGTAAAGAAACCAATAGGCCAGTACAAGAGGCAGCCCTTAACAATACGAGCATGTACTGGGTTTGCGTTACTGCCGTCACAGTGGACGCCACCTGGCGCTTGGCACCTGGGCTCCGGCTAAATGGCCGCAATTGCAGCGCCTTTACCCGAGTTATACCCGAAAAGTAAGCACTTAGAAAAAATACAATAATTTTCTTGTAGCAATGTTTCAGAAACGGTATTGTAAGTTGTGTTTTAATGATAGCTTCCGGTTTCGATTACATTATAATTATCGACTTGTTACCGGGACCAAAATTAGTAGCTTTGGCAAAGTTTGAACGGTCTAAGCAAGCAGTTTAGACGTTTTCATTATTCATACTCATTTATTTACATTGAGACAGTAACGGAAGTAGTTATTATTTTAAGTGTAGATTAGCATATTTAACAACGATATTTTTCTTTCTAAACGCTGATTTGTCGGTGAAAAAACGTTTGATAAAATTTTGTCAAAATGTAACTTGTTTACTAGCTTCAGGGCCCACTTGCAATACAACAAAACCAGTCGACGCCACCTGACTTACAACTAAATATCCGCAGTAGAGAATGTGGCGAGTTATTATCGCCTTTGTGCCTTTATCGGGGCGCGAACCAATCTCAAAGCTTTGTGTTTGGGGAGCTAATGCGCTGAGTAATACGAAACTCTGAATCGGCGCCAAACTCGATGCATTGGGCATAATAGATAAACGTATCAGACGAACGAATTCAAAGAAGCTTTGTTACATACGTTGGTCAACTATAAAAATAATTGAAAGCATGACGACGAAGTAAAATAGGTAACCTTAAAGTGATATTAATGTTCTAAAACTTAATCATGGCGACCGTTTGAGGGTTTGAATCTTGCAAAAGGCAAATGTTTGTGTGATAAGCACAAGTGCTTAGGTCATGGATGTGTATAATGTAGGTTGTTAATTTCAATCCATTATCTAGTTAATGTTGTACAAGCTCGTTTTAAAATAAAAAAATAAGTTTAAAAAACTATAACCCGACTACGTAAGACGTAAATCCAGAAATGCACAGGTACAAAAATGGTCAAGGTAGAGCCGTGGTCGCACCCACTGTATGTAACCTACTATCACAGTACCATTTCTGTTCAATGGAAGTGTTCCTGGCACCAACAATATCATAGTAGGTATACAGTGGGTACGACCACGGCTCTACCTTGACCATTTTTGTACCTGTGCATTTCTGGATTTCTATCTTAATTATTTACTTGTTTCGTCCTTTTTAGACCACTTTCTTACGTAGTCGGGTTATAGTTTTTTAAACTTATTTTTTTATTTAATATTTTTCCGTTTCCCGATCGACATAATACACTAGATATTTAGTATCTACATGGTAGCATTCTAAGAAAAGAAGTTAAGGTGAGCTGCACGCGCGCATCACGCAATCCGTTAAGCCTTGACCAAACCAACGCGTTCATCCTGCGTGCGCGATGGCGTGCACGGTTCAGATAGTTCAATACCATTTGTAGCGAGGAGTTCAAACCGGTGCGTCCTGCGCAGCTGCGGCTTGAAATACAGCGTTCGCACGCGCGATCGGGCGGCCGCGTTCATTTGATGTCATGGACAGATATGATAGTATGATAATATCCATATTACTTTTATTGTAATATTTGTTTTTTTACGAATTGTTTAAAAAAAACCCGCGTCAATAATGATTACGAGATTGATTATAAATTAATTTATTTCAAATGATACTCATTTTTTTTTCATCTTCAATAACTGCTGCTTATAGAAACATTTCAGCTTTGATTTTAGTTTCGCTATCTTCCATTATCACCAAATTCATTAGGATGTGATTCATGTTCGGAACGGAAGGTAGAAGCAGACTGGACTAAACGCGTACCTAGGCCGCGCGTTTAATGTACACTGGCCTTGCACGCGAGAAGTCGCCAACGCGCATGCAGGCTGAACGCGTTGGTTTGGTTGAAGCTTAACTGCAATCGTTTGGTGCGCCTCCATAGCGCAACTCATGCAAGGCTTTGATCTGCACGCGTGTATTTATTATTTATATTAGTTCACTTTTCAGGTAGCTCACAGGCCGTGCTGCGCGTGACCTGCGCATTCGCGGCGCGTTCGCCAGATCTGGTCTTAACCTAAGGCGAATGCGCCGCGCGACCTATGAGCTACCTGGAAAGTGAACTGGAAATGCACGCGCGCAGTTCGCGCGCTCTGTACAAGCCTAGCATGAGTTGCGCTAAGGAGGCGCACCAAACGATTGAGTAACGGAACGCGTGCTGCGTGCTCACGAGCGGATCGCGCGCGGCGCTACCTATCAATATTATTAGGGTTATTTCCTGTAACGGTAGTGTTTGTAAATAACAAAAGTAAACTAAGTTAAGTAAAGAGCTAAAACAAAATTAAAGAAAAGAAATTTATTTTTAATTATGTTCATAAACTAAACATAAAAACATTATACCTAGGTCCTTACTAAATACTTAAAATTATAATTAACACATCTTTATTCTCATTACAATTTCTGGCCTAACTTAAACCTTAATATCTGCTGTCATAATGCGATGTTCTACTTAAACCTGGAAATGGATGGAAAAGAATAGCCAAGGATTGGGATCACTGTCGTGCATTTGGAGAGGCCTCTGTCCATCAGTAGACTGACGTCATCACATCATTATCACACCATCATTGTCTGTAGGTACAGTAGGTATCTTGGCTTGTTGGTATGCTATATCAAATCTCATTCGTTTTAGTAACGTCTCTTCTGTCATGTTCATGGTCAGAATTAACAGAGCGAGGCTGCAGTCCGCCTTATTTTACTTGGCTAGACCCAAATGATAATTGCGTCCAAGTACATTATCCATATCATTGCGTCACCTGCTCCTGCTTCAAAAAATGGTCTCTAGACTGCCTTTTACTGCCTCCATCGTACCGTCAGAACTTCATTGTAATATAGAAATCTTGTAGTTCCCGTCTTCAGATCAGTTAGTTTACTTTTATTAATAACTAGCTGACCCGGCGAACTTCTTAACGCCTAACAGTTTTTTTTTCGTCAGCTTTTCCATTTTTTATTTATTTATTCTACTATTATGGGGCCGAGACAAATCCAACAAATTACAAACCATGAAACTCTGTCCAGCCGTTTTCGAGTTATAAGTGTTGTAACAAATACGACTTTGTTTTATATATAAAGAAGATTACATAGATATGTAGCGAATCCTAAGTTTACGGAAGATTACGAACACATTTTTTTCACATCAAAATAATGTATTTGCAATGTCTTTGTGTTTGACACTACATGACAATGACATGACAACCGTCTTTAAAATAAATTATTTTTTAATTTTTCATTTATAGCAAGCACTAAGGAGTGTCGATATGAACTTCGAAGCAAATCACCCCCAAAATAGCTTTCTACCCCTATTTAACCCCCCTAGGGGATGCATTTCAATAAAATACAAAACATGTCTTCCGTGAATGCTGTTAAAGAATGTTTATGCAAAATTTGAAGTAGATTGGACCATGGAATCACGTTGTCCCATACAAACTTTGCCCCCCGGTTTCACCCACTTTGGGGTTGAATTTCGCAAACTCCTTTCTTATCGAATGCCTACGTCATACAAAAAACACACACTCCAAGTTTCAGGTCTCTACGATCAGCGGCTTAGGCTGTGCGTTGATCCGTCAGGCAGTCATTCAGGACAAAACATTTAAATGTATAGATTATGACTGAAACAATATGATATATATACATATTCGTAATGTGCTAGCCAAGAACTTTCTTTTGATACCAAACACGTGATGATTATCACAATTTAAGTTTTTTTTAGGTTAAAAACTGACGTTTTATTTCCGTCTGAGACAATTTTGATAAAATTTATACAGCCTATTTTACCCGGGCCATTAATACGAACCTATTGACACCTCGATCATTAAAATCGGTTCAGTAGTTTAGGTGCTACGGTGGAACATACAAACATACATACATACATACATACATAGACTGCCAAAATCATTACCCTTCCTTTTGGCTTCGCCGTAGTCGGGTAAAAATAATAAATAAAAGCTTGTAATAAATGAGCTAATTGTTAAAATATTTTTTATTTTTATTAAACTATATTGTACATATTATAGTAGTTTGAACTATTTTATCAAACTACCACAAACTAAAATCAATAAATACGTTTTCTCGTATCAGCTACATCGTAAAAGAGTCAAGAAACAATGCTCTTCGCAATTGAATCGTGCATTTACAGATTGCAGTGCAGATAAATCCGATCGGAATGGGCGTTGGGCTGCAATCTGGCGGTTAAGACTCGGCCAGCACAGCACGCAATTTGGCGCAGTCGGCCGCGTGACGTAAGCGGCTTGGGTGACGTCACGACCCACGGCCCTTCATGCAGATGCCTCATCCAGGCTTAGATTGTCTGTAGACAATCTATTATTGAGCTTACACTGTGTCCGAATTCGAGATCTATGCAGTTTCCCTAATCGTGGCGTGAATGACGTTGTCAAAAATTTTGTTGTGCTTGAGAATTCCTAACATAAGCGTGTTGTACGGCAAGCATACAGTAACAAAATGAAGTTGAGATAGTTCTTTCTTAGGCAAAGTTGTTTGTTAATTAATACCTATTAATTTTCAAGCTGTTTTCAAAAACAAGTTATAACACTAAACCCACAACCACCGCGTTGGTTTTCAAATCTAGGTCTCGCTCGACCATATCCTATCTTAATTACTTATACTCAAATGAAGACGACTTTTCGAAAAAAAAAACAATGTTTCTTAATCTCACACCAACTTCCCAATATCGTGTCATTAAATCAACCCGTTACAAGCTGCCAAAGGTTAAAAGGATTAACCCAGTTCAGCACATTTGCGGCGTTAAATCTCCCCGGCCATCGATCTCGCGGTCCATTACATGCAAGTGCGGCTGCGTCATTACGGTAAGTGATAAATAAGTGTAATAAATAACGCGCGAACAACGCACGGCAACCGCGCGTCATACGCTCCCGTCGACTTAACTCCGAGTTCCGAGGGGTTCATGATGACGTGATAATTCAACGAATTGAGCAACATTCCAGTTTTTTGTGCGGTATGTACATTTTGTAAAATTAATAAATAATGCGCTTTTATCGCGCGTACGTAACATCAATAAAATGTATGTGTGTGTAAATTATTAATGTTATAACAGTGCTTTGAATAAATTGTGTTTTAACTATTTTACATTTAATAAAACATGGTTAAAATAGTATATTAGCTTTTGCCGCCGACTAAGTTCCTGTAGTCTTTTAGTCAATATTTTTATTTTAATTTTGATCCTTCCTCTGAGTACTTCAATTATTATTTTATTTTATTGCTTATTTATTTAAAACTACTGCAAAAACTTACAGTTTTACAACAGGTGGACTTAATGCTAAAAGGATTCTCCTATTCTGCCAGCCTCTTATTTATATTTCATGTATTTATCTAAGTTTATGTTTTCAAAGTCAAAACATTCCAATTCGTGACAGATGAAATATGGCGGTAAAAAATAAATAGGCGTGTAATTCTCAGTATCTAAAGAGGCTATAAATCATCGGTGTCTAATGTGGCGACCGGAGCGCGAGTCCGGGCCTACGGCGCCATGAATTATGCAAGCGCGTATATTGTATTACGGCGTTATATACGAGGCGCGTAAGCACTGCAGGTTTTGGCTAAGAGCTTGTTTCTGAGTAACTGTATAGCACAACTAATGAGCTCTGGGTGTTTAGTGATTAGGTATGATTAAAATTTCCACGTGAGTAACTTTGTGTGGTGTATAGGTATATTAGTAACAATTTTGGGTCACTGAGCATTGTTTTTGAAGTTAATAAAATAAATTATTAGTTTGAACATGTGGTTGAGTAAGTATTCATCATCTTCATCATCGTCATTTCAGCTACAGGACGTCCACGGTTGAACATAGGCCTCCCCCAGTGACTTCCAGATCGGGGACGGCCGTAAAGAATACACTTCCTCACCGCCGGCTGGAGGCGTGTCGTAAGAGGCGACTAAATACTAAATTCTGTAGCACGAGACGGGGAGCAGCGTCTGCGTGCGAAACAATATAAAAAACAGCGCTCGCCAACCCGCCTGCCAAGCGTGGCGAATCTGGCAACCACCCTCTCTAATGATAGGCCGAGTAAGTATTCATATAGAACTAAATGTATTTCTAGTACCCATGGTCAAAACTTTTATAAGGTGCATTATTCTCTATCATTTGACTTATATCGGGCCTATTTACAATGTATCTTCTAACATTAATGTGTCCCTATTCGGTGAATGTTTCAAAGTATATACAAGTAGCCTATTTGAGCCTTACAGTCTAACTCATTATTGACTAAATAGTCAATCAGTCCTTTAGATTGCCAGTTTCTCGTTTATTAATTTACTGAGGTCCGCACAGAAACTTGAGACTCAATAATTAATACGTGTCAATTTCAGAATGTAACATCAAGGTTTATGTTACCATAAGTACGCACTAGCATTATGCAAGCTGATCTGCCCGTCATAATATTATGCGCTGCAGGATTGTCGATGTCAACATCATAAATAATATATTAGTCAGTGAGCTAGCTCCGTGTTAGGCAAACGAGACAAAACAAAATAAAGAGGCAACATTTTGTACCTAAATTATGATCGCGTTAATTCCCGTGTCATTGAGTTTGAATTATACAACGCGAAAGTTTAAAAGTAATTAAAACAAAAGAACCTATTTTTTACTGACTGACAGACAAGTAGTCGCATGGACTACGTTTAATAAATTTATTCAGCCTAGTTAGAGCTAATCGACAAAATGAGATTTTCCTCAATAGCTGCACCTGTTTTTAAAAGTTCATTATAAGTTAAATTACTGACATTCCTACCAAAAAAAAAGGCCTAACTAAGAAAAATTTAAGCTGCGTTATGAATACTAAAATTATTAATCGCTGCTTAAGGTTTAAGTCCTTAATTAGCTAAATATAATGTTAACAAGTTCGGTAGCGGCTTTTCATGAATAAGGCTGTAAATGCTTGACATCTAATTGTATCCAACCACAGAGAATTTAAATCGTTAGTAAATTTTATAGAGATACTAGCTGTGCTCGCTACTTTGTTTGCGTGAACTACAGGATGTTTGGTATATCAAATATACCTCACAGGAACATTGAACCGAGATAAAAATTATACTATATGTAAATCCGAAACTTAATCTATATGTGTGCAAAGTTTTATGAAAATCCGTTCAGCCGTTTACGCGTGATTGAGTCACAAACATATAAACATCCTAACAATTTTTCGCATTTATAATATAAGTAGGATATTGGTTTCGTTTTTTGGCGGAGGCGTGTCGTAAGAGGCGACTAAATCCTGTAGCACGAGACGGGGAGCAGCGTCTGCGTGCGAAATAATAAAAAAACTGCGCTCGCCAACCCGCCTGCCAAGCGTGGCGAGTATGGCAACAGCCCCCCGACGACATATGTCACTGTGGGAGGCCTATGTTCAGCAGTGGACGTCCTATGGCTGAAATGATGATGATGATGATTAGCTTCGTATTCAATATTAATTGATGACCGTTTATTCTAGTGGTACGCTCGCCGGACTAAAAAGCTAGCGGTTGCGGGTTTTAATCCCGCCAGGGACTAATGTTTGTGTGATAAGTACGAGAGTTTATATCTAAGTCATAGATACATAACTTATGTCGTTTATTCCTTAAGACGCCATAATATAGACGACCTCCGTAGCCGAGAGGCGAGCACGCCGGACTAAATATGCGGTCGCCATCTCTGAGATTCCGGGTTCGATTCCCGGTCGGGTCAATGTAGATAAATATTTTTTTAATATTTTTTTGATTCTGGTTGTTGTGGATGACGATTGTAACTTAGCCGATAAATGAGATGTAGAAATAATTTGAGCCCACTGCGTCTTGTTATGTATGCGATGTTTGTCCCGTGACTAATTCCCTGTCATGTGCAATTAGCCCTGCCCCCTAACCATGAACTGTTAAAACAATCACAAATCTGTCAAAATCTGTCAATTTCCTACCATGAAGTCGTAAAAACAATCACATTTATTGGATTTTGACAACAAACAATTTTGCCTATCATTCACTCATTTCAGTACAAATGACGTTTATTATGACACTAATGACAGCTAGAAATTGATTTCATATGTCAAAATAATTTGTATGGAAAATTTATTTTTTAATGTATTCTTAATTTTTAAATGAATGCTGTAAAAATAGTAGCAAGATACAAAAAGAGGATTAATTATATGTATATATTTGCATAAAACATTATGATACTTCGCTTGACTCTCCGGAAATCGTAAAAGCAATTATGCTATTTAGCAATTTTGATTTATCTTTTTTTAAATTCGTACCATGAACTGCTTTAAATGTGTTTGATTAGTGATGTGAAAGAATGAACGACTTGTCTATATCTTGGTCGTCAGAAGAAAAGGAACGCAATATCCAAAACTACTGTCAACAGATAACTTTGTCTCTTTCGATTGTTGTATCTGCCTAGTCTATGCCTAATGTCATATCCATGAAAAACACAGAGCAGCTGTCCGAAACCAAAATTAAATAAAAAACGAATAGAGCAAATATACTCTGAAATGAAAAATTTTAGGCGAGAGGTAATGCAATTATGTTAAGGTTTTATGGTTTTAAAAACTGAGATTGTATGCCAAGTGCTAGAAATTTTTGCATGGCACAAAATTGAATCCGAACAATGAGCTAATTGAGCTATAAATTTTGACCAACGTTAAGACCTTGTTTCGGAATAGACTAAAAAGTCAACTTCTAATCTATATTTGTGACAGCTTTCAAATTGTGACATTACCAAAATTTTGAATTTAAATCAATAACCGTTACATAAATTTATTAAATTACCGGCTTTTTGGAAAACATAGATCTTAGTAGTAATACGTAGTGATTACTCCTTGGTAATACCATAAATACAAGGTACGTTTCACTATGTAAAATCAGATGGGTATACGCATTTTACGAGTAGTACCCATCGTGTGTTTAATTTCTCTAGAGAAAGTGATTATTTATTGTATATTTTATGCGATTCAGGGGAAGAATAGCGTGAGCAAAAAAGAAACGCTTCAATAGTCCAACTAGCAAGTTACATGTAAAGTTATCATTGCAAGGTAGGCAAAAAATTCTTAAATGCATAACTAAACATAACATAGATAGAAATAGGAAATCATTTATTTGGTACAATATATAAAAAGTTGTTTAAACATAGTCAAGAAATTAAATGGTATACCTATCCGCTCTCGATGAAATTCGGTGCATAGATAAATCATGACTTTTCTGGCATCACTAATCACCATCATCATCATCACCGTTCGCGTGCCATGTTCCAAGTCTTTTTTCACTAGTTTCTAGTTTGTTTTCTCTTCCATGCATTCTGCATTTACTCATCATTGAGACATAATCCTTAGCATTCCTACCTATATTATATTTTTAAACTTTATATTGTACAAACTGATGTAATCTGGTCGGCAGTTTCATATTACAATGTTAGCTTTTTTTAAAGGTTTAAATTATCTTCTGTCGAAAAAGTTGCTGTATATGAGCAGGAGAATTAAGCCTGTCCCAGACAGACGCGGCCTGTTGTGTAGTATGAAAGTCTCAGTACTATTCAAATCCACGCGGCTTGCGCGGCCGGAGCGCGGCTAGCCGCGGCCGCAAGCTCCGCCCGCTTCTGCTCAGCCGCCGGTGTGTGCGCTCGCGCGGCCTGGAGTGCGGCCAGTTGCAATTTTCTACAACTAGCCGCAGCGGCCAATTTAAAATATAGGTACGTCGGTCGTTCGGTATTTCATTATGAAACACACTCGCATAGTAAGATATAAAGAAATGACTCTCCAGGCCGCGGCCGGGACCGCCATTTCTTGCCTACTCGTCATCGCGGATGGACGTCTAAACTAAGTCATATAGAAGACAGAAAAGAAGTGTGTATCTTACTATTGCCTGCGAGTGTGTTTCATAATGAAATACCGACCAACCGACGTTTATAAATTAGCCGCTGCGGCTAGTTGTAAAAAATTGCAACTGGCCGCACCGCAGGCCGCGCTGCAGGCTGCGCAAGCGCACACACCGGCTGAGCGGAAAGTGGGCGGAGCTTGCGGCCGCGGCTACGTGGATTTGAATAGTAAATAAGACTTTCATACTACACAACTGGCCGCGGCCGCGGCCGCCACCTTAGGCCGCGTCTGTCTGGGACAGGCTTTATCCCCTATCCCCTAAGAGGAAGTAAATTAATATCTTTATTATCTTAGGACCTTATTTATTATTAACTTTATTTTACTTATATATATAATAACGATTTTTTATTTTGGGTTTAAGGTAACCGGGTACGTTTTTTGTTACAAACCGAAGAGTACGGATCCACAGGCATCGCTTGACATTTTGTAAATAATTTTCTAAGAACAAATTAATTCAATTAAAAAAGATTGGAAGGGTCAACAAGGTAACAATGCCGTGGATAAAAGGGCATAGTAATTCCTTAGGCAACGATGCCGCAGATGTACTGGCAAGAAGGGGCTCGGACATGGTCATAGAGGGGCCACCCTCGATCCTCCCCTTACCATATTGCCAACTGCGCGCCTGGATTAGATACAGTGCTTTATCCCAACATAACGAACGATGGACTCTGAGTACAGCATGCAGACAATCGAAACTGACCCTCTCAGGGGTCACACTCAAATTGACTCGGCGTATACTCAACCTTGAAAAATAAAATCTGCGCATAATCGTGGGGACAGTGACCGGTCACTGTCTCCTAAACATACATATTTACACCATAGGCAACACAGACAGCCCTCTTTGCAGGGCTTCTCTAACTACAGATGAAACCGCCGCCCACGTAGTCTTGGAATGCGCGGCGGTAGCATCACATCGCAATGAAATCCTTTAAAACCCAAGGTCGCTCCGCGAAGTCTGTGAAAAACCCAGGAAACTTCTGCGCTTCTGGGAGGAGCTAGGCTGGTTGCAACCGTGACCATCACATCCCCCACGTATAAAGGACCGACTTTGAGTTTAAGTGCGGAAAAGGGAGTCCAATCTCATACCTACTCTCATACTCATATGGGAAATAACATATCCTATTACAATAATCCCTATCTGACTTTTATTCCAATAAACCTAAACTAAACTAGGTCAAGATATTTCATTATTTTATTAATTTTACTTACTTTTGTTGACTTTGGTAAAAGTGGCGTCACTATCTGTCTTGCTCACTCATGGCAAACATGTCCACTATCCTTCTCTCTCATCATTTTGCCATAAAATTAAGAACCTACCGAGAGCTTGTGCGAATAAAAAAACCGGCCAAGTGCGAGTTGGAACCCTCGCGCACGAAGGGTTCCGTACCATTTTCTTTAAAAACGGCAAAAAATCACGTTTGTTGCATGGGAATCCCGTTAAATATTTATGGTATCCTGTTTTTTAGTATTTTTTGTTATAGCGGCAACAGAAATACATCATCTGTGAAAATTTTAAGTCTCTAGCTATCACGGTTCATGAGGTACAGCCTGGTGACAGGTGGACAGACAGACGGAGAGACAGACAGACGGACAGCGGAGCCTTAGTAATAGGGTCCCGTTTTACCCTTTGGGTACGGAACCCTAAAAACATTTTAACTGAGTAAAATGGGTTAGCAAAAATCGGGTTACTTCAGGTTTTTATTTTTGAGAGGAGGAGTCAAGGCACTCTAGTACATTTTTTTTAAGCAATAAGCTCGGGTCGCGCACAAATGTTTGAGCATACAGGTTTAAGGAGGGCCAACCAAAGTCGACAAATTTAAAAAAAAAAAACATAGTTTAACAAATAGTCTTAATTCTCGGAAACTTGGGGCAATGGTGTCATTATTTTTGACTGTGATTCTAGAAATGTTATTTAGGGTTACGGTTCCAAAGTTGAAATGAACAAAAATAATAAAAATTAACAACAGTAACCGAAATTTTTTCGGTTACAGTTTGACCAAATTTCTAGGTTTTTCTTAAATGCCCATAATTTTCAAACTGCATGGGATAGATTTTTTTCTGATTTTTCTCATGATGGTTACAATCAATCCTGTCACCCCGTTTCGGCTTGACGTTGAGTTATGGGACACCCTGTATTAAACGTAAACGTTTTCTTGTAGGTATACGAAAACCAAAACAATGAAACCCTGTTTTAACCTTCAATAAATGACAACATTTAAGTTAAAGAGTATTATAGGCCTAGACTTGCGTACACTAGCTATAGGGACAAAAGTCCGCGCGCCGCGCGCGAGCTTCGTGGGCAATTAAATCGAGTTTGTTATATGGAAGCCCCCTTAAATACCTATTTAATTCCGGCTTTAAGAGTTCCGTAGTCCTGACAAGAAACCCTTATAGTTTCGTCATGTCCGTCTGTGTGTCTGTCTGTCCGTCCGAGATTTTGCTGTTGACTCTAGAGAGCTGTAATATTGCGAAGATTTGTAAATCAATCACGCCGACAAAATGGTAGCATAAAATTTTGCAAAATATAGTCTTAGGGTAGCTCCTATCTTTTGTCAAAATATGAATATGAATATGAATATGAACTTTTATCGAAAAAGCGAGCATAACCGTGATGTCGCCGGCAAGGACATGCTCACTGTTTCAATAAAAGATCAAGTTGGAGGCTAAGTTATCCATATATATATTTATATTTTGAAAGTAAAGAGGCAATAAATCGCTATATCATATCATATCATATCGTATCGTGTTTTGTTGCTCGTGCTAGAGGGTCAGAGCATTGTATGTGATATTGTCCACTACTTATTTATTATACGTGTAACGTGGGAGTATATATTTTTTCATCGTCTACTAACCCATCGTTGAATAGGTCCCTTAAAATAATTTAGGAGTTGCTAAGATTACTTTTCGATTAAGAGTTCCGTTTGCCAAATATTAAACTTTAAAATGCCAATTTTTGTTCGGATAGGGCGTAAATAAAACTATTGGTTTTAAAATTCTGGAAAAAATCATGGTTAAAGTGCTTTCCATGAATTTTTAAGGAAAATTATAACGGTTAAGATAGACTTCTTAGTTTTACGAGTAATAATCGTTTAATTTTGTCGTCGTGCGAAAATTCCTTAAAGGGAAACTTTTAAAGTGACTTAAATGAAATGATTGCTGCAATATATTGTTGGAACTACCACGGGCAACTATGAAACCTTATACTGCGCGTGGCACGACGCGCACTAGGCTGGTTTATAGATTTTTTAGAACCCTAAAAATAGTATCGTTATGAGGTAGTATACATACTTTGAACTATTTATATATGAATGAGAGAAAGCCGTAGTGTAGGACGCCACCCAGCCCCATATGGACCAACGACCTTAGGACGATGGTTGGCAGTCGATGAATGAAAAATGCGGGTGATCATGCTCTTTGGGGGAGGCTTGTGTCCAGCAGTGGACTGCAATAGGCTGAATAGATAGACACTATGTATAGACTGGCTGGCCGGACTTCCCATAAAAATCTTCGCCATACAAATGGGCTCTCGTTGGCGTGAACCTGCTGGGCTCATCACACCGACTATCGTCCGGTGGCCAGTCATGTAATAGTGTGATGTTGAGGAGATGGTAGAGGGCCCCCTACAATCGAACATGCAATGCGCCAAACTAGTTTACTATTCTTTGTTTAGTTTACTATTCCTTTACCGGCGAGTTCTTCATGCAATGGTTCGGGAAACAAAATTGTGACGGACGTATCACTCTGCTCCTGGTTGCTGAGATGGTGGAGCATGCTTGCTGGCTGGAGAGTGGTGAAGTCAAGATAAACAAGTACCTACATTCGAAGCAGAAATCGCTCGAGCAGCTTTGCTGCGTAAGATGAAGCAACCCGCTTCCTATGCCTCTTAAAAGTGGCCGTTGCGGATAATTCATTGAATACCTAGTTTAGTAAATGCCACCTTTTTTTAATAGCAAGTGAAGTACTAAAAGACAAAGTGAGTAGCTGTGGATGGAGTTTGTATTATTAAAATAATTTAATGGGTATACATTTATTAACACTATTTATTCTTAACGATTGGCTTACACAATATTTTTAGAAACACTGATAATAAACACTTGTGAGGCTCTGTCTTCATCGAATTCTGATTTCAACGACTTAGTATCTTGGATGCCTAATCATGACACTGCTAGCTTTCTTCTGCTCCGGTACCAGAGGTACCTTATCCAGACGCTGTTAGCTTTTTTCCCCTCTGGTATATTTAAGGTACATAAGGTAATTTAAAGTTTCTCGAAATTAATCAAGAAACCCATTAAAATGATAATTTATTGTGTTATGTTGTCCATGCAAACATCGTTATACAATTGAACTATTATAAGTGTTACTTATGAATAAAGTAGAATCATAAATTAACAGAACACATTCTTGAAATGTGCTTTCGAGTCTAGAAAAAAATAATTGTAAAATAAATTGTAAATAAGAGTGTTTACATCAAATACTGACTTTAACTTTTTTCTAATTTTATCCAAAGAGAATGGAACCACTACGTTTGAATTTGATCATTCATGACGTATGACTCTTGGTTCGAAATGATTGTTAAAAATCAAGAGCTCAGTCATAGCTCATTAAGAAAGGCTGATATTTACGCTAAAAATAGGTAACATTTCTACAAAAATAACTCCTAGTACAAGCAAAATACATTTTTTTTTATATTTTCAAGTAATTAGCAAGCAAACACTGGTATTTATTGTGTTCAATAATATTTCGTTCATTAAAATTATCTAATTCGGACCGCATGCATCATTTTTTGACATTATTTCAACGCATAGACAATTTTTTACAGTTCACTCGTTCTTTCACAACACTAAACAAGATCGTTTTAGGTAGTTCATGGTACCAAATCACGTGACCAAAATTTTGTGCTCATATCAAAGTGCTACTAAACAATCTCGGTCGTGAAAAAGTTCATGGTTAGGGCCTGATTGGTATTACTCGTACTCACTCGTTGCTCGAGCACGACAGATACGTGCGAGTATGACAGAAGTGTTTCAATATTAAATACTAACGACCCACGTCAGATTCGCAAAGGTGAAATTTTGATTGTGGCATTATAATGCTTAAAACTAAAATAACTAATTGCAAAACGTAAATAAGGAGAACAAATACATTTGTTGCTAGACAACGATAATGAGGTAGCTTACAAATATATGATGATTCATTACATGCATGCTGTAAGCTAACAATAAAGAAAGCTTAGCATTCATCAAAGCTTAGCATTAGTGATGAATGCTAAGCTTTGATGAATGTTATGTTATATTTCTTTATTGTTATGTTTTTTTTCTTTGCCATTATTTATTTAAGAGGAAATGAATTCAATAAATTTTATAAAAAATTTAAACTTTATCGAACAGATTAAAAATTATACAATACGTGGACTTTATGCAATGAGGCATCCTCTACCAGTCAAATCATAAATCTGTAGTCTATTTTATTATCAAAATCATGTTTGTTAATTTATCTAGAGCTTTAATCTGTTTCTAGTTCATTTTCAAACGTTGACCTCAGACAAAAGGAATTGTTTGGTAACCTATATAAATTTTGATACAACCCCACCAGAGAAATCTGATGAAGGATCGTAGTTGGAGACCAATTAGTGCGTGCCTTGTAATTACGACAACTGTGACGTCACAGGTCGCCGCAAACACTCGGACTGAAACACTGAAATGTTTTAATTACAGGAATTCGATGAATAATAAATCGTTCGTTTGAATATATCCATGAAACATGTACGCGTACATGTATTTCAAATCTATTATTTACAGTGACATAAACCAACTTCAGTTATAAAGTCGGTTTTGAAACTGGTCCAGTTTCGACACATTTTTCGAGTAAAAATTAACAAGTTAAAACGATTTCAGAACAAGGACACCGTTATATTTCAGCAATAATTTCAATTTCTTGTAGTTATGGCAGACATAATTACTATGGCTAGATTCAATGACGGATTTTCAAGAGCGTAGGAACTCAGTGATTAATCCAAACTATGGTTTGTAATTACCGCTGTTGATACAAGACAAACGAATTAGGTTACCACTTGTAATTAGCAGAAGCAAATGACAATAATGTCTGTTTGTACTATTCATGGCGCGTTTCGAGGAAAACAACTGATTTCTAGATCTAAACTGCTTTAATGATAACTATCAAATTTTGCTTTGTGGCAGTACAAACAAGGTCACTATAATTATACAGTGATTTCAGACAAAACAAAATGGTAAAAAGCACGATATTGTACGGCAGGAAGACATTTATTTAGTCTAAATTATAAAACATTCAGGCTAAATCGATTTTAATTGTCGAATCGCATGATTTGAGACCAGTCAGATAAATCAACAAATTGTTCTCTATAGGCTAGCACGGTTGGAATATAAATGACCGAATTTAGTCACCATTCCTTTATTTATTGCTCTACGATTTCGACAATTGAATATACTTGTACACTTGTTTTAGTGGATTTTTTTGTCATTTGACTTAACTTTTATCTAAAGACAAAAAGTGCGGTATCTATCTTCGAGTAAAAGAACTGTTGTGTGTTGATTTCACTTCGATATAATGAGGGAACAAAAGAAACACACAATAAGATTATTTGTTCATGTAAAGGCGAATTAATCAGTAGGCGGCGACGTCTCGTCACTATCGCGCCTCGCCCTTAATCTCAAGCGATACGTGAACACTACATGTAACACGCAAGTCGCGTTTTCTGCCTGATCACGCCAGAATCGATTTGCGTTTAATTAAAATTGCTTCTACTCAACCAGATTCACGCCTTGCGCATAATAGCGGCGACGTGTGTTTCTATATCTAGGGTGAATTAGTGCGTAATTATTTAATGTTAAAAATCATAAAAATAACTTATTCCTAATAATTTATAGGTCCTTATACTGTGTTTATAATCATAACTATCATTATTTATTTATTATTTTGACGACCTCCGACCTCCGTAGCCGAGAGGCGAACACACTGGACTTTAAATGGCACCGCTATCTCTGAGGTTCTGGGTTCGATCCCCGGTCGGGTCAATGTAGAAAACTATGCATATGCATATGCATTCCCCAATGACTTCCAGATTAGCCAGTTGGAAGCAACCGCCTCTAGCGGCTTCCTGCGACCTTTACCAGGTCGTCTGTTCACCTTGTGGGTGAACGTCCTGCGATGCACTTGCCATGTTTTGTGTGTACCTACTGTGATTATGATGGGGGGTACATGCCATAGTGCCCACGGTCGCAGAGCGTAGGTCTCGCACCGTCGACGCTGCTGCCCGTCAATGGTCGGTAGCACTTGACAACTACCGCCAATTTCAATGGTGGTCATCCGGGACCTATAGGTCCTAGCGCCCCGTTTTTCAACAGGATTTAATTTGCAGGTGGGGTTAGTTTGTGGTGCGAGAAGGTGTTTTCTACCTACATCTAATCAGGTCTCTGAGTAGCTTCAGGATCCAATCGGCCCACAGCCATTCGCTGTGATGTTTCATATAGATGGGTGGGAGACCTAAGTCTAGCAGTTTAATTCCAAAGTCTGATGTTAAAAGGTTTTCTTCCGGGCACTTATGCACACTTTTATCCTCCCACCGCTTCTTGGACAAGGATATACTAAATGTTGGCCGACGCTTCGACAATAGTAACCTAGCGTAGGTAGAGATATTACCACCAAGTATGTTTAATATAAAAGCCTAATCGGTCGTCATGTTCCAAAATAAAAGTAACAAAATGTAATTCGAAAAGAAAGGAATTTAACTCGGACAAAGCTAGGGGTTGTAAGTAAATAATAATAACGCGCGCGGCTTGAATCGCTCGGCGTAAAGCTTGTTTGAGCAACTCTGTTTCCGCCACTGAATAAATAAACGCACTCGGCTTATATTATTAAGGAGATGTAGCCTCTGTTTGTCTTTTTCAAGATTAATGTTTGTGCATAAAATAACTACGGACTCAGCGCACGAACTTTGTTGATTGTATCATAATGAACTGGACTATATGTCCCTGGCTTGCTCGAGCAAACTCTAAACATGTAATAAGGGGATTTTGTAACGGCAGAATAAAAATTTCCGGCTATTGACAGCTATTTGAGACAGGTATTTTTTAGTCAGGTCAGAAACCGTGATCCCCAGCCCGACCACAATCGTACTCTTATTACACAAAAAGTACAAGGCACAAATTCTTGGGATAAGTGGCACAATAAAACACAATTAAAATTACCATTTTGTGCCAAAGTAAAAACTCCGTTCCATGTCGTGGTCGGATCAGGAATCACAACACTTCAAATTGAGGTGATACGAAATCAAATAAGCAAACAATTTATCATTATCTTTTATAAACATTATCTGGAAATGCTCAGTGTTTTCCGAGTATTTCCAATATGTGTAAATATTATAGAAAATGTGTCATGTATACATTCTTAATTTCACGCATAAATTCTTTATTCCGTCGTAATTCATGCAAATGCATCGCGAATATCCATTTGTTTTTATCTGATGGAACTTTCATATTAAAGCATCTGTTCATCGTCAGAATTATACTACCACTTTTTGTATGACGTATGGTTTATATATGCTGCTTTTGGGGCCAAGAAGTCTCGTTATTCTGTTCAATATATTATTAATGTGTATTTGACGACATCGAAATCGCAGAAAACCTTCCTCATACAAGTTGAACCGTCAACTGTAACGTTTGATCACAGAAGAAGAAAGACCTGCAGGAGGGATGACCTAAACAGAGTGACACAGAATTTCACAGAAGTCACAACGTTTTGGTTGAACCCCACGCAGAATCACCATTAAAACAACTAAAAATAAAATAAAAATATGACTCTTTCGCCTGAAAAATAGTCCATGGCAAATAAATGTTTGATAAGATAATCAACGTCCGGTGCACTAAAATCTCTAATACGTTTTGAACTACACAGGCAAATTGAAGATTTATAAATTGAAATGAGAGATATTTAAACATTTCCCCAATTTTGTGTGGCACTGTGCGAACTTCGAATTTTGTCTGTTGATCACTATTAAGGTTTTATATTACAGCGGGGTAACCATGAACTCCTAAAAAAAAACTAAGCTTTCAAATCTGTCAATTTTAGTACGTCATTACATACAAAATTTGACAGATTTAATAATGTTTGACAGATTTGAGATTGTTTTAAGAGTTCGTGGTCACCGCCCTGGTTTCGGTTTTCGAATTAAGTGTTCGCCAAATATGAGCATGACCAATTTACTTTGTTGTTTATAATTAGTTACTATGTCAGACGAAACTCAACATGTGAGCCTTACGTCAAGCTTCCCGGGTATAGCGTTGTCTTAGTTTCATGCGAAAACTAAGACAACGCTATACAACGAACATAGCAAGACGGCAGCTAACATTCTAATCCTAGCAATCTAGACACCAGGTGCTGTAACAAGCGACTCAGCTTCAACAGATGCTTCGTTGACATAATTCAAATAATGAAGCTTAATTAACAAGGTAGTAGTTTCATTAAAAATAAAAAAGTATTGATATCACAACAATGTATTTTGGTAGATTCTAGAAGTTGATTCAAGACCTGGCGATTCTGGAAAGTCGAGCTTCTTTTATTGATCGGTTGCCGAGTCAATACGTGTCAGAGGGGTCTGACTATTATCATTGTGCAATAATAATTATTATTCTTAGTTGCAAAATATTAAATACAATTGGCTGAACTTAACTATGCAAACATTTGTACATGTAAGTATTGTGTGCATACAGTTTGAAACATTGTGTATGAATCCGTCTATAGGTAATAATATTGTTGCTATGCCCTTACAGGGCCATGTTATCGGATTTTATTTTTTTAACAGCTACCAATGTACCAACATGATTCAATAAATGATTATGACTATGACTAAGCATCTATAACTTATCAAAATACTCTTCTAAGGTGAAGTTAATTCAGCGGTCTGTCTAATAAGTAGATATTTATACCTCGACTGATTTCGTTGTTAGTTATTTACTCAGTATACCTACATAGGTGCTATCCCGGACAACTTATAATATAATCCCCTTTCTTTGTAGTTGTCCTCTGCCTAAAGGTTGTCTGGAAGAGATCGCTTTTAAGCGATAAGACCGCCTAAATTGTACATCTTTCTGTAAATATCAACTGTAACTTCTTTGTTTGGTGTGCAATAAAGAGTATCTATCTATCTATCTGATACCTACACGTTCCAAAAATAAAGCTTTGCCCTTTCACCGCTTTGGGACTACACATCGGATGGCGATGAGATAAAACGGCGCAACAAACGCAGTCACTTTTGTTAGCCTGATTTTTTATAGGGTTTAATGCTGATTGCAAGCACTGCACATGTCTCATCCAATCCAATCGCAAAAGTGCTTTTTATAGTGATAAATAAAACATTAACTTTTATATACCTACTCAACTTCACTCATTTTAAATGGATCGGCTAAGTAACACCGCATCTGATGCAGGTTTACGATGGTCGTGGAATCCACCATAAAGACTTCATAATGACACCTGACGCGAGCTCTCGTAAAAAGAAGGAGTTAACTTAGGGGGAGTGAGTCATGAGGCAGCCCAATTGTTTATTTAACACATTACCGCCTTCTGACAATTAGACAAAGAAAACAGACCCTCGGAAATTGCCGTCTCATGAACCGAGAGGGAAGGAAATATGAAATGAAATAGAAATAAAAACGCAGACAATTTAAACGCCAAGATACTCCCGACTTCGCATCTTATGCTTCACATGTTCGTTGAAATATGGGTCTTAACTTAAAGCAGTAAGGTGCTATAACGTCGGCAGGAGTTTGCTGAGTCAGCGTGGGCGGACACTGAGCCCATGTCATCACTCATTTAAAGATTTCCTCGACGCTTCATTCAGATCACAGTGTAATGTAATTTCTACTAAGAGAACGGTGCTATTTTTATTTTAGTGCTCTATGTCATAAATGTTAAAAGTTTAAGAATGGTGTTTATTTCCGTTAGTAAATGTGTTGGAAACCAACATATTATGTCCTAAGGATTGTTTATCTAATTCATTGTACTTAAATACAGATGTTTGTAAATGGTATAATATCAAGCCGACAACAGCCTATGCTAACATATTATATCCAAATAAATACTAAAGTGAAATCAGAAATTAAATTTAATATCATCATTTAAAAAAAACATTCCAATCGGTTTTTTTTTAGTTTTGTATGAAAATTTAAAAAATAAAATGATAATATCTAGTTCCTGACTTCACCATACTATTTACCGACATGTATATGTTAACACAGGCTAGTTTCAGCTTGATATACCAACCATAACCTAACACCCTGTATATTTCATAATTGGGTGGCATTGCAATTAGATAACGGGCAATAGAAATTAATAGTCTGTTACAATTAAAGTAAGAGCATAATATACGATTCATCAATTATTCACGTCACGATCTATGGAACATCAAATACTCAGAAATTCAAGCAATTTCTTACGTATAATACAAAGAGAGCCCAATGAGTAAACGGTAAATTATGCAAATATACTTTGAAGTTGTCGGTATTCATAGGCGTTCTCGATTCCAGGCTTAGACACGTAATTATTCGATTTATTAATTTTCGAAAAGGAAACGTATATACTGTTATAAACATACCTTTTCGGAGGAAACAATGAAAAAAGTAAGTATGCCAAATTTACAAAGAAAAGAAGGGTTACTAGTCCTATGGATGAGTCAATACAATAGCAAAACTATTGTGTTTACCCGGTAAACGACTTTTTGCCATAGTAAGGGAAGTTTTGACAAACTTTTACTAAACCTGCTCTAGCTGTTAAAAGTTTCTGGGCATTTTTCACGATTCCTGGGAATACATACAAGAAAATTCGAAAAGCACGCGTATACGCATCAGCAAGTTGTAGTGTGTATCAAATTTCAACTTCCTAAAACCATCAGCCATCAGAAATAATAAAATCATCAGCTCAGCACAAAAGTAAGTTTTCATAAACTTCTTTAAATTGCAAGTTATAATACCATTAATTTTTATTTCATCAAAAAAACGGTAACAATCGCAAAATTGCCGAAAAGGATTAACCCTTCGATCGACAAATAAAATTTAACGCTGGCAATAGCTCGCTCAAATACACCGGGGATTTATTAAATTTTCGGTAATCATTGCGAGATGAATTCCGGTTTCCTAACGACACTCGTTTAAATTACAGATGCCCTGATTGGATCACAAGCATCACTGTGTAAATATGAAATGGGCTCATTTACTTGAATGTTAAGGAGGACTTTTATTTATCACTGTCATCTCGTAATGAAGACTAGTTAGATCTAGTCGAGTTGCAAGTATTATATTAAGGTGGGTGCTTATCGTCGTTATGCGGAGTAGGGTAACGCAGCGAGAATGTTAATTACGCCTTGTGCTAAAATCCGCTGTTATATTTTCACTAGCTGTGCCCGCAGCTTCGTGTGCGTGCGTGGATGTTTGGTATGTCACATAATTATGTCCCACAGGAACATTGAACCGGATTGAAAAGTATCCTTTATGTTAATCCAGATCTTACTATAAATGTGTGCCAAATTTCATCCAATCCGTCCAGCCGTTTACGCGTGATTGAGTCCCAAACATCTAAACATCCTCACAAACTTTCGCATTCATACGTCCGAATTAGCGGGAAGTGGGATTTAGCCAGGAGCTTAAGTATATAAAAAGTAATCGGATCTACCTATTCTATTCACATTGTTTACAACATAAAAATAAAATAAGCATTTATATCAGAACAGCTGTGATTTTGTCAGTAAATAAGTACATTTGAAAAAACCTATTTAGGCTTAAATGGGTCACCGTCAGATAAAGTTATTCTGGATTTTTTTATTCAAGTTACAAATTATATTGCGGGTAGCCATTTATTTCATGTAATGGGAGTAATAGAATGTTCCTTTAATATTAAAGCTGGGGCAAACCTTTTGCAATTGAAAGGTTACCTTGAGTTTCAACGACGGCATCGAGGCTAAGGCCTTTACGTAACAACTCGAAATAGGCAATTGCCTCAGTATTCCATCGCAATAGGCCACTAGTGCTCCGGCGCCAGGAATGGCTAATGTATCAGGCCAGCTTGACAGTTGAAGTTGATACAGTGGGTGTACTTCATCTTCATAAATTGACGACCTCCGTAGCCGAGAGGTGAGCACGTCGGACTTATATGGCGTCGCCATCTCTGAGGGTCCGGGTTCATTGCTTATATGCATCCCACTGAAGGGCACAGGTCTAACATAAACTATGAGGTAGTTTGGGCCATACCCTACCACGCGGACACAGTGCGGATTGGTGGAGGACTGTTGTAAGGACAGTGTCTAAACCGAACTGTCAGATGTAATCAAGCCGCCATAAGGTATCTGACTAGGCTTTGCGACTAATATCAAGCGATATCAGCTAGGACCAACTTTTAACGTGCCATCCGAAGCACAGAGATGCTCGTGATAAACGTCACTATATATGGCCGGAATGGTCATCCATCCACTCACATCCGCGGCGTTGGTTGCTTCACTTTAGTAATCGATACCAAAGCGCTGCCGCCACTGAGCAACGAGCAACTCCACTCTAGAATTTAATTAGTTCTAATGTCATTGCCTGAAAATAAGCTCATATTATAATTGTCTCACTTATTCACGGTCAGCGTAAAAATTAGGTTTTTTGAGGTTTCAACGTCGTTTGTGTTAGGAAATATCAAAGCCTAAAGAATAATGATGCTTTGTTTAAATCTAGATTTAAGTTCTAAGAAGCCTGCTGTATCTCCTTCCATTAAGACATCACGATGTCGGTTTACGGCATCGTTAAACCAGCGCCATTATCGCATGGAATCTTCTTTGTAGCGGTTTTATTTGGTTAGATTTTTTATACGACGGCTAAGCTGTAAATTATATGAATAATATGAAGACCAGTAATGCTACCGACTGTTCTATATTCTGAATTATTACTACTAAAATGGATCTTCAATTTTATTAGCAACCACGCTACTGAACTTAATTCGTACTATGGTATTATTAGTCCAATAGATATACAAACTAAAATCAAAGCAGAGGGAGGGATTGTAAATTTTGTTTTTAGCAATTCCATGCAAGGTTTAATTGAAGATAAATAACACTTGAAAAAAATCATCGACCTCAGGTGGGACTCGAACCCACGTCCCATCGCATACCGGGCGAGTGCTTTGACCACTAAGCTACCGAGGACGTCACGTGACAAGATGAAATTCCTCAAGTGTTTTTTATGACACTTATTATGGTATGCGATGGGACGTGGGTTCGAGTCCCACCTGAGGTCGATGATTTTTTTCAAGTGTTATTTATCTTCAATTAAACCTTGCATGGAATTGCTAAAAACAAAATTTACAATGTTTAAGCATTTCTGATCTTAACCAATAGTCAAATATTTGTAAAAATATTTCTATAGGGTGTTGACGGTAGTATACTACTCAGCTATACATATAGCTACAACATTGATCAGAATACGCTGGCTTTGACAGCGAGAAAAAACACTTGAGGAATTTCATCTTGTCACGTGACGTCCTCGGTAGCTTAGTGGTCAAAGCACTCGCCCGGTATGCGATGGGACGTGGGTTCGAGTCCCACCTGAGGTTGATGATTTTTTTTCAAGTGTTATTTATCTTCAGAGGGAGGGATATTAGATTACTAGTTTCAGAAACTTTCAATGCTAATTCTATGTTTTTTTAGTTTGAATGCCAAAAAAATGTATTAAGTTACTTTTAAAACATTGTGAAATATTTTTCTTATAACTCTATATTCCACAATATATGCCTGACTTAGATGATTTATTGTTGATTTGTCAAGTTTTCTACAATGAATATTGGACAAAAGATGTTTTATTTCAAGAAACCCAAATATATCTTGCCGAAAATTTTGTAATGCTAGTGTAGTTCTAATATGATTTTTATGTGGACAAAGGTAACAAATATAATAAGTAATATCTTTGTAATACTAATCAATACTGTTTAATATTTTATGCTTAATTAGTCACTCACTCGGTACACATGAGCTGGGTTCGCCCGCAATCGAGAGTTGTCACCTCCTTGAATATACCCACATCACATTTGAGGGCAAAGTTCCACAGAATGTTTGCCGCTTCTATCTCGAAGCAGTCTAGGTAATAAAGCCACTTCACTTTAGAGTGCCTTTGTAATGGCAAAAATACGAACAATCTCTACGTTTGAGCGCTCTTTTTCTAGTAAAAATTTGTTTTAACATGGTTTCGATATGATGATGAGAGATTTAAATACGTTACATAATTATTACCGGATAAGTATACATTATTGGAGTATTCCTTTGATTTTTAATAAACCTATTTATATTTATTGCCGGTAATCTAATCATGAGTTATTAAAACAGTATTACTATAAATTTGTTTTGATTTGTGTGGAATTTGATGAAAAAGCAATACTACTGCGTAAGAACTATTCTTAGGTAAAGCCCAGAGGAGTAGCCATGAATTTTTAAAACAATCTCAAATCTGTCAAATTTCGTACGTAATGACGTACGAAATTGACAGATTTGAGATTGTTTTAAGAGTTCATGGTTACCCCGCTGTCGTAAGTTTTTACTATCCTAAAAGTATTCGACATAAATATCTGTTTGACAGTCAATAATCGTTACAATGCACGTCTATGTATTATATGTGGTAGTTCGCGTCAGCAGACTGTATTTGTTCTCGTCAAATAACATTGTGACAGTCAACAGGGCAAAGCAAAGATGCGTGTCTAAAAATATTGTATAAGACAGGTAAGACAGCTAAGACAGGTATACCTACAGGGGATACATTTCGGCAAACAACTGAAAAGATATTAGCATTATGGTTTGGGAAGACTGTTTTGTTCATTCTGTGCGGTAATGTTATTCATATCGAATAGGTAATGAATCTCTAACTTTACCGCGATGGGGTTTTAATGTGCCGTGTTATGTTCATGTAGAGCTTTCAGCGGAATTGTACAAGTTTCGATTTAAATCGGAACAACGAGCTTTAATTGGATTTTGTGTTTACTAAAAACGAATTAACGTGTATGTTAATATTTTATTAATTATTCTGCTATGATTGTCAAATTATAAAACTATTTTTTAAGTCGCATAAATAACTAACAAACAATTATCTTTGTATCTTTTGAAATTTGTGTGTACATCGTCTTGAAAAATATGTTTGAGTACCTCTAAAAATAAAATAAAAATTGCTGTAGGTTGGTAAGGTTGGTTGGTGGTGCTAATTTGAAGTATTTAAAACAGCTTTATTCTCCTATATAGTGTAATATTATAAAAGGAAATAGGAAGACTAGCAATTGTCTAGTAAATGGTTATGTTTTTTGGTAAATACGTACTTAAGCACAAAACATTGATATAGGCAATTTAAAATAACATTCAATAATAAAAACTACTCTAACATGATTTTAAGATTTTTTTGCCTATTTTATTCACTGCCCTAAACCGGATTATAAGAATAGACGTGGGAAACTAAAAGCCTTACTACAAAAAAGATAGACTAGTGTCAAACACTTGTCTAAAATTAGTCAACCAATTTGAAATGTTGATACATCAGACATTCGAGACGTATTATTAAGAAACATTTCAAATTAGTTGACTAATATTTAAGACATGTTTAACCCTAGTCTATCTTTTTGTAGTGAGGCCATAAATGTTCCTATGTTTTACATGGTTCTATTCTGTTTGTTTTTTGTTACATCAATACACTGTATTCTGCATACAAGGTAACAGTAATGCTGCCTTGAATATTTTATTACGTTTTAAATCAATGCACTGCGGTATTATGAAACATTTAGTAGTGAGGTTTGTGAATTTGTAAGCCGGATAACGCTGCCAGAGTATTCTAGGCCAGGTAGTTATGTGGGGGGTACACCGCAAATATGTAATTCCTTGATATCTAAGGTAGCTAAGGCCTTCGGAATCTGTAGGACACATTTAATCATTTACACTACTAATTAAAGCTTGATGTTGCTCAGGTACGACGATGAGTCAAAGCAGCTTTGCAAATACAATTGTGTAGTTGATTAAAAGATACCTACCTAATATGTGTCAACTTTTCCTGCTTAATGCTTACCTACTTAGTCCTAGTTCTAATTTAATCCTTTAGTAAGCATTGCTTTACTATGGACGTGACTGTTCGGATCATGTGTATCTAGTATTATCAGAATTTACAAGATATTAGCACTAGAGGAAAATAAAGTACAAGTGGCCGGTAGACCAGATAATCTTTTTTACAAAACAATCTGTTTATTGACTACGTGCCAAAAAATTACAACACCATAAAAAAAAAAACTGATTTCCGTAACCATAATCGAGGTAAATGGCTTTTTTGAATGAAAGAGTAACCTTTTTTCTTCAAATTTAGATAATTCCATAGTTAAACCTAAAACACAACTTAATAATTCCACGAAAATTATTACATTAATGACCTTGTAAAAAATTGAAATAATTTTTAACGCCTTTTAAGAAACTGTTGCTTACGTAATCGTATGTGGTACGAACTAATACTGGAATTATGTAAGACAATACAGACAGCTTAGAAAGTTAGCCGGAATAATACGACAGCGCTGCGAATGCAAACTGCTCTGTCAGCTTCGACCCCTGAGCTCATAACACTTAGCTTTGTACCAACAAATGCCTTTAATTCTGTCCCGTTCTGTAGCAGAGACAAATAGGGGGCATCCCTCAGGGCGCATATTAAAAGTATAGGACGAGGGCCGAATAATTGCTCGATAAAGTTTCTGGTCACGAGCCGCGGCCGAACGCCTAATTCTCTTAGAGCTGTGCCAGTGTGGGGCGCGCAAAAACAAGACTGAGGACTGCTACACATTGGGTTAGGATATTTCGTAGCTAGTATATTAAAACTAGGGAACTTATGAACACTAGCCAGCCGAAATACAGGCTGATTCCAAGGTCGACTACTATAAAAAGATAAGATAAGATAAGATAAAATGTATTCTGTATAAAAACATAGCATTTTTAAATGTAAACTTAAATTATCTTGTTTCATCATCATCATCTCAGCCTATTGCAGTCCACTGCTGGACGGAGGCCTCCTCCAAAGCGCGTCAAAGAGCACGATCTCCCGCTTTTTTCATCCATCCACTGCCAGCCATCTTCCTAAGGTCGTTGGTCCATCGAGCTGGGGGTCGCCCTACACTACGTTTGCCTAGGCGTGGTCTCCACTCGAGAACCCGTTTACTCCACCTTTCATCGGTTCTGCGACAGATGCGGCCAGCCCACTGCCACTTAAGCTTGCTACATGTTTGGACTATATCCGTTACTTTAGTCCTCTGCCTGATGATCTCATTTCGATTCAATTGATTCGATTTCAATTATCTTGTTTATTCTATAATTTAAAAGTTAGTAGTTACCTAAACTAAGCAATAAATTTGCTTGTAGCTTAGGTATCTATGAATACTTGAAGTACTCGAAAAGGAACTGTTATAACTGATAAATCAGTCAAGTGACAGTATGATTTCACCGATTTTACTCATTTACAGGTATGCTTCTACGAATTTAGTGCTACGTCGTAGTCGAGCTACGATGCTTCCAATCCAAATGCTACGCCGTAGACGACCGATCTACGGCACAAGCGTCTTATACAGCGTTGCTCAACAACGAATATACATATAAGATTAAACTAGGTCCCAAAATACTTTATTACTTCTTACGTCTCATCACCCTCCTGTCTCAAAGTGCAACTGCAGATTAGGGTAGCAGCTAAAGGTAGATTAATTCGCATGGTGGCTAGCTAGCCTAATCTGACAGCTACTTACATGCCGTTGCTACGGAATTCTTGAAATGTTTTGTAGTAAGTTCAAATCTTCAAATCTAGGTAATTTGATGCCGACGACTTCATTTATTGACTATTGAGGTTATGCTTATATCATAAATATCGATTAAGTACTTAATGAGGTAAAGTAAGACTGGACAAGAAATTAGTGATGTTACCTTTATGATATGTGATTTGATAGCTCATATTTTTGTTAAGATAAAATGCATTTTTTTGTAATCGTGTCAAAAGTGTTTAATGCGAGCCACAAACGTTGTCTGAGAGCCTGATGACACTTCAGCGGCTGCAAATAACGTGACGGAGAGAAAACGTGTCGCTGACAGTCGTTTGTTTCAAACACAAACGAAGGATCATTTATTCATGTCTTCACCACGTCCCTAAATTGTAAGGCCGGGGTCTAAAAAGTTTTCGAGAATAACCTTTAGACATCTCGTTCCTGTTCTGTTTCAATAGTTTTAATCCTATAACACGACGATTAATTTTACAACATAGTATAAATGATCCCAAGAAACACTTTAATTCTATAATTAAAGTGTTTCTTTTCAATTCTCAGAATCTATATTCTGAGAATTCAATTGCAATCTAATTAAATTGGATTAGTTGATAGTATATTGGAATCAGATATCCAATCAAAATATGTATATTCACACCAAGGCGATTATCTGGTAAGATAATCTCAAGATGAAGATGATCCTTTATGATTAGTTGATATCTAATTTAAAATTAAAAAACATGACATACCAGTATAACAGCAACTTTACGCGTGTATTGCATTACTTTCGAAAGTTAGATGTAACATCAAAAGGTTATACGGCTGTTGTGTCTTGAATACAATAACAGGAAACGTTTGCAGCATCTCTCCACGGCAAATATAATACATCCACAGTACATTCAGTGGTTTTATTTCGTGCTCGTGTGCTTGCGAACGCCAGAATTGAATAAACGACATTTGACTTTTGAGCGCTGCGTTCCCTTTTCAATTCGTTGCTTTTCACACTCGTTGCTATTTTGCGAGCTCCGAAAATGTAATTTAACGGAAACGTTATTTGCGATAGATACTATTAACTTAAGTATACTATAATTAATTAATTAATACTAGCTGTGCTTGCGGCTTCGCGCTCGTGGAATGTGGGTTGTTGCTCTATTTTACTTATTTCAAAGGTGAATTTAAAAAAGTTGCCTATGCCCTTCCTTTGAGTTTAAGCTTTATCCGAACCAATTTTCATCAAGTTTGTGGTTTAATCATAAACACGTGACATACACGCATTTATAATACTGTGACAAACTAAAACTCTATTTTACGAACTTTACAGCAACTCCGCCTAAATATTTATTTAAATTTCATTGCACGGATTTATAAAATCATGACTTAAATACACGGTTCTGTAGAATAACATTATAAAGTAAATATTACTTCTGCTTTATTTTCGAGGTGCCTACAGTGAATTATGTTCATCTCACTTGACTAATAGTACATTTACGAAGAGTATTTAATTATACCAGTCGTCGTGTCGATTCGGTCGGCGAGATCAAAGCCGGTCGCGAGCGAGCGCACGCGGCGCGCGGCGACCCCTGCCGGAATGTGCCTTTGATCTTTGTCACGCACGGTTCAGGGTGGGAGAGCCAGTGAACAACAGTTGTACTGCAAATATCGTAACTTCATCGCATACATATTTTAAACGGAGGATATGAAACACACGTTTGTAAAGTTTTAATTGGTTAATAAAGTTGTGACAATTAAACATCTAAATTATAACCAATGTGTAGTTAAAGCTCTAGCATAGTTACTTACGCTAGTAACAAAAATAAAATAGGTTTACTAGTAGTTGAAAACAAAAACAAATCGCAGACAGAGTAATATAAGTTTTAAGGCTCAGTATCGTCGTTCTGGGTCAGATATAATACAATTTATTTACAACCGCCGTTTGGCAATTACACCTGTGCCCCAGTTGCGGTGGTACCTATCATTATTTTTCTACGCGTCTAAAAGACTGTCATTGTCCTAAAAAAAGGATATAAGTAAAAAAAGAACTGGGCCCTAACCATGAACTGTTAAAACAATCACAAATCTGTCAAACATTATCATTTCTGACAAATTTTGTATGAAATGACGTACCAAAATTGACAGATTTGACAACTATGAGATGGTTTTAAGAGTTCATGGTTACGGCCCTGGGCCCTAACCATGAACTGTTAAAACAATCACAAATCTGTTAAACATTATCATTTCTGACAAATTTTGTATGAAATGACGTACCAAAATTGACAGATTTGACAACTTTGAGATTGTTTTAAGAGTTCATCGTTATGGCCCTGGGCCCTAACCATGAACTGTTAAAACAATCACAAATCTGTCAAACATTATCATTTCTGTCAAATTTTGTATGAAATGACGTACCAAAATTGACAGATTTGACAACTTTGAGATTGTTTTAAGAGTTCATCGTTATGGCCCTGGGCCCTAACCATGAACTGTTAAAACAATCACAAATCTGTCAAACATTATCATTTCTGACAAATTTTGTATGAAATGTCGTACCAAAATTGACAGATTTGACAACTTTGAGATTGTTTTAAGAGTTCATCGTTATGGCCCTGGTTTAAAAATATAACTTTAACGTTCTAATGAAAGTATAATATTTTAAGTAGCACTAATGTGCTACCTAAAATTTGTATAGTGGCTAGAAAAACAAAACACAATGTAATGAACTTTGCATGCTGTTGTTATCCACAAAACAGCCTAAAGGTACAATTGTGCGTTTTTACTAAAATATTTTTAGTATTCGCTTACATTTTTCCATTTTTGTGTTGACTTATACATCACATTTACAATTAAACTTCCAAAATCAGAGCAAATGTTTACGAAACAAGGCGCGCTGTAATCGCGCGGAATAATAAAAATAAAGGCAAGCCTGCGCAAGGAGCGCGCATCCATATTTAAAGGACTCTCTGTTATTCGTGTAAGTACGTAGAACACGGAAGTTATTCAATTCACAACATTTCAACATATGGCGTTTTGTAGCAACACCACAATACCTAATAGTATAATCACATGAGACTTTCTTACATTAAAACGCGTAGTTTTAATATGAGAGCAGTCTTAAAACAATTTCAAAGCTGTCAAATCTGTCAATTTTGGTACGTCATTACATAAAAAATTTGACAGATTTGATAATGTTTGACAGATTTGAGATTGCTGTAAGAGTTCGTGGTTACCGCCATGTCTCTTTCCATTATTAACATTAATTGATTAATAGTCAGTTAATACAAGTTCTTAAATAAGCCCTGACCTTACATAACGTGTGTAATTGTTACTGAAAATAAAAAAAACAAAAAGTAAGTATCATTGTCAATGTAGTAACATTGGTAAATTACACATTAAAAATTCAGAGTATTAATTTTAAGACGTTACTTCACTTCACCGCTAATTATATCAATCCATCTTCTACACCGAGCAGGATTTTATCTAGGATCTTTAGCACGTTAAACTATCCAACACATCAATTCGCCATCGAATTAAAGGTTTTCAAGAGTTGGCCAAGGCACACCCAAGGCCGCAGACAAGGTAGGGGCGGGAGTCCGGGACCCTCCCCCCCTCGCAGAGGTTTTATTCGAGATATTCACGGATTCGCGTCACGCACCGCCGCGGATTCATTTCGGAGCCGGCCTTTTTATAATTTAATCTTATGCCTTGTTACAATCGGAATGATAAAAGAGGGCGCGACGTGTGCGAATATTCATGAGTCGCGTTTTTCCGTGTCGATTGCACGGCCAAATTGGAAGCCGTGTCGGTTAATTCCGTTCGTCGAATGCTCTACAATGTACATAACCTTTATTTCCATAACGAGGTCGCGACGCTTCGCGCCGCTTCGCACGGCGCCGCGTCGTTACGCTGTTTTGTTCTGCGGGACGGCTTTTTCAGCGATCATTGTTCGCGTTGGATTAACGGATGCATTTTCAATCGGAAAAAAAAGAGTTTTTTGTTTCAAAGAGTTTTACTTTTAAATCAAGTTTTTTATACAAACGTTTTCCGATTCAGCTACGTGGTGCTACATGATAAAAACATTAGCTTGAAACATTTTTATTTATTAAGTGGGCTTGATTTTATTTTTGATTCAGCATAATAGTGTGATCACTTAAGCAACAAAGAAGTTAAAAAGATTTGTTATAAATACAAAGTGTAGGTATGTACTGTAAGGGCGGGAGATCGTGCTCTGTGGCGCTCCTTGGGGGAGGCCTATGTCCAGCAGTGGACTGCAACAGGCTGATATGATGAAGTACTGTAGAGGTTAATAACCCACTGAGTAAAACCTCTACGTCTACCATGGTATGTTCCAAGAAGTAACTATTTTTGAATATCGAACGTTTTCATTGACGTGGAAGAAACAGTTAATTCTTTATTCAATCGCCAACTTGGCAAAACCTATAGGAATATTCAGAAAAATAGTATACATTTTCGGTTCTTTTATCTTAAGCAAAGAAGAAGTATGTTTCGATATTCAGAGTAGTGCCACGAGGTATTAAGTTAAGTCCTATAATTAATTGAATAATTAATTTATAGGAATAAATAGTCAAAAGTTATCGTAGTAATTTATTTATTTGCTTCCTCTGAGCCCCAATAGTACGCCCCCAAGCATTATTACAGTACCTTCGTACGTACAGGCTTTTAAAGAAACACTTTAAATTTCTAAATTAAAAAAAAACAACACACAATAATAAATCAGTGTCCCAAATTAAAAAAGCAACATAATATTACCCAGAAAAAATATTCATCATCGGTGAAAAAGAAAAAAATATTTCATGAATTACATATTGCGTAGACTTAAATTACCGAGTGAGTGCGCGCGCGGCGTATATTTTGACGAGCCCTGGAATAAAACTCCGTCCCTAGAGCACTGCAAGATTTACTCCGGAGCGCTGGGAAATGAAATATTGAGGAAAAGCAATATATTATAAGAACATTAGTTTCGAAACCTCCGCCTATGGGCTTAATATTAACTAGCAGTTTCCACGTCTCATGAATTATTTACTGCAGCTAAATCTCTATCTCCTTGTTTGTCAAAATAACGAGTATTATATTACGTCACTTTTTATCTTTACTTTTCCTTGACTGGCTGAATAGCTTCAACAAAAATGTCGTCTTTTGTAATAGTGTTGCTGTGTCGTGTTAATTATGTTCCGAAATCAATTGACTGCTAGACATAGGCCTACCAATGCCTACCATACTTAATGCTCAAACATTTATTGCTAGGAGGTAGTCACATCTACAAATTTAGCAGTTAAATAATAATACAATGACATAGAGCCCTTCTTCTCAGTCGTAACCCCAGGGATTGGGGATCGTGACCATCAGGAGGTCAATTCAGGACAGAATTGAGTGGGACCGAGTTAAGCTCTTCCATGTTGCTCTATCAGCGGCGGCGTGGACAGCATCGTGCAGATTTAGTTGCAGAAGTTTGGTTTGGTCACACCACCTGGCTGGAGTTCGGCCCCTTTGTCTTTTTCCCTCCACTTTGCCCATCAGTATCGTCCTTTCCAGAGACTCTGGTTGTCTCCGCGCTATGTGGCCGAGAAATTTGAACATGCGGGTGCGGCAAGTGTCTGATAGGCGCGTCGTGATTTTTAGCTCTTTCAGGATACATTTATTCCGTCTAAAGGCTGTCCACGGGATTCGCAGCATCTTTTGCCAGCACCACATCTCGAATGCGTCGATTCTCAGCTTCATAGTGGCTTTGATGGTCCATGTTTCGGAACCGTACAGGAATATAGGGAACACCAGCGAATTGACGAGTCTGAGCCCAGATCAGCTGTTTTTAGGGTTCCGTACCCAAAGGGTAACACGGGACCCTATTACTAAGGCTCCGCTGTCCGTCTGTCTGTCTATCTGTCTGTCTGTCCGTCTGTCACCAGGCTGTATCTCATAAACCGTGATAGTTAGAGGGTTGAAATTTTCACAGATGATGTATTTCTGTTGCCGCTTTACCAACAAATACTGAAAAACAGAATACAATTAATAATGAAGGGGGCTCCTATACAACAAACGTGGTTTTTTTTGCCGTTTTGATAGATAATGGTACGGATCCCTTCGTGCGCGAGTCCGACTTGCACTTGGCCGGTTGTTTATTTTAATCGTCGCTAAACTTTTTCGAAAGTTTCTTTTAAAATATCATTTGTCATATCTAGATTCGAAACAAGGGTAAATTTGCAACATAGGAAGTTCTAATGTAACCAGAATTTACTGCTTAAATGTATGCGCGTATCATTAATCAAATTTTAATAATCGAAATGTATTAAGCCATAACGAGAACGTGATCAGACTACTCAGGTGCAATTTCTGTATTATTTCTTCCTACTGCATAAAAGTGTGATACTTATTTCCTAATTAATGGTGCATTTTAACATTGTTTTACCAAGCTGGAAGTATTACTGCATTACTTTTCAACATATTTATGATTTATCATCATCATCAGCTCTTGGAAGTCCACTTCTGGATATAGGGCTTTCCCACAGAAAGCCAATGCGAGTGGTTCTGGGCTGTTTGCATCCATCGGCTACCCGCAGCTCTGACTAGGTCATCGGTCCACCGTGTGGGGACCTACGTTGCACATTCCAGTTCGTTCGTGGTCGCCACTTGAGAACCTTTCTTCCCCAACGGTTATCAGGTCTGCGAGCGATTTTTAGGGTTCCGTACCCAAAGTGCACAATGGGACCCTATTATTAGTCCGTCCGTCTGTCTGTCTGCCTGTCCATCTGTCATCTGTCTGTATCTCATGAACCGTGATAGTACTGTTAAGACAGCTGAAATTATCACATAATATGATGTATTTCTGTTTCCGCTTTAACAAGAAATCCTAAAAAACAGATTTCATACAATATTCGTGATTTTTTGCCGTTTTTACTGATAATTGTACGAAACCCTTCGTGTGCGAGTCCGACTTGCACTTGGCCGGTTTTTATGATTAACGACATAAAATAAAAATAAAAGAGTTATTGAGATTTAAAAAAATCCTCATTCCCCTCTGATAGCCACCCCCTCCTTCCTCCCCCCTCTAATTACCGCACGTGAAGACGCGAGCTAATCCCGCGTCTCTTTGTCGCTCGCCGGTAATGGACGCCGCATATTTATCACGCCGCTCGGAACATACACTCAATTTTCCCTGAGTACTGTCGCGTCATTCAATTACGGAACAAATGTAGAGGGTACATTGTTATGAGTGGATAAAGAGGCAAGGAGTGGTGGATTCGTTTCATGGCGGGATATTTTGTGCTATTAACAAATACTGATATATTTCATGTTTGTGTGTGTTTTTAAAACATAAGTTGAGATAATTTATACAGGGTTACATTGCAAGGTAGCGCCAATTTTTCAGGGACTACTCAGAATCAGTAACTAAATCGATCTACGATATAAACGATCTATAAAACAAACTCATGTTTTATTTTTTTAATTACTATCCGCTGTTCAAAGCTGCTTTTCGTGGATAATCTTGTCTCATTCATAATAAGATCTTATTTTTAAAATTTGGCACTACCTTGCAATATAACCCTGTATATCAAACTTAAGAGTATGTTTTATATTCAAATCCACAATAAAGTTTTTACATTCATTCTTCAGTCAATTTGAATTATTGCGGAAAATTGTTAAGAGTGGCACAGAGATACATTTTGGAGTAAAAACACACTACCTCCTTACTTATTTTATGGTTTGTGTTTAGTCACAGGTCAGTGAATGGGATATAATTAAAGTTGACAGATTTCTGACTATACCCACAATAATTATTTATCTGTATTAAAATATTAACCGTTTGGATAATTTATTGTTTTGTAGCAATTCTTTTCTTTATCTAAACACAAGTGGATAAAAACTATGCTTTGTTTTAACAGAACAATTCTTTATCACACAGCATAGCGCTTACCTTCCTGCCTTCGGCCAAAGTTGGCACATCTTTCGTAGCCCAAAAAGGTTTAAGGAACCACAGCCCACGGCATTTGAGTAGGTTAGTATAACGGTGGAAGTACAGCAATTCCGCTTGGCCGCCGTCCTAATGCCGCCAGATTAGCGTAATGAGCGCGGCCCAACTCCGTGTAATTGGCCCTGTGGTAGGCCACTATACAATTGGTAACTCTTCTAGTAATATAGTCGAGTAATAACTCTTCTCTTCTTTCTTCTAGTAAATAAATGTGGTAACAAATGTGCGGTTTGAGAAAGAGACGCTAACTGTAGCCAAATCGTTTGACTTCAGGCCGTTAGTCAACTAGTAAATATGTACATGTAAAAGTAAAGCAATGTAAGCAGCACGAAAAGCATAACATGAAAACAACTTATCGTTTGGGGCTTGAGATAGATATTCAATTTTCAACATTGTCTCAACGGACTTAATTTTTTGTCAAGCTGACAAAGTCTTATTTAATTTACTAGCGACTCAAACTAACCACAAAGGAAAAAAAGTTCATTAAGATTATCTTAATAATAAAATAATGATGTACAAAAGAAAATATTTTCCAAATTAAGGACTTCATACCCAAGAAGCATTGTGTATTAATTCTACCAATATCGTTTTAAATTATACAAATATTTATAAATAATAACGATAGTAAATGCTTTAGTCTTGGAAGTGTGTGTCGAAAGAAATGTTCGCATAAGAATGACGCGAAAAAACCAAAGGGTTACGTAACTTTAGAATAGCATCGAATCAATCTCAGTCAGCGGCCGACAGACGGACGGCCTGCGGACGGTGATCGACACTTATTTTTGCCCCAAATTGGACGCCGATAACGAGGGTCGTTTAACGAGATAAGAGATTTTCTTATCTAATTGCAGATGCCCCCTCCTCCCCCTCCTTTTATGAGAGCCAAGCATATGCAAATACGCGCGGACGGGGGACTCGGATTCATGTCACGAATTTTCATTCGGGATTGTTGGGATTATGATCTCAGGAGGTGAGTCCCGACGGAATGTTTATTTGCGTGCATAAACAAAACACCGTACGTGGGTTAAATTGCGAATTGCATTTTATTTTTTGGTAATCCCACATGTTCGGCCTTGTTTAGAAAAAATGCGCTACGTGCTCCGTTAAATTTGCATTTTAAAGCTTTTAAATAGATAATTTTTTTGGTATATGCCGAAACATAATTATTTTATTTCAATTTGACAGGTTGTTTAGTAAAATTCCTTTTTTAAATTTATGTCAATGAACGATAATTCTGTATGTATTTTTTTAAAATAATCACCTTAGTAATAATTTACAAATACCCTAATTAGTGATAGTGATACGCAGATAAATGATCTGCCTACAAGATTTCAAATCCAAAGTATAATGTATCTTCATTAGTATTCATCTGTAAACACTGTTCAAAGTTTACTCAGCTTCAAACTGGAACTTAGTGAGAATTATCTCGTGAAATGATGCAGAATGGCGCGTTTTAAAACTACGCGCGCGCGCGACCCCATAATTCATTATCGCGGCTCCACCTGCTGTCCCGGAGGGATGTGAGGCCCACTACGGTTAACTAGATAATACTTTTTGTGTTTTATGTACATACATATTTATTGGGAATATGGAACACTCAAATTTGTTTCGAAAAATATTAATAAATAGAATCGCATATTTATTTTTCAGTTCGGGCATAATCATGCATATAGATGAGTTAAAGATTTTAAAGAAATTTAATTCGAATATTCATTATAAGACTGATTACTTTTGAAATACTATGCTTTGATGATTACACGTCTCAATTTTAAAGAAGCATAATTTTCACTTGGGCTGGGCGAATTTAAACGTACGGGCTAAACGTACAGCAGAAAACCTTAATAAACAACTTTATCTAATTAAGAGTTCTTATAATATCTCGTAGGAACAGCCTAAAAATCCTATTTAACTTAATTCTACACAATTTTCCAGTGTCTTTTTTAAGGTTCCGTACCCAAAGGGTAAAACGGGACCCGTCTGTCTGTCTGTCCGTCTGTCACCAGGCTGTATCTCATGAACCGCGATAGTTAGAGAGTTAAAATTTTCACAGTTGATGTATTTCTGTTGCCGCTATAACAATAAAGACTGAAAAATTGAAAGCAATAAATATTTAAGGTGGCTTACGTACAAAAAACATGATTTTTTTGCCGTTGTTTAGATAATTGCACGGAATTCTTCGTGCGCGTCTCGCACTTGGCCGGTTTTTTAGTCTTTTCCAGTCTGACTGTCCAAGCGTCTGAACCCACAACCAATTTAATGCGGTATTCAATTTTTGTCGCCCGTATTATAGCACTGACGAATTGACAAAGCAGATTGCAGAGTTTAATTCTACCCTCGACAAATTGCCTCGTCCCTGGGCACAGGCTTAATTTTAAAATGTGATTGAGCCATACACACATGACAGTTTGATGGGTTAAGGACGATAAAAGGTTAAAGCATCGAATTTAATTTTGATGGTTAGCTATTTGTCAGCATCTAAAACGTTTTGTGACCCTGACTCAAGAGTTCTGTATAAAAAGACTAGATAGAAAGACTTTTTTAATGCATGTTTACCCATAAAAATAACTTAGTAAATAAAAAATTTGTTACTACCACTACCAGCATAACATTTTCAAGCTACGGCTATAAATCCATCAATCCAGTACTTAAATAAAGCTTCACCTTATACGAGTAGTTGTGCATTTATTTTTGAAAAAAAAAACAATATTCTAATCAATAATCTGTCTGTAAGGTACTAGACCTCTAATTCTAGAATTAATCTAAATACACCAACAAACAACACCCAACTAAACCAGCAAGACCCGAGAACACACTCCACATAATAAACGAAGGTCACTTAGTTAAGTAACAGGCGTGTGTTCTATTCTTTATACATTGAGGTCGAGATCAACTGAAAAAATGAGATTAATTTGTCCCACTCCCGTGACTAATGCCTTTAATTTGGCCCAAAAGTGTGATTTGTAGGGAAGAGCGCCTCTTTAGCATATTAAAAAGTTTCGCAGCGGAGGGATCGGATTCCCATATATCAGCGGATCTAATTGGAGACTCGAAATGTGTCGAAATTATTGCTGTTAATTTGTTGCGTAAAGAACTTTGTTCTTGTACGTAAATATTTGGTATGTGTTGTATCTATCTACATAAGTATTTAACGAGAAAATATCACATGATAACTGTTTCTGCTCTTTTAATCTCTATAATTTGACAAGCAAATCGAAGAAGTGGAACCTAGAATACTATGCCTAAAGGCTTCGATTCCTGGCCAGGGTCAATTAATTATGGTGTTACAATGGCGTCTACTTTCCAAATTTCACGGTCTTGTACATTTTAACACAAGAATACATAATTATTATTTCTTTTTATTGCAACTTATTATATTTTTTTTCCTGACCTAAATTCATATAATATTAGTATACCTAAAAGAAGCCACACGAATGAACCCAAACACAGAAAATATGTCCTAAAAATATTTTCCCCTAAAAGGAAAACTTTCCGTCTGAATTAAAGCATTTAAATAAACAAACAGACTTTTACAATAAGTGTCCGCTGTGTCTTTTGTCAAATTAAACGAAGGTCAAAATTTACCTAAATTATTATGACGGGTGACTAAATATAATTGACTCAGGAATGAAAAATGAAAAATGACTTTCTGGTTATTTTCCATAAAATTTTCGTTATTCTAGGTTACACAACATATTTGGAGCTCTCACGTTATACATTCGCTTACAAACTAGAAACTATTTATAGGAAAATAAAATGTTTTAAGCAAATTAAGTAAATAAAATATTATGTACCTACTAGCTCATTAAATACGAGTATTTACCATCGGCTCGGATCTCAAAGATGGTATAATTCTGGAACATACCTGAAAACAATTAATTTTGATTAATAATAATAAAAAAAAAAACATTATTTTTAGATTAAATAAATAAAATAATAAATAAATAATAATAGTTGGTTTTATCAAGTAATATACACATTGCTTTAGATATTGTTCTTTGTCAGCAGAATTACTAGTTTCAATTTTTGAGACAATGCTATACATCTTGCGTAAGTTAAAATAATATTAAAAATCTCATTTTCTGTTTGATGTTAAAAAAAACCCTTATTCAACTGGAGGAAGTAGTCCAGTTGAATAAGGGTTTTTTTTTAAAATGATATTTGTTTTTATATACACGGTGTTACTTTGCATCCTTGCCATATTTACAGAGGTAACTATATCACTGACAATGATAACAAATCAGTAAAAAAAGAAAGACCTAATTCTATTTTTTTTTAATCTTGAGTATTTTATTTTATCGACAATCTATTAAACACAACACTATTATCGAAACGCATGCACATCACTGTTCTTATTTATCGGCAAAAAAGACTTTGTAGTATTACTTGATTAGTGATCGCGTACCGTTCGAGACAAAATCGGTTTATTCCTATGTGTACTGCAAAACCAAATTCACTAAAAACTTAGTGTACTTTATTTATGGGAGTCTCTAGTTTATCTAAACAATAGGTATTGTTCCCTACTTTTATCACTGTGAATATGGCAAGGATGCAAAGTAACACCATGTATATTTATTTTGTAGAAATGTATTAAATATTATATTGTTCGTAAAATAACTACTACAAGATAGTTATACTCTCATTCAACTAGTAAAAATTTACAATTAGATCTTTAATTAAATTAGCTAACTAGTAGCCGGGCATGTAAAAATAACCTTTTAAAAAAGAAAAAGAAAATAAATCATTTCGTACAAAAAATAGTATACAAATAATCAAGTTTTCTATTTGCGTACAAGAAAGTAACTTTTGTTGGTAGACGGAGTTGCGGGGATGAGCTTGAGGGAATAAGTCGGTGTGAGTAATCAGTCGGCAGCAAATTACATCCTGCTACGTGCTTTCTCGTTGTAGAGAGAAGAAAATACTGAGCACTGCTAGTTTGGGAAGAAATGTAACAATAAAACCAGCATAATATGTGACACAGTACCTAAGTATTTCGTTAGTTCAAAAGTGAGAAGTAAGCTTTACAAACTCTTTTGACGACCCCATAGGCGGAATGGCGCGGTTATTAGCCTTGAAAGCATAGGGTCTCGGTTAAAGTTATTCAACAGAACGTTTTTTTTATAAATTGCATTCATCATCATCATCTCAGCCACAGGACGTCCACTGCTGAACATAGGCCTCCCCCAGTGACTTCCAGATCGGCCGATTGGAAGCGGCCTGCATCCAGCGTCGTCCTGCAACCTTTACCAGGTCGTCTGCCCACCTTGTGGGTGGGCGTCCTACGCTGCGCTTGCCGATACGCGGCCTCCATTCCAGAACCTTTCTGCCCCATCGGCCGTCAGTTCTACGTGCTATGTGCCCCGCCCACTGCCACTTCAGCCGGCTAATCCGTCGGGCTATGTCAGCGACTTTGGTTCGTTCACGGATCTCCTCATTTCTGATTTGATCTCGCAAAGAAACACCGAGCATAGCCCTTTCCATAGCGCGCTGTGCAACTTTAAGCTTCTTAATAAGGCCCATAGTAAGAGGCCACGTTTCAGTTCCGTATGTCATCACTGGTAACACACACTGGTTGTATACTTTCGTCTTTAGGCACTGAGGTATTTTGGACGAGAAGATGTTGCGTAGTTTCCCGAACGCTGCCCATCCGAGTTGGATTCGTCGATTGACCTCTTTCTCAAAATTGGACCTACCCAACTGGATCACTTGTCCCAGGTAAACATATTTGTCAACAATTTCGAGAATAGAGCTCCCAACTGGTACTGGGTAGGGCGCAACATGGGCATTCGACATAATCTTTGTTTTGTCCATGTTCATCTGAAGACCTACCTGTTGGGAAACTCTATTAAGGCCATCGAGCATTGTACCGAGGTCTTCCAGCGACTCTGCCATGACCACAATATCGTCGGCAAACCGAAGGTGAGTAATGTATTCGCCATTAATGTTGATGCCGAATCCTTCCCATTCCAGGAGTTTAAAAGCATCTTCCAATGCGGCGGTAAATAGTTTCGGAGAAATAACGTCTCCCTGCCTTACGCCTCGCTGCAGAGGAATAGCTTTCGTGCTCTGCTCCTGTACTCGGACCGTCATGGTGGCGTTTTTATATAAACATTTCAGCACCTCGATGTACCGATAGTCAATATGGCACCGCTGTAGAGACTGTAGCACTGCCCAAGTCTCGATTGAATCGAAGGCCTTCTCATAGTCCACAAACGCCAAGCATAGTGGTAAGTTATACTCTTCGGTCTTCTGTATAACTTGTCGCAGCGTATGGATGTGGTCTATGGTACTAAAGCCTTTTCGGAAACCTGCTTGTTCGGGAGGCTGGAAGTCATCGAACCTACGTGCGAGACGATTCGTGATGACCCTCGAAAACAACTTGTAGACATGGCTCAGAAGCGAGATGGGTCTGTAGTTCTTCAGCAAGGTGTTATCTCCTTTCTTGAAGAAGAGCACCACCACACCTCTATTCCAATTGCAAAATTGCATTGGGCCTAGATAATAGGAGACACCTCAAAATGCATAAATGTTGGTGTAGAACCAAAAAAATTTGGTTGTGCCGTGTGGGGACGGCCGTAAAGAATACACTTCCCCACCACCAACAGGAAGCATGTCGTAAGAGGCGACTAAATCCTGTAGCTCGAGACGGGGAGCAGCGTCTGCGTGCGAAATAATAAAAAAAACTGCGCTCGCCAACCCGCCTGCCAAGCGTGGCGAGTATGGCAACAATTCCCCGATAACAGAAGTCACTGGGGGAGGCCTATGTTCAGCAGTGGACGTCCTGTGGCTGAAATATGATGAATGATGGTATAGAACCAATTTATTGGCCAATACCTTAATAACGTTTTATTTCCACAGTACCTACAGGTTACTAAAAATCAGTAGTAAGTTGAACCACAAACGTTCGCGTGGGACGAACGCAGATATAATCGGCGCGAGCAATCAGCCGGCAGCAAATTACTTCCCGCCGCGTGTCGGGACGCGCTGCATTTGCACTTCGCGCCTACGTGGCTTTTAAATACGCGGCAAATACTCGATAAAACTGATTTTGAGGCAACTTTACTACCACATTAGGGTTTTAGCAGGTTGCTATTCCAAGCTTCTTAATATTTTTAGTTTATTTTCACCGGAGTACACTTAAAAATAACAAGACAAAATGTCTGCTCACTGCCCAGAACGAGTCGACAAAATATGCTCTTTAAATGGCTCAAAGGAGCAACATCCCTGAGTTACGGACGAGGGATAATGACTTGGAAGCAATCAGTCGGTCTCAAATTGCTCTCTCGATGCAGCCTCTAGCGGCGACGCGAACGAAAATACCTCAAAAATGAATCTTTGTGGGTTAATTTATGCTCAGAGATAATGCTTCTTTGAGACTTCCTTCCTTGAAATACTATCTTCAGCCTCTAAGTGAAGTAAAATGGAGCTTCAATAAAATTGCTAGAGGACAAAGACGTACTAATTTAAAATGGATGTCTAAGTGACCTGTATAATATTGGATAAAGGGTAGTAAGACCAAAGTAATCTTCTATAGCCGGAGGGATAATGGAAATGATGGAGCTAAGAATCCAGGAAACGAAATATTGCACGATCTTATAGCAGTTTGATGTCCACCATGTTTTGTTTTACCTGTATGAAATAATTTGACGTTATAACAACATTTCTCAAGAGCCCTGGGCCATAACCATGAACTCTTAAAACCATAGACTTAGGATTCGCTATCTATGCTTAAAACAATCTCAAATCTGTTAAACATTATCAAGTCTGTCAAATTTTGTATGAAATGACGTACCAAAACGACGTACAGATTTGACAACTTTGAGATTGTTTTAAGAGTTTATGGTTACCCCTGAACTTATATCTATTCAACATACTGAAGTTATTTCCTTTGTAAAATAACTGGTCAAGTTTTCAACGAATTTATCTGAAATGTATTTGTAATTGTTTCTTTTCCCAATTGAATGGGGTTTTGTATTTCTTTTCGCTTACGTTTACGTGCCACAGAATCTACTTTGGAAACAATTTAACGTAAAAGCAATATAGTTTTTCACATAAAGTGCTATACCTCGAAATATGTAGTAACGATGTTTCTGTAGATTCTTACGCTCGGGAGATAATGGTCGCAGTCGCACAAATTGCTTCCTTCGCATTTAGGGGCGGTTTTATTCTTTTAACTTTGTGTTTTGCTGTAACAATTGGAAGAGAAACCTTTTTTTCGAGTGGAACATAATGTCCGTGGTAGGTATTACGGTTGAAATAAATTAAACGGTATAAAAATGAAAAAAAAATGGGTTATTTTATTGCCCAATTCTTATCTAATGGGTGTTTGCGCATACCTATATTTAAGTCAACAATACTTTCATAAATAGAGTAAAAGTAAAAGTAAAGTATGCCTATTTACGTCCCACTGCAGGGCACAGGCCTCACCTCAACTATGAGGTGGTTTGGGCCATACTCCACCACGCGGGCCCGGTGTGGATTGGTGGAGGGGTGTTGTAAGGCCAGTGACTAAACCTTACTGTCAGATGTTATCAAGCCGCCTTAAGGCCTCTGACTAGGCTTCACGACCAATATCAAGCGATATTGGCCGGGACCAACTTTAAACGTGCCTTCCGAAGCACGGATATGCTCGTGATAAATGTCACTAAATATGGTCGGAATGGTCACCCATCCACTCACGACCGCGGCGTTGGTTGCTTAACTTTAGTAATCGATACCAAAGCGCTGCCGCTACTGAACTACACCACATAAATAGAGTATCCAAGTACAAATAAGTAAGGTAGAAGAGTATACAGTACCAAGTATAGAGTAGCAAGTAATAAATACAATTTAAAAAGTTAATTAATTATGCTGTGATTTTATGTCACAGACAAAAGTGCTTAATTTATATGAGTCTCCAACTAGAGGTGTGAGTTTGTTTCAAAATCAAATTACTATTGAAAGGGCGTTATAAAGGAAAGTTTAGTGCAAAAGCATTAACGGAGTGAATCGCAAAGTGTCGCGGCGAACGCACTCGAAAGAGCGGGTGGCGCAATTTTAAATTATACTCTCTTTTACTTTTACAACTAAAGCAAATGATATCAAATGTTTGTTTTCAATCTAACTTAGCGAATCAACGAAAAACCTGATACTTGTAAAGTAAGGCTTAGTTCTCTCGTGGCATTTTTTTTCTCGGTTCATGTCAATTTAGAAAACTCACTTTTCTAAATAGACTTTTGTCTGTTTGTGCTGGCAAAAGCATTGTCTGATACCTTGTATCATAAGGATGTTAATTCCTTACTTGCAGACCGCGGCACTTGGTGATTTTTCTGTCTATATTTATACACGGTGTTACTTTGCATCCTTGCTATATTCACAGAGATAAAAGTAGGGAACAATACCTATTGTTTAGATAAACTAGAGACTCCCATAATTAAAGTACACTAATTTTTTAGTAAATTTGGTTTTGCAGTACACATAGGAATAAACCGATTTTGTCTCGAACGGTACGCGATCACTAATCAAGTAATACTACAAAGTCGTTTGTGCCGATGAATAAGAACAGTGATGTGCATGCGTTTCGATAATTAGTGTTGTGTTTAATAGATTGTCGATAAAATAAAATACTCAAGGTTTAAAAAAAAATAGAATTAGGTCTTTCTTTTTTTACTGATTTGTTATCATTGTCTGTGATATAGTAACCTCTGTAAATATGGCAAGGATGCAAAGTAACACCGTGTATTATTTTAATAAGTAGGTAAGATTGGCATTATAAAGCCGTATTTTGATATTAGGATAAAACATTGTCCTAGCTATGGTCATCACCTATGTACGTGTAACAATAACAATAGCTTTAGTAATACAATTGCATAAAATAAATGTGCAGTTATAAATTTAGTTCTGTACCGATTTACTCCGTGTGTTATGCAATAAGGAGTAACTACATATTGTTTATAATCCTTATATAACGTATTCCAATGTTATTCCAGAAACATAGCACTAAACGAGCCATTTCATTATGGCTGCAATTATGTAGGCTGTACTCATCGTGTGTATTACTGTAATGCTATTACTTGATTGCTCATTGCGGCATCCTACCCCGTGTCGACTTCGTACCCTAGCCTGGAGATAAAAGCCAGCCAGCGCATTAAAAGGTACGAACACACATGACAGATGGATAAGGACCGCAAAAAGATTGTCACGAAATACGATGTAACACGTATTAAAATTTTCTATAAAAACGTGAGTTACTATATATTGGCAGTGGCCAAAAGCAGTAACGAAGTTAAGCATTTTCCTACTAATAACTTGCAAGAGAAGATGCTCCTTTAACTATCTAAAATGGACGGTCAAGGTATTTGATTTAACCAATTTGATCCAATTTGAAATGTTTGTTAGTACATAATATGTTTCGAATGTCTGGGCCATAACCATGAACTCTTAAAACAATCTCAAAGTTGTCAAATCTGACAATTTTGGTACGTCATTTCATACAAAATTTGACAGAAATGATAATGCTTGACAGATTTGAGATTGTTTTAAGAGTTCGTGGTTACCGCCCTGATGTGACATTTCAAATTGGTTGACTAATCTTTAGACAAGTGTTCAAACCTAGTCTATCTTTTTGTAGTAAGGCCGTAAATCTTTTAATTTCAGACCTTATAGTCGTTTAAATAATATACTATTTGGCTTTACATGATGTTCTAAGCGTAAAGGCTGCTCTCCACAGTCTGTGTTCGCATGGCACACGTCCCGTCCCTTATTCCGCGGCTTTGTTTTCATTCGATTAAGCCGGCTAAACAAGAATAACGCGATTACCGGACAAAAACACGAAAAATTGAATCGACAATCCGAGTTGGAATATTGTATTACTCGCGAACGCTCGGGTAATTCGATACAAATGGCCAGGCTTTTAGTCGCGTAATTGTTTAGAGCGTTTGATTCGATACCGTCACGGGAGGCTGCAGGAGACTGATGGTTTTAGGATTTTTTTTTATTTGTAAACCTGGTAAAGTGATTTTATCCGGTCGGTTCATTTTATTTTGCCCTTAAAAGTTTCAATTAAACACTAAACTACAAAACTATAGAATCAAGAATAAAGAATAATTTATTTGTATGTCCTTGTATAAATAAATTATTGGTTACATGGTCACATGTAACCAATAATTTAGAGGTATTATGCATTCAGTAAATTTATATTTATATAAATTTACTTATAGTATTATATTTTTTTAGTTGACATATGACCAACATTGAAATCTTTAGGAAAATAATCAACATTCCTATGCAACCAACAACAGCTGATCAACGTTTAATATAAATAATGAAATTAGAGATTTGGGAATATTATTGTCATATTTGTTATAAAGTCAATTTATGTAAAATATGAACTAAAACCAAACTTTATTCTTTTAATTTTGACCTATTTTACACTTCTGCTCATGATCCACCGGTCGTGACCGTCGGGTTTTTCAAGATTTACCTTTTCCAGCATCCAGCATTGTACCCAGTCGCGAAGAGATATGTGATTATTACGGTCCATTGAGTTGTGTATGTAAGCCTTTTGTGCCTCAAACAATAGCGTAACAACTATAAAAGCCGTATTGTATTTGTGAAGTTGCAAGTTCCAAGAATACATACTTTTATTGCGTTCAGCGAGCTTGAAAAGTTAATCTAGAAACCGTAATAAGTCGTACATTTAAAAATATATAGGATACCTCGCAAGCTTATCAGATAAATGTTACATAAAGACTTTTGTCGATAATGAATAACTTATAAACTTATTTTAGTATGTTTGTTTATCCGATATCTAATAGCCTTAGTATTAAAGCTTTGCTTTATCTAGGGGCTGATAAGTGGTGTTATTGTGAAAAGAATTTATTTATTTAACAAATACTATCAAATTGTACCTTTTAGAAATGCAATTTATTTATTAAAAGTTAATGTTTTCAAAAATATTTAAAACTAAGACAGTTTTATTGTTTGATTCATAACAGACTAGTCCAGACTGAACAAAAATGATGATCACAGACTTTTTCAGATATAATTTTATAATACCTTTTTTTAACCAACTTCAAATAAAGAAGAAGATTTTCAATCCGGTTTTGAGCCTGTCTTTCCTATTCGTTGCGGCTTTCGTCGAGATCTGTTATGCCGCACATCCACCGCAGATTTTCATAGCGTCAACTTGATCAAATTGAAATAAACAGGAACTAAAAACAATATAGCTCTACACCAAAATCTGTATTCCAGTCATACAGCCTCCACAACCTTTCTAATTTCGACCTTTCATTTAGGCGCGTCTACTCGAATGGGTTGGTATAATTCGTTACGCGACGCAGGTTTGGCCATTGTTTAAACGCTAGAATTAGGCTGAGAACTCAAATGAGGAGGAAAATGTAAAAAAAAAAACACAATTTCTCACGTCTTCTACAGTTTTCAATAATAATAATAAATAAATTGTTTCCACAATCACACCAATTATCTAGCCCCAAACTAAGCAAAGCTTGTGCTATGGCGACTAGATAACGGATAAACATACTTAAATACGTTTATAAACATCCATGACTTAGGTGCAAATGCTCGTGCTCATCACACTAACATTTGCCCCTCGCGGAATTCGAACCCGCAACCGCCAGGCATTGTAGTCCGGTGCGCGGACCACTACACCAGACGGTCGTCATCACATAATAAGAACTCCTTAGAGTTTTCTACTTTTTAATATTTTAAAACTGACATTTGTTTTATAAAATAATTTGCTCTCCTCTTCCGGTTACGGTACAAACGCGTCACGCTGTGTTTATAATAATTCATTTTTAATGCCATGAAAATTATAAGAAATAACAGTCCATTCAAGCTATATTTCATTTAACATAGAGATCTCCACAATTTTCTCAACAAGAGAGTCATTTGTGGTGGTATGGTTTATTCATGACCCATATTTTGGTTTCTGTGTATTTCTATCTAATCATTTGAGACAATTTATTCTAGATATGAGTGGCCATCATTCAATCTTTCGAATTTGTAATATAAGTAAGACAATTTATACTTGGAGATCCTGCATGTTTTAATAATAATAAATATTGGACAACATCACATACATTGTTCTGATCCTAAAGTAAGTAGCGAAAGCACTTGTGTTATAGAAATCAATCTTGTGTTTTAATGTTATGTAGGTGTTGCTTATTTTGGAACATACCCAAGCGATTTAAATTCCCATTCTTTTTCACTTAAATCGATCGAAAAGTAATACAAATTATCATTGACTTTTCGATCAAAGTAAGTGACGCGACTATTTTGTGGCACTTGCACTAGGCCCTCCGGCGGGATGGTCGTCAAAACTTTAAAGTACACTCTAGTAAATGAATTAATCCTCATGTGAGTCCTCCGCCTAAGACTTATTATAGAGACATTAACGATCCGGAGCGCACGCGAGCGCCTGCCTCGAACTAAAGCAAATCTCCGCTGAGTTCGTAAAATACGGCCAAAAATAACACGAAACAATGGCGGCTGTATCTTGCGATGAATGATCATATCTTTTTTATTGCGTTACAGGTAAACTTGTATAATTTGTGAATGAAAACTTTTTCAAGGTAGCGTAAAGTACCTATAGTGCGTAATCATTTTAATCTTAAAACCTATAATAGCTCAAATTAAAACCTTTGTTAAGCAAATCTGTTTTTTTTAAATTTATGCTTTCATTAACAATGTATGAGAAAACCATTCTTGGTTTTTTGATTTTAGATCTTTTTTGTTGACAAAATTGCCATTAAAATAATTAAAATTGGTGTAAATCTGCAATCATTTCGTATCTCGTAAGGACCGTCCCAGTGCTTTTATTCCGGACTCATTCTATAAGTAGATATATTCATAAAAATAGATTTATACATAAGGCTAAGGATTACCTGATTGCTATCATTATAAATCGGTTTTAAAGATATTTTAAAAAGCTAGAACAAAACTTTTTAATCTCATAAAGCATTAAACTAGGTTTAACACCGTTAGTGAATATTCCGTCTACATCGCTTCTTTGATTAGACTTTAATTAAGTTATCGCCTCGGTAATTTAATTCGAAGCGCTAACCGCAGCTTTTTTACCATTTTTCATTCAACCCCTATTAAGCATAATAGTCGTGTCACAACGAAACTACAATACAGTTGAATGGAGTAAGCGCACTTCCTAATCTGCCCTGTAGTCCAAGACTATAAGATATTGAATAGGTTAAATGTGAACGATAAAAAAGAATACTTGAAATTTTAAATGTAACAGCAGATTTACTATTTTTGCTTTTCATATTTATAAGAAGAACACAATTTAAAAAAAACTTTGAAGTAAGTTTTGTTTGTTTTCAAAGGTAAAAGAAGTAAATAGGTGTTTCTCAAAGATATCTGGTTTTATTTTGGGCAGTGAAATCTTTAACTTTAGAAAGATACCTCTTCACCACTGAAATTGTTTTAAACTATAAGAAGCTATTAAAGAATCGCATAGCAACTTATTATGGCGTGAATGTTGCGACCACATGTTACAGCAAAGCTAATATGGAAGTGCTTGAGCCACTTCCGGTTAATTGTGTATGTGTGGAATTAAAGTGAGCAAGTCCGAATGCACTATTAATATTGTTTATTCACAATACACAGAACATACAAGAAGGAGTACATAAAAGAGACGAATTTACACAGTAGCAGTCAAAGTACAATGCACAAAACACGAGAAGGTGAACGCGAACAATGAAACGTTGAAATTCTAATTACGTAACCGAGCGCGTAGGCATCGGCGGCGCGGCGAGGGGCACGGGTTATACGTCAGACTATGTTCTCTCGACTGGCGAGCATTCGCGATGCGCGGGAGTCGAACGAACCTCCGACCGGTGCGCGCAGCTATAGTGCATCGATATACAACGCTCGCTGCATACTACGAGTATCGCGCGGGTTTGCTCGTGCAATTAATTTTATTTATGTTTTAGTGTTTTTATGTTAATAATTATGTGCAAGTGTGATGAATGAATGTATTATGTGTAATATTGAAATGAACTGTATTTTGTATTATAAATAAATATTTTAGTGTAGGGTTTAGTGTTATATTATGTAAATAAATATGTTTAATATTGTAAATATGTTGTTATAAATATTATGAATGTAAATAAGTGTTGTAATAAATGTGTTGCCCACATCACTCCCCTCCAGAGACCTGGTTAAGGGCGATAAAAATCAGGAAAATGAACTTTCCTTCCAAATCTGGTAGTTTTTGTCACTGGAAAGTTGTGATTGTTGGGTTGTGCTATAGGTGGATCATCATGACGTGATGATGATGTATCAGCACATGGTGTGTCTTGTGATGCTGTGGATGTGTCATCGGACAGTAAGTAGGCAGGTTTAAGGCGGTCTATGCTTACTGTCACGTCTTTATTTTTGACGCTAATTTTAAAGTATTTAGCACCTCTTTTTAGCACTTCGTGTGGGCCTGTATAGGCTGGTTGGAGTGAGCCACGGAGCGCGTCTTCCCTAAGAAATACGTGGCTGCAAGTGGCGAGTTCCTTAAACACAAAGATTTTATTTTTCGTGTGGTGCTGAGTTGGGACTGGGCGTATGTTTTTGGCAAACGACTTCATACGAGCTGTAAAATCGTTGATGTCGGTGGTGTAACCAGAGATATCGTGGCCAAAAAATTCGCCAGGTAAGCGAAGCGGCTCACCGAACATCAGTTCAGCTGATGAGGACTGGAGGTCTTCTTTGAAGGCGCTCCTGATGCCGAGGAGAACAAGAGGTAAGTTCTCAACCCAGTTGGCGTTAGCGTGGCAGGTGATGGCTGCTTTCAATTGCCTGTGAAAGCGTTCCACTAAGCCGTTACACTGTGGGTGATATGCGGTGGTCCGGCGGTGGTCAAATCCTATGGACTTGGACAACTGCTGGAAAAGTGCCGATTGGAATTGTGCACCACGGTCAGTAACGACGTTGGTTGGACAGCCGTATCGAGATACCCAGCAGGAGACAAATGCTTTGGCTACAGTTTCCGCGGTGATATCGGTAAGTGGCACAGCTTCCGGCCATCGCGTGAAGCGATCGACGGCTGTGAGGCAATACCGATAATCACCAGCAGGTGGTAATGGGCCGATTAGGTCTATATGGACATGTTTGAAACGCGCAGAAGGTAAGTCCAGCGTACCTAAAGGTGATGAGACGTGTCTACTTACCTTTGAACGTTGACAGTTCAAACATGCCTTAGCCCACTCACGGCAGTTTTTGCGCATTAACGGCCAGACAAAGCGTTGGGCTACGAGTTTGGCTGTAGCGTTGGGACCTGGGTGGCTCAATGAATGGAGGCAATTAAATACCTGCTGACGCAGTTGCTTCGGGACGAAAGGTCTGGGGGCCGGTGTACTGACGTCGCAGTATAGTTCCGTACGGCTGCCAGGCACGCTCGTCTTTATCAGGCGAAGTGAAGTTTCGCCTTCTAGGTGAACTGCGAGTTCGGGGTCTGTGGCTTGGAGCTTGGCCATTTCTTCGAGATCGACTGGTATCTGCAGTTCATTAATCCGAGAAAGGGTATCTGCAACAACATTATTAGCACCCGATATGTGCTGGATATCGGTAGTGAACTGCGAGATAAAGTCGAGGTGTCTATACTGACGCGGAGAACAGTTACTTTTGCGCTCGTGGAATGCGTAACACAGTGGCTTGTGGTCAGTATAGATTGTAAAATGGGTCGCCTCTAGCATATGGCGGAAGTACTTAATGCTCTCATAGATCGCAAGGAGCTCACGGTCGTATGGTGAGTACTTCGTTTGTGACGGGCTCAACTTACGTGAAAAGAATGCTAGAGGTTCCCAAGCTCCTTCCTTACGCTGCTGCAGGACTCCACCTATCGCCGTATCAGAGGCGTCAGTCACCAGTCCTAACTTAGCTTGCGTCTCAGGGTGAGCCAACAGAGCTGCATTGCAAAGGCTCTTCTTGCAATCCTCAAAGGCTTGAAGTGCGTTCCCTTCTATGGCGACTGGATGTGAACCTTTGACAGAACCGGTTAGTAAGGCGTTCAAAGGCGTTTGGGTTTGAGCGGCATTTTTCAGGAATCGCCTATAAAAATTCACCATTCCCAAAAATCGACGGAGTTCTCTGACGGTCTTTGGGATTGGGAAATCAGCGATGGCTTGAACTCTGCCGTCAACCGGTTTGGTACCCTTTCCAGAGATTTGGTAGCCCAGAAACGTGACTTCAGAAGCACCGAAAACGCATTTGGCAGTGTTGATTAAAACGCCGTAATCTCTCATGCGTGTGAAGAGCTGATGCAGGTGTTCTTCGTGTTCTTGGGCTGATCTGCTCGAGACCAAAAAATCGTCCAAATACGGGTAACAGAAGTCGAGTCCGCGCGTCATTTCGTCGACAAATCTCTGGAAAGTTTGGCCTGCGTTACGTAGACCAAACGCCATAAAAGGGAATTCATATAAACCGAAGGGTGTGGTGAGTGCAGTCTTCGGAATGTCGTCCTTGAAGACCGGGATCTGATTGTAAGCTTTCACTAAATCTATGGTGGAGAAGATCGTACAACCAGTCAGACTGTGTGAAAAATCGTGGATATGTTTGATTGGGTATTTGTCGGGTATAGTCCGAGCGTTAAGTAGTCTATAATCTCCACATGGACGCCAGCCATTGTCCTTTTTGGACGCAAGGTGTAGCGGCGACGCCCATGGGCTATCTGAGGGACGGATTGTCCCGTTGGCTAACATAGCGTCGAACTCTTGTTTCGCTATCTTGAGTTTGTCTGGGGCAAGACGTCGAGGTGAGCATGAGACAGGTGGGCCTGGTGTGGTGCGAATGTGGTGTGTAGTAGTGTGTCGAACGATACCCGGAGTACCAGCGGGACGTGTTAGTTCCGGATAATCGGACAATATTTTGTGATACCTACTATTGCCACCAGTCGAGATTTTCACACTAGAAACGAGACAATCAGGCTTAAATAAAGATGTCACCATGCTCACATTGGTTAGACTATCGATGAGTTTTTGTTTGCTAACATCAACGATGAGACGATAAAATGAAAGAAAATCAACGCCGATAATTGCTTTCGTCACATCAGCGATAACAAAGCGCCATGGAAAATTGCGTCGTAAGCCTAGGTTAAGATTAAGCTGTATGTGACCGTATGTGTCGATAGTCGAACCATTGGCAGCACTAAGATGGTAATTAGTTTTACACAGGCGCTCACGGAGCGCAGATACGGGGTATACACAAATATCACTGCCAGTGTCTATTAGAAATTGAGTCTTCGTCGTGCGGTCCGTGATGAAGAGGCGACCTGGTGAGCTGTGGCAGTCATCCGTCGCCATTACTGACTGCCTGGTATGTTTCCCGTCGCCTTGTAGTCGCAGGGCTTGACACATTTGCGGGCTTGGTCACCGTGCTTGTGGTGGTACCAGCAGACTGGGTGACGCCTGTAATTGGAGTGCGACCGTTGTGATGAGGAACGGCCACGCTGGTTGTGTTGGTGTCGTTCTCGTGATCGTGGGCGGCGGTTGACTTGCGTGGACAGAGCGCTTACTTGTCTGGTCAGCTCGGCCACCTGACGCGTGAGCTCGTCGATTGGTGAGGAGCTTGCAGCTGCAACCTGCTGTGTTGGCGATGCAATATCGTTGACACGGTCGGCTAGCTCTGCTAGGGCATCTAGGCTCAACGACGGTTGGCAGGCGATGATAGGTTGCATACCGGTGGGTAGACGGCTCATCCAAATCGTCTTCAAAAAATCGGTCGGTATACCAGGTCCGGCGAGGTGTTGCAGGTGACGGAGAAACTGCGACGGTTTTCGGTCACCGAGCTGCTCGTGCATCAACAGCTGTTTCACCTTATTCTCGCGTGACACCGATAATCGCTTAATGAGTTCCGATTTTAATTTTTCATAATCGGCTGGACCGGTAAGGATGTCCTCCACCTCTGCAGCGTATTGTCTGTCGAGTGTAGCCAAAATGTGGTAAAATTTGGTCGCGTCGTCAGCAATTCGCATTATCGCAAACTGACCTTCAACTTGCGCGAACCATATCGCCGGCTTCTCTGGCCAAAATGGCGGAATGCGAATCTGCACGGGCGGCGGTGGTGGTATGGCTGCGCCGGCAATCTCAGGTCGACGTCGTGGCAACGTATTGACATTCTCCTCGCAATCCTCGAAGTCTGCTTTTGACATTATGTGTTGTCTCCTTGTGTGCTCTTGCGGAGGGTCACCAGTATGGAAGTGCTTGAGCCACTTCCGGTTAATTGTGTATGTGTGGAATTAAAGTGAGCAAGTCCGAATGCACTATTAATATTGTTTATTCACAATACACAGAACATACAAGAAGGAGTACATAAAAGAGACGAATTTACACAGTAGCAGTCAAAGTACAATGCACAAAACACGAGAAGGTGAACGCGAACAATGAAACGTTGAAATTCTAATTACGTAACCGAGCGCGTAGGCATCGGCGGCGCGGCGAGGGGCACGGGTTATACGTCAGACTATGTTCTCTCGACTGGCGAGCATTCGCGATGCGCGGGAGTCGAACGAACCTCCGACCGGTGCGCGCAGCTATAGTGCATCGATATACAACGCTCGCTGCATACTACGAGTATCGCGCGGGTTTGCTCGTGCAATTAATTTTATTTATGTTTTAGTGTTTTTATGTTAATAATTATGTGCAAGTGTGATGAATGAATGTATTATGTGTAATATTGAAATGAACTGTATTTTGTATTATAAATAAATATTTTAGTGTAGGGTTTAGTGTTATATTATGTAAATAAATATGTTTAATATTGTAAATATGTTGTTATAAATATTATGAATGTAAATAAGTGTTGTAATAAATGTGTTGCCCACACTAATGTTGCAGTGTTACTGTATTTGCTTCTACTATGCCGAGACGGCGAGATTAAATAAAATGGTATGTTCCATTTCACCGCGGTCAGGTCCGTTTATTATAATGCAGCTCAAATAGAAACATTATAAGTTCACCTTTCCTTGAATTTTGCATGTTAATTAACTGAGGTTACTACAGGATTCATAAATAATTTGTATTAATTAGAAAATTTGTTTAGAAGATTTTCTGGCTATTCATAGAATATTATTCTTATTGACGGTGATACGGTTTTAATACACTCTATTTTTCTATTTATACTGTCAAACCAAACTTAGTACTTTTTCATTATAATATAGTGCATATAACCTGACTCTCCTTAAGTCCAGAGTGAATAGGCATCTTCTGGGCAAGCTCGCTCCATCGTAGATCCCATCTATGCTCTAGAGCAAGATTGGGGTCAAGAATAAGCCCATCTCAAAATAAAAAAAAATATTTTAGCAAAATTGTAATTATGATTGTTTTATTATAGATGCTTTAAAATGCTATTTAGATACTAAGCTTCTTCCTTTCAAATTAACTGAAAATTTTACAAATTAGTACATTAGGAACATACATCTTTAAAATTATCAACTAACCTTAAAAAGGTGGGATTAAATCGCAGTTTATTAAGTAATAATGACGTGTGTGATAATAATCATCAAAGCCAAATTAGAGTAAGCACATTTCACATAAGTACTTATAATTGGCCAGAATCGAACCAAATCGCGTCAATGGTATTAGAGTCGTATTTAGTATCGTCAAAGTGAATTTAAATGAAGCACTAAGCAGCGAAGAACTCGCGTAAGCAAGCAGCGAGTTAATTAGCTATCCATTGGGATATATTTATTGCGGTATGCTTTACTACGCGAGCTCGGCGCTCGCTATATTAGTTTTGTGTTTCAGCGGTGAAAGGAGACCAGAGGGGTAACCATGAACTCTTAAAACAATCTCAAATCTGTCAAATTTCGTACGCGATGACGGACGAAATTGACAGATTTAAGATTGTTTTAAGAGTTCATGGTTACCCCGCACCAGATTTTAGGAAGATGGTTGGTAGAGACTGAATGAAAAAAAGCTGAAGATCGTGATCATTTGGAGGCTGACGTCCAGCAGAAAAATGCAATAGGCTAAGATGATATGTTCACTTTTTAGCGACCGTTCTTTACGTAAGGTTTTGCGAAATTCAGTTTTTGCATAAAAGCTTCATGCTAACTGACTGTTTCTTTCGATACTTCAAATATACTTCAAGGTATATACTTAAATAATGCATACAAGCCTGCGGGCGGTTGCGGTGGTATTTCACAATCAATTGTCTGTGCATTATCTGTTACAAAATTTATCTTATCTTTATTGCTCTGGTAAATAATCATTTAATTTCATGAGGCTATAATAGGCTAAACAAAAATGTTTGTTGAAAAAATATGAACTAAAAAAATCATCGCATACCAATTATTTACCTACATACTACCTATACAATACATATGTCTCAATATAAATGCATAAACGTACAAATCTTACCCACATCTAGAGTGATACGTGACATATTGCTATCGTGGCCTACACTATTTTAAATGAAAGAAATAATCACAGTTCCCGACAATTGTGCGATAAATCTTTTTACATGTGGTTGGGAGCTGAAAGCAAATACTCCTAAATAATGCTTACATAATACAATTAAAAACTTTATCACGAAAAATTTATTAAATATTTTAATTTCAAAATATCATGATTTCAATTAATAAAAATTGACAGTGTCCATCACTCTGTAGGACTCGCATCACTCGCTTTCACGCTACGTGTTCCGCATAGCCTTCGAAAGCTACAACAAAATCAAAAAGAACAGACGGTTTTTATTTTTTTAACAAAAACGCAACAAATCATTGTCTAAATAATATGGAACAAACCGCGTTTCATCACATCACTTTCTTGTACAAATATCAGATGAATGCTACGATCTACGATCTGCTACGACTGTAGCAGACTTTTCGTAGCAGAAGTTCCACTAATTGTGTTTGCGCTACGAGACGTTTGAGCTACGAACGTCGTAGCGGATGTAACTAAAATCCAATCATAAATTCGCAAGATTTTCTGAGTAACACAAACGAGATACACTCATAGTTGTTTAAGTATTTAAAAAAAAGTAAGTATGGAGAGTCAAATGGTGTAACGTTATATTTTACTGTGATTTTAAATTGCAGATTCCGGTTAAAGAAGGAAACAAAAGAAGAAAAGTTGTCAAATCTGGTAAAAGAACTGTCGATATTATTTTCGCTGTACTGACGCTATTCCGTGGTCACGTACTGCCGAACTGCCGGCAGTGGAACTTTACGGGTTAATCAGGCTCCGAATGGACAGCTTTTGTAGGTTAACTATGTAACTATTATGTACCGCTGGTAGTTTTGAGTAATTGTATGTATCCCTATATGCGTGTGCCATAACAACCCATGGTATATGTAATATAAATAATATATTATAATATAAATATTGGACAACATCACATACATTGCTCTGATCCTAAGGTAAGTAGCTAAAGCACTTGTATTATAGAAACCAGAAACAACGACGGTACCACAACACCCAGACCCAAGCCAATATACAAAAGTTTGTTTTCTACATTGACCCGACCGGGGATCGAACTCGGAACCTGAAAGATGGCGGCGCCATTTAAAGTCCGGCATGCTCGCCTCTCGGCTACGGAGGTCGTCTAACTATATAACTAAGGATATCCAAATAATTATATAATATTTATGGCGGTTTTGATTTTTGCAGTAAGTTTTTTGGCAACTTGTTTTTGAGCGACTTTAAGTAGAATATGGGTGTTTTAGGCTCAAAATCTTAATGTCTTATATGCAGCGTAAAAATCTGTGTATGTAAGTAGTTAGTTAGGTATCTTTCTGGTATTTTATCAGAATTTTTGCTGAAAGACATAAAACGTGAGCGCACACCAATTGAAAGGATATAAATAAACGTGAAACATAACAACAGATTAAATATTTTAATTCCTTATTACTATGAATAGCAGAATAAACAATAAAATTTCAGATCAACTGGAATTTTGACTTGCTTGATATTTAATACAGGGCCCTAACCATGAACTGTTAAAACAATCACATATCTGTCAAACATTATCATTTCTGTCAAATTTTGTATGAAATGACGTACCAAAATTGACAGAATTGACAACTTTGAGATTGTTTTAAGAGCTCATGGTTATGGCCAAGAACTGTTTGCATAATAATGATTCGTATTTTCAGCCAAATTATAAAAAACTTTAAACCTAATTCGCTGGGAACTCAGTCGAGAGGTTATGTAAACAAGTACACGTTCCAGATTGAACAAAATTAGGTTTCCCCGCACGCATGGGATTTGCTCCAGGTGTTGGCGCCGAATACTGAGTGTGTAGCACACTGACAAAAATCCGTGGCTGGATACCTGACTTTCCCTATTAGAAAAACATATTTTTCGACTAATGGCGGCAGGCGGGCATCGGTTTTATTTTGAGGTAGGCAATGTTGGTAATGTTTTATTTGTTATTTTTTTATCTGACTGAACTGACCTTCCTACATACTGCCTATGACATTTAATTAACCACGTACGCATGTCCCTTAATGGCGGTTACAATATGGTACTATTTATAGTATTGTAACCGCCACTGGTCGAAAAATATATTTTTTACCGTTACCCTAGGTGAACCGCGTGAAAGTGATACCTGACTGGCGCTAGACATTATAAAATTCAATTTTTTCGATAGTGGTTACAGTAATATGATTCTCTAGAGATTCTTTAGAGGTTGCCAACAATTATTGCCATAGGTGTCTCAACTTTTCAGGGCATTTATTTGAATATATAGGTATCAGATACCCCAGTTGTCTTCATAGTTTTGAACTAAGGAATGAACTTGTGCTGCAACATTCCAGATTATCGTTTATAACCTATCATTAATCCTCAAGATATCTTCAAAATATCACTGTCCTAAATTGACCCGAGTAAGAATTCAATCGAGACTTTCGTATTCAAGATGATTTATAACGCTACTGCACCAAACGTCAAAGGCGAACCGCTATAATTGCAAACGTACTCCCAAGCCAGCCTGAGCGAAAAATTCCACTCGCGATCGATTCTCCGTAGTCCATTCCAGCGTCCTAACGTACAGGTGTGAGTGTACTTACGTCAGAACGAACTTGGGAAAGCTAAACTAACCCCGATGAGATGTGTGGCGACCGCGAGGGGTAGGGAAGGCAGGGGGGGGGAGCCGTGATTAATTAGAAACAATGCGAGCCAGAACAAAGCAAAACCTTTGTTCGAGGTGAAAGAATATTATAAGCAATCTCACAGGTGCGGCCATTATCATAATTTGGGGTCAGCGTCTCGGAGTATCGTGTTACATACTATTGACCTGACTAAAGATTGAGAGTTAAATAAAATAATCAGAGGGTTTTGTTTCTATCGCAAAGAGTAAGATGTTTAAATCATTATAACAAGTTACGACTTAATAAAGCAGTATGTTACTATGTTAAATTAACAGACGTTTGGTTAAACGAAAATTGGGTCTAAGTATTACTGTTAATTGCAAGTTCAAAGGGCAAGGATATACCTGAGTCATTGGGGTTTGTTGTGCAATTTTATGTAGAATTTATACTAAGCATATTATTTATTTTATACTAACCATAATATTTTCACTCACAGTTTATGCCAGAAACTTTCATATCGAAATGGGTGTAGTCAATTTCACTAAAATAACATATTTTTTACACCAGAACATGCGAAAGCTTCACATCAAAAGCTCATAATCTTTAAGTTAACGCGATAAATCGAATAACCTTTTACATTTGAGGTTTATATTTAATACAGTTTCTAACCCAAACTGAATTTGGGAAGTCTGGTGGTATGTTCAGGAAATGGTGCATAATATGTTTAGATCAAAGGTGCTGTTTTCCAGCTCGTTTAAATTTCAAATATCAAGGCAAATATCCGTGTGGTATAATTTAATAAGCCTACTATTTGGACGTGGCGTGTTTTCTACCAGTAAGCGGTAATGTGGGCTATAAGTCAGCGGCAACCGGCCAACGGCAGGAGCCGATTTTTCTGACAATTTACATAGTATTACTCGGGCCACGCCCGCCATATTAACACATGACGTATCGGAATCTTTCAGGAATTTATTTACACTCTTCGACTAGTAAGTAACAGACGATGTACAAGTTCGATATTGTGATACTATTGCTGTGACCTTTGGTCACAAAATAGAAAAAATACGCCGCTATACGTAATTTGTGCTTTGGTGGAAGAATATCTGTTAGAAAGTTTAGAACTTTGGATGTGCACAAAAATACGAAAGTAATTTTTATTGAAAAAACAGGCGTACGTTTTTACTTCATATCTACAATCCCACAAAGGAAAAAAGTAAAATACTTTATGTAGTAATTTATGTGTATCTACGTAATAACAGAAATATGATATCATTGGAATTTGACGTCTTTGATGCCAATTGTATCCAATCATTCAGATAAAGATAGCTAAATAGATATATTTACTGTATTTTAAATAAACTTAATAGTGAATTTATCATGTCGCAAATAGTCTTGATTCGTTGAATATTAAACATTGTTTTACAAGTGAGATAGGTAAGCTGGAGCAGTAAATTTACAATAAATAAGCGTCAGACAAAACAACAGTTGCCAAAACACTATCTCAAACTAAGAAATTACCATAAGCACTTGTGTTTCGAGGTACCAGACAGTAAATTTTGCCAAGGTCGTCTCGCTAAATTCGCAGACAGTTACTATAGTACCCGGCATCAATGTTGAGCACTGGGGCAAAGAGTGGGGATCGCTTTGCGCATCTTACGAGACGATTATCGTATCAGAGACGCGTGTACGCGAAGCTACCAACCAATCACGGCTGGCGGTCCAGGAGCGGCGCGTTACAATCCAGCCACTGCCAGCCTTCTTCCAACGGTCGTTGGTCCATCGGGCTATGAGGGGTCCTATACTACGTTTGCCAAGGCGTGGTCTCCAGACCCCAGTTTACTCGAGCCAATTTAGTAAAGTGGGTTTCCTGGATTGAACCCCACTGGGAATCGAACTCGAAGTTAAAGGTATATCAATGCATCGCTACGCCAATCAAATCGTCATATTATGTAAAACCGGGTGCAATGCAGACGATTTTCAAGCACACGATTCATTCACAAAGTCTCTCGGTGTAAATCGCATTTAAACCTCAAACTACGAGGGTTGGCTTATCAATGTTAAATCAAAGAAAAATACACGCTGAAAAGTCGTTTACTTTCACAAATAGAACACCGGAGCTTTGACTTATAGCTGTTACTAAAGTGTTTGCACTTAAATTATTAAAAGCGGTGGTAGGAAAAAAAATGGGACATGTAAAAGTGCCATTGATGACCAATTTGCAAAAATAAATGACTTTGACTTTGACTTAAATTGTGTTGAGAAATCACGAACAAAAATTACTTATAACATTTATTTATTATTTTTCCTTCTTTACTATTTGAGTAAACTCATTTGAAATGTATTTATTTTTTATTCGATCCACTAGAGCCAACCGAAGAGGACAACGTCTAAAAAGTAATAATTTTATTCTAAAGTTCATTATTTAAGAAATTCCTTTCACATTCAGAACAACGACTATAATGTAGTCCGTGCATAGAGTACCTAAATCTTTAGCTAACCGGAATTAGAATTAAAAAACTTGGAATTAGCATTCCCGCATGCAATACAGCGGAAGTTATATTAGCCTAACTTGACTTGAATTTTTTAAATGTGTTCATTTAACTGCAAACGGTTTTTTAAACCATAAAATTCTTATAAAAAGCTTGTTTAATTTTACGTACAATCTCATTGTATGCGAAAACCGTTTTAGGAAAATACTTGGGTTGATGTAGTACTCGTTCCGTAAAATCGTACTAAATAAATAACTTGAAAATGAAGAGTGGTTTTAGTTGTTATTTACGATCAGATACTAAAAATATATGCTCGCACGTGCTGCTTAGATTTATTCCCATAAATTGTTTAATTCTTTTATAGTCTTTAAGTTTTTGATATTTTTGTGTAAAGAAAAGAAAGCACTCTTAAGGCAAAAATTACAGTTCAAATACAGATTATTATCTAATATTATTTATTAAATGTTTTTTGATGTAACATTAACAATGCTCAGATCGAGCAGCTAATAATATAATAGAGCTTTGTACTCGTATGAGTTTGTTATGGGCTTACTTTTTATTAGAGTATTTTTTCTAGTTAGTTATTTAAGGTTTATAAAAAGTGTATACAGGGTGACTGGTTAGACGAGGAAATAGATTAAGAAGGATGTTATACCCACTGACCTTAATATTTTTACTATTTCTACAATATCAAAATAGGAAAGAAAAAACTTTACACAAATAGTCAACTATAATAACCTCGACGTTATTACACGCAGCATAAGGTATCTTTTTCGACGTTCATCCGTTTAAAGTTGTCTTTCGTGTAACCTTTAAATAATAGGCCAAAGTAATTCACTTTACTGATTTTTCATCTGTTATCACCTTTTACCAGAGTTATAGATATTTAACGACATAAACGCATATTACCAATTAATTATATTCGGAAGTGTGAAAAGTAAAACGTGTTTAAAAAAATTGTTAACACACTACTTACAGGTCCAATTGATCTGACAAAATAAAAAATAAAAATGAACGTTTATCTTTTGTAACATGAAGAGAAACAATAGTCTTGATGGCAGCATTCGAGCTCTCAACCGGTTTAAATGATTTTTAATGACGCGGCAAAAAGGACCGTTCATTTTTACAACATTGAACCAGCGAGACTCGTTTACAGCACCATTATAGGAATACACTAAGCTTTTCCAATTAACGTTAATTAAACGTACGTATTTAACTATCGATTTATTATTCAAACTGTAATTACAGTAACAGCGTACTGCAAATATGATTAAATATGTATGAATGAAAATGAGCATATTTAGGACTTGCTTCAAGGAGTTCTGTTTAACAACTTCAGCTATACAAGCAATACAAACGTATTGTGACAGCTGTTTGTTATCCCTAATAAATACAAAAAAAATACTGCAGACTCAAAGCCGAACATGATCATTAATAAATAAATTATTTATTCACCATAGTAATTACTATTCGGTATAATTAAGAAGATTCTAGTGCATTGAAATTCTAAGTCTATAGTTTTTTTTTAATATACATATTTTGTTATTGCTGTATATATTTTAAATTAATTTATCCCATTGTTAGATAGAGTTTATTAAATTTTACCGGTATTCCACGTTTCAGCACAATGTTAAACTTGTTGCTACTTGTAATGCACATAAGGCTTAGTATCCACCAAAGCGGAGAGAGAAGGAGATATAAAACACTTCGAGCTAAGCCCTCCTAGAGTACAGTCCTTATTACTGCGCGCGAAATAACGCGATTATTATTATTTAAAAGTGCTCCAATTAATTGAAAATTGTTGTACTTGTTTAAGGCTCTTTGGACTAAAAGCTAAAACCTGTACACGTTTCAGAACGTCGTTAATTTTAAACAGCGTTTTCTGCTAGTAAAACCGTACATAAAATAATGAAATAGTTTACCAAACGCATCAAGAACTTTACACACATCGTGATACCCACGAACCGTATAAGTGTTAGTATAAGTTGCGCAGCGGTGCGATACACTTATACGAGTATAGTCAACCACAAGTTTGTTAGTAAGTAGCAGAACTTATAAGGTGAAGTATATTAATTTCCAAGTATAGACTATTTAGAATGAGGCCTACTGTTTTCTCCAATCTGTCTCCACCTAATGCTGATTCATGGTATAAGGTGTTTTAAAAATATCTGCCGCGGCTACTATGAATAAATGTATTACTTTTATAGATAACGATAGCGAATAAATTTCATGCTCCAAACGCTATCTCTTTTTTATAAAAAAAAAACTAACAATTAATCTTCACTTTGCTTAAAATCATCCACACCTGTAACGAGGTCATACGACATAAGACTAAGGTGACTGATATTGTCCACAAATGAAGCAAGGTGAAGTGGCAGTGGGCTGTCCATGTCTGTCGCAGAACCGACCAGAGGTGGAGCAGGAAAGTTCTCGAATGGAGACCACGCTTAGGCAAACGTAGAGTAGGACGCCCCCCGGCTAGATGGAACGATGACCTGAAGAAGGCGGGAGATCGTGCGCTGTGGCGCTCCTTGGGGGAGGCCTATGTCCAGCAGTGGACTGCAAGAGGCTGATATGATGATGATCCACACCTGTCGAATTAGCCCCTTTTTACTACGTCCCCACGACAGGCGTGGGTGGTTTTATAGAAAATGAATCTTAATCTTTAGTTTTTTTTTTTAAAGGATTACGTCCGTGGAATTGAATTCCTTCCCTGTCGTAATCTACATAAGTAATGCTTTCATCTATAGAAGCAGCGGCATATATATTTGAAATATCTTATATTTTATAGCTTAAACTTTTCTGCATCATGTCCTCTCCACTACTTTTCCTAAGTTCTCAGTCCTCCTACGCTCCTACCTTTAGTCCTAGGGCTTGACTTCAGCATCTCCCTTCCTCATGTCTTTTAAGTACCAGTGGAAATATTTTTCTGGGCGAGCTTTATGATATCGAGTAAATGTATCATAAAATGGTAAAATAAATAAATAAATAAATTGTTTCCACAATCACACCAATTATCTAGCCCCAAACTAAGCAAAGCTTGTGCTATGGCGACTAGATAACGGATAAACATACTTAAATACGTTTATGTTTATAAATCCATGACTTAGGTGCAAATGCTCGTGCTCATCACACTAACATTTGCCCCTCGCGGGATTCGAACCCGCAACCGCCAGGCATTGTAGTCCGGAGCACGAACCACTACACCAGACGGTCGTCAAGTAAGGTAAGTAGTAAGATACCAGTATACTTACTTGACAAGATGTAAATCGTCAGGTATTCAACAAAAGTTACTTTTTTACGACTTCTAAACATACGACCCACCTGACTGTCCAGCTGCTACAGACTAGTCATTTTTCAAACAAACTCGGAAGAGTGAAAATATCTTTGAGACACTGTTCCTTTGGACGGTTAACCTACAAGTTTGTATGGAACCCTTAGTGCGCGGGTCCAACTCGCATTCATTCGGTGGGTTTTTACTATTTAGTGTGATGCTATTCCTCATCGTACGATAGAAACCTCGCTTCGCTTTGTATTCATGAAACATAACACGCTGTCGTTGAAATAAACTGTAAAAATACATATCAACTAACATGTTCAAAAATTCGATATCATCGACGAATTCAAAATGAAAATGTGTCCTGCGGCTCGTGATTCCCGTCGTTGTTTTCACGTACGAGTGTACATCTCAGTGTAAGTTACCGCGGTGCGCTAACGCCCTAATATTTCCAGTCGCGTGCGGGCGGCGCGTTAAACCGCTTCCGCCGCGCGCGCCAGATCGATGCGCGCGATTACCGCCAGTCACCTGAGCGAGACGTGACACGCCACGCGAGCGTACCTTCACTCATTCAGACACTGCTGACTGATGATGATACGGCCTAATGAAATGGGAATTAGTATTATCTTGGACTATCGAAAATACTACTCTAGAGTAACTTCAGCCTTTGCCGACACGTTTTGGAGAGTATTACAAAGAGTAACAATCACCATATTTACCAAACAAATATTTGGCCAAACTGCGATCAACCCGCCTGCCAAGCGTGGCGATTATGGCAAAATCCTCCATTTGGATAGGCCTGTTTCCAGCAGTGGACTGATATAGGTTGGTGATGATGATGATGATGATGATTTGCCATGGTAGTTTGGATGGCTGAGAAATGTTTAGAACGATATTTTTGCTGAAACCAGGTTTACCAGGACGGGCAGAGTGTTAAATTAAACAAGGAGTTTTTTTGAAAAATAAAATGACATTCTGGTTTTGATTAAAATTGAGCTAAGGGTTTTTAGGTGATTTTCTTTTACTTTCTCCTATTGTTTTATATTAAGTAAATATCATACTAGAATCCTTAGTTAGAGTCACAAAGTTTTTTGTCATGATTAACATTATTTGTTTAAGATAGGTATTTGATTTTCTTTTCCAACTTTTGTGAAAGTATTTCGTACAACACTAATTCACCATCTCTTCTATCTCAACAGTTTCAGATGAAAACACCAGTCATTTTTATTTAGATGTCGTCGCCAGCCTGACATTATTTGGCTTTCAATTTTCCCTAAGCTCGTAAGTCTCGTCTGCTAATCCGCTCCCGGTTAGGTGGGACAGTTTGAATAATTTTATGGGAGACCCTGTACTACGATGTACCGCGGCAGTGTAGCGTAAATTGAAATCATTTAGCCCAAGCTTACATGTTTAGACGTTTGCAACACTGTGGAGTGATTTGAGTAATTAAACTGAAAACTATTTTGTGACATAACAAATCATTTGTTATGCATCAAGTTTGTGGCTATTAGACAGTTAACCCGTAGCTAATAGCTATGGGTTAACTGTCTCTAATAGCCACAAACTTTCGTCAGTCCCGAGTCCCTATTCTTGGATTTACTCAGTTCACACACTGCTTTTTTCTTCGTCTAAATACTACAAAAATATTATTATTATTTTCATGCTTTGGTAGTCTAATTATAATATTAAACGTTTTTAATGTTAACTCTTAAGTAGGCGTTATACGACAGACCTAACATATTAGTATTAGTGTTTTATTGAAATGGCATTTACTAAACGATAGCTTTTGCTATAGTTAACTGAATGTAAGAAGTTTTTTATACTCATCTTCACACTATTTTATTTAACCCTAGTACTAGTTTTTGCTCGTTAACTATAAAACCATTTTAAGGCTTTATTTTCTCATCATCTTTATCGAATAAAACCTACGACTACCTTTTTAGTCATCGTACACAAAATGCTTGGATAATCTCTCTCGGGTGCTTAATAAGATTTTAAATTAATATTCATCGCTGGGAGTATGTAGGTCAAGTGACTTACATATACATCTAGTCCACATGCATGTTCGAGTTTATATAATATACAGGCTAATGCAACGGCATTAGAATCGTTTTAACACTTGCAGTTCGAGCTTAACTAGGCTAATGTTCAAATTAACAATGCTACTACTATTGATTTTGTGATCACACGGATACTAGTCGAAACAGAATATAATATTAACACTGGGATACGTTGGATTGTTTTAGTCACATTATTAATTGAAATTACAGAAAATACAAGCATAATAAGCAGAGATATTTCTCTCTTCTAGAATAAAACGGAAGGATATTTAACGGAAAATGTCCGTGTTTAATCAACTGACATTTATAATATACTAGAAGAGTAGAAGAGAAGAGTAGGTGCTATAAACATAACCCTCGTTTAGCAGTCGGGTAAAAAGGGCTGTGTAAGGTACTGTACGATTGTAGCCCCAACTGGAATTCAAACTGCACGGAACTGTTCAGAGTTAACAGTAACTGTTTAAGAAGTTTAATAAACGCATCAATAAATAGTTGCGATGGTGTTTCAGATAAAAAGTGGTCTCAAACACTGAATTTCTCTACGAAAAGTCTTTGCAAATAAAGTTCTGGCAATATAATGTATAACCAGACAGACCTCATCAGATAGCACGCCCGTAATTTGCCGCCTCGTCGCAGTCTCCGCCGAACCAATCATCAATTCTCATGTCAGACGAATCCAAAGGAGGAGTTTGTTTATAAATAAAACCCTAGGATGGGTTTGAATTTTAGTGGCCTTACTACAAAAAAGATAGACTAGGCTTAAACACTGTCTAAAAATTAGTCAACCGAATTAAAATGTTGACACATCAGACATTCGAGACATAAAATTCACAAACATTTTTAATTGGTTGACTAATCTTTAGACAAGTATTCAAACCTAGTCTATCTTTTTGTAGTAAGGCAGTAGGTGACTTGGATGTTATTCTCTGATCCAAACTTAAGTAGTAGCGACTGAGGTGAGAATCGAATTGAAGTGAAACATCTTAACGGGGTAGATAAGAATAGATAAACTGTTAAATTAATAAAGGTTAGATGAAAAGTCGGTAGGTCAAAAACATGCAATCTAAATACCCTCAAAATTGTAAACCATATACAAGCCGTTAACGAGCCGCGCGAGGTTTAAGACAATTGTATGCTGCGGCGAGGTGACGAGAATGAGAAAGATAGAAGTATTAAAGTGACACTAATAACGAGAAAACATGTCTTGGTATGATGATGATTTGGATGTGATGTAGTGTGTGACGCGCCATACCCTATTACGTAGCATAAGGCATAGTATATAAGTTAGATGTAAGCCTTAATTGAGGACATTATTATAACATCGGTCGACCTAATTACATCTTTTATTGTGCTCCCTGATCCCAACATTACAGTGATAAGAAAATCTCTCTGATCATTCATCTAACAAGGATAGTGATAGACAAGAGTGTTGAGTCAACAAGAATAATATAAAACACATAGCACTGACTCCAGATACCATAAAAGCATGGCAAGTACATGATGATGATGTTGACGTGCTAAACAAATGTATGTCGGCAATGTACACAGAATTCAAGTATGTATTTATTTAATCATTCTTAAATATACTTGTACTGCGTTATTTTCACGATTCTTTGGGAAATTGGCACAATATGTATTATGGAACTAACATTATAATAAGATTGACAGAAGATTTTGATATACCATAATGTAGACTTTAGAAGGTGTAATTTTATCGAGATTTTATTTATCTGCAATGTGACTAGCACCCCTGTGCAACTCCTAATTGGCCCCGGACGCGTCACAGACACGATTTGCTGAGTTTAATTCAAACTCTTTTATTGCGGCGGCCATTTTGTCAGCCGCGGTCCCTTCCGATTGCAGCTTTATGGTTAACGGTTGGATTTGCGGAATGGAATTGTTTCACGTTTTATGTCACACTCGCGGCTTGTAAATAAACGAAATAATAATATTATTATGTCACATTGTACACTTGTTAAATTACATTGGTTAATAAGATTTAATTGACAAAAATAAAATATCACACTAGTTTTTTAGAATGTTCTCCAATGTGATGGGATAAAACGTTAAAATTCTGTGAATACGTTAAGGCAACATTCAAGTGAAAGTCCAGTATTTATTTTAGATAATAGAAGAAAAAATACGATTCGTAAAATTAAAACAAAGAGCACCAAAGCGCACGATCTGCCGCTTTTTTTTCACGAATACAATTAAAACAATTAAATATAAACGTTGAAACAAGAGGTCAGCTGTTATTATTATTTTATTTGTTTTGTTTCATAAATCAATATAAAGTATTTTTTGGTTAAAATGCCAATACCTAAGTTATAGCAGTAAAACCGAAACGCAACTGTGTCCCGTCAAATGATAGCCAAAGTTTTCTTGAACATCCCATAAAACTCTAATCAAAAATGGTATTTCAAATAAATATGTTTTACGAGTTTAACGAAAGTTGACTCGGATTTGTGCGCGGCGTTGTCGTATAATGCGAACTCGTTATTCAAAAACCTTGATTTTTCATTGAAAGTTGTATTATTTTAGCCCGTTGGCGCGTGCCGGTCAGTTGGGAGCCGAAAAGTTTCTTATTTGACAAAGCCCCGAAAGGGAGTTAGACGAGGCGGGAACCACGGATATTCAGAGAGAACAACCAGCTCACTCACCATTACTCACCTGATCATGAGATCAGCATCGCTCTTCGGTTACTTTTTACTATTAATTTAAAAAAAACCATTAAAACCAATTTATTTCTGTAAATAGGCTTAAACTAAGCGCTTTTACACGTCCCAATATTTTTTTCCCTACCACTACTTCGGGACAATTTTGGGCTAGCGCCGGGAAGAAGTAGCGCAAGAAACTCGGTCACTATTGTCAGCCTCTTTTTAAATAGTATATATTTTACATTACAAGATAAAAGTACCTGTGCGAGCAGGGCAGTATTAATTTCCAAATTTTTTTATCATTTATATAATCATTTACAGTATAATATCCTTTTTTCATTAAATTTGCTTTAATTTACGATTTGAATTTTAACAGGGGCAGTTCTACAATAGACGCTGGTAATTTATTAAAAAAGCGAATACATAATACTCGGAATTTGCAAATCGTACACTTAAGATTATCTCTTTTCTTTTTCACTTCTCTTCTTTATCGCACACGACACGATACAAAGAAGTAACAGTTGATGTTTAAATAAAAAAAATATATATATATATTCTGAAGAATTTTTTTCTAACATATTATAGCGCAACTTGACTATTGATTAGTAAGTGAGTTACTATTCATTTGGAAGTGACTGATGTTGACGTGAGGACTGTTCTATCATAAGCTTTCTTTACTTCTGGCTGTATAGATTCAGTCTTGATTTCTGTATTTGAAAGGCTGACTTAATAATTTACTTAGTATTAGTTAATTAATTTGACATTAAATTAAGTACTTAACGTGAAGATTTAACGACCTCCTTAGCCGAGAGGCGAGCACGCCAGACTATACAGTATATGGTGCCGTCATCTCTGGGGTTTGGCGCTCTATCCCCGGTCGGGTCAATGTAGAAAACGAACTTTTTGTTTATTTTTACTTTGTGGTACTTTTCGTCGTTATTACAGATTCCTATAACACAAGTGCTTAGGATCAGAGCAATGTATTTGATGTCAGTTTTTTTTTACTTGAGTATCTTTTAAGATTATGTGTGTCAACCCTAGCTAGCTTTACGATTACGAGGCAGTAACGCGCTGCCATAACCTCCTAGGGCTGTTACCTGGTAATTAAATTATTTGAGCTGCGACGCAGCCCTGATAACGTTGCGGGAATTGAGTACTAAAAGCCGGCTCGATGTGAACACGCGCGGTTCTTTTCATTACGACTAATTAAGTGTGGTGACTCGCTCCTGTAAGACACTGTGTCAAATAAAAATACGGTACGAGGATAAATTAACAGGCACCTTAAGTATTTTAGCATAAGTGGCAGAATGCTGGCTACATCGATTTCGCACGTTTGACGATCTCGAGAGGCGAGCACGCCGGACTATATATGGCGCCGCCATCTTTGAGGTTCCGGGTTCGATCCCCGGTCGGGTTAATGTAGAAAACGAACTTTTCTATATTGTCTCGAGTCTGGGTGTCGTGGTGCCGTCGTTGTTTCTGATCTCTATAGCACAAGTGCTTTAGCTACTTACCTTAGGATCAGAGCAATGTATGTGATGTTGTACAATATTTATTATTAAAAAAAACACAAACGTGTTTTCGAGTAGAGACCACACTTTAGCAAACGTAGAGTAGGATGCCCTTAGCTCGATGGACCGACGAACTTAAGAAGATGGCTGGTAGTGGCTAGATAAAAATGCGGGAGAAAATGCTGTAAGCCGCTCTTTGGGAGGCTTACGTCCAGTGGACTGTAATAGGTTGACATGATGATGATAATAGTATTTTGCTTACTCAAACGACTTAAAAATGCTGATTTAAAAAAAAGTTTTCTGCGCGACCAAAACATAGTACCTATATGCAAATCTTTACAAAAAGCCTAATTATAAAACAGATTCTGTACAGATATCTTAAACGCCAAAGATTAATCTTTGATTTGCAATGTTCATTAATCAGCTTAAAAGCAGGTAGCACCTCATTAAACTCATCACCCGCCTCGAAACCAAAAACACACAAGTCCTTAAAGCCGAAGCACTCAAGTATATCTCTTTAGGTGCTATTTCCATACATTTCCCAGCGCTCTGAATAAATGAACGCACAAAAGTCGGTAATTGGTACAGGGAGGCTCCGGCTGTAAGGGCAACGCCACACTGACACTAACTTTTAAACCACGTAAATGTGTCTCATGGAACATAGCATTTTTTTGGAGGTTACCTTGTTAATATTTTTTGGGCCTTAAGAAAAAGTGATATAGTAATATTAAAAGCGGCTAAGTGCGAGTCGGACTCGCGCACGAAGGTTTCCGTGCCATTAAACGGCAAAAAAATTACGTTTGTTGTATGGGAGCCCCTTAAATATTTATTGTATTCTATTTTTAAGTATTTGTTGTTATAGCGACAACAGAAATACATCATCTGTGAAAATTTCAACTCTCTAACTATCACGGTTCATGAGATACAGCCTGGTGACGGACGGACGGACGGACGGACGGACGGACGGACGGACGGACGGACGGACGGACGGACGGACGGACGGACGGACGGACGGACGGACGGACGGACGGACGGACGGACGGACGGACAGACGGACAGACGGACAGACGGACAGACGGACAGACGGACAGGCGGACAGGCGGACAGGCGGACAGACGGACAGATGGACAAACGGACAGACGGACAGACGGACAGACGAACAGACGGACAGACGGACAGACAGACGGACAGACGGACAGACGGACAGACGGACAGACGGACAGACAGGCAGACAGATATACAGACGGACAGCGGAGCCTTAGTTATATGGTTTCGTTTTACTCTTTGGGTACGGAACCCTAAAAAACAATGTACAACACACAATTATACAGCTGTTGTTATGTTTGTTATGGTCTCAAAGTATGTAAGTTGTAAATATTTTTGTAGGTATAATATAGTACCAGACACTGTGTTTGTCAGCGGTAACTCCCAGCGGATCCAAGCTAATTAACTAAGCTAATAACTAAAGAAAAATACGGACAAGAATACAAGACAATGCCCATATTCCATTTGAAGCAATTACTATTTATACACTTAACTCTCAGATAGGAGCATAAGACTAATTTTGACTATAGCTTAAATACAAAATATCCTATTTGATACACATCAAACTCCTAGTGGCTTAAGTGACATTTGTGACACTCGAAGCGGATGATTGAGACTATGTAACAATAAAATTTCCATTGTGTCCCATGTCTCTGCCTCACAAGTGACTATGATATGAAATACGGCCAGGAGGGCCCGGCCCCGTCTAATTAAAAAGTGGCATAATTAGGGTTCCGTACCCAAAGGGTAAAACGGGAACCTATTACTAAGACTCCACTGTCCGTCTGTCACCAGGCTGTATCTCATGAACTTTGGTAGTTAGACCGTTGGAATTTTCACAAATGATGTATTTCTGTTGCCGCTATAACAACAAATACTAGAAAACAAAATAAAATATAATTTAAGGGAGCTCCCATACAACAGACATGATTTTTTGCTGTTTATATAAATAATAGTACGGAAACCTTCATGCGCGAGTCCGACTCGCACTTGGCCGGTTCTGAATATCAATAAGATAGCATTGTAGTTATTTTACACATTGTATCAAACGATGACAATAATATCAATAAGATCGCATTGTAATTGTTTTACACATTGTATCAAGCGATTGCAATAAGATCCAATTGATATTCAATTATACCACTTTTAAATTAGCAGTCTAGTACATTCGAAACGATGAACCTCTAGACAGAGACACCAGCTTATTTAGAATCACGGCAACAAAATCAAACCTTTTTGATGATTTAAATCAAACTTTGAAATCGCTAGTGTGACAAAGCCTCCAGTAATTCCCTCCTCAAATTATAGCGCGCGAAGTTCTGAGAGCTCGCGGTGTCCGGGTGTTTAAATATTCATTGAAACTACTGTCGACTGATGTCGAACGAAAAGTTGCTTTCATTCCTGTTTATCATTAAGATAATAACGTCTGTTCAGTGCTGTGCAGAGTTCATTTGTTAACATTGTTTGCTGAATGAAACACAAAACGAGATATTTAATGAAATTATATTCAGGTTAACCATCGTATCAAATATTTATTGAATCTGCAATGGCCAATGAACGATGTTTAAATCAACCAGTGTACGATTCTCATTGCTTTGTTTCACGTAAAATGTTGTAAAATATAGTAATTAAAAGATATATTTAATTTGAGGCCTTAAACATCAAGGTTTTTTATATTTTTGACACCAATTTTTGAAAATATTATGTATGTTAGAAAAAAACCTAAGTTTGTTTAGCATTAAATGTTATTCACATCATTATAATACTAGAAATAATAATAAACTTACAGTTCCGAGCTTCAGATTAAAAAAGTAGGTAATTCATTTTTGGGGAAATTTAAAAAAATAAATAATGAAATACCACAAACTCTTGTTGACTTGCCTATTTAAGGGTTCAAAAACCACATTAAAAATCCTTATGGAAAAATGGATATTACAAAGTTGAGTTACTTGAAGGACAAGAGTGCATGGACATTGGACATTGTGCATTGATAACCTGCTTAGCTCGCACTTACATTATCTTTGTAATTCTATTTACTGTAATCAAATCAGGCTGACAAAGTAACTGAGTTTGTAGCGCCGTTTCTTCTCATCACCAGCCGATATGTAGTCCCGAAGCGGTGGTAGGGCTAAGTTATATTTTGGGACGTGTATGAGTGCCCGGACCGGCCTATATACCAATAAACTAATTTGAATTCAGTTTTTTTTTGTTTGTTTGTACTCTACGTGGTGTATGTTGTTAAACTTTAAATACAACATACATCTAGATCCCATCTATGCTCTAGAGCAAGATTGGGGTCAAGAGCAGGCCCATCTCAAATAAATAAAAAAATACACTTACTTATTTGCCAAATTGCTTTGGTGGAGATTAAATTACGTAACTTGCATAACTTAATCTCAACGTAAGCAGAAAAAATTGTAATGTGATTTTGACATAAACTCCACCGCACACTGTCGCATTTCCACTTGACGTTGGGATATTATTCTCTTATTACAACCCTGTACCAGGAAATGGTTCTGTTCAACGTAGTCAATTGGAATGGCTGTCAGTACGTCATAATACTCATACGATGTATGTTATACCGTCCAATCGCGCGAGCCAATATCGAGTGAGGTATTACCTGATCACTTTTCCGGAAACCGGTTTGAACCAGATATTTTATAAAATAACCCGATATTACTCGAAAGCCACAACTCGGGTTTTTTTAAACAATAATACTATACGTTATAATTTCACAGATCTGATTCGCATCGTACTTCATTGATTTGTGGTTGTAGATTGGTTTGATTTTTTTTGGACAGTCGATAAGCAGGAACTGGCTTTGCTCGGTACACCCAGGTACAATTGGGGAAACTCGTTACTTGTACAATATATTTGAAACAATGTCGGGTTATGTCTATAGAGAAAGCCCCTTCCATAGTTCAATGGGTATTGTTGCAATATAGCAGTGTATGAGTTTTAAACTTTTTCGACTGTACCTAATTAGTTACCTATAGTTTCAAACATTGGCTGAGCATCTATTGTTTGCCACGGAAAAAAACAGGATGACAAAATGTCATCAACAAATATATCGAACGGAGTATCTAACACGCAACAGCAAAAAGTACAAAACATTGCAGTGTCGCCCTCTGCTGACCGACGCAAAACAAATATCGAGGTTAGTTCTAGCGCGATCGCACTTTGAACTACTATTGTCGGGATGTTACATTTTATTAGAGGCATTTGCTGTTTCTGATCCTATCGATCGATGTAGTTATGTAGTTTTTAATATTCCCCGGTCATTTTAGTGCTTTTAAACTCCTGGAATGGGAAGGATTCGGCATCAACATTAATGGCGAATACATTACTCACCTTCGGTTTGCCGACGATATTGTGGTCATGGCAGAGTCGCTGGAAGACCTCGGTACAATGCTCGATGGCCTTAATAGAGTTTCCCAACAGGTAGGTCTTCAGATGAACATGGACAAAACAAAGATTATGTCGAATGCCCATGTTGCGCCCTACCCAGTGCCAGTTGGGAGCTCTATTCTCGAAATTGTTGACAAATATGTTTACCTGGGACAAGTGATCCAGTTGGGTAGGTCAAATTTTGAGAAAGAGGTCAATCGACGAATCCAACTCGGATGGGCAGCGTTCGGGAAACTACGCAACATCTTCTCGTCTAAAATACCTCAGTGCCTAAAGACGAAAGTATACAACCAGTGTGTGTTACCAGTGATGACATACGGAACTGAAACGTGGCCTCTTACTATGGGCCTTATTAAGAAGCTTAAAGTTGCACAGCGCGCTATGGAAAGGGCTATGCTCGGTGTTTCTTTGCGAGATCAAATCAGAAATGAGGAGATCCGTGAACGAACCAAAGTCGCTGACATAGCCCGACGGATTAGCCGGCTGAAGTGGCAGTGGGCGGGGCACATAGCACGTAGAACTGACGGCCGATGGGGCAGAAAGGTTCTGGAATGGAGGCCGCGTATCGGCAAGCGCAGCGTAGGACGCCCACCCACAAGGTGGGCAGACGACCTGGTAAAGGTTGCAGGACGACGCTGGATGCAGGCCGCTTCCAATCGGCCGATCTGGAGGTCACTGGGGGAGGCCTATGTTCAGCAGTGGACTTCCTGTGGCTGAGATGATGATGATGATGATGATTTTAGTGGCTAAAAGCAGGGGAAAAGTTCATGGAAGTGCGAGTTTAAGAATATTGGAAAAGTTTTACATTTCAATAACTACCAATGTTTGCGATAACTGTTATATGAATGCTTTACAAAATTTTAATACTAAGATTGTAAATGTAAGCTGGTTGTAGTTTGATTAATACAATTTTTAGAATAATATTTTTGGGTACAAGCATAAGACATTATCAAACACGTGAATTATTTAACACTACGAAATTACGATCTACAGCCATATGTTGTTGTTAAAAATTGAGATGATAGCATAATAGTTGAATTAATATTAGACTGCTAACAGCTCATCAATTTTGTATCCAAGGTTCCAATTATTAAACATTCATGCTACAACAAATATTTTATCGATCGTATCGGAATTAAAAACTCATTTCGCTTTGTTAACGGTATACGGCTTCCTAATCTATTGATTCAGCACTTCAAAAGACTTAATCAAAATACTAATCTGGCACGCGTAGGGGAGAATAGGCGCCGCAAATTGCTCGCGCGCAAACAGACTGCGTCGGCTACACGTAAGGCTGAGCCTACATCGGCCGAGAAATACGAATTTGAATTCAGCCTAACCATAACCGCCAATAACTAGCATAAATTCTTCGTATTTGAAAATCGGCTTTCGTATAATCGGCAATCACTTACGAGTAGGAACGAGGTGTACTATATCACGTCTGTTTGAAAACAGGCCAGGTCCATATAATTAGTCGTAGATTGATCAGTGACGTAATATGATATTATGTATTTAAAGTTTATGTTAATCATAAACCATGACAGGGTAACTATAATGGACATCATTATCTTCACTTATTGAGGATTATTGGTAATCAAGCTGTAGTTAATGTAGTTTCTCGTTATATACATGTAAGTAGCTAGGGGAGGTAGGAGTTTTCCTATGGAAATAAATCTTGAAGGACATAACGTAAAATTGTAAATTTATATTTTTTTTTACTATTTCCTCAAAAAAAATAAGAAAATTAGTATTCTGGTGTGAACGTAATGCTAGGCTAGGCTCTTGGTAATAAATAAAAAATGGGTAAAAAAAGGTTTTGGCTCTTCTAGTCCTTAAATTATAATACAGCGTGGGCAATTGTTAGAAAACTTATAGACTATCTCGGCAGTTGAGTACAAACTTAACGATCAGGATTTAGAGATGCTTCATCTTTATTAGAGCTAATAATTGCCATTTCAGATGCGAAAGTCCTAAAATCATCGAGGTCATAAAATTAACTATTTAAACTCATGTGCCCGTAGCTTTACTTACCTGATAGGGAAAGGGAATGCGACAATTAACGTTAGTGAGGTGTGTACATTACACAAATTATCATTATACAAATCAGTAACGTACTCTCAGAAATGTTATAGTCAATTTGTATCACAAAATGTGTTTAAAGTTACGAAAACTAAGAAACCAATCGCACAGAGTATTTGAAGAATATTTGATTTTAAGACATCCGTAGCCGAGAGGCGAGCATGCTGGACTATATGGTGTCACCATTTTCGAGGTTCCGGGTTCGATCCTCGGTCGGGTCAATGTAGAAGACGAACGTTTCTAAATGTCTCGGGTACGGGTGGTGTGATACCGTCGTTGTTTCTGATTTCTATAACACGTGCTTTCACTACTTAACTTAGGATCAGAGCAATGTATGTGATGCTCCCAGATTGAAAAAAGAATACCAAAACACCTAAAATTACTACTGGAAAACTGTTTAAATGACTAAGCATCGAACTCGCAAGGCACTAACCATTGACTGCCTCGTCTGTAGTGGTCGCACACTGTTTGGGCGGGAGCGCGGCCTCGTCACGGCAGTTCCATTGTACTGCTAATGGTCGTTTTGTCGACGCGTTTGGACAACTAGCTCGATGGCGTTCGTTGTTTCTATTCCGGCCTTTCAAACGTAGAGCAAATAGTGTGAAACGGTATGAGTGGTAATAAATGTGTTTTATTAGGTATGGAAATATATATAAGTAATAATAATAAAATAATAATATAGTAATAATAATATAATATAGTTATTCATAGACTACATTGAATGTTAAATCAAAATAAAAGTGAAAAAATGAAAGGTACTACACAATGTAATTATTTTAAACCTGATCTTTGAACACCGTGTCAACACTTCCGCAGAACAAGTGCAGCTTTTGCTGAAAAATATCTGAATATAATTTTTAATATGGCCGGGAAACTGTCGACGTCTGCGTATGCGAACATGCTTGAGGCACTACAGTATCGTGGCCTTAACAATGCCCTGCGGGGTAACCATGAACTCTTAAAACAATCTCAAAGCTGTCAAATCTGTCAATTTTGGTGCGTCATTACATACAAAATTTGACAGATTTGATAATGTTTGACGGATTTGAAATTGTTTTAAGAGTTCGTGGTTACCGCCCTGAATGCATTGTTGTATTGAATGCGCAGAGCGTTATACGATTTCTGGGTATAACTGACCCACAAACCATAAGCAGCATCCTTAACCAAATTAAAATTTACGTAATTACAATTACAACTGTGCCATGTGGTGCCGGCACGTTAAAAGAATTGCACCACCCCTTCTCTTCCTATGGGTGTCGTAAGAGGCGACTACAGGAGGACCGCCATAATAAGACGGGCAGCAGCGTCTCCTCTCCACCATTGGCCAAACTGCGATCGCCAACCCGCCTGCCAAGCGTGGCAATTATGGCAAAATCCTCGTTTTGAAGAGGCCTGTGTCCAGCAGTGGACTGATATAGGCTGGTGATGTGATGATGATGAATTACAATTACTTTACGTAACGTAAAACGCGAGGTGACTGACCTTTGATGAGATGCGCGGCGAGCACGAGCGCGGCGGTGAACACGTGCAGCCGCCACGCGCACGCGCACATCCTGCGCGCGCACCACCGCTCTGCAACAACAGACATACATCATCATGCAACACTCTTACTTACTTATACAGGGTGTACAAGAGAATGGGACACTCCTTAAAACCACGTGATAAGCTGGTCATATACAACAACTTTTTCTATGGGAGCAACATCGAAATCGATAAATCTTTTTCAGCTTATCCATACAAACTTATTCGCAAACCTCGATGATCCATGGGTTTTCATCATCATTATTACATTTCACCAGGACGTCGCGCGTCGTTTAGACGCTAAAACTACGACGTTAAAACTAGTCAGTCCCCTCGTGACCACGACCGTAGCATCACGGTTGAAACGTCGAGGAATGTAAGTAGTATCAACACTACTACATACTATAGTACGTCGCGTTTTGACCCGTTGTTATAAGTTTTAGTTAAAATGCAACGCAAGTTTAAAATATAAGGGTGACGTTAATATTTACCTACCTCTGAGGTAAAACGTGGCCGTATTCGGTTGAACATGTTTGTCACGCAAAGTCAGGTATTACAACTGTTTTTGTAGACCGGAAGATGCTGTCGACTAATTATCGAAGGATGACTCGTCACGCTAATTTTTGTTTTTAAAATATCATTACTTTATCATCCTAACAATATTGTCCTTTTCAATCTTTTTTGTTTTACCGAAAACTTTAATGGCTTCTTACAACTTTTACAAATTCATCAAATAATTTCTTACCAGTATTTTGGAATTCGGTTTTTTAAGGCATTTGTCACTTGTTATCGTCTACATCTTTGCAGCGGAACTCCGGCTAGCCCCACTATAAGTCCCCGGCGGCGTTATCTGGAACATTTTAATTATGTTTTGGCACCGTCCGCGCCGAAAGAACTGACACCCGAGTTTTATCGCGACGTGGCCAAAACGAAAAGGTCCAAGGCGGAGCACGCTGCATTTAATGAACGTAGTTCCAAAACTGGAGATTATCAAAGGCCACGGATTTTTTTCACAAAAAGAAGGTTGGCAGCGTATGTTTTCAGTTTCCGCAGTTAAATTACACTCACTTGAATAATTTGGACGTGGCCTACTGAGTTTTTTAAACAAAAATGCTTAAAACTACTCACCATTTGTCATGGTTTTATCGTAAGGATTTGTGTGTTAAGAGGTATTAGACATATTTTTTTCCTGGGAACCTTGCACAGCAATGAGCCAATTTAGTTACTAGGTAGTACGAACTGATTAGATAGAGGATACGATCTGGGAACCAAGTTGTTAAGTTATCTTTCATATAAGTTTTTTGATAGAAAACATTCCTTTTTAATCGCAAATCCTCAAACATAAATAAATAAATAAATATTGGACAACATCACATACATTGCATACTACCATTCGTAATACCAAATTTTATATCCGCAGGTAATGATGGTTATATTGACTGTCTTACTCTTTTTCTATTGTACATCCTCATTAAACAGGCGTACCCTTTAATCGTAAAGCCATTTTCGGCTAACATTTATAGATTTCTTCTCGCTTCTAGGGAAGAGTCTAAGCCCGTGTATATTAATTTCTGCAATCTAGATATTACGGCAAGGTGTCGCCTCGGTCGATAGCTAACTTGCTCTGTAAAGTTTGTGTCGGTTGTTGTGTCGGTTGGCTCGACTAATTCCGGGGTTGAGGGGAATAACGCCGCATTGGGGTATTCTGTAGTCATATTTGATGTTGCTATTTGCTTCTGTTGCTGATATTTTCTTAAATTGAGATGCTATTTCTGTATGAGTTTTATTAATAAAGATGTAAATTTAATAGTTTTTGTGAGTTGGACACCTGTCGTGTGGTGCCGGCACGTTCAAAGAATTGCACCACCCCTTCTCTTCCTATAGGTGTCGTAAGAGGTGACTACAGGAGAACCGCCATAATAAGACGGGCAGCAGCGTCTCCTCTCCACCATTGGCCCAACTGCGATCGCCATCCCACCTGCCAAGCGTGGCGATTATGGCTAAATCCTCATTTTGGATAGGCCTGTGTCCAGCAGTGGACTGATATAGGCTGGTGATGATGATGATGATAAGTTGGATATACAATTATCTTGGTATTTAATGCTTTATTTGAGTTTTACTACGTATAAAGTTAACCAATGAAAGGTAAAGTTAACTTTTCTAACGGTAAACGTTCTAAAGTTAAAGGTTCACGGTGGAGATCACGTCCATTGGCAAACGTAGTGTAGGACGCACCCCACCTCGATGGATCAATGACCTTAGAAAGATGGCTGTCCGTGGAAGGGTGAAAAAAGTGGGAGATATTCGTGCTCTTGGACGCTTTTTGGGGGAGTCTTATGTTCAGCAGTAGACTGCAATAGGCTAAGATGATAATGATGACGATAACGTTAATAGTATTAAAAATATAGCAAAATAGCTCAGACAGTAAGAAACTTGATAAAAGTAGCGCTCTGAACTATAAACACAAATATATATATTTCGTTAGTTATATTATCGTTTAATAGAGCGCTAAATTATGTTATTTTTCTACCTTAAAAAGCAAGCAACACGCGCATTTTCATACATTTTCGATTCAATCTATGATTGAAAACAAATATGCCACTCTCATTACGATCGATTATCGTGGGTTCTATAAATATTTCGTTTCTTATTTCTCAAGTGCCGTAACGTGCTAGGGGCTAATAAAACAGCGATTAATGCGTCGTCTCTTGCGGTCGCCACGCGATAAATAACTCGTAAACGCACATAATGCCAGCAGGTCTAGCATGCGCGCATCGGTTATTTTATCGATAGAAAAGACAAATTTTGTCTTCGACAATAATTTTTTCGTTTTCCCTATAAACCTAACGGATAACAGACGTCTCGAATTCTTTTTCTTATTATTTTCAAGGTTTCCCGTTGTTCGTAGCCACTTATTTTTCGTTATAACACGGCATTGCCGTGGTATTTTGGTTTATTCTTAGTTATCGTCGAAGACAAAATGATATATTTACGTCAAAAGTCGATAAAATGCCACGACAAAATTTTATCGTGTTCCGCATGCTAGCGTGTAGGACCACGTTTATGAACAAAAAAAACTTCATTAGGTTTATCCGCTGAAATCTGAGAGATATCATGTAATGTAGTTCCTCCATGAAAGGAAGACATTTACCCAGCAGTGAGACCTTAGGGATAAATAACATTAGATTTTTTTTAAATTATCAGCAGAGCTAGCATGGGCGCATCGGTTATTTTATCGATAGACAAGACAAATTTTGTCTTCGACGATAATTTTGTCGTTTTCTCTAACCTAACGGATCACAAACGTCTCGAATCCTTTTTCTCAATATTTTCAGGGTCTCCCGTTGATCATAGCCAGTTATTTTTACGTTATAGCACGGCATCGCCATGATATTGACATGATATTGAATTTTTGGTTTTTCCTTTGTTATCGTCAAAGACAAAACGACATATTTACGTCAAAAGCCGATAAAATGCCACGACAAAATATTATCGTGTTGCGCATGCTAACCCTGCAGAAGTTGTAGTGGTGTAGTGCTCATGTCCAGAAAAAAAGTAAAGACGATTATAAGTAGAAAGTTATAGAATAAGTTGCCGCATTTATGGGATGCTTTATTTCGTTTAAATCTCTTTTGCTCACTATTGCTTACTTTTTTTGTCATGACAATTTTTGTCATCATGTTACAAACGTAATTTGAGGACTCTTTATTATGAAATATAACTTTTTTATGTCGCGGTTTATTCGAAGTACTGTTTTTATAAAACTGAAAACAGGTTTTAATCGGCTTTTAAAACATAACATCCATACATATTCAATTCGTTTCAAAATAATTGTATTATGTATCCCCCTGATCAATTAATACGGGTTGTTGCCCCCAGCAATCACTATCCGGAACCAATAAATAACAATCATAACAACACACTTATATTCGAGTTGTATCGTTTCCGAATCGATACGAGTTCTGTAAACGACAATTATATCGACTATACGGTTATTTTTGTTACAATTTTGACCTTGAATCAATTAATAATAGGAAACGAAAGTGGTTAATTGCCACTCTTGCCATGGTAATAACACGAAAGCATTTATTATTAAATTTCCCTCAAACTTTGCATTGTAAATTAACATGTAAACCCAACAAATTAATTTTAGTACCAAAAACTTATTTTTTCGTACTTAATGGATTTAATGTGATTAAAATATCGTAATATCCATATTCAAAGGTTTATTACATCGTCATAAAATTTGAACTTAAACTTTGTTGACGTTTAGCCATTTCTAAATGAACACCAATTTTTAACGCGTCCTTTTCAACCCGAGGTCGCTATAGTCACTAGTGCTTAAAAAAAAACTCACGGAAAATCTCCTATTCCTAGCCTTAATATCTACAAAGCGTTATCGGTGATAGAAACGCCAATATCGCCTCGGTATCGGCGATCAGGCTCATTAAGCGATATCGCGCGCAGCACGCCACAATATACGCTTATCGGCAGCGACCGGTCGTTAGACGCCGCCGAGATACAGCAATAAATGATGTGGAACTTGTGGCTTCGTTTTCGGGAACACTACACAAAGTATAAGAGGCTAAGATTAGTACAAAAGGCATATAATAGCAAAAGGAAATTCGTAAAGTATATAGACAATTTGCTCAGATTCATAACATGAGGATGAAAACGACTTTGTAAGTTTGCAATAGTACCATCATAATAAAGATATGATATGTTTTTAATTCAGACAGCCTTATCTAGTACTTTTGACCTAATGATTAAGCTTGTTTACCTAGAAGATGACTCTGAAGCCATATTTTTTCTATTCAATTAAATAGAAAAGGATATTTAATGCACGGTTTTCTTCTAGTCGTTCGCACTCCTGATTACAAAATGCAGTCACAGGTTCGAATTCCGTAAGGGGCAAGGGCTATTTGCATAAATAAATTGGTATTAATGGGTTTTTAGTCAATCCTATAACAAGTCGCTATACCTAGTAGGTAAAAGCTCTGTTTACTCAGGGGTTTGACGAATGGTGTGATTATTGAAAAATATTATAGTCGGAGGCGTGTTAAGCTTGACGTTCGAAATAAAAATATAAATTTTATAACAAAACACTTTATTACTTGAAATAGAAACTCCTTATTGTGGGCGATTGTGGTTCATAAAATGCTGTTCGCGATAATCGCGTCCAACACGCCAGCTATTTACTGCGGTTTTATCACTCACAGTAACGTCAAGCCGAGCGATAGTTCAGACGCTTGTTTACAAGATACGTTTTTAAAATACGATTGGAGGCTTATAAAACAAAATATAAATAAAAAATGAAAATTCATCTTCATTATTTCAGCCATAGGACTTCCACTGCTGAACATATGCCTCTCTCAGTGACTTAACCTGGTTATAAGCGGCCTGCAGCGCCTTCCTGCCACCTTTTCTAGATTGTTTGTTACCTTGGGGGTGGACGGTCCCATGCTGCGTTTGCCGTTGGCCTCCATATCAGAATCATTCTGCCCCATCGGCCGGTAATATAAACATTAATTTCTCTATTTTGGATGGCGCTATGCTATACCAAAAAGTCTTTTTTAGAAATGCCGATGACAAAACAAGGAAATGTTACTTTTTTTTACAATTTAATGATTTTTATCAGCCTTGTAACTGTCCAAAAGCATAAGTTACCAACTAACAAGAATAGATATAGACAAGATTTAATCTTTAAATCCATCGACTATTCTAGTAAAAACCGAACCTTATTAAACCTCAAAGTTGCTTTGGTAGCGACAAAAAAGAAACAGTTAAAACCATTTACGAGATGACGAATGCAAGCACTCGATCACGGCATGCATTTCATTCGTGACAAGCCGCAATGAATCGCGCAGATCCGATTCTTTCCGTCGAAATTTGACACGGTTGTTGTGAAAAGGCGAGTGGCCCATTTATGTGGAGTTATAAGGCATTGTGTACCGTAACACTAGCCTCACCTATTGTACGATGGTTTAACATTATAATAGAAGGATAATAAGCTGAAGGGTCTTTAAGAATAACGAGAAGTTATATTGGCCTTTTTACGTAAGCACTTATAAGAAATACAACTAGCACATACAAACATTTGGACATTATTAGTGGTTTAGAAAATATTACGATGACAAAACCAATTTCATAAAAAAACAATTTATGTTTTGACAATTAGTGACAAAATTATCACCTAACAATAGTAACACAGGTGTAGCGGATGACTCGGCGAGGACGGAGCGTCGTAGCTTTCATAGCTGCTACTACGAAACGCAAACGAGAAGCGCCTACACGACTGCTGATTGGTCGACGCAGAAACTAGCACTCGTCACTATCTAGACATGGATTTGTGAATGTAAATAGTGTGTTTTTGAGAGTAAAAGGTTCAGTATTTTTCTGATCGTGCATTCGAGTTTTATTTGAGCGGAACCTAGAACCCTGGACAAGAAGAAGAACCAACATACTAACAGTCCTCAATAACAGGTTTTTCTCTGAAAACATTATGGTTAAATTAAATTACAAGAACAATAATTGAAATGTAGTCGTCATCTATGAATTCCTCAGACAACAAATTTAGTGTGGCTCGAGTTCTTTAGATGTAACAAACTTCAGTTGCCTGGCGATAGTGACTGAGTGGTCGACGGCAAATCATTTGTTTACCCAAATTTGTAGACAATACTAACCAAGGACGCGGGGCCGGAAGGAACCGGCTATATTTAGCCGCGGACTGACGTAAATTGAGACCGATAGTCCACTCGATGACAGCATAAACTCTATCCTTATCTAAAGGGCCCCAGCCCGCTCTCGGCGCTTGTAAAAGTTGGAAACTCTGAGGATTTAACACAAAACAGAATTTCTAAATGTATTCCAGATGATAAAGTTCGAGTGAGAGATAACCTAATTCGCAGTTACTTGTGCGTTTATACCAGTCTAAGACCCATTTCAGAATTCGATGCGTGAACTTTCGACTTTTGTTTTCGTAATCGAGCGTTACGTAATGTTCTATAATAGCCAATTTCCCATTGAAATTTAATTTACTACAAATTACGACGATTCTTTATGCTCGTTTCTGATTAAATACGATGTCAATCGCTCGTATTTCCCTGCGGGCACTCGGATCTCTGCCGATCATATTGTTTTAACGTTTAATAAGTAAGTCCCGTTTTACACAGAGCCGAAGGCGGTAAATTAATATTAATAATTGTAATTATAATAAAATGGAGAGAAACGAAAACAAAGAAACATAATTATAGGGTGAAACAATTTCTGTTTTATCGGTGTTATGGAGATACAAGTGGAAAATGAGATTTATGTATTTTTTCGTATCTTTAAAATAATGTTTCTAAAACGTATGCCATAAAAGAATAGCCATATTTCAGGATCGGGCGGTGCCCTTGTAGATTGGGTACTACCTAAAAAGAGTCGCAATAAGAAAAGTATTTTTTGGACCTTTCTCTTAAATTGTTCAAATGATCGGCGATCAGCCCGTGTGTTCAGTTTGCGTGGGACCCATAATTGTAACCCATTTTTGCTAAACAGGCTTGTGCAATTTAATGAGCACCAATACATCCTGTAATGTAACACCTTTTTGTATTGCATAATCATTATCAATAAACTAAATTGGTATTTGGTATTTCCTCAGATCCTCAGTCTAATTTAATCACATAAACGTACAAGTAAATCTTTAATTGACAACTAAATTAAGATTACATTTTGAAGTTTGACATTTTTATCTGCATTACGTTATCAAAAAGGCTCAATAAAACAATATTAAGCACAGAAAATTATTCCTATATTGATGAAAATGATTGTATGGCGTCATTAAAACAGACAGCGACATAAAAATGTTATTATTGCAAGCACTTCGAAGTCAAGACAAGTTGTGAAACAATAACTCACACATCCACACGGCCAGCCCAAGTTTTAATTCACCGCTTCAATTAAGACTTTGTGGAACACTCCTTTATTCAGAGCGATGTTGTGATTGGTATATGTTAATAGGGCACATAAACTAACTTGGTAATTTATGATAATAGAAATGATATTTCATTTTTATTTGGACAATTATTTGATCGTAGTTGTTAGTTTTTCTACTATCTATCAATATCATTATCTTGTATCTTCTACAGTTACGTTTAGTACTAAAAACAACTACTTTAGTAGATTTTTAATGATACACTAAAACATACAAGTCATAGTGTGTAGTGAAGCCAATGGCAAAGCCGCTCCATTAAAATTGCCAAGAGTCCTTAAAATGACCACGACCCCCAGCCATAAGATAAGGTTATGGATACGAGAAGAAATCTAACAGAAAAAGAGCGTAATATTAGACAAAATCACATACATTGCTCTGATACTAAGGTAAGTAGCTAAAGTACATGTATAACACTTGAAAAAAAATCATCGACCTCAGGTGATTTTTTTCAAGTGTTATTTATCTTCAATTAAACCTTGCATGGAATTGCTAAAAACAAAAATTTACAATAAAGTACATGTGTTATAGAAATCAGAAACAACGACGGTACCAGAACACAAAAAAAACTTAACTAAAACGAGTTTATTAAGAAACTCGCGGCAATCGACCAACTCTCATTCAGCAACAGAACTCGTGTAAAATAATACATAGACCATCACTTCTGGAAGTAGTCCCAGGACAGATCGAGATAGGCCCTAGACAAATCGAGGCTGTGCTAAGTGCGGACGTGTTATAGCGTGCGGCCGGCTTCGGCTCGAAGGTCTTGTCCGCCATTTAAGAAGACGTGAACAGGTCTTCAATTGATGTATTTGTAGATATATTATCTCCTTTTAATTTTTCTTTTTGATAAATCATAAGGAAAGGTCTCACAGATAAAGCGAGATTTACCTGTGTAGATAAACAAGTAAATTAAATACCTTAATCTAATTGATTTTAATTTTTTGATAAATACGAGTACTAAAATATCGCGACAAGCTTTTAATTTATATAAATTGTGTAATGAAATGACGTTATAAGTTGATACTAAAAGTTGCAAAGGATCAGTTCATTTTGATCTTTTATTGAAATATAACCTTGTTTAAAAAAGTTTTTTTGTCTTTTAATTTAGAATTATCTGATTTTGCTGGATGCGGGTGGCACAAGACCGATCTTTGTGGAAATCCTTGGGGGAGGCCTATGTCCAGCAGTGGACGTCTTTCGGCTGATGGATGGATGGATGGATTTCATAAGACTTATAAAGGACCACAAAGTCCACGTAGGACTCAAACCATGTGGTGTGCGATAATTTGGAGGCAGAAATTTATTGAAACGGAAAATATATAGGCTTTTATTCAGAGATTTCGATGTGTTATAATTTACCTACATAAAGTTTAAGAATTCCTGCATGCTTTTTTGATATTAAGTCTGTCGATGTCCTCGGTTGCCCGGAGGACTATTGCATGCGGTACTTTTAGTCCCTCGTGTGTGTTGGTGTTGCAGTGTTTTTAAGGGACATACTTGACCAACAAAACAGAACTGTCTCTCGTCTGCACAGGCCTTAAGTATCGCTTAATGTTGACAGTACAAAATTTTCTGTAAGTGATTATTTCACCTTATACTTATACATTATGAAAGAGGTCTTCAAAAGGATTTTTCATGACATCATTTACTTTTTTTCAAAGAAAGGGATTCCTTTGGATCGCAATCTAACCCACCGGAATCTATTCTGAATTTCAAGTGAATAGAGTCGCTAAAACGCTTCTACTAAATATTTGTCGAGACAGACCCAGGACAGTTCGGAAAGTCCTAAGTGCGCACGTGTGATAGCGTGCGGCCAGTTTAGTCGTCCCAAGGGCTTGTCAGCTATTAGAGAAGACGTGACATCGTCCTGACACCGCTACACTTTGTATGAAGAGCTCACATATCTGGACGACATAGCTGTTTGTTTAGGATGGATTAAATCTATTTTATCCGGACTGAACTTAAGTGCTAATCAGCAAAGTCTTAAGTGTGTAATTCGCACGTGGGGACCGACCCGCGAGGCTACGGGAAACGTGACGGCCCTCTCTCGGAAGGGTTACCGTTGATTAGATTACATTCCGCAGGGCTTTTATCTGGGAATTGCTAGATTAGTAAGACATAATGGCGAAATTGAATTTAAACGTAGAAACGAAAGTGCCTGAGGAGATTTTGGAAAAACTTTGTCCGTTAAATTAGATCTTTTTATGATGTCGAAAAGGAGTCTTATTAAAAGTACCTATTACTGTATGTGTTGTGTATGTATGCAAGCAATGATACAATACTTAATTGTGCAAACATTTCTCAGCTCTTTAAGTATGGCTTACGTAGATGTACTTGTAAATAAAACTTTCCTCGGGCTAGTAGTTTGATAGATTGAGACCAGAAAATCAATTAGCAATAAAGATGTGTGTGTTTTGTATTTCCATCTAATATTTAACGTAAAAACAAAACTGTTTACAGTTAGGCATCTCATCTCTTTAATAGAGTCACTCTTTCATCTTGCAATTAAGTTTTAAGTTACTACCCACTAAATAGGTATGCTGAAGTGTTTATGGTCCAACAACGAGACTTAATGACTCACATGGGCAGCTAGACAAATGAAACAACAATTAGCAGAGTTTATAACGTGTTGGTACGTGTTCCCGCTGGGTGCAGTCTCGAGACGTGACGGTTTCACTTGGTCAGTTAATCTGTTTCACTGGCTGTGGTTCAGGCAAAGTTTACGACTTTTAGAAACGTTTTCATTTACTTACTTTAACTTAGGAAACTATTCTATTGAAAATGTTTCGATCTTTGCTTGCTGCTAAAGTGAAAAGCCTTTAAATTGTTCAAATGAAATAATTTGAAACCTGAATTGGATTCTTACGGCTACAGCTACGGCTTCGCCTTTGTTTGAATAAGGTTAGTAGATAATATTACTTTTATTTTTATATTATATTATTTTGACAACTAGTAAAGTATAATGACATCTGTTTCGCATCCCACGGGGTTAAAACGATTCTCTCCTCCTACCAGTCATCCTGTAATATAAACCGTTAATTCTATTTCAAATTATACCTCGTATTTCGTGAAAACAATATCAAATTATTACGTAGAACAAAGCATTCTCAGCTCATCACGATCCGATGAACTGAATATATACAAATATTGGTTCGCAGCTGATGAATAAAATACATAATCAAGTTAACATTAGCGTTATTGCGTTGTGGATTTGCGACCGCTGTGTTTATTAGTGTGAATCGGGAATTCGGTATCAGCGATGAGCAATCATCGCTGAGCGAGGGAGCTCATCAGGTCGTTATTGATTATGCTAAACTAACTGATGCCCGTGACTTTTTTTTTACGATCTTTAAATCGATTAGAAAAACTCCATTTGAAACCTTTATTGACAATTACATGAATTTTTCAAAAAAATGTAACTTTAGTTACTCCTTCTAACATCAGTTTATATCTGATAGTAAAGTTTCCGTCGAAATCGAACTAGCCGTTTGTAGATTAGCCAGAGCAAACAGATATATTTTTTAAAATGTATTTATTGAAATAATTATTTTTTGTTGCGTCTCCCAGGACACAAAGCGCGAGCCGACAAATAAATTTCTTAAAATGACCTAATTAGCAATTGAACCTCTGCCCCGCTCACGCAATGGCGTGACGTTAATTGGGTCAATAATTCAAATGATTTAATTTAAAAACGCAAAACGAGGTGTGTAAAGAAGTCAGAAAACACTTACTGGATCCTAACCCTAACCATGAACTGTTAAAACAATCACAAATCTGTCAAACATTATCATTTCTGTCAAATTTTGTATGAAATGACGTACCAAAATTGACAGATTTGACAACTTTGAGATTGTTTTAACAGTTCATGGTTAGGGCCCAGGGATTAGGTAGGGGTAGATTACCCTTGGTCGTAAACTAAGGAGAGTAAAGTTGCTCTAAAGCTGTGCGCCAACTGAGCGCTTGCTCGACTATTTTATAAATAAATATGAAAATAAGCGATAATGCAGTTCTCGTTACAGCTACACATCTCAAAATTTTGAAAAGAAAATATCGTAATATAAAAAAAAAAATTAAGTTACTTTGTCTAAATACTTTTTAAACATGTTGTAGCTTGCCTTGGCAAGACCTCGTAATGTTGTATCTACACATCTCAAAATTTTCAAAAGAAAATATCGTTATATTTAAAAAAATAATAAGTTACTTTGTCTTAATACTTTTTAAACATGTTGTAGCTTGCCTTGGCAAGACCTCGTAATGTTGTATTAAGTAGTGCTTGTTTTATTGGTTATCCTTACTGAAGAACTACTCACTGCATCTACATTTATTGTAACGATACCTAAAGTATCATGGCTCAGAAATATACAGTTTGCTCATAAAACATTAAAATGGTAAATTGTCATCATCTCTACTTTCCTTCTATTACAATAAATTTATCAACACAACTGAAGTAGGAACAGTAGCGTTTGTCTCCTTTGAAGTTCAAAAAGTATATTATCATTTCGGTTTTGAGAGTAATAAAAAGGTTTTCACGGCTATAACAGTAGTTGTCGAGATATTAGGATATGATTTGAATCAGGATATGGTTTGGAATATTCAACAAATTTTGTCGCAACCATATTATGTGCGTGTTTATTTGTAAGTATATATTATATTATGTATGTATCTAGAAAGTATGTATTCATCTAGTTTAAGTTTGATTTGTCCGATTCTGTTATACTAATCTTATTTTGTTGCACCACCCATACCATCTCTATCTGGCCCCATGGTTGGCTGGTAGATAATACTTTTGGCATTTAGTCCACCATTTGTAACACAATTTTTTTTAGTCTGTGCAATAAAGTAAAAATAATTAAAAAAAAAACACTATCACCACCTTGCCCTTGCAGCAACCAAAATGCATTTCTACAACGGATAGTTCAGGATTTACAGGTATTTTCCTAAAGTTCACAATATTGAGATCGGAAGTTGTTTTTTTTTTATATTTCTCTTTTTATTGGTAGATCTTCAATTCAAATTCTCCGGCTTCAGTGAGTTTTCAGAACTAATAGGCGTCAGAATGGTAAGTGCGTATTTCATAAAACGACTGACTGCTGAGAGCCTGCTCACATCTACTTCTACTACACCCCACGATATAATATTCATAAGTCGTGCTTATTAAAATAACTCAATTTTGATAAGACGCATTTAACGACGAATTTGATTAATGATCCTCCAAAATATTTATTATTCGGTTAGCAATCGTTGTCATTCTCAAATAAATGTCAAGATTAATAAATAACAGTCGAACGGTTTGAAACATAAATCAAATTACAATAATTCATTCGGCTTTGACATGTTGTAGGGCGTAGAGATTGGTTCGCTCGAGCCATCTTTAACTATTCACAAAAGGCTCAGGCTACGTAACAGGACTATGAATATTTAATTCATAGGGTAAAGCAAAATTTAATTTGTAGGTATATTTGATAACTAAAGATATTGGAATAATTTTTAAATTTAAATGAAACTACTTTTACGGATTTGATTACATAGACGGAATACTAAGTCTGCAGTGTGTGAACATGCCTTAGATACACCCAACTATTTCATACGATTTGACCAGCCTAAAGTCCTTGCAAGAGAACGACGATTTGTTCCTCGCATGTTACGGGAGGCAATTTGAATTAGAAGACACCCGAATTTCAACAGAGAAGATGGTTGGAAAATACCACCAGCATGGGATCCTGTTTTAACGAAATCCAAGCCAAGACAACAGTATAATTTTTAAAATTTTAAATAAATAGTCTGCACAAGATCCTTAGCAATTACTTTGCGAGATAAAAAAGGATTACACGTTTTTGATTAATTATAACAACTAACTGCGGTGTCCAACTTCGAACTTGATTTATTTTTCTGTAAAGAGTTTGACTTAAAACACCAGTTTTTTTGCACTCTTAAGAATGTGGGTAAACATGTGTGGTGTTTGTTATAAATAAAAAATAAAGAACTTCAAATTGGTAAAAAACATTCAATAACATTAAATATTAGTTCAGATGATTCAAGCTTCACACAAAGCAAACACTTCAATTTCTCTATCGTTTATTGAATAATCATTTGTTACTTTATTACTTTTCAAAAACAATGGTTGTAAAGAGCAATTTTTATAGTAAAATAGTATTGTTTTTTTGGGAACGTGGAGTTTTGAATTACAAATGAAACGTAATATTTATTAAAGCACCAAAATGTGTTTTCGGCTGATGTGATTTTAATACAGTTGAATATTTATTTTCTGTTGTAAACAATGAAAATAACTGTACAGTCTAAGATAACGGATGAATAATTAAGAATCTGTAGAAATTCGTAGAATAGCAATGAAAATGGAACATTGATATTAAGAGTTACAAAGCTAACAATGTATGTCAAATCTTTAATACAAAAAAAAGTCGGGTTTGTTACAACTGGACTCGACCGATTTTCATGGTTTTGGTATGATCATTAGATACAAAATGCTACGCTAGTGTATGATAGGCTTAATGATTTCATGCCCCACTGGAAAACTGAAATAATACATTCTGTCAAAAAAGTTTCGGGAATTAATGATTTGTTTATAGTTCCAAATTCAAAATTCAAATTCAAAAAATTATATTTTTTTTTATGTTGTTAGATTGGCACAACTGTTTTCCATTTTGGCGCGGAGTTTGAATTACATCTGATAATGAAATTAAATACAGTATTGTTTTTAGAGGTATTGTGTAATATTATTTTGTTAATAAAAACACGTAAAACTGCAAGTGCGATACTCGTATCAAAAAGGCTAGTTAATAAAAACCAGTTAAGTTTGTAACAAGCTTAAGGCTCGCTGTACAAACTCATTATGCTTGCATAGTGAAGTTTAGAGCGCTGGCGAAAAATTTAATGAATTTCTCGCCATCATCTGTTTCAGAAGGAAAAAAATCTAAAAAGTACGTTCTATGTGCTCGTCCGTATCCATATATTAATTCTTGGTTTCGTTAAAAATGTTAATGGTTTGTAATGCTAATAAAACCGTTTTTTTTGCAAGTAGGCCAGAATTTTTTATACCACCATTACTTTGAGACAATATTGTAGGCTAGCGCCGAGATACAGCGCAAGAATTCGAACTCGGTCGGACGTCGCAAGTCATTCTCGTTCTCTGTACTTAAAAAGGGCAACCGTTTCTGACTGACTAATCTATTAACGCACAGTTCAAACTACAAAACGTATTGCGCTAAAATTTGACACACATATAGGTATTATGATGTAGGCGTGCGCTTAGAAAGGTTTTTCCAAAACTCACCCCCTAAAGGGGTAAAACGAGGGTTCGAACTATGTATGGAGCACCAAGATCGCGAGGTTTATATTGTTCCTTATTTTAAAATCTGATTTGAGCGGACTAACGCCACGATTCGACTGTAGTTTAGAAAGGTTCTGGTTCAATTCCGGGTTTTGTTTAGTCATTTCTTACATCAAGAACATGATGATGATAATAATTAGTGTTTTTTCTGGCGCATATTTAGTGTAAGCTTTAACAGATTTTTATCGCTTCTTTAAATCTCAACTAAACACTTACGGCCTTACTACAAAAAGATAGCCTAGATTTGACCACTTGTCTAAAGATTAGTCAACCAATTTCAAATATTGACACATCAGACATTCGAGACATATTACTAACAAACATTTCAAATTGGTTGGATAATTGATCTATAGACAAGCGTTTAACACTAGTCTATCTTTTTGTAGTAAGGCCATTACTGTCTTATTTAGAGTGTATTTGCTATTCCGGGACTAAGGTTAAACCACAACAAGCACTGTTTTATCGTACAAAAATCAGTGGTTTAACCTAAGTCTGGACTAGTAAATGCACTCTGAAAAAGACAGTTAGTCGAGATTTAAAGAGGTGATCAAGCGGGCGTTTGCGTGGACTGCAGTATGTTTGGTATGACACATAACGCAAACTCACTCTCACAGGGACATTTAACCGGGATAGAAACTATTCATAATCTGTTAATACAGATCATATTCTATATGTGTGAAAAATTTCATCCAAATCCGTTTAGCCGTTAACGCGTTATTGAGTCACACACAAACATCCAAACATCCTCACAAACTTTCAAATTTCTAATATTAGTGGGATTCCGATATTACACGGAACATACTTTGCAATACATTTTATTCTGATATTACACATTATTTAGAATCTTTACTCGATCACGTTTATTGTCAATATTGCCGTTAACGTTAACAAAATATAAATAACTCTTTTTAATGTACAAGGAACTTGGTAATGGGTATCATCATCATCACCATCACCAGTCTATATCAGTCCGCTGCTGGACCCAGGCCTCTCCAAAAGGAGGATTTTGCCATAATCGCCACGCTTGGCAGGCGGGTTGGCGATCGCAGTTTGGCCAATGGTGGAGAGGAGACGCTGCTGCCCGTCTTCTTGTGGCGGTTCTCCTGTAGTCGCCTCTTACGACACCCATAGGAAGAGAAGGGGTGGTGCAATTCTTTTAACGTGCCGGCACCACACGACACGGTAATGGGTATATCAATCCGATATTAGCCTCTGTTGACAGAATTTGCGTACATAATAATAGTATGGTGAAGGCAGAAATTTAATATCACCATTAAAATTTTCATACAAAACAAAATTTTTAGAATCCAAGTTGTACAAAAATATTAAGATGGTATCAAATTTCTGACTTCAATATAGACCTATATGCAAATGTTAATATAGGCTAGTTATGCCTTGATATAAAATTTACTTAGCACTCTTTATAAAATTTATTGGATCAAAATTACTTATATAGTCTAGGCACGATTGCACGTGTAAGCTAAATAAGAAAACAAAATTAACTGTTAGTTAAAATATTCAGCACGTGACTTTGCTTTGCAATCAAGAAAATTTTAATCATTATTGAAATACTAGCTGTTGCCCGCGACTTCGCTCGCGTGATTTTTAGTTAATTCAATGTATCTCACAGGATCATTTATCGGAGATAAAAAGTATTCTATATGTTAATCCAGATCATATTCAATATGTGTGTAAAATTTCATTCAAATCCGTTCAGTAGTTTTTGCGTGAAAGAGTAACAAACATCCATCCATACTTACAAACTTTCGCATTTAAAATATTAGTAGGATTAGTCAAATGGCCGTGTGGTGCCGACGTTAATAAAAATTGCACCACCCCTTCTCTTCCTATGGGTGTCGTAAGAGGCGACTACAGGAGAACCGCCACAAGAAGACGGGCAGCAGCGTCTCCTCTCCACCATAGGCCAAACTGCGATCGCCAACCCGCCTGCCAAGCGTGGCGATTATGGCAAAATCCTCCTTTTGGAGAGGCCTGTGTCCAGCAGTGGACTGATAACTAGGCCACTACGGGCACTAAGGCCTCCCTCTCCACACTAGCGTCTTTCGAGCGTGGTCGTCGTGGCAGTGCCAAATCAGCCGTAAGTAAACGCTGGGCAAGCGTTGCATTAATAGTTAATACTGATTTGACGCTGCCACGACGTCGACGCTCGAAAGACGCTAGTGTATGGTAGGCTTAATGGTTTCATGCCCCATTGGAAAACTGGAATAATAAATAAATAAATATTGGACAACATCACATACATTGCTCTGATCCTAAGGTAAGTAGCTAAAGCAAGCACTTGTGTTATAGAAATTAGAAACAACGACGGTACCACAACACCTAGACCCGAGCCAATATAAAAAGTCTGTTTTCTACATTGACCCGACCGGGGATCGAACCCGGAACCTCAGAGATGGCGGCACCATTTAGAGTCCGGCGTAGTCGCCTCTCGGCTACGGAGGTCGTCGAAATAAGCTACTCCTATTGGTTAGATTACGAGTTCTTATTATTTAATGGCTTCTTGCAACTTTTTACTTGATCAGACACACCGGGTGGACTGACCGCCCCCCCGCCGTGTGTCTTCCAGCCGTAGTTGCCACTTCAGAACTTTTCTTTCTTTTCGTTTTTGTTTCAGTTATGTGAGTGATTTGGCCTGCATATTGCTACTTTAGCTGTGCAATACATAATACCTACACGCTCTCATAAACAAAAATAAAGACAGACCCTTTTGTCTTTAATATAACTTTGAGGGCTGGTGTGTTACGTTTCACTCCATACAAGTTACCAACAGATGTATGTATTGTATCCGATATACTCGTAACAACCTGAGCGAGTCATAGCCAAGGTGACTATAATGAACACGGTTAAACTCCCCTTTGACAAACGGGTGCTATTTTTCAAAATTCAAAAGGCAAATTTAATTTGCGAGCAGGTAAATAAGTGTATTCGTAAATTATGCGTCAGCGGCGAGACGCGGCGGCGTTGTCAGTACTCGAGTGCGACATTACGGGGCGTCGGCACTTGACAAAAGCCGCGAGCGTTCATTTATTATTTATTCACGCGATGAACCGCTCGACACGCACGAACATTTTCGCAAGATACCGAAGTCGAAACTGCAAATAATTTATAAAAAATGTGGCATGCTCCCGAAAGCAGAGCAGTAGTTTGCGGTCGCGCTAAAAGCATCTGTTGCAGACGGCGACCGAGGTTTACTGACCAAACAATATGTTATCAAATTGCTTAAATCCTTTTTTGTTGAGTAGATAGCCTTTGTTGTAATAAATAATTAAATTAGAATAATAAGATACGGATGATAATAGAATAAAGATTTTGGGGGAGACCTTGGCCAAACTGTGGGAAATTGTACTTCTCCTTAAATCCCGAATGGTCCAACAAAACAACCAATAGGGTCCATAATGTTCAAGCTTTAAGCCTACTTTATCTTTTTACATTATGCAAATGAATAAATTATAAGTAAAAGCGAATGTTTACTGAATTTATAGTGTCTAGTTTCGTTGGACTGAATTTAAAAGCGAAATAAATCGTACCCTTATTGCAAAAACCGATTATCTGCACTAAACATGATTTTGAGTTATGGCGATTTAAAAGTTTAACGACACAGAGGGATAACAAGATATGGTTATTATTTTTCGTAAGCACTCAAATAAGAAAAATAAACTATTTAGGTATTGTTTTTTAAGATAATTATCATAGAAAACCTAATACCTTTCATGGAAAATGTGAAAATGATTGTAATGGGGCGCATTTAATTGTTTTTTGCTGAATGACCAGAAAGTATCAAATTTCATAAACTAGCCATCTACTGGTTGAAATAAATAGTTCTATATATTCTTTACTTTACAAGTAGTCATTCTATCTAATAACAGACTATTTTATTATAATAATTAACCAGTGAATTTAAAGACCAAAAATATTTAGTTGGTTTTGGCTGAATAAAAATGATTTTTTTTTTAACTATCTGCATAATTTTCTTTTAATTTGCTTCTTCTCATTAGAAAATACTTTAACAGTGTGCTTAACATAAGAGAAATAGGCATTTTTTGAATAAATACTACGAATAATTTCAAAAAAATATTTATTTAAAAATGTTATCAAAAAATGTTTAATCATCTGCGCTCGACTCGCTGACACATGATGAGTCATCGGAGATAGTTGCTGTAGGCAAACGATCACGTTGACTGGCTTCGGTAGCTAAAGATTCGTACCATCCATGGTACTCCTCAGGTATGACACCTTTGTTACACAGATTGACGAGATCTTTTTTCTTTGCTAAAGATATAGGCAATGGTCCAGCGTACAATTGTTGCAAGGGAGGAAATGCTTCTCTGGCATTAGTCAACAACGTCGACGTTTTATCGTCGTTTTGTTGTTGCCTCCCCTTCTTCCTAGTTGAATAACCATGGCTATTTCCTGCAGAGTTTTTGTGAGCGTCGTCAGATTTAGTTACGTCCAAAGTCATGAAATTTTCTGACATTTCGTAGTTGTAGTATAACTTTTTATCGCCTTTCACATACTTCATTTTCTTAATTTTTAGCCAGTTTACTCTTTCTCCCTCCGTGTTTTTAGTTCTATTAACTATTAAAGTCTCTGCCAGTTTTTTTAAATCCTTAAATTCATGGTACTTGAATTCTTTTACGTTGTAACAATTCTTTGTAATTTTTTTGTCACCCACTTTGTATATTTTCTTAGATCGAGCCCGTATAAATATATTTAACCAATCAGACATACAATAAATGTCACAGTTTTTTTTAGCTGTCTCTATGGCACTGTGCATTGAATCGGCCTCCATGTAGCTGTGGCCAGATTCAAGAAACTTGTGTTCTACAACGTTAAGTTGTGTATTTTGCATCATTAGCCATAGTAGTATGGCGGCCACGTATTGGTTGCGATTTTGTCCGCCACACGTATCCGAGAACAGACTGATTTCAGTTATTTCTTTCGGAACACATGTGGTCAGATAATGATATAAAATCGTACCAATCTCAGCACTTCCCTTCTTACCGTGCAGCTCATTCCATGCGAAACAATATGCTTCGCTAGGAGGTGCATTTTCATAAATAGTCAAATTATATACTGTCAACTTTCTAGTGTAATAAAGAAGGCCAACATTAGTGCTTGGAATTTGCAAGATTGCTTGCAAATCGAACGAAACTGACAAAAAATGTGGTTCTTCTTCCGCTCTTTTTTTATCTTTTTCTTTTTCACGGTTACACAATTCTTTTCTTTGTATATGATCTTCATATTCTTTTTTCAGACTAGATTTTCCATCGTCATTTGCTTGCTTGTATTTGGTGCATGAAAGACATTGGTCTTTTTTAGGCACATAAAAGCCTAAATTAAATTCAGTGCTGAAAATTCTCCGATAAGTCATCTCAGATACTGCTGGTGTAGTATTTTTCATTTTGCACTCATCTACGTAAAGAGAATACATTTTGGTCAATGTAAGCCCAGCTTCTAAATATGCTCGTTTAGTCTTCTTTCGTACGTAATGGCTCTCCATACTCGGGAATGACGCTATGTGGTTTTTAACTACTTCTAGCACTTCTGGAGATGTTTTGTTTGGAGGCTCACGACGTCCACGAGGATCCTGTTCTTTCGAATACTGCCCAAGGCTATCGCGCTGCTTTACAGCATCATTTACTACACACGGTGAAATTGATAATGTCTTACAAAAAAAATCTTGACAAACATTTCTTTTCTCCCCCTCAAAAATAAAGAAACACTGTTTAAAATATGAACGTCGTGTGGGTCGTGTTCTATTCAAAAGAATTCTTTTTGTCTGTTTAATATCTGTGTGTGTCAATAAAAATGTTTTTTTCGCAACAAATTCAAGATTCCAGTATTTTCTGCACAATTCTTTCCGCATATCTTCTGAAACATGAGCGTTGCATTGGAATATGCACTTAGAACAGTCCACTGGTTTAGGAATTTTAGGCAGTCTACACTTTTTTTTAGTTTCATAAGAAAGGCCTTCAGCTCTTCGCTTTTTTACAACGTTTCTTTTCCATGTTGAGGGATCCTTTTTATACCATCTCGCTCTTGGTTTTATAAGCTTCCAACTACTTTTAAATACTTCATCCATTATTGATTGAGCCAGGTGAAGAATCTCATTGTTATAATCCTCAGCAGGTTGTTTGGGTTTACCAAATACTAAGGCTAAGCCTTTACGCCGGGCATTTCTTCTTTTTTCCTTCTTCTCACCGTATAAATCTGGATCTAACAATTCTTCTAACTGTATTAAATCTGAATCGTCAGAATCTTGAGAAGGGGCCGGAAGATCGTGAGGTATGTATGACGGGTCATCATCGGAGAAATCACTTCCAAACAACGTTTCATCTTCAGATTCTCCGCTCTGCTCTTGTATACCCAAACTGTTTTCTGAAAAAATACAAAGTGATGATTTAATATAGATAAGCATACTATAAAAACTTTATTTTGAATCAAACAGACACTGGGAGAAAAGATTGATTCTTACTAGAATCACTGGGTCCTGATGATTCTCTGGTCCTCGTTCGTCCTGATGATCGCGTTTGTTGATCAAGTTGGCTTGTGTTTATATGACGTGTTCCTTCTTGACTGTCAGTATCTGTAATTAATTATAACCTTTAATCATATTTCATTAAGTACTTCTTCTTACACTTGACGACGATGTTTTCCTCTAAGGAATTTTTGAACGTCTAAGTTGAACGACTATTACTTGTGAATCAACTGATCTATCTTAACCGTTATAATTTTTCTTGAAAGTTCATGAAAATCCCTGTAATTATCATATTTTTTCCAAATCTTTCAAGCCAACAGTTAAGCTTTTAAAGGAGGACACCAGTCAACGTTACATACCTTGCTCTGATCCTAAGTTATGTAGCTAAAGCATTTGTGTTATAGAAATCAGAAACAACGATGGACCACAAAACCCAGATTTGAGAAAATGTAAAAAAAATCATTTTCTACCGACTAGGAATCGAACCCAGGACCTCAGAGATGGTGAAGCCAAGTCCGGCATGTTCGCTTCTCGGATAAGTAGGTCATTAAATTCAATTAATTTAGTTATATTTTGTAGTTATTTACTGAAGTAATTAAAATAAACGCCTAATCTTATTATTTTTTAACTCCCGACTAAAAACGATTGATCATGTAATCTCCTTTTATTTATTATCCAAAGAAAGGGTAATTAGTTTTAAGTCGGTACCATTGACCGTTGAAAAGGTATTTGAAATTTCAAATCGATACCAATAACTGTAACATCCAAGTTCATAGGTGTAAAAAATTACAGCTCAAATCAACACAGAAAAAGTAGGTCAAATTAGGCTTTCAAGATTTGAATGCCCCAAATGTGATGTGAAGTTAATAAAAGCTAGTAAAATACTTACCTCGTTTCGGCAACGAACTTGGCACATTACATAGAGCAACATTCTTAGTGACTGTCGATTCCGACTGACTTAGGTATATATCATAAGCCTGCGTTAGCAACTTATCGCAATCTTCTGTATCATCTGACCACAAATCTTCACAATCTGTAAATTATTAAACATCTAAGTAAAAAAATAAGTAATAATAGCAGTTAAAACCTTAAAATGTATTCACGTGACTTACCGTGGTTATTTGCCATTTTTTGGAGTTTATTTTCATCATCGTTTTTCTTAGCGGCATTTATTTTAATTCAAACATACAAAATAGTCCACACAGTAATGTTTATTATTACATAAACAAAAGAATAACAATCGATGTCGCCCAGCGCGCGATTTGGTAACGAATGAATGAAATGAAACCGAGCAACTAGCGCGTTGCCGCGCGATTTGTGTGCGAAAGAGACGGCTATACATGGATAGTTGGTTTTAGCTGAAGCAAAATTTAAGTTATCGCTATTAAATATTGTGAAAGAAAAGAATAGGCACAGATAATCGTTTTTAGCTGAAGTATTTTTTTATGCGTCGAATAAAAGTAATTCAGTAATAATATTGACTAAAACATACCTAATCAGTTCTTTTTGGAGTCGGTGCCAGCCATCGAGAGTTAAAATGTGTTCATTCGCACCGACTCCAAAAAGAACTGATTAGGTATGTTTTAGTCAATATTATTTTTCGCTTTTTAGTTTCATTTTGAAGTCGGTTTTTAGTTTTTTATTAAACTTTTTTTATTTTACAATTTTAAATGTTAAGTCCTCTATTTTTTCCCTTCTAACTTCGCCAAAACTTACTTTACAGCAAAGTAACCTTAACTAATATTGGTCCTCTATGGACCCCCCATCCAATGGTATGATAAAAATAAGGTGTTATATAGGGTCAATTGTTCGACGAAAATTTTTAAGTCTTAAGAAAAGGGTTTACCTACACTCCAACCAGAACGGCGGCTATTTTGGTGTCGTAACCATAGGATAAGGTCTCGCGTTAAATAACAGGTTAAATTAAGAAAGGAACTTTCAAATTTTTTTTCGTTACTGGGTGTGCAGGTACGCCCCCAGTAAATAAAAATTGGCGGTCTGGTACCTCATAAGCTCCACGTCTGCTCAACACACTGCGAAATACGTTCTGTCGACAAATTGCAGTATTATCTTCTAACTCCTATCCGTTAAGGAGTTCTGTGGCTTCCATCATCAGGTCAGCAACATGACATGATGATTACCAGACCCAAAAATCAGCATCGAGTCAGAAAATATATGCAAAACATTATGGGTGCCTATAAAAATTGAGGGTTGCCCTCGATTTCCCAGGGATCCCATCATCAGAAACTAACTTGGTGGAAATGGGACCACTTCGGGAGTATACCCTTTCAAACTAAAAAATAAATTTTGAAATCGGTCCATAATTGACGGCGTAATCGCGTAACAAACATACAAAAAAAAAAAAAAAACAACATTCAGACGAATTGAGAACCTCCTCCTTTTTTTTGAAGTCGGTTAAAAATATATTAAAATTTGGTATCTCTTTTTACTTGCTTCAAATGTAAAGCAAACATGCTACATATTTTTTTGCAAAAAGCAACTAAGATTTGTTAGTTTTTATTACTTCTAGTAAAATTAAAATTTCTGCTAAAATACAAACAGTCAAAATCAGTTACCGTAGGATACCTAATTTTAGACGAATGATTTCTTATGATATTTACTGTAGATATCTACATACAAAATGAGTTTAAGTCCGAAACTTGGTTTTATCGGTATAAACTTACAAGCATAAGTGTTTTAAATGAGTTTATTCGTTTTTTCATGAAGAATTTTGGAAATACGTTGCAGTTATTCTGTTTTTTCACTAGCTATCTCAGGAAATAAGCGTCGTAGAAGATAATGGGTTTTACCTGTAGATGCGGCTCAATGAGACGAGTCGATAGGTGTAATAAAAGTTTAATAGTGGAAAAATGCAGATAATCGGTTTTTGCACTAAGGGTACGAAATTATTCTTATTTATATAATTAAATGTTACTACCAAAAAAATTGCGAGTTAAAGCTGCCGTGTTACCAAACTATGTGCATAAGATGCCACTGTACTATACCTATGTATATTGTTCAAAACCTATGACAACCCTCCGTCAAGAAGCCCTGTCATTTCCAGTGTAACTCGGTGAGTAAGCAGCCTGTCAATAAGTGCAGTGAGATGCACTTACAAGGGGATCATCCGTAAGCCGAGCCAACAACTTCTTACGGGATAAACAAGCCACAATCTCGTTAAACTTTCCACAACATTCTAATGTACAGTCTAAAGAAAAAGTGTCCAGAGAAAGAAAATAGTTAGGAAAAAAAACAGATACATGTAATGGCAAAAGTGTGTGCTTTCTGACACATTTTTATGTATTTACACTTTTGATTTTACAAGTAGTTCGCTGTAGGTCGCCCGTCAATTATCATTTCAACCGTCAATTATTTGAACAAATTCGTCTTTAAAATTATTCTAAAGACAAAATAGAAAAGTTCAAGGAAGTCCATAATTGTTCGTGCCTTTCTTCTTAAATAATAAAATCATTAGAATTATTATTAGGCGGGTACGCTTGCGAAATATAACAAAACAAAAAAAAACGAGTTACACAATTTAAGTAAATATAATGTTTATTGGTAAAAATGTGATTAAATTCGCTTATATAGATTCGTCATTTTAAGCTTAAACTTTGCGTAGTTACAACAAAAAGAAACAATTGAAACTTTGGTTCCTAAAACTTAAGTTAGTAAAATCTCTGTATAAGCATAAAAATTACAACCAGTTGCCTTTTCAACTGTACACAAAATTTTATGTGCCATAAACTTGTCTTGTCCCAGAGTTAAATTAAACACGTAATCATTTCAAGTTTGGACGAATCACACGGAATGTAATCTAAAATTTAATTGAACTTTTGCTATTATTATTTCGACTTCGTGTATTCTTGATTGAGAATAGAGACGGACACTGGTGATCAACAGGGCTAGCATACGCAACACGATAAAAAAATCGTGGTATTTTATCGACTTATGACGTAAATATGTCGTTTTGTCTTCGACGAAAACAAAGAAAAAACCAAAATATCATGGCAATGCCATGTTATAACGTAAAAATAAGTGGCTACGAATTACGGGAGACCCTGAAAATATTAAGAAAAAGGATTCGAGACGTCTGTGATCCGTTAGGTTAGGGAAAACGACAAAATTATCGTCGAATACTGTTGTCTTTTATTTACGCGAACACGATACATTTAAATCTACTTTTACGGATTATTTCGCGATTTATTAACATTTTATTTAACCTGACGTTTCGAACACTTTACAGCGTTCATGGTCACAGGTAGACTAAGGTGTTATTCGTCTTTACAATATTTTGAAAAAATATAAACTACCGTCACTCAGTTAATATTAATTTGTATTCCTATCTACGCAAAATCGTCTATCGTCTATCGTCGAAGACAAAATTTGTCTTGTCTATCGATAAAATAACCGATGCGCGCATGCTAGCCCTGCTCGACTATTATTTCCTCTCTTTCTCGGGTCAACTAAATATTTTTACGTGACTAATCCACCACGCTGACAGAGTTTTCAAAGGCTTGGTACGTAAACACAAGATGGTGTGCAACCATGCGAGACTGGACAAGACATGAGAGAATCAAACTGTTATTAAAGTTGTCAATGTAACCCTACCTACACAAGTTTTCCTTGGAACGAACAGCCTGGGTCTGTAGCCTGTCGAGTGTTTTCAGGTCGGCCACGGCAAATCCTCGTCAGGAGGGACTTTGAATGGCAAAAATAACAAAACATTATGCTTATTTTTTATTGCGAGTCTCTTATAGATCAATAGACGACTCTTAGCTTAATATAAATACTTCAGGTGAGAGGCCGAGACAAAATTTAAACGGCCAGTAGGAGTATCTGGGTTAAACTGACGTAACAGCTTCAGAGATCGATGTCTCCTGTCTCGTCGCAAACCAGCAGAATAACATCATCATTATTCTTCATCATTTCAGCCACAGGACGTCCACTGCTGAACATAAGCCGCCAGTGACTTCTGACATGCGCTTGGCAGGCGGTTTTTTATTAACTGCGCTCGCTAATAATACCAACGTGACCATAATTCGTAACTCCAGACATGCATGCGCAAGATAAAACACAGATTTATCATGGTATCAAAGTAGAACCAGCATTGTTTTTTCCAAGCAGAATTTGTGCAAGCGTGGCTTTGTAGTTCAGAAGCTCGATTCCCGAAATTTAAAAGTAGAATAATCCGATGTTGATCCTTTCCCGGAATTTATCCCGAAATCGAAATTTATCCGAAAATGACAATGTCAAATTGACAAATCAATCCAAAGTTATCGTAATGTGATTGAGAGTAAAAAATGGCCAAATGGTATTCTACTAGTTTTAATGCTGTGGGGTAACCATGAACTCTTAAAATAATCTTAAAGTTGTCAAATCTGTCAATTTTGGTACGTCATTTCATACAAAATTTGACAGAAATGATAATGTTTGACAGATTTGAGATTGTTTTAAGAGTTCGTGGTTACCGTCCTGGCCTGTAAATCGTAGTAATTACATACTTTTGGTTGATTTGTGACTATTGTCACTAGTTTTGGCACAATCATATTATAGCCCGCTGCCCGCTTGTGTAATAATACACAACATATTTCGTGCGCAAATTTGACGTATTACAAGTATATAAATAACGACGGAAATACCGATTTTTAGTAACATCGTAATCGCATCATATTAAAATCCTCTTATGTTCCCAAGGAATGACAATTACGGGAACTGGCCCTCTTTACCGGATGGTGTTTTTTTATTATCGCACGCACCCTACAGTTAAATAGAGAACTCTCGAATGAAAGGAACTCAACGTATTTGCGGTGACACCGCAAAGTCCGTCTTCCCCCCCCCCCCCCCCCCCCTCTCGCCGCATGCACTTTATTCCGCCCATTACGGCAATGAGCCGTGAAACAGCTTCGTCGCTGAAATATAGCGCAATTATATTTGCGCGGGCGCCTAGCGCGCGGGATGCGCGCGTAGATCACCGCGGGATGGAGGTTGTATTGTAGTGTAAACAAAACAAGCAGGTAAAAATGTTTTCCAACATATTTTATTCATCGGATTATAGTAATTATATTCTGTGTAACCTATTTCATTGTTTTTTATGGTCGGTTCAAAAATTTTGTTCAGTTTCTTTGTTTTGTTTTGTGTTATAAGAAAAAATGTTTGTTAATTTAATCAAAAACTTCGATAAGATGGAGCGCTGAAACATACAAAAACATGAAACTGTATATACCTATTGCGTGTAATTCGTGCGAAGTTCGGGCACGTAATTATTGAATTAAAAAATAATATGTTATCTATAAAAAAAAAACTTAGATTACAGGGCGTAGTTTTTTAATAGGAAACAGATGGAAATAAGTGATAATGTTAACTAACAAGCGCTTTACCTTGAGAAGTTATTCTCAAAATACTTTTCGTGACTTCGAGAGACCCCTTCCCTTAGTAAAAGTTATTTGATAATCATAGTCACCTCTTCAAAATCAAATCCTGTATGTACATGTACAACATCACATAAGATTTTCTTAATTTGGCCACATCAAATTATTCCGGGATCTTTTAAAACATTTCTATTTTTGCGGTCCGAAATAAGCATATATGGACTGAAATACTGAATTAGAATTGAATATGTACCTGAGGCAAGTAGGCTGTATAGTTTTGGCTGGTGCGGTGTGAAGGCTCTTCGTTGTATAATATTGTGTTCAGTGCGTGCACTGCGCAATGACAAATGAAAATAGTAACTAAGCTTTTAAATGAAAGAGGAAGCAACAAATAACGTTTTCTTTTACTCAGATATCTAAAAAATCTACTTACACCCAAGGCTTTTCCCGCAAGGACAAAGAAATGTCATCTTATCAATCTATCATAATAAAAACTGACATATTTTAACTTAGATATTAACAGTATACCTAGTTCAGTATTAAATTAAGATTCTGAAAGGTTTTGTGGTAGATTGCTATCTTATTGCTGTTTACTGTACTTATTGTGTTTTTTATGAGTTAAAATTGAGTTTTTAATATTATTGCCTACAATCATATATTATTATATTGTGTGTGTGTGTGTGTGTCAAATTTAGCTAATGCTAAAATGTTATCTTACCATGCTATGGTTAACTCTGTAATTCTTTTTAAGGAGCACTTAACTTAACCCAAGATCCAGACGGAGCGATAGGGTGTCTTGAACAGACTCTTTTTCTTTCATTCGCGTTTCTTTTAATGAAATCTTATTTTAAGGCAGCCAACAGGATTCTATTTCTCAAACTATAGGTACATATTACGTTGACTGTTTGTTCGTCTCTCCGTCCTACATTACCATGTCCTCCGAAACATACTCATAGGACAAGCATAGTTAAGGTTTTTGAAACAAAGGGAGGTTCTCCTAAATTTTTTTTGTGTTTCGTTTCCCCAATCTGAGGAGTTATATTCTCATTTCTGACATGTGCGTGTAAATTACTCGCGACCAAATGACCAAGTCGCTTCCAAACGGCCGATCTGGAAGTCACTGGGGGAGGCCTATGTTCAGCAGTGGACGTCCTGTGGCTGAAATGATGATGATGATATTTCATTTAAAAGACGCGGTTAAAACCAGAGCGGTGAAACTGTGCACTAATAAGTGTACACATATTATGATGTTTACCATGACTTAGTACAGTCAGCATCAAAATTAAGCTAATCAAAAAAAAAACAATCTTCCAAAAGTACTGATTCTTCTAAATCTCTCAATAGCCTGACATCTTTATTACACCTACGCATAGTGATTTTGTTAGATTATCGTGAATCGTAATGTTTTGCAGCGTGGTTCATAAATAAAATTTAGACGTTGTTCGGGGTTAGTCGACAGATACAAATAAATGATAAACTGGTTTAAAACTATTATATAGAGAATAAATGCTTGGTACAAAAATAGACTTATGATAAAATGAGTGAGCACGCGGCGCTTTGACGGCTAAATGCGAACTGATTTGTTGAGTCAAATATTAATTATTAGTAAATGAGGTCAAAGTGTAAAATGATGATTTTACTAAAATGCACGTTGTTTGCTCGTACAGACATTAAGCTTCTATTGATACAGTACCAAATAAATTTGACCGAATGCTATTTATAAAGCTAGTTCGTGTATTGACTTATTAAACTATTGCAGAACGCAGCAGAGACCACAGAAGGCCGTCGCCATTTGCGAAGCTGTAAACTGTTATTTATATCAGTTATATTTGACGCAACTATCCATTGTACTGGAAAATAACTCTCAAATAAAAATAACAAACCGACTTCATTAAACAAGGCGAGATAGGGCGAACCGTCCACTTTGATTCATGGTCGTTAATATTCCAAAAGTTTTATTCGGTTTGTGTTCGTTACTTTCGCCATAAATAACTGCCATTGGAATTCTTCGGTACCGATATTTTTGTTGGGACAATGGTCCGGGATGGACCCGCCCGAGCTCTGAACTCCGAACTTTGAACAAGAGCTACTTCCGTCCTTAAATACACCGTGGTCAAGTTTCTTTGACTTAGAATGAGGTAATTAAGACAATGATAGTATCTTGAGATGGGTGGATTTAGATTCATATTTAGCTGTTGGATTAGAAAAAATAAATAATTGTTTTTAATCTGTGCATGGTTTGCTTCCACTTAATATTTATGAACTCAATAATTAGGCTAGGTATCGGCTAGCGATTAGACCATGAACGATTTCCAATCTTATCTCTTTCGTAAATGTCATAATACCATTATTTAACTCTTTTAAGGACAGATTCTACAGACAGAAAGCTACAAATTTCACTATGAGACAAACTCAATCAATTCTAATTTTCATATTATTACTTATTACCAGCATAACCAGCTGATCGGGTATTTAGTTGTGGAAAGTTATTTGTTTGTTTTTGTTGCAGTTTAGATGTTCATTTTAGGTCTATAATATAATGTTTTTGATTTTTAATGTTACATAGTTGTAACAAAAAGGTACAATAAATACATCGTAAGACCTTGTTGGGCACAGTTAAAGAAAAGTTTTTATACTCAAGAGTTTTAATATTATAACCTAAAATGAAAAAAGTTTTTATTTTATTTACAAAAAGAGATTTTTTTACAGTGTGTGTTGAGGCTCTCTTTTAAGCAAATCTAAATCTAAAGAACATTTTAACATATATAAGGTACCTAATAATAGCCTTTGTAGGTACTCGTAGTTTGTATTTTTATCAGTAAAACAACGAAAGAAATAACACGTTACGTTGTAACTTTTCCACAACAACGGAAAAATACGAATAGTTTACATATTACTTTGTTCCAGATGACCATCCCTTCGGCGAGTTACAAATGTCACCGCGACCTTGAAACTTTTACAGCAAATGTTATTCTTAACTCTTATGAAACGAGGCTTTATCAAAAACACATTTTCTCCACTTACAGACTCTTTGCTTATGATAATATAGCTTGTTTTAACAACATGTGGTACGGATTTTATAAATAACTTTGTATAATATTATTTAAAAAAACACAGTGAGTGTTCTTGCTTAGAAACTGTACCTAGCTAGGTATATAATATTGGTTTTTAAGATATATTTTTTCTAATCGAAGTTTTAGCATTTCATTATTATATTTCAAAGTAGATAGCTAACAAAAATACATTACGAATATTTGCCTTCGTAAAGGTAATGGTAGAAAGGAAAGAAGACAAAAACTGTATAATTAGAATATAAAACCAAAAATTGCAGAAAAAAATACATGTCGTAATAAATACGTGTCATAATGAAGCATTATCTGATTTGTATCCACTTGACAAAAACACCTACAGTTAAAGATTATTGAGACACTGAATATTTGACACGTGCACGAAAGTTCTTTTTCGTTGAAGTGACACGACACGAGTGATTCAGAGAAATTTTATTTTCAGCTGGATAAAAGTTCGTTACTGTCATGAATAAAGCTTTACCCCAGGCGTTTCGGAATATAAGGGCACGAATCAATGACTCGTGAAGGTTGCAGAAGGTTAGTCTCTTTGTGGCTTTTTCATGAAATAAAACCGAAAGATCTATAAATACCGTAATTAGGTAGACGTGTCCTAAAAAATATTTTTTATTTTTCCTATCAAATTGCAAAAGAATTAGTTTTTTGAAATGCTATTAGAATTGTAAATTTTTGTTTTTAGCAATTCCATTCCTGGTGTTGACGGTAGTATACTACTCAGCTATACATATAGCTACAACATTGATCAGAATACGCTGGCTTTGACAGCGAGGAAAAAAACACTTGAGGAATTTCATCTTGTCACGTGACGTCCTCGGTAGCTTAGTGGTCAAAACACTCGCCCGGTATGCGATGGGACGTGGGTTCGAGTCCCACCTGAGGTCGATGATTTTTTTCAAGTTTTATTTATCTTCAATGCTATTAGAATTAGGATGAAATAATAAAAATGGTTCACAAAAATGCTCGTCATTTATTAACAATAATAGTACACAGAAACATAAAAAAAACATAACAAGGATATTATCCTTGCTTTCCTGTGGTTTGAATGTTTTGCTTACTTTCCCCACAAATCCAATACTGCTTCTAATATTTTAATTAGAAAATGAGATTATTTTTATGCAAGAATCTAACTTTTTGACTTCTTTTAAGAACGTGACCGAAAATACTCTTTTATGATATGCCTACATTATTTCAACGATCGTGGACTACAATTGAAATATAATTATTTAAAATGTGTTATATATAATATGAAGCAGCAAAACATAATATTACAATAGGATTCCTTCATACAAGATAGACAGCTATGTTACAGATGAGCACTACATACATAGTAGGATATTACTTAGATCAAAGAATAACTAGTAATAAACTATGCTCAAAAGAATTCTTATTGATGACAGATTATTTTGAAATTATGTACGTATATTGTCTGTAACATTTGCGTAAGTTCAAGCCGATATTAAACAGCATATTAATAAATTCCAACGTTGATCTTGCAATATTTGCGTTACACAGACATCAAAAGGCATCTCCTTCGAAATTAACTGTTCTTGATCTTTGCCATTCTCGTCGAACAAAAGAATTTCCAATCTCAAATCCATCTCCAATGATCTGCCTGTAATTGCGGTTACAGGGACTCTTAGTAGGGTTGGCAACAGTGTTTTAGGGAGCTACATATATAACGCGGGTTTTTAGGAAAATAAATTATAGAAAAAGTATATATGATTAGTTAGACTCGATTGGTTATTAGAATATGGCCGATAGTGCACACTTGCTATGTACATTTGTTCAGGGGGGTAACCATGAACTCTTAAATCAATCTTAAATCTGTCAAATCTTGTCAATCAAATTTCATACGACGTACGAAATGACAGATTTATCAGATTTGAGATTGTTTTAAGAGTTCATGGTTACCCCGCAGGTGTGTATTAAAGCGTACTTACACCGCTCATCGCTAAAAACTACAAAAACTAAAAACTACAAACATACTTGCACATTCACATACATACACACACGCGCTTCCATGCACACGCACAAACACACTTACACTACACACACATACAAGTGCACACGTAGGTTAAACCTACATACAAAATAATATTTCATGTTTTAATATATTTTTGGTTTTAAACATAATATTTATTTTTGTTGAGAAACTTACAAAACTATTTAAAAATAGATTATAGTTAAAAAGAGTTGTGTCTTCTGGCACATGTTTTAAAGAAGACGTCAATCCGTAGAAAAGAAGACCTCAACTATCAATATATGTTTTTTGTTTTCCGAAATAAATAATTTAAATTTTTCGTTTTATTTATATATCATTTTGTGAATCGACATCCCTATTACCTCTTTCCCTCTGACTGCATTATCAGTCATTCCTCGAGACATGTTGTGTCGCGTGACAATAATGACAAATGATGAAGATGAAGGGATTCAAAAGGAATATCTTATTCTTTTCTCCATTACGCTTTATGTTTATAAGGCGGAATTAAAAAATGTTGACTGTAAAAAGAGAAAATCTTTCTATCGAAGGAAAAAGAGTTGTGTTTATCACCTTGCCTGTATACGAGTAAATAAGATAGTTTATGTAAGTAGCTTTACGAGTTTAAATACATCTTTATCAAACACACTCGTATCATAACTGACTGATACAGGAATAAAATTTAATTAACATAATTCTGATCCCAAACTTTGTCTACGTAAACTTAGGATTAAAGCCAAGCAGGAATAAACATTATCCCACAGGAATATAAAACGAAATACAAAATGTTAAACTAGATTAAATCCATACTTGCGCTCAATTTCAGCTATTCCGTGCACCCCAATAAAACTTGATTTAGAAACAAACATATGAACATTAGAATAGTTTGTTACGGGATTGCTACCATGTACCTTATTTTTGAGTTCCCGATATTTCGGCACTGTTGCAAGCGCCATGATCACGGAGTAACAGTTACTACGTGATCATGGCGCTTGCAACAGTGCCGAAATATCGGGAACTCAAAAATAAGGTACATGGTAGCAATCCCGTAACAAACTATTCTAATGTTAGTGACCATGAAAGTTTAAAAAAAAAAAAAAAAAACATATGAACTTTTAAAATATAACTAGAAAGATTACCCCTTGTTGGGCTCAAACCAACAACCGCTCCATAAGTCTGAGCTGCAAGCCACTAAACCACCATCAAAATAACTTAATTATCCTTTGATGGTGGCATTTTATTCCCTTCTCCGGTTCCCTACAAAAAGGGCTTGTTTTTTAGTAGCGCACGCGTAGGTATTCGTGTTCTTGCCGGCGACTACTTAGAAGCACGTAAATAGATCGTTTGATGTTCTGCTGTGGCCATGAGGGGTATGTACTGTCACACGTTGACAGATGCCCACTTTAACGGCTCAAACTTGATACGGATTGTCGTGTTACTAATTATGGTTTTAGAAAATAACATCCTGACCGATTTATGTTATAGGTATATTTGTTGGCGGTGTCTGCACGTATACGAATTTTATTTAAGATTACAGCTTAGAAAGTCATTCGTTTTTTACAAAATTAACTGGGTAAGGACGTAAGAAGACACTTATTATAGTGGATATTTTATGTTGAAGCACAAATTTAAGTCTAAATAATACAGCTGGTATAGAATTAGACCACGAAAAAAAAAAGTATAATAGAGCTTAAAAATGAAATAAATTATTTCTACAATCACTTCAACACATAATCAAAGGAATTGTATTTAAACTACTAGATTCTTATGTAGCGTTGGCTAAGATTTGTTTACGCAAAAACTCTGAAAATAAAGGCCTGGTTCTCCTGATAAAATAAAAAATACATAGCAATCGATCAATCAACTGTTATCTTGTATAATATTCGTACGTATTTATCTATTTATTATAAGTAGTACTATTTCTACAACCTAGTACTACCTCCACCACTTAGGTACTACTATATCGTGTATCTATGCCTATCACTCTATCTTTATTTAGAATTTTATTCAATTTTTATAGACACAAACTGTCGTGCACATCGCAAAAAGCATTTAGTATTCTATCTAGCACTCAGTAGCATTTCTATTTTCACGCTTTTACAAATACTCGTACTTCAGCACACTTCAACATTAGCTGATGTGACAACATTCAGACGTGACGTTTATCCAATTTAAGTCCCAACACATAATTATTCGCCTCACGACAAAGAGGGCACATTAAAAGTTGTCTGTAAGTAGGATCGGTGTATAAATTAGGCTTTCAAACAGCCGAACTGAGGCCGTGACTGGAATGTTTGGAGTAGAGATGTCCTATAAAACAAATGTTAAGTGTGATGTAGAATATCGATTTTATTGCGTTTCTAACATGTTAGACTGTGACTGGAAAATCACAAATAAATGACATGCAATTCAGTTTTCATCTTTTATTAACCGACTTCAAAAAAAAGGAGGAGGTTCTCAATTCGTCTGAATGTTGTTGTTTTTTTTTATTTAAGAACTCAAGTGTCAATCAAAATAGAAACATTTGCAACACATGTATTTTTTTCTGTTTAGTCAATGTTGTTATATCGATATTATAAAATATCGATGCGTACTTTACAGCTCTAGCAACTCTATGTAAAATTGGAGTCCTGAGTCAATATACATAGGTACGTTGTGATATTCATTATGAGATCCGTTTGATCAAACAAGCAGACATGAATAAAGAAGCTGAGATAAAAGAAAGTCGGCAACACAAACATTGCCAAATGAATAAGGAATGATAGAAATCTACAATAATTAATAATCCATAAAGATATTATCTTTATTATTATTTCGTTGCTTGACAATGTCGGGACAATTTGAATGATGCAATAATGATTTCAAAGAGACATTACGTATTCTTAATATTTAATGTTTGGAGTTGTTTTGTATTGTGTTATTAAGATGCTAATTTATGTAGCCCAATTTGAATTCATAATACACCTCCTCCTACGTTGACTCAGATAAATGTTTATGGTTCTGATTAATTTATCAATTATCTGACTCCGACTGGCACTTGGCCGGTGTTTCAATTTCGTGCGTCTAGTTCAGACAGGTAAATTCATGTCATAGTTTTCGCAATTTAATAGAAAAAAAGGATAGATTCTACTAATATAAATGTAAAAGTTTGTAAGAATGGATAGATGTTTGTTACTCTTTCACGCAAAAACTACTGAACGGATTTAGATGAAATTTTGCACACATGTTAATCCAGGTCATATTCTATGACCTGGATTAACATATATGATACTTAGCTCCGTTAAATGATCCTGTGAGATACATTGAATAAACTAAAGATCACGCGAGCGAAGTCGCGGGCAACAGCTAGTAGAAAATAAATTGTCTGTTTTGACAAACACAATAAAATACAGAATAAGCAAGCTAAGCAATCTAATGCGGTTTAAATGATAATATTTGCCTTGTGAAAATTCTCAACTATTTTTTTTTACCTTTACTTGTCGGTTGTACAGACAACGGCAGGTCAATCTACCCGAAAAGTTAAAGGCCATCAAACTGATTTTCAACTTTAAGTCTAACACATAGAGATCAATTAAGAAAATTTGACCTTTTGTGGTAAATTGACGAGCTGTTGTCTGTACTATTATTTACGTAGTTGTTCCATTTTATATTTGAGCTTATTTTAGTCTTACAGTAACCCAGATTTCTTACATTATAATTTTCTACTATCACTTAAAACAGAATGTCGCAAATAAAAATATTTAAATCCCAGTTGTTGAAAGATGAGCTTCAGAATGCGTTTTAAAATAAAAATAAAAGTGTTAACAATATCAGTCGGGGTGGGATTAACAACTCACTCATCGCGGCACATAAATCAGGACGGAGCCTGGCGCCGTAACGACGTACGACATTACTGTCGCACTTCAGAGCAGAGGTATTTTTGTTGCAACTTAGACATAGCACAAACATCACAGCCAATCGTTCGCCAAAAAAACAGAACTGTGAAAAAGTCTGGCGATAAAGATAGTTAGAAAGATATTATTTATGGCACACCCGAAGTTACCGAGGATGTTTAATAAATAAAAAACCTTCTATTTATTATTAACAGTTAATTTCGTAATATTCCTGCGATACTAATTAATATTGATATTTCATAATTTATACAAAAAATAATAATTAATTATATTATTATTAATAGTACATTACATCACTGAATTCTTAATTTAATATACTCCGATTGTAATATGTAAAAAAATATCTGTATTCTATATCAGTGTTTCGTGATTTCTTCAGCATCATGCAGTTTCTTCTAAGAATCTTTTTCGGGTAAAAGCTACCGTTGATCTTTACGAAAGATAATAAATATTGGTATTACTTAATGTGTCAGTCAATACACTATCAATAAATTTTCAATACGAGGTATCAGATAAGTTTGTTTTTAATAATTTTCTCTCGACTAGAAAATCGAGGCAGAAACAAAACTCAAAGCGATTTCGAATCGATTTGACAAGGTTATATTCGGCACCACTTTACATTTTGTTTTCTGTCTAAACCCAGACAGAAACTACTTCCAAATCTAGGCTTCTAAATTAAAATAGTTCAATATTGTCAACTTCTATTCGGATAACAGAACAGCTGTTTTCAATTGACAATTTATTTTCTCGACTTGAAAATTAATTCACTTTACCTTTGTTTAATAAAAAACCTATTAAACAATTAAAGCATCAATGTATACTAAATATGCTATACTTTTCGCATAAATATTAAGTTAAGTTAGGATAGCTTAAAATTAAAGAGTATCCTGCGGGGCAACCTTAAACTTTTAAAACAATATCAAATCTGTCAATATCGTACGTCATTACGTACGAAATTTGACAGATTTATTAAGATTTGACAGATTTGAGATTAAAGATAAATAACACTTGAAAAAAAACATCGACCTCAGGTGGGACTCGAACCCACGTCCCATCGTGTTTTTTTTTCAAGTGTTATTTATCTTTAATTAAACCTTGCATGGAATTGCTAAAAACAAAAAAAAAATTACAAGATTTGAGATTATTTTAAGAGTTCATGGTTATCCCCCTGGTCAGTAGTCGATATACCTCTTACTTAGACACAAAACAGAATTATTGTTTGAAAAACCCCAGCAACCTGACATATCTGTTCAGTTCGGACTGTGGCATAGATGTGGGTGAATGTGAATGGGGAGGATGCATTTTCTCTTTATAATGTGTTGATTTTATATCCTGTAGTGAGTCTTTTTATTTGTTTTTGTTTTGAATAGATGAAAAGAATATTCATATACCATATACCTACATGTATTTTAATGTGGCATACATGGATTAATAATTTATCTAGATAAACTGTGGTATCGTTGTCGAATTTATTAAACTTATTTCTTTGTATCACAAATGCTTCAGTAACTTAGTTTATTAGAACAATGATTAGTGATATCCACATTTATTTTATATTAGTAGGTATTGTAAACGACAAATTCAATAATAACTAACCTAATTGATAACCTTATTATTTATTCATAATTTTCAATAGCGCTTTTATCGGCTCGGGAATATAAAACATTGTGAATCCGTATTATTACATGAATATTTAACGTGTTTTACTACTGCAGAGTGTCATAAATAAAACTTTCGCATATTAATTGTGAAAATTCTGACAGACAAAACCAGCGCGAGGTTTTATACCGCTGTGGGGTTTTTGATTCATGAATATGTTGCCGGCGACATAAAATTGTTAGGATGGGAATAAACTTATTACAGTTTTAAAGTTTTTTTATTTACAAAGAAGCATTTTGCTGCATATTCTCATGGTTAGATTAATATGTTGATTTTAATCGTTATGAGTTACATTAACGTATTAGAGGGATCGTTAAAAGATGTCAGTAATAAAAAACAAATAAGACAGACAGTATGATTTAACGAATCAATGATTAAATTTAATTATTTTAGTGATTATCATAAACAATTTGATTATGATCAATTTACAATGTAAGCCAGAGTAGCTATTCGAAATGAAGTAACATTTTGGATTTCGCAGGCTGCCGTGAGTGATCACTCTGTGTGTGGGTTAAAAAAAACTATGCAAATATATTGCACTATAAGAGTATTTTTACCCGACTACGGCGAAGCCAAAATTCAAATTAATTTATTCACATGAAACATGGTGTTGAGATGATATTTTATAACATTTAGTATTCCAGCATGTCTCGCCACTTAAGATGGCATGTAAATATTTACAATTATGCATCTAGCTACGTAGGTTATTACTTTAAAATCATTGTTCTACCTAAGCAATACATATTGGTTATAATAACTAACATGCAAGTTTTTCTTGGTCAAGGAATTCCTTAACACTGTAAAAGCAGGAGTTGGTCAGCCATTCCCGAAGTTTTTTTGTCATTAATTGAACCGGACCATGTTTAAATTTGTTAGGAATTTTGTTATAAATTTTTATACTCATGCAATAGCAATTTTTCTTAAATAGTGCTAACTTTGGAGTAAAATCAACAAGAGTAAAATCAAAAAAGGAAAGGTAATGATTAACATAACAAAACAAAATTTATGCATGCATCTACCACCAAAAGGTCTTGTTCGACACGTTTCAAATGCGGAGCCATGTATAACCAAATTCCGAATTCGTAACAGACATTGAATTACAGTTCGTGGTTGGTTTCATTTCATCAAAGTGTCAAAAATGGTAATTGGAAAGAGTCAAGCGAGATTTACGACAGCCGCCATTGAATTAACTGACTATCGAATATGCATTGATCATGAATCAGACTTGGATTTAAAAGGGAAAAACTCCTTCAATTTACATTTGATCAATTTGATTGCAGGTCACATAATATACTCGTAGGTATATAAGTAGTTTTTTTTGCCCAACTACGGCGAAGCCAAAAGGATAGGTAATGATTTTGTCTGTCTATGTAGTATGTATGTAAGTATGTATGTATAGTTCCACCATAGCGCCTAAATTACTGAACTGATTTTAAAGAAAGATATGTCAATAGATTTTTACAATAGCCCGGGTGACATAGGCTATGTAATTTTTATCTTAATTTTAAGATGACAGAATTTAAAGTTTTTCTAACCTCAAAAAAAATTTACTGACATAATAATCACGTGTTTGGTATCAAAAGAAAGGTCTTAGCGAGCACATAACAAACATGTAAATATACAATACTGTTTAATATCTTTAAAGGCGGTCGTACTTTTTAAACTTTTTTACGTAGTCGAATTATAGTTTTTTTTTTTACTTTTTAATTAATAAATGTATTTTAAGTATAAACTGGAGCCGTCTAACCGAGAATCTTCCATGTTTGAATAGTCTTGGTGGGTTTGTGGCGAATTTATTCAAAAATGTAAAACACTGTGTAGCATATAAGTAAAAAAATAACTCTAGACTTTGGCCGTAGATTTAAAAAACCTTTAGATTATTGTCTGTTTGATTTAGGCCTAAGCTGAGCTCAGTTTTAAGAGAGATAACTTTACTATTTCTTTCCGTATAGAATTTGACATAAAAACAACAAAACAAAACCTAACTACTGTTTTCAGTTTATAGCCAGGCTCCCGGACTACTATTCATTATTAAAACCAACAAGTAAATCAAAAGTAGGTGTTATATTTTTATCACGAAAATATGACCTACTACTCCACAGTGCACGAACAGTCACTCACCTTAACATGTTAAGTTTAACACCACATAAAAAGTTTCATTCATTTGATATTCCGTAATAAAGTGCTTTATTACTAAACTGTTTAAACAGTTAAAGGTGCAAATACGAGTTCGCGTTCACACAAAGAGGATCATGCAATTCCCATTACCAAAATAAGGTAGATTCAGTTGGCTCATATCCCACAGCGAACTGGATTCTATTTAACGAACCGAATTACATATGCGGTTTACTGTAAGAAAGTTTTCTCTAGTAAGTACTTAAGAAAAAGAAAAGATTGGTTCATTTTTAGAACAACGTATCTTTTGTATCAGAATCTGACTTCAACTTTTATTGCTTACTAGAGATGACCCAGTGAACTGTGTAACACTTAAAGTGCAATACCATACAAAATTGCATTATTTTCGGCTGTATCTTTGTATTTCCGATTATTCTTCCAAAAAAACAACAAATCGATCTCGCCAATCTCTAGTTTTTGCGAGATTAAAGTATAGCAATTGATTTTACACGTTGTGTAAACTATTTAAAAGAAACAAGAAAGCTTTAAAAAACTTCAATCGACGTAGGCTTCAGATTGTTTACAACTGTCATATTTCGAACTGCCCCCTAACCATGAACTCTAAAAACAATCTCAAAGTTGTCAAATCTGTCAATTTTGGTACGTCATTTCATACAAAATTTGACAGAAATGATAATGTTTGACAGATTTGTGATTGTTCTAACAGTTCATGGTTAGGGCCCTGTATTATTCTAAAACTTTTCCTTTTAAATATATTGCTGTACGTAACATTTAGTCTGAACGTCAAAAACGATTCACAGTGAACAATGATGATAATTGCGTATTTATTTATTGCATCTATAGGTACCTACTGAATATTAATATGTTGTGGAAATAGTATCATGCTTTTCCTATTACGCTCGCTTGCAATTGCGAACCATGTTATAAACGACTTTACCGTATGCAGCTTGCTTTTTTACAAATACAAGCGGAATGAATGTGATGTGTTTACGGACTGTTAGAGAAATAAATCATAGCATACAGTATACGTATGATTACCATCAAATATCGAAGTCATTTTTCTTTGTAGAAGTATTATATAATATATTCAACTATTATGGTGTTTCACTTAACACAATTTTTAAAACGTATGTTGTTAAAAGTATTTGAAATAGAGTTACTTTTTTTGTGATTTTGTATAAACCGCCTAGTTCGACTAAAACAGATCAACTCCTTTATAGTATTTTATCCTTCATCCTATAAATAACTGTCTTCTGCTGATTTTAAAAAAGATAGCATTACAAACGGTGGGATTTTGTTTTGTTAATATTGTCGACTTCCATAGCCGAGACGTGATCCAGCCGAACTTGACGATATTGACATAAACTTACTCTTTGTGATATCCATGGTAACTACTACCGAGGTCTTACCATCAACGCTTAAAATACCTAAGCAGTGTGGTTTTTAGGCCTAAGACTACAACCAAACATGACAGGGTTTAAGTCATTGGTTCTGTTCCAAAGATCATGCTAATTAGCCCTTAGGTAGCTTTTATAAAGACTGTGACAAATTTTTGACAAGTTAGCCTAAAAGTATATCGGGTGTAAAAATCGGCTTAACGAAGCCGAATACCACATATTCTACGTATTATTACGATCATTTTTTTCTTTTACACTATACCTGGGAAATGACGGGTTACCGAGTTATTGACAATCAAAGTTACATTTTTTTTTCAAATATTTTTACTAATTTGCCTTCTGATTGATAATACTAAACTTTTTTACAAAGAAACATGATCCGCTTACACACACAGGCATAGTCTGTGGCGTGCGAGCTATACATTGCGGGTTACAAATAAGTTATTTTTTTTATACCCAATAATAAAAGTCATTTCCCAGCAATTATTTTTTTTGCATTCTACTTGGTTTTATGTATAGAATTCGTGGTGTAAGGCTTCGTTAAGCCTTTTTTTACACCCTGTATAAGGTTAAAAGGGCTAAGGCAAAACTTCTACATTACGTAACGTAGATACTCCAAAGGTCATATCATACAGTGATTTGGCATTAGCGAATAGCAAGTTGGCAAAACTAATGGCGCATATCGCAGCGTCATCGCGGAACCATCCCTTAGAATAACCAGCAGTCACGGCCTTTTCAAGCTGATTCGTTATGAATAAAACATTCTTCAATATTTATTTCCAATTTTACTTGATTTTCAACACGAGGTTAAAAGGGAAAAAAATAAAAAAGATGTGAGTTACATAGCAACAAAAGAACTTATATGTTATTTCTGGATAAAAAATACCAATTACATTTAGAAAAAGTTCAAAAAGCAGTCGCCCGATTTGGTTTTTGTCTAAACTATTTTTTTTTTATAAATTAAAGAAAATATTTCTATAACAACGATGATTGATAATAATATTAACGCAAATAATGGCTTTGGTAAGTTTTTGAAGTAAGTCAAAGAGTTTAAAAATAAAAGCCTTTTTGATATAAAATAATCAAGGTTCCTAATCAAATCAAAGGCTCAAACAAATAAGATAAAAAAAAATATATAAGAATAATCAAGTTTTCTAATTCAATCGAAGGCTCAAACGAATAACTTTTTCAATATTTTTTGCTATAGCAATCACTCAAGCAACAATTTACTCACAAAGAGAACAAATAGTAACAAAACAATAGTAACAATAGCTATTTAAAACTCAATGAAACGGGAATTAACGCGATCATAATTTAGGTACAAAATGTTACCTCTTTTGCCTGACGTTTCGATCGGGTTACACCGACCGTGGTCACAGGCTGACTGGAACAGCGATGTTTGTTTTGTTTCAGCGTTTTGTTTCGCGATCGAGTTCTCACCTGAATACGGACGCGGCGGTTAGTGTGCAGAATAGGGACACAGTGAGTGTAGTGTGTGACGGTACTTGGCGTGAAAATAATATCATGAGGGTAGATGAAGAATCTGCCTCTCATACGGAGTGAAGACATCGCTGTTCCAGTCAGCCTGTGACCACGGTCGGTGTAACCCGATCGAAACGTCAGGCAAAAGAGGTAACATTTTGTACCTAAATTATGATCGCGTTAATTCCCGTTTCATTGAGTTTTAAATTATGCAACGCGAAAGTTTAAAAGTAATTATAACAATAGCTATATTGTAAAAAAAAACTATGCAAATATATCCACAACTTAAATGTAAGGAACGTTAGGTTCGAAACAAACTCCCGCACTGTGTTATCATAAGGAGCTGAAAGAACAGAGCATTACGATAAATTCTGTTGCCAAGCGAAACTTTCAGATGGGAGATATTTTCTATTCCACAAAGTAGTAAGTAGCGAAAGATATCTTTATTATCAGAAGATGTTTTCTGCTTTTACAGCGCTATTTTCACTAACTTTTCATTGACAGAAATAGCGTTTAAACGTGGTTTTAAACTAAACAACATAACTATTGACGGAGTTTTCTTAAACACAGATTTATTCTTAAATGAGACACAATTCTACTTCTGTTAACTTTGAGCAAACTGACAATAAATTAATGAAATTTTCAGTGTGGATGTTCAAAGCGATCATTCTTATTGACAAAACCTATTTAGGTTTTTAGATTACTTCTCTTTTTGAGCGCTTAATGATTCATTTGCATTCATAGACTAAACAAGTATCAATCTTAATTATCTCTAAAAATGTAATGCTACGAGCATGTCTGCAAATAATACTGTATGATTTTTAATTGTATAATTATTTTATTACAATGCTTCACAAGTTTGAGTACAAATTATTCATCTTTGGGCTTTAAGTAAATGACGTTTGGATGAAGTTTTGTTAAAAATATAGCAAATTATACAACTTTTTTTTTTGGGCAATACCTCTTGGTGCTGAGTTTTATGTTCAAATACAACTAGGTACTTTTACTATGGGACAAACATCGAAACACACTCATGTGGGTTTTTGTATATTTTAGCTGTAAGCGAAAACTCACGTTCTCTAGTAAAAGTTCAGTAAATATACAATGTATTTCAATAACGAAAAAGCTTGGCTATTACATAAAACCAGCAATAACGAGACGTAATTTAGTAGTTTTCCGAAAATACATTCGTGTAGTTGTGACGTGTAACAACGTAACATGTTTTATCTCGTCATCGTTCGAGCCGCGGTTTTTACAAACACGAATATGTAATGAGGCTGTTCGTTACGCGACATGTAACCAGCCTGCCTGATAGGGCTGCTGATTTCAGAAAAATTCAAAAAAGAGACTTTCATTGAGATTCAAATTACTTTTATGCCGAAAAACTTTTTACTGGGACATCCATATTTCATAATTCTTTCTTGTTGCTTTTTTTCGCATACTTTGTTAGTAAATTACACATTAATTAGTTTAATTCATGACATTGTGATGATACTATTTTGTTGGCATACATATCTCCGTGAAGTAAAAATTAGCTCTATTTAATTTTAGTATGTGATTCCACTAAATATTGATCTTATCACCGTGTTAATATAAATATTAAATAAAACAAAAATAATGTAGTAAATAAATCATTTCGAAGCAGGAAAGGGCCCAGTCTGAGATAAGTTAATAATCGTAATCTATGGCCAATTGCACATTTAATGTCACAGTTAATCCTAATAAACTTTGAAAAAATTGTGAACTGCAATAAAACTGTATCAACCCTATAGAAACCAATTAACCTGTACGATAATACGCTAATAGCGGCGTAAGGAGTTACATGTTCATTTGGCCGCCTACTGTTAGCTACAAAAAACCGATTCAATTTGAAAGTTTGCGCGCTTTTATGCGCCGGGTGATTTGTTACACTACTTCGTTTCTTTTTCGTACTTTTATTAGATTTTGATAGAGATAAAAAGTTTTTAATTCCAACAGGTAAGTTTTGCTAAACGTTCACGTATTTTCAATCTTCGTGTTTCTTATCAAACACTTTGCAACACGATGTAAAAGTTGAGCAATCGTTTTTAATTTTCTTTTTTAAAAGTATGCGAAAAAATAAAAGTTTAAAAACTTAAGATGTTTTTGAAATGATCCCTAAAAGAGCGTTAGCACCGCAAAGTATTTCATGTTAAGTTTTATTTTAAAATCTTGTAAATAAACCTACCCCAATGAAACTAATGACGACCTCCGTAGCCGAGAGACACCGCCATCTCTGAGGTTCCGGGTTCGATCCCCGGCCGGGTCAATGTAGAAAACAAACTTTTCTATATTGGCTCGAGTCTGGGTGTTGTGGTACCGTCGTTGTTTCTGATTTCTATAACACAAGTACTTTAGCAACTTACCTTAGGATCAGAGCAATGTATGTGCAATGTTGTCTAATATTTATTATTTATGATTTACTAAGCACGTTTAAGCAAGATTATAAGTAATCTAAATGGCTCGTAGAAAAGATTTTCAGAAAAGAGTATTACTGCTAAATCAGACCAGTTGAGATGTTTCCAGCAACAGATAAATATTGTATCTTTTTCAAATTAACCAATTCAATGCTTTTATTCTGAGAAGTATTACTTATTAAGTACCTAAGATTACTGTTGAAAATTGAAAATGATACCGATCAAGGTTAGTTCACGAGAATTGCTAATAGGCCAACAAATTTAATCAAAGTAATCTCAGTAGATTATTGGTTAAAGCATTAGCAAGAGCTCCAGACATAAGTTTAATAATTAAATTCTGGCAATTTGGTTTGGTTGTCAAACATCGTAGGAAACTTCAGGTAAGATAAATATGAACAATTTCGACACCTACGCCTGTTGCCTTCTGATAAATGGCACGAGAGAAACGCAAATTGAACTAATCAATCGTAATGACAGGATAAACATTATTCAACACAGGGCCCTAACCATGAACTGTTAAAACAATCACAAATCTGTCAAACATTATCATTTCTGTCAAATTTTGTATGAAATGACGTACCAAAATTGACAGATTTGACAACTTTGAGATTGTTTTAAGAGTTCATGGTTAGGGGGCAGGTGCTTTTAAATTATAAACAGACGTTCGCAAAATGTTTTTTTTTCGTCGTTACTTTGAGGTCTGTAACTTTGACTGATGCACACCATGGCATAGAAACTTCATAATTTTTTTCATTTACCAAATGTAATGATATTTGAACAAAATAATAGCACGAGCCTTACATGATTCGTAACATGGTTACTAATGTATCTATTCTCAAATAAAGATGGTTGAGGGAAACAAAAAATAGGCAACTTTTCTTTCACTACAAAATGAAAAGTATTTTGTAAAACACGTGACGTAGCAATTTTTACTGCCAGAGTAACGATGGCGGTAATATCATTTCAGCGGAAACAATATCCTCAAAAGTCAAGGCACACCAGTCTACGACAAGCCCGCTTTCGTTATATCCCACATCTTGGAATATTTCGTCACTTTCCCAGAAATCCAGAACAGCGTATTTTTTATTCATCTCTCGCGATGCTCTTGTCTTTGATTTGGGCGTTCTTTTGTTTTTTCCCGTCAATTTTCTCAAAAGTTACGCGCCTACTTGTACACACAATTTCCCGCGGAACGCGAACACGTTCAAGTTGCGAAGGCTCTCGAATAATTTTATCGTTGTGCGAGAGTCACGTACCTCTCAGAGGGGGAGGGGCAGGGCGGGGTGGAGTAGGGTTGGAAATGTTTTATTGTATCCTATTTTATGGTTCCTACAACTACATTATTTTGTACATGATGTGATTGATATTGCTACAAACACAAAGGTTTCACTATAATAAATACAATTTCACCTCACATAAGGAGAAAATAAAATGTTTTTCGCAATTCGTAAGGTACCAGTCGATGTCGGCATGTATGCGACTCCCGTTGCCGAGTCGCCACTGCCAAGTTCCGAATGGTACATATTTTAATTACTTCAATACTATAATTTAGACGTTGTACGTAATTGCAATAAAGATAAAAACATATTTAAAATTAGTTTGAGTTTTTAATATTATAACCAACGCAACGATGACTACCCCGAACGGTGTTTCTAAAGAATCGCAGCTATCTTTGAATGTGTTGCTGTCGCTTGGTTTGACTTTTGAAAGTTCAAACAACTATATCTAGGCTCATCCTCGTCGGGAACTCTTATTTGTCCTCATAACTCTAAAGACTGTCGCTTCTAATTACTTACGTTGATTTAAAGTAACTTATGAAAAACTGCAAGTATTCAAACAAAAGAACTTTTATGAAGTTTTTTGAAATTTCACTAAATCGTTCAGTTCAGACTGCTACCTTTGAATTTGTTTTTACTGTCAATGTCATTTTGGCACGGTTTATTTTATATCTTCACGCCGGACTATCTCTGAGGAGGGTTCGATCCCTGGTCGGGACAATGTAGAAAACGAACTTTTCTATATTGTCTCGGGTCTGAGTGTTGTGGTACCGTCGTTATTTCTGATTTCTATAACACAAGTACTTTAGCAACTTACCTTAGGATCAGAGCAATGTATTTCTATAACACAAGTGCTTTAGCTACTTACCATAAAATCAGAGCAATGTATGTGATGTTGTCCAATAAAAAAAGTAGGAATAAACGTATCTTATATGGTTTTGACAGCCCTACGCGCGAGAGTCCCCCGACTTTGACACGCAGTGTCGTCAGCGCTGCAGGTGTAGTGGCCGTCCGACGATTATTAATTAGAACGTGCCCAATTGGCCGGATCGCGACGAGTTTTCGTCGACTTGGGGAAAGCGTCCCTTAATTTATTATAAGCACTTTTTATTTTAGGCTACAGGAAAGTATGAATTTATCATTTTTGCAATCAGGTAGGATCGTGTCGATGAATTTTGGAATCATTTTTATTATTCAACTCGCTTCATGCGCCATTAAAACTATAACCAATAAAAACCAATTTATTTTTGCAAAGCACTTTTACACGTCCTAATATTTTTACCTACCATTGCTTTGGGACAAGTTTGGGCTAGCGCCGAAAAGAAGCAGCGCAAGAAAATCGGTCACTATTGTCAGCGTCTTTCAAAAAGTTTTAAATATACATTACAAATAATATATTACAAGATAAATGCACCTGTGCGAGCAAGGCAGTATTTAATTCCAAACATTTTTGTCATTTAAATAATCATTAACAGTTTAATACCCTTTTTCATAAGAATCATTTTAACATGAGCTGAGCAGTTCAGCAAGAGGTAAATGCTGGTAATTTATTAAAAAAGCGAATACATTTTCCCATGAATGAATTACCTACCTTATGCAGCCTGAAATCTGGAAACGCAAGCTTATTCTTATTTCGGGTGTTAAAAATATGAATGTCACTTTTCTTAGGGAACTGTTCCAGATCACATTGAACAAACGAGGGCTATAACTGCGTACGTTTGTTCTGTAAAGTAAATTCAAGAACTGAATGATAGCATTTGCACTCTTTTGAATTATGTAATCATGTTCATTTTCTTTGTCTGAGTAATTCCTTTTTTTACGTTGAATGTAAAAAATACGTTATTCTTTAATTTTAGCTACTTTTTCTATCTGAGCCTTTAGCGTACCTACGTATTGGGGTTTTAACATTTATCATTAAATTAAGATATCGGAACAATGTGATTTTGCCTCACTTAGCACAAAACCTATTAACATTACCAATCTCCTAAACAATCAGTTAAGAGCGACTTCTATCCGTCTCTCACGATCCAATATTTTACATGACAAATGTTCAATATCCTAGCATCAAAAAAACACCCGGAAAATTCTAGTCAGCTTTAAAAATGGGTCGCAACTCGCGAAAGCTCCTGTCGATCGATCACGCTAGATTCCCTGTCACCGACGTGACGCGCCGGGAACTAAATATTAGCGACACGCGCGTTATAAATGTCCACTTTTTGCATATTCATGTCATGTCTCACGTGAAGTGTTAAGCCATACACTGTCAATAAAACAATTAAGGTACGAGTGTACGACTCGCTTTTGTTTTGTCGCGCTCACAAACTGTAATTCATAACGTTCTTTCGGGGTAATGACCCCAAAAAAATATTGTTACGTTTTTTTCGTATTCAGAAACAAACACTAAATTAAATGGTTTTGACAGCTATAGTTAATTAATACCACAGTACATATATATATATATAAATACCTAACTATTAATAGTCAAATACAACTGACTAAACCAATGAGAAAGCTGACACATTCACTTTTTTTGACGTCAAAATATTATGTGAAATGTACGGTTATACTATAAAAGGTCTAAAGTTTTTTTTTATATTTCAAAAGGTACATACCTTAGTACCTTCTGTTAAATTTATTTTCATGACATTACCGATTGGAATAACATTTACTTCGCAGAAAATACAAGCATTAAAGTACTAAAAGCCTTAAATATGTAAAGCAAATTGTTGATAAAAAAGCTCAATGGAAGTTTTAGCTCTTTCAATGTCAAGATGCAGACTTTATATTTTAGTCTATCTATTAGAAAAATATGACGCTACCCGAATCACAATTCCCAGAAGAAATAGCGGTTATAATTATATCACCTCAACCTCGTTTTTCTTTTGAATTTTAAATATGACGATTTTATAATTAAATAATAATAGTACCTAATATTGTATTTGTAAATATAAATAAGAATGCAATACCCTTACAGGGTCCATAAGTATGGTCTCACACAATGTAACACCTTATGGATACACTTATGACGCAATAAATGAATATGAGTATGAATAATTATAAGTTACCAAGTTAGCTTGAATGATGTCTTGAAGTCAACCCGGGGCGATATTGGCTTAGTTTGCGCTTGTGGCTGTATGAAATGACGCACCCTGTATATATATATTAGCTTGTCCACTCAGACAAGCTAATATATATATACAGGGTGCTATGTAAATGGTATTTTATCCGAAACAAGCCTATGTTAACATATGCATAAATAGTATGGTGAAGTTAGCTATTTGATATCATTTTCGTTTTTCATACAAACACAAAAAAAAATGTATCTATTTTTTTCAAAAACTGATCGTATTTAATTTCCGACTTCAGCATAGTACTAACATGTATATTTTAACATAGGCTAGTTTTGGTAAGATGCCATTTACCTTACACCCTGTATAATAATGCATATATTTTATTGCGATTCTCAAAGATCATGTCTATAATTAACAATAAAGTGACCATTAAACCAACATCATATATCCCCACATTTCTTCTTTCTTTATAAAGTGTCCAGGGGGTAACCATGAACTCTTAAAACAATCTCAAATCTGTCAAATCTTGTCAAATCTGTCTGTCAAATTTCGTACGTCATTACGTACAAAAGACAGATTTGACAAGATTTGACAGATTTGAGATTGTTTTAAGAGTTCATGGTTACGCCGCAGTACTACATTCTATAAACGATCGTAAATTCAAGTTTTAAATTTAGATTACGTAACTCTTTATAGCTGGTTTTATATCATTTCTTAATTGATGTTACGATCAGTTGTAGACTCAAATCTTCATCTCATTAAGTGGGCAACGATTCTTATTGTGTCATTTGTTTCATTATTAAAATACGTAAAAGCAATAGGTATCTATATAAAATAACACTTAATCTTTTTATAATAAACAGCAATTATTATTTGACCAATGACTATTAAAATAACTACAAACACACTTAAACATTTTTTTTTTCTTTTAGGATTACTATTAGGTTATTATAATAAGTATGATTTTCATAAGTTATAAACAAATAATATTCAAATATCTCCATCCTACTAATATTAAAGTTTTTTAAAAATATAATTTTCTACAAGCCTTTAATATCATTACGTTAAAAATTTAAAAATATCTATTAGGTAAATAAAGCATATAAAAGAACGATCGCAATTAGTCGGAGACTTTGATCGTTCACAACAGAACAATGGAACTGAACAGGCAATCTGGGACGAATTATTATAACGAGCCGATTCGCGCCGATCTGAAGTGAAATTAATTTTTTGAATAACGCCGCGGGACAATGGCGATTACGCTATTGTGTGAAATTGGGTAAATAGAAGATTAACTTGTCTAATTATGACAAAATTTGGCCTGTTTGGGTTGAAGTTTCAACATTGTGCAAAATGAGTTTAGGTTTTTGAAGGCACATAATATTTTTAATTGAGTAAACTGTGGAAGCTAAGGCAGTGGTATTTAGAGTTCGAAAATAAATACAGACAGTTGTTTTTTAAAGTAGAAAGTGACAATTAGAATGATCAAAACACCATGCACAGATGTAATCAAACCGCCCTAAGGAATTTGAGTGGATTTACCTACGCAGACACCTCTAGTTGACGAGATGTCAGTGGGACGTCTCAGTTCCCTGCAGTGGGACAAAAAAGCCGAAATAATATTTCAAATTGCAGTGTCTCGTCGCAGTTGTCTGTCATCTGTCTGTCATTTTGTATATAAGTGTATAAGCAAATTTCCAAGCCTACTTTATGATTCTGATACCTACGGTTTTCAGTGAAAAGAAGAACGGCCAAAATACAGGCGTTGACAAGTGCCAACTGACGTCATTTAAACTGGCATGGTGATAGATTCTGCCAGCATTTCTACACCGTATTAGAATACAGTTGCGAGCAAAATGATCGTCAATTCCAGAATATTTTTTGGGATGGTTTGTGATGTTTAAAACTAGAACAATTTAAAAATACTAGCCCGAAAAAAAATGATTTCGTAAATTTATTTCGTGTAAGTGCCCATTTATTAAATTGAATAAATTTGCATGCCTACACTTAAAGGAATAAGACTGTTGATACTTTCAAAATTTTATGACATGCTAACATCTAATATTGTACACAGTTTTAAAGCAAATAAAGATTACTTCTATTTCTATTTCCAAAACAAGGCGGGATATAAGTCTATTGAATTTAACTATATTTAAGTTAGTCCAAATAATGGACTTGGAACTACAGATCTATCACCAATATTGAAGTCAGCAATTCGTTCGACCAAGTTTAGCGGCGAGTTGTTCCAATATTTTTGGCTCAACTAATTCATTTCATAGAGACCACAACGGACAGTCGGCCCCGATAATCTGCTCCGTTTCGCAAAGCCGCGTATTACAAGCTAATGCCATTTCGGACAAAGGCTTGTGCCGCGGCGGGTTTTCAAAGGTTTTTCTGCTTTGCACAGAACTGCAACTCTTTGTTAATATTCTGTGCATTTAGCGCTCGCTTGTTTTAATGCACCAGAATGGACCAGTTGCATGTTTCTGTTAGATTTAAAGTGGGACCGCCCTACTTTTGAAATTTTCAACTTGACTAGGTATATTAATTATTTATTTATTTATTTTAGTTTGACCTGTATGTATGTATGTTTGTCCATGATTTTCTCACGTTTGGCTTATCCGATTTTCATGCGGCAAAATATTATTTTCTTAACTAAACATACCTAATCAGTTATTTTTGGAGTCGAAGCGAATGAACACATTTTAACTCTTCATGAAGCACCGACTCCAAAAATAACTGATTAGGTATAATTTGTTAATAAAATATAATTTTTCGCCATTTAGTTAATTTTTGAAGTCGGTTCCTAGTTTTTTAAAACTTTAAACTGAAAACGCTTAAATTACTTTCCAATTAAACAGGCTTCAAAACGTAGTTACCTTAATCTAAACTGACGGTAAAATAAATAAATAAATCCTTTCTACGGTATGATAATTAAAAATGTAAACACTTAATAAAAAGACTGTGAATAAATAAAGGGTAACATAGAAATAAGGTTGTAATACACGTCTTAAGAGTGCTTTTAGCTGGCAAAGAGGACAAGTTACGTCAAGATTTGGGGCTAATAAATAGTATGTAAGGACCTTTCTTACTGTCCCTTAGTAACTAAATCGGATGGAATAACAAGTTCTTAAGAGATTACTTGTTTTATTAAATGACTACTTGTTTCTGACGTATCTGTTCGTTGCTATAGCAATATCTGTTTTAAAAAAACACGAAAATCTAATTTATAGAAAAAATTACCTAAAATTAATTTGTGTTTACTGATTGCCATAATTGTATGATTTAATGAGATAAATAGCTTCCAAGAATATGTATATCTTTTTCGTCAACGACTAACTATAAAACTAAAAATTCTGTAATAACTTTTACAAAGATGTCGTGTTAATTTACTATGAACAACAGTGTGTTTTGTTACGAGGCAGCTATAATTTAACTGTCTCATCAGGGTAAATGCACTAGTCCAGACTAAGGTTAAACCACTGATTTTAGTACGTTAGTACAGTGGTTTAACCTTAGTCCCGGAATAGCAAATGCACTCTGAATAAGACACTAGGGCATACAATTGACTGAAGTTGCTTGTGGTGTGTGATAGAGAAGTATTGAGAAGTAATTTATTCTTATTCAACACATTACCCTCTTTCATTAGCAACAACATAACCGACATGATATTTAACACACACAACAACTATAAAAGTACAATTTGAAGCTATTTTATCACTTTCAGAGAGCAGAAACAGAGTACAGATTAACACTGGGGCCTCACCTGCGTTTATTGCCATTAATAAGTACGCTATTTGATATAAATAGCGTACTTATTAATGGCATTAAACGCAGATGAAGTCCCAGCATAAGAGAAATATGTTGGTTTAAAAATTTCAAAAATCACCAAACAAGTGTGGGTATACCCTCTAAATCAAATGAAATGCAGCAATATCCAACGTAAACATGCCCTTTATAACTCCACATTTAGGAAATAGAACCACTATCAGTGGTAATACGCGAGAGGGAGTGGTTTTGTCGAGTCCGCGCCCGACGGCCCGACACTAAAATGGCAATAAAGTTTATCCGATGTCCCGAGTAAACACTGAACAAGCAGTTTTAGTTAAGCACTTTTTAGCTTTTAAAAAGTAAGCAGTAGTACAAAATATTTGTCGTAATAATTGAACTAAAATAATAACAATCAGCATGATTTTTTAATTTCCAAGTTTTATCGAGGTCAAGACATCTATCACACATAATACCATTATTATTCCTATTTAAACACAGCGGTGTAAAATGGTATTCTGTAGTTCGAATCTCTCTTAGTTTAGAAGTCTTAGTTTAAATTCATTTTGAGCGTTAGTAATATAATAAACTCATCATACACGTACTTACGTCAACTTGTTTTCATTTTATTTATTAACCTGCGGGGTAACCATGAACTTTTAAAACAATCTCAAATCTGTCAATTTCGATGACTATAATGACGAATCATTACGTACAAAATTTGACAGATTTGACAAGATGAAAACCCCTTCGAAATGATTTTCAGCTAGTAGGTACCTACTTTTAAGTAGCGGATTATTTAAGCCTCTCCTTACACAACATCAAATTACATTGTTCTGATCTTAAGGTAAGTAGTTAAAGCATTCTGTTACAGAAATCAGAATCAAAAACGTTACCACAACACCCAGACCTGATCCGATGAATGCTACTAAACAAACTCTGTTACGGAGATCATTATAATTAAAAAGTAAATCTGACTACTTACTATCTGTTGTCTAAGTTCTAATTTAATGAAAAAATCATTGTCAATACAACGAAATAAATACGTAGAATAAATAATCAGGAGTTAGTGAAATCATTGTTTTAATCTACACAATAAACTATCAGTCTATTAATATAAACCCTTTGTGTGCGTGCATTAATTCTGATATCACTATGAAATAATATTTTAAACGATGGTTGCTGTTTGAGTCTGTTGTTCACTAATTCACTGACGTACAACAGCACTATACCAATATTTTATTCAAAACAAATTACACTAGTTTTAAACTCACCGGCGTCCATTTTTGTAACAAAACTAACTTAATGACAAATCTTTTTTCATTATTGATATAAATAAAAGTGTGTTAGACGCGACTATAATGGTTTTAAAATGTTATGGTGAGTGGTGACCTATTTTTAAGGACAAGAATAAAGTTTAGAGACTATTGGGTTTCGTAATAATTAAAATAAATAAGTTCTTTCAACAATCACATCAATTAGGTATTTAATTTAGGCTAAACTAAGCTAAGCTTGTTTTTTTGCAACTAACAAAAATAAGAAGAATTGTAACCATATTTTTTTTTGTTGTAAATAACTAACGCTTGTACTAATTTTAGAAATATTTGCTCTTTGCGGAAATTCAAACCGCGATTCCCTAGCTTTGTAGCCAGAGTGCCAACCACTAGGCCAGATGGTCGTTGGGAAATCAGATGGGGATTGGACCAAATGCCACACATATAGACATACACTTGCCACATCTAGCCCTAGAACCCTACGCGGGGTGCTGGAGCACCCCACAAGATTTAGTTTTTGAATTTATTTTGCGAGTGTACAATGCACAGTTTTGACTTCCCGTGTATTTTACCCCGTGGCCCTGCACTACTCATTGGTCAATGACGCAGCGTAGGTACGCCGTACGGTGTAGACGTGAATACATGTGTGGTAGGGTGCTGTGGTACCCCAGTGTAGGAATAACGTAAGTATTTTTATTTGTTCTGATTGTTATTTTTCAGTTTATTTTGACTATTTTACGTATTATTGTAAATGTTAAATGCATAATTTAAATAGTTTATTATTGAGGTTATATAGTATAACAAGACTCAAACTGTAAAAGCGAATTAATTCACGTCTACAATTTCTCGAAATGAAAAAGTAAATATTATAGGATCTTTCATCATCTGTACTTGCCTATGTGTTTTATGGACTACATAATGCGGTTGGTTTTAATTCCTGGGATCTTTTTAAATGTTCCAGAGCAAATAATAAGCCTGAAATCAAGCTTCGTCGCACTTTTTTTTTAAGAATTAGGTCTGAATCTGATATAAGAGCATTTGGAGGAATGTCTACAAAGGTCAACTTTGAGGAGGGATATAAAAGAAAACATTTCTGCCATTCTTAAAAAACTTATGCCAGCTGATACTTCTGTGTCTGTACATCACCCACAGAGGCGATGTGGTTTCTGTCCAAAGAATAAGGACCAAAAGAGCAAGACCAGGTGCACCAATTGCAAAATCCCATTTTGTTTGGAACACCAAATAAAAGTATGCCAAAAGTGCTCTAATTAATATTGTATTTTAAACTGTCAGGCTGATTTGTGATCTCATTGATTTAATTAACAGATTAAAAATATAATTTTTAATGACTGATTTTATTTAAACAAGTTATACACCCTTTTTACTTAGGGGTACCCCATCACCCCAGTGTAGGAACACCGAGTGCGTCAGATAGTGTAGGCCTCTAGGGCTAGGGATCATACCCCGAACTGTCTCACGATCCTACACGAAATAAAAATAGATACCTACCTACATTCTACTATACTACTTCTATTCTACATTCTAGGTGGGAAAAGAGTGTACGTAAGAATCTAGGCACCTGTTTTCTGTAATCTCAACTACGGGATGATACAACTTTTAAAAACATCACTCAAAATCAAAATCATTTATTTCTTTCTGCACATTCGCCATTAAAGACACTTTTACATGTCCCAATTTAATGACCGTACATGTATAGGATGACACTATCCAATACGAGACCTCTTTACGAGAATATTGATATTTTCAAATAAATTGACGTAGATTGATGCTGACCGTACAAAACGCATGACAAACGAGCAGTCATTAGTGCGATAGAGATAACCACTATCGATCAAGCTATCGACACCCTTCGCAATAGTTATAGTAACGGAGGGCTACACGGACCCTCCGGCGAGACGCGTGATTCGATCATCAGGAAAGTGATATAACACTAATTAAAAAGGGTGTCACTGTGTGTAGAAACGGATACTTTGTGTTCAAATATAAATTGGAATGAAGAACAAAAGGGATGGGAAACATTGACGAGATTGTTTTCTTAATTTGAATTCACATCACAAGCCTATTCAAAGCTTTTATTAACATTTTAAAAAGTTATGAAAAATGTTTAATGCTAACATGTTTATAAATTACTAGCAGCCCGTCCCGGCTTCGCACGGGGTAGACAATTATCGCTAATAGTTTCGGCAGCGCATTCGACAAAAGACATTTTAAGACTCATTTTTCTACACCTTCGGTTACATTGTTCAAATTTTACCAAGGATCCCTATTTTTTTTTTAAATGAAATGTAGCCTATGTCAAATTGGAAGAATGTAGCATTCTATTGGTGAAAGAATTTTTTAAATCGGCCCAGTACTTTTCGAGCCTATTCATTACAAACATACAAAAATAGGTACAAATCTTTCCTCTTTATAATATTAGTATAGAAATGTAAATTAACCTATAGCTAACATAAACTGTAAGGATCTCTACTCAAAGGACAAGGATGAAGGTGCTATAAACGTTTCTTTGGTTGCTACTTAGCTTCAACAAAGTAAGAAATATTGCTATTTTTAATGGAATTTATTATTATATAATAGATAATCCAGATACAAAGACAAGACAAGATAGTAGTGAAGAGAAAACGGCTTGTATCGGCCTCATAGTCCAATGTACAAGAAGGATAAAATACTTATAAAGAACTAAGAAATGCGTGGAATATATTTCCATTGGACTAATTTTCAGTCTAGAGCTCCATAAACCATCTACATCATCTACACAGGTTGTGATTAAGAACAGAATCAGGATATAAAACGACTTGAAACACATTATCAAAAATATTCAGCTAGCAGAGTTTTTTTTCAAACAGAAAGAGTTGTACTTTTGAATTCCAGTTCGCTTGTAACTTTTTCAATCAATTAACTTCCAATTACCAAATAACGTTGCCGTTAAAAGTCGAACGGTTTTCGAACAACATTCAAAAGCTTGTTAGATCATAATCAAGCCAAGTGGTCCACGAATTCTGCAAGTTAGTGGAAACTATTAAACTGGACCAAATTCGAGATGAAGTAATTTGTAAACGTTGAATATTCAGGGGACGCTCAGGAGTCGTTTATTGGGCTATGACTGATGGGAGTGACAATTATTTAATTACAGTAATTGATTACACGACCACTTTTGGGCCCACTCGGGCATAGTGTTAGTTGAACAGTAGACCCGTAATTAAGACACTATGCTCAATACGAAACGATTGGCATATACGTTTATACAATTACAAATAGTTTTGTTAAGAACAATTTTTTTAAGAATTTTTGCACTTTGTTTATTTCTTATTGTATATGTCTGTCTGGCCGACATTTTTTGGAGTAAAATACGTAGAAACTTTATCCTTTTTTAGGCTTCCGCACCCAAAGGGTAAAACGGAACTATATAACTGGCTCATATCTCGTGAACCGTGATGGTTAGACAGTTGAAATTTTCACAGATGATGTATTTCTGTTGCCACTATAATAACAAATACTAAAAAAAAGTTTTTTTTTAATTAATTCAAATTTAACAACAAACGTGTTTTTTGCCGCTTTAATAGATAATGGTACGGAACCCTTCGTGCGCTAGTCTGACTCGCACTTGGCCGGTTTTTTACCAAGACAAAGGTTATGGTTCTGGAAAAAATATATACTACATAAAATTTTTATTTCATAAATCGTTTCAAAAATTTACTTTCTATAATTTTAAATAAAAATCTAAAGGAACAAAGACGTGATCGAGCTTCCCTTCGTGCGCTAGTCTGACTCGCACTTGGCCGGTTTTTTACCAAGACAAAGGTTATGGTTCTGGAAAAAATATATACTACATAAAATTTTTATTTCATAAATCGTTTCAAAAATTTACTTTCTATAATTTTAAATAAAAATCTAAAGGAACAAAGACGTGATCGAGCTTTGGTAGAAGCGACTGACCTGGCCGTTTTTCTCAAACTACATTTTAGGCCTCCTGCCAATGTCGGTTCGATCGTTAATTAATCAACAGCTCCCCTTCGGTCACCGATTGGAATTGAATTTATTTTAGGTTTAAACCTTAGACTTACACCGTCATCTATTTTTGCTTCCCCCGGTACTCCCGCTGAATATAATGCAAGGGACGTATATCCTTGTCAACTTAATTACTTACCGTCTATATTTAACACATCCGATTACATCCGTTGTGTCAATTTATTTATAGTAATGTTGGTTTACATTGAATTAAGAATATATTTCTTTAATATTTTATTCTCAATTCGGATAAAAACAGAAAGTTAACTTTATAATTTTGTAAATTTGTCAGATTTTTATTTGTCGGCTCGTAACACAGATGTTGATTCACAATTTTTAAGATAATGATAATGGGTAGGCACTCAGTGTTTATTTTTTAGGGTTCCGTACTCAAAGGGTAAAACGCCTCTTTCTAAGGCTCCGCTGTCCGTCTGTCACCAGGCTATATCTCATGAACCGTGATAGCTAGAGAGTTTAAAATTTTCACAGATGATGTATTTCTGTTGCCGCCAACAAAAAACATAATACAATAAATATTTAAGGGGGCTCCCATACAACAAACGTGAGTTTTTGCCGTTTTTATAGAAAATGGTAAGGAACCCTTCGTGCGCGAGTCCGACTCGCACTTGGCCGGTTTTTATTTTATCTGGCAGGTATTGCTTATTGCGTTCAAAAATTTGTATTTGGGCGAAATAATGGTAATAAAAACTATTTAGCTCGTAGCATTTGAGTCAAAGGTACTCTTATTTACACCCCGTTATTGTAACACTTACAACAATAGACGTTGTAGTATCAACACGTAAGTAACTATTGTCAATGTATGTCCAAGGGATTCGGCACATGTACCATCACGTCATAAAGCGTGGGGTTTACACGGCGGGATTGGCTCATCGCCTCCCGTGGGAGCGATCGGGATCGCGGAGGCACCTGAAACCCGCACTTACCTCGATTCTAGAGGTATACTGTGTACCTTCATTCATTTACTCTCTCAGGAGGATACCACAATATTTTTTGAAAGCCGTACTCACACTAGATAATATTTCATTTCTTGTTTAGTAATCTACAGATTTGAAACTTTTCTAACAAAAATTAAATTAGCAATCTATTGCACATAATAAAAAAAGTTTAATAAAAAACTAAAAACCGACTTCAAAATGAAACTAAAAAGCGAAAAATAATATTGACTAAAACATACCTAATCAGTTATTTTTGGAGTCGGTGCCAGCCATCGAGAGTTAAAATGTGTTCATTCGCACCGACTCCAAAAATAACTGATTAGGTATGTTTTAGTCAATATTATTTTTCGCTTTTTAGTTTCATTTTGAAGTCGGTTTTTAGTTTTTTATTAAACTTTTTTTATTTTACAATTTTAAGTGTTAAGTCCTCTATTTTTTCCCTCCTAACTTCGCCAAAAATTACTTTACAGCAAAGTAACCTTAACTAATATTGGTCCTCTATGGACCCCCCATCCAATGGTATGATAAAAATAAGGTGTTATATAGGGTCAATATTTCGACGAAAATTTTTAAGTCTTAAGAAAAGGGTTTACCTACACTCCAACCAGAACGGCGGCTATTTTGGTGTCGTAACCATAGGAAAAGGTCTCGCGTTAAATAACAGGATAAATTAAGAAAGGAACTTTCAATTTTTTTTTCGTTACTGGGTGTGCGGGTACGCCCCTAGTAAATAAAAATTGGCGGTCTGGTACCTCATAAGCTCCACGTCTGCTCAACACACTGCGAAATACGTTCTGTCGACAAAAAGCAGTATTATCTTCTAACTCCTATCCGTTAAGGAGTTCTGTGGCTTCCATCATCAGGTCAGCAACATGACATGATGATTACCAGACCCAAAAATCAGCATCGAGTCAGAAAATATATGCAAAACATTATGGGTGCCTATAAAAATTGAGGGTTGCCCTCGATTTCCCAGGGATCCCATCATCAGAATCTGACTTCGTGGAAATGGGACCACCTTTGGAGTATACCCTTTCAAACTAAAAAATAAATTTTGAAATCGGTCCATAATTGACGGCGTAATCGCGTAACATACATACAAAAAAAAAAAAAAAAAAAAAAAAAAAAAAACAACATTCAGACGAATTGAGAACCTCCTCCTTTTTTTGAAGTCGGTTAAAAAGGAATTGGCTGTCACATTTTGCATAAAACGTGAACGCCCACTTTGTAGTGATTTTTATTATTATTGTTGAACTTATGGCCAGGTACCGATTTTTACAAGTTTGAGGAAATTTTCTTAATTATAGTAATTAAGAAAATTTCCTCAAACTTGTTTTTCTTTTTGTCAAAATAAATTATATCAACCTTTAATTGAGCTCTACCCCAATAAAAAAGCAAATTTGATTGAAAGCTAAAATTAATAACATTTGATAAACAATAGCCTAACGCAATGAAGTTAAATAATCTTATAATGTACATTTATTCAGAACGCAATATTATTGGGACATATTATTATATGTAATAATAATGTATGAATAAGTAAATATAAATGTATTTTTTTTATTCGAAAAAACCAATCAACGTTTTATTAAAAATGAAATAAAATCATTTTGAATATTTGCGTTACATGACTGCACACAAACTGCAGGTAAATAAATGGTAAAATATATTAGAATGATCGCGTTAATTGCCGTTTTTACCCGACTGCCAAACGAGGGTTATAGTGTATATTGAACTAAATAATCTTTTAAACTAAAATATGTTGATTATATTTAATTGTAGGGACTTTGGATTAGGTTTATTTAATACACGATTGGATGTCGACGTTATCGAGACAATCTTCATAATTACTTTTAAGGTAATGTTCTTATTAATTTATTTAATTTATTTAACATCCCTTGTGAAGAGTAAATAATGTCGATAAATTTTCTTTTTATGAAATTTTAGCCTATAGGTAATCATGATTTTCTTGATATATAGTGCGCTTATAACTAGTCGCTGTAACTCAAGAGTTTTATATTATTATCACTATCTGTCGTTTCGTAATGTTAGTGACATTTTTCTATCTAACTAAAAGTAAAAAGATAACATGATCACAATTCCCCGTGGTACAGAATCACGTAATAGCGTCGTAAAATATCAAGGGTTCAGGGATTGGCTTACTACCGGTATCCCATGGGTGCAATCAGGATGGTGACTGAACTTGATTCTCATTTGCTCCATTCCTTTGGGAATTCTCTTTGTCCTAATTCCTGTACAGTGTAGTTACGCAATGTGCGAGAATTACGAAGTCATCTGTTACCCAAAATGAAAATTCTTTTTTTATGTGATCGATTTCACCATGACTGCAAAGGGGATCCTTTGCAGTGATGGTGATATCGATCACAGTGCAGTTATAATGATAATTATTAATTTAAATGTATGTTTCCACTGTTTTATGTTAAAACAAGACTTGGTTTCTTTATGACAAATAATTACTTTCAAACTTTCGCGTTGCATAATTTAAAACTTAATGAAACGGGAATTAACGCGATCATAATTTAGGTACGGAATGTTACCTCTTTTGCCTGACGTTTCGATCGGGTTACACCGACCGTGGTCACAGGCTGACTGGAACAGCGATGTCTTCACTCCGTATGAGAGGCAAATTCTTCATCTACCTTCTTAATATTATTTTCACGCCAAGTAAATTACGATCGCGTTAATTCCCGTTTCATTGAGTTTTAATTTATGAAAAATGTTAGAAATATCCCAGTAAATATAATAACTACAGTATAATTAGGTATTTGGTTATAAATAATGTGAGCATGTTATACAAAACTTCCAAAATCATAAGAAATAATTTAATCTAGACATTATTATCATGATTGACGTACTTCAGTCTGAGTGTTTGAGTCTTATGCTCACACGAAATTCCCGTCCCCCATTAGACTGGATTCATTCGCTTCTCGGAGGGGATATTGTCTTTAATGTAAGTAAATGTTCTTATCTTCATTCAAGAGCTGTTTTCTGTTATAAGGTTTCTTACTGAGCACCATGGGAGCTAGAGTTTAAAGCGTAACTTTAGAATCTGTTTTATTTTGTAATAACTTATCAGGAATTCTAGGTTTTATCACAAATTACGTATTTTTCCTATTTTTCGGTTTTATGTCGTGTAATTTCTTGTTATGATAGATATCTGCGTGGGCAGATGCTGACAAAAAAATGTTGTTGTTTTGTAAATAAAAGAAATATTATTTATTTTTATGTTTCGTGTCTCTTCAATGTAACGTATTATTAAAACACAAATGGATTGTACATTTCGTAAAAATATTATTTATTACAAATGCTGAGCCCTTTGACACATTAGATACCCTAGACTTATATTTGTATTGTTATGTATATTTCCTTAATTTGGGCCAAATGAACTTATACTATTCTTTTCATTCCGATCTATGTAGATTTGCTGCAGCAAGTGAAAGTTGTATTATACGTTTTAATTTATCTAAGTTTATTACTATTTAAACTTAAGTCTGTAATTATGTAGACTTCTGCGGGGTAACCATGAACTCTTAAAACAATCACAAAGCTGTCAAATCTGTCAATTTTGGTACGTCATTACAAACAAAAATTTTACAGATTTGATAATATTTGACAGATTTGGGATTGTCTTAAAAGTTTGTGGTTACCGCCCTGAGCTTATAAAATTCTAGCCCGGTGGTATTCAATCTTTCAAATAAACGTATTTAAATATTATTAATATAAATAAATATAATATATACCGGACGACATACTGTCTTTAATGTTTTTAAAGTAACGAATTAACTTTCTTAAGGTACAAGGTAGTTGGATGATTTTAGGGGCGTTTCCCAAGATACCCGTATCTCATTTACAAAACTTTTGATTCGTATTTGACCTAAATCAAAGTTGAACCCAGGGCCCTCTGTATTCAAGGCGGATCATCTTACCACAACGCCTACCGAGGCATGTCATGTGTTTTAACTATTTAGTGTGTTATCCCAATTTTTAGGGTTTCGTAGTCCTGACAAGGAACCCTTATAGTTTTGTCATGTCCGTCTGTCTGTCCGTTTTTTTTTTTTTTAGGGTAGCTCCTAAAAAGGTAACATGGGGATGTTTTTTTTTTAAATCGTCTACCTCATCGTGTGGGGTATCGTTAAATAGGTCCTTTAAAATGACTTAGTGTTAGCTAAGACTATTTTTAGATTTAGGGATCCGTTTGCGAAATATTAAACTTTAAAGTGCCAATTTTGGTTTGAGTATGGCGGGCGGAAAATCGAAAAACTTTATGGTGATAGTGCTTTTTATGAACTTTTAAGGAAAATCATAAAGGTTAAGATAGTTTTAGATCAGTTAGTTTAAGAGTAATTTATAGTTGTTCAACTTAGTCGTTCAAAAAATCTTTAGAGGAAAACATCAAATTAAGTAATTGCTGAAATATATTCTGGTAACGACGGGCAACTACGGAATCCTATACTGCGCGTAGCACGACTCGCACTTGGCCGATTTTAACACTGTGGGCGTCGATTTTAAAGCGAGGTCCGAGCTCGAACTTAATAGGGTTATTCGAAGCCAATTCGAGTCCGCATATTAGTTTATCGCGCCCCTTCAAAAGGGCTAATCCTATTCAACCCTCGGTAAAGCGATTCCATCGTGGCCTCAAATGCCCGCTGAATGGCGTCTTCTCAACCTGCAATAAGGTTACAACTATTCCTCGGACGCTGAGAGGTCCCGACCTATTCACCCCTATTCAATGTACCATTGGATTAAAAGGAAATCCTCGCGTTTCCTTCTGCGGTCTTATCATTCAACTCTTCGTCTATTTTCTTGCTGGTCTAAGCGTAAGTTTCTCGAATTGGATTTGCATCTCGCCGTAAGTTTTTAATAAGGAATTTTCTGCAAGACATTCTGTTCGAAGTTTCTTTAATAGCGCTCTCACTTTGCTTTGTTCTTGCTCGTGATTATTTATTTAAGTCGCGGCACAGTTAAGTTTTGACTGAAGTTAAGTAATTAGGACGTTAATCAAGTAAAGTGGATCGGTTTTGGTCCTATTTCGGCCTAACAGGCCTTAGGGCGACCGTTAAGTTTTACGCGCGTTTTGGGAAAGTAAGCCGAAGCCGTTAGGCCAATAGGATTTAAAGTCTTATTGCATTAGCTGTAGATGGAAAAGTTAAAAGAAATTTGATAAACAAGTTGATTTTTTTTATAAAATACTTGAAGATAAATAACACTTGAAAAAAATCATCGACCTCAGGTGGGAAAACATAAAATACTTATTTCTCTCGGACCATGTACTCACTTTTGTGAGTATGACTTATAATTAGGGTTGCCACCTTTTTTTGGACAAATAAAGTATATTAGAATAGTTTGTTACGGGATTGCTACCATGTACCTTATTTTGGAGTTCCCGATATTTCGGCACTGTTGCAAGCGCCATGATCACAGAATAACTGAAATATCGGGAACTCAAAAATAAGGTACATGGTAGCAATCCCGTAACAAACTATTCTAATGTTAGTGACCATGAAAGTTTAAAAAAATAAAGTATATTGGTTGCTAAAGGTAGAAAAAGTACATTGTATGGAAAAAAAGTTAAAAGTGGAAATTATGTATTTTTACCTTTAAAACATAGGTACTTATTAATATTACTCTGGGCAAAATTATTGTCACTGCTGAATAAGTTTAAAACATCTCTTGAGTCTATAATATTCAAGTTCAGATACACAAATTGTTCATTTTTAAATTAATAAATTATTTATATCCTAGAGAAATAACAAACCATGTGAAATAAAGTATTTTCACGTACTTTATTTTCCTCATAAAGTATAGAGTACAATTCCCCCAAAATAAAGTATATACTTTATTATAAAGTACCTACGGGTGGCAACCCTACTTATAATCCTCATTATCATATATTATAATCCTCATATCTTGGCCCGAACCTTCACAAATGTAAGCATCCTGAAAAACCGATTTTCAGTTTTCATAGATTTTTTTCAGTAGTATGTTGGTCTTCAGCAACCCCAAATTAGCAAGAAACAGTTACTTAAGGTTGTAAATACCATGCCGTTTACTGTCAGGTCTGAAAGGGTTGTAGGTATTCAAAAGTAATTATTTTTTTATTTTATTTTTATATTTTTTTAATGAAATTAATCCAAAAGTTTATTTTTTTTAATATGTCAAACTAGTCATAGCACAGCAGCATATTTGCTTGTTATGTGTATCAAAAAGCCTAAAAAATCTAGTTCTCTAAAAATCCATTAGAGTTTTAACATTCCTGAGTTAAACATAGCTAATTATTTTTCAGTTGTTATGTACGTAATAAATTCATAAGCTCTATTTATAGTGCATTTAGTAACTCGTATATTTATTTATAAGAATAATAAATCACTAAGCTTGTTAAATTACATTAAAAATAAATAACAATTAGTGTGAATGTATTTTTAAAATGTCCCATAAGCAATACGAGCTAAAAAGTTCCGAAAAGTGTTGACAGATCACCAAATTACTTCATTTTAGTTACTTAAATATAAAATCCAGTGCTTACTGTTTAGATTTCATAACAGATACCTTACCTCGTAACTTAACACAGTTTCACACTTTTCAATTTTCCGTTTGGCGCAAGTTTCTGTCATCAATACAACTGAAAACTTTTCTTTCACAGTCGTTCCTGTTTCGGTACACTCGTAACGCAACTGACACTGCGGTCGGTTAGTGCGGCGCGGTTGCCGCGCAGCGTCGCCGGCCACATGGAGCACTCAGTCACTGCGGTCACTCGCGCGCCAGCTCGGCAAGCATCCCGACACTCGTGCGCTCGCCGCGGCTGCCCGGGCACACTGCCGCCGCGGCCGCCGCCGCCGGCGCGCGCACCCGCCCCCCGCGCCCCGCACACCCCCGCGCTCGCCCACCCGCTGCGCGCGCCGCCCCAACGATCGCGAGCCTCCGATTTTTACATCTGCACTGTTGTGACATTGAAATTCAATTTTCGATTGAGCGCCCTTCGGCGCGGTGCGAGCACCGAATGCGTTCAGTTCCGGGATCACGTTCCGGCTGCGTATTTGAATAACGAGCCAGAATTCTCTCGAACTACCGGAGTCCCTATTAGCCGGTGAAACGGGAGCGAAACTGCTGCTGTTTTTGGTTAAAATTCGCCTCGAGCGGTCGCCCGCTACGACTACAACAGAATCTCTCTTTTGGCAACAAAAATAAAAAATCTATTAAAAAACCTTACTGGGTCTAACACTGAAAGAAATTGAAAGCGAACGGGTGAAGCGTCCCGTAGTCGGCCGAAAGTTGGCGCCCACCGTGGTGCGTAATCCGCGGCTGCGGTTCCGTACTCTTACAAATGGTTACGCTTCGGAATTTAATTTCGCGTATTTCTTTTACGCTATTGGATATTGTCAGGATTTGCGGATTCCATTTATCGTCGGCGACGTACGGCGCATTTTTTGCAGTTGTAGGCTGAGACGGCTCGGCGCCTGAGAGATTGCGTCGTGTTCGGCAGAATAATGGCCACGCGTTTTGCGTCTCGCTGCGGTCTGAAGAGGGAGGGCGGGCATCCGCTCCGGCTCCGGACTCCGGAGTGCTTTTCAATTCATCTCTATTGTTACGTAATTGGTAGTACAATGAAGTCCATACATTTCAGTGTTATTATTTTCGCTTTCAGGTGGATAGGAATGGCGGGCACGATAGCTATTAACGAGTAATTGTGTATTTTCGAACGAAAATACAAACCTCTTGAGAGTTTTTGATGAAGGTCGGGATACTGAACGAAGACACAGTTCGTTATAATAATAACCGAACACGATTCGAGGGTTCATTATAAAAAAAAAAATAGCCTCAACCTTAAACTACCTTAAAAGTGAGTTGCGTAATGTTTCAGAGCACTTAAACATAATGTTTGGAAGGTTTTTAAGTGAATTAAAACTTGGGAAAGGTCAATAATGATAAGACGTCGGTATTTGAAAGGGCTTTTTATGGATTTATCTCGTTGCGAGGGTTAAATCTTGAGGAGTAAATACGGTACATGGTCCGAATTGAATGTAGTGAACGCAGAGGCGCGGCGCGGGGAAGCCCTGAATGTTTGATGAGCGCGCGGGAATTAGTGCATGACCGCGGCCGCTTTCATTTGGTACTAAAGATACGTGGAGCAGGAAGAAAAATGGAAAGCTGGTATAAAATGGCCTGAAATATCCGTTGTGCGTGCTGTAACTTATATAACACTAGGTATTAGGTAACGTGGCCCGAATATGGTGAAGTGAGTAGGGCTCAAGGGAACCTTAATATGGAAATTAGGAATAATTCGTATTTTTTATAAATTACCCCAATCACTGCTGAACTACCAATAAATAACATGTTTCAATAGTTTGATTGCAAAAAGGCTATTAAACTGTTAGCCTTAGTTAGTAAATTTAAATTGCCCAGCTCGCACCAGGACTTGTAAATATTTATGAATTTAAGAAGTCACTAAAAATAAAAAAAATACATTTTTTTTAATACGAGCCCATAAATTTTAACCATCCCAAACAGGGCGATTATTAGAAGCCTATTTGCAGAGACAAAAGATCATGATTCTCATTTAGCTAATTTAAAATTATGTCACTCTGAGAACACTAGTGTTTATGGTATCAAGAGATGACGATAATGCTAAAGTAACAGTTTTGAATAAAAAAAAACTATATTTAACTTTTATTAGAGTACTTAAATACTTTTCTGGTGCAAAGGTTGGCCATAGCCACTCGGGGCAATGCTGCAAGTGTTATGGGTATCTTTGCACGATTTGACATTGTGTTGATTTTTTTCTTTTTGTTAAATATTAATTTTAAATTTGGCGGAAATTTTGACAATCTGGAACATTATCATTGTTCTAAAATATGTTTTTTGAAAATAATATATTTTTAGGTTCTATTTATTATGCTAATTGTATCTTGACTCTTAAATACCTATTCGGAAAACGGTAACCTTAGGGACCAACGCGGAAGGATGTACCTATGATTTAAAACTGTTTATACGAGGATTACCTATATAAAATAGAAAATAAAAAATATTTATTGTTTTATTGTTCTCCTATATAACATAATAATAGCATGTTAACTACCGTTGTTGTACTTATATGAAATACATCTGACGGCATCGACATCTTATCATTCACTTGCCGTTTAAGTTTGACGGGTTTAGTGTTAACACGTCCATGACAGCAATATAACACGTTTGTGATATTCAGTTAGCTAATAATATTATACTCCAAATCACATCACATAAAAAAATGGGAATGAAATGAAAAAAGTAAAGAATTCAGGATTATTTAAATAAATAAATTAGTTTTATTATTGATACTGCGACAACGTAGATAAAAGAACAATTAACTTTTAATTATTGTCATCAAAAGAGTAAGTTTTAGATAGAGCAAGAAATGAGTTTCAAATCTAATTAAATAAAACAAAGTCGGGTTTGTTACAAAACTTATAACTCGAGAACGACTTGACCGATTGTAATGGTTTATAATATTTTGGATTTGTTTCCGCCCAGAACAGCTGAATAAATAAAAAAAACCCATACACAAAAAAAAAAAACATTTAACAAGTCAAAAATAAAATGTAGGTAACTATTTGTTTACTTCTTGGCCCTTCAACTTTATTACAAGTTTTAGTACCAAGGAATGTTTTGATCCAAAAATCTTCTTGCCGGGGCGGTCCCCCTAATGTAAAATTAAACTTGTAATAAAAAATACCTTGTTAATATAACTTTTAATAAAGTTAAAGAGCCAAGATGTGAAAAAACAGTTACCTATATTTTATTTTTGACTTTATAAATGTATTTTTTGTCGAGGTGTTTGTTTAATTTAAATTTAAATTTTTATTTCATGCTTTTTATATTACTAGCATTAAGGCCTTATTCATTATCTATCTCACACTTACTCATTTGGACAACGTATAAGAGCTCGAATATGCTGTATCGGCTGTAAGTTGCCAAGGTGTTGGGAATCCTGCAGACTACTTGATGTGCAGCATCAGCTAAATACCTCTGGTATCATCTATCTAACACCTGCTCGTTGAAACCATTCTTATGAACCCAAACACGCTATATCGGCAATAAGTTGCTGAAAAGTTACTCGGATGTGCATCATCAGCTCAAGACCTCGATCATCATCTATCAAACACCTACTCATTAAACCATGCCTATAAGCCCAAACGGCAAACATGTTATATCGCCTGTGAGTTGCCGAGTAGTCGGGAATCCTGCAAATTTCTTGATGTGCAGCATAAGCTCAAGGTCTTGATCATCATCTATCTAACACCTAAATCTAATCTAATAATCATTAAGACCATTCTTATAACCCCAAACACATCATATCGTCCTTGAGTTGCCGAGTAGTTGGGAATCCTGCAAACTTCTTGATGTGATGCATCAGCTCAAGGTTTTGATCATCATCATCTGCAACCTACTCATTGAGACCATTATTTTAAGCCCAAACATGCTATATCTGCTGTTATCTGCTGAGGAGTTGGAAATTCCGCAGATTCCTTGATGCTGCAGCATCAGCTCAATGTTGGACATGGCATGGCACCTAACATTTTTCCCGATATTTCCTGACACCCCAGAGCGTATTAGTGCCACAGATTATCTTTTCATCTGACAAATCACCGGGCTCACCGTATATACCTTTATTTGTTATCGTAAGCTGAAAAACATAAGTAGATTTTAATTATCTTCTGCAGTTCTCTGTAAGTAAACTTCTTAGATATATCAATGTTACATCTTATCCACCATTCCTCTCGGATTGACGCTTCTTCAGTACAAAATAATTCCAACTTATTTAAACTTCACAAATTCTATTTAAAACTTAGCCGAAACCGAATTCTCTTCAGGAGGAGTTTCTGGGATAAATAAACAGTCTAACGTCACGTAGGATTAGCCGCGTCCCGGGGGATTCATATCGGGATTAACCAATGAGGACGTTTGCGCTTAACGGAGCGTTTTCCATTTTTCAGGGATCTACGATTGGAAAAAATATAGATATTTAATTCTGTTAGCTACCTAACAAAACGAGACCCAATATAAATATTGTTAAGCGGTCACATGTGACTGAACAGTTAATAAGTCCGACATTAACCATGAATATGTGTTACTCTTATCTTTCAGTTTGAATCTGACTGAATTAATTGAATGGTACAAAAAAGTTGTGGTGACATGCGTACGTTGGTTCCGTGCTTTGCCTTGATTTCCGCATAATGAACTGATTTATGTTAAGTATATCAGACAAGCACTAGGACTTCCTTTAGTTTGTATTGCAAGGTCTATAGTTTCCTAGGCTTGACGGTGAGGAATAGAACTACTAAAAAAGTAAGAATTAGAAGCAAGCAATATTATTTGAGCTTAATTCAAAGTACGGATTCATTTGTCAAATCGTAGTTCGGTCTTGTCCGGTTTTTTATCGGGAGCGGCGGTCCCTCGGGCCGCGCCCAGCTTCGGTTTAAAAAACAATCCGACTACAATCGCAAGTTGTCCGAGTTCGCGCTCGGAGGAAATCAAGTCTCCCAACTTTTTGTTTTATTGACCAATTTGTAGCCTTAAACGTGCCGCCTTCTAATTGAGTGTCGCCTTTTTACCATTTGATAATAATATCAAATGGTAAAAAGGGTATTGGTGTAGCAGCGTATAAATAGCAGCTAACCGCGGGGAGCTTAATTATGAAAGATTATGCTTGTAGATTAATTATGTTGATTCCTATGAAACCCACCCTGCGAATTGAAGAAAGAGAAATGGTTTCGTCGTCAGCACTGAAGTATGTGGCCCACTGAACTGCAGACCAGCTCAGGAACGCTACACCAAATCTAATCAGCAGCTCATACCGTGAAGCACTTTCACGAAACAAATAGTCAAATAACTGTTGGGTTCATTTCAGGCAACTTTCAGCTGTCCATCACGGAGAAAAACGAACTCCTCACCAAAAATACGCAAGAGGACGCGCTCGCGATGTCGTTAGAAATGACAATATGTAATATGGTCGGCGCTCGGTAAACGATAGCCAAACTATGTGGCGCTGGTGTCGCCAGGTTCAGCGAATTTAAGAGCGCGATCCTTATGGCGCGAACCAAATAGCCTCAGATACCAACTTATAGAAACCATTTGAAAATAATAAATTATTATTAAAGAAATTACCTATTACCTACTTAGGTTTAGTAATAATAGATATTTTAAAAATTAATTTGGGTCACTTAAGGTGCCCAACCAGGTATAAAACGCTCATTGTTAATTCAGTCATTACCTATATACAATATCCTAAAAATATGTAGAGTAGAAGACTAGAAATAGACCAACCAAAGGATCTTCTTATCACTACAGTTTTATAATTTACCTAGAGTATATTTATTATTTTGTTATGGCATATATCTGTTAGATCGACCTATAATTGATTTTTTGATTGGAAGCTATTCTGTTTACTTATTTTAAATAATTTATATTTAATCAGAATGGTAACAATTCAATATTTGTAGTTTGAACACCAACCAATGTATGCACTGACTCTTGCAATACAATTTACAGAGTATTTGCTGACTAGGTTTACCTTCATAGTATTTTGTTGTGTTTTTAAATACACACGTAACATAATAATAGTTTTTATAATAAACGGATTTAACAATTAAATATTCCAGTGCCCTAACCATGAACTCTTAAAACAATCTCAAAGTTGTCAAATCTGTCAATTTTGGTACGTCATTTCATACAAAATTTGACAGATTTGAGATTGTTTTAAGATTTCGTGGTTACCGCCCAGGTAAAATTGTGTTCCGGTCAGAATAACGCTTTAAAAATAGTTTTGAATTTCAAATTCAGAATGGAAATGGAATTAAACACAGACGAATGAAAACTTTTTATTAAAAGAAATCGATTGTGTTGATTGTATCTTATTTGAAGCTTGTATTCACGGTTCGATGGGATGTGAGAGGGCTTTTTAAATACCTATCGCATCAGCTAGCGCGGTGATTGTGCCAGATTCCCATTATAGTAACGACCTGATTTCAATGGACGAAGCCTTTTTTGCAGTCGTTAAAGAATGAGAGTACTATGTGTCGTTAACATATTCGTTTTAAAGTACTTCGTTTATTTTTTCGTATTTTCGCAACAACCTAATTTAAATATTTGTACTTGTACAAGGTGGAAAATAAAAGTTCAAGCATGTTTTCAAATATAATTATAACGATGAAACATGAATATAGACATTGTAGATAAATAACACTTGAAAAAATCATCGACCTCAGGTGGGACTCGAACCCACGTCCCATCGCAAGCCGAGCGAGTGCTTTACCAACTAAGCTACCGAGGACGTCACGTGACAAGATGAAATTCCTCAAGTGTTTTTTCTCGCTGTCAAAGCCATCGTTTTCTGATCAATGTTGTAGCTATATGTAAAGCTGAGTAGTATACTACCTTCAACACCCTATAGAAATATTTTTACAAATATTTGACTATTGGTTAAGATCAGAAATGCTTAAACATTGTAAATTTTTGTTTTTAGTAATTCCATGCAAGTTTAATTAAAGATAAATAACACTTGAAAAAATCATCGACCTCAGGTGGGACTCGAACCCATGTCCCATCGTAAGCCGGACGAGTGCTTTACCAACTAAGCTACCGAGGACGTCACGTGACAAGATGAAATTCCTCAAGTGTTATTTCTCGCTGTCAAAGCCATCGTATAGGGTATCGTATTTCTATAGGGTGTTGACGGTAGACACTCAGCTTTACATATAGCTACAACATTGATCAGAATACGATGGCGGAATTGCTAAAAATTAATACGAGCCCATAAATTTTAACCATCCCAAACAGGGCGATTATTAGAAGCCTATTTGCAGAGACAAAAGATCATGATTCTCATTTAGCTAATTTAAAATTATGTCACTCTGAGAACACTAGTGTTTATGGTATCAAGAGATGACGATAATGCTAAAGTAACAGTTTTGAATAAAAAAAAACTATATTTAACTTTTATTAGAGTACTTAAATACTTTTCTGGTGCAAAGGTTGGCCATAGCCACTCGGGGCAATGCTGCAAGTGTTATGGGTATCTTTGCACGATTTGACATTGTGTTGATTTTTTTCTTTTTGTTAAATATTAATTTTAAATTTGGCGGAAATTTTGACAATCTGGAACATTATCATTGTTCTAAAATATGTTTTTTGAAAATAATATATTTTTAGGTTCTATTTATTATGCTAATTGTATCTTGACTCTTAAATACCTATTCGGAAAACGGTAACCTTAGGGACCAACGCGGAAGGATGTACCTATGATTTAAAACTGTTTATACGAGGATTACCTATATAAAATAGAAAATAAAAAATATTTATTGTTTTATTGTTCTCCTATATAACATAATATTAGCATGTTAACTACCGTTGTTGTACTTATATGAAATACATCTGACGGCATCGACATCTTATCATTCACTTGCCGTTTAAGTTTGACGGGTTTAGTGTTAACACGTCCATGACAGCAATATAACACGTTTGTGATATTCAGTTAGCTAATAATATTATACTCCAAATCACATCACATAAAAAAATGGGAATGAAATGAAAAAAGTAAAGAATTCAGGATTATTTAAATAAATAAATTAGTTTTATTATTGATACTGCGACAACGTAGATAAAAGAACAATTAACTTTTAATTATTGTCATCAAAAGAGTAAGTTTTAGATAGAGCAAGAAATGAGTTTCAAATCTAATTAAATAAAACAAAGTCGGGTTTGTTACAAAACTTATAACTCGAGAACGACTTGACCGATTGTAATGGTTTATAATATTTTGGATTTGTTTCCGCCCAGAACAGCTGAATAAATAAAAAAAACCCATACACAAAAAAAAAAACATTTAACAAGTCAAAAATAAAATGTAGGTAACTATTTGTTTACTTCTTGGCCCTTCAACTTTATTACAAGTTTTAGTACCAAGGAATGTTTTGATCCAAGAATCTTCTTGCCGGGGCGGTCCCCCTAATGTAAAATTAAACTTGTAATAAAAAATACCTTGTTAATATAACTTTTAATAAAGTTAAAGAGCCAAGATGTGAAAAAACAGTTACCTATATTTTATTTTTGACTTTATAAATGTATTTTTTGTCGAGGTGTTTGTTTAATTTAAATTTAAATTTTTATTTCATGCTTTTTATATTACTAGCATTAAGGCCTTATTCATTATCTATCTCACACTTACTCATTTGGACAACGTATAAGAGCTCGAATATGCTGTATCGGCTGTAAGTTGCCAAGGTGTTGGGAATCCTGCAGACTACTTGATGTGCAGCATCAGCTAAATACCTCTGGTATCATCTATCTAACACCTGCTCGTTGAAACCATTCTTATGAACCCAAACACGCTATATCGGCAATAAGTTGCTGAAAAGTTACTCGGATGTGCATCATCAGCTCAAGACCTCGATCATCATCTATCAAACACCTACTCATTAAACCATGCCTATAAGCCCAAACGGCAAACATGTTATATCGCCTGTGAGTTGCCGAGTAGTCGGGAATCCTGCAAATTTCTTGATGTGCAGCATAAGCTCAAGGTCTTGATCATCATCTATCTAACACCTAAATCTAATCTAATAATCATTAAGACCATTCTTATAACCCCAAACACATCATATCGTCCTTGAGTTGCCGAGTAGTTGGGAATCCTGCAAACTTCTTGATGTGATGCATCAGCTCAAGGTTTTGATCATCATCATCTGCAACCTACTCATTGAGACCATTATTTTAAGCCCAAACATGCTATATCTGCTGTTATCTGCTGAGGAGTTGGAAATTCCGCAGATTCCTTGATGCTGCAGCATCAGCTCAATGTTGGACATGGCATGGCACCTAACATTTTTCCCGATATTTCCTGACACCCCAGAGCGTATTAGTGCCACAGATTATCTTTTCATCTGACAAATCACCGGGCTCACCGTATATACCTTTATTTGTTATCGTAAGCTGAAAAACATAAGTAGATTTTAATTATCTTCTGCAGTTCTCTGTAAGTAAACTTCTTAGATATATCAATGTTACATCTTATCCACCATTCCTCTCGGATTGACGCTTCTTCAGTACAAAATAATTCCAACTTATTTAAACTTCACAAATTCTATTTAAAACTTAGCCGAAACCGAATTCTCTTCAGGAGGAGTTTCTGGGATAAATAAACAGTCTAACGTCACGTAGGATTAGCCGCGTCCCGGGGGATTCATATCGGGATTAACCAATGAGGACGTTTGCGCTTAACGGAGCGTTTTCCATTTTTCAGGGATCTACGATTGGAAAAAATATAGATATTTAATTCTGTTAGCTACCTAACAAAACGAGACCCAATATAAATATTGTTAAGCGGTCACATGTGACTGAACAGTTAATAAGTCCGACATTAACCATGAATATGTGTTACTCTTATCTTTCAGTTTGAATCTGACTGAATTAATTGAATGGTACAAAAAAGTTGTGGTGACATGCGTACGTTGGTTCCGTGCTTTGCCTTGATTTCCGCATAATGAACTGATTTATGTTAAGTATATCAGACAAGCACTAGGACTTCCTTTAGTTTGTATTGCAAGGTCTATAGTTTCCTAGGCTTGACGGTGAGGAATAGAACTACTAAAAAAGTAAGAATTAGAAGCAAGCAATATTATTTGAGCTTAATTCAAAGTACGGATTCATTTGTCAAATCGTAGTTCGGTCTTGTCCGGTTTTTTATCGGGAGCGGCGGTCCCTCGGGCCGCGCCCAGCTTCGGTTTAAAAAACAATCCGACTACAATCGCAAGTTGTCCGAGTTCGCGCTCGGAGGAAATCAAGTCTCCCAACTTTTTGTTTTATTGACCAATTTGTAGCCTTAAACGTGCCGCCTTCTAATTGAGTGTCGCCTTTTTACCATTTGATAATAATATCAAATGGTAAAAAGGGTATTGGTGTAGCAGCGTATAAATAGCAGCTAACCGCGGGGAGCTTAATTATGAAAGATTATGCTTGTAGATTAATTATGTTGATTCCTATGAAACCCACCCTGCGAATTGAAGAAAGAGAAATGGTTTCGTCGTCAGCACTGAAGTGTGTGGCCCACTAACCTGCAGACGAGCTCAGGAACGCTTCACCAAATCTAATCAGCAGCTCACACCGTGAAGCACTTTCACGAAACAAATAGTAAAATCACTGTTGGGTTCATTTCAGGCAACTTTCAGCTATCCATCACGGAGAAAAACGAACTCCTTACCAAAATTACGCGAGAAGACGCGCTCGTGATGTCGTGAAGGTTAGGAATGATAATGTGCAATATGGTCGGGGCTCCGTGAACGATAGCCAAACTATGTGGCGCTGGTGTCGCCTGGTTCAGCGAATTCAAGAGCGCGATCCTTATGGCGCGAACCAAATAGCCTCAGATAATAACTTATAGAAACCATTTGAAAATAATAAATTATTATTAAAGAAATTACCTATTACTTAGGTTTAGTAATAATAGATATTTTAAAAATTAATTTAGGTCACTTAAGGTATAAAGCACTCATTGTTAACAGTCATTACCTATATACAATATCCTAAAAAATATGTAGAGCAGAAGACTAGAAATAGACCAACCATAGGATCTTCTTATCACAACAGTTTTATAATTTACCTAAAGTTTATTTATTATTTTGTTATGGCACATATCTGTTAGATCGACCTATAATAGATTTTTTGATTGGAAGCTATTCTATTTACTTATTTTAGATAATTTATATTTAATCAGAATTTTAACAATTCAATATTTCTAGTTTGAACACCTACCAATGTATGCACTGACTCTTGCAATACAATTTACAGAGTATTTGCTGACTAGGTTTACCTTCATAGTATTTTGTTGTGTTTTTAAATACACACGTAACTTAATAATAGTTTTTATAATAAACGGATTTAACAATTAAAATTCCAGGTAAAATTTTCAGAATAACGCTTTTTATTTAGTTTTGAATTTCAAATTCAGAATGGAAATGGAATTGAACACAGACGAATGAAAACTTTTTATTAAAAGAAATCGATTGTGTTGATTGTATCTTATTTGAAGCTTGTATTCACAGTTCGATGGGATGTGAGAGGGTTTTTTAAATATCTATCGCGTCAGCTAGCGCGGTGATTGTGCCAGATTCCCATTATAGTAACGACCTGATTTCAATGGACGAAGCCTTTTTTGCAGTCGTTAAAGAATGAGAGTACTAGTGTCGTTAACATATTCGTTTTAAAGTACTTCGTTTATTTTTTCGTATTTTCGGAACAACCTAATTTAAATATTAGTACTTGTACAAGGTGAAAAATAAAAGTTCAAGCATGTTTTCAAATATAATTATAACGATGAAACATGAACATAAAAACTGCAGTCGACTAATTTTTTTAGTGATAAATGGTACAAAAATATTTAACACTTTTCAGCTCATGTTTCTTACCCAGATAATTTTATGTTAAAAACATATTCATGATCCAAAACAAAATATTCAGTGCACGGAAACATCATTTAAAGGGTGTAGAACATTGAATTCCCAAGAATTCTAGAAACGTTGCGAATTCATTTCACTCAGGCCAAACTACTACGTCTCAAGGACTTTAATAACGCAGATGTGTCTAGGGTTAATATAAATTATAACACAAAATAGGTGTCATGGACAGTAGGCTTACTTCAACAAACACGCGCAACCGAAGCGATACTGATATTTATTGTTCATTCTAACACTTTGCTAGACTAGGTACTATCCGAGGTTATATAACAGTTTAAACTTTCTTATTGCATTTTATAATTATAACACTGTACACAACACGGGTATTGACACACTGTACACTGTACACAACAGTCTTCCCGCGACCACGGCCTATGTAATTAGGCCGAAACGTCGGGACAGTATTAATTAAAAAGAGGTGTTGCATCAATACCCGTGTTGTGTACAGTGTTATAATTATCCGAGGTTAGTTCAGCATCATCATCATTTCAGTTAGAGGACATCCACTGCTGAACATAGTCCTCCCTCAGTGACTTGCAAATTGGCCGGTCGGAAGCGGCCTTATTTTCTTTAACGGCCTGCATCAAGCGGCTTCCTGCAACCTTTACCAAGACGTCTGTCCAATTTGTGGATAGAACTATGGTAATTATACTTAATTGAAATCGAATCGATCGCTTTTTGACCCAAAAATTTATTGATTAGTTAACTCTCTTTTCGAAAGTAATTTTGACAACGGAACCAATATCAAAAATATTAAAATATTTTTCCAAAAAAAACATCGCACCACGTTGGTTTAAAAAATATTGGGTTGGGTTCTACATAAAGAAAAAGCTCATTAATGAAATATGATAGTTAAGATTTTGACGAAAGCAAGGTATCCCTAGCAGGTAATAAGTGATTATACCGTTATCTATCTCTATTATGGACATAATTTCGGAGCAAACCAGGATTTTAATTGGAGTAGTTAATTTTACATTAGCCTCACGTCAGGAGCACAATGCCTGCTCACTAGTGATGTACCATTGGTAGCGGGAATCAGTTGGACTTGGGCTCAATCAAGTTAATTCGTCAAACTTCAAAAGCCGCCAATTTTTTTTTGTAATTTTTAGCCATATGTGAATTAGCAAATCAGATTAGAATAGATGGAATAACATAAAGAAAAAAAAACTTATTAAACACTAAGAGGACCTATGGGACCGCGTAATAATATAATTTCAATCGTGTTTAATTTCCCTGGTTTAGTTGTTTAGTTTCAATGCTATTATTAAGCAAACCAAACAGTGGAAAATATTACTAGTACTTGTATAAAAAAAAAAAAAAAAAGTTACAAGAGTGATTTGTTTAAAGATCAGAGGCAATCAAGTCGCTTTAAAATAATATGCTATACTTGGACTTTATAGGTAAGTGCCTAATAGTTTAACGAAACTCTTAATAATTAAATGCATTCAGTCGGTACCTGATTACTCAGTCTGAAAGTTTGAATAGTCTGCGTGATTTGTGTCTAGCATTATACCGAGTTCGGTGATCATTGCCCATCGCTACGGCAGCCGCCGTTTGAGCGAAACCGACCACATGAATGAGTAAACGCCAAACCAATTACTCGAAGACTAGCCACGAACTTAAATTAACCGGATCGAACTGGTGCACAGTGGTTCCTTTAACCTCTCTGCCTGGACAAAAAAAAAATACAAAATATGTAGCAATTAGTAATGATAATGTTTCAAAATCATCATCATACGTTTTAACGTTTTATTGTTCTTTTTTCATTTTTAGATTTCCGTACCCAAAGGGTAAAACGAGACCCTATTACTAAGACTTAACTGTCTATCTGTCTATCCGTCTGTCACCAGGCTGTATCTCATGAACCGTGATAGTTAGACAGTTAAAATTTTCACAGATGATGTATTTCTGTTGCCGCTATAACAACAAATACAAAAACAGAATAAAATAAATATTTAGGGGTTCCCATACAACAAAGGTGTTTTTTTTTGCCGTTTTTATAGATAATGGTATGGAGCCCTTCGTACGCGAGTCCAACTCGCACTTGGCCGGTTTTTTTACCAAATCTACAGCTCTCATCTAAACCCTAATTTTTTACTATGACAAACTAATCGCCAAATACCAAATACAAACACGAAGGGTTGTAAGTACGAGTCTTGATAAGATTGTATTTTTACCACGATCCTTATTATACTAGTCTTATTTTATTTCATATAGAAACATCTCATCCGCATACAATTTCTCTTGTGCAAAGTAAAACACACACAATGGATTCCTAGTTTTATTTCTGTAAAGTATTTAAGTTGTATTTTTGGCGCACTCCAAGAATTTAGAGAGCACTGTGAATCTGGATACATCCGGTTCTACCCGGCGCGCTCTGGATAGAACTGGGTGAAACTCGACGGGGTTAAGTTTACAACTATGACAGCAAGTGACGCGGGAACTCGATAAGTGAGGATTGTTTTAATGAAATTCGAACTAAATAGTCTAGTTGGTCCGTGCCTGTTATAAATAGGAAACTCTTGATGTCAAAAACAGTAACAAGACAAGTTTGATTAAATTTTATGGTTCGGATCATTGTTTATTTAAGGTAAAGGCACCGGTTGACAGTTGAAGGTCTACTTTTAAATGTAAATACCAATTTAGTTTATCAATTAAATGAAACAATGCTCTTGAATAATTTATAGTCAACACCGTAATTTATTATGTACTAGTGGTCCCGGCGAAGTTCGTACCGCCAAACGGTATTTTTTTGTTATCTTCTTAGGGTTTTTTTAAAATTTATTCTGCTATGCGGGTCAGAGACAAATCCAACAAATCATAAAAAATGAAAATCGGTTCAGCCGTTCTCTTGTTATAAGTGTTGTAGCAACACGGATTTAGAAAAATATAATTCGCGGTACAAAAATATGTACCTAGATAAATGCGAAGGCTAAAATAGGTATCGCTCTAAAATTAGTTTCTAGATAACTAAAAACTTTATACATTAAATAATTAAAATATTATTTTGTAAAAGGCGGTCAAATGCAAACGAAATTCTATCATAACCTCGTTAATTTCTCCAAGATATGTTAATTACCTGCTATCAAATCTCAATAAGTCAAATCTAAGTCTAGCATCAAAGCCGTTTGTTTTTTATATTGGACCCAGGCGATAAGGAAAAAAAATGTTTTCCAAATGAATATTGACAGGTTAGAGGTAAAGCTTGTTTCTATGGTCTTTATATTTTGACGCTCGTCATAAGAAAAATTCAACAAAAATCTACCAATAAGCTCTAAATCGATTGACACGTGTAGATATAACAATGGCACAGAGTTGAAAGAACCCTTTATTTGCAACCACGTTCCTATTTATATCGTTTGAGATAAGCCCTTCGTCTAAGCAAATATATGAATCTTAGAAATATACAATGGCTTTGTCGTTAATATGTAGGTTTTATGGATAATGAAGTTACAATTTACTCATTTATTGATATAAAAATATACGTTATGTTTCAATACAGGCTGTACAATAGAATAGGACACTCCTTAAAACCACGTGATCAGCTGGTCTTAAACAACAACTTTTTCTATGGGAGCAACATCGAAATCGATAAATTTTTTTCAGCTTGTCCATACAAACTTACTTGCATACCTCGACGATAATGTATGGAGCATTTGAAAATAAAATCATGATTTCGATGTTGCTCCCATAGGAAGAGTTGTTGTATATGACCAGCTGATTAAGTGGTTTTAAGGAGTGTCCTATTCTTTTGTACACTCTTTATATCAGGTCACAAGTTAATCAATAATAATTACAATTAAAAAAAAAATATTCTTAATAAAGTGACCTCCCAAATTGGCTTACGTCACTTACGAGGGTAGTTTACTATTAGGGCGGTAACCACGAAGTCTTAAAACAATCTCAAATCTGTAAAACATTATTAAATTTGTCAAATTTTGTATGTAATGACGTACCAAAAATGACAGATTTGACAGCTTTGAGATTGTTTTAAGAGTTCATGGTTACCCCGCTGGAATGGATGAACAAGGATGTTATTATTTACTTTCAGGCAATGAGAAATTAATTTTGATGTCTTCAGAAGACATCTTGTATTTTGATGTCTTCAGAAGCACCTGAAGTAAATGTAAATATTGTACTCAAGTAAATGCAAATATTGGACAACATCACATACATTGCTCTGATCCTAAGGTAAGTAGCTAAAGCACTTGTATTATAGAAATCAGAAACAACGACGGTACCACAACACCCAGACCCGAGCCAATATAGAAAAGCTCGTTTTCTACATTGACCCGACCGGAGATCGAACCCGGAACCTCAGAGATGGCGGCGCCATTTAAAGTCCGGTGTGCTCGCCTCTCGGCTACGGAGGTCGTCAAAAGACATCAAAATTAATTTCTGATTCCTTGAATGTTCAATAATTTATACTTTTGTTGTTTATTTAAATAAAATTTGCTCTGAAGATTGTTTTTGTAATATAACTTTATAATAAAACCACCATTGTCTAAATACATTTCTAATATTTCTTCACATCTTTTGTGCCATTCCTATACCGACAATATCGCTCAGCAAAAGAGTATTCCTTTTTCCACACACTGTAACGTTGCACATACATTTTTATACAATTTTTCATATTTATACACTTAAAAATATTCTGAACTATTTTTTCACTAACAAATAAAACTAAACCTATTTAAGACTAACCTACAATTAAATTAAACATAACTTTATCCTAAATTTGTCTTAATAATTGACTTAATCATCATATTATAGTAAAACGATCAACCGTTTTATTATTTCACTGGTTACTGCGCGGGACCCTAACACACGCGCGGAATTTCTATTGTTCTCTCGAACATTCGAGACGGACTTCGGACACGGAGGATTGCACCAGCACAGTCTACGGCTAGCCACTTGCCACCTTCGGCCTACACACCTCAGGGAAGTTCGGATCTGCGGAAGTAGCTATCAGTCGGGCCCTTGTAAACCTACATTGATACCCTAATAAATTTTGTGTGTACGTTGTGGGTTTTCTTTACAACGCCTTAAATAGGTAGGTACCCACACGTAAAACGTAACAACACGTACCCATGTTGAAAAATATGTATGCTCGTCTTTTTCCCGTATTGATATGTAATTGTATACTGCGTATGAATTTTCAATGGTTTGAATTTTTTATCATATCCATGTGACTAAAAGTTTATGACTAGAATATTTCTTTAGATTTTACGGGACCATAGACTTTAACTTAGTAGAACATAGTGAGGAAAACATAGTTGGGAAATTTACATATTTCAACAACAGCGGATATCTAACGATACGAATTATTTTGAGCAAATGCAGACTTCCCCTCTGTCTAAAATGGTTACGGAAGTCAAAGGTAACGCTCCAATGAAGTAGAATGACTTGCCGTGTAATATTATTCTAAATTTCATCATTAATTATTGCAAGCTTTTGCAAGTCCACTGCTGGACATAGGCCTCCTGTAGACCGCCACAGCGACTAATTCGTGGTCGCGACTTGATAACCTAACTTCCATACGGTTGTCAGTTCTACAAACGGTGTAGCCTCCACGTTGCCAATTTTGTATTGAAATTCAAAAATATCGGTAGGTTCAGTTCTACTACGGAACTTATCTAGTAGAAAAACGCCAAGCATAGCTGACTCTATAGCACGTTGTTTGACTTTGAGCTTGTTTCATTAGCCAAAAGTCAAGGACCACGTCTCAGTGCCGTAAGTCATCACTGACCACACGTTCTGCTGAAATATAGTCTTCAGGCTCTGGATATTTTAAATATTTACCTCCCGTAGCCAAGAGGGAGCATGCCGGACTTTAAGGCGCCGCCATCTCTGAGGTTCCGGGTTCGATTCCCGGTCGGGTCAATGTGGAAAACGAACTTTTTTATATTGACTCGGGTCTGGGTGTTGTGGTACCGTCATTGTTTCTGATTTCTATAACACAAGTGCTTTAGCTACTTACCTTAGGGTCAGAGCAATGTATGTGATGTTATCCAATATTTATATTTAAAAAAAAGTTATTACGATACCAAAATTCAATGTCACTACAAATACGTCGTATCTACATATTTTCCTTTATTTATATAAACCGGGCCAAAAACAGATAAATCACCAATTCTCTATTTTCCGTTCCAAAGATATTCTGTTCTATTGGTCAGAGTTGAGGGACCGCAAAGTGGCAGTCACAGATTCCACTATGTCCGCGTGTGACCCAAGAGCCCAATAAATGTAAATATTTCGCCCTTTTGAAGCGTGAGATGCTCAAAGCGCGAGCGCAGCCCCAAACGCCGCGTTCCACGCGATTTTCCTTCCTCAACGATTTGATTGTCGCGGGCGCGGCGACATCGCATACCGTAGGGCTGTCTAAACTATAACTAAGCACTTAAGGCCCACTTGCACACTTAAATATAAATCCATGCTGGCTCTGTAAAAAATGCATTCTGTCTCTGGCAACTTCTATCAAAGTAAAAGATAGTTTTTATTATGTTTATCAGATCAGGTGATCAAAGTGCCAGATGACACGTAGAACTAACGGCCTATAGGGCAGCAAGATTTGAGAGAATATGATCTGGTACAGGTTGGGAACCACTAGATGCATGGCTGAAATGATGATGATGATCAAATGAAGACAATTTATAAGTGGTTTGTCTGTTAATTATTTGATTACTTTTTATAACGCAGTGCTGTATAATGTTAAAAAAATATATAATTTTACATATTTAGCACATTTTACTTCTAACATGTGCGTTCTGCAAATTCGTTTGTGTATTTTTATTTTAAAATTGTCACAAATAACTGTGATTTAAATTTTTATCAACCCTATTTAAGTCCGGAATGCGGCAGCAGCAAACGCCTCGGACGCAACAGACATGGTTTAAATTCAACCCTGAACAGACGAGAAAAACGCCGATTTTACCACTTCTAACCGTAAAACTGGCGCTTCAAAATATCCTGCAACAAAAACATAACCCTCTTTTGTTAATTGGATAAACAGAATCTTCAATAAAGTAATCACTGAAAACGAATATGAATAAATGAAAAAACGAGTCCGTTGCTTTTGTAGAGTTACAACCATAAACCTTATGAACAATACTAAAAACTGATTTAGTGGTTTGCTCCGGAGCGGAATCTCGAGAACCGGAGAAATTTACCGGTGATTGGCCGATCTCCGGAGAATCTCCGGAGATCTCCGGAGAATTTTGTTGTATAATTGGAAATTTAGCCTCTATTCAGTTAAAAGAATCGTTAATATTGTGAAATTTGAAGCTTGAAATGAAAGATATAACTTACATAAATGTATTTAAGACATTGGACAAAAAAAAGCAGTCAATAAACGAAAATAGTCTTTATTGAATGAAAATTATGATTTTTAAAGGGGAATTATAAAACGAGCGACTAAAAAAAAATTTGTGACTTATGATAACATACTGTTTTAATAACTTGAGCGGTGTGAATTTGAGTGCGAAAAATGAACTTAACTAACGATTAATAATCAAATCCAGAATTGGCTTGCAAAAAGTGGGTTGTGATAAATCAATTTCAGATATTAAAATTCTACCCGTGCGACTAAATTAAAGCAACTTGAACTTACAACTTTTATTGAAAACAATTTATGTCTTTTGTATATTATTGTTTGATTGTAATATTTATGACAAATACATTTAGGGCATGTTATGTGACATTAAGTTCGGGTATACATTTGACAAATATTGAAAAAAATGCAGGACTTAACGTTGACACCTAAACAAATTTTAGGTCGCTCAAATATTATGAAGCTTCTAATTTTGTATTTTAAATAACTCGAATTAATGTTTGTAAGTCGCTGTTCTGTTGATTTCTCGTCACTCGCAGTCAGTGGCTCACTTAGTAATACTATAACGTTAATTAATTATTTTTTACACTTAAAACTTTAATTTACAATCACTCGTTTAAATACAACCCCTTTTAAAATGATAACAAATTATGATTTTGATGCAGGAAACATAACATTTCAACTGCATCATTACGCAGCATATTTCTGCGATTATTTAGTATGTAACCTGCCGATGAAAAGACCCTCTCTGAACGCACAGAACTAGCGGGCACGGAAATGTATTTAAAGCTATTACATCTAGAGGTTTAAGGTGCTTATTGTAATTTCAAAATTCGACAACGGTATCCCAGTTATGGTTAATATCTGAGAAATTGGTATCTGTATATATTCTTAGTAGATTAATAGCGGTAGCTGACGATGTATCTGTATTGGTATTTATATTTCTTAGAAAACCAAGTAAACTGGGGCGACCACCGTCCTTTGTACCTGCCGTTGCCGATAGTTCTTCTGGTCGTTCAGCAGGGCTAGCATGCGCGCATCGGTTATTTTATCGATAGACAAGACAAATTTTGTCTTCGACGATAATTTTGTCGTTTTCCCTAACCTAACGGATCACAGACGTCTCGAATCCTTTTTTCTTAATATTTTCAGGGTCTACCGCTCTTCGTAGCCACTTATTTTTACGTTATAACACGGCATTGCCATGATATTTTGGTTTTTTCTTTGTTATCGTCGAAGACAAAACGCCATATTTACGTTTAAAGTCGATAAAATGCCACGACAAAATTTTATCGTGGTTCGCAGCCCTGCTGGTGTTCGGCGAACCTGCCTCGCCCTCATTATGTTGTTAATTTCCACTTTAACTGCTTCTTTTGCCGCTTGTTTATTTTATAAGACAATCATAATAACCCCTACAATTAAAATAACATGAATATGTACCTAATAAAATAACGGTTATCAATAAATTAATATTTTTATTATTCGTCTCTATAAGCCGAAAGAACCGGAGATAAACCGGTTTTTCTCCGGAGATTTCTCCGATTACTTTCACCGGTGATTCACCGGAGATTCTCCGGAGATCTACGCTCCGGTGCAAACCTCTAAACTGATTGGAGGTGGCTCAGCTTGTACGATATGAGAAAGTGATCCCTATCAGTGTTTTTTTTTTTCATTTATTTGAGTAATCGAACAGTACAATTAATAAAAAGCTTTTAATTTAAAAAACAACACACGAAAATACAGTTACATTTGTCATAAACGTAGATTGGTAAGTTATATTAATCTTTTCAAAACATGAACTATGCATGATTATAAACTTTACGATCGTCTAATCACACATCTATGGTCTTATTCGACCTTAAAATACTATAATGCCTTGAAGGTCCGGCTACATGCAGCATGCGCAAACGGTTTGTGCAATAATTGACGCAAAAACTGTATGACGTACAGTGTGGGCTACATATTCGGTCATCTGCCTACCTTGTGTATTTACAACAGCTATGTGGACATGTCAGGAATCGTGTTTGTTTGCTGTCTTATGCCGTTTTCTGATTTGTGAGGGCAGCAGCGGCGCGACATCAGCATGCTCGGTATACGCGGTACAGAAAGCTTACCGAGGGCCTATATTTCAATGGAGCGTTCCCGATTGGCTCGGTATGCGCGGGAGCGGCGCGGCACAGATTCCATACTTTTTGTACCTCGTATACCGAGCATGCTGATGTCACGCCGCTGCTGTGCCGACAAATCAGAAAACGGCCTTAATGCACATGCTTACTTATGCAAATTTAGTTTGTACCAATTAACGTTTTGTGCCAGCCATTTGTGCGGTATACTTTTTTGCCGTCTTAACATAACGCATATGCTTGTGCAAATTGGAATTTTTGATGGTAAGATTGAGCGTGCACCCGGACCTTTAAATAATGTATATTCAATTTGTATTATCTTGTTTAAAAAAGCAGTGCAGTTCAAAGGCTTGCTTTAAGAGTTAATTAATAACCTAAAGGGCCAGTAGATACTATACAGGGTGTACAAGAGAATAAGACACTCCTTAAAACCACGCTATCAGCTGGTCAAATACAACAACTTTTCCTATGGGAGCAACATTGAAATCGTGATTTTATTTTCAGATGCCCCATACATTATCATCGAGGTATGCGAGTAAGTTTGTATGGAGAAGCTGAAAAAAAAAACGATTTCGATGTTGCTTCCATAGAAAAAAATATTGTATATGACCAGCTGATCACGTGGTTTTAAGGAGTGTCCTATTCTCTTGTACACCCTGTATACTCAGTATTCAAAGTCAAATATCTCACAGCCCTGTCCCACACGCACAGGAATGCGGCAGCGAGCGCCTCGACGGCTGACACGGTTTAAATTCAATTCCGAAGGCTCCTGTCCGTCCCGTGCAGTGTCCCACTGTCCCGGAGCGCTCGTCCAGATAAAACTAGCACTGTCCACTCTAATAGGATTTGCGTCATAAATCTACGAACTCTAGCCACACACGAAACTCATGATTCACGACACTGTTGTTTGAAGAATTCACTGAAATAATAGTAAACATGTTCTTTGTGGAATACTTTTACATTATTGGAATATGTATTGTAAGCAAGTCATCATCGTCATAATTTGAGCCACAGGACGTCCACTGCTGCACATAGGCCTCCCCTAGTAACTTCCAGATTCCAGAAGCGGCCTGCATCCAGCGGCTTTCTGCAACCTTTACCTACAATTTACACATCACATACAAATAATCACATTTTAAATCTCCATGACTGGCACCGACTCAACAAATAACTGATTAGGTATGCACCTATGTTTTACTCAATATTATTTTTCACTTTTTAGTTTATTGTTGAAGTCGCTTTTTAGTTTTTGCAAAACTTGATTTTATTACTTGCAAATTTTGACACTTTACAATATAATAATGCGATATTTGTTTAGAGTTCTGTAAGTACAGAATTATTGTACAGAAAAATTAAGTATTTTTTTTAGTTTTGCCATAGGATCTGCAGAATAAATGAAATCTGCCTGCCTGTCTATCCACGACTTGGCTTAGAGGCTTGGTACCAGAAAGCCGCAAGTCGTATCACACCGAAAAAGAGAGTAGTCAAAACATTTTTATTTTATTTATTAGGTCTACCAGTTTATTTATTTATAATTAGAAAGAGAAAAATAAATATATTTAATACAAAAAAAATCTAAATGTATATCTACAACTTTAACACCAGTTTGACAACCGTTAAAAAACATTCAATAGTGTTAAAGAGTAGGAACAGTCGCTTGCTGGCGCCTTTGCAGGAATACCTGCCCTTAACCCTTAAGCGCATCTGACGATATACAAGGATTATGTGTCGGGATTCAAATAGGCCCTTTTGAGAAGGAACTGATTCGTAAGAGACTCAGTGAAAATAAAATAAGCGGATGATTTAATATCCTTGAAAGTTAAAGCGTGGTTCCAGACAGTTTCATTAAAAGTCGTCGTGTGTGAAATGAATTACAGCACCACGTTTTTGCTATACAGGTTGAGTCAAAACATAGAGAAAAACTCTTAAAAAATTAATAGCTTCTGAAATTTACTTTTTGTTTCAGTAATAATCTGATTGCGATATAAAAGTGTGAGTTTCTGTGCTATGAGGTGCCACACAATGTTTTTTTTGTCAAAGTGGTCTCCCACGTCACCCAGACTACAAAAAACAACAATCACAATTTGACAATTAACAATCTAACCTAGGACACTTTAAGCCCTTTGCGTTCAAGAAAGATTGCCGCGCCACTACATTCATCGAAACACCAATTACATTAAAAACTTATTGGAAATATCTAATCTGTAATGGCGGCCATGTACCAGCAAGCGCAGACAGACAGACAAGGTAGACAGACGACCTGGTAAAGGTTGCATGAAGCCGCCGCATGCAGGCCGCTTCCAATCGGCCAATATGGAAGTCACTGGGGAGGCCTATGTTCAGCAGTGGATGTCCTGTGGTTGAAATGATGATAGAATAGAATAGGTTTTTATTGCGGTAAATGTGGTACAAAAAGATGACACAAATATATGGCTGCTCACATTTAGCCAGAAAACAATGGCATGCAATAAAACAGAGAAAAGAATTAACAATTAGAAATACCAAATACACCAAAAAAATAATAATTAGGCACAATAAGATTGATCGTTTAAATAAATAACAATTATTTAAATTCACATTTTACTATTAATAAATTCATTCACACTATAAAACATTGACCGACCGACGATCTGGTGAAGGTCGCGGGAAGCCGCTGGATGCGGGTGGCACAAGACCGATCTTCGTGGAAATCCTTGGGGGAGGCCTATGTCCAGCAGTGGACGTCTTTCGGCTGATGGATGGATGGATGGATAAAACATTTCTCACTTAACAATTGATATAAAATATTTAATTTTTTTTACAGGTAAATCTTTCAAAGCCTCTGGTAACTTATTAAATAATTTCACTGACATAAAATAACAGGTCTTTTGGCAACCCTTCGTTGGGCAATACGGTATCACCAAACAATGATGATGAATATCTTATCTTAAGTAAAAATAAGATTCAAAAAGGAAATCGACTGGCTGACTGACTGTTGCAACACCCTGTATTTCCACTTGACTGCACCGAAAGTTATAAAGCGACGTATGATTTAATTTTATTTATGTGTAACTAGGATATTTAATATTCGAAGCTTATGATTTCACTTCACGCGATGAATTTTACGAACGCCAAATAGATGTATGTGAACCGGATATTTTACTAAAATTATTTATAGGAAAATTTCATAAATGCGATTGGGGTTTACGTATATTTACAAACTTTAGTTTTATGTTTACATAAAATTCAATGCGAGGGAAGCAAATACCAATACCAGAAAACAAGCTCAAGTTAACCTCTTCTGGCCCCCAGTAAATGGCTGTTAGGGTCTATAATAAATTACCAAACTATTTAAAAACCGAAAAAAAAACGTTATATTTGTTAAACAATTAAAGAAAAAAATAATAGCCAAATGCTACTATGACGTAAAAGAATTCTCTGATGATAAAAACATTTAATGCAAGTTCCTTGGCAACATGAAAACTGTGGGTCTACCCTCCACACAAAAACTATACCTACTTGACATACTGTTTAAATCTGCTTGATCCTCTTCTGTAATTTAATTGAATCTTAGTTTAGATGAATCTCGTTTATTACTCTTTGACATGATATAATTTTATTTATTTTAATTAAAGAATTTAATATGACTATTTTTATTTTTATATCAATAATAATATCGTATTTCTAAACATAAATAAGAATGCAATACCTTTACAGGGTCCATAAGTATGATCTCACACAATCTAACACCATATGTATATACTTATAACGCAACAAATGAATATGAATATGCTAATTTCCAAAAATATACAGCTAAAACTTACATTCTAATCTTAAAATAACGTCATTTGTATTTGCGGTAAACGGAATGCAAAATTTGATATAAAGTTATTTTAATCCATTTTTTATTCGGATCCTAGACATTAAAACCAAGTTCGTTTAAACGATTCAATCAACTTCGTTTCAGACTCCAGCTAATTACAACTTAACGCGATGATCAACACGTTAACCCCGATATTATAGCGTGTTAACAGCCGAGGGTCGTTTATGGGACGATTGATTGGCCGTCACTTCGCGAATGAAAGTATCCTCGGCGGGCTCGTTCGGGATAATGCAACTGGAATCTATGAGGGTAGTTCTACATCTGCATTGGATGCGCGGGGTTAATAAATACTATTTTATGTTCGTTTGGGGGTTAGGTTCGAGGTATTCGCACCTTGTCCGAGCAGGATTAGGAGTGGTGGAAATAATATTCGATGCAACAGTTATAAGTAGGATAAAACCGGGATAGATGCCACACTTTTTGAAAATATGTTATGTCTCCCTGTACAATTATTTCATTCTTTTAATTGTAAAACTGGCAAGTTTTAAGTCCTCTATTTTTTCCCTCCTAACTTCGCCAAAAATTACTTTACAGCAAAGTAACCTTAACTAATATTGGTCCTCTATGGACCCCACATCCAATGGTATGATAAAAATAAGGTGTTATATAGGGTCAATTTTTCGACGAAAATTTTTAAGTCTTAAGAAAAGGATTTACCTGCACTCCAACCAGAACGGCTGCTATTTTGGTGTCGTAACCATAGGATAAGGTCTCGCGTTAAATAACAAGTTAAATTAAGAAAGGAACTTTCAAATTTTTTTTCGTTACTGGGTGTGCGGGTACGCCCCCAGTAAATAAAAATTGGCGGTCTGGTACCTCATAAGCTCCACGTCTGCTCAACACACTGCGAAATACGTTCTGTCGACAAATTGCAGTATTATCTTCTAACTCCTATCCGTTAAGGAGTTCTGTGGCTTCCATCATCAGGTCAGCAACATGACATGATGATTACCAGACCCAAAAATTAGCATCGAGTCAGAAAATATATGCAAAACATTATGGGTGCCTATAAAAATTGAGGGTTGCCCTCGATTTCCCAGGGATCCCATCATCAGAATCTGACTTGGTAGAAATGGGACCACCTCGGGAGTATACCCTTTCAAACTAAAAAATAATTTTTGAAATCGGTCCATAATTGACGGTGTAATCGCGTAACAAACATACAAAAAAAAAACAACATTCAGACGAATTGAGAACCTCCTCCTTTTTTTTGAAGTCGGTTAAAAAGGAGCACTCAATTCACACGCACATGGTTATTGCAGAGAGTATTTGTGTTTGCGTTTTTTCTAATAATAATAATGAACAGAAATATTCTGCTATCTTACTTTAACGCTAACAGGTAATATTTGTAATAAGTTTTAATACGAAAGTCGAATTTAACATCATTTTATTGATCGAATATCGATTAAAAACTTTGTTTTGTAGAATATGGATGAAAATACCATAATTTGAGATTTGATAATAGTCAGGAAGTTTAGAAAAAAAAACCCTTGAGTTTATTTGATTTGTTTTAACGTGTTTTTAAAAAAGATAAAACTTTAATTAAATAAGAAAAGTATTTTTGAACTTTGCCTTATTAGTTATATGAAATTATGAACCAACATGCTAGGATGGAAAACCAAATTGTGTTTGTACTCATTCTGTTTTGGAGCTAGAAATTCAAGGCATACGACGGACGACCAGAGATAGTATTAGGATTCCGTTTTCCCCTTTAAGGACGAAACCCTAACATCTTTTTAGCGAATAAATAGACTTATTTTATTATTTTTAATAAAGACAATAGTCAATGTACTGTTATAAAACGAATAATTATGTTTGCTAAAAGATATTAAAAAATCAGTAAGTTTTTTTTTTTAGGTACCTACTAATAATATTTCGTCACTCTGTGCTAAGGCACCATTACTATGCTACGATGTAAATTTGTCGCCAGTCAATACAAAAATAGTCTTGGTTACAAGGTAAGATTTTAACATTCTTATGTTGCGTGGTACCCATTGAGGTATAATGTCTAGTACATTGGTACCAGAGAAAACATTTTACTAAAAGCGTCTGTCAGAACAATCCGAGACAATAAAACAAAATTTGAATTAGATTTATGGAAATGTCTTGGCTATTACACCACTATGGGTGGCTGTGTAGATTGGTGCAACGCAAGTGACTAAGCTAGACTTAATAACGTATCTTCCTAACCACGGAGATGTTTTAAAAAAAAACTGAGTGCGAGTTGGACTCGCGCATGAAGGGTTCCGTACCATTTTCCATAAAAATGGCAAAAAGATCACTTTTGTTTTATGGGAGCCCCCTTAAATATTTGTTGTATTCTGTTTTTTAGTAATTGTTGTAATAGCGGCAACAGAAATACATCACCTGTGAAAATTTTAACTCTCTAGCTATCATGGTTCATGAGATATAGCCTGGTGACAGACGGACAGATAGACGGACAGACAGACAGACGGACAGCGGTGCCTTTGTAATAGGGTCCCGTTTTACCCTTTGGGTACGGAACCCTAAAAATGATCCTATATAATGGTCCCACATTTACAAACAACCGCAGCGTGGGTTGCTTTTTTATGCTATGATAATAAAGTAAAAAATCGCTAGCTAGCTCAAGCACCTTATTTTCTAACTAAGCTTATTTTAAAAGTAAATAACGACGATCAAATTAAATTACAATTGTTAACTCAAAATAAACCCACTTTAATTTTTTATTGTACTCTCAAACAGATACTTAGCCCGATTCAAACTTAAGACTTCATTTAAATAAGTGCACGATTAAGCAAAAATAATAGTAATTTGATTTGTTTAGAGTTCTATTAGACGAATTTAAAGATAGTAAAAATAATTTATAACGAGATACCTTGTTTGAACTTTGTGAGTTATAGACAATTTTTATACAAATTGTTTTATCATTAGGGATAAGTAGATCTTGAGAATAAAGTTATATAAGTATCAATTTTTACATATTTTGAACTAAAGACATGTAGACATGTTCTTTTGCTTACTAAGTAAAAAAAAACTCAGCAATTCGTCAATTTTCTTGTAGACCGGAGGCATAATAATCAAAAATATGTAAATTTTTAGGGTTCCGTAACCAAACGGTAAACCCTATTACTAAGGCTCCGCTGTCCATCTGTCTGTCTGTCTGTCTGTCTGTCTGTCCGTCTGTCCGTCTGTCCGTCTGTCACCAGGCTGAATCTCATGAACCGTGATAGCTAGAGAGTTGAAATTTTCACAGATGATGTATTTCCGTTGCCGCTATAATAATAAATACTAAAAAACATAATACAATAAATATTTAAGAGGGCTCCCATACAACAACCGTGATATTTTTTGCCGTTTTTATATAAAATGGTACGGAGCCCTATGTGCGCGAGTCCGACTCGCACATGGCCGGATTTTTTAATTTAGTTTTACGAATTGTTAGATGCAAATTTTAAGGTACAGAATCATAATATGTCGGAGCCTATCTACCGAAGCAGGTACCTGCCAAGGTTTTATATTCTGAAGTAAGGACCTAGAAATTTACACGCTTGCATCCTGAGCGACAAATACGAAATCGCATCGTTCGGTCGGTCGTATTATCCGATCAAATTAAAACATCCATTCCTCCGTATCAAAGGTTTGACAATTTATGAACAATTGAAAACGGTCGGGTTTTTACACGGCTAGATTGAGTTGGTCATATTTTATCAAAGGATTGACACATGAGACTGGCCATTATAATTTGTTAGGTTTATACGTCCGAACGAAAGATACACTTTCGTGCTAGGCACGCTAAACTTTATAGCGTATTCGATATTCATTTTTCTGAGTGCTTATAGGGGCCCTATATAACCTTTAAGCACTCAGAAAAATTAATATCGAATACAAAACTATCAGTCCATAATCAAAAGATAGCATGTACTGGACCGTTATAATTGCTATGACATGAATTCGTTTCATCAGTAAAATGCAAAATCGTTTGTTAGTGCACTTTAATTGAGATTCCACATAAATAATACTTAATACATTTTTATTTATTGAAGCTTAACCTAAACTTATTAGCTTACTTATCACGATATATTATGCTATGATATTATAAAACGACCGTTTAGTGTTGGTTCGCGCTCCAGACTACAAAGTCAGGCGGTTGCGGGTTCGAAACCTGCAAAGGACATTTTTTTTGTGATGAGTATTCGTACGTGTGTGGTGGATGTAGTAAATGTATTTCAATATGTTCATCCATTATCTAGTCGAAGTGTTTTTACATACTTAGAGCTTAGCTTAGTTTGGGGATATGTTCAAAGTGGAAATAATTTATTTCATCATAATCATCAATTCAGCCACAGGACGTCCACTGCTGAACATAGGCCTCCCCCTGTGACTTCCAGATCGGCCGGTCGGAAGCGACCTGCATTTCAGCTTTCCAGCTTTGCAATTGCTAGAGCTACCTATGTCAGTGGTTCTGGATTCGTTGTAAAATATTATTGCACTGTTCATTTACGATCAACTGAAGTCTAGACTTCATTACACTGTCTTAAGAATAAACCTTATTGCTTCGGAGTGTACGAGCGCGGCCACGTGGGGCGTGACGTCACGACGGAGCTTATTTATACTAATCAAGCGCGGCGCTCACAAATTGAGTTGTCGTGCGAACCATCGCGCACCTACATATCTGACACACGGGTGAGACTGATGGCGAATGAAAACCGATTATTTTTATCCCAATGAGAACATTAGCATAATTGCTAATTTCATTTAATAATTGAGTTATAATTTTAGACTTGGTTGAAGAACAGACGATCTCATCTGATTTTATTTTTATTAAATTTATCGATTTTAGGAAGACTAGCGACTATTAAAATTTTTTAGTACATAAAAATTAAGACATTGGAAGTCATTTATAAGTCCACACTTTTAGAGATAATATGTATAACGAATGACACACAATTAGAAAATTAGATACTATGATAAATGAAACTTTAGTAAAATGTGGTTGTAGTGAGCTAAACACTTTTTAAAGCCAGATCAAAAACAAAACAGGTAGGTATCCATAACAAAGTAAACTTAGTGATATGGTTATGGTTCTCATCCGCTGTCTGTGCAGAATAACATTTATGCCAGGGTAGTACTTAAATAAATGTTACAAATTAAGTAAAATCCCCACAATTTCTTCTTAGGAGGTACTTTTTACCTTCTTTGCCGGTTGTAGTCTCTCTGAGCGATTGCTTGTAATTATTAAGGCGTGCGTTTGTTTGTGATTTGGATTCATTATTTTTAAATACATCTTTGTAATTTCCACGCGCCTCGTACTTACCTATTTCCAAAGTAGGTAAATTAGTTTAATGTCGTGTGGTGCTGGCACGTTAAAAGAATTACACCACTCTGTCTCTTCCTATGAGTGTCGTAAAAGGCGTCTACAGGAGAACCGCCATAAAAAGACGGACAGCAGCGTCCCCTCTCCACCATTGGCCAAACTGTGATCGCCAACCCGCCTGCCAAGCGTGGCGATTATGGCAAAATCCTCCTTTTGTGGATGCATGTGTCCAGTAGTGGACTGACATAGGCTGGTTATGATGATGATGATGATGATTAGTTTAGTAGAGGGCAGCTTTTGTTATCACATTTGTTACGGCTCTATAAATTGGAATTGTTTCGATATTCAAAATATTTATAAATAAAGTAAGTACTAAGTAAATCTAACGGTCCAATAGACATCTATAAAAGTTCACATTAAATTTTGTTATAATTATCTTCAATATTTTGAAATTACAGTAACAGTTAAAATTCTGATATTTTTATATTCTATATATTGTTTTAAACTTTCATGGTCACTAACATTAGAATAGTTTGTTACGGGATTGCTACCATGTACCATATTTTTGAGTTCCAGATATTTCGGCACTGTTGCAAGCGCCATGATCACGGAGTAACTGAAGATCTTGCGGGTAAGTTGTTAAGGGCAAACATATCGGTCTACCCTCTTTCGCTGTCTTTTATTGCACGCGTCGGTACCATTATCTACAAACTCACTATTTTCTCGCACCTGTTCTCGACACACAACACTAACAGTATCTGACCGCGAAAAAGCAGTTTGTTGTTTTTTCCGGTTTTTGCACATACGAATCACTGGATTCCAGACACTTGACAATTTAAACCCATCCTCGCGATTGAAATTCTTGTACTTTGTAATTTCAATCGCTTCCCTGACCATTCTTGGTATGTAGTGGCGTTCTGTCGCAATGATCTGAGGGTTGTGAAACTCAATCCAGTGATTTAGACCTGATTCCAACAAATGTTCCGCGATTGCCGATTTCTGTTTGTCGTTGTTGCAACAGTGCCGAAATATCGGGAACTCAAAAATAAGGTACATGGTAGCAATCCCGTAACAAACTATTCTTTATATTCTACTCTATCAACCAAACTTCAGGCCCGTGTGTACCGTACTCTCAACCCGCCCTCGGCGGCTCCGGAGGGAACGCGCCGTGATTAGGAGGGAACTCCAGGGATGCAGCGTCGGACAAAAAGCAATGGAGTTTTGAATGCTAACTACACTATTTGTGTGTCTTAACCTTAACGGAGTAGTTTGCATGATAAACTAGAATACGCTAGCGCTAGGAAACTTAAGACATTTATCACAATCACGTCTAATGGAGCTACTGTCGCAGATGGCTAACAGAAAGTCGGATTTGCGAATCGTATGACTCAAAGCCGAAGCCCGTCTCACACCATGCCAGATTTTTTTTGTGTAAATATCTCATTCTTTTTGGTATGTTTGAAGTAATTTAATAAGATAAAACAGGATTTCAATATTTTTTTTGTATGTCATTTTAGAACTCAAATCTTTATATTGTGTTGATATTTTATACTTCATTTGAGTCACACAATATAAGAATTTCGAATTTTTTCAAGTGAAATATTCTCGATAAAAGTATTAGTCAATTCAATTTGTTCGATCAGTAGAAAGAAACTAAAAGTTAAGAAGTAATACCTAATTCAGTGTCTTGGGTATGAAAACGAAAAACCGGCCAAGTGCGAGTCGGACTCGCACATGAAGGGTTCCGTACCATTATCTATAAAAACGGCAAGATATCACGTTTGTTGAATTGGAACCCTCTAAAAGATTTATTTTATTCTATTTTTTAGTATTTGTTGCTATAGCGGCAACAGAAATACATCATCTGAAAAATTTTAACTGTCTAACTATCACGGTCCAAGAGATACAGCCTGGTGACAGACGGACAGACAGACAGATAGACAGACAGACGGACAGCGGAGCCTTAGTAATAGGGTCCCGTTTTACCCTTTGGGTACGGAACCCTAAAAATTAATTATTTATTATCTTTCTTACACAATGAATACAATATTCTGAGACACATATCATACTTGTGTTGGGAGCTCTCGCTATTCAGTATTACAATCTTTAAGATAAGGGATTCATCTGCACCTATAAACTTTTGTATTAACCTGACCAATTATTTGAAATTATTATGTAATTGCTTAGTTAATTTTATTTGCTAATTTACATTGACGTTCACACGCCCTCTAGAGAAAACTACACTGCTTCTTTTTGTACAAACTAATATCGTTGTATATACGTGTATTATGTGTATTAATATAAATAAATTGAATTTCATGATGTAATTACATGTGTTTATGTTTGTGTAAGTAAGTAATGTAATGATAATGATAATGTAATAGTATTTACAGAAAAAAATAATTGATCATGTTGACCGTCGTTTTGATCATCACAAATTTACGTCATGTTATTTTAATCCGAACAGTGGCACATAATTTTATATTTTATGCCTGTCAGTTGAAAATAGAAGACTAAAACTTTTGTACAAAGTCAGTAAAATCATCGCAATAGACACACAAAAGAGAAAACTGTCTAGTGTCTAGACAGTTTTCTCTTTTGTACATTCCACATCATTCTACGAAGTACGGTCGTAATGCGGTAGTATTATCATTATTATATTGGACAACATCACATACATTGCTCTGATCCTAAGGTAAGTAGCTAAAGCACTTGTTTTATAGAAATCAGAAACAACGACGGTACCACAACACCCAAACCCGAGCCAATATATAAAAGTTAGTTTCCTACATTGACCCGTATGAACGCGTTTGGCCCGCAATTATAACGAATTATTCGGTTCTGTCGATCCTTTTTAATAGGATCTAAAAGATCTTTTTAACATCCATTGTAAAAACCATAACTAAATATTTTGATAACATGCTTATCGGGCGTCTGGTTCTATCGTTAGCGTTTCTGATTGCGCCACGGGCGGTCAGGAGCTTCAGCCCTAATGGGTTTAACTTATTTGTTTGATTGTAAAATAGATTTGTTACCTATTTGTTTCACATTGTGTTCGTAAGATAATATAAAGCAGAACAACATGTCATCATTATCATCATTTCAGCCACAGGACGTCCACTGCTGAACATAGGCCACCCCCAGTGACTTCTGTTATCGGGGAGTTTTTGCCTATACTCGCCACGCTTGGCAGGCGGGTTGGCGAGTGCAGTTTTTTTATTATTTCGCACGCAGACGCTGCTCCCTGTCTCGTGCTACAGGATTGAGTCGCCTCTTACGACACGCCTCCTGTTGGCGGTGGGGAAGTGTATTCTTTACGGCCGTCCCCACACGGCACAATGTACAACAACATATATTATAACGTAAACAACTAGGTAATTATGTGTATTCCATGTGTTGCAAATACTTTCTACCATGTTATTAAGGAAAACCTGTAATTGGCATTGGACTGTTTGTAATATTTTTATGAAATAGTATAATACAACATGCTGTAGATTTTCCTAAAATATACAAATAAAAAAATACATGTTAAAGCTCAGTGACGTGTCACAAACTGGCCAGTCCTCGAACGCGCTTTGAAACTACCCGCAACTTCAAAGTGTCGACATCAAAGCACAAAATGTTTTTTCTAGAAACCACCGAGTGTGGTGACGCGTCAAGTGTGTGTTGAAATAAAATAGAAATAGAAGGAGCAGGTTTATTCCAAGGTTTTTCGATTGCAATATTATAGTTAAATAAACGAGTGCTAGTGTCAAGGAGCACTCAATTAGGTACCTCTTCACCTCATAACAATACTTTCTTCTTTAAAACATTATTATTTATTTTATTTTGACCTTGACATATATTAGGGTATAATTATCTGACTTAGGTTTAAGGTGCAAATGTATTTTTACAAGATGAATCATTGGGTTTATTTTAATAAGGTAATTTAAGTTTCTAAATTATTTAGAAAACTTAATATTCTAGGGTACTCGCAGTTAGTCATCATACAACATACCTAAACAGTGCTGTGTGTCTTGTAAAATTTAACCACACAACCTCAGACACAACTACTAAGACAATCATTATCATTTCAGCCACAGGACATCCACTGCTTAAAATATGCCTCCCCTGACTTCCAGATTGGCCGGTTGGAAGCGGCCTGCATCTAGCGGCTTCCTGAAACCTTTACCAGGGCCATAACCATGAACTCTTAAAACAATCTCAAAGTTGTCAAATCTCTCAATTTTGGTACGTCATTTCATACAAAAATTGACAGAAATGATAATGTTTGACAGATTTGTGATTGTTTTAACAGTTCATGGTTAGGGCCAAGGTCGTCTGTATACATTGTTGGGAGACGTCCCACGCTGCGCTTGCCGGTACGTGGCCTCCATACCAGAACCTTTTTGCCCTGTCGGCCGTCAGTTCTACGTACCTACTGCCACTTTAGCTTACTAAGACAATGCTTGACGCAAAATAGTCTCAATTAACGAATTAAAGTTAATGTGCTATTTACCATTTTAAATTTTCTTGTTGCATTTTTTAATTATAACTGACTAAAATATTCAAGAAATGCGGGTGGGTGAAGATTCATCACCACGCTCGAGCAGGCGCGCTATACATCGCCAGTCTTCTCACGACCACGGGCTATGTAATTAGGCCGAAACGTCGGGACAATAATAAATAAAAAGAGGTATGTTGCATCAATACCCGTGTTGTGTACAGTGTTATAATGTGCTGTTTTAACACTAGTCGTACCAGGTAACCTGTCGACCAATTTAAATTACTTATCTAGTTTTGCTCTACATTATTTCTACATTTAAAGATTGAATTTTCTACTGTCTTGTTCAAAAGACAAACATCGGCATCTGTGTTTGCTATGAATCGAGCCAAACTTACACTGGAGTTTATTTCCGGGAGAAGAATCGGGCTGTGTCCTCAAATATAGCAGCTATTTACATTAAGTGTTTTATTGTTCTTATCTCTAACCTGATATTATAGATTTAAAGTTCATTTTTATTTTGTAATTTTTATTGTAAACTGTTCTATCAACCAATCAATTCATTTATTCAATGTCAACAATGGACCAATTAATTACACGTTACAATAAAAAAAAATAGAATAACAAATTTAAAAAAGTATCTTAACATTAGCCCGTACATGTATGATGTCACAGTGATACATATACTGGCAGTCAAAACGCTCGGCGAAAGTGCGCAGGACAGTGATTATTGTTTATCATATTAATTAATTCAAACACAATGTTAAACAAATTTTTATATAAATAAATTGAATTAAATTGAAAATATTACCTGAAATATTTGAGGATTATCTTTGCGCTCCATCAATCGTTATTGATCTCGCTTTGTGGAGTATCCTAAAAAACCACTTCTGAGTAAGATAATGGGGGTGACCATGAACTCTTAAAACAATCTCAAATCTGTCAAATCTTGTCAAACCTGTCAAATTTCGTACGTAATGACGTATGAAATTACGTAATGACGTACGAAATTGACAGATTTGAGATTGTTTTAAGAGTTCATGGTTACCCCTCTGAGCCCTGTAGTGGGCCGTATAATGACTTTCATTACTTTATTTTACTTAACCCTACACAAACATATTATTGTAAATCTGACTCTCTCTAGTTCTCTCTACCTCTCTTTCAGACACATTTCCCTAACTTAGTGCTTTATTCTGTAAAAAAATGGTCAACTGCGTGTCACGTGTCTGATGATTGATTTAATTATTGTATTATTTGTAGATAAAATATTATTTATAGATTTTTACGCTGACAGCTTTACGCTCTCTTAATTTATGAAAAACTGCAGCAATCCCCTCGTTCAAATACCTATATGTATGCACGGACAATCCAATCGGTAGTCGCAAGTCCAATCATGTCGTAATTCCGCAATCGCAGTCGCAGCCGCCTAGTAGATAATATGAACTAGGACGGATCATGCGCTTAGTTTTATCATTATCGAAAGTAGTGATGTACTCGTAACTGAAACAAGAGACTAAGACGAAATCAAGAATCAGACTTTTGATCTGATATAGTAATTTTATGAATGCTAAGTACAAAAAGGGCCTAGAATAAGAAAACCAACTCAGTTTAACCTCTTAATTATAAAAGCAATTAAAATTAATATTGGAAAACATCACATACATTGCTCTGATCCTAAGTTAAGTAGCGAAAGCATATGTTAAAGATCAGAAAAAGGGCGTGCTCCGAGACAATAGTAGAAAAGTTCGTTTTCTACATTGACCCGTCCAGGAATCGAACATAAACAAAAATGCTTATTGGATTTGAAAAGAAAGCAATGAAGCAAACATGTTTGCAGATCCTCAGAGCAATTTTAAAGCCGAAAACGCCAAACTCACCATCTCTATTAAAAACTGGTCGCAAAAGACCGCTTGGAACCGTTTGGTCGTAATACTGAGGAATATGATTGGAATTACAGCTTCAACATAAGATAAATGTGGTACAGTAGGCTTTGTCTACTTTAGCATGTATGTGGCACTGCCTATTTTTAAGCAACTGGCAAACTTATAGAGATGAATCAATAAATAATTGGTTTCTTTCAAAAGATCTGCGGGGTAACCATGAACTCTTAAAACAATCTCAAGGCTGTCAAATCTATCAATTTTGGTACGTCATTGCATACAAAATTTGACAGATTTGATAATGTTTGACAGATTTCAACTTGTTTTAGGAGTTCGTGGTTACCGCCCTGCTATACTTAGGTACACACAATAGGTCTTCTTTTTACATTTGCGGTGTTAGTAAGTTTGGATTTGCAAGTTACATTGGTGCTCAGTCTCTATCTTTTAATGTTTTCACCAGCGCGGCTTGAATGTCAATTTTTTTAGCAGAGTGCCAACTGTTATTTCCCTCTCTTGTGACCCGACAAACTGCACTGCACAAAGATCGTTTGATTTTAAAGGTTATCGGCCATAACGATCTCAGCAGTGGTGGCCCTAAAACGGAACGTAAAAATTGCTTGACTAAAGCCATAGAGGTATTAGAAATAAATTAGATTGATATACTCGTAATATGTTTGTACGAGTCTTATTAGTCAGGGCATTCAGTGATTTTCATTCGCCTAAAGAGAATGGGCAATTGGTGGTTAATTTAAATATTAATTTGTGGGAAATTTCATACACGTTCTGTTATTTTTTCCCTCTCTTCGCCCCTACCACAAATTACGTATAGCGGCATATTTTGTGCTCCTACTGCATAGTTCTTGTGTGAAAACAATTATTAAGTTTTGATGTGTCACTTGACTTCTGTTTTTAACCTACCATTATGCATATATGTTATCAAAGATCAAATATGGTAAATAAAAAAAAAAGCTTGTCGCCCTTCAAAGTCGGATTACAATCAGACCTCTGTAGCTCTTGGACCTAGCCGCAATCAATTACTCTGCCATTCGATTGTAATGCCTAAGCATTTTGGTTAGTTTCAACAAATCATTTTCTCGGGAATTATATTATCTATTTCACTTTGTATCTCGTAAAACAATCTCTAATCCTTATTCTTCACGATAAGATATAAAAAGTACATTATTATTTCAACTTGTAAAAAACGAAACTCTAATAATCCGAAACGTGACCCAAAACTAACTCCATTCAAAGTGATATTTTCGCCATGGAAGCACGTAATTTAGCTAATTGGAGATCGTAATCCGCACTAAAAAGGTTAAATTATTTCTTTATGCCTCCGAATGGCCGTTATGTATTAAAGGTGACCTTTCTAATTAATTCTTTCAGGGCGGCAGGTGGCCTCATTTATTTCCCTCCGCTACTCAGGAGGCCGCCGTGTATCTCGTGTGGATATAAAAGTGATACAGCACTTACATTATGGTAATGGAACGTCTTTTGTTTCTTCAAGGCTGAATCTTGAGATGAAGTTTGGAAATAAAGTACGAATGAGATCGCGTCGCAGTTCATTTGGTGTGCTATTGTGTTTTTATTTGGAATTTAATGATGTTGTTTTCATTTGTTATTAGGTTAATTACTTTTAAATTTTCGCGTTGCATAATTTAAAACTCAATGAAACGGGAATTAACGCGATCATAATTTAGGTACAAAATGTTACCACAAATTATCCGCGTCATGGAATCCAGTGATTAAAAATAAACAATCTCGTTTTGTTTCGCAATCGAGTTCTCACCTGAATACGGACGCGGCGGTTAGTGTGCAGAATAGGGACACAGTGAGTGTAGTGTGTGACGGTACTTGGCGTGAAAATAATATTATGAGGGTAGATGAAGAATCTGCCTCTCATACGGAGTGAAGACATCGCTGTTCCAGCCAGCCTGTGACCACGGTCGGTGTAACCCGATCGAAACGTCAGGCAAAAGAGGTAACATTTTGTACCTAAATTATGATCGCGTTATTAGGTTACTTTGGTGGTTGAATTGATTTTGTTGTCATTAAACCTTAATCGAATTTTTAGTTAATTTTAACCGATGAAAGGTGGAGTAAACTTGTTTTAGAGAGGAGCCACACCTTGGCCAATGTAGTGTAGGACGCCCTCCAGCTAGATGGATCGTTGATTTTACGAAGATAGCTGGAAGTGGTTATTTGAAAAAAGCAGGAGGCCATGCAGCGTGGCTCTCTTTGGTGGGAGTCTTACGTCCAGCAGTAGACTGCAATAGTGACATGATGATACTGATTTAATTATATAGTTAGCAGGCTGCGAAAAACCTGCCACCCAGCTATGACCAGCCATGGTTAACCTGGAAGTTATTAAATCGACTTTGTTCAGAGGTTGCCAAAGGTCAACCTAGGTTTGTTTTTGATTTCGTCTGCAGAGGCAGACTAGACCTAGATAGGTGGGGGTTGTGATGAGATAAAAAAAAAATTGGACAACATTACATACAATGCTCTGATCCTAAGGTCAGTAGCGAAAGCACTTGTGTTATAGAAATCAGAAACAACGACCGTACCACAACACCCAGACCCGAGGCAATATAGAAAAGTTCGTTTTCTAGATTGACCCGACCGGGGATCGAACCCGGAACCTCAGAGATGGCGACGCCATTTAAAGTCCGGCGTGCTCGCCTCTTGGCTATGGAGGTCGTCATCGTCATGAGATGGAGCAAAGCGCGTATGACTGGCGTTCCCTCAGACTATGGATCACCTCCTTGATTGCTCTATATACAGGGTGTACAAAAAAAACGTGATTAGCTGGTCAAATACAACAACTTTTCCTATGGGAGCAACATCAAAATTGTGATTTTATTTTTAGATGATTCAGACATTATCATTGAGGTACCTATGCGAGTAAGTTTGTATGGAGCAGCTAAAAAAAATTCTCGATTTCGATGTTGCTTCCATAGAACAAGTTGTTGTATTTGACCAGCTGATGACGTGGTGTCAAGGAGTGTTCCATTCTTTTGTACATCTTGTATACCCTAAGACCTACAAGAGGTAGACGTAATTATGGCAACGAATAATGCAGTCTAGGTCACCAATTAATAGTCGGATTCTATGTGATGCCATTGATATAATAAATAAATAAATAAATTCTTTCCACAATCACACCAATTTACTAGTCCCAAACTAAGCAAAGCTTGTGCTATGGCGACTAGATAACGGATAAACATACTTAAATACATTTATAAACATCCATGACTTAGGTGCAAATGCTCGTGCTCATGACACTAACATTTACCCCTCGCGGGATTCGAACCCGCAACCGCCAGGCATTGTAGTCCGAAACCATTCAGCACTTTATGAGTACGTTATGCAAATATATTAAAGTCATAGGAGAAATGAGAAATGAAATAGATGTCATTCTACGAGTAGTTATTACAGCAATCTCTCTTCGCATTTTATGAGCACTCAGTTTCGATCATATCGTCTCAAATTTTATTTTCGACTTACATCGTTGACTGAAGTGCATTACAATGTCGATTTTAAACGCAAATGTTGACTAAGGGTTCAAGTAACGTTTTATTTACGATACAAGAGTGTTGACTAAAAAAATCTTAATCAATCAACATTTTATAGTGTCACAGAATATAATTCAACGTGTGTAGGCATAGTCATATAGTTCTGTCTGGGGGAACAATGACTCTAAAGAAACTACAGTTACTGCTACATCTAGGAACAATACAAAACATTTAAAAAACTCCGTACCATCTATAAAAACGGCAAAAAATCACGTTTGTTGTATGGGAGCCCCCTTAAATATTTATTGTATTCTGTGTTTTAGTATTTGTTGTTATAGCGGCAACAGAAATACATCATATCTAAAAATTTCAACTCTCTAGCTATCACGGTTCATGAGATACAGCCTGGTGAAAGACGGACAGACAGACAGACAGACGGACGGCGGAGCCTTAGTAATAGGGTTCCGTTTTAACCTCTAGGTACGGAACCCTAAAAAAACACACACACCACTTTGATAGTTCCTATAGTGTAGCATAGTCACGCTATCTAAATTTTATTTCTGACACATTTTCACCGAATGGGTTCCCTTTGTCTAGCAGAATTTTGTTGCTCCGAATTTCATTTGGCATAACACACTTGGCATAATCTTCTTTAAACGAATATTATTAAGGCATAATTTGTCATTAGCATAATTATTATTTGGCCGAATGTTTATAATTCCGAATTCATAATGGCATACTTTTATGATGGCAGAATTTTATAAGGCATAATAACATTTAGCAAAATGTTATTCTGCATAATTTTACTAAGCATACCGTTTATTTAGTGCGACGATTATTTGGCACAATTTTACTAGGCATACTTTGAAGATAGCAGAATTTCATTCAGAATAATTTCATTAGGCATATTGCTTTTTTCATATTGTATTTTAACCTTTAATTGAATTAAGATATTGTTTTTAAAAGTTAATATGTAGAATTACAAAAGTTAGTGACAGAAACGAATCGGTGCAAAACCGGCTCCACGCAGTCTTGTTTGCCCGACCCCTAGAGTGTAATTCAAAACCGCGTAGGCGCTGAGGGGCGAGGCGGCCCGCGAGCTGAAAAGAAGGTGGTTTAAAAGCTCGCCGCCGCGGCTGAGGCTGGCCGAAGCTGCGGGGGTGAGAGAAAACCATCTGCGACGATTAGCTTGCGTGGGACCGCCGGAGCCCCGCAGCGGTGGAGCCGTTACAGAAGTCATGCATGCTGCATGCTTGCTTGCATGCTGCTTGCTTGCATGCATGCTGCATGCTTGCTTGAATGTTGCATGCTTGGTTGCATGCTGCATGCTTTCTTAAATGCTGCATGCTTGCTTGCATGCTGTTTGCCTTGCCATGCATGGTGTATGCTAGTATTGCTCAGATAGCATTGTTTGGGTGTATCCCGAATGGAATAAAAACCATATTTAAAAAAATGTAAATGAGTTTTTCAAAAAGGTACTAAGGATATGAAATGTATGCCAAACGATGATTTTAATTGTAAACATTCTGAGATATTATAATAGTTCTGCCTTATAATGAGTAAAGATATGAAATGTATGCCAAAAGACGATTCTGACTGTGAACTTTCTACGAAATGATGGTTCTGCCTTTTGATGACTATAGATATGAATTGTATGCCAGAAGACGATTCTGGCTGTGAACTTTCTGCTTTATGATGGTTCTGCTTTTTTATTATTCTGGATAATAAATTTATGCCTAAAGATGATTCTGGGTTACGAGATTATGAGTTTTGAACGTCTGATAAATGAGTGAATGCCAAATGATTTTCTGCGAAATGAAGTTGATGCCATCCGCTGATATGCATAATAAAATTATGACATTAAAAGTTCTGCGATACAAGGTAGACCCTCACCGAATAACCGGCTCTTATTATTAATTTAAGTTACATTTGAATCTCTTTTAGATTTAACTGTAAGCCCCAAAACCTGCGTGTCTTAACTTATACAATCGGAAATTTGTTTTCTGTAATGAAATAATACTTTTTGCAGTCAAAAATGGATACCTTTTGCGAAGCTCAATGTCAAAACAACAACATGATATACTCAAAATTATCTGTTTGTGTTTAAGACACAATGATTAATGAATTCAATCTCTAGAAGTTTGTACAAATAATCCCCCACACTAAAAAGGGGACCGTTATATTAATCTAAACTGAAGATAGCATTACTGGAATTGATTGCGCAAAGTGACCAAAGTCATTTCTATTTGTCAGGACAACAAATACATTACTCTGAACAATAAAAGCGGCATTAACTTTCATGAGTGACCCGCAGTTTGTAGAGCCCGTACAGCGGGAGAACAGCCAGAACATTTGCTTGAATAAACATAGTCGACTATAACAAACATTTAAGTATGTGGACTGACGACCTGGCGAAGGTTGCAGGAAGCCGCTGGATGCAGGCCGCTTCCAAACGGCCAATCTGGAAGTCACTGGGGGAGGCCTATGTTCAGCAGTGGATTTCCTGTGGCTGAAATGATGACGATGATGTATTTGCTACCACAGTATTTTAGTAGTAGTTTTAAGTTTTCTTTTTAATGCTCATCCCACAACCGTTTTTCTTCGAGATTTAAAACAGCGAGATTTGGCTTCTTAATCTAGTAATCTATCTGGTGGTAGATCAAGTGGTTTGACATCACTTGAACATGATCGTTACTTATTTTCTTTCTGTAACTACATAGAAGATACAATACCAAACAAAAAATAAATGTTTTAAATATTTACAATCTTCACAAGTTTAATTTAGTAGAAACTGGGATTAAGTAAGCTGTTTTATTTAGACTGTGTCTTCAGTTTGCGGCCCGTGGTTTATCGGCCGTTTTATTGTGCCGAGAAAAAGTTAATTCTGTATTCTCGTTTAATTAGGATCGGGGAGACCGTCCCTTATTCCGCTCCTTGGTAATAATGTTCTGTTAGCAGGCTGGAATAATTAACACCTGACTAGTTTAATCTCATTTATATCACGCGATGGACCGACCAAATCAAATCCGCAGTTGGCCATCCATTGTATGAGTGTTTCAGAAAAACCGAAACTTTCAGAAAAGTGTCACGAAGAAGAAGAAGAAGTTTTGTGTCGGCGCTTTGATGGAAGGTAAACTTGAAAGTTTAGTTCTTGACAATCCCGGTTCGAATCCCGTGATGTGCAAATGCTAGTGTGATGAGCACGAGCATTTGCACCTAAGTCATGGATGTTTATAAACGTATTTAAGTATGTTTATCCGTTATTTAGTCACCATAGCACAAGCTTTGCTTAGTTTGGGACTAGATAATTGGTGTGATTGTGGAAACAATCTTTGATTTAATTTATATTGATAATGAATCCTATGAAAAGATAACAAATGACAAGAATCTACCTACTTGTACACACAATTATTTATAACTACTTCGTGTGTAAGTTACCTGTAAGTTTCTTCTTCTCAATAGTGCTTTGTTCCGTTTCCTAGTAACGAACTCTTTGACCCTGGTTCTAAATGAGGAATTTCTGGATATAATCATTGGAACGATTTTCATCAGACCTCCGTGACCAGTATGAGCTATGCGGCTGAGCTCACCACTTGTTTATCCACTGCATTATACATGTGATATGGGCGGTGCTTTAAACCCGTTAAGGCTAAGTTCAGTATATAATTTTATTGACAAAAAAGTAACTTGGGGTCAAAACAAATCTGCTAAAATAAATATTTTTTTTAGAATTAATTTAAAGATTTTTTTCTTGCTAAGGAAACCCTAAAGACCAGAAATGAAGTTTATGTTCCTACGACACATAAAACCTTTGTTATTGCCTAAAGTGTTAAAAAACCAAAATGGCCGCTATTCATAGGGGGTGAGGGTAAGACTCCCCAAATTATTATTGTTGTCGATAAAATTATAAAACCTTTGTTATTACCTAAAGTGTTGAAAAACCAAAATGGCCGCTATTCATAGGGGGTGAGGGTAAGACTCCCCAAATTATTATTGTTGTCGATAAAATTATAAAACCTTTGTTATTACCTAAAGTGTTGAAAAACCAAAATGGCCGCTATTCATAGGGGGTGAGGGTAAGACTCCCCAAATTATTATTGTTGTCGATAAAATTATAAAACCTTTGTTATTACCTAAAGTGTTGAAAAACCAAAATGGCCGCTATTCATAGGGGGTGAGGGTAAGACTCCCCAAATTATTATTGTTGTCGATAAAATTATAAAACCTTTGTTATTACCTAAAGTGTTGAAAAACCAAAATGGCCGCTATTCATAGGGGGTGAGGGTAAGACTCCCCAAATTATTATTGTTGTCGATAAAATTATAAAACCTTTGTTATTACCTAAAGTGTTGAAAAACCAAAATGGCCGCTATTCATAGGGGGTGAGGGTAAGACTCCCCAAATTATTATTGTTGTCGATAAAATTATAAAACCTTTGTTATTACCTAAAGTGTTGAAAAACCAAAATGGCCGCTATTCATAGGGGGTGAGGGTAAGACTCCCCAAATTATTATTGTTGTCGATAAAATTATAAAACCTTTGTTATTACCTAAAGTGTTGAAAAACCAAAATGGCCGCTATTCATAGCGGTTGCGGGTAAGACCCCCAAATTATTATTTTTGTCGATAAAATTAGGTATCTCACTCAGCCTTAACGGGTTCGAAGTACCGCCCATATGACTTTGTATAAGCCTTCAGCCACACTACACACAACACAACTACAGCGCCACTTCTTAGGAGCCCTTACCAACTTTCCCAAATTTCCCAAGCCATTCGCAAGATCCTGTAAGACGCGGTCTGACAGTCTACCCGTATTTCGTCCCTCTCTTGGCTTCCACTGGAACACACACTGTGTTACTTCCTTGGTTCACCGGCCGTCCCCTCTTTTTGCAAAGTTGTTGAGCGGGACCCAACCTTACTCAAGCTCGCGAATTGGCTTAAGAACGACTACGGGCTCTGTACTTCGTTTATCTTACTATTATCAAAACGCAAAAGTTTGTATGTTTGTAATATAAAAATACAACCCTTAGTTATAAAATAAACGCAGGATTAAGAATGTGGCCCCAACTCCCGCTGTAAAAACAGCATTCGCTAAAAGGCAACTTGGCAAACGTTCTCCTCAGTTATATAATTGCATAAATGGGCAATTGAATATCTATCCTAAATCCGGTAAAAAATGTAAAGTGTGTCGTGAAATGTCGTTATTGAATGGCTAAAAATTTAAAACTATCAAGAAATTGAATATTTATTAAAATAATAGATACCTACTTAATCACGTCAGAATGGCTGAACAGATTTAGATAATATATGGGAACGTAATAGTCTAGACTAGCGTATAAGTTACTTTTTATCTCGAAAAAAAAAGGTTCCTATGGAATTGCAAGACAATTGTATCTGAGGTAGGGACATAATATAATATATAATATTGCACAACATCACATACATTGCTCTGATCCTAGGGTAAGCACTTCCCACGTCACACGTCCCAGCTAAAGCACTTGTGTTATAGAAATCAGAAACAACGACGGTACCACAACACCCAGACCCGAGCCAATATAGAAAAGATCATTTTCTACATTGACCCGACCGGGGATCGAACCCGGAACCTCGGAGATGGCATAGGTTAATAGTTTTAATTCACTTCGCAAGGAAGTAAAATATAGGATGACAAGCCGTAGGGTGAAAGTGCGGTCACATGTATATCGGGTGTAAAAAAAGTCTTAACGAAGCCGAATACCACATATTCTACGCATTATTACGATCATTTCTTTCTTTTACACTATACCTGGGAAATGACGGGTTACCGAGTTATTGACAGTCAAAGTTACAATTTTTTTTTAAAGATTTTTACAAAACTGACTTCTGTTTGATAATACTAAACTTTTTTACAAAGAAACATGATAAAAATTTTCGATACTTCTTTCTTCTGTGGCGTGCGCGCTATACATTGCGGGTCAGAAATAAGTTATTTTTTTTGATCCCCAAAAATAAAAGTCATTTCCCAGCAATTATTTTTTTTGCATTCTACTTGGTTTTATGTATAGAATTCGTGGTTTAAGGCTTCGTTAAGCCTTTTTTTACACCCTGTATAGTACATGCATATAATATTTGAAAACAAAATCCCTATTTTCTTTAGTCGTCTTACGATAAAGGTACCTGCACCGTGTCGATTGATTCAGTATGTGCAGCATGTTTATGTTTATTGCTTTACGTCCAACGCCTTAACCCACAATTGTATAGGTTTCATAAAGTGCGAACTTCGCGCGACGCAGAACTAAATGTAGCAATATATCTGGCGGCGAGACTCGTAACTTTCGCCCTGGACCTCTGGGCCTGAGTTATGGCGGGACCTAATACATTTATCGGCCAAATTGTAATTACTACAGTTAGACGTTATTAGCGAACAGTACACCCATTTGGAACCTAATAATAATATACTGTTAAGTTATACGAGTTGAAGACGTAAGGTACAGAATAGAGTTTTGGTATGCGATCATGTAGACACACATTAATTTCAAGCAAAAGGTCCTAATATTATTTAATACTGATAATCACTCGTTAGGTAGATTCTTATTAACATTGAAATATAATTCTAAAATATAATTAAATGTGTAAAGACCGCTGTTTTTAGTTTAAAAAATTAAGAGTATGAAATATTATAGGTACTTCTCATTATTTATTTTCAAAATTTTGCGTGCCCTAATCTAATTCCCTACGTATTTTAAAAACATTATCAAGTACCAATATTATTTATGGGCTTATTATGGTTTTTCCTAATGTGATGGTGTGATACACAGTGGACTTATACAGAAAACAAATATTTACAAATATTTTGTATTCTTTCCTTTATTTCAAAAACTAAATAAAAATATCTGTAACTTCCCTTTCAGGTCCGTTTAGTAGGCATTTTATTTACCATGAATCAGAAAAACATAGCTAAGTATTCAATTTTTTTTTATAAAACCTGCACATATTAACTAGACATCTATTTTCAAGCTTAGAATTGAAGTTATAAATAACTATGTTACAAATAAATGATGCACACTCACAATTTGATAAATACAGAGGCTTACTTTCAGTTGATAATGCCACGAAAGCCACCTGTCACTCACGATGTATGGGCTGAGGTTCAAACGTGTGATTAAAGTGACAGATAATTCCGAAATGACCTAACTTCGTCCTGCCCTTTGCAATGTCCAGATGTTTATTTATTGAACGTCTTTTGTACTCTTTTATCCCAAAAGAGTAATCTTTAGATAAATTAGGTGTTATTTAATTTTGTGCGTAGTTGTTTAGTCATTATCATCACAGCCAAAAAAAGCTTAGCATTATAGGGACCGCAACGATAGTAAATCCTACTAATATTATAAATGCGAAAGTTTGTAAGTATGGATGTATGTTTGGTACGCTTTCACGCAAAAATTACTGAACGGATTTGAATGAAGTTTTGCATACATATAGAATTTGATCTGGATTAACATATAGGATTTACTTTTTATCTCCGATAAATGAACCTGTGACATACATTGAATAAACTAAAGATCACGCGAGCGAAGTCGCGGGCAACAGCTAGTCATATAATAAATAGCTAGGGTTAGAAATTTAGTACAGGATATTTAATAGTACGAGTATTAGAAAACAGTATATAAAGTAGTAAGTACTAAAATAGAGTAGCTGGAGTCTTGACACAACTCCTTAGGTCATGATTTCAAACATCTCGGGATTTTTTAAAGTCTACATGAAAGGTTTTAACCTGCTCAGTGATTAGCGAAAACATCGCGAAGAAGAAACATTTGGTTTTAAATAAAACTTGATTTGTATTAGCCATGATTTAAAACGATTGGTTTCTTGTTTGAAGCCTACGGAGGTTTGGAAGTAAGTATAATACTGGAATTATATTTGAGGGTCATGGTCAAGCGTGCCCCAATGAAGAACAAGATAACACGTGAAAGAAAAAATACTAACGGTTTAAGATATGTATTTACTCAAAAGAATTTACAATTCATTTGTTTGAGAAATACATGAATTATTATTTGTAAAACAAATGTCAAACATGTGAACGGCGTGTGTTAATAATTAAATTGAAGTGTTGTTATAATACAACAATGGATAACTAAAAACCAATGACACTAAAATATCAAAACATGTCAATTTTAAGTTGGTAGCATTTAGATGCGAATACAATATCAAAATAAAATTAATTAATTAAAAAAATCAAAAAACCCGACTGCGTACAAAGTGAACATAGAAGATGAAAACAAGATTTAAAGAATCAATTTGCAGTCTGAGGCATCAAATCTATGTTACTTGATTCGACTTTTTCTACACGGATTTAAATTACTTAATTAGGCAGTGCAATGGATTTGATGCCTCCGACTGCAAATTGATTCTTTAAATCTTGTTTTCATTTCAGTCGGGTTTTTTTATTTTTTTTATTAATTAATTTTATTTTTGACTTTTTAGTTGTACTGTTCTACTCAGCGAATGCTAAGTCTATGGTTCTACTACTAATTTTCAATGAACTATTATGCCTTGTTTGTAACTCTTCATTGAAAAAAAAAGGGTGAGTAGTAGGTAGGGTGAGTGAGTATCTGAAATCGGTTCTCCCGTTTAATTCATGTACCATTAGGAATTTCGGGTAATAACATAGCCTATGTCACTCCTACAACTGAGACGAATCTAATGACATATCATATGTTGAGATCCATTAAACGATTTTTCCTTTCTATTTTTTCAGTGTTTTATTTTGCCTGTTCCCGTAGGAATTTTGGAAAATAAAATATTGAATACTATTAGCACTGAAAATATGTACCCATAGTTACCCATAGTTAATAAAAGAAAGTTTCAAAATCGGTTTATCAGTATTGCAGATCCGTTTTTCCCGAGTACCTAAGTTCTGTTCCCGCGGGAATTTCGGGAAATAACATACCCCTTGTCACTCTCACAATTGAGACGAATCTATTGATATATTATACTTTTATATCCGTTTAGCGGTTTAGGATGTAGGGCGTGCCAAAGAAATAGACATACTTACATACATACATACGCTCGAAAAACATAACCCTCGTATGACAGTCGGGTAATAAGTGGGTAGGTTTCGAATATTATATTGCTCGCGGTTCCATACTAGCCGCTGTACACATTACGTATCAAATGTCGCGTTGCCTTGTTGATAGCAAGTATTAGTAGAACAAAAACCATTATAATTATTACGAAATGCAAAAACCTGAATTTCATGATCGGGAGAGGTTAAATGTTAAATATTGTTTGCAGTTGATCACTGCATTTTTAACTTTATTAATTAGATGGTAACGCGTCTTAAAGTTGTGCAAACTAATACAACCTATTCCAGTATTTCCCATAACATCCTGCTTCAGTTTGGAGGGTTCTCTCTTGGGAACTCTTCGCCCGAAGAGTCCGTAACACTGCTCCTCAACCAAGATACTTAGATCTCTGAGACTGTGACGTCACAGTTTAAATTGTACCGTACGGCATTCCTGTTGCGGTTCTGAATATGCCGGTGGTAAAGTTCACTATCCTTTTTGTAATCTGACAAGTTTACTGCCTGATAAGGGGTGTGTATTTTAGCATTCCCCTTTCAAGTTAATCCCTGTGTACTCGTGTCCTTTTATCGTTACGATTACATAGGCCTATGGTAAAGTAAAAAAAGTAAAGTATGCCTATATAAGTCCCACTGCAGTGCACAGGTCTCACCTCAACTATGAGGTGGTTTGGGCTATACTCCACCATGCGGGCCCTGTGCGGATTGGTAGAGGGGTGTTGTCAGGCCAGTGACTAAACCTTACTGTCAGATGTTATCAAGCCGCCTTAAGGCCTCTGACTAGGCTTCACGACCAATATCAAGCGATATTGACCGGGACCAACTTTTAACGTGCCTTCCGAAGCACGGAGATGCTCTTGATAAATGTCACTAAATATGGTCGGAATGGTCTCCCATCCACTCACGACCGCGGCGTTGGTTGCTTAACTTTAGTAATCGATACCAAAGCGCTGCCGCCACTGAGCTACGAGCACCTTAAACTTAATTATAGAGTGAGCATGAAACTACTTTTACGGATTATTTCGCGATTTATTAACATTTTATTTAACCTGACGTTTCGAACGCTTTACAGCGTTCGTGGTCACAGGTTGATTTAGGTGTCATTATCTTTACAATATTTTGAAAAAAATATATAAATACCGTCACTCAGTTAATATAATTGGTGTTCCTATCTACGCAAAAAGAGCTAACTGTATCTACAGGTCTTGCAGTGCGGGGCCTAGCATGGGGTTTCGTTAAAGTAGCGTAGGTAAGTTAACGCTGTAAAGTGTTCGAAACGTCAGGTTAAACAAAATGTTAATAAATCGCGAAATAATCCGTAAAAGTAGTTTCATGCTCACTCAATAATTAAGTTTTTCAAACATATTCAAGATTTGATTTGCGGTTTTTGTTATCATCTCAGCTATTTTATTAAGACTCAAGTTTCTAGTCTATCAACTTGAACTTTAGGCGTTTCAGGTCTCGCTTGCGGTAGTTAATAATTCTACCGCTATCGCGCTGATTGACGGCGGGGGCGCCACCGAGCGCTTTTAAGCTTGATTGGAAACTTAGGAATACTTACACCCTGATTAGTTAGTCCTTCTTTGCAAAACTGCGGAGGTTTGAGTCAAATGGAATATGAGGAACTCATGTCAGTGTAGAATAACACTGCGTATATCAGAAGCAAAAGAAACCTAATTAATAACCTCGAATAATACTCTCCGTGTGAGCCAAAAAAGTCGCGGTAGTAAATTAAAGAATTACGTGTCATTAATTTTATGTCAAAATTAACAATACCTTATTCGGGAAAATAGAAAAGACAGCCATACCGTAAAATTCAAAAAGCAAGAAAACTAGGATAAGTTACGTTCAAATAAATGCCTAGTGACCGCAAAAGCTCGAGTTATTGCAGCGTAAATACAAACGCGGTTTAAACGACAATCGGAAAGCACGCGACCACAGACCATGCTGCTGACGAAAATAGTTTACAAGGAGGTTCAGGCTAGAAATCAGCGTCACAAAAAAAAACCTCTCGGGAGCTTTGAATTTTCTTAGTGTTAAAAATTACGAGCTAAAAACTAAGTGTTGGTTCAGTTTTAATCTAGGATACAGGAAAAAAAAACTATTTTAGAGAACATATTTATAACAATTAATAATGTTCAATCAGAAACGGCAGATATTGTCCAAAAATGTAGCAAGCTGAAGTGGCAGTGGGCTGGACATGTCTGTCGCAGAACCGACGAGAGGTGGAGCAGGAAGGTTCTCGAATGGAGACCATGCTTAGGCAAACGTAGTGTAGGACGCCCCCCGGCTAGATGGACCAATGACCTGAAGAAGGCAGCTGGCAGCGACTGGATGCACAGGGCGGGAGATCGTGCGCTGTGGCGCTCCTTGGGGGAGGCCTATGTCCAGCAGTGGACTGCAACAGGCTGATATGATGAATCAGAAACGGCAACTGTATGATAGTTTACCTATCTGTTAACGAGCGTTAAATTGAATAATGATTTTGGGGATTCAGCTTTTTTATTACTTATTATTGTTTTCTATTTACAGTAGATGGTCAATAATTAATATTTCAATAATAAGATTCAGAAGCATGTTTATGAAAACACATTTATTTTATTTAAATAATCTTATTCTTTATCTTTCAAATTGGCGTGCTGTCAGAAACGCATTGCATAAGTAGATCTACATCTACGCTTCTTTCGTTTGCTCGACCGTAGAAATTATTTGCATTTTTGAACACTTTTCACTTTTTTCATTATAAATGGAATATTTCACGATAATTGAACATCGTCACGAGTATTTTGAAACAAGTTGTTAGTTTTTGCCGGTAATAAAGCATGTATTAGGTCAGGATCTCAAAATATTTATCATGAAATCTAATTTGAATTTCATAAGAATGAGAATAATATTTCTTTACTTTTTGTCTGAGTACTTGTGTTGGTATAATTTGAGTCAGGTAAAAACTTGTTGCATATGAACTGCGCTTGCGAATTTGCTTTAGTAAGTAAACGTAATCACTGCCGCTATTAATGTTTAAGACAAAGATATAGCGTGAAGCAATCGCAGTGCGTTCGCTGCATGCATGTGCAAAAGCAAATATTACATCAATAATTTGCACTCTATAGGCATATGTTAAGATTTTTATCAAACAAGAACTAGATATTTCGTTGTCTACAGTTGTATATAATAACTTGATCGTATGTTTGTTGCATTTAAGCTGTAAGCCATATGAATAGTGCATGTGAATTGAACTGACTTCCGGCAACTAGTAGGTCATGTGTACCAATAAGCTCTTTGAGATCTTAGCTCCAATACCTATCGCTAAATAACTGCGAATATCTTTCACTCATAACCTTATTAGTAAAAATAAAGATAGGACAACCACTAGTGAACATAGCCTCTAATGGGTTCCAGATTACCCAGTTGAAAGTATTGCAGCCATCCAGCGGCTTCCTGCAACCTTTATTAGGTCGTATGTCCTAGACTAGATGTGTTTTATCATGAATAAATAATAACCAAACCATTTAAAATATTTAAAATTAGACACATCTCGACAACGGTGACATACGTTATAATTTAGTTGGCTAATCTATAGTCATGATAAAACAGCAAAAATATGAAATCAAAGAACCCCAAATAGAAAACACGCTGCATCTGCACCGCCTTTGATATGCATGAACTTCTAGTTTGTTTCAGTATACGTGGCATAGCGTGTTGCAAATGTTTTAAGAGATGTCTTTAACATTAAAATTTAAACTGTGTCTTATTCAGAGTGCGTTTACTAGTCCAAACTAAGGTGAAACCACTGATTTTTGTACGTTAAAACAGTTTAACCTATTTGCTATTCCGGGACTAAGGTTAAACCACTGTTTTAACGTACAAAAATCAGTGGTTTAACCTTAGTCTGGACTAGTAAATGCACTCTGAATAAGACAGTGTGAGGCTATATTGAAATATCTCATATCTCAATATATTTGCGATCGCAATTTATGCATATGCCAGTGTGCAGTTGAACGTAAACTTGGATTCAACCGTGGCGATCGCATCTCTGCGGGGCGATATCGATCTCGCATAGAAACATAAGGCACCAGTTCGCTGTTCCTTGAATTCATTCCGTCTGCAACTTGCGCTAGACCGGTCGTATCTCCGCGGGGCCACAGCCTATGGCGATATCGGCATAACTTGGAATATCTTACTCCCCGCATATCTGGGTGTATCCGAGTTCAAAGTTCGTAACTCCGTATCCGAACCCACATGTTAGGATTTACATTCACTTATAGTTTGCTTTTTGTTTCCCTATCGCGGCGTGTTATCGCGGAGTTCGGAACTAGTGTAATATGTTAATATTATTATGTTTTGTTCGTAGCCTACGGTTGAATGTAACATGTGTATACGTGGTATAAACGTGTTTTTTTAGTCATTCGCATTGAATACATAGTTTTATCAAGATTAGAAGTAAGAAATCAATGTCCTTGTGTTACGAGGTACCAGACAGTGAATTTACTTGGTGCGTCTCCTAGGACACCCAGACACAAAATAGAATGTTGGTTTTCTGAATTGAATAAAAATGTAAGCCTAACCCGGCTTTAGCATCGAAACTTCATATTATCTTTTTACCCGACTGCCAAACGAGAGTTAATTAATATTGTGTTATTTTCTCTAAAGGGCAAAGATGAAGAAAGGTTAAAATTTTATTTTACCAATAAAATATATGACGAGCTCCGTAGCCGAGAGGCGAGCACGTCGGACTTTAAATGGCGCTGCCATCTCTGAGGTTCCGGGTTTGATCCCCGGTCGGGTCAATGTAGAAAATAAACTTTTCCATATTGGCTCGGTCTGGGTGTTGTGGTACCGTCGTTGTTTCTGATTTCTATAACACAAGTGGTTTAGCTACTTACCTTAGGATCAGAGCAATGTATGTGATGTTGTCTAACATTTATTTATTTATATAAAGATCAAGATTTACTTCCTACTTATTGGCCAGAAAGATATTATCTTTAGGTCAGCGGATATCCGCTACATTGCTTCCGCCCCGCATTGCGACATCCTCCGATGGGTGTCGATTTCCAATCCGTCCAAGCCTTACTTATTGCTTAAAGTAGAGCTTAAACTTAAGTTTTACTTGTGACGACTCGAGTAGCGTAGTAAAGCTATGATTTGCCTTGACCGCAGAGGGTCCGATTCCCAATTCTCTTTCCTAAAATTAATTTAGACCCAGGATGTGCTGGGAAATGCTACTGGCAACATTTTTTGCCTGGTATCTCTTAACACAAGGAATACTTTAATTCTTTACTATTAAGAATAATGAATATTGGAATGTTGCCTGACATATTTTTAGGTATGTTTATGGATTGCTACGGCTTTGCAATTTTTTTTGCTAGCGCATCCTTTATGGCTATGCTTTCTTTTTTGCACAGAGCAGAGCAGGCACAGAGGCAACGATTAGAAAGGAGTTGTGCTTTAAGGCAAATATCAATTTGATTGAAGTAAGTTTTTCCACCGTTGTAACTTTCAAAGCGTCCTTAAGCTCTTTTTCTCACAGTAGAAAAGCTTAAGAACTAACCAAGTGTATTGACATACACTTGGTCAGCCCACGCGCAAAACTGACAGACAGACAGGTAGGTATACGGACGGATGGACTGACAGACGGACGAACATGGCAAAACTATAAGGTCCGTTTTCACTACGGAGCTGCGTAGTCAAAACAGACAAAACAATATTGTTGAACTATTAGGAGCGATTAATAAAACAAAATGTATGCCAAAGAGAATATCCATTAATTATAATTTTTGACACCATATGGTATACCATGGCATTGATATTCTGCATGGGCTATTATCACTGGACTTTTCTATTTTTACCATTTATTTTTATATCTTACGATTTTTTTTTCTGCTTCTGTTTTTATGATACAGTCTGATTTCATTGTATAAGTTTAATTAACGGTAAAGACCCAAGGTTTTACTGAGGGATTGTTAAGTAAAAGGTGTCTGATTGTTCATTCTACAACAGTGAACATGATCCTCTGAAATGCAGATGAAATATAAACGGTTAGAATAAATACTTTCTCATTTCCATCGTGTCCATTCCCAGAGTAATAAAGCTATACAAGTTGTTTTATTAAAACCGCCGCTATCAAAGCTTTTACGACAGCAAATACTTCTATATGATGTAAGTGAGCGACGTAAAATGCATTTCATTTAAATACGGAGTTTTCAAAACAAATATTTTGTTTTTTAAATAATATAGAAACATGATAAATTTCCCAAATTAGTTGACGAGGACGCTTAAACGTCTTTTCACAATAGCTTAACCCGAGTGCGATTTCTAATGAGTTTAATCCTATTATATATAACAAACTATCAGCAATGAATGACGATCTATGGAATCGATGCCACCAAATCCAGATCAAGCAAGAAGTTGCAAAGAGGAAGTGGAAGTGGATTGGGCACACCCTCAGAAGGCCAGAGGACAGCATTGCCAGGGATGCGTTCACATGGAGGCCGCGCGGGAGCAGGCGGTGGGGCCGGCCGGCGCATACGAGGCAGCGCACCGTCGACGCCGAGCTGCGGGCGGCCGGGCTGAGTCGGACGGACGCGGAGCGAGAGGCACAGGATAGGAGCGGTTGAGACGTCTCACGAAGGCTCCTTCTGTACCACTGGGGTACCATAGGACAACAATTACAATATAACAAACATCATAATCAGCCTACGTCAGTCTACTGCTGGACATAACCTGGCGGTTGCCGGTTCAAATCCCGCAAGGGACAAACGTTTGTGTGATGAGCACGCACATTTGTACTTATGGCATGGATTAAATAGCAGTATTGTGTAAATCATCACCACATACTGAGCATTCCGAGTCACCGTCTCTACTTAAGAATCAATGTCATTATTAGGGGTTATTAACATTAAAACTGGCCAAGAGTTGGACTCGCGCACGAAGGGTTCCGTACCATTTTCTATAAAAACGGCAAAAAAATCACGTTTGTTGTATGGGAGCCCCCTTAAATATTTATTGTATTCTGTTTTTAGTATTGGTTGTTATATCGGCAATAGAAATACATCATCTGTGAAAATTTCTAACCTCTAGCTATCACGGTTCATGAGATACAGCCTGGTGACAGACGGACAGTCAGACAGACGGACAGCGGAGCCTTAGTAATAGGGTCCCGTTTTACCCTTTGGGTATGGATCCCTAAAAACCGGCCAAGTGCGTGTATTGCCACACGCATTGTAGGGTTCCATTAGTTGCCCGTCGTTACCACAAGGAGTATTGTTGTATTTATTTTCATCTAAGTCACTTTTAATGTTTTCTTCTTAGGATTTTGTATTAGTTAATACTTAGGTACATTTTCTAATACATAAATATATACTAAACGACTATTACTCTTAAACTAACTGACTTATCTTAACCGTTATTGATTTTTTTTCTTGTCAGGACAACGATATTTGTACGGTTTTTGTATCAGTCAATTTTGCTCGTATTTGCGTTACGGGAACAACAGTAATCTGAAACTCAGTGACAAATCGACTGTTAAATTTATACAAACCGCTTCAATAGCTAAACAAGGCAATTCCAATTTCGCATGGCTGTTCCGCTTGACAGATGGCCGTGTATGGACAATAGCACACGTGTAGCTTAGCTTAGATCTTGGGGCCATAGCGTGGATGAAGCAGTGTGACTATTGCCTAATACGTGGTGACATAGTATAGCCACTCTGTCCAAGCATGACAATCTATACGTAGATATTCAAATTATTAAGCAAAAAGAATATTATCTATAGACTCAAAAAATATCAAATAAGTTAATTTTTATTTGACTTATTTTACGTGTCTAACAGTTTTAGTCAACTGTGATTTAATAAAAACAAAGGAACGTCAAATATTGATCTGTTCAGTATAATAAAGGTAATTGCACTGTGTCGTCCATGCTACCAAATACAAAAGAAGTCACATGGCGGATGACGAACCCACGTCGACCAACGCACTTTCACACGCACTCAGATTTGAGATTCTGGCTCGAGATTCAGCATTGTCACCGACCTAAAAAAGAAGGGGGATATAAATAAGTTAATTAGACGTTTTTTATGACGTGACAACGTCCTATCAACTGATGACCGACTGCGCGCACGAAATAAGAGGTCTCATGGAAAAATGACACGTTCCGCGTCCGAGCGAGAGCGCGGAACAAGCGATAGAGAGGCTTGTGACGCATCTATCTCTCTTCCACTCCATCGGCCGATGCGTCCGAGTATCAATGTTTTCATGACGTTATCACGTAAAATTACCGTCCGTAAACCGCTTTATAGCCAACCAATTTTTTAACAAATTGCACTTCACTCAGACTGTATAAAATTCACGCCCATAATTGCTGTCCATAGAGCAAAGGTGTAAACCGTTTGGCGCTCATTTCCCGTTATTTAGTGGCGGCATTAACGGATCCCGTTACATGCAAGCCATAAAACAAGGAGTCACGTCTATAAGGTCCGTCGCTCTCACGAACGCTCGCGAGGCGCTTAGATGACAATTACTCCTGTATTTCGGGGTTAACTGCCGACGATAACATGGTCAGATTTAATTATGTAAGATATTCGTATAATGGCGCGATTATTTAAACTTAAATGGCCTTACTACAAATAAGATAAACAAGGTTTAAACACTTTCTAAAGATAAGTCAACCAATTGAAAATGTTTGTTATTAATATGTCTTGAATGTCTGACGTAGGTACATTTCAAAATGGTTGGCTATTCTTTAGACTTGGCTAAAACAAAGTCTACTTTTTTGTATTAAGGCCAAAAGGGTTTCTCGTTCGATGCCCAGTTCGGGATAATTTAGAAATCGAACTTTTTTAAATTGGCTTGGGCCGGGGTGTTCTGGGAAATGCTGTGATACTTTGTAAAACAAGGATGTTGATTCTTTACTTTAAGACCATGACAGTTTGTCTGTTTTCTGGCGCATATTTATAAAAAAAAACTCATTTCAAATAGTCTTGAAAATTAATTCAGCTATCAACAAGTTATTGTATAACAGCAACGAAGAGTGTTAGTTATCATAATATCACAATAATTTAGTCCCAACCTAGAGCAACTCTTATAATTGGCAACTAGATAATGGATGCATCCATTTATGAACATTCTTAAATCATAAATGTTAACATTTATGAATCAGGTACAAGTGCTCGGACTCATTCAAAGATTTGCTCCTTGCGTGGTTTGAATCCTCATCTGCTGGTTATATTTTTACGTATAGCACCACTAGTCCAGATAGTTGTAACACACATTATAAAATTACCATATCTAAATATCTAATTTCGTCGTACCAACCCATATACAGTTCCATATAAAAACCCTATTTCTTTATGCAAGTACGTGGTATTCACCGCAACGTTACATTTCAAAGGACTAAAAACGGCACTTAGAATGCAGATCACATTTTACTCTGCATTTTAGAGTTACAAGACCTTACTCGTAGCCGACTACGGAATTTCGCAGTGCTACGACGTAGCTGCGAGCGTCACAAGTCACAATAACGATATGAGACACTTCAGGCGATAACGGTAGGCGCTGATTGATTGGCTCGCCATAGACGCCGTGACAGAATGTGATACGGTCACTGGCGACAAAAAGCTTAGTGCTGCACTATGTACTAAATCCTACATTGAAGTGAATCTGTGCTAGAATCTCTGCTACGAGATTTCGTAGCGTTACAACCTCGTAGACACGGTTACATTTTAAAAAATAGAACAGAATGGCAAAAGCGTTTGATCAAAATAAAAACATTCCTACAAAATTATTAAATGAAAATATAATTTATTTATAAATTTATGAAACAAATTCTTATTTATCACCGGAACTTACAAAATCAATTCTTTATCTGTTCATCATCTAAATTGACCCAACTTTAGTTGATCGGTTTCCAAAGCTTTATTTTTAAAAAAATGCTATACTATATTACATAAATAGAGGTTATTTATTCTCTTTTTCACACCGCATGGAGTATTAACAGTTCATATTTAAAATAGTTTCTTGCGCTGCTTCTTCTCGGCACTAGCCCAAAATTGTTCCGAAGCAGTGGTAGGAAAAAATAATTGAGACGTGTAACGCGCTTAGTTTTGATTCCGAAACGCACCTATTTACAGAAATAAATTGGTTTTAATGGTTTTAAAATTTACTTCTTCATCATCATCATTTCAGCCACAGGACGTCCACTGCTGAACATAGGCTTCCCCGCAGTGACTTCCAGATCGGCTGGTCGGAAGCTGACCTGCATCCAGTGGCTTCCTGCAACTTATAATTTACTTAAAAAATATATTTTGTCGTAAGTATATAAACCTAAAGACAAATCATAGCTTCAAAGTTTGCTGTGAGCACACTCATGGCCATCTCAGTCAGTCCGTCCTCTTCGATATTACTGCGCGAGTCTCAAACGCCAAGCCAACCCGTGCAACGCGATGACTGAACGGAGTCAATAAAATATTCTACTTTCATATTCCATTCTGATCCCGCCACATCAGCAGCACCGCGATCTACATCCGAAAATTTATTGGACGCCAAACGTTTGCATTCGGGCCACGCGCTCGTTATTGTAAGGAAATTATTTATACGCGTATTTAAACATGTTACGCGACATTTTACGTATGTTATGCGACATTTTACGTATGTTATGCGCCGTTTACGGAAGCGTTTATGCGAAGGTCGTTCGACTGATTGATTGGGTCGTTCGATCGATCGTTACTGATAGCGACGGTTGAAGACCGCATTTGCGATTGATCTTTTGAGATTGTGCTGGTTTTATGTAGAATACGTATGTTACGAGTCTGTTAAAGCAATAGGTAATTGTTGTAAATTTTACTTAATTTCTAGCTTTGAAAGAAGAAGCGTCTAGTGGATCAAAGTGGGCTGAATGTGATGATACATATTCATAGGTGCTGTTGACGATCGATGCTGCCAACCTTGAACCTTTTTATCCGACTGTCAAATAAAAAATAAAGCTCTGTTTTGTTTAAAAAAATGTTTTTTTTTTGGTCGGGTCATACATATTTTTTATGTGTTTTAAAAGTGTACCGATATTTCGTCTTTCCAAAAAAATGTTAATAAGTAAGTTTAATTTACAAGTCCTGCCATATGCTCTCTCCTCTGTGGTTTCTAAGTTTCTTAAATGTAAGCTTGAAAGAATAAGCAAAAATCTATTAAAATGTGAATTGAAAACCTACAAAAATTCTATAGCGTAACGAATTGGTAAATATTTGGCATACAATTTAATAGTTTTTTAGTTTAGCCACGACCATAAAGAAAACGATAAAATGTAAAAAAAAATGCGAATGGAGAAAATAAAAGGTAAATATCCCCAAAAAGGTTGTAACTGTACCCCGTATCGATGAATATCTTCCTAACAAAGTAGACAATTTAACAGAGGAATAAATATCTATACAGGGTGTAGATTTTAATTCAAGCAGTATTTACTAAAAAGACGTATGATCTCTTACAGAACACGAATTATGAACCAATTAGTAAAAATAAAATAAAAAGCTAATATTCTTTGTAAAACCCTTACTCTGATGTGGCGTAAGATATTGTGGCGTTGACTATTCCCTAATCAATAAGGGTCCATATCAAATTGAGTTAATTCAATAAGAAACAATTTTGGGAGTCATTTTTTTCGTGATTCGTCATCAATATAGGGCATAATCACCTGTAAGTATTGCTCATATTGTCGTCTACACCCTGTATACCTGGCGCCTTCGGCTCTCGAGCTCGCTTGATTGATCGAGCAGTTCGCAGCTCCGGGCCTGACGCAGATGGGAATCTGACAATTTATAGCATAGAAAATCGTTTGACACATATTTTTGTATTCATAAGATAGAGTCCAGACCTTTTACTAACGTATTTCGAGAGGTAAAAATATGTTATTTGGCATTGAATGACTCTTAGGCTGATCGATTGGGTTTTAAACATTAGGTCATATAGTTTAATATTAGAAAGTCAACCATAAAGTTAATAAGAGAGATCAATCACTTAAGTTGTAAAAACATATAACTCTTCATTCTAAAATACATTTCTCAGAACTAAAAATATTAAAATGTTTATTTTCATCCCAAGATAAATCCATTTTAGTTAGAAGTTTGACAGATGGACAATTTGTTTTTGAAGTTATGTAGGATTATAATGCCCTTACTACAAAAAAGATATACCAGGTTTAAAGCATGTCTAAAGAATAGCCAACCAATTTGAAAAATTGGTTCATGAAGCACATATTATCAGATATTCATGACATATTATTAACAAACATTTTTAATTGGTTGACTAACCTTGAGACAGTTTTAAAACCTAGTATATCTTTTTTGTAGTAAGGCCATTATAGTTTTGTGTTGCTAATAGATCATTACGCACTTAAACCAGTGCCTTCTCTTACATAATCCAGGGCCCTAACCATGAACTGTTAAAACAATCACAAATCTGTCAAACATTATCATTTCTGTCAAATTTTGTATGAAATGACGTACCAAAATTGACAGATTTGACAACTTTGAGATTGTTTTAAGAGTTCATGGTTAGGGGGCTGGTCCATATTTATTAATTTATTATCATGAATAAGTTGGTGTTATTGAAACAATTAGGTTTAAATGAGCATGTTCTTTTGTAGGTTAAGCCCGAAGTTCTTTATTTGTAACGTAATAAGATTCTAGCAAGTGGGGTACAGTCACAGACGTAGTACATAAATCCTTGATAAAAAGATACAGGCGAGCAGAAAGGTGTTTGTAACAGAAGAGGTCGTCAAGCTGATGGATCGGCGCGCTGCGATACGGCGCGATACGATTTGTTCTTGTACCTACTGCACGATTAACTTTCTGATTGTATTCTTTTGTGTCGGGAGAGGATTTGTATTTTAACAGTTAATACCTAATACACTACCGTATTATGTCCAAAACAAGAGTGACGTTAAGTTATTAACTGCCGAGCGTGATAATAAAGCTGTTGTCTATTTTTTCTTGCTTCAAAAAGGTTCCAAAAGACTCAAGACTATTTCTGGCACAGTGCAGATAATGATATATACAGAAGGTGCAGGGGCGTGCGGTGCTTATAGGCAAGTAGGCAGTTAAATGAAATGAGGTAGGCAGTAGGTACTTATGAGTGTCATTGATGAAAACCACAGATTTTATCAATAAAACACTTAATTAGGTATTTAATGCCTCCTTCTCCTCCTCGCGTCGTTTTCCTCATTACTGAGGGTCGTGACTCCCCCGCTGCATTAGTTTCTCCCGTACGATTTCCCTCCATCTGCTGCGATCCTTAGCTTCATGAAGGGCATTTAATGCCTACATCGAAATAAAACTGATGCCCGCAACTGAGGAGGTACATGTAGTATATAGGTAATAATGTGTACATTTGAACTAGTAGCCATAAAGGTTATTATGTCCATCAAAACAATGTACTTGTACTATGGGTTCAACGTCGCTAGCCGCTAGCTATTCCATCTTACATTCCTTGCAAGTTAAAATATTTAAGTTGGAAGAATGATCGACCGTAAAAATGTAAAAAGTTATATAGTACTATCAAAACTTATACACTTAAAGACGGACAAAGTAACTGATATTTGGCCAGTGATACGCCGACAGAACCATTTCCGAGTCAACAACGGCCACTGCCCAAACAAATAATTAAATTACTCCGCGAACAACCCTCGGTATTGGTTCCAGTTTTTTGATTCCGTCTGCAGTTGACTGAGTGCATTGAATTGACTTTTCAGATATTTACTGAGAGATTGCAGATTGTTCTATAACAGTAAATAGTATTGGAAACAACTAGGTTATGACCACTGACATGAGTATTTATTATAGTCTGTTTAAATAATGTTGGTACTTAACTGAAATTGAAATGAATGAAATGTAATTCTTTATTCTGTATATAGGCCCTCTTCCGGCCACTTATACGCGTCCCAATATATTAGGTCCGATTTTATTAGTTTACATCCTGTTAACCTGTGACTATATAGGTGAAGAGCAATCGTAAAAACCAATTATCAAATATTAACCATAACAACTAAAAAAGTTTAAAATCCAAATCAACAACATTGACTTCATATTCCATAAACTCCTCCTATCTTTGGTACGTTTAACCATCTGATTATCCGTCTTATTCCTTCCTGTTGTCAGAGCGAGAAAGAGTTGAAAATAGGACGAGTTTATGCAATATGCATTCGATGTTGTTATTTTGTATTTTTAACTTTTTTAGTTTTTATGGTACACATTTCAAAATTGGTTTTTACGATTGCTTTTCACCTATATAGTCACAGGTTAACAGGATGTACATTTATAAAATCGGACCTTATATATTGGGCTGGTGATGAGAAGAAGCGGCGCAACAAACTCAGTCACCTTTGTCAGCCTGATTTTATTTCAGGAAATACAATACTAACTGACCTGGAAGCCTAAATTAAGCTTTGAAGTGAATAAACTGAAACCACTCAGCATCGCGAACCCTAAAGTTTTGATATGTTAAAGATATAGGAGCAACCTCTAGGTCAACTATTCATCTTCATACTGTTTAGTATGTCTAGTGTTGATTCTTAAATACAATATGATCTCAGTCTTATTATAACCTAAATTAATGTCTTAAAAGTTTAGTAAAAATGCTTTTGATTATTTGTTTTATCTTTTACAATTGGGTTCAAGTCATATCAAATCTAAAAAGAAACACTTCTTTAACAAATTAATGACAGCTGGTATTTTATTAGTTCCAAAGAAAAGGTCATTGTATCTGGAACATAAAATCACGCGTTAGGAGAAAGTATAATTTGGGCCTTAAATAATATATTATAATAGACAACATTTATAGTAATTATTATTAGTCAAAACAGATTTTTGTGACCTTTGTTCAGCAGTGGGAAACCTATGGCTGAAATCATTATGACGTGGACGAAGGCCCGCAAAATATTGTGTTTTATATTCGCTTTTGATTTGATATACAGGGTGTACAAAAGAATAGGACACTCCTTAAAACCACGTGATCAGCTGGTCATATACAGCAACTTTTTCCATGGGAGCAACATCAAAATCGATAAAATTTTCTCAGCTTCTCCATACAAACTTACTCACATATCTCGATGATAGGTAATGTAGGAGCATCTGAAAATAAAATCACAATTTTCACCACCACCAGCTGATTGCGTGGTTTTAAGGAGTGTCCCATTCTTTTGTACACACTGTATAAAATCATTTAAACTTACAATACCCTTGCTCATAATTATTTTTTCACACTTGTATCAATATGTACACAGACTATACAATAAATTAATAATACTATTTATCTCTCTCACTCACCTGGGTTTGTCAGTGGGAATAAAAGAGACAGATAGAGTCAAGAAATCGAATTCATTTAGCGACGTAGAGCCACTAGCTCCCACCGTTTGATTATTTAGCTTGTGTACAAGTAGCTGCTGCAGCGTTGTGTAAAGCCGTGTCCTCACTGTGCGAATAATTAGTGGCCAATTAATTAATAAATAAATATTAATATTGGACAACATCACATACATTGCTCAGATCCTAAGGTAAGTAGCGAAAGCACTTGTGTTATAGAAATCAGAAACAACGACGGTACCACAACACCCAGACCCGAGCGAATATAGAAAAGTTCGTTTTCAACATTGACCTGCGGGTAACCATAAACTCTTAAAACAATCTCAAAGTTGTCAAATCTGTCAATTTTGGTACATCATTACGTACAAAATTTGACAGATTTGATAATGTTTGACAGATTTGAGATTGTTTTAAGAGTTCGTGGTTACCGCTCTGAGGGATCAAACCCGGAACGTCAGGGATGGCGGCGCCATTTTAAGTCCGGCGTGCTCGCCTCTCGGCTACGGAGGTCGTCATTGTTTGTTTGCATGCTTCCAGTTGCCTTCCTTTAATTTATAAATGAAGTGCCCGTACAGTGCGTAAGGTTTGCTACACACATATCCGGGCCGGCATTAATCGGCAAAGCCGGGCTGCAGAACCGAATGTGTAGATGCATGTAATGTAGTAGATGTTTCAGCCCCTCTAGCATGAGCAATAAAACACGATATGCTATGATATGATATAGCGATTTATCGCATATTTTTTGGTCAAAATATGAACTTTTATCAAAAAATCGGGCATGATCGTGATGTCGCCAGCAAGGACATGCTGACTGTTTCGATAAAAGTTCGAGATGGCGGCTATGTCACCATATTTTGAAAGTTGGGTGTCGATAAATTGCTGTATCGTATCATATCTTAATTATTATCGTGTTTTGTTGCTCATGCTGGTCGGCTCTGTTGTTCGACGCATACGGCGTAACCGACAATGCCGGCTCGAATGTGTGTGTAGCTACCCTAATAAAAGCAGTTTGCGGCGTTTCGCTCGCCGACTTAATTAGTCAGCGGCTGAGTAGCAGCAGTTCATTAGAATAGTTTGTTAAGGGATTGCTACCATGTACCTTATTTTTGAGTTCCCGATATTTCGGCACTGTTGCAAGCGCCATGATCACGGAGTAACTGAAGATCTTGCGGGTAAGTTTTTAAGGGCAAACATATCGGTCTACCCTCTTTCTTTTATTGCACGCGTCGGTACCATTGTCTACAAACTCACTATTTTCTCGCACCTGTTCTTGACACACAACACTAACAGTATCTGACCGCGACACAACTCCGTGATCATGGCGCTTGCAACAGTGCCGAAATATCGGAAACTCAAAATTAAGGTACATGATAGCAATCCCGTAACAAACTATTCTAATGTTAGTGACCATGAAAGTTTAAAACAATAGCAGCAGTTCACTCTCGGAGCGCTGCGTGGCGAAGTACTTATTTGTTTATCTTACCTTTCAAGAGCTTACAAGCGCTATACTGATATTACGCTACAGTTTGTCGCTCACTCAACACCGAGTAAGCGACCGATACACTCAGTTCTCGAGGCTCTCGAGTGGCAAACCACGCCTTGGCAAACGTAGTGTATGACGCCCCTAGCTAAATGGACCGACGATTTTAGAAATAAAGCTTCACTGTGGATTGACTGGATTAAAAACTGACTGAGTGACTGGATTAAAAAATCGGGAGATCGTGCTCTTGGGGGTAGGCTTACGTCCCAACAGTGGATTGCAACAGTCTGACAAGATGATGATGACACTCAGAGTCAGCCAGCGGACACTCAGCCGCTAACTTTTAGTTTAATGGAGATACGGTCTTAGTATAGAATCAAGGATATTGTGCGCTCTCGTTCTCAAACAAACTCTAATGTCTAAACACCCGCTTCCTTAAGTGTAAGTAATTGCAGAGAACATCGCGGGAACATGTTTATTTTATACTACGGTAGGTATTCTAGGTGCACTCTAGATTATTAATGTGTCGCAGTATAAATCACTCAGTGTGATTTTTACTTTATAATAAGAACAGGGCCCTAACCATGAACTGTTAAAACAATCACAAAGTTGTCAAATCTATCAATTTTGGTACGTCATTTCATACAAAATTTGACAGAAATGATAATGTTTGACAGATTTATGATTGTTTTAACAGTTCATGGTTAGGGCCCTGGGCGGTAACCACGAACCCTAAAAACAATCTCAAATCTGTCAAATTTTGTATGAAATGACGTACCAAAATTGACAGATTTGACAACTTTGAGATTGTTTTAGGAGTTTATGGTTATGGCCCAGCCCCCTAACCATGAGCTCTTAAAACAATCTCAAAGTTGTCAAATCTGTCAATTTTGGTACGTCATTTCATACAAAATTTGACAGAAATGATAATGTTTGACAGATTTGTGATTGTTTTAAAAGTTCATGGTTGGAGCCCTGATTGGTAGTTTTCCAGTTCAAGTTACTACTTTTGAAAGGACCTTCTTTATTGAATCGATTTTGGATTTTAAGGAAACCCTGAAAGCTTCTATATAAGTGTTTCGTTCGTTCGGAAGTATTAACCTACTAAATCAAAATAACCATTCACCTGTATTAAACCTTTGCCAATTTGTAAACTATTGAAAACGGTCGTGTTTTTTACAAGGCTAATATTTTACGTTGGTCATATTTTGTCAAAGGTTAGATACAAGTGAATGGTTATTTTAATTTGATAGTTTAATAGGTCCGAACGAACGATTTCTATAATTTCGTATTACATGGTGACTTAGTTCCTTTTTTATGGATGACGTTTTCAGATGATAATCTTTCTTCAAATAAAATGACTGTACTTGTTGCATGTACTTAAGGTTTAGCGTACCCATGCACCACTATGCAAGAATCTTTTAACGACCTCCGTAGCCGAGAGGAGAGCACACTGGACTATAATGGCGTCGCCATCTCTGAAGTCTCGGGTGCGATCCCTGGTCGGGTCAATGTAAAAAAAGTTTTTTTCTATAAAGTCTCGGGTCTGGGTGGTATGGTACCGTGGTTGTTTCTGATTTCTATAACATAAGTGCTTTAGCTACTTACCTAAGGATCAGAGCAATGTTAATGATGTTGTTCAATATTGATTTATTATTATTTATTTAGCTTGGTTATTTTTCCAAAAAGAAAAATTCTAGTAGGGACATGTCACTTGCAAAGTAAACCCTATGAAACATGAATCCAAAATATGTTTTCCAACATAAACTAATTATAAAGTCAACCATTAATTATATCGTTGTGTTCATTTCGCAATTAAGCAAACGTGCTAGTAATGACCCCACAGAGAGCTGGTCACAATACTCAAATAGTTTAAATGCTGAACTCAAAACGATCTAACTGAAATAATGCAGGCTTTCAATGTTAAATGCATGCTTCAGCGAAGTTCCCTTCGGCTTACATTACACTTCAAGCGAGGATATATAAATTGAAATATTGCGTAGCTTTGTCATCGGATGTCAGTGGCGTGCATTGGTTTTATTTCGAGGAAGGCGGTTGGTAACTACTATGTGTTTTATTGATGATAATCAGTGGTTTTCATCAAAAACACATATTTATAAGTACCTAATGCCTACCACATTTCATTTATCAGGTAGGCACTGCCTAATTGCCTATATGCACTGCACGCCCCTGTCGGATGTATCACGTCATTTAATTTTAATGAACGTTTTCTATTAAAGGAGACAATCCACGGCATGAATGTTGAGTGTTGGGGCAAAAAATGGGGTGCGCATTGCGCATCTTACGAAACGATCATCGTATTAGAGACGCATGTGCATGGAGCTAACTACCAATCCCGGTCGGGGCTGCAGGCGCGTTGCGCCACTAGCTTAGCTAATCACGTTATCGTAACGGTCTTCTGTGCATATTTCGCCCAACGCTCAACATCCGTGCCGCTAGTTGTATATACTGTTAAAAAGGTAGCACTTAAAATCATCTCTTATTTACGTAGTTTAACGATCATTTTCTATATTTAACACTAACAAGGATCAGTTTCTTAATTACTGAGCAGTTGTAGCGCTTATTACAACTAAATATAAGCCTATTTACTTTGCATATGGACTTGAATTAAACTTTTTTACACGACCCGATATCTTTATAACTCTACAATTGCTTCGGGACAATGTTGTGAGCTACCTAGCCCATGAAGTAGCAGCGCAAGAAACCTGGTATTATTGTTTAGTACACTATTGTCAGCGTATTTTAAGTCTGTCGGCCTTAGTGCTCAATGACTTATCTTACATCCGTGAGATGAATGCTAGGAACAAACGCCATCCGTATTTTTTGGTATTGCATGGTAAAAGAAACACCGCAAGGAAATCAGCACTGTTAAACACTGAAAGTGTACCCATAGTCCAAAATAATTTGATTTTCCCGTCAAAGGGTTGTGAAAGTTCGATGCCCATTATTCCAAACAGTGCAAAAAGCGTAATGGAAGATTTTTACCTGGTTCAAACTATGTTTTGGTTGTAATTTATCGCTTTCATCACACCGGATCACAAGCTCTAGCACATAAACAGACGCGAGTGTCGACCGCTCCGCACTTTAAGCTCGGTTTCGCCTAATTGAAACTTCAACGTACGATAGGTTTTGTGAGCTAAACTTTTCCAATATCTATCTATTTGTCGCCGAGTGCGGGATTCGAATTAAAACTTTACTAATTAAGTTTAACACGTAATGAAGTTTAGGCTGTGCCGCCGTAAATTAACGGCACGACACAAATTTCAAATATTAAATTTGGGATATTATTTTTTAAATATAAAACTACGTAAACTTTGTGATTGCGTCCTTGTGAGCATTAAGCTTAGTAGGGATGTATTTTGGGTGCACCTTTATACAAAATACAATTCTTTGCACTTTCATGTTTGTGGCAAGCAACTGCAACTAAGAGAAATAGATAGGAGTATTGGTAAAATTAACCCTGACTTTACATTATTTATGACGTATAGCTTTTTATGACTATGATTTGACGACCGTCTGGTGTAGTGGTTCGCGCACCGGACTACAATGCCTGGCGGTTGCGGGTTCGAATCCCGCGAGGAGCAAATGTAAGTGTGATGAGCACGAGCATTTGCACCTAAGTCATGGTTGTTTATTAACGTATTTAAGTATGTTTATCCGTTATCTAGTCGCCATAGCACAAGCTTTGCTTAGTTTGGGGCTAGATAATTGGTGTGATTGTGGAAACAATTTATTATTTATTATTTATACCTTTTTAGATATAAGAAATTGGGTTGGCATATTTAATACAAGTCTAACGAGAACTCGTTATACACCCGATTTATCAGAGAAGTGTTTTCATAAGAGTTACGCGATATTAAATATTAAGCCATCGAACCGGATAATTGTAATAACTCTTATTTAATTAGTTCCCTTAATACTCATCGTCGAGCAATTACCATCACTTTTCGTAAAGAAAGTTGTCTATATTTATCTCCTCCTCTATAGTCAGTCCCTCAGAGGTTGCCTGGATGATGAGCTGTCTCCAGGCCTTTCGATCCTGCGCCCGTCTGAATGCTTCGTAGAACGACATTTCCAGGGTTTTCAATTAAGTCCGACCAACGTGTTGGTATTCGGCACCGTGGTCTTTTGCCCTGTCTTTTCCCGATGAGGATATTATCTTATGAAGAATGTTATTTTAATACTGAAAGTATCCTTTGTATTTTTATAGGTTTTAGAATATCTCCAAGGTGTTATAATAATAATCTCGTAAAATAAATATTATATGTGCATTTATAGTTAAGTTTTTTTCTTCCAAATTACGAGTCTGGGTGAGTTGGTAGCAGGGGCGTGCAGTAAATATAGGCGATTAGGGAGTGAGTACCTAAAAAATGAAATGAGGTAGACAGTAGGTACTTTCAAATGTGTATTAATGGTAAAAACTACTGATTTTCATCATAAATACACATTTGTAAGTATCTACTGCCTACCTCAAAATAAAACTAATGCCCGCCACTGGCTGGTAGTCGCCCCGGACAAATAAAATGGTAGTTAGATTTCTTAAATTGTTAGTTATTACGTTATACATACTGCATCGTTATTCATGTTTCATAAAGATATATAAAACTTAAATGAGTTTACAGACCACAACAGTGTACCTGAGACAGTTGTTGAGGATAAAAGTCGAAATAGGTCAGATTTGGGAAAAACACAGCATAAGTGTGGTGCGGTAGGCCCTACTGTCTAGCTATAAGGTTGGATGGTATTTTTGGACATATTCCTGTCCCTTAAGAAGACGTAAAATTACAACAATATTTTCTTATGAAACAATTTTGAATCCACAAAACTGTATTTTATTCATTTGTATCGCTTTTTGCGTTTCTGACGACAAAATTAGGCAGTCGGGGTTTCAAATACCGTTAGTGTTTGTGTGAGTTTTTTTTAATGTTATTACTGAATTATGCACCTTTTTAAATTAATTTATAATGTATATTTGAGAGCCTATATGCTATTTAGTAGCCATAGCACCAATACGTTATGTTTAGTAAATATTATTAGTATATTTTTGTAAGTTTTTTTTTTTACTTACTGCCACTAGACAAATTGTTACTGTCCTTCTTTTCATTATTGCCCTTGCAAAGTGAGACTGATAAAGTCAAATAACTAAAAGGGAACAGCTATGCAGAGAAGAAATTCTCATATTCATAAGGCATTTATCACGTATAAAAACGTTAACAACTATCATCTCATTTAGAAATGAAACCCAAGTGAGTAAATTTATGAGTATGGTTAGTTATAACGATAAAACTCTTTATTTGCTAAATGGTATGCATAGATCTGATCATCATCATCATATCAGCCTGTTGCAGTCCACTGCTGGACATAGGCCTCCCCCAAGGAGCGCCACAGCGCACGATCTCCCGCCCTTTGCATCCAGTCGCTGCCAGCTGCCTTCTTCAGGTCATCGGTCCATCTAGCCGGGGGGCGTCCTACACTACGTTTGCCTAAGCGTTTGCATAGATCTATTGAAATGAAAATAGCAAGCATGTTTAGCCAACACGAGGCATGCAAATTGAATACAAAATTGAGAGCTTAAAAATTGCATTAAATTAAATTAGGTCATAGAAGTCAGTCATATCATAATTATGTCGAAATTAATATTTATTTTTAAAAGAAACCTAATAGTTTCCTAGTGTGTATAATTACAACTTGATAACTAGGCATCAACTTTCAAGCTACTGAATTACATAACGTTTAAATACGGCTTCGTTCCTCGTTCAACTCTTCATCGTTTGTACTCGTTAAATCAAGTGGTACTACTGAAACAAGCTACTCTATGCTCAAAGGTTTCAAGAAAAGCAAAGGCTTCTTTGTTAAAGATCGATTAAAGAAGTATCGTTTTGTCCACAATCTCAACCTTTGAAACATTCGAGATCATTCCACTTCCGTTTCGTCCCCTGAACCCGATACTGTTGATGTTTTTTGTAAATGCAATTTATAATGAGCAGTCGTCGTTATTATTCAGAAGGTATCAATGACCGAATTCGGATCTTCTTTTTGATTTGGACAATCTTTTTGGATTTACCGGATAAAATTGCAGAGTCAAGTTACGTGGAAAATACAAAATATTTTAAAATTTTGGGCTTTTTGACGATTTGAGTATTGTAGTTGCGCGGTAATTCGCGTTGTACCCAAAAGGTTTTCATTCCTGTTTTAGGTCAATTCAAAAACGGTTCCTTGTGCATAATAATTTGGTGTCACACAATGATTTTTAGGGTTTCGTACCCAAAGGGTAAAACGGAACCCTATTACTAAGGCTCCGCTGTCAGTCTGTCTGTCTGTCCGTCTGTCACCAGGCTGTATCTCATAAACCGTGATAGAGAGTTGAAATTTTCACAGATTATGTATTTCTTTTGCCGCTATAACAACAAATACTAAAATACAGAAAACAATAAATATTTAAGGGGGCTCCCATACAATAAACTTTTTTTTTTTTTTGCTGTTTTTATAGATAATGGTACGGAACCCTTCGTGCTTGAGTCCGACTCGCACTTGGCCGGTTTTTATTATTTTCTTTGAGAATTTGGGTAATTGGAATAAGATAACAGCGAAAAAGCTGTTTTGCTGAATGCAAGGCACAGTAATGTAAATCACAAAAAAATTTTTTGGGTACCATCAAATCGGTTTCTTGTACTCAAACTTTTATTAACTGACTATTTATGGTAAGTGAAATAAGTAAAAATAACCACATTTAGTTTCAAGTAAAGCTAATAAAATCATTTTGTAAACAACACAGAAAATTGTTGTCACCGTGTGTGCCATTGGCGCGAGTGATTTTTATTTCGAACACATTGTCTATGACACCGATGAGCCGGTGTTTGCGCGTCAGTCACCGGCGCGCCGCGTTCGACAGCCATATCCGTTCGCTTGCGTCCGGTGTCCGGTGGCCGGACCGGACCGGCGCCGCGCGTGGCAGAATAGGATTTAGGGGTTTATAATGTATAAAATGGTACCATCAAAGAAAACTATAAATACGCCGCAGGGCTTATGACACAAATGCACCCAAGCTAAAACGTCTTTTCCCATAAAATTGGATATGTCGTGGCCCGATCTTAAAATTAATCGCTTCATGATTTGTCCAACCATTTCATAAAATAGTCGTTTTTCATGATGCGGCACAGTACCCGCAGCGGGTAAGATAAGATCGGGCCACGACATATCCACTGGCCACATCATGATGTTGATAGGCCAGATCAATGAATCAGTCAGCGTTTGACGATAATATGATCGACTACTTCATGAAATGGCCAAACGTTCGTGGTCATATTTTAAAACAGTTATATTATCCACCGGCAGAGGCGCTGATGTCATTTTGTTATTGTTGTACAACATGGCGGCGGAAAATTATTCTGTTCTTGTGAATTGTGAAAGTGAATCATAAGTTTAAATAGAAGATTAAATTGCAGTGAATTATCATTAAAACATTAAGCTAGGTGATTTTTATAAAAGTCACTCGAAAAAAAGGCTCAACGACAAAAGTCGTGGAGTTCGACACATAATTTGGGAGGTTAGTTAGGTTACTTAAATCCTTTCATTGATTAGGTTTCCTTCAAAATTACAAGTATTTATAATGTTTTATTTATGTATCTATCGAGAAAATTAATATTAAACAAATTCCAATAGCTTGTAAGCGTATTTGTACCTATTTTAATAATATGGCCAAACGTTAATTAACATATCATCAAACGTTGACGTTTAAACGACATGGCCATTTTTGTTTTGCCGTTTTATGAAATACGACCATTTTTTTAAATGGCCGGCCACATCATGAAGCGGGCCACGACCGATACACCATGTCAAATTCGGTTTGTTACACTGTTGGAAAAAGCAAATGAAAAGGATTTATGCTACTGACATTTAGTTTAGAATCCGAATGTTATTAGTTGCTAGAATGTTTGCTTACTTTACATAACCTAATATACTTTATTGTTAACTTACCATTAGTTAATTTAGTTCATAGTAAATGTTTTGGCAATTTAGATATTTTCAATATTTATATTTCTTAGCAACCACGCTTTACCATTCTGCTTGGGTTTGAATGAGCTAAATACTGCTTTGTTTAGTTTCGTAACAAAACAAAGTTTTAAAACAATGGATTTGAGGCTTGAATTTTGCTAAAGCGGTACTAAAACGGCGCAAAAATGGTACCATGAATTGTTGAATCAAATATATAATTGAAAATAGCTTCTAATAAAATTGCATTCTGAACCTATGTTTTTAACAGGACGAATGAACATAATAATTTTGAATCGATTATTATGTCAAATAATATTACGTTTGTATTTAAGATTCTTCACTTATTTCTATTCTAGATCACTTATTCCTTACTATAAAAAGTATTTCTCGATATCATTTTGTCCAATAAAATTGTTTTAACATCAAAAATTGTGTCACTAAAGATTTCTCCGAAGAAGCTTATAAACTCGATGTTAAAATAACATACGCGACAAAACTTCAAAAGCAAATTTAATATAAGCCTGAAGAAATATTTTCTGAAGCCACTCAAGTTATTTTGTTTCTATTGAAAATTAAGAGTTACTTACTTCAATCAAATTAATGCAACCTCTAACAACGAACACCTTGAACAAATGAAGTTGAATTTCTAATAAGGGTCGGTTCTAATTTAAGATATTCTAGGTTTAAAACCGTAATTAATTACTCGTACTAAGTAAAGCTGCCAATTTGATGTCAAAATCTGTAGTTATTAATTATAATTAAATTTACAAATTATTGTCCTCAGACTGAAAATTTAATCGACAGGATGACTATGAAGACGAAGTAATTGCACAGAATATTCTGCCCATTAGAAGTAAATTATAACTTTGTATGGAGGTAATCTTTTTCTTCCAATTTTAATGTGTTGCTCTAAAAAAAACTATTCATTTTACTAACTATGATGACTAGTTAAAGCGGTGTCTTCATCTTGATTCTTGAAATTTTGTTACAACTAGTGGCACCGATTGCAGAAGACCATTGCGATTACGTGATTGGCTTATATTCGTGCGACGCGCCTGCACCGCCGGCCGTGATTGGTTGTAAGCTCTGCGCACACGCGTCTCTGATACGATGATCGTCTCATAAGATGCGCAAACCGATCCCCACTTTTTGCACCAGCGCTTAACATCCGCTGCTGATGATTGTATCAGCTGCTGATATTTAGGTATAAAACTGTATTAAGAAAAATTCAATCAATTTAAAAAAAAACCTGCTCATTACTAACTGGCTAAACTGTATCCTGCTTATGTAAATAAGTTTTTTTTTACAATTGCCTAAACCATTTAGAAGATTTTGATCTTAAAATTTGTACTTATAGAAACGCTCGATAAATCTATCTGTTATACATAATTATTATGGTCTTTATTTTACAATTGTTGTCGACCTCGGTAACGACCCCCGTAGACGAGAGGCGAGCACGTCGGACTTTATATGCCGTCGCCTTCTCTGAGGTTCCGGGTTCGATCCCCGGTCGGGTCAATGTAGAAAACAAACTTTTCTGTATTGTCTCGGGTCTGGGTGTTGTGGTACCGTAGTTGTTTCTGATTTCTATAATACAAGTGCTTTCGCTACTTACCTTAGGATCAGAGCAATATATGTGATGTTGTCCAATATTTATTTATATTACAAGCTGGGCTTAGTTTGGGGCCGTGTGATTTTTGGAAGAGGTAATTTATTTATTTCCCGAACGCTCATTTTCCACCCAGCTTGCTTACATTACAGTATTACCATAAGGCCAATTAAAGCCTCAGCCGGACGTGCGTGAAGCCCCAACGCGCTCGTGACTCGAGCCCGATTGGTCCGACACACAGTGTAAAATGGAAGCAGTAACTTTGATACTTACTTTTTTAATATTTTTTAATAATGGACAACATTTACTCTCCGCTCTGATCCTAATTTAAGTAGCTAAAGCACTTGTGTTATATAAATCAGAAATAACGACGGTTCCACAACACACAGACCCGAGCCAATATAGAAAAGTTCTACATTGATCCTACCGGGAATCGAACCCGGAACCTCAGTGCTGGAGTCCAGCATGCTTGCCTCTCAGCTACGAAGGCCGGTCGTCATTGCTTCGATGTCTCAGATCCCCGATGGAAACAGTAACATTATTACATATTTTACTTTGTTGGTTCAGAGACACGAAGTGGATCTTGGCCTCCGATCGACTGACTGACCGATTGGTTCGATGAAGATCGATCCAATAGTAAAAATGGCTTTAACTTTTTTATTTTTAAAATCGACTGGTTATGAATGCCTGCATTAAGGCACTAAGTCCAACTTATGTAAAAAAATAACTTTTAGTACATTGATAACCTGATTGGTCAGGTGGTACGATGAGTTTTTCGTTGATACTTGGTAAGATCAATTCAAAAACAAACTATCTGAATTAAATCTTAAGATCTACCTCCATATTTAAAGATTTTAATCCTAAAGCTTAAACCTCAGTCTGTTTTTATCAACGTCAAACAACCCCGTGTTCTGATTTCATCTCGAAGGGGGTGGTAACACTTAATCGCTTCGAATTAGTGTAAGCGCCAACAACAGACGTCGCGACTTCATGGATGACGTCATTACGAGACGTTATATTTGACTTACGTCGATTTTGCTCCTTTATAATGTAAGACTGTGTAGGTGGTGCGTAACGATAGCACTATAGGCTGTAAAGTTATGCCGTTATACAGGATGGCAACTCTAAATATTACATTTTGAGTTTTCCTATGGTTCGTTACCATAGGGAAACTCAGATTTAGAAATTATCGCCATATTTCGGCCAAAGAATGTCCACTGTTAAACATAAGCCAACCTCAATGACTTCCAAATCCAGAATGTCCTGGTTTTGCTAAAATCTCGATCAAAGAAAGTGTAAGTAAAATCCACAGCCATTGACGTATTGAAAAGCCCACTGTACCTATGAGTAAATTAAGAAAACGATGTTATTCTAAGTTCACTCTAGCATGGGGGTACTGGGACACGAGCCTAGATAATTTATTGTCTAGGATCCTCACTTCACGACTGCAATAATTAATGTGTTGTCCATCGCATCTTTAAATGTCTTCATTCTCAATCTCCAGTACCCATCGATACAACAATATTTCCTCAGGATGATTGGTATTGTATCTGTCACCTTCTCTCTGCACCCCTACGGTATGTATAAATAGCACGATCGCGCCTGTCCGTAGCCGTGACGAGGGTGAGCAGTGAGCACGTGTGGGGCGCGTGCCAGCCACAGTGGGGACAGCTAGCGTTTGCCGTGTTTGCGGAACCATTAGCGGAATTGTACATTATTAAAGATACAATTTGGCAGCGTTAGAGTGAAAAAAACATGTTTTTTATTTATTGTAAATTGAAAAGAATTTATTCGATAAAAATATGAGCACGAAAAAAAAATCATTTATCTAATTTATTGTTAAATGGTAAAAGTAAACTAATAAACAAAATGTACCATGCAAACATAATTAATTGATGAAACAAAGCAATTTAAATAGTTTCTTGTTCGTAATAATCATTATTAAATCGAGCACTGGTATTGGTATTTAGTTTTACATTTTCGAAATACATAACAAAATATTCATGAAACATAAATAATTTACTTAAGTTTTTGCCCAGTAACGTTGACGTTGGCACCTCAATCACACCACCACATTCCGAGGAAAAACACAAGCAAATAGCGCATTTTTTATTTAATAGATCATTTATAATAAAGTTGTCATAAATGTAATAATTATTCATAAAAAGTAAGCCTAAAATATATTTAGGTAATTTTATCAAGTGTAGAATAAGGTACAGTGCTATTTTTTTATGAAAATACAATATATTAAATAAATAACACTTGAAAAAAATCATCGACCTTAGGTGGGACTCGAACCCACGTCCCTCGCAAGCCGGGTGAGTGCTTTACCAACTAAGCTACCGAGGACGTCACGTGACAAGATGAAATTCCTCAAGTGTTCTTTCTCGCTGTCAAAGCCAGCGTATTCTGATCAATGTTGTAGCTATATGTATAGCTGAGTAGTATATTACCGTCAACACCCTATAGAAATATTTTTACAAATATTTGACTATTGGTTAAGATCAGAAATGCTTAAACATTGTAAATTTTTGTTTTTAGCAATTCCATGCAAGGTTTTAATTGCAGATAAATAACACTTGAAAATAAGTCATCGACCTCAGGTGGGACTCGAACCCACGTCCCATCGCAAGCCAGGCGAGTGCTTTACCAACTAAGCTACCGAGGACGTCACGTGACAAGATGGCTTGCGATGGGACGTGGGTTCGAGTCCCACCTGAGGTCGATGATTTTTTTCAAGTGTTATTTATCTTCAATTAAAATCTGGTATGGAATTGCTAAAAACAAAAATTTACAATATATTAAATAATTATACTTATCATTTAAATATCACATAAACTGATAGTACGGATCCTCAATAAGTTCGTTTATACAAACAAAGCATGCTAAATGCACTTACATTTGAACTACTTAAGCTACTGACGTCACCTGCGCTATGGCGGCGGGGTAAACAAATAAGCATGGCAATGATGGGAGCACGATGGGAATAATGCATGTTCCGCGCACACGCCCCGAATTCCGGCCGAGCTCCGAGCTTGATGCATTTTGACAGTGCACCCTTAACCGCTGTTAGCACGATATTATACTGTTATTGGGAAATTGTTTCATGATTCGCGGTTCATTTGAAATATATTGAGATTCCACTGGCGTATAAATGAGAAGGCGATATCTATGGCTGATGAAATTGCCTTTTTGATATAAAAATAAATTTAATATTTAAAGAAACCATTATATTTCGCTTCTCGTTATATTTGTAATATTATAATATAATAAAATCAGGCTGACAAAGGTGACTGAGTTTGTTGTGCCGTTTCTTCTCATCACCAGCCGATATGTTGTCCCGAAGCGGTGGTAGGGCTAAGTTATATGGCTTTCATTTTATTTTATTTCCAGATCAATTCGATACTATTGATAGAATCAGGCGTTACTTTGCGGGAATCCCTAACTAAAAAATTATGAAAATGTATTTATTCAATTCGATACTGTCATCCGGAACTTAACTTAAAAGGAGATTTCTTTCATGCAAGGATTGTACCGTTGGTGGCCATTGATGTTAAGCAAACTAATAACTAATCTTACTATCAAATGTAATCACTTCGCCTTGATGCTTCGGACAAGGCATTACGACTAGTGTTAATAGATATGAGCTAGGACCAACTTTTAGTGCCTCCCAAAGCATGGAGATGCTTGTGATAAATTACACTATCAATATGCTTGTTCCGATATTATTAGTGTACATCCTATTAACCTGTGACTATATAGGTGAAAAAAAAACAACATTCAGACGATTTGAGAACCTCCTCCTTTTTTTGAAGTCGGTTAAAAAGCAATCGTAAAAACCAACTTTCAAATGTCTATCATAAAAACTATAAAAGTTAAAAATAAAAATAACAACATCGACCTCATATTGCATAAACTCGTCACAGGTTAAGAGGATGTACACTAATAAAATCGGACCTTATATATATATATGTGTTTAAGCTATGGTTATTTTTGGTTTAAAGATGCCAGAGACAATTTTATCTTAATAGTGCTACAAAATGCTGACTTCCAAACGACCTATATGAAAGTTAAATGGCTGAGATTATGATTTCGATAATGAGTTGTACAGGCGGACCTTGGGCTGAGACATTTTATATTACCTGCAAGCGCCATGAACCCTTGATTAACTCTAACATTATAGTACCCACGGTTAAAATACAGTTAAAATATGTTAATACAGAATATCCGGGTCTGTAACTTGAATACGTTAATCCGACTGAGCAAACATCAAAAGCATATAAACATCATTAGAAGTGCCTACCTACGTTATTTGTTAAATTTCGGTGACATTTCTGAAGCTGTGTAAATTTCAGGGAGTCCTTTATTCCGAATAAAATAATCCGAGCGGAGACATCGGCTCCCAGGAGACTACGGGGATGAGTCATTAGGAATCGTATCGAATTGACAGACGATTTTTATGTTTCAAATAAATCTACGATCCAAAAATGCTTTTATTGAGTTTTATTTTGACGTGCGCATATATTTTTGTATGTTTAAGATGTTTTTAAAAAGGTTTTAGACATTTAATGAAATAGAAACAACGATTTATGGGAATTCCTGTAGAGATGAAGTTATGTACCTCGGATGAGTCGTTCACAGCCGGATGAGTAACGAGTTGGTTTCTATTTATTTTCGGCAAAGCTGAACGATACCGGGTCGATAATACGCGTTCTGGTTTTATATTGTCAGTCCGGGCGAACATGCTGATACACAGGTTCTCACGATGCACAGTAGCAGTCAAAATAACGCTGTTCAAAGCGTACTGTACCTCGTTATACTCGGGGGCCCTGTGGTTCAGATATACCCAAAGGTCTTACAATGCTCTGCGGGTCCAATACAACAACGCATTCAGGGCGTTGTTGCGGCTGCCGCGATTTTGCAGTGCGTCGTCTATGTTCGCCGAGGCTCACACGGACGGTTTTGACGCCACCTGGCGTAAAAAATCGGGCTCACTTCTGCGCAGGCTGCGCGGCAGCCCCAACATCATGCTGCGTGCGATAGCCGACCGGCTAGACAGCCCGCTTGTCTGGGCGCTAGCCAACCGTACTAAATCCTTGTTAAAAATTAAGTACTAACATAGGTTTTAAGTTTATTGTCTACTAACAAAATGGACCTTGTAGTCTTAAATAAATAAATTGAATTGAATTGTCGATGGTCAAATGAAATGAAATGAAATGAAATTCTTTATTCTGTATATAGGCCCTCTTCCGGGCACTTATACACGTCCCAACATATAACTTAGCCCTACCACCGCCTCGGGACAACATATCGGCTGGTGATGAGAAGAAACGGTGCAAGAAACTCAGTCACCTTTGTCAGCCTGATTTTATTACAGGAAATATAATTACAAGATAGTGTAAGTGCGAGCTAGGCAGGCTATTAAGTCCATGCACTCTTGTCGTTCAAGTAATCTTCAACTTTGTAATATCCTTTTTCCATAAGGATTTTTTAATTTGGTTTTTGAACTCATAAACAGGTAAGTCAACAAGAGTTTGTGGTACTTTATTGAAGATTTTTATACATTTCCCCAAAAATGAATTACCCACTTTCTTTAATCTGAAGCTCGTAACGGCAAGTTTATTTTTATTTCTAGTATTATAATGATGTGAATCACATTTAAGGTTAAATGAACTTAGGTTTTTTCTAACATACATAATATTGAAAAAAATGTATTATGACGCTACTGTTAAAAACTTATAACTCCCAAGAGCTAAATAATAGATTTGCAACTCCTAGCAAAGGAGTTTCAGGTTAGTTGCAAAGTGTATCAATATTTTTGTTCGCTATACATATAAAATTATTAAATGTTTTGATTTGATACTCTATTGTAGTCCGAAAAGAAAATATTATAATAACTATTTGAATGTAATATTATTTGAGGCTGTCGGTTATTCGTTTCAAAACTATTCCACCGAACACCGGCATCCATCTCGAAAGCAGTTCATTATTCGCAAATCTTATCAAGTCGTACAATGCCACGTCTGCTAGTTGAGCCGGCAAATGATCCAGGTCAAAGGATAAGCTCATCCGATAAGCCAACAAGTTCGTCTCTGTTATCACACTACGCGCCAACGTTCCCACGACTATATTTAGTTATTATTTTATAAATTCCCTCCGTAAACTTGGGACGCACTCGAACCCAATTTACACTCGAGGGATGAAGGGGACGGACTCAAAACAACGAACCCTAAACTTTGCATCGAATGGAATCGCATGTAAACTGTATGCTCGACAATATAAAGACGACTTTAGTCTGGGTTTGGTGGTAATGAGTGTACAACAAGATTGTTTTAAAGCAATGTCTAGTGGACAAGATCACGCCCGACTTCGTTAACTTCTATTTATTGGTTTCAGGCTGCGATGTTTACGGCTCGGTCTGTTCCAAGATTTGTGAGCCATTCCTTTTGCGTCTGCATCCCTCACATTATTGGCCGACTCATGCTGCAGATGCTTTGAAATTTTCTGGAATTCCTAACGATTACGCGAAGACGGTAAATCAAGTTCATTAAAAGCCAACCCGAAATAGGAAATTCTTTGGAGAGACGCATTGCAGTCAGAAATACCTACGACATCCCAAAATAAACGGGGTTTCGAATCGGAAACGACATGTCGCGTAGTTTAAGACCGAACAATTAGTTCGGACTAGTTATATTGCTAGGCTAAATACAAATAATTCTGTAAGATATTTTCTTTTCTAATTTGTTTGCAAAAAAAGGATTACCCTCTTATATAGAGACTAGATTTAAATTAACAACTCCTACAGATTAGCTAACCAATTTACAATGTATCATGATACTATGCCCGTGTCAACATTCCAAAATGTATAGTTCATAGATTAACTTTGGTGTTAAATTATTCTGAGGATAAACTAGATTTATAATAAGTTAGTTGTAATTTTGAAGTTGGACACGCGTTTATTTTTGAGTACTTATTTATATAGATAGTCTTTATTGCAAATTACAAAAAGAAGATACAGTTCTTATTTACACAAAGATGTACAATTTAGGCGGTCTTATCGCTAAAAGCGATCTTTTCAGACAACCTTTAGGCAGAGGACAACTATAAAGAAAACTATAAAGAGTAGGTAGTTTTTAATTTTAGGTAAGTTTACTTCAATATTTGTTTTTGTGTACTTATAATATTATAAACCTAATAAATGATCCATTTTAAAGTTGAAAGGTAATTATTGACGTCAACATTATTAAATGCTAAATTTGGTAAAAATACACAGTCAAATTGATGAATCAGATAAACTTACTTTCGAAATTTCTCTGTAAATCTTATGTAAAATAACAATAAATAATTCATATTTGCTTAAGTACTTTCTAGCTAAAGCCATTAAAAACAAATTGACGAAAGAAATATTTTCGAAAATTTTAAAGTCTTCTTATAAATCCAGTACAAAAATACTGTAATTTATTATTCTTAGAATAAATACTCTTAATTTAGGTAAGCAGACAAATTAATCTTACTAAAATCATCTTAATATAAATAGACTATTTCTTTCATAAAATTTAATTTTCAGTCGAACCAATGATATTAATATGCTTCTGACATGATAAATTGGTGGATAATTAACTGTGCTCTTAGACCGTAATAAAGTTGTTAACAATGTTTTATTAACTCGCTTTTTTCGTTTTAAAAGCATTTTTATTTTTTGGATGACTCGTTGTAAAGAAAAATTTTTGATCTTTACATTTTGATTTATTCAACCCTACGATATTCTTTATCTTGCGAGTCACAATAAACAGGTATATAAAACAAAAATTTAAGATACTTGTTATGTATTTTATACAAACATTGATAAAATCGCCAAAACATTGCCTTACAGCTGTAAAAAATCGGCCAAGTGCGAGTCAGAGTCGCGCACTAAGGGGTCCGCACCATTGTCTATATAAACAAGCAAAAAAACGTTTGTTGGATGGGGGCCCTCTGAAATATTTATTTTAGTTTTAAGTATTTGTTGTTATATTGGCAATAAAAATACATCACCTGTGAAATTTTGAACTGTCTAACTATCACGGTTCATGAGATACAGCCTGGTGACAAACGGACAGACAGACGGACAGTGGAGTCTTAGGCGCTTTGCAGACGGCGGGGCGGGCCAGGCCGGTCTGTCCGCAAAGCAATAAAGACCGCGTCTGTCCGTCGATGTCCGCGGCTGCCCGGGCACCGGCGGACACTGGCGGTGCAGTCTTTTTGTCCTCCGTGTGCGTTGGTCGTATAGGATTCCCTTTGCGCTATCCTTCGCGGACAAATTGATCGGCCCGGCCCGCCCCGCCGTCTACAAAACGCCTTAGTAACAGGGACCCGTTTTACCCTTTGGGCACCGAACCCTAAAAAAACCTTTTTTCAAAGTGTTTTTTATTGTAAATATTTTGGCAATAAAGTATATAATCTAAAAGACCAACAAGTGGCACGTGCACAAAATAATAATGTCGACTTAAAAACGAAACACTCACACTTGCGCTTCTTAATTGTTGTTCCAACAATCAGACATTCTTACGGCTAAATACGGAGCTTAACCCGTAAATATTTCACTACAAAGAACTTCTTTCACGACTTTTTGCGATCGAAATAAGACATTACCAGAATAAATGGCTTCCTTTGATGTCGGCTATGTGGCGGCAGGTTCTACCTATACTTCTTGTCCGTATAGATTTAGACGAGCACAACCTAAAATAGCCGTAATATTTTTATTTTATTTTGCAATTCTGAATCGGGACTGTTAAAGAAATGTTTTGCTAATTGTTTATTTTATTTTATTCGATAAGGCTTACCAACTAAATACATACAAAAAGATTACATTTAACAGGCTTTATGTACGAGAGTGCATCGTATATGCATTTAAATTAAAGGTATGCACAACATTACTATATTAATATACTTTTTAAAACTAAATATCAACAATAGGAAAAATAGTAGTGCTTCTTACAAAATTCTGATATAGATTTCTTAAAACTAACAATGTTATCACAATTCACATCTACATTACAATTTTGAAAAATATTGTTAAAGGTTTTTAACATGGACAAAACGGGCGAAAAACTGCCATATTTATTTTTTCTAAGTTCTGCAGAGAAAGGCCTATAATTGTGAAGACGAATTGTTATTGTTAAACTGCTATGTTTATTTATATTCTGTAGTGGATTAAGTGGAACGACGCATTTCTCGCTACAAGATGTATTTGCGATAACATTTGATTGAAAAGCATATTTAAACGAACACATACGTGCAGCTTCATATGGTCGTTCACCGTAACACCAAAAATTACTACAATAACCTTCGAATAAAATTACTTTGTAACAGTGTTTTGTATCCTGGGATACCTCACCGAGGCTTAGTGCTTTAGTGCAAGAGATATTTATGTTTAAAGGAGTTTTGTGGGATATATCATAATAATCGTTTGTAAAAACAACAACATCAATTTTGAGAATACAGGAATATAGGAATTTTGGAATGTAGGCCCAATCTACATTCCAACTAGCCTATGTGAAAGTCCTAGGTGGCTGAAATGATAATACCTTTGTTTAGTACTTCTATAACAAAGTCATAACTATCTTAAATATTTTTAGAAATCGATATTTAGGGATACTTTTATTGAGTATTGGAGAATTAATTTAGAAAACTAGCTCAAGGTTTTTTATAAATATTTTTAACTCAAAACCTACTTTGAGTGACAAAAGCGTCAGTCATTCGTTCCTGCGTGGAAGCAAAAGAAGTGGAAGTATTCAAATATTTTGTTTTGTTTATGTTTCTATGTATTCGATTCTTATTTTATTTTAAGACTAGGATAGTTATTATGTTAAAACAAAATATAGTTTATAGTAGTATAACGTTAAAACTGGTGAGAACAGAAACTCGTATATAATTCGTCACTCATTAATAACAATACCTTACATTGCTTTTCAGTAAATTATTGTAAACGAGAACAGAAATCAAAGTCCATTAGGGGATCATCGGCAAAAATGGCACAGCGGACCGCGCGAGCGCTCGTCAAAACAAGCGATCGGTAACCTAACACGGAACTCCAAGATTAATGACGTGTCGCCAGTGGGGTAGCCATGTCGTCAACTATTTGGGACACAACTAAAAGGACGGCTGGGAAACTGTTTTGTTTGTGACGTTTGTTTGAATAAGTTGTTGTGTTAGCTGTGATTGAGGTTAGACGCAAAAAGTACATTGTTTTAGTAAAGATAAATGTCTTTTGTGTTTGTATAACATATTTATAATAATATATTAAGTATATATGCTATGTAAATTAGTGAAAGCCGTTCCTGTTGACCCGTAATACAAAAGCATTCATTCATACAAATAAAATACTTTCCTTTAAAAAACAAAAAAATGACCTATCTTAAAAAAATAATAAACGGCCAACCCATCTCTCACCGAGCGAGCGAGACAAAAAAGCGACGTTACTAGTCTGGGCTCTACGAATACGCTAGTTTCTTTTGTGAGTTATTATTTTGGTTTCATATACGGTGTTTAATATTTTATATTTTTTTGTATATTTTAAATTTAAATATTTTTACTGCAATTGTTGTACGAACATATATTTATTATATTTTTCAACCAGTATGTAAATAAACGGGCAGGCTTATGGGAACGTATCTTATGTTACACACTGCATCTTAACCTTAACCCATAAAACTTTTTTTTCATTTGGATTAGTGTTAACACAGAGAGGTGTAACTTCATAAAAATTAAATTAAATATTGCATAATTGTATACAATAGATGTTTTTTTTTTATAATTGATCCATCAAATAATATTGTACTGCTTGAAAACATCCAATGCTCTTATATTTTGAATCGCGCCCCGCATTAAATTTTCCAAATATAAATAACGTCAATGGATAAGAAGACACTAGTGTTACTTGGCAACCCTATCTCCCCCATCTCTCCAGCTTTTGCATCAATCACTTATCCCTTTGATGTATTATTTACTTGGGACGTACTTCGTTCGTTACTTCTGTGCCACTGTTTTTGAAGGGAGAGCAAATATTTTCTAACGCCATCTGTCATTAGTCCGCGGGGATGACACCTCGTGTCTTGTATTAATGTCAAATGTTATTATGTTTATTAAAATTGTGAAGGATGGTAATGTGTTCTATTTTTTGTTGTAATTATACATCAATTATTTTATGATTTTTGGATCTAAAGATTTATATTCCAAAATCATATTTTTTTTAGTTCTTTATGCAAATAAAAATAAAATTTAGTAAGTAACGAAAATATCTTAAACGGTTTTCACGAATAATAAGTATATTAACGGTCTTACTTATAAACGTTAATAAAATTTAAGACACTGCTAAGCAGCTCATTAAAAATATGTTTACTTATAAACGATGATTAAAGTTAAACAACGTCTTAGTGAGTTCGTAACTAACTGTCATGTTAAACAGCGTCGTACCCTTGTTTAAAGTCTTAATTACCGAAATGGCGTCGCAGCAACAGCTGTTTTCTGTCTAGCTAGCTGTCATCTTGGGGGTCCCGCATACAATAATGTGTTAAACACTCCATAATGACATAAGATATTTCATATATATGGGTGTATGGTTCAGTACCATCACTTTTCCGTTCGTGGAAAAATACATATAACTATTGCTCTTTGGTCTCAAGATTGATTGACGAGTGACATTGCTTTGAACATTCTTTTTTTGAATTTTTGCTTCAATGCCATTATTTTGGGTCTTTTATTATGACTAGAGTCCGGTGTTGACAGAGTGAAATAAAAATTGTATCGAATATCCGTTAATTAACTAACTAACGCCTAAATAGCGATTTTGAGTAAAAAATAGTTAATCATTAATTAAGAAGTTAAGCAGTGAATAGTTAATTAGCTACTAAGATATTGATTAGTCGATTTTTATTAGTAAAGCGGTAAGTACCTAAGACCTAACCATGTATTATAATACAAGAAGATAAGTAAGCTTTCTGATATTTTTTTTTATGTAAATGAAATATATATTTTTTTTGATTTGTTTAGGTGCCATAGCATTATATAATATATTAATTATATAGGATAATATAGGATACAAAAAGTTATTTAGAAACAAACATCAGTACTCGAATCCTATCGGTTCAAAAATATTAAACCACATCTTGATATATTAAAGAAGTCATCGACTAGTTTTAGCGTGATCTGATCGGTCTCCTCAAGAGAAAAATGACAAACAGGTAAAGAATAAAAAGAATGACAAAAGAAAACTTTGATTGTGTGTTATCAAGCCCTGCCCCCTAACCATGAACTCTAAAAACAATCACAAAGTTGTCAAATCTGTCAATTTTGGTACGTCATTTCATACAAAATTTGACAGAAATGATAATGTTTGACAGATTTGTGATTGTTTTAACGTAATGTGGTTAGGGCCCAGGATTATAATATCTTTTTATCTGCACCAACGGAAATTGATTTCATCAAGAGTATAATATCATAACCTTGGAAGCTATTTTCGTTTTTATAGATTCATCTACTCTAATCCACTAGTTCTTTATTGAGTACGTTTAGATTTTGATATTTATCAATTGAACTTAAGTTATTAATACTAAACTGAATCTCAGTTTAGTTATAGATAAGTAACTTTATTTATTAAAAGACTTATCAATAGAAAAATAAAGTTTTGTTTTAAGAACTTCTTACTAACTTTTGCCTCTAACTTTTTCTGCATTTGGTTGGGATAATGAAACATTGCAATTTTAAAACATTTTAATTTCATACTTTTTTTTGTAACAAGCACGCAAAGAATATTATTTTTATTCCCTCTGCATGCCCTAGCATGACCAATAATACACGTTATGATACGATATATTTGACTTTTATCTCGCCATATTGAACTTTTATCGAACAACAGCTCGCTGTTTCAATAAATTTTAATGTTCTTAAAATATGAACTATTTCATATTCAGAAAGTTCATATTCGGAGTATCAATCAAAGTCTGGAGTGGTGCAATAGGTAAATTATTCAAAATTTAAAAAAATTGCCAAACTGGAAATCAAACTTGTAAAGCACAAGCTGCCTACTGATGCGCGTTTTCGAAAAGTAGGTAGGTATAACAGTGATAACTTGAGATTGCTTTTGCAAATATTATCCAGTTTTGATAAGCAGCAAAGAAGTATAGGAAATATTTGTGTCCATCAGTGGCACAGCGAAGACTAGTTCAAAAACTGGTCAAGTGCGAGTCGTGCTAGCCAACCGAGGGTTCAGTATAAACTTGTTGTATTTGCTAGTGCTAGGTTACATCCTGAAAACAGCTAATAAGCTAAGTAAAACAGACAGGCCCTTTAATTGATAGAGAGAGCAATCGAAGAATAGTTCCATTAAAATAATAAATATTATACCAAGTTTTATCTATGATAGTAAGATTACGTAAAGGTTTTTTTAATTTTATTAGTTTGTGGCAAAAAATTAAAAACGCAGTGTTAGAGTAGTTATTTAGATTTAAAAATCAAAAACACATTTCAGCAGATAAACATACATCGATCTGTGACAAACCAAAGACCAAGCCAGCAAACAAAAACCGGCCAAGTGCGAGTAGGACTCGCGCACGAAGGGTTCCGTACCATTCTATAAAAACGGAAAAAAAACACGTATGTTGGCCTTAAATATTTATTGTATTTTGTTTTTTTGTTGTTATAGCGGCAACAGAAATTCTGGTTATGAGATATAGCCTGGTGACAGACGGACAGACAGACAGCGGAGCCTTAGTAATAGGGTCCCGTTTTACTCATTGGGTACGGAACCCTAAAAACTAGCACTGATATAAACTTGTTCTCACATGCAAAATTTTAAATATGTAAGTTCTGCTCTGACTCTTCAAAATTGGTTATTTTAACTAACTTAACTCTAGTGACATTACGAGCTAGTGCCAATGCCAATAAATCTAATTACATCCCGGAAAAATACATAGGCATATTTTTTTATAACATATTTTATAGTTCTTTGCACAGACAAAAAAATGTGTGTCAAATGGCGGACTTAATGTCAATAGCATTCTTTACCAGTCAACCCATGGTTGACTGGCCAGACAGAGATAGTATGGGCGGTGCAACAAAATAAGATTAGTATAACAAAATCGTACAAATCAAACAAACAAGACGAATAACATATTAACTAGATAGATACATACACAGATAACAATACGGTACATATAACATACATATATTATTAAATACCTACACATACACACGCACATTATTGGTTGTAAATAAGTATGTTGTGCATACCTATTCTATTAGCCATTTTCAAATTCTCAGTAGCCATCAATTAATTCAGCTAAGCTGTTATATTCACGCTTAGACGTAGTCCAGTAATAGTGCCGGATTAATTTGTTTGTCTCTCTCGAAATTAAAGCCCGAGGCGCGCTTTAGTACTGCTACAAGCAGTTTCACTGTAAAACGACAGTGAAATATAAAATAGACTTTACTCTTATTTGCTATAGAAACGACACTATTGGGGTTGTCGCACTGGTCAAATCGGCCTGGGATATCTTAATGCTTGTAAATAAAGAAATAAATATTGGACAACATCACATTCATTGCTGTGATCCTAAGGTACAATGACGGGGGAGTAGGTCAGCGGTGAAAAAATTATACCAATTATTTAAAATTCTCTCAGTATATTTCTTGAAAACTAATATTTTCATATAATTCTAATACAATGCATAGTACTTCAATACTTATCTTTTTTCACATTTATTATCTTCTATTTATTATTGTAAGTTAATTTATTTTTGACTTCTTTCCTGAATGAATCACGTGATTATAATCAATACTGAAAAACAACAGTTTTTTCCACGTCAAAGAAAATTGTTCCATATACGAAAATGTTTTCTTCATCTAACATACCATGATAGACGTAGAGGTTTTACTCATCGAGTTATATAAGGTGTAAGTGAATTAGTGTCAGATATTTTTAGGAGTAACTAAGACTATCACATGGATCACATATAAGATAAATTTAAAATTATAGAACAAATTTTAATTCACGCACCAAGTAATATGATATTATGATGAACAGTGTAATATGATTATTTGAATGCATTAATGTAATTCTGGAGAGGTTATGAATCGGCTAGCGTTGTGTGAGTAGTCTACTTGTGGTGTTTGGGTTCATGTACAGGATGATGTAGATTCTTTATTTTAAAACTTTTTATTTTTTCGATTTTTTTAAGTTTGTTCTATAATTTTAAATTTATCTTATATGTGATCCATGTGATAGTCTAAGTTACTCCTAAAAATATCTGACACTAATTCACTTACACCTTATATATCTCTACAGTACCTAAGTAGCTAGATTACTAGCGTTATAGGAATCAAAAACAATAACGGTACCACAACACCCGTCTGAGACAATATAGAAAAGTTCGTTTTCTACATTGACCCGACCGGGGATCGAACCCGGACCTTAGAGACGTCAATTAAAGCCCGTCGTGCTCGCCTCTCCGCACCGCACCGCTATGACGTGGTTTATGCCATACAACCGCACGGCTCCATGAAGGAAGGATCAGTATTACAAAGCAAGTGATTATCCTTACTGTCAGATGTAATTAGCTAAGCCACTCTAAAGCTTTTGCTAAGGCTATATACTGTCCTATGTAAAGATAAATTAGTCGGGATCAACGTACCTTCTAGGAATAGATCGGATTGTCGTTAAAATTGAAATCGACTTTCGTTTCGTATTTTCTTGTAGAGATTGAACGACGTTTACAGGGCGGTAACCACGAACTCTTAAAACAATCTCAAATCTGTCAAACATTATCATTTCTGTCAAATTTTGTATGAAATGACGTACCAAAATTGACTGATTTGACAACTTTGAGATTGTTTTAAGAGTTTATGGTTATGGCCCAGTATACTAAGTTATAACTTAAGTTGGAAATGTTGGGGAACATTTGCAGTAAGTTTCTAGGAACACCATCTTTGCTTCAGTTTAAGCACCAATATTTGCACTGAATTGGCCCGAAACTCCCCGAACTAGTATTAGCGCTGACAGAGGCAACATACCTAGCACAATCTTTGGCTAATCTAGAAGCCAAATTCTGTAAGTTACCTGCTGCTACACATCTATGCTAGGAATAACTGTTCTTAGACTTGCTAAGTTTGCTTTGATCACGTTTTAATTTTAATGCAGTTAAGATTCAAATTAGGAATCTTTATTTAAAGTTAACTTATCGATACATTTCAATATACACGTAATGTGCTATATTTGCAACTTAAATTAATATTATGTGCTACAGCATAATTTAATTAATCTGTAATTAATTTTAATTGAAATTAGTTACCTTAATACCTTATGAAGGTTTTCAAGTAACTATCAAGGATCTTATAAAGTTGTACCTGATATGATCCATACTGCTGTTTCTTTAAAAGTTAGGTAATTGAAAATGTATAAGCAATCAATTTAGCTTAAAGCTGCACAGCGCGCTATGGCTATGCTCGGTGTTTCTTTGCGAGACCAAATCAGAAATGAGAAGATCCGTGAACGAACCAAAGTCGCTGACATAGCCCGACGGATTAGCCGGCTGAAGTGGCAGTGGGCGGGGCACATAGCACGTAGAACTGACGGCCGATAGGGCAGAAAGGTTCTGGAATGGAGGCCACGTACCGGCAAGCGCAGCGTAGAACGCCCACCCACAAGGTGGGCAGACGACCTGGTAAAGGTTGCAGGACGACGCTGGATGCAGGCCGCTTCCAATCGGCCGATCTGGAAGTCACTGGGGGAGGCCTATGTTCAGCAGTGGACGTCCTGTGGCTGAGATGATGAATCAATTTCAACATGATTATTATTAAACGTTCGTATTTTCCGAATGACTTTATTCATCATCATCATTTCATAACCAGGACGTCCACTGCAGAATATTGGCCTCCTCCAGTGACTTCTAGATTGGCAGTTTGTTTCGTTCATTACTTAAAAAAAAAAAAATGAAAGTTATGAGAAATAGTATACAGGGTATACAAAAGAATGGGACACTCCTTAAAACCACGTGATCAGCTGGTCATATCAACAAATTTTCCTATAGTAGCAACATCGAAATCGTGATTTTATTTTCAGATGCTCCTTACATTACCATCGAGGTATGCGAGTAGGTTTGTATGGAGAAGCTGAAAAAAAAATCTCGATTTCAATGTTGCTCCCATAGAAAAAGTTGTTGTATATGACCAGCAGATCACGTGGTTTTAAGGAGTGTCTTATTCTCTTGGACACCCTGTATAATAGTAGTAACCAGTAAACTAAAATCAATTTGTCTATAGTAAGATAGTACCAGTATTTTCGTAGCCTCTGTTCGCCATAAGACCCCGGACTAAGTGACGACAAGGATCTTTATTTACCCGCGTAATTCAATTATGCCTGCAGCTGCACCCGTTATTATATTATCCGCTTGTTTGACAAGCGCTACGTAATTTGCTTTGAAAGACCAGGGCCTGAACTAATAAGATCCCTCAACTGGTAGAACTGGGGCTGACAAACAAACTGAATTGAAAACCAATTATATTTCCTGAAGGACCTTAAACTGAAATTGGATCTTGGTTGGGCGTGCGGAGAAACATCCAAGGGTTCCGAATTATTTACAGAATTACCCTTGAACGATATAATTGTACATAGAAATCACTATTCATCGATCATCGATACAAATATATTTTTTTTTACCGACAGCTCGGTTCGCCGTAAATCATTTGGAGCTCATGGTGAAGGATGGTAAGGTAAAAGTCTTGTTACCTTGCAACATCGAAGTTTGGTGGCAGTAGATACATTAAACTCTTTATTGCAAAAAAAAAAAGAAGTTACAGTTGATATTTACAGAAAGATGTAGAATTTAGGCGGTCTTATCGCTATGAACGATCTCTTCCAGATAACTTTTAGGCAGTACTTCAGTACTTGGCTTTATATCAGGCGATTGCGGGTTCCAATCCCGTTACGGAAAAATGTTTGTCCGATTAAGACGAGAATTTTTCCTAAGTCATTTTACATTATTTACCTAAGTATGTTTGTCGGTTATGTAGTCACCATATGATAGTACTAGCTTTGCTTATTATGGGGCTAGATAATTGTGTGATTGTTAAAAGCATTTATTTAGTTTAAATAAGCGTTCATATTTACTTCCCAGTAACAATTTTCGATTGCACGCCAAGTGGTAAATTGGATCAATCACTATTCCTTTTTCGGGCGCGAATGAAAATCTCAGGCAGTTTCCTCTGAATGTCTTCGGTATTTCTTCATGGGCTCGTAAAAATGTAATGCACAACAGCCGTAAACGGTTGACGAGATTTTCCGCTAAAAGAACCAGCTTTTGCTAAAATTTATTTATACTTTGAAAATTGACAAATAAGGAAAGGTTATTAAATAACCCTCGTTTGGTAGTCGAGTAATAACTCATTCAATCACACTCCAGCTCGCGCTACTACAAAATAACATAAAACTGTGATTGAAAACAAGAAATAGCTGCATACCAAAATTTTGACAACGTTTATCTTCAATAGCAGAAGAAACCACTTCCAAATAAGTCCTATAACCCTTTTCACAAATATAGTGTTTGTCTTCGTCGTTAAAATTCTTTCACAGCAAAAAACCTGGAAACAGTCTATCGAGGGAAACATCATAAAATTATCAACCATTAATTGGTCAGGAGGCCTATAAATACGAAAGTGCATCCTTCGTTCGGTCGTATTATCCATCCGATCAAATTAAAACATCCATTCGCCCTTATCAAAGGTTTGACAATTTATGAACAATTGAAATCGGTCGGGTTTATACACGGCTAGATTGAGTTGGTCATATTTTATCAAAGGATTGACACATGAAACTGGCCATTTGAATTTGTTAGTTTTATACGTCCGTACGAAAGATACACTTTCGTGTTAGGCCTCCTGGTAATGAGAGAGAGAAATACAACTAAAGTAGATAGCATGTATGTAGAACTACTATTTTCATGTCCATCGGTACACAGAAAATATTGGACAACATCACATACATTGCTCTGATCCTAAGTAAGTAGCTAAAGCACTTGTGTTATAGAAATCAGAAACAACGACAGTACTACAACACCCAGACCCAAGACAATAAAAAAAAGGTACAACATAGGCTCTTCTAATTCCCGCCACTGAGTCTTCTGAGATTACTTTGCAAGTTTTTGCACTCAAAGCGAATTAGAAATAATTATTCCATTCAAACGTAAAATCAATTACAGATCTACTAGTTAATTAGTACGCAAACTATATGAAGAGAGTTCGTGAATATGGCCAAGTTTCTCAGAAGTCTGTCGGTAGGGTATTGATAAAGTTGATGTCAGGGACGGACTTGCTGCCTGTGTTTTGCATAATTATATTAGTTTATTAAATTATTTCAAAATAAACCCTGTATCCATGCCATGCTAATTTTGACACCTGAAAAGAACACATTTGCGACAAATTTAATTCAAGGCGAGGGAGCCGTAATAGAAGCGGACAAAGTTGCTAAAAATGCATGACATAGACCCATTTCAATGTGTGCTTTGAACCCGATCCTTGTCTTTAAATTAATTGCCAGCAGATTTCGATAATCATCACCCCACGCTGAATTTGTCAAGTAGTTATCCAATCTCGTATAGTATCACAAGCATCTCCGTACTTAGGGAGGCACGTTAAGAGTTGGTCCCGGCTGATATCTCTTGATACTGATCGTAAAGCTTAGTCAGAGGCCTTAAGACAGCTTGATTACATCTGACAGTAAGGTTTAGTCACTGGCCTTACACACCCCTCCACCAATGCGCACCGGGCCCGCGTGGTGGATTATGGCCCAAACAACCTCATAGTTGAGGTGAGGCCTGTGCCCTGCAGTGGGACGTGTAAAGGCATTACTTTACATTTAGTATCCACTCAAGTCTACTCCATCGATTTTATCTGTGCTATGGCAAACCCTTTTAATCTTTACTTTATCTTAACAGTGAGGTGACTTTGACTTTGGTGAAATGTAACACAAAAATCTTAGTTATACTTACTATCAGTTAACTTAATCGCCTAAAATAACAATAATGTGTAAGATACGGTTTTAAAATAACAAATCATTTGCCTTTGTTATCTCGTTTTATTATATGTTAAAAGCAAAAACAGAGCTCGTGTTTCGTGACTTTTCAAAAGTATTTTCAACAAATCTTATGCAAAGACATTGGATTTAGTTTCTCTGATAAAAATGCTCAAGTTATTTTTCGTTTCGAATTCAGACTAGATACGATTTGCATTTACTTTTCGGAGCCTAAAAATCTTTTGGGCTAAGTCCATGAGTTTTTTATATAATCGCGTACTGAAAAGTAAGTGCGGCGCCGGTCTGTGGATACAGCGGTGCTACGCTCATTACGACCATAATACAGGTTGATGGAGTGGGTTTACTAGAAACAATAATTAATGAAAAACTAATTGAATTTTACTTGACTGGTAAAGGATGTTTCTTTGAATAAAGTCTGCCATTTATGCCTTTAAATGTGCAGTAGAATATAAATTAATCAATAATCAGGCACGTAATGTGGGCTACTTTACTAGTTTTGTGCCCATAGAGAAAATAGGTATAATACTATTGTTATGACTCTTCTGTCTGATTTCCCATCCGTATGTGGCATGGCATTTTACTTTTTAAACTATAAACGGAACGAGTCACGATCCTATAAGATAGATAGATAGATACTCTTTATTGCACACCAAACAAAGAGGTTACAGTTGATATTTACAGAAAGATGTACAATTTAGGCGGTCTTATCGCTAAAAAGCGATCTCGTCCAGACAACCTTTAGGCAGAGGACAACTACAAAGAAAGGGGAAAGGTTTATAAGGAATAAGGCTGTAAGGTTTTATTAAAAAACAAATAAACTTTAGTGCAAACGGTACTACATTTATTATAGTTTAAATGTACTCTAAAGTAAAGTAAAAATAATGGGTACCGGTCAAGTTTGAGTCGGACTCACAAGCCTATTAAAAGCGCTAAGAATGCATAATGTACAGATACATCAATGCGTGGATATTTAATTAATACGACTACCAAAGGGTGCGTTCCTACAAAGGTGAACCCGAGAACCTCTACTCAGAGGAGATGTGCATCTTTAGACAATAATTCTTGAGAGGAGCTTGCATACAATAAGGTAAACCGGTAATCTCTAAATAAACATGCTGGCAACGAATAAAAAATCTAGCTGATGTATTGAGAGACGCCTACATCTGGCCATAGACTGTGCTGAGCTATACAGGGTTACATTGCAAAGTAGTGCCAAATTTTTAAGGACAACTCAGAATCAGTAACCAAATCTATCTAACACATTTTTTTTGTAAAAAACAATCATTTTATATTTATTTTTTATTTTTACTATCCGCTGTTAAAAGATGGTACGCGTGGTTAATCTTGTCTCATTCATAATAAATACGCACACACTATCTCTGTTAAACTTAGAACTGCAAAGTTCAATGCAATAATAGTCACAATGACGCGCGAAAACAAACCTTAGCCTTTTTGATATAAGGTACATTTCTAACAGCAGGAGCGCCCGCGCAAACCAGAGGTTCAAATTGCCTACAAGTACCGTAGGCACTGCACCTCTAGATCTTATTTTTAAAATTTGGCACTACTTTGCAATCTAAACCTGTATATGTTTTGCGAGTTTCTCAGCATAAGGTGAAGTGAACCTTATCATCATCATCATCATCATTTCAGCCATAGGACGTCCACTGCTGAACATAGGCCTCCCCCAGTGACTTCTATCATCGGGGGGTTTTTGCCATACTTGCCACGCTTGGTAGGTGGGTTGGCGAGCGCAGTTTTTTATTATTTCGCACGCAGACGCTGCTCCCCGTCTCGTGCTACAGGATTTCGCCTCTTACGACACGCCTCCTGTTGGCGGTGGGGAAGTGTATTCTTTACGGCCGTCCCCACACGGCACCTACGGAGTGAACCTACTAACTACGTTTGCAATGTGTTACAATAACGACCGAGCCAGCGATATCGTGGCTTGGATATTTTAATTCTTCATGCGATCGGGGACTTCAAGGACAGAAATTGTAATTTTGTTTTATTAGTTCTAATATTATGCGTGAACTGTAGTGTTATTATTGACTAATAAAAAGAGGATTTACTCTTCAAGTTTTTTATAGAAAAATAATATTAGATAAATAACGATGAATATGATTATTATTTTTTTTAAATTAAAATAAACACTAAGACAAAATGTTCTATGTACTGCGACTTGCAGTGTATAATGGGCCTAATTCATTCAGAATTTATTCAAGTCAGCAAAAGTCAGTAGAAATTGAAAACTTTTTTCGAAACTAAATGAAACCAATCTTCATTTAGACCTATTACAGTTAAAGCAACTTCGGCCTTACTTATGAAAATCAACTAATCTACATATTAGTAACTAATTAACTATTCACTGCTTAACTTCTTAATTAGTGATTAACTATTTTTCACTCGTAATCGTTCTTCGTTCATAATCTTTTTTGGGCATTAGTTAGTTAATTAATAGATATTCAATAAAAAAATTATTTCACTCTGTTAACAGCTAGTCCTTATAAAAGATCCAAAATAATGTCATTGAATCAAAAATTCAAAAAAAGAATGTTCAAAGAAATATCACTTGTCAATCAATCTTGAGACCAAAGACCAATACTTGTATTTTTCATCGAACGAAAAAGTGACGGTACAGAACCATACAGCCATATATAGGGTCCGATTTTATTAGTGTACATCCTGTTAACCTGTGACTAGGATAATCACAGGTTAACAGGATGTACACTAATAAAATCGGACCTTATATAAGAAATACTTTATGTCATTATGGAGTGTTTAACACATCATTGTATGCGGGACCCCCAAGATGACAGCTAGCTAGACAGAAAACAGCTGTTGCTGCGACGCCATTTCGGTAATTAAGACTTCAAAAAGGGTACGACGCTGTTTAACTTGACAGTTAGTTACGAACTCCTAAGACGTTGTTTTACTTTAATTACCGTTTATAAGTAAACATAGGTATTTTTTAATAAGCTGCTTAGCACTGTCTTAAATTTAATCAAAGTTTATAAGTAAGACCGCCTTATGTTTAGTTATACATAATCTTAATGAGATACTCTAACACATAGACGTGTCTGAAAAACTAACTTACAGTTTCTTAGTAAATGGGCTGGGGACAGGTGTGCAAGGTGATACGATACCTAGTAGATGTAACCTGTTTTATAAAAAGCTGTGAGAATTCTAACGCTAGATGACCAGCCATGAATGCGAAGACAAGGTAGAGAGTCGAAATCTTTATTGTGATACGTTTTGATCGCTAATTGTTAGCAAGTTATATATTAACCGTCTTAGAAAGCGTTATATAAAATAAATTGTTTTTTTTTATATACAAGAATGGAGAAATTGTTGTGGAGTTAATTAGAACATCCACAATTATACTAAATAACTTGGCCATACTTTATCTATAAAAAACACAATTTAATTGTATTAAGTATTAGCTATAAGTTTTCCAAAAAGTTGTAAAAAAAAAAGGTGGTTAGTACGATGTATTCGAGAAGTATTTAAAGGAGATAACATTTGTATAATTTGTTTAAATACATTTGTAAGGAGATAACATTATACGCAATCAATTGATATATGATTTTAAGGTTATTTACCTCTGTAGGCAAGAATTAAGTACGCCTGACTTGACGTCACCATCCCTCAGGTCCCGGATTCAATTTCCAGTCGGGCTAATGTAGAAAGCGAACGTTTCTTTAATGTCTCGGGTCTACACGTTATGTTACTGTCATTGTTCTTTTCTTTCTATAACACAAATTTGGCTACTTACCTTCGGACCAGATCTTGTCAAAAATCAAGAGAAGCAGAGCCACAAGCAGTGGTTGGGTAAAGAAGGACGTTAGCATTTTTTTGCTAGCAAAAAGAGTCAAATATTCTTTTAATGCAATTAGGGTTATCTTGTACACTTTTCCCCTAACTTTTAACTCTCTGAAATTAATCTATTAATCTATATATTAAATTAATATTGTTGGTGTTGCAACATGTCTGGACTTAGTAGGCAACGAATCTAATGACTTAACGTATTGATTGGCAAAGCCGTTAACCTTAATAGGGCGTAGGTATTGGTTTGCTGCCAATGTTTCACTTGCACCATTGCCAGGGCTAAACAGCCAAACCATTACACACAAACATCCTCGCAAATAGTTCGTAGAACTGACGGCCGATAGAGCAGAAAGGTTCTAGAAGATTCTACGCCACGTACCAGCAAACGCACATAGAGTCTACCCACAAACTGGATAAATGATAAAATTGAGGTTTCAGAAATCCAATCCAACTGGCAAATCAAGAATTCCAACATAAAGTTCACCTTTTGAACATTGTTTGCGCGTTGATTAAATATTTACTCACATTTACAGACTTTAGAATTTATATTAAGAGAAATGAATGTACAATATCAATCATAGGTAGGTGCTAGTTAGAGGGCTGCGCGACGCGTCGTGGGTCGCAAGTGGTCGGACTCTCCGCGCTCCGGCGCCCGCGGCATGCCGCAGGCAGCAGGCAGGCTGGCTGACCTGGCCACCCCGCGAAGAGCGCGCAGCGGCGAGTTTTGCGTCCACGTTATAAGATGGCGTAGAAATACACTATCTGTTAGTTTGTGCAATAAAGTTGCAATAAATAAATTCACTAGGGGAGGCCTGCCCCCCTAGCATTAGAATACAATAATATGATAATGATATCATATAGCGATTTATCGACACCCAACGGCCAAAATATGATATATGGCGGCTAATGCCATCTTGAACTTTTATCGAAACAGCGAGCATGTTCGTGCCGCTGACGTCAAAACCATGCTCGATGTTAATATCGATAAAAGTTCATATTTTCACAGTTGGGCGTCGATAAATCACTTACACCCAGTTGCAGAAAGCTGTCTTTAAAAACGACATTAGATAATGTGACATTACCGCTAATAAGGTCATAAGATTTAAAGTCGTTGCACAAAACTACATAAACATCCTTTAGTGGTCCTTTAACTAAAGACTATATAATGCCGACATTATTAAATGTTGCAAGTCAAAAAAATAATTTTGAATGAAGTGAGTGAATGGTTGCGTTTTGTTACTGTGTTTTGTCATAGAACATGCATTGTCAAAGAATGGGTTTGCAAAAATAAAACGTATGGAAACGTCAAATGTCCTATTTCAAAATCAATCAATTGTCAAATGAAAAAATCTGAAATTGGCGGAATTTGGTGCGAGTTGTAGTATTGTGTTGAAACTTACCTGCTCTATCTCCTCTACATTTAAAATGGCACAACAGCAAATGCTAAAACAAGGGGCAAGCTACACTCAAGAACAAAAATCATTATTACTGGATCTTGTGATGTAGGTAGTGAGTATTCAAATAAATAGTTTTCACAATCACTCCAATCTATAATTGTAAACTGTGTTCACCTTCCTTTTTTACTTTGATATTGATCTTTATCATTATAATCTTACAGATACAAGCAAATAGTAGAGTGCAAAAGAACGGGGGGCAAGTACATACATTGAGATGAAGAGAGAGGCATGGAATGCTATCACAATAGCATACAATATAGAAAAAGTCGTTTTCTATATGGACTCGACCGGGAATCGAAAACTGTTATCCTGACACATACAGAGACTGCAAATTTTGCCTAAGAAAAGGGAATATAATCTAAAGATGGAAATTTTAAAAAATAAAGTAAAATAGTTGAATACAATGTTGAATAATAATGTTTTAATTTTGTCAGTAATATAATATTTTCACATAGCAATAGAATATTTGTATAAGGGTAATGTTTTGTTTTTTATTCACAATAGGCTTCTAAATAAAGGCCCTTTAATACTTAATTTATAAGTTTAGGAATTTTATGTTTCTATAAAGTATATTTTTATAATCATGAATAAAACAATAATAAGTTGTGAGTATTTACAAGTAGTTGGTGAGTTTATTTTCAAAATAGTTACGGAACAATTTTATTTAAGAGAAAACACTATTTACAATTGCAGCCCGTTCAGATGTCTGAACAGTCTGTGAACTGGAGTAGATAATGGTTATGATCTCCATCATTATCAATTTCTATGTCAATAGAAGGTTGCACCTATAGTTCTTTACACATATTATGCATACCACACATGCAACAATTACTTGCAGGACTGTTGATGTTTTGTTTAGCGTAATACCTTTTTCAAGGCAAGGGCAACAGCGTTTTAGTACTCCAAAGCATCTTTCTACTGTATTTCGGGTTGCAATGACTTTATTATATGCTTCTTCTGAATTATTTTGAGGACGCAGAAAGGAAAACAGGACGTGTCTCGGAACATATTGCTCGGGATCCGATAAAGACGAAAGGCTTGAGAGAGACATTATTTACCTATATCACACTGAAATCCACTATAATAAACGAAATATTAGGTGTAAAATTAAATGTTTACACAGATTGCACGGCTAATGACAAGTTTAATGGATGTTTGAGCAGGCATTAAAAATTATAACCTCGAACTGTCAAACTAATGCCCCTTTAGCGCTAATGAGGTTTTGTGCAACGTAAAAATATTGAATTGACGTTCGGTTCTTTAAAGTTAAAGCAGCATTAAAATTTGCGTCAAATGCTTTTCGTGCAACACTTTAAAGATACATTAATGTTTAAGGTCACTTTAAAAATTTAATGTCCGTTTCTGCAACTGGGTGTATATCATACAATATCATATTATATCGTATCGTGTTTTGTTGGTCACACTAGGGAGGCTGTGTTCAGCATTGGACGTTTTTTTTTTAAATGATGATGATGGCAATAATGTTACCTACAGTTTCGATGATTAGTAATACTGATCGAAACAAAATAATAATTAATGAGCTGTTCTATTTGAGGTATGTCTGTAACCTTGATCACGGCATTTTTCTTCGTTTGCGATTCGTCTTCGTTTGCTATTCGTTTTCTTTTTACTACACCTGGGGGCAAGGACCTTCGCTTGATTTATCACATAGTACTTTATTGGGGCTTATCCTTATTGTGTTCTTACGAATTCGTGTGAGCTAGGACTTGTATTGGGAAAGAAAATTTATTTACGTGAAAGCCTTTGTCTTTGGGTCGAAATAAAGGATGTCTTTAATGAGATTCGGGTGATTGAAAAAAGTATTTGAACCCACTCGTAGGTGTATGTTCTAAACATTCAACGTGGTCTTCATTATACATCAAGAAAGCAACACGAATTTCATGTTTTTTACTGTCCTTGTCTGTCTTCTTTATGTGTCCCACTCCTGCCCGTCTAGCACGAGCAACAAAACACGATATGATATGATATAGCGATTTATCACCTCTTTTCTTTCAAAATATGATACCATAGCAGCCATCTTGAATTTTTATTGCAACAGTGAGCATATCCGTGCCGGCGACGTCACGGTTATGCTCGCTTTTTCGATAAAAGTTCATATTTTGACAAAAAATATACGATAAATCGTGTTTTGTTGCTCATGCTAGATGAGCTGGTGTGATATTACTCATGTCATGTATGGGAAACCCACGCAAAAACAAACTCACACATTGCTCTACTGAAAACACTGGCCGGGTTGCAAAATATTCATATTTATTTCCCTACCATACGATTAGAACAGGGCAATATTGTAAAAGACCAAAGGTTCCAGGACACGCTATTTTTTTCATTTTCAGGATTCTCGGCGCGTTTAAATTATTGAGGTTGCACTATAATGTCTCTTGTATAGTGATTGGTTTTGCTGGATCAACACTTGCTAAAGTAAGTGGTTTGAAACTTAGCACCTACTTTCTATTTTGTTTATTTTATCTCACGAATAACAATTATCTTGTCAATCTAATATCATTTTGATGATACAAAGCGGATCTAGATCTATTGTTTTAAATGCATCGTATAACTAAGTGTGCTCTTACATGCGACCCACCCGTATTTCTATAGGATACGGATGTTCTATTTTATACTACGGAACCCTAAAAAAAAACTCAAAGCAGACGAGTCACCGGATTAGATCCTTGGACATCCTTTGAATATTATTTTGAACCGGGACGTGTCCAAAGCGTCTCAAAGGGCCTCCACCACAAAAAAATTGCCAGCATCAAGTTAATTCAATTAAACCGAAGTCCTTGAAACGTTAAGGCTGACTTTATCTCTTCATAGAAAAAATGAGATAAGGAATTTCAATTTTGTTTACGCTGTGAAAAATAAGTATTGGATAAAGAAAATTTTGTGGGCGCGCCAAAAACGGCTGAAGGTGAAGTACGCTTTTGAACTACGCGAACTTTTGAGCTTTATTGGAAAGTTCTCTATGTTGTTACCATGATAGCACGTATAATGTAATTGTCGAGCCATGGCTCTGGAGTATTGCTACGCGGTCTACAAAAACGTGCGTAGGTTTGAATCCTGCAAGGGGAAAGGGGGCCGGCTAATAACTTTTATTTGGCCATGAATGTCATTAATAGGTTATAATATACAGGGTATAGATATTATCTTATTTTTAAAACAAATTTTTTAGAATTCAATTTGTGTCCTATCAATTTTTTTGTTTCAAAAATTATGATATCTAATTTCTGACTTCACCAAGTATTTAAGTATGCTTTTGTTAACATAGGCGAGTCTCGGCTTCATATACCATTTACACAACAGCCTGTATTAAATGAAACAAATATTGGCATAAATTAAAGTGCCCTAGCCTTTGGCCTATTTACAGTATCAGATCGCGAATCAATAAAATGTATATCTGCCTCATTTTCCTGGGCCGATTCTACTTTCCCAGTTTCAAATTTGACTAGCGATTTTCGAAATACATTTTTCCTGGTCCTAATTTAACCAATTTTATTTACAGGGAAATATGGACCGACTTTGTCTCACTTTTACTTTATATTTGTGTAGTCGATATTTGCAGGGATTATCCCCAGGGCCGCCCCTATTACCGAGGCGGGCTTACCGCTCCTTCCCGTGGTCCAGGGGTTAAGATAATTTTTGTTTATTTCGTACAATGGAGGTTAAGATTATAATTCTCACGTCGCGACTGATCATTGGGGATTTCCTAAATATTGTACGAAATAAACAAAAATTGGCTACGACTCTTTGTGGAAAATGACAAAATGAATTTTGGGGCTTGCTAATTGTTATATTTTTTTTCAGCAATGAGCACATTGTCAGATAAATTTCTTTTAACGCGCACCTTATACTATTGTAATAATGAAATCCAAGCGATTCCTGTAATTATTTAATTTAATTACCTATCACCTGCCTGACGATAATAATTATTAAGTTAGTCTATAATTTTAGCTAATTCTACAGTAACGGTTATAGCCCTATTCATAATACAGCTGAAAAGGGTGATCAATTATAGACCAATATTACATACGAACTCACTAGCAGTCCAAACCTTTGTACCAGACTTAGATATTAATAATGCGGTGTCGAACATTCATTGTAGCGATATGGAGTACTAGTTAACTTAGGCACTTTGTTCATTATCGATATCTTGTATCTAGTTTGTATGTTTAGTGTCTAAGGTTGATGGATACCTATGTTGAATTGTATTAAAAGCTATAAGTAGCAGTAGCAGTAATTGTGTCTTAGTTTGCATCATAATTATTATTTTTAGTTTTATTACGACCACCTCTGTAGCTGAGAGGCAAGCACCCTCGAATTGGCGTCGTCATCTCTGAGGTTCTGGGTTCAATTTCCGGCTGGGTCGATGTAGACAGCAAAATTTTCAATATTGTCTCGGGTATACGTGTTATAGTACCGTCGTTTATGCAGCCACCAACAGCACTCTTAACGACCAAGGATTCTAAAATTTGTCAGTGTGTTTTCTACTCTATTCCTCTCAGAGCTTAAGTGGGATGATGCTGCAACATCAGCTCATTGGCGCTAGACATAGTGTGATTTGAGCATCTTTAGGTATTGGTATTTTAAATTAAATTTTTAATTCTAGGTAGGGCAAGCAAGATAGATAGATCCGATCGAAATCTCGCGGAGTCATGGCTGGCACTCAGCATTAAGATCAGCGTGTTTTGACTCAATCATCTTGTTATCCCGAAGGAAAGTTAGACGGTGCAAATAGAGTCATAAATTAAAAAATACTGTTATTTAAAATGAGTGGGTTCTCTAAATTGAAATACTGTATAGTATCCACTATAGCCGTAACTCCACAGCATTGGCGCCTAGGGCCTACTTCCCTTGAATAATAAAAGCGAATCCTTGTTGATTTATAAACCCGTCATTATTTTATTGTTGGACCGTATTCATGACGAAAGCATGGTACAAGGAAATAAATTGTTAGATACGCCTTTGTCTTAATTAGCATCCCACGGTGAACTCATTATCATCATCATCACCAGCCTATATCAGTCCACTGCTGGACATAGGCCTCTCCTAAAGGAGGATTTTGCCATAATCGCCACGCTTGGCAAGTGGGTTGGCGATCGCAGTTTGGCCAATGGTGGAGAGGAGACGCTGCTGCCCGTCTTCTTATGGCGGTCCTCCTGTAGTCGCCTCTTACGACACCCATAGGAAGAGAAGGGGTGGTGCAATTCTTTTAACGTGCCGGCACCACACGGTTAACTGCCGTTGCTAAATATCAAAAACTTCTTCACTTTAATTATAAGGGTATATCTAAAACCACCCACTTTAGCAAACGCATTTCTTAGTTAAGTGAGGAGATTATTGCATTCAATGAGCGCAAACTAATATAAAGAAACAGTAAGGTCCATCTATCGGTTCAGTTACACGCAGCTACAAGCATTCGCAAAAAAATTGTCCAAAAATTAGTGCAAGAATTAAGATGTGTGGCGTCCGCACGAGGGCTTCATATTTTGTCTGACTAGTATTCGCAACAATAATGTGAAAAAATGAGGCTTGTGTCTGTTTACCATTTTATGCTAATGCACATACTTACTTTTGCAAATGTGGTTTGTACTAATTAAAGTTTTGTGCAAGCCATTTATGCGGTATACCTTTGCCGTTTTAACTCACATGCTGGCTTGAGCAGATTGGAATTTAAATTTGAATTTGAGCAAGTAAGATTGAGAAAAAATGTGTCAACTCTTGCCCATACCAAAACTGTCCAGTCACAAAGCAAATAATTGCGAAATTATTGTGGAACAAAATTAATAACATTTCTACTGTATTGTGCTCCAAGATTGCACCCAATACAATACAAAACAAGCACAAGCAAAAAAAGGGAAAAATATTCAGGGTTGCACAATTTGCGCCATCTTATTCCTGACCCCTAACCATGAACTCTAAAAACAATCACAAAGTTGTCAAATCTGTCAATTTTGGTACGTCATTTCATACAAAATTTGACAGAAATGATAATGTTTGACACATTTGTGATTGTTTTAACAGTTCATGGTTAGGGCCCAGAAATATTTAATCACAAATTAGTACCAACATTATCATTTTTTTTTAATATTTCCCTTAACTTAGCAGCATTAATCGTTTCACTACTGTAAAATCTTAGAATATTTTAGTAAATGCTAGAAAATGTTTATATTAGAATTCAAAACTATGACGTTTACCAATATTACTTTGCAAATATTTGATTTTACCGGCAAATCCTAGCTTAAGCGCTTACTGTACTGACGTTTGCTATAAATATTCATAGGATTCGGAAAAGTTCGTCCAGAATTTACTCTTTAAAATACATCAATAAGTTAAGCATTAAATTGTAGAAATCCAAAATAAAGTGAGTTAAATATTGATACATTTTTTATACGAAGCCGATCTTACCATTTAATTCCTTGCTGAGCCCACTTAAGGTAAAATATTTTATAAATAAAGCCTATCAAACGGAAATTCGTTGATATTAAATAATATTGATTCCATTAAAATTGGTTGAATGACTTCTGCGTGGTTATTGCTCGGTGAATGTGTTTGTAATTGTCGTGGATAATGTGATTTTGAATATTTCATTGAATGGTTGTGAAGTGAATCTGATTGTTTCCTTTATGAAAGCAACTTATTTTGTTTAACACGGTCGCATACAGTATTTCAGTAAATATTCTTTTAAATTTTAACTTATGACCGATTTCATTATTGTATTTTTTTTTTTTTTTTTTTTACTTAAGATGGGCTTACTCTTGACCCCAATCTTGCTCTAGAGCATAGATGGGATCTACGATGGAGCGAGCTTGCCCAGAAGATGCCTATTCACTCTGGACTTAAAGAGAGTCAGGTTATATGCACTCGGAAATACAGACGCAGGCAGGGAATTCCAATCTTTAGCTGTGCGCATTATAAAAGATGATGAGAAGCGCTTAGTGCGGATTATGGGTATATCAACTAAGAACGGATGGTAGCCGGCCGTGCGTCAGGATGTCCGATGGAAGAAAGGTGACGGTGGTATGAGCTCATGCAGCTCATGAGCACACTCTCCGAAGTACAATCTGTAGAAGACCGATAGGCAAGCAACTTTGCGGCGGTGAACCAGGCTGTGCAGCTTGGACGCCACCAGTTTTTTATCGCCTATTATTCTCTTGGCTCTGCGTTCCACCGAGTCTAGTGCAGCAAGTTGGTATTTCGCCGAGCCGTCCCAAAGGTGGCTGCAGTACTCCATGCAAGATCGGACTTGGGCTTTGTAAAGAGTTAAAAGCTGTCCAGGCGTGAAGTACCGCTTGACTTTATTCAGGACGCCCAACTTTCTAGCTGCAATTTGAGCCTTAGACTCGATGGTGGTGCCAAAGTTGAGGTCAGAGGACAACTCCATGCCAAGAAGTTGTAGAGTGTCGGTCACTGGAACAGATGTACCTCGGAAAGTAGGAGAAAGGGTGAAAGGACTCCTTTTTGTAGAGAAAAGACACGCCTGCGTCTTAGAGGCATTGAAGCTGACGAGATTGTCATCGCCCCACTGGGAGACATTACTTAACGTCAGGCTCGTACGCTCAACCATGGCCTCTCTCAATCTTTGGACCTCAACTCCACTGGCTCCTGCACTAGACAGATACTTCTCCGTGACAGTACTGTCATCTGCGTACCCAACAATACCTGAAGATAGCAGGTCATTAATGTGCAGCAGGAAAAGAGTCGCAGAGAGCACAGACCCCTGAGGAACTCCGGCGTCAATGGCCTTGAGGTCAGAGGAGCAGCCGTCAATGACTACTCGGATCGATATATTTATAATTTAGTTGTCTAAAAATCTTAATTTAAAAAATAACAAATTCATTTCTAAATATATAATCTACATAAATAAAGACTAGATTTAAACTATGATTAATGATTTCATCAACCAATTTATAAAGTAGGTATGTCACCGTTATCGAGGCTTGTCAAATAAGCAAATTTCAATTTAACCGTGGTTTTTAAATTAATCCGAGTATAAAACGAGTTCATTAATATATTTTAAATACGAATTTAATAATAATACGTAACTGATATTGTCAAAATGATATAACACCATAAAAAAAATAAGTCTCCAATGCAATTCTTCTTACACTTACTAAAACCAAAAGCAATAGATAGAGCTATTCTTTAAACTTTGCACACACAAAACCTAAGCAAATATTATCGTTCACGAGTGTTTTTATAAAAAATAACGGTGTAAGACAACACATATTGAGTAAAGAATATAAAAATGTAGAAAATTCTATTACCACTGACCTTAAATAAATACGCGCCCGTCGTCCTTTCTTCAAGTTTACTGCAGAACACAAACTCAACAGCAAGTATTCTTTTAACTTTCACAAAACTAATTATTAGATAGTTGTATTAATTAATTTTGTTGCAAACTTTTTTGTAACAAATACAATATATATGTCATGTATGTTTTAGTATGAAATATAATAATTCTAATATCAAACTTGGCACAATACTGTAAATGTAAAAACGCAACACATCAAGCATTAACTGAAATTACAAAACTCATAATTTTATGTTAATCACTTTAATCACAGATAAGAAGTGACGTTAATATTTTTTATTGTTTGCACAGCATGCAACGTGATAATATTTTAAAGTGGTGTGAAAAAAAAACAAGTCATGGAATCAACATTTTTAACGCCTAAGGTTTTATTTTATTTCAAATGATTTTTAGGTGGTAGTCTCCCTTGTTATATTAAAACATCCATACATTATTTTAACTACTCAATGAAATCTTACAGTTCATTATCATCATCACCAGCCTATATCAGTCCACTGCTGGACACAGCCCTCCCAAAAGGAGGATTTTGCCATAATAGCCACGCTTGGCAGGCGGTCTGGCGATCGCAGTTTGGCCAATAGTGGAGAGGAGACGCTGATGCCCGTTAATATTACAGTTAAAACTATAATTATTTATGAATCTAAACTAAATTGTAAAAAATTCATAGTTGGTATATTTTCCATAAAACCAACCAATAAAATCAAGAATTTCAAAAGATTTTTAGAACCAGTGGAAAAAACTGGCCATATTGCGCACCATGGTATAATTTGAATTTCGAATGTCGCTTAACTTTTTAAAAATCGACCCTGAGACTGCGCTTGATTGAAGATGTCAGTTCATTCATGACCTGTGGTTTCCCAAGGAAAAACAGGATCAATGGCATTTGGCCGTATGGACTTAGCTCCAGGGCCATGAATTCTCTAAAATAAAAAACTTCTGTTTTTGACTCTTGTATCGATTTTCCAAGTATTTTATTATTTGTTTGATTGGTACATAACAGCCCTAAGCGTTCAGTTTTTTTTTTTAAAATTCGATCGCTAAAACTATTTTGGTACATGTTCAAAACATTTTTCGACTATATTTTCAGTACTCTTGTAGTTTCAAGTGTACTATTTTATCGTGCAAAGTGTAAATGTGCGTATTTATTGTGTTGTGATAGGTGTAAAATTGTAATCAAAGATTTGTCGAAGTCAAACGTGAGTAGAAATTTTAAGTTAATACTTACTTTTATTACCTCAGATTAAAAGGTTTTTTTTTGTAACCGTATCGTTGATTTAATTTTAACCAAACTACGATCTAGTTTTCCCATGAGTTTGCGACCTACCCACATTAGTCAGAGTATGTCTGACCTACCGATCGTATTTTGACGTGAAAACATATGCCGCATTCCGAATAATGCATAATCAATATTCGACAGCATCACATACATTAAGTGTTATATAGAGAATAAATTTTATCTTATCTTATCATTATCTTATCTTACATTGCTCTGATCCTAAGGTAAGTAGCGAACGCACTTGTGTTATAGAAAACAGAAACAATGACGGTACCACAACACCCAGACCCGAGCCAATATAGAAAAGTTAGTTATTTACATTGGAAAATATTAGTAGAGTATTCACAGCTGTGTAACTATACAAAATATGTCATTTAAAGTTTCAAAATATTTTAGACGTATTCTAAGACGTTTTTTGTTATTAAAGCTTATATTATTAACGCAGATTATCTCATAAATATCTGTTAAACAATCCGGCGTTTTGAAGTCCATTTTGAGGCTCTGCTGAATTTGAGACTATAACTAGTTGATAGCACATAATTTCTGTAATTTGTTAACTTACATAAATGTAGGAATAATTTTCTATAATCAACTAAACGGTTGTATAATTTCTATATATAGTTTTATAAAACAATTTTCTGCAATTAACTGGTCTTCACACGGGCGAAGCCGCGGTTAAACGCCATTTATGGGTTTTTTAACTGCAGTCTAATTTCAGGTTAGTTCTATCCTACAAGCTGAACACAAGTCGCCTACACTTTAAGGTAAATAAAACTATCTGATTTAACGTTTAAAGATTCACGTAAATTTATTGGTGTACCTCTAATATAATAACGGTACGTAAATGATTTCGTTTGAATGTTTAAGGTTATTATTTCGTTATTCTATGGATCATAACTTCCACAGCATTGTCTTACTCGCTTGATAGACTTTTACAGCAACACTTGTGTATAATAGTTTTTTAATAACCTGTCTGGTTAACCCGTTAATTGTGTCCTCCAAACTCCGGATTGAGTGTAAGCGCTTACGAGCTGTATAACGTAAAATAATGGAGACTCCTTGCTTTGCAGTCTTTATCATCTCTTTACTCTGTATCTACATGCTATTGTAATATATAATATTATTAATAATTGCTAAAAAGATTTTATGTCATTTACGTTAATCAAACTAAATGTCAGTCTTTAAATTAAAAATATTTAAGAACCTCCTAGCAGCAGTTAGAAGAGAATAGCATACAGGGATTGGGCTTTGTGCTGTACATTGGGAAAGGCGTTTTTACGAACGTGGGCCGAGTATAATTATATTTATTAGATTATATTAGATTTAATGTCCTTAAGGACATAAAATTTTCTATAATAAGGAGAAGGACTATTTTCAAAGAATATTTAATTATAACCACTTTCTATTTTTCCAAGAACAAGGCGTGTTTCACACTTAACCAGTTTACAACCATTCAAAATTACTTTACAATATTTTTAATGCCATAATTCTTTAAGTACTCGTAGGATACAAAACTATTACTGACTCTATCGTAGGCACAGCAAAAGGATAAAGGGAAGGAAGCTTCAATGATTTACTTGTTACAATAATTGATAGCAATTCGAAAACTCCCTGATGACATAACGTGATAACTCCCAGTAATTTGTTATCAATTATATCAGAACAGCCGGGTCCGGCGGTAGCTATGTAATATCTTATGGGGCCCGTAAACAGTAGCTGTCGATTAGCGGGTCAATAGCGCACAACTGACTGTAACTGTTGTAGATATTAGAGCAATTATATTACGGACCAAATTATAGTGATTAAGGCTCGTTGTGAACATTGTAACAATTTGGGAGTTAATTAATTAATTAATATGAATTTTATTCAAAAAACTGGACAAAATTAGGCATTCTCTGCCAGTGAAGCTGAAAAGAAATGTGTATGAACTCTGTTGAATTAGCGAATTAAAGTCTTGCGATGACTATTTCTACGTAGGCTTACTGGACTATTTAATATTAAATTAATTTAACCAACTAAATCCTGTGAGCAGTTTATTTTTTCTAATTAAAAAAAGTTAATTACAAATTCACATGGCTCTTACGATCGCTTTTTCCGACGAAAACAACTGCAGGGCTAGCATGCGCAACACGATAAAATTTTGTCATGGCATTTTATCGACTTTTGACGTAATTATATGTCGTTTTGTCTTCGACGATAACAAAGAAAAAACCTTAATATCAAGGCAATGCCGTGTTGTAACGTAAAAATAAGTGGCTACAAAGAACGGGAGACCTTGAAAATTTTAAGAAAAAGGATTCGAGACTTATGTGATCCGTTAGGTTAGGGAAAACGACAAAATTCTCGTCGAAGACAAAATTTTTCTTGTCTATTGATAAAATAACCGATGCGCGCATGCTAGCCCTGCTGAAGTGACAAATGAGAAGTTTTAATTAATATTGTTCAGATTGAAGTTATATTTTAGTTTAGTTAGGCGGTAATAATGTATTATGAAAAGTTAAGGGCTACACTACTCTTAACTTAAGTCACTTACTTAAGTATAATGTTTATTCATTAATAAGAAATTTTAAAATAACATTATATGATTTTTAAACCAGACAATCAAAGGCTTAATTTTAATCTGCAAGTAGATCTCAATAATATGGTTCAAAACACTCCAAATCAATGACGACATACAACCTCCAAACAATTAAACCCAATCGAATATGAATTATTATGTGCATATCGTTCAAGTCAAATCGATAGGTAACCGATGTCACCCGGGTTATCAGGTCGGTGACTCGAAGACATCGAATAATCGATTCAGGATAATCGCGCTATTCAAGAGCGCCGTGTTTAGCTTCAAACTTTTCTTGCTTCTGAACACAGATTAGACAGAGTATGTCTACTTCTGAATTAGGTTCAAACAATTGGTTTCTCTTTGTGCTATTTTTTCTGATGTAATCATAAAGATAAAGTTTGGATTAGATTAGAGATTCATTTGATTCGAACGGCCTTTTCAGAGTAATCGAGTTAGTAAATAAAAAACATTTTTTACGTAAACGTTGGTTCTGAAGTCTTACCAAAATTGGTTTTTTATTCATTTGTGTGCCTAGTAACTATTTGCACATTTAAATTGAAACTATAAATTGGTTAAAGTTCCAAAACGAGTCTTTAGGCATGTAATTTGCGCCGAAAACTAACGGTCGCACATTGGAATCCCGCAAGGTACAGATGTTAAAACATTTTCTGATGAGCTTTTTTTTTGTATCTGAATTTAGAATGTTATTTTCATTGTTAAGTAAACATAGTACAATATAGAAGTAGAAGTTCTGCCGAGTTTTAAAATTTAAGGCAGTTCGATTTCCGAATTATCCAAGCTGATTTTAGTGATTATTAATAGCGAATGACAATCTTCTTTACTAGGTAAGTTTAATTGGAGTAAAAATTGTTGTTACATACAATAAAAGTAATTCTTGGGGATAGGAGCTTTATTTGCTACATCTGGTAGGTATAGCCAAGACTTGTTTGACACACATAGGGTATAACGGTTTAGTTACAGTTTGAAAGTAGTGTATCAAGAACTCAAACTTATGTTATTTCATTTTCCAAATTCTCTGTCTATATTCAGGCGTCGTTTACGAAAACTACTTCTGGAGAAGTGCTATTACTCACTTGACACTTGACTTGATTTTTTTAAGGATAAACTGACATTTACGGACACAAATAAAATCTGATATCAATACAATTTTAGACGAAAATTTTTATCATGTAATTATCTACTAGACATTACTACCCTATAATAATTGATTTAATTTCTTTACTTTTATACTTACAATACAAATTGCATGCTGTTAGCAGTAAAAATATGTGAGACTTGTCTTAATTAACAACTTCTTTGTACCATATTTTTGTGCAATAAATGAATTATTATTATCAAAATAAAATAAAAATAAGATAAATTGATCGACCTTGACAGCATAGCTGGATTAAATTTAAATGTATCAAGTTAAATTGCTTAAGATTTACCACTTCTATGCATAAACAATATCTTTGATCAGCTGGCCATTTGAAAACGACATTACAATTAAGGCTTTGAGTTGAAACCGGCTTCATACATATTCATCCCAAGGCGATTTAGCGCCTCGGACTCGAACCCATTTACCCTGCATGGCCGGTTCGGCCAAGCATCCCTAATTTAAGTTAAGGTAAACGCTATACTGAACACAATCTAGGTATAACTGTCTTATTCAGAGTGCATTTGCTAGTCCGGGACCAAGTTAAACCACTGTACTAACGTACAAAAACCAGCGGTTTAACCTTAGTCCCGTACTAGCAAATGCACTCTGAATAAGACAGTAAATGTGTTGAATCTTGAGGAATATATTTAAATCACTCTGTAAAAATTATATTTATCACGATCGCAGTAAGTAAAATATAGGGTTGCTTATTGAATAAAAAAATTAAACGGTTTCTTATTTAGGACTCTACACATGAATCTATATGACTTTTTCTATGGAATTTATTTGACTTAATAGTTGCATTGAATAAAAACCGGCCAAGTTCGAGTCGGGCTCGCGCACGAAGGGTTCCGTACCATTATCTATAAAAACGGCAAAACTATCACGGTTGATGTATGGGAGCCCCCTTAAATATTTATTCTATTCTATTTGTTGTTATAGCGGCAACAGAAATACATCATCTGTGAAAATTTCAACTCTCTAACTATCACGGTTCATGAGATACAGCCTGGTGACAGACGGACAGACGGACTGACAGCGGAGCCTTAGTACAATTTCCCATTTTACCCTTTAGGTATGGAACCCTAAAAACAGCTATTAAATACTAAAGTCTAAATGCTACTTAAACAAAAAGATACAGATGATTTATTCTCGATTAGTTCAATGAGTCTAATAGAAAAAGTTTTTTATATTCATGAGTAGAATACTAGGTAAAATTGTGAGTCTCATTAAAAAGTCACCCTGCATTAAACCCTTAAAAGCGTCTAGCTGACTTTGAATCAGTATTTACTTGAAGAAGCATTTTCTTTTTTAGGATTCTTATGAATAAAACATTTTCTTAACGTATAAGCGAGGTGGGGGTTGCATTTTTTAGTCTAGGCAATGAATAAAATGAGTTGAGCTAGCACAAGTTTAATCTGTCGTGCTCTCGTCTCACAATGCGAATGTATTCAATTCTGACACTCGCTAAACTTAAATACGAGTTATACTAAAATTATTGTTGCTTGTAGCACCGTCATGCATATTAAAATAGTTTGAAGCGTTTTACTTTTACCTTACATTGTTTCGATGGTTAGTTTTTTTCAAAAGTGATTTGATTTTGGCTTAGTTTCTTACAAATTGATAACAAGCAAATCATTATTAGCATTTGCAGTCCACAACATAGTCCTAAGGCACGTCTTTAGTAAAACGTAAAACCGGACCCTATTGCTAAGACTCCGTAGTCCATCTGTTTGTCTTTCTGTTTGTCCGTCTGTCATCAATAAAACCAATAAAACCAATAAAAACGCGCGAGTCCGACTCGCACTTTTTTCTTTTCTTCTTGTTGCTTTGTTGAGCACTGACTGGTTGCGTGTTATTCTTGCCATATCAGTATAAACAAATAAAGTTCAAGAAAAAAGCTGATACTGTTCAAAATAAAGTAATGTTAAGTATGCTTATATACGTCCCACTGCAGGGCACAGGCCTCACCTCAACTATGAGGTGGTTTGGGCCATACTCCACCACGCGGGCCCAGTGCGGATTGGTGGAGGGGTGTTGTAAGGACAGTGACTAAACCATACTGTCAGATGTTATAAAGCCGCCTAAGGCCTCTGACTAGGCTTCACAACCAATATCAAGCGATATTGGCCGGTACCAACTTTTAACGTGCCTTCCGAAGCACGGAGATGCTCGTGATAAAAGTCACTAATATGGTCGAAATGGTCACCCATCCACTCACGACCGCGGCGTTGGTTGCTTAACTTTAGTAATCGATACTAAAGCGCTGCCGCCACTGAGCTACGAGCACCTCCTGTTCAGAATATCGACAACAAATCAAAATAATGCTCTTATTGATAACGTTCCGATCATTTTCTCCTACATTCGAGTCCGGGCGATGTTTCGTGACGCCGCATAACGTCGCGACGTGTTTGCTCGCATAGCGGCAGTCCGGGGGGACGAACAACACAACAACACAACAACGTTGAAGAGAAGTTAGATTGAGTGCAATTTATAAATATTTTCCTGTGTTCTGTTCAGAACTAATTTATGATGAAGTTGGCAGGCTGTAGGTAGATAGATAGATAAATTATAGGTAAATTATTTATTTGCAAAACACAAAGCACACACATTATAATAATTCAAATTTCTAATATTATTAACTAACAATAAAAACATTTTAATGAATAATTAATTTGGATATATCAAAAAAATTAAATAAAATAGGTTTCAGGTAGTTCAGCTTAATGAATGTTTTACTTTTAAAATCAAAGAAAGATTCCATATAAATAGCTTATATAACTTTTAGTGGTACCCAGCACATGAGCCTTACTAATATTATAAATGCGAAAGTAACTCTGTCTGTCTGCCTGTCTGTTACGCTTTCACATCGAAACTACTGAACCGATTATTGTGAAATTTGGTACATATATGGACTAGAGCTTGAGAAAGGACATCCTTTCTTTTTATATCCTGTACATACAAACATTCAACGCCTATATTATATACTTTTAATAAAAGTATGTACTTTTATTGCGAAAAAAAGGATGGAAGGGGTGGAAATAGGTGTATATATAAAACCATAAAATTTTGTAGACACAGGTATTGTTTAGGCACTACTAGGCATTCTGTTCACAATTTCACCTGATTTTAAACTGCGCACACAGTATTGCTACCCCAAAACAAAGGACGAAACGTAAAGCGACATTACATACAAGTTATCGACAAACTTCACCCTTTGCCAATAAAACGCATGTTATCGCGTGCGTATCTGCGCGCGTATAAATCCCGCCCGGAACAAACAGGCCGGGACATGTCGCGAGACACGGGACATAAGCTGGCGAGAACCGATAAACCATAATTATTTTGTAACATCAATATCAGCCTTTGAAAGTCCGCGGCAGGATATAGGCTTCCCTAGAACGCTATACAGCTCGCGACTTTGGGAATTCCTGTGCAGTACCATGAGTAGGTCGTGAGTCCATCGGACGTTCACCCCCAATATACGACCACAGGCATACGACCTGGTAAAGGTTGCAGATAGCTGGATGCAAACCGTTTTCAACCGGCCGATCTGGAAGTCACTTGGGAGGCATATGTCAGCAGTGTACGTTCTATGCCTAAATGATGATGATGATCGTGGAATAACCCCTTTGGTTGTGCTTGTTTAAGTTTGTAGTCTTATTGAGACTATTTAAAATCAACCCTCAATACACGTTTTGAGTAAAGTCAAAAGTCAAAGTCGTTTATTTCTGTAAATTGGCCATCAATGGCACTTTTACATGTCCCATTTTTTTTCCTTCTACCGCTTCGGAACTACATATCAGCTGGTGATGGCAAGAAGCGGCGCAACAAGCTCAGTCACCTTTGTCAGCCTGGTTTTATTACAGGAAATACAATTACAAGATAGTGTAAGTGCGAGCTAGGCAGGTTATTAAGTCTATGCCCTCTTGTTGTTCAAGTAATCTTCAACTAAATGGTCTGTCTGTACTCCCTGTCCCAGCAGTGGGCTCTATCGCGTGTGCAATAAATCTGCAACATGCGTGTATTGTGTAGTGCAAGTTCACTCGGAATTGTGACATCACTAATGCGCCAGAACGCTGTGAATCTTTCATACTAAATGGAAAATACAGTTACTGCCTATTTCTATTTTCAGTGGCCTGTGCTAGTTTGCGAGTTTATTTGAGGTGGAGATATTGCAGGTAAATTTTGTGTTTCAAGTCCCAATTTACATTATCAAATTAAGAAACGTACTTCTTACTATAAGAAGATGCCGGATATCAAATAATTGAAATCTGTATTGGGTCATGTCTCTTGTCCATAATCTTCCAAATCTTCTTTTCTTAAATCTCGACTACACACAGACATAAGACATTAATTCCTTCTGTAATCGATTAAGCCTATCTTTTCTCGCAATAAAGTGTAAATCTAAACCACAAAAAGAGTTTCCATAGGAGTTTGTACACAAAAATATATTCCTACACGTTGCATATGGAAAGTTGCACGTGAAAGCCAATGATGTAGGATGTGTTACGAAACCTGATTAACGCCTCAACTTAGCAAAATGAAACAAAATATCAATTATTGTACGAAGTCTCATCATCATCATTTCAGCCACAGGACGTCCACTGCTGAACATGCCTCCCCGTGACTTCAAGATTGGCCGGTTGGAAGCGGCCTGCATCCATCGGCTTCCTGCAACCTTTACCAGGTCCTCTGTCCAACTTTTGGGTGCAAGTATCATACCGAACGGACTTCAATTATTTGGTTCTTAAGGGCCTGCAATTCAGAAAGAAGGGCTGTTACAATGTTATAATGCCACTAAGAATTAAGGCCAGGGTGTAGGCAAAAAATGTTGATAAAAAAAATACCCACACATGAAAAGTCTACCATAATTAGCCAATCACAAATCGCTAAGATTTACTTAACTCTCTGCTCTAAAATTGGCGAACCAAATGAAAAGAACACACTGTAAATAGAGAATTTAACATTTTTTACGACGGTTACTTTGTATTGAAATAAAATGCAATTTTTATTACCGATTCGGTGGAAGAAACTATCGAACTTTGCAGAACCAATGTTTTTTTATTTTGTTTTGAGTGTCACAATGTCTACGGTATAAAAAAAACAACCAATAAAATGGGTTACCTTAATATTGGCAATGCTAGCTTTAGCTGAATTCCTCTTAAAGTCCCTCCTATCCCATTGCCGCGATACGCTCCGGTGGACTTATGTCTCTCTTGGGACCTCCTCAGTCGCCGAACCAACTTTTTTAACTCTCATTACATATTTACAGAGGACACATTTCACGAAAACTTTATGTAAAAGATTACCTCCGAACTTTGGAAATTCGCTTCGAGACAATAAAGGTTATTTGTCGAATTAGTTCGTTTCTGAACGATAAAGAAGTTTATTGACATTGTTTTTGAGAACGTCATTATTGGCAGCCTATCAAATCAAATCAAATCATTTATTTGTAAAACATAGGTGACAGAATACAGGTGGTACACAATATTAATTAGAGCTCCATGTTTGGCCTATGAGTGGCGTACAAAGTGTCAAAATTTATCATTTAAGAAGTTATTAACACAATAATAGCATTTTTCAGCTAGAAAGCATCTGAAGAGTCTATTTATCTTCAAAGTGTTATGTTCATTCAAAAACAAAAGTTAGGAATACTCACTATTAAGGTGGTCTTATCTTTAAATAGTGTGAACCGATAGTGCCATTTCACGAAGACGAGCCCTTCTCATTTTCATAATCGCTTATAGTACAAACGTGTTACCTTTCCTAAGTATAGTGTTTTAGTTTTGTCGAAACACCCGAATAGACTAGTCGAAACACATGAATAGACTAGTCGAAACACACGAATAGACTAGTCGAAACACACGAATAGACTAGTCGAAACACACGAATAAACTACACGTGTGTCACACGAATAGACTAGTCGCAACACACGAATAAACTACACGTGTGTCACACGAATAGACTAGTAGAAACACCCGAATAGACTAGTCGAAACACACAAATGGACTAGTTAAAATACACGAATAGACTAGTCGAAATACGCGAATAGACTAAGAACGATAAGCATTTATTTCAACTGGAAATGAAACAGAGACTCGTCACCGTTGATTGCACAATCTGATTAGAGATTCTCTATTTATTAACAATCATAAGAGAAATCCATATTGTGTAAGAAAAAACTCATGGTTAATCTCAACTCATCACATTCTCTACACTCTATCATTAATTGTGTGCCTATACATATGACCTAAACAGCAACAAAAAACACCGTTGAAGTTGATGCCATGTTTTGGTCGAAAACTTTCTAGAATCGCCATGGACGTGACAAAAAAAGAAGACGCACTCATGATCTAAGACGGTCTAAAGTTATTGTTTTTTTGCAAGAACGACATTTTGTTCATGATCTCTAGCTTAGTGTTTGGAATCTCGCATAACATCCATACTTCGTAAATTCGTATTCTGACGAGTACCTATTCCTAGCTCTACTCAACCATTTACTCTGTACAACTTGCTCGGCAAAAATCTTTAAATTCCGATAACACTGAATCATCATCATCATCATCATTTCAGCCTATTGCAGTCCAGGCTTACGTCCAGAAGTGTCCACTTCTGGACGTAAGCCTCACCAAGGACCGCGAATAAAGAGCACATCTTCCGCTTTTTTCATCCAGCCACTGCCAGCGATCGGCGACCGTTGCAACCATTATGCGACAAATGTGGCCAGCCCAGAACATAATACTGGATGTGTGGTACCTAGTCATATAACAGACCGGTTTTTCAATTGAAGATGTGATGTTAATCGCTTCAAATATGAAGGAAAAAGAAGAAACTTTTTGTAAGTGGTTTTAAGGAGTATCCTATACTTTTAACACCTTGTATAGTATACTGTCTAAGAGCCGAAACCAAAATAATTTGACAAGTAACCTTTACACAAACTACAATGACCGACAAATGTCTTTCGTTCGTCCTGAAAAGTCGTGAAACAGAGTTTGAAATATTCGCAGCTTTTCATTCTTTCATCTGTCACAAACTATAATATTTATGTCGGCAATTAACAAGATGAGACTCTTGAATTTAAAAGCCAAACATATTTGTAATTTTGGTGGCGCTTTTATAAATTGCACGTGTAATTTGTAAATCTTTGAAATGGAAAAATATTTACCCTATCAAGCGGCTCCGTAACAATAAAATTTTCATTGTGTCTCTTGACCTTCGCCAGACAGGTTAATTTTTTATTACAAACGTAAGCTACGGAATTATTATTCTTATTACATAATCAACGTATAGAAAAACCGATATTGGGTTTTTTCATTTCTATAGCGATTATCAGTATTCTGAGCACAATCTTATTGTACTCAGAAGATAAAGGAACTTTCCCCGAGCTATATTATATATCCCATATAAACTGCCACATAAACCTAAATGTTGGATTTCCCATTTCGACCAATATTTTCTCAAATGTTTGAGCCATTTAATTGACTATACAGGGTGTACAAGAGCATGGGACACTCCCGAAAACCACGTGATCAGCTGGTCATATACAACAACTTTTTCTATGGGAGCAACATTTTTTGAGCTTCTCCATACAAACTTACTCGCATACCTCGATGGTAATATATGGAGCATCTGAAAATAAAATCACGATTTCGATTTTGCTTGCATAGGGAAAGTTGTTGTATATGGCCAGCTGATCACGTGGTTTCAAGGAGTGTCCCATTCTTTTGTACACCCTGTAGATGCACCAATATTTGCCCCAACTTAGCTCAACGCCAAATCTATATGTGTTATATGCAAGCTCCAGCCAATATTTGCACCAACACCCAACAATGTAGACCAGTTACGTTCGGCACGTGTTGATCGAACCACTTCAGCCACCGTTACTCTTGACCAATTACAAATTTACGGCCACGGCCGTAAAATAAAAAGTACCATTCTAGAAAATGCAGTTGTGTAGTTGACAAAAGCCTGTTTTCTCTACAAAAGAGTGGGTTGCAACAAAGGAATTGAGGTTGACACAATTGACTTGACGACCTCCGTAGCCGAGAGGCGAGCAGCACGCCGGACTCTAAATGGCGCCACCATCTCTGAGGTTCCGAGTTCGATCCCCGGTCGGGTCAATGTAGAAAACGAACTTTTCTATATTGGCTTTGGTGTGGGTGTTGTGGTACCATCGTTGTTTCTGATTTCTATAACACAAGTGCTTTAGCTACTTACCTTAGGATCAGAGCAATGTACTTATGTGATGTTGTCCAATGTGATGTTGTCCAATATGGCAATCATTAATGTTCGGCACTATAATTCTTGTGTGAAGTTGGACTTTAAAAAAGTTTTTAAAACGTGGGCTAAATTACCTTGTTAGTTTGAGGAAAGTCACAAGGTTATGAAACAAATAAAAGTTCTAGACCTACATAGTGTGTCGTTCTATTGCTATAAGATCTGGCAGTGAATTTCTAGAGGCTGATGTTGATTATATTTTAAATTTCTGTGATTGTGACAAAATATTACTATATTTTTATTCTTCATCTTAGCAGTTTTTAAAATTTTACACAAATGTTACCGGCAGTTCATACACTCAATACAATTTTTACAGACACACACAGCAACAAACAAACAAAGTTTGCAAAACCCGTCAGTCCGAGTTGTGCTGTTTTATGCTATGGGTTTAAACGGATAAATTATAGGTGTGTTTGTGTAAATAATCTTTTAAGCTTTTTTGTGTTTTAAATGTGTCCATTTTTACTAATAATTCTCACTAAAATGATAAGAGTGTCTATGCTTAAAAGCGTCATTATTCTTTAATTTTAAATGCAAGTACGCACCTTGAATTTCATTTCTGTTGATTCCAAAAATTCCAAACATTGCTAAGATACATTGTTTTGTTTCTGATTTTCCGTGCCTACGGAAGGTAGCCTTCGTTAGATTTATTTTATTATTTTATTATTAATCATACAATTTTTAAGCCTTGATGCTAACATTGTCCCGCAAAACTGTTTACACAGTTTGTCTGCGGGATCAGGTGAGTCTCATTTAAGTTAGTATTATTCACCAAGGCTTGCCAACAAGTGTTTCTTAAGTTTATTCTTAAATATTTTTTTAACTGGTTCCCGTCGTATGTCCTCAGGCAAACTGTTCAGAAAGTACGGTAACCTTTTCTTTAGAGTTCTATCCCCAAAGTAATTTCTTACTTTATCATTAGATGATCAGTTCAATGGTACAATTTAATCAGAATCATTAATTTAATTATATTTTATTTGTCGACTATGACAAAGCTCAACACCTCACATAATATAATAATAATTTCTAATCGCAATTTATGCTAACTTGTAGCTGAATATACTAATAATATTTTGCGGCGTTCGTTTAAGTTTAAAAGGTTACAATATGAGAATTTGTATTTGATGAAAATGGGGCCATTGGCCTATTAAAATCGGTTTTTAAATGGCAGAGTTCTGAGATAACAAAAACGGATTAAGAACCTCCTCCTTTTTTTGTTGAATAAAAATAAACAGTTCGTTTCTCGCAGCTTCCCTAGGAGAATTGTCTTGACACCAGTGAAGGCTTATCTTTAAGTGTACTAAACAGGCTACAACAGTACTGAAGCAAACGGGCCTCAGTCACGTCCTCTCCTTTTAATTCCCTCCGACCAAACAACGGGACAAACAAACCCGTCACGTGACGCGAATCAACGAGCTCGTACAATTGAAACCTCTTTATTCGTACCAACATTGAAAATAAAACTTTTGAGTTCAATTCGTTTTGCTTTGACGTGATTTGTACATTTAAATTGTAGAGCAAACTTAGTATATACTTAGATCTTAATGTTTACAAGTTATCAACGGGTTTGGCCTCGTATTTCTGAATCAATGATAATCAAGTAGCGTTGGGTCTGTCGTATAACGACGCTTCGATTCCACTTGAATCGTCACTTGATCTGCTTCCACCCCCCATCCCTCCTTCGCGGCCTTGACGAACTAACCTTTAAAGCTACGGTTACAAGCAAAAGCAGAGCTATACGAAATAAAGTTTAAGGCATTACATCATGATCAGCTATCAGTCCACTCTTGGACGCAAGCCTCCCCAAAGTGTGCCAAAAGGTTTTTTTTCATCCAGCCGCTACTAATTTCAAATTGCAAAATACATTATGTTATTCCCAAAAACTGAATTTATTAATCAGAATTTAAGAAGTTTTAGTTCAAACGCCATTTTTTCATCTTAAAATGTCACCAATTTCAATGGTAACCAAATCTTTTGTTATTCATTATACTAAGAAACCAACGAATATTTACATACAGTTATAGTGTTGGCCCTAATCAAATCGTTTTTCTCTAAATCCGCTTTACTCAGCTCTTGTAGAACCAGATATTAATATTGTAGAGCCCAAATTAATATTCTGGTAGCTCTATTGATTGAATACAGACTGAATGATTAATAGCTTCTGTTACTTCATTCATTCACAATATCAATATAATAACAATTAAATCTTTATTGAAATGATAACAGATGTTTAAATAATAAAATGTTCTTTCAATCTATTGGATGCGTTTTTTTATGAAACGGATCTATATAATGGACATTGGGCAGTTTTATTTTTGTGGTTCCGTAGCCAAAACAACTGACCTTATATTTTTGACATATCCGAGCGTTGGGCCGGTTGGTTTGCGGCTTAGCTTTAGAGATTCATAGGCTGGGTTGCACTATCTTACTTTAATATCATCATCATCATCATCACCAGCCTATATTAGTCCACTGCTGGACACAAGCCTCTCTAAAAGGTGGATTTTGCCATAATCGCCACGCTTGGCAGGCGGGTTGGCGATCGCAGTGTGGCCCATGGTGGAGAGGAGACGCTGCTGCCCGTCTTCATGTGGCGGTTCTCCTGTAGTCGCCTCTTTCGACACCCATAGGAAGAGAAGGGGTGGTGCTTTTCTTTTAACGTGCCGGCACCACACGACACTAACTTTAATAAACGTCAAAAGTTTGTCAAACTCCATACAGAAACACCGGTTATAGTTATGGTTAAAATTAAGGTGATGCAACTCAATTTTAGTACTAGATGTAGTTGTCATATCGCGAACAAAGTAGAACAAAAAAATAAAAGCTTGTTTTTTTAGGTTGTTTAAAAATGATAGGATTATTTGAACCTCATTTTTCGATTTAAGGACCTAATAAACTGCCTGATGTGAGCTTTAAAGTTCAATGTTTTGTTAGAGTAAAGTCCCCTAACTGTGCCAGCGAAATGTTGCTTTAGGAAATATCAAAAATAACGCGACGGTAGTATAAGAAAGTTAAAACAAAACCTAATCACAGCTTGGTAAATCTTACAAGTTGCCGAATGAATTTTTTAAATGAACTTGGAGAAAAAGTCACTTGGATGATATTGTAAATTATGTAAAAAAGGTAGCAAATACCGCATTTTGTGTTGCAAAACTACGGAACTCTTACATTTCGTGTTGCAATCGCTCTTGACCAGGTTTAGCTACGATTTCAGTTATTATTGAAAATTGTTTTTTGTTGTTAATTGCTTTCATTTCATTTTATCTCATAATGATAACTGGGCCCTAACCATGAACTGTTAAAACAATCACAAATCTGTCAAACATTATCATTTCTGTCAAATTTTGTATGAAATGACGTAACAAATTTGGCAGATTTGACAACTTTGAGATTGTTTTAAGAGTTCATGGTTATGGCCCTGGACTTTTAAAATAAAATTTGATATCGGTTACTTAAAATAAAATAACTGGATTTCAACATACCTCAAAATTTGTAACAATTCCGAACACGCGAGCTATAAATTCCCAACAAAAACTCTCAAAAATCCGCTCCCGAACCGTCCACTCATTTTAAAACACGTTTCATATTCGCCAACGAAGGGTATCATTTCGCAAAAACAATATATCAACGGGCTTCAGCAACAGATGCGTCAGCTCCCACTGGCTGCACCTTACTCGTACATATGACAAACACACGAACGGACAAAATATTGTCAAGCAAATTTCAAGTCTAACTTTATCACCTTAAGTTTGAATTCCTAATAGCAGCGCTGTAAAAGCCGTCAACGGTACAATAAAGGGTGGCACCCTCGAAAAGAAATCGTAATGGCCCTGATTATCGGCTCCGGTCCTAAATAATAAATGTTGGACAATGTGTGAACTGTCATTTGAACGTGACCGTCGCCACTCTATTTACTGGATGCTGTATTTAAGTTTTTATTGAGTGTTTTACGAGTACTTAAGTACAAATGTCAAAATGGACGTTAATACAGCAGGTTGAGTTGACGTTACTACATAATTAAATTGATAGAGCGAAAAGCGGCGCGGTTAAGCATTGCATTATGCAGTACGTAGAATAATACTATCTCTGTGGCAATACTATAACATAGTTTATTTATAAGAGTTAAAAGTAGGCTTTTTGGTCCAAATAGTGTTAGTGTTAGGATAATGCAAAGCTGAATCTCTCGAATCCGCAACACAGTGTCGTTAAAATTTTACAAACTTAAGCCTATGTGAGTAGTTTAGTTGAGTGTCGACTAATTTAATTGTTAGCTGTGTGCATTTCTCTATCTGTGGATAGTAACTTTATTGTACTACAAGCTGGACTGGCTGTAAGTGTTTATATCAATAGTTCTCATATACTTAGTTGCAAGGGCCTAAAATTATAGCTTATCCATTCGGGAGTTACATTATTATCTTTGTAGAAGCGTTGCAAGAATAACGTTTGTCACCCTAGCAATTGTTTGAGAAACTGATAATATTACCGTACCTTGTGGCTAGATTTACGGCATTGAACATTATCCGTCAGGCCACGGCAAAGAAACACTTTAAAGATTTTATTGTGACGCGGCCACCGGTGGGTAATTGAAGCTTGATAAGCTAAAATTACATAGAAATGTTTTCTATAATGTCTTCAACTGTGTATGCTGCATTTACGTATCTTTGATACTTAATGACCATCTTGCATCTCCTTCTATTATGGAAGTAACGTAAGAGACAAAACGAGTAGGTGTGTTAAATGTCCCGAAAATGTATTCTGTCTGCAATTTATGTAAGGCTCTCTCAGTAAATAATGCAGACGGGACGGCTAGTGCGGCACACCTACATAATAATAGTTTACACCAAAAACGGAACACTTTATGGTGTTGAATAAGTTTAACGTACAAAAGGAATAGCTAAGTATATCACGTGTGCACTTAAAAAGTTATTTTGGCAATAATAATAATGAGCTGCTTGAATTTATTTCAAGTTAGTAAAGAACTAGAATGACTAAATAAATTAATTATTGCTCACACATAGTCTTTGACACATGATGTACACAAAACTCAAAAATGTGATAAAAACTAAGTAAAATCATTCAGCATCCGGGCTTCTTATCAGATCATTTCCAGATTATAATTATATATTTTTTTCTTGGAATTTATTTTTCTGGTCACTTCAATTATCATTTAGATACTTAGTAACCCATTTTGACATTCATCCACAGAAATACAGAATTATTCGTATATAAACAAATTAATCTAGGCTTAGCCGTTTAAAGAAGCCTCCCAAACTCGTGATCAAAGAACCAGTGCCGCCGACGCGGGTTGATTAGTGCCTTTCATGTGCCGCAGGCTCACAAGGCTTAGTATTTTCCTAAAAAAACTATAAAGGTGCCGATGACAGCATTTCGAGGCAACCCTGTATGTTCCGGCTTAGAATAAAACAGGGTGAAATCCGCTTAAGCCAATTGTTAAGTGAATAACTCAATAGCATAGTAAAATTGTAATGCTTATGTTACATTACATCAAATCGATACTAGTGACAAGATACAAAATCTGAAGAACACTTGACTTATAAAGCAGCAAAATTTGAAAGGTAAGTACCTATTTAGTTTATACAGGGTGTACAAATGAATGGGACACTCCTTAAAACCACGTGATTAGCTGGTCATAATTATATACAAAAACTTTTCCTATGGGAGCAACATCGAAATCGTGATTTAATTTTCAGATGCTCCGTACATTATCGTCGAGATATGCGAGTAAGTTTGTATCGAGAAGGTGAATTTTTTTTATTGATTTCGATATTGCTACCTTAGAAAAAGTTGTTGTATATGACCAGCTGATCACGTGGTTTTAGGGAGTGTCCTATTCTCTTGTACACCCTGTATGTAAGAAATTTCACCTAAAACTGACTTTACAATAGTTAGCCACATCCTTATAGGTGATTTAACTGCTCAAACACAACAACTATTAAAAAAATCATTTAACCCACAACAGAAAACCTGATTGACTATGGCTTAGTAGTGGAATACGACTGATGTGTACACACACTTCATAGTTTGCAATAAAAAGTATATCGCATGTCCCCAAGAAAACAATAAAATATTTTCCAAAGAAATTACCACCAAAAATTGTCGAATGCAACTTAAATTCCATTTGGAAAACAAACAGCAGTAAAAAATATCAAACGGAGCATTTGCAAACCGTTCGGAAACATCGCGTAAGCAAGACAAACGATTGAACGGGGTCACAGCGCCCGCACTCGCGGTACTGACAAGGAACTGGATACCATTTTTATTTATAGAATTACGTTTAGAATATCTTGATTTTGGAACTCCCAGTCTAGTCATACGAGACAAATTACAAATCCTATTAATGCAGTCTTGGCATCAAATAAGTTAATAGCAGTTTCATGAGTTTTTTTAACGGATTAAACACCACGCATATTACTGTCAACTACCAATAACTAGGTATCAGCTATAGTTTTTTTTCTAAGTTTGTCTTCTACTCACACACACTCATATCCGAACCGAATTATAAAAAAAAACTTTTCCGAATTAATCCGACCGTGTTTTTCTTTCTTGTTCAAAGCGAATCAACTCGCTACTTCACCAATCGGTTCGTCTTTTTGCGCCCTCTTTTCTACGGTGCTTGTGTGCAGAGATATTTATATTCTTAATCGCGGTTTCAAATGTAAGTAATATCTTTTATGTAGAAATCCACTTTCCACAAATTTATTATTCACAAGTTTCAAATGTAGTATTTTATAAGTAACTGACATGGCTTTCTTAGCTCTCAACTCGATTACTCTCCAGTCCGTCCCTGCTCAATATCGAGTTCAATATTAATAAACATTTCAAAATCTATTTGCCAATATCTTTTTAGCGTTTTAAGATAAATTACTTTTACAATAGTGGTGAATTTAGTAACCATAACTGGAATAGAAACTCGTAGCAAAACCGGCGACCGGCGGCGGCTGATAGTGACGCCGCCGGCACAAACACGGCACCGGTTTTTGTCGCCTCGTGTCAGCCTTTGTGGCGATACCCGAATACCCAATATTTGGTATGCTATTTTCAATTGAATGCAAGTTCTAGTTGTTATTGCGACCAAGTAGTGTTAAGTGAATTGAGATATTGTCGGTACTTTGAACATAGCTTGTTCAAAAGTAGTAAAGCACGTAACATTATATTATGAAAAGTTGTAATTGTACAAATTTTAACTGAACTTACAATATATCGGTAATTGAGGAGATGTTAGCTAGTGACATTTATGTCATTATAATATACGTACCTACTGTCGCAATAATTAAAGCATTTCATTTCTTGTTTCTTTTATTTTGCAACGGTTTTATAATCACGCATTATTTTATTCGACTTTTGTATTGCTAGAAGAGCGGTTTTTCCTAACACAAGCTCATTGTTGCTTAAAAGGAAGCTCCAAATACTGTGTATTTTATAGAATAAGCTGGATTTTTTTTTTAATTTTGTAGCTGTGGCGTTCTTTTTGTAAGTGCAAATGCCATGGGTACAAATGAAGCTTATGAGGGTCACGACCTCTTGCCTAGAACAGTTACCAAACTCCAGCTTGTACCCTTAAGCCGCTATTAACGGAACGACGAAGGATTGTTGTTGGCATACACTCCGTTACACCCTAACCGACTAGCAAGTAGGTAGTATGATCCGTTTGTAAATTTCAAAAAAAATCCAATTTCAGGTTTTCTTATAAACAAACTGAAGTAGGTACATTTCAAAATAAAGTATCAATACGTTACAAATCCATCTCCGGTACGGGCGGGTCTCGGAAGCGCCTCATTCATTCCGCGTTCACTCATTAATCTTGCTAGATGCGGCTCCGTATTCACACGCCCGTAATTAATTATACTTCGATCCTAACACTTTTTGCCATTTTAGCTGTGCCTTACATTGTTTATTCAAGTTTAAGATATTGAAAACCTTTAACGATATGTTTTATATTGATCCACTTTTTTTTCTGAGAAGTATAATAACAATAGTAAGCTTATTTCTCTTCAATTAAACCTTGCAGGGAATTGCTAAAAACAAAAATTTACAATGTTTAAGCATTTGTGATCTTAACCAATAGTCAAATATTTGTAAAAAATATTTCTATAGGGTGTTGACGATAGTATACTACTCAGCTATACATATAGCTACAACATTGATCAGAGATACGCTGGCTTTGACAGCGAGAGAAAAAAACACTTGAGGAATTTCATCTTGTCACGTGACGTCCTCGGTAGCTTATTTGGTAAAGCACTCGCCCGGCATGCGATGGGACGTGGGTTCAAGTCCCACCTGAGCTCGATGATTTTTTTCAAGTGTTATTTATCTTCAATTAAACCTTGCATGGAATTGCTAAAAACAAAAATTTACAATAGTAAGCTGTCATCAATTACATCAGTATTCTTATTCAAAAATTCTTGCATTTACATGCACATAGAATTATCGAATTTAATCATGAATTAGAAACTATTTATAGCTGTCTGTTAATTGTATGACGTTTACAGTATGATAAGCGGATTTGAAATAGCGATCTCAATATTAGTATGGATATGACTATATTATTATTATGATATTTTTTTTTCTACACACAAAAATAATGTAAATTATCAGAACAAAAAAGTTAAAACCTTTTGGGAAGCTTACAAAAGCTTAAATATTGGACAAAAATTATGATGATAATAAATAAAACCATCGTTTGTTAATTTTTGAAATAGTCAAATAATTCTTTAGTCTTATCCATATTAATATTGAGATCGCTATTTCAAATCCGCTCTCTAATGATAACTTAATCCCGCATTAAGCTTAAGCCGTTGTGCCCAAGTCCACCTTATTATTATTAAGGTTAGTCAATTAGCTTAGTGGTTCACTAATTTACCTTTAAAGCAAAGGGTCTGAAGTTGCAAGAAAGTCCGGATCTTATTAATTCCGAAAATAAAATTTGGCTCGGATCTGTGTGTTAGGGGCGCTACATCTGTAGAAAAAAAACTAGTACTTACCTCATAGTACAATTTAAGTTACAACCATGACACTTGGTGTTTTGTAGGGCCACATTTTACTTATTTAAAAAAAACCGGCCAAGTGCGAGTTGAACTCGCTCACGAAGGGTTCCGCACCATTATCTGTAAAAACTTAAATATTTATTTTATTCTGGTTTCTAGTATTTGTTGTTATAGCGGCAACATATAATATATACATCATCAACTATGTATCTAACTACCACAGTTTATGAGATACAGCCTGGTGACAGACGGACAAACAGACAGACAGACAGACAGATGGCCTTAGCAATAGGGTCCCGTTTTACCCTTTTGGGAACGGAACCCTAAAAATCAATCTTGCTCGTTTATTTCTTAGATTTTTCAAGACTATGATCCTTTTGAATCGTTTCCTTTCCTTAGTCTGTCCCCTTTTATAACTTCGAGCTATACAAACATCGACTTTCAACGGGAAAAATAAACCAATCGCCCATGAGACTGCTACTGTCAACACTTGTTTTCGACGCTTAAGTAACTCCCGAACACTACATTCCTCTCCATTAGACATCGGGATGAGGTGTGTGAGAGACAAGGACAGGCTTATACGAGGAAGAAAAGCGGGGTAGAGAGGGTAGATGGGTGATATTTATCGTGGGTCAAACGTTCACCAGACAATATTGTCTTATTCGCATTCCCCTTGCGCCCCGATGGGACACAGACTAATGTTGGCAGTAAGACCACTCCGACAGCCATTATTCTCTTGAAATTGAAATATTTATTATCATCTCTATGTAGCTGACCTAGAAATGAAAATCGTTTAGGTCTTGTCCACATTTTTTGACTTAACTCATTTTTTTTACCAACTTCAAGCCTTCACTTTTCACTATCAACGCCAAATAATAATTGACGATTTTGCAACTCTACTGATGCTACATCGCGCTATGGCTTAAGATTTTGGATACTTTCTCGATATCAGTCCACAGACTGATGAAACACAGTTGCCAATGCTAACACCTATTTAGTGCGACCAGTTATTAAACATTCACGGCCTTATTACAAAAAAAATAGACTAGGTTTAAAGTATGTATAAAGATTAGCTAACCAATTTTAAATATGGGTCATTATTACCGAAATATGTCTGATGTGTCAACATTTTAAATTGGTTGGCTATTTTTAGACATGGATTTAAACCTAGTCTATCTTTTTTATAATAAGGCCTTAAAAGTATAATCGCGGATAAACCTGTCCAAAAAGCCTATTGCAGTCCACTGCTGGACGTAAGCGTCCCCGAAAGAACGCCAGAGAGCACGATCTCCCGCTTTTTTCATCCAGCCACTGCCAGCCATCTTCCTAAGGTTAAGGGCTGGGGGGCGTCCTACACTATGTTTCCCAAGGCGTGGTCTCCACTCGAGTACCTGTTTACTCCACCTTTCATCGTTTCTGCGACAGATGTGCTCAGCCCACTGCCACTTATGCTTGCTACATTTTTGGACTATATCCGTTACTTTGGTCTAATCCGATCCCAAATAACTATATCTAATCAAAACTAACTAACTGATTCCCCTACTCTACGCCCCGTCCATCAGTACACAGTACTAAAGCACCGCTTATTGATCTTATAGATTTGTAGAGAGCCCGTATTTATTTACTGGTGCGAGATAAAAATTTATTCAGCTCCTAAGTAGATTTATATTATTTATCGAGCGTCCGACAGCCGATTGGTTCGCATGAATATGTACGTACGTCGTACTTTCGAGTTTCTCGGAATTTGTGGAGTTACGTTTTTGTTTGTGTGCGAGTTGACATGGCCGAATTCTTATTAACTAGAATTGATTGAATAAATGATATCAAGATTTTGTCATGAAAAATAAAATTGTTAAATTAATTCATTGCTTAATAAGTTATAAGTTATACTTTTTTTTTAAATGTGTTTGAATTTGATACTTTTGTATTTATAGGTGACCAGATTTTTTTATATAATTTTATAAAACAGTTACGTAACGTTAAAAAGCATTTTAATGTTACATTTTGAATACTTGCGCGTAATGCTAGCCGCCATGATACCTTGGTTCGTGGCGTCACTATATAAAAACACTCAAATTTCAACAGTGTTTTGCGACCATCAGAGAATCAATTCTGGGCAGATTAGTGGTATCGGAAACTACGGATATATCTATAATTTACGCTAGAAATTATTGTAATAGTGTGACAAAATGATACGATAACAAACAGAGTAGCTGGCGTTGTTTACGATGTAGTGACGTCACATTCAGCATCATGGCGGCTACTGTTTTACGTGTTTGCGGCACAGAAAAAAAAATACTTTAAAATTATTATTTCACTAAAATTATTTTGCATTTTTATGAGTTAAAATAACATATTTAGATTGCTTTCGGAGATAATCGCATCATTTAATGTTTTTAGATTTTTTCGCAAGCAAAGTAAAATACCCTATTACGCCTAATAGTCACTGACCTTACCCAACCCTTCCACAAATTTGCATTAAGTACCTACACGTATAGAATGCCTCCGACCACCTCATAGTTGAGGTGAGGTCTGTGCCCTACAGTGTGACGTATAAATGCTTATATTATTATTCGTAAAGTCATGTTAACCTTTGTTGACTTCTATAAAGGCTAACTTTGAGCAAAAAGATCTTATTTGTGGCCAAAACTTACACATATTTTGTTCCATTATACGAAACAATTTAAGATATACTAATCCACTTACAACAAAAGTAAAAATGTATTGCTGACTCGCTAAGTTTTGGTAAATGGTTTTAATACTGTTAGTTAGTTAGTTTAAATTTTAACTTTGTAAGGGTGTCATGTTAATAAACAAATACCAAGATTTAAATATAAATAAATAAATATTGGACAACTTAAAATACATTGCTCTGATTCTAAGGTAAGCTTAAGCAATAATTGTGTTATAGAAATCAGAAACAAGACATTACCACAACACCCAGACCAAAGACAATATAGAAAAGTTCGTTTTCTACATTGACCCAACCGGGGATCGAACCCAAAACCTCAGAGATGGCGGCGCCATTAAAGTCCGGCGTGCTCGCCTCTCGGCTATGGAGGTCGTCAATTCAGTTTCCATAATTTCATTTTTTTACCTGAGTTATTTAATTTGTAAACAAGGTGGGCAGACGACCTGGTAAGGTTGCGGGGCAATGCTGGATGCAGGCCGCTTCCAACCGGCCGATCTGGAAGTCACTGGGGGAGGCCTATGTTCATAAGTGGACGTCCTGTGGTTGAAATGATGATGATGATGATAATGAGATGAAAAGCAACTTTTTGTAACTGGCTCGGGTCGGGTCTGGCAAAATTTGGAGTCTGGCACCTCGTTACACAAGAACATCAATTGTTTAGCGATCATCATAACTGGCGTGTAGTTTGTCATATGAGGATAGTTAGTTCGACTGCAGGCCAAAGGTCTTCTGAGAGGTATCTCCTCTTTCCTCAGGAACAAATCGAGAAAAAAAACCAAAATTCTAGTGAGGCGGATCTTTTCGCTTATAGTAAGGAAACATTTAGGTCACATGCCATTAAGGTATTTAAAAAAAATATGTAGGTATGTGTTATTTTGGCACCATGCCTCTCATTTACTTGTAATTGTTAAACCGTGGATATCTGTTATAAGCTGTATATTTTAAGACACTAATAAGTAATATAATACAATAAAATAAAATAAATAAATTGTTTCCACAATCACACCAATTATCTAGCCCCAAACTAAGCAAAGCTTGTGCTATGGCGACTAGATAACGGATAAACATACTTAAATACGTTTATAAACATCCATGACTTAGGTGCAAATGCTCGTGCTCATCACACTTACATTTGCCCCTCGCGGGATTCGAACCCGCAACCGCCAGGCATTGTAGTCCGGAGCGCGAACCACTACACCAGATTGTCGTCCAAAGCGCCGTAAATACAACAAAAAAATAACAGAAACACAAATAGTAAAAAAAAAAACCTAAACGTATTAGTAACATAATTGTATCCCCGTTGATTTCCTAAATAACTTAAAAAAAACTCATTCAATTTATCTAATTACAGCGTTCGTACCCAAAAAAGCTTTTCGATTAGACATCCTCGCAAACAGAATTCTGCGGTACACTCGCGTCATTCAATGGCTGTTAAGGAAAACGGCAAGATGAGTTTGCAAAAGGATTGGAGGCGCCTACAGGGCTGGGGATAATGTAAGTATACAATCTAAGCTCAGAAATGTGTTTGCCGGGAGTGATTCGAGCGCAACGCCTGAACAAGTCCTGAGGGTTGCCGATAAAGATGTTTCTATGTTTTAAAATGAAACACATAAAAAATTTCGCTAACTGCGTTATACTTAACGAGTTCCAAACTCCACCTGCTTGAAGGAGACAAAGAAACACCTTGATTTTTGTAATGGTATCGCGTATGCCACAAAAACGGAGCCTCCCTTTCAATTTATGGCTACGTTACGTTGGAATGTATCTTAAGACTGACGCCAGGATTATCTAGCACACAGATGCTCAAATTCAGCTTTTTACAGCTAAAACAGGACAGCGGCGCAGGACGCGTGGCAACCCTGTCCTGAACGATTTGTTAATTACCGAATTGCTTATTCATTTTCATGTTGCACCTAACGAACCGGCATTGTAGACAAAAGTGGACAATATACATGGATAATTTGTTCGAATTTGTATTTATTTTCATATAATGACTTCTTGGTACTTTAAATCTGAAAAAACTTACTTCCCATAGACATTGGCAAGATATTATATTAAGACGTTACCCATGTAAGGCATGATAAGCAAACCTTTTTCATCAGCTAGAATATTACTACAAAAACGTCTTTTTCGGTATTTTTACTACTTTATTCTGTTAAAAATCTCATATCCAAAGTCCATATTACCTATTTCGCATAATGTTGACGCCATCTTATAAATCGCTGTAAGCGTCGCCGTGGGGCGATCGTTGGTATAAATAAAGGTCGTATCTTGATCGCCCCGTCCGCGACTCGTGAGCGGCGCGTATCGTACGCCACTGTGATCGAAACATTTGCTGGGTATTTTTCACGGCATTGCGATAGTGATGTTATATTTTAACGAAATATCTTGTGTTTATTATTATTTTTATTTATTAGTTAGCATGGTACTTCTCATTTATATTTATGCCACTTTAACATTGATCGCTGATTATACAAGGTGTACAAAAAAATAACGGACACTCCTTAATACCATGTGATCAGCTGGTCATATACAAGAACTTTTTCGATGAAAGCAACATTGAAATCGTTTTTTTTAAGATAAACTTACCAAGCACCTCTCCATAAACCAGCAGGGCTAGCATGCGCGCGTCGGTTATTTTATCAATAGACAAGACAAATCTTGTCTTGACGATATTTGTCGTTTTCCCTAATTACAGACGTCTCGAATCCTTTTTCTTAATATTCAGGGTCTCCCGTTCTTCGTAGCTACTTATTTTTACGTTATAACACGGCATTGTATGATATTTTGGTTTTTTCTTTGTTCGTCGAACGTGAAAAGTCGATAAAATGCCACGACAAAATTTTATCGTGTTGCGCATGCTAGCCCTGGTTTAATATAGGTATATTTACTTCGATATTGTCCTTGTACTTAGTGAGTGCTGTTTTTTGCTACATCTTCTAAATATTGCAGGCAGAGATAGTATCTGCTAGGAGTACATATAACGCAACGCATTATCTTCTTCTTTTCTTTAAAAGCCCCTTTGGCTTCTTCGTGTTTGATCTGTATTCCACGAATGCCTTTCAAAAGGAACGACTACTGTACAGTGGTTTTCCGTAGTAAAGATTTTTGACCACCGTCTGGTGAAGTGGTTCGCCCTTCGGACTACAAAGCCTGGCAGTTGCGGATTCGAATCCCGCAAGGGGCAAATGTTAGTATGATGAGCACGAGCATTTGTACCTAAGTCATGGACGTTTATAAACGTATTTAAGTATGTTTATCCGTTATCTAGTCGCCATAGTACAAGCTTTGCTTAGTTTGGGGCTAGATAATTGGTGTGATTGTGGAAACAAAAAAAAAAGATAAAATATAAATACTTTAGTCTGTAAAAAAAAATTGTCGACTTCCTATGGATCGAAGGTCCTGTTCTTGCACGAATGGACAAATTGCCAGTTTTAGTTTCTTATTAAAAAGATCGCCTTGTAACCTTAGGGTACGGTAACCTAAATACCGATTATCAAAATATTTCAACATCACTAGTTCTATCCGACTAGTAGTTCCCAACCCCCCCACCGATTGCTGCTTAGGGAGCCGCCGATGACTTGCAACTCCTATCGTAACTAAACCGAGATATCTTGGAAGCTACGCCCGATATGAAAAAGTGATCTAATTTTGTTAGTCATAACAAAGAAAAGAATAATCGATTTCTATCTACAGAAACTATAAAAGCAATAAGTAATTCGTTTTAACACTGGACATTTCACCCATTATGTGACTACCTAGATTTTTTTGAACAATCAAATCAAATTATCGAGCTACTTGAAATTCAAGCTTGTACATGGCGACTAGATAACGGCTAGACACGATAACCTTGGCTAGTTTTTTTTATTCGATTTGGTTCATAATTACAAATCTTGCTTGTTTATAACTACCAACACTAAAAAAAAATATCTATAATAATAAAGAGTGTATGCATGTTGTGTTCACCTTTGAAAGTTGTACACTTAGACGTATAAGTTGAAAATTTTAGTGTATCAACTACTGGTAAACCAAATAAATAAAAAAATAACCTTGACTCCGGTTGTTTGGTTTCGATAGGTAATTATTTTAGTTTATTGTAAATGTTGCATATCGGAGGGTAGTATTAAATGTTAGGCAGTTTGGTTTTAAATGTCAGTCGAAGAGTCATAAGTTTAGGTTCGGGCACGCGGGTCGGTCTGTTGCCGTTTAGTAAGTTATATTGCTTCGGGCGGATTTATTTACATACTATCGGTGATTAGAGATAAAAAGTGTTACGGGGATTAACTATATATATTTGTGTGTTTGGTGTGTAAATGAATAATTACAATCGAGTGGATACAGTGCACGGGGGCCCCCCTTCAAGACTTCAATAACACCAAAGGAAGGTACAGCAGTGTATTATATTTATGTCTTTCTCAATTTTTAGGTGGCTCCGCGTATCGCGGACACAGGTAATATATTTGTACCTACTCGTGCTTATCACACATTCACACAAAACTTGGCCCTCTTTAGGTATCTTATCTGTTGTCTCTAACGTAGTGCAATGTGTAATGGTCATTGATAAATTGGTAGCAATTGAAAGAATACACAAATATTTAAGGAACTTGAAGAAACAAGTTCCTTAATTATTAGTATGAAATTGATCAACTTTGAAAGCGATTCCACGCGTTCGTTGTAGACTTCGGTAAATCGTAACAATTTTTTTCCTTTCTAAAAATCTAATTTTTTCGTTTTGACTTTATTGTATTTGTTTTCCATGCTTAGCTAATTATAGCTTCTCGAAATGGACTTAGACCAAAACTTGGTAACTTCTGCGGCTTATCTTAGTTAGATTATAATTATTTGACTGCCTTAGGTAAAACTAAAATCTACAGTATTTCAGTAGTAGCAGTAACTAAAAATAAAATTGATAGTAATCATCAGCTTAAATAATGCTTCATTCTAGCGCTTTGTTTCGATTTTAGTCGATGAGGTGATTGTGTTACCAGATGCAGCGATTACCAAGAAACCTTAATAGGTAAACCTATGTAGATGTCATTAACTGGATGGAACATAATAATTTGAACATCAATGTAGCAAAAACTAAAATAATTCAATTTCATTCCTACATTGCAAACCCAATACCACTAAAAGTCACGCATAATAATAAAAAAGGTCGAAGTAGTGGATCAGGTGAAGTTTTTGGGTATAAACATAGACAAGCATCTTAATTGGAGGCCCCCGTGGATGAGCTTTGCGGGAAACTCGAGCGCTGCGCTTTTGCACTCAGAAGAATTAGGCAAACGGTCTCCATCGAAGCCGCACTAATGGCTTATCACGGCAATGTTGCGTCCCTTATCAGCTATGGGGTAATTGTTTGGGGTAACTCCGTAGATATAGAAAGAGTATTTAAGGTGCAAAAGCGTTGCGTGAGAGCTATTAATAGGGCATGGTTTCTTGATTCTTGCAGGCCTCTCTTTAAAACATGTAAAATTCTTCCTCTGCCTTGCATCTACTTGAGAGATTTGTGTATTTTTGTTGAAAGCAATCCAACCCACTTTAAAAAATATAATGATGTCTACACAAGGCAAAAAAGGACTAAATTTAACAACTTATTATATCAACCCCCCAGCCGCAAATATTGTACAAGAAAAATGTATTCAACATGTGCATTAATATTTATAATTTACTTCCTTATGACTTAAAAATACTTAAAGGTAGTATGTTTAAAAACAAATTATGTGATTGGCTCTTGTGTAACTGCTTCTATAATATAAAAGAATTTATTGAATTTTGTAAAAAGTGAAAAATTTGACATTATAGATATTAATGACTAATTATTAAAAATCAACGACAAAATTACTAACAATATTAATTTAATATTTGCGCGTCTGCTTGCAGGCAGAATACTAATGACTTACCAAAATATAATAAGACCTTAGTATAAAACTGTATTCTTGCAAATAAATATTTGATTTGATTTGATTAGGACAAAGGAACTAGATATTATGGCTTTTATTCAACATCCAATTTAAATTTACATGTATACGCGAAGATAACATTTAGAAAGAAAGAAAAAGTATTTGTTTGGCTTACATCACAAATAATAAAAACATAGGTACAATCAGTAATTATAGAGCAAATACTGTGATTGATACCAAAATGGTTGCCACTCAGCTATTTTGCCACGGCAAAGGTTGACATGACGCTGGTTTTTTGTGGAAACCATTGAGGTAGAGAGAGTCACCGAACAAAAAATAAAAACAAAATTGTAGCATTATAAGTACACCAAATAATGATAAAACCATAAACAATCTAAAGGTGTATAGGTACTTTTTTTTCTTGAATTTAACATTAATTTATAGGGTGTGTGATCAAATCGAACAGGTGCATATAGGGGGTTATATATTTTTTGGCTCTAATGAATGCAGGTTTTATTATTGACGAATAAGTTTAGAAAAAAATCATTTTCATTTTTGTCACTCATGTTTGCTAGGAAATTAAAATAACTTTTTGAGGAATGGCAAACCTTCCAACAAAATTCCAAATAAAAACTGGAACTGTTCTCTGTGATAGTTTGTTTGAGCTTTGTTTAAGCACAAATTACGTATAGCAGCTCGGCGCGTTGTGGTTTTAGCTATGTGATGTTACAAAAAAAAAACAATGACAACTTTTTACTGTTAAAAAGGGAACCCATTTTTATAGAGCCATTCGATCCATACTTTCAGGGACACCCTATAAAGATAGATATTTTTTATTGCATACCATACTAAGAAGAAACAATAAAGGGTTACACAATTAAGTCGGTTTTATTCGTACCAGCTATCTCAAATTATTATTTTGCGTTACAATCGCTAAAATAATCAACGATTTTTTTTAACTCTAAATGCTGGATTCGAAGCCTCATTTTTATTAAATATAAGAATCTTACTTTGTCGATGACAAGCTAAGAAGAACAAACTCCACTTTTAATACAAGCCGAATATGTTGTCCCGAAGCGGTGGTAGGGCTAATATATGTTGAGACGTGTATAAGTGCCCGGAAGAGGGCCTATATACAGAATAAAGAATTTCATTTAATTTCATTTTATTTCATTTCCTTTCATTTCATTTCATTTCAAGATTCTTCAACATCAAAGCCACTAAATTGATAGAAATTAACGAGATAAAGGTAACGTTGAAGGCAGATGCGGGCGCGTCGTTATGACACGTCGTTTAGCCTATATTAGGCTTCAAGGCAACATTGAAGGCTTCGTCGAATGGTTCTGATAATTTTGAAGACGTTATTAAGATACTGAACAAGCCTGCTACAAAGTACGTGCCTGGAATAAAATTAACAGCGTGACAGTTATGTGTCGCGATCCGCGGGGTAACCATGACTCTTAAAACAATCTCAAATCTGTCATATTTGGTACGTCATTACATATAAAATTTGACAGTTTTAATAATGTTTGACAGATTTGAGATTGGTTTAAGAGTTCGTTTGTTGTTTGTGTAAGTTATGTTCTTTTTTTTAAGAGTTCGTGGTTACCGCCCTGTTCGCGATGAAGCATGTTTTTTTTGGGATCTGATTTGTCATGTCATGTTTTCTTGCGATATTGTTTTACAATAAAAAACAACATGCAGTCGAATAAAGAACCTCCTCCTTTTTTAAGTTGGTTTAAACAAATAACATGAAAAACAGAAATACATGTTTGGTTAAATGAATTGTCTGAAAGTAGCAAGATAGGTTATAGGTGGTGGATATCGTTTTCGTTGTTTTAATTTAAGAATATTTTTTTAAATATATTTTTAAAATTGAATATCTCAGCCATATTTACTTTTGCCTTTTGAAATTAATATTAATATTTATAAATAATTAGACCCGAAGTAATTTTTTCTTCTTCCTCGGTCCCTCACTAATGAGGATCGCAACATAGTGTTCCTCCACAGATTGCGGTCATAGGCCGTGTGGACCGCATGGCATTGATGATAGCAGGCAAGATCGATGCGTTTGAGGTGCGGTGTTTGGCATACCCTGGACTACCATGCGGACTAACGAGTCCATACTACAACAACGAACTAATTTAGAAAATATATTTTTCTGAACAAACCCAAATTGGAAATCCAACCGAACTCTTTGCGTTCAAGAAGAATCACCTCGGGTCGAACCAACATTGTAACTTATGTATTTTCTCACAGCTGCCCGTCCTTGCTTGACCGCGATCATAAAAAACCGGCAAAGTTCGAATCGGACTCGCGCACGAAGGATTCCGCACCATTATCTATAAAAAAGAGGCTAAAATACACGTTTGTTGTATGGGAACCCCCTTAAATATTTATTTTATTCTGGTTTTAAGTATTTGTTGTTATAGCAGCAACAGAAATACATTATCTGTGAAAATTTCAACTGTCTAGCTATCACGGTTCATGAGATACAGCCTGGTGACAGACGGGCAGACAGACGGACAGCGGAGCCTCAGTAATAGGGTCCCTTTACCCTTTGGGTACGGAACCCTAAAAAGACCTTGGTTAGCATTGACTTGACCTAAGCCAGGCCTAAGAGAAAGCAATAAAATGTACATTTGAGGCCAAGTGTTTTATTGTGGCACTAACTACATCCCTAGTCGGCAAAAGAAATGGAATTGAACCCTAACAAATAAAAACTGAACCTACACTTTTAATACATATTTTACGAGTACATTACGACGACGACCTCCGTAGCCGAGAGGCGAGCACGCCGGACTTTTAATGGCGTCGTCATCTCTGAGGTTCCGGGTTCAATCCCCGGTCGGGTCAATGTAGAAAACGAACTTTTCTATATTGGCTCGGGTCTGGGTGTTGTGGTACCGTCGTTGTTTCTGATTTCTATAACACAAGTGCTTTAGCTACTTACCTTAGGATCATATACCTTACCATATGTAAAAAACAAAATACGCTACTGTAAAAATTAATAAAGCGAATTTAAAATAAATCTTCTTAATATTTTAATACTTATGTAAAACAAAGTCGTGTTTGTCACAACACTTATAAGTCGAGAACGGCTGGACTGATTTTCATGGTATATAATTTGTTGGATTTGTCTCCGCCCCGAATAGTACAATAAATAATCAAAACATTAGAAAAGCTGACGAAAAAATTAATAATTGTTAGGCGGTGTAACTAATTTCGCCGGGTCAGCTAGTAAATACATAGTGGACAACATCACATACATTGCTCTGATCCTATGGTAAGTAGCTAACTCACTTATGTAATAGAAGTCAGAAACAACGACGGTATCACAAAAACCAGACCTGGGCCCTAACCATGAACTGTTAAAACAATCACAAATCTGTCAAACATTATCATTTCTGTCAAATTTTGTATGAAATGACGTACCAAAATTGACAGATTTGAGAACTTTGAGATTGTTTTAAGAGTTCATGGTTATGGCCCTGGGCCCTAACCATGAACTGTTAAAACAATCACAAATCTGTCAAACATTATCATTTCTGTCAAATTTTGTATTAAATGACGTACCTAAATTGACAGATTTGACAACTTTGAGATTGTTTTAAGAGTTTATGGTTATGGCCCTGAGATAGTATAGAAAAGGACCTACAGTTACATTTTGAGGTGTTATTAAAAGTATTGTTCAAACCTATTTTGAGTCGATTTTTTTGGGGCCAGTTCAGATTTAAAACCTTCATCATTTCGGCCACAGGACGTCCACTGCTGAACATAGGCCTCCCCCACTGACTTCTGTCATCGGGGGGTTTTTGCCATACTCGCCACGCTTGGCAGGCGGGTTGGCGAGCGCAGTATTTTTTATTATTTCGCACGCAGACGCTGCTCCCCGTCTCGTGCTACAGGATTTAGTCGCTCGCTTACGACACGCCTCCTGTTGGCGGTGGGGAAGTGTATTCTTTACGGCCGTCCTCACACGGCACCTTAAAACCTTAGCTATAATTTAAATAGAGTCTAAAAACTATGCTAAATACGTGGCAACTCAAAATGGAATAATTCTTTTCGCGGAATAAATTTAACTAATTATATTGGCTACAAAATAATATGAGTAAGTACACAAGTTTGCTGGAAAATTGTCGACATTTGAAACCTGAATACTATTTCATTCGTCCTAATAATGGATTCCTTGAAATCCTATTAGCTCATATTAACACCGTATACACAATTATTTTAAAGCTACAGCACTACATATTAAGTTGTGTAGGCTGAAAGATAAGGCGAATGAGAATGGGCTTATATTCGAAATAACAACGAGATACCTACTTATGATTATAAGTCTCTCGGTTCTATTATATTTGAAAGCCATAATTTAATAAAACCGGCCAAGTGCGAGTCGGACTCGCGCACGAAGGGTTCTCTATCTATGAAAACGGCAAAAAAAGCATGCTTATCCCGAAAAAATATTGATTGTTTTCTGTTTTTTAGTATTTGATGTTATAGCGGTTGCCGCTTAATATACTTATCAACAGAAATACATAATCTATTAAAATTTCAGCTTTCTATCTATCACGGCAGCCTGGTGACAGACAGACAGACAGACAGTGGAGCCTTAGTAATAGGGTCCCGTTTTGCCCTTTGGGTACGGAACCCTAAAAAAGAGCTTATTCATTGGTTTCAATCAGCCTACCAATATCTAATTATGTTTATTGACGTTTTTTTAATAAAATAGCAGGCTTTGAATATTGAATTCCACTATTCATTTATTTATGATAAAAGATTGTATAAGGCTTGGTTTTTTTTTTCATTTATATTTGATTCAGCTTCTACACTGTGAATGCAATAAAGTATGCCTATATACGTCCCACTGCAGGGTACAGGCCTCACCTCAACTATGAGGTGGTTTGGGCCATACTCCACCACGCGGGACCAGTGCGGTGCGGTGGAGGGGTGTTGTAAGGCCAGTGACTAAACCTTACTGTTAGATGTTATCAAGCCGCCTTAAGGCCTCTGACTAGGCTTCACGACCAATATCAAGCGATATTGGCCAACTTTTAATGTGCCTTCCGAAGCACGGAGATGCTCGTGATAAATGTCACTAAATATGGTCGGGATGGTCACCCATCCACTTACGACCGCGGCGTTGGTTGCTTAACTGTGAATGCAATAACGCTCTTAAAATCGGAATTACTAGTATATTTTTGTCATTTTCATAGCTTGCTGTCTTTGGATTAGTTCATATGGGTTCAATTGCTAATATAAAATTAAAGTTAGTTCAAAAGAAAAGAGCGTAGGTACAGTATTAAGTCTTACTCGTACTTTTAAAACTAGAATAATTTTTTTATAAACCGAAACCAAAGCTTGACATTTTGCTAACATCAATCTTTTAAAGAATTCTGTTCTAGCCATATATCGGGTGTAAAAAAACTACATATTCTACGTATTATAACGATCATTTTTTTCCTATACACTATACCTGGGAAATGACGGGTTACCGAGTTATTGACACTCAAAGTTACAATTTTTTTCAAAGATTTTTACAAAATTGGCTTCTGTTTGATAATACTAAACTTTTTTACAAAGAAAAATGATCCGCTTACACACACAGGCATAGTCTGTGTCGTGCGCGCTATACATTGCGGGTTAGAAATAAGTTATTTTTTTTATACCCAAAAATAAAAGTCATTTCCCAGCAATTATTTTTTTTGCATTCTACCTGGTTTAATGTATAGAATCCGTGGTTTAAGGCTTCGTTAAGCCTTTTTTACACCCTGTATAGTTACTGTAGGTGGTACTCAAATTGCGATCTATTTCAAATTATATTCGATAAGTGTTAAGAATTCCAAACAAAGTCAGCATGAGTGGGCGTCGCGTTTGATACCGTCAACTTTATCGACTAACTTTTTAATCAGCGTGGGTAGTTTAACCCCTAAAGTATCTGATAACATTCTCTCTTATGTTTTTAGTAGTAATAATCAAAATAAATAAACTATACTGGTTCAGTAACAATTTAAAAGTTTTCGGGTACGCCTACGGGTTGGGAAAGTGATCACAAAGTGTTGACACGGTGTATCAAAGCAAGTGTAACCCGCAAATTAGCGACTCTACGCATGTCGGTACAAATTTCGCACGAATTTACACAAAAATAAGGTCTATAATAGCGCACAATGTAACGTAACTGTTACGACCTTACAAAAACGCTACATTGCCGCGGAAAATGTTTAAAATAAAATGACGCAATTTCTAGATTTAAAAACCTTGTGTACAGTCAATTAAATTGCTATCAAGTTGTATTATTATTATGCTAATTAGATCGACTAAGTAGTGAAAAGTGGATACCTACGGATTGAAGAATTTGCCTTAATTCATTAGTCATGTGGCTTGGTTCACTGCTGCATGATCGTATAATGTAATGATGTATCTATCTATCTATTCAGCCTATTGCAGTCCACTGCTGGACGTAAGCCTCCTCTAAGTATCCTCAGAATTTACTTAAATTATCTAGTGACGCTTGCGTGATTGTGTCACGCACGGCAATTCAGAATGCTGTCCTCTTCTGTTTTCTGTGAGGTATAGTAAAGAATATGAAAGAGACTGCAATAATGTTGACTTTGAAAATCGATAAGACTATTGATAGTAAGCTATCAAGCGGCAACAATAGATTGCATTTCATCATCATCATTTCAGCTGCAAGACGTCCACTGCTGAACATAGGACTCAACCAGTGACTTCCAAATTGACTGGTTGGAAGTGACCTGCAGCTAGCGGTTTTCTGCAATCTTTCTCCCCAGTGACTTCCAAATTGACCGGTTGGAAGCGACCTGCAGCTAGCGGTTTTCTGCAATCTTTCTCCCCAGTGACTTCCAAATTGACCGATTGGAAGCGACCAGCAGCTAGCGGCTTTCTGCAATCTTTACCAGGTCATCTGATTGCACTTGATGGAATTATAATGCATCCAGCTGGATGAAAATTAGTTAAAGTCAGATTGTTGGGTTTGATATTGCTAAATGCACTGCTCGCGAGCGGTATGTGAGAAGTTCGCAGCGATGCGCGTAGAAATCAACATTTCCCCTTATTTTCCACGAAGTCGTAGCAGCTTCGCCGCAGCCGCACCGCAGCGAAACCGCGCGGCCAAATTAACGAGATTTAACGATTAATGTATTCCGTTGACGTCGAAAACCTCGTTGTTTTCAGATTATGGCGCGGTTGTGGTTAGATCTCATTTTGATTACTATTTTCGAAATTATTAATGGTTGCATACAAGCATTAACGCACGACGTTGCTCAGTTAAATGGATGTGTAATGTAATCTGGGAGTTTGTGCAATATGGAGACATGAATATGGATTGTTCTTTATAAACAGACTAAGGGGTTAAGGCCCTAGAATCTAAAAAAAACATTTAGCGGTAAATACAATCGTACCACAAAAGAAATAAATATAAATCAAAATTAAAAAACCAACTGCGTAACTCAACGGATGGGAAACAAGATATATAAATAGTCGATTTACAGTCGGAGGCATCGAATCCATATATTGTTCAACCCAGGACCATTTTGCTTTTAATACAAATCAACAAGACCTCACGTCAACGTCAATAAGGCCAAAGAGGAGCTAATATCTTAGAGGAGCTATATCTTACGGGAACACAAAAAATATTAAAAATTAACGCAAAGCTAATTCAATGACTTGTGTGCCTTTCAGATATTTTTTTGGCGACGTGAGGGAGTAACAAACACTAAAACCCAAGAAAGATAAATCTTCCTGTGTAAATCCTATCCTCTCTCAAAACGACCGGAGTCCAGCATTCGTTACCCGAAGGGTCACTGAAGTATATTATTATGGACTAGTGATGTGCAAGGCTCGAGGCCTCCGAGTCCTTTTGTCTAGAGCTCAGTGTCGTTTACGGGGCTGGCCTCGTTTGTATGGAGCTCGATAACTCGAGAGTCTTTTTCAAAGCTCGAGCCTTTTTGAGAGCTCGAGCCTTTTTAAGAGCTCGAGTCTTTTTGAGAGCTCGATCGATTTCGAGGCTTTTTCAAGGCTCGAGTCTTTTTCTGCGCTCTAGTTGTGATGGGCTGCATTTAAATGAAGATAATTAGAGGTTAAGCACAATAAATAGATTAAGCATCTACGGTGCTCGTTATGACATAAGATATTCATCTTTGTGAGTTCTAGATTTGGAGACTCAAGTCAGATTTGCAGGGCTCGGATCCCGAGTCTAGTTAAGTGCGAGCTCTCTGAGCAACAACTATATTACTGACGGAGATATTAAAGTCATAAACCTAAACTTCAGCTCCTATTCAAGGCTCGTTTTCATTTTAAGACTCGAGCTCTTTTGAAGTCTTGAGCTCTTTTGATAGGTTTGAGCTCTTTTGAAGGCTCAAACTCTTTTGAAACCTCGAGGCGTAGCTTAGAGAGCTCGCGTCTCGGCTAGGCTAGGGTATACGAGCCTACTGACCTCACTGAGTCCTGCCAATATGCCTAAAGGCTTCTAAAGTAGAACTCAACGCCTCGAGGTTTGTACATCACTAATGTGGACCGTCGGGTCATTCCCTCTAATACGGTTAACGCAGTTTTATTTTACCCGAGAAAAGTGGTCATTTAAATTGTCTGAGATCATTCGGACTTTGTAAATGCCTTTACCATAATGCGTGTTTGTTTAAGAGCTATTTCGTTGCTTGTTGAAAGATTTATCATCGATTTGGGTGATTTGGGTGTTTATGTTTATTTCATCATCATCATCATATCAGCCTGTTGCAGTCCACTGCTGGACAAAGGCCTCCCCCAAGGAGCGCCACAGCGCACGATCCATCCCACCCTTTGCATCCAGTCGCTGCCAGCTGCCTTCTTCAGGTCATCGGTCCATCTAGCTGGGGGGCGTCCTACACTACGTTTGCCTAAGCGTGGTCTCGAGAACCTTCATGCTTCACCTCTCGTCGGTTCTGCGACCGACATGGCCAGCCCACTGCCACTTTAGCTTGCTACATTTTTGGACAATATCAGTCACCTTAGTCTTATGTCGTATGACCTCGTTCCGGATCTTATCCCTTAATGAGATCCCCAACATAGACCTTTCCATAGCACGCTGAGTGACGTGTAAGTGTTAAGTTTATTTAAGGAAGTCGATCTTACCGTTCATTATGAAAAACTATTAAAAAACGAAAATCACATGCGAAATTTTAAAATGAATATTATAACTTACTAGCTATTGCCCGCGACATCGTTCCCGTGGTCTTTAATTTTCTCAAAATTTCTTAATTTTCCGCGCAATTTTCTTTACTAAGAACCTTCTCATGATAATATCAAACACATCCAAAAAATAAATTCGAGAAATCGGTCCAGCCGATCACGCGTGATGCCGTGACCAAGGGAAATTCATTCTGATTAGACTAACTCTAGTTTTATTTATTTTAAATAATTAAAAAAAGGAATGCATTAATCCGAGTTTGTACTAAAATATTTTTCTCGCTTTCATTTTACGAAGTACAATTTCCGAGAAAAACCCTACATCAATGTTTCACAATTTAATACCTTCTGTTATTTAAATTGTTACACGAATACGTGTTACTTTACTAGCTAAGCATTTTTAACGTGCAATAAAACGAATTTGACAGAAAATTTGCTAAAGCTTCACGCTCAACATTAGAGCAATGATTTTAAAATATAAAAAAGATTTTTTTACTTTCAACGGACCGAATGAGGATATTTTAAATTTAAAATACATAGGTCTTAGGCCCGCCATACACGGACAGCTTGAGCAGTTAGCTTGTGATCAAAATACACTGACCGCTCTTGCAATCATAGTTAAAGCTGCCACTGATAACTGCTGGAGCAGTTGTTATTAACTGTTCAACAAGTCACAATTTTATTTTCATTCAAATCAGTAGAAAAAGTGGAAAGAAGAGCGCAGTCGACAGCTCGATCAGTCAGTGTATGCCTAGCGACTGCTTGACCACCCAACCGCCCAAAGTAGTCACAAATGCTCGAGCGGTTCCGTGTATGTGTGTACGTTCAATACTATAGTTTACTATGCAGTCGCAGCTTGAAGCTGACGATAATACTCAGCTGCTTCAAGCTGTCCGTGTATGGCGGACATTACTGTACGTAGTTTTGAAAAACCTATAATTTATTGTATAGATAGTACTAGATACATCTCTGTTTCCAGTATTAACTGTTTTGACAAGTAAAGATCGAAATCTACGTTAGTTTGTGCCATCTTTTTTGTCATGTATCTTCCTACCCTCAGAGAATATGCCTTTTTCAGGATTGCAAGTAGTCTGAATCATTTTAAGGGGTTAGTTTAATGAATATTGAACAAAACATATTTTTAAAATAAGCGGTTCTGAAGATTACCTACTTCTTACGTACAGACAAACTTAACATCGGTAATTGTAAAATGGTTTAGTTTTTTTCACTGTCCCATCATAAACCATAACCACAGTAATATTAAATAAAATTAAAGTGCCATAACTGAGCCGTCATTCCATCAAACACCCTCCTCAACTGTCAGATCTCTGGCGCTGTCACTTTGACAGATAAACAAATATGCACTAGATAGCACAACAATTGTCATAATCTCGAAGAGAGATATTAACATTCTTATGTTACGAGACACACAATTGTATTTTCCCCTGGGTTTTCACCAGTACACCGGGAAAACGGGACCTTAATACTAAGGCTCCGCACTGTATTTCTGTCTGTCTGTCTGTCCGTCTGTCACCAGGCTGTATCTCATAAACCGTGATAGATAGTTAAAATTTTCACAGATAATGTATTGCTGCTGCCGCTATAATAACAAATACTAAGTTTTTTTTTTAATTGACCCAATCCGGATTTTTGAACCACCCAAGTCGTTTTGTACTTAAACTGTTATTGGTAGCAACATTGATAGCTTGGAACTATTGATCCACAAACATAATTATGACAATTACCCATCATTAAAATGTCCACTGAAATAAATTTCACTTCGACATATTTACTATTTATCGTCTGTAACGTTTAAATATGGCGCTAGCATTAACAACTTGCAATCATTGCATATCTCATTATGTTTAACCTGCGTTTAACCGCATTCGTTAATCAGCGAGTTATTAAAACAGCACTGGTTAACATGAGCACGTACTACTCGTATGTACGTACAGTCGGTAGCACTCATTGTGGGGAAGGTTTACCTATATCCCTCAGGTGGACAAAGCCGTACCATTCCCTAAAAATTAGCAATCGGCAATAATCACGCAGTCATTGCCCGATTGATGGTTAGTGTCAAAATCAATGGTCAGCACTCACAGAAGATTGCTTTCTTTTTGTTTTTGCTGTCAATTTGCGATTTCAAAGCCAGGGGGCCTACTTTCGTTCGGTCGTATACACCCATTGAGGTATAATGTACTAGCGTACTAGAGAACACATCTCGAACTCAATGTTTCAGCTAAGCATTGTAGTCCAGTGGTGGACCTGCAGTGGTCCAGTACAAAGCTTCAGTCAGTGTCAATAATTGTCAAAACTGCTTCTTTATTGTTCACACCGTTCAAAGTTTGTAGTCCACCGGGCTACAATGCTTGGCTGAAACATTTAGTTCGAGATGTGTTCTTTAGTACGCTAGTACATTATACCTCAATGTATACACCTAATAAATTAAAATGGCGAGTCACATGCGACAATCCTTTGATAAAATATGACCAACTCAATCTAGCCGAGTGAAAAACCCGACCGTTTTCAATTGTTCATAAATTGACAAATACGGGGGAATGGATGTTTTAATTTGATCGGATAATACGACCGACCGAACGATGTGCTTTCGTATTAGGCCCTCAGAATTGCCAAATCTTCGCTATCACATTGCTTTTGAAAGATGCGGAATCAGGGTACGGGTGTACAAACAAGTTGACGTTATTTTTGGTATTTATTGGAAATAATGGCAAAATAAGCTGCTTATTTATTTTTACACACAGACCACGATATTTTATACTTACTGGACAGTTTATAATTATTACTAGCTTTTGCTCGGAGCTAATAATAATCATCCAACGGAAACAGAAACGTTTAATTAACGAATTCATAAAGAATGATATAACCAAATATAACGTTTTAATTTTGATGTCAAAATTTGTTTAATTTAAACTCAATGAAACGGGAATTAACGCGACTTCATTGAATTTAAATTATGCAACGCGTAAGTTTAAAAGTAATTAAATTAATTGATTTATTATTTTTAAACTTTTTTTGATTAAAATTAATATTTATAATAAATAAAGTAAATAATGTTTATGCAGGGTTTCAAGAAACAAACGGAAAATGATTACACTTAGGAGCAAGAATACCTAGCATAAAATATAATTTTATTGGTTTGATCCCCGGTCGAGTCAATGTAGAAAACGAACTTTTCTATATTGTCTGGGGTCTCCGTGTTGTGGCACCGTCGTTGTTTCTTGTTTCTATAACACAAATAAGTACTACCTTAGGATCAGAGCAATGTATGTTGTCCAATATCAATGTTATCGGAAACGTCTATAGGTACTTGGTAGTTTTCCTTTTAGTTATTTTGTATTTTTAGTAAATTCTCTCTTAACCGAAGACTTCCCCTCAGTGACCGCTCCTTCAACGCGAAAATGATGAATCGAGCGGCGACTCGGGCCGTATCTAGATCTAGATTACTCCCTCGGAAATTTATTATTCGTTAAATAAAAATTCGTTAAAATAAGAGCGGAATCGTGAACGAGATAAAAACATTTTTACACCTAAGTTTTCTTAAATATTATATTGCAGTGGTTCAAGGATCCGTGCATTCAGATTATTGAAGTACCTATAAAAGCGCTACAGAAGCACCACAGAAGCACCATAGAAGCGCCACAGAAGCAACACAGTTGCAACACTAACGTGCATGCAGCAGCCAATTATCACAATATCTTGAGAAGGCCACTGCAGCCATGCTGCTGTAGTACGATTGTAGAACTGAAACTTTGCTTTTAAATAATTATGTGAATGTACATATTATTATTGGTGATATATCTGTCACACTATGACGCCGTCTGTAGCCCTTTTATACGCTAATAATTTAAGGCACCTCTAAGGCGCTACTATATCGCTACAGCAATATAGCGGCGGTTGTTATAACTAGAGGTCGTAATACTGGGATCTTTTTTAAAAACCGGCATAGGTATTCCGTTTTTTATCAGTTACGGCATTCCGGTAGGTATTTCAATATTTAAGATACTCTGTCTTGGGATGTCTGCGTTGTAAGTGCCCGTTCTATGTCCTTTGTTACGGTTGTTCACCACCACCGTTCAATTTATTTTGTGTTTTGCAAAATTGTTTTCAAAAAGAAAGAACAACAATATTGATATTTCTGTTATGACTTTCAAAACCATTATAATCATACTCCAAAATCACATATTCCATTTCAGTTTTGATGTATTTTATTGTTTACAATATGCCTCCGATATGATATAGGTATCATTTGTTCAAATTCAAATTGAAACCATTTGTATTATTACTGCGAATTTATTTGTGAAATATAAATGATTTCTCAGCCGTTCCAACATTGTTACTATATTACATTACGTAATATAAAATCAACTAAATTAGTAGTGCCGGCTGAAGTTAATTTGTATTAGCCGCATTTCACCGACTTCGGTATACATGCGCAAGTATCTACAAGCACATACGTTCGTAACGTACCAGATTGGATTGAATCACTACTGCTGGCTTCTCGCGACCATTGCTAGTGTTGTGATTGTATCATTTATTCCAATGCACGATGTGGATAAAATATCGATAATTTCAATGGAAAATGTACAGGTTATATTTGTACATTAAAATTCTAAAAAGGCAAAGGTTGCTCAAAAAAATCTGAAATCTTTTTCTTTTTAAATAAACCATGGCCTGACGTGAATAAAATTGGGCAAGTACCATTCAGACTCGAGCACTGAGGATTCTGTATAAGTTTGTAAGTAAATAGTCGTTTCTAGCGGAAATAGAGTCTCGAAGATTTTTATCGCTTTACCCGAGTACCTATATATATATTATGTTTTTGTAAATAACTGAAACTTTTTTCTTTTTCTTTTATTTTTGTTCATGAAATTGCTTTTAAACAAATTTTATGAATATCGATAAACGGGAAGTAGGTATAACATATTGGTTTTGATTTGTATCAAAAATGTAACATAATCTGACTTATTATTTACCCGACTACGGCGAAGCCAAAAGGAAGGGTAATGATTTTGCCAGACTATGTAAGTATGTATGTATGTATGTATGTTTGTATGTTCCACCGTAGCACCTAAACTACTGAACCGATTTTAATGAACGAGGTGTCAATAGATTCGTATTAATGGCCCGGGTAAAATAGGCTGTATAATTTTTATCAAAATTGTCTCAGACGGAATTAAAACGTCAGTTTTTAACCTAAAAAAAACCTTAATTGTGATAATCATCACGTGTTTGGTATCAAAAGAAAGTTCTTGGCTAGCACATTACGAATATGTATATATATCATATTGTTTCAGTCATAATCTATACATTTAAATGCTTTGTCCTGAATGACTGCCTGACGGATCAACGCACAGCCTAAGCCGCTGATCGTAGAGACCTGAAACTTGGAGTGTGTGTTTTTTGTATGACGTAGGCATTCGATAAGAAAGGAGTTTGCGAAATTCAACCCCAAAGTGGGTGAAACCGGGGAGCAAAGTTTGTATAGGACAATGTGATTCCATGGTCCAATCTACTTCAAATTTTGCATAAACATTCTTTAACAGCATTGACGGAAGATATGTTTTGTATTTTATTGAAATGCATCCCCTAGTACGACCACGGCTCTACCTTGACCATTTTTGTACCTGTGCATTTCTGGATTTCTATCTTAATTATTTACTTGTTTCTTCCTTTTTAGACCACTTTCTTACGTAGTCGGGTTATAGTTTTTTAAACTTTTTTTTTATTATTATATTGACTTAAGTTCCTTTTTATCTTTTGAAAAACGGAATCCTCAAATAACTCTATGGTACCTTTAAATATCGTATTAAATTAATAATAAACTTTAAATTCAAATGAAATCTACTAAAAAGGTTATTTACCTCCGGCACAAGATCAACTCGGCCTTACAAACTTAAAATTACATTACACAAAAGCGAGGTCTATAATCAAACCCAATCAATGGAGCTCTAACCATCAAACGGAAATTTGTTTTTGAACTTGTAATAAATTTAATCAAAGCCACGCAAGAAGTGTGAGAGTCTCGATTAACTCGAGAGAAATTTTCTGAAGTAAGTCGAGTCGTGAAAAAGATCAACAAGTTTCAGGGATTATTTGCGGCGAGTTTTTGTTAGAGAGAGGTGATGGGGCCTGAAAGTTTATTCGTAGTTTCCATGGTTTAAATAAAAAAGTTTTTTAAGTTTTAAATGGGACTCGTATCTATTCTAAAAAAAAACATTTAGACACAAATGGTCTAAGTTTTTCCAAAACCTTCTCAAAAACTGAAGATATATTGATAGTAAATTTTGTTGTCACTATTTTTTATGTTTGTCACCCATGGGACAAAATCGAGACAAATTATTATCGTTTTTTTTCCCAAACAATGCTGTCTGTAGACACTAAACTAACTTAAATATATTGATTTAAAAAATTGTATCAACCTATTTTTTCGATAATGAAGTAACAACACTAGTGTCCAGTTATGTACCCACACTTTTCCCTTATATCATGCATTAGGAAGGTTTCATCAGTATTTCAACGTAGATTCAATACCAATACGAGCGTGTTGTTTTGTCCCTTTCACTTTACCGCCGAGTAAGAGAGAAATCCTATTAGGTTACACAGAGCCATAATTCGATTAAGTTCCTGTGAATACTGAATAAAAAGGCTTGAAGTGTTATCCGGGGAGATTAAGTTCCGTACATAATGAAATTAGTCGTCTTCATGCAATAATATAATACTAATTCAACTACTATTTATTTCTGAGCGCTACACGACGTAAGTATATTCCAATAATAAAGTTTTTTTTTGAGTATACAATGTGATATGGGCGGTACTTCTAACCCGTTAAGGCTATGTTCGGTATCTAATTTTATTGACAATAAAAGTGAAGGTGGTGTGAAAACGAATCAGCATTTTTTTTTTTAAATAATTTAATAAATATTTTTTTTTTAGCCAAGGAAACCCTAAACACCTGAAATGAAGTTTATGGTCATTTACTCTGTTCTTTTAGCTATCTTATGATATTTTTTTCATGTTTCTACGATTCCAAAAACCTTTTTTATTGCCTAAAGTGTTAAAAAATCAAAATGGCCGCTATTCATAGGGGATGAGGTTTTAAGTCCGAAATAAATGATTTTAGTATTATTATTTAAGGCCCTAAACTATTATTCTTATCGATAAAATTGAATATCGCATTTAGCCTTAACGGGTTATAAGTACCGCCCATATCACATTGTATATTCCCTCTTCTGATCACTTAATTAATGCCGCACTCAATAGACGCCATTTTACTATATTAGTTTCATAAGTAAATACTATAGTCGATCCATTAAAATTGCTGTCTTTTTTCTATTCTAGACTCAGACAAAGACAACAATACCTTAATGCGACGTTAATATCGTTCTTGTAACTGACTGTTAGGCAAACGCTGCAATATAATACGTTTAGTTAACTCCTTAGGGATCCCTAAAATCAGGACCGTACACGAATCCGTACAACCGAATTGAACGGATATTTATAACAAATCTTTCGAATTAATTAGGCTAATCCTCGAATCAGCTTTTCGACGTCATGTATGGATTCAATCACATTAGCACCATAATCTTTTTAAGCTTGTTAAATTTACATAATTATATTTAAAATTCGTTACAAAATAGGTATTTTGAATAAATAAATTGCAGTATAGTTAGACACCACTTCGTTGCCACTTCATAAGAAAGGTTCCACAACTTAATGGGATAACTATAGGACTCTGGCCCTTATTTCACACGTAAGCAAGGTCATGCTATATATAGTTAACAACAGAATCAGACAGTACTTAGACTGGCAGATCCCTCAGGAACAGGCGGGTTTCGTCAAGGACAAGGGTACCCGGGAACAGATACTAAATGTGTGTCAGATAATTGAAAAGGCTTATGAATTCAATACACCGGTTGTCCTGTGCTTTATAGATTACAGCAAAGCTTTTGACTGCGTTGTCTGGTCTTGACCACCCACCAACTTTCCACAGGCTTGCCTGTGGAAAGTACTGGATGAACTGGGGGTGCCTGAACACTTGGTGGCCATTATTAAGACCCTGTACCTGCACAACGAGGGTGTCGTAAGAATCGACAATAAATTATCGGACACATTTGGCTTCGGTAAGGGTGTTAGACAGGGATGCATTTTGTCACCCATACTATTGGTGTGCCTAATGCCTATGGTGAATACATCATAAGAAGAGCTTGTGAAAACTGGGAGGGGGGAGTCACTATCGGAGGCACAAAAATCACAAACCTTTGATATGCAGACGATACCACACTTCTGACCGCCAATGAAGCAGAAATGGTGGAAATCCTGGGTAGAATGGAGCGCATCAGTCTAGAAATGGACCTCCGGATCAATCACAGCAAGACCAAGGTGATGGTGGTGGATCGCGGCAATAAGACACAGCTCACAGGTGCTCTTGGGCTTGACACAGTAGATAATTTTATTTATCTTGGCGCAAACATTTGCAATACCGGCTCTTGTGAGGGAGATATTAGGAGGCAAATAGGAATGGCCAAAAGTGCAATGTCCCAGCTGCAAGGCATATGGAGGAATCGCAACATCTCACGCAAAACTAAAACCAAACTAGTCAGCTCCTTAGTCTTCTCTATATTCAGCTACGCGTCTGAGACTTGGACTCTGAAAAAGGCCGACCGTGACCGGATTGTCGCTTTCGAGATGTGGTGCTGGAGGTAAATGCTGCAAATTCCTTGGACTGCCTTCCACACAAACGCCTCGATCTTACGAGAGCTCAATATCAGAACCAGACTATCAACCATCTGTCTACGCAGAATACTGGAGTTTTTCGGTCACATAGCCAGAAAAGAGGGCCACAACTTTGAACAACTCATCATTACAGGCAAGGTTGATGGCAAACGACCTAGAGGCCGCAGTCCAACAAGATGGGTAGATCAGGTCCGTTTCATACTGGATACTAAACTGCACGTCGCACTACATGAGGCCAAGAATAGGCACAGATGGCGGGATAGCATTAGAGAGAAGCTTATTCCACGGGGATTTCACAACCCTCAGCAATGAGGAGCACGATGTGAGGATAGTTAGACAATTCAAATTTAAATAGCCTTACTAAAAAGATAGACTAGGTTTCAACCACAGTTTAAACCATGTTTAAAGAATAGCCAACCAATTTGAAATGTTTGTTAATAAATGTCTCGAATGTCTGGTATCAACTTATCAAATTTTGGTGGCTATTCTTTAGACATTGTTTAATCCCGGTCTATCTTTTTTGTAGTAAGGCTTAAATATTTTATTTTCGGCGAGGCCCATAGATAGTTAGTAACAATTCGTATTATTATACGTATTATTTTTTAAATAACATAAAGTGTTAGTGTTATAATTATATAATAGGCAAAGTTTCCTTACGGCATATTCTTTTACTACCAAACAAGTTGTATTAATCCGTAAATACATAGATTCAGAAAGGTACTCCTACTTTATGATATCATTATTGTCTGTTAATACCCATATTTCGATCAAATAACAATAACGATGTAACCATTACCCTTACATTATTGTAACGGGGTTTACCGAATTCAAGCGAGACTCAACGATTGGGTTAATATTCAATATTCGAGATTACTTAAGGCTTGATATACTTCGTTTAATACGATTCCCGTGGGATAGTGACAACGGAAAAGCAACAAAGCAGCTTGTCGACAAAATTATTTAACAATTGCATCAATGGGGACACTCGGTGCATATGATGATGATGATAATGAACAATAATCACTAGGTATGGTATATGTTATGTGGTTAATCATATATCAAACCTGCGTCCAACTAGCGTAAAAAAAATTCTGTAAACATAAAACTGCAACTGTAATATTGAACTTATTTATTTTAGAAAATGAAAATTAAAAAAAAAACCTAAAACCTGTTCAAAATCCAACTTAAAACGAAAAATAATATTGTCTTAAACATTAATCTGATCAGTTCTTTTTGGAGTCGGTGCCAGCCATTGAAAGCCATAAGTTCATTCGCCGCCTCCTTTGTTGAAGTAGGTTGAAAACTATCAGAAAATTATTTTTTGCTGATTGTTGCAATTCGTCTTACTCGTAGTGCTTAATTCTCAGATAAGTCCATTAAAAAAACAATTATTATAACAAATATAACAAAATAAAAAAAACATGATTAGCATGGGTCTAGTTTTTTGTACGCAGTGAATCTCACAAAATAAAAAAGGTTTAATTCGAAATATCGAAAATAAATCATTTTTTGAGATCATGATGAGTTGTAAATAACGCTCCTATATTTATTTAACTTTATTATTGGCGAGTAATAGGAAGAGCTTAAGTTTACTTAAACGTCGCGGATGTAGATCTATGCTTTTCACGTGCACAAGCGGCCTCTTAACATTATTTGGTAATATTTCCATTATTATGGCGAGTAATTTTGTAAGCATTGAGTATTAAATAAACAAACCATGTAGAAACTGAAATTTTATTTTTGTCAGCCTATTATAGGCTGGTTGTCTTCAGTTACGTAATTTTTAAGGAAGAAAAAATACAAAAATATCAATAAACTCTTTCAAGCCGAGCACAGAATGCGCTACATTTCTTGTTTGGTTTTGTGTGTCCAGTAAAATGTCTCTTAACCTATCAAGCTTCAATTACCCACCGGTGGCCGCGAATAATAGATTTCTTATTGTGTCTCTTGACCTTGGCCTGACAGGTTAAACAATTAACTGACTACGATAATCAAACAATAAGTAAGCACATAAAAATTGGATTTTTTTTTAAATTTTGGTTATTTCTCGTATGCGTACCTACCAGAGATTTGACGATTGTTGGCGTAATGGGTGGTGATTACCCTTGAACGGAACCCAGCTGGGTACGGCTTCTAGTTTGAGCAAATTCAAAAGAGAACTTGTTTTAATAAACTTAACTGGTGCAACTATTAGTATATTATTTGAATTTGTATAAAGATCAGGAAAATGGAGCCCTGTAGGGCTAGCATGCGCGCATCGGTTATTTTATTGATAGACAAGACAAATTTTGTCTTTGACGATAATTTTGTCGTTTTTCCTAACCTTAACACAGACGTTTCGAATCCTTTTTCTTAATACTTTCAGGGTCTCCCGTTATTCGTAGCTACTTATTTTTACGTTATAACACGGCATTGCCAAGTTATTTTGGTTTTTTCTTTGTTATCGCCGAAAAAAAAACGACATATTTACGTCAAAAGTCGATAAAATGCCACGACAAAATTTTATCGTGTTACGCATGCTAGCCCTGCAGGACATTTTTTAAAATAAAAAATAACAAAATTAAAATTTGGCTAACGTTATAACTGAAAATATGAATTCCTCGCATAGCAAAACAGGCGTGGAAGCTTTCACGCGTGAATAAGACTTGTAAAATGTCTTGTCTGGTACTCAAGGTAAGTGGCTCAACTCCCCGCGGTGCCATCAAGTCGCGTCGGCCTTCAACATTGATATCCGCACTTCCCGCACCGTTTTATTGGCATATGCTAATTTAGTTTGGATTCGCTTTTACTTGTAGAAAATCTTGATACTGTTGATAGACAAGTTTTGTTAAAATTGGGTTTACGTTTTTGTTCGATGATTTAGTCTGAACGCCATCTTAGATTACGATTTAGGTAAAATAAAAATAAAGTTATCTTTATTTGCTTTAACATGGTATACAGAGATGTTTTTTTAATGAAGGTACTCAAATTGGAAATTAAATAAAAAAATGAAAAAATACAATATAAAATTAAGTCTATAAATTACAATAAATTAATGATTAAAGATGAAATTGGAGATGAAAGGTCGGTAAGAGTATAGGGAGATCCGAACATAACAAAAGGCATAGTCAAATTTTAGCATGTCAATGAGTCAGGCACATAGCACGTAGAACTTAGATTCTAGGATAGAGGCTATGTACGCTGGTACAGCGAAGGACGTAGCCTAAAAGGCGACCAGGTAAAGGTTGCAGGAAGCCGCTGGATGCAGACCGCTTCTAACTGGCAAAACTGGAAGTCATTGCGGGAGGCCTATGTCGAGCATATGGCCAAAATATGGATGGTGATTATAGGTAGGTGCAAAAGAAGTTTTATTAATGCTAAAAAAAAAAACAGACAAGTACGAGTCGGACTCGCCCACCGAGGGTTCCGTACAAATTTGTGGGGCCATATTATCAAAAATAGTTTCTTTCATAAAGAGCTTGTATTGTTTTTATATTTTTCTCTATACTTGTAATAAATACGGTATTACTTGCCACATTTCATAGTTCTAGGTCAACGGAAAATACCCTATAAATATAAAAACGGCTTTATCTTTTTTTTACGTTAACTTACAAGTTTGACTTTTTCACGACTTCCAGAAACTGTAGAGCTAATTATATCGTTTGAATTTCAACTCGATACCTACTCGCGTTTCCGAGATAAAGGATCTTGATAGACAGACTGATGGATGGACAACAAAATGATCCTATAAGCGTTACGTTTTTTTGGGGGTACTAAACCCTAAAAATAAAGTAATGCTTTCTAAAATGATCTTGTTGAAGAATCTTCTCGATATTTAATTCCGGGTAGGGCAAAACTGCAAGGACAGCGGTTAATTAAGAGAGCTGCATTCGCACGGCCAGCGTTTGTGCTGACGTCACAGCTCTTGTAAGAGATTACCATAATCAAAAGGATGAACTTAGAGCTGAAGTTAATTAAGAATTTTAGTTAAAAAAAGTGTCAGTGTGCCACAAGGTTTATTTTAAACAAGCTTATAATATATGGTTTGTAATAATTTCCCTACAAGCTAGACTTAGTAACGATGGTTTTTTTTTTATTTGAGATGGGCTTACTCTTGACCCTAATCTTGCTCTAGAGCACAGATGGGATCTACGATGGAGCGAGCTTGCCCAGAAGATGCCTATTCACTCTGGACTTAAAGAGAGTCAGGTTATAAGCACTCTGAAATACAGACGCAGGCAGGGAATTCCAATCTTTAGCTGTGCGCATTATAAAAGATGATGATATCTATCTATATGATGGATATCTTTAATTTTGGAAGTTATGTTTTTAAATACAGGGTTATAAAAAAAGCATTAGCTATTTTTGTTGTTATGAATCAGTACCAGTAATAGAACTCATTCGTGAAGAAAAAAATACATGTTTTTATTAAAATAAAAAATTGTGACTTGTCAACCTTTTCCAATAAAATCCAAAATTTTCGTCGTCCGCCGAGGTAATCGGCCGCGTATCGCTATTATCTACTCTCAGCAGTGTGGGGTATCACCTTGTGTAAAACATGCGCCGCTAGCCATGCAATTTGACGACCTTCTGGTGTAGTGGTTCGCGCTCCGGACTACGATGCCTGGCGGTTGCGGGTTCGAATCCCGCGAGGGGCAAATGTTAGTGTGATGAGCACGAGCATTTGCACCTAAGTCATGGATGTTTATAAACGTATTTAAGTATGTTTATCCGTTATCTAGTCGCCATAGCACAAGCTTTGCTTAGTTTGGGGCTAGATAATTTGTGTGATTGTGGAAACAATTTATTTATTTATTTATTATTTTTTTGTTTTTCAAAATTTCGTTTGCATTATTTGGGACAGTGAGGTAACTAAAAATGAGAATTTTTTTTTTATTCACGGTAATGTTCTATTACTGATACTGATTCTCTGGAATAAAAATAGCTAAGGGTTTTTTTATAACCCTGTATTACTTGCCTGAAAATTTTCAATACTCTAAAATGATAATGATAATCATCTAAATACCGTAAATTGTTATAATAATACATAATAGGGCCAAATAACACCTTAATGACATACCTCAAACATATTCTAGCAAGTGATTTCTATACTAATATTATAAAGAGGAAAGATTTGTACCTATTTTTGTATGTTTGTATGTTTGTAATGAATAGGCTCAAAAAGCACTGGGCCGATTTAAAAAAATCTTTCACCAATAGAATGCTACATTCTTCCAATTTGACATAGGCTACATTTCATTTAGAAAAAAAATAGGGATCCTTGGTAAAATTTGAACAATGTAACCGAAGGTGTAGAAAAATGAGTCTTAAAATGTCTTTCGTCGAATGCGCTGCCGAAACTATTAGCGATAATTGTCTACCCCGTGCGAAGCCGGGACGGGCTGCTAGTCGAAAATAAAACGACAACATTTTGATATTAAATATGTAGGTACTAAATCTTTCTACTACTTACCTGCACTAACGATTTAAATAAACCAGATTGTTTAGTAAACTGTTAAGTAAATTCCACGAAGTTTGCTTCATCTCAACAACAACATTAGAGGGGGTACGAAATTTGTCTTTGTAAATTAATATTTCATTAAATAACGAGCGCAGAACTTTATGAATACAATTATAATAGATGTCGTTACTGTCAGCAGGTTCATTCTTTACTAAATCTAATTCCTAGCGTTTGTTCTATTCTTATCTGGCTCTGCATAACCAGGGTAATATCTTAGGAAAAACCGGTCAAGTGCGAGTCGACTCGCGCACGAAGGGCTCCGTACGTTAAACGGCAAAAAATTACGTTTGTTGTATGGGTGCCCCCTTAAATATTTATTTTATTCGGGTTTTCAGTATTTGTTGTTGTAGCGGCAACAGAAATACATTATCTGTGATGAAAATTTTACCTGTCTTACTATCACTGTTCATGAGATTCAGCGCGGCGACAGACGGACAGACGGACAGACAGACAGACTGACAGACGGACAGCGGAGCCTTAGTAATAGGGTCCCGTTTTACCCTTTGGGTACGGAACCCTAAAAATGTTTACCCTTGTTTAGTTTCTGGCTCTGCTAATAGCATAATGGTTCATATAAAAGGCTAGAATGTTTCACAAAAATGTAAGGTTTGAATACCGCAAAAGCTAAGTTAGTGTTTAAGTGATGAGCACGAGCTTTTTAACATGAGTCCCGTATGTCATATATTTTACGTAAGTAGGTATGTCTATCCGTCATCAGTTGTCATCGTACAAATTTATGTTTGGGTGGTTTTGGGATAGATGATTGATGAGAATGTTCGAGCAATTGATTTTTCACATATTTATACAGATATACAACCTATGCAATCTTATAGGATCATTGAACTATTTTGACATTTAAATTTATTATCCAGAATGATTTAATAACTATTAACATATTTACAACTTAAAAATCAATAATATAAATAACATAATATACACCTAAACTATTTACAAATATAAATGAAAAAAAAAAACTAAAAAGTTATAAAAAAGGTCCTCGTGGTAAGGTACCCAAGATGCTGGCAGCATTCCCTCGCTGGATTGCGATGCTCAGTCGCTGCGCGAGGTAGCTGCCAGCTCTTGGGTCACCACTGCTGTCAGACAACCTTTTTGCAAATTTCTTTATATAAAGAGATTGCGTCGGTTTAAATTTTGTTCTCATGGTAAAATCGTTGTACTTAAACAAACAGTACAATAATCTCTTAAAAAGTAGTTATTCTATATCGGTGATCATACATAACGAATACAACTAAACACCGAGCATAACCCTTTCCATAGCGCGCTGTGCAACTTTAAGCTTTCTTATAAGGCCCATAGTAAGAGCCCACGTTTCTGTTCCGTATTTCATCACTGGTAACACACCAAATCAAATCAGAAATGAGGTGATCCGTGAATGTCGCTGACATAGCCCGACGGATTAGCAAGCTCAAGAGATGATGATGACAGCTGAACATAGGAAATTTTTCTTTTTAAAAGTCGGTTTAATTACTCAGCTACATTGTGGTGAAACTTTCAAACTTTAAGAACGAGGCCTTTGATAGTTAGTTAAATTTCAAAAAGCATGTCAAGAACCTGTCCTGAACAATCGTCTGATTCACTGTTCGGAACTATTAAGTCATTAAGTAGGAAAGTGTTCAACTTCTTGTGAAGTAATTTGTTTGTCGATATTATTTAACGAGGTCTTGGAAGGCGGACTTATTACTGTGTTTTTGTGGATTATTACATATATTTTTCTTTTACGAAGTCAAACTTGGCTTAAGAGGATTTATTTAATTAATTAAGAATAGCTAACAAAGCATACTCCTAAAAAAATACAAACACATTTCAATGACTTTTCACGATCGTTTAACTATGTCACTAGCGAAACGTTATGAAGTATTTTTGTCTTACCTACATGCTACCACGGTATAAATACATACAGTCTATTACTGTAAGCTTATTAATTAATCATTATAATTAAAAGACAATTGAGAGCGCAATTGTAATGTTTTTTTTTACATTTTCAATTTTCTACCTTACTTACTATTTATTTACAATTTGTCATCAAAAAGTCAATTGAAGCATACGAGGTGTTTATGTTTTTCTATTCATCTTTCAAATTCCTGAAATTTTTTAAACTCAAAAATTGTTTAGAAGCATTTTATTCTTCAGCGGGGTAACCATGAACTCTTAAAACAATCTCAAAGTTGTCAAATCTGTCGATTTTGGTACGTCATTTCATACAAAATTTGACAGAAATGATAATGTTTGATAGATTTTAGCTTGTTTTAAGAGTTCGTGGTTACCGCCCTGAAATCTTTTAAACTCAAAAGCCCTGAAATATTTTTAACTAGCGAACGTTAAGGTATTTTTTCCTTACCTACATGCTACCACGGTATAAATACATACAGTCTATTATTGTAAGCTTATTAATAAAAAGAAAACAGGATTTTCGTTAATAAAAGCAAACTTAAAAGTTAAAAGAAAATTGAGAGCGCAATTGTAATGTTTTTTTTTTACATTTTTCAATTTTCTACTTTACTTACTATTTATTTACAATGTGTCATCAAAAAGTCCATTGAAGCATACGAGGTGTTCATGTTTTTCTAATCATCTTTCAAATTCCTGAAAGTTTGTAAACTCAAAAATTGTTTAGAAGCATTTTTTTCTTCAGGCCGCACAATATTGAATATTATAAGTACTTCGCCATCATGTTTTAGCGTCCCATCCAGTCAAAAAGTTATATTCTACTTTATCAAACTTAAAAGAGTTACACTGCAATGCAAACTTAAGAATCTTAAAGTACCTACAATAATTTTATTACAAACTGCTCTCAGTCCAGGCAATAATTAAATTCATAATTATGTAGCGTGGACGGTCCTACAGCTCCACGGCAGGTATTGCTGGCGTCTTGCTTTCTCCAACTTTGTGTTGCCATTTAAATTTTGTTACAACTAGCCGATTGTGTTCTCGTTGAAAGTATAATATTTCAGATTAGCGACACATTTTACTTGTTGTAACTTTCATAATCATTTTTATTAAAGATAAATAACACTTGAAAAAAATCATCGACCTCAGGTGGGACTCGAACCCACGTCCCATCGCATACCGGGCGAGTGCTTTGACCACTAAGCTACCGAGGACGTCACGTGACAAGATGAAATTCCTCAAGTGTTTTTTCTCGCTGTCAAAGCCAGCGTATTCTGATCAATGTTGTAGCTATATGTATAGCTGAGTAGTATACTACATCATCTTTATTAGTTTTGATTATTGAGATCGACTATGTAAAGATAAATAACACTTGAAACAAATCATCGACCTCAGGTGGGACTCGAACCCACGTCGATCGGATCCACGGTGGGAATCGATGATTTGTTTCAAGTGTTATTTATCTTTAATTAAAACCTTGCACGGAATTGCTAAAAACAAAAATTTACAATCGACTATATATTTATCATAATCTAGATATTTTGGCACAAATTCTTTATCGTCTTATGTTTATAAATAAATAAACATATATACATAGGTTTATAAATAAACATATTTAAATAATATTGGACAACATCACATGCATTGTTCTGATTATAAGGTAAGTGGCTAAAGCACGCACACACTTTTTATAGAAATCAGACGGTACAGAAAAGTTTGTTTTTCTACATTGACCCGACTGGGAATCGAAACCAGGGACCTCAGAACTAGTGACGCTAAGTCCGGTGTACTTACATTTCTGTTACGGAAATTACTGGAACTATCAAGCAGGAAAAATCCCAATGCAATTCTAGCACCAAATCGTATAGAAAAATATTATGTACACAGTTATATAGAACTCATACAAACACCTGGGCGGTAACCACGAACTCTTAAAACAATCTGAAATCTGTCAAACATTATCATTTCTGTCAAATTTTGTATGAAATGACGTACCAAAATTGACAGATTTGACAACTTTGAGATTGTTTTAAGAGTTCATGGTTATGGCCCTGGACAAATGCCGACACACTTTTGTTACCTCGTCTCGTCTCGAATTAAAGAATTACCATTCTTATGATACGAAGCACATAAAATAAAAACCGCCCGAGGGCGAGTTGGACTCGCGCACGAAGGGTTCCGTACCATTATCTATAAAAACGGCAAAAAAAATCACGTTTGTTGTATGGGATCCCCCTTAAATATTTATTTTAGTATTTGTTGTTATAGCGGCAACGGAAATACATCATCTGTGAAAATTTCAACTCTCTATGACGGTTCATGAGATACAGCCTGGTGACAGACGGACAGACGGACAGATGGACAGACGGACAGACGGACAGACGGACAGACGGACAGACGGACAGACGGACAGACGGACAGACGGACAGACGGACAGACGGACAGACGGACAGACGGACAGACGGACAGACGGACAGACGGACAGACGGACAGACGGACAGACGGACAGACGGACAGACGGACAGACGGACAGACGGACAGACGGACAGACGGACAGACGGACAGACGGACAGACGGACAGACGGACAGACGGACAGACGGACAGACGGACAACGGTGCCACAGTAATAGGGCACTCTGTTTTATCCTTTAGGTACGGAACCCTAAAAAGTAGCTCAAATAGAACAAAGGACGTATCCCATTATACCCAGACTCTAGAAAAGACTCTACAATTGAGAAACGTTGTTAAGTACGCATCTAGGATCATCCAGTTCATTGTTCATTCACGGGTATTATTCCAGTGGACAGATAGTACTATAGATACCAAAACAAGTGTTTATAGTAGGAGTAGTACAAACACTACTGTCACCAACTATACTTCGTTACGACATACTAAATACGAAGTGTACTCGTGTAACGTTCGCCCACTAGTTTATAAGTGGGCCGTGACACCGCTCTCGTCCGAGAGTGTAACATAGTTCGGGAGTGTTGTACATACTACTGTCCTGACATTGTTTTGATATGTTGCCGAGTTCTATTAATAGGAAATGATATGGATATACCCAAATGTGTGGATACGTAGATTTGAAGCATTGGGAGCAAACAAGTTTTGGTGTTTCCGATTTTTATTTCGTATTATTATTTAGTAACATTTTTGCAACCTTTGTGTAATATTAACACGAGAATTACCTGTAATAGATTGGTAATTTTAAGTTTTTTTTTTAATCCTTAAAAATAATCGTCCGCCTCAGGTGGGATCCGAACCCACGTCCATCGCATACCGGGCGAGTGCTTTGACCACTAAGCTACCGAGACGTTAGTCAACTCGACGAAATCTTTCAAGTGGTTCTCGCTGTCAAAGCCAGCGTATTTTCTAATCAATGTTGCGGCATATACTACTACCGTCAACACCTTAAAAATTTTTTTTTTTTACAAGTATTAAAAATCTTAGATAAACCTATCATGGTAATTGCTAAAAACAAAAATTTTAATTGGTAATTTTGTTTCAAAATATATTTAAAATATTTAAATATTTTGCTTGTTGCTACTGAAAGAAGGAGTATATTTCAAAGAAAGAAAGATCAATAAAAACAAATTAATGTAATTTTTGATACCATTACGGTATAAAGAAACAAATAAAAAAGTAGTTAGTGAAACTTAAGACTAAACATTAAAAACCTAAAATTAGACCAGTATGGGCTATGAGGTGGCGGCAAGCGCTTCACTACAACCGGTATTCTACGGATGTCAATTGATGAGAGAATGAGTCATTTACCTTTCTAACATTAAAGATTTTTAATAACATTATCTCCAGACTTACTCTAACTACCTTCCCAAATCCTTTTTTACCAGCCCTTCTGCGCTGTCTTTTAATTAAAAAATGTAAATGCAGGAGTCACGAACGTTGGCTAGTCAAAAAAGTTAATTGCTCAATAAAACCCCGCCGGTCACATTCCCTACGATAGTATAGTGGGTACTGCAATAAAAACAGTTTCTCTTAACAAAATCGGTGCTAGTACCGAGCAACAGAATGAGATTAGCCGAGCCCTCCCCCCCTCCTCTACCTACTCTCGCTTATTGGACACGGAATTAAATCTGCTGCGAATATTCTTACGGTACGAAAACGCGATAAGGGCTACGGTATGCTACGTAAAGTCTGTTACAAGTTTCTGCTACGACGTCGTCCTGTGCTACGACACAATATCTACTTCGCTGCTACGATTAGCTCAGTGCTACGATGCGAGACCTACTATGCTGCTACGATTAGCTCAGTGCTACGATGCGATACCTACTATGCTGCTACGATTAGCTCAGTGCTACGATGCGATAGTAGGCTACACTGTGTCATGTTCCATTTGAAAATTATAGCTGATAACTTTATCGCAAAGATTTAAGTAATAATGACGAAAAACACTATGCCAGATGACAATTACTATATACCACAAATTAATTAGTCAACAAAACTTATTATCTTAAATCTTTAGCGCTAAGCCTTTTTAATATTAGCTTCTCCCTTGAGAATATTAAACTACTGAGGTATTAGCTCATATCGTAGCTCACAACGTTGTATTAGTCGATAATTATGTGCAACAAAGATAATTAGATACTCCGCAGTGTGCGATGGAAACTGAGCTGTTGTTAAACATGACTAAGGCTAGTAGACTTCAGGTGTTTAATGGTTGCTTGTTATGTAGTTACGAGAAGGAGAAGTATTTAATAACTATTATCATATCAAGCAAATAAAAGTTTATTTATGATCACGATCCGCGCAACCATGACCCTTTACGACAAGTCTAGGAATAGCAATTAAAGTGTAACATAATAATACGACAACTAAACTATTTACTATTGATGGTTTGCTTAAAGAGGCCGGCGGGGTAACCATAAACTCATAAAACAATCTTAAATCTGTCAAATTTCGTACGTCCATGAACTATTAAAACAATCTCGAATCTGTCAAATCTGTAAATTTCGTACGTCATTACGTACGAAATTTTACAAATTTGACAAATTGGCCAGAACCGAGAATTGAAACCGGAACCTAAATCGTTTTTTTTATATGTAGATAATCGACATCATAATTGTAATCATCATAAACTTGGTATAATTTAGTCTCTGTTCGTCGTCATATTAATTTATGTTTGTATCTTGCCTATGTAATATATTTAAGATAGTATTTAGTTTATTTATTTATATAATGTACTACGTAGTTAATGCTTTTAAAAAAAATATTGCCTTTTTGAAATTTGTATCTCCTTTATCGCACCTGACATCATCTACCTGCATCGACTGGTAGAGAATACCTCATGGCAAGTCCACCTATTGTACCAGTTTCACAATATAGTAGATTAGAGTAAGTTTTTAGCTCGATTTTATCAAATGGAACATGGTTAAGTGGAACCACGAGCTTTTCATAGTTATAGCTAACTTCGCGTAGTTATAGCTCCCTAGTGGGATATTACACCATTAGCACGACGAATTAATTTGTTCAACGTTAGTTCTAATTGCCTAGCGAATTATTTATGTTCAACTAGATTTGAAACTGTGTCAAATTAATTTCTAAGCTGAGAATGTCTTCCTTCTTCTACAACTGCTAGATAATGGTTTGTGTTAAAAATATATGATTACAGAATTTTAGAATCAAGAAACAAGTTTGAATAAAACATTTTAGTTTATTGTACATACGTACGTTAGGCATCCCCCAGTGACTCCAATGAGTGGGAAGATACTGGGTGAGGCCTATGTTCAGCAGTGGACATCCTGTGGCTGAAATGGTGATGATAATGATGATGGTAGCGTACGATATATACTATACTATATACCATACTAACTCTACGGATGTCTAAGTATCCCACTTGTTCGGCGGTGACAGATACTAGAACTACTTTTTTCTTCCATCCACTGCCAGCCATCTTACTAAGGTCGTCGGTCCATCGAGCTGGGGGGCGTCATACACAACGTTTGCCCAGGGGTGGTCTCCACTCGAGAACCCGTTTACTCCACCTTTCATTGGTTCTGCGACAAATGTGGCCAGCACACTGCCACTTAAGCTTGCCACATTTCTTAATCTAAAATTCTAAATAGGTTTAGGTTTAAAGAATTTTATAAAAAGCTATCAGTTATTTTACTCGTTGGAATATGTAAATAAGTTTATTTTTGAACACGTTAAAGGACAAAAGTTTAACATTATTTGGTAGGTATTTGATCCAACAGCTGTGTAACGTAAACTGCTCTTGGTGTGCTGAGATTATTACTTTTTTCATTATCCTAAATAAAGTACTCTATCTATAATAATTAAACTTTCTGTATTTAGGGTTAGGGCCAGTTACCTGAATACAAACGAATTATACCTTCATATGTTCCTGGATTGTATGTACCGCAGGTTGGTAGACAGTCATGCGGCTAGATAATTTATAGGTCGGATTTGAAGTCAATATCACTATAAATTCTTCCATTAATTATTTCTGTATAAATCACATAAAACGAAAAAAAATGGTTTGTATACTTTCATGGTGCAGCTATTTACATGCTCCTCCAACTTATGAACTCACTGCATGACCTATTTCAACGCTACTACTACTACACTATTGTCGGAGGGCACCCTACCATAGACCCTAGACTGCGTTTTCCAAGTCGTGGTTTCCACGCAAAAACACATCACCTTTTAAAACGGTAATAATTACCCATGTAAAATTTTGTGATGAAATGTACCAAAATATATTGGATCAAACGTCATGTCTAAATCATTTCGTGTTTGCATCTTAGTCACCATTCAGCTGAAAATTCATGAATGTCTTAAATAATTTCATTCCAAATTGTTACCCACGAAGGTATTATAAGTCAAAATCAAAATCATTTATTTCTGTAAATTGGCCATAAAAGGCACTTTTACATGCCTCATTTTTTTTTCCTACCACTGCTTCGGGACTATTGTGGGCTAGTGCCGAGAAGAAGCAGCGAAGAAGCGTCTCTTTTAAAAATAAATAAATATTTTACAAGATTTGATGTGAGCTAAGCAGTTTTAAATCCATACATTTTTATCATTTATATAATCACTAACGGTGTAATAGCCCTTTTTCATTAGAGTCCTTTTAACATGCAATTTGAATTTATCTACAGGCATTTCAACAATGGATTGTGGTAATTTATTATAAAAACGAATACAATTGCCCATGAAAGAACTTCCTACCTTGTGCAATCTAAACATTGGAAAGGCAAGTTTATCTTTATTCCTGGTATTATACTTATGTATGTCATTTTTCTTAGTAAACAAGTGCAGATTTTTGCGAACATACATACATAATATTTTCAAAAGTCAAAAACTAGTTAGGGCCGTCATCATTTTACGTATAATTGATTTAAGTTGCTCGGCTTTCACAAAAAGTATCCAGTAACAGTTTCGTTTGAGTTAGCTCGTAGCTTACAAACTTGCTTCAACCGATCTTTTGACAAATTACGGAATCACATCGGTTTTATCGTAATTTGTCTATTTTTGGTCGTCTAAATGTGACATCAAACGAGCGGGATGCCACACAGTCGTGCGACAAATCCGGCGATTAGTCGGTAGCTGGGCTATTTATTACAGCTAAAATAGAAAAGCCAAGTGATCCTGTAACCATCAAGATGTAGGTACTGCACGGAAGTTGGTAATATCCAATCGCTTAGAGAAAATGTAACAGTTTTAGAATGTGTGTATTTACAGAGCCCATTTAATTTGCCTAACCTTTTTCACTTGTCAATTTTTGTTTTAAATAGCCGAACATGTCTATTGATTTTTTAAATAAACAATAACTTATAATATGTAAAACAGTAATATTATTATTTATAATTGTAAATTTCTTAGGAAGTGAATTATCTGTAATTCTTTTGAAAAAATAAAGTTTTTAAACCGTATTTTAAAAGGATAATAATAATAATTTAGAATATCACGAGTCTGACTAATTAAGATTACTTATGTATTACAGAATAATAATAAATTACCTAGACATTCATATGAATTGGCATTATTTTAATGCAAACTTTTTTATTAATATATTGTCAAAGTGGACATAATATGACACACTATATGATCATTTCAAGGTACTATTATGATTCGAAATAAAAAGTCCTGTGACAGATGGACAGACAGACAGACTGTCAAAGGGTAACGTAAGTTCTTCAAACAAAGCGCCGACTATGCTCAAAAACAATGTCAGTAACAAATACTTAATTAAATCACAGATGAGTTTCGATTGTCAAAATCACATCGTAGTGTAATGTCTACTTTAATTCCACTTGACGTGAGCTGTCTTTCACCTCCGGGCTGTTGATTAGTTCTAAAATTACTGTAAATAAAATTAAGTCCGCCCTTTGATCCGAGCGCTCATTAGTAACAGCTCTTTATAATATCACTCGAATTAACAAAAGAATAAGCTTCGGCTGAACATGATGACGGAGCGTTTGAAATCGGACGTACGAAGATACGTGGTTTATTTTAAGACCCCCTTTGTATGCAGCTGAATGGCTGTACGCTAGAGCGAAGCAGTCTTATAAAGGTTGTTTTTTTTTCCTTCAAAATTGAGTAGGGTTTCGATTTTGAGGTTAGATAATTATTGTAGCAAGTTGTTATTTGTAATGATCCTGATTTATGTATCTTGTGTTCATAAATGTAAACATTGTGCCTGTTATATACAATCAGTCATCATATAACCTTAATTTCGAATCCAGTTTCGATGCGAAACAACTAAAATAATTTAAATAAAAAAACACAAATTATCTATAAAACCCCGTTTTACCCTTTGGGTACGGAACACCCAAAAATGACTTGGGTAAGCTGGAAGAGGCCCTTTGTCAAAATTAATTTACCAAACTACATAAGAGCGATGAGGTATTGTAAGTATCATCTTTTATAATGCGCACAGCTAAAGATTGGAATTCCCTGCCTGCGTCTGTATTTCCGAGTGCATATAACCTGACTCTCTTTAAGTCCAGAGTGAATAGGCATCTTCTGGGCAAGCTCGCTCCATCGTAGATCCCATCTATGCTATAGAGCAAGATTGGGGTCAAGAGTAAGCCCATCTCAAATAAAAAAATAAAAAAAGTAAGTGTAAGTTATTGAACTCATACCTTAATCGTACCGTTATCTCTGTAACAATATAGAAATAAAAAATGTATTGTTTGCTGATAACTTGAACAGCTTAAATCTCTTTATTAAAAATCTTGGTTCTCTTCTGCGTTACTCAGCTTTATAAATCTGTCAGCACTTGAATATATTCGTCGTTAGAACAATTTTAAGAACACTCGGATGTCTCTGTTTAGAATTTTATTTTAAACGTCTTGTTTCCTTAATACAAGTTTAGAAAAAAAACTTATAACTTACTTCCTCCTATCTTTTTTCCTGTTCCTAGCCAGGAGACACTGACTAGGATCGTAGATACAGGACAACAGAATAGGATACTTATTTATATGTTTATTGTTTGTTAAAAATAAAGTTAAAACATTCATAATATCTTCAATTTAATTTCATTGCACGCCTTTATCATATACTAGCTGTGCCCGCAACTTCGTATGCGTGGACACGAGGTACAGGATGTTTGGTAACATACATAATGCGAAAAGTTTAAATAAAAAACAATATATTAAAAAAAAACCAAAGTAACATTCATCCGGGATAAAAAGTATTCTATATGAGTGCTTTATATTATCTAAATCCGTTAAGCCGTTTAAGCGTGATTGAGTCACAAACATCTAAATATCCAAACCATCCTCACAAACTTTCATATTTATAATATAAGTAGGATTTATATTCCGACGATTAACATTTTCGAACTTGTTTTAGGTCATTTAGTTATTATTTGCCATTCATTTACTGGATCTAAATATTAACTTCAACGTAAACATGTCAATTCATTCCGATCAAATTAATTTAATTCACATTAACAGAACAAACAATATTCACTAATTCTATTCAAAACGCAAATAATATTTGGATTTTGAGAGGAAACTATTAAGGTTCTCATTAGTTACTTTAATTGTTGCTTTGAGGTAATACAAATATATATGCACCAGACAACAAGCAAAATAAATTTAAATGCCTTTATCAGCGTAATATTACCTTAAATCCTTCCTTTGCCTGGCCCTTTCCCATTTTATTTGGGGTCGGCCCTCCGTATCTTGCGTCTTCGGGTTGCTCTGTCCTGAGTCATCACTTTGCTCACTTGGGCCTCCTTGAGGTTCTTATTTACTATGGACATCCATGTGATTCGGGGTCTTCCTCGTCCTCGGGTTTACTTTCGATATCTAGCACTTTTCTGGTCATGTGATCGGGTGGCCGCCTCATAACGTGTCTGTACCACCGCAGACGGCTCTCCTGTAGTTTATCTGGGATAGGTCTCACTTTGAAGGTGCCTCTTATGTGTGTGTTTCTGTCATGATCCAGCCTAGTTAAATGTTATAAAAAATTAAATTGAATTTATTTTTTTCATTTTCTCATTAAATTATAAATTTTGGATAACATCACATACATTGCTCTGATCCTAAGGTAAGTTGCTAAAGCACTTGTGTTATAGAAATCAGAAATAACGACGGTACCACAAAACCCAGACCCGAGCCAATATAGAAATACATTGACCCGACCGGAGATCGAACCCGGAACCTCAGAGATGGCAGTCCGGCGTGCTCGCCTCTCGGCTACGGAGGTCGTTATGATCTCGTCGATCTCGTTGTCCAGTACCTATTTAAATACTACCAAGAGCGTACCGTCTCCTTGCACTCCTATAGCCGTTATTCAATTTAGAAAAGTTCGTGTCCATTACCCGAGATTAAAACATCCAGGTCAGGACATGGAAGAAGACAAAATGGGAACTTTATTGTTAAAGGGTTACAAGAACAAGTTTTCAGGTTAATAGATTAAATTGATTTTACCTAGAAGCTTTGAACAGTTTTCTTTTTCAGAAAAGTTAGGTTATATTGTGAAACTTAAGTTTAACCCTTCATCTTGGCTCACAAACAAATTAAACCATCTCTAAAACATTGTCCAAAGTTCAGAGTTATATCATTGAAGGCGGGTTAGTTCAGATTTTACGATTCCGTTGAAACTACCAAAACGAAGATAACGGGCAGTAGGCTTACTCGAAGCGTATTTGCCTTAGAAAATTACAAAATAAATAACATTAAATCCGACAAAGGCTGCCCGCCCACGTCCGTTAATCGGTAACCGATTTTTCATAGGATTTCCGATTTTTTGTAGGAGAAAAATAAAACGTAATGATTGAAATAGTGCAACGCACATGTCTTACAAATAAAAGGTCAGAAATTCTATGAAAAATTGGCCTACTAAAAATCCCCCCGACTTTTGGTCCTACAAAAAGTCTGACGTGGGCGATCAGTCTTAACAAGATTGTTTTAACTAATTGTAATTTCGAGTTCTACTTTTAATATTCTGGCTCCATCATCAATAGTTCTGATCATAATCAAGAATTTGATACTTTCGGCCTGATCTCATCACGTGGTACCAAATTAATGAATTGTCATTCAAATGTCACATACAAAGATTTATGTTGCTACGACAGTAAGAACTATGCTTTAAACGACTTCGAAGGTTGATTGCATAGCTATGTACCTAAAAGTGATTTATATAAATAAATAAATATTGGACAACATCACATACATTGCTCTGATCCTAAGGTAAGTAGCTAAAGCACTTGTAGTAGAAAAACCAGAAACAGCAACGGTACCACAGCACCCAGACCAGAGCTAATATAGAAAAGTTCGTTTTGTACATTGACCCGACCGGGGATCGAACCCGGAACCTCAGAGATGGCGGCGTCATTTAAAGTCCGGAACGCTCGCCTCTCGGCTACGGAGGTCGTCTGGTTTGCTAATAAATATGTATACAAAAGGCCACTGTATACGGTCTGCATTGCGATCGTTCCCGACAAACTATCAATCTACAAAATCAATTTAGGAACACCAACTGGATTCCTCTGCTGAGAATGGACGAGCGGTTATTATCTTATAGCAAATACTTGAGATTTTAATTACTTCTAAACGTTTCAAGTTAACTATCGTGAAAATTGGATGAGGAACCTACGAGAAATCCTACGAGAAATCCTTGTATAATTATGTATAAAGTAAAGTAATTTGTTTGTGAGTATACCTTTATACATCCTACTGCAGGGCACAGGCCTCACCTCACCTATGAGGTTATAATTATGTACTACTCTGTCAAGAAAGTACCGGGAAAAGATTATTAATACACAAAATGTTAGTTATTCATCCAAATTTATTTTATCACCTTCAAAGTATGCTCCTTCAGAAGCGATACACTTACGCCAACGAATAATCCAATCGTCAAAACGTTTTTTAAACGCTTTTTCCGGAATCGAGTTCAGTTCTCGCCGCGAATTATTCTCCTTTATGTCTTCTGCAGAATGAAACCGGGTGCCACGAAGTGGTAATTTGAGTTTAGGAAAAAAGAAAGAAATCGGCTGGAGCCATATCTGGTAAATAAGGTGGCTGCTTGATGGTATTTGTCGAATTTTTAGTCAAAAATTCGTTCACAATGATTGTCTTGTGGGAAGGCGCATTATCGTGGTGCAAAATCCAAGAATTTTCATTCCACAAATCTGGCCTTTTTCGTCTAATTTGCTCCCTTAAACGCCGCATAACGCTTAAATAATACTATTTTTTCATCGTTTGACCTTCTGGCAAGAATTCTAAGTGCACAACACCGTGACAATCAAAGAAAACAGTCAACATGACTTTGACTTTTGATCGAGTTTGGCGAGGTTTCTTCGATTTCGGTTCAGTTGGAAGGCGCCACTCCGAAGCTTGTAGACTAGTTTGCATGTCAAACTCGTAAACCCACGTCTCGTCACCAGTAACAATGCGTTTCATGAATGTTGGGTCGGAATTGACTCGTTCTAGCATGTCCTCAGCGACTCTTTTGCGATTGAGTTTTTGGAGAAAATTCATGACTAGCCGAGCGGCAACATGTTTCATACCCAATTGATTATTTAAAATAGTACGAATCGACTTGTGTGACACAGAAAGTTCGACGACTAGCTCTCTCAAACTTGAATGAGGATTTTCAGTCACTATTTCCTTCACTTTTGCGATGTTATCTTCAGTAGCAGACGTTGATGGCCTACCAGAGCGAGGTAAATCTTCCATCACATCTCGACCGCTTTTGAACGCTTCGTATCACTCATAAACACGTGTTTTTGATAAAGTCGATTCACCGTAAGCCTTCTGTAACATTTTCAGAGACTCCGAACCCGAAATCCCATTGGCAGTACAAAATTTAAGACAAAACTCTTTGTTCGATGTTTTTGTCCATTATGAAATTCGCAATACACACTAGATATGGTATAACTAAAAACAATACTGTATTTCATCTAATTATCAGATGTAACTCAAACTCCGCGCAAAACAGTTGTGCCAATCTAACAACAACAAAAAAAAATATAATTTTCAATTTGGAACCATAAACAAATCATCAATTCCCGAAACTTTTTTGACAGAATTTATATAAAATGCAATAATCTGAATCTCGGAAATGGCTCTTACGAATTTCATGAAATTTAGTATGCAGGGGATTTCGGGGGCCACGAAACGATCTAGCTAGGTTTCATTTTTAAAAGAAAAACAAATACGGCCATCTAAGTACTTTCTTTTACATCTAGCGTTGTATCCCAAAAAGCGAGATGCATGTATACCTACACAGTTGAATATAGATTAACTATTGAATAAAGTAATAGTATTGTGAAGTAAAGTATCAACGGTCGGCGTCTCACCCTACATCTACAAAAAATGACAAAAATATTTCGTGACTTTCAACCCAGCAAGTTCATTGGATTTAGTAATAAAAAGTACTTTACTATCTGTTACTAAAGTTAAGCAACCATCATCGCCGCGGTTGTGCGTGGATGGGTGACCATTCCGACTTATTAAGTGACATTTAGAGCATCTCCGTGCTTCGGAAGGCACGATAAAAGTTGGTCCAGGCTAATATCGCTATTGGTCGTGATACCTAGTAGTAATTACATCTGCCTGTAAGATTTAGTCACTGGCCTTACAACACTCCTTTACCAATCCGCACTGGGCCTGCGTGGTGGAATATGGCCCACCTTATAGTTGAAGTAAGGCCTGTGACCTGCAGTGGGACGTATAAAGGCAAAACTTTATTTCTTCAAATTAATGTACGTATTTATTAATTTCTCCTACTTAATGCACACATTAAACGCAATATAACGAACTTAATTGTTTAAAACGTTAATTGATTAAATTCTTTATTATAATTGACAAACATGTAGCCTGAATTTTAATACTATGTTTCTTCGACCGTGTTTTTGACCTAAATTTTATCCCATCATCGTGCCTCGCACTTTGTAGGAAGCGCGATTGTTTTCAAGAAACTTGAAGGGCGGAAATTGCCCAAATCGCTCAACTTCTAACATTCTATCAAAAACGAACTCAGAAATTCGCAGCGATGTTTGTCGCTTAAAAGTTACACGAGATTTGTTACAGAAATATAGGTAATAAAGTTGTAGCTTAAAAACATGATCTTGTTTCTAGGTAAGTGATTACGTTAACTTAAAACTTACACAGCACTTGCATTATTTTGTTTTAAAAACATGTATAAACACCTTGAATTTTTAATTACCCGAGAAAATTAACTGACATACTCAGATATCGATATACATCGAATTTGGCGAATAAAAAATTTTTTTATGAGAAATTTATTTAAAAGATCCCTAACATTCCTTAAAAAACATGCACCATAAAAGTCCTGCTAATTCAAATAGTAATGATTATCATTCCAACATTAAAGAAACCAAAATCCACCTAATTTGGTCGCGTAATATTGGCGTACGGAAGGAATAACTATGAATGATTTTTTTTTTCATTCATAGCTATTCCTTCCGTACGCCAACGCCGTACGCCGTGTCGTTTTTTTTTATTCGCCTAATTCGATCGATAAATCGATGTATATCGCCTAAATCGATGTATATCGATATCTGAGTATGTTAGTTAATTTTCTCGGGTAATTAAAAATTCACGGTGTATATAATTACTTTTAAACTTTCGCGTTGCATAATTTAAAACTCAATGAAACGGGAATTAACGCGATAGTAATTTAGGTACAAAATGTAACCTCTTTTGCCTGACGTTTCGATCGGGTTACACCGACCGTGGTCACAGGCTGACTGGAACAGCGATGTCTTCACTCCGTATGAGAGGCAGATTCTTCATCTACCGTCATAATATTAATTTCACGCCAAGTACCGAAAACTTCGAAGGAAACTTCAAACATTCTCAAATTAAACGAACAGCCAAGCTAAAAATAGCAGATAAATATCAGAGGACCTTCCATTCGGCACATTATCCTTTTCATTTAAAATTTATCTTCCGCCCAATTATTAAATCTGTCCTCTAACGATGTTCAAGAGGTAACTTAAATGAAATACTGAAACCCCAAGTAAACATTTGGGAAGAATTACGTACCTATAGAGGTATCAGTGACCAGCTACCTCTGTAACTGGGTCGGTTAAACCTTCTCTATAAAAATTGGGTCTAAAAGATCTTAGTGATTTGAAATTGTGGGATATGAGGGCTGAAAAGGAAAGTAAACCTAACCTCTTCAAGGCACAGGCCTCGCCTGAACTATGAGGTCAGGTATAGGTCACAGTGAGCTATTGAAATTGTTGAATGTTTTTAAGTTATTTTACATCTTATTTATGCTGTTTGAGAAAATAAAATAAAATCTGTTGAATAATCATCAAATGATACACAGTGCTTTGCTAATTACATGCCTATGCACATCGAATCATAGGAATAGTTACGCGTAAACGTACCTACTCGTACACGAAAATGAAACGAACTCTTTAGTTTTCAATGGTCCCATATTCGAATTCTGTGTGGGTTAGTTAATATTAATATAATTAAATAATTTTTGTGTTTTTTGATTCTTGGGAGCCTGGGTGACGCCTCTGGTGAAACAAACGTCATTTACTAAACAAAAATGGCAATTCCTTATTTTGGAAACATTACAAAATAGCACGAATTTATCCGAGCTTCAACTTTTTGGTAGGTGAACTGGAAATATTTATAAACAACTTTTTTATCGCGGAAACAAATGCACCCTCGTTTCACTGAACAAGGAAAATGGAGCTGGAAATATAGACAACAAAAATATCTTTGAAAAACTCGGTCCTTCCGACCCCGTGCTTACAAGATGCGATTTCTATCTACCTGTTTCGTTGGGGGTTAAAACTGTCCGGGACACACGTGCTTAACTTTTGCCCGCACTCCAGAACTTATATATCACGTGGAGGGTGCATACATTACCCCTCTGTGGTATTTTTAATTTTTTCAAAAATTCACCCGGCAGTTTGTTAAAAATTAGGGCGGTTTTCGGCTGAGTGGCGGATAAAATGATTTATTGTGTAACGAAGAGTGTTATATTCATGTCTTTAACATAATTATGTGATTGAAATATGTTCTTACTTTGAAAACAAGACCAAAACCAAAAATCTATTGTTGCCACCCCGAAAAATCTTAAAATCAATAGGCCTATCGATCCAATCGGTTAAGTATAATACAAAAAAAGTAAATTACATGTAAGTAATAAGTTTATTGAATACAAAAAGTTTACAACAAATAACGCTTCCTTTACCAGTCCTGTGATAAGGATCGTCCAAACCTGCTTCAAAATTACTAAATTAGCGTCCAATTCCCCATAATTCCTCGTTTAATGTCGAAACTTTTAAACAATTCAGGTCGCTGTGGAGTTTGTACGAAGGTCAACAAAACAAAATGGGTTTTGTTGTCACAATCGGGCGCAATGTCAATGTTTTAGCGGTAAAAATGAATTTTTAAGGCAATTATTACCGGTGAGCCTAAACTGACCATTACACCGTAATAATACTTTAAGCATCTATTGTTTTAGATTAAAATACTTTTTTTACCCCAATAACTGAATTTCGTTCCTAAAATAATTTGTGTAATGAGATTGTAATACAGTACCTAAGTAAATTAAATAACAAATATAAACAAATTATTTAACACATAAGCCATAGTACCAAATTATTTAACACATAAGTCATAGTACCAATTAAAAATCAAAACTTCGCGGCTTCAAACTAAGCTAACCAATCACGTCACAATAAGCTAAGAAAATTGCTTACATCTTAGGTATTCATATAAAATATATTAGTTCGTACGAATAGTTAAGTGCCAGTTTTTATGTTACTAATTGGAAATAATATAATATTTTTGTGCATTAAAATAGGTTCTAAGCATAGGTACTATGAAAACAATACGCCACATTAATAGAAATACTTTTACAGATTTGTTGTTCGGTGTGATCGGAGGACTACCTCAAAAATATCGATAAAAATACTAGTGTGACAGAGTCACGCAAATGCCCAATCAGCGTTTGTTGCTCTTTTAATTTAGTTCGGTATAGCTCGGGTATGATTTCATTGGTGCAACCTTGTTCTATAAGTATTTAATATAGTCATCGTTTATATAATAGTGGTTCCACGAATAGATGACTGAATAAAGAAATTAATTAGAACAAGTATTATGTGGGAAGTAAATAAATAAGCCAAAAACTAAAATAAAAAACCGAAAAAATCCTTCCTTGCCAAAATAATCAATACGTCATTCTGTCAATTTGAATAAAATTTAACAGAATTTTTGGTACATAGAAATGTAACTTTATAATTAAAATACGGGTTTAATTATGATATAGATATACTGCATTTGTAATTCCATGACTGACAGCAGACCTACCCTTCGTAAGACAAAGAGCGATTGTGAAATCTGATACTAACCATCGTATTTACCGACTAGCAAGCTGCTCATATTTCTTAAGTTAATCCGAGGAAATTAGAGCCAGTATAATGGTTAACTGGCATCTGCCAAATAAGATAACGAGACAATGGCGCTGGCATCGCACCTGGCACCAGCGGAGATAGCGGAGCGTGGCGGAGAGAGCGGAGTGTAGCGGAACTATTGCCAGATTCGGAATAAAAGGTGTGATCTAAGGATTAAATGATATTTTTGGAGATCTATGTCTTTATAAGAATGGATAATCCGTTAACGTTATTCCTTTTCTGTAAAATCTGTCACAAATACTCTCCGAAATTAAATCGCCTTCAAACCTTTCTATTCACGATAAATATACAGGTTGTCTCAAAAATTGTGTCGAGAGGAAATCCAGTGAAATATGACCAATTGACCTTTAGGTACTCAAATCAACCCCATGTATCCGCTTTTCTTGTAATGTTTTTTTTTCTTAAAAATAGGATCATGTGCACAAAAACAAATGTCGATCTAATACCAATGTGCCCTAGAAAAGTTGAATATCAAATTGAGTATGAAGAAGCTAATGGTGATTTGGAATTTGTTGATACTATTATAGGATAATTCCGTATTATGATTCAATCAAAATCAAAATTATTTATTTCTGTAAATTGGCCATAAAAGGCACTTTTAAATTATAATATATGGATTTAAATGAAACTACTTTTACGGATTATTTCGCGATTTATTAACATTTTATTTAACCTGACGTTTCGAACACTTTACAGCGTTCGTGGTCACAGGTAGACTAAGGTGTTATTCGTCTTTACAATATTTTGAAAAAACTATAAACTACCGTCACTCAGTTAATATTAATTTGTGTTCCTATCTACGCAAAAAGAGCTAACTGTATCTAGAGGTCTTGCAGTGCGGGGCCTAGCATGGGATTTCGTTAAAACAGGATCCCATGCTGGTGGTATTTTCCAACCATCTTCTCTGTTGAAATTCGGGTGTCTTCTAATTTCAATTGCCTCCCGTAACATGCGAGGAACAAATCGTCGTTCTCTTGCAAGGACTTTAGGTTGGTCAAATCGTATGAAATGGTTGGGTGTATCTAAGGCATGTTCACACACTGCAGACTTAGTATTCCGTCTATGTTTGATGTCGGCTATATGTTCGTGCGGGTAAAAGAAGACGCCAAGACCTCTAGATACAGTTAGCTCTTTTTGCGTAGATAGGAACACAAATTAATATTAACTGAGTGACGGTAGTTTATAGTTTTTTCAAAATATTGTAAAGACGAATAACACCTTAGTCTACCTGTGACCACGAACGCTGTAAAGTGTTCGAAACGTCAGGTTAAATAAAATGTTAATAAATCGCGAAATAATCCGTAAAAGTAGTTTCATTTAAATGTATCGTGTTCGCGTAAATAAAAGACAACAGTATATAATATATGGAATTTTAAAAATTAACTGCACAAATAAAGAAGTACAAATTCATTATTTACAATTAACATTTACATGTGTAAATAAATTTCATATTTAAATAATCTTAATTACTTCACGAAATAATTTGTTTCATTCCGCATTTAAGCTATTAATCATATTATTTGATCGCAAATATTATGTAAAATGGAGGTTAATAATCTGAAATGCATAAAATTGATCTCCCGAAACAAGTGTAATTAATTTTCAATAATTATTTTTATTTTCCTGTTAAAAAATTCATTCGTGGAGTCAGCGGGTCTAAAACGGCCGCATTGGATGTTTCATATTCCGTTCATAATATGTTTCATTTAGCAAATCTTAAAATGGAATGTTATTTGATGAATCATAAAATGAGCCTCGAACATTTCATATTTGCAGTTCATCTAATTTGACAGTTTTGTATGGAAATTCGTAATATGGTCCACTTATTATGAAAAGAGTAATTTATATTAAATGTCAAATTGGTGAACCACCATTTTAATGTTATTTTTATTATTATTTTGTATTGATATTTGAAGCACACACAAAACTTGAGTATTTTGAAACATTTTGTTCCTTTGTGTTGTTAAACCCAACTTCTCCAATCGAGGTTTGGAAGCAAATTCGGTGAATACTCAGTGTGTGCCATTATTAAACCGAACGCCACAGCCGAGGAGATACTGAAAGGGTGCGACAATGTTGATGATTCTTCTGAAAACTACTTGATATTGTGCGCGGGAGAGCACGACCATAACCCGACAAAAGTGCTCATAGAATTTGCATCAGCGTTGAAAAAATTTAGCTCTATTAATATTATTGTATTGAATGTTACTAACAATATATACCTAAATACTACAGAAATCAACAAATGTATCTCAAATGTGTGTCGAAATATATCTAATTGTAATTTTATTGAGACTTATAATAACCAATCTCAATTTAATAGTATCATATATTTAAAAATGACATGTGTAAAAATTAATTATATAATTGACTGTAACAACTACACTTCTAAGTATCTGTCATTAAAGGGTCTAAGAGACATTTTAAAAAATAACAGACTAAAAAGTAATAAATATTTAAATGTTAAACCATCGCCTAAGAAAGGCACTATCCCATATTACTTCCAGCTACGTAACAAGAATCATTCCTCAGCCCCAAGTAACACGCTGGATTTTTTAGCACCAACGGGCAGATCTCCAATATCACTGAAATAACTGACGAACATAGACAATTTTTGACTTTATTCCACCAAAACATTGCAGGTATTTTAAATAAAAGCGAAATTTTTGACCTGACAATCACCGAACTGACTAAAGACTTAGACCATAGTATCGATTATATTTGTCTGACAGAAACTTTTATTAAAAAAGGATCAGAAAGTAATCTGCTACTCTCGGGCTATAAGCTGGCGTCTTGTTTTTGTAGAAAAGACCACAGACGAGGAGGCTCATGCATATTAGTTAAAAATAACACCGTTTGCTCACCACTACCGATCGCTAATCAACTAGCAAGCTGCTATAATTTTGAATGTTGTGGCATTGAAATAGCAAGTTATAACATAATCATATTGTGCATCTACAGGACCCCAAAATCTAACATTAAAATATTCTTTGACAAATTAACATTACTTCTTAGCAAAGTGACAAAATATAAGAAGAAAAATATAATAATTTGTGGCGATTGGAACATAGACATTTTAAAGGACAATCCCCACACAAAGGAACTTAAATCTATTTTGACTAACCACAATTTTTATCCACACATACATAAACCAACCAGAAAGACTTCCAGCATAGACCAAATAGCAACAAACTTAGAAAAACCTTACGTTAAAGCACACATACATCATCTAGCTTTATCGGACCACGATACGGCACAAACTGTATCATTCTCCGTACCAAAAACGAACAATGGTCCGAAACCCATAAGTTATTGGTTTGTAAATCGACGCGACTACTGTAAAGAAAACATTGAGAAATTTTGTAAAATTATATCGTCTCTTTCATTTAATGAAGTATATGAAGAAAACGACTGTGAGAAATCTTTTGATATGTTTCATAACCTACTCAAACTATTTCATGATCTCTGCTTTCCACTAATACGAGTAAAAATAGGCAGAAAAGTAACAAAAAATAGATGGATGACCAAAGGTTTAAAAAAAAGCTGCATAAAGAAAAGACTACTGTATTATAAATACCAGATTGAAGCTGTTAATAAAAAATACAATCAGAAAAACTATCTTAATTACACTAAGATATTGAAAAAATGCATTCAAAAGTCTCAAAAAATTTATAATAATAATTATATAGTTAATTCTAAATCTAAATGTATGGCTACATGGAATGTAATCAAAAACAATACTAATTTAAGTAGTGATAAAAATGAAATCGACACAATAAAAAATAATGACATAATTTACAATAAACCAAATGACATATCTGAATTATTTAATGACTTCTTCATAAATTTGACAAAACACAATAAAAATAATAATTACAATAATATACACGATAGTAAATACGTTAAAAATACACCTAATACCATGTTTGTTAATCCCACTGACGAGTCTGAAATTATTAAAATAATTAAATCCCTTAACAACACAAACTCTACAGGCTATGACGAAATAAACACAAAAATAATAAAAATGTGCGCGGAATTTATAGCTTCTCCCTTGACTCACATACTTAATAAGTCGTTTGAACAAGGGACTTTCCCGAGCAGACTTAAAATATCAGTTGTAAAACCAATATTTAAAAAAGGTGACCCTACTGAAATGGGAAACTACAGGCCAATCACGTTAATTCCTATCATATCAAAAATCTTCGAAAAGGCAATGTTTGAGAGAATGGAGAGTTTTCTTACTAAAAATAATATCATTACAGGGAACCAGTTTGGGTTTAGAAGGGGTAGATCCACGACTCAAGCTTGCTTTTCGATAGTTAAGGAGATAACTGAAGCTCTTGATAAAAAGCAATTGGTGATGGGCCTATTTCTCGACATGACCAAGGCTTTTGATTATGTATCTCACTCGCAACTACTCCATAAGCTACAAAAATATGGCATAAGAGGGAAAGCTTACCAATGGTTACAGAGCTACTTATCGAAACGTTACCAATTCACTGAAGTACGCAAAATCATAAAAAATACAAAAATAATCTGCAAATCTTCCGAAAAAATTAACGGCTCTGGCGTGCCTCAGGGTAGTATACTTGGCCCACTGCTCTTTTTACTGTATATAAATGACATGCCTAATGCTCTAAAACAAGAATCTATCTTATTTGCCGATGACACTACACTAATAATAAAAAGTAAAAATAGAAATGAACTAGAAACTTCTGCTAATGAAGAACTTAGGACGATTATAGGATGGCTAGAACAAAATAACCTAAAGATAAACCTAAATAAAACAAAAGCTATACACTTTAGATCATATAACCAGAAAGATACGTTTGTCAATATTAGCTGTAATAGCACATCTATAGAACAAGTCAGCTCGACTAAGTTTCTGGGCCTGACTATTGATATACATCTAAATTGGAAAGAGCATGTTGACAACTTATGTACAAAACTGGATAAATTTGTATATGCACTACGCCGTTTAAGATTGGTAGCCTCATTTGACACTGCCTTGTCGGCATATCATGGCTATGTTTCTTCAGTCCTTCGATATGGTCTGATTATATGGGGTCATTCAGTCGACGTGGAGAGAAGTTTTAGAGTTCAAAAAAAATGCATTAGAGCCATATGTGGCGCCGGCTATCTAGACCACTGTAAACCACTTTTTAAGAGGTTAAATATTCTACCGCTTCCTTGCCAGTACATATTGGACATCTGCACTTTTGTTAAGAAACATCCTCAGCTCTTCCCTCTACATGACACGGTGCTTGGTAAGAGTAATAGCAGAGACCCATTTAAATTGTACATACCAAATCAAAGACTGAAAATATACTACAACAATGTTTATTGCAATGCCATTAGAATATATAATAAATTACCCATTAAGTTAAGAGCACTGACATTAAACAAATTTAGACATAAATTACACAATTTTCTGCTACAAGAGTGCTACTATTCCCTTAAGGAATACAATGACATAAAATTAAATAATAACCAGTTTGACTTTTAATAACGGACGACGTAAGAGAAATAAATAATTAATATATATGCTTTAACAATTAATCCTACTATTAATTTATTAATTCAATGTTTAAATTTAATGTAAAATCAACTTTTATATTGTAACATTTTATATTTCTACGCCAGGAAATAATGGCAGAATATGTCGGAACCTGCTTACCTCTAAGATCTTTTTTGTACCATGTTCTTTGAAATAAATAAATTATTATTATTATTATTATAAAACATTCATTTTCACAAAAACCGTAAAGTAAGATTGGACGCGTCACTATATTTTTTAACGTCATCAAATATGATCCATTTGATGAAATGAATTGCATATGATTCTTTTATTAATGTGACCGTTTTAGGGTTTGCAAATCATTTCCGCTACATTTCACTAATTGAATCAGATTAAAAATGAAACATCCAATGCGGCCGTTTTAGACCCACAGGTGTGGAGTTAAGCCTACTATTATTACTATTGTAAGTCAGTTTAATATAATAATAATATTTTATATGGGACGCCTAAGTCAAAGATTTATTCGACCAAAATGTATGTTAAAGCTAAAAATTTTAGATCAATTTCAAGGTTCAACTCTTGTAGTAAAAATTGATAACAAAGATGGATATTTAAAGACTAGCACTATGAAACCGCATGAGAAGTAGGTATGTCAAAAAGTTGATGGAGAATAACATTTAAATGAAACTACTTTTACGGATTATTTCGCGATTTTATTTAACCAGGAATAACATTATTATTGTTCTTTTAGGACCATCTAGAGTTAAAGAAATACTTCTGTTAGCACAAACCTTTTTGCTCTTTACAGGGTCATGACCTAACACAGTGTAAGTATAGTTTTTACCCGACTGCCAAACGAGGGTTATTTTCATGGTGTGCTAAGTAAACATTCATTTAATATTTTCTTAGCCGTCATTTTAAAGCTCCTTTCTGACAAATATTAATAAAGCAATCTTAGAAGTACGAGATACTTACTTTGCGCTATCAAGAATAGTCCATTTAATAAATTGTATTTAAAGTATCGTTCATATAAGTGAGTAACATCAGCTAACATCTAAAAATAAGTTCTCTTTCCACTTATCTGATTCTCAGGATGCTTTGACGACTTAAGGGAATCTCGGATAGGATATTCCTGGCATGTCTGAAGATCAAAGACGCTTTACTGTAATGTTAGAACACTCGTTATGCGAAACAGTTTATTAGCAATTTTAAACGGAATAAACACAGTAGTTTTTTTTTAATTAATAAAACCAGCTTTTTTCATAGCGACTGGAAACAAACGTATTATTCTTATATTGATGAATAAATAATAATAATAATAAAATAATAAGTATTGGACAACATCACTTACATTGCTCTGATCCTAAGGTAAAAAGCTAAGCACTTGTGTTATAGAAACAACGACGGTACCACAACACCCAGACCCGAGCCAATATAGAAAAGTTCGTTTTCTACATTGACCCGACCGGGAATCGAACCCGGAACCTCAGAGATGGCGGCGCCATTTACAGTCCGGCGTGCTCGCCTCTCGGCTACGGAGGCGAAGATGAATAATATTTCGAGTTTATAACACTAATATGCAAAAAGTAACAAAAAACCGGCCAAGTGCGAGTTAACCGCGCGCACGAAGGGTTCCGCACCAAACGAGAAAAAAACACGTTTGTTTTATGTGAGTCCCCTAAATATTTATCTGATTCCAGTTTTTGTCGTTATAGCGGCAACAGAAATACATAATCTGTGAAAATTTCAACTGTCTAACTATTACGGTTCATGAGATAAGATGAGACAGCCTGGTGACAGACGGACATTTAGACCGACAGGCGGACAGCGGAGTCTTGTAATAGGGTGCCGTTTTACCCTTCGGGTACGGAACCCTAGAAACTATGGAAAAGGGGCATTTCAAAGAGCTTTATTCAGTGCTAGGTATTCGCAGTAGTACCTCTAAATTAATAAGCCACCTCTTTTTATTTCTAGTTATTTTTTAATATTTATCAACTGTACCTACGACTGTTTTTGCAACGAACTTACTAGCAGTCGACTCAATAAACACAGCTGTTAGTGATGATAATATACTCTACGTCTTTGACGGCATTAGAGTTCTTCGGTCAGTTCTAGGAATAAGTTATCAAAGCGACGTTTTCCTTAGTAGCTAGCTCTGAGGTATGTTCGTGATGATTTTCTGGGAACAGTAACAAATGCTACTTTTAAATTTACATCGGCATTCAATCTTACTTAATATTCAAAGTCATTATACTATTCAAGTTCATTCATCATCATCAGTACTTTTTCCAATATTTTTTCATAAAATTCTTTGTATATTTGATGCTATAAAATTATTTTTTCTAGCACTTTTTTCGGTTCCTAATCGGAGTACTTGTGCCCATTGGTGGTTGGTGACAAGTCTTTTTAGGGTTCCGTACCCAAAGGATAAAACGGGCCGCTATTACTAAGGCTCCGCTGTCTATCTGTCTGTCTGTCCGTCTGTCACCAGGCTGTATGAGCTGTATCTCAGGAATTTATTTATTTCTGCGAATACCTAGAACTGAATAAAGCTCTTTGAAATGTCCCATTTCCATAGTTTTTTAGGGTTCCGTACCCAAAAGGCAAAACAGCACCCTATTACTAAGACTCCACTGTCCGTCTGTCTGTCTATCTTTTTGTCACCAGGCTGTATCTCATGAACCGTGATAGTTAGAGAGTTGAAATTTTCACAGATGATGTAATTCTGTTGCCGCTATAACAAAAAATACTAAAAAACAGGATACAGTAAATATTGAAGGGGGCTCCCATACAACAAACGCGATTGTTTCGCCGTTTTTATAGATAATGGTATGGCACCCTTCGTTCGCGAGTCCGACTAGCACTTGGCCGGTTTTTTGGAAAACTAAAAACGAAACATACCTCTTCTCTTCAGTGCCGCGCGGCGTGAGGCAAGCTCTGTTATTTTCTCGACGTTGCTTCCTTATAATATCCAACCAGGCCGCTGCTTAATCCCTTAATCTTAGTTAGTTTCCAATTGCTGGTAATCGCGTGGTTGGCTGCCGAAATTCTCACTTATTTTCTGGTTCGCGAATTTTCTTTACGACTCCAATATAATGTGTAAGACAGACGTCACACGAGTGAAGTGCGCTTGCAAAACGCAGACAGCTTCGGATCAGAAGGTATTGTCTCTGGTTTTCATAAATAATTTGAATTTAGAAAAGACAAATCGGTTCCAAATTTTGTGTTTATATGTTACATGAAAATTAACAAAATAAAAAAACTAATTTCGGTACAAAACAGTGGTCCCAGATGCCTTCAAATTAGTTATTACATTCAGAAGGGATTGTCATCTGATTACGATAACATAATGAATTTGAAACCATTACATTTCGTATTATATTTACATCGTCATTATGTTGGTACGTATGTCATACATAAAATATTATGGTTAATAACTGCTTTTGAGGGTTAAATGGACTTTCCCTGAAGAAGAAATATATTTTAAACGACATTTACATTCATACTAAATACTCGTTCTAGGCCATACTGGCTGCCGTAATTAAATATTTTACAAAGCACAATGTAAACACCAAAACAAATTTTACATAATAACCACTCGAACGGTCTCTGCACCACAGTTTAAAAAGATACAGTAGGCTTGTATTTCTTTCAAAACTATTTCCGACTGAGGTTTTGTATCTGAACGTCTAGTATAATGGCGGGTTATAATCCCGCAATGGAGAAAATGATTAGGTGGCGTACCTACGTAGCTAAATCATGGAAGTGCGTATTTAAGTATCTTGATCCGTTATCCTGTCGCCTTACGTTCAAGCTTTGCTGAATTTGGGGCTAGATAATTGGTAATTGTAAAACAATTTATTATATTTATTTCATGGATGTTATCTTTGCGCGCGCAGTTCTGGCGTCCGTAGCACACCTCCGCTGCGAAACGATAAAAGCGGAACCGCAATGATTTCGCCATAGCGAAATTGCCTGTTCTAGCGCATTGATTTGACTAATGCTGTCTCTTTTCCCTTACGGTTTCGCCGATCTGCTCAGACACCTGTCACACTTCCGCGATTTTTGCGGCGCCGCATAGTTTCCGCATGTGTTTGTCAATGTTGACAATTTTAAAAAGCAAAAGTGCGGTTTTAATTAAAATAGACATCAAATTCGCTGAAAAAAATATCGAAGAGTTCAGAAATAGACCTATTCTGTACTTGCGTAGTCATCTAGACTATAATGACAACATTTCACTCCGATTGTCTCAACTAAACTGACTGACTTGCATTACGTTCCGCGCCGCGGAACGTTTGTCACTCTACAATAGATCGCAGCATTCGCAGCGGAATGCATCCTGCGGTTTTGCTACTCGTATTTCGTAGCGGAGGTGTGTTACAGGCATGAATGTACCCACTGCGTCTAGCTGTATTACACTGTGTCGTAGAACACGCAATGTTTCAATTAAAACGCGACCATTTTTCACCCGGTATCATTGTGTTGATTAATGGATTTAGTGTCGAACTAACTGTGTACACAGCTAAACCCTTTATCTGATACGTTTTGCTTTGTCACATTAATTGATCATTTATTCATATTCATGTGACAAACAGATAAAGCCAATACTAACCGAAAACTCGAAGTATTTCTTAGGAATAGTTTTCAATAAAGACTACTTAGTGTTATATAAATGTTTTCTCAATGTGATTTAGATTCAGTAAAAATACCGTTTCTGATGTTTTGCCAGTTACTTAGAAATTGTCTTATAAAATCAATAGTCACACAATTATTGAAATAATTATTATTCATTTCATAAAACGATTTAAATTTAATAAACAAGGAGTTAAGACCTGAGGATTGGAATTTCACTCCCAATGGGGAGATTACGAATTCCGACATCACCCATCAAATTACGTCTGAGTGGAGTAAATACGAAAATTACGAAATAGCTGTTTATTATTTACATCGGAATTAGAGGCAACAATTTGTTATTTAATTAATTTATCTTGTAAATTATTAATTTTCCGCTATAGATAAACCCGGGACTCTTCTTGAAAATGTCTTACGTACAAGCCTGTAATTTATAAATTTACTTTGATTTTTACTTAGAGGTGCTCGTAGCTCAGTGGCGGCAGCGCTTTGGTATTGATTACTAAAGTTAAGCAACCAACGCCGCGGCTGTGAGTGGATGGGTGACCATTCCAACCATATTTAGTGACATTTATCACGAGCATCTCCGTGCTTCGGAAGGCACGTTAAAAGTGGGTCCCGGCCAATATCGCTTGATATTGGTCGTGAAGCCTAGTCAGAGGCCTTAAGGCGGCTTGATAACATCTGACAGTAAGGTTTAGTCACTGGCCTTACAACACCCCTCCACCAATCCGCACCGGGCCCGCGTGGTAGAGTATGGCCCAAACCACCTCATAGTTGTGGTGAGGCCTGTGCCCTGCAGTGGGACGTATATAGGCATACTTTACTTTACTTTACTTTGATTTTTACTTTAGGGTTCCATACCTAAAGCGTAAAACGGGATCCGTGCGCTGTGGCGCTCCTTGGGGGAGGCCTATGTCCAGCAGTGGACTGCAACAGGCTGATATGATGATGTATTTCTGTTGCCGCTATAACAACAAATACTAAAAAACAGAAGCAAATAAATATTTAAGGGTAACAAACACGAACCCATACAACAAATGTGATTCTTTTGGTCGTTTTTATAGATAACGGTGCGGAACCCTTCGTGCGCGAGTCCTACTCGCACTTGGCCGGGTTTTTTTTCTTACTTGACTACGTTTATGTAAATACAACGATAATGTATATACCAATTATAGATCAATCGATAAATTTTTACTTAAAAGATCTGAAAAATTTCGAAGCGCAGGCAGCACATATTATTATGTAGGTACCTCGTTCTACTTCTAATTAATCGTTGTGTTACATTAAATGTGAGCAAAATAAAATGTTGCACAAAATCTGTATCTTCTATTAAATGTAATAGAATTTACTATCCAGTAAATGTTTTTCCTTCTGTATTCTGTGTATGTCTAATTAATATTTTTCTATTCTATTCTAATTTAATGATTTTGCAACCTTCAAATGCATGTGCGATGCTGTCATTGAAAAAACAAATTATCACCGCCGCTGATTATTCTCGCCACATATCTGGACGTGGCAAACAGAGGTACAAAATCGTACGAGAAAACTGCTTAAGGCCAGTTATTCCTGCCCGCGCGACTGATAGGGTCTGCCGAGCCGCCGCGCTCGCGAGTTTCGTAGGTATTTAAACATAGTTATTAAGAAAATCATTTTATCGAGTCAAACTCTGCGAATTCGTCTATAAATATTTAGTGGCTATAATTGAATAAAAAAATCAAATGCAAATTATCAGTAGATAAGACACAATATTAAAAAAACATTACAAAAAGGAGTAACTTTGGGATTTTTTTTCTATCGAGTGAAGATTATTAAATCGTATAACTGAATGCAACTTTGACTAGAATAGATCCTTAACTGATACATATATTTTTTGCGGAATTGAAAACATGATTTTCTCTGTCTCAGATGGTTTTTAAAAACTCAAAAGCGGGGTATCTGCTAGAATACCCAGCCTTAAATAATTATAAAGTTTAAAAACTATAACCTGACTACGACTGGACCGCGCGGACTGTACAACTGCATTTTAAAGATAAATTATGAATTAAACAATATAATATATATTGATATTTGTAATATGCTCGCCAAGACTTTTGATACCAAAAACGTGGTGATTATCTCTGTTTTAATTTTTTCGAGGTTAGAATCTGATATAAATATGATTTTGATACAAAATTTGATATGACAGTATTGAAACATCAGATTCTTATTCTTATTAATATAGCCTATTTAACCCGGGCCATTATTACGAATCTATTGACACTTCGTTCATTAAAATCGGTTTAGTAGTTTAGGAGCTACAGTGGAACATACAAACATACAATCAACAAAACTATCAAGTTCTTTCTAGCCACTATTTGTGGCTGTGTAAAGTTTTTACCATAAGTGTAGTGGGCACTCGCCGCTGTGCCGTTTATTTACCCCCAGTTAAAGCGGTCGCGGCTGTTTGACCTGTAAATTACTTTTCCGTTTACTTTAAACGATAGTTTTTTTAACTCTAGCTGAAAATACAAGGTTAATTTTTAGTGGTAGGAATTAGCTGGGTTAATTCTAGGTCCTAATCTCAGACCTTTCGCATGATGGATCAACGAACAGGCAAAAGCTAGAAACTTAAAGGTTTAAATTTAAAGGTTTCTTAAACGGTGTTAATAAGCAAATGACGCCAAATTATAACGCCATGAAAGCAATAAACCATTTTTCTTTTTTTTTCTTTTTCACTATAAGTACGAATTTAATTTTACCCTCGAAAGGATGGAATTACAGATTGTTTTTTTTTTAATACAACACATCTAGTATTTTCCCAAATTCAACTTGACAAGTTGAATGAATCGAATAAGATTGCATTTAAATAATATTTTTCCTCAGATAAGGAATTTGATTAGAGGTCATAACATTGATGTTTTTATAACAGCAGCAGGTAAAAAACTTTCAAGAATTATTTGCTCTTTAATACACTGGACCGCAAAGAAAAAGGGTCGGTTAGAAAATCTTTAAATATCTTCAAATGTACCTGAACTAGCTTTATAAAATAAAAACGAATTTAAGAAAAAATATATGAATATTTAATGCCACATAAAATAATTATTCTTTATTTTATATTAATTTCGTAAAGCTAGATCATTTACCCACAAATTAAAAGATATTGAAGATTCTTTAACCGACCTCTTTTCTTTACGGTCCAGTGTATTCTTGCAACTGTCAATTACAGAATCATTGATTTTTGTTCTTATATAATATTTTATTTTCGTTTCTATCACATTTTCTCTGCTCAAGATTATTTCATGAAACTCGATAAACCTACACATATCTACAAGGATGTCACAAATATCCCCCTAGTTGTGTTTCCCTCTTATGAATACGAGTCAAACTATAAATAACACATATGACAGCTCGGAATAAATCGTTCTCGATAAACGTTTGTACGTTGGAGTAGTAGGCACTCCATGCGTTATGCATTTTGTATATGTACGAAACAAAAAATTATACTTTTCTTATACGTATTATAAATAAAATACGAATAGTATAATTATTTCCAAAACAATTTACGACATTAAAAAAAAGAGAGAAAGGATGTTACTTTGTCTATTTTATGGCTACACCACTAAACTCCAAAAATACAGATCACACTTTTTAGTAAAGGCTGATCATTCAATTCTTCTCACTATGATTCTTAAAAAAAATATGGGAAGAGAAGTTGTTGAACCCTAAGATAATACAAGCTATTGGAACTATAAAATTGGTATCAACTAATAGAGTAAAATGACAACCTTTTTCGCAAATTTTAACGATTTTGACAATGCTGCTTATCGTTTTAATGGCTTTCGAAATTTTAAATAAACAAACAGCTGCACACAGCACACAGTTATAGAAATCAGAAACAACGACGGCACCACAACACCCAGACCCGAGACAGTATAGAAAAGTTCGTTTTCTACATTGACCCGAAGGAGGATCGAACCCGGAACCTCAGAGATGGCGACGCCATATATTCCGGCGTGCTCCAAGTTTGTAAACAAAGTTTGTAAACAATGGCTTTAAATAAGGATTTAACATACTTAAACAATAAACACATTTTCTTCGACTCTTGAAGACTCTCGAGATCGCGTTTATGGTCACCCTACTCCAGATACACGTCAAGGACAGTCCGACTGCCAAGAAACTTCAAGAAAGTATACAAATTACGAGTCAAAGTAGTTACGTCTGATTTAATTGTTTATACAACTTAAAATTGTTTATTGCTTTCTTAAAAGTCGAGAATAAATTATTTAAATGCATAAGTAATATGTTTATTTCAGCACCTAATTTTTCCAAACAAGGAACGCAATAAATCATGGTTTGGGTTTTTGACTATCAAACAGATCGCCCATATCGTATCGTTTTAAGTGATAAGAACGCCTAAATTCTACATCTTTCTGTTAACATCATCTGTAGGTATTTGCTTTTTTTAAAACTCAATGAAACGGGAATTAACGCGATCATAATTTAGGTACAAAAATGTTACCTCTTTTGCCTGACGTTTCGATCGGGTTACAACGACCGTGGTCACAGGCTGACTGGAACAGCGATGTCTTTACTCCGCATGATAGGCAGATTCTTCATCTACCCTCATAATATTATTTTCACGCCAAGTACATTTTTGTACCTAAATTATGATCGCGTTAATTCCCGTTTCAAAGTTTAAAAGTAATTATTTGCTTTTTTTGGGTAAAATAGAGAGATTTATCTACCAATAGAAATTTTCTTGTAAGATTTATAAAGATTAATCATATCTATAGAACGAGTAAAAAAACGATTTTATTACATTATAGGTACTGATGCAGAGCCGGGATGGGTCACTATGCTTATGGATGAAACATGAACACTCACCCATCTCACCCTTTCGCAATCCACACTCCTCATCGCAACCACTTGAGACATTGCAACTCACAGCTTTACAGTCCTGCGTTTATCAAAACGGAATATCAAACAACGCAGTATTTCCCCGCAAAAACTCTTGGGTAATGTAATTAGTATTACCCGTCTGTCCGTCTGTACAACTTTTTCTCCTCGTGGGCATTCCCTAAGTAGGTTATAGCTAACGAGCTTATTCCTCTCTGAATACGCATTTAAATAACAAATTGCGAGTTACTCTTGCTGAGGTATGAGACAGAAAATAAATTTGGTTAGATTTTTTTTGCGAAAAAACAATAATCTTGCCTCAAATTAAGATGACGACTAGAATGTTGAGAAACATATTGAATACATTTTTAACATCCATGACACACTTGAAATGCTTGTATCGGTTGAGGTCGTGTCAAATGATTTAGTCATCAACATGTCTTTTTTAGGGTTCCGTAGTCCTGACAAGGAACCCTTATAGTTTCGTCATGCCCGTCTGTCTGCCTGTCTGTCGGTCCAAGGTTTTGCTTGGAGACAGTTGACCCTAGAGAGTTGTAATTTTGTGGATGGATGTATATTAATCACGCCGACAAAAGGTAAATCAATATTCTCAATTTTGAAAAACATTTTTTTCAGGGTAGCTCCCATCATGTAACGTGGGGATGTTTTTTTTTTTCATCGTCTATCCCATCACGTGGGGTATCATTGAATAGGTTATCGTTAAAATGATTTAGGGGTTGCAAAGACAATTTTTCGATTTATGGATCCGTTTGCGATATATTAAACTTTTGCCAATTTTTGCTCGAATAAAAATCTAGAAAAATTCATGAAATAGTGCTTTTCACGAACTTTCACGGAAAATCATAGCGGTTGAGCTAGACCAGTTAGTAATAGCATGTCTGGTCAACGCCATATATCGTAGGATTAGTACATATTAAAAACGAATAGATGTCACTACAAGGCTCATTAGGATTGGGCTTGATATCAATGAACGATAACTCTTGATAAAAACGTTATCAAAACACTTTTTTAACACTTTTGCTTTTTAAAAATGAAATGTTAATAGAATTTTTACATTTATTTCAAAACAAATCATTTTAACTAAAATTTATAACAATTTCGGTATAATGCCATCTACCAGTTTTAACTTAAACTATCTTTTATGGAAACGCAACGTCAGCTATTGGATTGAAAAAAACTAAACACGGCATTTATGTTGATTATAGAGATAAATGCATATCGTATTATTTTATCAAATAATTTGAAAAAATAAATAAAGGAAAACCAAATTTTAAAATGTAAGTATTTTTTTAAATGAGTAATTATATACTTTCTGGTAATTAACGGTCAAAAGCAAGAAGCTTCAAAATAATGTAGCTTTTCGATAACTGTCAAATATTTGTTTGTAGGGCTACCAGTGTGAGTATTGTAGTTTTATAATATGGGGATTTGTTTTAATATTTGGGAAGTGATTTTAAAAATCAATTTTTAGGAGAAAAATATGGATTACTAATGTTTAGCCAAAAACGTTTCCCAAAATATCACAACCCAACTATTTTACACAAATTTTCATTTGTCAAAACAACTCATTGCAATTTTTTAGTTAGCAAATCTTCTTTTGGGATATTATTGTTTAACAAATAATTGTTTGTCATGTTTCATTTAATAATCAAATGTTTCATTTGGCACAACTTTCTCTTTGCAAAATATTGCATGGCATACGATTTACAAGCTTACTCTCTAACTTTGAAAATATCATGCTGCATAGACGTTTGTTTTACATAAGGTAAAAAAATAGTTAAAATGGCTAAAATGGCTTTAAGCGATTTTTCTTTGATCCCAAAAGCAATAATTTTTGGAAAAAATTCTTAAGGTTAATCTAAAAAAAGACAATTTGGTAACCCTGTTCCAATTTTTTTTATCAACTTTGATAAACAATGAATTTTATTTAAAGGCATTTGTGTGTCACGCACGTCCAAAGGTCACGTCTATTAGGGTCACGTCTACGCAATTGATTGCTATTTTATATATTCTGCTTTCTGTGGACGTGAACATGGACTATGTTCCTGAACAGTGCGTGTGTATACAACAAATTTGTTGTAGATCTTGGTTTCAAAGCATTCTAATATATTTGATTCTAAGACCTCCTTCATGTTTTAAAAAGCGGCTCATCCCTGAGCCACTCATTTTGAGATCTAACGCCCACAAACGAAAAAAGACCAAATTTCGTTGCGTAAAGATACAAAAAACATAACCGTCTTTGCAGTGAAGTAAAAACAAAATTCTACAGTAAAATACATTCTTAATGTTTATTTTAAAATAGCCTTCTAATGCTGAATAATTAAACAAAAAAGATCTCTCAAATCCGTACCTCTCCGACACCCCGTTTGTGAACAACAAACTAATTCGCAGGAACAAACCATCTCTGCCTCCAAACACGTACCAATTTAGCACGGATCTTTAAAAAGGAGAGATTTTCAAACGACTTTTTTAAACCCACTTGCTCCTACGACGTTGATTAATGAATGCCCAAACCGGCCTTCGACAACTTTCTTTGTTTAACAAATAATAAACACCAATACTTTCCTATAATCGATACTACACAGACTAAAAAACACTCCTTCACAAAACACAAGTACGCAAAGGAAATTTGCAAAGAATGCTTGGTAGAAAGTTAGACTGTGGCAACTTTTGTTGGTTTTTGTAAACTCCTGTGTAGTTAGGTGCAAATGTTTTTGCTCAGTGACAAGGATTCAGAGTAAACCGTTTTAATGGAGATACCGTGAAAATGGAACGTTGTAAGGCGTTCGCCATTTGTTTTTATGCCGCCGTTTTATAAATGCTTTTAAATGGAGATTATGAGAAATAATCTGTGTCCAAAATTGTTGAGGATATTCTTTATTATTTAAATTCATAAATTGAGCTTAGAGGTATTTTAAAAGATTTTAAGTTTATCAACTAGTGGAACATATGAATTTCACGTATTCCTTTTGAAATGTTCCTATTTCTCTATTCCACAGAATTAAATGCCTTTACTTGGTTTTTTCGGTCTCCCTTTTTTGAGAAATATAACTTTGACGGATAGAAATACGTACGAGGACGTTTCAAAATCTTGAACTAGAATATAGAATAGAATATAATATAATATAGAATAAAAATATAAATACACTTCAGACAGAACATAGGGGAGGAAAGATAAAATATGACAAATATTAACAGTAGCTTGCAATACATTTTTGAAAATATTATGTATGCTAGAAAAAAATCTAAGTTTGTTTAGCCTAAAAGGTGATTCAAATCATTATAATACTAGAACTAAATATGCCGTTTCGAACTTCAGATTAAAGAAAGCTGGTAATTCATTTATGGGAAACGGTATAAAATTTTTCAATAAAATTATGTCTTGTAAAATGTTTTTCCTGTAAAGTTAGGCCGACAAAGGTGACTAAGTTCGTTGCCCCGTTTCTTCTCATCACCAGCCTATATGTAGTCCCGAAGCGGTGGTAGGGCTAAGTTATATTTTAGGACGTGTATAAGTGTCCGATGGTCCGATGACCTTAGGAAGATGGCTGGCAGTAGATGAGTGAAAAAAGCGGGAGATCGTGCTTTTTAGAGCTCTTTGGGGGAAGGCTAACGTCCAGCAGTGGACTGCAATAGGCTGAATAGATAGATAGATAAGTGCCCGAAAGAGGGCCTATATACGAATAAATAATTTAAATTTGAATTTGACCTTTTAAATATAGTCATTAAGGAGAAGTAAGACAGGAATACGTACCTTACGTATTGTTAATTTTAATTAAAATAATATTATTTTGTATTCACCTCTGAGACTGATGTTTGTTTTAAGCTCGGCGTATTACCAACCCTAACGAAACCCCTTAACTGCTGTGATTACTGTAACGAGACTATGTACCCTAGAGGTCTGAGAAGGGTCCAGAGTAGGGCTGTGAAATATATTTGGACACACGAACTGCAGTGAATCGTTTCGCGGTGTTAAATTTAACGTGGTATATACTGTAAATTTTTGTTTTTTTTAGCAATTCAATGCAAGGTTTAATTGAAGATAAATAATAATAATATTTCATCTTGTCACGTGACGTCCTCGGTAGCTTAGTTGGTAAAGCATTCGCCCGGCTTGCGATGGGACGTGGGTTCGAGTCCCACCTGAGGTCGATGATTTTTTTCAAGTGTTATTTATCTTCAAGTGGGATATAATTTTACAGTATGTCTTCGCTCTATGAATATAAGGTATTTTTTGCTTCCGGGGCAATACAATATACCAGGGCGGTAACCACGAACTCTTAAAACAATCTCAAATCTGTCAAACATTATCAAATCTGTCAAATTTTGTATGTAATGACGTACCAAAATTGACAGATTTGACAGCTTTGAGATTATACTGTTGTCTTTTATTTACGCGAACACGATACATTTAAATGAAACTACTTTTACGGATTATTTCGCGATTTATTAACATTTTATTTAACCTGACGTTTCGAACACTTTACAGCGTTCGTGGTCACAGGTAGACTAAGGTGTTATTCGTCTTTACAATATTTTGAAAAACTATAAACTACCGTCACTCAGTTAATATTAATTTGTGTTCCTATCTACGCAAAAAGAGCTAACTGTATCTAGAGGTCTTGCAGTGCGGGGCCTAGCATGGGATTTCGTTAAAACAGGATCCCATGCTGGTGGTATTTTCCAACCATCTTCTCTGTTGAAATTCGGGTGTCTTCTAATTTCAATTGCCTCCCGTAACATGCGAGGAACAAATCGTCGTTCTCTTGCAAGGACTTTAGGCTGGTCAAATCGTATGAAATGGTTGGGTGTATCTAAGGCATGTTCACACACTGCAGACTTAGAATTCCGTCTATGTTTGATGTCGGCTATATGTTCTTTTACCCCCACGAACGCTGTAAAGTGTTCGAAACGTCAGGTTAAATAAAATGTTAATAAATCGCGAAATAATCCGTAAAAGTAGTTTCATTTAAAAGCTTTGAGATTGTTTTAAGGGTTCATGGTTACCCCGCAGATATAAAAAAAACTATCAGGTTTGCTATCAATTTTAGTTTATAGGCACTAGGGCGTTTGACTATAGACAAAAAGGTAACGGCAGGACATCCCTAATAAAAACTCCTAAAGGCAGAACGTAAGTTTGAAACGTTTTTTAATCCACTAAAACATGTACGCACAGAATCGACAAAATTGATGTAAATGTGCAAATTATGAGGTAAAACAACAAACGTCTTATTAACTCGTTCATAGTAAACGGTAATAATCGAGGATTCCGAAATGAATGAAACTAAAACACGGTGCTATGGATACTCCCAAGACTCGCATTTGATCAGTTTTTTATTTAGACTTCAAATTTAATTGAATCCCAGTATGTGCTATTGGTTACTATTGCATTTGCAAGTCATTTAGACTATTGGTTAGCGACTAGCGTAAAAAATAAAATCGATAGGTATTGTAGATCAATATTTCTGATACTACAAAGATTGATTTACCCTTTTATAAAAAGCCAAACTTTCGATTTATCAATCGATGTAATCTGGCAACCCTAGTCCTGTGCGAGAGGAGGTCTGATGAGAGCCTTATTTACCTAAATGACGCGCTAATCACTACGGGAGAATCCGCTCTCGTCCGGTACGTATATATTTTTTACCCATTTATGTAACTGGCAATTTTTTTTAAGAGCTCATGGGTTTGCATAATTCAACCATAAGAAAATTTATACCTATGTCCTTGCTTGCCAGCTGTAATATTACACACTATTGCTTCATCACTTTTCTTAGCGACTCTTGAGCTGAAATTGTTTAATCTCCGCAACATGAAAAGTGGCGGCAATTTATCTTAGTAAGAAAGAGTCTTTGCGGTTCAACTTTTTGTCTGGCTCGCGTTTCATGGCGTCAACGGGTAAGTTTGAATATCTTCTGGTTTAAGCATTTTTAAGATTCACATCTGCTTGAATTACACTTAGGCGAAGAATTCTGGAAAGTGTTCTAAAAAATAATAGATGGATTCCAGGGATTTTCTTCAAATGTGGCGAATTCGTTTTATTAAAAATCTTCGTTTACAAAAAGATTTGTAAATTCGGTTTCTAATTCCACCAACGCAAATATGTTGTTAAAAACGTGATTTGTAGGTATGGATATTGAAAACCTATTTTAGTACATTCCAAAAATATTTTTTGGTTTCGGTATCAAAATTAGTAAATTAGTTTATCCAATGAGGAAACATCTTACATACACGTGCTATGAAAATACAATGTTGGTTCTAAAGACTAAGTCGTGATGATCTAATCAATAGAATCTGGCTTTACTTTGCGAAAATCCATTGAAAATGATATGAAATGAAATGAAATGAAATGAATATTTTATTTGCTAAAAACATGGTGGGATATTGGTGTTAACATTAATATGATAGTACTCATGTTTCACCTTTTTATATGGCATGCAAATATTGATGTAACAATACTATAAATGTCAAAACTCTTATTACATAATATATCAAACTTAATGTCATTAATATAATTTATTTAATAATGTTTATTGAATCAAAAATCAATTATTTATTAAAAATGTCACTAATTTTATAAAAATTCATAGTACTAAGCCATTCTACAAGTGTTCTTCTAAAACATACATTTGGTATATGATGATATCATTTTGCATACAATTTTCGCTCAGCTATGCTGGCAATTATAATAGGCACCTCAATCACACAACTTGCACCCACAATTTGAGGACAAACAAGCACAAGAGCACCACAATGACAATCCATCGAATATTTAAAGTTACTTACCACAATCTATATTAGCATTTCGAAGACGCAAGTGTTACCAAAATACCATTTTCATATCACAAACGATATCCAACCGATAATAAACTGCCGTGATAAAGATGATTCGCTCACCGCAAACTAAGCAGTACTCTATAAACGAACACAGCAATGAAGATGTATGTACTCCGAGAGTGGTGTAATATCCTCAAGAACACGAGATTCCCTTATATCGCCCTCATCTTACCCTCTCAAGCCAAACACAACCTAATCTGAATGGAGTTAGATTTATTTTTGCTTGGACAATCTTAACCATGGAGGAGGCTGTGATTTTTTCAGATTATCTTTTAAAATCAGAAGAGAGGCGCAATAAGTCTACGCGGGAGTTTTTTAAACATTTTATAAGGTTCAGTGGTTATTAGTAGCTCTTGTAATTTCGTTCTGTCTTGCCGCTTTCGGGATTTTCCTGGTTTTATTATTGAGAAATTTGGTGAAAATTTTCCTCTTTAAATTTTGGATTATCATTAAATTCAAACGCAGCATCAATGTGCTATGAATGTTAAAAAGATAATCCTAAATTGTAATAGAATAAGTGTACTTATTAGTGTTTTTGATTTATATTAGTTGAGCTACATTATTTATGCAAACTTTGTTTTGTCAAAATAATTTGAAGAAGTCTCTCGTTTTCTGAAGAAAAAATATCCTTTTTCATGGGCTTTATTGTAGTCCACTAGTAAGATATAAGTTACCAAGCTGTATCATAACAACAAACAAATAAACATTATTATTATTTCATTAACTATGACGCAGTTTATAATATCACGAGCCTGTTCCACAATGAACGGATAAGTTCTGCATTAATTTTAAAAAAGCTCAATATTATAAGGAAAAGCACGATTTTTGACACGATTTACAAGCAGTTTTATCCTCTACATATTTTTATCCTTTACATTACTTTTTTTTTTTTTATCTTTTATTTTTTAGAGGCTTTTACCAAATTGGCATGTCAGCCCCATCGAATCTTAATCTAGAATACAGATTTAACTTAAAAGTCTAAAATATACTAAAGAGTACATACTAAATATACAAAATCATTTCAACCAACAATCTTGCCGCCTCGCTTGTTGGCTTACATTACTTTATCTGTATATTGTAAATCAGGCCCTAAATCTTATTAAAGATCTTTTGGCGATGTTATATTCTTTTGAGTATTGCCTTGGTTTAAATGTAAGACAACATCACACACATTGCTCTGATCCTAAGGTAAGTAGCTAAAGCACTTGTGTTATAGAAATCAGAAATAAAGACGTTACCACAAAACCCAGACCAAAAAAGAGGAGAAAAGTTCGTTTTCTACATTGACCCGACTGGGGATCGAGCCCAGAACCTCAAAGATGGCGGCGCCATATATAGTCCGGCATGCTCGCCTCTCGGCTACGGAGGTCGTCAAAAGTCGTCGTGGTTTAATTCTAACAATTTATTACTAATGATAAAAATTGGTTATAATAGCCATTGAAGAGATACCTCGTCGCTTTATTCCAAATTATATTTTTTAAAGAATAGTTTTATTCTTTAATATATTTTTCTATTATTGATAAATTAGTAAAAGTTTTGTCTCTTTCACTCATTTATTATTTAAACATGTGTTAAAAGATATAAACTAAAATGTCATACAAGATAATGTTAGTTGTGCAGTCACATGGGATTCTTACAAAAGTGTGTTAAAATGCAACAACTTAAAGAGTAAAAAACATTTTATTTCCTCTCAGTATTTTTAAAAACTTTTCAACGACAAATACTGTTAACCCACTACTCAGCCACTATCCTGTCCCGGTCCCGGCAAAGAGAGAAGAGGTTAATCCCTGTAGCGAGGGCGCAAATCCTCCCCCGTGTGTTGCCGCGCTAATCTGATGAGAACGCGAGGAGTGAATCAAATTGAAATTAAGGGAATTCAAAAAACAGTTGTAGGTACACCATCTGATGAGCGAGTTGGCTTTGAAGTCTCTTTTGGGTTCTGTCGGATGAACATTTCAATTACGAAATAGGCTTCCATTTGCCTTTGTTCCGTTTCTGCGTTCATATAAAATAAATTGTTTGCTCCTTGACTTATCTCCTAGAATACACATACAAAGGCGTAAGAAGAAGCTTGTATGTATTCAAGCGATTGTAAATTCTTAAAGTCCTAAATTGCCCTGTACATCAAAAACAAAACCGGCCAAGTGCGAATTGGACTCGCGCACGAAGGGCTCCGTACCATTATCTATAAAAAAGGGAAAAAAAACCTTTGTTGTATAGGAGCCCCCGTACATATTTGTTGTGCTTATTCTGTTTTTAAAAATTTATTGTTATAGCGGCAACATAAATACTTCATCTGTAAAACTTTCAACTCTCTAACTATCACGGTTCATGAGATACAGCCTGGTGACAGACGGACAGACGGACAGACGGACCGGCGGACCGGCGGACCGGCGGACCGGCGGACCGGCGGACCGGCGGACCGGCAGACCGGCGGAACGGCGGACAGACGGACAGACGGACAGACGGACAGACGGACAGACGGACAGACGGACAGACGGACAGACGGACAGACGGACAGACGGACAGACGGACAGACGGAGCCTTAGTAATAGGGTCCCGTTTTACCCATTGGGTACGGAACCCTAAAAAGTAATTTTTGATGTTGTTTGAGTTCTGGATTTCAAACCAAGGCAAGGGTTCGAATCACACAAGGGCCAAATTTGTGTGACTAACGACACCACATCTACACAAACCTATATACTTAGTTAATGCAATTTCCATTAGTAACTTAAGTTTCGATGTCTTGCTTCTGTGCTTGCTTAAACGAGATTTTAGACTCTTGACAACAGCCACTAAAGGTAAAATACACCATGTTTACATGTATACACACCAAATCAAGTATCCAATGTCTTCAGATGACCGAGCCCCTAACTCACACCAAATAGACAAATAGGTGTTATTTATCCAAACAAAGACCCACCCTGTTCCATCTACTATGTGATGCATTCCTATCGGATGTAAGGGAAAACCAATTTCCCTACGATATGCTATCATCCATCCCTCTCGAGCTCAAAGCCCACACTTATAGGTGTCCTTGTCTAACGCGCTTTACATATAAAAGGGAATTGTATCGTGTAAGATTGAAGATGTTTGTAGCATTATGTAAATATTATCGGTCCTTTAGTAATAATATGACTTATAGTGGAATTCGGATTTTATAATATTGTGAGAGTTAAAATCAATTTATAAAAATATCAAGATGTATATTAGCTGTCCTGATTTGTATGGGGGAAAACTTTTTTGTTTGTCCCATAGGGAAATTTGTTGTGTTGCAAAGACAAAATAAGTCCCTTTTCTTATTTAATATTTGTTAACCTATAAAAAAACATTTTTTTTATTGTAACCTGTACTTTTTATAAGTTAACAAGCGCTGCTTACGTCATTTATGAATATTTTGACGATTTGTTTTAAAAACGTGCCCAAAACATAAACTTTGAATACCAGTTTTGTATAAAAATAATGATCCTACTTCCTAATATTGTCGTTTTATCTGTCTCCCATTTGGGAGACTAGGTTTGAGAGGCTAGGTAGCATAGACTAGACAGCCGATTTTTAAGGTCTAGAAAACACACTGTTTAAGATAGATCTTGTTTTAGCATCATAGGTAAAATATAGATTACAAAAGCATTTAGCACTGTTTATAATAAAAATATTTCATCGTTCATTTTCTCATCAAATCCCGCACAAAGTAAATGCCAGTATTTTTGTTCCTCATTGTACAAACTTTATCTCAACTACGTGCCAGAATTTCAGTGATCCCGTGCAAAATATTTTCAATTTTCACCGCACAACAGATAAAAGAAAAAACAGATAAACTCTGTATAACAGGAAGAACTTTTCTTCCCGACAAATGGTAATTTACAAAAACGAGTTTCGCCTATTTCACTGCAGCACGGACAAAGTCCGAACAGTACCGGACAGTTCGGACTCCCCATAGACAAACTTGTTCGACGCAAATCATAACAACTTGCTATTGCATTTTCGCTTGTTAAGTTTCGTGAATTCATTGTGCCTGGAGATTTCTCTAATGCAGTCCAATGCCATAGTTTGGAGTGAACAGCTTAATTATTTAGCAAATAAGCGTACATTTGCAAATCATATATAAAAAAACCGACCAAGTGTGTGTCGTGCTACGTGAAGTGAATTTTCCGTTTTAATGTTTTCCTCTGCGGATTTTTTATTAGGTAGGAAATTTTGTAATACAAAAGATGAACGACTATTACTCTTAAAATAGCTATCGTTAACCGTTATGATTTTCCTTAAAATTTCATGAAAAGCACTATTATCATGAATTTTCCCAGATTTTTTAAGCTAATAGTTTAGCTTTTAGAAGAGGAGGGGGGGACAACTTTTTTAAATGCAAGTGAGTATTGGTCTGTCACGTTAAACTTAATTTTCCTACTTAAAATTTACTGTTTCTCCCATATCTATTTAGAGGTTGATTTTTCAACATGGCATCAAAGAAATAAATGTCTGTACATATTCAAGTGAGTTGACTGCCTTGCTTGAGCTGTCTCGGGACTGTGATTTTAATGTAGAATTCCTAATGAAGATTTATTTAAGCACTTTGCCACACTAGTGGATTGCGGCACTGAATATAAATGAATATTTGCTACTTGTACACGTAGGTTCTGTATTTCCAATCTCTTCTTAAGGCTTCTATAGACATAAAGTGATAATTTGACATTGATAGGTTAGAAGCTATTTGCTATATTTTGATGAGTCACTAGTACTTTTCCTGTTTTTATTATGGCAATAGCATGTCAAAAAGTCATACCTGAGCTGTCTTGACATTGATCTCTGAATTTTTATTTATTTTAAAGGTTTTCCAACAGCTGTAGAAAAAAATATATTATATGTACACCACATGAAACTTGAAACACTCTGCTTGAATAGGTAAATGAAATAGTTATAAAATTTAAAAATAATAATACATGCACAGAAAAATTAGGTACTTACACCACATGAAAAATTAAAAACGCTTACAAGATAAATTAAAAAGTTAGAACAGTGAAAAATGTATATTACTAACTTAATATTATCCTACATGGTCATTTTAAGAGAGCGCTCAATTGTATCGTTTTGTTTATAACTGTCAAGGCAAGGTTAGTTAGGTTATAGATAAAATAATGGCACAATAGAACCATTCACAAAGCAAGTGTGACTATGGCACACGATCTCAGACCATTACTGGATAAATGCTCTCTTGCCTTTTGTGGCAATAGCTGTAAGAGAATATTGTATGGAATCCCGATCGATTTTGCTCAGTCCTGATTCAAGGCATATGTTCTGACACCTTATCAGGATTTATGTCGGCATGTGACTATCACGGTACCTAAGTGAAAACCTAAACGTCAGACAAATTTAAAGAGAACAATCTTAGGATCTTACTTAAATTTAAAAAAAACACCATAAACTTCAATCATAAAATTCATCAATTTATATTCGTTGAATATTACCTACTACACCCAAAAAACGCACAGTAAAAATTGAGAACCATAAACTTTTTGAATTCGGTTGGAAACCACCACACAAAACCACAAAAGTGACATCAAAGTGGCAGTAATTATATAAATTGCTTCACATCTCGAACATCGATAGGTTTAACTGCGTTTCATTTTGACAATGGCCGACCTTAAATCGGGGTTCGTTTATCTCCGGTTTCAATTCCCGATCCCCCGATCTTTTCTTAACGTTAATCACATTCTGGACCACAATTATACCAGCTCACATAAATACCGATTTGTTATAATATCTAGGAGACAGGGTTGGGGCTGCCACAGAGTCGCGCTAGCAGAAATATAACAAGTTTATTTTCTTTACAGCAAAATCAGTAGATCAACTATCCAATTAACCGCGTAGCTAAGTAACCTAGCTGCGAATTTGATACTACATCTATTTAAACATAGTGTCATAAAAAAATAAAACCATGCTAGACAAGAAATTGTCAGGGTCTTGAACAATAGAATCAAAATGAATTTAGCCAATTAATTTAACCCAAAATATTTATCGAAGTAGGAAGGTTAGATACAGAACCAAACGTGTAAAAAAACTTAATTTAAAAGACCCTATTATTTATTGCTTTTAACCGCTGGATGGAGGCCGTTTCCAACCGGCCAATCTGGATGTCACTGGAGGACGCCTATTTTCAGCAGTGGACGTCCATGATGATGATAATTATCAACTGGTTATCGAAAACCCGACCCTTTTCGATAAGGGTCAATCACCTCATCACAACAACACTGATCGGGCCGTCAGAAAAAAACGTAAGAAACTATTTATTTCTGTAATGGGGTCTTTAACACGTTTCGATTGTATATTTTTCTTTAATAAAAATCCAGTAGAAAGTAGAATAAAACAGGAAATCGTGCTCTTTGGCGCTCTTTGGGGACCTTACGTTTAGCAATGGACTAGAATAGGCTGAGATGATGATGATTATGATGGTAAATCTTGAAGGGAGGATAGGTTTCATTGTAGTAAGGGAAACACAAGTTAATCGTTTCGTTGTGTTTTAATGAATGTCCCAGATATATTACGAAACTGTCTTGAAACAAGAATCCTTATTCAGTTAAACGTTACGTACGCCCGAGCGAATTTCGCAAACATAAAGTTGTTTAAGAATTTAACATACGTCAGTAACAGCTTTGTCGCATTAGTGTGGGGCCCTAACCCGGACTACAACATGGCCGGGATCAATTCCACTCGGCCTTTGTCCCGGCACCTGTCTGCGACGATTTATAAAACTGTTGCCGATACCGTGCTGATATTATGTACATAATTCAACCTTTTGGTTCATGGTAATAACGATTCGTGTTAAACCTTTACGTCCGTATTCCGAAAAGTATTAACTAAATAAAAAAAACTAAGGAAAGTCAACCATTCTTTCCAATCACTACCCTTGTTTAATAATAGGAATGCGCAAAAAGCTATAAGCATGTGATAAAGTTAATTCAAATTTAACGTGAATATTTAAGTAAAAAGATTCTTGAGAATAAGTATTCGAAAGTTATCTATAATAAGTTATACCTTTCTTCTTTTGATGTCCTAAAATCTTTAATAAAAATATAGAGATAGATAAAACTTTTAGACGAATAAAGCAAAAAATAATAAAAAGAAAACAAAGAATTTGTTAAGAAAAACTCTTTTAGCGCATGAAAATACTTACCTACCTTGTTTTTCTGCTCGAAGACGCTCCCAAAATCAAATTAACTATAATTGAGACTTAATCACTGGTACAAATAAATGAAAAAAGAAAGGAACATAACATTTTATTTTCATCTTTACAATTAAGTAATTGTACTTGACTTTTCGGTCAACAAATTGTGTTTTATTGACTTGAGTAACTACTTACAATTTTCTTATTTTTACTTCAGGGCCCTAACCATGAACTGTTAAAACAATCACAAATCTGTCAAACATTATCATTTCTGTCAAATTTTGTATGAAATGACGTACCAAAATTAACAGATTTGACAACTTTATGATTGTTTTAAGAGTTCATGGTTATGGCCCAGTACGTATGTCATTGACCTTTAAATCTTTAAGGCTTCGGTTATTGCCCGATGAGCCTTGATTGAAGTCTTATTGATTTTTAACTGATTGTAAATTAAAGTCACTGTGTCCTTTCTGTCTTTCTGTACCTACACACTAATCGTCAGTCTGTCTTAATCGGGACCATTAGACAAAGTCATTTCAGCCCAGAAAACCAAGCATAAAATAAATTTTCTTGTAACGCGGCCTCATGCGACCACTCGTCATAAAACAAGTAAATTAGTGGGTATATGCTTTTTCAAAATTATTTACTATGAGAAGTAGCGGAACAATAGCCGAGGATTGAGCTCGGTGGCATGTGTTCAGGGAGGCATTGTCTAGCCATCACTGTCGACGGCAGAATATGATGATGAGGTCAGGAATTATCAATTAACAGTCTATTAAGTATTAACTACAGTATCCGAGAGGCATGAACTCTCTGTGGTCTCGGGTCAATTTCCGGTTGGTTTAAAGTAGGAAACTTTTCTCTATTGTCTCGGCTTTGAGTGTTGTGTTAACGTCGTTGTTTCTGATTTCTATAACACAAGTGTTTTAGCTACTTACCTTAGGATCAGTCTAATATATGTGACTATGTCCGATATTTAATCCCACAAAAAATACGATTCCGGGAGAATTTGCCGTAGCTTTTGTCTCTAAATTATTAATATCACACTGAAAATAAGTATAAAACTATTTTCTTTATCAATTGATCTTGTAAAAACAAACTAAATAAGCCTTAACACTAGGCCTTAAAGACGGTATTAATAATTACATTGACATCATTATGACGACATACTTAAAATTTTTCAAATCGGTACCACATAGTATTGTACTATGGGTATATATGAATTCAAGATTTGACAGCAAAGTTAATGTTGATATGATTGTGTTAAAACCCGAATTCAATAAGAGTGGAGCCACGGAGAACCACTACGAGATAAAAAAAATTAATGAAATAATTATTATATGGTTTAAACTTACATGGTCACTAACATTAGAATAGTTTGTTACGAGATTGCTACCATGTATTTTTGAGTTCCCGATATTTCGGCACTTTTGCAAGCGCCATAATCATGGAGTACTCCGTAGCAATCTCGTAACAAACTATTCTAATGAAATAATTATTGACAAGATCTGAATGCTATACTAAATTCAACCCTGGTTTCATACTTCTAATTACTGGACCCCTTGCGTCGGCTCATCGCCAACAAACTTGGCTTTCGTAATGTTTTCTAGTTTCAATGTTTACGTTCAGATTCCTTAAAAAAGTTTTTCCTTTGAGATCAAATTTAAGTAATATTTTCAATGAATAAAAAGAGTTAAATCACAAATTACGCATTTTTAAATTCCTTCATTCCAGATTTATTTTTTTGACAAATTAAAAAAACATCTCTGAGCCAAGGTTGGCCTATCTATACCCTGCGGTGACACGTCTATAAGTCTTGTTTGCTATTAAAAAAATAAGTATCAAAATGCTAATATATTTCTCTTAGCTTTTCACCAGATTAAGGTCATTAGTGACGACTTGATAGGTATGTTAGACTCGTAAATGTCATCATCATCATCATTTCAGCCATTGGATGTCCAATGCTGAACATGGGTAGGCCTCCCGCAGTGACTTCCAGATTATACGGGAGACTCGTAAATATGCTTTGTTATAATTGATTGATTCATGTAAAGTGCTTAACGGATAGTTTATTAAGTATCTTCTTCAATAAAACATTACATGAAATGAAAACACCGTATTAGGTAATACTAAAAATTTATACCCACTACCCCCATCATCAGTTCTCATCTAGATCTAGAAACACAATTTCATTTCCCCAGTCGTGGCACAATGTACCACATTATACTCTTTCTTCACGACCATATTATTTCCAACGAAACTAGGACTCGCTTTATTCTTTATATAACTGACACACTACGACATAATCTAAAATACATGGAAACGAGAAACACCTGTGTGCTCTTATTTACTAGACCATAAGGTTGAGGATAGTGATTGGGATGAGAAAAGCGAGGTACAAAGCATGGTTACTGGAACAAATGTCTCAATTTCGTCGGTGATAAGATTGTGATGGTGGAATAGTTCTGGACACGGTTTGGATGTACGAATAGTTTTGAAAGATGCCCGAGAAATGATAGTTTTACGCGTGTCGCCGTTTTGTATCGGACAATGTTTCATCCATTGGGCTGGACAAAACAGAATTATATTTCGTCGCTTCATTCGGAGATATTTATATAACCAGGTATAGTCCTTAACTTGATAGGCAGAATCGAACGTATTTAGAGAGAAAAAGTATTTTGATTTTTTGAACAGGTATACTTTTGTCTTCATAATGGTATCCATAACTTCACTTAGAAGTTCGTTTGATCATCAATTATATGTATAACATAAACTTGCGCGAATTTTTCAAACATTTTTATTTGATTATTATTTAAAAAAATATTTTTTAATCTTAACAATCACAAGAGCCAGTTTAAAGAATTTGTTTTAATTTATGATATTTTTAAGACAGATTAGGTTATCATGCTTACGATCAAGACAAATGCTTTGAATTAAATAAAGAGAAAAAAAGATTAAGAGCATCGGAGTTAAATAAAAACTCTTGGTAGGTTTTTGCAGGATTATAAAGTATAAGCTGTGCTCGCGACTTCGTTCGCGTGAACCACAGGATATTTGGTACGTCTCAGAATTGAGCATCTTGTTCCCGGGTTAGGCGTAAAGCGTGACTTTGTTTGGCAGAGTTACTTTCGCATTTATAATATTAGTAAGGATTCCATGTAGGTAGATTATGCCTATAATAATGTTAATTTATAAAATATGTTTTCTAAAAATTAATTAAAATTTTCATCGTTTATCGTGCAAACATAGCTTTCCAAATTTTGTCAACTATTTTTTGCTACATTTATCTTACCCCACCTTTTGCAAGCTTTCTGCATGACCCATGGTTCATCATCATCATCATCATCATCAGCCTATATTAGTCCACTGCTGGACACAGGCCTCTCCAAAAGGAGGATTTTGCCATAATCGCCACGCTTGGCAGGCGGGTTGGCGATCGCAGTTTGGCCAATGGTGGAGAGGAGACGCTGCTGCCCGTCTTCTTATGGCGGTTCTCCTGTAGTCGCCTCTTACGACACCCATAGGAAGAGAGGGGGTGGTGCAATTCTTTTAACGTGCCGGCACCACACGGCACGACCCATGGTTGACTGACAGAAAATGCTTCTAGCATTCAGTCCACCCTTTGTACACTAATTGTAAGGTTGTGAAATAAAGTTTTAAATGAATAATACATCAAGCATATTGTGATGGACAATAGTATCTAACCACATATTAGTAATAACCATTTGTCGCGAAGCCCGACACTTGGTCGGCTTTTTAATAACTTCAGTCATAATTTAACCTCAATGTCTAAGACTAGAAAGGTTTTAATAATCGTCCGCAATGTAGAACAAGTATTGCCGAAGTTTCCCAGCTCCTGGCAGCACTCCAGCCGTTAATGAGAGCTAACGAAGGTGAAGTTCTGCAGTTATACAGCGGCGCCTGCGCACTATACTTTAAAAGTTTTTGTATGACCGCGGAAGTGTCATTATTTAGTTGATACCACACTTTTTTGATGGTTCTGTAGGCCTTGAAGGCGTCTTATAGAATATAATAAGCCTCCGAAACGCACACGAAATCCTAAAAGTCATATAATGTTCCCTAGGAATTTATACGATTCTGGTGAGTTGGTATACTTAAATTTTAAAATGTTCCAAAAATACGCCCAACAACAAACAATTTTTTTTTTAAACTTTGCAAACATGTATTCTTGATTCCGAGACAATTGATATTCTAAGGTAATTAAGTCACTTTTTACCTGTGCAAACTCTGTTTGTTGCTGCTTGGTTTGAAACACGAGTAAGTAATTAAAGTCTGTCAATTGTTGCTTGATTAGAGAAATTTGCAAACAAAATCGATTTAAGAAACTTTATTTTGTCATGATGATAATATGGTAGCAAGAGAAAACGTAGTAGGTAATAAATTATAAAATATCGAGTAGGTACCTACCTTTTTATTTAAAGCCACCGTTTGCGTTTTTAGTGTTCTATCGTTTTCCTTCAAAGCAAACACTAACTTACACTCGTGTTTACAAAGAAGTAATTACTTGTTGCTAAGCAAAAACTTAGTCGAGTCATTACTTAAAAGTAAATAAATCTTTTTTTGAAAATTATATTCTATGGTCAAGGTCAAGTTATACCTACGTCACGTCTTGTTCTAACCATATTCTGAATGCTCAAGTAAAGGAAATGGCGTAAACAATTACTTTACTCAAGTAATTACTTCATTTTTCTATTAAAATACGGGTCATACCTAATACTTAAAAGTTAAAGAATACACAATTCTTTCTATTCATGACAGAAAATTTATATCTTGGCGGTAACCACGAACTCTTAAAACAATCTCAAATCTGTCAAACATTATCATTTCTGTCAAATTTTGTATGAAATGACGTACCAAAATTGACAGATTTGACAACTTTGAGATTGTTTTAAGAGTTCATGGTTATGGCCCTGGTCACGTCTGCAAATAGAAAAACACCTGTTAAAATAAACAAAAAATATAGTAAAAATATTGTTTGAACCGAAATCGCTCTTCTGTCGAACAATTAGCATTGTTCGAAACCATTTAGAAGTCTTAATGCAACCAAACCTAAACTAACTCAACCGGGCCCGATATGAATAGGATATTAATGAATTAGGACCGAGTGACGTTCATTAGCGCTCAAAAGCCTCAACTGAATGAACGATCTATTTTAATAACCGCACAAATCTAATATTCAAGATGGCTGCCCGTGACACAGCTTGGGGAATAAGAGCCCAACCACAATACCGACACAAAACATTGGAATAAAAAAAAGAAAGAAAAAGTACTTATTTGGCTCATATCACAAATAATAGAAACAACATACAATCAGTAATTAAAGAGCAAATACTGTGATATAATACCAAAATGGTGTCCACTCAGCTATTTTACCATAGCAAAGGTTGCCATGACGCTGGTTTTCTGTGGAGTTGAAGTAGAAAGTCACCGAACAAAAAATAAAAACAAAATTTTAGCATTGTTGTCTGCTTTTAGTGTAATTAATATATTTATCATCAACTTACAAAATAACCATTTATTATAATTCTCATATCAAACTTGAGCCAACTTAGAAAAGATATTTTGTAACCTGTTTCTAGCAAATAAATGATCAATTCATTTCATTTTCATTTCATCGTTTTCTGAATTAACCCGCCATTTTGGCCTATGTCAAATTATCACGCAACTTCACCAGTCGGGTCGTCAAATCACATCAGATTTTTGTTTTACTTTACTCTATAGGTTCTGTTTGCGACTTAGTGTGCTTACTGTACTTAAAAATTTTAAACTAATTCTGAAAGAATTACTATTTCATGGAAATCTTAAGATGGATATATCTATTCATTCATTTCATACATTTATTGCGTCAGAAGTGTATAAATATGGTGTTACATTGTGTGAGATCATACTTATGGACCCTGTAAGTGTATTGCATTCTTATTTATGTTTACAAATACAATATTATTATTATTCTTTAATTATACAATCGTCATATTTAAAATTCAAAATAAAAATAGTCATATTAAATTCGTTAAATAAAATAAATAAAAGTACTTATATCATGTCAAAGAGTAATACACGAGATTCATCTAAACTAAGATTCAATTAAATTACAGAAGAGGATCACGCAGATTTAAACAGTATGTCAAATAGGTATAGTTTTTGTGTGGAGGGTAGACCAACACTTTTATGTTATCTATGAGTGTTATAGCTGATTCCGTTTAGTTTTTAAGTGTGATAGTGTAACAAACTTAAGAATTCTAATATTTATAATTCATATCGATATCTTGTCACGCAAAACCTTAGCTCTCACAGTGATTTTTAAAAAAGAGTCAAAAGTCTGTTCTAGTTTTGTTAGCGACAGACCTTTTAAATACATGTTTTTACTTTTTTATATTTAGTTCTATTTTTATATTCATTTTTGAACTTTTGTTTTTCTATTTTGTTTTATTGTAAGTGTTTCATTTTCGGTTCAGTCCATTGTAAGTTGGCTTGAAACTTTGGAAGTGTAATGAATATTTATATAGCCCTGCCCTGCTCCTATCTAATTCTATCCGTTTTCTATCGTTTTTAAGTTTGAATCGAATTAATGTTTTGTTTGTTTTCGCCAGCCTGCGCCCAAAGTGCCATTGATTATAATAACGTAAAGTTCTTAGACCAAAGACAAAGGCGCAGAGAGGTCATTAGGCATTCAATTATGTGCTCGCCGTTTGCTCGCGAACACGGCTCGCCTGAACGCCGAGTCGCTGACACAATGGAAACTTTGCTTTGGAACGGTATTAAAAACTGAGTTGGTAGTTTCAATAGATTCAGTTTGAAGATGGATCTTCTGTCAGGTATTTCACAGGTTTTGTGTCCCGTTTTAACATGTGTAATCTTATTGGATGCTGAGCGGTCACATGAATCTATTGTTTTCGTCTTACGAGGCTGTGGGTAACTAACGTACTGACCTTGAATATTAAAATATTCAAGGTCCTGTAATTTGTAAATAAAAAAGAATAAGAATACGAGCATTTTAACTTCAGTTCTTATAATTTGTCAATATAAAAATTTAAGTACCTCCTAGCCTAGCTATCTGAATATTGAGTCAATTACCGAGTTTAAAATGCCATTACGGGTTATTTCAGTAATAAAATAAACAAAACAAAGATAAAATGACTACATTTTTTAAATAAAAATTTTGCTTTTTAACCGCTTTTTGAAGTGCCTACAAGCACAACCCTAATAAAAATAAAACCACTGTAATGGCATACTCGTAGTCGAAACAAATGTAACGGGGATTAACGCGATCATTATAATTTTGGGTACAAATGTAATAAGTTTACCTAATAAGGTTGAACTTGCACGTTATTCAATAATGTAACATCCTAATTTTCATTTTAGGAGGAGACAAAAGCTGCGCATTTTTATTGCCAAAAGAAATTTTAAATACATTTCCATATATAAAGAAGTTCTTAATTCAATGTGTTATTTAAAGTCTGAAGTCTAGTTTTTTAATTTTATTCAATTTAGCCAACAGTTTTGTGTAAAATTGATTTCTTCAAATATCTTGACCTAAATATATCTAAAAATATTCTTCCTCTTCTTGTTAGTGTCTATTTCTGGGCCCTAACCATGAACTGGTAAAACAATCACAAATCTGTCAAACATTATCATTTCTGTCAAATTTTGTATGAAATGACGTACCAAAATTGACAGATTTGACAACTTTGAGATTGTTTTAAGAGTTCACGGTTATGGCCCTGGTCTTTGTACGCTAATAGCAACCTCTAATTAAGGAGTGTTTTTAATTGCAGCTTTCCGTGTATTTAATGATAACATACCATTTAATCGTGTTAACTATAGCATAGTTGCACTTTACTTTATCTAAAACCAGGGGAGTACTGTTTTCAATTATTATTTATATTTAGCTTGATTGTGAATCTTGACTCATAAATTACTTACTTATTCAATTAAGTTGAGGTTACCTATAAATTACGAGTATAGTAAACCGTACATAGTGATAATTATCAACTATTTACCTACTGTAATACTGTTTTCACAACATTTAACACTGCACAAACCTCACGAAAGTGAGACTCGTCACAATTCATCACATTCGGCCTAGTTGTGCCTCTCTTTACTTGACGTATAGTGGAAGTAAAGTTGATGAAAACAACCTTTTGCCGCAGACATTGTACTTCTAACACTTATCAAAATCACTTAATCAATTAACAGTGGGCGATGTTGATAGTTATTTAAAACAAATAACTAGTATAACTTAACTAAATAAACTATTTTTAGTATTGGATAAAAATACCCTCAAGTAAAAATTTATAAAAAAAACAGTAAATCTGTATATTTTGTGCTAAAACCCTATTATTATATTTTATATAAGAGACTTGATTGTAGATTTGTAGCTATCTATCAAAGTAAAAACAACCATCCACGTTTTTAATAAATATCAAAGTAGATACTTACTCTGTTAGTTTCCCGGCTCATAACATAAACCCAAGTTTAAAACATCTCTTGTACACTTCTTTTTGAATAATTCCAGGTGAAGTCAATATTAATCATACAAAATGACTACCCGGAGTGGAATTATGACCCGAAGAATGGCTTCACAAAACACCGAGGTGAAACTCAAAATAGCGCTTGAGGAATTGAAACAGAGTAGGGAAAGCTGTGACCAACTTCTTAGGGAAAGAGATGAGAGTGAAGCAGAGATCAAAATAACTATTGACAAGAACTCTCAACTCAAGAAAGAACTAGCTGAATTACATGCCCAACACCAGGAAGTCACTGAACACCGTGACGAGCTACTGAAGACCATCAACACCTTTGACCAGTGCAGTAATCTCTTCGAACAAACACTTGTGCGCAATAATGAACTGGAGATCGAACTTCGAGATGCCAACAGGACATTATTGCATTTAGAAGAAGAAAAAAACAACCAAGAGTTCTCGCAGACCTTGAACCTTTACGAGGAGTTGATTGGGAGCCCTGGTGGGCATGCAGTAGTTTCAGACTTACGTTTAAATAGCAATTCTGCTCAATTATTAAAAACTAACAAACAAATTAGGTTATCAAGTAATAATAAGGCTAAGAAATATATAAAAATAAGTAAATTCATTACAAAAACCAATAAATTAATTAAAAAACAGAAATGCTTTTACAATAATATATTGTTAAGAAAACAACGGATAGAGTTAGTAGACAGTTTAGAAATTTATAATAATAAATTACATGAAAGTAGATGTAAATATGATGTGGATATTGAAAGGCTTCAGGCTGACATCTCAAGGTTACATGACTCATTAAAATCCATGACTATTAAATATAACTCTGCTCAGGACCAAATTAATGAGCACATCCTGGCTGCAAACAAACTCTTAGAATTAGACAATTCCAACCAAGATTTTAAATCACTACCCAATATTAAAATCACCCAGGTATTAGATAAAAGTCTACAGATGGACGCAAGCAGACAGTTGTCAATATCTGCATCTCACTCTCAATTAGCCTCATGTAAGCCTGTAAGCAATGTTATTGTTTTCTCAGATAGGTTAGGAGTTGGTTACGGCTCATTGTTACACAAGTCAATTAAGTGTAATGTAACTAACAATTGTATGCCAGATGCGTCTTATGATCAAATTATGAAACGCATAGAAAACAGTAAATTTAATAGTCAATCAATACTTGTAATTTTAATTGGTAATAGCAAAAATATAACAAAAAAAAACATTATAAAAAACTTTTCAATCTTGTCTAGCCTTCATGTAAAAAAAGTTGTTTTGTGTGCTCTACCGTATTGTAGGTACCAAACAACGGAAGAAAATGACAAAATTCATTTATTGAATAGTGTATTTTACAATCTAACAGAACGTCATAGTGACAAGTTTGTGTTTTTTGACACAAACAAATTTACTAACAATAAATTTGTATTAACGGGCGGCTTTTTACACCTGCCATATAAATTAAAAAAACAAATTGCTACTTTGTTAGCATATAATATTAACAATTTATTAATTAATAAAAATTCAAACTGTGACCAACGTATTAGTAGTAGTACTAATTTAAATATTATTCCTGTGACAATCTCAAATAATTTAAACTAAGAGAGCAGACAAAAGCTAAGCCTACCTTTAATATTGTGCACCAAAATATGCAAGGCTTGGCTGGCAAAGAGTTAGAATTAGCCTTATTCTTACAAGATTTAAATGTACATGTTCTATGTTTAACAGAGCATTGGATTAATCAATATGAGTTAATGATAAACATTGAAAATTATAAAATCGGCAGTTCGTTCACAAGGAAGTCCACTACGAGGGGGGGGTCACTTATACTATTAAATAGCGAGTTAAACTGTAAAGAACGTAAAGATATAGTGTCACTTTCGATTGAACGAACTATTGAACTAGCATGTGTTGAGCTAGAGCAGTATATAATAATAAGCGTGTACAGCCCCCCATCAGCCAATTACCAGCTTTTTGAATCCAATATGGAAGAGGCATTGAAAAAAGTATGTAGTTCTAGTAAGAAAATAGTTGTGTGTGGAGATTTTAATATCGATATATTAGTAAATTCACCGAATTCAACTCGTTTTCTTAATCTTTTTAAATCCTTTAATTTAATTAACTTATTTAATGAACCAACAAGAGTGACTCCCACAACAGCAACTTGCTTAGATAATATTTTTTGCAATAGCAATGTAATAGATAAATCAGTTATAAATTATTTAAGGTCTGACCATAGTGGCCAGAGGGCGTCGTTTGAGCACCATCATGTCCGAGGAATTATAGATGCTGTCTGCAGGCCAATAACAGTAAATAGAATAGACCGATTTAAAGAAAAAATTTGTGATGGTATAGATTCATTAAAATCTAGCAGTTGCCATAGTGTTGATCTGTTATATGAGGATCTTTTTGGCTTGATTAAAAATGAATTTGATAAAATTTTTACACAAAAAAAATTTAAAGCAAATAAAGTCAGGTGTAAGTTTAATGAATGGGCTACACCTGGTATTTACAAAAGTAGAAGAACATTATATGACTTGTATAGTCTAAAAGCAAACACTCAGAACCCACAGATCATAGATCATGTTAGAAATTACTCTAAAATATTTAAAAAAGTATGTGCCACTGCAAAATCAAACCATCTTCGAAATATTATTTTGGGTTCTGATAATAAAGCAAAGGCCACATGGAACATAATAAATAAAGAAACATGTAGGCGTAAACAGAATGATCACACTTACTCTCTTAAAATTGGGGATAAAATAATTAACTCACATGCAGAAGTTGCAAATGCTTTCGAGGAATTCTTTTCAAATATAGCTCCCTCTACAACTAAAGAACTGACTTCTTCTGCTGAACTAGCTGAATCCCTTCTCAAGTCGGGTGTTGATGAGTGCAAAACTCCATTTAATTTTAGACATATTAATCCTGATATACTAATAAAAACTTTCAAGGAATTAAACATGAAAAAAACTGAGGACTTATGGGGGATCTCAGTCAATATTATCAATACAATTATAAATACGATAGCCCCTTATCTTACAATTATTTTTAATAAATGTATTGAAGAAAAACTGTTTCCTACTTTGATGAAATTTAGTAAGATAATTCCTTTATATAAATCAGGCGAGAAAAATGATCCTTCAAATTTTCGACCAATTTCAATTTTACCAGTACTTAGTAAAGTTTTTGAAAAAGTAATTTTTAATCAACTTTTATCACACTTTGTCCTCAATAAATTGTTACATAAAAAACAATATGGCTTCACGAAAGGTAGAAGCACTACAGATGCTGGAGTTGCACTCTTGAAACACGTGTTTGATGCTTGGGAAAGTAGGCAGGACGCTTTGGGAGTTTTTTGTGATCTTTCTAAGGCTTTTGATTGTGTGGACCATCAAACTTTACTGAAAAAACTTAGACACTATGGTGTTTCATGCGATGCCTCAGATTTAGTAAACTCTTATCTCACAGGCAGAACACAAAAAGTTTGTATCAATGGAGCTGAGTCTTCTGGGTCGCCTCTTACTATGGGCGTGCCGCAGGGTTCGATATTAGGGCCTCTGCTCTTTCTAATCTACATAAATGACCTTCCATCTTTTACGAAAGACCTCTGTGAGACGGTGTTATTTGCAGATGATACTTCATTGATTTTTAAAATCAAGAGAGGTAAAGACTCATTTGACGATGTAAATAATGCACTCTCGCAAGTATTGCATTGGTTCACCACCAATAATCTTATGCTCAATGCAAATAAAACAAAGTGCATCAAATTCACAATGCCCAACGTAAAACTTGTCTCGACACATATTACTGTAAAAGATGAACAATTTAATACATCTAGTTCCACTACATTTTTAGGAATCACTTTAGATTCCCGTTTGCAATGGGGTGCGCATATCGAGACTCTGTCGGGAAGACTTAGCTCTGCTGCTTATGCCGTGAGAAAGATAAGACAACTGACTGATGTTGAAACGGCAAGATTGGTGTATTTTAGCTATTTTCATAGTATAATGTCATATGGAATATTGTTATGGGGCTCAGCAGCAGACATTGAATCTATATTTGTACTGCAAAAGAGAGCTGTACGGGCAATTTACGGCCTTGGACCCCGAGAATCCTTAAAAGAACTGTTTAAAGAAATTAATATACTAACAGTAGCATCCCAATTTATTTATGAAAATATAATGTATATCCGCAAAAACCTGTCCTTATTCCTTAAGAAAAGTGACATTCATAATCTTAACACCCGAAATAAGAATAAACTTGCCGTTCCCAATTTCAGACTGCATAAAGTAGGTAATTCGTTTATGGGAAAATGTATTCGCTTTTTTAATAAATTACCAGCGTCTATTGTAGAACTGCCCCTGTTAAAATTTGAATCGCATATTAAAACAACTTTAATGAAAAAAGGATATTATACTGTAAATGATTATATAAATGATAAAAATATTTGGAAATAAATACTGCCCTGCTCGCACAGGTACATTTATCTTGTAATGTAAACTATTTACTATTTAAAAAGAGGCTGACAATAGTAACCGAGTTTCTTGCGCTACTTCTTCTCGGCGCTAGCCCAAATTGTCCCGAAGTAGTGGTAGGGAAAAAAATATTGGGACGTGTAAAAGCGCTTAGTTTAAGCCTATTTACAGAAATAAATTGGTTTCATTGGTTTCATTGGTTTCATTTAGGAAAGAAACCCTGTTTATCTGCAAAAGAGTTCTTAAATATTCTTCGTCTTTGTGATACACTTTAAATATACGCATTAAAATTTAAATGAAGAAATATTGTTTATTTTAACATATTTAAGACCTTATCTGTCTTATTCAGAGTGCATTTACTAGTCCAGACTAAGGATGAATCACTGATTTTTGTATGTTAGTATAGTGGTTTAACCCAAGTCCCGGAATAGCAAATGAACTCTGAATAAGACAGTGCAAGTTTGCAAGCGCAGCGTGAGACGTCCACCCAAGGTTGCAGGAAGCCGCCGGATTCAGGTTGCTTCCAACCAGCTAATTTGAAAATCACTGGGGGAAGCCTGTGTTCAGCAGCGGACCTGTGGCTGAAATGATGATGATGATGATGATGATTGCTCTTTGTCACGAGTTTTATTACTACAGGCAGTAAAAGACGCTAAATTACACTTCGCTTTGATTAAATACATATCCCGATTGATAAAACGTGCAAATCCGAGCCTTTTTATAGCAACGAGACATATCTCAGGCAATCAATCTAAACGAGGCGTTTCTCAGATAAATAGAATACACTGAACCCGCCGGGATAAGCGCAATAAGACTAACAGTGTTACCACACACAGGGAAAAAACGAAAAAAACAAAACACAAAGAAAGTATCGAGAATCTTTTATCGTTAAAACACTAGTGTAATGAACATTCGTCTTTTCCCTTTTGGGGCTAATTATTGGCATGGGATTGAAAAGTAATTAATATTTTACAACGTGTAACAGAAAATAATGCATAGCATCTCAAAGGCTTATTTTAATTCTCAAATACAAACACTTTTTGTAGGGGACCGATATCGTTTAGAATTAATGTTTTTTACAAACATAATTATTCAAATATGAAGTCTCTGATTTCTGGGCCCTAACCATGAACTGTAAAAACAATCACAAATCTGTCAAACATTATAATTTCTGTCAATTTTTTTATGAAATGACGTACTAAAATTGAGAGATTTGACAACTTTGAGATTGTTTTAAGAGTTCATGGTTATGGCCCAGAACTAAATAATGTGTGTGTGTGTGTGTGTGTGTGTGTGTGTGTGTGTGTGTGTGTGTGTGTGTGTGTGTGTGTGCTTGGAGCAGTTCTTCTGTCTGCTGGTAATCTAAGTGTAGATTGCCAGTTAGTAAAATCTCAAAAAAATTAACGTATTCAGATCCATAATGGATGTAAAAATTTTGTGGGATATCTTTTTGTCAATCGACGTTGCTTATTCCATACAAAAAGTTATTTTATTAAAGCACGAATAAGCCATTAAGAGGATTTGCATGAACTGTTACACATTGTAAGTATATTTCCAAAAACAACATCGAAAGTAATTTGATTCATCACAAAAACATTAATATTTGAATTTAAAGTACCTTCGTTTTACGATGCAGACTTAAACATTCAGAATAAAATCTTGCAAAAACTAATCAAAGTGTAGACGCGGTCCGCCGAGACGGGAACTATTGAATGGCTAATCAGAGCCAAGAACAGGAGCTAAAGAAAAACAAACACGAGCTCGAGCGTTGACAACTACACCGAACAGGGGAACTATTCTGGTGTCATACATAAAATCAAAATATTATAAGGTTGTTTCATTATCATTCATTTCAGCTACAGGACGTCCAATGCTGAACATAGGCCTCCCCCAGTGACTTCAAGATTGGCCGGTTGGCAGTGGCCTGCATTCAGCGGCTTCCTGCAACCTTTACCGGGTAGTTTACAAAACATATTATTAGTTTAAAACTCAATGAAACGGGAATTAACGCGATCATAATTTAGGTACAAAATGTTACCTCTTTTGCCTGACGTTTCGATCGGGTTACACCGACCGTGGTCACAGGCTGACTGGAACAGCGATGTCTTCACTCCGTATGAGAGGCAGATTCTTCATCTACCCTCATGATATTATTTTCACGCCAAGTAGCGTCACACACTACACTCACTGTGTCCCTATTCTGCACACTAACCGCCGCGTCCGTATTCAGGTGAGAACTCGATCGCGAAACAAAACGAGATTATTTATTTTTAATCACTGGATTCCATGTCGCGGATAATTTGTAACCGTCTTCCCGATTGAAATTTTTATACTTTTTGATTTCAATAGCTTCACGCACAACTCTTCAATAAAAGTGCCGATCCGTGGAAAGAACTTGCGTTTGATGAAATTCAATCCAGTGATTAGTGCCCGATTCAAGAAGGTGTTCGGCAATCGCTGATTTCGCAGTATGGCGGTTTTTCACAGCAGCTATATGCTCTTTAAGCCTTTCAGCGATGGTTCGTTTCGTTTGGCCTATGTAGGAACTCCCGCAGCTACAGTTTATTTTGTAAACACCTGGTGTTTGTAACGGCAAGACATCCTTCGGTGTGCCTAGTAAAGTCTGTACTTTTAACCCCGGGGTGTAAATCGTGGGAATGGACCATTTCTTTAGCAGGGAGCCAATTTTATCAGTCACTCCTTTCACGTAAGGCAAAAATGCGGGATGTCTGCTTACATTCGGACTTAGAGAGCGTTTTATCGGTGGCTTCAACAGATGTGGTGACACTTTGTATCTGTTTTTAATGAGAACCTCCTGAACATGATTTAGCTCTTGCTTCAAATGGTCAGGGTCACAGAGATCATATGCTCTATTTCTTAATGATGACATTACGGATTGTAAGTGGCGTGGATGGTGATGTGAGACAGCGTGTAAGTATCTATCTGTGTGTTTTGGCTTTCTATAGACACAGTGCGACAAGGATCCATCCGATCTCACTGTAATTTTGATATCCAGAAATGACAACTACCTGGCCGACTCCAACTCATATGTAAATTTCATCTTAGGATGAATCGAGTTGAGATGTTCTAAATATCGATCTACTTCTTGCTCGTTACCTTTGATGATACTGAAAATATCATCAACGTACCGTTTCCAAAGTCTGACGGTTCCAGGGCCAAGTTGCAGCGCCTTTTCTTCAAAATGTTCCATCCAGATATTAGCAAGTACAGGGGCTACAGGGCTTCCCATTGCGACACTCATACGGAGTAAAGACATCGCTGTTCCAGTCAGCCTGTGACCACGGTCGGTGTAACCCGATCGAAACGTCAGGCAAAAGAGGTAACATTTTGTACCTAAATTATGATCGCGTTAATTCCCGTTTCATTGAGTTTTAAATTATGCAACGCGAAAGTTTAAAAGTAATCATATTATTAGTATTTAACAGGTTTTGTCTTCTTTTTACTCGTACATATTAGTATGGTCTTATCCATAACAAAAATAAGGTAAAAAGATTTTATAGACATTTTTTATTTCTTAATGTATTGAAAACCAAGGAACAATTAAATATTTATATTTCATCAAATCTTAAATTAAGATGGACAAAATGACCTGGTAAGGGTTGCAGGAAGCCGCTGGGTGCAGGTCGCTTCCACCGGCCTATTTGGGAGTCACTGGGGGAGGCCTATGTTCAGCAGTGGACGTCCTGTGACTGAAATGATGATGAAATCTTAAAATAAAAACTTAAAACGCAAAATTGAATACTTAAAAACTTAAAACGCTATTATTTTTTTGTATTTGCTTACTAATTGTTATGGAAGCGTCGAATATAAACTTATTGATTTAACCGAATTTTGCATACTGCTATTTAAACTGAAAAAAATACTGTAGTTTCGGAAAATCGAATATGTGACTTGGTATTTCGGAAATGCGCGGAAATGGTTTAAGGTTCAATTTGAAGCGTCCAGCACGGAATCCGGCAAAACCCGAAAATATTCGGCGCATCCATAATAATTGCTTCAAATAGGTCAAGCTGCAAACGTGTACGCCTGTATTACCTATTATTACGCCTACTCTTGGTATTTACCATTATTATTACTGTTCGGTTCATAAACCCTTAGGCCATATTGGATATTTTTCAAGATAAAACCTTTTTTCTTTTAATGACGTTGAATGTGGTTTTGATAAATCTCCTAAAATCAGTAGGTAGAAATGACTATTCACACGTTTTCAGCATACTGGTTTACAATTTTTTAAAGATAATATTTGATAAGATTATGACGACCTCCTTAGTTGAGAGGCAAGCACGCCGGACTATATGGCAACGCCATCTCTGAGGTTCCATGTTCTATCCCCGGCAACGTAGAAAACGAACTTTTCTTTTATTTTCTCGGGTCTGGATGTTGTGGTACCGTAGTTTCTTCTGATTCCTATTACACAAGTTTTACTTACCTTGGGATCAGAGTAATGTATGTGATCTTGTCCAAAGCTAAAGTCCGTCCAATACAATCGCACGACTTTGAGAATAACTACCCCAGGAGCGAATTATAAAGAAGCCTCAAACGCTTCGGCTACATTGGATTCATTCATTGAATTCGCGTCAATGGAAACTTTCAAGTCAGATATCTCTTGGGACCTACTTGTACTGCCTTCGGACTCCGAATCAAAGCTAATGAAGAGTCCACTCCAGAAAGTTATTTGAAAACTGTGACTTACTTGGAGATCAAATTATGTCGGCTGATTAAGTAATTTAAAGTTAGACTCCCCCTTGACATTATTCTTGTTCTATACAAAGTAAAGAGCCTAATAGGTCAGATTTAATTTATAGTTTACTGTTAGCCTTTAACTATATAATTTTGATACTCAATCATTAACATTTAAAAACTATTCTACAGGATTGAGCAGATACTAATAATTTAATAAGAAGCCTGTTAAAATTTTAAAAATACCAATATGCCAAGGGTACCACAGAATATGATGATTAAAGAAAATAGCTGGTTTCAAAGTTGGTTACAGAGCACCAATAGTAGGATCTCTGATTTCATTCTCATCAGGACCTAAAATCGCAATAAAATAATGTATTTATTTAGTTAAAAAACTAGTTTTGAGGCAAAAAACTTTCTTGATCATCCTTCAAACATTAAAAACTCGGTCCCTCTATTTTCAGCAAAAAAACAGCAAAGAAACTAAACATTCTGTCCCTTCCCTAACTTGATAACAGGGCATACACAACAAGAATTTACGAGGCACAACAAAGTCTCTCGTAAAGTTTAAAGGGTCACACCTGAACTTATATTACTACCTTTATAAATCACATTTGTCACCGGCCATTATTTTCGGGCTAAAGGGTCGAAATAATTTTATTGAAAACCTGTTTGGCACATTTGAGTTGATGTTTTGTTGGCCAGTCTATTTACATTTTTGAAGTTGTTTGTTTTTGTTAGTGAGTTATTTTAATTCGTTGCTCAACAAGTGGTAATACGTGTAACTACGATACTATGATGTTGTTGATTATATCAAGAATATCAACGATTTCAAATATACCGTTGTTTGAAGTGACCTAACTCTAAGTAAATCCCTTGCAAATCATTTGACCACTTCGATTATCAAAATCAGATTTAAATAGCTCTTATAATAATAAGTTTTTACATGAATAGATTGATACACTTTAATGCACAACATCTTATAGTTTTCTTTTTATGTAAAATATAAAAAAAAATACATGTAAGAAAACAATTTAAGGAAAATCAAAACTAAAAACGATCTTATTATTAAATGTAGAGAATTGTTCAATAGTTTTCAACTATTTTCGTGTCCACGAGAAGACATAAATTGAAAATAAAAGCTTTTTGTCTAAGTACGAAACTTAATCAGTCAGAAAAATCTATTTACGAGCTTCGATACTTTCTCATTGTTTTTCAAAGGGTATTTAATACTTTTCTGTAACACCTTTATCATGGAAATAGGTTCTTTAAGCAGCTTTTAACGCGAGTGCTTAGTGTCGGGTGGACATCTTTGTAACGAGATCAGAACTAACAAAAGTGAATTTATTTTAAGCCAAGTAAAACAATTTATTGCACACTATTTTATTTAGCAAAATGGTTGTTTAGATTGTTTTGCTATAGGATTTCATTTAAGTGATTCTGAATTTTAAATACTTTCCAATTACAATAATTCGGCATTTTGCAAAAATATCGGAGAAAATTACTGTTGAACGTCTGAGCTGTGATTAAAGAGTGGCGTGGCTTGTTTCGGGAGCGATGTTCGTTCCTGGGCCATAACCATGAACTCTTAAAACAATCTCAAAGTTGTCAAATCTGTCAATTTTGGTACGTCATTTCATACAAAATTTGACAGAAACGATAATGTTTGACAGATTTGTGATTGTTTTAACAGTTCATGGTTAGGGCCCTGGTCATGTCGTGGTGTCACGCGCCACGCCTCCATTACACATCTAGTCCTTTCTCTGATCTGAGGTGATATCAGATTCCTAGTCCAACCAATAAATTCATTGAATAAAAAGTAAATGGTCACTTGTATTTAAGTACCTAAATCTTTTACGTAAAAGCACATAAGTACTACTACATTACCTACATTCTGTAAATGACAATCCATCCATCCATCCATCCATCCATCAGCCGAAAGACGTCCACTGCTGGACATAGGCCTCCCCCAAGGATTTCCACAAAGATCGGTCCTATGCCACCCGCATCCAGCGGCTTCCCGCGACCTTCACCAGATCGTTGGTCCACCTTGTGGGGGGCCTACCAACACTACGCCTTCCGGCCCGCGGCCGCCATTCGAGGACCTTCCTGCCCCAACGGCCATCAGTCCTGCGAGCAATGTGCCCCGCCTACTGCCACTTAAGGTTTGCGATTCTAAGAGCTACGTCGGTGACTTTGGTTCGCCTTCGGATCGTCTCATTTCTGATTCGATCGAGAAGAGAAACTCCGAGCATAGCTCTCTCTATCGCCATTTGAGTGACCTTGAGCTTTCTTATGAGGCCCATCGTTAGCGGCCACGTCTCAGATCCGTATGTCATCACTGGCAAGACACATTGATTCCATACTTTGGTCTTGAGGCATTGTGGTAGTGTTTGTGAAGAGAAGATATTACGTAGCTTCCCGAACGCTGCCCAAATGACAATACGACATAATATCTTCATGATCACCAAATCGTTATTTATTTATCTTCGAGTAAGCAAATATACTTATTGCCTTAATATTAAGTATCTAACAAAACAATAGCACAGTTAATGTCAAATAAACAACTAAGCCAAACCAAACAGAACACAATGAAGACTGATAAAAATTCTATTGGCATAACAATTGCCACAAATGAGATTGATACAGTAAACTCAATTCATATAATCATCATCTCGGCTTTTTACAGTTCACTGCCGGGCGTAAGCCTACCCCAAGGAGCACGATTGCCTGCTTTTTAGGGTTCCGTCGTCCTGACAAGGAACCCTTTGTAAAGATGTGTGTTGATTGAGTAGACTGTAGGCTGCTTGTATGGGTCTTCGTAGGAATTTAAAGAAAAGCACTGCCACAATGAATTATAATATTATATTATTATTTAATTAAAGTTATAAACATGACGCACTCTGGCGCGTTACAAAGGAGGGGATGTTAGAGAGAGCATAGACTATGTTTTTATATATTTTTAAAACTATTTAATGTTGGTGTCGCCAACACCCTCATAGTTTCGTCATGTACGTCTGTCTGTCTGTTTGCTTGTCCATCCGAGGTTTTTCTTGGAGACTGTTGGTACTAGAAAGCTGTAATTTTGTGGAGGTATGGATATCAATAACGCCAACTAAGTAGAAGATTAAAATTTGAAAAAAAAAAATTGTTTAGCTCCTCTACATGTAACGTGGGGATGTTTTTTTTACATCACGTACCCCGTAGTGTGTGATATCGTTTAACAGATTTTTTAGGGTTCCGTACCCAAAGGGTAAAACGGGACCCTATTACTAAGGCTCCGCTGTCCGTCTGTCTGTCTGTCTGTCCGTCTGTCACCAGGCTGTATCTCACGAACCGTGATAGCTAGAGAGTTGAAATTTTCACAGATGATATATTTCTGTTGCCACTATAACAACAAATACAAAACAGAATACAATAATATTTAAGGGGGCTCCCATACAAAGACGTGATTTTTTTGCCGTTTTTATAGAAAATGGTACGGAAACCTTCGTGCGCGAGTCCAACTCGCACTTGGCAGGTTTTTATAACTTAGTACGTATGCTTTGAGATATTATCTACCTAAATACTCAGCATTGTGAAGACATGGGTTGCAGAAGATAGAAAGAGATATACCTACACAATTACACATAGCGCTGTACGGAAGGTTTTTTTTTTTTTTTTTTTTATTACCTTAACTACTGTCCGCGGACTCTTGGTCCGCACCTTTTTTAGTTTCGTGTTTTTATTGGTTTACAGTCATGCTCCGATCTTGAAATTATTTACATGGTGTTGGTATGTAATTTCTTATATATTATTATTAAATAAAATATCTCGCCCTTATTTTTTTATATCTCGCCCTTTTTTGTAATTTATTATATTTAAGGGTTATTGGCTGTTGTTGATAGTGTTTTTTTTTTTTTTATTATTCTTGTTAATATATTATGGTAGTTCTTTTAGGTTTAATTGTTTTATACATTTTAATTATTATTATTATTCTAGATATTTATAGTACGGAAGGTTAGGTTACCCTACTTTATCTTAGTATCTTACGGTCGCACCCCTCGTATCACTGATGATTACATACTACTAATAAAAAGTAACGATTCGGAAGCGTGTCTGTCTGTCGGCGAATAACAAAACTTGGGCAATGATCGCGATAAACATAAAGAGACCCGTATTATGTAGCCGAATAAAAATGACTGGTATTGATATTGTGTTCTGTATAATGTAACAATTATATTTGTTAGTACTTGTAATAGAAGCAGTCAAGATAATTTTGTGATTTATAAACTTTATGTGTATGATTGAAATTTGCCTAACTTAGTATAGGACACCCCAACAGCTCAATGACCGAAGACTATAAAAAAAAAAAAAAAAGTTGGATGACTGGGAGCGGCTGAATGAAAGGGTGATCGTAATCTGTAGCGCTTTTTGGGAGGCTTCGTGCAACATACTGGGCCATAACCATGAACTTTTAAAACAATCTCAAAGTTGTCAAATCTGTCAATTTTGGTACGTCATTTCATACAAAATTTGACAGAAATATTAATGTTTGACAGATTTGAGATTGTTTTAACCTATCAGGCCAAGGTCAAGAGACACAATAAAAAATCTATTATGCGATCCAACCGGTGGGGCAATTGAAGCTTGATAGGTTAAGAGTCCGTGGTTACCGCCCTGATATGATGGTAATGGTTACATAATTTTGCCGCATTTCTATAATTTACAAAACGTAGGTATATAAGGTGTTTCAAAAATATCTGCCGCGGTGGTTATGGATGTAATATTACTTATATAAATTACAATAGTACTAATATTTCATGCCCAGACGTTATCATTTTTTTATTTAAAAAAATAAACTAAGGATTAAGCTTCCCTTAAATTTATTTAATATCGTAATCTATTTAAGGAATACTTTCACCATAGCAGCCGAGGTAGATATTTTTGAAACACCATATATACAATATAGGTACAGGTTGAAACTGCGACATACTTTTAAAATTTGATCATTTATATGTACAAATTATAACATGGGATCAATATTGAAATCGAGAAAACTGTTATTTATCAAATTCTGAATCCATTATTTATCTCCAATGTTAATCTCAAAGGACATAACTAAGTCTAATTAATGACACTAACTTAACCTCACACTATGACTAATTTGCGTTTTATTAACAGTCCTCACAATATAAATATCGTTCATAAATAAAACGGAGTATTGCAAATATTCAGGCAACTATTAAAATAAGCACCTTCGTCAAGTCGGCTCCCCAAAGACAAGATAGCGCAGAAGTCCACGGCATTAATTCAAGTTTTAATGGACACCGCAAGGCTGTCTCCCAGAGGACCGAGTCCGACCGTTGTCATCGACTTCGATGTGGGTCGTTATCATTTGAATTTTATACCAACAGCCACCTATTTTTATGAAATAACTTTATGATTGTGGGAGCGCGGCGTTGAATTTAAATCTTGTTTTCCTGGTAGTTTGATGGCATTATTGTGTTGTTTACCATTGTTTTTGAGTTCATACGTGAAATGATTGCTTTAGTTTGTTATTATAATAGAACATGTAGTTTACACATCGTGTTAAATAATACTTTGTGTTTTGTCGATGAATAAACACAAAATGATTGCGGTTACTATAGAGTAGGTAAATTGGATTTGGATAGCCAAATATCATAAAATAGCATTTTATTAGTAGATTCTGATTATATTTAAATGGATTGGACAAGGCAGTATTATTATTTATATAAAATAGTAGCCTGATCCAAATATAATTCTTTTTTTTAAATAAATAACAATCACCTAAACAATACTTAAAAGCTTACATTAATAAGCAGAATTCCCTGTTACTTACATGTTAGTCACCTGACCACCTTAAATTAAATATATTTTAATTAAACGTTTCGTAAGACTGTACACAAATAAGCAAGCGGTTTCCAAACCGAAAACAATATTTTAGAACAGATCAACAAGGTGAATGTCTCCTGAATTCCGCACTTAAGGGATCTATCGGTAACCCGTGTCAGCCTACAATAATACCGTATTATGGGAAGGATTCCGTCCCAATAGCCGTGACAATCGTGTGCTCGCTTCTATTTTACTTATGTGTGGTTCACGAAAATGTTACGACTTAATTAGCAACGCATTTACCAGTTCATTTTCTAGTTGTTTATGAAAGATAATCATAGTTTAAACTGCGTCTTGGACCCTTGGGTAAATTTAAATAAAATAGCCCCAAAACGAAGGTTTTACTAAAAGCCATAAAAGATTTAGATTTGACTATCTAGTTACCTCCTGGCTCTATCTGATTAGGACAATGGTATCAAATTACATTGTATTAACATCCTTATGACACAAAACTTTGAATAATTTCATGTTGGAAGTAGGATAAAACAACTTCCAATATTTGATTATTGTTTGTTATTTTACCTACAAGTTATGCAAGTAAATTTGTATTAAAAAATTAAATGTCAAAAAGTTTAATTATTTTATATCCGCATAAACTAATATTAATTTACATCGTATAGTATATAGGGTTTCTTCGGATTTTACATTTGTCTTAATTATAATATAAATGGTAAAAAAGTTAATATGGGTAACTTAACGAAACTTGGTGGCTTGCTATTAGTTCCCATTATAAAGTTAATACATGACTTTAAAAAATATTTCTAGTGAAATGTTGAAAAGAAAAGTTTTGACACAAAATGAATTTTTACCTTACTGTCACTTCTGCGTCCGTGGATAATCCAGCAATTACCGGATTACATTTATTTCACCGGCGTCCGGCCGGCAGCAACAAATTGGTGGAATTAGTGACATTAAAATTTCATTTGTAAAAGCTAATTTAACGTGTGTTTTAATCACATTAATGGAACTTTAATTATTTACTCACCCACTGCATTGTAAATAATACTGTGACGTCCGAACCTTTAACGTAAAACCCAGCCAGCGATTAATAAGTTTTATTACCGTTTTTGGTTTCTTCTAGAAATCCGAATTAGTGTTTAAATATTTCCATTTAGATTGAATATTTACATAAATTTTAGTATCGAGAAGTCAAATATATTTTATCTGTATTCATGAAAAACTTGATGCATAAATAAACCCTGTCACAATTCTTCACCTCCTTATTTCGACGTATTCGAACGGCCTACTCATTTCCGCGTTCGTGGGAATCGAGTTCGCTGATGACGTATGGGGTTTCCGCTCTCGAAATTTGGTTTTTATGACTGAAGGTTTTTGATGGAATCAATTTTATTTTGTTCAGTCGGTTATGGCAGGTAAGAGTCACTGGGTGAGGAAAAAATACACAATATAATGTGCTTTTGCGATTGTTCTGCAAATAACTGGGACTGCTCTTTCTATTCATATACACGGTGTTACTTTGCATCCTTGCCATATTTACAGAGGTAACTATATCAGTGACAATGATAACAAATCAGTAAAAAAAGAAAGACCTAAATTTTTATTTTTAATCTTGATTATTTTATTTTATCGACAATCTATTAAACACAACACTAATTATCGAAACGCATGCACATCACTAATCATATTCATCGGCACAAAAGACTTTGTAGTATTACTTTATTTGTAGTATTACCGATTTTGCAGTACTGCAAAACCAAATTTACTAAAAACTTAGTGTGCTTTATTTATGGAAGTCTCTAGTTTATCTAAACAATAGGTATTGTTCCCTACTTTTATCTCTGTGAATATGGCAAGGATGCAAAGTAACACCGTGTATAAAAAAATCTCTTTCCATCAAAACGACGTATTCAATTTGAAAGCGACCCTTGTAAAATTCGGTTGATAAATACATATTTTAGATTTAAATCCATCCTTTGATAAAATAATTTCACATCTTTTTATAACTGACCAAAGTGGACCAACCTTAATACACATACTTGTACCATAACATTTCTTTATTGCACAAAAAAATTAACTAAAGAGTAATTTTCTTGTGAGGTTTAAATTTTTAACTATAATCTTCTTCAATTGTAATTTTTTTTTTTTTTAGCAATTCCATGCAAGTTATAATTGAAGATAAAAAACACTTGAAAAATCATCGACCTCAGATCTCGAAATGTTTAAGCATTTCTGATCTTAACCAATAGTCAAATATTTGTAAAAATATTTCTATAGGGTGTTGACGGTAGTATACTACTCAGCTATACATATAGCTACAACATTGATCAGAATACGCTGGCTTTGACAGCGAGATAAAACACTTGAGGAATTTCATCTTGTGACGTGACGTCCTCGGTAGCTTAGTTGTTAAAGCACTCGCCCGGCTTGCGATGGGACGTGGGTTCGAGTCCCACCTGAGGTCGCTGATTTTTTTCAAGTGTTATTTATCTTCAATCTTCTTCAATGAAAAAATCTTAAAAAATCTTCGGATTAGCTTACCTGATCTATATAACTTTATTATAGCTGATATCTAGTCCAGGCAAAAAAATATTCTAACTTTTCTCTTCATTTCGCCTTATTCGGCTCGGGACAGACATACAGATACAGGGTGTAAAAAAAGGCTTAACGAAGCCTTAAACCACGAATTCTATACATAAAACCAAGTAGAATGCAAAAAAAATAATTGCTGGGAAATGACTTTTATTTTTGGGTATCAAAAAAAATAACTTATTTCTAACCCGCAATGTATAGCGCGCACGCCACAGACTATGCCTGTGTGTGTAAGCGGATCATGTTTCTTTGTAAAAAAGTTTAGTATTATCAAACAGAAGTCAATTTTGTAAAAAATCTTTGAAAAAAAATGTAAGTTTGACTGTCAATAACTCGGTAACCAGTCATTTCCCAGGTATAGTATAAAAGAAAAAAATGATCGTAATAATATGTAGAATATGTAGTATTCGGCTTCGTTAAGCCTTTTTTTACACCCGATATACTAAAATGGCGTCAAACTTATGACACCGCTCCTTTTGTGTCGAGGTTTAAAAAGATACATCACCCATGTTCAAACACCCGACCCGACACCCTTAAAACCACAGTATATATTATATAGCTTAAATGGTAAATTAATGTATAGTCGCGTTTTGATAAAAAAATTTATAAATTATGTACGTTTTGAAAATAAAAACTAACCAGCAAAATTTTTTATTACTTGAAAACTTTTTTAAACCATTTCACTGCAGGTCAATAATAATTGACATCTTAACTTTTTTAAACGTAGGTAATTGTTGTTTTAAAATAATAAATAATTAGGGATCAGTAGTGTTTTTCTATTATTCCTAATTTTCCTATTATGCTGTATCCGAAACTGCTTCAATGTACGTTGAAACGTAAATTTTAAGTCAAATTTAATTAAACCCATTTCAAATTGGATGTGCCCAAAAGGCAATAATTTTTAAAACAACTTCACCAAAAACATTCATTCCCAGTAAAATCTTAATGCGTGTTTTGTCAGGCGCGGATCGGCAGATTAAAATCAAATATAATCCAATCGAACAGTCAAGCTCAATATTTGCATTTCCCGTGTGCGTATGAATTTGTTATTTTTGTATCCGTTACAGCTAAATTGGAGATCCAGCCTTTTTGTATATCACCTTGACAATGCATATGAGAGTTTTAGGGATGAACCAATAAAATATTTAATTTTGCTTTCTATTTTTCTGTGAAAGTACTTGGTCAAGGTATGGTACACCATTATCTTAAATGCAGTCAGTTTGGTTGTTATTTAAGGTGTTTGAAAAATATCTGTCGCAGCTGCTAAAAGTATTTCTTACATAGATTACGATCGTGAAGAAATTTCGTGCCCCGGACGTCATCTAGAAAAAAAATAACGGCCAAGTGCGAGTCGTGCGCGACGAAGGATTCCGTGCCATTATCTATAAAAACGGCAAAAAAACACGTTTTTTGAAAGGGAGTCCCCTTAAATATTTATTATATTCTGTGTTTAATATTTGTTGTTATAATAGCGGCAACAGAAATACATCATCTGTGAAAATTTCAACTGTCTAGCTATCACGGTTCATGAGATACAGCCTGGTGACAGACGGACAGACAGACAGACAGACAGACGGACAGCGGAGCCTTAGTAATAGGGTCCTGTTTTACCGTTTGGGTACGGAACCCTAAAAAGTAAAGATTAAGCTTCATTTAGTTTAAAACCATCCACACCTGTTGTAAAACTAGCGCGAGGCGTAGTAAAAAGGGCTAGTTGGACAAGTGTGGATGGTTTTTAATAAAAAATAACATAGTTAAGCTTAATCTTTAGTTTATTATTTATTTTAAACATAAAATCGATGAATTATAAACATAAATGAATAAATAATGCTGATGTGCCAACATAAAAGTTGCAAAGTTGTGTTTTGTATTTATTTCTTTGCAGCTTTAGACATTCTTTATAATTCGTATTTCTCATTCTACCGATAACATACCAATGCGAGCGGCCATGTTTATATTCGCGGACGATCCGCGCAACGCGAAGATTCGCTTAGCGGATTCCCAGAGGCCCTTTTTCTTTTGGATAATGCTTATTTTCTGGATCGATCTGGGATTCGGGCTGTCCTTAATATAAATTCTCTTTTGACTGAACCCATTTCATTTAATGCGTTTCAGTTATAAGATACAGTAACGGATACATTGCACTTTAATGGTATTCATAATAGAGAGAAGGATTTCTAAATTGGGCTAGGCCGTAACATGTTAAGTACAGGCAACATCTTTTATTCCGTAGTTGTAGCACAAATTACGTATAGCGGCGCGGCGCGGCGATAGTCCACTCGGAACATAAGCGTCATTTCGTTAACGCACACATTGACATTGCCTTTACTCGCCATCTCGGACGATTCCGGCCAGAACTTCAGCGGGCTGTCACTCACGACACGACAGTTTACTAAGCATAACACACTCCGCGAAGCTCAGTTTTGACGATATTTATTGAAGACGCGTAGTTAGAAACGAATAAAAAAAATGCGTAACATGGACGAATGAGACAGAAATACAATTTCTCGAATAATATCAGGCTGAACCTATTTAATGGAACTTCTATATCGATAAAAGTTGCGAACTTTTTGCGAAACCACCGCGAATTAGTTGCGAGTGTAGAGTTTTGGTTATGTTGGCGGAAACTAGCGCCGCGAATATTGCTCGGTCTTCCCATTTAGGCCTGGATGTATGATAAGATAAATGTATAAACTAATCGATGTGTCAGTGTAATAAAACACACTTACTTAAAAATTCAGAATAGCATCCCTAGGTAGTAGGCCCAATTTTGGCAGTTGTTTTCGACAACGGTAGGAGTGGCCCTTCTCTATTTTTCTTTTTTGTGGTTGTAGGTTAAAAAACATTGGGACATTAAAAGCGCTTAGTTTAAGCCTATTTCAAAAATAAATTGGTTTTATTGGTTTACTGTTAAGCTGAGGCTTCACCTGCGTTTAATGCCATCAATAAGTACGCTATTGAATATAAATATCTTACTTATTAATGGCATAAAACGAGGTAAGCCCCAGCATTAGGTAAACTAATAAAGATGGTGGATTGGAATCTTAAATCCGGCCAAGTCCATGTCGTGCCACGCGCAGTATAGGGTTCCGTTTAGAGTGGGGGGACAAAAAATCGAACACAAAATGGCACTAAAGTTTAATATTTCGCAAACGGATCCCTAAATCGAAAAATAATCTCAGCAACTCCTAAGTAATTTTAAGGGACCTATACTCCACACTTTACACGATGGGGTAGGCGATGAAAAAAATATCCAGGCCCCACGTTACATGTATGGAAGCTACCATAAAAAAAAATGTTTTAAATTTTTATTCTACCACTTTGTCGGCGTGATTGATTTGCATATTTCCACAAAATTACAGCTCTCTAGGGTCAAAATACACCTACCATGTTTGTGAAGGTGTTTTTTATTCAATATTATTTTAAAGTAAAGTAAAAATCGTGTATGTTCATAACAAACGCGAAGGGTTCAACGGTGCAATTAGTGGTCAATCTGACAGCATCGTAGTAGTTCTCAGTATCATCAGATGGTAGTTTAGGGATTTGAACGCAAGCGTCATAATCATTATCATCTAAGCCCTTGTAATTCCACTGCTGGACAATGACCTCCTTTATCGAAAGCCAGAACCGATGAAAGGTGGAGTAAACAGGTTCTTGAGTGGCGACCACGCCTTGGCAAACGTACTGTAAGACGCCCCTCATGTTCGCGAGGGAGATCGTGCTCTTTGGGGGAGGCTTACGTCCAGCAGCGGACTGCAATAGGCTAAGATGATGATGATGATGATGATGATGATGATGATGATGATGATGATGATGATGTAAGATGGCGGGCGCATTGACGGTGCGCTATCTAGTGATGCGCAATCGATCGAGCACGAACAATTGATTTGCATGAACCATGATGATGAAAGAAAGCCACAGCTCAGCCATGTGCATCTAGGGCTTCTTTACCTTGCTTGACAAAGTCTTCAGTCAAGCAGAGGGCCTTCCCACACTGTGTCTTCTAGTTCGTGGTCTTGAGAATATTTCTTCCCCAACGGTTCCTTTGCATAGCGTATTAAGTAAAACGGTTGTCGTTGCAAGCACCATTTAGTTTTATGGTTTGAATCTTGTTTTAAAACAAGTCGGTACATACAATAAATTGATAGTAAAATATCCAATCGATTAGTACATTATTAACGTACATTTTACGAGGCATTCAGACGGGCGCAGGATCAAAATGCCTGGAGACGATTTATCATCCACGCAACTAAGTAACTAAGGGCATCGATCCTCAACCTCTGAGGAAACGACTATAAAGGAAGACATTATCAAAATAAGTAAATTGTTTGGGAAACTTACTGTTTCAAATTTTGTTATTTTATATTCATTGTGAAAGTAAATGTATTATTTTATTGTGAAAGTCAATAATTATTTTGTCAGGTGAATAAATGCTGAAATCCAGATTTTAAAAACGTTATTTTTTGTAACTTAGTGGAAAATATCGGTTACCAAATAAATGAATATTTTTTTTAGATTGTATTTTCCCCCAAACGCTTTTTCGCCAAAAACTGGTGCAACGACCCGTTTCCTGGAATACCTACCGTTCCGACGCCGCGGCCGCTCCAATTTATTTTCATTTTTTTGGGGGAACAGAAATTGTGTTTTTAGCTTTAACGAGTTGATACATGATATCTATTTTTGCTATCCTATCTTCATTATTCGCAGGGGATTGGTGAATCAATTTTTAATAACCTACAAGTATGCAATAGCATAGATTAGATATATTTTTTTTACTTACTCGTAGGTTAATATTTTTTTTACTTCCAGAAAAATATATTTTAGATATACCTATTATTTTTTTGTGCACAAACTTAATATTAAGGACATTCTTAATTTAAAAAAAAACAGCAAACGTTCTAATTTATTATTTTGTCCCCCTTCAAGTTTAAGTTAAAGTCAAGTTTTTTTATAGCTCTTACACCGAACTAACCACATCTTCGTACAACATACATACCAACTACTAACACACAAACACACATACACTAACACACCTCGCTATTAACCCACCACACATTAAAACACTACATACATATGAGTTTGGCACCCATTGCCAAACACTTACTGTTTTTTATATGTTCTAAACTATAGTTTTTACGCCTTGGCAAACGTAGTGTAGGCCACCCTCCAGCCCGATGGACCGACGACCTAAGGAACATGGCTGGCAGTGGCTAGATAAAAAACGCGGGAGATCGTGCACTCTGGCGTTTTTTGGGGGAGGCTTACGTCCAGCAGTGGACTGCAATAGGCTGAATAGATATAATAGAAACTATAGTTTAAGTTAGGTTTATCAAGTCAAGATAATTAAATGTACCTACATATACCTATCGTATTAAGTTATGGCAATAAAGCTTTTTCATTTAATTTCATTAATATGGTACGGACGCGGCGTCTTATTAATTAATAATTAACTTACTACATGACTGATTAAAAAAAATGTTTGTATAAAAATAAAGCTAAAAACCTTTAAAACTGCACTAAATTGTGCAGCAGATGGTCTTTACTGCTTCAATAAAATTAATCTTGTTGCCCAAGGTGGTCCGGGTGTTGTGGTACGATCATTGCTTCTAATTTCTGTAACACTGCATTGGCTTCTTACCATAGGATCATAGCAATGTATAAGAAGTCCAATACTTTAAGTGTCTTATTCAGAGTGCATTTGTTATTCCGAAACTAAGGTTAAACCACTGTACTAACGTACAAAAATCAGTGGTTTAACCTTAGTCTGGACTAGTAAATGCACTCTGAATAAGAGAGTGTAACTTTAGGTTAGGTTCTTTTTTAAGAGTCACATTTACTGTTTGTTTTTAATTTCCTTCATTTGATTATTCTAATGGGTTTCAATATCAGAACCAACACATCTTAATTTGAGGATTTCAATCATACTTACAGCGTCGGCAGTACCTTATTCAAATTCAAATATTTACCAACCTTTTAAGATGGACAGAAGGGAGTAGTGTTTATTGGTACTCTTTGAGTACGGATTCCTTAAAACCCTTTTAACCATCGTCTAGAGCCCAAGCGAACAGAGAAAAAATTTTTTTTTTGGTTTGGTACAAGGCTAGTCTAGTCACAGGGTTGTAATGAGCACGTGCATGTATCAAAGACAGCTCTCGATGAATGTATTATTTTTTAGGGTTCCGTACCCAAAGGGTAAAACAGGACCCTATTACTCTCTCTGTGACTCTGTCTGTCTGTCCGTCCGTCTGTCACCAGGCTGTATCTCATTAACCGTGATAGTTAGAAAGCTGAAATTTTCACAGATGATGTATTTCTGTTGCCGCTAATAACAACAAATACTAAAATATATATTTAAGGGGGCTCCCATTCAACAAACGTGATTTTTTGCTCGTTTTGTCAGATAATAGTACAGAACCATTCGTGCGCGAGTCCGACTCGCACTTGGCCGATTTTTTTATATTAACCCTTCAACTCAGTTCGCGCACACATGTGTGACGAGGCCATTGTTATTCAATTGTTTTTTTTCGAGCATACCGGTTTATCCATTATCCAGTAACTCCTGATTCAGCTTTGCTAATTAAGAGCTAGATTGTTCGAGCGCTAGTTAAATGAATGTATCAATTCATTAAAAATATACACCACACGCTTAAACACATGTGACAGCTCATACACTCGACATAAAAACGTAGCACATTAATTTCGCAGCGTTATACCTTTTATTTAGCGTCGTTTAATAACCGGCCGTCGGCTACAATCTGTCGGAATTAAATAAAAAGAGTGCTCGTTTTATTCGTGCCGATAATCCGACGTAATTGATTGCACTTCGTCGCGTCTGCGGCAAGCAATGGCTAGTCTTTGGCTTCCCACAAAGCGTAGGGCTGCTCAGATAATATTTAAATTTTTAATTAAATCACGCGATAAATTATACATTAGCGCGTGTATAGTTAACTACAAAATAAAACATTATTCTGTCGATTCTGTAAATAAATTGTCATACCTAGTAGTTTTGGTAAGTACTAAATGAAACTAAAACATAAACGAAAATTACAGTACTTTTTACAATTAACTTTGACGTTTGTCCCCACGTCTGCCCTCACACATTATAGAAATACTTAAGTAAGCAATTTTGATAATTACTTCGTGGAATAATAATTCCTTAGTAAATACTTTTAAACAAAGGACTGATTTTTCTTTATCAGCATCCGGCCAATTCTTGGAAGACATCTCACGTCTCGGGCACAAAAACTAAATAATAATCCCTTAGTTACCACTTTTGATTTAATCTAGTAAGCTTTTGAAACAAAGGTCTGATTAAGCCTATTCAGCATCCGGAACATTCCAGGTAGACACATCACGTCTCGGTCACAACAGGCCCCACTGCATCACTGGCTACAACCCTGTTAACGTTTCTCTGCCAAGCATCTTTTAGTCACCACATGTAAGTAATAATGCATGATTTTGTCGGGCTTTATAAAACAAGGCATTGGTAGCTAAAATTGATAGAATCAGGCGTTACTTTGCAAAAATCCATAACTAAATAATTATGAAAATGTAATTATTTTGCTTACAACTTCCGCTTAGTTACGCCGGCATAGGAACCCCAATTCCACCAACTGTAACCCACAATCTGAGGACAATCACAGGCACATGCAAAGAGCACCGCCCTCCCTCCCTCAAATTGCATGCGAAACAGACGAATGCAAAAGTTAGTACCCAACACCGACATAAAAACCTCGACGCGCGTTTCGCCGGCGTAACTAAGCGGAAGTTGTAAGCAAAATAATTACATTTTCATAATTATTTAGCATTGGTAGCTACCTAAAAAATAATTATTTAGACGACGATTTATAGCACTTGTTACAAGTAATCAAAAACATAACATGTAATGTAATAAGTTACATCATTAAAGTTTCAATCAACTACTGTCTTAAGTTTGTCCCTTAAAAAATCTTCATTAACATTTCGTAAAAAGTGGCTACAATGTAGACACTTCGCAAGATTGTGCATTAATCAAAGACCAACTTCAACTTGACCTTCAGTTGATTGATAATAAAAATAATGGGCACGTACTCAACGAGATTGGGTGATTTTTCATGCGTCGCGGTGAAATATTGTACGCGGTTACCGGGTTGGGTACGTAATTGTAGGCGCGGTTGGTTTAGGTAAAAATTCAGGGCCATAACCATGAACGCTTAAAACAATCTCAAAGTTGTCAAATCTGTCAATTTTGGTACGTCATTTTATACAAAATTTGACAGAAACCTTTACCGCCCAGAGCGGTAACCACGAACCCTTAAAACAATCTCAAATCTGTCAAACATTATCATTTCTGTCAAATTTTGTATGAAATGACGTACCAAAATTGACAGATTTGACAACTTTGAGATTGTTTTTAGAGTTTATGGTTAGGGGGCTGGTCTTTTCCTGTTTGTAAAGACATGACTTTTTGGTCGGTGATGATAGGCCTAGCAAACTAGCGTGGCAGTGGGCGGGGCACATAGCACGTAGATCTGACGGCCGATGAGGCAGAAAGGTTCTGCAATGGAGGTCACGAACCGGTAAGTGCAGCGTGGGACTCGCATCACAAGGTGGACAGACGACTTTGGTAAAGGTTGCAGATAGTCGCTGGATGCAGGCCGCTTCCAGTCGGCCGATCTGGAAGTCAATGGGGAAGGCCTATGTTCAGCAGTGAACAGCCTGTGGCTGAAATGGTGATGATGATTATAGGTTTTTCGGGCAGCCGCTCAGCACAAACGGCCCAGAGCCGCTTATACTATGGTGTTTTAATAATTATAATAATTTATTCATAAAACAGATTACAATGATGATCCAAATTATTGTTAGTACACACTTAAAACTATATTAGTAGCCATTGGATATTTAAATTGTATTATTTAATTGCCCCAATTACATCTGATATTGCTTTCAGAATGCCGTTACAGAATGTTTTACAAAGGAGTTTTTTTACATCATTTTATACTGTTTGTAGCCACTAACTGATAAACATAAACCTCCTCTCCTTATACAGTGGGTTGCTGAAAACTCTCCACGAACAGCTTTTTAACCAATGTGTTTTTTGGTTGGCATATGGCGTATATGGCTTTTCCTCAACTTTAACTTACAAATTTAACTATGTCGGCTTTGACTAGATGCAGCAAGCCTGATTATCTGAAGCGATTGCCATCCGACCTCCGTAAGGCACGGGCTTTACCCAGCCGGAAACCGGTCCGGGTAAGTACGGTTTCAATTCATCGCGTAGCAATAAGGTTGTTTTTTGAACGGATTCTCGCGGATACTAACGGTTTCCGGCAGCGTAAAGTCCGAGCCAAACATCGAACAGGGAAAACAAACCGCTTTTGCACCAAGCTGGTGTTATCTGAATGACAACTTCTTCGTGATGATTCTTTTCAAAAGTGGTAAAATAATTACGAAAAATCCAGAGGGACTTAACGTAGGGTGTGAACTCACGACTCACAGAAGCGAGACTCTAATACCACTGCTCCATTGTAAATCCTGACAATAATCATAAAAAACACAGCAAGTAAATAGTAACATTTTAAAACAAAATTGAAACTATTATAAATAAGACATTAACAAAGAATAAACAGCTTCTGTCTACTATTAAATTATAATTTATAATGTAGCCTTTGGCAACATTGGTTTACACTTAAATTAATAGTTGAATAATGTTATCAGTTTTTGGTTTAAATAGGTAGTTTTAGTTTAGTAATCTTTCGGTAGTTTTATGTTTGCATAAATATTATTTTTTATTGGAGGGTAGGCTAGTTTTAGTCGAAGTCAAGTTATCATTTGTTTTTGCCTTACGGTCGCGCTGGTTGGTTTTCTCGGTGCACAATTAATAGCATCTTTTTGGGCGAATTATGGACATATTTGAGACAATTTCATGTCTTAGACATGCGGAGTGTTGTGGCGACTATAAAATAGTTTATTTTTGGAGTGAAAACGGACTATACCACTACAAAGATTCAGTTCACAAGGACGCCCCCATCTAGGACTACGAGACCACTAATGGTACGGAATTGTATTTTTAACCGACTTCAAAAAAAAGGAGGAGGTTCTCAATTCGTCTGAATGTTGTTGTTTTTTTTTTTTTGTATGTATGTTACGCGATTACGCCGTCAATTATGGACCGATTTCAAAATTTATTTTTTAGTTTGAAAGGGTATACTCCCGAGGTGGTCCCATTTCCACCAAGTCAGATTCTGATGATGGGATCCCTGGGAAATCGAGGGCAACCCTCAATTTTTATAGGCACCCATAATGTTTTGCATATATTTTCTGATTCGATGCTGATTTTTGGGTCTGGTAATCATCATGTCATGTTGCTGACCTGATGATGGAAGCCACAGAACTCCTTAACGGATAGGAGTAAGAAGATAATACTGCAATTTGTCGACAGAACGTATTTCGCAGTGTGTTGGTCAGACGTGGAGCTTATGAGGTACCAGACCGCCAATTTTTATTTACTGGGGGCGTACCCGCACACCCAGTAACGAAAAAAAATTTGAAAGTTCCTTACTTAATTTAACCTGTTATTTAACGCGAGACCTTATCCTATGGTTACGACACCAAAATAGCCGCCGTTCTGGTTGGAGTGTCTGTAAACACTTTTCTTAAGACTTAAAAATTTTCGTCGAAAAATTGACCCTTTATAACACCTTATTTTTATCATACCATTGGATAGGGGGTCCATAGAGGACCAATATTAGTTAAGGTTACTTTGCTGTAAAGTAATTTTTGGCGAAGTTAGGAGGGAAAAAATAGAGGACTTAACACTTAAAATTGTAAAATAAAAAAAGTTTAAAATAACTAAAAACCGACTTCAAAATGAAACTAAAAAGCGAAAAATAATATTGACTTAAACATACCTAATCAGTTCTTTTTGGAGTCGGTGCGAATGAACACATTTTAACTCTCGATGGCTGGCACCGACTCCAAAAAGAACTGATTAGGTATGTTTTAGTCAATATTATTTTTCGCTTTATAGTTTCATTTTGAAGTCGGTTTTTAGTTTTTTATTAAACTTTTTTTATACTTATTAGAATGTAAAAAATACCTATGTTCCTTAAATACGCTTTATCGGCTTAGCGGGTTGAGCTAAAATTTGTATTACATTTATATATTGAACTACCTAAATATATGGTAGGAGTGTATTCCTGTGGTAAGTATATTTATTTATTCCTAATTCTTAAGTCTACAACGGTGAATTTTCAGTCACAAGCTTCTATTATTATTCTTATTTTCATAACATGTTGTCAATTTGCTATATTAATTTCTAGTACGTGGTCAACATTGAGATTATAAACCGTTGTAGCAATGTAGGTACATCCCGCCTGTGGGTACACGCAATCAACATGCCCCGAGTGGCCTTACGCCTCGAGTGACGCAGAAATTGTTATCACTCGTAAAACTAGCAGTACAACTTACTTATGGGCTATTAGAGTTAGTAGAAGTTGCAATTTTAATGGCGAATTGTGTTAATATTTAGAATGCTTTGAGGGTATATGGTCTTTGTTTTCTTACAATTGCAATGTAGATTCATGGACTTTTGGCATCATTATGTGTGAACAACATCATAATAACCATGATACTTACTTTTATAAAATATTTTATTATCACTTTGCATGCTTTGAAGCTATTTTTATGAATTGTTTCGACGAGAAAGACTTTAAAATTACGTCAAGTCAGCTAACATCCTCGGTAGCTTAGTTGGAAAAGCACTCGCCCGGTATGCGATGGTCGGGTCCCACCTGAGGTGTTCGATTGTTTTTAACTATTTTACTATGTTAAAATGTATACATAATCATCATCATCATCTCAGCCACCGGACGTCCACTGCTGAACATAGGCCTCCCCCAGTGACTTCCAGATCGGCTGATTGGTAGCGGCCTGCATCCAGCGTCGTCCTGCAACCTTTACCAGGTCGTCTGCCCACCTTACGCTGCGCTTGCCGGTACGTGGCCTCCATTCTAGAACCTTTCTGCCCCATTGGCCGTCAGTTCTACGTGCTATGTGCCCCGCCTACTGCCACTTCAGCCGGCTAATCCGTCGGGCTATGTCAGCGACTTTGGTTCGTTCACGGATCTCCTCATTTCTGATTTGATCTCGCAAAGAAACACCGAGCATAGCCCTTTCCATAGCGCGCTGTGCAACTTTAAGCTTTCTTATAAGGCCCATAGTAAGAGGCCACGTTTCTATTCCGTATGTCATCACTGGTAACATACACTGGTTATATATATACATATAGTTATAGAGTACTATAGAAAGTTATAGAAAGTACCTTACCTGGCAGCCCTGGTGCCTGCATGGTTGCGCAAACATATTTAGAAATTTGTATACATTTAGTAACTTTGCTTCCAACCGGCCAATTCAGAAGTCATTAGGAGAAGCCTATTCAGCAGTCGTCATTGATGTCCTATGATATAAATGATGATGATGATGATAAATTTAGTTGATGGCACTGACGCTTCATGTTTTTTTTTTGTTATTACCTAGAAATTTACAGCTCACAAGCAAAAGTCTTGTTTAAGGCTACACCTACGTTTACAAAAATTAGCACAGACAGTTAATAAGCTAGGTTAATCCTCTCGTTTAATTCGTGCACACATTTGTGACAGGGCCATTGGTATTCAATTGTTATCTATTTATCCAAGAATACGGGTTATAGGTCTAAATACCATACGAATTTATGTATTACCCTATGCAGAAGTTCATTCACTGTGTTATTGGAGCATTCTCTGCAGTTACAGCTCCGGCATAGTCAAAATTATTTCAAATACGTACAGCATTCAGTTTGAACATCTATCATCAAGTCTCGGAACGGACGTCGGACAACCTTCCTATATATTCATACAACCAAAGATACAACTGCACAGAAGGATCATTGCCACCTTACTTGATAAGGTACTCTATTTGCCGAAAAATTCTGATTGAATGGTCAACCAGTCTGCAAGATTTAACTTGTAAATTTTGGCCACAATCAGTGCTTGTTTTATTTTTCTTTTCTGGTAATTTTACGCCTATATTTGAAAAATAAACCTATTAACTAAATAAAAGTGTTAAGTTATTATTATATTATTTGAATAACGTTAAGCAATATGACCTAAACCATTTATACCAAACCAACATATTATTACGGATCGAAATATGAAAAAAAACAACAACATTCAGACGAATTGAGAACCTCCTCCTTTTTTTTGGTCTTTTTTTTTTTTTTTTTTATTTGAGATCGGCTTTCTCTTGACCCCAATCTTGCTCTAGAGCATAGATGGGATCTACGATGGAGCGAGCTTGCCCAGAAGATGCCTATTCACTCTGGACTTAAAGAGAGTCAGGTTATATGCACTCGGAAATACAGACGCAGGCAGGGAATTCCAATCTTTAGCTGTGCGCATTATAAAAGATGATGAGAAGCGCTTAGTGCGGATTATGGGTATATCAACTAAGAACGGATGGTAGCCGGCCGTGCGTCTGGATGTCCGATGGAAGAAAGGTGAAGTCGATTAAAAAAGGCCGAATTAATGGAATTACATTCTCTGCTCGGTCTGAAACTGATCGATTTATAAATAGCTTTAATTTTTTCCCAAAGTTTCTTTGTACACATGTTGTACTATAGTTGGGTCTCTGTACCAGTTTATTCTGTGTCCTCTGGGACTTAGTACATTAACATACGAGAGACAGTAACAACCGCAATAGAACCTCCCAAGACTTGAGAATCGTTTGGCAAAGTTAAATTGAATCGTCTAAGTTAGGTTAAGTGTACTTTTTATTATTAATAAAAATGGAGTTAAGACTGGAAGAGGCCGTAAATTTATGTTAACTTAAAAGTCGTTACAATTTTCATCAACATAATTTTTTTCCCTTTTAAAATGATAACCTTTTATTATGTCACTCAATACGTTGCAATAAGGTTTAAAGTCCAATGAAAATGTTTCTATATTTATGCCCGTGGATGTCCAGCTGATTAAAACCTGGCTTCCCAAAGAACTGACTCTTTTCTGTTTCATAATAACCTGGCTTCCTTATTACGCATTTACAAAGAATTTTTTGGAAAAATATACCACAATATTATGTTATTTTTGCAATCAAAATATTCAGATTATCATCGTAATATAGCCAGACCGTTTACTATTAAGCATCCGACGACCGACGACCTCCGTAGCCGAGGGGCGAGCACGCCGGACTATATAAGGCGCCGCCATCTCTGAGGTTCCGAGTTCGATCCCCGGTCGGGTCAATGTAGAAAACGAACTTTTCTATATTGTCTCGGGTCTGGGTGTTGTGGTACCGTCGTTGATTCTGATTTCTATAACACAAGTGCTTTAGCAACTTACCTTAGGATCAGAGCAATGTATGTGATGTTGTCCAATATTTATTTATTTATTAAGCATAGGCCGCCTCCAACGATTTTCTGATTGACCGGTTGTAAACGGCCTGCAACCTACATCATGTCCACCTTATGGTATGACGTCCTATGCTATGCTTGCCGGTATGTGGCCTCTTTTCTAGTACTTTTCAGCTATATTGGCCATCTGGGCCATAACCATGAACTCTTAAAACAATCTCAAAGTTGTCAATCTGTCAATTTTGGTACGTCGTTTCATACAAAATTTGACAGAAATGATTATGTTTGACCGATTTGTGATTGTTTTAACAGTTCATGGTTAGGGCCCAGTCCTTCACACTAAAGATTATGATTTTAATTGATGTTGACTGTACATACACTTTCGTCTTTAGGGAACTGTACCTACTGTAGGCTTGTTTTGCGCCTCCGACCAGCCAATCTGGATGTCACTGAGGGAGGCCTATGTTCAGCATTGGACGTCCTGTGACTGAAATGATGATGATGATGACTGTACATATAGCAACATATTACGTTCTTTCAGAATCATATAATACTACATTAATTTGATTAAACAATTATAGCCCATTCAATGTATTGATAACTAAAATCAAACTCCCGAAAGTTGAAGTCGAAAAAATGGTTTATTTATTTGTTTATTAAATACTTGAAAGGCAGTTACATTCGGTTATGGTAAAAACTTAAAACTAAACAGTGCAGAAAAAAATGTTTTGCCTGAACTAGGTGGAACCTGTGCTTCAGGCATGAGAGATCTTATGTTGGACAAATTAACACACACACACAATTATGTTGGGTAACAATTCTAAAATATTATTCTATTTTTTATTTATTTATTTACAAGTTACAAGTAATTCTTCTGTTTTATCGTAGGTTAAGTTTTTAAAATATTTTTCGAGTGCTATTTTACAGTTATAATAAATAAAATTTAGTTAAAAATTAAGTTGACATATAAAGTTCTTTATTTATTCTATTATACAGAAAAAGGCCTAAATATGAAAAAAAAGTGCACAAAAATACGCACAAATCACTCATTGCAGCATTTAATAAATCGCGAAACTGTAGTCAGTAATGATGTGAATACAAGAGTGAAACAATAATGATTGCTGCCACGTGCACATGCGACCGGCGCTATTGTCCGTCGATACTGCATGTTTTATTAATGTTGCAGGGTATTCGGGGAGTCGGACAGTTCGGAAAACTGAAATTATTGGGGCATTTTAAGTCCAAAAGTAACTGTGTAGGGTGTTTCATGTAATGGCGAACTTTTATATATTATTTTTAAAACAAAACTAGCTGTTGCCCGCTTCTTCATTTTCGTGGTATTAAATTTAGAAATATACAACTAAAAATAATACCGTAAGGGGACCTAGTCCCCCTTACGGTATTATCTAGTCTCCTTACGGTACGAAATATAAGTACTTTAAAACCTATTGTCAGATTTACTGAATATACACACAAAATTTCATAAGAATCGGTAAAGCCGTTTCGGAGGAGTTGTGTTACAAACACTGTGACACGAGAATTTTATAAAATAAAGATTTTGGACATCTTTTACATTCAATTTTTCGTTAATAATTCCTTATTTTTATTTAAATTTAAAACTTTGATCATGCCCAATTTCAATCATCATTATCATATGCACAGGCCTGCCCCCGGTTGACAGTGGCCTGTTATATATAAGGTCCGATTTTATTAGTGTTCATCCTGTTAACCTGTGGCTATATAGGTGAAAAGCTATCGTAAAAACCAACTTTCAAATGTCTATCATAGAAAATAAAAAAGTTAAAAATAAATTACAAAATAACAACATCGACTTCATATTGCATAAACTCGTCCTATCTTCAACTCTTTCTCGCTCTGTACAAGGGGAAGGAATAAGACGGATAATCAGATGGTTAAACGTAGCAAAGATAGGACGAGTTTAGGCAATATAAAGTCGATGTTGTTGATTTCTAACTTTTTTAGTTTTTATGGTACACGTTTGAAAATTGGTTGTATAGTCATAGGTTAACAGGATGAACACTAATAAAATCGGACCTTATATAGCGGCTTCTTGTCCACTTTACGGGTGGACATCCTTCGATGCGCTTGCCGGTACGTGGCGTCCATTTCATTTCAATAAATAAATAATACTAACTCAGTTTAATTGTAAAATGTGTTTTCTGTAAACTTTAATGTGTGCCTTATATAGTGGAATATGACCCTAATCACCTTACAGTAAGGATGAGGCTTGAGCCTTAGCGGTAGGCTTTCTTTACAAAATCCAGTGACGATTTACATAATCTACCACTATGGCCGTGTAGCACTGTTAGGTATTTATTAAGTAGACTGATTTCGACTTTTCCTGCAGCAAATTGGCACCCAATGTTTTATTAACGCCACGTTAACACTCGCTGAAGAACAATGAGCGAAGGGTAGAAATAAAATATCGCCGAGGACATTTTGCCACTTTCATTTTCTAAAAACTTACTCACTCATACTCGATTACATGTTAATGTACACATGCTTACATGGAATAGCATTATTTATGAGCGATATTTGCGTTTTATGATTCTTATTTTTTGTAGATATGACAGTATTGTTTATATTTACCAATATTTAAAAGTTCACATGTAGGTACTTTTATAATCACTTTTTCTAAACACACTCAATTATTAGTCTTAAATAAAACCGATCAAATTATTTTTAACGGTTATAAAGTTTTGCTTTTGTCGTCATCCGTATTATATTTTTGTGGGTTTTGGAGCAGTGGTAGCTCAGTGTCCGAAAAATCCTAGGGAATCAACAGCGCACAGCATGTTTATTGGGATTTTTAGCAATCTATGTACAGATTTATATCATCTACTCGACATTGTATAAAATTGTGACAAATGTTTGCCTTTACGTAAGATCAGCTAGTGTAGATAAATAAATCATAGTGTAGCCATAGTCCATAAATTGTCCGGTTTCCCTGTCTTAGTCTCCCTCGGTTTCCGGGTTAAAGAAGTCTGATAGTATTTACTACAAATGTGACAACTAGACTTGCCTCATCTAGGCCATAACCATGAACTCTTAAAACAATCTCAAAGTTGTCAAATCTGTCAATTTTGGTACGTCATTTCATACAAAATTTGACAGAAATGATAATGATTGACAGATTTAAGATTGTTTTAAGAGTTCGTGGTTACCGCCCTGAGGTCATATTGAAAACGTCCCCCGACTATGGAAAAGCAAAATAGAAGTAGTTAGCCGTGTAATGTGTTAGAAAGAACTTGCCTCTTTTCTCACTAAGAAATTAGTTTTCCAAATTTATATTTTTAAAATTTTTGTTTTTAGCTATTACCATGCTAGGATTATCTAAGATTTTTAATACTTGAAAAAAAAAACGTCCGCCTCAGGTGGGATCCGAACCCACGTCCATCGCATACCGGGCGAGTGCTTTACCACTAAGCTACCTTTGTAAGCTAGCTTTGACAGCGAGAACCACATGAAAGACTAACGTCTTAGCTAGCTTAGTGGTGAAGCACTCGCCCGGTATGCGATGGACGTGGGTTCGGATCCCACCTGAGATGGACGATTTTTTTTCAAGTAATTATTAAAAATCTTATATTTTTTACGTTGCGACAGGAGCGAAGCCTTACAAGCACTTGCATTTGCTTATTCATACCGTATGAAATAATGTAGAATTATAATTTATTCACAACTCATATAACGCTAATTACTTGAACTCATACATCTCTCACAGTATATTCACGAGACTTACTTAGTTCATTATCTATTTATAGGAATTGCATCGTACTTAAGTGGGCCAAAGCATAAATCAGCTCTTCATTCTAATGAGGGAACGTGAGGCAAATGAGCTTTCCCGGAAGCTCACAAACAATATGCTTGCTAAAATAATTTCTGCATAGGGTTGATTGTAGTAGTAAAATACGAAGTCTTTTTGGTCCTTAATTAAGATGTTTTGGAATAGAATAAGAAAACACAACTATGTTATTCGGATTTATGATAAGATGATTCAAGATTCAAAATAAACAGTTGCATGAACTTTAAATACTTTTTAAAATGATTCAAAATACAACTTTTTCTAAATTGAGTTAAAACTGGATGTAACTGGAAAACGCCACTAACTTATTTCATTGTCTGGTTGCTCGTATGTCACACTAAGCTGATCCTTACTTCTAAATCATGACAATTAGTTGATATCCGACCCCCTAGCATGACCAACAAAACACGATATTACGATATCTTAGATCGATTTATCGACACCCAACTTTCAAATAATATGATATGATAGACGACCTCCGTAGCCGAGAGGCGAGCACGCCGGACTTGGCCGCGTCTCCATCTCTGAGGTTCCGGGTTCGATCCCCGGTCGGGTCATTGTAGAAAACGATTTTTTCTATATTGTCTCGGGTCTGCGTGTTGTGGTACCGTCGTTGTTTCTGATTTCTATAACACAAGTGTTTTAGCTACTTACCTTAGGATCAGAGCAATGTATGTGATGTTGTCCAATATTTATATTTATTTATAATGATTCTATAACCAGGTGGTACATTAGGTACAAATTCATGAATTATATGGTTTGCTTTACCTTTAACAAATAAACCACTAACTACATAGCATTCGATCCGCACGATCGTTGTCGATAGAATGCTGACAGGATATTATTATTGTGAATCAGTACTTAAAATTGCATATAATATCTCCTTTCCCTAACCTTAAATTTTGCCTAGTCTATCTATCTATCTATTAAGCCTATTGCAGTCCACTGCTTGACGTTAGCCTTCTCCGAAAAGCGCCAAAGAGCATTCAAATTCAAATTCAAATTCAAATATTTATTTGCTATTAAGTAGGGTACAGTACATGTGATATTATTAGAGATGGTGCATTAGCCTACTTAACTATACAATTAGCATGCAAATATTATATATAGAAAACAGTTTCGAATACCTAAATGATCTTAATTCCTGAGTCAATTCAATCACAGCATTCAATTAAGTGATGATCTCCCACTTTTTTCATCCAGCCACTGCCAGCCATCTTCCTAAAGTCATCGATCCATCGCGCTGGGGGGCATCCTACACTACGTTTTCCAAGGCTACGTTCTCCACTCAAGAACCCGTTTACTCCACATTTTATCGGTTCTGCGATAGATGTAGCCAGCCCACTATCTGTGAAGCTTGTACATTTTTATTATTTCCTACCAAAAACCCTGCTTTAACTATTATAAATTTAAAAAAATATATCTTTTACTCACCCAAAGCTGCTTTACTCCGCCCACTTTCTTGTCCAGGGCCCTAACCTTGAACTGTTAAAACAATCTCAAAGTTGTCAAATCTGTCAATTTTGGTACGTCATTTCATACAAAATTTGACAGAAATGATAATGTTTGACAGATTTGTGATTGTTTTAAAAGTCCATGGTAAGGGCCCTGGGCCATAACCATGAACTCCTAAAACAATCTCAAAGTTGTCAAATCTGTCAATTTTGGTACGTCATTTCATACAAAATTTGACAGAAATGATAATGTTTGACAGATTTGTGATTGTTTTAACAGTTCATGGTTAGGGCCCAGATGTATAAATTGCTATTACCGGAAAAGTAAATACAATCGCGAGTTATAAAATTCAATATCGTCGACCATAATCCGTTGAGGAAAAATGTTTCGCACGGAAAATATTTAGGTGCGCACATACGGGACGATTTGTCGCTACGATTCATTGTTTTACATTATAAAGAAAGAACAAATTTTAATTTAATTTAAACTACTGGATGCAGTAGAGGCCTATGTTCAGTAGTGGCGTCCTATGACTGAAATGATGATGACGATCAAAAAGATGTATTGTAGTTTTAGGGACTCTTGTTTTTATGATTGTTCCAAAGAGAAAAGGGCGGTTTCTTTTAAGTGAGGTTTTTATACATCATGTAACATTTATACCTAACGTAAAGTAATAGAAAAGATAAATACTATCAAGGTATTGTGCACTTTACTTCGAAATTTAAAATGTCATTAAGCTGCTTATGATGCTTAAAATAGCAATTTTCAGTACTTATCTAATAATAATCATTGTGTAAAGTAATGTCTATGGTTATGTCAATAATCATATACCCACACAGAAATAAAATTGAATGTCCATTACATAGCTTTAATCTATAAGACAAATATTTCATAATATTCAGTAGCAAAACAACATCAATCAACTATTTAATTCATAAATGACTTAAATCAATCAAATCACTAGGCAAACTGAATACAACTTAGTCTAGTCGCGTAGACGCATTCTGGAATCAGATTGAAACGAAAAATCGCCCCGTGTGTAAACACTTTTACAGAGTAATTTGTTTCGAAGACATAAAGAATTCGTGGATGAATAAATGATATTAGCATCTCTGTTATGGTGTTTCCGCATCGTTTGTTATCGCATTGTTTCGCTAAATAATAACGTTTTTCAGCGTAATGTTTGTGTGAAATATTACAAATGCTCGCTCCGTTCCGCGTTGATTCCGCTGAGTGATACATACTGGTTGTGATTATTATGTTGTGTATTTGTTTTAATCGGTTTTTGAATTGTAATACTTCTTAGCAACTTGATACTTTAAAGTTTTAAGATGCACAGCTTATTTTAAGTACGTAGTTTTTATCTTCCTCTGCCAGAACCCTTTTTTTTAAATAAATAAGTATTGGACAACATCACATACATTGCTCTGATCCTAAGGTAAGTAGCTAAAGCACTTGTGTTATAGAAATCAGAAACAACGACGGTACCACAACACCCAGACCCGAGCCAATATAGAAAACGATTCTACATTGACCCGACCGGGATCGAACCCGGAACCTCAGAGATGGCGGCGCCATTTAAAGTCCGGCGTGCTCGCCTCTCGGCTACGTAGGTCGTCAATACAATTCTAAATGTCTTAAACTTATAACACTCAAATAAACATATGTGAAAGCTTTCCATTAATATAATTTTTGAGCTATGGCGAACTTATAAAGTTCCATTTTTACGAAGAACGGAAATACCTGAAACTGATAGGGTCCCAAAAATTTTACGCTTCGAAGTTATATCAAAGTTATCATTCTGTGACAAGTCTGATTCGACACGAGTAGAGCTACAATCACCGCTAGTATGTTCATTAAAATATTTTAACTAATATGAACACTCTTTTAACTGACTTGTTAACCATTACTCTTTACATTTCTGTCTAACACTAACATTTAACTTTTATAAAGCAAGTCTATTTATATGGTTTCCGCCAAACAACGCGCTGTACATATTCAAGTGCATAGGATTTGGTTAATGCTCCTACTAACAGAATACGAGTTTAATCTTAAACAGACGAAAATGATCTTCTTTTTCTTTGAAATAAGGTTCAGAATAGCTATTTTTCTAAAGTGACTGTACAGTGTAAAACAATTCGTATACATTTTTAGAGTTAGTACATTTTGATGGAAGACTGAAAAAGCAACGGTTTGTAAAGTGAGGCATCCAAATTATTCTGTAATGTCTTGAGTTTCATTCAATTTATTATGAAAGTAGTGAAATTTAAGAACATATTTCATTGGAAACGAAAAGTTTATTTCAAAGTCACAGCTTACAAATAAATGAAATAAAATAAATTGAATTACAAATTCTAATTTGGTTGGCTTTTGCTGAAGACAGGATAAACACAAAGTCATAATAGCTTAAGACCGGTCAAATATGATTCGGACTTGCATTTAGGGGGCTCTGGGGGGTAACCATGAACTCTTAAAACAATCTCAAATTTGTCAAATCTGTCAATTTCGTACGTCATTACGTACGAAATTTGACAGATTTGTCAATATTTGACCCCGCAGATCGTATTTCTTTTAGTTCAATTTGGTATCTTTTTAACACCCCAAGCCCCCAATTATCCCAAATTGTTTTCATTATAATCACAAGTTTAAAACTTGTATAGCACTGTGCTAGGGAGAAGAGATAAATAGTCATACATTTTTTTCTAGAAGCATTGAAACTTTTTCGATTTTATTTGCTTAAACTCTAAGGCCCATTTGCGCATCTCAGGATTATCGACTTTAATCCCGAACTATCTACTAACACGGTACCTATGATTCTATCGCTCTCTGTTTGCATGACAATGACAGAGACAGAAAGTTTCTCATGTCTTAATCTTGAACTAAACTAATCCGGTGGTACCGCAAGTCCACCAAAGACTACAAAATATTTTGTTCGGTTCTTCTATCCAAACCGACTAACATCATACTCATTAACGCATTAGCTGCATCTGCATCATATCGTCAACATAATTGAACGAAGACATGAATATTCGCATATCCGAAACTTATTGAAAACCGTGTGCTTCATCAGTATGCTGGGCTCGTGCGCGAGAGATATTACCTCTTGCATGTATGCGCAGTATAATGTACAAGCACTTAATTAGCGTCTTCTTGTCCTGGGATAACGCACATATCGATTAACTCGTATGCTCGGAAAAAAGATAACAATTGAATAACAATGGCCCCGTCACACATGTGTGCGCGAACTGAGCTAAAGGGTTTCCAACCTTATCATTGCTTTCCTTATTAATCCAAATCTTTGCAAAATAATTAACTTTGGCAACGTTTTAATTTGGTTCCGTAAACATTGGTAATCAATCTGAAACGCTATTTTACTTTATTCATTTTGTTATTAGATTATAGATATTATAAAATACATAAATTCTACTTATTACACACCACGCGAAGCAAATAATGCAGAGCTAATAATTATCTTATATCAATAGACTTAAAGCGGCACAATTTTAGCGATATTATCGCTAAAAGTAATTTCTTCCCGACAATCTTTATGAATAAGGAACAACAGTTGAATTGGAGCTGTTGGTCTGAGTCTCTATTTAAGGACTCGTCTTGTCCAGAAGATTTCGGTCATTCTCACAGTGTGTCCGACCCACATCCCTACAACTTACCAAAGATCGAATCACCAAAAATGTATTGGTAAAACGTTTTTTCTTTTAAGCTAACTTAGATATTTTAGAATTATCTATCATTGTTGTAAAATTTTAAAGTGTTTGATTAATTACGTACTCCTATGTCGATATCAAAAAACTTCTCATACCGATAACTCATTTCTAATTTACCGATATAGTCGTAGCACTTAACACTGCTCTATACATGTATTTTACTGTGTGCAAAGCGATTTACTTTCATAATTATGTAACTACTTAGCTTTATTAAGGTTCTTTGACCTATAAATATTTCATAAGTCTAATTATTTTATTATCACCTCAACCCTTACCATAACCCTTTTTTCACACAAAGAAGAAAGTTGTTTGCTTGACCTGTCAGACGCTGTTTCAGCTGTTCCATTTATTGATTAAAGTTGCAGAAATGTTTTAAAATTGAATTCCTTGTTGTTTGTTGTCTAATTTTAAAATACTTAAAGCATAGCTTTAAAATATTAATATTTTTAAAGTTTCTCAAATTATGGTCGATGACTACAGCTGTATAATTATTTCTTTGTTTGATAACTTTAAGGGAGAAGAGTAGTTGCGTTTGTAATCCAGATCATGAAGAGTCATCAACATCATATAGCCATAGAACGTTTATTGCTACCTTTACTTCTTTCGAACTTGTAGATGGACGTCCCACGCTGCGCTTGCCGGTACGTGGCATTCATTCTACAACTACCCACTCAATTTTAGCTTACTAATGCCAATTAGTTAAATATATATTTACAAAAATGAAAAGATTGATTTACAGATTCAATTGGCTAATCATTGGGCGTAGTTTAAATCTAGTCTTTATTCTTATTAGTAAGGGTATACCAGTTTTTATTAGACTCAAGCCTATGTTTTCTTAGTAGAGTGCATCGCGTAAGCTACGGAACTGGTAAACTACTAACACCCGGGGCGGCTTATAATAACCCGCTCATGTTCCAAGTTAGACCGTGAGATGCCTTTAGCTTAGAGACAAAGGAGCTTTGTTCAATTAACAAAATCATATTAGTATTTTGGCTCAATACGGCGTAGTGATGCAGTGATGAATTGCAAGCGAAGAGGTCCTGAATTCACATCTGGGTATAACCTTTTACAAATGATTGATTTTATAATTTAAAAATAACTAAAAAATACACTTTTTAATGTACTGAAATAGCTAAAATAAGCCCAAACATGGAGGTCGTAGATAGTCATTGAAGAGTTCTACCATCTACCTCCGGGCTCATCCATCAGATCAGCATTATCACGTCATTGTCATCCGAACGTCAAATCATCATCATCTCAGCTTCTTGCAATCTACTGCTGGACATAAGCCTCCCCCAAAGATCGCCAGAGAGCACGATCTCTCGCTTTTTACATCCATACACTGCCAGCCATCTTTCTAAGAACGTCAGTTCACCAAGCTGGGGGACGTCCTCCACTACGTTTGCTAAGGCGTGGTCACCATTAGAGAACCAGCTTACTCTACCTTTCATCGGTTCTGCGACAGATGTGGCCAGCCTAAGCTTGCTAGATTTTTGGACTATGTCCGTTACTTTAGTCCTCTGCCTGATGACCTCGTTTCGAATTTCATCCCTGATATGTCAGATGATGATAATATCAGATATAAAGTTTTAAATCGAAACGTCAATTAGGTAGGTTAATAACTATAACTACTTTCATGTTTTGATTACAAAGTTAATTAGTTACTCAATCTAATAATCGTGTGTTAATAATTTGATATCTGTCGCCTTGTAATATTAGATTCTGTGATATATGACAAATAAAACATAATATGAGATAAATTATTTTTATGTCATACACGACTCGGCACTTTAATAACCTTGTTATCTAATCTTTGTAATGGTTAAAACCAATACGTCTCACTTATAACTAACTAAATTGGACTAGCTTGGGCACTACTTGTGACTAAAAGACATATGACTCATTAACAAAGAAAAAGCGAGCGCGAAGATGTTTCGTGACTAATTCTATTTTAATCTACAGCGTCTAGTATTCGACTGCTGCATAAGCCGTCACAATCACCATTTGGAAGATAGGTATTTTTTATAAATATTGGACTACATCACATACTTGCTCTGATCCTAAGGTAAGTAGCTAAAGCACTTGTGTTATAGAAATCAGTGACAACGACGGTACCACAGCACCCAGAGCCCAGACCCGAGACAATATAGAAAAGTTCATTTTCTACATTGGTCCGACCGGGGATCGAACCCGGAACCGCAGAGATTGCGGCGCCATATTTTATATAGTCCGGCGTGCTCGGCTACGGAGGTCGTCAAGGATATTGAATTTAAAATCATTAAGCTAGGTAAGCTACCTAATCCAAAAGATCCTATTTATGGTCAACTTAGTTTGTTAATGTTTTTAAATTCTAATAGTACTTCTCCTTAAGGAAACTCAAGTATAAAAAATCGTCAACATCGGTTCAAATATGCAAAGATTTAGCAAAACATATAGCCGTATCTTTCTCCTCTTTGAAGGCTGTTGGAACATGAATGATTAAGAAGGAATGATCTCTATCACCAGAGACAGCAGCCAGTTACAGCTGCAAATAACATTAAAATTTCTAATATTTTTTTAGGTGTCGCATGCGGTGTAAATGTCATATTAGACAAACGCCACAAAAATAGTTCCCGCTCTCGCTTCCGCGCTTTCTATGTCGTAATTGGAAAAACCACATCAAAAAAATCCTTATGGAAAAAGGATACTATAAAGTTAAAGATTACTTGAACGACAAGAGTGCATGGACTTAATAGCCTGCCTAGCTCGCAATTACACTATCTTTTAATTGTATTTCCTGTAATAAAATCAGGTTAACAAACTCAGTCACCTTCTTCTTCTGCGCTTCTTTTCATCACCAGCCGATATGTTGTCCCGAAGCGGTGGTAGAGCTAAGTTATATGTTGGGACGTGTATAAGTGCTCGGTAGAGGGCCTACATACAGATAAAGAATTTAATTTCATTTCATTTCATTTATTTCATTTCATTTCCTTTCATTGTTGCTCCCGCTCTCGCTTCCGCGCGTTCTATGTCCTAACCAGGATAGTTGCTTCCGCTCTCGCTTCCGCGCGTTCTATGTCCTGTTACCAGGGCGAGACTAGTACCGCTAGTACGCTAATATAATTACGGGCGCTTCGCTATTTGTTCTGCCACTGTCCAGAAAATGTGGACTGCTTCTGAAATTAGAGTAAGTTTAGTTGAAGTTTAATTTTCTCTTTGTTCTTGTTGTTAAAGTGGATGGACTAACCTAGAAATGGGTTAAATAAATTTGCGGTCACTTGACAAAAGGAATAGTAAAAAGAGGTAATGTTAAACTTTGCATATGGACTGCACGAACCATTCTTTTAATAAATTGATTGATACGTGCAATAGATGTATCCATAAAAAAAATTTGGCCGCAAGACATTTTCTGCTACTAAACTAAAAGAAGAAGCAGATATTTAGGCATAATTTTAATAAAAAATGCACCAGACTGAGCAAAATATTTTGACCATTTTTAAACCAAAACTAAATTACTATTGTGACATTACAAATAGTATTAATAATGTTAGTTTACAAAACAAAATATTAGTTTCCACAAATTTTCCTTTTTTTCGCCAAGCCTAATTAACTTCGGCATCAGTGTGCACTTTTAACTATTCAAAAATAATAACTACTGCAATATTCCTTAATCGAACACAATGACTGTTTAATTCACAATCAGAACGAATCGGTAGCATTAAATTAATTAATCAAATATCGAACGTGAAGTTCATGCACGTCAAATTTTAATATTGGCGTGTTCAACCAGTGATATTCCAATTACGAATCTCTGTCCGGCCAGTGACTTGGTCAGGAAGTTTTAACTGTTTGAAATACAAAATCAGTTTAAATATTGAGGTATGTCCAATGCCCAGCAGTGGTAAACATAGATTCACTCACTGGCTTTTGCGATATAGGGGGGCCTTACCCCTTAAAGCCTTAAAGGCGTTTATTCTCAAAAAAGACAAAGTCACTTACATGAGAACAGAGTTATAGAATGAATACAGTCGTCATCCGTATTAATTTGACACAAATAGTAATCATAATGAGCAAGTTTAGTTTTAAGCGCAGCGCAGTAAGCAGGGTTACCATTCTATGACTATAATAATAACCGTGTAACTTAAACTGAGACGTTCTTTGATTATCTAATCAGTACCTATATTTATCAAATGGCCTAATTAAAAGCATTCTAAAAAAATATAACCCTCGTTTGGCAGTCGGGTAATAACACACAACTCAGTTAAAGTGTTATTTAGTTGAACTCAGTCATTCAATAGATCAGTGGTCAGTTAATATGGAATGTGAGCCGCAATGAATGAGTGATGAGTGATCTACTACATAGATTCAATAATTCAAAGTAACAAACTGTTGGTGATTTTGTAAATTAATTAGTACTTGCGGTTGGTTGCTTATTAATGGAGCTTGCAAATGATGTTAGCGTGCTATTGTTTAGTGATGCATAAATAATTAGCGAATTTCATAATTTAGATAGACAAATGATATCGCAACAAAACGTTGAAAACATTGTTTTAGTTCGATTTATTAATATTCAATGAATAGGCATGTATTCCTCTCATAAAAAAGTCGTTCCGAGATAAGCCTTTAAAGACAAATAAGGTTAGACAACACATGCTGAAAAATCGGTATCAGCTACATTATGTTTGATAATAATAAAAAAAAAAAAAATGTACCCTAGGCCTTGGCAGCAGACAAATTTTATACTATACTTGATTTGTGTAGTTGCAAGCTATGGAGAAATAGGTGTTTAAGTATTTATTTTGAAGAAAAAAGTTAATTAAAGTTATTGTTTTGTTTTTGTATCAATTTTTTTATTATCAGTCTAGCAAAAACTTTAAATACTGTATACCTTAATTAACTACTTTTGAGTGGAGACCATACCTTGGCAAACGTAGTTTAGTACGCTTCCCAGCTCGATGGACCGACGACTTTAGGAAAATAGCTGTCAGTGTATGGATGAAAAAAGCGGGAGATCGTGCTTTTTGGCGGTCCTTGGGGCAGACTTACGTCCAGCAGTGACTGTGGACTGCGATAGGCTGAGATGATGAAATACTTTATTGGAACTATCAGTATGATTGAAAATTTTTGTTTTTAGCAATTCCATGCAAGGTTTAATTGCAGATAAATAACACTTGAAAAAAAATCATTGACCTCAGGTGGGATGGTAGCTTCGACAGCGAGAAAGAATACTGAAAAAATTTCATTGTGTCACGTGACGTCCTCGGTAGCTTAGTTGGTAAAGCACTCGCCCGGCATGCGATGGGACGTGGGTTCGTGTCCCACCTGAGGTCAATGATTTTTTTTCAAGTGTTATTTATCTTCAACTATCAGTATGATTTTCAAGTAGCAATAAATAAAAATTTGTGCAAACGCTTTGATCTTTTGAAAACTTTATAAAGTTGGCAGTTTAAGTCTAATGCAAGCCTAACAAAATTGTAACTTCAAATACGAAACCCCTCTTTAGGACTGATTCTGATACTAAAATACGAAAAAAAATATGTTCAGAACAATTTCGAGTTAGTGCTGAGTGTGTAAACAGTGTGCAATTTAAAGCATTGCTACTCCAACACAAATAAGCCGCCGAATATTTATCCAAATAGTTTAATTGGGGTTGGGCCATGTTAGATGTCAGTCGTAACCGACCACATTTCAGAGCCATCGGCTGCGGCTTGTCAAAAGCGAGCCTATGCCGATTTTGCCACAATTACTAGCTCTTTGTTTAGTTTGTATGCAAATTGTTTAAAACAGTATTCATCATCTTTAATAATGCGCACAGATAAAGATTGGAATACCCTGCCTGCGTCTGTATTTCCGAGTGCATATAACCTGACTCTCTTTAAGTCCAGAGTGAATAGGCATCTTCTGGGCAAGCTCGCTCCATCGTAGATCCCATCTATGCTCTAGAGCAAGATTGGGGTCAAGAGGAAGCCCATCTCAAATAAATAAAAAATACATGTAAAAGCTACCTCTTGAGATATGGGACCTGTCCAATTGAGGGAGCTGTCAATGTCATAAAATCAAGCTTCGTCTCAATCCTCTTAATTTCAGCGATTGGAAATGTGTCCATACTCATACCATGACTCGGCCACGGCGGGGGTATGACTCCAAACTTCTGAAGGGGAAACTTGACGCTGTCCATTCAAATATTAAGGTTGGGGCTATAAAATGGTGTCGGGACCTATGGCCTTAAGCCATAGATATGCTCCACAACCCCAGTTCGTTTTTCTATCTTAATTCACATGATTAATACTTTTCTTTCGACTAAGTCGTTAGTTACCAGCACCCATTGCCAGCACCATTTGTTCTCTTTCTCTTGGTTTTAACTCAAATAACTATAAAAAAATATATATGTGCTATAAAAACTAATTATTTAATTATTATGTAATATATCTATGTAAACAGCATAAGTTAAGTTTAGAATAGTTTGTTACGGGATTGCTACCATGTACCTTATTTTTGAGTTCCCGATATTTCGGCACTGTTACAAGCGCCATGATCACGGAGTAACTGAAGCTCTTGCGGGTAAGTTGTTAAGGGCAGTGCCGAAATATCGGCAACTCAAAAATAAGGTACATGGTAGCAATCCCGTAACAAACTATTCTAATGTTAGTGACCATGAAAGTTTAAAACAATATAAAGTTAAGTTTATTTATTTATTAAAATCTTAATCCTAAATATAGTAAGTGAAAGTGTTGTTAGTTGTAAATAGATTTGATTTGACTGTCCTCTACCTACTTGGTAATGTAGGAGAGACCACCTTAAGCTATAAGAACCACATAAGTGTACAATTGAAATTATATTTACCTTGTAAATTTTTGTTTTTTAGCAATTCAATGCAAGGTTTAATTGAAGATAAATAACACTTGAAAAAAAATCATCGACCTCAGGTGGGATTCGAACCCACGTCGCATCGCAAACCGGGCGAGTGCTTTACCAACTAAGCTACCGAGGAAGTCACGTGACAAGATGAAATTCCTCAAGTGTTTTTTCTCGCTGTCAAAGCCAGCGTTTCTCCGATCAATGTTGTAGCTATATGTATAGCTGAGTAGTATACTACCGTCAACACCCTATAGAAATATTTTAACAAATATTTGACTATTGGTTAAGATCAGAAATGCTTAAACATTGTAAATTTTTGTTTTTTAGCAATTCAATGCAAGGTTTAATTGAAGATAAATAACACTTGAAAAAAATCATCGACCTCAGGTAGGACTCGAACCCACGTCCCATCGCAATCGTATATTTACCTACCAAAATTATTTTCTTTTGTGTGTAATACAATAAAGACTACCTATATCGTAACATTTTTAATCTCCGCAGACATGAAACTCTTGTTAAACGAGTCGATATGATGTTTTATTTGTGGCGTTAAAACGAGCGTTTTTCCCGAGGGTCAGTTGCGTGCATTTCCCGAGGTAAAGTGCGAAGCCATTTTTATTTCCAAAATAAAATAAAAACGCTGTCCTACGCATGGTTTGTTCAAGGCTCCATTTTGTCGCAATCGAGGGCAGTTCATTGAAGAGCTGAATTCCGTTCGTTTGAATTTTGGTTTGTTGTTTTTTACAAGTTGTACAAGTTGTTTTGTAGCTTGCAGGCTGTAAACTGCATAACGATCAAAGATTGTCTAACGATCAAAGACTGTCTAAAATTCTTTTTGGGGTTGCGTACGAAAAGAGTAGGGATTTTTTACCTGATTGCCAAACGAGGATTATGTTTTTCGAGCGTATGTATGCTACGGTCAGATAATTTTTACCTACCAGTTTTGAAAATAGATTTCGTATCACACTTTTTTCACTAAATTCTAAAATTCCATATTACTTATTACATCAAAAGTTATTATGCAAAATTACGCATCGAGAATAACAAAGATAATTTTTAATTAATTTTTGAAGTTGATGAAACTCATTTATTTATTGGTTGATATAACATAAGAAGGTTTTCTATATATCAAACCTTGATAGTAGTTAGTCTATCTCCTAGAGCGATTAATTTTCATATCATTAGAAAACAGAAAATCTATGGTCAATCAAATTATTATGAAATAGACATTTAGAACTTGTGACCAAAATGTGTGCATGCGATTGTAATCCATAAGATGGTGAACATTTTCTGACCGCGACCGTATGTAGTATATTTCTTTAGCACGGCCTACAGCCTAAACCGTTTAATGGATTTTAACGTATGAGATGTCAATAGTTTTGTCTCAATTGTGGGAGTTACATGAATGGTATTTCCTGAAATTTCCATGGGTACAGAAAAGAGATGTCCCGTTCTCGGTCCACACAATGTACACCATCTCAAAAAAATAGAGAAAAATCTACTGATATTGAGAAAAATGCAATAAACTTAATTAAATGCATAATTTAGTGGTTCAAGCGTAAAAACAATTTCACTCTCAAGTAGGCATACAAGACGGCGTCAAAATGGACGTCACACGGTAAAAAAAATAACCATAACTAAGGTGCCTAGTACGAGTTGCACAAAATAACCAAGTGTGCAACCCAGTCACTTTAATCGATCGAAAAGTAATACAAATTAACATTGACGTTTCGAAAAATGTAAGCAACGCGACAATATTGTTTTGTTGCACTCGCACCAAGCCCTCTGTCAATGTCAGTCGCTGTCAGATTTTACTTGTCAGTCTTTACAACAAACGTCATCAACATGTCATCATCTTCCGCCATGATGGTTGAGTATCGCTATCCTAATGTTTTTTAAATTGTTTCTTCCAAGAAACGAATCAATTCTAGACAAATTGGATAATAACAAAGTGTTAGAGATGTAATTACCTATCTTTTGGTAACTGTACAGATTCTGGGCCGAGAGTCCATACAATTTGGGACAACTCCTTTAACAAGAAAAACGGATCTGCAATACTGTTAACCGATTTCGAAAATTTCTTTTATTAACTAAAGTTCACATATCATCAGTGCTAATAGCAATTAATACTTTATATCCCAAAATTCCTACGGGAACAGGCAAAAAATACATTTGAATAATAGGAAGTAAACACCGTTTCATGGATTTCAACATAATAATATGATATGATATGTCATTAGATTCGTCTTAGCTGTGGGAGTGACATAGGGTATGTTATTTCCCAAAATTTCCATTGCTGTCTTCAGGAATGAAACGGAAAAAAAATATTTCAAATACTACTTACCTACTCGAGTTAAAAACTGCCTTAATAAGCCTTAAACCTTGTTTCCATCATTTGAGTTCACTTTCTACACAATCGGGTTTTTTAAATTTTAATTTACTTATTTTATTTTATTAATTTACGTTAAAGTGAAATAAGACATTCTGATCAGGGCCCTAAACATGAACTCTTAAAACAATCTCAAAGCTGTCAAATCTGTCAATTTTGGTACGTCATTCCATACAAAATTTGACAGATTCGATAATGTTTGACAGATTTGAGATTGTTTTAAGAGTTCGTGGTTACCGCCCTGATCATTTAATAAAAAAACTTTCTGTCTAAAATTTAAAGGATTTCCAATTAGACCCTAACGTTTTCTCTATAGCAAGTCATCAAAGTAATCTCCCAGAGATGATATAACTAGATCCCGCATTAGGACCAAACTAGACATAAAACAATTTGGGCATAGTTAGAGGTATAAGGTTTGCTTTTTGTGTTCACAGGCAACAAAACATAGCAAATTCACCTTGGATATTCAATTAGTAAGTTAAGGTTTGGATTATTGAAATTGTTTGACAGAAATTTACAATAATATAATATTATGTGAGAGAGGATTATGTCTAGCAGTGGATTTTCAAAAGCTGATAGCTGTTTTATTCCGTCTAATCTATAAAAATCATTTTCGCTGACGTTTCGACCGGTTCGAATCGACCTTTTTAGGTTAAGTATTTTCAAAGACTAAGCCTGGGTTGCACCATCTTACTTTAACTTTAACAAACGTCAAAAGTCTGTCAAAATCCATACAGAAACACCGGTTATAGTTACAGTTATGGTTAAAGTTAAGATGGTGCAACCCAGCCTAAGAGGGCACAGGTATATTTTCAAAATAATTATATAATTTTATTATTATACAATAATATTTGCGACCCCAACACCAAGGTATTTTATGTACTTTTAAATCACAGGTAGGTACAGTTTGCAAAACTATTTTTTTTAAATTTATAAAACAAATTATGTGAGAGTTATTATCAGGTTATTATCTTTATGTATAATACATAAACAAACTCACACACACACGTACAAACACATACATACAGTGGTGATGAGCATCAAAGTTTTAATTTAATAATTTTGTTAATTTTATTTTTAGGGATCATGCCTCCGATTTACTAATGATTGTTAAACCGTGGAAATCTTCGAGTATTACCTGTTTTTATTAAGACCTTACCTAACCTCAACAAGCTCCGATTTTTTATTCGGACTTGTGGAACCCTAAAAGTATGTTTGCTTATTTTTTTTTCTTTAAACGCAAGTAACACAATTACAAGCCCGGCATGGCAGACTAATGGAAAAATTGCCTGCGGCTTCGAAAATAGGACACATAGTTATTGCATTTTTTAAATCCTTTTAACGGGAAAAATGTTGTTTCCATGCAAACATGACCATGGAAAAAAATAAATTATAATTCAGCAAAAATCGTAACTAAAGCTAATTCAAGATAAATAACACTTGAAAAAAAATCATCGACCTCAGGTGGGATGATCGATGATTTTTTTTTCAAGTGTTATTTATCTTCAATTAAACCTTGCATGGAATTGCTAAAAACAAAAATTTACAATAAAGCTAATTCATTACTTTCCAGGGTAATTCCCCTTAAATCTCAATTTTAACATTTTTAAGATGAAATACGGAGGATTGGAATTAAAAGTAAAAAAAATCGATATAGAGAGGACGGATGTAGGAAGTACCTACCTTTGGCTCTAAAGGTAAACTGTGTCTTTCAGGCATTAGGAGACAGGTTAAAAAGAAATGAAAAAAAAATCGCTCCGACTTTTATCGATCAGATTTTTACACGACTGCCAAAAGAGGGTTATGGTTTTAGGAAATCTTAAGACACTTCGATGCTTATAATTTTAATAGTATAAAACTGAATGAATGCCAAAGGTTTCAGCTGTAAAATTTGTATGAAATTTATATGAAAGAAATAAAAATATTTTATTTTAGGTAACTTAATCCGATTATTAGCACTTCACTAAAAACTATGTTAGTTGTAGAATTAGTATGTAATATACACTAACGATCCATATATTGGAGTCATGACCACCAGCTACGAGATGTAAAATTTCAGAACCTTTTTTAGAGATAAAAGCTCACAGTTTTGTTTCAGTGAATCAAACGCGCGGAACCCAGTTCATGCCACTTGTTAACTCTAGTGTAGTGAAAGTAAAAAGGTGCAAAAATCCATCCTGGTGAAATTTCAGTGTCTACCCGCTATTTGTTGGTGGTAGGAAATAATTTCGAGACATGACACCCAGCTGTTTTAACAATTGTTTGGATAAGCGATTAAATATGCAAAAAAAACACACCTCTGTTTTAACATGCAGTTGAGTCAATTCTTGAAATTCACTTGCTCTCTGAGAGCCTCGATGGTCTGTGCTATCAGAGAGTCAAGGGTATTTTATGAGCACGTCACCTTTTTTACAACACGCTATTATACTTTTGCTCAGTTTGCGCACACATGTGTGACGGGGCCATTATTATTCAATTGTTTTTTTCCCGAGCACACGGGTTAATGACCTCAATGATTAAGGCAACACAGAGGTAAAAGTCCTGCAGATCAGTTTGGCAAGCTGGATGGTGGTTTTTTTTGTGAGCACTTGGATTAACGACTGACCTCGTCACTTGGCTTCATTTGCTACTTTCTTAACTTGCTAAAAAGGTGTCCTTACAGCTACTTTTATAATTAGATCGTTGTAACCTTGCCGCATTTTAACTTTATGGAACTGATACTTTGTGAGCAAAATGGCTGTGCCATCTAGGTGGACGGATGGATGGATGGATATGTAAAGCTAGGTACATTAATTAGTACGGAACCATAAAAAGCACACCGTGACCATAGTCAAAACGATGTAGCGCTCCCAATTTGCGGCTGCCGCATCGGGGATTGATTTCGGATTGTTCGAATTGGGTTTAATTAAATTTCTGCGCGAACTCACCTCATGGAAACTTTTTTTTGCTGTCCGTGGTTGCATCACTGCTTTGATTAAGAAGTGAAATTATTATTTTCCTAATTTTTATTTATTTCATGATAGGCTAGGTAAAATATTTGACGACCTCCGTAGGCGAGAGGCGAGCATGCCGGACTGTATGTGGCGTCGCCATCTCTGAGGTTCCGGGTTCGATCCCCGGTCGGGTCAATGTAGAACTATATTATTGTCTCGGGTCTTGGTGTTGTGGTACCGTCGTTGTTACTGATTTCTATTACACAGGTGCTTTAGCTACTTACCTTAGGATCAGAGCAATGTATGTGATATATTGTTTTAAACTTTCATGGTCACTAACATTAGGATAGTTTGTTACGAGATTGCTATCATGTACCGATATCTAAATATCGGGAACTCAAAAATGAGGTACATGGTAGCAATCTCGTAGCAAACTATTCTAATGTATGTAATGTTGTCCAATATTTATTACGAGTATTTATTTATTTATTATTAATGCATTGCGAATTCGCGACTCGTTAAAATTCGTGAAAACTTAACCCTACGCAATGCGTAGAAATGGTAGTTTGCACCCTTTCCTACTTGAACTTACTATAATAAAGGATGTCCCAAAAAACAGTTTTTAGTCATTTGATTGGTTTTTTTTATTATTGAATCATAAAGTACATAGGATAGGGTTATTAACATCGGAAAAATAGCCTCCACGGCTTTGAATCTTCTTATCGTGTCGATGGTAAAGCGATTTAAATTTGTTGTGCCCAGTAATTGGCGACGCGGATTGCTTTGTCGTTAGCACACATAAGGTCTTCTAGCAAGCATGAATCAGGGCACGCAGGACAAGACAGCAAATGGGACATGTCTTGCGGAGTGAACCCGCAAACACAGGACAGATCAGTTCCATCGGAAAGTCCCCACCTGAACATGGTGTCCTTGCATCTACCCACTTGGGACCGGAGTCTGATAAGGGACTTCCAAGTAGGCCATGGCAGTTTGTGTCTTGCAGGGGGGTGTTCGGAAGGAGGAACGAAAGGAATGAACAACGATCCACCCAAACGGGGTGCATCAATGAAACCTCCCCGCATGACTTATCTAGTCCATTTAACATCCGGTGCACCCTGGACAGTCAGCAAGTCCCTACGCAGACTGACGAATTCTTTCACCACGATGGTAAACCAAAAGCGATGGCTTTGAATGCACATAGCACTCTTTTGTCGAAATTTTTCATGACCATTTTGCATAATGTGTCTGAATATCGTTGAGAATTTCGTTGATGCAGCGTTGAATCTCTTCCTTCATTGGTTGTGGGCTTTTTTACATAGACCTGTGATTTCAAATAACCTAATCGGTGCTACTCTGAAGCTTTCTCTTTTGTAGGTGTAACTTACGTACTATTGATAAATAATAATACAATCGTGAAAGGTTTATAACCATTGCCAGTTCTCGGGGCCCGTAAATTGACTTAACAAAGTTGTTTTATTATTACAAAACTCTTAAAAAGACCCATTTTCTACAGGCTTTCATTATAACAACCAATTGCGATTTGTCATCCCAGAAATAGAAAGTAATTTACTAAAATCAACTTAAATGAATCGGAGTGAAGCCTCGCTTATGTTGAGAGTCAGTTGATGTAATAAGTTCCGATTTAAGCTGCTGTTAGTTACCCCACATGCAACAAAAACAATACGCTGAATACAGCATAAAACTGGTTTTCTGTTTTTATCGGGTGCAAATTTTATTTATTTATTTACTGCCGCCACTGATTCTGACATACGGATGCAAGACAGAACCCTAAAAAACGCAGTCACATCTTCCAAAGCTTAATAGAATGAAACCTTAAAAAGCACAGTCGCAGTATCCACAGCTAAATTGATTTCTTTGTAAAACAGGGTAATACGCCCCAATTGACAAAACGCCCCACTACTCTCACACGCAAACTAACACAATATTTTGGTTGTGGGCTTTTTTACATAGTCCTGTGATTTCAAATAACCCAATCGGTGCTACTCTGAAGCTTTTTCTTATGTAGGTGTAATTTACTTACTATTGATAAATAAAAATACAATCGTGAAAGGTTTATAACCATTGCCAGTTCTCGGGGCCCGTACATTGACTTAAAAAAGTAGCTTTATTATTAAAAAACTCTTAAAAAGACCCATTTTCTACAGGCTTTCATCATGACAACCAATTGCGATTTGTCATCCCTGAAATAGAAAGTAATTTACTAAAATCAACTTAAATGAATCGGAGTGAAGCCTCGCTTATGTTGAGAGTCAGTTGATGTAATAAGTTCCCAATCAAGCTGCAGTTAGTTACCCCACCTGCAGTTAACGCTGTGCAGCGGCGGGCGCCAATCAGCACACACTCGCTGGTTATTAACTGCCGCAAGAAAAACAACGCGATGTACGCAGGCTTGCAGAATGTAAAATGTTGAAATTGCTAAAATATGGTAATGAAAAAGTTTTTGCGCAGTTTCACTAAGAAGAAAACATATGAAAAAAATAATGTGAGACGTATGTTTATAAAAGGTATCAACTGATGATGAATCAGTTTAAAAAAAGGTCTTGCTGAAGAATTAAGAAAATCTATATTTTGTGTAATATAGTATTTTCTTGTGGGTGCTCTTTGCACTTATGTACAAATTGTGATGCAATAAAATTAAATCAAAATTATGTGGGAGTTATTGCCAATACAAAAAAAAACATGGGTGAGATGTTTATAATAGAGTATTTTAGTTTTAATAGCAGCTCGTCGCTTAAAAATGTTATCTTCTAGCTATATTATGTATTCACTTATTCACTGAAAACTAATTATTAAAAGTTACGTTTTTAGGTTACCGAACTAAAGCATTTTTTTATTCGTTGCATTTGTTCTAGTTTATGCTCGTAAAAAATAAACTAAAGTAGTTATTTCATTTCCGATATTTGTAAACTATTTACTACATTCCACAGTAAGCTCACGAGCCAGAATACGTGCCTCAATAATAATAATCTTCGCCTCTGTTCGACGATCGCGTTGATTTTTTCATAGTTTCATGTGTACCACGTTGTAACACGAGGAATATTTTGTTCCATTGTTTCATATTTGAAATGAACTCAATCCACGTACTTTACAAATATTGCCTTCATAACAGTGGATTAATTTATTACATACTAGCTGTTGCCCGCGACTTCGCTCGCGTGCTCTTTAGTTTATATAGTATATCCCACAGGAACATTTAACCGGGATAAAAAGTTTTCTATATGTTAATCCAGATCATATTCTATATGTATGCAAAATTTCATCCAAATCCGTTCAGTAGTTTTTGCGTGAAAGAGTAACAAACATCCATCCATACTTACAAACTTTCGCATTTATAATAATAGTAGGATTATTCCATACAAATTACTATAAAATCAAACTAAGCTAAATCTAAAACTATTAAACCTTAAGAAAAAAAATAACTGTGGATTAATAATGATTGAATTGATGTACAGTTATGAGCAATTGAACAATGTACTGACGGCCTAGTTGAAGTTTTGGGAACCCGCTAGATACAAACGCTTGTTGCTTTGTGGCAAAGGCCGAATGTCCAATTAGAGAGAACCAAGAGAGAGTCCAAGAACTGATGATGATAATGAAAAATAAATTAAATTATATAATCTTTATTTCAAGAAATATTTCTTATTTAACCAGATAATAAAAGAGAAACGTCATCATGCTCTTGGCCACCACTCTGTTATGGCTTAGGTCCACCGGCCATTGTCTCTTCGTGATAAAGGTCTCACCTCCAAAGGGAGGCTTGGTGTCGAGGTAAATACCTTAAGATAGGTAAGGACCTCAAAGACAAAAAAACACTTCATGGTGTCTCGAAATTTTGGTATTCAACCAACAAGGCAAATCTTAAACATGGCTCGCTTCTTAACTCTCTTCGAGTATTATTGTATGTTTTATGATAGTTCAGTTAGCACCGATAAACAATTAGGATAGTATCCCATTGGCGTACTCTTTAGACAAAATGGTAATGAGGGCGATAGTTTTAGTGTCCTCCATTTTGTACAGAATTAAGACCAGGGCCATAACCATGAACTCTTAAAACAATCTCAAAGTTGTCAAATCTGTCAATTTTGGTACGTCATGTCATACAAAATTTGACAGAAATGATAATGTTTGACAGATTTGTGATTGTTTTAATAGATCATGGTTAGGGCCTAGGCTAGGATAAGCATCTGACAAAATTCTGATTTTGATAAACATTAAGATAAAAATTCTGTCCTTTAAGACCCTGACAAGTGTTGTCTTGCACTAACTTTACGTATTTCTTTTAAATATTATGCATATCATGCATATGCATGCAATGCTTTCATAAGCGTGTAAGGTACTCCTCGAGTGGATATGTTTAACTGCCCTTAAGTGGCCACGCATTTTACGAACTGCAAAAACTGGTACTAAACAACTAATTTAAAAACCTATTCACGTTGTACATAAAGCAAGGTATATTCAGGCGACTCAACAATTTAGTTAGCTTCTAAAACAAAAAACAGGGAGGTCTCTACGTATCCTGGCAATGGCGGCTGGTGATAGGGTGTGTGCGGGAAAAAAACAATTTAGCTGTGAGAAATTATTTATTTTGTTGTGATTCACAGGTAAATAGTTATAACATAAGAACAGGGTCAATTTTATTTTTAAATTATAAATCATCATCATCATCTCAGCCTATCGCAGTCCGCTGCTTAATATACGTAAGCCTCCACCAAAGAACACGATCTTCCGCTTTTTTTTTATCTATTCATTGCCAGCCATCTTTCTAAGGTCGTCGATCCATCGAGCTGGGGGCCGTCCTACACTAAATTTGCCAAAACGTGGTCTCAACTCGAGAACCCGTTTACTCCACCTTTCATCGGTTCTGCAACAAAAGTGGCCAGCTCACTGCCACTTAAGCTTGTTACATTTTTGGACTATGTCCGTTACTTTAGTCCGCTGCCTGATGATTTCGTTTCTGATTTGATCCCTTAACGAAATCCCAAGCATCGACCTTTCCATAGCTCGCTGAGTGACATGGAGTTTGTAGCCTATCTTTACTGTCATGTTCCACGTTTTTTGAAGCTACAAATAATAAATGAAGAAGTCGAAATAAATAATGTTTTCTGAGTCGATAATGGCGACTCAGAATATGTAAAGTAAAAAAAAGTAGGTAAATTATGACAACACATATAATTATCATCGGAATCCCCTTGTTCTCTTCGGCTTACGATTGTTACCCACATATACTATTAACCTAAGTACATATAAGTAAATTGTAACAGAAGCCAACGACCAAATTCATGTATATATATATACTTAATAGATTTAACAGATTTTATGACGTAAAACCTCATTCATGTACACTAATAAATTATTCTTAGTATATTTGAAGTGCGCAAATTGAAGAGGCTGAATGAAATGAGATGAGTAGGCGTAACTCAGGGTTTAAACGAATTTGCTCTTCATTATTTATGGAATAGAAAAATGTATAATATAATAGTGTGTATAATAAAATAGAACCTTTTAAAAAGTAAAGGAGATTTAATTAAATCAATACAAAGTTTAATAATATATTCATTAAAATACAATTAAAATTGCTCTGATGAAACTGAAACCTTATCATACGGCTACATCAATAAAATACTTTCCAAACTTCCACACCAACCTAACTAAACCCAAAAGAACCTAATTCTGCTACTAGATAAGGTGCCATGATGCATTTCCTTGCAAAAATATCGCTTTAATAGTCCCCTGTCACCTCGAATATTGCCATATAAAATGTAACGAATCCAATCGTGCTAATGCGGTACAAACCAAACAAAATCGAAAAAGGCGCCGAGGAATCGACGGAACTGTCGATTTGAAGGCAACCTGCGTTATTGAGATGCTGTAAGTAAACCGAGAAAATGGAAAGGAATTTTCAAATAAAATATTCTATTTCTAAGAAAAAAAGACTTATAATATTACCGACGACGAAACCAGAGCCGTCAATTAAAGTGTGGATTCATATTTTTGTTCATTCAATAACGGTTTATTCATATCAACTTGAGTATTACAGGTTTTTCTTATGTAGGTAACCATTAAATTACTATGTAAGTTTTATGTACTTGTATTAACTGCAAAAGGCTAGGCAGAATACCAGCGATGCAAGGATTTTATTTTTCTTGCTTCATTAGCTGAGTCGTAGATAGATAGATAGATAGATACTCTTTATTGCACACCAAACAAAGAAGTTACAGTTGATATTTACAGAAAGATGTACAATTTAGGCGGTCTTATCGCTAAAAAGCGATCTCTTCCAGACAACCTTTAGGCAGAGGACAACTACAAAGAAAGGGGAAAGTGCTGCAGAGTGCTTATTGTGTAATTTTATTTATATACCTACAATGTTAATATCAATAAGTATAAACTACATACACGTACAAAAAATAACTAAAAAATATAAATGCTAAGATAAAAATAAACATACATACATACTTAAATATAATACATATATATATACATATACCTATATGCCAGGAAATAGCATGACTAACAACCAGTGATATTCCAGAAACAGCAATTCTCAAACCAGAGACGATTTGTTCTCACAGTGCAAGAAAATGTGCTTTAAGCCGACTTTTAAAAACAGAAATTGATTCAGATTGCCGAATTACTAAGGGTAAGGAGTTCCATAGTCGGGTTGACTGAACAGTAAACGACCGCGTATAATAGTTTGTAGTATGGAGAGGAAATTTAAGAAGCAGGCTTTTGGATGACCGCATGTCGTAGACCCATTTGTGTCATTAATTAATTTGCTGCATATTTTGTTATCATTTATGTTATTATTTTTGTCGTATATTATACTAGATTATCGCTAGAATAGGTTTTCAGACGCAGACATCTGTAATTGATATACAAACATTTGCACCACCTACAAAAAATTGATAATTATTTAAAACCCTTTTTTAACATTTGAACACATAAATGAGGAATTAGTGAGAACGGAACTTAAATAGCAATGGGTATGATAATAATATATAATCTGTGGATTCCTATACTATCGCTAATGCACCTGAAAATCAAACAAAACGAAAGCAGGATAGTGTTGTCAATCATTAATCTTATATCGATAGTGACCGACAGAAAGACTATGTTACAGCACTATTCACAATGATCAAAACTACGATAGTACTGTTACAAACTATAAATGAAAAACTGTTGATAGGATCCATATTATTGACTCGATAGATAGAGTTGTTGTTGAGAACTTCGATCAATAGTATCGATACTAAAGTATTTTCTAATTTATCATACTCTTAGTCATACAGTTTTTCGTAAAGCCACCCATACAGATAAATACCTCAATGGTGCCTCTCACCATCATCCTCGACAGTTGGCTACCGTAGGCAAATCGTTGTTTCAGAGAGCAAGGGGTATCTGTGACGACCAACACCTGGCTGGCGAGCTCCAGCATGTCAGGAAGGTACTACGGGAAAACCAGTTGCCGGTACCACGTCGTTCCAGACCCCGGGTCAAGCATTCCACCGTCGAACGCCAACCTGCTGTACTACCTTATATGAAGGGTGTCACTGACAAGATTGGAAACATTTTGAAGCGCGCTTCAATCAAAACCTACTTCAAGCCGCCGAAAAAGATTAACCAATTTTTACCACCTGTCAAGTGCAACATACCTCTTCAAGATGCGGGGGTGTACAGACTGGAATGTGACTGTGGGCTCTCCTATATCGGTCAAACAAAACGAAGTATAGGCGTGCGGGTAAAAGAACATATAGCCGACATCAAACATAGACGGAATACTAAGTCTGCAGTGTGTGAACATGCCTTAGATACACCCAACCATTTCATACGATTTGACCAGCCTAAAGTCCTTGCAAGAGAACGACGATTTGTTCCTCGCATGTTACGGGAGGCAATTGAAATTAGAAGACACCCGAATTTCAACAGAGAAGATGGTTGGAAAATACCACCAGCATGGGATCCTGTTTTAACGAAATCCCATGCTAGGCCCCGCACTGCAAGACCTCTAGATACAGTTAGCTCTTTTTGCGTAGATAGGAACACAAATTAATATTAACTGAGTGACGGTAGTTTATATTTTTTAAAATATTGTAAAGACGAATAACACCTTAGTCTACCTGTGACCACGAACGCTGTAAAGTGTTCGAAACGTCAGGTTAAATAAAATGTTAATAAATCGCGAAATAATCCGTAAAAGTAGTTTCATTTAAATGTATCGTGTTCGCGTAAATAAAAGACAACAGTATGTGAACCAGTACGGACTGGAAACCGCAAATAAAATTCGCCGGTTGGAAGATCTAAAGACAAAGCGTGCGAGAAAACTATCATCTTTAAATTTTCTCAAGAGGTGCAGAGACCATAACCTCATCCCACGATGTGTCCAAATAACACCGAAGAGAGACAAACGTGGGAGCGCGAAGATCTTAAACCAGGCAAGTCAAAAATTGCTCCGTCATCTCATACATCAACACCATTCCGACCTTATCTATTTGAATACCACCATCGAAAGTTTGTGTCAGGATTTAAAATTACAACTGTCCCAACTAGATTTTGATGAATGCATTCTAATACTAAATAGACGCGAGTCTTCAAAATATAATGAATGCAAAATAAAACAGATTTTCAAATACAACAAACTGTCACAGTCAACCCAAAATCTTGTAAAACGAAACGCGTCAAACGTCACATCGACCACAGACAATCGGGCAGTTGTCAATTTATCAAAACAAACATTGGATAGCGATACCATTGAGGTACTCAAATTTGGATTAAATTTTGCCGTAACACCGCGTCAAATTCCTTATGAAGAAATAATATGCAGCGTGGAGGATTGTTTAGTTAAAAATAATTTAAAGAAAGAAGACTCGGAAGCATTACGACAAGACATATCATCAGTCCTAAGACATAGCAAAGTACCGAAGTTAAATCTTTCTCGTACTCAATATATAGCTTTAAAAAACCTAAAAACTAAACCAGAATTAACTATCCTTCGTGCGGACAAAGGAAACGCAACGGTTGTAATGGACACATCGGACTATAAGCAAAAAATGTCACAGTTACTGGCGGACGAAACCACTTACAAACGGGTTAAAATAGATCAAACCAACAAAGTTTTAAAGAAAACCAGTGACTTAGTGCGAAAACATAGTGAAAGTTTAAGTCTAGATGCTCAATACCTAATACCTTCGTGCGCAAAACCACCAAAATTATATGGGTTGCCAAAAATACACAAACCAAATGTCCCGCTACGTCCTATTGTGAGTCAGATTGATACACCAACCTACAGACTGGCTCAGCACGTAGCTAGATCACTATCTCGGCTAAGAGGAACAACTACAGCACATGTGAAGGATTCCTACTATTTTATCAGCGAGGTTAAACACCTACACCTAGCGGATAATGAAACTATGGTCAGTTTTGATGTACAGTCCCTATTTACAAGTTTACCAGTACAGGACTGCATTGAAATTACTAAAAGGAAGTTAGTTGAACTTGATATGCCTATAGAATATGCGGAACTATTGGAACATTGCCTAACATCGGGATATTTACTGTGGGACAATGAATTCTATGTACAAGTAGATGGTGTGGCTATGGGCTCTCCAGTATCACCTGTTGTCGCAGACATTTTCATGGAGGACTTCGAGGCCAGAGCTCTAGGCACATCACCTATAACACCCAGGTTCTATAAACGGTACGTAGATGATACTTTTACAATTTTACCCACCAATCAAGTCTCTGCTTTTCTAGAACATTTAAATTCAATCCACCCAAAAATCAAATTTACTATGGAAATTGAGGCAAACAATAAACTAGCTTTCTTAGATATTTTACTTACTAGGAATCCGGATCATACTCTTAGTCATACAGTTTTTCGTAAAGCCACCCATACAGATAAATACCTCAATGGTGCCTCTCACCATCATCCTCGACAGTTGGCTACCGTAGGCAAATCGTTGTTTCAGAGAGCAAGGGGTATCTGTGACGACCAACACCTGGCTGGCGAGCTCCAGCATGTCAGGAAGGTACTACGGGAAAACCAGTTGCCGGTACCACGTCGTTCCAGACCCCGGGTCAAGCATTCCACCGTCGAACGCCAACCTGCTGTACTACCTTATATGAAGGGTGTCACTGACAAGATTGGAAACATTTTGAAGCGCGCTTCAATCAAAACCTACTTCAAGCCGCCGAAAAAGATTAACCAATTTTTACCACCTGTCAAGTGCAACATACCTCTTCAAGATGCGGGGGTGTACAGACTGGAATGTGACTGTGGGCTCTCCTATATCGGTCAAACAAAACGAAGTATAGGCGTGCGGGTAAAAGAACATATAGCCGACATCAAACATAGACGGAATACTAAGTCTGCAGTGTGTGAACATGCCTTAGATACACCCAACCATTTCATACGATTTGACCAGCCTAAAGTCCTTGCAAGAGAACGACGATTTGTTCCTCGCATGTTACGGGAGGCAATTGAAATTAGAAGACACCCGAATTTCAACAGAGAAGATGGTTGGAAAATACCACCAGCATGGGATCCTGTTTTAACGAAATCCCATGCTAGGCCCCGCACTGCAAGACCTCTAGATACAGTTAGCTCTTTTTGCGTAGATAGGAACACAAATTAATATTAACTGAGTGACGGTAGTTTATAGTTTTTTCAAAATATTGTAAAGACGAATAACACCTTAGTCTACCTGTGACCACGAACGCTGTAAAGTGTTCGAAACGTCAGGTTAAATAAAATGTTAATAAATCGCGAAATAATCCGTAAAAGTAGTTTCATTTAAATGTATCGTGTTCGCGTAAATAAAAGACAACAGTATTTTCTATGAGCAATACTCGTACTACAATCTAAGATCAGGGAAGATAAGCCCAAAACGGGTAAACTTTGAAATTCTGTGCTTTAACGTAAACAAATGTTCCCTTAAATTGACATCCCCATTGAAGCGAATGTATAAGGCACAAAAGGCTTAGGCACTAGGGAACTAATCTAAAATAATTGTATTCCCACATTCCAACCTACCGATAGTATTGATAATATCGATACTATGACTGTTTTCGATAACAACACTAGTGCAAGAGCGAAGCCACCCGAAGTGACGGCGCCGTCGTGTGACAACGAGTTACTTTAATGGGTTTGTTTTACAGATTTTATAAAATTTCTGACTAAAATTCTCTCTCTTCATTGTCGACTAAGTTTAGGGTACCTTCCCTAAACTTTTGATCGATTAGTCAATTTTAAAATGTCACTAGCAGTAATATGAGTCAATCAGGTAGTGTGGCACCAAGATCACAATCTATGGTGCCAATATAGGATAGGTACTAACTTTAGTTAAGTGATGAGGTAAGGTACTTGTACCTCAGTGGCTGCTTTACTTAGATAATCTTTTATTTTAACACTTTGAGCGCCATGGTGGTCACCGGTGACTCCCAAAATTTTTTTTTCTATTGTGTCTAGTTTCATGGCAGACAAAAGCTTAATGGCACCAGCTCTTGGCCTAAGGCCCTTACGGCTTCACCTAGCAGATAGGCAAGTGCGAAAGGTACTAAGCCTAACGTCATGAATGTCATTATTTTGTGTCCATTGCTGCTTTGTGTATGTATTTAATAAATGTTCTTACTTTCTTTATTTCTAAACCAACTGAAGTTTTTTTTTTGTGAATCTAAAAGTCAAGGATATAAATAAAGGTCAAGAGTCATGTTGAACGCTGGGTGAAAGATGCGCAGAAAACAATTACGATTACGTGATTGGTTAGTAGAGCGACGCGCCTGCGCCGCCGGCCGTGATTGGTTGTTACATGCGCCTCTGATACGATGATCGTCTCGTAAGACGCGCAGAGCGACTCCCACTCTTTGCCCCAACGCTAAACATCCATGATGCCGGGGACTACCATGCTCCACCGCACTGCACTGGACCAGGTTGTTTGAGTACGGCCAAACTAGTACCCAGTTGATTAAGCTTTAATACTGAAATAGCAGGTTTTTGAGTTTATTTACTCTCCTTTTTTACCCGACTGCCAAACGTGGGTTATGTTTTTTACGTTATTTATTTATTTATATTTGGTACAACAACAGCATACATAATTTGATATATTACATGAGAGATAACTTAAAAAGCCAATGATAGTTGACCTCGAAAAATTACAAAGTAATGTAGACAGTTGACATGTGTCGTTGCTGGTGAGCAGATCAGAACATCAGGTTGTGATTGATTATATTACGTATTATACTTATTACCATTTGTAGCAACAAGAAGGCTAAATGCTCAGGTATCCTGGGATAATGAAAAATGCAAATGAACTTCTTCATAATGACATAATTAAACCCGTGAAGAAATTAACAGGTCGTATATTGAATATTTATAAGTCCCAAATCCTTCAAAAATATCATACGCGGAGAAAAGCCTCTAATTTGTTTATTGTTTACGGCCCTGTAGAGATGTCCCATTTTTGTTTAATTTATCGCCCGCCCTCCTCCCGGTCACAGCATGAAAAAAACAGCTTATCCTTAACAATGAAATAAAATTGAACACAATATACAAAATAATGTTCATTTACGCAGAAATTAGTGTACCTATTGCCCATGTATGTATCTTCTTTTTCTTTACGAGACTGTGGCAACTTCATATTTTTATGTAAACAAAGGAAGTCTTTGCGTGAACAGATGCGATTCAGGTTGCGATTCAATACCTAACATAAAAAGTGATCATATTGTAACTGGACCTGCCGCTCTAGCATGAGCAACAGAAAACGATATGATATGATATGCCGATATATCGACACCCAACTGTCATAACATGATATTCATAGCAGCCATCTTGAATTTTTAGCGAAACTGCGAGCATATCCGTGCCGGTGACGTCACGGTCATGCTCGCTGTTTCGATAAAAGTTTATATTTTGACAGTATAAATCGCTATATCATATCATATCTTATGCTAGGGGGGCTAGTGACACTAAAATGTGTCAAAAATAAGAAGAAAAAAAATCAATCTTATCTTATTTAGCTCGCGTCGCGCACACATGTGTGCGCGGGCCATTGTTATATCAATATTGATGTCTTGTTTTCCGAGCATACAGGTTAAATTAGGTTTTTTGCACAGAGTGAGCTATCTGATCTATACCTAGCCAGTCTTGTTAAGCAGGAAGTTTCATTTGGGTCAGCGGTAATTATCCTCGAACGTAACAGCGGTATGTTCTCCGAGATTTTTCCCCTGATGAAATGGTTTGTCAGCGGAAGCTTTAGAGAGGTATTTTTTATTATTTTATTCAGAGAACACTTGGCGTAAGTGAAACAAAGTGAGACAGCAAATAATTTAAGGGTTAGAAAAAGTTTCATAACATTTTCTTATTTAGATATACTTGTAGAAGGCAAAGAACCAGTGTGTTGTGATTTTGAGTTATAAAAAAGATACCGGTCGTGCAAATAAAAATTCTTAACAATTAAAAATGGATTACGATTTTCTATTTCGATTTCCTAAATATGTAATAAAAAATTCTGTTAAGATAAAGATGGCAACCTGAAAGGCTTAAGAACGGGTTGCTAGGTTTGTCGCCAACACGACATGTTATAAGTTTTTCATAATTTCACTTTTTTTAACTACAATGTCAGTAGGTTTGCGGCGCCTTCGGTTCTGGTAGAAAATAAACAATAGCTCGTATATCGTGCGATAAAGAGCATCATATTTTTTGACACACATTTTTTTGCGATAAGCATCCACTGGTTAAAGTTTCCTGGTAGCAAAATAAAAACATCGTGTACACTAGAATGAACGTTTTTACCGTATTCCAGTAACACTATAAAGTTAGAAACATTTTCTATAAAACTATAAAATGAATTTATTTTTAAAACGGCTTGCACTGGATATTTCTCATACGTCATACTCGCGAGCAGGTGCTACCGTTTTAAAATACTAACACCCGTGTTCTTTTCCGATTTCAAGTTAAACGTTATACTACGAATCAATCCTTTATGAAACGATCTGCTTTGGAATACATAAGACAACTAATATTTAATTGTTAGTTATTTTTCTGAGATTGTTTTCAGCCGAAATCTTTTGCGATGCCATTTTTTTATATTTGTACCGTATACCTGTCCTGTCAGATTCTATAATTGCCTATATTTTGACCAAAACTTTGTAAATTTCTACAAAATTTGGCGTGGCTATGTTTCAGATATCCCTTTTATTGGTTACAAATAGTTTACTTACTATCCTGGCCTTTACATACATTAGAAAGATCTACCTGCCTTTGCACTTTATATCTACCGATAAGTAGTCAGCTTCATACTGTTTCACTGAAGTGCAGGTCTTTCTACTCTTTTTTTAGAGTTCCGTAACCAACGGGTAAAACGGGACCCTATAACTAAGGCTCCGCTGTCCGTCTGTCACCAGGCTGTATCTCACGAACCGTATAGTTAGACTTAGATTGAAATTTTCACAGATGATGTATTTCTGTTGATGTAGCAACAACAAAAACAGAATAACAATAATATTTAAGGGGGCCCCCATACAACAAACGTGTTTTTTTGCCATTTTTATAAATGGTACGGGAACCTGCGTGCGCGAGGCTCGCACTTTGCCGTTTTATCTATCTGATTTTCGAATAGCTATACCAACCGTTCTTCTTCCGCTTATCACCAAACGCTCAATTGCATCGCATTTTAGCAACTTTATGTGATTAAGATCCAGTGCGAGTTTTAATTTATAATTGCTGATGGAGACTCTACAGGGTGAACAAAAGAATGGGACATTCCTTAAAACCACGTGATCAGCAGGTCATATACAACAACTTTTCCTATGGGAGCAACATCGAAATCGTGATTTTATTTTCAGATGCTCCATAAATTATCATCAAGGTATGCGAGTAAGTTTGTATGGGCAAGCTGAAAAAAAAAAACGATTTCGTCGTTGCTCCCATAGAAAAAGTTGTTGTATATGACAAGCTGATCACGTGGTTTTAAGGAGTGTCCTATTCTCTTGTACACCCTGTATAGTTTTCTACAACAACGTCAGACAACCTAACAACGAATTGCACTAAACCGGCTGACGCAGCAAACATCTGGAAACTGACAAAGCGGCTCAAGCATTTCATCTTATGAATTGTTTGTGGAATACACTATAACTGAACAGACTATTTTTCATTTTATCGTATCTAAAATATTATTACTAGCATTTTACATTATTACGTTGTCTTATTAGTTTTTACGTTATTATATTTCTCTGATATAGCATGGAAACGTATTTGTTTTGACTAACCTTGTGTACTAAATGTACGAGTATACAGGTTGTCCCAAAACTCGAGAAAAAATATTTAAAAAATATACCTCTTTATTTTATTTACAAACCAAAAATTAAAATCCTTGCATTCTGGGATATTTAAGGATTGTGGTGTACTATTTAGGTTGCCTAATACAAAAATAATAGAAATATTTGAAAAATTGTGGTCATGGTAGTTATAAATGTCACAAGGGGTGTTAAATTTTAAGGATTTTCATTTATTGTTTGTAAATAAAATAAAAAAATAAAAAAGGTATATTTTTTAAAATATTTTTTCTCGAGTAGCCATAAGGTGGCCCATCATCTGGTGCTGTTTTATCGTTGAATTTTGGGACAGTATGTATAAGTTAGGTCAAATTGGTATATCAAGCTGAAACTAGCCTATGTTAACTAAAGCATAAAAAAAATGCTGTGGTGAAGTCAATTCAATATTATAATATTAATTTAATTTAATGATCATCATTAGCACTTAAAGTAAAGTAAAGTAGGTATGCCTATATACGTCCCACTGCAGGGCACAGGCCTCACCTCAACTATGAGGTGGTTTGGGCCGTACTCCACCACGCGGGCCCAGTGCGGTGCGGTGGAGGGGTGTTGTAAGGCCAGTGACTTAACCTTACTGTCAGATGTTATCAAGCCGCCTTAAGGCCTCTGACTAGGCTACACGACCAATATCAAGCGATATTAGCCGGGACCAACTTTTAACGTACCTTCCGAAGCACGAAGATGCTCGTGATAATTTACACTAAATTTGGTTGGAATGGTCACCCATCCCCTCACGACTGCGGCGTTGGTTGCTTAACTTTAGTAATCGATACCAAAGCGCTGCCGCCACTGAGCTACGAGCACCTCTACCTCTCACCTCTCATTAGCACTTGCAAAAGTCTTTTTACTAGGTTTGATAAATGTGTTCACTGACGGATTTTAATATTTTTCTATGTTTGAATACTTATATATTTTTGTAAGCTACAAACATCTTTTACACTCAAGCTTTTGTTTTACAAACAGAACTTTCAGTTAAACAGAAAATCAAACGTTACAAGACTTCTAAAGACATTCGTAAGTTTGTCCTCAAACGAAATCACGTATGTGGCCTCAGAAATGCTTTCTGCAAATACAAATGTGATTAAAAGTAATTTAATTAGAGAGCAAACCTTTGTTGGTCCTAGAAATTAAGAACTGAAAGTCTGGTAGGTATTTGCAATAGAAGTATTTTCTTTTGTGTGGTTTAATTACATTGCAGCGGCTTCGTTGTATATCAACCTAATAATGTTGAACCATAGATAATAATATTATTAATAAGAACGCTTTTATTGAGTACGGAAAAAACACACGCAGAATGATGAATATTAAAATAAAATTGTGGAAGAAATATAGCTTAAAGTTTTTGTGAAAAGAGTTTGTTGTAAATTTAAAATTCCTTCAACGAATAGTAAGCTTAACACATAATGTATATCTTGGCTGCAAAATATTTACCATTAGCACCTTTAACTGGGCCATGAACTCTTAAAACAATCTCAAAGTTGTCAAATCTGTCAAATTTCGTACGTCATTTCATACAAAATTTGACAGAAATGATAATGTTTGACAGATTTGTGATTGTTTTAACGGTTCATCGTTAGGGCCCTGTTCTGTGGGTATGGGTGATTTTGTGTTTTCGTAAACTTTTTTTTGTATATTTTTTTTAAAGGTTATTTTTGTAAATATGATTTGCTTTATATCCTAGTAATAGTATATAAGTTTTAGTTTCGAACATAATTTTAATTATTAAGCCATATAAAACTTATTAAGCCATCACATTGACATAAATTATCTCCCATAGTCATTACTCACTGGGTACTCTTTACTCGCTGCACTGCATACTTACAAAATCCTCAATAATTGTATTTTTAATTTTAACTCCCTTTCCTTTACATTATAAAGCCGTTATATCAAAAATTCTCATTATTACCGCCGGTAATCTTAGAAGTAGAGCGATCCGAACGCAGAAATGCACTTTACCCTTTCGCGAAAGTGATTTTTAAAAGTATCTTCAGCGATGTGGAGGCTGGGTCTTTGTCGGGGTTGTGTTATGAGGAAGAAGCGATTTTAAATCTTATAAGCTAAGTCTTAACTAGGATTATAAACTTGTTGAATATTATATTTAGAAAGTAGAAGAATATTTTATAAAATAAAATGACTTGAAATTTTTGTTGAACTTATCAGAGATCACCGTTAAATTATTTATTTCATATGCAATTGGCAGGATTAAAAAAAAAAGTATTGCAAATACAGATCCATTGTTAAACTGTTATCAAAATAGTTAAACTTAATACTAAACCACAAGTAAAAATATATTCAAATATTTATTATAAAAAAGTATTGATGAAAAAAATTCGTCATTTATCTAAACGTGTAACATCAACATGCCGTAATAGTTCCGTGTGGTGCCGGCACGTTAAAAGAATTGCACCACCCCTTATCTTACTATGGGTGTCGTAAGAGGCGACTACAGGAGAACCGCCACAAGAAGACAGGCAGCAGCGTCTCCTCTCCACCACTGGCCAAACTGCGATCGCCAACCCGCCTGCCAAGCGTGGCAAGTATGGAAAAATCCTCCTTCTGGAGAGGCCTGTGTCCAGCAGTGGACTTATATAGGCTGGTGGTTGATGATGATGATGTAAGACTAATAATAGTTTTATGAATCACTCCACCCCTATTCATCCCTTTTATGTAACAGTAATTATTCTTCTCCAATCCCAATCAAACTTTATTCTTTAAAACTCTTGTGCCTTCAACCAGCTCTTAAATTCCTTCCAACTAGCGTGATTAGGTGGCTCAAACCCTCAACGCAAGTAACTGTTATTATTTACAAGGAAACTTACTTAGCCCGCGATGACTGCCTAATACCGAACCGAGTTTAAACAAAATTCACAGAATTTACTATGTTAAGAGAGGGCGGCTTGTTTATGAAGGTTCCGCCCGCTTGCATTCAATATCGGGCGCGGAAGGTAAACAGAATTTATTTTCTTAAATAATAACAGTATCTCGAGAGTAAAGGACTTTTATCTTTCACAAGCGTTTTTTGAAAGAAATGTGACTGTTATTTTTTGACTTTGCGCACAAATTTTTTATAAAATACCCGTTGGGTGTATTTTATTAAGTATAAGTATACAGGGTTATTTGAAAAAAATCAACAACCTCACACGACTAGATAGCTAACATCATAAACAACAACATTTGTTTAACGAGTTTTATCATAACTCAATAGATTGATTAAAAATGATTTTCCAAGCTTTTATTGTACTGTCGTGACATTTGTAAGTCTATGTTCCATTTACCACGAAAAGCCGGCGTGCGCGACGCTTGCGATGTGATGCGCATAGAGATAAAATCATTCAGATGTAAAATTTAATTGTTATTTATTTTTGTATGAAAGTAAAATGTGTCAAATTATCAAAAGTCGTAGAACACATGTTGTTGTTTATGATGTCAGCTATATAGTCGTGCGAGGTTGTTGATTTTTTTAAAATAACCCTGTATAGCTGTTTGTTGTTCTTTGTTACAGGTTATTATCGCAGATCCGCGCATCATCAAGGTAAGCGAATATAAATTAAAATAATAAATAAATAAATTGTTTCCACAATCACACCAATTATCTAGCCCCAAACTAAGCAAAGCTTGTGCTTTGGCGACTAGATAACGGATAAACATACTTCAATACGCTTATAAACATCCATGACTTAGGTGCAAATGCTCGTGCTTATCACACTAACATTTGCCCCTCGCGGGATTCGAACCCGCAACCGCCAGGCATTGTAGACCGGAGCGCGAACCACTACACCAGACGGTCGTCGTTATTAGGTAATTGTTATTTGTGTCCACAGTGTGTGACTATTTGAAAATATACGTAAGAAATTAAGAATTTCGTGAGCTGCACTGAATGATCCCCCGAGCATAATGCTAATATACTTTACCTATAAATTACACAACTTACACAACAACACCTAGTCATAACAATAAAAGTGTTGGCATCATTGTTTTATTTTTTTGCTATTAAAAACTCTGTTAAAATAAACCATCGGTGAACAGTACATTTCGTTTTTATAACTCCTATAAATTGCAAATAACGTTCGCGCCAGTGCTATCACTCGAATTTATTCTATTTGGCGATCGGAAATTTAATGTTTTTATTGACAAATTCGACTTTCTGAATTTATTTAAAGTCAAGTGAATTCGTTTGTATTTGTTCGACTTTTGCACTTTATTTTTCTTTAACCCCCGTGGTCGGGTTAAAGCCAAAAGGAAAGGTTTTTTAGTAGTCTTTGTAACTGTATGTTTTTGAAGTCATCCATTGTTGAAACATGCAATACCAAATAGACAGCTTCAAAAGCTTCAAATGTACGTTTGGTGTCGCGAGTCACGTGCGTGGGTTACTAGGACTATTGCAATCGTCTCATTATCATCATCATTTCAGCCGGCTGACGTCCACTGCTGAACATAGACCTCCCCAGTGACTTCCAGATTGGCCGGTCGGAAGCGACCTGCATCCAACGTCGTCCTGCAATCTTTACCAGTTGTCTACTTAATGTAATTTTTAAGGTTGTCGCCACTGATGGATACTTCTGAGCGCGATCATTATCGTCACCATCGTGTTTTTTAAAATCATTAATCAGTCCCAGACTAGTTTTTTTGAAATCACTCTTTCTTTGAGTATTGATTTGACGAATGTTATTATAATTATATTCTTTAGGCATGTATGTTTACATTTTTATCCAAGAATATATTATTTTTTGTTATTTTAATGTATGTTGAATGTAGATTGCTATTGTTATTGTAGGTATGTATATAAAATTACAAAATAAGCTCTCTGCACAACTTTCCCCTTTATTCATAGTTATCCTCTGCCTGAAGGTTGTCTGGAAGAGATCACTTTTAGCGATAAGATCGTCTAAATTGTATATCTTTCTGTAAATATAAACTGTAACTTCTTTGTTCGTTGTGCAAAGAGTATTTATCTTGACATTTGAAACACAACGTAACAAAACATGTTTGTTGTGAATGTTTGACGACCTCCGTAGCCGAGAGGCGAACACTCTGAGGTCCCGGGTTCGATTCCCGGTCGGGTCAATGTTGAAAACGAACTTTTCTATATTGACTCCGGTCTAGGTATTGTGATACCGTCGTTGTTTCTGGTTTCTATAACACATGTGCTTTAGTTACTTACCTTAAGATCAGAGCAATGTATGTGATGTTGTCCAATATATTTATTACTGTTACTTTACGTTTTGGTTACTAACGCTGGTCCGTGCTCACCTTAAAAGTCCTATTAAACCTTTCATTGTTAAATGCTTTTAAACATTCAGTACTGAGTCTCCAATCGATTCGTCACCTACCCAGTTAAAGTCTTCCTACATTTTATGAGCAATTTATTTACGCTCCTTACTTTCAGTAGATAAAATAATACAGCTAACACACACACACACTTGTGTACGGCGCTGCGGTTTGACAATGAGAATTCATTTTTTATCTCAAAACACTGACAGAAAAGTTTTATTTATATTTTTGGATAAAAAAAAACTTTTATAACGTAACTAATCGAAATGACACCTAATAATTTGACTTCATCATCTTTAGTTTATAATTTAATTTTATAATTAAAGTATTAACGCATAACTTTTTGAATACTTAAGTTTTACTAATTAGTTTCAAGACTTTTAAGTGTGATTGATGCTACAAGTTTAATATGATAATTTTCTAGTCTCGGTAAGAAAGTATTAGTGCAGGTGCCTTATGAAGAAAAGCCAGTTTTAGTTACTTAAGTGTAACGTGTACACAACTTGCTTAAATAACCTAATTAAGTTTTTCTTTATTGTAATCATACTTTGAGGCCATGTCTGGCTATCCGTCTGTCTATCTGTCCAGTTAAACACTTATGGCCTTACTACAAAAGACATACTAGTGTCGAACACTTGACTAAAGATTAGTCAACCAATTGGACATGTTTGTTATTAATATGTCTCGAAAGTCTGATGTGTCAACAATTCAATTTGGTTGACTTATCTTTAGACAAGTGTGTACTAGTCTATCTTTTTGTAGTAAATCCAATGATGTTTTCAGAGTTTGTAGGATTTCCCATTCAAGAAACGTGCTCACTTCGAGTGTATTTGGCTTGACCTTAATAATTAAAATACTAAAAACTTTTATCTAATATAAATCTAATGCATATTTATAAGTAAATCAACACGTAGGTAATAAAGCCTAAGCCTGTTTTTAAGTGTTTTTTTTTCTAGCAACTGTGACCATGATTACAAAAATACACTTGTAGGAATATGTAATATTAAAAGTTCCTACTATTTTTTGGGCTGTGCGACGTATAGTGTAAACTGCCGGGCCCTGAAGCCACGTTTAGAGCCGAGTCCGTTCCTCGTAATGGTGGATTTCTGGGCTTAGACCCTATTTTTTGGGGCAATTAAAAGTGGCGCTTCTGGACATAGAAATAAGGGTGATATTAGCTGAGTGGCCTGAGACACATAGTTGCCGTTCACAGATAATGTGGCGAGTTTAGTCCAGTCCATTTGTCAGATCTTTGTCGGGTCCGTTTTGTTTAGGGCAGTGTTTCTCAACGTGTTAGAGGTAGTGGTCAGTAATTGTCTGAAACGTGGGAAGTATAAATGTTGCCGCACATAAATGTGTATGCTTGTTTTCCTTTGGGAAAATAAACTTATTTTTGTCTTCATTTAAACAAACTTTGACTTTCGAAAGTCAAAGTTTTAGATACATATAAATAAACATTCTAACCATTTGTTAAGTTTATCTTTAATGTATGCATATTACAACAATTCAAATCCTTGATTTAAAAGTGCATATAATCGAATAGCATTATAAGACACTCATTTCACGTACACTTTTCCCTTGAATCATTTGAACCCAAGACCATTTGATTTATACACCGTGAATTTTGAGATACCCGAGAAAATTAACTAACATACTCAGATATCGATATACATCGAATTTGGCGAATAAAAAAAACGGAACGGCGTACGGCGTTAGCGTACGGAAGGAATAACTATGAATGAAAAAAAAACATTCATAGTTATTCCTTCCGTACGCCAATATTACGCGACTAAATTAGGTGGATTTTGGTTCCGTTAATGTTGGAATGATAATGATTACTATTTGAATTAGCAGGACTTTTATAGTGCTAATTTTTTAAGGAATGTTAGGGACCTATTAAATAAATTTCTCATAAAAAAATTTTTTTTTATTCGTCGAATTCGATGTATATCGATATCTGAGTATGTTAGTTAATTTTCTCGGGTATCTCAAAATTCACGGTGTAGATTGGGGTGCAAACTAAGATGGCCGTTACATAAACGTTCTAATAAAACTATCATTTATTTTATTTATTTAAACTTTATTGCACAGATTTAAAAATCATACAATAAATGGACTTCATGCTATGAGGCATTCTCTACCAGTCAACTACTAGTCTCAACAGAGATACTTAGAGATGAGAATATAAGAAATGCATCGTGGACAAGCCTTCCACTCAATGGACTGATTACCTAGTCAAGGTTACGCAGCTCAGCATTTGTCGGTATAGCCGAAGCCGTAACGATGCTGGTTTTCAGCGGAAACCCTGACTAGGACGTAGGACGGGTAGTGACAGCGGTATATCGGTCTTAAAAAACTCGATTTTAATGTTGCTCCCATTTAAAAAGTTGTTGTATATGATGCTGGTCACGTGGTTTTAAGGGTGTTCTATTCTCCTGTCCACCCTGTATATTCAAAGACACTAATGTGGCCTATTTCGAGCAGTGGTCTTTTTAAGGCTTAATAATGGTGCATGTTAGGAAAGTTATACTTTAAAAGATAAATATCATCATCATCATCATCTCAGCCACAGGACGTCCACTGCTGAACATAGGCCTCCCCCAGTGACTTCCAGATCGGCCGATTGGAAGCGGCCTGCATCCAGCGTCGTCCTACAACCTTTACCAGGTCGTCTGCCCACCTTGTGGGTGGGCGTCCTACGCTGCGCTTGCCGGTACGTGTCGTGGTTTCTCGGTGTTTCTTTGCGGGATCAAATCAGAAATGACGAGATCCGTGAACGAACCAAAGTCGCTGACGTAGCCTGACGGATTAGCCGGCTGAAGTGGCAGTGGGTGGGGCGCATAGCACGTAGAACTGACGGCCGATGGGGCAGAAAGGTTCTGGAATAGATAAATATATTTGATCTCAAATAATATTTAATTAAAAGTTTGAGAAACACTGTCGAAGATTAATGCAAACAACTAATCACGGCCGCTATTGCCTATAAGCCAGCACTCTCAAGTTGGATTGCATCGATTTCCTCATAATTTGCAGCAAACGAGCCAATCTCCTTAGATCCTTCACTTGCATTTATCTTCTCAATAATGGATTGAGTCTTATTGCGAAGAAGTTAAAAGAAGTCATTAACACTTTGAATTCTTTTGTTTTATGCTAAGAGCAATCAAGTTTCTTCATCAAACCCAGTCGCATATACATTTGTTCATATTAAGACGCCAAAATTATCATCCCACAAAAACGGCAAAATAATATCCTATGTGTTAAACTAGATCAATTCACCCGTGAAAAGCGATAGAAAAACGTTCGTTGTTCTATCACACAAAACGTACAAAACGTTTTCTGCTGTGTTAACACCGAACGTATTGTCGGCCGCTGACTGTTAGAAATGGTTACGTAATTTACCGTTTATAGTCATATATTATTTTTGCTTACAACGAACTGACAATTAACTAGTTTTCTGTGCGTTGCTCCTGACTGATGCACCAACACTGCTGAACATAGGCCTCCCCATTGACTTCCAGATCGGCCGTTTGGAAGCGGCCTGCATCCAGCGTCGTCCTGCAACCTTCGTCTGCCCCCCATGGGTGGACGTCCCACGTCTTGCGCTTGCCAGTACGTGGCCTCCATTCCAGAACCATTCCGCCCCATCGGCCGTCAGTTCTAAGTGCTATGTTCCCTGCCCATTGCCACTTTAGCTGGCTAATCCATCGGGCTATGTCAGCGACGTTTGTTTGTTCACGGATCTCCTCATTTCTGATTTGATCTCGCAAAGAAACACCGAGCATAGCCCTTTCCATAGCGCGCTGTGCAACTTTGAGCTTTTCTATAAGGCCCATAGTAAGAGGCCACGTTTATGTTCCGTATGTCATCACTGGTAACACACACTAATGTAATGTCGTCCAGCTTTACTGTTAATACTGCTAAACCACTCGGCTAATCGACGTCTAGGCATGTGGTTGAATGGCGTTGTTCAACAAAAGCGCTAGCCACCCAATTAAACGGCTATTACAACCAGTTGGCTGCGACATAAACACTCAATTGCACACCATACAAATAACTTTCTACTCCATCTCACTCATACGTGTAAAATAATCGAACTCTTAGCTTACGTATCCAGTGCGAACGTTCTATAACCCTGAGTAGTCTCCAACAGGAGAAGTGAACACACTCCTGTGGCTATTATACGCATAGTCAGCATCGTTTTTCACCACTACCATAGAAATTCACAGAATATGAAATAGTACTAGGGCACCACTAAGCACCTCGGACGTGAGTAGGCTACGTAGCTGAACGTATCAGCGTATCAGATTCCAGTGCGTATATACGAGTAGACTAGATGGCCGCCCAGCGTACGCACTCTTAGTGGGAACCTGCGTACCTGGTTGTTTGTAAGTTTGAATAAAGATTGCTGTACCGTACAAACTGAGTCTTTGTGGATTACCTAAACAAGAGGCTACTCCCTAGCTTAGTGATAACTAAAAATGCAGTCCGAGTTCAAGATTACTCTATGGTGGTAAAATATACAACTTTATTTTGCATATCCATTAATTATTCTAAGTCTTGTCATAGTCGAAATATTTAAGTTAAAGTAAAAAGTGGTACGATATAACCGACTCTCCCCTACAAGATACAAGAGGCTACTCCCTAGCTTAGTGATAACTAAAAATGCAGTCCGAGTTCAAGATTACTCTATGGTTGTCTAGTATAAAATTTTTCAATAAATTACCACAAACTCTTGTTGAACTGCCGATCCATGAGTTAAAAATCAACATTAAAAAAGTCCTTATGACAAAAGGATATTACAAATTAGAAGATTATTTAAACGACAAGAGTGTATGGACTTAAACTGCCTAGCTCGCACTTACTATTGTCTTGTAAAATGTATTTCCTGTAAAATCAGGCTGACAAAGGTGACTGAGTTTGTTGCGGCGTTTCTTCTCATCACCAGCCTATATGTAGTCCCGAAGCGGTGGTAGGGCTAAGTTATATTTTGGGACGTGTATAAGTGCCCGAAGGAGGGTCTACATACAGAATAAATAATTTCATTTCATTTCATTTCATATGGCTGACAGTGAGCCTGCTTAAAGTCTTCAGCGAGCAAAGCGTTCACTCCGAATATAGCCTTAAAATGTATGCAATTACAATGTCAACACTGCAATAAACACAACTGTTATTAAATTTCACTCAGACACGGCTTACAAACGCATCGATATTGAATCTGTCGCCTCTATTAACAATGCAAATAGTGTAAGCTGTAGCTAGCGTTGTAATGCTTTGGCTTGCTCCTCTTCCATTTCAGATGCAGCTTATTTAACCGATTTTGAACCGTAAGAGTAAGGTGACAAGAACTTTTCGAAGTGCAAAGGTAAACTGGGAAGTGTTCCAAGCATTGTTGGCAAATCCAAACTTATGCAGAGGAGGGGAGTGTTTACAGAGGTCGTTTGTTACTGCCTAATGCTTATAGTTTAAATTATTGTCCTCAGACTCGCTGAAGATCTTGGCACCTTCAGGAATTTGAGATAGGCAAAGGATTTTACAACAAATTAGCTGTCTTAAAAATGTCACAGCCTTTGTTTGATACATGATGGAACAGTAATTTAAAATGAATAAAAAATAATTTAAAACCAATAATTGTAAAAGTTTTTACCGGTACTACTTAGCGTAGCGTATGGTTTAAAAAATTTAAAATCTGGGCCGAAACGCATGATTTCTACTATTGTTTTTGTATGTAATATTAAATGTAACTTGCAATGTGTAAACTTTAAAAAACCAGCTTTGTATTACTTCGGTGTCATTGCCCTCGTGTACAATTGTAAAAAAAATACATTTTAACTGTTCCATAGTATAGACGGATGATAATTTACGTCTAAAATATTGAAACCCAATCACAACATATTATATGACCTAGTTTATACCATAAATGTAGTGAGAGTACACTAAAATATATGATTTTATTAAAAATGTAATTTAAAACTTGCTGAATTTGAAATTTAAAAAAAGGTGCAACATAATTGCTTTACCGATAGGCGAATAGACGAACTGACATGACATACCAAATACGGATTCTTAGTTAAGAAATAATTTGCCAAAAAGAGCCAAATCGCCCCAAACCTAAAAGATTTCTAAACATTTTGTATAACTATCAACATGGTGGTATAAAAACTAACTTACATTATAATAATAACTGTAATTCTGTGTAATTCTGCCTAACTACGAGTAGTTAAACAGTATTATATTGACTTCGAACTCTATGCAAAAGGAACAAAACAAGATTAAAGTAGGTAATACTCTTAAGACCCCTGATTTTGCCAGGAATTCCGCAATGTATTTTTGAAATCCTTAGCTTTCAGAATGTCAGTTTCACAAAACCTTTCACCTTTTCACAGCCACTCAAACTACGTGTCGGGGCATGTACAAAAATAATGAAACTGCTACATAGTGTTATAATATCCGGCTGGCCCGGCAAAATCAAATGTTTATGTGCCGTGAAATAGCCGACTCCCCCTCCCCGGTGGGATCCGCTTTTATAAAGTGTAGCATAAATATGTAATGGTTTAGAAACTCTTTTGCATTATCCCACTTTGTAATTTATTCGCTTTCGTATAGGAAACACAGACCATAAAGCCTTTGTGATAAATCGCTTGTTTTTAATTTTACATTCAGTGTTTACCTAACAGGTAAGCTTTTCGCCTGAAACTTGACACTTCATTTAATTTTATCTTGTTTTCACTAAATTTTAAAATAAAGCGTTGCATCCACCTCGTTATGACCTTATAAGATTTTTAAAAGGTCAGCTTGGATATTTTAGTGTCAGAACAGTGTAGTAGAATTATGTTTTTTTTTTTGTTCTAGGTATGTTTATCTGTTAACTATTGGGAGCCTAGTACACGCTTTGCTTAGTATGGGGGCTAGATATTGGGGGTTATTGTGAATTATTATTTATTTACTTTCCTAATTAGACCTTGACCAAAAAATACGAATATCAACCACGATGTTCGTATATTTGCACTTGAATGTAGGGTGCTAACACCTTACCTTCAAACTTATTAAAGTAGTCTGTTGAAAATTTTTGTTTTTAGCAATTCCATGCAAGGTTTAATTGAGGATAAATCACACTTGAAAAAACGTGGACGTGGGTTCGAGTCCCACCTGAGGTCGATGTATTTTTTTTTCAGGTGTTATTTATCTTCAATTAAACCTTGCATGGAATTGCTTAAAACAAAAATTTTCAATTGTTTAAGCATTTCTGGGCGGTAACCACGAACTCTTAAAACAATCTCAAATCTGTCAAACATTATCAAATCTGTCAAATTTTGTATGTAATGACGTACCAAAATTGACACATTTGACAGCTTTGAGATTGTTTTAAGAGCTCATGGTTACCCCGCTGATCTTAACCAATAGTCAAAATACTTAGCTATACATAGAGCTACAACATTGATCAGAGATACGCTGGCTTCGACACTGAAAAAAAGCACTTGAGAAATTTCATCGTGTCACGTAACGTCCTCGGTAGCTTAGTTGGTAAAGCACTTGCCCGGCATGCGATGGGACGTGGGTTCGAGTCCCACCTGAGGTCGATGATTTGTTTTCAAGTGTTATTTATCTCCAAAGTAGTCTTTACTAAAAATTCAGAATTTTTAGTATTTTTTTCTAATTATATTAACACGAGATGTTCCCAACCACGTTGTAGCGTATGGTCTATTGCTATGGGGCTCAGCTGCTGATACTGAGTCAATCTTTGTGTTGCAGAAAAGAGCTGTATGTGCAATATACTGTCTTGGGCCTCGCGACTCTCTCAGGGAGGTCTTTAAAGATATTAAAATATTAACAATAGCGTCACAATTCATTTTTGACAATATTATGTATGTTTGAAAAAACCTAAGTTCGTTTAGCCTTAAATGTTATTCACATCATTATAATACTAGAAATAAAAATAAACTTGCCGTTCCGAGCTTCAGATTAAAGAAAGTGGGTAGGTAATTCATTTTTGGGAAAATGTATAAAAATCTTCAATAAAGTACCACAAACTCTTGTTGACTTACCTGTTTATGAGTTCAAAAACCACATTAAAAAAATCCATATGGAAAAAGGATACTACAAGGTTGAAGATTACTTGAACGACAAGAGTGCATGGACTTAATAGCCTGCCTAGCTCGCACTTACACTATCTTGTAATTGTATTTCCTGTAATAAAATCAGGCTGACAAAGGTGACTGAGTTGGTTGCGCCGTTTCTTTTCATCACCAGCCGATATGTTGTCCCGAAGCGGTGGTAGGGCTAAGTTATATGTTGGGACGTGTATAAGTGCCCGGAAGAGGGCCTATATACAGAATAAAGAATTTCATTTAATTTAATTTTATTTTATTTCATTTCATGTACTATGTTTTTAAATGTGTATAAGATAATTCAGACCTTTGTGCAAAAATGTATTGTTTTTATTAAAGGTGTCACATTTCGGAATATGTAAAAATCTAAAATAAATAAGTCAGTTTGAAATGAAAGCGTATACGTACAGAATCCCAGAATCCAGTCGACCGGGGCCATGCTATCTGAGAAGGTGGCACTCTGGGTATATGGTTAGCAAAAAAAAATTGTTGCATTTTGAACGCTTTAACAAATGACAGTGTTGATTTTGATGTACGAATACTCTATTAGTTGGGTTAGTTTGATTCATTTCTCTGTCTTTACTTCATCCTCATCATCATCATTTCAGCCACAGGACGTTAGCTGCTGAACATAGGCCTCCCCCAGTGACTTCTGTCATCGGGGGGTTGTTACCACACTCGCCACGCTTGGCAGGCGGGTTGGCGAGCGCAGTTTTTTATATTATTTCGCACGCAGACGCTGCTCCCCGTCTCGTGCTACAGGATTTAGTCGCTCGCTTACGACACGCCTCCTGTTGGCGGTGGGGAAGTGTATTCTTTACGGCCGTCCCCACACGGCACATTACGACACGACTCTCTTAACTTAGTATAAATTGATTGGTTGTTAGCTCCGCGCACACGCGTCTCTGATACGATGCCCGTCTCGTAAGATGCGCAAAGCGATCCCTACTCTTTGCCCCAACGCTCAACTTCTGTCCATGCCGGGCACTGTATGCCTCTAGATGTGCTGGCAGAAGCCTCAATCACAATCCATTCCCTGTTACTTTATAACATAAAGATGATAAGAATCCTTTCCTCGAGATAATAGCGATTGTTAAGTTGTCTCAATTCGTCACATAATTTTATTTACTCATGCCTCTCTGGAAGAGCGTTTCGCGGATTATTTTATTGATATAAAGGAAACTACGAAATACAATTCAAACACATTTACAAATGTATAATATCACGTTAAAATTTTATTTCAGATAATGTTGTAGGTACACAGCTTTCACATAGAAAATAAAAAAGATCTTTATGAAAAGGGATACTTTAGTTTGTTGTTGTTAGTTTATCATTATCCTTTTCGCAGATCATACTCGTACAAGTCATATAGGTATCAACTGTGTGGAGTTTTTTTAAAGTATTTAATTCTGAAAATAAATTCGCCGTAGCTCCTTTTTTGCAGCCAGTACCCACTCGACTTGTAACTTTGCCCCATACACGGCTTCTTGGCTCGGCTTCATGCGACTTTTGAAAGCTGAAAGAATTTACGGCTACAAGTGTGCGGAGTGTAAACGCATAAGAACATGTATTTTGGAATATCACAGGCTGTTAGTCATGATTTTTCCTTGAATTTTTATGTATCATATTTAAGTATATATCTTTGTATATATGTTTATTTTATCTAAGCATTTTTTTTATTTTAAATGTATTTTATGTATGTTGTATGTAGTTTATACTCATTGATATTATAATTGCAGAAATGTATATAAAATTACACAATAAGCACTCTGCACCACTTTTCCCTTTCTTTATAGTTGTGCTCTACCTGAAGATTGTATGTAAGAGATCGCTTTTTAGCGATAAGACCGCCTAAATTGTACATCTTTCTGTAAATATCAACTGTAAGTTACAGTACTTAGTTTGGTGTGCAATAAAGAGTATCTATCTATCTAATTTGCCTTTTTATAGTATGAAATCACTTCAGACTGCAAATTGTATTAAACCCTTAACCAAAAGATGTAGTCAAACGAGTTATTATTGTGGTTAAGATTTATTTATAAACCCAGTCCTGATATTGAGACAATAATAAAAGAAATCTCTAAACTTCTTCAGATTGTATTTGACATACGTTTAGCGCGGGCGCGTGGTACGGAAATAATGCCGACTTTATACATAATTGATGTTATTTGCCACTCTAAAGAGGGTCTTTTATAATCTGTCAAACCTTTATAAGATTTGCTTCGTCAACATAGAAAAAACTGCTTAAAATTGATTGAGTTATTTTATAATTATAAGCGCTCCACGTCGTACATTTTGTTTCGTAACGAAATAGATGTTTTTTTGTTATTTTCATGTAGGATAGAACAACACAATTTGGAAATGATCTGTCTTTTCTTAATTCAAATTATCTATGGAAACTAGAGACAATGCCTTCTGATCTGAAGCTGTCTGCGCTGTCTGTCTGTCATACACATTATAATGGAGTCGTAAAGAAACCGTGTGCAGCATCGGTGGCGTTAAAATTCGGCAGCCAAAGCAGCGTCTGCCAGTGTTTCCAAGTGGTGGAATCTAATGAAGATTAAGGGATCAAGTAGTGGCCTAGCGATTATCTAAATTTAATGAAACAACGTCTAATAAAAGATTAACGGAATTTACACATACGCCGGGCCCGGCGCAAAGCACGCGGCGCGGCACTGAGGAGAAGAGGTGTGTTCTGAATATTTTTCAAGACAATGCGATAAATTCATTTCTTGTAACGTTTATTAATAGCTACGCGTATTTATATAAACTAATCAAAATGTATATTTTGCGGTTGTTGTTATGACAGTTTTACTAAATAAAAATCATTAAAATAATCAATTAACAATGTACTTTGTAAATTTTTGTTTTTAGCAATTCCATGCATGGTTTAATTGAAGATAAATAACACTTGAAAAAAATCATCGACCTCAGGTGGGACACGAACCCACGTCCCATCGCATACCGGGCGAGTGCTTTGACCACTAAGCTACCGAGGACGTCACGTGACAAGATGAAATTCCTCAAGTGTTTTTTTCTCGCTGTCAAAGCCAGCGTATTCTGATCAATGTTGTAGCTATATGTATAGCTGAGTAGTATACTACCGTCAACACCCTATAGAAATATTTTTACAAATATTTGACTATTGGTTAAGATCAGAAATGCTTAAACATTGTAAATTTTTGTTTTTAGCAATTCCATGCATGGTTTAATTGAAGATAAATAACACTTGAAAAAAATCATCGACCTCAGGTGGGACACGAACCCACGTCCCATCGCATACCGGGCGAGTGCTTTGACCACTAAGCTACCGAGGACGTCACGTGACAAGATGAAATTCCTCAAGTGTTTTTTTTTCTCGCTGTCAAAGCCAGCGTATTCTGATCAATGTTGTAGCTATATGTATAGCTGAGTAGTATACTACCGTCAACACCCTATAGAAATATTTTTACAAATATTTGACTATTGGTTAAGATCAGAAATGCTTAAACATTGTAAATTTTTGTTTTTAGCAATTCCATGCATGGTTTAATTGAAGATAAATAACACTTGAAAAAAAAAAAAATCATCGACCTCAGGTGGGACTCGAACCCACGTCCCATCGCATACCGGGCGAGTGCTTTGACCACTAAGCTACCGAGGACGTCACGTGACAAGATGAAATTCCTCAAGTGTTTTTTTCTCGCTGTCAAAGCCAGCGTATTCTGATCAATGTTGTAGCTATATGTATAGCTGAGTAGTATACTACCGTCAACACCCTATAGAAATATTTTTACAAATATTTGACTATTGGTTAAGATCAGAAATGCTTAAACATTGTAAATTTTTGTTTTTAGCAATTCCATGCATGGTTTAATTGAAGATAAATAACACTTGAAAAAAATCATCGACCTCAGGTGGGACCCGAACCCACGTCCCATCGCATACCGGGCGAGTGCTTTGACCACTAAGCTACCGAGGACGTCACGTGACAAGATGAAATTCCTCAAGTGTTTTTTTCTCGCTGTCAAAGCCAGCGTATTCTGATCAATGTTGTAGCTATATGTATAGCTGAGTAGTATACTACCGTCAACACCCTATAGAAATATTTTTACAAATATTTGACTATTGGTTAAGATCAGAAATGCTTAAACATTGTAAATTTTTGTTTTTAGCAATTCCATGCATGGTTTAATTGAAGATAAATAACACTTGAAAAAAAAATCATCGACCTCAGGTGGGACACGAACCCACGTCCCATCGCATACCGGGCGAGTGCTTTGACCACTAAGCTACCGAGGACGTCACGTGACAAGATGAAATTCCTCAAGTGTTTTTTTCTCGCTGTCAAAGCCAGCGTATTCTGATCAATGTTGTAGCTATATGTATAGCTGAGTAGTATACTACCGTCAACACCCTATAGAAATATTTTTACAAATATTTGACTATTGGTTAAGATCAGAAATGCTTAAACATTGTAAATTTTTGTTTTTAGCAATTCCATGCATGGTTTAATTGAAGATAAATAACACTTGAAAAAAATCATCGACCTCAGGTGGGTCCCACCTGAGGTCGATGATTTTTTTCAAGTGTTATTTATCTAACAATGTACTGCCTACTCTTATAATCGCCCCAAATGTAAAAACTAGACTTGCCTAATTCAGGATCAAGCAAATCCCGACTAAGGACTAGGAAGAATTCCACTTCATAAAATATATTAAATGGTGCAATTGGACAAAGATATCTCAACTTAAGGTTTCCTTGTTAGCCCGCAGAACTCTAAAACATCTCGAACAAGTAATTGCCTTCGTACAAGTACTAGTAACTCCACACAACCGGTGCGGAACCGTCTAACTTTAAAATAAACTTGGTCTCCCGTCCCGTCCGACGCACTCCGTCTGCCACTGAAATATCACTCAACTTCCCAACTACCCCTTTTTGTCTTTTTTACCCCCCATTGTTCGCTCCCCTCTTTTGATGACTGTCATAGTTAGGGGCTTAATCTTTTTTCCTGCGTAGTTCGAGAGTTTTCAATTGGAACGCGGTTGGATTGCCGGCGGCCATTTTTATTATGAGACGAAAGGGCAAAAGCACATGGATTTGATAAGATATGTTTTGCCCTGTTTATTGATTTGTAAATTTATTTTGCATATATTGGCAAATACAAAAGAGCAGCTAGAGTTTCCTACACATAGTCATAGAGTACCTAATGCGATTACTCAGAGATATGATTTTATAAACTACTAGCATTTGTTCGCGGCTTCCCTCGCGTTAGATTTCTTATTAGTTAAATAATAAATGTTGGGCAACCTCTAACCTCGAGATCTTGGTGCTCCATACAAACTTTAAACTCCCGTTTTACCCCTTTAGGGGGTGAGTTTTGGAGAATCCTTTCTTAGCGCACGCCTACATCATAATCCTTTCAGTAGTTTGAGCCGTATTTTGATAGATCTTTCAGACAGAAACGGTGCATTTTATAAACGAGTATACAGACAGATGTGGCACTATTCAAATAATTGCCTACCAAAGGAAAAAAATATCTAAACGTTTAAAAATGTTTACTGCTCAATAATTTCACAAACAAAAATGGCCTTACTACAAAAATATAGACTAGTTTTGAACACTTGTCTAAAGATTAGTCAACCAATTTGAAATGTTGACACATTAGACATTCGAGGCATATTTTTACGAAACATTTCGAATTGGTTGACTTATGTTTAGACAAGTGTTTAACACTAGTCTGTCTTTTTGTAGTAAGGCCATATGTCTTTAATTATATATAGTGTTACTAATTTTTAAGCGACTTCAAAAATAGGAGCAGGTTCTCTAATTCTACTGAATGTTGTTTTTTTTGTATGTTTGTTACGCGATTATGCCGTCAATAATGGACCGATTTGCTGTAAAGTCATTTTTGGCGGAGTTAGGAGTAAAATTGTGAAATAAAATATTTTTTATAAAAAACAAAAAACTGTTTTTTAATTTCATTTTGAAGACGGTTTTTCGGTTTTCAAACAACTCATTTGATACTGTTGTCTTTTATTTACGCGAACACGATACATTTAAATGAAACTACTTTTACGGATTATTTCGCGATTTATTAACATTTTATTTAACCTGACGTTTCAAACACTACAGCGTTCGTGGTCACAGGTAGACTAAGGTGTTATTCGTCTTTACAATATTTTGAAAAAAAAAATTGAAAAAAAAAGTTAATATTAACTGAGTGACGGTAGTTTTTTTTTTTTTTTAAAATATTGTAAAGACGAATAACACCTTAGTCTACCTGTGACCACGAACGCTGTAAAGTGTTCGAAACGTCAGGTTAAATAAACTGTTAATAAATCACGAAATAATCCGTAAAAGTAGTTTCATTTAAACTTATTTTATCTTAAAAAACATTCGTAAGAATGCTAACCCAACCACCAAGGGTCGTATGATAACTAATTATTATCAATTCAGTCCCCCGGGCGCCCCTGATTCCGCTAATTAATTTATTACTATTTACAAATACGGGACCACGGGAATAAATCCCGGAATTTATAACCGATATTAATACCTATTTGCTTAACCCACCGATGTGATAAGTCACGGATTAGGGATATTGTAATTAGTGTTTCTTGTGGTTAAATGGATAAATTCTAATTACACGATTACATTTTATTTGTTAAATTTCTTCTTGGGGTGATTTACTGTTCTTTTACAGCAAATTTTAATATAGTATCGAAACCTGTCAAAAAGTCAAAATTTTTACATACTAGATGCCTGATAATCAGCTATTTAGCTTGGGAGTGTTTGTATTATATTTATCATGTGTTTTGTAATTTCAATGGTCCTATTTCACTCAATTTAATACGAGTAAATTTATCCGTTTACCTAATTCAATGTATTTAAAACCCTAACCTAACAGGCGACTAATTTAATTGTACAATTTTAAACAACATCTGAGTTTTACAGATTATTCTGAGTAAGTATACGTAATAGGGGTTTCGTAGGAATTAAATGTATTAAACAAAAAAATATTGTCTATCAATGTTTGTTTTGTGTTAATGTGTGTTCTATCAAACAAAATTACAGTTTACGTAAACTCTTGGTTTAAGGGTGCATTTCACTAGAGCTGTACCTACAAGGTTTAGAGGAAACGTGTTTTCGAACAAATGAAAAACTATGACCGAAATTGAACAGACCTTGCTAGGGCAGTAAAAAAAAATTGGGTAAATAAATCATTTTTCTTTGCTCGCACAAATCTGGTCCAGAAGGCTTGAAATAACGCTTTGCATCTTTAATTAAATTAACATTTCACAATTTATTAACCGTTAAATCTCTATTTTAAAATGTGTTTAAGTACAAGTAGGCCTTATTTTTAATTCCAAACTACACTTTTGTTACTGAAATCTTATCAGGTTATTTTTTACTATTTTAACTTTTTATGAATTCATTTTACTCATTTTAACATTTAACAAACTTCGTTTTTACATTTCCAATCTGTAAGCTTCTCAAAAATTATAAAAAACTCGACACAATAATTTGGCTCCTAAATTCTATAAACACAAAATACGCTCCCCAATTTTCCGTCTTAACCAAGCTCGATATCAACAATCTGGCAACTAAAATCGTTAATAAAGGGAACCTGAGGAAACAGGCCATAGTACACAGTCCACCATTACTTAGGAAGACCGGGTGCTCCCAACAGCGCCTCTGTCCCGGACCCGATAAAATATACTCGTTATTATTAAATTTACAAGTGCCGTATAGCACACGATAAGTTGGTTGAGAAGGCTCACTATAGTTTAAATGCCTTATTACCCGACTGCCAAACGAGGGTAATGTTTTTTTAGAGTTAAAAACATGGACAACATCTTATACATTGCTCTGATCCTAAGGTAAGTAGCTAAAGCACTTGTGTTATAGAAATCAGAAACAACGACGGTACCATAACACCCAAACCCGAGTTAATATAGAAAAGTTCGCTTTCTACATTGACCCGACCGGAGATCGAACCCGGAACCTCAGAGATGGCGGCGCCATTCAAAGTCCGGCATGCTCGCCTTGGCTACGAAGGTCGTCAAAGTCAAGAGTTGTTTTTATGAATTCTGTTGGAGTAACATAAGTGCTCATAAAAATTTGTGGGATGACTCATATTCTGTCTTTCTAGCTAACTATTATTTTATAGTCAATAATGGCGTCTACCTCTAAAATCGTAGAATGCTTCATGCGATTCGTCCTCGTTGCGCTCAAAATTTTCTGTCTACATACGGATTGGTTAAAGGCTGGAAAAGATTTCTATCACTAGAGTATAGAAACTCAGTAACAGCTAAAAATATAGACACGATAACGGCTTGACTGCCTGAATGACTGATGATTTGAACGTTTAAGCGAGAATTTGCTTGTTAAGCAAAATTGTTTACTATTCGTTTCCAAGTGGCAAAAACTAACGGCCTTCCTACAGAAACATAGTCTTGGTTAGAACACTTGTCTAAAGATTAGTCAACCAATAAAAATGTTTGTTAATAATATGTCACGAATGTTTAATGTGTCAACATATAAAATTGGTTGAATAATTATAAACAAGTGTTTAACAATAGTCTATGTTTTTTGTAGTAAGGCCATAAGGAGTTATTGAACATGATTGTTTAGGATCGCTTTGCCTTGCCTTGCAATACCTTCAAGAGAGACTCTTATTTCATCATCAGTTTAGCCACAGAATGTCCACTGCTGAACATAGCCCCCCCCCCCCCCCCCAGTGACTTCCAGATCGGCCGATTGAAAGCGGCCTGCATCCAGCGTCGTCCTGCAACCTATACTAGGTTGTCTGCCCACCTTGTGTGAAATCCGCAACATATTCTGTTCCAAAATACCTCAGTGCCTAAAGACGAAAGTCTACAACCAGTGTGTGTTACCAGTGATGACATACGGAACAGAAACGTGGCCTCTTACTATGAGCCTTATAAAAAAGCTTAAAAGTTGCACAGCGCGCTATGGAAAGGGCTATGCTCGGTGTTTCTTTGCGAGATCAAATCAGGAATGAGGAGATCCGTGAACGAACAAAAGTCGCTGACATAGCCCGACGGATTAGCCAGCTAAAGTGGCAATGGGTGGGGCACATGGCACGTAGAACTGACGGCCGATGGGGCAGAAAGGTTCTGGAATGGAGTATCAAAATATTACTACTAAATCCTTGGCATCGTATGGAATGGACCTACTATATTTTTTTATGTTATACATATACTCCGGAATTAGCAATCAAACTTGCCAACAAATTCCGGAAATTTTCATATTTGAATACTTTAGACTTAGGATTTATAGCCTACTCAAATAGGCTTTCGGAGTTGGCTCCGTATGAGGCTCGAGAATTTCGTGAGGTTAATGAGTTCTGAGTTTACGAGGCAATCGGTTTGAGCGTGTTTCTTTTATTAGTGCCGACATTATTAACTCAGAAAGATGGATGTCTCTTCGCTTATCAACAATTTTATGACTTAATTAAACTCGGGAAGTATTTATACGAAGTAATATTAATTAGTTATGGAATCTAATGAGAGTTCGTAATTAAAAAGTTTGTAAATACTTTTTGTCATTAATTGTTCAACTGTTGACTTTTTTGATTCCTTAGGCTTTTATACACATAAATTAACGGTAAGTACATATAATAATGGTAGTAGTATTCTTTATTTGTATAAGTACATGGTATAAAAGATGTATAGTTAGAATAGTATGAAATGAAGCTTACTATCAAGTACCTGCGCACTTTAGACATTCCTTTCTAGCATGATTGCTTTCACTGATAACTGTTTCTAACGACAAAAAAAGTATTTAAAATGTCAAAAATAAAATATTGGTAAAATTTTATTACTTCTTGACCCTTCAACTTTATTAAACCACTAAAACCAATTTATTTCTGTAAATAGGCTTAAACTAAGCGCTTTTACACGTCCCAATATTTTTTTTCCCTACCACTACTTCGGGACAATTTTGGGCTAGCGCCGAGAAGAAGTAACGCAAGAAACTCGGTCACTATTGTGAGCCTCTTTTTAAATAGTATATATTTTACATTACAAGATAAATGTACCTGTGCGAGCAGGGCAGTATTTATTTCTAAAAATTTTTATCATTTATATAATCATTTACAGTATAATATCCTTTTTTCATTAAAGTTGTTTTAACATGCGATTTAAATTTTAACAGGGGCAGTTCTACGATAGACGCTGGTAATTTATTAAAAAAGCGAATACATTTTCCCATAAACGAATTACCCACTTTATGCAGTCTGAAATTGGGAACGGCAAGCTTATTCTTATTCTGGGTGTTAAGATTATGAATGTCACTTTTCTTAAGGAATAAGGACAGGTTTTTGCGGATGTACATTATATTTTCATAAATAAATTGGGATGCTACTGTTAGTATATTAATTTCTTTAAACAGTTCTTTTAAGGAGTCTCGGGGTCCAAGGCCGTAAATTGCCCGTACAGCTCTCTTCTGCAGTACAAATATAGATTCAATATCTACAAGTTATATACTAAGGAGTGTTTTGATCCAACCGTCATTCGCGTCGGGAGACCTTTGTTAAAAAGTTGTGAACTGTGAAAATCGTCGGTTATGAGTTACTATGCCATAATTTTGTCGTGACAAGTTAAACGTATATAGACGAATCGTATACGGCTTTATTAGCTAACTAGCAGCCCGTCCCGGCTTCGCACGGGGTAGACAATTATCGCTAATAGTTTCGGCAGCTCATTCGACAAAAGACATTTTAAGACTCATTTTTCTACACCTTCGGTTACATTGTTCAAATTTTACCAAGGATCCCTAATTTTTTTCAAAATGAAATGTAGCCTATGTCAAATTGAAAGAATGTAGCATTCTATTGGTGAAATATTTTTTTAAATCGGCCCAGTACTTTTTGAGCCTATTCATAACAAACATACAAAAAATAGGTACAAATCTTTCCTCTTTATAATATTAGTATAGACAAGTAAAGAGAACACGCTCTTTGTTCCATTTTCCAGGAAAGATTAAGGGTGTGCAGTTCCGAGATTTTGAATCTTCCTAATATTATGGTAGCGTTTTATTACAACGTTATAAACTGTAATAAACGCTTTAAAATAAAAATGAATAAAATCATTTATTTCGGACAACTTGATCCATACGGGTTAGTAACAATAATTAACTTAAAATCTATGGTTAGTATAATTAATTTACAATATAGAAAAAAATTAATGGTTAGTAAGAGAGATCAGCAGGCCGTGTAAGGTCCGGGGATCAATCTCTGTACAAAACACCTCCAAAACAGCGATGTGTAATATGTGTATTAAGCTTTGAGTTGCAAGAACATACTAACTTGTCATCCCCAAAACTAAGTTTCCTACCGCGGAAGTAAGTTGGGTGCATTCCTTTGAAGTCCTCCCTCGGGACTCGAACCCCGAGTCGTCTAAGAGACTACATGAGCTAACAAACCGTGTTATTGCGTTACGTCCCGACTGGGAAAGACGACGTTTTTGTACGTCAATGTTTTAAGGAAATGCGTTGCGAAAACTTCGCCATCTTTCCGGGTGCCGTACATAAAAGGAATAGTATCACATTACGGTTGTCTGTCTGTTTATCCATTCGAATGTCTTGTTGTATGGCTTCCTAGCTCATTACGAAGACAATTCGGTTAAAGGAACATAGCCGAAATGTGGAATACATACAGATATTGATGTAACTTGATGCATAGATAGATAATACTCTTTATTGCACACCAAAAAACGAAGTTACAGTTGATATGCACAGAAAAATGTACAGTTTAGGCGGTCTTATCGCTAAAAGCGATCTCTTTCAGATACCCTTTAGTCAGAAGACAACTATAAAGAAAGGGGAAAATGGCATACCTATAATACTTTTTTTTTAATATTTTCTTGTGTGATAGCTCATTATATCATATAATAATCATCATCATTTCAGCCACAGGATGTCCATTGCTGAACACAGCCCTACCCCAGTGACTTCCAGATCGGCCAGTTGGATGCGATTTGCATCCAGCGGCTTCCTGCAACCTTTACCAGGTCGTCAGGCCACCCACAGCCACGTACCGACGTGGCCTCCATTTCAAAACCTTGCTAATACTTAAAATATCCATATATTAACAAATTGTGATTTAGTGAAAACAATATTTTAGAATAAAAAAATCTAATACTTAGTTCAGTAGAACTAGTAGAACTAAGTTTAACTATTTAGGTATTATTTAGGTATTTATACAGGGTATACAAGAGACTGGGACACTCCTTCAAACCACGTGATCAGCTGGTCATATACAACAACTTTTTCTATAGGGTCAACATCGAAATCGAGAATTTTTTTTTAGCTGCTCCATACAAACTTACTCGCATACCTCGATGATAATGTATGGAGCATCTGAAATAAAAATCTCGATTTCGATATTGCTCCCTTATGAAAAGTTGTTGTATATGACCAGCTGATCACGTGGTTTTAAGGAGTGTCCTATTCTCTTGTACACCCTGTATAATATTCTACATTACAATATTTAGGTACATTACAGTAGACAGTTTGACAGACAGTGAATATTTGATATTTTAGTATGACTGATACATAATAGATACTTTTAATCGCTGTAGACATCAATCATTCTTGCCTTCTTAAAAAAAGCCCTCCGCCTCATTTTAACTCGCCCAATATGTCTTCTAGTTACAAGAAGTGACCAACCCTCTGTATTTTTTCATCAATTCCCCCACAAAACCCGTTGGCCCTTTGTGCATCGAACATTCGCCGTCTATCGCTACGTAAGTGGCGTCACCGTGACCCGAAAGTTTTCGATCGGCCTTTTATCAATATCATCTACAGTGGAATGCTGGCGAAATGAAAGAATCTGGTCTATTCAAGAAAAAAAGGTCGTGGAATGGGAAACGAAATTTCACGAAGGCGACCTTTTCTTTTGTTAGATGTTTATCTTTAGTACCTTAAAAGAGCCCTGCCTGTATTACAAAACCATGCTAAGATTTAATTTGAGAACGTATTTACTGTTTTCGTATCCACCTCTGATTAAGTGAGGAAAGAAAATTTAAGAGGACGTACAAAAGCAGCGATGGTTTTTTCAAGATGTTTAGGAATAATAAATGGCCAGATCGCAGTTGAAAACCAAAGAATACAGCTAAAAGATGAACCCCGAAATAAGATAAATCTATTGACGTAAATAGCACTTAATTTCGTGTCTTTGTAAAAATAAATACTTTTTGCAGTAATGTATAAATAAACGCTTTTAATGGCAACATTAATGTTCGGGCATTTTGTTTTTGCGAGGGTTTTAGTGGGAAAGCCTGCTAATTCTTTGAGTGGAGGTCTTTTGTCCGACCATTTTCCCGATCATCTTTATTATGTACAGTTCAGTTTAAGGCCATGGTTGATCTTTAAGAATTGATAACGTTTTTATCACGTCCAATTAAAGGCGAGTTTAGTAATTTTACGACGACGAACGTCTGGTATAGTGGTTCGCGCTCCGGACTACTTAGCCAGGAGGTTGCGGGTTCGAATCCCGCTAGGGGTAAATGTAAGTGTGATGAACACGAGCATTTGTACCTTAGTCATAGATGTTTATAAGGGTATTTAAGTATGTTTATCCGTTATCTAGTCACCATAATACAAGCTTTGCTTAGTTTGGGGCTGGATAATTGGTGTGATAGTGGAAACAAAAAAAAATAAAAAATCTACTTATATAACTAAGATTCATAGTTTATATAGAAAATGTGAATGTCAGGGAGGTACTTTTATGTTTTTTTGATGTTTTTATATATTTCTTACACTGGCAAAAAGTCAAACTACATGAAAACGAAACGTGTAAAATAATTTTTGCTTGCTTGCAAATAAATATTCTCAAATGTCCATTCTGACAAACGTATTGGCCAAAATGTATTGCTGCAAAATGATTATTTTCGTACCTTGTATTCTAAGTAGGAAACGAGTTAAAAGCCTAAATTAATGGGAGTTCCAAAGAAAAGTCCAGAATATCATTAATATTAGCAGTAGACTTCATAGCCTTACTACAAAAAAGATAGACTAGCGTTAAACACTTGTCTAAAATTAATCAACCAATTTGAAAAGTTGACACATCTGACATTCGAGACATTATTCTAACAAACATTTCAAATTGGGTGACTTATCTGTAAACAGGTGTTCAACACTAGTCTATCTTTTTGTAGTAATGCCGTAAAGGATTAATCAATAGTTATTTTGCTCAAATTCTGCAATAGCAATAGTTGTAAGACGCTTTATTTATGTTATTCACCAGGCCGAAAACATAATACTATACAGGGTGTAATAAAGAATGGGACACTCTTTAAAACCACGGATCAGCTGGTCATATACAACAACTTTTCCTATGGGAGTAACATCGATATCGTGATTTTATTTTAAGATACTCCATACATTATCATCGAGGTATGTGAGTAAGTTTGTATGGCGAAGCTGAAAAAAAATTCTCGATTTCGATGTTGCTCTGAATAACTTCCCTCAACAGAAAGCTTAATCATCTGACTGGATAGAAAAAGTTGTTGTATATGATCAGTTGATCACGTGGTTTTAAGGAGTGTCCTATTCTCTTGTACATCCTGTATATGTTTGCGTGCTAGTGAGATTTTATTTATTTTATTTACCTATTTCTGTTGATTCCAATCCGTCTAGACGTTAATATGATACTTTAATTACTGTTATAAAAGCAAGCACTCACCTGTGAAAACGAAAACGAATTGACTTATTCTATTCGAATACAATAAACTAAAGTTTGCATCGATTGTTTTAAATTCTAAAGCCTTATATTTTGCTAACAAATAACTATTTATATAAAAAGGTTCAATTAAGATATTTGTGATTGTCTCTGATATGGTCTGGGTTGTGATATTACAACATAATTTATTAAAAATATTTCGAAAAAAATGCATTTTAATGATAAGACTGTAATACCGACAACGAAGTGATTGTTTATGGGCACCTTTTTTCCTTGTGACGGTACGGAACCGTAAAATAAACAAGATTGTACCAATGCTATTTTAAGTTGGTAAGGCCTCTGAATACTTGATTTTTAAAGACACATGCAAAAAGGATTTTGAAAATTAACTAAAAAATAATACCATCATCATCATCATCATTTCAGCGACAGGACGTCCACTACTGAACATAGGCCACCCCCAGTAACTTCCAGATCGGCCGGTTGCGCGCGGCCTGCATCCAGCTTCGTCCTGCAACCTTTACCAGGTCGTCTGCCCACCTTGTGGGTGGACGTCCCACGCTTCGCTTGCCTGTATGTAAAAAATAATACAGTATAAATTAAATCCATAATAGCGTGCTCATTAACTTTCGTAATAAGAAATAAAATTTAACACCAATGAACCCGGAGTTACAAAAGTGAAATGTCCCCGATAACCCGTTAGGTTAATTATAAACAGTTTCATTTTACCGCGTTCTCTGCGTCTTATTATTTTGAAAAATGTCTTCAAACCCGCCCTCTTTATGTTACTTCTGATTACATTTGTTAGAAACTTTGAGAGACATTATCAAAATTAAAGGCTTCTTAACCAGACGACCTCCAGTTTTGTTTTCAGCTCCTTTTTCTTTGTGTGGAACGAAATATTTAGGGCTTGGTTTAAAGTAAATCTCCATGTTATAGAAACAAATGTGTTCGTATTATCATCATCATTTCAGGCACAGGAGGTCCACTGCTGAATGTAGGCCGCCTTTTCAATGATTTCAGATTGGCTGGATAGAAGTGCCTTGAATCCAGCGGCTTCCTGCAACCTTTAACAGGTCGTCGGTCTTCCTTGTGGCTGTCCCACAAGGTTCACGCTGCGCTTGCCGGTACGTGGCCTCCATTTAAGAACCTTTCTGCCTCACCAGCCTTCAGTTGTACGTGATATTAGCTTGCTAATCCGGGTTATGTCACCGACTTTTGTTTGTAAACGGATCTTCATATCCGGATATAAAGCTCGTGGGAGGCTACGTTTTTGTCACGTATGTCATCACTGCTAACACAACTGGTTGAAGACTTTCGTCTTTAGGCACTGAGGTATTTTGGATAAGAAGATTTTGTGTAGTTTCCCGAACGCTGCCCAGCCAAGTTAAATTCGTCGATTGACCTCCTTCTCAAAATAGCTGTATGTAAATAGGTTTCCTTCATAAATCTTTAGTGTGTGCGTCTCTCGGCTGTTTGCATCTAGCGACTTCCCGCACGCAACCTTGACTAGGTAGACAGTCCCTCAGGTGGAAAGCCAGCCTACACTACGTCTTCCAGTTCGTAGATGCCACTTCAAATGTTTTAATACCCAATGGTTGTCAGCTCTGCAATCAATTAGAACTGCTTAGAAACTTTTCCACTTCAGCTTTGAAATTGGAAATAGAACGAATTTTAATGAACTTAAAGCGTTTTTGGGCTAACGATTTTGATTGTACAGCGTTTTGGCGCTTGTACCTATGGAAAAATTAAAAAACCGGCTATCCGGTTCGCTAGTAAAACTTGTTCTTAGCTGACTTTACTTTTTAGGAGGTCAAATTTTGTCAGCCATTATAAAAACAATGTTTCTCCCATTAAAATCCTGACAATTCTCAGCACTCAATGAAACATGGTGCCTTATTAAATTACAAACACAGAACCGAGTGGATATTTTTACGGACTCTAAGCGATTTTTTTGCTTACAAGAGGTCGTCATGCTTTTAAAGTTATTTCGTTTAATGACTCCTTTTTATGAGTTTGCGGGGCCATTGCCTGTTTTTGCCGGCAAATTGGCTGAGATAAAGCGAGTTGGCAAAGAACACTAGTTTGTTGTAAATGTTGCTTATAAAGGCTTGTTGGGATCAAGTAAATTATATTACTAAGGTTGTCAGAAGAGTTATAAAGGAAAATCAAGAACATTCTCATTTTTTACACTGACTGGTCATTGACAGCAATTTCCATACCTTTATTTTACTGCAATAAATTTAAATATCTATACACTTTAGGCATATCTTAGCTATAAAAAGCAATAGGCATTAAATCGATGTTTAATATTGTCTTCTAGCACCAGATACACAATTTTGTGACACTCAGTATATTGCCTGGTAAAGAGAAGAAACACTGCAAAACACTTAGTCACTTTTGTTGCAGTTACAAGTCATATAATAAGTGCTAGGCATGTTATGAAGCTTATGTGTTACTCCTTCAAGCCTGAATTAGGCGTACTTCCTTTGGTCTCAATACTGTAAGATTGCAAGTCGTTAGCAGACTATAAATCAAGTGTGAGCACCGAGGGCACTCTTACAGCGGTGTAAGCATATTCCGACTGATTGATGACCCGGGACAGACGGACGGATTCTAGGTCAGCGGGCCCGTCTAGCAGCCCTGTACATGTAGGTAACTGATACACATTTGTGCTTATATCATTTTGCAAGTTGCAGAACAATATTAGAAATGGTAACTCCGAATGAAAGACAAGCAAGGAGTTTTTTCTTATTTTACAAACTTTGCACTCAACAGAAGAAAACTAAAAACCAACTTCAAAATGAAACTAAAAAGCAAAAAATAATAATATTGACTAAAACATACCTAATCAGTTCTTTTTGGAGTCAATGCCAGCCATCGAGAGTCAAAATGTGTTCATTTGCACCGACTCCAAAAAGAACTGATTAGGTACGTTTTAGTCAATATTATTTTTCGCTTTTTAGTTTCATTTTGAAGTCGGTTTTTAGTTTTTTATTAAACTTATTTTATTTCACAATTTTAAGTGTTAAGTCCTCTATTTTTTCCCTCCTAACTTCGCCAAAAATGACTTTACAGCAAAGTAACCTTAACTAATATTGGTCCTCTATAGACCCCCCATCCAATAATAAAACTAAGGTGTGATATATGGTAAATTTTTCGACGAAAATTTTTAAGTCTTAAGAAAAGGGTTTACCTACACTCCAACCAGAACGGCGGCTATTTTGGTGTCGTAACCATAGGATAAGGTCTTGCGTTAAATAACAAGTCAAATTAAGAAAGGAACTTTCAAATTTTTTTTCGTTACTGGGTGTGCGGGTACGCCCCCAGTAAATAAAAATTGGCAGTCTGGTACCTCATAAGCTCCACGTCTGCTCAACACACTGCGAAATACGTTCTGTCGACAAATTGCAGTATTAACTTCTAACTCCTACGTTAAGGAGTTCTGTGGCTTCCATCATCAGGTCAGCAACAGTAAGTCAATAACAAATAGAAGGACAAACGGACATTATAGCAGACTAAGGGCATTCTACGGGTTTCGTTTGCACCCTACGGCGACAAAATCCTTAAAATTGTTATCCTTAATCCGTACTTTGCGGAACCCTGACAATTCTCAAAAGTGTAGTTTTATAAAACCTTTCCGTTGTTGGCATGCATGTCGAAGTTTGATAAATGGCTGCGAAGCCACAGTTTTGTACCGCTGTATTTAGTTTGAGCACGATGACAGTTTGCAACTTAACTAATGGATTGATTGTGCCCCCGTTTTAAAACAATAACAATGTTTTAAATAGCGATGTTATTTATAATGGCACAATAGTGGTAAGTATTCTAAAATAAAACCGTGCAGAGCGCTTACAGATGTATTCTCTCACATCAGGGGGGTAACCATGAACTCTAAAAACAATCTCAAATCTTGTCAAATCTGTCAAATTTCGTACATAATGACGTACGGAATAAGCAGATTTGACAGATTTGAGATTGTTTTAAGAGTTAATGGTTAACCCGCTGTACTAGTTACTATAACCTTGTTTTGATAGAGTTTGATGTAAAAATATTACTGCTTTTACAGTCACACTTGAAAATTTAAAGTGAAAATGTATTGTTTACTTTCTTAATTAAGAACAATCGCACTCTAGATTGTGAAATATAACTGGACAATCTGTAAATGGCATTTAATTTATAAGCTGTGCTGTTAATGTGTACTTTTTTTTAAAACGTGCTGTAGATTTTCCTTAATAAATAAAAATAAAACTATGCACTGTTCAGTAAAGTTGCAAGTGTTCAAAACTAGTCGATTGGGCGGACAGTTAGTGCTTAAAAGAATTCTGTTCTATTGTCTTCCTAGAATTCTCTTAAGTTGCAAATAGGTGACGATAGTTTCTCTTCATTAGGTTACCGTCTTTAATTCTATATCCTTAGTTCAGGGTCTTAATTTCAGCGAAAATCTCAATTTACCCTCTACCCCAGTTTCAATGTCATTTGAAGTCACGAAGCGTCCAATTATTATTATTAAAATCCATTCAAACAAACTATTATGCAATATTTAACGTCAGCCCCGCTCTAGTTGGGAGTTCCATAACGCCGGGGCTCCGGCAATAAGCAGGCGACGGGTGTCTGAAACGACGGCTTTGGTCCACTGAGGGTTTAAGGGTTACCGCTGAACGTTCGTGAAAGTAATAATTAGACAGTTGTATGGTAAAAAAAATATATTTTTTACCACGAAACCAAAAATGATTTCAATATTTTTTTAACAAAATTAAGATATGGGTGGTGGATAATAAATAAACTTATTAATTGGGAAGGTAAACATTTAACAAAATGTTACTCACCAGTTTTATTTTATTTTGTTTTATGATAAAATATTATCATTTTAATTTCTATTCCCATTTTTTATCATTCAAACGACTTAACCGTGATTAGAAAATTTTTCGTAATTTACAAAAAGATTTATATTAAAAAAAAATATTATAATACCTTTTTTTTTTTTTTTTGTCTAGAGTCTACAAAGTTTGAAAATGTAGAAAAACGGTATATATATCCTTTTTATGCGTGTGTAAGTTACTTACTAGTTGAGACTCTTTAATAGTTAAGGCAACTCAATCTGCAGTGTCACGACAAAATTATTTCATTAGCGTCATGTGCGCCAAATTACATTCAGAAAGAGATTTAACTCATAGCTTACGCCGAAACTCGGAGGGAACTTGGATTTGGGTAGTGATGTCCCAAAAACATCGAGCAGGGCCACTCAGTTTTACCATGAAAACATCACTAACCGACAGAATAAGTATAATGTTAGTTTAGTAAATCAAAATAAATAAAGTATTTGTTTTTGTCGGTTGCTTAAATCAATATAATCACGTTACCCTATTTTTGAGGATTGAGACACTTACGAGTATCTTTCCAGAACTTGTATGGCCGACTAGTCAAGTTCACAATATTTTCTTAATGTTATTCATCGTTATATCATATAATGATATTCATGTCGTCATTTGTTTGAGGTGATAGCTCCAATACGGTGATCAAAACATTACAAACATCCAGCCACATGTCAACGTAAACGAAAGGTTAAGGTTTTGTTCTCGTTCTAAAACTAGTTTAAAAACTATAAGCCCTCTTAGGCCCTTTCTTTATAAAAGGATATCACTTGGTGTAATTCACATTATAGCCAACAGTAGCCCAAAATTGTCCCGAATCAGTGGGAGGGTAAAAAAACTGGGACGTGTAAAAGCGCTTAGTTAAAGCCTATCTACAGAAATAAACTTTTTGGTTAGTTTTATTTTAATGGTTTTATCAATATTTCCAAGAAAGCGTGATAAAATGCAGAAGAGATTTACCTGTCTGTTTCATCTTCCCAGAACATAATATTGTTAGGCCTAGGTATTATTTAAAAAAATGATGTTATAAGCATAATATACTTGGTCTTTATAAGGGTTCAGTTTAACGGTCACTCTGATATTCAGAACCGTTAAAAGCCGTTGAGAAAATACCTCAAGTAATACATTTATTTCACTTATCGTTCGAAGATAGTGATAGGACATTTCCCATCACTATCTTCGGACGATGTCGACTTACACGGCGATTACGGATTGAACGCGCGTCGACACGGCGCGCATATTCATGCGCCGTATAATTGGCGTCTTTGCTAGTTTAACGGATTAATATGCTGATTAGTTGAGGATTTGTTGAGTACATACAGAGTTGGGCCGAGTTTAGAGTGCGACCTTCGGTGCGTATTTGTTTTCTTTGGCTGTGAAGTTTAATGTGTGATGTACTTCACCACGTTTGCACAGTTAACAAGAGTACATACAGTCGGTAAGGACATAATAATATGTACCAATATTGTGTTTATTGAACATTGGCTGTAAGTTATGTATAAATTTTAATTGGAACTTTTTTTTAAATAAAAATATATATTATGAAATAGCGCCGTGAGGCTTCCTTCGAGAGGTCCACGTCTCTGTCATGATATTTCTGACAATTCCGTGACTCTAAATTTTTGTTTTTAGCAATTACCATGCTAGGTTTATCTAAGATTTTTAATACTTGAAAAAATCGTCCGCCTCAGGTGGGATCCGAACCCACGTCCATCGCATACCGGGCGAGTGCTTATTGAGAGTGGTAATTGCTAAAAACAAATTTATTAACTATTTCTATCGGGTGTTGACGGTAGTAGTATATACCGCAACATTGATTAGAAAATACGCTGGCTTTGACAGCGAGAAACACTTGAAAGATTTCGTCGAGTTGACTTACGTCTCGGTAGCTTAGTGGTCAAAGCACTCGCCCGGTATGCGATGGACGTGGGTTCGGATCCCACCTGAGGCGGACGATTTTTTTTAAGTATTCAAAATCTTAGATAATTCTGTGACTCTTAGATCTATAGATGGACCTGTAAGGCTCCCTTATGATAAACTTACATCTCTATCGTCACATAACCCCTTCTACTGAGTTAATAAGACATGTAATAGATGAGTCGTGAAGCTTCTCCAAAAATAACCCAAATCTGTGAAATGACATGTCTATCAATACGTGTTTCTTTAAGATGTTATAAACGAGCCATGAGGCGTCGTCGAGAGGAACCCACATCTCTACTAAGACATCAATCAATGTAATACCAGGACGGTAACCACGAACCCTTAAAACAATCTCAAATCAATCAAACAATATCAAATCTGTCAAATTTTGTATGTAATGACGTACCAAAATTGACAGATTTGACAGCTTTGAGATTTTTTTAAGAGTTCATGGATACCCCGCTGCAATTATTTATATACAAGGTGTCCCGTAAATCAAGGTCAACCTTGTAACCACATATTCTTTACATCATATTGAACAACTTTTGTTCTAACACTTTTTAAATTATGCATTTGTTAACCCGGCGAGGATGTGCAAGGGTCAATTTGACCCCGCTGTTTTTATTATGTGTACAGCTATTTGGCCCGCAGCCCTGCGCTTTTGAACGTCTCAGTAGCTGTAGTTATTGAACTTCGCTCCACACTGCACGCCACTAGTCAGTCGACCGCCGCCAGCACAAGGAGATAGACGCCGGCAAACGTGAATAGGGTAATTATGACCCTTCCACAACCGCGATGTTGCATTTTTGTTTCATTTTTCGAGTTATTGTTTTATCGAATTGCCTTGTGTTTTTAGGTGTTTATTGTGTCAATGAATAAAGTAAAGCAAGGGGCAGAGCGGATACGTCGTTGGCTGACTGAGGTATCGGATAGTGACAATGAATTTATGACAAATGGTAGTGAAAATGAATACTGAATGAATAAAGTACGCACGCTAAGGACCAGAAGGATCAGAAGTCCGACGAGAGGGCGAGGACACGATAATTCTGAAATCCGGCAACCTATACTGTACTACCAACCAACTGCCCCAAGGTGGTGTCCGGTTTCTCGACCACAAGTCTCTCATTGAGAACATTGTCACCATCGGAAGTGTCAAGAAGGGTTGCATACCTGATACGAGTATCGAATAGGTACTCGCTGAAGGTGATTCAGGTATATGCACCGCCCTCTACACACCCTGATGGGGAAGTGGAGGCTATATATGAAGAGGACGTTAGTAGAGCCATACATAGTACTAAAACCCACTTCAATGTTGTTATGGGAGACTTCAACGCGAAACTAGGCATGAGAAACGATAATGAGCAATTTGGATATGAGCAACGGAACCCTAGGGCACAAAGGCTGCCCGAATTTCTGGAGAAGGAGGACCTTTTTACGACGAATAACTTCTTCCAGAAGCCGCCTCAGAGGAGGTGGACTCGGATGAGCTGCATTGCCAGGAACACATTGTTCCATTCTGTCAACAATGTGCTACGACAAGAGCTGATTAGAGCCTTACAAGACTGATAAATTAATTGTTCTAAGATACAAGATAATAGATCTCACTAATGATTACCAAAATTCATAACTTCTATAATAATTGTTTGATAATATATGTGTTTAGTTATATGTTAACGCAAAGTGCTGTTTAAGTTTAGTATTTTTTAGGCTTTTCGAAAAGTATAAATAATTAAACATTTATTAGCCTACAGGTGTTCTATCTTATTTAAATCCTTTTATTACTAACTATTACTTAAGTTTCTTGCTAAAGATTTTCTTAAATTGCATTAAATGCATTTAAAAATATAAATCAAAGACAGGGTCATGAGGACCCTTCCACATTCCTGGTGAATACTTTTTGTACCACATTCTCGCCGGGTTAACTTTACTGTCTTAACAAACTAATTTGGTAATTTTTTATGGGAAGTCGATAAATTTTCATGCAAATTTGCAAAAGTGATACAACAAAATTTGTTCAGCATGATGTATGGAATATGTGGTTACAAGGTTGACCTCGATTTACGGGACACCCTGTATAGTTTCTCACTAAACAATGCTTTGTGATTATGACGGTTGTAAATAACAGATAAACCTACTTAAATTCGTTTTTAACCTATCAAGCGGCAAGGACCGGCCGGCCGCTCAGTAACAATAAAATTTTCATTGTGTCTCTTGACCTTCGCCTGACAGGTTAAACTACTTAGGTACATTATTAATAAATAGGTAATCTTGCGTGATGAGCAAAATCTGAAATCTGCCCCTTGCAGCATTCGAATTCATAACCGCCTAACTTTGTAGAGTGAAGCGTGAACCACTACACCAGATGGTCGAAGTTAGATAGATACTCTTTATTGCACACCAAACAAAACAAACATTCATCATCATCATCATCATCATCATTTCAGCCACAGGATGTCCACTGCTGAACATAGGTCTCCCCCAGTGACTTCCAGATCGGCCGGTTGGAAGAGGCCTGCATCCAGCGTCGTCCTGCAACCTTTACCAGGTCGCCTGCCAACCTTGTGGGTGTTTATCCCACGCTGCGCTTGCCGGTACGTGGCCTCCATTCCAGAACCCTTATGCCCCGTCGGGCGTCAGTTCTACGTGCTATGTGCCCCGCCCAAAATTCCAAAGAAAATATACATTAAGAATGGTATAATTTAGGCGGTCTTATCGCTGAAAGCAATCTCTTCCAGACAACCTGCAAGTAGAGGACCGTTAAAAAAAATTTGGGGGAGGCGCTAAAGAGTTTGAGAAAGTAATAATACTAAGTTGTAATTGTAATGATAGTATTCTTGTTAGATTTTTTTTCCCTCAAAAAATAATTACGATAACAGCCTAAAGTTATTATATTGTAAGGCCAAGTATGCGGGATGAAACCTAATTACTATAACCTATTACATAAATTACCCCAACAAGAAACTCGTTGCAAATACACTAACTTCAGCTCCTCGGCAATTAATTTAGTCCTTACGGTGAGCTGCTAACTTTTGGTTAGTTTAATTATGAATAAGAGCTACAAAGGAAAATTACAAAACTTATAAGTGGGATTAAAAGTTTATTTATTAAGTATATTTTTTATTCTTTTCGACCTCTGATTACTTAAATTGAACAAATGACTTGTAGTTATTAGCTTTAGGCGCACTTAATGTGGCGTTCTAGGAGAGGTCTATTTTCAGAAGACTTTTAAAGTCTAATTAATAACCATAATGATGGCTTTTTTTTCATGGATGTGGTATTCGTTTCTTGAAAACGACATCCTGAAATTAATTTTTAGATTAGGAGAGTTTTTAATATGAATGTCAGTCTTAATATCCGAATTTCATTATTAATCTGACATTTATTAAAACTGTCTTGGTCAATTTATCATCTACGACGAAGTAAGGGTACCGGTGTCACTTACACAATAGATTGCTACGGAATGCTACTTTTAGTAAATTATAGCTGTACAATTATTAAGATCCGATAGGTATTTCTTATCATTATTTTTCACACTTAACGATTCCCACTCCGAAATATAAACCCAGCCGTCGCGGGTTTGAATCCGACATGGGATATGTGTTGTTTGACGAACACCCTGTCTGTGATAAGTTCATTATTTAAATCCGACATGGGTCGTATGTTGTGTGACGAACACCATGTGATAAGTTCATCATCATCATCTCAGCCTATTGCAGTCCAATGCTGGACGAAAGCCTCCCCCAAAGAGCGCCAAAGAGCACGATCTCCCGCTTTTTTCATCCATCCACTGCCAGCCATCTTCCTAAGGTCGTCAGTCCATCTTTTGATAAGTTGGTTAGTATTTATGGCTTAGAAAACGGATACTATTAAAATGCAGAAGACGAATTCGAATAATGACTTTAAAGTAAACAGGACTGAAAATTCTCAGATCAGTTTAATTACACCGATAATTATTTTTCTCTCGTTAATCGAGCGATTAATCTCTCCTATAAAAACAGTGGACAAAAGGGACGTCGGTTTCCTCCTGTGACGGGGTCTATTATCCCGCAAATTATTCTGGAATCATCTTCGGGCCCTTTTGTCTGAATCGGACTTCATTGGGTTAATTATGCTCCTATTGTGCCGAGTGTGTGGCCTTAGATAGCCATTGTCTTGGGTTTGCGTAGTTTTATGAGAACGTCCGTTGGTTCGTAGAAACGGGAAGAAATAACTGATTGGGTCTATACCACAAAAACAACTTTTTTTTATGGAAGCAACATCGAAATCGTGATTTTATTTTCAGATGCTCCATACATTATCATCGAGGTATGCGAGTAAGTTTGTATGGAGTAGCTAAAAAAATCTCGATTTTGATGTTGCTCCCATAGAAAAAGTTGTAGTATATAACCAGCTGAACACGTAGTTTTAAGGAGTGTCCTATTCCCTTGTGCACCCTGTAAATATACTCTTTATTTAAAAGCATATAAAAAAATACAGTTGATGTTTACAGACAAATTTAGCCCATCTTATTTCCCAACCTTGAAAACCGTAGTGGACAACTTAAAAAAAAGAAAAGATATGGAGAGAGATGATGAAAATACTATACATCAGTACCTATATGAACTTGAACATTAAATCATTATACTAAGCAATAATATCATAGACATTTTATATTTGACTAACATACGTTTATTCAGCATAAAGGCTTGATTTCGGGCACATGTTTTTTTTTTGTGATGAGCTTGCTCTTGACCCCCATCTTGCTCTAGAGAATAGATGGGATCTACGATGGAGCGAGCTTGCCCAGAAGATGTCTATTCACTTATATTTGTCCTAAAATATTACTTATGTAATGACAAAATGATATAGTTGATTTTATATGTTGTTCATCATGTCAGTGTTTTTAATTGTTCCTTTTGTTTATTTTTTACTATTAATCAAATGAAAGAACGAGCCTCTTCAGGTCTACCTAAAATTTTATGCTTCAAATTAGATTTTGCAATCCTTCATTTAGACTAGGTAGTATGAAATAAATAAAATCCGAATTCCTGCACAGTTCAGCGAAATTCAATAGGTGTACAGGCTCAGCCCTCTTCCAAAGAATTTTTATTTAAAGTGTTCTATTCCTCTCAATATCGCTTTCAATCACTGTACATTCAAATCTCATTATTCTCCATCTAGGATTCCCGGAAGAGTAAATTACATTCGGTATTCTACGGGAATGTTTTCCAGCAAATTGACGTTACCGCTTGAAGGAAATGCTTTAAGCGATTTCTTTAAGAAAACTCTTTAGGTACTTTTGAGGTTTCTGTGAATAATATTTAAGTCGAGACGATGCTTTCAACAGCTTATATTTTTAAATTTAAGTCTAAGAAATACATTTATTGGAAATTGTGTTCAAAAGTAAGGATTCCGATACTTTAGCGTCTCTCGTTTTTCTTAAAAATAATTATCCATGCTAATTTTGAAGAATCGAAATGACTAGGTAACTCAAAAGCTCTCGCTCTCGATGCAAACCACCGTCAAAGCGCATTCTAAAAAAGTAAATTTTGGAATCGTATTTTCATGTTTAAGACATAGCAGATAAATATTGATGAAAATAAACATTTCAAAGAGCAAACCTTAAACAAAATCGATCATGTAAATCTGATCTCTATCTCAAAGTAATAGGAACTATATTTATCCAACTATGTTATGGCTTTTCTACGATGAATATTATTCACAGGCACTAGGGATAGTCGAACAATTAAAAAGCTTTTGAACAAGCTCGTCAGTATATAGTGCGGGACAACGAAACTGCATTTATTTGAAAATGTAAATGAATCGTAGCGCAGCGAATGTAATATTTAAAGGTCATCATTCATATTCAATGCTTTTGTTTTATTTCGATTAGTTGAAAATGTTATCAGTTTTTATTGCTATCTGTGGATTGGGACATCCTGAATAAATGACTATTTTGACTTTTATTGAGTATTTTAGTTTTTTTATTATTTCAAAGTGTTCCTCAGATATATCCTGAATCTTCGACTATAAATCGTAAAATGAAATGTTATGTAACAAAATAATAAAACCATTTCTTTCCGTTTCCGCAAAAACGACTTCTTAAAGCCGTATTTCACCTTTTTTTCATACCCTCATAAGTTTAAAAATCTTACGTTCACCTTATGTGTTTACTATTTTATTTTTCATTTCTGTAAGTAGTTTTCTTGTCCCACACTGTAAAGTATCTCATAGCGCTGTAGAAGCGTCACTCGTCACTTCCTAATTGCATTTTGCAGACTATCTCCTCCAGATTATACTTCTGTTGCAATTTACACCAATTCGCCAGTCTAACCTGATCCTTCACCCTCCTCTCAAAGCCCAGGAATTTCCTTAAAATGGGGTGATTGTATACGAATTGGGGGTCTTGATATGTTGGCGCCTTTTGGCACATCTTGACCCCTTAAACGTCAAAGGACTTGACTTTAATTTCACAAGTCTGTTTGCCTTTGAGCGTGCAAATACCGGTACAGAATTTGAAACTCTCTATTGACCTTAATTTAGTAAGAAAATATTTGTTTGGGTGTAATAATTGTTACGTTTAGAGCCCATAGTGATATATTGTTGAGCAAAGGCCTTTTAAGGGTTCCATACCAAAGGGTAAAACAGGACCCTATTACTAAAACTTACTGTCCGTCCGTCCGTCTGTCTGTCTGTTACCAAGCTGTATCTCATGAACCGTGATAGTTAGACAGTTGAAATTTTCATAGTTGAGGTATTTCTATTGCCTCTTCAACAACAAATACTAATAAACAGAATACAATAAATATCTAACGGTCTCCCTATAACAGACATATATTTTTTGCTAGACAGGTTATTTCTTAGTATAGGTACCTAAACTTGAGCCAATTTTAAATATATCAAAGCCATTTATCGTTAGGTATATATGCCCTCTTCTGAGCACTTATACACGACCCAAAAATATCATTTTCTAAACCAATCACAACTGACATTCGAACCCGGGACCCTACCTAGCGTCCAAGGCAAATAACCAAGCCAGTACACCCATGGCATCAAGCGTATGTCTTTATGTGTATAAGCGATACACTGCCCTAACAAATCAATACAAAATGCCATCAAGTTAAGATCAGTAATCGCACGCTTTATTAAATTCCGGGCCAGAACCCCGAGACCGCCATTATAAGGCCAATAAAGAACCGGCTAAGATCGCGACACAACTAACTTTAATGTGTTCCGTACCTAAAATGTTACGTTTTATTATAGGCACTATAAATTGCCATAGCAAAATTAGTTTCGACCAATTCTCTGCTTTTGTAACGTCATGCTTTACGGCGGAACCACTTTTGATTTAACTAGTATAAGTTACTCAATAAAATCTATGGAATGTCTATAGAATTCTAGTTCTATTAAGAAAAAATCTATGTCTCAAGTTTCGCCGTATTTTGTTATTGAAAGTGGTTGCGCTGCGGAGTATCCTTCCAGCGAAACCACTACGAAATATCTATTACTATACATAGTGTAATAAAATATATGGTATCAAATAATTCTATAACAATTCTATATTGAATTAGTACCCCCTAATCGTCCCTTGAATTTAAATATACGGACTTAGCGGTGTCTTAAATTCTCTCTTTGAAATAGTTGCTAAACGCCTAAAGTAAAGTTCTTAGCAATTTTAGCATTACATATATTACAGAGGTAAAACATTAATAGCACATAAATATGTGCACAAAAATTTGATGAAAAGTTCCTTAGTGGGCAAGACGTATTTTAATTGTTTGATATAAACACAGACAACGATATTTACACGTCACAGGTAAATGTGTGACAATTATACTATAAATATGCTACAATAATAATTTAACACAATAATAATTAGTTATTTGCTATTAATGTTTTACCTCTAAAATATATGTAATGCTAAAATCGCTAAGAACTTTACTTTAGGCGTTTAGCAACTATTTCAAAGAGAGAATTTAAGACACCGCTATGTCCGTATATTAAAATTCAAGGGACGATTAGGGGGTACTAATTCAATATAGAATTATTATAGAATTATTTGATACCATATATTTTATTACACTATGTATAGTAATAGATATTTCGTAGTGGTTTCGCTGGAAGGATACTCCGCAGCGCAACCACTTTCTATAACAAAATACGGCGAAACTTGAGACATAGTTTTTTTTTTAATAGAACTAGAATTATATAGACATTTCATAGATTTTATTGAGTAACTTATAGTAGTTAAATCAAAAGTGGTTCCGCCGTAAAGCATGACGTCTTTTGTAAGAGCTCAAATTCTGTAGGAGAGTTGGGGACCCTTTAGTGGTACAATATGCCGATGTCTGTACGTCCTAGCATGCAGTGGCGGGCATTGGTATTATTTTGAGGTAGGCAATAGATACTTAGTTAAGTGATTTGATAAAAATCTATGTTTTTTTCATTAATGACACACATTTGCAAGTACCTATTGCCTACCTCTTTTCATTTACTAGGTAGGCACTGCCTGATTGCCTATATGCACCGCACGCCCCTGCTAGCATGGGTCCTCAGTAAATAAACCCCGTCATGATAAGTAGTAGTACCTTTTTGACACAATTGTTTTTTTTAATGTTTTTTTTTATGTTCACATTCTTTATTTTTTATTGTCACTGTCCCTAGTTGGACCATAAAGCAACTGGAATTGTGAAAAAAAAAGTTAGTATGAAAATTCAAATAAAATTACCAACAAGATAAAGCAAACAATAAGATAAATAGACGAATCTAGAAACATAGTCCAGCGTACCCCAACTTTATTGAAAGAACAAATCGCTATTACGAACAAGTAATAAAAAACCAAGCTAGATAATTGGCGAACATTTTCGATTGGAGGACCCTTACTTCAGTTTTTAAAATTTACAAGAATATTTCTCAAGTTTCGCTTTGTTAAGCAAACAAACTTTTGTGTTTTTGTAGTAACACAATTATGTATCTTTGTGAACTTTCGAAAATTTTATTACCCTCGGTACTTCTAAGAAAGAATTAGTTTGATCAACAAGTATCAACTTTATTTAAGTTCTTTTGTTCAGATCTTCATGAGTTGGTTATTGATTAATGGTAGGAAATAATATTTTTAGGAATCAGGGCGGTAACCACGAACCCTTAAAACAATCTCAAATCTGTCAAACATTATCATTTCTGTCAAATTTTGTATGAAATGACGTACCCAAATTGACAGATTTGACAACTTTGAGATTGTTTTTAGAGTTCATGGTTACCCCGCAGGCGAGGTTTTGAAGAAAATAAGACTAACCAAACATGATTTATTTCAAAATTTCACAATTATTTAAACAAAAAGAGGTCAATGGACAGAGAGAGAGAAAGAGCTATCAGTCGGTCGCGTGCGAATGCTCGAGCAAAAGTGACTCTGAGCGACTGTGCAGCTGCTATTATGGCGTCGCGAAAGGCGGAGGAGGAGTCACGTGACTCGTTTTTGACAGCAACATCCAATAATATACACATGGAGACATACTACATGTATAGCTCCTTCTTGACAGTAGCCCACAAACGTCCCCCTTCCCTGCCCTTCATGGTTAATTTGCAGAAATAAATGATTTTGATTTTGAATATATCGGGTATAATTCGATAAAAATATAGTATTTATTGATTCATTCAGTTTACGTGTTGTTGTTGTTACATTAAGAAGACATCTAGGTACACATTTGCCAATTTTTTATGGTCAAATAATTTCTTCAAACCGTAAAATTGTGATGTGGTCATCCATTTACAGAACCATTTTTGAATTCATTAACTATTAACGCATACCTACTCCATCTCATTTTTTGCAAAGAGATATATTCGGACAAAATTCGGTAATTGAATAAACGTGTAAATAAAAACGTCAATTACCGTGCGAATTTAAGCATGTCAAAAACTGGTATCGGGCTGATAGCAAACGCTCCTTCTCAAGTTGATTTTAGTACAATATAATCGTCCTATCTCTTTCTAATGAAAAAACGTCCCATCTTCTTGTAATAAGGTAGTACGTAGCTAGAATCTTCTCATAAAAACCTGCATTCGCACCAGCGCCGTAGTCCGTAGCAATAACACCGTAGCTGCAACTACGACACTGCTACGATTCGTAGCATCAATTTACTTTCAAAGGTAGATTGGGACGAAATCACATCGAAACATTAACTCAAAATATGCAAACACGTGTCACATTGCAGACTGCACCGTTGTTAATATGAGCTAATGCAGCCAGGAATGTATGCTAATCGTTTAAAGCTGACGCTTTGAGAATAATACTAATATATTGGTAAATTAAGAAGGATTGTACAAGGTTGAAAAGTAAAATTCGAAATTTCTTACGATTTTGACAACTGTCTACTTCAGTGTACAGTTAGAAGCATAAATTTGTACATTTTTATTGAACTTTTAACCTTATTGTCACGGAATTAACGTAAAATTTAAATCTTGCGAGCTGCCTTGAACGATTAAAGGATATATTTATTTATTTAAACTTTATTTCTCAGGCGAGTAAAATTGGCGGACTTAATGCTTTACAGCATTCTCTATCAGTCAACCTTAAGGTAATGCTGATAATGAATGAAGTTTGTGGCGTAGCGTGAAGTAACTGAAATATATAACATATAGATATAGTTTTTGCCGTGACTTCACAGAACTTGAAACTTTGTAAAATCAAATTTAATGATCGAATATCATTTACAATACAATAATTTGAAACTATTGTGCTTGTTTTTGTTCTGAACATTTTCCAATTACAAACTAAATGTACAATATTATTCGTATTGGCGAAATGTAGTAAAGTATAGTAAATCATAATGTACGCCAAAAAAGCTTACACATTCAATTTCGCTGCCGTCAAATTATGAAAGTTAATAAACCTCTTTGCGTGTAACGTGACACAAATTGAATATTTGGAAACTAATATTCCTTTTACATGCCGTTTTATTAGGTACATAAAGAGCTTTCATAAATGTGTTACATTTATTTATTCGCCAAATAAATAGCAAGTAAAAACTAATTTAGAATACGTATGTAAAGTAAAGTAAAGTATGCCTATATACGTCCCACTGCAGGGCGCAGGCCTCACCTCAACTATGAGGTGGTTTGGGCCATACTCCACCACGCGGGCCCGGTGCGGTGCGGTGGAGGGGTGTTGTAAGGCCAGTGACTAAACCTTACTGTCAGATGTTATCAAGCCGCCTTAAGGCCTCTGACTAGGCTTCACGACCAATATCAAGCGATATTGGCCGGGACCAACTTTTAACGTGCCTTCCGAAGCACGGAGATGCTCGTGATAAATGTAACTAAATATGGTCGGAATGGTCACCCATCCACTCACGACCGCGGCGTTGGTTGCTTAACTTTAGTAATCGATACCAAAGCGCTGCCGCCACTGAGCTACGAGCACCTCGTAGCTACGAGTACGTATGTAATTAATATAAAACCGTCCTCTTCGGTACTTATTTTGATGCTTACATACAACCACTTTTTCCATAGTTAGTCCGAGTAATTAATAGTATATTAAGTTGTTTTTCATTATAATAATCTTGATATGGGCAACAAATTTAACCTAAATATCAATCAACTGTAGTATTATTCCTCTTTTGGCGGTAGGGTAAAAATTTTTCAAAAGGTGTGTAAATGCCTTAAATATAAATATTTAAAATTGCAAATGCGTCATTCTGTCCGAAGCAGACGGCCGTCAAGCAAGAGCGGTCACGCGGAACGGAATACTACGGTCAACGTGACTTGTCAAAAGCATCGTAGAAAAAAGAGATTACTGAATCGCAATAAAAATTGTGAAATAACACAGTATTTCGTTTTTTATCTTAACTTTCTAGGGTTCCGTGCCGAAAGGGTAAAACGGGACCCTATTACTAAGACTTCACTGTCCGTCTGTCACCAGGCTGTGTCTGTTGAAAATTTCACACGAAATACACCATATTTGGTGTCGCTATGACAACAAATACTAACAAACTATAATAAAATAAATATTTAAGGGGACTCCCATAAAAAAACGTGTTTTTTTGCTCGTTTTTATAGATAATGGTGCCCCTTGGTGTACCCTTTGTGCGCGAGTCCGACTCGCATTTGTCAGATTTCATGAGATAGAACCTGGTGACAAACGGACAGACAGACATACAGACGGACGGACAGCGGAGTCTTAGTAATAGGGTCTCGTTTTACCCTTTGGGTACGGAACCCTAATAATCCCATAACATGGCATTATGTGCCGTGTGGTGCCGGAACTTTAAAAGAATTGCACCACCCCTTCCCTTCCTATGGGTGTCGTAAGAGGCGACTACGGGAGAATCGCCATAAGAAGACGGGCAGCAGCGTCTCCTCTCCACCATTGGCCAAACTGCGATCGCCAACCCGCCTGCCAAGCGTGGCGATTATGGCAAAATCCTCCTTTTGGAGAGGCCTGTGTCCAGCAGTGGACTATTATAGGCTGCTGATGTGATGATGGTGATGATGTGATGGCATTATAAGGGCTTAACAACAATATCATGGTAGGTTTAAAAATAATAAAGAAGGACTTATGACCGTGGTCATTTTTTCAACCCTAACTTTAATTAAGCCAAAACGCGAGGACAAAAAAAAACTATTTTTTTTCTTTTTGTTTATTTTTTTGGCATCAAACAGTCATGTACAAAAATAGATGCACGTGAAAATTATGTTATAAACATTTCTAAACCTTATAGTGCCTTAAATTTATGTAAAGATAAATATTAAATAGTTAAACTTAAGCTATCAAATCAAATCAAATCAAATTCTTTATTTGCTAAGACGGTCGGACGTGACCAATTAAGTGTAGGTAAATTTAATTGAAGTTATTTAAATAGATAATGTTCTAAAACTTTATTCTTGAATTTCAGGTGAGTTTCCAGTGACATTCAGTGTAATTGGTAAGTAGGATGCCATTTTTTACACGATTTTCTTCATGAAAAATTCGCAAAAAATATTTCACGTAACAACACACAAACATGTTCTCAGTAGTCAAAAAACATCTGTCTGATTTTACATAACAAAGAAAGCAACATCGCTCCCCTAAAGCATTTAGCATTCCAAACGTTCTTACAAGTGGCTCGTATACGAAGATAAGGCTTGTTCACACCACCGGTGAAAAGAGAGCCGAATGTCACGTCCCTATTTAGCATTTCGATAAACGGCAGGTGACACAGTCTGTCGACTCGCAGAGTGCATGATAGGCGATGCTGCATGAATATTGATGCTGTTACGTGACGGGGAGCTAGTGCTTTTGGAGCTGGTATTATAACTACATATAAAATCCTTACTGAAATTTTATATTTTTGTACAAAATAAACATTTCCTATATATGTCGTAAGGTTGAAGAATTATATGCAAGTAGTAGGGGAAACATAAGGTACCTACGTAAAAAATAGTTATTTCTTTTTGGTAAAAATATAGACATTGATCTAGAGATATAAGTCCACTTCCCAACATATTTTTTTAACGGTCTAATAAAATATATTATTAAAGTTAAAACAGCGTTCGTTGTCTGTCTCTTGTGCTGTGTTGTTTTTGTTTCAAGACAGGGAATGCCAGTAAAAAAAGAATTGGTTTTTTCTTCACGACTATTATATTTTATTACAACTAATCCAAAATTGTTCACTTTGTCCCAATGTTTTTCTTACTTTGACATTACAGGAAAACCTGTAACATTGAATATCGTCGTTAATTTCGACCGTGAATTTTAAACTCAAAAAAGAAAGTTTTTTTTAATGTTTAAATACCACGTCCAATATTAGTAACTCCAGTGCTACCTGCACAAGTACAGGTAGCGCTGGCTATACCAGCTCCGTTCGCCGTAATTGACGGCTGCAGCTGACGCTAAGCGAGCGAGCTAAGTGATTTTTATTTATTTACGGCGCTCGCCGCGCGACGCTGTCATTCGAGATGAGGTGTTTTAGACGCTTCAATTTATAAAACTAACATCTTAAATCGGTAGGAGTTTATCCAGGGTATACAAAAGAATGGGATACTCCTTAAAACCACGTGATCAGCTGGTCAAATACAATAACTTTTCCTATGGGATCATCATCGAAATCGTGATTTTATTTTCAGATGCTCCATACATTATCATCTAGGTATGCGAGTAGGTTTGTATGGAGAAGCTGAAAAAAAATTCTCGATTTCGATGTTGTTCCAATAGAAAAGGTTGTTGTATATGACCAGCTGATCACGTGGTTTAAAGGAGTGTCCTATTCTCTTGGAGACCCTGTATAATACTTGTCAAAAATTTGTAAATAAACAAGTAATTACTACTAATCATAATAAGTGTGAGACAGTCTATCGCTATAATAATGTTTGAACACTTTATTCGAATCTTATTAACACTAATGATGTATTTTTTTGTATAGCTATTACTTAATCACTATTTAACGGTTCAACGATCTGAAATGCCTGATACATAAAATAATTTTGATCCTAATTTTGTATTTTAATGTTTTTCGGCTTAATTTTTCTATGCAGACGAAGTCACGAGCTGATGTTATTAATAAATAAATTTCGGAATTTGTTTTAATAAACGTTGTAAGAATAATAATACATTTTATTTTACCGCTATTTATGTCATGGCTTTTAACGCTCCATATAAATAATCAATAAATAAAAATTGGTCAATTTTAATACATTTCTCTGATCTTAAGTTAAGTAGTTAAATCAATGTGTGATTTAAATAAATTAGAACCAACGACGGTACCATAACGCCCAGACCCGAGACAATATAGACAGGTCTCAGATCAGACTTAGTACTAAATCAGATTATGTTCTGTCTGATAGCCTGACACCTGAGGCTCTTTTTCCATCAATGAGAAAATGTTCGGGTAATCACGTTTCACTAAACGTGCTAATTGCCGCCCGCGCGCTAAACGAGCGAGCTAAGTGATTGTTAGGGTTCCGTACCTAAAGGGTAAAACGGGACCCTGTTACTAAGACTCTCCGGTCTGTCTCTTTGCCCGTCTATCACCAGGCGCTATCTCATGAACCGTGATAGTTTGTGTATTTCTGTTGCCGCTATAACAAAAAAATACTAAAAACAGAATAAAATAACTATGCAAGGGCGCTCCCATGATTTTTGCCGTTTTTATAGATAATGGTACGGAACCCTTCGTCCGCGAGTCCAACTTGCACTTGGTAGGTTTTTTATAGATATGGTGCGGAACCTTTCGTGCGCAAGTCCGATTTGCACTAGGCCGGTTTTTTTTCATTTATTCACGAGTTACGACACTGACATCAGATTGGCGGATCGCTCGCTCCGTTTTTGTGAGTGCACCTTTATTGGTTTATACGAGAATTACCGGTAGGACCTGAATAGTGGTTTTGGGCAGCCTATTGTTCGGATAGTCAAAAATTTTGCATTACATTTTCAGGGTTCCAAGGTATATTTTCGTCATGTCCGTCTGTCCCTAGAGACCTGTAATTTTGTAGAGATATGTATATCAATTACGCCAAAAAAGTACATGTAAAATGAGGATGATTTTTTTTTCATCGTTTAGCCCATCGTGTGTGCTATTGTTGAATAGGTCCTTTAAAATGACTTAGGGGTTGCTAAGACTATTTTTCGATTTAGGGATCCGTTTGCGAAATATTATACTTTAAAGTACCAATTTTTTTTCGAGTAGGGCGTCCTCCACCCCTTCCCTCTAAAAGCTAAAATATTGACTTCAAAAATCAAGGAAAATTCATAAAAAAAGTGATTTTAATGAACTGTTATGAAATATCACAATGGTAAGGATATAACAGTTAGTTTAAGAGTAATTGTCGTTCAACTTAGTCGTTAAAAAATTCCTTAGAGGAAATTATGAAAAGTGACTTAAATTAAGTAATTCCTGAAATATATTGTGGTAACCACGGGAAACTACGGAACTCTATACTGCGCGTGGCACGACACGCACTTGGCTGATTTCAGTATTTCAAATACTTTTTAAAAGTCGTTGTGTTTTAGAATCAATGGCCTTACTACAAAAAAGATAGACTAGAGTTAAACACTTGTCTAAAATTAGTCAACCAATTTGAAATGTTGACACCTCAGACAGTCGAGACATATTAGTAACAAACATTTCAAATTGGTTGACTTATCTTTAGACAAGTGTTACCTTAATTTTATAATTATTGTTATAAAATTAAGGTAACATACCTATTGTCAACTTAATACAGAGTGTAGACTAGATACACCAATATGAAATATGTATGAGACTACCTTGGTCCAATTACAAAAAAAAACAAAAAAAATGTGTTCACGCAACATAGCTTTTAGGAATAAACATTAAAACCGACAAAAACACGCGTATAATTATTTAATAAACTCTACATATTTTTCAGTTAGTTGAAAGGTAATGTAAATGTAATACTTTTAAAAGACAACCATTTTTAACTTCGTCTAGACTTCTAGACTAAACAATTTAAATAGAATCTTGTCTACACAAAACATTTTACTTTTAGGTTGAACCTCCATTAGTGTAAGATTCTTTTTAGTTAGAAAAAGTATTTTTCTGTGAAAATCCTACTTAATCATTCGGTAACTACAACGAAAAAGTAATTTAATGAAACGCCTTCTCACTCTATAAAAATAATCTTAAATTATGTTCGAGAGGTAAGTACTTGAAGGGTACTTTTATATTTTAGATGTAACACAAGACACAGATGTAACGATACTTAAATAAACTGCGACGACCTGTAGTCGTGTCAATGTTGATTCTGATGACCTCAGTAGCTGAGAGACGAGCACGCCGCACGTCTCTGGTGTTCCGTTTTCGATTCCCGGTCTGGTCTGTGTAGAAAACGAACTTTTTTATTGTCTCCGATCTGGGTGTTGTAGTACCATTGTATTTGGTTTCTAAAATACAAGTGCTTTAGCTACTTACCTTAGGATCAGAGCAATGTATGCAATAGTGTCCAATACAAGAAGCTAGACGCATTTCGACCAAAACTTGGCCACTGAAACAGCATGATATGTCGTTCAGGTAATCTATCATTGTGTAGGATAGGTGTTATGTAGGGATATAAAAAAGGGAAGTTTTTTAACTCCAGAAATTAACTGCGAGTGCGTCGCGACTTTAGTCATAATATTTGCATACTATTTTTATTGGCTGGATAAGTGATCATATTTTATCATTGTCGATCTTCTATACATCCTGTTCAATGGCAATTTTTTTTCTATCTTTCTAGTTGCTGATCCATAGTTTGTGAGTCGGTACAAATTACCACCCTCAAATAAAGTATTTAATATTCTTTTGGCTGAATATTAAGGCTCTTTTTACTGGCGCTTTTTAGCGCTATAAGTCGGTTCCGGAATGACCATGATCCTAGATTTGGCAAATCAGTTATAACATTTGGAGCGTCAGACCTTCTTTACTAATAGACTGGAGAACCAGACTATTAAATACCATAATTGCTACACAGCTAGATACCTTATTATGCAAAATGCCATACGTTGTTGTTCTATTCGCTGCCAGGCAAGTATTTTAAATCTCTACATTTACTTTGATTCGGAAAAAAAACATATTTACTTCTAACTTACGATCCTGGAGAGAAGGGGAGACTCTAATTATCCTTGGGTCGATAGTATCGAGCACTCTCTCACTAGATGATGAGATCCGGGCCATAACCATGAACTCTTAAAACAATCTCAAAGTTGTCAAATCTGTCAATTTTGGTACGTCATTTCATACAAAATTTGACAGAAATGATAATGTTTGACAGATTTGTGATTGTTTTAACAGCTCATGGTTAGGGCCCTGCACTCGCATTGGCAAAGCGGCTACGAAGTTCGGGAAGCTTAGCACAAGAGTGTGGAGCAATAAACATCTCACAATAAAAACCAAGATGATCGTGTATCAAACATGCATCTTGAGTGCCCTCTTGTACGGAGCCGAGACCTGGACGTCTTATGCCAAGCAGGAACGACGCCTAAACAGCTTTCATATGCGATGTCTTCGGAGTGTTCTGGGCATCACCTGGAAAGACAAAATCACAAACGAGAGGGTGCTAGACAAAGCACGGCTTCCTACTGTAACCGCGTTACTAAAGCAAAGACGGTTGAGATGGCTTGGACACCTGCACCGCATGGAGGCTTCTCTAGGCAAATCCTTTTAGGACAAGTTGCATTTGCGAAGCGAAATGTAGGGAGACCCTTGTTAAGATTTAAGGACTGTGCAAAGTGAGACATGATCACGTTTAAGATCGATTGTGATAAGTGGGAAAGCTATGCCAATGGCCGCGACGAATGGAAGAGACTACTTGCTAAGGGTTGCACATCACACGACAATGCATGGTTTGAGTCTCTCGCTGACAAGCGGTTGAGACGGCACAGATCTGAAAGTGATGCTGCAAATCCACCAACACATAGTTTATATACCGAGTGTGCGACCGTATTTGTCGTTCGCGTATGGGGCTCTACAGCCATGAACGACACTGTAATAGACGCTGATTGAATCATCTGTAAAGATGGATCAAGGCCCATGATGATGATGATGACCACTAATTAAGCTAATATTTTGATAGGTACATCAGTGCCTGGGCAACGCTAAATAAGTTTCACAAAATAATGGGACATCCTTTATCTACAGATGAAATAAAACAACTTTTACATTATAAAAAACGTCGATATTATGAGAGACATTGTAAGATCATAGCTGTTTAGTTTTCAATGACCCACAATATAAAAAATAGTTAGATTATATACATTTAGAACATATTCTTTTGCAGAATCTGTATACAGGTTGACTTTTTAATCACCATCTAAACCTTCTGAGAAGACTCCTGTGATACAAACAAACAACTCTTTCTATTGGAACAACTCTCTAACTGCAAAAAAATCAGCTGTTCCATACATTCTGGTCGAATGAATATTGATATTTTGTATGAAACAGATCAGAGATACGCTGGCTTTGACAGCGAGAAAGAACACTGGAAAATTTTCATTGTGTCACGTGACGTCCTCGGTAGCTTAGTTGGTAAAGCACTCGCCCGGCATGCGATGGGACGTGGGTTCAAGTCCCACCTGAGGTCAATGATTTTTTTAAGTGTTATTTATCTTCAATGAAACAGCTGATTTTTTTGCAGTTAGAGAGTTGTTCCAATAGAAAGAGTTGTTCGTTTGTATCACGGGAGTCTTTTCAGAAGGTTTGGATGGTGATAAAAAAGTCAATCTGTATGTGTATGACGATATTCTTGTACTAATTCAAATGCAATAACTTCGTATTTCATAAATTATTTGCATGTCTGACCTGCCCCCTAACCATGAACTCTAAAAACAATCTCAAAGTTGTCATATCTGTCAATTTTGGTACGTCATTTCATACAAAATTTGACGGAAATGATAATGTTTGACAGATTTGTGATTGTTTTAAGAGTTCATGGTTAGGGCCCTGGACAGAACATGAGCTTCAAAACTCGTACCATGCTTTTAGACAAATTGTTATAATTGATTCTATTCGGACGTAAACTATATATCACACTACATTACGTAATAACAGATACTTTATGCAGAATTCTCGATCACGTGTAACGAGAAGCGTAATCTGACTCTGACGTGCCGTGACGTGCTACGTGCGTTAATATTTTATGCACGTCTGACGTGTGACATGCATAGGATATCTCATACGTACGAGTGTAACACAGAGGAGACAAGTGCCATAGATAATATCATCTTGGAATTAGGTTTAGTAAGGATATCGTTTATGTGTATTATATTTTAGTGGGTTGGCCGGCGATTTTCGGGGGTTTTGAAAACGTTATTCTGCGGTTCGTGATTCATTTGCATGTATAAGCCACCAAATTCAAATTCTTCATTCTGTATGTAGGCCCTCTTCTAGGCTCACCCAAAACTAGGAACTCGCTCATTTGATGACGACCGTCTGGTCTACACCAGACGGTTACCACTACCGTTACGGAACCACTACTGGTTCGCGCTCCGAACTACAATGCCTGGCGGTTGCGGGTTCGAATCCCGCAAGGGGCAAATGTTAGTGTGATGAGCACGAGCATTTGCACCTAAGTCATGGATGTTTATAAACGTATTTAAGTATGTTTATCCGTTATCTAGTCGCCATAGCACAAGCTTTGCTTAGTTTGGGGCTAGGTAATTAGTGTGATTGTGGAAACAATTTATTTATTATTTTCCCATCGCATCCAATTTTTTAGGATTCCGAACGTCAGAATTATAATAACGGATTGGAACTCGTGTGTTTATCTGTCCGGCTATCACAGCTAATTTGCTTCGAATCCACTGGACCGATTAAATTGAAATTTGGTACACATATGAGTTAAGTGATCCAAATATGTATCTGTAACGTAAATAATTAACGAATATTAATATAGGGTCAATTTTGGTGACATTTCAAATGGAAATATTTGTTGTGATAACCTCAAACATACCTTTATTTGTTTATAACTTTAAAATATGTGATACATACTATATTTTACAATAAAAAATTGGTGAAAATTTACCATTTATGACCATGGTAAGATGAGTTTTGTGTATTTGTAATTAACTCATAATAAATCAGTTGAATTAACACGTCGTTCTAATCCCAGATAACCTAATCTGTGGTCAGCAGTGATTGGCCAATGATATAGTGTGAGCCGTTATAATTTATGGCGCCTTGCTGCAAATCCACCTTGTAGCACCAACATGTGTGCACGAAATTCAGTCCCAGCTAATTTACGTGACAATGGGCCTGATTTCATGTCTTAGAATTTAAGCTTCTTTCCTTGCATGCATTTTTGTCAAACCTAGCTCCCTTAATTTCAGTCTAGATTAAGATATTATGTCAAAGTCAATGGTAATTGTGGTAACAATCAGCTAAGTGTACGCGTACCGTACCGTAAGAAGAAGAAGGCTTCTTCTTACGGTACCGCTCTTTGTCTGAAGTTGGCGCTCCTCATAACAATCTTCACTTTATCTACTAACTATATTAAAATCAGGCTGACAAAGGTGACTGAGTTGGTTGCGCCGCTTCTTCTCACACCAGCCGATATGTCCCGAAGCGGTGGTAGGGAAAAAAATTGGGACATGTAAAAGTGCCATAGATGGCCAATTTGCAGAAATAAATGACTTTGACTTTATCCATTGCTGTCCCAAATTGGGATGGTGCTAATTTCTTGAGCCAAGATTTTTTTACTACCTGGTTTTTGGCGTCCTTGAACCTTCCTCCTCCTTAGTGAAGAAGTTTGTTCTCGTCATTATGAGGTCAAGATTTTTAATCGCTGTTTTATAGTACACATTGCAAGTTTCCTAAATCTGGGAATACAAGCTGTCGTCACATGATCGACACTCCTCGTGCGCAACGTGACGTGCAGATTAACGACTCACGTCAAACTCGCCCGGGTTCCGATCGAGTTGCGAGCGACTACGTGATGTTTTAAATATTGTTTTTGGGCCTCACTTCATGATCATTAATAAAAAAATATTTTATTTGACAGTTGACAGACAGGCGTGATGGTGGTGGTAGCATAGATATAGAATGTACAGCGAATCCTAAGTCTATGGGTGAAAATAAAAAAATCAAAATCATTTATTTCTGTATATTGGCCATAAAAGGCACTTTTACATGTCCCATTTTTTTCCCTACCACTGCTTCGGGACTATTGTGGGCTAGTGCCGAGAAGAAGCAGCGCAAGAAACTCGGTCACTTTTGTTAGCCTCTTTTAAAATTAAATAAATATTTTACAAGATATGTTGTGAGCTAAGCAGTTTTAAATCCACACATTTTTATCATTTATATAATCACTAACGGTGTAATAGCCCTTTTTCATTAGAGTCCTTTTAACATGCAATTTGAATTCATACAGGCATTTCAACAACGGATTGTGGTAATTTATTAAAAAAACGAATACAATTGCCCATGAAAGAACTTCCTACCTTGTGCAATCTAAACATTGGAACGGCAAGTTTATCTTTATGCCTGGTATTATACTTATATATGTTATTTTTCTAGAGGTGGTGGCGATATGAATATGCCACGCGAGCCAGTTGGCTTATCGTAGTAATAATTTAAATTCAAATTTATTTTTTTATTTTTATAAAAACGTTAATACCTATCTGTAACTACTAGTTTTAACAATCCCGGCACCGATTTGAGTGCTGGGGCAAAGGGTAGGGATCGCTTTGCGCATCTTACGAGACCATCATCGTATCAGAGGTGCGTGTGCGCGGAGCCAACGACAATCCCGGCCGGGGTGCAAACGTGGCGCACGATTAGCTAATCACGTAATCGTCATGGTCTTCTGCTCATCCCAGCCCAACACCCGCGTCCTCTATTAAAAAAGCAAGGTTTTATGTACATTGTCAGTTAATACATAGGAATTGGATAAGCCACAAACCTAAACATTTTTAAAAAAATCATCGAGTTCAATAATAGTTTAATGCACACATGACTAAAGTTATTTTTTATGAAAGCTTGCAAGAAAAGATAATTAAGTTATAGACATGATTAAACAATTACACAGAGCTATAAGCGATGATTAAAACTATATTTTGCAAGCATGGATTGTGCCACTTACATATTAAAGTAAAGGTTATTTAATATAAACCTTTAGTAATCGGTTTCGTAAAAAAAAACAAGTATCCAAAAATATTACCACTTCGGATGATAATAATGTTTTAAAATCAAATTTCGCAAAGTTTAGGGACGCGGGTCGGTCGGCTTACTCGAACAATTACTTTTTAATAGGAAACAAGAAGTAGGGTTTGGAGCAGCGTGACAATGACGCCACGGTTCGTTTAAAACATTGATCGTTATTTTTATTATTATTTTATATTTGGCAAGCTTCAAATTCGAAGAATGTATTTGGCGTCGGCTGTGAAGTGTGTGTGTGTGTGTGTGTGTGTGTGTGTGTGTGTGTGTGTGTGTGTGTGTGTGTGTGTGTGTGTGTGTGTGTGTGTGTGTGTGTGCGTGCGTGTGCGTGTGTGTGTGTGTGTGTGTGTGTGTGTGTGTGTATGTGTGTGTGTGTGTGTGTGTGTATGTATGTGTGTGTGTGCGTGTGTGCGTGTGTGTAGTGCCAGTATGTTTAGAGGGTCAAAAACTCGGTCGATGAGTTCATTGAATGCATGTGAACGTGGACTGTATGCGGCTTGCGGACCGGATAATAGGTTAAACAAATTAATAGTTGAAATACAAATATCATAAATGAAATCGCACTATATAACAAAATTGATCAATAATTTTAATGCGCAATAAACATTTCTCAAAAACGAAATTATTAACCGTTTGTCTTTTCAAAGGAGTATATCTAAAAGTAAGCCATCTCATTAGCTTTTTCCTAAGATAAATATCGTTGGCTATAAAACTAAGGCCGTTTTCTGATTTGTCGGCGCAGCAGCGACGCGACATCAGCATGCTCGGTATACGTGGTACAGAAAGCTTACCGAGCGCCTATATTTCAATGGAGCGTACCTGATTGGCTCGGTAAGTGCGGGAGCGGCGCGGACAGATTCCATACTTTCCGTACTGCGTATACCGAGCATGCTGATGTCGCGTCGCTGCTGTGCTGACAAATCAGAAAACAACCTTAGATCTACATTTAACACAGGTACAATTAATGAGACCCAATATAAAAAATCGTTATTTTATCTCTTACATCGTAAATAAAGATAGGAAACTTAAGTCTAATAAACAGCAAGTAATTAACGCAATCAATTTTAGGCGAGCTCCCCTTAAAGATAGTTAAGATATTGCTTTCTCGACTTTCAACCGAGTTCTCATTAAGCGCGTAACAAAATTAATTAGTAATTTATTAGATTACCTACGCTAAAGTTTAATAAAAATTCAAACTCAATGACTTTAGAAGTATTCTTATACAGGGTGTACAAGAGAATGGGACACTCCTTAAAAGCACGTGATGCTCCGTACATTATCATCGATGTATGCAAGAAGTTTGTATGGAGAAGCTGAAAAAAAAATCTCGATTTCAATGTTGCTCTCATAGAAAAAGTTGTTGTATATGACCAGCTGATCACGTGGTTTTAAGGAGTGTCCTATTCTCTTGTACACCCTGTATAAGCCACTTTACAACCTGAAAATTTTAATATAGAAAATTAGACAGATTAAAACTGTTTTAGATTCTATTACGACTTTTGACTAAAGGTGCTTTTCTAATCCGACCAAATGGAAAGAGACTATGTTTAATCAAGGCAAAATTTAAGGCAAACCGACATTAAGTAGTCCAGTAAAAATCAGCCAAGTTCAAACTCTAGTAATTACAAGCAAGTTTCTTGGCGGAACACGCCAAGTTAGAACAGCTTGGAACTTGTTCCGGACATGTCCCGGCGTGTTCCTGAACGTCTGCGGAACAAGTGCTGGTTTGAGTTCCGAGTTGTGAATTTATTGGGTTCAGAATAGTTTGTGGTCATAATGTGGAGCGTTATGAGAGAGTGGTTAATAGGGTTTAACGCGTAAACCAGGTCAGTCACATCAAATAAAGATTATTTAACTTACTATTGACAACGCCTAAAAAATATGAAGACGGATACGTAACGACCTCCGTTAGCCGAGAGGCGAGCACGCCGGACTATATGGCGTAGCCAACTCTGAGGTTCCGGGTTCAAACCCCGGTCGGTTCAACGTAGAAAACAAACTATTATATATTGTCTCGGGTCTGAGTGTTGTGATACCGTCGTTCTTTCTGATTTCTATAACACAAGCTTTAACTACTTACCTTAGGATCAGAGCAATATAAGCGATGTTGTCCTATATTTAAAAATAAAACGCCTACATAAAGAATTGGATCACCAAAGCCATGATGGATGGATTGGTCTTCATGACGATGATGATGATACTTGAAAATTTAAATACATAGGTTGAATTCGACCCACAAGATTTGATCAAATAGTTTCAAATGAAGCTTAATGAAGCATTATGCTGATATTAACACAGAACGAAGTTCTTATTCCAGTCATTTACTTACGTGTGAATATTTTATCCTTTTAAATTGACAGCAATTCGCTGAATTAACTGGCTAAGCTATGTCCCGATCGCTCGGGAGCCCCGCTTAGCGTAAATTACAGCGAAACATTAGCGCCGCTGCGAGCGGGCGCAAATCGCGCCGAATCACGGGCCCACGGGGCCATAGCGACAGCGGAACCATAGTTACCTACTGTAATATTTGTATGTAATCTTTCAACGAGAAAAGAAAAAGAAAATAGAGAAGTTTCAAATTTGTAGTATTGACCGGATTTAGGAAAATGTTGCAAATGTTTTCTTCAAAGTAAAGAACTTTTACTATGCAGTAAATGTTGAAATATTTTTTTTGCTATCTGTACATTTGCTTTGAGATAGATATAGTGCTAGTTGTTATCAAAGACAATGTTCTTTGGTTTTTAAAAAGAAAAAAATCTTGGTGTCGATGGAGACCCCATTAAAAAAATACTAACCGAGCAGGTTTGGCAAAAAAATATTCAAGATCAACCCCTGTATAGGGAACCAGAACTGACGAAAGACTAGTACAACAAGCTACCCAAAAAATATGACCATGAGATGCTGACTGACAAAATTGAAAAAGTGTGTACGTTTTCTTTTTTTTTAAGTAGTTCTTTACTATTAATATTTTGCATGCAACATTTGCTTATGATTTTTTAATCACGGAGTAAGAAATACCACTATTTTTGTTATGAAGTCTCTTGGCAAAACGACCTAATCACTGTTTTTTGAAGATAGGTTACAAAGGAATTATCCGCTTTAGTGCCGATTTTTAAAACTTCAAATGATTTTAATTCGACGAATAAAACGAATAATTTGCTATATTTTCTATTACAAAAACTTTCAACATTTCAAACTTAGGGCCAATTTTCGAAAGCTTGACAACTTTTATGTGAAGTTTGACCCTTTCGTATAGGAAATGTGTCAAAACTTTAATTTTATACAGCTAAAAAAATTAGCTAGCATTAAAAATATCGTGCCATGTGGGGACGGCCGTAAAGAATACACTTCCCCACCGCCAACAGGAGGCGTGTCGTAAGAGGCGACTAAATCCTGTAGCACTTGACGGGGAGCAGCGTCTGCGTGCGAAATAATAAAAAAACTGCGCTCGCCAACCCGCATGCCAAGCGTGGCGAGTATGGCAAAAACCCCCCGATGACAGAAGTCCCTGGGGGAGGCCTATGTTCAGCAGCGGACGTCATGTGGCTGAAACGAACGAAAAAAATCGCCCTTACTGTTGTAATTTTCATGTACTCCTCGTTTTTAGTGGCCCGCGTTTATTGCAGTGCTGCAAGCGGCTACGATTTGTCGCCACAATCAGCGGCTATTGCTTGCTCCGGCTGAGAATGCCACGCGTCCGAATAGTTTCAGGATAATCTGTAATCGTCTTCCTCATACTAGTAGCACTTTGTTTCTTTTTAGGGTTCCGTACCCAAAGGGTAAAACGGGACCCTATTACTAAGGCTCCGCTGTCCGTCTGTCTGTCTGTCCGTCTGTAACCAGGCTGTATCTTATGAACCGTGATAGTTAGAGAGTTGAAATTTTCACAGATGATGTATTTCTGTTGCTGCTATAACAAGAAAAACTAAAAAAACAGAATACAATAAATATTTAAGGGGGCTCCCATACAACAAACATGATTTTTTGCCGTTTTTCTAGAAAATGGTACGGAACCCTTCGTGCGCGAGTCCGACTCGCACTTGGCCGATTTTTTTTTAGTCAAGACACGATTATCTATGATCATAAATTCGGGGTGTGGTTATTACACTGTTACTTGGGCTTTGTAACCGTTGCATAAGGAAACCAGGAGGCCTAATACGAAAGCGTATCGTTCGTTCGGTCGCATTATCCGAACAAATTAAAACATCCATTGACCTGTATCAAAGGTTTTAAAAATGTATGAGCAATTAAAGACGGTCGGGTTTTTAACATGGCTAGATTGAGTTGGTCATATTTTATGAAAAGATTGACACATGAGACCGGCTATTTCAATTTTTAGGCTTATACAACCGAACGAATGAAAAAAATCGTTCTAGGCCTCCAGGATTTTAGACGATAAATAGAATAAAAAAAGTTTAATAAAAAACTAAAAACCGACTTCAAAATGAAACTAAAAAGCGAAAAATAATATTGACTAAAACATACCTAATCAGTTCTTTTTGGAGTCGGTGCCAGCCATCGAGAGTTAAAATGTGTTCATTCGCACCGATATTTTAAGTCGTAAGAAAAGGGTTTACCTACACTCCAACCAGAACGGCGGCTATTTTGGTGTCGTAACCATAGGATAAGGTCTCGCGTTAAATAACAGGTTAAATTAAGAAAGGAACTTTCAAATTTTTTTTCGTTACTGGGTGTGCGGGTACGCCCCCAGTAAATAAAAATTGGCGGTCTGGTACCTCATAAGCTCCACGTCTGCTCAACACACTGCGAAATACGTTCTGTCGACAAATTGCAGTATTATCTTCTAACTCCAATCCGTTAGTTAGTATATTACTTTATAAAGTTGGGTTAGGTAATTGTATATATAAATTGATATTTATTAATAAAAATAAAAAATAATTACATTTTCATAATTATTTATTTAATTTAGAATTCGCAGTTGTGGTATAACATTTTCCTAATCTGTCCCAACTATTTCCACAGCATGGTACATAAGTGCATGCTCAACGCAGCGTCTAAACGATTTATATTATTGAGGGTCTGCCTTCAAAGGTACAGCCGTCGATATAAGGTGTTTCCAATTTTGACCGTATTCCAACGACACAAGATCCAAACTTGTGTAACCCGGACAAAGTCAGACGCACTATGTATGCATGCTTCGCTGCGGATGCACGTCTCGATTTGAGTATTTTATTTTATTGGAATATAGAATTTCAATATGTAGTAAGTAATGAAAAGAAATCGATTGGTTTATTATTGAAAACTGTCTCCTGAAGTGTTTTAAAAGTTCATGGTTACCCCGCAGAACACAATATTATGTAGTTCAAAATGTTTGAGGATCGTCTGGTGTAGTGGTTCGCGCTCCGGACTACGATGCTTGGCGGTTGTAGGTTCGAATCCCGCGAGGGGCATATATTAGTGTGATGAGCACGAGCATTTGCACCTAGGTCATGGATGTTTATAACCTGGATGTGTATTCAAGTATGTTTATCCGTTATCTAGTCGCCATAGCACAAGCTTACTTGGTTTGGGGCCAGATAATTGGTGTAATTGTGGAAACAATTTATTATTTATTTATTTAAATCACGTGTTCTTTATACAACATTTAGTGTAACAAAAATTCAACAATTATGCGATATTTCACATTTCTGTATTTTTTAACTCTACCATTTCTTTTGAACAATATTGGCGTGATTATAACAATTGAGCTGGGATACGAACCTGGCACAAAACTAAATCAATTAATAGTTCTTTGTAAAAAATGAGTGTGATAATCTACCAGGGACATAAATTTATAAATTGCCACGAAAAATCTGTTCCAAAATTATCTTACGGAGTCTTAATTACCAAAATCTTTGTCCTAATCATGCCGGTAATTTCATAATTATCTTTTGACAAATTACTTGTAAACAAAACATGGCTTGCCTCTGATTACTGTAAGGACGAGTCGTTAGCATACAATCTCGGATCAAAAGCACCTGATTTACCTTCTTAGCACATCAAAAAGCCCTGATGGGCGGGTATTAGGCCTAAATGAGCGAATTTCGCGGTGCTTCTTACCGTGTCTCACCAGAATGAAAGACCCTCCCTTCCCGTTGCCACACAAGAGAAATAAGACGGATGAGGGGGTTTTAGAAGAAAGGCAGAGGTCGGGTTAAAATGGTGGTGTTTGAAGTTCATTTCCCTACCCCGTCCGTTGGCTTAATTCAGTTTGCAAGTTTGGTCGCTTGATGTTAGTTAGGTGTGATAGAGAAGACGGATTTCTTGGTAAGTAAGATAAAAAGTGTTTAAGTAATCTGTTTTGTTTATTTTTATCACTCTAAAATATAGTAAAAAAACAAATATATCTCACACGTAAAAGATAATTTATTATGTGTGTACCAACGAAAAGATACCACAGACTAAAAAAAATTGATCTGATAAGTATTTTGAAACTTTTCACGATCTTTTGACCTTTTGACGACCTCCGTAGCCGAGAGGCGAGCACGCCGGACTAATATGGTGTCGCCATCTCTGAGGTTCCGGATTCGATCCCCGGTCGGGTCAATGTAGGAAACGAACTATTCTATATGGTCTTGGGTCTGGGTGTTGTGGTACCGTCGTTGTTTCTGATTTCTATAACACAAGTGCTTTAGCTTCTTACCATAGGATCAGAGCAATGTATGTGATGTTGTCCAATATTTATTTATTATTTATGTGCGGCATTGCTGTAATAGACATATTCCAGCGGTGCCGTTTGTGAGGTGCTTTTAATTGTCTGTGTATGTTGCCTGCATCTTAGCTTATAACTTATTCTAATTTATTTTATTTTAATCTACATATTTGATTTTAATTTGATTTGAATTTAATTTATTTGATTTTGATTTAATTTATTTGATTTTAATTTTAATTTATTTCATTATTGTTTTCTTGTTTTGTCTTGACCACTATTATGAGCCATGTGTTGCTTGAAATAAATGATTTGAATTTGAATTTGAATGAATTTTTTTTTTATGGTTTTTTTTTAAAACTGTAAAAGGACCTGCGGTCGGCAATGGACTGCCTATGGCTGAAATGATAGCGAAGTAAGTGATACTGATCAACCAACAACTGTACTTAGTTCAGATATTTTTATGATAATGATAGATTCTTACTCAGCAGCTAAAGTGAAACGGAGATCAGTGAGATGACCAAACATTCAGAGGCTCACTAACACTAGCCCCTGGTGCATTACCTCCGAGAGGACATTCAAATGCGAGGGCCGCGGAGGGCCATCGAGGGAGTGCAGCCTCATGTACGCGTATGTTGATTTCGAGGGGCGAATGTTTGTTTGTGCCTACTGAAGTAGCACATTTATGCATTTGGTTGGTACATGGTGAGCGTAAACCATAACTGTCTTATTCAGAATGCATTTGCTATTCCGGGACTAAGGTCAGTGACCTTTTTAACGTACAAAAATCAGTGGTTTAACCTTAGTCTGGACTAGTAAATGCACTCTGAATAAGACAGTAAATGTATGTGTACTTTTACACGCTTTTAATTAGAGCATTAATTGTAGTAGGTACCTAACTAATAATAAACTAATTTTATAATTAGAAATATAATTTTGGAGTAAGCTTTAACTACCTCATTGTTGAGGTGAGGCATGTGGCCTGCAGCGAGACATAAAAACATGTTTTTTTTTTTGTATACATCACTTTACTGTTTATGTTATTAAATTGTATTTATTTATTTAGAGCTTTATTGCACAACTTACAGATATTGTCCAAAAGGTGGACTTAATGCTAGAAGCATTATCTGCCAGTCAACCATTGGGTCATGCAGAAAGATTTACAGATACATACAATTCAATTTAATAATATTTACATCTAACTCAATGTCGTACCAATTTAAACATTAGTAAGTTAGAAGTTCAGATGTTCTCTATAGCACGCTTAAATTCTTGGACAGGTTGAATAAATTACATCCAACTTAACAGGCCAGTGCACACCTGTGACTGAACTGAAATGTTAGCTCAACCTTACCGCCACAGCCACTAAATACCTAATATTTGGGAGAATTCGAAACAGACGTCTTTGAAATCCAATATGACATTCATCTGCCGTTCAACAGCAGGGCTAAGCTGGAACTTCTAAACAAAATGAAAATCAATGTAATCTTAATTAATTCATGATGTCCGTTTTCAGATAAGCCAACATTTACCGAGATTAAAAAAGGTATTTAATCCAATGTAGAATGAATCAAATAAAATACTCATTTTCTATAAAGTCTAAGAACTAAATTCACATCATAGTTACTGAAATGAAATAACTTTTTTACAAAAATCAACAACTTTTTCAGCAGATTAACATTTAAGTAGTGTTTTTTAATTAAATACCTGTTAAAAGTTCTATATAAATTTTACTTTTTTAGGCTTCATCGCTGAAAGCATTGTGAAAGTTTAAGTATTAAAGCAGTAAAATATTTCTTTCTTCTTTCTCGTTAACTTTCAGATTATTCGCAACTTAATGCCATTTTTTTTGTTCTTGGGAATTGAGATGGCATTGGATGTTTAAAACCGGCCAAGTGCGAGTCGGACTCGCGCACAAAGGGTTCTGCAACAATATCAATAAAAACGAGCAAAAAAAAAATTACGTTTATTGCGTGGGAGCCCCTTAAATATTTATTTTATTCTGGTTTTTAGTATTTATCGTTATAGCGGCAATAGAAATACATCATCTGTGAAAATTTTAACTTTCTAGCTAAAACGGTTCATGAGATACAGCCTAGCGACAGACGGACTGACAGACTGACAGACTGACAGACTGACAGACTGACAGACTGACAGACTGACAGACTGACAGACTGACAGACAGACAGACAGACAGACAGACAGACAGACAGACAGACGGACAGCGGAGCCTTAATAATAGAGTCCCGTTTTACCCTTTGAGTACGGAACTAAAAAAGACATCTTATGGTTTTGGTGAGTTTCAAAATATAAAGAAATAAAATTATCTATAATTGTGTCTTATAAAAAGCTTGTTTTAAAGTGACCTTTCATTTCAATTCGATACGTAATGAAAAGATAAAAAGACAGAGGAAAACAAATTAGTGATCAACTGTGTTTTTTTGTTTGTTTTGGAACCAATAAGAGTAAATTACGCACACAATCAAAATACAGTCCCTAGATTGGACTGAATTGGCAACCATTGCAGTGGACTTAAGGCTTTGATGTAGCAAGTGCGGATGGGCCGTAATGGGTGGCTCGTGTTAGCGTCTCTAGTATTTGCGTTTGAACTCAATGTTGGCAACCCACGAGCTATTCCGACGTACCTCGTAAATTGGCTAGTAACTCTGAACTTACGTTTCACTGGTACATTTGTAAAATTGGTAGGAATATTCATAGGTTTTTTATTCATTAAGTCGATTTTTTTATTTCTTTAACACACATGTCAATTGAAAATGAGCTATTTGCTTTATGATGCACAATGCACATCTATTTGTATAATAATGAATTTCTGTTCGTTTGTCTCGCTATAACTCGATAACGGATGGACCGTTTTGGGTAATTTTGGTCTTGAAATATTCGTGGAAGTCTAGGGAAGGTTTACACGGTAGGAACATATGGGAAAATTGCGAGGATTTTTTTATTATTCCATACAAACTGTTTTTACCAGTCAAACATGGATCTCATGACATTATTTAATTCTGAGGCGGTACGAAAGTTCACTAGGTCAACTAGTAAGTAAGAAATCATCGTCATGATCATCATGATCATCATGTCAGCCTATTTCAGTCCACTATTGGAAGAAAAATGGGTAGGCTAAAGAGTATCAAAGAGCAAGATCTTTCACTATTTTCATACAGCCACTTCCAGCCATCTTTCTGAAGACACCTGACATTTGAGATAGGCCGCGTCCTACACTAAAATAAATAAATATTGGACAACATCAATATTTAGGGTTCCGTACCCAAGGGTAAAACGGGACCCTATTACTAAGGCTCCGCTGTCCGTCTCTCTATCCGTCTGTCACCAGGCATCTCATGAACCGTGATAGTTAGAGAGCTCTAATTTTCACAGATGATGTATTTCTGTTGCCGCTATGACAACAAATACTAAAAAACAAAATACAATAAAAATTTAAGTGGCTCCCATACAAGAAATGTGTTTTTTGCCGTTTTTATAGAAAATGGTAAGGAACCCTTCGTGCGCGAGTCCGACTCGCACTTGGCCGGTTTTTTATTGAATAGAAAATATAATTATTTCTGTAATCAGCGCTTGGGAATTTTCCGTATGAGTTTCTGATTTAACGACACATTTAACATATCGTTACATTTAACGGAAATAGCAGAGTTTGTAACATTTTAACAAAGCTGGTTAAATCCAAGCTTTTCTAGGAATTACGACATGCCCTCTAACGCTCCTCGTGCAGTGCTGAAATTCATTTCTAAAATGAGCGTTGCGTAAATGAGTGCCACAGTAAACTTATAGTAGTAGAATACAGTAGACTAGCTAAGCGCTCTATACGTGTGGTCTACACGTTTACATTTGCAGAAGGATGTGAGTCAAAGGAAAGGTTAAATTTAAAAATGATATAATAATAAATAATAAAAAAATCTGAAAGTCTCTGGGCGAGGCCTACCTATGTTCAGCAGTGGACGTCCTGTGGCTGAAATAATGATGATGATGAATAAAAAAAATATTAATAAATGTTTGACAAAATCACATACATTGCTCTGATTCTATGGTAAGTAGCTATAGCACTTGTGTTATAGAAATCAAAAACAACGACGGTACCACAAAACCCAGACCCGAGACAATATAGAAAAAAATATTTTCTACATTGACCCGACCGGGAATCGAACCCGGAACCTCGGAGATGGCGACACCATTATAGTCCGGCGTGCTCGCTTCTCGGTTGCAGAGGCCGTCATTATATGTTTAATCATATGTTTAATATCTTAAAAAATATAAGTACGTCGATATGATTGTTAAAAGCGCATTTTATATACTAGGTATGATTTATTTTCAGTCTTTCAAATAAAAATAGTCAAATAGATGATTATGTGGGACCATATTTTGGTGGTAACTACTTACTGGAAATGAATTGAATTACGTTCCTATTAGCCAGAAATGCATAGGTAAAAAATGGTCAAGATGAGCCATAGTCAACGCCAGTCAACCCGCGACCACGGCTCGTGTAATCGAGCCGAAACGTCGGGACAAAAAACAAATCGTTTTAGGTATGTAGTTGCATGAAATCCCGTTAGAGTGTTATGATTATGAGCCATAGTAATCTACTACTATGATTATCTGGGTGCCAGGAACACCACTAAACATCATGGTAGTGGATGCGACCACGGTTCTACCATGAACATTTTCGTACCTTTACATTTCTGAATTGAATTATTTTCTTGTTTCGTCCTTTTTAAGTAGTCGGGTTATATAAATAACCGTTTAAAAAGTATATTCAAGTTTATAAAAATTCTTTTTTTACTAACACATATAAACCCATAACATATACCCAACACATTAAATGAGTTGTATTAATCAGAAAATAATAATTGAAGATAGATAACACTTGAAAAAAAAAACATCGACCTCAGGTGGGACTCGAACCCACGTCCCATCGCATACCGGGCGAGTGCTTTGACCACTAAGCTACCGAGGACGTCACGTGACAAGATGAAATTCCTCAAGTGTTTTTTCTCGCTTTCAAAAGCCAGCGTATTCTGATCAATGTTGTAGCTATATGTATAGCTTGAGTAGTATACTACTGTCAACACCCTTTGAAATATTTTTACAAATATTTGACTATTGGTTGAGATCAGAAAATAATAAGGTTTGCGGCTCTGAAACCAAATTGACTTCACTGTAATGGCGTAGCAAAATATTGCAGAATCTCGAAATTGGTGGATGGATACCCACTTTCCAATAAGGTGGCGCTTTGACAAAACATGTGAGTTACTTAAAACATGTATTGTATACTGTGGTATTGCTCTCAGTTAGGGCTCATTTAGGCCTGCATTTACGCTTTACGGGCTTATACTGTACGCAAATGAAAGCGACTTAGACCTTCTGGCAGAGTATACAATAATACTACTAGTTCGGACACTAATGGACCTCCTACTGTTTATTCGTTCATGATTTCATTCATCTCAGCGTATTGCAGTCCAATGCTGGACGTATGCCACCCACAAAGAAAACCAAAGAGCACGATCTCACATTTTTAGGTTTCCGTACCTAAACGGTAAAACGGGACGATATTACTAAGACTCCGCTGTTCGTCCGTCTGTCACCAGGCTGTATCTTATGAACCGTGTTAGTTCGACAGTTATAAAATAAATAATTAATGGGGCTTTTATACATTAGATATGATTTTTTGCCGTTTTTGAAGACAATGCTACGAAACCCTTCGTGCACGAGTCCGGCTCGCACTTGGCCGTCTTCCATCCATCTTCCATCTTCTTAAGGTCGTAGAACTATTAAGTTAGGGGTGTCCTACAGACAAACTGCATTCTTCTTGCGATTTTCCGCTCGTAAAATAATTTCAATAGATCATTTTGATTAAATGTGTTTAACACACAGATTGACCACAACATAAAATCTTTTTTATGTTGTGGTCAATCTTTAACAATACTTCCTTAAAAGGTGTAAAACATGTCACAATAAAGACAATGACTCTCGACATCAAGAGTCCTAATACGAAAGCGCATCGTTCGGTCGGTCGTATTTTCCGATCAAATTAAAACATCCATTCCCCCGTATCAAAGGTTTGACAATTTTTGAACAATTGAAAACGGTCACGTTTTTCACGGCTAGATTGAGTATTCATATTTCATCAAAGGATTGACACATGAGACTGGCCATTTTAATTTTTTAGGTTTATACGACCGAACGAAAGATACACTTTCGCGCTAGGCTCCCAGGAGTCCTAATACGAAAGCGCATCGTTCGGTCGGTCGTACTATCCGATCAAATTAAAACATCCATTCCCCTTATCAAAGGTTTGACAATTTATGAACAATTGAAAACGATCGGGTTTTTACACGGCCAGATTGAGTATTCATATTTCATCAAAGGATTGACGCATGAGACTGGCCATTTTAATTTGTTAGGTTTATACGACCGAACAAAAGATACACTTTCGTGCTAGGCCCCCAGGCCTCAGCAAACGTACCGAAGCGTCTCCGAGAGGAAATCTTGCGCCTACTGTGCAGCCGTACATTACTCAGACAGACAGCGACAAATTCCTTTTATACCTACGCCAACCTGTAAATACAAGAGATGGGTCTTCCAATCCAAAGAATAGTAGATTGTACAACAAGTGCATAAAACGCACCATTTTACCCGAGACGTTAATAATAGATCTAGTCAACTCAATAAAACGGGAATTAACGCGATCATAATTAAGGTACAAAATGTTACCCCTTTTGCCTGATGTTAATTTATTTATTTATTAACGTCAATTAATTAATTTATTATATAATTAATTAATTTAGACGCGTTAATTCCCGTTTCATTGAGTTTTTATACAACGCGAAAGTTTAAAAGTAATTAGATCTAGTCAAGTCGAGGGTAAAGTGGTTTTGTTTACGGGCTATACGCACTCTGATTTTCACTTCGATTGTGAGGAAATAAGACAGTAATATTGCAAAAAAAAATAATTTAACGAAGTTTAATTGCGTGTGTGGCTGTTTACCTGACACTAACGACCTTTGTCAAAGTCTGAGACAATACGATGATTTTACTTTATGCACTAGCTAGAGCATGAAAGGCGATTTTATGTCGCCTATACCTACCCAACATAAAGATGAACTTTACGAGCATGTAAGTGAAAAAAAAAAATACGTCCCATAAAAAAGAATCTGTTGTTTTGTTTCCATTGTTAAATTAATTCACTTTAAACAAATTAGCAATAATATTACTACTTGCATCCTTCTTCAACCTTACTAGACGACATGTCGTTCTAACGCGGTAACGGCTAGCTGCAGTTGTGGCTGAACAATTAAGTTCTTTGCGTTAAAAAAACACCTTAAACATGCCAGGCAAAAAAAAAAATATGTTTGATGCCTCTTTTATTGCGCATTGTTCCTCGGTCCGGTGTCAATTTAAATATAATTACCTACCTAAACATTTTTTTTTTCTTTAAATAATAGTTTCGGCCGCTGTCCAAACTATTAATGCGTAGTTCTTAAAGACCCGTAAGTCGTAAAAGTGTTACCCAAAATAACTCCAGCGTTCCCGGTGCCCGGGCTAACAGTGGCGGGTTACTTATTATTTCGGCCGGGGTGACAAATGACCCGAGATAAAACGGGCGCCTCGCTGTGACGACACTGCCCTCGCACTGTTTCAGCTGTGACGTAATCAACTGACTGAGATAATAGTCAGTACTTTTCTTGGTATTTATTTACACATCGTAGTTGAATTAACAGGTTCATTATGATAATAAATAAATAAATAATAAATATTAGACAACATCACATACATTGCTCTGATACTAAGGTAAGTAGTTAAAGCATTTGTGTAATAGAAATCAGAAACAACGACGGTACCACAATACCCAGACCCGATATAATATAGAAAAGTTCGTTTTCCACATTGACCCGACCGGGAATCGAACCCGGACCCTCAGAGGTGGCGACGCCATATAGTCCGTCGTGCCCGTCTCTCGGCTACGGAGGTCGTCAAATGATTGTTAGTGTGCTTGTCACTTATCAATCAACGGCTAAACGATTTTTTATGAAACGCATACAGATAGACTGATAGAGACCAAAACCACTAAAACGGTAGACACGGTTTTCAATTATATTTTCCATAAAATAAATATCTCATTTAAAGGGGTATATGAAAAAATCTTCTGGAACTGCTGAATGCCGAAAAAAAGGGAAAATGTTGAAGGAAGCCTACACCAAATCGGTCAAGGTAGGCTAGAGAAGAAAATGAAAAAAACGTTCCGAAAACTAAATTTTGAGTCGGTTCTTTTTGTGAAATCATTGTCACTGCGATAATTTAAATTACATCATAAAGGAAATGATCTATATTATGATGATGATAATGTATAATATTAAATAATGTTGTCTCTGTGTTCGGGAATTCTAATTTGAGGGTTTCGTACCAATCGTAAACTAGTATAATTTTCGTCTAATAAAAAGAACGCTGGAGGGTGGCGCTACTTGTCTCCACCGAACACTTATAGCAGTACTGAAAATGTTAGGTCCTATTTTGGCCACCGCTCTTTTTACGTGACGCCAAGTATATCAATCATTTCAGCCAGACGACGTTCACTGCTGAACATAGACCTCCCCCAATAACTTCCTAGTAGTACAATAATCCTAACTATAAACTGAATCATTCCCGGTCGGGTCAATGTGGAAAACGAACTTTTCTATATTGGCTCGGGTCTGGGTGTTGTGGTACCGTCGTTGTTTCTGATTTCTATAACACAAGTGCTTTAGCTACTTACCTTAGGATCAGACCAATGTATGTGATGTTGTCTAATATTAATTTATTTTATTTATTTATTTATAAACAACGCGAAAGAATAAGTCAAAATTGTCGAAAATAAGTCGGGCTCTAGCTACAAACCCCTCAGCCCCGCTCGCACTTGGCTATTTTTGTACAAACATAAAAAAAGGGACAACCTGCACCAATTTTTGCTAACTCAATATGCTTGCACGAACTATTTATGTGGCGGCCATGTTGCAAACTATGCGATGTCGTAGGGTAGCTCGCGAAATTGCCCGTCGGGACTCCCCGAGCATAGTTTCAAAAGTTACAGGTTGCGGTGATGAAAATCTGGACTTTAGATTGTAAGGCTAGTCTATGTTGAGGTGCTATGTAAGTTTTAGTGTAACTTGAAGTGTTATTTAACCTGAAATGAACTTAGTTTAGGAGCAGCTTAACCTTGAATAAGAGCTATCGCGGGAGTGACGTGACTTCTTGCCGAATGGAGTCGTTTTTGGTACATATAGGGATTTAGACAAATATGCTATTTGTCAAGATCAGCTAATGTGTCTAGAAAACCACTGTGTCTACTGCTAAGTATAAAAATTTAATCAAAAATGTTCATACTTTAGGAATAGTATGTATATGCAAGGCTTTAGACGTGACAACAATATTATGATTTAAGGTCCACTCGCGCATTTGTAAATTGCAAATAAGCGAATTTAATCGCAACGAACAAACACACTTGTTTTGACACCATTCACATCATTAAACATAACTTGACAATTTTCCTACATAATATGGCAATTATTTTGTCTATCTTTAATCATTAGCAAGTTATCATCATTGGTAATCATTGGGAAAGCTCTAGTATGATTGATAAAAATATATTTATTTAGGTACTTAAACTCCATTTCAACTAATTTGTATAATATTATTAATAAACCTACTTGAATTTATGACCCCACGTTCCCTTCAGCAAAAGATGTTGCCTAAATAAAAAAGCTTTTAGGATAGGTAAAATAACCTTGAAAGAGGACTTCAACTGGCGTTACGTTTAAAAATGTCCCTACACTGGATGCAAAGTAAAAATGTTTGTGTCGACCAAAAAAACATATTCAAGAATCAAACGGTGGAAATGGTGTACGATTCAAAAGCCGTCACTCTATTAAATTATTCCGTTTCGGCGGCTCAAAATGGCGACCGTAATGTTGCCAGTGTAAAAAGCCCAGTGAAAGGGGTGATTTTTTTCTACCAACTTTTCCCCGTTCAAGAGTTCCGTCGTGTTTGGACAAATTGTTAGTCGCCGCGTTTTCGAACGCCTGAGAATTTTTTCCCCGCAATTGGCATTCTGTGCAGATTGCGGCCGCTTTCGGGTAAGGCAATTCAATTTTATTGTTTGCGATCGCTATTGAAGGTTTGTATTAGAACCGTAATTATGTAAAGGCAGCGGAATGGGAGGTTTGGACACGCGAATGTAATATTTATGTTCCTTTTGTTACCTACACAATGTTTGTGTGAGCTTAGTGTAGTGTACCGACCTTTCAATACCTACATTGCCTGGCTGGCTCCATTGTACGAGTATTAAAAGTTGGATTTCACTAAAAGGTACAAAAAATATATTTTTTTAAATTTTTGTATAAAAAAGTCTGTTAGGTTTTAGTTGAAATTTCAGGTTTTATACCCGAACGAACCATAAAATTATTACTTTTGTAAATTCTCAGAGGACAAAGGGAACGTAAAAAAGCAAAAGGGTGCAATATTTTAAAGGAAGCCTCCGAAACAAAAAGATTGATTCAATAATGAAAATAAACTCACCTACTTTCTTGTCTTTCCTGCTTCTAAATATGAGAATTAGCAAGTAGGTAAAATATAACAAAATATAGACAATCTATCGTAATTCATCTCGATGATCGCGAGTATCGCGACAAGACTAATAAATATAGAATTAAAGAGAAGTTCCAGCCGGTTTAGTTTGCTAAACATTATGCACAACTTAACGGGCAGTTGTAACTATTGTAAATATTTGTAAGTACTACCGTCACATTGTTCGTACACGTTATTCAAAAGCAATAAAACAGAAAAAGATCGTATTTTCCACAATTTATGTGCGCGCGCGATTTACAGCGATGAGATATGGACGCGACGAATGAGTTATGGCGTGGGGTGCATTACGTATGCTGTGCTAGAGGTTATCTGATTTAATTCCTTTCGGTTCATAATGTCCAAATCCCAATATGTCCAGAGGGTGCAAAAAGTCCATATCCCAGAATATCCATATCCCAGAATGTCCATATCCCAGAATGTACATATCCCAGAATGTCCATATCCCAAAATGTTCATATCCCAAAATGTCTATATCCCAGAATGTACATATCCCAGAATGTCCATATCCCAGAATGTCCATATCCCAGAATGTCCATATCCCAGAATGTCCATATCCTAAAATGACCATTTCCCAAAATGTCTAAATCCCAGAATGTCCATGTCCCAGTATGCTCATAATACATACCAGAGTGTATATTTAATTCATCCGCATCAGGTCAGCCTAATGCAGTCCACTGCTGAACGTAAGCCCCCCCAAAAGAGTGCCAAAAAGCACGATCTCTCATTTTTTCCATTAAGCCACAGCCAGTCTTTCTTCGTCGGTGCATCAAGCTGGGGGGGCGTCCTACACTACGTTTGCCTAGGCGTGGCCTCCACTCGAGAGAACCCGTTTACTCCAGCTTTCATCGGTTCTGGGATAGATGTAGCCATTTTCCGATGTATTAATACGCAGGATTGTGAACTCTTTTTTTTTAATAATGCAAGTCATCATTAACTTATAAGAGTCCAATGCCGGACATAAGCCTTCCTTTAGAATGCTCTGGGCCGATAGCATCCAACTGCTTCTTAAAACTATAAAGTCACTTATCTTTTATCGTTGACGACCTCGGTAGCCGAGAGGCAAGCACGCCGGACTATATTCGCCATCTCTGAGGTTCCAGGTTCGATCCCCGGTCGGCTCAATGTAGAAAACAAACTTATCTATATTGTCGCGGGTCTGGGTGTTGTGGTACCGTCATTGTTTATGATTTCTATAACACAAGTGCGTTAGCTAACGTAATTACCTTTAGATCACAACAATTACTAATTACCGGGTAAGATGGATACACGCAGTGTCTTCCAGTTCGTGGTTGTCACTCAAAAACCTTTCTAACACAATGGTTTTCTCTTCTCCGGGCGGTATAGCATGTCCATGGGCACTTTACTTCAGGGTAGCTTAAAAAAATAAGAACGTAATAGCAGCCCTACATAACAAGCTGCACACGCGTTTCAAGATCGGTTCAAAATGACGTAGTTATTTATCAGCTAAAATGTGGCTCAATACGGAATGCTTGAGACACTATTTTTGTTAACATGCGATTGTGTTTTGTTTAATTTTGAGATTCAATTTTTGATCGTATTTTGTTTTAGAATTCAAAAGATTTTCCTCGGATTACCGAGTCGAATGAATAACTTTATATCGATAGGTAACTGAATTTTCTTGGAAAAAAGACAAGTAAAATATTATACAGACGAAGTTCAAAGTGGTAGTAATTATTCCTTGCTGCTAACTTGGAGATAACCTGCCATGAACAAGTTATAGAAAGAAGCTTTGATTAAACTGCTGTATTTCTTTATTATTAAAACTCTCCTACGCTTGACTGGTGAAATAAAGGTTTACAATTATGATACATTTTAATATTAGTTAGGAAAAAGTGTTTTATACCTACTAAGACGAATATTATTATTAAAGGTCTAAATTTAATAGTACGTTTCTTCGACTGTCAGTGAAAAAGTGACTAGTAGCTCAAATAATTTTGCATGGCGCCAACATTTGCCTCCCGATACTAGACCCTTGAATAGCGCTTGCATCAATTTTTATTAATTGTTTTTGACATTTAGATGTTGGTACCATAAAAACGGTTGTATTTGGGAATCACCCCTAGAAGAAAGTAAACTAATAAATAAATACATTTTGGACAACATCACATTCATTGCTTTGATCCTAAGGTAAGTAGCTAAATCACTTGTGCTATAGGAATCAGAAACAACGACGGTACCATAATAACCAGACCCAAGACTGTTATGTATATAAATAATAGGGTAGGTAGTTTTGCTAAACATTATCTTGTGTTATCGCGGGTACTCAAAAAATCAGTCTCGTTTCAATGGTGGTTTCATTTACATCGTGTATTCTTATATAAAACATTTGGCGACGAATAAAGAACCCTAGCGTTTTTATGTCGATAAAAAACGAAAGCCTGAAGTGTAGTTTAAGTGAAGTGACCATGAATATCAATCAACTACAAGAATTCAAGTTAAATGTTGATCGGTGGCCGACGTACGTCAGCAGATTGCGAGCATGGTTTGCAATACATAGCATCAAACCGGTGGAGTATTCGAAGTATCTAATAGCAGTGGTGGGCACAGAACCATTAGATCTCATGATTGATTTGTGTTTCCCTGAAAAGCCTGAAAATATCGATTTCGACGAGTTGGTCAGGTTGGTGGCAGTCCACTTGGCACCGAAGCGGTCGGTCATAGCTGAACGAATGATTTTTAGATCATACAAACAAACCGAGTCACAATCGGTAACAGAATACTTAGCGCAATTAAAAAACTCAGCAAGACATGCGTCTTTACTACTACAGAAATACTCAAGGAGAATTTACGTGATCAGTTCGTATTCGGATTGAGAAGTGACAAAATCACACAGAGATTATTAACAGAGACGGATTTGACGTTCGATCGTGCAGTGGAGTTGGCGTTGTCATTAGAAGCCGCCGTACGAGACTCACAGGAGACGGCAGGGGCCGTCAGCAACACTAGTTCAGCGGAGAAAGTGCACGCCGTGGACGGAGGCGGGTACAGCGCGGGCCGAGGCAGAGCGCAGCGCGGCCAGCGCTCGTTCGCAGGCAGAGGCCGCGGCCGCGCGGCGCCGCAGCAGCGCGGTGCGCCGCCCGCCGCCAGCAGGAGCAGCGGCAGCGGCCAGCAACTTACGGGCTGTTTTCGATGTAGTCAACCACATCGTCACGAGAACTGTCCGTATGTAAATGTGGAGTGTTTTGTATGTGGCAATCGCGGCCACATAGCGAAGGTGTGTCGATTTCGTAAGCGTAGTAGTGTAAACAAGGTAGCTTCTGAGGTAGAATACGAAGATATGACTTCTAGCGAGGACGAGGGAAACCAGGTGTATCAGTTGAGTGATAACGAAGAGGACAAGAGATGGATCTTGAGATTACTAGTCAACGGGAGGCCATTAGCGATGGAAGCTGACACTGGAGCGGGAATGAGTATCATTAATAGAAGTACGTATTTAAAATATTTTAGTAATATTGAGTTAACTAAGCGAAAGTCGTGTTTGAAGATGTATAATGGCCAAAAGGTGTTACCAAGAGGTGAATTTAAATGTAGCGTTCAATACAACAACAAGATTGTTCATGATTTAAAACTAGTTGTGATAGATAACGACGACAGCAACTCGTTATTCGGTCGCAAGTGGATGCGTGCGTTTGGCATACAATTTCCCTCTGTTTCAGACAAAAACCACTCAGTAGCTCATATTGACAATAGTAGTTTTAATAAATTGAAGGCCTGTGATCAGTTGGTCAGTAAATTTCCCGAGGTGTTTTCGAGTACTAGTGTAGGAGCGTTTAACAAAGGTACGATCGAGTTGGATTTGAAAGCGGGGGCGGTGCCGGTGTGGCGGCGCGCGCGCCCCGTGCCGTACGCGCTGCGGCCCGCCGTCGATGCGGAGCTCGAGCGCCTGCAGCGGGAGGGCATCATCTCGCCCGTCGAGTGGAGCGACTGGGGCACGCCGGTAGTGCCCGTCATTAAAAAAAATGGTGAGGTGAGACTTTGTGGAGATTTTAAGACCACGCTCAATCCGGTGTTAGTAGATGACAAGTACCCACTTCCCCGAATTAAAGATATTTTTGCATTGCTGCAAGGAGGTAAAATTTTTAGTAAGATCGATTTAAGTCGAGCCTATCAACAACTTATTCTCAGTCACAACGCAAAAAAATACTGCACTATTGTCACGAATAAAGGTATGTTCACATATAATAGGTTACCCTTCGGTATTAAATGCGCGGCCAGTAAGTTTCAAAGAGTGATGGAAAAATTGATTAGAATGCCCTATGTAGCCGTGTACCAAGATGATTTATTAGTAAGTAGTAAAAATTAGTCAGAAAACATGGACAGATTGATGCAGGTTTTTAAAATACTATCTGAGAGCGGGTTAAAAGTAGAAAAAAAGAAATGTAGTTTTTTTAAAAGGTCTATATCGTATCTAGGCTACATAATAGATGCAAACGGCTTAAAAACAGAGATTTCTAAGATCGATGCAGTTAATAGGACACCGCAACCGACAAATGTAAGTGAAGTAAAAGCTTTCCTAGGATTGGTCAATTATTATGGCAAATTTGTGAGAAATATAAGCAGCATTTTAGAACCCTTGTACGGGTTACTCAAGTCTGATGCAAAATTTGAGTGGTCAAGCGAGTGTGAACGAGCCTTTCAGTCCATAAAACAACTATTACGCGAAGCTCCAGTCCTAGCTCACTGGGACCCGAGTTTACCGACTTATGTTACGTGTGACGCATCGCCGCGTGGGGTGGGGGGCGTGCTGGCGCAGCGCGCGCCCGGCGGCGAGCTGCGGCCCGTGCTGCACGCGTCGCGCACGATGTCGCCTGCTGAGCGGAACTATTCGCAAATATGTCGAGAGGGGCTGGCTATTATATTCGCCGTGAACAGGTTTCACGATTATTTATACGGTATTAGATTCACTCTGGTGACGGATTGTAAACCGTTAGCGTCAATTTTTTTATTGCAAAGACGAAGATCTAAAGATTTTTTTTTCTATTAAAGAGTTTCTTAATATTGAATCAGGTTGTGTATTGTTTGGTCATCGGGTCGTTATTCCTGAATCATTACAAAAAAGAGTATTGAAAATGCTACATGCGTGTCATCAGGGTATAGTAAAGTGCAAAAGCCTAGCTAGAGGCTATGTGTACTGGCCCGGCATCGACGCCGACATAGAAAAAGAATGCCAGGCCTGCGAGACTTGCGCGAGTGTGCGGCCGTCGCCGGCTGCAGCTCCTGTTCACCCATGGGCATGGCCCCAGGTGCCATGGTACAGAGTCCACGTTGATTTCTTCTCGTTAGACAATCACACATACTTTGTACTCGTTGACGCTCATTCCAAATGGATTGAAGCTCATAGCGTAGGTACAACGTCAGCAAAAATTACTATTTCAAAGTTGAGACGTATCATGAGTCGTTTCGGATTGCCTCGCGAGCTAGTATCAGACAATGGCCCTCCTTTTAGTAGTCAAGATTTCAAAGATTTTATGGAAAGTTGTAATATAAATCATATTTTGGTGTCACCGTACAAACCAAGTAGTAACGGAGCGGCAGAAAGTACCGTAAAAATAATAAAAAATTGTTTGAAAAAGGCCATTATTGAAAAGGAAGATTTACAGTTAGCATTAGATAAGTTCTTGTTATATTATAGATCGACTCCACACAGTTTGACTGGAAAGCCCCCGGCACAGTTATTATTTGGACGCAACATACGGACACACTGTGATATAATCCGACCAACTATTGAGGACAGTGTACGTGAGAAACAAAACCTTATCAATAAAAAAGGCAACAACAAAGTCCGGCATTTTGAAATCGGCGATGAGATACAATTCAAGCAGTTTAGGAACAATAAAAGTTATTGGGGAAAGGGCGTCATAGTGAAAAGGTCGGGTCCGGTTTCTTATCATATTCGCCAAAATGATAAAATATTTAAAAAACATGTCGATCACATCATATTGCGCAGTGTAACAGCACACAAAAATTCGGAACCGGGGAGGGAAAGTAGAAATAATGTTGACACCAACATTTCGGACTTTAACACAATCCCATATAATGTTCCTCCTATTTATAAAGAAAGTAATAACAGGGAAAACAACTCGGGAGATAACGACATCCATGATACTGATCCTATAGTCGCACGTTCAAACTTATTGCATAATAGTGGTTCGGCAATAGATGAGCAGAATGAATTAGTTCCACAAAAACGCACGCGTAGACCGGTTCAACGATTTGTTGTCACATAGATATGGTAATAAAAATATGTAACCAACTCAATAACGTCACTTAACTAAAACTGTTTTTAGATAGGTAGACAAAACACTAGATATTCCATGTAGTTAAAAATTATGTATCTTGGACTTAATTTATATTGTTAAGCCACGTTTACATTATACGTATTTATATAGATGTAAGTATAGCAGTATTTGTACTTACTTAATAATTGTTAAATAATTAGCATAAACGTAATTCTGTATTTGTGTTTAGATAACCTGACTGTTGCGGATAAAATATTATACCTAAGTAATTATAGATTTAAAAAAAAAAAGTAAGATGGCTTCTAAACAGAGGTGTGAAGATGTTATGTATATAAATAATAGGGTAGGTAGTTTTGCTAAACATTATCTTGTGTTATCGCGGGTACTCAAAAAATCAGTCTCGTTTCAATGGTGGTTTCATTTACATCGTGTATTCTTATATAAAACATACAACAATATACAAAAGTTTGTTTTCTACATTGACCCGACCGGGAATCGAACCCGGAACTCCAAATGGCGAACTTAAATCCCATACGCTCTCGGTTACGGAGTTCGAGGTACGGAGGTCGAGATACGAAGGTCGGAGGAGATGAAGTAGTAATATTAAAATTTCAGCACTTCATAATTAATACCATATTTATGAAGATCATTTACTGTTCCAACAGTCTGAGAGAGACTAATTGTTTTGCTAATAAATTGATGATGATTAATATGCTCCAGATTTAAAACTCAATAAAACGGGAATTTACGCGATCATAATTTAAGTACAAAATGTGACCTCTTTTGCCTGACGTTTCGATCGGGTTACACCGACCGTGGTCACAGGCTGACTGGAACAGCGATGTCTTCACTCCGTATAAGAGGCAGATTCTTCATCTACCCTCATAATATTATTTTCACGCCAAGTACCGTCACACACTACACTCACTGTGTCCCTATTCTGCACACTAACCGCCGCGTCCGTATTCAGGTGAGAACTCGATCGCGAAACAAAACGGCATTCTCTATTTTTAATCACTGGATTCCATGTTAATTATGATTCCATTATGAATATTATGATCGCGTTGATTTCCGTTTTATTGAGTTTTAAAATATGCTCTAGAGTTTAATATTCACGAAGAAAACACCAGATCAGTACCCTTGTACAAATAGCTGACCGTATGTCAAGTATTTGAGCGAGTTCCATGTTCCATATTGATAGTAAGCCTGTCCGCAGAAAAGTTAGATTTAGTTATAGTTTTTCGACCTTTCTCACGCATGTACAGGATGTTCTTAAGTTGAGAAGTTAGTTTTATTTTACATTGAAATTTGTGCTACGTATACTCAAAGCCCATTTACCATCATGACCTGTCTAACCTGGAGACGATAGCGAAGTTTAACTGCGTCTTTGATTTTCATCGTGAATTTGGCGCTGCTTTTCTCTTTCATGTCGAATAACCGAACTTGTCAAAAAGATGAACTATTATAGTTTTAAGTGTTTTACCCGTTTGAGTGTACAATTATAGGCCTACACTGTAAAATTACTACTGGCTCCAAGTAGATATACCTACACTAGACCGCAAAGAAAAACGGTTGGTTAGAAAATCTTCAAAATCTTCAAAAGTACCTGACCTAGTCTTTGTGGCTTTATTAGCTTTATTTTAAGGCTTTTGTCCAGCATTGGGATTTCAAAGGTTGATGATGATGATGGCTAGACAGCTAGACAGATGCAAATTATAGATGCTGATTGGCTAATCTAGGAAGATGTCACTGGTCCATTTTCTTATGCCCTTTTTCTTACGACTTTTCTTGTCCCGAATGAAATCAGTGGTTGGGCATGCAGTTCAGCCCAGCCCAGTTATGAGTCCAGCTACCGGCTTCTGGGTTCCTTTGTTCCCTATGTACGTTGATGTTTCCTTCATTAACCCTTTAACTCCCAACGATAATACATAACAATAAACGTTCGTTAATCGGTTACCGCTTGTGAGTTGAACAATTAAACAACTAGAAGGTTTAAACTATGTACTCTTATATAGTATGAGTATCGAATAGGGTTGCAAAAAGGAAAAATCAAAATTTTTCTTTGACACCGTATATGTAAAATTCGACTCCTACGACTATGGGCAAGTCTGCGAAGTTTATACAATAAAGGGGACCGAAACAAAGGTCCGTGGGCGACGGCAGCGCCATCTGTTTTTCTTGCCCGCAATAATCCGCCGCTGTCAGTAGCGCCGCGCATCCATCAAGATGCATTAACGTGTCAGAGTGGGGCTTGGACTCAGTGGCAGCGGGAAAAATACAATCATTATTCATCATTTCAGCCACAGGACGTCCACACCTGAACATGGGCCTCCCCCAGTGACTTCTGGATTGACCGGTTGGAAGCTGTCTGCATCCAGCGAGTTCCTGCAACCTTTAGCAGGGCGGGCGGGGCACATAGCATGTAGAACTGACGGCCGATGGGGCAGAAAGGTTCTGGAATGGACGCCACGTACCGGCAAGCGCAGCGTGGGACGTCCACCCCAAGGTGGCCAGACGACCTGGTAAAGGAAAATACAATATTACAAACGTATATTTGGGTCCCAATAAAAAATCAAATACTTACGTTTTTTCGCTGTCTTCTTTTGACGACAAGGACTTGTTGCGTGGATTGAATAAAAGTATCAAGTACTTAGGTTTTTTACATCTCCACGACAGATGAAAACATATTTAAGTTTTTATGGCAACGCAATCAAAAGACTAATGGCCTAAGCCATTTATGAATGTTTATAAATCAACATTTCATAATATCAAGAAAGTCACGAAACAAGACATAAAATAAAAAAATAAATTAAAGTTTAAAATCGTTAGCAAAACACATGACCATTTTTTAACACCAATAATATTATATTATATGCTTAGCCCGACGAATAAATGATGGTTATTAAACTTGTCACAAAATTGTTGCTTACCCTCACACCGCACCTTTTCTACGAAACGTTATTTGTTTTTTACATCGATGTGAATTTTCGACGCACCTCCCGCTGTGAAAGTTTTGCCTAAATTAAATTTATAAACGTCAATGTTATTATTATCTTAGAATTTAACTCTTAAGTTTTAACTAAAATCACGCCGTGTGTCTGTGTTTTGCCTAACTGTTATAATGTTTTTATAATAAAAGGTTGTAGTGTTTTAACTCTTTTGGGTAACCCCTTCGAAATTTTTGCACATGTGCCTACTTTTGTTTTTTGATCTATCTATAAGGTTTTTCTTGCCTGTGTTCTACTCGTAGTTTATGCTTCAAATCACGGGATAGGCTTTTGAATTTTAATACGTATTAATAATACTTAAAAAGTAATTTGCCATATACATATGGTTAATATATGGCAAATTAATATTTAAATCCATCTTTATTTGGTATCATCATCATCATTATCAGCCTATATCAGTCCCCTGCTGGACAGAGGCCTCTCCAAAAGGAGGATTTTGCCATAATCGCCACGCTTGGCAGGCGGGTTGGCGATCGCAGTTTGGCCAATGGTGGAGACGAGACGCTGCTGCCCGTCTTCTTGTGGCGGTTTTCCTGTAGTCGCCTCTTACGACACCCATAGGAACAGAAGAAGTGGTGCTATTCTTTTAACGTGCCAACACCACACGACACATTTATTTGGTATATAAAGATGGATTTAAATTTTATTTTAATTATTTATCGCCATTTATATGATAGAGCGTTCGCTCACCTACCCGCTGGTCAAACCTAGTAAAGTCGCTTACTGGCCTTTCAATAACCAAGGCTATAAAGACTGCCGAGGAGAAGATTACGTGGAGAAACATAGTTTAACACTTCAAGCTAAACCTAACCTTCAGAAATGAAGATACAGATTAAGAAGAAGAAGAAGAGATATGTTAGAGCCTAAATAAAATAAAAATATGTGGAAACCCTTCTTAATTTATGAACTTATGTGAAGAATGGATAAACTGACATACGGACAGATAACATAAGCTTCAAGGGCTTTACCATTTTTGGCATGGAACCCTACAATTTCTATGAATTAGCTGCAACAAAAATCACTATAAAATGTTTTTACGAACAAAAGGACATGGCTGCGACATTCTCACGAAACAATTCTCGAAAATTCCGTTTGAATACTAGAAATACTCGACAGTCGCCTTCGAAATTCGTCGCCGAATTCCTAATGACTCTCTTATTTATTATTTTAATTCCCGCGCCCAGGGACTGCTGTTCTTGTCATACTTATAGTAAAACTAATTACTGGATTTCACTGGTTTTCTACCCTTGTTTAGTTTAAAGGATCTGTAAGGAGGATGCTATGATTATTGATTAAATCTTTCTTACTACCCATAACATAATAACTTAATTAGTGGGATTTTAATAATTTTTTTTCGGTTTAGGTGCATGTAAAAAAAATTAAAGAAAAAAAAACTTTTTTAAAAACAAGCTTTTATTATTTGTTAATGAAATGAACTAAAAAGTTATAAATAAATTTATCTGATGAGAAAAATACCATTATATAGATGGCATTTTTTATTATTAAAAACGTGTTACATTTTGTAGAAACATTAAAGAACATTTAGTTTATTAGGTACTTATTTTTCTTCTGCAATCAAAATGTAACACGCTTTTATTAATAAAAAAAATGCCACCTATATAATGGTATTTTTCTCATCAGATTAATTTATTTATAACTTTTTAGTTCATTTCATTAACAAATAATAAAAGCTTGTTTTTAAAAAAGTTTTTTTTTCTTTAATTTTATTTGTCACTTTTTAGTATATGTTTATTTCATACATTAAGCCCTTGGCACGTGCTCACCTTGGCATTGGGTCATCCATCTAATCAATCAGACATAATTCACATTCACAACAAACGGAACGAACTTTTTTCCCAAAGGTCATATTGGGCATTTTTGACCCGGTACCTCAAAGTTCACGACCAGTATTGAAAGGGTAGGGGTAGGGTAGTAGGGTTTTTCTTGAAGGTTTAGGCTTAACATTTCGCGAAATGTTTTTATTTTGATCCTAATGCATAGGAGAAAAAAGTTATGTGCTTCAACGCAAAACGTATATTTTGCCTAATTATCGATTTCAATAATTATAACTTACTGTGATACGTTCTGTTACTCGTAGGGCGCAATCTACATTACAATAAAGAGTTTAGAGGCCCATATTTTACCACGGTATACCAATAATAATGAAATAAATTAATAAATTGTTTCCATAATCGCACCATAACGCGATCAAAACTAAGCAATGCTTGTGCTATGGCGACTCAATAACAGATTATTATACTTAAATACGTTGTGTCGTTTAATTACGGAGTTCCTATGGCCACATTTCAGCTCCGTCATCAGACCTTGTTTACCATATATTATCAAAGTACTCGTCAAGACGAATTAAACAAGCTCAAACTTGATGGGGTAGCGTCGTTTAATGACGGACGGAGTTTTAATGACGGAGAGAGGAGTTCCTATGGCCACCTTCCAGCTCCATAATCGGACCCTGGTTACCATATATTATCAAAGTACATGTCAAGACGAATCAAACGAGCCAAACTCGATGGGGTTGCGTCGTTTAATTGCGGAGTTCCTATGGCCACGTTTTAGATTCATAATCGGACCCTGGTTACCATATATTATCAAAGTACATGTCAAGACGAATCAAACGAGCCAAACTCGATGGGGTTGCGTCGTTTAATTGCGGAGTTCCTATGGCCACGTTCCAGCTCCATCATCAGACCCTGGTTACCATAGAGTATCAAAGTACATGTCAAGACGTATCAAACGAGCCCAAACTCAATGTGGTTGCGTCGTTTAATTGCAGAGTTTCTATGGCCACGTTCCAGCTCCATTATCAGATCAGCACCATGACATCATAATATTGCATTTTCACGCGGATTACACATAACTATATGCAAAATTTCAGCTTAGTCGGTAACCGGGAAGTGGATCAAATTTAAATTGCAAGATTTGATTACAGACGACGGCACAGGTGAAACTAAAAAATAAAAGCTTGTATGGCCACCTTCCAGCTCCATCATCAGACCCTGGTTACCGTTGAAAGACAAACTACTCATCAAGACGATTTAAACGAGCCCAAACTCGTTGAGGTTGTTTCGTTTCATTGTGAAGTTCCTATGGCCACCTTCCAGCTTCATCATCAGATCAGACCCTGGTAACCATCTTAAAACAAAGTACTCGTCAAGACGAATCAAACGAGCTGAAACTCGATGGGGTTTCGTCGTTGCATTACAGAGTTCCTATGACCACCTTCCAGCTCCATCATCAGACCCTGGTTACCATTGAAAGACAAACTACTCATCAAGACGATTTAAACGAGCCCAAACTCGTTGAGGTTGTTTCGTTTCATTGTGAAGTTCCTATGGCCACCTTCCAGCTCCATCATCAGATCAGACCCTGGTAACCATCTTAAAACAAAGTACTCGTCAAAACAAACCAAACGAGCCGAAACTCGATGGAGTTTCGTCGTTTCATTACAATGTTCCTTTGGCCACCTTCCAGCTCCATCATCAGATCAGACCCTGGTAACCATCTTAAAACAAAGTACTCGTCAAGATGAATCAAACGAGCCGAAACTCGATGGAGTTTCGTCGTTTTAGTACAGAGTTCCTTTGACCACCTTCCAGCTCCATCATCAGACCCTGCTTACCATTGAAAGACAAACTACTCGTCAAGACGATTCAAACGAGCCCAAACTCGATGAGGTTGTTTTGTTTTATTGTGAAGTTCCTATGGCCACCTTCCAGCTCCATCATCAGATCAGAACCATTTCATCATAATATTGCATTGTCACGCGGTTTACACATGTATGCAAAATTTCAGCTCAATCGGTAACCGGGAAGTGGATCAAATTTAACTTGCAAGATTTGATTACAGACAACGGGACAGGTGAAAGTAAATAAAAGCTTGTAAAAATAATTGTGTCGTAATGTGTTTTTATGAACCATTCATGCAATGGCGATGAAACCTTGTATTTAATTATTTAAATCAAAATTTTATTATCGGCATGTATGTAATGTTTTTTATTTCTTTAAAAAAACATATTCTATCTTAAAATATTGAAGCCGAATATACTGAGTAGAATACGTTGAAATGAAGCACTGTCGACAAACCTAGACACAGATGAGTGTACCTACTACAATATTAAATTAAACCTTTTCAAACCCAAAGTTACAGTACTGGCAGCTTGTAGTAAGGGTTTTACCTACATGAAAAACCTATCTCAGCCACCAGTTTCTCACCTCACACCCAAGGTGTCGCAAATTTGTAATAATTTAATTAGTTTTACATCTCAACTATTACTGTTTGTGAGAAAATAACAATATAGTCCGTTTTTCTTCACTCGTCCAATTTTGTGAGCATTCTTGACATTATTTTGTAATTAATTAGTGATTCCAAAATAAGATAGACTATTCTATTGTTATTAAAATTCTCACAGCTCTTTTTATACAGTTTGTTATTAAAAAGGCATAACTACTTACCAAAACTTGGTATGCCTTGTTTACAATATTGGACAGGCGAAGATAAACAGACATTAAAATATTATCTTACCCGTTTAGAGGTATAATAGGACGTAGTTTAGCAGAAAGGACTCAATCCACATTTTGGTCAAAAATGAGTTATGCATGCCAAAATAACCTTTATGGGTAGGTCTTTCATACCAGAAAAAATCATAGCATTAAACACACTATAAGTATGTTTTTTAAATACATGGACTCAACCCACATGTTTGAAGACATGTCATTTTAATACAGCTTAATAGCCTCAAACCATCTAAGTCGTTTTAGATAAATATAATTCTTAAGGAGTAAGCATCATACTTATTTAGCTAAAAGTACTCAAACTGCCTGAGTCACTTCTAATAAAATCATCATCTACTAAAAGCTCCGTACTTTTATTCAGCTATAAAGACTCAAATTGCCTGGGTCAGTTCTGATAAAATGATTATGTATTAAGGACTCCGCATTATTATTTAACTTAAAAACCCATACAATCTATCATTTCAGTTAAATTAAATTTTAAATAACGAGAGTCATATATTCATTCAGAAAAAGAATTCAGATTTAGTTTATATGTATTATGTTTGTGGTAAATATTTTTAATATTTAAAATAACGATTATAAACTAATTAATAATACAACGTTATTATATCAAAAATTTATTTCGTATATTGGCTGTATGAAATATAATCAACTAGCTGATCCGGCGAACTTCTAACCGCCAGTTTTTTTTCGGCAGGCTTTCCAATATTTATTTATTTATTCTACTATTCAGGGTGGAGACGAATTCGAAAATAAACCATGAAAACCGGTTCAGCCGTTCTCAAGTTCCATTATAGGAGAGCCGTTCCTATTTTATTTGAGGCTATTTTACATTTTATGAAGAAGCAACCCTTTATCTTTGGAGATTATAAAGTTAGTCATCTAAGCCACAGTAGCGAGTGTATTTATCTCGAGTGCTTGTGCAGGTTACATCAAGTAAAAGTGGCGACAGAATCCATAGATGAAAAGAGTTGTCAGAATACTATTAAATGTCGAAAATAAAAGCGACGAAAAAGGTTAAATGCTGGCAAGGTAATGTTTATTCTGCCTGTGGCAGCGGTTTACCCATTCTTCAAAGATGGGCTGAAACTCTTTTAAATATCTTAGCTATCTCATCGAGTAAGACAATCGGGTGATATCTGGAGGGAGTGTCCGCCGGTCTCTAAAACTAACTGACCATCCTTTCAGATTTAAGGGAAGTGACCAGATTTAAAACACTCATTAAACATTCCTATCAGGTGATTTCTAAGGGGTTCTGAGTTTGACGCTAACGCTTACACACAACCAGGGACACCATTTGAGTCTTTTTGGCCTGAGGGCGCAGTATTATGCCGCCTAGTTCCTACCCTGTAGTTGGAAAGATATTTTGGACCAGCTCATTCTGTACAGATGGAGTCTAATGAAACTAGTGGGAGGACTTTCACCCTGGGAATAGACCAGCTACTATACCGGTAAGAATCTGAGAATTGGGAGTGCACAGCTTATCAAATCAAATCAAACCAAATCAAAATCAAAATCAAAATCAAAATCAAAATCAAAATCAAAATCAAAATCAAAATCAAAATCAAAATCAAAATCAAAATCAAAATCAAAATCAAAATCAAAATCAAAATCAAAATCAAAATCAAAATCAAAATCAAAATCAAAATCAAAATCAAAATCAAAATCAAAATCAAAATCAAAATCAAAATCAAAATCAAAATCAAAATCAAAATCAAAATCAAAATCAAAATCAAAATCAAAATCAAAATCAAAATCAAAATCAAAATCAAAATCAAAATCAAAATCAAAATCAAAATCAAAATCAAAATCAAAATCAAAATCAAAATCAAAATCAAAATCAAAATCAAAATCAAAATCAAAATCAAAATCAAAATCAAAATCAAAATCAAAATCAAATCAAATTAATTTATTTCTAAGAATATGGTAACATATTAACATCTTCTTGCGCACGACTCAGCATGGGCATCCACATGGGTCACAATTAAGGTCACCTATGAATTTCTCCCAGGTCTGGCTTTTTGCCTTGTGAATTGTGGGTTTATAAGGTTTTTGTAGCCTAGAAGTATACTTCAAGGAGGTGTCTCTCTACTCCCTCATCTACAATTAGGGAGGAACGCTTACCACGTTGCCAAAGATACTCTCAGCGAGCTTGCAAGCAGGCGAAACGAAAAACCGATATTTTGCAAGATCACCAATGCATTGCTTTCTTTTAAAGAGTGCCACCAATAAGTGGCATCGCCGCATCGCAGACTGCAGATAGCAACTTCCGACATTCACACGACATTAGGGCCACAGAAAAACTTCAGGTCCAGGCCGCGACTGTGGCTGTACATTTGGCTGACTTATTATCAAAACCCACCCAAGAGCCCACCGGGGAAAGCGCGGCAAGCGGGCTACTGATCCTTATTTCTTATATATTTTTTCATTTTATATAATCTTATCATTTATTTTAAGAAGTTTCCAAACCTGAGTCTTTTCAGCGAAACGTAAATAAGGGTCACTTCATGCAAATATTCAATTAGCCGAAAGGACTCAAACCCATATTTCATGAAATATCTAACAAACTATGTACGAAATGATTCTATAAATTAATTCCATAAAAAGTTTGTATTTTTTACCTTTAATTTAATGTAACTTTCAAATGATTACTTGCTTTATCACAGAAGAATACACATCTGAACTTTAAAAAATCATATCTCAAAAGTGACTTCGTGTGGGTTGAGTCCTTTAAGTTAAACTACGTCCAATATACTCTGTCATGTCCCAACTCCCGTCCCATGTGCCGGCCGGACAGGCTTACGCACCTTTCCGCGTTACTGGCTATACCCCATGTGCTGCAAAAAGCGGGAAATGTGGACTACTGAAATTGTTTATTATGTAGACAGATAAAAACGTGTCCAAGTTGCGCAGAGGATTCCGTAGTATCTTTAGCGTGAACCCATCCTAACTGCTTGCAGGCATAATTATGAAATAAGTGTTTAGAGAAGCCAAAACTAAAACTACAATAATACGTCTCTGGTAGAGGAGTTCTGCTACTAGCTGCTGCCCGCGACTTCATTCCCGTGGTTTTTAGTTTTCTTAATTTTTTCATTTTCCGCGCAATTTTCTTATTTTTAGGGTTCCGTACCCAAAGGGTAAAACGGGACCCTATTATTAAGGCTCCGCTGTATGTCTGTCTTTCCGTCTCTCTGTCTATCTGTTTGTCTATTTGTCTGTCTGTCTGTCCGTCTGTCACCAGGCTATATCTCATGAACCGTGATAGTAAGACAGTTAAAATTTTCACAGATAATGTATTTCTATTGCCGCTATAACAACAAATACTAAAAACCAGAATAAAATAAATATTTAAGGGGGCTCCTATACCACAAACGTGATTTTTGTTCGTTTTTATAGATAATGGTGCGGAACCCTATGTGCGCGAGTCTGACTCGCACTTGGCCGGTTTTATAGATAATGGTGCGGACCCTTCGTGCGCAAGTCCGACTCGCACTTGGCCGTTTTTTTTTTCTTTCGTAAGAACCTTCTCCTAACAAACACAACAAAAAACGGTCCAGCCGTTCACGCGTGATGGCGTGACCAATAAAAGAACGGATTCATTTATATATACAATATACACGGTGTTACTTTGCATCCTTGCCATATTCACAGAGATAAAAGTAGGGAACAATACCTATTGTTTAGATAAACTAGAGACTCCCATAAATAAAGCACACTAAGTTTTTAGTAAATTTGGTTTTGCAGTACACATAGGAATAAACCGATTTTGTCTCGAACGGTACGCGATCACTAATCAAGTAATACTACAAAGTCTTTTGTGCCGATAAATAAGAACAGTGATGTGCATGCGTTTCGATAATTAGTGTTGTGTGTAATAGATTGTCGATAAAATAAAATACTCAAGATTAAAAAAAAATAGGTTTTCTTTTTTTACTGATTTGTTATCATTGTCAGTGATATATAGGTAGTTACCTTTGTAAATATGGCAAGGATGCAAAGTAACACCGTGTATAGAGGTAAATAGATAAATATAGATTTAGGTCTATAATTTTTTGTTTAAAGTTTTATAGAAAGTTTAAAAACCCTGTTAAATAAAGAGTCCTTATATAACTATAATACAGATACGCTCGATAAAATTATATTGTCCTTTAAATACAGGGGCATTTATATTGAGGTAAATAAGAAAATAAGTCAATGGTATGTTGTTTTTACAAGATGTTTTGGCAGTTGTATTACCCTGATCGATTTAGAAACAGCAGTTTTCATTATACTTGAAAAGTTTCTACACGACAAAGCGTTAAGACAATATTTTTTTATGGGCTTATTATTTTCCTGTCAGCTTTACTAATTATCTTACTTTTACGATATAACGTTACAGTGCAAATGAATCCACTGTAACGGAATAATTCTACATAACTGTTTTATAACCATTATATTTTCAAAAATTGTCTATGTACAAATTCAAAAAGCAGATTTAAATTAGAACGAGTTTTCAAGAGTCCACTAATTGACAAGTTACTTGGGATTAGTTGACTAACTTTGAATGTATTTTGAATTTTGTAATATGACTTCAAAATACTCTACAGATTGATACAGTGAGGTCAAACTGGCCAAGTGGGCCAGTTTGACCTCACTGTATCAATCTCTATTATTATTGCCCGAAGGACAAAAAAACTGTTAATACATTTAACTTTCTCGACGTTGATTTTATCTTATTTGTGATTGTCATATTATTTTGGTTCGATTTACTTAATATATTTTGAGAAATTCCAGACGGTTAATCAGTGGCAAGTGGCAGTACAAATCAGGCTGATAAAAGTGACTGAGTTTCTTGCGCCGTTTCTTCTCATCACAAGCCGATATGTTGTCTCGAAGCGGTGGTAGGGCTAAGTTATATGTTGGGACGTGTATGAGTGCCCGGAAGAGGGCCTATATACAGAATTAAGAATTTCATTTCATTTCAGTGGAAAAAAATATCCTACCTACACTAAGCCAATGTTTAATACTGAAATTAAATTTTTTTGTTTATATTCTCAGTACGTAAGAAGCTAAAAAAAAACGGGTAAAAATTTATAAGTGAAAAAGGGAAGGTTTTATTTAACATAAATGAAAAGGTCTAATTCTGTTTTTGTCTCAAAACACGCCGTTTAAAATTTTAAGCCTTCTGCAATTATCCTCTCCACTCTACTTTCAATAGGTGGTCGGTCCATCTAGCAGCAAGCGATGTGCCCACTACTGCGTACGTTTCTACGTCCAGTTCTTGGCCTACCAAACAAATAACCTCTTCCTGCCCCATCTACTATCCGTTCTTCGAAAAATATGGTTCCCCCAATTCTATTTCGCGCTTTATTCTGATCTTTATCCGTCGTGCATTAGTGACTGAGCTGAATATGATTATGATGCCAAGATTTACGTTCTAGCACTGATAGAAGGTACATAAATAGTTAAGATAGGAGAGATTTACCAGGCTATAAAATCATTTAAGATTCCGGATTAAAATGTACACAGGTTTTCTCCTTCTGCCTCAGTATAAACGCACCCTATGGACCAAACAATGTCTAAGATACCAACATTTAAAAAATAAATGCTAAAATATAACAGATTCAGCGTCGTTCATCATTCGTGAAGGGCACTTAATCCCGGGAAAGTAAATTCAACTTTTGAGTTCGGAACGCGGATTAAAAACGTTTGGTTTGACAGAGCTGGGCCCAAGGGCAATCCCGTTTGTTGAACTAACAAATAGGTACTTAGTACGTATTTGAGTCGCGAACAGAATACCTACGTATTAAAAAAAAACTACTTGCTAGATCTCGTTCAAACCAATTTTCGGTGGAAGTTTGCATGGTAATGTATATCATTTATATTTTTTTTAGTTTTAGGATTCTCTTATTTTAGAAGTTACAGGGGGGGGGGATATTTTAGCACTTTGAAAGTGTCTCTCGCGCAATCTATTCAGTTTACAAAAAATGATAGTCAAAACCTCATTATCATTTTTGAAGACCTATCTATAGATACACCACACGTATCGGTTTGATGAAAAAAAAATTGAGTTTCAGTTCTAAGTATGGGGAACCCCCAAAATTTATTGTTTTTTTTCTGTTCTTGTGTAAAAATCTTAATTATAATGCGGTTCACAGAATACATCTACTTACCAAGTTTCAACAGTATAGTTCTTATAGTTTCGGTAATAAGTGGCTGTGACATACGGACGGACAGCCAGATAGACAGACATGACGAATCCATAAGGTTTCCGTTTTTTGCCATTTGGCAACGGAACCCTAATAAAAGTACTTGTTTGTTAAAATCACCCTATCATGGGTAACAGGTAGCTTATTATAGTTGGGATTTTTCACGAAAATATTATCCCGTAAACGAATTTTCCTCAAACAATACATTTAGTTACAAGGCCCCTTTAACCACATTTCATGGAAAACGGGAGACATACCAGTCTGGCACCGCACACCTAGTTTTTTGTTCCTATCTCGAAAAAAGGAACCAAATCACTCCGTGGAACACAAGGAAAACAATAGGTTAGTTGTGGAAAGGATAAATAAGGGAAAGATTTATTTCGTGGGTGGAATAAAGCCAAGCCGCGCATGTACGGATGGAATATAAAGCAGTGATTCCATTGTTGGTGTATTAACAAATAACCAGCCTTGGAGTTTGTTTTTTAAACACTTCTACACGAACACGAAGACACTACTACTCTAAGAAGACGTCCAGAATAATAAGTAAATTCAGCATTTATTGTGTTTTTTATTTTAATAATGTAGGTACAAAGCTCTTAATTAAATACAATAGTCTTCTTTTTTTTAAACAGCCTACTCACAAGAGCAAGTTTTTGTGAAACTGTGACCAGGATTGGTCCCGATTCTCACGTTTTAAATGTTATTTTTACAGCTCTTAGGTATAAAACGTGTCCGTAAGGCGAGGAGACGATGAATCTGGCAGCGTTTTCCCGCTGTCCTCATTTGTTTTCTTTGAAAAAATATAAGTTGATACTATTCTTTGGAAAAGTCGATTTTTATCTTTGTTTGAGTTTATTTATTTATTGGAAAATACCTAAATGTGTTGCTGTTGAATCATACAATTCAGACCACAGAACAAGTAAAACTCGCTACGCTTCAGATGATGGATTTGAGCGACTTTGATTTAGATGCCAGCTAAATAGCGAATAAATATAATCGATTGTCACTTAAATGTAAACATTTATCGTCATCCATGAAATATGCTTGTGATCATCGCAAAATTGGTGCTCCTATTGCTCCTTGCGGGATTTGAAACCCTCGTCTTGCTGTTCAAAGCACGAACTACTTGATCAGACGGGTCATCGTTGTAACGATGGTCGTCACGATTAAAATTTTACTTAGAACAAGAGGTGGTCAAAATTAGACCCATTTACGTTCCCTAAATACTGGCCCTGCATATTGGGGCCTCATCTGGCCGCTAGCTTTATGCGTTAGCTCGCGTCTGGTTTAGCATAATCTATGGGCTGCTGCGTCGACGGCCGATAGCTGGCTATCTCATTATTTGTGCCTACGTAAAGTACGTAAATTAGCTTTGTGTGCTTATTAATTGGGTTTAAATTAGATATCGAGAGTATCTAGCTGCTTTAAAGTCAGTGAAGAGGTGTAAAGCCTGATGAAAAATATTTACTTTTGCTTAAGGTTGTGCGTTCTTGTATCAATAAGTTTAAATAGAGAACGAAAGTGTTCTTTGTTTGTCTGGAAGTGATATAGAATACCATTTTGAATTCTTCACACTTCAATATAGTGTATCCAATTATAAACGCCTATCAAAAGGACATTGTAATATATCAAATCATTTATCGACGTATTTATCGATGGTAGGTCTCGTGTATTCTTGTTCAATAAAGAGTATTCTAATTATATGTTCGTCGTAAGTCGTAAACTAGTATTGGCATTAGGAATACCTGGAAAGCTAAGACAAATAAAATAAGTAAAGGCCTATAACCATACAAGTATCAGTATGGTATCAGTTGATGTACCTTGTGTATTGGAGCCACCTGGTTTGTCGCGTACGGATGGAAAGAGACCCGACGGCCTTACATTGGTTCCTTGGCGAAGAGGTCGATGTCTTTTATGGGACGCAACATGCGTGAGCACCTTTGCTGCGTCACATTTACGGCATACCGTAATATCGGTGGGTTCAGCTGCGGAAAATGCCGCTAAATTAAAGCATTCCAAATATGCTGCTTTGGAGACCGCGTATGATTTTGTGCCGATCGCTGTGGAGACGGCTGGGCCCTGGGGTGATGAGGCACGCGAACTTTTTAAGGAATTGGGACGAAGGTTAAGAGATAGGGGCAACGATCCCCGCTCTGGGTCCTGGTTAGTTCAACAGGTTTCCATAGCTATTCAACGTAGTAATGCAGCTAGCATAATGGGAACCTTTGGATCGATCAGGGCGCAGAGTGGGGATTCGTTGTGGTCGAGATGAGCCACGGAGCACCTGTTTTGTGTATTGTATTGAATTTTTATGACATTTTATATAGAATAGTTAATGTGACGACGCTTGTGGCTGAATTTATTTGTAATGCTTGCATTTGATTTTTTTTAATAAATAACATTTGACGAGTTGAACCATACAAGTATGGATACTAACTTACACTAACATTGAAAACCACTGTCTGTGTCCTCTTTTGAAAATAACTTCTTTAATTTTTATTATTTCTTAAGTCACTAGCTTATGCCCTCTTGAAAGATACGTAGTATGACATAAAAATAAGAAGCATTGTATTTTATCCTTAGGTCAATTCTTCCTCACAAGAACTTAACTTTTCCCAGTCATTAAGTTCCGCTTTCATCAACATTTCATTCGATACCGCCGTAAAAACATATTTAACTGAAACGCCAAATAAGGCAAATATCGGAAGCTCGTTGACGCGAATGAATTAGCTTCGTCTCACGAGAAAGTTGAAAAGAAAACTCATTTCTGGCGTTTTTTTTGCCAGCAGATTGTTAATTCTGTCCTCTGTATTAATTCCCTCCCTTTTAATTACAAAGAAGTTATCATTTTTATTACAATCGCGCCGCTCGATCGTAATTCTTTTAGCGTTTTTGTCGCGTTCTTGTTTATTTCGTTTAATGGATTCTGACTCGTTGAATGTTTCGTTTACGACAGTTCTATATTCTATCGTTTAGTTGTGAATTGAAATTGTGGTAGAAGTAGAATTATTCTAGTCACAGATATTTAAATAACTATAATTCTATTTTAGCAAGAAAATTAAAACGGATACCAGTCTAATATTTGTTCAATTACGATATCAGGGCCATAACCATGAACTCTTAAAACAATCTCAAAGTTGTCAAATCTGTCAATTTTGGTACGTCATTTCATACAATATTTGACAGAAATGATAATGTTTGACAGATTTGTGATTGTTTTAACAGTTCATGGTTAGGGCCCAGGGCCATAACCATGAACTCTTAAAACAATCTCAAAGTTGTCAAATCTGTCAATTTTGGTACGTCATTTCATACAAAATTTGACAGAAATGATAATGTTTGACAGTTTTGAGATTGTTTTAAGAGCTCGTGGTAACCGCCCAGTTGTTTTTTGTAATTTTAGAACAGGTTTTGGTTCTTGATTTCTGTCTAAAATGGATGCTGTATTTTTACATGACTGCCAAAAGAGGGTTATTATTATTTTATTTAAAGCTGAAAGTCAAGTTTTCATATGCAAGTTTATAGACTAAAATTACTTAGATTAGGAAGGTTTCTCCATAACAAAGCCCGATAAAGTAGGTACTAGGTCGTATGAAAAACAAACAAAACAACCAGCCAAGTGCGAGTAGGACTCGCGCACGAAGGGTTCTGTAACATTATCTAAAAATACGGCAAAAAATCACGTTTGTTGTATGGGAACCCCCTTAAATAATTATTTTATTCTGCTTTTTAGTATTTGTTGTTATCACAGAACAAGTAAAACTCGCTACGCTCCGCTACGTTGTTATAGCGGTAACAGAAATACATCATCTATGTAAATTTCAACTGTCTAACTACCACGGTTCATGAGATACAGCCTAGTGACAGACGGACAGACAGACAGACAGACGGACAGCGGATAGTAATAGGGTCCCGTTTTACCCTTTGGGTATGGAACCCTAATTAAAAGAAATTATTACAATTTTAATTATTATTACCCATCTTAGTCAATTATCGCCTGCCAAGCGTGGCGATTATGGCAAAATCCTCCTTTTGTAGAGGCCCAGCCAGTGTCCAGCAGTGGACTGATATATCAGATATATCACTCATCACTAGCCAATAGGCTGGTGATGATAGTCAATTATTGAGTTCGAGCTGCAGATAAAAAAATAAACGCAAGCTATTTAAAAATTTTTTTTTTTTTTTATTAACCTGCGTGATCCTCTTCTGTAATTTAATTGAATCTTAGTTTAGATGAATCTCGTGTATTACTTCTTGACATTATATACTTTTATTTATCGAATTTAATGTGACTATTTTTGTTTTGAATTTTAAATATGACGATTTTATAATTAAATAATAATAATAGTAATATTGTATTTGTAAATATAAATAAGAATGCAATACCCTTACAGGGTCCATAAGTATGATCTCACACAATGTAACACCTTATGTATACACTTATGACGCAATAAATGAATGAATATGAATATGAATAAGTATGTCTCTCGCTTGACATTGATTATTTTAATGTCCCCAACCATTTAAAAATTAAAACGAGAATACACGGTGACGTAACACAATAACCTCATTCTTCTATATCGGCACATCTTTGAGTGGAACTGACTGCACTTTTAATAATAACTATGAAAGGGGAATGGACAAAAAAGCGAATGCGAAATGAAACTGTAGAGTGAGCGGAGCGAAAAGAGCGAAAAAAAAGAGCGGTAATATTTTAGTGCCGGCAAACTTTAATTAATAATTGAAGTAGAAAATGTGAAATATCTCGCGGGCGGAATTGCGTTGTGGAATGTGCGGGAATCTAATATTTTAGTTCTGGCTTGGTTTTAAATTATGAAACATCTTGTGAAAGGGAAATAGGGTTTTTACTTTGATCCTATAATACTTTAAAGGCGCATTTTCAATGTTGATAACTCGGTTGATAAACCGCATGCGATGAGTTACCGCGTGCGATGTAATGCTTAAATGAAAGTCATAAGTTGATAACGCATCTACAGAAAATCAGTGTCGTATAGCATACCATATCAGTACCTTAGGGCATTCAATCAATGCTCTAAGAGCATTACTAATAAGCTCCGACATGCTGACTAATTATTGTTTTAATATCATGTACGATTATAAGTAAACAGCAGCCTCAAGCAAGATAGCCAGCTTTTGCCCACCGGACTTCGACTAGGCGTCAGGTCTAGTTGGAGGAAGCGGTCAAATATTTAAAAAAAAAACCGGAACATTGTTTTGTAGGTACTGTAATGTACTATAACGTACTGTAACGGGCCAATGGCCGAAGCTGGGATAGATTATTGGGAATTGATCGAGAACAAATTATTTCACTTAATGAATTATATTTATTAGAAGGTTCTTTACATGAGGAATGCAGAAAATACCTACTTAACTTTTGAATCGTTTTGCTCAATTTTAAATATCGAGTTTTTAGTTTTATAAATCTTCTAATTATTTTCCTTCGACTCCAGATTTTCTAATGAATGCCGAAAACAAAAGTTCTTTCTACGTCAAAGAAAAATATTCAAAAGCAAGTTTCATATTTCGAACATACCTTGGTAGACGTAGAGGTTTTATTCGCTCGGCTATAAACCTCTACAGTACCTACTTATATATATCGCTTGTAAAAAAAGGCTTAACGAAGCCGAATACCACATATTCTACATACGTAGAATGATCGTAGAGTGATACGTAGAAAAAAATGATCGTAATAATACTATTACGATCATTTTTTTCTTTTACACTATACCTGGGAAATGACGGGTTACCGAGTTATTGACAGTCAAAGTTACAATTTTTTTTTAAAGATTTTTACAAAATTGACTTCTGTTTGTTTATACAAAACTTTTTTACAAAGAAACATGATCCGCTCACACACACAGGCATAGTCTGTGGCGTGCGCGCTATACATTGCGGGTTAGATATAAGTTTTTTTTTTGATACTCAAAAATAAAAGTCATTTCCCAGCAATTATTTTTTTTGCATTCTACTTGGTTTTATGTATAGAATTCGTGGATTAAGGCTTCGTTAAGCCTTTTTTTACACCCTGTATATTTCTAAAATTAAACCAAATTTGTTTTTTATTAAATTGGGTTAGATTTTATTTGATTTTAGATTTTTTCGTGAGGCGCAATGCGGTTTGTTCGTTGCCATGGCAAGTACTATTATTATACTATGGCCATAGTAAGCATTTACCAATAAGAACTTTAAATTCTCCCTGCCCTCATTGTAAGAAAAAAACGGCCAAGTGTGAGACAGACTCGCGCACGAAGGGTTCCGTACCATTATCTATAAAACGGCAAAAAAATCACGTTTGTTGTATGGGACCCCTCTTAAATATTTATTGTATTCTGTGTTTTAGTGTTTGTTGCTATAGCGGCAACAGAAATATATCATCTGTTAAAATTTCAACTCTCTAACTATCACGGTTTATGAGAGACAGGCTGGTGACAGACGGACAGTTCCGTACCCAAAGGGTCCCGTTTTACCCTTTGGGTACGGAACCCTAAAAATAAGATATGGTTGACACACCGCCCCTAAATCGCCTAACGTATTAAAGGAATGGCTCCTAGGCTCTTTTGCCGCACCGCATAGCATTGCACAGTGCAAATATGTTTTGGATTTTACAGTTTTCCGAAATACAAATTCACTGTATCTTTTTTGAGACAGCATTTACTAACAAGGGAATAAGCAATATTAAGTAAAACAGATTTAGATTAGTGTTTTAGGACTTAGATTAGTGTTTAGTATAAGTTTAGTTTTAGTATTTAGATTAGATTAGTTTCTTCGTATTAGAAACCGATAAATATTACTCTATGCCTATTTGAGTAATGTGATGAAACAACAGATGCAATCCGCTTCGCATTTGATGATTGCCTGTTTGTAATTAAAACGCTTTGTTTGGTGAAACGGACACTGTCCAAATGGAAACTAACAACATGTCAGGGTGAAAATATTATTTTCACTTTGATGAAAACATTATGTCAATGGAAAACTTATTTAATTTTGTAATTATTTTTGTTCTGTTCTGGGTGTTGTGGTACCGTCGTTGTTTCTGATTTATATAGTTAACATAGCCAGAAGAGATCTGTGAACGAACAAAACTCGCTGACATAGCCCGACGGATAAGCAAGCTGTAGAATTGACGGCCGATGGAGCAGAAAGGTTATCGAAGTGCGGCCACGTACCCGCAAGCGCAGCGTAGGACTCACAAGGTGGACAGACGACCTGGTAACCGTTGCAGGAAGCCGCTGGATGCAGGCCGCTTCCGACCGGCCGGTCTGGAAGTCATTAAGGGAGGCCTATGTTCAGCAGTGGACGTCCCGTGGCTGAAATGATGATAAGTAACACAAGTGCTGTAGCTACGTAGATTACCTTATCAGAGCAAAGAAGTTATGCTGTCCGATGTTGTCTTTCCTTTCGTCGATAATCAAACAGCGGGGTCACTCCTCAAAGCATTTTTTCAGACGCTAGATGTAGTCGTGCTACGTTAATTAAGTTCCAGTGGTTTACGTTAAGAATACATAATTTTAAATAGGTATTTTATTAAAATAATATCGATACTTATAAGTTCTGAGGGATCAATACTGGACCTCCGCAGCCGCGAGGTGAGCACGATATACTTAGACGCTAAGTATTGCCTGATTATTGGCTTCGCCATCTTTGAGGTCTCGGGTTCTATTGCCGGAAAACGAACTTTTCTATACAGTTTGACTTTTTTATCACCGTCCAAACCTTCTGAGAAGAAAGACTTCAGTGATACAAACGAACAACTCTAACAATTTGACCAACTCTCTAACTTAAAAATAAAATTCAACTGCTCTATACATTTTCGTCCAATGAATATTGATATTTTGTTGTATCTAGATCAGATGATTTCTTTTGCAGTCAGAGAGTAGGTCCAATTGTAAGAGTTTTTCGTTTGTATCACAGAAGTCGTCTCAGGAGGTTTGGACGGTGATAAACAAGTCAACCTGTATTTTCTCGTTTCTGGGTGTTGTAGTACCGTCATTGTTTCTGATTGCCATAACACAAGTACTTTAGCTTGGGAGCAGAGCAATTAATTTGCTATTTATATGATTGATTAATATTAATTAAATTAAATTTAACACTTTTGATGCTATTCATAGTAGTGGAATTAAGCAATACAATGGGTGTAATTTAACAATCGATATTATTGATACGCCTATTAATAGTTGGGCTATCGAGTGTTTACACATCAAACTATGCATGTGTGCTAATCGATTAGTGATATCAAGAGCGCTAAAGATAGCGGCGGATCCAGTCCTAAGTAAACACAATAATCTCGAAGTTTGTCGAGTTTTGATGAACTGCCTCGTTATAGCTTCTCATTAATAGCTTGTATTTAGTTTGTGGAGTGTTGGTGATTGTCTTGTGATAACATGCGTTGTTTCCACATGGAAATTGTCTTCGGAACTAGCTTTTGTATATCCTTAAAAGTTTGATCAATATGACATGGGCAGTATTTGATGGCCATGGGTTTGACTAAGTTAGACCCAGGTTTTTAGGTAAACACAAAAATTAAAAATAATAATTATCGAATACTTTTATTACAGGCTGTAGATTTAGACAATCTCAATAAATGAGGTTAAAGTGTTCATCAATACAAACAACTTTCACTTATGGGTGAAAGTTGCTACATCGAAATTGTGAAAAAATATTGAAAAATATCGTCAAGGTAAAGCGTTAGTTTTAGACTTAAAACTTAGTTACCTAATAGGTATTGCAAATTTAGAGAGCAGCTTAATAATATAAGGTCTCACTAGTAAGTAGGTACAATGAGTGACAATTAGGTATTAAGAATCATTATAACAATTTTAACAGGTCCCTAAAATGTTTAAAATCTTATGTTATAACTATTAGAGTTATTATGGTCATATGGTGTGTTAGATAAACACCAAAGTCTTCGGATATAATTGAATCATTTATTGATTGTACAATATAATTGATTTAAATAATTATACAAAAGTAACTTAAACTTATTTGCCTCGTTTTGTGTTGAGACTGACAAAATCTAGAACGTACCTAGACTTAAACTTAATTATTTAGCTTCAAGTCAAACCTCCGTGGTTTGTTAATAAAACCTATTTATGTATGTTATTGTTTAATCTGAAAAATAAATTAAAAAAAAGGCGCTGATAGCTCAGTGGTTGCGGAGTTTTGTGTCACTTAGTATAAATAATACTTACTCTGTGGTGTCACATACTCCTATCGTGATTTCGCATCATAACACGTACTTGGGTTCATAGTAATCTACGACACAGATAAACAAAAAATAATTGTTAACATCGGATGTGTTAAAAAGAAATACATACAATGTAAGTACATACATTTTTAAAATGTTTTTTCTACAAACCTGTGTCCCACGTGTGTTACGTGGGCAAACACGGGAACATTTACTATTCAAACCAATTTGATTTACACGCTGCTTCCGTGGGTTTGTCTAAACATAGCGTGTTATTTCACTCTCCTTCAGTGTAAATAAAGGGGCCTATACATGATGAATTCAAAATATACCTCGATTATATTCTGAATTCTAACAGCACAAAAAATGAAAACAAAAGACGTCATTTTTAGGGTTCCGTGCCCCAAAAGGGTAAAACGGGACCCTATTACTAAGGCTCTGCTGTCTGTTTGTCTGTCTGTCTGTCTGCCGTCCATCCGTCCATTCGTCCGTCCGTTCGTCCGTCCGTCCGACTCGCACTTTGCCGGTTTTTTTTATTACAGCCCGCGAGATTCAATTATTTAAATTTTTGTGCACATATAATAGTATATGAGTACAAAAATTCTTTACGTTGTATATTAGTTAAAATGTTATTCGCTGCTGTAGTAATTTTATTTATTTAAACCAGTCAATTTAAGCACTCAATATTTCATTGTGTCATATTTAGTCAAAAAAAATGGTAAAAACAAAAGGTTGGAGACATCCTGAAGTATCCTATGTGTGTGTAGTGTCTAGGTTACATATTATATCGGGTGTAAAAAAAGGCTTCACCAAGCCGAATACCACATATTCTACGTATTATTACGATCATTTTTTTTTTTTACACTATACCTGGGAAATTACGGGTTACAGAGTTATTGACAGTCAAAGTGAAAAAAAAATTTCAAAATATTTTTACAAAATTGACTTCTGTTTGATAATACTAAACTTTGTTACAAAGAAACATGATAAAAATTTTCAGTCCTTCTTTCATAAAAGGCCTTTAAAGGGCACAGCCGGCAATGAATCGTGCGCAGTGCTCTCGCGCCACCCGCTCGCGCCGACCGCTTACACACACAGGCATAGTCTGTGGCGTGCGCGCTATACATTGCGGGTTAGAAATAAGTTATGTTTTTTGATACCCAAAAATTAAAGTCATTTCCCAGCAATTATTTTTTTTGCATTCTACTTGGTTTTATGTATAGAATTCGTGGTTTAAGGCTTCGTTAAGCCTTTTTTTACACCCTGTATATTATTACATGCTGTTATTGGCTCACTATCGGGTAATATTTGTTTAACGCCAGCTCATAGAATGGTTTACTGTTTCTAAGCAAATTGTAATTGTATCGGCACCATAATGTATACTAAAATAATCAGTACATACAAGCTGTTGTACCGTTGTTGTTTCTGGTTTCTATAACACAAGTGCTTTACTTACCTTAGGATCAGAGCAATGTATGCGTGATGTTGTCTTATATTTATATATGTGTATACCAAAATAGGTTATAGATAAAAACAGTCATGTTGGGTTAATTGTATCTGACCAGTTTCACTAAGCGCCGATTATCAATAGCCAGATAACTTTTATACGACGAATAATTTTGACATGTTAGAAGTTTTTGTATTGTTAAGTTTCGGCCAAACCAACGCGGGGGCGTGGGCGTGCGTGTGGGCGTGCGTGGTGGCGTGGGCGTGGGCGTGCAGGCCAGTTCACACCAAACACGCGGACACTACGCGTTCAGGAGGCCTAGCACGAAAATGTAACTTTCGCTCGGATGTATAAACCTAACAAGAAAGAGATTAGTCATTAATGAAGTCAAAGAAGATTAAAAATGTTAGTCATAATAAAGGTATCTAATGATGTTGTAGAAATTATGATTTAACAAATGTTTATCAGATTATTTGCGATGTACTACGAATATAAAAGCTCAACCCTTTTACTAAATAAACAAAGAATTTTTGTAGCAAATCTAGAATATTTTAAGTATGATGTAAAGTGAAAAACATACGAGATTACCGAAAGCCATACTTAAAATAAATGGAAAATACGACCTCTACTTGTTTCGCTATTCAAATGCTTTTAAGACAAATCACCAGAGAGCTATAACCCTGAGCAAGTAAATAAAATAGATTTGGTTAATAAATGGCAGATTAAGGTCAAAAGCTTAAACCATAAAATAAATGCAATAAACATGCCATGTCAATTTATCTAACAATCGTAATAAGGGCCTCTTATCCGTCAAATGTCGCACAGACAAGTTTTTGAAACCTACTTTGAACAATATTTATGAAAATGATTTATGTTATATTTAAGGATATAACAGAGATATATTCCCTCACAGAAACACTATCTGCTAAACTTGGCTCGATAGAAAAACACTCCAAAGTTGCCTCTTCCCGAAATGGTTTTTCGTTACTATAGCTAAAGTAGCTATATTATAGTAAATATTTGATAAATTTTTGTGCTAAGTAGAAGGCACAATGTTTTTCTAGGCATGGTCGCTGAGTTTGATAAAATTGCACTATTTTTATACCTCGAAACACGTCAAAAACACTAAGACGGCGTCATTCGCAAGTCAAATCAGACGCGCAGTGGCGCTTACAGACGTCGGACCTGGTCAGTGCTCCGTGACAGATGCGTCCTACTTTTGAGGGATAACCTGCCCTTAATTATCTAGCCCCAAACTAAGCAAAGCTAAAAACATCCATGACTTATATACCTACGAATGCTTTTGTTCGTCACACAAACATTTGCTACTTGCGCCGCGATTCGAACCTGCAACTTGCTTTATAATACCGAGCCCGAACCTGATTGCTATTCTTCTATTCCTTAGTTAACTTTGATGTATTTTTGGAGCCGAATCATAAAAAGTATATGTACGTCCTTAGAGCATTCAATGTATGTCCCACTGCAGGGCAGAGGCCTCACCTCAACCTCAACTATGAGGTGGTTTGGGCCCTACTCCACCACGCGGGCCCGGTGCACCGCGGTGAGGGGTGTTGTAAGGACAGTGACTCTAAACCTTAGTTATCAAGCCGCCATAAGGCCTCTTATTAGGGTTCACGACCAGTATCAAGCGCTATGAGCCGGGATCAACTTTTAACGTCCCTTCCGAAGCACGGAGATGCTCACGATGAATGTCACTAATATGGTAGGAATGGTCACCCATCCACTCACAACCGCGGCGTTGGTTGCTAAACTTTAGTAATCGATACCAAAGCGCTACCGCCACTGAGCTACAAGCACCCCTTTTTATTTAATTTTTTTAATATTGTTGATGACCCTACTGACATAGTGGCTTAGTTTCGAGTCTTAAACGCATAGGGTTCGATATTCGATTCTGGCTGTATTAGGAGACTTCCTGGGCATAATGAATTGTCTAGTACCTCAAAACTCAAAGATGTTACCTTCTTACTTCGAGGCCATAACTATGAGTATGTTTTCTGTCGAATTTTATTTATATTTAAATTCCAACTCTGAAACTTATTACTCACAAAAATACTATGCCATATTTTTTCAACGCATGAACCGTGATAGAAAGTTTAAATTTTCACAGATGATGTCCCTAAATTAAGAAAGGGAAAACTCAATGATAAAAATGCTGGATAATGGGTTGTTTTATACAAGCTAACTTTAACGGACTTATCTATTTTTCAGTTTTAAAGTCAACCAAATATAATTATACACTTACAACAATAGTTGTACTATGTCAATATTAAACTGTAATTTCTGATAACTGCGGTCCATACGTAAGCAGAATATGTGTATAGTGTGTGGGAAATCTCCACTTATATTAAGAGTTAAAAGTTTGTAACTTTCCAAGTAAGGGATAAACTCTACTCAAGGACAATAATGCTGGATAAATGGTTGTTTAGTACAAGCTGACATTAACGGACTCATCTATTTTTCAGTTTTATGGTCAACCAAATATAATTATACACATACCTACAGCAATAGTTGTACCTACGATGTAAATATTAAATTGCAATTTGTGTTAGCTGCGGTCTATACGAAAACAAAATTTGTATAGTGTTTGGGAAATCACCATTAATAATAAGAGGTAAGAGTTTGTAACTTTCCAAGTAAGGGATATATTGTACTCAAGGATAAAAATGCAGGATGATGTTTTGTACAAGCTTACTTAAGAGGACTATCTATTTTTCAGTTTTAAGGTCAACCAAATATGGGATTGGAAAGAAATTAAGCTCCCCACTCTCTCCCTCCCCCAAACCAGCCGCGCTTTTGCCCCGACAGCGATTTTTTACAACGAGTGAACTTCACGGCTTACGTGGCATGCGCCGAAGATACAGCATTCATTAGAGTAATAATAACTCATAATAATGTAAAAAAAAAATAGCTTTGGTATGTTTTGTATTACATAATGTAATAAATACGTTCAATTTAATCGTTGTTTTTAGTTTAGTACATACAACTGACATATCTTAATGGTAAAAAGTACCCACCCGACCTACCGATTGATTGCGGATTTATCGATATCGATAGATTAGAACGATACAGCTCCGTCAAGCCCTATTTGTCAATTAGTGTGACAGTTGTTTTTTAAATGTTGGTACAATTTCAAATTACCAGTGCGGTACAATTTTCTTCCATAATCGGTTCAGTGGCTACTACTAGAATGCCGACTCTGATTACGTAGTATTTAAATCCTTATTCATTTTCAGTTCATAGCAATCTACGACACAGATAAACAAAAAATAATTGTTAACATCGGATGTGTTAAAAAGAATTACATACAATGTAAGTACATAAATATTTAAAATGTTTTTTCTGCAAACCTGTGTCCCACGTGTGTTACGTGGGCAAACACGGGAACATTTACTATTCAAACCAATTTGATTTACACGCTGCTTCCGTGGGTTTGTCTAAACATAGCGTGTTATTTCACTCTCCTTCCGTGTAAATAAAGGGGCCTATGTACGATGAATTCAAAATATACCTCGTCTCTATTCTGAATTCTAACAGCTTAAAAAATGAAAACAAAAGACGTCATTTTTAGGGTTCCGTACCCCAAAAGGGTAAAACGGGACCCTATTACTAAGGCTCCGCTGTCTGTTTGTCTGTCTATCCGTTTGTCTGTCTGTCTGTCTGCCGTCCGTCCGTCCGTCCGACTCGCACTTTGCCGGTTTTTTTTATTACAGCCCGCGAGATTCAATTATTAAAATTTTTGTACACATATAATAGTTTAAGTGTACAAAATGCTTTACGTTGTATATTAGTTAAAATGTTATTCGCTGCTGTAGTAATTTTATTTATTGTAACCAGTCAATTTAAGCAGTCATTATTTCATTGAGTCATATTTGGTCAAAAAAACTGGTAAAAACAAAAGGTTGGAGACATACTGAAGTATCCTATGTGTGTGTAGTGTCTAGGTAATATATTATATATTATTATATGCTGTTATTGGCTCACTATCCGGTAATATTTGTTTAACGCCCGCTCATAGAATAGTTTACTGTTTCTAAGCAAATTGTAATTGTATCGGCACCATAATGTATACTCAAATAATCAGTACATACAAGCTGTTGTACCGTTGTTGTTTCTGATTTCTATAACACAAGTGCTTTAGCTACTTACCTTAGGATCAGAGCAATGTATGTGATGTTGTCTTATATTTATTTATGTGTATACCATAATAGGTTATGGATAAAAACAGTCATGTTGGGTTAATTGTATCTGACCCCCTAAGGGTTAGATTAAGCCTAATATTTTTTTTTGTGGAAAAGTTTGATATGTTATGTCTTTGTATTTCAATAAAAATCTATTTTTTTATCTTTTTGAATGTATTATTGTACTGATATACAAAAGCCACACCCACAAACATTGCCACGTGTTTTTTATGACTCACTATAACAAAATTAGTTTCACTAAGCGCCGATTTTCAATAGCCAGATAACTTTTATATGACGAACAAGTTTGACATGTTAAAAGTTTTTGTATTGTTAAGCTTCGACCAAACCAACGCGGGGGCGTGGGCGTGCGTGTGGGCGTGCGCGGTGGCGTGGGCGTGCAGGCCAGTTCACACCAAACACGCGGACACTAGGCGTTCAGGAGGCCTAGCACGAAAATGTATCTTTCGCTTAGACGTATAAACCTAACAAGAAAGAGATTAGTCATGAATGAAGTCAAAAAAAGATTTAAAATGTTAGTCATAATAAAGGTATCTAATGATGTTGTAGAAATTATGATTTAACAAATGTTTATCAGATTATTTGCAGATGTACTACGAATATAAAAGCTCAACCCTTTTACTAAATAAACAAAGAATTTTTGTAGCAAATCTAGAATATTTTAAGTATGATGTAAAGTGACTTTGTGAAAAACATACGAGATTACCGAAAGCCATACTTAAAATAAATGGAAAATACGACCTCTACTTGTTTCGCTATTCAAATGCTTTTAAGACGAATCACCAGAGAGCTATAACTGTGAGCAAGTAAATAAAATAGATTTGGTAAATTAATGGCAGATAAAGGTCAGAAGCTTAAACCATAAAATAAATGCAATAAACATGCCATGTCAATTTATCTAACAATCGTAATAAGGGCCTCTTATCCGTCAAATGTCGCACAGACAAGTTTTTGAAACCTACTTTGTACAATATTTATATAAATGATTTATGTTATAGTTAAGGACATTAACATCGGACATCCAGACGCACGGCCGGCTACCATCCGTTCTTAGTTGATATACCCATAATCCGCATCATCTTTTATAATGCGCACAGCTAAAGATTGGAATTCCCTGCCTGCGTCTGTATTTCCGAGTGCATATAACCTGACTCTCTTTAAGTCCAGAGTGAATAGGCATCTTCTGGGCAAGCTCGCTCCATCGCAGTTCCCATCTATGCTCTAGAGCAAGATTGGAGTCAAGAGTAAGCCCATCTCAAATAAAAAAAAAAGATATAACAGAGATATTATCCCTCACAGAAAAACTATCTGCTAAACTTGGCTCGATAGAAAAACACTCCAAAGTTGCCTCTTCCCGAACTGTTTTTTCGTTACTATTGCTTAAGTATTGCTATCTAAGCAGTAGGCACAATGTTTTTCTAGGCATGGTCGCTGAGTTTGCTAAAATTGCACTATTTTTATACGTCAAAAACACTAAGACGGCGTCATTCGCAAGTCAAATCAGACGCGCAGTGGCGCTTACAGACGTCGGACCTGGTCAGTGCTCCGTGACAGATGCGTCCTACTTTTGAGGGATAACCTGCCCTTAATTATCTAGCCCCAAACTAAGCAAAGCTTAAAACATCCATGACTTATATACCTACGAATGCTTTTGTTCGTCACACAAACATTTGCTACTTGCGCCGCGATTCGAACCTGCAACTGGCTTTATGATATCGAGCCCGAACCTAATTGCTATTCTTCTATTCCTTAGTTAACTTTGATGTGTTCTTGGAGCAGAATCATAATGACTATAGAAACAAACTGTAAAATTAAGGTAAAAAGTATGTCTATATACGTCCCACTGCAGGGCACAGGCCTCACCTCAACCTCAACTATGAGGTGGTTTGGGCCATACTCCACCACGCGGGCCCAGTGCACCGCGGTGGAGGGGTGTTGTAAGGACAGTGACTCTAAACCTTACTGTCTAATGTTATCAAGTCGCCATAATGCCTCTTATTAGGGTTCACGACCAGTATCGAGCGATATGAGCCGGGACCAACTTTTAACGTGCCTTCCGAAGCACGGAGATGCTCATGATGAATGTCACTAATATGGTAGGAATGGTCACCCATCCACTTACAACCGCGGCGTTGGATGCTACACGTTAGTAATCGATACCAAAGCGCTACCGCCACTGAGCTACGAGCACCTCTTTTTACCCGTCTGCCAAACGAGGGTTATGGTTTTCGAGCGTATGTATGTATGTATGTAAGTAAGTATGTCTATTTCTTTGGCACTCCCTACAGCCTAAACCGTTTAACGGATATTTAAGTATAATATATCAATAGATTCGTCTCAATTGTGGAAGTGACAAGGGGTATGTTATTTCCCGAAACTCCCTCAGGAACAGAACTTACGCGGTATAAACGGATCTGCAATACTGACTAAGGGTCACATATTTTCAGTGCTAATAGTATTCAATACTTTATTTTCCAAAATTCCTACGGGAACAGGTAAAAATATACACTGAAAAAATAGGAAGGAAAAACCGTTTAATGGATTTCAACATATGATATGTTATTAGATTTGTCTCAGTTGTGGGAGTGACATAGGCTATGTTATTAACCGGAATTCCTATTGGTACATGAATTAAATGGGAAAAACCAATTTTAGATACTATTACTTACTCGAATTAAAACCTTTTTTTTCAATGAAGAGTTACAAATAAGGCTTTATAGTTTATTGAAAAGTAGTAGTAGCACACTACAACTAAAAAGTCAAAAATAAAATAAATTAATTAAAAAAATCAAAACACCCGACTGCATAAAAAGTGAACTTAAAAGATGAAAACAAGATTTAAATAATCAATTTGCAGTCGGAGGCATCAAATCCATTAACTGCATAATGATGATTGACTTGGTATGCACTGCGTTAGTACCTAATTAAGTAATTTAAATCCGTGTTGAAAAATTCGAATTAAGTAACATAGATTTGATGGCTCAAACTGCAAATTGATTCTTTAAATCTTGTTTTCATCTTTTATGTTCACTTTTTACGCAGTCGGGTTTTTTTGATTTTTTTAATTAATTAATTTTTACTTAACTTTTTTAAATATTGTTGATGACCCGACTAGCGGCTTAGTTTTGAGCCTTGAACGCATAGGGTTCGATATTTAGTTCTAGGTGTGCTAGGCGACTTCCTGGGCACAATTAATTATCTAGTACCTCATAACTCAAAGAGGTTACCTCCTTACTTCGAGGCCATAACTATAAGTATGTTTTCTGTCGAATTTTATTTATATTTCAATTCCAACTCTGAAACTTATTACTCACAAAAATATTAAGCCATATTTTTTCAACGCCCCAAATATGCTAGCCTCCAATATATCTTACTAAGTACAAGAATCAGGTAGCAGAAACAATAACAACAATTCACAATACCATTCCCCGAGTAAACCCGTCGGTGCAGGGCTGGGAGTCGAACCCGCAGCATAGAAACGGGCTTATTACACCGCCCGTTTACCGCTCACCGCTAATGAATAATAAAAACTGGGGAAGGGTGAGATGGATTGGCGGAATGGTTCAGTATAAATAATTTATCTAATTATTGTTGGATTTTATTACGTAGTTTCCATTTATTATTAGTTTGGTTTGAACATGTCGCACGTCCTAACTATCATATAGATAAAATTATAGAACAGACTAATGCCTGTAACACACCTCCGCTGAGAAACAGGAGTAGCGAAACCGCTGGATGTATTCCGCTGCGATCTAGTGTAGTTTGAGTAGCGGAAGTGATCAAGTGACAAGCGTTCCGCGGCTCCTCATTAATTTCCTTCTGGATTTCTTTCCACACCTGCATTTTTTTTTTGTGATATTTTTATATAGTCTGGATGACTAAGCAAGTATAGAATAGTTCTATTCTGACCTCTTGGATCAATTTTTCAGTCAATTTGAGGTCTATTTTAAGTGAAAACGCACTTTTGCTTCTTAAAAATTGTCGACATCGACAAACACATGCGGAAACAACGCGGCGACGCAACAAAATAGCGGCCGGAGCGCGGAATTGTGACTGGCAGAGCTCGGAGCGGATCGACGAAACCGCGAGGGGAAAGAGACAGCATTATAGTCAAATCGATGCGCTAGAACAGGCAATGTCGCTAGTGTTCCGCTTCTCCTACTTGCGGACAGCTCTTGGCGAAATCATTGCGGTTCCGCTGTTATGATTTCGCAGCGGAGGTGTGCTATAGGCATATAAGACGTCAAAGACTTAGACCTAATACAAATAACAGCGGATCTCTAAAATTGCAACATAGTAACAGTGGTGCATTGGCGCTGCAGATAACGCGGTAAATGTAATTTTTACGGAGCCGTAAAAGAGATAATTACGTACATTTAGTTGTAAATGGCCACTGCGGCGTCTGATACTCGCTACTTCCGAACCATAAATACGCTCTGTTAATAAAACTTTTGTTACATTGAAACTTATAAAGGCTTTAATTTATTTAAAGTTTACAAAAAAAAAAAAAACTAATCGGTGATGGGCAATTAACTTGATAGAAGTAAAAGCTGTCAAAATATCTAAATTAACGACAGTAAATCAATATTAAAAATTGCTCATTATTAATAATTATTGTATTAATTAATTATTTCAAAAGGGTGAATTAAGTTTCTTAACAAACATCGTTACAATAAAACATAATGTTAAAATCTTCCATAGACGCATGTTGCTATAGTTTAGCATTTAAACTGTATTTTTAATGACTGTACCCTGATTTTTATCTTTTACCTATAAAATAAAATGCTCATAGAATTTGAGATGACACACATTAAAAATACTTAATTTTTAAGTGGTTATTATGAGCATTTGCTATTTCAAAAGGGTAGAAGTTGAATTTTTTGTGTTCGCGTGTTTGTAACAAAACACGCGAACAAATCTTGTTTGTCCGATGACAATCCAATCTTTACAACGCGCAACAACGTGTGCTTATAAACGAAAATAAAGGTAGATTGAATGAGCAAAAGTTATAAAATCCATCCATCTCCCAGTCACGTCCGTTACAGTGGTTTATTCGAACCAATATACTTTTAACCACCTTTCCCGCACACGTTGCAAATAGTGTGGCCACCATTTCCCGAAATTCCCAAAAATACAGGAATAATAATTGTTTGCCTTATCTTTAGACAAGTGTTTAACACTAATCTTTCTTTTTGTAGTAAGGCCAATAATGTGTTTGTTTTAAAAAGAATGTCGCCTTATTATAGGTATATTGATGTTATTAGTAGAATTGTTAGCGGGATATAATTTATATTTTCCGTGACGTTTATTAAACAAATTATTTAAAATCGTTTACATATAGCCTCATTAAACCTATTGATTATTTATTACCTTTGGCAAATTACTTTTCAAGTATTGTGGAAGTCATTTTAAGTAAAGTAGCTTAAGGGATTATTATAGAGTAAAAAAAAATATTACTAAAGCTGCAAATTTTAATCAGTATTTTCGCAATGTTAATTTGGTCGGCTACCTTGAACGACCCTAAAGGGTCGGTCTTACCACATTGTCGCTGTCTAGAAAATGTTTGCATATTTAAAATATATTTTTAGTTAAAAGGGTTTACTTTCAAATCAGTCTCATTATCTAATTTATCCAATTGAAAAGAGAAAAACTCCACTTATGTTATATGCATATACAAAGTGACTTTAGTATATTCAGGAACAAATTTAAATAAGCTTTTGCAAAAACTAAACTGATTACGAAAGTTCAGGAGTAAAAAAAAATATCCAAATTGATTGATAATTGAATTGAATTGATAAATACGGCATTCGCGTAATACTAGTGGCAGAGACCCGCTCACCGGCCGTCACTGCCTCATACGGAGCGGTGACCGTTTTGGTACCTATCATAAATTTGTTTTATTTTAAGTTTTATGATATCTTTAAGGTTGAATTGTGCAAATCGTGTTTGGACTTATTCGGACTTTTGTTTTTACTTACATTTCTGACTAAAATCAGCTATAAAAATATAATTGTCCCGTTTTATTCTCATAAGTGTGTCCCCCTACGCGCTGCGTGTCGCTGCGACCGTTAAGTCCCAGAGACGCCGTGACGTCACGCACGCTCGCTCCTGTGGACTCTTAATTATCGAGACCTTAAACACTTAACTGTGCTTTGTTATTGTGAACTATTTCTTTGAAGGAAATTTTCCTTCATGATCTGTGTTCTTAACTATTTTAATAAGGAATTAATAATTAAAACATGTTTCAGTGTAAAGATTTAGGAATTAATAATTAAGACATGTTTAAATATAAGGAATCGTTATGTTTACGTATTTATGATATTTTTTTATTATTATTAATAATCATCATTATCATCACCAGCCTATATCACTCCACTGCTGGACACAAGCCTCTCCAAAAGGAGGATTTTGCCATAATCGCCACGCTTGGTAGGCGGGTTGGCGATCGCAGTTTGGCCAATGGTGGAGAGGAGACGCTGCTGCCCGTCTTCTTGTGGCGGTTCTCCTGTAGTCGCCTCTTACGACAAACATAGGAAGAGAAGGGGTGGTGCAATTCTTTAAACGTGCCGGCACCACACGAGACTATAATTATAATATTATTTACAATATTTTTACAGTAACACAGAAAACCGACAGTTGTATTTAGATGTAGGTAAATAAAAACATTTAAAGCCATTATCACGAGAGTTTGATATACATATAACGACAATTGTTATCAAAAATTTTCTCAATTCACCAAATAAAGAATCAAGAAAATTGAGTGGGCCGACAAAAACCAAATAAAACATTATAATAGTTAAATGCGGACCCAAGCCTATTTTAATAACATTATTCACCAAACTTCTAGTAGCTAGTTCAGGAATTAGTTCTATATAAATCGTGAAAGGTTTCGCCGCTTGTTTTAGAAGGCATAAACCTTCGACGCACCCTTCGGAACCGGGGCTAACTAAAGCTGTAACTGTCGAGCGTGGTAGCCCTAAACAACGGGTAGGTTAGGGCTGCCTCTACGAAGCATATCTATAAATGTTTTATTTTCAATACTGTTAATTTAGATAATTAATTATTGACAATTATTCGCATAGATATAATGTTGCATGAGGTTTTAATTTAATACAGAGCATAATAAACCCTGTTACGTACTACTAGTACTACAAGGCCAGTTTCGCGTCAATTATTGCGGATTTTTACACTTTTACCATTTGTTTGCAAATACGAAGTGTCTTATTTTGTGTAAAAACTTGAGGATTGACCGTAGGCCGTTACATGTAGGCCTAGCCAATAAAAGAGTTTTACTGTTTTTGCATAATCGCGTAAAAAATAATAATAATATGTGGATAAATCAATAAAATGTGACTCATATTTTTGTAGGAAATGTAAAGTAGAAATTCATTTTTTTTAAATATAAAAAAATATATATATTGAATGTACCTAACCTGGACTTAAATGTTGGTATCCTACATACACGACCGAACAAACGATTATACAAAATCTAATACCTACGTTGGATATATCCAGTTTCAATATAACTAGGTGTAGAAGATTTTTTACTTTATTTTTGCTTTTATTTTATAGGGATCAGTAATTTCAATATTATTTTATTCAAATTCAATTTCCTATCTATGCTTAAAAAAATTTTTCTCGCAGAATCTCGTCTTAAAATAACTTGAATTACTTTTATAGTTAGGAAAACTTTATCAATTAAAAGTGCCAGCCCTACCTCCAGAGCAAAACTCAAGGCATAGGGTCGCAGAGCTCAGCGTCCGAAGTTGCAAGTAACATTAGCGTGGTCACTCCGCGGCGACAGTTTGTCTCAACTGCGGGACCGCGCGGTATATGTTTAGGAGATACGTGTTTTAGTTCCGAGGACTTCACTAGTAGCACAGTATACACGGTGTTACTTTGCATCCTTGCCATATTTACAGAGGTAACTATATCACTGACAATGATAACAAATCAGTAAAAAAAGAAAGACCTATATATTTTTTTAAATCTTTAATATTTTATTTTATCGACAATCTTTTAAACACAACACTAATTATCGAAACGCATGCACATCACTGTTCTTATTCATCGGCACAAAAAACTTTGTAGTATTATTTGATTAGTGATCGCGTACCGTTCGAGACAAAATCGGTTTATTCCTATGTGTACTGCAAAACCAAATTTACTAAAAACTTAGTGTGCTTTATTTATGGGTGTCTCTAGTTTATCTAAACAATAGGTATTGTTCCCTACTTTTATCTCTGTGAATATGGCAAGGATGCAAAGTAACACCGTGTATACAGGGTGTACAAGAGAATAGGACACTCCTTAAAACCACGTGATCAGCTGGTCATATGCAACAACTTTTTCTATGGAAGCAATATCGAAATCTATAATTTTTTTTTGCTCCTTTATACAAACTTACTCGCATACCTCGATGATAATGTATGGAGCATCTGAAAATAAAATCCCGTTTTAGATGTTGCTCCCATAGGAAAAGTGGTTGTATTTAGCCTGTTGATCGCGTGGTTTTAAGAAGTGCTCCATTCTTTTGTACATGCTGTATATCTATACAGTAAAGAAACTACCTATAAACGGTCAAAATGACGTACACACACATGTGCACGGCTCAGAAATCTCAGTAAAATAAGTGTACTCAAAGTCATGGATGCCGCTGAATACTGAATACTGCTGATACGAGACAAGATGCTGTCAGTTGTCATTGTCGCTGCAGAACGTAAAAATGTAGGATTTAAATCCTCTTTCGTCAACGCTTTTTGTTCATTTCTATTGTTTTCAGTTCGCGCGATTTTTAATCAACTTTTAAGACTTATTTGATGTATCTCGATAAACAGGCCTAGTTTCCATACTGTATAGATACATGTACTGTGCTAGTAGCTAACTTTAGGTGGACTGTTTCTAGCAACGACAACTGCCTGTCGATTCTCTAAACTAAACTGCGAATACTTCGACATCGCTTCACTAATCGAATCGAATATTATTGAACCAAATCTGTAACAAAATAGTATATTATGTCTGTTTGTATTGCTTGCGTGATAAGCTTGCTCATCACTCATTATTTTAACACTGAAATCACTTATTGACAATGATAATTTGAACCCACTGTTTAGAAAAATAAGGTTATTTTTGTTTGTATCGCTTAGGTGAAATTTAGAGCGAGTTTCTTTTGTTTTTTAGATAATCGTCCCCCTGTTACTGATCCAATAGTTTTATTTAATTTACATTTTTTTTTAGTTCAGCTCTAGAGCTCTAGCGCTCAAGGACAAACGGCCAAAAAGAAAACAACATTCAGTCGATTGAGAACTTACTTCCTTTTTGAAGTCGGTTAAAAAGTGGTCAACCACTTTTCACACTAATTCAGTTCAATAAAATTGTGACTAGGCTAAGATTTTAAAGTGAATGAAGAGCCTTAAATTTAGCACAGTTAAAGATACTACTCTGTCAAGAAAGTACCGGGAAAAGATTAATAATACACAAAATGTTAGTTATTCATCCAAATTTATTTTATCACCTTTAAAGTATGCTCCTTCGGAAGCGATACACTTACGCCAACATAAGAAAAGGTCTTTTGGGACTAGCCGAGCGGCAACATGTTTCATACCCAATTGATTAATTAAAACGGTACGAATCAACTCGTGTGACACAGAAAGTTTGACGGCTAGCTCTCTCAAACTTGAATGAGGATTTTCAGTCACTATATCCTTCACTTTTGCGATGTTACCTTCAGTAGCAGACGTTGATGGCCTACCATAGCGAGGCAAATCTTCAATCACATCTATACCGCTTTTGAACGCTTTGTACCACTCATGAACACATGTTTTTGATAAAGTCGATTCACCGTAAGCCTACTGTAACATTTTCAGAGACTCCGAACATAAAATCCTATTGGCGATTTAATATTTAAGACAAACTCTTTGTTCGATGTTTTTGTCCATTATAAAATTCGCAATACACACTAGATAAGGTATAACTAAAAACAATACTGTATTTAATCTAATTATCAGATGTAACTCAAACTCCTCGCCAAAATGGAAAACAGTTGTGCCAATCTAACAAGAACAAAAAAAATATAATTTTGAATTTGGAACCATAAACAAATCTACAATTCCCGAAATTTTTTTGACAGAATGTATATCACGAGAACAGCGGGATTTGGCTGGATTAGACTAGCACAGAAGACCGTAGCACTCATGTAATACGGTTCTTCTGTGCTAGTGTAAGAGCGCCATCGCTCTAAAGGCTTAATAAACTGCAGTGGGTTAAACAAGCAGCAATGATTATGATTAGAAACGTTCCTGTGGTAAGATTAAAGGCTGAAGTATGTCTAGGCAGACAAAGTTGCGGGTAGATGCTTGTAATAAGTAAATAAATCTAGCAAAACTCAGATTAGAATAGTTTGTTACGGGATTGCTACCATGTACCTTATTTTTGAGTTCCCGATATTTCGGCACTGTTGCAAGCGCCATGATCACGGAGTAACAAAAATAAGGTACATGGTAGCAATCCCGTAACAAACTATTCTAATGTTAGTGACCATGAAAGTTTGAAACAAAACTCAGATTTTTGCAAATTCCATTGATAGAAGTCACTGAGGGAGGCCTATGTTCAGCAGTGGACGTCCTGTAGCTGAAATGATGATGATGATGATGATGATGATGATGATGATGATGATATGAGATGAGATGAGATGATGAGTAAATAGTCCTTAACAATACAATGCAACTTTGACGATAGTGATAGAATGTTAGAAAAAAAAACTTATTTGAGAAATTATTTTTTTAGTATAAAATCACTTTTAAAACAGACACAGTCATTTGACTAATGCAGTTATTATCTTTCACAAATAAGTTATTTTATATCCTTAAAATGGCGCCAAATAAATAATTTATTTATTAAAAAAAAAAAGAATTATTGTTGAAAGACAAAACATAATTATTACTAAAACTGCAGACCTAAATTGAAAACAGTAAATTCTAGTAAACTGTTACAGTTTATTTCAATTCCCAACAAATCCTATGTCACAAAGTTTGTTTTAACAACAAAAACTTAACAAAAACATTTAACCAAAGTTACAGGTGTCAGCTACAAAACTAACCAATCCCTGGACATGGGCTGTCAAATATTTGCACCCTCTGTTAGCTTAGGACGAGATTAAAAAGTTCCATCGAAAAATTAAGGGATGATTAATGGCGGCGGGGGCGGGCCATGTTTGTGCATACGGGTCCGCAAAGATTGCGAGAAATGTACAGGTTTTTGGGATATTAATTAACTTGTCGGGTTTCACCTGTTCGCTGCGGGTTTTGATATTATGTAATATTAACAAAGCTATGGTACATCGCTTATTATTTAATTTTCACATATTTTCATGAGTTATAGTTTGACCCAAATGCAAAAATGTTCGTTATAAATTTTACAATGATAACATTTACTTTTTATTGTTCCGTGCCCAAAGGGTAAAACGGGACCCTATTACCTAAGGCTCCGCTGTCCGTCTATCACCAGGCCGTTTATTACGGCTCATGAACCGTGATTGTTATATAGAGTTAAAATTTTCACAGATTATCCCATACAACAAAAGTGTTTTTTTACCGTTTTATAAATAGTGGATCGGAACCCTTTGTGCGCGAGTCCGACTCGCACTTGGCCGGTTTTTTACATTTTACTTGACATAAATATTATATTTTTGTGAGTCGATATTTCTGATAGTTCTTCAAAATGGAATTTTCACTGATAGTTCGTTAAAATGGAATGTATCCTCTATTAGTGATGATGATTAACAGCGACCGCCAGCACTTACTATCATTTGGAACTTTTGTTGAAGTTGAAGTTATTTCTTAATGTGACAAAGTCCGAAGTGATGGTGGTTTCCGTAAGTGGACTGTACCCTAGCTCATCCAGGTAATTCCTTGTAATGTCGGGCCGCAGCTGCAGCGGATGATGTATCGCTTGCGCTGACGGACTTAGTTTTTATGGCTCGTTCAGCTTGATGAATCTGCGCTATCATTTTTATTTGATAATAAAAAACGTGTTGTACCCTTACGCGTCATGGTTAGACGTTTTACCGAAGGCTGCTTTTTTGGGGAGTCGATGGTATAAAAAAAAAGAAAATATAGGTTGAATACGATAACGATTTTCAAAATATTGTAAAGACGAATAACACCTTAGTCTACCTGTGACCACGAACGCTGTAAAGTGTTCGAAACGTCAGGTTAAATAAAATGTGAATAAATCGCGAAATTATCCGTAAAAGTAGTTTCATTTAAATGTATCGTGTTCGCGTAAATAAAAGACAACAGTATAAGACGATAAATATATACAACAACAGCTCGAGGACTTCACAACCTGCCTTTTAGTTTACTCGCTGCTTGCTAGTACATAGTGCAGCATTATGCTGCGGAACTCTTTTGAAGTTAAACTTTTTATTTATTTTTTCCTGACAACCTATAATAATTTTCTTCATAATTAACAATTTGAATGGGCATGTCTGTCATGTAAAGAATGTCTGTCCTAAAGAGAAAATGGACAGTTGATTGTGTGGTTTGCTCGATGCATAATATATTCTGAAGTTCATTACTGTATCAACAAAGGACCCGGTCTACGGGTTCACCCCCTACCTGCCGAAGCGCTAGCATTAATTAGCACCAAATTGACCTGCTACGAGTAGGTGCTAGTTCCAGCACCTACTTGTTTATATTACCCTGTTGCGTTGGAAAGGAACGATCCTGCGCTAGCAACGACTTCTGCGAGGAAAAGAAACGATCCTGCGCTAGCAACCACTATTTAATCCGACTGCAAGGATAAGGGCGACTATCCGGCGCCGGCACCTTCGTTATTGTTTTTTTACTTTTCAATAAGCCCGTTCATTGTATTTTCGTATGCGCGTGGTGTGGCCTTAATCGGTCGCACCAAACGTAGCAATAGTAACTAAACACGCCTCTAAGAAAGGCTGACAAATGTGCCTGAGTTTGTTGCGCCGTTTCCTCTCATGACCAGCTTATACAAGGAGATGTAAATGGTAGCCGAAACTAGCCTATGTTAACATAATGCAATGGTGAATATACCTAACACCCTGTGTCTATTCCCAGAAGTGGTGGTAGGTATAGCAAACCTTTATTTTAATATATGCTAAGTGCTGAAAAGGGCAAAGGGCATATTTACTAAATAAATGTATCAGTATTTGAGTATAAAGTCATTTAAATGAAACTACTTTTACGGATTATTTCGCGATTTATTAACATTTTATTTAACCTGACGTTTCGAACACTTTACAGCGTTCGTGGTCACAGGTAGACTAAGGTGTTATTCGTCTTTACAATATTTTGAAAAAACTATAAACTACCGTCACTCAGTTAATATTAATTTGTGTTCCTATCTACGCAAAAAGAGCTAACTGTATCTGTATCTAAGGCATGTTCACACACTGCATGCCTTAGATACACCCAACCATTTCATACGATTTGACCAGCCTAAAGTCCTTGCAAGAGAACGACGATTTGTTCCTCGCATGTTACGGGAGGCAATTGAAATTAGAAGACACCCGAATTTCAACAGAGAAGATGGTTGGAAAATACCACCAGCATGGGATCCTGTTTTAACGAAATCCCATGCTAGGCCCCGCACTGCAAGACCTCTAGATACAGTTAGCTCTTTTTGCGTAGATAGGAACACAAATTAATATTAACTGAGTGACGGTAGTTTATAGTTTTTTCAAAATATTGTAAAGACGAATAACACCTTAGTCTACTTGTGACCACGAACGCTGTAAAGTGTTCGAAACGTCAGGTTAAATAAAATGTTAATAAATCGCGAAATAATCCGTAAAAGTAGTTTCATTTAAATGTATCGTGTTCGCGTAAATAAAAGACAACAGTATATAAAGTCATTGAGAACTTGAAAGCCATTTTCCAATTGGACACTCCCACGACAATAACACCAACATCGAATAATTCGCAATCAGACAACGATCTTGTTGATTGCTATCTACAAATAACGACGGAGAAGCGCAAACAATCATAATTAACGACGGAACAGTTAACCCGTTTATAACACGTAAACTTGAGAGGCTCGACCAATAAAGCAATTAAAATTTCAAAACTCCACTCGTTTTGCTGTTTGTTTTCGGGTGGTCCAAGAATTTGAATGGTTAATTGTAGGTATCAGTTACTGTAAATTACCGTAATTTGCATAATCACAAAATGAATAATATCTACCCCTTACTCGTATCCTTTAATCTTTCTTTTTTATCAATAAATAAAAGTCAAAGGTTATGAATTTTTTTACTATGGGGTTTGGTACTAAAACCAAAACTCTTTAAACTTGAAACTGATATGTAAAAGTTGGAAGAATAAATGTTTATGAATGCATTGATCGCTAATTTAATAATTTAAAGACCCCAGTTTTTGATTTATTAACAAAAAACAAAAAAAATATTTTGGCTTCTAAATAGCACCATAATAAGGTCCCATGGAGAGAGCAATGCTCGGAGTTTTCCTTCTCGATCGAATCAGAAATGAGACGATCCGAAGGCGAACCAAAGTCACCGACGTAGCTCTCAGAATCGCAAACCTTAAGTGGCAGTGGGCGGGGCACATTGCTCGCAGGACTGATGGCCGTTGGGGCAGGAAGGTCCTTGAATGGCGGCCGCGGGCCGGAAGGAGTAGTGTTGGTAGGCCCCCCACAAGGTGGACCGACGATCTGGTGAAGGTCGCGGGAAGCCGCTGGATGCGGGTGGCACAGGAACGATCTTCGTGGAAATTCTTGGGGGAGGCCTATGTCCAGCAGTGGACGTCTTTCGGCTGATGGATGGATGGATGGAAGGTCCCACGATACTTTTTTGTGTGAAAAAAGAGGAAGATTTTAATTTTAACTTACCGACTACAGCCTTAATCCTTTTAGTTAGAGAGTCTGCTTTGAAATGACCTAAAATATTGAAAGTTTAAATAATGTTATAAATTAAAATTATTTTGGGATCCGCATTCGCATTGTTAACTCAAGGCAGCGAATGGAAGCCACCGACTGGTTGTCTTCGGTTACATACGTCCTTTTAGTCGGAGTGTTTTATAATTCTATTTAGATTCCAATAGACCACGGCTCTCTTTTGTTTACAAAAAATTGTACTAAAAATTCAAGACACAGAAGGAATTATGTTTATTTATTCAGATATTTTATCAAAATGTGATCGTGTGTGTAATTAGCATCACGTTTATTTTAAAAATTGAACAAATTGTCGCATCATCTTTTCTACCTCTTCAGCGATAGCCGTCTGGAAGTATCAATTTTAAATAAAAAAATATAACCACCGTAACCATCATGTCATCGACATAGTATAATAATATATATTGGACAACATCACATAATTGCTCTGATCCTAAAGTAATTTAAGTAGCTAAAGCACTTGTGTTATAAAAATCAGAAACAACGACGGTACCACAACACCCAGACCCGAGCCAATATAGAAAAGTTAGTTTTCTACATTGACCCGACCGAGGATCGAACCCGGAACCTCAGAGATGGCAGCGCCATTAAAAGTCCGGCGCCTCGCTCCTCGGCTACGGAGGTCGTCGTTCCATCCATCTATCGAGCGATGTTTTGGGCCACCTATCTGAATGCGTCCTTCACATCGCTTATGACTTAAAATTACAAGTTAAAGAACGAACCGAGACAATAACTGTGTTAAGCGAACTCGGCCCATCAATTTTACTGCGCAAGTTCGGGTGAGTCCGCCCGCCCTCAAAACAATGCTTCTTTACTTGTATGGCTTTTTATTTGAAACATTTATTTATTTTTCTTTTAATGAATCAGTATAGAAACGAAATATTGTTTGACGACCTCCGTAGCCGAGAGGCGAGCACGCTGGACTATATAAGGCCATCTCTGAGGTTCCGGTTTCGATCCCCGGTCGGGTCAATGTAGAAAACAAACTTTTCTATATTGTCTCGGGTCTGGGTGTTGTGGTACCGTCGTTGTTTCTGATTTCTATAACACAAGTGCTTTAGCAACTTACCTTAGGATCAGAGCAATGTATGTGATGATGTCCAATATTTATTTATTATTTATTTATTATTGTTTGAAAATTTTTATGGTGTGAATTATTAGAAATAACTAACGTAGCTAGACTTCATACATCGTTAATCCTAGCGATTGAAATAACGCTGAAATATCCGAATTTTTACAGGGCTATATTCCGTATGACTATTTTAAATTAGAATAAAACAACTAAGTAGGTAAGTATTAGTGAATAAATATTACCAACATTTATTTTTATAACCAAATACTTGCTTTTGTTTAGTAAGTGAGTAATTTCGCGTTATACGATTATATTTCCATATAAACTTGAAATTAAACAACACCTGCCCCCTAACCATGAACTCTAAAAACAATCTCAAAGTTGTCAAATCTGTCAATTTTAGTACGTCATTTCATACAAAATTTGACAGAAATGATAATGTTTGACAGATTTGTGATTGTTTTAACAGTTCATGGTTAGGGCCCTGTAATTATTGTTTCAACGGACGATGCACACTATATTATTTCCTAACACATTTGTAGGCAAATACTGCTTTTTGGTTGTGCTTTTTAAAAACTTATTTAAAACTCCAATTTACACTCGGACTACCTATCCGAAAGCAAAGACCTAGATAATTATCGTAGTCACACACAATCCGGCAATGTTGCCCTCGGGATCGGCTCAGCCATCGCCAACCGTTTATTTGCAAGACGCCGGCAAAAAGAGACCCTAGGGACCCCTAGGGATGCGATCAGAGTATCGATGCTCGAGGATTTATGGATACCGACCGATATGTCATAAAATAAAATGTCCACCGAAAGATTGCGGTCCAAAACTTAGATAATTTTATGATTATGAAAGTTGGTATGGTTCAACCTTTACTTCATTACGAAAACAGATTGGAGGGACTGGGTTTCAAAAGAAATATATTCAAAGGAATACAAGAGATTATGTTGGGATCTAGAACTGAATTATTTTTTGATAACTAAAAACTACTGAAATACTTTGTTTGAAGATAGTTTGAGATCGAATACAATCACTACGACTTAACAGACTAAATTGTATTCATTTATACTCTATGCCCATTAGGAAATACTTATTAATGTAAACAGGTCACGCATATTCCCACAATACAAAATTATATACCCAAGTAATAGAGGTATTGTGGAATAAACACAATAACCAAACACATAAATCGAGTGTAACATATCAATGTTGTAATCGAGGTCGATACTTGATATTCGATAGACAATTTATCGACTTATTATCGATATCGCACCGCCCGCGGCAGGCTAATCTCCGCTGATGGATCGCCCTCACCGATCGTTTTTGCGCAAATGAGAATAAACTGTGTCTACGTCAGTGTTTGCTTTACTTTAATTTGTTTCTTGTTGCTGTATATTAAATACTATTTTTGGATAAGGTTTACGAGTATCATTATTCAAATAAAACTGCCTCGCTACGAGAAACAATTGACAAATTTCGAAGTAACGTCCTAAGAAGCTTAGTTAGAGGAAACAAATTGATCGGGTAGCGAAGTAACTTCGATTCTTAACTAATGTGGTCGATTTTTTCAAGGATCGTAAGACTGACAGCACTGAGACAGTGGTCCTTGAATGTTGTACTCTTAAACAAGCTTATAATCACCTATCGTGATATGTAGAGAACTATGTTTGTTTCTCTGCGAAAGAACATCCGAAATGAAGAGATCCGCAGAAGAACCAATGTCACCGACATAGCTGTTCTTGCAAAGCTAAGGATGGCAATGAGAAGGTTACATAACACGCAGAAATTTTTTTTTTTAACGAAACTGTAGGTATATTTGTTGAAACTATATAGCGTAGTAGCGAGGTAAATTGCCTTCAACTCAAGAGGCCCCGAGTTGGATTTCCCATACTGGTTGGTTGAGAAAATGATTTTTTTTTTGAAATAAATAAATGTAAATAAAAGTTTCACAATCACACCAATTATATAGCTCCAAACTAAGCAAAGCTTCTACTATGGCGACTAGAAAACGGATAAACATACTTAAATACGTTTATAAACATCCATGACTTAGGTGCAAATGCTGGGGGATTCGAACCCGCAACCGACAGGCATTGTAGTCCGGAGCGCGAACCACTACACCAGACGGTCGTCAAATGGTACAATTTTTAAGTTGCTGGGATACATACCCTTGGCAAAACTAATATCTAGTATTCTGTAGAAGTTTTTACTACTAAAATATGACTATTTGTAAATTGAAGTATAAATATTGTTCGGAAAAAATATTTTTTTTATAAAACACTTTAAGCATCATAAACGTAATTCTAATACTTTAGCAAAATAACAAAGAATACATTTCGCATGGAGATATTTTAACTAAACGTTTCTGAAGTTTTTCTATTCTAACCCGAAAGTTGGACCTAACTCGTCTAAGTAGTACCTGCAGCTGTTTTAATTTGAAACAAAAATAAAAACGTGCTCCGTGTATTTGACCCAAGTTTCGTGCTGCGTGTAATTTAATTCCCTCTCGGGAGTCCCGGGAACAGGGCCCCTAGCACGAAAACGCTCGCCTGTACTTTGTAGAAGAATATACTTCAATTTCGTGGTTACATAATCGTGCCTGTCGTCCTATTTTAATCAGGGTTGACTTAGTTAAAATAAAATAAAATCTTTATTTGCTTAAACATATGTACAAACATGGTATACAGAGGGGTTTTAAAATGAAGGTGCCAACATGTTTAGCGAACAAGGGCATGCAAATTAATGAAAATTAATATAAAATTGTTGTTACAAGATGAATTTAGGTCATTCAAAGTTTTGTCTCATTTATAGTCAGGTTAAGCTTGACCTGTCAGGCAAGTTTGTGTGTGATTTTGGTTATGATTGTCGTCAGTTTTAGACAGTTGTAAAATATAATTTTAGATTATCGCTCTACACCGTGATTTCTAAATATGCAGGATTCCCCATAATAAAACTTACTGCAAAGCAAGTTGATTACGAAATTGACGCTAAAAATAAAACACTTCTTCGTTCTGATATTTGACGAGCACATAAATAAAATTGCTTTTTAAGGAAGAGTAAAAACTTGCAACATTTATTATTAAGTTGTAGTTTTTAGGGTTCCGTAGTCCTGACAAGGAACCCCTATAGTTTGGTCACGTCCGTCTGTCTGTCTGTCTGTCCGTCCGAGGTTTTGCTTGAAGACTATTCATACTAGAGAGCTGTAATTTTGTGAAAGTATGTATATTAGTAACGCCGATAAAGTGGTAGAATAAAATTTTAAAAAATATTTTTTTTGGGGTAGCGCCCATACTTGTAACGGGAGGATGAATTTTTTTTCATCGTCTACCCCATCGTGTGGGATACGTCGAATAGTGGTTGATAAGACTTTTTTTCGATTGAGGGATCCGTTTGCGGAATATTCAACTATAGAGTGCTAATTTTTGTTCGAGTGGGGCGTCCCCTCTAAAAGCGAAACTATTGGCTTGAAAAATCTGGGAACTCGTACTTGGCCATTTTTTAATATTTTTCCTGTATTCTATAATTTTATATGTATTCTCAAGTGTTTCTGTATATGTATTTTCTAGTCTCAGAATGTGGTTCAGAGCGGTTTCTATTTAGTCTAGATACAACTCTGTACCACACTCTGCATTGAGGTAAAAAAAAATTGTAAATAAAAAAAAATATTACTTTGTATTATAGTATTTTGTTTTTGGGTATGAAAGTTTATAACAAACACAGTAAAGCCACATTGTTTAGTCCACGTTTGGAAACCTACATGTTTTTAAGAACAATCGTATCTGCAAGACTTGAATGACGACCTCCGTTAGCCGAGAACCGATCACGCCGGACTAGGCGTCGCCATCTCTGAGGTCCGGGGTTCGATTTCCGGTAGGGTCAATGTAGAAAACGTACTTTTCTATATTGTCCACTGCTCTGATCCTATGGTATGTTGGTCATGTTGTCTAATATTTATTTATTACTAGCTGACTTAGCGAACTTTCGTACCACCTATCAGTTTTTTTGTCCGCTTTTCGAATGTTTTATTATTTATTCTGCTATTCGGGGCGGAGACAAATCCAACATGAAAATCTGTCCAGCCATTCTTGAGTTATAAGTGTTGTAACAAACCCAAATTTGTTTTATATATTTTACTAGCTGTCCCGGCGAACTTCGTACCGCCTTTTTTTTTCGTTCGCTTTCCCAATGTTTTTACTATTTATTCTGCTATTCGGGGCGGAGACAAATCCAACAATTTATAAACCATGAAAGTCGGTCCAGCCGTTCTTGAGTTATTAGTGTTGTAACAAACCCGACTTTGTGTAATATTTTTTATTAAGATTATAATAGTTAAAAAGTCCGTGTTCGTGCTGGGGGCGCGAGGACGTTCGTATGCGGCGCCCGTCACATACTATTTATCTCGCACATTCGGCCCACGTAATGAATCCGCTTTATTTAATCCACTGGCGCGTTACACTTTCTTTTATTATTGTTTGGGAGCGATTTTGTTTTTATTTATGGCGAACGGTGTATTCATTTTTAATGTATGTTGATGTTAACAGTAAATATATTTTCTTTGTAGTAATTTTTACTGAAAATAAGAAAAAATGGAATAGGTATTGATTTATTTTTAAAGGTTAGACTAATATGATGGTAAATAAAATATATTTTGACAGTGGTCAATCGTCTAACCTTGTCACAGACCATTAAGGAGACTTAGTAATATCAGAAAGTAGGTTTTTTTTATTCTTATAACAATCCGCATGTTCTATAATGATACAATAAATAAATTTATCAATACAAATAATTTTTGTGTACTTTTAAGTGTAAAAACTGTTATTAAAAAAATATTAAAATAAAAAACCAATGATGTTTATTTTAAACGGAACAAGTCATAAAAATATAGTTTGGTAACACATTTACAGGCTGTTAGTTTACGACTCAAAGTAAAAAAAGGCATGACTAGGTACTTATATAAAAAAAATAGGTACTTCGGCTTCTCACATTTGAAAAGTTGCATATCATATTTTCGTACCAAATGTGTTATGATGCAAATATTCTTTTTCTAAATAATGATGCAAAATATTTAACTCCCCCTTAAACGTGGTGTTAAAATAAAGATGGAAAGGTAAATGTTGAAACATTTTTTACTAAATAATAAGGTAACGCATACTCATAAACAAACAAACCTTCCTTGACAAATCTAAACAAAACAGCATCAACAAACTACAAAATAAAAACGAAATATATCTGAAAACTATGACCGGCCATTTCTGACAACCGTATTTCTGTTCCGATACCGGATCGACATGTGCGCTAACTTTTACAGCCCTATTTTTATTCGGGAGCATATTTTTATTCGATGTTCCGAATCCAGGTGATTGTGATACTAAACATTTTTATTGAGCGGCCGTGGCCGTTGGATAAATCATTGAACAGTTTACAGTCGGTGCGTATAGCGAAGGTTTACGACACGCGCGATGCGATCGATGTGTGTAGACCTAAAAGCGCAAATCGGAAATTATGTAATAATACACACGGAACATTGAAATCGTATAAATCGTAAATTATTATTCATCCTCATATCATACCGTAGGTACCTTGCGCGATAGTTTAAACATCGAAAAATCTAAATCAAAACATCTAAAAAACTTCTATGTTGCTCCCGTAGCAAAAGTTGCTTTAAATATGAGCAGCTGATTACGTGGTTTTAAGGCATCTCCCATCATTTTGTATCCGCCGCTGCGACTATGCCCTAGTTAGATAAAGAAAGAAAGTTTTTTTTTATTTGTTACCATTTGAAATACAAATAAAATAAACACAAAAAATACACATAAATACAATAAAAACACGATAGGTGTTTGTGTGAGTAAAATAAATTTGTAATCACATGGCAATAACTTTTTTTAAATATTGGCCTTCCATTGTTCAACTACCATTAAGACGAAATTAATTATCACCAGTCTAAAGGCAATTTTATGAGATGTCCTTCAAAATATAAAAATACTATTTTTATTAAGTAGACATACAATTTACTAAAACTAATAAAATGAGTTCTGATTGATGTAAGTAATTAATTAATAAACTAAATATTAAAATATGATTTTGCTTATTCACTTTGAGGCTTAGTTAATTAATTAAAGATGCAAGACTTTGAAATATTTCAGTAACAGAAAGTCAAATATAAAACTAAACAGGCTGATTCTGGAGCTCGAATATTTTTTTAAGGCTAACAGCAGTTTTCCAAAAAGTGTTAAAATATTTTAACACCAATCATAATTACAAAGCTTTTTTGGGAGTGTTTTATTCAGTTCATGGCTGTCGGTTTGCAGTGTAGATTGTAAAATGCTAGTTTAACATTTGAAATATTTAAATTTTATTTTTTAGATATAACATGCTAGGCGAAGTCCTGAGGCGGTAGATTTTTTCAATCATTTTAACTTGAAATATTTTCAAAGTAAAACATTTGAAAAATCTGTACTTTGTTAAATGATTACTTATAAAGTATCTAGTTAGCTAAATAAGATGTCTGTCAAATGATTGGTTTTCTAGAGTTATTATGAAAATGATCATTTATTTGTCATTAGTTTTTTTGTCCAACATAAGTAAACCAGTAGCATCGATAACTTTACTAACTTTTGTCAGTCACATAATTATATGCTTGCTTGATGAGTACGCAAATTGAAACCTTAGTTATAGATATTTTAAATAAACTTATTGTTAAGTTTATTCAATATCCGTACAAATGTTTTGTGTGCTAGATCATTTGTATGAATGATCAAGACCACAACTTGTATAACATGTTCAAAAACGCAACGCATATTACGTATAAAAATAGGTATCGTTTACGTATTATGCAGCTCCTAGTATAGCCCCAATATTTACTTTAACGTATATTGTTTTAAACTTTCATGGTCACTAACATTAGAATAGTTTGTTACGGGATTGCTACCATGTACCTTATTTTTGAGTTCCCGATATTTCTTTTTCGGAATTCTTTCGGATTATCGGGAACGCAAAAATAAAGTACATGGTAGCAATCCCGTAACAAACTATTCTAATTACTTTAACGTTTTCATCAAAAGCTACGTCTGAATCTTTGATTTTATTAACATTAGCGATCAGAACTTAAGTCCTTAGCTTAACATTTATCGATCTAACTGCAACTAATAAAAACCGTATTTATCTCGATATTATATTCAAAGGCAGTATTTGTACGCGATTCTCCACCGATAAATGCTCAACCATAAAATTGACATACAGCTTTTCGTATTGCTATAACAACTTATTCAAAATATCGTCGTTCAATTCTCATAGTTATATCCTTCTGTTAAGGTCGACATAGGTTGTAAACGTAAGTTGGTTTGTGGAAAGGAAACATTAGTACGTGAATAATCTTCGTATATTATCGCCTTTCTCGATATCCTTATTCGAAACGTATTCCGAGTTGTGATAAACTGACATGTAGAATCGATAAAGCTTTCTGTATGGTTTTCAGTGATCGTTGAAGCGTCTGGAGCCACTAAAGATTGGGAGCATGATATCATTAATTTTTCTTTTGTCTCGGTAATGTTTTTCTTTGTTAACAGTGTAATTATTTATCTTCACGTGGGAGTGCTTTGTTTTATTGAGACATATTGTAACGGTATTCGTATTTGTCTGTAACTTAATGGAAACATGTTTTTGGATCTTAAGTGAAGTGAAGATCTTAAGTGAAGATCTTAAGATCTTGAAGTGAGTCTATTACCTGTTGTAGTGCTGAAGAGGCATTGTACAAACATATTTTGTGTTGTATCATAATGAAGTACAATATGCATTCCTTAAAACAACAACAATAAATTGAACAAAGTTTTTATTTTAATTTGAACTTTTAAATGTCTCATCTACACAACTTCTGGTTAAACATGTTCTTAAAACGTTTCAAAATTTATTTTTTGTATGTAATTCGTACACACAACTTCTATTACAGGGAAATACTAACACAACATTGCAACTTCGTCATTATATTCTAATAATATGAATGTGGTGAACGAATGTGATTGTATTTCAATAGTATTTTTCGGAAGTGACTTATTTAAGGAAAAAAATCAAACATAAACCAGGTTTAAATAAAATATAGGTTAAGCTTGATTGTGTAAACATTATTTTTTAGTACGTAAACATTCCAGACAAAAAAAATATTTGCCAAAGCTGTAACTAGGGTTTCACTCCCCGCTAACTCAAAACCTTATTGATGGACGAAACACGTGCAAGTCCACAAAATATCATAGGCCAGTTTTATTAGGGCAGACTAACGAAGCGTGGCCCACGGTCCGCCGGCGTTAACTAACTAAATATCGATGGCATCTGCTAAAAACTCTAATCCACCGCAGTACGATGCAGAGTGAAAAATTAGATTGCCTCGCGGGCGGTAGCTATAACCTAGCTTCGAGCAGGTTTAATTTAGTACGGATATCGAGAAGAGTTTTTAAAACCTATACGGATATAAAACTATACAGGGTAACTTTTTAAACCATCTTGTTGCATTTTTAAACATAATCATTACACTCTAACGGTCTCAGTCAACCCGCGACCACGGCTCGTGTAATCGAGCCGAAACGTCGGGACAAAAAACAAATCGTTTTAGGTATGTAGTTGCATGAAATCCCGTTAGAGTGTAATGATTATAAAGGGTTATTTGAAAAAAAATCAACTACCTCGCACGACTAGATAGCTAACATCATAAACAACAACATTTGTTTAACGAGTTTTATCATAACTCAATACATTAATTATAAATAATTTTCCAAGCATTTATTGTACTGTCGTGACATTTGTAAGTCTATGTTAGGCGACGCGCGCGACGCTCGCGCCCGCCCTCCCCCGCCCCTCCCGATGTGCGTACAGATAAGAACATTCAGACGTAAAATGAAATCGATATTTATTTTTGTATGAAAGTAAAATGTGTCAAATTATCTAAAGTTGTAAAGTCATTTAGATATCTAGTCGTGTGAGGTTGTTGTTTTTTTTCAAATAACCCTGTACAGAAAATCAAATTGAGCTCAAATGAAAAGATATTATAATAAAGTCATGCCAAGAATAATATGATCGTACAGTTTCACTCGCATAAATGTTTCGTACTTGCATTGACCGACTGCTTACTTATCTCTTTACACAAGACTACGGTTAAGTCAAATTTGATAGTTGGTCAGTTCATTTTTTTTTAAATATTGGATAACATCACATACATTGCTCCGATCCTAAGGTAAGTAGCTAAAGCACTTGTGTTATAGAAATCAGAAACAACGACGGTACCACAACACCCAGACCCGAGCCAATATAGACAAGTTCGTTTTCTACATTGACCCGACCGGGGACGAACCCGGAACCTCAGAGATGGCGGCGCCATTTAAAGTCCGGCGTGCTCGCCTCTCGGCTACGGAGATCGTCAAAAAAATTTTTTTTGCAATTATTATAGGTACACCTCTCTTTGACTTCTCATTACTTCAATCGACATATTTTCGTAAAAAAGTATTTGTTAAGAGAAAAATTGTATTTTTAGGTGATATAAAACTTAAGAGGTTTTGGTAGCATTACAGACGGTAACCTTAATCACATATTGTAATTTAGAAAAGTTCTTTCTCTAAATTGATCTTAATCGGGACATTGAACCCGGACTCTTTGTGTGTCAAGCGGATCGTCCTGCCACTACGCTAATCATCGAAATGTTTGTTCTTCGCGGAAAATGGCGTTTCAATTACGTAGGATTATGTTTGATGTATCTAATGTATATTTTAATGTAATTTGGCTCCTGGCATTTCATCTTCCATGAAATTGTATTCAAATATGGCTCAGAATACGAAATAAGGTCAAATTATAATCTTTGTTTCATGGAATTTTATCAGTTGCTACTAATAATACAATTATTTAGGTTTATGAACCATTTTCAAAGGGTTACGTTACTCTTCAAAAGTAAGGTACTCATAATAAATATATAAGGTCCGATTTTATTAGTGTACATCCTGTTAACCTGAGACTATAAAGGTGAAAAGCAATCGTAAAAACCAATTTTCAAATGTGTACCATAAAAACTAAAAAAGTTAAAAATCAAAATCAAAATCAACAACATTGACTTTATATTGCATAGCTCGTCCTATCTTTGGTACGTTTATCCATCTGGTTATCCCTCTTATACCTTCCCCTTGTACAGAGCGAGAAAGAGTTGAAGATAGGACGAGTTTATGCAATATGAAGTCGATGTTGTTATTTTGTAATTTATTTTTAACTTTTTAAGTTTTTATGATAGACATTTGAAAGTTGGCTTTTACGATTGCTTTTCACCTATATAGTCACAGGTTAACAGGATGTACACTAATAAAATCGGACCTTATATAACACTAGCCTTAGAAACTGTAAAAAATGAAGTTCAAATCAACACAATTTATAGCTAAAAATGGCTGTTTATGCCACATATTTGATACTTTCACAACACCTATTAGGGCAGGTACCCAATAGGTGTTGAAAGTATCAAATGTGTTATCATTGTATCATGTTTTTTTTTCAAGAAGCAGTTTCTTTAGCACAAATAAAAGAAAAAGTTCCGAAAACTGACAATTAATATTCACAAAATAAAATACCTTATATTAAACAATTCCAAACAAAGGGATAAACCCTTTGAGATTTATTTTCCGTAAGGAAGAAAATTTCCTCTTGGACACGCGTTTATTTTTGAGTTGGTAGTTTTCAATTTTAGGTAAGTAAAGTAAATTTAGTTTTGTTTTTGAACTACAAAATGATTTATAATGAAAAATAAAAGAAATTAGGAAGAACTATTTACATTCGCATTCGGTGTTTTTTTTAAATTGTATATTTTATGTGAAAATACATTCACCGATTCCTGGCCTTTTAGGTAGAGCACAGAAAAGCTGTTTGAAGGGTGAACTGGCAGTAGTGCCTATGTAGATGAGCTTGCGCAAATCCCTACAACGAAGATGTTACGTTGGTTCGTACGTATAAACCTATAAAATTAAAATATTCACTCACTTGTATTAAAACTCTGACAATTTATGAACAATTGAAAACGGTCGTAATTTTTACCCGGCTAGTTTGAGACGGTCATATTTTGAAAAATGATTGATACAAGGAGACAGTAATTTTAATTTAATTTGGGGTGTAGTGGAGGTTAGTGTTGATGGTTTTCACACCATAGCGCAAGGCTCCTCAATCTCTTCATTAGTGGCTCCTCGTAGCTGTATGGTACCTACAGCGGCCACACCCTGGAAACCACGGTGATCCGTGGGCTAAACCTAATGAAGGGGGCTATAGTGTATAGCTGAATGGTTGACCCTCCATATTGTACCAAAGTCTGTATCGGTATGACAGGCGAGCACCGTCGATAGGCAATCGCTTCCGGCTGTTATAGCGATACAGCAGGGTGTTGCAACACGCCTGAAAGAGCATACGTTGGGGTCAGAGAATAACGTGTGGTCAGTTGCTGCATCTTCTGGGTCTTATCAGTCGTACCGGTTTTCCGGTCCATTGATACCTAGATCCCGAAGACGAGAGGGTGGATCTGTGGCCGCGCATCCACTTATACACCTAGAATACTTTCACGCGCAGTTGACCTTGGCTATTCATCTGGTACTCGAGCAATTAAGCCCTACGGCGATAGACGGTTGGTGATGGGGTGCTGGGTCTGATGTGTCCGGGCCTTAGCTGACCTCTGCACGTAGGCGGCCGGACGAGAGTGGTCGCTCCTGAATCCGAGTGGGACGGGGAGATGGTTTCGGCAGCACGTCCGGCGACAAAGCAGCCCTATTTAGGATCGCTCTGCTTTCCCCAATCAGGGGAGGGGCCTAGAAAAGGTGGCCTACACATAGTCCGTTCCGTTTACACCCCAGGTGGTTTACCGCGATCATCTGGACATCATCTTAATGCGGTCGAAAGACACTGAGAAACAATAATAATTCTAGTTTTAAGGATAAAGATCTCATAGTAGGAGCGTGGAATGTCCGAACTTTGCTTGACAGTGACAATAACCTGTGTCCTGAAAGAAAAACTGCTCTTATAGCAAGAGAGTTAGCGAGATATAACATCGATATCGCCGCCATTAGTGAGACCCATCTTGCCGACTGCGGAGAATTGTGTGAACAGCTCGGTGGCTACACATACTTTTGGAGCGGGAAACCAGTGACGGAAAAAGCCTCCAGCGGTGTAGGCTTTGCTATACGTAATAGCTTAGCGCGATCAATGCAAGATCTTCCGAAGGGGATCAGTGATCGCATTATTACTCTGCGCCTTCCTCTCACAACTAGGAAACATCTACACCTTATAAGCATCTACGCACCTACACTGCCTTCATCAGATGAGGTTAAATTAAGATTTTACCAAGATCTACGCAATGTCTTGTGTCTTATTCCACCTCAAGATAGAATTGTCTTACTAGGAGACTTTAATGCGCGCGTGGGGTCGGAGTATAGTGCTTGGGAGGGGATCCTCGGTCGTCATGGAGTTGGTAAGTGCAATGAAAACGGCTTTGATTTACTAACTTTGTGCGCAGAGTTTAATCTGTGCCTGACCAACACTTTTTTCCGACTGCCAGAAAAATATAAAACATCTTGGATGCACCCTCGATCCAAACACTGGCATCTTTTGGACTACGTAATTGTACGCAAAAAACATTTACGTGACGTTCTTATTACAAGAACTATGAGGGGTGCAGAAGGCTGGACTGACCACAGACTCATCAGGTCTAAATTACGCATGAGTCTCCAATTTCCACGACGAGCAAACCACAAAAAGTCTGTCAAACTTGCGTACTCCAACTTAACGCATTCCAAAGAACTGGGCAAGGCATTTGATGATGATTTCGGCGCTTCGGTCACCACTACTACGGATACATCTATAGATGATAGCTGGGCGATTTACTCCAAACACCTGAGAGAGAGTGCAGAGCGAATTCTAGGAAAACCTCCCAAGAAGAACCAGGATTGGTTTGATGCCTGTGACGCAGACGTCGGAGCTCTTTTTCGGAATTATCGGCACTCTCTGCGTAATCCTGGCACCGACGCCAAATCAGTTCGTCAACTGTTCAAGTCCAAAGTGCGCGAACTTAAAGACCGTTGGTGGTCGGAAAAAGCAGCTGAAATACAGCATTACGCTGATACGAACCAAACGGGTAAATTTTTCGAGAGCATTCAGGGTGTTTTTGGTCCAACTTGCAGGAAAACAGCTCCAGTATTTTCCCGTGAAGGTAACGAACGCCTTACCAACCAGAACGACATACTGCGTAGATGGGCTGAACATTTTCATGACGTCCTGAACCCTGCAAAGCAAACAACAGATTTTGATTACGTAAATCAACTCGAAAACTTACCTGTTGCTGAGCACCTTGCTGATCCTCCTTCACCTGATGAGTTTATGCAAGCTCTGAAGAGGCTTAAAAATGACAAAGCACCTGGCATTGACGGTCTACCTGCGGAAATATATAAGTACAGCGGCTCAAACATCCAGGGCAGGCTCTTTGAACTTGTTTTGAGAGTCTGGGAGTCTGAAACGATGCCGCAGGAATGGAGAGATGCCTCAATCTGCAAACTCTACAAAGGAAAGGGCAATATATCTGACTGTGGGTCCTACAGAGGTATTTCTCTTCTTTCCTCAGCTGGTAAAATTTTGGCACATATTATCAACACACGTCTAACGTATCTCGCTGAACAAATTCTGCCGGAGACTCAATGTGGGTTCAGACCGTCCAGAGGCACAGTGGACGCAATATTCGTCGTAAAGCAAATCCAGGAAAAAAGTCTTGAACAGTATCAACCGCTGTTTATGTGCTTTGTAGATCTGGAGAAAGCTTTCGACCGAGTTCCACGTCAAGCTCTCTGGACCGTCCTGGCAAAGGCTGGCTGTCCTGCAAGGTTCGTTAACCTTATAAGGCAGTTCCATGACAACATGATGGCCAAAGTACAGCACGGTAACAAATTTTCGGACTGCTTCCCTGTCACAGCAGGCGTTAAACAAGGGTGCGTCATGGCTCCAACCCTGTTTGCCTTGTATTTCGCCGCGGTCATGAGTGACGCACTCACTCGCTGCAATGGACAAATTAATCTCAATGTTCGCACAGACAAAAGCGTTTTCGATCTCTCCCGCTTTAAGGCCAAGAACAAAGTATTGCACAGCTCTGTAGTTGATATTCTCTACGCCGACGATGTATGCCTGATGACTAATACACTGGAAGCCTTGCAACAATACCTGGACTCTCTTAGCGAATCGTGCTCTAAGTTTGGCCTGGTCATAAGCGTTCCCAAGACCCAAGTGCTCAAGCAACCACCAAGAGGCTGTAGCGCTGACCAGTCAAATGTCTCTCTGGGTGACTCAATCTTGGAAGAGGTCTCAACTTTTAAGTACCTGGGTAGCCAGATTCGGAGTGACAATCGCCTAGCATCTGAGATTCCCACCCGCATAGCCAAGGCTGCTGCAACTTTCGGAAAGCTAACACAGAGAGTCTGGAAATCTCACGACCTTAAGTTGCACACCAAGCTTTCTGTTTATAAGGCACTAGTCCTTCCAATACTCACGTATGCCTCCGAGACTTGGTGCCTATACAAAAATGATATCAGGAAGCTAGACACCTTCCACATGCGGTGTCTCCGTAATGTCTTGCGGATCACATGGCAAGATCGGGTACCTAATAGTGAAGTGTTGCGTCGTTCGGGTATGGTCGGCATGGAGGCATTACTCATGAAAATGCAGTTAAGATGGTGTGGTCACGTCCACCGTATGGATGACTGTAGACTCCCAAAGTCCGTTTTCTACTCTGAATTAGCTAGTGGAAAGCGCAAACGCGGGGGGCAGTATCTGCGGTACAAGGACGTTTTTAAACGTAACCTGGCCGCTTGCGGTATCTCCACTGAATGCTGGGAGGAGCTTGCTGTTCTCAGACCCGAGTGGCGTCATTCTGTAAATAAAGGGGTAGCCAACTTTGAAGAGTGTCGTCTGAAGGAACTCGACGAAAAGCGCCAAACTCGCAAGAATCGTCCTAAACCCAGCTACAACTACACCTATAACGCGGATGGACAGCTATTCTGCCCCCTATGTGACCGGGTGTTCAAATCAAAGTTTGGCTTCGCCAGCCACATTCGTGCTCACGATAGAAGAGTCTGAGGTCGCCGTTGTCGGACACGACAAGGAGGACTATATACTATAATTTTAATTCGGTAGGTCCGAACGAACGAAACACATTCGTAATAGGCCTTCTGATCCGAAATTCTTACGTACCAGTACATACCAAATAAACCTACAAAGTAATTTATTCTTTTATTTATAAAACCGTGAAATTTATTTTACAATTCGATAAGTCAAATTTCCAGATTATTAAAGTAAAAAATACAAAATGTAGAATGACGACCAGATTTGCGTAGACGCGCGGTGATTCGCTATAACCGCAATAGGTTGTAGGTCTGATTCACGGCTCGTCATTTCAGGTCACATTTCAGGTCATTTGAGCAGTTTTTTTTTTCCAATGTAACATCTCAAGCAAACATTCCCTAACTGGTACGTCGTGATACAAATATGATATATGTTTTTACTTTATAACCATGACATTAGTTTAATATATGGTGCATAGGTAATAAGTATTATATTTATTCATTTTAAGTTATGTATTGAATTTAAATTTTTGATTTTTTTAGCAATTACCATGACAGGTAGTATAGGATAGATATATGTATTGAAGTTTTAAAACATAAGAAGAAAACATAATTTTTAGAAATAATACTAATTATTTTTGTAAACGGCTGTCGTATCTCAAGAATGGCGAAAATGGACTCAAAAACGAATAAACATCTCATTTCGGATGCGCGTTTCGAAAACATTAAGTCCTCGTTCATCCCGCATTATTTTTTCCCCGAAAACGTTAACTTTTTCACAAACACGGGTAAATTATTCGCGAAATTAAGCGGAGAGTCCCGAGGGAAAATGAATCTTTTCGGGAAATGATGCGTATTAGAACCAAGTCTTTGTTTGATGGTTGTCCGCACTCCTAGAGTGCGGATAGGTTAAATAAATTTTATTTTATTTATTTAACCCTTTGACCGGTATAAACATTTTTAATTTTCATTGATTTTCAATCCAAACTCAAGGGTATAAAGTTCAAAATATAATGGCAGCTATTTGGCCATCACTGGTTAAACTACAGAACAAATTCAATACATATTCACAAATTTGTAATCTAGTTTTCAATTCAAAATTGCATTCAATTTAATGTTGTACACATCGTTCACAAAGAAAAGAAATAAAAAAAAAAAAACATTAAAAACCAATTTATTTCTGTAAATAGGCTTAAACTAAGCACTTTTACACGTCCCAATATATTTTTTTCCCTACCACTACTTCGGGACAATTTTGGGCTAGCGCCGAGAAGAAGTAGCGCAAGAAACTCGGTCACTATTGTCAGCCTCTTTTTAAATAGTATATATTTTACATTACAAGATAAATGTACCTGTGCGAGCAGGGCAGTATTTATTTCCAAATATTTTTATCGTTTATATAATCATTTACAGTATAATATCCTTTTTTCATTAAAGTTGTTTTAATATGCGATTTAAATTTTAACAGGGGCAGTTCTACAATAGACGCTGGTAATTTATTAAAAAAGCGAATACATTTTCCCATAAACGAATTACCCACTTTATGCAGTCTGAAATTGGGAACGGCAAGCCTATTCTTATTCCGTGTGTTAAGATTATGAATGTCACTTTTCTTAAGGAATAAGGACAGGTTTTTGCGGATGTACATTATATTTTCATAAATAAATTGGGATGCTACTGTAAGTATATTAATTTCTTTAAACAGTTCTTTTAAGGAGTCTCGGGGTCCAAGGCCGTAAATTGCCCGTACAGCTCTCTTCTGCAGTACAAATATAGATTCAATATCTGCTGCCGAGCCCCATAACAATATTCCATATGACATTATACTATGAAAATAGCTAAAATACACCAATCTTGCCGTTTCAACATCAGTCAGTTGTCTTATCTTTCTCACGGCATAAGCAGCAGAGCTAAGTCTTCCCGACAGAGTCTCGATATGCGCACCCCATTGCAAACGGGAATCTAAAGTGATTCCTAAAAATGTAGTGGAACTAGATGTATTAAGTTGTTCATCTTTTACAGTAATATGTGTTGAGACAAGTTTTACGTTGGGCATTGTGAATTTGATGCACTTTGTTTTATTTGCATTGAGCATAAGATTATTGGTGGTGAACCAATGCAATACTTGCGAGAGTGCATTATTTACATCGTCAAATGAGTCTTTACCTCTCTTGATTTTAAAAATCAATGAAGTATCATCTGCAAATAACACTGTCTCACAGAGGTCTTTCGTAAAAGATGGAAGGTCATTTATGTAAATTAGAAAGAGCAGAGGCCCTAATATCGATCCCTGCGGAACGCCCATAGTAAGAGGCGACCCAGAAGACTCAGCTCCATTGATACAAACTTTTTGTGTTCTGCCTGTGATATAAGAGTTTACTAAATCTGAGGCATCGCATGAACCACCATAGTGTCTAAGTTTTTTCAGTAAAGTTTGATGGTCCACACAATCAAAAGCCTTAGAAAGATCACAAAAAACTCCCAAAGCGTCCAGCCTACTTTCCCAAGCATCAAACACGTGTTTCAAGAGTACAACTCCAGCATCTGTAGTGCTTCTACCTTTCGTGAAGCCATATTGTTTGCTATGTAACAATTTATTAAGGACAAAGTGTGATAAAAGTTGATTGAAAATTACTTTTTCAAAAACTTTACTAAGTACCGGTAAAATTGAAATTGGTCGAAAATTTGAAGGATCATTTTTCTCGCCTGATTTATATAAAGGAATTATCTTACTAAATTTCATCAAAGTAGGAAACTGTTCATCATCAATACATTTATTAAAAAGAATTGTAAGATAAGGGGCTATCGTATTTATAATTGTATTGATAATATTGACTGAGATCCCCCATAAGTCTTCAGTTTTTTTCATGTTCAATTCCTTGAAAGTTTTTATTAGTATATCAGGATTAATATGTCTAAAATTAAATGGAGTTTTGCACTCATCAACACCCGACTTGAGAAGGGATTCAGCTAGTTCAGCAGAAGAAGCCAGTTCTTTAGTTGTAGAGGGAGCTATATTCGAAAAGAATTCCTCAAAAGCATTTGCAACTTCTGCATATGAGTTAATTAGTTTATCCCCAATTTTAAGAGAGTAAGAGTGATCATTCTGTTTACGCCTACATGTTTCTTTATTTATTATGTTCCATATGGCCTTTGCTTTATTATCAGAACCCAAAATAATATTTCGAAGATGATTTGATTTTGCAGTGGCACATACTTTTTTAAATATTTTAGAGTAATTTCTAACATGATCTATGATCTGTGGGTTCTGAGTGTTTGCTTTTAGACTATACAAGTCATATAATGTTCTTTTATTTTTGTAAATACCAGGTGTAGCCCATTCATTAAACTTACACCTGACTTTATTTGCTTTTATTTTTTTTGTGTAAAAATTTTATCAAATTCATTTTTAATTAAGCCAAAAAGATCCTCATATAACAAATCAACACTATGGCTACTGCTAGATTTTAATAAATCTATACCATTACACATTTTTTCTTTAAATCGGTCTATTCTATTTACTGTTATTGGCCTGCAGACAGCATCTATAATTTCTCGGACATGATGGTGCTCAAACGACGCCCTCTGGCCACTATGGTCAGACCTTAAATAATTTATAACTGATTTATCTATTACATTGCTATTGCAAAAAATCTAAGCAAGAAGCTGTTGTGGGAGTCACTCTTGTTGGTTCATTAAATAAGTTAATTAAATTAAACGATTTAAAAAGATTAAGAAAACAAGTTGAATTCGGTGAATTTACTAATATATTGACATTAAAATCTCCACACACAACTATTTTCTTACTAGAACTACAGACTTTTTTCAAAGCCTCTTCCATATTGATTCAAAAAGCTGGTAATTGGCTGATGGGGGGCTGTACACGCTTATTATTACATACTGCTCTAGCTCAACACATGCTAGTTCAATAGTTCGTTCAATCGAAAGTGACACTATATCTTTACGCTCTTTAAAGTTTAACTCATTTTTTAATAGTATAAGTGACCCCCCCCCTAGTAGTGGACTTCCTTGTGAACGAACTGCCGATTTTATAATTTTCAAATTGATTAATCCAATGCTCTGTTAAACATAGTACATGTACATTTAAATCTTGTAAGAATAAGGCTAATTCTAACTCTTTGCCAGCCAAGCCTTGCATATTTTGGTGCACAATATTAAAGGTAGGCTTAGCTTTTGTGTGCTCTCTTAGTTTAAATTATTTGAGATTGTCACAGGAATAATATTTAAATTAGTACTGCTACTAATATGTTTGTCACAGTAAATGGTTTCATTTTTGTATTTTAAATCAATACAGTTAATATTATATGCTAACAAAGTAGCTACTCGTTTCTTTAGTTTATACGGCAGGTGTAAAGAGCTGCCAGTCAATTGAAAGCTATTATTAATAAATTTATTTGTGTCAAAAAACACAAATTTGTCGTTATGACGTTGAGTCATATTATAAATTAATGTATTCAATGAGTGAATACTGTCATTTTCTTGCGCTATTTGATTTTTACAAAAAGGTAGAGCACAAAATATTATTTTCCTTACATTTAAGCCGGACAAAATTGAGTAACTTTGAATGATTTTTGTCTTATTAAGGTTTTGACTATTTCCTAGCATTATAACAAGGATAGAGTCAGAGTTTAATTTACTATTTTGTATACGATTAATTATTATATCAAGTGATGCACCTGGCATACAGTTATTAACAACATTACAACTTAATTTCTTATTTAGTAGAGGACCATAACCAACTCCTAACCTATCTGAAAACATAATTACATTTATCTTGGTATTACTACATTGTGGTGTTGACATTGAAGGTTGCCGGTCAACATTTAACAGATTGGCCCCTGAGATGGTGTTATCTGTCACCTGTGTTACATTTATATTTGGTAGTGATAAGAAATCTGTTTTGGGATTTCCTATTTCTAAAAGTTTATTTGCAGCCAAGATGTGCTCATTTATTTGTTCCTGGGCAGAAACATATTTGCATGTTATAGATTTTAAAGACTCATGTAACTGCGAGATGTCCGCCTGCATTCGTTCAATGTCAACATTGTATTTAGATCTGCTTTTATACAGTTTATTATGATAGATCTCTAGACTGTCTACTAACTCTGCACGTTCTTTCCTTAACTTAATATTATTATAAAAACATTTCTGTTTTTTAATATTTTTTTTAGTTTTTGTGATAAATTTATTTAATTTTAAATATTTCTTTAGCCTTTTTTTACTAGTTAACTTTATATTATGTTTAGTATCAAATTGACCTCTTTTACTTAATTCTAAATCAGAAACTACTGCATGCCCACCTGGGCTTCCAATCAACTCCTCATAGAGGTTCAAGGTCTGCGAGAACACTTGTTGTTTTTTTTCTTCTTCGAAATGCAATAAAGTCCTGTTGACATCTCGAAGTTCAGTCTCCAATTCATTGTTGCGCAATAGTGTCTGTTCGAAAATATTGCTGCACTGGTTGAAGGTGTTGATGGTATTTAGTAAGTCATCACGGTGCTCGGTGACTTCTTGGAGTTGGGCATGCAATTCAACTTATTCTTTTTTGAGTTGGGAGTTTTTATTTATAGTAATTTTAATCTCTTCTTCACTCTCCTCTCTTTCCTTAACAAGTTGGTCACAGCTTTCCCTACTCTGTTTCAAATCCTCAAGTGCATTTTTGAGTTTGAGCTCAGTATTCAGCGAAGCCATTTTCCGGGTCATAGTTCCACTCTTGGTGGTCATTTTGCTGGATTTATATGGCCTCACCTGGAATTATTTAGAAAGAAGTGTATAGCCGATGTTTTGATTTAAGTTTATTTTAAGATAAGCAAGGAGACTGACAGTAATAGGTACTTATATGCTGCATTTATTTATTGTATGTGGTTGATTTTAGTTTAAAATATATAAAGAATAAGTCTTTAAATTAAAATGATCGATTTTTAAAGAAATACAGATTTACTGTACAATTTTCTTTTATTAACTTTTTCCTTGAGGGTATTTTTAACGAATATAAAAAGATAATTTATTAAGCTAATTTACACTAAATTACTTGAAATAACCATCAACATTTCCCACTGTTAGTTATTTAAATGTATTGTTAAGTATTAGAAGTAGAATGTCTGCGGCAAAAGGTTGTTTTCATCAACTTTACTTCCACTATATGTCAAGTAAAGAGAGGCACAACTAGGCCGAATGCAATGAATTGTGACGAGTCTCACTTTCGTGAGGTTTGTACAGTGTTAAATGTTGTGATAACAGTAATGCTGTAGGTAAATAGTTGCTAATTATCATCAAGTAGGTACCAAAGCTACGCAAGTTACAACTATTGATATAATCTCAACTTAATTGCAATGGTAATTTTAAAGTCTAGATTGCAAACACACTTATTATAACACTTTCCTATTATGATTAAAATAATGTTGAAAACAGTACTCCCCTGGTTTTAGGAAATCCGTTGAATTGAACTCCTTTTGAATTGGGATGTCAAAACCGGTAGAAAATTATGTCCGATTTTATGTCACTTTTTTGTAATTAGGTTTATTTACACTAGCACAAATTATGAGTTATGCTTTGTTTTTGCTATTTAGGCCTAAACTAGGTTTATTTTACACAAATTATCAATAATTAAGAATTAAAATTACAACAGCTGTTTGAGCTGCGACTGACAGCCAGGGTTGCCAGACGAAAAAGACTAAAATATAAATATATAAATATAAATTGGTGTGATTGTTGAAAAAATTAGTATGTAATTACTCCAATAGTGAACAAGAGGGAAAAAAACTATCCCTGCGTTTTGTAACAAACACAGTGGATTTTTCTTTTGAATAAATATAATATCAAATGAGGGATAAAATATGCAAAGCAATTAACAATATTTTTGTTTTGATTTATGTGTTTCGTCTTGGCTGGCACCGATATCTCGTGGATTTATATTCTTTTAGTTGCTAATAAAGATAAATATTATATGGAATGAAGGATAAAAATATGCACAGCAATTAACAATATTTTTGTATTGATTTAATTATGTGATTCGTCTTCGTTCGGCTGGCACCGACGCGATATCCCGTAGATTTTTATTTAGTTGCTTTCCATATAATTACGTTTTGCTAATTGATTTTCAATTCAAACTTGCCTTAATGGAAAAACAAAAAAAAAGTGCGAGTCAGACTAGCGCACGAAGGGTTTCGTATCATCGTCTATAAAAACGGCAAAAATCACGTGTCTTGTATGGGAGGCCCCTTAAATATTTATTTTATTCTATTTTTTAGTATTTGTTGTCATAGCGGCAACAAAAGTACGTCATCTGAGAAAATTTCAACTCTCTAACTATCACGGTTCATGAGATACAGCCTGGTGACAGACGGACAGACAGACAGACAGACAGACGGACAGACAGACAGACAGACAGACAGACGGACAGACGGACAGACGGACAGACGGACAGACGGACAGACGGACAGACGGACAGACGGACAGACGGACAGACGGACAGACGGACAGACGGACAGACGGACAGACGGACAGACGGACAGACGGACAGACGGACAGACGGACAGACGGACAGACGGACAGACGGACAGACGGACAGACGGACAGACGGACAGACGGACAGACGGACAGACGGACAGACGGACAGACGGACAGACGGACAGACGGACAGACGGACAGACGGACAGACGGACAGACGGACAGACGGACAGACGGACAGACGGACAGACGGACAGACGGACAGACGGACAGACGGACAGACGGACAGACGGACAGACGGACAGACGGACAGACGGACAGACGGACAGACGGACAGACGGACAGACGGACAGACGGACAGACGGACAGACGGACAGACGGACAGACGGACAGACGGACAGACGGACAGACGGACAGACGGACAGACGGACAGACGGACAGACGGACAGACGGACAGACGGACAGACGGACAGACGGACAGACGGACAGACGGACAGACGGACAGACGGACAGACGGACAGACGGACAGACGGACAGACGGACAGACGGACAGACGGACAGACGGACAGACGGACAGACGGACAGACGGACAGACGGACAGACGGACAGACGGACAGACGGACAGACGGACAGACGGACAGACGGACAGACGGACAGACGGACAGACGGACAGACGGACAGACGGACAGACGGACAGACGGACAGACGGACAGACGGACAGACGGACAGACGGACAGACGGACAGACGGACAGACGGACAGACGGACAGACGGACAGACGGACAGACGGACAGACGGACAGACGGACAGACGGACAGACGGACAGACGGACAGACGGACAGACGGGCAGACGGGCAGACGGGCAGACGGGCAGACGGACAGACGGACAGACGGACAGACGGACAGACGGACAGACGGACAGACGGACAGACGGACAGACGGACAGACGGACAGACGGACAGACGGACAGACGGACAGACGGACAGACGGACAGACGGACAGACGGACAGACGGACAGACGGACAGACGGACAGACGGACAGACGGACAGACGGACAGACGGACAGACGGACAGACGGACAGACGGACAGACGGACAGACGGACAGACGGACAGACGGACAGACAGACAGACGGACAGACGGACAGACGGACAGACGGACAGACGGGCAGACGGATAGACGGACAGTCGGAAAGATCGATAGACGGACGGACGGACAGACGGACGGAATTTTTTCTTTCCTCACTGGTAAAAAAAAGTTTTTATTATTAAACTTACAATAATATTAAAAGGAGTCTTCTGTTGCACTATTATATTCTATGTTCGTCGTCAGATCGTATCAGTAGAAAGAATGGTCGGATCCATCGCAGGTGTGTGCGGTATCGCGCCGGATTGCGTTTGCGTGCAAATGTAATAGGTGCCGAAGGGACTGGGATTAGTTCCTTGATTTTGATACCGGTATTTTAGGATAAGGCGTTTTGTTGTTGGGTTTTTTATTCATAAGTTGATAGTCAACTGATGGCCTGAGCCGATGGTACTAAACCGAAATCTACCAGGCGTCATGTGTACTTAAACATAATCTTGTAACTAAATGAATTTTTAATAATGAATAAAGAATGCTATTTTCAACAAAAAACAATTACCTCTGGCAGCAGGATTCGAACCCACGACATTTCGCTTTTCGCTATCCAGGTGCCTGCTCTTCTAATTGGGCTACGTAACATATTATTGTTTTGGTGTGTATATCTTATATTAAGCCCTAATAGTAAAAGGAAGTAAGTATCTACCTAGTTTGGAAGGTTTAATACTATAAAAATATTTCGTTTGTTCGGACATATTTTAAACTAGTAAGTTGTATTTACCCTCTTATTTTAAATTAACCAACTTATGTTAAGCCTTTAACAATATTTGAAGAATTGAAAACGGATTTGATGTTACACTGCTAGTTTTAGTTGTTTATATTTTGTCAAAGAATTGCAAAAATTGAATGCTTTCCTCAATTTATCATGTTTAAAAGTCCTAACGAACAAAACGTTTTCCAGAAAACCAGAACCAGAGGCAGTTGAAAAATAATTTCAAATGAAAATTTATTATTAAATGATGAAAATGTTTTCAATTAAAAAAATATCAGGTGATAAATTATTTTGAATGCAAAAATAAAAAAGTTTTAATAATTTTGTATCTTTCGTAAACAATGTTAAATAAACGTGTTCCCGGAATTCTGTCTATAAATATATCCGATTTCGTAAATATTGTTCATCCTTCGGAGCGCTTTGTCTCGTAAAGGTTCTGTTTGATAAAAAATAACACATTACCGATAAAATGTTATCGGTTATTTGAAAAAAACATGATCTAGGTTTTCATATCTTATTGGTAACTGTGTTACATTTTTGGACTCGTCTGAGTTTATAAAACTAGTTACGTTAATATTTTAAATTGTTAAGTACCTACCGCATATTACAGAAACATGGTCTAGCATACCTTTCTGGAAAAATTAGAGGTTTGCGTATTTTATTATGAAGTAGGTAACTTACTCGACTTGCTAAAGATTTTTCTTCACTTTTAACGGTTTCCACAAAAAAAAATCTTTGACCTATTTTGAAAATACACAAATTTTCCGGTATCACCCAATCCCGAACTTCCCTACACAAGGAATTGAATTTGCTTTGTAAAAATCTCCTTCAGATGTTATCAGACGATTGGGTCGCTTGTCTCGCTCTCGAGTGCTTTGCGTCGAATGAGCCGTTTAGAGCTTAGATTAAGCTTTGTTACTATATGAGTAAGCAAAAACGAAATAATAATAATGAGTATTGGACAACATCACAGACATTGCTCTCCTAATGTAAGTAGCTGAAGCACTTGTGTTAGAGACATCAGAAACAACGACGGCACAACAACACCTAGACCAGAGAATATAGAAAACGAACTTTTCTATATTGACCCAACCGGGAATATAACCCGGGACCACAGATATGGCGACGCCAAGTCCGCCTCTGACTCCGGAGGTCATCAAGTTAAATATTCAAATACTGTCTTATTCTTTTATATTTGCTATTCCGGGACTGAGGTTAAAAGACTGATTTTTGTACGTTAAAACAGTGGTTTAACCTTAGTCCCGGAATAGAAAATGCACTCTGAATAAAACAGATATTGTCTGGTAATGCATTTAGAAAACAAAACGAGGTAGTGACCTACCTACTTTTATTACGGCAACAGAAATTTTTATTATCTTAAAAATCTGTCTGCTTTCTATCAAGGATATGACACAAGAATCCTACAAACAATATTTAAGAGATAAAATGTCTTAAATAAAATCCTCCTTGAAAATCATACCCTGTATCGTCTCGACATCCCACTACTTCAATCAAAGGTTATAATTTTATATCTCACTCCTGAAAAGTTTGAAGTGTTGTAGAATTCGAAATGGCAGAAGCAATTCCGCATAAGAAAGAGACGGCGATATCCGCGCGGTCTCGGCACTTGCCAACTGCACGTACTGTATCGAGTTTCGTAGTCTTTGTCCAGGGTTTGACGACAGACGATTTTTGATTTTGATTATAAAACTAGGTTCTTTAGTTTAGTTCTGTAAATTTAAAATTCATGGAAAGACATACTTGAAACATCAGGAATACTATGTTGTGCGTTGTGAAAAAAAAATCATTCTATGATAATATTAAACTAAATAAAACTGTAAAAAAATACTTAAATTACTTACTCTTAAAAGTTTTTAAAGCAGAAAAATCAGGCTTCATCCGTAAATATGCCCATTTCTATGTCTACGCCCGAACTCACACAATATGCTGTAAAACGATAATAAACATAAAAACATAAATAAATAGATGTGTACCAAATGTCAAATCAATCGGCCAACAGAAAGGGGAAAAATTAAATTTATTAGTAGAATTCATTTTCATTTATTTCAAAATCCTTTATTTGACAGATAATTAATAACAATACATTGCACAACTTAATAACACAGTCATACAATACAACTTATAAAACTACTTTATGAGGCTATATATGCACCTTTAAAAGTTAGTTAACATTTATGTATTTAGCTCATTAGAACAGTTAGTTAGATTTAGTAAATTTCAATACCAATAAATAAAGTTGAAAAATTATTGTAATAATTTAAGCTAACTTCATCATAAATAGTGGGTAAGTTACAAGTTCACACCAAAACAAAATTACATTATTACTATAATTGAACTCCACAAGACGCAAACATATATATAATAAAACCGTTTGAAAATACCTTATTGGATAGTATAATGGACACGCTCTCACAACCTAGGCAACCTGTACAGCTTTGTTCTCAGATTCCATACTCCGGGTTTTATACCAGATTGTTTGAGAATGTGCCCAGGCTGTTATATCTTTATTTCTATTCGGCTTGGAATCGCTATTTTCATCTTAGGATTTAAGATTGATAAGCTTTTTACAACAGAAATTGTGAAAAGTATTGAGTTTTTACTAACACATCATATGTGCCTAATATTTTATAATTTGTAATGGGTATGTAAGACACGCCCGCTTAAACATATGGAAGGAGAGATATCCCATAGACCCGAATATAGAGCCATCAGATCAACTGCCTCCTGGACATGATCTATCTTGGGCAACCTGGAAGTCCCTAAATAGACTGTGGACCCAAGCAGGCCTAAGCAAGGAGAACATGCACAGGTTGTTACAGCTTGGAAAGCGCATGTCTATGTGGCATTTCCCTTCAGACAATGGCACATCTCCTGTCATGCCCTGCGTGTCCCTACACCTGCACACGCGAGGATCTTTACAAGGCCACCGATAGTGCTATATTGGTGGCTGAGTTTTGCTCCTCACATATATAAAAGCCTGAGTGAGTCAATACGCAAAGAAGAAGTTTAACTGTAGTGTTTTTTAGAAATCCATAACAAGCCCAATGCTTATTATTTCTGACTAAAGTTGTATCAACAAAAAATAAACACAATGTTATTTAAAAAAAATGTCGTAACTTGTTACTGCACTTCGAAACATTTTTATACTTTAACTTATCCATTTAGAGATATAAAATTACACGAAGTACCTATAAAAACAATACTAACCCTAAAATATATTTTTGCCAAAACAAAAGCTTCGTGATTGAAAACTCATCAGAAATATTTCTCGCACAATTCTCACAAAGTTCTTCTCACACCTTTAGCTCCTGTGTTAAAGTTAATCCCATTTCGGATTTGGGCGAAGTTAACCGTTTCGCTACTTGTGCAACTAACTTACAAGTCATAACGCAATCACTTAATGTATTGCGAGCTGAATCACCTCAGGAAATGAAGGGTTTTACGAAAACTTGCGACCTAATCCTTTGCACATATATCAAAATACAAAATGTCTACGGTTACTACAAGGTGTAATTAAAATATCGCAATCCAAGAGGTTGTTTCTAATGCTAAAATAAAGCATATTTTTGTATCGGATAAACGTCAAAATTGCATTGTTGTTTCTGATTTCTATAACACTGGGTTCTTTGGTGATCCGATGTACCGTTGCCACTACCCGTCCCGCGTCCTGCGGGGTCTCCGCTGAAAACCAGCGTCGTTATGGCTCTGGCTGTAACGACAAATGCTGAGCGGGGGGGACCTTTTTGACACTCTTTTTACGTTATTATATTATTTGATTCTGTTTGTAATTGTGCTTATGTGTCAAATCAATGTTTTCTATTCTATTCTATTCTACAAGTGCTTCAGCTACTTACTTTAGGATCAGAGCAATGTATGTGATACTGTTCAATATTAATTTATTTGTTAAAACAAGCACAAAAACACAACCCCAAACTAAGCCGTTGACCGGCTGACATCCATTCGCATGGAACCGCAATTATAGTTAAAATAATAGATGTTTGCTTTTAATTTTAAATTAAAAATTGTATCAAAGGAAAATTCAATGGACTGCATTATCCTAAACTGCAAAGACAAAGTCTCCGACATAACACTAAGAAGTATATTAGATTGCAGTCGCGGTCGAGTCGTAAAGTAGCTTCTTATCCTCACGTCGTGTTGCGAAACTATCAGACTACCCAGAACTTGCTCGAAATTTGGCTCAATTTGTGTAATAGTACCAACTATTTATTTCGTAACAATCAGCAATGATTAAGCATCATCATCATTATAATATAACTTTTTATGTATTTCTTTTAGCAAAATACGTTGCCAATATGAGAAATACATATTTTTAAATTGAAAGAAGACAAATCGTCCATGCCGGGATTTGAACCCTAATCTCTTAAAAATCATTAGAGTACATGGTGCGGCAAGGATCGACTCGAAAAAACAAAAAGGAATATGCGTGCAGCATTTCCTAGATGGCTGTAGCTTGATTGGTAAGTTGTCTTTTTTCAATTTAAAAATATGTACCATCATTATAGCCATAGAACGTCCATTGCTGAACATAGGCCTCCTCGTTACTTCCAGCTTGACCGGTTGAAGCGGCCTGGGCGGTAACTACGAACTCTTAAAATAATCTTAAATCTGTCAAACATTATCAACTCTGACAAATTTTGTATGTAATAACATACCAAAATTGACAGATTTGACAGCTTTGAGATTGTTTTAAGAGTTCATGGTTACCGCCCTGCATCCAACGGCTTCTTACAACCTTTACTTGGTCGTCTGTCAACTGATGGTGATGATTTTCCGATGGACACATAGTAAAAGAAAAACATTCTGATTAATGTAATGAATACTAAACATACGTAACGGGTGTATGTTGATTGATAACTATTTGGACCATATTCAGAGGTATATCGTTTCATATTAGTCGCTAAGCCTTCATTTAGGTTGTTTAAAATCTGACAATAGGATTATTAGCACTCTTCCATCAAGGTTATCTGTGCCTGTGAAGTAGAGTATGGCTCACCAAACCACCTCATATTTGAGGTGAGGCCTGTGACCCATAATAAGTCGATTTTCGTTTAACTCCTGGCGCAAAATGAGATTGTTATAAGTGTTATAAGTCCTAAATATTATGTGTGTTTTTTAAGGTATTTAAGGTATCCTGGGAAGCTCTTATACCGAACCTGTGTGGTTTTAATAAAGTCACAACTTTATCACGGTATACTCTACACTATACACTATAATATTATAAATCATAAAATGTTTGACTTTCATGTTACCTCTGGTTATTTAGAATAAATCTACTGACTTGTTGGTATAAGAATTGTAGACATTTTATATTTTTCTAAAGCATTTCACTTTTTAGATCTGTCTTGAATAAAAGCGAAGGCACTCAAATGATTAAATACTTTCGCACGCGAGTCAGTGAGAAAATGCTAAAACTAATTCGAAATAAACCGAATTTATATTCAGTCTGAATGTTTGAAAGACTGAATAGCACATTAGTCGAGGCTCATGATAATATATGGCCTGAATACTTGGTCTAGACAACGTGAATTATATACACCGCGGTATCGGCATAGCATGTGGCGAACAGACAGGACATTTCAAACAAACTCTTCTCAAAACATTATTACACATTTTACACACTGCATGCATATGCAACATTACTTTCAATGACGAAATAGTCGTGACATTCGCTGCAAGTCAATGCCAAATAAAATTCAAACGGTAATTACATTTCACATTCAATAACAAATATAGGTGTTAGTAATAGCAATGGCACATGCATGAACGTCATTATTGTAAGATAGTTGTAAGTTTTATGATATTTATTTAGCCACTGTGGATACTGTGAAGAAATGTTACCACTGTTGCCTTTGACACAAAGATTTATTTTACTCAACTTGCCATACAAACTCTTTATCGTTTAAATTAAAAATTACCTATGCCCGCACAATAATGATTACTCCGACTGACATAGTGACTGCTTATCGTCCGCCTACTTAAAATGCTCACGAGCAACTGCCTGAGTAGCGATCTCTTCGGATACTACTGCGATGTTTTCCCCACCACAACTGACTTACGTCATGTCCTTTCCCCGATTTACCAGTTAGTGTTGTCAACAAAATTAAAAACAATTTGATTAAAATACATACATTCACGACCGTACTTTTTATTTAACACCATCACTATTATTGTTGCTAATTGTAGATTTTTATTTATTCTTTTTTTTTAAACTCTCGTCAAAATGGTAATCGTTGATTAATTACAGCAACAAGTAGAAAATTAAAAACTAGGTACGAAGCTACTGACTTAGTGATTAAGACTTGTAAGTATTCTTTAAAAATGATGTAAACGGAACTTCACGATATTAGTTATTAAGTTATTCTTATATTTAAATGATCGCATTTTCATTAAACAAAGTATCTTGAATATTGCCGATTTACTGGCTTTTTACGCCGGGCTGTAAGGATTATCTGAATTTTTATGTTTTCTTGGTTTTGATGAATATCCATATTTAGGTTTTTGAATACGAATAGACCTGAATTTAATCATTTGTCACTGCCTACGTTACTTGTAGGCGTAAAATTATATTAGCCTTGGTAATTTTGTAAACGAAAGTACTTATTCTTTGTATATTTTTTTTTATTGTTGGACCATAGTAAGTAAACGGTTTGTAATAGGATATTTTATATGCAATCAAAATTAAAACTAAGGTTGAAAAAATAAAAACATGATTTTAAAATTGCAAATATTACTGCTGGTATTGAAAATCTATTTAATTTATTAGAAATCACAAATGATTTTGCTTGTACTAAATACAAAATATTAGGTCATTGGCATGTATTTTATCCTAAAATATTTTACTAAGTAACGTAGTTAGTAAAAAACATTAAACTTTTCAACTTTTCTTTCTCTTACAAAAAGTAGCGAGAAAATCGCCTTAAAACATAATCTTCATCCCTCCATTACCGTAATAACATTACACATCCACCCGCCGAGTCATTACCTAGGAAATTATTTCCCTCACCCCCCAGGTGGTCACGTCCAACCCCCATTCCGTCCGTAGTTTAGTTTTGTGGCCTCCGAGAAATCTATTTTCAAGCAAACGCAATCGAATTACCAGGTCCCGTGAGGTTAAAGGAGTTCTGACAAAACGTCTTTACATCTCGTAACGGAATACGTGTGCGGTTGCTAAAAGCTGAGCTGAGGTGGATGCTTAGACGTAGGGGTTTATTTATTGAATAGCCTTTTAGATTTGACTTGCTTCGACTCGTTAATTTGTCTGCAGACTTCAGAGAAATAGAGGGAGAAATAAATCATGTCATAGGTACGCACAAACGAGTAATAATTGAAAATAAAAAATGTGTAAAAATAGATACTATATGTAATGTATATGTCGTGGCCCGATCTTAGAATTAATCACTTTATAATTTAGCCAATCATTTCATAAAATAGTCGTTTTTCATGATGCGGCAGAGTACCCGCTGGCCACATCATGATGTTGATAGTCCAGGGCCATAACCATGAACTCTTAAAACAATCTCAAAGTTGTCAAATCTGTCAATTTTGGTACGTCATTTCATACAAAATTTGACAGAAATGATAATGTTTGACAGATTTGTGATTGTTTTAACAGTTCATGGTTAGGGCCGAATCAGACACTACTTCTTCAAACGTAGGTGGCCATATCTTAAAACAGTTATATTATCTACCGGCAGAGGCGCTGATGTCGCTTTGTTATTGTGAAAACATGGCGGCGGACAATTTAATATTCTGTTCTTGTGAATTGTGAAAGTGAATTATAAGTGTAAATAGAACATTAATTTGCAGTGAATTATTGTTAAAACATTAAGCTAGGTGATTTTTATAAAAGTCACTCGAAAAAAAGGCTCAACGTCAAAAGTCGTGAAGTTTGACACGTAATTCGGGAGGTTAGTTAGGTTATTTAAATCTTTTTATTTATTAGCTTTCTTTCAAAATTACAAATATTTATAATGTTTTACTTATCTATTGAGAAAATTAATATTAAACAAATTCCAAATAGCTTGTAAGTGTATTTATACTTAAATGATATGGCCAAACGTTGATTAACATATCATCAAACGTTGATGTTTCAATGATATGGCTAGTTTTGTTTTGCCGTTTTATGAAATAGGACCATTTTTTGAAATGGCCGGCCACATCATGAAGTGTTTAATTTTAAGATCGGGTCACGACATATATATGGTGCTAGGTTATGACTTTGTAAATCTATAAAAATATAATGCCAACATTATTATTTATAATACAAGGGCGAAATCAGAAATTTGATATCATCTAACTACTTTCTAATATTATGATGAGCAATAAGAAGTACCTATTCTTAATGCGATAATTTGCTTTAATTACACTAGACATTAGGCGACAGCTCACACGGCGGTAACTTTCGACGCATCAAAGGCATTTAGCTGGCGTCTAGTGCGTTGTTGTGGCTACACCTACTACACTAAACGTGTAAAACACGGTCACATTCAAAAACTCTTTGTTAAAGTGAATAGTTATTAAGTTAGGATGGAAAAGACAAAATAAGAAAAGTATTGAGTTCTTAAAAGCGTTTTATTTTAGTTTAAAGACTTGTATCCACAGATCACATGCTAACTAAGACGCTAGAATCAAACGCCTATAAATGGCCACGCACTTAGTGCGCAGCTTAGTGCTTTTATTTAGTTAACACTAATCATGCCGTTATTTGAACGTTAGGCGTCACGCAGGTGAAGCCCCAGCATATGAGACAACAGGTGCCACTAACTGATACAAAATATTGTAGAAAAAAGTATATTTTGCTACGATTGCTACGAGTAATTCGCATAACTACGGTCTGCTACGAGCCCTCGTAGCACACCACTAATATCCTAATATTAAACTGGTGTTTAAAACAGGGTTATATATGACAGGGTACTGTAATTCGTTAATGTAACTTAAATAATAATGTTTGATAACATTAAACTATTACGATATTAAACCTCGAGTCATTCTCATGCTAATAATCCCTACAGTTGAGCAAGCGTTAAATTTTATAGACACCCTATAAAAATCTAGACCCTTTTAGGCATTAAACTGTTTGATTTTTGGTGTAAACACTTTAAAAACCTTTTGATGGTGCGTAGCTAGTTCTCAAATTCAAACAACTGATAAATAATTAATATTAAATTTTCGAATTTACAGACTATTAAAAAAAGAGCTAGCTCAATTTAATTCTATTCGTTTAGAGTCTACATTAAAGGCAAGAAAACGTTGAAAGAATGATATCAAAATATGTGAAAAAGACAAACAAAACCAATCGTAACGACCAAAAATAAAAAAAATAACTAGACTAGCTAAGAGGCTCCTCTCAGGACACCAAGACATGAACCTTTTCTATTTTGACCCAAACCATTCCCGATTACGACGGCTGCCACTATGCCAATCGGATCTTTAAAACTATACAATTACTTAAGTATATAACAATATAAGAATCGTCATCGTAGTTCCTTAAAACAAACTCAAATTCAAATATTTATTGCGTGTCACATTACAATTATGCGGTGTTGAATAAATAGAGGTATACATGTGACGCCCAGCAATGGCATAGCAAACAGAGAGTATTAGGTAACTATTTCAAAAATGAAACTATTTCACAGTGAAATCGCGTTAAATTGTGACTCGTTTAATAGGGATATCCTTTTACCTAGATTTAAATACTTTTTTTTGCTTTTTGTTTAATATTGTGTGTCTTGGTAAGTTCTCAATACCTGTCGATTTTTTTAATTGTACCGTGTGATGTTTAAAATGTATGTATTTACGAAAAATACTATTTATTTCTTATAAATGTTCTCATGTAAGTGGCGTCTACCAATGTCTTTATGAAAATAAATGTTTTTAAACCTTAATTATTAGTATCTTAAATAATCGATAAATATGTAATTTTATTATATTTAACATTGATTTCAGTAGGTAATATAAAGATAGGAAAAGAGCCACTGACCGAAGTATTGTGATTTATAATCACAGATTGCTCTAAAATTTACCCCAGGCTTGTAAACATACGGGAGAATAGGTACTCCACGATGCCTCTTCTCCATAAAGAATTAGGCAAAAATCCGGCTAAACGGAAAACACACGTGATCTGACCCAATTGCAATAGAACATGTCGAGCGGGTCACGTCTCCCTTGATTAAATAACCTATCTCTTCTCGAGCTACGGTGTATTTTTTGCGGCATCGTTAGATCAAAATTAGATCTCAGTTGTTTATGTTCAGGGAAGGTGAGCCGGTATAAACTTAGCTACTGTTGTTGAATAGAAACGTGTGACGCACTGCGCTTGGGACACGCTTTGCAGTTTTCACATGTTTATTTTAAAAATTAAAACGTCTTGTAAATTATATCACTGTAAACAACACGGGTATTGATTCAACATACCTCTTTTTATTTATTAATGTTCCGACGTTTCGTTCTAATTACATAGACCGTGGTCGCGGGAAGACTGCGGGAAGGCCGCGACCATGGCCCATGTAATTACGCTGAAACGTCGGGACAGTAATAAATAAAAAGAGGTATGTTACATCAATACCCGTATTGTGTACAGTGTTGTAATTATAAAATGCAACAAGAAAGTTCAAAATCTTGTAAACTTCCATTTTGTTAATACAATATCGTTACTTCTTTCTACTAATTTTGCTGTTATGTGAAAATCACTCAGACCACCCAGAAGCTTTTATCTCAAAAAAACATTTCGTAACTTGCGACCTTTTTACAAATTTTGTGGTTTCGTGTAGCACTAAGACTACTTAGGTCGTTTTCTGATTTGTCGGCGCAGCAGCGGCGCGGCATTAGCATGCTCGATATACGCGGTAAAGAAAGTATTGAATCTGTGCCGCGCCGCTCCCGCGCATACCGAGCCGATCAGGAACGCTCCATTGAAATACAGGCGCTCGGTAAGCTTTCTCTACCGCGTATACCGAGCATGCTGATGTCGCGCCGCTGCTGCACCGACAAATCAGAAAACGGCCTTAGTACGTACGTAGACTTTTAGGTACTTATTCACATCATTATTTTAATAAAGCTTAAATACATCATAATGGTCTCGATTGATTCTGAAATTAGAATAAATACTGTTTTCATTCGTATTTTTTACCAAAACTGAATTTTGCTTTTGCAGAAGCTGAATATAACTGCTGCGCTTTACCCGACCAGTGCGTAGAAGCACACACACGCCGCGTTTGATTATGGTAATACGTGTTTGCGTACGTGACGCCGTCGGCTGTCGCTTTAAATACGCGCCTCAAACGGTACAAGGATTCATAAATTATGGCCAAATTATTCATGATCGGCGGCGGACGGAGGGGTATCGCGGTTAAGAGGTTAAAACTTGAAACAATTTAACCGAATTTGGTAAAGTTTTGTATTTTTAGGAGTCTGTAGTCGACAAGAAACTCTTGTAACACAGCAGTAAACGCCAATAAATAGTCGACACAAAAATCAGACTTCTGTAATGTTCACTACACGCGGTGGAACTTAAACTGATTAACAATACTTAATTCCTATTAATATAATCTTGTAAATTTTTATATCGATCGATTCGATTTATTTTATAATTCCTTCTTCTTCTATCAACTTACTGTCCCGTTTTAGACGTTAATGAACTCAAACAAGATTATTACCTACGAGTGTGAAATGCTTCACGTTTAAAGGGTTTTTAGGGAATTATGTTTAAATCCCGTTAATTTAAAAAGGTATTTGTAATCAAACAACTAACGCATGATCTAATTTAAAACTTTTATTAAAATAAAATTAAAGAAAAAAATACTTTTTTAAACACAAGCTTTTATTATTTGTTAATAAAATGAACTAAAAAGTTGATAATAAATTAACCTGATGCGAAAAATATCATTATAATATAAGTAGCATTTTTTTTTATAAATAAAAGCGTGTTACATTGTGATAGAAGAAGAAAAATAAGTACCTAGTAAGCTAATGTTCCATTAAAATGTAACACGCTTTTATTTATAAAAAAAAATGCTACTTATATTATAATGATATTTTTCGCATCAGGTTAATTTATTATCAACTTTTTAGTTCATTTTATTAACAAATAATAAAAGCTTGTGTTTAAAAAAGTATTTTTTTCTTTAATTTTATTTTTAACTTTTTAGTAGGTGTTTATACACCCTCATACCATTCAGCCCTCGGCACCTGCTCAACTTCGCATTAGGTCATACATCTAATCAATCAGCCATAATTCAAATTCATAACAAACGGAATGAACTTATTTCCCAAATTTGTTGGAGATACATATTCACGCCAAACAAGATACTCGTCAAGATGAATCAAACGAGCCCAAACTCGATGGGGTTGCGTAGTTTAATTACGGAGTTCCTATGGCCACCTTCTAGCTCTATCATCAGACCTTGGTTACCATATAGTATCAAAGTACTCGACAAGACGAATTAAACGAGCCCAAACTCGATGGGTTTGCGTCGTATAATTGCGGAGTTCTTGTGGCGACGTTCCGGCTCCATCCTCAGACCCTGGTTACCATATATTATCAAAGTACTTGTCAAGTCGAATTAAACGACTCCAAACTAGATGGGGTTGCGTCGTTTAATTGCGAAGTTTCTATGGCCATGTTCCAGCTCGATCATCAGATCCTGGTTACCATATATTATCAAAGTACTCGCTAAGATGAACTAAACGAGCCCAAACTCGATGGGTTTGCGTCGTTTAATTGCCGAGCACCTATGACCACCTTCCAGATCCATCATCAGACCCTGGTTACCATTGAAAGACAAACTACACGTCAAGTCGATTCAAACGAGCCCAAATTCTATGAGGTTGTTTCGTTTCATTGGTAAGTTCCTATGGCATTGGCCACTTTCCAGCCCCATCATCAGATCAGAACCATTTCATCATAATATTGCATTGTCACGCGGTTTACACATGTATGCAAAATTTTAGCTCATCGGTAACCGGGAAGTGGATTAAATTTAACTTGCAAGATTTTATTACAGACAACGGGGCAGGAAAAACTAAAAAAATCTTGGATGGCCACCCTTTAGCTCCATCATCAGACTCTGGTTACTACGTTGCACCAAAGTACTCGTCAAGACGAATTAAACGAGCCCAAACTCGATGGGGTGGCGTCGTTTAATTGCGGAGTTCCTATGACCACCTTTCAGCTCCATCATCAGACCTTGGTTACCATGTTGCACCAAAGTACTCGTCAAGACGAATCAAAAGAGCCCAAACTCGATCGGGTTATGTCGCTTAATAACTGAGTTCCTATGGTCATCTTCCAGCTCCATCATCGGACCCTGGTTACCATCTAGCAACAAAGTACTAACTCGTCAAGCTGAGACTCGATGGGATTGCGTCGTTTCTTTACTGAGTTCCTATGACCACCTTCCATCTCCATCATCAGATTAGACCCTGGTAACCATCATAAAACAAAGTACTCGTCAAGACGATTCAAACGAGCCCAAACTCGATTCGTTGTTGGTTGTTTCGTTTCATTGCGAAGTTCCTATGGCCACCTTCCAGCTCCATCATCAGATCAGACCCTGGTAACCATCTTAAAAAAAGTACTCGTCAAGATGAATCAAACGAGCTCAAACTCGATGGGGTTGCGTCGTTTAATTACGGAGTTCCTATGGCCACCTTCTAGCTCTATAATAAGACCCTGGTGACCATATATTATCAAAGTGCTCGTCAAGACGAATGAAATGAGCCAAAACTCGATGGGGTTGCGTCGTTTAATTGCGGTGTTCCTATGGCCACGTTTCAGCTCCATCATCACACCCTGGTTACCATCTATTGTCAAAGTACTCGTCAAGACGAATTTAACGAGTCCAAACTCGATGGGGTTGCATCGTTTAATTTCAGAGTTCCTATGGCCATGATCCAGCTCCATCATCAGACCCTGGTTACCATCTAGCACCAAAGTACTCGTCAAGACGAATCAAACAAGCTGATACTCGATGGGATTGCGTCGTTTCTTTACTGAGTTCCTATGACCACCTTCCAGCTCCATCATCAGATCAGACCCTGGTAACCATCTAAAACAAAGTACCTACTCGTCAAGAAGAATCAAACGAGGCGAAACTCGATGGGGTTTCGTCGTTTCATTACAGAGTTCCTATGACCACCTTCCAGCTCCATCACCAGACCCTGGTTACCATTGAAAGACAAACTACTCTTCAAGACGATTCAAACGAGCCCACACTCGATGAGGTTGTTTCGTTTCATTGAGAAGTTCCTATGGCCACCTTCCAGCTCCATCATCAGATCACCACCATTTTGTCATATTATTGCATTGTCACGCGGTTTACACATGCATGCAAAATTTCAGCTCAATCGGTAACCGGGAAGTGGATCAAATTTAACTTGCAAGATTTGATTACAGACAACGGGACAGGTGAAACTAAATAAAAGCTTGTAAAAAACACGATTATCAGTGTAAATCTCTTTAAAATTGTGTTGTCAGGATTTTACCTTCACAATATTGATGCTTTAAGTAGTACCTGCACATCATTTTTAACAGTTTAAGTGCCAACAGTTATTAAAATACTTAATCACGGAATAATAATTGCTTGTCGCAAATACATCGTTGTTATAAAACGTAAATTTCTTAAAACATATGTATAAAATATTTAACTGTGCGTGTTTTTAAGCAAAATATTTTGCATTAAAAAAACGATTTAGTAAAAATTATGAATGCAATGCACAATTCAATTGTAAATGATGGTTTCAAAACTTATATTTGTACTAAGAATGACATAATTCAATGTGTCGGAAAAAATATAAGGAAGTACGATTGATAAAATAAGTTCCAAAGAGATTATTGTACCTGCGTACTATGCGGTAAATTTATTATCGCACACGTAGCTAGCTATTTATGAAAAAAGTTACAGGTTGAAATAAAATGAAAAATATTTTTTTCTCGGAAAGTGGTAGTATAATATTACAGTTTACTGGCTCCACGTATTTTGCCAATATTATCGTCAAAATATTACAATAATAATTCAATTGAAATCAGGAAACAACAAATATAAAACGTTTAAACTTTTACTGTTATATAAAAAACTACTCAATACTAAAAAAATTATTAATTGAAAAAACCTGACTGCGTAAAAAGTGAACCTCTGCCAGGATTCGAACCTGTGACCCTAACCCCGAGTATGAATTACTACATTAAGGCAGTAGCAATAAATAAATTGTAAACTTATCTGAATGTTCGCATAGTGCATTCAATACTGCAACTAACAAGTCAATAAAGTAACCCTCCTGCCACTTCTATCGACATATTGTGGCATTTGACTTTTAAAATGGCCCATAAAATATTCAGTTAACAATTTTAACCTGTCCCGCTAAAAATAGATGCGGTTTTGTAAAATCAAGAGCTAAGAGGCTTTAAATTTAGGCTCCTTTTGCAAAATGTGGCTGAAATATTATAATATTTGCAGTAGCTGAAATATTAATCACAGAGTTTAGGTTTTACGGGCTGTTAAAATATAAAACAAAGAAAGCTTAAGGTTAATAACCCATTTTCTGCGACACAAAACAACTTTATGAAAATAGTGATTGTTCCGTAGTCTAGTTATGTCCCCACATTATAGAAATACCTAAGTAAGCACTCTCGCTTATAACTCCGTGAAATAATAATCCCTTAATAAACACCTTTAAACAAAGGACTCAAATTTGCTTAATCAGCATCCGGAATACTTGGAAGACGCATCACGTCTCTTGCACAACAACTAAATAAAATCCCTTAGTTAACACTTTTGATTCTTTGATTATAGGATACATGTCTAGATTAAATATATAAGCCAACTGTTGGCGCCAAATTTTGTTTCGCCCGCTCAGTGGCGCGCTTGTTATAGCATATAGCAACCCATAATTGTTACCATAGTAACTTGTTACCATAGCAACCCATAATTGTAACCATAGTTGTTACTCACTCAAATCTGGCCTGTTCTTTTGGTGACAATTTCAGCACCACACTCTATCTAGACATGTTTATAATCAAAGTTTTATTATGACTTTTAAGAAAGAAGTCTAGAAAGATCTTTTAGAACAAAGGACTGATTATGCTTGATCAGCATCCGGGAATATTCCAGGTAGACGCTTCACGTATTGGTCACAACAAGTGACAAGTTTAAAAGGCACTGTAGGCTCAGGCATGGTGTCTTTCACACTTCAAAACTCCGCTTATAGGTCTGCTCATCAAGAGCATTAGTGTTTAAATTAAATTAGTTTATTAAAATTAAGTGTGGCTGCTATAAAGAGGAGAAGAGGAAGGCCTGGCCAACTGGCTGATGAATGTCCAGAGAGACATGAAGGAACCGGTTCTGAGGGAAGAGGACGCACAGCGACGGACCACGTGGTGTCGCATGATTGGAGAAGCCGACCCCGTGTAACGGGAAAAGGCGAGGCCAAAGAAGAAGAAGTTTATTAAAATTAAGTATTCTTTTAACTTTAAGTGTATTTTTTTAAAGTCTGCGCGCTGTCCGGATTTGACTACCTACATCTATTCAAATGACATATAATTTATTAGCAAAATGGTCTAAAATGGTCTGGTTCTCAGTCTGATGGAATCGCTTCAAATGTAATTAATGAATAATGTCAATGATTGTTATTTGTGCTCGCTGGTTGACGCAAGTTTAAAAACCTATCATAAGGTTTAACGAAACGATTAATAGGGTAGCAGCTTGGAGCATTATACTATGAAAATAGCTAAAATACACCAATTTTGCCGTTTCAACATCAGTCAGTTGTCTTATCTTTCTCACGGCATAAGCAGCAGAGCTAAGTCTTCCCGACAGAGTCTCGATATGCGCACCATATTGCAAACGGGAATCTAAAGTGATTTCTAAAAATGTAGTGGAACTAGATGTATTAAGTTGTTCATCTTTTACAGTTATATATGTCGAGACAAGTTTTACGTTGGGCATTGTAAATTTGATGCACTTTGTTTTATTTGCATTGAGCATAAGATTATTGGTGGTGAACCAATGCAATACTTGCGAGAGTGCATTATTTACATCGTCAAATGAGTCTTTACCTCAGTATCATTTGCAAATAACACTGTCTCACAGAGGTCTTTCGTAAAAGATGGAAGGAGAGGAGACGGAGAGGAGACGCTACTGCCCGTCTTCTTATGGCGGTTCTCCTGTAGTCGCCTCTTACGACACCCATAGGAAGAGAAGGGGTGGTGCAATTCCTTTAACGTGCCAGCACCACACGACATCGGTTGAATTAAAAATAAATAACACTTGAAAAAAATCATCGACCTCAGGGTGGGACTCGAACCCACGTCCCATCGCATGCCGGGCGAGTGCTTCACCAACTAAGCTACCGAGGACGTCACGTGACACGATGAAATTTCTCAAGTGTTTTTTCTCGCTTTCGAAGCCAGCGTATCTCTGATCAACGTTGTAGCTATATGTATAGCTGAGTAGTATCGGTTGAATATTTTAACCTGACATTAATTGGACGTAGTTTAACTTTAAGGACTCAACCCACACGAAGTCACTTTTGAGATATGATTTTTTAAAGTTCAGATGTGTATTCTTCTGTGATAAAGCAAGTAATCATTTGAAAGTTACATTAAATTAAAGGTAAAAAATACAAACTTTTTATGGATTAACTTTATAGAATCATTTTGTACATAGTTTGTTAGATATTTCATGAAATATGGGTTTGAGTCCTTTCGGCTAATTGAATATTTGCATGAAGTGACCCTTATTTACGTTTCGCTGAAAAGACTCAGATTTGGAAACTTATTAAAATAAATGATAAAATTATATAAAATGAAAAAAAGTATAAGAAATAAGGATCAGTAGCCCGCTTGCGGCGCTTTCCCCGGTGGGCTCTTGGGTGGGTTTTGATAATAAGTCAGCCAAATGTACAGCCATAGTCGCGGCCTGGAACTAAAGTTTTTCTGTGGCCCCAATGTCGACTAGGCAGCCCTCTATTTTCGGAAGTTGCTATCTGCAGTCTGCGATGCGGGGATGCCACTTATTGGTGGCACTCTTTAAATGAAAGCAATGCATTGGTGATCCTGCAAATATCGGTTTTTCGTTCCGCCTGCTTGCAAGCTCGCTGAGAGTATCTTTGGCAACGTGGTAAGCGTTCCTCCCTAATTGTAGATGAGGGAGTAGAGAGACACCTCCTTGAAGTATACTTCTAGGCTACAAAAACCTTATAAACCCACAATTCACAAGGCAAAAAGCCAGACCTGGGAGAAATTCATAGGCGACCTTAATTGTGACCCATGTGGATGCCCATGCTGAGTCGTGCGCAAGAAGAAGTTAATATGTTACCATATTCTTAGAAATAAATGAATTTGATTTGATTTTCATTTGTTTTGCTTTGATTTGATAAGCTGTGCACTCCCAATTCTCAGATTCTTACCGGTATAGTAGCTGGTCTATTCCCAGAGTGAGAGTCCTCCCACTAGTTTCATTAGACTCCATCTGTACAGAATGAGCTGGTCCAAAATATCTTTCCAACTACAGGGTAGGAACTAGGCGGCATAATACTGCGCCCTCAGGCCAAAAAGACTCAAATGGTGTCCCTGGTTGTATGTTATCGTTAGCGTCAGACTCAGAACCCCTTAGAAATCACCTGATAGGAATGTTTAATGAGTGTTTTAAATCTGGTCGCTTCCCTTAAATCTGAAAGGATGGTCAGTTAGTTTTTCTCTGTAAAGAAGGGAGATCGGCGGACACTCCCTCTAGATATCGCCCGATTGTCTTACTCGATAAGATAGCTAAGATATTTAAAAGAGTTTTAGCCCATCCTTGAAAAATGGCTAAACCGCAGCCACAGGCAGAATAAACATTGCCTTGCCAGCATTTAACCTTTTTCGTCGCTTTTATTTTTGACATTTAATAGTATTCTGACAACTATTTTCATCTTTGGATTCTGTCGCCACTTTTACTTGATGTAACCTGCACAAGCACTCGTGATAAATACACTCGCTACTGTGGCTTAGATGACTAACTTTATAAACTCCAAAGATAAAGGGTTGCTTCTTCATAAAATGTAAAATAGCCTCAAATAAAATAGGAACGGCTCTCCTATAATGGAATCTGAGAACGGCTGAACCAGTTTTCATGGTTTATTTTCGAATTCGTCTCCACCCTGAATAGTAGAATAAATAAATAAATATTGAAAAGCCTGTCGAAAAAAATTGGCGGTTAGAAGTTCGCCGGGTCAGCTAGTTGATTATAATTCATACAGCCAATATACGAAATAATTTTTTGATATAATAACGTTGTATTATTAATTAGTTTATAATCGTTATTTTAAATATTAATAATATTATCACAAACAAAATACATATAAACTAAGACTGAATTCTTTTTCTGAATGAATATATGACTCTCGTTATTTTAAATTTAATTTAACTGAAATGATAGATTGTATGGGTTTTTTAAGTTAAATAATAATGCGGAGTCTTTAATACATAATCATTTTATCAGAACTGACCCAGGCAGTTTGAGTCTTTATAGCTGAATAAAAGTACGGAGCTTTTAATAGATGATCATTTTATCAGAAGTGACTCAGTCAGTTTGAGTCCTTTTAGCTAAATAAGTATGATGCTTACTCCTTAGGAATTATATTTATCTAAAACGACTTCGATGGTTTGAGGCTATTAAGCTGTATTAAAATGACATGTCTTCAAACATGTAGGTTGAGTCCATGTATTTAAAAAATATACTTATAGTGTGTTTATTGCTATGATTTTTTCTGGTGTGAAAGACCTACCCTTAAAGATCATTTTGGCATGCATAACTCATTTTTGACCAAAATGTGGATTGAGTCCTTTCTGCTAAACTACGTCCAATTGGCAGACAGAATAACCATCTTAAAAAAGTAGACATGATTTTTCCAAGTTATTAAAGTTGTTAACCAAAATCTTATTAAATTCAAATCTTGTTGTTATAAAGCAGTAAATACAATGTAACGGTTATTTATTTATAAAGGTCACATGAAAGGTATTTTATAATAAGGTTAACTTACCTATCTTGTTAAAAAAGTTTTAATTTTTGCTTCGTTTTTTATATGAATTGGTAATTTATTAAATATTTTTACTGCCATGTAGTATGGACTAGTATTTAGCATTTTGATTCTAGAGAGGGGTAAGTAGAGTCTATGTTTGTGTCTGGTGTTAATGTTATGAGTTTCTTTGACTTTAGTAAATTTTGTAATGTTTTTATATGTAAATATGCATAGATCGTAAATGTATATTGTTTCCAACTGACTTGTTTTTTAGGGTTCAGTACCTATTCAAATTAAACCAATGGGATTCTGTTACTTAGCTTGCACAATCTGCCTGTAAGATTCAGTGTCTCTCCTAACTCTAAAACGTTTTTTCCAATGTTTTCGTTTTTTTGCTCTATCGTGCAAAAGATAAAATAATTAAAAATGTATGCATATAAGAATGAAGTTTTATGCAATTCTGCAAATTCAGGTTCACTTAGCCAATAAAAACCAGCTAAGTAACACATATAATACAGTAGTTGTTTAAAAATAAAAATCACAAAACAGTATGTATAAAAATAAAATTAATTATTCGTTTGAAGTGCAGACTAAAATACTTTGTATCCTTAAACATCTATTTAAATATAACTTAATATACCTATTTTTTATTAATATATTAAAATTTTATAAATGAATCAACAAAGTTAAACTTACACTATCCAATCTAACTAACTAATCCAAAATCGAGTAAAGTTCTGAGACAGACACGTACTCAAAGTTACCCAGGCAGCTAATTGCCGACAAATAACTAAAATCAAAGAATCCTTTTCATCCACAAGTTTCGAACGCGCGCTCATCAGGGGCTATAAAGCTGGGCACACATGATAGGTATGAGGCCTAAACGACATCAATAAAAAGGACCTTAAACTTAATTAAAAAGCGACACGACAGCCAATGATAAATTACTTACATTAGAAGAAACATTTTACTGTATGATTACACCATTTTTAGGGTTCCATACCCAAAGGGTAAAACGGGACCCTATGACTAAGACTCCGCTGTCCGGCTGCCTGTTTCGTTAGTCACCATGAACCGTGTTAGGTAGACAGTTGAAATTTTCACAGATGATGTATTTCTGTTGCCGCTATAATAACAAATACAAAAAAAAAAAAATTCAAGGGGCTCCCATACAAAAAACGTGAGTTTTATAGATAATGGTACGGAACCCTTCGTATGCGAGTCCGACTCGCACTTGGCAGGTTTTTTTTGCGTAGCGGGAACCCCACTGTAGAAGAACTATTTACGTTTATTTTAAAGAGAGCCCTCGGTGTGCGAGTCCTACTCTCAAACATCGCTAGTTTTTGCTTAATATCTTTTCAGTTAGATTATTTTTAAACCTTATTCCTACATTTGCAAGCAAAGTAAGGAAAACGTAGTTTCAGGATCATGCTTTACGGGGGTCGATTGACGTGGTTATTGTGATCAATCTCAATGTATTTTTTTATGTCAATGCTCTTTACAGATGAAGTGAAGTTAAAAGATCTCAACCTCGTATCGTAAACGTTGGTGTATCCCTACCCTTAGGCAGAAATGTGCGTAATTACTAAACACGAAAAGGATCTATTCAAGAAACACATTATGTACCTACGAGCGTATTATGCATAATTATTTACGTGTTACAGTCAAAGGGTTCCGCGTGAAACTTCAGATTTAATGACATAATGATATTAAACTACGATATCTGTTAACAAATCACAGTTGGAAGCATGAAACATAACGCCACAACGATACGTCATAGGTTATTTTCTATAGCCTAAAAATTAAGTCGTTTATTTGCATTACATGTGTGGGTGATATTTTTACTGTACTTCACATGCATCTTGCAAGGGTATAGCAAGTTTTGCTGAATTAAAGTTAAGTAGTGGACTTGTCTACTAATAATGACTATTAATTATAAGAAATTAACATTAAATTATGACTGATTAAGATTTAACCTATAAAAATGTTTTTTAATTTATGTTATGTATTGTATATAATATTTATAAATATATTTATTTTACACATGACATTATTATAAATACATACATAAATACATATTGAACAACATCACATACATTGCTCTGATCCTAAGGTAAGTAGCTAAAGCACTCGTGTTATAGAAATCAGAAACAACGACGGTACCACAACACCCAGACCCGAGACAATATAGAAAAGTTCGTTTTCTACATTGACCCGACCGGGGATCGAACCCGGAACCTCAGAGATGGCGGCGCTATTAAATGTCCGGCATGCTCGCCTCTCGGCTACGGAGGTCGTCATAAATATTGGACAACATCAATACATTGCTCTGATCGTCAGGTAAGTATTCGAACCACATAAAGAAACCAGAAACAATGACACGGTACCTACCAAGCCACCCAGACCCGAGACTATGGGCCTGTTTCACAATCAAAGTAAGCACTACTCAACAAATAAATTTTAATAAAGAACATTTTATATGAGTTTCTTATCCGGCAGATTAAACTAACCGAGACTTACTTAGCGAATGTGAAACAGGGCATTAGTCTATAGTCAAAGTCTGATTAACTCTTTATTAAAATACTAGCAGCCCGTCCCGGCTTCGCACGGGGTAGACAATTATCGCTAATAGTTTCGGCAGCGCATTCGACGAAAGACATTTTAAGACTCATTTTCCTACACCTTCGGTTACATTGTTCAAATTTTACCAAGGATTCCTAATTTTTTTCAAATTGAAATGTAGCCTATGTCAAATTGGAAGAATGTAGCATTCTATTGGTGAAAGAATTTTTTAAATCGGCCCAGTACTTTTTGAGCCTATTCATTACAAACATACAAAAATAGGTACAAATCTTTCCTCTTTATAATATTAGTATAGAAAATACTTGTAGGCTTACAGATTGAATCCAACACGCATGCAAGCTATTACATAGTCAGAGATTACAAAATCAGTCAGATTAATTATTATCAATTAATGTCAATACACTTATAAAATAACTACACACTAAGTCAATATCTATTTTCAATGTCAAAATAAAGTAAAAATGTCAAAATATCTCCTGATTTAAATATTTATAAAATTGATTAAATATAATGTACTATTTGGTCAGCGAAAATGTCAATATCATTGTGTCGAGCGAGCAAGTCCCCTATGCAACGCAATGCACGGTTGTGGGGGCGTTCGCGTGATAAAAACTGAACACTTGTTTTAAAGCAGTGCAGACTCTATGCATAATAATGGCCTGCAGGCATTATTTTGTGCATAGAATAAGCCATTTATACACGCACGCACAAACAAAACCTAACTCACCCGACCACTTAATAATACCAAACAAAAAGTTCAAGTTTTTCTTGGGGAAAAGCCAAAAATTGGCTTTGTAGCAGTTCGCAATACATCTTATCTTGCTCTCCTATCCGGAACACTGCAAAGCTGTTTGGCAGCGGGAATAAACAAGCTGGTGAAAGAGGCAGGCTTATGGGTTTTGTTGTGATACAGCAAGCGGTCAGGCCACACGCGCAGCCTCGTGAAAGGAAAATAAATTTAAACAAGGTTATTGATAAAAAAAACCTGCCAAGTGCGAGTCGGACTCGCGCTCGAAGGGATCTGTACCATTATCTTTAATACGGCAAAAAAAAAACACGTTTGTTGTATAGGAGCCCCCTTAAATATTTATTGTATTCTGTTTTTCAGTATTTGTTGTTTTAGCGGCAACAGAAATATATCATCTGTGAAAATTTCAACTTTCTAACTATCACGGTTCATGAGATACAGCCTGGTGACAGACCGACAGACAGACAGCGGAGCCTTGGTAGTAGTTTTACGTAGTATAATTTTTTCTCTATGATAATAGGGTCTCGTTTTACCCTTTGGGTACGGACCCCTTAAAACATCCTCCATGATCCTTAATACAGAAAGTCAGTTATGACTCCGATCAGGGCCCTAACCATGAACTGTTAAAACAATCACAAATCTGTCAAACATTATCATTTCTGTCAAATTTTGTATGAAATGACGTACCAAAATTGACAGATTTGACAACTTTGAGATTGTTTTAAAAGTTCATGGTTATGGCCCAGACACCTGTGTCTCTTAGGCACACTTAAGGGAATCAGATCATTTATTTTTGGTTTCTATTTAAATAATTTTTTAGTAATTTACAGAATTTTCTAATCTTTGGTATACGTATATATTGATTTAGCTTGACTAATGAATTTTTGATGTGTTTTCGTGTTTCTAAATATGATATTCTTGACGCTTTCCAGCCACCGGAACAGGCTGGGTTTCGCAAAGGTTACAGTACCATAGACCACATTCACACGGTGCGGCAGGTTATACAGAAGTCCGAAGAGTATAACCAGCCCCTGTGCCTGGCCTTTGTGGACTATGAGAAAGCCTTCGACTCGTTCGAAACCTGGGCTGTTATGGACTCCTTGCAGCGATGCCAAGTCGATTGGCGGTACGTGAAGGTGCTAAGAAGCCTGTACAGTATGGCATCAATGTCCGTCCAAGTACAAAACCACCGAACAACACCCATCCAGCTGCTCCGAGGCGTTAGACAGGGAGATGTTATATCTCCGAAACTGTTCACCAACGCACTGGAGGATGTGTTCAAGACGCTGGATTGGAACGGACTGGGCATCAATGTAAATGGCGAATATCTTACGCATCTTCGCTTTGCCGATGACATAGTTATTATGGCCGAAGTACTATCGAAACATGCGAGTTATTTTTTTAATAAAAATATTTTTGTTCTCAACTAATCAAAAAAATAATCATCAATTTGAAAGCATGAGAAACGATAGTTTCTTTTACGAGATGTGACGTATTTGGGTACTGCCTGCCGCACAAAATAAATGTTTAAAGTAAAAGAAGCTCCCGCACAAAGTAATACAGCATAAACTGCATCGCACGCGCTGCAGGCGATTTGAATTTGATGCTTACAGGTGATAAATCTATTGTACTACTAAGATGGAATCATTTTACTGCGGGAAAACAACCACTTAAATGTCTCGGTGTATTGTAACAGAGTCGCATCGTTACACCGCCAGACTTATTAACAGTTTCAACAACGATACATAATTGGAAGTTAGTGTTTTGTCGCCTACTCGTCTCGTCAACTCGTGGACCGTTACAGTAATCGAGTTGTCACAAGTTGTGCCATTCAGATAGTTATAGCTTTACGGTGGGCTAAAGTTAAATAGGAATTCGGATATTTCCATTCCGAGAACTAGTTGTTTTGAAGCCTTGTAGTAGGTATTTACCTACTTATTTGAAGGTTATTTCAAAAATGATTTTCGTGGAAGAAATTTTCATGTCACTTCTCCATACAAGCTGATATCATCTGGTTGGCGGTAGGTAGTATAGGAAAGTGTTTTGTTATTTGAGCAAAATATTTTTTTATTATTTTAAGTAAAAATGTTAAATTGATTAATCAATAAACAAATCGATCTGCAATACAAATATAATACCACAATGCTACGAAAATTATATTCAAAACACGTTATTCTCATCTGAAAACCACATGTTAACTAATTAAGTAAATCTTTATTTAAAAAAAATAAAAAAAATAAAATTTAAAAATAAACACAGCTGTATCTGTGTAATTAATACAAACAAATGATATACAACATTGTGCAACTGTTACAATTTTAATTTTCAGCGTATCATATTAAGATTAATGTTGTTCAAACATGATTGTTATCATAATTGTTTGGATATGAACACCTAAACCATTGCTTTAAAAGCAAAAAGCAAATAACAACAGCGATAACCTATAAATAATTATAAGTTGATTAAAAAAAACCGAGCCAGCGAAGAACATTCAGAAGTACTGTTTTCGCAAACTATATTCCGAAAATGAGTCAAAGTTTACAGACGAATAACTCCCAGCCACTCGTAAAAACGGCGACTTATCCGCCTCTTTAAACTATGAAACGACATAAAATAAATTAAAAACTTCCCCTCTGAACTTGCTGTAAGTAATTCAGGATGTTACACGCAGATACCAGATTTGGACATTTTGATATGTTTGAGATGTATACGTATACATAACTATGTAAAAAGTTGGGGAAAGGTATTTTTGGATTCGTATGTAAATAATTGTAATCAATCTCTGGTTGCACATTGTCTTATTAAATAACAAAGAACAAAAAAAAATTAAAAAGGTCCTTGCCATTTTTTCAAAATGAAAAAAGTGTTTTTTAACCGACTTCAAAAAAAGGCGGAATTTCTCAATTCGACTGAATGTTGTTTTTTTTTGTATGTTTGTAACGCGATTACGCCGTCAATTGTAGACCGATTTCAAAATTTCTTTTTTAGTTTGAAAGAGTATACTCCCGAGGTGGTCCCATTTTCTGATGGGATCCCTGGGAAATCTAGGCCATCCCTCAATTTATATAACACACACACATTTTAACTCTCAATGGCTGGCACCGACTCCAAAAATACTGATTAGGTAAATGTTTTAGTTAATATAATTTTTCGCTTTTTAGTTTCATTTTGAAGTCGGTTTTTAGTTTTATTATTAATTTAACAAATCGATCACGTAAATGAACCCAAACTTTTGTCATTGTTTCTAACATCTGTCCTGTGTAACAAAACCGAGTAAAGCTACTATACTTACTACAACAATTGTCATCTTATACTCTTTCTAAATCAACAAATAATACAAAAGCAAAAAAACGAAACATAATCACAACGAAGAATAAGTATATACCTACTCGTATATCCAGTAAAATGAAAATTCAAAAAAGGTCTCGTAGAACACCGCGGTCGTCATCGGTTGTAGCAAAACGAGTAAAAGTTTAGCCAGTCGGTACATTGTCAGATTTAGCCGGCGCACATTGACAGATTTCTGATGGGAAATCGGACGCCAGACTTCTCAATGAATGCGATTTTGTAGCTGTGTTGCTTCATATTAGGGTCTGCCTTTGTGGTTTTAAAAAATCGGGAAGTAAGTTTAGGTTGTACCCTAAAAAATTGCCTACGGATCATTTTCACCCTAAAGAAGGCATTTTATGTCCCCATAATAATGCAATTTAAGATAATGCACAACTTCTCAATATAAGGTGCTTTGAAATAAAATACTGTCACGAAAAGCGATTTTACTGTGGTTAAATATAATTTGGTACTATTTAAAGCTATTCAAGATCCAAGAAGTCCACAAGTGGACCGACGATCTGGTGAAGGTCGCGGAAAACCGCTGGATGCGGGTGGCACAAGACCGATCTTTGTGGAAATCCTTGGGGGAGGCCTATGTCCAGCAGTAGACGTCTTTCGGCTGATGGATGGATGGATGGAAGATTCAAGAAAACCAGTTTTGTATGTCGAACATAAAGTTCATGATCGAGCGAGGTCCCAAATTATCTGATCGGGGTAGTAGCATTTTTATAATTTCTTTTTTGGAATAAAAACTATTAATATGTACTATTATTCTTAGGAATTGAAGACACCCCTGAAAGTAGCGCTGCATTTTCCAGCATCATCACACACTGAGCTGATGTCTATTTTAAGATTACATCATGAAGCTGAATAACTTTTTTTTTTAAATCGGCAGGTATTATATTATTTGAAAACAATAAAGCTTTATCTACCAAAGGGTTTTACAAAGCTAATATCATTACAACAATCGATTGGTCACAGCCGACCGCAAGATGTACTCAATCGCGGGAATTGGTTCAAAGTAATTATCACGCATATTGATTTGGTGTTTACGACTAAATTAACCCAATTACGCGTTGATTACAGCTCAGATCCTATTATACGGCATGTTGACCGGCGCCGAGCGAAACTGATTTGATAATCAAACAAAACAGTTATAACGTATTGTGTGACAGATACTCAATTGAATTACATGGTAGTATCCTCGAAGAACCGTTCGTCGTGTTATAAACTTCCAGTTGAACAAATTTTGAAACGCTATTATGTAGTGTTGGCGAAATATCGATAGTTTGAATATCGTGTATCTTGAAAGTCAGTCACACTATCGATGGCATAATCAATACTTAGCGCAAAAACAATGATCTGTCTATTGATAAATTTAACACTTTAAAAAACCGGTAAATAAACAGAACATTATGGCTTGTAGAAAAAGTAAACTAGCCAACGTTGATATCTAAAGTTAAACTGGATGGTACCGGTTCTCCTTCTGTCAGAAAGTATCTTACCTCTTCCAATGGAAAGCGTTAAGCAGGTAGCAAACTCAGGTTGGCCAATCTAAGGAAAGTAGGGCTACGCTTAGGGTTACCATCCGTCCGGGTTTCCCCGGATTTGTCTTAGATAAGAGTGCGTCCGGGAAACGTATAGGCGGGGTTGAATTTGTAGTCGGGGCTAAAAAATTTAAATCTCGGGCGATTAACCGACATGCTAGATTCACTCTCCCCCCGCAGTTATCCGGGTTCTGGCCTCCAAAATCCGGGGTCTCGTCCTGATTGCCAAATGTTAGAGATGGTAACCTCAGCTATACTAATGGCATTGGACAAGGGCGATTGCGATACTACCACCCTAACCATAGGCTTTCTTTTTTCATCATTCATCATTTCACGGACAGCTGAACTCGAGGATCTGTTACGCGCCACCGAAAGTGTGGTTCGTGCGGTGAAAACTGGTCTTCAAAACTGACAGAATTTCCATCAGCAAGAAAAATAGAAGATAGTTTTATTAGTATATTATTAATAATATTGCAGCTACTGATCGTTATTGTCGTGATTTCGTTATGCCATCATAAGAAAACTACTGGCTGTGTCTTTACAATCGATAATTTATCGATAGACTATAATTATGATTCTGGACTTTTGCGTGACAACACTAGTTTTCTGGGTAATTGGATTTAAAGCAGGCGTTTATTCTCTAGTTGTGGAGTATTAGTTGCCGTAAGTCCTTTTGCCAAATTTAGTTTTAAGTTCCTGTTTGTACACAAAGAGATAAATGAAAACCTTCCCGGTGACAATAAATATCCATTCGACCGACGTTAGGATTTTCCTATCTCATAAAAGGAATTTAATACACAGACCTAAGATTTTCGTACTAAGAAAATAACTTTCACCAAAATCAGAAATGTTAAATTTACCAAATAAACGACATAATTTACGTGTAACATGTTTTTTTTTTGTGGTAAGAGAGCATTAGAATATCGTATTATTTAAGTAAAATATTAGAAACAAGACACAATAGAATTTCAAAATTACCATTATGTACCTAACTCTCCTACTAAGTAGTATAAATTTATCAGTTAAGCTGTGTGTAAATACAGTCTGGTGTAAAATTAGCTATATTAAAGCCGCAGTGGTAAAGGGGCCGAACCGACAAGTCACCCACCAAGTTCCCAACTTGTGGCTCTGCATGGCAAACTTATCACGCCGGGCTAGGGCTCGTTCACTACAAGGTTTTCATTAAGCTTATATAAATACTATTTAATTTAAAATAATATACTCAAAATTAATTTATTTGCATTTTTCGTATTTTGTCTCCATATTGGCAAAACTGTATTAATTAGCATTGGAATCTTAAAATGCTAGTGTATGATTAATTTATTTTTAAGCTAAACGAAATATTGTAAAGCTGTTTGTTTTCTACAGAAAAAAACAAATTTTACTTTTCGTTTCATTGAAACAAAACACTGGTAAGTGCGAGTCGGACTCGGTCACATACAATCTTGTAGGTGAGTAATTTGTTATTTTTTACCGAAAATCCAGCCTCGAAGGTTTTATTAGTTTTTAAGTTAGTTGAAAAATGTTTTTGTTATTCAGCTACAAATGTTCGAATTTTGGACTTTCGTCGTTACTTGTGCCAAATAAAAACGTTTCTTGCTAAATTTCATGGTTCTAGGTCAACAGGAAGTACCCGATAGGTTTTGATTTCTTTGCGGGGGTCGAAATATGCGGCAAGCCAGACCATACCTTTAGATTTAAATCTTGAGTATTTGATATTAATTTCAACTTGATTCCACGCGTTCCAGATGAAAATGGTCTTGACAGACAGACAGGCGAACAACGTTGGAACTGACGTTCCATTAATGTCAAGGAAAATGACAATTTTGTATGGAAATGTGTTTTTTTTCCTTCTCATTTAAATTTTGGTGCTTCAGTAAAAGATGTTTATTTCAATGGGTAGGACCTCCAGTTATATCAAATTCTTCATTTAACCAGACACAGTATAATCAATACACCACTAAAGCCCAGTTCCTATATCCCAGAAACGGTTGGTTTTGCTAACGGATGGTAGGAATTGTCAACTTGACATACTTAAAAGCGTTCCTATAAATGACAAATACAATACAATACAAAATACAAAATGTTTATTTCATTAACTTAGTGTCTAATACAATATTAGTGAATGGAGCAAAATATGCTTGTGTTAGGTAACACCGCTCTTCCATAGCATGGTTACAATAGACTAATTTAGGCCACCTGGATAGTCTCTACCATAACATAAACATTAAATAGTTTTTTAATTCAAACGTGCTAATAAAATTACTAATTGATAAATGTTACTATAATATAATATATAATATAATATGACGCTTCGTGAAATTTTATAGGAACGACTATAATGGCTCCACGCTTTTGACACCAAAACGATCAGTTGCTGATGTACACTAACGCATAGTACAATATAGGAACCCGGTGTTAGTAATTGAATAATGAAATGAGGACAGTGTGGCTCAGGCTCAATTAAGTTCTGGCACGCTGTCTGCGCGAGGGGTGTGCTGGGCGCTCATGCGCGCTGCTGATAAACTATGTGGAGGACTCATTTGATGCTCTACATGCGAATCGGAATAGTATTCAACTATTTACACGGGTGGGTGAGAGAGTAGATGGCCAAATATTGTTAATATTGTTTCTATGAGAGAAGGAAAGAAACCAGCATTTTTGCATAACCGAAATTTTTATCAAAATTAACCGCTAAATATACCAAATAAATGGAACCATGTAAAACTCTTATTGTCTGGTACCGTACCTACTCTAAAAATAACCAATTATATATGTGTTCATGATTATTTTTATTTTTGTATTTGAATTATAATTGCTTAACGAGACGAACCATTAAAGTGCAAACAACAGTTATCTTCTGAACACCGATTTCATCGCCCATAATCCATCTTAAGAGTTAATTATTATCTACAAATTTTAAATAATATATTATTGGGTTCAAGTTTAGCGAAGATATTGTGTAACATTGCTACAATTAATAAAATTGTGACTCGTGAATTTGTTATAATTCCAGTAATCATCTGAAGTTCATCACCTTACCAAATAATATTTTCTTAATGCACAATTAATGTGCTTAACTTGTTGGTAAATATACTAAAATCGCAATATATTTGAGGAGCTCCCTTAAATTTCTCAATGAATGTGGAAATAATTTTCATATCTGTTTATAAATAACGGAATTTTTACGTGGTAAAAACAAAGAATCGCATTGGGAATCTTCTCCTATTTTAAAGTCAGTGAAGAGATATTTGCTTTTTCCGGGCATATTATTCTGTGGTTTCCAAAGAAATTTCTTAGGTCATCATCATCATCATTTCAGCCTGTTGCAGTCCACTGCTGGACATAGGCCTCCCCCAAGGAGCGCCACAGCGCACGATCTCCCGCCCTTTGCATCCAGTCGCTGCCAGCTGCCTTCTTCAGGGCATCGGTCCATCTAGCCGGGGGGCGTCCTACACTACGTTTGCCTAATTTCTTAGGTAATCTTTCAAATTTTTCTGTTTCGAATCTGAAAGAAAAGGTAATGTGTTTCTTTTTTTCCCTATTTAATAATAGACTTATTATTTCTTACTAGCAAAACCCTCTGTTTCGCATCTTTAAATTTTATCAAAATTCAAAGAATTATATCGCCGTATTCCGCGAAAACTCTTGATCGGAGCGTCCCCAAACAATTGCAATATTAAAGCTGAAAACACACATTCGCCGCCGCAGCGGCGGAATCATTCCAAACAGTTGCCCAAATGCCTTTACAGCCTCTATTTGCTTCATCGTCTTTGTTTGAATTTGTTCAAACTCTCGCTTCACTACTGCAAACCGCACCTCCACAGCTTTCAAACCCTTATTACTTACCGCATTAAGCCCGAAATCATTTGCACTGACCGCAATTGAAATTGTCTTTCGAACAAATTTAATAAAGTGGCCAATTTGGACTTTAACGCAAACGACTAAAGTGCAAATTGGAAAAGCGTTTATGAATATTTACTCTAGTACTGCTCTGCTACACTTGATATTGTTTCTGCTTATTATTGTTGACTAAACGGATTGTCCTTGTCTTTTGTGTGTAATAGTGATTTCTGTTTTACATCGCTCGATTTGAATTTTGTAAGTAACTTTGGTATGGTATTGTGGCTTGATTCGAACCTGTATGATACACTCAGTTTCAAAAAATAGATTCAAATTCTATATTTTCTAATACGAGTACAGTAAAAATCATAATACCATAAACCCTTCCAACAATCGTACTATTTATCTTACTGCAAACTAAGCAAAGCCTAATCTATTACGACTAGATAACGGATATACATATTATTAAAACAAGTTTTTTAAACACCCATGACTAAAGAACAAATTAAGCGATGTGATATGTTTATTTCTAAAATTAATCAACTGAAACGATTTCTTGATTGTAATAACTGTTATTACTGCCTTTGAAAATCCTGAACTCAATTGACTCCGGCCAATCTGGGAGGTAACCAACAATGAACTCTTAAAACAATCTCAAATCTGTCAAAAGATTGTTTTAAGAGTTCACGGTTACCCCTCTGAAATGACAAATGCTTGTTTTTATTACACAAACATTTCTCAATTTGTGGGATAAGAACCTGTAACCTTGTGGTCATGATACGGATGTGAACTACTAAACCAGACGTCAAACGTTGAAGGAGTCCTTCCTACGTCCAAAAGTGGACGACATTAATGATCTTGATGATGACTGTGATGATGATGGTGATGATAATGATCAGTCTGCATACAATTTGTCGCATAAAGGTTCTGTAGTAGATAAAAATAGTCGACTAAGTTCGGAGGATGCGGTTTCATATTCTACATAAGGTAAGCCGATTTTTAACAAGTGAATTATGCAAAAATAATAAGTAAAATTGTTGTTGTATTAATTTGAAATAGCTTTAAATCAAATTCCCAAAATTATAGTAGGTATAACAATTAGTACAAGTTGAAGCGAGATTTAACGTAATTATAATTTTAAGTTATTTTTATACTATTAATGAAAGGCTCGAGTAAATATTTTTAGTGAACATTTCATCCAATCAAAAATAATTCTCGGAAATCGCCGACAAAGAAGTAAATTTTTGTTTACTTATTTAGACTTCCGAGAAATCTGGACTACCTCCAAATACTGTTATTAAAATCAAAAGATTTTTTACCTGTTCCTGGACTAATTAATTATGTACTTACAATGACATTTGGAATCAGCATAAGTATACAGGGTGATTGTACAAGGAAATTGCTAGAGCCCACCTAAAATTTAAAAAAATCCCTACGGCAGCAGCACTGAAATTGTTTTTTTTTTGTTCTTTTCATAAAATAGTCATTAACCTTGGTTTTGATGTATGAGGGATCAGTTATTTTTTGTTGTGTTATGATGTTGTCCCATAGCGAAAGATACTAACTGTTATGTGAAGAGCATCATGTTCAAATAATGCTCTAATACTTAATATGAAACTTACGAAAAACCATACATGTTGACAAATGTCGTAAAAATATATTAAATACCTGATAAGAAAATATTAATAAATGAAGGAAGAAACTACTTAGTTCATTAATAGTGTGTCGAATTCTACAAAGCCTTGGTCTGACTTGTTTCATAAAAAATTGATAAAATATTATATTTTCATATAAATCACTTAAACTTCAAAGTTAAATATTCCAAAATAATTTCATACAACAAAGTTTTATCTCGTTACCGAAAGTATATTATATTTTTTATTAAAATTCTAACTCGTAACGCTGCTAATACTATTCGCTACACTCTGACAAGCCACCTAAAAAAATTCGACCTCGTTCAAAATCATATTTTACTACCAAATTAAGTGCCTTCATAAAAATTACAGAGTTTCCCCTTCCTGGTGGACTCAGTCTCAATTTTCGACTGTAAACTTGTAATAATAAGGTGTGTTCTAGATTGGTGGCTTGGCTAGTGAGTTTAGGAGTAATTTATCGGTGGGCCAGCAGACGGGCAAGTTTAGGGCACAGTCGTAGCAGACACGTGGTCCCATGTTATTTCACAAGGTTAACGTTTAATCCGAATCGTTATTACAGTTTCAACTGTAGGTACATAATAATATACGTGTCTGAGACTTTTGCTGTCTTATTCGGAGACGTTTTCTAAAACCGGGACTAAGGTTAACCCACTATACTAACGTACATAAAACAGTAGTTTAACCATAGTCCCAGACCAGTAAATTCACTCTGAATAAGACAGTTGGGGGTTAGATATAGCGGTAAGGATTTGTAATTTTCCATGACAAGGCCCGCAAGTCGGACGGATCAGCTTGATGGACCGACAACCTTAGGAAATGTCTGGCAGTGGCTGGTTGAAAAGCGCAAGATCGGGTTCTTTGGCACTCATTTTGGAATTATTTTTGTACGTCCAGTAGTGAACTGCAATAAACATGAGTGTGCTCATGAGCTGCATGAGCTCATACCACCGTCACCTTTCTTCCATCGGACATCCAGACGCACGGCCGGCTACCATCCGTTCTTAGTTGATATACCCATAATCCGCACTAAGCGCTTATCATCATCTTTTATAATGCGCACAGCTAAAGATTGGAATTCCCTGCCTGCGTCTGTATTTCCGAGTGCATATAACCTGACTCTCTTTAAGTCCAGAGTGAATAGGCATCTTCTGGGCAAGCTCGCTCCATCGTAGATCCCATCTATGCTCTAGAGCAAGATTGGGGTCAAGAGTAAGCCAATCTCAAGTAAAAAAAAAAAAAAAAAACAATGATGCAATGCCATTGCATTGATAAATGGTAAACTTTTGCCCGTGTCTTTGTGATGATAATTATTACTAGACTGGAAAATAATTTAGTTGGACAACATCACATACATTGCTTTGATTCTATGGTAGGTAAGTAGCTAAAGCACTTGTGTTATAGAAATCAGAAACAACGACGGTACCACAACACCCAGACCCGAGACAATATGGAAAATACCGTTTTCTACATTGACCCGACCGGGATTCGAACCCGGAACCTCAGAGACGGTGACGCCAATAAATAAAATCAAGCCCAGTAAGCTAAAAACAGGCATGTGTTACACTTAAACCTTATTGTTCTAACAACACAGTTTATCCCATTAAACAATTAACAACAACTTATATGAAGTAGAAATAATTGTGCCCTACCCTGGGCTTAATAAACTCAACTTAAACCTCAGAACTAGTTTAAACTGGTTTGATATTAATTCAAAAGACCGTGTTACGTTATTTCAACGTAAATTGAAATTGTAAACCTTTTGTTGGTAATGATTTAAGCTACCTGTTTTAGTAGGCTAGTTATTTTTGAGGTCGAATTTTTGAAATGGGATTTTAATCCTGTGTTATTTTTTTATAGTTATTTCATGGCTGTTATAGTTTTCGGAGCGCGAGTCAGACGCGTACTATCAAAGTCAAAGTCAAAGTCATTTATTTTTGCAAATTGGCCATCAATGGCACTTTTACATGTCCCAATTTTTTTTTCCTACCACCGCTTCGGGACTACATATCGGCTGGTGATGAGAAGAAACGGCGCAACAAACTCAGTCACCTTTGTCAGCCTGGTTTTATTACAGGAAATACAATTACAAGATATTGTAAGTGCGAGCTAGGCAGGATATTAAGTCCATGCACTCTCGTCGTTCAAGTAATCTTCAACTTTGTAATATCCTTTTTCCATAAGGATTTTTTTAATGTGGTTTTTGAACTTATAAACAGGCAAGTCAATAAGAGTTTGTGGTACTTTATTAAATATTTTTATACATTTCCCCAAAAATGAATTACCTACTTTCTTTAATCTGAAGCTCGGAACGGCAAGTTTATTTTTATTTCTAGTATTATAATGATGTGAATCACATTTAAGGCTAAACGAACTATATTTCCGCATTATAGTATTTAGTTTAATTTTAATTCACTTTAAATGATACTTGTTTGGTTTTTATTAAGAGCAGTTTTACTTTAAAGTTTTAGCTATGATCAAACCGAGTTTGTCTATAATAGCTAAACGTTTTTGTCTGACTGTTTTTTTTTTGTATATTTAAGAGCTGAAATTTAGAAACAGTGGTAGCTAGACTGTTGAAATTTTCACAGATGATGTATTTCTGTTGCCGCTATAACAACAAATACTAAAAACCAGAATAAAATAAATATTTATGGGGGCTCCCATACAACAAACTTAATTTTTTTTGCTCGTTTTTATAGATAATAGTGCGAAACCCTTCGTGCGCGAGTCCGACTCGAACTTGGCCGGTTTTTCACTGTTTAAGTGTAAAATTATCAATAGTGCAAAATGAAATGCTTATCTCAAGGGATTGGAGCAGCCGCTGCCACCCTGTATAAGCGCTCAGGTGACGTAATCCAACAAAAGGAATAAATACAAGAAACTCCACGGTTCGTTAGACTCTGACAACTTAATGAAATAAAGCATTTTGCTGCATTCTGTTTATACAAATCCGAGTTTCCTTGCACAACAATTTTTAAACAAGCAATTTAGTTTTCCTTTCAAGAGATCTTTACTCATTTTTGCTTTCATCTCCGCGATTTTTCATGGACTCAATTTTCTAGAACCAGTGAACTGACTTAGCTGTTTTGTATAAACTCTATGATGAACTGTTTGCGGTACCTCAGGAGAAATATTAATGATTTTGTAACTCATTTTTATAATAATTTACCGCCGATAACCCTACGTAAATTTTACAATAAATTCCCATGTGAAAAATATAGGAATTCGTTGAAAAGTGGGTGTACTTACTGTTCTGTTTTTAAAAACTATTTATCGCACTTTGCCCTTCCCAAACGCCTCTATAATTAATCCAAATATAATTTTACTTTAAAGTTAGAATTTTTTTTAAAGCATTCTTTAAATTAGATTGAGAGGGAAAAGCGGATTAATGAGGAATTCGATATGAGGTTATATTTAGGTCTCAAAGATCGACCGCTTCCAGTAGGCATCGAATCTACGTCACTAACTACCATGGCTCACCTCACTAACTGTCCCGCGTGCCCGACCACCTGCTCGCGTGAGGACTTACTTGTCAGTAACCAGAGGGCTACCACGGTAGCCGCCTTCTGGGCAAGTAAGATTTAGCCCGTGTTCTTACCGACACGAAAGAAGAAGAAGAAGATATGAGGATATATTTAGGTCTCAAAGATCGACCGCCTCCAGTGGGCATCGAATCTACGTCTGTTCGCTATCCGGGCGAGTTTTCCACCAAAGTACTTATTCTTCTTTCTTCTTTTAGCGTTCTAATGTAACTAGTTTATCATAGCAATTAGAGGTGCTCATAGCTCAGTGGCGGCAGGGCTTTGGTATCGATTACTAAAGTTAAGCAACCACCGCCGCGGTCGTGAGTGGATGGGTGACCATTCCATATTTAGTGACATTTATCACGAGCATCTCCGTGCTTCAGAAGGCACGTTAAAAGTTGGTCCCGGCTAATATCGCTTGATATTGGTCGTGAAGCCTAGTCAGAGGCCTTAAGGCGGCTTGAAAACATCTGACAGTAAGGTTTAGTCACTGGCCTTACAACTCCCCTCCACCAATCCGCACTGGGCCCGCGTGGTGGTGTATGGCCCAAACCACCTCATAGTTGAGGTGAGGCCTGTGCCCTGCAGTGGGACGTATATAGGCATACTTTACTTTACTTTAGCAATTAGAACTAAAATATAAATCAATTGTACTCTACCTTAAATTCTTTAAGAATTCTCTTCTAGCGAGAAGACCAATAGGATATAATAGTTATTTTTAGGGTTCCGTACCCAAAGTGTAAAACGGGACCCTATTACTAAGGCTCCGCTGTCCGTATTTCTGTCCGTCTGTCACCAGGCTGTATCTCATGAACCGTTAAAATTTTCACAGATGATGTATTGCTGTTGCCGCTATAACAACAAATACTAAAAAATAGAATACAATAAATATTTAAGGGGGCTCCCATACAACGAACGTGTTTTTTTTGCCGTTTTTATAGAAATTGGTACGGAACCCTTTGTGTGCGAGTCCGACTCGCACTTGGCCGGTTTTTTTCTTTTACTTTCTTTTTAGTGTGTAATTGATTAAAACGATAAAATGTACCAAGAACAGGAAAAATCTTCCACAGTTTTTTGACTTATATCAACATTTAATAAAGGAACGCCTGACATATCAATTAGTTACCAAAGTTAATGTTTAAGATTAATTAATTAAGAGATATAGACGATTGAAATTATTCTGTCTTTCAGGATAAGATTGGAAAAGTTTTCCGACACTGCAGATTGCATATTATTAAAACAAGCCAAGATTTCTGTAATGACTGGTGGCCATGAATATTTAATATAAGCTGAATATCGGAGCAAGTTCTAGATCTAAGTTATTAACTGATTCAGCGGTCCGAGTTGGAAACTATTGAATAATATTACACAGTTACTTATTATTTGAATAGTTTTATAGACTCTGACCTTTTTTCTTTTAAGAAATTGAAATATTAATTGAGGTGCTCTTAACTTTTGAGACAGATTGATACTTTATTTACACAAAATACATTTTACGTAACAAAGTACATTTTACAAACAAGATGTTTTGTACAATCAGACGACTTTAGTTACCAACATAGTGTAAAACCGGGATAGATGCCCCACATTTTGAAATAAGTCCCTAAGCCCCTAAGTTAAACACCATTTTAGGGTCCCGTTTTACCCTTTGGGTACGGAACCCTATTACTAAGGTCCCTCTGTCTGTCCGTCTGTTACCAGGCTGTATCTCATGAATCGTGATAGTTAGAGAGCTGAAATTTTCACAGATGATGTATTTCTGTTGCCGCTATAACAACAAATACTAAAAAACAGAATACAATAAATATTTAAGGGGGCTCCTATACAAGAAACGTGTTTTTTGCCGTTTTTATAGAAAATGGTACGGAACCCTTCGTGCGCGAGTCCGACTCGCACTTGGCCGGTTTTTTATTTTATTGACATTAACCTATCAAGCTTCAATTGCCCCACCGGTTGGATCGCATAATAGATTTTTTATTGTGTCTCTTGACCTTGGCCTGACAGGTACAAATTTAATGTTGGCAAACTTTTTTTGTTTTTAGGGTTCCGTAGTCCTATCCGTTTGCGAAATATTAAACATTAAAGTGCTGATTTTTGTTCGAGTAGCCCCCCCTCTAAAAGCTACACTATAAATTGGCTTGAAGAATCTGGGAAAATTTATGATAATAGTGCTTTTCATGAACTGTTAAAGAAAATTATAACGGTTAAGATAGATCAGTTAGTTTAGGAGTAATAGTCGTTCAACTTAGTCGTTCAAAAATTCCATAGAAGAAAACATTAACAATGACTTTAATGAAGTAATTGCTGAAATATATTGTGGTAACGACGGGCAACTACGGAACCCTACACTGCGCGTGGCACGACACGCACTTGGCTGTTTTTTATTTTTATTAATATGGAAAGATTATAAAAAACATCACGCATAACAGTTTCTAGTAAAAATTGCTTTTTGAAGGTCTTGCAGCTATTGCCAAAAAAACCTCATGTACTCGTACTTTATGTACATAGCAGTGGAAATAGAGGAAGATAAAAAAGCAATAAAAGACCGGTAACGACATAATATCCTGTTATTTTCGCGTCCCTCCGAACAAACAAGATCGGCCATCTTGTGATATAGTATACAAGTGTAGCGTCTGCGAGAAATTACGATACTGAAATAATATTTGGAGCGGTAAGACGATTACTTTAATATTTGGAAATTTATTGGAATATACTAGGTTTTACCAAGAAGTATAAAAATAATATCTACACCATCATTATTACCTATTGTAGGAGTTGACTCCGAACATTTGTATGCATGTATGTGTACGTTTCAATTACCGAAATTTGATATGTAGCGTTTTACTCAATTCATTCATATCTTTAAAGCAAGAAATCAGTGACTTACAAAAATTCATACGGGTCCGTTTTATTAAGCACTTCTCGGAGGAACCTATCCCTAGCATAGGTAAGCATCAGTAAATGTTAGGAGTCCCTTCTACATTTAGGACCCCTGCATCATCATTTAAGCTAAAGAATGTCCGATGCTGAATGGCCATCTCCAATAATTTTCAGATTGCCCGGTTGAAATGGTTGGTTGAATATCGACATATCGGGTCTGGGTGTTGTGGTACCGTCATTGTTTCTGATTTCTATAGCACAAGTGCTTTCGATACTTACCTTAGGATCAGAGCAATGTATGTGATGTTGTCCAATTACGAACCTTTTCATTTGTTTTTTTAGGTTGATGTAAATGAAACATGTTGGCAATGAGATCTCAGCAAGGATACATATAAATTTGATAGTTTTTTCACTATTTAGGCATCATATGAAACTCAGAAACAATTTTTCTTGGATTTTTTAATGAAACCAATTGATTAATAGATGTAATCCTATCATCGCATGGCCTATTCTTTCCTGTACCTTTTATTATTAAAAAGTCCTGCGGGTCAAAATAAATAATTTAAAATATGTGCCGACAGCACACCAACAGTGTGATAAGATATGGGTAACGTATGCTGAGAGTCGACTTTGGCATTATTACTTAAAAAAATCTCTGTGTATATAAGTACACTTATTGTGTATATACAGTTATTTACTTTTAATAATTTTTAAGAACTTAAAATATTTTAAGTTCTTAAAAATTATGAAAAGTAAATAACTTCAAGATGATTAAATGACATCTTCTCCGTTGACAGTAAAAATTAAATAAATAACTAAATCGTTTATTTGCATAAAACACGGTATAAAATGGTGACATTCAGCAACAAGAACACTCATGTTTTGCTTATAAAATAGCATGCAAATCATTAACAATGTTAGTGGTCAGGGGCGTGCTGTGCATATAGCCAATTAGGCAGTTCCTACCTAAAAATGAAATTAGGTAGGCGGTAGGTAACATAAAAATGAGTTTTATTGAAGAAAACCACGGATTTTCATCAATAAGCTCATAAGTAAGTATATTCTGCCTACCTCGAAATAAAACCGATGCCCGCCGCTACTGTCAGTAGTCTTAATTTACATTACTTTACTACTACTCAAGGAACTAATTATTATGATATTTTTGATGTAATTGACTTAATATCAAAAAATATCAGAGTATAAGCAAAGTTAGTGTGTAAGTGTTGTGTATGGCTTTCATTTTATTTCTTTATAGTTGGTATTAGTATAAGAATGTATGGAAACTGTTTCTGAAATAAATGATTTCAATTTCAAAGTAGAGACCATTTTAAACTAAATTATTCGCATCCAAAGATCCTAATTTATATTGGGTCCGTAAAATTTTTAAGACCGTTTGAGACCATTTACGATTCGGCACGATATTAAATTGAAACCAGAGTGGCGATTATTTTTTATGTGTAGACTATATTATGGCCGCGGCTTCGCTCAGTCGAGCTTCCGAATGAATGAACGTAATAAAATTTAATACGACAGGATTAAGGGCTATTTTTAAGAAAGTAATAAGATTTTAGTAGTACGTGTGGCTTTGTAAGGAAATAATAAAAGATAAATAACACTTGTAAAAAATTTTATTTTTGATTTTTTTTCAAGTGTTATTTATCTTTAATAAAACCTTGCATGGAATTGCTAAAAACAAAAATTTACAAGGAAATTATAAATTATTGTTTAAAAATAACCATTGCTTAAAAATATCAATTTTTAATCGCCGACGTAAAAAGAGAGGTGATAATGCGAATGACGACGTTTAGATCAAGACATTAGGGGAGGGTGGGGTGGTAGGTAACTAGGTAACACTTCTTGTAATAAAGTTAAGGGGCCGAAAAGTTTACAAATAGTTACACATTAATTTTGATTTTATAAGTGTTGTTTTGTGGTCGGGGGCTTTTCTAAATGTTAATTTCTTTTATTTCATTTTGATACTTCCTCTTTTACTGCAACCCGTCACCATTCAGAGCTACTAAGTTTAAGTATCCCTCTTACAGGGGCGTGCGGTGCATGTAGGTGATTATGCAGGGGCGTGCGGTGCATGTAGGCAATTATGCAGTGCCTACCTGGTAATTGAAATGAGATAGGCAGTAGGTACTTACAAATGTGTGTTATTGATAAAAACCACAGATTCTCATCAATAAAACACTTGAGTATCTAGTGCCTACCTCAAAATAAAACTAATGCCCGCCACTGCCCTTTTAACACGTCATTTTACACACTCGTACCTTCTACGTCTACTCTTTTTCCCTTCAATCCCTATCTTGACTACGTCATCGATCCACCCATGTCCACCCACACTAGGAGGGTTCATATCATGGCCTTTACTCCTGCACCATGTTTTGTCCGTTCTTTCGTAAATGTGGCCCGTCCACTATTTTTTGGATCCCAAAATAATCTCACTTAAAACCTCATTGTTTCTATATTTTTTATCAAAATTCATTTGTGTCATTTCAACGTTGCAGTCACAGAATAAGTAAGACTTGCTACGCTCCGCTTTGGTTGCAGTTCCCAGACAAGCAAGCTGCTATAAAAATAAATAAAATAAAATATTTTTATTTCAGGTAACAGGATTCCATATTACAATAAACAACAAACAATGATTGCAAGTTTAAAATGAAATCTATCACTCAAGCAAATTGTTTAAGGATTTTATCGTAGGTAGGTAGTTAGGACGTTCGGTAAGGTACCTACGAGATGGATGAACGCGACAAAGAAGACTGTTGGCTGAAATATGCAGCATGCGGTCCACACAGATCGCAGTCTGTGGAAGAATATGGTCGCGATCCTCATCAGTGAGGGTCTAAGAAAGAAAAGGAACCCTAAGAGCTAGAGGTGCTAATGTGTGACACGTTTACCATATCTGTACGCACCCTAAGCAGATACTCCGACCGGTGAGGTACCATCTTGGCTAGTTTTATCCACAGCAATGTATATTTATTTTCCCCATGCAAGTCTAATCAATGTCCCGACACCTCAATTGCCCGACACTTTTTGTCCGTCACCTTTGAACTAATAATTATTGAGTCCTGAGAATTAATTAAATGCCATTAATTAAATTTGTACAGATATTAATTACTTTAAATATCCTGAATCCCCTTTAAAGGACGTAAAAAGACAAATGAAATTAAATGTCTTAAATCTAAGTGGAATGGTGGCAACAAATGAAGGATTAACTTTTTTAACATTAGCTATACAGGGTTTCCTCCAACCAAGTATTCTACACATTTAAACAATGTATATTAATGATTTTTTTAAATTAAACCATTAAAATTAAAAAAAATGGTTACATAAAATAATAATAAATAGTGGACAACATCACTTACATTGCTCTGATCCTTAAGTAAGTAGCTAAAGCACTTGTGTTATAGAAATCAGAAACAACGACGGAACCACAACACCCAGACAAGAGACAATAATATAGAAAAGTTCGCTTTCTACATTGACCTGACCGGGGATCGAACCCGGGACCTCAGAGATGGCAGCACCATACACAGTCCGGCGTGCTCGCCTCTCGGCTACGAAGGTCGTTTAATGTACAAAATTATCAAACAGCTGATTGAAATTGAACAGTTGTTCCAAACGTTATGTAAGTACAGGGTTAAGTCTAAGCTAAGCCTAAAAAATAACAAGGTAATTTAGTTTTTACAGGACACCATGTATACACCTATAGTTTGAGTGTGTGGACGTGTGTGTGTGTGTGCTTGTATATTTCTGTGTAAGCTTAAAGTAGTTAAATAATACTGTTGTCTTTTATTTACGCGAACACGATACATTTAAATGAAACTAATTTTACCACTACCACCACCAAAATACCACCAGCATGGGATCCTGTTTTAAGGAAATCCCATGCTAGGCCCCGCACTGCAAGACCTCTAGATACAGCTCTTTTTGCGTAGATAGGAACACAAATTAATATTAACTGAGTGACGGTAGTTTATATTTTTTCAAAATATTGTAAAGACGAATAACACCTTAGTCTACCTGTGACCACAAATGCTGTAAAGTGTTCGAAACGTCAGGTTAAATAAAATGTTAATAAATCGCGAAATAATGCGTAAAAGTAGTTTTATTTAAATAGTTAAATAATGCCTGCAACCGCCTTTGTAATCCGGAACGCAAAACACTAGACCAGGGGGGTAACCATGAACTCTAAAAACAATCTCAAATCTGTCAAATCTTGTTTTAAGAGTTCATGGTTACCCCGCAAACTAACTTGTTACAAAGTTCTTGTTTCATTTCATCAAAGGTCTGCTTTGAAATGTCAATTTCATTAACGAGTTGTCACCGGCTGTCTACCTAAATCGGACCTTAGATCTCGCCGACGCGGTCGACCCATGTGTCGGGTCGGAGATAAATAGGATTAGGGAACGCCATTGGATGGACAGCCTACAACCGGTACTTGAATCAAAATATATCGGGTTTGAAAAACATAAGGTTAATTTAATTTAAAACAACATGAATTCATTTTTTCACGTCCACGATTTTAGTTCTGTTAATTGTTTATTATGTTATATAAAATCATAACGGTATTGATTATATAATAAGGCGAATGTGTTCATCCATACGTAAAAATGGGACACTATTACTTTTACGTAGTATAATTCTTACTCTGAGCTATTACTAAGACTTAACTGTCTATCTGTCTGTCTTTCGCTAGGCTGTACGTATCTCATGAACTGTGATAGCTACGCAGTCGAAATTTTCACAGATGATGTATTTCTGTTGCCGCTATAACAGTAAATACTAAAAACAAAATAAAAAAATATTAAGTGGAGCTTCCATACATATAATATAAAAGACAATGAATGGTACGGAACCCTTCGTGTGTGAGTCTAACTTGCACAGTGCAATCGTTTTTCAATGATTTCTATGTTTATTGCCCCCGTAAAAATTGTTAGTGTTGATGAACATACAATTAATTAAATTTGACAACTGTTCACAACCATACTGTTTAATTCTTGCTTGCGACAATAAATTATATTTTATCGATGAATTGTAGTTATTCTGCCAACTACCCTAGTCTCAAATATATTTTAATTGCTAATTACATTGCTTTCAATAAATACCCATAGGATACAATCTCGGATCCAACCCACGCAACGACCTAAGTACGCAACAAGTAAATTCATTATTTATTATAAAAAAATCTTATTTAGTCACGATCTTGTCAGAATAAGCAATAACGCGGAATATTATTACCCTAAAATATTAATATTTTTGAGGAAAATATGTAAGCTCCTCAATTAAAATGTAATTGGTTTTGTAGAGCGCCTCAATTAGAGGTCAGATTTTGTTTCAATTAGGCAACGGTGAAGGAATGAGGACTACAAAAAATATTCGCTTGCCTTTAACTAAATTAGGTTTGGCCTGTAGGGCTTATGACGGCTCAGTAAACGATGAAGCGGAAAAGAGAGCAATTTTGTTACCAAAAGTAACGCGAAACTATAACGAGATCAAATGAGAAATGAGGAGATCCGTGAACGAACAAAAGTCGCTGATATAGCCCGACGGATTAGCCACCTAAAGTGGCAATGGGCGGGGCACATAGCACGTAGAACTGACGGCCGATGGGGCAGAAGGTTCTGGAATGGAGGCCACGTACCGGCAAGCGCAAGGTGGGACGTCCACCCACAAGGTGAGCAGACGACCTGGTAAAGGTTGCAGGACGACGCTGGATGCAGGCCGCTACCAACCGACCGATTTGGAAGTCACTGGGGGAGGCCTATGTTCAGCAGTGCAAGTCCTGTGGCTGAAATTATGATGATGATGATGACTATAACAATTGTATTTTTAAACACATTTAGATCCAATTTAATGAATTTTATCACTGCCCGGGTGTCTGGACATTTGTAATTTTAACTTAAAGATGTTATTCTAGCCTAACACATACGAAATTTTATGCCACCTTTGTTTTACGGATGATTTTATTCATTACTATTTGGCTTAATTTTGTAGTCTACTCAGACAAAGTCGCGAGAAGAAGCTAGTATATTATAATTAATAAAAATGACGCCATTAAACAGGATTCATAGTGACCAGTTATAAGCACAGAATAAAATAAATAATTACTAATTAGTTGATAATTAATCGAAATCTCTCAACACATAAGACAACAACAACATAATTTGTGCGCGTAGGCGATGTCTTTGTGTGCGTTGCTTTAGCGTGCATTCACAAAATAGTAACGCGCCACCGCTATACGTAATTTGTGGTGCATTGCATAAATCATCTTCTGATACCTTTATAGGTATATTAATAAAGTAAAATTTTCTGTGCTATGCTTTACATATTACATCACATCACCAGCCTATATCAGTCCACTGCTGGACACAGGCCTCTCCAAAAGGATGATTTTGCCATAATCGCCACGTTTGGCAGGCGGGTTGGCGATCGCAGTTTGGCCAATAATAGAGAGGAGACGCTGCTGCCCGTCTTCTTATGGCGGTTCTCCTGTAGTCGCCTCTTACGACACCCATAGGAAGAGAAGGGGTCGTGCAATTCTTTTAACGTGCCGGCAACCACACGGCACTGCTTTACATATGCAAAAAATAAATACTTTGAATGTAAATACTTTACCGCATATCTTTAGTCTAACAAAATAGGAATTTGTGGTTATTTCTGAAATTAAATGAATCCATCAGAGAAACTTTAATCTTGGCCTTTGAGGTGTTTTGGGTCGTCTCAGTTACGAGTTGTTCAAGACTAAGGCAATTAGAACTCTCTTCGCTTGTCCCAGACATTTTTGTTCAGTTTGATAACATGTTTACTTGCTCTTTGTTTTTTGCAAGTCGCTAAAGTTGCGAATAGGTTTACTTTAAACATTTATTTTTGTGGGATAAAGAGATTCGTTTCAGCTTAACTACACTAGGCTAGCTGCACTCGCGCGGTTTGAATTCCAGAACGTAATATACATAATACGTTCACTATACTTTCACTTGAGAACCGGGTTTAGACCACTTTATACAGAGATGAATGAAAACATGATTAGCAATTTGGATATAAGAGTACATGCCCAACTTACACACAGACGAAAAATTAGGACGACACATCTTAACTTTGTTATGAGATCTGTGTAAAATGTTATAACTGCAACTAAAGACATCATTTATTTAGTCACCATTATACAAGCTCTGCCCTACAAGTTATATATTAAATTAATATATTAAAATTTCATCATAATATAAGATGACAGGTGGTACCGGCAAGCGTAGCGTGGGACGTCTACCCACAAGGTGGAAAGACGACCTGGTAAAGGTTGCAGGAAGACGCTGGATGCAGGCCGCTTCCAACCGGCCGATCTGGAAGTCACTGGGGAAGACCTATGTTCAGCAGTGGACGTCCTGTAGCTGAAATGATAATGATGATGATAAGGTGACAAAAGTTAAAAACATATTGAGGTATAATCGAGCTGTACTTCACGAAATCGGTGTAAACATATTTAGGTACCCAATATCTTATCAACTAGGATCACGATTCTGCTGAAATAAAGCCTGACTTTTTTAATTAAATAACTTTTTTCGAAATATATTTAGGAGCAGCCTATCACATAAGCCCAACTCACGACTTAATTTCCAAAACAAAAGATTGCAGAATCAAAACTCATTGCCGATGTGGTGGAATCGTCAAAGTTTCCCGATAAACCGGCGCCTGCGTTGTTGTAAACAAACCGCGTAGCGTAACGGCTTGAGTAACGACGCAAGTTTTATTAAAAACGCGACAATTGCCGCTAAGGGCGCGGAGGCTATCGAGTTCAACCGCTTTTGGGCCCTACGTAAATGGGATGTCACGTCTTGGGAGACAAGACGATTTTATTGTATATTTACAACTAAGTAATCAAACTTTTGAATTCTTCATCCTCAACAATCATCAACTGAATAACGGAGGAACTGGAATTAGAATACAATAACGTGATATAATCGCAGGGTTTTCCGCGGTGGACTGACTACCTAGTCAGAGTTGCGGGCAGTCAATGGATGCAAACATTCCAGAGCCACTTATTCTGGCGATTTTTGGGAGAGGCTTATGGCCATCAGTGGACTTTCAAGAGCTGATGATGACGATGGTGCGGACCCTATGCACGATGGATAGTGGAAAAATTCAAGTCTCTAGTAACTCCTTTGAGTTAGAGCTCACTTGAATCCATTTAACAAGTAACATAAGAAAAGCATATTTTACGTTAGAGAATATTGAAATTATAGATAACACTCTTCAACGCGTTTAATTTATTTTCCCCCAATTATTGTACCTTTAGGTAACTTAGTTTAAATCGTGCGCTGTCTGTCAGTCAGTCTGGTCAAAGTAGGTAGTCATGGTTCTGTTTTGTAAATATAATAATTATTTTCGATAACTAAAATAAGTAAGTTGTTTTATATCTAAACAATTTCCAACAGACTTGTAAGTAATTAGTCCAAATCCTTCAATTCCAAAACAACCCTTTTCATTTCGTGGAACCCGAAACAATTTTCCCATTTCAAATTAGTCGCCGTTGAAACAACGCTACAATCGAGACGGGGGAGATAGTGTGCTCCGATATTATTCAAAATCCATCGGAAATTTGTCATTAATCTAACTTTTAATAGGCGCTGGACCTTTGGTACCCTCGTCAGAGTTCAGAGGGCTGTTTTAGGAAACGTCGGTGGACTTGATTCTGTGACCTCTCGTAACTTAATTTAAGTAGCTGTCTCTTTCTTTTCCTATGAATGAAAGGAGACAGACTAGAATAATTTTAGAAATGTTGAACTTGAGTAAGTAATTAGCTTTTTGATTCTCATACCTACCTATTCCCATTCTTATGGTTCAACATTGCTTTCAAAAGTATGGCTTTAAAAACAATTAGGTGTTCTGTCTTCAAATCTATGTTCTGTCGTTTCTTTCTTTATGAAGGGTAAGAGACCAGAATAAAAATAAGATTTAGTGCTCTCGTTCCGAATTCCTAACAAAATCTTGCACTCTATCTTTATCATATTCATATAGGTTGCTTTAAAACTCTAAATTCACATTAACTTAGCATATAACAAGCTAGTAAATCATAATGTTTTCCTAAACATCAATACATGGACCCACCATCCTAGACAAACCCCCCCAATTCACCCCCCACAAGCGACCGAAGCTTTAAGCGACACTCGGCCAAGATTGCTTCGTCCACGGCGATATTAAAATAATATCTACGGTATTACACTTAATGGAAGCCCGTTTAGGCTTGATATTGAAACTTGTAAATATGCAGTAAATAACAGCATCCAAGAGATGGTTACGTCATAACTTTAAAATGGAAAACCTAAAGTGGCAATTGGCAGAAGTGACATATTACATCGCTCGCTAACTGACAGCCGTTGAGGACGAAATATTTTTGGGTGACAACCACAACTGAAACACGCAGAGTGGGCAAGCCTTATACTAAGCCTTACTTACTTATCAATGAAATGAAATTATTTAAAATGAAATTATTTATTCTGTACATAGGCCCTTCTCCGAGCACTTAAACACGTGCCAAAATATAACTTAGCCCTACCACGGCTTCGGGACTACATATCGGCTGGTGATGGGCAGAAACGGGGCAACAAACTTAGTCAATTTTGTCAACCTGATTTTACAGGAAATACATTTTACAGGACAATTAGTAAGTGCGAGCTCGGCAGTTTAAGTACATACACTCTTGTCGTTTGAATAATCTTCTAATTTGTAATATCCTTTTTTCATAAGGACTTTTATTATGTGGATTTTGAGCTCATGAATACGTAGTTCAAGTTCAGTCTTGGACTGTCTGCCTGATTAAGGTCGCTAATTGGCTTGCTCAGAGGAAGGCTTGTGACCAACAGCAGACTTTCAAAGGCTGATGTTGTGTTCATGATTGATGTTTCCTGACTTTAATCAAGCTCCTTACTATCCTTAGAATTTTGAGATAATATTTTAAATGACACTAAGAAACTTCGTGCATGTTTGAAATCATTTTGGACAAGGTTCGTAATGATTACCCAGTTATTAAACAATATACCTTAAATAAAATAATGCATGCTGTAAAGTATTAACTTGTGTATCTATTATAATAACTAATGAGGCCCATTAGCGTACAATAGGAACTACTAAAACCGCCTTTTAAAAGTAAGGTGAAATCCAAATGAAAATAACGAGTCATATATGTAATTACAAAAAAGTTTAAAATAGTCCATTGTACAACATAGACACTAAACGAAACCTATTCGCACTTAAAACCTAAACGTTTTATATCTCCACTATCTTGAAAACGTTTTCCATATTCCAGTAATACTAAAAGAAAGGTACATGAAACTATAAACCGGGCTTGTTCTGTTTATCTTGAGCCTTTGCTATCAAATCTAGCTTTAAAGTTACGGCCCCGAGGTAGAGATGACAAACTATCGATAGTTCTACTGACGATTTACAACATGATTTTAATTAAACATGTTTAAATGTAGGTAAAAGGTGCTCGTAGCTCAGTAGTGAGGTCCTCGTAGCTCAGTGGTGGCAGCGTTTTGGTATCGATTACTAAAGTTAAGCAACCAACGCCGCGGTTGTGAGTGGATGGGTGACCATTCCGACCATATTTAGTGACATTTATCACGAGCATCTCCGTGCTTCGGAAGGCAAGTTAAAAGTTGGTCCCGGCTGATACCGCTTGATATTAGTCGTAAAGCCTTATCACCCCTCCACCAATTCACACTGGGCCCGCGTGGTTAAGTATGGCGCAAACCACCTCATAGTTGAGGTGAGGTCTGTGCCCTGCAGTGGGGCGTATATAGGCATACTTTTTCAAAGAGGCTTACGAAAGTAGCCGAGTTTCGGTTTTCGAGTTTATTTAAAGCGCTAGCTATAATACTGCACCAAAGCAGTAGAATTAAAATAATAATTTAGGATGTGTAAAAGTGTATCCTTCAAGATTAATTGAAATAATATAGTTTTTCGTTTGACATGGAAAATCTGTAAGAAAGATATCATTAGTAAGTCGACACATATACATAAGAGATCAGGCTTTAAAAATGGTAATTAGTTACGTATTATATCAATAGGATATTTTGAATATCAAATACATGCTTGTATACTTGTATTCAATACAATATAGCAATATACCACAGCAATGTACCAATGTGATGTTGTTCAATATTTATTTTATTTATTCTTACGATCGCAGAACTATCGATAAGTCCGTAAGTGGTCATCCCTACCCCGGACCAACAGCATTTTCGCCGAACTCAGACCCATCCCTTGCGGTGTCGAACGTTTTATATTCTCCAACATTCTCTCTGGTTTGTTTATCTTGGTAACTTATCGAAGAGTCATAATAAGCCCTCGGTAAATTACTTCTGAGAAATAAAACTAAATAAAATAGATCACAAATATTGTATGTGTCGATATAAATATACTCCGAAACAATATCCTTTTCAAAATTGGATGAAAAGTATTTAAACCTTCAACGAAACCGAACTGAATCGGAAGGCTAAAGTTACTAATTGCCCAGCCATATGAAGTTAGTATTTCAAAACGAGAAACTAGTGTTGGTAGCTTTAAAAAATGGAAACCCCCTATTAAATAGAACGTCGGCCATAATCATAGAAAATCCTTCGAGGCCGTAATTTGCTGGCTGATATTTAAGGAACTGTCCCACTAATATTTAAAATGCGAAAGTTTGTGAGATGTTTAGTTTTTTGTGACTTAATTACGCGTAAACGGTAAACGGTTTGGTTGAAATATTGCACACATATGGAATAAGATTCTTAATATACGAGTATAGGATACTGTTTATCCCTGTTCCTGTGGGATATATAATATACGATATGCTAAACTACAGGAGTTCACGCAAACGAAGTTGCGGCCGCAGCTAGTATTCTATAATTTTACTTTAATTTACTTTATTATTACATGTTGTAGAGATAAAAAGTGCGTTATATTTTAACAATTAGTAGATTAACTTTCAAGCTAATTACTTCAATAATTAAATTCAATAATGTGTTTTTAATGATAATCTGTACGAATACAATTAAGTTAAAGCAATTAGCAGGGTGCAGTCAGATGATTCAGGGTATGCGGCTTCATACTGCTGTATTCGCGAAATATCGCTGTTTCGTAATTAATTTATGCGTTTTGTGTGAACAAGGGTTTAACCGCACTTGAGCAAGCTTTTGAAAGCCCACTAAACTTATTTTATGCTATGATGGGTAAATCTTAGTTAAGCTATGCCACAATGTAAATAAGCGATCTATCCCTATCGTATTAAAGGAATTATAACATAAGACGTAACTTAACAAGTGTGTTTTTTAAAGAATTTTAACAGTTGTCTGGTGTAGTAGTTCGCGCTCCGGACTACAAAGTCAAGGTTGAGGATTCGAATCCCATAAGGTGCTAATGTTTGTGTAATGCAGTGCGAGCATTTGTACCTAAGTCGTGATTGTTTATTTATGTGTTTCGGTATGATTATCCGTTATAGAGTCAAAAATTTTTTTATGCATTGGACATCACATACATTGCTCTGATCCTAAGATAAGTGGCTAAAGCACTTGTGTTATAGAAATCAGAAACAACGACGGTACCGCGACACCGAGACTCGAGATTTTAGTTTTCACATTGACCCAATCGGTGATCGAACCCGGGGCCTCAGAGGTGACAACGCCAAATCCGTCGCTCTCGCCTCTCGGCTACAGAGGTCGACGATTTTTGCTTAGAACAGGGTTGGATGATTATTTTGATTGTTATATTCGAATAGGTGAATGTGAATTGAAATAAAAATTCACTATGTAGGTAGGTATTAGTGCAGTGGCAGTGGGCTGGCCAAATCTGTCGCAGAACCGATGAAAGGTGGAGTAAACGGGTTCTCGAGTGGAGACCACGCCTTGGCAAACGTTGTGTAAGACGCCTTCCAGCTCGATGGACTGACGTCCATAGGAAGAGGGCTGGTAGTGTATGAATGAAAAAAGTGGAATATCGTGTTATTTGGCGCTCTTTGAGCCTTACGTCCAGCAGTGCAGCAATAGGCTGAATAAATAGACAAAATGTATAGTGCTACTTGAGCAAAGCTGGGGCTAGTAGCTGTTTTATAAAAATGTCTTGTGTTACTGAAGTTGAACCTTTACAGCAGGATTCAATATTTTATGATACAGCTATCTGCACTGATAAAGCGCGGTTGCAGCTTTCGCCCGCGCTATCTGCTTGGCATTACTACACCACTTCGTTATTTATTTACTTATAACGACCCGTTTTCGTTATTATTTCGACTGTTATTCTGCACAATGGGCTCCGATAGTTATCTTTATTTTAAAACATTCACCCACCCACGTGATCACCCACGAATGTTTGAAAATAACCATGGCACGTGCGATTGTGGCTAAATTGGAAATTCAATTGAACGGTGATAACCTTTTTAATGTGTGTTCAAGTAATATTTTTCGAGATTTATAATCCCGATGACTGGTAAAAAGTTTTTGTAAATGAGACATAATGTAATTTAGAAAAAAATGATATTTCTATTTAGATAGGATAAGCATTTTAAAAGCTTATTAAAAAAAGCAGTTTCAGTCTTACCACGTTCAATTTCCGATTTGCAATAATTTCAAATTCAAAATGACTTAGGTGCTTCAAGCAATCCCTTGAAACACAATCATTTTAATTCCTTACTTTCCGACTTTAAAAATAAAATAATAGTCTAGTGCATTTATTTATTAATCCTTTAAAGTGAACGACAGTGTCGTTAGCAACCCATTAATACTTCAAGTGCAACAAATTATTGAAACACGTCACCCACCACTCACGCGAGTCAATTAACTTGAGCGCTCGCAGCTCGCCGCTAATCGACGGATGTATGAAAACAACGTCTATTACCCCGATAACTGTAGATACGGCCCTGTCCTGCAGTCCAGGGAGGGCTCAAGGGAAATGAAATGTTTGAAACTTCAAAATTATAATATACCTATAGCCAGACGACACAATCGGTGTGGTCCCGAAGAAGGTAAGCAATTAGCAAGCTTATGTTACCAGTCCACCCAGACTCGATCTCGGTTCGACGACTATTGTTTATCTCGTGACCAAAAAACTGGATTGAATATCCAGAATTCCAGACGACGAAATCGTAACAAAGGGTTTTAAAAATAACCTAACGTTCTCGGTAACATAGTGGAAAAATAATATATTGAAAAGATTTAATCTAAATCTAAAGAAGAACAAAAATTTTAATATATTGAAAAGAAGTTTATTTTTTTGCCACAGGCAGTCGATGAGATTTTTTTAAATCAACATAAAGTTTAGTGCTCAAAGTATCACAAATAATCTTGGCAATAATTTTATCAGACCAAAAGGGTTTTCCACACATTTGACATCACTCTTATTTCTACTGCTTAATATAGGGATGCTCGTTTGTTTTTGACCTGTTATTAGTTTTTTTTTTGCTTCTAGCTGTATTAAAACTACAAGTTAAATGTTCACTCGCTCAGCGCTTCTGGCACAGCCCCTGAAAATGACGACAACACAAGACGGCAGTAATAACGGCAAATTGCCATCAAATTGTCGCTGGTCGAACCAATTTGCCGAACGCACGGCGTATAACTCATGTCTTTGCGCTATTAGCTGGCTCGGAGATTACCGCGGGTGGTGTTGTCAGGCTCAAGAGATACATACAGATATTTTTAATAATACATATTGGACAACATCACATACATTGCTCTGATCCTAAGGTAACTAGCTAAAGCACTTGTGTTACAGAAACAACGACGGTACCACTACACCCAGGCCCGAGCTAATATAGAAAAGTTCGTTTTCTACATTGACTCGACCGGGGATCGAACCCGGAACCTCAGAGATAGCGGCGCCATTTAAAGTCCGGCGTACTTGCCTCTCGGCTACGGAGGTCGTCAAAATATAGATATAGGTAGATAGATAGATACTATTTATTGCACAACACACAAAACAAATAGTACAAAGGAAAGAAAATACATTTAGAATGGTACAATTTAGGCGGTCTTATCCCTAGAAGCGATATATTGGGTAGTTGGTAGCTCACCATGACAATGATGTACAGGAGAAAAGGTTTTATAGAGAAAAGTTGGTAAGTGTATGACAATGAAGTTACAGAATGATCTCGTGCTAAACTAATCCTGTGGTAAGTATGAGTTACACAAGTGTCTTAAATTATATGTTTCAATAAAGTCGGGATGTAAATTATCTTCTATATTATTTTAAAGGCTTATTTAATAATAGGCATAGATAATTTGTTTGAGTTTTTAAGCTCGTAGTAGGTAGGTATCATCATCATCACCAGCCTATATCAGTCCACTGCTGGACACAAGCCTCTCCAAAAGAAGGATTTTGCCATAATTGCCACGCTTGGCAGGCGGGTTGGCGATCGCAGTTTGGCCAATGGTGGAGAGACGCTGCTGCCTGGCTTCCTTTGGCGGTTCTCCTGTAGTCGCCTCTTACGACACCCATAGGAAGAGAAGGGGTGGTGCAATTCTTTTAACGTGCCGGCACCACACGGCACGGGTATAGGTAGGTATATGTTGTTAAAATATAAAGTTACAAAACTGTAGCTGGCCCACTACGCGCTTTGAATAAAAGCTGTTAGTGTAGTCTGCATTTTTTTTTTCAATAAAAGAATAGGCCTAACTTTTAGAATATTTGATTAGTTTGAACATTTCGAATATTTTTTCCAATAGTAGGTAAATAAGTAAAATGCATTTTCCTTATCAAACATTCATACCAAATCTCAATCAAAAAACCAAGTAAAAAAGTAGCGACCAAAATAACAGATATACTTACTTCATTTATGACTCAGCCATAACATCATTGTAACATCCATGACTCAGGTACAAATGCTCATCACACTCGCCCTTACCATTATCATCATTACTTCAGCCACAGGACGTCTACTGCTGAACCTCCCCATGACTTCCAGATTGGCCGATTTAAAGCAGCCTGCAAACTTAAGTGGCAGTGAGCGGAGCACATAGCACGTAGAACTGACGGCCGATGCGGCAGAAAGATTCTGTAATGGAGGCCACGTACCGGCAAACGCAGCGTGGGACGTCCACTTATAACGTCGACAGACAACCTGGTAAAGTTAGAATAGTTTGTTACGAGATTGCTACCATGTACCTTATTTTTGAGTTCCAAAAATAAACAACAAACTGCTGTTTCGCGGTCAGATACTGTTAGTGTTGTGTGTCGAGAACAGGTGCGAGAAAATAGTGAGTTAGTAGACAATGGTACCGACGCGTGCAATAAAAGACAGCGAAAGAGGGTAGACCGATATGTTTGCCCTTAACAACTTACCCGCAAGATCTTCAGTTACTCCGTGATCATGGCGCTTGCAACAGTGCCGAAATATCGGGAACTCAAAAATAAGGTACATGGTAGCAATCCCGTATCAAACTATTCTAATGTTAGTGACCATGAAAGTTTAAAACAATATAACCTGGTAAAGGTTGCGGGAACCCCTACCATTTGCAAGATTCGAATCCATGACATAACATTTCTGACTACACCATACTATTTATATGCATTATGTAAACATAGGCTTGTATTGGCTTGATATACCATTTTTTTGGTATAATAGCCTATGTTTATATTTCAATAATAAATGCCCTGTAGTGCAACCAATACACCTTGAATTTGTCCAACAGTAACTACACAGGTCAGTTGGAAAGACAAGTCTAGAATAGCTAATGGTGTATACAATTTGGACATTACACTGAGCCGTATGCTAATTCGAATAGTAAATGTTACTGCAATAGCTGTCTAGAATAGTTAAAGGCTAAGTTTGATTACAGATAAATATTATTACTTTATTTGTATCCATCAGTGGGTTCGAAACACCACGAAACTAACCTTGATAATAACAGTTATATATCAACCTTTTTTCTAGTAATATTTTGAAGTCGAAACAACTCTGCTTACGTACTGTTTAGATTTCACGTTTGTGATCCATCACTCTTATTATCTATATCTAAGCAATACATACAAACTAGCCTCTTATCTGCTAGCCTCTATTTCGCTTAGAAGTAGGTTCAAATTACTAATGTCGATAAGTGACTTCAGTTTAGCGCGTAATATCACATAAGCAGTACAAAAAAAAAATACTATTTTGTTACAGAGTTGGTTCACTTTTTTTTTTCAAAAATCAAAATTATTTATTTCTGCAAACTGGGCCATAACCATGAACTCTTAAAACAATCACAAATCTGTCAAACATTATCATTTCTGTCAAATTTTGTATAAAATGACGTACCAAAATTGACAGATTTGACAACTTTGAGATTGTTTTAAGAGTTCATGGTTATGGCCCTGGTCTTTAATAACGTAGGGCTTATTTTACACGTCCCAATATTATTTATATATTTTAGACTAGTGCGTCTCTATTAGGTATTCATTTAAATATACTTATTTAGTATATTTAAAAAGTATATATTTTTTATAGTTTTTTGTTTTAGATTTTTTTTAATAGATTACTTTTTATAGTGATTTACTTCTAGAAATAGATTTGATCATTTAAAATTGTCTTACTAATCCACGGCGGCTATACTTTCAGCAATATTTTCAGAAAAAAAAAACATAATACAAGTACGTAAAAATATGTTTCAACGGTTCCTAAACGTGAACAAGGATTATGGTTGAAACTTAGATTTTATAACACACTCAAACACAGTAAATCATCGTAGTACAAGACGCTGCGCTTGCTACGAGTTTTATTAGCTACGATTCTACGTGCTACGAAACTGCGATGCTCGTAGCACTGAGAATCGTCGTAGTAATACGAACTTAGAAAATTGTTCGCAGAAGAGAATTTTGAGCGGTTTCGAAAACAACTTTAATAAAACAGAGCAATTCATGATTTTATTTCCATATCAAGTTAGAATTTGTTCATTAGAGGTCGTCATCATGATGTCATCGACCAATTTTTTTCTTTTAAAATTATAAAAATATTATTTAAAAATAAATATTGGCCAACATCACATATATTGCTCTGATCCTAAGGTAAGTAGCTAAAGCACTTGTGTTATAGAAATCAGAAACAACCACGGTACCACAACACCCAGACCCGAGCCAATATAGAAAAGTTCGTTTTCTACATTGACCCGACCGGGGATCGAACCCGGAACGTCAGAGATGGCGGCGCCATTTAGAGTCCGTGCACGCCTCTCGGCTACGGAGGTCGTCGGTCGAGTCGTCTTTGGTCTAGCTAGTACTTACACTACGAACTACAAGCCTTAATGTCGAATCCCAGTAAGCAATAATGTTTCTGATGATCACCGACGTTTGCACCTGCATATTATTTGATGGACGGTTTCGTAATGTATTTACGTATGTATCCCTGTTAACAAGCTTCATAATTGCTGTGATAGATGAGTTTATTATAAATTTTTGTTTTTAGCAATTCCATGCAAGGCTTTATTAAAGATAAATAACACTTGAAAAAAATCATCGACGTCAGGTGGGACTCGAACCCACGTCCCATCGCATGCCGGACGAGTGCTTTACCAACTAAGCTACCGAGGATGATCAGAGATACGCTGGCTTCAACAGCGAGAAGAAACACTTGAGAAATTTCATCGTGTCACGTGACGTCCTCGGTAGCTTAGTTGGTAAAGCACTCGCCCGGCATGCGATGGGACGTGGGTTCGAGTCCCACCTGAGGTCGATGATTTTTTTCAAGTGTTATTTATCTTTAATGAGTTTATTAACGTTCAAACTCGTTCATAAAACACTCTTAACCCACACAACCAACCCTTACACTTACACATAAACTTAAACACACACATACACACACACACTCACGTTTGATGGATGGTTCACATAGCTAGACTTGCATAGACGAATTGTTAATTTAAGAAAAACCTGTTATTGGCCTTACTTAAATACATGTACGTACTTTTAAGTATATTTGTAAGTTACGCTGTTGGTTTTTTAAAATAAATAAATAAATAAATTATAATCAAAATTATGTGATAAGGCCCTAAGATTGATACTACGACTTATTATTTTGAAACTAGCTGGCCCGGCGAACTACGTACCGAATAACAGTATTTTTTTACTTTCACTTTCCCAATATTTTTATTATTTATTCTGCTGTTCGGGGCGGAGACAAATCCAACAAACTAAAAACCATAAAAATCGGTCCAGCCAGTCTCGAGTTATAAGTTTTGGAACAAACATGACTTTTTTTATATCATCATCATTTCAGCCACAGGACGTCCACTGCTGAACATAGGCCTCCCCCGGTGACTTCTGTCATCGCGTGGTTTTTGCCATACTCGCCACGCTTGGCAGGCGGGTTGGCGAGCACAGTTTTTTTATTATATCGCAGGCAAACGCTGCTTCCCGTCTAGTACTTTGCTTTGTTTTATATATTAAGATAATAATGCTTGCTATAAATTTAAAATCTAAACATGCTATGGAAAGGTCTATGTTGGGGATCTCATTAAGGGATAAGATCCGGAACGAGGTCATACGACATAAGACTAAGGTGACTGATATTGTCCAAAAATGTAGCAAGCTGAAGTGGCAGTGGGCTGGCCATGTCTGTCGCAGAACCGACGAGAGGTGGAGCAGGAAGGTTCTCGAATGGAGACCACGCTTAGGCAAATGAAGTGTAGGACGCCCCCCGGCTAGATGGACCGATGACCTGAAGAAGGCAGCTGGCAGCGACTGGATGCAAAGGGCGGGAGATCGTGCGCTGTAGCGCTCCTTGGGGGAGGCCTATGTCCAGCAGTGGACTGCAACAGGCTGATATGATGATGATGATGATGATAAATTTAAAAGTATAATTTGCAATTTCCTTGAAAACATTTTACTGACCCAGTTATAAAATTATTAAATTATCGTCAACGACGAAGTTATTTTAACTTGGTCTATTAATAAGTGAAACCAAAATTAATATTGCCATGCCTTCTTGGTATTCTTGTTAATATTGACTTAATTAAGACCCGTCAAAGAATCGAATTAATCAAACCCCACAAGCGGGTATTGTTGTAAGTTCCTAACAGTTTACATGGGAAGCCGATTTCAATTGACTCAGTCGATCACAATAGCGCTGTTATTTTATAACTGTTATTAAACGCAATTCCACTTATAACTAAGCAATTGTTGAATTGGTATTTAAGTGCTTTAAAGGTGAACGCGAATTTATCAACGCTGCAGGACCTGAGCATGGAGTTCGTTAACGTTTATTTTATTATGTATCTATGGAAATATTAAGGTATTATTAAAGTAAATACAGAAATCAACCAGCACTGAACAAGTTTCATATAAATAACACTTGAAAAAAAAGGTTGAGGTCGATGATTTTTTTTTCAAGTGTTATTTATCTTCAATTAAACCTTGCATGGAATTGCTAAAAACAAAAATTTACAAAGTTTTATATAATAAAAAAATAAAAATAAATATTGGAAAACATCACATACATTGCTCTGATCCTATGGTAAGTAGCTAAAGCACTTGTGTTATAGAAATCAGAAACAACGACGGTACCACAACACCCAGACCCGAGCCAATATAGAAAAGTTCGTTTTCAACATTGACCCGACCGGGGATCGAGCCCGGAACCTCAGAGATGGCGCCATTTAAAGTCCGGCGTGCTCGCCTCTCGGCTACGGAGGTCGTCAAAAATAATTAAATTGTTCCTTTGACACCTAAGGTACTACATACTATGAAACGTTATTCAGGGGATCATTATATCTTTGGAGATGGGATATTTAAATATCAGCGATAAGTTATATTGTTTAATGGGCAAGTAAACTTTGATCTTCCGTCTGATGTGGCGTTATAAGCCAAATTGTTTGACGAAATGAAAGAAACAAGACGAAATTGTTTACGTTAGGGGTTCGGTGAAGAGCAAAGTTTCTTCCGACAAGTTGAAGTAAACAGTGTGGCAGCGTTTCGATGGCATTCTTAAGAAAACGGTCAAGTGTGTGCTGGAACGAGCATAGCAAAGGAATTCGAATAAAGAGTACTAAAGTTAACGAAATTTAAAATGTAAACTTAAGAATAAACCACGTTTTATGGTGCAAAATGCTATATTTCAAAATTATTTAGATACATTTACTCTTAGATAAAACTTACTGCTATAGGTCGATATCATTTACATAACTATGTATAATTTTAAATATTTAATCATCATGCCAAAACATAATTTGCAAGTAAAATACCGACGTAACGACAAATGAACACACAAAAGGATATGCAATTAAAAGAATTCCGGTTTTGCTACCGAACCCTAAAAAATAAAATAAGTTATCTTTTGTTTTTAATGTTTGTAAAATCAAAGTCAACAGGATTATTCACATTTGTAACTTTTCGCAAAAGTCTTACAAAGTATTTCGATTGATGTAACTCCCCGATGCAAAACCAAACTTATTTTAAAGTAATACTACTTGTATTAAGTACTAAGTTATATTCAAACGTTGTCGGTAGTTCAAAAGAGTGTACTTCGATTACAAGTTAGAAGTGGTATGTAGTGGGTTCCTTGAGATTTTATTTGAAAACTTTCGCTTGTCGATATCGCTCTCCACAGAATATGAATGTTTGATTCAAATATGTTTATGCTCATCTTAATATGGGTAGATTGATTTAGATGTTAGTATTTGAGTTAGAGAGTTTAACAAAGAGATAACTGGGCAGCCAGCCTTATATAATTTTACGAGTTACCGGTAGTATTTATGGTTTATGGATGGTTTGTAGGTACCGCCCCACCCCCTCAAGATAAAAAAAATAGAAATTTTTTTTTTTTGCCAACATTCAGAAACATAATCTGCAAGCTTATGAAGTAAAAACATTTTACAGAATGCGTTGTTCATATTTTGCACACTCAATCCCATCCAGATCTAAAAGTCTAGGTACCGATATAGGTAGTAGTAGCTCTCCCATACCGCACCTAACAAGAATATTTAATGATTATTGTGAATCCACAGATAAATATATTGGACAACATCACATACATTGCTTTGATCCTAAGGTAAGTAGCTAAAGCACTTGTGTTATAGAAATCAGAAACAACGACGGTACCACAACACCCAGACCCGAACCAATATAGAAAAGTTCGTTTTCTACATTGACTCGACCGGGGATCGAACCCGGAACCTCAGAGATGGCGGCGCCATTTAAAGTCCGGCGTCCGCGCCTCTCGGCCACGGAGGTCGTCAAATCGTCAATAAAAAATGTAGACTCCTTTAAGAGTTTCAGAAGACTGATCGTGCAAGCGCAGCTTTAAGCTAGGAACTGCTAATAGAGGCAAATCTTATATTTATATAACCACTGTTTTAATTTAATTTAATAATTAAGTATTTTTAACTTGACTAGAACTGACTCGAAATGGAGCTACATTATTGTTAGGTGGTAGTAATTTAGTGATTAGTGTCACACTTGATTGAAAATATGTATAATTTTAGTAAGTACAATATTTACGTAAATATTTATTCATAAGATTGTTTTATCTGCAATGTATTGTAATATAACTTCGGGCAAACCTAATAAATAAATAAATAAATAAATGAATAAATAAATAAATATATACATCCAATGTGCATGCATAACTTGTTAATTGTTACCCGACTCCCGCAAAACAAGCAGCTTGCTTAGTGCAGAAGTCACTGTGTACTGTAAGACCTTACATGTGTTTTAGAAAATAAAATTTATTAATATTATTATATTTTTAGAATAGTTTGTTACGGGATTGCTACCATGTACATTATTTTTGAGTTCCCGATATTTCGGCACTGTTGCAAGCGCCATGATCACGGAGTAACTGAAGATCTTGCGGGTAAGTTGTTACGGGCAAACATATCGGTCTACCCTCTTTCGCAGTCTTTTATTGCACGCGTCGGTACCATTGTCTACAAACTCACTATTTTCTCGCACCTGTTCTCGACACACAACACTAACAGTATCTGACCGCGACACAGCAGTTTGTTGTTTTTTCCGGTTTTTGCACATACGAATCACTGGATTCCAGACACTTGACAATTTAAACCCATCCTCACGATTGAAATTTTTGTACTTTGTAATTTCAATCGCTTCCCTGACCATTCTTGGTATGTAGTGGCGTTCTGTCGAAATGATCTGAGGGTTGTGAAACTCAATCCAGTGATTGAGACCTGATTCCAACAAATGTTCCGCGATTGCCGATTTCTGTTTGTCGTTGTTTTTGACCGCTTTTATGTGTTCCTTCATTCGGCACGCTATGGTACGTTTTGTTTGGCCGATATATGAACTGCCACAGCTGCAGTCAATCTTATAGACACCTGGTTTCTCCATTGGGAAACTATCTTTTGGAGATCGTAGACATTGTGTTACTTTTCTTAATGGAGTGAAGACAGTATTAAGTGAGTATTTATGAAGTACGTTTGAGATCTTGTCTGTCACTCCTCTTATGTATGGCAAGAACACAGGTTGCCTGTCTACTGTGTCTTTAAAGTGTCTTGATTTGTGTCTAGATGGTAGCTGCCCTCTATATCCATTATTCTGTAAGACTTTCTGAACATGTTCCAACTCTTGGTTTAAGTGTTCAAGGTCACACAAGTCATAGGCTCGATTTGTCAGTGCAGTTACTACAGAATTAAGATGTCGAGGGTGGTGATGCGAGGTTGCGTTGAGATAGCGGTCAGTGTGAGTGGATTTTCTATAGACAGAGTGACTCAGTGAACCGTCACTCCGCACTTCAATCTTCACATCCAAAAATGCTAGGCTTCTGTTTTCTTCTATCTCGCAGGTAAAATTTATTTTTGGATGGATACCATTTAAATATGACAGGTGAGTTTCTACATCTTGGTTGTTTCCTCTCAATACACAGAATACGTCGTCTACATACCTCTTCCATAGTTTGATTTCGGTGCGGGCGGTGGCCAGGGATTTTTCTTCGAAAAACTCCATCCAAATATTAGCTATAACTGGAGCTACGGGGCTGCCCATCGCGACTCCGTCTATTTGGAGATAGTATTGACCCTGGTATACAAAGAAATTCTTCGACAAACAATGATGTAGAAGTGTGCCATATTCCATCGGGATGTCATTATCTTCCAACTTTACCTTAACCACTTCAAGACAATCTGCTACTGGGACATTTGTGAAGAGTGATTCTACGTCAAAACTGACCATCAACTCATCCACATCAACCTTGTTTTGGTGCAGGATTTCAATGAAGTGACGAGAATCTTTGACAAACGATGACGTACGGCCTACTAATGGTTGCAAGACTTTAGCTACGTGCTTGGCCAGGTCATACGTAGGTGAGTCTATCTGACTCACAATCGGTCGTAGTGGCACGTTCTGCTTGTGTACTTTAGGCAAGCCATATAGTTTCGGGGGCTGGACATTTCTAGGCCGCAGTAAGTATTTAAAAGTCTCGTCGTCGAAAACGTCCTCGCACTGTCTAATGAGTGAGCGAGTGCTTCGATCCGTTCTCGCCGTCGGGTTGTAATTTACCTTCTTGTATGTATTGACATCACTGAGTAGATTTTGGATCTTTCTATCGTACTCAACGACATCCATTATAACAGTCGCGTTCCCTTTATCAGCTTTCAGAACCAGTATTGTTTCATCTTTTCGGAGTTCATTCAGCGCAGTTGATTCAGAAGAAGTGATATTCGGTTTTGGTGGTGCTACGTGGCGTAATATCACGGCAATATCCTGTCTTAATGTATCCGCGTCTACAGATGGTATTTTATTACGCACGATACATTCTTCAACCGACCCAATCACCTCCTCATAGGGAATACGTTTAGGTGTAATGGCAAAATTCATCCCTTTTTCAAGAACTGATTGTGCAGCAGCAGACAACTCGACACTCGACATGTTGACTACCGTTCGAGTTGCGATCGAGTTCTCGTGGTAGGCCGCTGGCTTTTGTTTTCGTCGTAATGATTCGAACTTACGATCCTGTTTCATAGCACTAAGTTCTCTAGAGCGCTGAGCTTGTAGGTAGGTAACACGATCACAAGTATCAAAATCACTTTTAGAAAGCAACTCACTGCACTTTTGATGTATTTTGTATAGCTCACACTGAAACTGGTCAAGTTGGTACCTACAATTGCGTATTAATTTTCGCAATAATTTTACACTCGCATATCGCAGAATACTTGCGGAGCCGTGAATGTCAGGTCGAGGTTTTATCCGAACACACACTGGGATAATGTCCGTATCCCGACACTTCACTAGGAATGACAGGGACTCCTTCAAACATTCACACTTTTTCCGCGCGCGTTCTAGGTGTTTTATTGTTTTTGCTGTTTCCGGCCCGTACCGGTTAACAATATATTCTTTTAAACTTTCATGGTCACTAACATTAGAATAGTTTGTTACGGGATTGCTACCATGTACATTATTTTTGAGTTCCCGATATTTCGGCACTGTTGCAAGCGCCATGATCACGGAGTAACTGAAGATCTTGCGGGTAAGTTGTTACGGGCAAACATATCGGTCTACCCTCTTTCGCAGTCTTTTATTGCACGCGTCGGTACCATTGTCTACAAACTCACTATTTTCTCGCACCTGTTCTCGACACACAACACTAACAGTATCTGACCGCGACACAGCAGTTTGTTGTTTTTTCCGGTTTTTGCACATACGAATCACTGGATTCCAGACACTTGACAATTTAAACCCATCCTCACGATTGAAATTTTTGTACTTTGTAATTTCAATCGCTTCCCTGACCATTCTTGGTATGTAGTGGCGTTCTGTCGAAATGATCTGAGGGTTGTGAAACTCAATCCAGTGATTGAGACCTGATTCCAACAAATGTTCCGCGATTGCCGATTTCTGTTTGTCGTTGTTTTTGACCGCTTTTATGTGTTCCTTCATTCGGCACGCTATGGTACGTTTTGTTTGGCCGATATATGAACTGCCACAGCTGCAGTCAATCTTATAGACACCTGGTTTCTCCATTGGGAAACTATCTTTTGGAGATCGTAGACATTGTGTTACTTTTCTTAATGGAGTGAAGACAGTATTAAGTGAGTATTTATGAAGTACGTTTGAGATCTTGTCTGTCACTCCTCTTATGTATGGCAAGAACACAGGTTGCCTGTCTACTGTGTCTTTAAAGTGTCTTGATTTGTGTCTAGATGGTAGCTGCCCTCTATATCCATTATTCTGTAAGACTTTCTGAACATGTTCCAACTCTTGGTTTAAGTGTTCAAGGTCACACAAGTCATAGGCTCGATTTGTCAGTGCAGTTACTACAGAATTAAGATGTCGAGGGTGGTGATGCGAGGTTGCGTTGAGATAGCGGTCAGTGTGAGTGGATTTTCTATAGACAGAGTGACTCAGTGAACCGTCACTCCGCACTTCAATCTTCACATCCAAAAATGCTAGGCTTCTGTTTTCTTCTATCTCGCAGGTAAAATTTATTTTTGGATGGATACCATTTAAATATGACAGGTGAGTTTCTACATCTTGGTTGTTTCCTCTCAATACACAGAATACGTCGTCTACATACCTCTTCCATAGTTTGATTTCGGTGCGGGCGGTGGCCAGGGATTTTTCTTCGAAAAACTCCATCCAAATATTAGCTATAACTGGAGCTACGGGGCTGCCCATCGCGACTCCGTCTATTTGGAGATAGTATTGACCCTGGTATACAAAGAAATTCTTCGACAAACAATGATGTAGAAGTGTGCCATATTCCATCGGGATGTCATTATCTTCCAACTTTACCTTAACCACTTCAAGACAATCTGCTACTGGGACATTTGTGAAGAGTGATTCTACGTCAAAACTGACCATCAACTCATCCACATCAACCTTGTTTTGGTGCAGGATTTCAATGAAGTGACGAGAATCTTTGACAAACGATGACGTACGGCCTACTAATGGTTGCAAGACTTTAGCTACGTGCTTGGCCAGGTCATACGTAGGTGAGTCTATCTGACTCACAATCGGTCGTAGTGGCACGTTCTGCTTGTGTACTTTAGGCAAGCCATATAGTTTCGGGGGCTGGACATTTCTAGGCCGCAGTAAGTATTTAAAAGTCTCGTCGTCGAAAACGTCCTCGCACTGTCTAATGAGTGAGCGAGTGCTTCGATCCGTTCTCGCCGTCGGGTTGTAATTTACCTTCTTGTATGTATTGACATCACTGAGTAGATTTTGGATCTTTCTATCGTACTCAACGACATCCATTATAACAGTCGCGTTCCCTTTATCAGCTTTCAGAACCAGTATTGTTTCATCTTTTCGGAGTTCATTCAGCGCAGTTGATTCAGAAGAAGTGATATTCGGTTTTGGTGGTGCTACGTGGCGTAATATCACGGCAATATCCTGTCTTAATGTATCCGCGTCTACAGATGGTATTTTATTACGCACGATACATTCTTCAACCGACCCAATCACCTCCTCATAGGGAATACGTTTAGGTGTAATGGCAAAATTCATCCCTTTTTCAAGAACTGATTGTGCAGCAGCAGACAACTCGACACTCGACATGTTGACTACCGTTCGAGTTGCGATCGAGTTCTCGTGGTAGGCCGCTGGCTTTTGTTTTCGTCGTAATGATTCGAACTTACGATCCTGTTTCATAGCACTAAGTTCTCTAGAGCGCTGAGCTTGTAGGTAGGTAACACGATCACAAGTATCAAAATCACTTTTAGAAAGCAACTCACTGCACTTTTGATGTATTTTGTATAGCTCACACTGAAACTGGTCAAGTTGGTACCTACAATTGCGTATTAATTTTCGCAATAATTTTACACTCGCATATCGCAGAATACTTGCGGAGCCGTGAATGTCAGGTCGAGGTTTTATCCGAACACACACTGGGATAATGTCCGTATCCCGACACTTCACTAGGAATGACAGGGACTCCTTCAAACATTCACACTTTTTCCGCGCGCGTTCTAGGTGTTTTATTGTTTTTGCTGTTTCCGGCCCGTACCGGTTAACAATATATTCTTTTAAACTTTCATGGTCACTAACATTAGAATAGTTTGTTACGGGATTGCTACCATGTACATTATTTTTGAGTTCCCGATATTTCGGCACTGTTGCAAGCGCCATGATCACGGAGTAACTGAAGATCTTGCGGGTAAGTTGTTACGGGCAAACATATCGGTCTACCCTCTTTCGCAGTCTTTTATTGCACGCGTCGGTACCATTGTCTACAAACTCACTATTTTCTCGCACCTGTTCTCGACACACAACACTAACAGTATCTGACCGCGACACAGCAGTTTACAATGTACATGGTAGCAATCCCGTAACAAACTATTCTAATGTTAGTGACCATGAAAGTTTAAAAGAATATATTGTTAACCGGTACGGGCCGGAAACAGCAAAAACAATAAAACACCTAGAACGCGCGCGGAAAAAGTGTGAATGTTTGAAGGAGTCCCTGTCATTCCTAGTGAAGTGTCGGGATACGGACATTATCCCAGTGTGTGTTCGGATAAAACCTCGACCTGACATTCACGGCTCCGCAAGTATTCTGCGATATGCGAGTGTAAAATTATTGCGAAAATTAATACGCAATTGTAGGTACCAACTTGACCAGTTTCAGTGTGAGCTATACAAAATACATCAAAAGTGCAGTGAGTTGCTTTCTAAAAGTGATTTTGATACTTGTGATCGTGTTACCTACCTACAAGCTCAGCGCTCTAGAGAACTTAGTGCTATGAAACAGGATCGTAAGTTCGAATCATTACGACGAAAACAAAAGCCAGCGGCCTACCACGAGAACTCGATCGCAACTCGAACGGTAGTCAACATGTCGAGTGTCGAGTTGTCTGCTGCTGCAAAATCAGTTCTTGAAAAAGGGATGAATTTTGCCATTACACCTAAACGTATTCCCTATGAGGAGGTGATTGGGTCGGTTGAAGAATGTATCGTGCGTAATAAAATACCATCTGTAGACGCGGATACATTAAGACAGGATATTGCCGTGATATTACGCCACGTAGCACCACCAAAACCGAATATCACTTCTTCTGAATCAACTGCGCTGAATGAACTCCGAAAAGATGAAACAATACTGGTTCTGAAAGCTGATAAAGGGAACGCGACTGTTATAATGGATGTCGTTGAGTACGATAGAAAGATCCAAAATCTACTCAGTGATGTCAATACATACAAGAAGGTAAATTACAACCCGACGGCGAGAACGGATCGAAGCACTCGCTCACTCATTAGACAGTGCGAGGACGTTTTCGACGACGAGACTTTTAAATACTTACTGCGGCCTAGAAATGTCCAGCCCCCGAAACTATATGGCTTGCCTAAAGTACACAAGCAGAACGTGCCACTACGACCGATTGTGAGTCAGATAGACTCACCTACGTATGACCTGGCCAAGCACGTAGCTAAAGTCTTGCAACCATTAGTAGGCCGTACGTCATCGTTTGTCAAAGATTCTCGTCACTTCATTGAAATCCTGCACCAAAACAAGGTTGATGTGGATGAGTTGATGGTCAGTTTTGACGTAGAATCACTCTTCACAAATGTCCCAGTAGCAGATTGTCTTGAAGTGGTTAAGGTAAAGTTGGAAGATAATGACATCCCGATGGAATATGGCACACTTCTACATCATTGTTTGTCGAAGAATTTCTTTGTATACCAGGGTCAATACTATCTCCAAATAGACGGAGTCGCGATGGGCAGCCCCGTAGCTCCAGTTATAGCTAATATTTGGATGGAGTTTTTCGAAGAAAAATCCCTGGCCACCGCCCGCACCGAAATCAAACTATGGAAGAGGTATGTAGACGACGTATTCTGTGTATTGAGAGGAAACAACCAAGATGTAGAAACTCACCTGTCATATTTAAATGGTATCCATCCAAAAATAAATTTTACCTGCGAGATAGAAGAAAACAGAAGCCTAGCATTTTTGGATGTGAAGATTAAAGTGCGGAGTGACGGTTCACTGAGTCACTCTGTCTATAGAAAATCCACTCACACTGACCGCTATCTCAACGCAACCTCGCATCACCACCCTCGACATCTTAATTCTGTAGTAACTGCACTGACAAATCGAGCCTATGACTTGTGTGACCTTGAACACTTAAACCAAGAGTTGGAACATGTTCAGAAAGTCTTACAGAATAATGGATATAGAGGGCAGCTACCATCTAGACACAAATCAAGACACTTTAAAGACACAGTAGACAGGCAACCTGTGTTCTTGCCATACATAAGAGGAGTGACAGACAAGATCTCAAACGTACTTCATAAATACTCACTTAATACTGTCTTCACTCCATTAAGAAAAGTAACACAATGTCTACGATCTCCAAAAGATAGTTTCCCAATGGAGAAACCAGGTGTCTATAAGATTGACTGCAGCTGTGGCAGTTCATATATCGGCCAAACAAAACGTACCATAGCGTGCCGAATGAAGGAACACATAAAAGCGGTCAAAAACAACGACAAACAGAAATCGGCAATCGCGGAACATTTGTTGGAATCAGGTCTCAATCACTGGATTGAGTTTCACAACCCTCAGATCATTTCGACAGAACGCCACTACATACCAAGAATGGTCAGGGAAGCGATTGAAATTACAAAGTACAAAAATTTCAATCGTGAGGATGGGTTTAAATTGTCAAGTGTCTGGAATCCAGTGATTCGTATGTGCAAAAACCGGAAAAAACAACAAACTGCTGTGTCGCGGTCAGATACTGTTAGTGTTGTGTGTCGAGAACAGGTGCGAGAAAATAGTGAGTTTGTAGACAATGGTACCGACGCGTGCAATAAAAGACTGCGAAAGAGGGTAGACCGATATGTTTGCCCGTAACAACTTACCCGCAAGATCTTCAGTTACTCCGTGATCATGGCGCTTGCAACAGTGCCGAAATATCGGGAACTCAAAAATAATGTACATGGTAGCAATCCCGTAACAAACTATTCTAATGTTAGTGACCATGAAAGTTTAAAAGAATATATTATTATATTTTTGTTTGTTTTTCACGGCTTCTTTGCCGGTTTTTTAAAAAAGCACGGGCCTAATCCAAGTGCAGTCCTGATTGTTGCTGATTAATTGCTACATTGTTTTCAACCTGAAGAAACTTCCTTACGATTCTCTATGTAGGGGTTGTTTATTATTATTATTACTCCATAGGCCGAAAACCTCTCGCCTCTTGGGCGGTAATGACCGGCAGATGCACATTTGGCCGGGTTCAGGGCAAAAGAGAGAGAAATCGGCGGACGATGCGTGCGGTATCAAGCACCACCGCTTTCTGCATCTTTGCTGGAAGCGAGCCGCCGATGAATCCCAGCCTTTTCAGGTGTGAACCTAATGTGGCTGGGATTAACCCGTTTGCCGATATAACAATTTTATTATTATTATTATTATCTAAGATAAAGGTCTTGTACCCTTACCAAATAGAAAACATTCTCTTGTTTCTCTATTTATCCGTTTTACTCTAATCAAGACACATTGTCACACGATTTAATTCTCGCAACAATGTCCCACCAATAAACATAAGTGAGCAGACAAGAGATACAAGTGGATGACGTCATTGTGACGTCATACCAACGCGACGTAAGTAAATCATACTTTGTACTTATTTACACAGGGAAATAAAGCTACATTGTAGTGCTATTTGAGTTTAGTGCAGAGCAACTGTCGATCAATCTAGTATCGATAATTTACTTCACTGAACTTAAACTTACAAACAAACCACGTTAATGACATAATTGTCCGTGTAACAACGATAACTTTTGCCTGTCAAAATCTTAAAGCCATAATAAAGTTACTGATGGGTAATAGAGAAAATAATTTTCGTTTGCGTACTTTACAAATTATGAATAGCTGGGGCTTGCTTTGTAAAAAAACTGACTGATTTTAATTGCTTATAACTTGTCGACTGCTTAACACAATAGTAATGCATTTTTTTTTTTACGAAAGTTTCAAGTAACTTGATATTTAAGACAAATTTTGCAAATAAAATAACAACTGCACAATACATAACTAGTGGCTTATAATTGTGTGTTATTAATAAATGTATTGTGCAGTTCTAAATGTTTACTTTCATGTACCTACTTTATTTGTTATATGTAGAGTGCAATAAAAATATCTTTCAATCTATTTATCGACTACGTAAATTTGATAAGTTGGTGACATCACTAGTTTATTCTACTTACTCTTGCAGTTTCGTCTGCCATATGTGACGGCGGTTGCCGACCGACGCAAATAAAACTCGGAATGGCTGCGTTGTATTTTGACAGAAACAACTAAGCAGACATAGTTGGTCGGATTAACTTGACCACTTAAAATATATTGTTTATAGTTCATCTCAAATCAAAAACGGATCTCTTGAGATCCGTTTTCGTTATTCTTGAATAACGAAAACAGAAACGCAAAGGAAAATTATGGGTTTCTAGTTGAAGTAGAGAATCATTTCCAAACTCACTAGAACAAAAAGGAGCGAATTTTAATCGACTTAGATTGTTGGGCGTCCAGGCATCGACGGTTGATTCCATTAAAACTTTAATTGGCGGTTGCCGCCTGTCATTCACGCTGCACGACCCGACATACTTCCCTGTGCCTTTCGGGGTGATTGAAAAATACCAACTTTAAAATTTCGTAAATATTGTTACAGTAGTAATACGATATTGAAACAAAACAATGGTTTTTCTAGAATGACGGGTAGCCTTAACGAGTTAAAAGTACCGCCCCTATCACATTGTATATGGTACCTACGTCCTACTGCAGGGCACAACAGGCCTCACCTCGACTATAAGGTAGTTTGGGCCATACTCCAGCACGCGGGCCCAGTGCGGATTGTTTGAGGGGTGTTGTAAATTACCTGTTGCAATTAGCAATATTTCATCTAAGCTACAACCGACGTAGCTCTCTCGGGCGATTTAGCAATGAAGTGGTCTTCTTGGTAGATATTACTGACGTGATCCTCTTGACAGACAATACCAACTTGGTTTTCTTGACTGGTATAGACTTATCGTGGTCCTATTATCAGGCACAGCACCGGTTGAATAGCAGCGGGGTAAAAATTGGTCAGATTTGAGATTGTTTTAAGAGTTCATAGCTACCCCCCTGATTGGCCTAAAATATCAGATTTGAACGTGTAATCTTGAAAAAAAGGTCGAAAATTTCAGCCTTGTTTTGTTTTATCTGTATAAGTTTTAATAGCTAATCATAAACGCCAAACAGGATTTTAGAAGAAGACCTTAATTATAACTTAACACTTTTCTGGACACACCACGCTACGCACAGCTAGACACAAATTTATTTTGTCTAGCATTGTGTCCACGAAAGCGTTAAGCGCTTTTTCATATGCCGTCTTCCGTAACGCACCATCCTAAAAGTGTAATAAGTAACTATTTCTGATTACTGTTACTTAAGTCACCTTTTTACACTTTTTTCTTATTTTTTTTTATTATTTAATACTTATAATAGATTGATTCAAAAAATGCCCACTAGTTTTTTAAATATTAATTATATTAATAGTAATTTAAATTTCCTTCTTTCATTCCCTGATGTAATCATCATAATGATGCTGTTTGTTCGGTGCATTGCAACATTGCAACCGAACACCTATTCCACACACGTGCCGGTCGCTACCCGCGGCCGTCATTGCATTGGACTTAACAATTTTAGTGCATATTTAGACGCCGTATCGTGCGGAAGCGCTCAAAAACATTATCATTTAGTATAAAACATTAACATAAACATTTTTGTCAAACTTTAAATATAACTCTTTTCTCTTAAACATAAACTTTCTCTTTTATTATCAACAACCACAACCACCGTAGTTCAGGCCACAACATATGGTCCTTCGAGCTACACCTCGCGCGCGTGTGAAGTGATACATGATTTGAGGTGAAAGAACAGCAACACAGTGGTGAACAGTGTGAGCTTGGATGCGGTGCATACTCAACAACAACAGTGTTTGGTGGATACCAAGTAGCAACAGTTAGGTTGCAACTTCTTAATCAACAGTAGCCCGGCCTGGCAAGCAGCCCCAGGCAGCTACGTCAACAAACAGCGATACAGGTGAACACGGAAGGCAACCATTCAAACAGCAGCGGATTAGCTGGTCGAGGAGATCATCTATACATCAGACTTCAAGTAAGATTGTATATTTTACATAATAATAAACTAATACAGCAACATGGCAGACTATCAAGCTATAATTGAAACTCAAAGCGAGCTTATGACAGCAATGGATAAGCTTCTGACGAATTTTAAGAAGGATTCGTCAGACCGTAAAACTCCCTCTAACATCAATAGGCGCTTACAAAATTTAGAAACGTATTGGATAGAATTCCAAGAAAATCATGTTAAATTACAACAAATTACAGATAAACAATCAAATGCGTACTTTAAAGAGGATTATTATCAACAAACAATAGAATTTTATAGCAACACGCGTAATTATTTGGAGCAATATTTAAAGACGATTGAAACAGCACAGCAGGAGCAAGAGAGTAAAAGTAAAAATCTGGGCACAACGCAACGTGATCAACCAGGTACAAGTAAGGTTTTAGATAGTCAATTTGAAATCGAATCAAAAAATCCGGCAGCTGAAACATATCAAGGAATTAACATATCGAAAATCTATCAAAAACAAGAAACTAAGGAGAACACTACTTTGTCAAATGAAAAACTAAGGAAACAGGAAACAAACTTTATGGCATTTAAAAGAACGTTAGGAAATATAAACACCCAAACAATGACTGAGAAGTGGGAATGGGAAGATGCTTTAAGATCTTTGCAGAATCGCTGGGCGGCAGTGGATACATTACACTGGGAGATCATATCTGAAGGCGCGGGAAATGCTAAATATGAAGCCCAATTTGATTTTTGTGAAAGCGAATTTATCAACATGAAGAAAACTATAAATACAAAAATGTTTTCCGCAATTCACCGTGAAAAATCGACTCCACAACTAGACATACCAACTTTTAGTGGAAACTATAACCAATGGACATCATTCAAAGACTTGTACCAGGAGACGATACACAACAATTCGACACTTTCAAATAGTCAGAAGATGCAATTCTTAAAAAGCAAGGTGCGGGGAGACGCCGAACGATTAATTCAACACCTTCAAATAAGCTCTGAAAATTATTTAGTATGTTGGGAAATTTTAAACAACAGATTTAACAACAAAAACCTTATTTTTACCTCGCATATGAATACCCTTTTAGGGCTTCCTAATATGCAACTACAATCAGTAGGTCACATAAAACGCCTGCATGATTTAACCATTGAAACTCTTAACGCAATTAAAAACCTACAGATCGACGTCTCAACGTGGGATCCCATACTCATACATCTATTGTCTCAGAAGTTGGATTCTGAAACACATTCTGACTACATACAATTCCTGAAAAATCCAAGAGACCTGCCAAACCTAAAAGATTTTCTCAACTTTCTCGAAGGAAAATTCACGGCTTTAGAAGCGTCACGTCGAAAACAAGACAACAATCATGTGAAGACTGGTTTCTTTAACAAAGAGCAGACCTCTAATAAAAACTACTTTCAACAAAAACAACTTTCTACAAATCAAGCAAGAAACAACACTAATGAACAGAGAAAAACATAAAACCGTTTACAAAATCGTTTTTCGTTTCATCTTACATCAAATGCCCCTTATGTAATCAGGATCATGGATTATACCATTGTAAACAATTTTTGGAGATGGGACCGGAAAGAAGATTTAAAACTGTAAATAATTTGAAGCTTTGCATAATTTGTTTATTTAACCATCATGGTAAAGCATGTATTTCCACTAAAACTTGTCGCCGATGCCCGGAAATGCATATCACATTTTTGCATGACGCGTGCGTTCAGGTCAAGACGTCTCGAATTGCATCATCAAGTTCGTCGACACCGAACAGACAGAATGAAAACGTGAAAAATAACACTCACGTTACACAAAACAATTACTCGGAAATTTTATTAGCTACAGCTGTAATAAAGGTTAAATCAGCCGATGGGATTTTTATGAACATGCGAGTCCTGATAGATCAAGGCTCGCAAATATCACTAATAACTGAAAAAGCAGCTCAACAACTACGTCTCACGAGAAACAAATGTAAAGGAACAATCTTCGGAGTAGGAGAAAAAGAAAACCCTTGCAAAGGCATGCTTAACATTGAATGTTCTTCACTATACAACAACTTTACATTTGCCACAGAAGTTCTAATTATGAACAACTTAACCAAAAGCTTACCGAACAAAACTTTCGACAAACCGGCCTGGGAATTCATAACAAACATAAACCTTGCTGATCCAGAGTTTTATCATAGTCGCCCTGTAGATATATTATTTGGCGCAGATATTTATGCCAACATAATCATGAAAGGAATAATAAAAGGCGAAAATTCTATGCAACCCATAGCTCAACAAACTCAGCTAGGATGGCTGTTATGTGGAAATGCAGCAAAAAACTCCTACCAATGCAACGTCATTATAAATAATTTGGAAGACATCGAAAGATTCTGGAATATTGAAGACATACAAGAACAGTCTAATCTATCTATGGAAGATCAAAAATGCATACAATTTTACACAGATACTACAATTAGGAGAAAAGATGGCCGCTACGAAGTAAGGATACCTTTTAAACAAGAATTAGAGGATAAACTGGGATCATCAAAACAAAAGGCTATAGCGCAATTTCATAACTTAGAAAGAAAATTTGAACGGCAGCAACGCCTGGCAAAAGAGTATAGAACCTTTATGGCCGAATATGAACAACTAGGACACATGAAACTGGAGAATGATAGTGACAACACAAAGCTGGAATGCCTTTTACCTCATCATGGAGTTCAACGAGAAGAATCTACAACCACTAAATGCCGAGTGGTATTCAACGCGTCTGCGAAAACATCAACCGGCTACAGCCTTAATGATTTAATGTGCACAGGCCCTAATCTTCAGCAAGACTTACAAACATAAATCTTAAAATGGCGACAGTATCAATTTGCTTTTACCGCCGACATCGAAAAAATGTACCGGCAAATACTGGTAAATGAACAAGATCAGAACCTGCAAAAAATTATATGGCGTGAATCATGTAATCAATTACTTCAAACTTATAAATTAACAACAGTTACATATGGCACAAAGGCTGCCCCGTTTTTGGCCATGATGACATTAAAAAAGTTGGCGGCAGATGAGCGTGACCGTTTTCCGGAAGCATGTAAGGTGCTTGAGTCAGCATTCTACATGGACGATTTGGTACACGGAACATATTCAAAAGCAGAGGGTCAAAAACTTATTGCTGAATTAAATGGGTCAATCTTGAAAGCCAAAAAAAACACTGTCCGGGGGCAAAATCTACCCATAACGTTTAAATTTTAATGTAAGATATTTTTTTTCTGTTACTTTAATGTTTAAATTAAATGGGGCACAACAAAAACGGTGTTCATTTTAGCTTAAAACATCTGGAAAAAATCTCCGAAGCCTTGATATTTGATTCCCCTGGGCTGTCCCTTTGTCATTTTTTGAACAAACCATTAATAATTTACTTATCTATAGTCATAAATTTAGGATTTTTTGTAATTCAAGACTTAAAGGGTGAGTTGTTTAATGATTTGATAAATACACAAAGTCTGTGCCAATCACTGTTTTTTAATAAAAAAATAGTTTGTGTTTGTCCGAGCGCAACGATTGATTCCCTTGGCGCGTCACTAAATGCCACCTGCCTTGCTATTATAAATGTGTACGGCGAAGGCGTGCACATCGAAAGGTGGCTTTAGTCGCGCTCTGAACATCACGAGGAGAGGTCGCGCGTCTCAACGTTTCCAAGCCGGATTTACGAAGGTAAGACCTGGATTAACAGTAGGGTATATAGGACTATTAATTGTTTTTATAATAATCATTGGCAAAAATCAATCCATTTAAACAAAATCGAAAGAAAATAAACTTTTCTTGACTCCCCTGGCATTGATTCCCCTGGCAAAATGCCAGGGTAATCAAAGCTTCCTTAATTTATCATACTCTTATATTATGATTATGGGTTACGCATTAAATAATAATTCTAATTCTTATTATATATTATCCTAGCGGCCGATCGCGAATTCGTCCGCATCGCCTCTCGGGGTAGAATTTAAAAAATCCTCACTTAGTTCTCCTTTACAATCTTAAAGGAATATGAATGCCAAATCTGTCTGGCATTCATGTTCCTTTGAGAGTGGAAGGATCTGTTAATTCCCTCTGATTTAAGATAATTCCAGGGCACCATGGAAGTTCATCAGGTGATATGGACCAATAAAACTCCCAAAGTCCTCGCCATGAGACGTCTTAGCTGTCATTTAGAAAAATGATCGGAAGAACCAATTCATTGTCCTCATGGTCAACATATCAGTTTTTATAATATCAAAATTTTAAATGTGCACAGCACTGGTACATCTAAAACCGCGAAATCAAACAAGACTGTAAAAGAAAATTAATTCGATAAACCTTCTACTTCGAACCGAAATTATAGGCTAGCTGCAACTGAAGTTCAAAGCATTCAATCGGATATTCATATTCCATCTGATGATAGCTTCTGGATTAATGTGCCTTCAGTAAATAAAACCTTAATTTTCGATTCTATGTGTAAAGTAGTAACGTCTGCTTCCTATGGCGAGGAAGACTCGAATTCTACTGATGATTATAATATTTTTTAATTTATTGTTTGTCCATTTGCAAATCATATTCATTATATTACTATATATTTATACGTTTTTGAGAAACTTTATCGCTGTTAGTTACATTATATAGCGTCATTGTTGCCGCGTGAAAAGGTGTTATACTTTTAAGCATATAATACCGTCTACAATATTGACTTGTGTTAGATATTGTAGGCACGTTAGATGATTTAATTATATTAATTTGATAGTTTTTAGATATGTTGATTTGTTACAGTTGATTGATAGTTCCTAAAGAGAGATATTGTTTTGTTTTTTTATAATACTACTTATAAGATTAATGATGACTCTAAAGAACCAAAATGAAACCAAAAGACTGGTAAGTTTAATTAAAATAATCGATTATTCTATACAAAATGTTTAATTTTGATTCCCCTGGCATCTTATATTGATTCCCCTGGCACCAAAATATTAAAGTCATATATCTTTATATCTAAATATGTGACAGTGATGCCTATTTGTGAAATATGTTTCCAATGATGTGATATTTAGCCTTTTGTTAGTAAAAGTTTAAACTCTTAAGTTTTAAAAAGTGCCAGGGGAATCAACCGAATACGCCCAATTTCAAGATTGACCCAAATACACTATTAAGGTTAGGAGGGATGAATCTCAGAAAATGGACTTCTAATCATAAAGAATTGCTCTGTATTAACGAACAAATAGAAAATAACACTGAAAACAATGTTTTTAATTTCAAAGCAGAGAACACAACAAAAACATTAGGCTTGTCATGGAATCCCATTAAAGACACCTTTTCATTTCAATGCAAGATAACTTCACCAAATAAAATTACAAAACGCACCTTATTATCTGAAATTTCTAAACTGTTTGACCCCCTCGGCTGGTTGACACCAATTTCAACAAAACTTAAAATACTTTTTCAAAAGCTATGGAATTTACAATTACGATGGGATGACGTTGTGCCTGAAAACATTTTAAAAGAATGGTTTTAAATTGAAAAAGATTTTAAACTTATTAGTACAATTGAAATACCAAGATGGATTTTAAGCAACGCAGGTGCCGTCATTTTACTTCATGGCTTCTGTGACGCCTCGGATGAAGCCTATGCCTGTGTTGTGTATGCGCAGATGCAAAACAACCCTAAAACTGTAATAGTTGCTGCAAAAAGCAAATTAGTACCTCATAAGAAGGCTTTAACTTTACCAAGAATAGAATTGAGCGGGGCATTATTGCTAACAAAACTTATGAACAAAATCAAGGAAGCGTTTTATCAACATCCGTTCATCATTTATGGCTGGACGGACTCAATGGCAGTATTGGGTTGGATACAGGGCGAACCAAACCGATGGAAGCCGTTTGTAGCAAACAGAGTAGAAAAAATCGTTGAAATAATGCCTGCAACCTGTTGGCGCTACATTAAATCAAAAGAAAATCCAGCAGATGTCGCGAGCAGAGGCATGTATGTACCTGAATTAATGGAACATAATCTTTGGTGGCAAGGGCCATCGTGGCTTCCTACGGAAAACATATATAACAAAGAACAACAAAAATTTACAACAGATTTGGAGGTGAGATCTAAAGTATGTAAACAGTCAAACATCGTACAAAAAGGTTGTAATGAAGATATTATAACTGACCTAATTAACAAACATAGCTGTATAATAAAAATCACTCGTATTGTCGCATGGATACGTCGAGCGTTGAACCCGCAGCGTAAGCAGTTACCAAGCTATATCACGTTGCATGAATTAAATACTGCTAAATTGAGAATTGCGAAACGTGTGCAGGAAATCGAATTTGAAACAGAAATTCAGTCCTTACGTAAACACGGAAAAATTAACTCGAATAACAAATTAGTTCATTTAAATCCGATCATGACTCAAGATAACTTACTACTTGTCGGTGGAAGATTATCTCGAGCTAATTTGCCTTTTAACATGAAGCATCCAAAAATTATACCACAGAACAGCCCACTGGCAACATTGTTGATTGACGAAGCTCATCAGGCAACTTTCCATGGAGGGCCACGGCTAACATTAGCACGCCTCAGACAGGAGTATTGGATAACGGGTGGAATGAAGACTGTCAAAAAACAACTGCGCAATTGCGTTGTGTGTCGAAAAAGAGATACAAAGAAACAACATCAACTCATGGGTGACCTACCAGAAGCACGGGTTAACCCTGCACCGCCTTTCTACCACACGGGTGTCGATTCATCATCTCATCATCTCAGCCTATTGCAGTCCACTGCTGGACGTAGGCCTCCCCCAAAGAGCGCCAAAGAGCACGATCTCCCGCTTTTTTCATCCATCCACTGCCAGCCATCTTCCTAAGGTCATCGGTCCATCGAGCTGGGGGTCGTCCTACACTACGTTTGCCTAGGCGTGGTCTCCACTCGAGAACCCGTTTACTCCACCTTTCATCGGTTCTGCGACAGATGTGGCCAGCCCACTGCCACTTAAGCTTGCTACATTTTTGGACTATGTCCGTTACTTTAGTCCTCTGCCTGATGATCTCATTTCGGATTTTGTCCTTTAACGAAATCCCAAGCATCGACCTTTCCATAGCTCGCTGAGTGACATGTAGTCGGTGGGCCAGCTTTACTGTCATATTCCACGTTTCAGCTCCGTAGGTCATCACCGGTAGGACGCACTGATCGAATACCTTGCTCTTCAGGCATTGTGGCAGTGGCGACGAGAAGATATGACGCAGCTTCCCAAACGCTGCCCAGCCAAGCTGCATCCTCCTAGCGATTTCCCGCTCGAAGTTGTCTCTACCCAACTGCATCACTTGCCCGAGGTAGACATACTCATTGACAACCTCGAGCGCCACGCTTTCGACGGAGACCGGTCCGGGGATGGCATGATCGTTGAACATGACTTTAGTCTTGTCTAAGTTCATCCCCAGGCCCACGCGTCGCGAGGCAGCGTTGAGGCTTTGCAGCATTTTCTGCAAATCCTCCAGCGATTCCGCCATAATGACGATATCATCGGCAAAACGGAGGTGCGTGAGGTGTTCGCCGTTGACATTGATGCCCGCTCCTTTCCAATCCAGTGTCTTGAAGACGTCCTCCAGTGCGTTCGTGAACAACTTCGGAGATATGACATCTCCTTGTCTCACACCCCTGAGCAGCTGGATAGGTCTCGTCTTATGGTTTTGGACCTGAACAGTCATCGATGCCATTTTATACAGGCTCCTCAGCACCTCTACATACCGCCAATCGATTTGGCATCGCTGTAAGGATTCCAGAACAGCCCAGGTCTCGACGGAGTCGAAGGCTTTCTCGTAGTCCACAAAGGCTAGGCACAGAGGCTGATTATACTCTTCTGACTTCTGTATAATCTGCCTTACTGTGTGGATATGGTCTACGGTACTATAGCCTTTACGAAACCCAGCCTGCTCCGGCGGCTGAAAGGCGTCAAATCTTGTGGCTAGACGATTTGTAACGACTCTTGAAAACAGCTTATAGACGTGGCTCAAGAGCGTGATCGGTCTGTAGTTCTTCAGAAGAGTTTTATCTCCTTTTTTGAAAAACAGAGCCACCACGCCCTCGCTCCACGCCTTCGGGGTAGTCCCATTGGCTATTACGGAGTTGAACAGTCCCTTCAGTTCCCTAAGAACGGGTATTCCCCCTGCCTTGAGAAGTTCTGAAGTGACTCCATCTTCGCCGGGAGCCTTCCCATTACGAAGCTGTTTGAGAGCCGCCTCAATTTCGTCTACGTCTAGCTCTGGGAGATCATCGGTGTAGTGGCGTACAAGCGTAGCTCTAGGATCATTTGCGTCAGTTGGAGGTTTCAGGGCATGCGAGGCGTATAGGCGGCCGTAGAAGTCCTCGATCTCGGCGAGTATTTCCGGAACTGATGTGACGGTTCTGCTATCCGAGGTTTTCAGCTTTGTCAGATGCGATCTCCCCATTCGTTGGGCAAAGACTTTTGACCCCCGGTTTTGCTCGATCGCCTCCTGTATGAGGCGGGTGTTAAAGCTTCGGAGATCGCGTCTCACCAATCTTCGGATCCTTTTATGGATGGCATCTGACTGAGCTCCCTCTGGCGCTTCCCGTCGCAGTCGCATCAGCTCTAGAGTCTCCCCCGAGAGTTTGGACCCCTTGTTTGGTCGCTTCCTTCTAAAATGCCTAGCTCCCACCTCGCGTATAACGCCTACTACGCTGTCGAGGTCCTTGTCAACATTATCTGCGGTTCCCAGCGCTTCGAATCGATTTTTCAGCTCTAGTTGGAACGCTTCGGAACCGTGTTCAGCTTGAAGCAGTGTCGGACGAAGAATAGACCTCACCATGCGGCTTCTTTCCAGCTTGAGATTGATATTTAGAGTGCCTCTTACTAGTCGGTGATCACTTCCGGTGTTAAACCTGTTGATCACTGAGACATTTCTAAATATGTGCCGTTTATTCGTCATGATGAAGTCTATCTCATTCTTCGTCTTACCGTCGGGACTCCGCCAGGTCCACTTTCTATGGGGCTTTTTTTGATAGAATGTGTTCATGCAAAAAAGCCCCTGCATGTTGAGAAAGTTGACCAGCATTTGCCCCCTATGGTTTCTGCTTCCATAGCCATGCGGTCCAACGTACGATTCGCCATGTTGCTGTACTCCCACTTTTGCATTGAAGTCTCCGATGACAACTGTGAAGTGAGTCTTGGTGGTCATTTGTATGGCCTTTGTTATATCCTCATACATGGCCTCAACCACATCGTCCGAGTGTGCTGAAGTCGGTGCGTACACCTGTACGACCTTAAGAGTGTATCTCGTGGTCAACTTTAGTACGAGGTACGCTACCCGGGTCGACACACTGGATATCTCCAATACGTTGTCACGGAGATCTTTGTTGACAAGGAAACCTACGCCACCCTGGGATGTTTGGTCGCCCTCTCGAAAGTAGAACAGGTGCCCCGATTCTAAGGTTACCGTCTCCTCCCCCTGTCGTCGGACTTCGGATAAACCTATAACGTGCCACTTTATCTTCTCTAGTTCTACTTCGAGTTCCACCAAGCTTTCGTCCAGCCGTAGACTGCGTCCATTATAGGTCGCCAGGGTCATTTTGTTATGACAGCCATCCGTAGCCCGGGGATTCTTCGCACCCCCTACCCCACCGTAACCAAGGCCGCTGTCATGACCTGGAATATTGGGGCGGCCGGGAACTGGGGGCCGTACTTTTTTGTGGCTTATCATTAGGGGGTATATGCCCATACTCACCACGCTGGGCAAGCGGGTTGGTGAGCGCAGTACCAGGTCTCGTACCGATGACGCTGCTGCCCGTCATCGGCCAAAGGTATTTGACCTGGCCTGTAGATAGATATCCCGCTATCGGTTCGGTCGTCAGAGCCTCGTCCGTCTGTCAGCAGGGCGCACCACGGGCAGGTGAGGTTGACTGTTGGGACAAAAGGTGTTGTGTGTCCCCTTACACCCCGGGTGTCGATTACACTGGTTTTATGGACGTCAAGTTGAACAAAGGTCGCGGAGCTAAGACGACAAAGGGTTACGTGGCCGTATTTGTCTGCATGGTGACCAAAGCTGTGCACCTGGAAATTGTATCCGATCTCACCAGCTCCGCATTCTTAGCAGCATTGCGGAGGATGGCTGCAAGACGTGGAACACCTGCTCATTTATATAGCGATAATGGCACAAACTTCCATGGAGCCAACAAAATTCTTCAAGATGAATATCAACAGCTTCAACATGTATTCAGTGACAGTTTAATTAAAGAAGTGACCGAAATGAAAATAGAGTGGCACTTTAATGCTCCATCCTGGCCCAGTGCAGGCGGCCTATGGGAGAGAGCCGTTAGAAGCCTAAAACATCATTTAAAGAGAGTCGTCGGAGAACAAAAACTAACCTTCAAGGAATTTTCAACAGTACTGGCACAGTTAGAAGCGTGTTTGAACTCGAGACCTCTTTGTGCCCTTACTGAGGATATCGAGGATCTCGATTTTTTGACACCAGCACATTTTCTAACAGGACGAGCCGATGTAACAGTTATAGAAACAGCAGAGGACGCTAGGACCAGGTGGCACTTAACAAATAAAATATTTCAAGAGATATGGAAAAGGTGGAAGGCTGAATATCTCACTCAATTAACAGCGCGTAGAAAGTGGATGCACCCGCAACAGAACATAAAAGTAGGTGACATTGTGATTATCCATGAAGAGAACATCGCAGCAGGAAAATGGGTAATGGGGAGAGTTATCGAGACCCACCCAGGAGAAGATGGCTATGTTCGGGTAGTAACATTGAAAACGAAAACTGGATACATCAAAAGGCCAGTAATAAAACTCTCAGTTTTACCTATAAACAATAAGAATAAAAACAACACAGAAGATGAAATTACTAAAACAAAATCTAAACCAAAAAGTATGACAAAAAGAATAGACAATAAATCTACAACACTATCAACAATTATTATGGCTTTATTCTATTTTATAACATTATTTACAATGACATTCGGGGCGAACACTATTACTGAGTTGAACCAGACGCAAACATTATTTTTTGACCCATTAGCCAGGATGCAACTGTGCAAGGACAAATGGACTCTTGTAGTTTATTATGACATGTCACCATACTGGGAAGGACATACAGTACTCGAAAAATTATGCAATTATCTAGATACAACCTGCGAAAGACTTGACACCAATCATCAGTGTAACATGATCATGACACAAATAAAACATAGACACAATGACCTACAATACTACGATCAGCTGTTGCTAAATCAGCAATTTGGCGGTCACTCCAGACAGCGTCGGGGTCTTATCGACGGCGTGGGATACCTGGCGAACTCACTCTTCGGAGTATTAGATCAGCATTTCGCGGAACAGTATGCAACTGACATCGCAGCAATAAAACAAAATCAAGCACATATCAACAAGTTGTGGAGAAATCAGACGTCAGTTGTTGAGTCAGAATATAATATGCTTAAAAGAACAGAAGATATTTTTTCTAAACAACACAAAATTATTAACAAACATCTCAACAATCTCGATAAGTCGATTACTACCATAGAGAAACAGATGAACAAACTGTCTACCAATGAAGATTTTACTGTAGCAGCTCTATCAACTTTAAGCCTTTTACAAACCCTGAGTGACATACAATCAACCTTGCTTGACACCATAACAGATATATTTCAAGGACACTTCAATTTGCATTTACTAACGCCAAAACAATTACAAACAGAATTGAGTACTATCTCGGGACTATTGTCCAATGAGGTTACACTTCCCATTCCAAACATTCGAGCTGAGATTAGAAACATATACAAGTTATTGAAGGTTCGAGCTCGAATGAGTACAGATTACTTTATTTTTGAAATCCAGCTTCCACTAATCACCAGAGATAGTTATGGTGTTTATAACGTCATTCCACTACCTCAGAAAATTGGAAATAAATTGATTAACCTAGTACCTATTTCTAATATTCTAGCCATTAACTTACACAAAGACTCATACATACCACTATCTCAAGAAAATTTCCAAGATTGTTTACCAAAAGACACCTCGACCCTTATTTGCAATTTACAAACCCCCATATACAAGATGATAAATGACCAAGATTTATGTGTAAAAAATGAAGAAAAAATTAATCAGTGCAAGACGAGCATCGCCGCGAATCAGAACAAGTGGTATAGTCTATCCAACGTAAACACATACTTGTACATATGTTGTGCCCAGTGTCATGTTCGAGTAATATGCGGGGATCTTGTTACCGCACATCAGCTGACGAGCTCGAGTTTAATTAACCTAGGTAATAATTGCATAATCAAAACCGACAATTTTACCGTGTTTGCTCATAGAAACCTGAAAAGTACGCTTAAGGTCAAAGATGAGTTATACATAAACTCTATCGCTCCGATCAACCACATAATCAACATAAGCTTAGAACATTACTCGCTAGAGGAAGTCAATCTTACGAATCAATCATCGCTATCAAGAGAAATTGAGAGAAAAATACAAGAGTTAAAGGAAGCAAACTTATCTGACGATGTAGGTGCTGTATCTTATCATGATGTGCACCACTACACATTAATTTATTCAATACTGGGAGCTGTAACAATAATCGGAATAATCATTGTCTGTCGGCGAGCGCAACTGCGCAGAAATGCGCTTGCGTCGGCACCACCCGCGGTAGGCGAGGCGCCGGCGCCAGTGGAGTTTGCAGCTGGGCCTGAGGCACCCACCGCTGTCTCCAGGTCCATCAGTATGTGTCATCTCAGTGATTTACGCGAGTGTAGTAGTGCGCGTGTGCGAAAGTTTAATAGTGAAAGTGAGTTAAAAGTGCCAGCTCCAAAAAAGTTGCAATTTAGTGAAGATTGAGAAAATGACTCGTGTTTAGCACATACATATGGGACGTAGTTTTAGTATTTCATTATCAAACATTAATTGTTCTAACACATGTCATTAATGTTAAGCTAAATATTGTTTATCATGTTGTCGCATCTACTAACCAGCATCTCTTTGTTGTATCATGCTTTTCTTCTCCCTCGGGAATATGTTCGGTGCATTGCAACATTGCAACCGAACACCTATTCCACACACGTGCCGGTCGCTGCCCGCGGCCGTCATTGCATTGGACTTAACAATTTTAGTGCATATTTAGACGCCGTATCGTGCGGAAGCGCTCAAAAACATTATCATTTAGTATAAAACATTAACATAAACATTTTTGTCAAACTTTAAATATAACTCTTTTCTCTTAAACATAAACTTTCTCTTTTATTATCAACAACCACAACCACCGTAGTTCAGGCCACAACACTGTTTTTGGCGAAATAAGAGGATTTCCCGTATGACAATATTTCGTCATAATCCACAGAAGATTAAGTAATTGGTTTTTGGATTAACTGATGCCTTACGTCGTAGTGCGTTACATAAATAAGACATGTTTCTTTCATTATTGTAATAATAGTAGATATAAATAACCTTTTTAGCCAATTATTAAATGAATGAATGATCTACTACTTTATTATATGTTTAATGACATGATTTAACCTACGAAGTTGGATCTCTAAGGTAGATAAATCAAGGTTTTCAGCAGTGGACGTCCTGTGGCCGAAATAATAATGATGAGAGCAGGAGAATGAGTCTATTCCGACTTCAAATGCAATGAAAAGTAATGTAAATTCAACAGGTATTTATATGTTTGACTTTCAAAAAAAGTGAGCAGGTACCTACTTACCCTTTTTTCTATTTTTTTTACACAGTACACATTATTCACTTGTTATTTATAAAACAATTCCTCAATTTAATGTTTATTGTAAAGTACATTTTGTCAGAATTTGGAAAAGGGTAGTGTTCTTAAGAAACTATATCTAAAAGTAACGATTTATGTGTAGTAGATTGCCATCCCGTCCCAGTCATTACTGGCCCCAGCTTCATATCTCAGCCGTGATCGGCATCCCAGATACTCCGTGTTTATGGTCTAACTCGTATGACACTTTTACTGCACGTTTTAGCTTTTATAGGGTTGACCGTGAACTTTGAACGTACGAAAAAACAAGAATAAATCAAACAAACATTACAATTAAGGTTCTAAATACCGGCCAAGTGCGAGTTTGACTCGTGCACGCAGGGTTCCGCACCATTATCTATAAAAACGAGCAATAAAATCACGTTTATTGTATGGAAGCCCCCTTAAATATTTATTTTATTCTAGTTTTTAGTATTTGTTGTTATAGCGGCAACAGAAATACATCATCTGTGAAAATTTCAACTGTCTAGCTACCACGGTTCATGAGATACAGCCTGTTGACAAACGGACAGACAGACAGACAGACAGACAGACAGACAGACAGACAGAAAGACAGACAGACAGACAGACAGACAGAAAGACAGACAGACAGACAGCGGAGCCTCAGTAATAGGATCCCGTTTTACCCTTTGGGTACGGAGCCCCTAAAAATGATGTGAACTATCAGTTTATTATGTTTTTTTTTTCTCACATATTCACACACGCACACACTGGCAGGGAAAAAGCATATAACAGGCATGCTGCATATAACACGAACTACCTAATGTAATTTAGGCCTTCCCCACAATAGCGTCTTTTGAGCGTCGACTTCGTGCCAGTATCCAATCAGCGTTAAGTAAATGCTGCTGCGCAAGCGTTGCGTTTTCCTGATTGGATGCTAACACGGCGTCGACGCCCGAAGATAGCTCAACTTCAGAATTCAAAATGTATTCAATATTAGAAATTATATAATATATATATATTACACGATTCCCGCAAAATATTTTATATTGTTTTATAAAAATGCACGATAATTTAATTTAACGAACCGAATAAACATCAATAAGCTTAGTTTTTTAATTAATTACTTAGTAGGTAGTTACTTGTAAATAAAATCCGTATAACTAAAAACATTGACGACCTCCGTAGCCGTGAGGCGAGCACGCCGGACTTTTAATGGCGCCGCCATCTCTGAGGTTCTGGGTTCGATCCCCGGTCGGGTCAGTGTAGAAAACAAACTTTTCTATATTGGCTAGGGCCTGGGTGTTGTGGTACCGTCGTTGTTTCTGATTTCTATAACACAAGTGCTTAAGCTACTTACCTTAGGATCAGAGCAATGTATGAGATGTTGTCCAATATTTATTTATATTTATTTAACTCTCCAAATACACACATAACGTAAGATATCTTCGGAGATAAAGTATCAGAAAAACAAACATCATTAGGAAGGGGAAGTCTCTATTAGCTTTTTCCTGTCGCCAAGGAAGCGCGTAAATATACTAAGTACGCAGAACGTATTATGCGGTCACTGACCTCAGTTTTGTAAGTGATTATGGTATTTGCAAAGGGTGGTTTAAAAATCATTTCGCGTGCTCATTTAACTTGTTGGTTTTTAGTGACGATTTCATTAAAGTACGAGTACCTATACATAAACAGGGTTATTTGAAAAAAATCAACAACCTCGCACGACTAGATAGCTAACATCTTACACAACACCATTTGCTATACGACTTTAGATAATTTGACATATTTTACTTTCATACAAACATAAACATCAATATAATTTTACGTCTGAATGTTCCTATCTCTGTGCGCTTTACATTGAGAGGGCGGGGGAGGGCGCGGCGTCGCCTTACATAGACTTACAAATGGTACGATAGTACAATAAAAGATTTGAAAATCATTTTAAATTAATGTATTGAGTTATGATAAAGCTTGTAGAAAAAATGTTGTTGTTTATGATGTTTATGATGTATTTATACTTTCTTATTTTAGTTGTGGTGCTTAAGTCGGTCTTGCCTCATATCCTTAAGTCGTGAGTTCAAATCCCATCGTAAAATAAGTATGAATTCATACCTTATGGCGGTGAAGGAAAACATCGCAAACAAACCATCACAAAATTATGTATTTTGATTCTTGGCTACAATAATCCAAAATGGACAGGGACGAAAATCTGATGGCTACTTGTCCTGATGTAATAACTTTACTTTCATCATCATCATCATTATCACCAGCCTATATCAATCCACTGCTGGACACAGGCCTCTCCAAAAGGAGGATTTTGCCATAATCGCCACGCTTGGCAGGCGGGTTGGCGATCGCAGTTTGGCCAATGGTGGAGAGGAGACGCTGCTGCCCGTCTTCTGATGGCGGTTCTCCTGTAGTCGCCTCCTACGATACCCATAGGAAGAGAAGGGGTGGTGCAATTCTTTTAACGTGCCGGCACCACACGACACTTTACTTCAGATAATTGTTAAGAAAATATCGATTGAGAACGAGACAAGAAGCTAGTTAAAGCCCCCAGTAAATATCGTTTATATCTACTACTAGCTTATCAATCATTCAAAACAATTATATTTAACCGTTAAATGTTATCCATGAATCATTATTCTCACTCATTGAACTATAATTTACCCCTATTAACACTAAAGTCAACACGAAACAATAATATCCTTTCGGAAGCAGTCACTTATCATAACAACCTAATTAACAAACCACCGCAAACTAATATCTAGCCCAAACTAATATCAGATGATGCTAAAACAATGCGTGTTGTAAATTAATTTTGCCGTTCAAATATAATTTCGATCGGTGGTAATCTGATAACGCAGATCCAGCGATAAATTACTGTATTCCAATTAAACCGGCCCAGTTGGGGTAGAGGCTGTGCAGACGAGCGTTTGAAACGGCAAACCGTCTGTTGGCGACAGATCTGGCAACCTAGTTGCTAGGCTTATTGTCTCTGGACTTCCGCCTAACAACGGGGCTGTTGTCTGCCATCTGAAGACGAAATCTTGTACATTTTTATATTTTGCATTTTATATTAATAAACTGATTTTAAAAGAGTTTCCTTTTAATTTTTTTTATTGACAACACCATTTGCGATAATTTAAATAAGTATCATCTATCATAATCATGTCAGCCTATTGCATCCACTGCTGGACGTAAGCCTCCCCCAAAGAGCGCGATCTCCCGCTTTTTTATCCAGCTACTGCCAGCCATATTCCTAAGTTCTTTGGTCCATAGAGCTGGGGGGCTTCCTATACTACCGTTTGCCAAAAAAGTAAAATTAAAATTAAAACATATAAATATATTAATTCAATAACAAAATCTGGAGGTCACTGGGGGTGGATTATGATCAGAAGCGGACGTCATAATGGCTGAAATGATGAAGTAATTCGCTACCAACATACTATTAAGATACAACACATTAAGACTATAACTATAATCTGAACTGATATTCGTGCAAAAAGCAAAAACAAAAACATCAAGTGACAGAACAGAGCAGTGACGTGCACACAAGTGATTGATTCAGCTGCTGAGTGCTGTGTTAATTCGATTTAATCCCGCTAACAATACCAACCTTTCGATACCCGATCGGATTAGTGGCTGTAATTTGTCCCATTTTTTTAATAATTGAGAAAGATCAAGACAATAATATGAGATGTCGCGCAGTCATATTAAATGGAGAAGTGTAAATATAGACCTAATCGTTGACAGTGTAAAACGTCCCAGTTGCTAGGAAATGAAGGCCGGTTGGATGGAATGATTGATTGTGCTAGAACGTATAACCTTTTCTAGTAATTAGACAGCTAAATATGCGGAAAAGCCGCTCTAATTTCATCGTCTTAGCCGCTCGTCTGCTTCTATGCCCGGTGGAAGAAATTTTCATACTCCCAGGACCTCAGCGGCACCCGGCAAATAAATTAATGTTCTTATGGCGCCGACGGTACGCCATTGAGCGGCGCTCACGCATGATTTATTGTTTAATTTGTACACGCTTTTTTGCTGACTATCCACGTGGTCGTGGGGTGTCTAATTTGTTTATTTTGGGTAGTATCTTTTTCACCTTTTTGAACAATGTGTTGAACTTTGTACAGGATGCCAGGAAACGAAAACCGTTAGGCCCGAGCCAGATTGGACAAGGGTGTTTATGAATGCCCAGATGGTATGCGTTCTGTAATGCGTTATAGGTAATATTAGGAGGTGAAGGTTCTTTGGAGGATCAGAGCTGCATTCGAGCATTTAGGTAATATTTGGGTGGTGGCTGCAAGTTTGATTTCGAGTACATGGCCATGACGATTTTATTGCAAACTGAAACTTAGTAAAATTTTGTTTTTAGCAATTCCATGCAAGGTTTAATTGAAGATAAATAACACTTGAAAAATCATCGACCTCAGGTGGGACTCGAACCCACGTCCCATCGCAAGCCGGGCGAGTGCTTTACCAACTAAGCTACCGAGGACGTCACGTGACAAGATGAAATTCCTCAAGTGTTTTTTCTCGCCGTCAAAGCCAACGTATTCTGATCAATGTTGTAGCTATATGTATAGCTGAGTAGTATACTAACGTCAACACCCTATAGAAATATTTTTACAAATATTTGACTATTGGTTAAGATCAGAAATGCTTAAACATTGTAAAATTTTGTTTTTAGCAATTCCATACTGAAACTTATTGCGAGCAAAGTCGTATGTAAAATATAGTCTTACATATTTGGTCACTAAATTGCCCTGTTCTGTTATACAACTATTTATCGTTGTATAACTAGATAAATAAAGCAAAGTGCTTACTTCGTGCAGTGTTTATTTATGGAGCTTTGAGCTTAACCCCACTTTGGGGCTATTTGCCGGCGGACTTATGCCCGGATTGTGTGTTTTCTTTAACCATTTGTCTAAAGTTGGTGATATTAATTTTAAGCCTGTGTACAGACAGATGGGGTTTTTTGCAGCTTAAATGTATGTCGTAACGTTTTTGTAGCAAATAAGATGCGGTGTGACAAGATTTAATATAATTTTCTAATTTATTTTATTTATTCATTTATTACAGGAAAACCAGGGTTTATACAATATTAAAATACATCAGTATAGCATCTATTAAACCACTTATAGGTCTTCACAAGTAGCGATAATCTAGGAATTTATTATTTGAATTTAGTAATTGTACCATTTCAAATATTTAACTATTCCTATTTATTGTATGGTTTTAAATATTATTGAAATGAAATAAATTCATATTCCACTATTTCTATAACACAAGTGTTATAGAAATCAGAAACAACGATAGCACCATACACCCAGACCCGAGACAATATAGAAAAGTTATTTTTCCACATTGACCCGACTGGGAATCAAAACTGACACCTCAGAGATGGCGACGCCAAGTCCAGCGAAAATATGTACATAAAATAATAATTTTATGTTACACGTTTGGTGTTGGAAACTCGGTTCAATTCCTAGTCGAGGTATCGGCAAGTCTGGTTGTTCATTTGGAGCTATTGCCATTAGGCCTCCGAAACCCTTAGAAGGAGAGAACCAGTCTATTGAACCATATATCTATCGGGTGTAAAAAAAGGCTTAACCAAGCCAAATACCACATACTCTACGTATTATTACGATCATTTTTTCTTTTACACTATACCTGGGAAATGACGGGTTACAGAGTTATTGACAGTCAAAGTTAAAAAAAAAATTAAAAGATTTTTAGAAAATTGACTTCTGTTTGATAATACTAAACTTTTTTACAAAGAAACATGATATCAATTTTCAGTCCTTCTTTCATAAAAGGCCTTTAAAGGGCACAGCCGGCAATGAATCGTGCGCAGTGCTCTCGCGCCACCCGCTCGCCCGCCGACCGCTTACACACACAGGCATAGTCTGTGGCGTGCGCGCTATACATTGCGGGTTAGAAATAAGTTATGTTTTTTGATACCCAAAAATTAAAGTCATTTCCCAGTAATTATGTTTTTTGCATTCTACTTGGTTTTATGTATAGAATTCGTGGTTTAAGGCTTCGTTAAGCCTTTTTTTACACCCTGTATATACACGATGTTGTGTAAATATGCTTTACGATGTTTTCCCAAGGTATAAATACCTGCAAAATCACAATCTATAGCTGTATTGTTTTTCAAAATTCTTTATTAATATAATAAGATGGTTCATACCGTCAAATGTCATTATTCTATACATAACCTATAGTTATGAGCACTAAAAATCATAAAAACACATTAATTTGTCAGGTTTTAACACCTATTAAAGCTTATAAGATTTGATAAACAATTATAATTTTCACTTTTCGTGTTACATTTTAACTAAGATAAGTGATACACGTCAAATGTAGTGTAATGAATTGTTTGATTAGCTAGCTGTATTGCAATCGCTTTCATTTTCATTTCATTTTTCATTTTAATTTCATTTATTCATAACAATTTACATTGTGTCGAACATTAATTAAATTACATTTCAATAATAAAATAAAAATACAACATGCATCATTAATTATACAAATTCTATAGTAATATTTATATAATAAAAATAAAAAAATCAAAAGAGATAATAAATTACTTTTTAAATTAAGAGCTAGGATCACTAGGATTTTACGATCAAGCATTATTTTAAAGATAATTTCTAACCTAGAAAATGCTGGTTTATTTAATAATATTTTTATTCAAACTTCTTTTAAATAGTCCTCATCGATACACAGTTTAAGGAATATCGCTTCGAAAAATTCAATATCCGTCGGCGAAAGTATCGCCGGATCCGTTGCGGTAGTAAATTGGCCCGGGTAAATAAATCCGGGAATAAAGGGATCCGCCATATTGGCGTACTGTTTACTATTTATTTATGTTCCACTATTTCCTTTGCTGGACATTATATCTAGGTCTGGTTGTTTTCTTTGCTAATTTCTATTTGACCTGATGACTCAGGTAGGTTTTCATTGTGTGTGAAAGGACTCATAATTTTTTTGGACATATGTGGACGAATGCTAAAGGGTCCCGAGCTCGAATTCCAGTTCATGCTAATTCAGAAAAAGAGCTTTTTATATATCAACTAAACTATAACCTGAGGCTAATATAATTAAATTAAATTAAATATTGGACAACATCAGATACATTGCTCTGATCCTAAGGTATGTAGCTAAAGCACTTGTGTTATAGGAATCAGAAACAACGACGGTACCACAACACGCAGACCCGAGCCAATATAGAAAAGTTCGTTTTCTACAATGACCCGACCGGGGATCAAACCCGAAACCTCAGAGATGGCGGCGCCATTTAAAATCCGGCGTGCTCGCCTCTCGGCTACGGAGGTCGTCAAATAATAGTTATTTCTTTTAATTTTATTGTTGGTGTAAGATCTGTTGGTTGCTCTTAAATAAAATAAAATAAACCGTTTCGTTTGGGTCATGCGAGTATTTTACTAACGGAATAGTCAAAGAAGATAATTGCGTGACTAATACTTATTATAAAATTTAATGTATTTATATTATTATATTATAAATTTAAATGTCTTTATGTTTGTAACTTAGTCTCGGTTTAACACCTGTGTACAGTATTAGTAGCAATATGGAACACAAAAAGATATAGATTTAAATTTACACATAGAATAATTAATCGAATGAAATTGTTTACCTTATTTCTGTATTCATATTTTTATTTGTTACTTAATTTGAAAGTCTAAGCAGATGTTTTAACGGACAGAAGCTGTAACCTTATAAGGTTTTTTCCTTGCTTTTGCGCTAAATACCAAAAATTTTCATCGTTGCAAAAGTATTCCAATTTGCACAAATTTCTTAGACAACTTGCTTCTGAAATTATTGTGCCATAAATTATTTAAGCGATTTATTTAAAGTTCGGTCGCCTCGCCAAATCCCGAGAACGCTAACAAGTGAAAAATTAGCGTTATAAGTCTAGCCTTAATTCCGACATGACTTGGAGCAAAGTTGGGCGAAAAACTTAAACGAAATCCAGGTAATTGTGCTGCGTCCCTTATCCCGTGTCTCCCGTTACAAAGACTCTTTAATTATACCGCCTTTTGCCTAATTCGACAACTTTGCCCAATTTCCCCTAATTCTACGCTTTCCCCTGTTTAATGAGCTAATAAAAACGTGATGAGACATTATTTATTGTTTCAACTAGCGCATTTGTCTTGCAACGTTAAACGCAATTGCGGGGTTAGTTAAATTTGTTTAATCGATAAACTATGAAGATGCTATAAGCTATCTAAAAGTACCTACGTCCCACTGCAGGGTACAGGCCTCACCTCAACTATGAGATGGTTTGGACCATACTTCACCAGGGCCTAGAACCTAAGTGCGGATTGTTTGAGGGGTGTTGCAGTACTTAACCTTACTGTCAGATGTAATCAAGTCGCCTGAAGGCCTCTGACTAGGCTTCACGACCAATATCAAGCGATATTCCATCCATCCATCCATCCATCAGCCGAAAGACGTCCACTGCTGGACATAGGCCTCCCCCAAGGATTTCCACGAAGACCGGTCCTGTACCACCCGCATCCAGCGGCTTCCCGCGACCTTCACCAGATCGTCGGTCCACCTTGTGGGGGGCCTACCAACACTACGCCTTCCGGCCCGCGGCCGCCATTCAAGGACCTTCCTGCCATATTAGCGATATTAGCCGGGACCAAATTTTAACGTGCCTTCCGAAACACGGAGATGCTCGTGATAAATGCCACTATATGGTCGGAATGGACACCCATCCTCTCACGACCGCGGCGTTAGTTGCTTTCTTAACTTTAGTAATCGATACCAAAGCGCTTCCGCCACTGAGCTACGAGCACAATTTACTCGTCTAATTCTTTGCATTGCAAACCTAAAGTGGCAATAGGCATGCCACATCGCTCGCATAGTCGACAACCGTCAGCAAAAAGGATTCTTAAGATTAAATAAATAAAAACAAAATAAAGTGGCGACCACAGTGGCTTTCAACCCAGTGGACTGACGACCAAGCCAAGATAGTGGGACGCTGCTGGATGCGAAGGGCCTAGGGCCACTAGGTGTGGTGTTCTATGGACCCGGGAGGCTTGTGTCCAGCAGAAGACTTCTAAAGACAAGATGGTGGTGATGATAACATTTTAAAGAAGTTTAAATTGCTAGATGATGATCTCATTATAGTCTTCTATGGTTTTTGTTATGCTTTATGACTAACTCGACGTAATTGTACAATATTTGATTACAATTATTAGTTACGCGTTCCAAGTGAAGTTATGCTAAAATATTTTGTATCAGATAAAAACTCTTTGCAATATTCAAGATGTAAATTACATAAACCCAAGTTAATATTTTATGAATAATAAACATTATTCATAAAAATCTGGAAACCCCACAGCTAGTTATAAAGATTGTAAATAATAAGCCGCTTTTCATTTCTAAACTTTTCTGTAGCTGATTTCGCAATTACTTCATATTCAATGAACTAAGTTTAATAAGGTATCTTTTACAAAAGTTACTTAAGACTTTATTTCGGTTGTAAAAGCCCCACTTAGAATTAATTTTAAATAATCGTAAATTACCACTGCTGTTTTCTTAGAAACTACAACTTTAAAGTGAACCAATATTAATTAAATCAATCAAATGAATTGATGAATAAACTTGAGTGTTTGAGCAGACGCCGTTTATAACGAAATGTCAGGAGGTCGGTCTGTTTGTGGGCTAGAGACATTACAATTTTATGAGGAGTTACAATTTACGGCCAAAATAAAACGGGAGCCGATACTTAGAGGATTTGAATTTATGTATCATTTGCTGAATGTATTATTCAGTGATACATTCATGATAATGGTATTAAATGAAATGAAAATCTGAGACACTTTCCTGCTAATATTATAAAACTCTTTCACGCTAAAACTACTAAACGGATTTGAATGAATAATTAATAAATATTGGACTACATCACATACATTGCTCTGATCCTAAGGTAAGTAGCTAAAGCACTTTTATTATAGAAATTCATTTGAGGAGCCGTAGACGCCTCCGTAGCCGAGAGGCGAGTACGCCGGACTATATGGCGTCGCCATCTCTGAGGTTCCAGGTTCGATCCCCGGTCGGGTCAATGTAGAAAACGAACTTTTCTATATTGTCTCGGGTCTGGGTATTGTGATACCGTCGTTGTTTCTGATCTCTGTCACACAAGTGCTTTAGCTACTTACCATAGGATCAGAGCAATGTATTTGATGTTGTCCAATACTTATTTATTTTATTGGCCGGTTGGAAGGTTGCAATTTATGTCAACAAATGTGTAAAATGCCATAATGTCAAAATCTCAATTTTACATTCGCGTTTATCAATTGCTATTAAAACTCGAACTTCGCAGTAAACTACTTTACAAGAATCCGCTCAAGTCTGGCGAATTGAATTTCGTTTAAAATTTCAAGTGCAGAGGCGAGTGTAAGGATTCGCTGCCGAGCGAATAATAAACTTCGGGTCTTGCTCGGATTGCGAGCGCTAATACATTTTCGGAGTGTTTTGAGAAGATTTACAAATATGGGAATAAGAAATACACGAAGACAATAGGAATGGATCGGATTTGATGTCTTAGTTTGTGTATTTGGGAATTTGAATCGAATATTCTGGAATTTTATTTTTTTGTACTAGATTTCATGAAATTTCATTACTATCATATTTCATAATTTATTTGTGTAATAAGTGGACGGAAGAGGGTCTATATACCGAATATTTTTTTATTTTATTTTAGCTTGAAAGCTTTTGGGCCTACGCGCTTCTCAGGATTAGCAAATTTAATCCCGAACTATCCACTAACACGGTATTAAACATCATTATATAGCTGTCAGCATCAGTTGTATGATGATGACAGAGACATAACGATGTCTTAATCTCGTATTAAACTAATCCGGGTGTGCGCAAGGCCACCTTACTATCATAGGTATAGCCGTGTAAATAAATCAATGTATTTATCTATGACAGCAGGTGGAAAATAATAGTTTAAAATTGGTCACAGTGCGAGCATTATACGTGTATTGTATATGAAAATTATACGTCCCCCTTATCTCTCAAAATTAGCAATCAGCAATAATCGCGCAGTAATCGCCCGATTGATAGTTAATGTCAAAATGTATGAGCAGCACTGACAGTAAGATTACTTTGTTGTTGTTTTTTGCTGTCAATTTTCGATTTTAAAACCAGAATTGGTCAATATTCGCTATCGCATTGCGTTTGCAAGATACGGAATCAAGGTAACGGTTTCATAAGAGGATTGTTCAAGGCAATTGGCAAAGCTAACAATTTCTTTGTTTTATTAAAAAGTGGCTTATTTTATTCAGATTCGAATTTCAAATTTATATATATTTTATTCAGATTCGAAAAACCGGCCAAGTGCGAGTCGGACTCGCGCACGAAAGGTTCCGTACCATTTTCTATAAAAACGGCAAAAAAATCACGTTTGATGTATGGGAGCCCCCATAAATATTTATTGTATTCTGTTTTTTTAGTATTTGTTGTTATAGCGGCAACAAAAATACATCATCTGTGAAAAATTCAACTCTCTAGGTATCACGGTTCATGAGATACAGCCTGGTGACAGACGGACAGACGGACAGACGGACAGACGGACAGACGGACAGACGGACAGACGGACAGCGGAGCCTTAGTAATAGGGTCCCGTTTTACCCCTTGGGTACAAACCCTAAAAACTTAGAATCCGACTTAGCTAAGTACTATATCCCGTTCACAATACAAGCTAGCCTAGCAATTTAGCTAACTCGACGTTACAACAAACGTTAGGATCGGAATAATTAATACCGGTGTTTATCGAATGAGGTGGCCTGGTTGCGGCCAACTCATTACTATGCTAATTCCTGCCAGCAAATATTGGCGATGATTGAACGCGAATCGACCTGTTTGCTATTCCAGCAATGGTAGAGGCGATGTGGTCGGAATTTTAAGGCCTCGACGTTCAAATAGCTGCTAAAGAGATTTGGACTTATTCTTAGAGCGTATAAGTTTTGTATATACAAATACCCGGAGGAGGCCCTATACACCGTGAATTTTAATTACCCGAGAAAATTAACTAACATACTCAGATATACATCGAATTTGGCGAATAAAAAAAAACGGAACGGCGTACGGCGTTGGCGTACGGAAGGCATAACTATGAATGAAAAAAAAATCATTCATAGTTATTCCTTCCGTACGCCAATATTACGCGACCAAATTAGGTGGATTTTGGTTCCGTTAATATTGGAATGATAATGATTACTATTTGAATTAGCAGGACTTATATAGTGCATATTTTTTAAGGAATGTTAGGGACCTTTTAAATAAATTTCTCATAAAAAAAATGTTTTTATTCGCCAAATTCGATGTATATCGATATCTGAGTTAACATACTCGAACGATTTGGCGTTAATTTTCTCGGGTAATTAAAAATTCACGGTGTATAGGCCCTCCTCCGGGCAGTGTATAAGTGGCCGGAGAAGAGCCTATATACAGAATAAATAATTTCATTTCATTTCTGAAATGAATAGAACTTCCTGGACCTATAAAATACGAGTAGCTTAAGAGCTATTAGAATAATAATAAAAAAGCTTAAAACAGAAAGTCAAGGCATAGCAATAAGCACACTGCAAATTATTAATAAATGAATAGTTTTCACAATCACACCAATTATCTAGCCCCAAACTAAGCAAAGCTATGGCTAAACTAGATAACGGATAAACGAATACTTAAATACGTTATAAACATCCATGACTTAGGTGCAAATGCTCGTGCTCATCACACTAACATTTGCCCCTCGCGGGATTCGAACCCGCAACCGCCAGGCATCGTAGTCCGGAGCGCGAAGCACTACACCAGACGGTCGTCGTTATTATACCTAGAAATTAATTAATTTATTTAAATCGATTTAAAAGTAAAATAAAAAACTAATTAAAAAATCAAAATCAAAATGTGGCCCAGTGCGGATTAGTGAAGGGGCGTTGTAAGGTCAGTGACAATACTGTCATATGCAATCAAGCCGATATAGAGGGTGTACAAGAGAATAGGACACTTCTTAAACCACGTGATCAGCTGGTCATATATGACAACTTTTTCTTTGGGAGCAATATTGAATACGATATTTTTTTTCAGCTTCCCCATACAAACTTACTCGCATACCTCGATAATAATGTATGGAGCATCTGAAAATAAAATCACGATATCGATGTTGCTCCCATAGGAGAAGTTGTTGTATATATGACCTGCTGATCACGTGGTTTTAAGGAGTGTCCCATTCTTTTGTACAACCTTTACAAAAGAAAGGGACGGCCTTTCGACTGACCTCTCCTCCTGACAAATGTCACTAAACATGATCGGAATGGTCACCCATCCACTCACAAACGCGGAATGGGTTGCTTAACTTTAACTGTAATAATTAAAAACGTGTAAATCATTAGGCAGTGTAAATTCACGTAATGAAATTGTCAACATTTCACAATAGGCCAGATTAATTGTCGGTCGAATGAATGTGATAGCTATACTCTCGCCTAACATCAAATTAGTATGGAAGCTTTGCGGGATATCCGCGGCCTTGTGTGGGTTATTTATTAACTTGTTGCCTTGTTGTCCCCGTGCCGGCTGATGCAGTAATCCTCTTGTAGTTAATCCGGAAATTTAATCGCGAACAGAATGATTATTATCTGAGAGGACATTGTTATGATGGACTGACCGCCATTTCGTTCGCAGGATATTGAAGTAGACATTATTTTTATATAATGAAGGGATCCCCTACGTAGTTTAGCATGCCCCTGTTGCGAGAAACGCTGTTGTGAATTTTTTCCACTGCCTCATAGCTTCGAAAGCTTATGGACTCGAATCATGTACTCGCGAAAGACGCTGGAGGCTTGATACAAAAGCGTATCGTATTATCCGATCAAGTCAAATTATGAACAATTGAAAACGGTCGGGTTTTTACACGGCTAAATTGAGTTGGTCATATTTTATCAAAAGATTGACACATGAGAGTGGCTATTTTAATTTTTTAGGTTTATAGGTGCGAACGAAAGAAACATTTTCGTTTACGTAGTTTCGAATGTCGCTATTTCACTGAAATCGTGTGCAGATCTTGATAATAACATTTATTCTGGAGAAGGATTTTCTTATACTGTGTAGAACATTTACCGGTATTATAGGTATTGGTACTTTAATGAGAGTTAAACACATAAATGACAAAAAACATCACATTCATTGCTCTGCTTCTGTATATGTGTAAAGCACTTGTGATATAGAAATAAAAAACAAGGATGGCTCCCAGAGACGAGAAAATATACAGGATGTACAAAAGAAAAGGACACTCCTTAAAACCACGTGATCAGCTGGTCATATACAACAACTTTTCTTAAGGGAGCAACATCGAAATCGATAGTTTTTTTTTCAGCTTCCCCATACAAACTTACTCCATTACCTCGATAATAATGTATGAAGAATCTGAAAATAAAATCACGATTTCGATGCTGCTCCCATAGGAAAAGTTGTTGTATATGACCAGCTGATCACATGGTTTTAAGGAGTGTCCCACTCTCTTGTACACCCTGTATAGGTAGAAAAGTTAGGTTTTTACATCGACCTAGATGGGTTATTAAATCCGGGACCTCAGAGATGGTGGCGCAAATTTCGGTGGTGAATTAAATGAAATGATAAAATATAAAACTGAACCACACCAGCCATCAGCTTCGGATGTCCTGATCTGTCTACAGCTGGACGGGGTACGGAGGGGATAATTGAATCCACAACACACTCACGGCAGCCACTACAGCCTTAATGGGAAGGGTAGACAGTGTTTTAATATGCTTTCTAAGTATTTCGTACCGTTGTCTTAAAACATTTATAGTATGTGTACCAGCACACTAATAATAAAATACAATGATAGCATATACTGATTAAATGTCAAAAGCAAACCTTCATGTTAAGGCTTATTCAATTCGTTTTGAGAAGTCCTATTGATATTAAGCAAAAAAAGCTTAGATGTATCAAGTTGAAATTAATTGGAAAAACTCAAGTCTGCAAATAACGGGCTAGAGGAAAAACTAGAGGGCTAAGATTTATGCCGCATTTTTTATACTTTCCGTCGACCTAGAATAAGGAATTTGCCAAAAAGCTATATCATAAAAAATATGTAATTTAAAAGCAGTAAAAAAATTCGTGACCCAATTCTCATAATTCCCGAACTATCTACACTTACAAGTTTACATGAAAACCTCGGAGCAAAAGTCCGTCTCGCAAATGGCCGATTCTTTAAACTAACATATTAAAATTATTCCAAATAACCAAAACATCTAATATAATGATGACAGTGATTTACGTTACTCGTATCAAAAAACTTTAAGAAAAATCTAGCTATCATTAAAATTCCCTTTCCCTAAGAGTAACTCCTCAAACCGATTAAGCAAATCGAGTTTATAATTCTAATCGATCACAGTTTCCGAGTTGGGACTCATGAGGCTGTTATTCGGAGGAATTTGGGACAAAGAGTCGCTGCCCTTTGTGCGACGATAATTAACTTCCGTTAAGTTAAATTGATCTGCATCAGCCTGAGGGATGTGAAGCGGGAGTCATGTGTGATATATAATTATACGACTGACGTTCATCATCATCATTTCAGCCACAGGACGTCCACTACTGAACAAAGGCCTCCCCCAGTGACTTCCAGCTCAGCCGGTCGGAAGCGGCCTGCATCCAGCGACTTCCTGTAACCTTTACCAAGTCGTCTGTCCACCTTGTGGGTGGACGTCCCACGCTGCGCTTGCCGGTACGTGGCCCCTATTCCAGAACCTTTCTGCACCATAGGCCGTTAGTTCTACGTGCTATGTGCCCCGCCTACTGCCACTTTAGCCTGCTAATCCGTCAGTCTGACTGACGTTATACAAGTATTATTCACTTTTACTTTTAATTGTTGTCTTTTTAACGTTTAGCTGATGAGGGCTGGGCATGTTGTAATTTAAAATTCTGCATATTCATTTCTAGGTAGACTATAAATTTAAAAAGGCCACAAACGGGCAAACAGCCTTGGTCGCCCACCCACAAGGTGAACAGATGACCTGGTCCAGGTTGCGGGAAGCTCTAGATACAGGCCGCTTCCAACTGCTGATCTGCAAGTCGTAGGGAGAAGCTTATGTAAGGCTAAAGCTGTACAAATAGTTATTTTATTGCTAAAGTCATTTATTAATTCATATTTATTTACTTTAAAGATAAATTATTTTACCGGACATCCGGGAAATACGTAAAACGCTCACTCAATTAGTTCGCTCGCTCGTTCACCTCAGTGTAAGGATAAGACTATTTAAAAATGGTTATTTTATTACTAAGGGTACATTTAAATTCATACTAATTTATTCAAAGACTAAACTATCGGAAATTAAATCTATTTATTTTAATACTAAATTATTTTGCCGGATATCCGCCAACTACGTAACCCGCTCACTCAACTAGTTCGCTCGCTCGTTCACTTTAGCTATGGCGGAACGACGGATAGTCAGTCGTTGACTTGCCTTCGTCGTGATTGGACATTTGAGTGATAGTGAAGTGAGGTTGAAAGTGTTCATACTGCTGGAGCAAGTACAGGTCAGTAAATATTTTAGTTTAATTATTTTGTTCCTTACTTTAATAATGTGTACCATGGATATCGCATTGGTTGAATTCCGTCGTAATTAGTGCATATATAATTAATAAACGCCCATTTGATTCGATATGGTCGTTTCATTAAATAATAAAACCCCTCGACACTTTTAGATTCAGAAGTGGGATAGGTGGCTGGTTTTCTTAACTATTCATCTATCCTGCCCACACTCGTAGACTTGCTTATTTTCTTTTTCATTTTTTTTATTTTCTTACAAAATACGTGTTATTTTACGGAATTCAATCAATTTTATTATGTTATCATCTTTGGTATCAAATCAATGAACTGGTTGAATATTTTTTTTGTCTAAATAACTGACTATAGAACCTTGAAAGTAAAACTGCTTTAGTGCCAATGATGTTCTTTTATATTTTACCATTGACTTTACGTAATGTGATCATATTGCAAATATTTTCGAACAATTCATAGCTTTTAAAGATAAATCACTTCTTTGCTATGATGTGATGTTCACTAGACGTATTTTTTTTTGTTAATGTTCTAATGATTTGATATATAATAGTGATTATACGTTATTTTAACCGCTTTATGATAATGTACCTTTTAAGTAGGTAATATAAAGCTCTAATACTTTTGTGTGGCGTACAAATAAGAGATTGTCCGTCTTTAACCCATTCATGAAAGCGTAACGCTGTTGTCCTTCCTTTTCCTCCTTTATTTTTCTTGTAAGAGCTAATAAAAAAAAAGGGGGGGAGAGCTAACACTTTTAATTCATCGGTGTTGTTTGAGATTAAATTACTTAAACGCTACAAAGAAATCAGTTAATAACGCTTCTCTGTTTGCAAGTTTCAGTAATGGAACGCGAGAATGAAGAGTCATCTGCTGTCGGCCAAGTTGGTAGCGACGAGACAGATGACTGCGCCGACGGTGATAACGGAAGCAAAGGCCGAGAGCAACCTTCGCAGCCGTCCGCCCGTATAACTAGTAAGAGTGTGGGAGGGAGCCTGAAAGGTAGGCAAAACCACAATTATACTGATAACTCGCCTAAGTCTCGTAAAGGGAGACAATCACGTTTAAGAGTACTTAAATCACGAAGTCCGAGCGGGGAGTCGACGAGACAACGCCGTAAGGGCGGGGAGTCTCGGCGGCAACGCTCGAGGAGTAATTCTATAAGGCGGTACCGCCGATCTTCTGCTAAGCGTATGCCGCGCAATCGCAGCCGGTCTGACCCCGATATAAAGGGGCGTAGGAGAAGGAGACTTTATCGTTCGCGTAGTAATTCGCAAGAGCACTCGCAACATGAAGACAGACGTTCACGGTTTCATGAAGGCTCAACCCGTAGGGCAAAAGGGCGCGAGGGCAACGAGAAACGTATCCATAGTAGTAGTGATTCTGATGATGACTGTTATCCTGTAAGAAAACGATGGAAATTCTTTTCTCGTTCCCCTTGCGTTAGTAGGATTAGGCGTAAAAATGAAGCCAACCAGATTAATGAGTCTTGTAACAAAACTGATAGAGATGCGTTATCTCACAGTATGCTAAATAAGTTTTTAGATATTCTTAAAGATGTGCAGAATCAATCTTCACCTAAACTCTCACTTAATAATGTTATCCCTGAGTTCGATCCGATGTCCAAAGATCAAACAATTTTAACCTGGCTTACTAAAGTGGAGGAGTGTGCTGAGATCTATGGTTGGAAGGAAAAAGAGATAATACATTTTGCCCTTCCTAAACTAACTGGTATTGCGAAATCCTGGTACCAGGGGCTCAGCACAGTTCTCTACTCATGGAACGAATGGAAGAGAAAACTAGTCGAATCGTTTCCTTGTCGCGAAGATTATGCGGAACTCTTAACGATTATGCTATCAAAAAAGGCGCGTTACGGCGAATCATTGGAAAACTACTTTTACGAAAAAATGAATTTAATTAACAGGTGTAGTATTAAGGGTCGAAAAGCAGTCGATTGTATACTAAATGGAATAGAAGATCGTGCTGTACGTGTAGGTGCCCAAGCCGCTCAATTTCGCGAGCCTGAGGAGGCACTTATGTATCTAAAGACTGTTAAAGCTGGGCCTAGTAGGGATACGGGCGACAGGCCCAGACGGGATAAAAGGGTTTCCGGTGCAACGTCTACTAACGTGCGCCCCGAATCTTATAACAAAGTTATTTGTCATAATTGTAATGAGGTAGGTCACAAAAGCTTTAAATGTCAAAAACCACCGACTAAATGTACTATTTGTGGGAAACTTGGACATATGAGCATTGTTTGTAGGACTGGGAAAACTAACATGCAGGATGGGAATCAAAAGGCTTTACCGGCTCCTCGGGAAGAAAAACAGGTTTCCGAGCTTGTTTTCTCAGGACGGTCTAATGAAAAATACGTTTTTGATATTTTGGTTAACGATATTACATTACTGTGTCACGTAGATTTAGGCAGTCAATGCACCTTAATTAGGGAAAGCGAAGCCAAAAGGTTGGATTTACGCATCGACACTAACGACCTACCTATAATGAGGGCCATAGGAGGGCATCATGTGAAACCACTGGGTAGATCTAGAGTTAATGTGACTATTCAGGGTATTAAAGAAAATATAGAAATTTTAATAGTTGAAAATCATGTCTTAAAATATCCCGTCTTGTTGGGACATACTTTTACAGAATTACCAAACATTACGATTACGAAAACGCCTAATCGATTAATTTTCAAAAAGAATGACCACGCCAAATTATTTTTAAAGGTTCAAGAAAACGTAACTTTAACGCCGCAGGAAATTAAGGCTATACCCGTGGTTTCGGATGATGGCTTTGATGGTAGTGTATATGTTAGTGGGTCAATGAGAGGCAAGTTTGACCATGAATATTACTTACTCCCTGGGGAATACATGTTCAGAGCTGGGTATGGTAAAATTATTGCGTTAAATGCGTGCGATAAAGACTTAACTTTTAATAAAGATACATTACTAACTAGGGCTATGCCAATACTTAGTTCAAATAACTCGTTTGCGGTTGTTCTTGATGACAAACAATTAGACAGTAGTGTAAAATGTGGGCCTGAAGTAAGCGGTGAGCAACGCCAGCTATTGCAGAATACTTTGTCCAAATATAGTGACTGTTTTTCATTTGGGCTGAAGGATTTAGGACTGACTACGGCGGGAGAGATGATTATAGAGCTCGAGGATGCAAATCCTGTTGTTTACAGACCATATCGTATGTCGTTCTCGGAGAGAAATCTTGTGCGCGATATGGTAGATGAAATGTTAGACGCAGGCATTGTTCGGGAATCTTCTTCGCCGTATGCTAGCCCAATCGTTTTAGTTAAGAAGAAGACCGGCGAAAAAAGGCTATGCGTGGACTACCGAGCGCTCAATAAGCGAACTAAGAAGGACCACTATCCTCTTCCCCGCGTCGAAGATCAGCTGGATCAACTCGCTGGCAACAATTTATTCATTTCTCTCGACCTGGCCTCTGGTTACTACCAGATTCCAATATCACCATCTTCTCAAGATAAAACTGCATTCATAACGCCTGATGGGCATTATGAATACATGCGGATGCCATTCGGTTTAGTGAATGCGCCATCAGAATTCCAAAGAACGATGAATAAAATACTTTCTGAAGCAAAAATCAAATACGCTCTCATTTATATGGACGATGTTTTGATACCGGCGCGTTCATTCGAGGAAGGACTCGAAAGGCTTGAAGAAGTTTTAGGACTTCTCAGAAAAGGGGGATTGACTTTGAAGCTCGCAAAGTGCAATTTCTCCTTTAAAGAAATAGACTTTTTGGGTTTTGAAGTCAGCTCTAATGGTGTCAAACCTGGTATACGTAAAACTGAAGCCGTAGCTAAATTTCCGAGACCAACAAACCAACATGAATTGAGACAATTCGTGGGCCTTGCTAGTTTCTTCAGGCGGTTTGTTCGCGGTTTTGCAATTATATGCAAGCCATTGACGGATCTCTTGAAGAAAGATTTTGCGTGGCGTTGGTCAAATGAGCAAGAGGAGGCATTCAACGCTATAAAGCAAAACTTAGTTTCGAGACCAATTTTGGCTCTTTATGACCCGAAACGTGAAACTCAGTTGCATACAGATGCTTCAAAACATGGTATCGCGGGAATTTTACTTCAGAAAAGTGATGAAGGATTGTTCAAACCGGTTTCTTATTTTAGTCGCAAAACCACTCCTGAGGAGCAACGACTTCACTCCTTCGAGCTAGAGACCCTCGCTGTCGTGGCTTCGCTAAATAGGTTTCGCGTCTATCTACTAGGTGTTCCGTTTAAAATACTAACGGACTGTAATGCCCTACGAACAACATTAACAAAGCGTGATCTAATCCCACGCATCGCGCGTTGGTGGGTTCAACTAACTGAATTTGACTGTGAAATTGAATACCGTCCTGGGTCTAGTATGGCACACGCGGATGCACTAAGCCGAAACCCAGTAGGCGAAGCTGCTTCGAAAGAACATATATTAGATGTTCTCGCAACCGAAACTGAAGATTGGATTGTTACAGTCCAGTCTAGTGATGAGGAGATTTCCAGAATTAAACAAATTCTGAGCGATCCTAGCTCTGAACAGGTGGCAGATGTCATTAAAAATTATAAAATAAAAAACGGAAAAGTTTACCGCGTAATAGGATCAGAGGGCAACGAAAATATGCGCTGGGTCGTACCTAAAGGTGTTCGTTGGCAAGTTACGAAAATGAATCACGATGATATAGGACACTTTGGATTCGAAAAAACACTTCACCGAATACAGCAGTCATTCTGGTTCCCGAAAATGAGGCGTTTTGTAAAAAAATACGTGCGTTCTTGTCTAGAGTGTGCTCACCATAAAGGTACGTCTGGTAAACAACATGGTGAGTTACATCCCATTCAGAAAATAGAAATTCCTTTTCATACTATCCACGCCGACCATTTGGGACCCTTTGTTCGCAGTAAGAGGGGAAATATTTATCTACTAGTCGTTATAGATAGCTTTACTAAATTTATTAACATCACCCCAGTCAAAAATACTAAAACCTCTACGACAATACGAGTTCTAAGGGAGCACATAAGCTATTTTGGCACCCCCGTTAGACTAATAACTGATCAAGGGACTTCGTTTACCAGTAATAGTTTTCGCTCTTTCGTTAAAACATTAGGAATTAAGCACGTCCTCAATGCAGTAGCCACTCCCCGTGCTAACGGTCAAGTGGAACGGTTTAACAGAACCATATTAGACGCACTATCCACCAAGTGTCACGGCCAGGATGATAAAAGTTGGGACGAGTACGTACCTGATGTTCAGATTGGTTTAAATACCACAATCCATAAAACCACAGGAAAGTGTCCGTCCGAGCTTTTATTTGGTATAAGACTTAAAAGTAATACTGAAAATGTCCTTAGCGAAGTCATTGATGAAACCTCTAATCCCATTACGCATGAAAATCTGACTGAAGCTAGGCACGAAGCTGGAATTCGAATATCTAATCAGCAGATAAAGGACAAGCTTAATTATGATGCAAAACGCATTACTAATGTATCGTTTTCAGTAGGAGATTTAGTAAGCGTTAAAAGGGAAATCCCAAACGACGGAAAATCAAAAAAATTAGCTGTTAAATACCAGGGACCCTACAGAGTTGTTAAAGTTTTACCTAACGATCGCTATTTAGTGGAGGATACTCCTATATCGCGTAAAAAGGGGAGACATTATCAAAATATTGTGGCTATTGATAAATTGAAACCATGGCTTAGTTTTGAGAAGAACTTTGTAAGTTCTGAATCAGATAATGAACAAAGTACTCAAGACGAATCGTGATTTTGTGCTCGCGTTGTCATGGTTCGTTACGATTGCGCTAATCTTAAAGTTACTCTATTCACTTTATCTATAGGTACTAAACTAATCATAAAATGCGGTAAATTTTGTACGTTTGTATCTTTGGATGTAGGAAGCGAATTCTGAAATAAATAACTTAATTTAAGGCGGCATGTTTGTGGAAATATACAAAAAAAATTAATTCTACGTCATGTTGAAATCAAATATTTATTTCATTGTAGTTGTACTTTAAAGATTAATTAACCTCTGTGTCGCTACACTGTAAAGGATTATTGTCTAACGATAACTAATTAAGTATACATAATTATTATTATTATGCAAAAAATATTTGTAGACATTATAACTAACAAAAATGTTATTATAAATTACTTAGAGGTAATAGTGTAAACAAAACTATTTTTATGCAAATTATTCGATGAACTCCGTAGCCGAGAGGCAAGTTGACCGCACTTTGGCATCTCCGAGGCTCCGGGTTCGATTCCCGGTCGGGTCAATGGGGAAAACTAAATTATCTATATTGTTTCGGGTCTAGATGATGTGATACCGTCGTTGTTTGACATTTCTGTAACACAAGTGCTTTGCAACATACCACGGGATCAGAGCAATGTGTGTGTGATGTCGTCCAAAATTATTTATTATTTTTAAGTAAATTACATATTGTTATGCTTAATGTCTATTGTTAGTGTTTGTATGCGTTGTTTTATATAAACAAATATGCAGTAGCATTTAAGGATCTTGTAACATTAGACGCAATGGGACTTGCTCTAGCAGGATGGCCGAGCTGTAAGGCTAAAGCTGTACAAATAGTTATTTTATTGCTAAAGTCATTTATTAATTCATATTTATTTACTTTAAAGATAAATTATTTTACCGGACATCCGGGAAATACGTAAAACGCTCACTCAATTAGTTCGCTCGCTCGTTCACCTCAGTGTAAGGATAAGACTATTTAAAAATGGTTATTTTATTACTAAGGGTACATTTAAATTCATACTAATTTATTCAAAGACTAAACTATCGGAAATTAAATCTATTTATTTTAATACTAAATTATTTTGCCGGATATCCGCCAACTACGTAACCCGCTCACTCAACTAGTTCGCTCGCTCGTTCACTTTAGCTATGGCGGAACGACGGATAGTCAGTCGTTGACTTGCCTTCGTCGTGATTGGACATTTGAGTGATAGTGAAGTGAGGTTGAAAGTGTTCATACTGCTGGAGCAAGTACAGGTCAGTAAATATTTTAGTTTAATTATTTTGTTCCTTACTTTAATAATGTGTACCATGGATATCGCATTGGTTGAATTCCGTCGTAATTAGCATGGGGTGTTGTGTTAGTTTTGTGGTTCTCAATGTATGGAAAGTGGCTCCATCTAGTAGCTATGTTTATACACAAAACATCATCGTGCTTTTTGAGTACGTCTGTCTTTGCGATTGTACAGCCAGCCTTAAAAAATGATGTAGGATTGGTAGAAAATATCAACGTTTGGAAATTATTTTCTTTTTTTTTCTCCGTTTAATTAAATTTTGTAATACACTTAATGCATTGCGAAAACATAATAAAATAAAGAGAATACGTTAATCCCTATTTTAAGCGAAAAATCTGTTTATTATAAATAGCTAAAGTATAAATTGGCGTTATTAATTGGCAACCCTATAAAACATGGCTTGTTTTGTTACCTGTTTTTATCCGGTGTTTGCACAGTAATATATGTCTAAGTTTAAGCAATTTCTCTGATAATACTGTGAATGTGGTTTATTTCCTAGCGTCGTCGAGTTGAGCTCCTCTGTTCCTCCGACCTAGCGTGACGAAAACTCTTTCCAGTGTTGTTTTTGTGGTGTTTGCTTATTGAGATAGGACTCGGTGTGAGACAGGACTCGTTAATTTTAGTGTTACGTATTAACAAACAAACAATGTCTTTCTTAGCTTGTTGTGTTCCTGGCTGTACCAGCAAAATTGCAGACGGTAAATATTTGTTCCAACTACATAAGTCACTAACTTTTAGGTAATTGAGGTTAGGAAAGGTACCTCGTCAATGCAAACACCAAAGGCTTACTACCTGACCTCCAATTTTTATGATAATTATGGAGCTGAAACAAAGCCAAATTTCGATTGCACGCTTTTCCATTAAAACTTACTGACTTTCCCGCTCCTTAGGATACCATCTGAACCCACTTTGCAAATAAGTAGGTACTTACCTGAATAACTGGATTAAAAAGTAAAAAATGGGAATCTGAATTTTTTCATATGTACAGTCGGCCCATGAAAATGTTGAACACTTTAGTACTGTGTCAAATTAAATAAGAGATAAGTTCCGTAATCAATGATTTAAATCAAATTAACAGTTCATAAGGCAAACTTCGCAAAACAAGTAATAGTCAGTAACACAGTGATGATTGCTCCACTGACAAGAGCAAAGTTCTTAATTAGGATGATGATGTTGACTTATTTTCATCCATACATCCATCCATCTATCAGCCAAAAGACGTCCACTGCTGGACATAGGCCTCCCCCAAGGATTTCCACAAAGATCGGTTCTGTGCCACCCACATCCAGCGGCTTCCCGCAACCTTCACCATTTTCATCCATAGTAATAAATAATTCTATTTTGCAGATATCCCACTACATTGCTTTCCAAATCCACAAAAAGACATCGAACGTTTCCGTTCCTGGGTCATGAATGTTGGAGGTGAAATTATCGGGCTTGATAACAATTTCATTTTTAAAAACAGAAGAGTTTGTCGTAAACATTTTGTTGAGCAATGGCACTATACTAAGAATCGTTTATGTCCTATTGCTGTTCCAACACTATATCTTGGAGGTAAGAATTAATTTATCTAGTAAATTTTGTTTTTTATCAATTCCATGCAAGGTTTAATTGAAGATAAATAACAATTGAAGATAACTAACTCGCCCGGTATGCGATGGGACGTGGGTTCGAGTCCTACCTGAGGTCGATGATTTTTTTCAAGTGTTATTTATCTATTTTTTGTTAGTTTAAAGACCAGAAAGACCAGCCCAGAAAAAAAATCAATAAAACTTTTTAATTGATATTTTTAATTATTATTATTATTGTATTTCCCTTTCGATAATATGACTTTCGAAGAAATGTACTGTCACTGATACATGTCAAATGGCTATTCAGTGGAATAAAATAGCCGATTGATAAAGAGGATCTTAGATGATATGGTGGTGGAGAAATGGCATTCGACAAAAGAACTTTGGTGATCAGCCCTAATCCCTTTATTCACAGGCTGATGATGACAATCATGATGACTTAAATACATCTGAATATGGATCACATTTTATTTTTATAAACTAATTGTAAATTTATATTATTTTAGGTGCTACAAAAAATGTGCTGAAACCAATACCAAGCTCATCTACCTGTGTTGACCCAGTTACACTGCCATGTCATAGCACGTCAACAAATCAGACGATAATTCATGGTAATTATATTAAATTCTTTGTTGGCATAGTAGTTAACAGTTTGTGTGCTAGGTTTGAGTCATTGAAGAGGCGTGTACCCAGCAGTAAATGATTTTTGGCAGAAATAATAATAAATGATTGTATGCATATTTATCTACGTTTTTATTTGTTCATTACCTTTCTACTGGCGTAAATCAAGATAGTAAAATAACAATTAAATAGTATTGCGATCTCTTGACACACCGAGGATTATACTTATAACTTACATTTCTAACTAAGTCCAGCAGTGGACTTCCACTGGCTCATTATGATAATAATTATACAAGCTGAATTGTCATTGGTTTTGGAGCCGAAGCCCACTTTATATAAACACTTAGTAGAACCCAATTAGCTATTAAAAAATAAAATATAAGCCCAAAAAATTCTAACAAAAATATCAACAAATAAGAACGAGAACACTTAGTAGCGGGCGGTTTTATCAAAGTCAACGACCGCCGCGCTGAGTATGCGCAAGCCGACAGAACTGAGTAGGTGCCGCGGCCCGCGGCTCTCACGCGCCGCTGCTACTGGCCGCCGCCGTCGCGCCCCCCCGCGCTCTAGCCTTTGCAATGCGCGCCGGCCGGTCTGTCAGTCTCGCTCGCGACGCGAATTTAGGTTCGTGTATTGTGTTGTGGACGCGTGACGCGCTTCGTCGTACGAAAAAGTGACAGAGGCACTAAGAAAATTAAAAGACAATTTAATTAAACGTGCGCGAATGTGCATTCAAGTGAGTGGTAGACATTTTGAACAATTGTTGCGGTACCGAGAGGTGTAATTAGTTTTATTCGCGGTGAAGTTACCAGGTACCTAATTTGATTATTAATTATTGTAAATAAGATGATTCCAATTTTTTAAATACGCCAGAAGTAGGTAGTCTTGATTTGAATAATGGTTGTGCATTAATCTTAAAGCAAAGTACCTTCTAAATTAATTGTTTTCTTTTACGTTAAGTAGGTATGTAATTTATTTATGACGGTCCTAAGCCCGTGAAAAGTATGAAGGAAGAATTGGGATCCTACTTAATTAACTTTCCTAATCAGTTGTTTAGAAGATATCGTGTAAAACAAAAATCAGCTGTGTCGCAGCGCACGCGTTGATATTACCTACTTCGAACACGAGTTCACCGGGGCATGGCCCGGCCCGCGCATGTCGTTGATAAGGAGAGCGTTACTAGGTATTCTCGATAGCAAAACACTTTTGCAACTATTTTATCTTAATTCGTAGAAAGATTTTAATCATGTATATGAATACAGGATTTTTTTTCCAACGTAACATTTTCGGCTCCAAAACCAATGAAAATTCAGCTTGTATATCTGCATAAGCTCACCTTTGATTTATAGTCTTAATATTCATTATATGTGACTAACTTTAGGTGTCGCATTATTTAGTTTTTTCTGTTTTATCAGTTTTCGCCATCTTGTGTATCGCTACAGTTCCCAGGTGCATGTTCGTACATGAACTGGTAAAAATATTAAGATTCTCAGTTTTTATGACATTGCAGGTTTGAATATTGTAATCACAAATGGTAAATTGTAAATTAATATTCTTTCAGGCGAAACACCAAATATACTGATACCATCCATATCAAGAACCTGTGTAGATCCAGTTCCACTGCCATGTCATAGGACTTCAGCAACACTTTTAAATCAGCCCAAAAGTCATGGTAATTATATTTGTTTCTTTGTTGGCACAGTAGTTATTACCGTTACATATGCAAGGATCGCAGGATTGATTCATTGGGGAGGCGTGTACCCCGCAGTGTATGTACTTTGGCCGAAATGATGATGAAATATAATTATATGCATATGTAGTGTGAAGTAATAAATAAATCGATTCCACAATAACATGATATAACTAGCCCTTGTAGTATGGCGACTAGATAACGGATAAACATACATTTACATTATTATTATTAATATTATTCTAATCAGATTTACTAAATATATATAATTATAAATTCAGAAAAAGATATATGAGAAAAAGTTTAGGCAGGACAATGTTTGCCGGGTCCGCTAGTATGTTATATAGATAGACATCTATGACTCAAAGACAAATGTTTGTGCTCATCATGCAAACATTTGTGTGATGACCGCTTGGCTTTGTAGTCTGAGGCGCGGACCACTACACTAAGACGGTCGTCGAAGTATCTTCAATGCTTAAATAAGTTTTTATTTAATCATTACCCATAACTAGCGAAAGTCAAACGATAAATTACAATAGCCAGTAGCCGTAATGTGATCTCTTGACACACCGAGGATTATATTTATAGATTTATGTTAAAATAAATTTTGTAATTATATTTTCAGATAGTAAAATGACAAAAGAAGAGGTCGAAATGACTTTGACAATCAAGAAGTTAAGAAGGAAAATTCAAAATAACAGGACTCTGCAAAAATCATTTAAAAAGCGATTAATGTTAGCTAAAAATGCAGCAAAGAATTTAGATTGTCTAACAAAAAACTTATCAAAATCAGCTGCAGCTTTTGTGAAGATGCAAATTTCACAAGCTGGGAAGGACAAAAAGGGAAGGCGATTCACACAGGAGCAAAAGATTTTGGCACTATCACTGTATAAAGGCAGCCCAAAACAATACAAATTGCTCAGTGCAAGCTGTATCTTGCCTCAGCGTAGCACTTTGCAGAAATTATTGCAGAAGGTTAATGTTAAACCTGGCATAAATAATTTTATGTTCGAGAATTTGAAAAAAAGAGTAGCAAAACTACCTGAAAATCATAAATACTGCGTAGTCCTTTTTGACGAAATGGCAATTGCACCTCATTTGGACATGGTAAACAGAAAAATTGAAGGGTTTGTGGATGATGGTGAAACAAGAAAACCACAGTTGGCAGATCATGCCTTAGTATTTATGGTGAGGGGGGTTATTAAAAAGTTCAAACAACCAGTGCAGTACACTTTTTGTTCGGGAAGTACTAGCACTATTGATTTAAAAAAATATATTAAAAATGTAATTAAAAACGTACAGTCTTGTGGACTGAAGGTTGTAGCCACTGTATGTGACCAGGGTGCTACCAATATGGCTGCAATAAATGCTTTATTGAGAGACGCTAGAGAAATGTGCATTAGAAAAGGAGAAGAATTCACGGGTGGATATATTAATATTGAAAATGAAAAAATTTACCCTTTATATGACCCACCTCACCTAATGAAAGGAATTCGCAATAATCTGCTTAATAAAGATTTAATATACACTATGAAAAAAAAACAGGGTGTAGCAAAATGGAAACACATAGTTGACCTATATGAAAAAAGCCCTGGTTATAGAGGAGTTCGGCTTGTGCCTAAATTAACTCAACACCATGTGGTGCCACATTTGATCCGAAAGATGAAGGTAAAATGTTGCACACAAGTTTTCAGTCGCACTGTTGGTGTAGCCCTTGGATTTATGGCAGGTTAGTCACTGCTACTATTACAACATTTATCCGTGTTCTGTATCACTGTACTTGTGGTTTAAAATACTACTTTTATGATTAGAGTTGAATTTTTTTTTAAGTGTGCATAATTCTTGCAAAACTAACGAATTCGTATTATAAACAATTTTAGTAAACCAGCTAGACTTAAAATTGCGCTAGTTAAAGAGATTAAACACTTTCTAGTAGTCTGACATACCCAAGTCGTACCTTACAAAATTTATTTATTGTATTATTTTATAAAATATATTTTATACTTGTGATAAAATTAAATTTTACGTTCTTCTTTTTTAGATGCTGGCAAGTTAGAAGAAGCAGCTACAGAAACAGCAGACGTAATTTTATTTTTTGACAACCTTTTCGATTCTGTAAATGCAAGTTTTGACAAGCCGAAAGAAGGAAAAATGTATAAATGTGCAGTGACTCCCACTTCTCCCCATCATAAATTATGGCGCGAAAGCCTAGAAATACTCAAATCAATGAAATATGTTGACAAAAGCGGCAAAACATCAGTTGTGCCGACACTTTCCAGCTGGATAAAAACCATAGAGGGGTTTAAAATGCTTTGTTCTCACATGTACAAGTTGGGCGAAAAATCTCTATTGTTGAGAAATATTAATCAAGACCCCCTAGAGAACTTTTTTGGTGCAATACGGGCTCAAGGACATGGCAATACAATGCCAACTGCTGTCAATTTTCAGGCAGCGTACAAAACATTATTATTAAATAATTTATCATCAGCACATTCTGTTGGGGCAAATTGCGAAAAAGATAGCAACTTTTGTCTACAGAATCTTCAATATTTATTTGAAGTTGAAGGTTCTGTAGAACCTGAGGTTAGCTATACCATATTAGAAGAACATTTATATTTGTCGCCCAATATAGATGATCTTTTAAAAAGCAATTTGCCCCATGATGTTGAAAAATGCGCTGCTGCAGGATATTGCAGTGGTTGGTTGGTCAGGAATGCCAAACATAAAATTTATAAAACCTGTCTCGCGTGCACCAGTCAGCTGGAGAGTACGGAAAAACAAAAATTCCACGAGCTCATTAAAATATCGGAATATTCCAATAAAACGTGGCTCTGTTACCCCACGAAAAATGTGTTTGACGCTTTTGTCCACATGGAGTATGTAATAATGGAGATAATGAAGTTGATGAGTCACAATGACAATGTTATTGAATATATAAAATTGATAATTTCAGTCTGTGTCAATTTTAGTTTTATAACTTGTACTGCACATAAAAATCAACTTATAGATTTTCTTATTAAAAAAAATGTTTCTTTTTGCATATTTAATTGGTGCAAGGAGGTCAACAGAATTTTGTGTGGAAAAGCTACGAACTGTGACACAAGTGATCCAATTAAGGTCATAGCTCAAAATTATTTTGTTAAAAACAAAACAAAGCGAAAGTAAAAATCTTTGAAATATATCCTTTGTTTTATTTGCGAGGGTGTTATCCTACCTTAAATAAAGTACGTATTTTTTACGAGGTAGGTATTCTTTGAAATCGAAAACTAAAAATGGCTTTAGTTTTCGATTTCAAAGAATACCTATCTTTTTAATTTTATTTAAAACGAAATGTTACCTATACGTATATATACGTGCAGTGCTTACTAGCTATAGTTATGTTTGCAAAAGTTTTAGTTCAGTTCATGACTACTAGAGGCGCTGCTGTCTCGACGATTTTTATACGTCGAGATACTTCTCTATTCCCAATATATATATTACTCTATGGTAATTAGTGCATATATAATTAATAAACGCCCATTTGATTCGATATGGTCGTTTCATTAAATAATAAAACCCCTCGACACTTTTACTTATGTTCAGCAGTGGACTTTTAATGATTGAAATAGTGATTTAGATGAATGACCATAAATCAAGAACATTCTGTCATCAGTCACCTTGTGTCATTATTGGAAACGTTCTTCATTTGAAAGCGACATAAATATTCCTGTGATATCAAATAAAATAAAATATTTGGTATATTTAGTACAAGTAAATTTAGGACCAGAGCAAAATTTAAACTCCTCACTATCGCTTCCTATTCACTTAATCCCCTCCCTCTTGACAGATATGCTTTCAGGATAGCTAAATAAACACAGCCAGTGCCGATGTAGTTTTTTCAGTCATCATACATACAAAAATTGTTACTTTGAAATATATATTTTTTCAAATCAAATCAAATTCTTTATTTGCCTTTAAATAGGGTGTTTACAAAGAAATGTGGATGGTTAATAAATAGTAAGGTTCTTATGCCTATTTAGTTATGCAGATTCATAACATGCAAATAATTAGTATACTTAAAATGTGCTATTATTACAATTTAAATTAAGTCATTATTATTATTATTAAATTTATTATCATTCATTTCATACGAATATTTAAATTCAGATTACTAGATTAGCGCATGACACGTGATACGGAGGGCCGACCCCAAATAAAATAGGTAAGGGCCAGGCAAAGAAGAATAAGATTACTAAAAAGTTAACTAAAAATGTTACTGAAAAAGAAAATAAGTGTATTTATGGCTCTTTTACTAAATATGTAAATACCTAATGCATAGTGACTAGATTTATTTTAATTATACAACAACATTAAACCTTGCAGATAAGCCTCAGTTTTAGCTATCAGGTACTCATTTACCACGTTCACTGCGGGAGCTTAAAACTAAGGTCTTAAAACTGGTGCGTTACGGGGCATAGTGCACCCCTTTAATGTACTACTCCAATGTGCGTTACGGGTATTAAAGTGCCCCGTACACCTACAATGTTTTAATCAACTATAACTTTATGAAATTTTACTTTTTTATTTTTTTTTATTCTTTATTAAATAAATGATTAAATAGGCTATGCTAATCTCGTTTCGTCAGTAGATACGACTAATAACAAATAAATTATAAACCAAAAAAATTTCGGGACACATTGAACCCCGTATCGCACTATTCATATTAAAATACGAGTATTTTGTGCCCCGTAGCGAACAAAAACATTTTTATCGATGAAAATAGTAGTGATGTGAGTAAATAAAAACGATAACTTTTATTTAAAAAAAACGTTTAATCAGGATCGAACATATGTCAAGCTAACGTTAGGTTTGCCTTAGGGACAGGTTTCTCAAAATAGAAATATTTTTACAAAACAAAATGTAATGATGCATAATTTTAGATAATTATAATTGCACTTAGAAAAATCAACTCGTCTTAGACTACAACAAACAATAAAAAACAAAATAGGGTTTGTACCTACAAACATATTTGGCTTACGATAATTAAAGAAAATATAATTGCAATAACAGTATCCAATATACTTTTCTAAAGAACTAATAAAAATCAACGACTTTTAATATAAAAGTTAAAAATCCGAGTCTGCTGCTTTTATGACAATATTTTTCAAAATTGTGAATTTACAATTTTCTTCATTTGGACTTCCGGCAAATTTACTTCTGGGACTTGGCCTTCACTTTGATTAACATTAGAAAAAGCTGAATGTCGGTGGAATGACCTTGGTGAAACGAGAGTTTTGTCATCGTTTTTGTTACGTGACATTTCTAACATAAGACGTAAGCGCTTCATTATCGTATATTTGACGTCACGTCTGTCACTATTGACTGCACTAATGCAAATAAGCCTACAACCCCGTACGGGCGCACGATAAATTCATACGGGGTTTTTCAGCCCCGTATCGCACTAGAAGGTAATTTCTACTGTCTGGTCGGTACGGGGTTTATTAGACCCCGTATATTTTTATAATGACAATGAGCTCCATAATTCACGAACAACACAAAAATATAGTTATCTCATTCACACTGCTGTAATCATCAGAGATACACCTCCCGCACCAGAGTAAACAAACACTATTTCTAGTCCCGCACTGGGGGAAAGTCGTGCACGGGGCTGAAAGGGCCCCGTAACGCAGTGAACGTGTTAAGGTTTCTTTATTGTCACCCATTCCTTATTTGTGGGTAGGTGAAGGAAAAAATCACAATGGTTTAGTAATATTTAGCATCATAAAGAAATCACTGACAAAAAACGTTTATTCATTCCAAAACTCTGCATTTATACGAAGCTTATGACGTTTAGAAAGCAGCTTAGTAAGATATTGGCTACGAAAACTCGCACGCTTCTTGAACAAGTTGAATTGGCTGTTCTCTGTGCCTAGACCGAAGGCTTCAGTCATTTGGATATCGTAAATTTACGATCTGTGCCTGTGATTGACAGCTCCGCAAATTTTCTGCGATGTTGGTAGCTAAACTAAATCCGTTTCGAGGTGAACGAACTCTGGAAGCTTTAGGGATTTGAAATGCTTAGACTCAGATAATGAGTTGGAATTATCTTGAATTCGAATTTGAAATCGTATTATAGTAACATTGTAAAATGTGACGTTGGTAATAGCGTGAAGACTAACTTCATTTGTAGGTACATGATTATGAAAGATAGCTACATCTTTTCAAGTTATTTTACAATGAAAACGGAGTTTAACATTAAAATCACTTCATTAATTTGAGTATTAATGTCATTTATCTGTTGATAAGCTATAAATAGCATTTATAAATCATCATCATCACCAGCCTATATCAGTCCACTGCTGGACACAGGCCTCTCCATAAGGAGGATTTTGCCATAACCGCCACGCTTGGCAGGCGGGTTGGCGATCGCAGTTTGGCCAATGGTGGAGAGGAGACGCTGCTGCCCGTCTTCTTATGGCGGTTCTTCTGTAGTCGCCTCTTACGACACCCATAAGAAGAGAAGGGGTGGTGCTATTCTTTTAACGTGCCGGCACCACACGACACTATTAGCAGACTATTATTAGACAATATTTTATTTATAAATGCTATTTATAAATAAAATATTGTATTGAGCATTAAAACCTTTCTTAAAGTTAACCATTGTAAGTATGTCTATAATGTTAATTTGCATTAAAATTTATGCAGAAAAAACTAAATAAGGCTTATGTAATACTTGTATAACTAATCATAAAATAATCATGGTAAGTACGATATCAAACATAATAACTCGCATATTTTTTGTCAAAATGTGAACTTTTATCGAAAAAGCGAGCATAACCGTGACGTCGCCGGCACGCCCATGCTCACTGTTTCATAAGTTCAAGATGGCGGCTATGTGATTATATTTAGAAAGTAAAGAGGCGATAAATCGCTATTTCATATCGTATCATATTGTGTTTTGTTGCTCGTGCTAGAGATGCTGGTTCAATTTTAACATTCACTAGACAGAAACTCTAGTGAAAGCCATTCATGAAACACATTCATGTACTGCTTTTCATTGCGAATTAATGACCTAGGTCTAAAATGTATGTGTTGCAGTAATACCCGTTATAAATCACTCAACACAACACTATTATAATGTCACTTTTTCAGTCCGTGTACAATCGGCCTTGCAAGACGTACACACACATGACAATACCGGTCACCGAAATATCAAATGCCTTAAATCAGATCAAAAGCTGAATGAATTTACTCTGGCATACTGATGTGTGCTACAAAAAATGTTGGGCACAAAAGGGAACGCCCAGAACCGAGAAAAAAGTTAAGAAGGGACAATGCTAGGTAAAAAGCGGGATTTGTCATGCGTGGCTTAGCTCGCGTTATGGGGAATTCGCAGGAGAATTTTTGGCAACCTTGATTTTTATTTACTTTTCTCATAAATTGTTGTAAGTCATGAGACGTGCAGGTGGTTAGTGTTCATTTAAACTTTATTGCACAGATTTGAATCGTATAAAAGCTGGACTTAATGCCATTAGGCATTACCTGCCAGATGACTATAGGCTAAGCAGAAATGTTTAGTGAGCGCTGCCTTTCTGAAGCTTTGTAATGTTAAAAACCGGTCAAGTTCAAGTCGGACTCGCGCACGAAGGGTACCGTACCATTTTCTATAAAAACGGTAAAAAAAATCACGTTTGTTTGTTGTATGGAGCCCCCTTGGATATTTATCGTATTCTGTTTTTTATTTGTTGTTATAGCGGCAACAGAAATACATCATCTGTGAAAATTTCAACTCTCTAGCTATCACGGTTCATGAGATACAGCCTGGTGACAGACGGACAGACAGACAGACGGACAGCGGAGCCTTAGTAATAGGGCCCCGTTGTACCATTTGGGTACGGAACCCTAAAAAGCACATTATAATTTACAAACGTGATGTCTTTATTTACAATATATTATGTTTAAACTAAAACGTAGATTCTGTTAATGCTTTATCTTTCGTTTGTTTATTTTTTAAATTAAAACGTAACGAAAAGGATCCTAAAATATCATTCATCATATCAGCCTGTTGCAGTCCACTGCTGGATATAGGCCTCCCCCAAGGAGCGCCACAGCGCACGATCTCCCGCCCTTTGCATCCAGTCGCTGCCAGCTGCCTTTTTCAGGTCATCGGTCCATCTAGCCGGGGGGCGTCCTACACTACGTTTGCCTAAGCGTGGTCTCCATTCGAGAACCTTCCTGCTTTACCTCTCTTCGGATCTGCGACAGACATGGCCAGCCCACTGCCACTTCAGCTTGCTACATTTTTGGACAATATCAGTCACCTTAGTCTTATGTCGTTAACCTCGTTACGGATCTTATCCCTTAGTGAGATCCTCAACATTGACCTTCCATAGCACGCTGAGTGACGTGTAGTCGGTGGGCCAACTTGACTGTCATGTTCCACGTTTCGGCTCCGTAGGTTAAAACTGGTAAAGTAAAATAACATTGCTAGTTCGCAAACAATAAAATGCACAAAATAACAAATGCATGTGTAGGGATGGTAGGGTTTACATAACGTAATGATTACTACCAATAACAATTAAATACGACCGATATTTAAATATCTTAATATTTATGTAAATAGAAATATAAAAAATGGCCAAAAAACCTTTGGTATACAAGATTTTCTTTACAAAAACATTGAAATTAAATATGATGATTAACATTATTCACATTAAGCTCGTTTCTCACGCTCATTACTCTCTAACCCTTAAAGTAATATTCCTAAAAATAGTTCCCAGTTATCAATAGCACATAAAACCGCCGCGAAGGTCAAAACACTCCGAGAGGTTGTTAAGCACTCCTTAATGACCCTCCCTCGTTAAGAGGAAAGGTTTTGCCTGTTCTTGGGAATTAACAGTTACAACGCCGCAAAAACCAACTTATGTTGACCCCAGGTTTTCATACTTGACGGGGAATTACAAGTATTTTTTCTATAGGAGTGGACACGGTAAAGGTCCCAGGGGACTGGCGGTGGGCTTGCGGCTTCGCATAAAGTTTTATGCATTCAGAATAGCCCGAAAATTGCTCGTTTGACGTTTTCGAAGCGTGAAATGGTGGTTCTAAGCTGGAAAATTTGATAAGAGACAAAATATTGTGAAGTGTATTCGAGGTGGAATCTGTGAAACGTCTTGATCTTTTGATCTGGGCGAGTTATGAGATTTATTCAAGTTATTGTAACTTAATGCCGGTATTTTTTATTCGATTATCTGTTGCTGTAACTGTAAAAGGTTGACGACTGAACTTATTTTGTCTAACTCATAATTTATTGCAAAAGAAAATTGAAATATCCCGCCTAAAAACATTTTCGGTGACAGTTTTTTTTCAACTTTAACATGTATGCGCTATTTAAATGTACCTACAGTGTTTTATGCAAATAAATCAATCGGTACCTAAATCTTATGACAATAATAGAGTGAATAGGCATCTTCTGGGCAAGCTCGCTCCATCGTAGATCCCATCTATGCTCTAGAGCAAGATTGGGGTCAAGAGTAAGCCCATCTCAAGTAAAAAAAAAAAAAATCTTATGACAATTTTTAATTCCCCTTATGTAACAAGATGAATCATCAACATCGCAAACGCATATCAAATTGCACATTGATTTCGCGAAAAAAACAAGTCGAACTAAAAATATTCTCCTTTTTTATTTTTTTTTAAAACACCATATTATACCTACCTACGTAATGAGTGCGTACAATATTGCAATACCAACTTTTATCCGCGTAGCATGGATTCCAGAAGCCATAAGAAAAAAATAGGTCAAAATCATACACCTGTGAAAGTTATCCGCAATTCGTGGCGTCTACAGAATCAATAGGAACTCTGTTCATAACGAAAGAAGTTGATTATAGATGAACTCGCACACGCGGCCCGGGGATATTAAGGAGATTTATGGACCGCGTTTGATAACGGGATGTTATGCTAGAGTGACCATACGCAGATGGTATTTGGGATAGGATATAAGTAAGGTTTTTTTTAAATAAATATTGGACAACATCCCATTGTTCTGATCCTAAAGTAAGTAGCTAAAGCACTTGTGTTATAGAAATCAGAAACAACGACGATACTACAACACCCAGACCCGAGACAATATAGAAAAGATCGTTTTCCACATCCCCGACCGGGGATCGAACTATGAACCTCAGAATCCTGTCAGAAACCTGTCATCATTATTGATGATAAATTATCAAGGTTCTTAATAATTCATCATCAAAAAGTACAGAAACACCTGTGTGATAAAAAGCCACCTTTCTTTAGCCAGGATATTTATTACTAGAGAATATGAATATCTTGTCCTAGTAAATGTAACGTGGAAAATTATTACTTATTTTAAATTATGCAAAAGGAATACAAAATAAAGTAACAATAATTAAATCAAAGAAAAAGAAACATTATTTAAATATCTGTATGTATATAATAAGTATGTGCAGGCGTAAGGAGATAATTTCGTCCAGGCAGTGTTTTTGCATTTTACCATAATGTATCACCATTATTATTTTTTGTTCTAAAAGATACAGTCAACTTATTATAAACCCACAAATAAAACTCGACTGATTTTGAACATAAATTACTTACATGTGTAGAGTTAAATATCTGTTGTCAATATTTTTTTCCCACGGACCTGTCGCTGACAGCCCAATGAAAAGGCCTCGTCAGCTTCAACCGGGCAGAGATGGCGAGCGCTGAAGGCGCTCAACCTAGGTCCGCCCTCTAGCGGTCACTGCGACCCGTCCGAGTGTAAGCCTCAGGCTCGTACGTGTCGGGCCCCATACTAGCGGGCGCGATCGGGCCAGTGTGGAGTGCGTAAGGCACCCTACCAAGCGGCGAACCCGCCAGTGGTGGCGCCGACGCGGCCGGGACTGCCTAGGCAGACCGGACCGCCGTCGGGCTCCTTTCTGGCGGGCCCGATCTGGGGGTGAACCGGACTCGGGCCTCAAGGGCGCCTCTGTAGGCTCGGACTGTTGTCAAAAAAATGTATCGTAGTTTATCTAGAAAAGTTTTATTTATGGTCACACTACGAGTAGTCAAAGAAAGTCCGTTTTCCTGCTTATGTTAGAAGTTAGTCCAAAACTAAGAGTTTCCTCGAATAATCGGTTGTAATAGTAATATAATAGATCTATAGCAAAATACATAATTAATTATATACTCGGTTAGCGAACGATAACAATTATAAATAACTGTCTTTTAACGTGACATATCATCAAAACATTGCAAGTTAAGTAATTTTTAATAAACACATGTGACACCTAATCGTAGTTTCGTGTATGTTAAATTAATAATGGATCGTTGTAGATGGATGGATCCATTATCCAGTCGCCATAGTATAGCATATATCGGGTGTAAAAAAAGGCTTAACCAAGCCGAATACCACATATTCTACGTATTATAACGATCATTTTTTTCTTTTACACTATACCTGGGAAATGACGGGTTACCGAGTTATTGACAGTCAAAGTTACAATTTTTTTTCAAAGATTTTTACTAAATTTACTTCTGTTTGATAATACTAATTTTTTTTACAAAGAAACATGATCCGCTTACACACACATGCATAGTCTGTAAAGTGCGCGCTATACATTGCGGGTTAGAAATGAGTTATTTTTTTTGATACCCAAAAATAAAAGTCATTTCCCAGCAATTATTTTTTTTTGCATTCTACTTGGTTTTATGTATTGAATTCGTGGTTTAAGGCTTCGTTAAGCCTTTTTTTACACCCTGTATATATGTTATAGCCTATCATCAATATGCTACCAAATCTTGTATATGTACACTCGCGAGCAATGAAAAAGTTCCACCCACAAAATGCCGACAAACACCTTAAGACATACCTAGAACCTAGCTTCATAAATAAGAGTTTAGTTTAGTTGGTAATATTCCGATGCGCTGTCATATGTACTTCAATATTGCAGACGGCGTCATTAAGCTAGCCTTTTCCGTTTAGGAGTAATTTGGTGCTATATATGTCACTGGAACTTTTTCATTGCTCGCGAGTGTATTATATTATAATTCTGTTCAAGAGCGAAATTATCAACTACGTTTTTCCTTCATAAATAATAAAAATAAACTATTTTATAACAATGATTATATTCCTAGATATAATTCAATTTAAGTTCAGCTTAAGTTTTTTTCGGCAGTTTAATCCTAACTCCTAATTTGCGCGCCCGACAGGGTCCATAACAAAATTTAATAATATTTAATATAATAATAAATAAATAAATATGACAACATCACATAAATTGCTCTGATGATCCTTAGGTAAATAGTAGGGGTCGCAATATCGGGCAGTTTTATCAATTTCGATATTTTCGATATTGAAGATTTGCGAATACCGAACTTTCGATATTTTCGATAAACGCCATCAAATCAATAAAAAACCGTAAAATTTTAATAAAATCGTTGATTTAGAATTATTTGGCTTAACAATATTTGTTTTATACAGCATTTTTAACTCCTGACGCAAGAAGAGAGGGTGATAAAAGTTTAACGTGTCTGTCTGTGTATCTGTCTGTGGTATAGTAGCTCCCAAACGGATGAACCGATAACTTTATCCCGAGTGTTCTTAACCTTGTTTCATTAAAATCTGTTCAGCGTTTGAAGATCATCATTTCTTTTCTAGTTGGTGAGGGGATCTGACTACGAGTAACTTCCTTTTTAACCGACTTCAAAAAAAAGAAGGAGGTTCTCAATTCGTCTGAATGTTGTTTTTTTTTTTGTATGTTTGTTACGCGATTACGCCGTCAATTATGGACCGATTTCAAAATTTATTAACCGACTTCAAAAAAAAGGAGGAGGTTCTCAATTCGTCTGAATGTTGTTTTTTTTTTTTGTATGTTTGTTACGCGATTACGCCGTCAATTATGGACTGATTTCAAAATTTATTTTTTAATTTGAAAGGGTATACTCCCGAGGTGGTCCCATTTCCACCAAGTCAGATTCTGATGATGGGATCCCTGGGAAATCGAGGGCAACCCTCAATTTTTATAGGCACCCATAATGTTTTGCATATATTTTCTGACTTGATGCTGATTTTTGGGTCTGGTAATCATCATGTCATGTTGCTGACCTGATGATGGAAGCCACAGAACTCCTTAACGGATAGGAGTTAGAAGATAATACTGCAATTTGTCGATAGAACGTATTTCGCAGTGTGTTGAGCAGACGTGGAGCTTATGAGGTACCAGACCGCCAATTTTTATTTACTAAGGGCGTACCCGCACACCCAGTAACGAAAAAAAATTTAAAAGTTCCTTTCTTAATTTAACCTGTTATTTAACGCGAGACCTTATACTATGGTTACGACACAGCCGCCGTTCTGGTTGGAGTGTAGGTAAACCCTTTTCTTAAGACTTAAAAATTATCGTCGAAAAATTGACCCTATATAACACCTTATTTTTATCATACCATCGGATGGGGGGTCCATAGAGGACCAATATTAGTTAAGGTTACTTTGCTGTAAAGTAATTTTTGGCGAAGTTAGGAGGGAAAAAATAGAGGACTTAACACTTAAAATTGTAAAATAAAAAAAGTTTAATAAAAAACTAAAAACCGACTTCAAAATGAAACTAAAAAGCGAAAAATAATATTGACTAAAACATACCTAATCAGTTCTTTTTGGAGTCGGTGCGAATGAACACATTTTAACTCTCGATGGCTGGCACCGACTCCAAATAGAACTGATTAGGTATGTTTAAGTCAATATTATTTTTCGCTTTTTAGTTTCATTTTGAAGTCGGTTTTTAGTTTTTTATTAAACTTTTTTTATATCCGATCGATTTGGTACCGTATTACTTAAATGTTAATAAAAGTATATGGTAAGGTAACTATGACCTGATCAGCCGTTTGAAGATCATCGGCTCTTTATAGTTTATGAGGAGATTTGACTACCTTCCATTATGTCCTATCCATTCGAAATTTGGTACCGGTTACTTCAATAACATAGAAAGTATATGGTAAGGTACCCATTACCTGATCAGCCATTTGAAGATTATCAGCTCTTTAATAGTTGATGAGGGGATCTGACGACCTTCCATATATCCTATCGATTCAAAATTTGGTACCGTATTACTTCAATGATATTGAAAGAACATGGTAAGGTAACCATGACTTTAAATATGACATATTTAGAAGGTTTAGATTTCGAAGGTGGGTAATTAAATGGGATAGATGATGGTTGAGACTTTGTGCTGATGCTGCACATCAAGTTGTCTGCGGGATTCCAAACACCCTGGCAACTTTCAGCCGATACAGCGTATTTGGGCTCTTGTGAATGGTGGTTATCATTGAATGTAATATAGATACTGACAGAGCCCTCGGGGCTAGTCGTATAAAAAGATAAAATTAACATTTAAAAAAACCCCTGACTTAAAAATGATCGCGTCACTGCACTGCTGGTATAGGCATGGTAATCAGAGACGATTCGCATTTTTACCATATATATGGTCATGTTTGCTGCGTTGCGACGAGCCGGTGTTGCCAATTGCGGAAAATTTCCACAATTTGTAAGGAAACTACATTTTTTGCACAAAATGTCGTCAATATCGAAAATTTCGATATCGTCAAAAATAAAATCGATATTTCGATTTTACAATTTAGCCCCGATATTTCGGTATTTTCGATATTCGATATGTCGATATTCAAACCCTAGTAAGTAGCTAAAGCACTTGTGTTATAGAAATCAGAAACAACGACGGTACCACAACACCGAGACCCGAGCCAATATAGAAAAGTACGTTTTCTACATTGACCCGACCGGGGATCGAACCCGGAACCTCAGAGATGGCGGCGCCATTTACAGTCCGGCGTGCTCGCCTCTCAGCTACGGAGGTCGTCAAATTGTTTTATAACACCTATAATGTACATTAAGGTTTTGCAATAAATTGTTTAAATTACCTACATGTCGCTGCGTAGCAATAACATTTTCATTGTGATTCGTTTCTAATACTTGATCGGTTGAATTAATGCATATTAACACTCTGCTTTGTTTTAACAATTAAATATTTGTTGTTAAAAAAAATTTTTTTTTTCTTTATTAAGGAAACAAACAGCTATCAATATTACATTTAGCATATGAATAAAGTTTAGTACTAGAGCATTACAAGTTTCCACCAGTAGTTTTTACAGTAAACAAGTTGACGAGATAAAAAGTGCGTTTAAACTTATTAGGGCTCAACTACAGTGGCCCTTTTAACAATAAACGAAAGCGCATCAATTTTTCAATAACAATATTACAACAATATTTACTTTATTTATTACACCTTATTCTTACAATCAACGCTTTACAGCAAGTGGCATCTAATTTGTCTTTTATCTATTCTGCAAAGCAACATCGAATTATCTCTCAAATCCCGAGACCCAGGGACAAAACAGCCGAAATATGTTCGTGTGGATCTGTCTGAACAATTAATCAGTATTAGCGGAGCGATCTGTCGGGAGGCTTTGCGTGGCGCCGGGAGGCTTACCGCCTCCGGTGGAAGCCAGTCCTGGCCCCCTAGCATGACTAAAAAAACATGATATGATATGATATGATATGATATGATATAGCGATTTCTCGGCACCTGACTATCAAAATATGAACTTTTATTGAAAGCGAGCATGACAGTGACGTCATCGGCACGGACATGCTCGCTGTTTCGATAAAAGTTCAAGATGGCGGCTATGTATATCATATTTTGCCAGTTAGGTCACTAGTACTATTATGTATTCTGTGGCTAGATGTCGTTAAATCACTATAATTATCATCATATCGTGTTTTGTTGGTCATGTTCGGGGAGGCAAGTATGCTATCTTCAGACTTATTGCTGTGGAAACTAGGTGCCTAAGGCACTTAGTCTCTACCTGCTTGGCACTATCGTGGTGTATTACGAGACGTTGTCGTGTATTGAAGCCTAAAGAGTGCAGTTAGTACGTAATAATTACATCAGAGTATAAATCACACTTGAAAAAAAATCATCGACCTTTTTTTTCAAGTGTGATTTATCTTAAATTAAACCTTGCATGGAATTGCTAAAAACAAAAATTTTCAATTACATCAGAGTAAATAATAAGTCCGGTAGTTTGCCTGAACACAAGTTATAAAGGTGTTAACAATAGCTTATTTAAAAACAAGCATTGAAACTGCATGCATGTGATGTGTGCTTATTCGATGTCTGGTAGTAATTTGAAGTCTGAAGTCCCAAAATATAACTTAGCCCTACCACCTCGGGACTACGTATCGGCTGGTGATGAGAAGAGGCGGCGCAACAAACTCAGATAGCGCAATTTTTTTTGTTTTAAAAGAGAAAGACAATTTGTTATAAATCTACAAAAAAAAAACTCTACTGTTTTGTTCTTAAATTACTTACATGTATAGAGTTCAATATCTGTTGTCAAAAAAATGTATCGTAGTTTATGTAGAAAAGTTTTATTTATGGTTAACATACTCGTAGTCAAAGAAAGTCCGTTTTGTCCGAAACTTAAAGAACTTCGGGACTACATATCGGCTAGTGATGAGAAGAAGCGGCTCAACAAACTCAGTCACCTTTGTCAGCCTAGGCAGGTTATTAAGCCCATGCACTCTTGTCATTCAAGTCATCTTCAACTTTGTAATATCCTTTTTCCATAAGGATTTTTAATGTGGTTTTTGAACTTATAAACAGGCAAGACAACAAGAGTTTGTGGTACTTTATTGAAGATTTTTATACATTTCTACAAAAATGAATTACCTACTTTCGTTAATCTGAAACTCGGAACGGCAATTTTATTTTTATTTCTAGTATTATAATGTAATGGGAACGTAAGTTCTAGAATTCAGTAATTGAGTAGTTAACTGCAAAAAACGTGAATTAATTGAGTGAGCGTGAGTGTCATTGTCGCATTTTGCGATTATCTACCAGAACCATAATAAACTTAACTGGCCGTTTAGTTTAAGCGTTTCTCTTTTTAACCCCCGATGCAAAAACGACGGGGTGTTATAAGTTTGACGTGTCTGTGTGTGTGTGTGTCTGTCTATGGCATCGTAGCTCCCGAACGGATAAACCGATTTTTTTGTTTGAATGATTCATTAGTCGGGAGTGTTCTTAGCTATGTTTAATCAAAATCGGTCCAAGATGTCCGCCGTAACAAAATGGCGGATTACATTTTTTTAAACTCCCTAAATATGAGTATCAAATGAATGGGCTTGACTAGTAGAATACTATACACTATGACAAATTTCAAATCCAAGATGGCCGCCGTAACAAAATGGCGGATTACATATTTTTTTAAACTCCCTCAATATGGGCATCCAATGAAAGGGCTGAGTAGTAGAATACTTTACACTATGCTAAATTTCAAATTCAAGATTCGATGTCGCTATCACTAAATTGCGAATTGAGCCGTTGGGGCTAATCGTATAAAAAGTATGAAATAAAAATAAAATTTAAAAAAACCCCCGACTCAAAGCGCAACATATAAAAAGTAAAAAATAATATGTAAACTATTTGTTAACTCTTTGGCCCTTCAACTTTATTTTAGCTAAATAATGCTCAGTACCTACAGTTTAAGTGCCAGAACATAGTTAACCTGTTAAAATAATAACGAGTGCACGTTCACTTGAATTAATTTGCTTAAACTCGGCAAAACACCGTGAAACACCGTTTATTCTCATGTGTTTGCCGAATGTTGCGTTTTGTTTGTACACACAAAGTTAAAAACCGAATAATTTGAAATAACCACATTAATACGCGGAATATTGCGTTTCGTTTTGCATCGCAAAAGTTTAAATTCTATCGTCGAGTGGTAAATAAAATTTCGGCCACTTTAAAATGTGGCCGAAATACGAATCTAATAACGAAATTAAAAGCAAAAAAAAATGGTTGTCTGTAAAGGTTTACGGACGATAATTTTACTTGATAACGTCATAAGAAAACATTGATGCTACTCGGACGCATCGGCCGGTGGAGTGGATGAGAGATAGATGCGTCACACACAAGCCGAATGCTTAGGCTGATCGTGCCTCTTTATCGCTTGTTGCGCGCTTTCACTCGCTCGCGGAACGTGACACTTTTACGTGCGTGCAGCCGGTGTTCATCGATTCAAAAGACGTTATCGTGTCAAAAAACCGGCCAAGTGCGAGTCGGACTCATGCACGAAGGGTTCCGTACAATTGTCTATAAAAACGACAAAAAAATGACGTTTGTTGTATCGGAGCCCCTTTAAATATTTATTGTATTCTGTTTTTTAGTATATGTTGTTATAGCGGCAACAGAAATACATCATCTGTGAAAATTTCAACTCTCTAGCTATCACGGCTCATGAGAAACAGCGTGGTGACAGACGGACAGAGGGACACACGAATAGACAGACAGACAGACAGACAGACGGACAGCGAAGCCTTAGTAATAGGGTCCCGTTTTACCCTTTGGGTACGGAACCCTAAATAAATACGATCAAGCGTAAATCATGGCATTCATGCATCATTTACATTCTTGTAGGTATCTATACCTAAGTAATGGTTTTCGAATAAGAACCTTAATCTACGGCTTTAAACAATAAACAGCAATATTTCTGCTTTATATTTTTAGCTTAGACTCCCGGAAAGTGTAAAATGCATTCGGCGAGTATGAAAATGTCGCCGTGGACGAGCCGTCGCGCGCGCGTCGGATTATGGAACTCCGGAATGTTCCGGGAGGACGATTGTTACGGGAATAATAACAAATCTAAATATTTCCTTGCAGTGAGACAAATCATTTTGGCGGGCTTCTGGTAATCTGACGTCAGTTTTCAATCATTTGGTACCGAGTTAAAGAAATAGGGAAGTTTTGACATTTTAAATATTATTTCATGCATAGCGCCGGACTTTGGGTCACCATTTCTAAAGTCCCGGGTTTGATTCCAGGTTAATGTAAAAAACAAACTTTTCGACATTGTCTCTAATCTAATGTTGTGGTACCGTCGTTGTTTCTGATTTCTATAACACAAGTGCTTTAGCTACTTACCTTTGGATCAGAGCAATAAGTGATTAGTCCTTTTGTATGAATAAGTACCTGTAATAATATACGAATACAATATGTAGAAACCTAACATTCATAACGTTGGTACTTTTTTTATAATCATAAAAAATAAATATTTTCTATCGAATCAGAATTACTATTGAACAACGGAGAAACATCATTATCGCAAACACAAAGAAGGCTCGTAAAAACAAAACCTTCCTTTATCTAGCCGATTAAACGGTAATGACCTCACATCAGGGCCCAGTGAGTTGACACTGGCCGATAACACTTATTTTTACCGTTATTATGATTAACCGATAACGTTATTGTGCACCCGTTGCCAACTATAATGGAATGGCCAGAAATTCAGTTTGTTTATAGGAACTGTAATAAATAAATAAAAGAAAAACAAAATAAGATCATTTTCCTCTTCATACCTATTTCATCATCATCATCAACATCACCAGCCTATATCAGTCCACTGCTGGATACAGGCTTTTTCAAAAGGAGTAATTTGCCATCGTAATCATAAAGTAATCGCCACGCTTGGCAGGCGGGTTGGCGATCGCAGTTTGGCCAATGGTGGAGAGGAGACGCTGCTGCCCGTCTTCTTGTGCCGGTTCTCCTGTAGTCGCCTCTTACAACACCCATAGGAAGAGAAGGGGGTACATAACTATTTAATTACCAACAAAAACTAACTTCTTAGTAAGTATTATGAAATAGTTTTAGTCACTGTTTCGTCAATATACATAAACTTAAACCTTTTCGTGTGATTTCATTTTCAATATACCATTGAAATACGAATGCAATTAAATAATTAATTGCATTCGCAGTAAGTGATAATTAAAGTACAGTTTGCAATATTGAATTTTAAAATACACATTTCATATGTTATTTCAAGAAATATATTAACTACAATTCTGTGTTTAAATTTTCAGTAAAGTAAAGTATGCCTATATACGTCCCACTGCAGGGCACAGGCCTCACCTCAACTATGAGGTGGTTTGGGCCATACTCCACCACGCGGGCCCGGTGCGGATTGGTGGAAGGGTGTTGTAAGGCCAGTGACTAAACCTTACTGTCAGATGTTATCAAGCCGCCTTAAGGCCTCTGACTAGGCTTCACGACCAATATCAAGCGATATTGGCCGGGACCAACTTTTAACGTGCCTTCCGAAGCACGGAGATGCTCGTGATAAATGTCACTAAATATGGTCGGAATGGTCACCCATCCACTCACGACCGCGGCGTTGGTTGCTTAACTTTAGTAATCGATACCAAAGCGCTGCCGCCACTGAGCTACGAGCACCAAATTTTCAGTACTTATGGTAAATTATATTTAGCACTTAATTATATTTCATATTTAATAAGTTTAATATATTGACCAGCTCCGTGACCGAGAGGCGAGCATACCGGACTTATGGCCATTGTTTATGGTCACCATGTCTGAGCTTCCGAGTTCGATCCCCGGTCGGGTCAACGTAGAAAACGAACTTTTCTATATTGTCTCGGATCTGGGTGTTGCAACACCCAGATCCGAGACATCTGGGTGTTTAACACAAGTGCTTTAGCTATTTACCTTAGGATCAGAGCAATGTATGTGATGTTGTCCAATGTTTATATCTATTATTGTTTATTCTACACAGGTTATAATTACCTAGCTACAATTTTCTACTGAAAATAACGGTAATAACGTTATTGTGCATTACTAACGACTGAGCATTTGTTCTAGAGTGAAGAAGATATCAACAAAATGAGCCAGTAATGATATATTAACTCATTGAGAGCGTTAATCTACCTTAGGAGGAACAAAATATATGGTGGGCTGATCTGAGTTGATAAGCAACTTTGGGTTCTTTTTTAGGGTTCTGTACCCAAAGGGTAAAACGGGACCCTATTACTAAGGCTCCGCTGTCCGTCTGTCTGTCCGTCTGTCACCAGGCTGCATCTCATGAACCGTGATAGTTACGAGAGTTGAAATTTCCACAGATGATGTATTTCTGTTGCCACTATAACAACAAATACTAAAAAAACAAAAACAGAATACAATAAATATTTAAAGGGGCTCCCATACGACAAACGTGATTTTATTGCCGTTTTTATAGAAAATGGTACGGAAACCTTCGTGCGCGATTCCGACTCGCACTTGGTCGATTCTTCTTTATAAAGGGTTATCCGATGAAAAGATTTAGGGATTCACTTAAGGATAAATACAGTTCAAATAAGCAAATAGACCCGAAACTTCTAGACCGGTTTATTTCGGATTAATTCAACGGCGAACCTATGAATTTGGTCATATTGGATTAGGTCAAACAGATAAATACGGATGAGCTGTGCTCTGGCAATTTGGGTTAATAACTATCTTCTAACTACAACTACATTGAAATTAGGTTCGGAACGCGTTATAATACAGGGTGATTAAAAATATGATACAAATTTCAGGTGGTTGATCGAGTCTAGAATACAGTTATATTTTTCATTTAAAACTCCATTAAAAATAACTGTAGCAGTAGTTTTAAACGTTACCGTTATTCACGCGTGAAATCTTAATATATTTGAACGATAACTTTTATATGTATTTGTCATGTAAAATGACGTTACGAATTTTATTTCCGCACTTTTCTTCAGATTGGATCACTTTTGCTTAAAGTTTCCTTTTTTTGTTGAGTAACCTCGAGATTATCAAAGAAAAAAAATTTACTTCAATTTCTAGATTCTTTAATCATCCAAAGATAGCCCCAAGTTAAACTGTTTTTACAAAGTTCAAACCTAATCCCATAATTATAAGCAATAACAGTTTTCTCGAGATTTTGTAGTCCAGGCGCAAGTGTTAAAGTGTAGCGACTTAGATCGTTATATTTAAGAGTATAACAGGCTCGTTAAGCCAGATGTTTTCAAATGTCAAATGCCTTAGCCCGAGTACAGGGCGGTAACCACGAACTCTTAAAACAATCTCAAATCTGTCAAACATTATCAAATCTGTCAAATTTTGTATGTAAGGACGCACAAAAATTGACAGATTTAAAAGCTTTGAGATTGTTTTAAGAGTTCATGGTTACCCCGCTAGTTTCTGAAAATTTTGAGCAAGACACAACTAACCTTATGTATTTATTTTGTTTCGGTATTTCATTTTTTTGTTGACAACGCCGCTTTAATAATATTCAAATTCAGTAACTTTATAATTATTTCTTGAAATTACTTTAGGTTCTTCTGAAAACTAGGTTTATTTACAGTCATGACGTTATTGAACATGAATGTACCTACACACTTTTTATACTCCGTGATCGTGACAATTTCCAATCGAGCACCCATTTACTCCCTTCAACGGTTCTGCGACAGATTACCTTAGCTTGCGACATTTTTGGACTACGTCCAATACTTTAGTCATCTACCAGATGATCTCATTTCAGATTTTATCCCTTCGCGAGATCTAAAGCATCAACCTTTTCATAGCTAGCTGAGTCACGTGAAGTTGGTGAGCCACCATTTCTATTGTGCTTCACGTTTTGGCGCTGTTAGTCACCACTGATATTGATATTGCTCTTCAGGCATTGTGACAGTGGCGACAAGAAGATAGAACACAACCTTCCAAAATGCTGCCTAGCCAAGCTTCACTCTTCTAGCGATTTCCGCTCAAAGCTGTAGGTAAGTATCTACTGAATAGTAGAAATTGTCTTATTTATATTTAATTCGCAGTCATCCCATAGTAAATATCGATCTATTAATTCACCTTGAAGAGGCGACTAAAGGAGAACCGCCATGAGAAGACGGGCAGCAGAGTCTCCTCTCCACCATTTGCCAAACTGCGATCGCCAACCCGCCTGCCAAGCGTGGCGATTATGGCAAAATCCTCCTTTTTGAGAGGCCTGTGTCCAGCAGTGGACTGATATAGGCTGGTGATGATGATGATAATCACCCCGAGTAGGAAGTGAACTAATAAAAAATGTCTTTTTTATTTCTTAAAACTGTTCGCCGTCGCTTTTATCATATCCCAAGCGCAATTTCTTCCGCGGTTAATTACTGAAAACTCTCCGTAGCTTAAAAAAATAAAGGTGTTTCTAACTGAAACGGGGGCGAACTTTCGCAAATTCGCCTTTCGCTAAATCACCGCTTTAAGAATTAGTTGCCGCCAGCTGACTAATACGGGCCAAAATTACAGGATTAGGGAAATCAGAAGATGTACTGTTTAGGCATCGACGACCTGGCTGACTGACCGAGTGGTGCGGTGGCTTAATGAAAGCGGTTCCAAGTTGGATTCCCGGTCCGGGTCGAATTAAAAAACAAGCGATCCTAAATTCGGTAGAAAAGAGGCTGTCGATGAAGTAAAAAGTTTCTTGCGCTACAAATATTTGAAGTGGAAAAGTGCAATCAATGTGCTATTAAAATAAAGATAAAAAAAACCGGACAGTTATAAGGCCAGGTCTGGGGCCATGAAGCAGCATACTTGTGCACGTAGCTTAAGAAAGATATACCTGTGCAATTCAACAAAACAACACAACTACGATCATTATTCTAAATCAACTTCATCTCAATCATAGCATTCAAAACCAAAGGACCATGATCACTAAAACACCCGCAACGATTTACTGGTAGATTTAACAAACCCCAATAAATCGCTTTAACCTGAAATGGTATGAAAGACATTTCTCTAAGGATCAATCGCCTAAGTAATTTGGTTCACCCTCACGATGTGACCTCACCTAAGGTTTGGGCCTGTCGCCTGACCTGACCCGAGCCAGGTTCATCCTGGCTGTTGATTGAGTTACAATGAGACGATGAGTGTTTTATGTACCGGGAAAGTTGGGGAAAGGTTTTAACTGGCTTTTTTATAATGCGCCTAGTCGTCTTTCATTTTTAGGCCATGAGGTTTTGGAAATTATTTTTTATTTTATTAGAGGTGATAGTTCTGACCAAAAATATTTTTATGACATTCGAAACTAGCCAACGTGGTTAAATTATTTCCACATTTTTAGATCGTGTGACTTATGTCAGTCAATATTTAAAAAAAAATAAGAGAAATACCAAATCATCACGGAAAACAAAAAGGGTATCTTATCAGTATCTCTATTTGTTCTTAATTTGAGTCAATTTTGTTTAGCTGGTAAAGTGAAAAACAAACATCCTAACTGATCCTAACATACAAACAAACATAAGCTTTTGTTATATTGGTTAAATTTGCCATTTTATTTTATTGCTTATAAAATATCAGTAAAATTACAATAATCGAAATTACTCAGTTCATTACACAGAAAGCTTTTTAGAAGTGATACATATTTTATATCCAGTGACCTCAATAATTGGCAGGTTTGCAAACGCGTAATTTCATTCAAATATCGTTATTATACTTCACCGCCAAAGAGTTTCATGAACAAAGCCCGTCTGAAATCGAAATGAATTCTTGTAAAATAATAAAAAAATGTTAAAACGTTATTATCTGTTCACATCTGCAAAAATTGAAAGTCTGAGTCTGTCCAATGTTTTTACACAAATTTATTCCAGATTTTTACACCTGAAAAATAAAACTGGTTTAAAAAAATCACAACCTCTACTTATTTGGTTAACAGATAGCTATTGCTATAGTATCGTAGTGGTATCATTCATAGTGGTAGTCTATAGTAATCGGCCTCAACATACATGCGCATTGATAATCAGGTTCCTGGGCCCTAACCATGACACATGCCGACACGAAAGAAGAAGAAGACCATGAACTGTTAAAACAATCACAAACCTGTCAAACATTATCATTTCTGTCAAATTTTGTATGAAATGACGTACCAAAATTGACAGATTTGACAACTTTGAGATTGTTTTAAGAGTTCATGGTTATGGCCCTTGGTTCCATTCCCGGTTTGAAAACAAACTTTATAAATTGGCCGTACTGGAATAAGACTCAGAAAAAGTCAATAATCCTTCTAACAAAACCGCTTCCTTACTTTAAAAGTCAAAATGTTTATGTTTTATCATATGATACATTCCTATTTGATGTATACATATTTCTTTATTCCAAACCGACAACAGCCGTCAAAGACTGTCATCCCCAACACCCAAATCCAGCACGCACCCCACATATGGGACATAAATCGGCGTGTATAACCGTAGATTTTTCTCCGCGTGATTATATTCAAACGTACGGGCATATTTCATTTTAACCGCTCATCGATAGCGCATGAAATATGACCTTCCCGCGATGTGGCGTGAACCCGGCCATAGTGAACTGATGCTCAGTAATCCTATTGTCTTTTGGTGTTTGGAAAGACTATTCAGGTTGAATAGAAGTTTTTTCAGGGGATACAGTGTGAAGTGGAGGAAGCAATGGCAGAGAATTCGAGTTTTTATATATTTTATCATTCCACACAAACTTTACAAACCTCATCTATAGGGTAAGACGACTTAAGAATAATAAATTAATCTAGAATATTTACTTTTTACCCCCGATGAAGATCAGGTCAACTGATACGAAGATACCATTTAAGAAGACAAGTTACCGTATTATACAGGATTAATCTCAAGCATTCTATAATTATGAGCGGGACAAAACGCTAGGTAAGAGAAAGAAAGAATATGACAGCTACTGCGAGTCATTCTGCTTTACAAAACGTTATATCTGATTTTAAACAAGCTGATTTTGAGTAAGTTGTTGTATTCTTCTTAGATATGTGTACACATATTACAGGATCAGAATAATTCATGACCCAAGAGATTTTATGGGATGTGGAATACCGCGTTTTATTATTGAGGTTAGTTTTAGCGCTTGTAAAATCTTTTAAGATATTTTTAGGATTGTGTACTTATTAGATTACTTAACAGAAAAGGGGCAACTGCTTCTCTGATAGGACCCATGTCTGTCTGTCGATACTTTCTTCAACAGGAACGCGTGGAGATATCAAGGTAACAAATACTTAGGTCTGAAAACCGTTGAAAGTGTTAAAAATTGAATCTTCTAAGCCAACACAAAAGGTTATAATTACTTTTAAACTTTCACGTTGCATAATTTAAACTCAATGAAACGAGAATTAACGCAATCGTAATTTAGGTACAAAATGTTACCTCTTTTGCCTGACGTTTCGATCGGGTTACACCGACCGTGGTCACAGGCTGACTGGAACAGCGATGTCTTCACTCCGTATTACTAAATTATGATCGCTTTAACTCCCGTTTTATTGAGCAAAAGGTTATGCCACATATTTTGATATACACAAGGGAATCAAAAGCTATGGGTTACATTTCGTTGACCTAGAATTGTAAAATTAAGCAAGACGTAATGTCTTACAGCACAAGTAATGGAAAAAGTCTAATATCGTGAATGTGTAGCAGTGGCGGGCATTGGTTTAGAAAGAGGCAGAGAAAGGCAGGAGATACTTACTAAGTGTTTTATTGATAAAAGTTAATGGTTTTGACCCCTGAGACGCAAATTTATGTACCTACTGCCTGCCTCAATTCATCTACCAGGCACTGCCTAATTGCTTATATGCACCGCACGCCACTGATTAGTTAAACCCGATGAAAATGCAAGTTGCTCAAATTGTAACGTCTCTCTATCTTTGAAAATATATTTACCATTTCCATTTATTTTTGGAAGAAGCCATTAACATCCTTTACCGTTTACTTACGCGGAAGAAATGATTGCAAATGAAAAAAGTGCAGAAATGATTTTGTGTAGCCTATTTGCTAGGCAAATATTCGAGTCACGGACTCCGGCCGTTAAGATTCCGCTCGCTCCAGCCGGCGAGCGAGCGGAGGAGGAGTAAAGTTTCATTCAGTTCAGACAACTTCACTATCTACTGCAGCCATTATGTTATGTATGGGTACACAAATGTATAGATCTTCTATTGGTAGTTGCTCGATTATTGAAAACCTCTTTGGTAGTCCGCGGAGTCGCTGCTAATACGTATGAAGTTACAAATGACCTCCGCAGCCGAGAGGCGAGCACGCCGGACTATATGGCGTCGCCATCTCTGAGGTTCCGGGTTCGATCCTCGGTCGGGTCAATGTAGAAAACGAACTTTTCTATTGACTGTGGTCTGGGTGTTGTGGTACCGTCTGATTTCGATAACACAAGTGCTTTAGCTACTTACCATAAGGTCAGAGCAATGTATGTGAAGTTTTCCAATAAAATCTTTAATTTTTTTTTTTTAATTAACAAGATAAGGCTGCATTTCTTCCTTCCCCTCCTTTTAGGGTTAGATTTACTGCTAAAATAAAAATCTTTTTCTGTGGGGCTAAAATCAATATTTAAAAAAATCACTTCTCCGAAATCTGATGTTAGCTGCAGCAGCTGGTCTGTATGTTAACACTAGTATCAACACCTTGTGTTTCATACGGGGTTTTTGATACACTTTGTAAATATTAACTTACTTCCCTAAATTATAAACGTGAAAGAATTTTAGTTACACACTGTACAAAAAAGTTGTATTAGTTATCTATCTTTTACTTGAAATTCAAATAAGATGAACGTTCATTTCAATAATTAGAAATAGAAAATCAATATTGAATATATAATTCTATTTTTGGAAAGAGGTTGTTGATCGCAAGGTGGGATACCTTTGAGCCTTTTTATGATTCCTACCAAAATATAATACATTTCGCATTCCTGTGGACATTCATATTAAATCAAGGTTCCATCATAATTAAGCAGTATTTTCTGTTTATAAATAATTAAAGTAATTTTCTTCATTTTATTTATTTATTTATTTATACCGCAAACAATTTATTTACTTAGTATGGGAAAAAAAAATTGTTTATTTTTAACTAAAATTTTTACTACTTAATGTTCACATTACATACATACATACCCTAAATATTATTTCGCCTTTTTGTTACACCCTGTATAAAATGTCTCACTTTGCACGACAGAGAAAACAAGCGTGCATTCTTTACTCCAAGCATTATGTACCATGAATACAATTACCATCGTATCCCACTAATTTCCATCCCGAATGTCCAGTTCTGGGCTCCGGTATTTGCACTTAAATCGGTTGGCCGTCGTGTTAGATGCCGAATTTGAATTTTAAAGTAAGCGTCCCGTTTTACGGAGGTAAATTCAGGGGGTTTTTGGGGGGCTGTTCAGCCGGTGAATTATGTATGGCTTCCTTGTCTTGCCGGCTTCGGCGCTGACGGATTTGTACGTGGGTTTTTTGTTAGCCGCGGGTACTCTTGCAACAAAGTCCCGTTTTAACTCAATTTGAAGTTTCCGATAGTTTGAAATCCTGTCAGCCTGTTCAGCTGCAACTCGGAATAAACGGTGCTTCATCAAATATTTTTGTATTCTACGTATTACGACATAATTGAACTTACCTGATAAGAAATATAAATTTGTAGAGTCCATTAAACAAAACAAGTGTTAAATAATATGATTGACATACGAGATTGTGTATGTTTCAGATCCACCATTCGAAACCATTCAGTAAATTTTTTAAAACCTATGTTTTGGCGCCTAAATTTATCGTTATCAGAGATAGCCCAGTGGTATGGCATAGCATACATGAGTGGCTACCATTTATCTATAATGCACTGCATTGTAGTTGAATTAATAGTTTATATTGTCAAAAAAGTGTAAGTACAATTTAGGCGGTGTAATCTCTATAACCAAAATCGTCCAGACAGCCTTAAAATAGAGGACAACTATAAAGAAAGGGAAAAATTAGTGCAAAGTGCTTATTGCGAAATGGGCTAGTTGACACCACCAATCAATTGACATACTTTTTTTGAGCTGTCAAAACAGATTCTTCCTTATAATTTGTATGGCGATATCGGATTATGACGTCACTATCCGATAAACTCAACTGCCTTACTTTTTTACGATTTTTAAGCAATCAAAAATCAGTTTGCTTCTTAAATGAAATTGTACTGTGTTATTAGGCCTAAAATAAAGTGTCTGTTTTAATAAATGATGCCTTAGAATTATTTATAAATGAGGTCAACATCCCTATTTTGTAATATACCTAATTATAAACCGAATTTAAAAAAAAAACTTCATTTTAACCACGCAGTTTGCAGTTAGCTAAGCTAACCTAATCGTGAACATGTAAAAGAGCTTTAATGGCCAATTTGCAGAATAAATGATTTGATTTTAATTTTTGAGTGTTTCTTATGTCAATCACTAACATTTGAAACAAAAGAAGAATAAAATAATACTGCTTCATGTGTTTATAGTCGTCCCCAAGCGTCGGTCTGTTGATAGTCATCAAGTTTAAGCATAGTTTCATAACTGCGATGATTCACGAGCGACACAAAACCAGGAGGCGGCGCGCGCGCTGGCGCTGAGCCAATGCGATGGACTATCGACCACATTAATAGGGAGTAATGAGCAAACTTCGCCTCTAAAGCCCGATTTTAATGAATACTTACACTTTTACTGCATACGTGTAAGTGGGTGTTGATGCTGAAATATTAGGCTCTAAGTTATTTCTACTAGAAGATTGAGCAAAATTGTGGTAATGTGTTTCCGGGCTTAAAACGAACACCTTATGAAAATGAAAAGACATTTCTGGGGCAAACAATAATTTTTTATAACAGTTTTAAAGGTCTAAAAGCAAAAACTCGACTGCCAAAAGATGATTATGTTTTTGGGTCCTTATCTTTTATCTAGTACGGAAATTATACAATTGTGCAAACTTCTTTCGAAAATAATAAGTGCTCATCGTGCCATGGAAAAATAAGTTCGCCACATTTACTTTTCATAGAACCGATAATCCGATGCGTCAAATGCATTCTTGAGTAGAAACTGTGACTTGGCATTTGCAATAAGATATCCTCCAAAAAGGAAAAAAAATATTTAGCCAACTATAAGCTTTATGTACCCCCAAACCGTAAAGCGTACTGATTAAATAGAAGAAATACTGAATTTATATGAAACTGACCGCGTAAAATAAACGAAATATGAAAATAAGTGCGAATTATACAGAGGATTCGAGAATTTATTTAGTTATTCTGTACAGAACTGAGCGCCTGTGCCCGAGTAGAAAATTGTCAATGAAGCTGGCTTAGTAAATTAAGCACTTAGGGGAAAAAAATATTTGGCGGGGAAAGAGTGAATTCATTTTTGGATCAGTAATTTGACGTGCAGCTCCCTATATACTGCACAGTAGACAAAAAACCTACAAAATTTCCATACTGTCTATTTGTGGCTAAAATACCGACTTGAAAATCATCACCAGCCTATATCAGTCCACTGCTGGACACAGGCCTCTCCAAAAGGAGAATTTTGCCATAATCGCCACGCTTGGCAGGCGGGTTGGCGATCGCAGTTTGGCCAATGGTGGAGAGGAAATGCTGCTGCCCGTCTTCTTGTGGCGGTTCTCCTGTAGTCGCCTCTTACAACACCCATCTATGCCCATAGTAAGAGAAGTGGTTGTGTTATTCTTGTAACGTGCCGGCACCACACGACTTGAAAATACCACGGTAATACTATCTATCTATATCGTTTTCTTGGACCAAAGGCTAAACGCTGCTTACTCTTATTTTAAACCTCTATAAATAAGACTTCAGTTAAAAGTTGAAGCATATTAAATCTGTCGCACAACCGCTGGCAAACTTACCATAGCCAAATAAAATATGAAACAGCGTCTCGAGTGTAATCAAGCGGGATAATGACGTGTATTGCGTGTAATTTCCCGTTCTTGAACAATTTCCGAGGTATAAAGCAACTTGGCGCATACTTCGCGATTCAACCGCTTTGTGGCTTGCGTATGGAAGGCGGGAAGGGTTGGTGTACAGTGAGTGCAGCAGACTTTAGTGCTATCTTAATATAAAATAACATTACTTCATGTAGGGACCCTTCAATTTTAGAACAGGAACCAAATTATACGTTTAAACATTTCTATTTTTGCCTTTACAAAAACACAGATTTACATGAAAATATTTTTTTATGTAACACGTCATTTGGACAAAATCAAATATAAATTGTACAAAATATAAATACAAAGTAAACGTGTTTGCGCAATATATTTGATACGTTACTTTGTATATTGTACAAAGTAAACGTGTTTGTACAATGTACAAGTTTGTTTCTGAAGTGGATGTAAGAGAGCATTAAAACATTTTTTTTTATGCAAATTAAATCGACGTACTTAGTTACAAGTTTTAGTTAGCAGTCAAACAGGCGAGGGATCTAAATGCCTGGTGACATCTCATCATCCAGGCAACTAAGTAGGCGGGGTCACGATCCTCGACCTCTGAGGGACCGACTATAGAGTAGGAGGAGGACCTAGTTACAAATTCACAATAGAACGTTTAAGTAAAGTACTATTAGATGTGAATACGTTTGTATAATGTAATGTATTAGTTTTATTTGCGTTTTTGAGTGTTATTTTTTAATGATTTGCCCCCTGTGTACCACTGCCCTAAAATCTCCCAGCATATTTATCTGTGGCGGTTTTATTAGCGACTGCCGTTTGTGTCCCGTTTTAATAGGACGACTTTATTGTCCCGTCCCGCGACATCAGCAGTACAGCAGCGATCGCGACTTTCGAGAACGTTCGAACTTACGAACATTTGTTTAACGTTTAAATTATTTTACTCTTGTCGTTTTGGAACGCATCAAATCGTATTGTGGTCTCATAAACTATTTCACGAGACTCTCAAGTTCATGGCGTTTGATTTGTTACTGCGAGGTAGAAGATTTTTAACTAATGTTTCAGCGTAGAGAACAGTTTCACAGACTTTTTTATGACAAGCTTATTATGCACGAAGCATAGACTTAAACATTATTGCATCAAGCATTTTAAGCCTTTTATTAACCGACTTCAAAAATTTGTATGTATGTATTTATGTTTGTCCGCGATTTTCTCACGTTTGGCTCATTCGATTATGATGCGGTTTTCTGAAAAGTATTTGTTACATTCAGGAAAAGGTTTTAGTATGCATATCATATTGCTGAGCTGACGATGAAGGCCAAAAAACTCCTTAACGGTTAGGAGTCAATAGATAATACTGCGATTTGTCGACAGAACTTAACTCTATATTTTTTTATTATTTAAACCACATGCCCTGAATGGCCTTTATATCATCTTTTTTTTCAATAGTAGTAAAGATTTTTAACATTACTAGGTTTGTATCTTGGCATTCCCTGATCCCGTGGAAATATAATAAAATCGCGCCATTCCCAATAATCTCCAAATTGACGTCCTTTGAGAGACACAATACCTCGTCAAGGTTTGTTGCTCGGCGGCATTGCGAATCAATCTTACCTGTATTTTCTGATTGAGGAATGTTCCAAAATGTGCTGTGCTGGTATGTTAACAATATTTTAGGAATCTGTATTTGATTTACTTCAAATTCAAGTGATTCTATTTGCAAAATGGGCAACATTTCACAAATTTGTGGATCGTTTAACAAAAAGACATTTTCAAAGCCAGCGCTTTAAAATTTTATTTACCCAGGAACTATGAAAAGGAATAAAGATATAGAAACTGTTATATCAGCAGAATTACGCTCAGTTATATTGTTTTAAACTTTCATGGTCACTAACATTAGAATAGTTTGTTACGGGATTGCTACCATGTACCTTATTTTTTAGTTCCCGATATTTCGGCACTGTTTCAAGCGCCGTGATCACGGAGTAACTGAAGATCTTGCGGGTAAGTTGTTAAGGGCAAACATATCGGTCTACCCTCTTTCGCTGTCTTTTATTGCACGCGTCGGTACCATTGTCTACAAACTCACTATTTTCTCGCACCTGTTCTCGACACACAACACTAACAGTATCTGACCGCGAAACAGCAGTTTGTTGTTTTTTCCGGTTTTTGCACATACGAATCACTGGATTCCAGACACTTGACAATTTAAACCCATCCTCGCGATTGAAATTTTTGTACTTTGTAATTGTGATCGTGTTACCTACCTACAAGCTCAGCGCTCAAGAGAACTTAGTGCTATGAAACAGGATCGTAAGTTCGAATCATTACTACGAAAACAAAAGCCAGCGGCCTACCACGAGAACTCGATCGCAACTCGAACGGTAGTCAACATGTCGAGTGTCGAGTTGTCTGCTGCTGCACAATCAGTTCTTGAAAAAGGGATGAATTTTGCCATTACACCTAAACGTATTCCCTATGAGGAGGTGATTGGGTCGGTTGAAGAATGTATCGTGCGTAATAAAATACCATCTGTAGACGCGGATACATTAAGACAGGATATTGCCGTGATATTACGCCACGTAGCACCACCAAAACCGAATATCACTTCTTCCGAATCAACTGCGCTGAATGAACTCCGAAAGGATGAAACTATACTGGTTCTGAAAGCTGATAAAGGGAACGCGACTGTTATAATGGATGTCGTTGAGTACGATAGAAAGATCCAAAATCTACTCAGTGATGTTAATACATACAAAAAGGTAAATTACAACCCGACGGCGAGAACGGATCGAAGCACTCGCTCACTCATTAGACAGTGCGAGGACGTTTTCGACGACGAGACTTTTAAATACTTACTGCGGCCTAGAAATGTCCAGCCCCCGAAACTATATGGCTTGCCTAAAGTACACAAGCAGAACGTGCCACTACGACCGATTGTGAGTCAGATAGACTCACCTACGTATGACCTGGCCAAGCACGTAGCTAAAGTCTTGCAACCATTAGTAGGCCGTACGTCATCGTTTGTCAAAGATTCTCGTCACTTTATTGAAATCCTGCACCAAAACAAGGTTGATATGGATGAGTTGATGGTCAGTTTTGACGTAGAATCACTCTTCACAAATGTCCCAGTAGCAGATTGTCTAGAAGTGGTTAAGGTTAAGTTGGAAGATAATGACATCCCGATGGAATATGGCACACTTCTACATCATTGTTTGTCGAAGAATTTCTTTGTATACCAGGGTCAATACTATCTCCAAATAGACGGAGTCGCGATGGGCAGCCCCGTAGCTCCAGTTATAGCTAATATTTGGATGGAGTTTTTCGAAGAAAAATCACTGGCCACCGCCCGCACCGAAATCAAACTATGGAAGAGGTATGTAGACGACGTTTTCTGTGTATTGAGAGGAAACAACCAAGATGTAGAAACTCACCTGTCATATTTAAATGGTATCCATCCAAAAATAAATTTTACCTGCGAGATAGAAGAAAACAGAAGCCTAGCATTTTTGGATGTGAAGATTGAAGTGCGGAGTGACGGTTCACTGAGTCACTCTGTCTATAGAAAATCCACTCACACTGACCGCTATCTCAACGCAACCTCGCATCACCACCCTCGACATCTTAATTCTGTAGTAACTGCACTGACAAACCGAGCCTATGACTTGTGTGACCTTGAACACCTAAACCAAGAGTTGGAACATGTTCAGAAAGTCTTACAGAATAATGGATATAGAGGGCAGCTACCATCTAGACACAAATCAAGATACTTTAAAGACACAGTAGACAGGCAACCTGTGTTCTTGCCATACATAAGAGGAGTGACAGACAAGATCTCAAACGTACTTCATAAATACTCACTTAATACTGTCTTCACTCCATTAAGAAAAGTAACACAATGTCTACGATCTCCAAAAGACAGTTTCCCAATGGAGAAACCGGGTGTCTATAAGATTGACTGCAGCTGTGGCAGTTCATATATCGGCCAAACAAAACGTACCATAGCGTGCCGAATGAAGGAACACATAAAAGCGGTCAAAAACAACGACAAACAGAAATCGGCAATCGCGGAACATTTGTTGGAATCAGGTCTAAATCACTGGATTGAGTTTCACAACCCTCAGATCATTGCGACAGAACGCCACTACATACCAAGAATGTTCAGGGAAGCGATTGAAATTACAAAGTACAAAAATTTCAATCGCGAGGATGGGTTTAAATTGTCAAGTGTCTGGAATCCAGTGATTCGTATGTGCAAAAACCGGAAAAAACAACAAACTGCTGTTTCGCGGTCAGATACTGTTAGTGTTGTGTGTCGAGAACAGGTGCGAGAAAATAGTGAGTTTGTAGACAATGGTACCGACGCGTGCAATGAAAGACAGCGAAAGAGGGTAGACCGATATGTTTGCCCTTAACAACTTACCCGCAAGATCTTCAGTTACTCCGTGATCATGGCGCTTGAAACAGTGCCGAAATATCGGGAACTCAAAAATAAGGTACATGGTAGCAATCCCGTAACAAACTATTCTTACGCTCAGTTATTAGTACTATACTAAATTTAAGTACAAAACTTCCTTCACTTAGTAAACATATATAAGACATCAATAACAGTATGAAATCCCACACATCTACGTGTAATTTTAACTTTGAAATTCTTTAGTGCTTATGTATGAGTCATTACAATATGACTTTTAAATTATGTTTCAAAAATAAGTATTCTCTTGGCTTAAATTAAAAGGTGGAATATTTGGCATTATTTAAACTTCGCTATAATATTCGCTAACAAGGCTTTTGTCAGTGTAATAACTTTCGAGTCGACCCAATGAATTTTTCGAGGTAACAATATTCCGCCCCAACCTCACAGTTACTACATTATCCATTTTCCAAAAAGAATATTTGATTACAGAGAACATTTTATCGTAAAGGTCCTTCCACAATGAGGGGCTTCAAAAGATCTCGTTTCACTGAATTTTGGTAAGTATAAAAGTACGAAATATTTGGCGTGAAATAACTAGAAAGGTATGAATAGAATTTGGGTCAGTGATAACAGATTTCTGTTGAAAAGAATCTGCGTATGATGTAGATGGAAAATGTCTTCTAGTGTAGAGTTGAATGTTTGAAGTGAAATATTTTGAAAGTTCTGGTGTAAACTTTCCAAAGTAATAACTCGGAATGTATGGTAACACTTGATGTTGTCCTTTACCTACTACTACCTCGTATTAAAAGTAAAACTTAAACGTCCTTACTACAAAAAGATAGACTAGTGTTGAACACGTTGAACACCTGTTTACAGATAAGTCACCCAATTTGAAATGTTTGTTAGAATAATGTCTCGAATGTCAGATGTGTCAACATTTCAAATTGGTTGATTAATTTTAGACAAGTGTTTAACGCTAGTCTATCTTTTTTGTAGTAAAGCCAAAACAGTTTTAATTAAGTAAGCAATTACATTATGATTCGTCTAGTCTTATCTTTAATCGGACAGCAATCCGAACTAAATAATTGATACTATCCAATTTACCAACCTTGTGAATTAATTCAGATTAATGTTCAAGACAATATTTATGCACAAAATAACGGAACTCCAGAAAAACGTCCCCAAATGTAGAAAAAAATACACTACGGATAAAAACTTGGGCAACTTTGTGAAAAAGTATATGAAACAGCCATTCCGGCGTTCGACGGGGCCTAAGAGATTACAGCCATTACCCTACAAACTGTTGTATGTAAATACTGGAATGCTATCTCCCCGACCCCAGGATATAGCGTGACAAAAAGTAAGTAAAACCTCAAACAAAATAAGCGGAAGAAAACTAAATCGCTCGCTTTAAATTTCAAATTGGCCGTGTAATATAAAGGTAAGGCGGTCGGTGTGGTCATTCGGTATGATAATGAATACTGGGTGGGGGTAATTGTATTCATTGAAATCTGCAACGGGCTTGAGAATGCAGAGCGATTTGTACTAATGCCGCGACGACGCGTAATGGCGGCTAAACGCCGGCTTCGCGAAATGGTGCACGAATACAAAATGGCGGTCGGTTGTTCCGCTGGTTGAAGTTAGAATACAGATACCAAGAATTGGTAAGTTTCAATGCTTAATAATAGGAATAGGTAATAGGTATAGCAATGTAATTACACTTGATTTTTGCAGACAGGCGAATTTAGGTAGTTTCACCGCAGAAAACGATCTCTGCTAGATAACTTGTATGCAGAATACAACTTTTAACAACTGACTGCTGTTGTAGACTACAACTCGCAATAGGCTAATGTTTGTGTGATTATCTCGTGTATTTGTACTTTAATCATGGATGTAAAAAAGTATTTAAGTACAGACAACGGCAGGTCAACCTACCCTAAAAGTTTTAATACAAGTTCAAATTTTTTATACAAGTTGTTCAGGAGAATGGGACACTCCCTAAAACCACGTGATTAGCTGGTCATATACAACAACTTTCCCTATGGGAGCAACATCGAAATCGTGAATTTATTTTCAGATGCTTCATACATTATCATCGAGGTATGTGAGTAAGTTTGTATGGGGAAGCAGAAAAAAAAATCGATTTCGATGTTGCTTCCATAGAAAAAGTTGTTGTATATGACCAGCTGATCAAGTGGTTTTCGGAAGTGTCCCATTCTCTTGAACAACTTGTATAAAAAAATTGAATTTTATAGGGATAAATGTGTGTTTCATTATACAGTTCCGAACTACTAAAATGAAAATGAATGTAATAATATCTGCACCATACAAAGATATTACTAGATGGTACTCCTTATCCTATATCCCCCTCTTTATAGTGGTTCCAGCTAAGCTTAACGGGTTTGATTGGGAGCTCGAGATTGCACGTTATTGCATTCCTATCCGCTGTTATGTGCTTTTAGAAGTAGGCTATTCTGTTATCTGGGCGATCAACTATTTAGCTTCAAAACATTATTAATCATTATTTGTTTATAGTTCATGGTAAAATACTAATATTAAAATGCGAAATTTTGTCAGAACGAATGTTTGTTACTCTTTCACGCAAAACTTCTTAACGGATTTGCATGAAATTTCGCATACATACCATAGAATATGATCTGAATTAACTTATAGGATCCGAACCCAAGGCCATTTGTTTTCATGGCAAATCACTTCTTCAAAAAAACCGGTCAAGTGCTAGTTGGACTCGCACACGAAGAGTTCCGTACCATTAAATCACGGGTAAAAAAATCACGGTTTTTGTGTTTCAGTACTGTGATTATTTGTTCTTCGTACGAAGTATTGGTTAGAAGCTATTAATGAATAAAAGAGGAATCAGTTTCTGGAAGTTTAATTTTGTAAAACTATGCTTTAGGCTTCGATTTGAATCCATAATAATACATTTTTGGAAAGAATGGCCACTACCCAAAACCGAAACAACCTAAATAGTAGGATACTTACTCTTGTATTGGAACATCTGTATCGATTTTTTAAAAATAATTTACAAAGTCCGCACGAGGGAACTATAATTAATATACACGGAAAAAATCGGAGCATCGTCTTAAATGGAACGATCAAAGGGAACTCCTGTAACGAATTAATTCAATCTTTCCCAACTTAAAAGCAACTTTTTCCACCTTTTAACGTTGGAGATGGACTCGCAAACATATAGCAGATTCAGTGGGCTCACACTAGGTGCAATATACACAGTGAATTTTTAATTACCCGAGAAAATTAACTAACATACTCAGATATCGATATACATCGAACTTGGCGAATATTATTTTTTTTATATGAAAAATTTATTTAAAAGGTCCCTAACATTCCTTAAAAAATATGCACCATAAAACACCTGCAAATTCAAATAGTAATCATTATCATTCCAACATTAACGGAATCAAAATCCACCTAATTTGGTCGCGTAATATTGACGTAAGGAAGGAATAACTATGAATGATTTTTTTTTCATTCATAGTTATTCCTTCCGTACGCCAACGCCGTACGCCGTTCCGTTTTTTTATTCGCCAAATTCGATGTAGGTCGATATCTGAGTATGTTAGTTCATTTTCTCGGGTAATTAAAAAATCACGGTGTATAACCAGGATGACACCCTCATCTTATAGAATTCCACCCTTTTGAGTATCCAAACACGAAAATAGTTCCAAAAGTGACTAGTTTTTATCTTGATTTTCGGTCGGTAAAAGTAAAAACTGGTCCCTGAACTCATTAGGTAATGTACAAAATGTGTAAAAATTCGATGTAGGTCGATATCTGAGTATGTTAGTTCATTTTCTCGGGTAATTAAAAAATCACGGTGTATAACCAGGATGACACCCTCATCTTATAGAATTCCACCCTTTTGAGTATCCAAACACGAAAATAGTTCCAAAAGTGACTAGTTTTTATCTTGATTTTCGGTCGGTAAAAGTAAAAACTGGTCCCTGAACTCATTAGGTAATAAAATAAATGTATATTTCAGACCGAGTCCCTATGGACTTGTTACAATTTTTGACAATTGGCTGGTAAGTTGTCTTTAGGGATATGACTGATTATTGATCGAAGACTCAATTAGGGAACATCGCTCTCAGTTATGAAGATTATTATAAACGGGACGGTACGGTGTGGGATAAACAAAGCCAGAATCTAAAGGGTCCTAGCCTCAAGAGGGGGCAAATAGACGAAACCATCAGCAGTTGAGTCAAGCCATAAGACGCTGCCACCAGTTGCAACTGCTTATGCCACTAGTAACAGAGTAGCAACCTAGTTCTTAAGTCTTAATTACATGTAACTTTAATTTTCAATGGCTGTAACTTGTTTTGTACATCTATAAATAAAAATTAAATAAAACAGCCACAAATTTAAGGCACCATCATCATAATTTCAGCCAAAGGACGTCGACTGCTAAACATAGGCCTTCCCCAGTGACTTTTGTAATCGGGGTGTTTTTGCCATACTCGCCACGCTTGGCAGGCGGGTTTAATTTAAGGCATACAAAAATATAAAAAATCTCGTTCGCAACAAATGCCAGCCACTAGTTAGACTCTGGCTACCACTTACTAGCTTTTGTGTACTTTTTAGGGATCCGTAGCAGGACTACCCTAAAAAGTACACAAAAGCAAAAGGAACCCTTATAGTTTCGTCATGTCCGTCTGTCTGTCCTTCCGAGGTTTTGCTTGACTTGAAAAATCTGGAAAAATTCATGGTAATAAAAATTCATGAACTTTCAAGAAAAATCATAGCGGTTAAGGTTGACCAGTTAGATTAAGAGTAATAGTCGTTCAACTTAGTCATTCAAAAAATCCTTAGTGGAAAACATGAAAAATAAAAAGAGACTTAAATGAAGTAATTGCTGAAATATATTGTGGTAACGACGGGCAACTACGGAACCCTATACTGCGCGTGGCACGACACGCACTTGGCCGGTTTTTCCTTATGCAGAAGTGAGCCTACTATCCCTATCTTTGTATATTGTGGTGGACTGCTGGATGTCTGATGTTGGCTCTGAACGTCGTTGATTGAATCAAAGGGAACGAATACCGGGAAAAATAAGGTATGAGGAAACCTGGTCGAGAATATCTTACTTCAATCACTGCCCACGTAAAATATAAAATAAATTCACACTATTTATGATGCTGTACTTGGAATAATATGAAAACTGGCCAAGTGCGAGTCGGACTCACGCACGAAGGATACCGCACCATTATCTATAAAAACGTCAAAAATCGTTTGGTATGGGGTCCCCTTTTATTTATTTTATTCCATTTTTTGTATTTTGTTGTAATAGCGGAGAAATACATTTTCTGTGAAAATTTCAACTGTCTAACTATCGCAGTTCATAAGATACAGCCTGGTGACAGACGGACAGACAGACAGACGGACAGCGGAGACTTAGTAATAGGGTCCCATTTTACACTTTAGGTACGGAACCCTAAACAGGAACACTTATTAAAACCACCTTTGTTTATGAGTAAATTCTTGGTAACAACACATATGTACTTATTACCAAATCAAAATAAATCAAATCTGTTGATCAGAGATATCCGGAATTAATAGCAATATTTTTTATTCTTTTAAATATATGTTTTAAGTGATTGAAATAGTTTCACGAATCGCAAAGCTGAAGTGGCAATAAGAAGGCCACATCGCTCGCGGAACTGAATACTGTTGGACTAGAAAATTTCTCGAGTGACGACGATAAGTATGATAATAATATCGGACAACATCACACACATTGCTCTTATCCTAAGGTAAGTACCTAGCTAGAAGCACTTGTGTTGCAGAAATAAAAAACAACGACTTTATCACAACACCCAGACCCGAGACATGTAGAAAAGTTCATTTTCCACATTGACCCGACCGGGAATCGAACCCGGAACCGCACAATGAACTAATAGTCTATCAGTCTACCGGGCGGTATGCTAAACTGCGGATTCTAGTTCATTGTGCGAATGCAAATCGAACCCGGAACCGGGTTTGATTTCCGGTCGGGTCAATGAAAAACGACCTTTTTTTTATATTGTCTCGGTCTGGGTGTTGTGGTACCGGTGACGGTTGCAGGAAGACGTTGAATGAAAACGGCTTACATCTGCTGGCTTTGGCGTTCTATAAGTCTATGTCCAGCAGTGAGCTGTCAAGAGCTGATGCTGATGATAACATTATTTTATCTCCTAGCGTTTTATTACAAACATTGCATACAATTACATTATAAAAACAAACAATAAACTATAATAACATCAGTATGATAAAAACGATTGTAAAGTGTTAATGTTAAACTGTCCAACCCGAAGGTCGAAGCCAAGTCAAAAGACAAGCAAAGCGAGGTGACACGACACATAATTGAAGCGGCTAATGCTGAAGTTGTCGATAGACACGTGTTTAACGATAAAATATGCATCGAGTTTAAAAGCTTCGGAGTTGAGGAGCTCTGTAATCCTGGTTTTAAGCGAACTTGTAAGGACAGGAGTTGTAAACTGCTCGGGTATCTCACATACCGGCACATATTTGCATACGTATAGGTATCGCTTTCAAGGTTCCTACGCATTATAATGCAAATGCAAAAACACTACAGGAAGCAATAAATGAATATTTTAATAAGAAGAATGATTTAAATTTTATAATATATTGTTTTAAACTTTCATGGTCACTAACATTAGAATAGTTTGTTAACGCCATGATCACGGAGTAACTCCGTGATCATGGCGCTTGCAACAGTGCCGAAATATCGGGAACTCAAAAATAAGGTACATGGTAGCAATCTCGTTACAAAGTATTTTAATTTTATAAGGTCTTAAAATGGCTAGTTTGATAGAAATTGCGTTTACACTAATAATTATATTATAACTAGCTATTTCCCATGACTTACGGCCATTTTTAGGGTTCCTTACCTCACAAACGGAACCCTTATTAGGATCACTTTGTTGTCCGTCCGTCCGTCTGTCCGTCAAGACCCTTTATCTTGGGAACGCGTAGAGGTATCTAGTTGAAATTAAAACGTTATACTCAGTTCTACAGTCTCTTGAAGCTGAAAAACTCTGTGTGACTAAAACTATCAACATCATTTCAGCCGGCGGACGTCCACTGCTGAATTGAAAATTTTTGTTTTTAGTAATTCCATGCAAGATTTAATTGACGATAAATGAAAACACATATAGCTATACATATAGCTACAACATTGATCAGAGATACGCTGGCTTCGACACCGAGAAACAACACTTGAGAAATTTCATCGTGTCTCGTGACGTCCTCGGTAGCTTAGTTGGTAAAGCACTTGCCCGGCATGCGATGGGACGTGGGTTCGAGTCCCACCTGAGGTCAATGTTTTTTTTTAAGTGTTATTTGTCTTCAAGTCCACTGCTGAACATAGACTTCCAGATTGTCCGGTTGAACCTTAACCAGGTCGCCGGCCCACCTTTTGGGTGGAAACTAATTTAAACCATAGTATGACAAAAATATGTTTTGGATTCATGTTGGATAATGTGATTATAATAAAGCTATTTAGTATTGGATATGTCGGTATTGATTTTATTGTTTTCATCATCATCAACATCATCATCACCAGCTTATATCAGTCCACTGCTGGACACAGGCCTCTCCAGAAGGAGGATTTTGCCATAATCGCCACGCTTGGCAGGCGGGTTGGCGATCGCAGTTTGGCCAATGGTAGAGAGGAGACGCTGCTGCCCGTCTTCTTGTGGCGGTTCTCCTGTAGTCGCCTCTTACGACACCCATAGGAAGAGAAGGGGTGGTGCTATTCTTTTAACGTGCCGGCACCACACGACACTTTTGTTTTAGTAAAACAAAATTTGGTTAGCATTTATGCATTTTGGTAAGCAAAAAGAATATACAAACCGTACTAGAATTATTCTGCTGAATGAATATTTATTTTAGAACATATAACTTTGTACTTTAGGCACCTCGATAAAGAGTGGGTTTAATTTATAATATGAAGTTGATTTATATATTAATTGGTACTTATATTCTAATGTCAAAAAAAAATATTTTGGAGAGCATTTAAATTTGTATCCTTTTACTACTTTGGGTTTGTAGTAAAAGAAGGCATTTTGCCATTCCAAACAAACACTTTGATTTTACTTATTTGTAGTATGTATATAGTTGAATTTGTTCGTGGCGAACATAGAAAGATCCAGAATCTTCCATATTGTGTCACAAAGTGAAAACCGTATTAGCATCGAATAATTAATTTTGTAATTAAGTTACATCGTATCTCGCGAAGACGACATTCGCAGCCACAATATTTCATATAAGACTACAGCCAGATCTCATTTGTTGCTCTCTGACTGCTAATTTCAGACAATGATATACAGGGTGTTCTATATATGTACACAATTATATTATTATGTCATATAAATATTTTAAATACGATGGTAATTGTTTACTGAAAATTATTAAGAATAATTATGTCAACGGTATTGTTATTAAATATATTTAACTGAAATTAACTAAAAGCAATAGCAATTTTTTGTACTAAGATATTATTTTAAAAAGTTTAACTTTTGTGAGTTATTTTCCACACGACAGAATATAAAAAAAAAAAATTGAAATAAAGACCTGGGCCCTAACCATGAACTGTTAAAACAATCACAAATCTGTCAAACATTATCATTTCTATCAAATTTTTTATGAAATGACGTACCAAAATTGACAGATTTGACTACTTTGATATTGTTTTAACAGTTCATGGTTATGGCCCAGGGCCCTAACCATGAACTGTTAAAACAATCACAAATCTGTCAAACATTATCATTTCTGTCAAATTTTATATGAAATGACGTACCAAAATTGACAGATTTGACAACTTTGAGGTTGTTTTAAGAGTTCATGGTTATGGCCCAGTTGGTTAAAAAAAGAAACAACGGTTTAAAGAACTCTGTTCTCATAAGAAAAATACATTCAATTTTAAATAAGAAACAGAGTGGAAAACATTTTAGTTTTAAACTGTCAGTCAATATTCCTCGTTGCTATGAGTAATTTCAGTTTATTTCCAACATGTTTAAACTCTCACAAGTTTCAACATCATTATGGTAATTAAAAAACAGTCGTGCATCCTTAGTCATCGAAACATTTATAAATGTATTGCATTGCAGAATATAGTTTATTTTTTTAAGATTTCAATATTGCTTTAATATCAAAAGTTTTATAATATAAGTAGTAGAATCACCTTAAAAGGACTTTAACTGAAAATACAAACTAATATTCAACGTAAATTACAATTTCAAATGTTAATTTCGTTCTTCCAGACCAACCTGTATAGCGGGCTTGCAAGCCCGGCACCTGGGCGTGCAGTTTGATTCAATCAACGCCCGGGCCTAATTAGACGCGGCCGCAGCACGGCCCGCCTAGACAATTGCCTCTACTCGCTATTCGCGCTACGGACATTGCATTTTACTGGGAACCTTCTGGCTGTGTTTGAACGTTGAAATTTTAAGGAAAATAATATACGTTTGCATTCGATTGGGGATATGTAGGTGATAATAATTTTAAATTAATAAAGGCTTGCCCTACTGATTAATGGGTATTGACCCTTTTTAGGGATTTCGATGTTGGTATCATAGCAAAAATTATTGTATTTGCCTAAATACAATATTTTTTGCTATGATTGATATGATAGGCAGCGGAAATCATTTTAATCAAATTAAAAAAAATATACTTTATTAACAACATAAATAAAGAAACACTCCTACAAAATGGAAATTATAATTAATTATAGTACTTTTCACTTTGTAACATCGAAGAGTGTTTTTTTTTAAGCTTTAGAACGCCCTTATATTTTTCAATGTATGATTGTTTTGACAAACAGTTGGTGTCAAATGTTGATATTTTGTTTTTGTTAACACTATTTTGTTTCTTATGATCATATAACTAGGCACTTTATAGCACTTTTTTATCTCAAAATCTTTGATCTTTCTCGGTTCAAAGTAAATACTGAGCGACTTCTAAATGTAGTACTCGTACTATACCGCGACTCATCAAGCTAGCTTCTACCAAAGTAATTAAAGGCGCTGCAGTGTTCTCTCCTCAACGCCTTCGTGTTGAGGTTTTTCAGGAAATTCACTCCGACGGTCATTATTCGAACCTGAGAGTGGCGTGATCACGTGAACCGGATACATTTCGCAAAGGAATATCGGTTGTGAGTTTTAAAATTTTGATTTTGTGTTTGATTAATAAAGTTTGACTGTCGTGTGGGCCTTTCTACAAATGCAAGGTAAACTTAGGGACATGTCTAAGAGTCGTTTTTTCATATACAATAACAACAAAATGTAAAGGAAGTGCAGTACTTAGTAGGTATAGTGACAGTAGATTGTGGTATAGAATAATGTAGTAGAGATTTTTTTTGCAACTATTCTATAAATTTTGTTCAAGTAGAATTTCGACTAGATTGTTTTTTTCCTGAATTCCACTTTTGAAGCTGTTTATATTTGTCAGAAAATAAACCCATATAGAGTACCATGTCCCTCTATCAGCATAAAACCTTATATTTTGACGACTTGATTTGCATAGTGCCACACTAATTCACAGTGAACGCAATGGGTCTCGGGTTCGATTCCCGAAAGGCTTTTTCGGAATGGTTTTTCTAATCGGCTACCAGAAAACCTAGACATAAGGTTTTCTGGTAGACGCCCTCAGCAAAATAAAATGTCTGGTAATTAGCACACAAGGTTATGAATTCTTTTCTTCGAGTCCTTGACGAATAGAATACTATCTTACTTTATTTCAAAAATACCGGTTAGTGTCGGTCGGACTCGCCTACCGATGGTTTCGTACGAATTTGTATGCATTTTGTATGCAATTGTATGCATGCATATTATCAAAAATAGTACCTGTTTTTAAATTTATTTTAAATTAAATTGCGAATGTATAGTTTTCAGATTTTTCCCTATACCTGAAGTTTAAGACGGTATTACTTGCCAAATTTCATAGTTCTAGGTCAACGAAAAAAACGCTATAAATTTCGATTCCCTTGAGAATTTCAAATACTTATACGTTTTTTTGCGGCATAAGCGGCCGATTTTTTTTTACTTTAACTTAGAAGTTCAAATTTTTCATAGCTTCTAGTGACTGTAGACCTGACTATATCGTTTTAATTTCAACTCAATACGTCCGTAACATTCCTGAGATAAAGGGTCTTGACAGACAGACAGACGAAAGGACGGACGGACGTAAAGTGACCCTATAAGGCGTCCGTATTTTTTTTCCTTTTGAGGTACGGAACCCTAAAAAGAAGCAATACCAGCTTTCTCCAAAATAACTGTCGACTACCAAGCGGGGAATCCACGATAGTATCCGGGCATTTTGCATAATAATATAAACTTCCTTCACATAACAAGTGAAAACACGTCCATTAACTCAAACTCAAGACTCAACTCAACCTGAACAACTCAGCTATAGATCACGAACTAGTACAAAGCATAAAACCCCCCATGAGGTGCACGAACCTCGTAAATTAGCCGCGATCTCACAAAGACTGCCCGTGAATGGGGCCCACATTGTTCTGTCAGTTCAGACAAAGCGTCATAGCGATTAAAGTACGGCTCATTATAATTAACTTGCCGTAATAAAGTACGCTATGGAAGGTGCGACACGACAAAGGAGATTTACCCTTACATTGTTCAATCTATTCTTGATAACGAAAGATAATTTGGACGAGTTCAGGGGTATTTAGCAGAACATAATACTTTTTTGAAAACAATCGAAAACCTAAGGCTAGGGCATATTTACCGGTTGTTCATTTTTTTGCCGAAGTACCTAAAAGAACGCACAGTAAACAAAAAACCGGCCAAGTGCGAGTCGGACTCGCGCACGAAGGGTTTCGTACCATTATCTATAAAAACGGCAAAAAAACACGTTTGTTGTATGAGAGCCCCCTTCAATATTTTTTTATTCTGGTTTTTAGTATTTGTTGTTATAGCGGCAACAGAAATACATCATCTGTAAAAATTTCAACTGTCTTACTATCACGGTTCATGAGATACTGGTGACAGACGGACAGACTGACAGACAGACGGACAGCGCAGCGTCAATAATAGGGTCCCATTTTACCCTTTGGGTACGGAACCCTAAAAATGAAAACGAAGTATTTATATAGGGTGAAATTGTATTAGTGTAAAATACTAAAGAGTTTGTATACACTCATAGTAACAAACAACTTTGCTGTAGAAACTAGCTGTGTATCTCAACTTCATTTTGTTAACGCGCAATAATTACTATTTCCTAACATGAACGCGGGTGGTGAGCATACACTTACAGAATTTAATAGAGATAGGTAAATCATTTCTTAGGCATAGTTGTTGGTGACAAGAAGTTTCAATGAAACCTGTAAAGGCAAGAAACAGTGCTGCTATCACAATAACACAACTTTAAATAAGGTTGGGGAAAAAGTCTTTTCGTACTATAGTATGTTTGAACTTGTAATAAAATCTCTTTGGCTGTACTATTTGTATCTGGCTAGTTTTGGTATCATTAAAAGTTCAAATTTTAAAGAAGATAATTCCAAATTCAAATTATTAGGAAAATGAGTGTTTTTCATTTGTTTTTCGTACTGTCAAGATGAGTGAATCTAATGAAGAAATTCGATACATTTTAAAATTTTACTACAAAACAGGTAGAAATGCAACGCAAGCGAAATAAATTTACTATGTTTATGGACCTAGTGCAGTATCTGTGAGAGTAGCACAAATTTGGTTTAAGTGTTTTCAATCCGGAAATTTTGATGTTAAAGATGCACGTCGCTCTGGTCGCCCTATTACGGATAAAATTGATGCCATTTTTGAAAAAGTGGAGCAAGATCGGCATATCAGAAGTTACGACATAGCTGAAGAACTGGGAATTGACCACAAAACAGTTTTGGCGCATTTGAAAAAAACTGGTTACACAAAAAAACTCGATATTTGGGTACCCCACGAGCTCACTGAAAGAAACCTAATGAACCGTGTACTCATTTGTGATTCTTTATTATGACGTAATGAAACCGAACCATTTTTGAAGAAACTGATAACTGGTGATGAAAAGTGGATCACTTACGACAAGAACGTGTGAAAAAGGTCGTGGTCAAAGGCCGGTCAGGCTTCACAGACTGTGGCGAAACCCGGGTTAACTCGCAACAAGGTGATGTTATGTGGTGGGGTTGAAAGGGCATTATTCATTATTAGCTATCACCAGGCAGGACCATCGATTCTGAACTCTACTGCGAACAACTGACGAGATTAAAGCAAGAAGTTAAGAGAAAGCGGCCGGAATAAATCAACAGAAGGGATGTGGTTTTTCATCATGATAACGCTAGACCTCACATATATTTGGGAGGTGTTAATGCATCCGCCGTATAGTCCTGACGAGATTTCCACCTCTTCAGAATTCTCTAGGCAGTCTCAGGTTAACATCACAAGAGGACTGCCAAAACCACTTGTCGCGGTATTTTGATCAGAAGCCCCAAAATTTCTATAGCAATGGGATCATGTCCCTACCTACAAGATGGCAAAAAGTTATCGAACAAAATGATACCTACATACTTTAGTTAAATGTAAATAAACTATATTAAAACCAAAAACGCCCGATGACAGAAGTCACTGGGGGAGGCCTATGTTCAGCAGTGGACGTCCTGTGGCTGAAATGATGATGATGATGATGAAACTATATTAAAAAATGTTTTGAATATTCCTAAAAAATGCGAAGAAACTTTTTCCCTTAGACCAATTATGTGGCACAGTGTGCGGACCTAGGTTTCTATTGGCGACTCTATTTTTAACCGACTTAAAAAAAGGAGGAGGTTCTCAATTCGTCTGAATGTTGTTTTTTTTTTTGTATGTTTGTTACTCGATTACGCCGTCAATTATGGACCGATTTCAAAATTTATTTTTTAGTTTGAAAGGGTATACTCCCGGGGTGGTCCCATTTACACCAAGTCAGATTCTGATGATGGGATTCTTGGGAAATCGAGGGCAACCCTCAATTTTTATAGGCACCCACAATGTATTGCATATATTTTCTGACTCAATGCTGATTTTTGGGTCTGGTAATCATCATGTCATGTTGCTGACCTGATGATGGAAGCCACAGGACTCCTTAACGGATAGGAGTTAGAAGATAATACTGCTTTTTGTCAACAGAACGTATTTCGTAGTGTGTTGAGCAGACGTGGAGCTTATGAGGTAGTTTTTATTTACTGGGGGCGTAAAAGTTCCTTTCTTAAATTGACTTGGTATTTAATGCAAGACCTTATCCTATAGTAACGACACCAAAATAGCCGCCGTTCTGGTTGGAGTGTAGGAAAACCCTTTCCTTAAGACTTACAAATTTTCGTCGATATATTGACCCAATATAACACCTTATTTTTATCATACCATTCGATGGGGGGTCCATAGAGGACCAACATTAGCTAAGGTTACTTTGCTGTTAAGTCATTTTTGGCGGAGTTAGGAGGGGAAAAATAGAGGACTTAACACTTAAAATTGTGAAATAAAATAAGTTTAATAAAAAACTAAAAACCGACTTCAAAATAACTAACTAAAAAGCGATAAATAATATTGACTAAAACATACGTAATCAGTTCTTTTTGGAGTCGGTGCGAATGAACACATTTTAACTCTCGATGGCTGGCACCGACTCCAAATAGAACTGATTACGTATGTTTTAGTCAATATTATTTTTCGCTTTTTAGTTTGTTGGTTAGTTATTTTGTCAGTCGGTTTTTAGTTTTTTATTAAACTTACAACATCACATACATTTTCTGATCCTAGGGTAAGTAGCTAAAGCACTTGTGTTATAGAAATCAGGAACAACGACGGTACCACAACACCCAGCCCCGAGCTAATATAGAAAAGTTCGTTTTCTACATTGACCCGACCGGGGATCGATCCCGGAACCTCAGAGATGGCGACGCCATTTAAAGTCCGGCGTGCTCGCCTCTCGGCTACGGAGGTCGAATTAAATTGTCTCCAATTTACATGTCGAATCCCTTCACTAGAGATGTCGATAAAGTACGTAAGCTATTCTAAATACCCGAACGCAATACGATACGGTCGGGACCAAACTGCAAACTGCAGCTCGGTAACCGCAAATCGTCTGTCGAAGCGCCTCACATTAGTGAGGTAGCTACTCGTAACTTAAGCTATTCGTGATAATAGGTTGGGGAGAGAACACGTTTGGATTATAATTAGGTATTTGTATAACTATTTACGTAGAAGTGCACCGTAATAAATAGGTCTTGAACGCAATGGGATTTGATTTAGAAAACTTATTTGTCTAGATTTCGCTTTAAGTGAGCTGGGAGATGCTTCTTGTATTTTTTCGTCACGTAATTATACTAATACATGGATATTATTCCTTACTTTGAAACTCTTACCGTTGCTATGTTTACGTATAGTTAAGTATTACGCTTTATAATTTTCGTAAATTTTGACAGGTGAAAAATATCCTCATCATATTAGCAAATTGTAGTCCACTGTTTGACGAAAGACTACCCCTCAGAGCACCAAAGATTACGATCTCCTGCTTTAGTAATTATTATTATTCAAAACTGCTCTGAAAATTAAAAAAAAAGTTTGTTCAGAAATAACAATATCGGGCGAGGCGTTAGAAATTTAAAGATTGTCTGCTGTCATGACATGTGGAAATCGCCAGAAGAGTGCAGCTTGGCTGGGCAGCATTTGGGAAATTGCGTCATATCTTCACGTCGACACTGCCGCAGTGCCTGAAAAGCCGGGTGTTTAACCAATGCGTCCTACCAGTTTTAACCTACGGAGCCGAAACGTGGAACATGACATTCAAGTTGGCCCACCGACTACACGTCACTCAGCGTGCTATGGAAAGGTCTATGTTGGGGATCTCATTAAGGGATAAGATCCGGAACGAGGTCATACGACATAAGACTAAGGTGACTGATATTGTCCAAAAATGTAGCAAGCTGAAGTGGCAGTGGGCTGGCCATGTCTGTCGCAGAACCAACGAAAGGTGGAGCAGGAAGGTTCTCGAATGGAGACCACGCTTAGGCAAACGTAGTAGGACGCCCCCCGGCTAGATGGACCGATGACCTGAAGAAGGCAGCCGGCAGCGACTGGATGCAAAGGGCGGGAGATCGTGCGCTGTGGCGCTCCTTGGGGGAGGCCTATGTCCAGCAGTGGACTGCAACAGGCTGATATGATGATGATGATGAAATGTGTCATTAAATAAAACTTTATAAAATTCAAAATATTATCAGAACCATGTATCGTATAGCTAAATATTTAACTTAACCGTACGATCGTTTCAAATAAAATATAGGTATTTAGCGCTGTCCTATTCCAATGGATATAATATAAAATCATACCCGTCATTGGCGCTCACCGCAATAAAGTAGGGTTACCGTAATAGCGGATATCGAGGAAGAATATCCGAGCCGCGATAACCCTATTTTATTGCGCGGTGCCTAACGTGCGCGTTTAATATCCGGCCGGTTCGGGCACGGATCTTGTCTGGACTAGTGTTTGACCAGCCATTACCGGGCGTGAAACTTTTCAATCTTAAAAAAAACGGGAAACTAACTTAACTACACTAACTACAAGGATGTCAATTTTATACTTTGATAGCGTGACAATTTTATTTTTCTGACGCGTAAATTTTTTCGACGCGTAAATCTTCGACGCAAAAAAAGCGTATTATATATAATAAGAAACATTTATCTGTGTGATTGTTTGTAGCATCATAGACGGATAACAGATGGATGGACCCGGATTTTAAATACGGTAATGCGAAAAAAAAACGACGAAACGGAAAAGTTTGTGCCGTGAAAGTAGGTCAAAGATATGTATGTGTGTAGATCCGATCAGGTAATCCGTAAACTTTTTACATTAATTTTGATAACAGACCTTTAAATTATCAGGTTTATAATTTGAAACCTCAAAAAATAATATCTAATTTTTGACGACCGTACAGTATCGTTCACTCTGTGATTACTCGCAAAAACAGTTAGTTGATACCCCGCCTTACGATATAAATCAGCGCACAGGTGTCTCCACTCTGTCACGGAGTATTGTTACCATTTTATTGCCCCCGTGAGCCCCGCCGACGGCCCTAATTCAGCAATTAGAACGAGTTACGTTTCTGTATAATTATATGTTACGAGTGATTTGTGATGCGGATGTTGAATGATAAAGCTTTGAAAACTGACATAATTTGATAATCGAAATGTTTGTCCGACCCGTAAATAATACAATATCATACAAAACAACTATTTACTATTTTAATCTACCTAAGTTAAATTTGAAATACATATGCGTGAATTGAAGGAGTCGTGTTGAAGGGAGCGCAAGGCCAGCCGGCATCTCCTCTTGAAGTGAAGAAGTGTCGCATGTACCGATTTTTTAGTTACGAGTACCTCCCTTTCTCGTCTACAACAAAACACTAGGCAACAGGCAAGTTTTCTGCAAGATAATTTTCTTTTTAAATTTTTCGCTTACCGCCCAGCAAATAGTTTAAATCGAAAAGATCTCAAAATGTTACAATTCAAAATTCTGATCATTTTCTAAAGCTACTCGCGCGTACTTTTGGAGATTCAAACTCAGAGCGGATTCACGGATATGAATCGATACACTGCTGAGCTATCACCGTTTTCAATAATTTGCCTTTTTAATGTTGTATTTAATTTCAAAATGAAGCCTAAAGAGAGTGTATTATATATTCAGATAACTAACTCTGTATAATGTGCACAGAATTGCATTTGAGTGTCGAGTGTTACTGTTCCATTAAAACTAACGCCAGCAAATACTTGCCAAATTATACAATCTGTGTATCACAATGTCTGCGCAAACTTGTTCAACCGGATTTGGGGTACATACCCGGGTGTTAAGCCGCGGTTATGTGAATGCTATTTAATGCAGTGAAGTCGCATTACCCGAGTGTGTATGTAGAAAATAGTTTACGAGTCTACCATTCGTGGTACCGTTGTTATTTTTGTAATTTTACAAGATTCCTTATTCCCCTTACTAACCTTATTAACCCGTATGCTCGGAAAAAAGATAACAATCTTCAGGGTTTCTTTATACTCAAAATTGCAACCAACTTTGCTTACGAAACTGTTGATATAAATCCCAATTCATTTTTATTAATCTTGGTACGTTGTAACAAAATTAAGTTACATTAGTTCACTAGTTTTTTTAACAAAGTATTATCTGTTACCATGAGTATATTCGATACCAAGTATTTCACATTTCTCTATACTTATAACGTTGGTAGGTTAAACAAAAGACCTAAAGTTTTGTGTTTCTCACAAATATAAATATCTTTTGCTGATGCTGAAAACGAGAAAAAATATGCCTTTTCATCCAAAAGATCGAGCTACTCGCTTCTCACCAGGACCGCAATCAATATCTAAGATAATAATATTCTCTACCTGAAGGTTGCCTGGAAGAGATCGCTTCCAGCGATAAGACTGCCCAAAGTTTACCATTCTAAATTATTTTTTTATTTGTGTTGTGTGCCATAAAGAGTACCAATCTATCTATATTACAAACATTTGAAATTCAATCATTGTTCAATTATACACTTGATTAGGTACCTACTAAGTTTTTGGGCTGCGCTTTAATGGGCCCCATAAAAATTAATCCAACGAAGCTTAATTAAATGTTCGAAGCTGGGTTGCTGTATTGTGTATTAATAAAGAGAGTTAACAGTCATCAAAAATAATCGAGACAGGCTAGTAACTCATTCTGATGAATAATAAATTCATAATTAGACACCCTTAATATTAGACGCACATTACAGACAACAAAATTCAACAATAAGATTCCTCTTTGCCCTATGGGTAACGTAGGTCCCAAAGAGTATAAAGATGCGATTGTACTTTTTTGCTTAAAAAAGTACAATCGCAATCCGAACTACCACCTAACAAGTGGATCAAAGTTTGCTTAAACAGGCCACATCCGAAACAATCAGAGTGGTCGGCCCGGAGCCGAACCGCGACCCGCAACAAAAAGTCCCATTTAAAAGAGAAGCCGCGCCAACTTGCGCAAACAATCGGAGGAATCAAGGATCCTTAATGGATAGAAAATGGATAGTACAGCGGTGCCGTATAGAAAACATTGGAGCAAATTTTGCATAGTCAGAAACTTTGATACAAAGATTCTAGACATGGCCAGATATTAATATATATTCTTCGAAGAATTACACTTATTTATTTTGACTAAACTAAACAAAACCTTGTATGTACCATGGTGACTATAATTATAAGGAATATACATATTTAACGTTAAAACTCGTACTCAACACACAAACAATTTAATTATCTCATAAAGAAACTGCTGATTTTGTTATCTGGAACACGATCCAGTCTCATCTTCTCTATCAAAGAACTTTTCTAGTATTTTATTTAATTTTTAGAGTAGTATTTCATATCGACTAAATGTAGAGTAGACGTAAAGCCAAAATACTTGCTACGCAAAAGACTGGTGACTGCAAGAATAAGCTGTGTTGTAGAACTTTAAACTATAATTATTCACTACTTATGCTCACGCAAATATATGCACAAGAAGTTATAGATCAAGACACGAAATGCAGTAGATGTCAAAATGCACATAATTCTAATAGGTATTGCATTGTGTGCGTCTGGTCCTACGCGTCTTGATTATTACCCTACTGCTTAAAGTTGGTCATATTTTCCCATCAGGGTTTGTCTTAGTTGTCAAACGTGTGTCAAACACTCACAATTTTAATGATAATTATGTTATTTACGCATAATGTACTAGCGTACTAGAGAACACATCTTGAACTAAATGTTTCAGCCAAGAATTGTAGTCCAGTGGACTACAAAGCTTCAGTCAGTGTCAATAATTGAAGTTGTCAAAACTCCTTTTTGATTGTTCAATACTACAATGCTTGGCTGAAACATTTAGTTTGAGATGTGTTCTCTAGTACGCTAGTTTATTATACCTCAATGATCATAGTTAACCTAGCGAGTAAAATACGACATTGGTCGACAGCGGGTGACAAGGTCATACACGCTGGCGCAATGTCAGATAAGATTTGGCATTATTTTTTTTAAACTGGCTTTCACGGCTATAGGTTCTAGGCACATCTAGTGTTGCCAACACAATATCGATGCGTCTGATCCTGGTCTCTGGCCGTCCGCCAGCGGCTGAACTTTAATGCCACCCTGAATATTTATTTATGATAATCACTAATGATTTATACTCGGATTCTTTCGGCTAATAATTTTCCGACATGTTTTCTTTCGAGATCGGTGTTGCGTTGATATTGTGCTTGCGTAATAAGTTGCTAATTTGAACTTCGCGGCAATTATGGCTATGAATAAAGACTGAATCTTTTATGGTTTGGCGATTTCGTAGCTGTTTTATTAGAAGTTTTTGGTGGTTCTTTTTGGTGAAACATCAACGATTTGCATCAAGAATCTAACCATGGGATATGACTTGGCTCAGCCAAAATATAACTTTCATAAATGTAAAAAAAAACCTGCCAAGTGCGAGTCGGACTCGCGCACGGAGGGTTCCGTACCATTATCTATAAAAACGGCAAAAAAAAAAAAACATGTTTTTTGTATGGGAGCCCCCTTAAATATTTTTTTCCTGTTTTTTTAAGTATTTGTTGTTATAGCGGCAACCGAAAAACATAATCTATAAAAATTTCAACTCTCTAACTATCACGGTTTATGAGATACAGCCTGATGACAGACGGACAGCGGAGCCTTAGTAATAGGGTCCCGTTTTACCCTTTGGGTACGGAACCCTAAAAACAATAAGTATTGAAAAACCCTACTGACGTTATAGTGGTTCGGTGATTTCTTCGAAACGCGAAACCCTTCGCATTTGATTTCAGAATGGGTTTATTTAACACAGGTTGTGGTTTTGATCAGTAGCCTAATATAATATAAATGTGTTCATCATTACAAACAAAGTCAGTAGTATAGAGTCATAATAATAAAAAACGCAATATGACTTATTTGCCCAGAATGCGTAGTTTCAGGCTTAATTATGCATTTTTTTCTATCTTGTATAGTTAAAACAACTATACAATCAATTGCACAATATGTTTTTTTACATTGAAGTTAAAAAACGAATAGCGAATAACGCAAGCCAATACTAATTTTTAATTTTAAAATATTGCATAGCTAGTTTCTGTTCATGTGAAATAACATTTTTAAAACCTTTGAAAGCTAAAATAAATTGAGCCATTAAAATATTTAAAAAATCTCAGTCAGTTTTTTAATGACGCGCTAACGAATACCTCAAATAATTAAAACATTTCTCGTTTAAGCTCCTGAATCCTGTCCTGTAATCATGCCATTAAAATTAAATAACTTTGAAAACAATAATTAATCTGGTAGAAAAAATAAGTAACCCGTATTGTTGCCTTTTTTAATTACCGAGGAAAAATCCTTGAACAAAGTTTCGACAGATATTAGCAGCTGAGTTGTATTCGATGGGGAGTTAAAAGGTACAGTAACATAGCATTATTCTTTTCTTTAACAAAATTATTTAAAATCATGCAGTAACCATGCATAGAGGATGCCTTTGTCATCAGAAAAGCTGTAACAAACTTCAGTTGTAAATTCAGTAAATTTTAAAAAAGATAACAGCGAAACAGGCTATTTTATTTTTATTATATTTATTTTATAGTAACCATGTACGTGTGGATAACATTAAATTAAATGCTTAGCCACAGGTCATTCAGAATAGAATAAGAATAGAATAAAACTTTATTGCAATAAATGTGGTACATTAGGACGGAACAAACATTTGACATCTCACATCTAGCCTAAAACAATTGGCATGCAATATACACCGTGTTTTTTTAATCGTCTTAAAGCCGAAGCCCACGTTATGTAACCATCCTAATAAACCTCTAGGAGTATTTAATTTTCTGTTATCAACCATATAATTTTTAAGTTAAAATAACAAATAATTCAAGATAGTAATGTATCATCCTGTTTATAATGTTTATGGTTTCAACAATGCAAAGACCTCGACCTTGCCGCCTCTACGCGTGCAGCACCATCCACGTATACTATCATATCCGTGTACAGGATGTTTCAAACTAAATTTTGCTTATAATTAATTATTTTTTTTAGTTTTTGAATAATTAATAATTACCAAGTTTTATTATACAAATGACATGTAATTATTGGATACTTTATCTTTGATATTGGATACTTTCTTGTTTATTTTTAACCATATTTTTTTCTATTTCCGATATTTGTAGGTAGGTATAACGTTGTCAGTTTGACCCCGGTCTATAAAATTTGTTCTTGGTTAACTGTAACCTGACTCCTGCGAAACAAGCAGCTTGCTTAGTGCAGAAGTCGCCAGATACTGTATCAAACTTATTAATGTTTTACTGGTAATAAAGGCTTATTATTATTATTATTATTATAAAGGCTTATTATTTTAAGTGGCTTTCGGCTTTAGGACGGTTAAAAAAGCACGGTGTATAGAGAGGCTTTAACCAAAAACAATAATTGATAATTTCAAAATGGTCATTCTCTGTCTCACTGACCAGCGTCATTCTCTATCTACGTGAAACATGTAAAGGAGCCCTAATGGGCGGTAACCACGAACTCTTAAAACAATCTCAAATTGGTCAAACATTATCAAATCTGTCAAATTTAGTATGTAATGATGTACCAAAATTGACAGATTTGACAGCTTTGAGATTGTTTTAAGAGTTTATGGTTACCCCGCTGTTGGCAGAAATAAATTGGTTTCAATAGTATACGGTTATATTTTTGGCATGAATATTGTAGTATGTTACAAAGCTATTATTCGTGCAACTAGTACAAGGAAACAAGTGAGTAACGAGCCGATTTGACAGGGTCTATGAGACACGGCGTAACAAAAGATACTCGCTACGAATGTTAAGTTACGCTCCGCAACGCCGGTGTGTACCCACCTTTAAGGTTATGAGGCAATCGCTTAAAAATGATTTGCCGCATTGAGGATGGTGATTAAGGGTATCTGGGAATAGGCCAAAGCTATCAAAAGATAAGTCATAAAGTTAATTATGCGGATTAACCTAGTTATACTGTGCGTATTATTTCAATAAAAGACTTATTAATATTAAATGTAGGTTAAATAGACTTACTTGTTGTTAAATTATGATACTGTAAAAAATATGTTGATTGTTTGAATTAAAAAAAAGCAATAAAAATATAGCGCACATAATATTTTGGTGCTCGTAGCTCAGTGGCGGCAGCGCTTTGTTATCGATTACTAAAGTTAAGCAACCAACGCCGCGGTCGTAAGTGGATGGGTGACCATTCCGACCATATTTAGTGACATTTATCACGAGCATCTCCGTGCTTCGGAAGGCACGTTAAAAGTTGGTCCCGGCCAATATCGCTTGATATTGGTCGTGAAGCCTAGTCAGAGGCCTTAGGCGGCTTTGATAACATCTGACAGTAAGTTTTAGTCACTGGCCTTACAACACCCCTCCACCAATCCGCACCGGGCCCGCGTGGTGGAGTATGGCCCAAACCACCTCATAGTTGAGGTGGGGCCTGTGCCTTGCAGTGGGACGTATATAGGCATACTTTTAATATTTTGCAATACCGTAAAAATAAGTTTATAAGTTTAATAATTATTTTATTTAGCATGAAAATACTCAATAGGCAATAATTAATTCAAATTATAAAGCAACTAAAAACTTTCTCTCCAAGTAGAGATGACGGTTCAAGCGGTTTATAAGTACGGTTGTAAAGGTCCTGAGCGTCGATTCACCCCATCGGGCGATGTGAATGGGCCCTTAGAGGGACGGAGGCATTAGAGAGCGGCGCCGTCACTCGCGCTAAATACGACCTTACTCCGTTTGCTTCGCTCCGATGAAATTATTTCACTGTCGTTATGTAATTTAAGGGGAAGTCTACTTATTGAAAAAAAAACTGATTCAGAACCATAACTCAATTTATCGATCGGTACCCTGATTGCAAAAGCAATGCGATAGCGAAAATTCTGAATAAACGATCTTCTATTCTATTCTATTCTAAAATTAAACAATTCTGGCTTTGAAATCGCAAACAATTAAAAAACAAAAAGCAACCCACTGGCAGTGCTTCCAATTTTGACACTAAACATCAATCGGGTGATAATAGCGCGATTCTTGCTGATTGCTAATTTTTTAGGGAATAAGGGTGCCGGTAACTACGTGATGTTATGAATGATTTAGAAGTGACGTTTACGGTTTGACAGCTCGTTATCGAAATTTTCTGAAATTGGTGGACTGAAGTTATTTTAAAAACGATTTTAGTGCTCACATACAATAAACAAACTATCTATAAAACAACACCGCTGATCTTTTAAAGAATTTAGATAAGCACTTCAAATTAATGGTTTTACTTGTGACAGCTGAAGTGTTCCACAATTGAATTAATAATAATATAATAATAATAATAAGCCTTTATTACCAGTAAAACATTAATAAGTTTGATACAGTATCTGGCGACTTCTGCACTAAGCAAGCTGCTTGTTTTGCAGGAGTCAGGTTACAATAAACCAAGAACAAATTTTATAGACAGGGGTCAAACTGACAACGTTATACTATATTTTATTACCTACAAATATCGGAAATAGAAAAAGAATACAGAAATTATGGTTAAAAAATAAACAAGAAAAATAATGTACGTGCGTGTGTGTGTGCGCGTGAGTGTGTGCGCGTGTGTTTGTGCGTGTGCGTGTGGGTGTGTGTGTGTGTGTTTGTGTGTGTGAGAGAGAGAGAGAGGTGAGATCGCGAAACCGCGTATATGTGTGTATTTGTGAGTGCATGCGGGTTGTGAGATGGGCGCAATCAATTCTCAAGTAGGCTATCTGTTTTGGCATAGTCCAGCTCTAACAACCAATTTTCAACAATTTGATTTATGTTGCACCCAGTAGCTCCTTTTATATCTACGACTTTGCGGCTGGCCGTGTTGTAGATCCGTGGCAGAAGAAAATGTGGGTGTCGTTTTGCAAAGGTCTATCATCAGAAATCAGCTTTTCTGTCAAATTAGTGTCAAATATTTTACTGTCACTTGGACTTGATATTCATACAACATAGTAAAAGTACCTAAGTACTTCTAATATTTGATTAACTTATTACCTTATTTAAAAGTAAAGCTAATAAAATCGTTATAAAAATAAACAATATTTAAATTAATGGACCTCGAACGGCTCACTGTTGACCGAAAAATTTGCGTCTATAAAGAGTTTTGCGTCCCAATAAAACTGAAAACAACACCAACTTGACTGCGACGATCCATCAACGCGCGGTGACTAGGGAAATCAGTCAAACGCTACCAACACCCGTGCAATGGTACGTTAAGTTCCATTACCCGGAGAGCATAAAAACGCAGGTATAATAGAAAATATGCATAAAATATTCAGGGCGCGCGTCCCCTTAACCCGGAGGCGGCCATTACTGCGTTTTAGAAATTATTCCCGGCTTAAACGCCGGCCTCCGCGGTTATTGAGCTGAGCCCAGAGTTTCCCTTTCACGGGAGATGTTTACTAAATAAATAAATTTATTAATTAAATAAAAAGTAGTTTAGTCAAATTTCCAAAATATAAAAAAAAAATTACGAAAGATTCTTAAGAATGGGACCACCATTATTTTTCTGTGTTTGTAATTGATAGGATAGGGCACAGTTTGAATAAAATTTGATTCGGGGAAAACTGATCGTCGTTTTTCCTATGGAGTTATTTGTGCAAAAATGTTGTTTGTCAAACTCAAAGGATCGAAATATATACCGAAATAAAACAGTATGGATTCAATAATTTTTATTTTTTTTATTTCTGAAAGTGGCATGAAAATTTCTGAGGTCTGAGCCGTGGTCTAGATGCATTATGAGATGAGGGGCTGTTACCCATTGTTTTTGCCAGTTTTGTTACTTTATACAGTTAAATTTACACGCATGCATCTTAATAGGTAAATATTGTATGTAATTACAACGATTATGTTAAAACTTTGAAAATTAACACTGCAAAATCCGCAAGCTGGATGAAGCAAACATCGTAAATTTGTCGTTTCAGCAGTGACGACACAGTGATCAGTGCGCCGAGAACCAATCACGGGCAATTAGCCTCCCCCCGTGGCCAATCGCGGCCGCGGACATGCCAATTGGCTGAACTTGGGTAACAAGCGAAAAGCGGGCAATAAATTATTGATAAGCACACGCATAAACTAAAAAATATTGAGTTTTTAGATGTACTAGATAATTCTATGACAATAACTACTGTATTTGTATGGCGTGGGACGTCCACCCACAAAGTGGACAGACGACCTGGTAAAGGTTGCAGGAAGCCATTGGATGCAGGTCGCGCACAACCGGCCAATCTGGAAGACACTAGGGGAGACCTATGTTCAGCAGTGGACATCCTGTGGCTGAAATGATGAACTTCTGTATTGATGGCCTGATCCTGACGAACTCAAGTTACTTTGATGCCTTCACGCGCGGTGCTTCTTTTCGGCAGCGGCAGCACGAGCCCACTATTGTCCCAAGAGTCAGATATGCCTCTGGGCCCAGCATGAGAGACTTTTTAAATAGCATAAAAATAATTATTCACAGATCCGTCACTTTTTTATCCCTTCTGACTAGAAAAACAATTAGTAATGTGTGCCGTGTGGTGCCGGCACGTTAAAAGAATTGCACCACCCCTTCTCTTCGTCGTAAAAGGCGACTACAGGAGAACCGCCATAAGAAGACCGGCAGCAGCGTCTCCCCTCCACCATTGGCCAAACTGCGATCGCCAACCCGCCTGCCAAGCGTTGCGATTATGGCAAAATCCTCCTATTGGAGAGGCCTGTGTCCAGCAGTGGTCTGATATAGGCTGGTGATGGTGATGAATGTGTCTCGTGCTAGACGAACTATTTGGTTAAAAACCGGTGAAATATACTGTACGTTACTATAGAGCTTATTTAACTTTAAGAACGCGAATTTGTGTCTTCTGCCTAAATTATAATTATGTAGATACCACATTTTATTAAATTTTACAATCATTGCATAGAGTAATAAATTATGACCAACTAATCGCTTCGCTTATGAATGTAGACTTCATGCTAAGCTAGCGCGGTGGTAATAAACACGAAACGAACTTCGTTGGCGTGCGGTTGACGAAATCTGTCCCTTGATCCGAAACGATGATCTGATGACTACCAACGACCGATTAAACTGATTTGAATTCGTCGACAGTTTTTTTTGCATCTACAAGTACAATCCCCGATACCGATGTTGAGCGCCGGGACAAAGAATGGGGATCGCTTTGCACATCTTACGAGATGACTTCATATCGGAGACGCATACTAATACTAACAGCCAATCACGGCCGGCGGTGAAAAAGCGTCGCAACTTCGCAAGACTAGCCAATCATGTTATCATAATGGTCATCTTTCGCACAGCGCTGAACATTCGTACCACTATTGTAATACCAGCAACTTTGCATATTATTATATCGTTATCGATTATCACTTTTACGGCAAATGTCGCCAGCCTACAGATAACTTGAGCTACATCAATTTCTAACATAACATGTACAATTTTACATTTTTTTAGGGTTCCGTACCCAAAGGGTACAAACGCGACCCTATTACTAAGGCTCCGCTGTCCGTCTGTCTGTCTGTATGTCCGTCTGTCTGTCTGTCCGTCTGTCCGTCTGTCACCAGGCTGTATCTCATGAACCGTGATAGTAGTAGTAGTAGTAGATGAAATTTTCACAGATGATGTATTTCTGTTGCCGCTATAACAACAAATACTAAAAACCAGAATAAAATAAATAAGTATTTAAGGGGCTCCCATACAACAAACGTGATTTTTTTGCTCGTTTTTATAGATACTGGTGCGGAACCCTTTGTGCGCGAGTCAGACTCGCACTTGGCCGGTTTTTAATATTAAGGACCTCATTCACGATGTACGGATAAAATGTCAAATAGATAAGTGACAGATAAAATAAATGTAGAGGATAAAAGTGCTCGAATTAATGTGTTATATAGCGCTATTTGACGGTCGTGAAACGGTAAAATTGTGTTTATCCTAAAGATAAGTAATTAATAGCCTACACAGAACTTATCCGTACTTTGTGACACAGGCCCTTGATATGATTTTAAAATTATTATAAATTATATTTTTTGAATTTATCACAATATCACAAAAACACTCAGGATATCATGAAATATTTAATACGCGCAATACAACACTTTTACCTTCTGGGCCATAACCATGAACTCTTAAAACAATCTCAAAGTTGTCAAATCTGTCAATTTTGGTACGTCATTTCATACAAAATTTGACAGAAATGATAATGTTTGACAGATTTGAGATTGTTTTAAGAGTTCGTGGTTACCGCCCAGGGCCATAACCATGAACTCTTAAAACAATCTCAAAGTTGTCAAATCTGTCAATTTTGGTACGTCATTTCATACAAAATTTGACAGAAATGATAATGTTTGACAGATTTGTGATTGTTTTAACAGTTCATGGTTAGGGCCCTGGTATCTTCAGAGCAACATTAAATAACCATATTCTTGTGACCATAACTTGACTCTTTTGAAAACATGTGCTATGGGTACTCTACAGGGTTACATTGCAAAGGGGTGCCAAATTTTCAGGGACCACTCGTAATCAGTAACTGAATCGATCTACGATATAAACGATTTGAAAAACAAACTTGTTTTTTTTTTTTTATTACTATCCGCTGTTCAAGGGTGGTAAAAGTGGATAATCTTGTCCTATTTATAAAAAATACGCACGCACTATCTCTGTGCAACCTAGAACTGCAAAGTTCAATGCAATAATAGTCACAATAGCGCGTGAAAACAAACCTTAGCCTTTTCGATGTAAGGTACATTTCTAACAACAGAAGCGTCCGCGCATACCAGGGGTTCAAATTGACAACAAATATCATAAGCAGTTCACCTCTAGAAATTTTTAAAAAGGGGTGCTTTGCAAATTAACCCTGTATAAATAAGACTTATTTAAGTTCCTAACTTATTTTATACTTAATGCTAAATACTTATTCCACTCCACTAAATACTTAACCATAAAAAAAACTTACAAACTGCAAGCGTTTGATGTAAGTAAAACTAGTTGAAAAGGCTACAAATGAAAACGTATTTCTTTGAAGCGAATGATTCTTGGTAAAGCGTTTAAACTTCAGATGGACGATGTTTCTTTTCTTTCAGTTTTTTGTTAATTTATTTAATTTTCCAGGTCCTAGTTTGTGAAGCTGTGTGTGAAGGCAATTAAAGTTTATTTAAATGTAAATTTGGCGAGTTAAGTTTAAGACTGGTTACTGTATTTTATCCCATGGTATAACACATTTAAGATAAGATCCTTTAATTTATTTCCCATATTTTAAGATAAGATTTTGTTTTCCCAGATTATGAGCTATTCATCATCATCATCATCACAGCCTATATCAGTCTACTGCTGGACACAGGCCTCTCCAAAAGAAGGATTTTGCCATAGTCGCCACGCTTGGCAGGCGGGTTGGCGATCGCAGTTTAGCCAATGGTGGAGAGGAAACGCTGCTGCCCGTCTTCTTGTTGCGGTTCTCCTGTAGTCGCCTCTTACGACACGCATAGGAAGAGAAGGGGTGGTGCTAATCTTTTAACGTGCCGGCACCACACGACACTATCAGCTATAACTACAGCTTAATTCAAACATAATTTTTAAACATATTTAACTACAGTGTTACGCATTATTATAAATGGCCCTTAGAAATACCTTATGTACAGATAGTTTTAAAAAATGCTAAGGTTTGTTTGTTTTTGTTTTTATAAGGTAATTTATATCAGAGTATTTATTGTACCGACACATTAAGAAGTAAAGTGGTGACTTGAATGGTTTTTAATCTGTATGTGGCTAAGTAGTTCCGAGCTGTGAAATCTCAATCCCATGTCAATTTCAATTTCTATTTTATGGCAAAATGTTAGCCGTCAAAGTGTCTACGTCAAAGGAGGACCTCTTCCCTGGACGGGGATTCTAAAGACGTCCGCTTAAAGCTATGGAAGTTAAAATACCCCACAGACCCAAACATAGAGCTATCAGAGCGACTCCCCCCTGGACATGATCTGCCTTGGGCAACCTGGAAGTCCTTAAATAGGTAACGGACCCAGGTAGGCCGAAGCAGGGAGAACCTGCACAGGTGGGGTTACAGCTTGGAGGGTGCATGTCTATGCGGTATTTCCCCCAGACAATGGCTCATCTTCTGACATTCCCAGCGTGTCCCTACACCTGCACACGCGAAGATCTTTGCAAGGCCACCGATAGTGGTCTATTGGTGGCTTAGTTTTGGTCTTCACATATATTATGAAAGCCGAGTCGACACGCAAAGAAGAAGAAGAGGAGGCTGACAACTGTCAGTTATCGTACATAGTGTAATGTAAATGAAAATTATTATGCGTCAGATAACAATATTATAGCCTTAGAGCCTGTTTCATAACAATGTGCGGATAAACTGCCAAATATCTATGTAACAATATTATGTAGAGGATAAAAGTGCTTGAACTTAATGTGTCATATAGCGCTACTTGACGGTGGTGAACCGCAATAGGTAATAGTGTTTATCCTTCAGATAACTATAAAAGCGCTAATTAAGAACTTATGCAGAACTTATCCGTACATTGCGAAACATGCCCTTAAAGTTAGTAATTAAACTTGTGTTACGATGTATCAGACAATGTAATTTACAAGACCGTATCCCAGACTCGACGTAATTTTAAAAAGATTGTTTTCTATTTGTCCTGGGCCATAACCATGAACTCTTAAAACAATCTCAAAGTTGTCAAATCTGTCAATTTTGGTACGTCAGTTTATACAAAATTTGACAGAAATTATAATGTTTGACAGATTTGTGATTGTTTTAACAGTTCATGGTTAGGGCCCTGAACTGAAAACCGAATCTTTTGCTTTCATGGTTTCACTGCACCACTAGGCACTAGGTACATCAATCGAGTCGTAAGTTCGTAATAATGAAGAATAAAGCACCTACATTCGTTGTAGACTTTTGTCATGAAGCACTGACATATTATTATTTTGGACAAAAGTCCCTACTTTACTTAACTTTACAAATACGAGACCAAGTTCGTTTTGAATTACGAGAGTCCTCGCAGCGGCGGCGAGGGCGGGCGGCGGTAAACGGTAGTTTTTGGGAGCGGACGGTTTTTATTGTCTTGGCATACGGCACTATAAAATTTTATTACAGGGCCCTCAGGCCCGAGAAAACGGTGCTACTACTTTTCAGACGATTTAGTAAATAAATGAATTTCGTTTGTATTTTTACACAATTTGTTAAGTTTTTATTATCATTTGTTTTAATTTAAAAAACGAACATCGGGATACTATTGCACGCTGTACTAAAACGTCACATTAAAGTGTCTGGAAGAGATCGTGTTTATTATAAAACAGTGTCTATCTCTAGAGTTTTCAGTCAAAGTCAAAGTCATTTATTTTTGCAAATTAGCCATCAATGGCACTTTTACATGTCCCATTTTTTTTTCCTACCACCGCTTCGGGACTATATATCGGCTGGTGATGAGAAGAAACGGCGCAACAAACTCAGTCACCTTTGTCAGCCTGGTTTTATTACAGGAAATACAATTACAAGATAGTGTAAGTGCGAGCTAGGCAGGTTATTAAGTCCATGCACTCTTGTCGTTCAAGTAATCTTCAACTTTGTAACATCCTTTTTCCATAAGGATTTTGCATAGTGATGAGCATAACAGACAGACAGAGAAAATGACAGACAAAGGCAGTAAGGATATTTGCACAAACATAGCCTTATATAGAACTACCTACTAACTTAATTTAAATCAAAATATTTTATCAAAAAGAACTATTTTAGGGAGAAAATCGAAAACTAAACGAGTTCCAATGGTACCACAGTTTCGAGGTACAAAAAATCGTTTTACTTACATTAAGATGTCTTAGATTTATTACAAACATTGTTAAAACTACCGTCAGTCAGCAATTTTTTGGATCGTTACGGTAGGAGCGTTGTACCTACAAGGAGACAAAACAACAATTATTGTGCACACATAGACACTATAAAAAACACAAGTAAACTTCAATGAGTTTCTCTGAAATTGTGTCAACGTAAGGCCGTTCTCTGATATGTCGGCGCAGCAGCGGCGCGACAGCAGCATGCGCGGTATGCGCGGTACAAAAAGTATGAAATCTGTGCCGCGCCGCTCCCGCGCATACCGAGCCAATCAGGAACGCTCCATTGAAATTAGTCGCTCGGTAAACTTTCTGTACCGCGTATACCGAGCATGCTGATGTCGCGCCGCTGCTGCGCCGACAAATCAGAATACGGCCTAAGTATGTGGTGTTCGTGTGTGCGTGCCCCTACGTAGACAACCTAACAATATTGCTTTTTTTTTATTTAACATCTATTAATGAAATACATTAATGATCACAGGATATTCTGATACCTATATGACTCTTAACAACGTCAGCCTTCATCAGTAACTGCCTAAATCCTTTCTCAGTGTACACCATAAAACGGATACATTTCTGAGTCAAAAATTGTCATAACAACATTTTATAGTACCACTATCGAAAAGGACCCCTAGTTTGATGATAAATAAAAAATCTTTAAGCCTGTTGTCAGCTGTTGGTAGGAATTCCAGTGTAGAGTAAGTACCAACACATTCATCAACCTATATCAGTCCACTGCTGGACCCAGGCTTCTCCAAAAGGAGGATTTTGCCATAATCGCCACGCTTGGCAGGCGGGTTGGCGATCGCAGTTTGGCCAATGGTGGAGAGGAGACGCTGCTGCCCGTCTTCTTGTGGCGGTTCTCCTGTAGTCGCCTCTTACGACACCCATAGGAAGAGAAGTGGTGGTGCAATTCTTTTGACGTGCCGACACCACACGACACAAGTACCTACACTACATCCTAATAATCCTACTAATATTATAAATGCGAAAGTTTGTATGTATGGATGGATGTTTGTTACTCTTTCACGCAAAAACTACTGAACGGATTTGGATGACATTTTGCATACATATAGAATAATAATATGATATTATGGATGAACATAAAGGATACCTTATATCTCCGATAAATTATCCCGTGAGATACATTGAATAAAGTAAAGATCACGCGAGCGAAGTCGCGGGCAACAGCTAATTTTAAACATGCCGCCTATCTTGGCACTCTTTTATAAGAAAGCATCAAGCAACTACATTTATTTGTATAAAGCTTAGTTAAAGCGACTTAGCGCCGAGCTTAGTTTTGACGACCGTCAGGTGTAGTGGTTCGCGCTCCGGACTACAACGCCTGGCGGTTGCGGGTTCGAATCCCGCAAAGGGCAAATGTTTGTGTGATGAGCACGAGCATTAGTACCTAAGTCATGGATGTTTATAAACTTACTTAAGTATGTTTATCCGTTATCTAGTCGCCGTAGTACAAGCTTTGCTTAGTTTGGGGCTAGATAATTAATTGGTTTAGGTAATTGTGTAAACAATTTATTTATTATTATAGACAGACGCTTAGTAAGTAGTTTTCATTTGATTTAATACCATTTTTGGTTCAATACCACTACAAATTTACTGTTTTCGGACGTTTTACATGTGGTATAAGATATTGCTTCTATCCTTTCCTGATTCTAAACGGGAAAAGTACCCTGTAGGTTTTGATTACCTTGTACTTTTTCATTGCGTTCACAAAAACTTTGATCAGACACAGCTTCAAAGGATTGCAGACTTTGATATCAACTTGATATCTGCACGCGTTCCTGATAAAACAGACAAACAGACGGACAACGAGGTCCTAATCCTCTTGAGGTTCTTTTTTCCCTACTGACTTTGTTTTTAATGTTTTTACCGTTTGAAATAAGGAACCCTAAAAAAAGGCTAACGAACTTCGTCCAAACTTATTAAACAAACCAAAGAGGTTAAATGCTCATTATTCGTAAGACCTTAACACAAGAGACGTCACACCGCCATCAGTGAAATGGAAAATTCAATGCAAAATCACTGTTAAGAGCCACCCGGATTGTTCGGCCCGATCACAATTCAATCACGGCCTGTTTTCATATCGCCGATCGAAATATTATTGGAAATGTCGCGAGCAGCGGCGGCGGTCGGCGGGCGCACACGGCGGCGTATTACTGACGTGGCAGCGACAGTTTTTTAATAAAATTAACTACAGATTTATTTTATTTAACATTTTAAACTTTCTTGTTGCATTTTTTAATTATAACACTGTCCGTACACAACACCGGTTATGATGCACCATACCTCTGTTTATTTATTACTGTCACGACGTTTTGGATTAATTACATAGGCCGTGGTCGCGGGAAGACTGGCGATGTACAGATGTATTGTTTAGATCACCAACAAGGTTACAATAAAATAAAATAAAACAAAAAAGACGGACTACAATGCCTGGCGGTTGCGGGTTCGAATCCCGCGAGGGGCAAATGTTAGTGTGATGAGCACGAGCATTTGCACGTAAGTCATGGATGTTTATAAACGTATTTAAGTATGTTTATCCGTTATCTAGTCGCCATAGCACAAGCTTTGCTTAGTTTGGGGCTGGATAATTGGTGTGATTGTTGAAAAAAAAAAGACAATTCATAATAAATTACTACTACTTATCATAATAAATTTGCTCAGTGCAAATTTAATTATAGCCGACAACAGCATACACTAGAAACAACAGCAGTACATAATAAATATATTGGTAGTAATAGACACTAGACGCATAACATGGAATTATTCAAAATGTCTAAAGTTGTTCATAAGCAACAGATTCAAACAAATTAACCCTGCAACTTTAAAATTGACATAGTATTTTTTTAAAGCAAAATTGAAGAAGGATCTTAATATAACAAAACGGATTGCGCTTGATGGAACGAAATATAAAATAGTTCATACACTGGCTACTTAATATGCATTTTTGTCCAGTATACCAAGTAACGGGTAGCTTATAGGAAGTTACTTTAAAAAGATGTTTTAATACATGATAGTGACCAGACATAAAGGTAAGACAAGAGGAACCAACACAACTACTAACATCAGTATCAACCGGTATCTGTGTTAATGTGCCTTCTAAAGCACGATAATGCTTTGAATACCTAATCATAGACGTACCAAAACCTCGCTTAAATTGAAGATTAAAGTTGTTTAATTAATGATGCAAAAGGTGAACTTAATTGAACTAAGTTGATTATTGAGGATCAATGAATCAAAGATTGGTTGCTTCGAAGAGAGATGTTTATTGGTCGATGGTCCAAAGTTAAGTCAATAATCAATATAAAATACAGTTAAAACTAAATGGTTTGACACAGTTACGAAATCTTGCTTTCGATGCCTTTAAAACACAGACGTTGCTAGTTTATTTTGTAGTCACTTAGTAAATAACTAAGTGGCTGTTAAACGCTAAATATCGATATACTACATAATGCTATTTACTATCATTGTATATGTTAATAGTGTTCCAATGGATACGCTTTTTTAAACGACCTGCGGGCTCGTCCCGAATACAATCCCGTGTGCTCCCACGAATGGGTTGCATCAAAACCATTTCCTTTCTCGCTCCCCAATGAAACGTTTTTCTTTAAATTTTTTCTGCTCTCTCCAATTTGGCTGGCTTAATTTTTACGTACACGAGTACCAAAATGGAATTGACTGAATGTGATTAGATTTTTTTCTCTCCAGATTTTTTTATCGGCTCGTATTGAAAGTCAATTGGGAGGGCTCTCATTCGTTATCAAAAATACACTTCAGTCACGAACAATGTACGATAACGACTCTCTTGATTCGGTTTTTGGTGGATTATTAAAAAATCTGTTTTTCACCGTCGTAGTGATTGGTTACGAGGTCAATTATGGCGATTACTAACTTTTGATGCACTAAAATGGTGCCAAAAAAGAGGCTGTAAATTAATCAGCTCTTGATATTTAGAGGTAACTCTAAACACAAGCGCGCTTATTATATTAGTTTTTTTTGAGTGTCCTCGACTTTTAAAACACATATTCTTTACAATTTCTCTTGCAGTGGGTATTAACTATTGCCTATTGTATAGAATAAACCTGTGTTACAGGCAACAGGGCCCTCTTTCTTGGGTACATTTAGGTATTTTTATTTTACAATTCAATTTATGGTTGAGTGATGAATGTAAACTAGCAGATAGCATTAGATATAAGAATAGAGAGAGACGTAGGCTAATAACGTCGATGACAGAACATTGGGTAATTTTATGGGTTACTACATTATATATAATACTTACCCAAGCCATTTATTTATTTTAACAGTCATTATCACTAAACTATTTATGCCAAAATAATGCACTTAATCCACAGCATAATATACAAATGTAAATGACTACGTTCAAAGTAACTATTTGGGGCAAACAGAAATGACTTTCGCATGGGACGCATAGAACTACAATTCCAGTGTACTTTTTAGGGTTCCGTACCCAAAGGGTAAAACGGGACCCTATAACTGAGGCTCCGCTGTCCGTCTGTCTGTCTGTCTGTCTGTCTGTCCGTCTGTCCGTCTGTCACCAGGCTGTATCTCCTGAACCGTGGTAGCTAGACAGTTGAAATTTTCACAGATGATGTATTTCTGTTGCCGATAGAACAACAAACACTAAAAACCAGAATAAAATAAATACAACAAACGTGTTTTTTTTACTCCTTTTTATAGATAATGGTGCAGAACCCTTCGTGCGCGAGTCCGACTCACACTTTGCCGGTTTTTGGGGAATGCTGCTCAGTCAGTCCTAACACTGTCTATCTCTGCCATACACATCTCTGCACTCGGCAGTACATTCATCAGCAAAACTTTGGGCCGTATTCAGTTCCTTCCGAACAGTCGCGCGCAGAAGTGTATGGCGCGCCCGGCCCGTATTTATAGGGTAAGTTCGGCTATAAATCCGCGAGGCGGCCCCTGTGACTGAGCAGAAGACGAGCTCAATTGGTACTCCTGAGGAGTGAAGTTTTCTGCGAGAAGTTCCCATTTTTACCCGACTGCCAAACGAGGGTTATGTTTTTCGAGCGTATGTATGTATGTATATTTATTTGGCACGCTCTACAGCCTTAACCGTTTAACGTTTTTTTATAAATCATAAAATGGACTTGATGCCTCAGACTGCAAATTGATTCTTTAAATCTTGTTTTCATCTTAAGTTCACTTTTTACGCAGTCGGGTTTTTTGTTTTTTTTTAATTTATTTTATAAAGGGTGAACAAGAGAATGGGACACTCCTTAAAACCACGTGATCAGCTGATCATATACAACATTTATTACTATGGGAGCAACATCGAAATCAATAAAAAAATATCAGCTTCTCCATACAAACTTACTCGCATACCTCGATGATAATGTATGGAGCATCTGGAAATAAAATCACGATATCGATGTTGCTCTCATAGGAAAAGTTGCTGTATATGACCAGCTGATTACGTGGTTTTAAGGAGTGTCCCATTCTTATGTACACCCTGTATAATGTAATGATTTGATTAAGTTAGCAAAAGAATAAATGCTGTTTACTAACTGCAATGACCTGTTGCATTTTTATTATCTTTGTTATTATTTTAGCCATAAAACGTCCACTGCTAAATATAGGGCTTCCCAATGACTTTCAATCTGGCTGGTTGGAAGCGGCCTGCATCCAGCGGCTTCCTGCAACCTTTACCGGGTCATCTGTCCACCTTGTGGGTGCACATCCTACGCTGCGCTTTTCGGTATGTATGTTTCTCATTCTAAAGCCTTTCTGCCAATTCGGTCTGCATTTTCCGTCGGACGACCGTCTGGTGTAGTGGTTCGCGCTCCGGACTACAATGCCTGGCGGTTGCGGGTTCGAATCCCGCGAGGGGCAAATGTTAGTGTGATGAGCACGAGCATTTGCACCTAAGTCATGGATGTTTATAAACGTATTTAAGTATGTTTATCCGTTATCTAGTCGCCATAGCACAAGCTTTGCTTAGTTTGGGGCTAGATAATTGGTGTGATTGTGGAAACAATTTATTTATTTATTATTATTTATTTATTTATTTTATATCTAGCACTATACGTGCCTTAGAGCGGCTAAACGGGTAATGCAATACGTACAGTCGCAAGCATAAATAAATATACGTTTTGATTGGGCTTTAAATCCTATCACTCTGAATGAGTTACGTGACTTTCATTACACGTGACTGTATCTCTTTGTGAATTGGGTCGAGACGTGTTTCATTAATACCCGTTAGTGGTTAGTTTTACCCAACGAATATCATAAATAATAAATTTTAGTTTACTTAGCAGAAAGGATAAAGATAAACATAATAACGCACACCTTCTACGCGTAAGAACTGCAACCATAATCAAAATATTTGATAAATAAAATCAAACACTGACCGAGCATAAAAAGTAATGATTATTAACATTAGTATCATTATCATTCTTGTAAGACGAGGTACCGCAAGTCATTTGTTTTCAGGGGATGTCTATCGACTCGTCTGGGATTTGAACCCTGCGCTCCTAGCGAAATTTCCACCGCAACGCTCTACCTTTTTTTTATTATTTCCACAATTACACCAATTAGCTAGCCCCAAACTAAGCATAGCTTACTGTACTGTGGCGACTATACACCGTGTTTTTTTAACCGTCATAAAGCCGAAGCCCACGTTATGCAACCGTCCTAATAAACCTCTAGGAAGTATTATTTTTCTTTTATCAACCATATAATTTTTAATTAAAAATAACAAATAATTCAAGATAGTAATGTATCATCCTGTTTTTAATATTAATGGTTTCAACAATGCATAGTCCTTGACTTTGCCGCCTCCACGCGTGCAGCACCATCTACGTAGACTATCATATCCGTGTACAGGATGTTTCAAACTAAATTTTGGTTATAATTATTTTAATTTTTAGTTTTTGAATAATTACCAAGTTTTATATACAAATAACATGTAGTTATTGGATACTTTAAGTGGCCTTCGGCTTTAAGACGTGACGGACGGTTAAAAAAGCACGGTGTATAACAGATAAACATACTTTAATACTTTTATAAACGTCCATGACTTAGGTGCAAATGCTCGTGCTCATCACACTGACATTTGGCCCTCGCGGGATTCGAACCCGCAACCGCCAGTCTTTGTAGTCCGGTGCTCGAACCACTACACCAGACTTATTTATTAATTATTAAAAGTATACATGTCTAAAACATCTTTAATTAAATCTAATTGTGAATTCATACGAAAATCATGTCGTTCTCATGATTTCGCTAACCCGAAAATTAGGCTACCGAGTCGTAAAAATAATACGAGCCCTTGACAATTATACTTTATAACGGACTGCCGTTTCACCTATTATTATATACTGCGTATTTTACAACCTCGGCATATAAGCGTGAGTGTGCTCTTCCTATTGCAATTTCGACTTTATCTTCTTAAATATAAGGTATGTTTCACTTTGTTTCAGCCAGGGCACAGCTGCGAAAGGCTAGGTCTAGTCATTTGCGGTCGCCCAGTCTAACTATCCCGTGGACTAAGGTAACACGTGTAAGTGGATTTGTTAGGAACCTAGCGAATGAAATTGAATTATTGTTGCCTAGAAGGAGACATGCCGTTTCTAACCGTTGACATAAAAGGTGGTGTAATTTTTTTTTAACACAAAATCCACCTCCATCCAATAAGAGATTTGATGAAAATTTTGTTTTTAGAAATTACGTGCTCGGTGTATTCAAGAGAATAATTAAGCCGACTTGCGCATGTCAGGATTAGCCAATTTAGTCCCGAACTATCCACTAACACGGAATTAATAACGATGCTTTAGCTGTCAGTTTGTATGACAGTGACATATTATATAAATATGGTACTAAACTAATCCGGTGGGGCGCAAGTCCCTCGTATAGTCTACCGGCCAGCTGAGAAAATTCCGTCTCTAAACCGAATCTCGTCGGTATCTCTTGTGTATACCTACAACTGGGCCCTAACCATGAACTGTTAAAACAATCACAAATCTGTCAAACATTATCATTTTCAGTCAAATTTTTGTATTGAAATAACGTACCAAAATTGACAACTTTGAGATTGTTTTAAGAGTTCATGGTTATGGCCCAGGGCCCTAACCACGAACTGCTAAAACAATCACAAATCTGTCAAACATTATCATTTCTGTCAAATTTTGTATGAAATGACGTACCAAAATTGACAGATTTCACAATTTTGAGATTTTTTTAAGAGTTCATGGTTATGGCCCAGGTGTGTTCAACATTCAACATGGATGGGTTGCATTATAAAGAAAGCACGTTAAGCTAACAACATAAATGGGAAAGATTTGTTACATATTTACAATACAACACCATGCTCCTTGCGCCACAAAATTAGACATAGCTCAATCGTTTTAAGTCCTATTTTAATGAAAGTGATATTAATAAATAGGTTATAAGATTCCTCATATTTTTTTTATCAAATAAATTTGCCGTTATATGACCGGTTTTCCAGTAAAAAAAGATTATTTTCGAAAACGCTTTAATAAAAATCATATTTTGTCAAATATTTTTATTAATATAATAGGTACGCTTTAGGTGTCCAAAAATAAATTAAATATCATTTAATAAGCTTTCAAACGACACCATACACAAGCAAAGAGACCTAATAGGTGCGATGTAATTAAAGAAAAACAAAACCGTCGGCGGCCATGGTTATGACGTCACTGCTATCCCCTCCACCAATAAAAAACATTACAACACGCAGTTTTGCGATTTACACAATGTCGTGAACACATCCATACCTGTTGTAGGTATACACAAAAGATACCGACGAGATTTTTCAAAATCGGGTCTTGGCCGGTAGACTATTAGCTTAGTTGGAAAAGCACTCGCCCGGTATGCGATGAGACGTAGGTTCGGATCCCACCTGAGCGGATCGATTTTATATACTTAAATAATATAGATTTTTAATTTAATGGTTGTGGAATAGTTTGAAGTCTACGTCTGTGTGGCTGCCTATCTGTTAGGAGTTTCCTATGGACCGATTCAATAGTGTTTAAAAAAAAGTTTGTATGTCAGTCAATTAGATCTTTAAACTATTCAGCTATCTGTGACAAATATCAGGTCAGCCGATAATAAATTTTTAGTACTTTTCCTATGCAAGTCCGCGTGCACTTTTTAAAGTAAAATAAATCGAAAAAAACGACCTTTGCCGTGTAGGTACAGCACTATCGTTTGCAATAAGAAAATTCCTCTTTGGCAGGATAACGTCAAATCTCTCAGCTGACGTGGATATGAGTCTCCGTCGATATTATGTTCATATCGACCTGCTTCAGCATCACTCGGATCGACGAGATGCATTTTCAAGCCACTGAATCTAAAGTAGTTTTCACATACTCTACAAACGGATTACTTTTACTATATTTTGAGTTAGAGATAGACATAAAAACAACACTGCTTAGATATTTAGAGGCAATAGTTAGACAGGAGATCGGACTTCAGAAAAAAACTGCAAAGTGCTTCAATATATTATGAGTAATTATGTAGTGAAAAATAGGTTTTAAGACACCACATCTGCCGCCAATAGCATAGTTACAGTAAGTCGGATTTTTGTCAAAACTGAGTTAGATATACAGCAGTGATCACGATAACGAGATCTATAATACTGTATGTAACTCAGTTTTGACAAAAATCCGACTTACTGTAACTAAGATTGACGGCAGACATCTAAACATAAAACTTGTCATGCCGGGCCAGGTTTTATTTTAAATGCCGTAATAATTTAAATGGAAATGAAATATGCTCAAATAACATAAAAAAAACAGTTTCGATACAATCCATTATTAAAATTCAATACATCCACCATTTATCACGCGTATTAAGCTTCGAAAAAGCATCGTTTCAAAATTACTATTTCAGATTTAAAACGTTGCGAGCAGCAAAATAAAGCATTACATCAAAGCGTCGTTTTCACTGCAAAAGTCCGTATTTGCTTGTGTTAATTTAAAAAGTCGTTCGCTCAAAAAGCGCAGTTTGAGTCCGGCTTAATGTATGTAGGACGAGCACGTTGCATATTTCATAAGGCGCGTGTGTGACGACGCTATTGATTGCGACTGTCTGTAGTTGCAGTTGCAGTCTTCTCCAGGTCTAAAACGGCTCCTTGATCAAATATTATTTTTCCACTTTCCAAAAAATCGGAGGTTCTTTTTTTTTTTTTAAAGGTCCCCGCTCAGCATTTGTCGTTACAGCCGAAGCCGTAACGACGCTGGTTTTCAGCGGCAACCCCGACTAGGACGTGGGACGAGTAGTGACAGCGGTCTATCGGACCACCAGAGAACCCCAAATCCCTTTTGGTTGACTCCGGCTCGAATTCAGGCAGCAGGCTCCGGAGGGCCGATACACCGCTGCACACATACCTTTACAGAACAGGAGACGAACAAAGACAACAAGCACAATTACAATAACAACACGAATCAAGATCAGAAAGGAAAAAAAACAAAATGAACAATTATAAAACTAAGAAAGTATTTCGAAGCTTACAAACTTTTTGATGTATAACCCGACATAGCTTTTTATTAGTCCAATGTCTAACATTGCTTTCTTTTATGTCGAGTTTTCGCATGGTTTAAGGATTGTGACCGAGTAGTCATTGACATCCACGTAACCTCAGATGATTAAATGAATAGAAAAGTTTGAGGGCCATTTTCCCAGCAGTGGGATAGAAACGGATTACTATAACGAATAAACAATAAGTGTTAACTCCATAATTTAAGAGTTGCTTAAATTATGGAGTTACCATGAATTTTACCAGAAGTCAGCATACTCAGACTGAACCGAAATAAAACAGTTATCTTTATTAACCCACACAGAAATCAAACTCTAGGATAATTACGGCGCCACTACTCCACCGTTTTTAAAAATATTGTTGACGATTTTGAAATAAAGGAGATTAGGTTATGTCGTTTTGAACCTTTTCCTTTTTCGTTTTATCTAAATCCTAAAGTAATAAGTAGCTAAAGCACTTGTGTTATAAAAATCAGAAACAAGGATCGTACCACTACACCCAGACCCGAGTCAATAAAAAAAAGTTCTTTTTCTACATTGACCCGACCGGGAATCGAACCCAAAACCTCAGAGATAGCAACGCCATATATTACCTATACAGGGTTACATTGCAAAGGGGTGCCAAATTTTCAGAGACCACTCAGAATCAGTAACTAAATCGATCTACGATATAAACGATCTAAAAAACCAACTAATTTCTTAATATTTTTTTATTACTATCCGCTGTTCAAGGATGGTACGCGTTGATAATCTTGTCTCATTCATAAAAAATACGCATGCACTATCTCTGTGCAACCTTGAACTGCAAAATTCAATGCAATAAATAATAGTCACAATGGCGCGTGAAAACAAACCTTAGCCTTTTCGATGTAAGGTCAATATTTTCTAACAGCAGGAGCGTCCGCGCATACCAGAGGTTCAAATTCACAATAAATACCAAAAGCAGTGCACCTCTAGATCATATTTTAAAATTTGGCATCCCTTTGCAATTTAACCCTGTATAGTCCGGCGTGCTCGCCTCTCGCCTCCGGAGGCCGTTGTCGGTCCGGCTCCTCTGGAGTTTGAGTTAAGTTGTAGTTTAAGTTTGCACTTAGTCTTATAAAGCTCAAACTCCAGTGTGCATTCGGCCTAACGTGTGCACATATTTCATAAGGCCGTACTCGTATCGTCAGTATCGATTCCGCTATCGAGTCCGGGCGTTCCGGGTCAACGGTTCCGATGTCCTTTCGGGTTCCGTACACCCTTGTTATTGTCCCTTGGTGTTCGCAACACCTGATAGGATTCTTTCAGTTAATAGAGCCAAAAAATAACCATTTTTAGGGTTCCGTACCCAAAGGGTAAAACGGGACCCTATTACTAAGACTCCGCTGCCCGTCTGTCTGTCTGTCTGTCCGTCTGTCACCAGGTTGTATCTCATAAACCGTGATAGTTAGACAGTTGAAATTTTCACAGATGATGTATTTCTATTGCCGCTATTATAACAAATACTAAAAGCCAGAATAAAATAAATATTTAAAGGGGCTCTAATACAACAAACGTGATTTTTTTGCCGTTTTTATAGATAATAGTACGGAACCCTTCGCGCGCGAGTCCGACTGGCACTTGGCCGGTTTTTAATATAACACATTGAAAAGATATATGAATACATTTACATCTTTATGTGTACGGTTTAAAGTGGCGCCGAAATAAAAACGAACTGTCGGGGCAGTCCACCTAGCTGACCTATATCACCATCATCATTATAATGCTAGAAATAAAAATAAACTTGCCGTTCCGAGCTTCAGATTAAAGAAAGTAGGTAATTCATTTTTGGGGAAATGTATAAAAATATTTAATAAAGTACCACAAACTCTTGTTGACTTGCCTGTTTATAAGTTCAAAAACCACATTAAAAAAATCCTTATGGAAAAAGGATATTACAAAGTTGAAGATTACTTGAACGACAAGAGTGCATGGACTTAATAACCTGCCTAGCTCGCACTTACACTATCTTGAAATTGTATTTCCTGTAATAAAACCAGTAATACTTTGACTTTGACCTAGCTTTAAGTGTTATTGATTCTGGTACTAAACCAAAAAATATCTATATTACCTATGAAAATCTTCTGATCTGTCGTTCAGTATGGAAAGGAAATCATTTAAGGATTTTCCAATTTTGGTAACATACAAAAAGTCGTTATATTTAGCCTCGAAAAGGTTTTGCGTAATTAAAATTCTTCAAGCATATAATATTATTTTAAGAAGCAATATCTATTATCGAAAAAAACTCTGATCAGTGATAAAAAACTGATCAGTTATATTTCACTTTACCTACCTTTCTGAGTTTAAGAACCTAAACTGTTTGGCATCAATCAAGTTTTGTGTTCCCATGGTTAGCGCCAGGCGGTTGTGGGTTCGAATCCCACAAGGGGCAAATATTTGTGTGATGACCACGAGCATTTATACCTGAGGCTTGGATGGTTACAAATGTATTAAAGTATGCTTATCCGTTGTACGCAGTGTTAGCATGCCTGCTTCCCGATGGACTGATGATATAGTTAAGGTCGCGGTACGCTAGCTGCGGTGTTTTATTTTATTGGAGAACATCACATAATATACATTACTCTGATCCTGAGGTAAGTAGCTAGAGCACTTGTGTTGAAGAAATCAGAAACAACTTTTCTATACTGTCTCGGGTCTGGGTGTTGTTGACCTAACCGGGGATCGAACCCGGAACCACAAAGTCGGCGACGCAATATAGTCCGGCGTGCTCGCCTCTCGGCTACGGAGGTCGTCAAGCCTAACCTATATCCAGCAGTGGACTTTAAAAGTGATGATGGTGATGATGTTTGTCCGTTATTTCGTCACCATAGTAAAGTTCGCTTCGCTTAGTTGGGGCTATAAAACAGTATAATTAGAAGAATGTTTGACGACCGTCTGGTGTAGTGGTTCGCGCTCCGGTCTACAACGCCTGGCGGTTGCGGGTTCGAATCCCGCAAGGGGCAAATGTAAGTGTGATGAGCACGAGCATTTGTACCTGAGTCATGGATGTTTATAAACTTATTTAAATATGTTTATCCGTTATCTAGTCGCCATAGTACAAGCTTTGCTTAATTTGAGGATAGATAATTGGTGTGATTGTGGAAACAATTTATTTATTTATTTATTTACTTAACCTAATAAACGTAGGTACTAATAAAGAAATTCATAATACAGAAATTAATACATTTCAAAATGTATTGTTTCGCTCGTATCTCATCTAACGCTCCATAAGTTCTGGCAAGTCTGTCATTTCTTAGAAACCAAAGTGTATTTCAAATACGACGTCAAAGTATATTGTTCTTAGGAGAATTCATAGAGCATTTGGTCTTTATTCCTTTGAGCCGGTATTCAATTTGGCTGATATATTGGCATCGGGCGCGGAACAAAACAACAAATTGATCCGAGGCCCTCGTGCGGCTGAGCACAGATAAGAGAGAGTAAGATTTTAGTCTATGACTAGTGCTTTTGGTTGCCACCACTAAACTGTGGGCTTGGGACATTTTATACAAATCGTTAGCAGAACTAAAAGTAATAAAGTCTACACCATCAAAAGAACCGAATATTGATCCGGCTCGAAGGACCAGTGTTTGGTGCCTTCGATGGTGTAGATGTTATTTAAATAAAAAGCGGACTGTATAGTAAAAAAAATATAATCCAAGATTAATAAAGCAACAATACAGTGACAGTCAGTCAGTCAGGAGCTGCATGAGCTCATACCAACGTCACCTTTCTTCCATCGAACATCTAGACGCACGGCCGGCTACCATCCGTTCTTAGTTGATATACCCATAATCCGCTCTAAGCGCTTCTCATCATCTTTTATAATGCGCACAGCTAAAGATTGGAATTCCCTGCCTGCGTCTGTATTTCCGAGTGCATATAAAGATAAAGATAAAGATAAAGATAAAGATAATTTATTTATAACCTGACTCTCTTTAAGACCAGAGTGAATAGGCATCTTCTGAGCAAGCTCGCTCCATCGTAGATCCCATCTATGCTCTGGCTAGAGCAAGATTGGGGTCAAGAGTAAGCCCATCTCAAATAATAAAAAAAAAACAGTACACTTTGAAGATATTGAAGCGAGTGTTCGACCGAGCATCGGTGTTCGCTCGCGAACCGAATGTTGCTTGCTGTCGTTGGCCGCCGTTCGCTAACCCTCGTTCAGTCCCCGGTCTGTGGTACGATGCCCGTGCTTTGACAGTCAGTCTGACAACCCGAATGGCCTAGTGGTAATTCGATTTGAACGCAATCATTCGATTACCGGTTCGAGTCAATTCAGATAACGATCCTTGATTGTCTCGAGGCTGGTGTGCTTGGTGCCGTCCCTGGCCAAATACACTGTCTGGTACCTTGTAATACACCATCGTCATCTCAGTCAAAGAACGTCCACTGCTAAACACAGGCCTCCTAGAGACTTTCAGATTGGCCGGTTAACACAAGAATGAATTCCTTACTCCGAGACTATTGCATGTTATTTTTCAAAACAAATTTCTTAAAAATCTTAGGCCAAAAGCTGATAACAGAGTGTGAAATAGCATATAAATAAAATTAAATTAAAAATATTTAACATTATAGTATCACTGTGGTATCACTGACGATTGATACAAGTACCTATAGGTACGGCCATCAGAACAAAATCACCCTACGGATACTAACGCCATATTTTATCAAAACTAATTTAAACTATGCTGTAAACAGTTAAACTGAATCGCACATGGCGTCGCTTTTTTATATCTATTCAGCCTATTGCATTCCACTGCTGAACTGGCGCCAAAGAGCACGATCTCCCGCTTTTTTCATCCATCTACTGCCAGCCATCTTCCTTACGTCGTCGGTCAATAAGGCTGGGAGGCGTCCTACAATACGTTTGCCAAAGCGTGGTCTCCACTTGAGAACCCGTTTACTCCACCTTTTATCGGTTCTGCGACAGATGTGGCCAGCCCAATGCCACTTTAGCTTCATCATCATCAGCCTATATCAATCCACTGCTGGACTCAGGCCTCTCTTAAAGGAGGATCTGTATCCACTTAAGCTTGCTACATGTTTAATATTAGCTAAATTGACTATAAGGGCGCCCAAAGTGCGATTTAGTCCATATTGACTTAATCTGACTCGCATGGATGTATATAGTGCATAGTTTTTATAAGATTAACTAATTTTAAATCTAATCACAACTGTTTCATTGTATTGCACCAATTTTTATTATAACTTTAGATTTCTTTATTGAAACCGTGTCAAAACAAAATCTACCTTTAGTTATAAAATAATTATTTAGAGTAAAGTATAAAAGTGCTGAATAAGTAGCTCTTGATCTTGATCTACTTATTTATTGTATTGTTAGTAATCATTTTTGTGTAAATATTTAATCTAGAGTAAGCACTAACCTACTTCAAGTATTCATAGATACCTAAGATACAAGCAAATATGTTGCTTAGTTTAGGTACTAACTTTTAAATTTTAGATTAAACAAAATTATTTAAGTTTACATGTAATAATGCTAAGTTTTTATACAGAATAAATTTTATCTTATCTTATATTAATATCCTAAGCAACCAAGAGTATTAGAAACAATAAAAATAATAAATAAATATTGGACAACGTCACATACATTGCTCTGATCGGTAAGTAGCTAAAGCACTTGTGTTATAGAAATCAGAAACAACGACGGTACCACAACATCCAGACCCGAGCCAATATAGAAAAGTTCGTTTTTCTACATTGACCGGGGATCGAACACGGAACATCCGAGATGGCGGCGCCATTTAAAGTCCGGCGTGCTCACTTCTCGGCTACGGAGGTCGTCAAGAAACAAGAGAAACAATTTCACCAAGTCCCCAGTTTATTGGTCCCCTCGCTCTCTGGAGCGCTGCCAAGGGACCTCGTCCCGCGGCGGGCCGCGTTGTGTTCCATATATTGAATTTATGCGCTTATTAAGCTATTTCTGCTTTTCCATGATAACTTAAAGTGGTGAGAAGTCTGTTTCTGGAAACGCTATTCCATATCGTAAATCATATAACACCCGAGCAATGTTTGATTTCTAGATGAATTTAGTATAGTTAAATATATTTCGTAGTTTCGGAGGTGCTCGTAGCTCAGTGGCGACAGCGCTTTGGTATCGATTACTACAGTTAAGTCGCTGCGGTCGTGAGTGGATGGGTGACCATTCCGACCATATTTAGTGACATTTATCACAAATATCTCCGTGCTTCGGTAGGCACGTTAAAAGTTGGTCCCGGCTAATATCTCTTGATATTGGTCGTGAAGCCTAGTCAGAGGCCTTAAGGCGGCTTGATAACATCTGACAGTAAGGTTTAGTCACTGGCCTTACAACACCCCTCCACCAATCCGCACTGGGCCCGCGTGGTGGAGTATGGCCCAAACCACCTCATAGTTGAGGTGAGGCCTGTGCCCTGCAGTGCGACGTATATTATAGGCATACTTTACTTTACTTTAATATATTTCACATCATATGCTTCATGTCTTTGACCCTAGCTAAGCACTTGTGTTATATAAATCAGAAAAAAACAATGGCACCACAACACCCAGACCCGAGACAATGTAGAAAAGTTCGTTATCTACATATTGACGTGATCGGTAAGCGAACCCGGGACCTCAAACATCGTAACGCCAAGTTTAACGTGTTCACTTCTCGGCTATAGAGGTCATATCACAGTAAGATGATAACAGCCATCCGGGCTTACATCATAATATCCTTATGGAAATGGTTTTCAAGATCTGTGACTTTTAAACTGTTTTACTAAGCAAAAAAACATAAAGTTACCTGCCCTTTGCTTCGGAACCCTTCTACAACCAATTGACAACCGGTACATCACGTGACACGTGATTTATATGTTGACAATATGCTATCGAACGGCTCTGAGTCAAGGCCCTGAATAAACAAATGACGGTTGTAATCATGTGAAAAAACCTGCCAAGTGCGAGTCGGACTCGCGCACGAAGGGTACGGAACCCTTCGTGCTTCGAACCCATTATCTAATTGCGGTTTAATAATTTATGGCGTATTAAAAAAACTACTAGATCTCGTTCAAACTAATTTTCGGTGGAAGTTTGCATGGTAATGTATATCATATTTCTTTTAGTTTTATCATTCTCTTATTTTAGAAGTCACAGGGGGGGGTCACATTTTAGCAATTGTTCATAATTGTCCAACCTTTGATACGGGGGAATGGGTGTTTTAATTTACCGACCGAACGACACTTTCGCTCTAGGCCCTCTGGGTTCAGGTTTTTCAGGATTAAAATATAATTTAAACTAGTTTTATCTACTACGCTAAACCGTGCAACATTTTTATTCTGCACATAGTTATTCCAGCAAAAAACAACTGTTACTTTGAGTTCACAGCTTTATTTTGAACAAAATTTCGACAAAACTAATTTAAAATTTGCAGTTAAAAAATACAACCAGTGCAAAGTTGAGCGGATGTCACAGATGTCCGGCGCGCATGAGTTATGGCTTGTCTATAGTTTTATATTAAATTCCGACTAGAGCTGACTTCGCTTGTCTATTTTATAACTTAGTTTAAATAATTACTAAGGTTGGGAATACATTATGTAAACATTACGTTAGGTCACTGGTTGTAAAACTTCAATGTGTCAGGAAAAAGTAATTTTTCTTGTTTTAACTCTTTGAGATATGAATAAATAAAAGTTAAAAATAACAAAGATGAAAAACGAATTGTATTGCAAATTTCATTAAATATAAAGTAACAAATTATAAAGTTGGTAATCCTCACAATACATTTAAAAAAATAAATTCAAATTAACAAATAAGTTTTGAAAATATGAAATAATAAAACTGAAGCAACGAAGTAGGTGTCCCAAGACACTTCACAGACAAAAAGTTGCATTAAAATCTTACCAAGTTTCTAGCGGCAGAAATAGAAAAGGCAAAACTATCGAGCGGTAATTAGATGGACTTTAAAAGATGGCAGTTGCAAAGTAGGGGCCCTGACCCGGTCCCGTTTGAAATATTCCCGCCATTTGTCACTGTCCCCCCCCCCCCCCTCACCTTATTCCCCCAAGAGAAAAGACCGACGACCAGCTAATTGGTAATCTTCAAAAACATATCGGGAATATTCGTATCGCTGAATATTTACGTCGATGATTTTCGTTTTATATCAGTATTTGATAATCCGAATAGCGCAGTAATCATGATTCGGCACTAGCGACGTCAATTCCCGGTTGAGTCAATTTATAAAAGCTATCTTTTCTAAATTGGTATCCGTTTAAATGGGTTATAAACCAAAAAAATAATAATGTGTTGCATATTACTGCCTTATCAAAGCCTAAAATTATAATCGAAGCGGTATGCGGCGCAGCTCGCGCGGGCCGTCATTGAGAATTCAATTTTCAATTCAAAACCAATTTATTTCCAATAAAATTCCACTCGTGCAGACCTGAGCGGATAACCTACGATTCCAGTATAGTCAACCTGAAAAATAAGGCATATACGCCTTAAATAATATTAAGTGGAGTAAGGTTTTAAATCTAAACAAATCCATACGTCTTCTGCGCTTAGACCGTGTTACGCAAGATGCAAGGCTCATAGCTAGCATAGCAAATTTTAGCCTTCTCTTTGTATAATTGATTTGTAATAATACTTTAAAATTACTTTACTTGCCCTTAAACGTTATTACTACAAATCAATTATACGACAAAAAGGCTAAAATTTGCACAGTGGTCCGTATCAACCCTTAACCTAACAGTAATGGTCAAGACAGTAGCCATGGCCACAATATACTTACTTAGATACATTTATGAACATTCATGACTTAGGTAAACATTACTCCTCGCGGGATTCGAACCCGCAAGGGGAAAATATTATGTTTATGGGAAATCAAAAAGAACACGTTATCATGTCTATCTATCTAGCGTTGCTTTTAAGCAGGATATGAACACCTTCATAGAGCGTGCATGTCAATTGTCCAAACACAAGCACTTGAGCGAAGAGTGTAAAGTTGAGACATCACGTCCGAGCATCTCCCGAGCACTCGCAATCCGGGCCTTATGAAATTCAATGAGCATTTTGTCTCTTTCAGGGCGGTACATATGTGCTGGGGTGTCCCGTTAGTAATCCTGGGCGGCAGTTTTTAAGTGGAACAAGTTAAAAGCCGTTGGCGTTGTCAAGCAGTGATTTGCTTTGAACGCAAAGGATTTGAGATCCGATTCAGGTCAAACAGAAGACGAGCTCTTTATACGGATAGTTGCAGGGACATGCTGGATGCAGGCCGCTTTTGATTGTTCGATGTGGAAGCCATTGGGGGTGGCCTATGTCCAGCAGTGAACTTCCTGTGCCTAAAATCAAATAATGTGGATGATTTTCTGGAGTCGATGACTGGTTTTTTGGTGAACATTACTAACCGTACACTAAAACTACGCGTATGCCACCACACGATGCCGTCTTTATTGGCATAACCAGAAGTAAAGGCTTTCGCACAACCACGTACTCTACTGCAAGCCGGACACCTCAAAAGATATCTCGGGATACCCTACGATCATACCTTGAACCGCTCCGTTGGTTGCATTGCATCTCGTTAACAATTTTGACTCTCTGATTCAGACGTCACCGGATACAATAATCATGACAATCTTATCATCATCATTTCAGCCACAGATCCACTGCTAAACATAGGCCATGACTTCTAGATTTGTTGGTTGGAAGTGACCTGCTTCCAGCGGCTTCCTGCAACCTTTACCTTTACAATCACAAAAAAAAGACCAAAGCTTTCCTAAGGCTAATAACTTTATTACTACCAGAAATCATTATGGTCGATACTGGAGGCCTATCACGACAGTGTATCGATCGATCGGTCGTATAAACCTAACAAATTAAAAAAACCAGGCTCTTGTGTCAATTCATCGACGTAATATGACCAACGGCAGCAACCGATGATGGCAAATTAGCCGTGTAAAAAACCCGACCGTTTTAAATTGTTCATAAATTGTCAAACCTTTGATAAAGTGAACGAATATTTTAATTTGATCGGATAATACGACCGAACGAACTATACGCTTTCGTGCTAGGCCTCCTGAATCTACAGAAACTATAAAAAGGCGGCAGATCAGAAGTGTATATATTATATATTCGATGGTTTGTACCGCATGCGAATACCGAATGCGGTATGACAATCTCGCTATCGACTTCGGACTTTCCTTATCCAATATTTCGCATGCGAGAACTCCCCGCATGTCGTATACCCGAATTATCGACCAATTAAAATGCACCTAAAGACTATCGGAGCTCTCGTCGCTTGGACCAGCGTCTACTCCGACTAGTTTTCTCCTCGCTACGGTAATCCGGCGGCCGACACGTGCCTCCTCACCTGAGCTAAGTTGGCTGAGAGCTTTATTTACGCGCGGATCTGTCCTGCTGCGCCCTGCGCCTTCGAACACGGGTTATTTGCTCGCCCATTTAGGGTTACGGCCATTGCTCCGATTGATAGTTCGATAAAAGAGATAGAAAGGTACTTTATACGATCGACGGGAAACCGACTTAATGATGAAATAAAAAAAAATACAAAGTTGAGAAAACCGACTACACAGTAAAAGATTCATATTATTTCTCATCTTTAAAGGAACTTTCTGGCTTTAACAGAAGATCGGCTTAGGTGGATTAATAGATTGGATTAAGCAAGGTGCTAATTAATGAGGCTCACCCACCTAATCTCACAAGTAGAAAACAGGTTAATCTGTATCATAGAAATAATGTTTGAAAGTAAATAGATAAATACAGGTTGACTTTTTTATCACCATCCAAACCTCAGAAGACTCCCGTGATACAAACGAACAACTCTTTCTATTGGACAAACTCTCTTACTGCAAAAAAAAGCTGTTCGATGCATTTTGGTCGAATGAATATCCTATCAAGCTTCAATTACCCACCGGTGGCCACGTAACAATAAAATGTTCATTGTGTGTCTTTATCGTGGCCTGACGGAATATTGATATTTTGTATGAAAAAGCTGTTTTTTTGCAGTTAGAGAGTTGGTACAATAGAAAAGAGCTGTTCGTTTTTATTACGGGAGTCGTCTCAAAGGTTTGTATGGTGATAAAAAGTCAACCTGATAAGTAAAAATATATATATATCAGTTGAGCAAATTAAATTATTGTAAAAAACATAAGTATTATTTCAAGTGTTATTTATCTTCAATTAAACCTTGCATGGATTGCTAAAAACAAAAATTTACAACATAAGTATATTTATATACTTATAATAAAAACAACTTTTCCAGTCGTAATGTGATAAATTACTTATGAACGTCAATCGATATTTCTGTACAAATAAGCAATCAAACGCTAAACTTAGGTATTTTTCATGAAAAGCAAAGTACCTACGCTTAATCCTCTTTGCTGAATGTGTTTGCGTAACAGCTGTATTCAGGAATTTGTATTACAAATTCCGGATTGGATGGCTCTCACTGCTAAAGGTAACGGCTGTTATAGGTGGCTACGAGTCACTTGCAACAAGTATAAATGATATTTTATCAATAGATCTAGTTACTCTTTGTTTGGTCTGTGTCGTAAAGCGTCATATTTAGCTGATCAATGATGCTATCTATTTTATAGCCTTCTAGCAAATTCAGTAACCAAAAAAACTAGTTTTAAGGTGGATTTAACACTATCTAGTTAAGGCGAAAGGTTACATAAATATAAATTGTTTATTAAATACTAGAAAAGAAACATTCCAATCGAACACTTTACAGCGTTCGTGGTCACAGGTAGACTAAGGTGTTATTCGTCTTTACAATATTTTGAAAAAAAATATAAACTACCGTCACTCAGTTAATATTAATTTGTGTTCCTATCTACGCAAAAAGAGCTAACTGTATCTAGAGGTCTTGCAGTGCGGGGTCTAGCATGGGATTTCGTTAGAACAGGATCCCATGCTGGTGGTATTTTCCAACCATCTTCTCTGTTGAAATTCGGGTGTCTTCTAATTTCAATTGCCTCCCGTAACATGCGAGGATGCGCTTCAATCAAAACCTACTTCAAGCCGCCGAAAAAGATTAACCAATTTTTACCACCTGTCAAGTGCAACATACCTCTTCAAGATGCGGGGGTGTACAGACTGGAATGTGACTGTGGGCTCTCCTATATCGGTCAAACAAAACGAAGTATAGGCGTGCGGGTAAAAGAACATATAGCCGACATCAAACATAGACGGAATACTAAGTCTGCAGTGTGTGAACATGCCTTAGATACACCCAACCATTTCATACGATTTGACCAGCCTAAAGTCCTTCATATTCATTTATTGCGTCATAAGTGTATACATAAGGTGTTACATTGTGTGAGATCATACTTATGGACCCTGTAAGGGTATTGCATTCTTATTTATATTTACAAATACAATATTACTATTATTATTATTTAATTATAAAATCGTCATATTTAAAATTCAAAAGAAAAACAGTCGCATTTAATTCGTTAAATAAAATAAATAAAGTATATAATGTCAAGAAGTAATACACGAGATTCATCTAAACTAAGATTAAATTTAATTACAGGAGAGGATCACTCAGGTTAATACAGTATGTCAAGTAGGTATAGTTTTTGTGTGGAGGGTAGACCAACATTTTTTATGTTGCCAAGGAACTTGCATTAAATATTTTTATCGTCAAAGAATTCTTTTAAGTCGTAGTAGCATTTGGCTATTAATTTTTGTCCTTGCAAGAGAACGACGATTTGTTCCTCGCATGTTACGGGAGGCAATTGAAATTAGAAGACACCTGAATTTCAACAGAGAAGATGGTTGGAAAATACCACCAGCATGGGATCCTGTTCTAACGAAATCCCATGCTAGACCCCGCACTGCAAGACCTCTAGATACAGTTAGCTCTTTTTGCGTAGATAGGAACACAAATTAATATTAACTGAGTGACGGTAGTTTATATTTTTTTTTTTTTTTTTTTCAAAATATTGTAAAGACGAATAAAAGACAACAGTATTCGAATCGAGTTTAATACCCGATTATACCCTCAAGCTAAACAGTGTAGAATTTAAATTACGTTACTTCATGTAAGTTAAATAATAAATAACTTTAATAATATTCACAAAACGTAACAGTACCTACAACTTCATACTTATTATTATACGTTCCTACTTATAACTCTTCTATAATTAAAAAACAATCAGCAAATTCACTAGAAAATATCAAAATAATAATCTATTTTTTTTCTAAAACTCAAGTTGTTTTCGTACGCTCTAAAATAATAATACCTATATTGAAGCAAAATTGAATACTGCCCGGGAATTCCCAATGCTTCTATAGCGGCTTGCGTCTGTATTTTGGAATTTATACAGCCCGAAGGCATGAGGCACGAGTTTAGTGAATAAGCTGGGAAAGATCGATGCATCATATTAGAATACATATCCCACTGACTGAACTCAGAATAAATAGAACTAGTATTTTACGTCAGAATGTGGTTGTCAATTTATATTTAAAAAAAATTCAAAATTCAAAATATTTATTTGCTTAAAAAACATGGTATAATAGATGTTACAAAACTTTAAATAGTCGAACATGTTTGGCCTTCCACTTGATGGGATGCAAATATTGGTATCGCAAAAAATGTCGACAGCAAAAGACAAAAGATTATAACACTACAACATACATTTTACTTCATATTATATCATTACCTCTAAGTTTAATTATCATTTATTAGTATCGCGATTATTTAAATTATTATTTATTTATTCATCTAGAAATTCTTTGATGTCATAGAAATTGTGAGCGATGAGCCATTTATAAAAATTTTGTTTGAATTGATTATAATTTTATTCAAATTAGTTCACTAATTAGTTAATACTTTCATAAACAAAAAAATCTTAGAATCATTTTACTTACCGAATTGTCTTGGTTTTAAAATAGAAGAAATAATACCCTTGTGGTATTTTGACAAGGGCGTCTCTCAGGACGCCCAAACTCGATCCATTTGAGAAAAGTTTTTTTATCTGAATTGACCCAAATCATGAAGGACACTTTGCATTCAAGGCAAACCACTATGCAAATGAAGTCATCAAATGTTTAAAACAAATTAAATTTTATAATATAGGGTGTATCAAAAGTATCTGAAAAGAAAGTATTCCTTATTATGATATATGATAAAGAAGAAATTTCCTGCTACGGATTGGTAATTAACGGTAAATAAATAAATAATTGCTTAATTTTGCTTAACAAACTCTGCCATCCGCATTTGACAATGCGCAAGAGTGAGATAGTTCGAGCAAGCTATTGGGCACTTGGGCAGGTGTGGTTATAGACAAAATGAAGCTTAATCTTTAGTTTATTATTTTGTTTTAAATAAAAATACAGATGAAATTTAAATTCTGGGCAAGCTCGCTCCATCGTAGATCCCATCTATGCTTTAGCTAGAGCAAGATTGGGGTCAAGAGTAAGCCCATCTCAAATAAAAAAATAAATAAAATATATTTACTTGTAATATAAATACGCAATACTTCCATCCATTGCAGCTGTGGCAGATATTTTGGAAATCCTATTAATATTATAAATGCGAAAGTTTGTTGCTCTTTCACGCAAAAACTACTGAATGGACTTTGATGAAATTTTGCATACATATAGAATATGATCTGGATTAACATATAGGATACTTTTTATCTCCGAAAAATGATCCTGTGAGATACGCGATCACGCGTAAAGATCACGCGAGCGAAGTCGCGGGCAACAGCTAGCTTATATATCCGAATTATTAATCCTACAACAAACATTGATATTGAGATATTATTAAAACTTAAAAATAGACTTCAGACAGAGGTGACTGACCTCTGGAATGAGGAATAGCATTAGCTTAATTTGAAAGCTTAGAAGTATCATTCCCCCGCATCCCCAAGGGGCTGTTCAAAACTTTTCGCTTGTTATAAAATAATAGTAGTTCGTAAACACTGTTCGGGCTGCCACAGAGTTACGAATAGTTGCATTATTTTATTTCTGCACATTTCGATACATTGCATAAGGTCGTATGTTCAAATGCAAAATGTAACAGTTTACGTGTTGGCGATCTAATTGGCTTAGTGGCGCAATAATTTTCCTAAGGTTTTAGAGTTCGATTCCCTGGTCATTTCAGAGAAAAAAACTACCTAAATGTCTAGTTGCGCTTAAAGATGTCCTCGGTAAACCTATTGCCTGTTATCTCTTTTCATAAGATTAATAATTTCCTTCAAGACCATGAAACAATTGTCTTCTCAAAAGATTTCTGGTGTATATTTAAAAATATTAATTTTGTTGTCCAAGATAAATATCTGTCGCAGAACCGACGAGAGGTGGAGCAGAAAGGTTCTCGAATGAATACCACGCTTACCACCACCCCCCCGGCTAGATGGACCGATGACCTGAAGAAGGCAGCTGGCAGCGACTGGATGCATAGGGCAGGAGATCGTGCGCTGTGGCGCTCCTTGGGGGAGGCCTATGTCCAGCAGTGGACTGCAACAGGCTGATATGATGATGATATGATAAATTTTGTTGTCCAAAAACGATCTCCACTTTCTCATGTCACTGTTTTTGTGGACGGTATGTCAGGTAAATAGATTCTCTCTTTCTATTTAAGATCGTATTTTTTTTAAAGAACTATTGATAAAAACGTGTAGTTTTTTGATTAATCAACAAGACCTTCATTATCATCATTTCAGCCACAGGACGTCCACTGCTGAACATAGGCCTCCCTCAGTGACTTCCAGATCGGCCTGCATCTAGCGGCTTCCTGTAACATTTATCAGGTCTCTCCACCTTGTGTTCGGAAGTCAATGCACAAGACCTCATTCCGTCAAAAAATTCAGAAACCTATTAATATTTTATATTTGGCATCTCTGTGGCGCCCTCTCCGCAACAAGCTCGATAGATCGCCCACGGAAGGAAAGGAACTTGATTAACCCTTCCGGTACGGAGGCGTTTCGGTTATTCATTTAAAAGTTTGCTCATCTAGGGGCCAGCCCGTTACGGTATTGATACTGCTCCGAGGTGCATATAAATTGCCTAGTTCACAACTTTGTATAGAACGACGTGAGGCTTTGAGCTTGTAGTTTAGTGATGTAGTAACGTTGCAAATGCGATTCGAAGGAGGTAACAAGCTAGTTTCTGCTTACATTATAATATAAAGCGGGTTTTTGAATCGTTTTAGATATTTTTTTACTTAATTCTGGCAACAACACGTGTATAAGACTTGAAAAATCTTGTGTTTTTGTACACTGCCTAATTATTGATTATGTCAAATGGGTTTTTTATAGGACATGTGACACTTTTTATCACGAAAATATAGCTTAGAGCGTACTTTGTCTCTTTCAGGGCGCCACTGAAGGGGATAAAAATAACACGGGAAATGCTTCGATGTCATATTTTAGTTATAAATTGCAATATAGTGATAGATAAATGCTACTATTTATCCAGTGCCTAAGTTAGTTAAAAAGGGTGTGAAGCTATATTCCATGCGGGAAAAGCCGCGTGCACTGTTAGTAGTTATGCTTTTTATTTCATTTTACATTCAATAGCAATAAAAAAATATTTTGAACTCGGAACATCACTGCAGGGCACCTCCTTAAATATTTATTTCGAGTCAAAGTCGGAATTCGTTAGTGGGCATATACAAGCCGGTCCAGGTCTTGGAATGTGCACCTGGATTCAAGACCTGGAATTAGTTTTCTTGGGCCTTTTGTGAATGGGGAAATTGGGGAATCAAGCGTTTTAGAGTAAAGGTATAGCTTGCAACGGACAAGGTTTAAGCGACAAGGTTAACAGCGTTTTAGTTGCTTCGAGCCGATTTAAGTTTAACATTTTGAAGGTATAGGTTTGAAATTGAAAAGGTTTTAGAAAGAAAACATTAGCGCGGTAACATACGTATACATGGTTCTTATTAAACAGTGACCTAATTTAAGGAGGCAAATGTATTCATCGACATAAACAAAATTTACTTAGGGGTCAGCATCAAAATCGTTAAAAAATGTAGCTACCTACATTCCCCCATCGGATTTTTAGCCCGATTCGCCGATCGGATTAGTTTTTACACATAATTAAAAAGTGACCCTATAGAAAAAGTTATCTGTACGGTTTTTTTTTGTTACTTATTTGTTTTAGTTATTATTTTATTTCCTGAACCTGAACTTTTAATAGCCTTGGTTAAAAAATATCTGGCTCCAATGCAAATAAAGTACTAAATAGTGTTAAAGGTCAAAGTTTTGTAGTGTAATATTTTATGTTACTTCTCGACACGAGATAAAAATAAATAAATATTGGACAACATCGCATACATTGCTCTGATTCTAAGGTAAGTAGCTAAAGCAAGCACTTGTGTTATAGAAATCAGAAACAACGACGGCACCACAACACCCAGCCCCGAGCCAATATAGAAAAGTTCATTTTCTACATTGACCCGACCGGGAACCTCAGAGATGGTGGCGCCATTTAAAGTTCGGCGTGCTCGCCTCTCGGCTTCGGAACCTCGTCTAATCGAAGATATCCTTAATTCCAAATATACCTCGCTACATAACGCGCTTAAAGTACCTCATATTTAAAAGAAAGGTAATACCAAAGAAAAAGAACCGAAACAATATTATTCTCATCCTAGACTTTCCATTACTGTTTCCCTTCATACGCCACGAAAAAGATTCAGCTGTCTCAAAAATTAAAATGCTAAGTGAAAAAGATATTCTTGGGAACAATTTGGCCTCGTACCAAGATTCCTCCAAATGAAATCTGCATTGGTTGAGACAGAACCCTCCGGCCGTATAATAAGCGATCCGTAGGCTCGGTTCACATTACTTGCCGCTTTTGAACTATACTACGAGTATCTATGGCCACAATGGAGCAGCTGCAGCAGAGGCAAAACTACTCACAGATGACGCTAGTGTGTTTGGTCTTACCATCGGACAATCTTTATCCAAAACAAGTAACTGATTTCTCACTTACATTAAGTATGAAATAACAAGTCTTGTCAACTCTTGCCCATACTAAAACAGTACAGATATAAATGAAAAAACCTAGTTTAAAGGAATGTGGTCCAAGGGTGATACCCTTTCACTTTTAAAACTGCTGAACGGATTTTGATGAAACTTTATAGTAATATAGTTTAAAGATCAGAACAAAACATACCTAAGCTACAATTTATAAAAAATCTGCGCAAATTGGCCATGTTATGAATAAAACTACTTACTAGAATGGGTGAAATATGTTCAAAAATCGGAAACGGTGTAGTTGTGAGCTAAAATAAAGGCAAGTTACGACCCACAAGTAGAAAGGGATCATCATCATCATTATGACAGCCTATTGCAATCCGATGCTGGACGCAAGCTTCTCCAAAGAGCGCCAAAGAGCACGATCAAGTAAGGGGTATGTAACAATAAAACTTAATACATTACAATAGCCCTCGTCCAAACCACACTGGATGGACCCGAGTTACGAAAACACCTTATACTTAGGGTGAGGCCTGAACCCTGCAGAGGAAAGTAGCTAGACTAACATACTGCCTAGTTAAGTACGAGTACCTAAAATGTAAGTAGTTTTATATTGGACAACATCACATACATTGCTCTGATCCTACGGTAAGTAGCTAAATCACTTGTGTTATAGAAATCAGAAACAACGACGGTACCACAACACCCAGACCCGAGCCAATATATAAAAGTTCGTTTTCTACATTGACCCGATAGGGGATCGAACCCGGCACCTCAGAGATGGCGGCGCCATTGAAAGTCCGGCGTGCTCGCCTCTCGGCCATGGAGGTCGTCATTAAATGATTTTGAAATACTTTAGTTTTAATTTGCAAAATAATTTGCCTTTTATGGCCAGACTAAGTTATAGAAAAGTTCAAATATGATTCTTTAACTCCATGGTAACGACCAAGCCATTTATGTTTTATTTTTCCCCAGAGAGGCGGTTTCTTGAATTCCTTAGTTTCATTTAAGTATTATCGCTGTTCAGGGAGAAATTTCAGTCCGAAACAAAAGTCGGCATAAATATATTTAAAAACAACGATATTAATTTTATTACTAGTCTAACTGTTGCTTGTTGAAGGAAGTCATCGTTAGTGTAGGTAGTCTACTATTCCATTTCATTCAATTTGAGTAACCTTCCAATTTAAATACGTTTATAAACATCCGTGACTTGGGATTAAACGCTCGTGGTCTTAACCCTAACATTCGCCCCTGTCGCGATTTGAACCCGAATGGTTTTTCACTTGGTCTAAAGAGTACGAAAGTTTAGTTTAGTTTATTCTCGATTTTTAGGGTTCCGCACCCAAAGGGTAAAACCCTTTGGTTGCGGGACCCTATTACTAAGGCTCCGCTGTCCGTCTGTCTGTCTGTCCGTCTGTCTGTCTGTCTGTCTGTCTCACATTTCAGCAAATTTTCACAGATGATGTTTATCTCTTGCCGCTATAACAACAAATACTGAAAAATGGGATACAATAAATATTTAAGGGGGCTCCCATACAACACGAACCCTTCGTGCGCGAGTCCGACTCGCACTTGGCCGTTTTTTTGTTTAATTGTTTTGATGAGCAATACTACCGCATTAATGAAGACCATAAAATGATTATGTGGCTGGCCAAACATCGTTAAGAAAACGTTGCACCATTTCTAAACCCAATGTCCTTCTAAACCTTTATTATAGGAATAGCGGATTAGTTGCTAGACCTTCTGCGTGGAAGATTTTAAACCGGACTAAGGGCCTAGGACGAAAGTGTAACTTTCGTTCGGTCGTATAAAACTAACAAATTAAAATGGTCAGTCTCATGAGTCAATCCTTTGATAAAATATGACCAACTCAATCTATAATATAGCCGTGTAAAAAACCCGACCGTTTTCAATTGTTTATATATTGTCAAACCTTTGATACGGGGAAATGGATGTTTTCATTTGATCGGATAATACGACCGACCGATCGATGCGCTTACGTATTAGGCCTTCTGGTTTGGGCCTACTACGAAAGTGTTTCGTTCGTTTAACTTAACCATTTAACTTAACCTTTGACAAATTGCAAACTATTGAAAACGGTCGTATTTTTTACATGGCAAGTTTAAGTTGGTCATATTTCGCCTAAGGATTGATACAAGGAGATGGAAATTTTAATCTGTTAGGTTTAACTATACGTCCGAACGAATGTAACTTTGTAGGCATTCTGTACATTTAGAAACTCTGGTTGCTAAATTAATAGCGAAAAAGAGTCAAAGTGACATACTACGTGCAGCACGAGGATTTGTATTCGCAGCGCGTCGCTGTCAATCGTCCGCGTCCGCGATGAAGATTGATGTGTGCTGCCTAGTGGAGTGATGGTGCGGCCAATGCGCGAAATCCAGGGTGGTTGCCAAGGTTCGAAAAAACTTAGTCCTCATTGAGTACTACAGCAGGACTGTGACACAAAATTACATACCAGCAGGGCTAGCATGCGCAACACGATAAAATTGTGACGTGACATTTTATCGACTTTTGACGTAAATATGTCGTTTTGTCTTCGACGATAAGAAAGAAAAAAACAAAATATCATGGCAATGCCGTGTTATAACGTTAAATAAGTGGCTATGATCAACGAGAGACCCTGAAAATATTAATGAAAAGGAGTCGAGAGGTCTGTGATCCGTTAGGTTCGGGAAAACAACAAAATTATCGTCGAAGCCAAAATTTGTCTTGTCTATCGATAAAATAACCGATGCGCGCATGCTAGCCCTGCTGGATTGCAATAAGATAAATTCGATACTCTGAAATCTAAAGTAATCTTTACATACTTTACATAGACTAGACTTTACATATTTAATGGAAATAAAACTAAAAAAACGCAATCACAATCTAATTGATTTACTGACTTAATTGTCAGTATTGATAACATCGAACAGTCTAAATATAACTAAAAGAAATTGAACAATACCGTGCTCAATGTCCTCGAGTAATTGAAGTACCAGGATCAGGGTTTAAAAATAAGACCACAGATTCAAAGTAATCGAAGAGCAAAATTAAATTTCTATAAAAAGCCTATATAATTTAGGAAAAACCAAATACTACCGCGGTGCAAAAGTGTACACCGCCATCTCTTGATAGAAAACAGAACTAGTTTAACACAATGGTACAATTTGACATTTCGAACATAAGTGGACTGTACAGAAATTACATTTTTTTCCGAAGCAGCAACTCACAAATCACGTTAATAGGCGAGTCCGTCAAAGCGCTACAGACGATAAATAATTCAATCCATCGGAATAGAATTTAAAACTGTCCGATTGTGAATTTCAAATTCTGTTACAACGGGCGGCTGTGAGCGTTTTATTCACGTTTCAGTCACGAGACGAGGCAAATAACCACTTGTCATTCGTCACTCGTTTAAACAAGTAATACTAATTGTGTATCGTTTCTTTAAACAGACTGTAAAAAAGAATAGGAGCATACCTCGATGATAATAATGCATTGTAAAGTAAAAAAGTAAAGTATGCCTATAAACGTCCCACTGCAGGGCACAGGCCTCACCTCAACTATGAGGTGGTTTGGGCCATACTCCACCACACGGGCCCGGTGCGGATTGGTGGAGGGGTGTTGTAAGGCCAGTGACTAAACCTTACTGTCAGATATTATCAAGCTAGGCTTCACGACCAATATCAAGCGATATTGGCCAGGAACAACTTTTAACGTGCCTTCCGAAGCACGGAGATGCTCGTGATAAATGTCACTAAATATGGTCGGAATGGTCACCCATCCCGATCGCGGTGTTGGTTGCTTAACTTTAGTAATCGATACCAAAGCATAATTAAATAAATAAATAAAAAGCGCTGCCGCCACTGAGCTACGAGCACCTCAATAATGCATTGAGCAAAAACCGACCAAGTGCGAGTCGGACTCGCGCACGAAGGGTTCCGCACCATTATCTATAAAAACGGCAAAAAATCACATTTGTTGAATGGGAGCCCCCTTGAATATTTATTTTATTCTGTTTTCAGTATTTTATAGCGGTAACAGAAATACATCATATGTGAAAATTTCAACTCTCTAACTATCACGGTTCATGAGACTACAGCCTGGTGACAGACGGAAAGACGGACAGACGGACAGACGGACAGACGGACAGACGGACAGACGGACAGACGGACAGACGGACAGACGGACAGACGGACAGACGGACAGACGGACAGACGGACAGACGGACAGACGGACAGACGGACAGACGGACAGACGGACAGACGGACAGACGGACAGACGGACAGACGGACAGACGGACAGACGGACAGACGGACAGACGGAAAGACGGACAGACGGACAGACGGACAGACGGACAGACGGACAGACGGACAGACGGACAGACGGACAGACGGACAGACGGACAGACGGACAGACGGACAGACGGACAGACGGACAGACGGACAGACGGACAGACGGACAGACGGACAGACGGACAGACGGACAGACGGACAGACGGACAGACGGACAGACGGACAGACGGACAGACGGACAGACGGACAGACGGACAGACGGACAGACGGACAGACGGACAGCCGGACAGACGGACAGACGGACAGACGGACAGACGGACAGACGGACAGACGGACAGACGGACAGACGGACAGACGGACAGACGGACAGACGGACAGACGGACAGACAGACGGACGGACGGAAGGACGGACGGACTGACGGGTGGACGGGCGGGCGGACGGGCGGACGGGCGGACGGACGGACGGACGGACGGACGGACGGACGGACGAACGGCTGGACGGACGAACGAACGGACGGACGGACAGACTGACTGACGGACGGACAGACGGACGGACGGACGTACGGACAGACGGACGAACGGACAGACGGACAGACGGACAGACGGACAGACGGACAGACGGACAGACAGACGGACGGACGGAAGGACGGACGGACGGACGGACTGACGGGTGGACGGGCGGGCGGACGGGCGGACGGGCGGACGGACGGACGGACGGACGGACGAACGGCTGGACGGACGAACGAACGGACGGACGGACAGACTGACTGACGGACGGACAGACGGACGGACGGACGTACGGACAGACGGACGAACGGACAGACGAACGGATGGACGGACGGACGGTAGGACAGACGGACAGACGAAAAGACGGGCAGCGGAGCCTTAAGTCATACGGTCCCGTTTTACCCTTTGGGTGGTACCCAGATGCACATCAAAACAAGTGTCTAGTGCCTAACTTTACAACCTGTATAAAATTATTGTGCTTTAGAAATAAGTTAGGTACAATACGCTACGCAAAACAGGCTCTTTGACGTTATGACATGATGATATTGAGACGTCTTAACTCGAAGTCAGTACTTATTCTTAGCGAGCATTGCCGTATTTCTGAAATTATTTAACCTACAATTTAAATTAATAGACGACAATCTGCGACAGGTAAATGAGCATAATGATGCCCGCACGCGTCGCGCCGCGCCGCCTCGCAGACACCTGAATTACGTCGTGACACGTTCGGCTGACGATTGCGCTATTAACGGAATTAATTTCATTGACACGCGGTAGTTTTCTTAATGAGAACACATTTAAATTTAAATATACATCTTCAAGCAGAATATTTATTATAATTCTCGTTTTCGCTACTGGGGATAGGGACAGACATACAGCAAAAGAAATTGGATTTCTTTCAAAATGCAATCGATCGCCCGATCAATCGAAGCGTTATCTGCAATTTGTTATTGCCGGTCAACGGTGATCATCAACAGCAGTTTCATATTATATTTTATTTTATTAGTTAACAAACGTTTATTGAGTAATTAGTATTAGGTATTTTAAAAAATCTTACAAGTGCTAAAACATTTTTGTTGTTTTTGTAAGAAAGTTTCAATTGAATGTTATGACATTTTCACTATCTAACCATGCAGCTCAGCATTGTAAAATCGGTACAAATGAAACAATTTTTTTACATGGCCCCAAGTCTGCTAATTTAAAAGTGGCATAATTGAATATTAATTGGATCTTATTGTAATTGTTTGAAGCATTTGGTATTCTGCTACTAACTTAATTCTTAAATTTTTTAAGTCTTAAATTAGTAGCAGAATACCAAATGTGTAATTGTTTGATACATTTGGTATTCTGAAACGAATTTTAGTCTTAAATTTGAGTAAGTTAATTAGTCGCTAAATTTTAAATGTGTCAAGCAATTACAATGAGATCCAATTGATATTCAATAAGCCACTTTAAATTAGCAGACTTAGAGCTCAGTTCAAATGCATCCTAAAACATGGAGATGGCGTCACCGAATAATATGAAGATTTTGCACAGTATAATTTAAATTATTCACGTAGCGCGAGATGGCACGTAAGCTAAAAAGTGTTCAGAACAACAACTCGATTTTTAGGGTTCCGTACCCAATGGGCAAGACGGGACCCTATTACTAAGGCTCCGCTGTCCTTCTGTCTATCTGTCCGTCTGTCACCAGACTGTGTCTCATGAACCGTTATAGTTAGAGAACTGACATTTTCTGTTGCCGCTATAACAACAAATACTAAAAAACAGAATACAACAAATATTTAAGGGGGCTCCCATAGAATAAACGTGATTTTTTTGCCGTTTTTATAGATAATGGCACGGAATCCTTCGTGTGAGAGTCCGACTCGCACTTGGCCGGTTTTTTAAATATTGAAGCTACAGCCAATACTCTGCCTAAGGCTTTTTGGTGCCAATCAACCGTCACATCTCTCTGATCTGAATAGGTAGGTGCTCACACAACATCATACCAAAAAATAGTCTCAATAAACCGTTTTCTGATTTTCCCACACATTTTCCTTGTTTAAACGAATAGAAATCAAAAATAGTAGCTCCGATCCTCAATATAGAGGATTTGCCTCCGAGAGCGGATCAAACGGATCAGGATTTGCGAAACATATGAAAGATATTTGTTTTTAAAGTTACGACTTATTTTGCTGAAAAATAAAATATGGGACAATATTTCCTGGGACTATTTTCGATAACTCTCATACAGACGGTTAATTCAGCGTGCTTGTGCACTTTGTGCATCATCAGCTCTTGGAAATCCACTGCTGGAGATAGGCCTCCCCTACAGAACGCCACAGCGCGCGGCTGAGAGCCGTTTGCAGCCTGCCGTTGCCTGAAACCTTGCCATGATCGTCAGTCCACCGTTTTAATTGTGTTAATTAATAATCTTAATTACTGTTCAACTTTAAACATAATTTAAACTCAATGAATACTTACTTATACATCTTCATGAGATGGAAGCTGCCTCTAAAATTTTTATAAGAAAAAGAGACAAGAACATATATATGAGATATATGTTATCTAATGAAGATTCATAATCCAATATTATAATAACTAGTGCATCTAAGTATTTTAACACCGGGTTCCTATATTGTACTATGCGTAAGTGTACATCAGCAACTGATCGTATTGGTGTCAAAAGTAACGAGCCGTTATAGTCGCTCCTATAAAATTTGACGAAGCGTCATCTATAGGAACGCTTTTGAGTATGTCAAGTTGACAATTCCTACCATCCGTTAGCAAAACCTACCGTTTCTCGGATATAGGAACCGGGCTTAAGTCAACCTGAATGTTACATGCCTTTACACCATTTCTACATATATTATATTGCTGTCCTCAAAGTAAAAAGCATAAATAAAGCATGTATATACTATTATCTATTTAAAAGTATTTTCATTGTTTTTAGTAAATATAATTGTCTTTACCGCGTATGTATAAAACGAAAACAACGTTTAAATATTACGCGTAATAAGTTGATACGAATAAAAAACGGCGCAGGTGCGCAAAATTGTACCTGTCGTAACTTCTCAGCACTGACAATCCCGAGAATCCTAAACACTCTCAGCCCGAGCGTCACTCACAACAATTCGGCTAAACGGGCCAAGATTACCGCGCAAAAATATGCAAATATATTCCTTAAATAAAAATTGTTTTGGAGCGGCCCAAACTTGGGCGGAACTCGGCGGGAATTTACATTTTCAATGCAAAATTATGTCCCCCGAGTAAACGGCACTTATGCAAAAATGTCCGAGTACTGAGTACTTGTAGCAATTAACCGCTCTGATTGACTTTAAAACAGTTGGCGAGGTGCTGTAAGGGTACAGTCTACGGCAAGACGAGCGAGAGTTAACGAGCGCTTTTGAACCTTGACACAGGTTTAACGATCAATTAAGACTTTTTTGTTCATCGTTTAGGTACTAAACTAGGAAGCATCAATTTAACTAAATACTAATGGTACAGAACGGTGTTGACGTGGCTAAGTAGTCATTGCGTTTGGGCTGGTAGGTATAATATCTTATAATATTATTATTATTTTTATTTTTTATTTTTTTATTTGAGATGGGCTTACTCTTGACCCCAATCTTGCTCTAGAGCATAGATGGGATCTACGATGGAGCGAGCTTGCCCAGAAGATGCCTATTCACTCTGGACTTAAAGAGAGTCAGGTTATATGCACTCGGAAATACAGACGCAGGCAGGGAATTCCAATCCTTAGCTGTGCGCATTATAAAAGATGATGAGAAGCGCTTAGTGCGGGTTATGGGTATATCAACTAAGAACGGATGGTAGCCGGCCGTGCGTCTGGATGTCCGATGGAAGAAAGGTGACGGTGGTATGAGTTCATGCAGCTCATGAGCACACTCTCCGAAGTACAATCTATAGAAGACCGATAGGCAAGCAACCTTGCGGCGGTGAGCCAGGCTGTGCAGCTTGGACGCCACCAGTTTTTTATCGCCTATTATTCTCTTGGCTCTGCGTTCCACCGAGTCAAGTGCAGCAAGTTGGTATTTCGCCAAGCCGTCCCAAAGGTGGCAGCAGTACTCCATGCAAGATCAGACTTGGGCTTTGTAAAGAGTTAAAAGCTGTCCAAGTTAAAGTATATTTATATAAATATTATTTATATAAAAGTTTATAAAAACTCATGGTTATTACTCAATAAAAGAAAAATATATGTTTTTTTTATTACTATGGACATCCCATAGACACATAGACACATAATTTAACAAAAAATCCATACAAAAACAAACATAAACAGAGGAACGTTTAGGCTCTATAAACTAAACAATATTAAAATGTATCTGTAAGAAGCTGTAGAACTTGTTTAACCTTATGTTTTTGCAGAGGAAATAACATCCCTCGTAATATTCTATTATAACTAAAACCTTGAAGAAACGGATTCCTACGACACGGTTAAAATTATATAATTAACATAATAAAACAACTGTGTGCGCGAAAATATATTAATCGTACCTCTCGTATTCATTTCTAAACCATTTGAAAAATTCCGATAATAGGTACTATGTGGGGAACGCCGATATAGTTTCAGGAGACGTATTTTTGAAGCATTCTATTCCAATTTACATACATTTTCAATTTACACGAATCGCATATGAACTTTTAGGAAATTCTTTAACTGCGATTCTTAGGGTTTCGAATGCGAATTGAATTAAAGATCAAAAGAAATCACGGACAACAGTTAGTATTTATGAATTCCCGTTTCATTAAGTTTAAAGTGTTTATGAAAAGGTGAAGTTCCGAAGTCGAGTGTACCACGTTATTGCAGAGAGTTGAATGTTCCGAAAGTAGCGGTTGTAGTTTAAGTTCGAAGCATAAGAATCTAGCGATAATGACGTTATTGAAGTTTTCGTGTTCACAGGGATAGATATACAAGTACGATCATGATTGGATTAAAGATTGGGCAATCTGAAAAACAAATATTCACTGGGCTTGTTATTGATATTATGGCAACGCCATATGCAAAATAATATTTCACTTGAAAAACAACTTCTCTTTCACTAAGTTAAAACACTTTTCTTGGATAAAATGAATTATTGTGATTGCAAAAATAATCATGCCATATATTATAATCTGTATCGTTGTGATTTCTGACAATACATCTTAAAGATTGTTAAAATCTCAATTTAATAACGCCTAGCGCCATCTAATTCCTGTAAGGGTAATCTGTATTTAGTGTGCTATCATAATTCCGATGGAATTAAAAGTATTTAGATGTTTTTAATGTTTTTTTTTATATTTAATTACATACTTCATTCATTGCAGAAGTTTTGTCGTTGTTTGTTCTATCGAGTAGATTTTAAACATCCGTTTAAAACTGCAACACAAATTAAGCCTTTAAACCGCGAATCCGCGACACTTGACGCTAGAGTTTAACAGAATGATTTCTGACGTCGTCGTCAAAAAGATAGAAAGGCATCGTCTTTCTATCTTTTTCAATGTAAAAAGTCGTGAGACATGATGTCTGGGCCCTAACCATGAATTCTTAAAAGAATCTCAAAGTAGTCAAATCTGTCAATTTTGGTACGTCATTACATACAAAATTTGACAGATATGATGTTTGACAGATTTGGGATTGTTTTAAGAGTTCGTAGTTACCGCCCTGGTGACATTTGGCAACGATAAAATGTAAACGCACCCCACTGCGTAGGATAGTAGGATATTATTTGTCTCGTTGTGAATACCAAGTTTTCTCGTACGTTGCAAACAATAAAATCTAAATATTTTTTCAGGCAGAGCTTGTCAATTTGTTTGGGCAGGGTATATTTTATTATATCTGTTGATGAAAGTAGAAAAGGCAAAGTCTAAGCCCAAAATAAAAGCTAGGGTGGTTCAAGCAGCTGTAAGACATGCCAATTTTACGGTAAAACCTATATCATGTTTTTGTCGCCTCTCTAAGCGTTGACGGAAGTAGAAAGGCTCCGAGTCTAACCCCAAACTAAGGCAAGGGTAGTCCAAGCAGTTGTGTCAAGAATTTCAAACACTCTGTTATTATTTTTAAATCCACCTGTCGGTTTTGTTCGCAGCCCGCGTACCGCGAGTTACCAACTTGTCTCTGAGGAAACTCGCTGAAAGCATGTTATTGGAGTTAAAAATGTTATTGAACGCAAAGCTTCTCTCCGAGTTCGAAACAGTTAAGTGTTTCTACTGTAATCTCGATTATACTTGGAGAATTTTTAGTTGCAATTATTTTTTTTAGTTTAGGCTTTTGTGTTTTATGCCACTAGGTTTATAATATAGATATGATAGTTTTATATATACACTAGCATTATGCAGTAAATTGATTATGAAAATTGGCAGTTAATACAAATCCTTGTTTACCATTTTTCTATGAAATACCTAAAAAACTTATGCTATTCGTATGTAGATGTAAGTATAATAAAGCAAATCTGTAATAGAAATTAATCTGTAAATAGTTCATTATTTGTGTTTGTTTTTGCACAAAGATTAACTCTACTTCGTGACGAAAATAATTTTCAGTTTTAATTAAAAGTAAACACATACCAATGTACAAGCAAGCAAGTAAGTACTGTTAGATAAATAGTAAGTTAGATTTCGCAAATAAAAACTTTATTAACTTTCTTAAGTACCTTATAAAGTCTGCAGGAACGCTGTTTCTTTTTTTTTTATTTCAAGCCCAGAAAATAGGTGTGTTGCTCTATTTTATAAATATTTACTTACGGAATGTTTTAAACGAGTGGTGTGTTATCTGTCCTATACGAGTATAAGGTGTTACAAAAATATTTGCCACCGCTGCAATACTACAATTACTTATATAGATTACGATAGGGAAGAAAGTCAAAGGAAAGAAAGAAGAAGTCTTTTTTGTATTTAAAAATTCAATTTGTACTAAATTTTTGCTTTATTTTGTTTAAAACCATCCACACCTCTCTAACTAACCTGTTGTAACCCTAGCGTACGCTAGTTGGACGGGTGTGGATGGTTTTAAACTAAATAAAGCTTAATTTTAGTGATTTTTTATTTTTTAAATAAAAAAGACGCCCAGGCCATGAAATTTCTTCACTATCGTAATCTATATACTATAAGTAAATACTTTCATGTATTGCAGCGGCGGCAGATATTTTTGTTACACCTTATATTTATTTGGGACCTGGACGTGCTTGAATTCACGTCTCGTACGTCCTGTGACGACATGAGCGAACTCAAATCCCTCCCTGTCGTCACTCAGCCAGTCGAAGCAACTATTTGAGCCGTCCCTTTGATTCGTTGGACAATTTTATTTTTGACCCAGGTAAATTATCGTTCATTGGCTCAAAAATTGAATCCGAAACAGTTGCAGGAGAAAAACAAAAAGTTGTTCAGATGGGAAAATATTTTCAGGAGATTCAAGTGTTGTTTTCTACGATTTCATGTGTCGAAGTTGTATTAATTAAGCAATAGACTGATCCACTTAAAAGACGTAATTTAACTTAATACAACATGAAACTCCAAATATGACAACATTATTTATGGGACCAACATCGTAAAAAAACACTATCCCATTCAAATTCTTGGTCACTTCTCCATTCTAATGATATCACCATTTGTATGAAAAAAAAATGTACAAATTTTATGATGTTGATCCCATGTAAAAAGTTGTTGTAGGTATTTGAGCAGCTATTATCAGTCATTCCCTAAGAGGATTTGTGTAGGTATATGAAGTTACGTGTTGTATATTAACAAAGCCAACAAACTTTAGATTCCTCTTCGTAAGCGCTCAGAATTACAATACACTACATCTCAAACACCCTCGAACTTTCCTCAAACTTAATAGAAGTAAAAATAATCTTATATACTCTCGACTTCAAACCGTACGTGAAAATTCTCCCAATTCCATAATTATTTTCAGTTTTGCACTAAGAATTCGGCGTTTCATTGAAATTCACCAGGCGTCCCTGTCGCCTGGGCAGGCAAAGCAACAATTCGGGACACATCCCGAGCGCGACTGTACCTGGGACGGGACGGGAACTTTTGGACGGCAATTCTGGGAATAATTCTTGACCTAGTTAGGTGGCATTCTCTACCTGACTACCTATTTTGTGACTAGATAATATAAAACGTTTTGTTTAAAAGTTACATTTTCAAATTATATAAAATGTGAGTACTAATTTTTAAAAAAACTTTTATTGGACTCGTCAAAAATCAAAATGAAATAAATGAACCCAAACTAAACCAAATAGGTTGTAAGTCATTGAAAAGTACCACTAACCACTTCTTTTCTCTATTATGAGATAAGCATAAAATGGTATCAAATTCTTGTATCATTATAAAAATGCCCCATTATTATACTTACATAATTTTAAAACGATACGACAGTTACAATGTTAGCGATGCTAACATGTTCTAGTTAAATTATGCCCAGTATACACTTCTAGGAGAAAAGAAAGAACCAGCAGGGCTAGTATGCGCAACACGATAAAATTTTGTCGTGGCATTTTATCGACTTTTGACGTTCGACGAACAAAGAAAAAACCAAAATATCATGCAACGCCGTGTTATAACGTAAAAATAAGTAGCTACGAAGAACGGGAGACCCTGAAAATATTAAGAAAAAGTATTCGAGACGTCTGTAATTAGGGAAAACGACAAATATCGTCGAAGACAAAATTTGTCTTGTCTATCGATAAAATAACCGATGCGCGCATGCTAGCCCTGCAGTAGTCATTGTTAGAAGAAAAACCGGCCAAGTGGATGTCGTGTCACGCGCAGTGTAGGGTTCCGTAGTTGCCCTTCGTTACCACAATATATTTCAGCAACTACTTCATTAAGGTCACTTTTAATGTTTTCCCCTAAGGGATTTTTGGACGACTAAGTTGAACGACTATAACTCTTAAACTAACTGATATATCTTAACCGTTATGATTTTCCTTGAAAGTTCATGAAAAGCACTATTATCATGAATTTTCTAGATTTTTCAAGCCAATAGTTTAGCTTTTAGAGGGCCTTACTCGAACCAAAATTGGGACTTTTAAGTTTAATATTTCGCAAACGGATCCCTACATCGAAATATAGTCTTAGCTTCTCATTTTAAGGGGCCTATTCAACGATACCCCACAAGATGGGGTAGGGGATGAAAAAAAAACATCCCTAGGTGACATTATAGGAGTTACTCTAAAAAAATATTTTTTAAAAATTTAATTCTACCACTTTGTCGGCGTGGTTGATTTACATACTAACAGCTTTCTAGGGTCGCAAAACTTCGGACGGACGGACAGACGGACAGACGGACAGACAGACAGACAGACAGACAGAGTGACATGACGAAACTATAAGGGTTCCTTGTCAGGACTACGGAACCTTAAAAAACTGTCTTTTCGAAGGCTTTCTTTCCGACCCTGCCAATATTTTCCCTATGTATTATTAGTCCGCCAAAGTTAAGGAAAAGTTATATTGTCCGGCTTTCACAAAGACTCAGCCGGCACTAAAATAGGATTTACACAATACGTAGCAAGCTTATTTACTTTTATATATTTTTGCTATCAAAATTATTCTTCTTGGATGTTGCTCTATCATTCAAACAAGCCCTCTTTATGGACAATTGATTTGGAAGTTAAATGGTTGCTTTTTTATTTTCGACTAAGTAAAATCTTTTAGGGGATAAAATACTACTTAAATACAACTACAAAAAAAAACATTATTTCTCATATAAATGATGTAACATGACCAATATGTTGTTCGTTGTAAGCCGAAGCAAGTTCATGCATATACTTTATTGATTGGACTAACTTACCTAGTGACGTCCAATCCTAATTATGTGAAGTAATCTCGTCCTCGTTTTGTACTATGTAGTAGGCACCTTTGTGTAACTACGCGATCTACAATGTTTAAAGTATAGCGCCTTAGAGCGCTATTTATACTGAAAAAAAAATAAAAAACACAACCAATGGCATCCTGTCCCTGGTGTCACGTTTGACATCTGTCAATCTTAATGTCATTATTTCAAAGAATAGGTACACAACTTTCAACATCAAAAAAGGGGTCATAAAAGCGTATACATATATTAAGGACTATATATATAATTATATATACATTCGTATATATATATTTCTAAAAAACCTAGAATCAGGGCTGGGCTGGGATTAGAACGAGGACGAGATTACTTCACATAATTAGGATTGGACGTCACTAGGTAAGTTAGTCCAATCAATAAATTATGTTCCATAATCTCGTCCTCGTTTTGTACTATGTAGATGTTCAAAGAGGAAAGTTGTGTTGCAAAATCAATAAATCATTTATTATGATCACATACCTAATGATTTGCTGAAGTTTGAGATGTAAAAATTTTTAGGTGTTATTTTATGAAGTATCTGTTAGTAAGTAGATACTTCATTCAAATTTTATCTAACGCGGGTGTAGTTGTTTGATTCATCATTGGAATTAATCAATTAACTCTGAATATCAAAACATCTTCAGATCTATACAACCCTGTATGATAATATAACTTTGCATGATGTAACCACCATGTATAATGGTGCAACCCTGTATGCTGGGACAACCCTGTATAGTGGTACAACCCTGTATGACGGTGCAACCCTGTATGACGGTGCAACCCTGTATGATGGTACAAACAGGAGTTTGATGGTACCACCCTGTATGGAGGTACAGCCCCGTATGATAATACAACTCTGTATATTGATGCAGTCAATTGATGACACCGACGACCGTTGTACCATACTTACAGGTGAACCAAGAAGAAGAAGCAAATCACTCATAAACTCGATAAAAGTAATCTAAATGGAAATGGGAAATGAAACTGACGCAATAGCGATTTTCGCAATAGAAATTATTTATGCATAAACTAAAGTTCACACAAACGGAGTCGCGGGCATCAGCTTGCTTAATGTTATCATGAAAACAAGAAAATGATTTAAGCTAAACCTAGTCTCATTTATCTAAAAGAATGTACATACTTAGTAAATGGGTAGGTATTTAAAAAGGTAACTTTACCCCAGTACAAGTGGTATATGGTAATAATTTTATAAAAATGATTATTTTATTATATTCAAATAGAAATCTTGGTAAATAACTTTAATGAACCATCTGTTCAATGTTTATAGTTACCACCCAAAAAGTTAAAAGTTCTTCAACAGATTTTTAACTTTAAGCCTGACTTGTAGAAATCATTTTCAATTGATAAAAACGATGATTTGAGGTAGGTCGACGAGCTGTTGTCTGTACTTATCAATGGTTCAAAATAAATCAATATTAGTGTTTAATATGGCAAATACTTCGTTACCTATGTGTTATTAAATAAAAAATAAAACTAATAGAAATACTGCAAGTATTGATTCAGTCGGAGAGGGATTCACATACATATTTACTGGCAAGGAATAACCCACCGATTCCGCGTAGACTGAGATTAGTTTCCTTTAGTTAACAATGGTTTCAACATTATTATAGTTAATGAGATTAATTTTTGATTAATCTTGTTAGAAAACCATTGATAGAAAACAAATTAATAATATACAACTGGAAATCAGTGTGAAACTCCTGCACTGTATGTGGATCTCCAGGGGGGAAATAATAGGTTACTGAAACAACACAGTTTCTGAAACCTAATAAGAGAAAGATTCAACACTTAACTGATCAATGCTTGTTCAACTGATAAAATAAAAAATAAAAACTTACCAATAAGTCTCATCTAATAAGATAGAAAAAATATTCAAACTTGAATTTTTCTGTGGTCCAGACATCAGTCTGGTACCCTGACAGCCTCAATCCAATAACGAGGAGTGTGAACATATTTGTCAACTACTGCCAGCTGTCACCAATGCCTTGATTGCCAATTGTATTCGGTTTATTTCCAATTTTTCAGTTGAAATTTTCATTTTATATTAATCATCTCCATATACTTGCTACTTTGATAAAATAACATGTCATACAGGTTACTATACTCTTAAGTTTGGAGCTTAATAATAGCTTGTAGTTTTTATGAAACATAATTAGTAGGTATTATATTAAGACAATTTTAACTTGTTTGGGATGTTTTATGTTCTATTTACAAAATCTGAACTGATCTAAAAATGTTTCTTAGTCTTCCATGGTCTACTCAACTGTAAAATAAAATTATTTGTTACAAAACCATATGACAAGTGTATAAGGGTCATATAATGGTATTACAAAAACTGAACTGATTTAAAAATGTTTCTTAGTCTTCCATGGTCTATTTAACTGTAAAATAAAATTATTTGTTACAAAACCATATAACAAGTGTAAAGGGTCATATAATAGTGTATCATTTTTGTAAATGCCTATTAATAAGGCTTCATAAATCTTGCCATGGGTTTTTGACTGACTCTAAAAATTTTGGAATACAGTGATTAGTGTTTATAAAATGCTTTTTACAATGGTTACATTATATTATTGCCAAAAAGTAAATAAACCTTTTATTTGTAACCAATAAGATGAGTGTGCCTTTCTCTTGAATTGTTCACACTTGATGAAGGCAAGTAGCCTAGCCTTGACTTTCAGCCAGACTATTAGAATAGGTATTATTAAGTGCATTTATAGGTTATTATGAAAACTTAGAATTTTGTTTAGGACTTAATGTATTAGATTTAATGTAAGTCTAAAAAAGGGATTTCACATAACTTATGAAACATAGGAAACAATAACACAAATATGCACTAGTTAACAGACCAATTGTAATGGTCTTCAAGCAAGGACCTAGCATTCCCATGTTACAAGGTACAAGATTATGCATATGACCAAGGGCAGTATGCCCGACCCGATTGGGAATCAAACCCTGTAACTTCCAATGTTAAACCACTACACCAATCTGGTAAACAGAATATCCTTTGATTACAGATATTATTTAGTGATTGCAAGTTGTGTTTATTTATTTATTCAAACTTACAATTTTATGAAAGAAAAAAAAAATATATATATTAAAAAATACAAAACTGTGGTTTAGATTTTAAGTATGTGTATGCCAACTATTATAAACTGGCTATGCTTTATAATGTTCTTCCTCTTGGGCCAACATCAAGATGTACATCAATAATATTAAATGCTTGAGATGGAAATCCACACTGCGAGAAGTCACAATTGGTATAAGTGCTATTTCATTGTCTTGTATGTATGTGAATGCAGCAAAAAAGGCCAAGTGTATCTGAGACTTGGTAGCCTTATATATATGGAAGGCCCAATTCTAAATTAGTAAATATATTAGAAACATATGAAATGTCAAAAATTTAAAATCTAATTGAAATTGTCTAGGTATGAGTCTGTGACTTGGTTACTCAGAAGTCTTTTAGCCTTTAATATCAGCTGATAAAGGAGCTTCTTTCTGTGATTTCTCTTGAGTCAAAATGTTGGGTAGAAAAAACTGCTAAGATCGAGGGTGGACACTGTCTTGGTGTCTCAGTACCAATATTTACCCCCTCCTCTTTTTCTTCAGCTTCAGTGGTGCTCAAGGAGCAGTGTCACCTTGACATTTTGTATTCAAATATATATTCAATTTCAATTGATGAAGTCAGTCTATGATTGCTTTATATAATGAATTGCAGATCCACAATATGTTAATTAATAATGTTAAGCCACAAGCTGACCCCTCGTGAAAGCAAGTGGAAGTAGTAAAATTCTGCTGCGAGATAGAAAAGGTAATTATACTGTTCTTTTGGTAATTATTTATGCGACATCAAATAAGCTGGAATAAATGTGTGATGTTTACAGCTTACCTGCTGATATTATTAATCCTTTGTAGTATATTTGTGGTGCAAGACATTTATTCGTTTCACGGTCAACCCTTCATCAAGACTACTAGGGCTGATGTCATGTTGTCTCAGGTCAATATCTTGTGATGACACTTTAGAATGAATAGCCAAATCCACTATCAAGAATGAACATGTGATCACCACGGCCAACCTCCCGTGAAGGCTCCGGGTCGTCATTGATCATTGGTTCTGAGTTGACTTCCGTTGTTTACTTGATTAATTTCTCACAGGCTTTGGTCTCATAGTCAACCCTTCATGAAGACTTCTAGAGCAAATGTCATGTTAAGTCTCAGGTCAATATCTTGTGACGACACTTTAGAATGAATAGCCCAATCCACCATCAAGGCTCTGTTTTGTAGTCATTCTGAGACAACGCAGCGGCTAGAATGAACATGCGATCACCACGGCCAACCTCCCTTGAAGGCTCCGGGTCGTCATTGATCATTGGTTCTGAGTTGGCATCCGTTGTTTTCTTGATTAATTTCTCACGGGCTATGTTGAATGTGGGGTGAACAGCTAAAATGATCATACTATCATCACGGCCGATTGGTTGTGGCTGTCGATTACGAGGAAATCCTCGTAAAAGCCCCGATGTCAAGTCAGCATAGGAGCACTCCCTTGTTTTCTTGATTAAATTCTTGCAGGTTATGGAGGTCACGTTTCGGTAAACGTAGTGTAGGACTTCTCTTAACTCCACGGACCGACGACTTCAGAAACACGGCTGAAAAAGAAACTGTATGCCAAGCAGAAGCGGGACTGCAATAGATAGGCGGTGTCGACGTCGTTTTGAATCACAAATAGTAATAAAACATCTCCAATTGGCACTCTTTCTTTCTTGAGACTTCGTCAACCTTACTGGCCAATATTTTATAGTCTAAACACGTTACTAATCCAGTAAAATACTAAAAATAAACGCGTGTGAAAAAAATTACGTACGATCGCGCAGCGTACAAAAAAGTACAATGACATTAAGATTGACAGATGTCAAACGTGACACCAGGGACAGGATGCCATTGGTTGTGTTTTTTATTTTATTTTCAGTATAAATAGCCCTCTAAGGCGCTATACTTTAAACATTGTAGATCGCGTAGTTACACAAAGGTGCCTACTACATAGTACAAAACGAGGACGAGATTATGGAACATAATTATACAGGGGCGACACACACTGACAAATACTAGGTAGATATCAGCTACAGTATGTGGTGTATTACATGGGTAAAATAGTCATTAGCGTTATTAGCCATAGGTGTTGAAAATTTTATTGTTCCTAATTCCTTCCAAATTGGCCTATTGGAAACAGCCTACATCCAGCGGCTTCCTGCAGTTCTCTGGTCACCACAAAACGCTAACCAAGTTGATGCCAAACGACAAAATTAAAATATGTTGTTACAACTGACCAAAAAGTCGTACCGTGTAAAACACGTTGAGTAAGGATTGGCATCAATCACCGATGTCCACGCGTTCATCACCACGCCACAATGGCGGGTTCGACGCTAAATGACTGATCTTATCGGGAGGGAAACTGGCCGCGTCGCGCCGTTTCATATATCTTAGGAGACAGGTACCGACACATATAAAAGTATGTGTTCATTGCCCCAAAAGAAACTTAAGATAACATTAGTTAAGTCATTGCTCTCAACAATGATTTATTTGAAAACCGGCCAAGTGCGAGTCATAAAAAATAACGCTTGTTGTATGGGAGCCCTCTTATTAAAATAAAATAATTATTTTATTCTGGCTTTTAGTATTTGTTGTTATAGCGGCAATAGAAAGTACATCATCTGTGAAAATTTCAACTGCATAACTGTCACGGTCCATGAGATACAGCCTGGTGACAGACGGACAGACAGACATACAGACGGACAGCGGAGTCTGTGAGATATGTTGTAGGTGTTGAAATTAGTATATTCATGTCAAAATATAGTATCTATCACGATCAAAACGTGTAACATAGCCTATAATAGATCAGTAATACGCACCACAATTTTTTTAAACGATTTCAAATTAAAATCAAACTTTTACAACAACATGTAAGTTGGCGTTTGAATTGCTTTTATAACCCATACTTGAGTTAACATGTATTTGAGAGTCTCGTATCAAAGAATTAAAGCTATTAATATTATTAAAGCTGTTCTCAGAAACGTAGACTAGAAAGCCATGACGTAGGTAATCGGCTGGAGTGTACCCATCGTTTCTCTCTTAGAAGGCAAATAATTGAATGAATTTGTTATGTAAGCGTTGGTTGGCCGACAGTTGTGTATTCTCCTAAGACTAAGTTCATTTATGTACTAAAAGTTATGTAAGTGTGCCTATGTATTTACGTTATCTTAATATATTTTAGAACCCATAATTGGTTTATGGATATTGTTTTTATGTATTTGTATGTTTTTATTGTAAAAATGTAGCAAGCTTATGTAGGCTGGGCACATTTGTCGGAGAACCGATGAAAGGTGGAGTAAACGGGTTCTCGAGTGGAGACCACGCCTAGGCAAACGTAGTGTAGGATGTCCGGCTCGATGAACCGACGACCTTAGGAAGATGGCTGGGAGCGGATGGATGAAAAAAGCGGGGTATCGTGCTTTTTGTCACTCTTTGGAGGTGGCTTACATCCAGCAGTGGACTGCAATAAGCTGAGATGATTGTAGTAAGTAAAAGAAGAACATCTATTTGTCTTCCAATCCCAATCTATTTCCAATCTACTTTTTAAAAGATTTTTCATTCGAATCGCCTTATTTTTATTCGTATCCGAAACCCGACGCCCGCGAGTCTCTCGTAGTAAATATAGCACGCGGCTCCGTAATCCGGCGGGAGGTCGATTCCTGAGATTGTGTATTCAATTTCCTTGCCGCACTGAAGCGCAGACATATATTTGTATTTGGCCGTTGACGTGGGAAGCGGTTATGATGCTTTCATCTTAAAACATTTTAAGCAAATGTTACGTGTATTAATTGATTAATAAGTCTAATAGGGTAGTTTCCTGGGTCAAAAAAAGATTATTCTATTTAGTCCGTCAGTTAGAATATCAAAAAATATTGGACCCATATTTTTTTCTTTTGTTAATCAAACAAAAAATGAGGAAGATAAAGCGCATCAAAGTGAGCAAATGACGTCACGCCTTGCTAAAAAGTGTCGCAAGGTGTGACGTTACGCGGAACTTTAACGGGCTGTATCTTAATCACTTTTTGTTTGATTGAGAAAAGAAAAAATACGTGTCCAATATTTTCTGTTAATCCAACTGACGGACTAATAAGATTTTTTTAGGAAACTAGCCCATTTACAATGTCTACTCATAATCATCAGCCTTGCATCATGCCTTGAGAGAGGCCTTCCCGTGCCGCGTCATTTAGTTCATGATCACCACTCGAGAACCATTCTTCCAAAACGGTTGTTAGTACTGCGAGCGATGCGCCTGTCCATTGCCACTTTAGCTTTATGATTCGACAAAATGAAGCAATGATTTACGATCCAGACCAGGTCAGGTACTACAGGCTATCTGGCCCTTGATTCAGAAACCTTTGAAAACAAAATGTGGACCGAAAAACCACGTGACACTGTATAATTGAATATTAATTTCTTATGTCACGTATTATACCAGTTACTTACCAATTCACTATCAAATGCCTTTCGAGAACTTGTGGTACTCTCATCAAAGGTTTCTGAATCAGCGGCCCGGTCTGGTGAAGGGATTTCAAATATTTATTTTTTTCTCATCTTCTGTATACCACATCGCCTACTACCTCAGTGGTTTGAGCAAGCGGGCGGCGCGGATTTGAGTCGACTGTTTGTTGAAAACGCCCCTTTTGCAATAAATTCGCAATATATCGGCCCGACAAGCGGTTTAATTACGGCTCATCCTGTTTGATTTTGGTTTCTTCTCGTCAAACAACGGCACCGAGTGTCTTAACATATTCGCATTTAAAAAGGCTATGACAATAGCACAGTCGTTTAATACTCGTACAAGCATGACGTTTACTTGTGGCTTGGAATGTTCATTGCGTTGGTGTGCGTGCTTGGAGTCATATATCACATATCTTTTATTTGATAAGGCCGCGTACACAAGTGTTCTGTTGCGTGTCGGGCGCTTTTTTATTTTTTATTTTATTTAATAGGGCACACCAACTACATAATATATTACACACTTAATTTATAACACATGCTTAGAGACATTTTGGATATATATCTCACTTACAGTTATGTTATGTTACTTACAGCTTTTAGTGAGTGATTACCAATTTTTCATACATAATAATGTTTCTTTTTCATCAACAACTTTGAGAGTCTACCTTTATAGTCTGTACACTTTATTTAGAATAAAAAATGAAACAATTCTAATACAAAACAAACCAACCTAATACTAAAATAAACTTAATTTAGGGCCAACATTTTAATAAAAGGTACAGAAGATTTTACAACAAATTGACTTAATGCCAAGTGACATGTCATTCTCTGCGTTACTAAGTATTTTCGTGAAAAGAAAATACAAAAAAACTGCATAACATTGATTAAGGGCGATACTCCGTTACAAGATAGCTTTACCATTTAAAAGCATAAAAGTAATTCCATAATAACTTAACTTTTTATGTATTTCTTTAAGCAAATTACTTTGCCAATATGTGGAATACAATTCCACAATTGTATTGCACATATTGGCAAAGTAATTTGCTTAAAGAAATACATAAAAAGTTAAGTTATTATGAAATAATAATTTCCAAAAAGCGCCTAATTTAGAGTCATGGTGCGGCAAGCATCGACTCGAAAAAACAAAAAGAAATAATGCGTGCAGCATTTCCTAGATGGCGTTGATGTCACAAATAAATTCAGAAGGCAAATTTCGTCCGGTCGAGATATGTCCCTGTAGCTTAATTGGTAAAGCTCCTGCGCGCTAAGCAGGAGATTAGGGTTCAAATCCCGACATGGACGAGTTGTATTTTTTCAATTAAATAATATTTATAAAAGTTATTTCTGTTACATTTCGTTTATCACACCTTTGGATTCGCAATAAACCGAATGTGCCTTTGCGACTAGTTCCGAACGCGATTACAGCCGCGAGCCGTCGAAACCCGCGCCGCCCCGAGGGGGTTTTGACTATGTAAATTTTGAAAAATATTTCCCATTTGGCCGCTTGTCCTGTTGCTAACGCACTGTGGGCTAGTGATGCGCTTAATACGTTGATCTACATTTGTAGATGTTTTGTAGGACACGGTAAGAGCCTTAGATTAACATATAATATAATAATAATAATAATAAATATTGGACAACATCACATACATTGCTCTGATCCTAAGGTAAGTAGCTAAAGCACTTGTGTTATAGAAATCAGAAATAACTTTCGTTTTCGTTCGTTTTCTACATTGACCCGACCGGGGATCGAACCCGGAACCTCAGAGATGGCGACGCCATATAGTCCGGCGTACTCGCCTCTCGGCTACGGAGGTCGTCATATATATATACATATAATGCGAATCAATTTTCAAATCACTGAGCTAACAATGTATACCAACTTTTTTTGTCATTTATACCCAAAGCAGAAAAAGTAGATATCCTCTAACTTAAAAAAGTAGGAGTAATGGACTGTCCATGCCTGTAAACTAGGAGCAGAGGTAGCATTTTGAGATATATCTTGCAGCTGCAGTGGACTATGACAAATTGATGAAAATCAAGTACCAAATAATGTTTTTTAATACGATCTTTTTTATTGGTTGGCAGAACAGCTTTGAACACATAAATATATATTTTTTCTTTTCCACTTACATAACCCCCAAAAAAGCACAGCTTGTACTATAGCGAGGATACGAATGAACATACAATATATTTATCAATGGCTTAGATTTAAGCAGTTCTTCGAGACTGTTTCGAAAAATACACCTCACGACTAGCCTTGATTGTAACAACTTATTACCTCATCATGTTACTTACTTCAAAACCAACCATCGTAACTCTATCTTTATATTTCAGATAAAATCGCACATCACTACGGCGAAAACAGTAAACTTGAAAAGCATGAAATTCTGTTCAGCCAACTTTTCCAGTATGCCAGTGTTCTGTTCTCGGTAGTATTACTTTCGAGTAAAATGCAGATTTGTATGGTTCCATTTTTTTCAGTAAAACGCGCGCACGAATTAATTTAGGTTCATTTACAGAAAGATAAATTTATCTTCCTAGTGAATAAGCGATTCACCTTTCTTTTATACATACTTTATTTCAGGTGGAGTAGAGTAGGATATTATATAGTTACTATCATATAATATGCTTCTTTTATTTATAAAAGCTTTTCTGCGATGCCACTCTCGCCCTTGTCGAATAAGTTTGACAGCGAGAAAAAAAAACACTTGAGGAATTTCATCTTGTCACGTGACGTCCTCAGTAGATTAGTTGGTAAAGCACTCGCCCGGCATGCGATGGGACGTGGGTTCGAGTCCCGCCTGAGGTCGATGATTTTTTTCAAGTGTTATTTATCTTCGAATGAGTTAAATTTTCAGTAAACATTGTATATTTCTTAGAATCTTATGAACTTAAGATGAAAATGATTGAACTTAAGAGTTATAAATAAAATTATAATTCAGCTTTTTCTTAAACAAAGAATACGGCACGAGTAAGGCAATATAATAAACATTACTCTTCTAATGTCTTTGGGGAGAGAAAGATAAAAATAAGCTTCATAATGGCTAAAGGAAATCACTTTATTACATATTTTAGAAGTTTATATTATAGTTGATCTAAAATTATAATTTTACACATTAATTTTCTACTACCAAAATCTGGCTGTACGATTGTTGAACGACAGAAAAAGTGATTACGATTACAACCCCAAATGAAACCACAAAATGACATAATCCGTTGAACCGACCAAGTGCAGTCAGCATATGCACAATTACTCTGGCCAAATATTGTGCATTACTACACAATTCGGCGAATTTATGCGACAATAAGTCTTGCCCGCGGGCGTTACCAGAAATTTAATACCTACTCTGATAAATCCCACGCTAAATTGTTATTTGTTACTTGCTGTCCGGTTAATAATGGATAATTAAATTTATCTGATTATCCTGGCGGATAATGTTGGATATATATGCGCTATCATATGAAGTCATTTGAATGTTTTGATACGCGCATTATCTGTTTTGTTCGACTGGCGTGAAATTGTTTTATAATTTTAATAAATTAACAACTAATTATGGCTGGTATGGTTTCCATTTAGCTGGGACCAACTCAAAGCTTCGGAAGGTAAGGTTCTTAACCTTACCCTCCGAAGCACTGAGACACTTCTGATAAAATTCACCAATATAGTCGGAATGCATACAAACATGGCGTGGATTTCTCAATTTTAGTAACAACTACCAAACCGCTGCCATCACTGAGCTACAGATCCAAAATCCCCTCAGCCCAACCAAATGTAAGGACACAATTAAATATTTACTGCTAAGTCTCTGCCTCCCCTAAGCATTCAATAAGATTCATCATCATCATCATTTCAGTCACAGGATGTCCACTGCTGAACATAGGCCTTCCTCAGTAACTTTCAGATTGGCTGATTGAAAGCGGCCTGCATCCAGCGGCTTCCTGCAACTTTAACCAGCCATCTGTCCACCGTACGGTACGTGGCCTCCATTCCAGAACCTTTCTGTTCTTATTGGCCGTCAGTTCAACGTGCTATGTGCCTTGCCCACTGTCACTTAAAGTAATAAGATCCAATAAGATAACTTTAACTTAATTAAAATTACTTAAATTTAAAAAAGATTGAAACCCAATTTCGCTCAAACATAATATATATTCTCACGTTAATCTTTTTCCATTTAATGGTTCAAAGACGTGATAGGATTCAATACGTGCCGCGCTCGAAGCGGAGCTTCAAGGGCTATCGGCGGGTTCAGAAAGAATAATTAAAACACCGATCTGACTGCTTGATTACGATGAGTTCTTATATTTTTATTCTCGTAAAAGTAAATGATTTCTTTTTAACTGACTTACAAAAGAGGAAAGTTCATAATTCGCTCGTAATGTTTTAAATGTATGTTTTGCTATTTCCTTTTAGTATATCGTAAAGTACAAATTTGACGACCCCGGTAGTAGAGAAGCGAGCACGCCGGACTTTACTTCGCTTCACCATCTCTGAGGTCCGCGGGTTCGATTCCCAGTCGGGTAAAGGTCTTGGGTCTGGTTGTTGTGGTACTATTGTCGTTTCTGATTTCTATAATACGAGTGCTATCGCTACCTAACTTAGGATCAGGAGGCGTATTTTTGAAACGTTAGAATACCAATTCGTATACGAAATCCTAAAATCGTATAGGTACAATTTCCTTGGAGTTCTTATGCGATTCTTGCGCATTCGTATGCGAATTGGAATTCGAGTGCTTCAAAAATACATCAACAGAGCAATGTAGGTGACGTTGTCCAATATTTATTTAAAAAATGATGATAAGTAATGGCCAATTTCAATGTAAATGGGATATTGTTCTGGCACTTAAACTACCTTCGTGTAAATTTTACAGATGGCAGTTAAGTAAGTACCAGTGCAATAAGTCATTTCAGCGCTACCAAAGTCAAACTCAACACTCGTCATCAAAAAAAAATGCATTATGTAAACCTAATTTATGTTTTATAAAACGTAGCTCATAACTCATATCCCCGGACGCAATTAGTGGTGTTATTAGTTCGATGTTTGTATGATTTTTTGTGACTGACAAACAACCATACAAATATAGGATATTAGGTTACGATAACTCTATAAACCTGTAAATGCTCTATGGTGAAGACAGAACTTTGATATCATCATCTAGGACTGAATAAACATCGATTTGAACATGCTCTCGGTGAATGTCTTTTGAAAATAAGTAATATGATGATTTATTAAAATAGATGAGCAGAAATAATAATAATTCAAGAAGTTTGTACGTTCACATAGTCCCATAACCGAGGAGTATTCCTGAAACACGAGGTCGAATAAGGCGGTATTCCCGATAAATCACTGGCGCTGGGAGTGCTGGCATTATTTTCGGAGGGCGGCTTTATTCGCGATATTTCTTGCAACCACGCAGCCGTGAAACCAGCTCATACATTTGCGCGCGAACTAAGAGATTAATAACAAATCTATATTATTACATGCCTCCCCTTCTTACTTGCTATACTTACTAACTGTTGCCCGCGATTTCGTCCACGTGGTCTTTACAATTTTTGACGTCTTATAAATCGATGACCGGCTGCATGCACGAAAAAATGTCACGTATCGCGAGCGAGAGCGCGGAACAAGCAATAGAGAGGCACGATCGGCCTAAGCGTTCGGCTTGTGACGCATCTATCTCTCTTCAGTAGCATCAATGTTTTCTTATGACGTTATCACGTTAAATTAATGTCCGTAAACCGAATTTACAGACAACAATTTTTTTGTATTGTATTATATTTGTATACAATGTCATGGTGCAAGCATTAGAGAACCCTAAAGCTTTTTCCAAAAAAAAAATACAAAACAACACTGTTAATGCGTTCTAATAGCGCAAATTTTGTTTTAAACAGTCGGTATTTGAAGGTTTTTTTAAGGATTTCAAAAGATAATCAACACCATAATGGTGTCTCGACTAAACTTGCCATAACAAAATAACAACAACATTCAGTCGAATTGAGAACCACCTTCTTTTTTGAAGTCGGTTTACAAAAAAGTATATTTATGTCATTGAAAGTGGAAATAATTGTAACCATGCCTTTTTTTTAATTGGTTTGTAAAGAAGGTTCTATTTTATTTTTGTAACATTTATGTGGTAGAGATTTCAGTGGGGCAAAGAAAATTATCTTGATAGCGCTTTACCCGTTTCTAGGCGGGAGATCCTAGATGCGTAAACCCCTTAGACAGGGAAACCAGACCATAGCTGAACACCTCGAGTTAGGTAGGACTAGGGACAATCAAACCGACACCAAAATGTTCTATTTTTACCAACAAAGTTTTTCAATTAACGGTTAACACTTATAAATAATACAAGTTCTTTAAAACCAAAAGCATGCAGTTGTCACTGAATGCTCCCTTATACCAATATGTGCCATCTCACGGCGCTAATTAAGACAATAATGTCAATTAACCGTCACATTAGTCAGCCAGTCTATTTCGTCTGCCGCCGCAGAGCCCGATTTAACCTACGAATACGGATTACTTCATTAAATAATCCACTCGACCTGACATAACGCCACAAGAACAGATAACACTAACGCAAACTAAACGCATTTTACTCAGTAAATGAATTTTAACAATCAAATTATAATAACATTCCGATATCTGCTTGACTGCCGTAAATCATAATTATATTTTAATTTTAATTTTCTTAATATATTTTTTTTTGTCTGACAATTCATTAATACTCTGACATAATTTATATTTTTATATTTAGACATTTGTATGCCGACAAGGCTGATCACAGCAAGCACATTTTTTTTTTTATCATGTACAACATTAATTTTCACCTGTGTATCACAAATAAATGATTTGATTTGATTTGATTTGAAAGGATTTACCACGGCCAAAATGGTGGTGGGTGAAAAATATTGATAGGCTATGATCAGAAATTAGCCTATCATTGCGATACTATGTGTATGTCCAAATTAATCGTGATAATTTTATAAACTATTTAAAATTGTCCATCGATGCTATTTTTGACAAGCTTTTAATTAGATTTTTTCAAATGTTTAAAGCGTGTTTTTTTTACTTTGAGACAAGAAATTAACAGCCGAATTTCAAATCTCATGCAGGTTTAGAAACTGGCTTTAAGGAATAAACCATTTTTATTATTTATTTATTACTGCTTTTTTCATTTACTGTATTTTGCAGTGAGAGTTTGAGAGAAGTGAAGTAGCTGTTTTATCTGCACTGTGGCAAAGAGCACACAAAGTTGCGGTTGCACTCGCCCGGAAGTTATCGTAACTCGGTGAAAGCGGGCTGTAAGTTACCCGGAGAGATCAATTGCCATCCGGAAGAATGGGACTGAGTTTTCCCTGTGATTTCCGAATGGGCTGCGATGTTTTTGTTGTTGTGTAATTACACGGGAAAAAACAATTGAAAAACTATTTATGTTTCGCATTGACTTTGTTTGGTAATGATTGCAAGTGAAACAAAACATTCCAGTGTTTAATGAAATACACGTTATAAGCTTTTTCAAATCTTGGAAATCGAGTTTGACCTGCTCCTATTTTACATGACATTCTGTCAAAAAGTTTCGGGAAATGATGATTTGTTTATGGTTCCAAATTTAAAATTATATTTTTTTCGTTGTTGTTAGATTGGCACAAATGTTTTCCATTTTGGCGCGGAGTTTGAGTTACATCTGATAATTAGATTAAATACAGTATTGTTTTAAGTGATACCATATTATCTAGTGTGTATTGTGAATTCCATAATGGACAAAAACATCGAACAAAGAGTTTGTCTTAAATTTTGCATCGCCAATGGGATTTCGTGTTCGGAGTCTCTGAAAATGTTACAGAAGGCTTACGGCGAATCGACTTTCTGAAAACACGTGTTTATGAGTGGTACAAAGCGTTCAAAAGCGGTCGAGATATGATGGAAGATTTGCCTTGCTCTGGCCATCAACGTCTGCTACTCAAGATAACATCACAAAATTGAAGGAAATAGTAACTGAAAATCCTCATTCAAGTTTGAGAGAGCTAGCCGTCGAACTTTCTGTGTCACACGAGTCGATTCGTACCATTTTAAATAATCAATTAGGTATGAAACATGTTGCCGCTCGGCTAGTCCTAAAAGACCTAAATTTTCTCCTAAAACTCAATCGCAAAAGAGTCATTTAAATGAAACTACTTTTACGGATTATTTCGCGATTTATTAACATTTTATTTAACCTGACGTTTCGAACACTTTACAGCGTTCGTGGTCACAGGTAGACTAAGGTGTTATTCGTCTTTACAATATTTTGAAAAAACTATAAACTACCGTCACTCAGTTAATATTAATTTGTGTTCCTATCTACGCAAAAAGAGCTAACTGTATCTAGAGGTCTTGCAGTGCGGGGCCTAGCATGGGATTTCGTTAAAACAGGATCCCATGCTGGTGGTATTTTCCAACCATCTTCTCTGTTGAAATTCGGGTGTCTTCTAATTTCAATTGCCTCCCGTAACATGCGAGGAACAAATCGTCGTTCTCTTGCAAGGACTTTAGGCTGGTCAAATCGTATGAAATGGTTGGGTGTATCTAAGGCATGTTCACACACTGCAGACTTAGTATTCCGTCTATGTTTGATGTCGGCTATATGTTCTTTTACCCGCACGCCTATACTTCGTTTTGTTTGACCGATATAGGAGAGCCCACAGTCACATTCCAGTCTGTACACCCCCGCATCTTGAAGAGGTATGTTGCACTTGACAGGTGGTTCCTCGCATGTTACGGGAGGCAATTGAAATTAGAAGACACCCGAATTTCAACAGAGAAGATGGTTGGAAAATACCACCAGCATGGGATCCTGTTTTAACGAAATCCCATGCTAGGCCCCGCACTGCAAGACCTCTAGATACAGTTAGCTCTTTTTGCGTAGATAGGAACACAAATTAATATTAACTGAGTGACGGTAGTTTATAGTTTTTTCAAAATATTGTAAAGACGAATAACACCTTAGTCTACCTGTGACCACGAACGCTGTAAAGTGTTCGAAACGTCAGGTTAAATAAAATGTTAATAAATCGCGAAATAATCCGTAAAAGTAGTTTCATTTAAATGTATCGTGTTCGCGTAAATAAAAGACAACAGTACGCAAAAGAGTCGCTGAGGACATGCTAGAACGAGTCAATTCCGACCCAACATTCATGAAACGCATTGTTACTGGTGACGAGACGTGGGTTTACGAGTTTGACATGCAAACTAGTCAACAAGCTTCGGAGTGGCGCCTTCCAACTGAACCGAAACCGAAGAAACCGCGCCAAACTCGATCTAAAGTCAAAGTCATGTTAACTGTTTTCTTTTAGAGCAAATTAGACGAAAAAGGGCAGATTTGTGGGATGAAAATTCTTGGATTTTGCACCACGATAATGCGCCTTCCTACAATGCCATCATTGTGAACGAATTTTTGACCAAAAACTCAACAAGTACCATCGAGCAGCCACCTTATTCACCAGATATGGCTCCAGCCGACTTCTTTCTTTTTCCTAAACTCAAATGACCACTTCGTGGCACCCGGTTTCATTCGATAGAAGACATAAAGGAGAATTCGCGGCGAGAACTGAACTCGATTCCGGAAAAAGCGTATAAAAAATGTTTTGATGATTGGATTATCCGTTGGCGTAAGTGTATCGCTTCTGAAGGAGCATACTTTGAAAGTGATAAAATAAATTTGGATGAATAACTAACATTTTGTGTATTATTAATCTTTTTCCGGTACTTTCTTGTCAGGGGCAGTATATCGATTTGAAACTTACGAATAAAATAATTTGACACTATGAGTGAATCTGAATGTTTAAAGGGTGAATAGTTTAACGTTTATCATTTAATTTCTAATTACTATTAAATCCTGGCGTTTAAGCTCATTTGATTCCGTGTTTTATAGTTTATATAGTTTACAAACTAAAATAAAAATTAAAGTACAAGATGACGCTGCTAGTTTTCCAGCTATTCTTTACTATGTAAATGATATTCAGAAAATGATGTCACTACTAAATATGAAAATTCCAAAAAAGCTTAAAAGATAGCTGTTCAAGGGCCGGGCCCTAATGAGATTAAAATTTGTCGTCCGTTATTAGCTGGACCGATGAGAGGCCGCCATATTGCGAACCGCGTAGTGATGGGAACATAATGTAACAAGTCCACCAAAATCTAAACCGTTCTGAATTTTTGGGCCTTTGTGTCTCGGTCTGAGTATTTCAAAGGTGTCTGAGTTTGTTGCAGTATTCCCGAAGCGGTGGTACCTAGACAAGTGATTTTGGGACGTATATAAGTGCCAGGAATATTATACTGAATAAATGACTTTGACTTTGAGCAAGTCCAACAAGAAAAACCCAAGCAGCGACAATGTTCTTCGATGTTAACTCATTGCAATGAATCCTTACAATCTAGACCGGCCAATGTTATCACCCCCAGCAAACGGTTACTCGAATTCACCTTTGGTCTTCCAAAACACCTTGGCCACTGAAGACATAAGTAATTTAGAGATGAGTTTCGGAAAACGTAGTAAGTATGCCCTTTGCCCCTAACTTGATAGACCAACGATCTTAGTAAGATAGCTGGTAGCGCTTGGAACGACTGCAATATGCTGAAATAATGATGATGAGGGATGTTCGATTTACGCATTAAGAATGAATTCTTACTAACATTTTTATGGATTTTATCCGAAATAAATATTATATTATTATTAGAAACCGGTAAAGTATGCAATGCGTTCAGTCACTTACTACAATAAACGGCACACCGATGTTGAGCGCGGGGGCGAAGAGTTGCGGATCGCTTTGCGCATCTTACGAGACGATCATCGTATCAGAGGCGCTGTTCGCAGACCTTACAACCAATCACGACCGGTGGTGCACGGAATCAATCATTTAATCGTAATTATCTGCGCATATTTCGCTCGGTTCTGGGTGTGTTCATATAGCTAATCTTCAAATAACAACAGTAATTTATATAACATCACTAATAAAACGTTGAAAGACCAAAAGCCTTATGACAAAATAGCTAATTATAGCAACAACATCAATGTTAAATCGATATATGACGACCTCCGTAGCCGAGAGGCGAGCAGCGGTCTGGGCGTTGTCACCATCTCTGAGGTTCTGGGTTCGAGCCCAGTCAATGTGGAAAATGAACTTTTTTATATTGTCTCGGGTCTGGGTGTTGTGGTACCGTCGTAGTCTCTGATTTCTATAACACAAGTGATTTAGCTACTTACCATAGAATCAAAACAATGTGTACGTGATGTTGACCAATATTTATTTTATTTATATCCGATCTCGAGCCAGCCCATCACTAAAGATCCGCTCGGATCTGGAAACCAGTGGAGCGAACCGGATCGAACCCGTTTCCAACACCCGAACGTATTAATCACTTTATAACTCAAACTCGCCTTCTTTCCGAAACGTGCCGGAGCATGGTTAATTATTTTCACAAAATCACACTCTATTGTACTCATTCCATTGATTCGGTAACGAGTTATAACACAAAGAGAAGAGTTCGAGATATTAATTTGATAAAAATATAGATATTAAACCCTTTTGTGTGTCTTTTTTTCTATTATCATTTGTATTGCGTCAATGTGTAGTTTTGTTACTTATTAGATTTGAAGATCGTATTAGCGTAGTCGCGGTGATTGGCTTTGAAGTAAAAAAAGCCAATAAAAGGTTGGGTCAATTCAATTTATAAATGTGCTAAAAGATAACCCTCGCATTTACGTTCTAGTTCCTTGCAACACAAGGATATTAATTCTTTTATCGAGTTTGTTTATGAGACAATTGTGAGTTGTCCAGCTTTGTCAAGCGCGTTAGATCAGTCAAATGTTTAAGCGATCATAATTACTTATTAAGTGTTTAATCTTGGGATTGATTCCTTTGGTATATTAAAACATTGACACTTTCACTCACAATGTTTAATGATTAAATAGAAATACAATAGAACACTACAATTGCATTTTATAATTATTGTTTTAGAATTAAATGTATGGAGCTTGTAGAACGCGTTTGATCGGCCGTCCTACAAAACATTAAGAGCGCCAGTGGCGAAATCTATAGTATTTTTAGTTCAAATACTTAACAATAAATATAATTATGGAGCTACCTACCTACTTATTACTTGTAGATGATTGCTTGAAATAATACAACGGCTTTTAACATCTCGTAGTAGAATCTCACGAACAATTGAAATAACATATTTTCTACATATTTTAAACAGTACTATATCAAATAGGTTAAAAGGTTTCTAAGACAGAAAGATGTTTTCTTTTTCCTTAAGAATTCCTTAAATGTGAAAATAAAACGTCGTGAATTTATGATGAGCAATGTGCTCGAACAAAAACCAGTCTTTTAGCTCAAACGTTTACTTTGAAAAGGGAAAATTTAATAAACATGAAACTCAATTATCTGAGTGCTATTTTGTGCAAGGGTTCGTAAGAACTGTGGAGTAAGAGGGATGACGACTAACTTTTTTTTCTTTATCTATCAGGTAGATCATAAAAATTGGGATACATATTTTTTTCTTTTTCACGTATTCAAATATTAAAAAGATATTTATTGATTTGAATGTCGCATGACGTCACGCCTAGGTACTATTTAAACTTTAGAAAGCCCCCTCTTCCGAACTTTGACGAGCTTTATCTTTGTAATGGTTGGTTGACAAAAGAAAAAATAAGAGTCCATTATTTTTTGATAATTTAACTGACGAACTAAATAGAATTTCATTATCTTTACCCAGTTGTTATCCCTATTGGTGTCTAATGCTTTACCTGTAAGCAAAATATTTTTTTTGTCGATAGAGAACAGTTCTGTATTAAATCACAAAGTTTAAAAAATTTTAGGGATTCAAATGTAAATAATTTATTGCACATTGACACATTACATTTTAGTTGGTAGTTCATACAGTTCTTTAACTTAAAGGTGCTAACGGGATCCTATTAAGGCGTCGCTATACGACTCAGTCATTGTTTTTTAACTGTGTTAAACTTGAAATTTCAAAAAGTGTGTATTGCAAAGAACTTTTTTTAATTAAAAATAAATTATTTCGAAACAACAAGTTTTTTATCATATTTCGCTCACAAACAATCGCAATACATGCAAACGTATAACTATAGTTAATAATCTTAAGTAAAGCAACAAATAATAAGAATTAAACAAGTTGAACTAGACTTGCTATTTGTGTCTGCGCCATCTTAACTTATTGTCATATATTCCCTTATCCTAACACACATTAGGACGAAAATTGTTGATTTTTAATATGAAGCAAAATAACTCCGATACAGTAATTACAAAATACCTTATGTTGTAGTAAGTTTGAAAGCTTGCAATCAGCGATTGCGAGTCGGCCAACAAGCTCCCAAATAAGCGAAGTTGCTTCGTGTGCTAATAAATAGTAATTAACGAGGGAAATTACCGCCCGTCCGCACTCCACACCCCGCACTCCGAACTCCGCACTCCGCACTCCGCACCCTGCAAACACCACTGGCCCTACCATCTGCTCTGATGACGAAGACAAGTAAGTTCCCACAGCTGTTTAGATATACAGGGTGTACAAAAGAATGGGACACTCCTTAAAACCACGTGATCAGCAGGTCATATACAACAACTTTTTCTATGGGAGCAACATCGAAATCGTGATTTTATTTTCAGATGCTCCATACATTATCATCAAGGTTTGCGAGTAAGTTTGTATGGGGAAGCTGAAAAAAAATTTATCGATTTCCATGTTGCTCCCATAGAAAAAGTTGTTGTATATGGCCAGCTGATCACGTGGTTTTAAGGGGTGTCCTATTCTCTTGTACACCCTGTTTAAATATTAAAATTAAATTTTGGACAACATCACATACATTTCTCTGATCCTAAGGTAAGTAGCTAAAGCACTTGTGTTATAGAAATCAGAAAAAACGACGGTACCACAACACCCAGACCCTAGACAATATAGAAAAGTTCGTTTTCTACATTGACCCGACCTTGAATCGAACCCCGAACCTCAGAGATGGCGGCGCCGTTTAAAGTCCGGCGTGCTCGCCTCTCGGCCACGGAGGCCGTCTATATATTGCACCACATAAAACAAACAGTACCTACAGAGAATAATTATACAATTGAATAGTAGGTACCACCATAGAGAAAAAATTATACGTACAACTTAGGCGGTCTTGAATTAACTCTAGATTCCAAATACGGGTGATTCTTTAAAAACCGTTTACGCATATGAATACGGGAAAATGATCAGCTGCGCGAAGCACGTAGTCTTAGTAATTGGAAACCATTTTTATCTAGATTGTTTTTTTCTTATCCTCTAGCTGAAGCCAACATTTTTCGAACTCGTAAATTATCAACCTGTAAAATTGTATCCAACTTTTCCTACATTACAAAATATATATATATTAAACTAGCAATATAATGATACTTATGTACAGAACATTTGTTAGGAAAATCATATATTATAATATAAACATCACGTATACCCAGCCACAATAAATAAAAAAACACGACAGAAATTATTTAAAAAATAGTATAGTAAAAAGTAAAGTATGCCTATATACGTCCCACTGCAGGGCACAGGCCTCACCTCAACTATGAGGTGGTTTGGGCCATACTCCACCACGCGGGCCCAGTGCGGATTGGTGGAGGGGTGTTGTATGGCCAGTGACTAAACCTCACTTTCAGATGTTATCAAGCCGCCTTAAGGCCTCTGACTAGGCTTCACGACCAATATCAAGCGATATTGGCCGGGACCAACTTTTAACGTGCCTTCCGAAGCACGGAGATGCTCGTGATAAAATGTCACTAAATATGGTCGGAATGGTCACCCATCCACTCACGACCGCGGCGTTGGTTGCTTAACTTTAGTAATCGATACCAAAGCGCTGCCGCCACTGAGCTACGAGCACCTATTTAAAAAATAAAAGCATAAAATTATAAAATACGATACTAGCAGAAAACAACATAAAAATCTATCTCAAACAATGGCACTATGATATCTGCCTTATCCATGTTAAAAGAATAGATAGGTTCGGTATAGAATTTGCACAGTTATAAAATTTATTCCACTGCAATGAATGATATTCCTTGAAGAATAACTTTTTAAAATCCAAATATTCCAGTTCCGTCTCGAACGAATTTTAAAGACCGGTGGTACGCCCCAGAAAGGATGGTAGCAAATTTCCCAAAGAGGCTCAACTTGAATAATTATGGTTCAAATATTTTATTCGGCCCAACGCACAAAGTATCCGGGTTAAATACCTGTTTTTGAGCGTACAAAGAAAATGGCGAGCGCGGAATCTCTGGGTTTCCATTTGATTTCGCCACTTTGTGCCAATATAATGTTAAATTAGGCGGGAAGAGCAAAACACTGAGTTCTAAGAGATGATATTCTGTTCTTAACGGCATGTGTTCATGTAATACTTGCTTTTAAATTTGATTTTATATAAGGTCCGATTTTATTAGTGTTCATCCTGTTAACCTGTGACTATATAGGTGAAAAGCAATCGTAAAAACCAATTTTCAAATGTGTACCATAAAAACTAAAAAAGTTAAAAATCAACAACATTGACTTCATATTGCATAAACTCGTCCTATCTTTGCTACGTTAAACCATCTGGTTATCCGTCTTATTCCTTCCCCTTTTACAGAGCAAGAAAGAGTTGAAGATAGGTAGTTTATGCAATATGAAGTCGATGTTGTTATTTTGTAATTAATTTTTAACTTTTTTAGTTTTTATGATAGACATTTGAAAGTTGGTTTTTACGATTACTTTTCACCTATATAGTCACAGGTTAACAGGATGAACACTAATAAAATCGGACCTTATATAGGTCATCTTAGCATATTAGGTATTTACGCCATCCAACATACCAATTTTAGTATCATGGTCTCAAAGTAGACATCATTGTGTTACGAGGTTCGAGACAGTATATCTTGCAAGGGGCAACTCCTTGTTCCAGCACACCCGGACTCGAGCTTATTTAAACAAGCTTTTTTTTAAATTGATTTGGGTTCAAAGCGAATTTATTGAGCCACTACAATATTCGGATCGTCTCCAACGATTGACTTTTTTGACGAGTACGTACACGGGATTTACTAGCGACGGCTAGGTACCTACAGTATGTAGGTATTGGTAATCCTAGGTTTTATTGCACATTGATTTGGGACCTGGGTGTGCTAAGAAAAGGTCTGGAAAGTTTATTACCACACAAGGATTCCTTACTTAACAGACATGACAAGTGATGTCTGGTGTACATTATTTATTTAAGTTACACAATATAGTCACACACATAATATACGTCATCTTTCTGTAGGTAGTTTTATTTATTAAAAATACCGACGACCTCCATAGCCGAGAGGCGAGCATGCCAGGCTTTAAATGGCGCCGCCATCTCCGAGGTTCCGGGTTCGATCCCCGGTCGGGTCAATGTAAAAAACGAACTTTTCTATATTGTATCGGGTGTGGGTGTTGTGGTACCGTCGTTGTGGTACCGTCGTTGTTTCTGGTTTCTATAATACAAGTGCTTTAGCTACTTAACTTAGGATCAGAGCAATCTATGTGATGTTATGTTGTCCAATATCAACACAATGTACGGTAGTCCTAATAACGTAACGAACTGCTTCTTTTCTTGTGACCATGTATCTTTTTTATTTTTTATTTGAGATGGGCTTGTTCTTGACCCCAATCTTGCTCTAGAGCATAGATGGGATCTACGATGGAGCGAGCTAACCCAGAAGATGCCTATTCACTCTGTACTTAAAGAGAGTCAGGTTATATGCACTCGGAAATACAGACGCAGGCAGGGAATTCCACTCTTTAGCTGTATCTGTGTGCCATTCTAGAATTATAAGCCTTATTAGAAAGACGGGTTTCAGTTATCTTTCGCATCCTTAACCTAGTTAGCTTTCTGTTGCTCCTAGACCCTTCACTTTCTTACGTCGATCAAAACAAGAGTAAAATAAACCAATTTAATAATAAAATACACCTAAAGTAACCGAAAAAATATTGATAATAATGGGTCTCTTATTAATTTTACTGAAAATTTACTGTAGCAATTTCTAACTTCAGCTACAAAGCGGGGCGTAATCAAAAACAACTCCTGTGCTTCAAAATAGGTAATGCCATTACGTCATCAAAGGATAAAACAATTTCCACAAAAATCCTTTTGAGCGCCAAAATATTGAATATTCATGATATTCTAATACTAAAGGAGCATCTGCCTGCAAAAAACTTAATTGAATTTTTACCAAAGATTTTTTTTTAAATTAACTTCGTAATGGTATTGACTTTACAATTGTTTCGATTATTGTCGGGTTTGTTTTCTGTTGCTGGTCAAGAATAAACATATTTTTGGAAAAAAATACGTAATTATATTTTTCCGGCAGTTTTATAAATATTGTGGTATTAGTCATCATCATCATCATTTCAGCCACAGGACGTCCAATGCTGAACAAAGGCCTCCTCCAGTGACTTCCAGATCGGCCGATTGGAAGCGACCTGCATCCAGCGGCTTCCTGCAACCTTTACCAGGTCGTCTGTCCACCTTATTAGGCCGCATTAACACCAAACAGATCGTCAGCTTCTGACAGTGAGCGAGCCTACGAAGTGTATAACTATTCATAGAAATAGTATTTTTTTCGTTTACACCATCATCATCATTATCTCAGCCACAGGACGTCCACTGCTGAACATAGGCCTCCCCTAGTAACTTCCAGATCGGCCGGTTGGAAGCGGCCTGCATCCAGCGTCGTCCTGCGACTTTTACCATGTCGTCTGCCCACCTTGTGGGTGGACGTCCCACGCTGCGCTTGCTGGTACGTGGCCTCCATTCCAGAACCTTTCTACCCCATCGGCCATCATTTCTACGTGCTATGTGCCCGCCTATTGCCACTTTAGCTGGCTAATCCGTCGGGCTATGTCAGCGACTTTTGTTCGTTCACGGATATCTTCATTTCTAATTTGATCTCGCAGAGAAACACCGAAGCATAGCCCTTTCCATAGCTCGCTGTGCTACTTTGAGCTTTCTTATAAGGCCCAAAGTAAGAGGCCACGTTTCAGTTCCGTATGTCATCACTGGTAACACACACTGGTTGAAGACTTTCGTCTTTAGGCACTGAGGTATTTGGACTAAAAGATGTTGCGTAATTTCCCGAACGCTGCCCATCTGAGTTGGATTCGTCGATTGACATCCTTCTCAAAATTGGACCTACCCAACTGGATCACTTGTCCCAGGTAAACATATTTGTCAACAATTTCGAGAATAGAGCTCCCAACTGGTACTGGGTAGGGCGCAACATGGGCATTCGACATAATCTCTGTTTTGTCCATGATCATCTGAAGACCTACCGGTTTGAAAACTCTATTAAGGCCATCGAGCATTGTACCGAGGTCTTCCAGCGATTCTGCCATTATCACAATATCGTCGGCAAAACGAAGGTGAGTATGTATTCGCCATTAATGTTAATGTAGAATCCTTCCCATTCCAGGAGTTTAAAAGCATCTTCCAAGAAGTTTCGGAGAAATAACGTCTCCCTGCCTTACGCCTCGCTGCAGAGGAATAGCTTTCGTGCTCTGTTCCTGTACTCGGACCGTCATGGTGGCGTTTTTATATAAACATTTAATCACCTCGATGTACCGGTAGTAAATATGGCACCGCTGGAGAGACTGTAGAATTGCCCAAGAATCGAAGGCCTTCTCATAATCCACAAAGGCCAAGCATAGTGGCAAGTTATACTCTTCGGTCTTCTGTATAATTTGTCGCACCATAGACCACATGGTCTATGGTGCTAAAGCCTTTTCGGAAACCTGCTTGTTCGAGAGGCTGGAACTCATCGAAACTACGCGCGAGACGATTGTAATTCTTCAGCAAGGTGTTATCTCCTTTCTTGAAGAAGAGCACCACCACACCTCTATTCCATGCCTCCGGCGTTATTCCCTCGAGCAAGACGGAGTTAAAGAGTTTCTGAAGGACCTTCAGTATCGGTGTTCCAACCGCTTTCAGAATCTCTGAGGTAATTCCGTCTTATATTATTTTTATGCTGCGTGCTTTATTTCTCTTCCACCAAGATGAGAATAAACTTAACAAAAGGTGGTAAAAGGTGCAAGTCTAGATAGCTCTTTGGATCAAAATAGAACCGTTAGCAGCGTATGAAGTTCTGAACCTTCACGTCGTCGTTTATTGTGATGGAAAATTGATATGTCGCGACTCACCATGCGTTTACATAGCGATCGTTGTGCGAATGATATTTTCAATAAAGTACAGCTACATAGACGAGTATATACCAGGCCAGGCCAACTGGCCAGCTGCCAGCCACCAATTCAATAACAAATTATTAACACCCATTATTGAGGACTACGGCTGGGAGCAATCTGTTAGCGAGCCGTATCAGTGTAACGTATATAGAGCAAACATAGCAGCAGGAGATAAGCATGCTTTGATTAACCCTAGGAGCCACCAATAGATGGCGTTGAATCAAACCAAAAGAAAGAGAGAAGAAAGAAATTGCTGAAAAATTCTAATTCCGATGATGTAGGCCTGAATTTCTGTAACGTACAAAGTTGCAAAAATCGTATAATATGAATTCCTAGGACTTTTATGAATCCCTTTGATCGAACGAATAAAATTGTTTCCCGCCTCGCACAGTTAGAATAATAACGACGAAAAACTAATGATACTATATTTTATATTAATTTAATGTGGTAGACTAGTTTATCATTCGACGGAGCCTAAACCTTGTAGATAGATTATTATATTCCATTCTTTACATCGATATGTAATCTTTTTTTTCTTGTTCTTATTTTGTATACTAAGAAAAATAATGTTGTTTTTGTGTTTTTTATTTTTCTTTTGTGTGTGATTAATAAAAAACTGTCTCATTATCTTTAGTTGGCGATTTGCATTGTGAATTTTTCGGGACGTATCGTCATTTATTATACATTTTTCATTTATAAAACATTTTAACTCTCAGACTGTTCCACTATGTATGTATAAGCTTAAATTCTTTACTAGAATGCTTAGACTAGCAAAGAAAAGGCCCAACCGAGCAAAAAAGGTGCATTTACACAAGTCTCAAAGTCGATACTACCATCTTGAATTCTATTGAAGTTATAATAGAGTTGATGTTTGTTTAGGATTGATTTGTAATATTGATGGTATAGCGTTAGATATTCAACAGACGTGGAGAAATAACACTTATATAAGCAACACACGTGAGAAATCTTACGGTATTCAATCTAGTGGGAATTAAGAGAGGAATGCTCTACGTGAACTATTTATTAAGACAAGGCTATAAAAACGGCGATTAGAACTCAATACTTTTCAACGGATTGTAAATGTCGCTCCAAACTTCTTGCTTTCCAAATCTATAATTTAGTTTTGCGCAGGTGTATGTCGAAAGGCTTCTGGAATGGAGGCCACGTACCGGCAAGCGTAGCGTGAAACGTCCTCCCACAAGGTGGACAGATGACCTGGTCAAGGTTACAGGAAGCCGCTGGCTGCAGGCCAATCTCGAAGTCACTAGGGGAGGCCTATGTTCAGTAGTGGACCTCCTGTGGCTGAAATGATGATGATTGTCAGGAATAAAATGATTGAGCAAAGCTGTTGGCAGTGAAAGGAAAGTAATAGCCAAGAAGAATAAGGCTTCGTGGCGTGCAAGAGGAGCCTATGTCCAGCAGTGGACTGCATGACGTCGTTTTAGTGAAAATTATTTAGACACCATTTTATTTATTTTTAACCTTACAATTTATTGGAAAAGCGGTAAAAATGGCAAACAAATATTTAAATAAATTACCCACAAAATAAATACTACGGATTCGATTTTGTTTATTTTTTATTTATTTTTATTTAAAACTTTATTGCACAAACTTACAATAAGTGTACAAATGGTGGACTTAATGCTAAAAGCATTCTCTGCCAGTTAACCATTGGGCCATGCAGAAAGCTTGCAAAGGGTGCGGTAAGATTAAATTATAGAGAAAAAAAAAAGTTAATTAAGGCAACAATAATACCACAAACTTATTCTAGCTAAATACCTATACATAATATGTTATACATATACTTTAATAAATAATATAGTTACACTACAAAATATTAATAAATAAATACATACATATACAAATATGCTATAAATATATATACTTACTTACATACAAATATCTAGTGCAATTTATCTATTTTAAGAATTGGCGTACTTTTTTCTTGAAAAATTTTATATTGCCTGACCGTTTGAAGTTTTTCTTCTTCATATCAAAAGTCGCCCGCTATTCTAATGGCCCAACAGCCGAGCTAATATTAAGTATAGAAGGGCCGCCAGTAAGGGATAACTATAATTAATCACTAACTCTTCAGGGCACTGCATTTATTCCAAGCTTTTAATATTACGAACAAACAAATCGTGGGCTTGTCTTGTTCACTGCGATAACATGAAGACATATATTGTACGAGGATGATATATCATTTTGCCCTGGTTCCAGGAATAGCTTTTATTATTCAACACTTGACTTACTTGGGGTGGGAAGCCGAGGCATGGTCTTGGCGGGAATCGCCGACGTAGTGAGGTCGGCATTACCTATAAAATACTAAGAAGCCATCTGCTGTGTTAAGTAGTGGAACACCTGTCGAGCAGAACTCCGGCCAGTCCGCGTCATCCACGTCCTCGTCGTCCACTCTGGGACCTGCTGCAGCCACGCATTGCGTGTCCACTAACTTGAGTTGCAGCTGAGCTGAGGATGCAGGGCGAAAGGCGAGCATTCTGCGCCTTAAAACAGAATCCAATCACTAGGGAGGATACCCGAAAAAAACCGAGCGCGTCCGGAAGCTCTGAGGTGGCAGCCCCACCACCGAACTAGGACACAGTAGGTTAATCGCCCGCTTGCCCAAACTCTCACTGATTAATGAAACGAACACAGAAGGAATCCGGACCGATCTCTCAACGACGACCTTTGGCATGAAATTATTCAACACACTAGGTAACAAAATAGATAAATACTTTTTATTTTTATTTTTTATTTGAGATGGGCTTGCTTTTGACCCCAATCTTGCTAGAGAGCATAGATGGGATCTACGATGGAGCGAGCTTGCCCAGAAGATGCCTATTCACTTTACTTATTATTACTAAATAAACTTTTACTTATCATCTCAAAGCTCGCATCCATGAAAATTCGATTTGGCCTAAGTTAAAACGTGTTTTTAAAATAAAACAAATTATTTAATTGAATTCTATAAAAACAATATTAATTAATTGCTTTACCTACCACAACAATAATAATTGCTTACACTATCAACAGTCTGCATGCTCCTGTTAACCTGTCGCGGTAGAATAAAATTTCTAAATTGATTTTGCTTCAACTTGTAGGTAGTTTCTAGGGTTCCGTACCCAAAGGGCAAAACGGGACACTATTTTACTAAAACTTCGCTGTCCGTCCGTCTGTCACCAGGCTGTATCTTATGATAGTAAGACAGTTGAAATTTTCGCAGCTGATATTGTATTTCTGTTGCCGCTATAACAAAATATACTAAAAAGCAGAATAAAATAATTTAAGGGGGCGTCCATACAACAAACGTGATTTTGTTGCCGTTTTTATAAAAATGGTATGGAACCCTTCGTGCGCGAGTCCGACTCACACTTGGCCGGTTTTTCCCTCTTTTATACTTTCTCTCCTTTTAATAAGATAAACTTAGACTCCAAGACTTGTTGAAAAAAAAGAGAAGGAGAGAAATATTTTGTTAGACACTCACATAGAAATATTTTATTAGATACAAAAGTAGAATACATACAAAATACAAACAAAACTGTTTAAAAATGAATATACTAACAGTTAGGTTTTCAATTTATTTACGAAACTACTGTGTAACATTCGCAAAAACCTGCATCTATTCCCTTACGTCGTATGATATAGGTAACATTAGTGTCACGTGATATACCGGTTGCCAATTCGATATCGAAGGATTCTGAATCGGGGCCTAGTAATCTAAACTACAACAATATCAATTCTGGCTGTCATTTACATACGTATCTTCCCTAAAAATCATAAACGTTTTATGTAAAGCGAACAGGTTTGTGCTCGATGGAAATAATAAATCCACCTCTGCCATCTCTGCTAACCCCTGAGGGAGTCGCGACGGGTTTTTATGATTGTCTTTATACATACAGAGGATTCAATGCAATATAACTAATATACATGTATATATATTTATATCTTTTACTAGGAAAGTAATGAACAATATATCGTAGCAAAGTATGGCAGGCAAAATGACAGGCTTTCAATTTATATGCGTGAATTTAATAAAATCTAAGAAAATATCACCACCGGAAGCGTCATATACAAATACAAATTACAAAATACAAATACAAAATACAAAATAATTTATTTCAGTAACTTACAATATAATAACTTACAGGGTTTAGAATCTCCTTTTAAGCAAGTTTTTGCTTGTATTAGGAGATACCGCTCTTTTATAACACATTTCATGTTTAATTATTGTAAAGTACCGAGTTGACAATCTAAATTATAAAAATATTTTTAAATTATTATTCTACTATGTTTAACAATACTGTGTGTGTGTGTGTGTGTGTGTGTGTGTGTGTGTATGTGTGTGTGTGTGTGTGTGTGTGTTGTGTGTGTGTGTGTGTGTGTGTGTGTGTGTGTGTGTGTGTGTGTGTGTGTGTGTGTGTGTGTGTGTGTGTGTGTGTGTGTTTTTGTATGTATTATACCCTAGCTTGAACCATTTCTTCTATTTTATCGTAAGTCTTAGTATTTAACCAATCAGTAAAAGTTTTTTTACAGTCAAATAATGTGAGCGGATAGATCGTTAAGTCACTATTTATTTTATTATAAAGATGTTGGAATTATTGATTTACAATTTATATTTAAATATTCGCGCCTTTTTTATATAGACTATGGAAAGCTCTCTCTACACTGTGAACGACATCGAGTTGTACATGTTTAATAAATTTAAATTCATCTAAGTAAACTCGCTATCATTTCTTTCATTGCACCATTAAGTTTATCAGGTTATGGGCCCAGAAGCCCTGTTAAATGTGGACACAGTATAAAACAGTGTATTAACTGAAAATATTACACGTTGGCATAAACATAACCTCAAAGTGTGCGCAGGTTTTACAGACTGTGACATATCATTCAGTTCGTCAAATTATCGTTTAAAAATGTCATCAAGCAATCCTCTCGTCATGATCGACAAATTAACTGGCAGGGAAAACTATTCTACTTGGAGATTTGCAGTAAAAACATATCTCCAACACGAAGAACTGTGGGACTGTGTTGAACCCGAGCCCAACGTAACCGTCGACATCAAACGTGACATCAAAGCAAAATCTAAAATTATTTTGGTTGTGGACCCTGTAAACTATGTGCATATACAAGATGCAACATCTGCAAGGGAGGTGTGGAACTGCTTGGCAAACGCTTTTGACGACTCTGGGCTTACACGCCGTGTGGGTTTGCTCCGAGACCTATGTACGACAAATCTCGCTGGATGTTCAAATGTAGAAGAATATGTGAGTAAAATCATGACTACAGCTCACAAACTCCGCAACATCGGCTTTAAAGTAGATGACGAGTGGCTCGGAACTTTGCTACTCTCCGGTCTACCAGAAACATACAAGCCTATGATCATGGCAATTGAAAGTTCAGGCATTAAAATAAGTGCAGACTCCGTTAAGTCAAAAATTCTACAAGATGTCAAAATGTGTGAAAGTGACACAACTGCATTTGCAACAAGTCATAGTAAAGGTAATGTAGGTTCCAAGAAACCATTCAGAAAGGGACCTCGTTGCTATAGCTGCAATAAATATGGTCATGTCGCTGCTGAGTGCAAGTCGAAGCCTAAAAAGAAAAATCAAGAGAGTTCAAGCTATGCAGCTGCGTTCATAGCCTCTTCGATGAACCCTGAAGATGATCTATGGTATATAGACTCGGGTGCTTCAGTACATATGACCAAACATAAGAACTTATTACAAGATGAGAAAGTGTCACTTATCAAGACAATAAAGGTAGCAAATGACAAGTCATTATCTGTTCACAGCACTGGACAGCTAAGTTTAGATGTGCGCAATGGCAAAGGTCAGTACAATAAAATTCTGTTTCAAAATGTATTGTATGTGCCAGATTTGGCAACAAATCTACTATCGGTCAGTCAGATTATACAAAATGGAGGTCAAGTGAAATTCAACAGTAAAGGCTGTGTAATATTGAACAAAAATAATGTGTGTGTTGCAACGGCAAGCTTAGTCAACAATATGTACAGACTGAATGTAAAAACTGAACATGCATACTTATCTGATGTTGACAAGCAAGACGCTTACCTCTGGCATCAACGCATGGGCCATATGAATTTTCAAGATCTGGAAAGATTAGTAGATAACACTGAAGGTGTAAATTTTTCAAAGAAAAATGGTAAAATAACATGTGTAACATGCTTACAAGGAAAGCAAACACGCTTACCTCTGAAACAAAGTGAAACTAAATCTACGAAGCTACTTGAACTGGTGCATTCAGATATCTGTGGTCCAATGGAAACGAGTTCACTGGGTGGTGCAAAATACTTTATGGCTCTAATAGACGACTACTCAAAGAAAGTCTTTGTTTATTTTTTACATAAAAAATCTGAGGCTCTAGAAAAACTCAAAGAATTCAAAAACGAAGTGGAGAAACAACTGGAATGCAATATGCGGTGCCTTCGCTCTGACAATGGCCTTGAGTATTGTAACTCCAATTTTTCTGAATTCTTAAAAAGTGCTGGAATAATTCATCAAACCACCACTCCATACACCCCTGAACAAAATGGAGTTGCCGAGCGAATGAACAGAACACTGGTAGAAAAAGCAAAATGTATGTTAATCAACGCCAATTTATCGAAACAATATTGGGCTGAATCTGTACATACTGCTGCTTATCTAATTAACAGAACTCCTACTCGATCACTGGAATATAAAACACCAGAAGAAATGTGGTCCGGACAGAAACCAAACATTAACCACTTAAGAATATTTGGATGCAAAGCAACGATTCATCTTCCCAAAGAAAAGAGGAGAAAATGGGATCCTAAAGCAAAGGAAGCAATCTTCATTGGTTATTGTGATCATACAAAAGGATTTAGATTTGTATTACCTGGTTCCAGAACAATAATAAAAAGCAGAGATGCAGTTTCCCTTGAATCTGCAATACAAAGAAATTATGTTCCGCAGGAGTTATCACAAGACAGCTCAATGTGTGACTCATCATCTGAACCAATTGACAAGCACACATCCGAAAGCTCTGACTCTGATAATACTTTACTGTCCACAAACACTGAATATTACTCTGAACCAGATGACACTGCAGAGAGTGAATACTTACCTAATAAAAATATAGAAACGCCGTCTCCTTCACGGATAACTCTGAGACCCAGAAATAAAGACATGCTCTCCAAGAATAATCAAGGAAAAAGCTACCTGTGCTGCAGTGAAGATATTCCTGTGCCACTGAATTATAACGAGGCAATCACATCAACTGACTCCGAAAAATGGAAAATAGCAATAGAGAAAGAACTAGAATCTCATCGTCAGAATGGAACGTGGGTATTGGTAGAAAAGCCCAAGAAAGCGAAGCCAATTGGAAACAAATGGGTTTTTCGGGTTAAAGATGAACCAACAGGTCCTCGTTATAAAGCTCGACTATGTGCAAAAGGTTATGCTCAAAAAGAAGGCATTGACTATGATGAAACATTCTCACCAACGGTCAGGTAAGACTCTATCCGTGTGTTATTGTCCATTGCAGCTCAAAGAAAGTTAGAAATAATTCAATTTGATGTGACCACCGCGTTCCTCTATGGCGAGTTAAAGGAAAACATATTGATGACAGCACCTGAAGGACTAGACTGCAAGCCAAACATGGTATGTAAACTTTTTAAATCATTATATGGACTTAAACAGGCACCCAGATGCTGGAACACCAAATTTAATTCAATTCTTAATAAATTTGGCTTTGAGAAGAGTAAAGCAGATCAGTGTGTTTATATTGGAATAATAAATGACTTCAAATGTTATCTGTGCCTCTATGTTGACGATGGGTTGTTGCTCTGTAAAGATAAATCCACTATGATGAAAGTAATTAATGATTTACAAACAAATTTCGATCTTAAAGTATGTCCTGCATTAACTAATTTTGTTGGCATGCAAATTGAAAAGTATAAAGACCGTATTTTAGTACATCAGACTAAATACATTGACCAATTGTTAAGGAAATTTAATATGCAGGATGCCAACCCCAACTGTGTTCCAGCTGACCCAAACGTGAAGTTACAGAAGGCTGATAATGTACCAAAGAAATATTACCCTTACCGAGAAGCAGTAGGATCATTAATTCATGCAGCTTACATTCTTATGATGACTCCCACTGGAATGCTGTAAAGAAAATATTGAAATACCTGAAAGAGACAAAAAGTTATGCACTATGCTACACATCTGACTGTAACAGTACTGATCTAATTGGCTACAGTGATGCTGACTTTGCTAATGACATAGCAACCAGACGTTCGATAACTGGCTATGTATTCCTTAAAAACGGAGCCGCCGTTACTTGGTCATCTCAACGTCAACAAACTGTGGCCTTATCCACGACAGAGGCTGAATTCATGGCTGCCTGTGCAGCTACCAAAGAAGCTATGTGGCTAAGACAGTTACTCAGTGATATCAGTGAATTTAATCAAAAATCTGTGTGCATAAACATTGACAATCAAAGCGCTATAAATGTGATTAAAAACAGTGAATTCCATTAACGATGTAAACACATTGATATAATTTTGTTAAAGAAAAATACCATGATAATATTATTAGTTTGAGCTATGTACACACTAATAATCAGTATGCCGATATTTTTACAAAAGCCTTACCTAAAAATAAATTCATTACTCTGAGAAACAATATTGGTATGTCAAAACTTGTTAAACTTAAGAGTCATTGTAATGTAATATCAGCGATTGTTGTCTTTGAAATAGAATAGGTAACTATTTCAATACTGTAACATCATAATTTTCTATAAGCTTAAAAATATGGAAGGCTCGAATTTGGTAGGAGTGTTAGAATTATTGATTTACAATTTATGTTTAAAACTTCGCGCCTTTTTTATATAGACTATGGAAAGCTCTCTCTACTCTGTGAACGACATCGAGTTGTACATGTTTAATAAATTTAAATTCATCTAAGTAAACTCGCTATCATTTCTTTCATTGCACCATTAAGTTTATCAAAAGAAATGAATCATATAATTAAATTAGTTTCTGTTATTTATTTTTTTACGTCTGGTTATATTTTTAATTTGAAAATGTGATTTCTAAAGATTAATTTTTATTTAAATAATGTTGTAATTTCTTGTAAAAATTATAAGAAATTAAATTTTTTAACTTCCTGTTTAAAATGAGAAATACAGGCTTCCGGTTTTATTAAAAATTATATTTCCTCTTATCTGCAGACCACCTGGTAAAGGTTGCAGGCCGACGCCGGATGCAGGTCGCTTCCAACCGGCCGATGTGGAAGTCACTGGGGGAGGCCTATGTTCAGCAGTGGACGTCCTGTGGCTGAAATGATGATGATGATGGCAAAGTAGGGAAAAGGTGGGAAAATGTATTTAAATAGCTAGAATTTCTCATTCTCGAGGAGTCGTCGGTACTGAAAGGTTCTACCAGATCATAAGTTAAGTACTATTACCTACATTAAAAATAGGTTATTGTGAATAGTTTATACTGTGGCTAATTAATCGCTGTTGTTCAGAATAAATATACTTTTTTTTGGATAATTTTATTGCTTACATATACGAATCAAATACCTATTTCATAGATTATTATTGGCTTAAGTATTGTTTTATTGGTTCAATTTGTATTCAATTAAAATAATACCAGCAACTGTATTTTCTTTTCTTTATTATTTCATAAATGAAAACCATGAAAGTCATCTCAAACTTGTTTATTATTCTAACACGTGCGCTTGCGCGCGCGTCATGCGCTTCAAGCTCTATGGGGTCTAGCAGAAGACTTCAGAAGACTGGTGATGATGATCACGATGAAAAGTCAACCCCTATAGTTCAATAACCAAGCATCACATCGGAACAGGATTGGCTGAGCACACATTTATCAATGTTTATAACGTTTTTGTGTTCTCGTAAGATATTTAATTACTTATTATTTTGCAAAATTCGGAAGTTTACGCAGACAAAATTGCGAGCAGAAGCTAGTAAATTATATACGTAATTATCTCTAGAAATAACTTAAACTACTTGATTAGCAGCTTTGCTAACTAGTAAGTGTGGTCCAGTGTTAAAAGGGCTCATATCAATAGGCATTTGTAACTTTTTTAAGTAACCCTAAACGCTTCCCTTTTCTATGACCAAAATGATTTTCTTTTACAAACTTAAAGCTGCTAAACGTATGTTGAACAAAAGCCCCATTTTAAAAGACTTTCGAGCGCATATTCGACGTAAACCATCCCCAAACCTACGAGTCATACAAGACAACGATTCATTTAACAAAGCCCCTAAGAAGGCCAGTGGAGCCACGAACGCCCACAAATAAGGCCGCCTACACACTGGTCCCCGCGTCCCGGCTGGGCATCCATACGTGTCCGGTGTCGCCCTTAAAGTTGGCGAGAGTTTGAGGAACGATAATGAAATGATATTAAATGAGATAATGATAAAACGATATTAAACCATCTCTTTTTTTAGTCACAAAATATAAGTTTTAAAGAAAGAGAAAAAGAGCATGACCAAGACGCAATGTAGTAACAGGAGACCAGGGGGCCTAGCGCGAAAGTGTATCGTTCGGCCGGTCGTATTAACCAATCAAATTTAAAACTTCCATTCCCCCGTATCAAAAGTTTGACAATTTATGAACAATTGAAAACAGTCGGGTTTTTTACACGGCTAGATTGAGTTGGTCATATTTTATCAAAGGATTGACACATGAGACTGGCCATTTTAATTTGTTAGGTGTATACGACCGAACGAAAGTTACACTTTCGCGCTAGGCCCCCTGGCACCATAATTTGACGCAGTTTAAAAAAACTGCCGACCCACATCGAAATGGAGTTTTAATTTAGTTCCTCATCAAAAAGTCTTTCACTCATCCTGTGTTAGATTTTTCAATCGTTACCTTTAGCAGTTAGTAATATTTCTTCAAGATTTTTTAAATGTGCCTTAACAACTTTACCTTCGTAGCGCTTTTTTCGAACTTGTAAGCTTTTTATCTCGTCTTTTGCTTAATTTTTGCAGAGTTACGCAAGTTTAAAGACGAAATCACAGGATGAAATCGCTTACAGAAGTAAGTACACTAATATAGTAACTGTTTTCAGTTTAATTTGTTATCTATCAGAACATAAACCTGGATAAAATTAGGGCTAAATAACCACTTATCATTTTCAGCCATAGTACTTCCACACACACTGCTGAACACAGGCCTCCCCAAGTGACTTCCCGACTGGCCGATTGAAAGCAGCCGGCATCGACCCACCTACAGATACTAGCAGTCAAAAAAGAATCTCGTTTCATTCTCGTCGAGCAACATCACCGCTCGCTGCGATATGGCACGATCACCAGATACGATCCAGCGATATCTCAGTGAAAAGTGGCGCCGTTTGTCGCCGCCCTTAATCACGTTACGCGTTCAGATATTTCTCCCCGGACAAATGTTGTGGATCGAGTGGACTTTTATGGGATGCCTTTTGTATCTAGGACATCGGTAGGTGAAAATAAAGAGATATTTCTCGCTTCGCCTTCAGTCTTAAGCTTGACACAGATAGTCGGATTAAGATAGGAAAGAAACCTGCGCATTCGGAAAATACTGGATTTGAAGGTGTACCTAAACTTGAAATATTCTGAATCTATACAATATTTTTCTAGATAAATAACACTTGAAAAAAATCATCGACCTTAGGTGGGACTCGAACCCACGTCCCATCGCATACCGGGCGAGTGCTTTGACCACTAAGCTACCGAGGACGTCACGTGACAAGATGAAATTCCTCAAGTGTTTTTTCTCGCTGTCAAAGCCAGCGTATTTTTTTTCAAGTGTTATTTATCTTCAATTAAACCTTGCATGGAATTGCTAAAAAACAAAAATTTACAATATTTTTCTAAATTGAAAATTCATTATGCTAATTTTTTTTGCATATCTATGATGATAGGCAAGCGTACCCCGATATTATAAAAACCACTAGGGTGGCGATATTAAATGCGGTTGCGGTTTAGAAAAAAAAAAATCGCAATCTTCTTAGGGTTCTGGCTGCAGACCTCATATTGTTTCATTGAATAAAGTAACCTTAGTTTAGCTCTACGAGTATAATTATTAGCGACCGTTTAGAACTTTGGACTCGCGGTTCGGGCGTACAAAGCCAAGTGTCTGCGGTTCAAATTCCACAAGGATATTTTGTTGATTAAATTTAAAAAATTTTTTTTTTTTTTGTTATACGAGTGCTATTTAGCCAGAGTATAAGGTTTGCTTAGTTTGGGGCTAAATAACTGGTGTGACGACAAACTAGTTAAGGTTGTGGGAACCCGCTGAATGCAAACCTTTGCTATGACGTTCAATGGAGAAACATAATGCCTCTGTCATAGTTCTGAAAGAATTATTACCAGGCGTGCATCTACAGGGTTATTTGAAAAAATCAACAACCTCGCACGACAGATAGCTAACATCATACACAACAACTTTTGTTCTATGACTTTAGATAATTTGACACATTGTACTATCATACAAAACTAAAAATCTATTTAATTTTACGTCTGAATGCGCGAAGCGTCGCGCACGTCGCTTAACAAAGACTTACAAATGTCATCATGACAGTACAATAAAAGCTTGGAAAATCATTTATTAAAACTCGTAGAATCGTAGAATCAATCAAGTCGTGCGAGGTTGTTGATTCTTTTTAACCGACTTCAAAAAAAAGGAGGAGGTTCTCAATTCGTCTGAATGTTGTTTTTTTTTTTTTTTTTGTATGTATGTTACGCGATTACGCCGTCAATTATGGACCGATTTCAAAATTTATTTTTTATTTTGAAAGGGTATACTCCCGAGGTGGTCCCATTTCCACCAAGTCAGATTCTGATGATGGGATCCCTGGGAAATCGAGGGCAACCCTCAATTTTTATAGGCACCCATAATGTTTTACATATATTTTCTGACTCGATGCTGATTTTTGGGTCTGGTAATCATCATGTCATGTTGCTGATCTGATGATGGAAGCCACAGAACTCCTTAACGGATAGGAGTAAGAAGATAATACTGCAATTTGTCGACAGAACGTATTTCGCAGTGTGTTGAGCAGACGTGGAGCTTATGAGGTACCAGACCGCCAATTTTTATTTACTGGGGGCGTACCCGCACACCCAGTAACGAAAAAAAATTTGAAAGTTCCTTTCTTAATTTAACCTGTTATTTAACGCGAGACCTTATCCTATGGTTACGACACCAAAATAGCCGCCGTTCCGGTTGGAGTGTAGGTAAACCCTTTTCTTAAGACTTAACAATTTTCGTCGAAAAATTGACCCTATATAACACCTTATTTTTATCATACCATTGGATGGGGGGTCCATAGAGGACCAATATTAGCTAAGGTTACTTTGCTGTAAAGTAATTTTTGGCGAAGTTAGGTGGGAAAAAATAGAGGACTTAACACTTAAAATTGTAAAATAAAAAAAGTTTAAAAAAAACTAAAAACCGACTTTTCAATATTATTTTTCGCTTTTTAGTTTCATTTTGAAGTCGGTTTTTAGTTTTTTTTAATCAAATAACCCAGTACATTATAAAAAACAAACAGTTAAACGATAATTGAATTGACAACTATTATTTGTTTAAAAGAACTTGCGTTACGTTACGTTGTCTTACGTTTGCAATACCTCCTGTGAACTTCACACAATAAGCTCCTCGACAGCTTTTTTACCGGTACCGAGGTGCAAAAAGCCTGCGGGCCTGATGAAGCGAGCCTTTCGGCCCAATTCAAAACATTCCTATTTGGCGCCATTAATCTTTTTGCGCTACAAAGCGTTCGCTTGTTCTGTCTCGCCTTGGACACACAGCGATAGATATTGAGGAAGGAGCCTATTATAATAAGCTAGATTTATATAAAATATGAAATTTTATGTACGGAAGTACTACCAGTCACAAGTTGATATGAACCTTCTCAGCGTATACGTATCTATGGTGGTGTCTATGAAGTGTTAACTGACAACGTGTCATCTATTTCCAATATGTCTTGCAAATAAATAATGTAGCTTAATTATTAAGTTGTTTAAAGCCTAATTCCTAAAGGCGTTGCGTTCTCATTTGTATCACAAGTCTTAACGGCTAAGTTTTTTTCAGTTGCTAATAGGAGGACATGTAGTTAAAGACCAAATCAGATCAAAATATTTAAGTAGAACATCATATTTTGCGCCGAATACAATTCGCTCCGCATAACTGACAGGAAGGACATTAGGAAACAAAGAAGTTCTCGTAGTAAATAAAGAAGGAATAATAAATAATAAAAATAATTGTTGTCCACAATGAGATACCCCTAAACTAAGCATAGCTTGTATACTATGGCGACTAGATAACGGATAAACATACATAAATACATTTATAAAAGTCCATGGCTTAGACACAAATGCTCGTGCTCATCATACAATTTGCCTTCGCGAGATTCGAACCCGCAATCGCCAGGCTTTGTGTGTGTACACCACCACCACCACTACACCAGACGGTCGTCAAGCAGCAACCACAATCTGAAAGACGCAAAGTTATTTGGTTAGACCACACCCAGAGTTGCATGGACAGAAAGGTTCTAGAATGGAGACCACGAACCAGCAAGTGCTCGCTATTGAGTGACAAAGATAGATAGATAAAAGTGTGTGTTGCTATGGGATATCTAGTAAAACTAAGTGGTTGTCGAGCAGGACGCATCCCCTACGTCCCACGACGTCTGCTCGAAGATAAATCGCTTCAAACGGTGCCTTCCTTCCGGGCGCGGCTTTCGAGTTAGCGAGACCGTAAAATAGGTAAATAGAGACTTTATTTAGCCGCCGCCATTGTCTGGATTATATACGGGCTTGGCAGTAAAAGAAAATCGCTCGGCTCAAGCCGCGCCCGATGAGCCGTGAGATATAAGTGGAAACGAGATTTGCCAGATGGTTCTAGATCCTCAATCTAGCACTGCTTTCATGACCGTCAATTTTATGATGACCCTTTATTTTGTTAAGATTTTCTTGGAAAGTGGGCATAATTCTTTACGATGTAGATTTTGTACAATAAATTGGATCTTCTTTTTAAATTGTACGAAATCTCGCAAGGGGCAAATGTTTGTGTGATTTGAGGAGCAGAGCAGCATTTATACCTTTATTAAATCTGTTTATTTTTGGGGCTAGAAAATTGTTGCTATTGTTACAAAATTAGAATAGTTTGATACTTATTTTTGTATCAAACTATTCTAATGTTAGTGACCATGAAAGTTTAAAACAATATGTTATAAAATTGCTTAAATAAGTTAAAAAAATATATGCCAAACATTGTTATTTACATGATTTGACAACTTTGAGATTGTTTTAACAGTTCATGGTTAGGGCCCTGTTCAAAAACACAAACTAAATAATTCTAATAATTCTGAAGCTATCAAGCAAAAGTAAATTCAAATAGTTCATTAGCCAAGACAGATCAATAAATAAACGGAAAAAAATACTAAATTTCGTTTATCGAGTATTTTTAACATATCCTAATGGCTATTCGACATTCATTAATCAAACCTCCACACCATCCCGGTGAATACTCACCTACACGAAGAATACACTTAGGTGCAAAAACTTCACATAGCTCGTCTTTATTACAAAGCGACAAGGTAGAAAATGGTTACAAAATATTGATTTCGAGCCTCAACTTGAAATAAAAACAGTATTTTGCATGTGTATCGTAATCTGCAAAGATGGGCAAATCAAGTTTTCTATTAGACTGAACATGTAATCACTTAGAGGAGTGTTCAGTGTGTGTGTAAAGCCGTGTGCACATTACGCACCCCTGATGTTGGGTGACGACGATAAAAAAATATTGTGGAAAAGGATTAGTATTACAAAGTTAAAGATTACTTGAACGACACGAGTGCATGGACTTAATAACCTGCTTAGCTCGCACTTACATTTGTTATATTATTTCCTGTAATAAACTCAGGCTGACAAAGGTGACTGAGTTTATTGCGCTGCTTCTTCTCATCACAAGCCATTATGTATTCCGAAGCGGTGGTTGGGCTAATAAAATACATTTTGGGACGTGTATAAGTACCCAAAAGAGGGACTCTATACTGAATAAAGAATTTGAATTTGGTACGTATAAAAACATGCATACTATGTATTTTATACACATGTACAGTCAACAGCACGTCGACCTACCCCAAAAGTCAAAAATTCTCCAATAAATTTTCAACTTTAAGCCTGACATATAGAGTTCATTTTCAAATGATAAAATTTGTCATTTTGTGGTAGGTCGACGTGCTGTTGTCCGTACCATTCACCATCAGATCATCTCAATAGTATCGAATTTTGAAGACATATTATTACTTACAAAGTGTGAATTCAATGACAACTTTTAGAAGACGAATATTTTATTATTAATACTACTTAATTAAATTTAAAGATTTAGTTACAGTTTTTTTCGATCGAATGATTTCTTTCAGCAAATTGAAACCAAAATTCCATCTCTTTTCTCGCTGAAATGCTTGGGGATAAGCATCTAGGTTAGTTTATTTCAGAAATAATTTTCTTTTACCTATAGTGAAGTTTACCTCCATTAAAATTCAAAATATCCGATAGTCAATCTGCTTCAGAAAAAAAACTCAGTCATCTGTGTACACGCGGGCCTTATCTCAACATTAGGGCCTAAATCCCAACTACGCAAAAAGGAGAGTCAGGGGCACCGAACACTCGGGTTCGTTTGTAAGAATTTCTTTAGGCACTTTTCCCCTCGCGAGTATTAGGCATGCCTAAAAAACGTTAGGGAACTGTAATCGTCAAACAATTTGTCACAACCGAAAAGTATTTTACAACGTCTCTGGTCCCGAATAATAGAATTTTAACGTCAATTTATTTTTTCCGTGGATATGAAGTGGCGTGGATGACACTGCATAAATGTTATGCTTGTGAGAGAGGGAACAAAAATGTTTATGTTGATTTATGGATTTATTGTGATTTCTGCGACCGATCTTAAATCGTACATACGATACATCTTACTATTATATTGTTGTTGTCTGCCTTAAGATTTCCTGAAACAGATCGCTAGCGATAAGAATACCTAAACTGTTCATTTTGCAATCTATCTTAAAATGGCAATCAGAAATGATTTATGAAATTAAAACTTTGTCTAAACAATAGTCAACTATTATAAATTGTTTGCATATTATGGTTATTTTAAAATTCATATTAAATTGGCTGGCTATTATACCCTGTTTAAAGCTAGCCTATCTTTTTATTAGATAAATAATGGACAAAATGTCATGTTAGACTTCAAGAAACCTGTTTGCTCGTATGGTTTTGCATTAAATTAGTTTCATACTCAAGTATAAACAAATATCATTTTAAGAGAATGCAACAAAAAAATATCCAGGTACCCCGTAAAACTTTTAAGAAATAAAGTTAACATTTGAAAGCCCAAGAATGGCGAGGTGAGTAAAAGCATTGCCACAATCCATTTCTGTTTGTTTCTTGTATTCACTTTCTGGTACTCTCCTGATATAATTTGAGAGAATGCAGAGAATTTGCAGGGTTTGTAGTTTTGAATAAGAATATAATAGCAGTGAAGACGTTTATTCAGATCCCACTTACAGAAATAATGTAAATGTGAGAACGGCTGGTATAAAATGTTTGCTGTTTCTATATTTTCTTTAGGGCGTAAGGGGACACTCAACACCCTTTGTCCTAACAGTCAACTTCACCTGCCCGTGGTGCGCCCTGCTGACAGACGGATTATTTTTCCATGTAGTACTATCACATTGCTTATCTTCGATAAGTTATCGATTTAATTCGTGGTTTATCGTCGATAACACTTCGAAGTTAAAGCGGTTTTTTCTACTGAATCGCTTAGCAGGACAGATAAGTGCGCGTGATAATAATGCATTTTGTGTTGGTAACACGTTGAGTTGATAAAAATCTGTCACCATTAATTTTAGCAATTATTTTGACAAAAACAACTTTTGGTCGTAGTTGTTCTTGAGACTCAGTAGAGGCAGCGCTATGAATATCATAATTAACACCGTTGTTACGTCACAGTTACAAGCTTAGCTTAATTTGGGCATAGTATAATATTATTTGGGACTAAGTATGTACTTAATTGAAGTGATTGTCTGAAGAATTTATTTATTTATTTACTGTTATCGTAGGTACGTATCAGTTTAGAAGTTCGCTTCAACCGCCACATCCAAATTAGATTTATTTGCAGTAAAAAAATAATAACATTATGATAATCCCAGACCTTGACGACCTCAAAACACGATTTATCACAAGTTTTTTTTATTTATATAAAAAGAAGATTGGGCGAAATCGTATAGGGCGCGGCCAAGTCCAAATCGTATTTTAACAGTTAGACGATGAAATATTGGTCGCTAGTCATAAAAGATCCCAAATCCTAGTCGTTACTTTGTAGTTTACAAATATTATTACTCTAAAGAAAATGTTATCTTCATAATTATATTTACTTTTTTGTTTTATTTTACATACTTACGCATACTTTACTTAGTTTGTTACTTACCTAACCCTTGATTGAAAGACCCTAGTGGTATATTGTTCTTGGCGAAACTTTAATTATATGCAAGCAATTTTATATAAAAAAATCCTAAAAACTTTATGGAATTTTCTTACAGCTCATTCGATTTTATTGTAATTTTTTTTTTAATTTTCTTTTGACGGGCCGACACCTATATCAGACTACGTATATTTTTTGATCTTTCTTTTTTAGAAATCATCGTTACAAATTGCATAACAAGTCGGTTTTGAAATAACGCAAAAATTTTTGGGGCCGATTCTGATCAGCAACTTTTTCTTTGAAACTAGTCTAAACTTTAATGTGAATGTACCACAGTTTTTGAAGAGGGCGTCAGATTTTATTGTGCTTTTAAATTTATGCCTAGCTATATTAGGAATTAGTTGGTAAAGCAATGGCGCTATACCAAGTGTGTAGTAAGAATATTGGTACCGCTTATATTTTTTTTGCGGAATAATACCATCAATTTTACACTTACAAACATAACTTTTACCCCACCCTGTATCACTCGTATTATCTGAAAGACAAGTCATCAATAAACAAATTATCTTTAATAACATGCGACTTCAAAATACCATTTTTTAATAATTATCTTAGTGACATATTTACAAAATCATGCGTTATTATTATGACACAAAGTATTGTTTGGTTTGTGCCTGACTCGGTCGCCAGCTTGCGAGACGATAGGATATCTTCGCTGGAAATAAATATTATTTATTTAATCTCCAGCATACACAAGAGTAAGTTTTTGAATATACTATTTACTTTGTAAAATTGGTGTTATTGTTGAAATATAGTTTCATATTGACAAATAATGTAATTTTCGTCAAAACCTTGGGCATTTCGAGTAAAAGTGTTACTGTTTACAGTAACCTCATGTGATATAACGATTTAATATTTATCAATTTGTTTTTTATTTCTTGCTTAACAATTTCTTTATCAGTATTCTTAGAAGAATATCAAATCTGTCAATTTCGTACTTATGACGCGTACGTCATAAAATTAAAATTTGACAGATTTGACAAGATTTGACAGATTTGAGTTTGTTTTGAGAGTCTTGGGGTAACCCCCGGTAATTATTGTCGAACCATGGAACATTATGCCTTTCTCAAACCAACTACCGAACTCGAGGTACAGTCTTTACTTGATAAATTATTAAATAAACCAAATGATGCATATACACCGTAAATTTTTAATTACCCGAGAAAATTAACTAACATACTCAGATATCGATATACATCGAATTTGACGAATAAAAAAAACGGAATGGCGTACGGAAGGAATAACTATAACTATAAATGAAAAAAAAATCATTCATAGTTATTCCTTCCGTACGCCAATATTACGCGACCAAATTAGGTGGATTTTGGTTCCGTTAATGTTGGAATGATAATGATTACTATTTGAATTAGCAGAACTTTTATGGTGCATATTTTTTAAGGAATATTAGGGACCTTATAAATAAATTTATCATAAAAAAAAATTTTTTATTCGCCAAACTCGATGTATATCGATATCTGAGTATGTTAGTTAATTTTCTCGGGTAATTAAAAATTCACGGTGTATTAATAAGAAGCATTTTAATCAAATATTACCCGATATTTCGTCCGCTCTATTATAGTTATGTGACTTATAAAAATGATACGACCATTTTTCAATTTAATGGTTTTAGCATTCTCTTTTCAGAACCTACGAGTATGTGGCAGCTTTTATGCATCCCTGCAGCGTTTTTGCTGGTCTACTGGGCCTACAGTCGATGGGCAAGGGTCAAACGGTTTTGGGCCGAGCGAGGGGTAGACCACACCCCTATTCACCCCATATATGGTAGCCTCGACTTCTTGACTCAGGAAAACCCGGTAAGATCAAAAGCCTGTTCAAATAGAATATGATAGATATAATAGAAACATTGAAAATAATAATAATACAGCATAGAGTGATTATAAATGGACTACGTCGAAAAAAAAATATTTAGTATAAAATCTCAGTCTTGATTGATTTACATGACCGTCTCTCCTACTAGTTTGGCAGGCAAATGGAGTTTTAAAAGCTTAACGATTTTCCAGGCTCAATGGATGCGCAGACTTTACAGACAGCACAAAACGGCCTATACTGGAATCTGGCTATTCTGGAGACCAGCCCTGGTTATCAATTCGCCAGAGATTGCGCGAAGAGTCCTGGTCAAAGACTTCGAGTTCTTTAGAAACAGGCTTCTCGGAACTGGAATCGCTAAGGGAGACCCAATAGGAGGTCTTAACTTATTCACAGTCAACGTAAGTTTTTTTATAAAAGTGACCCGAGAAAATTTTCGCATTATGACCTGCAGGGCTAGCATGCGCGCATCGGTTATTTTATCGATAGACAAGACAAATTTTTATTTTTTTTTGTTTTTAGCAATGTCCATGCTAGGTTTATCTAAGATTTTTAATACTTTAAAAGAAATCGTCCGCCTCAGGTGGGATCCGAACCCACGTCCATCGCATACCGGGCGAGTGCTTTTTTTGAGGCGGACGATTTTTTTCAAGTATTAAAAATCTAAGACAAATTTTGTCTTCGACGATAATTTTGTCGTTTTCCCTAACCTAACGGATCACAGACGTCTCGAATCCTTTTTCTTAATATTTTCAGGGGCTCCCGTTGATCGCAGCCACTTATTTTTACGTCGTCAAAGACAAAACGACATATTTATGTCAAAAGTCAATAAAATGTCACGACAAAATTTTATCGTGTTGCGCATGCTAGCCCTGCAGGATACATGAGTCTACTGCTGACATAATCCTCTCCCAATGCGTCTTGTAACATAGAGGCCAATGTCCAGTAGGTGCTAAATCGTCGGCTATTCTCTGCTACCCACTGCCAGCAGTTTTGCGTCTTAGACCATCGCTCCTCTTTGTCAGGGGGTGCCCGACGTTGCATTTGCCAAGTCGTAACTCCACTTAAGAACACGTCTACTTTTGAGAACTAAGCAGGTAACTAAGTAGTTACCAATAAAACCAATTTATTTTTGCAAATAGGCCTAAACTAAGCACTTTTACACGTCCCAATATTTTATCCCTACCACTGCTTCAGGACAAGTTTAGGCTAGCGCCGAGAAAAAGCCTACCTGTTCGCAATTCTCCTTTGTTCTTTGGAGGTATCAGTAAGTGCATACCGGATAGATTGATTAAGCATCCAGCAATTTGTAACCGAACTGAACTGACAATAAATTAATGTTAAAATAATAATAATATAAGGTTCTCGAATGGAGACCACCCTTAAGCAAATGTAGTGTAGGACGCCCCCGGCTAGATGGACCAATGACCTGAAGAAGGCAGCTGGCAGTTACTGGATGCAAAGGGCGGGAGATCGTGCGCTGTGGCGCTCCTTGGAGGAGGCCTATGTCCAGCAGTGGACTGCAACAGGCCGATATGATGAAAATAATATTTATGAACACAACGTTTTTGTGACAGGATCCAATCTGGTCCTCCTTGAGACGCCGCCTGACGTCTGTGTTTACATCTGCCAAACTTAAAGCCATGCAAGGTCTCAACATCACCAAATCTACGGAATTGGTTCAGAGAATCGACAACGATTTAGCACAAAATAAGGCCATTGATGTGAGAGTGAGTATCATCATTGCCCAATATCCGATCAAAGAGCAAATATAAATGGTACATTTAAATGAAGATAACAATCTATTTATTTATCATTATCTGTTAAACGTCATTGTTTCCCACAGTATTTATTCTTTAGTTCGGAGTAAAAGAGGTGCTTTGTACTTAGATGTCGTTTAAAATTCCTCTTATTCTAAAAAGCAGTTGTACATACAACTGCCACTGCCACTGGTCCAAAGTATGGTCTTAACCCTTACCAATAACACATAATATTATTCAGCAGTGGATACCAACTTATACGTAAACATTTTGATGATAAATTAATACTCTTATATAATTTTGTTAATAAGCTTCTAATACCCTGATGGTGCCGTGTGGTGCCGGCTCGTTAGAAGAATTGCACCACCCCTTCTCTTCCTATGGGTGTCGTAAGAGGTGACTACAGGAAGACCGCCATGAGAAGACGAGCAGCAGCGTCTCCGCTCCACCATTGGCCAAACTGCGATCGCCAACCCGCCTGCCAAGCGTGGCGATTATGGCAAAATCCTCCTTTTGGAGTGTGTCCAGCAGTGGACTGATTGGCTGGTATGATGATGATGATGACCCTGATGTAGTACGAGAAGTATAATAGGAAAGTAGAAGTTGACTAGCCGCTTATTTTTCCCGAAATAAACGAATTGTTAAAAACGCTGTATTTACCTTTTAGGACATATCTTTTATACAGTTACCCATATTACTCTGAATCGTAATGTTTACTGATGTGTTGCTGGTGAATCTTTTCCCATAAAATAAAATAAACTAATCAACGTTCTTTAGTCTCTCTTCGCAGACTACACGACAGACTTGATAGGCATAGCCGCCTTCGGTGTAGACAGCAATGCCACGCTTACCGGAGAGAGCCCAATGAGAACTGTCACCAAGGACTTCATGGAGTATGACTTCTTCAGGAGTTGGGGCTGGTGTAGCATCTTCTTCATTCCCGAACTTGTAAATTTTTTCAGGTATTTTTTGTAAATGATTTCTTTTTGTTTGCCTAGCGCTTTATTCCATTTCTATTTCTTATCCTAGTAAACTTGACCATGATTATGGTATATGGATTCGGTAAATTATTCAATATGTTTAAATATGGCTACACATCCAGTGTTATATGATCCTCTCACCACTAACCAAAGGGTGCATAAATAAGAATTTAAAATATCCAAAGCTGTCCTACGTACAATGTGTCACCACGGGCAACATTATATTACAACCAGTGGCGGGCATTGGTTTTATTTTGAGGTAGGCAGTAGATACTTACTAATGTGCTTTATTGATGAAAATCAGTAGTTTTCAACAATAACACACAATTGTAAGTACCTACTGCCTACCTCATTTCATTCAACTGGTAGGCACTGCCTAATTGCCTATATGCACTGCACGCCCCTGATTACAACACTGAGACTGAGGCATTGTCCTAATACTCCTAATTGATTGCAAAACGCGGGAATACAACGTGAGAACTGGTAAAACTATCTGCATGCACTCTACTCTACTATAACTACCATTACACTCTACTCCACCTGAAGGTTGTCTGGAAGAGATCGCTCTTAGCGATAACACCGCCTAAATGTGTACATCTTTCTGTAAACAGCAAGTGTAGCTTCTTTGTTTGGTATGCAATAATGAGCCTCTATCTATGTATAACATTTTTCAATAAAACCTATAGGCGAAGGCCTATATTCAGCAGTAGACATATGAAACGGTTGAAGATCAAGATAATGATGGTAAAAGCCTTGACCTTTAAATCAAATATTCTTCTTTGCGTGTCGATTCAGGCTTTCATATATGTGAGGACCAAAACTCAGCCACCGATATAGCACTATCAGTGGCCTTGTAAAGATCCTCAAGTGTGCAGGTGTAGGGACACTTAGAGCATGTTAGAAGATGTGCCATTGTCTTGGGGGAAATACTACATAGACATGCACCCTCCAAGCGGTAACCCCACCTGTGCAGGTTCTCCCTGCTTCGGCCTTTGGGACTTCCAGGTTGCCCAAGATCCAAGGTCATGTCCAAAGGAGAATCGCTTTCAAATGCAAGCAATCAAATGTAAGCCTCGATCAATATTTCTAGATTCTCATTCTTCCCGAGGAAATCCACCGACTACTTCCGACGAGTATTCCGGAGCATGTTGGCGCAGCGCGGCGGGTACTCCGGCAAGCGCGAGCACAACGACCTTCTGGACGCGCTGCTGAAGATGAAGCACGAGGCTGACTTGAGTGGGGAATGTGCGTAAAATCTGATGGTCTGAACGACAAAATTATATTAGTTTTTGCATCTGATATTGTCCTATGGCAGTACTTTCATAGATCTTCTAGTACTAGTGTGTTCACACTAATACCCAAATCGTTTGATTTGGGTGAATTTTAAATAGTGTCACCTTGTCGCACTCCGCTTTAACTATAGTGTGCTTGGTCAAAGTGTGCATTCAAACTAGCTTTGTTGTATTTTGATAAAGCTCAAGCAATACCACACAACCTTTATTGATTCTTAATAACTCTATTGTTCTTATAACTCTCTTATTATTTTAATTTGCTTAACCTTGTAATTTTTTCAGATATGGACGAAGATATCGTCATAGCGCAAGCGGTGATATTCCTCCAGGCCGGCTTCGACACGTCAGCGGTCGCCCTTTCGTTCCTTACATACGAGCTTGCCTTCCAACCAGAAATACAGGTACGGCAAATATTATACTAGTCTAAAAATATCAATATCTCTTCTGTATCTCGGACTATTAACTTTGTTGATCTTTTTGCAGGACAAATTATACCAAGAGTTATCAGAAGCGAAGTTAAAACACGGCGACAAAGTATGGGATGGAAGCATTTTATCTGAACTCACATACATGAGTTGTATCGTTAAAGGTATTTATAGTCATATTTTATGAAACTTTCTACTGCTTACATACAAAACACTATGGGACCAACATAAAAATAACAAAAAATATATACTTCTCATACTAAATAGCTGTTCATATTTCAAAGGTAAAATAAGAACACAACACATTTTTTTTAGATTTTGATGTTGATAGTAGCATGGTAAATATTGTTATATATTTTAGGCCATTGATAGGTGATCTCTCAACATAACTGGTGAAATAGAACCTTATATACCTGATACAATACGATTGAGTATGGCATTAAATTTTTGGCGATAAGACCATCTCATTGTAATTATTGTACCTAACTTGTTTCTAAGAAGCAGTCATATTTTTATTGGCTCTAAATATACTTATTTTAAATCAGGCAGCGAAATCTGACCCTAGGTTAAATTTGCAAAAGTCAGTTACTTGACAAAATATATCCACCTGTTCTAACAGTACTGATAAATACTGATCTGCTAAAATAATTATAATTATGCAGAAACGCTTAGAAAATATCCAGCTATGGGGTGGTTGGACAGGTGTGCCGAAAAAGACTACCAAATTGACGAGAAACTGACGATTCCTGCCGGCACAGCAATTTACGTCAACGCGGTGGGCATGCATTACGATCCAGAATATTTCCCGGAGCCAGAAAAGTTCAACCCTGACAGATTCTTACCTGAGAATGAACACAACATTCAGCCGTTCACATACATGCCGTTCGGAGAGGGGCAAAGGAATTGTATTGGTGAGTTCTTCAAAAGTGCTAGAAGAAAGAACAACTGAATACTTTGAAAGTATTAGAATCATCTTTGTCGTTGCGATTTTATATTTCCGTTCCTTAAAAGGAAAATAATATGGAACCTATGCAGATGGGATAATCTTATGTCCGTCTGTTAATAAATGGTACAAATCAGTCAACTATGAAACGGGTTTGTGACCATACAAATGCAGTCGCTCAAAGTCGAATGAAAAGATGTAATTGAAATACTAACTTATACTTGCAATAACGTAGGTACGATCACGACGAACTGTTCTTCAAGCAAACGCCAAACTAAACCTCTTTTTCAACCTGTAAGTTGATTACATTTTGTAGTAGGTTAGTGACCTATTGACTAGGCTTTGCTTTTCTCTACAAAAGACTACAAAAGAAAAGGGGATTAAACGTAACTAATATAAATCTAAATAATCCAGAGTCCGTTGCCTTGAACTGAATTTATTTTTCAGATTTTCTTTCAATTTATTTCCATCTGTTGTTTTACGGGTATGGGCCAAATCCCTAATCTATGTCGAAAGCAAGTTAAATCCAATAAAATAAAATATTTTTTGGTGCTCTTCCGAAGATCTGTAATAGTAATTGAAAGGAAACTTGGACTTAGTTTTATTACATTTCGACCATCAACGACCGCCTTGGTCATGTGGTTTGCCCTCCAGATTGCAATGCCAAGGTGGTAGCGAGTTCAAATCCCGAAATTGTTTGGATGGGAAGGTCAAAGTCATTATTCAGTAGTATTGGCTCTTATTCGGGCACTTGAATGGAATCATTAATGATATTTTAAGTGTTAATGTATAATAGAGACAGATTTAGTTGCCAAATTAAATAATAATAATAAATTAATAAATTGTTTCCACAATCTCACCAATTAGCTAGCCCCAAACTAAGCATAACTTGTACTATGGCGACTAGATAAAGGATAAACATACTTAAAAACGTTTATAAACATCTATGACTTAGGTAAAAAAAACCCTTGCAACACTCAGGCATTGTAGTCCGGAGCGCGAACCACTACACCAGACGGTCGTCAATTAAAAATCTTGGCTTAGTTTAAGGCTCGATATTTAATAAGTGTAATTGTTATTTATTTATTTTACTTTCAGGGATGCGGTTCGCCTACAGGACTATGTGGTACGCTATATCATCACTGTTCCTCAAATACAAGGTCAGACCGAAACCCAACGCGAAGAAACCCAACGACATCGAACTCGAGAAGAAAGCTTTATTCATCATGCCTGGAGACGAGCTGTGCGTTGATTTCATTCCTCGGGAACAAATATAGTATTAATATAGTAGCCCTAGCGCATTTCAAATTTCTGTAAAAAGAAAAATAAAACTTATTTGTTTTGTGTATGTCACAAGACAAAGAAATTATAGTGCTTAGGTGATAAAACAGGGTTACTTCTTACATCGGGAGGCCGTTATCATCTGAAATTCTTGTTTAAATGTTTGTACATCTGTTTCTTTTTCCACTCGTTTTTTTTCTTTTATTCATTCGTTCTCTTCTCGAAAGTATCAAACAAGCATCCAGTAGAAAGAAGAAAGTTTATAACGTTATCTTGAAGATATTATCTTCTGTATTGCAATAATCATCGTCACCTCATTTGTCGCTTGCGTCACACACAAAAACATTTTTGTTTAACCTAATTATCGACTGATAAAGAATACAACTTAAAATTTTTATGACTTTTAAGTCTGTGAATGAAGTTTAACAAATATATATGTACCGGCAAGCGCATCGTGGGACTTCCACCCACAAGCTGGACAGACGACCTGGTAAAGTTTGCAGGAAGCCGCTGGATGCAGGTCGCTTCCAACTAGAAATCACCGGGGGAACCCTATGTTTAGTAGTGGTCGTCCTCTGGCTGAAATGATGATGGTGATGCAAATGAATATACTCGACATATATCTTACTACTACTAAATGCTACTTGCGCAAAATGTGCATATTGCCTTAAAAATCCCAAGTATTTAATTTCCGTAATAAATTATAATTTTGAATTCCGCAATAAAGCTAATTACTCTGAAATTATGTACTTAAAATTTTTCGGCAAGAAGTATCATTATTGTTTTGTACAAGTTGTCTTAAAACAACGAATAATCAATTAACTTTATCACGGCTTTGATATAAAAATGGCATGTTATGATCATAGTAAAAAATCTCAATATTATGACCTTGTCTTTTTGTTGGCTTAAGCCGTGCCATGTCTGCAAATAAGGACGTTTTTCTATCTAGTTTTTATTAATGTAAGGCATAGTTGAGCTAATTGACAGCTCAATAATAAAATATGGAAAATGAGAAATAATTATTACTAACAAACAGCTACATAACATAATAGTAAGTTATTTTTCTTGTTATTAGTTTGTGTATCTGAGTCGATCGCCGGCTTGTGAAGCTGTAGGATGACTCTCCACTAGAAATAAATACTGTTTATTTGTGCTACAACATAACAACGGTAAGTTTTGTTTTTATTACTTTTATAGTTGTAATTGTTAGAAGAATTATATCATTATTTGTGTTATGAGCTGCTGTTTGCACGTCGTTAGAAATTGATAGTAATAATACTTAGTTGGATTTAAATCAATTAATGCAAGTATGTATTTTAATACGATGAAGTTATAATACTTAAAGTAAGAAATAAGAGCATTTTTTTAAACTATTTCAATTTACCCTACCATACTTTTGACAATTGTTGACTAGTCCTCAAATAGCGCAAGAATCTCCAGTCCAGTCCCTTGGATTAAAACATGCACAAAAAAATTGTCTATTTTTTCATAAATTGCAAATGTTCTCTCAAACGGCACAAGCTATTTCATTACTGTTTTCACACAAAACAAGATTTTGGAAATATACATGTTTTGAATTGAGAGTTTTATTTGAAAATTTTCGTTAAAGGCATTAACTTCATAAAAAAACATGTTTTTCCTATTTTTCCGGTCATCCAGCACGTGCGAAATTTTATGGGCGCGACGCGTCAAGGTCATTCAAGCGTGTTAAGGCCTTAACACACTTAAGTCAGTAATTGACAATAGTAATATGAACCCACTTCTTAGCGAAATAGAGCCTATATTAATTGTTTGTATCGCTTAAGTAATATATAAAGCAAGTTTACTCGCGATTTTTTAGAGAATCGACCCCCAGTTTTTATTAATGTTGATTGAGAAGCAATCGTTTTATATTAATTAAGGTTAGTTAATAACAAGTGCTTCGGAAGGTAAGTACCTACATTAATCATTAAAGTTATTTACATTTGATAGAGATATATGTAGGTATTGCGTGTTACAACTAATAAATTACCTATAAGTGGAATGAAATGCAAAATAATAAGTTGTAATGGACTTAATAATGGACCTTAGCTGTGATTAGCTTATCATAAGTGCACGACCATTTTGCTATTTAATAGTTCAAGCATTATCTTGTTTAGAAGCTACAAGTATGTGGCAGCTTTTGGTCATCCTAGCAGCATTTACGTTGGTTTGCTGGGTCTACAACCAATGGGCAAGGGTCAAACGCTTTTGGGCCGAACGAAGGGTGGCCCACACCCCCATTCACCCCATATATGGCAGCCTCAACTTCTTGACTCAGGAAAACATGGTAAGACGTAGTATAATACTTAATCTGTGGTAAGACTAAAGATCTGATAGCAATAGCAAAAAACAGAAATAAATATATTTCATTAATGAACATAAGAATAATTACAATTCTGGCAAACACGCCGCGAATGCGCTAGCCACTGTTTGATTCAATCACTAAGAAACTGGCAAGGGAAGGGCAATATTTTTATAGATGTTAAATAAAGATATTCTTAATTTGTTGCATTTAGTAAATGATTGCATTTTGGAAACTTTTATTCATTGTTTTACGTTGATGCACTTTTTTAATTTGCGATAAGTATTCGTATTTGCATAGACAGTGATTTAATAGAGAATGTTAAAACATGAATATACGCGAGATCTAAATGTTTATCGAATTTATTTAAGGACCAAATATTGAGGAAGGCAGACGGAATATTGTTTTAAATGTTAACGGTTTTCCAGGCTCTATGGATGCGCAGACTTTACAGACATCACAAAACGGCCTATACTGGAATCTGGCTATTCTGGAGACCAGCCCTGGTTATCAATTCGCCAGAGATTGCGCGGAGGGTCCTGGTCAAAGACTTCGAGTTCTTTAGAAACAGGCTGCTTGGAACGGGCATCGCGAAGGGAGATCCTCTAGGAGGTCTTAACTTATTCACAGTCAACGTAAGTCCTTTTATTAAATTGACTTTAGAAACTTTACTCACGATACAGTCTACTGCTGACATAGGCCTCGCCAAATACGGCGTTCATTGGGAGAGCATAATTTTTCATCACTAACATTATTCATTTATACTTATGAAAGGATGCACGAAGCCGCTGGATGTAGGTCACTTCCGACCGGCCGATCTGTAACTTTCTGTAAGTCACTGGGTGAGGCCTATGTTCAGCAGTGGATGTCCTGTAGCTGAAATGATGATGATGATTTATGCTTAAACAACTATCAGTATTGTATCAGATTTAAATGTATGATTATGCCTTTTCTTTTACCAGGACCCAGTCTGGTCCTCTTTGAGACGCCGCCTGACGCCTGTGTTTACTTCTGCTAAACTGAAAGCCATGCACACTCTCAACATCACCAAATCCAAAGAGCTGCTTCAGAGAATCGAAAACGATTTGGCACAAGATAAGGCTATTGAAATGAGAGTAAGTATTTAGTCATTTCCATTACATTTATTCAAGAACCTAAGCTAAGAAGGTTCTGCGTCTTAGTATTTGACTTAAGATTTGAAATAGAATATTTGAAAATCTCTGAAGCGGTATATACACTTTAAATGCTACTATAATACGCCAGAGCCTTGTTCAGGGAATAAATAAATGCACCGTTTTTAAGTTATTTGGTTTGGGTTTTTAGATGTTGTTAAAAATTCATAACATCTTAAAAACCAATTGTATGTAGGCCTCTAAAGGTCGATGGCCATGTTAAAGGTCGTGTCTTCAGGTCGAAGTTCGGCTTTGCAAGTCATATCAGGGCATTTCATATTAACCAGCTGAACATTTAGGAATCGCCGTCACCGAAAACGGTGTGGAGGACATGATGATGATGATGATGATAAATAGTAGACGTTTACAGTTTATAGACTGAAATAGTAATTTGGAAGAACCATAAAATTTCCGCTATCTAGCTCTTCTAACGCTGATGGGGTCAGTGAAAAGTATAATTGACACAAATAGAGAAGAAGATCAGCACTTGATTGAAATGTCTGGACTAATAAACCTTTCTTTAGTCTCTTTTCGCAGACTACACGACAGACTTGATAGGCATAGCCGCCTTCGGAGTGGACAGCAATGCCACGCTCACCGGCGAGAGCCCAATGAGGACCATCACCAAATCCTTCATGGAGTATGACTTCTTCAGGGGCTGGGGATGGTGCAGTATTTTCTTCTTTCCTGAACTTGCGCATTTTTTTAGGTACTTGTCAACGTATTATTTTTTTTTTTTTTTTGTGAATACAAGAGGGACACTTCTTGTTCTTTTTTGAGTGTTGGTCTGTTTCTAGTTAGGGTGAGATTGACGATAAGGATTGATAATTGAAATAAATTTATAATTGTTGTTGACCATTTGGATCATTGGATCATAGAATGTCCTGTGTTATTTAAATGTGCAGAGTTCCACACGTCGTTTTCTTTTTACCACCAAGCAAAAGTATAAATGAGCAAAAAAATATATAACGAAATACAGGGTGTCCAAGAGAATAGGACAATCCTTAAAACCGCGTGATCAGCTGGTCATATACAACAACTTTTTCTATGGGAGCAACATTGAAATCGAGAATTTTTTTTCAGCTTCTCCATACAAACCTACTCGCATACCTCGATGATAATGTATGGAGCATCTGAAAATAAAATCACGATTTCGATGTTGCTCCCATAGGAAAAGTTGTTGTATATGACCAGCTGATCACGTGGTTTTAAGGAGTATCCCATTCTTTTGTACACCCTGTATAATAGCTATCTTATAAAACAAAATGCTATAAGGCAAAATAGTTCATGGCTCAGTGGATGCAGTAAACCTGCAAACTCTGTTATTCTGCCATAGCCTTTTTTAAGTTAGGCTTTACAAATTGTGAAAAAAAAATATACACTTGCATCTAAATTATCAGGGGTCTACGAGAGAGAGCTACGTCTATGACGAATATGTTACCAGTAGACATGAGCCCGATATATCAAAACGTATCTTATATCGGCTATCAGTTCAATATCATATCGTATCGATATACGATTTTACGTAACGGATATTTCAAAAACTATAATATCAACCAAAACTCAAAACTGTATATCGAAAAACTGCAACGAAACAACAAAACTCGTATCGCCGAAACTATTCATAACCGAACGTACTATCGATCGATATCCTTGTTCAGTTGATATTCGCTTCGTCTTTTTCTAAGTCGGTATGCTTTCATTGGAGTAAAAGAGATGACGCGGTTATTCAGATATTGTGGCGTGACGAGAAGGCGATTTTCGCTCTTATTTGCTAGCATTAAGAGTCAATTTATCTTGTATCAATAATGTTTTGAAGATATTTCTCATCGTTTTTCTATTCGCAAGCAAATTTGTGACTTTGCCGTAACTGAATAACCGTATCGTATATCTGCTCTTAGTTAGCAAACCGACTACAACTAGGCAATATCGATATCTGAGCCGTAACTGAATAAACCGTATAACCATCATAACTGAATAAACAGTATATCGTATCGATATGTGATATCGGATATCATATCCGATATTGAAACTGCATATCGGTTACATATCGGTTACTGTAAAATATCGAAAACGCCCATGTCTAGTTACCAGTGACAATTAACAGACACAGATACCTTTACGCCTTCTTCAATCTTTCTAGATTCTCGTTCTTCCCGAAGCGTTCTACCGACTACTTCCGGAAAGTGTTCCGAAGTATATTGAAGCAACGCGGCGGGTACTCCGGTAAGCGCGAGTACAATGACCTCCTTGACGCACTTCTGAAGATGAAACACGAGGCTGACTCGAATGGCGAAGGTGCGTAAAATCCGATGAATATACCAAACGACATCATCATCATCATCATTTCAGCCACTGCTGAACATAGGCCTCCCCCAGTGACTTCCAGATCGGCCGGTCGGAAGCGATCTGCCTTCAGATTAGCAAGCTAAAGTGGCAGTGGGCGAGGCACATAGCACGTGTAGAACTGACGGCAATAAGAAAGGCAGGGCAGAAAGGTTCTGGAATGGAAGCGACGATGAATACTAAACAACAACATTATTTTGATCTGATCCCATGTTATGAACATGTTGTATGTGTATGTTATTCATTGTAGATCCTGAACAGCTTAGCTAGCCATTATTAACCAGACTTTTATCTACTCTGTTTGATATCAATCCCATTCCCATTATAAAGTATATCCCCATAATAAAGTGTATGCCCTTATGGTCCCATTAATTGCTTGTGACACTAAACTTCTGATTGCTCTTCTTATTGTAATATCTATCTCATTTGAATAGCATTCGTTTCTTTTTTTTTAAATTAAGTAAATTTTATTGAAAATTTCAGATATGGACGAAGATATCGTCATAGCGCAAGCGGTGATATTCCTCCAGGGTGGTTTCGATACGTCAGCGGTCGCACTCTCGTTCCTTACATATGAGCTTGCCTTCCAACCAGAAATACAGGTATAGCAGATGTCTTTAACTTTATCATTCTGGCCTCTTAATACTTACTTCATTGGCATAGCGACTGATAGTGGATCTTGGACTCCGAAATCGAAGCCACTTTTCCCTGTCTCGTGCTAGTTCTGTCCATTTGAGCACTCCAAATTTTCATTTTATCAATATTCTCTGTTGATTGGTTGTTAATTTGTTTTCAGGATAAAATGTACAACGAGCTATTAGAAGCAAAACAAAAGAACGGCGACAATGAATTAGATGGAAGCATTCTAGCTGAACTGACATACATGAATTGTGTCATTAAAGGTATTTTATTGATAAAAGAAGCAAAATCAAAATCAAAATCAAAAATCAAAATCAAAATCAAAATCAAAATCATTTATTTCTGTAAATTGGCCATAAAAGGCACTTTTACATGTCCCAATTTTTTTTTTTTTTACCTACCACTGCTTCGGGACTATTGTGGGCTAGTGCCGAGAAGAAGCAGCGCAAGAAACTCGGTCACTATTGTCAGCCTCTTTTAAAAATAAATAAATATTTTACAAGATTTGTTGTGAGCTAAGCAGTTTTAAATCCACACATTTTTATCATTTATATAATCACTAGCGGTGTAATAGCCCTTTTTCATTAGAGTCCTTTTAACATGCAATTTGAATTCATATACAGGCATTTCAACAACGGATTGTGGTAATTTATTAAAAAAACGAATACAATTGCCCATGAAAGAACTTCCTACCTTGTGCAATCTAAACATTGGAACGGCAAGCTTATCTTTATGCCTGGTATTATACTTATGTATGTCATTTTTCTTAGTAAACAAGTGCAGATTTTTGCGAACATACATAATATTTTCAAAAATATATTGTGAAGCGACTGTAAGTACGTTAATTTCTTTAAATAGTTCTCTTAGCGAATCTCGGGGTCTAAGATTGTAAATAGCCCGAACAGCTCTCTTTTGCAGGACAAATATGGTTTCAATATCTGCAGCTGAGCCCCATAACAGTATGCCGTATGACATTAAACTGTGAAAATAACTAAAATACACTAATCTTGCCGTTTCAACATCAGTCAGTTGTCTTATCTTTCTCACTGCATAAGCAGCTGAACTAAGTCTTCCCGATAAAGCCTCAATATGAGCACCCCACTGCAAACGGGAATCTAAAGTTATTCCTAAGAACGTTGAGGAATTAGTCGTATCTAGTTGTTCATCTTTTACAATAATATGCGTTGAGACCTGTCTCACATTAGGTATTGTAAATTTAATGCATTTAGTTTTGTTCGCATTGAGCAAAAGATTGTTGGTAGTAAACCAATGCAATACTTGCGAGAGGGCATAATTGACATCATCGAAAGATTCTTGGCCCCTTTTGATTTTGAAAATTATTGATGTATCATCTGCAAACAATACCATCTCACATAGATCTTTTGTAAAGTAAGGAAGGTCATTTATATATATAAGAAACAACAGCGGTCCTAATATCGATCCCTGCGGTACACCCATAGTTAGAGGTGATCCGGAAGACTCAGCTCTATTTATACATACTTTTTGCGTTCTACCTGTGAGATATGAATTTATTAAATCTAAAGACTTCTTTGATACACCATAATGTCTCAGTTTTTTAAGTAAAGTTTGATGATCTACACAATCAAAAGCTTTTGAAAGATCACAAAAGACACCTAAAGCGTCTTGCTTACTCTCCCAAGCATCAAATATATGTTTCAAGAGTGCAACTCCAGCATCGGTTGTGCTTCTACCTTTCGTGAAACCATATTGTTTATTATGTAGTAATTTATTCAGAAAAAAATGAGATAATAGTTGATTGAACATAATTTTTTCAAATATTTTACTAAGAACTGGTAAGATAGATATTGGTCGAAAATTGGAGGGGTCACTTTTCTCACCAGATTTAAATAAAGGAATTATTTTACTAAATTTCATTGTAGTTGGGAATTCTCTATCATCAATACATTTGTTAAAAATGATTGTAAGATATGGGGCTATAGTATTTATAATTGTACTAATGATATTAACAGAGATTCCCCATAGGTCTTCTGTGCTTTTCAGTTTTAATTCTCTAAATGCTTTTATTATTACATCGGGATTTATATATCTAAAATTTAATGGGGACTTGCATTCGTCAACACATGATTTTAGAAGAGATTCAGCTAGTTCAGCAGACGAAGCAAGATCTTTAGTTGTAGAAGTAGCTATGTTTGAGAAGAATGTCTCAAAAGTATTTGCAACTTCTATGTCTGAGCTGATTTGCCTATCCCTAATTTTGAGAGAGTAAGTGTGATCCCTTGACTTTTGCTTACATGTTTCTTTATTTATAATATTCCATGTGGCCTTTACTTTATTAGTAGAACCTGAAATCAAGCTGCGAAGGTGGTTGGACTTGGCTTTGGCACATACAATTTTGAATATTTTTGAGTACTTTTTGACATGTTCTATGACTAGTGGGTTCTGAGAATTTGCTTTTGCAGCATACAAATCATATAAAGTATTTCTACTTTTGTAAATACCAGGTGTTGCCCAGTCATTAAACTTACAGTTCAGCTTATTTGTTTTTAATTGCTTTTGAGTAAAAATCTGATCAAATTCGTTTCTGATTAAGCCAAAAAGATCTTCATATAATTTATCAACACTATGTCCATTATTAGGCCTTAGTAAATCTACACCATTATTAATATTCTCCTTAAATCTGTCTATCCTACTTACAGTAACTGGCCTATAAACAGCCTGTACTATGTTTGCGACTTGATGGTGCACAAATGATGCCTTTTGTCCACTATGGTCCGAACTTAGACAATTTATAATAGATTTATTTATTACATTGCCATTACAAAAAATGTTGTCTAAGCAAGTCGCTGTTGTGGGAGTTACCCTTGTGGGTTCATTAAAAAGATTTATCAAATTATGTGACTTAAAAAGATTTAGAAATCGGACTGAATATTGATTTTTCACTAATATATTGACGTTAAAATCTCCACAAACAACTACTTCCTTGTTAGATTTACAGACCTTCCCTAAGGCCTCATCCATAATGGATTCAAAGATATGGTAATTTGCAGATGGGGGGCTATATACACTTATTATAATAAACTGCTCTAGCTCAACACACGCTAGTTCAATATTTCGTTCAGATGAGAGTGACACAATGTCTTTGCGTTCTTTACATTTTAATTCTTTGTTCAAAAGGACAAGCGATCCTCCTCTAGTAGTAGACTCCCTTGTGAACGAACTACCAACTTTATAATTATCAATGTTTAACATTAACTCATGTTTATTGAACCAGTGTTCTGTTATGCAAATTACATTAACATGAAAATCTTGTAGAAATAACCCTAACCCTAACTCTTTGCCGGCCAGACCTTGCATGTTTTGATGAACAATATTAAAGTTTCTATTAGGCCTGGCTTTTGTCTTCCCTCTCAGTTTAAATTCTCAGAGGTAGTCAGAGGTATATTACAATTAGTACAAGTACTAATACGTTTATTATCCAATAATTTTGTTTTATTAACAAAACAGTTAATATTATATGCTAACAGGGTAGCTATTTGTTTCTTAAATTTATAAGGCAGGTGTAAAGAGCTGCCTGTCAATATAAATTTATTATTAATAAATTTATTTGTGTCAAAAAACACAAATTTGTCATGACGTTGAGTCATATTATAAAGTAAATTATTCAACAAATGAATACTTGTATTTTCTTGTGCCGTATGATTTTTACAAAATGGTAAGGCACAAAAAAATATTTTTCTCACATTGAGTCCTGACAAAATAGAATAATTTTGAATAATTTTTGTCTTTGTAAGTTTCTGACTATCTCCTAACATTATTACTAGTATTGAGTCAGAATTTAATTTACTACTTTGTATGCAATTAACTATTTCATCAATTGATGCGTCCGGCATACAATGGTTAACAATATTACATTTTAATTTTTTATTTAATAAGGGACCGTAACCAACTCCTAACCTATCTGAAAAAACAATAACATTATCATGATCGTTGGGTCTATTATAAGATTTTACCGGGCTGTTTAAATTTAACACCGGGGAGGACAACTCCTGGCCAAAATTTCTCTGCAGTGAAGGGTCCGGTATTGAATTTACTTTCATGTTTGGTAGTGATTTAAAACCCGTATCATGGTTACCAAGATCTAGTAAATTATTTGCTGCCAGGATGTGTTCATTTATTTGGTCTTGGGCAGAGTTGTATAAACATGTCATGGACTCCAATGATTGGTGCAATTTTGAGATATCAGCCTGCAGTTGTCCTATATCCAAATCATATTTAGACCTACTTTCCTGTAGTTTTTGATTATATATTTCTAAGCTATCTACTAAATCTATACGTTGTTTTCTTAATAAAACATTATTATAAAAACATTTCTGTTTTTTTACAATTTTGTTAGTTTTAGAAATAAATCTATTCAGTTTTATATACTTTTTTAACTTGTTTTTACTGTTTAACCTAGATTGAATTTTATTTTCTTCAAAAACGGAATTGGCAGATGAATCCAACATTGAAGTCAAAGTGTGCCCACCCGGGGTGCCGATCAACTCCTCATATAAGTTCTGGGTCTGCGCAAACTCTTGAAGCTTCTTTTCCTCTTCAAATTGCACAATAGTCCTATTGGCATCACGCAACTCTGACTCCAGTTCGTTGTTGCGCATAAGAGCCTGCTCGTAGACAGCACTGCACTGGTCGAAGCCGCTGATGGTAGCTAGTAGTTGATCACGGTGTAAGGCAACCTCCTGGTGTTTAACATGTAGGTCTGCCAAGTCCTTCCTAAGTTCTGTGTTTCTCTGAACGACAGAATTTATTTCCTCTTCACTATCCTCTCTTTCCCTAAGTAGTTGGTTACAAGTATCCCTGCTTTCTTTTAATTCCTGAAGCGCTCGCTTTAATTTTGATTCCATGTCTAATTTTGCGCCCCTACGGGTTTGCATGTCTGATTTGTCTGGAAATATCCAAAAGAACAACAGGTATAGCACGAGTTTTGGTGTTATATTTTAACAAGTTAAGTTGAAGTGACCAGAATTGGACAGAGCTAAGTTTAACTCAATAACAATTTAGTAAAACAATTTAGGTCTTAATAATTTCAATGTAAAATATAATTAATAAAATAAAAAGTGTCTGCTAATGATCTACAAGAATATATATATATATTTTTTTTAAATTAAATGTAGGGTAATTTATTTTTTAATAACAAAATTACTGCTTAAAATTTAGAACTAGGGATACAGAGTGTATTGTTATGTGTATTTAATTGTTGTTGTAAAGGACGTGGACGGCAAGAGGTTGTTTGTTATCAATATTACTTGCACTTTTCGTCAAGTAACAAGAAACACAACTAGGCCGGTAGTGAATTGTCAACTCGCGAATCTCACTTTCATGAGATCTGGAGTGACTAGTAGTGAAAGAGCGATGGTGAATTAATGAAAAGTGTATGAATGTGCAAAATAACACTAGTACTCCCCCGGTTTTTCGATTTTGCAGTCCACTGAGATTCAAAATTCACCGGTACAATTGTTGACGTCACGTCAGAGTGTGATATTTCTGTTGTTCCTACGAATTCCAGGTTTCCCACTATTACACTTATACTTTGTTTACTATATTTTTAGATTTTGAAACTTTGAAGTTAAAACTAATACTTAAAACTATTTAAAATAATTAATTTAATTAGGCTGTTTCAAATGACAGCTGCCCTAACTTTTGTTTTTTTTGTTGGTCAAGCAAAAAGAACTGAAATATGTTATCTGTCCAGAAACTATTCTGTAGAAGTTATCAAGTCGTTCCGGTCTCAAAACTTAACCAGTCCGTTAAAAGTATATTATAATGTTTTGCAGAAACACTTAGAAAATATCCAGGCATGGGCTGGATAGACAGGTGTGCCGATAAAGACTACCAAATCGACAAGAACCTGACAATTCCTGCCGGCACACCGATTTACGTCAACGCGGTGGGCATGCATTATGATCCAGAATATTTCCCGGAACCACAAAAGTTCAACCCTGACAGATTCTTGCCTAAGAATGAAAACAACATTAAGCCGTTCACATACATGCCGTTCGGAGAGGGGCCTAGAAATTGTATCGGTAAGTATTTTTATAGAATCACCAGCAAAACGCTGAAATATTAGATGCGAGGACAACTTAATTAGGTGCTTTGGAAATATGAGTTGCGTTCTTCATAAGGAAAATATGGATTATTTTCACTTATTGTCCATTTGTCCGCCTGGAAACAAACGGTTAAAACCATTTGAGCATGATCCAAGCCTGTGCTGGAAATATGTTGAGTTATTTAGTTAGAAGGAACCTTCACTTAAAAATACAAAAATGTTAATAATAAATAAAGATTTTATAAGACCCAAGCTTATAAGTATATTCTGTGCCCAAGCCCCAAAAATGTACTTGTAGATACCTCACTTTGGATTTGCTTGTTAGATGTTAACGTGATCTGTACGATCACTAGTGGATAAAACGTAACGACACATCTATGGTTCAATAGTCTTAGACTTGGTTTAAATACTATCAATAGATTTCTTTCTTTCTTGTATTTTTACCTAATGGAAATCACTGTCCTTTTTCGCATCGAGCTATAATATAACAGTACGTACTTCATAGTCCTTAAGGAGTAAAATCGTCCTTATGAGTTCATTAGTAATTTATAAAGTTGGTACCATTTTTCTTTCTTTCAGGAATGCGGTTCGCTTACAGGACAATGTGGTACGCTTTATCGTCACTATTACTGAAATACAAGTTCAGGCCTAAACCCGACGCGAAGAGACCCAACGACATCGAACTAGAAAAGAGATCTTTATTCCTTATGCCGGGAGAAGAACTGTACGTCGATTTTATACCTCGGAGACAAAATATATGAAATCCTGCTTCGACCGCCTTCGAAAGGAGGTTTGGGGGGATAATTTGTCATGATCGTATTTTTTTTATTTCGTTAGTTTATTTTCTTTTATAGTCGATTCTACTACTAAAACAAACACTTTGACAAAGTGACCAACCTAAAAATGTAAAAAGGTACCTAAATATTTTCATGCTACTTACAACAGCTGATCGGCTATTAAGTAAAATTAAAAAGAATGCAAAGTAAAAGGCTGTATTTTGGCAATAACATTACCCTTGAAATTAACTATTTAGGTAGAACCCTAATTAAAATATTTGTATTATAATAAAGTAATAAGATACAACTTTACTTTTAATATTAAATTTTGTCTATTTATTGTGATGATAATATATGTAGGTATTTATCATCATTATCATCTCAGCCTATTGCAGTCCACTGCTGGACGTAGGCCTCCCCCAAAGAGCGCCAAAGCGCTCAATCTCCCGCTTTTTTCATCCATCCACAGCCATCTTCCTAAGGTCGTCTGTCCATCGAGCAAGGGGGCGTCCGACACTACGTTTGCGTTGGTGTGGTCTTCACTCGAGAACCCATTTACTCCACCTTTCATCGGTTCTGCGACAGTTGCGGCCTGCCCACTGCCACTTAAGCTTGCTCCATTTTTGGACTATGTCCGTTACTTTAGTCCTCTGCCTGATAATCTCGTTTCGGATTTTATCCATTAACGAAATCCCAAGCTTTCATCTTCATTTCATCGACCTTTCCATAGCTCGCTGAGTGACATGGAGTCGATGGGCCAACTTTACTATCATTTTCCACATTTCGGCTCCGTAGGTCATCACGGTAGGACGCACTGGTCGAATACCTTGCTCTTCAGGCATTGTGGCAGTGGCGACGAGAAGATATGACGCAGCTTCCCAAACGCTGCCCAGCCAAGCTGCATCCTCTTAGCGATTTCCCGCTCGAAGTTGTCTCTACCCAACTGCATCACTTGCCCGAGGTAGACATACATATGTAGCACAAATTACGTATAGCGGCGCTTCTATTTTGTCTATGTAGGTATTACGCAAGTATTATTTACTAAGGCGGTAAATAATACCTACTTGCGTAATATAACATTTTGCCTTGAATACGTCTTAGTATGTGAAACTTACATAGTCACAGTATTTTATAAATAGGAACATTACTACGCAAATTACTATGACCTCCATAACATATTATTTCAATGAGATAATAGCATTTAATAAGCGGTTAATGTTGAATTTGTAGCAAATAGCCACTTATCTAAAGCTGACAATAAAATGTAGTGGTAGTCAATATTATGAACTTGGATTTATGATCTCTTAATTTAGAGCAAGGGGAAGATAATGCGGAGTGCTGATGAAATATTGAGATTTATTACATAAGCCTAAATACTACATAATATCGACGACCACCTAAGAACGAGCACGCCGGACTTGGCGTCGCCATCTCTGAGGTTCCAGGTACGATTCCCGGTCAGTTCAATGTAGAAAACGAACTTGTCTCGGGTCTGGGTGTTGTGGTACCGTCGTTATTCCTGATTTCTATTCAAGTGCTTTAGCTACTTACCATAGGATCAGAGAAATGTATGTGATGTTGTCCAAAATTTATATGTATATGAAAAAAACATTTTCATGCATAAATTATAGCACGACGGCATAGGGCTCTATGGCGTCGTAGGCGGGGTACGCTTGCCTATGATCCGAGGTGTAGCTAGTCTAGTTGTTGATGATGACCAGATCGTTGTGGACCATGGCTAGTGGCTACACATCCTTTACCTGGATGTGCATGTTTTCAACGATATTCATCCTCACCGTCAAACAAGGAAAATCCGTGGATAGATCTGAAATATCCAGAGAGATATTTCAGACGGAGGTAAGCACCAGAGATCAGAAAGGTCGTACCGCGGGCTCCGACGCCTTACCGCTTTGTAGAAATATTTATGTGTAAGCGCATCGCTCCGGACACGTCCCAACCCGCCCTGATTGGTTATGCATTTTACTACGTTTTACTACAACCAATTAGATACTCGTACATAGAAGCTTGCTTGCTTGTTCCTAAACACCTATTGTCTTGATTGAACTCAAAACATAAATTAACGTAGGGCGTGTCTTGAAGTGAGTGGCAATGAGGTGCTTGCAAGCGATTTTAGCTTTAAGACTGGTCAGGCGTCGGAGCCTGGGATAGTACGTACTAGGATGTAAACTCACTACTCACGGATGTAAGGCGAGATCTCAACGACTCTAAACTTACATTGAAATATTGGACAGCATCACTTAAATGTTGCTCTAATCCTGATGTAAGAAGCTAAAACCCTTGCATTATAGAAATCAGAAACACCGAGGGCACCTTAACACCTAACCCCCAACTCTACAAGACAAAACTTGACATGAGGAAGTATGTGTGACAAACAGTGACCAAGTTCCACTTCTATCTATCTATTCAGCCTATTGCAGTCCACTACTGGACGTAAGACCCCCAAAGAGCACCAGAGTACGATCTCCCGCTTTTTTCATCGGTTCCACTTAAGGATATTTTATTTAAAACTTAATTGCACAAACCTAAAAATAGTATACTAAAAGTGGATTAAATCATAGAAGCTTAAATTAAAAGGTTATGAAGGATAGTTTAGGAAATACCAGCATGACCCAAGGTACGTGGTGCGAAGGACAAATAAGATAGACAGCGATAAAGAGATTAGCATTTAAAAGAGGCAGCAAACAGTCCATAGCGAGGCCTCCGCAAAAACTCGCACATCCCTCGCATAAAGCTACGAAGACAGAATGTAGTAATCAGTCTAGTGTAATGATTGTATGGGGCCACTAGAACCGCGAGTAAGTACAAAATTACTACTTACATAACATTGAAATTACTAATTAGATGATCTAAGTTACTAGGTAACATCTTTATTTAACAATCACACTAATTAGCTTGCCCCAAAACATCTCAAACTAAGCTTGTTGTCGAATCAGCAGTGGATTTATGCGTGTTTAAAAAATAAAAAAGGTTCGCCAGACAACTCACTAAATATTGGTGGTATCGAAGTACAGAATTTACATGCTTGTAATAAAACTTGGGACCAGACAATATATTGTTCCAGGGAGATGTCCCAGCGCATTGAAACTCCAGCCGATTTAGAAAAGGAGGTTTTTTAATAACCTGGACCGGTAATTGCATTTTTCAACTAACACTATGTACGCTACACAGTAATTCATCTAAAGAAAGTTTTATACGGGTATTAATGCAACACATGAACACATAAAATAAATTCCCAAAAGTATATTGTTAAACCGCATAGTATTCATAATTTTAGTAGGTCTCTGCTTTAGTGGCCCAACCGTGGGGCCTCATGAAAGTCAATGCGGGCGTGTGGCCGTAAAAATGGCGGCGACCCGCTCACGCTTGACCCCGGCTGATTTAATCCCCCGTGATTAACCGTGTACCCTGAATGTTTTAAACAGGAGGCAAAACGAGAGGAAAAGGATTCCTCTAACTTCAGGTACAGTTTTGATGAAGCTGAAAAGGTATATTTACATGTAATTCGAACGTGAAGGGTTTGCGAATATGTGGAACTGGATTCGATATCTTAAGATCGATATCGAACCCCTTGATGAGATGAGAGGCTGGCCAGAATTCGTTAGCAAACTAAAAAGTAGGTCAACGTACGTTTTTAGGGTTCAGTGCTTGGGAACTATTTTGCTGTCACACTGCTGTCTTTCTGTCCGTCCATCTAGCATCCTTTTAGCTCGTTAACGGAAGGGTTACATATATCTGCCAAAATATTTTGTGTAAAACATTGACATAAAACTGAATCCTTAACGAATTCAATACAAAAATAATAAGGCAGAAAGGTTCTAGAATGCAGGCCACGTACCGGCAAGTGCAGCGTAGGACATCCACCTTCAGATGACAATTAAAAGTTGTAGGAAGCCGCTGAATGCAGGCCGTTTCCTACCGGCAAATCTAGAAGTTATTACATCAATAAATTTTCAGCAGCGGACGTCTTAAGTATGACAATGACGATGAATACAAGTGATAGACCGGGGATCGTGTATTTTGACAACTTGACCAACATTGTAGTTTTCAATTGATCTTCTTTCTGGTCGTTCCTTCAATGCTGAGGATCGTGACTGTATGTCAATCTTCTCCACTCGGTCCGGTTCTGCGCCATATGTACCGCTTCCCGTATCTGGCCTCCAGTCACCTCCTTGAGTTGGTCTACCCATCTAGCTGACGCTCTTCCTCTAGCGCGCTTCTAGCGCTTCAATTGATATGAAACCGGAAATTGTGTCAGAAAAATTAGCTTGGCAGTTCTGTTCTTTATCTGGTAAAAAAATAGTAGAGTTCGCTTTGAAAGCTAAATCATCAGCTGAGAAATCAAATCGCAAAAACCTTTCTCATTAACTGCAATCGGCTCTAACACATGAATACATGATCCCCCCACCCCTTTTAGGATCGGTGCGGGCATAAAAACTTTTCACGTACATCATCGCCGAACGCTGAATTACATCCGAAGATACATGTCATAAATCGTGTTCTATAGTCATGTTATAAAACCATATCGATATTATATCGATATGTGTTTCTGACTCGCTGGGACTGGGAGAAATAAGTATTACTTTATATGAATCGTCCTATTTAAAGTTCGTTCCAATTTAAATTAAATTTATCTAAAGGTATTTTATTCAGGTTTATAGAAATTTCTTTTTCATAAAAAAATTGTGAAACTTTTGACGACATTAAATAAGATTTAGATAATTTGAAATAACAGTAGTGGTAGAAAAATAAAAAAATAAAACTCTTGCATGAGGTATTATTGGACTTTATTGGACACTACCTCCTGATATGATTTTAGAATTAAGACGGATAGGTCATCTACATACTAAGTAAAGTCTTAAAATATCTAAAAAGCGCCGAATATCACCCTGTTATTATTATCGAAGTTTCGATTTTGGGCAATGGACATCACAATTGATATGCCGGCGGCGCATTCCTGTAGGTAGGTACGTAGGTAACACTACATGTATTTTGCTTTTATTTTGGTTATTATTTCAGTTTCCGGTGCAAATATATCAGCTGTTGATCATTATGGGTCAATAATTTCTAGGATATTTTATTTGGTTCTGTAGAAAAAATGAAACATCTTAAGGTATTTTGTACTTCAAGTTACCAACTAAAAACAAGGTACCAGCAGGCTGTCTCATTGCGAGTGATGTGGTCAGCCTATTGCCGCTTCAACTTTGCAATTCGAACAACAAATAGAGAAATATATAAATGATTACATCCTTAGTACTTCCAACTCCAAACTATTTACTAGAATACTACTTATTAGAAAGCAGGTGTAAGTAGTAAACGTCACACTGTTCGCAACATCACTTCATAAAACTCACTCCATCAATCTCGCTCTTTTAAAGAATACCTAGTAAGTGGTCCCGTATTAACAAGAGCATCTGAATTTTAGTTCAAAATACACATTGTGTAGTAAAGTTTCACAATGTAATAGGTAGGTACAGTAAATCATAGTCTTAAAATTTTTAGGGATTGGTTTTATATTAAGGATAGAAAACAGTGAAAATATTTTTTTAAAGTTTTGTATGAAAAAGTTTTCCCGACATTAAATAAACATCTATGACTCAACTACAAGTGTTCGTGCTCATCACACAAAAATTTGCATCTTCATGAATTCGAACCCACAAGCGCCAGGCTTAAAGTCCGAAAAGAACCTAGACGGTCGATAAAACCTCTAGAAAAGACTATCTACATTACTACGATTAAACGTTGTGTGATAAAAACATTTGCTTTTTTACTAATAAAATAAGACCATATTTTTACTAATAAAATAAAACAGGCCCTATTACTAAGACACCGCTGTCCGTCTGTCTGTCTTTCTGTCTGTCCGTCGTCACCAGGCTGTATCTAATGAACCGTGATATATAGACAGTTGAAATTTTCACAGATTATGTATTTCTGTTGCCGTTACAACAACAAATACTAAAAACCAGACTAAAATAAATATTTAAAGGGCAAAAAATCACGTTTGTTGTATCAGAGCCCCATAAAACAAACGTAATTTTTTGCTCGTTTATATAGACTATAGTAGTACCGAACCCTTCAAGCGCGAGTCCGACTCGCACGGCCGGTCTTTTTAATAGAAGATCAGTATCAAGTGACAGCGCGAGACTGCTTCATAAATACGAGCCCGTAGTGGCGCCCGCTCAGCTGGGTCGGAAATTAAACCGGGAGCGTTACCTTTTACGAGCCATCTCGATCGAAAGGTACAATGTTAGAGTATACATTTACTATAATTTATCTTTACACTATAGAACACTTTTATATTTCAATGTTAAGTAAACTCTCCGCACCATTTTCCTTTTGAACATCAACTGTAATTTCTTTTATGGTGTAAAACACAGAGTTTAATTGTGCTGCGGTGGATGTGCGGAGTGACAAGGCTCGACAAGATCCGTAACGAATACGCACGCGGCAGCCTAGGAGTACGTCACATCACCGATAAGCTACAGGAAAACCGGCTGCGATGGTACGAGCACATTAAAAGGAGACGGCCTGAGTACATCGGCAATACAACGTAACCCTCAAGTAACCCGGTAGTAGGCGAAGAGGACGGCCGAAGTTGCGATGGTTGAGTGTTGTCAAAAAAGACATGGAGAGCTGCGGTCTCACTGATGAGGATCCCCAAGATAGAGCGAAGTGGAGAAGAAAGAGTGGAAAAGCGGACCCTGTCATAAGACGGGAAGAACGCTAGGAAGAAGAAGAGCATTCATGCATAACGTCGTAGTACTAATAGTCGATCTAACTAAATAGACAAATTAAAAAAAAAGTTTGAGATAAATAACATAAAGCAAACACCCGTAACATTGTCTGTGAAACAGTAATTACTCAAATACCTAAGTATATCCTCTAAACAAAAATGACAACGCTGATATCGAGTGTCGAAATAATAAAAATATTAAAAGGGTCTTGCATAATTGGTTACTTCATCATAATTTCTACGCTGTAAGCGAGTATTTTAAGTATAAGGGCTAATAGTTTTGACATGTTAATTAATTTAACACAAAAAACAACAACATTCAGTCGAATTGAGAACCTCCTCCTTTTTTGAAGTCGGTTCATTATTTGCATGCTAAGATGTGCATAGCGAAACATGTTACTTTAGTTTATACCTCGCCATCTTTAATAACCTGTTTCTCGCAAATAAATAATTACTTCATTTCATTTCAATAAAAATAATTCTTTCGGGATATCGAAGAACACGCCTGTCTCTTGTCAGCCTAAGGCGACCTTTTGAGATTGTCTATCTATTCCCTAGCAAATTGGGACAATACATTACTATAGCAGTTCGCACAGTACAAGGTTGACGAGACGCGACGTCTGACAGACGGACCTAGGCATTTTATTTATTACACTCATCTTCCCGAAGTAAATTTTCGTATATCCACGATTTCGCTCGAGTACCTACCTGGTATATAAGTTAAAGAAAAAAAATTGACCGTGAAATTGTTGTCTAGTAGAATGTCACAGACTGAACGAGTAAATTAAGAGACCGTTTGGTCTAGGTTCGCACTGTGGACTCAGAGCCAGCAGTCGCCGGTTCAAGTCCCGCAAGAGGTAGGTTTCTGTGCGATAACACGAAGTTTTGTAACCGAGGGGATACAAATATTTTAAATAGTGGCTTTAGCCACTAATAACAAGCTATACTACACTTTACTTGAAGGTTGTCTGGAAGAGATCGCTTCTAGCGATCATACCGCCTTAGTTGTACTATTCTAAATGTTTTTTTACTGTTTATTTTGTGTGCTGTGCAAAAAAGTACCTATCTATCTATCTACCCTACTTTGATTGAGGCAAGTAATGGTCTGATCGTTGTAACATTCTTTTTATGTGGCTAGTCTGATTATTAGATATGAATCATTCATGAATTATTTTCATCGACCAAACAATGGGTTAGGCAAAGACGACCTACAAAGACTTTGATTGACCTAAAAAGTCTACTTCAGACAATTAATACCTCGGTGTTTCTAGCCAGACCGATTTTGTTATTTCACTCAATCCGTAAAAATATCTCTCAATCCACTTAAAATCCTAATCTAATTGAGGATCTCATTGAAAAGTTCTTTTAACATTGAATGGCGCCCAGACCGAGCCGCTCCGCCCGCCCAAGTCGTGGAACACAAAATATAAAAGCTCCCGGAGCTTATTCGCGCGATGTAATCGGCGGATGTCGTATGGATATATATACCCTAAGTGATTTCGCAAATCGCCCCTTAGATAAATCCGAAATCTCATTAAAGAGTTTCGCGGAGTTCGACCCGATACACGACGTATGGCTGGGTGTAGTCATAACGACAAACTGTTGAGGAAAATATTACGTTATACGGAAACTAGACAATGTGCGTACGAGCAGGTAGGACAAACTATTCCAAGCTGTGCTTTCTTCACTTTCAACAGTCTCAACTATGTATGTGAACGGGAATTATCTGGTAATAAGATGAAGACGTATTGTAGTAGGGAATATAATAGTAAAATTTCAAGTCCGTGCAGTTATAGGTGAAAAGAAGCTCTCATAGTAATTGTTTGACACATCTGCTACTAATTTAAGACTTAAGGCTGGGTGCTATCTATAAAAACCGTTTACACAAAAACTTCAAGATTTATTTGAAAAAACCGTATTTGTAAATCAAGTAATAACGGTCGTACAAACGTCATTCACAGCCACATAATTTCCCATCCATCATAACGATAAAGTTATTAACATAACAATGTGTCAAAAATGTTGAGAAATGAAAAATTACAAAAATTATTTTTGTAAAAGATATTCGTCATGACTCAGCGACACGATTTAAGGATCTGCAGACTTAGTCAAAGCTCGTCTTTCCTATTTTATTAGTTCCTCTGCGACAAGCGTCTCGGCCCCGATGTTTTATGTCTCCGCTAAATTCATATCGCATTTGCCGAGCGCTTTCAGGATATCCCCACAAGTAGAGGTTCACAGAATTCTGGTACAAAGCGATTTTTGGAAATAAAACAAGAACGTATTCATTTAACTTCACTTAATTACAAAAAGTTTTGTAAACAATAGAGGCAGTGTGTAGATAGAGTGTCGTGCATAGAGCCAACACACATACAGGTTCTACAAAATAATAGCTCAGAATATTTTTACGTACCGGCAAGCGCAGCGTATAACGCCCATACAAGTTGGACAGACGACCTGGTAAAGGTTGCAGGAAGCCGCTGGATGCAAGCCGCTTCTAACTGGACAATATGGTAGTCATTGGGGAAGCCTATGTTTAGCAGTGGACGTCCTATGGCAGAAATGATGATGATGATGGTATTGTCAAACTGTGATAATGATAAAGTGATAATCTAACAACTACAACAACAAGTAATAAAGTTTTAAAAACTATAACCCGACTACGTAAAAAAGTTTAAAAACGTAGGACCCCATTTTAAAGATATATTTTCACTTGAACAATACGATTTATATGGATATTTGTAATGTGCTCGCCAAGACCTTTCTTTGAATACCAAACACGTGGTGATTATCTCAATTTTATTTTTTTTCAAGGTTAGAATCTGAGTTTTAAAGTCAGTCTTAAAAAAAAAATTATATAGCCTATTTTACCAGTGCCATTATTGCGAATCTATTGACACCTCGTTCATTAAAATCGGTTCAGTAGTTTATACGCTACGGTGGAACATACAAACATACATACATACGTATGTACATACATACATACATACATAAACTGCCAAAATCATTACCCTTCCTTTTGGCTTCGCCGTATTCGGGTAAAAACTGGTGCTACATACGAGTACATCATCGTAATAGCGCATTCGTTTGTTTTGCGCTTTTGTTTTTCTTTTAATAATTTCGAAGTACTTCTTAAAGGTACTAATGTATTTATTTCTGCAATTAGGCTTGAATTTCTCTTTTACAAGTCTACCTTTTTGACTCTACTACCGCTTCAAAACTATAATTGTAGACTAATGCCGAGAAGAAGCAGCGCAAGACGCTCGCTCACTTAACATTATGTCTTGTTAATATAAGTTGTACTTGTCGTATCATGTAAGAGTCATATAATAAAACTGGATTATATGTATATCAATAAAATTATAGACAAATTCAAAATGCGATTTGACGTACCAAATTTAGCTTATTTCAGTGTTTTCGCGCTGAAATACCTAAATAAAAACATAGGTACTATAGAGGTTTATAACTCGATAAATAAAACCTCTACGTCTACCAAGGTATGTTCGAATTATGAAAGCTGCTTTTGAATATTTTTGAGTGACGCGGAGAAAAAACTATGATTTCGTCTATGAGTCAGATTCGTAAGGCAAAGTCTAGAAGAAAATTATCTTTTATCAAAAGAATAGTAGATATTGATATATATATATAAACAAAATAAAAATATTCAAGACAGAATCAGAAGTTAAGTTTAAATATAAAGTGTATTGTATTAGAACTTTTTCAAGAAATATACTTAATTTAGAAGTTGAAATAATTCGTATCGTTATTTTCTCCTTTGTGCTTACGCGACCCCACGTCAGATTACACGTTCATTCAGGTAAGGTTCAATTGATCTAAAACGAATGGCTAACTTATTGAAGTATTTGCAATAAGAGAGGGCGGTGAATCTTGTAAAATGTGTAGTAATAAATTGAGCGTCCCGCCCTCCCATAAAAGAGGTAAGCCCCTTTTAGTGGCCTCCTGCCTCCGCGGTTGCAAGCTATCCTTACTACAGTTAGTCTTGATAAGACAAGGATCGGTTTTTGGACTTTAACTGCCTTTAAGACATACATTATTTTAATGACACCATGTAAATATGTTTTTTTTACGCTCAAATAAAATTAAATTTCAATCAATTTCCATTTGGATTTCCAAGTACTGGTTTATTGTTGCGTCACCGATATTTTACGACAAAATTTCTTGTTTGCGCGGTTTTATTTTCTTTGTAAAATAAATGGATAATGTTTTCACATCTATTCCATGTCAGACCTACTAACACTAATGTAAAAGGTTTGACCGTTCCAATTTGGTAATAATAATAATTATACATTATTGAACCGTAAAGCAACAGCTAATCAATAAAATTCACTACCTACCGAATAATCATATTTGCTAAAACAAATAACTCGACCTCCGTAGCCGAGAGGCGAGCACGCCGGACTTTAAATGGCGCCGCCATCTCTGAGATTTCGGGTTCGATCCCGGTCGGGTCAATGTAGAAAACGAACTTTTCTATATTGGCTCGGGTCTGGGTGTTGTGGTCGTTGTTTCTGGTTTCTATAACACAAGTGCTTTAGCTTCTTACCTTAGGATCAGAGCAATGTATAAGATCCACCGATAATGGGGGTATCTATACGTCATACCAAGGAGCCTTACAAAATTTGAGCGAAAAATACAGGCTAGTTTCGGAGATATTCATCATAACAATCTCATTACGTAACTACAAAATTCCACACCCTTTACAGCTGATTACTACTACAATGACACACTAAATACGCACACAAGCAAACATAATCCAAGAATCAAGTTCGGTCAGCGGTGGGGTGAGATGCCGGGTCAGGAATACCAACATGAAAGAATTTACCCTGTTTTTAGGGTAAATTAAAGTTGAAATTTTTTGTTTTTAGCAATTCCATGCAAGGTTTAATTGAAGATAGATAACACTTGAAAAAAATCATCGACCTCAGGTGGGACTCGAACCCACGTCCCATCGCATGCCGGGCGACGCACGTCACAATTGGTCTGTGATTGGTCGAGACAGCCCGGCCGTGCTGCTAAACCAATCGCAGATCAGCTGACTTGACAGTTAGTATGCACACAACAAACTTGCTAGTGTGCGCTGTGTATGTGTACGCACACTATGTGTACGTATACACAATCTGTAAACTACATCTTGCACATGTGTTGGAAAAGATACAGTGCTTCAGGTTTGACTGTGATTTTATTGATTTATTTTGTTATAAAACAACTTTTAAAAATGACTATGAAACAGTACCTTATTTTTTGACATCGTATTTAGTATGATTTATAGATACTGCCCTATAAAGGAATGTAGCTAATTTCGTTAGACCCTGTATATGATGTCGAAATGTATAAATGTCCAATATTTATTTAAAAAAATAAAATAAAAAACAGAGGAAAAATACGTTAAATCCAAAACTAATGTAACAAACATGCAAGTACCTTTGCACCTTCGGATTAGCAATATCATCTCCATGTTGCTCGAACCAGCCACTGCATTAGCCAAGTCTAGAAACAATAAACAAAAAAATAACATAGGTACTTAGCTCTCGCTCAGTTCGCGCATACATGTGTGAGGTGTCCATTGTTATTGAATTATTGAATAAGAATTATTGTTATCTTTTTTCAGAGCATACCAGCGAAGGGTGGTGTTATATTAAACACCACCCTTCGCTGGTTAGGCACTACACCAGGGGCGTGCGGTGCATATAGGCAATTAGGCAGTAACTGGTAGATGAAAATATTAGGTAGGCAGTAGGTACTAACAAATGTGTGTCATTTATGAAAACCACTGATTTTTATCAATAAAACACTTGAGTAAGTATCTACTGCCTACCTCGATATAAAACTAATGCCTGCCACTGCACTACACCGTTAACAGTACACATATAAAAAAGCATAAATATCCATGTTAGGGTGTCTAACTCCTTTAAAACTCAACACCTCAGCTCAGAAGCGGTTATGGCTCGAACAAGTAACGAGACGTATAGTAACATGTTACAAAGCGAGCATTCGAGTAGTCCGTACGGGGAAACAAGAGAGCAACGAACCAGATTGACATGCATTTTAGGACATGGCGTAACGTAGCATGTTCGCTGCGAATGTTATGTTACGCCTTCTTACGCCGATATACTTACCAACTTTAGGCGCCGCAAAGGCATCTGCCCCTCTAGCACGAGCAACAAAACACGTTTTTCTTTCAAACGATTTATCGCCTCTTTACTTTCAAAATATGATAACATAGCTGCCATCTTGAACTTTTATTGAAACCGTGAGCATGTCTGTGCCGGCGACACGGCGCAACTTCACGGTAATGCTCGCCTTTTCGATAAAAGTTCATATTTAGACAAAAAATATGCGATAAATCGCTATATCATATCGTGTTTTGTTGCTCATGCTAGAGGGGCTGATATGTCGCGTCACGGAAACACTTCACAAATCTAGGAACTTATATGACTTAAAGTACTTAGGTAAGTGCCTGGGCAATTATTTTACTTAAAGATTTTACGAGCCACAGGAAGCTGTTAAATATAAGAAAAGACACAAGTTCTTTGTCTTGTATATCTACGAAATAGGAGTACATTATGCTCTTAACTCATTAATATAACAAATTTTATAAAGGTTTGCCTTAAGCGGGGCTCAAACTCTTCAAATTACTGATGTACTTACATAAGAAAAGTAAAGCAAGAGTAAAAATTTGACGTAGTGTACTATTATTTTAAGCTTAACTTACCCTCAATCAGTTATTTTGTAGTAAATTTTAAAACACAACGCGTGTAGGTGTTTAGAAAATATCACTGACCAAACAGAAAAAAACTAAAAGCTAGTTTTTTTTAATGACGAATAAGCACAGACGTATCAAAAAATTAAAAAATACATACAACCATCAACATAGAAAAAAAACACGTAAAATCTTTTTACAAACACACTGCACTGCTTAAGGCACCAATGAGGATTTAAATACTACGTAATCAGAGTCGGCATTCTAGTAGTAGCCACTGAACCGATTTATGGAAGAAAATTGTACCGCACTGGTAATTTGAAATTGTACCAACATTTAAAAACACAACTGTCACACTAATTGACAAATAGGGCTTGACGAAGCTGTATCGTTCTTATCTATCGATATCGATAAATCCGCAATCAATCGGTAGGTCGGGTGGGTACTTTTTACCATTACCTAAGATATGTCAGTTGTATGTACTAAACTAAAAACAACATTTAAATTAAACGTATTTATTACATTATGCAATACAAAACATACCAAAGCTATTTTTTTTTACATTATTATGAGTTATTATTACTCTAATGAATGCTGTATCTTCGGCGCATGCCACGTAAGCCGTGAAGTTCACTCGTTGTAAAAAATCGCTGTCGGGGCAAAAGCGCGGCTGGTTTGGGGGAGGGAGAGAGTGGGGAGCTTGATTTCTTTCCAATACCATATTTGGTTGACCTTAAAACTGAAAAATAGATAGTCCTCTTAAGTAAGCTTGTACAAAACATCATCCTGCATTTTTATCCTTGAGTACAATATATCCCTTACTTGGAAAGTTACAAACTCCTCCTTACCTCTTATTATTAGTGGAGATTTCCCAAACACTATACACATTTTGTTTTCGTATAGACCGCAGCTTACACAAATTGCAGTTTAGTATTTACATCGTGGGTACAACTATTGCTGTAGGTATGTGTATAATTATATTTGGTTGACCATAAAACTGAAAAATAGATGAGTCCGTTAATGTCAGCTTGTACTAAACAACCATTTATCCAGCATTATTGTCCTTGAGTAGAGTTTATCCCTTACTTGGAAAGTTACAAACTTTTACCTCTTAATATAAGTGGAGATTTCCCACACACTATACACATATTCTGCTTTCGATGGACCGCAGTTATCAGAAATTGCAGTTTAATATTGACATAGTACAACTATTGTTGTAAGTGTATAATTATATTTGGTTGACTTTAAAACTGAAAAATAGATAAGTCCGTTAAAGTTAGCTTGTATAAAACAACCCATTATCCAACATTTTTATCCTTGAGTTTTCCCTTTCCTAATTTAGGGACATCATCTGTGAAAATTTAAACTTTCTATCACGGTTCATGAGATACAGCCTGGTGACAGATGGACAGACAGAAAGACAAACAGACAGACGGACAGCGGAGCCTTAGTAATAGGGTCCCGTTTTACCCTTTGGGTACGGAACCCTAAAAAACAAACATAAAATCAAATAAATTACCTTTTTTGGTTTTATCAGGTAAAACAAAAATGGGAATGGGAAATTCCAAAAGGGTTTGATCAGGTAGTGGTGGCATGTTCAATTGCAAGGAAGGTACGGCATTCCTTTTTAATCGATTGCCTTGTTTATTAAAGGCGCTTAAAAAGTGGTTTCCACACAAAAAAAAATCATTTAACTTTTGTATAGGTAAATAGGCAACATCTTCGTTTCCAGTTAATTTTACCCATAAACGGATCTAAAATAAATAGTAAATATCTTGTATCGTCAAATTAAGTAAATGTATTGGTGTACTTACAAAATAAATTTCATTTATCGATAAGGCACGATTAATGCAGATTTATGAGAAAATATCAAATCTAGGAGTGCACTTTGTCGTTGCAAATTGCTATTAACACGGTCAAAACAATACATAAACTCGAAGGATAAGAAATATTTTAAAATATCTCATATTAACAAACCTGGTAGGGTCAAGTGCAAATCTGGCCATAAATATATTACAAGCACTTTTATTAACGCGTCTGATCCCACAAACTTCACATTTTCGTAAAGACTTTCCCATTTTGTATTGATTGGCACGAAATTTAATAAAATTTTTAAATAAATCGCAAACAACTCAAACAATTATCCAAAATTGGCGCGACGATGACAAACTTCTACAGATTAGTCAAAGAAACTTTACAATGTTACCAACACTAAACATAATTATTATAATACGTCTAAATTTAATAGTAATCATGGAACTTGTAAGCCCAAGGAATCAATACTCATTTTATTATGATAGGGTATTTTTATATCCCAATGATAGGACAAAGTAAGTTCATAAATACATACTAAAAATACTAAAATTGCGATTGTTTGGTACCTATGTCGACGGCCTGTAAGGCACTCTCGTCCAAAAACATGTATCCAATTCGAGAAATAATGAGGGTAAATATAAAATAACTAGGTTTGTAATTTAAGATTACATTTTTTTCTTCTTCTACTGGATCAAAAACAAGCAAAGGAATTGTATGTTATTATTCCTATGGCAACATAATAAATTGTCTTATAAAAAGTTCAATTTGTTTTTCGAACCCAGATATAAATACGTCAAGTTACGTCCTTTACATCAATAATACCACCATAGATTTAGTACCTATGTAATTCTAACTCTATGAATACCACGCATAAAATGTAAATTGTTTCAACTTTACGCTTTTCCGCAAATAGGTTACTTCTGAAGTCGATCAACAACGAAGGCACATTAAACTGGAAAGTTCCGTGACACGAGGACAAAATTAACGATGCAGTATCTGCATTATTAATTAACGGCAAAGAAACGGCAACAATTCGCGAACTGACGCTTCGGAGTTCGCGATAATGTTCCAAGTTGTTTGAGGAATGGCTATTGGGTGACTGCATGGGTCTGATAGAGCTGGTTTATTTAGCTGTGGAAGAAATATTGACATAATACAGTTGGTACGAGTTCACTACGCCATTTCGAAATACGTTTCGTTGAATTACAATGGATCGATGACACCTCGTCGATTACTTATTTTATCGATGACTTAATTGAACGAATCTTCATCATCGTTGGTTCATTTCATCGAATTTTAATTTGACGAATGTTATTACTTCGACGGTTCATTTCATCGAATTTCCGAAGACCGTTACTATTACTATAGTAGTAAACCTTAGAGCATTGAATGCTCTAAGTAGTAAACACATAAACTTTTACATTAATAAAATATCGACTTGACTATTTCAAATATTTACTAAGCCATGGACTTAAGAAAATTCCGTGTGTGTCCGCCCCCGCGTTATTAAAACTCATTATTTTTCCACTTGGTGACTGATTTTGACTGTGAAATGTGACCGTATTATAATGTTGGTAAACTGCTAAAAGTTGATTTCTTTGCATAGGTACAATACAGTATAGTATTATTCAGTATTAACTTAGTGAGTGAGGACAACTTTTAATAATTCTATGAAATCATGAATGGATAATTTTGTATGTATTCAGTCAATACTAGATACATTATTGATATATAAGCGTGAAATATACTTATGCTGGGTCCAAATAGCTACTAATCAATTGTTTTATTTTAATTTACACGGCAGAGCTGCAGGCAAACACATAGTATAGCCTTTAATCTTAAATAGCTTCCCAGTGTAGTTTACTTCCTGAAAGATATAGGTACTTAGTTATTCAAATATACTTTGACAAATGCTCAGCCTTACTGCCATTCGTATTGTTTATTTACTTCCAATAATCAAAAGGGTCCTGGAATTGCCCCAGAGGAATTGACCCGTCCTATTTACAATAAGTAATACAAAGGACAAAATGGACTAAAACCTTCCGAAACAAAGCAGGTTTATCGCGGAAAAGCCGAGTCAGTGGCTCAGTGAGCGATCAAAGAGACGATTAAGCAATTAAAACGAAAAGAAAAGGTATTAGGTATTTCTTTTCATGTTCCTTTATAAAAGTATGAACAGTCAACTGAACTTTTACTTTTACCTAGGTATGGAGAGGAGTTTACATAATGCGTATAAATTATTTTTCTTTTTTTGATACGTTTGATTATGGAAAGCAAGCCATGTTTTAAATATAAAACAAGGTTTCGTTAATATGCCGCCGAGTAGCTACATCCCGACTGCCATTTACCAACAACCTGACTCCTGCGAAACAAGCAGCTTGCTTAGTGCAGAAGTCGCCAGATACTGTATCAAACGTATTAATGTTTTACTGGTAATAAAGGCTTATTTTACTGGTAATAAAGGCTTATTTAAAATAAAACTCGCAAACTGATCCCTAAATCGAAAAATAGTCTTAGCAACCCCAAAGTCATTTTAAGGGACCTATTCAACGATACCCCACACAATTTTATTCAAAATTTTATGCTACCACTTTGTCGGCGTGATTGATTTACATATATCCACAAAATTACAGCTTTCTAGAGTCAACAGTCTCCAAGCAAAACCTCGGACGGACAGACAGACAGACAGACGGTCATGACGTAACTATAAGGGTTCCTTGTCAGGACTACGGAACTCTAAAAGAACCTACGAGTATTCACATTGAAAAAAGTTAGTCAATTCAAAAGGTGTTTTCGTCTGAAATGTAGGTTTTCGTGTTACTATGTTTTATTCAAACTACAAAATGATGATTGAACTCGAAGGTTAAACGCTTACAAGAGTACCGAGACAGAGCCATTAATCTAAGTCCACAGGACGTCGAATCTGTAATTAAGAAGTTTATCATAAAGCAAAAAATTTAACATCGGGAGCGCCACGACCTAAATAACGTGGTAAAGCTGTGCCTTGACTGAAGACGGATTTTTAAGAATGAACATTATATTAAAAGCATTTATTGAAAACTAAACTGTGCCCGTGGGAAATACGGCAAGCCGTAAAAGAAGAGTTGCCAGTACCTAATTTACTAAAGAAGTTTCAATGTGTTCAACATTAATTTCTTCGAACAAAAGTTCACTTAAAATCAGTTCAGTGGTTTACCTGGGAAATAATAATAATAAATATTGGACAACATCATATACATTGCTCTGATCGTAAGGGGAGAACTTGTGTTATAGAAATCAAAAAACACCGACGGTACCACAACACCCAGACTCGAGACAATATCTAAAGAAGTTCGTTTCTACATTGACTCGACCGCGGATCGAATTTAGAAGCCTCAGAGCTGCCACCGCGAAATACGGCTACGGAGGTCGAAAGCCTTAATGCCCCCTGTTAAAATTCATTCAGAAGCCCGATTTCCGATTTTTTTTTACAGCAGAGGCAATCCAGTTACCTACTTACGATCAGAAACGGTAATCTCGTAAAAAAAAAGCAATTACGGTTCGTAATGCAACCGAAAATAAAAACCAGTATGAATTCTTTTTTTACGACCTCCGTAGCCGAGCGGCGAACGCGCCGGACTGTGTATGGCGCCGCCATCTCTGAGGTTCCGGGTTCAATCCTCGGTTGGGTCAATGTAGAAACGAACTTTTTTATATTGTCTCGGGTCTGGGTGTTGTGGTACCGTCGTTGTTCCTGATTTCTATAACACAAGTGCCTAAGCTACTTACCTTAGGGATCAGAGCAATGTATGTGATGTTGTAATTTTTTTTTTTCTATTTTCAGTCCAAATACGATAATTTTGTTTTTTATGTAAAAGTTAAAGATTACAAGAATATCGTTTTAGATAGTACCTAGTAATGTTACTGGGACCGGATCGACACTGGATTGCGGCTATTGTTAAAATACTACGGGAATTGGGCTTCTGGTATCCCGTAACATAACCACAGAAGTAAAGTTTCTTTACTCATGTGACATAACTTCGTGACCTTAATTTGTTGATGACATATAGGTATTTAACTGTCTGTCGTTTATTTATTTTAGTCTTTTATAACTACACACTATTTTACTAACACTACTCAGTTATTAATTTAAGGGTAAAACTAAGTGACATACCTAAATGTTTAGAAATATTATTTTTCCTATTTATTTTTATCAATTAAAAGCTATCGTCATATAGCTTTCAGACAAGCCCCATCCTTCTTAATGTTATTTTAATTTGAGCTCTTCTCCCATGATGAATGCGGCGAAATTATTTTTTTAATGTAATGCCTACTTGAACGGCAGCCACCAAGCGCAGGGACTTAATCTTGACTTGTAATTGAGGAAAACCATAAACAATGGGAATTTGTTGTCTTTAAGTATCCTTGGCTATGAATATTTTCACGAGGGGAAAATATAAAAGGTAACCCTATTTAAAAGGTAGTTATTTAAGGCTACTACTGTACCTATACTTACCTAATTAGGAGGTGACAGGTACCTACTGCTCCAAGCATATAAGTATAATGGCCTGAAATGTTTTCAGAAAAGGATGGTACGGCCGTGCCGCTTTTTTGCTACCTAAGTCATGGATTTTTATCATCATCATCACCAGCCTATATCAGTCGCCTGCTGGACACAGGCCTCTCCAAAAGGAGGATTTTGCTATAATCGCCACGCTTGACAGGCGGGTTGGCATCGGGATCGCAATTTGGCCAATGGTGGAGATTCGAGGAGACGCTGCTGCCCGTCTTCTTATGGCGGTTCTCCTGTAGTCGCCTCTTACGACACCCATAGGACTAGCAGGGGTGGTGCAATTCGTTTAACGTGCCGGCACCACACGACATGTTTTTTTATGAAAAGTATTTTATGTTTATTTGTTATCTAGTCATCAATAAAAACTTTGATAATTTGCGGCTAGCTTGGAATAAGATTGTGGAAGCATTAATTAAATTTATTTAAATTAAGTAGTACAGAAGCTTCTACATACTTTATATAGCCTGATCAGCAGGTTATTTGCAAGGTTCTAACTTTGTTCTAGTGTGATTCTACTACTACTCAAATACAGCAACTTTTCAAATAGCACCACCACCAAGAATTAGATAATTATGTAAAAAATAAACAAGGTGCATGAAACCGCTTAGAGGCCGATCTGTTGCAAACACACATGAATGCTCTAAGCAAAACCATAAACAAAAACTTAATCTGTGGAAACTTGTAACACAAGGATGTTAATTTCTTACTTTATTTATATTAGTTTATTTGATTGATTATAAATTATGATAGGATCATGAACTGTCAATGTTATTGATACAAAAGGGCAACATTAGTTTATTAAAACAAATAAAACAACTTTGTTTAGTAATAATTATCTATTTCCTCTATTTAATTCAATCACAACTGCAACATAATGACTAAAGTTACTGATAATGTGCTATAAAAATTACACAAACTGCCAATCGACATACTGGCAGGGAAATGGATACAGAATTACAGACAATAAATCGATCATGATTTACTTTTTAATTCGCAACATTGTATTTTGGGGCTTTGCATTTCGATCGTGCCGACCAAAACTACATTGCCAGATACGAAAAACATTCTGCTCAGATCGTGCGGACAGGGGGCAATCTGTGCCACCCATTAATAGAACAAAAAGGCGAGATGGCATACACATAGTTGTTAAAAGCATGCCTCACATTAGGAACATAGTGGCCTTCGTTTAGCCCAACTGTCGAAAGAGGGTTAAAATTGGGCTTAATGACATCTAAGTCCTAAAAAGACACACTTGCATCAGGATTAAATTACTCAAAAATCTAAATTACTCAGAGTTAATTCCAGCGGCCTACCCCATGTTAAACTTGAACATCGATTACAGATTAATCGATTGATATACAGCTTGTACAAAATGTTTCCGAGTAATTTAACCCTGATGAAAGTTTATATATGTTTTAATATGTCCTAATATGTACTAATTACATGTGTAATAGGACATGTAAATGCTTAATTCGGGCCTGTTTACAGAAATATTTAGTTTTATTGTTTTTATTGTCCGATAGTTAAACACAAGGTTGGTTAATTCTTACTTTAAAATCATGACCAATTGACATTTTATACGGCGCATTGCTTTTAAAACGCAAATTTATACACATCAGTAACTTTAGTCATAAAACACAAATTAAGCCTTATAAGTATCTGTATGTTTGTAATTAATTTTCTTGTCTATGCCCAACAGCTGTCTGATTATGAACTCTGGGAGGCGCTTGTGCCGCCACCTGGTGGGCAGCGGGGTGTGGTTTGCCTTCTCCAGCTTCTCAGACACATACTTCTCTGCGGAGAACTCATTGGCCTCCTTTATCAACGCTAGTAGTTGGTTCTGGAAGATCTTCTCTTTGACTTGACGTCGACGCTGCTTTACCTGTAATGAAAGCAGAGAAGCAAATTAAAACAATAATCATGACCTTCTGGTGTAGTCAGTAGTGGTTCACACTCCTGATAAAATAATAAATAAATTGTATAAAGACTCTCAAACTGTTTATGCACTTAATCTGATCTGAATTCGAAACACGACGCAATACATCTACTTTGGACTGGTGTTTCTCGTATTTCAACAGGATGCAGTGTGAAACTGTCTTAGTCATGGATTTTTCTAAATGTGGTTATCTATTATAGTCCCCATACTATTATGGAAGATAATTTAGAATCATGGAAGAAATATTTAATCTATTAAAGAAATATAGATTAAATAAAATTTAGTAATAGAAACTTGTTTAAGGAAACATAATATTTTGTATTTTACTTATTTAATATTCTAATTTTAGGACAATGAGACTTTTAAAGGACTTTTCTTATACAGCACAGAGAGCTAGGAAGGCCTGTAGGTTCCGTAATATTTATTTTTCCCAATATATTATATTATACATTATTAATATTATATAATTTAATGTAAATTTACTGAAAAATGCATGATGTGCTAGTTAAGTTACCTGTGCCCAACCTGCAATAATTCTATCATAAAATATCTTAGAAATGAGTTTAGATTAGAACCACATTCTTAAAACTTTAAACATTTTAACTGCATGTAGATAAACCTACCCTAGCCCAGCGATGCCTCATTCTCTTCCACAGCTTCCTTCTCTGGTGCTTCTTCATCTTTTTCCTCCTGATTACAATCAACCTGGCCGCCTGTATCTCTTCATTCCTCACAGCCGGTAATCCGACCTCATCCTTCCTCCAATTAGTATCAATTAACGGCAAGATTGACCGCGGATTTATTATAGGTATATACGGAACCGGATCCTGCTTAGTCCTGTCTTCAATGCGTTTGTCAGCTATCTCGACACCAATTGACCGAGGTGCAAATGATAGCGCCTTTGCTTTGGAAATTATGCAAGATTTCTCCACTGGCAAACGTCGCGGATGACATTCTTTAGCCACATTTAAAGCAGTCTTGATGTTTATCATCCGAAGATCTGGAATTTATTACAGAATATTAAAATAAACGAAGGATATTACGGAATATACATAGGAAACATAACCTCAAATACAAACTTACATTTGACTGTGTTGTGAATAGAGTTCATCATGATAGATAAATCTCGTTTATGCAATATAACTCAAGACATGACACAATCCAATTTAAAACAATGCTAATTAAAGAAGAAAAAGTTGAAGACACAATCTAAGGGGAAAAATAAGGTTCGTAAAATTAGATTGATTTGACAGCTGACAGACCAGACAGCATTTAACTTAACAGACAGTGACACTGGTAATAATGTGCACTGACCTGACATAAATATGGACTGGCTGATGTTGTAGATGGTTGTTTGTACCCTTAGAGCATCCAACCAATTTTTTTGTACCACTGAACTTGAATAGGCAGAAGATGCGGAACAGGAAACTGAATTACTAATAGCAGCAAGATAGGTAATCGTTGTACTTATTACATTTAAATTCCTTGAGTCTTTTGATGGTCTTATGATCATGCAGTATACTTTAAAATTAGTTTTCCGTTATCTCACTTGTAGAATGGAGGTCTACACAAAATCGACGGACATTCATTAAAGGACAACCGGTCCGGTCCATATTTATTGCAGGCAAATTATTAAAGTTTACTTTAATACCTGCAATTCCCAAATCCCTATGGCAGCAAAATGTATTTTTTTTGCAAGAATACGCTATTAAAACTAATGAAACACATGGGGCTTTAGTCATGAAATTTGTATGTGATAAAAATAGATTACAAAAATAATTTAAAACCCGCACAACAACTCTCGGCCTTCCGGAACAACGCCTATGTCACCCACCACCGCCACTGACATATATCCACCTGGAAAATATTTGATACTGTAACATTACAAAAAGTTAACAATACAGGACTTACGGAAAATATTTTAATTTAAGTGCCTACGTTGACAGATTATGGTTAACTACTTCCATGTGGTAGGTACTTGTAACAGTTCAGCTCATCAAGCAAAATAAGGAATTTTTTCGAGGGTACGGTCAAATCTAGTGACGTCTTCTTTCTCACCACTGAAGGCACTGCCTGACTGACGCACGGCTACTAATTTAGTTCTCTGTAATTCCGTATCTACTAATTTAGTTCCCTGTACCTACTTCCGTATCTAGGTACAATACATATACGATGCAGCAATCATTATAGTGTGAAACGGAAGTAGAGAGATGGTTTTCAGCGCCAAAATGACATTAATCAAAAAGCATGAATTTTAAAGGTCAGTGATTCTACCAGTAGGTAACTAGAGGGCCCAGAGCGAGTGCATCAACCTGGCCGCGTCGATTACTTTTTAGAAATGTCAATGTTAATTTGTATTGAAATGAAATGAAATGAAATTCTTTATTCTGTATATAGGCCCTCTTCCGGGCACTTATACACGTCCCAACATATAACTTAGCCCTACCACCGCTTCGGGACAACATATCGGCTGGTGATGAGAAGAAACTGCGCAAGAAACTCAGTCACCTTTGTCAGCCTGATTTTATTACAGGAAATACAATTACAAGATAGTATAAGTACGAGCTAGGCAGGCTATTAAGTCCATGCACGCTATTAGGTACTTTTCGATCGATTTAGGTGACTTGGTTGTTTTGTGACTTTTGTGCAACATTTAAAAGCACCCTGATATTTTATTAAAGAGATATTATGATTTACAGCGTATTAATTAATCCTTACTCTTAGCGGAAAGCGCTTTCGCGGTTTGGCAGACTTCGTCCGCCGGGATGAGGTCGACCATGCACATGGAGTTCCTGGCGCTGTCGATCTGCATGTTGTTCGCGATCTGCAGCGCGAGGCCCTCGCTCACCTTCACGCAGTCCTCGTCGTGGAGAGCCAAGGCCATCTCTGGAGGAAAAGTCAATTAAAATTATAAATTAGATAGATAGATAGATCTTTATTGCAGACCACACAAAACAAACATTACAAAAAAAGAAAATACATTTAGAATGGTACAATTTAGGCGGTCTTATCGCTAGAAGCGATCTCTTCCAGACAACCTTCAGGTAGAGGACAGTTTTCAAAGTCGAGAGGGGAAGGCGGTGAAGAGTTAAAGAAAGAAAAATTAAATGACAATATATATATATACGTAAATTAATATATATAGTTAATAATACGTATACGTAAATTAACAAAATAAATAATAAACATACTTATATTATCCTAAATAAAGCATACATACATAATACCTTATACATAAATACAATAAATGCAAACCCAATTAACATGAAAGAATCATGACGAAAAGACACAAAAACAAAAAAGCTAAAGGGAAAGGAGATATGTTTTAAGTTTTCTTTTAAATTAGCTAACATTCACACCAATTCCAAGCTCCAATTAACTGGTATGGCATATGGCATGGCGATTAGATAACGAATAAACACATTATAAATGCATTTATAACATCCATGACTGAAGTACAAATACTCGTGCTCATCACATGAGCAGTGGTCCTTGCGGGAATCGACCCCGCCACCACCGCGAGCATACTTACTAATAAAATATAAATTACTATTGGAAAATATCACATGGGTAGGCACTATCGCGGGCTCCGACGCCTTACCGCTTTGTAGAAATATTCCTGTGCATGCATCGCGCTCGACACGCCCCAACCCGCCCTGATTGGTTATGCATTTTACTACGTTTTAATATTCATATTCATATTCATTTATTGCGTCATAAGTGTATACATAAGGTGTTACATTGTGTGAGATCATACTTATGGACCCTGTAAGGGTATTGCATTTTTATTTATATTTACAAGTCAAATTCACTATTATTATTATTTAATTATAAAATCGTCATATTTAAAATTCAAAACAAAAACAGTCACATTAAATTCGCAAAATAAAATAAATAAAAGTATATAATGTCAAGAAGTAATACACGAGATTCATCGAAACTAAGATTCAATTAAATTACAGAAGAGGATCACGCAGGTTAATACAGTATGTCAAGTAGGTATAGTTTTTGTGTGAAGGGGAAGACCAACATTTTTTATGTTGCCAAGGAACTTGCATTAAATATTTTTATCATCAAAGAATTCTTTTAAGTCGTAGTAGCATTTGGCTATTAATTTTTTCTTTAATTGTTTAAAAAATATATCGTTTTTTGTTTCGGCTTTTAAATAGTTTGGTAATTTATTATAGACCCTAATAGCCATTGACAGGGGGCCAGAAGAGTTTAACTTGAGCTTGTTTTCTGGTATTTGTAAATTGTGTTTGTGGCGGCTTGTTGGATTACGGTCACCCTTCGTCACGAAAAGTTTTGGATGATTGCGTACAAATTTTCCGAGTTCTAATATGTAGATTGAAGTCAAGGTAAGCATATTATATTTTACGAAGTATGGTAGTAAGTAATACAACCAATTAGATACATAGAAGCTTACTTGCTTGTGCCTACACATCTAATGTCTTGATTAAACCCGAAATTTAAATGAACGTAGGGCGTGGCTTGAAGTGAATGGCAATGAGGTGATTGCAAGCGATTTTAGCTTTAATACTGGTCAGGCGTTGGAGCCCGCGATAGTACATACAATGCTCTGATCCTAAGGTAGCTAAAGCATTTGGTTATAGAAATCAAAAACAACGGCGGTACCACAGTAACTAGACCCGGGATAGTTAAGTATAGAAAAGTTCATTTTCTACATTGACCCGACCGGTTATGAAACCCTGGACCTCAGAGATTGCGACGCCAAGTCCGGCGTGCTCACCTCTAGGCTATACGGAGGTAACATATCTATACTTTTAATTTTGTCCAACGTTATAGATGTATTTTCTATATGTAGGTATCGACTTATTTTATTTCTCTACTGACACTTGTTATGTGTGTTCCTACAAATGTTTATTGCATAATGGTTTGCGGAAATAGCAAGACAATCAAAACATTTGCCTAGTTTTATGATTCCTACTTACTGCCGGGTACTCTGGGTTTTGAAATAACAATAGCGATATCAAGATAAATAACAACATAGGCATTAATTACCTCACTTTCATACGCGGATGTCACAAATTAATAACTTACTTACTTTCAAAGTCGTGTTATGATACTTCCTAATACCTATAAGGGTTATGATACAAGTACTATATTTATTAGATCCTACCTCCTTCTAAAGGGTTATTATTAGTGTTGCCGCGAATACTCGCTATTATTCGGTATTCGGCATTACTCGTCATTATTTTTGCTATTCATCGAATACCGAATAACAATGTCTATTATTCGACATTCACCGAATATTAAAAAAAACTATTAAGTTAAAATAATCACTTTTTTTAAGCAACAAACACGAGGTATTTCTTTGAGGTATAATGTACTAGCGTACTAGAGAACACATCTCTAACTAAATGTTTCAGTCAAGCATTGTAGTATTTGAACAATCAAGAAGCAGTTTTGACATCTTCAATTATTGACACTGACTAAAGCTTTGTAGTCCACTGGACTACAATGTTTGGCTGAAATATTAAGTTCGAGATGTGTTCTCTAGTACGCTAGTACATTATACCTCAATGGGTATAATTCCCCTTAAAATAGTTATGTACAGGAAAAGGGTTGCCAGCATTTCACAATGTAAATCAGTATAATAAGAAACTGATATTTATACTTTATTTTCTTTTCTCATACATAATCTTGAAAATGTTATAAGTAGATTACAGCTGTAGGCAAGTATATGATCCTACAAACGTGATATTATTTATTATTTGATAAGAAATTTATATTTTTTATGTTACTTTCTTTATGTCGAATAATAATAGCGAGTTATTCGACTATTCGCCATAGGGAATGGTGATTAATCGGTATTCGACTATTCGCTATAACAACTATTCGCGGCATCTCTAGTTATTATTGCTACTACTCAAACACAAAAAAAAACTGCAGCCATACCAGCCAGGCCAGCTGACATCAGTTTGTATGAGGAGGTAAAACGTACAGGAGACGTATTTTTGAAGCACTCGAATTCGAATTCGACGACCGTCTGGTGTAGTGGTTCGCGCTCCGGACTACAATGCCTGGCGGTTGCGGGTTCGAATCCCGCGAGGGGCAAATGTTAGTGTGATGAGCACGAGCATTTGCACCTAAGTCATGGATGTTTATAAACGTATTTAAGTATGTTTATCCGTTATCTAGTCGCCATAACACAAGCTTTGCTTAGTTTGGGGCTAGATAATTGGTGTGATTGTGGAAACAATTAATTTAATTAATTCGCATACGAATTCACAAGAATCGCATACAAACTCCTAAGAATCTGTATACCATTCTTAGAATTTCGTACGCGAATTGGAATTCGAACGCTTCCAAACTACGCCTCCTGATTTTAAGGTGTCGTGTGGGGACGGCCGTAAAGAATACACTTCCCCACCGCCAACAGAAGGCGTGCCGTAAAAGGCGACTAAATCCTGGAGCACGAGACGGGGAACAGCGTCTGCGTGCGAAATAATGGCAAGCGTGGTGAGTATGGCAACAACCCCCCGATAACAGAAGTCACCTATGTTCAGCAGTGGACGTCCTGTAGCTGAAATGATGATGATGATGATGATGACTTTAAGGTACTTACCTACTTAAGTAGCTAAAGCACTTGCGTTATAGAAATCAGAAACAACGACGGTACCACAACACTCTGGGTGTACCTACCCGAGTATAGAAAAGTTGGTTTTCTACATTGACCCGACCGAGCACAGAACCTCAGAGACAGCGACGCCTCAATGATAATCCAATTATGCTCGCATCACCGGCTACGGAGGTCATCAAATGATTTTTTGAGATTTTGATGTTAGTTCTTTCTTAAAGTTGTAGTATTTCAGCAATAGAATCACTCCCTAGCCTGGGTTGCACCATTTTACTTTAACAAGCGTCAAAAGGCTGTCAAAATCCATAACAGAAACACTGGTTATAGTTATGGTTAAAGTTGAGGTGATTCAGCCCTAAAGAAGTTTCTAATAAAATAAAACCTTGTTTTTCTGTTTGATTCAGAAGTGGCATTAATAATAACAGTGGAGAATTCTTATCAACTTACTGAGCCGTCTCTTGCCCACGGCAATCTGCTTGAAGTCCAAGTCGCCCACATGCGTCAGGAACTCGGCCGCGCAGAGCGCCGCCTGCCTCGCCGTCGACGCTCTCGTTTTTGCTAACACTCCTATTTTAGTAGATTTAGATTACATTAATATTTCTTACTAAATCATAATAATTGAGATCATTTATTCATCATCATCATTTAGAATAGAATAGAATAGAAAACGTTTATTTGACACACATAGGCAGAGTTACAAATAGAATTAGGTACATTGAACATACAAAAAGAGTGTCAAAAAGGTCCCCGCTCAGCATTTGTCGTTACAGCCGAAGCCGTAACGACGCTGGTTTTCAGCGGCAACCCTGACTAGGACGTGTAGTGACAGCGGTATATCTGACAACCAGAGAACCCCAAATCCCTCCGGTCGACTCCGGCTCGGATTCAGGCAGGCAGGCTCTGGACGGCCGATACACCGCTGCACACAGAAGAGGAGAGAACACCATACGAATCAAGATCAAAAAGAAAAAAAAAACAAAATAAACAATTATAAAACCAGTAAAAAATAAGATACCTACTTAAACATAAAGCAGTAAGGTCGTTTTTTGATCGGAGTCTTGTGGATGCTAACGGATTCCGACAGCGTATTGACCGAGCCAAAGTGTCAATTGAATAGAATAATATTTCAGCTAAGGACGTCCACTGCTGGACATAGGTCGCCCCCAGTGACTTCCAGATTGGCCGCTTGGAAGCGGCCTGCATCCAGCGGCTTCCTGCGACCTTCACCAGGTCGTTTGTCTACCTTGACGGAACATTAATTGGCGGAATCATATATAAGGTCCGATTTTATTAGTGTTCATCCTGTTAACCTGTGACTATATAGGTGAAAAGCAATCGTAAAAACCAACTTTCAAATGTCTATCATAAAAACTAAAAAAGTTAAAAATAAATTACAAAATAACAACATCGACTTCATATTGCATAAAACTACCTATCTTCAACTCTTTCTCGCTCTGTACAAGGGGAAGGAATAAGACGGATAATCAGATGGTTAAACGTAGCAAAGATAGGACGAGTTTATGCAATATGAAGTCAATGTTGTTGATTTTTAACTTTTTTAGTTTTTATGGTACACATTTGAAAGTTGGTTTTTACGATTGCTTTTCAGCTATATAGTCACAGGTTAACAGGATGAACACTAATAAAATCGGACCTTATATAGGATATTCTTTTCGATTTCTTGAAAATGTGGGATACATGATGGATCCCGATCGAATAGCAAACCTCTTATGATTTGCGGTTGGTGTACCATAATAAGTACGTAGGTAGGTACTTACACGAAATAAAAAAATGTAATATAGATTTTGTATTTTTAACCGAAGTCCGTGTGGTTTAGGCATACTGTAGGTAGGCTGATCGCAAAAAAGTCTAAGATTTTTGTCACTTTTTAAAAATGACCGTACAAACAAAAATCTTTACGACAAGGATCTCTGGCTGATATATCCAGAAATGAAAAAGAACCCGAATAAACAACTAACCAAAGATGCCATGGTCGAAATAGGATATATTGAAGGCCTTATACTCCGTGTAAATGTCGTGCCCAGCCATGAGGCCCAGGGGCGGCTGCAGCGTGCGGTCCAAGTCGTGCTGGCCCACCTGGATGTGGCCCGTGCCGCACGCTGCGGCCACTATGTTGTGCTTTAACAGACATCTGGAAAGGTGAAGCTATGGATCAATAGGCCTGTAGAAACTAATGATTCATCTGCATTGTGAAGAGGAAACCAGATAATTGTGTTATGTACCTATCAAGTTCTTGTAAAAATGACTTTAACCTACGACAAGCTCAAAAGGCCAAGAACCCCGAGCCGTAAAACAACCGAGTGGCCGGGTGCACTTTGACAACCCATTCATGGTTTCTCTGATGGATATCAAAACAATGTAAATAGTAGGATCTACAGTGATGGATGAATGAGATATATGACGCACTAATTTTGGTTTTAAGAAGAGAGATTATGTCGTCTTTGTAGAGAACAGAGAGAGATCATGTTAAAATGAGCTGTGTGATGATGCTAGATAGTTGCATAAAGTTAGTAACTTTGCCGTTTATTTAGTCTATTCCTATCAGTTTTGTGTAGGAAAGAACAGGAATCTAGCCACTGAGGTATATATCTCTTAAGTTATTCAGCATATTACCATTTACCAGATTTTTACCAGATGCGGTCTTCTTGGTAACAAGTTTGAAGGATAATCTACTTAGGATACGTTCCTTTATCTGCAATTCTATAAACTATAAACTCGTATACCTACAGTAAACGAGAAAACATAGCCAAATCTTCTGAAAAATTCTAGAATAAACTACCTATCAGATGAATACGAAGATAAACTCTGGCTTACGAGAGATCGCAGCTGTTGCATCCAGGTACAGCAAGGGCTATCCAGGTATCGCTTCCGGCGCCAAGGTCGTGGCACGCATACCCACTCTTGGTAAAGGACACCGGGGTGCAAGGTTCTGGAGGCCTTTCCTATAGAAAAGTATACAGTAAGAGCTTAGGGTCTTCCAATCTTTTCACAATTACGCTGATCTATGCTATTTAATTTCAAGCTAAAGGAGACGAAGCCTCGAAGAAAGGAGATAATCCTATTGTTACGATTACGGCATATACCTACCTAAAGGAAAGGAAATTGAGCCATGTGTAACTTAATTTACCAGCTCAAGCCCAGTAAAATAACGTCTTTAAGAATACCAACCCGTCTCAACTCAATCCTCTCTGCCATTTTAAGGGTCTCCTCAAACGGAAGACCAACACTGCCGACTGTGCACCGCACCGTCATGAAGTTCGACTGAGCGAAGGAGACGAGAGCATCTTGCGTCATGCCGCCTATCCTCTCTTCTGGACAGAAGACGGAGTTGGCCAGAGGACCACCGAAGGCCGCTTGCTGGATTAGATCCATGACGATCTGTTCTGGTGTCCGTCTTACTAGGTCTTCCCGGATCATTTGCTTTCGATCATTGATTTCCCACTGGTGGTAGCAGCACCTTTAGAAAAAAGAGTTGCAATGTTGATGGATTTGTGTTAAACGAATATTGAGGGATCTTATTCTTATTTAGGTACACACACCGCGATAAATCTTAAGAACGGCACAGTTGGATCCTAGCACTATTTAAGTGATAAATAAAATATAGGATCTAGCCTTAGTTAAATCCTATCTTTTAGTAAGTGCTTTTTACACACTGCGTCACGGCTACATGGTGAAATACCTGTCTCCACTGCAGTAAAAAATGCTAAGGTCATGTGCCGCGAAACGGTTCTGACTGATTCAGCTATAGGATTATGGCATCTAGTACCTACTGCTAAACATAGGCCCCCTATTAATTTCCAGATTGTCTTAAATTTTTTTGACTAGACCAGACCATTTTTTCATCAGTTACTGACCTTGCAGCAACATCTAGTAAGATATTCTTCAGTTCAGGGAAGAGGCATATCGGAGAGCGGAGCGTGTAAGCTATGGACTGGCGGTCCGAGGTGCAAGTGATGGCCGCGCCGTTCTGCTGCAGAAGCCTTGCTTTCATATACGAGGTGTACCCGCAGCCAGACCCTGAGGACGCCGCGCGGAGGAAGTGGCTAGCACCGAGCTGGTCGTCGATTTCGTACCGGGACCCAGCCTTGGATGAGTAAGGAATTGATGGAAAGTTTTTTTTAAATTGGACAACATTACATATATGATACATTGCTCTGATCTTGAGGTAAACTAATTTCGTTTGCGTGAACTACAGAATGTTTGGCTTAAACATATATCCCACAGGAACATGGAACCGGGATGAAAGTATCCTATATGTTAATCCAGATCTAATTCTATATGTGTGTAAAATTTCATCCAAATACGTTTAGCCGCTTACGCGTGATTGAGTCACAGACATCTAAACATCCAAACATCCTCACAAACTTTCTTATTTATAATATTACTAATGGGATAGCAACAACGGTACCTCAACACCCAGACAGATCGTTTGAGGAAGGTGTAGAGTTTGTGAAATAGGGCTTGTAGAGTTAAAATCATTGGCCTTTATGAGATCTGATAACTTTTTGTTAGTGCGAGCCGTACTTAAGTAGGTATATTACATTTTACATGCAAATGTTTTTTGTTGGGTGTAATATTATCGTAAACCTCAAGCACTTAAACTGTAGTAGCTTACCAACTTTGACGACCTCAGTAGCCGAGGGGTCAATGTAGAAAACGAACTTTTCCATATTGTCTAGGGTCTGGGTGTTGTGGTACCGTCGTTGTTTCTGATTTCTATAACACAAGTGCTTTAGCTACTTACCTTAGGATCAGAGCAATGTATGTGATGTTGTCCAATATTTATTTATTTAGTGGTGTGGTCAATCCTAATTTGGTTTAAACCTACTACCTGAGTAGGTACATTCTGAAATTATACCTGATACATGATAGTACAGGCGCCAATCTGTGAACCTAAAGGCCTCGCGGAGGCTACCTTCGTGCCGTTCATAAGATCAGACCGCATCACCTCCAAGGGTCCATAATCAGGCTTGGGCCAGCAAACATTCCACTCATTTCTGCCAACAGATAATAGTCTGGCAAGGAATCTTTTGTAAACGGGGCCGGTTAGTTTTTGCATCGTTTGACACTGTTTGACAGGCGACAGGAGTTTAATGACAGCGTACGTAGTAACAGCCATGACAGTATGTGTCAGAAAATATGAAACTAACTGACTGCATGACCATTTAAAAAGTTTTCATTCTTCCGTAGGTAGTCCTTGGTGATCAATTATTTAGCTAAGGCTTAGATTATAACACAGAACAAGTGAGACTCGCTACGCTGCGATTATAAGTACCTAGTTTATATGTGGATATCTATCCACATACCTGCCTTTTGGTAACCACTAACCATTATATAGTAAGTAGCACATGAGTAAAGAAACGGAACAGAGACAAAGCTTCTAAAGAGCTAGCAAAATTTAAAGCTATTTTGGTAGGGTTGGCACAATTAAATAAATTTAAAATATAAATGTTCTTTTTTTTCTAATTTTTTATTAAAATAGGTTATTTTTTTTACAAATTACATACTCTAAATATTATTTTTATTACTTTTGGTTTTTAATAATTTGTTGCGTCTTTTAATCGAATGATAAATTCTAAATCTAATATAAAGTTTTTTCAAATAATCCAATGGGAAATAATCACATGGCATATGAAATGTACAATCTTGCAAACGTGCTAATATGTCATTACCAATATTAACAATTTGTACATAAAGATCAAAATATTCGCAAAACTTTTGCTCAACAATTCAACAAATGCAATAAAATTGTCAGGAGGTATTATCACACACAGTACAATGTACAACCATATTAACAACACTTTTTAAATACTAAAATAAAAATATTACTACGTATTATGTGAGAAACTCGATAACAAAACAAAACACGCACGACATTCGAGCGTCGTGTCACGCCTGCAAGCCCTGAGATTGACCACTGGCTGATCTAGTTTGGAGCGGTTTCGGCTCATACGTGACAAGCGGCCAGTGGTCACGCACACACACGCGTTGCACTTGTAGTGATGTACCTATCACAGCGCATTCGTATGTAGCTTCGTCTCTGTTCCCTTTCTTTACTCATGTGGTAAGTAGTAAAGATTTAAATACTTAAGTACGTCCTTCATTTCCTTCATATTACAATCAGGTATTTTACCTAGATACGAGTATAAGCCCAAGTGAACAAAAGATTTCTTACAATCCCTTATAGCATTTGAATGCTCTAGTACAAACCCACTAATAATATAAATGTAAGTAAGTTGGTGAGGATGTTTGCGACTCAATCATTTCACGCGTAAACTGCTGAATGGGTCTGGGTGAAAATTGAAATTTTGAACGCTTATAGAATACAAACTGGATTAACATAAATTAATTTTTAATTTTGAACACGGTTAAATGTTTCTGGGGATTTAAAAAATATAATATTATGACACATACCAAACACCCTATAAGTCCACGCAAACTAAGTTGCGTGCACAGCTAGTATTATTTAAGTGAAAGTTTGTAAGGATGGATGTTTGTGACACAATTACGCGTAAATGACTAAACGGATTTGGATGAAATTTTGCACACATGCAAAAATGATTTCGATTAATTTAAAGGACACTTTTTACCTCGGTTAAATATGACAATAGTCTGATGTGTAGTGGTTCGCGATCCAGACTACATAGCCTGGCGGTTGCGGGTTCGAATCCAGCAAGGGGCAAATGTAAGTGTGTCGAGTACGAGCATTTGTACCTAAGCCGTGGTTGTGTTTATAAACGTATATAAGTATGTTTATCAAATAACTAGTCACCATAGTATAAGCTATGCTTAGTTTAGGGGCCAGCTAATTGGTGTGATTGTGAAAAAAAATGGTTCCTGTGGGATACATTGTATAGACTTAAGACCACGCGAGCGAAGTCGCGAGCTGGTCGTCGATTTCGTACCGGGACCCAGCCTTGGATGGGTAAGGAATTGATGGAAAGGTTTTTTTTAATTGGACAACATCACATAATATTACATAGGTACATATTATATCTACCATACGACTCGCATTAACAAAAAGTTATCAGATCTCATGTAAAGCCAATGATTTTAACTCTACAAGCCCTACTTCATGAACTCTACACCTTCCTCAAAATATGTGGCGTAACAGCTAGTCAAAAATATAATGAGAAAAATATAATTATCTTGATAGCGTACTTACCATTGTTTGATAACTGCTCTCCTCGAATATTTTGTCAAAGATTACTTTTAACTGTGGTCACTCGTGACGAACATTGCGGTAACTTGTAAGGTTACAGGGTGTGTCTTGTCGTCATTTGGTGACTTGTTTAAACTAAAACTAGTAGGCAATAAAGGACCCTCATCAAATATTTTTAAAAAACAGACTAAATAATAAATATAATGTAGTGTAGGACGCCCCTAGCTCGATGAACCGACGACAATAATAAATATTGGAAAACATCACATACATTGCTCTGATCCTAAGGTAAGTAGCTAAAGCACTTGTGTTATAGAAATCAGAAACAACGACGGTACCACAACACCCAGACCCGAGCCAATATAGAAAAGTTCGTTTTCTACATTGACCCGACCGGGGATCAAACCCGGAACCTCAGAGATGGTGGCGCTATGTTAAGTCGTACTCGCCTCTCGGCTACGGAGGTCGTCCACATTAAGACGATAGCTGGATGAAAAAAGGCGGAAGATCGTGCTCTTTGGGGAATGCTTACATCCATAAGTCACCAGCAGTAGACTGCACTTACCTATTTTTTATTTATTTAATGCAATGTATAAGTTTGTGAATGAAACATACTCATAAAATACATAATTAATTATAGTTATTACAAAGACAAATACTTTTCTGTTTTTATTGCTTCAGTGTAGAGTTAGTATGAAGTGTGAAAATTTTTGGACAATTCTTGCACATTTTTTTTGCACAAACCTAGTTTTTTTAATCAATAATTGTTAGCTACTAAAACTTGTTTGGTTTCACATTACTACGCTGGTGTGACGTCGTGCGAACCAGACACCCGATTCAGAACCGTTCGATAACGAATTGTCGACCGAAAAAACCACGTGATAAAATTTTTGACACGTGACAAGGTTTTCTGATTCCCAATTTGTTTTCGAACGGTTCTGAATCGGGGCCCAGCAAGGGTCCCGATTATTTTCTTTTTACTTTCCTGATTTCTAAAGAATTTACTATTTATGAAGATCAGGTTATAAAACAACAAAGAGATTAGAAAAAGATTAAACAGGTGAGAGATAACACTGCTACTGATAATTTCCGCGAGTATTTATATTAGCGAAAAACATCTAAGGCACCATTCAGACCGCGCATAGCGATCATATCACACCACCATGGCAAAGCAATTTAAAGATGGCATCGACTATTCGAAGGAACTGGACAACAACGACATACTCGGGCACTTCAGACAACGTTTCCACTTGACCAAAGGAGTTGTTTACATGTGCGGAAACTCCTTAGGTCTGGCTTCAAAGGATGCCGTTGAAAAAGTATTAACCATGCTTGGCAAATGGAAAGACCATGGCGTGAAGATATGGAACATCGAAGATGGCAAATACTATTTGTACTCTGAATACCTTGCAGAGCTTATGGCGCCTTTAGTTGGCGCTGAAAAGGACGAAATCGCCTTAACTGGTAGCACCACGACGAACATCCACCAGGCGATCAGCACGCTTTACAATCCTACCAAAGATAAATACAAAATATTAGTAGACGACATCAATTTCCCTACCGATAGATACGCTGTTGATAGCCAGGTCAGGCTGAAGGGTTACGATCCCAATGATGCCGTGAAAGTCGTTAAAAGTGTTGACGGTAAATTTTTAAACGAAGAAGATTTCATAGAGGCCATGACAGACGAGGTGGCTCTCGTCCTGCTACCGACAGTACTCTACCGGTCAGCACAAGTCGTAGACATGAAGAAAATTACTGACGCCGCGAGAAAACGAGGCATTATCATCGGATGGGACCTGAGTCATGCTGTTGGTGCTATCGAAATAGATCTTAAGTCTTTGGACGCAGATTTTGCTGTGTGGTGTACGTACAAGTATTTGAACGGAGGCCCCGGAGCAACTTCTGCTGTGTACGTTAACCGGCGTCATTTCCAGAAGCTGCCCGGATTAGCTGGATGGTTCGGAAACAAAAACGAGACTCAATTCCTTCTGCGGCAGGAGTTTGACCACCAAGAGGATGCTGGTGGCTGGCAGATTGGTTCACCCTCGTTATTAGCCATGGCTAGCTTGGAGGGTACTTTAAAGATCTTCCATGAAGCTGGTATGAGTAACATTCGGACCAAGTCTTTGAATATCACAGGCTATCTGATGTACCTTATTGACGCCAAGCTTAAGCCGCATGGATTTTCGATAGGAAACTCTAAGGAGGATAGTAAAAGAGGCGGCCATGTTTGTTTAGAGCACGATGAGGCTTACCGAATCAGCTTGGCTTTGAAGGCTCGTGGAGTAGTGCCCGACTTCCGAGAACCGAACGTGATCAGACTGACTCCGACGGCTCTGTACACGAGCTACGTCGAGGTTTACAACGTAGTCGAAATTCTATTGGACATTATAAAGACTGAAAGTTACATACAGTTTGGTTCTAAGAGAAATTTAGTTGTATAATAAGTGTACATAGAGATTAATTAATGTTGATATAACTAAGTGTGAAAACAAAGTAATATTGAGTAGTATTGTCTCGATTATATCATTATTAAGATAAGATTACTTGTGTAAATATATATTGTATTCAATTCCTAGTTCCTATTTATCTAACAACACGACCCACCAATATTACGAGCGATAAATACGCCATGTGGGTCAAACAATCGCTTCGCATAGATTGATAGAAAAGTAATACAATGATCGTTTAATATTTGATCGATGTATGCAAGTCGATTGCACTTTTATTTGAGGGCCGAGTGCGCGAGTGCAATAAAATGGCCGCGACGCTACTTTTTTCGAAAAGTCAATGTTATTTTGTATTACTTTTCGATCGATCTAAATGACTTGGTTGTTGTGCAACTCGCACTAGAAGATAGCAATAGCTCCTCGCGTTTAGAGTTTAATTGGGTTGCTGGGGCTTCACCTACGTGACGCCTAACGTTCAAATAAAGGCATGACTAGCGTTAACTAAATTAAAGTATTAAGCTACGCGCTAAGTGCGTGGCCACACTTATTTGACGTTTGATTCTAGCGTCTAACGACTTAGTTAGCGTGTGATCTGTGAGTGTGTCTTAAAAATAAAATAAAACGCTTCCAAGAACTTAATACTTTTATTATTTTGTCTACTCCATCCTAACTTAATAACTATGCACTTTAACATTTATTTTACAAAGAGTTTTTAAATGTGACCGTGTTTTAACATGTTTAGTATAGTAGGTGTAGCCACAACAACGCACTAAACGCCCGCTTAATCCCTTTGATGTGTCAAAAGTTACCGCGGTCCGAGCTATCGACTAACGTCTAATGTTATTAAAGCAAATTAGCGCCCAAAGACCGGCCACACCTGCGTATTACGTTAAATAGAGCACTAAATAACGACACTAGACGCAGGTGAAGCCCCAACAGGTAGGAAACAATTAAAACAATAAGTATTTTGGTTTTTGTTATATTTTAATTTGAAAATAGGCTTAAACTATTTAACTCCAGCTGCAATGTGATTATACCTTAAATTCATTTAATTTATCGCACGAAATATTATCCAAACGCATCTAATAGATAGGTTGATGATTTTGCTTTACACAGATCCAGAGCTACAGTTATTTCTTTTACTGGTATACCTATCAAATATCACCATAACTACTTTACAAATTCAAAGGTTTCTTCGCACAAACTTGCCTTTGCCTTTAAAACAGTTTACATTGAAGGAGAACATCAAACTGGATGCGCATATCACAAAATACTTTTCTTATTCAGACACATCACTCCACTATAATCACACCACAACTTTACATTTATAAATAAAAAAATAATTATTATAATATAATAATTGTAACAAATGTCAAAACGTCAATTTCAGTGTTGACCGACCGAAATATAAAATTCTGCTATTAAAAAAGAATCTAACAATGTTTTTTTTTGTGTAATTTTTCGTACTTACAACTTAGCTGGACATAGCAAGGAAACCTAGTTTATTTAGACCTTAAATATTAAACATCTCTTCTATTTATTATTTACAGTAATTTACATCACAAGAGTAATGTTGTATGGTGGTCACAGCGATACAACATTGTTTTTTTAATATATTTTTGCCATTATTCTAACGTAAGGAACTACAAGTAAGATCACCACGATTCTGAAATCAACTTTTCTACACAATTATAAATAAAAGATAATTTGTTAACTGAATTTCAGTGTATAAACCGATCTTTAAACGCTCTCTGAATGTTTCAGCTGTTGAAATTCAATAACTTTAAGAGTTATTGAGTAATTGCACATAAGTATGTTCACAAAAGAATGCTACCTGAAAGAGCTAGTTTCAGTAGAATGAGAATCATACATTTAGACATAAAAAAACCGTGTGAAGGTTTTTTACAATAGGATTTTTAATGAAAATTAACGGCAACTAAAAATGCACGATTATCTACTATGAAGCTGTTTTTTATCCAAACTAAGACTGACCTAGACAAAATCATTTTATACTTTCATGTGTCTACCCCACTCATCAGTTGGCCTACCATGAAACATTTCCCGTTCGTACGAAAAACCGTTAAATTTGAAAAATCTATTTGATAATTAATCAGGTTTTACATGGTTAAATTTAGTTGTTCATAAATCGTCAAAAGCGTGTACAAATAAATGGTAATTTGAATACATTGAAGGAGGCGGAGGCGGAGCCTGACATTGAATATTCGCTCGATGTGAATATTCGCATATATTTGTTGTATTTGTTTTGTATATCGAGCTACTCGGCTCGCCGTACTGACATGTCGAATATTCGACTTATAACGTGCTAACGTCGAGCGAATATTCAATATCAGTCTCCGCCTTTAGGTTTATAAACGTACGAAAAATGTCCATGGCATCTTCCCACTTCGGGAATCTTCACGAACAGTCTATAGCAAATATTGTACTTGGATAACAGAGGATTTGATATACACAGAAAACACACCATTCTATGCTCAAATTGATATTATATTTAAAAATTAATAAACGATGTTGGAAAGCTTTAAAATTTTGATTAGTATCGAAATAAAACGCGTTAATTTTGTAGCTTTCGCAATTCTGTTAACTCTTAACCAGGCCCAGCCTGTTTTCACTTTTTGGTTTCGACCGTATTACAAGTAAATAAGGTTCAAAGTATGCTCTAAACAATTTTTCGACATTATTACAACTTCATAAAATTCAAAGTAGATATACTGACTACAATTTTGCCATTGCGTGGTTGAGGATTAATATCACACTTAATTAAACCAAACAATTGATGAATCCTCGAGAACAAACAAACATGCATAGCAACCTTTTGATGATGATTTTTCATCAGTGTCAATATTACTAATACCCATATATTTATCTTTTAAAAAACAATGGTTTATATATTTTGGTTATCATCATCTGATCACTAAATATCTAAACTATTGCTTGACGGTCTGTCTTGACATAGATAGCAATTATTAAAAGAATTTAATTTTTATTGGACTTCCAAATCATTTGATAAGAAATCGACAAAACTTTTAAGTGGCTACACTAACAAATATTATGCTGATATAGTTGGAACTTATCGATCGAAATCTTTAATTAATCGCCATCTATGTCGAGATTTCAGCAACAGGTCGTTACAATTTGAATTAACTTACCAATCGTTCCGAGCCTTACTCTCGCTATTCATAGCGACACATACGTTTATTCCAAAGCCTTTTTTTTTAATTTTTCGTCAGTGAAAATAACCCTTAACTTACCACCTGTTACTTATTTAAGTGTTGATCAAGTTGAGCACAGAAGTGAGTCAGGTCAGGTTGTAACGTTCCCGGTCGTTCGTCCGCGCGCCCCACCATACTCTTACTCGCTCACAGCGCACACTGACCGATGGTTGTGACACTGGTGTCGAATCTCTGCGGGAGAAATATACTTGTTTAGGCAGGTTTACTTGTTACATGTTAGTTATTCAGTCAACAGGGCAGCATATGATAAAATACAGGGTGGCTACACACATATAGTTGACGACCTCCGTAGCCGAGAGGCGAGCACGCCGGACTTTAAATGGCGCTGCCATCTCTGAGGTTCCGGGTTCGATTCCCGGTCGGGTCAATGTAGAAAACGAACTTTTCTATATTGTCTCGGGTCTGGGTGTTGTGGTACCGTCGTTGTTTCTGATTTCTATAACACAAGTGCTTTAGCTACTTACCTTAGGATCAGAGCAATGTATGTGATGTTGTCCAATATTTATTTATTTATTTATTATATTCGGGCCGGCATTGATTGGCAAAGCCGGGCGGCAATACCGAATATGTAGATGGATAAAATGTTGTAGATGCATCGGATCGGCTTTGTTTTTGACAGATACTGCCCAACCGACAATGCTGGCCCGTACCCTGATTACGTATCCTGCAAAAGTTAATGATTGTTGCTTTTAAATCGCATTTTTTTTTTTTTTAATTTATTTAGGAAATCAACGGCGATACAATTATGTTGTATTGACAGCAAAAAACAAAAACAAGGCAATCTACTGTCAGTGCTGCCCATAGATTTTGACACTAACCATCAATCGGGCAATGACTGCGCGATTATTGCTAATGCTAATTTTTAGGTAATAAGGGGGCCGATTATGTGCGTACAGATGACAGGAGGATTAGTTGACAACTTCCTTAATGGAATTGCTAAAAACAAAAATTTACAATGTTTAAGCATTTCTGATCTTAACCAATAGTCAAATATTTGTAAAAATATTTCTATAGGGTGTTGACGGTAGTATACTACTCAGCTATACATATAGCTACAACATTGATCAGAATACGCTGGCTTTGACAGCGAGAAAAAACACTTGAGGAATTTCATCTTGTCACGTGACGTCCTCGGTAGCTTAGTGGTCAAAGCATTCGCCCGGTATGCGATGGGACGTGGGCTCGAGTCCCACCTGAGGTCGATGATTTTTTTCAAGTGTTATTTATCTTCAATTAAACCTTGCATGGAATTGCTAAAAACAAAAATTTACAACTTCCTTAAATCGAGTATTAAGCCAAACCTGGTTTTAAATGTCATTCTGTATTAAAATTTGTGACTTCGTTTACAGAGAGACATAATTTTTAATCTAGTCTAGCTTTATGAAAGTTGGTACGAGAAGAAATTAAAAAGTCACTTGTACACATTTATAATGGATGGATGGATATGAATGGATGATTGACTACAGTACCTATTACATAAAACTATGCAAATAGAAGAATTGAAATGATGCCAAAAATGTATTTATTATCAGTGTTGCCATGGATTACGAATTATATGATGTTTTAACAATGTATTAAAACATGAAATAATCATTTATTATTATACTAGAGTACAGCTATTATTTTAGATAATAGTTTGTTAAATACAATAAAAACTATTATTTAGAGAATAGTTAATAATAGCTGTTTTCGTCACTAAACATTTGTTTAAAAAACGTGACTAGAGAAGAACTCCACGGCGCTCAAAGTGTTAACGGTAAAAAGGAACTTCTGCTGTCCTTAAAAATGACGGTAGATGTACAAAAGTGATCAAATTGATAAGAAGTCAAAATATATGAAATACTAAAAAAATACTGTCTGAATGAATTGATTTTTATAATAGTCACCTACTATTACATTATTTATCTACTGATTTAAACATATTACATAGATTAAAAAAATCACTAAAGACATTGGTAGCCTACTGTGTCTACTCCTAATTGTGATGAAAATGGTATTGATTGTATGATAAAATTACTATACCCGCATAAATTACTGTATCTGTTTTTTTTAATAATAATAAATTCTTTATTTTGGCACCATTTTAGGGACTTAAAATAACTTATTCGTGAACGATAATAACTGCATTAGTCGAATGACTGTGTCGCAGTTGTTATGTACTCAGGGGCGTGCGGTGCATATAGGCAACTAGGCAGTGCCTACCTGGTAAATGAAATGAGGAAGGCAGTGGACACTTAGAAATGTGTGCCATTGATTAAAACCACTGATTTTCATAAAGAAACACTTAAATAAGTATCTATTGCCTACCTCGAAATAAAACAAATGCTCGCCACTGTATGTACTGTACCATTTTCTATAAAAAATCTATTTTAATCGTTACGAAAGGCAAACAAGCTATGATATCTACGTAATAATGTACTTAAATACTGCTGTATCTTGACTAAAAATACATTAAAATAATGACATCTCCTTACATTACAAAAAAGTAATAAAAAAAATGAAAAAACATATTCTTACTGACACGTGATTACATAGTGCATCCGTTTTGGGACCTCGGCCCAAACGTAGTGCTAACGCAAGCACTCTGCAACGGACAAAATAAATAAAAATAAATTACGTGTAACTTCTTTTGTTACGTGTATCGTTAATTACATGGTTAAACCGCTGTATCTATACGAATACAACCAATTTAGCAATATAATATCAAGACAACTAAATAGGTCAATTTTACTTTGTTTAACCTGTGTTTCTAACCATGTTTTTCATTTTATACCGTCCAAAACCCCCCTCACACTTGACCGGTTGTTTGATGCTTATACAGGGTGTAACAAAAAGGCGAAATAAAATTTAAAGGACGTGTAGAGTAGTAAATGTGTAGTTCCTATGCAAAACCACAAACTCGTGCGAGTATAAATTACTGAGTAAATTGATGAAGTTTTAACAAAAACTTATCGGTGACAACCTTAGCGCATCAGCTGATCGTGCGGCGGGCAAGGGTTGCGGGCGGGGGTTCGCTAACGAATGACCGCAGATTCAGGGTTGTCACCAGTTTCGGTAAAAAAACAATTTATTTACTTAGTATGGAAAAAAAAGTTGTTTATTTTTAACTAAAACTTTTACAACTCAATGTTCACATTACATACATACATACATATCCTTAAATATTATTTCGCCTTTTTGTTACACCCTGTATATGATTTAACGTTTGGCAGAGCAAAAAAAAAACTTAAAAACGTTTCTTGTAAAAGATCCCCTTATTTATTGTTTTTGTATTACGTATTCGTTAAGATATCAGCAATAATAAAAAACTCATTTTCTGCGCAAATACTAACAAACTACTAATTACTCTTTTTATCATCGTTAAAAGTTTTAACTTATCTTACCTTGTACACGTGTAAAATCTTGCGAGATAATTTACATTTACATTTACTTACATTTTGTCGAAAAAAAATATACTTACATTCAGCTGGATGCAAACGGCCCCTGCCCAGCAGTCTGACTTCCAAAGGTGATACATACATTTATCTGATAATGCAATGGCGATAGCAATTTGATGTGTCTATGTCACTCCATTAGAAAAAAAAAATTTTTAACGGTTGTCGCTGAATTGTAACACCAGTGTACACAAGTTGAGTTTTGATTGACAACCATACTTTACCAAGTTCAGATGATGCAGCGAAGATAGATCCGAACTATAGAACGAGGTACTAAGCATACACTCATAGCACGTAGAACTGACGGCCGATGGGGCAGAAAGGTTCTGGAATGGAGGCCACGTATCGGCAAGCGCAGCGTAGGACGTCCACCTACAAGGTGGGCAGACGACCTGGTAAAGGTTGCAGGACGACGCTGAAGTCACTGGGAGAGGCCTATGTTCAGCAGTGGACGTCCTGTGGCTGAAATAATGATGATGATACTTGTCGTAGTCGCTACAGCAGCGTGTTCTCTTTCTGTCTCACTCTATCTCGTAGTCGTGCTACAGTGCTACAGTGCTACGCTGCTACGGGCTACGTACAGTTGTGGACGCGCACCGAGGGCCAGTCGTCGAGGTCGGGCGCGTGCTCTGCGTCGGGCTGGCGGCGGCGCTGCACGCGCGGCGCGTCGTTGTTGCTGACGCATCCCTCGTGGATGTGCACCGACGTGATGTCGGAGCCGGGGATCTCGAACATTACTTCGAGGAGCAGGTTCTCCTGTACGGTAAAACACATTTTGAATTTTGTGTGCTAGTAGGGTAATGGAGAGACGGGTAGTGGGACGGGTAGTGTAGTGTGTCGTTTAGTGAGACGAGTAGTGTAGTGTGGCGGGTAATGAGACGGATAGTGTAATGTGGCGAGTAGTGAGACGGATAGTGCAGTGTGGCGAGTAGTGAGACGGATAGTGTAGTGTGACGAGTAGTGAGACGGATAGTGTCGTGTGACGAGTAGTGAGACGAGTAGTGGGACGTGTAGTGCAGTGTGGCGAGTAGTGAGACGGATATTGCAGTGTGGCGAGTAGTGAGACGGATAGTGTAATGTGACGAGTAGTGAGACTGGTAGTGTAGTGTAACAAGTAGTGAGACGGATAGTGTAGTGTGACGAGTAGTGAGACGGATAGTGTCGTGTGACGAGTAGTGAGACGGATAGTGTAGTGTGTCGAGGGGTGAGACGGATAGTGTAGTGTGACGTGTAGTGCAGTGTGTCCAGTAGTGAGACGAGTAGTTAGTGTGGCGGGTAATGAGACGGATAGTGTAATGTGACGAGTAGTGAGACGAGTAGTGTAGAATGACGAGTAGTGAGACGGATAGTGTAGTGTGTCGAGTGGTGAGACGGATAGTGTAGTATGACGAGTAGTGAGACGGATAGTGTAGTGTGTCGAGTGGTGAGACGGATAGTGTAGTGTGACGAGTAGGGCTTGCAATATTTGAAACTTTTTGGTATTTGAATATTTTTTGGATGTTATTCGAATTATTCGAATAATAAAAAACCATGAAAAAGGTTAAAATCAAGTTTTATTTGCCAATATCTTACTAAGTCTAATTTTCGACTTTTTTTATAATCATATTATAATTGCCAAAACCTTAGTTGTAAACCAATCTTTTCTTAATCAAAAGCATATATTTAGGGATGTCTGTGTGGTAAATAGGTTTAACACCGGTAGCGACCACCGACTGGTAAGAGGCACCCTAAATATCAACATTAAGCTGGAAAGAAGCCGCATGATGAGGTCGACTCTTCGTCCAACACTGGTCTAGGCCGGCTAAGACTCCAAAACATTCCAGTTGGAGCTCCGAAACCGATTCACTGCTTTGGAAACTACTGAGGACGTGGATAAGGACAGAGAGTGTGATTGGGGTCATACACGAAGTGGGAAACAGGCACTTTAAGGGAAAGCAAGCGTGCCGAGAGGCCAAAACTTTCGGGCGGGACTTTGGAACTGACGCGAACGATCCAAGAGCCAAGCTTACCCGCCACTTCACTGAAGATCTCCCAGACATGGAGGAGGATTAGATAGAGGCGGCCCTCGGACAGCTTAGTAATGGGGAGGCTCCCGGCGAAGACGGAATCATATCTGAGCTCTTAAAAGCTGCAGGCCAACCTATGCTTGGCCAACCTTAGAGGCTCTTCAATTCCGTCATAGCCAATGGGACAACTCCGGAAGCGTGGAGAGGGGGCGTGGTGGCATTGTTTTTCAAGAAAGGAGACAAGTCTTCTAAAAAATTATAGACCAATCACGCTCCTGAGTCACGTTTACAAGCTGTTCTCGAGGGTCATCACAAACCATCTTTCCGCAAGATTTGACGCTTTCCAGCCACCGGAACAGGCTGGGTTTCGCAAAGGTTACAATACCATAGACCACATTCACACGGTGCGGCAGGTTATACAGAAGTCCGAAGAGTATAACCAGCCCCTGTGCCTGGACTTTGTGGACTATGAGAAAGCCTTCGACTCGGTCGAAACCTGGGCTGTTCAGGAGTCCTTGCAGCAATGCCAAGTCGATTGGCAGTACGTGAAGGTGCTAAGAAGCCTGTACAGTATAGCATCAATGTCCATCCAAGTACAAAACTACCGAACAAAACCCATCCAGCTGTTCCGAGGTGTTAGACAGGGAGACGTTATATCTCCGAAACTGTTCACAAACGCACTAGAGGATGGGTTCAAGACGCTGGATTGGAACGGACTGGGCATTAATGTAAATGGCGAATATATTACGCATCTTTGCTTTGCCGATGACATAGTTATTATGGCAGAATCGCTGCAGGATTTGCAAAAAATGCTGCAGTCTTAACGCTGCCTCGAGACGTGTGGGGCTTGGGATGAATTTGGACAAGCCAAAGGTAATGTTCAACGAACATGTCATCCCGGAACCAATTTCCGTCGAGGGCACTACGCTCCAAGTTGTCCAAGAGTACGTCTACTTGGGGCAAGTACTACAGCTCGGTAGAGACAACTTCGAGCGGAAATTCGCCAGAAGAGGGCAGCTTGGCTGGGCAGCATTTGGGAAATTACGTCATATCTTCACGTCGACACTGCCGCAGTGCCTGAAAAGCCGGGTGTTAAACCAATGCGTTTCTACCAGTTTTAACCAACGGAGCCGAAACGTGAAACATGACAGTGAAGTTGGCCCACCGACTACACGTCACTCAGCGTGCTATGGAAAGGTCTATGTTGGGGATCTCATTAAGGGATAACATCCAAAACGAGGTAATACTACACATAAGACTAAGGTGACTGATACTGTCCAAAAACTTTAAAAGTAATATTTAGTGCATATTTAAGTTTTGAGTTTGGCGTTCAGGAAATTGGTTTGGTATTCGTATATTCTAACCCACTCTTATATTAGAATTATTCGAATATTCGAATGCAAGCCCTAGTGACGAGTAGTAAGACGGATACTTACTTTACAAGAGATCTATGTGAGATGGTATTGTTTGCAGATGATACATCAATAATTTTCAAAATCAAAATGGGCCAAGAATCTTTCGATGATGTCAATTATGCCCTCTCGCAAGTATTGCATTGGTTTACTACCAACAATCTTTTGCTCAATGCGAACAAAACTAAATGCATTAAATTTACAATGCCTAATGTGAGACAGGTCTCAACGCATATTATTGTAAAAGATGAACAACTAGATACGACTAATTCCTCAACGTTCTTAGGAATAACTTTAGATTCCCGTTTGTAGTGAGTGGGGTGCTCATATTGAGGCTTTATCGGGAAGACTTAGTTCAGCTGCTTATGCCGTGAGAAAGATAAGACAACAGACTGATGTTGAAACGGCAAGATTAGTGTATTTTAGTTATTTTCACAGTTTAATGTCATACGGCATACTGTTATGGGGCTCAGCTGCAGATATTGAAACCATATTTGTCCTGCAAAAGAGAGCTGTTCGGGCTATTTACAATCTTAGACCCCGAGATTCGCTAAGAGAAGTATTTAAAGAAATTAACGTACTTACAGTCGCTTCACAATATATTTTTGAAAATATTATGTATGTTCGCAAAAATCTGCACTTGTTTACTAAGAAAAATGACATACATAAGTATAATACCAGGCATAAAGATAAACTTGCCATTCCAATGTTTAGATTGCACAAGGTAGGAAGTTCTTTCATGGGCAATTGTATTCGTTTTTTTAATAAATTACCACAATCCATTGTTGAAATGCCTGTATATGAATTCAAATTGCATGTTAAAAGGACTCTAATGAAAAAGGGCTATTACACCGTTAGTGATTATATAAATGATAAAAATGTGTGGATTTAAAACTGCTTAGCTCACAACAAATCTTGTAAAATATTTATTTATTTTTAAAAGAGGCTGACAATAGTGACCGAGTTTCTTGCGCTGCTTCTTCTCGGCACTAGCCCACAATAGTCCCGAAGCAGTGGTAGGTAAAAAAATTGGGACATGTAAAAGTGCCTTTTATGGCCAATTTACAGAAATAAATGATTTTGATTTTGATTTTTGGATAGTAAAGTGTGACGAGTAGTGAGACGGATAGTGTAGTATGCCGAGTAGTGCGACGGATAGTGTAGTGTGACCAGTAGTGAGACGGGTAGTGTAGTATGCCGAATAGTGAGACGGGTAATGTGGTGTGAAGAGTAGTGAGACGGATAGTGTAGTGTGACGAGTAGTGAGACGGGTAGTATAGTGTGACGAGTAGTGAGACGGATAGTGTAGTATGCCGAGTAGTGAGACGGGTAGTGTAGTGTGACGAGTAGTGAGACGGATAGTATAGTGTGACGAGTAGTGAGACGGATAGTGTAGTGTGACGAGTAGTGAGACGGATAGTGTAGTGTGACGAGTAGTGAGACGGATAGTGTAGTGCAACGAGTAGTGTGACGGATAGTGAAGTGCGACGAGTAGTGAGATGGATAGTGTAGTGTGACGAGTAGTGAGACGGATAGTGTAGTGCAACGAGTAGTGAGACGGATAGTGTAGTGTGCGGAGTAGTGAGACGGATAGTGTAGTGCAACGAGTAGTGTGACGAATAGTGAAGTGTGACGAGTAGTGAGACGGATAGTGTAGTGTGACGAGTAGTAAGACGGATAGTGTAGTGCAACGAGTAGTGTGACGGATAGTGAAGTGTGACGAGTAGTGAGACGGGTAGTGTAGTATGGCTAAGTGAGACGGATAGTGTAGTATGACGAGTAGTGAGACGGATAGTGTAGTATGCCGAGAAGTGAGACGGGTAGTGTAGTGTGACGGATAGTGTAGTGTGACGAGTAGTGAGACGGATAGTGTAGTGTGACGAGTAGTGAGACGGATAGTGTAGTGCAACGAGTAGTGTGACGGATAGTGAAGTGCGACGAGTAGTGAGACGGATAGTGTAGTGTGACGAGTAGTGAGACGGATAGTGTAGTGCAACGAGTAGTGGGACGGATAGTGTAGTGTGCGGAGTAGTGAGACGGATAGTGTAGTGCAACGAGTAGTGTGACGGATAGTGAAGTGTGACGAGTAGTGAAACGGATAGTGTAGTGTGACGAGTAGTGAGACGGATAGTGTAGTGCAACGAGTAGTGTGACGGATAGTGAAGTGTGACGAGTAGTGGGACGGGTAGTGTAGTATGGCTAGTAGTGAGACGGATAGTTTAGTGTGGCGAGTAGTGAGACGGATAGTGTGGTATGCCGAGATTGCCGAGTAGTGAGACGGGTAGTGTAGTGTGACGAGTAGTGAGAATGTAGTGTGACGAGTAGTGAGAGGGATAGTGTAGTATGACGAGTAGTGAGACAGATAGTGTAGTATGCCGAGTAGTGAGACGGATAGTGTAGTGTGACGAGTAGTGAGATGGATAGTGTAGTGCAACGAGTAGTGTGACGGATAGTGAAGTGCGACGAGTAGTGAGACGGATAGTGTAGTGTGACGAGTAGTGAGACGGATAGTGTAGTGCAACGAGTAGTAGGACGGATAGTGTAGTGTGCGGAGTAGTGAGACGGATAGTGTAGTGCAACGAGTAGTGTGACGGATAGTGAAGTGTGACGAGTAGTGAGACGGATAGTGTAGTGTGACGAGTAGTGAGACGGATAGTGTAGTGCAACGAGTAGTGTGACGGATAGTGAAGTGTGACGAGTAGTGACACGGGTAGTGTAGTATGGCTAGTAGTGAGACGGATAGTTTAGTGTGGCGAGTAGTGAGACGGATAGTGTGGTATGCCGAGATTGCAGAGTAGTGAGACGGGTAGTGTAGTGTGACGAGTAGTGAGAATGTAGTGTGACGAGTAGTGAGAGGGATAGTGTAGTATGACGAGTAGTGAGACAGATAGTGTAGTATGCCGAGTAGTGAGACGGATAGTGTAGTGTGACGAGTAGTTGGACGGGTAATGTAGCGGGTAGTGAGACGTGAGTGTAGTGTGACGAGTAGCGAGACGGGTAGTGTTGTGTGACGAGTAGTGTAGTGTGGTGGGTAATGAGACGGATAGTGTAGTGTGGCGGGTAGTAGGACGGGTAATGTAGAGTAGCGGGTAGTGAGACGGGTAGTGTAGTGTGAGGGTTGTGTTGCGAGTAAGTAGTGAGACGGGTAGTGTAGTGTGAGGGTTGTGTGGCGAGTAAGTAGTGAGGCGGGTAGTGTGGCGGATAGTTAGTGTGTAGTGTAGTAAGACGGATAGTGCTAGACTCACCATAATAGCCCTGAGGCCGCGCGCGCCGGTCTTGCGCTCCATGGCGAGCGCGGCGACGGCGCGCAGCGCGTCTGAGCTGAACGACAGCTCGCACTTGTCCATCGCGAATAACAACTTGTATTGGGATACCTGTTTGGAACAGTATTTATATTGAGCTATAATAGTTAAACATTAATAGTTAATATATTTGAGTGCCTGTCTATATTCTGGATTCCTGAAGAATGTTATTAAAGAAAGCATCTTTAAAGCCGGGTCCAGAAGAGTGTAGCGTGTAAATGTGAATTCTTTGTCGGGACGGTTTCACGACGTATACGTAACGCTCACACTTAGTGTGATCCATCAGCAGTTAGTTTTAGCGCGAACACAAAGGTGGTCACAGTGCTCGTTGGGACAGCATTCGTGAGGGTTGTGGACGAACGAACAATAGCTTGGACTTATCAATTAGTTTCCAAAAAACTGTTTTATGGAATCGGCAAGCAACCGAGTGGTGTAACAGAACTTTAACAACTTTCGGTGAGCGCGTTGAGTTCACGTGCCATTTAGTTATTGCTACATTAACAAGTAATCTTACATAACCGTTACCCTCCGATCCGACAAGTTTACCCTTCTCTACAATCAATACAACTACCTACCAATTTAAATATAAAATCAGATTAAAGATAATTATAATTAGAAACGTACCATGGCGTTTTTCGGTTCCGTCAGTATCCGCACTAGTAGGTCCTGGTTTAGACTGTGGAAGGGTACCAGCACCGGGAACCTGCCGACAAACTCCTGCAAAGAGAAAACGTTGTTCAGTTGCTTTTCTATCATCATCGTTTCAGCCATAGGACGTCCACTAACTAAAGCAAAGTGACCCAGATTTATTTCAGATTGGCCTGTTGTACACTGCCCGGCGGCTACTGTATAGCGACACTAGTGTACACTGCCCGGCGGCTACTGTATAGCGACACTACTGTACACTGCCCGGCGGCTACTGTATAGCGACACTAGTGTACACTGCCCGGCGGCTACTGTATATCAACACTAGTGTACACTGCCCGGCGGCTACTGTATAGCGATACTAGTGTACACTGCCCGGAGGCTACTGTATAGCGACACTAGTGTACACTGCCCGGCGGCTACTGTAAAACGACACTAGTGTACACTGCCCGGCGGCTACTGTATAGCGACACTAGTGTACACTGCCCGGCGGCTACTGTATAGCGACACTAGTGTTCACTGCCCGGCGGCTACTGTATAGCGACACTAGTGTACACTGCCCGGCGGCTACTGTATAGCGACACTAGTGTTCACTGCCCGGCGGCTACTGTATAGCGACACTAGTGTTCACTGCCCGGCGGCTACTGTATAGCGACACTAGTGTCACTGCCCGGCGGCTACTGTATAGCGACACTAGTGTACACTGCCCAGCGGCTACTGTATAGCGACACTAGTGTACACTGCCCGGCGGCTACTGTATAGCGACACTAGTGTACACTGCCCGGCGGCTACTGTATAGCGACACTAGTGTACACTGCCCGGCGGCTACTGTATAGCGACACTAGTGTACACTGCCCGGTGGCTACTGTATAGCGACACTAGTGTACAATGCCCGGCGGCTACTGTATAGCGACACTAGTGTACACTGCCCGGAGGCTACTGTATAGCGACACTAGTGTACACTACCCGGCAGCTACTGTATAGCGACACTAGTGTACACTGCTCGGCGGCTACTGTATAGCGACACTAGTGTACACTGCCCGGCGGCTACTGTATAGCGACACTAGTGTACACTGCCCGGCGGCTACTGTATAGCGACACTAGTGTTCACTGCCCGGCGGCTACTGTATAGCGACACTAGTGTCACTGCCCGGCGGCTACTGTATAGCGACACTAGTGTACACTGCCCGGCGGCTACTGTATAGCGACACTAGTGTACACTGCCCGGCGGCTACTGTATAGCGACACTAGTGTACACTGCCCGGCGGCTACTGTATAGCGACACTAGTGTACACTGCCCGGCGGCTACTGTATAGCGACACTAGTGTACACTGCCCGGTGGCTACTGTATAGCGACACTAGTGTACACTGCCCGGCGGCTACTGTATAGCGACACTAGTGTACACTGCCCGGCGGCTACTGTATAGCGACACTAGTGTACACTGCCCGGCGGCTACTGTATAGCGACACTAGTGTACACTGCCCGGCGGCTACTGTAAAGCGACACTAGGGTACACTGCCCGGCGGCTACTGTATAGCGACAGGCTCTACATGGAAATAATGCTACTGGAAGCTCCCTCAAATTACGAAAAATCCGTAAGATAGGAATGTTCGTGGCTTGCTAAAACCCGGTAAATTCAATATCGTAGAAAAGGAAGTTACCAGATGTGGTTTGTGCATATGTGGTCTAGCCGAAACCCACTGGAGAAACAACGGGCATTTCTTTACCTACTCTTATTTAATGCTTACACAGAGCTATTAATAATAAGCTAATAAAATAATCAGCTTGGAAGACTGGACGGATGGTGTAACAATTGGTGGATACAAGATTGCAAACTTGCGTTATGCAGATGACACCACCTTATTTGCAACCAGTTCGCATCACTTGGAAGAGCTACTGTCAAAGATGGAACGAGTGAGCCAGAAGTTTGGATTAAACATTAATCGCAGCAAGACCTAGTTCATGATTGTTGACCGTGCCAGGATTAATTCGCCTGATGTGACCCAAATCGCGAATTGCAACGTGGTCAAATCTTACATCTATCTTGGGGCTCTCATTTCAAACAATGGCGGGTGCATCGATGAGATCAAACGACGTATGGGTATCACAAGAACAGCGATAGACAAGATGCGGAAAATATGGAGGAATAGAAACATAACTAAAGCCACGAAGCCCAGGCTCGTAAGGCCGCTTATATTCCCCATATTTCTTTACGCGGCATAAACGTGGACCTTGCGAAATGTGGAAAGGCAGAAAATAGATGCTCTAGAAATGTGGTGCTGAAGAAGAATGCTTGGAGTTTAGTGGACCGAGTTTCGCACGAACGTCTCGATACTTCAAGAACTCGGTATCAAGCAGCGCCTGTTTTCGATAGTACAATCTCGCATCCTGACATTCTTCGGACATGTTTCCCGGCGTGACAATCAGTCTATAGAACGTCTTGTCGTCCAAGGGAAAGGTAGAAGGCACTAGACCACGCGGAAGGTCACCCACACGTTGGACCGACAAATCAAGTTTGCCATTGGAGGTTCAGTTAATGAGTGCAGCAGGATGACCTTTAGCAGGCAGCGGTGGCGAAATGTCGTGCAGCGCATCACATCTGCCCCATCCAATGCTACTACGAGTACATAGCGATCACGACCGCTCTGTCAAGAGCGTACCGGATAAGAAGAAGAATACACTGACCGGGATCATGCCGAAGTCGATGAGGTCGCGCGCCTGCACCTTGCGCAGCCAGGCGTCGCGCTCGTCGTTCTCTCGCGCGGCGTCGGCTACTGTATAGCGACACTAGGGTACACTGCCCGGCGGCTACTGTATAGCGACACTAGGGTACACTGCCCGGCGGCTACTGTATAGCGACACTGTAGAGTACACTGACCGGGATCATGCCGAAGTCGATGAGGTCGCGCGCCTGCACCTTGCGCAGCCAGGCGTCGCGCTCGTCGTTCTCTCGCGCGGCGTCGGCTACTGTATAGCGACACTAGGGTACACTGCCCGGCGGCTACTGTATAGCGACACTGTAGAGTACACTGACCGGGATCATGCCGAAGTCGATGAGGTCGCGCGCCTGCACCTTGCGCAGCCAGGCGTCGCGCTCGTCGTTCTCTCGCGCGGCGTCGGCTACTGTATAGCGACACTAGGGTACACTGCCCGGCGGCTACTGTATAGCGACACTGTAGAGTACACTGACCGGGATCATGCCGAAGTCGATGAGGTCGCGCGCCTGCACCTTGCGCAGCCAGGCGTCGCGCTCGTCGTTCTCTCGCGCGGCGTCGGCTACTGTATAGCGACACTAGGGTACACTGCCCGGCGGCTACTGTATAGCGACACTAGGGTACACTGCCCGGCGGCTACTGTATAGCGACACTGTAGAGTACACTGACCGGGATCATGCCGAAGTCGATGAGGTCGCGCGCCTGCACCTTGCGCAGCCAGGCGTCGCGCTCGTCGTTCTCTCGCGCGGCGTCGGCTACTGTATAGCGACACTAGGGTACACTGCCCGGCGGCTACTGTATAGCGACACTAGGGTACACTGCCCGGCGGCTACTGTATAGCGACACTGTAGAGTACACTGACCGGGATCATGCCGAAGTCGATGAGGTCGCGCGCCTGCACCTTGCGCAGCCAGGCGTCGCGCTCGTCGTTCTCTCGCGCGGCGTCGGCTACTGTATAGCGACACTAGGGTACACTGCCCGGCGGCTACTGTATAGCGACACTAGGGTACACTGCCCGGCGGCTACTGTATAGCGACACTGTAGAGTACACTGACCGGGATCATGCCGAAGTCGATGAGGTCGCGCGCCTGCACCTTGCGCAGCCAGGCGTCGCGCTCGTCGTTCTCTCGCGCGGCGTCGGCTACTGTATAGCGACACTAGGGTACACTGCCCGGCGGCTACTGTATAGTGACACTAGGGTACACTGCCCGGCGGCTACTGTATAGCGACACTGTAGAGTACACTGACCGGGATCATGCCGAAGTCGATGAGGTCGCGCGCCTGCACCTTGCGCAGCCAGGCGTCGCGCTCGTCGTTCTCTCGCGCGGCGTCGGCTACTGTATAGCGACACTAGGGTACACTGCCCGGCGGCTACTGTATAGCGACACTAGGGTACACTGCCCGGCGGCTACTGTATAGCGACACTGTAGAGTACACTGACCGGGATCATGCCGAAGTCGATGAGGTCGCGCGCCTGCACCTTGCGCAGCCAGGCGTCGCGCTCGTCGTTCTCTCGCGCGGCGTCGGCTACTGTATAGCGACACTAGGGTACACTGCCCGGCGGCTACTGTATAGCGACACTAGGGTACACTGCCCGGCGGCTACTGTATAGCGACACTGTAGAGTACACTGACCGGGATCATGCCGAAGTCGATGAGGTCGCGCGCCTGCACCTTGCGCAGCCAGGCGTCGCGCTCGTCGTTCTCTCGCGCGGCGTCGGCTACTGTATAGCGACACTAGGGTACACTGCCCGGCGGCTACTGTATAGCGACACTAGGGTACACTGCCCGGCGGCTACTGTATAGCGACACTGTAGAGTACACTGACCGGGATCATGCCGAAGTCGATGAGGTCGCGCGCCTGCACCTTGCGCAGCCAGGCGTCGCGCTCGTCGTTCTCTCGCGCGGCGTCGGCGTGCGGCGAGGCGTCGGCTGCGGCGGCCTGTATGGCGGCGCGGCGCCCAGACCGAGAGTCCCACGCGCCAAAGCCGAGGTATTTCTCGTTGTTGCGCCGCTGCACCAACCTGCAAACCGTTTACCGTCAGTACATAGTCTTGAAGGCACTCTAGCGACTACAAACCCGGGCATAGAGTTAGATCTTGAATGCAGAGGCAAAGAGGGACGATCGTCGTATCAGAGACACGTGTGTGCGGAGCTAACAACGACTAGCCAATCACGTAATTGTAACGGTCGCATCTTTCGCCCAGCGCACAACATCCGTGCCGCTAGTTGTACCGTCCAAGAACAAAGGTTTGTCTGGTTGGATGGGGAATGAGGACCGAGCGGCAAAGTGAAAATACAAATAATCAAGACATATTCAATTACGTTAAAAAAAACAATCATCGTGAAAATTTCATTTTCTTGCGTTCGCTAGCCTACACTAGCTTGGTGCGGTCGATACCGGGACTATCTTAACAGACCGGACCAAATAGCCTAGGGACTAGGCAACTTAGAAAATTAGCAGCCTTTCCAGACCAATACAGGTTTCCGGGAGCGATACTGGTGATTGGAGAATCCGCGTTGAACTGCCACGACCTTACATCATAGGAAACGAGCACGTTTCTTTTTCCAACCTTCTATCTAGAAGCCACTGGGGAGGCCTATGTTCAGCAATGGACATCTTATAGCTGAAATGATAATAATGATGAGGAGTATTCCAAGTCATGTCGTGTGTTGCCGGCACGTGAAAAGAATTGCACCACCCCATTCTCTTTCTATGGGTGTCATAAAAGGCGACTACAGGAGAACAGCCATTAGAAGACGGGCAGCAGCGTCTCCTCTCCACCATTGGCCAAACTGCGATCGCCAACCCGCCAGCCAAGCGTGGCGGTTATGGCAAAATCCTCCTTTTGGAGAGGCCTGTGTCCAGCAGTGGACTGATATAGGCTAGTTATGTAGTATGTTGTTGTGTATTCAAGTGTTCTTACCTGTCAAGCCCGTTGTAGGCGCCGCTGGCGACGAAGAGTATATTAGTGGTATCGACTTGCACCGCGTCCCCTCGCAGTTTCCGCGAGTTGCGTTCAGGGACCGAGACCACTGCGCCTTCTAGCATCTTGAGCATGCCTTGCTGGACGCCTTCGCCTGGTTACGAGTGATAATAATTAATTAAGATGAGTGAACTGCCGATACGCGTCGCGAGTAGGTATTTGCAAAAATTGGCCCTAAAACTTTTTACCTAGTAATGATTTGATCCAAGCGTAATTCGCGTCTCAATCAGTTTCAGTTGAGGTCTGCAACTGGTTTCATTGAGCAGTTTTATTAGCTTTTAAACTCCATTGAGGCGGAGGAGAAAGTCCATTGTGAGTAGGCTAATCGGAGAATTCTTAGAGCAAGATCGATCAAGATCTGGGAAAGCTACCCTGGACTGGACAGCTTAGCTCAGCTCTTCGGACTCCATTTTTTAATAGGTTGATTTCCAAACAGCTCTGCCTCAATGGAGTCTCACCTTAAGGACACGACGGTGGACAAAGTCAAAGTCATTAATTCCCTTCCGGGCACTTATACACATCTTAAAATACTACATATTGGCTGGTGATGAGAAGCCCTTTTATATAAACATACAGACAGTTGGCAGTACAAGTCCCTAATCGTATACACATCTAAAATGCGGTTAGATACAGGTAATACAATTAATCGACTCACCCCCGACATCTCTGAGCTGATGTATCCCGGGCACGGCACCTATTTTGTCCACCTCATCTAGGAACACTATACCAGTCTGTGCGCGCTCCACGCTGTGATAAGAGACAAATACAATATTTTTAATCTCTTCATCCATTTTTTAGCAATGATCAATGGTATTATGACAAGCACGCACGTAGCCTTTCTCAAGAAGCACGATCAGAAAGCACACAAAATCCCTAAAACATTGTTCTGGGAGATTAAATCAGAATGTGAAAAGAAATGTGAAAATTCGAAAAAGATCGCAGTCTACCGACAAAATCCAATTTATTAGGTGGTTGCAGTGGCAAAGGGCAGAATAGTGACACAAATGTAGACAATCGTTCCCGAACAGAGACCACGTTTTAGTACTTTGGCAGGCCTGACGTTCGCAAAACGTATTTCTCTTCTACGTACTCGTAGTAATAATGGGTAGTAGTAATGGGTATCGCTAATTCTCGTGACACTCACTTGAAGTTAGCGTCCTGGAGCAGCTTGGCGATGACGCTCTCGATGTCTTCGCCGACGTACCCCGCCTGCGTGAGCGTCGTGCAGTCGCAGATCGCGAACGGCACGTCGAGGCACTGCGCTATCGTTTGTGCTAACAGGGTCTTTCCTGGAAACAATACATCTTTATGAGTAAGCGTCACTTTAGTTTGGGATACCTGAATTCAAAGGTAACGAGCTTTTCTGTAATGTCTTTATAAGAACGAGATAGTTTAAAACCAACATTAAATTAAGATGTAAAAAAAAGTTTGATTGCACTATTTTTTTTTTGCATATTCAGACATAATTGATTACACACACGACAGGAAGGTGGGCAGACGACCTGGTAAAGGTTGCAGAATAACGCTGGATGCAGGCCGCTTCCAACCAGCCGATCTGGAAGTCACTGGGGGAGGCCTATGTTCGGCAGTGGACGTTTTGTGGCTGAAATGATGATGATGACTACAGGAAGATATTTTTAACACAGGTTTTAGGGGTGAAGCAGAATACTCAAGAGCTATTAATATGCTATTAAAATAACTTAAAGATTTTATAAATATGCCAAACGCAACAAACGAGACAAATATAATAAGGAAATCTTAAGTTAAATCAAATTTGAATGACAAAACTGGACTACAAGTATCATGACTTGCGTATTTTTTGTTACTATATTTAATATTGATTTCGTCTATAAAGTACTAGTTTAATGTTTGACGTTCATACTTGCAGAAAATTTAAGTCAACAATGACTCGATCTTATCACTAAAAGATTTCCAAATAAAACGATGCTATGGTAAAACATGGGCCAAGTCAAAGTGCTTTTTTGATCTGCAAATATATCTTTCATTTTTACTTCTATTAATAACCTAACTTATTATATTTTTAGTAGACGCATTTTCTTTTATTTATTATAGAGAGAGAGAGAGAGAGAGAGAGAGAGAGAGAGAGAGAGAGTAGACGCATTTACACAAGAATGTTTCTGCCTTATATCGTAAGAAATATTTTAACAGTAGAGCAGCTGGATCGATTTTGATGTAATTTTGAAGGACACGTGACATTTTTATCCTCGAAAACATACAGTAACATGAGTAATAATGTCTTTCTGTGACTCAACATCACGATAAAAAGTTACTATGTGTTCATTTCACAGAGGTACGTTTCCCCTTTGCAGGATGTAAACCCGCAACCACAGTCTAGACCGATGTCGATAATTTTCACTTAGACCTAAGCTCTCTATGTGATAATTGACGACCATCTAGTGTAGTGGTTCGCGCTCCGGACTACGATGCCTGGCGGTTGAGGGTTCGAATCCCGCGAGGGGCAAATGTTAGTGTGATGAGCACGAGCATTTGCACCTAAGTCATGGATGTTTATAAACGTATTTAAGTATGTTTATCCGTTATCTAGTCGCCATAGCACAAGCTTTGCTTAGTTTGGGGCTAGATAATTGGTGTGATTGTGGAAACAATTTATTATTATTATCTATTAATTAGACAAGTTTTCATAACACGTTTATGACCACTTTAAATTCACGCTCCATACAAGGCCCAATTAAACTTCATTGTTGTATAGTTACATAAATGATTGAGATCTCGATATCTAGGGTTGTCTTTTCATGTAATTTTAAATTTATTTTAACTCAATTTTTAACAGCAGTCAGCAAAATAAATACTTGATGATTATATTCATCGTCTATTATAATACAGATGATTTTGAATGTTATTAAGTAAATAGCAACACACATATTCGGATCGGCATTGTCGGTTCGGCGACAGTATATGTCAAACTACAATGCCGACTCGAAGCTGCGAAGCATTACTACACTACACAATTCGGTTTTGCCACCCGGCATTGAAGAATAATGCCGATAAATGCCGGCCCGAATATGTGTGTAGCAACCATTACACTAAGAAAAAAGATGAAACTTTTTAAATTTTGTTTTTTAGCAATTACCATGCTAGGTTTATTTTTGATTTTATAATACCTACTTGAAAAATGATTGATCAGAAAAACGCTGGCTTCAACAGCGAGAAACACTTGAAAGATTTCGTGTAAAATAATGTATCTAACATAATTTGAAAGATTTCGTGGTTATGCGATGGTCGTAGGTCCAGGTCCCACCTGAGGCGGTCGATTTTTTTTTCAATTATTATAAAATCATAAGATGTTACATTTTATAAATATGTATGATTATTTATTTATGTAATTACCTACTGAGTTATACTTTAATCGATGGTGTTATAAATCTTTAAACGTACTGGGTGGTAAAGAATAGGTTTGATTTCAAGTTAGGTTCAATCTAGAAAACAAAATTTTCAAAATTAATTCTGATCTAAAAATGCTTGGAGACGCCCCTAGCAAAAAATAACTTTACATCATAACAAGAGGACGTTGATTCCTCTTCGAATCGAGAACTATGTCAATCAGTATGTTTTCTAGATATTATTTATCAACATATTTTTTTGCGAACCCTAACAATATTATGTTCGCAATAATACTTATTTCGATTATTCGCAGTGAACGTTGCACGTGTTATGCGGTTTATAAAACGTTATCGAGTCGCTTGTAACTTGTAACTGTAACGCAACGTTCACTTCCTCCATCCGAACTAAGGAAGTGTTACATCTGGTTTATTATTCAATACTGTACGCGAGGTAACGATTATTTGTTAGAAAAGGCTAATTGGCTCGGATTATCTGATGTTTTATTACTATGCAGTTGTTTTGGTATCATAAATGTATGGTACAATCGGTTTCTAAAATGATTTTTCGAGTATAAGTGCCCGGAAGATTGCATATACAATCTATGTATATAAATATAAATATTGGACAACATCACATACATTGCTCTGATCCTAAGGTAAGTAGCTAAAGCACTTGTGTTATAGAAATCAGAAACAACGACGGTACCACAACACCCAGACCCAAAGCCAATATAGAAAAGTTCGTTTTCTACATTGACCCGACCGGGAATCAAACCCAGAACCTCAGAGATAGCGGCGCCATTTAAAGTCCGGCGTGCTCGCCTCTCGGCTTCGGAGGTTGTCATGCATATAAAAATGAATCCCTAGTTTTCTTGGTCACAGTATCACGCGTGAACGGCTGGACCTATCTCGCTAATTCTATTTTTGTTGTGTTTGTAATTGTCAGGAGAAGTTTCTTGAGAGAAAAAAATAAGAAAATCGCGCGGAACATTAGAACATTTAAGAATAAGATGACGTGAACGAAGTCGCGGGCAACAGCTAGTACAGTATAAAATATGACTTTGACTCTGATCGACCGTATTTTTTAAATTACGTCAGTGTACCAATACCTAATGGCAGTCTGCGGTAGAAACTGTTATCATAACAAATGACGGTCGCTTAATATTAGTTTTAGTTTAGTCTAATCTTTCATTCAATGTTTTTATTTTTAAAAGTTTCACTCGTATGTTAGAAAACCATTTGAAACATATTCAATTAAAATCTCTAATCGCACTAGTTCATAGATTACATCTATTATTTTTATCTATTTCTGCAAAAGTTAATATAATTAATACGTTATTAAAAAAATATAATAAATTGAAACCTGTCATATTAATATTTATAATACTAATGCATAAGAAATATCATTCATAGACTAACTCTGTAACGGCTAATATAAATATCAAATTTTACATTAACGACAATTTACGAGGTTGAGTTGAGTTAATGTGACAGTTCAAATATATTTAACGTTCGAAGTCGTATAAGTACTGTGCCTTTAAAAATGTATCTAACATAATTTGTCAATGGTGGATCCCGACAATTTAAATATCGACATTAAAAAATATTGAGCATCCGAATTTTTGTCGTGATTTCTGAAAGAATAAATTGAAGTATGGTTATCTCCGGATTGGGAGTTATGATACCCATGGAAAACTTGTTAAAGATGGTACTTCGTAACACAAGTATACTATGTTTCTTTCGTACTTCGAGAAATAGGTAACTACCTACTGGTATGTTACGTGACGGATTAGGTACTTAGTTATTAGACGGTATAATAACACTTCGTAGTATACTAGAAGGTTTAAAAATGACAAGGTTAATTCTCTAACTAAAGATCTTTAAACTTACAAGTGTGCATCATCTTACTACTATTAGGATTAAATGTTAATGTTTGTATGTTTTGCTTTTGGTGTATGTTACGCAACAAACGCCGAAACGGCTGAATAAAATAACCTTACAATACGTTTTAATTTTTATAAATACTAAAAAATTAACATTTTTGATCAAAATACGTCAGAACTTCCGTCAAACTTTGTGTTAAAAAATAAGAAATTAAGCTTTCAAAATTATTTTTACTACTAAAACAAACTTTGTGATCAAATTTTTTACGGTCCAATAGTTCGCAAAGGACCTTCTTTACATGGGGATATGCTATGGCGGGTCTAGTTCCAGTCACCCTGTATATGTAGATATGAATTTAGCTTTACATATAATAGGAATTTTTTTATTTACTATTTTGTAGCTTTAAAATAATTTATTGTCTCGTTTACTTCAATCTGAAGCCTACACAGACAAAGTGGCGGGCAAAAGCTAGTGACTATACGTATACATTGAAACAAGTACCTATTTATAATGGCCATGATACTAAAACTTAAATACAAGCAACTTTTATGACGTACTTTTGAGGAAGTTGAGAATCTTTAGCAAATGTTACTTCAACCATAATTGATTAGTTAAAAGGTTACTTCCTATATGCTCCAACGGAATCACACAACAAATTATGACTGCGGTTTGAATTATTATTTTGTGTAATTTGTTGTACCAAATGTCAAGGAAAACTGAAAAAATAACAAGGCATTGACTGTTTAATTTTTTACCAAATGATAATAGAACTAAATAATATATAATTATTATTTTGTGTAATTTGTTGTACCAAATATGAAGAAAAACTAAAAAAAATAACTTTGCTTAATTTTTAACAAAATGATAATAGAACTAAATAATATATAATTATAATTTAGTGTAATTTGTTGTACCAAATATGAAGGAAAACTGAAAAAATAACAAGGCATTAACTTTGCTTAATTTTTTACCAAATGATAATATAGGATACCAAATGATAATACAGATATTAATATATTATTTACCTATATTATCATTTGGTAAAAAATTAAGCAAAGTTAATGCCTTGTTATTTTTTCAGTTTTCCTTCATATTTGGTACAACAAATTATACTAAATAATAATTATATATTGTTTAGTTCTATTATCATTTTGTTAAAAATTAAGCAAAGTTATTTTTTTTAGTTTTTCTTCATATTTGGTACAACAAATTACACTAAATAATAATTATATATTATACCCCTATTTCTAATTGCATTGATTTGAAACTTTGTAAGTAGGTACTTAAGTGACATCCTCGGATGGTAATGAAATAATTTAACATCATCCAGCTTCTCTGAGAATGTAGCTAAGAGATGGATCAAGGATAGTGGAACTTCTATGGCTATCAAAACTTTCAAGTTTGAGCAAAATATTAACCTATAATTATAAAATTGTTGCTAATAACTTGATGACGCACGTCTGTTACAGTTTTATGTAGATGTAACGATTGCTATCAAACTCGTTATGTCACAGTGAGGCGGCGCCATAAGGGAAAGTAGCAATTACACTCGCCCGCGGCAATAGTCTCGGACTCGAGATAAACTCCACTTTATGGTCGTATTACTTTGTAAGAATATCTGACTCGTAAAAAGACCTAAAAAACCGGCCAAGTGCAAGTCGGACTCGCGCACGAAGGGTTCCGTACCATTATCTAAAAAAACGGCTAAAAAAAAACGTTTGTTGTATGGGAGCCCCCGTAAATATTTTTTGTATTCTGTTTTTTAGTATTTACTGTTATAGCGTCAACAGAAATACATCATCTGTGAAAATTTGTTCATGGGAAACAGCCTGGTGACAGACGGACAGACGGACAGACAGACAGACAGACAGACAGACAAGGAGCTGTACTTATACAGATATATATGTTATTAGTGGATACGGAGTGAATATGGATTTAGTGTTAAAAAACTTGAATTCGCGTTCGTTTGCCATAGTAAAAATATAAAATTTTCTACGGCCTTCTGTATGAGTTTTAATCCTATCTAGATATGGAGTCCTCCGGCGCGTTTAGGTGAAAAAACGGTAAGTATTTTTTTTATTTATTTGAGTTTTTTGCGTCCAACGTCAACGTCATTTTAAGGTTTTCAAAAGTGTACTTAATTTAATGTCGATTTTTGATTCGGTGATTAAATAAAACATGTTCGTTGGCAAGACTGTCAAATAACATCTTTTTAGGGCTTTCTGACTAACCGAGAAGACGAGTTCCGCTATTTGCAATCAGGCTTAGTCCCTAAATATCGTTTATTTATAGTAGCTATTCCAACGTGACGTAATTACACGTTCAAACATGTAGTAAGTATAGATAAAGTGAACAAAATGTAAACTAAGTCCGATATTATTTGATGTCATTTTCACCAAAAGATAATAATATAATATTAAAAAACCATTTGTAAGTTTTTACCCAAAACACGATTACACTTAAAGCACGAAGTCAAATCTAATGCTGTTTTTTTGTTGCGATATTAGCGCATTGGCCTCGGGGGCATCGACTTTTTGATACCTAATAACATACAGATTGCCTCTACGTGTTCTGCGATTACAATGACAAATTTCAATACCTTTACTCCATTTTTTAAAATTGTGAAACTTTTTAATAGGTTCTTGTTTTGGGAAGCCCCTATATAAGATTAGTCCTATGAGGTACCTAAATAAAAAAAAGTTGTAAGTACCTAAGTATTAAGTATGTCGATGTAAATGGTTATTTTTATGTGAAAAAGCAAGATTTTTGAAGACAATTCAGTCAATTATCACATTTTAAATTTTGTGCGTGATAGTTTCTTAGTTTATGAATATTGATGGCACGACTATTAATTTGTTTGTCGAGATTCTTCACATAAACGACATTCAAAATTAATTCGACATTGGCTTTTGAATTTGTAATTAATAACGCGTTTCGAGTTTTCGAAACGGCGTTTTGTGTTTTTTTTAAACGAATCGACTAAGATTGTGGTAACAAGCAAGCCGCTTCGTTTAATAATGTGATGATTTTTGAAATTTATTTTACAAGTTATGTATAAAATTCACAAAGTTTCATTAAAAATATATATATAAAGATACAAAGAATAAAGAATAGACTCTTATTTATAGATATTGTTAAAAAATATAAGACACTCGAAAAAGCAATAAAATCATTTTTCATTTTCATTCCAAAAACACGCAATCAGCAGCTCATAACAACATGTAAGGGCGATTTTTGAATAGCCAGGCATCTTCTAATTGAAGATTAAATTTAACATGTTGACTGTTTTCGTATAGAATATGTGTCAAAACAAAAGAAATTTTATTCTTTGGATAAAAGTTAACTGGAGTTTGAAAAACCGGCCCTTACTATTTGAGCCACACAAGTTAAAATTAATGATAAGTGATCGTAATATGGAAACCCATTAAAATAATGAGCAAGAAAATAATAGTAAACTTACTGGTTTCTTTGTTCGTTAATTAAATAAGTAACATCATTGGACTTAATTGAACGTTTTTAAACTGACAGCATTACTTAAATTAATGCACAGCAGTATAAATATAATAATTATGGTTGCCATTGAAGACCACCCTCGTCGATATCGAAAAAAACTTTTGACGGACTGTCAGAGCGTCAAAATAATATAATTTCACATATCAAGGTAATTTGTACAGGGAAAATAATATTTTGATGTTGGTCCTATAGTAAACGCATCTTATTAAGCTTAGAAAAAACCTGTATTTTACTGTCATGATCGTCTACACCCTGTATATTTCAGCAGCGAGTTTTTGTATTTACTACTGCTACTATTTCTATTTATTTATAATTCCAACAATTGCCCAACCGGTTCTAAGACGGACATGCGCAAACTAACACGTGGTCGCGCGCCTGCATGCGAACTGCCTAATTTAACATAATTAAGTAATCGCATTCTAATGCCAAGCCACCGGTTGCATGTCAAACTACTGAGGCTACCCCAGTAGCCGTAGATACAGATTCCACATTAACTATTTATTTATTTATTTATTACAGGAAAACCAGGGTTTATACAATATTAAAATACATCAGTATAGCACCCATTAAACCACTTATAGGTCTTCACAAGTAGCGATAATCTAGGAATTAACAAAACATATCAAAACATAGCCAAAACTTACAAAGTAGATCAACATTCAGAGCCTCACACTTTTATAATAAAAGCGCTCACTTAACTGCCCCCTCACCGCACTAACACTGGTATGGTAAATGTCCAACTTGCCATCTAAAATAATTTCATTCAACTTGCGACCAGCACGCCAGAGGTAACTAATAATAAAGCTTACATTAAAAACCCTTGTTTGTACTGAGATTCGTAAAACATTCATTCTTTGCAATATATCTTTGCGTTAAGAGGTTACCAGATGATGAACTTTGCCAAGGACTTATTTCAGCACACCTGAGATTTTATGGTAAATATCGTTTTCAAAATTAATTTGAACCAGAAATTGAACGTTTATTTTTTTTTAGAATATAATTTTATTTTTGAATATCTTTTGGTAAAATAATTTTTAGTTTTTTCTGGGGTTCCGTACCCAAAAGGGTAAAACGGGACCCTATTAATAAGGCTCCGCTGTCCGTCTGTCTGTCTCTCTATTCGTCTGTCATCAGGCTGTATGTTTCAGAGCTAACGTATTTCTGTTGCCGCTATTACAACAAATACTAAAAAAATAATATTAAATAATAAAAAAATAAAAAACCCGACTGCGTAAAAAGTGAATCAAAAGATGAAAACAAGATTTGAAGAATCAATTTGCAGTCTGAGGCATCAAATCTATGTTACTTGATTCGACTTTTTCTACACGGATTTAAATTACTTAATTAGGTATTAACGCAGTGCATACCAAGTCAATCATAATTATGCTGTTAATGGATTTGATGCCACCGACTGCAAATTGATTCTTTAAATCTTGTTTTCATCTTTTAAGTTCACTTTTTACGCAGTCGGGTTTTTTTATTTTTTTTATTAATTAATATTCTTTTTGTCTTTTTAGTTTGTAGTGGTCTACTACTACTTTTCAATAAACTATAAAGACTTATTTGTAACTCTTCATTAAAAAAAAGGGTTTTAACTCGAGTAAGTAGTATCTGAAATCGGGTTTTCCCGTTTAATTCATGTACCAATAGGAATTCCGGGTAATAACAAAGCCTATGTCACTCCCACAACTGAGACGAATCTAATGACATATCATATGTTGAAATCCATTAAACCTTTCCTTCCTATTTTTTCAGTGTATTTTTTTGCCTGTTCCCGTAGGAATTTTGGAAAATAAAGTATTGAATACTATTAGCACTGAAAATATGTGATCCATAGTTAATAAAAGACAGTTTCAGAATCGGTTTATCAGTATGGTAGATTTGTTTTTCCCGCGTAAGTTCTGTTCCCGCGGGAATTTCGGGAAATAACATGTCACCCCTTGTCACTCCCACAATTGAGACGAATCTATTGACTACTTTTATATCCGTTAAACGGTTTAGGCTGTAGGGCGTGCCAAAGAAATGGACATACATACATACATACGCTCGAAAAACATAACCCTCGTTTTGCCGTCGGGTAAAAACAGAATACAATACATATTTAAGGGGGCTCCCATACAACAAACGTGATTTTTTCTGTCGTTTTTATAGATAATGGTACGGACCTTCGTGCGCGAGTCCGACTCGCACTTGGCCGGTTCTTTAAACAAATTTCTTTTGACTCTGACATTCAATTGAAATCATTGCGTTCTACTTTGAATGTCACATTCTCATTTTTATTTCTTTCCTGATATTCGATGACATTGACATTTTGATACAAATAACAACAAAACAAATATCATTTTTTACACTGATATTTCTTTATTTGTTTATTATTATATACACGCCTTCATCATGATTTATTTCACGAATTTCTTTAATGGTTTATTTACGACTGGCATGAAAAAACTTCAAAATAATGCATTTTGATGAATGCATGCCACAGTACTAACAAACAAAGCGGCAAAGTCTACTTTGTTACACCAAAACGAGTTTGTCCATTAGGAAATACTCGGCTTTTGTTAATTGAGTTCTAAAAGTCAATTTAAATTCGTTTAATTAGTGTCTACATTACATTACACAATGCATTCTTAAATCGCATTGTCTTTGAAAGTTTTATAGACTGTAGTGTACCGTTTAACGATGTAGTTTTTATGAGTTCTGTATTAATATAAATGGGTATTTAGATTTAATTTGTTAAAAACAGAGTGTTTCCTGCTATCAAACCAGTCGGTGATAGGGTATCTTACCAATCGACTTATTACTCGTAATTATTAAAATTATTGATCGCCAAGTACTGATTTCTGGAAAAAAGAACAAAAAAATACCTAGCTCGAAAACAGCTCAAATTTGCGAAACCTACTTGCATAGATATATAGGGAGTAGTCATTTATTTCCGTCAGCTGCTTGACACCATTAAGGAAACAGCCCATATATCATTTTACGAGCTTCATAATAAAGTTTACGATTTGAAAGATTTGATATTATGACTTTACGTTTTACTGCATCCTTTTGTAGTTACAACATCGATTTTTGAAAGCTGTGGCCGTTCATAAGTTATGAAATATGAAACGATGTGTTTTATGTCCGAGTCGGAACAACATATTAATCGCAATTATGTTTTTAACATTTTAAATACAAGTGAAGCTATTAATTTCAATTACAACTTGGACTCTTACTCAAAGGCCGGACCGTACAGCGAAAGTTTAGCTTATAATGGAAATGTATAGCTTGACTTGTAGGCTTGTACAAAGAGAAAAATAATGTGAATTTATGTACACGAGCGTGACTGTATGTTTATTTATTTATATACCTTTAGTTCGGAATAAAGCGATATATTAATCACAAGTTTTACTAATAAATAAATTAATAAATATTTTTTTTAATAATAAAGTATTATAGAATTGCGTTAAAAATCCTTGGAGAATGCTATAATTAAATTTGTAAAAACATTTTACAGCGTAACATTTTAGTTAATTATTAGAAAGGAGTATTATCAAATCTAGGATCTGATTAAAATCGAATAGATAATGTGACTACCTGACATAATACACACATACATAATACTTTAGAAAAATTGAAAAACCTTCATTTAATTAAGAATTTTCCACAATCTCCACACTTTATTTTATTTCTGAGACAATACACGTTCTATAGTTTTTGAGCAACTATAAAATGTATTTTTTTCTAAATTAATAAAATCTATGTAACTATTAAACTTTGAATAACTGGATATCGGTTAAACGTGTTAAATTTTAAGAGTATGTTAATTCATCTACTATTAACGGTGCGCATCACATTATTGGTATAGGTTAGTGTAGGAACTTAAAACGTAGTGATCTAGGTGTAAAAAAAAATTATATCGGTTCGATTCACATCACTAGCGTTTCTTGTATGTTTTCTTCTAAATAAAGCCCTTTGTTTTACGTTTTTGTACATTTGTAGATCGTATTTTATTAATTGTTGCATGCAAATTCAATATTTCTTTGCGTGACTCGCAATAATTATGCATTGCACAAGTGATCTTTATCCAATTTGGTTAACTCGTGCAATTTGTTTAACCTTTGAAGGTAATGGGCATGTAAAGATTTATTCTTGTAATTATTATATGCATTAACAACGAAAATGTACGTCTCAGAATGATTATTTATTGAATGATTGATGTAATCAGTAAGTGTATGGGTATGAATTAAATGTAATTGCTTGTGATAGTTTGTTTAACGATTAATATATTTTTTGTGCTTCATACATTATTATCGATGCTCTACCTAAGTAGATCTAAATAAACTAATTTAATCATTTTTAGGGCTCCATAAAAGTTTGTTTGTCTTAGTTGTTTGTTTTTTTATTGATAAACACATTCTCAACAGTTTTAAATTAAAATGTAACCCTGTGTGCCTTTTATAATAGGATGCTCTGCAGTCTGCACCGAATTCATTAGCGTTAATTAGGCATTATAAGTAATCTAGTTTAGTTTATGACTGGTTCTGAGTGCGCGTTACTCTCTCTTCGTCCTCATAATCTTGATCGCGCTATTTTATGAAAGCTAGCGAAGGTTTGCTTGCCTAGATCTAGACCAGTTTGAGGCAATTCGAGAATGCATTTCGCTGTCTATCATGAGTACAAAAAAAATATTAACAAATCTGTACCCTGATTCCGTATCTTGCAAAACTAATACGATAGCGAAAATTTAGCAATTCTGGCTATAAAATCGCAAATTGACAGCAAAAAACAAACACTGACAGTGGTGCCAATAGATTTTGACACTTAGCCCAAGCACATGAGTAAAGAAACGGAACAGAGACAAAGCTTCTAAAGAGCTAGCAAAATTTATACCTATTTTGGTAGGGTTGGCACAATTGAATAAATTTAAAATATAAATGTTCTTTTTTTTCACATTTTTTATTAAAATAGGTTATTTTTTTTACAAATTACATACTCTAAATATTTTTTTTTTATTACTTTTGGTTTTTAATAATTTGTTGTGTCTTTTAATCGAATCATAAATTCTAAATCTAATATAAAGGTTTTTCAAATAATCCAATGGGAAATAATTACATGGCATATGAAATATACGTACAATCTTGCAAACGTGCTAATATGTCATTACCAATATTAACAATTTGTACATGAAGATCAAAATATTCGCAAAATTTTTGCTCAAGCAATTCAACAAATGCACTTTTTAAATACTAAAACAAAAATATTACTATGTATTATGTGAGAAACTCGATAACAAAACAAAACACGCACGACATTCGAGCGTCGTGTCACGCCTGCAAGCCCTGAGATTGACCACTGGCCGATCTAGTTTGAAGCGGTTTCGGCTCATACGTGACAAGGGGCCAGTGGTCACGCACACACACGCGTTGCACTTGTAGTGATGTACCTATCACAGCGCATTTGTATGTAGCTTTGTCTCTGTTCCGTTTCTTTACTCATGTGGCCCAAGTGCGCACTGGCGGACAGGCCGCGGCGGCCATCGAAATGTATCATCAGTATGGATTGTTTCATCAGTGCGCGCACTTGGCCGCTTTGGCCGCAGTTCTGGCCGCGTGCTTGGTCGCGACACTTGCGGCCTGGAGACGTATTTTTGAATCATGCGAATTCCAATTCGAATACGAAATGGCAAGATTCGCATGCGTATGACTAAAATCGCTATTTTTGAAAATTCATTCTGTGAATTCTGCAACGAGTGGTCCGACCCACTCGTATTTCGATTCTACTAGTAGAAAGATTAGAAGTATGACTTTGACAAGTAAACATATGGTTCACAGATTAAAATCTTTTTTTTTTCGTTCCGTTCCATGCGATGCATTGCCGGTTTTTAAAATCAATAAGTTTTTGCATTCCGGTTTTAAATATTTTCTGCGTGAAACGAAAATAGTTAAAGAATTTTACCATAATAGCAACACAGAATTCGAGTGTTTAAAAAATGCGTAAAATCGGGAGTAATAGAAATAGAATTCGCACACGAATCGTATTCGTGTTCGAATTCAAGATTCATTTCGAATGCTTCAAAAATACGTCTCCTGGTCGCAATACTGGCCGCTGTGGCCTGGCCGCCAGTGCGCGCTTGGGCTAAGCGTCAATCGGACGATGACTGCGCCACGTTCGTCGCCATAAAAAAGAGAAGTTTATTGCTGATTGCTAATTTTTATGGAAAATATTTTGTCTTTAGGCATTTCAGCCTGATAACATCTGTGAAAAGACAAGAACTCTAGTAATACAACAACTTCAAAATATAGTCAAAATGAAAATACTTCATAATATGACATAAACAAACGGATTACTCAATCCCAAACCATCACTTTCTAAATTATTTCATCTTTAATTTTACAAGCACGTGTAATGGTGGCTTGAAAGAACATATAAGTTGAGTCACGCTGATCGTTATCGCATGATGATTCAAGTATGCCTTTCATTTACATTAAATGTTAATAAAATGATATAAAGATTATCTTGCATCGACGTAACATGACATACAAAGTTACGAAACTGGAATTTTTGTTTTAAAGGACTTTTTATTGATCTTTCGACGCCTTGAATCTTTTCCAGAGTCGTAATTAGGGATGGACCGAAATTCATTTCACAATGGGCTTAGCAGAATTTCGGCACTTTGAACTGAACTTTGCCAAACTTAAAAAAAAACACTACATTGGACTCGGCTGGCAATTATTATTTCGTAATTGTACACTTGACTTTATTTTAATAATAATTCACTTTTAATGTCCAAAAACTACTTCTTACTAAAACTTGGTCATTGGTAAGTGGTTATTAGTACAAATACGACTGTTAATAATATATATTTCTACTTCGTAAATCTACTCAAATAATCACTTACAAACAACTAAAACGTCTGTCATAAAAATGACGAATGACCGGCTGAAGGGAACATGGGGAGCCCGAAAACTTACTTGACTGCCGAAATTCGGCTTAACTTCAAATCGGTGCAGTTAATTGGGAATATTCGACCGAATTTGGTAGATATTCGGTTGAATTTGGCACATCTCTAATCGTACAGTGGTTACAAGTAGCTTGTTTGGAAATCCACTCCTAATGAGTTAGTCCATAATTTAAATACATAGCTTTATTTTTAAGCTAATGTTTCCTTTTTCTAAGTTGGACCGAAGAACCAAATACAGAAAACAGAAGTGTTGCGACGGGTTTAATTATAATTACAATAGCCATTCGGTTTGTTTTAGAAGTGGGTCATTGTATACTGAATAAATTAATATTTAAAACAATTCTGGCTGGCAAAACCTGCCTAAATTGGAGACCGATAGGTGATGACGTCACCAATCAATTGATGTACCTTTTATAAGCTGTCAAAATGCAATTTCCCATTGACTTTGTCTGGGAACACGTACTAGAAAGTATATGAATAAATAATTTATTGATTTAAAAGCGATTAAAAATCGATGATAAATAATTTTCAATAAAATAATATCTAAGGCGTTATTATTTCAAAGAAGTAATTTTTTAGAATAATTTGTGTCATCGTTCCAAATGGTGTTTTGTCTTACTAGGACCCTAAAAATTTAATTGACCTCTACTGGGAATTGAAACTTATTATATTTAACTCATGAGCCCTTGAAACGCGCGTTCTCCAACCGAATGTGTAATTGCATTACACATTAAAAAATAAAAACAACCGAATCTGCTCATTGAATATTAACGCACGAGAAAAAAATACATTCAAATTACAGATCGAAATGTGTAAGTGACCTTTTCTGATTTACCAGACAAACTAAAGGTTATTTTGCAACGGATAAATGTTGCCGAATGATTACGGATTACTTTCTTATCTGAGTAGATAATCATAACAGTGATATTATATTAGTAAGTAGTTATGAAAATTATATGAATAGGTTACTGCTAATAGTATGGCTGCATTGCGCAGCTGCGTGATAAACATTTAACACAACAAAAACAAATAATGTGATCAGCCTGTCGATTCTGTAAACAAAACCGCGCTCACTTCGTCGCTGCACTCGCTCATCAACGATAAATAATATGATCCTTCTTACTAACAAGATAGAGGCTATGTTCGTTTGTACGGCTAAGTCGAGTTTTAGTTTTAGCGAGTCCGTTGCGTTTTTCTTAGAGAATCGACCGGCTGACCGCTTGTTTCTTACGATTTTTACACCTTTGGTTGATAGCTGTGTAACCTGTAAAGAAATGCCTCAGTCGCGCCCCTGACGCGAGACCGAGGCTTTTTTAGGGTTTCGTACCCAAAGGGTAAAACGGGACCCTATTACTAATTAGGGTTCCGTACCCAAATTAAGGGTAAAATGAGACCTTATTACTAAGGCTCCACTGTCCGTCTGTCTGTCTGTCCGTCTGTCTGTCTGTCCGTCTGTCCGCCTGTCTGTCCGTCTGTCCGTCTGTCCGCCTGTCTGTCCGTCTGTCCGTCTGTCACCAGGCTGTATCTCATGAACCGTGATGACTAGAGAGTTGAAATTTTCACAGATGATGTATTTCTGTTGCCGCTATAACAACAAATACTAACAAACAAAATACAATAAATATTTAAGGGGGCTCCCATACAACAACGTGATTTTTTTGCAGTTTTTATAAAAAATGGTATTGAACTCTTCGTGCGCGAGTCCGACTCGCACTTGGCCGGTTTTTCATAATGTAGACTCACCACAGCCGGTGGGCCCGAGTAGCAGCACGTTGCTCTTGTCGAGCCTGAGCTCGTGCTGCTGTCGCTCCAGAACTTCGGCACCGCCGCCGCCGCCGCTAGCGCCGTGGCTGATGTGTAGGAGATCTGCAATACAGCTCTACATCAGCGGTCATGACACGCAAGGATCTGTACAACGCCACCGATAGCGTTATCGTTATCGGTGGCTGAATTTTAGTCCTTAACTTCTCACATATACAGGGTGTACAAGAGAATAGGACACTCCTTAAATCCACGTGATCAGCTGGTCATATACAACAACTTTTCCTATGGGTGCAACATCAATATCGTGATTTTATTTTCAGATGCTCCATACATTATCATCGAGGTATGCGAGTAAGTTTGTATGGCGGAGCAAGAAATATATTATTGATTTCGATGTTGCTCCCATAGTAAAAGTTCTTGTATATGATCAGCTGATCACGTGGTTTTAAGGAGTGTCCTATTCTATTGTGCACCCTGTATAATATCCTGAGTGAGTCGACACGCAAAGAATCAGCGGTAATAGGAATAAATCAATAATCCATCTATACAGGGTTATTTGTAAAACATCAACAACTTCGTAAGACTGGGCACCTAACATCATAAACTCGATCTCGTTCTACGACTTTTGATAATATGACACTTTTTTTTTTCGAAACGTCAGGCAATAGAGGTAACATTTTGTACCTAAATTATGATCGCGTTAATTCCCGTTTCATTGAGTTTTAAATTATGCAGCGCGAAAGTTTAAAAGTAATTATGACACGTTTTACTTTCATACAAAAATAAATATCAATTTAATTTTGTCTGAATGTTCTTATTTCTGCGCATCGCATCGCGCGCGTCGCCTTTTCGTATGTGGATGGAACATAGACTTACAAATGTCACGGCCAGTGCAATAAAAGCTTGGAATTATTTTTATTTAATGTATTGTTATGTTATGATAAAACTCGTAGAATAAATGTTGTTGTTTTTGATGTTAGCTATCTAGTCGTGCGAGGTTGTTGTTTTTTTCTTTCAAATAACTCTGTATATTACAGGGTACATACAAATCCCGCCAAGCTGGGATTTGTATGTACGTCACGTTATTTAAATCTGAGGTGGTACAAAGTTGGTTTGCCGGGTCAGAGGTATTAAATAAATATTGGACAGCATTACATACAGTGCCCTGATCCTAAGGTAAGTAGCTAAAGCACTAGTGTTATAGAAATCAGAAACAACGACGGCACCGCAGCACCCAGACCCGGGGCAATATAGAAAAGTTCGTTTTCTACATTGACACGACCGGGGATCGAACCCGGAACCTTAGTGAGGGTCTTTCAAAAATATCTGCCACCGCTGCAATGGATGAAAGTATAACTTCAACTTCATGACATAACGTCATGTAATAATACCGTCGTTGTTTCTGATTTCTTTTAAACAATTGCTTTGGTTACATTACCATAGGATCAGAGCAATGCATGTGATGTTGTAAAATATGTATTTATTTGTAACATCTACCACCATCTACCAATTTCGAGCTGAGAAATTGAATACATTGGAGGCGCAGTTCTAAATGTAATGTTAAATTTGACAAATTAGATTAACTCGAAGAATCCTTTAATTTGACGATTAAAAGACTCTTTAATGTGGTATTGGTCACTTTTACAAGACGCGCGCTTTATTCAGCCACTACCAATTTTGCCAATTACACTCGATTTAATATTAAATGATTATTTTTAGAGATTCAAAAACAGTTAAGCATCAAAATAAGAGAAATGGCTGAACAAATCAGCCGTAAAGGTCGAATTAAAACCAGTGAAGCCTGTCAGTCACTGATCGTTTGGTCACGCTTTCAATGAATTTCTTCCGACAATAGGCTCAATTCATTTCTTCTCATAACTGTTTTTGCAGAACAAAGCTAAGCATGTCTTTAAATAATAAAAAAAGCAAAGAAATTATAAAATGGACACATTTTTGTCTTTAGTTTGATTTACAATTTTATCAGCTGCAGTCTGACGAAGTTTAGAAGTTTTATTTCGGGAAATGGCTTAGTAGTTGTTTGCTATTTTAAGAACGAAGGCACATTTTTTTTTATATAAGACAACATCACATACATTGCTCTGATCCTAAGGCAGTAGCTAAAGCACTTGTGTTATAGAAATCAGAAACAATGACGGTACTACAACAACCTGACCCTATAATATATAGAAAAGTTCGTTTTCTACATTGACCCGACCGAGAATCGACCCCAGGACCTCGCAATTACGGTACCACAACACCCTGACCCTAGAAAATATAGAATAGTTCGTTTTCTACATTGACCCGACCGGGAATCGCCGCCGGAACCTCAGAGATGGCGCCGCCAAGTCCGGCGTGCGCGCCTCCCGGCTATGGAGGTCGATTTGATTGTTATTAATTGAATAACAATAATATTATACGTCAAAAGCGAATACATGTTTTAATTAAGCAAACATTGCGTGTAACTTAATTGCAATTTGCAAGAGAAAGTGTTCTTACTTTCAAATAGTATTCTTTATCTGCTCCTTGAATCTTCATTGCACTATTTATTAGCTTTAACTTGGATTACATGAATTGTTAGTTTTCCTTTCTTCATAATACATAATGTAGCTATGTGCTTTCACCATCCAGCAGATATACAGGGTGTACAAAAGAATAGGGCACTCCTTAAAACCATGTGATTAGCTGGTCATATACAACAACTTTTTCTATGGCAGCAACATCGAAATCAATAATATTTAAGCTGCTACATACAAACTTACTCGTATATCTCGGAGATAATGTATGGAGCATCTGAATGAAAATTAACGCTTTCGATGTTTCTCCCATAGAAAAAATCTTGTTGTATATCATCAACTGATCACGTGGTTTTAAGGAGTGTCCTATTCTTTTGTGCATCTTGTAATAATAAAAAAAGTGCATTGCCTACTGCAGGCATATTTACATAACACTTATTTCATCAATTCCATAACAATTGGGAGATATTTCGGATCAAATTCGGACCTCCGTCACTACGATTGCTAAGGTGTGGTTTCCACTCGAGAACCGATTTATTCCATCTTTCATCGGTTCTGCGACTGATGTGGCCAGCCCCTTGAGCTGTAAATGTGTATGATGTGAGTGGCATGTGAGTGTGCAAGTGAACGTAAGTTGTTTGAAAGAGAAGGAAGACGAAGTGAGCGAGAGGATAAACTAATTCGTATTTGAATGTGATGCCAGACGCTTTTCAATTGTTTTGCTTGAGATTGTCATATGAGGAGTGGAAGAAGGTGTTCTGTTTGGATTGCGCTGTTTCTGATAATATACTAAGTCCGATCTAAGAAGTATTCTCTTTCCTTAATCCCTACAAGTTTTGGGGGCTCGTCTGGGATAAGGATAAGAACTGGCTTCTCATCGGTTCGAGGTAACAACCACGACGAAAGACGTAGGGTACGACTGGAGCAGAATCCTGTAGGCTAAACCACGACTACGACGACGACGACGAAATAGCCACAAGAATCACATCATGCCTTACGCCAGACGACGCAGAAACAGCGCACTCCAAACAGAACACCTTCTTCCTCGAGGAGTCTCGTATGTCATTCTCAAGTAAAACAATTGAAAACCGTCCGTCATCACATTCAAATCCGCATTCGTTTATCCTCTCGCTCACTCCGTCTTCCTTCTCTTTCAAACAACTTACGTTCCATTTCACACTCACATCCCACATGTGTATATTTGTTCTTACCTCTGTGTGTGTGGTGAAGAGGGTGGTGTGCGTCAGCAGGCGCACCGCTGGTGACATTGTTGTAGATCCTCTTGTAGTGGTTGTATACGGCCACAGACAGAACCTTCTTGGCGTACTCCTGCCCCACCACGTGTTTGTTCAGGTATTCGAAAATCTTCTTGGGCGGTGGAGGGGGTTTTCTGTGTGACAACAATGAGTAGGTGGTAGAGTTGCTATAGCACAAGCTTTGCTTAGTTTTGGGCTAGATAGTTAGTTCATTCTTCACACTAATTATCTATCTATTGCGACTAGGTAATGAATCATCATATCGTATGGCGTTTAGCTGCTAGAATACCACAATTAAATGATTGACAGTTGACGCAACCAGTCCTTAGCGGCTGGGGTGAAAACATGGGGGTGCAAGCCACCAGGGAAAGACTGAAGCTGGCAATCGTTGGTGATGTGACCCAAGGTTTGATTCGCTGCACCACTATAGCAGGCTAGTGACTCCTTCAGCCCCCACTTAAGATGGTGGTGATTAAAAATTAATAATGATAAAACGGCTAATGAATAATGGATTTTAAAAAAGTAGATCCGTTATTGGCTGTAAGTTTAGTTTTTAAGTTAATTTAATCGTAATTAGAGCTGTGAATCTTGTAATAAAAAAAATGGATAAAATTTAAATACGGTTAATAAACAACCATGATTTGAGTACGTATTGCTCGCGCTAATTACACAAACATTTGTCCATTGCAGGATTCAAACCAAAAACCGCCTGAATTAATCTAGGAACTATTCGTTTAGGGTTCATACTTCGCACGATTGCAATTGTAATTGAAAGTGTGTGCGAGCGAGAAGACAATATTTATAGAGGGTAATTTTATAGTTTTCAATATTTTATAATTCGGCATCTTGCATTAGGTAAGATGTGCCGTTGACGGAACATTAGAAACTGTATTTCGATACATAACAATAGACAGTTCAGTTGGCACGATGACTAACACTGAAGCCCGTATGATCATGTAACGTAACGATACAAGCAATGAGCTTTTGTTACGCAACCTTACTCGAAAGCTACAACATCCCGCGGCATGGTAAGAACTTACAACACATACAACAAAAACCCTGTTCGATCTAAAAGGGAGTGATTCTACTGCACAAATAAAACAACTCACATCGAAATCTCGAAAAAATTAAAATTCACCTTGTCCATACAAACTGATGTAAGCTGATCGGCGATTTAGTATGGAAAGAAGATTTTTTTAGGAGTTTTTTTTTTGTATTCCCATAGAAGAGTTGTTCTATTTCAGCAGTTTTTGTTACATCTTGTATTAGCTCTGCACCTAGCACCTAATTTGTCCCGAAGCAGTGGTAGGGAAAAATAATATTGGGACGTGTAAAAGAGCTTAGTTTAAGCCTATTTGCCAAAATAAATTGGTTTTTATTGGTTTTTTATTGTACCTATTAATGGAATACCATGAAGCATTCTCCACCAGGCAACCAGTGGTCAATGTTCTTTGTGTAAGGAGTACCTACTCCTGTTAAGGCACAGGCTTATTATCATCACTAGGTTTTAATACTTCGTGGCAGTATTAAAGTAACAAGCCTTCCTTGAACAAAAAAACTAATAGACCTAATAAAAAGAAAATTGTTTTAGATTGGACTGGTATTTTTACGTTGTTGCAGTTTAAAGTGTTATATATTGTTTATAAACGTAAACCGAGATTATAGCGCGATAGCGTGTTATCAGCCACATGAGTCTTTGGTAAATGGTAAATGGTAACAGACAGATTTTAATTCAGAGGTGTTTGTACTCTGTTTTCTTTGTTCGGAAAACGACATTTTAAAAATAAAACATATTGTAATCTAGACTTGAAGATTACATTACGCCTGTAGTTAAATTATATGTTTATTATAAATAAAATAAATAAATAAAATTATAGCGATTTTTATGTTAAAAACATAACATACATCACACTCATAAACCGTGTTAACAATAAACTTCCTACTTTGTAAGTTGTCCTTTGTATTAGACATATAAAGTGTTAACGATCAAACAGGTCATTTATCTAGGAAAATTCATCAGTAAGTTTATTAAAGTAATAAATCCATTATTGCAGTGGTAATAATGGATGTCCATTGTTCATACCGGATGATATTTTATCATACCGAAGAATAAATGTGTCTGGCACAAATGTGTGAGAGAACGGAGAGAGTATAAAATGTGTTCTTTTGTAATAATCCTTTTGACATTGTAGTACTTTAAAATGTTGGTATTTTCTTATACTTTTATATTAACTTTTTATATTTGCATGACTAATTAAGTCAAACATGTGGACATACCAATTGTAAAATATCTTGTTTAACCATGTTAAAAGCAAATAAATATTTCTGATTTTATTTCACACATAACCAAGAACCACCCTTTTTTTACACCACGGTCTAATTTTAGGTTTAGAAAGAAAAAGTATTTATTTGGCTCATATCACAAATAATAGAAACAACATACAACCAGTAATTGAAGAGCAAATACTGTCATATTGATACCAAAATGGTTGCAACTCAGCCATTTTGCCATGGCAAAGGTTGCCATGACGCTGGTTTTCTGTGGAAACCATTGAGGTAGAGAGAATCTCCGAACAAATATTTTTAGGCTTAGCCTTCAATGTTATAACACCCTTCTTGTTTTCGTTGGGGGCTCGAGTAACAGGGATCAAGCGTAGCGAGTGTTACTTGTTCTGTGGTATGAATAATAAAATCATCTATCGTCGCACATAGACATTATTGTAGCAAGTTGCCAAGTAATAACTTTTAAAAAACTCGTGTATATTTTAGCTATTTATACATTATGTAAAAATAAATCAGCTGATGCATAAAAGCATTCCATTCATTCACCAATATCCACGTGTTGGCAGAATTTTCATACACGAGCCGGCATAGTCACGTTCCTTTATTGCAATAAGAGTCATTGTTTAAGGTGTTTTGTTGAACAACAAACATAGTTTCCCACACGCGAAAACAACATGTTTACGATAGTAATCTCGGCGTTTGTCCGAGATCGTGACGTCACAGTGTTATGACACCAATGTCAAAGGTTCGTCGACCCCGCATTGATGTAATGTCCGAGCTAGGTACGTATAAATGAACACTCAATGCCCTTATAGGCCGTATTTAATAAACAGGCTTATAAATATATATTTTTTAACTTATTATTATTCCTTTAAAAAAAGGTTTGAAAATAAGTCGTTAATAAAAATAATTCAGATAAAGCCAACGCCACAATTACGACAAACCTCATCGTCATCATCACGGCAGTCTATTGCAGTCCACAGCTGGACTTAAGGACAAAGAAATCCAAAAAGCTCATCTTTCGCTTGTTCATGCAGTCACTGCCCTACTTATCTTCCTAAAGTCGTCGGTCCATTGAGCTGGGGGGCATCCTACACTTTCATCGGTTCTGCGAAAGATGTGGCCAGCCCACTGCTACTACCTACCTACTTAGCTTGCTACGTTTTGGACTACGTACGACCAACCTAATTAATTTTATTTAGACAAAAACCAAAATGTATCGTAGTTTTTATTATGCGATAAAACAATTTAGATAACACAAAGTATCAGCATTAATTGACCTTTCAGAAGAGTGAATTTAACGTCCATGAGTGGTCATCGCCATATGTTTTGGTACTCATGTCAGCGTGAAGGTTAATAAAGTGAGGTTTAAAAATCATATCTACGCGTTACGACACGAGCGGAATAAATCAACGCTGACATCACGACCTGCACGCGATAGACATATTTTATAATTGATTGTACTATTTTAGTTCATAATTTCAAATTGTTTTACCCATGTGAGAGAAGAAATAAATAAAAATATTTTAAAAAACCGTTGAGACGATAAACTATACAACACTAGCACTAATGATTTAGGAAGCAACGGCAACGGTTGCGCAACATAACCGGGTGGCGCTAGAGTCAAATAGTGGTTTCAAGTGACCTGGCCATGACAAGCCGTGGCCAACATGAAACATGAAAGTCATTAAATTGACTTCGTTCAGGGGTTGGCCTCCACTGACAAAACCTAGTTAGGTGGTGGCAAAAGCACGTGTGAATGCGGCGTGACCCTAACCGCTTTAGGCCCTAAGACCTTCGTGCCTAGTGCGGTTGCACAGAACAACCAAGTCAAAACCATTAAAACCAATTTATTTCTGTAAATAGGCTTAAACTAAGCGCTTTTACACGTCCCAATATTTTTTTCCCTACCACTACTTCGGGACAATTTTGGGGTAGCGCCGAGAAGAAGTAGCACAAGAAACTCGGTCACTATTGTCAGCCTCTTTTTAAATAGTATATATTTTACATTACAAGATAAATGTACCTGTGCGAGCAGGGCAGTATTTATTTCCAAATATTTTTATCATTTATATAATCATTTACAGTATAATATCCTTTTTACATTAAAGTTGTTGTATATGCGATTTAAATTTTAACAGGGGCAGTTCTACAATAGACGCTGGTATTTTATTAAAAAAAGCGAATACATTTTCCCATAAACGAATTACCCACTTTATGCAGTCTGAAATTGGGAACGGCTAGCTTATTCTTATTCCGGGTATTAAGATTATGAATGTCACTTTTCTTAAGGAATAAGGACAGGTTTTTGCGGATGTACATTATATTTTCATAAATAAATTGGGATGCTACTGTAATTATATAAATTTCTTTAAACAGTTCTTTTAAGGAGTCTCGGGATCCAAGGCCGTAAATTGCTTGTACAGCTCTCTTCTGCAGTACAAATATAGATTCAATATCTGCTGCTGAGCCCCATAACAATATTTTATATGACATTATACTATGAAAATAGCTAAATACACCAATCTTGCCGTTTCAACATCAGTCAGTTGTCTTATCTTTCTCACGGCATAAGCAGCAGAGCTAAGTCTTCCCGACAGAGTCTCGATATGCGCACCCCTTACCTACTTTTCGTTCGATCTTAGTGACTTGTGACGTCACGATCTCGGACGAACGCCGAGATTACTATCGTAAACATGTTGTTTTCGCGTGTGGTAAACTATGTTTGTTGTACAACAAAACACCTTAAACAATGACTCTTATTGCAATAAAGAACCGTGACTATGCCGGCTCGTTATTAAAAATTCTGCCAACACGTGGATATTGGTGAATGAATGGAATGCTTTTATGCATCAGCTGATTTATTTTTACTTAATGTATAAATAGCTAAAATGTACACGAGTTTTTTTAAAGTTATTACTTGGCAACTTGCTACAATAATGTCTATGTGCGACGATAGATGACTTTATTATTAATACCACAGAACAAGTAAAACTCGCTACGCTTGATCCTTGTTCTGTGATTAATACTCGAGCCCCCTACGAAAACAAGAAGGTTGTTATAACATTGAAGGCTAAGCCGAAAAGTTTTTTGTTCGGAGATTCTCTCTACTTCAATGGTTTCCACAGAAAACCAGCGTCATGGCAACCTTTGCCATGGCAAAATGGCTGAGTTGCAACCATTTTGGTATCAATATGACAGTATTTGCTCTTCAATTACTGGTTGTATGTTGTTTCTATTATTTGTGATATGAGCCAAATAAATACTTTTTCTTTCTAAACCAATTAGACCGTGGTGTAAAAAAATTGTGTGGTTCTTGGTTGTGTGTGAAATAAAATCAGAAATATTTATTTGCTTTTAACATGGTTAAACACAAGTCACTAAGATCGAACGCAAAGTAATACAAATTAATATTGACTTTTCGATCGAAGTAAGTGACGCGATTATTTTGTGACACTCGCAGTAGGTCCTCTGCACAGGGATGGATAACTCAGTTGGGGTTGGTCGAGATCTATTTGATGATATTGACACAAAAAAATAAGAAACGCTATGGTCATTTGATTTATTGGTTATCAATTGTTGTCCCCGGGTTCTGAATCGAGTCTGTTCGTCAGTGATCTTATCGTACCTAAATAGAAACAGATTGCATTGATCCAAAGCATTCGCGCATTGTTTGCATTGCATTCCTAAGGACATCTGGGTTCCATCGAAGCAATGAGATCATGGTGGTCACGTTTAGAGCCATATGAGAATCATGGTGTGTGTCTTGCGGCGATCGACGCGTGCGGCCTAGCGATTATCTCGATCCTGTCTCGATTCGAACTACGTGACTTGGGAGTGAGAAGATTAGTCGTGATGCTTTTACGACCGTTGCAACACATGCAACATGCGAGCTTGCGAAGCATTTTCCTTTTGTCTGCAAACGTAGGATGTTTTACGAGCGTGACCCGTCCTTTTCGGCGAAATGTTTGCGTATGGCATTTTGATTTTGCAATTGTAGATGTTTATGATGTGAATTGTGTTAAAACGAGGACAGACAGCGGCAACTGTTCCTTCAATCGGTGGTGGAATTGCACACGCGTAAAAAAACATAATGTTTCTTATAGATTAATTATTTTTTTTTATAATAGAACGAACCCTCCATTCCAGAATTAAAAGCTAAAAGTTTTCTCTAGATGTCATGGCAGTGGCAGGATATTTCATGCAGAAGTTTTGCTTTTCCATAAATTTTCGACAACGTTCAGCGACCCGAGCAATATACTATGTGATCTTTTTTTTTAGACAATGTAATTTTATCTTTTAAAGTGACTGAACAATATTCAAAGTAAGTTAGCCTATAACTGCCTACTTCTTATACTTATTGCGGAGTTCAAATTGCAGTTGCTACTACGTAATAATAAGTTAATAACGTGATTTTATCGCTTTAAAACATGAACAGGCTATAGAGTTTAGACTAGAAATGAGACAGGAAGGAAACACAGAAACGAGACCGCCTAAATTGTACATACATCTTTCTGTAAATATCATCTGTAACTTCTTTGTTTGGTGTGCAATAAAGAGTATCTATCTATCTACGAGTATACAGAGTGTAAAAAAAGGCTTAACGAAGCCATAAACCACGAATTCTATACATAAAACCAAGTAGAATGCAAAAAAATAATTGCTGGGAAATGACTTTTATTTTTGGGTATCAAAAAAAAAACTTATTTCTAACCCGCAATGTATAGCGCGCACGCCACACACTATGCCTGTGTGTGTAAGCGGATAATGTTTCTTTGTAAAAAAGTTTAGTATTATCAAACTGAAGTCAATTTTGTATAAATCTTTGAAAAAAAATTGTAACTTTGAATGTCAATAAATAACCCGTCATTTCCCAGGTATAGTATAAAAGAAAAAAAAAGATCGTGATAATACGTAGAATATGTGGTATTCGGCTTCGTTAAGCCTTTTTTTACACCCGATATATGAAAATGTCAACCCTAAGAAAAATGTATCAATATGTACTATAGTATACATACACATTACGTTCTAGTTTCTGTACCTAGTCATTGTTTATCTCTTGTGTGTTTAATATGATTCATTTCAGTTACATTACCAAGGTCTTGTAGCTAAAACATAATTAATTATGCACAATTTATCGCACAAATATTAAAAATAAGAAAGTTTGTTAGGATGTTTGGATGTTTGTGATTAAATCACGCGTAAACGGCTGAACGGATTTAGATGAAATTTTGCACACATAGAATATGATCAGAATTAATATAATAATTTTTATTTTTTTTTACTTTTATACCGGTTAATTGTTCTTGTGGTTATTTTTCTATTTTTTGTTCATTATTTAAACTTTCTGTGTTGTGTGTATTATACCAAATATCCCGTAGTCCCGAAACAAAGTCGCGGGCACAGCTAGTAAGAAGTCTATAGATTGTTCTACCAGGGTTGCATGATTTCAATCAAGTTGATTTAAATCATGATTTTAATCATGATTTTTATTGCATGATTTTTTAAATAAAAATCACTGATTTAAATCAAGCATTCGATATTTCGTAGTAACTGTTCCAAATAGGGTCTTTTTTCCTACCAACAGTCAGCTTTTCTTCACGTTACAAGGTTATTTATGTTACTCAAATAGACAGATATTCTAAATATAAATAAGCAAACACAAAATTTTGAACTGAACTGACATAACCTCAAATCGTTTTTTCTGGTCGATGCGACATTTTCCTTTTTTTCGCGGTTTTGCCTTGACTATACATTGATTCTATCTAAATAAAAATGTTTCCCGAAACAATAACTAAGGCAATGATCGCAAAATCTAAAAAAAATCAAAAAAATCGAGAAAAAAAACTTGATTTTTTTATTGAAATCTGAATCTGATCTGATTATTTTGATTAAAATAAAAAATCAAGATTTTTTTCAACCCTGTGTTCTACCGCCGAATTCGGATTTGTATATAAGTAGATACCTTATATCAGTTTCTACTAGCGTCATACTTATAGGTATTTAACTTAATAGCCCATAATCGTCAATGACGACTTTTTATGTGCAGTTTTCGATTGTTAGCAAACACTACATAAGTTTATATTTTCTCAACGCTATGCAAATTTACAAATGTTGTCGGGTTGAGTGTGAGTCTACAAGTTTAGTGCTTAAAAAATCCTTGGTTTGTCTCCTACCTAAGGACAATCGACAGTACGTCGACCTACCCAAAAAGTCAAAAATTCTCCAATAGATTTTCAACTTTAAGCCTGACATATAGAGATCATTTTCAAATGAGAAAATTTGACATTTTGTGGTAGGTCGGCGAGCTGTTGTCCGTACATTTGAATATTTTTCATCTTGCCGACTTAATAAGAATAAAAATGGAGTTAGTATATTTAATGATTGATGCATTGGAGCGGTCTTTGTTTCATCATCATCATCTCAGCCACAGGACATCCACTGCTGAACATAGGCCTCCCCCAGTGACTTCCAGATCGGCCGATTGGTAGCGGCCTGCATCCAGCGTCGTCCTGCAACCTTTACCAGGTCGTCTGCCCACCTTGTAAGTGGGCGTCCTACGCTGCGCTTGCCGGTACGTGGCCTCCATTCTAGAACCTTTCTGCTTTCTCGGTGTTTCTTTGCAAGATCAAATCAGAAATCAGAAGATTCGTGAACGAACTAAAGTCGCTGACATAGCCCGACGGATTACCCGGCTGAAGTGGCAGTGGGCGGGGCACATAGCACGTAGAACTGACGGCCGATGGGGTCTTTGTTTACAAGAACTTATTTGCGAAACAAACTGTGTAATGTGGGGAACCCCCTTGGCGGACACTGAATATGGATGGAGCAAGATCTTTAAAGTTTCTACTAATCGTTTGAATGAATAAATAAACATTTTCCACAATCACACCAGCTATCAAGCCCCAAAATAAGCAAAACTTGTACAATGGAGACTATATAACGGGTATACATGATTAAATACGTGTATTAACGTACAAGACTTAAGTACAAATGGTCATGCTCATCTCACAAACATATGACCTTTGTGGGATTCGAACCCGCAACCGCCAGGCTTTGTAGTCCGGACTCCGAAGCGCGAACCACTACTCCGTCATCGAATAATTCAATGTTTTATTGTCATGTAAGTACCTAACGTAAGTTTAGTCTCTTAATTTTTTATCAAGCAAATTTCTTACCACCGAAAAAAACATTGCAACAGCACAAAATGCTACTGAGATAAATAATGCGCCGTTTTTACGACTTAAAACATTCACTTTCTTCTTACGTAACCGCCATTTTGGGCATTATTCACTTTTCGGATTTTGCACTGCACGCTTTAATGGCATTCAAATTATTGTTACGGTCTGACGAACAGAGAGTAGCTTAACTGTTACGTGTGAACTTAGAACACTGGCATCGAACAATGGAAGCCGTTGCTACAGGATAATTAGCAGGAAAACACAATTAGCTACATTAGCGAACTGATTTAAAGGGAATAGTTCCAACCACTGCAGCTTCTGTATAGTCAGGATATAGGGATCAATCGCGAGAGAAAAGTTTTTATCCCATTAAAATATGTATCTTCTTTGTCCACTATGAACGATTTAGTCGTTTTCATGGCAAGACTGTGATATAAATCAGACAGCTTTGATGTAAACTACATTCAATGATAAACAACACTTGAAAAAAAATCATCGACCTCAGGTGGGAGTCGAACCTATACTATCTATCTATATCTATCGGTGGTAGTATACTACTCAGCTATACATATAGCTACAACATTGATCAGAGATACGCTGGCTTCGACAGCGAGAAGAAACACTTGAGAAATTTCATCGTGTCACGTGACGTACTCGGTAGCTCAGTTGGTAAAGCACTCGCCCGGCATGCGACGGGACGTGGGTTCGAGTCCCACCTGAGGTCGATGATTTTTTTTTTCAAGTGTTAATTATCTTTAATAAAAACCTTGCTAAAAACAAAAATTTACTACATTCAATGAAATGAAAAATCATCAAAATCGGTTCACATTTGGCGAAAAATTGGCATAGGTGACATACTTACAAAAAAAAAACAGTCGAATCACCCTTCTTTTTAAATTCAGCTGAAAAAGCATTTATGATCTCATGATAATCACAGCCTTTGGAAATATTTTTACATATTCCATAAGACCTCCCATATACCGCCGTTGCGACAGAGACGCAAACTGAACACAAATAGTTTTTCAAACATTCTAAAAAAGTGACATAGTTACAATCCACCAACCTGTAGAATCCAGACTTGGCGTCGGCGTTGTCCTTGATGCTCTTCTTGGTGTCCACTTCACTGAGCACGACGAAGAAGTGGTGACACTTGTCGCACTTGACGAACCGCGTGGAGCTGACGAAGGTCTCCACGTGGGTGCAGGGGTCGCCGCACTTGGGGCACGTGAGCACCCCGCTACCGGAGCCCGACTTCTTGCCGCCCGACGTCGTGCCTGGAAGAGTTGGGGATGAGATTCTGGAGGAAATTTTGAGGGGACTATTTGAAGAAACGACGACATGTAATTTTGTAGAAGAAGAACCTACAGCGAGTCTGGTTTCAATAAGATAAGCAGGTTGTCCCGAAAAATTTGGTACAGCGACAGTGTAAAGATAGAACACCGAGATTTTAGTGGTTTCTGATTTTTTTTCAACGCTTAACTTACTTTGCGTTGGTTTATAGATTCCCTTACTGTCATAATGCGGGAAATCGTGTGTTTTGGGGGAGGTTTACGTCCAGCAGTGGACTGTACTGTAATAGGCTGATGATGATGAGACTGTCACAAAAACAGGGGTCCATCTGATACCATCGCGCTATAAGATCAACCTACATAAAGAAACAGAGTAAGGAACTCAATCACGTTTGTCAGCTTTTTTTACAGAAAATACATTAAGAACATTCGATTCGAGCTTCTATGGTTCGCTACCGTTAGAGATCAAATGGCTTCAGTTCGGCAGAGAAAAAATGGACTATAAGCTAAAAAGTCGATGGTTTAAAAACTTACCAGAGTTGACGGCATCCTTAGGCGGGGGGGCATGCGGGGGCCCCGGGGGCCCCGGGGGCTGCTCCGTGGGGCTCTTGCACAGCACCGCGCACGTGCTCAGCGAGCGCGGGCTGTTCCGTCGAAGGGTTCGGCATTGTTGCACTCCTTTTGAAAATACCAAGGGGGTTAGTTAAGGAAGGCAAACTTGCTTTGTGTTAAAGTTGATTATTTTTGAAATTTTATTTTTACTATACAGTTCTACCTCATTTACTATCGACACTCAGGTTTTTTAGCAGTGACTGAAAGTTAAAAACACGGTTCCGTAATATGAATAAGTATCTGTAGTTTTCAGAAGGAATTAGACTATGATTTAAGTGATTTCAGCCTGTTTTGTAGATTCCATACGTACCTAATTAATTGGTGAAAAATAAATGAGATGAATATTCTCTACAAAAAAAAATTCCTTAATAAAGATGCGTGATTGAAATGAATAAACCATTTGCGGTAGAAAAGGTTTCTTGTAACAAAAATGTTAAAAGTGAATGGAAAGGTTTTGCCATTCTCATTGTACTGCATCGTAGTGATCATAAAGGAATGTACGAGTGCAGTGTTAATGAAAATGTAAGGTTCAGCTTATAAGGAGTGTTAAGATATTTGCGGAAAATATTACAGATACAGTTGAAGTTTTATTAGGGTTCCGTACCCAAAGGGTAAAACGGGACACTATCACTAAGGCTCCGCTGTCCGTCTGTCTGTCTGTCCGTCTGTCCGTCTGTCACCAGGCTGTATCTCATGAGCCGTGATAGTTAGAAAGTTGAAATTTTCACAGATGATGTATTTCTATTGCCGCAATGACAACAAATACTAAAAAACAGAATACAATCAATATTTAAGAGGGCCTCCATACAACAAACGTGATTTGTTGCCTTTTTTATAGAAAATGGTACGGAACCCTTCGTACGCGAGTCCGACTCGCACTTGGCTGGTTTTTTATAATCACGGCTATAGTTAAGGTTAAGGAAATAGCAGAATGGCATCAAATGATCTCATTTTGCTATCTCAAGGAGATTTATAACAATTCCGACCGCAACAATTACAGTTAAAAATACCATTGTTCATTGATTCTAGTGTCATTAAGGCCTTAACACCACCCAAGTGCTTAAAATCTCGAATATGAAAATCAAATTGTCAGAATACCTGTTACTTGAATCTAAAAATTTAAAATACGATATGCTAGAAGAGGATTTAATAAACATCTTGAATTGAATAATTTTGATTTTCCGTTAAGTCCCTTGGATAAAAACATGCACAAAAAAGTGTCTATTTTTTCATAAATTGCAAATGTTCTCTTAAACGGCACAAGCTATTTCATTACTGTTTTCACACAAAACAAGATTTTGGAAATATACATGTTTTGAATTGAGAGTTTTATTTGAAAATTCTCGTTAAAGGCATTAATTTCATAAAAAACATGTTTTTCCGATTTTTAGAGGTCATCCGCACGCGCGAAATTGTATGGGCGCGACGCGTCAAGGTCATTCGAGCGTGTTAAGGCCTTAACTCATAACTACTCATCTAAACTTATCATGAATCCGATCGGAAAACTCAATGTTCTCATCGCACCACTGACGTACTGGTTCAGCAACCAATTGTCTAACAACTTTTTACTAAATACACATTGTTGTCGGCAACAATGACACTTTCCTCCGAAGTGGAAACGCGTGACAAGACAATGCCATTGTTCAGGTGACGACTTTCGAAAAACAGAGCTGAAGATTTATAATAGGCCTGTTTCTGAATAAACGTGCTCAGAGTTGAGCTTAGAACACAATCATAGTCAGATTCTGTATATTATATGCTCTCATAATGTTCGAGACCTTGGATCTGATTATTGAAGCAATCAGTCCTTTTTTAGGGTTCCGTACCTAAAGGGTAAAACGGGACCCTATTACTAAGGCTTCGCTGTCCGTCTGTCACCAGGCTGTATCTCATGAACCGTGATAGTTAGAGAGTTGAAATTTTCACAGATGATGTATTTCGGTTGCCGCTATAAAAAAAAAAACTAAAAAACAGAATAAAAGAAATACCTCTTTAAGGTAGGGTTCCCATACAACCCAGTTTTTTTTGCGGTTTTATAGATAGGTAATGGTACGGAACACTTCGTGCGCGAGTCCGACTCACACTTGGCCGGTATTTATTTATTTATTTATAAATACTTTATTGCACAGACAAATAAAAGCATTTGCCAAAAGCATTTTCTACTAGTCAACCATGGGGCCAGAAAGAGATGGTATAGGGGGTGCAACAAAATAAAATATTCATTCACCCCGAGGTTTGTGAAATATCCGTTTAATACTGCGTACTTATTTTTCGAAATCGAACACGTTTATTAACCACTTATCCTCTATTTCAAAACCTTATTGCAAATTTAATAATCCCAATGCCGAGAAACCTACAATGACAACCGTAACAGCCGACCGAAACCGGTTGTTTATGCAATGTATTTATTTCAGTTGCTTACAACTTGCTATTTAAGTAACTTGTTTACTTCCTCAAGTTCTATTTTATGCGTTTGAACTTAAGATTAAAAGTTAATTTATTTATATTACCATTTGAGTAAAGCGAAAGTAGAGGATGTTTTAAGTTTTTTTATTTCCTAAAGATCGATCGAGTTTTGTCATTACAACAGGACAAAGACAAAAGTTACGCGTAAACACTTGCTTTTTTTGTCGGGTAGACAGCGGCAATTCTGCAAAAGAAGTTTGGTGAAAATGGACCTAAAAATGTCCAGAGGCGTTCGTGTTTGAAACAATTAAATATAGATAGGTAGTAATAGGTAGGAACGACTGATTTTATCACTTAAAAACATTATTTTTAAAGAAGGGAAACAGAAATTTAATTAGAATAGTTTGTTACGGGATTGCTACCATGTACCTTATTTTTGCATTCCCGATATTTCGGCACTGTTGCAAGCGCCATGATCACGGAGTAACTAATGTTAGTGACCATGAAAGTTTAAAACAATATATTAGAAATTTAATTATTATATTATTTTATATTTTCGAATAAAGAAAAGAAATAAAGAAGAGAATTGAGGATGTTCTCGTATAAATATTGGACAACATCACATACATTGATCTGATCCTAAGGTAAGTAGCATAAGCACTTGTGTTATATAATTCAGAAACAACGACGGTACCACAACACCCAGACCCGAGACAATATAGAAAAGTTCGTTTCCTACATTAACCCGACCGGGGATCGAACCCGGAACCTCAGAGATGGCGACGCCATATAGCCCGCGGCGTGCTCGCCTCTCGGCTACAGGGGTCCTCAAATTTTTAGAGGTCGCCAAGTTAGATTCTGACAGAGGTTAAAGCTAGGGGAGCGCGAATGACAAACAATTTAAGCTCATGAAACGTTTTTCGCGACTCCCGTAGCTCAATAGTTTACTAGCACTTGCGCGTGACCAGGCTATAAAAAATTGTTATAGCCTCACCTAGCCTGCTTTAGTACATTTTTAATGTTAATAAGAAGGGGCGGATCAAATTGTTTAACCTTTCGTGCATCATCATCATCATATCCGCCTGTTGCAGTCCACTGCTGGACATAGGCCTCCCCCAAGGAGCGCCACAACGCAAGATCTCCCGCCCTTTGCATCCAGTCGCTGCCAGCTGCCTTCTTCAGGTCATCGGTCCATCTAGCCGGGGGGCGTCCTACACTACGTTTGCCTAAGCGTTGTCTCCATTCGGGAACCTTCCTGCTCCACCTCTCGTCGGTTTTGCGACAGACATGGCCAGCCCACTGCCACTTCGTACGCATTAACCTTTTTATGTCAGACTTCAAAAAGCAAGGTCCTTATTTTAGCGTGTTGTTTGTAACTTGGAACTGTCTCTTTTATTGATGCTTTGTTTACAAATTGGATACATAGTAATAAATTGCCCATTATCCTTTTATAAATTAGTGATGAATAATAATAGCTAATCCTAAGATTTTATGACACTTTGACACGGCAACAATTGGACGGTTCGTGTATTGTGTGTGAATGTGACAGGTTATGATGCCAGGATTTCAAGTTGAAGTTTCACATAGTAAATTAAATAACAATTACCTATGTATTGCTTAATTTCTATCGGTGTCAAGGCGTACATTACAAAAAGCAGTTAAACTTAACCCATGTACAAGGACGGTATTTGTCAAAACCATAGCGTGCATTTACGAGTGCCGCGAGGCATAGTAATGAGAAATTGACTTGTTATATTATTTATTCTGTAGTACGACTATTAATCAGCTGTCTTCACTTCGCTTAGCCTTTAACCCAAGCACAGCTTGCGTGAGTTTTGGTGTTGGGTGAGATTTTTTTGGCGCATCCCTTCGAAACTGTTTTGCGGGATAATTCTGGATATAGTACCCGTCACCAATGTTAAGCGCTGGGGCGAAGAATGGGGATCGCTTTGCGCATAGACAGATAGATACTTTTTATTGCACACAAAACAAAGAAGTTCCAATTGATATTTAGAGAAAGATGTTCCCTCAATTTAGGCGGTCTTATCGCTAAAAAGCGATCTCTTCCAGACAACCTTCAGGCAGAGGGCAACTATAATGAAACGGGGCAAGTGGTGCAGAGTGCTTATTGAGCGCATCTTACGAGACGATCATCGTATCAGACGCGTGTGCGCGGAGCTAACAACCAATCACAGCCGGCGGTGAAGTCGCGTCGCTCGACTAGCCAATCACGTAATCGTTATGGTCTTCTGCGCATCTTCAGCCCAGCGCTCAAAATCCGTGCCGCTAATTGTAAGAAGGCTGAAGCAGCAGTGGGCTATCTAGCACATTTTGCTGAAGGAATAACTGATTATGGGTAGACGAAGGATTATTGGTTGACACGTCCTTGAGTTGAATGAAAACCGCGACTTGGGATAATTCACACGAATCTGCTGTGGCATCAGATGAAACTGGATAGCTGAGGTTGAGGCTCAGCGTTGAGCATAAAGAGGGGCCCATGTCCAGCTGTCAACTGACGTGGTCTGATTACCATTATTATTAGGGTTCTGTACCCAAAGGGTAAACCAGGGGCCCCTTTTACTAAGACTCCGCTGTCCGTCTGTCTGTCTGTCACCAGGCTGTATTTAATGAACCATGATAGTTAGACATTTCTGTTGCCGCTATAACAACAACAAGGGTACTAAAAACCAGAATAAAATAAATAACTAAGGGGGCTCCGATACAACAAACGTGTTTTTTTTTGCTCGTTTTGATAGATATTGGTGCGGAACCCATCGTGCGCGAGTCCGACTCGCATTTGGCCGGTTATTTTATATCTTTGTTAGCCACGTTTTTTGTCAAGGTTCGTTAACGTACAGGGCCCGCGATTGCTTGTCAACCATTGACGACTTTGGCGCTCTTTGGGTTAATAAATAAAAATCAGAATAGTTAAAAACTGCCCCCAAGTTCAGTGTGTGTTGTGATGAGATGTGAGGTTATAACTTTTAATATTTTGTGATTTTAAAATTTTCATTTGACGTAATATTTTATTTTTATTTATTATGTACAAAGTTATGTTACTTTATACAAAACTTACTGATCAAACAATACCTGATGCAGCTAAAATAAATATACTTATTAATAAATATAATGACTCAAGCTGTACTATGACCAACCATAAGAAAATCTTGCCTTTCCTTTTTCATAATATTTATGAATCAAAAGGTAATGTAATATGTAGTAAAAAATTTAAATACATTCAATGAACTTACTATTATGTGAACCTTGAACATAATCAGTGAAACTATTTTGTCAATTGGCATTCATTGATTAAATCTTTTTTTAGGGTTCCGTACCCAAAGGGTAAAACAGGACCCTATTACTAAGGCTCCGCTGTTCGTCTGTCTGTCTGTCACCAGGCTGTATCTCATGAACCGTGATAGCTAGAGTTGAAATTTTTACATATGATGTATTTCTGGTGCCGCTATAACAACAAATACTAAAAAATAGAATACAGTAAATATTTAAGGGGGCTGCAATATAACAAAAGTGATTTTTGGCTGTTTTTATAGATAATAAGTACGGAACCCTTCATGCGAGAGTCCGACTCGCACTTGGCCGGTTTTTATTAGTTTATTTTCTATGAGGAAGTAATTTATATATTATTAAGTAGGTACTAGTTTGACCGTCAACTGGCCGGTAAACACAAATGACAATAGTTTTGTCTACTCAACAACAGGTGAAGGAATTATAATACAAGTAAAAGTATTATTTATTGAGGCTATTGCACAACCTTATCATTTATCGGTCAAATAGGCCAATGGTTACCGCTTGACCAGTGCTACCCTAAATAAAAGATTGCAGATTTTGATAAAATATGTATGGTTCTGGGTCTTGTTGTACCATCATTGTTTCATATTTCTTTAACACAAGTGCTTATGCTACGTACATTAGCATCAGAATGTTTGTGATGTTGTTCAATATTTAGTTGTTTCACATTTATGTATTTTATGTATTTATGTGTTTTACAACAAACATTCTAAAAAGGTGTCTGTGGCAATTCATTTATTACCTTTATTGTATCTAAATGAAACCTGATATACAGATTTTTACAAATAAAACTTTCATAGACAATTTTATGGCTATAGCTGTGTAATAATAAAATTTCTATTGTATCATCTGTACATGTCTATCCGGTCAATGGGCAGGTATGCATACAAAAGGACTATTTGTGAATACAGTAATATTTGCCGAGTTCAAAGACTGTGATAAAAGTACCTAGTATGAAGTCCAGACAAATGAAAAATTATGTAATGTAAGTTAAGAATGATATTAGTAAAATGATAGTGAAAAAATTATCAATAGAAGTCTTATTATATGATTTTACACCGCAAGTTATTACACTTTAAAAAAAAACATTCATGATGAAAAACTTTTCTACCATCATTGTTATTACATACCTAACTAACCTACTGAGTTTGAGTTGTTATTTTTTGTGTTTTCACTTAAAACAGTCTAAAATTCTCAGTAGGTATACTACTAGGTAACTACTCTTCAGGAGAGTATTTTTTAATCACAGTAATTCAGACCAATACTATTAATCAATCTAAAGTCTGTGTGCTGGCTTTTAGTAAAACTATGACGTATTTTGCGTGCGATTTTACTTTTATAATATGCCTGGAAGTATTTAAAGTGATAAATAATAGTTCTTTGGAAGTTGCAGTCAAGTTCAGTTCCCAGCTGTTTTGTTAAAAGCAAATTTAATGAAAAGGATTTAGGGTTTTTCTATTTAACTATTATATTAAAGATACAACCCGAAACAAAAAATGATAGTACAACTAGTACAACACTTAAATATTACAACACAACTAGGTGGGACATTGATATTCCAACATTTAGAACAAGAACCTAAAAAGATCAGTGTAATGACCATTATGCATGCTATAATTTGAGTTCTTGACCTTGCTGTGGATCATAATGTCCCCTTGATGGAACATGGTCAACTACTAAGGAAAAAGGTTAACTGGCGTCATTTATGCAATAAATAACAATTTTATCACGTGTAAAAGGGGCATACATGATAAACTTGCAAGACGCTTTGTTATCAAACAGATTAAACGTACGATTCCACTAGTACGCAGAACTGCGACAAAATAAGTTGGCGAAAATCCAATACAACAACAAAAAAACAAGATGTGATTTGAAAACTACTCACCTGATGTCAAATGACAATTTCTCCTTGCGATCCTCCCCACAGAAATAAAACTTAATCGAACACTACTCATTATCACGCGCGGTTACCAAGCACAAATAACATCAGCCTACGGCGACCGACAAATGATACTCGAATCAAATAGAAATTACAATAAGTTGCCGTAAGTAATGATAGTCGCAATTTTTATTGTATATATTTGTCAGTGAGAGGTTTCTGTCATGACGCAACACTTTTAGTCAACATCAACACCGCCACTATTCTTTAAAATTACACGATGTAAGTACGAAAACTGCACTTTCCTATTTTTTTTTGTATTTGATTTTACAAAAACAAATTTATTTTCTAGTTATTTGAGCGGCCATACTGATGTTCACAGCTGATTTTGATGTGAAAGAAATTGGAATTTTTGTACCACGTTGTTTCAATACTCCTCCCATCTAGTAACTAAACATAAAAACTTCGATGCTGTTTTATCATACTTGTATAAAGTTACTTCAAAATAGTACTAGATAGCGCTGTAAAAGGATTCGATTCTTATCTTATCCTAGGCCAAGCTTGGCCGGACTGTTGAAAAGAATCGGTTATTTGTACGTAATTACGGTTTGCTTGGTACATCACTAATATTTTCATTCCTTGAATGTGAAATGGCAACACAACACAATTAGGAAATGTCAAATCAAATGTAATCTATGGCGAAAAGTGTCCAAAATGGCTGAGACAGAGACCGATAATAACAGTATTGTTAGATCCGAAAGAAATAGTAAGAGCACAGTAGCTGCAAATGGACCGCGTCGAGTTACTATTTACAAAACCGACACTGGTTTCGGTTTTAACGTTCGCGGGCAAGTGTCTGAAGGGGGCCAGTTGAGATCGATTAATGGGGAGTTGTATGCTCCTCTGCAGCACGTAAGCGCTGTTTTGGAGCAAGGGGCTGCTGAGCAGGCCGGTATCAGGAAGGGAGACAGGATTCTAGAGGTGTAAGTACTTAGAATAAGCATTTTATGAGGCTTTTTGTATGTGGCAGATGGTGGAGCCTCCCACTGGTTTTTCCCAGCATTGTTTGTGGCCCACCGCCTAGCAACGCTTTCAGGCCGGTTTAATTTGCTAAGAACATTCTGGCCCCCTAGTTATGCTTCCCTCAAGCTGGTAAACCGTTGTGATCGACTTCCCCTTGTCTTCATTTACATAGTATGAATCATGCCAAACTTGTTTTGGTACCTAGTGAATGAAAGTTTGCGAAGTTTTGAATTACGTATGCAAAGTTGTGATGTCGTTCACGAGAATGTTGCAATTTAGGCGTTGTTAGAATCTTTGTTAACGTTTTTTAGAATGTATGTTATGGTTATACAGCAGTTAATATTTAGTGCTAAAAGTACTGTAAAGTAGATAAAATATTCCTTAAATCAGCCTATGTGCTATAAATATTAGGTAGGACATGCATTTTTATGATGTCCATATCTAATCTGGTGTTTTTGTGACAGCATTAGATGAAAAGTGTCATTAAATTGGAATTAATCAATAAATTGAACTTTTTTTGTTGTTTGATCTATCCCACTGATATGAAAACACCTTTTTTGAGTTTCTAAAGAAAAATATTCTTTAATATCCTAAATATTTACATTCAATAATAAATGGTGTAGATTTTGAATACAAAGTTTTAACCTGTCAGGCGAAGGTCAATAGACACAATGAAAATTTTATTGTTACTGAACGGCCGGACGGTATTTGCCGCTTGATAGGTTAAAACTAATTCTAGTCTTATAAAAAACCATTAACTAAGAGAGATGTACCTTTTTATAAAAGAAGCAGAGTGTTAGTAATGTTATATAGTAAGTTTAAAAAGAACAGACAAATAAGACTAGATGTGGCATTAATATGAAAAATAATATTATGCCTTTTACATAAAGCTGATCAAAATGCTTATTGTAAACTAAGCTATTGAGCTAGGCATCAAAAACACTAGCTTAACTTCTAATTCAATATGGAATACACACCAAACAATGCACTAAGCAAAATTTTTGCTTACACCATACATAAATTATTATTTTAATTTCATAGTATTTATTATAATGAAGCCCGAAGAATACTTGTGTATTATGTAAAGTGTGTGCTGTACACAAGTACAGTTGTAACATTGAATTAAGCAATCATATGGCTTCAGCTTGTGAACAAGTTTCAATACATAAATGAAAATGGTTAGTCTTGGTTATTTTAAGTCCATCTTATTACATTCCAATAAGATATGTAGAGATATGTGATATATTTAGTTTATTTGTCACCTAACTACGAAAAATGCTGTTTGCTGTTAAGTTAACTGGCAAATAATATCACATACATTAAAGACCTTTTTAATAGTGTAATAAAGATTGAATAAAGATAAATACACTTAAAAAAAATCATCGAACTCAGGTGGGACCCACCTGAGGTCGATGATTTTTTTCAAGTGTATTTATCTTTAATTAAGCTTTGCATGGAATTGCTAAAAACAAAAATTTACAATGATTGAATACTGAATAAACAAAGGTTTTTACTTTTGTTGACATCAAAATTGTAATGTAAACAAAGGGATGCATAGGGACAGAAAATCTAGTATATCCTTATATAAAAAAAAGCTTGTTTAAAAAAAAAATGTAATATTACTATAAATTACTAATTAAAATGGAGCACTACATCACTATATAAATATGAATGTATCATTACATTAATACTTCCTATTAAATTATGCATAACGCCATAGCATGATAGCATTTATCAACAAAGGATTTAATCATTCATAACTAAGGAAATTATGTTGTAATTATGAGTTACTTATCTACAAAATTACAGGCAGCGATTGGGTAATTATCACATTTAGTAGCAAGCACAATTTTATCTTCCCAATGTCAAGTCTAGTTGATAATGTTTTGTGTGTCAATTTATGTAATCATTGTATAGAATTGTAAAAATTGTATGATCAAATTCACTTCATAAAAGAAATGCATGTTATCAAGAACCACTTTTTATGAAGGAATTGGTAAAATAACTTGATTAAACCCTTGAACTATGACAGGAAATGTAAACAAACTTTTGCATTAAAGTTGATAGTACAAGGAAAACCAAACATGCATAATCTCGAGCTAATTGAAGAATCCTTCTAATAGTATTTCCACCCTATCAAGTTGTCCCCTTATCACAAGTACCACTCGCATTGGGGCCAACGCGCCAGGCACTCGGCGCGTGATCACTGCACTTGTCTTAGATGCAGTAACCCTACTGCATAGTCTATCCGCGTGCTAACCACCTCCTGAGGAATGGGCAATCGAGATGAGGGTCGTGTCAAACGTCAAATCGCGTTTAATTTTAATGCGCGTTGTCGATCCCCTGCGTCACCTAAGCCCCTAAGGTGAAGACTGACGAGCCCGACGAAACTTTAGAACAGACCAAACAAATGCTTGACGTAGGTCTGCTAAGTCGCACCACGATTCCATGCCTTTGTCTTGCTTTCTGTCTTCCCCAGCTATGATTGATGGTCTTTCCTCAGATCTTGACGTCCTATCATATGTTGGATTGGAATATTCGAGGTCCTTGCCAAAGGTTCTGTACGTTCAAAAAGGGACACTGCAATGTGCACGCTATATTAATATCTTCCAAGATACATTGTGATTTATTGTACCGTATTTACTGAATGTAATTACACTGTGACGTGATCGTTTCACAATCAATGCATTTTTTTTGTTGTTACACATTATCTTTGCTCTAATTAAACCTGTACACAATGGCACTAGATACGAGACGTTAAATTTACGTTTGTAAGAATACATGGACATTACAGTTCGAAAAAAACTTGAGTTATAATGCACTGGAAAGTGAAAGATGTCCCAATTATTATACTCCTTCTGCTCCATTAATAAAGAATTCCGTTTATCACAGAAGAATTATTGCATTTTTTCTTGCCTAAGAAGTATACGCTAAGTAATACGCTACACAAGTTTTTGAAACATATCGTAGGTACTAAAGGAGAGCGAAGAGCAAGCTGCCGCGAACTTACATTTAAGTTTTTATCTTTAGTAAAATTCGTCACGGTATATGAGATTCTAAATGAGTTCGACCCACCAAAAACCTGACGGTGTCCCTTCCGAGCTATTTGAGTGGAGACTACGAGTTTCGCCATAGGCCTAAGGCCATAGGCATACTCCGCAGTCCTATGAGGTTCTGTCTCGCCTGTCAGCGATCGCCACCCGGCTCAGGTCAGGGGGCAGTGTCCCCCAGTCTTCTTCGTATGTGGTCAGTCAATCTTATACGAGCGACGTGTGGAAACATGCGATGCTCCCTTCAAGGACCTCTTAAGCAGAAGGCAGACTCTACTACGGCCTCGCGGACTACCATCATCCCGCGTAGGCGGTGGTGTGCCGGTATAACACTGGAGGTTATATAGTTTGCGGCTGATAGGGCCGTCCTCATTTCTCGAATCAGGGTATCATCATAACTATCTAACTATAAAAAAAGTCCACTGCTAGACATATGCCTTCCCATAAACCACAGCGAGCGGCATTATCCCTTTGTATCCAGTTCACACAAGGCATAAAAATGGCTTAAGTGGCCGTTTTTCTCAATACATATAGAATATCCATGAAAAATAAAAAAATAAGTAGATTTTCTTCATACTTGCATTAATTGCGTAAACTTTGATTGCAGCCAATACGCAGACTAGATATCGCAGTGATAAGTCAGATTAGTTGTGCTTATCAGTTGCATAATAATTATCTTGCTAATCTTTCTTACTTAAATATACTTAATATAATACTTAATTAAACTAATTTGTCTTGACTCAGAAATCGTAAAGTATCGTAAAATGCTCACTGCAGCACTAGTAAAAGGTGGTTTGGGTTTATGGCATACCCCGCAAGCGACTGGTGGTGTTGTTGCATGGGGTATCTGCAAGCGACTAACCATTGCAGATGTCGACTAATCATCCTAAATTATTCTAGCCATCAACCGAAACAATAAATTGCAGCAAGATGCGACACACATCACTTTTTCGGTTGACAGCTATGAGGTAGAGATGCGGCTACAATTAGCAATAAGTCCCCAACGTCATATCGTGCTTGGTTGACGGTTGCGGTGGACAAGCGCTCTTAGGTCGTGTTCCATCAGAGATGAGCGAGGATGCGTAGCGAGGGATGTGTTTGTTAGGAACCAATATAGGTAATCCGATTGGCTGAGCGAGGCTAGGTAAATGAAGTGATTCTACTGGATCGTAACAGACACATCCTTCGCCCACGCATCCTCGCTCATGTCTGGTGGAAACCCAGGCTTAGGGGAATTAGAGGAAACATCCGCATTTCACAGACCTAGATTAAATGTAACGCATTACTTGTCGGTTTATGTCTAACAATTGCGGCGGCTTCGCCTAGCAAAAATATAAACTATTATAAAGCCGTCCAGTGCGTTTCGGAGTCATGCTTTGAAGCATCGCATCGTCCGACGCTGCGTGCGACATTCTATAACTTTTTTGCAACATTTCCCCTCTCAAAACAGGCTATTGATAGTTATAAAAACAAATAGTAAATTAAAACAATCCAGTTTGATGTCTTGTTTTTCTTTTGATTTATTTATCCAGCGTTTGTTTATTTTGATGTCGAGCTCAATGACTTTGTTATCGTCGGATAAAAGTGTGCCCGTTGCCGACAATGGCCGCAGTTTATTGCTATTGTCTGGTTGATTAGTTAATCGAAAAGATGTTTAATAATATGCAATCGCTGTACGAGACGTCCGCTGTATTCAAGAAGGGGTATAGTCTCCTTCCGGATACCAGGTATTGTTTGTTTAGCAAATTTCTGTTCGTACCGAAGGCATACTAAATATTTTTGTGGGGCTGAATGGTCAGTGTAAACAGCGTTTTAGTAGCGCATGTGTGGACACGGGATGAAAATCGTAATCAGTTGTCCCTCGACATATACCTAATACCTATAAGGAGACTCGTAACCATCATACATAAACGTTGGAGCTATTCCCATAACCCCTAGTGTTTGCTAAACCGGCAGCTGGTGAGAATAAGTTTGGGTGTGAATAATTTAAGTTCAAGGGTACCAAGAATAAACCAACTCTGTTATATTCCTCTGGACAGCAGTAAAGTGGGATACCCTGGAGGGTTTCTATCTCCCCGTGCAGTGTGATTCTTGCAATCCCCGATCGACCTTGCTATTTCCTCGTGCTTTGATACATAGACGTTAGGTAATAAGTTGTAATGTGCAGGTATAACGTATGTCATGTCGTGTAACAAGTCCGCTTGTTTGTCAAATGCGACTATTTTATCAATTCAATGAGGATTTTCAGGAACCATGGGTGTAGCACCTGTTCTTAGTCGTGTACCTAACAAATCGTAATAATTACGTAAACTGACTTTAATAGCAATTTTGACTGAATTATTTGTGATTTTATTTACTTTTGATAGAGATATCGTCGCAAAAATTGTCCTTAAGTTTCAAAAAGTGGTGCCTGAGATCTAACACACCTTTGTCATAAATTGGTTATCGAATCCTGAAAATTTTACTCAGCAATTTCATCTCTCTTTTATCTGCTACATGTTTCTTCACCTCTTGTAGTCTTTGATTACACGCTTTGGTCCCGGATGATGCAATATTACAACCTGTGACATCAATTAGTTCAATTACAATCAAAGGTGCAACAGCAATTTATATTATCTGATAACTTTGAGAGAGGACGTTTTATATTGTCAATAAATCTTCATTATGATCAATGGTAGGGTCTTTATCTAAAGTTTTACGTATAAATTATAAATTTATTTATGGTATACTTATGGTATACCCCTCTATGTATTATTCCGCTCAGCTCGTACGCCTTATAAGTCTACACTTGTTCTGATATAAAATCGCCAATACCTTTACTCTCTTTTGCCTGTCTTACATGACCTGTAATATACTTTAAAAAGTATCTTCCCTTCTTGCAAACTCTGTATTTTTGAAACATTATAATTATAATTCGAAATCCCATATAACTATTATTGCATTGGAATTCTAATGTTTCAGCAACACGTCTCCAGGGCTAAAATTGTCCATCTTAATACGAATCTAAATAAAATCGCCACTTAATAAAGTCTGCCTGTTGGTCCATGTTTTGCTCTACTTCATAAACGGCCTTGGGCCTATGTCTATTCCAGTGGCGGGCATTGGTGTAATTTCGAGGTAGGCAGAAGATACTTACTAATTTGTTTTATTGATGAAAATCACTGGTTTTCATCAATATTACGCATTTATAAGTACCTGTTGCCTACCTTATTTCATTTATCAGGTAGGCACTGCCTAATTGACTATATGCACTACACGCCCCTGGTCAATTCACTATTGGTCATTTGCATATTCCAACAGAAGTAGTTTTGCGTATATTATCCGTCACTAATCACTCCAGTAACTTGTGTAGGGCGCCCTGTACTTCGTTGGCCGAGTTTCCGTATTTACATGATAGGTATATGTATGGGAAATCAATGTCCACTAGTTGACTTTTTAAGACTGATGATGATGAATATGCAACAGTACTCAAGACTTAGTTAGGACCTAGGAAATATAGTAAACGTAGAGAAACGTAACATAACGAATCGAATTAGTATTGGAGAGTCTGGGTATCTGCCAAAACCAGTAGTAAATACATAATCATTAGATAACTTTCGTAACTCTGCGATTGTATGAAGCGTCATTCGAACTACAAAACGGATAAGTAGATACAATATCTAGATAATAAATCTATCACAATTCGTGATTGCTGTTAGCGAAATTTCTAACTCGGACAAAACGTATCTACACGAATAAGGATATCTTGTTCAAATGCAGGTAAAATAAAATTGGGTGAATTCATATAGTTGAGTACAATTTATGTTATGAACATGAAAACCTTTCATTTTCTGTTTCCTTCAATGGAACCAAAATGATACAATCTACTACCAACTATAACTCAAATACTGAAACGATTATAAACTTATAGTACTTACCTATTAAAACGCCATTAGTGAGAAGTGTCGATAAAGTTGTGAAACTTTGTCGCTTGGTAACCCTCGAGGCTTCTCTTCTCGTTTCCAAACATTTCTCAGTTCAGTCAAATATTAATACTGTAATCATTGGTGGTTTGGCTAGAAGACACCCCTAGAAAGTTGTCCGGAAAATCCTAAACTTAACACAAAGATTTTAGTTTCTTATCTAGAGACCATGGGCGATTGGTGTGTTGATAGGGTGCCAAATCCAATATAATATTTTTTTTTGTTTTACCATTACCAGTTCGGTCTTACAATTTGGGCGGATACATAATACAAAACCAGGAAGCTGAGCAATTTTAAACGGAGGCGCACACTCCTTTAAATCTTGGTTCTTCGAAGACCACAATAAGAATTCAAAAACATGCCAGTAACAGGAATATTAAATCCGATGGATTTTTTTAATTAAAAAAATATATTTTTCCTTACAAGCTTTTCTTTTTTCTCAAAAAGACTAGTACGTAGCCCGAATAGTGTACGCTGTGAAGGCATACTGAAATATTGAATTTAACTCGTATTTAGATCATGTTTCAATTTCGTGGCGTCGGATTGGATCACCAATTACCAATACCAATTTAGATTATTGGTTTTTATTCCCTCAATAAACTTCTATTAGGTATTGAAGTCTCGCTCATAAAAAATGATGTACTAACTTATTCCCAAACCAGTTCCCGAATGACGATACATAAACTTTTTTTTTGACGACCTCCGTAGCCGAGAGGCGAGTACGCCGGACTTTAAGTGGCGCCGCTATCTCTGAGGTTCCGGGTTCGATCCTCGGTCGGGTCAATGTAGAAAACGAACTTTTCTATATTGTTTCGGGTCTGGGTGTTGTGATACCGTCGTTGTTTATGATTTCTATAACACAAGTGCTTTAGCTACTTACCTTAGGTGATCCTAATTGCTCTGATGAGCAATGTATGGGATGTTGTCCAATAATTAAAAAAAAAACTTCAGAGGCATATCACATCTTGCACAGAATAAGACGAAATAACATTAAGAAAATACACATTATGTAAATGATCGGCTAGTTAAGGTTTTACATGGAGTTCTTTCTTATATTCTTTTTGTTATAGTGCTTCTTCAATCATTGAAGGCTAACAGCATTTTATACTTCTGGATTTTCGGACTACAGTATCAAGTGTAATGTTTAAAAATTTAGCCTCATTAAGCGTTTTGTTTTTAAGGTTCCGTACCCAATGGGTAAAGTGGGACCCTGTTACTAAGACTCCGCTGTTCGTCTGTCACCAGGCTGTATTCCATGAACCGTGATAGTTAGACAGTAAAATTTTTCACAGATTATGTATTTCTGTTGCCGCTATATCGACAAATACTAAAAAACAGAATAAAATAAAAATTTAAGGGGCTCCTATACAACAAACGTGTTTTTATATAGATAATGGTGCGGAACCCTTCTTGCGCGAGTCCGACTCGCACTTGGCCGGTTTATGGGAATATCCATTGCGCCGAACGCCGGTAAAGCAAAAATGGCAGTCGAGCAGTTAGCCATAGTATGAAACTTCGCAGCTCGCACAAGTCTCATTATCATTTTTCAGTTGACATCGTATTATTATAAACCAGTATACGTATAACAATGATTCGAGTCCGATGAACGAGCCTGTAACCCCTCTTATCACAAACTTATGCTTGTATAAATCCGGATTTCAATAGTTGACCCAAAACCTCGTTACCTCAAATCGATGCTTAAAACCAACAGTGCAATATCCACTTACACCTTGATACGCCATCATCTGCTTTAGTGGAAAAAAAAAACAAATCCTACTAAGTATGGATGGATGTTTGTTACTCTTTAACGCTAAAAGTAATGAACGGATTTGGATGAAATTTTGCATACTTACATATAGAATATGATCTGGATTAACGAACTTGTAGGATACTTTTTATCTCCGATAAATGATCCTCTGAGATATATTGAATAAACTAAAGATCACGCGAGCGAAGTCGCGGGCAACAGCTAGTGTTTAATAAGTGTTATCAGGGCTTCTACCACCTTCCACGCATCAAGTTTTATTTTTATATTTATTGCTAAAGAGGGTGGAGGATTCCCACACCAAGTGGCTTCCTATTTATCTTCAATTAAAATCTACTACCTACTCGATTTGGCTACTTGAGAAAAATCGATGCCCGATAAAGCAATTCGATATTGATTTGCAATTCCAAAATGCATCAAACGCAAAAGCATCAACCAATTGCCGTCCGCCGAAACGTCGCAATAACTTGATATCAATGTTTACATTGTCATTAGCCCCGTCTAACGCATTTAATGTCATTACTAACCCGTAATGGTTGTATTTCACTCGTGTTTTGTATATCTGTGACTTAGTTAAAGTTTGTTGCTCATTCAGGTTTACTCGTTCTGTTGTGTTGCTCGTCCGTTTACGTGGATGACTTCATGCGTGATGTGAACACTTGAGTGTCCCCAATATTTTTTGAATTCATCAGACGTCTTGCTGATATACAGTTTAGTATATTAAGAATTTAAAGTAATCTCGTGTAACTTACTTCATGTAGCTTCGTTATGAGTGTCGTTTGATTACTACTGGTTAAATTTGAGTATTGTGTTTGGTTATTGTGTCAATGGTCAGTGAAGTGTACGAGAAGCTGGTCCGAACATGTCAGTCCAGAGGGGCGGTGCGGGGAACTTTCGTTATTGTTTTTATTATTGCCCCAGCTCCGGTTTCGAGATATACGACCTGGAGACACCAGAGCAAGCGGTAGCGATCACTGGGTAAGACGAAAAACGTTCATCACTTATCCTTCAACATCACTTCTTTAACCGAATGCTCAAAGTGAGAAGACCTCAGTAGTCGAGAGGACAGCATGCTGCCTTGGTTTCGCCATCTTTGAGGTCCCTGGTTTGATCCAGTCTAAACAATGCAGAAAACGAACTCTTCTTTTGTTTGTTACTTACCTTAGGATCAGAGCAATGTATTTGATTGTGTCCATTATATTTATTTATGTAAGTGAACGCTCCAAAAGCTAGGTCAAAGTTAACTGTGCGTTGTGTCAATGAAGTTTACGTTATCATAATTTCACCTAAGATTTAGATCCCACAGTAGGGTATACTGTCTCCCCGAAGTTTCATCATTATGAGAATCCAATGAATTTGCCCATTTTATTGGGATATCAATACTTTATTTTAGACAAGAACTTAAAGAGTACACGTTTTAATATTCTATGGTGACATTATTTACTAAGGGATAAGGCCAGAGCCGGATACCGGAGCAGTACCGGAGATCGAGACGAGCTACAAGGGGCTGTAATTACCATTCTCATGATGCCCTTAAAATTTCTGAACGAGAGACAACTACGAGTCGTACAGTTTCTGAGAAATGGTTTGCTTGCCAGTCCATATTTCCTTTCGGGACTTGTGTCGCAATTTCATGTCTATGGAGTAGGCCAAGTATAAATAAAAAGATACAATAAATATATTTTATTTATCAACTTTTTTCAAATTGTCCGGAGTCATACCCTGACGAAGTTCATTGTCTGTTTTCTCGTAACACAAGTTGCTTTAAGACCAACAGAATTTAAATGAACATGTAAATATGCCCTATTTAAACTAAAATGATTAGACGCATCGGATACAAAACATTTAGACGCAATAGTTATGAGTGACGTATCGTGACAGCCAGAAACGATGAAAGGTGACAGAGTTTGTTGTCTCGTTTCTTCTCATCACCAGCCTATATTTTTGCATAATTATCATGACCCCAGCATAATATCGGCCCACCAGATAATACCGATCCAGGTTCCGAGAATAAACTATCGAACTCACAAATGAAACAAAAGTGAACTAATTCAAATGTGGGTCAGTATCACTCTTGACCCGAATTCATGATAATCGTGACCTTAGCTGTAATACATTATTGAATTATTTGTTAAATATTATTGTATGAAATTACGATCGATTTCGGTGAACTACGAAACGCGCCATTTTGCTTCGAGTATTAAAGCCAAAAATAATTAACTAATTGTTATCGTACTTTGTATTTAGTGATAACTTAACATATTACGAAATGAATAATGCATTTTTGTCAACCATCCTAATCTTTACAAAATGGTTTTATTTACTGTTCAAATTATGAATAATTCCATGAGATAACATATTTTTCATAATAAGTATTTAAGCCGAGTGTTCATTAGCACAAAATACCATGATACTCTAAATTAGTTTGTTGTTAATAAACAGAATGCCTTAAATAACAACACAAAGTGATTTTCTGAACACTTATGAATGAGAGACTAGAAAAAGAGAGAGATAAAACTATATGGAAATACACTGGAGTTGCTATAATTATACCGTTATTAAAAGATCTAAGATGGTACGTGTAGTTATTTGTATGTTAATGACCCTATTACACTTATCTAGCTGGTGTTAACAGCATATGTAATAATCAGACAAACTGTGTTACACTTAATCATCATCATCATATCACCCACACCACAGGACGTCCACTGCTGAACATGGGCCTCCCCCAGTGACTTCTGTCATCGGGGGGCTGTTGCCATACTCACCACGCTTGGGAGCGGGTTGGCGAGCGCAGACGCTGTTCCCCGTCTCGTGCTACAGGATTTAGTCGCCTCTTACGACACGCCTCCTGTTGGCGGTGGGGAAATGTATTCTTTACGGCCGTCCCCACACGGCACTAACACACACTTAATATGTATTTTCAATTTTATCCCATTTTGTGTATCTTAATTATCTATCTATCCCAAGTCTTTAATACAAATCAGTGCCGGTCCTATCAAAATATTTAGGAGGTGCGAGAACAACTTTTCGGTCGGTGGGCGCGGGGGGGGGGAGTGCTTTCAGAAAAAAAACTTCAACTAATAGGAGAAGGTAAAGCAAAGAGAATCCGACCGGGCATCCATTATCTATCCCGAACTATGTATTCCCGCCGTAATTAGAAAAGCAGAGCACAAAAAAATTAAGGGAAGTATTTAATTATCAAAGATTGTAGGATTGTATGTACCTTTGACATTTTGAGTGTTTAAAATCAGCCGTGTTTTACACGATTAGTTTGAGTTGTTTCTTTTTTTGTCAAAAAATTGATACTGTGAACGGTTATTTTAATTTGTTACGTTTATACGTCCAAACGAACGAAAAGTAGGCCTTCTAACTACGTGCAACCCCCATTTCCTCATTGGTTGTACCTAATTTACAACTGCGTAGATGGCGCACGTGTACCACCGCTCTTGGCCCGCGACCCGAACTGAGTCCATTATCTCGATCTTCTTGATCCGAAACTATATTTAGTCGTGATCTAGTGAGTAACCGATTATTATAACATGCGTCGGATCGAACTAACATATATTCCATTTTGTTTTTGCGTTTGTTATTCTCTCTCGAGTCATAAGTAGCGTATGAAAATGATTCTTGAATAGAAATAACGATACTTGGGTATCCATTTTGAATAAGCAGTGGTGCTAGCTTGGTCTAGTGCTTCGCGCTTTAGACTACAAAGCCAGCCTAAGTTATTATCCCGCAAGGGGCACGTTTTTATTATCAGCACGAGCATTTATACTCCAGTGCTGAATGTCATGTCTTATCTATGCGCCATAGTCCAAGCTCGGCTTGGTTCAAGGATATTTAGTTGTGTTGTGGACTTCTCGTCGATTCAGAAACCCTTCCCAGCGTGCGCACAACCGCTCACAATTGTTTTTTTAATTGTAATCGGTTGAATAGTTTAGAAATGCAATCAGCAATTCTGTTCTGACACAGAATAAGATTATGGGAATATTGTCCCCGGAATTACACTGGTTTCCTTTTCTATATAATTTTTTTTTTACAGCAGCAATGTATCGTCTTTTACATCAAGTTAAAATTTTCCCTAACTAAGTATGTATACTGAGTCACTGCACTTTAATTACTAGACGAAAGCATAACGTTTCCTTCTCTTATGCACGTGTATATGATGATTGACTGAAAGGCACGACGTAAAGGTGCAACGTCACCATAATCGGTTAAACTGCGTACACGATAATGTAAACTGCCTTTACATACCAAATAAACAATCAAAATTTATTTTTGTTCGGCCTTCATATCGCTCATAGAAGGCCCCATAAAAATAACCTTTCTTTATCACCAAATCTTGATCAAACTAACAATCTCTAGACTTTTCCAAGAAACGAGCTTAGGACGTATTGATAACTGTAACATATATTGCTATCTCTTATTATTTACACTCGTACTGCCAACACTATGTCAAACCTAACAGCTGTAGCATAAGCTGCCGGCATAAGTATCTCTATAAGGTTCTTGATTAGAATTGGGAGACGCAGCGTAGGTAGTCCCACAACTTGGACTAGGTAACGACTTAGTCAAAGTTGTGGTTCTAGTCAAACGACCACCAACAAGAGTACAAGTCAAGGTTGTGGGAAGCCGCTTGATGCAAACCTAGAGCCACTCGTAGTTGCGTTCTATGATAGACGTCTCTTTCCGGCTGTGGATTTCCAACCTGTCCACCTTTTGGACGACGGCCCAAGCCGAGGTCCGAGCCTACAGAGGCGCCCTTGAGGCCTGAGTCCGGTTCAACGCCAGATCGGGCCCGCCAGAAAGCAGTCCGGCCTGCCTAGCCAGCTCCGGTCGTGTCGGCGCCACCACTGGCAGGTTCGCCGCTTGGTAGGGTGCCTTTTGCACTCGACACTGGTCCGATCACACCCGCTTAATAGTATGAGCCCCCATAGCCCATTATGGCACTCGGCAGGGCTGCGGAAACCGGTAGTGGGGCACACCTAGACCGAACGCCTTCAGCGCTCACCAATACTGCCCGGTTGAGCTGGTTGACGGAGGCCTTTTCATTAGACCCTCAGCGATAGATTTATCCAAAAAAAGGTGGTGTTCCGGAGGCTGATGATGATGAAGTAATAAGCTTAAACTCGGTAAGCTTAGATGTACTGTTGACTTCACCAAATAACCATAAGCAGAGATGATGTTCCTTCCCCAAAGGTAGCCATGATTGCGGTACAAATCTCAAAGGTATCGTGCTTGATATAGAGCAATAACCTAACTAGTCTTATGATATGTTCATCCGTCTTATTATAATTCTCATTGTTTCAGCAATGGCGTGAACGTAGAAGGATCCACCCACAGACAGGTGGTTGATCTGATCAAGTCAGGCGGCGACTGTCTCACTCTCACAGTCATCTCTGTCACTCCAAGAGTAAGTTAATTTTGATATCTTTATTTGATCCTGTTCCTGTTTTCATGTTTATTGAATATGAGCATTGCTGTAGGTGCAGTTTCGCAGTTCTGTATGCAAAAGTAACACATCGCCCGAAGTATTTAATTTCAACCTTCCTTACCTTTTACTAGAGCGATCGTGATCGTGAGTGCCGATTATGCAATTGCAATTCAAATTAATTCGCGTATTGGAATAGTCATTCTCCTTGAACACAAAGGGTTCCTAGGCTCTAATTGATTAAAAAAAACTTTAAAATAATAATCATCAGACAATACAATTTATTTCCTAGGAGGCAGAGCGTCTAGAGCCATGCGACGACGGCTCAGCGCCGGTCGGCGTGATCGGTGGCGCGGCCAACTCCCGCGCGACCGTGTACCAGCGGTACGACTACACGGACAAGCGTTCCCTACCGGTCTCCATCCCGGACTACCGCCTGGTGATGGAGCGCAACACGGGCCGCTCGTACGTGGCCTTCAACGTGCACATGGCGGGCCGCCACCTGTGCAGCAGACGGTACAGGGAGTTTGCGGCGCTGCATCAGCAGCTGAGGAAGGAGTTCTTAGGTGAGGCGAAGGGATAGCCTTTTGTTTCCAACTCGTAAAGGTTTTAGGGTTGCAGAATGGTGCTGGACGTAGGCCGCTTCCAACAAGCTAATTTGGAAGTCAATAAGATAGGCCATTTAGCAGTGGACGTCCTATGGCTGAAATGATGATGATAGGTCTGCAGCTGACGGTACAGTGACTGCGCAGCGCTGCATCAACAGCTGAGGAAGGAGTTCTTAAGTAAGGCGAAGGGATAGCCTTTTGTTTCCAACTCGTATAGGGTAGGTCGTTGCAGGAAGGCACTGAATGCAGGCCGCTTCCAGATGGCCAATTCGGAGGTCATTAAGTTAGGCCTTTTACCAGTGGACTTCCTATGGCTGAAATGATAATGATGAAAGATTGTACTTGACCAACACAACCCTCCGTTCTGTCGCACAGTCATGACTTCCAATTCTGCCATATTTCGCCTCTCCAGAATATTTAGCTATAACAGTAGACGTACCGTGAGTAAGAGCATATATACGTAATAATAAAATATTTACTCTCTTGTCCACAGGTTTCAATTTCCCAAAACTCCCGGGGAAGTGGCCATTCACACTTAGCGAACAGCAGTTAGATGCCAGAAGGCGTGGTCTTGAACAGTATTTAGAAAAGGTAAGCATTTTTGCAATTATGGCATTGTGTTTGATTACCAATTTTTTTCGCGGTCCCCTAAAACATTTGGTCAGATATTTTTTTCGGGGACCCCTAAAACATTTATAGTTATATCCACATTGATAGTTGATACGCTCTTCCAGTTTAGTTTAATTCTGCTCCTTGGGGTCGGCAGTTGTATATTTCTGTGCAGAAATTAGTTATTTACTTGTAGACCACTTAATTGCGTCGCGTCTGAAAGCTCAAGGCGCCAGGCGCAGTGGGGGTATCACGTGACTCGTTTTCCTCTATGAGGCTGAGCATTAATAACGCTGTTTTTTGACGTGATAACGTCTCATAAATGATGACCGGCTGCACGCACAAAAAAATGACACGTTTCGCGTGCGAGCAAGAGCGCGGAAAAAGCGATAGAGAGGCACGATCGGCCTAAGCGTTCGGCTTGTGACGCATCTATCTCTCTTCCGCTCCATCGGCCGATGCGTACGAGTAGCATCAATGTTTTCTTATGACGTTATCACGTAAAATTATCGTCCGTAAACCGACTTTACAGACAACCAATTTTTTTTCCAGGTGTGCGCCGTCCGCGTAATAGCCGAATCGGACGCCGTTCAAGAGTTCCTAACCGACTCGGACGACTCGTCCAACCCGTCCCCGGTAGAACTGAAAGTCCTACTCCCCGACAAAGAGGTGGTCACCGTTTCCGTACTGAAGTCTACCAACGCGGACGATGTGTACCGCGCAGTTTGCGAAAAGATCGGACTCTCGAAATCGTTGTACGACTACTTTTACTTGTTCGAAATCGTCGAGTATAATTTCGGTGAGTGTGAGCTTATTTTATCCAGGAATTGGAATCAGTGATCACAATTTGTTCGTTCACGGATCTTCTCATTTCTCCTCATTTGATCTCGCAAAGAAACACCGAGCATAGCCCTTTCCATAGCGCGCTGTGCAATTTTGAGCTTTCTTATAAGGTTCTGGGATGGAGGCCACGTACCGGCAAACGCAGCTTGGGACTCGCACCCACAAGGTGGGCAGAAGACCTGGTAAAGGTTGCAGAACGACGCTGGATGCAGCCGCGTGTAACCGGACAAGCTAGAAGTCACTGGGGGAGGCCTATGTTCAGCAGTGGACGTCCTGTGGCTAAAATGATGATGATGATCATTATTTTATTCATTTGCATACCAAAATCTTAGTTAAGGTTATAAGCTTAAAGCTATTGGGTCACCACAACAATATTTTCTTGATGTTTGTGCTGGATAGGCTATTTCTCAAAATAAATACGTCCACTCTATATTATGTTGTTGTGGTCTTTTAATTGACTCGGCTCTAGGTTTTCTTGTAGACCTGTGACAAAATTTGGTGTCGGTTACACTCGAATCAGGACGATTGTCGAGCACGCCGGCCTTGGTGTCGCTATTTCTGTGGTCCGATATTCAATTCCCGATTGAGACAAACTAGGACACGAATTTTTCTGTATAGTCTCAAGTCTAGTCTAGGAGTAGTTATAGCTACTCTTCTAAGGTGGACTTTCGCACAACCGGTTTAGTTTAGTACGAGATTTCACCGTCACCTTTCTTCCATCGGACATCCAGACGCACGGCCGGCTACCATCCGTTCTTAGTTGATATACCCATAATCCGCACTAAGCGCTTCTCATCATCTTTTATAATGCGCACAGCTAAAGATTGGAATTCCCTGCCTGCGTCTGTATTTCCGAGTGCATATAACCTGACTCTCTTTAAGTCCAAAGTGAATAGGCATCTTCTGGGCAAGCTCGCTCCATCGTAGATCCCATCTATGCTCTAGAGCAAGATTGGGGTCGAGTAAGCCCATCTCAAAAAAAAAAAAAAAAGATTAAGACATCATTCTGTCTCTGTTATCGTCATACAAACTGACAACTATAGAATGATGTTTAATAGTGTTAGTATTTAAATTTGTACCCTTTTGTACCCCTAACGTCAGGGTCCCTGCTGAAAATCTGCGTCTTGATATGTCCCTGGCTGTCACGACAAATGCTGAGCCTTTTTGTCATTTTTTTTTTAAATCATAATTATGTATTTCTTTTGTATTCTATGTATGATGTGTGTGTCAAATAAATATTTTTTTATTTCTATTCTAAATTCACTTATCTGAGCGACGTATGTGATGACCAAATTTTATTAATTAAAAATAATAATAATATATAATTTCCCAGAACGCAAACTCCAACCGAACGAGTGCCCCCACTCGCTATACATCCAGAACTACTCGACGGCGTCCAGCTCCTGCCTCTCCATCCGCAAGTGGCTATTCAGCCCCGAGCGGGAGATACTAGTCGTCAAGGAGGACCCCAAGGCAGCTGCGTTTATATTCTGGCAGGTAGGGTACAAGCGAGTGAGTAGGGTACAACTTAACGAGTAAGGTACAAGCGAGTGAGTAGGGTACAACTTGACGAGTAAGATACAAGCGAGCGAGTAAGGTACAACGTGGTGAGTAAGGTACTAGTGGGCAAGTAGGGTACAACTAGACAAGTAAGGTAAACCGAGTGAGTAGGGTACAACGGGACAAGTAGGGTACAAGCGAACGAGTGCCCCACTCGCTGTTTATTAAGAACTTCTCGACCGCGTCCAGCTCCTGAGAACTGTGTTGATTGTTATGGATAAAATGATATATTAATGTTTACGGACCTGGTAAGTTTGCCAGAAGCCGCTGGATGCAGGCCGCTCCCAACCGGCTAATCGGGAAGTCACTGGGGGAGGCCTATGTTTAGCAGTGGACGTCCGCCGGCTGAAATGAAAATTGTTTATGATATTAAAATCGACCGAGTTTATTACATAAATCCTACTGTATTAACAGCATCTTTGGTTGGAATTTTTAGTCTTCTGCTATGTCCAGCTAATGAATTCTATTCTTCTCCAGCTCCACATCTCAAACGCCACACCTTTCTCTTTCTCTCTTGTACAAAGCGACGCGAGAAAAAGAAAATAACAATGTATTTATCTTACAGGCAGTAGAAGACGTGAACCGCGGTGTTTGCGTGGCCGGCGCTCGCTTATATCAGCTCAAAGCGCTACAAGAAGTTCGACGCGCGGCTGACTATCTAGCTTTAGCAAGAACGCTACCAGGATATGGAGATATTGCCTTCCCGCCTGCTAGGACGGACTCTAGGGCCACACCTGCGCTCGCTATTACTGTGGGTGAGTAAATATGAAAACTAAATAGAAAGGAGCGGGGGGGGAGGGGGCTCTTGTGACCAAGGGCAATGTATCACCCACCATAGGACAGATATCATCATTCAAGCGGCTGGCTACTTAGCTCTGGCGCGGACACTACCGGGGTACGGATTACGGAGACGTATTTCCCGCCTGTTAGGACGGATGCTAGGGCCACGCTTGCGCTTGATGTTACTGTTGGTGAGTGTCCTAGATATTAAGGGGGGGAGGGGGGCGAATAAGTGTAGTATCAGCGAACTTAGGACAGAGATCATCCAAGAAGTGCGGTGCGCGGCTGACTTTCTGGCGTTGGCACAAACACTGCCGGGGTACGGGGATATTGCCTTCCCGCCCGCCAAGACGGACTCTAGGGTGACTAATTATATACTAGATAGAAAGAAGGAGGAGGGGGGACCTGGTCAAACGCAATGTACAACTAGTAACACGGGTGTTGCGCCCAGGGCGAAAAGATGCGCAAAAGACTAATACGATTACGTGATTGGCTGGTCGTCCGGCCGTGACTGGTTGCTTGTTCCGCGCACACGCGTCTGATACGTTGCCTCGCGTCATAAGATGCGCAAAGCGATCCCCACTCTTTGTCCCAGCGCTCGAGATCCATGCCGGCGCTTGTATTAGTGACCTTAGGTCAGAGATATTATTCAAGAAGTGCGACGCGCGGCTGACTATCTAGCTTTAGCAAGAACGCTACCAGGATATGGAGACATTGCCTTCCCGCCCGCCAGAACGGATTCTAGGGCCACACCTGCGCTCGCTATCGCTAGTGGGTGAGTGAACATATCTATACTAATATTATAAAGAGGAAAGATTTGTACCTATTTTTGTATGTTTGTAATGAATAGGCTCAAAAAGTACAGGGCCGATTTAAAAAATTCTTTCACCAATAGAATGCTACATTCTTCCAATTTGACATAGGCTACATTTCATTTTGAAAAAAATTAGGGATCCTTGGTAAAATTTGAACAATGTAACCGAAGGTGTAGAAAAATGAGTCTTAAAATGTCTTTCGTCGAATGCGCTGCCGAAACTATTAGCGATAATTGTCTACCCCGTGTGAAGCCGGGACGGGCTGCTAGTACTTGATAAAAAAGCCCTCCTTTTTTAACCTGGTCAAAACCAATGTACGACTAGTAACATTGGTGTTTTGCGCTGGGCGAAAGATGCACAAAAGGCTATTACTGTTGAAGTAGTTAGTTAAAATAAGTAATAACAACTGGTTTATAAACATAATTCACTTTTATTGTAAGACCGCCATTACATGAACTACACATTGCAGTAGCATAGACAAGTAAGAGTAAAAAACAAAGACTAATAAATAGTGACAGCTCGCGCGGAGTTGTTCTCAAAGTAATTACTAGATGGCGCAACACGTCTAATTGAAATAATTTGGATTATAATATTTACCTAAAATTACAACAATTACGATTACGTGATTGGCTGGACGTCCGGCCGTGACTGGTTGCTCGTTCCGCGATAACTGTTGGTAAGTGAACACGTGTTGTATCAGACAGAAACAGGGACAAGAAGGAGAGTTCTAAGTGAGTTTAGGACAGAGATATTGTCATTGAATAGGACGGATTCTAGGGCTACGTCTGTGCTTGCTTTTATCGTTCATTACGGTCCCAGTAACTAATTAAAATCAAAACTATTTTTTGTTTTTTTCTAACAAACTTAATCCTTAATTGAATGTATTGCTAACAATGCCCTGGTTCTACCTCGATCGATTGAGTTCATTCTGCATCGCACTTATTTGGAGCTATTCGGAATGTCTCTTAGACAATCGATATTGATAACGTTAGCGATAATGTCGTTTTTATTAATACCTTCACCGATTTTGAATTGTTACTTTAAATTCTTATTGTGTCTTAATTTATTGGTTTTGGTTAGCTGGAATGTTTTCATAAAAAATACTGATACTCTAATGAATCGGTTTTCAATATTATCCGACGACCGTCTGGTGTAGTGGTTCGCGCTCCGGACTATAATGCCTGGCGGTTGCGGGTTCGAATCCCGCGAGGGGCAAATGTTAGTGTGATGAACACGAGCATTCGTTCCTAAGTCATGGATGTTCATAAACGTATTTAAGTATGTTTATCCGTTATCCTAGTCGCCATAATACAAGCTTTGCTTAGTTTGGGGCTAGATAATTGGTGTGATTCTAGAAACAATAGGTTAGTTGACACCACCAATCAATTGACATACTTTTTATGTGCTGTCAAAACGCACCTCTGCCCTATAATTTGTATGGCGATAGCAAGGTTTGACGTCATTTTTTACCGGACTCAACTGTCTGACTTTTTATCGGTTTTGAAGCAAACTAAAATCAGATTCTTCGAATATATCATAATGTGTCGGGTTACCGGGCCTAAAATAAGGTGTCAGATTTAATAAACGATGTCTTAGAATTATTGCGGATCGGCACAACCCAATTATTGTTATCCCCAGTTCTAGGCCACACACTGTAAATGCCCCATCACGATTGCCGTGACAATATGTAGACGATCTCCTAACGTCGCTCGTATCTCAGGCTGGAGCGGGCTGAAGCTGATGTCGTGGTGCTCGGAGGGCGGCGCGGGGCAGAGCGTGGAGGTGCGCTGGCGCAGCGTCGTGTCGTGGCGCGCAGACGACGACGCCGCCGCGCTGAGGCTCATATACGCGAGGCACGACCACTCGCATCGGCAGCTGGCGTTGTTCACGCCTGTCGTGAGTATCGATACCTATCTACTATCTACCCCTCTATCTATCCTTTTTTTTTTCGTCAGGAAAATACTTTACGCATACCGCACCGGCTGCGGGGGCAGCTGGGGGTTATGTGGGACTCCGGACCTCAGAATGAGGCCCGTTTACTCACTAAAAACCTGACGGTGTCCCGCCGATGCCATGTCAGTCGGGACCAGGGGTTTCGCCATAGGCCTAGGGCCATAGGCATGCTCCGCTGTCCCAGCTCGGCTGTGGCTCACCTATCAGCGAGCGCCACCTATCTTAGGGGGACGTGGAGCCTCCAGTCGCCTTCGAGCGGCGCGCGGGAGCACGCGCTGCGCCGTCGGGGGTCCCCTTAAGCAGACGGCAGACACGGAGTGTCAGCCGTCTGGGGCCCATTTGGAAGAGGCAAATGAAGGTGGAAGTTCCTCCTTCGGTGCCCAGTGCGTCGTCGGCGGATAACTGGAGCGTCGGCTGAGGCTTCCCGCTCCCTCTCCGCTGCTTCCTTATGCGAGATAACAGCCTCGCAGAAGGTGAGCATCGCCATCCGAGCCTCCTCGCTGGAGACCATCCTCACCATGATTGCCGTCAAGGAGAGATCACACCCTATGACTGCGACGAGGTCACTACGCCCCCTCGCCCAGGCCGGGCATGTCTCGAGAATATGCTGCGCAGTGTCCTCATCGCAGTGGCTGCGGTGGTGACATGCAGCCGACGGCTCGCGTCCTATCATGGCGAGGTACGCTGCGAAGCCGTGGCCGGACAGTATTTGGGTCAGGCTAAAGGAGAGGCGACCATGCTGGCGTTGCCCCCACTCCACGTGCACTGGCCGGATTGCCCCCACGGTGCGACCCCTCTATCTATCCTATCTTAACCCCTCAGCCCAGCAAAACTTATTAGATACAGCATTTACTAGGTAGGTGTGCATTTTTTTCATCATCATCATCATTTCAGCCTGTGGACGTCCACTGCTGAACGTAGGCCTCCCCCAAAGACCGCGATCTCCCGCTTTTTTAATCAATCCACTGCCAGCCATCTTCCGTCAAATGATGTGTTGTCTGGTCCCTATTTATTATTTGGTTATTACCAAGAATCCTACATAACTAAACATTTTAATTAATCAAACTATCTTTGTTCTAGTATCAATTCCTTTGCAACTGCATGGACAGAATAGCAGAGGAGGCGAACTGGGTCGACACCGGCGAGTAAACTCCTCGCTTAGCAATTAAGCTATCTACTGTACTACACGCCGCCATTTTATGACAAAAATAACGGTATATACGATTATATACGACAAATATTTATGGTCTCACTTCGCATAACTGTCTAAAGTGTCGATAATACAACGGTTGGAAGATGATACCCTACTAATGTTTAGTTGTTTTCGAAGTAATCAAACAGTTACAAAATTACTAGTCGGTAAATGTGTATCTCAGTTTGTATGAATTAAACATTTGGCAATTTTTATCGCAGTTTATATTTCGTTACTCAATGGTAATGAATAAAATTAATCAAATTTTCGTATTTTATCGATTAACTACTATAGAGCATCGTATTATTATTATCACTAACTAACCAGTGTCATCAAAAACTACTAAAATGGTAGTTTGTCTGTACTATGGCAACGTTTTACAAAATGGCGGCGTCTTTATCTACTGTTACTGTTGGAGGACTGCACTCTGTGTATGTATATATTAGTTTTGCAACATTCAGTCGTCTTGCGAGTTTTAGTGTTGTCAATTAAATATGGCGCCTTCAGTGCCGAGACGATTTCAATGTTCGCTTCAATTTTGAAAACCTGGTTTTAAAATGATGACATGACAAGATATATCATTTCTCACTGCCGTTACACTTTCTCATGTATGTAGACTATTTTCCTTTTTATTTGTATGCGTCTACGAATAGTTTTTAGTTATCTATAAACATATTAATCGTCTTGTTCTAAGCTTGTTCAATGTTATTATTATTTTAACAAATCATTTAGGTTTTCAAGGTTTTATACGTGGAAGCGAAAAATCTTCGCATACGACTCTTTTTAATCTTAAGTAATGTACATGTACTTACTTTACTTTAAGTAAAAAATTATGTTTTTGATTGTTTCAAATATGGTTTAATTGTACCTAATATCCTGTCTAATTTTACTGGCAACTGAATTAAGTTTTATGCAACTATTTTATTAAAATTAAAAATTAATAAATAACATTGAGCCATTTTAATATTAAGTTTAAAATAAATATCTACAATAAAAATATTTGTAATCACTAAAATTGACAATGTAAATGTAAAAACAATATGAAATTATCATCTCAAAAAATCATTACTTAGAATAAGCGTAAATAAATTATAATCAAAATGTAAAATATATTACACTATAGTTAGGTATTCCTTTTCGAATAACCGCCTTTATTATCCTAAATATAATTAACTAGTATAATTTTATGAAAACTATTAGTCGTGATCGGGATTGTGGTAGCAAATGTTTAGTGTAATTGTTGGTAGTGTTCGCATTTTAGGAGCTGGCAATGTTTTTTTATAGTAAAATGTTGCCATGTCGAATGGTAGTTTTATATTTTTCCGTAGATAAAGTTGCCAGTTGTATGACATTCGCTTGTAGCATCCATTTATATTAAAATTTACACAATATAATGTAATCATTCTCATTATTTGTTCCGTTTATACAATATTCTTAACATATCCCTAAATACATTTCTAATGATTAGTACAAAGTCTCAGTAGCTTTTAGTGAGACGTAACGAGTTCCGTGTTGCTTGTTTGATTCGTATTGCCAAATTGGTTTTGCTGTAAAACATAAAAAAAATGGTAAGTAAAAAATAGTATTATACTCTTTTGCAGCAAAAAATAATATGCATAAAAAGCAATGAAAAGTATAATAATGTGATATCAAATCCTAATTCGTTCGTGGCTTTCTATAGCAATAAAACAGAGCAACATATCTGTTGAACAATTATTATTACGTTGAGAAGTTTATTATTATTACTTATTTTATCTCATATTCATATCCTTTTTAAGAGCTATTTTCTCTTTGAATGAGTGTGATCTCTGCTATTCTAAGACTCAAAACAAACGTTAATTGTATGCATGTAAACAAGTTCGATTTTTACTATCATTTTTGTACATGGAGCATTGAAAAGAAATCTTATCCCTTGATATGGCACAGGCCTCCTAGCATTACGTTTGATATACTCGTACATAGCCGCCATCTTGAACTTTTATCGAAACAGACCGGTGACGTCACGGTCATGCTCGCTGTATCGATAAAAGTTTATATTTTATTTCGATAGTTGGGTATCGATAAATCGCTATATCATATCATATCGTGTTTTGTTGGTCATGTTAGGGGAGGAGTGATAAAACTTTGTTTTCGTCCTTATGATAAGGAGTTAAAGTTCAAAGTTTGGTGGTGGTTACTCTGTCACCACTGCCCTGTAAAGGTTTTAGTAGTGCCCATGTCGGTTATTTGGTTCGCACTAAAATGTATACAAAATTAAACTTTGCCTACTGATATTAGTATTTTCATCCATATCACAATTTTCAGGTATAGTTTGTCAGTGAAATATTTTTATTTATTAACTTAAAATGAATGACGATTAAGTTAATTTTATATTACCACATTAATTCTACTAAATTGCAACGTCCATGTTCATGATTAGAATGCAATCGTGTGTTTCTGAAATGTTTTTTTGTTTAATTTACATATTTCATACAAAACATGATTGTTTTAAGTTCCGACTTGTTATAATGAAATAGATTTATTACTCTAATCAAATAATATCAATATCTATAGTTGCCTAATGTAAGGTGCCGTTTCATAGCATGGGACTTGTTTAAAATATAATATGCGATATAATATATGATTCAGTATTAACACAGAATGATATTGGTGCCATAATGCATCTTCAAATTCTTTCAAAATTAATTTAGCTGTTTATAGTCGGTATAAGTGTATTTCATTCAATAGAATTGTTTAACACAAACTGAAATTGGAAATGACTGAAAAATATCAGTATCTATCAATTTATTTGCGCAATTTCTATGTATCTAATTGGTTGTAGTAAAATGAAATGAAATTATTTATTCTGTATGTAGGCCCTCCTCCGGGCACTTATACACGTCCCAAAATATAACTTAGTCCTACCACCGCTTCGGGACTACATATAGGCTGGTGATGAGAAGAAACGGCGCAACAAACTCAGTCACCTTTGTCAGCCTGATTTTACAGGAAATACATGCGAGAAAACATAGTAAAATGCATAACCAATCAGGGCGGGTTGGGACGTGTCCGGCGCGATGCGCTTACACAGGAATAGTTCTACAAAGCGGTAAGGCGTCGGAGCCCGCGATAGTACTAACATAACAGTTATTGTGTTAAAAATTGTAATGAATGAAATAATACACAAAATTATATTAAATACGAACAGTCACTCGCGTGCTGCTTCATATAACTGAACGATAGCCTATTTAAAGAAATAAATTGGTTTTAATGATATCATTCATAGCGTTATTTTAGTCGTTAAAACCTCTAGAAGATGTTATAGTTATAAGATTTTTTATTGGCATGTTACTACAGTGATTAGCATCGCTTGCAAATGATTTTATACAGTGTGATTGTTTTATGTATAGATATTTATGCTTCGGTGGTATTATGCATTGTAACACTTGCAAGAGAACGCTTTGAGGTATGTCTGGGTCAAACGGCGGCGTGCGGTGCATAAAGGCAATTAGGCTGTGCCTACCTGATAAATGAAATAAGGTAGGCAGTAGGTACCTACAAATGTGTGTCATTGCTGAAAACCACTGATTTTCATCACAACAAAACACATATAAGTATCTACTGCCTACCTTGAAATAAAACTAATGCCCGCCACTGGGGTGCAATGAGGCTTTGTGGAGCAGCTAAAATTTAACCTGTCAGGCGAAGGTCAAGAGACACAATAAAATTTTATTGTTACAGAGCGGCCGGAAGGTCTTTGCCGCTTGATAGGTTAAGGGAAAGATTCTCAAAATGGCATATAATAGATAGATACTCTTAGAGACCCCCATACGCGTCTTTCGAGCGTCGACGTCGTGGCAGCGTCCAATCAGTGTTGACGCAACGCTAGCGTAGCGCCATTTACTTAACGCTGATTGGACACTGCCACGACGTCAACGCTCGAAAGACGCTGGCCTTAATTGCACACCATATGAAAAATTACAGTTCTATGATTGAGTGAAAAAGGATAACGTTTTCTTGCAAGTGACAAAAGAATTACAGTTGTCTAAAGGGTTTTGTTATACGTTAGATTAACGTATGTTAGGCAAACGAAACGGTTGAGCGAAAATCACAAATCATATTGATCCTTATTTGTATGGAAGTTCTTGAATTGGACTGCGATTATCGCGTGACTCTCGCTATATACCGTTAAGGCTCAGTTACATAGTACGAGTTGCCTGACCAGGGCCTCGATTAAAATTTTTTTTTATTTTATTTATTAAATAATTCTACAGCTATTTTACACTTTCCACGTTATACTTTTTTTCATATTGTGTTACTTATTTGACACCCGATAAATCACGTGACACTTACGCTAAACGAAATACGTGGGTTTCCAGTCGACAGTTTCTTATCGAACGGTTCTAAACCGGGGGCCTGACAAGTTCAACTCTTCGCATGAAAGTAACTCGACTCGCCCCAAACCGTGACCATGAACGTAGCTATTATAATAAAGGCAAGTAAGTAATGCTAGAGAAAATGTAGTCAAGTGTTTGTGAGTGGCGAGGGGAATTGCAAGTTAAAACAAAAATATATAACATATAAACGGACTCGCAGAAGTAGTAAGGGCCCTAATTCACTAAGAAAAAATGTATGCAAATAGCCAAATATGTTGTGTATCCAAGCGGACTCCCTATTTTACAGAGAAAAAATTTATGCAAATAGCCAAAACTGTTGCGTATGCAAGCGAACACCAAGTCCCTTTTGAATTCAAAAACGTTCGATAGCAAATTAACGACCTGAAAACCACGTGACATTATGATTTAACATTAGTTCCACTCGATTTATCGGTCGTCATTTCATTATCGATGGTTCTGAATCAGGGAAAGGGGGTACATCACTATAGAGCTGAAATAGAGCCCTAGAAACTAAAGTATTGGCCGTATGGACTGCTGTCCAAAGCCGTTAAACTACAAACAAAAAAAATTGAGCATTAGCTCGTATCATGTGGTCACAGTACTAATAGATTACTAAGCCTACTCGCACTGTGAAACTTGGCCTTAACAAGCCCGTGGGTTGGCTCAACCTTCCTGTGTCATTCAGTATCGTTTTCGTTTGCCTATTCTAGCAAGCAGCTATAGTTGCAATGTAGCTGTGACCTACTTTGCTCTTAAACAACTGTCAAAATTTGTAACACCTAACTGTCAATATAGGAAAGCTATGTTTGAACGTTGGCAGACAGCCAGTCTTATTTTAAAACACAATAATATTATACATGACATCTGTTGGTGACAAGTACTTAGTACCTAGTTTATTTAATTAAATGTTTATAAATAATAATGCTTTTATTGAACTATTATTAACATATCGAAAATGTTATATGCTTGGCAAATTATTGTGTGAAGAAAATCGTTTTTGTACGTGCAATAAATTATGTTATTATTGTTGCAACTATTAAATGTTTTTGATTTTTGTAAAAGCTTGATGTTTAGCTGTCTCGTCTGTAGGTTTACATTAAAGATCTAATCGATTAATTTTATGTGTTTTAATGTTAAGAGAACGATGTTTTGATGATTTTATTTATTGAAACTTATACGCGCTGTGTTTTGGTCAATTTTTTTCTTGTAATTTAATCGACTTATGAAGTTCTGAGTAAAAGTAGAATTTTGAACGTTTAAGCAATCCTTCATTGTAATTATCTGTTAGTGTCATAAACTGTATTAAGCGACATTCCATTCAGTAGTGTGGCGACTCTCGCCCGCGCCGCACGCATCTTAAGTGCGCGTACTATAGTATGTTGGTCACGGTTGTCTGTGTGAACTAAATTCAGTATATTGTATAAGTTTTGCTTTAATAAATAAAATATATTGTAATCTTTATCGTAGTTTTTATTAAGTACCTAAATTACTTAATACTCGTCATTTAAAAAAATAAGGAAAGAATAGGAAACTTGACAAATTAATGGAGATTTTGTTTATAAATGGAGGCCTATTACAAAAATTCTCCGCTCGTTCAATTACAAACTTTTGTCCATACAAGAATATTATGTCCGTTGATTTATCTTTTAATACTGCAAGATTTAACTCATATACTTAGTATCAAATATTTCCGCATTTTTATCATAATATTGACATTGCAATATTATTAAAGAAATTACCGGAGTTGACCAAACTGTTTTCCGTGGCTCTTCCAGCTCCCCAGCTACGCACTTCAGAAACGGAATCGAACCTTAAGCTATCACCGTCTGCATTCGGGCAGTCAAAACGAATTTACTAAATAGTTTGCGCAAACAGCAACAAGGACCGAGCGCGCCGCTAACTGCCCAGTCACGCTGTATGCTAATGTGTTTGCTATTTGCTATAATTACTTGAGAAGTGTTATACAGGGTGTACAAGAACCAGCTGATCACGTGGATTTAAGGAGTGTCCCATGACACTCCTTAAATCCACGTGATCAGCTGGTCATATACAACAACTTTTCCTATGGGAGCAACATCGAAATGGATAGTTTTTTTTTCAGCTTCCCCATACCAACTTACTCGCATACCTCGATGATAATTTATGGAGCATCTCAAAATAAAATCACGATTTCGATGTTGCTTCTATAGGAAGAGTTGTTGTATATGGCCAGCTTATCACGTGGTTTTAACGAGTGTCCCATTCTTTTGTACACCCTGTATATCTCATGAGGCGTAATACAATGTTATGGTATGACCCTATTGTCGTAGTTATTAGCATTACGCAAAAACTGATATTTTGTTTATAAAATTAACTGCAATCCTAGAAAGAGGTTAAAAGTTATTATGGGTTCGATTGTCGGTTTCGGTAAATTAAGAAAACTGACTTACATTATTTTTTTTACACAATTTGTGGAGTTTAATGGGGTCATGACATGATACGTGTGCCGTGACAAAATGAGAATCTATTTTTTTTTTTTGTTTTTTACAGTATTTAAAGTATCCTTTATGTGTATGTATGGTATGGTCAGTTCAGTAAAGAATATTTAAATTAGTTAATAACGAATCCACACTCCCATGAACAATGATTCATAACAATAAACAATACCTTTTCATGTAGTGCCTACTGGCCAAGGAGGTAGGTAGTCAAATACCCCCACAGTGGGTCCGTTTTTGCTGTGTATTAATACAAAAAATGACCCTCTAAGCAGAGTCTGAAAATCACAGTTCCCTTTCCGGTTTGGTGTAAACGGACTTAAGGATATTGAGACTGGCCCTGAAGAGAGAAGCATGGCGGGACTTCGGAGAGACCTTTGTCCTTGATTACACCCAGTCCCAGATACGCATTCAAGAAAAGAAACGACACTATAGGTAAAAAAAATATCGATAAAGGTACCTAAAGATAACAATACCGGAGAAGATTTCTTAACCCGAAGATTACCAACAAGTTTTTTATTTGCAAAGCCTAATCGGCTACGCGCCGAGCAATCGTTTGCTCATCTTATCATTATCTCTTATCACTATCCCGTCCTTCGTCCGCTAATACAGTAATTCGTAGTTCCGCCATAGTTAACAATAGTTACGTGGCTGGCTATCGTTAACATTAATGCTTCCTCCAGACTCCAGACTCATGAGGATTCATGTTACGTCTGATACCTAATTTATAATAGTACTTGACCCACTTTAAGATTGCTCCTGTTTTTTTAAACAGAAAACACAAATATAAATAAATAAATACAATAAATGTTAAACATGAGGACACGTTTTAATATTATAACATCTTGTGATAACCCTGTTATTAGCAAATAAATTATTATTTTTCTAAATGCGTGAACAGGAACGTAAATACAGATTGAGGGTAGTTATGCAAAATAAAAATGATATCTTAGGGTAGAGAACCTACTGTTCATTGTTCAGTAACTACTTATAAAATAACCTTCATATTTTATCTGTTTTTCAAAAGGTAGATTTCCCCTAATGTCTTTAGAAATACTTAGTTGCAAAATTCAACAAAAATATAAGTAATTAAATAAAATGTTGATGTTATATTCTGCCTCATTTAATAGATGGACGGATGACCAGACCTTGCTTGCAAGTTGCAATGCAATTCTCTAGTCTCTACGTATCTACTGTAGGAAATAATTTTTCCAAGAAAACGTAATTTATTCGTCATATATGTAAGTGCCTTTATTTATTATACCTAACGTGGTTAGAAAGGCTTTTTTTAAATTTCTCTGAACCGATATAATTAAGTGAAGATTGCGTTGTAATGCGTTGGAATAATGACGGTAAAGCTGGCGGTTACCGGAAAAAGGAGGTAGTGATCAGGAAAAATGGCGGTTGACGTCTGCTACATTCAGCTGTGAACGGCAACAGGCTGATTATGATGTCTCCTTTGATTTCAGAATTATTATTACAATATGACCCTCCAAAGACGTTCCTCTGATAGAAAAAAGAGAAAACCAGCGGCGCTTAAAAACTTGAGACAAAGTCCATTGCCAAGATGAAGCAAAACATCTTCTTATCTTCGTGGTGGTAAGTGTAGAAGGAATTTCATGAAAGTTGATTTTAAAACGTAGGTAAAGACAAATTGAATTTCACATTTTGTATTTTCACTTAGTTTTCGTTTGTAAGCCTTTCGAGCTAAAAATAAATAAATATGAAAATATAATTAAAAAAAACCCGCCAGGTGCGAGTCGGACTCGCGCACGATGGGTTCCGTACCATTTTCTATAAAAACGGCAAAGAAATCACGTTTGTTGTATGGGAGCCCCTTAAACATTTATTGTATTCTGTTTCTTAGTATTTGTTGTTATAGCGGCAACAGAAATACATCTGTGAAAATTTTAACTCTCTTAATATCACGGTTCACGAGATACAGCCTGGTGACAGACGGACAGACAGACGGACAGCGGAGCCTTAGTAATAGGGTCCCGTTTTACCCTTCGGGTACGGAACCCTAAAAAAACGAATGAAAGGAAATAAGTACAAAACCAAGTGAAGGAATACAGTGTTGTTTTTGGCTGGAGTCCAAATACTGCATTAAATCATATAGTGTAACTATACAGCCTACGACTGACGTGACAACCAATGCGCATCTCGCTCTACCCCGTTCCAGTTGTCAATTTTAGGAAAACAAAATCTTCCTCTTTCTTCTCCACATAAGACTATGAAAACGCAACCCTAGAAACCCATGAAGCGAGGTGAACGTACCCGTAGTATATCGCTACGGCGTAACGCAAACGGCGCCGTTCAAGTAAACCACAGTTATTGGACAGAGCCGCGCGCGCCACCTGCGCCCGCGCATCCTTAGTGATCACGTGACAGTGCTCGGACAGTAAGGTATGTTTGGTAAATAATTTGGGAGTGTAAAATGGGGGATTTTTGAGTTGTACTCGTATTTCTGATCGGGAGTTTGTTTGGTTGGAAAATGTGAATTCTATTATGGCTTAGTACTCATATTTCTTTAAGTGATTAGAAAGTTTGAATGAATATTGTTTTTTTACTGGTAGAGAATCCTATTCAATGCAAGACTTTAAATTGCTTTTTAATAAATTTACGAGTAAATAAAAATTAATGTAGGTAATATAATATATGTTCCTTCTGGCCTATTTTGTTTACATACACATACGATTTGAGTTCAACATCTGCTATTACACTATTAGGTAATTTCTTATTTTTTCTATGATAAGGGTAATTGGTTTCTTTAAATTCTCGGAACTATAGACGTCCTAAGTAGCGAATTTACCTCCTTTTTCGAAGTTGGTTGACTATTCATTCCTTATTTTTCTATAATAAGGGTAATTGGTTTCTTTAAATTTCCGGAACTCTAGACGTCGGGTGACTACCTCCTTTTCCCAAGTTGGTTAAGGTGTTATAATTTCCCAAAACACAAGCTTAAATAATCACTGGACATAAAAACTTTACCCATTTAGAAACAGTTACATTTCTAGACATACAAGAAGGACAGACGACCTGGTAAAAATTGTAGGAAGCCGCTGGATGCAGGCCGCTTCCAACCGGCCGATCTGGCAATCACCGGGGTAGGCCTATGTTCAGCAGTGGGCGTTCTATGGCTGAAATGATGATGACATTTTAAAATAAAAATCTCTATAAAGTTCCATTATTAACGCATAAAACCCTGCAGCAATATGTGCGTATGAAAATTGGATCTCAACGCAATCAAAATTATACGGCCTATATGGCCATTATATTTGATACTCACAAACTCATTTATCGACCTAATCCTATAGCTGGATTCAATTTTATGACTCTGGGTAGAACCATAAAACTTTACAAGAAGCGTACCTACATACTGCACAAGTATGTAATTGTTGTGTTACAGTCGTTGTTTCTGATTTGTATAAAACAAATGCTTTAGTTACTGACCTTTGGATCAATGTATGTGATGATAGTAATAAAAATGCGACATAACTGACCGGTATAGAGAAAGCATCCTTGCTTGACCAATATTAATGTAAAATTTCTGCAAATTGATAATTTTAGGGGGAAAATATAACATTTATTGTTAAATATTTTGTTGACGTGCGATTTGAACATAATTATGATAAGACATGCTGGTTGGACTTCACCAAGGCTATAGAAAAAAAACATACAATATTCTTCACTTAAGAAGCTCACAGAATACTAAAAATGTCTATCTTCCTATAAGCTTAAGATTAAATATGTTATTGAATTGTGTTTTATTATTTTAAGTTTCAAAGCATTGACCGTCTTATTAATCAAAATAAAGACTATTTGTATATTTAAACCATGACTAAGGATAAGCCACCAAGCCAATTAAGATGTGTTCGTTTTCTAAATTGACCCGAACCGAGTTTTGTGCCTGGGACCTTTGCGTTCAAGACGAATCATCACCACTACGCCAAATCGGGTCGACTTATCGCCCTAACACCCAAACCACGATCAAAATTGCCATTTCTGTCAATTTAGCTCATAATCAGGCCACGTCTAGACATCATCTCATCATTTCGGCCAAAGGACGTCCACTGCTGAATATAGGCCTCCCCAGCAACTCACATGACTGTCACCGAGAGGTGGTTGCCAAAAATTATAGTCGTCTCGCTTGACAGGCGGGTTGGCGAGCGCTTTTTTTTAAATAATATTTCGCACGCACACGCTGCTACCCGTCTCGTGCTACAGGATTTAGTCGCTTCTTACGACACGCCTCTTGCTGGCGGTGGGGAAATGTATTCTTTACGGCCGTCCCCACACGGCACACAGGACATAAGGCTTTCCCTAATGTCTAGGAATGAGCTCAATACGGGTGTAGCCACTTTGTCGGAGTCTTGCCCTACGCTGCGCTTGCAAAGTCGCGGTCGCCATGAGCACTCTACCCTATCGGTCATAGGTTCTTATTTATCTTCTTCTTCCTCGGTCCCTCACTGATGAGAATCGAGACCACATATAGTGTTCCACCACAGACTGCGATCATAGGCCGTGTGGACGGCATATTGCATTTTTCCGCCCACCGTCTTGCTCACCGCGTCCGACCATCTCGCGGGTGCCCTACCCCGAGCACGTCTGCCCTAGATTTGGCTCAAGATGGTTTGTTTCTCCAGACAATGCTTTGAAGACCGCATAATGTGTCCGAAGTAACTCAGGGTACGTTTTCTGCAAATAGTGGAGGGCCGCGTGGTGATGCGAAGTTCTTGCAATATTGTTCTTCTAATTTATGCGAAGTTCAAAGTATTGGTGTATTAGAAATTAGCTAGCAGAAAGTGATAAACTAGGGGTGCTGAACGTCAAATACATTGCAAAACTCAAATAGTCTAGGAATTCTTCACACAAAACAAGGCGCATTGTTCCTCCGTAGGCCCATTAGTATGCGCTGACCGCGTCGAGATGAGCTGATAGTACACAATTCATACTTGCACTAATCCACACCGCATTTGCATGTGCAGAATTGAATTACTAATTAGATGCAACTGTTTGTTATTTCTAATGTACAGTTGAAGATGACCACGCGTGTAGGTACTTAGGATTATGGATAGTTATGTCACCTGCCTGACAGACACCCCATATCATAAAATATTAAGGTAATATATTAAAGAAAATTTAAAAAAAACGGCCAAGTGCGATTCGGACTCGCGCACGAAGGGTTCCGTACCATTATCTATAAAACGGGAAAAAAATACACGTTTGTTGTATGGGACCTCCTATTTATTGTATTCAGATTTTTAGTATTTGTTAGTAGTGTTATAGCGGCAACAGATTTACATCATCTGTGAAAATTTCAACTCTCTAACCATCGCGGTTCATGAGACAGACAGACAGACATATAGACAGACGGACAGCGGAGCCTTAGTTTTAACGTCCCATTTTACCTTTTGGGTACGGAACCCTAAAAAGTCAGTTCACATTTGGCAATGATATCAATAAGTATCTTATCAAAACACAAAACATAGGACCCTCTGCACAGGACCCGCCTGGTAGAATAGGTTGTGTGCGAATAATATGGATTGCGTTCTATGTAGATATAGGTAGCTAGTCTAATCCTTATTTCAGGCGAAGCTGTGCTCTGCAACAGTATTAGGTACCTTTAATAAACAAATTATTGTCATGATCTCGAAGTTAATCTGTAAATAATTAACAAGTGCTTAGAGATACCAAAATACCAGACAGTTTTTCCTCGGCACTAGCCCACAATTGTCCCGAAGCAGTGGTAGGGTAAAAATATTGGCACATGTAAAAGTGTCTTTTGTGGCCTATTTACAGAAATAAATGATTTTGATTCTTTTTTTTTTTTGATTTTGCCAGTGGCGCGTCCTAGCACCGAGACTTCAGCCAAAGTCCAAGCCAAAAAGTATGTTCTTTGAAGTGACCAGAACAGGTTGTCAAACCTGGAACCTTTTGCGTTTAAAGCAAAAAAACGCGCCATTACGCCAATCCAAACGTTAATCAATCGTCTAGATATCGTCTCGATATCTACAAGTTAATTATTCTACCTAAATAAGTAAACAGCATAATCTAAATAAGCTAATCCAAGGTTAATTAAATTTACCGAAATAGTCATAGAAATGATCTTAATTTTCGTTTTATGTGTAAATAGAAATAGAATTGGAAACTAATTATAGAATAGAATAGAATAGAAATCGTTTATTTGACACACATAGGCATAGTTACAAACAGAATTACATTGAACATACAAAAAGAGTGTCAAAAAGGTCCCCGCTCAGCATTTGTCGTTACAGCCGAAGCCGTAACGACGCTGGTTTTCAGCGGCAACCCCGACTAGGACGTGGGACGAGTAGTGACAGCGGTTTATCGGACCACCAGAGAACCCCAAATCCCTCTGGTCGACTCCGACTGTAGAATCATTATTAGTTACATAATACATTATTTGTTACACATTAATACACAGGTATTTATTAGATGACAATATTTATTGGAGAGTAAATTATTAAGAATATCAAAACATATTGCTAATTAAACATCTTGTAGTCCGGCCTGAAGTTTAATAAAAGTACTTATCTAAATTGTATAAGAAAAAGATTGGTCAACTTTTAATATTTTGCATAAGTACCTACTTAGGTACAGATACACAAATTATAGTATAATATTCGCTATTTATGTATTCATATATTTCTGACCAATAGTATTATCGAGAGTCGTAATTTGAACGACTCTTGTGTCTTTAAAGATGTTGTAATGGCGACAGTTTAGCGAAATTACTGGCCATTCCATCTAAACGCGTTTTCAACTGCGCTTATTGTGAGCAAACCTCGTGATTTTTCTTAGCACATTATTACTTAGCGATTGCCTCCTGGTCCGCTCGCGTGTATTCGGTTCCAAAGCACCGATATTTTATTTAAACTTTTTAACCGACTTTAAAAAAAGTAGGTTCTCAGTTTGCCCCGTATGTTTGTATGTATGTATGTTTGTCCGCGATTTTCTCGCGTTTGGCTCATCCGATTTTGATGCGGTTTTCAGAAAAGTATTTTTTACATTCTGGAGAAGGTTTTAGTATGCATATCATACTGCTGAGCTGATGATGGAGGCCACAGAACTCCTTAATGGTTAGGAGTCAATAGATAATAATTCGATTTGTTGACAGAACGTATTTCGTAGTGTATTGGGCAGACGTGGCGCTTACGAGGTACCAGACAGTAATTTTATTAATATATTTGGTTAGACAGAAAAATATTTATGCGCCGTTTCTCCTGTTCATCACCAGCCGATATGTAGTGTGGTAGGGCAAAGTTATATTTTTGGGACGTGCCCGGAAAAAGGCCTAAATATACTGAATAAATGACGTACACTATGATTTAGTAGCATCTCGGGTGTTTTTAAGGTTCCGTACCCAAGGGTAAAACGGGACCCTATTACTGAGGTTCCGCTGTCCGTCTGTCTGTCTATCTGTTTGTCCGTCTGTCACCAGGCTGTATCTCATGAACCGTGGTAGCTTAGTTGAAATTTTCACAGATAATGTATTTCTGTTGCCGCTATAACAACAAATACTAAAAAATAAATATTTAAGGGGGCTCCCATACAAAAAACGTGATTTTTTTTTTGCCCGTTTTTATAGAACATGGTGCGGAAACCTTCGCGCGCGAGTCCGACCCGCACTTGGCCGGTTTTATGATAAAAGCAATACCTAAATTCAATTAGAATGATGTACCTACTATATGTGTGCATAATTTTACCTTAATCCGTTCATCTGTAGATGACAGTTAAGTCTATAATATTTGTCAGTTAGTATGTTTTTCTACATTATTGCAAAAATATAAATAATAATTTAATTTGGTCATAATAATACCTTTTGATTATTAAATAAGATTTTTTTATTGGCGGGAGCTTAGTTTTCAGCGTCTACACTTGTGGGTCATGAGTATGAATACCAAAAACTCAAAACCTTTCGGAATACCTATTATACTAAATGTTGATGTAATCAAATAAAGTTTTTTTTTATGTAATGCTCACTTCATGATTGCTCTAAATTTACTTATCACCGTAGCCATATTTTTTAAAAGGGAATAAAAAGAATGATTTCATTTTATTTCAATAGGTACAACGAGTATGATAAGTAAATTTACCCAGTACACCTTGTTAGTTCAGTAAAGTTTTAATATGATAAACCACAATTTTACCTAACGCAAGTACATTTTTTATGCTGCCTACGTTTAGAACGCAAGTCAAGTCTCATAATCGAGTTGTGTATTTAGAATAATGAGGAAGGAAACAAATTATTGCTTTACTACAATTATATGGTATTGGTTCCGTATGAAACTCGTTTTTTTTTACACTAAATCAATAGCATTTCAATAACAGAGTTATAAAGGCCAATAACGGATTTTATATAGATAGATACATTTATCGAAACAGCGAGCATGACTGTGACGTCTGCGACACGGACATGTCATGTTCGCTATTTCAATAAAAGTTCAAGATGGCGACTATGTTTACCATATTTTCACAGTTGGGTGTCGATAAATCGCTATATCATCATAGACGACCTCCGTAACCGAGAGGAGAGCACGCCGGACTATATGGCGTCGCGCCATCTCTGAGGTTTCCCGGTCGGGTCAATGTAGAAAACGAAATTTTCTATATTGTCTCGGGTGTTGTTGTACTGTCGTTGTTTCTGATTTCTATAACACAAGTGCCTTGCTACTTACCTTAGGATCAGAGCAAATAAGTGATGTTGTGCAATATTTATGATATTATTTATTTATTAAATCGTGTTTTGTTGGTCATGCTAGGGGGGATGGCATTCTTTATCAAATTTTTATAAGGTAAATTAAGTTATTTTAACTCAAGTTATCAAGCTATGTACCATTTTTTAAGTAATTTACGAAATAGACAAATTATTTATTCTGCGCTCTGAATAAACACTTATCTAATCAATAATTCAAGTATTTATTCACTAATTGAAGAACCTATTTTCAAGATAGGCCTCTTGAGAATTACTGCAAAAACTCGACGATTCCAGTTTAAATGTGTAATTAATTGCAAATTGTGATCTGTCATTTTACAAAAACCTCTTTTATAACTATTGGTAGCTATTAAAATATTGTTAAATTAGTAAATACTTATTTAATATGACGCTTGCTTAGTGTTATATATTGTTAAATTAACTTAAATGTGATCATGTTGTTACAAAATACAATCCCACATTTTATATGTTCCGTACCCAAAGGGTAAAACGGGACCCTATTAATAATCCGTCCGTCCATCTGTCTGTCTGTCCGTCTGTCACCCCGCTGTATCTCATAAACCGAGATAGCTAGAGAGTTCACAGATGTATGTCTGTGGCCTCTATAACAACAAACTATAAAGAACAGAATACAATAAATATATAAGGGGGCTCCTATACATCAAACGTTTTTTTTTTGCCGTTCTTATAGAAAATGTTACGGAACCCTTCGTGCGCGGGTCCGACTCGCACTTGGTCGGTTTTATATTGAATTTCACCATAATGTATTATGTATTCTGTGCTATCATCGAGGTGCTCTTAGCTCTTTGGTATCAATTACTAAAGTTAAGCAATCAACGCCGCGGTTGTGACTTGATGGATGCCGATTCCAACTATATTTAATGGCATTTACCAGGAGCATCTCCGTGCTCCCAAAGGCACGTTAAAAGTTTTTTTTTTATTTTTTATTTGAGATGGGCTTGCTCTTGACCCCAATCTTGCTCTAGAATCTAGAGCATAGATGGGATCTACGATGGAGCGAGCTTGCCCAGAAGATGCCTATTCACTCTGGACTTAAAGAAAGTCAGGTTATATGCACTCGGAAATACAGACGCAGGCAGGGAATTCCACTCTTTAGCTGTGCGCATTATAAAAGATAATGAGAAGCGCTTAGTGCGGATTATGGGTATATCAACTAAGAACGGATGGTAGCCGGCCGTGCGTCTAGATGTCCGATATTGGTCATGAAATTGGTCGCTTGATACTGGCCGTAAAGCCTAGACAGAGGCCTTATGGCGGCTTGATTACATTTGACAGTAAGGTTTATTTAGTCACTGGCCTCACAACATCCCTCCACTGCACTGGGCCCGCGTGGTAAAGTATGACCCATTATAATTACAATGAAAATCTTAATATTCTTTAGTACGTTGACCGTTTACATAGGCTGTGACCTGAATTGACTTAGGATATTTTTATGCCGATAACACGATCCTGTTGGTTATTTCAATACATTGATAATATAATGTATTATCATTGTATTGAAATAATTTAGTCGCCATAGTACAAAGTCTACTAACTTTTGGCTATTTAATTAATTAAATCGTTAGAAGAACTTATTTATTTCATAAAACGACCGACTGGTATAGTGGCGCGTGCCGAATCACTTAACTCAAAGAGTCCCGGCTCCCTCTTTCAATACCGGTTTCGGGTCAATTAGGAAAAACATGTTTTTATAAATCAGCTCGAGTCTGGGTGCGCAAGAAGACGCCCCTGGCAGAATAATAAATAATTATTATTTTTAATATTGGACAACAAAACACACATTGCTCTGATCCTAAGGTAAGTAGCTAAAGCACTTGTATTATAGAAATCAGAAACAACGACAGTACCACAACACCCAGCTTTTGGGGCAAACAGACATTACCTTAACAGTGTTTTTTATAAAAAGTACCATGCACAATCGCAGAAACACAGTTTTACTTACTATTTTACAGTACCTACCTAATTATTTTGCTGATAATGGTTCAGGAAATGCCAACGGTACCCTAAATTCGACAAGTAATGAACAGTAATGACTAATTTAACGCCAACCTACAAAACTACAATTACAATTTGTGTTTTAGTTGAGAACAAATTGTCGCGGGGGAGGCACGTTGACTAGCGTGCCCTGCGGCCTCGCTCGGGCTTTAGTGTTTTATGACGAAAGTGTAATGTACAAACATAAAGAAACGACTGCTTGTAGAAATAATTACCACAATATCCTGTGTTCCATTGAACTGATGTTTTAGTATTAATTAAAGTATAGGAAATGCATGTAATGTTACAAGTGCTTAGCGTTTACAAAATATTTGTTTTGCTGTCAAAATTTGACAATTTCTCAGTGACGATTGCGCTATTTGAATATTTGATGAAACTTTTAACATAAAACTAATAATAAAATCTCCAAAAATAACTTCCATACACTAAATGACCAATATTTAAAAGTATATAATTTCGAGGTTTATTATTTGGTGTTATAAAAGGTTAACTGACTATACACAATTTTTGTAACACCCTATTTAAAAGCAAATAAAGAATTGAATTCGAGGTTCGCGCGATCAAAAAAAAAACGTTGTGTTACGTTGGTTCGAGTACTGCGAAATCAAAGCACTTACTTGAAGGAACTGTACAAATAAACGTGGATTAACGCCGAAATAGATTATAACTCACAATAGTTTAACTAACAATCTACACAATTAAACAAAAAAACCGGTAAGATTGGTGGCGACAGAGCTGCTATCTAAACTAAGCTCTCTCTTTTGTTCCTAAGTGAGTCAGTCATTAATGTATGATTCTTAGGTACATACTCTATCAACTAATTACATTAATCGTCTATTAACATTCCCACCATTTCTCTGAGTTATGTGTTCCTGTTCAACTTATTTAGTTACATATTATGCATTCCGACATTTTTCTCAAGATAAACATTTTGAATGTCAGATAATGCACCATTTGCCTAAATAAAATTGAAGAGTTAAACTCCACTTTTCACATTAAAAGTACAACGAGAAATTTTAGTGATTGTTTTCCCGCAGTAAAATGATTCTATCTTAGTAGTACAATAAATTAATGAATTTTTTTTTTCTTTAATCCAAATCGCCTGTACGTTGAGCGTGCGATGAGTGTGCGATGTGCGATGAGTTTATGCTGTATTACTTTGTGCGGGAGCTTCTTATACTTAAAACATTTATTTTATGCGTCAAGCAGTACCCAAATACGTCACATTCCGCAAAAAAAACTATCCTTCCTCACGCTTTCGAGTTGATGATTATTTTTTTAATTAGTTGCGCAGAAAAATATTTTTATTCAAAAACAAAAATAACACACATGGGTCGATAGTACTACTAAAGGTTCTGCCACGGGAAAACAACCATTAAAATTTCTCGGTGTATTATTTAAATCACTAAAAATAAATAAAATTTTAAAAATGAAATGAAGTGGGTTCGAGTCCCACCTGAGGTCGATGATTTTTTTCAAGTGTTATTTATCTTCAATTAAATTAAATAAAATTAAAAACTTAAATTAAAATAAAAACATAATAAATCTAACCATCTTATATTTATATTTGAAGTCAAGACTGTGCCCTGTGCGCTGCTGTAACTATAGGACTTGTGCTGTCTTATTCTACTTACTTTATTTTTAAATTTCTTTAATTTCTTGTAGAGCTCTTTATAATGTGCTAAACTATTTGCAGAGACGATCAAAATGATTCATATTCCGAAATCATGTGCGTCTAAAATCTGCTAAGTTACGTTAATTAAAAATTATCACCCATTTAGAAGCCCGCGAAATAGCTCATGGTTCGAAATGTAGTCTCGTGATCACCGTGATTATAGAACACTGACGTTTGGTTGTCCATTTCATTATCAAACAAAAAATAAATTAATGTAGCTAACTTCAGTTCACGACTGCTTGCTTGGACTACAGATTTAAGTCAATGAAGAAATAATAGTCAATCCACGGGAACATAAAAATCAGACAGTAAAAGAAACAAGATGCATATAAATACTCCTATCTTATACTCGTATCATGTCGGCTGGGTATAATATAGACCGAGCCTACCGTCAGGGTCCCTGCTGAAAATCAGCGTCGTGATACGTCCCTGGCTATCACGACAAAAACTGAGCGGGGGGGCCTTTTTGACACATTTTAGTTTCTATGTATTTCTTTTGTATTCTGTGAGTGTCAAATAAATAATTTTCTATTTTTATTTCTATTTCAATGTGTGCAAAATTTCAGCTAATTCCGTCCAGCCCTCAAAACCTGATTAGGTAACAAAAACCCAAATAAACTTTTTACATTTACAAATTGCGTAACAACGTAATACTGTGGGTAATACAACACATTTGGTTGTAGCGATGACGTCAAATTAAGATTAAAAACAGTTTTTTTTTTTATTTATTTAGGACAACAAACAGTCTTACAATGATTCTTAATTTAAAATACTACATTACTATACATATAAGTAATTGTAGGACCAACAACATTGTCCACATAGAGATAGTGATATTTATGTTGAGAGCAGACATCTGATGAAGTTAAAATAAAACTAAAACTAGGGTGATTCCGAAATCATCAGCTCCATTCCATTGAGACCGGTATTCGGCACTCTTACTATCTAAAATGTAAGCTAAAGAACGATATATATATATATATATATATATATATATATATCGTTCTATATATATATATAATATTAGATAAAATAATTTTCGTGTAAATATTCTGTTGCTCTAATTCAGCAATTAGGATTTTGTTTATTTTACTGACTGTTTCTTAACTGACGAATTATCCTTAACAACCACAATCAGATCGTACGATCTTGGCGTACTTATACCCCAAAAGCGAAACTTTGGTGACTTAAAAACCTCCTTGAATATTTATTGAAAGATGTCCACTTCACTGAAACGAAAATAGTTATTATTTTACAATGCAATTCTTATTGATTAAATTAATAATCAGCAAAAAGATTACATTAAAAAAATATATACTGGATGACTTTTTTTACCGTCAGGAAAAAAAACTGTGTATTCTGTACCTAATACTATGTGATATTATGTGAGTGTGTTTATAAAATACAACTGATTTTATACATTTTGGAATATGTGCAAAAAAATGCATAAACGTAGAATACATCAGTGAATATGCGTTTGAGTTTTGGTCGGTTTCATATTTTTATTATTATTTTACCAATATTATTTTTTTAATGTTCTGTTAGTCCAAATTAACTTAAAATTAGATGGTTATGAGGATATATAGTTGATAAAAATAAAATAAAAAATTAAACTTGTTTTAAAATTATCATGTTATCATCACACCTATATCATTTACCTATTTCACACGTTTATTTTCTTGACGGTAAAAAAAGTCATCCAGTATATAAGTTGACATAGCTTTATCTTTTCTTAGTAATGTCGATAAGGATTTATTGTCTATTAAAACAACTTATAATCCAACCTTTATTAACAAAATGATAAGCCAATTAAGTAGATTATTATTAATCAGAATATTCTTAACTTCTAGAGTTAAAGAAATAGTTGTTAGTGAATAGGTAACATTCTAATAAAATTGTGGCATAAAATATTATTGCGAATTACAAGTTTGGGCATTATGTCTTACGTTGTTCAGTATATCGGGTGTAAAAAAAGGCTTAACGAAGCCGAATACTACAGATTCTACGTATTATTACGATCATTTTTTTCTTTTACACTATACCTGGGAAATGACGGGTTACCGAGTTATTGACAGTCCAAGTTTCAATTTTTTTTTCAAAGATTTTTACAAAATTGTCTTCTGTTTGATAATACTAAACTTTTTTACAAAGAAACATGATCCGCTTACACACACAGGCATAGTCTGTGGCGTGCGCGCTATACATTGCGGGTTAGAAATAAGTTAGGTATTTTTTTTATACCACAAAATAAAAGTCATTTTCCAGCAATTATTTTTTTGCATTCTACTTGGTTTTATGTGTAGAATTCGTGGTTTAAGGCTTCGTTAAGCCATTTTTTACACCCTGTATACGTTCATTACTATGTTAATAATTTTATTACATTTTGAATTGTTATCATCATACAAAGACCACCATCGCTGCCCACCATAATATCTGAACAGGAAAGTGATACCGAATGAAACAACACCATTGATCAAGTAATATTTACAATGGTGTAATTGTAGCAATCCAGTTTGTCGTACTGCAAATACCGCTAACCGTGTGTCAGTGTTAATCAAAGTTGTGGATTAATGTGATTACGTCTTTTAATTTACTTCATCTCGCACGACTAGTCATTGTCTAATTACCGACTTAAGCGACTGTAAGTCGCTTACAACAGTTTAAACAATCATTAAATTTCCACTTCGTTGCGTAATCTAAATTCAAATAGGTATTATTAAAACATTTAAACTTCGAACTAGAAAAAAAAACAACTTTTGAGAAATCATTTAATATAAATGCACGTGGAATGGTCAAAATATAACGTCGAGAAAACTTTTTTATTTTTTTTTATTTACAGTTTTACTTCAATCTCTTTACTAAATCAAATTTATCGTTTTTCATATAGCATTCTCAGTTCTATGTATTTCTATTCACGTGTGAAAAATGGTTTCCCGGTATTCATAAGGCAGTGTTTGTAAATAATTGTGATTCAAAATGAAGTTGGACTGCAGTGGGTGTGCAAGTGAGAACGTCAAGTGTTTTTGGCTGGTGTTTTATTTGGACTATTTAATATACGCGGTGTTAGCGCTCATTCTGCTTGGACTCTTTGTCTACTTTATGATATGGGGCTGAGATCTTCCTTGTCAGGTATAATTATTTTATAACTCTTCAGCTCTTATGGTATGCCCTTAGAACTTTGATTATATACATGTCTAGATTCCCTGTTCGAGTGTCATAAACGTTAAAAAATATACACGCCAACTGTTAGCGCCAAAGTTTGGTCGCCCGCTTAGTGGCGCGCTTGTTACCTTATCAACTCATAATTGTTACCATAGTAACCTTAGTTGTTACTCACTCAAATCTGGCCTGTTCTTTTGGCGACAATTGCAGCACCAAACTCTATCTAGACATGCTTATGATTAAAGCCTTAGAGACCAATCATTAACATCACACACGCACATACACACCGACACACGTGCAATAACTACTACGTACTACACTGGGGCCAAGCCAATATCCGTAATGGAATTTGTAAACAAAGCGTGTCATCGAAATAAATTACTTATTATATTTTTTGAGATAATTACTTACTAGGTAATTTTGTAAATAAACGTGTTAGTAATCAGTACGTAAAGGCTACAACAAACAAAGTGCTATTAACTTTGTTTTACTTACACCGGACTTTCTTGCGCCAAGCAAGTTTGTCATTGTTCAGGTGTTTTATGCGACTCTAGGCTTTGAGCCAACGGCCAATAGTGGACAGTTTTTGAGCCAACGGCCAATAGTGGTCACTTTTTGAGCCAACGGCCAATAGTGGTCAGTTTTTGAGCCAACGGCCCATAGTGGTCAGTTTATAAATGGCAAAATTGCTTTAAATTTTAACCTCTACCCCCGTGCACCCCATGGTACCCTTTTCAGAAACGCTATTAACCTGAGCAGTGTTGTTTTACGTCAAACTAAACTAAATGAACAAAACCAAGGATCATGGAATACTATTTATAGTGACCATGATAAGACCCCTGGCCCCTTATAAAACTGGTGGGGGAAGATATTGCAAAAATCTAGGCGAATGGATTGCATTTGTTTTTAAAAAGTTACAATATCTGGTGTTTATTTATCTTTGCTTGCCGAATATTGTAATCAATTTTAAACATCCACGTATAAAAGTAACTTACAGTCAAATACGTACAGTAAAAAGGTTTTTTGTGTAAAATTATACATTAGGTACTATTTGTAGGTTATAATTTTTGTGTTTTTCATATTTTTAAAAGGAATAATTTCGTACAAAATGTCACCAAAGTTGTTAGTATATGCCACGTAAAGGAAAACGGACTTTAAGGACTGTTGCTTACTCCAAATAATGTGTCACGTCTGACGTTATTCGCGTACACACAAAAACCCAAAGAGCAATACTGTTTAATCGCCTGTGATAATCTGAGCACAAACAAGCTACCGTTTGCCCGCCTTACCTCATGTGATGTGTACCTTACGTCTCAGTGTGTATACAGCTTTACCGCGAACTACGCGGGAAAGGAACCACGCGGACGTGGCAGTTTCTGAAATATATTTTTTAGTTCAGTGAAGTTAGTGAGTATTTAGCTAATACTAAGATTTTTTATTAGAAAAGTCTTGTGTTTAAGAAAATATTGTGCATTTAAGGATAACTTGGTGTAAAAAACAGCAGGAAGGTTTTTTATTTTGACAAAAAAATGTTGTCTAAAAAGTGATTATTTTAAGAACATATTTCATTTTTAGACAGTGAATAAACGCAGCTTATCTCTTAAACATTATTAAAAATTATTGCTTACTCTTATAAATACCTAAAATAACAATTATAATGTGCACACTACAAAGTCTGTTAACCTTTGATTTATTGCACTTAATATTCAATCTGTCCTTTTTAAAGTAATCAATCTTACTTAGAGAACAATGTGGCCATATACCTTGTCGTGAATCACACCTTTGCTAATATGGGAGACACTAATTGACCGAACGTCATAACACAAACGTCGGGGAACCACAGTAGTCTGCGTACTCTGCCGTAAATTAAAACTAAAGTGCTTCAAATAAATCTGTTTCCTTTCAGGCTACTATGAAATAGGAGATGGAAGACGCAAGCCACAATGATCCTTTCAAAGTAGTTGCGCAAGGTCTCAACTCGCCTGAGATCAAATCGAATACGAACATCCCATTTGCAGACGACTTTGTAGAACTAGAACATATTAAAGATGAACCGATTCGGCCACAGAGACTTAGAGACATCGAGAAAGGTCCAGAAAAACGCGATGGGAAAGTGCACGCGTCCGATTTGGGAGCTATCCACTCTCTAAACAGTGATACAATAGTAGTGGATACCCCTGAAGGAACGTTGTATATAACTTTAGACCCTGAATCGGTAAAGTCTAATAGAACCAGTCCAACTAGTCCCAGCACTCAGTCCACGGACTTGACGAATAGTTTTGCTAGTCCAAGTACGTCAAAGGCTTTTGGAGAAGAATCTCAAGCGCTTATAGAGAATGAAGTGGATGCGGAGCTTAGAAGGGCTAATTTAAGAAGGAATTCGATCTCGATGCCGACTCTACAGAACCTGGAGCAAGAGGTTTTAAGACAACAGTACTTGCAGACTCCACAAGACGAGGTAAGATTTGTTGATAATCTAGTTAAAGCATCTATTCTAAATGGCGTTTAGCGTAATACGTCTAAGTGGATTCTGGCCTTGTCTTAGTTTTATGACAGTTGCAGTATGAAACTCGCAGACAAACTTAGTTATATTTTTTTTTTCTATCAGACCTATTGAACTTTTTTTTGGGTTCATTACACAAAATGTATCTACGTCATTAACGCGCATACCAAAACGAACTAATATACCTCATAACAGATCTGATTAAGATGCAAAGCAGGGTCAAATACCTATTTAGGAAAAGCAACAGATAATTTATACAAGAAGATTTAAACGTTAAACACACCCATTAAACTCATATCAATACAAACATTCATAATGATCCTTTTTATTGACGCAAATCTTTGAGTTATTATGCTAGAATTATTACCTTTATCTTTCTTTAGCGGCATCTTTCAAGTGGGTGCTTACATTGTATGATTAGGATTAGGTAACCTTTATCCTTGCTCTAATAATTTGCTAAGTAATCGAAAGTGCTTGCTCTCTCCAATTAACTATACCTCAACAACTAACTTATCTCTAGATAACCCAAGACAAGGATTTAGCGGAGATTCGCTATCAAGTATCAACACGTCACATGAATTTTATCATTTACATTTTTTGATAACATTATGCCGGAAAGAAATTATTTTAGTGTAATTTATATCATTGTTGTCAATACTTGTGTATAGAAAGGGAAAGTCACGTGGTCACACGATAAAAGTGTTTGCATATAAAACATTTAATAAATTATTGTCTCGTTTGAGAAACTGATTCCTTTTAAAGCAGTTCACGGAAACTGTTGTTACTAGTGCAGTGAATTACGAACCTAATTAGAATAGATAGTGCTTATCTGGTATTATGTCTTCAAACAGACTATCGGTGCCTATATTTGAGGATTAAGGAAATCGCTGTAAGCCGTGTGTTTAGTGTTGACCTTTGTGAAAATAGCTGAAATATCTTAACGGGTTTTTTTACTAACTCAAAATGAGGGTAAGAAAAAAGCCAGACCTTCGTTTAGACATTCCATCGTTCCCTCACGATTATGTTGCAATGCCTCCAGAAACAAGACGGTTAATTTTGGAAGCCAATCGAACACCAAACGATATAAAATACATAGACGACGATCCGAGTCCTACAGATGTTAAAAATAAAAGGAGCATAAAATTTGGAGAAGTCGATCAAAGGCCAGTAACTCCCGAGGTGAAGATCGTAGATCCTGATGACATGACTTTAAATACAGAGAGTAAATCGAAAGGTAAAGCAGAATTAAATGTCGCAGCAGACGGGACAATCAATAGATCGATCAAGAGATCTTCAATATCTTTGCCAGATGGATTGAAAGATTATGAAATAGAGGCTTTGAGGAATATACATTTGAAAAACGTAAGTAAACAAAAATGATATGCCCTTAATCAAAAAACAAAAAGGAAACCTGTTTGCAACGAACATAAGTTGCACGTTATTTGAACTTATTTAGCATTTTTAGGCTGCCGTTTGTTTCCTCAAGGTAAAATAAGTTATTCGTTGTTAGGACTAAACGCGTATCCTTGATTTCAAACTGAGCTTAAAATGCTTCTTATAATATTAAAGTTTTTGGAATCAATCTCAAAGGAGTCATCGTAGTTACCTACTCAATATTATGTATGCGTTATCAGTTTTGGACTACATTGTAGTTTGTACCAGAAATAAAGTTAACTACTTCGTGATGCTATTTACGAGTTTTAATTTCAATGACTAACGAATGATATTTTTCTTTTTCCTGATTTGCTTTTTCAACAAATTCGTTTTTGTCATAGTGACTCAATTTTTAATTTTTATTATTTAGTTTCGGTAATTGGTTTGTGATAAGCGGTATTTGATTATTAAAACGATTCGATATTAGGTCAAGTTCACACGAGCGAGGAGGAGGAAGGGGGACAAGCGACATTGGAAGGTCCCGCGTCGCCATCTAAATTGTATAAAGACATCCTGCAGGGGTAGGCAACTGTTTTATTGGGGTTATATCGATTTTTATCCCGAAATCAATACCAAATAGTCGAATCTGTCAACCTCAAATCACGCACGTGGTTACGTCTTACGTACGTCTCGTTGCCGTGGCCTGCGGGCTAAGAAAAGTATTAATCGTAGTATCGTAGCGTAACGATATCGAAATTCGTCATCGCCTGTGACATAATAAGATAACGATGACAGTTTACCACGTGATTTCACGAAAGCATTTGCCAATCTCCTCTCACATTTTCATGACAAATTGACAAACGAAACGAAATTTCTTTCCAAAAACCTACATTCATAATAGCCTGATAAAACAAGAACATTCACTGCATCGTTAAAATCACAATTTGATACGAAAATGTGAATCGAACTTTGAATGTTGATATTCAGATAAATATTTAAATTTTTGTTTTTTTAGCAATTTTCGTCGAGTCGGCTAACGTCTCGGTAGCTTAGTGTAAAAGCACTCGCCCGGTATGCGATAGACTTGGGTTCGGATCCCACCTGAGGCGGACAAGTTTTTTTTCAAGTATTAAAAATTTCAGATAAATAGCTGAGTAGGAAATAAGACTACCATATCCTATTCCATTAGATCTCTTACTAAGGTAATGGTTAAGTATAGTAATTGCGTTTTGGATTACAGATACATTCAGTGCGATTTAGAGGCATTGTATGTAAAATAACAGTAAGATTACTTGCTGCTTCCGCTATCTAAGATTAGATGTTTCGATAAGCCCTTAAAATATAATAATTCAAATTCAAATTAATTTATTTACATGAAACATGGTATTGAGATGATATTCTATTTACACAGTATTCCGGCATTTTCCCCATATATATAGTGGCATGTAAATATTTACAATTATGTTTTAATACATTAGGTAGCTATATGAAATAAATTATTACAATATTCTGAATAAATTAAGTTAATAATAAATTCAATAAAATAAAATAAAACTATAAACATTCTTAAATCAAATAATTAAATTAGCATAACAATCATATCATATAACAGAAACATAATTAAAATATAAAAGCAATAAATTCATTAACGCCATAGAAACATAATATAACAATAATGCAGCTATTTGTTAGAATGACAGTACAAAATAGTAAAAAAAAATAAGGTTACCTATATTTTTATATGGGGGAGGCCTACGCCAAAGAGGCGACTTCCATAAATAATTGATTTAATAATAATAATAAAATAAATTTACAATTATATTAATGAACGAATAGTTTTAGAATTGTATTTAATGTAATAATAAACAATTGAAATAAATCAAAAGCATGTAATATTGTTTGTAAAAGCGTGTTTATGTAGGCAACTTATTATGCCAGAAATTAATTTTATTATTTATTTTAAATTTTCATTAAATATGTTAATTAATGCATGAAAATGTATGGTAGAATAAAGGCTTTTTTTAAATTATATTTTTATATACTGTAAGTATTACTTTTATTTAATTTAGATATATTTCAATTTGCAGTAATGACTATAATAAAATAAAGATACCTTATAGTATTTAGAGCCAAACCAATAAAATGTATACCTTAGTACATCACAGAAAATTTCATTCATTTATTGTAATTGAATTACGTAACTGTACAATAAAATCGCAATGTCTAGGATTTCAGGTTCAATTACATTTGCGTTTATGACGTTTATTAAATTCAAAACAAGATATAATTCATTGATACCTATTGCGATTGGCCACCCCTGTCCTATTTGTACATCCAATCATTTTACCGTGCCCGTGATCTTAATCTAGACCAGTCCGTTAAAATACAATGTAGACTCCAAACTAAAACATACCTAAATATTTACCGATCCATAAAAATTGAAATTATGTAAACCGTGTACCCTTTAAAACAAACGAAGAGCGATTTTGAGTTTTTCGGGAGAAAACAACAACAAATAAAAACATCAGAAACAAGTGAGCATCAATTTGGAACGCCTCAGAGGAAATTTGAAAACTGGACTCTTAGAAAAAAACAGTTGAGCATCGATTTGGAACCCACCAATTTCGAATCCAAGCCAAGAAATGGATAAAGAATCTAGATTCAATTCTCTCGCTCACAAGTTCAAGTACCGATCGCCTTTGTGGATCGAGTCGGATTCGGAAAGCAAGAGTTCGGACAGCGGCAGCGGGGGACTTTGCAACAGCGATGACAGCATCGGTTGCCGGAGCTCCACTGACAGTTCCAGCAGCATCAACAACTTCTTGGACTCAAAGGTTTATAGACTTAATGCCGTCTACCTTCTTCCGTGGTTGCTGTGTATTTTGATAACAATTCATCATTAACCTCATATAAACGATCAATCCTGGTTGCGCCCAAGCTATCGCTTCAAACCCCAATAAGCTCCGCTTCCTAATTTTTTCCTCCATTTTGCATGGTCCTCTAGTTGTGAGATCATTGGCTGTCAGCCCTCACGAGGTCACGCCAACACTTCTCAGATCTGCCTTTCTGCCAGGACTCGGCGGTGGCGGCATGTCCAGACATTATTTTCCTACGTAGCTAGCCCACGCATTTTGATAACTCTCCAGAATGAGTAAATTGGATCGAACTTGTGTTAAAAAGGAATGAATTGATAGAATTATAAAATATTCAACAGTCATCGTAAAGTATACAACAATGTTTTCTAAACGGCTTTCATTTCATAAATAAATATTGGACATCACATACATTGCTCTGACTAATCCTAAGGTTAGTAGCTAAAGCACTTGTGTTATATATAGAAATCAGAAACAACGACGGTACCACACTACTCAGACCCGAGTCGATATAGAAAAGTTTGTATTCAACATTGACGAGACCGGGAATCGAACCCGGGACCTCAGAGATGGCGACGCCAAGTCCAGCGTGCTTGCCTCTCGGCTACGGAGGCCTTCAATAAGATTTTCAATTAAAGAAAATACCTAATTGAAAAAAAAACATATTTTCTAATTTTTCCCGATCAGAAATCGAACCTACTACGGGACGCGGTGCCCATAAAGCCTCTCCTTTCAGTGGCATAGGGACGCTTCTTGGTTCGCCACATAATATAAGAAAGAGAATATACTCGTTATTCGCATATACAAAATAAGGATAACCGACTTTTTTTCCACTTTGTTGTACTGTAGTCTGTGTACCTTTACATCAAATTGTTTGGTAAGACAGACAGACTCTGACTTTGACCGTCAAACGTGTGTGACGCTAGTGAATGTTTTATCAACATGTTTTTCCTAGTTATCGCAAAGTCGAATTACCATCAAATTATTAAACTTGCTTGCTATCTTTAAAAGTCGGCTCAAAGCACATTTTCTTGCGGTTTCAAAACAAACCGTTTCCGGTTTAAAATTGTTGTTTCTGGATTATCACTAGTTGTAAAAGTATGTTATATTATTTCCTTTAATGTTATAAGTATAATTATAAATTGTTTCCACAATCACACCAATTAGCTAGCCCCAAACCAAGCATAGCTTGTACTATGGCGACTAGATACGGATAAATATACTTAAATATATTTTTATAAGTCCATGACTAAGGTACATATGCTCGTGCTCATCACACAAAAATTTGCCCCTCGCGGGATTCGAACCCGCAACCGTTTGGCTTTGTAGTCCGGATCGCGAACCACTACACCATACGGTCGTCATATTTAAGTATGTATGTAGGTATGTTTATGTTATCTATAAGCATTTATATTTTATAGGTATTTTTATGTATTTTGTATGTAGGTTTATACTTATTATTATTGTAATTGTAGGTATGTTACAAAATGTCACAATAAGCACTCTGCACCACTTTCTCCTTTTCCTTATAGTTGTCCTCTGCCTGAAGATTGTCTGGAAAAGTTCGCTTTTAGCGATAAGACCGCTTAAATGGTACATCTTTCTATAAATATCAACGGTAACTTCTTTGTCTGGTACGCAATAAAGAGTACTTATACTATAGTTGTTAGTCTTAGTTACAGTTAGTTATAGTAATACCTACCTACACTTTATTACATAGCGTAGTCATTCCTTTCAACGCCTTTGATTTTAAATAATATCAAATCAAATCAAATCAAATATTTATTTGCAAGAATACAGTTTTACACTAAGGTCTTATTATATAATACCATGATTTAAAAACAATAAATTATTTATGGTGTGGAAAACCATACTCCTTTGTAACCTTTTATATTTCTACGTTTTTACTTTTTGACATTTTCTTTTGTTTTTGCCTTGATCTTCACAGCCCTTGTACGAAGACCCAAATCATTTTGGACTATGCTACTTAAACAGGTGTTATCGATACAATTTAAAAAAAAAACACTAAAACCAAACGAAATACCATTTTTTTGAGCATCAAGTTCATATTTGCAGAATTCTATCGCTATAATTCAGGCACCGACTATAACACCATTGCTTCAGTCAATGTTTGTGATAAAGGTCGGCTTTTTGGTTCGTCCTTATTTAATGGGTCGGATTTAACTACCTACTAGACTGAAGTTCAGTTAGTGTCAGTCCGTGGGTTACCTTTCCATTCGGTCATTGGTCATTCCATGGAAATACTCCAGCAGGTATATGAGTAATATATCTTTTAAAAGTTTTCTCATTGAGTGATGCCATGAGCCTAGGGAGTTTAATTATAAGTAGTAGGGTCATCAATCATCATTGTAATACAACTGTCGCAAAGTACCAATTCCTAATCATTTTAAACTTCATCATCATCGTTCAGCCACAGGACGTCCACTGCTGAACATAGCCCCCCCCCAGTGACTTCCAGATCGGCCGGTTGGAAGCGACCTGCATCCTTGTCGCAAAGTATCAATTCCCAATCATTTTAAACTTCATCATCATCATCATCGTTGCAGCCACAGGACGTCCACTGCTGATCATAGGCCTCCCCCAGTGACTTCCAGATCGGCCGGTTGGAAGCGACCTGCATCCTTGTCGCAAAGTATCAATTCCCAATCATTTTAAACTTCATCATCATCATCATCGTTGCAGCCACAGGACGTCCAATGGTGAACATAGGCCTCTCCCAGTGACTTCCAGATCGACCGGTCGGAAGCGACCTGCATCCTTATTTAAGCTTTACTACATATTATAATATTTCACAGCTTTATATACAAATATTTAAGTAGGGCACAGGTACATAGAAAATTTATAAATTGAAATTGAAATTAGATTAAGAAATTGCAGACCTAAGTATTTGATAATATTTTTGACTTGATACATCCACACTACTTCGCCTAAGCGTGGTCTCCATTCGAGAACCTTCCTGCTGTACCTCTCGTCGGTTCTGCGACAGACATTACTTAGGCAAACGTAGTGTAGGACGCCCCCCGGATAGATGGACCGATGACCTGAAGAAGGCAGCTGGCAGCGACTGGATGCAAAGGGCGGGAGATCGTGCGCTGTGGCGGTCCTTGGGGGAGGCCTATGTCCAGCAGTGGACTGCAACAGCGTCTACATTACTACATCCACGCGTTTTAAAGATTATTGACAGACAGACCGACAGACGAACAACGAAGTGATCATAAGGGTTCCTTTTTATCTTTTGAGGTGCAGAACCCTTTAAATGACTAATAAATGTCGACCCTACTGCAGACGTGCGGCAGACATAGCGTGATAACCTCTCAATTAATTAATTTATAGGCTTAATTAACAGCCACTGCGTTGCAGTGACACAAGATGCGCACGGGCAAGCGCAAGAGCGACTGCATTCCTTTGACTCAGGTTAGTGGAGCCTTAAAAACAAAAAGCAGACAAAATTCTGTCTTCTTTTGTCTGTAAACTGAAGCACTCTCATTTGTTATTTACAAGCACAAAATTATTTGGTGCCTACATTTTTAACTAAGGAAGTTTTTATTAGAACGTCTGACGTCATCGTATTACATGCGGGTTCAGGCAATAAAACCGGTTTAAAGAACGTAAAAGCCGTCATTAAAAAAATGGAAATCAAGTTTAATTTCCTGTATCGGTTAAGAGAAAAAAAATGCAACATTAACACTAAGCTACGAAAATACTTACATATATACTCTATATAACATGTATTAGTTAGATGGTACCTAAAAACTGTCTTCTACCTAAATGCAGAATGGAAGAGATTGCTTCTTGCTATTAGGTAATCGCAATTGAACTGCCTAAATTCTGCTACTTTGAGGCCGGATTCGACGAAATTAGCTATTAAGAGAATATATAATATTTACTCCTTGAACTTACTTTTTGATTTCTTACATACTTAGTTTTTTCAACTTACTAATGGAATACACTATTCTTAAAATTGTAGTTCTATGGTTTAATCGTGAATGATTCAGAAATAAATTATACCAATATGTACCTAGTACCTACCAAAATTAATGAAATCAATCAATTTTGTAGAATATAGAATGAATTGATTGATCCAACAAGATGTCAATCATCTCAATCCCGTATAAAAATATGCTCGTTATTACCTTCTTAGATTTGTGGTTGGTAAAATGAAAAATGTCTTATTTCTAGATTAAGCTGTAGTTTACTCTCGAGTTAAAACTTACTCCAGCTTGATGGAATCGGGCCTAAATATATTCTTTGATCTTTATTTATTTTGCGTAGTGTGTGAGTGTCTCCCTATTAAATATACTTATTTACGAACACCTCATGAAGATCATAGTTTAGTTAACTACCTATAGTTCTAAACAATCTACATGTTACTGGCTGCTTGCCGCGACTTCATCTGTGTAGACTGAAGAATTACGCTGGAAAGAAATGAATAATCATCGCGTAAGAACACAAAAATGAAATGTAAAATGTCTGTGTTAAGATAAATCAATATCATAATGTATTAAAACATAATTGTAAATATTTACATGCCATTATAAATATGGCGAAACATGCCGGAATACTGTGTAAATAGAATATCATCTCAATACCATGTTTCATGTAAATAAATTAATTTGAATTTTATCTATACGATGTGTGCCAATTTTCCTGAACTTTCGGGGACTGAATATCAAACATTCAAACGTACAATTTTAAACATTTATAAATAAGTAAGATGTACTATGTACAGTTCTTTCACATTATAAATAGTATATAATGCAATGATAATATGTCAGTAGTTTAGTATCTATTAAGAGACTATGATCCCCTAATTAATGTCGTGATTTTTTTAAAAACCTAACAACCTATTACTTATGTTTTAACTGAATAACTAACGGTCTATTTTGATCGTAAATTTTTGCACGTTATATTTTTACTTTGTTTGCCCTGTAGCCTGTATCACTTCAGTTTAAGATAATGTCAGTCACTATGTAATAGCAAATAAACGTTATAATTATTTTATCTATGATGGTAGTAACGTATAGTTCACGGCAACCATTCGATCTAAAACGCTATGCAAATAAAGTTTGTGACAATAATTCCCGTGTGATTCAACTACTTAGTTATCGTAACGATGATATCAATCGTGTCATCATCATCATTATTTCAGCCACAGGACGTCTACTGCTGAACATAGGCCTCCCCCAGTGGCTTCCAAATCAGCCGGTTGGAAGCGGCCTGCATTCAGCGTCGTCCTGCAACCTTTACCAGGTCGTCTGCGCACCTTGTGGGTGGACGTCCCACGCTGCGCTTGCCGGTACGTGGCTTCCATTCCAGAACCTTTCTGCCCCATCGGCCGTCAGTTCTACGTGTTGTGTGCCCCGCCCATTGTCACTTTAGTTGGCTCATCCGTCGGGCTATGTCAGAGACTTTTGTTCGTTCACGGATCACCTCATTTCTGATATGATCTCGCAAAAAAACACCGAGCATAGCCCTTTCCATAGCGCGCTGTGGCTCAACTGTGTGTCAACTTTGAGCTTTCTTATAAGGCCCATAGTAATAGGCCACGTTTCTGTTCCGTATGTCATCACTGGTAACACACACTGGTTGTAGACTTTCGTCTTTAGGCACTGAGGTATTTTGGACGAGAAGCTGTTGCGTAGATTCCCAAACGCTGCCCATCCGAGTAGGATTCGTCGATTGACCTCCTTCTTAAAGTTGGACCTACCCAACTGGATCACTTGTCCCAGGTAAACATATTTGTCAACAATTTCGAGGATAGAGCTCCCAACTGGTACTGTGTAGGGTACAACATGGGCATTCGACATAATCATTGGTTTGTCCATGGGAAACTCTATAAAGGCGCTAAAAAGGAGATGAAGGTACTCCCTTAAGTACCTATATTATTAGGTTTCAAAATTTTGTATGTACATTTCGGTCATTTCAGCTTTGTTTTAATGTTCTGATGTAATTACCTTTGTTTGCACATCTCATTATTATACCCGAGATAACAATTTAGTGTACCGTGAATTGTTGGACTAAACAAATGTGTTTCCGGGCTTAATTATCATTCTATCTACATTTAATTAAGTGCTGAGAAGTTATAATTAAGTGGCATGTAATAATGTAATTGTAATGATGAGTTTTGTTCAAGAAAGTGTTATTGTTTTGTGATTTCGACTTGATGTTATCGAAGATATGAATCTAAACACTTTAAAAATAATTCATGTGGTCAGTTTTTATTTAAATGTTCGAAATTATTCTAAATTAATGAAATCATTACAGTGTAAAAACATACATAAAGAAAATATAGAGTTCTTAATGCATTTAAAAAACTTCACTCTCATTAAATTAATTTGTTTTGTGTGGTGTGCAATAAAAAGTTGCTAATATCGGTCGATATTCTTGTTTTCTTGGATGCTGAGTGGTTGCATGAAACCGCTTAACAATACTGTTTTAAATTGTCTCGAATTATTAAGCTGCTGGTTTTTTTAAAACTAAAACAGATTGAAGACAGAACAGACAAGATTCGGGTGCGGTTTTTTTATATTCATGGATAGTTAATGGACGTTTTAAATGCGTAACGAAGAATGGTTCAGCTGAAATTTATCAGCAAATTTTCTATTCTCAGGAATCTCTCCTTTCAAATTGAAATTTAACACTTTTTTCTCTACATCTGAATAACTTCAAATAAGGTTTGAAGTAAAAGAACCTTGAAATAAAAGTTTTAAGAATCGCCGATTCGCAAAACCATTTCGTCTTGTAATAAAAGCCTCGAAGCCTTAAAGTAAAAACTTTTTTTTAAATTCCTTTGCTCGTAAAGTTCATCTTTATGTTGGGTATAGGCTGCATAAAATCATTTTTCATGATCTAGCTAGTGCATAAAGTAAAATCTTCATCTAAGTCTCAGACTCCAAGACAAAGGTCGTTAGGTAAACAGCCACACATGTAATTAAACATCGTCAAATAAATGATTATGACGTGATAACGTCTTATAAATCGATCACCGGCTGCACGCACGAAAGGTTTCACGTTCCGAGTGCGAGCGAGAGCGCGGAACAAGCGATAGAGAGGCACGATCGGCCTTAGCGTTCGGCTTGTGACGCATCTATCTCTCCTCCACTCCATCGGCCGATGCGTCCCAGTAGCATCAATGTTTTCCTAAGACATTATCACGTAAAAGTTGGGCTTTTCTCACACTCAAACTCTTCTGTCTTCAGATTCCTGAGCACCACCAGAGCTCGGCTTCGGGCTTCAGCGACGGCGACCCGGCCTCCGGCGACAACAATGAGGTCCTCTCCGATGAGACCACAGCCAAGTGAGTAACTAACATTTACATTATTCTGATTTACTCACGTGAGGGTCAAGAATTAGCTTCGTAATAATGTCACGACAAAATTTGTCAGCATTTAATGCTGAACGCGAAACTTTTGACTCGTAGATACCCTTTACCCGAATAAGGCAAAGCCAAAAGGAAGGGTAATTAATATAAGCATCAAATAAATAAATATAATGACAATAAATACATTTTTTATTGTTGACCTTCGCCTGACAGGTTAGTATGTTTGTATGTGCCACCGTATCGTCTAAACTATTGAACTGATTTTAATGAATAGAAAAAAAAAAAATATTTCTCACCAAAAATGACATATTGATACATTACATGATAACAATGAATCCCTATTTATAAACATAAATAAGTCATTCGTGGGAGACTGGTGCCTGTGTAGGTTCAGAGACCCGTATTACAGGTCAATGAGGTGTCGATAGATTTGTAATAATGGCCCGGGTAACATAGGCTATTATCAAAAGTTAATTGATTCAAAATATGATCGTAGTCGTATGGTTTTAAGTTTTTTGAAATCTCCTAAAAACTGGTACTGATACATACTTTACTATAGTAATTTTCCCGATTTAGTTGTTTCTGATTTTTATAACACAAATGCTTTATATCTTCTCTTAGGATAAGAGCAATGTAAATATTGTCTAGTTTAGTTAGGTACCTATTTATTTAGTTAATTCGCTTTTTTATCACTTTCGTCACACAAAATATTTAAGGGGCTCCCGTACAACAAACGTATTTTTTTTGCCGTTTTTATAGATAATGGTACGGAACCCTTCGTGCGCGTGTCCGGCTCGCTCTTGGCCGGTTTTTATATTAGCAAATAAAATTATCTTCTATTATTGTTTCTTAGACAATTGTCTAAGACATGACAATATTGGCAATCGTCTACGAAACAACGACATACGTGAGTGGACGTTTCCCAAAGCACTTATTCGCGTGAACTGCTCTGATTCGGTCAGAGGTCCGAGTCCCGTGTTGCAAGCGAGGGGGCTAATAAGGAAGCGGGGTCAAAGAACCGCGCGTTGCGAAATGCGCTGATGAAATGCACAATCTGCAATAGGGCTACCGAGAGACAAAACTATTTTGTACTAATATAAAAAACAGGCCAAGTGCGAGTCGGACTCGCGCACGAAGGGTTCTGTACCATTATCTATAAAAACGGCAAAAAAATCACGTTTGATATATGGGAGCCCCCTTAAATTTTTATTTTATATTGTTTTTTTAGTTTTTTGTAGTTATAGCGGCAGCAGAAATACATAATCTGTGAAAATTTCAACTCTGTAACTATCACGGTTCATGAGATACAGCCTGGTGACAGACGGACAGACGGACAGACGGACAGACAGACAGACAGACAGACAGACAGACAGACAGACAGACAGACAGACAGACAGACAGACAGATAGACAGACAGACAGACAGACAGGCAGACAGACTGACAGACGGACAGCGGAGCCTTAGTAATAGGGTCCCGTTTTACCATTTGGGTACGGAACCCTAAAAACCATTGAATACTAACAATGATCCCGTCACACATGTGTGCGAGAATTGAGCGAAAAGGGTAAAGTTACCTGAATCACTTGTGTTATATAAATCAGAAACAGCACCGTCACCACATCACCCGGACTCGAGACAATATAAAACATATCGTCGTTTCCTACGTTGACACGACCAGGAATCGAACCCGGGACCTTATGCGACGCCAAGTCCGATATAATACCATTGAGCCTATATTTGATTCGACGACCTCCGTGGCTCCGCAGCAGAGAGGCGTGCACGCCGGACTTGGCGCCGCCTGTGGTAGCGGGTTCAACTCCCGGACGCACTTTCAAAATATGGTAACATAGCCGCCAACTTGAACTTTTATCGAAACGTAATCATGTCCGTGCCGGCGACATCAGAGTCATGTTCGATTTTTCGATAAAAGTTCAATTTTGACAAAAAATATGCGATAAATCGCTATAACATATTATCAAATCGTCGTATCGTGTTTTGTTGCTTATGCTAGAGGGGCTGGGCAGTGAATGTTGTTTGGTCCTAATATTTATTTATTTGACGCTTACATAAATCTTTTGATTGATACTTGTCGTGAAGCCTAGTCAGAGGCTTTAAGAATAGAATAAGATGGATAAAGCCGCTTGAATACATTTGACAAGTTTAGTCTAGCCTTATAATCCGTCCTACAACACTGACCCCGCGTGGTGGAGTAAGGCTCACCCACACTACCTCATAAATGAATTTATTATAAATAAATGAATTATAAATGAATTTTGGAAAACACCACAGACATTGTTCTGATCCTAAGGTAAGTTGCTAAAGCACTTGTGTTATAGAAATCAGAAACAACGACGGTACCACAACACCCAGACCCGAGACAATATAGAAAAGTTCGTTTTCTACATTGACCCGACCGGGGATCGAACCCGGAACCTCAGAGATGGCGTCATCATATTAGTCCGGCGTGCTCGCCTCTCGGCTACGGAGGTCGTCATACATCCTTCCTACAACACTGACCCCGGGTGGAGGAGTAAGGCTCACCCACACCACCTCATAGTTGAAGCCTGTGCCATGATGGGACGTTAATTTTTTACTTTACTCGAGTTTTTTAAAGAGTCGATTCGATTACCTCTGCGCTTAGTTCCCTGCACTCCTTCCAACTCTGGTATAGAGGGTCTGTTCAGGGGCATGCGGTGCATATAAGCAATTAAGCAGTGCCTACCTGGTAATTAAATTGAGTTAGGCAGTAGGTACTTACAAATGTGTTCATTGATGAAAAAACAGATTTTGATCAATAAAACATTTCAGTATGTATTTACTGCCTAGTCTGCCTACCTCGAAATAAAACTATTGCACGCCACTGGGGCAGTTAGTACATCGTGCAGCACCATAGTTCCAGGACTATCAACAAAAATATTGATTATAATTTCAATATGTTTTTTTTTAATTTAAATAAAATACCGTCAATCTGATGCAGCCCTTAAATAGTTTCAGTGAGTAAGCAACGAGACATGTTTGATGTATCCCACGCTGCATTTCGCCTTTTAAACAAGTATCTTTAACCCTTTAGCCAAGCAAAACGAGACACAAAAGGTATACATTTTATAGTGAAGCGGTCGCAAGAGACCGCTCGGCATTTAGTTAAAATAATAATGTCGCCACAATCTCTCTAACAATAAGCATTGTGACTTTTTTAAATATATACCTAATGTCTCAGATAAGTATATAATAATAAATACAATGGACAACTAACGTGTTCGTAAAACTAAATAGCAATGACTATTGACTATGCAATGGGGGCGGCAGACATTACAATGTTTATATTTTTAACCTGCTTCAAAATTATGGTCATTCACGTGAAAAACACCACTCAAAATGGTACTCAGACCACATGAGCTCTTAAGGGAGACTGCTTTTTCATAGCATGACATAAGCAGGCTTGCTAAGGGGCCAGATTGTGTGACTACATAATTTGCAAAGGGTGCATTACACTTGCAATAAATAACCAATTGACACACATTGCACCTATTACGGTGTCAGCGAGAAAGATCGTAAATTATGATTTATCATTGACCATCTGAGGGGACTGGGACCTAGTTATCGTGTAATTCGAACCTAAAACTGATTTCAATCTTGGTTAGACTACAGTTTCTAATAAAAGCATCGTACCCTTTGATCGCTTTGCCTGTTCCAATAACATTAGTGATGTCTCAGAACGTGAAGTTTGCTAAAAAATAATGGTAAGGCGTTATAGGCAATGCTTAGAATTTTGGAATCAAATGTAAATAGTTATGTTAGACGATTATTATTTGTTGTATTACTACAAACCTTGATCATTAAACTATAAAAATATTTTATGCGAGTAGTTTTACTCAAACTCAATAATCTTCAGCTATGTAAAGTCATCATGGCCTACATAAATAAATAAATACTTACCTATTTATAATACAAAGTGGTACTAGAATCTACTATTATCTTTATTCAGCGATGCATAATTATTTATTGCGATTAAAGCGATGTATAATGAGTGACGTACCTAATGTTTGTCTCATTTAAATTACATTCAATTAAGTACCTAGGTATAATTTATATATTATTATTTAATAATGACTCAGTAGTTAAATTTTAAGAGAAACACATTGTTTGCAACGCTTATAAATTTATTAATCTTTACACCTTGAGTTAAGTAGGTATGTGTGACACACTTTACCTACAGCGTCTTGTGATCTTATCTGAACTAGTCGTTACCCTATGAACTATGAAGTTAAGGTGTGTTTTCACAAAGTTTTTCTATTTACAAACAAATAACAATCAGAGCAGAATCTGTGTTGCTTGCCACTTATGTGAAAATACAGCATTTTAATATATTATGTTGTATTATATTATAACAAACTACTTAATTCTCTGAGGAAGCCATTCTACAAAAAATAAAAATAAAATAAGCGCTCAAGAAACATTCATTTATAAGTAAGTAAAAGCAAGGAAATCACCAAACCTTTCCAATAAGTGCAAGTTCTTTATTAACCCTCCGATACCGCTTAATACGTCGTAATTTCCATCTCTTAAAGCAAAAACCTCAATAAAACAATAATATATTTATCGAGGGCATAATATTTACTAACTCAACACGCTCCTCGTCACGAATAGGAATCCCCTGTCAATCTAATCAATTATATCGGTATTTAACAAACAGCATATATTTATAAGGGACTGTTTCACAATGTACAGATAAGCTCTGCATAAGTTTTAAGCTATATTTTACTGATCTTATCTGAAGGATAAACACGATTTTTGAGATTCACGACCGTCAATGATGTCCCACCTGAGGTCGATGATTTTTTTCAAGTGTTATTTATCTTCAATTAAACCTTGCATGGAATTGCTAAAAACAAAAATTTACAATGTTTAAGCATTTCTGATCTTAACCAATAGTCAAATATTTGTAAAAATATTTCTATAGGGTGTTGACGGTGGTATACTGCTCGGCTATACATATAGCTACAACATTGATCAGAATACGCTGGCTTTGACAGCGAGAAATAACACTTGAGGAATTTCATCTTGTCACGTGACGTCCTCGGTAGCTTAGTGGTCAAAGCACTCGCCCGGTATGCGATGGGACGTGGGTGTGGGTTCGTGTCCCACCTGAGGTCGATGATTTTTTTCAAGTGTTATTTATCTTCAATTAAACCTTGCATGGAATTGCTAAAAACAAAAATTTACGATGTATGACTACACCATTTCCTTATCATTTTTTATCCTCTACATAATATATTTATCTTTTACATAATTTTATCCGTACATTGTGTAAGGCCCTAAATCTAGTAATAGTAATCTAGTAATAGTATAGTACTACCTAGGAGAAATATACGCATGATAATTATTATTTTTCACCTTTGCGCTACGTACCGGAACAGTAGCGACTAGAAAACATGTCGCAAAGAACGATGATTACTATGACAAAATAGAATGCGAGATATTCGAAAAAATTTTTTCCAAAGTTCTTCTTAGGTTTAACAAAAATAATTTTGCACTCAACTTTTTTTGTTTCACTTAAATACATGCATATTCAGCTTATTTATATCCTAACTAATCTTTTAATTTAATTCCAATTGTAATTATTTTTCGTTTAGAAATTTCGTAGAATTACAAATTACATAATTCAACAATTATTTTTATATATATTTTATCAACAAGTAATAGTCAAATTAGTTGTTTTCATTTACTAAAAAACTTATCAACAGGATTTTTGGAAGCGAAACAGATTTTTTTCAGGTGTCAATAAATTTCTGACTCTCATTATTGTGCAGTGTCTTCAACCGATATTTAATAATCACATCCGCGTCATTAACTAAGTTTTAAGGGTCAATATAACGAAAACAAAATACAAAACGACGCACACTATTCGCGCGAACGACCGCCGCTGCGCCTGCGCCGGTCAGTCAGCCCGCGCACGCGTCGCGCACTCCCGCGCTTTCCACTTTCCGCGATAGATCACAATCTATACTGCCCTACTAAGCACAAAAGCGGTATCTTATAAAAAGAAAGAAATAGTATTTATTTAGTTCTTAACACAAATCGCATAGCTTAAAAAAAATCACATCTAATGAACTAAGTCTAATAGCGGTATCTTCTTTAAAACATACGACAAAACCATCAATCAGTGACTTACAAAGAAAATTATTTTTGCATTATATTTTCTCGAAACTTGCTTTAAAGTGAAATACCGCTTTGCGTTTACTACGACAGTATAGTATAGATCATTGAGTGACCGCGATTATGTGCAGTTGCGGACGGGAATAGGATTTGGAAAAACATTAAATGTTATTATTGGCTTTGGATTTTGCGGTGCTATAAAACTTCATGTGAGTATTTTATTTGCTCGTCCAGTATAATATGCTTTTAGTATGCTGTCGAGACTGCCACGGTTCTGTAGTGCATCTGAGATGTTTGTGCAAGCCCGCACGGATTGCTTTCACGCGATAATACGCAAAAAAAAAACAGCTTCACTGCTAAGAAGAGTGGGAGACAGTCCCAACAGCATTCTAGAAACAGTAGCATAGAACTACTATTCTCCCTTAAATAAAAAGTTTGTATGAAACCTAATGTATGTTTACTAATACTATCTCATCTGTTACTAACTCTGCTATGGATTTATTGGTCCGAAATAAATGAATTATTATTATTTATTTTTAAAATACAGTTAATACGTAAAAGTTACATCAGGTATGGGTAATTTAACTGTATAAGTCGTTTATCGTGAAAATATCCTTGACGTCAGATACGCAAAACTTCTTTGAACTGGTCGTGGTGCTCTAATACAACAATATTTTCTATGGAACCAACATAGATAACAAAGTTTACTCAAATAATTCCGTACAAACTGACCAAGAAGTTAGTTTGGGACATCTTTTGAACAGGTACATAAATATTTTTTCATTTTCATACTAAACTCAATTAATTAGGACCAGTTTTGTATGAACAGTTTTTTCTTCAAAATCATGATAACATATATTATTATGGGCTATTGTATTAATGTGCATAATAGTGCATACCTTTCGTGCCACTGGAATAGGGGTCAATACATAACACCATAAAAATGATACTACATACCATATTACAATGATATATTACACATCAATATCATTGGGAGAGTTATCTTAGTTAATCTTCGTCAAAGTAGTAATTAGTTTTATTTATAAAACTTTAGGCAAAGAAATTGCAACAGCCTAAAAATATTTAATACAATTATTGAAATATCGCACAACCACTTCATGGTACACTTCATGTTTTTTAGGGTTCCGTACCCAAAGGGTAAAACGGGACCCTATTACCACAGAGTAGATATTATACTCTATTACTAAGACTCCGATGTCCTGTCTGTATCTTATGAAGAGTGATAGTTAGAAAGTTGATTTTTTAGTAGTTATTTGTTATTATAAAGGCAACAGAAATACATCATCTGTTGGTGTCGCTATATCTGAGGTAGTTGGTGTAGAAAAATAAATTCTATTTTTTTATCAAGATAAACTACCCTAGGAATGTGAAACCTTCCTTCAAATTCAAATTCAAAATTTGTACATACCAAATCAAAGACTGAAAATATACTACAACAATGTTTATTGCAATGCCATTAGAATATATAATAAATTACCCATTAAATTAAGAGCACTGACATTAAACAAATTTAGACATAAATTACACAATTTTCTGCTACAAGAGTGCTACTATTCCCTTAAGGAATACAATGACATAAAATTAAATAATAACCAGTTTGACTTTTAATAACGGACGACGTAAGAGAAATAAATAATTAATATATATGCTTAAACAATTAATCCTACTATTAATTTATTAATTCAATGTTTAAATTTAATGTAAAATCAACTTTAATATTGTAACATTTTATATTTCTAAGCCAGGAAATAATGACAGAATATGTCGGAACCTGCTTACCTCTAAGATCTTTTTTGTACCATGTTCTTTGGAATAAATAAATAATTATTATTATTCTTATTATTATTCAACATCCTAAACAAATCATGAAACTGTTATCTTTGATAGTTTGTTTAATGAGCTCTGTTTAAGCTCTATTCGATGTTACGAAAAAATGAAAAATCTTTATTCGATTTGATCCATAGTTTCAGGGACATCCTGTATAACTATGACATACTTATGGTCTAGTGACAAGACCCAGCCTTGCCCCTTTACCCTTTAGGCTTCACGAGGCAAGGCAAGTCTTTCTGTGATGAGCAAAAGTATTTGTATATCGGGTGTAAAAAAAGGCTTTACGAAGCCGAATACCAGATATTCTACGTATTATTACGATCATTTTTTTCTTTTACACTATACCTGGAAAATGACGGGTTACCGAGTTATTGACAGTCAAAGTTACATTTTTTTTTCAAACATTTTTACAAAATTGACTTCTGTTTGATAATACTAAACTTTTTTACAAAGAAACATGATAAACATTTTCAGCACTTCTTTCTTCTGTGGCGTGCGCGCTATACATTGCGGGTTAGAAATAAGTTATTTTTTTTTATACCCAAAAATAAAGGTCATTTCCCAACAATTATTTTTTTTGCATTCTTTTTGGTTTATGTATAGAATTCGTGGTTTAAGGCTTCGTTAAGCCTTTTTTTACACCCTGTATATGTTTGTATTGTTGTGTTATTTGTACGTACATGAGTAAGCCATGACATTACATGTTATGTCTATCCGTTATCTAGTCGCGACAGTTAATTTGATAATTGTTTAAATAATGTATTTATTTACAATATTTATATGTAATTTGCTCTAGGTAATACAAATTGCAATAGGCACCTAACTCTATCAATGTTAAACACGTCATAAATAGATAAATACGACATTTTTTTTCAACATTGACCAGATGGGAATCGAACCCGGGACCTCAGATATGGCCAAATCCAGCGTACTCGCCTCTCGGCTACTGAGGTCATCTCTCCCTCGTTATAGTCATGATGAACATGATTGTCTGCCTGTATTAAATGTTATGTTACACAATTTAAGTAGCTATTTGCTTTACTTGTGTTTAAAGGTCAAAAATAAAACAAAAACACACCAGACCATCTCAAGTTCATGATTATACATTTTCGCGCTATAAGTATATTTACTCACTTCGGCGTTTCCTCATTATCACTGTATTATACAATGCACAATGCCATGGAAGTTTGAATCTTATGGCTCTCGAGATAAGGGTCAGAGATCCGAGTTTCCAATTTCTTGACAATACTGCGACCTACTCGCGGTCGCGTTTGTGTGGTGTATCGTTTAGTACTAGCTTCGGACCGGCTACTTTGTCTGCGTTGACTTTAGAATTACTTCAGTGTTCTGAAACATCATCTCATGGGAATAAAAACCAATAAAACCAATTTATTTCTATAAATAGCCTTGAACTAAGCTCTTTTACACGTGCCAATTTTTTTCCCTACCACTTACCAATACAAAACCTGGACCGGAATCCGGAAATATTTATTTTATTCTGCTTTATAGTATTTCTTGTTATAGCGGCAACAGAAATACATCATCTGTAAAAATGTTAAACTTTCTAACTATCCGTTGACAGACAGACAGATAGACGGACGGACAGCCGAGTCTTAGTAATATAGGGTCTCGTTTTGCCCTTTGGGTACGGCACCCTAAAACGGGTAGCATTATGTTCAGCTAGAATAATATTTGTTTATGTCAATTTTTTGCTGTTTTTAACACATGTTCTTCATCATCATCATCATCATCAGCCCACACTAGTCCACTGCTGGACATAGGCCTCTCCAATTGCACGCCACTCTGCACGATCCACGGCTACTCTCATCCAGCTCCTGCCAGCAACCTTGCGAAGATCGTCACTCCATCTAGTCTGAGGGCGTCCCACACTACGCTTGCCGACACGCGGTCTCCACTCAAGAACTCGTTTACCCCAGCGGTTATCGGTTCTGCGACAAATATGGCCGGCCCACTGCCACCTTAGCTTGCTTATTCGATGGGCTATGTCGATTACTTTAGTTTTCTGTCGGATTACCTCATTTCGGATCCGATCCTTCAGAGAAACTCCGAGCATAGCCCTCATAGAGCATAGATTTAAAGTCGCTCAGCGAGCTACACATGGTCTTGCATTATTTCAATAACAATTTGTACGTGTGCTTTTCAGACAATTTAGTTTATTCGTAATTAACCGTGCGTGATTGTGTGGCCTCTTACTATGGGCCTTATTAAGAAGCTTAAAGTTGCACAGCGCGCTATGGAAAGGGCTATGCTCGGTGTTTCTTTGCGAGATCAAATCAGAAATGAGGAGATCCGTGAACGAACCAAAGTCGCTGACATAGCCCGACGGATTAGCCGGCTGAAGTGGCAGTGGGCGGGGCACATAACACGTAGAACTGACGGCCGATGGGGCAGAAAGGTTCTGGAATGGAGGCCGCGTATCGGCAAGCGCAGCGTAGGACGCCCACCCACAAAGTGGGCAGACGACCTGGTAAAGGTTGCAGGACGACGCTGGATGCAGGCCGCTTCCAATCGGCCGATCTGGAAGTCACTGGGGGAGGCCTATGTTCAGCAGTGGACGTCCTGTGGCTGAGATGATGATGATGATGATGATGATTGAGTAACAAACATACAAACTTTGATGTTTATTTTATAGTAAGATCACATTTCACATTAAATTATGTTGTCACGGTTGGCCTCTAAAATGATATGATTACGTACACGAATTTACAGTATTTCGTTGTGGGTTTTTTTGCTTGTTTATTTTCCGGTTATCTTGCGTGGGAGTAGGATATGGTATCATTGTCTGGCTAGAGGATAAAATATTTTATTTTTTACAAAAAAAATTATTATGATCTCGATTTCCCCAACTTATTATTCAGGCGAAGATTTAAGGACGCTAAAAACGAGGCAATTAAAAATTACATAACATTATAAACACAATTGTGTCAACATTGGCTAGCTTGGGTGCAACTAACTTAAAAGTGTAACAAATATACCAATTTTTTTTCCTTGTTAAATTAATTAATTGTTCGTAGAGAATTTATGTTGGTGTGAGCATATTCTATTTTTAACCGACTTAAAAAAAAAGGAGGTTCTCAATTCGTCTGAATGTTGTTTTTTTTTTTTTTTTTTATGTTTGTCACACGATTACACCGTCAATTATAAACCGATTTCAAAATTTATTTTTTAGTTTGAAAGGGTATACTTTCGAGGTGGTCCCGTTTACACCAAGTCAGATTCTGATGATGGGATCCCTGGGAAATCGAGGGCAACCCTCAATTTTTATAGGCACCCATAATGTTTTGAATATATTTTCTGACTCAATGCTGATTTTTGGGTCTGGTAATCATCATGTCATGTTGCTGACCTGATGATGGAAGCCACGGAACTCCTTAACGGATAGGAGTTAGAAGATTATACTGCAATTTGTCGACAGAACGTATTTCGCAGCGTGTTGAGCAGACATGGAGCTTATGAGGTACCAGACCGCCAATTTTTATTTACTGGGGGCGTACCCGCACACCCAAAAACGAAAAAAAAATTCAAAGTTCATTTCTTAAATTAAATTGGTATTTAACGCAAGACCTTATCCTATGGTTACGACACCAAAATAGCCACCGTTCTGGTTGGAGTGTAGGAAAACCCTTTCCTTAAGACTTACAAATTTTCGTCGAAAAATTGACCCTATATAACACCTTATTTTTATCATACCATTAGATGGGGGGTCCATAGAGGACCAACATTAGTTAAGGTTACTTTGCTGTAAAGTCATTTTTGGCGGAGTTCGGAGGGGAAAAATAGAGTACTTAACACTTAAAATTGTGAAATAAAATAAGTTTAATAAAAAACTAAAAACCGACTTCAAAATGAAACTAAAAAGCGAAAAATAATATTGACTAAAACATACGTAATCAGTTCTTTTTGGAGTCGGTGCGAATGAACAAATTTAAACTTTCGATGGCTGGCACCGACTCTAAAAAGAACTGATTACGTATGTTTTAGTCAATATTATTTTTCGCTTTTTAGTTTCATTTTGAAGTCGGTTTTTAGTTTTTTATTAAACTTATTTTATATAAGCACTAGTACCGAGTTAAAGTTATGACGCAATAAATGAATATGAATATGAATATGAATATGAAAGTCGTACAGCGTATCTAAGCTACGGAAATATGCTTGCCACTTTTTTTTACATGTTCATTATCATCATAATGTTGTTCAAAAAAGGAGACAAGACCCTATTGAAGAACTACCGACCCATTTCGCTCCTAAGCCACGTCTACAAGCTGTTTTCTAGAGTCATCACAAACCGCCTTGCGCGAAGACTCGACGAATTTCAACCACCAGAGCAGGCCGGGTTTCGAGGAGGATACGGCACCATAGACCACATCTTCACAATGCGGCAGATTATACAGAAGTGCGAAGAGTACAATCGACCCCTGTGCTTAGCATTTGTGGACTATGAGAAGGCGTTTGACTCTTTCGAGACCTGGGCTGTTCTAGAATCCCTGCAGCGATGCCAAGTCGACTGGCGATATATCCAAGTGTTGAGGTGTCTCTACAATGCAGCCACAATGGCCGTCCAAGTACAGAACCAGCAAACTAAACATATCCCCTTACATCGAGGTGTGAGACAAGGGGATGTTATATCCCCCAAATTGTTCACAAATGCCTTGAAGGATGTGTTTAAAATGCTGGACTGGAAAGGACAAGGCATCAACATCAACGGTGAATACATCTCACACTTGCGATTTGCGGACGACATCGTCATCGTGGCCGAAACGTTGCAGGATCTACAATCCATGCTGAACGGCCTTGCTGATTCTTCTCAACGCATCGGTCTGCGGATGAACCTGGACAAAACCAAGGTTATGTTCAACGACCACATCATTCCGGAACCGATTGCAGTGCAAGGCAGTGATCTCGAGGTTGTTAAGGAATATGTCTACCTCGGGCAAATCTTGCAGTTGGGCAGAAACAACTTCGAGAGAGAGGCCAGTAGAAGAATACAGCTGGGCTGGGCAGCATATGGGAAATTACGTCGAGTATTACTTAAGACGAAAGTTTTCAATCAGTGCGTCCTACCCGTCATGACATACGGAGCCGAAACGTGGACACTCACGATAGGGCTGGTCCACAGATTTAAAGTCGCTCAGCGAGCTATGGAAAGGGCTATGCTCGGAGTTTCTCTGAGGGATCGGATCCGAAATGAGGTAATCCGACAGAAAACTAAAGTCATCGACATAGCCCATCGAATAAGCAAGCTGAAGTGGCAGTGGGCCGGCCATATTTGTCGCAGAACCGATAACCGCTGGGGTAAATGAGTTCTTGAGTGGAGACCGCGTGTCGGCAAGCGTAGTGTGGGACGCCCTCAGACTAGATGGAGTGACGATCTTCGCAAGGTTGCTGGCAGGAGCTGGATGAGAGTAGCCGTGGATCGTGCAGAGTGGCGTGCAATTGGAGAGGCCTATGTCCAGCAGTGGACTAGTGTGGGCTGATGATGATGATGATCATCATAATCAACATGTAAAAAATAAAATTTTATAAAAAACAAAAACCCGACTTCAAAATTAAACTAAAAAGCGAAAAATTATCACATTTGGCACCGACTCCAAAATTTACCGATTAGGTTTGTCTTAGATATTATTTTTCGTTTTTTAGTTTAATTTTGAAGTCAGGCTTTAGTTTTTTATAAAACTTTATTTTATTTTACAATTTTACACGACGCACGTACGCCGAGCGACAAGACCGACATGGTTTGCAATCCCTGGCACCAGCGCAGTAGGCCGCTTGCTTACTAGGCCCGCAGTGTGGCCAGAACGCGTGGATAGGAAAGTTTGAAAACTACGCGCGGTGTCTCGCTCAGTCCGTCGCGCTAGGCTTAGGCCTCAGTCGCTGCAGTATGGACGCAAAGGCGGTTTTCCACGTCCGCGCTAGGCTTGTTGCGAAATAGTTGCGAGATCTTACAATTTTCTCATTTGCGTATTATAATAATTAACTGATTTAAAATGAGTTTTCTATTACTTCGGTACACAACATTATTGGCGACAAATCTGGCAACCCTGTTGCAAGACAAAAGTCCAGAGATAATTAGACTAGTCTGGGTGGCCAGATCTGTCGCCAACAATGATCTTACACAGCATTAAAATGCACCAGACAAATACGCCATCGTCATAATAGGTTTTATGGTCTTAGTAAGAAATTGTGTGTTACAAAAACTGCACCTAGTTTATGAGGTACGTGACAGATAAACATACATACATATATACATCATCATCATCACCAGCCTATATCAGTCCACTGCTGGACACAGGCCTCTCCAAAAGGAGGATTTTGCCATAATCGCCACGCTTGGCAGGCGGGTTGGCGATCGCAGTTTGGCCAATGGTGGAGAGGAGACGCTGCTGCCCGTATTCATACATACATACATGCGTAGCCTGCTAAAATCATATCTCCCTTATTCCGGGGCTTCACCTGCGTTTATATCAAATATCGTACTTATTAATGGAATTAAAACGCAAAACAAAACGCAGGTGAAGCCCCAGCGTTCAGTTTTGCTTATCGGGTGATTACCCATTCGTGCTTCTAATTGACTACTTACAAACTCGAAACTCCTTATTATCCTTAGCGCCTAGTTTTGTTGTTAGGACTTTTGTCAGAAACTTGTAAAAAGGGACCTTCAGCGCAGTCGCCGCTTTTGATGACTTTTATTTAATGCTACTGGAATTTTATAATAATTTTGTCATAACAACAGATAATGAAAACAGGCCACGCATGAATCGTGCTTTAACGATAAAAGGATTAATATTAAATACAGGGTGTACAAGAGAATAGGACACTCCTTAAAACCACGTGATCAGCTGGTCATATACAGCATCTTTTTCTTTGAAATCACGATTTCGATGTTGGTCCCATAGGAAAAGTTATTGTATATGACCAGTTGATCACGTGGATCTAAGGAGTGTCCCATTTTGTACACCTTGTATAACCCTGGCACGAAACCCTTCGTGTGCGACTCCGACTCACAACAGGCCAGCTTTTTTATACATTTATTCAGAATTAAAGTGCAGTTTGGACAGTTTCACCGTTTCCTTAGTTCATGACTAGCAATCTGCACTTGAGTACTCGACCAACGATGCTTAAATTGCTTCGTTCCGCTCGTGCTCAGTAACACCGTACGTGATGGTTCCAGGAATTGAGAATTTTTTTCCTCATTACTCTGGAATGACTCAGCGCGAGGCCGACTCAGTTCATTCAGGGGATCACAATTTGGGGCTCCTTAAGAAGAAAAGTCGTCAAGAATACAATATAAAAAAAGTTTAATAAAAAACTAAAAACCGACTTCAAAATGAAACTAAAAAGCGAAAAATAATATTGACTAAAACATACCTAATCAGTTCTTTTTGGAGTCGGTGCCAGCCATCGAGAGTTAAAATGTGTTCATTCGCACCGACTCCAAAAAGAACTGATTAGGTATGTTTTAGTCAATATTATTTTTCGCTTTTTAGTTTCATTTTGAAGTCGGTTTTTAGTTTTTTATTAAACTTTTTTTATTTTACAATTTTAAGTGTTAAGTCCTCTATTTTTTCCCTCCTAACTTCGCCAAAAATTACTTTACAGCAAAGTAACCTTAACTACTATTGGTTCTCTATGGACCCCCCATCTAATGGTATGATAAAAATAAGGTGTTATATAGGGTCAATTTTTCGACGAAAATTTTAAAGTCTTAAGAAAAGGGTTTACCTACACTCCAACCAGAACGGCGGCTATTTTGGTGTCGTAACCACAGGATAAGGTCTCGCATTAAATAACAGGTTAAATTAAGAAAGGAACTTTCAAATTTTTTTTCGTTTCTGGGTGTGCGGGTACGCCCCCAGTAAATAAAAATTGGCGGTCTGGTGCCTCATAAGCTCCACGTCTGCTCAACACACTGCGAAATACGTTCTGTCGACAAAAAGCAGTATTATCTTCTAACTCCTATCCGTTAAGGAGTTCTGTGGCTTCCATCATCAGGTCAGCAACATGACATGATGATTACCAGACCCAAAAATCAGCATCGAGTCAGAAAATATATGCAAAACATTATGGGTGCCTATAAAAATTGAGGGTTGCCCTCGATTTCCCAAGGATCCCATCATCAGAATCTGAATTGGTGGAAATGGGACCACCTCGGGAGTATACACTTTCAAACTAAAAAATAAATTTTGAAATCGGTCCATAATTGACGGCGTAATCGCGTAACATACATACAAAAAAAAAAAAACAGCAACAACATTCAGACGAATTGAGAACCTCCTCCTTTTTTTTTTGAAGTCGGTTAAAAATTGAGTACTTACAGAAAGTTAAGGCATTTGATGAAAATATGATTCATTATCTGCTCAAAAATATAATAATTGAGTAAAATCATAAAACTTTTTATATTTAATGTAACTTCCAAATCGTAAAGAGACAAAGGTTGACTGGTAAAGAATGTCTTATGTCATTTACCTATTATACGTTAAAAGACAAGCTGACCTATGAGACTGCGTAACAATAGAATTAAATAAGAATAACGAAAGGACTCATTCAACGGATGTTTGCATTTTTAACCGACTACGGCGAAGCCAAAAGGAAGGGTAATAATTTTAGCAGTTTATGTATGTTTGTTTGTATGTTCCACCGTAGCGCCTTAACTACGGAACCGATTTTAATGAACAAGGTGTCAATATATTTGTAATAATAGCCCAGGTAACATAGCTATAAATTTTATAAGACGGAATTTAAACCTCAGATTGTACTCTAGAAAAAAATTAAATTATGATAATCTCCACGTGTTTGGTTTCTAAAGAAAGGTCTCGGCGAGGATATTACAAATATTTATATATATATCATATTGTTTAAGTCAAAATACATTTTTTAAATGCGGTCGTACAGTACGCGCGGTCCAGTCGTAGTCGGGTTATAGTTTTTAAACTTTATAATTATTAATCAACGACAAAGAGATAAGCACTGCTCCTTAAAAATTGCTATACTTAATACCTACTTAAGCCGCAATATATCGGGTGTAAAAGAAGGCTTAACGAAGCCGAACACCACATATTCTACGTATTATTACGATATTTTTTTTCTTTTACACTATACCTGGGAAATGACGGGTTACTGAGTTATTGACAGTCAAAATTACAATTTTTTTTAAAGACTTTTTACAAAATTGACTCCTGTTTGATAATACTACACTTTTTTACAAAGAAATATGATCCGCTTACATACACAGGCATAGTCTGTGGCGTGCGCGCTTCACATTGCGGGTTAGAAATAAGTTATTTTTTTTGATACCCAAAAATAAAAGTCATTTCCCAGCAATTATTTTTTTTGCATTCTACTTGCTTTTATGTAAAGAATTCGTGGTTTAAGGCTTCGTTAAGCCTTTTTTTACACCTTGTATGTAGTACTACAACCTTGAAACAGAACACGTTCTGTTTATGACAATGATGAATCAAATAGGTTTGTTCCAAAAAAGGACTTTATATGCAAAATAATATTCTAGACGTGGCTGGTTCGCCTGTGTCTCTACAATAGCTCTAATGTTTATCCAATTTCTGCTCGAATTCGCAGAGCCCCCCTCCGCTCGCCCCGCCGCACCCCGCGCAGACTCAGGTCGGAGTTCAGCATGGACGATGACGAGTACTCACCTAGCAACTCGGTCACGTCAGTCAACTCGCTTGCCAGCTTGCTTCGGGAGAAGTTACAGGTCAGTGTATAACGCTGGAAAAACCTACACAGATATACACTAAGATACTTTTGTTGACTGGATAAATAATAATAATAATTAAATAAAAATCTTTATTTTCTCTTCCACAATCTAAGTCTTGACAATACATAGGTGCTTACAATACTAATGTGCTATCTAAACATTTAACATAGATTGCGAGAGACTGGCGTCTATACTAGGACGGAGGCCTGTATTACAGAGCGCCAGTACTCTCCTCTCTCGAAGTGGTCAGGGGGCACATTCCATGTAACGGTAACGACGACGAGCATGCACAAAGAAAAAGATGTCATAACAATTATTTTATAATTAAAATTGTGTACATGAACGCGCCATGTTAATACTATATCTATAGAAAAGAATAAGATAAACTTAATGTCTATGTAAAGACACCATCTTCCTTCATCTCTTCTTTGATCAGCTTCATCATTATCAGCTTTTTCCGTCCACTGTTGAGTGCTCATTTCCTTAACCCTTTGACCGGTATAAACATTTTTAATTTTCATTGGTTTTCAATCCTAACTCAACAACACTGGTTAAAGGTTTAAACAACAGCGGACAATCACTCCACTCAGTGATATGTTTGTTAAATTCAGGTACATTAGTACCAGTCGGTCAACAAACAGACAAACGTCTTATACCGAACAACCTTCTCATCCCTTCCATAACATGCTGAGTAACTTGAAAACGAACGATGAACTGCTTCCACGTTTTAGTTGCGTCGTCAGTACAGACTTTTCGTTATCGTTTACAGAGCATCCCCCAGAAGATCCGAAAGAAGCCGACTGATTACAAGCTCCGCGCGTTCGTCGGGCTCATGTTCCTCGCCGTGGCCTTCTTCGTCGGTTTCGCGTACGTGCTTTACCACCAGCAAGCCCTAACAAAAGCCTATTTCAATAGAGTGCAGTTCAACGAACCGAAGAGACTGATCAGGATATTCAATAGCGATGAGGTGGAAATACTGAAGGCACGGCTTGGTAAGACTCGGTTTACTCTCCAGCTAAAGATGATATTTATTTGCATTTAAGTTTACGTATTTGGATTTTAAGTAGAGCTATCATAGTGTACCAAAATGAAATTTTTATCAAAGACAAATCTCATTGCGCCTGTCGATTGCAGTGTCAATTGAGAATGAGATAGTTCTTTTTCCCCGATATTGTTCCACAGTGTAAGTTGTTAATGAGTTAACGTTCTCTCAAAGTGATTTCCTTCTTAAACTAGTTAACCTGTACATTACGCACCAGGTTGACGAATATGCGGCAGAAACGCGGCCAAAAGTAGTGGTGTATGCTAAAGTTGTGAATCTTACTACTATCCATGAATTGTATCCTTGTAGCGGTAAGCATCCCCGGCAAAGGCGAGGTGTACCCGTGTCTGCCAGAGCACCGGCACAACGACGGGTCAGTGTGCCTGGAGTGGCTGCGGCACCTGCGGCTTTACCTCCGGAGTTTCCCTCACGACCCCACAGTTGACAACACCACGTGCTACAACGTCTACTGGAAGTCCTTGAACCACGGTAGGAGTTACAGTAAATAAATAATTAATAAATAACAACATCACATACATTGCTCTGATCCTAAGGTAAGTAGCTAAAGCACTTGTGATAAAGAAATCAGAAATAACGACGGTACCACAACACCCAGACCTGAGACAATATAGAAAAGTTCGTTTTCCAAATTGACATGCCCGGGGATCAAACCCGAAACCTCAGTAATGGCGACGCCATACAATCCGGCGTACTCGCCTTGAGGGGGTGCCATTCGAACGAAAAACTTCGGAGAGAGCCGATCGGGCCCGTACGTGAACACTCACACATAGAAATAGCTTCACAGAGTAGGCTGAAGACAGAGTAAACATTACCTGCTATTTTTTCTTAAAAAAAAAAATGTAAAGAAGTAAATACTATTTAAGATCATACACAATATTTAATTTATAAATACCTACCTAAACTTTTGTTCTAAATAATATTTACAAACTTTATTATTAATTAACGAAACATTGTTTTTATTAAAAAGCAAACCTAAGCTTTAAATTGCAGAAAAAGTATTTAGGTAAGGAATGTGAAACACAGGCCAGTTTAATTGAACATAGGCGATCTAAATAATAGAGTACACTATTTTTATTGTTCGAAATTAATTTTGAGTAATCATTGACAGGGATAACCTTATTATTCCGAGGCATACTAACTAATGACCACAGCACACCAGTGTGCCGCGGTACAAAATTTGCGGAATACCATCAGCTATGAGTATGTAATTAGTTTTTAATGTACTTTTGAAGCCTTCTACTATGGCAGTTGACTCCGTACCGCTAGATGATCCAGAGTAATTTTTATAGCACACATGCTCAGATACTTCAAGATTGAAATTCTAAGCTCACGCGCATACCATACACTATTCATTTTTATCAGCAAATGTAGAGAGCTTTTTCTGTAGCCAATGATAATTGCAGCTCCTGATAAAGTTATTTATGTTTTTCTATACGACCTCTTACTCCAACAATGCATGATGGAGTAAGAGGCTACAACTGTTATCATCGGTACGCCACATGCATTCACGTCACCATTTTTAATAGCCACTCAAATTCTCGGCTCCCTTTTTTTGCTATTTCCTCTATGACTTTCTCTTTGGCCAGCTCCCAGAGTTCACATACTTTAGCATGACATTTAGCATTAAAGATTTTCCGATATGTAGGGTATATCAAGAGGATTTTTGACATACTCGAGGGCACCTACTCCCATACCTATAGATAGACATAATGTTACTCGTGATTGTGTGTCAGTTCTTTGCTGCTTTGAGGATTTCTACAACTCTCCAATTTTAATTTTGCACACCATGTAAAAGTAGTAATGAAAACCATTTTTATTTTCTCCAGTTATATTTGAATCACTTAAATTGCAACCAAATTGAGAATTGGGATGTGTAAGTGTGTGTGTAAGGGTTGGGACCCGAACCCACGATCATCGCATACCGGGCGAGTGCTTTTCCAACTAAGCTACCGAAACGTTTGCAGAGCAGACGTAATCTTTCAAGTTTCAAAAACGCTGGCTCTGACAGCGAGAAGCTGTCGGTGCCAGCGTTTTTAGAACCCGATGCAAAAGAGAGGGGTGTTATAACTTTAACGTGTCTGTCTGTGTATCTGTCTGTGGTATCGTAGCTCTCAAACGGATGAACCGATTCTTGTTTAGTTTTTGTGTCATAGATAAGGATCGTTCTCAAAAAAGTGGCACCGCTTGTATTATTTTAACGATTTTTAAAAATGTGTCAAATATGGAATTTTGTAAATGTAAATCGAATTAATGTATACTTTGTGTTCATAATTAGTTGAAGGGAAAGGAGTTTAGACATAAATATGGAAAATACAGCCTTTTAAAATTTTTGCCTCACAGGTTAAAGAGCTTTTGTACAGGTTAATGAGAAACGGTACTAAGTTAAAGAAATTTGAACTGGTAAGTAGAAAAAAAAACAGTTAACCATGCAAAATCAGCTTTTTATTACCAACCTGACATGCACAAACAGCGTAGGAACAAAAAGACGCCGGGTGACGGTGGAATTACCTCAGTGATTCAATACAACACAGATACTGAAAGTCCATTAGAAACTCTTCAGCTCCGTCTTGCTCGAGGAGATAACGCCGGAGGCATGAAACAGATGTACGGTGGTGCTCTTCTTCAAGAAAGGAGATAACAGCTTGATGAAAAATAACAGACCAATCTCGCTTATGAGCAATATCTACAAATTGTTTTCGAGGATCATCACGAATCGTCTCGCACATAGTTTTAGTAGTCCAAAAAGGCTTTAGACCCCATCCATACGCTGCGATAAGTTATGCAGAAGACAGAAAGTATAACTTGCCACAATGCTTAGCGTTTGTGGACTATCACAAGCCCTTCGCTTCGATCGAGACTTGGGCAGTACTACAGTCTCTCCAACTGCGCAATATTAACTATAGGTACATCGAGGTGCTGAAGTGTTTATATAAAAACGCCACCATGTCGATCCGAGTGGAGGAGCAGAGCACAAAAGCTATTCCTAGTGGTCCATATAATTTGGTTCCAACCAGCCGATCTGGAATTCACTGTGGGAGTCCTATGTTCAGCTGTGGAGGTTTAATCTCATTAACCTGCTTTCAGAACAGGGTAAAGAGTGGCAGGATAATTAGACATTAAAGGTTATGGTGTGATAACAACGAAATGGCTACGTTTATAGGTATAAACATAATTTATTTATGAATATACAATATAATGTACTGCCATTACATATTTTAAGATTATTATTCGCAAACATATTGGGCTACAAATAATAATAAAGAGGTCAGATTAAAGATCACATAATAATAATAATAAAGCCCTTTATTCTGGTATTAGAGATAACATACACATTGTTGGTAACTTAGCTTATAAAATATCTCTAATCTTAGTGTGCCTCTTGACATAGGCCTCCTCTAATAGTTTCCACTGAGGTCTATCCTGGGTTACTCGCCTCCACCTTGGGCCAGCAGTCATTTTGATGAGGACGACATTAAAATGACTGCTGGCTCAAAGATCACATACCCGTTACAAAATCAGATTTTCGTGCTTTTTGGTGTTGTTTTTGTACAAATTATGTCGAATTTGTACAAAAACAACACCAATTTCCACAAAAAATGTTTTCCCGGCGGATCACCGACTACTGTCTGTACATTTTACGCGAGGGGTGCAGGTCATGTATATTGTAGTGTCTGTGTGAGGCGCAAGAGTGTTAGCGGCTGGCTAAAGATTATATTTATTTTAAAGATAGAAATTTGGTACCGTGTTATTTCAATAATATTGAAAGTATATGGTAAGGTAATGAACACCTAGGCAGCCGATACAGCGTTTTTGGGCTCTTGTGAATGGTGATTATAAGTGAATGTTAGATAATGACTGAGCCCTTGGGTTGGTTGTAACAAAAATTAAATAAAAATAAAATTTAACTATTGATTAAGATCAGAAAATCTTTAAAAAAAATTATATTCTTCTGGCACTTGAAAAATTAGTAGCTTAGTTGGAAAAGCACTCACCCGGTATGCAATGGTCCAGGGTTCGGGTCCCATCTGATCGGGACCACCAAAATTTTATAATACCTACTTAACCTAAACTATTTTCCAAGTAGGTATTATAACATTTTAAATTAGCCCGAAATAAAAATATGCACCGTTTGCTTATAATAAATCTCACAGCTGACGAAAAAGTGAACGAAACATTGAATTTACAATTTTTATTATTATTTATACATTATTGATGACATCCATAATTATCATAGACTCTTTTATGTTTTAGCTAGATACCTATTGGTTTGCATGCTCTGCGTTTGCACTACTCTGTACGGGATAAGACTTAACATTTGAGTTGAAAGACAGCAAAAACACTAAAATATACTACAAAGTATAGATTTGTAACACGGCTGCCGTTAGTTGGGGACATCGGGGAAGAATTCGGGGATGATCATCAGCTGGCAGGCTGGCTTGAAATAATATCTGTCCTTCATGTGCATGACCTCACCAAGGAATCTATTGAAAATACGCATCACACCATTCAATTAAGTGCGCCTAGTAAATTAATAAGAGCAATGTTTCCTTTTAAAATATATCAGGCGTTTGTGTTTTAAATTAAGAAATCTTAAAATATTCATATTTTTTATATTTATACTAAATTTTAAGAAGGGGGCGGTCTGCGTAATTGCAATACAAACATTTTCATGTGAGAATCATTGTTTAATGCGTAAAATTGATAAAGTAATCGAAAAAAAATGATTTCAGAAGTTATTACCTTTCATGTGTATTTTTTTTATTTTAAAGGTATTTTTTCAAAATTTTAACAAGGCGGCGACCTAGATCCAGGATCAGGCTAGCCTACAAAGGTAGTTTTAATGTATTTAATCAATTCAGCGTCTAGAAAAAGTGAAATAAAAATACCTTAATTTTCACAATTTCGCGCAATACACTCTTAAATTATTATTTTTATGTAGGCAAAAGTCCAAATGTCTTTAGTTTACCTAATTTCTGAGGTAAGTTAGCGATGTGAAACAACTCAACTGTTCTGAGACCTAAATTTTTCTGCACCTCGCATCAAGGAAACGACTCAGTTATGTGATATACCTAATCAAAGACATTTGACCCTTTAGATTTCCTGAAGTATTATAAGTATTGGGGGTGAAGTTGTTGCCATGCATTTACTATTTACTGCCTCCTACTTTCCTATTAAGGAAACCGATTAAGTTAAGTACTTAATTTTTTCAGATACATCTCCTAACGACTGTTTTGACTGGAGCGATACTAAAGTACACTGGTATGGTGGAGGCCAGTCCATCAATGTAACTTGGCCACTAAACACTGGTTCCATCGATTACACACCTTTCGTGACGGGAGACATCCATAAAGTACAGTGGGGAAATGTCCTGACCAGGTATTTAATCAATTCTAAAGGCGCAGCTATCACCATTGATGAAGAAACACCACTTTATGTGTCTGTCAATAGTAAAAGTAAAGAAATATGTCTCAAAGCAAAATACGATGAGTTTGCTTACGCTAATAGGTTTACAGAATATGCTGAAATGAAATATAACATCTGTATATCAAAAGATATGAAGTCACTTCATTCCTCAATACATAGTCATAGAAGTGCACCGCTATGGGATGGCCTAAAACCAGCTGACATGCAAACATTAGAATCACTGATATATGAACCAGTCTGGCAAATCGCACCACGATTCAAACATGAACTTCAAGCTGAAACAATCTCAAAATACACTGAAGATCTTATTAATTTGGGTTTCCTAAAATTAGGTCACGTGCTCATTAACGAATATTGGCAAAACGAAATTGGTGATCTATCTGTAGATACAAGTAGATTTGAAACCTTGAATACTACAGTAGACAAACTTCATAGACGTGGTTTTAAAGTTGCATTTACTGTGCAGCCATTTATAAGCACAGAGAGCGTGAATTTTGCAGAATGTGTTCAAAAGAGATTACTTATTAGTGAAAGAAACAGTGACAGGAGAATACCAGCTTTGACAAGATTTAAGTCCCTAGCCAGTGCTGCAGTTTTGGACATTACGAATGAAAGATCCGTGCCTTGGATTTTGAACAAACTGCAAGCTGTAATTGATAAGTACCATATAGATTCATTTTACTTTGATCTCGGGTTAGCCTACGACCTTCCTCATTATTACCAGTGCGAAAAGAAACTAATTAATCCTGACCAATACAAAACATACTTCACAAAGACTTTTGAAAAGACTTTAAATGTGATTGGGGTATCTTCAGCGGTGTCATTGCCAAGGCCACCGATTTTCGTCTCCTTGCCTCCATTTGAATCTACATGGGAAGCGTTAAGATTAGTCATCCCTACAATGCTGACATACGGGATCAATGGCTTCCCCTTTATCATGCCAGGGGCGGTGGGTGGTGACATCTACTGGCCTGGAAGCGAACAATTCTTACCATCTCCTAAAGGGTCTATAGATGTGAACATAACGAATAGTACACAAGAGAACGGCATAGCTCTACCAGAAAGGGAGCTTTATATGCGATGGTTGCAGATGGCCACGTTTTTGCCGGTGATGAAGTTCACACATTTGCCGAGCAAGTACAACGATGAACGAGTTTTAGAAATGGCTAAAAACTTGACAACACTGAGACAGAAATTGGTAAGTTAATATAGTATGTACTTAAACTTATTCGGCCTTATTACAAAAAAAGATGAACTAGGTTTAGCCAACCAATTTTAAATATGGTTCATTATTACCGAGATATGTCTGATGTGTCAACATTTTAAGTTGGTTGGTTATTTTGGACATGGTTTAAACCTAGTCTATCTTTTTTGTAATAAGGCCAATTGAGTTCTTTATTGAGCATAACGTAACTGAATTTTCTTATTCGGAAGTAACGAATTGATATTATATTCGTTATTAGTAAAATTGTAACTATCCCTTGCAATTATTTTAAATCTTAAAGGTTCATTGAACTTGGATTCATTGCTTTGGATTGTAGCTCTTAAATTAAAATTGAAACAAATGACAATCGCGAACTTAATATCTTTGCAGGTGACCCCCCTTCTATTGAAATACAAGCGCGAGGCCCTCGAAGAAGGGCTGCCTCTGATCCGGCCGCTGTGGCTGGTGGCGGGCGGCGACGCGGCGCTGCTCGTGCAGGACGAGTTCGCGATCGGGGACGAGATCGTCGTGGCGCCTATACTGCACAAGGGGCATACCACCAGAGAAGGTAAGGCCATGTTGACACGATTGTATAATCAATTACAAAATTTCATGGGAACAAACAAATGGCACTTTAGTGATTTAGGTATCATGGAATGATTAGAGGGTGTATTAGGTGGCCTAGGAGCGACGACGGACCGAGCGTCGCTGCCATCTCTGAGGTTCCAGGTTCGATTCCCGGTCGGGTCAATGTGGAAAACGAACTTTTCTATATTGTCTCGGGTCCGGGTGTTGTGATACCTTCGTTGTTCCTAATTAAACACAAATGCTTATAGCTACTTTCTTAAGGATCAGAAAAATGTATGTGATGTAGTCAATATTTAATGATTTCATTTATTATAAAATTCAATAATATTTCATCGCAACAAACAAATGCCACTTTAGTGATTTGATAGGCTGTTGGAATGAGGAGATTAATAAAACCAAAAGAGGCTAATATTACCAAAAAATAGAAGCATTTGTCATGTACATTTAAAAAACTTTACGCCTTAGCACAATTATCATTTATCTGAATGATACACTTTTTTGGCATTTCTCCTTTAAATCCTGTTTATACACCGCAACGTAACAACATAAAAAAACCAGCCAAGAGCGAGTCGGACTCGTGCACGAAGGGTTCCGTACCATTATATATAAAAACGGCAAAAAAAAAACACATTTATTGTATGGGAGCCCCTTAAATATTTATTGTATTCTGTTTTTTTATTAGTACCTATTTGTTGTTATAGCGGCAACAGAAATAAATCATCTAAGAAAATTTCAAGTCTCTAATTATCACGGTTCATGATATATAGCCTGGTGACAGACAGACTGTCGGACAGCGGAGCCTTAGTAATAGGGTCCCGTTTTACCCTTTGGGTACGGAAGCCTAAAAAAAACTTTTCCAAAAAAAAAGTCTGAGATTTTATTTTTGCTTTATAAGAACCACAAATTGTTGCACACCATAGAAAGTTAATAACATAAATTTGATTTTTACAGAAAGATGTATAAATAGTCGATCATATCGCTAAAGCCATCTATTGCTGAAAAAAAAAAATTGTTGGTGTTTGAAAAACCTATGCATTCAAGACTCGACAACTTTATAGATTCATGTAATATACTGCAATCTTATCAATTCGGGTTTCGCAAGGGAAGTTCGACTACCCTTGCTTGCTTCGATCTAATAAAGGATATCACAGAAAGTATCAACAACAACAAACCGGTTTTATCAGTATTTCTAGATATGAGTAGTGCATTCGATTTTGTAAATCATGACATTCTTTTAAATAAATTGGAATTATACGGCATTAGAGGAAAGGCACATAACTGGATTGAAAACTACTTAAAAGATAGAAAACAATGTACAGAGATCACAATAATCTCAAAAAAGAACCATTACCTAGTGAAGGAAGTATATAGGTCACAATTGTTTATTAACAAGGAAAGAAGGCGGGAGTACCACAAGGTAGCATTTTATGCCCTCTGCTTTTTTTGTGATATGTTAACGACCTTCCATATGCCACCTCGAATAAATGCATACTTTTCGCGGACGATACAACAATTGTGGTAAGGGCCGAAGACGGTGTTTCTATTAACGCAATAGCAAATACAGCAGTAGAAAACATAATAAGTTGGCTTAGAGCCAATGATTTGTATATTAATGTAGGGAAAACTAAGCACCCGCTGAATATACAGTTTGACAATGAAACAATTGACGAGGTAGATACTTTTTAATTTAGGGATGACTTGATGATTGACACACATTTAAATAAGAAAAACCATATTGACGTTATTTGTAAAATTTTTGCACGTCTGCGAGCAGACTAAACACACGCACTGTATAAATTTTTTGTCAACTAGTCTTTACTGTGTTTTAGCAAATAAACGATTGAACTTGAACTTGCAGATATCCTTTTAAGATTTAAACATCAACTGTACCTACCTTCTTTGTTTGGTGTGCTTATTGCACACTTTGAGTATCTATCTATTTGCTTAATTGCTTTATCTATTATCTCACCTACAATTATCATAATCGTTTCAGTATACCTTCCTGCGGGACTGTGGCAGGACGGAATCGACGGGTCGTTGCGGAAAGGCAACCGCTGGATGCACGAGTACCGCGTGCCTATCGACCGAGTCGCGTACTTCCTCAGGAAACCAGACGACATGAGGTTCCGACGGTAGTGAACCACCTTCACCACCAGTCAGTCCACCGTCAGACGTTCCAAAGCACGTCACTGAAGGCGTACACGAAAATGTATCGTTCGTTTGGACGTATAAACCTAATACATTAAAATTACCATCTCCTTGTATCCATTCGTTGACAAAATATAACCAACTTAAACTAGCCGCGTAAAATACCCGACCGTTTTTAATAATCGTTCATAAATTGACGAAGGTTTGATACAAATGAATGGTTATTTTAATTTTTTAGGATACGTCCGAACAAACGCTTTCGTAGACCTCCTGAGATCGATTGCGATCTTTTCTGTTTATTTTGCACTTCCAATTCACCACTTTCAATTCAGCACCATGAGGCCTAATATGAAAGTGTTTCGTTCGTTCGAACATTAACCTATCATCAAAATAACTATCTTGTATGAACCCTTTGTCAATTTGTAAACAAATGATAATAATAGTCATGTTTTTACACAGCTTGTTTGAGTTGGCTATATTTTGTCAAATGATTGATACAAGGAGTTGGTAATTTTAATCTGTTAGTTTTTAAGAATGAAAAATTGTCATAGTAGGCCTTCAGGGGGCTTAAGCAAGAGGCAATGGCTCAGAAGCGAAACGATATTGAACTGCGTCATCGCTTGTCAGATTTATGAGAACGAAGACAGTTTACCAAGTGATTTCACGACAGCATTTGTGAATCCCTACGTTTTAATATTTTCGACTTCGTTAAGTAACTTTGCCTACGGTCTCTGATCTCTTGCCTTTTCCATTGATCTCTCTTACTCTTATAACGTTCTATCTTCATGGAGATTTCGTTCAGGACCGTAGCTATATTAGGGGCTCAATCCAGGGGATCAGGGGAATTGCAGATCCTCAATTTTATGGGGCGCAAAATAAAAATCTGGACAGAAACGTTTATATGCCATTACTGCTGATACGATATGGTATTTTGTTTGTGCTGTACAAAATAGACTTTTAAATACGAGTCATGATACTGTATCACTTCACTACCCCTTTAAACAGGTGCTAACTGCTAAAAATACCCCTTTTTGTCTTGAAATGTGAACATCCCAGTGCTATTTCGAGTCTGTGCTTTACGATATAAATTTCTCACACATTCATAGTTGCGATAAGTTATTTGGACGATATTATGATGGCAGGTGGCGTTTTTAACAAAAAGCATGTGGAGTCCTTTTTTAATTATATACAAGATTTATTACTGATTCTTGGTATAATAATAATAAATCCATTTATTACAGACTGTAAATTCATTAAGATGATAGCTTAATAATTTAAAAAAAAGTATTGTTGCTTTCTCGAGCGTTAATTAAACATCGTCCATTCATTTTCATCCGATGGCAAAAGCTATCCGCGTCATCGCTTCACCAGTTATTATATTTTAATCGTAATGTAAAAACAGTCTTTTTTGACTTCTGTACATTCCAGACTTTCACATCGATTATACAAATAATTTTGTTTAACTAGCTACATACACAATCTAGTCTTTAATGAAGTAATACCAATATTTTAATTAGTTGAAAAAAAAATGAGGCTGTCCGTGCAGAAGCGGCTTAACCCTCAAATTTTCTATCTTAAAATTTAGCTAAAATTTAATTTAAACCCGGCGTTTCTCTGAACTAATGCAAAAAAAACTTTTGCGACGCTATCAGTGGACCATTTGTAAATAGGGGATAGTTATTAAAAAGGCTCTAATATACATTAAATATCTGGGCGTTTTTAATAACTTGTAAGTTAGAACATGAAATTTTGAGGGTAATGCGTTTTTGCGCTGACAGTCTCTTATGTATGTCCAAATAAATAATTGATGTTTGATGTTGCTTTACAAATTGTGATAATTTTAAGCTTAATAAGTGTTTGTTTATATTTTATTATTAGTAAAGTAGGTTTACTGTTGATATGCTTTATGCATATCCTAGTTATATCGATTTAGAAATTACTTTATCATTCCAAAATTTGTAGATAGTTTTATTTCATACCATGTTAATAATATGTATTATTGACTTAAGGTATATTTTGCATTTAATAAAAATATCGCCAAATTAAAGCTAATGATGATAAATCTTAATCAGTCAGTAATACTGTGTATTTCTTCCTTGCCAAATCAAATTTAAACTCACCCTGTTTACTTTTAAGTAGAACAAAATAATGACGTAGAGTGCCTTGATAGAATGCAATAAATTAAAGATCAAGTCATTGTGTGTGTTGTAAATTAGTAGGTAACCAAATTGTGATTATTGATTTTAACCGACTTCAAAAAGAAGAAGATTCTATGTTCCATCATCTCAGCCACAGGACGTCCACTGCTGAACATAGGCCTCCCCCAGTGACTTCCAGATCGGCCGATTGGAAGCGGCCTGCATCCAGCGTCGTCCTGCAACCTTTACCAGGTCGTCTGCCCACCTTGTGGGTGGGCGTCCTACGCTGCACTTGCCGGTACGTGGCCTCCATTCCAGAACCTTTCTGCCCCATCGGCCGTCAGTTCTACGTGCTATGTGCCCATAATAATAACATATTTTTAATGACAGCATATACTATATTTTTTAAATTTTTTGTATTGTATGTTTTTCGTTACATACAATATAACATCGTGATAGATAGGTGAACGCCTTTAAAATTATTGTTGTTGTAGCAAAGTGAAAAAATGTTTAAATATTTGATGCGTGTGTTTGTTGTTGAGTTTGCAATATAGCCTTGAATAAAGTGTTATGATTCATTTGCGTAGTTTTTATCTACTGTTTCTTATTCATACCTTGCCCTTTTGGCTTTATCCCAATACTCCCAATCCTAGAAGACATACTTGTAGAGATGGCAAGTCTAGTTGTCACATTTAAAGCTATTGCCTATAGACATTCGTAACTTGGCAAAGTGAATTAGACAATTTTTGGACCATAGTTTATATTTGAGTAATAATTGCAGTTGCGGGTTTGAATCCCGAAAGGGGCAATACCTGTAATGTATGCTCATAAACATGTTTAAGTATGTTTATCCGTTATCTAGTTGCCATTGTACAGGCTTTGCTTAGCTTGGACCTGGTGTATTGTGAAAACAATTTTATAATTAAATTTATTTTAATATTTTAAATTAACGGGTCTCTACTTTTTGCTAAAATAATAGAAGTATAACGTTTTTAATATTTTTATTACTTTTAATGAGTCATACAATTTCATCAAACACGCTGAATGGAGAATAGCGACATGACTGATACAATGAATGTTTTACTTTAAATTTTACATAATACAATAATCATTAATCATTACAAATACCTAAGTCCATTGAAACTTTTGTATCATTATTTAAATTATTAAACATATTCTTTAAATTTTTAAGGGAACAGCAAAAGGTCTGTAGATTCCCGCGTTTTTTTGTAAAACTGTCATTTTATAATTGGTTAAATAAAGTACTTCTAATAATAAGATGATAAATTAAATAAAAAGCCATCGATCAGTCTTCCTAACCATTAAGCGTGTCTCATATCTTCCGAATAAACTATGATGAAAAAGATAAGTCACTTAGAATCGGTAAATATGTGGTGTTATTTAGAATTCATCATTATTTATTACGGAAAATAGAATACGATCAATTATAATTTACTTGCCTAGCACATCAGTTGTTAGCACCACATAAGCTTAAACACTGCACTACACCTACCTACCGACATCTTCAAATCCCAATTCAAAATCTCATGGTATGCAAATTAAACGGAATCAACTAATACATCATCGATGTAAAAATATCATAATATTTTTTATTAAACGCATGTGATAGAAATATTAGCTAATTTTATTTAAATTAATTCAAAATAATTTGATATCCGCCCTAATTTATTCACGTTTGGTAAAAACTTCAGTTAATACTATTTCTAATGTTCCAACATGATTGGATAGTAGTTATTCTGTGGGACAAAACAATTACTGAAGCCTAGAGGCTGATATCAAAATATCATCACTTTTGAATGCAATGTTTTTTTTGTAAGGGAAGTGTTGGATTTTGTTTAGGTATAAAAAGTTTAATTCTAAAACTATGTAAAGATAATCATTAGTTCTGGGTCTTAAAATCAATTAGAACTAATCATAGTTAAAATTAATCATAACATCATAGATTCGATAACGTCCACAGCCGGAAGAATACAACATTTAATAATTTCAATAATGATTTATTTCTCAGAGCTATTGATGTTCACTAAGCTGATACAATTCTTAATTTTAATAACATTTTCATATTCCTAATAATATGCATTAATTAGAGTTCTAGCTATAAAATACAATAGTAAACTTTTGGGTCAGGCTTCAGAGCCAGCTAAGTCATGGATGCTGGCTGAAATAAATAGTAAGCCTATCTTTAAATCATTCAAAATATTTCCCAAAGCTTTTTATGTCACAGCCAATGTATCTTTCATGTAGAAATTTTAAAGGAAGCTGCAAAAGCTGGAAGTGTTTATCTCAAAACAATTAAGGCAAAGATTCAGGTCGGTCTGTTTCTGGTTGTTAAACAAGATAAGAGACCTAACCCAAGACAACGAACCTAAAATAGTTTGATGCCTAGAAATATCTTTAGCCATAAAATAAATACTTCAAAATAAGCTAATTAGCTGTTGAAAGCTACATTGGTTTTGACTCCATTTTGGATCCAAGATTCATCTCCCTGTTTAGTCCCATCCACAATTACCTAAAGCGTTAACTCACATCATCGAAACTGAATTATTTATTGTGCTCACATCAATCAACACACAGTTAAACACATACTATATTATATCAACTATAAAATAAATTCTCATTCGTACTTTTACAAAGTATTACATAAAAATAAATATATATAAGATTCAACGATTTTAGTTACATTCCTTTTAATGGGGGTATCTATACGTCATACCAAGGAGCCTGACAAAATTTAAGCGAAAAATTCAGGCTAGTTTCAGAGATATTCATCATAACAATCTCTTTTCGTAACTACAAAATTCCACATCCTTTACAGCTGATTACTACTACAGTGACACACTAAATACGCACACAAGCAAACTCAAAATCCAAGAATCAAGCGCGGTCAGCGGTGGGGTGAGATGCCGGGTCAGGAATACCAACATGAAAAAATTTACCCTGTTTTTAGGGTATTATTAAAGTTTTTGAGTTGTTTTTTTTTTCGATAAAGTAATAAGAAAAAATACGACTAGGTTTGTAATTAATGTTGTGATGCTAAGTCATTAAAACTTAACAAACGGTTTTTTACCCATGGTTTTTATGTTCACACTATCACGTAGCCAACGCGGTTGCGAAAATAGGTACGCAAAATTTAAGGGATCAGGATGCCGCAAACTGACCAAAGAGTGTAATCTGAACTTGCGACTTGATTCACGTCAAAAAACGAAAAGATTCACTTCTTTGATAATCAAAGCTGTTCTTACTTACGTATCATTTTGAATTAATAAAAAAAAACCGCGGCGACAACGACAAGCTACTATTTTATTGTTGTCGCAAGCTCAAGTAATGTTGAGTAATCAGCTTTAATAAAACCACTTAGGTACACAATTAATTAGTTATTCATCACAGCCGCCAACTTGTCGTGTAATGCGTTATTAAATTTTATAAACAAAACTACTAACATTTGAGATTTATGAAGTGTCGTTTAATAATATCATAACATTTAATTTAACAGCTAGTCTCAATAATAAACAAAAAATTACAATATGATTAAATCCTAATTTCTTGCCATTCAAATTCCACTTTATTTTTTCAATAAATTTTAGGGGTAAAAGTATGACAAGAACAAGTCGCAGAGTATCCGACTGGCCGCTCGCGCCGAAAGGCCGCCGGTGCCGCCGGGGCACGTGTCGGGCAAGGTCAAAGCATGAGCGAGCTAGAGATGTGCCACAGCCCACATTAGATCCGATCTTAGGGCTAAAAATTTTCAACTCACGGCGGAGGTCGGACTGGCTTTACTAATAAAGACTTTATTCTTGCACTATCTGAAAGTTAGTACTGTTAAGTAATAAACTTTTTTAGGTACATTTAGTAACAAATATCAACGAATGCGATTTATTGTTATTATTTTAGTCTTAATGACGACAACAATGTTTTATGCGTCTTCGTGCTAAAAAATGATACATTTTATAAGTGTTTTGATTTCTCTAGAAATCCCTTACATTTGCCGCTAACAATAAAACCTAAGTGGTTAAGAATAAAAAAAAACCTTTACGTCTGTAAGTTAAGAATAAAATGTCTGATACAGTTCAATATGGCCTAATTTGTTAAAACAATAGTTAAAATGTCCTTAATTGTTATCACTTATCAGTGCGTGTGTATCTTTAACACATACACATTTATTATTATTGGTTTGGACTGAATGAGTTCGATAAAACATTGATGCAACTCGGACTCATAGGCCGATGGAGTGTAAGAGAGATAGATGCGTCACAAGCTGAAAGCTTAGGCCAATAGTGCCTCTCTATCGCTTGTTCCACGCTCTCGCTCGTACGCGAAACGTGAAACTTTCGTGCGTGCAGTCGTGGTGCAGTCAGTCATCGATTTATTAGACGTTATCCCGTCAAAAACTTGTGTCGCACTCTCGATTTAGTTTAAAACGGGGTGTCAATTCCCAATTCACGATCCGCTATCAATCAGGCATGTTTTCGTATCTTACAAATAATCCAATCATAAGCGCATCCCTAGCTGGCGTTTTTTCGGCTTTAACAAAGTACGCGCGCTGCAGTTTTTGTGTGTGGTGACTGGTGAAATAAATCAGTCAGACACTCAGTCAGTCTCTTACTTCCTTCCTTGCGTGTGTGACGTGTCAGTCAGGTGCAACACGATGTTCTATCGGTATACGATTTCGACGATCTGCATAACAAATGGTTATTACCCATTGCCAATTACCAACTTGTTGATGCACTAATTGGCGCAATATTTTTGGAGCGTCTCAATGGACACGGCTACCTCGAGTGTCTTCAAGGAACCTTGGAGGAACTGCTATCTAACATCCCTCTTCATCTCCGCCGTGGATTGCAGTACTTCTAGCAAGATGGAGCCCCGGCGCACTACGACCGCGTTGCACGTACGTGCGTGCCTGCTTGCCTGCCTGCTTGCCTGCCTACATCGCATCGGCATCGCGCGAAGGATTGGTTGTGCTGGGCCGGTTCTCTGGTCGGCACGTTCCCTGGTCCCTATGCCTCTCGACTTCCATGAGAAGTGAAGGACTTAGTGTGTGATGAAAGTGATCTTAACATTCAAAGTGCGTCACATCACAATAACGAAAGCAAAAAGTGGCAGTGACACGTGGCGTTATTGCGCGTAAAAAAGCACGTCAGTAGGTGACCTTTGGTCTGTAGGCGTCAGTGAAGGATATTTTCATATTTTTTTTATAAATTGGTGATTTGTAAATGCCTTAGAAACTGACTTCTAATTAAGCAAGGTAAGGTGGATTGGAACCAAGCGGCACCTACTTACTCGATTGATTTGTAATTTATTTATTTAGTTGTTTGTCAAAAAACTTATTTATTAGATAGGTACCTAGGTAGTTACACTTACAACAACGCTTAACTTGCAAGACCGTAGCCTGTGAAAATGTGATAGGGTGTCATAATAAAATAAATTTTATTAAAACCGTATTTTATTTTCTATTTCTATCCGCCTACTGACTCTGCTAAGGAAAGATAAAACTTTAAAATTACTAATTGAGTACAACAATTAAAATCAAGTAAATACCTTATCTACTTAAAATAAGGATGCAATCTAAATCATAAAACATTGAAATTATCTTTTCTTAAGCTTCGAAGTTCGAACAAACAAAAAAACAATGTTGGCTATTAATTGAATTGGCATTGGTTTTAATGTTTGATAACAATCATTATTATTATGATAAGAAGCGCATTCTACACACACACGTAGGTACATGTGTGCATGAAGAGGAGCAGATTACAATTGGTCTGTGATTGGTCGACGAGACAGCCCGGCCGTGCTGCTAAACCAATCGCAGATCAGCTGACTTGACAGTTAGTATACACACAACTAACTTGCTAGTGTGCGCTGTGTACGTACACTTCGTACGTACACAATCTGTAAACTACAGCTTGCACATGTGTTGGAAAAGATACAGAGTGTTTCAGGTTTGACTGTGATTTTATTGATTTATTTTGTTAGAAAACATAACTTTTAGAAATGACTATGAAACAGTACCTTATTTTTTGGCATCGTATTTAGTATGATTTTTAGATACCACCCTATGAAGGAATGTAACTAATTTCGTTAGATCCTGTAGAATACCATATTTTAATGTATCTGTTAACATTTTTAGTTTAAATTGTATGTTAATACATTGTGCTGGTGCTTTCAGATAATACGAAATGTATTCGCTATTATTACTATATTTAGAAGGATGTTGGCAAAGAAAGCGATGATAGACAGTGATTAGACCGGCTTAATACTATGGATGACTTAAAATTAATTGACTCAAACCATCATTTCACATTTTGGCGTAACTAAATAGAGAAATAAACATTTTAATCTCGAGGAAAGCCCAGTTACCTTACACACTAGATGGTAAATTAATTATGATGAATCATCAATATCACATTCGCTCACATCATTCGAACATAACGATTTAATTGTAACACAATCTTCTAATGGATTACCGTTATCTATAATTACATGAGGATTGAGGTTCAATTGGAAAATATTAGAAACGCTAGAACTCAATTCAATTAGGAACGAATAATTATGACTACAACGTCTTCATAAGTATTTGGGTCTTTTCGACTAGAAAAAATAAAAAAATAATGTTATAACAACAGACAAAATATAACTGCCAAAATTTTTGTTAAACAAACGTAGAGATTCAATAATCACGTAAGGATTTTTCATTTTTTTTAAATCAGTATTTATAACATGTATATTAAAACTATGTTTTAGTAACTTCTGAAGCAACAAGCAAATCTCAACTCAAACAAAGGTAAATAGAGAGTTCAATTTGTAATAATAGTCCTACTAAAACATTTATTTTTAAATGGGTTTAAGCTCTCTATCGTCTTAGGCTCATTGGTAATCTAGAAAAACAGAGATCACTTCATTTGGATAAAAGAAACGACGGATGTTTCAACTTTTATGTTTATTTCCAAATTTAAAAACCTGTTACATATATCAAAGTATTTTGAAGTGCAGGATTTTCAGATTACTTTGAAAATTATATCAGGTCGTAAATTTTTTTTTTTAAGTCATTTTGCATTTACCATTGAACGTTCCATTGTATTTTATCCATATTGCGTGGAGGTAAGCTCGAGTTAAAACGAAAATTAACATCGTTATTTCACTGATCATAAAGTACTTAGACTTCACTTTAAAGATCACTTACGACTTCAAATAAAAAAGAGAAGTCATCTTTGTCATTCTAGAGTTGTAACAACAGTAGAAAGAACGTCACTCCTAACAAATATGTATCGATAAACTAGCGCAAGCTGCACTAGCTTGCAGAGCGACTTCATAATCTATAAGGGCGTCTTTTAAAGACTATGTTAATTATATTTAACATTTAAACTTTGATCATATAAAAGTACATCAGGTATTTTATTTTAACACGTCATAGATTTCATTGACATAATGACTACTGGAACCGTACTTAACACGTCCTTTAATACAAAGCGCTTCGCTAAAATAAACATGACCGTGCTCGCAAAATGTTTGTACAATTTTTCTATTCGTAATTTTACAATGCGATTGCAAAATATTTTTTCCAAAATGTAGATATTCGCTTAAGCGGTGTTTTGGCTAAACAAAATGGACTGGTTACGCTAAATATTGTGTATAAAAGCACTACAGTTTGTATAAGACCAAATTTCTTTAAAACATCATCAGAAATATATTTTAAATGGCATGTTCTATTTTATTAATGAAAGCTACTAGAAAACAGTTTTAGAAAAAAATGGACGTTTCTGTTATTAGGTCAAGATTTTGGTTATTGACTTTTAAATTGGATGCGGTTAAGGACTTTTGTCAGTTTGGAATCGACGTTGGACAGGGCCACGACCTGAGCCGCACACACACTATACACCAGCACTTCGATCTGTTCGTATATCTTTGATTCATAATTAACTACGTTTTTGTCAAACTCATTAGCAGTCTGTTAATTGCATTCAAATATCACAAAGTCTTTTAGTTTCTATTTGCAAACTCTCATACGAAGTAGTGCGCTCTAGGGCAGCTAAAATGCTTCTGAATGCTTCCATCTTTATCACAGCCTTTTTATCCTACAACAATTTAACAGTTTCCTCATTTCCTCCATTCAAAAGCATTAATACCTAGATGAGCGGCTTACTTCTTCGATGAGAAGGCCACAAATAGACCCGACACCTAGAACTCGAGTCTGTAGGCCGCACACGACGTCTCGTGATCTTGAAGATTGATGGTACATCGGGAAGCTGATGGCGATAAGTCGATTTTGTATTTCTCTAATGCCTCCTCATTCTCAGTCACCCAGTAGCCAAGGACATCCGTATCGTACGTAGGAATTATTGTGACTTCTGTAACGAATAGAAAAATAAACTTTATGAAATATAATAAAACGAATAAAACAAAGTGATATACGGCGGGAGGATATCAAGCCAATATTTTACTTGCAATATGCTTAATTTTCAGGTATCTAATAAAATAATAAATACACACCCAAATCTTTATCTTCCCATGTCTTCTTGGCATCTAGAAGAGCATTATAGATTTCCTTAGAGGGTTCGGTTCCAGAGAACACGTAATATCGTGCTCGGACTCGCTTGAAGAACTCCACAGCTGAGTAGTATGAATTCCCATGATGAGGCACGTAAGTCAGCTCCATATAAACTGGCGCAGGTGACTTTTTCTTGCTAGGTGACTCAGATGCCCGATTTTTTGCTTCTTTGCTCTTTTCTTGGTTGATCTTATTTTTATTTAGGACAGTTGAACTAGGAGTGTGTTTTTTGGGTGTGCCCTTACCATCAGATTGTGTTGGTGGCATTATGGGGCTGGGTAAGCCCAAAGGCTTACCCCAAGATTCAATTGGATCTTTAGCCTTAGCTCCACTAGTAACTTCAGCACGTTCTGATTTAGATTCCTTAGTGCTACTGGAGGATGAAACACTTGACTCCGATACTTTCTTCGATTCTGTTTTTAAGTCTTTGAGAGTGATAGTACTTTTCTCCATGACCGATTTCTGTTGATTCGTGCAAGATTGGCTATGTTCGTCTAATTCGTATTTCGCCGTGATATTCGATATGACTTGAGAACCACTAACTTTCTTGTGCTCTTCAATTGCTTTTTCAAATTGTTCATCAGCTTCTTTTAAGAAAGTAGCATCTGAAGTCTGACTTGTATGTTTAACAAATTCTGATTTAAGCTTTTCTTGTGCTAAAAATTCCTCAGTCATTTTCGATAATGGTAATTCAACTACACGAATTTCAGTCTTTACTTCAGAATGAGTTGAAGATGTGCACGAGTCATCTTCGGGCAACTGTCCATAGACAGATGTTGACATAGGATCTTTGTGAAGTGAGTCGAAACCTTTGTCGAATAACATTTCTTGGCTAGATTCTCGTTGCTGTTGTAACTTGGAAGAATCTAATTCAAAACTTAAATTTGATCTAGGAGAATGGGCCACTTGTGATTTTGTGCTACTTGGACTTCCTTGACCATCGTCATCACTATAATACATTCCACTACTTTCTGTGCCCCAAACGTGAGTTGCAGCCCGTGAACCCCTCGAGCTGATATCCGATGGCGGGGAAGATATTCCGGGGTGATCTAAGTCATCACTTGCTGCTGATGAGCTGTGCATGTCACCAGTTTTTGAAGAATGTTTTGAAAAAGATTTTTCACTTTCACCCCTGTCAATAATTTCTTCAAATTCTTCTTTGAACTCCGAAATTGTAGTTTTAGTTGATTTTGTTGTTTTTGTCACACCGTCGCTACCTTTGCTTACAGTAGTCGTTTCAACTGTAATCTTTAATTTTTCAGGGCTGATCACTTCTTTAGTGGTAACGATTGTTATAGTCTGAGTGATCTCATTGTCACCTTCTTGGATGACTTTAGTGAATGTTTCTGTGTCAGTCGTTATATCCCCAACCGGTGAACGTTGCTTTTTAGCCTGCTTTTCTTGTTTGTGCTCTTCTTTGGATTCGAGAGGCAGCTTGTCAAGTATGGGCTTCTCTTCTTGCACTGGTTGTTTTTCAATTTCTTCGAGTTCTTCAGGTGTCCAGTCATCTAAACAAGTCCCTATGGGTAAGTATGTAATTTGAGTGCGTACATCTTTTGTTGTTTCAATTGAGCCATCATCTTTTGCATTTTCTGTTACAGTTTCAGTAACAGTTTTGACTGCAATTTCGTTACTTTCATTATTCTTTAATTCTTCCTTTGTGACATAGGTTGTGATTTTTTGTGTGATTTTTTCACCATGTTGAGTGATGATGTTGGTTTTCGTATCAACTGATGTCTTTACTTTCCCAGTTGAAGAAAGACCTTGCAGAGCTGCCTGCAAATTACTGTCTGATGTTTTTTGAAACTCGGAAATCGTTATTTTTACATCTTTAGTGGTTTCCGTGGAGCCATCTGGATATTCATCTATTGTTGTAGTTTCTACAGTGGTTCTTATCCGTTTAATGTTCTTATCTAAGCTGGTCAAAGTTTCTTTCTTTGTTTTTGTTGTGATTGTGCGTTTAATTTGAATAGATCCTTGTTGAATGATTTCATCTTTGACATCACATTCTTCTGTCGTGTCTTCGACTACTTCCGTGTCTATGTAAGTTTCAGTAGGCGTGGTTCTATCTTGTGTTTTTGGTGGTGTCCTAAGAAATACGTCAGCGATAGAAACTTTCTCACTTGTTTTAGTTATAACAGTTCCATCGGGATGTTCATCTTCAATAACTGTCTTTACGGTGGTTTTGATTTTCTTCGAAGAGGTCGACGCATTCTCAAATTCTTGTCTAGTTGTAGTAACGGTAGTATTTCTAATAATAATCAAACCATTTTCATTGACAGTTTGTGACTGTGAATTTGTAAGTTCATCTGGTTCACCTACTAGAAAATAACCTTCTAAATTGTCGTCACATACGTCAGTCGCATAATCTGAAACGGAAACTTTGACATCTTTAGTGATTTCCGTTCTTCCACTGGGCAGCAATGTGTCACGTACCGTCTCAACAGTAGTTCTTATTTTTTTCTTTGAATTTATAGCCGAACATAGTATCTCTTTTGTGGTGGTTGTCGTAATGATTTGCGTTACTTGTTTACCTTCAAATAGGACAGTTTTTTCTTGAGTATCAACATCTACAGTCTTGTTTTCAACTTTTGTAAATTCTTTTAATTCTTGGGAATGAACATAATCTTCGGGTCCAATGTCACTTACATTAGTACTGGTGTCTATTGATGTTCTAGTTGAACCGTCAGGATACTTATCTGTAGTAGTCACGGTAGTGACAGTTTTGAGCTTTTTGAAGGCACCCCGACTGTCACAATATTTTGTTTTGATTATTCTCGTAACTATAGTTCTGATAATAGTCTTTTCATTTTCTTTGATTTCTTCAATTTTGCTTGTTTCAATTTCTTCAGATTCACCCTCAGGAGTTAATTCTTTTAATACATATTCTATTTCTGTATTTTCGGTATTTGAAGTGATTTCATTAACATCGACTTTATGAATTGATACTGGCGATGTCAAAATAGGCGTTTGATGTAATTCTTCCATGGTTTCATCATTTAAAGAAACCTTTTCACTTGTTTTCGTGGTAATGGAACCATCAGGATATTCATCTTCAGTAACAATTTTCACAGTAGTTTTTATTCTTCTAGTTTTCCTTGCAGTGTTTTGAAAAACATGTTTAATTGTAGTTGTTGTTATTTTCCGTCTAATTAGGATATCTCCTTCTTTGACAGACTCAGTTTGTACATGAACATCTTTTTCAGGTTTTTCAGCCTCCTCAAATCCTTCTAAACTTTCTTCAACTATGTCAGTATCATAATCAGAAACAGAAACTTTAACATCCTTGACCACTTCAGTTATTCCGTCAGGACGTTTTGTTTCTGTTACTTTTTCAATAGTAGTTTTTAGCTTTCTTTTATTTCTATCTGAGGATGTTAGAATTTCCTTAGTCGTTGTCGTTGTTATAGTTTGGAGTACAATTTTATCTTTAATAATGTTGCTTTTCTCCTGTTTCTCTACTTGAACTGATTTACCTTCAATAATAGTAAATTCAGAGAGTTCAGAAGTATCTTTAGCGCTTTCTGGATCAATATCAGTGAGTGTGATGCTACTATCAACTTTCGACCGTGATGAGCCATCTGGGTAATTATCTGTAGTTGTTACTGTCGTCATAGTCTTTAGCTTTTTGGGAGTACCATTGCTATCAGCATACTTAGTTTTGACAATCCTGGTTACAATAACCCGTCTGATAATATAACTTTCCTGTTTTAGTTCTTCTGTTTTTGTTGTAACAGTTTCTTCTGGCTCACCATACTCCGAAAATTCAGCTAGAATACTCTCCAAATTACTACTAGAATCGACTTCTATTTCTTCACAGTCGACTTGAACATTTTTCCCGACAGCTATCGTTCCATCTGGGAATTCTTTAGACGTGACCCGTTCAGTTGTGGTTTTTATAATTTTTAGCGTATCGCTAACTTTTAACGTTTCTTTCTTTGTTATTACAGTAACAGTTTCCATAACGTCAATACCGTTCTCACGGTACACCCGTTTCGTGACATCTGTGTCAATAACAGTATCTTCAACGTCATCATCATCATCAACTTCGTCTATTTGTTCGGCATCATATCGGGCATCTGGTCGTGTTTCGTTAAATGAGTCTTCAATTTTTATTGCTTCGTCAGATTCTGCCTCTGAGAAAGTGTCACGACCGTCTTGGTAGTCTGGTTTATCGATGATATCTTCAATTTCAACATCTAACTGATCCAACGTTGACACACTTGGTGTACTTTTTACTTTTTCTAAAGATATTTCTAAAGCATCAAGTTCAATTTTAGAGTCTTTGCTATAAGAATCAAGCTGTGAAGTAGATCTAAGGCTAGATGAACATTCCGAAAGTAACGTTTTAGTATCCTTTGTAGTAGTCGTTGAACCATCAGAACCTTTGCTCAAAGTTGTGGTTTCGATTGTTGTTTTAATATTCTGAGGTGTACCATCTTCTCGTGATAATACCTCTTTAGTAGTTACCGTTGTTATTGTCTGAGTAACAACATTTTCTCCTTCTTTTATTATCTTTGTAACTGTGTCTGTTTCCGTTTTAAGTTTGCCCATATTCTGCATAAGAACAAGCAACTCAGAGTCAGTTTCACCATCCATTGTAAACGATTTCTCTGATTTTGGCACCTTTTCTGTCGATGTTGATATTTTTTGTGTCAATACATCTTCTCCGACGTGAACAACCTTAGTTATTGTTTCTTCACTGCCATCAGATTTGTCGTAGGTAACTTCACTTTGTACAGCCTCACCAACTTTAACATCTTGGAAAATGCTTGGAGTTTTAGGCAAAGGGCTGACTGGCACAGTTGGTGGAGTTGATACTCGGTCAAATTCTGAATGAACAACTAACGTTTCTAAGCCCTCAGTTTTGATTCCTTGTTGGACAGCATCTTCATCAAATGCTTTGTGTATTGATTCCATCAAAAAAACAGCATTGTCTGTTATCGTCTTTGCTACTGACATCTCGTCAGAACTAATCGTCATATCACCTGTATCAATTATACTATGAGCCCCAGAATCCACTGTGTCTGTTAAAGGTATCTCTTTCTTAGAGTCGGTTTTAAATGCCATATTCATTGGCAATGATTCTTGGATTTTCTCCATGCGAATATAATAATCTGACTTATTTTCTCCTTTTTCAGTACTTTCAAAGCTGTGTTTTTCTTCTAAACTTACTTCCTTTGAGACGTCCTCTGAACTACTGTGCAATATTGTATGAGTTATGCTCTCACGGTCAATACCGCTATCAGAAGTTGATACTAGTGATATTTTGTCAGTTGAATCATGGCTAGGTTCTTTATCAATAACAGATCTTTTACTAATCTTATGTGTTTTTTCTGATGTCTCAGATATACTAGATTCCGCTTTTGAGAAATGTAATCTTTCTTGTTTCAACATTTCTTCTGATTCTTTAGATATTTTTTTCACGGAATATTTAACTTGACTTACATCAGATGGACTGTGATCTTCGCTTGTTGAATGACCATTATCATAGATGTGGCCATTACTTGTGTATTCAATGCTACGCTCGCTCTCTTCACGTTCTTGTGTTAAATGTGACAAACTCTTTTTATCCACTGTGGAACTCTTTTTGACTAAAATTGATTGATCTGTTGACCTGATTGGTGCCAAACTCTTTTCTATACTAATATCCCTTTTCTCATGTATCGCTGCTTCAGGGGTTAGTTTTCCTGGTGTTGACTTATCATCAAACGTTTTTTCTAGAGTCATTTTTTTGCTAAGCATGGAGTGATTTTTATCTTCAAGAGTAGAATCTGTATGTCTAGACTCTGGCAATATGTCCTTTGTGTCATCTAAAATTGAGGATTCATCTTTAGCAGACATTTTTCCTTGTTCTTTAATTGGTGAAGATTTTTTACCTAGAGTTGGTTCCATATCATGTAATTTGCCTTCTGATAAAAGAGTTGTTTTCACTGTTGAAGGTTTTTTGTCAACTTTGTAACTTTCCTCTAATTTCAAATCTGGTAAATCCTCTTTTTTGTGTTTAAGCTCTTTCTTATCGACCGACAATGTCTCTTCGGTTTCGACTGGTGAAATTTGTAATTCATGTAATATTTCATCATGACGAGTGCTTTCCTTATCACATCTTGGTTCTGTAAGTACTTTTTCTTCAATTGGCATAGTTTTATCTAACACTGGTAAAATATCGTTTTCTGGACTTGATTCTCTAGCTAAAAGAATTGAAGGGTCTTTATTAACTAGTGGTTCTGGAACTGCTTTTTCTTCGACAAAGGTGTTTTCTTTTTCTATGTTAGGCTCTTTCTCTTTGACTGGAGGTTCGTTGACCAAAACTGGTTCCTCAAATTTCTCAATAGTAGTTGGATACTTATTAAACTCAGACTCAGCTTCTTCTTTATCCGAAGATGGTTTAACCTTATCTTGAATTTGACTAGGCCCTTTGTCTTGAAGGTCGGCTTTCTGATGGACCACGCTTAACTCCTTTACTGGAATTTTCGCTTTCATTGAACTAAAGTCCTCTTTGACCATAAGCTTAGCCTTCAGATCAGCTAAGCTTGGCTCCTTTACATGACTGGGCTCTCGTAATGGTAATATTTTGACTTTTTCGTCTACAGGACTTGATTTTTTGTCTAGTGAGGGCTCTACCTCAGCAACTTTATATGACGTTGCTTCCTTGACAGGACTTGGCTCTTCTAAAGGCGGACTAAGAGAATCGTCAACAACTGACTTAACTTCTGAAATATCTAGTGCAAGTTCTGTCACTGGGCTTGGTGGTTTGTCTGGCGATGGTTTTGCCTCCTCATGCACTGGGCTTGGCTCTTTGGAAAATGACGGTTTGCACTCTTCTACGACTGACCTTGGTTCCTTGTCTAGCGATGGTTTTGCTTCATCTTGTACTGGGCTTGACTCTTTACCTAAAATTGGTTTGCGCTCTTCTGTTTCGGGGCTTAGGACCTTGTCCAGTGACGGCTTGGCCTCATCTTTTACTGGGCTTGGCTCTTTATCTAATGAATGTTTGCGCTCTTCTATCCCTGGGCTCGGTGCCTTGTCTAGCGATAGTTTGGCTTCTTCTAGTACTGGGCTTGGCTCTTTGGCTAAGGATGGTTTGCGCTCTTCTGTCACTGGGCTTGATGGCTTGTCCAGTGATGGCTTGGCCTCATCCTTAAGTGGGCTTGGCTCTTTGTCTAAGGATGGTTTGTGCTCTTCTGTCACTGAGCTTGGTGCCTTGTCTAGCGATGGTTTGGTCTCCTCTTCTTCTAGGCTTGGCTCTTTGGCTAAGGATGGTTTGCGCTCTTCTGTCACTGGGCTCGGTGTCTTGTCCAGTGACGGCTTGGCCCCATCTTTTACTGGGCTTGGCTCTTTGTCTAAAGATGGTTTGTGCTCTTCTGTCAATGAGCTTGGTGCCTTGTCTAGCGATGGTTTAGACTCCTCTTCTACTAGGCTTGGCTCTTTGGCTAAGAATGGTTTGCGCTCTTCCATCACTGGGCTTGGGGCCTTGTCTAGCGATTGTTGTGCGTCCTCTTGTACTGAGCTTGACTCTTTGCCTAAAGATGGTTTGCACTCTTCTGTCACTGCGCTTGGTGCTTCGTCTAGCGATAGTTTTGCCTCCTCATGCACTGGGCTGGGGTCTTTAGATAATAACGGTTTGCGCTCTTCTACGACTGGCCTTGGTTCCTTATCTAGTGATGGTTTTGCTTCATCTTCTACGGGGCTTGGCTCTTTGCCTAAAGATGGTTTTCGCCCCTTTGATTCGGGGCTTGGAACCTTGTCCAGTGACGGCTTGGCCTCCTCTTGCACTGGGCTTGGCTCTTTGTTTAAAGTTGGTTTGCGCTCTTCTGCGACAGTGCTAGGAGCCTTGTCCAGTGACGGCTTGACCTCATATTTTACTGGGCTTGGCTCTTTATCTAATGACGGTTTGCACTCTTCTAACATTGGGCTTGGAGCCTTGTCTGACGATAGCTTTAGCTCCTCTTGCATTGGGCTTGGCTCTATGAATAATGACAGTTTGCGCTCTTCTACGAATGGCCTTGGTTCCTTGTCTAGTAATGGTTTTGCCTCATCTTGTACGGGGCTGGGCTCTTTGTTTAAAGATGGTTTGCGCTCCTCTGGTTCGGGGCTTCTTACCTTATCCAGTGACGGCTGTGCCTCTTCTTGCACTGGTCTTGGCTCTTCGGCTAAGGATGGTTTGCGCTCTTCTGCGACAGTTTTAGGAGCCTTGTCCAGTGACGGCGTGGCCTCTTCTTGGACTAGGCTTGGCTCTTTGCATAAAGATGGTTTGCGCTCTTCTGTCACTGGGCTTGGCTCTCTGCCTAAAGATGGTTTGCGCTCTTCTGACACTGGGCTTGTCTCTCTGCCTAAAGATGGTTTGCGCTCTTCTGTCACTGGGCTTGGTGCTTTGTCTGGCGATGGCTTTGCCTCCTCATGCACTGGGCTTGGCTCTTCGGCTAAGGATGGTTTGCGCTCTTCTGCGACAGTTTTAGGAGCCTTGTCCAGTGACGGCGTGGCCTCTTCTTGGACTGGGCTTGGCTCTTTGCATAAAGATGGTTTGCGCTCTTCTGTCACTGGGCTTGGCTCTCTGCCTAAAGATGGTTTGCGCTCTTCTGACACTGGGCTTGTCTCTCTGCCTAAAGATGGTTTGCGCTCTTCTGTCACTGGGCTTGGTGCTTTGTCTGGCGATGGCTTTGCCTCCTCATGCACTGGGCTTGGCTCTTTGGATAATGACGGTTTGGCCTCTTCTTGTACTGGGCTTGGCTCTTTATCTAATGACGGTTTGCTCTCTTCCAGCACTGGGCTTGAAGCTTTGTCTAGCGATTGTTGTGCCTCTTCTTGTACTGGGCTTGGCTCTTTGCCTAAAGATGGTTTGCGCTCTCCTGTTACGGGGCTTGGGAGCTTGTCCAGTAACGGCTTGGCCTCCTCTTGCACTGGGCTTGGCTCTTTGGTTACGGATGGTTTTCGCTCTTCTGCGACAGTGACAGGAGCCTTGTCCAGTGACAGCTTGACCTCATATTTTACTGGGCTTGGCTCTTTATCTAATGCCTCCTCTTGCACTGGGCTTGGATCTTTGGATAATGACGGTTTGCGTTCTTCCAACATTGGACTTGGTTTCTTGTCTAGTGATGGTTTTGCTTCATCTTGTACGGTGCTTGGCTCTTTGCCTAAAGATAGTTTGCGCCCTTCTGATTCGGGGCTTTGAACCTTGTCCAGTGTCGGCTTGGCCTCCTCTTGCTCTGGGCTTGGCTCTTTGGTTAAGGATGGTTTGCGCTCTTCTGCGACAGTTTTAGGAGCCTTGTCCAGTGACGGCGTGGCCTCTTCTTGGACTGGGCTTGGCTCTTTGCATAAAGATGGTTTGCGCTCTTCTGTCACTGGGCTTGGCTCTCTGCCTAAAGATGGTTTGCGCTCTTCTGACACTGGGCTTGTTTCTCTGCCTAAAGATGGTTTGCGCTCTTCTGTCACTGGGCTTGGTGCTTTGTCTGGCGATGGCTTTGCCTCCTCATGCACTGGGCTTGGCTCTTTGGATAATGACGGTTTGGCCTCTTCTTGTACTGGGCTTGGCTCTTTATCTAATGACGGTTTGCTCTCTTCCAGCACTGGGCTTGAAGCTTTGTCTAGCGATTGTTGTGCCTCTTCTTGTACTGGGCTTGGCTCTTTGCCTAAAGATGGTTTGCGCTCTCCTGTTACGGGGCTTGGGAGCTTGTCCAGTAACGGCTTGGCCTCCTCTTGCACTGGGCTTGGCTCTTTGGTTACGGATGGTTTTCGCTCTTCTGCGACAGTGACAGGAGCCTTGTCCAGTGACGGCTTGACCTCATATTTTACTGGGCTTGGCTCTTTATCTAATGCCTCCTCTTGCACTGGGCTTGGATCTTTGGATAATGACGGTTTCCGTTCTTCCAACATTGGACTTAGTTTTTTGACTAGTGATGGTTTTGCTTCATCTTGTACGGTGCTTGGCTCTTTGCCTAAAGATAGTTTGCGCCCTTCTGATTCGGGGCTTTGAACCTTGTCCAGTGTCGGCTTGGCCTCCTCTTGCTCTGGGCTTGGCTCTTTGGTTAAGGATGGTTTGCGCTCTTCTGCGACAGTTGTAGGAGACTTGTCAAGTGACAGCATGGCCTCCTCTTGCACTGGGCTTGGCTCTTTGGATAATGACGGTTTGTGCTCTTCTACGACAGGCCTTGGTTCCTTGTCTAGCGATGGTTTGGCCTCTTCTTGTACTAGGATTGGCTCTTTATATAGTGACGGTTTGCTCTCTTCCAGCACTGGGCTTGGAGATTTGTTTAGCGATTGTAGTGCCTCCTCTTGTACTGGGCTTGGCTCTTCGCCTAAAGATGGTTTGCGCTCTTCTGTTACGGGGCTTGGGACCTTGTCCAGTGACGGCTTGGCCGCCTCTTGCACTGGGCTTGGCTCTTTGGCTAAGGATGGTTTCCGCTCTTCTGCGACAGTTCTAGGAGCGTTTTCAAGTGACGGCATGGCCTCTTCTTGAACTGGGCTTGGCTCTTTGCCTAAATATGGTTTGCGGTCTGTCACTGGGCTTGGTGCTTTGTCTGGCGATGGTTTTGCCTCCTCGTGCACTCGGCTTGGCTCTTTATCTAGTGACAGTTTGCTCTCTTCCAGCACTGGGCTTGAAGCCTTGTCTAGCGATTGTTGTGTCTCCTCTTGCACTGGGCTTGGCTCTCTGCCTAAAGATGGTTTTAGCTCTTCTGTTACAGGGCTTGGTAACTTGTCCAATGACGGCTTGGCCTCCTCTTGCACTGGGCTTGGCTCTTTGGTTACGGATGGTTTTCGCTCTTCTGCGACAGTGACAGAAGCCTTGTCCAGTGACGGCTTGACCTCATATTTTACTGGGCTTGGCTCTTTATCTAATGCCTCCTCTTGCACTGGGCTTGGATCTTTGGATAATGACGGTTTCCGTTCTTCCAACATTGGACTTGGTTCCTTGTCTAGTGATGGTTTTGCCTCATCTGGTACGGGGCTTGGCTCTTTGCCTAAAGATAGTGTGAGCCCTTCTGATTCGGGGCTTGGAACCCTGTCCAGTGACGGCTTGGCCTCCTCTTGCACTGGACTTGGCTCTTTGGCTAAGGATGGTTTGCGCTCCTCTGCGACAGTTCTAGGAGCCTTGTCAAGTGACGGCATGGCCTCTTCTTGAACTAGGCTAGGCTCTTTGGCTAAAGAAGGTTTTCGCTCTTCTGTTAGTGGGCTTGGTAGTTTGTCTGGCGATGGTTTTGCCTCCTCATGCACTGGGATTTGCTCTTTGGATAATGACGGTTTGCGCTCTTCTACAACAGGCTTTGGTTCTTTGTCTAGCGATGGTTTAGCCTCTTCTTGTACTGGGCTTGGCTCTTTATCTAATGACGGTTTGCTCTCATCCAGCACTGGGCTTGGAGCCTTGTCTAGCGATTGTTGTGCCTCCTCTTGTACTGGGCTTGGCTCTTTGCCTAAAGATAGTGTGAGCCCTTCTGATTCGGGGCTTGGAACCCTGTCCAGTGACGGCTTGGCCTCCTCTTGCACTGGACTTGGCTCTTTGGCTAAGGATGGTTTGCGCTCCTCTGCGACAGTTCTAGGAGCCTTGTCAAGTGACGGCATGGCCTCTTCTTGAACTAGGCTAGGCTCTTTGGCTAAAGAAGGTTTTCGCTCTTCTGTTAGTGGGCTTGGTAGTTTGTCTGGCGATGGTTTTGCCTCCTCATGCACTGGGATTTGCTCTTTGGATAATGACGGTTTGCGCTCTTCTACAACAGGCTTTGGTTCTTTGTCTAGCGATGGTTTAGCCTCTTCTTGTACTGGGCTTGGCTCTTTATCTAATGACGGTTTGCTCTCATCCAGCACTGGGCTTGGAGCCTTGTCTAGCGATTGTTGTGCCTCCTCTTGTACTGGGCTTGGCTCTTTGCCTAAAGATGGTTTGCGCTCTTCTGTTACGGGGCTTGGGAACTTGTCCAGTGACGGCTTTGCCTCCTCTTGCACTGGGATTGGCTCTTTGGTTACGGATGGTTTTCGCTCTTCTGCGACAGTGATAGGAGCCTTGTCCAGTGACGGCTTGACCTCATATTTTACTGGGCTTGGCTCTTTATCTAATGATGGTTTGCGCTCTTCTTTTATTGGGCTTGGAGCCTTGTCTATCGATGGTTTTACCTCCTCTTGCACTGGGCTTGGCTCTTTGGCTAAGAATGGTTTGCGCTCTTCTGCGACAGTTCTAGGAGCCTTGTAAAGTGACGGCATGGCCTCTTCTTGAACTGGGCTTGGCTCTTTGGCTAACGATGGTTTGCGCTCTTCTGTCAGTGGGCTTGGTGCTTTGTCTGGCGATGGTCTTGCCTCCTTATGCACTGGGATTTGCTCTTTGGATAATGACGGTTTGCGCTCTTCTACGACAGGCCTTGGTTCTTTGTCTAGCGATGGTTTGGCCTCTTCTTGTACTGGGCTTAGCTCTTCATCTAATAACGGTTTGTTCTCTTCCAGCACTGGGCTTGGAGCCTTGTCTAGCGATTGTTGTGCCTCCTCTTGCACTGCGCTTGGCTCTTTGGATAATGACAGCTTGCGCTCTTCTACCACTGGCCTTGGTTCCTTGTCTAGTGATGGTTTTGCCTCATTTTGTGCTGGGCTTGGCTCTTTATCTAAGAATGGTTTGCACTCTTCTGCGATAGTGCTAGGAGCCTCGTCCAGTGACGGCTTGGCCTCATCTTTTACTTGGCTTGGCTCTTTGTCCAAGGATGGCTTTAGCTCTTCTATGAAGAGGCTTGGGGCTTTGTCTAGCGATAGCTTGGCCTCCTCTTGTACCGGGCTTGGCTCTTTGGATATGGATGGTTTGCGCTTTTCTGCAACGGGACTTGGTACCTTGTGAAGGGACGGCTCGGCCTCATCTTTTACTGGGCTCGGCTCTTTAACTAAGAATGGTTTGCACTCTTCTGCCGTAGCGCTTGGTACCTTGTCCAGCGATAGTTTTGCCTCTTCTTGTACTGGGCTTGGCTCTTTGTCTAAGGATGGTTTGCGCTCTACTGCAACGGGACTTGACGGCTCCGCCTCAACTTTTACTGGGATCAGCTCTTTGGCTAAGGATGGTTTGCACTCTTCTGTCCTTGCGCTTGGTGCCTTGCCTAGCGATATTTTTTCCTCTACTTCTACTGGACTTGGCTCTTTGTCTAAGGATGGTTTGCGCTTTTCTGACGTTGGGCTTGGTGCCTTTTCTAGCGATAGTTTTGCCTCTTCTTGTATTGGGCTAGGCTCTATGCCTAAAGATGGTTTGCGCTCTTCCGTCACTGAGCTTGATGCCTTGTCTGGCGATAGTTTTGCTTCCTCTTGCATCGGGCTTGGCTCTTTGAATAAGGATGGTTTGCGCTTTTCTGAGAGAGGGCTTGGTGACTTGTCTTGCGATAGTTTTGCCTCTTCTTGTACTGGGCTCGGCTCTTTGTCTAAGGATGGTTTGCGCTCTTCTGTCGTTGGGCTTGGTGCCTTGTCTAGCGATAGTTTCGCCTCTTCTTTTACGGGACTTGGTTCTTTGCCTAAAGCCGGTTTGCGCTCTTCTATCACTAGGCTTGGTGCCTTGTCTGTCGATGGTTTTGCTTCCTCGTGCACTGGGCTTGGCTTTTTGTCTGATGATAGTTTGTGCTTTTCTTCAACAGGGCTTGGTACCATGTCCAGTGACGGCTCGGCCTCATCTTTAACTGGGCTTGGCTCTTTACCTAATGATGGTTTGCGCTCTTCTGTCGCGGGGCTGGGTACTTTGTCAAGTGACAGCTTGACCTCCTCTTTTCTTGGGCTTGGCTCCTCGTCCAAGGATGGTTTGTGCTTCTCTGCGATGGGGGTTGATGACTTATCTTGTGATGGTTTAACATCATCTTGTACTTGGGTTGGCTCTTTGTCTAAGGATGGTTTGCGCTCTTCTTTCAATGGGCTTGGTGCTTTGTCTAGCGATATTTTTTCCTCTACTTCTACTGGACTTGGCTCTTTGTCTAAGGATGGTTTACGCTCTTCTGACGTTGGGCTTGGTGCATTTTCTAGCGATAGTTTTGCCTCTTCTTGTATTGGGCTAGGCTCTTTGCCTAAAGATGGTTTGCGCTCTTCCGTCACTGAGCTTGATGCCTTGTCTGGCGATAGTTTTGCTTCCTCATGCACTGGGCTTGGCTTTTTGTCTAAGGATGGTTTGTGCTCTTCAATCACTGGGCTTGGTGCCGTGTCTGGCGATAGTTTTGTTTCCTCTTGCATTGGGCTTGGCTCTTTGAATAAGGATGGTTTCCGCTTTTCTGAGAGAGGGCTTAATGACTTGTCTTGCGATAGTTTTGCCTCTTCTTGTATTGGGCTAGGCTCTTTGCCTAAAGATGGTTTGCGCTCTTCCGTCACTGAGCTTGATGCCTTGTCTGGCGATAGTTTTGCTTCCTCATGCACTGGGCTTGGCTTTTTGTCTAAGGATGGTTTGTGCTCTTCAATCACTGGGCTTGGTGCCGTGTCTGGCGATAGTTTTGCTTCCTCTTGCATTGGGCTAGGCTCTTTGAATAAGGATGGTTTCCGCTTTCCTGAGAGAGGGCTTAGTGACTTGTCTTGCGATAGTTTTGCCTCTTCTTGTACGGGGCTTGGTTCTTTGCCTAAAGATGGCTTGCGCTCTTCTATCACTAGGCTTGGTGCCTTGTCTGTCGATGGTTTTGCTTCCTCGTGCATTGGGCTTGGCTTTTTGTCTAATGATAGTTTGTGCTTTTCTTCAACAGGGCTTGGTACCTTGTCCAGTGACGGCTCGGCCTCATCTTTAACTGGGCTTGGCTCTTTGCCTAATGATGGTTTGCGCTCTTCTATCACGGGGCTTGGTACTTTGTCATGTGACAGCTTGACCTTCTCTTTAATTGGGCTTGGCTCCTGGTCCAAGGAGGGTTTGCGCTCCTCTGCGATGGGGCTTGGTGACTTATCTAATGATGGTTTAACATCATCTTGTACTTGGGTTGGCTCTTTGTCTAAGAATGGTTTGCGCTCTTCTTTCATTGGGCTTGGTGCTTTGTCTAGAGATGGTTTTACCTCTTCTTGTACTGGGCTTGGCTCTTTGCCTAATGATGGTTTGCGCTCTTCTATCACGGGGCTTGGTACTTTGTCATGTGACAGCTTGACCTCCTCTTTAATTGGGCTTGGCTCCTGGTCCAAGGAGGGTTTGCGCTCCTCTGCGATGGGGCTTGGTGACTTATCTAATGATGGTTTAACATCATCTTGTACTTGGGTTGGCTCTTTGTCTAAGAATGGTTTGCGCTCTTCTTTCATTGGGCTTGGTGCTTTGTCTAGAGATGGTTTTACCTCTTCTTGTACTGGGCTTGGCTCTTTGCCTAATGATGGTTCGCGCTCTTCTATCACGGGGCTTGGTACTTTGTCATGTGACAGCTTGACCTCCTCTTTTATTGGGCTTAGCTCCTGGTCCAAGGATGGTTTGCGCTCCTCTGCGATGGGGCTTGGTGACTTATCTAGTGATGGTTGAACATCATCTTGTACTGGGCTTGGCTCTTTGGCCAAGGATGGCTTACGCTCTTGTATAAAGGGGCTCGGGGCCTTGTCTAGCGATAGTTTTGCCTCTTCTTTTACGGGGCTTGGTTCTTTGCCTAAAGATGGTTTGCGCTCTTCTATCACTAGGCTTGGTGCCTTGTCTGTCGATGGTTTTGCTTCCTCGTGCATTGGGCTTGGCTTTTTGTCTAATGATAGTTTGTGCTTTTCTTCAACAGGGCTTGGTACCTTGTCCAGTGACGGCTCGGCCTCATCTTTAACTGGGCTTGGCTCTTTACCTAATGATGGTTTGCGCTCTTCTGTCGCGGGGCTGGGTACTTTGTCAAGTGACAGATTGACCTCCTCTTTGATTGGACTTGGCTCCTCGTCCAAGGATGGTTTGTGCTCCTCTGCGATGGGGCTTGGTGACTTATCTAGTGATGGTTTAACATCATCATGTACTTGGGTTGGCTCTTTGTCTAAGGATGGTTTGCGCTCTTCTATCACGGGGCTTGGTACTTTGTCATGTGACAGCTTGACCTCCTCTTTAATTGGGCTTGGCTCCTGGTCCAAGGATGGTTTGCGCTCCTCTGCGATGGGGCTTGGTACCTTGTCCAGTGACGGCTCGGCCTCATCTTTTACTGGGCTTGGCTCTTTACCTAATGATAGTTTGCGCTCCTCTGCGATGGGGCTTGGTGACTTATCTAGTGATGGTTTAACATCATCTTGTACTTGGGTTGGCTCTTTGTCTAAGGATGGTTTGCGCTCTTCTTTCATTGGGCTTGGTGCTTTGTCTAGCGATGGTTTTGCCTCTTCTTGTACTGGGCTTGGCTCTTTGCCTAATGATGGTTTGCGCTCTTCTATCACGGGGCTGGGTACTTTGTTATGTGACAGCTTGACCTCCTCTTTAATTGGGCTTGGCTCCTGGTCCAAGGATGGTTTGCGCTCCTCTGCGATGGGGCTTGGTACCTTGTCCAGTGACGGCTCGGCCTCATCTTTTACTGGGCTTGGCTCTTCACCTAATGATGGTTTGCGCTCCTCTGCGATGGGGCTTGGTGACTTATCTAGTGATGGTTTAACATCATCTTGTACTTGGGTTGGCTCTTTGTCTAAGGATGGTTTGCGCTCTTCTTTCATTGGGCTTGGTGCTTTGTCTAGCGATGGTTTTACCTCTTCTTGTACTGGGCTTGGCTCTTTGCCTAATGATGGTTTGCGCTCTTCTATCACGGGGCTTGGTACTTTGTCATGTGACAGCTTGACCTCCTCTTTTGTTGGGCTTGGCTCCTGGTCCAAGGATGGTTTGCGCTCCTCTGCGATGGGGCTTGGTGACTTATCTAGTGATGGTTTAACATCATCTTGTACTGGGCTTGGCTCTTTGGCCAAGGATGGCTTACGCTCTTGTATAAAGGGGCTCGGGGCCTTGTCTAGCGATAGTTTTGCCTCTTCTTTTACGGGGCTTGGTTCTTTGCCTAAAGATGGTTTGCGCTCTTCTATCACTAGGCTTGGTACCTTGTCTGTCGATGGTTTTGCTTCCTCGTGCATTGGGCTTGGCTTTTTGTCTAATGATAGTTTGTGCTTTTCTTCAACAGGGCTTGGTACCTTGTCCAGTGACGGCTCGGCCTCATCTTTAACTGGGCTTGGCTCTTTACCTAATGATGGTTTGCGCTCTTCTGTCGCGGGGCTGGGTACTTTGTCAAGTGACAGATTGACCTCCTCTTTGATTGGACTTGGCTCCTCGTCCAAGGATGGTTTGTGCTCCTCTGCGATGGGGCTTGGTGACTTATCTAGTGATGGTTTAACATCATCTTGTACTTGGGTTGGCTCTTTGTCTAAGGATGGTTTGCGCTCTTCTTTCATTGGGCTTGGTGCTTTGTCTAGCGATGGTTTTGCCTCTTCTTGTACTGGGCTTGGCTCTTTGCCTAATGATGGTTTGCGCTCTTCTATCACGGGGCTTGGTACTTTGTCATTTGACAGATTGACCTCCTCTTTAATTGGGCTTGGCTCCTGGTCCAAGGAGGGTTTGCGCTCCTCTGCGATGGGGCTTGGTACCTTGTCCAGTGACGGCTCGGCCTCATCTTTTACTGGGCTTGGCTCTTCACCTAATGATGGTTTGCGCTCCTCTGCGATGGGTCTTGGTGACTTATCTAGTGATAGTTTAACATCATCTTGTACTTGGGTTAGCTCTTTGTCTAAGGATGGTTTGCGCTCTTCTTTCATTGGGCTTGGTGCTTTGTCTAGCGATGGTTTTACCTCTTCTTGTACTGGGCTTGGCTCTTTGGCCAAGGATGGCTTACGCTCTTGTATAAAGGGGCTCGGGGCCTTGTCTAGCGATAGTTTTGCCTCTTCTTTTACGGGGCTTGGTTCTTTGCCTAAAGACGGTTTGCGCTCTTCTTTCACTGGGCTTGGGGCCTTGTCTGGCGATGGTTTTGCTTCCTCGTGCACTGGGCTTGGCTTTTTGTCTAATGATAGTTTGTGCTTTTCTTCAACAGGGCTTGGTACCTTGTCCAGTGACGGCTCGGCCTCATCTTTTACTGGGCTTGGCTCTTTGCTTAATGATGGTTCGCGCTCTTCTGTCACGGGGCTTGGTACTTTGTCATGTGACAGCTTGACCTCCTCTTTTATTGGGCTTGGCTCCTGGTCCAAGGATGGTTTGCGCTCCTCTGCGATGGGGCTTCGTGACTTATCTAGTGATGGTTTTACATCATCTTGTATTGCGCTTGGCTCTTTGGCCAAGGATGGCTTACGCTCTTGTATAATGGGGCTCGGGGCCTTGTCTAGCGATGGTTTGGCCTCGTCTTTAACTGGGCTTGGTTCTATATCTAAAGATGGTTTGCGCTCTTCTATCACTGGGCTTGATGCTTTGTCTGGCGTTGGTTTTTCCGTCTCTTGTAGAGGGCTTGGCTCTTTGGCTAAGGATGGTTTGCCCTTTTCTGTCACGGGGCTTGGTACCTTGTCCAGTGACGGCTCGGCCTCATCTTTTACTGGGCTTGGCTCTTTATCTATGGATAGTTTGCGATCTTCTGCAACGGGACTTGGTGCCTTGTACAATGATGGCTTGGCTTCATCTTTTACTGGGCTTGGCTCTTTGCCTAAAGATGTTTTGCGCTCTTCTATCACTGGGCTTGGTGCCTTATCTGGCGATGGTTTTGCTTCCTCGTGCACTTGGCTTGACTTTTTGTCTAATGATAGTTTGTGCTTTTCTTCAACAGGGCTTGGTACCTTGTCCAGTGACGGCTCGGCCTCATCTTTTATTGGGCTTGGCTTGTCGTCCAGGGATGGTTTGTGCTCCTCTGAGATGGGGCTTGGTGACTTATCTAGCGATGGTTTTACATCTTCTTGTACTTGGGTTTGCTCTTTGTCTAAGGATGGTTTGCGCTCTTCTGTCGTTGGGCTTGTTGCCATGTCTAGGGATAGTTTTGCCTTTTCTTGTACTGGGCTTGGCTCTTTGCCTAATGATGGTTTGCGCTCTTCTGTCACGGGGCTTGGTACTTTGTCATGTGCCAGCTTGTCTTCCTCCTTTATTGGGCTTGGCTCCTGGACCAAGGATGGTTCGCGCTCCTCTGCGATGGGGCTTGGTGACTTATCTAGTGATGGTTTTACATCATCTTGTACTGGGCTTGACTCTTTGTCTAAGGATGGTTTGCGCTTTTCTGTCGTAGGGTTTGGTACCTTGTCTAGCGATGGTTTGGCCTCCTCTTTAACTGTGCTTGGCTCTTTATCTAAAGATGGTTTGCGCTCTTCTTTCACTGAGCTTAATGCTTTGTCTGGCGTTGGTTTTGCCTTCTCTTGTAGAGGGCCTGGCTCTTTTGCTAAGGATGGTTTGCCCTTTTCTGTCACGGGGCTTGGTTCCTTGTCCAGTGACGGCTCGGCCTCATCTTTCACTGGGCTTGGCTCTTTATCAAATAACGGTTTGCGCTCTTCTGTCACTGGCATTGGTGTCTTGTCTGGCGATAGTTTTGCCTCCTCTTGCACAGAGCTTGGCACTTCGGATATGGATGGTGTGCGCGTTTCTGAGAGAGGGCTTATTGCCTTGCCTAGCAATAGTTTAGTATCCTCTAGGACAGGGCTTGGCTCTTTGGCTAACGATGGTTTGCGCTCTTCCGTCACAGGGCTTGATACTTGGTCTAGTGACAGCTTCTCCTCCTCTTTTAATGGGCTTGGTGTCTTATCTAGTGATGGTTTTACATCCTCTTGTACTTGGCTTGGCTCTTTGTCAAAGGTTGGTTTGCGCTCTTCTGTCACGGGGCTTGGTACTTTGTCATGTGCCAGCTCGTCTTCCTCCTTTATTGGGCTTGGTTCCTGGACCAAGGATGGTTTGCGCTCCTCTGCGATGGGGCTTGGTGACTTATCTAGTGATGGTTTTACATCATCTTGTACTGGGCTTGGCTCTTTGTCTAAGGATGGTTTGCGCTCTTCTGTCGTTGGGCTTGGTACCTTATCTAGCGATGGTTTTACATCTTCTTGTACTTGGGTTGGCTCTTTGTCTAAGGATGGTTTGCGCTCTTCTGTCGTTGGGCTTGGTGCCTTGTCTAGCGATAGTTTTGCCTTTTCTTGTACTGGGATTGGCTCTTTGCCTAATGATGGTTTGCGCTCTTCTGTCACGGGGCTTGGTACTTTGTCATGTGCCAGCTCGTCTTCCTCCTTTATTGGGCTTGGCTCCTGGACCGAGGATGGTTTGCGCTCCTCTGCGATGGGGCTTGGTGACTTATCTATTGATGGTTTTACATCATCTTGTACTGGGCTTGGCTCTTTGTCTAAGGATGCTTTGCGCTCTTCTGTCGTTCGGCTTGGTACTTTGTCTAGTGACAGCTCGACCTCTTCTTGTACTGGGCTTGGCTCTTTGTCTAAGGTTGGTTTGCGCTCCTCCGCTATGTGGCTTGGTGCTTTGTCTAGTAATGGTTTTGCATCTTGTACAGGGATTGGCTCTCTGTCTAAGGATGGTTTTCGCTCTTCTGTAACTTGGCTTGGGGCTTTGTCTAGCGATGGCTTGGCCACCTCTTGTACAGGGCTTGGCTCTTTGGCTAAGGATGGTTTGCGCTCGTCTGTAACGGGACTTGGTACCTTATACAATGACGGCTCGGCCTCATCTTTTACTGGGCTTGGCTCTTTGTCTGAAGATGGTATGTGCTCTTTTGTCACTGGGCTTGGTGCCTTGTCTAGCGATGTTTTTTTCCAGTCTTGTACTGGGCTTGGCTCTCTGTCTAAGGTTGGTTTGCCCTCCTCTGCGATGGGGCTTGGTGCTTTGTCAAGTGATGGTTCGGCCACCTCTTGTACAGGGCTTGGCTCTTTATCTAATGATGATTTGCGCTCTTCTATAACTGGGCTTGGTGCCTTGTCTAATGATGGTTTTGCCTCCCCTTGTACCGGGCTTGGCTCTCTGTCTAAAGATGGTTTTCGCTCTTCTGTAACTTGGCTTGAGGCTTTGTCTAGCGATGGCTTGGCCACCTCTTGTACAGGGCTTGGCTCTTTGGCTAAGGATGGTTTGCGCTCATCTGTAACGGGACTTGGTACCTTATACAATGACGGCCCGGCCTCAACTTTTACTGGGCTTGGCTCTTTGTCTGAAGATGGTATGTGCTCTTTTGTCACTGGGCTTGGTGCCTTGTCTAGCGATGGTTTTGCCTCCTCTTGTACCGGGCTTGGCTCTTTGGCTAAGGATGTTTTGCACTCTTCTACGACGAGGCTTGGTACCTTGTCTAGTGTCGGCTTGGCCTCATCCTTTACAGGGCTTGGCTCTTTATCTAATGACGGTTTGCGCTTTTGTTTTACATCCTCTTGTACTGGGCTTGGCTCTGTGTCTAAGGATGGTTTTCGCTCTTCTGTTACCTGGCTTGGGGCTTTGTCTAGCGATGGCTTAGTCACCTCTTGTACAGGGCTTGGCTCTTTGGGTGAGGATGGTTTGCGCTCTTCTGTGACGGGGCTTGATACCTTGTCCAGTAAGAGCTTGGCCTCATCTTTAACTGGGCTTGGCACTATACCTAATGACAGTTTGCGTTTTTCTATTACTGGGCTTGGTACCTTTGCTGGCGATGGTTTTGCCTCCTCTTGCACTGGGCTTGGCTCTCTGTCTAAGGATAGTTTTCGCTCTTCTGTTACGGGGCTTTGGGCCTTGTCAAGCGATGGTTCTGCGTTCTCTTTTCCTGGGCTTGGCCCCTTATCTAAGAATGGTTTGCGCTCTTCTGTCTTTTGGCTTAGTGCCATGTCTAGCGATGTTTTTACCTTCTCTTCTACTGGCCTTTGCTCTTTGTCTAAGGATGGCTTGCGCTCTTCTGGCACTGATCTTGGTGCCATGTCTGGCGATAATTTGGCCTCATCTTGTTCTGGGCTTGCCTCTTTGTCTAAGGATGGTTTGCGCTCTTCTGCAACGGGACATGGTGCCTTGTCCAGTGATGGTTTTGCCTTTTCTGTGACGGCGCTTGGTGCCATTCCCAGTGACAGTTTGGCCTCATCTGTTAAGGGACTTCGCTCTTTGTCTAAGGATAGTTTTTGCTCTTCTGTTACGGGGCTTTGGGCCTTGTCAAGCGATGGTTCTGCGTTCTCTTTTCCTGGGCTTGGCTCCTTATCTAAGGATGGTTTGCGCTCTTCTGTCTTTTGGCTTAGTGCCATGTCTAGCGATGTTTTTACCTTCTCTTCTACTGGCCTTGGCTCTTTCTCTAAGGATGACTTGCGTTCTTCTGTCTTTGAGCTTGGTGCCTTGTCTAGTGATTGTTTTGCATCCTCTTGTACTGGGCTTGGCTTTTCGTCTAAGGATGGTTTTCGCTCTTCTGCGACAGGGCTTGGCGTTTTGTCCAGTGACGGCTTGGCTTCATCTTTTACTAGGCTTGGTGCCGTCTCTAGTGATGGTTTGGCCCCTTCTTTTACTAAGCTAGTATCTTTGTCCATAGATGGCTTGCGCTCTTTTGTTACTGGGCTTGGTGCCTTGTCTAGCGATGGTTTTTCCTCCTCTTGTACAGGGCTTGGCTCTTTAGCTAAGAATGGTTTGCGCTCTTCTGCGATGGGGCTTGGTACCTTGTCCAGTGACGGCTTGGCGTCATCGTGTACTGGGCTTGGCTCTTCATCTAAAAATGGTTTGCGCTGTTTTGTGACGGGGCTTGGCGCCTTGTCTAGTGACGGCATGGCGTCATCTTGTACTGGCCTTGGCTCACTGTCTAAGGATAGTTTGCGCTTTTCTGCGACGGGGCTTGGTGTCTTGTCTAGCGATGGTTTTGTCCCTTCTTGTACTGGGCTTTTCTCTTTGTCGAAGAATGGTTTGCGCTCTTCAGTTACTGGCCTTGGGGCTTTTTCTTCCGATGGTTTTGCCTTCTCTTGTACTGAGCTTGGCTCTTCATCTAATGATGGTTTGCGCTCTTCTTTTACTGGGATTGGTGCAATTTCTAGCGATGGTTGCGCCTCGTCTTGTACTGGGCTTGGCTCTTTGCCCAAAGATGGTTTGCGCTGTTCTATGATGGGGCTTGGCGCCTTGTCTAGTGACGGCTTGGCTTCATCTTGTACTGGGCTTGGCTCACTGTCTAAGGATGGTTGGCGCTTTTCTGCAACGGAGCTTGGTGCCTTGACTAGCGATGGTTCAGCCTTCTCTTGTTTCGGACTTGGCTCTTTGTCTATGGATGGTTTGCCTTCTTCTGCGACGGGGCTTGGTTCCTTGTCCAGTGAAGGTTTTTCATCTTCTTGTACTTGGCTTGGATCTTTGGCTAAGAATGGTTTGCACTCTTTTGCGACGGGACTTGGCGCCCTGTCTAGCGATGGTTTAACTTCCTCTCGGGCTTGGCTTTGCTCTTTTCCAAAAAGTGCATTACGCTCTTCTGCGCCGGGGCTAAGTGATTGGTCCAGTGATGGTTTGATGTCATCTTTTATGGGGCTTAGCCATTCGCCTAAAGATTGCTTGCGCTCTTCTGCGACTAGACCCAGTTCCTGGTCTAGCGAAGCCGGGCCTTTTTCCAAGACTGGACTTGATTCTTTTCCTAGAGATGACTCTACTTCTCTCTTATCTTGACTTAGATCCTTGTCAATTGTCGGTTTTGTCTTTTCATCAAGAGGGCTTTTTTTACCGTCAAGAGTCAGTATAATTTGATCTTTAATTGGGCCTGATACTTTTTCTAATAAAGGCATTGTCGCCTCTTTGATAAAGATTGGTTTTTTGTCAAGCGACAGTTTTGCTTCTTCTTGCTCTGTACTTGTCTCAAATGCTGTTTTCACATCTTCTGAGTTTTCTGCAACAATTTCATTGATTTGGGCTGATTCTTCGTCTTCTTTAACGGGACTTGGTTCCGTTTCAAGTGATGGTTCAGTTTTTATAATATGAGGCATTTTTGTCGGTTTTATTAGTACTTTTTTAGAGACTTCTGTGATGAAAAATGGTTCAATTACTTGTGGATGCTCTACGATTGATACCGTCTCTTTCTCGGGTGTCGCTTCCCTTTCAATAGCTTTTTCTATTGTAGGGCTTGGAACTTTTCCAAGTACGGGTTCTATTTCTTCTAGGACGATTTCTCTTACTACGATTGGCTCTGTGTCAAGATTTAGGTCAACTTTATCTTCAGTCATTCTTATTTCTCTTAATTGACTCAGATCATGTAGAATCCTTTCTTCAGACAGGGAAAGTTGTTTATCAACTGCTTTATTAGATACTTCAAGAATTTCAGCAATTGTGTCTTTTGATGGAGTTGATTCCTTACTAATTGATTCTTCGTCTTTAGTTGGCGTGAGTTCTTTTTCAGTAGGTGTCAATATTTTTTCAGGTGTTTCTGTCAAGAGCTCACCCGATAGTTCCTTTTTGACTTCTGATAATTTTGTGAGTTCAAGTTTATCTTTACCGATATCTGTCAAAAGTGAGGGCTTTTCTACAATATCTATGTCTTTTGTTAGCGTGGTTGAACTTAGTTGATTAGATAGCACCTCAGCTTTGGTTGGAGTAGTTTTTTCTTTTTGCAAGGTCTTGTTATATTCTTCTTTATCTTTTGTTGGAGTTGGTTCCTTTGATGGAATTGCTATTTTAGGGAATTCTTCTTTTTCTTCATTTTTATCGGTTGTCACTTCATTTGGTGCTGTAGATTTATCAAAGATAGATTTAATTCCTTCAAACTTTTTAGAAAAAAATGAAGTTGTTTTTTCTTTTATTTCCCCAAATTTATCTTGTTTTTCTTTTACGATTGGTTCAGTTTTTATTTCTGCGATTATTTCTTTGTCAGAAACATCGGCTATTTGAGTAATGGGTGCCTTATCTTCAGATATCTTTTCTTGGTTAGATTGTTCTACTGATGTTAATTTACTATCAACTGTTTTAATATCATCTTTGCTCGATCTGTTTTTTTCTAATAATTCAATATTAATTGCATCAATCTTATTTCCGTCAACCGTTTCCGTATCATTAGTAATTTTAGCTTTAGGGCTTTCTTTCTTAAGTAATTCTCTATTTTGTGTCACCAGCACGGTTTCCATATTTGATGAAAGTTTATCAGTAGCGGAAATAATTTCATCTTTAATACTCGGTAATAATTCAGAATCTTTCGTAGTCATAGATTTTTTCATTTCATCTTTAGTAAAGAGCAAGGTTTCAGGACTCTGGTCCATTGATTCTATTTCTTTTTTTAGTTTTGTCGATATTTGTTGTGTTGGTATTTTATTTGAATTAAAAGTAGAATCAAGCTGGTCAGCATGTAGGTCTTTTTCTGTAATTAATACAAAATCGTCCTCCTGACTAACCTTGGCATCAGTAATAAAGGACAGCATATGTTCTGGGCTGGTCTCTTTTTTAATTTTTGATTTCATTGCATCTAGTCTTTTACTGATAGATTCAACTTCTTCTGTTTCACTGGCTAATTGTTCTGTTTTTTTTATTGTATCAGTCAATAGGTCGTCACCATCGGTTTTTTTTAGTATTTGATCCTGTTCAATTTTAGTAATATCTTTTTCTAAACTTACTTGCATTTTATCAAGTTTGCTAGAAACCATACTCGCTATCTCTGTTTTATCCTGGGTTTGTCTTTCTACTTGTTGTTTTTCTTTGGAAGTAAGATCTTTTATTTCATTTAATCCTGTTTCTTCTGTATGAGTAGTCGTTTCATCCTTCGGTAATGTTTTAAGATTACTTTGTTTGATTTCTTCTACTTTTCTCGTAGAAATCTCCTCAACTTTATCAACTATGCTTTCTTCGTCACTGTCTTTTTCAGAAATCAGTTGCTTTACACCTTCTTTCACGGAAAGTGGAACTGTATCTTTTTCAAAGCGTATATCTTCAGGCAAATGTTTATGTATTCTGGTTGCTTGGTCCACAACATCATTTTCAAGTACTTCCTCAATTAGTTTAGGGCTAAGAACATCGTTTGTTGAAATGCGAGTTTTTATTTCATGATCTGAAACCCTAACTGTTTCTTTTTTGACTTCAAAATCGCTCGGTGATTTTGAGATTGTTGAAACTTTTTCAGTGATTTTTTCGATCTGATCCTCTTCCTCTGGCTTAGGTTCTTTCGAAAGAACTGTACTGAGAAGATTATCAGATGTTTTTTCTAAGCTTGGTTTTCTTACATCGATGGTGACAATTTCCTCGCGGACTGATATCTGGTCCTTTTTTCCCAAGTCTTTCTCTTTTATTTCGTTAACTATTAATAAATCTAACTGGTCAGTTACATCCCGGTCTTGCAAGTTTTCTGCTTTAGCAACAGTAGTAGGTTTGTGTTTTTGTTCCTCTTGTACTGTTTGAGAAAGTTCCTCCTTTCGTTTCAAATCAGCGATTTTTTCTTCTAATTTTTCCAACGTTTTTGCTGATTCATGAGTTATGCTTAGTTTCTTTTCAGGTAATATTTTATCACTTATTACAATAAGTTTCTCGTCAATATCTTCAACGCTTTTCGTTAAACTTATTGCTGATGGTTCTATTTGTGATAAAACTTGTTTGGTCACTTTTTCATCAGATTCAGGAAGATCTTTTTCCTTATCTCCTTTTTCCAACAATTCCTTTTCCGATGCATCTTTGTTTTCAATGTCAATTTCGAGATTAGCTTCTTCTGTTTCTGATATTGGTTTATCTTCTTTAGTATCACGTTTGGTCCGCTTACCCTCACTAAGCACCGTTTTGTCTGAAATTTCACTAACATCGTCAGATGTGACGGACCGAACAGGTGACGCTTCTTTGTGAATGTCAATAGTATCATGATCTACTTTTTCTTCAAATATGGGTTTCTTTCCTGTTAATTGTATTTCAGCATTGGTTTTTAAATCTAAATTTGTTTCACTCATTAAAAGCATTTTGGTTGCTTCAATTGCCGTTGTGATTGTTATGTCAGATTTGTTTACGGTTTCTGGGGACTTTCGAAGAAGAATAGGTGACTTTTCAGCCATAATTTCTTCAAGACTTTTTTCTGATTTAAGTACCTCAGCAACATCAGAAACAATTTTTTCTACGTCTTTTGGACTTAAAGGAGGCTTTTCAAAAAGTTCAAGCTTGCGCTCTTCTTCTATTTCTTTTTCGACATCTTCTGGAATTGAAGGTATTTTTTCAGGCATACAAGGTACCTCTTCAATAATTATGATATCTTCTTTAACAGGTGAATCAAGAGTTGTAATGTGAGTTTCTCTTAATTTTTCAGTATATTGACCGTAATTGTAGTCAACATTACCGTATTCTTTAACAGTTTCTAGTTCTTTTCCACTAAGAGTGTGTGAGATTTTTAGTTGTTCATGATACATAGGGGACTCAGGCGCTGAACCTGGAGTTACAGTTACTAGTTCAGGATGGGAAGCACGCTGAACAGTTTTCAATACAACATCATCTTCAATAGCTTTAATTCCCTTATAAGACACAGCTGCTTCTTGATCCTGTAAAGGCAAGTCTCTGGGAACTTTAATTTCATGAATAAAGCCAACATCAGGTTTTCTTTTAAAAATGTCTTCTTCAATTGGCGTTTTCTTTTCATCGTATGTTCGATAGTCTACTTCTTCGTGAAGAGGTAGGTCAGCAACTTCATCCGGAGTTTTTACGATTTCTCGAATAGGCGCCGGTAGAGATTCTAATTTCGAGCTCTTCTCTAATGAAGTCATCTTTTGAATGTCAATTAAAGTTTGTGGTGGAATGACTTCTTTTGTTTCTTCTTGTACATGTTTCTCTTCAATTTGTTGATCTTCTTTTATATCATCAAGTGTGATACGTTCATCTTCAGGTAATGTCGGAGCGGTAGTGGCACCTGATTCAATTGTAGTTGATATTTTTTCGTCAGGTTGGGACTCCAGTACAATGTTAAGGTCAAGTGAGTCTCTGGGTTTCGGCGCACCACTTTTGCTATCCGATGTTTTCTTTTCACTACTTATGTCTTGCTTCTCTTCAACACTTACGGAATGCTCTTTTGATTCGGTTTGTTTAGCTTCTATATCCAATTCGGTTTCTGGAATTTGTTGAGGATCATGTAAAATATCCATAGCTTTTTTTGGCTCTTCCTTTTTCTTTTCAGATTCTTCCTTATCTTTTATATGTTTTTGAAGTTCATCTTCTGGTTCGTGCCCACTTTCATGATCTACGATGGAATCTTCGGTGTATTGGTCAACTTCTTCTTTCTCTATAATAAGATATTCTTCCTCAAACTCACCGTCAGCAGTCGTCTCAGTTTTAGTATCATCTAGCATACAAGTGATCTTTTCAATATCAGAGCGGCCTACATATTCTACTTTTTCTTCAGCTTCACTATCTCTATTAAATACCGCCTCAATTTCTCGAACGATTTCTTGTTCTTCTCTTTCATCTAATTCCTGTTGTTTTATATCGTCTAGTGATTTAGATGTATCTTCATCAGACTTTTTCGCATCCTTTAAAATATCTTCGTAGTTTACTCTTTGCAAGCCTTTTAGTTTGGAGGTGTCTGCTTTGATTGTCTTAGCTGATTTTAATGGACTTTTCATAGCTTTTAACCCCTTTACTGGAGAAGCTAGAGGTCGTGGCCTTCTTGAAATTGGTTCTCTCTTCTTGGGCTCTTTTCTTTCAGGTGCTTTTTGAGCCAAATCCCGTTTTGGGGATGCTTGTTTATATTTTGACTCTGCAACTCTTCGGTTACTTGCTTCTTTAGCACTCTTAGCTGGAGTGCTACCTGGGCTTAATTTTCTAGATTTAGCCTTTACTCGTTCTTTTGCGGCAGATACAGTAGAAGAAGTTGTCATTTTTGACTCAAGTACCTTTTTTGGTGTGGTAGGTGGTGATTTTTTGTCTTCTACGGAAGTTTTCTTGTCGGTTATACTTGTCACTGACTTTTTGTCTACTTTTTGTGAAGTTCTGTGACTAATTTTACTTCTCGTCATTGAAGTCATTGATTCAGATTTAATTCTGCTTTCTACTTTTTTCTTTGTTTCTGTTTTCGTCTTTTCGCTCTCAACTTTTTTAGTTTCAGTTTGTTTAGCTACAGAGTCTTTTGTATCATCAGTCTTATCAACACGTTTTATTTTCTTTTCAATTATTTTTCTCTTTACATCTTTCTTTTTAGGTAATCCGTCTAAAACAGTGTTCTCATATTGAGAAATTTTATCATCTAGTTTAGTTTCTATCCTCGCAGTAATTGCGTCTTGTAACACCGATTCAAGTTTTTTTTCTTCGCCTTCAACTAGTTCACTAAGCAATTTATTGTCAATGATATTTTTGGAGTCTGTTTCGTCTTTGATAATGTCTTTAGGTGGTGGTTCGGGTTCAACGATTCTTTCTTCCTTTGCCTTTTCAGCGAGGATGCTTCGCTCTTTGCTTGTTTTGGAAGCAACATGTTTCGTAGTTTTTGTCGTCGTGACAGAAGTGGATGTAGTGGTAGCTGTGATAGCGGGCGCAGTTGCTGCCATCTGTCGACCTGTGCATGTCGGATGTTGTAAGAACTCTAGATGTTTTAGTTTCTCGAGGCCTTCGAATATCTTGTGCTGTGGCGTGGAGCCGGGGAACATTATCCTCGTTATCGTTTCATCAGGGTTTGCTGGGCGCCATACGAGCAACGCACAAATAGACACTAAGTTAGGAATTGGAAAATTGAATTGTCCAGATACACTTGCACCTTCAAATAGTTTCTGTTCACTGTTATGCCACCTTTTTAGGAATTCACGAACGTGTTTAGAGTCCTTGGACGGATTCAGTACGTACATGTCAAGGGTTCCTGAAACAAAAACAAATATTTAGTATTTCGTCTAATTTAATTCAATTCATTGATTAACATTTTAAATTTATCACATCTTTTTTTAGGCCTGTAAATAAACACAAATTAAAAAACACGTATCATGTAAATTTAAATGGCAAATCATAATCGGGCCAGATTAGTCCACCTCTGGACCATAGGCCTTTTTAATCTACGCCACTGTTCCGTACCCATCGCGTTCCAAGGTATCAAGGTGAAATTAAAACGATATACTTAAGTCTACAGTCGTTTAAAACTGTAAAAAAATGAAACTTCTATGTAACTAAAATAAATTTAAGCATACGGTATTCTTTTCGTTGAACTAGAACTATGAAATTTGGCAAGCAATACCGTTTTATACTACAAGTGTTGGGTAAAAATCTGAAAACATTTGTAATTAAATCATAAAAAAAAGCCGTTGGATGATCATCAACAGACAGACAGATGACAAGCAACAGATCAAGAGCTTACTTTCTGTTTAGTTGGAGGCATAGGTCCAGCATTAGACTTTATAAGGTATGGTGATGATCTACAATTTATCTTCCGTTTAGGATGTTTGTGACTTAATCACGCGTAAATAGCTTAACGGATTTAGTTGAACTTTTGCACAAAGAAATGATCTGGATTAACATATAGGATACTTTTTATGATGATGATGATGATGATGATGATAGTGATATACCAAACATCCTGTTAGTTTACATAAACGAAGTTGTGGGCACAGCTAGTTCCAGTATCGAATCTATATGGGCTGTAAGAACTGTACGGTCACACACAAGGGAAACTGGAATGGTTCTGCTTGGGTGCTGTGCTGCTGCGTGTAGAGTAAAAATGTAAGATATTAACCCCTTCACTGCCATCAAGGCGTAGTTTTGTACTGGATATCTACGAGGATAGTGGTTTTAATTTTGTGGACAACCTAGTTTTAGGCGCTAATTATGTAATAACTGTCCTGGGGTTCATATTGTCATTATTCAAATTAAATTTATTATGTGACTTTTTTATTATGTCTACCTTACTAAATGTTTTGTTTTTTTTTTTTTTTTTTTTTTTTTTTTTTTTTTTTTTTTTTTTTTTTTTTTTTTTTTTAAAAACAATTGTATATTTATAATACTTGCATTCTTATTTGGCAAATATTATCTATTATTATTAGGACAACATCACATACGTTGCTCTGATCCTATGGTAAGTAGCGAAAGCACTTGTGTTATAGAAATCAGAAACAACGACGGTACCACAACACCCAGACCCGAGCCAATATAGAAAAGTTCGTTTTTTACATTGACCCGACCGGGGATCGAACCCGGAACCTCAGAGATGGCGCCATTCAAAATCCGGCGTGCTCGCCTCTCAGCTACGGAGGTCGTCAAAACAACCGCACCAGACAACAGATCAATTTTAATAGTCACGTATCGAAGTAAGGAAATAGCATCCTTGTATTACTAGGGGCTAGGGGTTACTATGGGGTTATCAGATAACCAGACAAGGGGCGTAGCCCATTACCTAAGTCAATTTTGAGACAGCCTTTTTATACCTAAAACGGTTACCAAATTACTCGCAGTACAGAACACACACACACACACACACACACACACACACACACATACACGCGCGCGCGCACAAAAATAATAACAATCGATGTAATGGAAGAGCGGAGTGTCCCGGTACAGGCATTATTTGCTTAAATAAAAGGAGAATCCGGCCACAAATTAATGTAAGATGAACCTTTTTACTGAAATCAATTTATTGTTATTGTGGTTATAGAATTAGAAGACACAGTGTGGGCAGGCCTCCTACCCAGTGACGATCTGTCAAGGTTGCGAAAAGCAAGATGCAAACAGTCTAGAACTGCTCACTATGGCATTCTATGAGGCTGATGCTGATCTAATTGGCAAATTGTAGGGATGTGCATATGAGGAGATCCGTGAACGAACAAAAGTCGGTGACATAGCCCGACGGACTAGCAAGCTATAGTGGGCAGGGAACGTAGCACGTAGAATTGACGGCTAATGGGGCAGAAAGGTTCTGGAATGGAGGCCCCATACCGGCAAGCGTAGAGTGGAACGTCCGCCGACAACGTGGAAAGACGACCGTCGTAAAGGTTGCAGGAAGCCGCTCTGGATGCAGGTCGCTTCCAACCACCCAATCTAGAAGTCACTGGGTGAGACCTATGTCCAGCAGTAGACGTTCTATGACTGAAGTGATGATGATGAGGAATTTACATACCATGTCCAACTTTGTGGTAAAGGTTAATGGGTTCCGGGCCGCGGTAGCAGTGCTGCGGCTTCAGGTTGAGGTGGCGCAGGTCCGCCATCATGTCCGACCCCTCCTGCAGGAGCGACACGAGCAGCGGGTCCGCGTCCTTGTCTCCGTCCGGGCTTGCCAGAGCGCGGCGTTCCTGGAACGTGAAGAAGCAACGGTTAGCTTCTTAGGCTCGGACTATACCCAGCCGGAAACCGGTCCAGGTAAGTCCGGTTTCAATCCATCGCTTAAACAATAGGGTCGTTTTTTGAACGAATTCTTGCAGATTCTAACAGATTCCGGCTGCTTAAAGTTCAAGCCTTAGGCCCACTGATACATCTCAGGATTAGCGATATTAATCCCAAACTATTCAATCACGGTTTTAAACATATAGCAGTCAGTTTGTATCGGGATGACAGAGACATCTCGTACTAAACTAATCGGCACCCTTATCCCCTTAAAATTAGCAATCAGCAGTAATCGCCCGATTGATGCTTAGTGTCAAAATCTATTGGCAGCACTGTCATTGTCATTGGTTTTCTTTTGTTTTTTGCTGTCAAGCAAGAATCGTTAAATTTTCGCTATCGCATTGCTTTTGCAAAGTACGTGTTAGTAAGGATACCGGTTGTGCGAGAGTCCACCGTAATCTGCAGGCACCTGCAGATTAGTTCAGCAAGTCCACCAAAACGAGAAACTATAACCAATCTAGTATCAATAGATACAAATCGTGCTTTCTTCATCAGCTGGAAGACTTTTGTCTGATGATAAACCGAAATTTTTTGACGACCTCCGTAGCCGAGAGGCGCGCACGCCGGACTATATATAGCACCGCCATCTCTGAAGTTCCGGGTTCGATCTTTAAATTTTACTTTCTTCTTACTTACTTTCCCTTTTAAAATTAAAAAAGCCTTACAATTAAAGTGTTAGTCTAATATTAGCTGTGGTTAAAAATATATTAATTGAAACTTACGCTTACATGTATTCACTATTCACTTCGAGTATCACATAGTATACAACCGACACAACGTCACCGAACGCAGTCGAGCCCTTCTGTGCGCACACGCACTCGGTGGAAGCCGATACTGCGCGCTTCAATGAGCTTGTAGTATGTTGGTGATGTGCTAAGCAATATTTAGATACGATATGTTTTTATAAAAAAATATTGGAAAATATCACATACATATATCTTAACTCTGATCCTAAGGTAAGTAGCTAAAGCAATTGTGTTATAGAAATCAGAAACAACGACGGTACCACAACACCCAGACCCGAGTCAATATAGAAAAGTTCATTTTCTACATTGACCCGACCGGGGATCGAACCCGGAACCTCAGAGGTGGCGGCGCCATTTCAAGTCCGGCGTGCTCGCCTCTCGGATACGGAGGTCGTCAAACCAAAGGTGACGGTATCACAACACTCAAACTTAAGACTGAGAAACGATCGTATTCACATTGAATGGAATTGGAAATGAAACTCGGGACCTCAGAAACGGGAACACCAAGACCGGACCAAGTCCGGACTGCATCGCATCGTGGATGTGGAGGTCAACAAATTTTAACCCTTTAGCAAGACACAAGAGAAACTACTATTACGCGGTCTCATGTGACCGCTCAGCAGCCAATAAATTAACTAGTTGCTACCGTGCGATTCTGTAAATAAAGCCGCGCTGTCTTTGGCGCTGAACTCATTTAGGTGCATCGTTCGGTCGTATTATCCGATCAAATTAAAATATCCATCCCCTCGTATAAAATGTTTGACAATTTATGAACAATTGAAAACGGTCGGGTTTTTTACACGGCTAGATTGAGTTGGTCATATTTTATCAAAGGGTCATATTTTATACACATGAGACTGTCCATTTAAATTTGTTAGGTTTATACGACCGAACGAAACGGACACTTTCGTTCTAGGCCCCTGCATTTCCTGGTTCAATTCGTCGTATACACTCCCTTTACTTTAGCAAAAAAACTTGCTGCCAGGCAAACGCGAGTTTTGCAATTGTGCCAACTCTTTGATAAATGAATAAATATTAAAGTTTAACGATAAAATAATAACGAATATCTTACTAAACTAAGCCTCAAGCCTACTCATGGGCAAAGTGCGCGCAGTAAGCAGCGCCATCCAGCCGTGTCGGGTAGTGTTACAAAGTACGACCTTCGAGGCCGACGCCACGGCGCCAGTTTGTCACGAATATTTTTCGAAAATAATATTGGAAGGTAGAGATCGGTGGAGACTCCCCTCCATTTAATGGTTTTTATTAATTACTGGCTATCCTGTTAGCTATCCCTGTTTGGCAGGTACGAACCACAGAACAAGTAAGACACACCCACTCACGACCGCGGCGTTGTTTGCTTAACTTTAGTGATCGATACCAAAGCGCTGCCGCCTCTGAGGTACAGCAGCTGTTTTGTGTGAAATGAAAACTGTCTTCTTACTTCGAGGTTGCAGAAGAAGTGTCCGATCTGCGGGTAGACGTTGGTAGCCGCCTTCCTGCGTAGGACGGAGGCCATGCCGGCCGCGGAGCAGTTGTTCAGCCGTGTGAACAGCACTGCGTCCAAACGGTCCAGGTGCCGGGCGAAGTCCCACCAGCAAGCCTTGCGGGAGAAACCGCCGTCAACTGGAATTTTAAAACGATGTATCTTTAGATATTGTAAATTAGGTACCTCAATCATTTAACTTTACACCTGAATCGAATTTGAGAAACCCCACAAGTCACAAGTTTGGCAAAACTGAGATGAGTATAACTAAATATTCAGTACGGGTACACATATTGTTTTATATTCCTCCAGTAAAATGGGTTTTATTGGTTATGCGGTTCCGGCTTCGTTACTTCAATGTCTGTGTAAAGTTGAAGAGGTAAAAGAAAACGATTCACGAAGAGATATATGGATTTTGTGAGGGATAACATGACCAGACCATGACTGAGAAGGGAGTGGTTTACTGAAGGAGTGTTAGTGGAAAAATTGCACCAACCCCAGATGACTTGAAAGTAGGGGCGGGCGAATGATGAACATTTGAGTTTGATTATGTCTTAATTATATGCTACTTTAGCCAGCTAAAGTGGCAATGGGCGGGGCACAGAGCACGTAAAACTGACAGCCGGTGGGGCAGAAAGGTTCTGGGATGGAGGCCACGTACCGGAAAGTGCAGCGTGGGACATCCACCCACAAGGTGGGCAGACGACCTGGTAAAGGTTGCAGGACGACGCTGGATGCAGGCCGCTTCCAACCGGCCGATCTGAAAGTCACTGGAGGAGGCCTATGTTAAGCAGTGGACGCCCTGTGGCTGAAATGACGATGATGATATATGATAACCCACGATGGATTAGCCTTTCAAAATATAGCAAATCCCTTTTTATATTGCGTCGAGTGACATTTGCAGGTCACTCAACGAAATGTGGAAAGAGATTCGCTAGACTTTTCTTTAAAGGGCAAGATCAGACACGAGGTTATTTGTCAAAGAAAAGTGATCAACTTAGCCTACAAGGTCAAAGTTAAAGTGGCAAGCTGGCCATGTCTGCCGCAGAAGCATTAGCCGATGGACCAGACGAGTTGAGTGGAGGCATTTAAATAGAGTTTTATGTTTTAATGAATTTCGATTAAGCTCGTATTATGTCAGAAGTAGAATTTTCAAGCCATCTTTTACTTGTTTTAAAACATTAATGTTAATTATTTTATTTTCTTCTACGTCAAACGAAGCTTAAATAAAGCTGGTGGTTTAAAACCGCAATGTTTTGAACACAACAATATGGAATATGCGATGAAATGCATCGAATTTATTAAAACCACAACTGTGTCTGCTTAGCTATATATATAATAAGGACATTATTTATTTATTCATGATGATTGATAACGATTGATGCCCTTTTAACAACAATAAACTTTTAGCGCCAGTGTTCCTACTCGGTGGGTACCTACATGACTTGTGCTTTAAAACTGTATTTGCAGTCTTTGAACAATTTGTAGAGTTTATTTACATTACAATACCTACAATTAATGTTTTTATTTTATTTTATTCACATACGTAAGTACTAACCCTGTATTAAGCGTAAAAAATAAAAGATCAATCAACAAAATCTACAGTTCTACCAAATTGTTTCTATATTTGCTCTTAATACAAAAAAACGAGATAGAACCCAATCCAAACACTCCATAAGCGACTACACTTGATTGAAAAATAAATTGGACGATGCCACATGTCAAATGATAACAGACAACCTATTTTGATAGAATTGACGTAACGAAACCGAAGTGTAATAGTACCTTCATACGCTAAAATTACTGAACCGATTTAATAAAATAGCACGCAGAAAGATTGAACCCTAGAGAAGGGCATAGAATACTATTTCTATCAACTTTCTAAGGAAGCAAAATAGGGTGGGAAACTCTATTTCACGCGGTGAAATCACGGGCACAGCTATTACAATATAATGTTAGCGAAAGAAAGATAATTGTTAAGCAAATATATTATTTAAAGTGCCTAATAAACAGAAACTATTTTGATGTTTAATTAAAATTAAACTATGTACTTTAAGCTGTTTCAAACTGAAATTCACTTGCTGGCGTATGGACGGAAGGACATGTTAGCCTCACACTAGCGTCTTTCGAGCGTTGACGTCGTGGCAGCGTCCAATCAGTGTTGATGCAACGCTTTCGAAGCGGAATTTACTAAACGCTGATTGGACACTGCCACGACGCCGACGCTCGAAAGACGTTAGTGTGGGGGAGGCCTTATATAACTTTGATTTCCTAATCATACTCCTAGCAGCTGTTTATTTATTTATTTTATTTAGAACTTTATTGCACAACTTATAGATAGTGTACAAAAGGTGGACTTAATGCTAGAAGCATTCTCTACCAGTCAACCATTGGGTCATGCAGAAAGTTTTCAAAGGGCGCGGTGCAAGTAACTGATTAAATACAGCCAAAAAGTGTAATAGCCAAAAAAATACAAAATAATTTAGAAACTTCTACTAAATTAACGTACTTGAATAAATAAAATAGAATATATAAACATCAAACAAATATAATATATACAAATATACCTAAAACATAAATACTATACATAAATACCTACATATAAGTGCAATTAATCTATTGTATGAATTGGCGAACTTTATTCTTCAAAATAAGTTTAGAGTCCGATTTTATTATGTCGAGTGGTAGTGAGTTCCAAAGTCGTGTTGCCCTCAGACAGAAAGATTTTGAAACGAAAGTAGAACGATGGGCAGGTGTGCCCAGTCGAAGATTATCAGAGGATCGGAGAGAGCGGTCATGAGATTGGCAGAGATACGAAAACATGTTCTTAAGATATGCAGGTGAAGAAGGATTATTAAGAACACCGTATACAATGCCGAGAATTCGAACTTTTCTACGCTGACCGATGGGAAGCCATTTAAGTTAGGCCCTATAGCCGGAAACATGGTCGTATTTGCGGAGGCCGAAAATGAAACGAATGCAGCTATTGAGAAGACGTTCAAGCTTTTCAGTAAGTATGACAGTTGACATAGTCACCCGTATTAAAGAAGCACAAGTACAATCTGGAATCCGCATTAAGTCTTAAGTGCCTGGCTGTTTACATGAAGCTATGTCAACGTCCATTCGATGTTTGTGTAAGTGGAGTTAGCTCGTGAATACTAGAAGGATTGCTCACTTGCCCAGCTTTAGTTCAGACTAGGTATGTAAATTTAGTTATGTAACATGAGGGTTTTAGTCTGATCCTAGAAATAGCAGTGCGCCGTTGCATTTTATGATTTAAAGAACTTATTGTTGAATAGCATGTTATTGCTTTTATTTTATTGTAACAGGTGTTTAAAGGGACAAGATCACAAGACATTTCATTTTAGAGCTTCACTAAGGATAGAGCCTAGTAAAAATAGTTAGTAGAAAAGTAATTTCTAAGTATTTTAATTTCGAGTAGGTACTATAAAATAGTTTAATACCAGCAAGCTGACCTGATGGTAGAGAGAGGAGGTGGTTTGTAAAACTATAAATGGCTTGATCTGACATTGCTGCCTGGTGTGTGATGACCTTTATGTATGGGCTTATTAATTGGATACGACAAGAAAATAGCAAATTTAACATTTATACTTTTCTACCTCTGTTTGACACAATTACTTTGTCATTTTACCTTGTGTTTTTTAAACTCAGAGGTTTTAAATGGCTCAGGGATTGTGTGTGTGGATTAGCATTGTGTTGTTACAAACTGTGCCACTCAGGCCGTCCAATTAATTGTGTCAACAGAGCTTGTTTAACGTGCCGGATGGACAAGCTTATTGTAAATACTCGTAGAATATTCAGGAGTGTCGGGGTTAACGGGAGAGATTACGTTTTATATTTTAGCTATTTTATATTAAGAGAAGTAGCCTTTGTAAACTGGCACGTAGTTTTAAAAGCTTTCTACTTACTTAAGCTCTAATTGTTACATCCTACATAATACTTTAATAGAGTTAATTTGTACTACTACCTAGTAGTGAGGTATTTAAAAGATATTTAAAGCGTTCTTAGAAATAGAAAAATATTCATTTGACACACACATACATACACAGAATACAGAAGAAATACATAAGATTAAAGAAAATGTGTCAAAAAGGCCCCCGCTCAGCATTTGTCGTGACAGCCAAGGACATATCACGAGGCAGATTTTCAGCAGAGACCCTGACGTTTAAATTAAAATCACAGAATAAACAAACTTAAATTAAAAGTTATTTCTATCAACTTTTTAATTACTTTTTAAATTATTAAATTGAAGTCGTATTATCGATTGTATGTAGAATTGTAGATTGACAGTCCTTATGAAACAATATACTGTGTACAAATGTTGTAGAATGAATATACTACCGCCGACGAGAATCATTTACCATCAAACAGGAACTTGATAAGTTAATCTACCCTTTACAAAAATGAGACACTTGACACTAAGTTTGTACTTAACTAAGTATTTAGCGTCAGAATATTCGATACCCACTCAACTAAGGCTAGCCTGTCAAGTGGCTTTTAGCCGAAGAAATCCAATATCTAGCTGGCACAGTACCAAACACTCCGCCGAAGGCCGGAACTGTGACAAGGCCTTCCAAGTTTATTTGTAAAAAACGTTATTTCTACGTTTTCTATTCAGCTAGATCCTTAACCTCTTTTCATTGAAGAAAAGTAGATAAATGGACTGATAGCCAATGATCGTTCAATAGAAATAGTAAGACGTTTTTAAAATGGTTCTGGATTGGCTATTATTCTTTGAGATATTGGAAAAAATTACTCACACACACAGAATTTACATGCTCGATTTTGGATAAAATCAAAATTACATTTATTAAGAATCTTTTGACTCAGCAGTTACCCGAAATCTTGAGAGTTTACAAAATGATTGCACTTAGAAATATTAAGTTAATCAATCATATTGCTAGTAAGTCAAGTACTTAATAAATTGCATGAGTGAAATTCTAGAAAAAAACAAATTTTCAATTTCATGTTCCGGTGATAATTTATTCCTTTTGGTTACACATCCGATTTACTTTAAGTAAGACTTAAAAATGGGATAGTAGATGCCTTACTACTATAATAATTCTATAATCAGTGACCCATCCATCTGTGCTTTTTTAAATAACTGAAGTAGATAATACAAAGTATTTACTAGAAAGAATAGCACTAAGTAACCTACTATCAAATATATAAACCCGATTCCACATTACCAACACTATCAGTCAATCGTAAAACTCATAAGCGAAAAGCACAATAATCTCAGCCTTACAAAAATAACGGAATCCCCCATCAAGATCCCTTGATAGCGTCGAAATCATAATAATAATAATAATAATAATAATAATAAATAATAAATCATTTATTTGCCAGAACATGGTACAAAGGTAGGTAATATCAATAGATTCCAGCATATTCTATCGCAATGCGACGTGCAAATATTATGTCAACGTATTAATTACAAAAGTTCTGTCGATTATTATGCGAATTTAAATGTCAAAATTACAGTTTTAAAATTAGTACAACATTCTTTATGGCAACAACATTTCAAACATGCAATTAGATTAAAATTATGTCAAAATATTATATAAATGTCAAATTTTATCATTCAAGAACTCATTAATTGTATAGTACATTCTTTCCTTTAAAAAGTTGAATAGTTTATTTTTGAATTTCGTAAATGTTAGTAATTTTAATTCATCTGGAAATTTATTAAATATTTTTATAGCCATACAATAAACGTTTCTAGAGTACAATACCAACTTTTGGGGAGGAATTGTTAAATTTTCGCCTTTTCTGCCTCTGTACCCACTAAACTCTTTATTCTTTTTAAATAAATGAGTATATTTTTTTACAAAAATCCCTACTTCAAAAATATACAAGCAGGGAAGTGGTAAAATGTTTAAAGCCTTAAACAAAGGCTTGCAGCTATCCAAATAATGAGCCCCACAAATCGATCGAATACATTTTTTCTGAACCCTAAAAGCTCTAAGCATGTCAACCGAGTTACCCCACAGTATGAGACCATATCGTAAAGCAGACGAAACATATCCATGATATGCCATAACCGCTGCTTCTTTAGACGCTACTTGCCTAACTCTGTTTAGTGCATATACGAATCTGTCAATTTTATTTATTAAAGAGTCGATATGGTCTTTCCAGTTACACAGTTCGTCTATGGTTATACCTAAGAATTTCGTCGCATTAATATGTTCGACTTTTAAATTGTCATAATTTATGTCAAGTTTTTCGTCATTAATGAATTTTGCTTTAAATTTAATATATTTTGTTTTGTCATTATTTAGATTTAAATTATTAAGTCTTAGCCACGTTACTATTTTACTAAGATTTATATTGGCAATGTTGGCTAGCTCTTCTTTTTTTTTGCATTTGACAACAAGAGTGGTATCGTCCGCAAAAAGTATACACTTTTGATTTGTAACATTCGGTAGGTCATTTATATATAGCAAAAACAACAAAGGACCCAATACACTGCCCTGGGGGACACCGCAACGGTTATAGCGGTAGGAAGAAGAATATATATTTTTTACATTACCAGATAGCCGAGCGATTTCTATACATTGTTGACGTTCCGACAAATAGCTTTCCATCCAGGACAAAGCAGTTCCTCTTATCCCATACCTTTCCAATTTTTTAAGAAGCAATTTGTGAGAAACGAAGTCAAATGCTTTGCTCATGTCTAAAAATATTGCCAGTGTATGCATTTCGTTATTAAGATTTTGTGTTACTTCTTTAATGAGGTGAAAACAAGCTAGAGTCGTTGAGCTGTTTTTTCGAAATCCATACTGTTCATCTTTCAGCAACTTTTCCATTGAGATGAATGATGATATTTTATTGTACATAACCTTTTCAAATATTTTTGACAATATGGGTATTAAAGTAATGGGTCGATAATTTTTTAATTCGTTATGGGAACCATTTTTATACAAGGGTTTCACAACGGATCGTTTTAGTTCCTTTGGAAACAAACCCTGTTCGATTGACAGATTTACGAGGTGAGCTATGGGGGAAGAAATAAAGATAGCACATTTTTTTATAATATTTGTGTTGATACCGTCATAGCCTGTAGAGTTAGTATTTTTAAGTTCCTTAATTATTTTAAATATGTCATTTTCATTAATAGGTGATAAATATATACTTTTATGGTGAAATGGTATATTATGTAATGCATCGTTAAGTTGAGTTTCCTTGTCATTTGGAGTTTTATTAGTCAAGTTTATAAAATAATTATTAAATTCGTCACTTATTTCTTGGGGATTATCAATATATTTAGTTTTTAGTTTTAATTTTTGGATGTCATTTTTAAAGTCTACGTTTTGCGTGTATTTTTTTAGTATATCCCAAGAAGTTTTGCACACATTTTTTGATTTTGCAATATATTGTGTATTTGTATTTTTTTGCGCTTGTTGTATACATTTTTTTAGTATGCTTGTGTAGTATTGGTAGTGTTTTTTAGTTAAATTTTTGTTAATTGCAGATAATCGATATTTAAGGTATAGCTGTCTTTTACGAATGCAGCAACGTTTGATACCTTTAGTAAGCCAAATATTTTTGAGTGGTTTTTTAACGATTTTTACTTTGATCTGTGGAAAACACAGATTAAAGAAAAGAATAATGAGATCATGGAAACATTTGAAAGCGTCATTAATATGACTTTCATGATATACTTCACTAAATGATAAGGCTGCGATACAGTCAACAAATTTTTTGATGTTGTCTTTACACATATCACGCCTATATTCAAACCAACAATTAACTTTTTTCTGGTATTTAGGGTCTCTATCAACTTCAAAAGAAACACTTTGACCTGTTTCGTGGTCAGACAAACACAACAAATGAATTTTAGATTCAATATTTTGATTCAGATTGCTAGTGATCAAGTCCAAACAAGCGTTTTTACGGGTGGGATTATTTATATGATTTATAAAATTGTAATTGCTTAGTAGACTTTTTAGACCTTTAGTGTGTTTATTATTGTGCATCATGTCTATATTCCAGTCCCCGCATAATATAATTTTTTTATTATGTTTTTTTGCTAAAACATTCAGTAGAGACTGAAACTGTTGCAGAAAGACATCTAGCTTTGAATTTGGAGTTCTGTAAATGCATACAATTATGAGGCTGTATTGTATAACTTCCACTGCACAACACTCAAATGTAAAAGGCATAGCCTGAGAGATTTCTATTTTTCTGAAGTCTAAATCATTTTTTATTAGAATACAGGTGCCACCTCTACGTTCGTACCTACAGAAGGAAGCGACTAATTTAAAGTTGTCAATGTGTAGATTTTTTTCAGAGCCTTTCTTTATAAAAGTTTCAGAAAAACAAATAAAATCAACACTGCCCAGCTCTTTATTTAGCTCATTTAGTGTTACCTCGAATAAATCCTGCTTGCTTAAGATGCTAGCAATATTCTGGTGGAATAATGTCAGTCGAGTCTTCGGAACGAAAAAACTGTAAATCAGTTCGATTACTTGACTTACGTGTTAGTTTAGGAAAATAATATGGTATTAATGTTTGCTTCGCATGTTTGTTATTTTTATATATTTTTCCGTTTTGTATCTCAGATAATTTATTTGTGTGTGTAGGGCCTATATTTTGATATAATAAAGATTTTACTTTTTGCGGCGCGAGATACTCATTTTTATAGTGTAAATAATCGATTTCAATATTAATTTTAAAGCATAATTCTTGTAAATACATCTTACTATCTTTTATCTGTATAAATTTACAATTGTCATAAATTTTTATTAGCATCTCAATATTATAGTTTAGCAAATTTGTGTTTAGGTATGGATTATCAAGAACATTTACAACGAATACAATTAAATCTCTTAGTTTATACAGGGCTGTTCCTAATTCTGATAATAAACCATAAGGATTTTTGTCATTAGATCCAGTAGCCAACACCACTATGTCGCCTTTCCGGAGAGTTGCTTTTATATTCTCGCAGGAGTTTAAAACTTGGGTGCATGTCGCTCCTGTCTTCATCGTAGTAGTAATTGTGTAAGGATCGTTTAAAACACAATTTCGGCTATTATGTATTTTTTTCGATAATCCTTTAATTTGATCGTCGCCAAGGATGAAAATCTGGGACTGTGTTTTAATGTCCTTGGTGTTATCAGTGCAATTTGTTGATATGTCGTTATTTATATTGCTCGATGCAATCGTTTCTTCGACTGTATTGTTGTTATATGGTTTATTTTGTGCAGTGTTATTGAATATAACAGACTTATTCATGTGTAAAGGGGATGTTCTCGCTACATTAGTGCTTATATGCATAATTTTTTGTCGTACTGGAGTTGTTTTTGTGTTTTTATGTCCGAAGTCACTACTGATTGCTTTTAATAATGTAATTTGTTGTTCTTGATTTTTTAATCTTTTTTTCAATTCCATATTTTCTAAACTGAGATTGTTTATTTCTTGGTCTGCTCTCTCCAATGAATATTTTAATGTAGCAATTTCTCTTATGTATTCTTCAGAATTTGATGTATCGATAATTTGAGATTCACTTTGTATGCTTAACATAGTCGTGTCTAATATCGTCGAATTCAAAACATGTTGGGAAAGTCTCGATAGGTCTAATTCCGATCTTGACCTTGGCATTTTGTTGCGAATTGTCACATTCTCCATTTTATAAATATATATATGTATATATTTATATGAAAAAATATTGATGATAATAAGAAAAAAGAAAAAAAAATGGATTTTATTTTATTTTGTCAGAAATCAAAATAAAAAATATAATGGTTTAAGTATGACTCGAACTCGTATTCTTGGGAAGATGAGCGCGAGCTCGGTCCGTCGTTGTATCCTCCACACTACGGTGACAGCAATGACGAGTGATGAAAATTCTGTACGGATGGTTCTGTTATAGTTTGCATGAATCGTTTTATGACCAAATAAGGTAATGTTGGGTTTTTGAACGCGGTCACTCGATGAGTCACACAAAAACGGCACTCGATAACTTGGTTTTGAATATGTTCGAACTGCTTTTAAAACACTAAGGACACTTTGTTTGATACAGAATTTTAGCACAAATTTTAACGTTTTTTAAAACAAATCCCTTGGTATATTTTTTGAATAGAATAATCCACTTTTTACCACTATAAACAATAAAAAAATACGGAGCTGAATAGATTACGTGCGCTCGGGTGCACTCGCGCGCCGTCTCATAACCCAATTTGCTCTAATAGAGGGAGGAATAAAATTCCATCTCATTCCCCTACCCACTTGTCAAATGTAATTTCTCCGAGTAACGCTGTATTCGCAGTCGCCCCGAGCGTTGGCGCGGATCCAACGTGGCCACAATACGGGCATATCCGCAAAAATGTTGCCCTAGGCTGTACAGAAACTAACTTACGAGATTGGGGCTAGACAATCTTTGGGGCAAAGATGAGTTGAGTCTTATTCTGTTGGCAATTGCTTTAGGCCTAGACTGGTATTGCTTTTGTAACTTTCCCGTTCGTAAGTTTAAGCGTACATCAGATTGTTCAATACACGCATTTCACTGAATACAACAAATGTATATTATTATTAGTTACACAGCTAAAACTAATAAAGATAGAAGCATTATCTAACCATAGTAACTAGAACTTCATGAATATTATATTTTTTCCATACATCAATATCTATCTAACCTACGAGAAACCTACGATTTTGTTATTGGAGTAAATTAAAATATTTTAAGTCTAAATTTGTGTGTGATTCCCACTCTCTATGAAAATACCTCCCGATATGACACACGGAATTTGGGTAAAATAAAGTACTTAAGGGTATTTGATCGTAATTAAATTACAAAAGTTATTAAACATTCAGGCTGTTCCAATTAAGTGACAAGCACCAGTTTATCGCGTTACAGGAAATAACCTGTTTACACAAACTCAGCTTAAATCTTTGCTATTACCATAACAGAAACTAGCCCAAACCCGTGACGATCTACCAGCAACCATTTAAAGTTGGTTTAAGCTGATTTCACAAGATAGCATTACCATTCCAACAAGACACGATATGATATGTTATGATATAAAGATATGTTTTTTTATCGAAACAGCGAGCATAACCGTGACGTCACCGGCATGGTCATGTTCAAGATGGCGGCTATGTATATCATATTTTAACAGTTGGGTGTCGATAAATCGCTTTATCATATCATATCGTGTTTTGTTCGTCATGCTAGAGGGCAGTAAATTATAATGTAATTCAACTCACCGAGCATGTTAAATCCGTTGATGCCGAAGAGAGCGGCATCCCCCTGTCCACCAGGGAACACGTAGAGAGTTGGGTGGCTGAACCTGATGTTGCCCACCACATCGCTCGCCACCAGCAGCTGGTCCAAGCTGGCTGGCACGATGTACGGGTCCAGGTATGCTGTGGAAGATGACATTGTGGTAAAGGGATCTTCCAAATAATTCGGAAATAAAAACATATCGGAACTGCATCATATACATTTATCTAGTCCTCTAAGATTATAGGGCGGTCGCTCACCTATCCGCTGGTCAAACCTAGTAAAATCGCTCACTGGCCTATCCACTGCTCAAAGCCCTCCAAGGTACTAAATTTGATAAAGAGTTAAAGAAGTTATTACTTGCCAAGGCATATTATGATTTCAATGAATATTTCAGGGACAAATTTTAAATATTATAATTTTTGACGTCTTTGACATTATTTTATTGTGACTATGTTTAAATTTGAATTTTATTTTGACAATTGTAATTTAATTTTAAGACGTAAATTTTGACATCTTGAAATCTTGGCATGACTTAATTATACCAATTTATGAATGTAATATTGTATGAATGTAACATAATGATGACATGTAAATATAATTATAACTTTAATTTGAATTCACGAATGCCTTATAAAGGTTGTAATGTTACTATTGACCATCTATAATGTACATTATGAAGTGATTAAATGAATATGAATATGAATATCAATAACCAAGGCATGAAATCTGCCAAGGACAGGAATACGTGGAGAAGCATAGTGCATTGGGTAATTACCACTTTAAGCTAGACACGACCTTCAGCAATGAAGATGCCTACTAAGAAGAAGAAGGCAATGGCATGTTTAATCGATTTTAATTTAATATTAATTAGAATACCTACAGTAAACCGTGCATCAGTTATTTGCTAAAATACCGCAAAATCAGTTGGCCGAAAGAAATAAAGGATTTCTTTCACTTGGCTTATATTAATTATAAGTTAGGTATCGTGTGGTGCCGGCACGTTAAAAGAATAGCACCACCCTTTCTCTTCCTATGGGTGTCGTAAGAGGCGACTACAGGAGAACCGCCACAAGAAGACGGGCAGCAGCGTCTCCTTTCCACCATTGGCCAAACTGCGATCGCCAACCCGCCTGCCAAGCATGGCAATTATGGCAAAATCCTCCTTTTGGAGAGGCCTGTGTCCAGCAGTGGACCGATATAGGCTGGTGATGATGATGATGATGATGATATTAGTTATAAAATTTAATACGCTTGGTTTTGATAAAGGTTGAGGCAGATGCGTCATCCATCTTCTTCCATAAATACATTTAGACTTTATGTCAAGTCATATACCAAAGGTGCAATATCTCAACAGATTTAATACAATTTCTACTAAAGTCCTCAAAAAGGACAAATGGTTACCATAAAGTCGTTCCACAAGCTATTTCGACTGCTCGCTAACTTCGGCACAGTTACTTCAGCCTAAAGTGCCATTACCATACGAATCGAGTCAGCCCATTTACAATTTAGATCACAGATGGTGTTTCAGTTTAGCGAGACTGTATAATAACAATTCGTCCAATTTAATTAATATCTGTGCTTAAAATAAATCATTTTCTTGGTATCTATTTACATAGAGATTGAATGATCAGGAACCTTACTTAAAGAAAGTGTTAAATTTTGATGTTTCAATTGTAATAAATCTTAAACACTGGCCAAATGTTAGATTAACCTACAAAAATTACGTGATTCATATTTTCCGTCATTTAGTTCAGGATCTGCAGTGTAAGCTTAGGTTAGGGATATATTATTTATACATTTATGGGATCGTTAGTTTTTAAAAGAATTGCACCACCCCTTCTCTTCCTATGGGTGTCGTAAGAGGCGACTACAGGAGAACCGCCATAAGAAGACGGGCAGCAGCGTCTCCTCTCCACCATTGGCCAAACTGCGATCGCCAACCCGCCTGCCAAGCGTGGCGATTATGGCAAAATCCTCCTTTTGGAGAGGCTTGTGTCCAGCAGTGAACTGTTATAGGCTGGTGATGATGATGATGATGATGATAGTTTTTAAATACCTACTCATTGTAGCAGTACACAGAGGTAGTAAAACTGTATAAAGTGGTCTTAAATAGTTCGTGGCCCGTTCATCTGCCGGTCTAGCGACCAAACGGAATTTAGAATCAGTTTCAGCTAGTATATTTTTTTTCTATGGTGATGCGGTATAATATTTCAAAAATGCCAAATCTCAAAGTAGAGCAGAAGTTTATGAATTATAAAATTCATAAGGATTAAATTCATAAGTACCCATTCACTGTTTGACGTAACCATTTGTAAAACATTTGGCAATGTACATAGTCAGAATTGCATTACCACAGGTGATGAATGAGACGAGCATTGGAAACTCCCGTACCAAGTTTCATCGCGGTAGGTGTTACACAATGTTATTTTTAATTTGCCATTAGTTCAGTGAGTAGTTTGCATGTTTGTTTCGCTCCTTGCTTGTATCATTTACGCAGAAAGAGTAAATTGGCACAAACTTGGTCTCGGATAAGGGTCTAAGGAGATCCGTTACTTTGATGGATGGATAGTGCGATGTTTGCCCGGGAAAATTAGCTGGCCATTTCTTGTGGAGTTATTTGTTATTAATAGTTAGAAGAATTTTGTTTTGACAGGATATTTATGTGTATTTTCATAATATGGCTGAGGTTCGTGGGCCAGTGCAAATACTTTGGTTTATTCCTGTAATTTTATTCTTCAAAACTATTGTTAGTGGGTATTGTTGTAATTAATTTCGATGTTTTACCTTAAATTAATTCCTATTGAATGAAAGGTCACAAATAAATTTAATAACAGAAAATATCCAATTTTAAAACCGACTACGAAAAACTCGGTGTATATTTCATGTTTTTTCGATTGTTTTATATTAGGTAAGAATTCTTTCACGTATCAAAAAAATCGGGAAAAAGCAAAAAAAGGACATCGTTAAAAACTATATTTTATTTATCTAGGACAGAAAAAAATAGCTCCTCTGCTATTTTCATTTCCATCACACGTAATACTTGATGTAAGTCTAGCGTTAACAAAATATGGCCATAAATTAGAGTCTCTTACACGGAAGCTTTGGAATTTCCAATAAAGCTACGTTGCTTCATTATCTACAATAATGCAAGATAATACCTCGTTTAGGGATAATTTTAACTTTAAATGTTCCACAGAATTTTACATGATTTCTAGTTTTTAATTAGATTAAATATTTTAGGAAATAAGCAGACTAAAATATGTTTTTATGGACCATAAAAATGAAAATCATTTGTTCACGTGACCATTTTGAACATTGAACTTACTGGTGTTTCTACAGTAACAGATGGGATGTAAAGGGTAATCGCAGTTAAAATTGTAGGTTATATTTCATAAGTTTCATTTTGCTGCTCAAATACAACTTATTTTATTATGACACTAACTAAGAGAGTAAGCCCATCTCAAATAAAAAAATAAAAAAAAACTTCAAAATTACTGTTGCTATGAAAGTAACGGTTATGAAACCTACACCAGTTGCTTTTTTTGCAATATGGGAACATTTTTGCGATTTTAATTTATTTCCGTACTTTGTCTTAATGTTTTTGTAAAATAAAAACAGCAAAATTACTGTGTGGTCATTAGCGCCTACAAAATGTTCTCAGCAATACGCATCTACACATAATTTGCTATTTATATTGTCTCAGTTAATTCGCGTTCCTTATTAATCCAGTACCAATGGTTGCAAGAACTCATTAACCTTGTTTAGTTGCCTATAACATAAAGGTCGATTAATTAAAACGTAACTTTAAACCGATTCAATTAAAATTCAACTCTGGCCTCAAGAGGTAAAGTTGTGTTTCGCTTGAGAGTCGAAGTTAGTGGTGCAGAAATATTGCAAGTTCTCAGGTCATTGATTAGGTCGAGGCAGGTTTCCTGATAAATCTAGGTTAGGGGAATAGAGAGGTTTCCTTGAAGTTGAAAATGATTTAGTTTATGGAGCATCAAGGTTTTAGTTTACATAAGTTTGTAGGTAATACAGATTGTTTAGCTGGGGACTAGATCAATTGGTGACATTTTTAAAAGTTAGGTATCATCTCTTAGGTATTTATATTATAGAATATGTTATCGGATTCATTACCTTCTATATTTATGAATCTTCGATATTTTCCATATGATAGTTGTGACAAACACACAATTGGGTGCGGTGATCACAAAAGTTTAGTATTGAATACTTCAGTTTTCTTAATACATCATAATGATAACAAGTGGGTAGAGACTAAATAATTGTAAGTTTCTTTCCTAGACGGATTGCAATGTTTATTATATGGTCAATAAAGTTCAAATGTAATTTATTATTATCAAAATGTATAATTAAAATGCCAATAAAATAAAATGTCATACTTAAACGATTTAATTTACATAGATTGCGAATATTTCGTAGGTTCTAAATTTTAGACTACGGCACATCATATTTTTTGTTTCAGATTGTTTCAAGTATTTTTTACATACTAGAATACCTTATCTTCAACAAATCATGCATAGCAACCTGATTAAAACCCCTTCAAAGCGCTTTGACAGAAAATGTATGTTACGCGCAAGTCGGGTTTCTTTACACCACATAAAAGGCTATATTCTAGTTAATAAATGCTTATAAACGCTGCAGGTAATATCAACTGCATTGAAATAAGCACTCATGAATACCGGGAGTGAGATTAAACGCATTGTTAGCTCAGGGAATAGTAATTTGAATTTCTTTCATAATAAACCCATGCTTGAAATGAAACGTAACTTCAATACTCAACTGAATAAAGAAAGTAAATTTATGAGCTATTTAATTTGTCTGCTGCTAATAAAACCTTAATGTTTGTGTTCGAGCGAAGAGTTTTATTAATTTTAAGTTTGTGGATGAAAAAGAAAATGTATTAGCATATTTTTCGCTTTACTTCTAAGTATTGTAAATATTACTACTTCTTTCTTGTGATATAATCAGTCGTTGTATTCTTTTGATATCGAATTTAATGGTTATTCACATTTCTGAATATATTTTAGAACGCCAGACATATTTTAATGAGCAATATTGCGTCCATGTTTATTTAACTTCGTGCTGTACAGGCGTTATCATCAGCTAATTTGGTTAGACCGCTAATTAGAAATTCTTTCCAATCTACATAAATACTAAATTAGTTTTAAATGGTTTAACAGTTACCAAACTCTGCAAACTAAGCGATGTATGGACTAAAGTTGTAGAAGCAATTTCGAGTTGAGTGAACAACATTAAACTTGTAGCCGCAGTATTGGAAACATCTTGTATTACCTAGGGCATGATTTAAAATACGAGACCAAGCGAAACGAAAGGTCAGTGTACTTGAAGTTAAAATTAAAATGCTTCTTTTCGAATACAGTGAATATTTAGCTATCTAAAGCAAGTTCGAGAACCGTTTTAAAACTCTATAGTTTTGGAAATTAGCCTGTACAACAAGCAGCGGATTTATTGACTAGCGTTATAAGTTTTAATATTGACTTGTTGTTGAACAGACGATATTATGGTAAAAGTAGTTTAAAATCAGCAAATTTGAAAGTGAACGCAGAAATGGTGAAAATTATGATAGATTAACTTTTAAAAAAATGGAGTTCTCAATTTGTCAGATTGTTTTTTAATGAAACAAGTAGGTAACCTCTTTATTTTAACAAAACCTTCCGATGTAATCCGGCACATCAATATGGATTCACAATACCATTACACATTATTAATTATCATTTGTTACTGAATACCATTACTTTCAGATAAATGTATTGTTCGCTATTAAAATTTCAATGAGGATTGTTGAAATATGCACGGATTGCGTACCTGAGTCTTAAGTTCTTTCCTAACTGGATAATTAAGCAATACCGAGTAGCTCATTCAGCGTTACATTGTTTGGTAGGTAGTGCCATATCACTCAGCGATTTAGAAACAGTAACTTAATCGATTAGTTAGGTACCCTGTTAAAAAGGGATATCGTAGATAATTTATGATTGGTTTAGGTTAGTTCTTAAATTTTATCATAGATGGCGTAGGTTTTCTTTTACACCGCGCAATGTTTTCGTTTTTTGGATAATAACCTTGGTGTCTTCAAGGTGCATTACAAAGTTTGGTAAAGTTGGATACTTGGGAATTTGGAAGTTTTATTTCTAATACCATCCTATCTCGAACTACGTCATGGGGCGCTATGCTGTGTACTTGGGTTGTACAGGTGGATTAAATTGTGTACTACATAAGGTCCTTGTTTGAGCGGTCATAGGCGTGCGACTGCGATTTCTAAATAAATGTTTTCAGTTTCTTTAGGAAAATTTTATGTAGGTAGGTTTTGATTTAAAAAATGCGGATATTTTTTATAGCACTAGACTATTTTTGCTTGTAGGCAGGCTGTAAATAATGTTTAACAGTTGTTCATTCAGCAAAAAAGTAATTCAATCCAGCAATTAGTTGATTGTTATTTGATACGTTACTTCGAAAGCCCGCGGCTCAACTTTGGGAGCCTTGAAAACTCGGAGGAAGCAATACAAGTTATGAAAGAACAGCGATTTTCGACAGAATATTGATTTCTGGTTATTCTATCTTCTTTAAATTGTATTAATAACTTCTACATACTACGCTACTAAAATAGTAAAACGTATCATGATAGCAGGACATTATATTACAAAGGATTACGAATTATTTAAGGACACCTCGCAAGGTGCGAAAATTTAAAAATAAGTTCTTTGTAACAATCAAATTGAAAAAATACCCTACTACTTTTCACTGCACATTTTGTTAAAAAATCTAAGACATTAAAAATTAAAAATATAGACGTAATTTTGTTATATTTTTAGACAAATAATTAGTTTTATTATTCAGCATTCATTTTTTGTGGCGCAATGATCGCATTCAGTAACTTTCTTTAATATAGTGATTCCAGTTGACCTTGTGAAGGCTATACAGACTAAATTGTCATTGAATTTATACGGAAGAAATCGTGGATGGAGATTTTGTGATTAGGCAGAGTCCTATATACCTACCATATTGTACCAAAGACAAAAGTTTCGTCACAAAACACCTATTTTTTTTCGGACACACCAATTAACTAGCCTAAAAATAAGTAAATATTGTCTATGGAGACTTAGATCTATGATAGACATACTTAAATACATTTTTATTTTACATCGATAACTTGGGTAAAAATGCTAGTTCCCAAAATGAGATGACAAACAAACATGTACCTCAAGCCGACTAGAATATGCTTCTATATATTAAAAAGAGAAGATTATTATATCTGTTCTTCTTCTTCTTCTCTTATTATTCTTATTATATCTGTACCTTCTCCAAAACATTTAAAACTGCCTTCGTTAGCAAATTCCTAGCACTTTCAGTTCTAGCGACAAGTATTTCCCGCTCTTGCTAATAACATGGATCACATCGCCTAGAGCTTTTTGTCAGGCTTCGGAGCAAACGACCAACTTTTGTATTCCGGAACTTTAGTGCGGCGTCAAATTAACTCCCCTATGGAAATTTGTTCATAGTTGGTAACAAGTCTGTCTGGCGGTGTGTACAATAACGCCCAATCACGCGGAAACTACTTTCTCTTGACAATTTAAATAGTATTCGATGTTACATTATAGCCCAGAGAATGCAGGCTTATTTTTGTTTTTAAAAAACCGACGAGGATGTTCTCAATATGATGTACTAGGTGTTTTTTAATGCTACATACATAAATATAACATGTTTATTAGTTGGTATGGAGCGAAAAATATTTTTCTAACTAAATCGATTGCTTTCATAAAATCTAAATTAGCTGATTCCGTGGCTATAAGAAATGACAGAATATTGTCTTCAACAACCGATTTCGACTATAACCAACAAACAGTTAGTTAAATTTCGAAACAACTGAAGTTTCGAAGAGCTATGCTTTTAATAGTACAATATCTTTCGATAATTCACCGGAGGATCGACAGTCCACAGACATTAGAGAAATTTAAGATCTCAGTTCCTGCAATCTCGTGGGACTCAGCTGGCCTGGTGGCGCCGCGTCGCCCCGGCCGCGCCTGCTGGCCCTGCCCGCCTGGCAGGCATGCGCCCACCAACCGTGCTCTGCGTGTTATCGGGGACATACTCGCTCAGCACCATGAATTTGACCTATTTGCGGATAGTTTAGGGCACCTGTGCAACCAATTTAGTTTTTTTTTAAGTAGGTAGTTATTATAATCTTGACATTTACGCAATCAATCTGTAATTTTTTGACATATTATATTGTAATTATTATTTTTTGTCTGGACTCGTACTATTGTTTTGTTTTTTGATGACATTGTAATATCCTAGAATATAATGAAATTTAGTCTTATAAGCGTTTTGGATATCTGTATCCGTTAGCTTTTAAGATGTCTAAATAAATGAAATGACATGTTTTGTCAACCTTTCAACAAATAACCGAGCACACTAATTTAAGTTCAATTACCGTTCATTCGATTCGCTAATCGTATTCAATTAGAAACCGTAGTCATCAACTACGATAAAATTATGTCGTAGACAACACGTAGCTGCCGTAGCAATTTGATTACGAGTCACAGCACACAAACTACCGCTACAGAGCACGAGCGTAGCCGACACAAGTGGGATCGTTAGCTTCTACGAAAGTTTCTTGGCGCAATTAGAGCCAGTTCTGCTACAAAGTCGGTTGCTACGGCGTGTTCGTAGCACACGACGTTGTGGTTGATTTGAATTTGAAAAGATGTTGACGTATGTTCGTTTTTCGTGTGTGTAATTCTTTGTTCTGTTTGATCTAAAAGTTGTGTTGAATAATAAAAGCCTTTTGCACAAATTTTGATTTGACTTAGGTGGAAGTATATATTTGTAGTGACTTTAGGTTTCAATCTGCATTATGCAGTTTTGGGGTATGCACGGTTCACTTATATTTCTTTTTCAATATTTATTTTGTTTGGTGTATCCTATAACGATGATAACTTTCGCTCATTCAACCTTCAAACATAGAATTTTCCAAGGATTAATTATTTTATGTGATTATCAAATTTTGTGTTTTTTTAATGCATGATTTTAAAATATCTGCTTCAAAATTGAGTAGCAAGATTTCACCTAAACAAAAATACATTGCAAGTTAAATAGAAGCTTCTAATTACAATAGTATATTTGTTACAAAGTTTCATTAGATAATAGTAAAGTGAGTTGACAGTTGTTCTTAATTAGGTAGCTATATTGATTCCACCATTTTGGAATTTAGTTACTGTCTGTCTTCTAGGCGAACATTCCGCTCGTGAATTAAAGATGGCGTCAATTAGTGAGCGTGCGTAGACGACAGTTCAGTTACAGTTAGTCACTTAGGTTGGGTTGCTCCATAGTATCAGTTAAAGTTAAGGTCAAAGTCAAATTTAACTTTAACTGTAACGCTAACTTTAACTATTTGAGCGACATGGGTTGCACCATCGTATTCGGTAGCACAGTTAAAGTTACCAGGGTTACAAGTCTAATGACGCCTTATTTACACCTAACTCGTTGTAGAAAACTATTTGTGACATGGCAATGTTCCACGTAACGTCAAAAAGCTGATACGGTGTTATCAGTTTATTTGATCAGTGGTGTTATCAGTCATTGAATTGTCAAATCATTCAGCTGTCAAACTACAACAAAGTTTTTAAATTTCTTTAATTTAATTAATAATTTAACCACTGAATTTGCGAAGAGCATCATGAGACTTGTTAAGTAAAATAAATTGTATCAAATCGACGCTAGGTACGGAAATTTATGGACACCTTGCTCACAAACATTCCAACAAAGTAAGTATCTATGAGTTGCGTGTTATTTTTTGCACTGTTATTTTATGTATTGTAACTTTAGTAATTTAATTCTTAACGTTTCAGGGAACTTTAGGAAAGTGGAGATGGAGAGATTGCAATCAATTGTTGCTAAACTAAAAACATATTATTCTGCAAAAAGACAGACGGTGTTAGCTCGAAACAAAAACACAGTGCGTGGAGTGTGATCCATTGTGAATTCAATGCTCTCGGAGACACTCCACGCACAATGAGACAGCTTAAACTGCAGGAGCTGGAGCTCCAGAAAATAAGGGATTCAATCAGACAAGCTCAGGAGGTCCATGACGTTACAATGATGAGAAATACAAATTACAATTCGAAAATATACATTTAGAAATAGAATTATTAAATAAGTAAATATTAATGAGTACCTATGTTCTATTTTTTTATCCCATACTAATAGTAGAGACTAGCCGTGCCCTGCGGCTTCGCTCCCGTGGGTTTTCGGGATACTACTTATACATATATAGCATTTCCTCATGAATATCGCTATCGACCTCGGTAGCAGAGAGGTGAGCATGCCAAACTAGGCGTCGCAATCTCTAAGGTCCCGGGACTCCGGGATCCGTGTAGAAACCGAAATTCTCTATATTGTCTTGGCTCTGGGAGTTATGGTACCTACCGTCGTTGTTTCTGATTTCTGTAACACAAGTAATTTCGCTACTTACCATAGGATGAGAGCATTCTATGTGATATTGTCTTATATTTGTTATTAGGTATGCAAATCCGTCACCAGCAAACTCTTCAGCTTTATAATATTAGTTTAATTAGATGTAAAGTATTTTGTTTGTTTGTGCCTGGTGCAAAACGGCTCAAAGAATTAAGATGAAATTTGGTGCACAGGTAGAGTATATCCGAAATTACTATTTATCTCAGTAAACCCATGAAATGAAATCCACGGGGTAAAAGTAATTTATGTAATAATGCTACAAGTAAATTATAAATTATATTTATTTGTATCAAACAAAAAAAACATCACTTCGGCTCGCATACACAAAAGTTATTGGCTCCGCCTACTAGAGTAAACTGTTGCAATCATCATTCTGGCCCACTCTAAACACAGCACATAAAAACAACATCTTCCTCATCGGATGATAATTTTTTGAGACTCGAAATGACGCTAGAAACGAATCTTCGCCACATTAGGCAAATCGATCGGTTCTTGGGATATATACTTTTCTTTTTCTGTGCCTTATATTGACCACCAAATTACTATCGTCTTCAGAAGTAGTTTCCGCGAATATTTCTCGTATTGACATTTTTGGAGGTTAGAATATTCGACATGCATGACAGATACTTGACAATAACTAACTTTAACTGGTCGATCTTGGGCGGTTACGGTTAGAGTTAAGTTATGACGTCATTTGACCATTGTCAAAATGGTGCAACGCATTTTTTACCTAACTGGTGTTTTAACTGAACAGTTAAAGTTAAAGTAAGTTCGTGCAACCCAACCTTAGAATTTCATGTAATGTTGAAGGGCATATTAAATTGCGCAATTAATTGAAGTTGTAGTAGTTGATCATTTTAAAATAGATTGTGAATACCTACTTAACACATTGAGCGCTATGGTGGTCACCAGTGTATGTAATCTATTATTATTATATTAGTGTCTAAAATCGTAGCACTCAAAGGCTTAACAAAAAACTTGTCTCATTGACGCCCGTAGCACACCTACGCTGCAAAACCATAACCGCAAGGGTTTCGCCATGTCCTGTCAGCAAGTATGAGAAGCGGAACACTAGCGAAATTGCCTGTTCTAGCGCATTGATTTGACTATAATGCTGTCTCTTTTCCCTCGCGGTTTCGCCGATCTGCTCCTACGCCAGTTCACTTCTGCCATTTTGTTGGGGCGCCGTATAGTTTCTGCATGTGTATGTCAATCTTGTCAATTTTTAAGAAACGAAAGTGCGTTTTGAGTTGAAATGAACATCAAATTCGCTGAAAAATTTATCCAAGAGCTCAGAAATAGACCTATTCTGCACTTGCTTAGTCATCCAGACTATAATGACGACATTTCACTCCGATTGTCTCAAACTGACTGACTTGCATTACGTTCCGCGCCGCGGAACGCTTGTCACTCTACACTAGATCGCAACGGAATGCGTCCAGCGGTTCCGCTACTCGTGATTCGCAGCGGGGGTGTGCTACGGGCGTGATACCTTTCCCAACATATTATGGTAATGGCAGAAACTGTGGTATATGGTGCTGCTTCACGTGTAACTTAAAGGTATCCTACCCTAAGGGTATTTTTTACCATCATGAGTTAAGTATTACTTGAAACTGATTAATAAAGGATTTAGCATTGATGTCAAGTCTTTTATTTGTTGTCAATATATTATCGAACGGTTCTAAATCCAGTCCCTGAGCAAATGTGTTTTTGATACTCCTTTATTTAATTGGATTCTGAATAGGGACTCCGAGCATTGAATGTGACATTATATAGGTAAATAAATATATTTAATGACTTACCAATAAAATCCTTGATGGCTTGAGAGCCAGAATCCAAAATATCAGTAGGGTTGACCCTAATCTTGCAGTGTTTCACGAATGGCATCTCGGGCAGTTTCGCCCATTCTCCGCCGCCGCTTGTCGAGCAGTGGATGTCGATCGATATCGAGTTCTCGTACGCGCGAATCACGCGCTGTACTTCATTTTCTTGGTATGCGTCTGTAAAGTCTGAGAGGGAAAAGGTCCCGTCCTGAAACAAGGAAAGAGAGAGGTAAAAATATTGCTAGGTAGAAACAGTTTTTTGTTATGCATTTTAACTCGTTCTATCTATCTATCTATTCAGCCTATTGCAGTCCACTGCTGGACGTGAGCCTCCCAACGAGTGCCTAAGAGCTATATCTCCCGCTTTTTTCATTCAACTGCCAGCCATCTTCCTAAGGTCGTCGGCCCATCGGGATTCTAACTCGTTGCTAATGAGTTTTCATGAGGTGGATACCTAACTTCTTCCAAACAGATTTATCAAAAATTATACTATGTATTATGTACAAATGGCATTTGTTGCATCCAAATATTTCGCAGAAAAATGGTATGCCTAAATAAGAAGTTAAGACATCACCGATGTATGGCGTGTTTATAATATTTTGGGCTTGGAAATTGTATATTTAATTAAAGTTTATTAACTTTCAAACTTTTGCAACAGAACATTAAAATTATTTCACATTAGTTGGCAAGTCAAGTACATGTTGTACTTTTATTTATATAATGAAGATAATTAATAAAATAAACATATAATTTCACCAAAGGCGACAAAACATTTGAAATTCTTGCCAACCCTAGTCGAGTATGGTAAACCGGCAAAAGTTAGTGGGTCAAGCTTTTTATTGCTTCCTAAAAGAACTTCCGCAGCGTAGAAATACCACGCATAACATGGGAGGCACTTTATCGCAAATACTTTCCCAAGTGGTTTGAGTTTAAGTGAACGCCCCTCAAAGAGTAGTTTGAGTGGTGAGAAATGAAGGAAAATGTCACAGTGATTTTGCCTTATTTCATAGATTTTTTCGTATCTAAAGGACACTTTTCACCAAAAGGAGTTCTTTATTTAGTCTGAGGGAGGCTCTGACTTTTATAAATGTCATTATTTTGAGTAGAATAGATTTTTTTGTTGTAGGGAAACAAGCGAGACGGTAATACATAATCTACCTGAAAAGTTTATGCTAATACTACTGAAACTATATTAAAATAGATAAAAGAGAACACTTCTCATGGTTATTATTAAATTAACACTTTTGAAACATTGCTTGTCAATAAGTCTGAAATCTAATTATGCTGCTGTCAGCAGTCTTCAGTGTGAATTTAGCAAATTAATATTCTAAATTGTAACTTGTATTCAAACCATGACAGACATATTTACACATAGTAATTAATGAATCCGATTGTGCCGTGTGGTGCCGGCACGTTAAAAGAATTGCACCAACCCGTCTCTTCCTATGGGTGTCGTAAAAGGCGACTACAGGAGAACCGCCATAAGAAGACGGGCAGCAGCGTCTTCTCTCCACCATTGGCCAAACTGCGATCGCCAACCCGCCTGCCAAGCGTGGCGATTATGGCAAAATCCTCCTTTTGGAGAGGCCTGTGTCCAGAAGTGGACTGATATAGGCTGGTGATGATGATGAATTAATGAATCGTAAAAAATACGAGCAGACAATATTCTCATAATTATCAGCAGTGCGTAAAAAAGCACTATTTTAATTAACCTTCCATCCGTGCAAGCCGAACAAATATTGCCTACGAGGTAATATCAATACGAAATTATGAATTCAATTTTAATTTATCATCCGAAGCTCCAGAGCTTTCAGCGAGCTTGATTTATGAAACTGCTTTTAGTGCTTACTCTGAATTGATGATGCTACGTTTCAAAAGTTTCTTTGCTTAAAGCTGCGATCTTTGTTAGCCAAATTGTTTTATGATTAAGTGTCATTACTCATTGAAATCAACGTGACCTTAGAATGATAAATGATTAAGTGATTTATTGCGCGTCTTTCTAAATAAAAAGTTTAAAAACTCGTATGTCAATAAATCCAATATAATATAATGTCAATGAGTATATATACCTGGGCCAGATAGTATCCTTCGAAAACAGGCAGGACAAAGAGATCGGACGACGCATCGAAAACGCCTGGAAGAGCTTCTGGTCCATGAAAGCGTATATAAAGGGTGAACTTCCAATCTTTTTGAAACGCAAACTCGTCGACACTTGCATGGAGCGCAGACGTGGTCACAGACCAAAAGTCAAAAATCCAAACTCAAGGTTTGCCAAAGAGCCATGGAAAGGAGCGTGTTGGGTATTAAAAGGATGGACGAGGTCCGTAATACCACAATACGATCCAGAACTGGTATAGCGGATGTAGGCAAGAAAACAGCAAGGCTAAAGTGGGAGTGGGCGGGACACATATGTAGGATGCACCCGGATAGATGGGCCCAAAATCGTCACGCAGTGGATACCAGCAGATAGCTATCGCCACAGGGGCAGACCCAGAATGCGCTGGTGTAACGATTAGGTTAGTTTTGCAAAGGATTTGGAGTCGTTGGCCATGGATAGAGATAGGTGGAGGAGTGTGGGGAGACCTTTTCCCAGTAGTGAGATGATATAGGTTTAAAAAAAAAGTCAATAAATGCTTCGTTTCTCGGATTTAGGTTAAAAGATAATAATTTTGACTTCGAGAAAGTTTTACTTACGTAGTTGTAACTTTTTATAGTTTCTAGCCGAAACAAATAACACTTACATCTACAATTTGCCACAGTTAGCACATAGGCAAATTAACTGCTCTTATAAGATCACTTTGAGACTTTGCTGGAAGACATAATTTTTGCAAAACAAAATATAAAAAAAAAGTAAAGTATGCCTATATACGTCCCACTGCAGGGCACAGGCCTCACCTCAACTATGAGGTGGTTTGGGCCATACTCCACCACGCGGGAAATATTAAAAAACAAAATTATCTTAGATAAAATATTGTTATGCCACGAAGCATCCGTTGCTCCTATTGCCAAGATGTATGTATCAAAACCGAGATTCATGCGCGCGTCGTAAAGATATATGACCCTCCCCAATGAGCAGGCTTATATCTGAGGCCTATCTCATCTCTGTAGGCATACCTCACATTGGAATATTGTCAGGATATAGTCTTTTGTTATTTCGATTAGAAAAAAAAACATTTTAGTACTACCAAGTACCTAAGCATTAGTTAAAAAAAAATCAATGCATTCGAATCCATAACCATTATGATTTGTAGTCAGGAGCGCAAATCACTAGACCTCATGGGCGTATTTGACGTCTGAAAAATAAAGTTGCATAAACATCAGATTTATTTTTAAAATAGACTTAAAACATTTATGTATCAGATCCCTAACATTTAATGAATGCATTATTTAGCTATGAGAGTGTGATTCTTCTATGAGTACTGTCGAAAGGGTCTATCTCTTGATTGAAAAGCTTGTTTTCTACACTGAACCGACCGGGAATCGAACCCAGAACCCCAGAGATGGCGACGCCATTATAGTCCAGCGTGCTCGCCTCTCGGTTACGGAGGTTGTCAAAATATTTTTAAAAAAGTCCCGAATATTAAGAAATATATAAATAAATATATTGGGTGTAAAAAAAGGCTTAACGAAGCCGAATACTACATATTCTACGTATTATTACGTTCATTTTTTTCTTTTACACTATACCTGGGAAATGACGGGTTACGGAGTTATTGACAGTCAAAGTTGCAATTTTTTTTTCAAAGATTTTTACAAAACTGACTTCTGTTTGATAATACTGAACTTTTTTACAAAGAAACATGATCCGCTTACACAGACAGGCATAGTCTGTGGCGTGCGCGCTATACATTGCGGGTTAGAAATAAGTTTTTTTTTTTTTTGATACCCAAAAATAAAAATCATTTCCCAGAAATTATTTTTTTTGCATTCTAGTAGGTTTTATGTATAGAATTCGTGGTTTAAGGCTTCGTTAAGCCTTTTTTTACACCCTGTATATCTGTTATCTTGTTGTTATAGTACAAGCTTTGTTTAGTTTGGGGCTAGATGATTAGTGTTGAAAGTGTTTATTTTATATTGTAACATACTCGTATATATGGACGCCCTACATCTCAGAAACGCTTGAAAAATGTCAACCGTAATCTTATTACCGACGTCTGCGTCTAGAACATTTCTATTTTCGCAAGAGCCTAAGTGTTTTTCTCGTCGTTCCCATTTGTTTGCAGTTAAGATTTCACTCTGCTTTTTATGGCTGAATTTAACGGTGTAAGCTGAGAAGTTTCAGTTATTATTGCGGCTACAGTTAATGTGTTGTCTTGATATTATGCGCAATTTCGAAACTTAAAGGTAAACTTATTTCAAATTGTATAATTATCAAGTTTGCCTGCAGCTGTCAGGTCCAAACTTTGATATTAAACGAAACTTACTCGAAGTTTTTCGTGGTTTATTCCAATTGTATTTTGATGAGTATGTAACTTTTTTACTGTTTAGGTAGAGACATCTTCAAATGATATGGTAATACAGGCCGTGAATCAAACACCAGAGAAGTTGTTTAATTTGTTAAAACCGAGTGTTCAATCAAATATTTCTCTTAGTAAAAAAGGCTGCTGCGACACAAGCTTGCTAAGACCAGAAGCCGCTAAATGTAAGGTGTACTTTTTAAATTCCTTAAATGGCAAATACATTATAATTATGAGTAACAGTATAAAGGGTCTGAACAAGGTTTCATTAAAAAATATTTTAATGATTTCCACAAAGAACGAAATACGATTATAACGGAAAAACACACTTAAATAGATTTATAAACATCCATGACTCAGTTAAAAATAATCGTATTCATCACACCATTTGCCCCTTGCGGGATTCGAACCCGCAACCGCCAGGAGCGCGAACTCGTCGTCGTCGTCGTCCAATTTGAAGGTTGTGATTTGCATTGGTCCCCAGAAAATATACTAAACGCATAGTTCATCATGGGGCCAGCTTTTATACCTACAGTTGTGTATTCGAACGCAATATTAACGAGTGGATGCGTACTGTCATGTAACGGAAATTAAAACTTCGAATGAAGCGAACGGGACGCTTCGGATTAAATACGAGACATTTATTAGACTTCGGATTTAAGGGGTAAACATTTATTGGTAGTTTGGTCGATTACGTGTTGCCAACTATGACGTAATCTTTGTTGTTGGTGAAATTGTGAAACGTTATTTGAATTCGTAAATCAGAAATAAGCAATTCTGGGGAGATTCTTCTATGTACATTTTTGACTTCATACTCAAATTAAATATACTTTTATAGTATTCACAGTGGCGGGCATTAGTTTTATTTTAGGTAGGCAGTAGATACCTATTATGTGTTTTATTGATGAAAGTCAGTAGTTTTCACCAATAAAACACATTTGTAAGTACCTACTGCCAACCTCATTTCATTTATCAGGTAGGCACTGCCTATTTGCCTATATGCACTGCACGCTCCTGAGTATTCACTATCGTTGGCCATTAAAAATACACTTTTGGACATATTATGTAACGTTACAGCGAGCGGCTCTGAGCCGTTTTTAGCCTGCGTTTTCCCGCAATTGTCACAACTGTGATTATAAAAAATAAATAATACATATTAAAAAACAAAGTCGCTTCTCGCTGTCTATCTGTGCCTATGTATGCTTAAATCTTTCAAACTACGCAACGGATTTTGATGCAATTTTTAAATAGATAGAGTGATTCAAGAGGAAGGTTTATATGTATAATACGTTCATAATATTGTAGACAAACACTAATAATTTTAGAGGTTTCTAATGTGATGTTGTAAATAAACACATTTTTGCGCTTACATTGTAAACGCTGGCCGAACCCTACGAGATTGATCAAAATAATGCACTACAGTATTTTACGCCCTAATGAGGTCTACAAAAAAGTCCGATGGTATATGTCTATCTCTTAGCGATAACCCACAATAACCAATTTTTTATCCTTTACTTTTTACGAGAAATAATGACTTATTTACGAAGCGATTTTAAGCAATACAGCATTCATCCTTATCCTATTAAGTACCTTAAATACATGTTGCATTTAGCATAGATAAATAGGGTCTTGTACAGAATGTAATTTAAATGAATATTTTAGAAGACATCACAGATTTGAAATGCAGGGATATTGCGGTGGCGGTGGTACCGGCCGGATCACCAGTGTGAAGCCGGGGCGCGTCGCTAGTAGTTACTTATTTATAACTTGAACATAACTTATAACAGCCTATTCCCCTTGTTACATAATCAAAATCCCACATCACTAAGCAGTCGTTCTGGCGACATTTCCCCGCGACCCCGATTCCCCGGAAATTACCCACTACCTTACTGAATTGCCTGAACATTACGCAGTACACGGTGACGTGAGTTGGGTAACATAAACGTTTAAGTTGGTATATTATTTATAATCTAATTTCATAGGGTATGCGGCTAGGTGATTTGCGGTAGGGACGTCAAAGCAAGGTCACCAGTGGCTGAGATTTACCTATCCATGTACGTTTTGTGAATAACAAGTCAATTATGTCACGTATCTCTTCATACAGTATATGTACTTCAGTCACGTAGCTAAGAGTTTATAAAACGTGTAAAACTTTTGGTCGGGACGTGTGAGGTAGAATAAAAGAGGCAAGTCGCTGCAGTCTCGATGAATGGATCGAATTAACATCCTTTTGTAACAAGGTAATAAACAATTAATTTTCCAGACGTCACCCAGAACACGTATACAGTTTTATGAATTTGATCTGAAACAGAATGTCTATTACGAAAATGTATCGTTAATTCGGACGTAATAAACCTTACAGATTAAAACAACCAATCACTAGCATCAATCCTTTGACAAACAAAGAATTTACATTTGATATTGACAGAAAGATGTACAATTTAGGCGGTGTTAGCGCTAAAAACAAATACCTACAAATACCTTTGATGCATCGTAAATCTCTGAAGATAACTGCCAGGGTGCGCTTGGCACTTTGCTACGTGTTTTCTGTTCTTCTGTATGGCGTGGAGTCATGGACCTTAACTTAAAATATAAGTAACCGTTTAGAGGCCTTTGAAATGTGGGTGTACAGAAGAATGCTGAAAATATCGTGGACAGATAGAATATCCAATGAAAGGGTATTGCAGATGGTAAACAAAAAGGTCGAGATCATGAAAACCGTTAAGAAACGCAAGCTGCAGTACCTTGGCCACATAATGCGTAATAAGAAATACAATGATACGATCTGCTCCAAATCATTATGCAAGAGAAAATCCAAGAAAGCGACCACCCGAAGAAGGCGTACTTCGTGGCTTAAGAATCTTCGGACAGGTTCAACCTAAGCACGAGATCCCTGTTCCGAGCCGCTGTGTCCAAAATAAAGATAGCCCTAATGAGATGGCACCTCAAGAAGAAGAAGAAGAAGAGCGCCAAAAAGCGATCGCTTCCAGACAATCTTCAGGCAGAGGACAACTATAAAGAAAGGGGAAAGTGGTGCAGAGTGCTTAATGATTTGATAAAAGTGAATGGTTATTTTAATTAGATAGGTTAATACGTCCGAACGAACGAACGCCGCAAAGTTGCTTGCCTATTGGTCTTCTATAGATTGTACTTCGGAGAGTGTGCTCATGAGCTGCATGAGCTCATACCACCGTCACCTTTCTTCCATCGGACATCCAGACGCACGGCCGGCTACCATCCGTTCTTAGTTGATATACCCATAATCCGCACTAAGCGCTTCTCATCATCTTTTATAATGCGCACAGCTAAAGATTGGAATTCCCTGCCTGCGTCTGTATTTCCGAGTGCATATAACCTGACTCTCTTTAAGTCCAGAGTGAATAGGCATCTTCTGGGCAAGCTCGCTCCATCGTAGATCCCATTTATGCTCTAGAGCAAGATTGGGGTCAAAAGTAAGCCCATCTGAAATATATAAAAAAAAAACTTTTTCGTATTAGGCCTCCTACAATCATTGCGTTCAAAATATCCTACCACAATGTCAATCGGATTGCTAGGAATATTGAATGGATTCAACTATGGCATTGCTGCAAATCGTATCTCGAACAGTAAAAACCAATATTGTTTATGTGTGTAAATAGGGCTGAATTAGGCTCTTTTACACTTTCCAATAAATTTGGGACAGTTTTGTGTATTATGTCAACATTTACCTTTTTTTTTTTTTTTTTTTTTACGTCAGGGAAATGCCATTACGCATTCCACGCCAGCCACGGGGGTAGCCAGGGGTTATGTGGGACTCCGAACCTCAGGGTGAGGCCCGTCTACCCACTAAAAACCTGACGGTGTCCTCCGGTGCCATTAAGTGAGTTAGAACTGCGGGTTATCGCCCCGGGAAAGCCCTCGGGCATTCGTCCGCAGTTCTGCCTCTGGCTGTGGCTCGCTGAACAGCGAGCGCCACCCGGCTTCAGGGGGGAAGGTGGTCTCCCCCCCGGTTATCCAGCAAACGATGCGCGGAACACACGCAACAAAGCCGCAGGGCCTCCTTTAGCGGACGGCCGACACCCCCGTGTCGGTTGCCCGAGGCCCATCGAGGAGGGGCAACTGAAGGCCAAAAAGCCTTCTGCGGTGCCCATGGCGTCGGCGGCGGATCATCGGGGCGTCAGCTGAGGCCTCTCGTTCCCTCTCCGCCGCTTCCTTCTGTGAGATGACGTTCTCACAGAAGGTAAGCACCGCTTGCCACGCATCCTCGCTCTCAACCATTTGGGCTATGACCGCCCCCAGGGAGAGGTTTTGCCCGATCGCCGCAACTAAGTCCCCGCGCTCCCTCGCCCAGGCCGGGCATGTCTCGAGGGTGTGTTGCGCGGTGTCCTCGTCGTTAGGGCAGTGGTGACACTGAGGTGACTCCTCTCGGCCGATACGGTAGAGGTAGTCGCCAAAACACCCGTGGCCCGATAACACTTGGGTCGCTCGGTAGGATAGGCGACCGTGCCTGCGATGCACCCATTCCTCTAACACTGGGCATATAGCCCTCACGGTGCGTCGCCCTGCTGTGCCTTTGGCCAGTCGGCGCTGCCAGCTTTCAAGGGCTAGTCTGTCGAGCCTTTCGCGCTCCGCCTCAACTTCTCTAGGTGCGGGACGCCAATCCTGGGCCCTTTGGTCTCCTCGCCACTGATAAACTGCGGCGAGGACCATGGCATCGAGATCCCAGGGCGGGGTTCCAGCTAAGAGTAGGGCCGCGTCTGTTGATACAGTGCGGTATCCTCTTATAGTTCTGATCGCCATGAGGCGTTGTGCCTTGCTTAGCTGCCGTATGTTATCAGCCGACAGCGCGTCAAACCAGACAGGGGCCCCGTATAGGGCCATTGAACGGACGACGCCCATGTACAGTCGCCGGCAGGTAGATGATGGGCCTCCAAGATTAGGCAAGAGCCGTCGAAGGGCACCTGCGGTTGCCGTCAATTTTGGGGATAGATGTTTGAGATGCTCTCTGAAATTCCACCGTCCATCCAGTTTTAAGCCTAGGTACTTAACCGTTTTCCCTACTCCGATGCGTACTCCGCCCACAACGATGTGAGCGTCTTCAGGTGGCGCTTGTCGGGCCTTGTGGAAACACAAGGCCTCGGACTTTTCGAGTGCCACCTCCAGCCCCAAATCGCGTATGCGACGTACTACCGATGCTACACCTGCTGTTGCACGTCGCGCAGCCTCTGGGTAGTTATTGCCTCGAGCCGTAACAAGGGTGTCGTCTGCATAACAAATCACGCCGACCCCTGTGATGAAACGGCCTCTGAGCACCCAATCGAAACCTATATTCCACAAGAGCGGTCCGAGGACTGACCCCTGTGGAACGCCACACGTGGGTTCGCGTCTGATGATCCCAGTCGGTGTAATACAAAATACCTCTCTTAATGTCAACATTTACCTATAGCAACAATCTTCATATAAGTTCAGTTTAGAAAAAGGTGTGAGTAATAGCTTTCCATGTAATATTAATAACTTACAGATAAGTTCTGATAAGTTATATCGGGTGTAAAAAAGGCTTAACGAAGCCGAATACTACGTATTTTACGTATTATTACGATATTTTTTTTCTTTTACACTATACCTGGGAAATGACTGGTTACCGAGTTATTGACAGTCAAAGTTACATTTTTTTTTCAAAGATTTTTACAAAATTGACTTCTGTTTGATAATACCATGTCTGGTCAACGCCATATATCGTAGGATTAGTACATATTAAAAACGAATAGATGTCACTACAAGGCTCATTAGGATTGGGCTTGATATCAATAAACGATAACTCTTGATAAAAACGTTATCAAAACACTTTTTAACAAATTTGTTTTTTTAAAAATGAAATGTTAATAGAATGTTTACATTTATTTCAAAACAAATCATTTTAACTAAAATTTAAAACAATTTCGGTATAATGCCATCTACTGGTTTTAACTTAAACTATATTTTATGAAAACGCAACGTCAGCTATTTGGATTGCAAAAAACTAAACACGGCATTTATGTTGATTATAGAGGTAATATGCATTTCGTATTATTTTATCAAATAATTTTAAAAAATAAATAAAGGAAAACCAAATTTTAAAATGTAAGTATATTTTTTAAATGAGTAATTATATACTCTCTGGTAATTAACGGTCAAAAGCAAGAAGCACTGATCAAATAATACTACGGCAAGAAGCTTCAAAATAATGTACACTAGTTCATCGCCATAATCCAAAAGAAGAAGAAGAAGAAGCTTTTCGACAAATGTCAAATATTTGTTTGTAGGGCTACCAGTGTGAGTATTGTAGTTTTATAATATGGGGATTTGTTTTAATATTTAGGAAGTGATTTTAAAAATCAATTTTTAGGAAAAAAGTATGAAAATGTTAAGCCAAAAATGTTTCCCAAAATATCACAACCCAACTATTTTACACAAATTTTCATTTGGCAAAAAAACATTTGTCAAAACAACTCATTGCAATTTTTTAGTTAGCAAATCTTTTTTTGGTATATTATTGTTTAACAAATAATTGTTTGTCATGTTTCATTTAATCAAATGTTTCATTTGGCACAACTTTCTCTTTGCAAAATATTGCATGGCATACGATTTACAAGCTTACTCTCTAACTTTGAAAATTGCATCGACGTTTGTTTTACATAAGGTAAAAAAATAGTTAAAATGGCTTTAGGCGATTTTTCTTTGATCCCAAAAGCAATAATTTTTGGAATAAATTCTTAAGGTTAATCTAAAAAAGACAATTTGGTAACCCTGTTCCAATTTTTTTATCAACTTTGATAAACAATGAAATTTATTTAAAGGCATTTGTGTGTCACGCACGTCCAAAGGTCACGTCTAAATGACGTAAATATGTCATAAACGGTCGTTTCAAGCTATAACCTAATTAGTAATTTCGTTATGTATTGTCAAGTATCGATGCCTAAAGTGCTAAGAATTCGGTCTAATTCCATGGGCGCGACTTCGAATCTTAGTCGGCGACAATATCTTTTCGAAATCCAGACTTGTATTAAAATAGTTTGATAAAAATTGTTTATTCACATTTAAAACCCTTTTGTAATAACTAAACTCAGTACTGAACTTTTGATTATTTTTTTTACATAATATTCACAAAATAAATAACAAATAGAAAATGGGTCCCAGCTCGCCGTCATCAGTTTTAATAAAAAATAGGATCATACTCTAGTGAAATCAGCAACCGACTAAAATAAAGATAAATATAGTACTTAATATCTTAAAAAAGTTATGGATGCGCACAAAAAGTTATTCAAGATAATATAACAACTTGAAAAAAAAAGACCGCATCATGTGGGATCCGAACCCATATCTCATAGAAACTACGAGCAAGTGCCTTTTCAACTAAGCTACGAGGACGTTAGAACGATTTTCGAAATTTGTCGTGTTAGTTTATATTTTTTGACAGTGTGCAAACAATTTTAAACCTTATGGTGGTTTGGCATTCTCTGACGGACCGAAACAAAAATTAATGTAAATAAATGTTCTATTTTGACGTAGTATATTTCTTTATCTATGGTTCTATGAATTATGGGCAAGTTATCTTTCATTGCGCAGATAGTGCCATCTAGTCAGAGAAGGAAACAAACGATGGCGTAGTTATATTTTAGTTCCATTTACTCACCACCTTCGCTGTCTTTCGCGCGAGTTAAGGTGGAAATTTTCAAAATACCGAGACTGTCCTTCTGTTTTACGTAGTATTATTCTTTCTCTATGATAATACTAAACTTTTTTAAAAAGAAACATGATCCGCTTACACACAGGCATAGTCTGTGGCGTGCGCGCCATACATTACGGGTTACAAATAAGTTTTTTTTTTATACCCAAAAATAAAAGTCATTTCCCAGCAATTATTTTTTTTGCATTCTACTTGGTTTTATGTATAGAATTCGTGGTTTAAGGCTTCGTTAAACTTTTTTTTACACCCTGTATTTTACTTATCTGAAGGATAAACACATTTTTTGCGTTTTGCGACCGTTAAATAGCGCTTCATGATACATTCAATTCAAGAACATTAATTCTCCACATATCTGTTAAAAGCTATTTGACACGTTATACATTGTAAAACAGGCCCTTAGTATATTAAAATGTGGATTTAGTTATTGTCTACGCACGGACATCGTACCACAGACCGGAAACTGAACGAGGAGCGGCGAACGGCGGCGAACGACAACGAGCAACGTTCGGTTTTTTTTTTAATTTTTTTTTTTTATTTGAGATGGGCTTACTCTTGACCCCAATCTTGCTCTAGAGCATAAATGGGATCTACGATGGAACGAACACCGATGCTCGGCCGAACACTCACTTTTCAATCTTCCAAGTGTGCGGTCACTGTATGTCGCTAATTTGTCTTAAAATATACCTTTATAATTATACAGTCCGCTTTTTACTTAACATCTTAATCAACTACACCATCGAAGGAACCTAACAGTTATCCTTTAACCAAAACATTGTAAATTGAGTTGAACTTCCAAAGTAGCTGACCCATTTCAAACCAATTTGCGTTTTATTTGTATCAGCTGGTAATTATTTAATCAACAGTTTACGCTACCCAGCAACTATATTGCAAATTAAATTAGCACCTTCTAAAAGTAGGTTTCATTAACATTCTCGTCACAACAAAATGTAATTACACATTTTAAATTAAATGGCAAATGAGCATCGAATCTCGTTACAGTAGGAGGCGCGGCGTTTCGACGAAATTAAACATTAATTTGTGCCTCGCGTCAAAATATCTACCAATTTGGGATCCCAAGTGAATATTTTATTAGGCTGTCCTGGTGAGGAGGCAAGGGAATAAATATATGCAGGCAATACAGGCCCAAGGGGTAAATAATTTGAACTGAACAATTTGAGCTTTTGATTCGGTCAAGTGTAATGGCAGTCAGTAAAAATTACGTTGTCTACTCAAATAGGCAAATTTTGTGCATTGGGTTTGATGAAAGGTCAATTTATTTTTATTTTAGCTTATAACTGTTTCCTTTTAGCATTTTTTTTTGTCACTTTATTGATCTTTGTCATATGACATGAAAACACGCTAATAGATCGTGTTATTGGCGTTTCAAATGAAACCACAAAACAAAAGCCAATCGGTAATCCTACTCATATTATAAATGCGAAAGTTTGTAATTATGGATGGATGTTTGTTACTCTTTCACGCAAAAACTACTGAACAGATTTGGATAAATTTTGCATACACATATTTAATAATAATAAAAATACTTTAAATACTTACTTATAATACTTTTAATTGCGGTTAAATGTTCCAGTGGGATATATGGAATAAACTAAAGAGCACGCGAGCGAAGTCGCGGGCAACAGCTAGTGTTGAACATAAAGTTGAAGGTTTAAGAGATAGATGACTTGAAGATTTGGTTTTGTAGAATAACTTACGTTTTTTAATAACAAAGCATTTAATAACCAGACTGCGTCAGAAGCAACCTAAAGAATGAGAAAATGACGTATTGCTAATTGCTGACAGAGCATCATCTCTATTTGTTCTATTAGAAAAGGGATCTTTACAGACAGTCTAAGTCTTGGATAGCTTAATGATCCTTCAGTTATAGGTTTCGTTTGGTTCAAGGTCCGAAATCCAGATTTTGAAGATCAAGAAGACGATAGAAAGTGTTTAGCAACACAAGGAAATGCGCAGATAAGAAAACTACAAAAGTCCACAATACATAATAATATTTTCTTAAACTAACAGAATGCTATCAAAAGTAGGTATAGCCTTGATAGCACGTTCCCAGTACTTACTGAACAACTAATGAAAACATACAACGTTCTTCAGTGTTTTTTCCCACAATTTATGTAAAAGATCACGCACGTTTTCCCGTTAAACGTTACTTCAAATTACTCGTCTGATCACCGTGAGTTTCATAAATAAAGCCCATTCTGTGAGCAGAAACGGTGTTCTAATGAAAATTAATGAACCAACTTCCAGGTCATGCCTCGTTACTGCTGGGAGAGAACTCATCTAGCTAGGTTGTACACGAGTCTTTTATTAAGGAAACATGTGAATATATTTATAAGAGTCCGTATAAAAGTAAAAAAGGCAACTGAATGCGACTTAGAGTTCTTTTACTTTATTTTCTTTAGCAGTGCTATTTAAACCAGCTATTGATTCAGTTTATTAGTTTTCTCTGGCAGTGCTACATTCTTGTATGATAAAGTAGTTTTTTATAGCTGACAGACAGTAAGGCCCGGTTTCCACCAAAGCGGAGAGGAGAAGAGATGTCACATTTTTCTATAGAATTTTGGGCCGCGAGCGAGCTAACGGCCACAGCGTCTAAGTGTCATGGCACTCACTGAATAATCTAGGAATTTGAATATTTAGCCGGCTGACACTAAGTAGGTATAATAAGTGCCGTGTAAACGAGCTGAGATTGTCTCTGGCAGTTCCACATACCTCCATGATCCAGGATGAATTAACCACGGATGTACTCCCGGCAGACGCAAGGTATAAGAATTGATAATAAACGAATATTATACTTTGATGTGTGTTTTTGTTACACGTGTTGATGAGCTGATGATGTTATAATTCAGCTATTTTTGGCAGTGCCACATTCCTGCACGATACAAGATCCATTATCCATTAATCAACTGCCAGCTTGTAGGTATATTTATTGATTATGGGCTGAATTTATATTTTCGTCATCTCTGGCAGTGCCACATACCTGCATAATCCAGGAGCCGTTTCCCGCGAACGTGTAGCCGGCGTGCACGAGGTGCCGGTGCCGGGTGAAGGAGCTGAGCAGATTGCGCATGCACTGCATCAGCGTATTCATTTGTGGGTGTATCAGGATCTCGGTGACGAGGTTCTCTGATGCGAACTGGATAAGGCGCTCGCCTGCGGACAAAAGTAAGTGTTATTCGTTTCTGGAGTACGGCGGAGAATAAAAAGACAGCAAAATTGTTTTTTTTACAGAATTCTGATATGGTGTAGTAACAGCACATAATGTTAACACAAACTGTGAAATTTCCAATAATAAACTCTATTGCTTGAAAATTATGTTGAAAATCGGTCGAATAAACGACAGTTTTTGGTTTCTATGACGTGCTGTATTCTGTACAATGATTATATGGCATTTTATGGTCTGTCACCATCACATTTATAAATTATTGATTTTGAGACCGAGGTATTTATGAGGTGGGCTCAATGGATGAGTCGAAAGAATGAGTTCTCTGCTAGTCGTTATTTGTTTGGGTTTCAAAAATATTTTGTGGGCATTTATTACAAAGTAGAACCTTTTGAACTTTTGTTTATTACTGACTAGCGACCCGCCCCGGCTTCGCACGGGTGCAATTATCAGTGTTTCTCTACTATATTATGCATGTAAACCTTCCTCTTGAATCGCTCTATCTATTAAAAAAAGCGCATCAAAATCCGTTGCGTAGTTTTAAAGATTTAAGCATACATAGGGATATAGGGACAGAGAAAGCGACTTTGTATTATACTATGTACTGATATTCAGCTGTTTGTGACGTCATATTTTAAAGCATAGCTCCAATGGAAGTTAAAAGACACCGCTTACAGTGACACGAATCTGTAATTACTGCAGTAGACTTTTACCATTTTCTTTAGGGTTAACTACGAATTAATAATTATAACATATGTTCCAAAAACATTTTTTTTGTTATAATGCCTTTAGGGTGCTGCTGGGGCTGCCTCGGTTCTGCAGCGCACTGGGGATGTTTGCCGAATACCACATGGATTGTTTCTATATAACCATGAGGAAGCGGTGTGCTTCCCTGGTGTGTAGGATCCGTGCTAGCCCAAGTAGCATCCTGAGACTATTTTCAGAACGTTTTGAATGTCAATACATAAACTATTGATGTATGGTTCATTTAACTGCCTAATAATATGTAAAAAAATGTTTATTCACATTTAAAACAAAATAGCTAATGAATATATACAATCACTTAATATAAACATATAAAAAACAAAACACCTACACTATTTACAAATTATATAAATGAAAAAAAAATGTAATTTTTGTTTAAAAATTCTAATTTTTATTGATTAAATTTTTTGAATTCCTTAATTTTGAACTGAATAATTTGCCATTGACTTAAAAATATTGTACGGACTTGTTCAGAAATAAATGATTATTATTATTATTTGCATGCCACGTTCATGTTATGTAAATGTAAGAATAATAGCTATTAAAACTGCATGTCAGAGTCTCCGGCTCGCCTATTGTTCCCGTAACAAGCGACCTCGCCATACAATACTAATGACACACGCTGTACTCTAAGCTTTATTTCAGGGTTCGAAAGTTATATGTGAGAATTTGTGAGCTCTGAATTAGCTTTGAGGAGCAAAAATCAAGTTTCAAGTTTTATATGATAAAATAAAACGTACTCTTAATATTTCCAATATTCAATATATTTTTTTACAAATTCATATTATACCAAGTAAAATAAAACTTAAACAAGAGCAATAACAATAAACTAAACTAACTAAATACTAAACTCTACTCTACTACTCTTAATACTACTATTATTACTTTACTTACTTTTTTTCTTATTACTTTTTACTTTTAATTAGAACAATTAAATAAGCAAAATATATCTAAAAGAGAATAGGTAAATGTTATTAAAAAACGAATTTCTAGCATTTTGTTTACGTATTAATTAAATAACAATGGACGTACGATAATAGCACTATTAAGTACCTATAATGCATAAGCAATGCGATAGCGAAGATTGAGCAAATCGCAAATTGACAGAAAAAACAAAAACAAAGCAATCTGCTGTCAGTGCTGCCGATAGATTTTGACACTAAGCATCAATCGGGCGATGACTGCGCGATTATTGCTGATTGCAAATTCTTAGGGAATAAAAGTGCTGGTTACCACTTGGGTCTTGAAGGCTTAAGCATAGATTTACAGCCTTATTAAATACAACCACATCGTCTTCATCATAACATAATCTTAACACTTTAAAACGCCGTAAAAGACGCAACAAAAGCCAATAAAATTTGAACCCTCCACCGGTTGCGTAGATCACGGAATCAGCTATCCGCAATGCGCCATTCAGCTGGCAGATAGTTGCGACAAGGCTACGGCTTTATCATTGTGACGAAAAATTATTCGTGTAGTAGTAATTGTAAATATTCTTTTTGAAATAGAAACTCACGAGAACAATAGTTCGTCAATGTAAAGTTTTCCCATTAAGATTTTTTGAGACAAAAATCATTGCAATGAGAAGTTGATTATGGTCCTCAGCTGTAACTTCCTAAACTTTCTACTTTAAAAATGTAGCACTGTTACTAAATTAAAAGATGTCCTTAAAAAGTGACAGTGTTATATAAAACACTTTAATGAAGAGTTGAAGTGTTATCTATTGGTACTAAAAAATGAGACTAAGTTTCTATAGAATAGGTAGTATAAATACTCCACAAAGTTAGTGTTACACATTGGTGTAAAAGCCATAAAAGTATATCGATATTTTTTCATTGGGTTACGTCACTGTTGAGTATTTAGGTGTTTATTTTTCTAAAATTTAAATTATTCACTTCAATAAACACGATACTAGTACAGATGGCGTCAGATGCAAGACAAATAAGAAAGATAATATTCTCCGAGTTTGTCAACAAAGACACATATTTTCCGAGATTCAATAATTTTATTTCAACTTTTATTCAAAAGCCGTGGTCCCAGCCGTCTATTATCCGCATTATCAGCCCGCAGTCGGCGTCATTCCGCCATTCCTTCTTCGTCCAATTCCCGCGTAATGCCGAAGATAGCTCTTATTTATGAACGATTGGGAGCAAAGGAAATTTCCCTCACTTTCACTGATCAAACATAACTTTTTGCGTTTTTAACCGAGCTCGTTGCGTTTGGAGTCAAAACATTTGTCGTAGCAGATTAAACGGGTACGTTTTACGGTGAAAATAAGACAGATACAGGTATTTTGATATTCTGAAGGTATTTTTCGACAAGAACTTAAATCATTCCTAGATGGACCGTGAGAGTTTGCTTACATTCGGTTCTAAAGTGAGAGAGCCAGAATTACAATTGCTTCGTTTACTTCCCGATCGAACAGTAAAATTTATTGTTCGATACATTACACAATTACAAGTTTACATTTAATATTTAATGTAAACTTGTATTACTTTTCAATTTATGCTTGTTCAGCTTGACAGGTGATTGTTCAGACACTATGTGGCACTGCGTGACTCATCTAGTTCTGGTCTGCTGCGACAGTTAGTTAAATTTTCGAAGCTGAATAAACAAGTGCTTACTTTAGAGGCTAGTGGCCGGGGACACACTATTATGTTATATATATATATATATATATATAATTCACGCACCACTAATATGATATTATGATGAACAGTGTAATATGATTATTTGATTGCATGAATGTAAGTCTGGAGAGATTATGAATCGGCTAGCGTTGTGTGAGTAGTCTACTTGTGGTGTTTGGGTTCATGTACAGGTGATGTAGATTCTTTATTTTAAAACTTTTTATTTTTGCGATTTTTAAAGTTTGTTCTATAATTTTAAATTTATCTTATATGTTATATATGTTAACCACTTGGCACCCCTCAGCCTAGCGAAACTAGACAAGATAGAAATGGTAGTATTACGTGGTTTCTTGGTTTCGCGAGGTTAAGTAAAATAATCTTCAAAAAACTTACTTATTAAATAATAAGATAGCACTTCAAATGTAATAACGAGACTTACCGCGTAATCAAGCGTACCTACTACAATATTTTGGAACAAAGCGCTAGAAGTAAGAAAGCTTACGTAATATTTGAAGGGGTACAAAGTCAATATCAACTTTTGTTGATGTTGGTTGTTAGTTCACGTTAACACGAACATTTTGTGGCCGAATACCTTGCGTTTATGACTCGTTAAAAAATCGTAAACCGGTTTTATTTATTATCGCGGTTGTTTCTAAGGAATAAAGCCTTCATGGTGAACTTTAATAAAGATTTCTGAGCGTAATCACAAAATTATAAGTTCAGATTCATTTACGTACTTCCGTACTTTTGGTAATTAAAAGCTAAAAGATAATATTTTTAAGTAACTATTTCTTTGTGTCGTGTAGTGCCGGCACGTTAAAAGAATTGCACCACCTCTACTCTTCCTATGGGCGTAAGAGGCGACTACAGGAGAACCGCCACAAGAAGACGGGCAGCAGCGTCTCCTCTCCACAATTGGCTAAACTGCGATCGCCAACTCGCCTGCTAAGCGTGGCGATTATGGCAAATCCTCCTTTTGGTGACGGCTGTGTTCAGCAGTGGACTGATATAGGCTGGTGATGTATGTATGTAACTATTTCTCCTTAAGGTTTATATTCTATTGAGCGGCATCGACTACACCATATGACTTGCCAGCTGTACTGAGCGTTTGTTATTTACCTTGATGATGGTCGATGTCAGTTGTTTGCGCCGGAAAGTTAAGTTGAGCAGTAAATTGACAAAGGCTAGCTATTAAAAAAAATAACGAAGCGATATAATTAAAATACAATGACAGCGACATATTTAACACCATACTTTTTTTATTATCGACGACCTCCGTAGCCGAGAGGCGAGCACGCCGGACTTTAAATGGCGCCGCCATCTCTGAGGTTCCGGGTTCGATCCCCGGTCGGGTCAATGTAGAAAACGAACTTTTCTATATTGGCTCGGGGCTGGGTGTTGTGGTACCGTCGTTGTTTCTGATTTCTATAACACAAGTGCTTTCGCTACTTACCTTAGGATCAGAGCAATGTATGTGATGTTGTCAAATATTTATTTATTTATTTATTTATTATTTATTTATTATCACAACGGATAAACAACAAAGATTTAAACACCCACCCGGGCGAAACAATTTAATAACTCGTTAATATTTTACAGGACAATGGAGCGAGTGACCGTTAAAATATCGAGTGATATTTAATCACTGGATATTTTGTGCGCAAAAATGACTTTTCGGTTCGCATCACATTTTTGCAACCCCTAATTGTTTTTTTTCCAATAACAGCGGCAAAGAGAGTTAAAAATATATTAAAAGGGAAAAAATATAATATTTTTTGGCAGTCGCGCCACAGTATACGCAGGGCAGTAGGATTACTCTCGTGATGTGTTACCTACCTACATCGGAAAACACAGAAGGACAAACTGTTAAAATAACCTGACTTTGTAACTAAGCTGAAGTGCTAGCAATAAAAGCTGTAAAATTGTAAAGCTATTGTCTTATTTGTTGTTGTGATGAGCATTATCAATTAAGGTTTTTCAATGAAAATACACATTCCAAACTCAAAATTACGACACAGAATATATTTCCCATAAAAGTTTACGGACTTCTTATTATAAAATTTGAATATGTATGTACACTTCATTCGCTGGCATCAACGATTGCATCTATTTTTACTGTGGCCACAAAAACTGGTAAAATTCTATTTTTGGGAGTAAAACTCGCGGAAACAGCGAATGACAGAGAATACGCAAAATTGACAAAACATGAGCAAAAAAAGTTTGCCATCTGGTAGGCCTGCTTTTATACACGGTTTTTGGTCCAATTTGTATTTGAACTGTACCTAACACAATAGACTGAAACCTGTAGAAAGTACCTAGGTACTTTTGGGTTTTATTAAAACAATTTTTATTCTTCCTTTCATATTTTTCTTTATTGCCAGCTCTTTGTAAAAACTAAGCTGTTGTATTAAAGCTAATAAAGCGGGTGAAAGTAACTAAGCGAGATATTTTGGAACAATAGGTGTCTAAACACGTCTCTAGACAATACGTAGAGACAGCAGAGAAACTCAAATTTAAATATCCATGTTTGGTACTTAAAACTTTTTTTTAATTCTTTAATAATATCGAAACATTGAACTGACGGCCGATGGGACAGACAGGTTCTGGAATGAAGGCCACGTATGTACGCAAGCGCAGCGTAGGACGTCCACCCACAAGGTGGACAGACGACCTGGTATTATAAAGGTTGCAGGAATCAAAATCAAAATCATTTATTTCTGTAAATTGGCCATAAAAGGCACATTTACATGATCCAATTTTTTTTATTCCTACCACTGCTTCGGGACTATTGTGTGCTAGTGCCGAGAAGAAGCAGCGTAAGAAACTCGGTCACTATTGTCAGCCTCTTTTAAAAATTAATAAATATTTTACAAGATTTGTGTGAGCTAAGCAGTTTTAAATCCACACATTTTTATGATTTGTATAATCACTAACGGTGTAATAGCCCTTTTTCATTAGAGTCCTTTTAACATGCAATTTGAATTCATATACAGGCATTTCAACAATGGATTGTGGTAATTTATTTAAAAAAAGACGCTGGATGCAGGTCGGTTCCAACCGGCCGATCTGAAAGTCACTGGGGGAGGCCTATGTTCAGCAGTAGACATCCTGAGGCTGTAATGATGATGATAATGTTGAAATTCTATGTTTTTTTTCCTTAGATTTGTTGAATATTCATTGAACAGATTTAATTTTAAGAAGCTACGACTTTAATGTAATTTTTATTTTCTTAACTCATTCATGCGAACAGAAAATAAAACATTGATAATGATATTAGTCTGTTCTGAATAAAGCGTAGTTATATAGATCATAGTAAAATATTAATAAGTCATTTCACTTTGTACTGTTGGCTGTACACTTGAAGCCAAAGAACGTGGAATAAACAGAAGTGGCACAAAGCGTTCCTAAAAGGCACTTCCTTTTACAGAAATACAATATTTATAAACCAAGGCAAATCCAGAGTTATGACTTTCTAAATCTTCCAAGCTCATTGTTATTCTCAAGCTCTTTTGAGATATGTACCTTTAATGTTATAGAATAGCCCGAAAAGGCTAGCACGTGAGGCTGATATTGCTGTAACCAAATTAAACGTTTTATTTATTTTTTTAATCTTTTGAATCTTTGAATCACTTTTTTTTTAAGTTTTAAGATGTATTTTTCAAAATATGAGGCTTCAATTCTATCGACATTTCGCTCGCCTACTATAATCCATTTAACAATATTGTTTGTCTCTGGCTTAACTAGGAAAATAAGTAGGCTAATGTCTCACTCCTTTTCTGATTAACAAAAAATTTGTAAGCAAACGTTATTTATTTCCAAAGCCTTATTTAATATTCAAGCTTCAACCCCACAGAGACTATTGAATATCAAAAACAAAAAGCGGAGATCCCTCCTACCCACCGCATTCAGAGTGGACACTGGACGCCATTTTAAGTCTACTTGAATAGCCGCGTTCGGATTATCGAGTGAAGCCTGACTGCGATCTGCGCTTTCAATGAGCTTAACTGAGTTAGATTAAGCTTATTGAAGTTTACAAACCATCTAGGTTTTACACCGAGTTTTTGTAAATATTTCATTTTGTTTGTATAAATATACAGCGCGCTATGGAAAGGGCTATGCTCGGTGTTTCTTTGCGAGATCAAATCAGAAATGAGGAGATCCGTGAACGAACCAAAGTCGCTGACATAGCCCGACGGATTAGCCGGCTGAAGTGGCAGTGGGCGGGGCACATAGCACGTAGAACTGACGGCCGATGGGGCAGAAAGGTTCTGGAATGGAGGCCACGTACCGGCAAGCGCAGCGTAGGACGCCCACCCACAAGGTGGGCAGACGACCTGGTAAAGGTTGCAGGACGACGCTGGATGCAGGCCGCTTCCAATCGGCCGATATGAAAGTCACTGGGGGAGGCCTATGTTCAGCAGTGGACGTCCTGTGGCTGAGATGATAATGATGATGATGATGTATAAATATATTTTCGGGGTTTTCAACGACGGTAGCAGTCTACATTTAAGTAGAGCTGCGACTATAATTAATAGGCTAATTTGAATTAGAAGCTTTTTATTTGAGTCATGATAATACAAGCTCACTCCTATTTTGCCACGGCTTATACAGAAATGCCATTCTCAATTAATAATAGGCATTTAGAATTTTTGACACCATCGTTTTGGCTGGCTATACTAGTTAGCAGACAAAGCATTTTTAATTGAATTATAATTGATTGATCTACAATTAATATGACGTCTAGATTTAAGCTAAATCGAGATTTAGGAGATATGGGAAGTAGCTGTGAATGTGTTTTATTTTGTGACGTCATTTTTATCTTGATTTGAATTGATTTAAGGAGATCTATAATTGGATAACGCGACTAACCACCGCGATTTAATGTACATGAAGCGCTATCTCTTGGCAGCTACAGCAGCAGTGGGCTACCAATTTACTTTTCTACGACAGGTAAAGGACTTTTTGAACTGAAGTAATAAGCAAGAGATGAAATACAAATAAGAGAAAACTCAATTGCATTGGAGTTTCTAAGTAATATAATTTCATTTGGCTTGAACAGACTATAGCTGATCCGTCTGCAAGTATTTGACTTGGAGTGAGCCAGTTGAATGGCAAGCTTGAAAGCTAACGCTGCAAGCTTTCGCGGCGTGAATGCAGGGATTGGATCTAGTCATTGTTTCCCAAGCTTTTCATCGCTATATGGAATGTGCTTTTAGGATTTTCAATTAAGTCCGTACTACTGTACTGTGAGTAGATTTTTACAGTTAATTCTTTATTTTTGTTATTACAAGCCAGGATATGAACAAAAAGAAAAAAGTTATTTTCAGATGGTATTTCATCACCATTTCAGCTATAGAATGTCCACTGCTGAACATAGGCCTCCCCCAGTGACTTCCAGATCGGCCGGTTGCGCGCGGCTGTATCCAGCGGCTCCCTGCAACCTTAACCAGGCCGTCTGTCCACCGTCTGAGCACCCACAGTCATCATCATCATCATTTCAGCCACAGGACGTCCACTGCTGAACATAGGCCTCCCCCAGTGACTTTTGTGATCGGGGGGTTGTTGCCATACTCGCCACGCTTGGCAGGCGGGTTGGCGAGAGCAGTTTTTTATTATTTCGCACGCAGACGCTGCTCCCCGTCTCGTGCTACAGGATTTAGTCGCCTCTTACGACACGCCTCCTGTTGGCAGTGGGGAAGTGTATTCTTTACGGCCGTCCCCACACGGCACAAACACCCACAGTGTTCTCCATTAACTCTTATAACTTTGTTTTTCAACGTTGAGTTAGACAATTTGAAGTTAGTAATCTTTTTAAATTTATCACAAAACGTTCTACCAATACCCAGCCCACCCAACATCGACAAGTTAAGAATATTTTGTAACACGTGCAAACAGTAAGGTCACAACTATTAGTATATAAATATCTCCTCATATAAATCCCTTCAGCTTGTTGGTTCAATATAAATATCCCAGGGCCCTCACCATGAACTGTTAAAATAATCACAAATCTGTCAAACATTATCATTTCTGTCAAATTTTGTATGAAATGACGTACCAAAATTGACAGATTTGACAACTTTGAGATTGTTTTAAGAGTTCATGGTTATGGCCCTGGGCCCTAACCATGAACTGTTAAAACAATCACAAATCTGTCAAACATTATCATTTCTGTCAAATTTTGTATGAAATGACGTACCAAAATTGACAGATTTGACAACTTTGAGATTGTTTTAAGAGTTCATGGTTAGGGGGCTGATCTTATTACGATTTCGCACAAACCCATAATACAATATTTCGATGATTAAAATAATAAACAGACAAAGGATTAACGAGGATATAAATCCGCTTACGCCGGCCCGATAATGGACTAGCTTTAACGCCATATTGGGATAACAATATTATAACTATTGTTTTTGTAAGATTTAGGAAGACAGGCCCTTAATGAGTTTAATTAATGAGATTGCTAAGCCTTTTTTTTGCAATAAGTATAAAAAATTTAAGATAAGTGCAGATGGGAAGTGAATCTGCTGTGATATTTCTAATTAGTACATTGATTTATTATCCATTAAATTTTAGGTTAGAACCACAAATTACGTATACCGGCGCAGAACTAAGTTTACTGTCTAGTTTTTATATTTTTCTTTTATCATTATATCGATCTCTACTATCTCATGCAGCTAATAAGCGCGTGTCCTATTAAGGCTTTTATGTGTAATAACACTCCACAAAAGGATTTTTGGATTAAGTTGTCTAATCAGAACGCATTGCTATCCCTATTAGAAGAATATGACTAAACCGGAAAAACGGGTATGTTTTTCCGGGTTCCGGGTATGCTTATACAAAACGAACGAAATCATAAAAAAAAATCTACATAGATTACGACGACTACTGTATAGATTATGCTTATAAATTATCAAAAAATATCGTGTCCGCTATCACTGTGATCTCACCCAAACTCAGCGCGCGCGGATCGCTCATCTCGTTAAGCGCGCGCGTCCAAGTGAAAACTGTGATAATTCCGCCTCACGAGCCCGCGATGTAGGTCACCCGAAAACTCGTTAGCGTTAAAGGCTGCGTGCATAGTGTAAGGATTAGCGGGATTTCTATAGGAAGTTAGGGATTAATGACGTGTGTCATGTCAAATGTGTTAGCTACAAAGAAGAGTGTTAAATGGGAATAAATGTGAACTGGTAAAACGGGACCCTATTAGTATGATATTTACTCTGTGCTTTTACTCCGGCTTAGGCTCCGCTGTCCGTCTGTCTGTCCGTCTGAAACCAGGCTGTATCTCATGAACCGTAATACTGTTGAAATTTTCACAGATGATGTATTTCGGAAGACGTCGTAGAAGTAATTTAACTCTTTTGTTGTCAAGAAACATGCTGAGTTTGCTGATTTTTTGTTAATAATTTTTAATTCATTTGTTTCAAATAAACGTATTCTCATCATCATCATCATGTCAGTCTAATGCTGGAAGTAAGCCTCCCCAAAGAGTGCCAAGGAGCACGATCTCGATCTAAAGAGATTGTCAGGTATCTGAAGGTTGTCTGGAAGCGATCGCTCATAGCGATAAGACCGCCTAAATTGTACATCTTTCTCCATTTACCCACCGATGGCCGCGTAACAAAAAAATCTCTTTGCCGTGGCCTGAAGGGGTAAACATCAAAATGTAACTTCTTTGTTTAGTGTAAAATAAAGAGTATCTATCAATCTATCTATCTCCCGCTTTTTTCATCCAGCCACTGGCAGCCATCTTTATAAGTAGTCGGTCTATCGAGCTAGGGGGTGTTTTACACTAATGCCAAGGCGTGCTGGTCTCCACTCGAGAACCCGTTTACTTGACCCTTTCATCGGTTCTGCGACAAATGTGGTCAGCCCACTGCCAGTTAAGCTAGCTCTATTTAAGGACTATGTCCGTAAACTTATTCTATTCTATTTAAAATATTTAAAAAAATAAAACATTATGTTCACTCTGTAAGTTTACACGTCAAAGCAAGAAATATTTTTTAAACAAACAACTGAATGTTTCATGGCGTTTGTTCAAGGCTCATCGCATGACATGCGAGGCTCGCATGCGAAGGGGGAGGCGAGAATGGTGAAAGTCAATAAATATTGCAGGACTGCTCATTCTCGTTACTAGCCGTCAACTGTTCCAATATTTTCTTTAACTTGACTTTGTTCAGTTTCAATGCAAGTTAAATTTTCAAGGAGTGTGTTGTTCTTCTTTCTCTGAACGTTTCAATGTTCTCGGTCCATATAATCTTTGTCGTTACAAATTTGCACACTCAATATACATAATTATTTGTCTTGCAATAACGATCGTCTTACTAAAAACTATAATACACGCTTTTGTAATAAAACTTGTTAAAAGGAACCATTAAAACATTTATGTCTTCAAGTAGGTCTGTCTGACTGAATTGAGCTCTTTTACAAGTCTATTTTTTTTCACTACCCAGTTAATAACCTAAAGTCGAAAGTTTTACTGGTTGTTATTGAAGCACTCGAGCATCACATCAGCTAAATAAAATAGTATCTAATTTTTGGACTGTCTTCTGGGTTAAGATATGGATTATATTCATAAGTTTCTAATCGATACGACAAATTAAAGTAAGAAAAATCGTCCCCTATAAATTGATTAAATTGTGATTTAATTGTGATAAAATTATGGTTCCTATAAATTACACTCACAATCGGAAGAGTGCAGCTTTTTATCGAGTCTTTAAAACTTATTTGAATCAACAAACGATTTCTACAAAGAAATGAACGTTGGCAAATTGAATGACGTCAATCCTATCCAATCCCATCCAATTGCTAGCCCTAGCCCATTGAGCAAAATGTATCTGTGTAGGTAGCATTAGTCTGTGGGTGGGTCCGCGGTATTTTATCTGCTATGTCTAGGTAATCTAAGGCGCGCCTGAACTCTGACCGCGGAGTAAGGAGGAGAGGAGGGTGCCATTAGTGGTACGATATTGATTAAGGCCCATATTAACGTGGTAATATCACCATACACAATGTCACCCACCTTATACAATGTTATCATTCAGTGTCACAAATAGTTTTTAGGGTTCCGTAACCAATGGGTAAAACGGGACCCTATTATTAAGGCTCCGCTGTCCGTCTGTCTGTCTGTCTGTCCATCTGTCATCAGGCTGTATCTCATGAACCGTGATAGTTAGAGAGTTGAAATTTTCACAGATGATGTATTTCTGTTGCCGCTATAACAACAAATACTAATAACCCTCGTTTAGCATTCGTGTATAAACAGAATACAATAAATATTTAAAGGGGCTCCCATACAACAAACGTGATTTCTTTGCCGTTTTTATAATGATGAGATAATGGTAAATAATATCGGCCAAGTGCGAGTTGGACTCGCGTACGAAGGGTTCCCTTCGTGCGCGAGTCCGACTCGCACTTGGCCGGTTTTTTTTAGCTAATCTACCAAGCTATCTAAAGTATTAAAGATCCATTTGGCGTACGGTGAGCCCTTGGTAAGGACTTGCCTCCCTTATATATAAATAAGATGTTTTTCAGACTATCGTCGAGTCGGGTTTTTCTGAAAACCAACTTGTAATTTGATTCTGGTAGTCTGGTAGACCGGACCGACGACTTAGGAAGATGGCTGACAGTCTTCTTAATGTCCTAGGTCCCCCTAGATGGGGCAGAGGGCGTCCACAGTAGTCCTCCATCGCGTTCGGTCTTGAGCTTCGCGTTTCATTTCACTCCAAGTCTTGCCGATCTTTTTCGCCTCATCTGCTACAGTGCGACGCCAAGTCTGCTTGGGGCGACCACGTTTGCGTTTTCCTTGGGGATTCCAATCCTTAGCCTGTTTGGGAATATGATCGGGATCCCTCCGGAGAGTGTGGCCAATCCAATTCCACTTGCGGCGCTTGATCTGCTGGTCGATCGGGGTTTCGTGGCAGCGTTCCAACAGGTGTTCGTTGGAAATTTTCTCGGGCCAGTACACACCGAGGATTTGGCGAAAACAGCGGTTGATGAAGACCTGGAGTTTGTGCGAGATGGACTTGGTGACCTTCCACGTTTCGCACCCGTATAGCAATACGGATTTGACGTTGGACCCGAAAATCTTGAACTTAATCCTTCGTGTCAGTTTCCGTGACCGCCATACGGGCCGAAGTTGCGCGAAGGCAGCTCGAGCCTTGGCAATGCGCGAAGTGATGTATGGCTATAGGAGATCGTGCTCTTTGACGCTTATTGACGAGGCTTACGTCCAGCAGTGGACTGCAATAGGCTGAATAGATAGTTACTGATAGAATTTTCTGACACAGCATACTGACGAAGGCTGTTTATGATATACATATATTCTATCGACTAAGTAGCGATGTGGCGTAAGTGTTCAAATTTAGAATTATCTACTAAATTTATTCCCTAACACTGTGCTAAAACCTACATTATTCCACGAACTTGTTCAAGTCCAAAATAAATCGGCCCATTACAGCTAAACCCCACTGCAACCTGGATGCTGGCCAGCTAATGCATTAGAGGGATGCATCCGAACCACAGGATTTTAGATAAAAACGGTTGTTACAGCGTCGAGAAAAATGTGCTCGAAAATGGATTGGGTTGGCTGACGTAATTTTATAGGGGAGGCAGTGAAAAGTCCTTTCAAATATCGAGTTTTAGATTCTATCGATATTTTAGTGCCTTTTGAAGCAAGAAATAATAAAAATGCTAGATCAGTCCACAATCAGTCTTCTCTGGTTTTTGGTCGTCAAAAAAAGTATAGATTTTTGTGTATTAAACGTAGAAGTTGGGGTTTCCCAGTATTTAACACGTTAAACGCCACGCGGTGAGCCCAAAACAATAGATTTTGTATTGTTTAGTTTTTGGGCAGTCAACGACTTAATGATGCGCTGTAGTGTATTTTTTTTAATTGTTCACTATGCTGTCACAGTTACACCATTAAATTTTAAAGTGAAATTACATACAAAATAAATTATTAGTCCGGAGACCCTTTTGAATAATAATGCCGATGATATTATACTTTTACGTTCTATCCCCATGTTCGTCGATAGAACAAAAACTTCAGCTTTTTTCCCATAAAGAAAATTGGACAACATCACATACATTGCTCTGATCCTAAGGTAAGTAGCTAAAGCACTTGTATTATAGAAACCAGAAACAACGACGGTACCACAACACCCAGACCCGAGCCAATATAGAAAAGTTCGTTTTCTACATTGACCCGACCGGGGATCGAACCCGGAACCTCAGAGATGGCGGCGCCATTTAAAGAGGCGGCATGCTCGCCTCTCGGCTACGGAGGTCGTCAAAATTAAGAAAACACGAGCAGCTTTTGCGAAAAATGTCAAAGATTTTCCAGCGCATGGTTTGTAGTCAGCACATCTACTGTAATGGAAAACCACTAGGGGAAGATTGTGACATTTATATTAATAGCACATACGTTTATCGATCACTCCGTTACAGCGTCAGGTGGCACATGATAGAGCTGAAACACTATCGACTATGAAATTCTTAACACTTTGTTAAATGTTTACAAGGAAGTTCTAATGTTTCTGTAAAATATACTAGCCTTATAAACCGGTCATCTATTTTATATCACAATATCATTCATTTTCTTTTAATACCTTGACTTGCCTTGCCTTTTGAAACACTATCAGCTATAAGCATTTTATGTTTAAACGTTTATTACTACCACAGTGAAAGTATTATACTACGTAATTACTACAGCATTCACAGTCCCTTGCCAAGTGCAGATGGCATGGATCTATTCATGCCATCCTCTTCCTACCAACCCTCTGCGTCCCTCGACCTTTCCCATTAAATGGCTTGTAGCAGGGGATTTGTCACGTCTGTTGAAAAATATGTCCAGGTAAAAAAATAGTCTCGATACTATCGATAAGCCATAATCCCATTCCTAGTACAGGAGCTGTGATTGATCACGCGTCTGTCACGTGATCGGCGGTGGCGGCAGGTTGCAATTTGTGGATTAATATCATTGGTAACATGACGTAATTAGGTGACATGAACATCAATCTACAGCTTTAAACTATAAATAGTGCTTATCAATATAGGTACACCTCAAAGTTATGAGTAAAAAACCAGCCAAGTGCGAGTCGGACTCGCGCACGAAGGGTTCCGTACCATTATCTATAAAATACGGCAAAAAAATCACGTTTGTTGTATGGGAGTTGTTTGGGCTATAAGAACCCAGACATTTGACAGACAGACGGATACACAGACAGACAGACGGACAGCACAGCCGTAATAGGGTCCCTTTTTACCCTTTGGGTACGAAACCCTAAAAATAAGTTTCACCGAAGACCACCTGATTCTTTACAAGGAAAATGTTTGAAATAATTATATTTTCTAGGGAAGAATACCAAAAAATAGTTTCTTTAATAAAATAACAAAGTTAACAGTTAAATTAAAGGAAATGGGTATCGTATTTGTGAGTAAAAATATCATTAACAAACTTTCTAAAATTAAGATTTTAGATCCATTTTATATTATCATCATATCAGCCTGTTGCAGTCCACTGCTGGACATAGGCCTCCCCCAAGGAGCGCCACAGCGCACGATCTCCCGCCCTTTGCATCCAGTCGCTGCCAGCTGCCTTCTTCAGGTCATCGGTCCATCTAGCCGGGGGGCGTCCTACACTACGTTTGCCTAAGCGTGGTCTTTTGATCGTGGTGATTTTATATTATCAAACATACTTAAGTTAAACGTGCGAGTGTGGGGCCTTACAGTCTATGCCACACTTAATGTCGTGCCCTACCTCTCCTGCCACCTGCACGCAAGAGGACCTTTACAACGCCAACCAGAAGGCCATTGATGTTGCCACTTTTTGGGCGCAGAGAATTTAATTGCCATTGACTCGAGAAGAAGAAGAAGAAGACTTAATTTAATTTAAATTTTAGCAACATATTTAACGATGTTAATTCGTAAGCGGCCAAAATTTATAACTAGATCAACTGTAAGTAAAGGATCATAAATAAAGGAGTGCGTCGTAAAAATGTCATGAAGCTAAGATTTTTAGCCTCTGAAAGCCTATTTAGTGAAAGACTGAAGATAATATAAAAGATAAAAATGATTTACGATTTTTCGTCTGAGTCTCGTAAATTCATTAGGTATATGAAATATAGGCAATATGTCAAGCTTAGCATTTTTTACTAACGTTACATAACTTTGTGTTCTTGTAGGTATTGGTAGTTTTTAGGGTCCGTACCCAAAGGGTAAAACGGGACCCTATTACTGAGGCTCCGCTGTCCGTCTGTCTGTCTGTCTGTCCGTCTGTCACCAGGCTGTATGTCACTAACCATGGTAGCTAGACAGTTGAAATTTTCACAGATAATGTATTTCTGTTGCCGCTATAACAACAAATACTAAAAAACAAAATACAATAAATATTTAAGGGGGCTCCCATACAATAAACGTGTTTTTTTGCCGTTTTTATAGATAATGGTACGGAACCCTTCATGTGCGAGTCCGACTCGCACTTGGCCGGTTTTTATTTACTATGAACTTTTAAATTCAAACCACACGCGTCCACTTAATAAAGTGTATTGGTATGGTGTCTAGTTTCAGAAGCCTGTGACAAAACTATATTAATATTTCAGTGACTTAACTAATTTGTAATACTCAAACAAACAACAGTCCTAAATGAATTAAAGCTTCATGTTTCTCATCAGTCTTAAAACTTTCGTCTTTAGACCAAATAACACAAAGCGCAGGAACCTCGTCCTACTTAGCAAATGGGTGCTACAATAAGGAGCTAGTATTTACTTAGTATGTCAAGATATCGCGTGACCTGCTCCTAGTTTTAGTCTTTGCCCTTGATGTGTGCGTCGAACTATTATTTACATAGTCCTTGAAATAAATAACAACTTTTGGTGTTTTATTTTCGCAATAAACTCGGTAATACGTTATTTTATATCCAAATACTACGAAGATATCAAAGCAAAAATATAGATATAAATAACAAGGATTGCTGATGTTGCCAGTTTTATTTATTTATAGAAGAAACGATAACAATAAGAAAATATGTCTGTTACATTCGTATTTTTGTGCAATTTTTCACATTTGACATCAAGGATCAGAAAACGTATCGAGATTTCTAATAAAAAGTACTTGCCTATTTTAGGTATAATAAAACGTGAGCTCTTAGAATAAATTGATACAAATTAATCTCCAGAAAAGAAGGCTATAATATTTTTACTGTTGTACATCCTACTAATATTATAAATGCGAAAGTTTGTAAGTATGGATGGATGATTGTTACTCTTTCACATAAAAACTACTGAACGGATTTGGATGAAATTTTGTATACATATAGAATATTTTTTATTTATTTATTTGAGATGAGCTTACTCTTGACCCCAATCTTGCTCTAGAGCATAGATGGGATCTACGATGGAGCGAGCTTGCCCAGAAGATGCCTATTCACTCTGGACTTAAAGAGAGTCAGGTTATATGCACTCGGAAATACAGACGCAGGCAGGGAATTCCACTCTTTAGCTGTGCGCATTATAAAAGATGATGAGAAGCGCTTAGTGCGGATGGGTATATCAACTAAGAACGGATGGTAGCCGGCCGTGCGTCTGGATGTCCGATAGAAGAACGGTGACGGTGGTATGAGCTCATGCAGCTCATGAGCACACTCTCCGAAGTACAATCTATAGAAGACCGATAGGCAAGCAACCTTGCGGCGGTGAGCCAGGCTGTGCAGCTTGGACGCCACCAGTTTTTTATCGCCTATTATTCTCTTGGCTCTGCGTTCCACCGAGTCAAGTGCAGCAAGTTGGTATTTCGCCGGTATATATGATCTGAATTAAGATATAGCATACTTTTTATCTCCAATAAATGATCCTGTGAGATAAGTACATTGAATTAACTAAAGATGACGAGAGCGAAGTCGCGGGCAACAGCTAGTATCGAATAAAATTCTTATACAGGGTGTACAAGAGAATAGGACACTCCTTAAAACCACGTGATTAGCTAGTCATATACAACAACTTTTACTATGGAAGCAACAACGAAATTGAGATATTTTTTAGCTGATCCATACAAACTTACTCGCATACTCGACGATAATGTATGGAGCATCCGAAAATAAAAACACGATTTCAATGTTGTTCCCATAGGAAAATTTATCCAGCTGATCACGTGGTTTTCAGGAATGTCCCATTCTTTTGTACACCCTGTAGATTAATTCAGACAGACCTAAAAGGATAAATGTAAGCAGCTCAAGGTACAATAATATTGTACAGAATTGACTTTGTATTTTATTTCCATTCGAAAGACCCTCCTTGAATCATATTTAGGTGGCTGTCATTTATTTATTGGCTCAGATAAAATATACAGGATCTCCGTGAAAATGTAGTAAGGTAATATTATATTTTCATACCTACTTGCATTTTCCCGGGGCTTTTAACGTGCTTTGAATTTGGTTTGTTAAAGAAATTTGGTTTGTTTCTTTAGTCAATGTACAAAGTAACATTATCAACAGTTTTATTGTTTGTATCGTTTTACTATGTTATAATAAATGTAATTAGAGATAGATTTTCATAACTTAATGCATAAGGTGTTTCGAAAATATATGCCATGTGTGATATGGATGAAAGTATTACTTATATAAATTACGACAGTGAAGAAGTTTCATGCCACAGACGTCATCTATTTAAAAATAAAACTAAAGATTAAGTTTCATTTTCACTGACTCCAAAAAAGGAGGAGGTTCTCAATTCGACTGAATTTTGTTTTTGTTTAAAATCATCCATACCTGGGCCCTTACCATAAACTGTTAAAACAATCACAAATCTGTCAAACATTATCATTTCTGTCAAATTTTGTATGAAATGACGTACCAAAATTGACAGATTTGACAACTTTGAGATTGTTTTAAATGTTCATGGTTATGGCCCTGTCCAACTAGCGCTAGACATAGTACGAACCATGCTATGAAGCGCCATCTTCCTAAGGTCCTCGGTAGCGTAAGGGGTCGTCCTACACTACGTTTTACGATATAAATGAATATATAAACTCACCATATCTTGCTTCCTCCCCCTCGGGTGCCTGCGCCGTGAGGGTGGATAGCTCCTTCTCCAGGTCGACCTGGTGCTCGCCAGAGTCCCATGATAGCAGCCCTGGAACAAACAAACTCAATTAAATATCTTCATTTCAATACATATAATAAAACTATAGAAAACCACTTTTAGAAAAACGTGTTTAAGCCTTCTTTAATGACATTTCTGCCTGTGTGAATGTAACCTAAATTATTAAGCCAATTTTGATTTTGATTTTATTATTTAGAAGTAGGTTTAAAGTTTTACCCAAAATTTTGGGTATATTTAACCGTGAATCGTTAAGTACAATCACATTGTAACGACCATACCCTTTCAAATCAAAGTATGATATAAGTATATTAATAAAATAAATGTTATTTTTTTCTCTTCAAATTATTTCTTACTAAAAAGGGCAAATTATTAAACACCATGCTTTCTTCGTAATTTTGAAGGAATTGAAAACTCTAATAAAACATGCCGGAATGGATAGATAAACAATAGGATAATACGTTTAACGGATCCTTCAGTGCGCACGTTGTAATGTTTTTTGTGCCTGACGCTGGACATATGATGCAAAATTGTGAGCCATAGCAAAAAAAGAGCTTTTAGGAATTTTAACAAATAGAAATGTGAAACTATACAAAAAAATACTGCATTTGAAACAAAAGGACAGTGGACGCACATTTTAGCCCTTAGGGTGATACACCCATGTGCAATCCATAAATTTGAACAATATTTTAGAAACTTTGGTTTTTGTAAGGATAGGCCGAAATTCGTCACCCCACCACATTCTGGAAGCATCGTAGTGCTTGGGTATAAGAGGGACTGACGGAACAAGGAGCGGGGCTTTTTAGTTGGGATAGGGTTCGATTTGCATCCTGTAGATGCCCGTGTGTGGTCTACGGGAGAGCCCAAGGAGGAGGTAAGTTGGAATGGAGAGTCAGATTTGGGCGGTCTGACGTAGACGGTCCGAATGGTGTTCGCGTGTGTCCTTAGAAAAGATGCAGAGGGGTAAGTGTTTTGATTATTACAAATTCCTTTTGAAAGTATTTTAATTAAAATATTTAAAGACAAAGTAACTTTTAAATTGTGATGACGATGATCATGTTGATGCTGATGACAAAAGTATTTAATATTGAATTATTTAAAACGTCATTATAATATTTTACATAATTTTCTTGTTTTTCGTAATTTCTTATCAAAAGGAATTTAGCAACTTTTTTTTCATGTCCTCATAGAAAGCAAAATGGGATTTAATTTGATATGATTTAAATAATAATAAATATAACGTAAATAATCGATTTAAATCATAACTACTTATTTCACAGATTTAATGACAAATAAATTTAAATATTGTTTATTTTGATTTTAAAGATTGACATGTTGTTTGCTATTAATTTACCTTATTTCGATTATTGGGTATCATTTTGTGTGTAATGATTTATACTATTAGTTTGAACCCATTTTCTATTTCATGATGACGTGATGCATGTTATTTTATTTGACTTTTTTTGTTGTGTTTTATTTTGAGTTTTTAAAGTTCATCTTACGTGTTAAAAACCTTTGAAAATATTTAATGGGTTTTGAATATGATTTACGTATCATAACGTTTATTAATTGATGATTTAGTGCTCATTAGAGCCATTAAACTTTGACATATTTCTGTGGTAAATCAAAGGTCATTTGATCTTGTTTTACATAAAAACAACCTTATTTTTTATTTAACAAATAAGACTATCGTTTATCTTTTAAATGTTTGCTCGATTATTGAGCCAATTTACAACAAAACAACGTTGAAATCTTCATTTTACATTTTACTTATCATTATTTTACGTTTAAGACTACGCATATTTGACCTATAAACCTTTACGTTTACCAAATTGACTTACTTGATCTATTTTAACTAACGTTTGGAGAAATATTGAGTTCTCATAGATATCATAATTTTATTGTAGATAACTACAATTAGGTAGACAGGTATACGTTCTGACGTTGAGACATTTGACATCAAAAACAAACAAACTTAATTATTTTTTATTGTAGGTGGGAAGTAGGTAGGGTACAGTTAGGATTATACGTTTCTTTGTAGGGTTCTAGGTTCGTAAATATGTAGTTCAGGCAGAGGTACCGTTAGGTAGGAGTAGGTACCCCTTTTTCCTTAATAACCTATCCTTCCTAATACCTGTTCCATCCTACCTTCTAAAAATAGCTTCATTTGTTTAGGTTTACCGTTGTAGTAATTAGGTAGTTAGGAAATGGGCTATTTTTAGGGATCCTTATACAAAATCCTATATCCATAAAACTGAGAGAAGAATTTAATAGAAGTTTTGAGATTATTTTAAAATTAAAATATTTTGTAAATCTTGTAATTCAAGGGCGATAATTTTAAATTCAAAATAATACTGGTTGATGTGGGAGTATCTATGACTTCACATAGGACATAATGCAGATTTCAGGACCCGGTCTTATACGAGTTGTCATAGATACTGTCTGATCATCTTGGTATTGTATTAAACTAATTAAAACATTAAATCATAAGTAATTCACTGCTCACTTCCGACTGCCAAGAATAGGCTACCAAGGGTCAATTTTACAACATTTATTTCAAATTCAAAATAATACTGGTTGATGTGGGAGTATCTATGACTTCACATAGGACATAATGCAGATTTCAGGACCCGGTCTTATACGAGTTGTCATAGATACTGTTGGATCATCTTGGTATTGTATTGAATTAATTGCAACATTTATTTCAAATCCAAACGATTTTGATTGATGTTGATCCATCTGACATTACTTGGTGTCATGGATATTGTTAGGTCAATCTATATTTCATATAGAGGGGTTTAGTATAAATATTTTGCTAGTCGGAAAATAATCAGAATCTTTAATCTAAATAATGCTGGTTGATGTGGGAGTATCGATGACTTCACATAGGGCATAATGCAGATTTCAGGACCCGGTCTTATACGGGTTGTCATCGATACTGTTGGATCATCTTGGAATTATATTGGACTAAAGGATTCAGATTATTTATTTAGGTAATTAATTTAAGGACCCCGAACCCTTGGTTGACTTATCGTGCAGTCAAATAGGTAGATTTTAGTATGTCACATTAAATTCTTCAAACTCAGTTGTTCCCTTAGTTGCGTATAATTACGCTAAATGCGTTTTGTTTCAGATTTAAGTCCTATTCCTGGGGGTGGCAGATTGCTTGTTTGGGATGATTTTTAATATCACATGGCCACCACTCCTGGTGAGCGTTTGGTGTTGGGGCTCACCAGGCGCCCCTCGGGGCGTTCTTTTTCCTCTTCCTTGAATGCGCACAAACCCATGAAATTCTCGAGAAAGCTTAATCATAACATCCACGTACCTCTAAAAGAATTTGGTTTACTACTATTAACACAACGTACGGTCCTACCATTTAAATTAGACGATCACACTGCCAATTTAAATTATCACAGCCAAACGTAATTAACGTAGTTCGTTTCGATCTCAATTCATTATTAAATTTACATATATTTTTTTTTAGAGATAGACGAAGGTGGTTTGTTACAACATACATCTCAGACTCTCAAATAAATACAAAAGATACATCATAGAAATTGACTATTTAATACCTTATTTTATAGTTTGCAATAAAGAGTACCTATCTAATAGTATTTAGGAGTTTGGTCACGACAATGGTATTTGAGTGTTATATCTGCAGAATGTAAGGTGGGACGGGAGCGCGACCAACAAACACGTTAGCTAGTTTCACACTGATTTATTTAAAAAAGCAACGGGCGAGCGGCGCGTCGCAGCGCGCATTCGGTAGGTAGGTACACCACATACATAACAATCCCTCCCCCACATAATAAAGAACTACTTTAAAAACAATTAATAAGTATCTAAAAAAATGGCTTATAATTAACTCTCAGGCGTTCACGTCTAGACCTAGTGTTCTGGTGGGTCGGCGCCGTGCAATCATTCTCACTTGTGTGTGCGTCAACATCTGTACCTATATCGGCATCAGTTGGTGAAGGCTCTTCGGGCGACTTCGGCGCCGACGACGTGCTTTCGCTCACACTCGTTTCCTCTCCGATGCAGCTGTGATCTGTCGCTGACGTCACGACGTCAGCTGATGGGCCCGCTTCATTGTCTACAGAAACTGGTGGCGGGAGTAGGGATGATACCGAGCTGTCAATATCCGAGATAATATCTGGTTGCCAAGTATGTCCCGCCCGTTCCGTATCTAAAATCACTTTCCCTCCGTGGTATCTTATTTGATCTACGTGCCTATTCACTTCTAATTTAAGTTGAGGTAGGTATATGGTATACATTACGGTTCCAATTTTTTTCTTGATAACGCCTTCAGTCCATACATATTTTTGGTTGGTCAGATACTGTTTGATCCACACACGATCTTGTAAATTAAACTTAGGTCTAGTCTCGCCTTTGTAGTGTTTAGCCTGTAAGGACTGATTGTGCTCCACAACGTCAGTAAGGCTTGTGGATGACGGAGCGACTTGTGCAGGGTTTAACAAGTCTAATCTTGAACGTAGGGAACGACCAAATACCAGCTCAGAGGGTGATTTACCCGTGGTACTATTTTTAGAATTACGGTAATCAAATAAAAATTTCGAAATCTTAGTTTGGGAAATTTTTGCAACTGAAGGATTCATTAAAATTCCCCGTAAACCCTTTTTGATGATTTTCACAAAACTTTCGGCTTGGCCGTTACTTGAAGGGTGATACACGGGTGAAAACATTTGCGCAATGCCGTTCAATTTACAAAAAGTCGCGAACTCTTGTGATGTAAACGATGTACCATTATCAGTGACCACAGTGTGCGGAACCCCAAACCTAGACATTAAATCGATTAATTTCTCTATTACAGTCTTAGACCCGTACGAAGAACTAACGTTATAGCACTCGACCCATTTAGAGTATGCATCTACAATTATCAAGTACATTTGATTATTGAAAGGTCCCAAAAAATCCAGGTGAATCCTATAGAAAGGATGAGGAGGGTAAGGCCACGGCGCGAGCGGGGCATGCGGCGGGGCGGGGCGCAGCCGCGCACAGGTGTCGCACTCGGCCGCGAGCCGCTCCAAATACCTATCTATACCTGGGAACCAAATACGTTGCCGAGCCTCTGCTTTCATTTTTACTATGCCGAAGTGTGAGCTATGTAATTCATTACAAACTTGTTCTCGTAAGGATAACGGAATAACAACCTTATGCCCACGCATCAAACACCCATTCTCAATAGATAAATCTAAACGACAAAGAAAATACGCCTTTAATTGGACATCTTTTATTATTCGCGGCCAGCCGGTCGTTACGTAATGCGTGACTTTACTCAGGAGCGGGTCCCTAGCGGTTTCGCTCCGCAGCTGGTGCTGTGTGACGGGCAGGCTACCTTCCACCACGAAGTTGACGTATGCCGCTCTCTCCTCGTAGTCGTGTTCCCCCGGCCCCGGCCCGGCATTGGCGCCAATGGTGGCGATTCCGTCTACAGGTGCGCGTGAAAAATAATCTGCGCTGTTATCAGCGCTACGTACATACTCAATACTGTAGTTATAAGATGACAAAAACATGGCATACCGCTGTAGTCGGTTCGCCGAAACCTCCGGGATGCCACGACTAGGGCTAAATATTGTCAATAAAGGTTTGTGATCGGTTCTTAAAACAAATGGATCGGCCCTGCCATATAAATATTGGTGAAAACGCCTTACTCCAAAAATTATGGCAGTAGCCTCCTTTTGAATCTGCGAATATTTTTTTTCCGCTGGCGTAAGTGTTCTAGACGCATACGATATAGGCCTCTCGATGCCATCATCATTATCAACCTGCGACAACACAGCACCCAAACCAGTAGGAGACGCATCTACGGTCAGTATTATTTTTGCGCAAGGGTCGAAGTGTGTAAGGACTCGATCGGAGGTCAGAATATTTTTAATTTTTTTAAAAGCTTGTTGATGTTCTAATGTCCATAACCATTTAGATTTCTTATGTAATAGGTTATACAACGGACTTAAAATGGAAGAAGCGTCTTGAACAAAGTTACGATAATAATTGATAAGTCCTAAAAATGACTGTAACTGCAATACATTCGTAGGCGTTTGAGCTTCCACAATAGCTTTGACTTTTTCAGGTGACTTTCTTATTCCATTTTTGTCGATTATATGGCCAAGGTATTGAATTTCATCTTTGAAAAAATCGCATTTATTCGCATGTAACGTCAACCCAGCCGCTTCTAACCTGTCTAACACGGCAATTAATCTATTTTTATGCTGGGACTTATCCCCAGTGACCAGAATATCGTCCAAAAAACATACTGTGCCCTCGATGCCTGCTAAAAGGCATTCCATCGCCCGCTGAAAAATAGCCGGAGCGCTGGCCAACCCGAACACCAATCGAGTATACTTGAACAAGCCGCGGTGTGTATTAATGCAAGTTAGGTTTTGTGCCTCCTCAGATAAAACCAATTGATTGTATGCCATTGAGAGATCGAGCTTAGTGAATTGTTCACCGCCGTGTAACTTGGCAAACAGCTCCTGTACCGTTGGCAAGGGATACTTGTCGACAATCAGCTGTTTATTTATTGAAACAGAGTAATCGGCACAAAGTCTAACTCCACCGTCTTTTTTCAAAACTGGCACAATTGGAGAGGCGTACTCCGAGTGCTCGGTCGGCTTTAAAACCCCCAGATCCAATAGACGATCAATTTCTTTATTAATCTTATCTTTTAAAGCGAATGCGACCGGACGGGGCTTAAAAAAAACAGGCTTCGAATCAGGTTTGAGATGAAGTTTAATTGCATATTTATTAAAACAGCCTAATTCCCCAGAAAATAACTTAGGAAATCTATCAAACAAACTATGCATAAATGAGTCGTCCGAGTCTGCAATTAGGTATTGAATGGCCGGCGCAAGCTCAAGGTCGAACGCATGAATGAAGTCGCGGCCTAACAGCGGCGGCCCGCCGTCCACCACCACGAACACGTCCAGCTCGCGCGCACGGCCCTCGAATGACACGCATAGGCGCGCTAGACCGAGGCAAGTCATTTTTCCCCCTGTATAATTAATTAGCCGCCTATTTGTCACTGATAATGGCACATTACTAAAATAAGTGTCATAGGTTTTATTCGAAATCACACTAACAGCTGAGCCGCTGTCTATTTCGAATTCCAAAAACAGACCATTCACCATAACTCGAGCTGTCATCGGTTTACCCATCGAGCAACGAATATTATACAACGACTCACCGTCATCTCCTTCATCCACAGTGCCCTCATCTAAGTAGTGTACTTTATTGGACGAACACATACGCCGGAGATGACCTTTCTTCCCGCACTTTTTACATTTGTAACTTTTGAAACGACACTTGTCAGATTTGTGATTGTTATATCCGCAAACACTGCACTTTTCGCCGTTGGTGATGCTAAATACCGGCGCGTGCGTCGGCGCCGCCGCCGCCGCTGCGCCGCCAAGCGCCGTCGCTGCCGCCTCGCGTGCGCAGCGCACGCTCTCGGCCAGCTCCACCGCCTTGCTGAGAGTTAGATCCTTCAGACTATGCGCGAACAGCTTGTCCTTCTCGGGGCCCGCTACCATACCCATGACAAATCTGTCTAGTACGGCCTCCTCGAGACTTTTAAAGCTGCAGTGTGCTGCCAATCCCCTGACTCTGGCCGCCCACATTGAGTGACTCTCACCCGGCCGTTGTACCGCAGAATAAAAGTGAAATCTCTCCGCAAATCCGCACTTTTTTGGAGTAAAATGCTCATCCAGTAATTTTATGATGTCATCGAATTCCACTTCTTCCAATTTCTTCGGTAATGCCAGGTTGCTAGCTAGCTTGTACGTCGCTTCCGAAAATGCGCTAAGCAAGATGGCTCTTCGCTTGACCTTGCTCTTGTCCTTAGCGTCGTCCACATCATTTGCGATAAACCACTGGTTCAAACGGGACTTGTAACTATTCCACTCTTGAGTTAAGTGGTCAAACCCCGATAAAAATCCAAAAGACACTGCACTAGACATTGTTTTCGTGAATTCGTTCGTCGCCACGTGTTATATCTGCAGAATGTAAGGTGGGACGGGAGCGCGACCAACAAACACGTTAGCTAGTTTCACACTGATTTATTTAAAAAAGCAACGGGCGAGCGGCGCGTCGCAGCGCGCATTCGGTAGGTAGGTACACCACATACATAACATTGAGGTACCTACATTGAAATAAAAACAGGAAAATACATGTTTAATACAAAAGCCTCATACACGTGTTACCAAAACAAACCCCTTAAAGCATTCCCAGAAGTATCCAATGCTTATTATATTACATCAATCCGCAACATTCAAGAGGAGTTTGCGGAAAAGTAGCACATCACAGCCAATCCAATAATGACGGAGCTCAACGATTCATAATACATAAGCTTGAGTATGCAGGAACACGAGTGGGTTCCCAAGAGATGTGGGAAACGGAAAGGAATCGTGGAATGGAAATGATTAGGTTTTTTAAAGAAAGCAGTTTCAGGGATATGAACGTACTTATGAAAAACAGTGCTTATAACATTATATTGTTTTAAACTTTCATGGTCACTAACATTAGAATAGTTTGTTACGGGATTGCTACCATGTACCTTATTTTTGAGTTCCCGATATTTCGGCACTGTTGCAAGCGCCATGATCACGGAGTAACTGAAGATCTTGCGGGTAAGTTGTTAAGGGCAAACATATCGGTCTACCCTCTTTCGCTGTCTTTTATTGCACGCGTCGGTACCATTGTCTACAAACTCACTATTTTCTCGCACCTGTTCTCGACACACAACACTAACAGTATCTGATCGCGAAAATTTTTGTTGTTTTTTCCGGTTTTTGCACATACGAATCACTGGATTCCAGACACTTGACAATTTAAACCTATCCTCGCGATTGAAATTTTTGTACTTTGTAATTTCAATCGCTTCCCTGACCATTCTTGGTATGTAGTGGCGTTCTGTCGCAATGGCGTTTTTCGCGGTCAGATACTGTTAGTATTGTGTGTCGAGAACAGGTGCGAGAAAATAGTGAGTTTGTAGACAATGGTACCGACGCGTGCAATAAAAGACAGCGAAAGAGGGTAGACCGATATGTTTGCCCTTAACAACTTACCCGCAAGATCTTCAGTTACTCCGTGATCATGGCGCTTGCAACAGTGCCGAAATATCGGGAACTCAAAAATAAGGTACATGGTAGCAATCCCGTAACAAACTATTCTAATGCTTATAACATTTTTTAAATATCAGGATAAATTCTAACGAGAAGTCTAAATTAGGAAATAAATTAAATCCATCTGTTCGTCTCTTAATATCTCTGAGTCTCTGAGCTAAGACAGATAGACAGACAGACGGACAGTCATGATGAAACGAGAAGGATTGACTACGAAACCCTAAAACGACAAAAGAAGGTTAGTAAACCACGAATTAATTCAGGACTGCATTTGTTTTTTAAGGTTCCGTACCTACCTAGAGGGTAAAATCGAGACTTACGGGACCCTATTACTAAGATTCCACTGTCCGTCTGTCTGTCACCAGGTTGTATCTCATGAACGATGATAGCTGGACAGTTGAAAATTTTACAGCTGATGTATCTCTGTTGCCGCTTTAACAACAAATACTAAAATAAAAACTATTTGGTTACAAGCAGCCACCGGGACATATGAAACTAAAAATACAAATTGTGTAATGTTATATTGAGCTTCGTGCGCGAGTCCGACTCATACTTGGACGGTTTTTGGTACGATTAGTTTAAAGATTACTGTCGCAAATAAAAGTAATGAAATTATTAGCGTGCAAGACAATTGAATTACCACGATCTACAATTCCATCAAAGCAAACACGCGATAATCAAATACAGGGCTACGAGTTATTTATATCATTCCCTCAGGACTCAGGAAGTAATGAAGGAAGGCCGACCCGTTCGCGGGCGTTAATATTTACCGCTGCTATTTCTGCTGCAATATTGAGGCTGACGCGTTGTTTGTTGAGAACGAGACAAACTTATCAAATGTTTACAATAGTATGGATATCCCTATGGATATCATGGTAGCTTTCCATTGATTTGTGGACTCGTGTTTTTGGAGTATTCCTATTACACTATCGCTATTAGCAATCTTCTTCATCTTAGTCAGTATCATCATTGCTGAAGGTCGTGTCTAGCTTAAAGTGTTGATCACCCGATGACCCGAGGCACTTATTGTACTTCACGTATTCCTGTCCTCGGCAATCTTTATAGCCTTGGCTATTGTTAGGCCAGTAAGCGACTATACTAGGTCGGACCAGTGGGTAATCGAGCGAGTGAGGTATATTAGCAATAAATGTAATCTAAAAAGGACCTACAGAAGACGACTTCTTACAACAAGACTGCATTACAATCAGTCTTGCAGCAGGCATCTTTACGCTTCTGTCACACTTTGTTTTACTAGCACATAACATTATCTACGATTATCATCTTAAACTAAGAAATCACTTATCACGACCGTTTATTTCAACACATTCGCCTCCTTAAAGGCTGCTGTTCTAAACTATACACTAATGTCAGTGATCGATTGAAATAAAGATGTGAAAATGATGATAGTCACGGAATTTCTGTGATCACCACGCTAGTACATCATATAATACCAATAATAATTAAGCCTTTTATTCAGATCCTTACAATTACATGAATTTTTATTTCAATAAAACTTAAGTTTAATGTAAACGTTAATCTAGTATCTTATTTGAATTTTACGCCTGCCACTTGTCTTAGGTCGTCATCCCATCTTTTTGTGGTCTATCTCTTTTCCTTTTGCCTTCTCTAGGATACCATCGTGTCACAATTTTGCTCCATTTGTCTTTTCCTCTCATCATATGCCTTGTTTACGCTCTAATTTGCACGTTATGTCTATAACCTTTGTTTTGCTTCTTATTACATGACTTCTCAGTCGGTTTGACTTTTACTTTTTTTTCTATTCATCATGCTCCTTTCCATTGCGTATTGGCATGTTGTAAGTTTCCTAGTCGTGTTTTGTGATAAGGTCCATGTTCGGCTGCCGTACATGAGAACTGGCAGAATGTAGTATATCATATACGACCCCCCAATATTTTAAATCCAACATTCGGCCAGTGATATAGCTCCAAATTTGAAATGTTTTATTATCCCACGCCCCGGGAAGCGCGGAAATAATCACGGAAGCGTGGCTGAGCGCGAAGCTATTTCAGCGCAATATCGGCTGCGACTGCGATCTGTTTGTAGTTCCCGGTTGACTTTCTTTTGCTTCAATTGAAATAACGTCTGTAATGCTGGCCTGATTGAAAAGTGCTGCGACTGAGAAATAACAAAAGAATGTAGCAAGTATAAATCAAAGATCAAGTAACTAATACGTATAAACTTCGATAAATTGGTCTGAAACTGTTTATTTTGATGATGGGTTTTGGATTTGATTAGTATTTATTCATGACTAAGCTAAAGTTTACAAGATTTGACTTAGAATTGATTATTCCTAAAGCTACCAAACTCACAAGTAAGTATCTTTGTGTAGTACCTAAGTATGAACATCAACATTAACCACATAACCAAAACTCAAAGAAAACAAACTTGCCAGCAGTAAAATCTACCTCCGAAGACGATGAATAAAAGATGCGTAAAGAAAAATGTTTACTTTAGTCGCGAAAAACTTGGAATAATTAACAAAAGAGAGATAAGGAGGCTCGTTGTCGCTTTAAGTGATATTAATTTTGCTCTCAGAGGCTGTTGGAGAGCTGGCTTTCATGTCATCAATCCTGATTTTTCCCTTCTCCATGCAAAAAATAGAAGAAATCCTTTTTAGCTGGCTCATGTGTTTCAAGCAACACATTTTTTTCTACAACCTTGTCATTCTCACTGCTGTTCATAACATATCATTGGGCGGTGTTGTAACAATCATATTTTAGAATTTTGCCAAAAAATATATTAGTATTTTAGTCAAAACAGCTGCGTTATTATGTCACGTCTGTGTCGTATATTCTTGTTGGAGAGTTATCATTATATTAGAAGTTGTATCTATAGAAATTTGTTAAACAGTTAGACAATTTTTGATTGAAAGCCTTTACTGGCTTGGAGTAAAATTTACTAGGATAAAGGGATCAAGGTGACTTAGATAAAAGGACAGATCATAGACTGAGAATTCGCTATTATATCTATGGGACAGATATTTATGTGACAGGTTAAAATGTCACAACGAATATGCAGCTAACAATTTATTATTTATCGTCATTTGCCTTTGGAAGCCCACAGCTGGAAATAGGCCTCCTTCATAGAACACTATACCGACCTATTTGCAACCTTGACTAGGTCGTTAGTCCATATGTTAGCAGGCACATCCACGCTTCTTTCAGCTTTTGGCATATATAAAGATATAATATAATAGAGAAAGCTCTATAACATAACTTATTTACGAAAATGCCGAAAATAAAAGAATAATGGAAATCTCTGAAATTTATAAAACATCGCGCGTTATGTAATGAAATAAGAGTATCTCAAATCTTCATTGAAAACAGATATTCCTAAGCCGCTTTTATTCATGCCATTTATTTTTTAGTTGGTATCGGAGGAGAAAATGCGATTACAATTTACTCCTTGAAAAACAGTTAAGAGTTGGATGGAAAGTATAGCGGTACGATATTATTCGCCGTTTTGACGTTGATTTGTGAACTGTTAATGTTTTGTCATATAATTTACTTATTATGACTTTTGTCAGAGTTTCTATACTAAAACAAAACCTTGGCATGTTGTTCATTAAACTATCTGGTTTCAAGCACAAAGGGGTAACTAATCAAATCCATTAATGAATTTTGCCGTCTAGTCGATGTGCTAAAGCTCGAATTCGAGGAAGAAGCTTTCGTACCCGAAGAGCCAACTCAGCTTAACTCTGAAGGCAATTACTTAAATCAACGGGAGCAATCAGATTATTCCACTAAAAGCACTGTTATGTCAAATTCAGGGTTCTTTATGAGAAAAGGAAACAACTGAACCTTTAAAATGTACACGAATTTGTTGGTTTTGGAGTCGCAATAGTTACTTTGCCCAAAAACAACAACTTTTTGGATCGGGCCAAGATCGATATCGCAAAAACATAATTGACTTCAATTCAAGTTTTTGCAAGACAAATGTTCTGGTGCGAGTTGGGCAGTTTTAAGTACATACTCAAAACTATTGTACGGTTTAGTAGTTTACTGAGCTGACATAGTTTTAAATTTGAAATTGAAAGGCGAGCACGCCGGACTATACTGGTTTTACAAGAGAATAGGACACTCCTTAAAACCACGTGATCAGCTGGTCATATACAACAATTTTCAAGTGTAGTATATGACCAGCTGATCAAGTGGTTTTAAGGAGTGTTCCATTATTTTGTACACCCTGTATATGGTGCCGCCTACTTTGAGGTTCCGGGTTCGATCCCCGGTCGAATCAATGTGGAAAACGAACTTTTCTATATTGTCTCGGGTCTAGGTGTTGTGGTACCGTCGTGGTTTTTGATTTCTATAACACAAATGCTTAGCTAATTACCTTAGGATCAGAGTAATGTATATGATGTTGTCCAATATTTATTTATAGTATTTATTCAATATCTATTCGCTCAATTTATAATTCTGGTGCAAAGTCCAAATTAATTAAAACCAAGTACACACTGTATACCTTATAACCCGTATCTGGGTGACCTGGGTTGAAATCCCCATACAATTCCAGCTGAGCCGACACTCGCAAACGTTTTACCATTAATTACTAATGCACTGCGCTTTAATTAATTTCGGTTTTAGCTGCCTTTGCGATATTGTAACGCAATTCCACTCGGACCGTTTTGACTTTGCCCAACCCCACAGAAAACAGATAAGCCAGTACAATTAATTAATTAGTTAGGTTATCTAGCAGCAAATGTCCCAAGATTTACGATACTAATTTTTTTCTTCTCCTTTTAGCATTTATACCTATGCTATGTATGCTATGATGCTATGTTTAAACATGATGCTATATTTAAAATAAAACCAAGTTATCTTTGGATCAAATGCCATTTGAGCTCAGTAATCCATACCAGGGGGACCATGCCATTTAGATCCCTTAGTCCAAGTTAATACATCAGTAATATCTGATAAACAGTTTTCCTAAAAATGTTTCCATTCAACGCTCAGTAACGCCGTTTTCTGATTTGTCGGCACAGCAGCGGCGCGACATCAGCATGCTCGGTATACGCGGTACAGAAAGTATGGAATCTGTTCCGTGCCGCTCCTGGGCATACCGAGCCAATCAGGAACGCTCTATTCGCGTTGTCGAATGTCGCACCGCTGCTGCTCCGACAAATAAAAAAAACGGCCTAGGTGGTAAAAATCCCACCACTTATTTTAAATGGAGATATAGCTCATGATAAGGTACGTAAATATTCCAAAAAGATTACAAATCAACGGTTGCTGTATAAAAGTTGTCCAATTGACATTCTAATTTACAAGAGATTCTATAAGTACTATTCCTACCAAGATAAAATTATTTCATCAACATGGATGGTATTTTTGTATGCACATCACTGTTATTTAACAAGAGGTTAACAGTATTCCAGACACAATAGGAGTTTTATAGCAATGACGCGTATAGGCGCTAGAATATACAGGGTGTAAAAAAAGGCTTAACGAAGCCTTAACCCACGAATTCTATACATAAAACCAAGTAGAACGCAAAAAAAAATGCTTTTATTTTTGGGTATAAAAAAAATAACTTATTTCTAACCCGCAATGTATGCAGACTATGCCTGTGTGTGTAAGCGGATCATGTTTCTTTGTAAAAAAGTTAAGTATTATCAAACAGAAGTCAATTTTGTAAAAATCTTTGAAAAAAAATTGTAACTTTGACTGTCAATAACTCGGTAACTCGTCATTTCCCAGGTATAGTGTAACAGAAAAAAATGATCGTAATAATACGTAGAGTATGTAGTATTCGGCTTCGTTAAGCCTTTTTTTACACCCAATATTTTACTTACATTATACCCTATGACGCGCTTAAGTTACGCGAAACCTACACTTTGCGTTACTGCCCACGTCATTTAGAACCGACATCTCGTTATTGTTCACTTCCAATGAGTTTACTGTTCACTTTGGGCGGTATCCAAACTCATTACGAATTTGAACCGTTCAATTTGAATTCAAATACGTGTGTCGGATTGTTATATTCGAACTAGCCGTAAACAATTGATTGCGAACTAATTGGGATAGTGTACTTGCTTTATATGATATACGTAGATTTAGTATTGGACGGAGACAGGTTGCAAAAGAAAGTACTTAGAGCGCGTAACAAGCAATATATAAAGACTTTATGCGACCCACTGTTGGGCACAGGCCTCACCTCATCTATAAAGTGGTTTGTGTTCTTAGTCCACCACGCGGGCTCGGTTCGAATTGATGAAGGTAAGGTGTTTGTATTTGTACGTAAATCCCCCCTCTAAAAGCTAAACTTATGGCTTTTAAAAATCTGGGAAAATTCATGTTCGTGCTTTTCATGAACTTTTAAGGAAAATTATATCAGTTCAGATAGATCAGTTAGTTTAAGAGTTCAACTTAGTCGTTCAAAAAATCCTAAGAGGAAAATATTATAAGTAACATAAATTATTTGATAATTAAAATATATTGTGGTAACGACGGGCAACTACGGAACCCTATACTGCGCGTGGCACGACTCGTACTTGGCCGGTTTTTTAACCTTGCTTTTGATAAATGTCACTAAACGTGGTTTAAAAGGCTTAACCCACCCACTCAAAACCGCGGCGTGAGTTGCTCAACTTTAACAATAACTACCAAGTGCTAACATCAGTAGGCTAAAAACACTACAATCACTACATAGTATAAAACAAAGTCGCTTTCTCTGTCCCTGTATCCCTATGTATGCTTAAATCTCCAAAACTACGCAACGGATTTTGGTGCGGTTTTTTAAAATGAATAGAGTGTTTGAAGAGGAACGTTTATATGTATAATAACATCCATTAAATAGTGGAGAATAACTGTTATAATAGCATTGCACCCGTGCAAAGCCGGGGCGGGTCGCTAGTATACCATAAACAATGGAATTCGAACAATTGAAATTTATACTATTACCTGCTCAGTCGTTCAAAACATCAAAGGGCAGAGTGGACATTTACCGGTCAGGCAAACTGGGAGTAGGCTAATTGGCTTGTGCTCCTGGGCGACTTGTTGCCCGACTAGTGCACCGACTTGTTGAATATGCAGCTGATGGCCACTAACTAGTTTGGACTAGTTCATGAAACTGTAACTACGAAGGTACGAGATAAGTGAGTTTCATGTTAGTAGTTTTGCGACATTAAACCCAACGGATTCAGCAAGTTATGGTTGAGCCATGGTATCTATTTTTATTTTTATTTGTTGTAACATTTTTTTTATTTTTACCCGACTACGGCGAACCCAAAAGGAAGTGTAATGTATTTGGCAATCTATGTATGTAATGTATGTTTGTATGTTCCACTGTAGCGCCTAAACTACTGAACTGGTTTTAATGAACGAGGTGTCAATAGATTTGTAATAACGGCCTGGATGACATAGGCTATAATTATGTATAAATTTATTGAAAATTCTATATGAGTGAACAAGAGAAAAACTTAGTTAAGTGAGAATCGTAAACGAATAACCAGTTTATTTTAAATCATTTTATTTAAATATTAATTGTCATCATCATCATCAAGTCTGTTCGACGGACGTCCACTGCCGCCACATTATTTTTGCATCAACATTTATAATTATGTTAACTCACAGCAGATATTCAATCTATATTTGTACTGCAGAAGAGAGCTATACGGGCAATTTACGGCCTTGGCCAACTATTTAAAGAAATTAATATACTAACAGTAGCATCCCAATTTATTTATGAAAATATAATGTACATCCGCAAAAACCTGTCCTTATTCCTTAAGAAAAGTGACATTCATAATCTTAACACCCGGAATGAGAATAAGCTTGCCGTTCCCAATTTCAGACTGCATAAAGTGGGTAATTCGTTTATGGGAAAATGTATTCGCTTTTTTAATAAATTACCAGCGTCTATCGTAGAACTGCCCCTGTTAAAATTTAAATCGCATATTAAAACAACTTTAATGAAAAAAGGATATTATACTGTAAATAATTATATAAATGATAAAAATATTTGGAACTAAATACTGCCCTGCTCGCACAGGTATATTTATCTTGTAATGTAAAATATATACTATTTAAAAAGAGGCTGACAATAGTGACCGAGTTTCTTGCGCTACTTCTTTTCGGCGCTAGCCCAAAATTGTCCCGAAGTAGTGGTAGGGAAAAAAACAATATTGGGACGTGTAAAAGTGCTTAGTTTAAGCCTATTTACAGAAATAAATTGGTTTTAATGGTTTTACGTTACCACAACTAAAAACAATCGCACAATTATAGCAATAGCACTGTGGTCTTCAAACCGAATAATGCCCACATAACCGATCAATACACACATCGGCAAGCCACATATCAAAGACCCACAAACCAATCCACATAGGAATGGTCGCGGACGACATTTCCCGACGGAGACCCACAATACCAGACATTTGAACAGAGGCGTTCATAATGTGGTTAGTATTATCACTGAGGTATTATCGTAAGAAATGAAATGAAATTCTTTATTCGGTATAACATAGGAACTCCTCCGGTCACTTATGTACGTCCCAAAATATAACTTAGCCCTACCACCGCTTCTACATATCGGCTAGTGATGATAAGAAGCGGCGCAACAAACTTATAAGGTTTGACATTAAAACCATAATGCCAAAGGTTAAGATGACTTTATCAGAACAGTCAGCAAAAAATGTGTTTAAGACCACGTAAATTTGTGTCCCGAATTTGATTTCTGGGTCAGGATGAAGCTGATAAAATTCATTGGATTAAGTACCAATTTTTTTACCAATGTTACCAACATTGACTTTCCATCCAATTGAACGACTTACTAAAATATAAATTTCATTCTTTCTGTGATACCTAACTATATTCAAACTGTAAAGTGTGTAGCATCATTTAGTTTGTTGGCATAAATATAGGCTTTGTTTTTCTTGTTTTTCCTGTAATTTATAAAAAAAACATATTGCCCGCTACTAAAAAAATCGCGACATCCTCATTTAATTACATATATTCGTGTACTTGATATTAAATCAAATCAAATCAAATATATTTCCTGCCACATAATTCTTGATTTTTAATTGTCGTTCGTTAACAAAATGTTACAGCTTAAATATATTTTAATATGTCACTAATCAACATTATTCATTTGAACATTAAAATTCCTTGTTTTCCCCACCCTATATTTCCACTAACGAACCATTCCTGTATTACTTATAGCTGTAAGAAAACCAATTTAATCGTTTAAACCCAATTATATTAATCACCTGAAAAAGTAAGCAATAAACAGGATTTCCCAGTAGAAGGCATTTGCATAACCACGTTACATAAAATGCTCGTAATAACTATTATTTTATAGCAACAATAGTTCACGACATCACTTGCGTGTGGGCATGGAGGATTAACAAAAAAGTCCGGAATTTTAATGGGTGTAAGTCATAAACAAAACGCGATATGCCAGGCCAGCAGTTATACCATCACCCATAGTATAGTCTGGAGTCAGAAAAAAACTTTAAGTTATACCACAGAATACATAGTAGTTCAAGTAGTTATACTGGCCTTTTTACAAAAAAGACTAGGTTTAAACCCTAAAAAATAACCAATTAATTTAAAATGTTGACACATCAGACATATCTCAGTAATAATGACCCATATAAAAAATTGGTTAGCTAATCTTTAGACATGGTTTAAACCTAGTCTATCTTTTTTGTAATCAGGCCGTAGTAGTTTATATTAAAATACTATACAATATATTTTTATTTGTATTAAACTTGTCAAAACGAAGGAAAGAAGCACAAACATGAAGAATTTACTAGTAGCCATTAGAGAGTTCCACTATTTACCTTCTGCTTCCATCTTGAGGTCATTTTAATGGTTTAATATTATTGCATTGTCATAAAAATGTCACGTACAAAGTAACAAAACAATATGAAGAAGTTGGTAAAAACGAGTGATTTGAATAGAATGGTTAACCGTTAGCTACCTTCAATTGTAGCTAAAAGTGTGTTAAAAATAATTAAGTATTATCCAGGTTTAAAAAATAAGCCTATGACTGGTAAAGGTAATTTAAATAGGTTCTTTAAGCCTGAAGTGTTTTCTTGTTGTTGAAGGTTGTCTCGAAGAGATCGCTTTTTAGTGATAAGACCGCCTTAATTGTAAATCTTTCTGTAAAAATCAACTGTAACTTCTTTGTCTGGTGTGCAATAAAGAGTATCTATCTATCTATCTTGTTTGTGTTGAATCCTCGTGATAATAATCTTCTGGATTCTTGATATTTTCTTATATCCCTTGCGAATTTAGTCGTTAGATCCCAAAAGGCATTCCAATAACTATTACCTTTTTGACAGAAAAACAATTGAACAACATTGAATATTAGACTATCAAAATCGCGTTTGAATTCTTGATTGCAGCCGATAATAATCAGACTGCCAATAATTCTATGAATGCGAGCAAGCAGCTTGATGTTTGACTGATGGCTCGCCGTTCGGCGAATCAGTTTGTTTACGTAAACTAATTGTGTTCGTCTAGTTTGTTTGGACTGCGATGTGATTTCATTTTCTATTACCAGCTGAAATTGGTTCCTTTGTTGATATGTAGACAATATCATTTGTTAGTTCCACAAGTATGTTTTTTTATACAACATCACATACATTGCTCTGATCCTAAGGTAAGTAGCTAAAGCACTTGTGTTATAGAAATCAGACACAACGACAGTACCACAGCACTCAGACCCGAGACAATATAAAAAAGTTCGTTTTCCACATTGACCCGACCGGGGATCGAACCCGGAACCTCAGAGATGGCGACGCCATATAGCCCGGCGTGCTCGCCTCTCGATTTTAACCAAAAGAAGGATATCTATGCTAATATTGACGTTTGTTCTTATCAATCAAGTTATTTTATTGAATGAAAACATTACACCTACTTCGAAAAATTTTCATCTATTCCGAACTAACTTCGGAGTTATTATATAATTCGTACTTCTTCTTCTTCTTCTTTCGTGTCGGCAAGAACACGGGCTAAATCTTACTTGCCCAGAAGGCGGCTACCGTGGTAGCTGCCCTCCGGTTACTGACAAGTAGGTCCTCACGCGAGCAGGTGGTCGGGCACGCGGGACAGTTAGTGAGGTGAGCCATGGTTTGCAGGGGTTCTCCACATTCACAGCTGGCGTCTAATTAAAATATCTAATCAAAAATCAATTGATTGGAACCTTATAGCTGTCCTCAAATGGTTTATGTTTTATTTGCCAGGCGATCCAATTTAGGATCTACAATTTCATACTCGTCATGGTCTTAAATCAATTCAAAATCAAATCAAATCATTTATTTACTTAGAGACACGGTACAATAAGATGAATAAATACGATTACATCGTTTTGAGATTATTTCAACATATCTCGCCATTGTATGACATGTTAAGTTATTTGATGTAAGTAGTAGCCAAAATGTCACATAAAAAGCCAGAGTAAACAACGATTATCATGATCTTAAAGTAAGGAATAACCATAATTGTGTCATTTACAAGACAATTTATTTTTACTAATAGCATCTAGCACAACCAGACCCAAGTCAATTCTTATCAGTGTAACCCTTTTATCGTTGTCGTATTCATCCATCTATCCATCAGCCGAAAGACGTCCACTGCTGGACATAGGCCTCCCCCAAGGATTTCCACGAAAATCGGTCCTGTGCCACCCGCATCCAGCAGCTTCCCGCGACCTTCACCAGATCGTCGGTCCACCTTGTGGGGGGCCTACCAACACTACGCATTCCGGCCCGCGGCCGCCATTCAAGGACCTTCCTGCCCCAACGGCCATCAGTCCTGCGAGCAATGTGCCCCGCCCACTGCCACTTAAGGTTTGCGATTCTGAGAGCTACGTCAGTGACTTTGGTTCGCCTTCGGATCGTCTCATTTCTGATTCGATCCAGAATTGTCGTATTACGACTTCGAAACCAACCATGCTACGAGCTACGATTAGTGCTACGAAGTAGCCAGACAGCTACGAAGTTTCCCGACTAATAATCTTGATGATCTGTAAACGTTTTGTATAATAGCATGTTTCTATGACCGTTTGTCCTTCATGGTCGATGTATTAAGAAATGGTGCCGTAGTACACCACAATACGGATTACTAGATAGGTACCAAGTTCTTTTATGGATTTAACACTGGTGAAGTGTTATTTGCATTCACGTTATAAGTTGTAGTAATAATAGTTCCATTCAAACTTGGGGGTTAAATAGTTCGTCTATAGCGAGAGTTGAGTTTCAAAGATTTTTATCGGTTTTCCTATTTATTTTTGTGATATCTACTATCTACTTTATTTTATTTTATTTGCGTACTAATTAACCAACAACTTTTCACATTGATACAAGCAGACGATATACTTAAAACAATACAATTTAAAAAACCTAATGGTCAGGTACTTAAAGGCTAGTTCCACAAGCAAAAAGGGTTCGGTAAACAATAAATTATTAAGGCTAAAGGTTATTATTTTCTATATGTAGTACGGTACCATAAAAATAGATATATTTTTACAACTCACAGATAATCATAGCTACGGCAAAAACGTCAGTACTGCATACTAACCAATGAAGTCGTCAGGTTATGTCACGACAGGTGTTAAACCGATGTTTCCAACGCTAATCGCTTAATACAGTTAGATACAGTAGGCTCGATTCTATAACCTATCATTTGTTTCGGCCATTTAAGTTAATATGTTGCATCTGTCAAGTTACTTCCTTAGTACTTACGGGCTACTTTCCGGCTTTTTCATGGTACTCTTTCAGCTCATAACGGGACAAGAAATGTGACACGTTAACACTTCAATCTCGGCTTTAATGTGGTCTTTGTTCGCATGTAAGCTTCCGGCTTCTTCCTGGAACTCTTTCAGCTCATAACCGTACAAGAAATGTGACATGTTAACACTTCAATCTCGGTTCACATATGGTCTTTGTTCGCATGTAAGCTTCCGGCTTCTTCCTGGAACTCTTTCAGCTCATAACCGTACAAGAAATGTGACATGTTAACACTTCAATCTCGGTTCACATATGGTCTTTGTTCGCATGTAAGCTTCCGGCTTCTTCCTGGAACTCTTTCAGCTCATAACCGTACAAGAAATGTGACATGTTAACACTTCAATCTCGGTTCACATATGGTCTTTGTTCGCATGTAAGCTTCCGGCTTCTTCCTGGAACTCTTTCAGCTCATAACCGTACAAGAAATGTGACATGTTAACACTTCAATCTCGGTTCACATATGGTCTTTGTTCGCATGTAAGCTTCCGGCTTCTTCCTGGAACTCTTTCAGCTCATAACCGTACAAGAAATGTGACATGTTAACACTTCAATCTCGGTTCACATATGGTCTTTGTTCGCATGTAAGCTTCCGGCTTCTTCCTGGAACTCTTTCAGCTCATAACCGTACAAGAAATGTGACATGTTAACACTTCAATCTCTGTTCACATATGGTCTTTGTTCGCATGTAAGCTTCCGGCTTCTTCCTGGTACTCTTTCAGCTCATAACCGTACAAGAAATGTGACATGTTAACACTTCAATCTCGGTTCACATATGGTCTTTGTTCGCATGTAAGCTTCCGGCTTCTTCCTGGAACTCTTTCAGCTCATAACCGTACAAGAAATGTGACATGTTAACACTTCAATCTCGGTTCACATATGGTCTTTGTTCGCATGTAAGCTTCCGGCTTCTTCCTGGAACTCTTTCAGCTCATAACCGTACAAGAAATGTGACATGTTAACACTTCAATCTCTGTTCACATATGGTCTTTGTTCGCATGTAAGCTTCCGGCTTCTTCCTGGTACTCTTTCAGCTCATAACCGTACAAGAAATGTGACATGTTAACACTTCAATCTCGGTTCACATATGGTCTTTGTTCGCATGTAAGCTTCCGGCTTCTTCCTGGTACTCTTTCAGCTCATAACCGTACAAGAAATGTGACATGTTAACACTTCAATCTCGGTTCACATATGGTCTTTGTTCGCATGTAAGCTTCCGGCTTCTTCCTGGAACTCTTTCAGCTCATAACCGTACAAGAAATGTGACATGTTAACACTTCAATCTCGGTTCACATATGGTCTTTGTTCGCATGTAAGCTTCCGGCTTCTTCCTGGAACTCTTTCAGCTCATAACCGTACAAGAAATGTGACATGTTAACACTTTAATCTCGGTTCACATATGGTCTTTGTTCGCATGTAAGCTTCCGGCTTCTTCCTGGTACTCTTTCAGCTCATAACCGTACAAGAAATGTGACATGTTAACACTTCAATCTCGGTTCACATATGGTCTTTGTTCGCATGTAAGCTTCCGGCTTCTTCCTGGTACTCTTTCAGCTCATAACCGTACAAGAAATGTGACATGTTAACACTTCAATCTCGGTTCACATATGGTCTTTGTTCGCATGTAAGCTTCCGGCTTCTTCCTGGAACTCTTTCAGCTCATAACCGTACAAGAAATGTGACATGTTAACACTTCAATCTCTGTTCACATGTGGTCTTTGTTCGCATGTAAGCCACATCTCTGTTCTACTCCCTTCATTAAGGTAAAGTTAGAGAGAAATAGGTAGGCTGTAAATTCACCACGGAATTACCGATAATGTAAGCGTTATATTATGCTTAACATTGCGCTGTTTTAACCTCTTGACAGGTCTTAAGTAGCGCAGAGTGGATTATCTAAATATACGATGTCAGTTACACGCTTCGCCCGTAGCGAATATACAGACTTCTATTGTTCTTAGGCCTGTCATAACTACATATTATAATCTAAGCATATCTCGGTGGTACTGGGAACGTATTTGGCTATAGAGCTAGTATTAGCTTGGTTTTATTTGAGTTAAAGTTTTTGGGCTTCTGAGGAGGGAAAACGAAAATATATACCTACATAAAAGAGAAAGTAATGCTTATTTAGTTATGACAATCATATAAGGCGTAAATTATGTTTTTGCTCGCTCGCCCTGTGGTGAAAATTTTTACACGTTTTTAGTTCCACAAATATTGTTGACTGCCTGTTGGTTTGCTGAAATTTTCAATAGGACCCCCAGTATTTCCCTGCGATGCTATTTTTCAAGCTATTAATTCCCTACTAAACCTGCAAATATGGATAACAAGTTCCCGTTGACACATACTTAAACGTGACAAATATAACAACACACGCCAGATAAAACGCCATAAGTCTGGCCTTAAAATAAGGAATTAACATTCTTGTGTAGGTAGGTACCCTTTTTTTGTCAGATGCGGTTCCTAGCACACCAACGTGGTGTCTCTCTTCATATCTCCTATGTAGAGTAAGTCTACTGTATATTCTTTAGTATACTGCTAACCACCGTTCAATATTCATGTCTCTAACTGATTAGCGTTCATGCCTGCGCTCGATTAGTAACACGAAACAAAACTGAAACGAACCGTTAAAATTGTAAATGTTTTATTGTACTGCAATGATGCAGTATAATAATACAAGCTTATATGTTAAATAATTTAACGTTACTAATTTATAAAAAACAACATGAGTATGGCAACAACCCCCCCGATGAGAAGTCACTGGGGGAGGCCTATGTTCAGCAGTGGACGTCCTGTGGCTGAAATGATGATGATGAATTTATAAAAATATACAATTGCTGGATTACTATACCAATCTGATCGTAAAAATAAATTCTAGTAATAATACATTATTTGCAACATGGACATTTGGTCAAATGTATTGTGTTTATCATTATGTGTTTCATCATCATTTCAGGCACAGGACGTCCACTGCTGAACATAGGCCTCCCCCAGTGACTTCCAGATCGGCCGGTTGGAAGCGGCCTGCATCCAGCGTCGTCCTGCAACCTTTACCAGGTGGTCTACCCACCTTTTGTGTTTAGTCTGTGTTAAATAGTTAATAGGGACTTCTATAAAATTCGTATTGTATGTTCTTATATTGCACAAGTACAAAAAATACTTATAAAAAGTTTTTCCACATTAGTTGCATCATCATCATCATCATCATCATCATCATCTCAGCCTATTGCAGTCCACTGCTGGACGTAGGCCTCCCCCAAAGAGCGCCAAAGAGCACGATCTCCCGCTTTTTTCATCCATCCACTGCCAGCCATCTTCCTAAGGTCATCGGTCCATCGAGCTGGGGGTCGTCCTACACTACGTTTGCCTAGGCGTGGTCTCCACTCGAGAACCCGTTTACTCCACCTTTCATCGGTTCTGCGACAGATGTGGCCAGCCCACTGCCACTTAAGCTTGCTACATTTTTGGACTATGTCCGTTACTTTAGTCCTCTGCCTGATGATCTCATTTCGGATTTTGTCCTTTAACGAAATCCCAAGCATCGACCTTTCCATAGCTCGCTGAGTGACATGTAGTCGGTGGGCCAGCTTTACTGTCATATTCCACGTTTCAGCTCCGTAGGTCATCACCGGTAGGACGCACTGATCGAATACCTTGCTCTTCAGGCATTGTGGCAGTGGCGACGAGAAGATATGACGCAGCTTCCCAAACGCTGCCCAGCCAAGCTGCATCCTCCTAGCGATTTCCCGCTCGAAGTTGTCTCTACCCAACTGCATCACTTGCCCGAGGTAGACATACTCATTGACAACTTCGAGCGCCACGCTTTCGACGGAGACCGGTCCGGGGATGGCATGATCGTTGAACATGACTTTAGTCTTGTCTAAGTTCATCCCCAGGCCCACGCGTCGCGAGGCAGCGTTGAGGCTTTGCAGCATTTTCTGCAAATCCTCCAGCGATTCCGCCATAATGACAATATCATCGGCAAAACGGAGGTGCGTGAGGTGTTCGCCGTTGACATTGATGCCCGCTCCTTTCCAATCCAGTGTCTTGAAGACGTCCTCCAGTGCGTTCGTGAACAACTTCGGAGATATGACATCTCCTTGTCTCACACCCCTGAGCAGCTGGATAGGTCTCGTCTTATGGTTTTGGACCTGAACAGTCATCGATGCCATTTTATACAGGCTCCTCAGCACCTCTACATACCGCCAATCGATTTGGCATCGCTGTAAGGATTCCAGAACAGCCCAGGTCTCGACGGAGTCGAAGGCTTTCTCGTAGTCCACAAAGGCTAGGCACAGAGGCTGATTATACTCTTCTGACTTCTGTATAATCTGCCTTACTGTGTGGATATGGTCTACGGTACTATAGCCTTTACGAAACCCAGCCTGCTCCGGCGGCTGAAAGGCGTCAAATCTTGTGGCTAGACGATTTGTAACGACTCTTGAAAACAGCTTATAGACGTGGCTCAAGAGCGTGATCGGTCTGTAGTTCTTCAGAAGAGTTTTATCTCCTTTTTTGAAAAACAGAGCCACCACGCCCTCGCTCCACGCCTTCGGGGTAGTCCCATTGGCTATTACGGAGTTGAACAGTCCCTTCAGTTCCCCAAGAACGGGTATTCCCCCTGCCTTGAGAAGTTCTGAAGTGACTCCATCTTCGCCGGGAGCCTTCCCATTACGAAGCTGTTTGAGAGCCGCCTCAATTTCGTCTACGTCTAGCTCTGGGAGATCATCGGTGTAGTGGCGTACAAGCGTAGCTCTAGGATCATTTGCGTCAGTTGGAGGTTTCAGGGCATGCGAGGCGTATAGGCGGCCGTAGAAGTCCTCGATCTCGGCGAGTATTTCCGGAACTGATGTGACGGTTCTGCTATCCGAGGTTTTCAGCTTTGTCAGATGCGATCTCCCCATTCGTTGGGCAAAGACTTTTGACCCCCGGTTTTGCTCGATCGCCTCCTGTATGAGGCGGGTGTTAAAGCTTCGGAGATCGCGTCTCACCAATCTTCGGATCCTTTTATGGATGGCATCTGACTGAGCTCCCTCTGGCGCTTCCCGTCGCAGTCGCATCAGCTCTAGAGTCTCCCCCGAGAGTTTGGACCCCTTGTTTGGTCGCTTCCTTCTAAAATGCCTAGCTCCCACCTCGCGTATAACGCCTACTACGCTGTCGAGGTCCTTGTCAACATTATCTGCGGTTCCCAGCGCTTTGAATCGATTTTTCAGCTCTAGTTGGAACGCTTCGGAACCGTGTTCAGCTTGAAGCAGTGTCGGACGAAGAATAGACCTCACCATGCGGCTTCTTTCCAGCTTGAGATTGATATTTAGAGTGCCTCTTACTAGTCGGTGATCACTTCCGGTGTTAAACCTGTTGATCACTGAGACATTTCTAAATATGTGCCGTTTATTCGTCATGATGAAGTCTATCTCATTCTTCGTCTTACCGTCGGGACTCCGCCAGGTCCACTTTCTATGGGGCTTTTTTTGATAGAATGTGTTCATGCAAAAAAGCCCCTGCATGTTGAGAAAGTTGACCAGCATTTGCCCCCTATGGTTTCTGCTTCCATAGCCATGCGGTCCAACGTACGATTCGCCATGTTGCTGTACTCCCACTTTTGCATTGAAGTCTCCGATGACAACTGTGAAGTGAGTCTTGGTGGTCATTTGTATGGCCTTTGTTATATCCTCATACATGGCCTCAACCACATCGTCCGAGTGTGCTGAAGTCGGTGCGTACACCTGTACGACCTTAAGAGTGTATCTCGTGGTCAACTTTAGTACGAGGTACGCTACCCGGGTCGACACACTGGATATCTCCAATACGTTGTCACGGAGATCTTTGTTGACAAGGAAACCTACGCCACCCTGGGATGTTTGGTCGCCCTCTCGAAAGTAGAACAGGTGCCCCGATTCTAAGGTTACCGTCTCCTCCCCCTGTCGTCGGACTTCGGATAAACCTATAACGTGCCACTTTATCTTCTCTAGTTCTACTTCGAGTTCCACCAAGCTTTCGTCCAGCCGTAGACTGCGTCCATTATAGGTCGCCAGGGTCATTTTGTTATGACAGCCATCCGTAGCCCGGGGATTCTTCGCACCCCCTACCCCACCGTAACCAAGGCCGCTGTCATGACCTGGAATATTGGGGCGGCCGGGAACTGGGGGCCGTACTTTTTTGTGGCTTATCATGAGGGGGTATATGCCCATACTCACCACGCTGGGCAAGCGGGTTGGTGAGCGCAGTACCAGGTCTCGTACCGATGACGCTGCTGCCCGTCATCGGCCAAAGGTATTTGACCTGGCCTGTAGATAGATATCCCGCTATCGGTTCGGTCGTCAGAGCCTCGTCCGTCTGTCAGCATTAGTTGCAACGCTAAGTGAATCGTTCGCCGCATCAAAACCTTTTTACCTAAAGAAACCTGAATATCACGCCTCAGTTCAATGACCCCTGTCTATGTTTGGCCGACCCAGTCAAAGGTCACCGCCACTCCCATTTCGCGACCTCTTTCCTTTTTCCGCGAACCGTACGAAATAACAAATGAATTTACTTAATGAATTTGCAAATCGACGTATTTTAATTTTAGTTCTCGAATAGTCGGTCTTTTTTAAAATGCAAGACTAATCCATTAGCTTTCAACCCTTTGAAAATGAGTGGGTACGTTTATAAAGGGAAAACTGGCCAAGGCCCTAACCATGAACTGTTAAAACAATCACAAATCTGTCAAACATTATCATTTCTGTCAAATTTTGTATGAAATGACGTACCAAAATTCTCAGATTTGACAACTTTGAGATTGTTTTAAGAGTTCATGGTTATGGCCCAGGTGTGTGTTCGGGATTCGCGCAATACAGTTACATTGTTGTAAATCTTTAGTCCCGTCTGACTGAACTTAAAACGGAACTGACGCTTTGACTTGGCTGGCACCGACTCCAAAGTAACTGATTGAATAGATTTATTGCTAAATGTTTATTGAAAATATTAGGTTTAGTTTTTCTATTAAGTCGGTTTTTATATCCAGTGAAAATTTTATCTTTAATAATTATAAAATTTGCATTGTTATAAACTAAAAGTGGTTCAACTGTCACTATTAGTGTTAAAACCTTGGTTTCCTATAAGAATTTAATAAAGGTTTTAGTTTTTTTAGCAATATTTTTATTACAAGACCTCACAAATACATTGATTTCATTACACATTTTTTCAGCCTTCCTCAATTCGTTGAATTATAATAATATTTGCATTGAAAAGTCAACTTTGAATTCCGTTTTTCCGCCAAATGGCACCGGTACCAACCCTAAAAAAACAACAGATTACAATAATATCTTTAAAAAATTCGTAATCCGATTCAGGGAAAAGCGTGGGAAAGACAGCGGCGAAAGAATATTTTTTAATCTAGAGGTTTTTGTCCTTCCTTTCATTCTGGGTAAACGTATCGGTCTTATTCTAAGAGATATTTGCAGTTTTTTTTTAAATTGCAAACATTTTACTATACAGGGTGACATTGCAAAGGGGTGCCAAATTTTAAAAATAAAATCTAGAGGTGCACTGCTTATAGTATTTGTTGTCAATTCGAACCTCTGGTTTGCGCGGACGCTCCTGCTGTTAGAAATGTACCTTACATCGAAAATGCTAAGGTTTGTTTTCGCGAGCCATTGTGACCATTATTGCATTGAACTTTGCATTTCTAGGTTGCACAGAGATATGCGTGCGTATTTTTTAATGAATGAGACAAGATTATCCACTCGTAACATCTTTGAACAGCAGATAGTAATAAAATGTTAATAAAATAAGTTTGTTTTTTAGGTCGTTTATATCGTAGATCGATTTAGTTACTGATTCTTAGTGGTCTGTGAAAATTTGGCACCCCTTTGCAATGTCACCCTGTATAGTAAAATGTTTGCAAATTAAAAAAAACTGCAAATATCTCTTAGAATAAGACCGATAGGTTTATCCAAAATGAAAGGAATTGTAACCCTGAAGTGTAATTGGTATTATACGCTGAAAATAAGTAAAGGTACGTATTTTTATTGTGTTCTGCCTTCTACGTAGCTCACAGATGTATACTGCAGTTGTAAAGTCGTAAATTCACACTTTGTATTAGTTATTTCCTATTTAACACTTCTATAAAAGTGCAGTAAAATTGTCATCACATAGTTCTCACAATACAGGGTGTCAAAATTGTTTACACTCTTTAGCAGCGCGTAATAAGCTGCCTGTTAATAGCGGTTACTACAAGAATTACTTGAAAATTATTAGAAATAAATCCCCCTTATTATTTATTACCGAGTTATTTATTGTTTAAATGATGATTAGCAATGGTTTAAAATAAGCCGATTCTGTGGTTTTAGTAAGTTTTTTATTCTTCTGTACCTAATAATCTTAACTTATTTGGCCCGATATAACATACAAAATTAAAAATGTTCATTTTTTTTATTATTATAAACTAGCGGACCGAGCGAACTTCGTACCACCTAACAGTTTTTTTTCGTCAGCTTTTCTAATCTTTTTATTATTTATTCTGCTATTCGGGGCGGTGACAAATCCAGCAAATTATAAACCATGAAAATCGGTCTAGCCGTTTTTGAGTTATAATTATTGTAACAAAACCGACTTTGTTTTATATATTAAAAGATTGTTGGCCACACTAAAACACTGACAGGGTAAATTTCATATTCCTACCAATTGCAGTTCAAAAGGTACATGTGACAATCAGACGGACAGATAGCCGAGTCTTAGAACGGGGTAACCATGAACTCTTAAAACAATCTCAAAACTGTCAAATCTGTCAATTTTGGTACGTCATTCCATACATTTTTGACAGATTTGATAATGTTTGACAGATTTGAGATTGTTTTAAGAGTTCGTGGTTACCGCCCTTGTTTTAGGAGTTCATGGTTATGGCCCTGGGCCCTAACCATGAACTGTTAAAACAATCACAAATCCGTCAAACATTATCATTTCTGTCAAATTTGTATGGAATGACGTACCAAAATTGACAGATTTGACAACTTTGAGATTGTTTTAAGAGTTCATGGTTATGGCCCTGGTCTTAGTAGGTAATGTAGTCCCGACTCTCGTTGGGTACGAAACCCTAAAAACTTACCTTGTTATTTGCAAAAATTAGTCTATCTCAAGTATAATTAACCGTTTGCTGCAGCAATGATGTCAGAATAAATTCCAGTACAATAACCAACTGCAGCATTCCATGTCCAAAGTCCATTCCTCAGCGGTATTACCTGAAACAAAATGGAGAAAGAAATTAACTTTTATCGCTTTTTAAACTGCGAGCGATTCGGACGCGGGTTTCTGCTTTTTGCCTGAAATTAAACAAGCAATCGCCCAAGGACAATGCAGTGGTGCTGTTGTAATTGATTTTATTTTCAACGAAAACAAAATTACGTTTAAACTGAAATTATCAAATATGCAGTAGGATATTATCACATACATCTTTATAAGAAAAATAATGAACCTTACTCAGTGGGAAGTTATGAATTGATTTAGAAGTTTTTTGTCCAGAAATTATGATAATCATCGGAATGTAAGATGATTAGAATATTAGAACTAATATTTTATCAACTTATAAAAAGTTATTGTCAAGCTGTGTTTATACCTTGTCCTCAACCTGCAGGTTATCTGAAAGACATCTAGGTATTTTATGTTAAAAATCAAGTGTTACCTTTTCGCATGGTGTGCAACAAAGAGGAATCTATCTATTATAAGGACACAGCCTAACACTTGTAAAAGACTTCTTATTACACAGTGCTGTGCGTAAGTGCAACTTATTCTGAGTTTTACTATTCTATCGCTTAAAAACCAAAAAACCTCTAGAATAGGACCTTAGTTAACAATTACCGTTATAGCAGAATAATGGGCCGTCTCAGCGTACCCTGTCCCACCCCTTAGTCTCCTTTGTCCCGCCACATCAATGGTACTGATTTTAGTGCAATTAGTCCCAGACTCATTTCCATACCATTTGAATATCTTGGAGTGACGTCACTTCAACTTGTAGGTAGTTTCTCAAACGTGACTTTGATTACTGTCACAGTTTCAATTTCTTAGAGTTGAAACTAAGTTAGATTTGAAGCAGCTGAGTGATTCGCTAATTAAACTCTAATGTAAGGGTTTCTAATGAAATATCATTACTTTGGAAATGTAATATGGAGTGTGAAGGATTCTCAGTCTGAATCAAATGGATTAAATTTTATATATGACTTACTATATTAGGCAGATAATACTTTTTAACCGACTTCAAAAAAAAGGAGGAGGTTCTCAATTCGTCTGAATGTTGTTGTTGTTGTTTTTTTTTTTTTTTTTTTGTATGTATGTTACGCGATTACGCCGTCAATTATGGACCGATTTGTTGTTTGATAGGGTATACTTCCGAGGTGGTCCCATTTCCACCAAGTCAGATTCTGATGATGGGATCCCTGGGAAATCGAGGGCAACCCTCAATTTTTATAGGCACCCATAATGTTTTGCATATATTTTCTGACCCGATGCTGATTTTTGGGTCTGGTAATCATCATGTCATGTTGCTGACCTGATGATGGAAGCCACAGAACTCCTTAACGGATAGGAGTTAGAAGATAATACTGCAATTTGTCGACAGAACGTATTTCGCAGTGTGTTGAGCAGACGTGGAGCTTATGAGGTACCAGACCGCCAATTTTTATTTACTGGGGGCGTACCCGCACACCCAGTAACGAAAAAAAATTTGAAAGTTTTTTTCTTAATTTAACCTGTTATTTAACGCGAGACCTTATCCTATGGTTACGACACCAAAATAGCCGCCGTTCTGGTTGGAGTGTAGGTAAACACTTTTCTTAAGACTTAAAAATTTTCGTCGAAAAATTGAACCTTTACAACACCTTATTTTTATCATACCATTGGATGGGGGGTCCATAGAGGACCAATATTAGTTAAGGTTACTTTGCTGTAAAGTAATTTTTGGCGAAGTTAGGAGGGAAAAAATAGAGGACTTAACACTTAAAATTGTAAAATAAAAAAAGTTTAATAAAAAACTAAAAACCGACTTCAAAATGAAACTAAAAAGCGAAAAATAATATTGACTAAAACTAAAAACTAAAACTAAAAACCGACTTCAAAATAAAACTAAAAAGCGAAAAATAATATTGACTAAAACATACCTAATCAGTTCTTTTTGGAGTCGGTGCGAATGAACACATTTTAACTCTCGATGGCTGGCACCGACTCCAAAAAGAACTGATTAGGTATGTTTTAGTCAATATTATTTTTCGCTTTTTAGTTTCATTTTGAAGTCGGTTTTTAGTTTTTTATTAAACTTTTTTTATTACTATAGTATACAGAACCAAATAAGGTAACAAGAAACAAAATGTTTAAAACTACGTACATCATTTAGAATGTTTTAATATGAGAAACAATTTGATCCAGACCACTTTCAGATAGATGATAGTTGAATTTAAAGTATTTAAACTAAAAAATATTTACGTATTTAAATTCCATATAAAACTTGACTTGCGCACACGCGTCATCTCTCCACCATTGGCCATACTGCGATGGCCAACCCGCCTGCCAAGCGTGGCGATTATGGCAAAATCCTCCTTTTGGAGAGACCTGTGTCCAGCAGTGGACTGATATAGGCTGGTGATGATGATGACACGCATCTTTAATACGATGATCGTCTTGTAACATGCGCAAAGCATCAACTTCGGTGTCGCGTACTGTACATCAAATTATACCCGTAAGAAAGAAGGTAGAACTCATAATGATAATATTAAATTCATTAAAAAGTTTAATGAAACCTTCTCTATAACGTAAGTGAGATTCCCAAAAAATATGATTGGCAGTATAATACAAAATTAAGCGGCATAATTAGTTGAATATTCATAAGAAGCTTACTCTTAATGAAAGCTTTGAGCGTTCCTTCCGTCAAGAGAGCTTTCACAGAGCTTCCTGTTTCGTACTAAATTGTTACGTGTTAAGTGGATGGAAGTGTAAAGCAAGTAATAAACATAGGTGAACAAGAGTAATTAAAATGTAGAATACATATTAAATTGTTTAGTCCCAAAATAAGGTACAGTCTCAAGTTCAATGAGAATCTATACTGATTCTCGTGACTATACTATATTTATATAACGATATAATACAACGGTATTAAGAGGTAGCAGGTAATATATCACCCAGAATACACGGACCTGCCCCCCTACAATGACCAACAAAAGACGATATGATATGATATTGCGATTTATAGACACTTAACTGTCAAACTAAGATATACATTGCCGCCATCTTGAAATTTTATCGAAACAACGAGCATGTCCGTACCGGTGATGTCAGGTTCATGCTGGCTGTTTCAATAAAAGTTCATATTTTGACAGTTGCGTGTCGATAAATCGCTATATTATTATCGTGTTTTGTTGATAATGCTAGAGGGGCAGAATTTTTAAAAATAAAACTTTACTGAATTAAAATAGGAACTGGAACCCTATTCATTCAACGCGAAGTTGTAATCATGAGTATGTCTTATTTATCCACATTTTGAGGTCGTATTTGTCTCCCATCTAATCAAGATTTTATTTTTAGCTTTTAAGATACTCTAGACTGTAGTCTTAGAAGCTTTAGATTTTTAATTTTTTTACAAAAACAAATTGTTAGAAAACTGTTATCCCTAAATCTCTTTGGATCTCTAAAATGGCCTCATAATCAGTCCATAAATGTAATGTACTAGTTACACTCAAGAGACTCGCTGGTGACAGTTTTAATAGAATGGTTGGTCATTATCCTGTGTAGCTCACCAGATAATAGTTTACAATACGTCTTATTCTATCTTGAGATTTATTTAAGCAGCAAGATCACTCCTAAAAAGTCAGTGGATTAATAAAAAGGCACCTAGCATAGCATACCTACAAATCATATACTTTTAAGTCCGTGGGAAGTGCAAAATATTAAACGCGTTCCTAGTAAACTCACTGTCACTCAAAACTTGTAGGATATTTTCCATTGCTATCTAGCTAATCATAAAATTTCAGGAAGCAAGCACAAATTAAGAAAAAACTTTTATATTTAACTTTCGTACAACAATGCAAACAAATAGGTAATAAAAACTAGTTTTCTGTGAGTCGAGATTTACTATTTTTTAATTTAGTTCAACTAACATCGAAATGTATATTTGTTAAAGGGCGTTGCGTAAAAGGATTTCATCTGGCCGCCACCATTTCATTTGCTGTGACACTAACAAATCCGATTTAGCACATCCTTTATTTAGGTTAGGCATTATTATGCCAACGACGCTCTATGTAGAATGTACTTTTTTCAAATTAAACACGACAGGTTTTTGCATAATTCAATATACTGGAGGACGAATAAATACAGGGTTACCAACTGTGGCATTCTATAAGTTAATAACTCTGTTAGGCTTCTGCTGTCTTAATAAACAGAGCCAGGGAAGAGTATACATAGCGCTGGTATACAGAAATAAAAATATTTTCCATCTGTTGTAATTATTTTGGTGATAATTGAAAAAACTTACTAAAAGAATTCCGTCTAAATCTACCTTCCTTTACCCTTCGACATTCTATTTTTTTACCTACCACTGCTTCTGAATTATTTTGAGGCTAAACAAAAATAATTAAGCCATATTTTACAAAAGCTACCTTATTCCACAAATAAACTAAATAAAATTTAGCAACTACTGAATAAAACATAGCAAACTTATAATAATAAGAAGGCAGTAAACTACTAAAACTTATAATAATAAGAAGGTATTATACCTTTTTATTATTATAAGTTTTAGTAGCTTCACTTTTACGTAGTGTTATTTAAAAAAATATCAACAACCCTGATTAGAAAACAGAGTGGCCACTAAAGCGGCAGTGAATATTACCGCTAATTTCCATGCCCGGGTTTTTATCATTCCAGTAAAAGAACTGAAAATTACTGTATTTGTACTACAAGAAAAAAAACTGAATTAATATTCATTCCAGGTTACGAGGTGACCGCAAGTTCGATTTGATAGCTTAGTTTTCCATTTTGAAGAGTTAACTTTATCAATTTATGTATCAAAGGCATTTTAACTTTTATCGGAAAACTGACCATTTTACATCATTGTGTAAGGAAATTTATATTGTTACGATCGTTTGTTTGTTGCTAGGTTGTTGGTTTATTTGTGTTCATCTCTAACTAATATTCGGAATTAATGATCATCCTACGGGAACACAAAATAGGATTTAAATTATCCTATCAATATTTATATGTGTGCCCCAATTAATTTAGGTAAGCCGGTAAAGCGTACTCTTTGAGTGCTTAGTAACTAAAAACAATTCTACCTACTTTCACATTATCTTAAATGCTAAGCTGTGGCGCGCGACTTTGCTCGCGTGGTCATTAGTTCATTCAATATATCCCACAGAAACATTTAACCGAGATAAAAAGTATTCTTTAAGTTAATCCAGATCATATTCTATATGTCTGCAAAATTTCACCCAAACCCGTTTAGTAGTTTTTGTGTGAAAGAGTACAAACTTTCGCATTTATAATATTAATTATGATAAGTATAATGAAACAGGGTTACTGGTACCTTTTTAACCCTATTTCTACTACTAGATATGTATTGGCTAGAGCCAAGAAGAATAATAATAAGCTGAACAACACACTGATTATCATGTTCACAAAATAAGTAATTAACATCCAGACAAGTTACCAGATAGTGTTGTGCCTGTGGCGACTCCCAGCATACTTCAACTCGATCTAATTCAGAAAATATAGTTAGAATTGTCCAAAGCTTTGATTTGAACCAGGAAACGTCGAATAACTACGCCACTACACCAAGCGGGACATCATAAAGAAGCTATATCATCATCATCATCATCTCAGCCTATTGCACTGCTGGACGTAGGCCTCCCCCAAAGAGCGCCAAAGAGCACGAGCTTTTTTCATCCATTCACTGCCAGCCATCTTCCTAAGGTCGTCAGTCCATTGAACTGGGGCGCGTCCAACACTACGTTTGCCTAGGCGTGGTCTCCACTCAAAAACCCGTTTACTCCACCTTTCATCCGTTCTGCGACAGATGTGGCCAGCCCACTCTTGCTACATTTTTGGACTATATCCGTTACTTTAGTCCTCTGCCTGATGATCTCGTTTCGGATTTTATCCCTCAACGAAATTCTAAGCATCGACCTTTTCCATAGCTCGCTAAGTGACAAGGAGTCGGTGGGCCAGTTTTACTGTCATGTTCCACGTTTCAGCTCTGTCGGTCATTACTGGTAGGACGCACTAATCAAATACCTTGCTCTTCAGGCATTGTGGCTATAAGTAGAAAAAGAAGCTATAAGTAAGTAGCCATGTTTCTTTAGGATTAGCTGGTAATATAAACTCTTTTGAGATACGCACCCTCGCGGCCTCGAAGCGAAGCCCCTAGCCCATAAGACAGCTCGATTTAGTGCGGCCGGATTCCGCGGCTAGCACTCATTGCGAGAGTGTTTCTACATTTCATAACGTTATGAATGTTTTTATTTGAACGCACCGGCCGTGGAAGTAAAACAGGGTGCACATTGGCGAACCGAGCCTTGAATACTTCTTAATCGTTGTGGAAACTTTTTTGCATTTCGGTTCCATTTCGTTCTTTTAATAAGTATTTTAGTAAAAATTAAAAAATATATAGTAAGCAACTCTAAGTACAATACCTCTCCTTAAATATTAAATAAATAAATAGTTATTTAATATTTTGGTATAATATTTTATTGAGACAAATTAAAAAGCTCACAAGTATATTTACGAAGCCTATGCCAGCCAGGACTTTATGCCAGAAGTTTCTTCTGTGTCAATAACGAAAGCCAATTTTGACAGTGTCAGGTGACAAGTTTTTTTAGTATACACAATACTAGGCAATATTATTAGTTAAAATTAAAACAAGCATGTTATTTTTGCTTTAATTTAAAAAAATATATAAGTTGTGATTGACAGCCAAGCAAAAGTGATTTTACATTGTTCTTAAACGCTCGCAGCGTTAAGCCATATTAATATGTTGTTAAGCCATACAACAAAAAAACTGGCTAAGTGCGAGTTGGATTTGCGAACGAAGGGAACCATTATCTATAAATAAACAAACATAAAAATCACGTTTGTTTTATGAGAGCCCTCTTAAATATTTATTTTATTTTGGTTTTTAGTAGCAATAGAAATGCATCATCTGTGAAAATCTCAACTGTCTAACTATCACGGTTCATGAGATACAGCCTGGTGGCAGACGGACAACAGGTCTTAGCAATTTGCCCTTTGGGTACGGAACCCTAAAAAGATGTAACCGTAAATAAATTAGCGTATTAGCTCAACGCAAGGAGTAAATGAACTTCGGAATTATATTATAAATGACAGTATTTGAAGAATAATTTATAATTTGTGACGTTATGACAAATCTCTAATATAGACGCACCCTAACGCTCGGCAGTGGTATGAAAGGCTTAAAAATTTTCTCTACATCGCGTTCTTTTAGCTTTAAAAAACAAAAAAGAGTGAAAAATGCTGTTTAGAATAAATTCAAATACCTATAATCTTACATAGAAATATTTTTCTCGAGTCCTCAGCTGATATTACTGCTAGGATATATTTTTTATAAAAGGAAAAGGGACTAAAAACCATGTCTAAGCTTTGTTACATTCAACCCTAACATTTATAACAACAGTCTTTAACTCTGCCATTGCATAAAAATGAGTACTGCGTAACTCTGCACTATATTAACGTAATATTTGACCATAAATAAAAGTTGAAAAAAATACCGGTAAAAAGATGTATTTAGCCTTGTGAGTTAAATGGGATGGTTGCCCCCGAATAAAAACTGAAAGTGTTTTTAACTTTTGGGGAGGTTTTCTTCAGTTTTTTTTTTATATTATACTATTTGTTTTTTTTATTATTTGTAAAGTTATGCGTCATAAAACATTTTAGGAAAATTACACTATTATAATGGTCTTGAAGTAAGAAATTAATATATTCAGTTACGAGGCCCCATCCAATACAAGTAATGCCCAGCATCGTCTTTCGGCAACTCCACGCAATCTCAGACCCGTGCAAATTGAATAAAAAATAATGTTTTTTTCCATAATTGACCTAAACTCGGAATCAAAAACTGTCTTCGAGGCAAATCATCGAGCCAAAACTCTAATTCAAGTCGTCAATCAAATTGACAAAAACTTTAACATTTTTGTAAGTTACAAAGTAAAAGGTAATCCGATTTAGTTGGTCAGCAAAAAGGCCGTTTGAACGAAAACACCAATTTCCGAAATACCTTTCGTAGCCACACTCTCTTTGATCGTTTCCACAGAAGACCTATATTATTAGCTACACTCCGAAAAGTACCTTAAGTACGAAACAAGAAAGTGGAAAGTGCCTTGTCGTTGAATCGGTGGAATTTCTGGAACTCGAGCAAAAAACAGAATACATTGAAGCTCCAGAACTGTCCCAATAAAGAAGTTTCAACTTTAGGGAGCAATGAATAAAAGAACGTCGGATATTTTATTTTGTGTAGTCGAAGCGAGTGGGGCCATTAAACGTGATTGAGCGGAAGCGGGTTTATAGGCGAGCGATATTATGCGACATCCGAGACGATGCTGCATTGAGTGTGAATGCGGAATATCCAAATGTCGAATGTATTTCTTGACACAAATATACAATAGCATTTTAGGATTATGTGCTGGAACATGAAAAATAGGAGCAATACAATAATTTGCATGATACAAGCTGAGAATTTCATTATGTTTTGAATGAAATTTTGTCTATAAAGTTGAGCTTGTGTATCTCAGCAAATTTTCTTATCCTCTACAATGTAAAATTATGTTTTGTGATTTAGTACAAAATCATAATGTTATACCCAATACTGTTGTCTAAAGCGTTATCAAGTTACCTGATTATAATAAAAATGGACAAATATGAAACGCAAAATATTTTTTTGTCATTAAGTAACGCCGACATCAAAATTTAACAAAATCACGAGAATGATAATAGATTAATCACTTTCAGAGTTGATTATAATAATATTCCCTTAAAATGGCCTCTATGTGTTTGATCTGTATCATTAGGATACAAGCCTCAAAATACCGATTATTTTTGGTTTATGAGCTTACTAAGAGCGTACATATTTATATCAATGTTTTTATCAATCAAATGCGACAATCTGCTAATCTTCTGGCCCCACTGTATTAGACTGGTAGTCTTGGGCTGTTTTTTGTCGTTGTCCCCTCGAGATTCAGCGGCTAAATGTGGGATGTTAAAATTACTCCCTGCCCGCGAAATTAATGTTATTTAACGCTAATGCAGTCAAGGTCGGCGAGGAGACACAAATACAATATTAAACCAGTTAGTTAGGCAGTTTTCGCATCAATATTTTGATTATGATTATGATTTGTGTCAAGCACAATCGGCCTTATTACAAAAAAGATAGATATGCGCAAGTGGGCCTTAGATTGTTTGATTTCGTTCGCAAAATCACTGATAGAAAAGAAAACTCTTACGGCCTTATTACATAAAAGATAGGCTAGGTTTAAACCATGTCTAATTACTAGCCAACCAATTTTAAATATGGGTCATTATTACCGAGATATGTCCGATGTGTCCACCTTTTTTAATTGGTTGGTTATTTTTTAGGTATGGTTTAAACCTAGTCTAAATTTTTTAGTTTTTATGATATACATTTGAAAGTTGGTTTTAACGATTGCTTTTCACCTATATAGTCACAGGTTAACAGGATGTACACTAATAAAATCGGACCTTATATACTCGTAAGATTTTATATTGTTAAGAAGTAAACCACGTAAATGTTATTTTCAATAGCCTACATGTGCTTACCATATGGTATGATCTATATGACAAAATGATGACTATCGTATGTTTGAATGTCGATTTAGAAGTCTGCAATTAGATTTATAAAAATATATAAAGAAAGTGAGAAAAGAAAGCTGAAAAATCTATAATGTTTGGCATCGCCTTCACTGTACGCCACTCTAAAGAGTAGAACGTAAACTTTTGAGCGTTTTTTTTATAAAAAAACATCTGGTATAAGTAAAATTTGTTGCTCTTTTATACTATAGGTATTCATTAGGGATCCAGGAATCCTGAACAGACCCAAATTAAGCCATTCAGTATCTGTGCAGGTAATTAAGGCTTCAGACATTTCGGACGTCCGGCCTGGTGGGAATTCACGCAATTATCGTTGTAACTCGCGAACATCGTTAAAAATATTGCCGTTAGAGTAATTTTTTGCGGATCTATCGTTTTGAAGTCGATGATTTATGTATATTTATTCGTTACTTATAATTTTAGAACACAATCACAATGCCACTACATACCTAATTTAAAATAACATTTTTTTTACGGCGGGGGCGGGGTTTTTCGTTAGTTTTCATATAGTTGCAACAATAAATTCTATGGACAAACATTAAAATTAAAAAAAACTTTATATATTACAAATATACACACAAACACTGATACAAAAAAAGACCGGCCAAGTGCGAGTCGGACTCGCGCACGAAGGGTTCCGTACCATTATCTACAAAAACGCCAAAAAAATACTTGTGTTGTATGGGAGCTCCCATAAATATTTATTGTATTCTGTTTTTTAGCATTTGTTGTTATAGCGGCAACAGTAAGACATCATTTGTGAAAATTTCAACTCTATAACTATCACGATTCATGAGATACAGCCTGATGACAGACAGACAGAGAGACAGACAGACAGCAGAGCCTTAGTAATAGGGTCCGGGGTCCCGTTTTACCCTTTGGGTACGGAACCCTAAAAACTAATCTAAAAACACTGTGTAACCCCCAAATACCGAAATATCTACTACTTTTTCGGCAAATCAAACATAATCCATTTTCGTATTTCTAAAAAGCTCTAGCTACTCAGATTTGCGTTTTCGTTTTGCAGATATTCGATGTCACAAAACCGCCGTTTTCACAAAACTCACTTCAATTCTCTTCGTTCCAATTACGGTTACCAGACTAGGTATTTTTGTTACCTTCGCAAATTGCGGTAATAGAGGCTTGTAGCTAAAAGTGTTCCCAATTAAAAAAGTTCTGCCATTTCGCTAATTAGTAACGAACATAATTAATAACCCAAATGAAAGGCTGATAAAGTCGCCTGCGATAATTCCATGGAATGAATGGAAGAAAGAATTTATTATGTCCAAGAGATTAATTCTTTCTTTCAGAGAAACCGGATTCTTCGTTGGGAGTTGGGTTTTTTGAAAATTATGAGTTTAAAGTTGCAAATAAGAAACTTTGGGGAAAAGTTCCTACAATAGAGAAGCTGATAAAAAATATGCCTTTTCGAATACTGTTAAAGTTAGGAAACTATTAAAAGTTTCGTGACCTACTGACATGCCAATCAATATCGTCACGCACGATCATTTAAGTACCCGAGTTAGGTTAAAAAATGAAAATGACTTAAATTCATTTTATCCATGTTTGTTTATTGATTTATCATGCAAAACAAAATATTTGAAATGCTTGATGGAAAAAATAAGTGTATTGGTTAAGCTTCATTCCAAAGACATCGCAATACAATTTGTATTATAGCACTAATTTAGCATAATTACAATGACCATTCGACGAGATCGTTTATCTAGCAGAAAATAAAGTAGCTTATCAGTCACATAAATATGAATAAACTAGCTGCCTCGGGCAACATCTAGTTTATTTCTCGCGTCTTTAGTTTATTCAAATGTGCTACAGGAACATTTAACTGGGATAGAGTCTGGAGCCTGGGATAGAGACTGGGATATAGTATCCTATGTGTTATTCTTGATCATTATTCTTCGCAAAATTTCATCCAAATCCGTTAAGTAGTTTTTTTTTTGTGAAAGTGTTACAAACATCCATACATTACTTACAAACTTTCTCCTTTAAAATTTTAGAAGGATGAAAAAATGTATGACAATCAGAGTTAATGAAAGATAGATAGATAGACACTCTTTATTGCACACCAAACAAAGAAGTTACAGTTATCTGGTTTAAAAATATAACGCCATTACTCTTAAAAACTACCTCCAAACCAGCAGGATTCAATAGAGCGATATAGAGTGCGTAAAAGGGTAGAATGATTGGCCACAGTATATCGACTCCTTTATGACTCAATGCGTGGCTGTTTTACATGTAAATGGGGGAAATTTGCAAATTCCGGGCAGTATTTGGGATTGTGAGTATTAAATACGGGAAAGTGGGGGAACAACGGTATAAATGTTCTGGCGATAGTATAGAGTTGCGGAAATTGACGTGTAATAGTGGTTTTTAGTGGAGACCACAAAATATTAGCTATATTTGTTAGTCAACTAGATTTAATTCCTTTGGTATTTCATCATTGTCATCATCAGCCTTTGAAAGGCCATGTCCATACATAGGTCTCAGTAGAAATTTCCCCCCGTTTATATCCAACAGTTTTTTGGAAACTATGTTGTCAGTGCATCGACTGGGAAGCCTAGATCTGCTTCCAGTTTGTAGTCTTCACTCGAGAACCATTCTTCCTCAATGGTTGTTAGCTTAACATCCTATGTGACCTGCCCATTGCTGCTTTAGCTTTGCAATTCGAAGAGTTTTGTCGTCGTATTTTTTTTTTACTTTAGTAATTGCAGAATAACAACTGAGGGTTGGGTAAGCGAACCCTCGAGACATCATCGCTCCTGAACTCTATAGCGACGACAAAAAAAAACCGGCCAAGTGCGAGTCGGACTCGCGCACGAAGGGTTCCATGCCTTTAAAAAACGGCAAGAAATCACGTTTGTTGTATGGGAGCCCCCTTAAATAATTATTGTATTCTGTCTTTTAGTACCTATTTGTTGTTATAGCGGTAACAGAAATACATCATCTGTGAAAATTTCAACTCTCTTACTATCACGGTTCATGAGATACAGCCTGGTGACAGACGGACGGACAGACGGACGGACAGCGAGCCTCAGTAATAAGGTCCCGTTTTACCCTTTGGGTACGGAACTCTAAAAAAACGATTTCGTTAAGTATACTTATGTAATATTATAATAGCGTAATCAATTTTATAGTCCAAGAAAAGTAAAGGCATATCCCCAAGACGATGAGCACACGTGGCCAACGTCGATCAATACGGCGAACGACACGTGTGGTTCAGTTTCGGGTGTTACGGTTACGTAGCAGCGTGGTAGGTACCGTCCGCTTTTGTTGGCTTCATTTACAGTTAATAGCAGGCCAATCTACCTAAAAATGACTTTTCCCAACCGATTTTCAACTTAAAGTAACAACATTTGGAGTTCAATATCAATTGAATTACTATTTGATGTTTTGGGGTAGGTTGAACCCAACTCAACATTAAAAATGTAAGCCTATACGATGTACTGCAAACAGGCCTAAATTCAGTTGTGTGGTGGTTTTCTGCTGAATGCTCTAAGTTTTCAGCGTGCTTTTTTTATTTTTAAACATACATTGCTCTGATCCTAAGGTAAGTAGCTAAAGCACTTGTGTCATAGAAATCAGAAACAAAGACGGTACCACAACACCCAGACCCGAGACAATATAGAAAAGTTCGTTTTCTACATTGACCCGACCGGGGATCGAACCCGGAACCTCAGAGATGGCAGCGCCATATATAGTCCGGCGTGCTCGCCTCTCGGCTACGGAGGTCGTCAACTAATCAGAGAAGCTGTAGAAGTATTAAGAAAAATTATTTATTTGATTTACGTCCCAATAGTTATTTTATAGAAATGAGCTGGCCGATACTAAGACTTGACTTTTCAATCTATAATTTCAATACCTGAATCGAAGCAATCAATTTCAACAAATTCAAGTCCTTTGATTTAGTACCAAGAAACGGTATTTTATCGTTTATGCCTACAATTTAAAAAATACAGTCAGCATCAGTTGTTTTTTATTTTATTTAATGTTGCCTACATCTTTCCAAATGGTCTCCTTTAAGCCTTTATTCTAGATTTCTAAAAAATATATAAACTCATCAACATAAGCTTTCAAGTCACATTGCAATCTTTTCTTATTTTCGTCCGATCTGTGTCATCTTTTCGACACTCTGATTCGACAAAAAGTCCACTGCACTGATAAACTCGAATGATATGACTGTTACTGTAAAATGTTTTTCTATGTATAATATAATGATTAGTTTTATAAAGTAAAACGAAAAAAATAACACTTTGCATCAATCAATACTTCTGTCGGCGACTATACCGCTTAGCGGGTGAAGCATTGAAAAAGTTTCCTGAAGGAATTTAAAAGGCTTCCAACAGAACATCGCTGCATCGGCGAGCATTTAAAACTTAAAACCATTTTACTTCAATTCAACCTTTCTAGAACATATTTTTACATTACAGTCGGAATAGTCTTTACTTTCTAAAGTCGTTTGCTATTCATTGAAACTCGTGATGGTAGAACTTGCCAATTTGATAAAAAGGGGAATAAGATTTTAAAGCACAATTATAGTTAAGACTACCTACAGATACTGAATTTGGGTGGGATAAAATTAATTTTTAAAACAGGCGCAAAATTAATTAGGCGATATAAATTTTGACTAAACTAGCAGTTTTGTTGTGTGTCAAACCATTGCAAGTTTTTATGCGAAAAACAGTTTTACTCTATAGAAAACTAACCCTGTGTGTAAAGCCACAAGAAACAGTAGTATTATTATATACAATCACTATAATTTCTAAAAACAATTTCTCTGTCTTTTCACTATGCAGATATAAATAAATAAATATAAATAAATATTGGACAACATCACATACATTGCTTTGATCCAAAGGTAAGTAGCTAAAGCACTTGTATTATAGAAATCAGAAACAACGACGGCACCACAACACAGTATACACGGTACATATATCTATACTGTGGTTTTATTCAACTTTATTTGTCAGTTTTTTTATACACCACCCTAATTGTTATGCTGGCTCGAGAAAGGCAAAGGATTGATGCATTCGAGATGTGGTGCTGGAGACGAATGCTGAGAATACCTTGGACTGCAAAACGCACCAATGCATCAATTCTAACCCAGCTCCAAATAAAAACTCGCTTGTCCACCGTGTGCCGACAACGTATTCTCTCATACTTTGGCCACACCATGCGCAGAGGCGACAAAAATCTTGAAAAATTGATCATGGTTGGGAACACTGAAGGCAAAAGATCGCGCGGTCGTTCGCCAACAAGATGGGCCGATCAAATAAAAGACTCGTCATCTGGATTTTACTCGGTTGTAAGAGACGCGCTGGACAGAAACCGGTGGAGGCAGATCATCCGCTCCAGATGCAACCCTGATGCTGACCACGATCCTCAGACATGAGGGACCGACCCGAGAGAGAATTGTTATGCTCTTGTAGCCTTAACATACGTGTTACAAGGTACCAGATATTTTAAACTATTTATTGTCAGGGACGTCTCTCGCCGGCTGATTCAAACCATGAACAGAACTTTATGTACTAGAGGAATCACCAGGCCACTATGACAATTCAGTCGACAGTTAAATGTGTGTATGGATCAAATGGTCCGAGTACGTTCGGATCCAGATCTGTTATTTCACACCAGCTTGGCTAATATTATCTGGCGTCCTGTTTCATCGAAGCGAGGGGGCGGAATTAAACGCTCGCTCGGCTTAGCCAGCGTTAGGGGCGGTTTATGAAGTTCCATACACTAGTTCGAGTATCTGTATGTTTTGCTTGGATAGAATACGAATGCAGTGATTGCCTGTTAAAAAATATTTCTATTGATTTATTTATGGTCACTTGTTTTTAACTAACATTAATATGACGGCTCTACTTTTACAAATTACTTGAATTATATCAAGTGTAGTTATATTCCTGTAGTTATGCGCAATTTTCAAGTGGAAAAAATCATGACGTTTTACAGATCTTCAAGTAGGTACACAATGAAAGATCGCAGTCATATCCATAATATTCTTACGTTGACAAACTGTTCAATGTTTTGCAAAACTGTCTACAGTATCACCATTTCATCTATGTTTGTATCGAAATGTTCGATTTACAGGCTCAGCCAGCTATATGACCTGATCGGAATAGTTTCAAATAGTTGGCATAGACGAGATGTGGGAGCTACGCCTGGAATGTTCGAATGCCGGCAACAGACAAATGCTGAGCCACGGTAATATTGGGCGACTATTTGATGACAATTCTGTTTTGTGAATTATTTTCTTCTTTGTGGTCAGATCTATACAGGGTATCCCTGGAAGTATGGATCTAATAGCGAACAGAGACATAGTGGGGTGAAACTCAAGTTTTTTGACTATTTGAATGTGGGTACATTTTACGGGACAGGAAAATAGCTGTGATTGATTTTCCGTACTCAAAGGGTGAAACGGGACCCTATTACGGTCTGTCTGTCCGTCTGTCCGTCTGTCACCAGGCTGTATCTCATAAATCGTGATAGTTAGACAGTTGAAATTATTACAGATGATGTATTTCTGTTGCCGCTATAACAAAAAATACTAAAAAACAGAATACAATAATTATTTAAGAGGGCTCCCATACATCAAACGTGATTTTTTTGCCGTTTTTATAGATAATGGTACGGAACCCTTCGTGCTCGACTCCGACTCGCACTTGGCCCGATTTAATTTGTCGTATTATCGCATAAAGCAATAATAAACAAACTACCAAAGACTACTATTTAATTTTTTGCTTAGAATGTTGTAGGACGGTTTGGAAAATTAATTTGATCAACTAGCAACATTGTAAAATGAAAATGTATTTTTTTCAAACTTTTTATTCGTCAATAACAAAACATATATTACTTATATAAAACGAAAGTTTGAAAATAGACCCCGCATCGTTCCTGTTCGATTTAATGCATACCTCCAGGGACGATCTGTGTATGTCATCAAAGACGGTGTTAACTCAAAAATTACACTTTTTAAAATAATCACACTAGTAGGATTATTAGCCTTATTATGTTGCACACAAAATTTGAAAGTTTGAGAAAACTAAAGACCACGGGAACGAAGTCGAGGGCAACAGCTAGTATATATACAAGTAAAAAACATAATTCTTTAAAAGAGACTTAATTATTGTATAAGTTTAAAGTATCCAAGATTTAAGACACTCAAATTACGGCTAATTTGAGTGTTCCATCCTCCTGGCCAAAGGCCATTGTTCCAACCTGCGAGTGAAAATAAAAAAGTGCAACTTTTAAATTCAAAAATCGAGCTGCAACCGTTGCAACCGGCAGAGAGGTAGACAAGAGCTCGTGTTTGCATGACCTGGATACCTAGATCTGGGACTTATGCCTTTGAAATGTGGTTAAAAGATTATATTTTTAGAAAGTGTTTTAAATTTAAGTGGAAGCACTTTAGTGACGAACGTCATGTCACATTGGGGATCATGGCCGCAAAGCCATGAGATAGAAAAGTGACATTTAAATTTAAGATGCTTTTTAATGGGCAAAAACGGTCGGCTTTTATTATTATTTTTATTGCAGCTGTGAAATTGTTGAGCGAGCCCAGGCTGTGTAGATAAGTATACTAGATATTTCCCAGGGTACTAAAAGATGGCGCTGTCGGTAAATTATATCGCGGTAGCGAGCAGAGTCTACGAAATATACATCTTTTAGCCTTTATTTAACCTTCTTTGATACAATTTAATATCATAACAAGATAAAGTAAATAGCAAATTCTATACGAAACTTCATAAGTACTTTTAATAACCATAAACATGATTACCTTCGTAAAGTACGTCCCGAAATAAATCTTATCTTGAATAAAATGAAATAAAAACATAATCTAGAGTAGGGATGATAGATGGCTCCTGTCTGGTGTGATAAATTGCCGGGAACATTTTTGCCGAAACCGGGAGACCGGGAATTTATGAGTATTTAGTTTTATGGCATATTCAGTGATCTGTGCATGGCATTTAATGGCCGACTAGTTATTCCTCGCCCCTATCGCCAGCTTAAAGGTGCTTAAAATACGTGTCCTTTGCTTAGGACATTATATAAAAAATACTAAAAAAGATTAATCGATATTTGGCTCTCAAAAATGATTGTGAAACCAGGCTTTGAACTTTTATATTGTTTTATTTATACCTAAGCAGGTCTTTTGGAAGCTAGTCTTAGACTTCCCATAAACAAGGTGTAACATAATGAACGCACATCCTCAAAGGGCTGATTCTGGTGTTCAAACACAACAACTTTTATTATGGGACCAACATCGAAAACTCAAAAAACTTCTGCATACAAACTGATGTTAGCCGATCGGCGATTTTGTATAACGCCACCGCGAGTGATTCTGGGCCAACGATATTAAAAATGTTTTTAATATCGTTGTTCTGGGCCGTTTGCATCCGTCGTCAGTCCATCGGGTCTGCCGGCCCTCGCTGTGTCTTCCAGTTCGTGGTAATGATTATAATCACTTTTGAATACTTATTAGCTTAAGACTAAGTTAGGGATCCTCTTATTAGGGACCTCAAATGTATGTGCTAATAAATATTTAAGGGGGCTCCCATACAACAAACGTGATTTTTTGCCGTTTTTATAGATAATGGTACGGAACCCGGGTTTTTTAATGCATCATCGAACGTATCTTAAACTGCCATCTTTTAACTTCCCTATAATTTAATCTTTTAAGCACCCCATTTCATGTTGTTTTCTCAAGCAAACCTTTTTCTAAACGGTTTTCCCGGCTCATCCCTAACGCGATTACACCCGTTATCCCATAAGTCCCGATAATCTAGCGGAATGACGTGCTGTGGCATCGGGTTGGACCATTCATACTGTTATGCTAATTTGGGGTCCATCATTAATTTTCCGGTTGACAGTTTTGGTGGAATTTGTTTAGTTGGAATTTGAATAAATAGTTTATAAGTTAAATTGATGGATAAAATGTTCGAAACTGACGAGGGTAGACAAAAGGTAGATCAGATTTTGGTCGTGTGGTAAAAGCAACTTGCCTATGCCTACACGAACAAGTTTTTTTAACTCACACATTTTGATTAACAAACATATAAATGTTTGGTTTGTCAACAAAAATATAATACTATCAGCAACTTTGGTTGCTCAAATTCCACCACCAATACCTATACCAGTAAATCGTGTAAGAAAATCAAATTATTTAACATTTTGTGATCAAACAAAAACTAAATTGCTGTATTCACTTGCAATAAATCTGCCCTGTCAGATAATATCTGGAATTCGCTGCATTGGTTAAGTAAATTAACTCCTATGTCGGGTAAAAAACGGTAAAAAACCGAAACTTTCGCTCACTAAAAAGGCTATAACAGTAACGTTCATGAAAGTTAGCGGCAATTAACTCTTTGTATGAAGCAAACTTTAATAATTTCAGCGTCAAACGATGAAACGATGTTTCGGAAAAAAGTGAAAAATATGACGAAGATTTAACAATTTTTTGCCGGGTCGGCGTAATGAACGATATTATAAATGATTTCTTTTCTGTAATATTTTAATTTGATGCTATTTTTTATTCGGTATTATTATTTTTACGAGAAAAAAATTAGCCATTGTTAACAATAGAAGTTTGAAGTAAATACACTTTTATTAATTACTGCGCTGGGCTTTTCAGTTTTTTATTTCAGAATTGAACATACATAATTAGCTTATTCCCTTGCCAGATTTTTATTTACAGTACAATTTTAGGATTTATAACATATATCCAGTAACAGTTCAGGGAGTTTCAAAAAGAATCAAATTGAAATATATATTCACTGGTGTCTTGACACATAAACATAGTTCAGACCTCAGAGATTCTCGTACCTTATTAGTTATTGTGATGGTTGTCCATAAAATAAATAAAAAGTATTAACAATTTAGTATCATCGAATACTACCACCGTAAACCAATCTCTTACAATTCTTTAAAATTACGCCAGCTATTTGTTAAAGCGAACAAAACCCGTCGTCATCCCAGTCGGGAGCAATCAGGGCTCAAGAGAGCTTCGTGTGAATTATTACCAATCGGCCCGACTCGAAGCAGTTACAAATGGTCAAGAGTGACCGCGAACTAATGACCCGGCGAAAGGTTTGCCTACATTGGAGAATGAAATGCCGGTCATTTGATTAATTTTGTGGAACTGAACAAACAGCAATGTAAATAATTCTTCATTTTTGCGGTAACAAAATAGAGAATTCCATACGTATTTATTTACTAAGTTCAGTTTCTACATGCGATTCTAACAATGTTTGACAAATTTGATCATTATGAGAAGTAGCTGCTATCTAGAGTAACTCAAAACAACATCTTGTTAAAAATTAAAAATTACAATTCTCTTTATTAATTACACTTTTTAACAACACTCTGATTGAACTGCTTTCATACAAGGTTGCCCTATATACAATCAATACAATCATTTACCACATATCATTTTGAACAAGGCAATATTGGCTGTTAAGATCATTTTAAACATTGCTGTTCATATCGTTTTTTTATTGTTTTGTTTATTATAATTTAAGTACTATGTTTGTGTGTTTGTAATAAACAAATGTTCATTCCACATACTTAAATATGAACAATATATTATTATACTCTAAGCTTTCTCGTATTGATTTAACATGCCCTAACATTTCTCCGACGCTTGGCGCTAGGTGCGCACATTACGAAATTAATACCCTGACTGTACAGAAATGGGGAAATGGTATATAACATCATCCGCTGAGTCATTGCGGACAAAAGGTTAATCCCGAGATGCGATGGTTTTGCGATTAATTTTAGGAGAACCTTGGATAAGGATATCTCTCTCCCTTTAACGTTAAATAAATCACCATCATCATCATCACCAGCCTATATCAATGCACTGCTGGACACAGGCCTCTCCAAAAGGAGGATTTTGCCATAATCGCCACGCTTGGCAGGCGGGTTGGCGATCGCAGTTTGGCCAATGGTGGAGAGGAGACGCTGCTGCCCGTCTTCTTATGGCGGTTCTCCTGTAGTCGCCTCTTACGGCACCCATAGGAAGAGAAGGGGTGGTGCAATTCTGTTAACGTGCCGGCACCACACGGCACGTTAAATAATATTTCTTTTTAAAATGTAAAAAAAATAAGTTATTGTAAAGATTCTCATTCATCGAAAAACAACTGCTTTAATTGGTTTATTTTTTAATATGTCTTTGTATTTCAGGCATTTAAACCTAAGAAATAAAAACGAAACTCATGACCACTATGTGGTATATCTGTAATCGTAATCTTGACAGCACGACGATAATTTTTATTGACGTTGTTACATCATAAAAATTTTCAATAATTTAGTGAATAAAATTATGTCTTGAATAGAATAGAATAGAAAAAACTTTATTCACACACACATAAAATATTACAAAGAAGATTATAAATATTAGTCTGTGCCAAATAGGCTTCCGCTCAGCAATTGTCATGATATGATTGCATGCATGTCATGACACTGGTCTTCCGCGGACACCCATTGTTGGCATTGCGCATCCTTTCGAGGAGAAGAGGACTCTTGAAAATTCTATGAGTATTAACTTATCCTAAGTGAATGAATGCGACTTTGATTGTCTCTCAAATTGCTATTTATTTTATGTTGCTATTTATTTTATTTTATTTATTTCGATCACCAACAGCAAGCCAATTCAGAATACTTAAATTAATAAATGTGCTAAGTGCAAACTGAATTATGGGTGACAAAAGCATGCACTAGGAACAGCAACTTACTTTACTCCTAAACACAAGGATTTTATGTTTTAACTTCAATATATTATATATATTATAGCGAAGAGACAAGCCAAACGTATATGAATAGGGTTGGACAAAGAAGAAGAAGATATTACAAAATAACAAGTTGAAATTGGTTTTGTGATTAGCATGATTATTATATAATATCATAAATTGTATCTCCAGCTTAAGTTAAATACAGCAGAAACTACATCAGTCTATGCAAATAAGCGTTGTTGGCCAAACGAACACTTTCTTGCATCCAAACTGCGTCACTGTCATTGAGGAAAAATAATCTTTCAAATAACACCCGTTACCAGACAAAAGGAAGCTTTTCAACGACATTGTCTAGAAGTGTCGAGGATAAATTGCGACTCGTTTGCAAGGAATGAATGAATGAACGAATGAACGCCTCTTCTCAACTGTCAGATGGACAAAGCAAGGTCAGGGACTAAAAAATAAAGCGGAAATGCGGTAACAGTTTCACAGTTTCGCATTTTTAGCTTTGGTAAGGTCAACATTGTGATTATTGGTTAGTATTCGTGAAATGGCCACTTTTAGTACTTGTGAGTCGTAACAGTTCATAAAGCTCATAATAACATAGGTAATACCATTCCATGTATCGTTTTAATTTGGAAAATCTTTTCTTCCCACAATTTATCTATCGTTAGTCAAAACAAACAAACCTATTATTTGCAAACATGATCAAAATAATTTAAAAGTAAAACAGAAGTAGTAAAGTTCAACCAGCTGCAAATATGAATATCGACGACCGTCTGGTGTAGTTGTTCGCGCTCCGGACTACAAAGCCTGGCGGTTGCGGGTTCGGATCCCGCGAGAGGCAAATGTTTGTGTGATGAGCACGAGCCACGAGCATTTGTACCTAAGTCATGGACAATTATAAACTAAAGAAAATCTGGTGGTACGGAACCCTATAAGGCACGAGTTCGACTCACACTTTACTGATTTTTTTACATAAGCAGCATAATATTATCTTTGATAAGCCTTTATCCTTGTAAGAGGAAAATACAACATAGGAATACTAATCTCCATACCTCTCAAAATGGGCACAGACTTAAAACGGCATGGAGCTGAGGCTGTCCAATATACTTCGATATTTCGATTTATTTGATTCTCGATTTTCAGGCTAAAGAAACGTCTCTCGGTGAATTTATAGGATTTTCTCTAGAGGCATTTATTGAATAACCGATTGGGTCGCCCCAGGTGGGAGCGACGCGTAGTGCTGCCAGAATAAATAATGTATCGAAAATTCGACATTTTATTTAAATATTAAAGACAGACTAGCTGTGCCCGCAACTTTGTTTGCGTTAACTACAGGATGTTTGGTACATCACATTTATCCCACAGGAACATTTAACCGGGATAAAAAGTATACTATATGATATTTCAAATTTTATTCTATATGTGTGCAAAAATTCATTCAAATCCGTTCAGCCGTTAATGCGTGATTGTGTCACAAACATCCAAACATCCGCACAAACTTTTGCATTCATAATATTAGTTGGAAGTGGGATAACTGAACATCACACAAAGAAATATAGGTAATATATTAAGAGTAGTAAAATTTAGGTGGTCTAATTGTTAGAAACCATCTCCTCCAGACAACTTTTTTTTTTTTTAATTAGTATTAAGAAGGGAAGGCAATCAGGAGCCCCAAAATATTAAAAAGGAGTTCTTCACTAGAAAATTAGTGACAGTTTCATCTGTGTTCGCCGATAAAATTTATTCATTTGGTAGTTATGCAGTGTTTCTTTTAGTGCCATCCGATAAATGTTAGTACCACGGCAATGTTGTTACAAAGCGATTTGTTCGAAACGAATTGATAATACCTAACGTTCCTCAGTAATTTGACAAACACGTCTTTTATGAATCTAGAGTTTTGATTTTAATTACTTTAAAAAAATCTTCTTGATGCTAAACGTTTTACATTTAGCATAAAACTATTTCTTTTACGCAGGTGAGTCATGCACAAAATAATTAAATATTTTATTCAATTCGGGTTACAAAATTAATATCTATTTCGGAAAATAAAAATGCTGGTACGTTCCTCGCACAACGGCTTAGTTTAGCCATTCAGCGAGGAAACGCTGCCAGTATCCTTGCTTCCTTGCCTCACGAACACGGTTTTATTTTTGAGTAGGTATTTATTTACTATTTAGGTTTAGGATAAGTTAGTTTAATTAAAAGTATTATTTAGTTTCGTTTGTGTTATTGTATTCATTTAATTAATAGAATTTTATTTTTGATACATTTGGGTTTAAATTGTCAACACCAATTATAATGTTTATCGATAACCACAATATCGATGATGATCGTGGGTGGTGTCATAACACTAGAGATGCGGTTACAATTACGTTTTGTAAATACAAAATATCGCTACGAGATACGATTGCTAAGCGCGGTGGTAAGCCGAACCTCGTATTTGACGGTTTGAATTGTGTTAAAGAAAAATACGCGATATTTTTCTGAATATCAAGTGTCGAATTTGTAAGTTACGTTTACGTAACATGGGATGGTTGAAAATTCAATTATATAGAACCGAACTAAGCGGAGCTTGTACTATAAAGGTTAGATAAAGGATATACAGACTTATATATACATTATTTCAAAACCACGGAAACAAGTGCGTAGTAGGGTTTATTTGCCCTAATATCATATAAACGTGAAGGTTTGTAGGTTTTGGTATTTATTACTCAATCACACTTTAGGTAATGGCTGGACGAAATTATCTTGAGAGTGGAATTTCAAACAAATTAAGGTTGACTTTTTTATCACCATCCAAACCTTCTGAGAAGACTCCCGTGATACAAAGGAACAACTCTGTCTATTAGATCCGTGATTATAAGTTTTAGTTATAATGCAACGCAAAAGTTTAAAAGATTATTAACTCTCTAACTGCAAATAAAAACAGTTCCATACAAAATATCAATATTCATTCGACCAAAATGTATGAACCAGTTGAATTTTATGTTTTCGTTAGGGAGTTGGTCCAATAGAAAGAGTTGTTCGTTTGTATCACGGGAGTCTTCTCAGAAGGTTTAGACGGTGATAAAAAAGTCAACCTTATAAATAATGTAGTTCTTTAAATATAAATATATCAGTAACTTATGAAAGTAAAAAAATCATCCCGCTTTGTATTTTCCCGTGTGCTTATTTTTTATTCATTCCACTGACTAAATTCTTAAGTCTTCGCTGACGAAGTCATGGGCTGAAGCTAGTATAATTCTATTTATTTTGCACTATCAAGATTCGAACTAGATGTTACTAAGACCAAAGCTATTTCCAATAAAATATCTAGTAGTACATGATATTTTACGATGGCCTCTTCTCTCATAGAAACTTTCCAAGTACGTAAAAACCCACTCAGTAAGTTTCCCAAAAACAATCCTACCCACATAACTTCAAGTTTCTCCTACAACAAAGTTTCGCTGAAGTTACTACCACGCCTGACAGACATGACGCGCCCAAACAGTGACAGACAAGTTCGCGACTGCGACGACTGTGAGATACCAACTTGTCACAACTTGGAGCGTATTGTTCAAAAATTAAGCTATACAGGATGGTCCAGGCCAGATGGATAAAAAAATTCTTTTATAGCGCAATGTCTAATTTTTTTTCTGAGAGAGTGCAATGTCTAACTAAGTACCTAAAATAAAAAAAGAATAGAATTTGTCATTTTAAAATTAAATAAAACATTAAAAGTGGTGATATTTCTAAAATAAAAAAAAACATATCTTGTAAGCGGCTGACAAGCGTTTTTTTTTCCTGGCGGGTAAAAATAGGTCCTTAAGCCGACTACCAAAATATTTTTTATATCCATCTGGCCTGAACCACCCTGTATATCTTTATTACGGTACTGACATAATAGAGATATATGTAGTAGGTGTACCATGCTTAAGCAATGAGAAGTAGCAGCCAAGGAAACAGTATTTTAAATAAAGCAATCGAAACTTTTTTATGTCCAAGTCCAATATTCACTTCGGTAGCGCGAAGCAATTTAAATTTAATAAATAAACTATCAGTTGTAGTGTACTAAAGTAATTGATATAGGTACAACTTTTTTGAGGGTAAAACGAAAAAATGATTTTTGACTAGGTAAGTATAAATTTAGTTAATCTTTGTGTTTGAGTGGCACACGTTTTCTTTGGCGCAAGCACCGCACCGGTGGTTGAACGTTTTCCACGTTTTTCATTTTTTACATACGGAAAAAAATTGCATGTTACGCAGATGCTTAAATGTCCTACTTTACTCAGTATCATGATACTTATTTCTGTGAATTTCTCTAGACTTTATACTCGTAACCAGAAATCCAGAATCGTTGTAAGGCCATACGTATCTTAAGAGAGATCTACTACTTCCACTTTTATTGTGGGATTGAGTTCCGATATTAAGATTAATGGTTTAAAATGGCTTTTCGTGTTTAATCTTAGGAATACATATAGGATTGAAAGTGATGGTCGTCATGACATCGTAGAAATGCGTAATAAATTTGCAAGATAATCTGTACCGGTGACAGCATCTTCAAACTTCAGAAAATACTTCTACGGTTATATAAATAAATAATAAATAAATATTGGACAACATCACATACATTGCTCTGATCCTAAGGTAAGTAGCTAAAGCACTTGTGTTATAGAAATGCTTTATTTTTTTTAACTATAATTATACTATAATTAGTATTATTATATGATATAGTAATTAAGACTTTATGAAAACATGGATATTCTGCCATTAAGTTATTTTTAGGGTTCCGTACCCAAAGTGTGCTAACGGGACTCTATTACAAAGGTCCAGCTATCTGTCTATCCGTCTCTTTCGTTCGTACTTCGTAGTAGATACTTGAATTTTTCTCGGTGTGTTTGTTACTATGGTCTCTATAAAACAAATAAAAAAGTTGTTTAATGAAATGAAATACAAAAAACTTAATCCTTTAGCTTTTTTTGCTCGATGGTGAAAAGGGCTAAAAATTATACAATATTCTTCGTGTGCGAATCCAACCCACACCTTGCTATTTTTTTTACTATTTTTTGTGAACAATACTATTACACAAAATTTAGTAAGCATCGAATCAAGCCTCTAGAAAATCGAAACTAAACATTCAAAATGCTAATTCGAAAATCGTTAATATTTTTTATCATAAATTCTTGATAAGGTTGTTTTTATCTAGTAGCAGTAAAATAAAACCTTCTACACAGCTTTCGTCATTGCGCAAAACAAAATCCCTACTTTGATCGAGCTACTGAATAACATCTCTTGAAAGCACACTCCAAATCCTATCCGCATTCGGAGCTTTCGAAAGTTTGCTCCTCGAACCGTCTCGAAAGTCGTGGGTTCGAGTCCCGGGCCGCTGTAGGGCCCTCGTGAGTTGCCGCCTGAAGTATCAGCTAACGACATAGCTTGGGTTCCTTACCTATAATTTGATAACCTAGCATTTGCCGACCTTTAAAATGAAAGTAGATTCTGGTTTCAATCCATGAGACGCTAGAGAATTTAGTGGGAAATATTTCAAATATTTTTGTACCTACTAAAGTGTTTTTTTTTTACATAACCTAATGATTACTATAACCATAACCTTTATAGCACATTTTATGTGCTTTTAAGAAAATAATGAACTTTTAACCTTGAGTTAAAATTCGAAATACAATAGGTAATTGTTAATTAGTGTTAAATACATGAGTGTTTGATAATACTAATTGAACAATAACAAACAACTTAGCCCAAAAAAGTAATTATCTCCGAACTTAATTTTGATACATACTAACTTAAATCAAGTTAAGATTGGTAATAAGTTTATTTGCAAAGTTGTTTTTTTGTCATGATTATTTACAGAAACTTAACAATAATTAATTTTTACCCTATTGAGTTATTGACAAAGTAAACCATGATATTTCTAACATTGTGACAATTAGTATATTGACTGGCTTTGTTTAAAAAACATCTATCCACGTCATGAGATCCTATCCTTGAACTCAATCTAGAAATGTATGGTACGGCCGTGCCACTTTTTGCTCGACTTGGCGGAGGTACTGCTGAGCCCCCAGATCCCAATGCAACTACCAACACCACACTGGTCCGCCGCAATTATAACTCACGATCGTAGCCGTTCGGTTTCAACCTACAAATAAGAACTCACCCACTATCGTGTCGTGACACATTGTTGCATGTCAAACGTCGTAGAACCCCAAGACAATAGAGATCGTAAATCAACGTACCTGCAACAAAAGGCAACAGTCGTCAGCAACAATGTGAGAAACATCTCCGAGTGTTGTTTACTTTGTTTCAGTCATTTTGCAAATGAGTAAACATTACGGAGAATAATTCAAGTAGCTAAGTAGTAAGTCGGGAAATAATGTATTTTTGTTAGATGTCCATGTTGAAAAAGGTTAAAGAAGGTACATAGCCAATATAGCCATACACACCTATAGTAAAATGACGTCCTGATTGGCGTAGTAGCGGTGAAAGCTTTAAACGCTTAAGATCCCGGGTTTGATTCTCCGTTTGGGTTCATTCAAAGGAAATTCAAAGTCTGGCACTTTGTTCGTGAAACGAGATTAATTTCTAACTTCGAGACAGTGACAAATTATGTATTATCAAGTGCATATTTTTATTATAGCATTCTCAATATGATAAATACCCCATTCAATAACTTTTTGGTAGCTTGACATGTAATATCATTAAAAAATATTTGAAAATCGGCCAAGTGCGAGTCGGACTCGCGTACGAAGAGTTCCTTACCATTTTCTATAAAAACGGCAAAAAAATCACGTTTGTTGTATGGGAGCCCCCTTAAATATTTATTGTATTCTGTTTTTTTAGTATTTGTTGTTATAGCGGCAACAGAAATACATCATATGTGAAAATTCCAACTCCCTAGCTATGACGGTTCGTGAGATACAGCCTGGTGACAGACGGACAGACAGACAGACGGACAGCGGAGCCTTAGTAATAGGGCCCCGTTTTACCCTTTGGGTGCGGAACCCTAAAAACTTTGAACACGCAATTTAATATAAAAAAAAAATGAAATTAATAACATTTCAAAACTAAAAACTCATCAACGTTCTTAAAATGATAGGCTAGGCAGTTTTATCGCTAAGCAATCTAATACAAAAATAATTCCACGCACAATTACAATTGTCAGCTCAACGTTAATTACAGTCGAAGTACCCCGTTCTTCTGAATCTGAAATAATTTATCCTAAAAACCAAACCGTCTGTCTTACTCACCGCGAAAACGCGCCGAGCATTCGCTAAATTGGTGACAGGATAAGTCACTTAAAGCTAACGCTACATTGAAAGTCGTGCTACGCTATATTATTTATGTTTATTTTATCTAAGCATTTATTTTATAGTTACTTTAATGTATGCTGTATTTTTTTAAATAATGATGGAGGCCACAGATCTCCTTAACGGTTAGGAGTCTAAAGATAAATTGTTTCCACAATCACACCAATTATCTAGCCCCAAACTAAGCAAAGCTTGTGCTATGGGGACTAGATAACGGATAAACATACTTAAATATATTTATAAACATCCATGACTTAGGTGCAAATGCTCGTGCTCATCACACTAACATTTGCCCCTCGCGGGATTCGAACCCGCAACCGCCAGGCATTGTAGTCCGAAGCGCGAACACTACACCAGACGGTCGTCATGTATGGTAGGTTCATACTTAGGTGTAAGTCGCTATGTATATAAAATTTCGCAATAAGCACTCGGCACCACTTTCCCCTTTCTTCATAGTTGTCCTCTGCCTGAAGGTTGTCTGGAAGATCTCGCTTTCAGCGAGAAGACCGCCTGATTTTTACATCTTTCTGCAAATGTCATATAACTTGTATGTTTGGTGATGTGCAATAAATAGTATTATCTATCTATATTGAGAAGTAATCACAAACTCTCAAAACTATTTACTTCAACCTAGGTTGTTATTTTCGTAGACTTTGACGTTTAGATCACACTGATTAGGGAACTTTAAGATTTTTTTTATGATAAAATTTTAACCATACCTGTTAACCATAGGCAGAGACGGTAAAGATAAAACAGCTCAGAGATAGTTTTCATTGACTCTGCTATTCGCACCGGTCAATGACAACTTTTTGCAGCAATATCAAACCGAATTACTAAACTAGCTGTTTTAAGCTACTGCTAAATATATCCGTGAATCAGCGTATAATTTAGTTTGTACAGACAATAGCTCGTCGACCTACTACAAATCGTCAAATATTCTCAATTCAAAATGATTTCTACATGTCAGGCTTAAAGTTGAAAATCTGTTGGAGAACTTTTAACTTTTTGGGTAGGCCGACGTGCTGTTGACTGTACTTATACCACGTGATCAGCTGGTCATATACAACAACTTTTCCTAGTTAAAAAAAATACTCGATTTCGATGTTACTTCCATACACAGAAAAAGTTGTTGTAAATGATCAGCTGATTTCGTGATTTTAAGGAGTGTCCCAATTTTTTTATACCCTGTAGACATCAGATTGTCCCTGCTGATTGGCTTACAGCTGACCACAACTCTGAAAATAAAAGAATCGCCTCTCATCGCTCGTAGTGTGGCATCACCCTAAAGTGTGTTAGTGGCAGCACTAATAGTGACGTCATTGCGGATAAGCAGCCATGAACTTACGACCGTGAAGTTATTTTTGGACGTCAACGTTATGTTACAAAGAAAAAATAATTTTATGAGTTGTATTCGCAAAAATCTTACAGGTTCTTTTAAAGGTCATATTTACAAAACAGAAAAATGTTGTCTATGTATGATAGCATTTAATTTATGTACATATATATGATAGTATTTAGTTTCTACATTTTTATGTAGTTTATAATTTTATTTGATTATTCCTACCTAATACTTTTGTCTTAATTTCTATGTCCTTTATAGAAGGACATAGAACCGGACCGCCCATAAAACATCTCTGTTTAGCCTAATAGTCAACTGGTAGAAATTGCCTCATAGCATTAAGTCCACCTAAGTGCAATAAAGTTTAATTATTTAAAACCTGGTGCATACTACAAACTCGAAATATTATGGAATTGTGCTTTATTTTAGGAACTTCGTGTTAGTTTACAATGATACTGATAATCAAACCGACTTTAAAAATGAATTAAAGTCGAAAAATAATATTTTCATTTTGAACTAAACATACCTAATCAGTTATTTTTAGAGTCGGTGCTCCAAAAACAATTAAAGTCGTTTACATTTTCACTCCACTAGAAACTAGTACCAATGTATTTTTTTCGCGACCATGTCGCGTTTATATTTCCAATACAAAAGATAGAAGACTACCGAATTAAATTCCCATATGGAAAAATTTAGTTTTTTGAAACAAAATAAACGGCTATCCCGCGGGAGCACAAAGGACGCCGGAGGACAGAGAGGTACCTCCCTCCATTGTGAGTGCTCAGTATTTCTGGCGACAGGATTATATTCGCACAATGTTCCAGAATAAATGCTTTTTGGACACTTTCCTCTAAATATTTTTGAACGAATATTTTAACTGCTGCTGATTCAGATTGTATTCGAGTTTGAAACAAACTTTTTGAAATAAATTCTGCAGGTTAAATGTGAAACAAAAGACGATACTTTATTCAGTCGGATGTGCTTAGGTAATCGTATTAACTGACTTAAGCTTTGTATTTTAAGTGCGCTATAAGACATATATTTTTATATATGTTGTTCTTTTTAACCAAGGAAAACCTCAGCTATAGATTATTTTCTATTTTAGTGTAGTAAATTTACTTTAAAGATTTAATTTTACTTCTAAAACACAAAACTATCTATGAGATTTAATATTGGTTTCATAGTGACGTCTAAGCATTGTGACGAAGGTTATAAAAACCACCAGGATTTATTTACGATTGAACAGTTTTTATAATAGAGAACCATTTACCTAGCATTGGGTTTAAAATAAAAAAAAATATCTATCTTCGTCTAAGGCTCAAACTAATGAAAATGCAAATGAAAAAATATTTATTTCTTTAACAATAAATTTAAATATAGCTATACAGAGGTGGACTCTTTCTTATAAGTGTTATAGCACCTGTGGCAGAAGGAGTCACTCTTCCTTAACAAAAGGTACATTTGTATATATTATAAGAGCAAAAATAAGCAAGGCTTATTAGTAGGTCGACTCTACAGATAAACATTCAGGAATAATAAAACACTGCAGATAGTTTAGCCGTTGCTTACAAACTGTTAAGCCATGTAATTACTTGGTGTCAACAACAGCACAAACTCTATCTCTCCCTTCAAAGTGTCCTTATAGGAACAACTTAAGCTCTAGTAGCCTTGTCAGTTACAAGCAAAGCTGGGGGCGCTAAGATTAGATTTATTACGTATGCAATTTGATGGAATAATAGTCTTAATTGACCCTTCCCTGTTCAAGAGTAGAAACGATAGACAAAACAATATGGTCAATGTAGAAAACGAACTTTTCTATAATTGTCACGTATCTGGGTGTTGTGGTACCGTCGTTGTTTCACATTTCTATAGGACAAGTGCTTTAGCTACTTGCCATGGATTCAGAGCAATGTATGTGATGTTGTTCAATATTTATATATTGTTAGAAAACATAATTACATATATATATATAGACTGCGGTTCAAACGTATAATGTGTACTCGTACTATATTTAGAACCTAATTAGACGGAGTCAAAAAAACATAGCTAAATTTTTTACATGAAATGCTAAATAGATTTTTAAAGTTAGTAAAATTCTTCTAAATTTTAATAGTCGCCATATTTATAACCCCTTTTTAGTTTCGGACTAAATAATTTATTGAAATCATTATTTTATTTTTATTTTCTAAACTACATAAAATTTTAATGATAGTCAAACAGGCATCAAATATATTGCGATCACTATTTACTAAAAACTCAAAAAAGCCCTCGCCATATTTATACCCCGATCCAAACCACAGGACCGACAAAACGTTATTCTGAAACGTTGATTTAGTAATCCGTTATTTTATTTAAAGTTAATACGTAATTCAGACTGACGGGATTAAAGGAACATGTTATATTTAACTAAACTGCGATTTATATTAATAACTCAGTGTCAGATCGGAATTTTGTATTGAAAACTAGTTTTAGTCTATTGTTTTGAGCTATGATACCCAGTTTAATTAAGAAGGACAGTAATGAAAATTAATTTCCAGTTTAAATGACAGTGTCATGTTAACTATTTCCGTTTTAATACGAGTAAAAGCTGACATCAAACCTGCTACAATGTTGAATTGATTACAAATGTGGTTATTTGAAACCTAAACATTATATTATGTGAGTTTCTATAACATTATCGTATAGTCAATAAATCAATAAATGGGTGACTAGCCTTTAAAGTGTATTTTTAGAAAATTATCGATTAGGTACTTGGTTTTGACATGAATGAACCGGTTTTCTAATTTCAAGAAGACATGATGGATATCCAGTCTCTTTCAAACATCTTGTGACAAAAACTGCTATTACAGTAGGTTTTATATTATTTTATGAGCATATAGTGCTTTAAATTAAACTAACTTATCCTAAACCTAAATAGTAAATAAATACCGACACCAAAAATAAAACCGTGTTTGTGAGGCAAGGAAGCAAGGATACTGGCAGCGTTTTCTCGCTGAATGGCTAAACTAAGCCGTTGTGCGAGGAACGACCAGCATTTTTATTTTCCGAAATGGATATTAATTTTGGTGCTATTTTGCCGAAAAGTAATTTAGCATTCGGACCCCACGGTCCAAAAGTCTCTACGCCAAATGGCGCAAACACGTAGTCACTTGCAAGAGACTCGTATTCCATTAAATTACCTTAAAAATATGAACCGAACTATAGAGACAAAAGCAAAAAGCTCTCTTTTAAAGCTTCCTCATAAAACGTTTTCATTTCCGTATCCTTTACACAAAAGCTCGCAGCTTTATTGCCATCAAGGCAAGCACGAACTTAAGTTTGCGGTGACGAGTTAAGCCTAACCCGGTCGTAGCACAGGCACAACGAACTTTTTGTTCAATGCTGCAACGATTTCTTGGTGGCAACTTAAACTCGACCTTCCAACAAAGCGTGAGGAATGGGCCGTTACGAACAATAGAGACAGCTCACTTTAAAATTTATTTGTAGTCTAGTAGGTAAACTCAAAATCATTTTTAATAAACTAGCTACCCAGTCAAATTTTGAAATGTTGAACCTACTTTTAATCGTCGTATCGATGTGAAATAAAATAATACTCAAGACTTATAAAAAATTGTCAAACTTACAGTAGCAATACAAGCATAAGTAATATAAATATGACTACCTCCTTAGCCGAGAGGCGAGCACGCCGGACTATATGGCGTTGCCATCTCTAAGGTTCCGGGTTCGATCCCCGATTGGGTCAATGTGGAAAACAACTTTTCTATATTGTCTCGGATCTGGGTGTTGTGGGTGTACCGTCGTTGTTTCTGATTTCTATAACACAAGTGCTTTAGCTACATACCTTAGGATCAGAGCAATTTATGTGATGTTGTCAATTTTTTTTTTAATTTATTCAAATAATTATGAGTATTTATGCCTTGAAAGTTTGCATTACTATCAACTATGAAATCTTTTTGAAGAACAAAAAATATTATAGTCATTACTTATGTTACCACAACATTAAAGTAAATAAAATCGCGTGCTGTGCGTTAATTTCCCTTAAAAGCAAAGTGCCTTGGATTCCAGTCAGATAGCAAAACTTATTTTCTGGCATTTCTCACTTAACTCTGGTAACATAATTTTGTAAAATAAACCGATTTATTTTCACTGACGGAGACTGAAAGCCGCGCAGTTCCGAACTTAGTACAGCCCTATTCAACGGGATTATCCCAATCACAAAAGAACTTTCTTTACTCAAATGAAACGAAAATTTCAGAGTTGATGATGAATAGGCCTTTGAGTTTCCAAATTGTTTTCGTCACTCCGTCAAAGATCGGAAAATATGACACGACTTAGCTCCAGAAAGTTGGTTCATTGAAACTCAGTTAAGGTTTATGATGGCATGAAAAGAGCAGGAAGCAATTGAAAAGTGTTAAAACCACTCTCATTTTTACGACAGCAAGTTTTGCAAGCAAGCAAGCATGAGGTAAGAAGAAGGTGCCATTTGTATAGCCTTTTGTATGGTTGCCAAATATATTTTTACGGATAGGTTCATATTTTCCACTTTATTGTTGACCCATGCCACATGTCTAATAATATTACAGTACATTGTTTGGTTATTTTTTGTGTCTTAATTTAAGTACTATTTTTAACATGGATATGGGGTTTTACAAGTTGGGCTCGTTCTGAGACTCATTCTGTTCTGACTGTTCATTTTTGGGGAAATATATAAAAATATTTAATAAAGTACCACAAACTCTTGTTGACTTGCCTGTTTATAAGTTCAAAAACTACATTAAAAAAATCCTTATGGAAATAGGATATTACAAAGTTGAAGATTACTTGAACGACAAGAGTGAATGGACTTAATAACCTGCCTAGCTTGCACTTACACTATCTTGTAATTGTATTTCCTGTAATAAAACCAGGCTGACAAAGGTGACTGAGTTTGTTGCGCCGTTTCTTTTCATCACCAACCGATATGTAGCCCCGAAGCGGTGGTAGGAAAAAAAAATTGGGACATGTAAAAGTGCCATTGATGGCCAATTTGCAAAAATAAATGACTTTGACTTTGACTGAACGCAAACCACCTGACGTGGGTTCCATATAAGTGGGAGGAGATTAGTCTTCACAGGCTACTTTTTCGCTCGAACCACGGATTGAACCGTCGTCCGAGCGGCGGACAGGAGTGTTATCCAAGTAACAAACAGACAAGTTTAAACAAATTATGCCCTTGTAGAAGTAACATGTACCTACTCTAGTCTGTACCTACCATAATTAAATAAATATTGGATAACATCACATACATTGCTCTGATTCTAAGGTAAGTGGCTAAAGCACTTGTGTTAAAGAAATCAGAAACAACGACTGTACCGCAACACCCAGCCAGACTCAAGAAAATATAGAAAAGTTCGTCTTCTGTTGACCTGACCGAGGTCGTCTTGTAACCTATATTTAATGTGACGCGCAACAAATTATTATAATTAAGATGGATAAATTTGAAAACACTTTAATTAGAGGATCTCATCATCATGAAACATAGATACTATTTATTAATTGTTTAAAATTAAATACTCATTTATTTCTCCGGAATTAAAACTACCCACAGAACCACGACAATGAACAAAAATCCTTCACCAGCGCGCACACCGTTAAATTGCACGTTACTCGTTAATAACGAATCGTTAATACCGTTACGACGGTAATTAATTTTATTCAATGGACTACATTAATCACGATGAGATGGTGTTTGGATTGATTGTTCTGGGTCCGACGCGCGCCCGACTCACAACAGATTGTCCTAGACATCTGTCAACTTGACAGCCCGATGTCGGATGCCTAACATCAAACACAAAAAATTGTCTTTACCTAAATGACAGAGGAACTAAATGGCGCATCAGCGCCTTAAGAGGCCTATTACATTTTTTTTACAGTTTTGCGGTGGTTTGGTGATTACTGAGCCCTAACCATGAACTGTTAAAACAATCACAAATCTGTCAAACATTATCATTTCTGTCAAATTTTGTATGAAATGACGTACCAAAATTGACAGATTTGACAACTTTGAGATTGTTTTAAGAGTTCAAGGTTATAGCCCTGGGCCCTAACCATGAACTGTTAAAACAATCACAAATCTGTCAAACATTATCATTTCTGTCAAATTTTGTATGAAATGACGCACCAAAATTGACAGATTTGACAACTTTGAGATTGTTTTAAGAGTTCATGGTTATGGCCCTGGTCATTTAAAAGGGTAATCTAAAATCGGAGCCTGCTACGTACTATAAAAAAGGGAAACCTAAAATATCAATAAGTATTTTTTATTAAATTATCATAAACATGTGGGACACAACAAAAACGTCATTTCCCTATTTTTTGCACGTTCCTATAAATAATACTGCTTTTGCAGTTATGACATATTAATATGTTTGGCTTTCGTTAAACTATACGTAGCGGCCTCGGATTTTCGATTTATCTTTTAAATTACTAGTAATCACCAAATAACCGCAAAGCTGTCAAAATTTTGTACCCACCACCACGGAAACAACGTTTAAAATAAAAATTACTCAGTAATAGTCATTATTTTTCTCTCTCTCTGGCACTTAAATATAACATAAAATATTGTTTTGCCCTACCACCTATCTTTGTCGGGCTTTATTTTAGGAAATATACGAGACAGATCGACCCAAGTTAAAGCTAAGAAGGTTGTTGAGTCAATAATTTTACCACCACACGCTCTCATACACATACACGCGCACGCACACAAACACAAAGACATTTATACACATACGCACACACAATCCTAGTTCTTAGGTAATTTGTTGAAGCTCTGCCTTCTAAAAGTACATGGTCCGGGAGGGGACCCTGGAGTCTTGAAATACAGGAATATCCTAGTTTAGGCTCCAGTCCTCCCGGGTGTTATATGTTTTTATCTTTTTATATTATATATTTAATTCTCTTAGGCTTATTTTTACTTAAATTTAAGTTTGGAATAGCGAAACATGTAACATTCTGTTGGAAAATTAACAAAATCATTATTAGGCAGGTTTCCAGATAGTTCTACTGTGAGCTGGTTTTATTAAGATAATTGTAATTTTATTAGTAAAAAAGTAATCATTTATTGGGTTATAACTATCCCTGTTGGTACCCACATAATCTTGTTCTTCTACTTTCACACTAAGCTATTATAGTATCAAAATAACATCAAATAAATAACGAATCTATTAATTCAATAGTCGTTATTTTTCGATCCAAATAAAAGTAAAGCAAAACCAATTCCAGATAGATTTGGGAGCACAGCAAAACGTAACTCTGGAGTAATTCCACGGATCCCATGGTAATCAGAGGCGGGATCCATCGACGATCGCTGTGGAATACTAAGTCCCTATTTTGTCACGGACGTAATGTGTTTTGATACAGACAACTTAACTCACGGAGACTGCTTATTTAGTGAAATTTAAAATGATACCCTAATTCTGTAATGCAACGATATCTATGTATGTCATTGTGAGATAGCAAAAAACATTTCATGAGCAGTTAATTAGACGACCTTCGTAGGCGAGCACGCCGGACTTTAAATTGCGCCGCCTTCTCTGAGATTCCGGGTTCGATTCCCGGTCGGGTCAATGTAGAAAACTAACTTTTCTATATTGGCTCGGGTCTGGGTGTTGTGGTACCGTTGTTGTTTCGGATTTTTATAACACAATTGCTTAAGCTACTTACCTTAGGATCAGAGCAATGTATGTGATGTTGTTTCGACAAGAAACGAAAACCTGAAATCATTTAACTACAAACGTGCGAGACTAGACATAATTCCTTTCCTTTACAGGTCTATTGAATTCATTTACTTAATTGAAGCTTTAGTAAAAACTTCTATCTGTATTTTACCAAAACAAAATAGTTTTTATTGAACTTATAGTGCGCGAGGGCTCTGTTCATAGAATAGGTCTTTGCAACACCACAGATCTATTATAACAATTTTCAATTGAACTGATAGATGTTTTCCAACACATAGTCTAAGTTTTGGTCTTGATATCTTTCCTTTACGGCTAAAGCTAGGAGATTCTTGGTAAGTTTTAGCTTTTTAAAAGTGTCAAATCAAATCTCTTTACCAAATGACTAGTCTTCTAGGTTATAATGCAAATTAGGCCGTAAAGATCCTGCGTCTATTATAATAATAACTTTAGTAGGTCACACCCTGACATTTTGTCAAAGGGGTTATTATCATCGAAGTATAATGTACTAGCGTACTAGAGAACACATCTCGAACTAAATGTTTCAGCCAAGCATTGTAGTATTGAACAATCAAGAAGCCGTTTTGACAACTTCAATTATTGACACTGACTGAAGCTTTGTAGTCCACTGGACTACAATTCTTGGCTGAAACATTTAGTTCGAGATGTGTTCTCTAGTACGCTAGTACATTATACTTCAATGGTTATTATCCTCTATATTAACAAGAGGCAATATAAACATTCATAAAGGTTCACTGACTTTATATTACTGTTTCTAAAGTGAGTAATTTTTCAATCATGGACTATTTATCCGGAGAACACTGATATTTGGCTCCGGTATTTAGTCCAAAAGTTGGGAGTTACCTAGTTATTTTTATAAGAATTGGCAACGGAACTAGCCCTGAATGGCGAACTTAGCCTGTTAATTCTAAAGGTAAATTTATGGCCAAGTTGTGCCAAGACCGGCCCATTTTTTAAGTGGCGGCAATAGTTGATCGGGCTTGAATAACTTCTTAAGTTGTTGTTGGTACGAAACTGAAAGGTAGGATTTATGTTCCTTACATTCCAAAATTTATAAAATCAGTTATATTTTTTAAACGCTCTCATATAATATCACATAGTTTAAGGTACAGAATACACAGTTATTTTTTCCTGACGGTAAAGTCATCATATAAGATACAAATTCTAAAGGGCACCAAAAAGCTAAAGGAAAAAATTTAATATCCATCAATATGTAATATTCTATTCCATATGTTATTATAAAAGAGTAATGGTGCTTTCCAGTTTTTTTTAACCTTAAAATTATGTTACAAGTGATTTTCTTAAACTTCCCAAGAGGAGCATAAAGTATGTAGGTAGTACGGGCATCTATTTATACGATTAAATGTACCTACGTCCATTTAGAAGGTCCATTCTAAATATTTAAATTTAATTATTCGTTTCGGAACTATTCCGAATCTTCAGAGATTAACTATCCCGAATATGTCAACTCGCCAATTTATTATAAATTATATAAATAAATATTAATATTGGACAACACCACATACATTGCTATAATCCTAAGGTAAGTAGCGAAGGCACTTGTATAATAGAAATTAGAATCAACGACGCTACAACACCCAGACCCGACAAAATTATAGAAGAAATCGTTTTCTACATTGGCCCGACCGGATCGAACTTTGAACCTCAGAGATAGAGACGCCATATATCTGCCCTGCTCGCCTCTTGACAACGAAAGTCGTCAATAATAAATTTAATAAAGAAAAAAAATATAACTTGATATTTGAATGCCGAACAAAAATCGATTTTACATACAAAAACACAGCATAAAAACCTAATACTCCTTGATTTACAATGTTGCCGGTCTCTACTCGAAGTCCAATCAATCAACTCTTTTTAATTATCTTACTATTGTGTCTGATTCATTAACCACTGCCTCCCAACTGCCCCCATTCTCGGGATAGCTTCTAAAATTACTAGCGCCAATAGCTGAAACTTCCCAGGAAACAATAAACATCAAAGGCGATAAAGAACAAATAAATACTGCTGCTGCTATACCTACTCATGAAGGTATAAAATCGCACGTAACACTTACCTACACCTTTTGTAAATACAATTATACCTATGGGCCCAGGTGTGAAGCAAATGTAACCTTCCTTCGTGAATCTAAACTATATAAGTGTGCACCGGCGGAATAAAGAGATAGATAAAAACCACAAATTTAAAAAAAAGTGTTATGCAGATGTGCCTTTTGGAATTTGGTTATTAACATTATATCATAAAACAACAACACGACAACCAACTTAAGTTATTATGACTTGATATAACGCTGACGACTCGACGACTGAGTCGAGTTTTTGTAACATGTCTTGTTTTTCTGAGTCAGTAGGTAAGTGAGATGATATTATATCGTCATCAAGCCCATAAAATTAAGAGGTTCTTATATATACTACGTAACAACCTAAAGTAGCCTCCTAGACTATCTTAGGACTAACATCGATCAATGTTTCTCATTGGTCCCTTCGAGAACCAATAAACGTTCAGCTCTGAAGGACGAATTAATATTAATTAGACCAGTGTCGACGATTGCCGCCGTTAACTCAAGCCACAGTGATAAATCCTAGTGGCGAAAAAAGTCGTTTCATTTCTCCTGGTTCGGTCTTGATTATTATGTTCTGGTGTACAATAAAACATTATTCTTAGAAGAACTGAAGTAATTCCGCTATTTGTCGTAAGCATTTGTGATGTCACAATCTAAGTAAGATAATTTAATAAAAATAACTGGTTTAATGAATAGACCATAAGGCCTATTTCAATTTTACTCAGCGGCTTTTGATAAAAATATCAATAGATTTTATTTGCGTATTATTAGCATTTGTGTAACTGTATAAATCGCGGATTTTGCATAGGAAAAAAGGATGGCATGGCATAAGATATCACATCAAATGAGATAAAAAAATAACATTTGGGCTCTTTTAAAGCCATTCATACCGCAAATAGACTTTCAGCTAACAAAATAGTTAGCTTAGGTTCTAACTGTACTATCAATATGTCAGTAAACATATAATCTTTACGTTATTGTAGGCAATAAAAAGCAAACAACCGTATTACAAGACAATTTCCTCGAGTTTATTTTTGTTGAACATGTAAATTTTTATAATACATTTTAGCAGGTTACATAGCTTTACTAAATTCTGTCACATCCTCTGGCGCAAGTTATAAGAAGTATACATTTTTGGGTAATATTGTGCTGCAGGGCTAGCATGCGCGCATCGGTTATTTTATCGATAGACAAGACACATTTTGTCTTCGACGATATTTGTCGTTTTCCCTAATTACAGACGTCTCGAATCCTTTTTCTTAATATTTTCAGGGTCTCCTGTTCTTCTTAGCTACTTATTTTTACGTTATAACAAGGCATTGCATGATATTTTGGTTTTTTCTTTGTTCGTCGAACGTCAAAAGTCGATCAAATGCCACGACAAAATTTTATCGTGTTGCGCATGCTAGCCCTGCTGGTCGCACTTAATTGCAATGTTTGTAATAAAATTTACTTTACCGTGTTGCTGTAATCCAAGTACAGTGGCAAGTTAGGCAACAACAAATGTACTAAATGAACACGCGTGTTTTGTTTTAGCTTACAATTATCAGGTGATATTAAATTAGTTAATTAATTAGTGCCGTGTGGTACCGGCACGTTAAAAGGATTCCACCACCCCTTCTCATTCTATGGGTGTCGTAAGAGGCGACTACCGGAGAACCGCCATAAGAAGACGGGCAGCAGCGTCTCCTCTCCACCATTGTCAAAACTGCGATCGCCAACCCGCCTGCCAAGCGTGGCGATTATGGCATAATCCTCCTTTTGGAGAGGCCTGTGTCCAGCAGTGGACTGATATAGGCTGGTGATGATGATGATGATGATTAAATTAAATTGAATTAAAATTTGTATACATAAGTTTTTTATCCCACATAATAATCAAAAGTCATGTAACGAGGAGAGTGATGCGTATGAGTATTGATGGATAGAGGGGTAAAGGACGACCTAAGAAGAAATGGACGGATTGTGTGAGTGAATGACTCGATGACAAGTGACCAAATTGCATGGAAGAAGAAAACATACTACACCGACCCCAGATAATCTGGGAACAGGGTAGGCGAATGATGATAATAATTAAAAAAGACAAATGAGTTGACAGATATCAGCAGTATTTATCAATCGTCAGAAATAGATAACAGCGGGGTAACCATGAACTCTTTAAACAATCTCAAATCTATCAAATCTCTCAATTTCGTACGTCATTACGTAAGAAATTTGACAGATTTGATAAGATTTGACAGATTTGAGATTATTTTAAGAGTTCATGGTTAACCCCCTGGATGTGAAAAACACACAAAAGTTATAAGTTACGCAATTGGTAGGAATCTCAAACAGCTATTGGTAGACACAAGCTGTGTGGATGCGGATGATAATGATAACCTCATGAGGAAATACAAGGTGTAACAAAAACCCTGTACGAATCAAAAGGGGGTTCTGATGCTCAAACACAACAACTTTTACAACAGGGCTTACCTACATTAAAATCTCAATAAAAAAATATCTTTCCTTAATAAGCTGCCGAATAATTTACAACAATTTGTATGGAGTGGATATCGCTTTGAGATTTCAATGTTTGTCCCAAAAAAAATATTGTTGTATTTGAGCATTACAATCTTTCGGATCGGATCTTTTAACACCTTGCATACAAGGAATTGTCCCTTAATGCAAGATGCAGAAAACACTCAGTTTGGTATTAGTGATTACTTTCAAGATGTATCCTTGAATCGTTCTGTTCTTGAAGTTGATCCCATATAAATTTGGAAAAAAACAACCCTAAGGGTAGGAAAACAGGGGATGATTGATTGTTCACTCACTGATTGTAATGTTTGACCACTCATAACTTTTTAGAGTAGTCCAAATTTGATAATTCTTTTTTTATTAGAAAGGGCCCGAAGTTGGTCCCATATAAACTTGGAAAAAAAATGGGAAACAGGGGATGATTGATTGTTCCCTCACTGATTGAAATGTTTGACCTAGCCTGTGAAAAACGGTAAATCATAATATTATGCAGTGCGTCTTTTAATTCTCAAATTTCCTTCTGCAATTGTGTCGTTAATATGATTTTGGTTTGTATTTCATAAGTACGCAGTGCTCAACTCCAATAGCCCAAAACCGTAGCATCATTGTTTCAATCTGCCTCATTGAGCGGATTATTCACCCAATGAGCGCGGGCGCATGTTTGCTCATTCAATTACATTCCGCGTGAAGTATCGCAATTACCCAATTTTCTGGATATTTGCAAATATGAATCTCAATCTTTGGTGATCATCCTCTACCCTGGATGAATATCTTTTTATTTTAGAAATATTTGTCTATAATAAAAAAATATAAGAGTATTATGCAGAAGACCAAAGTAACGGGAATTTCAAATACTTACAAACTTTTAAATCAATAAGTCTTTCGGGTAAAAGTAGGTTAAAAACTAGTTCCAAGATTATATTACATAGTTAATAGTAACAAGTTAAGCTTATGAAAGTGTGTTATTCTTGTATTCAAAATATATAGATAAGTAACAAGTTTTCCAATAAACCTAACATAATTATTGTAAAAAAAACCACAAATGATGCATTCAATAAATAATTATCACCAATTTAATCGTCAAAGTAATTTTGTAAGAAAATTAGATTTTTTCTTGCTATTTTTATGATAGTTTCATAGTAAGAGTTATAATTAACCAGCAGCAACTGATTGTAGGACTAAGACTACTGATTGTCTTAGTCCGCAAAATCGAAAACATTTGTATTTTATGCGTCAATAAACATTGTATAAAATACTTAGTTTGTCTACATTTGTGTAAGCGATAAACCGCTCAGTTCGCATCGTGTGCACTACGCCTACAGTTCCAACCTAGGCTTCAGGCCGTAAACTTTACGAGGCTTTTACGATTTACGAACATTCACCTGATGCCGCAATATTGACTTTATGGTAACGTGTTAAGGTGCAATTCTCCGGATTGATGGCTCCGCTTGAACGAGGGTTTATGCTTGGGACTGAGCTCGCTAAAGTAGATCGAGTTAGGAATTATTCATAAGTTTAGTAGGAAGTTATATAAATATTTTTTCTAAATATTGACTAGTAATTGGGTAGTCATAATTAAATTGTTATCGGTCGCCGGTTGTAGGTGGCTTTTGGAAAGCTTGGTAATATTTTCTGCACCTATAGGAATTGCAGTGCCTTAAGACCAAAATTTCAACCAGTATGTCATTTTTTGGAACCTAAACGTCGTAAAACGATATTTCGTCGTCGATATTCCTTTGAGATAATAAATCAGGATGTCTGTCACAAAATAGCAGAATGAGAATTGCAAAGTGTTAATGAGCTTAGTAGCTATATCTTACCACAGAATCGGTAGCCGATGAGGCAGATATGTTTTGGATCGGAGGCTGCGAACCAGTCAACATAACAACGTTTAGCGGCTCGATAGACAGATGATCTGGCAATGGCTAGTAGTAGATGGATAGTTAGTTAGTTAGTTTAGCTGGGAGGTGTCCGCACTTAGCCTCTCGATTGGGCCATTGTGCGTGTTGTGTCCTTCCCCTACTCCAACCAGCCCAAGTCATCCCAGAAGGCCAGCAGACCCTTCAGGCTCCTGAATGCCTCCGGGAGTGATCCTGGTGATTGGAGAATCCGTGCCCGTTGTTCTGCCACGCTCTCGCACTCCATGAGCACGTGCCGCGGCGTTTCCTCTGCCTCCATGCATCCTCTGCATGTGGGGCTGTCTGTTACTCCTATGTGGAATAGGTGCCTGTTTAGTGAACAATGACCGGTTATAGTACCTACAACCTTCCGAAGTTCGTTCCGTTTTAGTCTGATGAGGCTGCGGGCAAGCTTTTTTGATGCTGCCGGAATTGCATCTTTTGTTTGCCTGCATCCTACACTGTTCATCCATTCGGTATGGTGGGTTCCTGTGGTTCTTTCACGCAGCCACGTTTTAATTTGGGCCTGAGGTATAGGCAGTAGTGGTTCCGGTCCATGGACTACTACCTTCGATCCTCTTTTGGCCAATTCGTCTGCGGTGTCATTTCCCAGTGAGTTGCTGTGTCCTTTGATCCATTGCAGAACTACTCTGTTCGTGTTTGCAATGGATTGGAGTGCATTGTGACACTCTAGTATGAGTGCGGAGGTTACGACATTGTTTTGTAGGGCTTGGAGTACGGATGCACTATCCGAGACAATTTTTATACCAAGATCTCGGACGTCTCTGGCTGCAACCGCCTGTGCCGCTTTGGTTATACCAATGCATTCTGCCTGGAAGATGGAGTTTAACTTGTCTAGTGTGGTCGATATTTTTATGTTTAAATCATTCGAGAAGACGCCGGCTCCGGTACCATGTGCCGTTTTTGAGCCGTCTGTATATATCCTAACTTCATCGACGCCAGAGTTGTCTTTTGGTTCTTCTGTGAGTTGGATATTGTATCTTCGATCGAAGATGTGTTGACACGGAGTTCTGTCCATGGGCGCCTCGAGGAGTGGTAATTCCTTTAGGACCTCCTGCAGAACTTTTGAGTGTGTTGTTTCTATGTTTTGTTTCCATAGTCCGTTTGCTCTTAGTCTCAGGGCGGCTGACTGTGCTTCCTCCTGTATGATGAGATCTAGCGGTCTTAAGTTTAGGAGGAACTCGAGCGCGGCTGATGGGGTGGTTCTCATGCATCCAGTAGTTGCTACGCTCGCTAGTCGCTGTAGACTCTGGAGTTTTGTTTTCACTGTGGTCAGTTGTGTTCTGGGCCACCATACAACTGATCCATAAGTTATAGAAGGTCTGATAACTGATGTGTAGAGCCAAAGTGTGATTTTTGGATTTAGACCCCAACTTTTACCAACTAGTCTTCTACATTGACAAAATGCTATACAGGCCTTCTTTATTTTTGTATCGATATGACTCGCCCAATTCAGTTTGTTATCAAGGATAACGCCCAGGTATTTCACCTGAGTTGATAGCGAGAGTTCTGTGTTAAATAGTTTTGGTAATTGTAGTGAAGGTAACTTCCTTTTGTTGGTGAAAAGGATAAGTTCTGTCTTTTTCGGGTTTACTGATAGTTGATGCTCGTCACACCATTTTTCTACTATCTGAAGTGCTGAGCGCATAATTCCGCAGAGCAGATTTTCAGCGTTTCCGTTTATCAGTATTGTTAGGTCGTCTGCATAACCAATAGTAGTGTATCCTCTTTCGTTTAGTCTGTACAGTAGGCTATCCACTACTATGTTCCATAGGAGTGGTGAAAGGACACCACCCTGGGGGCATCCTCTTACTACCTTTGCTCTTGTGGTAGTGTTCACCACTATTTGAACCGCCCTTTTACTTATTAGTTGCGTTATCCAGTTTTTTATGACTGGATCGACGTTGTATTTCTGTAGGGCGTGGTTAATGCTGTTGTGCATGGTTTTGTCGAAAGCCCCTTCTATGTCTATGAAGGCAGCTAGGGTTGAAGCTTTATTTGTGATAGCCGTTTCTATTTTATGCACCACCATGTGCAGCGCTGACTCTGTTGATCTGCCTGTTCTGTATGCATGTTGTTGGGGATGTAGTTGCTTACGTTTTAGCGCTCCGTCCCTTAGGTATCGGTCTACTAGTCTTTCCAGTGTTTTTAGTAGGAATGATGTTAGACTAATGGGCCTGAAAGCTTTGGCGTGCGTATAGTCTTCCTTGCCTGGTTTTGGCAGGAAGACTACTTTCGCCTCTCTCCATGTTTTTGGTATGTATTTGAATGCAATGCAGGCCCTGTAGATTGGTAGTAGATGTTTTGTTACTTGGTTGGTCTGCCATTGTAGTAGTGCTGGGAAGATTCCGTCCAGCCCTGCCGACTTGAAGGGCTTAAAGCTCTTTAGAGCCCATTCTATTTTATTTGTCGTTACTACCTTGTCTGCAATTTCCCATTCTTGGGTTGTTGGTGTGCTGTATTGCTCGTCAGACCATCCGTAGTCTGACGTTATTTGACAGCCTGGGAAGTGAGTTTCCAGTAGTACTGTACTGGTTTCCTCATCTGTGTTTGTATAAGTGCCGTCTTCTTTCTTCAGGGAGCCCAGGAGTTTGAGATCGCCTTTTGAAAGGATTTTCTTTATTCTTGCGGCTTGGTTGGTTGAGTTAATGGTATTACAGAAATCATGCCAGCCTTCCGTTCTCCGGAATCTGATTCTTTTCTTGTAGTGTTTTTGTGCTGTTTTGTATTTTTCCCAGTCTTCAGTGGATCTGGTGTTTTTTGCTCGGTTAAAGAGTGTCCTGAGTCCCTTGCGTAGTCGGTCGAGTTCTGGCCCCCACCAGGTACTTTTACCCGAGGTTTTGGGTGTTACTTCAGGACAAGCCAGTTCATAACTGTCTCTAAGGGATTCAGTTAGGAGCTGAACGTTTGATTCTATGTTATCAGTACTAAGTGTTACGTCTGTTAGTTGTACATCACCTAGCGACTTGGTTAGTAGATTTGTGTACCTTGTTATATCTGTTTTGCGGGGGTTGCGATATGGAACAGGGTGTGTTTGTGTGTACTGTATTTGGAAACAGACGCGGCGATGGTCTGCGAAGGAGGGTTCATTTGATACATGCCAACCCTCAATGAGGTCTGCCGCCGCGTGTGTTGCCAAAGTAACGTCTATGATAGATTGATACCTTGAGCTTACGAAAGTGGGTTCTATGCCTCTGTTCATAATGTTCAGGTTTGCTTGGTGTAAATATTCGGCTAAAGACTCACCCCTTTTGTTTGTGTCCTTACTTCCCCACAGCGGGTGATGTGCGTTGCAGTCTGCGGAGATGATCAGGTCCCATTCGTGTGCTTCGCAGTGTTGTACCAGTTGGGCTAGTTCCCTTGCAGGAATTTCGCCCTCACTTGGCATATACACCGAAGCTAACACTAGGACGGTTTGTTGTACTGTAGATATCTTCACTGCTGTGAGGTCTCTAGAACAGAATTGGTTAAGCAAGGTTGTTGTTACGTTATTAGGCATGTAGATGCAGGTTCTCGGTTTTTCAACTGAGGTGTCCAGCAGTAACTTACCACCGATGTTGTTTAGACCGCAGACTCTATTATTCCTGATCCAGGGCTCCTGGATCAGAGCGACGGTCTTGTTGTTGACCTCCAGCACTCTGCGTAAAGTTGCCGCCGCTATCTGCTTGTGCTGGAGGTTTGTCTGTATGACATTGAGGGAGCTAAGGGCTACGCAGGACGTCATCTTCGTCGCTGTAGCTCCCCTCAATGTGCAGCGCCGAGTTTACTTCCATCTCGCTCATACCCGGTTGGGGAGCTGAGGTGGATGCCGCTGGGTTGGATGTTATCCCTGCGGCCTCACTCGTCGCTGTCGGTTCTTGTCCGGTTGTTGCGGGCTCGTCCGGAGAGAAGAAGCGGATGTAGCCACTGCCGGACATATGGGCTACTCGGCGATCTCTCTCCAGGATGGTCTGCTTCTGGTCTTCGGGGATTCCTAGGATAAGGTGAATCACCTTTTCCTTGGAATCCTCCTCTCGAGGCTTGTTGTCCACCGTCATATCGTAACACTGCCATGAATCAACTTTGTACCATGGGTTCTGGGCGCAAAGGACTCGGTGCAGTGTGGCAGCGTCAGTGATACGGGAGTGGACAAGCAGCCCCGCCTTCAGCTTTTTCTTCATCTCTGACTGTTTAATAACAGTCAGAGTGGTGCCCGGTATCGGTGATGGTAGGGTTTTGACCCTGTCGACCAGCCAGCCGAGAGCGTTCGCATCCTCGCACCACATCGCTAGTGCCCCATCCAGAAGGAAGGGGCGTCCGCGGAAGGAAGGAGCTTGCGCGCTCGGAGAGGGTGGAGACAGAACAGCCTGCAGGATACTATCGTCGATAGTCTCCTTGAGCTGATCTGCCTGGGCGGACGAGAGGTCCCTCGGCGGAACGGTGGTAACCGCTACTCTCAGATGCGATTTATTCGCATCTGCGTAGCTCATCGTCCGCTTTGGTCTCGTGTCGGTTTTTGCGCGTTTGGCTTCTCCCCTGGGTGACTGAGTCTCGTCCAGGCGAGCTCGCTTCGAGGAAGTCCGCTCACCCGGGCGATCCCCAGGCCCAGACTGCTCCTTTTCAGGAGCAGGGGAAGCATTCGCAGCATGTATCCGGCTACGATGACCTCTCGGCTTTCTTCTCCTTTAGTAGTAGATGGATAATTAGGACAAGTAATAGAGCAGAATCATAAGTTTAGTAGTGGTATATCTTGCAAAGGATTCATATTCATGATGATGTAGGAGTATCTCGGCAACGTTATTATTATTGAAGAACTACAAAATGTGTTAGCAGTGGTACGGTAAAAAATATTATGAGAACGTGTAAAAGTACCTAATGGTATATTTTCAATAATCATCACCAGCCTTATCAGTCCACTGCTGGACACAGGCCTCTCCAAAAGGAGGATTTTGCCATATTCGCCACGCTTGGCAGGCGGGTTGGCGATCGCAGTTTGGCCAATGGTGGAGAGGAGACGCTGCTGCCCGTCTTCTTGTGGCGGTTCTCCTGTAGTCGCCTCTTACGACACCCATAGGAAAAGAGGGGGTGGTGCAATTCTTTTAACGTGCCACACGACACAATATATTCAATCTTAATATATAAAACAAAGTCGGGTTTGTTACAACACTTATAACTCGAGAACGGCTAGACCGATTTTCATGGTTGATGATTTGTTGGATTTGTCTCCGCCCCGAATAGCAGAATAAATAATAAATCATACGAAAAGCAGACAAAAAAATGTTTGGAGGCACGAAGTTCGCCGGGCCAGCTTGTAATAAATAATTTAAATGTTACCATTCAACAGCAATAAGTTAATGTAAGTTGAATAGTTAGAGCACATAACTCACAAATTCTTGAGTCAGAAAGTCTAAGTAAACATAGAAACAGCAATAACGGAGTTCATCAAAGGACCCGCATTATCCGTTGCCGAAACTTTCAGAGTTAAATAAATGAACGGCCTTATATAAACTTTGTTAAGTTTTGAGGTTGTTACGTATTTGTTAGAACATAAAACAATACTTGAAAATTATCTATAGTTTAGATAAGATTCGCTTTGAACTCAAACGAATTTCTGTTTGAATCGATTCAGAAAACTAGTATTTCTAAATGACTAGGATACGTGTGCCCTGGGAGATCTCCCTGGGATAATGGTCTGACATTTTGTTACATATGGACATTAATCCCTACTATTTACAATGACTTGACTCGTACCGACATGCGCAGAGGCGCTGCGCCGCTATACGTAATTTGTGCGCAGAGTAAGACGTTTACCCACAAGGTGGAGAGGTGTACTGGGCCCTAACCATGAACTGTTAAAACAATCACAAATCTGTCAAACATTATCATTTCTGTCAAATTTTGTATGCAATGACGTACCAAAATTGACAGATTTGACAACTTTGAGATTGTTTTAAGAGTTCATGGTTATGGCCCTGGTAATGGTTGCAGGACGTGGCTGGATGTAGGCGGCTTCCGACCGGCCAATCAAAAAGTTATTGTGTGTGTTCAGCAGTAGATGTCCTATAGTCAATGATGATGATGATTCACTTGGCTTAGCTTGACTTGTCATTTTATAATCTATAAATCAGTATATCATATTACGTCAAACTGTAGTTAAGTAGCAAGAACAAATGTTGATTTAACAGTATTTTTTGTACCAAACAAAAAGATGCTTCACATGACTGACATCGTTCAAAGCCCTAACTGTAATCCCGTCCCAGCAAAAAAGGTTAGAATATCCAGAACTTATTAAATCCAGTCAAACGAAAGGGAACTTTTAAATTATATCAGCTAGAGACAGCCTTGAGAAGCTGAGCAAACTTTTATGAGCTTTTGACATCATAATATCAAGCTTTGTGTCTCTTTTTATGATATTTTTAATAGATTTTTTGTAAGTTTCAGGTTTTTTAAGGAACAAACATGCATAAGACTAGCAATTACTTACACGGCATAAATCAGTTTGAATCTATTATTACCCGTGAAATAATAGACTAAAAATCACCAAAAAATCCAGACTTTTTGTACGGCACGTACAACGATGGCTGGGATTGGAAGGATAATAAAACAAGATAGTTTATTTTCTGTGGCCAAATTACAGCGAAGGCGGCAGAAGGAATAGGAGGCGTTTCAGAATGCACACCGAGAGATGGAACGCTCATTATTTATACAAATCGACTGTGAGCGCGACAGCCTGCTTATTGAGCAGGAGGCATATACTAGTGCGCGACTGAAAGGCCTATGTGCGAGCGAGAGGGCAATATGAAAAACTGTTAATTTTCGGCAACATAAGCAATACCTTAAAGTGGCCCCTTCTGCTGTAAGTTTTCAGGATTTATTTAACGTATTTTTCACTTTGTATTTTACATTATTAACAAAATTCTTATTTATCTATGTAATAAAAGGGCGAAAGGTAATCAAATTTTATTGAATCCTGCATAGGCCTATGTGGAATAACTAAAACAATACTAATCTAAGATAAATAACACTTGAAAAAAAAATCATCAATTTTTTGATGATGATTTTTTTCAAGTGTTATTTATCTTCAATTAAACCTTGCATGGAATTGCTAAAAACAAAAATTTACAATGTTTAAGTATTTCTGATCTTAACCAATAGTCAAATATTTGTAAAAATATTTCTATAGGGTGTTGACGGTAGTATACTACTCAGCTATACATATAGCTACAACATTGATCAGAATACGCTGGCTTTGACAGCGAGAAAAAAACACTTGAGGAATTTCATCTTGTCACGTGACGTCCTCGGTAGCTTAGTGGTCAAAGCACTCGCCCGGTATGCGATGGGACGTGGGTTCGAGTCCCACCTGAGGTTGATGATTTTTTTTCAAGTGTTATTTATCTTCAATTAAACCTTGCATGGAATTGCTAAAAACAAAAATTTACAATACTAATCTAATTACAAACATCGTCGTTATTTACATATTAAATAGACTGTATCAACTATTTTACAAAACTTAATCCTAAACTATTTATATACAGAGGCCGTCCGGAACACTTTTTATCTCTGAAAGATACAGTTTCCTTCCTGTGTTAAACCGGATTTTTAGCAACCGGATACGTGGACAGTCACTAGTTCAAAATAAGTCCACTAAATCACATTTCTAATTTAGCAAAAGCTAATAAAGTAGCTATGTCGCACTTCAATCAAACAGCTGACCCGGTCGTAGAACAACAAGTTGTTTAAACAACAAAACAACACTTGTTTACCAGTAACAGTTTACGAGCTCAGATTAAAACTGGAGGCTAGGACCTTCGGGGCTTATTGGACTTTAAATTAACTTGTAGTTGACGATTGCTCAACTATTCCAAATAATGGTTTTGGGTTGAATGTTTAGGGCCTGTATTTACTATATTGAGCAAGAATGTTTACTGAAAATTGCGTTATTTGAGCGTTACGAAGTTGGGAAGGTTCACAATTCCTTAAACAACGCACATTTGTAGCTTTAAACTGTCAAAAAAAAAATAAGTCGACCGTTTTATTTTGTACGTGTGTTTCACGCGACAACTTTTCCAAAATCGGATTTGTTATTTTCTTATTATTTTGGACTACTTTAAGAGTCAAACAATTCAAACGAATCATTTAGATTAAACTATGGGTATTTTAGTAAAAAAATATCATAATGTAGGTAAGGTTGGAAAAATAAGAGACGAAATCGGAACACTTATCAAGCCAAATAAATTTGACTGGCACCGACTTCGAAATTGACTTAAAGATTGTTTAAGATAATATTATGTATTTCCTAAACCGTATTTGTTTGTAGTTTAACACTTTTTTTAAAGTACGGTTCTCACTGGGAGCATTTATTTCAAGGTCGAATACCCTAAAAGAGAATTATTATTGTTCGTAGTAGACGCTAAGTGACACTTTCGCTAGCGAACCTTTACAAAACTATTGCTGCTGGTGTATACCAACCTTTACATTTGAACTATTTACTACACATAAATAATACGAAATATATTCAATTACCATAAAATGCCCCATACTTTTATAATAGTAAAACGTACCGGTCCCTATTTTTATGTTTTTGTAGGAAATTGGTCTGCTGTACCAGATGGAAAATGTTTGAAGTAGGTAACCTTTCAGAAATGTTTATCGATAAAGAAAAAGTTGTAGTAATTGGTATTTTATGCCAAAACTTGGGGAATAACAGAAATGTATAAAATAATAAAGCACCAAAAAAAATGTTCTAGATTTTATAACAGCGTGTAAGTATGTAAGGTATTTATTATATAAAAAGCACTGAAACGAGTATGATCCCTAAAATAACGCTTAATAATAGCTAAGATAATTAGCTAAAGCACTTGTGTTATAGAAATCAGAAATAACAACGGTACTACAACACCCAGACCCGAGACAATATAGAAAATAAGGTAGGGTAAAAGGAAAGTAAGGTAGCCAAAATAGAAGGTAGGTATGCAGTTTTTTTACGCTAACCTTTATACAGACAAAACAATCTTGAAGCAATCCCGCTGGTCTGATCATAATATCATTAATAATGACGATAATGTTTGTGTTACCGTCGTTGTTTCTGATTTCTATAACACTAGTGCTTTTGGGTACTTACCTTAGGATCAGAGCAATGTATGTGATGTAGTCCAACAATTATTAATTTATTATTATTGTTTCTAAACACTGTCGAAACAACTTTGATCAGCAGTGTAAGCACTTAAGAGAATTCTACATTTCGTCCCGTATTTCTGTTGCAATTGCAACAATCAGTCTAAAACCTTTCTACCTTTGTAACACTGCTCGTATTGTTAGCATTACGAGCATTGCAGAGGTACAAACATAGTACGTCGGCGTACAATGTCGGGGTACCTCTGAGGAATATATGAAATATTCAGCTGAATCCTGTGAGCTGGTGATGTCGTAAATACAAGACGGAGAATTTGCTACGTCCCTATTCTATTACTACAAGATTTGAGATACTCTTTCGTGTTGGACTGAAAGATTTTAAAACTTTAGTGGGTTTTAGTAAAGAGGTTTACTGCGTTTAGGTCGTAAAACACAAACTGGAAAGTGCTCTTAGTAGGTATTGTAACTTTCTTCGCTTGCCGCGTTTACCTATTTTTAAAAAGGGTTCTCAAAATATGCTATCTCCATTGCTTTTCTTGAAATTCTGCACATTAGATAATGCTGGAGGCATAATTCAAACTGGTCCAGTACCACTGTCAAAAGGTGTTTTTCTAGAAACTCATGCAAATGAAATAACTAGGTTTGATACATCGTTTTCTATTTGTATCTACTTGACTAAGAACAGAAAAAATTGCTAGCTGTAACTGTAAATATCTATTTATACAGAGGGCTTACAACTATCGGCACGGATGTTATGCGCAGAGCCATAACCATGAACTCTTAAAACAATCTCAAAGTTGTCAAATCTGTGAATTTTGATACGTCATTTCATACAAAATTTGACAGAAATGATAATGCTTGACAGATTTGTGATTGTTTTAACAGTTCATGGTTAAGGCCAAGATGCGCAGAAGAACATTACAATAATGTGATTAGCTAGTCGTGCGACGCGCCTCCACCGCCGGCTGTGATTGGTTGTTAGCTCCGCGCACACGCGTCTCTGATACGATGATCGTCTCGTAAGATGGGCAAAGCGATCCCCACTTTTCAACCGACGAAAAAAAAACGGAGGTTATCAATTCGAGGCGTATTTTTTTTTATGTATGATCACGCATAACTTTTTACAGAGAAGTCCGATTTTGATAATTCTTTTTTTATTAGATAGGGTATATAAATTTGAAATAATATAACTTACCCTAAGGGTGGGAAAATAGTTCTTATTGGAGTCGGTGCTAATGTGAAATTTAACTCACAATGGCTGGCACCGATTCCAAAAAGAGCTGATTAGGTATACTTACATTAGTTAAGGAACTTAGTTATTAAGGTTAAATAAAAAAGTTTATTATATTTTGCTTTTCAGTTTTTCGGCGGTTTAATTTTTTTGTTAAATAGCTTTTATGGTCTCAACGATGTAGAGCACATCCGTGCCGCGGATTGTACCTACTTATGTCACAGAGTAAATAAACTGTGCATACGTGATTAACTCCAAGAAACTACTTTACCTACCATACTAAATATGACTAAAAAAGATAATAAAAGTCTAGACACATGCTGACATAAAAAACCGGCCAAGTGCGAGTCGGACTCGCGCACGAAGGGTTCCGTACCATTTACAAACGGCAAAAAATCACGTTTGTTGTATGGGAGCCCCCTTAAATAATTATTGTATTCCGTCTTTTAGTATGTGTTGTTATAGCGGCAACAGAAATAAATCATCTGTAAAAATTTCAACTCTCTAACTATCACGGTTCACGAGATACAGCCTGGTGACAGACGGACAGACAGACGGACCGGACAGACAGACGGACAGCGGAGCCTCAGTAATAGGGTCCCGTTTTACCATTTGGGTACGGAACCCTAAAAATGACCTACGCAAACATTATAGTCACAGACGTGAAATCATAATCCTATTCATGGCAAGCGAGCCGCGGTTGAATATCAACAAATGATATAATGATGACAACGCAAACGGTAATACCACGGAAATACTACCCATACGTCGTTAAAATGCGATTTACGTACGAATATGTAAGCGTACTTACCAAAAAGATTTATCCTAATCAAAAGTAACGTTTTGTCAACTTGTAGCGATAGAATGAGCAGTGATAAGATAGATAGATACTCTTTATTGCACACCACACAAAACAAACAGTACAAAGAAAAGAAAAAACATTTAGAATGGTACAATTTAGGCGGTCTTATCGCTAGAAGCGATCTCTTCCAGACAACCTTCAGGTAGAGGACAGTTTAAAAGGTGGAGAGGGGAAGGCGGTGAAGAATAGTGAACTATCTTCTTATTTCCTCTTCAATAACTTAATCGGTAGGTACTTAGACGATGTTGAGAGAGACTTGGAAACAGGGCAAGCGAATTATGATGATGACGATAAAGATGTAGATATGCCCATTAAATGCAAACAAACATCAAAACTTCGTAATCCTAAAAAAGGAAAACTAAACTACATATGACATCTTGGACAGTGGCTACACGTCCAGTGTTTTGCAGATAAACAGCGTATGTGCTAGTTTTCATACGATGCCCTTACTCCCAAATATGTAAATATTTAATATAACACCGTACGAGTTCAATAAATCTAGAATTATGAGATGATATTATGTACTACTGACGTATGGCAGAATGTCGATTACAAGCCAACACAGCCGTTCAAATGTTTCAGGATTACGTAACGATATTTCATAGCTAATGCCCGGTACAAGCAAGTAACCTTGAAAAAACCGGCCAAGTGCGAGTGAGACACGCGCATGAAGGGTTCTGTAGGTATCATTATATATAAAACGGCAAAAAAATCATGTTGATTGTATGGGAGCCCCCTTAATTTTTTTTTTTTTAAATACATCATCTGCGAAAATTTCAACTGTCTAACTATCACAGATCATGAGATACAGCCTGGTGATAGATGGACAGACAGACAGACGGACAGCGGAGTCTTAGTAATAAGGTCCCGTTTTACCCTTTAGGTACGGAACCCTAAAAATGGCTTACCCATTTTGAATATACCGCCAAAGCGCTACACAATGAAGCGATACAATAAGTTAAATCTGAATATCGACCGATCGTGATTAGTTCATTTATATTCGTGAAAACTCAATACCGAAGCCGTTTGGTGGGTTCGCGAAGGGTGGCTTTACACGCATTGCGTACTGAAAATCGACGATTAGGTCAATTTATATTGTATGAAGAGACTTTAAAGCTATATTTATTGACAGTGATCGTGACCGTTATCGTAAGCGATGTAAGTGTGTGCATATTGCTCTAGTGCGTATATCATTTGCTCTATATATGTTTAGATCCGGGGTAACCATGAACTCTTAAAACAATCTCGAATCTGTCAATTTCGTACGTCATTACGTACGAAATTTGACAGATTTGACAAGATCTGACAGATTTGAGATTGTTTTAAGAGTTCATGGTTACCGCCCAGGTGCTCTTTATGTTTTTGAATGTTTAACAATCTTTTTCTTAAATTAAATACTTTACTAATTTGCCTTCACTATTTTGTGGATATGATATACATTTAAGTTAGTTACCTATAAATTTTTGTTCAACAAGTTTGAATCAATATCAATTGACTATTCTGTCATCATCATCATCATCATCTCAGTCACAGGACGTCCACTGCTTCTTCTTCTTCTCGAGTCAATGGAAATTAAATTCTCTGCGCCCAAAAAGTGGCAACATCAATGGCTGAACATAGGCCTCCCCCAGTGACGTCCAGATCAGCCGATTGGAAGCGACCTGCATCCAGCGTCGTCCTGCAACCTTTACCAGGTCGTCTGCCCACCTTGTGGGTGGACGTCCTACGCTGCGCTTCCCGGTACGTGGCCTCCATTCCAGAACCTTTCTGCCCCATCGGCCGTCAGTTCTACGTGCTATGTGCCCCGCCCACTGCCACTTCAGCCGGCTAATCCGTCGGGCTATGTCAGCGACTTTTGTTCGTTAACGGATCTCCTCATTTCTGATTTGATCTCGCAAAGAAACACCGAGCAACTATTCCGCAAGTGCAAGTACAAAAATATTATTCTTTCAAACTATCATATTATCTAATGCAGTCCTTTTATTACGTGCACGTAAAGTCGCGAACACAGCAGTACTGACATTCATCTTTAACTCAATGCAATAGAGATGAAAATCGAATGTATCATTAGACTAGGTATATAAGCTTGAACTTGTATATACCTTGTGCTAGTACAGGCTGGTAGCCGTGAGCGGGGCTACAGCAAAATTGGATTTTACCTCATCCACACAGAGTGATGTCACATGAGATTATACATCCGTCTAGGGTTGCCTCTAAAAAACCGGACATCTTCGATAGGTTTATACGGAGATATCCGGCATTTTACAGTCGTGTCCGGCCAGATATTAATAAAAATCTGGATTTGTCCGGCTTTTAGCCAGCGCCTGTGTCTATACAAATTCGTTAAAAATGCCGAATCGCGTGCAAGTCGCAATTTAAAAGTACCAATAAGATTTTTTTTAAATTAAAATCAGTGTTTCAGCTTTTTACGGCTAAATGTCCAGCTAATGCATTTCTTTCAAATAAGGCGTTTTGAGCCGGACGTTAGCCGTGCGTCTGCAGGACCGCACACTAACTGATGATATTGCTCATATTTTATTCCAACGCAGTTGTCATACAATTTTCCGTGTGCGGTGGGGCAAACGCACGTTAGCAGTCCATTTCAGAGCGTCTAAATTGAACGCACCATGTCCGGCTTTTACATTTTTAAGCCTGGCAACCCTACTCTCACACACACACACACACATCCAACACAGTAATAAAGTTCAGACTGTGCTGATTCTCGTATTGATATGATAAATGTACTTACATCGGATAGGTAAGGAGGTAGTTAGGTAACTAAAGTAATGTTATCAGCTTGAGCTGATCAACAGGTTTTGACAGATTGATGTAAAATAATTCAGTTTTTAGGATCATCATCATCATCTCAGCCACACGACGTCAACTGCTGAACATAGGGCTCCCTCAGTGACTCCCAGATCGGCCGGTTTGAAGCGGCCTGCATCCAGCGTCGTCTATTTTTATTGAATTCTGCAATCGTTGCTTTGCTTTGCAAGTGTATGGATCGCTTTTGTGTGTGTTATGTTCAGTGATGATTATTGCAAAAATCAATTAAAATGATTGAAATGAAGCTCAATGCGTTAAGTGTCTAAATTTAAAAAAAAACTAATATATTCGTGTAGCGCGTCGTGGACGATTAATGACGACGGAGTCGCGTGCGCAGGTTGCAAAAAATAGCTGATTCGATGAAAGCGAACGATAAGTCACGTGAGCAGGCGATGCTGGAACGATTAGCGATGTGTCACGGAAATACTTGCCGCTTTTTTTTGCTAGTGGACGACAAACAAACACATGGCTTTATTTGCTGGAAACGTTTATCCGTCGACGAACCTTCTGTAGACTTGTTTTCTAAAGTTATAGTGTTTTTTTTTTCAATTTTTGTTCCCATTTCGTAATTATTTTCAAACTTTTTAATGTTTAAGTTGTTTTTTTACGATTTTATGTTGTTCAACAAATCTGTTGGTTATTACGCTAAGTTTATATTTATTTTAACAATTTTTTTTTTTATATTTGTTTAAATTATATGCTCTATTTAACATAAGAAGAACTAAAACTAGGCACCTTAATAAAGGTTTGCATAACTTAAAAAACGCGACAAATAACCAACGTCTTTCAAAGTTTCGTTTCATTTGATAATAGAACGCCTTACGAATTGCCTACGGTAACTGCACCAAACCTCTGAAATGCAGCAAATATTTTTGCACAAAAACCTCGTTATTGACATGCAACCCATGCAGTATACTCAACATTAAATTGGAAATCGCCGTACTTTCGCACGAAATGAACGGAAAATAAGATTTGCATACATATTCTAGGAAATGAAGCCTGCTTTAACGGGTACGAAATAGACGTAGGACGTAACTACATTTATTGACGGTGGTAAAATTGTTTTTTCTTTATGATTGTCGGGGCTTTTCTTAATGGGCCAGAGAACACACTAATAGTCTTGGTATCTAAGTAAAGAATTAACTCTACTTGTGTTGTAAGACACCAGACAAAGACAAAAAACAAAAACAATAGAATTAAATAATAATTTAAATTAAACTAACTTATCCTAAACCTAAATACCTACTCAAAAATAAAACCGTGTTCGTGAGGCAAGGAAGCAAGGATACTGGCAGCGTTTCCTCGCTGAATGGCTAAACTAAGCCGTTGTGCGAGGAACGACCAGCATTTTTATTTTCCGAAATGGATATTAATTTTGGTGCTATTTTTCCGAAAAGTAATTTAGCATTCGGACCCTACCCCATAAATTTTAGACTATCGACATTGAAGTCAACAAGATAGTAGAAGGAAATGAACTAAGAATTAACTTTTCAATATCACTATCTACGGTAAATAAATTTTCATATTTTCAATTTTGTGCTCCGCCATCCCCGCCGATTGGATTGAAGCCTTGTGATTCTATCTCGGTATCCATGAAAAATTTCCGCCTTTCGAAAGCCAATGCGAAGTCATATTTTGCATAATAAGCTTTTATAAGAGAGTGACGAAAATAGAAAGTGCTATTTTTTGGATATTTGTTTTGTCGGAATATTTAATTTGTTGTCTGTTGAAGTTGCTTCTTTCTTTTGTTTCTGAGTAGTATTATAATTTTGAAAATAATACCTAAGTAGTAGACATAAATAAGGTGTCGTGTGGTGCCGGCACGTTAAAAGAATAGCACCACCCCTTCTCTTCCTATAGGTGTCGTAAGAGGCGACTACAGGAGAACCGCCACAAGAAGACGGGCAGCAGCGTCTCCTCTCCACCATTGGCCAAACTGCGATCGCCAACCCGCCTGCCAAGCGTGGCGATTATGGCAAAATCCTCCTTTTGGAGAGGCCTGTGTCCAGCAGTGGACTGTTATAGGCTGGTGATGATGATTAGACATAAATAACAGTTAATTAGTATTAACTGGCTGAAGGCGTAAATAACTTTCAGGATAATATTATCCGACACGGCTAAAAACGGCAGAAGACCATTGCCGGCCGCGATTGGTTGATAGCTCCACGCACACGCGTCTCAGATACGATGCTCGTCTCGTAAGATGCGCAAAGCGATCCCCACTCTTTGTCCCAGCACTCACCATCAATGCCGCGTCTGTAGATGTGTAGCTATGGTTCAAAGGGTCTGGTTTCCCTGTTTAAAGGTTCGATGGTAAATTATTCTAAAGACTTGTATGGTCTTGTATGGTCAAACTACTCAAACGGAGATAGCGGTAAAACGGTCGCCACTTGTCCTATTACCGTTGCAGATTAAAAGGAAAACTGACACGACTCTCCGATTTCAGATTCCGATTTCTATATTGCGTTGATTCCACACTGCAGTTACTTGATGTTGCGCAACGTTCCGTGTTACTGGGCAACATTTAAAAACAAAAAAAAAAACAGAAAAGTTTCTTACTGTTTCCATGTTGCCAACTGCTGCTTTACAAACAAAACACGATATGATATGTTATCGACATCCAACTGTCAAAATATGAACTTTTATCGAAAAGGCGAACGTGACCGTGACATCACCGGCAAGGACAAGCTTATTTTTACGATACAAGTTCAAGATGGCGGCTATGTATTATCATATTTTAACAGTTAAGTGTTAATAAATAGTTATATCATATCGTGTTTTGTTGGTCATGCTAGGGCTACAGATATCAAATCACAAGTCATACCTTTATATCTAGAAGTTAATAGTGAACATTTCGCTTGCCCTTCGCCCGTGGTCATTGACATTGATTCGCTATGCGCGTGCGTTGCACTCGCCTAAATTAGCGCGTCGCGCGCCCGCATATAGATCGTCTAACTCGGTTTGTTTTGTTTTGCAAGTAGCTAGTCTGTGCGATGCTTTTCTGAGACCTTTTTGCTGTCTCTAGTTTGTTAGTTAGTTTTGCTGAAAGCTTTGGCAATCGCTCTGTAGCGAAACGATAGCGAACTTTGTCATCGCCTGTCAGATATATGAGAATAATGATATTTTACCAATGATATTGTCCTCGGTAGCTTAGTGGTCAAAGCACTCGCCCGGTATGCGATGGGACGTGGGTTCGAGTCCCACCTGAGGTCGATGATTTTTTTTCAAGTGTTATTTATCTTCAATTAAACCTTGCATGGAATTGCTAAAAACAAAAATTTACGATATTTTACCACGTGATTAAACGACGACTGTCAATCTCATGCATTTAATTAATTTTGAACTCCTTTATCGTTTCCAAAATATTACTGGCTACCTCTGGGTTGTTTTCGCACAGTCTCTTGATTGGGCCATTTCTGGTGACGATTATTATTCCTGATCCAACGGTAAGTAGGCGTTTAAGAATCCTGCAGGCTTCTGGAAGCGATCATGGTGATTGGAGAATCCGTGTGCGTCACGCTCTGATATTTCATAAGCACGTGTTGTGGCGTTTTAAATGCCTCAATACATTCTCTACATGTGGGGATGTCTGTCACATCTATATAAAACAGGTGCTTCTGTGGTCTCTAACTGCAATTTGGTTTTCCCTTTAAGAGTTAGAGTTTAGTGAAAAAGGTAATATAATAGTCACTAAATCAATATTCTAGAATCGTTTACTAGATTAAATGTTACTCTTTCAACCAAATTTATGCATTAAAACAAAATAAACACAAAAATAAATATTGGACAACATCACATACATTCCTCTGATCCTGAGGTAAGTAGTTATAGCACTTGTGTAATTGAAATCAGAAACAACGACGGTACCACAACACCCAGACCCGAGATAATATAGAAAAGTTAAAGGGATTAAACCCGGAACCTCAGATAGCGACGCCATATAGTCTGGCGTGCTCGCCTCTCGGCTACGGAGGTCGTCGTGCAAACATTGATAAACATAGCTACATGCAAACATTGATAAACATAGATACATATTAGAACATAGACAAACATTGTATACACATTTTACTGGACAACCAATTGTTTGTAAGTGTATGACAAGTTCATAAGTCCCTAGTTTTTTAAACTGAAACTAGTTTTGTTTGAAAGCATTTAATAATATATCTCATTCAACTTAGCGGTATTCAATACCAACTGAAAGTCTACATTCCTAAGCTTCCAGCTCATACTATCGATTCCGTAAACCTTTCATCTGAGGCTCACTAGTTAATCCCCTGGAGGCTGCAATCAAGGAGGCCGACCCCTCTCTAAATATAGAGCGACTTCGCAATTAAAAAGATTCTAGTTTTCCCTCCGAGATTCCGCTCACGTTTGATTTCGCAATCTATTTTACTGTTTAGACTGGAGACAGTTTTTTATGAAACAGTTTTTTGTCTAGAAATCAATTTATTTGCAAGGATTTCTTCATGTGCCTGTACATGAGTTTGTATATGCATTTTCGATTCAATTTTGTTTCGATTAGCAACTAATTAAGATAAATTAACATAAAAATACACTTACTGCTTAAGGAGTGTGTTTGACGGCCAGATTAACCAGGAAATCTTCTGTCTGACAATAGTGACCGAGTTTCTTGCGCTACTTCTTTTCTATTATTAATATCTAGTTATGATTTGGAAAGCCTCATTCTTAGGGCATTTTTTTTTAGTTTATATATTTTTTTTGCAATTACAATAGTTAGTGCAATAATGATTATAATATTTCCAATATTTCTCCGGCTCGCTGCGCTCGTATGTGGCGTGTGTACTAATTGGGTTGACGAAGAAAGCCACAAAAACTGCTCACGCGCATGCAAATTTTTTATCAGCATTTACTAAGCGCACATATTTTTTCGGTGCCAAACGTAACGCCACGGGCGAGCGACAAAAAAACATAAGTGCTATTTTGTCATTTTAAAGTAATTGATCTTGTCTCGGATAAAAAATGATTTAATATGTTGAGTTAGAAATATTTGTTCATTGTCATTGATTGATTAAAATAAATAATTGCAGCTATATTTACTTACACGAGATATTATTATTAGTGATCGTTAAAAAACGCTGTGTTGTAAAATGTCTAACACCTAACAATTTAGGTAATTAACAATAAATTTAGGTAATTAACTATGTACTTACCCTTTTCTTCGATAGTTTATATAGCTAATAGTGGTAACGTACCTGAAAGAATAAGAAAAATAACATTAATTTCAAATTTTCCAATAATATAAATTTCAGTAAAATCAATTTGGTTTTATGATGGGTACAATAACTAATGCCATAAATTGTTATGGAATTAGTCATGAAAATTATCATAAAGCGTTGACATTATATAGTAAAGGTTAAAGGATTTAATAGGTCCTTACCAAACCACCTGGCACAGGCTTGACACTTAACAAAAATCCTAACTATTAGTTTTGAAATTAGAAAAAAACTGTTCATAATTGCAAATAATGTTTTATCGTACTTATACAATTTTACCTAAAAACTGAGGATGTAAAGCTTCAAATTAGATGCATTGCTGTATGCAAATCTAATAATTACACGTTGTCCAGTTTGCAAACACGCGGTCATCTGATAGGGAGACCGGCCAAGCGTGGGACGAGGATGAATTGGCTAAGGGCACCCAACATGGTGTTTAGTGAAGTGTGAAATTGATCGAGTTCATGCAATCATTTAAACATTGAGTAGTTTTTCTAGAACTTGTGGTATTGTCAAACTTTAAGTAGATAACTAAGTTAAAGAAATATGATGGTTTTGGCTATGGTTACTGGATATGATGACGACCTCCGTAGCCGAGAGGCGAGGACGCCGGACATTAAATGGCGCCGCCATCTCCGAGGTTCCGGGTTCGATCCTCGGTCGGATCAATGTAGAAAACGAACTTTTCTATATTGGCTCAGGTCTGGGTGTTGTGGTATGGTCGTTGTTTCTGATTTCTATAACACAAGTGCTTTAGCTATACTTACCTTAGGATCAGAGCAATGTATGTGATGTTGTCCAATATTTATTTATATTTATTATTATTTATGATAAGTAAGATTATGTAACATACGACAAATAATATGGCATGCCATTACATCGCAATAATATTACATTTTTTTACCTATACATAATTATAACAGAAAAAATAAAACCTAGGGTCCAACTGAGCTTTTATATAAGCTTAAATAATAAAATAGTATCATTCAAACCTTTTCATATTTTTTTCTATAAATTTTTAAATACTATGTATTATTTAGTGTTCAAAATTGAAATTAATTTGTTACCAGTTACTTGAAGAGATAAACAAGCCCCAGAATTTCACTATTTTGTAAATGTCAAGTAAAAATGTCAAGTGCAAAACGATTGAATCAGCATAGCGGACTGTGTTTCATACACCTACCTAACACGCGTTTTTGTTGTAAGTATTTAAAGATGACAGTGTGAATCATAAACATGATAAAATAAAGGAAAAAATAATGTCACTATATCCGACTGTGACTAACATTATTAGGCCACTCTCTACTTCGCCGCTGCTGTAACGCTTTTCTTGGTGATTAATTGACTATAAATAAATAACTGCAGCACACCGTACAAACAAATCATAATTACACTATACAACATTATTATACTTCACGATATCATTTATTTAATGATTTTCTGTGGATATAAGATCAGCATTAAATCTGAGAGTGAACAATAAATCACCCCTATTTGTAAATTTATATGCGACAAATCTCGAGGTATACCCTATAAAATTAAAAAAGAATTATTAAAATCGGACTACTCTGCAAAAAGTTATGCGTGGTCAAACATTACAATCAGTGAGTAACCAATCAATCATCCCCCGCTTTCCTAAACTTAGGGTTAGATTTTTTTTACCAAATTTATATGGGACCCCCTTGGGACTATACCCTTTCTAATAAAAAAAGAAGTTTCAAAATCGGACTTCTCTGTAAAAAGTTATGCGTGATCATACATTAAAAAAAATACGCTTTGAATTGTTAACCTCCTCCGTTTTTTCGTCGGTTGAAAATACATTTTTCGTACTACAATTCTGCTAATGATTGATCACCAGTTGTAAAACGCGTTTCTTACATGTTAAACCGTGTAATATTTAGTACGTATTTCGTTACACGCTGCTAAAAATAGTGTTTTAACTGCCTTTTAATTGCTATTCACCTAATTAGAGTTTAGTCATAGTGTAGTAGCGTAAACGACAATGACGGACCACATTCATACACGTTTCAAGCAGATTATTATTATAAATAAATAAATATTGGACAACATCACATATATCGCTCTGATCCTATGGTAAGCAGCGAAAGCACTTGTGTTATAGAAATCAGAAACAACGACGGTACAACAACACTCAGATCCGAGCCAATATAGAAAAGTTCGTTTTCTACATCGACCCGACCGGGGATCGAAGCTGGAGTCTCAGAGATGGCGGCGCCATTTAAAGTCCGGCGTGCTCGCCTCTCGGCCACGGAGGTCGTCAATTCGTAAGTTTATAAATCAAAATACGACTAAAATTGGGTCAAAATTTCTGCATCTAATCTCTGTCTAGATTCTATTTAGATCAGCTTTTTTATCTTAGAGCATTGGTTAGATACTCAAAGGATTTTACAGACAGAACTTAATCATGTCAAGTTACCTTCTTGATGCACTTACAGGCATTAATTGATCTAGGCATTTACCATTATTATCTACAATCGTCTTCATTGTGACAATCTGTTCACTGTTATTTTGATACAGTCAATGCAATCTAGAACTATTTTGCCCGACTACGGGGAAGCCAAAAGGAAGGGTAATGATATTGGAAGTCTATGTATGTATGTCTATGTATGTATATGTATGTATGTAAGTATGTATGTTGTACATATGTTCCACCGCAGCGCCTAAACCTACAGAACCGATTTTAATGAACAAAGTGTCAATACATTCATAGTAATAGCCCGGGTGACATATCTATATCACATCATCACTTCACCAGCCTATATCAGTCCACTGCTAGACACAGGCCTCTCCAAAAGGAGGATTTTGCCATAATCGCCACGCTTGGCAGGCGGGTTGGCGATCGCAGTTTGGCCAATGGTGGAGAACCGCCATAAGAAGACGCTGCTGCCCGTCTTCTTATGGCGGTTCTCCTGTAGTCGCCTCTTACGACAACCATAGGAAGAGAAGGAGTGGTGCAATTCTTTTAACGTGCCGGCACCACACGGCACATAGCTATTATATATATATATATATATATTTAATATCACGGAATTCAAACCTCAGATTCTAACCTCAAAAGAAATAAAACTGAGATAATCACCACGTGTTAGGTAGGTATCAAAAGATAAGTCTTGTACTTAAATTTAGTATAGTACTAATAACTGAGCGTAATTCTGCTGATATAACAGTTTCTATATCTTTATTCCTTTTCATAGTTCCTGGGTAAATAAAATTTTAAAGCGCTGGTTTTGAAAATTTCTTTTTGTTAAACGATCCACAAATTTGTGAAATGTTGCCCATTAGGTATCAAAAGATAAGGCAAGGTCATTTTTTTATTTGTCTTTTTTTCCTTTTTTACGAATTCAGGTTAGAGTTTTAAAAAATGCAAACATAATACTTAAATAAACAACGCTGAAAACCCCAAGTCTTCACATACAGACAAGTATAGATCGTCTGTCTGTGTCTGAAGCGGTAGTTGAGTGTAACACAGTGGAGTACACTTTGAAGCAGCCAGTAGCCACAAATCATTGGCAGTATCTCGTCCGATGCAATCTATCGGGAAAGTTTGAGAGTGACGGACAAACTGAGGCACAAGTGATGGGATACAGCGATTCGAAATGGTATTAATTTCATATAAATTTATACGACAGTAAATCGTACTTAGATAGTCTTCAATTAACAGAGTTGTTCAAACTCTTTTCCAAAGAGTCTTAACTCCTCGGGAAACCACTATTGTTTTAAGGGTTCCGTACTCAAAGGGTAAAACGGGACGGGCTACGGGCTCCGCTGTCCGTCTGTTTGTCTGTCTGTCTGTCTGTCTGTCCCTCTGTCACCAGGCTCTATCTCATGAACCGTGATAGTTAGACAGTTGAAATTTTCACAGATAATGTATTTCGGTTGCCGCTACAACAACAAATACTAAAAAACAAGCCCCCGTGCAACAAACGCCAAAAATTTTTTTGGCGTTTTTATAGATAATATGAACCCTTCACGCGCGAGTCTGACTCGCACTTGGCCGGTTTTTTATTTTAATTCCTTCTTAAATATTTTGGTTACACTGTATTCTTCTTCTTCATGATTCTTAAACAACCTTCTGTAAATATCAACTGTAACTCATTTATTTGTGCAATAAAAAGTATCTATTTACCTATGATTGTTAAACGCCTGTTCTAAATTTTCTCTTATCAACCAGTCTATCAAATGTCTGCTTTTCTAAATTTAGAGACTCTGAGCCCAAACAAAGTGTTTGTTAATAAATATCTTTGAGTTTCTGAAGGTTGAAAAATATTATAGTTAATGTTTGATGCTACACTCGGATGAAATGTTTGTACTGGGCCCTAACCATGAACTGTTAAAACAATCAAACATCTGTCAAACATTATCATTTCTGTCAAATTTTGTATGAAATGACGTACCAAAATTGACAGATTTGACAACTTTAAGATTGTTTTAAGAGTTTATGGTTATGGCCCTGAACTCTTTAAAAGAAGAGCGAAGAACTCAGTCACTATAAGCTTCTATTTAAAGGCTTACAAGATTACAGACACGAGTAGGGTATTTACGTCAACATAGTAATCTGCTACAACATAAATAGAATCGTAATTAAAGACGAAAAAAATAATCTGTGAACAATAAAACCTAAGCGAAAAATGAAAATACTAACTTAGTTATCTGGTGACCAGAAAAAAGCTATTTTTAGAAACTACTTTACCCTCAAAGTGACTTTTAGTTCTAAATATAGTACACCTTACAATATTCATATCCTTATATACGTTAGTCATTATAAGAGGTTTAAAATTATAGAAAATGCCATTATTTGCAACAAACTATTATATTAACAAGTGATATTTCAAGTTTCCTTATCCTCCTAACGCCCACGGTCCTATTTGAAGGACTTTCACTTGAGGTTACGACCCAGCAATAAAGTCAGTTTCATCTTTTAGTGACACAGGGTCCGTTTAAAAGAACCAAGGTATTCATTGCTTGCAATAGCTTAACTATATGAATTGACGTGTATGAATGGTCCATTAAGATGTAACTGCTAAATATCTCTAATGTCAGATAACAAAATCAGCGGGGTAACCATGAACTCTTAAAACAATCTCAAAGTTGTCAAATCTGTCAATTTTGGTACGTCATTTCATACAAAATTTGACAGAAATGATAATGTTTGACAGATTTGAGATTGTTTTAAGAGTTCGTGGTTACCGCCCAGATTTAGCATTTAAACCCAACAAGAAAATAGTATAGAACTAAAAAGTTGAACATCGCTTCGAATCCCATAAATAGCCCTACAAATCAGATTCAGAGGCTGTATCGGGAGATGCAATCTTGAGAAAGTTTTCAATACCGACTGACAAGCGTTTTGTTAAAAACTTTACTGTAAATATAGTCCAGCGAAAAATAGAACAATAAGACTGGCTGGACTGGCTGGTAATTTTTTTTTATTTATGATGAACGTAATAAAGCGGCCAAGAAATGAATGTTCTAAGGGGGCTAATGAAACGAAGAACATACCACATAAAAACGTATAAGTTTCTATAGACTAATGACTGGGTAACTTAATAACACAGTACCTATTTGAAAGCCACATTTGAGGATTTTTAAGGATTTTAAGGAGACACGGTGCTGATTTGATTGATAATTATATTTTAGTTTTTAAGTTGACTTTGGGGTTAATAATTGTACAACATCATTGAGAAACCAAAATTCAGACATGGTAAATAGTTAATACATCTAACTCGATTCTTTTCACGCTTCATAAGCGAAAAGAATAACCTACTCTATTTCTTAGACAGTTGGTTAAAACCTCCGAAGACAATACGAGTACTGTTTTTCATTGACGCTCTTTTCTCATGACTTGCACCACCTCCCCTATTCATATTGTCCGCTGTCGATTGTATCTCGGCGTTTATTTCCGACGCGGGCAGAAACAAGACAATGGACTAGGAATAGCAGCCGTGTGTTTGCACACGACTCAATGTGTAGATGGGGGGATGGAGAATAAATGGATAGTGTTTTGTGAGATGTAGTTCTATAAAGAATGGAACAGTTTAGCAGTTCTGAAATGAAGTTGTAAAGGAGCTTAGCCCTCGAAAAGCAGTTGCGATTGGTGAACTTCCGACTGCATATCGTTTTGGGAACTTTTTAGACACAATTTCTTGCCGAAGGTACGGCATCGATTAGTTACGGTACACCTCAGAAATTCCTTCAGCTAAAGGTAGCTACGAGATACGTAAAGCTTGTCTTTATGAATAGCTCGCAATGCTTAGTGTCCTAACCATCAGACAAAACGCAGCTCTATATAAAACAAAGGGAAGTTAATGTGATACAGCCATACAACACCAGCTCATATCAGTCCACTGCTGGACACAGGCCTCTCCAAAAGGAGGATTTTGCCATAATCGCCACGCTTGGCAGGCGGGTTGGCGATCGCAGTTTGGCCAATGGTGGAGAGGAGACGCTGCTGCCCGTCTTCTCATGATACGATACAGCCATACGCCGTAAGATAACTTCAAATTTTTTCGAGGTAGGTACCCCAGCAACCTTGGAATTTTCTTGCGTAACCTTTCTTAAAATTCACAGTGTTCATCCGAAAACATTGTTCAATGGTTTTCACGTAAGGATAAAAAACGGGACGTCATGCGGCATTCATTTACATAAATAGTGAAAAAGAGGCTAAGCTGTTATAAAAATAATGCTGTAAGTGGAACCTAGGCATCCTGTGACCTGGATACTTTATATTTATACCCTCTTAACCTACGCATGCCTGCGAAAAAGGGACAAAGGGATTTTATGCATGATACGTTGAAAGAGATGACTCAAAATGTTTCAAGTCATAGTATAAGTGTTTTTGACCCTTTCAAAAATGAGCAACTACTTCTGGAAATTGGGATCAGCACCTCCTGAGTTTAAGGGTTTTCACGAATCATTTTTATCCGGGTTTTGCTGAAACTACCTATTGCAGGGTTAACCGGGCTTTTTGGTTACAACTGTTATCGTGAATTTCCTCATCCGGTATAATTCCAGCGCTAATCCGGATAATAATTATCGCCAAGTTCACAACTGCTTTAGCGTGTAACGCCATAGCGATTGATTTATAATATTATATTTGGTAAAGATAGCTCTTTATCTACTGCTCAGTTGATATAAAGTACAAATAGTATTACACTTAAAACCAAATACATTATAGATTTATCAACGATGGGACTAGACAACGGTATATAACTATGACTGCATAAAGTTATCCAGGTCTTCTGCATTTCCAAAATAGAAACTAAATATCTTAAATCATAAACCAGTAACGCCTTACTAATAAATGCAGAGGCAGTAACAGCCCCAGCAAATCCGTATTATTATTTAAATAAGCTAGAATTACCAGTCGAGTTAATTGTCTCAATTACAGAAGGCAGACGGTTAATTGAAGACTAGGTACGATAATAATAGAACATAATAGTACTTGACCTTTATTTTTGAACTGTTTTTCTTTTTCTTTAATGCTTTCATTTAAAGACTTGTTTAGTGAATCTTAATGTGAGATTATGATGCATTAATATAGTCGTCACAGTCTGGTATCTCGTGACACAAGAATGTCATTTCTTGACTTCGAAATTATCTTCGTCTTTTTGTGCAGATGGCAATTCTGTTATATGTTGTAGCTTTATTCTGCCACACAAACTGCAATTGACGTAAAGTAGGTGTGTTATCATAGGCTAGTCTTACCATTGAAATGAAAATTCTGGATAGATATTTAGTTTATCTTTTGACTACCTACACTCGCAGAATTATTACAGATTATGTTTTTCATCGGTGAAATTCGTATCAGTAATAACTGTATTTGGTTGCACATCTGCATTTTGTTTCATTGCATTTATTTAAATTTTACCTGCCCTGCCCACAGGTCGTACAGAGTGATGCTGTTTGTTTTTCCTCTTTTATGCAAAACTGTACCCATATTCCCTAAAAATTAGCAATCAGCAATAAATTACGCAGTCATCGATAGTTAGTGTCAAAATCTATGGGCAGCACTGACAGTAGATTGTTTTGTAACTTTTTTTGGCGTCAATTTACCATTTTAAAGCCAGAATTGGACAATTTTCGCTATCGCATTGCTTTTTCAAGATACGGAATCAGGGTATGGGTCTCGTCATCTAGTCATTCCCCTCTTCACAATCATGTCAGTCACACGATGCATCTCTCTTTTTAGGTCATCCTCCACCTCTATACTTTTTCTCCCACTATCCTTCCAAGTATAACTAGCATTGCAAAAGAAAAAACAGTCAACAGTTGTTCTTATTAGTAGCTTCTAACGCTTGGAGCTTTCTGCAAGCTGTCAAAACTGCCGTGTTGTGAACAGCAGTGAAGTTTGCGAAATGCGCTTTTTCTGCTTAATTCAAAGTTAAATTGCTTTTAGCTTAGCGTTTGCAGTTCTATTGAATTTCAGGCAAATTGACGGCTGTCGGCATCAGATTTGTCATTCCAGTTTTTATTTGTTTTAACCGATTGAGTATTATAAGACCGCCGGCGGCCGCATAACAATAGAGATTCTATTGTGTGTGATATATGAAGACATGAGGTATTAAGAATTTTTATTTGGTCCAAGATCTAAGCAACGATTGCACCTTAAAGTCACAGTAAGTGCCCTAATTCTTGGATCATACTAAAAGAAGCATAGTTTTAAAATAATTCGTGTCTTGGTTGACAATCTTTTTTAATTGCTTGTCGTTAATATCTATTTTATTTTAATACGGAATTCATTAATCCCCTAGTTGCATTTCCGATACGCCAAGTCCAAGGTCCATTGGGAGATGCTAACTTAGGTATGTCCACAGCTGGACTAGCGAACTAATCTCAAAGACGTATCATCCTTTCATTTAGGCTGTGTAGTGATGCCCAAAATACAATAGGTGCCGAATATCGATAGAATTAAATCAAAAGTTGCTACGCTGTCATGTACGCGTAGTGACTTTCAATTTAAACTATCGATAAACTAACTGTTTCTGATAGCGATAATACGGCATCGCTAGCTGAGAAAAAACAAGCCTCTTATACAAAATTAATAGCTAACCTAAGAAGACATTATAAAGAGGTTCTATCAGTAAATCGATTTCCATACACATTCACGGAAAATGAGGTCGCCTCGCAAATACAAGCAAGTGTAAAATTATGATAAAGGAGCACAAAGCACCTTTGAGGCGCTCGAGGAAATGCCTATTCTTTGAATTCATTGTGCTACACTTGTATGCCATGCAGACAGTTTTCTCAAAGGGCTCCGAATGCAAATAAAATGCAATTTCATTAAAAGAGTTGTAGCTAATTTATTTATTTTTTTAACAAAGGTTTCATGGTCTATTTTATTAACGAACGCCTGAAACGCCGCATAATCAAAAGATGTTTAGAATTGATGAATCAAAATTAAGCGTTTTTTTAGTACGAATAGACTATACCTCAAACATGAATAATAGATTTAACTAATCATTTAATAAAGACTTGTTATTTTGTCAGTGATAACTCGGAGCTTATGAATTAATTTGACCGAAAATCGATTCAGGCACATTTTGCTCATTTATTGTATTATCACCCCATCTGGAGTTAAGCTGGCTGTTTATTTTCAAACTATATTATAATGAGTTGTTGAGTTAATAACAATAGACGAGGAGACGTTTAACAAAAGCCTGAATAACGCTACAATAACTTAAGGTTTCTTATAGTAAAAGTTGTTAGGACCCGATCAAAATAATAGAGTTACCGGTGCATCCTTAAAAAGTCGTCAGTAGTGAAGCGCGATGACTACTATCGATACAATAGATTCGGTAGGAAAACCGATACGTTAAACCTATAGATTTTAACATAGATTCCAATAATATGTTTAAGACATATTATTGAAATCTATATAAAAAATTATATACTACTTGCTTAATATCGAGTATATTAAAAATATAAGAACGGAATTTCTCAGCGATGAAGAAAAACATTATGAGGAAACCTGAATATTCAAATAACATGAGTGGAAAAAGTCCAGTATCGGGTTCCCCTGTGATTAGGGTTACGGAGATCTGTGTCTGTTCTGATCTGTTTCGAATGTACTAGCAGTAAAATAAAATTGAGGATGGTATTGTAATTCATCAATAGTAAAACTTTAATTATATCGATATTTTCGATAGTTTTTATTGAATAATTACGACATCACTAGTTGAAAGCTCTGTTAAGAATATTTAAAGTACCCCGAAGCTTTTAAAATAGCATTAAAGTTTTCAACTAGCCCTATTATTTACTCCCCAGTGAATCTCAAAGGATGTGACTTAGTATCCAGCAGCTAAAGAAAGTCCACAGTGAATCACTGACAGTTTTGTTATTGAAATTTCTGCTAGAGCAGTTTGAGAGCAATGAATAACGCTCGGTTAGCTACATAGCCTGTTATAAAATGATTTTAATTAAACAAAGTAAAAAAAAACTCTGTCCCAGCCCAGAAACACAAGCTCGCCGGACTTAACTCCGCCATTTCCGGGGTCCCAGGTTTGATTACCGGCCGGGTCAAAGTCGAAATCTTTAATAATAATATATCATATTTATTTATCCCTCACATATAGGTACACATTATTTACAGTGACAAAGTGACAAGTGACTTTTTTTATTTGAGTCTGAGTGTTGTCCGATGTTATTTCTATAACTCAAGTGCCGTACTTATCTTTAGGAAAACAGCAGATTATGTAATGTTATCTAATATAAAAAACCTCACAAGGCATGCAATAAGAAAACCAATAAGATTCTAATTTCTAACTGAATATTTTTTATTAACTAAGCTTATTTACATAGAAAATTATTTTCGGTATAATCCATTTTAGTCTTAATGAAAGATATTGCTTCTTATTCCTGTCATTAAGTATTTAGAAAAACATTAAACCTATTGAGGAGGTCATAAAAAGGCGTACAAATCATAGTTGGTGTGAGGCGCGGAATTAGCAGTGTTTCCCATTTGCCCGAGCATAAATTGCAAATTGCACTAGTGCTGCCGATAAGTAGATAATATTTATCGATGCTGTCGTAGCCAATAAAGATACACGTACATATTCACACTACCGACGAGTATCTTTGATCGTCGCCCATATTTATAGTGAATTTTTTTGATTGATTATTTATCATACTTTATGAAATCGTTAGCAAAATGCTGTAATAAATAAAACCAATATAGTATTTATGATTATATTTTTATGTATTCACCTATCCCATTTTAGTTTAATCCAAACAAAATCTTTTAGTTTTATTTAGGTCTGTTTTACCTGGTTGCAACACCACTGTTTGTGTATTAAAATAGTAACATAAAACCTGAACAGTGATTAAAAATGTAGTAGCATGGTAATATGCTGATTGACAGTAGACACAGTTATATGCTTTTTGTCACTGTTGGGAGTAGACACCCGTTAGCTTGTGGATGTTCACAAATTCATCGATAGTCGATATCCATGATGGCGCAACACGCAGCTGCAGGCCTCCCCGTGTGGACGAAACAACGCCTAATGTGGTTAGTGACCTGCACAGCACACGTTTATTAGTGCTAGGGACACCAAAATTTCGGAATAAATTGAGATACTAAGGACTAGGAATTGTTATAAACTTAACCAGTAAACAAAATGGCACGAAAATTAAAACTACTCAGTTACGACCAGGAGGTTTCTAAATTATTCACAGGTTTATATCTTGGACTAAACTTGTTCACAGATTTTATTTTACTTTATCCAATTTGTTTTTCAAAATCGATTATTATGTTTTAATGAAAAACAATCAAATTTTACCACTCCTAAAGAAACTTAGCAGAACTTTCCATTACCGTTATGCCTATCACCATCAGTTACATCCAATTTCCCAATCTTCGATCAGAACATGATATCATTTGCTTCAAAGGAATCCTATTTCTTTGGAGTGGACGACTTGAATTTTCCAGACGTCTTCTAGATTTCAACCTGGATTAGAAATGTTCGTGAGAATCCATCGTTACTCACGTCTGGAGAATTGAATAGGCGTATCAATCAATTAGGCTATTCTGACACAATCCAATTTCTCGTTAGCTTCCAACGAGGGTATTAGGACACTAAAACTATTATAAGGAATTAATAGATAAAAAATATTAAAAAAGGTTTAATATTTTTCTTTTTTTTTTACATTGGAGTGTTAGGTTTTAGAGTGATAACTGTGAAGTAAATGAATTGAAAAGAGATAGTTAAGTAAACATTTTATAGGTTATTATAAGATGGTCTATTTGAGTGATTCATGTTATCATTATTTTATTCATTGACCTTTAAGAACAGAAGTGACAATTTGTCTTAGCATCTTAGTCATTTGTTTTTATTTTAAACTGCTTTTCTTAAATTTGCAATTAACTTAATTTGATAGTCAGAATAAAACATCATAACATTCATCATCATCTCAGCCTATTGTAGACCATGCCTAGGCAAGCGTAGTGTGGGACGCCCCTCGGCTCGATGGACCGACGACCTTAGGAAGATGGCTGGCAGTGGATGGATGAAAAAAGCGGGAGATCGTGCTCTTTGGCGCTCTTTGGTGGAGGCCTAGGTCATAACATTATAACGTTTAAATTCTTGCATGTTCACGGTGACACAAAATGGGTTTTTACCAAAAGCCAGTGCTGGTGTCCTTTAATTTATTACCCTAAATCTTTACAGATAACGACGTAAACGAAGTGACAAATAATATCGTAGGTAGATCATGGTTTATACCAGGCTACAGAACTGGGCATATTGTTAATGCTGCAACGGGCATTAAACTGACATTTACCCTATACGCTCAGTTTCTGTCTGACAAAAACCAACTCGACTCAGTAGGACGCATTACATACCAATCGTGTTAGTTACGTTGATTGTTATCATAAAAGCGGCAAAAAAACAGGTTTTGGCCCATTATATTAATTAAAGTGTCACTTTACCCGAACGAATTACTTTAATCCTGATTTATACTGAAAGCGTGGTGACAGCACAAACTAGGGCAATTCTGTCGCCGCGTCACCCTCGAAATTAGATCAGCAACAATTTGTCGCGTGCGTCACGGTTGCGATTGGGTTGTCGGTTGTCGGTCGCTTGACGTCGCAACTGGTTGCGAATGATTGTTAGGACTAGCAACGCTGTGGAATGTTTGCAATTCTACTTATGACGTGATATGGCGAGAATTAATTTGGTAACTACTCGTACTGTTTTATTCAGAGTGCATTTACTAGTCCAGACTAAGTTTAAACCACTGTTTTTTGTACGTTAAAACAGTGGTTTAACCTTAGTCCCGGAATAGCAAATGCACTCTAAATAAGACCAGGGCGGTAACCACGAACTCTTAAAACATTCTGAAATCTGTCAAACATTATCAAATCTGACAAATTTTGTATGTAATGACGTACCAAAATTAACAGATTTGACAGCTTTGAGATTGTTTTAAGAGTTCATGGTTACCCCGCTGTAGTGTTTTAAGAGTAAAATTGTTAGTAAGTGCTTTATTTATTCTAGCATTCAGTTCATCTTTTGTACACTATTTATGAGTTTTTGCAAAAAAAGTTTTAAATAAAATGTTAATAAATGGTGTAATCGTGAAAACATACTGCTGATATATCCATTTTTAGGTGGTTGCTTACTAGTGTTTTACATAAATAAATGGTGAAAACGAAAATACAAAATTTTGGTCGAAAAGCACTTAGACTTTAGTGAAGAACAGCAGATTTTCCTCTCTCGACTTAATGATGAAGCAAAAACTACTCTTATACGTAGTAACACAAGTTCTTATAAAATGATAAGAATCTTTTCTAGACTTATTAAACTTTAAAAACAAACAGAGATACATTTTTATATCTAACATAACGTATTTGTATGTTTGAACCAGCGGAGTAACCATGAACTCTTAAAACAATCTCAAATCTGACAATTTTGTACGTCATTACGTACCAAATTTGACAGATTTGACAAGATTTGATAGATTTGAGATGGTTTTAAGAGTTCATGGTTACCCCCCAAATCTCAAGTTTGTCATAAAAGAGTTTGTTTGTGAACTATCATCTTCAGGAAAAAATATAAAAAACCTGCCAAAGTGAGTCGGACTCGCGCAAAAAGGGTTCTGTACCATTATCTATGAAAACGGCAATTAATCACGTTTGTTGTATGGGAGCCTATTTAGTATGTATATAGCCTGTTTTTTTAGTATGTATTGTTATAGCGGCAACAGAAATAAATCATCAATCACGGACAGACAGACGGACGGACGGAGGAGTCTTAGTAATAGAGTCTCGTTTAACCCTTTGGGTACGGAACGCTAAAAATTGAGTACATACTCGTTACTTACAAGTAAAGCTAATAAACGAGTTTAACAAGACTGCTTAGGTATTGTTTTGCGTTCATAGTTACTGCCATTACCAAAGGTGATTGCCCGCGTTTCAAATGAATGCTCTTTGAGCGAAGATGCATCTTTACATAACCTTAGCATAATTGGAATGTGAACTAGATATTTATTTAGCAAACAAACTCTATTCAGAAGCTCTGTATGAGAGTGGACTCCCTTTTCGCACTTAGACTCAAAGTTGGTCCTTTGTACGTGGGGGATGTGATGGTAACGGTTGCAACCAGCCTAGCTCCGCCCAGAAGCGCAGAAGTTTCCTGGGTTTTTCACAGGCTTCGCGGAGCGACCTTTGGTTTTCAAGGATTTCATTGCGATGTGATGATGTGTGTGATGTGGGCGGCGGTTCCATCTGTAGTTAGACAAGCCCTGCAGAGAGGGCTGTCTGTGTTGCCTATGGTATAAAGGTTTTTAGGAGACAGTGACCGGTCACTGTCCCCACGATTATGCGCAGATTTTGTCTTTCGAGGTTGAATTCAGAAGCTCTACCTAAGTATAAATGTAATTGTTATACCGTTATTGCCTTTACCTGAAATAGCTCCAGTTTATGTAATATCAAACACAGAACCAGTAAGACTCGCTACGCTCCGATATCAAACGTTTAATAATTTTTCATTTCTTCTCTTAATTGATGGAAGAGGAAATGGAAACTTGCAATGAGTTTCCAATTAAAATACGTAGTTTACATGGCTCTGTAACTTACGTAGACAAAAGTTTGTGATTAAAATAATACGTAATAGAAAACTTATATGCTGCAACGTGAAAAGAAAAAGGAAGTTGAACTAATAATGCCGTCTAGTGGCTTTTTACAACCCGTAGCAAAGCTTCCAAGGTCCATACTAAATAATAATATTAAAATATATCCTACTAATATACTGGAACAGATAATTTACCCATATTTGAATAAGTACATTTTGTATTATAAGTTCAAGAAAAAATAACTCAAAATATACCTAAACTCATTTTTGTTTATCCCGTGTTGTCTTCAGGTAAGGTGTTATCGTCTTTTTTACCGTTGATATGGAAAATGATGTTTAAAACCAAGTTTAGATTAAATCTCGATTAAATATAATCAAATCAGATTCAACCCCAACTCGACGATGTGTCACCCAGTCACCCGCCAACATCCGCCGTATGTTTCAGGCGGCTTACACGCAAAGGGCTATTATGTTTTTAAATAATTACTTAAATGAAAACGTTTTAAATCATAACTAACTGTTCGTCTAACTTCGGCTTCAACTCAATTCTGAAAACTACGAATAACGCACAACGACTCACAAAAGTTGAGAGTTGAATTTACCTTTTTTAGCAAACATTAAAAACTCACCGGCATACCATATTTTATTTCACGACACCCGTGTCCAATGATGCAGTTTACTCTTATTAGAAAAATATGAATAAATGCTACACACACTGAGTATCGAAGAAAACATCGCCTTGTGTTACAAAGTTCCAAAAAGGTTTTATTTTAAATTTGAGCTAATTCCTTCCAAAATGGACCCGTCCGGAAACGGTGCCCGCGACTTTTGTACTCAAAGCAAACCACCGCGTCCAGTATGACTTGACTTATGCAAGTAATTCAACAGTTATCTAGAAATAAGGATATAACGTCTTTGTATCATAAGGTGCCAGCCCATGTTTTTTTTTGCCAGAAGCATTTCCCAGCACACCCACACTCGAATTTAGAAAAGATCGTTTTTTCGGGACTCTTGTATTCAAACCGAATTACTACGCCAATGGAGTCGTCATTCAAACTATGTAGTACAAAAACTGTTTACCGTTCAATGTCATAATCACTATTCGCCGGCCCGTAGCACGTTCGGCATACTGATTGGCCCCTGCCCATAATGAAGCGGGTCAACGAGATAATGATAACGTTATGATTCGTCACTTGTTAAACTGAACAGGAGGCAGGGTGGGGTGTCTGTGAAAGCGATATATTAAATCGAGATTTAAATTTTATCATCACATTTTTTATTTAATTAGTTTGTAACGAGATTGCTACCATGTACCTTATTTTTGAGTTCCCGATATTTCGGCACTGTTGCAAGCGCCCATGATCACGGAGTTACTGTAACTCTTGTACACACCTACGGACTTTTAATACATGGATGGAATAATCTAGACATATAGATTTAACACGTTCACTGCGGGAGCTTAAAACTAAGGTCTTAAAACTGGTGCGTTACGGGGCATAGTGCACCCCTTTAATGTACTACTCCAATGTGCGTTACGGGTATTAAAGTGCCCCGTACACCTACAATGTTTTAATCAAATATAACTTTATGAAATTTTACGTTTTTATTTTTTTTTATTCTTTATTAAATAAATGATTAAATAGGCTATGCTAATCTCGTTTCGTCAGTAGATACGACTTATAACAAATAAATTATAAACCAAAAAAAATTCGGGACACATTGAACATTGAATTATTTTGTGCCCCGTAGCGAACAAAAACATTTTTTATCGATGTAAATAGTAGTGATGTGAGTAAATAAAAACGATAACTTTTATAAAAAAAAAAACGTTTATCAGGATCGAACATGTGTCAAGTTAACTTTAGGTTTGCCTTAGGGACAGGTTTCTCAAAATAGAAATATTTTTACAAAACAAAATGTAATGATGCATAATCTTAGATAATTATAATTGCACTTAGAAAAATCAACTCGTCCTAGACTACAACAAACAATAAAAAACTAAATAGGGTTTGTACCTACAAACATATTTGGCTTAAGATAATTAAAAAAAATATAATTGCAATAACAGTATCCAATATACTTTTCTAAAGAACTAATAAAAATCAACGACTTTTAATATAAAAGTTGAAAATCCGAGTCTGCTGGTTTTATGACAATATTTTTCAAAATTGTGAATTTACAATTTTCTTCATTTGGACTTCCGGCAAATTTACTTCTGGGACTTGGCCTTCACTCTGATTAACATTAGAAAAAGCTGAATGTCGGTGGAATGACCTTGGTGAAACGAGAGTTTTGTCATCGTTTTTGTTACGTGACATTTCTAACATACGTCGTGAGCGCTTCATTATCGTATATTTGACGTCACGTCTGTCACTATTGACTGCACTAATGCAAATAAGCCTACAACCCCGTACGGGCGCACGATAAATTCATACGGGGTTTTTCAGCCCCGTATCGCACTAGAAGGTAATTTCTACTGTCTGGTCGGTACCGGGTTCATTAGACCCCGTATATTTTTATAATGACAATGAGCTCCATAATTCACGAATAACACAAAAATATAGTTATCTCATTCACACTGCTGTAAACACCAGAGATACACCTCCCGCACCAGGGTGAACAAACACTATTTCTAGTCCCGCACTGGGAAAAAGTCGTGCACGGGGCTGAAAGGGCCCCGTAACGCAGTGAACGTGTATATGGTTTAGACTAAATAATCCTTTAAGAATAAAGCTTACGATAAATTCATTGTCTAATACAACTAGCGGCACAGATGTTGAGCGCTGGGTGAGAGATCCGCAGAAGACCATTACGATTACGTGATTGGCTAGTAGTGTGAAGCGTCTACAGCGGCCGGTATTGGTTGCTAGCTCCGCGCACACGCGTCCATCTCTGATATACTTGGCGTCACGTTAAAAGAGCGGTGGCCAAAATAGGAACTAACATTTTCAGTACTGCTATAAGTGTTCGGTGGAGACAAGTAGCGCCACCCTCCAGCGTTCTTTTTATTTGACGAAAATTATACGATGCTGTTCTCGTAAGACGCGCAAAACGATCCCCACTCTTTTTCCCAATGCTCAATATCGGTGCCGAGGACACATAACACGAAGAAATGTGTTGCTTCGAGACCATGGCGATTGGAGTGTTGTCTGGGACATATTTCATGTTTAACTTCTGTAGGCTTTCACTAAAAGTCATACGTAACACACTCTATTGAACGATCCGGTACAAATCCGGTGACCCGGACAAAGTTGGTATTGAATAGTCTATTGGCAACGGGTGCAATTGCAAAAGTTCACGAGTTATTGCAGAGGGATCCGGATTTACGAGCGGTGGACGACTTTAGCTCACTTTTGCTTTAAAGCTAAGCTGAGCGGAGTGAGCGGTCGCTTAATAAAGTGTTGGGGGAAAATTAATTAAATTTCAATGGCTTTTCAAACTTCGTGTGTGACGTAATATCATTAATTTCGCGCACTCCCAGAATAGTGTTCATGCCATTAATTATAATTATTCATTGTCTATTGCTTGCCGATAATATTTACAATACCAATGACGTAATTGCAAGTTGTTCATTGGTATTCTATTTTTCATTACTAAGGAAAACATCACTTCTTCAAAAAAATGCATCTATCAAGTAGTTTCTGTATATTAAAAAATGAAAAAAATTATTAAATTTATCATGTGTTTTTTTAATTATATAAAACATCATTCACATAAATTGTATTTATTTAGTCCCAAACTTTTTAGCTATGCGACTTGATAACGGGCATAGTAAAATACATAATAACCATAGATAACTTAGGTATTTACCTCATACGGGATTCAAACCAGCGACGGAGGGCTTTATATTAAGTAGACCATAAATTATAATATAGTCGTCATAGAAAGAAAAACTATTTACATGACAGCAGCCCGAAGAAAGATATATGTATTTGAAAGTCATAATCTTAACTAATATTATTTTTATATGATAATTCAAAAGAAACTGACAGTGAGTTTTTTTAAAAACAAACATCTAAATTCAAACAAGTCATTAAGTCTCAATCACACCGTCGTTCCACGCTGTAGCGACACTAAGGTCATCGCGAGACGTGCGTGCGAGTCGACCAGTTAACGTAGACCTCCCACTTTCAATAATTGTGAGGAGTTTTGCCGCAGTTTGTCCTAATTGAGAGGGGCAGGGCGGGTCTTTGTAGACTGGTCGTTTTTGCTGGCATGACTCATGCGGTGACTCAAGTCTGTCTGGGATACACTGTAATTCGGAGGCTCGATCGATCGTGGAAAAGGTTCGTAGGTTGAGGGGAATTAAATATTGCTAATTAACATTTTAGCGAACTCGTTGGAAAGGGGAATACGGAATAGGGTTTAAAACATAGTGGAAATGTCATGTTATTACGTTTTCAAAAAGAGAAATGTGTCTGGCGCGCGACATTTATTTTGGGGTAAAAATATTGAGGAGCGTTTTTGAAACGGAACTTTTTTATTTTGGAATAGGTCCAAATTAAAAATATCGCCTTTTGAAAAAAGAATGAACGTATGAACAAAGAAAAAACATTGAAGAAAATAGTTTATTCATTTTTTTTTATGAACAAAAAAAAAGTTTATAATTTTTTCTTTGTTCATACCCAGAATCTACGATCGAATAATTTAAATGTATTGAATGATCGGATAAATGTTTTGTTAAGTTTATACAAAAATGGAACATCATGAAGGAGCTCCCACCGCTCTTGGCTCAACTGGTATAAATGTAACATTAAAAACAAAGATATTAAAAATCAGAACTCACAAAAGGTGAATGCATACCGTAATTTAATCTTGTTTTTATTGCAATTTGTTGACGAAAATACTCCTAAATTTCATTTTACAAAGGAAAGCAACCCATTTTCTTTAAAACGCAGGCATTTTTTAATATTGTCGTTCAAACGACACTTAGCTATAATCTTCACATCTACGCAGCAACGCAGCAAGGCAGATAAACACAATCTAGATCAATTAAGTGTTTATCTGTGAATAATGTCTCAATTAATTACAATGGAGATGAGTCAGGGATAAACGCCGCATTATCGATCATTATCGAAGTGCAAACGCGAAATGAACGGAATAAATCAATTTAAATTGTAGATACTGAAAAGGATTATGCGACAGAATGTACAGCAGTTAACAATATTTATGCATAAGAACCAATCAAGATGGCTGGCAGTGGGTGGATGAAAAAAGCGAGAGATCGTGCTCTTTCGCGTTCTTTGGGGAAGGCCTACGTCACAAAATAGAAAAAATACAGAAGGGCCACTCCCACCGTTCTCAAAAACAACTGCCAAAATTGGGCTTACTACCTAGGGATGCTATTCTGAATTTTTGAAAAAAGTAAGTGTGTTTTGTTACACTGACACATTGATTAGTTTATACATTCATCTTATCATACGTCCAGGCCTAAATGTGAAGACAGAGCAATATTCGCGGCGCGAAGTTTCCGCCAACATAACCAAAACTCTACACTCGCAAGAAGTTCGCAACTACATATGATCGATATAGAAGTTCCGTAAAATTGATTCAGCCTGATATTATTCGAGAAATTGTATTTCTGTCTCTTTCGTCCATGTAACGCAATTTTTTTATTCGTTTCTAACCACGCGCCTTCAATAAATATCGTCAAAACTGAGCTCGCTTCGTGTATGCTTAGTAAACTGTCGTATCGTGAGTGACAGCCCGCTGAAGTTCTGGCCGGAATCATCCGAGATGGCGAGTAAACGCAATGTCAATGTGTGCGTTCACGAAATGACACTTATGTTCCGAGTGGATTATCTGTCTAGCGCGCCGCGCCGCTATACGTAATTTGTGCCTACGTCCAGCAGTGGACTGCAATAGGCTAAGATGATGATGATAACCAATCAAGTAGCACTTACCGGCATTACTGTAAGATTCTCCACTCCATAATTTAATTGAACCACACAGCTGTATTCTGCAAAGAGTTCATACCTTATCTACGAATATATTCATGAACATGCCTCCTTAAATTTGTCAACTGTTTTAAAAGTAAACCTGTACCTATAGTTTAATACCTAGTACGGTATGGGTAATAGCTCTGTAGACGCGGTGAGCGTGTCGAAAGCGCGTGTTAAGCGCAGGCTGTCAACCTGCCTGCCAAAGTGTCAAGGCCTTCAGCGCGCAGCCATGTCAATCTAGATGACTCATGTTTATTTAGTCTAAGATATGGCTCTGAGAATGTTTTACATGTAAACAGAGAGACGGTCAAACGTTTTTTGGTAAACAAAGTTGGTAGGTAGGTACAACAAAAGTAGTAAACATGAACCCAGATTTGAGATTATGGTAGCAACATTGACATAAGTAGGTCCGATTTTATTAGTGTACATCCTGTTAACCAGTGACTATTTACGTGAAAAGAAATCGTAAAAACCAATTTTTAAATGTGTACCATAACAACTAAAAAGTTAAAAATCAAAATCAACAACATTGACTTCATATTGTATAAACTCGTCCTATCTTTGGTACGTTTAACCATCTGATTATCCGTCTTATTCCTTCCCCTTGTCAGAGCGAGAAAGAGTTGAAGATAGGACGAGTTTATGCAATATGAAGTCGATGTTGTTATTTTGTATGTTTATTTTTAACTTTTTTTAAATAGGTAGCAATTATAGTTTGATAATCGTCAGGTTTAGTGGTTGGCTTCGGACTTTAAAACATATTTACTGCTTGAACAGGCGGGAAGCAAGTGTGTAAGTCACAGTTCCTGACGTCCTAAATATAAGGTCAGACGGGAACCTAACTCCCTAGTGAGCGTAGAGTCCCTTTACCCCAAGACACTGAGTCCCTAGAGCCCTAGCCCCACCTAACAAAAATACGTAAACATAATTAGTATATAATAAGAGGAGAGTAATAGCTGCTCCCAGGTCGCCCAGGGTAGCATCATTAGGACGGTAGGTAGGCGGTGTGGACCTGCTGCCATTCTGGCAGACTCACCAGACTGATCACAGTGACGGATACGGGAGTCTTGGCCGCAGCGGGGGGATAAGAAAACCAACCGTACACTGCTTTTAAACAATCAATTCTCATTAATAAATGTGCATGGTGGTATACAAATATATTTCAATATATAACTGCCACCTAATCATTCATATATAGTTCACCTTTCAAATGTTACATACATCTCACGACGACCCAAAATCTTTAAGCAAGGGCCACTACAGGAAAATGCCATTTTTTTCTACATTTTGCCTTTCCCAGTGACTTCTAGATCAGCCAGTTGGAAGCGGCCTGCATCCAGCGTCGTCCTGCAACCTTTACCAGGTCGTCTGTCTTGTGGGTGGACATTTTGTATACTTATTTTATTTTATGCAACACTTTTTAAATAAATAATCACGTTATTAACTTTTCAAACATTACGCAAAGTCATAAATAAGTTTTTCTGCCCCATTTTCCCGATAACTCGATTCGACCACGAGTTTGATGGAATGGATCGAGACATGAATAAATAATCTCATAGCGAATGCATTGAATTATAAATGAATCCGCAACTTTTATTTTTGAAAAAAATTTAATACAATGATGCTTTAATATTATGCATTCATTTAAAAGGTTTTGTGAAATGTGGCCTTTCGATAGAAACGGTTTTTAGGGATAGTCATTGAGGTCGATGTTTTTTTTTTCAAGTGTTATTTATCTTCAATTAAACCTTGCATGGAATTGCTAAAAACAAAAATATACAATGTTTAAGCATTTTCTGATCTTAACCAATAGTCAAATATTTGTAAAAATATTTCTATAGGGTGTTGACGGTAGTATACTGCTCAGCTATACATATAGCTACAACATTGATCAGAATACGCTGGCTTTGACAGCGAAAAAACACTTGAGGAATTTCATCTTGTCACGTGACGTCCTCGGTAGCTTAGTTGGTAAAGCACTCGCCCGGCATGCGATGGGACGTGGGTTCAAGTCCCACCTGAAGTCGATGATTTTTTTCATGTGTTATTTATCTTCCATTAAGGAACCCTTATGGCCTTATTACAAAAAATATAGACTAGGTTTAAACTCTTACTAAAGATTAGGCAACCAATTTTAAATGTAGGTACTTAATCATTATTACCGAGACATGTCTGATGTGTCAACATTTTAAATTGTTTAGTTATTTTTAAGACATCGTTTAAACCTTGGCTATCTTTTTTTTAATAAGGCCATTATAGTTTTGCTATGTTCATCCGCCTGTCTGTTTATTTGTGGCTTAGCACAAAGACTCTTAGTACTAAAAAGCTGAATTTAGCAAGTTAGGTTATGTATAATAGATTATCACGGCGAAAATTTAAAACAATATTAGAATCTTGCAAAAAAAAACAAATTTCAAATTGTAACGGGAAAATATTATGGAACTTTACATTGCGCGTGGCCCAACAAGGACGTGACGATTTTTATTATTCACTAAAACATAAGTTCATTTCCCTAGCCGTATTTATTTGGCATACTTCTTGTGAGTATAGTAGACTAATCTTAAAATTGCTCATGGAATTTTAAGATGGATAAATAGAATGGTTCACAAACAAGAAAAATAACTGTTAAATCGTAATATCATGTTTGTTCACGACACGACCCTCAGTGATGAGGACACGGCAAAAAGTTTTAAAATTAGGTATTACGAGTTAACTAACTTACGAATTAACTTACGAAAGAAGTGTCACACTGTGTTGCACAACAGCGCGTACATACCTGAAGAGAAAGAAAAAAAGCAAATTAGCGTATGAAAATACAAGTCGATTACATCTATTTAAAGGTATATTTCTACCAAGTTAAAACGGACAAAATATGCCATAAACCATTATCAAACTCAATTGCATCGTCGTAAAATAAACTAGCGCCACCATAAAACTGCGGAAATTCAGAGGAAAAGAAAACACAGACAAACCCTGAATTTTATTGCCCGTCTACGCAGAATCCGCCGCCAGATCGATCGCCTGGAGACGAGAAAGTTCTAGACGCCTATCACAGCTAAGGTAGAACAAACAGCTCATTTGAAATAGAGTTAAGCTAGGCAGCGGATGAAAAATACCTGATGGGCATAGTAACGTTTATTAATAGTTTACGCAAGTCAAGCCGAGTGCGTACTGGCATAGGCTAAATATGATGATGATAAAGAAAAAGTATCTGTCTATACAAGTTTGAAGAACATTTAAAGACAAGCATAAACTAAGAATACACAATGACTGTAACGAAAATTAAACTCTTTCTTTTTTTTCAAACCAAATAATGTCCTACAGCTGATCACGTGGTTTTAAGGAGTGTCCTATTCTCTTGTACACTCTGTATAACACAATGAAATATAACAAATAAATAGTCTGTTAAACATTTTGGCGCACGATGCATGGCTATAGACGTGATAGCAACAAAACTTTTGATGTTTCTGAATAATGGTCAATCGTGATTTCCGATGTGTCACGACTCACTACCCTCAGTGATAAGGGTTCGACAAAGAAGACGATTTGGTTAGTATAAACACATTTGTAAAATATATGCACTTGTACACTGGCTGATTTCATTGAGCTATGCACTTCTAATACTTATATAAGCACTATATACCTAGACTGGTAGATACTTTACGTAGCAGGAATTAGTTGGGAAGTTGCGTCATCCATCAGATTAGTTTAATTGCGATTAAATCTTCATAATTTACGATATGCTATAAATTCCACATTAACTAGGTATTCACGATATTTAAACGACTAGGCAAGTGCGTACGACGGTAACCACGAACCCTTAAAACAATCTCAAATCTGTCAAACATTATCATTTCTGTCAAATTTTGTATGAAATGACGTACCAAAATTGACAGATTTGACAACTTTGAGATTGTTTTAAGAGTTCATGGTTCTGGCCCTGGACTCGTGCCCTAAAAATTTGTATGTTAAATCCTTTAGCTAAGCATTTAAATCACAAAAAGTTACCACTATAAATTGACGTAGTGCCTTCAAACGTGCTTCAGACACAGTACATACTTCAGAGTTTGTATGTTCAGTCATGTTCAAACTGCAATAGGTAGGGGCAGGTTTGAAAGAGCCTTTTTTCTACATACCTACATATACAGAGTGTCCAAGAGAATAGGACACTCCTTAAAACCACGTGATCAGCTGGTCATATACAGTTTTGTTATGGGAGAAACATCGAAATCGAGATTTTTTTTTTAGCTTCTCCATACAAACCTACTTGCATACCTCGATGATAATTTATGGAGCATCTAAAAATAAAATCACGATTTCGATGTTGCTCCCATAGGAAAAGTTGTTGTATATGACCAGCTGATCACGTGGTTTAAAGGAGTGTCCCATTCTTTTGTACATCCTGTATAAAAAACAGTACATTACGTACTTAAGTTTTTCAAGCTATCTTAGCCTTTAGCCATAAAGTTAGGAAACCCTAGTGAACGCATTTAAAATAAAAAATAAAAATATATACGTGTTGAATGACGCCCTTAAAGCACTTATAAGTTGTCTTTAAACTGGGCAACATGCAGTCTAAATGAAGAAAGAAAAAGTCTGAATAACCTATAAACTACAATTGGCCGACTATAATTTACGTTTTGATAACTAATGTATTTTTTTTGGTTACGCTTGAATGACTACCAAGAAACAGTGAATCCCATTTAAGAGTCATTCGTTGTCACGTAAGCAGTTTGCTGAAAATCCCATTATACGTATTAGACTCAGCCTTGCAATAACAGCCGAAGAAACAAAATGGCCCCTTAAAGCTCTCTGATGACCCATTTCAGCCATTCTCGTCATAAAACCAGGATATGACTGGATGTGAGCCCATCAACGGATTGTTCGCTACACGCGATTGCCCCATGTTTCATTAATGGTACATTTCGGATTTAAGGGCCATATTTCTTTGGGAACTCATTTATAAATGGAATCGATGTTTGTTTAAACGGTTATTAAAAGGAAGCGGTAACAACAATTATTTAGTTTTGTTCTGTCTAAATAATTATTATCTTCTGATAATAATTATTTAGACAGAACGAAAAAGAAAACAGCAAAATCGGTAGTCATTCTCCAGTTTTTTAGATAGTGTTGTGTGTTGTCGAGTTTGATATTCGTAAGATTGCAGAAAAGTTTTTCAAATTAAATATAACGGCACAGATAGAATATCAGAAGGTATGAGTATACAATAATTAATTAGACGTTAAAGATAACCTTTACTGTAAGAACTGTAAAACTCGAAGTTTTGTTTAATAACAGAAGAATTATGTTTTGCTAATGGTGCGTATTCTTGCAAAAGCAATGCGATAGCGAAAATTTACCAATTCTGGCTTTAAAATCGCAAATTGACAGCAAAAAACAAAAACAAAGCAATCTACTGACAGTGCTGCCAATAGATTTTGACACTAACCATCAATCGGGCGATGACTGCGCGATTATTGCTGATTGCTAATTTTAAGGGAATAAGGGTGCCGGTTAATCACTGGTACTGCAACTTGTTATATAATATGAATAAGTATAATTATATTTTGCGTTAAATATAACATTACGTAATAAAAAAAACAAATAAATGTTTAAATAGACAACATTATTAAGCTCACCGTTCTCATTAACACCGACGCTGTTATTCAGACTGCAACCATTCATTCATTCACCCATTCAACTATTCAGTGGGTGGATATGAAATTTCAATAGCTACAATGTTCATTTATCTTTGCTTTAGTTCACAATAATTTAATTTGAAAAGTTATGTGTTGTATTTATTTTGTGTATCGTTCTTTGTACGTTTGTTAAATTCGTTGTTTTTGTTAATAATCTATGTGAATTGGTTTCATTAAACATTTCATAGATAGGGATCTTCACCAGTCTTCAGGGTCTATACCTCTTTTAAATTGTAATCAATTCGTATTGAAAACTTTTGAGTAGAAACAAATTTACTTAATAAGGTATCACCGAAACTAACATACCATTAAACTGCGTCAACAGACAACAATACGATAATAAATTGCGTACAACGCTTTCACTTTGTTCGCACGAAAGCGACACGCCTTCGGTGTATTATAAATATTGGTTTACCGCACCAAAGACCTTGGCAGCGAGATAAATGCGCGAATTCGACGTGATTCATTGATGTCGGGTTCAAGTATCAAGATGCTAGCGTATTTCCTAAAAAGCAAAGTAATTTACGCATGCATGCATATGTAAGAATTGCTCGATATCCTAGTCTCTAACCCTAAAGTTAGGATCTCCAAGTGTCCATTAAAGATAAAATATTTATATTTAGTCATGCCAAGTGACTGCATTCTAAAGGGCTGACATTAAACTGAGCAACACGCAAACGTACTTTACTTTAAATGTGTTTTTTTAAGCTTTTTTGTGTGTTCGGTTGATAAAATAACGTTGAAACTCCAAGGGGTTTGATGACATCCTTTTCCGAAAAACTATGTTTTACGATAACTTTCGGCAATGCAACAAACTAAAAATTTTGTAAATTTTTAAACTTATTTTTTTTTGATAGTCTACTTAAAAAAAATATAATTGTGAATTACATAATTGCCAATTGTTTTTTTAACAAACTGCATAGTAAAATAATAGTAAGTTACGGTGCAATGAACATTAATCTTCTCACCCATTATCGAATTGATTCAAATGACTAAATCGCAAAATTTCTATCAAATTGTAAAGAAATCGAGAAGTTTTTCCAGTATAATTATTGGCCTTCGAATGCTCCAAAATACGTTACGAAGGCTAAACGAGCATAACATAATTTTGCAGTGTTGTTTTTGCAGACAAAACAAAACAAAATAAACGCAACTGTTTTAAGAGATAGTGTTTTATTATTTTGGCTAAGCCAAAAAAGAGGGATATTTCAAGAAGATATAGGACATAGGGCACGATAGGAAAGAGAAGATCGCAAATAGCTTATAACTCAATACTAAACTCAGTCAGTGTGAAATGACGCAAGCGTCGATTTTTGCGCATTTTACGAGTCCAGACAAATTGCTAGACACGTTAACTAGAATTGCGATGGCCACATCCATCTCTATCTTTTTAGGGTTCCGTAACCAAAGGGTAGAACGGGACGGGAGGGTATTACTAGACTCCGCTGTCCGTCTCTCTGTCTCTCTGTCTCCCTGTCTCTCTGTCTCTCTGTCTCTCTGTCTCCCTGTCTCTCTGTCTCTCTGTCTTTCTGTCTGTCTGTCTGTCCGTCTGTCTGTTTGTCTATCTGTCTGTCTGGCTGTCTGTCTGTCTGTCTGTCACTAGGCTGTCACCAGGCTGTATCTCATGAATCGTGATAGTTAGAGAGTTGAAATTTTCACAGATGATGTATTTCTGTTGCTGCTACACCAACAAATACTAAAAAACAGACTACATTAAATATTTAAGGGGGCTCCCATACAACAAACGTGGTTTTTGCCGTTTTCATAGATAATGATACGGAACCCTTCGTGCGCGAGTCCCACTCGCACTTGGCCGGATTTTTAGTAATATTTTGCGTGTGTATTCTAAGCAATTCTAAACAAGATGTGTCATTGTATACTAAAAATGTCACTAGGAAAATTACAATGAAGTCATTCAAAAAGATACATGGTAACAAACCTTTAAAACGACAGATAAATAATATGTTTACAAATGAATTGAAGAGCTGGTGGGTGGTGGACCAAAGCAGTAATAGAGTGGTGACCAAGGGTCTAAAGCCGTGGGCAGACTGTTGCCAGACTTATCAGTCTGGCGATATTGTGAGCGTAGCTAGAACTAAGAACTAAGAGAAGCAAGGTGATGTTTCCTTCGATACTCAGATTGACACAGGACCGTAAGAAGATGGCTTAATCTCAATCAATTCATCAATTTGTCGACCTCCGTAGCCGAGAGGCGAGCCCGCCGGACTATATATGGCGCTGCCATCTCTGAGGTTCCGGGTTCGAGCCCCAGTGGGATCAATGTAGAAAACGAACTTTTCTATATTGTCACGGGTCTGGGTGTTGTGGTACCGTCGTTGTTTCTGATTTCTATAACACAAGTGCTTTAGCTACTTACCTAAGGATCAGAGCAATGTATGTGATGATGTCCAATATTTATTTATTATTATTATAATAGATATAATATGAACTGAACTGTTAATTGACCATCCACATATTTTGTAACCTTACTCAAAAGCAAATAAATAATTTAAATTTTAATCAAAAGGACGCCTATGACAAGAAGAAGATTACAGAAGCAAGTAAACATTGGCATTAAATAAATGAATATTGGACAATATTCAATATTCGGTCTGATCCTACAGTAATATAAATAGCTTAAGTACTTGTTTTATAGAAAACAGAAACAACGACGGTACCATAACACCTGTGCCCGAGACAATATAGAACGTATAAGTTTTTCTAGAATCGAACAATCTAAGCGATGGCGACGCCATATTGTCCCGTATAAATCAATATTGGACAATATTACATCTTTGCTCTGATGCTAAGGTAAGTAGCTAAAGCACGTGTTTTGGCAATCAGCAACAACGACTGTACCATAACACTTGTGCCCGAGACAATATAGAACGTTTTCGTTTTTAGGGTTCCGTACCCAAAGGGTAAAATGGGACCCTATTACTAAGACTCCTCTGTCCGTCTGTCACCAGGCTGTATCTCAAGAACCGTGATAGTGAGACAGTTGAAATTTTCACAGATAATGTATTTCTGTTGCCGCTATAACGACAAACTAGAAACCAGAATAAAATAAATATTTAAGGGGGCTCTCATACAGTAAAAAACTATTTTTTTTACCCCTTTTTAGATAATGGGTACGGAACCCTTCGTGCGCGAGTCCGACTCCCATTTGGCCGGTTTTTCTAGAATCGAACAACCTAACCTCATAGTGTCATAACCTCAGCGTTGGCGACGCCATGTCCGTCTTACTCATCTCTCGGCTACGGCTCTTCAATTACAATCATCAAATCACTAAAATTGGAGTAAAATGACTGCATCTCTAAAGGCCAGCTGCTAAAATTGCAGTGTAGCAAATGACCCAGTTTGAATCAGACAATTAGCGCAAATGTCTGGCGCTGGCACGAAGTACAAACGTATTTGGGTGTCTGTCCGAATAGCTGGGGGAGCCGGTGAATCACCGCGACATAACTAGAGGTACAACAATTATATCTGGCTTTATATGTTGCAAACAGTCTGTGAAATAGGTACTTAACACTTAATAAACCAGCTGAGATTTCAAATATGACTAACAGTGTTCATAGCCGTGAGTGGGAAGGAACTGCGCTCTAGTCGAGCACATGGTCAGAATCAAAATCAGAATAATGTATTTCAAATTACTAGTATTTTTTTCAACAAAGTTACAAATATTAACTAGCGTAAATTGATATTTTTGTTGACTGTAAATAAATAGATATTGTTAATTTATTAGATTGGTATAGAAGTATAATCCCCTTCTCTTCCTATGGGTGTCGTAAGAGGCGACTACAGGAGAACCGCCATAAGAAGACGGGCAGCAGCGTCTCCTCTCTACCATTGGCCAAACTGCGATCGACAACCCGCCTGCCAAACGTGGCGATTATGGCAAAATCCTCCTTTTGGAGAGACCTGTGTCCAGCAGTGGACTGATATAGGCTGGTGATGGTGATGATAGAAGTATAGCAAAAGGGTTTTAGAAAACTAAAAAGTTAGCAAATCTGATAAACACATATCATCAAAGAGGGAAAGACTTACCTACCTACATTGGTCATGTCGTGCAAATACGTGAATAGTAAATTAGTAAATCTTGTAAATTTTTGTTTTGAGCAATTCCATGCAAGGTTTAATTGAAGATAGAATAGAATAGAATATTTTTATTTCCATTTAGTGAACAGTACACTGCCTTAGACTAATACATAACATTGGTTATAGAGATTACGAGTCATTCGACGGATAAGCAGGTTGCTGCAGCATGATCCGTCATTAGAAAATCGTCCTAAAAACTAATAACATACAGTTGGTTTATTGCGGAGCGAGAATCATACCTTGCCGTAACACAGTCTCGACTAGCACGGGAGGTAAAGATTTACTATCTGTATACCGCCATTTGTGTTTTTTAATTTGAGTCGTTGTCAAAGACATTGCACTAGACTATAATTAATATCTTTGGTCGTTGTACACTTTTTAAAAGTAAATCAATAATTGTAGAATGTTTTTGAGGTTTGTGTACAAAACGATGTCAACGTGTTTTCGTTAAAATTGTGCTAGTTAATATTAAGTTTGCGTAGTGATTTTGTCATGCGACTTTTAAATAGTTTATGTTGGTGTACTATGTTAGTTCTTATGAAATAAAGATTCTGTTCTATTCTATTCTAAGAAGCCACATGAGACAACATAAACTTAAACAGATGAACACAGACCGTCCTGTCATGGCGGACAAAACGCGAGAACGGTCCAGGTCCTGCCTAAGCCTATTCCTGCTTCAGGTGCAAAATATAAGCCCGTATAATAATCCGTTCATTTATTTCTCTAGGCCCTTAATGCTTTCCAAATTTATTACCGTGACGGCCCGTGAGAGGGCGGCCGACACTGCGAGCGTGAGCTATGCGAGAAATTATTGTCATAATTTATAGTCTTAGAATTCAGTTCGCTATTAAAGGATCCTATTAATTTATTGCTTGCGAGCGAATTATAATTTTGTGACAGGTCCATGTGTGGTGTTGCTAGTTGAATAGAATAAAATAGAGTGGAATTAAATCGATTATTTAGATGTTCCGTCAATGGCGTCTTCGATTTTGTAGAGTTTCATTAGTTTTCCGAATACTTCTTAAGTTGGCGGCGGCGCGTTATCAAAATGACTTTCGATTCCAAAACGCCTTTCGTACTTCACGAATTCCTTTTTATTCGCAATCAAATCTTCTCTTATCAGTGTAGATCGGCCGAATTCGTTTTCCTTCGCTATTATCTTTAACGGTTATTATTGCAATTTGTTTCATTTAAATGGAAGTTAAAAGCCGCAGCCTGAAATTATCTTTCACCCGATCTATCAAAGTTTGTGGCCCTAAGATCTAATACTATCGAGTTTTGCCAACGGTTCATTATGATCGCAAAGTCTAGAGATTATGAAGATTAATAAGACAGATTTTTATTTACAAATTTAATTAAAGTTAAGGCGGTATTTCGGACAAATTAATTAATTAACTTTGCCTGTACCTAAAAATGTATCAGTGTTTTTCTTGTAAGAGTATGTCCACCATTAGCAAAAAACAATTAATTCAAGATAGATTACACTTGAGACCACTTCAGATGGGAAAAGAACCCACATCTCCTTGCTACCCTGACGGATAATTTTGCACACCGAGGTAGATAATTACTTAGGTATGTTTAACCGCAAAATTTATCCGACTAAACGCTAGCTTTGACAGCGAGAAACACATGACTTGAGCGAGAAACTTTGTCGAGTAAATCTAAAGTTATATTAGCTTAATTTGACTATAAACAATCAATCTCACAAACTACTTAATACGTTAAAAAGTTTGATTTCTACCGTTTTAAACTTTCATGGTCACTAACATTAGAATAGTTTGAGCGAGCACTAACATTAGCGCCATGATCACGGAGTAACGCTTGCAACAGTGCCGAAATATCGGGAACTCAAAAATAAGGTACATGGTAGCAATCTCGTAACAAACTATTCTAATTGATTTCTACCAGTTCAAAGCAACCTTTTCTCAATAGAACATGCGCACGCGTCGCCAACACGTTTCACGGCCCAATGGCACGCGGCGTGAACTGTGCGCACTGACAGTGACCAATAAATGACTTGTTTAAATGTAAATGCAGTCTATTGAGTTATTAGTGCACTCATGAACACCTCATTACAATGTATAACTTATCGTTTCATTAATTTTTAGGTTCAGTAGTAAAGTTTTTATAACTATTTATTTTTATTTTTTAAGGAATCGTTATACAGCTAAACAACATTTAACATAATACAATAGAACGGCATACGGCAATTCTAACATAATTGAAATCTTCAGATTTGTTTAAAATAAATCCCACGCCTTAAGGAAACGAGACAAAATGAATGAATGAATGTAGTCCAAAGTTTGGACATGTTAAGTTTATTAAAAAAAAAGTCATTCAAAAATCAAAATTATTTATTATTGCAAATACCTAGGCCAGAAAAGCCCTTTTCTCGCCCGTATTTTTGATGTGATTTGATAAACGAAATAACGACGAGAGATGCTCTAAAAACAATTAAATTAAATTAACAATGTCTGTATAATTTTTCATTCGCGCTATTATTTTGGTACGTCTTTCCCAAGTCACGCAACTATTTGACAATTTTAATTTGGCTAAGTAGTCTCAGAACCACTTCACTTAACGAGCAGACCATAGTATGGATTTGAAAATTAATCTAAGTAGTATTATAAAGGTAAACTTTTCTTTTTTAGAGATCGCTTCTAGCGATAAGACCGCTTAAATTGTAAATTTATTTTTTATACTGTTTGTAGGAGTATCTATCTATCTATTTTTTGTAAGAAAAACTTACGCAGTATCATTGAGGTATAATGTACTAGCGTAGTACATTATACCTCAATGCGCAGTATACACTTTTAAAGTAGTTGAGTAGGGAAGATTGGGGATAGTTGACTATAGGGGTGAGTTTAATAACTGTCAAATGCTAGATTGATTTGGCAGTTACTTGCGTCATTCAGCTAAGTGCAAAAAATTTAATGCGTGTCGGGGTGGGCAGAAATTAGATATGAAAAACTCATAAGTAGTTTCTTTTTGAGTTTTTCACATCCAATTTAATATTGAAACACTTTCGAATGAATACTTATTGATATTTTGTATGGAACAGCTGATTTGTTTTTGTAGTTAGAGAGTTGGTCTAATAGAAAGAGTTGTTCGTTTGTATCACGGGAGTCTTCTCAAAAGGTTTGGATGGTGATAAAAAGTCAACCTGTATAGAATTTTATCCAGTTCCGTGAAGTAGTTAGTCATTTAATAACAATTAGCAATAAGCTGATAGATTTTCCAGTTCTCACAAATAATATAACACACACAATTCACTCAGTTTCTATTCATAAAATACCAGGCTTTGCTTTGCAATCATTTTGACTTTTAATTACTTGCAATGTTAAGCGGAAAAGGTTAAATAAAAGTACTTTTAGCAAATTGACCGAACGAACAACAATGATTTATGTTGCGTGCCCGACAGGGTCCATAACACTGGTCTTAAATTATTGTATAACACCTAATGTCGGTACATTAAAGTTCTGCAATCAATTATTGAGTATGTCAATTGAGTCGGTAAAATCTCGTTGAATATCCGTACAGAACCTTGGCTATGATTCTCTTTTCATTAAATCTTTGTCCTGAAATCAAAAAAATACAAAAATGTAGCAATAGCAAATTTTTGAAAGTTTCTAAAAAGTTCAAGTAAAATGTAGTTAATAAAATATATGTGTATAATACTTTGTGAGGGAAACATCATAAATGTTCAATATTTAATGGGACAGCTGTATAAAATGCATATAAAATGGATACAATCAAATCCCACGATTCATCTTACGTTATGTCTAGACAAAATAAATTCAGATTTTATCATGGAAAAGAAAGATGAACACAATGAACAATATACTTAGACACAACATTTGAATATAAATTACATGTGTTATTACCACAAACCAGCCAAGTGCAAGTCGGACTTGCATATCAAGCGTTCTGTAAAGTAATTTAATTAATTAAACTAAGGATTCTTTGCAAAAGCGTCCGGCTCATATAAATTATTTTCTATAGAAACTAACTCTTCATGGTTAATATTGCAGGAAGCTGCTGGATGCAGGCCGCGTCCAACCGGCCAATCTAGCAGTCATTGGGGGAGACCTATGTACAGCAGTGGACGTTTGCTGAAATGATAATGATAAACTAACTCGTTTGATAACTGTGCGTTACCTGTGTTCGCACGATAGAGCAAATAAAGAAACAGTTTAAAAAACAAACAAATTCTTTGCATAGCATATTTTTGTTTTTTGTAGGTAATTATAATTGTTAGTTTTACGATTCAAAAGATAGAGCACTTTTAAGTAAGACAGCGTATACTTAGTATGCTCAGTAGTTATAGCTAATGAACCCTCACAAAGTAAGAAGTATAGCAATTTAATTGCAAACGTTATGTTTATAATGAGTGTTATTAATGAAGTAAGTATACTACAGAATCTGACTTTAATTAAGTATACTTTGTTCAAACATATTATTATTACTTTTACTACGGTCCAACTTTAGACAGGTCTTTTGGAACATTGGTTAAGGACTTATTTTTAGGCAGATAATTTATAATATATTGTTTTAAACTTTCATGGTCACTAACATTATAATAGTTTGTTACGAGATTGCTACCATGTACCTTATTTTTGAGTTCTCGATATTTCGGCACTGTTGCAAGCGCCATGATCACGGAGTATCTGATCAGTTACTCCGTAATCATAGCGCTTGCAACAGCACTTGGAACTCAAAAATAAGGTACATGGTAGCAATCTCGTAACAAACTATTCTAAAGATAATGTATATTCGCGCACAAAAACAAAAGGAATGAAAAATTCTTTTTTAATAATAATTATTGCCTTTGGTTGTAAGTTTTTATAATTCTGACTTCATTGCACATTAAGCTGGATCCAGATATGTTATTTTGTCTGTTCCGTACCTCCGCCGTACCACCGTACCGTACCGAACGTCCAAACTAGCGTTCTTGTGACGCAAAGCTGATACAGAACGGAGGTACGATACGGAAAAAAGAAAATAATATTATTTGGACCCAGCTTTACCTGTTTCTGTTTTAAAGAGTCATAACACTCATAAGTCATAACCTAACAATCCATAAACTTTTTAGCATTTGCTCATTTATTTTGGACACTAGGTTTTTGACTGTGGACAGTATTTTAAGGTATTTATTTTTCGGATAACCTACAACAGTATGGCTTGGGCGGGCCCGTATTTACATCATAATCTATCGTCCGATTAAGCCGAATTTCAGAGAAGCCTTGCAATAGAGGCCGAGTAATTGGATCGCGAGGGGCGGAGTGCGGATTAATTTCTATAAGGGTTATTGTTTGGGTTTAACTTTGAATGTATGCCATATGCATAACATACGTTATAATAGAAAAAAAAACTTTTACATTCCACATTAAAATCTAAAAAAATATTATTTTCGACAAAATCCATAGCACCTGGAGGCCTAATACGAAAGCGCATCGTTCGTTCGGTCGAATTATCCGATCAAATTAAAATATCCATTCACCTGTATCAAAGGTTTGACAATTTATGAACAATTGAAATCGGTCGGGTTATTTACACGGCTAGATTAAGTTGGTCATATTTTATCAAAGGATTGACACATGATACTGGCTATTTCAATTTGTTAGATTTATACGACCAAACGAAAGATACATTTTCGTGCTAGGCCTCCTGATTTTTCCCTTATAGGAAGTCAATTAGATAAAATGGTCCTTATATATTTTTTCTCAATTCTTGTTTTTAACAAGTCTATTAATTGAAGATAAATAACACTTGAAAAAAATTATCGACCTCAGGTGGGACTCGAACCCACGTCCCATCGCATACCGGGCGAGTGCTTTGACCACTAAGCTAGCGAGGACGTCACGTAACAAGATGAAATTCCTCTATTATTTTGTTGGTCGTTTCATTAAAAACCTATAAAGACGTTGATAATGTCTGTTCGGCTTATTATTGAAATAACTTTTTTTTGTCTTAGGTAAGTTTTAATTATGAGGTAAACAGATGATGATGACAAGGTAGGACAAGTTTAAGTTTATTCAATGAAAGGAAACACATGCTTAATCTATGACAAAGAAAATTCAATACTTCTTAATAAAACTACTCCGCAAACACTATAATTTAGAAATCGTTTTCTTATGTGGTAAGTTTAAATTTTGTTTTTAGCAATTACCATGCTAGGTTTATCTAAGATTTTTAATACTTGAAAAAAAATCGTCCGCCTCAGGTGGGATCCGAACCCACGTCCATCGCATACCGGGCGAGTGCTTTGACCACTAAAGTTATTACGCTGGCTTTGACAGCGAGAACCACTTGAAAGATTTCGTCGAGTTGACTAACGTCTCGGAAGCTTAGTGGTCAAAGCACTCGCCCGGTATGCGATGGACGTGGGTTCGGATCCCACCTGAGGCGGACGATCTTTATTTTCAAGTATTAAAAATAGTGAGTTTATCCGGATGTAACATTAAGAATCAACTTTTATCATTAGTGTTCAGTTTCAGTCTAGACTACACCCTTTTCTGAAGCTTAAAAACGCTTATTACGTCCATCAACATCTCTAACCCATGGATTTAAATACGGCACATCGTCGGACCGGCGCGGGCGCAGCCGAGTGAGCGCTAATTGGCTTTTTGTTCGCTATCGCGCCATCGACGAGCTCTATATACCGCTTGCTATGTGGAGACAGGATGCCGCCGAACTGAGGTGCAATGTCTCTTTATTGTCTATAGATTTTAATCTTTTGGGCAAGCTAATGTCAAGTTTTTAAGTAGGTATGTTTCGAGTGAGCACAGCCTAAAAGATTTACAAGAACAATAACAAAACATACATACGCCCTGTATGTATGTTTTGTTAGGTAAATGTTATATCAAGTTAAGCTAGAATTTAATAACATATGTTTATATTAGGTTTGGGGAAAAGTCTTTTCGCATTATAGTATGTATGAACTTTTAATAAAATCTCTTTGGCTGTACTGTTTGTATCTGACTGGTTTTGGTATTATTAAAAGTTTAAATAATAAAGAAGATAATTCCAAATTCAAATTAGAAAAAATTGTGTTTTTCATTTGTTTTTCGTACTGTCAAGATGATTGAATCTAATGAAGAAATTCAATACATTTTAAAATTTTACTACAAAAAAGGTAAAAATGTAACGCAAGCCGCGAAAAAGATTTGCGATGTTTATGGACCTAGTGCAGTGTCTGTGAGAGTGAAGTATTTTGATCAGAAGCCCCAAAATTTCTATAGCAATGGGATCATGTCCCTACCTTCATGATGGCAAAAGTTATCTAACAAAATGCTACCTACATACGTTAGTTAAATGTAAATAAACTATATATATATTTTTTTAAATTTTCTTAAAAAACTTTTCTAAAGAAACTTTTCCCCCAACCTATTATATCATATTTCTGACTTCACCATATTATTTATATACATATGCATATAAATATTAGTTGAATGTTATTCAGACCATATTAAGTACCTATATACTTCAAGCCAAAAAATCGCTTGATAGAAAAACGTATATTGGTCTAAGTTTCATTATCGACGACTGTCTGGTGTAGTGGTTCGCGCTCCGGACACAAAGCCTGGCGTTTGCGGGTTCGAATCCCGCACGATCACGAGCATTTGTCACCTAAGTCACGGATGTTTTTAAACTTAATTCATTTGTGTATCCGTTATCTAGTCGCCATAGTACATGTGTGATTGTGAAAATAATTTATTATTTAATTTATTTCTTCATTACCATAGTACTAAGTAAAAACTCAAGCCAAAAATCTAAGGTCTAAGTTTAATTTTGCGACGATTGCAATAAAAACAAAGCCTTAAACTATTTAACCATAGTACTACTATCAAGTGCCCAAACAGTCTTGATTTTGAATACGGTCTATGACATAACGGGCCGTATTTATAGCGGGTCATTCGCGTCGCCCCGCGCATCGCTGAGGATGCGCGCGCGCTTCCGCAGCGGTGAATCACGCGCAATTTGTCATTTGCCACACATTGGGTCAAGTAAGAGACCCATATATTTATTGATTTGCTAAATCATGATTTAGAAATAGTGTGTTACCATCATCAAGCTCAATGACAACTGAGGACCATAAATCTCGGTAACATCGATCAGTGATTTTAAACCTAAACTCTCTCTGCCTTATTAAAAAAAAGATAGACTAGGTTTAAACCATGTCTAAAGATTAGCCAACCAATTTTAAATATGGATTATTATTACTGAGACATGTCTGATGTGTCAACATTTTAAAATTAGTTGGTTATTTTTAGACATGGTTTAAACCTAGTCTATCATAGTTTTCTCTCACTTAGTTTCTGGAATTTACCACGGTAAGAACTTAAAAGGATTTTAATCGCTCTTAAAAATAGAGCTAAGAAGTATTGACTAAACTAGTAAAGAATTCAAATAGGATAGAATAATATTAAAAATCATAGTAAATACCAGATACGTAATCATAATTTTCGTGAGTGTTTAGACATTTAGCTCGAGCCGATTTAGATTTATTATTTTACTTAATAGGTCATTCCAGTAATTAAACACGCCAATAAAACAACAAGGAAGTGCGTAAGTATGGCCTATTTTTACTCTACATTAAATGTTCATTCATTCATCCATCTCAGCCTATTCATGAAGTAATCACCGTGTCCACTGCTGGACGTAAGCCCCCCTAAAAAGCACCAAAAAGCACGTTCTTCCGCTTTTTCCCCCTCTGCCAGCCGTCTTTTTAAGGTCGCCGGCACGTCGGTAAATAAATAAATAAATATAAATATTTGACAACATCACATACATTGCTCTGATCCTACGGTAAGTTGCTAGAGCACTTGTGTTATAGAAATCAGAAACAACGACGGTACCACAACACCCAGACCCGAGTCAATATAGAAAATCTCGTTTTCTATATTGACCCGACCGGGGATCGAACCCGGAACCTCAGAGATGGCGGCGCCTTATATAGTCCGGCGTGCTCGCCTCTCGGCGACGGAGGTCGTCGAGGTCGGTAAGGAAACCTAGAATTGATATTGTAAGTAAATCTCATGCCTACACTAGAAAGATTTTTTATTTTAAACTATTAACACTCCTACAATAGAGAAAGCTTTGCTTCATCAAGTAAGACAATTACCAACAATCAATTATGCATTCGCTGTCGTCTGAGCTAACAAGGCAATTTACAGGCTTCTGTAAATCTAGGAATGCATTATTACTAGAGTTTTCTAGGCTTTATACTAATTTGATACGTTTCACTAATTAAATCTAAACATACCTACTTTGAAGGAAAACTTTAGTTTAAAGACAAATAAGTAAATATTGGACAGCATCACATATATTTCTCTGATCCTAAGGTAAGTAGCTTAAGCACTTGTTTTATAGAAATCAGAAACAACAGTACCACAACACCCAGACCGACCGGGGATCGAACCCGGAACCTCAGAGATGACGGCGCCATTTATAGTCCGGCGTGCTCGCCTCTCAGCTACGGAGGTCGTCAATTGTACTAATTAAATCTCTGTTGAAATGCGTAGCGAGCGAATTCTAAGTCTATGGTTCAAACATACCTACTTTGTATGAACACTTTAGTCTTAAGATATCTCGCATATACAGGGTGTCACTGAAAGTATGTATCCATTTGAACAGGCGCATAGCAGGGGTCATACCTGAACTTTTTGGCTCTATGAATGTGGATTCCATTTTCGATAGGAAATAAGTTGTGATTGGTTTTTCATTTTCTCGTAACGCATTAGAGCTTAAACAAAAATTTAACAAACAACCTATCAAATAGAACAGATTCATTTTTGTTTAATATGTTGTAAGAAGGTTATATAGCCGTTCCTTAAAAAGTTATTATGACCATCTAGCAAAAACATTAACCGACTCGACCACACTGCTTTGACTTTATTAAGCGCGTTCGTTGCGCTATTACTTTTCTAATTAAATAACGACAAGTAATAAACTGTGAATCATGATTTATATACAGGTTAACAAATATAAATTTTACTAGCTTTATTACGCATGTCTTAATTAATCGTAAACGTACGTGTAACCTTTTTACAGAAATAAATTGGTTTTTATTGGTTTTCGCGTGTTTTTATAATTTTAGTATTTTGCTAGCATAGCAGATGAAACGAATAGAAAATTAGTGGAATATAAGTACTTACATATAAAAAAACTAAGAAACCTCAATATCTGTCCTAAAATTGCTTCGGTTTAGTTTCTTACGTAGTTTCTACGACATTATCGTTGCGTTTAATTCTCAACCAGCAATTTTAGTTGAAGTTGTTTTGTTTTATTCACTTCAGTGAGTCTTGAGATTACAGGAAAACAATCTTAGTTACAATATTCCTGGGTAAAATCAGTACTAATAATTCATACTATAATATTATATTCTCGGGTCTGGGTGTTGTGGTTCCGTCGTTGTTTCTGATTTCTATAACACAAGTGCTTTAGCTACTTACCTTAGGATCAGAGCAATGTATGTGATGTTGTCCAATATATATTTTTTATATTTTTTATATTCTTCTGTTTTCTCTAACCAGCCTTATAAACGTGTACGTGAGCTGTATTTCTCAATCACCAAAAGGCTCTGTGTCCATAACACCCGTCCGGCAATTTCACGAAGGTCAAATCTTTGACCTTAACCTTTCGACCTTGACATTCCTATATGGGCTTCGAGCCTTACGTGATAGGCCTTTTGTAAACGATAAGATCTTTTAAAGCTTTGCTGAAACCCATTATTTGCGGCTATCAAAAAATAAAACCATTATTTTTCCCTCTCAATGGATGAACGTTAGTTAAGATTATGGTTTAGGTACTAGCTAAAAATGATATTGATATTTTAAGAGAATGTTTTAAAGAAAAAATTTATGTTCTGGGAGTTCGTAGTGTACGTGATATAATTTTGCAGAAGATACTGCATTGCGACATTTTACTGATATCACATTTCATGTTAAAGTAAAAAAGAGTTATTTGTTATGCAATGCTTACAAAAGAAGCTTGCTCTTGTTCAGATTTTATCGTAGAAAAAAAATTGAAGTAGTTTCTGTTATTTATTTTGTAAGATTTATTGCAAATTTCTTTTTTTATCCCATCACACAAAACACTTTTCATTTATTATTTCTTGCTGTGGTCCGATGTTTCAAAGTTCATTTATTGCATTCATGAATACAAAAAATACACAGTGAAACAATGAACGCGGTATTTTTTTTTATAAGCCCAATGATATTAATACAAACATCATTAACCCAATGATACTTTTACAAAAAAGTATCACCGGGTAAGGACTTTTATCATACAAATTTTGGGGGTCACCATCACCATTCATAAAACTTATAACTGTTTACCAGAAAACAAAAGCTAATGAATAAGGACATTGAGAAAAAACGCTTAATTGAATTCTAAATTAAGATTCTATAAGCGTCTCATAACAGGTGAGCTCGTGTGACAATGGACACAGCTGACGGAGCGCAGATAGCCGCGATGCACACGATAATTGCTCACATGTACTTTCTTTTTTATACACTGCTCTACTGCCAACATATGAGCAAAATGTGCCAATCATTTACAAACTTATATACCTAATTAATTGCCGTGTGGTGCCGGCACGTTCAAAGAATTGTACCACCCCTTCTCTTCCTATGGATGTCGTAAGAGGCGACTACAGGAGGACCGCCATAAAAAGGCGGGCAGCAGCGTCTCCTCTCCACCATTGGCCAAACTGCGATCGCCAACCCGCCTGCCAAGCGTGGCGATTATGGCAAAATCCTCCATTTGGAGAGGTCTGTGTCCAGCAGTAGACCGATATAGGCTGGTGATGAATGATGATAAATGATGAATAATTAATTTATTATCTTAAAATGTCCCAAGCTCGCGAGTTCCTACTCATCAGTAAAAGCTCATTGCTATTTACTCAGCTGCAGAAAGGAGAGTAATGACATTTGAGGGTACTGTGTGGTTTGTTTCCTTGGTAATTCTGAAGCGACGATTTGGTATGTTCTGAATGCGATAGGACATTGTGCGTCTAAGGTTGGTTTCTCAAAACGACTGCTGAAGTTGTGGTTCTGTCTGGGTAACCGCATGTTATCCAGAACCTGCAACAATGGTCTAATGAAAAAGGTTCCCTGAACGCTGACCCTATGGCATGCGCTACAGAAGTCTGTCGCATGCGTTTACCTATGCTTTATTTTATAGTTAAAATATCGTTATTTTTCGATTTGGAATTGCTCAGATCCTATGAGGTATTGAGGAAGTGGCTCTGCTGCTTAACAAACGAGGACTTGTGAATGTGAAAGGCAATTAGCAGAAAAGAACCTGATTTTACCGTCTTTAGTAAAATTCCTTTTATTTTTTAGTGAATTAACTTAAATTTATAAAAATAAATAAATCTTATAAGAGTCAGACTTAGTGAAATTAAAAAGTAAATATTGTTTTGAACATTAATCGTCTTTAGCCACGAAAAGCAAACGTATGAAAATAAATATCACTTTTAATCAGCGTGTATCTTTCAATGCCAATCTATATTGCTAATCACAAGTTTTCATGTCTAGTTATTTGTAACGATGTATTAAAAATGACTAATAGTGTTTTTACTTTTAGTTTTAGCAACATTACAGACAGAATAGTTTTTTACGAGATTGCTCATGTACCTTATTTTTGAGTTCCGGATATTTCGGCACTGTTGCAAGCGCCATGATCACGGAGTAACTCATGTTCTAATGTTAGTGACCATGAAAGTTTAAAACAATATATTACAGACAGAATTACAGTTTGAACAGAATAAGTTTGAACAAAGTTTGAACAGAAAACATTGTTGCTTCAACAGTATTCATGAACGTATAGAGAAAGTGTTATTATCTTCCGGTTTTTCTTGTTTTATCGAACGAAAATCAGCACGCGTTATTCTTTAAGAATGAAGTGCCGTAAGTGCAAAAAAATTGCTTCACAATAGATGCGTTCCATTTTACACAATGCAGTGTGTGTGATGTCATGGCGCCGAGAAAAAACAAATCAAGGTTTATGTTGCCAGTTTCGACAGACAAGATATAGACACTATATTTCGTTTTCACCCTAAACAATTGGCTCACTGGTAGTGAAACAAAATGAAAATTCAAGTGTTATTTATCTTTAATAAAACCTTGCATGGAATTGCAAACAAAAATTATCAAAATGAAAATTTGATGAATTTAACGATTGCATTAGTGTTCATTAAACTGTAATAAGTAAAAATAATTTTAAATGCTTCAAATAAACGAAAAGACAAATTCATGAGCAAGCTCAGTAACTATTTTTAAACTAGAGTGCATTCATTCAGACAGAGTCATGAAAATTGTAAAATGGCTTATTAAATGACATTGAGTTTTTTCAGTCTAAGTTTAAAGAAACATTACCATGGATTTCGTCATTTTATTTGGACGTAAAAGACACATCGTCCTGCTCAAATACAACATTTTTTGTATGAGACCAACATCAAATAAAAAAAAATCGATAAGGAATTTCAGAAGAATACTAATGTGTACATACAACACTAAATGTGAGTTTCACAAAATTAAATAAATAAAATGTCTATAATTGTAATTTTGCAAGCCTGAATAAAATGTTTTTCAATGGGTTCGTCAACCTGCGCGTACGGCAGAAAAATTCCGCCAATAACAAGTATTGCGAAATGAACGTAGAGAATTACTTTATTATCATATTCTCTCGGATTCAGAGGTCAAACATTCTCGCCCCATCTCGAAGTGGATTACAGGATAACTCAATACAAAAGTCCAGTCCAGGGAGTCATCCCGGATTATTTTACTGAACGGCACGTAACTCAGTAATCTCATATTATTATTAGGTTACGCTACGTTCGCAGGCGACTGACCTTTAACTTGCAAGGTTTCGGCGGCCATCGCGGACAGCTGTCAAATTTGGGATGTTCGAAATTTAAAACGGTATTAGATTTTAACCTGATTAAGGCAAAGGAAGTGTTCGTTATACGGGTTGATTAGAGTGCATTGATTGTTTTAATTTTTTTTTTAATGAAACGAAAGATTATGATTTTAACCATCGCGTCATCACTTAAACATTTATACAGATGAATTTTATGAATGGTTTAAAAATATTTTCCATAAAACGAGTGAATGAAAGTTATTTATAGCTGTTGTTATTGCAGCCATTCAAAGTTTGCGTGGGTTTTCTTATGTTTACGATACGCATTCATTAGTGACGTTCATCTGCTTATTTAAAAGAACACAGGTTTATACAGAACCAAAACGATTAAAAATGTACAGCGATAATGGTGGAGTAATTAAATATATGTTAAGGAAATGGTGACATATATTTACTATATTAAAAACATTAAACATGACAAATTTTGATTGATAAATCACAAATTTTATTAACCACCATTAAAGTACATATTATACAGAATGTACAAAAGAATGGGACACTCCTTAAAACCACGTGATCAGCTGGTCATATACAACAACTTTTCCTATGGAAACTTTTGTATGGAGAAGCTGATTTTTTTTATTGATTTCGATGTTGCTCCCATAGTAAAGTTGTTGTTTTAAGGAGTGTCCCATTCTCTTATACACCCTGTATAACCTATTACGTTATTATCTGAAAACAACAAAATGAATTACGGTAGGTAAAGGGTTTAAATCCCTTTTGTTAGCAAACACTTCTGAGTGCTTTACAACGCTGTCTATTAAAAGTTTTCGTCCGGGATATAGGTAAATTGATAATCGATAATTAAATTTGTTTAACCGGTTTTCCGTGTTTTGGTTCCCGTAAATATCGGATTCCCCATATTACGAAACATCAAATACCCGCATTGCACCCATTGCTCGTAATACCTATCTGCATTCTTAGTCTTAATTAAAATCTCGATACCGATTCGAGGTTTAAGCCCCCATTCAGATCCATCCGACAACGAATTGACAATAAGTCACGTGACAATACCGTAAGTTAATCATATTTAAAGTGTCACGAGGTATTCCGGTCGACAATTTGGTACCGAACGGAAATAAATCGCATGCCATTTCTTATCAAAAGTATTTAATCTACAAATATTAGCAGACAAATAGTGTTTTGATTGTAAATATCTACGTTCTTAACTTTCAGCTAATGAGAAAACAACCGGTATTTTTAGGGTTCCGTACCCAAAGGGTAAAACGGGACCCTATTACTGAGGCTCCGCTGTCCGTCTGTCAGTCTGTCTGTCCGTCTGTCACCAGGCTGTATCTCATGAACCGTGATAGTTAGACAGTTGAAATTTTCACAGATGATGTATTTCTGTTGCCGCTATAACAAGAAATACCAAAAAACCGAATTAAATAAATATTTATGGAAGCTCCAATACAACAGACATGTTTTTTGGCCGTTTTTATGAATAGTGACAAGAAACCCTTCGGGCGCGAGTCCGACTCGCACTTGGCCGATTTATTTTATTTTATAACCAAACGCCATCTTATTTTTTATAAACCACGTTCGTAATCGACAACCAAACGCAGCGGTCTTATTCTATAATTCAATAAATGTACTTTTTACACACCAACTCATCCGGAACGCGAACGAAAGTCAGTCAATTAACATTGGTAAGACGAAACGTTTTTCGCGCGCATTCTCACGGACATAACGCGGACATTGTTTGCGATGACGTAATTTTTTATCTTATCATCGAGATCGGCAAAGGAAACTATCTTTTTGCAGCCATAATTCAAAATATAGGCTTATCAACTGGATAGTGATCGAAATAAACGAAGAGTTCCGTACCATTCTTATACCATTCGACAGACATCTATAAAAACGCCAAAAAAACACGTTTGTTGTATGGGAGCAAATATTTATTTTATTCTGACTTTTTAGTATTTATTGTTATAGCGGCAACAGAAATGCATCATCTGTAAAAATTTCAACTGTCCAACAATCACGGTTCATGAGATACAGCCTGGGAGGTAACCACGAACTCTTAAAACAATCTCAAATCTGTCAAACATTATCAAATCTGTCAAATTTTCTATGTAATGACGTACCAAAATTGACAGATTTGACAGCTTTGAGATTGTTTTAAGAGTTCATGGTTACCCCACTGGTGACAGACAGACACACAGACAGCAGAGCCTTAGTAATTGGGTCCCGTTTATCCCTTGGGTAGGGAACCTTAAAAACCGGCCAGTGTCAATTGTTGACGATATAACCTACAAAATTATATTCTGTATTACCTTTAACGCAGACCATTCATGACAGTTAAAATTATGAACGAGCAAAACTGTATTCTATGTATCTAAACTGTAAATATTATGCTTAGGTAAAGATTAAACCATATGACGATTATCGCAGAAAAAAACATCAAAAATTTTTAACCTTCTTTAAATCCGACGTGTTTTCTTTAAGAAGTTTAGTGAGAAAGCTAATATTAGATGCTTCTTTTAAAGCTTCTTCTTTTTTTTCATCCATTAAATAAATCTTGACAGTAAGCTTCTGAATACTACTCAATATTTGACTCCACAGACAGACTGGCAGAATAAAACAAGTCTATTACATACAACCCAATTTGATTTTGATATTATATCTAAGAACCGTAATATATTGTTTTAAACTTTCATGGTCACTAACATTAGAATAGTTTGTTACGAGGTTGCTACCGTGTACCTTATTTTTAAGTTCCCGATATTTCGGCACTGTTGCAAGCGCCATGATCACGGAGTAACTGAAGATCTTGCGGGTAAGTTATAGTTAGTGCCGAAATATCGGGAACTCAAAAATAACGTACATGGTAGCAATCTCGTAACAAACAATTTAAGAACCGCAAGTCGTAAAGTTGAAGGAAATTAACACTATAAATAAACTTTACTATCTCTGAACAATCAATTCTTGATCGTTACGTTGATAATACTAATTGTAAATATTATGAAAGTATGTAAATCGCTCGTTACAAAAATATTGCGTGCTATATGCAAATCTCTTGATAATATCTTTGAGTAGTTACTTACCTAATTTAAATTAATCAATGCGTGTAAAATATTGTAATCTAATTATATAAAGTCATAAAGTACAAATATTTTTTTGGTTTTTAGGGTACCGAAAGGGTAAGACTGCGCTGTCCGTTTGTCCGTCTGTCTGTCCGTCTTCACCAGGCTGTATCTCATAAACCGTTAGTTAGACAGTTGACATTTTCACAGATGATGTATTTCTGGTGCCGCTATAACAACAAATACTAAAACCCAGAATAAAATAAATATTAAGGGGACTCCCATACAACAAAAGTGATTTTTTGCTCGTTTTTATAGATAATGGTGGGCCGGTTTTTATTTTACCCGAAATTTAATTATAATATATTAAAATATAGAATAAATTACCATTATTGATAACGTAGTAATCCTACATCTTGTCCACTGCCGGACAAAGGCTTCCCAAATGCACGCCTATTAGCCCAATCCTTGGTTATTCTTTTCCATCCGGTGCCAACAGCGAATTCCATTATCTGGGACATTTATTAAAGCTCTTAGCCCTAAATTCACTGGTTTGAAACTAGGTATTAATATATTAAATGGAGAGGGAATAATAATCATATTAACCACTATGTTTCGTCCTTTAATGTTTGTCTAATTTTAAAACCCTTGCCATCAAACGCCTACAGACTGTCATTCATTATTTATAGCATTGATACTAATATTTTAATTACCACGAAATATTATGCATAACTAAGTAAATGAGTTAAGTTTACTAAGTAAACTTGTTAATTGTAATACCACAAAATTGTGTCTCGTTTCAGCGGCCGACGGGTTAATATAAAATGTTGTTAACCACTATTGCGAATTTAAATACTGCATTGCTGTTTTCGTTATTTGCTTTACTATATACTGGTATTAATCAACTACGTCACTTTATTGCTTTTTTAAATAAATGCTGTCACTTCTTCTTCTTTCGTGTCGGCAAGAACACGGGCTAAATCTTACTTGCCCAGAAGGCGGCTACCGTGGTAGCCCTCTGGTTACTGACAAGTAGGTCCTCACGCGAGCAGGTGGTCGGGCACGCGGGACAGTTAGTGAGGTAAGCCATGGTTTGCAGGGGTTCTCCACATTCACAGCTGGCGTCTGCGCTACTTGAGTACCCCCACCGACACAGGTTATCTTTACTTCGACCAACCTGGGTCCTCAGCCTGTTAAGACTTCTCCAGGTTGGCCAAGGTTCCTTATAGCCTGGAGGCAGATTTTCATCGGGGAAACTGTCACTGGTGGAACCTGAAATGTACCTCGCTGAACCGAACTATATTCATGTTATTCCCGCAAACTGAATTGTTAAAATGTATCATGACCAGAAGCTCAATTCCCGTATTTTAACAATAGCCGCAATCCAGTGTCGATCCGGTCCCAGTAACGTTATTATCTAAAACGGTATTCTTGTAATCTTCAACTTTTAAGTCCTTAACACCACCCAAGTGCCTAAAATCTCGAATATGAAAATCAAATTGTCAGAATACCTGTTACTTGAATCTAAAAATTTAAAATACGATATGCTAGAAGAGGATTTAATAAACATCATGAATCGAATAATTTTGATTTTTCGTTAAGTCCCTTGGATTAAAACGAGCACAAAAAAGCGTCTATTTTTCATAAATTACAAATGTTCTCTTAAACGACACAAGCTATTTTATTACTGTATTCACACAAAACAAGATTTTAGAAAAATACATGTTTTGAATTGAGAGATTTATTTAAAAATTCTCGTTAAAGGCATTAATTTCATTAAAAACATGTTTTTCCGATTTTTAGAGGTCATCCGCACGCGCGAAATTGTATGGGCGCGACGCGTCAAGGTAATTCAAGCGTGTTAAGGCCTTAAATAAAAAGCATAAAATTATCGTAATGCGACTGAAAGTTGGACAAAGAAATATTTGATATTGGTTTCTTTTATTTTCAGTTGCATCACGAACCGTTATTACTTTTTTTTTGTTTACGAGAATACCGTTTCTGATCGTTATGTTACTAGGACCGGGCTGACACTGGATTGCGATTGCTGTAAAATTACGGGAATCGGGCTTCAGGTTACAAGTTGGCTGTTCTTTTGTATTAAAAAATATTATTAAGGCTGTGTCTTTGATGAGAGTAAACTTATCAGCTATGTATAGCAAAATTTGTAACAGTGTATGTATGCTGCTAAAACTCTGATTTGTTTAATTTCAAACAAGGTATCGAATCCCTGAGTGGTGAGTTTGGGCACAATGCATTCAAATAGCACTGGGATACACTTATAAAATTATCGCAAGTGGTCAGAGGTTTCCATTTATAGGTTACTTAGGTTTGGTCGCGATCGCTCCAAATGTAATGACAAAACTTGCCGCATCTTGAAAAATTAAAAAAGATTTCTTTTTCACGCAGTGTATGACAATAATTTGTGGTTGGGACTATCCTTTTTAGCAACTAAAACTTGTGCCAGGAGGCCCCGCCTTTACATATCTATTAGATAAACATACTTTCTTTATCACACTTCAGAGTCATAAAACTATATACTCGTAATTATCTTGATGCGGATGATCCTTAGGATTATGGTCAGGTCAAGCGCACAACAACAAGAAACCGGCCAAAGCAGTATGGGGTATGAGATTCTTCTTTCTTATATTAGGTACTAATTAAACTTAGGATAGTAGCTTAGAATGCGAATTTCGTTGCATCTTGCAGTTTCGGAAATCAAATCAAATCAAATTCATTTATTTCTAAGTCCGGAGGAGCACCGGGAGGCTTTAGAAGATGCTAATGGAAGTGAATGAAATTGTTCCGATATCGATTGTCTGATAAAGGATTAAAAAATATTTCAATTTTCAAGTTTTCTCGTAAATATGTCAATATTTACGAGAAAACTTGAAAATATCCTTCATCGTCAGTTAAATAAACATATTTTGTCAAATATCTCGTCTCATATTTTGTCTTTATTTATTTATTTATTTAAAACTTTATTGCACAAACTTACAATGAGTGTACAAATGGTGGACTTAATGCTAAAAGCATTCTCTGCCAGTCAACCATTGGGTCATGCAGAAAGCTTGCAAATGGTGCGGTAAGATCAAATTATAGAAAAAAAAGTTAATTAAGGCAATAATAATTCCACAAACTTATTCTAGCTAAATACCTATATATAATATGTTATATTTTGTCTTCTAATCATAATAAAATAATTGATCAAATTATGACATAATGAAGACGAAGAAAGTAACCTATCAGCACCGATTGATAAAAAAATCAGATGCCTAAATGATTAATGAGCAATAAAGACATACTTGAACTATAATAAATATGCATGCATGCAACCTTTTCTTTGTTACCTAAAGACCACAAATATACAGGGTGTAAAAGAGAATGGGACACTTCTTAAAACCACGTCATCAGCTGGTCATCCACCTACCACGTCATCAACAACTTTACCTATGGGAGCAACATCGAAATCGTAATTTTATTTTCAGATGCTCCATAAATTACCATCGAGCTATGCAAGAAGTTTTTATGGAGAAGCTGAAAAAAAAACTCGATTTCGATGTTATCTTGTACACCTTGGATAATAAAAATTATAATTGTTACTAGACCAGTTATGTCCTCAAAAGTCTGGTGAGCATAGGCCTCTCTAACTAAATGCACGTCACTGAAGTGCCCTATCCTATCCACGCCTATATTCCTTAATCTGCTGCCTGCAGCTTTTCATAAACTCGTATCATCGAAAATATATCAAGTAAAAGTCCTTGGCCAGTGTTGCTAATGCATTAGAAGAGTCTTTCCCAAATATTTAGATAGCAATGACATCATTTTATAACAGACTGATGATGGACACGTAATTACGTATGGTGCTATTCTTAATGTTTTCCGCTGTACTTTTTTAAATGTGTAATAAAGAGTATGGCTCGGTCTATACCCAGGCGAAAACCGTACCGGGTTAACGCGGATTCAATCCATCGCTTAAGCAATGTGGTCGTTTTTTGAACGGATTCTTGCGGATGCTTACGGATTCCGGCAGCGTATAGACCGCGCCTAAGACCTATTTATCGAATTCAGAAATAAATATATTATATTAAGGTAGACTGCTATCAACTGATGACCTACACAATGTTGAGGGCACCCGCCGGCCGCGAACGGCTTAAAGCAGCTCGTGTCGTTCTAAAGGGAGGCCTATGTCCAACAGTGGACTTCCAAAGGCTGACTATGATGATGACTAAGCTAGCGCTTTATTATTTTTTCTTATTTGGCACCTTGAGTTAAATAATACTATCAATGCTTAGACGAAACTGTGACGAAAATTGAGTCATTGTTAGTAGAGTTTAGCAGTAATTATCTGCTGCACTCACAGCTACTCGTGGTTTATCGGAAAGGGAAACTTGCGGGGTAACCATTAACTCAAAGCTGTCAAATCTGTCAATTTTGGTACGTCATTACATACATAATTTGACAGGGCAGTAACCACGAACTCTTAAAACAATCTCAATTCTATCAAACATTATCAAATCTGTCAAATTTTGCATGTAATAATAATAATAATAAATAAAAATCTTTATTTCGACCAACATAAGATCATAGTGTGTTAGTAAAAGAATAAAAATTATCTTAGCCCTTAATGACGTACCAAAAACGACATATTTGACAGCTTTGAGATTGTTCTAAGAGTTTATGGTTACCCCGCAGATTTGATAATGTTTGACAGATTTGAGATTGGTTTAAGAGTTCGTGGTTACCGCCCTGATGTTAATATTATACAAATCATACGTACAATAAGACAGTATTACATCAATAATATTTTGTTCTTTTATGTTTAGAGTTTGGCGTAGTATGTACGTAGTTTATAATTATACCCCCTAGCTGTGATATTGATGGAATCGGTGCGCAAGTCACGATATTTAAAGTCACTGATCACGGTGACAATGACTTGCAATAAGTCGTATTGCTAGTCCTTTGGGCCATTTTTATACAAGATCCAATGAAGTACCATGTTTTTATCAAAAGCAATATCACAGGACTAAAAGTACCTACTTACTTTAACAAAGCCCATTGCCATGCCTTACAGGGTATGATATATTTTTTCATAATATATAATATAGTTTTTATTTAAGTTCAATAAGAAAGAAAAAAAATATTAGGTATTGAGAACTTGTAAAAAGTCTATCAATTAGCTGTTCTCATGTTGTCTGTTCGATTGTATTGTCCGTTGGTTTTGTTGTTATTATAAAACCAACGGTATTAATTACCATTTATAGCCAATATTGAGCTGTGAAGGTATTTTCGAATACCAATTTTTGAATATAATATTTAAAAAATCGGGTTTGTTACAACACTTATAACTCGAAAACGGGTGGACCGATTTTCATGGTTTATAATTTGTGGGATTTTTCTTCGCCCCAAATAGCAGAATAAATAATAAAAACATTGAAAAACCTGACGAAAAAAAACTGTTAGCCGGTACGAAGTTTGTTGGGTCAGCTATTATGATATAACTATATCACGCTGCCGCCGGCCCCGCATTCCGTCTTTCGGGAATTCTAAATTACAAGCTAACTACAGTCGTAATACCCTTAATTGCTTGTAATACATCCTTTATTTGTATTCAGTGTGACACATTACGTAATCACACTGAAATGTCTGTTATAGTGTTATTTCTCCACTAAGTCAACAAATTGCGAGTTATTTAGTTCTGAAAACATGAAAAACATAATTCAAAAGAACGTACCAATCATTAATCATCTTTCTTTATCAGACAACTTAGAAATAAGAAAGTAGAACGCGAATAATGATCTAATCCGCCCGTCAGATTGGTTTTGTGAATACTAACTTTAACAACCAATAAAAATGAAACCGGAAAACTGTTGCCGCAATGAAAAACCGCTTAGCTTATATTTTAATTACAACGCCCGCAATTAATAACTGATAAAACAACGCAAAAAAACTGCCGGCTTCTTGTATGTAAAATGGAATGCTTAATAAATTTAGCACGCTCTCTCCATCGCGGCTAACCATGTATAGAATTTGCCGACCCATTAGTTCTAACTAAGCCGACTTAGCAAAAACAGCTCGTGTCACGGATGACGTAACGGGAAAACTGCCGGTCACCAAAAAAATAATCTAATTACCCTACCGCGTCATAAGATCTACTACAAAGACAACGTTTTTCAAGATACACCCGCATTATGGTAATCACTCTGCGGAAAAAATGCGGAAAATAATCTGAACATACTTTCTTGCGGGAAAGTCGGCGGAAAACTTGTAAAGGCGTATTGTCTTTGCTTTTCTGACAGCTGTCACTGCGACTTACCTTTGACAAGCCGCTGTAGGATGATCTCCTTGTGCTCGTGTGTATGCGGCTCCCCGACTACAGCGAGGAGGTAACATCCCGTGAGAGGGCTCGGGGGCGGCACGGAGGCCGACACCTCCGTGCCCAGAGACAAGGACCGGTCCTCGTCGTGGTCCATACCGGACGGCGAGGCCGGCGCGACTGCCGACGGATCGCCCAGGGTAGCGCTCGCAACCGACCGCTCAGAACGAGAACTGCGCTCGGAATGACTGCGAACGCCCGAAGCGGCTGGAATGCGCGCGCAGTGTTCCGAAATCGACCGCGATGGATGCGCGATGAGCCGACGCGCCGGCGTCGCGGACTACCCTAAGTGATTCCTTTCTCCCACTACCCGTGTTTCGCATTAGGAAAAAAGAGACGGGAGTCTTTAGGGCGTATTCAGAATGAGGAGTAGGCTGCCCGGCGCACACGTGATCTGCATTGCGTCTAAACAACCGGCAGGATAACCTCGCCTCAGCTGTTCGCCAGGGGTGCCAACTGACACAATCGATAATGATATAATAATAACTTGACGTTTCGGAGCCGACTTTTTGTTGTGCTCGCTTTTTGTAAAGTCGATGACTTCGGTCAATTGTTGACTCGTGAAGGCTAGTTGTCAAAAAAATGGAAGCCAATTTCTTTGATAGTAAGGTTCTTTTGTTAACGAAAATATGTGTAATCGTAGGTATTATCTAAAAATATCAATCAAATCAGATTTTACGACGTCATAAGTGACTCTTAATCAATATAAAGATTAGGGATGTATAACACGCTTATTAGCAATCGAATTTATTAAAATAAAATTATTATTTCAGTAAATATCTTTCAAGTAAGTAGTTTGGTAAAAATTCTGATCTCAAAAATCACCTATAAATAACACACTTGACCAGTATCCCTTACATCTGTTGCCTGAATACTGAAACGACACTCAGATTTAAGGCTATATTAGCCATTAACGTGACATCACATCAATGTCGCTAACAGCGTAGGGTTTTAGGTTCATCATCATATCAGCCTGTTGCAGTCCACTGATGGACATAGGCCTCCCCCAAGGAGCGCCACAGCGGACGATCTCCCGCCCTTTGCATCCAGTCGCTGCCAGCTGCCTTCTTCAGGTCATCGGTCCATCTAGCCGGGGGGCGTCCTACACTACGTTTGCCTAAGTGTGGTCTCCATTCGAGAACCTTCCTGCTCCACCTCTCGTCGGTTCTGCGACAGACATGGCTAGCCCACTGCCACTTCAGCTTGCTACATTTTAGGTTCATCACAAGAAGCATTTGAGAAAGTTGTCTTAAATTGTATCTCGTATTTTTTAGAGGCGATTACAATTAAGAGGTAAACTTAGTTGTCTTTCGTACTTTCTACGCTGCTCTGGTTGATTAGTTATTTACTATTTAAAAAAATATATTAGATTGTATACCTACATTAGTATTCTTATCAATCATGGAGCGCGAGGATTTTCTTACACAAGTATTTATTAAACTCAAAAGAAATCCTCAATCGTCTTATAAAAATGTAATAATAGGTTGATATTTAATTACTTTATGACCTAAAGGCAGAACGGAATGGGCGGTTATTGGTTACATATAAATATCATTTTAAAAGTAAACACCTATCAATAATTTTCATTTACGGATAAATTCTACTATTTCTCTTTCAGTCATATTTTTATATGACTGAAAGGGACAAGAAAGAAGTTAACTCAAAGATAAGCTTAAAACAAATGGAATTTGGGATGCTATTTTTGTATTCACATAGGATAAATAAATATTTCTCTCAAATTTAGGTTAGTCTGAAGCCTAGGCAGGCCGATAGCATGTATGTATACCTACTTGTTGCGACTAAGTTAGGGACTGACTTCATCTTACCTGACCTGCAGGTAAGTAGGTAATGATGATGTCTAAGATAGAGATCACTTTTTAGGGTTCCGTACCCAAAGTGTTAAACGGGACTCTATTAATAAGACTCCGCTGTCCGTCCGTCCGTCTGAATCTCAGAAACTGCGACAGTTAGATAGTTGAAATTTTCACAGATGATGTATTTCTGTTGCCGCTATATATAACAACAAATACTAAAAACCAGAATAAAATAAATATTGTAAATACGGCGTTTTTAGGTTATAACATATTTAGTGGTCACAGTTACTGTCAGTAACCAACTTCTGGACTTGACGAACTTTTGAAGACCTCTATAGCCGAGAAGTGTGCACGACAGACTTGGCGTCGCCATCTCTAAGGTATCGGATTCGATTCCCGATCGAGTCCATATAGGAAACCAACTTTTCTATGTTGTGTCAGGTCTGGGTGATGTGGTACCATCGTTGTTTCTGATTTCTACAACACAAGTGGTCTAGCTACATTGAATCAGAGCATGTATGTGATGTTGTCCAATATTTATATTATTGACTTTAATCAAAGCTGACTGACTAGTTAGCTGGGCAGCGTTTTGTTAAACTATCTTATCGCTATAAAGAAAGTAATACCTTTCAAGATTTTGGAAATCGATATGTAAAAATAGTGAAGAACCTTGACTTGACCTTCACGCTAGGGTGAAGAAGTGTGCCCTTGATACATCCAAGAACTAAAATAACGCCCAACTTATGACATAGCAGCTAGTATAACACTAAAAAACCGACCAAGCGCGTGTCGTGCCACGCGCAGTATAGGGTTCTGTAGTTGCCTGTCGTTACCACAATATATTTCAGCAATCACTTCATTAAAGTCACTTTTAATGTTTTCCTCTAAGAATTTTTTTAACGACTAAGTTGAACGGCTCTTACTCTTAAACTAACTGGTCTACCTTAACTGCTATGATTTTCCTTGAAAGTTCATGAAAAGCACTATTATCATGAATTTTTCTAGATTATTCAAGCCAATAGTTTAGCTTTTAGAGGGCGGGGCGGGGCGGGGGGGGGGAGGGGACGCCCTACTTGAGCAAAAATTGGCACTTTAAAGTTTAATATATCGCAAACGAAATCGAAAAATTGTCTTAGCAACAGACAGGCTACAGTCTTAGAAATCCCGACCACCACCCACACGCACGACCTACCTCAATTGTTTTTTACGGACGACCATTGGATCGGTTTAGAAATATTAAAATCTTTTTTAAAAAACTTTCGCAAACTGTTTTTTTTTAATTATAAATGCTCCTAAGCTCGGGTCCAGCTGTAGGTTGATAAAGGCTGACATGATAATTATGATAAATACTAACAAAAGCATTATTTTTATAACATTAGTTTTTTGCAATATTTAGATACAAGTTAACTCCGTAGCCGAGAGGCGAGCACGCTCGACTTTAAATGGCGCCGCCATCTCTGAGGTTCCGGGTTCGATCCCCGGTCGGGTCAATGTAGAAAACGAACTTTTCTATATTGGCTCGGCTCTGCGTGTTGTGGTACCGTCGTTGTTTCTGATTTCTATAACACAACTGCTTTAGCTACTTACCTTAGAATCAGAGCAATGTATGTGATGTTGTCCAATATTTATTTATTTATTATTTATAACTTTCACTCGAAGTAGTTGAGACCGTTATCGAAATCTCAGAAAAAAATGTTTTAATCCAACTAGTAACAACGTATATTCAGTATGAGAAAGTGTATTTTGCGGTTTCCCTATAGTCATATTTGAGCAGTAGAATTTAATTTTACCCTAGAAGGTAACTAATAAATAAAATAAGAACTTAAAACATCTACTTTTTGACTTTCTAGGTTCACGGAAATGATGCTAACTTATTGCTTTAAACAATAGGCTAGTTGACACCACCAATCAATTTACATACTTTTTATGAGCTGTCAAAACGGATATCTTCATTAAAATTTGTATGGCGATATCGGATTATGACGTCACTATCCGATAAACTCAACTGCCTTACTTTTTTACGATTTTAAAGCAATCAAAAATCAGTTTGTCTCTTAAATGAAATTGTACTGAGTTATTAGGCCTAAAATAAAGTGTCTGTTTTCAATAAATGTTGCCTTAGAATTATTTATGAATGGGGTCAACATCCCTATTAGCATTCAAAGTTTCGCCTTTGTTTACGATTGGTTTTTTTATCGTAAAAGGGGATTCAATTTATACTATAGTGCGTCTTATATACCTACAATTTCTCGGTCTCGCATTGACTAAAATTCCTTTCCTTCGATTATCCTTAACAGCGTGGGACGTCCACCTACAAGGTGGACAGACGATTAGGTAAAGGTTGCAGGAAGCCGCTGGATGCAGGCCGCTTCCAATCGGCCGATATGGAAGTCACTGGGGGAGGCCTATGTTCAGCTGAGCAGTGGACGTGGATGAATGATGATGATGATTCTTAACATTTTTCATGCATTTCCTCTAGCGTTTCCTCTAGCATAAGCAACAAAATACGATATGATATGTTATAGCGATTTATCGCATATTTTTTGTCAAAGTTATGAACTTTTATCGAAAAATCGAGCATGATCGTGATGTCGCCGGTACGGTCATGCTCACTGTTTCGATAAAAGTTCAAGATGGCGGCTATGTTACCATATTTTGAAAGTTTTGAAAGTTTGAAATCATATCGTGTCTTGTTGCTCATGCTATAGTGGCTGGATTGAGGATTGACGTGTGTAGCAATGACGACCCGATCAGTGTAGAGTGAGGTAGGGCAAGGCATTTTGTCTTTCCTCCTATAAAATAACGCATTGACTATGAATTTTCTACTAAGTTAAGAATTTTTCCGATCAAACGTTCATATAGTGCATGACTGCATCATACAATAAACAAAGATAAAGTACATAATCTGCACAATGACATAATTTCACCAAACATTACACGATAAGGAAAATTTCGGCTGATAAACACAATTTCGCATTTGATAACAATCTCGAGTGCCTATGTTAAATTGGAAAATCATGTTTCTGTAAATAAGTTATTTCGAGGACCAATTAGTATTAAATTTAACGACCCTATTGGTGTAGCCCAAAGTTCAATTTTAATCGTACAACGATCTTTTTAGGGTTCCATAGTCCTAAAAAGGAACCCTTATAGTTTCGTCTTGTCCGTCTGTCTGTCCATCCGAGGTTTTCTTGGAGACTGTTTATCCAAGAGAGCTGTAATTTTTTGGAGATATGTATATCAATCACGCCGACAAAGTGGTAGTTTTTTTTTTGGGTAGCTCCCAGACATGTAACGTGGGGATGAATTATTTTTTCATCGTCTACCATTCATTCATACCGTCGTTTTCCATCGTGTCACTCGTGTAGGGCATCGTTGAATAGTTCTTTTAAAATGACTTAGGGGTTGCTAAGTTTATTTTTCGATTTAGAAATCCGTTTGTGAAATATTAAACTTAAAAGTGCCAATTTTTGTTCGAGTAGGGCGTCCCCCCCTTTAAAAGCTAAAATATTGTCTTGAAAAATCTGGATTTTTTTCGATAACAGTGCTTTTCGTGAACTTTTAAAAAAATCATAACGGTTAAGATAGCTCAGTTAGTTTTTTTTATTTTTTTTATTCAAGTAATTGCTGAAATAATATTGTGGTAACGTCGGGCAACTACGGAACCCTACACTGCGCGTGGCCGATTTATTAAATTTTAAATTGTTTCCACAATCACAGCAATTATCTAGACCCAAACTAAGCAAAGCTTGTACTATGGCGACTAGATAACGGATAAACAAACTTAAATACGTATATACACATCCATGACTTAGGTACAAATGCTCGTGCTCGTCACACTAACCTTTACCTCTTACTGCTTACTTATCACAATGAAATGGTTTGATTTTCCAAGTCCCTGGTTAAGTAAAAAAAAAATCCTGTCTTATTCAGAGTGCATTTGCTATTTTGGGACTAAGGTTAAACCACTGTTTTAACGTACAAAAATCAGTGGTTTAACCTTAGTCTGGACTAGCAAATGCACTCTGAATAAGACAGTTCGATTTAGTCGTTTTGAGACACGTTTATGTGCTACTGACTGTACTTTAGGCTTTAGGGCAACCCTAATTTAAGTTATCGTTTAACAACTCATGCATAATTTAAGTAAGTGACCGTCTTCTCAAAGGTCACCTTCGTAGTTTTAAAGCAACTATAAAATTAGACAGCAGTGTGTTGAATGCGGAAAATGAGCGTGTTATGCGGTTTGACTAAACGTCCTTTATTGCAAAGGACGTCCGAAGTGAGTCTCTATAACGAATCGGCCTTGAGTTTTACGTTTTGCTTCGAAAGATATATTTTTGAAGCATTATTTATCGTATTTGCATACGAAATCGCAAATAAAAACCGCCTATTTTGTGGGAGCCGCCTATATTATTGTATGGGAGCCCCCTTAAATATTTATTGTATTCTGTTTTTCAGTAGTTCTTGTTATAGCGGCAAAGAAATACATCATCTGTGAAAATTTTAACTCTCTAACTATCACGGTTCATGAGATACAGCCTGGTGACAGACGGACAGACAGACAAACAGCGGAGCCTTAGTAATAGGGTCCCGTTTTACCCTTTGGGAACGGAACCCTAAAAACGTGTTATACGAGTAGAAATTTGAACGCAATAACCGACTTTCTTAAGGAACTATATAAATTTTTATCATATATATCCTTTCAACGTTGCTACGTTAGTCGGGTTCTTTCACGTCATTTTGCGACAGTATGGTCTGTCGCCTATAATCTATTATCATCATCATCATTTCAGCCACAGGACGTCTACTGCTGAATACAGGCCTCCCCCGGTGACTTTCAGATTGACCGGTTGGAAGCGGCCTGCATCTGGTTTACGCAGACCATGCCGCGGGCAGACCCTAGTCTCTCAATACCTCCCGAAAATGTATGATTTGGAAGGCACCAGTGGACAGAGCGATGTTTCCCGAAATCCATTGGTTTTGGTTGTGTGCCGAATAATACGTGTCTGACAGATCTGGCGCCGTGCCCACTTCGACCGGCCGTGACGTACTGAAGCGAGGCTTAGGTAGGTTTGCTTTAAAAAAACTGGCTGAGGATTCGCACAGCGAGAGCTCGGTAAAATACTTAGGGTAAAAAAATCGAGACCCTAAGAAATACACGTAAAATGGGTGTCGTGATAAGTTCAATTCAATTCAAAATTGTTTATTTGTGATTCACAGGTAAATTACAGATGTCAAAAAACTTATAAAAGACAGAGCTCTGTGATCTGCCATTTGGCGTACAAATGTTTTAATCCTAATTGGTTTAAAGTCTTTAATTACAATGCAAATTACATCAATTACAATTACAATAATTCAATAACAATTCATTAATTTGTATTCATCTCAGTAAGAAGTTTATAAAAATAAAAAAGGCAACTAGGTAGTGTCAGGGCCCTAACCATGAACTGTTAAAACAATCACAAATCTGTCAAACATTATCATTTCTGTCAAATTTTGTATGAAATGACGTACCAAAATTGACAGATTTGACAACTTTGAGATTGTTTTAAAAGTTCATGGTTATGGCCCAGGGCCCTAACCATGAACTGTTAAAACAATCACAAATCTGTCAAACATTATCATTTCTGTCAAATTTTGTATGAAATGACGTACCAAAATTGACAGATTTGACAACTTTGAGATTGTTTTTAGAGTTCATGGTTAGGGGGCAGGTGTGTGTGTCTGGTCAGAGTATATTAAAATGTAAATTGTTTTTTGTGTCAAAAAATTCTTGAACCGAATAGAAAGCCCTTTCCGTCAAATATTCGAAAAGCATTTTCTTAAATGTCAATATATTATTATCTGTCCTAATTTTCTTTGGTAAGCAGTTATAAATTTTAGTAGACATGCCAAAAATACTGTTGCTGCATAGTTGTGTTTTGTTTATATTTATTTGTTTAACAGTTACAAAATCACATCGTCTAACGCTTAATACACGTGGAAACAGGTAAGTCCCCGGCTGTCACGACAAATGCTGAGCGGGGCCTTTTTGACACAAGTCCTAATGTAATTGTTTTCTTGTTGTATTTCTCTTGTTCTGTATTTGTGTTAAATAAACCATTTTTTATTCTATTATATTTTTGAAAATGTTTCGTTCGTTCGGACGTATAAACCTATCAGATTAAACTTACCATCTCCTTGTATCAATCCTTTGACAAAATATGACCTACTAAAACTCTATTCCTTATGAATCTAAATTTGTGAAGAGATCAATAAATCATTTATACTATTATTATACTCGTAAATCCGATTAAAAATTCTGGAAAATCCAGAGGCACGATCTGGAATACGAACTTATGATCTGTGGCAAGATTCTAACCACTGAGCTAGCGCTCACGGCAACCCTATTATAATATGAAAATCTGAATTAACAATCTGGCTGAGAAATCCAAAGTCATCCTGTTCACTTCTGATTAAATCCCTGGCTGGACCGCAGACATACGTTCCTCTTGGGACAACTTTGACTTCATTGGTTAGATTTAATTGGCTTTGCTATTCTTGGCTGCACAGTGGTTATAGTAAGTTAGTCAGCCCAAGATAAGTTGGTTCAGTTTTACTTACGAGCAGCGGATATACTTAGAACAGATTACGGTCTAAGTTCTTGATCGAAGTTGCTGTAAAATTCTATGCAGAAGCACAGTGTTTCGCCTTTTTCATCTACATTCACTCATCATCATCATCATCTCATCAACATAAAACCATAAAAACCCCCAAAAAAGGCTGAACAGTTTTGATTTTTTTGTAAATGATGTTTATAAATATCAGACAACATCACACATTGTTCTGATCCTAAGGTAAGTAGCTAAAGCACTTGTGTTATAGAAATCAGAAACAACGACGGTACCTCAACACCCAGACCCGAGAAAATATAGAAAAGTTCGTTTTCCACATTGAACCGACCGGGAATCAAACCCGGAACCTCAGAGACGGCGACGCCATATAGTCCGGCGTGCTCGCCTGTCGGCTACGGAGGTCGTCAGAATGATGTTGGAACTTATTATCATAAGTTCATAACCATTGATTGACTTGACTGTCAATTGGTAAAATATGGTCGAAGTTTTCTGAAAATAGGAAAATAAATATTATTTAATGAAAAGACTTTAGGTATTATTATTGCGAATAATCTTGGAGACAATCTTTACAATAATGTCGTTTTATTGGGGACAGCCTAACTTTGTTGGCTCGACATTATTCCTTGAAAATACAACGTCCGGCCTAATTTATGATCTAACTTTTATATATAGGGTGTAAGTTAAATGGTATATCAAGCCGATCCTATAAGAACTATCCCATAATAATATATATATGCAAATAAATACTATGGTGAAGTCAGAAATTTGATATCATAATTTTTGCTTTAAAAAAAACGATTTTCATAAAAATCGGATTCTTAAAACTATATTTAAGGCACTATTGTTGATTTTTTTTTTATCTTTTGTTTCTTTTGTAAGTTTTCGCATTACTTATTATAAAATCATTCATTGTTTATCACAATAATCTTAACATATTAGCTGCTCGTACTGTATTGAATATGATATTGTCATCAGTGGAAACTTTATTGGTTTATGATCTAAATTTATATTCTTATTTATAATATATGTAACTTTGTACTGTTTGTTTCCCTACAATAAATGAAATAAATAACTAAATATATTTTGTATAAAAATAAAAAAAAATATAATATCAAATTTCTGACTTCACTATACAGCACGTACAAAAGAATGGGGCACTCCTTCAAACCACGTGATCAGCTGGTATTATACAACAACTTTTTCTATGGAAGCAACATCGAAATGGTGATTTTATTTTCAGATGCTCCATACATTATCAGCGAGGTATGCAAGTAAGTTTGTATGGAGCAGCTAAAAAAAAATTTCGATTTCGATGTTGCTCCCATAGGAAAAGTTGTTTGTATATGACCAGCTGATCACGTGGTTTTAAAGAGTGTCCCATTCTCTTGTACAGCCTGTATTATATGCATATGTTTAACATAGGCTAGTTTCGGCTTGATATACCATTTACCAAACACCCTGTATAGGGTGAAGTCATTCCGCCGCTCAAATACTACAACTATTCATATGAGACCTACATCGAAATCTAAAAGGTCGACTGTTAACTTATCATTTTATCGGCTATTTGGAAAGGTAAGTCAATATTATCATCAATGTTTCAAGATTTATTTTGTAAACAAAAAAACATAGTTCAAAGCTCTATAATACAAATAAATAAATCTTCCAATGGAAAATATTGGCGACTATGAGTTAAAAGACATAATGAAATATGATTAGTCAGTAAGTAACTAAGCGTTTTCAAATAAAGCTGATAAAATTGACATAACCTAAAAAATTAATTAAGCTTCCATTAATATTAAATTTATAAGACCCAATTTCACTAATCTTTACTATCCACTATAGCAGTCATTGCTATCCACTAAGTATTTAAATCTCATTGGCCTACGTTCAGCTGCAGTGGACGTCTATGGCTGAAACGATGATGATGGTAATGAAAGGTTAGTACCAAATCTTAATGGCCTAACTCGAAAGTTTTTAATTTTATCGCCTAAGGACGGCCACTTCCTTATTCTTCTAAACCTAGGCATATTAGCCATCAGTCTGTTTGACATTACTTTTAATCATAACATAACAAGGCACGCTGCATGCTGCACAGCCGCGCTCGTTCAAGCGCGACGCATAACTCAGCCGGTGCCGCTTAGCTGATGAAAACACGCTGATTACCGCATTTTGCACCTGTTTTATCTGTGCTCGGATTCAACCTAGCGCCATCATTTGTTTTTTTTATGTAGGTCTTTGTGTACGCAAAGTAGAGTTAAAAAAACAAGAATTTTGAAAAGATTCTGTCACATAAATGTTTTGAGAGTTAGGTTATGTTAATATTTTTCTATACATGAACCTCTTTTATGTTTTTAATCCAGCCTGTTAGTTAAAACGAATTGAAAACAATGTTATTTTTCAATTACGTTAAAAAAAATTAAGGAAAAGATAGATCAACAAGTTAGGTTAGCTTAGGGTTCTGTATCCAAAGGGTAAAACGGAACCCTATTACACGTAGTATAATACTTACTATATGCTAATACTAAGGCTCCGCTGTCCGTCCGTCCGTCTGTCTGTCTGCCTGTCTGTCTGTCTGTCTGCCTGTCTGTCTGTCTGTCTGTCTGTCTGTCTGTCTGTCTGTCTGCCTGTCTGTCTGTCTGTCTACCTGTCTGTCTGTCTGTCTGTCTGTCTGCCTGTCTGCCTGTCTGCCTATCCGTCTGTCCGTCTGAGTCAGACTCCCACTTGGCCGGTTTATTTATGAAACCGTTTTACCTTTCTTTTAACAGGCTATCCTTTTCTCCTCAAAATAATATTTATGAAGTACATCGAAATTTCAAATAAACTTAAGTACCTTGGTAGGTAATTCAATTCATATGTCCTCATTTAGGAAACCTATACTCGCTACATAAGGACTGTAAACCTGTGACGAACTTCCCGTAAACTTGATCATTTATCCTACCTAGTTGAAGTATAAATCCATCCCCAAAACTTTAACACCAAAACTACCTAACTAGAAGTTAGATATTACTATAGAAAACTCATGTAAATTAATACATGAGTCATACATACAATTGTACAGCCATTGACTTATATATTATTTACTTTTTACATCAATGTGTACAGCTATACAATTTTTTAAAAAGATACAAAAATTTTAAGTGGAAAATGTTTAAATCTCCGCCTTCGTTAAGCGCCTGAAAAAAAAACAATGCCGCCAAATCTTACTCCTTTGACCTCCATTCCGGTACGTGTCACCGGCGTTCGAAATTTAAATTCAGTGCTATAACCCGGCCGATGCGCGTGGTCCCCCGCGGGCTAGGTAGCCGGTCTCGCGGTGCGTGCTATACCCACAGCCGGTATCGATCGCGTCGCAATGCGGTGCCACGCGACGCCTTAACAGCTGATTTCCTAACTCGCAGTTGTTTTATGACATAATTTGAGTTAAATTTTAGGCCTGAATAAGGTTGGGCAGGAAAAAATGTGGGTAAAAAGAAAAAATCGTATCTGCATCCATAAAGGCTCCGTTATTTTAGTTAACATCCTAACGTAGCATCACTGTAACCACAGTATTGGGTCTCCAATATCAAAATATTCTACGATGTTTCTACTTTGATCATTCATTTCAGCCAAAGGTCTACAACCCTCTACCGGTCGTCTGTCCACCTTGTAAGGTGAGGTCCTTCGCTGCGTTTGCCGGTACATCTACTTTGGTTTGGTACGAAAAATTATCTAACGCGATATGATTACGTAATGCAAGAAAATTTTACTGAAATAATTAACTTATCATTAAAATGAAAAAATATATATTAACAAATATATGAAATTACGTGAACCAAGGCAAAGCTAACTGATTGTTAAACGTATAAAAGCCCAGTCAAAACCGCTAGAACTAGAAACTTGAAATTTTGCCTTATTTCTTTAAATACTGGAAGGATCTTTGGGGACTAAACCCCTAAGGGAAAGCCGAAAAGCTGAAAAGCCGGGTGTTTAACCAATGCGTCCTACCAGTTTTAACCTACGGAGCCGAAACGTGAAACATGACAGTCAAGTTGGCCCACCGACTACACGTCATTCGGCGTGCTATGGAAAGGTCTATGTTGGGGATCTCATTAAGGGATAAGATCCGTAACGAGGTCATACGACATAAGACTAAGGTGGCTGATATCGTCCAAAAATGTAGTAAGCTGAAGTGGCAGTGGGCTGGCCATGTCTGTCGCAGAACCGACAAGAGGTGGAGCAGGAAGGTTCTCGAATGGAGACCACGCTTAAGCAAACGTAGTGTAGGACGCCCCCCGGCTAGATGGACCGATGACCTGAAGAAGGCAGCTGGCAGCGACTGGATGCAAAGGGCGGGAGATCGTGCTCTGTGGCGCTCCTTGGGGGTGGCCTATGTCCAGCAGTGGACTGCAACAGGCTGATACGATGATATGATGACGTAAAGCAAGGCAAAGCTAACTGATTGTTAAACGTATAAAAGTGCAGTCAAAACCGCTAGAACCAGAAACTTGAAATTTTACCTTGTTTCTTTAAATACTGGAAGGATCTTTGGGGACTAAACCCCTAAGAAAACAAAATGAAAGTTGAAAGTTTTAATGAAGAAGTCGACTTTGTAGCGGATACCGTAAGGAACCGCTAGTAAAAAATAAAATACTACTTAGAAGCTGTGCTACAAAAACTTCCGAGCAACCATTTCAGTTTGACGACCTTCGTAGCCGAGAGGCAAGCATGTCGAACTTGGTGGCGAAGCCATCTCTGAGGTTCCGGGTTTCGTCCCCGGTCAAGTCAATGTAGAAAACGAACTTTTCTATATTGACTCGGGTATGGGTGTTGTGGTACCGTCGTTGTTTCTGATTTATATAACACAAGTGCTTTAGCTATTTACCTTAGGATCAGAGCAATGTATGTGATGCTGTCCAATATGTCCGTTTTATGTCCGTTTATTATGTGGTTAGCGTTATCTGCATTTAAGGAGTCATTGTGGAACTTAATAACAGTTTTTTTAAGAATAACGCATCATTGCTAAAGGTATTGAATATGTTCCGCCTATCTTTAAGTTATAAAATACAATACGTTATGTGTTCCTTTTATACAGGGTGTCCGGTGCTAGCGGATGGCCCGTCACCCGCACATGGACGGAAAATATCAGATTTCATGACTCGGAAAAATACAGATTTCCACTTGGAATATTCTTCGGTGTTCACTTCAAAGGCTTTCTGCTATAGGATAGAAAAAGTTATTGTAACTTTTTCCGTCATATTTTTTCCAGTTTACTTCTTACATCTTAACTCGAACGAAATACATTTGACGACCGTCTGGTGTAGTGGTTCGCGCTCCGGACTACAATGCCTGGCGGTTGCGGGTTCGAATCCCGCGAGTGGCAAATGTTAGTGTGATGAGCACGAGCATTTGCACCTAAGTCATGGATGTTTATAAACGTATTTAAGTATGCTTATCTGTTATCTAGTCGCCATAGCACAAGCTTTTCTTAGTTTGGGGCTAGATAATTGGTGTGATTGTGGAAACAATTTATTTATTTATTATTCAAACATTCGTAATCTTGTTAGTAGAAATATTAATAACATGAACTGGCCTTTAATAATTATTATTCAGTGTGGTGGTGCTCATTAAACTGAAAAACTTTGCATAAGAAACATAACCTTTGACTTTTCTTAGGAAACATATCTTAAATTATTGAAATCCATAACGAAATAATGTAGTAGAAATATGTAGATTTGATACCCAGCATTAGCATTAAAACCCCAAATCAAAGATACAGAAGATACTGCTTGGTTGTCTAATCTTTAAACGGTTTGTAAACTTATTTGAGAATTCTATTTTGATTGAGAAAAAGTTTGTGTATCAGATACGTATACCCTATGAGATATACCTAGTATAATTAAAAACCTCAGTGGTTTCGCTATGCTAGTATACCTAATTGATGTATTTTAAGATTTTTTATGTGATAATTAATTTAATAGAAAAAAAAAAGATAAAAAAGTTCACCTATAAATTAGGGACTTTATCAAAATGTTGTTTTCGATTTAAATCGTACTGCCGGGCGAATAGCAAAGCATTTAATTCGGCATCAGCAACTCATTAGGCGTGAAACTTTCGATGTCTTCCAAATTCCCGGACCCTTTATCTGTCAAGAGCCTTAATCGAACACTTAGCGGATCGTCCTACTTCTTCCCGGGACCAATAATTACGATGGTCATTTGTTTGGTATATTTTTAGACTGACTTCATATTAGTACCTACACTTGAGTCTATTTTAGTCTTTGGGGTCGTGCATTAATCACGTGAGGCTCGAAAGGGGGGAGATCTTCGAAAGAATAACAAAATATCTCTAGGATTATTGCAGTGAGAAAAAGTATTTATTTTACTTTGAATTTTATTAACCTAAAAGCGGTGCGTAAACTTGAACCAAACTGGCATGTACCAAACAACCGGCCAAGTGCGAGTTGGACTCGCTCACGAAGGGTTCCGTTCCATTATCTATAAAAACGGCAAAAAACAAGTTTGTTGTATGGGTGCTTCCTTAAATATTTATTTTATACTGCTTTTTAGTATATTTTGTTGTTAAAGCGGCAACAGAAATACATCACCTGTGAAAATTTCAACGGTCTAACTATCACGGTACCTGAGATACAGCCTGGTAACAGACGGACAGCGGAGCCTCAGTAATAGGGTCCCGTTTTACCCTTTGGGTACGGAACCCTAAAAATACACGTTTTTGAAGGAGTAGTCTACAACCTCACCACGTATCATCATTGGGGTCCCCTTTTTTTCAACTTTTCCTTTTCCGTGTCATCAAATCATCACGTGATTAATGGATGATCCCTTTTAGATTGTGAGACGGTCTGTTAGTTTAAAAATTATAGTATCACTTTTTGTAACGAACATCAGTAATAAATAGAAAACTTAATGTTAAAATTACTTAAGTAGTACACCTGATTTAAGAAGCTTTAGTTTTCCAATACGACTCCTGCCATTTAATTTTCTATTTTATGAATTACTTCCATATTTCTTAGCTGCACTTATGTACTGGGAGCATCTTGTTTCTCTAACACAGTGCTTCTTTTAAGAGTCATCAGGTGGCATTACTTGGAAAACCATACAAATTGCTTTTAATTTTACATCGCGTAAAAGTTCTCAAAGCGACGTCAATTTGCATGAAGAGAATAAAGAACTACTAGACATAAAAATACTATAAATGTTGGTACATCCCGTTAGAACAAAATAGGTATTTATAAGCTAGGAAAACATATTACACATTCGTAGATAGCACTGACACGTCCAAAGCCATTCATCGGTAAAAATTTAATAGAGCATTCCACTTCTTCCAGACTTCCAGATAGAAGGTTGGAAGCGGCCTGCATCCAGTGGCTTTTAACTTGCAACCTTTACAAGGTCGTTTGTCCACCTTGTGGGTGGATGTCCTAAGCTGCGCTTGCTGGTACGTGGCCTCCATTCTAGAACCTTTCTGCCCCATCGGCCCTCAGTTCTACGTGCTAAATTCAAATTCAATATATTTATTGCACTCATGTGGTTTACAAAGGTGTTATATGTATTTGTTTACAGTACCATGACTACTATGCTATGTGCTTTGCCAGCTGCCATTATAATGTATGTTAATTATACTCTCGCTGAATTCGGGCACACATTTGTGACGGGGACATTGTTATTCAATTGCTACTTTTTTGCGAGGATACGGCTTAATCAAATATTTCTAAATTTTGGCCAGCATTCAACCTGAAACAAAAAAAGGAAACCAAGCAAGGAAAATAATCAAAAGTACAAGTAAATAAATGACATAGGTATTTGTAGAGCGTTACACAACATCTTCCCACCCAAAACTCGTCATAATTAACCGCAATAATCCGCTTTTAATTCCCGGCGACATTTCTCTTTTGCGAATTACCTAAGGCGGTGACTGTTTCGGTGGTCTAAAGGGAAGCATACAGCGAGTTAAACCTTGTTCTTGAACCTTGGTCTATAGCTGTACAGAGGTTATAATAATAATAATTATAATTTGACAACATCACATACATTGCTCTGATCCTAAGGTAAGTAGCTAAAGCACTTGTGTTATAGAAATCAGAAACAACGACGGTACCACAACACCCAGACCCGAGACAATATAGATAAGTTCGTTTTCTACATTGACCCGACCGGGGATCGAACCCGGAACCTCAGAGATGGCGACGGCATATAGTCCAGCGTGCTCGCCTCTCGGCTACCGAGGTCGTCACGGAGGTTGAGAGACTTGCCAAACAACATCTACCAAATAATAGGGATGACCATAGCGAGTCTTACTTGTTTTGTGGGATGGCAAGTTAGAAAATGAAATTCTATTAAGTCCGTCAGTTAGATTATCAAAAATATGTCTTAACTCAAGAGATATCAGCCGAGACCAAATATTATCTACCTAAGAACGGAGACCCTCGTGATAAATTTCAATACTTTTTTGATTGGTTAACGGCAGTACTTTAGTATCGATTACTAAAGTTAATTATAAATGCCGCCACTGAGCTACGAGCACCTCATTAGCTGTCTTATACACCTAAAATTCTAATGTAACACTTCGTCAAAATTCATCATTATGTTTAATCCGATTAGATTTGCATATTAACGTTATATATTTCCATAAATTGTTATCAATTTCCTCACAACTTAAACCAAGTCCTCCGCCTGAGGAAAATTTAGCACTCAAGGAGGCTCACTTGTACCGTACGCAAACGGGACGTCATCCCGTTAAATATTAATATAACCGCTTCCAGATAAACTGGGGCTGTGTGCTTAGAGTGTATACATTTGCTCTAATTCTGCAAGAAGCCTTTATTTTACGAAAAAGGTGTTCTTTTTCTAGAAACACGAGTTATAAATTGTTGCGGCAAAAATGGCTACTTACAGGATTTGTGTATGAATTATATTATTTGTTGTAGCTTACAAAATGTCATTATCATCATTTCAGACACAGGACGTCTACTGCTGAACATAGGCTTCCAGATTGGCCGGTTGCACCCGGCCTGCATCCAGCGGCTTCCTGCAACCACCAGGTCGTCTGTCCTCTTTGTGGGTGTGGACGTCCCACGCTGCGCTTGCCGGTACGGAGGTACTTACAAATATATCTCAATGTAGTTACCTAAATTTCCTAAAGAACTTGTAAAATTAAACCTCAACTGAAATGCTAATTGTATTATTAACAACAAATACGGAAACATTTTAGTGCAAAATCCATGCAACATCATGAATATTGGATCACATTTATAGACATTACACCATTGCTACTTCCGCCTACGATACGCCTTTTACACCTTTATCTTTTTTATCTTTAGTTTCTATTAAGTATTGCTGTAGCTGTTGTTCAAAGTGCGTGCATAAAGTCGGCTTTAATTGAGTTTGCACTTAGCACATAGTATATTATCATAACCTGACGACCTCCGTAGCCGAGAGGCGAGCACGTCGGACTTTAAATGGCGCCGCCATCTCTGAGGTTCCGGGTTCGATCCCCGGTCGGATCAATATAGAAAACGAACTTTTCTATATTGGCTCGGTTGTGGTACCGTCGTTGTTTCTGATTTCTATAACACAAGTGCTTTAGCTACTTATCTTAGGATCAGAGCAATGTATGTGATGTTGTCCAATATTTATATTTATTTATATTTATAAGCATAGTTTCACCTTGTTGATTTAAATAATCATTATCATTTCAGCCACAGGACGTCCGTGTGTTCAGCAGTGGACCTTGTGTTGACTTCCCTCAGTGACTTCTTGGCCTGTTGGAAGCGGCCTACATCCAGCGGCTTCCTGCAATCTTACTAACCTGACGGCCTATTAGGGCAGAAAGGTTCTGAATTGGAGGCCTGTACCACGTTGGGCGCCATTGTCACACTCCTAGCAGAGGACGAACAAAAGAAATAAGATAGAAGTACAAGACAGCAAAAGCAATTTAATTTAATTAACATGGTTCGAACGACCAAATGTATGATGAATCTACAAATTGTCTCAAATTACAAAATCCTGGGAACAAGTAAACAAGTAATTTCCTTTCTTTTCATTTATTGTCATAAAATGTTTTTCATTCTCTGGTATTTAGTTCAATCATTTATTAACCATTCGCATAACTAAAAATATAAGATTTTTTTTAAATATCACCTTTTTGGTTTTAGTTTCACTACGGAACAAAGCATTTAATAATTATAACATAGAAGTATGAAGGGAATTCAATGGGTACTCTATTTAATTTAAGTGTATTCAGGAGGCGGCACAAGCTTGCTGAAAGTCTTATCTTTCTTTCAATATTAGTCGCAAATGTTAGAAATTATGGTACAAACCAACGAATAATTACTTTTCTTTATTTTTAAACGAATAATTTAATATTTTTTTAGTGCCTTTCCTTAACATGTTAGTGGATCTACGTGCTTAAAACAACATCCATTAAACTGCATGCTACTGAAATATATCTTGTACTGAAAGCAAATAGGTTAGTACTGGTACAATCTGAGCTCGTATTTACTAGGATCACTTTTACCTATTTAGTAACCACTGGACCGGTTGTCCTACAAAACGTGAGCTAAGTGCCGAATACAATTTTTGACATCTGCTTATGACTGACTATCTTGCGGCTATTACTAATTTAGTTCTATTATGTACTTTCACAGACGACCTGGTAAAGGTTGCAGGACGACGCCAGCGTCGTCCTGCATTGGAATTTGGAAGCGGCCTATATCCAGATATAGGCCGCTTCCAAATTCCAATCGCGATCTGGAAGTCACTAGGGGAGGCCCTTGTTCAGCAGTGGACGTCCTGTGGCTGAAATGATGATGATGATGATGTACTTTCACAGACCTACACAAGTTACAACATCAAAATGACGTTAGTAAAATAGGCATCCAGTTTGTTACAGCTCAGTGGCTGGGTTAGTTTGTTCTAACTTTGAAATTTAAAATTTCTAAGTCATCGCACAATCAAAGTCGGTTCTACAGGAATAAATGCATTTTTTCCTTCGCCACTTAGATTTCTTCTGTCGGTACCTCTCGCATCAAGTCGTTAGCATAACAAGGCGCGAAGCCTTTTGCCTTGCGCATCAATTTGCGAGGTTCAAAACATTTTTATATAATGTTGACTTTTAACATTAACTGAAGTTCTTTAGTAAGGGTGCTTAAAGATAAATGCGGTATTCGAGACGCAAATAAGGTTTTCTTTCAAAATTAAAAACGCTACTGTAACGGTACTGCTTTTTTGTCATGTTTATACGCTTTTTCTCAAAAGTACTGCGGTCCCTTAAGGGTGTAAATATTGAAGCTTCTAAATCGACGCAATCAACGACACAGCTATTTATTTATGCAATTAAAACCTATAGGGTAGAACCGATAGGTTGTTACCGTAGAAATAAAAAACAGACGGTTAAAAACCTTATCTTGTTGCTATTTTATCACCAAAGTGCTGGCTATATGGCTTTAGCCTTTGCCTTTTGTAAATGGGCAGAATAAAACAAAAAAGAGATATTTAATATTAAGAAATTACTTTTTTTTCCATTATTGATAATTTGTTATTTTGACCTAAAAAGGTCCAAGACACACATTTCATCAATGTTTTCAACTGAATTTTTTTTATGAAAAATATTATATAGGGTGCATTCAATAGAGTTATTTCTATATTTCTATCAGCTATGGATAATATACTCAAACTGGCCATACGGAGAATATCGTGGATTGTTAGTGTGGAATCCAGTGCCATGTAGGAATTTAATAGCCATTTTTCCGTTTATTGTCGTGTCTATGGCCTTTAATTGTCCAACGTTGGATGCCTTGAATAGCGGTCGAGCTAGAATTGTTTGTCTTTGAATTAAATATAAGTAGTTGGATAAGGTTAGTTTTAAATAAATAAAAATGGGTCAGACACATTAATTGAGGTCTTAATGTAATCAAGTGACTGTCTTTGTGCTACGAGGTACCATAATGTATATTTTTAACAGGGTAGGTACACCATAATGGTTTTTTTTCTTAGACCAGTGGCATCGCTCCGTTGCCAAACGATATCGAAATTCGTCATCGCCTGTCAGAAATACCTATATCGTTTCGTTATGTTACTTTGGCTCAGGGATGTCTGTGACCATCACACCCAGACACAATCCAGAAAATTTTATTTTATTGGAACTTTACACATACTTACATAAATAAAATAAGTAAATGAATATTTAACGAACTTTTCTATATTGTCTCGGGTCTGGGTGTTGTGGCCGATGGGGCAGAAAGGTTCTGGAACGGAGGCCACGTACCGGCAAGCAAGCGCAACGTGGGACGTCCACCCACAAGGTGGACAGACGACCTGGTAAAGGTTGCAGGAAGCCGCTGGATGCAGGCCGCTTCCAACCGGCAAATGAAAGTCACTGGGGGAGGCCTATGTTCAGCAGTGGACGTCCTGTGGCTGAAATGATGATGATGATGATGAGTGTTGTGGTACCTTCGTTGTTTCTGATTTCTATAACACAAGTACTTTACCTACTCATCTTAGGATCAGAGCAATGTATGTGATGTTGTCCAATATTTATTTATTTCTTTATATTAGACAACATCCCATACATTGTCCTCTGAGCACTTGTGTAATGGAAATCAATAACAACGACGGTACCACAAGACCCAGACCCAAGACAATATAGAAAAGTTCGTTTTAACCGGGAATCGATCCCAGGACCACGATGATGGCGCCGTCAAGTCTGCGCCAGGCGTGCGCGCCTCTTGGCTACTGATTTTGTCGTATTACATGGACCTTGAATTTTCGTTTTGGTACCTACATTATCTCAAGTTTATAATCTATCCCGAACCTGTTATATTCTGTAATGGGTAAGGAAGGGTCCTCCAGCGAGGCTGTTGAGGGTCGCCAGTGTCCTGTGTCTAATGACGTGGGCATTTGTCTGCTCTTGTAAGCTATCTTGTAGACAGCCGGGGCACGGGAAATGTGGGCCAAGCCTTGTTCCTTTTCATATTTATATTTTATTGCTATATTTATAATTGTTTTTAAATAGAGTTATTTTGGAAGAATAAAGTGAATAACACCAATTGAACTTGAATAAACCTGTTTTCCTAAAGAACTTATTTCTTGATTTCAGTTTGGCTTTTTATGCATGCTGCTATAAGTATTTACATATAAAACTTAAAAATCCTATTCTAAATGTACACAAAAAGGTATTTCTGATTTCTAATAACTTAATTGTGTAATAATTACTAGTCATTTGTTTTTTTTTCCAAAGAATTGATGTATTAACTTTTTATGATTGCATAAAAATAAACCTTCCTCACCACTTAACAAGTGGTATTTATCCATCCATAGATTTCTAAAATCTACAACTATCATAACTTTGTAAAAGAGAAAGTTTTTCAGATTCGGATATACCTACTTCCATAAAATTCAGCTACCAAACACCGCAAAATAATAAATAAAAGTTACAAACTTTGTTATTAGTGATTACAATGATGTTTGATATTATCTATTGCACGATTTTCACTGATGCCTTAAACCGGCGTCTTTAACCAAAAAGCTTGGCGTTCCACTGTCCCTTACCTATAACGGTCCTCTCGTAAAGGTCTAGCTATAAATCCAGGAGGAACTACTCCTGAAATATTAGCACTGCGGGGTGCTCCCGGCAAAAACAAGGGACTACGTTATGACGAACAGGATCCCCTTTGAAGGACAGTCAGACGCAAAAATTGTATCTCATAAGATTTTACCTAATACCTGAACCTCAAGGGCTGGAGTCTGTTTGTCTGTCTGTGGACGGATTTTCGGTGATGTGGTAGTCGGATGTGTCGATGCGTCACTTGCTGTACGCCTAGCGTTGGAGTCCCCGCCTAAAATCAGCATTGTGATAAGTACCTGGCTGTCAAATGACAAATGCTAAGTGCGTACCTTTTTGATACATACCCTAGAATGTTTTTTTATTGATATGTATTTGCTTTTATTTGTGCCAAAAATATTTTCTATTCTAAATATTCTACCTCCATCTCCTGTATTTGCCCTGATGAGGAACTACACTGCAAATTTATCCCGACAGGTGTCACTTTGTGTTTGGTAATAAGGCTACGTCCAGATCTGGCCGCGCGCGCACTGTACAAACCTTGCATGAGTTGCGCTAAAGAGGCGCACCAAACGATTGCAGTAACGGAACGCGTGCAGCTCGCGAGCACTGATCAAATAAACTACGTAGACTCGCGAGCGGCGCATTCGCCAGATCTGGACGTACCCTGACCCGCAGTGATTATTTGATCACTGATTCAGGCTTGGTGTGAAATTGCATTTCTTGTTGAGGTTGTAAGAAGTTAGACCCAATGTACACAACCTGTGCTTACAATGACGGATCTTGGAACGGGAATCAAACCCGTGTCGGGTCGAGTCTTTGGTCAGAATTGAATTTTCCTGTCATCGTCATGTATTTTTTAGTTTAAAGAGAGAGAAAGAAGGCAAATATTTATTTTTAAATTACATGTTGATGTACGGTCTTAATATATTCCTTGAAAAATTGTTGAAATCTTAAATTAGTATCTACCTCAATAATAGCTATTCAGATGATCCATATTAGTACTGAGATTTTGTATTTAGTTTTGAAATATCGATGCAAAGTGCATAGGGTATAAGTTTATTTAAATCAACAGCTCATACTTTCAGTAATCTCAGGAAGTTCTGTGCCACCCGATATAAAAGTAGGAAAAAGCTAGAAATTTAAATTACTAAACTTATTATAACGACTTTATGCTGTTTCTTATCCTGACTGTATCCCCTGAAATAAAACCCAGTGCCAAGTCCTAATAGGTATCGCAACGTATTGTGGTCTCTCTCACTCCTATAACTAAGTGGATGTGTACGAACGAGATGGAGATACTGCTGATAAATTTCAAGTGTTCTGGGGTTACGACTATGCGAATTTCCAGACTCGTTAAGCACATGATTGGAGTTTTAGTATTCAGTACGATCAAAATAGGTAAATTAGATTTGATCTTATCTTATAAGGGTGAATATGAAATCATTTAATTTCTTGAAAGTTTATTAATGAATATTGGACAACATCACGTACATTGCTCTGATCCTAAGGTAAGTAGCTAAAGCACTTGTGTTATAGAAATCCGAAACAACGATGGTATAACAACACCCAGACCCGAGACAATATAGAAAAGTTCGTTTTCTACATTGACCCGACCGGAGATCGAATCCGGAACCTCAGAGAAAGCTATCGCGGTATGTAATTATTAATGTAACGCGGCCTTTATTAATACCTAACACTCGGAGCTGTACCTAAACGCGCCTTGAGCACATGAGTAAAGAAACGGAACTTTACTCATGTGCCTTGAGCAAATCGCGGGCTCGCGTCTTTTCCCGCGCGCTCGCCAACGGCCATCCGCAGTTTTTTTAGGGTTCCGTACCCAAAGGGTAAAACGGGTCCCTATTACTAAGGCTCCGCTGTCCGGCTGTCTGTCTGTCTGTCTGTCCGTCTGTCACCAGTCTGTATCTCATGAACGGTGATAGTTAGAGACCCACGCGCGAGCATTCTGTTGCAAATGTTTAATCATCTCTCTGTTTTGTATGTTTTTCATCACAGTCCTGTGTTATATATGTAACTATATGTGTATGCTATCGTAATATACCTGTTTTATTTCAAAACATCGTGACTTTAACTCATTTTCACGACCCAACCATCACATTCATCATTTAACACCGTCTACCTCGCAAACTCGTGCCTACCTACTTAACCTTACCTAAAAAGGTTTTCTCTAAATATGTTACCGGTATTCGTAGTTCCAACAGTATCTCAACTAATTTAATAAAAGACTTTTCCACCTAGAAGGCCAACAAACGGTAAAGTTTTATGCCTACAAAACACGAATAGTAAATAGACAAAAGCCAGAGTATTGCTGTCTGAATCGCAGTTTTTTGGTGACCTTTGAAAGCGGTGCGCCCTGCAAACTCAACACGGATCAAACATGTCGCAGAACTACTAAACTGTTGTTGACAATAAGTTTGGGGACTCATATTAAATTTGACCTTTTGTGAGTGCTAATATCAAGTTGTAAACTTTTATAGTTAAGAGTTCCAGATGAAAACTGTATTTATTTCGAAAGGCTCGTAATGGTAATGTCTATTTCATTTAATATTAACTTATATTAAACAGACGTTAAATTAAATAAATTAAGTCACTGGCCTATGTTTTGTGGACGTCCTGTGGCACAAATAATGATGATGATGATCAAACAGGAATGTTTTCATCATCATAATCTACACACTACTAAGCATCTCTTGACTTGGCCTCTCCCAATGCAGCCTGATCCTAGGCTTTTTTACCTTCTGCTAGCATATTTACGTATATCATAGATCCACCTTTTTAAGGTGACCGCGCATCTATGGGCACTGCAAGACCCGCAACCACCGCAGCCATTGCATTTTAGAATTCTTTGTATGAAATCGTATGGAACCCCGCGCACCTAGCCGCGCTTAGCAAGCGCATCGGTCGCACAATGCGGATGGTTGCAGGTCTTGCAGTGTTCATAGATACGCGATCACCTTTTGAAGGTGGGCGCCTTCGCCTCCAATGTGTTCGCCAAGAACCTTATCCACTCAAAAACACGTCCCACTGTTCACTCGATAAACTTCTGCCTAAATCGTTAACGACACAATAAAACTTAGGAAAATCTACTATTATCATTTCATGCCATTTATTTCATTAAAAAGATTATGAAAGCCAAAATTAAAAACTGGCCAAGTGGGAATCGGACTCGCGCACGAAGAGTTCCGCGCCATTATCTATAAAAACGAGCAAAATAAAAACACGTTTGTTCTATTAACTCTCTAAATATTTGTTTTATTCTGGTCTTTAGTACTTATTTGTTGTTATAGCGGCAACAGAAATACATTATCTGTGAAAATTTCAACGGCTTAACTATCACGGTTCATGAGATACAGACTGGTGACAGACGGACAGACAGATAAACTAACAGACAGGGACAGCGGAGTCTTAGTAACAGGGTCTCATTTTATCCTTTGGCTACGGAACCCTAAAAATGAATAGTCGCCGAAGTTGGGACCCTATACCATAATTATTATTATTATTATTTTTACTTGAGATGGGCTTACTCTTGACCCCAATCTTGCTCTAGAGCATAGGTGGGATCTACGATGGAGCGAGCTTGCCCAGAAGATGCCTATTCACTCTGGATAATTATAAACGATACAACGCCAGAAAGAGATAAATACGAATACAATACAAATATAAGATAATATTCATCACACTGGTAGTCTAATATCTGTAAATATTAGGTAAAAGTATCAGATTCCAAAATGGCCGAAATATGTACCGTATATTAAATAGGACAACTTTTAGGCCGTAGGAATACGGTCACGTGCGTTACGTACATAACATTTATTTTGTACGCTGGAAACGTAATACAGAAATGTAAATAAAAGTAACTATGAATATTTATAAGTGTTTGACTACGAAAGTAAGTACTTTGTAAATAAAGATCGAGTACGATAATACCTAATTACTTTTTTGCAATAAAATTGAATTAGTACGTCAATAATTACTTTTTTTGCATTAAATTTTATTAATTAATCTTCTTTGGAATATATACAGGGTGTAGATTTCAATCTGAGCAGTACGCTCGGAGGTGAATCTATAATTTGTACTGATCACGAATCAGGAAAAAAATAACTAAAAAAAATTTTTTTTTATTATATATTTATTCATTTTTTATTTATTTAACTTCAAGAATAACACAGACAGCAGATAAACGTTATCAATGCAAGCTTCCAGTGATATTTCGCGTGGCTTCTACTCGTGCAGTGCAAACGTATCGCAGTATCTTACGCCACTGTACAGTAAGGGTTTTACAAAAAATGTTCACTTAGAAAATCATTTTTTTAATATTAATAATTACGGGTTCGATCCCCGGTCGGGTCAATGTAGAAAACGAAATTTTCTATATTGGCTCGGGTCTGGTGTTGTGGTACCGTCTTTGTTTCTGGTTTCTATAATACAAGTGCTTTAGCTACTTACCTTAGGATCAGACCAATGTATGTTATGTTGTTGTCCAATACTACTTAATTAGTTGATAGTTCGTGTTCTGTAAGTGGTCATTCGTCATTTCAGTGACTACTTCTCAGATTGAAATCTACACTGTATAAAAAAGGCAACCGTTACTGATCGACTGATCTATCAACGCACAGCTCAAACTACTGAACTGATTGCGATGAAATTTGACACACTTATAGCTATTATCATGAAAGCGTACGCTATGAAAGGATTTTCCAAAACCCACCCCCTAAAGGGGTAAAACGGGGGTTTAAAGTTTGTATGGAGCACAAAGATCGCGATGTTAATCCTATAACTAAATAACGAAATACCTGTTTCAGGGTTAGGAAAAAGAAGTTTTGTATTTTTTTTTATTTTACTAAGTTTGACATTCACTCAAAATTAAATCCAACACGAGCGAAGCCGCGGGTTTCCATAAAGAGAGTGATGCTACTGTTCATGTGAGACTATTTTATTATGAGAGAGATCGAAATCTAATAAAAAAACAAATTTTCCATACAAATTCTACAGCTGATCACCTGTATATATTAATGAAAAGCGTTTTTTTCTGCGGTTTCGATGTTGGTACCGTACGAAAAGTTGTTTTATTTTAAACTGTAGAATCATATCGCTTTAAGAAAATTTAATAATTGAATAGCACCAAAATTTACGGTTTAATAACTGCGCTTTAATGAAAATATTTCTGCAATTATCTATAAACTTGTCAATGTGAGATCGAACCTCCGTCGACACGCACCGTTATACCTACACAACTCGTATTTCAAAGGCAGTTTCGGATAATTCAATATTCGTTGGCGCGACTGTCGGTCCGTTGAGTCCGTTCGGGCCTTTGATATCGCAGACGTGACCATTCAGACGTAGAAATATTGAATTTGTAGGATATTTGGGTTTCGGTGTAACTTAGAAATACTTTGTGAAGTGTTAAACTAACCCGAACAAATTACATACCTACATTGCAAGTTAAATAAAAGCTAAGATTTTTAATACTTGAAACAAATCGTCCGCCTCAGGTGGGATCTGAACACACGTCCATCGTTCGTCGAGTCGGCTAACGTCTCGGTAGCTTAGTGATAAAGCACTCGCCCGGTATGCGATGGACGTGGGTTCGGATCCCACCTGAGGCGGACGATTTTTTTCAAGTATTAAATATCTTAGATAAACCGCTAAATTGCTAAAAAACACAATTTTTTTTAAAAGCTTTTAAACTATACTAAGGTAAAGTTTAAAGAGTTTATAAACGAAACTGCGCCAGATAACCCAACAATAATGGCCACGAAATAAGATAGGTAATCGACATCATTGTGTTAGAACTTCTAACTAAGAAGGTACAGACAACAGTACGTCACCTAATAGTATCCAAAAGTGTCAAATTTCTTCAATCATGTTTCAACTTAAATTTTAAGCAATAGAGTTTATTATTCATTGGGGAAATTTGACTCATTGAATGAAATTTGAATGGTGACCTCAACGTGTTAAGATTACTTACTCGTAAGTTAAGTTAAGATTTGGAAGGAAAAATATCCAACAAATGCGATTCGCACTCTCGCACAGAGGGTTTTGTTTGTAGTTTTTAGGGTTCTGTACTTTAAAAGGAAAAAAGAGAACCCTTTAATTTAATCATTTCGTATCGCCTGTCAAGGCGATACGAAGTGATCCCTTTTCACGAGTAACGCGTAGAGGTATCAATTTAAAATTAATACAGTTAAGTCCGAAATCATCATAATCATAAAAAAACAAATTACTGGTAATATACTTAACTAGCTAACGGACTTTAAATTGGCGCTATATTAAAGAACTTAGGCACTATAACTACTATTAAAAATCATTTACCTTCATAATACCTAACGTAGTCGTCCGAGCCCACGCCTACCGCCCGTGAACGCACAAACTTGACGGGCTATAGATAGCTTTAGTTACACTCCTATTTGAAACATACGGTTCCAAATGAATCGGAAATTAAGTACTTTTAAGTTATTCTTCGTCGCAACCGCACATATCTATGAATAAATTGTAATAAAATACTAAATTCAATGGTCATAATAATTGACCTTTTATTACCCATTAAAAAAAGTAATACTGTGGTAATTTAGGTCCACCTCCCGGTTTTTCTAACTAGTTAATTGGCATACAAGTACATAAAATCATATAAGGTATTTGCCGTAATGCGAGGAACATAAATATGTTGTTGCATAACAGTTACAGGCGTCTGCGAGGCGCCTAGACGCGGCACCGAGCCAACTCGCCATTGCTCGGTAGAAAATCGGTAATTTGTACATCAAATCGGTATTTCTTGTTTATTATTCACAAAAACACTCTTAGCGAAATGAATTTTTCGATTTTATAAATACAAAACACGGTTTATGAAATTCGTTCCATAAAATGGGTATTGAAATTGGCGGCTTGTCGTTTGTTTTTGTAAACGGTATTCGGTGTAGTATAATTCCTGCGCGATTTTCTCAGCTTGTTCACTCACGAATAAGTTCTTAGTAAAATATTTTGTTGTTTTTTTTATTAAGAGCAAGGGTTTTCTTATATCGGAATTTTCTAAGGTAGTATCAAAAATAATGACATACGGCTGTAGCGGAGAGTTACTTCATTTAAAACATTAACCGGTACTAAAATACTGTAACCGCTTTATTCCACCACTAGCTGCCGTCACGCAGACTCGGGCTGTAACAGTCGTCCTTAGCGAGGTTACGGAAAGAAATTGCGCTTCAACATAGTCAAAATATACACAGTAAGCCAAGCTCCCACTAAAATACAAGGTTTAATAGAATTAACGCAATTCCTCGTAAAGGCTGATTCTTGAACTTCAACACAACAACTTTTTGTATTGTACCAACATCGAAAACTCATAAATAATTCTACATCTCCATACTAAATATCCGATCAGCTGTGTTGATTTGTAAAAAAGAGTTTCCAGCTTACAATTATCATCAGCACGATTCATATTGAATAAAATTACATACATGGCTCTGATCCTAAGATAAGTACCTAAAGCACTTGTGTTAAAGAAATCAGAAACAGCGACGGTACCACAACACCAAGACCCGAGACAAAATAGAAAAGGTCGTTTTCCAGATCGACCCGACCGGGGATCGAACCTGGAAACTTAGAGATGGCGACGCTACGCGGCGTGCTCACTTCTCGGCTACGGAGGCCGTCAAATCAGCCAAGAATGTCTATTGCTGAACATAGGCCTCCCCCAACGACTTTTAAATTGACCGGTTGCAAGCGGTCTGCATCCAGCGGTTATTCTGCAATCTTTATCAGGTCTTTTGTCCACCTTGTTGGTCGACGTGGTGGTCTTACACAAGTGCTTTAGGTACTTACCTTAGGATCAGAGCCATGTATGTAATTTTATTCAATATGAATAATGCTGATGATAATTGTAAGCCCTGGAAACTCTTTCTTCCCCATCAGCCGTCAGTAGTTCTACGTGCTATGTGCCCCGCGCTCTGCCACCTTAGCTTAGAAGATATGATATCATAATAAATCGGTTCGTTTATCACACAAGTTTCCGACATCTAACTTAGTACGTTAACGCAGCGACCCAAAGCGAGTCTTTGGCCTCCGACATCAGCTCACGCCATGAATCTCTGTCTTGCGATAGCTCGCACTTGCCGCTGGGGCTGAGGTTGAGCAGGTCAAGACCTGCTACTATGGCCTTCGACATCAGCTCAAGTCATGAATCTCTGTCTTGCGATAGCTCTCACCAGCCGCAGGGGCCGAGGTTGAGCAGGTCTTGAGCTACTGGGTCTTTCAAGGCGGAGTGGAGTCGAATGGCAGGCAACAAAATTATTGGGTATGCCGATGATCTGGCACTCCTTGGACAGCGCGAGACTGTTGTAACAAACCTGACTTTGTTTTTTAGAGTGTACAAAAGAATGGGACACTCTTTAAAACCACGTGATCAGCTGGTCATATACAACAACTTTTCCTATAGGAGCAACATCGAAATCCTGATTTTATTTTCAGATGCTCCATATATTATCATCGAGGTATGCGAGTAAGTTTGTATGGAGAAGCTGAAAAAAAATTATCGATATCGAAGTTGTTCCCATAGAAAAAGCTGTTGTATATGACCAACCGATCACGTGGTTTTAAGGAGTGTCCTATTCTCTTGCACACCCTCTATATTTAATATAATATATCACAGATGACAATCTGTAGCAGGTATGATACGTTGAGTGTTGAGAAGTTACCGTATCTAGTTATGCTGTGCCCCTTCTGTGATAGAACTCATGTAATTAAATTCTTTGACTAGGACATTTCCTACCTACTTTATAAGATCAACAATTTATCTGTCTAGTCCGTAAATGATGTTCGCTTTAGCTTTTCCTTTAAAACAATACTTTTTCTATTTATAATTTCTTTCCTCAATCACACCAATTATCTAGCCCCAAACTAAGTAAAGCTTGTATTATGGCGACTAGGATAACGGATAAACATACTTAAATAAGTTAATAAACGTCCATGACTCAGGTACAGCTCGTGTTCATCACACTAACATTTGCCTGTTGCGGGATTCGAACACGCAACCGCCACATATTGTAGTCCGGAGCGCGAACCACTACACCAGACGGTGGTCTTTGTTTGTACACAGTATGGTTTTTAAGGAAAAAGCTAAACCAAGCTTGCACTATTTTATTTTATTTATTTAAAATTTATTGCACAAACTTAAAAAAGAAATGTACAATAGGTGGACTTAATGCTAGAAGCATTCTCTGCCAGTCAACCTATAGGTCATGCAGAAAGCTTTTGAAGTGGTGCGGTAAACATACAAGATGAAGAAAAATAAACAAAAGCAATAAATAAGTAATGCAACAAATAAATTAAATATTAACATAAAAATACATATTGCATACATATATACAAATTTAAAAATATATATGATATATATAGACATATAAGATACATAAAATACCTACATACGATAGCCAATAATATATAATATATATATAGATAACATATAAATACAATATTATGCAATCAATCTACATTAAGAATTTGCGAACTTTGTTCTTAAACGAGACTTTTGTCTCGGACTTTTTAATGTCGTGGGGAAGTGAGTTTCACAGTCGTGTCGCCCTCAGAGCAAAAGATTTAGAGACAAAAGAAGAACGATGAGCAGGGGTACCCAGCCGCAGATTGTCTGAGGAACGGAGAGAGCGGTCATGAGATTGACAGAAGTATGAAAACATATTTTTAAGATAAGAAGGGGATAAAGGATGGCAACTAGATAACCAATAAACACACTCAAATACGTTTATTAATATCCCTAACTTAGGTACGAATTCCAGTGCTCATCACAAAACTTTTGCACCTTGCCGGTCTCGAACCTGTAACTATAAGACCTCGTAGTCTCGTATTTGTTTTGCTATACTTTACTTAAATGAACTTTTGGTTTAGCGCTTGGTTTTTTTGTTTATAAAACACTGTAATGTCGAAATGAAATAAGTAACTCAACAGTGTGACACCTAAATAATAATATCATTTAATAAATAGTAAAATTATTAATTAAAAAGATTTATTGAAACTATATATTATACCGTTAAAATAGGTTACGGACCCAGGTAGGCCGAAGCAGGGAAGACCTGCACAGGTATGGGGTTACAGCTTGGAGGGTGCATGTCTATGCGGTATTTCTCCCCAGACAATGACTCATCTTCTGACATGCCCAGCGTGTCCCTACACCTGCACACGCGAAGATCTTTGCAAGGCCACCGATAGTGGTCTATCGGTGGCTGAGTTTTGGTCTTCACATATATGAAAGCCTGGGTCGACACGCAAAGAAGAAGACCGTTTACAAGATACATTGTGCGCCTGACCCCCAAAAAACAGATTGTCTTTTGTTTCTAGCTCAATGGCAGTGAAAGGCTTAATCAGACTGTCTTTAAGGTCAGTCACCCTTCTACCCTTGGTCAAAAGATAGTACGAAGATAAAAGGGGCCCCTGCGAAGGAGTAAGTAATGACGCAGCAAAAAGGTATTTTAGAAAGAGAAAAAGGTCGCAGAGATGATTTAGCGCTAAATAAACATCTTACTTTTAAAGTTTGTAAGGATGATCCTGGGTTTGTTTATCACACATATACTCGTAAACGATGTTGATGAAATTAGACACTCATCATTTTAAAACAATCTCAAATCTGTCAAATCTGTAAAATTTCGTACGTGATGACGTATAAAATAGTCAGATTTGAGATTGTTTTAAGAGTTGATGGTTACCCCGCTGGATGAAGAATATAAAAATTGATTTATATTATTTATGCGGGTAACTCATGGTATTTTATTGATTTTTATGGTTTTCACTTTGAAGTGAGTATTTTATATCAAAAAGGTATAAGTAAAAGCTTGTATAACCCCCTGGTTACTCGTCCAAAATAATAAAATAATGTACCCCAATGAAAACAATTAAAATAAATTATATCAAATCAAATAAAATTTACAAATAAGTTTCTCTGCGACCAGCCATCTTTTAATAGTTACCGATTTATGAAAGTAGGTTAATAGATCTCGTCTAAATTAGTTTAAACCTAAAACTAATCAACCTCCTAATAGAAAATTACGACACAAATTCCTAGACTAGAATAGGGTAGAATACCAAACAACGATCTAAACTTTAAAAGTTCACTTAGTTATTTTGCGGAACGAGCTTTAAGCTACAAGGTTGTATGGCTTTAGGTAAAAATTCTCCAGGGCGCGGCGACCTGAAACCAAGTAAAAAGTATGATACACATATTTAAAACTTTTAACAACTTATTTACCGTATTTTAAACGTAAAAGGAACTACTTATCTGCTCTCTGCTAAATAAGATAATTCAAAATTGTATTTCTCTTTAGTTGAAGTGACTAAAAATAGGTAAATATTCATTATAAAGTCCAGCGGGGTCAAATATAATTTGATTATGAACAATGAAATTTTAATTTTCGATTTTCATTTGCAAACAATGTTTCGTACTTCAAAAAATCTTTAAAACCATATCTTTGTACAAATTCAAATTAGTATTAGACGGTCTAATAGTCTATAAAAATTATCTCAAAGCTAGTGTAATGGAATCCTTTTCGGGGGAGGTGAAGTGTACTGATTTGTAAGTTGTACCGTAACATGATTAATTTAGGTTGGGTTCCATCTTAACTTTAATAGTCCGAGCCCGCTAGGTTTTTAGGTTTCAAGAATACTAAAGTTTGTGATTTTTCGCATATAGTTTTCGGACCAGTTTCCAAACCTAACATGTTAATTTGTGTCATTTTTGGTGCTTACTTAGGTAGATATTTAGGTATTTGCCTTTTTTGGCTATTTACGGACGAAAAGAATATAATAGATCAAAATTATACTTTCATGTTAATAATGAAGTAGTAACTGATGTACATAGGCCTTTTGTGTCACCTCTGTCCACAAAATTACTGTTATTTAACCAGTACCTAAAATGTCTCCGAAATAGCTCTAAAAGAAAATTGTAGTAGCCTAAATAAGTTTTAAGAGTTTTGGGTCATTGGTATCTGTTACTCGAAATGTTTTGTGTCGAATCCATCCATAATATTGGTTGTTTTTTTGTTTTTTCATATAAAAGCCTGTAAAAAGCCCCAAAAGAAAATGCAAGTTTCTAGAGTTTTAGGCATTATTGTTGTTATAGTATAATGTTACCATTTTCAGAATTTGTGTCATTTTTATCAACAAAATCTTATTATTTGAAAAAACAGGTATGTTTACGCGCAAAGGTCACACGCGGAAGAGAGTTGCATGGACGCGGCGCCCCCCGCGCCCGCACACTTCTACCGACCGGTCTAGCGCGAACGCGGTATTGTCAGTATTATTATTTGTTTTCGGTGCGCGTTGCGTTGCAACATGTATTTACTTAAAATCACAAAAGATGATGCATAGGAAATACTAAAATGGAGGTTGAAAACAATTAATGTGTTCAATATAATCATATATTGAAAATAAATAACTTATGTGTTATTTATCTTCAATTAAAACCTTGCATGGAATTGCTAAAAACAAAAATTTACAACGATCATATATTGGACGTAAACCCTAAATACTATCGCAAAAACCATGGTTATTAATTTAATTTTTTATGCGAAAGAAGACCTGATCATGCACAAATTTAAGAATAAAATCGTGTAATCGGAACTAAATAGTTCAAAACATAGAACAGTTTTGTGGATAAGATAATGGTAGCTATAACAGATTTTTTATAAATAATTATATGACAACATCATCTATAAATTGCTCGGATTCTATGATAGGCCAATTAGGGAAGCACACTCAGGGCTTGCGATCCGGATATTCAAATTATTCGGATATCCGCCGAATATTTATAATTCGGATATCTAGTAAGTCAATATTCTGATAATTCGGTTATATTTTTTAATTTGCATTTTGTCTTGACAGTAAGGGGCGTCGTACACTACATTGAACATACCTCATCAAAATTGAAATACATTGATTATTTTTTTACGGGAGTGTAATAAATTATACAGCCATAATAATATCTAACCGTATACATAATAATATCTAACCGTTGACTCCACCTTGCCTTATTGTTGTTCTGCGGCAAATTTGGCTAGCCCACTGCCACTTGAGCTTGCTACATGGAGCGCAGTGTCCTGGTCTCAGTGGTGGGGGGTGACCTCTCTCTGCCGGCGATCGTCGCGAGGATGGCTTCAAGCGTGAAACCGTGGCAGGAAATGCTCACCATCTGCGAGGCAGTCATCTCGCAGAAGGAAGCGGCGGAGAGGGAACGGGAGGCCTCAGCTTCCGCACAATGATCCACCTTAGGCGCGTTGGGTGTCGGATGAGGGCATACCTCCTCCACCTGCTCCTTCCAAATGGGTCCCGGGCTACAGACACGAGGGTGTCTCCGGGACTCACAGCGGCGCAGCGTATGACCCCGCGTGCCGTTCGCAGTAGAGTGGAGGTGACAGCTCCATCTCCAGCCCGCCATAAAGCGGGCCGCAGCCGAAGCCGAGTCAAGGACCATCCTGCGGCTGCGGCCAATGGCGAAACCCTTGGCTCTATATCACTTAAGGCACCGGTGAGCACCGTGAGGTTTAAGTGGGTAGGCGGGCTCCTTCTGAGCCCGGAGTCCCGCACACCCCTCCAGCCGTTCCTTCGCGGTTGGAGAACGGTGCGTTAATGTATTTCCTCACGTTAAAAAATGTTTAATATTTGTCGAACCTCGATAAGCCTTCATTGCCTGACCTCCGCCGAAGAAGGGTTCCTTACCATGGTCTATAGAAAAAAGCAAAAAATCATGTTAGTGGTATCTGAGCCCGCATAAATATTTATTTTATTCTGGTTTTTAGTATTTGTTGTTGCAGCGGTAGCAGAAATACATCATCTGTGAAAATTTCAACTATCTTACTATCACGGTTCATGAGACGCAGCCTGGTGATAGACGGACAAACAGACAGGCAGACAGATAGACAGCGGAGCCTTAGCAATAGGGTGCTGTTTTACCCTCTGGGTACGGAACCCTAAAAACGGTTTCCTGGCAAAAAAAAGTAACATTTATTCGGACCACTTTAACAACAATGATTAAAGAAGTTTGCTTTCGTCTGATCAATAATGCGGTAACGTTTGTTCGAAGTATTATGTTTCCCAACATTTATTACACCGCTGTTTTATCTGCCAAAATTTCAATTTACCAAACTTTTAATAAACGTGTCATTTTTATTTGCAAGAAAGCAGGCATGTGTTTGAATTGCTTTGCTAGAAATCAAAAAACCAAGAAAATGACATCACGAGAAGCGTCATTATATTTTTAATTTGAATTAATTTAGCTAACCCAAATTTGCAATCCGGATTTCATAGACGGGTTTCGTGACTAATCCGGATAAATCCGAATATATTGAATTTTGTTGGAAAACTATGAAATAAAAAAAAAACCGGCCAAGTGCGTGTCGTGCCACGCGCAGTAGAGGGATCCGTAGTTGCCCATTGTTACCACAATATATTTCCGCAATTACTTCATTTAAGTCACTTTTAATGTTTTCCTCTAAGGAATTTTGGAACGACTAAGTTGAACGACTATTACTCTTAATTAATTCTATTCGAGGCGGTTAGTGTGCAGAATAGGGACACAGTGAGTGTAGTGTGTGACGGTACTTCGCGTGAAAATAATATTACAAGGGTAGATGAAGAATCTGCCTCTCATACGGAGTGAAGCATCGCTGTTCCAGTCAGCCTATGACCACGGTGACAAAACTTTTTTTGTTTGCTTCTTCTATACTATGCCTGCGAGTGTTTCATAATGAAATAAACTTTATATTCCCTTAATTTAAAAATATAAGACTAGGTTTATACTTAGACTAAATATTACCCAAACAATTTAAAACATGATAAATAAGATATTACATTATGTCAATAGCAACCAAAAAAAAAAAAACATTTATTTCTGTAAATTGGCCATAAAAGGCACTTTTACATGTCCCAATTTTTGTTTCCTACCACTGCTTCCGGACTATTGTGGGCTAGTGCAGAGAAGAAGCAGACGACGTATATTATAAATTGGCCGCTGTGGCTAGTTGTAAAAATTGCAGCTGGCCGCGCAGCAGGCGGCGTGAGCGCATACACCAAGCAGGGCGGGATGTGGGCGGAGCTCCCGGCCGCGGCTAGCCACGTTTGACCGCGCGCAAGCCGCATAGATTTCAATAGTGCTAAGACTTTCATACTACACAACAGGCCGCAGCCGCGGCCGCCACCTCAGGCCGCGTCTGTCTGGGACAATCCGTCAATTGGATCGTCACTTTTTTGTTTGCGGAAGCATCTATAAATATTTAAAATAAAACGGTGTAATCCGGATATTTTGGATTACGGACAATCCCTAGCTTAAATCTACAAACTGTTCTATGTTTTAAACTAGTTAGGCCTAGACACGCGACTTCGTTCTTTAAATCTTGTATAGTAAGGTGTACTTTTGCATAAAATAAATATTTGCAAGTATTAAGAAACCTGGGGGTCGATAACCGTAATTCCCGTAGTTGGTGATTTTAATATGATGCGATTATGATGTTACTAAAAATCTGAATTCTTGTCGCTATTTATACGTGCGCACGAATTATGATCATGATGAGCGGGATATGATTGTGTCAATTATGGACTTAGTAGTGAAACTGGATAGAGTACTTCTAAAATTTTGCAAGTAACTTACACTTTCGGCCTTAGCAGTAAACAAAATATTTATTTGATGCAACCAAATTGAAATACTGGATGCCAAGCACGAAATTATATATTTTTTTCGGACTTATAAACCTAACAAATTATAATAACCAGTATCATGTGGCAATCCTTTGATAAAATATGACTAACTCAATCTAGCCGTGTAAAAAACACGACCCTTTACAAATGTTCATAAATTGTAAAGGGTCGTCATTTTTAGGGTTCCGTAGTCCTGACAAGGAACCCTTATAGTTTCGTCATGTCCGTCTGTCTGTCTGTCTATTCGTCCGAGATTTCGCTTGGAGACTTGACCCTGGAGAGTTGTAATTTTGTGGGGATATGTAAAATTTTTTTTTCAGGGTAGCAGGTACGTATGGGACGTATAAAGTGGGGATGATTATTGTTTTTCAATGTCTACCCCATCATGTGGGATATCGTTGAATAGGACCCTTAAAATAAGTTAGGGGTTGCTAAGACAATTTTTCGATTTAGAAATCCGTTTGCGATATATAAAACTTTAAAGTGCCATTTTTCGAATGTGTGTGGAAAGGGGTAAGGTTAAAAAGAAAAACAGCATAATGTGAAATAATTATCTTAATTGAGTAAGTAAGTAGGTATGGTACAGTTTTGCTGACCGTACACTACTTGAAACTAACTGCGGTTATTGTATGGCACATTGATAACTTCATAGGTAGACTAATCAAAAGATTAATCCACTCGATATAAATAAGTTTAGTTTTGTACGAAATGCATTGTTATTATTTTTTATCCATATTCTCGTTTGTTACTTAACACTAACGCTTTGTTATTTTAAGATTAACTCATATGCTCGAAAAAAAGATATCAATTGAATAACAATGGCCCCGTCACAACCTCTCCTACCCGCCTGCGTCCGCTTCGAGCGCAGTTTCTTGTGTTTAATTAAATATATTGTCGTCGAAAGTGACACAAATTAACATAATCGATTTCTGATGTATTTGTGCTATGAAGTATGTTAACTGTAACAATTTATAATTTTTTTTGAAGCGTGTGTAGCTTGGATTACCTAAATAATTAAAATTCTCAAAAGTATATCCCTTAATTTGGCACAAAATTATATAAAAAGCATATCTATATGAACTGAGATACAAAAGGTAAACTTTTTAAATTAGAAATTTTTTTTGACAAAGTTATTTGGTACTTTTTCTATGTCCGTTTTTACTGGACGAAAGTGACACAAACTAGGCTTGTATTATATGTATGCTATATTAGGAACATTACAATTATAATTTTAAACTTTTAATTAATTTTGGCAGTTTTAAATCGAATTAAATAAAACAGACAAATAAAATTAATTTCTAAAAAAAGGATAGCAAGATCTGACACAAAACGCTAAATTAAGTTATTTAGGTATAAATGTATCTACAGAAAAAAAAAATAGAAACTTTAGAATTCTTTTAGGCGAAGACACCAATATCGCTTATCGGTCTCGGACTATAACCATAACTGTAACTATAACCGGTGTTTCTGTACGGATTTTAACAGACTTTTGACGTTTGTTAAAGATAAAGTAAGATGGTGCAACCCAGGCCTAATAAGTGACTGCGACATAGTGTCGTATAATTGTGTTGAGTTAGCAATATTTTACATTATGTTTAAGTTATATTATAATAATTATTAACGATCCGACACTCAAATTATCCACATGTCTTCATTTCATTTCATTTATTCAGGCCTTTTATAAGCTAACAGATACAGATATCCAAAACGCTTATAAGACTAAATTTCATTATATTCTAGGATATTACAATGTCATCAAAAAACAAAACAATATACCTTCCTCTTATACCTGATCATACCGGAAACTATTACATACTTTACACTACTCGTAGTAATTATACATTAAATATTAGGCATCAAATATGTAGCTAAATGATTTATTTAAATGTAAAACAGACAAGAACTACGATAGTTTTTACGTAAAGCTCGATAGATAAGAAACTTTGAGCTACGCGCTACGACAGCTGCGCTACGCCGTAGCCGCTACGATTTGTAGCAACATTTACGATCGGGCTTGTCTCTCGTAGCAAGTTAGTAGGAGACCAAAGAAATAAAACTACTGCATTTACAAGAATAAATAAAATAATAATACACTTTTTTGTGAATATAGAATTATTACCGATGTCAAAAATAAGTATTCAAATTATAGTTTGGCTTTTGTTAAATCTTCAATATTTTTACAAATGCACCTTAAAATTACATATTGCATCTGAAATCCGCTTTTCGTCTTCAAAAAATCACGCCAGGTTGTATCAAAACAAACCGTAATTTTGTATTATACACACAAGTCTAGCGTTTTGCTGACAGCTGTTGAGACGAAGAAAAAGGTATTTCAGGGCACAGAGCGTAAACGTGACTGGGATTCAAATATATGGACTAAGTAGACCCATTTCATTCTACGAGATTTAAAAAACCGGTCAAGTGCGAGTCGAACTCACGCACGAAGGGAACCCTTACAAGGGTACATCTATAAAAACGGCCAAAAATCACGTTTGTTGTATGGGAGCCCCCTTAAATATTTACTGTATTCCGTTTTATTTGATGTTAAAGCGGCAACAGAAATACATCGTCTGTGAAAATTTTAATTCTCCAACTATCACGGTTCATGAGATGCAGCCTGGTGACACACGGACAGACAGACGGACAGCGGAGCCTTAGTAATAGGGTCCCGTTTTATCCTTTGGGTACGGAACCCTAAAAAACGGAATCGATAGTTGCGATGGATTTTCAAAGTAGCTATAGTGGATATTGAAATTATGAATAAATAAGAAGAGTCTCTTCATTTCTAAGTCGATCTCACGAAGAAACACCTGGTGGTCGATTCTCTAACAAACCTCGCTCTAAATATTACCTAGGTGATACAAATAAACATAGCCTCAATTTCACTAAGAAGTGGAAATTACTATTGTCGATGAATGACTCTATTAGTGATAAAGTGTGTGATTTTTATATAATTTTGACTATGATATTAATAATGACATAAAATATTAATATGACTACAAACTAAAGTAATTATAATGCAATGTTTTAATGAAATTTATTGACTAAGTAATGTTACTACTTATTAAATTTTACATGCCATACTTGTAAAATTTTATATGCGAGACATGTTGAAATATCAAAACTATGTATTTATCCATCTTATTGTAACGTGTCTCTAAGTAAATAAACGATTTCATTTGATTTGCAGTGACAGCGCGTATTACCTGAGCAGGTACAAACAAACATAGACTATTTTGTTTTAGAGTTGGTTTACATTATTAATCATCGATTAGTGAAGCGATGACGAAGTGATCGCGGTTATGTTTAGAGAATCAGTAAGCTGGCCCTTACCATAGCACGTTGTGCAGCAACCCTGAGCTTCTATATAAGTCCCATAGCTGGAAGCCACATATCAATTCCGTAGTTTACAATCGGTAACATATACTGGTAAACTTTCGTCTTTAGACATAGGAATATGGAAGAACGAAAATTGTTTTGATAATAAGATTTCATGTGCTGGAAAATTTCGCTAATTCCTATTTAAAAAAGCGACATTTGTCTATATTCCAGAAATCGTCATGAGTACTGATTAGACCCGTAGACTCACACGAATTATATACGCTTAAGCGGGCTATAGCGTGTATACTTAATTGTCGGGTAAAACCATGCTACATTACTAAGCTTAGGACTGTATAGCTGAGTACTTAACGTATTGGACACTGAAACTGTATGTATGTAACGTATCTGATACTGTGTCACTTAACGTATCTGACACTGAAACTGTATGTATGTAACGTATCTGATACTGTATCAAGTGAGTACATAGGCAACCATGAGCCTACTGCGAGCTGCTGGCGCGTAGCGCGTGACCCGCCGAGATCCAGTATCAGATACGTTACATGCTATAATTTTCGTCAAATAAAAAGAACGCTGGAGGGTGGCGCTACTTGTCTCCACCGAACACTTTAGAAGTACTGAAAATGTTAGTTCCTATTTTGGCCACCGCTCTTTTTACGTGACGCCAAGTATACACGGCGAGGTGAGCACCATGCTTTTCCATTACTTCAAGTAAATAGTTGTCTGACCATATTTAATTTAAGAGCCAAATGGAAGCGGGATATTTCCACCCTATGACCTGTACATTTAGTTGAAGGACGCAAACCAAAGGTCTTTTGGGACACAGATCGCTGGCACGTGACCCGGGTGCAAATAGGAGAGGACTAAATAACGTAACACGTGTTGTGCTTGCGTCACGTCTATATTTTGGTGCGAACAATAGTTTTTTCATTATTTACTTAAACAAAGGTCACATCACCGGTTTTTTTTTTTGGTATGGGAAAGCAACACAAATTTCAAGGATTTCATGTTGAAAAAGAAACAAAGTTAAAAAAACAATAATATAAACCTTAATGGACCTTATTGGACAACATCACATTCATTGCTCTGATCCTAAGGTAAGAAGCAAAAGCACTTGTGTTATTGAAATCAGAAACATCGACGGTACCGCAACACCCAGACCGGAGATAATATTGAAAAGTTCGTTTTCTACCCGACCGGAAATCGAACACGGGACCTCAGAAATGGCGCCGCCAAGTCCGGCGTACTCGCCTCTCGGCCACGGAGGTTGTCATTTGAGCGGCAGAATCTCCTCTTTAAATATTTGTACTTACTATTAAAAACCTGTAGAAATGGTGCATTTTCATTGGTATTGAAGCTGAAAAATAAAGGTTGGTTTGTATGTAAATAATTTTTCAAAAATTCTATTTTGATCTCATAAAAAGTTGCATTTAAGCATGAGAATGATCTAGTCGCTATAGGGGATTGATTCTTTTAAAAATATGATACTTTTGCGGCCCCAAAACAAATGAAAATTTAGCACATCCATTAGGTACTTTAAAGCAAATGTTTTGATAAAGTCGTAGCAAGCAATAATTTAATACGAATATTTAGTGACTTTAAAACTGGTTTATTAACATACTAAGAGACATTTGAACGCCATTTCTCATTTGTAAATTTAAATAATAACTCTCAAATATACTCGGCCCGTAACATGTTGTTCTCACGCAAAACGCAAAGTTACTATTTTCACACCTTTTCTGAAATTGACCTGAATATTATGACCCGATAATGTCGTTAGTTCTTTTTACCCGACTACGGCGAATCCAAAAGGAAGGGTAATGAATTTGGCAGTCTATGTATGTAAATGTATGTTAGTATACTATGTATGTTCAACCGCAGCGCCTAAACTACTGAACTGATTTAAATGAATAAGGGGTTAATAGTAATAATCACCCGGATATTTTTTTAATCAAAATGTTTTATGTTATTTAAACCTCAGATTCTACCCTCGAAAATTTAACCTGAGATACCATCACGTGTTTGGTATCAAAAGAAAGATCTTACCGAGCACATTACTAATATCTATAATAATTATCATATTGTTTAAGTCAAAATATATCTTTAAAATGCGGTCGTACAGTTCGCGCGGTCTAGTCGTATTCGGGATTTTAAACTTTATTAGATAATGTTCAAGACCGATGTTAGTACATTGACAAGTACACGTTTGCATTATTCGCGGATAGATGGCGTTGTTGAGCATTGGTCCGCGGTGGTGCCAGAAATTTCAGTTTCTATATATAGTCGATGTTAACTCTTCGAAAATATACATCTTTAATACACCTTTAGACCAGGCTACACGGTGGTTTTATTTAACCTTCCCCGTAGTAGCAGTTCCAGGACAACTTAGGCCATCCTACCTTAACAGATAAAAACAAACATAATCTAACAGACAGACAATAAAACGTGTTCTCATCACCATGATCATTAGGTTTTGAAATGCCACAGCTGGATGCCTCACCCAAATAAAACGTAATAAATATTTGTGAAAGTATTGTTTGAGTTTCAGCAATCGCAAAAAGAAAAACTTTAATGTAACGTAAATAATGCAATGTAAGTAATTATGTTTCCAGCTTCATTCTTTGCGATTTATATTAACATATTGTAGTAGTGTTGCCACGCTACAGCCTTCTTACACGGATTTTTAAAGAAATAAATTTTATTTGTCACTCATTTGACTTTCGTAGTCAATATCCCCACTACCCCCACTACCGACCGACTCAGCGGCTCTTGCCGCCGTCGAGTTTCTGCTCATTCTGTGTTTCCGTGCCGTAGCCTTCGCACGTCCACAGTCACTCGTAGTCACCGGGAAATTATTTTAAAATAACTATCTCTCAACATGGGTAAGAAGCGAAAGTATGAAGATATGGACGACGAAAAAATATTAAAGAAGATTAGAAAATTACAAAATAAGTTAAGGGAAAAACAGACTGAAGAAAAATCACCAAGTAAGTAAGACATCTTAATGTTTAACATTAAACATCCACGAACTAATATTTTTATATTACTGAACTTTTAAATGCGTAACTGCCACACTGGGCTTTTACCGTTTAATCACATATTGTTGCGAGCTTACCACACTGGGTATTCTCCTTCATTACTAAAATGGTTCTTATTTCTTTTCCCAGGTCCATTTAGACCTGAAGATGTCGAACTCATGTCGAACGAGGATTATGACTCCATTTACATGCCGCCAAGTGAGTGGGCCGGCACCGTCACTCCAATGCCTGAACAATCTATGCCTGAACAATTATCAGATCAGTTAAACGAACCTCAACAAGGGATTTGTTTGTCACCTCAGCCTGGACCATCTTCTGCACCTGTAGCACCAGCGACAACGGTGGAAAAAGATCTTGACGATTCGATACTAAGCATTCTTGGTGATGCGCCTAAACCGGAAACTATTTTCGGAGGTAACATCCATAAAGATGTTGCTGCACGATGGCAAGAGATACTGGCTAAAGGATTGCCCAAAGAAACGAAGGAAAACCTTGTAAGCGAATACTTGGTTCCTGGTAATTGTGATTTATTGGTGCCACCAATACTAAATCCAGAAGCCAAAGCGGCACTTCCTGAAGCATTAGTAAAACGAGATTTCTCGCTCCTAAATAAACAAAAACACATAGCAGCAGCACTGGCAGCTTTGGCCCAAGTAACCGATATGTTAATTCGTAATGAATATACAAGGGAAGCATTGCTTAAACCTCTTAGCGATGCTAGCCGTCTTCTTTGTGACAGCCACCAATTGGAAACAAAAACTCGGCGTAGTTTTGTGATATCTTCTATAAATAGTAACCTTAAAGGAGCGTTAATAGATACAAGTCGAGACAAATTTCTATTCGGAGAAAATCTCACTGAGAAATTAAATGCCGCAAAAACAATCCAAAAATCTGGAGATACACTAAAAAGTCAAAATCGGCCTCAAACAAATAGAAACAACTTTAATAATAAAGATAAATCAAGGAATAGATTAAACACCAAGGCCCTGCATCCCAGACAGACGGCGAACAGGTTCGATGCAGGGCAGATTCGATCAGCAGCTTACAGAGTGCCTCCAGTAGCCAGAACGCAGCCGCCGCCATTCCGCCGCATGCGTTCGCCGCCGCCTCCACAGCCGCCACCGCCACCGCCGCCCAGGACTCGCCAACAGTATCGCCGCTAGAGCCACAACAATCTGAGGTACAGTACGCTGGTCGTTTAACCCGTTACTCCCGTAAATGGGCTGACATTACTGATGATACAACAGTTCTTGCTTGGACCAAAGGCTATACAATCCCTTTTCAATCAATACCTATACAGTTTTCTCAGCCAATTGTTTATCCAAAATGCGAGCAAGAATCAATTGATTTTGAAATTGCTATTCAAAAATTACTAAAGATAAATGCCATTTCTAAATGTAAACATGTTGTAGGAGAGTTTGTTTCAAGTGTATTTTTAGTACCAAAACCAAATGGAGAAAAAAGATTTATCTTAAATTTGAAAAAATTAAATAATTTTATCAATACATCACATTTTAAGATGGAGGACTACAGGACATCCTTAAAATTAATAAGCAAAAACTGTTATATGGCATCAGTTGATTTAAAAGACGCCTATTTTTTAATTGGTATCAATGAATCGCAAAGAAAGTATCTCAGGTTCAATTATAACAATACTCTTTATGAGTTTAATTGCCTTCCCTTCGGTCTTTGTACAGCGCCATACGTTTTCACTAAGATACTCAAACCTGTCATGCAATACTTAAGAACCAAAAATTTTGTGTCAGTAATATATCTTGATGATATCCAATGTATCGGACGTTCATATATTGAATGTGAGGAAAACGTACACGCTACCATAAAAATTTTGCAATCACTAGGTTTCATCATTAATCGTGAAAAAAGCTGCTTGATACCTAACACTGTTAGTCAGTTTCTTGGTTACGTGTTTGATTCTAAAAGAATGAATTTATCTTTGCCCAATACTAAACGTATAAAACTATTAGAGTCTTTGAACATTTTCCTAAAATTAAAATCTTGTAAATTGCGTGAATTTGCTAGACTTCTTGGTTTATTGATATCAGCCTGCCCAGCTATTGATTATTCATGGATGTACACAAAAATGTTAGAACGTCACAAATATTTATGTCTGCTTAAAAATCCAAATTATGAACAAAATATATCTATTCCAAGTGAACTTAAATATGATCTACAATGGTGGGTAGAACACGTAAAAAAGGACGTTTCAATATTCCGTTTTAATAATTTTTGTATAGAAATTTTTTCGGATGCATCATCGTCTGGCTGGGGCGCGTATTGTGACAAAGGGGGATCATATGGGTTTTGGAAAACAGACGAATTAAATCAACATATTAATGAATTAGAAATTCAAGCTGCCTTTTTCGCTTTGAAAATATATGCTAAAGATTTAAGAAACTGTGAAGTTTTACTTAGAATTGATAACGTCACTGCAATTTCATGTCTAAATAGAATGGGTAGTGTACAGTTTCCTCATTTGAACAATATTGCAAGACAGGTGTGGCAATGGTGCGAAAAGCGTAAAATATTTATTTTTGCCTCTTACATTAACACTAAGGACAATTTAGATGCTGACAAACTATCTCGGCATAAATTCCATGATACAGAATGGGAGTTGGCTGACTATGCATTCTTGACGTTAAAAAATAAATTGGGGAACCCTGAAATTGATTTGTTCGCTTCTCGACAAAACACAAAATGTCATTACTTTGTTTCTTGGAAAAACGACCCCGATGCATGGGCCATTGACGCTTTCACAATATCCTGGCAAAAGATATTCTTTTACGCTTTTCCTCCTTTTTCACTTATTTTAAAAACAGTTCAAAAAATAATCAATGACAAGGCAGAAGGCATTATAGTCGTACCTTATTGGCCAACGCAACCTTGGTTTCCACTTCTTCAAAGTATAATTATACCTAATGGAATTGTTGAATTTGATCCTGACGTTAACCTTTTAATATGTCCTTTCAGAAAACCACACAACTTACACCGCAGCCTCCGGTTGGTTGCCGCGAGGTTATCAGGCAAGCTCTATTAAAACGATCACTATCTGCCAGGTCCGTCGAAATAATGCTTTCTTCCTTATCAGTAAATACCTATAAGCAATATGATTGTGCCATAAAAAAGTGGATAGAATATTGTAATTTACATAGCTTTGATTATACAGCAGTTTCTGTACCTATTGTAATTCATTTTTTAACTGAAGTTTTTGATTCTGGTGCTAAATATGGAACTGTCAATAGTTATAAGTCAGCTTTAGCCCTATTGCTTGGCAATATTACCCTTAATGATGACAGGATTAAAAGATTTATGAAAGGAGTTTACAGGTTAAGACCAACAAAACCAAAATATGATCACACATGGGACCCTAGCACCGTATTAGATTATTTAGCTCAAAAATGGCCCAATGAAGATCTTAACTTGGAAACTCTTTCAAAGAAAACGTTGACTCTGTTGGCCCTAGTAACTGCTCACCGAATGCAAACTTTTGCCTTAATAAAACTCGAAAATATCTCGATTTCAAATAGAGAAATACTCATAAAAATCCCAGACTTAATTAAAACATCTCATCCTAATGCATTGCAACCACTTCTAAAATTACCATTTTATCACGAAAGACCTGAGATTTGTCCAAGTAAATGTTTACAGGTATACTTAAATAAAACCAGTAGCTTACGTAAAAACACGTGTAATTCTTTGTTTATTAGTTATAAAAAACCTCACAATAAAATTTCTACTCAAAGAATGAGTCACTGGATTAATGATATCCTTGTTAAAAGTGGTATTGATACTTCAGTATTCAGGGCGCATAGTACGCGTCACGCGTCAACTTCTGCGGCTAACAGACTCGGCGTCGGGATAGACATAATTAGAAAGACCGCTGGTTGGTCCAATTCTTCGATGACATTTGCTAAATATTATAATAAGGATATAGTTTCTTACGATAATAATCAGTTTGCAAGATCGATATTATCGTCTTCATGATTTGTAATCCACTATATTTTGCATGTTACACAAATTGTTTACCTGTAAATAAACTGATTTGATGAAAACTTATATTTTTATTTACATATTCACGTACTTACCTGAAGAGTACACTTTATTAACTCAATCACATTTTATTTAAAATTCTTTAAACATCTACAATATGTTAATATAAATCGCAAAGAATGAAGCTGGAAACATAATTGAGAATCAAACGAACTTACCAAGTGAAGTTCGATACCAATTATGTGACAGCTTCATTCGACGCGATTTATATACACCCACCCGATAATTAAAATCATTTTTATTAATTTGCATAACGTTTCAAGTATTTACTTTACACTGTAACTCCCAACCCTGTAAATAAAATGTAAAACAAATCTAATCACATAGTAAAAGATTATCTTTTGTTAATATGCAATACGTACTTTTAGTAAATAAAAATATTATTATCTTTGAACTTAATGAGCAGAAACTCGACGGCGGCAAGAGCCGCTGAGTCGGTCGGTAGTGGGGGTAGTGGGGATATTGACTACGAAAGTCAAATGAGTGACAAATAAAATTTATTTCTTTAAAAATCCGTGTAAGAAGGCTGTAGCGTGGCAACACTACTACAATATGTTAATATAAATCGCGTCGAATAAAGCTGTCACATAATTGGTATCGAACTTCACTTGGTAAGTTCGTTTGATTCTCAATTTTATATGAATTGGACCAGAAAAACATGCTACACAGAAACTAGTTTCCTTAACTTTTCTTTAGCACGCGTGCTAAGATTTCACGTAAGTGCTAAGTAAGCGCGTTCCTTGCTACATTAAAATATCCAGCAGTAACAACAAGCTTGCAAACTCGAGATAATGCCACCCATCCACGGCTGGGCACGTCTGAGATCTAGCGTGTAATGAAACGCAAATACAGCTACATCAACAAGTGACCGACGATCATAGACTAGATAGTTCTAGACCCAGTAGCAGGGATGGCGAACCTTTATGTAACAACGTACCTATTTTTCTAGAGATATGTTTATTAAGGTCAAATAATTTTGACTTTGTGATCATTGGGTTGCAGGACGACGCTGGATGCAGGCCGATTCAATCAGCCGATCTGGAAGTCACTGGGGGAGGCCTATGTTCAGCAGTGGACGTCCTGTGGCTGAGATGATGATGATGATGATGATGATCATTGGGTTGACAGTTCGGGTGGGTGCGCGGGGTGGGGGGGCGCACCCGAACACTCCGTAGCGTAGGATCACACTCGCGTTCGCTCGTCATATAACTAAACTATGCGCGCCGCGCCGCTATACGTAATTTGTGATACTACTATGAACTAAATAGTATGTACAATATTCGTAAAAACTAACTTAAATCTTGGCGACTTACTAGTCCTTTGACAACCAGATTGACTAGTGACCCCTTTAATCACCTTTACCAAAGGGTCTCGGATTTGATTCTTTCTACAGGTCATATTTAGAAACCGTACTTTATTTAATTCGGTCTGGGCGTGCTAGAATATAATGACCTGTCGGTCTGGTACCTCGTAACATAAAGATGTCATACGTTTATATAATATATCAAGTAAGTAATATTCATAAACGAGATAGAAAACAAAGTAATTTGCAAACGTTCTATGTCGTTTGGCAAGAAAGTTACACTCAAAAATGATACAAATAAAAAATTCAAAAGTCATTTCATCATCATAACCATCTCAGCCTATTGCAGTCCACTGCTGGACGTAGGCCTCCCCCAAAGAGCGCCAAAGAGCACGATCTCCCGCTTTTTTCATCCATCCACTGCCAGCTGGGGGGCGTCCTACACTACGTTTGCCTAGGCGTGGTCTCCACTCGAGAATCCGTTTACTCCACCTTTCATCGGTTCTGCGACAGCTGTGGCCAGCCCACTGCCACTTAACTGAATCATTTGAGTAAAGGTAATTACTGTTCTGTGTTTAAGGCAAGGCAGTAGGTACTACAAAATTACAATACTTCATAACTCTCAAGGTCAGTTATTGCTTACCATTACAGTAGCCAGTGAAGTGAGGTAATAAAACTTTGGTGAACACCCGAGGGGCGGGCAGTGCGTTAAATTACCACTTTTTGGGAATAAGGCCAGAGTTCAGGCTGGGCGGGTTTTTGCCCGCTTCGGCGTCGGACGGTAGACAGGGGCCATTAAGTTAGCGGTGTTTACGCTTGTGGCATTTTATGTTATGACTTGTAGATAATGAGGATATAGTAACTTTCAGAATTTTAAGCGATTAGCTACTTAATTTCTGTAGTATTTCTCATCATTCTCTGGAAAAGCCTTTCCCATGGAACGCTACAGCGAGCAGCTCTGAGCCGTTTGTATCCAGCGGTATCCCGATATAACATTATTTAGTAAAAAGCGTATTTGTATCGCTGCAAAATTTCACTGATTGCAATCTATTTATTTTATCTAGCTTGTTTGTTTGTCGTCTGTTCATGCAGGAATTAACTTTAAAAAGTCTGGAACTTTTTATTACCATCATTAAAAAAATAAAGCTAAAAAAGTTATTGGAATGGGAGCAATCGCCTTACTGAGAGTTGGTTTGCGGAAAAGTCTGCATCATCCGCGTCGACTTTGTATGTTCACATTGGTGTCTTTTTTACGATGAACGAAGGCATTTCTTTTGCACGCATTGCTTGTAAATAGATATTCTTCATTTAGGCAATCCCTTGCCCACTGACTTTTCTTGCAAGCCTAGGCTTTGGTGTCAACCAGACATTGTATTTTCTCCACATTATCATATATTCTTCATTGCATAAAACAAATGTACAATTGACTCAAGGCATTTTCTACAAGTTAATCATTAGGTCATTATAATTAAAAGTTATATTTATGATTGTGGGTGTATATTTAGAGGTTCTTGTTAAAGAAATATTCTGATAAAAAGAAAATTACAGAGTGTTGCAGCTTTTGGTTGTTCACTCTGACTTATAATGATGTCGGCTAGTGAGATTGGCTTAATTCCCGTCAACAAGAAACCGCTCTCGCCTCCTCTTACGTTCTCGCTTATTTCGTGGCCTCGTCTAATACTAGGCATATAGGCAGGCGTCACGCAAGCGGTATACCGTGGTACATTTGGGTTATTAGGGCTTCGGTCCCACCTCGCGGCTGTTTGCGATGGTGTCAATTTGCGCCATTATACAATCGTTCAGTATTGTTTCAATGGTTCATTTACTGTTACGGAGGTAGTTAAGATAGCGCATTAATAATAGTAAAGGTTATATAGTTAATTTAGTTCGCGTTTGATACAGTAAAAAAATAAATGGCAATGATATTTCTTTGTCTTATTGCTTGGTATGCTTTTTAGGGTTCCGTACACAAAGGGTAAACGGGACCCTATTACTGAGGCTCAGCTGTCCGTCTGTCTGTCTGTCTGTCCGTCTGTCACCAGGCTGTATCTCATGAACCGTGATAGCTAGACAGCTGAAATTTTAACAGATGATGTATTTCTGTTGCCACTATAACAACAAATACTAAAAACCAAAATAAAATTATTATTATTTAAGGGGCTCCCATACAACAAACGTGATTTTTTGCTCGTTTTTATAGATAAAGGTGCGGAACCCTTCGTGCGCGAGTCCGACTCGCACTTGTCTCATGATTTCTCTCTTCTGCAATAAAGTCTAGTAAGTGGTGTCCATTTTTCATCTTTATTCTTCTGAGCCGAATGTTCTTTGTGTCAATCTCCGTACATTATCATCAATTATAAAACTTTTCTAAATCGAAATAGTTTGTTACGGGATTGCTACCATGTACCTTATTTTTGAGTTCTGTTTTGAGTTGTGTTTGTTGTGTGTCGAGAACAGGTGCGAGAAAATAGTGAGTTTGTAGACAATGGTACCGACGCGTGCAATAAAAGACAGCGAAAGAGGGTAGACCGATATGTTTGCCCTTAACAACTTACCCGCAACATCTTCAGTTACTCCGTGATCATGGCGCTTGCAACAGTGCCGAAATATCGGGAACTCAAAAATAAGGTACATGGTAGCAATCCCGTAACAAACTATTCTATTGTTAGTGACCATGAAAGTTTAAAACAATATATTATCTAAATCGTTTCGCGGCCCCATTTTTACCAATAATGACCCTATTATTAGAGTTACTATACTGATAAGCACATTCGACTTTATTAATAAGCCTACTGTAGTGTCGTGTGGTGCCGGCACGTTAAAAGAATAGCATCACCCCTTCTCTTCCTATGGGTGTCGTAAGAGGCGACTACAGGAGAACCGCCGTAGGAAGACGGGCAGCAGCGTCTCCTCTCCACCTTTGGCTAAACTGCGATCGCCAACCCGCCTGCCAAGCGTGGCGATTATGGCAAAATCCTCCTTTTGGAGAGGCCTGTGTCCAGCAGTGGACTGATATAGGCTGCTGATGAATAAGCCTACTGATTAAAACAACAGTATATATGTAATGAATAAGTTTTCATCTTCCTTAATATTTACTTGCAGACAGATGTCTGCAACACTGCTCTCTATCACTAGTATATAAGGTCCGATTTTATTAGTGTTCATCCTGTTAACCTGTGACTATATAGGTGAAAAGCAACCGTAAAAACCAATTTTCAAATGTGTACCATAAAAACTAAAAAAGTTAAAAATCAACAACATTGACTTCATATTGCATAAACTTGTCCTATCCTTGCTACGTTTAACCATCTGGTTATCAGTCTTATTCCTTCCCCTTGTGCAGAGCAAGAAAGAGTTGACGATAGGTAGTTTATGCAATATGAAGTCGATGTAGTTATTTTGTAATTTATTTTTAACTTTTTTAGTTTTTATGATAGACATTTGAAAGTTGGTATTTACGATTGCTTTTCACCTACATAGTCACAGGTTAACAGGATGAACACTAATAAAATCGGACCTTATATAATATGTAATACTAGCCTCTAAGTGTACTACAAGTTTATAGGACAATAAAGAACGCTCGGCCGGGCCTAGTGGGGTGATTTGTATTGGAGCAGGCACCAGATGCAATACCCGCAATATGACACATTACTCCTGAATGAAATTGATATAGTTCTAGGATTTCGAGACACTCTCTTTACAAACTTATACGGATCTCTTTCAAGGTAGATAGGTATAGATAAAAATTGCACTTTCAAGTTCAATATTACCCACATTCTTTTGCACACCGTCAATATTTTAAATACCAATCCAATGTCATCCTAAACAATAGGCAAGAAAACCAATCTTCGTTATTGTTACGTGTCAGGGAGATGCACGACAAATAAAGATTTTATTCAACCACTACATGGACAGCTTGATTAATATGTATACCTATGAAATCGAGGATAATTAAGAGTTTTTGAGCTAGACCGCAGACAAACAGATAGACGGACAGACATGGCGAAACTATAAGGGTCCCGTTTGACTACGGAACCCTAAAAATTTCATTTGTCCTGTTGACATTAAACTCATCAATCTATCTCCCAAAGCAACCTCATTTCCATTTTACTTTACGCTAGAATGTCGTCCGCCTCGTTAAGAATTAATAAAGAAAAAATATTGGCTCGCGAAGCTTACCGCCTTATTTGCTAAATGATCACTCCACAGATATTGGAAAGCCATTTATGTCCAAAACATCGAGTTCGCGCCTTTAATGGGCTGGAGAAATGGTTTATGTCGCGTTCTGGAGTGCCCTTGAAACGTTTTTGGGGGTTTATTATATTAAATCTATTTATAACATGTTGTTGTTTTTTTTTTAGATAAGAGTGGATGCCTAGATTACATGGAGACACAGAAAAAAAGTGGTAAGTCACCAAGATGCAAATACCACACTTATTTATTCATATTTATCATCATAATAGAAGGGAAAATTGGCATGTAACGAGGAGAGTGATGGGTATGAGAATTAATGGATGGAGGGGTAGAGGACGACCTAAGAAGAGATAAGACCTAACAACGACAAGAGTGCATGGACTTAATAACCTGCCTAGCTCGCACTTACACTATCTTGTAATTGAATTTTCTGTAATAAAACCAGGCTGACAAAGGTGACTGAGTATGTTGCGCCGCTTCTTCTCAGCACCAGCCGATATGTAGGCCCGAAGCGGTGGTAGGAAAAAAAAATTGGGACATGTAAAAGTGGCATTGATGGCCAATTTGCAGAAATAAATGACTTTGACTTTGACTTTGATAATCCTACTAATATTATAAATGCGAAAGTTTGTAAGTATGGATGGATGTTTGTTACTCTTTCACGCAAAAACTACTGAACGGGTTTGGATGAAATTTTGCATATATATAGAATATGATCTGAATTAACATATAGGATACTTTTATCTCCGATAAATGATCCTGTGAGATACATTGAATAAACTAAAGATCACGCGAGCGAAGTCGCGGGCAACAGCTAGTAATAATAAATATTGGACAACATCACATACATTGTTCTGATCTTAAGGTAAGTAGCTAAAGCACTTGTGATATAGAAATCAGAAACAACGACAGTACCACAACACCCGAGCGAATATAGAAAAGTTCAACCGACTGTACATTGACTCGACCGGGGATCAAACCCGGAACCTCAGAGCTGGCGGCACCATTTAAAGTCCGGCGTGCTCGCCTCTCGGCTACGGAGGTCGTCAATGAGAGAGATTAATGGATTATTTCAGGGACGATATATCTAAGAAGAGTGAATGACTCGATGACGAGTGTCCAAATAGCATGAAAAAAGAAAACGATTTGCGCCAGTGCCGACCCCAGATAACCTGGGATCAGGGCCAGAACTCTTAAAACAATCTCAAAGTTGTCAAATCTGTCAATTTTGGTACGTCATTTCATACAAAATTTGACAGAAATGATAATGTTTGACAAATTTGTGATTGTTTTAACAGTTCATGGTTAGGGCCCAGGGCAGGCAAATGATGATGAATGATGATTCATCATCATTTAAATTATCTCACGTCTAGTCCTAGACTAGACAACCCTCTTATTTTAAACTTTCTTGTTGCATTTTTAAATTATTACACTATACACATACAACTAGGCGAACATGCCGGACTTTAAGGCGCCGTCATCTCTGAGGTTTCGGGTTCGATCTCCGGTCGGGTCAATGTGGAAAACGAACTTTTCTATCGGGTCGGCTCGGGTCTGGGTGTTGAGAAATCAGAAACAATAACGGTACCCGTTATTGTTTCTGATTTCTACAACACAAGTGCTTTAGCTACTTACCTTAGGATCAGAGCAGATCAGATTTTAATATTTAACTGTACAATAATAAATAAAAAGAGGTATGTTGCATCAATACCCGTGTTATGTTCAGTGTTATAGACAACCCGAGGTTCAGCTACTCAAATCTTCTGGCAGTGGATGGAAAATATTCCATGCACTCCCACCAGCTGTTTGCATATTTATCATAGCTCGACATTGCCGAAGGGCGCCCGACGCTACGTTTGCCAAGGCACGGTCTCCCCTCAAGAACACGTCTGTCCCATAGTTTATCGGTTCTACGGAAAATGTAACCGACCTACTGCCACATTAGCTTGCGTAGCGTTTGAGCTATACCTATTGTAGGCGCGGACAAATGACTTTAATGCCATAATGCGTAAAAAAGTTGCCTCGCTTATGAATAGAGTCTGCCGCAGCCGCAACAGTATCCTGCAGGCGGTGGGGTAAGTGCGAGTGTCCTATTAGCCACCATTGAACGACTGTGCTAGTTGGGTGAGCCAAGTGGGTATAAACGTTACTATGACATAATATAATAATTGTAATGAAATTATTTTTATTTATTTTTTTTCTGTAAAATTTTTGATATTGTAAATTTAATTAATGTGACATTTTATACCTCTTTTTTAATCTTGAAATTTTAATTTAATTCAATGTAATCTTATTTTTATTTCATAGTATTATAATTTATTGTTTTAAAAATCATTATTTAAATGTTTAATAAATTAATAATTGTAATGAAATTATATTTAGTGATATTTCAGTGTAATTATTTTTTGTATATGGTACCCGTTTTCCGAAATAAATTATTTATATTAATAATATTGTTCAACAAATATTTATTTTCAATCCAAAAAACTATCATTTTTAGGGTTCCGTACCCAATCTGTTGCCGCTATAGCAACGAATACTAAAAACCAGAATAAAACAAATATTTAAGGGGGCTCCCATAACACAAACGTGATTTTTAGCTCGTTTTTAGTAGATAATGGTGCGGAAGCCTTTGTGCGTGAGTCCAACTCGCATTTATCCGGTTTTAGGATTTTGCAAACTAAACACTACTTTACTCCAATCATTAGCACAGGCAAATATTATGTGTTTATTGTAGGGAATTGTAGGTAGGTATAATAATGGTACTCTTAGTTATACATAAAAAATCGGGAAATATTTTATTTATTTATTTATTAGGTTTATCTACTGTTGATACAATAATTCTAGCTTAAATGTAACATTGTAAAAGGTAAAGTCAGTTTGTTCAACAGATTTACAGACAAACACAGCTTGCTTATCATTAAATTGTGCACACACGTTTATTAAAATGATTTTAGACAAAAAGACAATATGCAAATATGATATGATAATGAAGGGAACTTCAGGGCTGATGCAAATTGTTGGCGTGTCAGAAATTACCGCCGGTAATAAGGGAGGTGGGGTAAAATATCGCTTTGCGCATCTTACGAGACGATCGTCGTATCAAAGACGCGTGTGCGCGGAGCTAACAACCAATCCCGGCCGGCGGTGCAGGCACGTCACCCGACTCGCCAATCACGTAATCGCCGTAATTGCCTTCTGTGCATCTTTTTCTCAGCGCTTAGGATCCATAATTGAGCTTAACAGTTGGTTAAACTATTTTTTTTTTTTATAAGTACAAAAAATTCAAACTAATTAAAACTCTCGACCAACTTGACTGTCATGTTCCACGTTTCGACTCCGTAGGTTAAAACTGGTAGGACGCATTGGTTAAACATCCGGCTTTTCAGGCACTGCGGCAGTGTTGACGTGAAGATATGACGCAATTTCCCAAACGCTGCCCAGCCAAGCTGCACTCTTCTGGCGATTTCCCGATCGAAGTTGTCTCTACCGAGCTGTAGTACTTGTCCAAGGTAGACGTACTCTTGGACAACCTCGAGCGTAGTGCCCTCGGCGGAAATTGAGTCCGGGATGAAATGTTCGTTGAACATTACCTTTGTCTTGTCCAAATTCATCCCAAGCCCCACACGTCTCGAGGCAGCATTAAGACTGTGCAGCATTTTTTGCAAATCCTGCAGCGATTCTGCCATAATAACTATGTCATCGGCAAAGCGAAGATGCGACCGACTACACGTCACTCAGCGTGCTACGGAAAGGTCTATGTTGGGGATCTCATTAAGGGATAAGATCCGGAACGAGGTCATACGACATAAGACTAAGGTGACTGATATTGTCCGAAAATGTAGCAAGCTGAAGTGGCAGTGGGCTGGCCATGTCTGTCGCAGAACCGACGAGAGGTGGAGCAGGAAGGTTCTCGAATGGAGACCACGCTTAGGCAAACGTAGTGTAGGACGCCCCCCGGCTAGATGGTCCGATGACCTGAAGAAGGCAGCTGGCAGCGACTGGATGCAAAGGGCGGGAGATCGTGCGCTGTGGCGCTCCTTGGGGGAGCAGTCCAGCAGTGGACTGCAACAGGCTGATATGATGATGATGATGATGAAAACTCTCGACCCCCCATTTAAAGTCGGTTAAAACCTAACATAACCGATGAAATCTCATTACTTCAGAATAGTCCGTAAAGATAAGCCTTGCATTCTATTGTGGAATAAATTTATAATATTCCATTCTCCTCAAGTCCCATTGTAGTCGATATAAAATGATCCTAATCCATAGCAAAAATGTGAATACTATCTCGATAATTTTGCATTAAAAGCCCGGGAAAATTGCCCTCCCCGGGATACAGACAATTTCCTGACTTTAAGCCCAATTGGGCACAATCTCCCTCAGGAAACGTCAGACAACGATGGCTCGCTAATAGGCATGGCTCAGGAAACCTAAAAGACTGGCCATTGAGGTGACCAAAAGTTGGTATGGTGGACTGTCCTATTTATCAGCATTTACAGTCTGTTTCTTTAATTTTCTCGCCTAAAATATTGGCTACTAGGCTCACTTAGTTATGGACAAGAATCCACTCTTTCAAAACTTACACTCTTAAAAACTAACTGTGATGGCTAAGCAGTTGGCTGGGCATGTACGTACAGTCCATTAGCAATTAATAATATATCATGAATCTTGCCAACTTGAACATTAACGTAAGGGTGTTGCTAGACCCAATATCGTTACTCAACTGTTCCGATTTTTTTTTTTCAATTAAATCTAAGGCTTTACACCAAATATCCCTTATTTTAAACCCCCATTAAGTAGCCACAGTAGCGCTTCAATGAAGCTAGAATTGTTCGTTCCCGAGTTTCTATTAAAATTTGTAAAATTATGCAGTGGTACCTTCCCGAATTAATTCGACCAAATTTTAGGGCCCTTAGTCGAGTTCTTACTTCATTTGTATCTTCCAACGTTGCTCCTTTACAATTTAGATTTATTACAAAAGGGGAGAGAGTATTGGAGCTAGATTATTTTTTTGTAAACAGCTGTCAAATGTAAATGATTAACTGAATATTTTTTTATGTTATGTAAAAAATTTTTGGCACACAATAATTGCACGATTAGTCTTGATGTCTTGATTTCGGTGCTAAATTAACCTTTGGTACGTCATTTCATACAAAATTTGACAGAAATGATAATGTTTGACAGATTTGTGATTGTTTTAACAGTTCATGGTAAGGGCACATGAGTAAAGAAACGGAACAGAGACAAAGCTACATACGAATGCGCTGTGATAGGTACATCACTACAAGTGCAACGCGTGTGTGTGCGTGACCACTGGCTGCTTGTCACGTATGAGCCGAAACCGCTTCAAACTAGATCAGCCAGTGGTCGATCTCAGGGCTTGCAGGCGTGACACGACGCTCGAATGTCGTGCGTGTTTTGTTTTGTTATCGAGTTTCTCACATAATACGTAGTAATATTTTTGTTTTAGTATTTAAAAAGTGTTGTAAATATGTTTGTACATTGTACTGTGTGTGATAATACCTCCTGACAATTTTATTGCATTTGTTGAATTGCTTGAGCAAACATTTTGCGAATATTTTGATCTTCATGTACAAATTGTTAATATTGGTAATGACATATTAGCACGTTTGCAAGATTGTACATTTCTTATGCCATGTGATAATTTCCCATTGGATTATTTGAAAAAACTTTATAATTAATTTAGAATTTATCATTCGATTAAAAGACACAACAAATTATTAAAAACCAAAAGTAATAAAAAAAATATTTAGAGTATGTAATTTGTAAAAAAAATAACCTATTTTAATGAATAATGTGAAAAAAAAGAACATTAATATCAATTGTGCCAACCCTACCAAAATAGGTATAAATTTTGCTAGCTCTTTAGAAGCTTTGTCTCTGTTCCGTTTCTTTACTCATGTGGTTAGGGCCCAGGTAAGCAGGTTAAGTTAGCACCGAAATCAAGCTCCTAGAAGCACTCCATCAATCAATTTTAACATCATGGTCAATAGTAATAATTGACTTAGCATACAGTGTGTGTACAACAGAATAGAACACACCTTAACCCACCTCAACAGCTAGCAGCGATTTCGATGTTGCTGCCATAGTAAAGTTGTTTTAATCAACAGCTTATCACGTGGTTTTAAGGAGTAGGTATTCTTTTGTACACCATGTACAGGCCCTTTTTTAAGCAGATAAAATAATTGGAAATTATTTAACCATCTGTTTGTGGAGGTTGGCCGATGCAGGGGTAAACCTAATTAATTTAAGTGGGTGTAGTGACGATTCGAAACGATTCGAAACATACTATATCACTTGACAGATAACGTTTATCCCTAGTCATTTCGCATCTATTTTTTAACTTGCTGATTCATTCATCGTTTTACTTCATAACTCGATTCCCGAACTTCAGTATTTAATCCATTAAATCTGTACGAACGGTCCCCACGCAAGTTAAGCCCGGGTTGGCTCGGTTCCACTTCCACACAAGTTTCAACTATAAATTTCCACGACATATTACATGATTACTTGTTAACAGAGAGCTTTGGGTTTTTAGTTTGGATTAAGAAAAGTTATTGTGTATTCTAAACTTAGATATTTTTAAGTATTGCGCTCGAATGTAAGCTGAAATTGTCGTAGAAAGACGGCAAACTTTTACGATTTGCTTAAAAACAATATACTGGCCGTATTTTTCTATTATACCAGACTGTAACAGAACTTATTTATTTTTGGAAAGAAAGAATTAAAATAACATTTGTAACTTTAGCATAGTTATGATTCTGACTTATATTAAAACTATATTATACGTGTTCTTACGATGTTTTCTTTCACCATCGGATAAATGGTCAAATCCGTCTATAGATTCCAAAAAATCTAGAGGTACGTACTGTGGTAGCGTTTTTTAAATGGACCTAAGTTTTTGACAGAAGGCCTTGTACAATTTTTAAATGGACCTATGCTGTTGGCAAGAGGGCTTATTTAGCTTTTAAATGGACCTATGCTGTTGACAGGAGGGCTTAAACAGCTTTTAAATTGACCTATGCTGTTGGCAGGAGGCCTTGTACAGCTTTTAAATGGACTAAAGCTGTTGGCAGAAGGGCTTGTATAGCTTTTAAATGGACCTATGCTATTGACAGGAGGCCTTATGCAGCTTTTAAATAGACATATGCTGTTTCCACAAATCCTTGTACAGCTTTTAAATGGACAATCACAGTTTCCACAAATCCATTAACAGCTTTTGAGTGGACGTAACTGTTGGCAGGAGGCCTTGTACAGCTTTTAAATGGACCTATACTCTTGACAGAAATCCTCTTGAACTAACGACCTTACGGAAGCGAGTATTCAATTCTTCATCTACTGAGCAACCACTGCAATATCAACATTATTAATGCATTATTTCAACTAAGAAAACTGTGTCAGCAATCAAAATTCTACACGGTTCCTGCAGCCAGTTAACGAGAAAATATTTTTTTCACGATCGCATTCAGCTAGAGTGGCCGAGTCGAGCTCCCTGCCCGGGAGGATTAGTTCTTAAGATGGTCGTAAAATAGAGCAGGTTGCAGTCCGGTGCAGGTCGGGTCAAGGTTGCTGAGAAAGCTGTAGTGAGGTCGCATTACGCAAATTAACTTTTAAAAAAGCTAGGACTAAAGCAATCAGTCTTAAGAAAATGTGACTTACCTTTTTATTTCACTGTTTAATTATGGCGTGAAATTATGTTTTTTTTTTTGTTTCAAATGCAAAATGATGTATGTTTGGATGTTTGTTACACTTTGACGGCTGACAAAGTAGCGGGCAGAAGCTAGTATTGATTAAAAATACATTTTTAATAACGTCATTCCACCCAATGCCGTAAGTAATAAAAAAAAACTATGATATGAATCAACCACAATTAATCATCATTTATTCCAAATAACTCTTCTTGTCATAAGAAGAAACTACTTGTGCCATGACAGCAATTCTTTTTCGCTCCCTGAAACTTAAATAAAACTAATTCGGAATAGTAATTTGGCAAGCCGAGACGTGACTCCACGCCATATCCTAATAAGAAAACGATAAAGCTTGGTAATTAGGTTATAGGCCATAAAAACAACGTAGCAAAATGCAGTAGTCTTACATCATTAGTTTCTCCTATACCAGGAAAGTCAAAAGAGTACCGTCTGCGTGGAGTCCATGTTTGCAGGCTTTAAACAGTAAAGTACTGTTTTTTTATGTACGTTTTAACTACTATTCTTTCCGTGATTTAAGCTCCCAGCTATACAAGATGGAGACAATCATCGTCATCATCATCTGACTTTGATAGTCCACTGCTGGACATAGAATGTTACAGCGAGCGGCTCTCGGCCAACAGCTACCTACAACCTTGACTAGTCAGTCAGGAGTAGAAGCCTTGAGTGACTTCAAACATATAGTAAAAGTTGCTTTGGTATGCCCATATTCACCACGCTGGGCAAGCGGGTTGGTGAGCGCAGTGCCAGGTCGCCTACCGATAACGCTGCTGCCCGTCATCGGCCAAAGGTATTTGACTCGGCAAGTAGATGGTTATACCGGTTATGGTTATGGTGAGAGAGAGCCTCGTCCGTCTGTCAGCAGGGTGCACCACGTGCAGGTGAGGTTGAAAGTTGTGACACAAGTTGTTGAGCGTTCCCTTACACCCCTTGGCAAAGGTGTAGGACGCCCCCCAGCTCGATGGACCGACAACCTTATAAAGATGGCTGATAGTGACAAAAAAAGTATTTCTGCAAATTGGCCATTAAAGGCACACGTAAACCTACTGCCAACAGCATCGCATTATATCCTTACTCCATCCATACAGCTAGTAAAGTGAGGTCGTCAAGGACCACTAGCCTACTCCCGAGTAGATTTGAGTTCTTTTTAGGCTGCTCTTCAATGCAGACACAACATGAGCAATTTCTATGGGCAAGAAAATCTTTTGAGCAAGAGGCAAGTTTAAGCAAAACATAAAAAAATAACACTATGTGGCCAGGAATAAATGTTTGTAGTTTATTTTTGTGTCCTGATTTATTTTTATACTCATTGTGTTAATATACCTTGTATAAAAACTAGGAATGGCAGATTTATATATTTTTCGTTATAATTTAGGAAAATAAGATTCTCGATAAAATTTTGGCGAGCAGAAATCCTTGGGGAAATTTTTGGGTCTCGAAAATTTTTTAGCTTCGTCGGCAGTCGTAATGTAGTTTTATTAATTCCTAAAAAATAATATCGGGCCAATTGGGCTGTACATGAGAAAGATTTTGGTTAGGTAGGTATAAAATAAACACAAAAATACCTACCTTTAGAAATAACTTAAATAAGTTTCAGAAAATCATTTTAGGGGAAAAGATACGAATTTGGATGAAATTCAGAAACTCTTTTTACTATCACAGGAATATATAATATGCTATCATCGAAACCAATTTCTATCGAACGAAAATTCTGAAAGAGCCTTTACCTTCGTGAATATTGAATTAAACAGTGTCAAGGGCGAATACTTGTTTAACCACATGGAAACTCAATCCTGGGCAGCAACATCACTTCCCTAAGCAAATGTTTGGGTACAGGGGAAATGGCTTATTTAATTAATGGTCCCGTACATGGGTGTAAATTGATTGAGCATATTGGTACAGCCTTTTTGCGGTTACTGAATATTGGATTCGAGTTTGAGTTTAGTGACTGCGTAATTTAATTTCCTTTTATTTATCTATCGAATAGTTAGGGGTCGTTCATTAAACACGTGAGGCTCGAAAGGGGGCAGAAGCTCGGAAAAATCACGAAGTATCACTAGGGGGAAAGAGGAGTAATGAAATATCACGTGTATATTTTTTTTCTTTTTAACGCGCGATTTTTTAGCCGAAAAGCGTTACGTGACCTTAGCTCGCCGAACAAAAAAAATACACGTAATCTCTGGCCAGCCTAAAACCTTACCACGTATCACAATGGGGGAGGGGGAGTTAAAAATTTGCTAAGAAAACATCACTTGATTAATGGACGACTCGTTAGACGTTTGACTCCACTGTACACTGTATCAAACTAGGTGTGATTGCAAATACTGTTGTTATTCTGTAGAAAACCAGTCAAGTGCTAATAATCCTAAACTAAAAGAAATGAAACGCGCTTTATACCCTAACAATAATAAATATAAATAACAAAAATTGGAAAACATCACATAACATTGGTCAGATTCTAAGGCAAGTAGCTTAAGTACTTGTATTAAAGAATCAGAAACAACGACAACAATACCAAGAGAGAAAATGTCGTTTTCTACATTGACCCGACCAGGAATCAGACCTGGGACCTCAGAGATGGCGACGCCAAGTCCGGCGTGCTCGCCTCTTGGCTACAGAGGTGAATCAAACCAGGTTTTTATATTTAGCTTTACTTGTAATCTTTGATCTGAGCTTGTAACTAACCGAAACTTAAAATGTAATCTAATTTAAGTCCTATACCTAAAACTTAATCATTCAATGTATGAGCTGTAATGTTACCTTACCCTTTGTTAGGTATCGCTCCATTGTTAAACGCTAAAGACTAAAAGAAACAAGACACAAAGAGTGTTCAGATACACCCTTATAGCACAAAAGGCTGACGAAGGTCGGAGGGCCGAGAGGAAAACAAATGGCGGTATCGATTGGTCGACATCGCCCATAGTAGGTTTACTGTTTGACCTTTATATGTAAGGGCATAATAACTATTTCGATTGTTTATACATCTAAAAATAATAAAACTTTTTTATTCTACTTTGCCTGGCGTAATGCGAACCACGCGAGTAAATTATTTTATTTAATTTTATTTTTATTTTATTGATACAGATTTACCAGCTACATATCAATAAACAGTACAGGGCCATAACCATGAACTCTTAAAACAATCTCAAAGTTGTCAAATCTGTCAATTTTGTTTTTTTTTATTATTAATGTCCTCCAATAGTGTGTGAAAGCGAGCACACACATTCCGCCAGTGTCGAATCAAGTGTTGCAGAGACACGATTTAGAAATTATTAAAAAAAAAACAATTGCCCGGTAAACTAATGTAATACTAAATAAATTGAGATTCTTAGTAAGATATAATAGAAAGTTTTGATTACAGTTTAATGTCCAATTTTTCAATATACTTAAGTAGATAATTGATAAAGGGAGAGGAAGTAAGGGTTAATAAATAATTAAAGTTAATAGGATGAGGAATTTTGGAAGGAAGGGTATCATATAAGGAAACAGAAAACCTATTACAGCTAAAAAAGACATGATCCGGAGAACCTTCATCCAGGCCACACTCGCATACAGAATTGTCTTTAATGTGTATTTTATGAAGAAACACAGGCGTGCAAGTGTGACCAAGACGTAATCTACAAATTACCGATATGGCATGTTTATCTGTAGATCTGTGCTTAAAAAACCAAGGTCTACTGGGGATTGCACATTGGAGGCTTCGATAGTGGCGTCCTTTGATCGCCAAAGATTGATCCCACCGTATTTGCCAGCTATTAATCAAATCCTTAGACGCAATAGGCAAGATGTCAGATGCATAATTGTCAATTTTGGTACGTCATTTCATACAAAATTTGACAGAAATTATAATGTTTGACAGATTTGTGATTGTTTTAACAGTTCATGGTTAGGGCCCAGTTAAGAGTAATATGGGTAACACGTGTAAAATATATGTATTTATAGGTAAATACAGCGTTTTAAACAATTCGTCAACTTTAAAAAACAAAAAATAAATGGAGGTACCTAATAAACAAAAGAAAAACACAAATTAAAATGCAAGAAACTAAACAAAGCTGAAAAGTTAATACAATTTCTTTTTTTACGAAGAAGAGTCGTGTATTGCCACACACTTTTTTACCCGACTACGGCGAAGCCAAAAGGAAGGGTAATGATTTTGGCAGTCTATGTATGTATGTATGTATGTATGTTTGTATGTTCCACCGTAGCACCTAAAATACTGAACCGATTTTAATGAACGAGGTGTCAATAGATTCGTATTAATGGCCCGGGTAAAATAGACTGTATAAATTTTATCAAAATTGTCTCAGACGGAATTAAAACGTCAGTTTTTAACCTAAAAAAAACTTAAATTGTGATAATCATCACGTGTTTGGTATCAAAAGAAAGTTCTTGGCTAGCACATTACGAATATGTATAAATATCATATTGTTTCAGTCATAATCTATACATTTAAATGCTTTGTCCTGAATGACTGCTTGACGGATCAACGCACAGCCTAAGCCGCTGATCGTAGAGACCTGAAACTTGGAGAGTGTGTTTTTTGTATGACGTAGGCATTCGATAAGAAAGGAGTTTGCGAAATTCAACCCCAAAGTGGATGAAACCGGGGGGCAAAGTTTGTATGGGACAACGTGATTCCATGGTCCAATCTACTTCAAATTTTGCATAAACATTCTTTAACAGCATTGACGGAAGACATGTTTTGTATTTTATTGAAATGCATCCCCTAGCGGGGTTAAATAGGGGTAGAAAGCTATTTTGGGGGTGATTTGCTTCGAAGTTGATATTGACACTCCTTAGTGCTTGCTATAAATAAAGAATTAAAAATAATTTATTTTAAAGACGGTTGTCATGCCATTGTCATGTAGTGTCAAACACAAAGACATTGCAAATACATTATTTTGATGTGAAAAAAATGTGTTCGTAATCTTCCTTAAACTTAGGATTCGCTACATATCTATGTAATCTTCTTTTATAAATAAAACAAAGTCGTATTTGTTACAACGCTTATTACTCGAGAATGGCTAGACAGAGTTTTATGGTTTGTAATTTGTTGGATTTGTCTCCGCCCCGAATAGTAGAATAAATAATTAAAAAATGGAAAATCTGACGAAAAAAAAACTGTTAGGCGTTACGAAGTTCGCCGGGTCAGCTAGTTATTAAAAAAAGTAAACTAACTGATCTGAAGACTGGAACTACAAGATTTATATATTACAATAAGGTTCTGACGGTACGATGGAGGCAGTAAAAGGCAGTCTAGAGACCATTTTTGAAGCAGGAGAAGGTGGCGCAATCATTGAGGATAATGTACCTACTTGGACGCAATTATCATTTGGGTCTAGCCAAGTAAAATAAGGCGGACTGCAGCCTCGCTCTATTAATTCTGACCATGAACATGACAGAAGAGACGTTACTAAAACGAATGAGATTTGATATAGCATACCAGCAAGCCAAGGTACCTACTGTACCTACAGACAATGATGGTGTGATAATGATGTGATGCCGTCAGTCTACTGATGGACAGAGGCCTCTCCAAATGCACGACAGTGATCCCAATCCTTGGCTATTCTTTTCCATCCATTTCCAGGTTTAAGTAGAACATCGCATTATGACTGCAGATATTAAGGTTTAAGTTAGGCCAGAAATTGTAATGAGAATAAAGATGTGTTAATTATAATTTTAAGTATTGAGTAAGGACCTAGGTATAATGTTTTTATGTTTAGTTTATAAACATAATTAAAAATAAAATTCTTTTCTTTAATTTTGTTTTAGCTCTTTACTTAACTTAGTTTACTTTTGTTATTTACAAACACTACCATTACAGGAAATAACCCTAATAATATTGATAGGTAGCGCCGCGCGCGATCCGCTCGTGAGCTTTACGCACGCAGCACGCGTTCCGTTACTCAATCGTTTGGTGCGCCTCCTTAGCGCAACTCATGCTAGGCTTGTACAGAGCGCGCGAACTGCGCGCGTGCATTTCCAGTTCATTTTCCAGGTAGCTCATAGGTCGCGCGGCGCATTCGCCTTAGGTTAAGACAAGATCTGGCGAACACGCCGCGAATGCGCAGGTCACGCGCAGCACGGCCTGTGAGCTACCTGAAAAGTGAACTAATATAAATAATAAATACACGCGTGCAGATCAAAGCCTTGCATGAGTTGCGCTATGGAGGCGCACCAAACGATTGCAGTTAAGCTTCAACCAAACCAACGCGTTCAGCCTGCATGCGCGTTGGCGACTTCTTGCGTGCAAGGCCAGTGTACATCAAACGCGCGGCCTAGGTACGCGTTTAGTCCAGTCTGCAACTACCTTCCGTTCCGAACATACTACTACCTAATGAATTTGGTGATAATGGAAGATAGCGAAACTAAAATCAAAGCCTAAATGCTTCTATAAGCAGCAGTTATTGAAGATGAAAAAAAAAGAGTATCATTTGAAATAAATTAATTTATAATCAATCTGGTAATCATTATTGAAGCGGGTTTCTTTTAAACAATTCGTAAAAAAACAAATATTACAATAAAAGTAATATGGATATTATCATACTATCATATCTGTCCATGACATCAAATGAACGCGGCTGCCCGATCGCGCGTGCGAACGCTGTATTTCAAGCCGCAGCTGCGCAGGACGCACCGGTTTGAACTCGTCGCTACAAATGGTATTGAACTATCTGAACGCCACCGTGCACGCCATCGCGCACGCAGGACGAACGCGTTGGTTTGGTCAAGGCTTAACGGATTGCGTGATGCGCGCGTGCAGCTCACCTTAACTTCTTTTCTTAGAATGCTACCATGTAGATACTAAATGGCTAGTGTATTATGTCGATCGGGAAACGGAAAAATATTAAATAAAAAAATAAGTTTTAAAAACTATAACCCGACTACGTAAGAAAGTGGTCTAAAAAGGACGAAACAAGTAAATAATTAAGATAGAAATCCAGAAATGCACAGGTACAAAAATGGTCAAGGTAGAGCCGTGGTCGTACCCACTGTATACCTACTATGATATTGTTGGTGCCAGGAACACTTCCATTGAACAGAAATGGTACTGTGATGGTAGGTTGGTTACATACAGTGGGTGCGACCACGGCTCTACCTTGACCATTTTTGTACCTGTGCATTTCTGGATTTCTATCTTAATTATTTACTTGTTTCGTCCTTTTTAGACCACTTTCTTACGTAGTCGGGTTATAGTTTTTAAAACTTATTTTTTTAAACGCCCTGTTGCAATCCTGAAAGATGTCGATTTCGCAATCTTTCAAGTTATTGTAAGTCCGCATACACCTGGGCCCTAACCATGAACTGTTAAAACAATCACAAATCTGTTAAACATTATCATTTCTGTCAAATTTTGTATGAAATGATGTACCAAAATTGAGAGATTTGACAACTTTGAGATTGTTTTAAGGGTTCATGGTTATGGCCCTGTTCAGTGGGGCGCACTTACCCAGGTTAGTTTTATATTTTATTTTTTTCATTTTCAATGTTAGTTAAGCGGGGACGCTAAATATACATCGAGTTGGATTGGCATTATCAAAAACTTATTGTACTTAAGCATGCATAGAGGCCAACAGTATGTAACCAGGCCTCATACATGACCATTTGATATAAATAAATAAATATAAATAAATAAAAATATTGTACAACATCACATACATTGCTCTGATCCTAAGGTAAGTAGCTAAAGCACTTGTGTTATAGAAATCAGAAACAACGACGGTACCACAACACCCAGACCCGAGTAAATATATAAGTTCGTTTACTACATTGACCCGACCTCGGATCGATATTAACTTTAACTTGATAACTTCACACGCTCTTAATGAAAACAGCTTTGACAGACAGACAAACGGTCTACGAAGTGACCCTATAAGAGCTGTTTTTTCCCTTTTGAGGAATAAATCCCTGAATATAACTTCTTGTTTTAAAAATAAATACTACGGATTGGGGCAAAGAAGCCGTTCTTTATAAATTTGACCAGGGTGGTAACCATGAACTCTTAAAACAATCACAAATCTGTCAAACATTATCATTTCTGTCAAATTTTGTATGAAATGACGTACCAAAATTGACAGATTTGACAACTTTGAGATTGTTTTAAGAGTTCATGGTTATGGCCCAGGGCGGTAACCACCAACTCTTAAAACAATCTCAAATCTGTCAAACATTATCATTTCTGACAAATTTTGTATGAAATGACGTACCAAAATTGACAGATTTGACAACTTTGAGATTGTTTTAAGAGTTCATGGTTATGGCCAAGGACACCTATAGGCGTAATATTCATTGACTTATATTGTATCTGGAATACTGATCACTAATGCTTTGAGATGGTTTAGCTTGTTCCCTATCTAAAGTTTTTAATATTTATAGCCTAAATATTGACTTAATACAAAAACAAGGTATGGTTAACAGTTTTCTTCTTTTTAGGGTTCCGTAGTCCTGACAAGGAACCTTTATAGTTTCGTCATGTCCGTCATGACCGCGGACATGACGGACATGACGAAACTATAAGTCTGGTCTGTGATCTGTCGGTCCGACCGAGGTTTTGCTTGGAAACTGTTAACACTAGAGAGCTGTAATTTTGTGGAAATATGTATTCAATCACGCCGACAAAGTGGTAGAATAAAATTTTGAATAAAAAACTTTTTAGGATACCTCCCATACATGTAACGAGAGGATGTTTTTTTTTTTCATCGTCTACCCCATCGTGTGGAGTATCGTTAAATAGATCCTCTATAATACTTAGCGGTTGCTAAGACTATTTTTCGATTTAGGGATCCATTTGCGAAATATTTAACTTTAAATTGCTAATTTTTGTTCGAGTAGGACGTCCCCCACCCCTCTAAAAGCTAAACTATTGGCTTGAAAATTCTTGATTATATATTATGCTATTCATGAACTTTTAAGGAAAATCATAATGGTTATCAGTTAGGTTAAGTAAGAGTAATAGTCATTTTTAAAAATCCTTAGAGAAAAAAAAATAAGTTTAAAAAACTATAACCCGACTACGTAATAAAGTGGTCTAAAAAGGACGAAACAAGTAAATAATTAAGATAGAAATCCAGAAATGCACAGGTACAAAAATGGTCAAGGTAGAGCCGTGGTCGCACCCACTGTATGTAACCTACCATCACAGTACCATTTCTGTTCAATGGAAGTGGCACCTGGCACCAACAATATCATAGTAGGTATACAGTGGATACGACCACGGCTCTACCTTGACCATTTTTGTACCTGTGCATTTCTGGATTTCTATCTTAATTATTTACTTGTTTCGTCCTTTTTAGACCACTTTATTACGTAGTCGGGTTATAGTTTTTTAAACTTATTTTTTTATTTAATATTTTTCCGTTTCCCGATCGACATAATACACTAGCCATTTAGTATCGTAGCATTCTAAGAAAAGAAGTTAAGGTGAGCTGCACGCGCGCATCACGCGATCCGTTAAGCCTTGACCAGACCAACGCGTTCATCCTGCGTGCGCGATGGCGTGCACGGTGGCGTTTAGATAGTTCAAATACCATTTGTAGCGACGAGTTCAAACCGGTGCGTCCTGTGCAGCTGCGGCTTGAAATCGCACGCGCGATCGGGCGGCCGCGTTCATTTGATGTCATGGACAGATATGATATTATTATAATATCCATATTACTTTTATTGTAATGTTTGATTTTTTATGAATTGTTTAAAAGAAACCCGCGTCAATAATGATTACCAGATTGATTATAAATTAATTTACTTCAAATGATACTCATTTTTTTTCATCTTCAATAACTGCTGCTTATAGAAGCATTTCAGCTTTGATTTCAGTTTCGCTATCTTCCATTATCACCAAATTCATTAGGTAAAAGTATGTTCGGAATGGTAGGTAGATGCAGACTGGACTAAACGCGTACCTAGGCCGCGAGTTTGATGTACACTGGCCTTGCACGCGAGAAGTCGCCAACGCGCATGCAGGCTGAACGCGTTGGTTTGGTTGAAGCTCAATTGCAATCGTTTGGTGCTTTGATCTGCACGCGTGTATTTATTATTTATATTAGTTCACTTTTCAGGTAGCTCACAGGCCGTGCTGCGCGCGACCTGCGCATTCGCGGCGCGTTTGCCAGATCTGGTCTTAACCTAAGGCCGCGTTCAAGTCTGGCGAATGCGCCGCGCGACCTATGAGCTACCTGGAAAGAGAACTGGAAATGCACGCGCGCAGATCGCGCGCTCTGTACAAGCCTAGCATGAGTTGCGCTAAGGAGGCGCACCAAACAATTGAGTAACGGAACGCGTGCTGCGTGCGTACAGCTCACGAGCGGATCGCGCGCGGCGCTACCTACCAGTATTATTGGGGTTATTTCCTGTAACGGTAGTGTTTGCAAATAACAAAAGTAAACTAAGTTAAGTAAAGAGCTAAGACAAAATTAAAGAAAAGAAATTTAATTTTAATTATGTTCATAAACTAAACATAAAAACATTATACCTAGGTCCTTACTCAATACTTAAAATTACAATTAATACATCTTTATTCTCATTACAATTTCTGGCCTAACTTAAACCTTAATATCTGCTGTCATAATGCGATGTTCTACTTAAACCTGGAAATAGATGGAAAAGAATAGCCAAGGATTGGGATCACTGTCGTGCATTTGGAGAGGCCTCTGTCCATCAGTAGACTGATGTTATCACACCATCATTGTCTGTAGGTGCAGTAGGTATCTTGGCTTGCTGGTATGCTATATCAAATGTCATTCGTTTTAGTAACGTCTCTTCTGTCATGTTCATGGTCAGAATTAACAGAGCGAGGCTGCAGTCCGCCTTATTTTACTTAGCTAGACCCAAATGATAATTGCGTCCAAGTACATTATCCTCAATGATTGTGTCACCTGCTCCTGCTCCGTCAGAACTTCATTGTAATATAGAAATCTTGTAGTTCTAGTCTTCAGATCAGTTAGGTTACTTTTATTAATAACTAGCTGACCCGGCGAAATTCGTAACGCCTAACAGTTTTTTTATCGTCAGCTTTCCATTTTTTAATTATTTATTCTACTATTCGGGGCGGAGACAAATCCAACAAATTACAAACCACGAAACTCTGTCCAGCCGTTCTCGAGTTATAATTGTTGTAACAAATACGACTTTGTTTTATATATAAAGAAGATTACATAGATATGTAGCGAATCCTTAGTTTAAGGAAGATTACGAACACATTTTTTTCACATCAAAATAATGTATTTGCAATGTCTTTGTGTTTGACACTACATGACAATGACATGACAACCGTCTTTAAAATAAATTATTTTTAATTCTTCATTTATAGCAAGCACTAAGGAGTGTCGATATCAACTTCGAAGCAAATCACCCCCAAAATAGCTTTCTACCCCTATTTAACCCCACTAGGGGATGCATTTCAATAAAATACAAAACATGTCTTCCGTCAATGCTGTTAAAGAATGTTTATGCAAAATTTGAAGTAGATTGGACCATGGAATCACGTTGTCCCATACAAACTTTGCCCCCCAGTTTCACCCACTTTGGGGTTGAATTTCGCAAACCCCTTTCTTATCGAATGCCTACGTCAAACAAAAAACACACACTCCAAGTTTCAGGTCTCTACGATCAGCGGCTTAGGCTGTGCGTTGGTCCGTCAGGCAGTCATTCAGGACAAAGCATTTAAATGTATAGATTATGACTGAAACAATATGATATATATACATATTCGTAATGTGCTAGCCAAGAACTTTATTTTGATACCAGACACGTGATGATTATCACAATTTAAGTTTTTTTTAGGTTAAAAACTGACGTTTTAATTCCGTCTGAAATAATTTTTGATAAAATGTATACAGTCTATTTTACCCGGGCCATTATTACAAATCTATTGACACCTTGATCATTAAAATCAGTTCAGTAGTTTAGGTGCTACGGTGGAACATACAAACATACATACATACATACATACATAGACTGCCAAAATCATTACCCTTCCTTTTGGCTTCGCCGTAGTCGGGTAAAAACATTAAAACGACGAATGTGGTAACGACGGGCAGCTACGGAACCCTACAATGCGCGTGGCACGACACGCACTTAGCCGGTTTTTGCTAAATCAAGCCGATTTGTCATAGATTAACTCCAACCCAACAAAGTTAGCTCATTTATTTAAATATAAAATGTAACGTAACACAAAATTACATGCATTTGCGTAACTCATAAGTTAACCCAGATTCGCTGGCCACCCCCAGCCCTGGCGGAGGTCAACGACCGCAAGGTCGCCAGCTGATCGATGGCGTCATTGCGATCGATGATGAACTGTCAGCTGTTAGGTCAATATGGCTTTGTATCGATTACTTAGATTTTATAGGGCATATTTCATAGTACTCAATTCAATTAGGAATGGTAGATTTATATGATGTTTGCACTTTTCTAATAATTTACAATGCAATGAAATCTAATATTTGGAATCCCGATTACATAGTTAATTTTCACAGAAGAGAAAGGATCCAAAGGAACTTCACTCGTTATCTTGCCTTTAAAAGTAAATATTGTCCTCGAGGTGCTGACTACGCAGCTCGTCTCTTACATCTTAAAATGAGTTCACTGGAGACTTATCTTGTCCTAATTTGCTTCAACAGATAAATCTCGTGTCGTGTGGTGCCGGCACGTAAAAAGAATTGCACCACCCCTTCTCTTCCTATAGGTGTCGTAAGAGGCGACTACAGGAGAACCGCCACAAGAAGACAGGCAGCAGCGTCTCCTCTCCACCATTGGCCAAACTGCGATCGCCAACCCGCCTGCCAAGCGTGGCGATTATGGCAAAATCCTCCTTTTGGAGAGGCCTGTGTCCAGCAGTGGACTGATATAGGCTGGTGATGATGATAATGATGAGATAAATCTCACTGGTCCCTACTATCTACCAAGGCACCCCTTATCAAGTGTCTTTAATCTACCTCACTGTAAAACTAACCTGGGTAAGTGCGCCCCACTGTACAGGTGTATGCGGACTTACAATAACTTAAAAGATTGCGAAATAGACCTCTTTCAGGATTGCAACCAGGCGTTTAAAAAGAAGTGTGTGGCAATACTCGATTCTTCTTCGTTAAAATAGAAAATGTAATAAATTTTCAGCTTTGTTTTGTTTCTTGAATTTTAATTGGTGTTTTTCTTTTGTTCATTAAGTACCTCTTTTTTTTCTTTTTTTTTTGATGTCGACGGATTAAAAACCCTGTATTTACCTATAAAGAAATATATTTTACACATGTTATCCCATTTACTCTGAACTGTAATGTTTATTGATGTGTACCTGGTGAATCTGTTCCAATAAATTAATAAATGTGCCACTTTATTGTTGAAGTGTTGAACCATGTTAGTGGGAACTCTTAGGAAGAACATCACTTAGTCAACTCAACTCACGACTTCACGAGTATTACGGGGTGACATTGCGTATTCCTACTGGCATTTACCAAAGCACTCAGGGCCGAATCAATTAACAAAGTTCAATTTCTGAATAAACCCAAACCGGGAATTGAACCCAGGACTTTTTTACGTTGTTCGTTATAGTTGTTTTTAGGGTTCCGTACCCAAAGGGTAAAACGGGACCCGGGACCCAAATACTAAACAGAATACAATAAATATTTCAGGCGGCTCCCATACAACAAACGTGTTTTTTTTGCATTTTTATAGATAATGGTACGTAACCCGTCGTGCGCGAGTCCCGACTCGCACTTGGCCGGTTTTTTTATCGAAAGACTGTGAAAGAGGCTTGCACTTGTTCTGCAATAAAATAATAACTGTCATGTATTTTGTAGGTGAGAAAAAATATCTATTTTATATAACAATATAATTTCAACATATTTTATTTTATTTGGAACACAGCATGTAACAGTATGATTGTAATTTTATGATGAAAATTAGAAAGAAAGTTTAAATTTTTTGTTTTTAGCAATTAACATGCTAGGTTTATCTAGAAACACTCGCCCGGTATGCGATGGACGTGGGTTCGGATCCCACCTGAGGCGGACGATTTTTTTTTTCAAGTATTAAAAATCTTAGATAAACCTAGCATGGTAATTGCTAAAAACAAAAAAATTAAATTGTTTAAGCTTTTTTGATCTTTACCAATAGTTAAATATTTGTAAAAATATTTCTATCGGGTGTTGACGGTAGTAGTATATACCGCAACATTGATTAGAAAATACGCTGGCTTTGACAGCGAGAACCACTTGAAAGATTTCGTCGAGTTGACTAACGTCTCGGTAGCTTAGTGGTCAAAGCACTCGCCCGGTATGCGATGGACGTTGGTTCGGATCCCACCTGAGGCGGACGATTTTTTTCAAGTATTAAAAATCTTAGAAAGAAAGTATGAAAGACAAGACAACATAACATACATTGCTCTGATCCTAAGGTAAGTAGCTAAAGCACTTGTGTTACAGAAATCAGAAACAACGACGGTACCACAACACCCAGACACGAGACAATATAGAAAAGTTCGTTTTCTACATTGACCCGACCGGGGATCGAACTCGGAACCTCAGAGATGGCGACGCCGGCATATAACCGGCATATAACCGGCATTAAATGGTTCTGCCTCGCCCAATGGTTGACTGGTAGAGAATGCCTGAAGGCATTAAGTCCGCCAATTGTACATTTATTTCGTGCAATAAAGAATAAATAATAAGCTAAGATGTTCTATAACTCCGAGTACCTATGTATGTATATCTAATACAAAACTAAAAATTGTTTATCCTCTAACCTTAGCGATCCAATTTGGGAGTAATTTCCTTCATACATATAGATTGTAGTTTGTAATTATCAATTTATTCTTGTTTCTCAATTTTCTATCTTGCTAGTCCCTTGCTCCTTAAGTATTTCCTCTTGATTTAACACTTGTAAGTAGGTTTAATGATTCTTATCAAATTTCAGCAACATTCCTGAAATCAGAAAGTGATCAGTTTTAATAATTTGATATTGGCTTCTGTATCTTTACTTTCAGAAGAAAGATATCTTACATCAAAAATATATCCTACATCTACCATAATTATCATTAATACGCAAAGTACGGTACGTTCTGAAACGTAACGACTTATTTAATTTTCGGCCTGTTATTCCTTCCTGACAAGCACACGACCCATCAGTCGCATAATCTAAATATATACAGGGAGTACAAAAGAATGGGACACTCCTTAAAACCACGTGATCAGCTGGTTCTATACAACATATCATGGAGAAGCTGAAAAAAAAATCTCGATTTCGATGTTGCTCCCATAGAAAAAGTTGTTGTATATGACCAGCTGATCACGTGGTTTCAAGGAGTGTCCTATTCTCTTGGACAGCCTGTATAACAACAAATCAAATCAGCTTATTATCGCCCAATGGCCGCTGCCTGTAAGTTGTCTAGCTCTCAATACAAGATAAGTAGATAACAATCGTAAAAAGTTCTAAACAGGTGTTGTGTTGTAAGGCTCAATAAACGTGACGTATCTTAAGCAATCACAATAAATCGAACCGTCCATAACACCTATAGGCCCATAACAGCCGAGCAGCCGATAAAAACCCTTATTTACCGGTTATTCTTCGCACAACAACGCATTGCGTATTCCTTAGCCATTACATGTTTCCTACAAAACAATTTTTCGATTTTCGACTCTATTTCCTAAGCAACACAGACTACATGAAATTTTACTTACACAAACAATTTCCGTCTATTATCAGGCTCAAGAACAACACTTCTTATAGAATTTACTCTTTCGTGATCGCCGATAATTTTGGGAGCAGTCTTTAAATTTTACGCGCACCTCGTGGGAACCTACTAGAAATTCAATAGGGTAACTAAGAAAAAGGAATAATATTTAACTTTAGATACTTCAATTATTAGCACCTCTTTACCGCCTCCCTCTCGTAATCCACTTCAACTGTCCTCTACCGAAGCAACCAAAGATATGTTAGGAATGATAATACCACCGAAATTTTTCAGTTCTAAATATATTTTCTGTATTTTTTTTAAGCTTTCGTTGGCGCAAAATGCTAGGAATCCCATAGACGGCAAGCCGCACCAATGCGTCAATCCTGTCAATTCCCGTCCGAATTGAAGATCAAGTGCCGCTTATCGACCATTTGCCTCCAGTGGTATCAGTACTTCGGTCAGGTGGCTAGACGTGAGCCAGATAGCTTGGAAAACTAATTGTTTTTGGCCACGTGGAAGGAATAAAGGAGCCGTGAAAGATCAACTAGCTAGATGATGACGGATCGATGCCGTGAAAGAAGCCTGCCAGGGAACTCTACAGACGTCAACCTGGAAGGCAGAAAACCGTGTGGAGTGGCGAGCATTGGTGCGCAAGATAAAGGCCACAAGTAGTCACGACCCTCAGTCATGACGAAGCGAGGAAGAAGAAGATATTCTTTTTACAAAACAGTTTCTATTTATCATCATAAAAATCCCATAACAGTCTACTCCTGGACATTGGTAAAGAACTCCAGAATCCAGCGGTTTGGGGTGGCCCGTTTGCACCCAGCGGCTTCCCACAACTTTGACTAGTGAATGTCTTTTTGTGACAGACACCATAATACTTTTAGTCACGAAGTAAAAAAATACTTCTTGTGTTACGAACGAGATTATGTTCTTTTTTCCAGAGGCGTCACCCAGCGTTAGACCCTGAAACAATTTACAAAACAAACAAAACGGCGGAGTGGATTGGGTTGGATTTCTGATTAGATTAAAAGTATAGTTTTCTAAAACCATTATTGTATTCGAATCGATTTTCTCATGTTCTAGCCCCCACATTTGCTCGTTATACAACCATCATTTGTGCATGGGCAAATATACCGCAAGGTCTCTCTCGTTACAAAAGATCTACAACTAGCGGTATGGATTTTGAGCGCTGCGGCGAAAGATGCGCAAAAGACCGGGCTAGTAATGCGACGCGCCCACACCGCCGGCTGTGATTGATGTTAACTCAGCGAGCACGTGTTTCTGATACAATAATCGTCTCGTAAGATGCGCAAGCGATCCCTACTCTTTGCCCCAGCGCTCAAAATCGGTGCCGGGTCCTGTACTATGTCATATTTTTAGGTTCATTAGGTCAATGACCTACCCATACTTCGTTTATAGGTTAAGCGATACCAATTCATGATGTATAAATTGACCGTAACTTGGCGGCAAGTATTAATTTTGCACTGCAGACCTGGCTGCCGGCCAAGCGACGTCCTCCAGGACGGGACTCGCCGAGTTCAACTCGGGGACAGACTGTTTAAAATGGATTGAGTTTTGAAAGAATTTTGAATTGTAAATCATCTTGTAAACAAAAATCATGACAAGAGAAATCGTACATTCACTTACCTGCTGCAAGTGGTCGGTCTAATGCTAAGGTCTAATTAAGAATCTATCAGTTAATATTGCAGTTCAAAATTTATATACTTAAATTGGTATTTACATATAAAACACTGCCCTATATCGTCATCATCATCAAGAGCCCTTGGAAGTCCACTGCTGGACCTTCCCTACAGAATCCCACAGTGAGCGGCGCTGGGCTGCTTGCTGACTAGGGCGTGCATCCACAAGTCGCTTATGGTGCATATAGGCAATTAGGCAGTGCCAACCTGATAAATGAAATGAGGTAGGCAGTAGGTACTTACAAATGTGTTTTATTGATAAAAACCACTGAATTTCGGCAATAAAACACCTTAGGAAGTACCTACTGCCTACTTTCAAATAAAACCAATACCCGCCACTGGGACTGGACTCACTACTGGACCGTTGTGGGCACGGTGGGCATGCACACAACCCTAATTTAGTAGTAACGACACACTTTCACGGTGGAGGCCTAAATGTATCAAAGCGCAATTGTATTGCGCCGTGCGCGGCTTTTATACATTCTGCATGACGCTGCTGCCGTCGATTTGTCAATGCTGTCGCCGTTGCCTTGCCGTGCCCTCTTGTCAGAAATGTCTAATATCTCGTTTAAATGTCGACGTTAATGTCGTTTCGCTCGCATTTTTTCCGGTTACATTGAAATAACCGCTTCCAACCTGCCAATCTAGAAGTCACTGGGGGAGGCCAATGTTCAGCAGTGGACGTCCTGTGGCTGAAATGATGATGATGATGACATTGAAATAATACTCGACCAAAATAACTATCATTAAAAGGTATAAAACGCAAATCATTTTTGCGCGCTTATTGCTTATACACCGTATGATTCAAATTACGTCAAACTACGGTGGGTACGTGCATTATTGAAGCCTTTCATTTAATTATCAACAGTTCCTAGTTCAGGGCAGGACATAGATCCCTCGGACTCTTTGAAAATTAAGGTCCAATTAGGTAGTCGAAGTTTAAAAAAAAATATTTGACAAAATATTATGTGGCCTGCCCATTGCCACTTTAGCATTGTAATTCGAAAAGCTATGCCTTATTTGCAATTCCTAGAACTTTCAACGTGTATCTGTCTGTGCCATAAAACAATTAGCATTCGTGCTAGTTCTGGCATTGGAGCTAGTGCACTTGTGCAAACGATACCAATTTCGATTAATTCATGATAAGCTCAAGGTGGCAATAGTTTCGACATATTGGAAGACTACTTAAGTACATCGATAATACAACGCTCAGCTTTAGCTCACCCGGTAGTGGGCCAAGAGGGTGGCCGAAACTGCGATATTTAAGTGTAATGTCAATCAAGACCCATGTCTATGTCCTCTATGAGGCAGCAGGTCATAGAGGAGGAACAAGGCCCAGGTAAATCAAAGGGGAGGATAAAAGGCGGGAAACTTTATGTCGTAAGACGGGATATACTCCAGAAAGAAGTAAAAGTTTCATTATTATTAAAAGATAAAAAAAATAAAATATACTTATTAAATATGACAGTAATGTATGAATGTATTTAATATGCTAGTGATGGACACAAAAAAAAACATTAGCATAACAAAAATAATGAATATAAAAAATAACTAATAACAAATAATACTAAGAGAAAGGCACGATAAAAACTTAAGAAATGAATTCCCAAACTGCTAAGTATGTTCAGGTTATAAGATTATTTTAGGTCAAATTTTAGGCAAAGTGTAGAAAAAAAGAGTATACTTATTCTACTTTAAAGCCGTTTTATCTCAAAGTTTGAGATAGATTCTCAAATGAACATTACAATTTTTTTAGAAAATTCGCTATTATTATGCCGCGTCAGTCTTATCCTTTTAACCCAGAAAATGGGCTCCGAATGCTTATACTCGTAATAGTCAACTTGTGAACAAAACGACTAACCTTTTTACATAATGTTTACGGCTCTTTACTTGTTTTATAATTAACACAAACTTTTAACTGTGAAAGTCACTAATTTAAAGTTTTTTTGAGGATAAAGAAAATGTCCAACATCAATACCACGATATACAAATAAGTTACAATAGTGTTATGTACCTTTTATTACACATAAGTAATGCACCCTGTTAAGAGGGCATACAATAAATTACTAAACGCGCACTGCCGACGTCTGCATTTCATTTCACATACCAACAATTTGCAATAAAAAGTGACGTGGTTTTCTTTTTACAACTCCACATATTTGCGTCTGTTTGTGAATCATGGAAGCTAAAATTGTGTATTTATTATGTACTTCCTACAAGCTCCACAATTGTTGGAGATGGTGGTGAAATAATTTTCACCACCACAATCTCAATAAAATATTTAAAATAAAATCTGCAACTAAATGAAAAGTTAAACAACACCAGGTAACCACTTGCAAGTTGCAACTAGAGATATAGGCTGGCAGAGGCGCCCAACCTTCTGGCCAGTCAGCAAGATTACACACTTTTCTACCCTCAAAGCTGGCGCCAAGCCAATGACGTGACCCGGCAGACGCGTCACACTCAACCTTTTTGTTGGTGGCTTAATCTTAAGTAAGAAACCCGGGACACGAGAAAAAATATAAATATATCGAGGTAAAATGATGTATCTACGAGCCATAGTACATTTACATTTGGGGTGTTTGTTGTTCTGTTCAAGAAACCGGCCTGCGAGTCGGACTCGCGCACGAAGGGTTCCGTACCGTTATCTATAAAAAAAACGATCACGGTTCATGAGATACAGCCTGGTGACAGATGGACAGACAGACAGACAGACGGACAGCGGAGCCTTAGCAATAGGGTCCCATTTTACCCTTTGGGTACGGTACCCTAAAAAGGTCGGAGAATCCTATATCAGTCGGAGTTAATATATGACCCTAGTTTACTGTTTACCTGACACATTGCATTACATTAAATGAACTTTGAAAATTTACAAAAACAAGAGTTTCGAATTAGGGGACTGCACTGAAAATGGTACTACTCTAAATATTAGTCTGCTTTGTATGCTGGGTCGTTGGCTTATTTAGTTGGACGAAGCTTATAATTTATTTAGTTAATTTTTATTTGGGGGGCGTAGTGTAGGACGCCCCCCAGCTCGATGGACCGACGACCTTAGGAAGATGGCTGGCAGTGGATGGATGAAAAAAGCGGGAGATCGTGCTCTTTGGCGCTCTCTGGGGGAGGCCTACGTCCAGCTGTGGGCTGCAATAGGCTGAGATGATGATGATGATATAATTTATTGGCTGTTTTTTAGGCCACTACGATTTATCAGTGTCATAACAAAAAAAATGCTTTCGACAATATTTGTATCACATATAAAACTTATCAAACACCGAAATAATACATAGGTAGGACCGATTCAGATATATTTTAGTTACTTATTTCACATTTTAAAATGTAGCTACAATTGTTAGAGTGGCAACTTATTTATTAATCTTAAGGGGCCTAACCATTACTAATATTAATCTCAATTTTACTAATATTAGACGTAAGACTATGTTACTAACACTATGGATCTAAAGTTATCTGAAAATAAATAAATTGAAATTTAAATTGAAATTATCCCATAACTAATATAGGTAACTTTAAAATGACGAGGTACAGCTCTAATGATCACAAAATTCATTTTTATAATTTTGTTTATTCACATTCTTTGTCCTAGTATTTCAAATAAAAATAAATTTTATAAATAAAAAAACTACTTTAAATTATAATTTAAATTTTATTAACCTGTCAGGCCAAGGTCAAGAGACACAATAAAAAATCTATTATGCGCTCCAACCGGTGGGGCGATTGAAGCTTGATAGGTTACATAAAAATTGGATTTTAAAATTGAATTTAAATTATATTTTTAAACATGTCCGTAATGTTTATGACCCCTGACAACATGGCTGCCAACTTGTCAGTAGACGTCGGTTACTAGCAGACTGAATTCAAAAGGATTGAAATCGCTGCATTTTACATCGATTTGATTTTATCTAACTTTGTCAAGTACGTGTCGGCGTTTCTGTATAAGTAGAATAGACTTCGCCAGCTAAAGATTACAATACATTGTTTGTTTAACACCTTAAAGTCGAATTAAGTATGCCTCATTTATAGTGCCGTGTGGTGAGCGCACGTTTAAAGAATTGCACCACCCCTTCTCTTCCTATGGGTGTTGTAAAAGGCGACTACAGGAGAACCGCCATAAGAAGACGGGCAGCAGCGTCTCCTCTCCACCATTGGCCAAACCCGTCTGCCAAGCGTGGTGATTATGGCAAATCCTTTTGGAGAGGCCTGTGTCCAGCAGTGGACTGATATAGGTTGGTGATGTGATGTGTGATGTGATCTATTTTTATGTTGTTAATAGTTATTATAACCGGCTGCGATGGTACGGGCACATTAAAAGGAGACCGCCTGATTACATGCAATACAACGCTCAACCTCAAGTTACCCGGTAGTAGGCGAAGACAACGGCCGAAGTTGCGATGGTTGAGTGTTATCAAATAAGACATGGACAGCTGCGGTCTTACTGATGAGGTTTTTTTATTTTATTTTTTATGTATTTTTTTATTTTTTATTTTTTTTTATATTATTTTCCACAAATAGCAAAATAAAGAAAAAAACCCTATGTAACGGGTTTTAAAATCAAATATAAGGGTAAAAAAAAATAAAAAATATATGTGTATTTCTAGTTAGATATGTGTCATTTTCGTCAAAGGTTTACCTCCCAGGTCAGTGTCCCTTTCTTTAGTATAAACCTCAGAAATTGGAGTTAGAAGAGCATAGAAAGAGAGGGAAAAGTTCCTATAACACGGGCTTGGAGATGTCATTTCCGCAAAAAAAAAACCAAGCTATTTCTCGTCAGGGTGCTTGGCGCTAAACGTGTTAAAAGGAGGTGTACATATCCTGCTCGCGTTTCCATTAAGTTAATATTTCTTTTCATGCTCATGGTGAGCTTATAGCATGGGCGATCAGGGTGTGTCGTCTAGTTGTGTGGGGTCATGGGATCTAGCTAGCTATCTAAATCAAGCTTAAACACTATAGCAAATAAGTAGTTCCTACGCTTAGGCTGTAAGACTTGTAAGTATCTACTACATACTGACGACCTCCGTAGCCGAGAGGCGAGTACGCTGGACTATATGGCGTCGCCATCTCTGAGGTTCCGGGTTCGATCCCCGGTCGGGTCAATGTAGAAAACGAATTATTCTATATTGGCTCGGGTCTGGGTGTTGTGGTACCGTCGTTGTTTCTGATTTCTATAACACAAGTGCTTTAGCTACTTACCTTAGGATCAGAGCAATGTATGTGATGTTGTCCAATATTTATTTATTATTATTTACATAAAGGAAGGATCCCAAATTAGTATTTATGAGATTACGAAAATACTGCCTACATTTATCTCCCTAGTTTAATGTAGACCATTTGGTAACACAGGCTTTTTGTTTCGGCTAACGGATCTTAAATTAATAAATATTCATTACCTTCTGGGAAATACCTCTCGCGAATATAGGGTAGCCGGAGCCATCTATCGGACGTTTTCCGAAACATACATTATTAATGTGGTAATGGCTTCGAAAGTTTTCTTTTAGCAATAAAACAAAGTATGTGGAAAATTTGCGATTCACGCCTAATGTTTAGTGTTTTTATCACCTTAATATACACTACTTTTTTAACACAGCCATTTAATGCTTTCTGTTGAACTATGACATAAAAATTATTGAATAATCGTACCTATACTAATCACAATAAATATTTTTTTTACACTTACTCGACTTGAACCTTGATTAGGGGGCTAGAGAACACATGGGTCAGGCCGTAGATTTTGCCACATTCGAATATTCAAATAAACCATTACCTATTTATTATACGAAGCTAATTTTAACCTTTTCAATTAATAGTTAGGTACTCAATTACTCAATAATTTATTGCTTGCTAAACTTAAATTAAAACGATAGGGCATTATTATTTTTTTAAATGGTATTCGTGAACTTTGTAATGATACCAATTCTGTTTTAATTGGAGTAACTAAAACAAAACAGAACAAAACAGAATTTGAATTATAACTTAGCTCACGAATGCTGCGTTAGCACATTCAAAAGGAATCCTTGAATCGCCTTGAAATGGCCGGCAATGGAAAAACTAAATATCGAATGTCGCCAGTGCGCAAGTCACCAAACAATTTTGACGTTTGGTCAAATGCTGGTTTCCTACTCGTATTATATTCTAGCCATCATTAGCATTACTTCATATGATGTTTTAGACAAAGATTTATAATCTTATTATTCCTACCACCGTAGCCGAGAAGCGAGCACGCCGGACTTGGCGTCACCATCTCTGAGGTCCCAGGTTCTATTCCCGGTTTCTATACAAAGTGAACTACTACACGTGTGATTTTCACAGAAAATGAACAATCTAAGATGTCTTATCGCTAATAGCGTTCTCTTGCAGACAAACATAAAATAACAACGCTCCAGACTATGAACGAGGTTCAATCTTTACGTTGAGACTAAAAAGTATGATATCTGGCGCATACTCGATTTAAAATTTTTTCTACAGTCACACCACAAACCAAGCAAAGCATGTAATAAGGCGACTATGATAACGGATAAACATACTTAAATACATAAAACATCCACGACTTAGCTACAAATTCTCGTGTTCATCACACTCACATTTGCACCTTTCGAGATGCGAACCCGCAACCGTCAGGCATTGTAGTCCGGAGGCCCGGAGCGCAAACCACTACACCAGGCGGTATTTTTTCAAAACCTAATTGTATTGGAAAAACAATCGAACGCAAACGTTTAGTTGTCAACCTAATGAGTTTTAAATGAACGTGTCTCAACATTATACACATTTTATTTCCCGGAAAGTTAATTTCCGAGAAATAAATGGGGTCGCGTGCCGTCCGCGATCAGATGAACGATGCAGTCGGTTCAGGTTTGTGAATGTTTGACTGTTTTGTGTACGTAATGCTGGTGCAATGCCGTGTATGAATTCGAACGCTATGAAGGTGTATTATTGGACATTCTTAACCCAACCTTTAAGGGGTTAAGTAAGAGCGCTCTGGCATAATTTATTCTCAAGTACCTCGCAACACAACGATTTTTTAATTTCATAATATAATATAAATATAATTACAAGTACCTACTTACTTGACCACCAGTGTCTGGTCCGACCCAACCAAATAGCACGTTGTCAAAGCCGCAGGCAAATGCTATCATCACTAATACACTACACGTATAGCAAAAAGGCACGGCATAAGTGCCCTCTTTTTCTCCATTTTTTAAGCATTTTCGACTTTGTAACTTCGTTCTAGAAAAACTATTTTTTTTTTCTTTTTCATTACCTTAGTAATGTGAAGTGCCGAAGAGCCATAGAAAAATGATGCTTCACTATTTTCGTCACGACTGGGTACCTAATAGATGATCTAGATAACATCATCATTTATTTCAGCAGGCGGACGTCCACTGCTGAACATAGGCCATTTACAGTGACTTCCAGATTGGCCGGTTGGAAGCGGCCTGCATCCAACGGCTTCCAGCAACCTTTATCTCTTCAAACAAACTCACGACCCAAGAAATACAAATGCTTGGGCTATACGCCCTCTTCGATTTCAATATTAGCGTAAACCCGCAATAAGCTTAATGTATCGCAGCTGAATATTTATTGAAATAGCTCTGTTTGCCTTCATTATTTCCCGTGGAAGCGCCGAGGAATAATTTCGTTAGCCGCATAACGTCGTGTCAACAACCTCAGCGTACCTAGCTGCAGTGGCAATGAACTTACTGCTTTACAGTTCAGCATTTTCCAGTTGCATAACAAGCTTTTGCGAACGGTTTTGTTCAAGATTTACTTAGGTAGGGTATGTTTTATAACTCAGTTTGAACAAGCAGTTAAAGAGCCAGGCCATAATGAGACTTTTAGTTCGGCGTCACGATCGGTGATTTTGTGTCTTGGATGTCGATCGAGGCGTATAGTCGTAGCTTCTAACTTCCTTAAAACAATCATTTTCTCGTCAAAAGTCTGGTCAAAATTATGTCCTCACAAAAATGTGCTACATCAGGTCTGTTAAAGAGGATTATTTGCACGACCAAGCTCTTAGTTCAAGGTGGGTAGAAAAGGAGGCTGCCTCCCACTCTGATCTAAGTGGTTCGCGCTTAGGATTGCCAAGCCAGTCGCCAGCATCAAACCCCACAAAGAGCATCCCACTTTGTGTGATACACAAGCTTTAAGTGTCTGAGAATACAAGTCTATTTTCTGCTTGAAACCATGCTCTCGCCATCAGCATTCTCAGTCCATCATCATAATCAGCCCATGTTTAACATCATTATAGTTAAAAATAATGTACATGGTAGCAATCTCGTAATAAACTATTCTAAAATCATTATAGTTGTGCTGGATAGCCTCTCTCATTCGTCGACACACGTCAAGTCAACCCTTAAATCCTGCCAAGTGCGAGTCGAACTCGCGCACGAAGGGTTCCGTCCGTACCATTATCTATAAAAACGGCAAGAAAATCACGTTTGTTGTATGGGAGCCCCTTAAATATTTATTGTATTCTGTTTTTAGTATTTGTTGTTGTAGCGGCAACAGAAATACATAATCTGTGAAAATTTCAACTCTCTAACTATCACGGTTCAAGAGATACAGCCTGGTGACAGACGGACAGACAGACAGACAGACAGACGGACAGCGGAGCCTTAGTAATAGGGTCCCGTTTTACCCTTTATGTACGGAACACTAAAAATCAGTTACCTATTAAAGTTATAAGTCATCAGTTATTAAAGTACTGTAAAGAGGACCGGCCCACTTACTTATTACTTCAGCTTGCTTTAATTTTTTCAGAAAATAATGGTTTAAATTTAACAATTTCAGTTTTCTGTACAATATTTATCTTCTGATTTATTCATGTAGCTCAAGCAGGCAAGAGCAGGCAATGTTAAAATCGAACTCCCAATACTCCATTATAATCTCACAGTATACATTTACCATTGAGGTATATGTATACCTCAATGGTTTACACAAGGTGGCATGATTATCTTCTGAGGTAGGGTGTATGACATCCTGAAACAAGACCCAAGTAAAAAAATCTTTTGAGTTTTTTTATAAGTTTATGGTTTCATTTCTTTCACCAATGAACAAACTCACGAACTATAATAATATTAGTACAGATATCCTAATGCAAACGCCGCAGGGCGCTAGCTCGTACTCGTACTTAGCACGTTTTATATTTTTGGCAACGATTTCTGTGTTCTAGATCGAGTTTTTTTGTCACATCTTTATTGCTGATTGCAGAAAGCCGCAGATGGCCATGCAGATTGAAGTTTTATGGACATTTTCGAGTGCATTGCCATTTGAGTAAATAAGTAGGTAAATAACTGCCTCATATTTTTTATTGGTCAACTAAAAATAGAAATAAATAAAAATGGAATTAATGTAATGCGTAAGTTGCTTAAATAATATAACGTATTAATTAAATGATTTGGTTTTTTCCATTTGACTCCAGAAGGAGGGCTTACCATGAGCTCTTATCCTAGCCTGCGTTTGAACTGCCTGGAAACTGAATGGTTTTCTGTAAGTAAACTCATAGAGAGCTATGCTCGGAGTTTCCCTTCTCGATCGAATCAGAAATGAGACGATCCGAAGGCGAACCAAAGTCACCGACGTAGCTCTCAGAATCGCAAAACTCAAGTGGCAGTGGGCAGGGCACATTGCTCGCAGGACTGATGGCCGTTGGGGCAGGAAGGTCCTTCAATGCCGGCCGCGGGCCGGAAGGCGTAGTGTTGGTAGGCCCCACACAAGGTGGACCGACGATCTGGTGAAGGTCGCGGGAAGCCGCTGGATGCGGGTGGCACAGGACCGATCTTCGTGGAAATCTTTGGGGGAGGCCTATGTCCGGCAGTGGACGTCTTTCGGCTGATGGATGGATGGATGGATGGAAGTAAACTCATTGGGTATGCCTCTTGAACCTTAATGTGCCTAGAATCTTTTCGAGAGATTGTTGGTATCATGTCTTCTTTCGTAAAATTCAGTACGTCATACGTTAAATTAAGGCCTCCCCACACTAGCGTCTTTCGAAGTTTCAAGCGTCGACGTCGTGGCAGTGGCCAATCAGCGTTAAGTAAATGCCGCTGCGCGCGCGTTGCGTCAACACTGATTGGACGCTGCCACGACGTCGACGCTCGAAAGACGCTAGTGGCGGTATCCATAAGGCTCGGTCTATACCCAAGGCTCGGTCTATACGCTGCCGGAATCCGTTAGCATTCGCAAGAATCCATTCAAAAAACGACCTTAGTGCTTATGCCTTAGATTGAATCCGCGTTAACCCGGTCCAGTTTCTGGCTGGGTATAAACCGAGCCTAACTCCAGGTTTCCAGCAATTCCAGCTATCGTAAGTTACAATAAATGAAAACATCGGCTTTTCGAGTAAGTGTTTTATGGTTTTTATCCCTTTCCTACTTCTCTACGTATCTAAGGATAGGAAAACATTAATATAATACTAACATTTAAAACCGAAGTGAAACTGAGGCCACTGGACGTCGTATTAAAGAAATATAGTTTGGGAATAGGCCAACTAGGTACTTACTTACATTGTCCACGTTTGCTATGGCGGGCTACCCATTAGTTTGCAGTGTAGAACCTATCTAAGAATCGATAGAATGTAATGTTCGATGGGATGTAATGAAACCAGATATATTTATAGAGTACTTAGGATAAAAAACAAAAAAACAATCATTCGTTTTTGAACTTTTCCTTTTCATTTCAAAAATTGACGACCGTCTAGTGAGTGGTTCGCCCTCCGGACTACCAAGCCTGGCAGTTGCGAGTTCCAATCACACAATGGTCAAATGTTTGTATGATGAGCACGAGCATTTGTACCTGTAAAATCGTATTTACGTAAGTATCTGTTTTGAGACGCTGGATGCAGGTCGCTTCCAACCGGCCGATCTGGAAGTCACTGTTTAGCAGAGGACGTCCGCCGGCTGAAATTATGATGATGATGATGATCTTTTATTACCTTATCGCTATAAAAATATAAAATAAAATAAAATTGAATTTATTTCGAACATTGTGGTATTCTCATTTGGTCACTTCGCCTCAACATAGATTTCCAATTATGTGAAGTGTAAGCAGCCACTTGACTGTCTCCAGGATCCCATAGTATAGTTACAATGTTTGATTAGTTTGGGGCTAGATAAATAGAATTGATTCTAAAATTTTTAAATCTAAAAATTTATAACAATAATTTAATTAAATAAATTTAAATTAATGATATGAAATTATTTCTATAAAATTATTTAATATTATTTTCCGTTTAGAATAAATGTAAGAAAGCATTAAGTTTAGCACATCTTTTTTGCGCTTTGTATAAAACTTGACCTACCCATGTAACTATGAAATGTAGAGGTAAGGAGAACGATCTTACATGGGAGAATTTAAAATAATAAATAAATAAATAATAAATAAATATTGGACAACATCGCATACATTGCTCTGATCCTAAGGTAAGTTGCTAAAGCACTTGTGTTATAGAAATCAGAAACAACGACGGTACCATAACATTCAGACCCGAGCCAATATAGAAAACCTACCGGGGATCGAACCCGGAACCTCAAAGATGGCGGCGCCATTTAAAGTCCGGCGTGCTCGCCTCTCGGCTATGTCGGGTCAACGACGACAAAACGGGTCGGGTCAAAAACGAACTTTTCTATATTGGCTCGGGTCTGGGTGTTGTGGTACCGTCGTTGTTTCTGATTTCTTTCTATAACACAAGTGCTTTAGCTACTTACCTTAGGATCAGAGCAATGCATGTGATGTTGTCCAATATTTATTTATTAATATTCTATTATTTTTATTAAAAAGTACGCCATAAGAAAGCAGATGTTTTTCTTTCCTTTTTTACTTCTCTATCCCACCCACTTTTATATTTTTCGGCGCGTTCTTTAATTACCCTCTAGCTACAGTGGCGCCACCAGTTCACAGACACATTTTATACACAGAGATGGTTCTCATCACTGATCAAATAAACGTTCTCATTACCTCTACACTCCATACATATTGTAAACTTGCTTGACCTTGCCTTGAACCTACTAACCAACCAGCATTCACCGACCACCACCACAAAAGGACAAGTGAAATGGTCGACTAGCAAAAATCAATCGATTTAATCTTAATGCAAAACAATTGTAGGGTGAAACTTATTGTAATTCCTCAAAACAACATTTTGATAGGTTTCATTCGTTGTCTGTTTTTATTTTATGAGCTTCTTGTTCGTGTATAAATTCAGTTGAGTCTGTTTTTGCTTGCAGTAGGTAATTATGTAAGATATAAAAACTAATGGAATAACGTTTTCAATAACGTAAAGTGTTTTTTTTTTTAATACGTTGCCGATCTACTTTCCCCTTATAGCATTCAGTTGGTTGGATTGAATGCTCTAAGACTTTCCCTTTAAATTGTACAAAATACAATATTATTGTAAGTTCAATCCTAGGAATTCATTTATGTACTGTTTGACTTATACATCCATGATTCAGTCAACTTCAATCATAGTTCAGCTAGCTAGAGTATTATTTGATCAGTGCTAGCTAGAACAAAAAGTTAGCTCCAGCCCAAGCTGTATCCTAATATAAAAACGAATTTTATCGGTTTTTGGTCTACATTATTGATTTTAGGCCACCCTATTGGTGCACATAGATGTTTGTTTTTGATGTGGCAACATTATTGACTGACAGCTAGCCTTCCGTCAGTCACTCCGTCAGCTTATTATTTCCTAAAAATTTGCAAATAAAGTTAAAATTAAAGTAATTTAATCTTCAATAACCAAGTTTTAACTTATAGGTATTAACCTATAAGTGAATAACAAGTACACATAGTTAATGAGGCGGACGCAGGGAGCGTGCTATTGTTCAAACACCACCAATATAATGAAAGATGTCTTCGCTGTATGGATCTACATACAACAGAACAAAACGAAAGTGACTAGTTGACCGTGTGTTACTGGGTGATTATTCTTGTTCCTAGACCAAATTTCTGCCGTAAAATGGCGCAGACAGTGAGACGCGCCATTGAGGGCAGATACCCATCCTGTTATATACCTAGTAGAATAAAAGAAAGACGAGCAAAAGCCAGGGCATTAAGGTAAGAGTAATCACTTGAATCCAATTAAATCGTGTTGTTTTTCCCAACGCATTAGTACGTGCGAGAATCTGCGTTGTTTATACATTTATTTTTGCCTCGGTTGAAACAATGAGTTGTGTCCCCATTTCCATACAAAATTTCGTGTCATGTGTTAATTATTTGCATAAACACATATTGCAATCTCTACAGATGATTGGAAAGTGACTTTGTAATCAATTCTGTATAAAACATAGTTAAACATTGAAGCAACTAGTAAACACCTTGTTTACTTTATTGATTTCTTTTAAATGTAAAAACTAAAACATTTGCAGACCTATACATACAACAACAATTTATATGAAGTGATTTGATTTGATTTAAATTAATATTTTCATCATCCAACATGGTAATTTAGCAATCTTTTCTATTCCATACTATAAGACATTGTGGTGCATACTAAAATGATTTATGTTATAATAAAAGTAATATGAAGGCCTGAGGTTACTTGCCAGGCCTATTTTGAAGAATTAAATATTTTGCATATAAAGTAATGAATCTTCCGCACAGTATTTGTGCAAGATGGATGAAAATATTATATAAACATAGCGCTGTCATTATACTTTTTTTTAATAGGATAGTTTTATTACTATATCAGGATAATTATTTGTTGTTATATTGTTTGTATTAATTAATAAATTAAAAAAACAAATATATGTGAAATGATGCTAACTTTTACTTATATTCATCCCTCCATCCATCTTGACCTATGTATAGGTTAGATTTTCCTCCGGAACAGCTTAACAGACTTAGGACTAATATGATTACAGATTAGAACAACAGAGAAAGCCAGACAAGCCAGAGGACTTTGTTTGCTACTCGGACAGTGATAGCGAGGAGGAAACTTCAGCGCAACAACACCGTACACTATGCACCTCATACAACTTTGTAGATTATGTCCGCTCCAGGGAAATACTTGCTCCAGAGGTAATTAATTATAATTTTCTTTGGTTAATACGATACAATTTACATGTCCTGTATTGCATTTTTAAAACTTATTATAAGGGGTTGTCCATAAATCATGTGTTGCTTTTGGGGCAATTTTATCTTAATCTATCTCATACTGATGAGATATTTCTTTAAATCAGTATTTGTGACATAAACACTCAAGTTATCTGCTTATAATAGAATATTAATTTTATACATGTCTTTATGTTTTTCAAAATGAAATGTGGGAATTTACTTGTTACACATGATATTGTAAAATACAATCTTTATTATCTAATAACAGTATAAGATAGCGAAAAAAGCGAAAGTTTCAGTTCTTTGTTAGTTAAAAAAACTTACATTCTCAACTGATAACTAAGTTATTGACACTACAAACAGCCCGCCAAACGATCTCATTCTAATAATAAACACTGTTTATGATAACCACTTACATAGATTGTTGTTTTGTTACTTGTGTTATTAATAAAGTATAGTTTGTAAACACTAATGAGCCCTAATAAGCAAATAATACATTTTGTTTCATCAGATAATGCTTAGATAATATCATAATATACAAACTATGAACATGCATCTGTCACAAAATCATAAAATACCATACAATCTGTCATGCTCAACCCAACCAGTGACTGTGTAACAAAAATATTCCTACTGTGTATTGTTTTTGTGATCTGACCTGTTAATTTGTAATTGCTTGTGAACCCTGACTGATGATAGTTACCTACTCCAGCCCCCTTAGCCAACTAAGCAGGATATGATATAGTGATTTATATTGTATTTATCATCGTAATAGTTCATATTTTGACAGTTTGGTGTCGATAAATCGCTATATCATATCATATCGTGTTTTATTGGTTATGCTAGGGGGGCAGAAGTAACGTAATTCAACACCTTGAATGCTATTGGGGTCAATGGTCAACAGATTTTCTATTGTATTGTGTCTAGTCTTTGTTATAGAAACTTAATGAAATACTAAACTACCTTTTCTCATATAAATCCTGTAACAACTGATCACTTAGTATTCTTTAGATGAAATTGTGTTTAATATCAATAGTTTGTTTTCATTGATGTGGATACTGACCAAAACAATAAAATGTGTAACCAAGCCATTTTAATTGGAGGTTCTAACTTAGTATTAAGTAACTAAAACTCAAAGGCTGTCATTACGACCGGCAGTATAAACTATTTGAAATACAAAGATAAATAATATACTTGAAAATATTATATTCTTATTTCATTATTTTTATATTTGGGTTCCCTGAACAATAACAAATATGACTTTATCATTTGTTTAGTAAATTTTGGTATACGGAAAATAGCCTATTATCAGAGCATTATAAATAGCATTATTTACCTCTCGCTTTGCATTATAAGGTCGCCGCTACATTGTTGCTAATCTTATCTCCTGTACTAGCGTGTTGCCCTTAACTTGACATCGGATAGACTAACCAAAATAAATCGAGGTCATAATATAACATCATGATTCATGATTACAACCAGCTTAAAGTGTTTTATATTTTACTAAATTGTATCTCGTCACATTCCTATGTGATGGCTATGTATTTGTCAAGATAGCGGGAGTCCTGATTTTGAATTCCAGTTTAGTGGAACTGGAATTTAAACTTTTATGACTGGCCATAAAACCTAAAAAAAAATTATCCCATTGGTGTGCTACTTAGTTAGCTGGGGAGGAACTGACACCAGTTACTGCCTAAGTAACTTCGTTGTTACCACTTCATAACTTACTAAATACTATACATTTGACCCACCTAGCATGATTCTAGCCTTTGTTCCATTTTTTTGTTAGTCAGATAAAATTTATATTTATATTATCGCGTAACTCATTTGTTTTGTTACTTCTTGCTGGTTGTTGAATACCACTTGTTTATTGAATTATTTGTTAACCCTAGAGAATTCAGTTGTTACCGCTTAGTAACTCATTGGTACTTTTCTGTATTTCAGTTGATACTAGTAACTGCGTTCTTACCGGTCGATATCTCGGCTGTTACACTCAAATATATCTGTTGTTAGCATTTAGAAACTTCGTTGTTACTACTGAGTAACTCGGTCGTTAGTCGTTAGTCGTAGTTAGTCGTTATCTCGGTTTTTACCATTATGACTGGTCCGGTCGTTATGACTGCGTAATTCGATCGTTACGACTGACAAAGTCGGTTTTTACCACTGAGTAACTGTGTTATTACCAGTGGTAACATCCGAGTTACTCAGTGGTAACAACAGAACGATATCTCGATCGTTGTCACTCGATATCTCGGTTATTACCTATTTCTCGGTTATCCTATCATGTTGCAGCCGCGCTCAGTGGACCCGTCGTACGCGACGCGGCACATGCTGACACACGACATGTTCCGCGAGACGCCGGTCAACCTCGGCAACATGAACAAGGTGTTTTGCTCGCAGTGGCTGTCGGACAGGCAGGTCGTGTTCGGCACTAAGTGTAATAAGGTAACTTCCTATAATATTAAGATCTTGTGCTACCACTTCCTAAGAAATAAATGGTTTCGTTTCAGGTTTTTTTGCAACTTATTTGCTATATAATCCGTTTATACTTGATTGGCGAATATTGTAAACAAACGTGCCATGTCCTTTTAAAAAAATAGTTGTGTTCAGACCTAACGAATAATTACAATTAAACCGCTGTTGTCTTATATTATTCATTTGGCTATCTGGTTAATATTCTTGTAACCTTTTATGTATTTCTTTTAGCAAATTACTTTGCCAATACTGTGGAATAAATATTTTTAAATTGAAAAATTTATCTTTTCTTCTTTTTTCAATTTCAAAATATGTATTCCACAATATTGGCAAAGTAATTTGCTAAAAGCAATAAAAAGCATGTACTTAGTTAATTATCATTAACTGCCCCCTATTTTTCCTCAAGGTCAGAATTATAAAAAAGTTGTCTGTGTCCCTCCTTATGGTTTAAGCTTTCTTTGTACTAAAATTCATCAAAATCGGTTTATGGGTTTTGCCGTGAAAGCGTAACAGACGGTCGTAGTTACTTTCAATCTTAAGCTCAGAGAACCCACCCGGGTCCTTGTAACAATAAAACTTCCATTGTGTCTCGTTTCTATGATAATATGAGTACGCGGCATCGATGTTGAGCGCTAGGGCATAGAGTGGGGATTGCTTTGCGCATCTTACGACACGATCATCGTATCAGAGACGCGTTTGCGTGGAGCTAAAAACCAATCACGGCCGGCGGTGCAGGCGCGGCGCAATCACGAAATTGTAATGGTCTTTCGCCCAGCGCTCAACTACCGTGCCGCCAGTTGTATAGCTAGTATACTTAGATGAAATGTTGTTCAGCTCTTCAGATTAAAAAAAAGTTGGTAATTCATTTATGGGGAATGGTATAAAAATTTTCAATAAATTACCACAAACTCTTGTTGAACTACCGATCCATGAGTTCAAAATCCACATTAAAAAAGTCCTTATGACAAAAGGATATTACAAATTAGAAGAGTATTTAAACGACAAGAGTGTATGGACTTAAACTGCCTAGCTCGCACTTACTAATTGTCTTGTAAAATGTATTTCCTGTAAAATCAGGCTGACAAAGGTGACTGAGTTTGTTGCCCCGTTTCTTCTCATCACCAGCCTATATGTAGTCCCGAAGCGGTGGTAGGGCTAAGTAATATTTTGGGACGTGTATAAGTGCCCGGAGGAGGGCCTGCATACAGAATAAATAATTTCATTTCAGCTAATGGTGTACGATGTTCGTACGCGGTCCCTGGACGCCATCCCGACGCTGCGGCCGCGCGCGCCGTGGGCCGGGCCCGACCACCAGACCGGCATCCACGCGCTACAGATCAATCCCTCCAGGTAAACAGCATTTTCAGTCTGGGTGTGTAGGAAAAAACTGTGACTTAAAACGTCATATTATTGATTTCCGAAAATACCACTGGGTTACTTTTGGAGCCCCCGCCATATTTTTTTACGTCATACTGTAGAAGTAGCACATCAAATTAATGAAATAAAAAAAGTTCTTTTTAGAGTTCCGTAAAACGGGACCCTATTACTAAGGCTCCGCTGTTATCTGTCACCAGGCTGCATCTCACGAACCGTGATAGCTAGAGAGTTGAAATTTTCACAGATGATGTATTTCTGTTGCCGCTATAGCAACAAATACAAAAAAGCAGAATACAATAAATATTGAAGGGGGCACCTATACAACAAACGTGATTTTCTGCCGTTTTTTATAGAAAATTGTACGGAACCCTTCGTGCGCGAGTCCGACTCGCATTTGGCCGGTTTTAGAATACTAAGTGAATGATTGATTGTAATTAAACGTATTTGTTCCAGAACGTTATTAGCGACGGGAGCGAGAAACTCGTGCGAACTAGCCATATACAGCCTGCCCACACTGGATCCTGTCTGCGTGGGGGAGGCGCATAAAGACTGGGTAAGGAACATCACTTAAGCCCGGTTCCTATATCCGAGAAACGGTTGGTTTTGCTAACGGATGGTAGGAATTGTCAACTTGACATACTCAAAAGCTTTCCTATAAATGACGCTTCGTCAAATCTTATAGTAACGACTATAACGGCTCATTACTTTTGATACCAATACGATCCGTTGCTGATGTACACTTACGCATAGTACAATATAGGAACCCGGTGTAAGCCCGGATCCTATATCCGAGAAACGGTTGGTTTTCCTAACGGATGGTAGGAATTGTCAACTTGACATACTTAAAAGCGTTCCTATAAATGACGCTTCGTCAAATCTTATAGGAACGCGGCTCGTTACTTTTAACACCAATACGATCAGTTGCTGATGTACACTTACGCAATATAGGAACCCGGTGATAGTTAAGAAGAATAAGGGCCTGTTTTAATGTACGGATAAGTTCTGCATAAGTTCTGTATAGGCTATTTGTTACTTATCTTTGGGATAAACACTATTTTTTCGTTTCACAACCGTTAAATAGCGCTATATGGCACATTAGTTCAAGTACTTTTATCCTCTACATATTTTTATCTGTTACATATACAATGTGATATGGGCGGTACTTCTAACCCGTTAAGGCTAAGTTCGGTATCTTATTCTATAATTTTATTGACAAAAATTGTAATTTGGGGTAAAAACAAATCTGCAAAAAAAAGGTTATTTTATCAAAAGTAATTTATTGAATTATTTTTTTTCTAGCCAAGGAAACCCTGAACACCAGAAAGGAAGTTTATGGTCAGTTACTCGGTTCTTTTAGCTATGTTTTGGTATTTCTTTCATGTTTCTACGATACATAAAACCTTTGTTATTGCCTAAAGTGTTTAAAAAAAAAATGGCCGCTATTTATAGGGGGTGAGGGTTTGACCCCCAAATTATTATTATTGTCGATAAAATTTGATATTGCACTTAGAACAGGTTAAAAGTTCCGCACATATCACATTGTATATTTGGCACTTTATCCGTATATTGTGAAACAGGCTCCAAGAATCTAATTACTTTAAACTTTCGCGTTGCATAATTTAAAACTCAATAAAACGGGAATTAACGCGATCATAATTTAGGTACAAAATGTTACCTATTATCTAAGAATCTATTTATTTGTCTTAAAGCAGATTACAGAAATAACAATGTGACGAAGAACCCTTTCGGCTAGCTCAGGCCTGAGTTCCTCGTCAGCATATGTACTGGCCCCAAGCCCGCGGTGCGTGCGGTGAGGGGATGCGTACCTAATTACAGGATCCTAACAGGGAATTAACCAGATAAACTCACGGGACGTGTGCACTCTCTATATTTGATAACATACACAATGTTCCTTATAACTAGTTCACTTCTTAAATCTACCTAGGCTGTGACTGCTGTCTTATTTAGTCCGTACAGACGGATGAGGCGGGGCGACGGGGATCGGCGCGATTCCCTCGGGACGGATTACGGTCAACGCGTAGCGAGGCGGGTGTTCGTTAGTAACTACTGTTATCTACGGGTAATGAAGGCTGGCATGCGGAGTCGGTGCGACACGAAGCCGCAAGAGCGTCCGGGCCGGGGATGGGCTCACCGCAGGAGTGCGGTCAAGGTCTGGGAGTGAAGGTTAGGGCACGCGACACGAAGCCGCTAGCTCACGAAACCTTCGGATCAGGAATGGGTCGGGTATCTCAACTACGTTAGTAAGGAACACGGGTTAGCTAATCGTCAGAGTTCCACCACACAGAAGCAATGGCAAGAGTGACGTGCGCGCGCGGAGACGTCTTGCTTCGGCTGTGGAACCCGGGCGACTGCTCCGGAGCTCCCTCCCGCCGCGCTTTATATATCGCCGTGCGGGGCGCGCAGTGTGGCCGTGGCTTGGTGGGGCGCGTACTAGGGTTGTCGAATGTCGATCTGCCGGTTCGCGTGTAGGGATGTCGCGCCGCCGGATCCTCGTCACACCCCCTCCCCGCTTTTGGAGATTTTTACCTGTAAAAATCACAAGATCCGGTATACAAACTATATACTAAAAATAACAAATCAGGACTTGCTACAACAATTGCTATTTTTCTTTACTGTATAAAGTTTGCTATTTAAGTTTAAATGATTTACTACATTTACGGGGCCAAATATTTACAATCTTATTTTACACTGATTTTGAATGTCTCGATTTAATAAGTTTAAAACAATGCTTATTACTAAGTAACAAAGTTTTATAGGTATTTATACCTATTTGATCGGTAAACATATTTGATTAATTAGCTACGTAATCTATTTAATTACTGACATTTGCGGTGTATGCTTATTTACGTAAGTACAATCTGGAATACACTTCTTTTTCGAAGTTGGTTAAACACAATATTTGTTATATATTTATTAACTTTAACAATGTCTGCTTATTAGCGTACTATTTGTAATACACTTCTTTTTAGAAGTCGGTTTAACAATCTAACTAATTGTTAATTAATGATTACAATGTGTACCTTTTGGCAAATTCTTAACGGTTCTTATCAGGATTCGGGTTATTAAGATTTCCGTTAATTTTTTTGATTATTTGCGTTAATTCACTACAAAACTGATTACTTTTGATATTAAATTTCAAATTTACAAAGAAAACGGTTTTTAATTTGGTAACGATAACATCGCGGCGGTCGCGTGTTGTGCGCGGATGAAAAAATTGAGCGTGCGTTCGCCGTCGTGGACCGATTCGCACTGCCTCTGTCTGCCGGGTGGCTGATGGATGCGCTTGCGCTCCATTGTTCGCGTACAACCAGCGTATGTACCATTGCGCATTAGCGTTCCTCTTTAATGTTTTACAGACAGGGAATACGATCGCTGCGGTTTGATTGTCACTACATTTTTATATTATTTAGTACCATTTGTAATGCACCTCTTATTTAAGGTCGGTTAAATGTTTTTATTTAACCTGTTAAACAATCTACCTAATTGATTAACTTTTACAATGTGTACTTATTTATGTAGGTACTGAATACACTGTATTGTAATGTGCCTCTCTTTTGAGGTAGGTTAAATGTATTTATTTAACCTGTTAAACAATCTAACTAATTGCTTAAACTTACAATGTTAGTGCGAAGAGTTTAATTTGTTACCTTGATAATTATTGTAAAGAATGTTTACTATTTAACTTTGATCTAGTACGGATAATATAATTTACTGTCTACGTTTAATATACTACATACTGATAACGGCCTCTGTTGTTTAAATTTATGTTAAAATGGAATGAAAAAAAAAAGAAAGAAGTAGGTACGACCTAAGTAGTCCCGGTGTGCTCGCCCTGCGTGGTCCTCTGGTTGTTCTTCCTTATTTTTCCGGATCGCTTCTTCCTCCTCCCTCGTTTGTGTGGTCGACTCCTAACCACTCTGACTAGCCCTCCGGTTCCAGGTCCTCCTCGCTGAAGCCCGGTGCCGTAGGCGGTTCCGGTACCAGGTTTCGTGGATGTCTTTTGGGCGGGGTTGCTGGTCTGGCCGCTCTGGTGCATGTTGGCCGGTGGTGCCAATTTTGTGTTAAAATGGCGTCTATTTGCCGCTGAAAATGTGAAGTTTCTTTTCGGTTTCGGTTCTTTCTGGCTTTTATCGTAGCGTTGTTTTTGCTGTCGGAAGACTGGGTGGTTTTTAACGACTTCGTGGACTTCTATGTGTGTTTGTTTTTGTTGCGGTTTCTTATAAGCTCGGCAAGTCTTACAGGTCCTTACGTATTTTGCAACGTCTTTATACATGGCTGGCCAGTAATATAGTTGTGATATTCTATTTAGTGTTTTTGCCGTTCCTAGGTGGCCCGCTGACGGTGTGTCGTGGTTTTCTTTTACCACTTTGTGTTTATCTCTTTCGGTTACACATAACTTCCATTCTGATGTCGGTTCTTGTTTTGGACCGTAGGCGTATTTTGTTATTTTTCGGTATAGTTTTTGGTTTTCTGTTTTATAATCGTTGTTTTCTTTTCGGTCTATTTCTTGTAAATTTTTTTCAGTCCAATCTGTGATGTCTATTTCGATTGCACAGATCGGGTTTCTTTGTTTTCCTCGGATTTGTGTGTTGTTTTCATCGGTCCACTCTATTTTTGCTCCTATGCTGCTTAGTATATCCATTCCAATTATTATTTTCGTGATTTGCGGGTGATATAACATTTGATGGTTTATTTGCCTTCCTCTTACTTTAATTTGTAGTGGAAGAGCTTGTGTGATTTTTAGTTTTGCTTCAGTTGCTGTGCTTGCCGTTTCTGACAAGGCTTCAGGCTTATGGTATATCTTTAGGTATTCTTCGTATATTTGCCTGTTAGCGTATGACCTTGTCGATCCTGTGTCGACTAGTGCTTTGTATACTGTGCCTAATACGGTTATATTTATGTACGGGCGGTTGTCTCCTTTTTTTGTCACTGTATCTAACGTCATGGACTGTACCAGGTTATTCTGTTCCTTGCAGCATTTGATGCTAAGTACGCCGATCTTGCCGCATCCTCCACAAAACAATATCTTTCTTCCCCTGCACTCTCTGGATGTATGTCCGGGTTTACCGCAACTCCAGCAGCATGTGTTTGGGTTGTAATTGTGGATGTATTTTGCTGTTTCTCCGGCTAATCTTGATTCTTGTTGTATTTTTGTCTGTTCGTTTATACTGCTTCTTTTATCAAAATACCTATTGAAACTCATCTGACGATCTTCTGTGATGCTTTCGTATTCTTTTGCAAGTTGTGTTAATTGATTTACTGTTTTAAATTCTGTTCTTTTTACGTATAATTTGTATTTCGGGTTCATGTTCTCGTAGATTCTATTTAATTTTTCTTCTTTTGACATTTTTGCGTATCTGCGCATTAATGTCTGTAAATCAATTAAATAATCGGTGAATTTTTGGTTGTAGTTTTGCCTCGATGTCACTATTTTTCGGAGTAGTTCGTTCTCGTAATTGTTCGGCATAAACGTTACGATGAAACATTCAATGAACTCTTCCCATGTCGTCCACGAGTCTTTGTTATTACGGTACCACAACACAGCCTTACCTTTTAGAAGTCTCGGTATCACTTTTAGAAGGTTCTCCTTTTCGATTTCTCCTGTCTCGGCTAATTCGTCCAGTCTCTCGAGGAATTCTACGGGGTCGTCGTACGTGTCGAAATGTAGGTTCCACCTCGATACTATGCACTCGCTTGTGCTAGTACTGTGAGGTTTGCCGTTTTTCGTTTGTTCGACGCTTTTTTCGTCCTGTGACATCTTTGTGTCTTCGAATTCGGTGTCGGAGTTGTCTGTGTATTCTTCCTTGTCGCTGGAGGACTGGTCAGGTCGGTTTTGCGAAGTGGATGGGGTTTTTTTCCTTATCGCTTGTGCGAGGTTTTGCCTCAGGTCTCGCACTGTCAGGTTTTCGGTTTCGATATGTCTTCTCTTGCACTCTTCTTCAAGTTCTTGTTTCTTCAGGTTGTATATCCAAGACGTGGGCATTAGATTCGGTTTCTGGTTAATGGCAGCTTGCGGCTACTTCCAAGGCGTCGCTCTCTTTCGGCCTTGTTTTGCCTGGGTGCGACGGCTCGGTAAGTACCCTTTCCTGCGGATTCTATGGGTTTTTTCGTTGGGCGCCAATGTGACGAAGAACCCTTTCGGCTAGCTCAGGCCTGAGTTCCTCGTCAGCATATGTACTGGCCCCAAGCCCGCGGTGCGTGCGGTGAGGGGATGCGTACCTAATTACAGGATCCTAACAGGGAATTAACCAGATAAACTCACGGGACGTGTGCACTCTCTATATTTGATAACATACACAATGTTCCTTATAACTAGTTCACTTCTTAAATCTACCTAGGCTGTGACTGCTGTCTTATTTAGTCCGTACAGACGGATGAGGCGGGGCGACGGGGATCGGCGCGATTCCCTCGGGACGGATTACGGTCAACGCGTAGCGAGGCGGGTGTTCGTTAGTAACTACTGTTATCTACGGGTAATGAAGGCTGGCATGCGGAGTCGGTGCGACACGAAGCCGCAAGAGCGTCCGGGCCGGGGATGGGCTCACCGCAGGAGTGCGGTCAAGGTCTGGGAGTGAAGGTTAGGGCACGCGACACGAAGCCGCTAGCTCACGAAACCTTCGGATCAGGAATGGGTCGGGTATCTCAACTACGTTAGTAAGGAACACGGGTTAGCTAATCGTCAGAGTTCCACCACACAGAAGCAATGGCAAGAGTGACGTGCGCGCGCGGAGACGTCTTGCTTCGGCTGTGGAACCCGGGCGACTGCTCCGGAGCTCCCTCCCGCCGCGCTTTATATATCGCCGTGCGGGGCGCGCAGTGTGGCCGTGGCTTGGTGGGGCGCGTACTAGGGTTGTCGAATGTCGATCTGCCGGTTCGCGTGTAGGGATGTCGCGCCGCCGGATCCTCGTCACAACAGAATAGTATGCAAATTGCATATATTAATTGAGGTGCTCGTAGCTCAGTGGCGGCAGCGCTTTGGTATCGATTACTAAAGTTAAGCAACCAACGCCGCGGTCGTGAGTGGATGGGTAACCATTCCGACCATATTTAGTGACGTTTATCACGAGCATCTCCGTGCTTCGGAAGGCACGTTAAAAGTTGGTCCCGACCAATATCGCTTGATATTGGTCGTGAAGCCTAGTCAGAGGCCTTAAGGCGGCTTGATAACATCTGACAGTAAGGTTTAGTCACTGGCCTTACAACACCCCTCCACCAATCCGCACTGGGCCCGCGTGGTGGAGTATGGCCCAAACCACCTCATAGTTGAGGTGAGGCCTGTGCCCTGCAGTGGGACGTATATAGGCAATAGGCATGCAAATTGCAAACTTAATATTATGTGTATGTACATAATGTTATGAGACTAAATGGCTATGGCTTACTGATTGCAGAAAACCTGCAAACTGCTATTCTTCCATAGCCTTTTAAACGTAGCCGTATTGCAAAATGCATCCGGTTTGTAAAACGGCTTAATATAGAATCCGACTGCGGTTTAAACATTGTGCTTTGTGACTTGTTAGTACGCATCTCGAAATAAATCCTTCAAACTGTGCTTCGTAAGTGAGCATCTCAAATTAAATCATTAGTGCTGTATCTTGCAGCTCGCCCTTTTATGTAATTTAACCAATTCATAAAAGTAGGTAAAATTGTCTTAGGGGTTTTTTGTGATTTGTCTAAGGCTTTCGATTGTGTAAATGACAAAACGATTATATTGAAGTTACAGCATTATGGTGTCTCAATCAATTCAGTCATCATTTTACAGACAAAATGGCAATAGAACTGACTCTTCAAGAGCTCCATTACGCATGGGTGTGCCCCAGGGCTCTATATTGGGGCTTTAATTATTCCTAATCTATACGACTTCATTTTTTACTTTTACTGCAATTCGGTTAAGTTTTCCGTCATTGTACGATTAAACGATTAGTATTTATCAGACAGGAATGATAATGTAACCCACTGTCTAACGGAATACTGATGTGGATTGATGTTACTCTGCAAAATCCAGCTGCATGTAGAGTGCTTTGAAAGTATCCTACTCGTTCGAAATGATTCCGATTGTGAAACCATGCTTGGAAATCTATCATTCTGACGTCAATCAAGATTAAATACGATCGTGTAACTGTACAAATGGTCATAAACTGGGGTTGCCATCTTTAGCATTTGGCAACCAAAAAAAGACTCCTTAAACCCCCGGATTTTGGAGTCCAGAACCCGGACAACTGCAGTGGGGTGAATCTAGCGTGTCTATTAATCGCCCAAAACTTGAAATTTTTTGATCCCGACGAAAAATTTGTGGCGGCTAGCGTCACTAACGCTACGCACATCACTACTGCCTGAAACTTGCTCAGGCGACCGCGGGGCGAGGGGGCGCGCGGGACTTGCTCCCAGTCTATCGACGCCCGCGCAGTTTTGCTCCGAAACGCTTACGCGCCGAACCTGTGTCTCTCGCACTAGCAGCGCGCATATTGCTTTCACTCGTCTTTATTTCTGTTTCTTCCTATCGCTATATATTTCTTCGGCTACGTACGCTTACATAAGGACTATTGCTCGCGAGTGATTCGGATTTTGACGCTTGCAAATAATTGTTAATTTAAGTGGGAATAAATTGCTGCATAACCAGTGTTCTTGTTTGTTCGATGGGACTGACATGTGTTGTAGACAAAAGTCCCAAAAAAAAGAGAAAAAAAAAAACAGTGTTCGTGTATCATTTTTACAACACCGCAGACAGGTACGCAGGATCCCACAAATTCAACCCTGCCTATAAGTTCCTCGGCCGCACTCTAAACAAGGACGGATGACAACCCTATCATAAACCCAACTATGTCTAGATCCTGGACATGTGCTGGCTGGACGACGAGTTCCTGGTTACCGGGTCACGTGACTCGAAGCTGGCTCTGTGGCGCGCGCCCGGCGCCTCCAGCGGCAGCCGCGACGCGCCGCAGCACGACTACGTGGCGCCGCTCGCCATCAAGGAGTGTCGCTCGGGTGAGTGAGACGTACAGCTACATCTCTCTGTCTCTCTCTCTCTCTCCCTCGCGCCCGGCGCCTCCAGCGGCAGCCGCGACGCGCCGCAGCACGACTACGTGGCGCCGCTCGCCATCAAGGAGTGTCGCTCGGGTGAGTGAGACGTACAGCTACATCTCTCTGTCTCTCTCTCTCTCTCCCTCGCGCCCGGCGCCTCCAGCGGCAGCCGCGACGCGCCGCAGCACGACTACGTGGCGCCGCTCGCCATCAAGGAGTGTCGCTCGGGTGAGTGAGACGTACAGCTACATCTCTCTGTCTCTCTCTCTCTCCCTCGCGCCCGGCGCCTCCAGCGGCAGCCGCGACGCGCCGCAGCACGACTACGTGGCGCCGCTCGCCATCAAGGAGTGTCGCTCGGGTGAGTGAGACGTACAGCTACATCTCTCTCTCTCTCTCTCTCCCTCGCGCCCGGCGCCTCCAGCGGCAGCCGCGACGCGCCGCAGCACGACTACGTGGCGCCGCTCGCCATCAAGGAGTGTCGCTCGGGTGAGTGAGACGTACAGCTACATCTCTCTGTCTCTCTCTCTCTCTCCCTCGCGCCCGGCGCCTCCAGCGGCAGCCGCGACGCGCCGCAGCACGACTACGTGGCGCCGCTCGCCATCAAGGAGTGTCGCTCGGGTGAGTGAGACGTACAGCTACATCTCTCTGTCTCTCTCTCTCTCTCTCCCTCGCGCCCGGCGCCTCCAGCGGCAGCCGCGACGCGCCGCAGCACGACTACGTGGCGCCGCTCGCCATCAAGGAGTGTCGCTCGGGTGAGTGAGACGTACAGCTACATCTCTCTGTCTCTCTCTCTCTCTCCCTCGCGCCCGGCGCCTCCAGCGGCAGCCGCGACGCGCCGCAGCACGACTACGTGGCGCCGCTCGCCATCAAGGAGTGTCGCTCGGGTGAGTGAGACGTACAGCTACATCTCTCTGTCTCTCTCTCTCTCTCCCTCGCGCCCGGCGCCTCCAGCGGCAGCCGCGACGCGCCGCAGCACGACTACGTGGCGCCGCTCGCCATCAAGGAGTGTCGCTCGGGTGAGTGAGACGTACAGCTACATCTCTCTGTCTCTCTCTCTCTCCCTCGCGCCCGGCGCCTCCAGCGGCAGCCGCGACGCGCCGCAGCACGACTACGTGGCGCCGCTCGCCATCAAGGAGTGTCGCTCGGGTGAGTGAGACGTACAGCTACATCTCTCTGTCTCTCTCTCTCTCTCCCTCGCGCCCGGCGCCTCCAGCGGCAGCCGCGACGCGCCGCAGCACGACTACGTGGCGCCGCTCGCCATCAAGGAGTGTCGCTCGGGTGAGTGAGACGTACAGCTACATCTCTCTGTCTCTCTCTCTCTCTCCCTCGCGCCCGGCGCCTCCAGCGGCAGCCGCGACGCGCCGCAGCACGACTACGTGGCGCCGCTCGCCATCAAGGAGTGTCGCTCGGGTGAGTGAGACGTACAGCTACATCTCTCTGTCTCTCTCTCTCTCTCCCTCGCGCCCGGCGCCTCCAGCGGCAGCCGCGACGCGCCGCAGCACGACTACGTGGCGCCGCTCGCCATCAAGGAGTGTCGCTCGGGTGAGTGAGACGTACAGCTACATCTCTCTGTCTCTCTCTCTCTCTCCCTCGCGCCCGGCGCCTCCAGCGGCAGCCGCGACGCGCCGCAGCACGACTACGTGGCGCCGCTCGCCATCAAGGAGTGTCGCTCGGGTGAGTGAGACGTACAGCTACATCTCTCTGTCTCTCTCTCTCTCTCCCTCGCGCCCGGCGCCTCCAGCGGCAGCCGCGACGCGCCGCAGCACGACTACGTGGCGCCGCTCGCCATCAAGGAGTGTCGCTCGGGTGAGTGAGACGTACAGCTACATCTCTCTGTCTCTCTCTCTCTCTCTCCCTCGCGCCCGGCGCCTCCAGCGGCAGCCGCGACGCGCCGCAGCACGACTACGTGGCGCCGCTCGCCATCAAGGAGTGTCGCTCGGGTGAGTGAGACGTACAGCTACATCTCTCTGTCTCTCTCTCTCTCTCTCCCTCGCGCCCGGCGCCTCCAGCGGCAGCCGCGACGCGCCGCAGCACGACTACGTGGCGCCGCTCGCCATCAAGGAGTGTCGCTCGGGTGAGTGAGACGTACAGCTACATCTCTCTGTCTCTCTCTCTCTCTCTCCCTCGCGCCCGGCGCCTCCAGCGGCAGCCGCGACGCGCCGCAGCACGACTACGTGGCGCCGCTCGCCATCAAGGAGTGTCGCTCGGGTGAGTGAGACGTACAGCTACATCTCTCTGTCTCTCTCTCTCTCTCCCTCGCGCCCGGCGCCTCCAGCGGCAGCCGCGACGCGCCGCAGCACGACTACGTGGCGCCGCTCGCCATCAAGGAGTGTCGCTCGGGTGAGTGAGACGTACAGCTACATCTTCTGTCTCTCTCTCTCTCTCTCTCCCTCTCTCCCTCGCGCCCGGCGCCTCCAGCGGCAGCCGCGACCGCCACTTATATATAAGGTGTAAGTGAATTAGTGTCAGATATTTTTAGGAGTAACTTAGACTATCACATGGATCACATATAAGATAAATTTAAAATTATAGAACAAACTTTTAAAAAAGCGAAAAAATAAAAAGTTTTAAAATAAAGAATCTACATTATCCTGTACATGATCCCAAACACCACAAGTAGACTACTCACACAACGCTAGCCGATTCATAATCTCTCCAGAATTACATTAATGCACTCAAATAATCATATTACACTGTTCATCATAATATCATATTACTTGGTGCGTGAATTAAGGTTTGTTCTTTTATTTTAAATTTATCTTATATGTGATCCATGTAATAGTCTAAGTTACTCCTTAAAATATCTGACACTAATTCACTTACACCTTATATATGCAGAAATATACCCTTTTCAAGATGATTTCGGTGTCACTTCACATGTGCCATTTTACGCATACTGATTATGAATTAATAAACATTTTGTTATTTGATTAGTAGCTCATTGCAAAAATCTTATGAAGAAAACCTTCCTCCAATCATCCATTATAAAAATTCAATCCATTACTTTCTTGAAACCCAAAAATATCTATCGGATTTCGTTAGACTCAACACTAAGTGACAACCCTGAAGTGTCACTAAAACCTTATCTTGAAAGAGCTACAAAAAGTTAAACAAAACATTAGGCAAAGCGCGCTCTGCTAACGTCACATCATTTGTCCTTAGGTCAGAAAGTCCGCGCGCTAACGTTCAACAACCGTTGGCGGGAAATAGCAGCGCTGACGCTGAACGGCTACATCCATGTATTCAGCGCGGAGAGCTTTCGGCAGAAGCTTTCGCGAAAGCTGCCTTCCTGCCAAGATCTCGTCTGCCTCGCAACACAGGTACAGTAGATAAAACACTAGAATGAAACTAAGCCTGTTTAAAATTAAAAATTCAGACAGTGTCCATACAAATTTCAAAAATATACAAGGATAGTTCATAGGTGACTCATAAAACTATGTTAGCGAGGTTATACATTGTTTAATTTCATTTAAATTTATTTAAATTCGATTTAATTTAGTAGCTCGCTGTGGCACTTTCCTAATAACTTTTTTTGTTTGTCATGATCTTTTTTTTCTTTTCTTCTTCTCTCTCGTGCCGTGCTTCGTACCTCTGGCTCGGTCTAGGCTCTGCCGGAATCCGTAAGCATCCGCAAGAGTCCGTTCAAAAACAACCTTTTTGCTTAGCGATGGATTGATTCCGCGCTACCCAAGTCGGGTTTCCGGTCGGGTATGGTCCGAGCCTACCGTCAGGGTCCCTGCTGAAAACCAGCGTCGTGATACGTCCCTGACTGTCACGACAAATGCTGAGCCTTTTTGACACATATTGCTTTTTATTATCCTGTAAATGTTTTTTCCTTTTGTGTGTCAAATTAATCTTTTTCTATTCTATTCTAATAAAGAAGAAATAGTGTTAGCTATTCATTTTGTGTAAAAAAATATAATTATTTAATACATACTAAAACAAAGAAACTGAATTGCCTATGCCGTACCTCGGGCACAGCAATCGTGCATTTATTTACTCGTGGTATTAATTATTTCCTATAATTAGTAATGTTATGGGCCTGTTTCACAATATAAGGTAATAGTAATAATTCTGAACAAGGTATTTTTCACTTATCTGAAGGATAACTATTTTTGCGTTTCACGACAATCAAATAGCACCATAAGACACCAAGTTCTAAAACTTTTATCTTCCACATAAAGTTAATTATCTTGTAAATAATTATTTTGCTTACAACTTCCGCTTAGTTACGCCGGCATAGGAACCCCAATTACACCACCTGTAACCCACAATCTGAGGAAAATCACAGGCACATGCAAAGAGCACCGCCCTCCCTCCCTCAAATTGCATGCGAAACAGACGAATGCAAAAGTTAGTACCCAACACCGACATAAAAAACTCAAAATGTTTTTTAGTCGTCGAAGCGCAGCCGAGGCGACAAAATCTCTCCTGATGATGCCACGTGAAGTGGCGAAACGCGCGTTGAGGTTTTTATGTCGGTGTCGGGTACTAACTTTTGCATTCGTCTGTTTCGCATGCGATTTGAGGGAGGGAGGGCGGTGCTCTTTGCATGTGCCTGTGATTGTCCTCAGATTGTGGGTTACAGGTGGTGTAATTGGGGTTCCTATGCCGACGTAACTAAGCGGAAGTTGTAAGCAAAATAATTATATTTTCATAATTATTTAGTTATGGATTTCCGCAAAGTAACGCCTGATTCTATCAATTTTTTAATTATCTTGTATTATAGCTATATTTGGGACATTGTGAAACAGACCCTAAGTGGACCTATATTCTGTTAATATATTTCAGTGTTGTCAAGTTCGACGTAATAAAGTTATCATACAACTATTATTTCATACAGGAAAGCGGCGTATACGCAATAGGTTGCAAGTCGTACACGCTACTGCTAGACTGCCGCACGCTGCAGCCCGTGAAGAAGATCACATCTCGCTACAACGGCTGCGGTATCCGCTCCGCTAGCTTCCGTGGTCACACGCTTACAATCGGCACGGGACTCGGTGAGTAACTACTACAGTATTAACTTTACAAATAAAAATAGACATGGCATTAGGGGCCCTTTTGAACCCCCCTAATGTCTCAGGTGGTCACATTTGTGAGACTCCGCCCTCCCTAGTGTAAATTGTATTTTTTTTTTTCAATTTTGTGCTTCAAATTAGAAATACAAGTTTTTAAAATGTGACGTCCAACACAAAATTTAATTTTAATTTTTAATAATTACTATCCGCTGTTAAAAGATGGTACGCGTGGATAATCTTGTAGTTATAAAAAAAATTGTGCAACCTAGAACTGCAAAGTTCAATGCAATAATAGTCAGAATGGCGCGCGAAAACAAACCTTAGCCTTTTCGATGTAAGGTACATTTGTAACAGCGTCTGCGCATACCAGAGGTTCAAATTGCTAACAAGGACCTTATGCAGTGCACCTCTAGATCTTATTTTTAAAATATGGCACTACCTTGCAATGTAATTCGATGACCTCCGTAGCCGAGAGGCGAGCACGCCGGACTTTAAATGGCACCGCCATCTCTGAGGTTCCGGGTTCGATCCCTGGTCGGGTCAATGTAGAAAACGAACTTTTCTATATTGGTTCGGGTCTGGGTGTTGTGGTACCGTCGTTGTTTCTGATTTCTATAACACAAGTCTATACAGGTTGTACAAAAGAATGGGACACTCCCTAAAACCACGTGATCAGCTGGTCATATACAACAACTTTTCCTATGGGAGCAACATCGAAATCGCGATTTTATTTTCAGATGCTCCATACATTATCATTGAGGTATGCGAGTAAGTTTGTATGGGAAAGCTGAAAAAAAAAACGATTTCGATGTTGCTCCCATAGAAAAAGTTGTTGTATATGACCAGCTGATCACGTGGTTTTGAGGAGTGTCATTTTCTCTTGTACACCCTGTATATATTTGTAACCCTTGTATTACTTAAAACTCCACCATTAAACGAATGGTCATACTTCACTTGCTACATTATGACGACCGTCTGGTGTAGTGGTTCGCGCTCCGGACTACGATGCCTGGTGGTTGTGGGTTCGAATCCCGCGAGGGGCAAATGTTAGTGTGATGAGCACGAGCTTTTGCACCTAAGTCATGGATGTTTAAAAACGTATTTAAGTATGTTTATCCGTTATCTAGTCGCCATAGCACAAGCTTTGCTTAGTTTGTGGCTGGATAATTGGTGTGATTGTGGAAACAATTTATTATTATTATAATAATAACAATAACTTTTATTTCAGGTCTGCTGATGTTCTACGACTTGCGAGCGGGCAAATATCTAGAAAGCAATATTCATTCGTCGAAAACTGTCACGCTGAGGGCTTCCAGAGGCTATGTAGTAAGTTGCTAACATATCATACTATTATTATTATATTATACAGGGTGGTCCAGGCCAGATGGATATATTTTTTTTTTTAGCTATTCGGTTTGGGGACCTATTTTTAGACTCAGGAAAAAAAAACGCTTGACAGCCGTTTGCAAGATTTTTTTATTTATTTTAGAAATATCACCACCAAATGTTTTATTAACTTTTAAAATGAAAAATTCTTTTTTTTTTAATTATAGGTGTTGAGTTAGACATTGCAATCGCTCATGAAAAAAATAGACATTGTACTCTCTCAGAAAAAGTGGTGATATTTCTAAAATTAAAAAAAAAACTAAGCGGATTTTTTCCTGGTGGGTACAAATAGATCCCTAAGCCGACTACCTAAAAAAAATTTATATTCATCTGGCCTGGACCACCCTGTATTCTATCATTATCACATTTGTCATAAGTAAATGGGGCACCGTTCACGTAAACATCATTCAAAAAATTAAAAAGTTATATGGATTTGCGTTTTTAAATACTATAAACACACCGTGAATTTTTACCGGTTGTCCTTCCGCAGCAAAACCATTAGGTATCAGTAGTACTTTCGATTGAATAAGTAAAATTTTTAAAAAATAAAAAATATGTTTGAATATTTACCAAAAAAATATTCACAAACTCGGAAGCGTAAACAAACCGGCCTAGTGCGAGTCGGACTCGCGCACGAAGTGTTCCGCACCATGAACTATAAAAACGAGCAAAAAAAAAATCACGCTTGTTGTATGGGAGCCTCCCTAGATATTAATTTAATTCTGTTTTTTAGTATTTGTTGTTATAGCGGCAATAGAAATACATCGTCTGTGAAAATTTCAACTGTCTAACTATCACGGTTCATGAGATACAGCCATGGGCGTGCGGTGCTTATAGGCAATAAGGCAGTGCCTACCTGATAATTGAAATGAGGTAGGCAGTAGGTACTTGACTACTTACAAATGTGGATTATTGATGAAAACCACTGAATTTCATTAATAAACACATAATAAGTACTACTGCCTACCTCGAAATAAATCCAATGCCCGCCACTGGATACAGCCTGGTGACAGACAGACAGACGGACAGCGGAGCCTCAGTAATAGGGTCCTGTTTTACCCTTTGGGTACGGAACCCTAAAAACAATAGTAACTTACTAGACTGTTAGACGTACCGTTCACACCGCGCGCGTCGCGACTGCGCTCAGGGCTACTACTGTTTCTTGTCGATTTCGTGTTTCAATTCTCACAATTTGTAAATCAGCCATTATTTATTGAGGTATAATGTACTAGCGTACTAAAGAACACATCTCTAACTAAATGTTTCAGCCAAGCATTGTAGCCCGGTGGACTACAAAGCTTCAGTCAGTGTCAATAATTGAAGTTGTCAAAACTGCTTATTTATTGTTCACCGTTCAAACCAGGCTACAATGCTTGGCTGAAACATTTAGTTCGAGATGTGTTCTCTACTACGCTAGTACATTATACCTCAATGCCATTATTCGACTTTCATGACATAAGTGTTTACGAATGTATTGTAACAATGACACTAAATATTTACGCTGCAGACAGACAACCCGTAAAAATTCGCGATGTATAACCCAGTCGACGAACTCCGTAGCCGAGAGGCGAGTACGCCGGACTTTATATGGCGCGCGCCGCCATCTCTTAGGTACCGGGTTCGATCCCCGGCCGGGTCAATGTAGAAAACGAACTTTTTTATATTGTCTCGGGTCTGGGTGTTGTGGTACGGTCGTTGTTTCTGATTTCTATAACACAAGTGCTTAAGCTACTTACCTTAGGATCAGAGCAATGTATGTGCTGTTGTCCAATATTTTATTTAGTCAAGATTTCGGGAAGTCATGCAAACTGACAAGAGCCGCTCGCTGTGGCGTTCTCTGGGGAAGGTTTATATCTAGCAGTAGACTTCCAAAGGTTTTATAATTTTATATTAACAGACATAACAAAAATATAATAACCTTCGTAGCCGAGAGGCGAGCATGCCGGACTATATGGCGTCGCCATTGCTGAGGTTCCGGGTTCGATCCCCGATAGGGTTAATGTAGAAAACAAACTTTCGTTAGAAAACGAAAGTACGTAACGGCCACCAATTTTCGATTTATCTTTTAAATGACCAGTAACCAAACAACCGCAAAACTGTTAAAATTTTCTAATAAGCCTCTTATAAAATTTTGACAGTAAGTGTGGACCACGTACGTCTTTCGAGCGTCGACGTCGTGGCATCGTCCAATCAGCTTTAAGTAAATGCCGCTGCGCAAGCGTTGCGTTCAACATGCAACACTGATTGGACGCTGCCACGACGTCGACGCTCGTAAGACGCTAGTGTGTAGCTACAAAACTGACGACCGTGTGGTGTAGTGGTTCGCGCTCCGGACTACGATGCCTGGCGGTTGCGGGTTTGAATCCCGCGAGCGGCAAATGTTAGTGTGATGAGCACGAGCATTTGCACCTAAGTCATGGATGTTTATAAACGTATTTAAGTATGTTTATCCGCTATCTAGTCGCCATAGCACAAGCTTTGCTTAGTTTGGGGCTAGATAATTGGTGTGATTGTGGAAACAATTTATTTATTAAAATAATAATATATATATACATCCTATATTACATCCTATATATATATAAGGTGTAAGTGAATTAGTGTCAGATATTTTTAGGAGTATTTTAGACTATCACATGGATCACATATAAGATAAATTTAAAATTATAGAACAAACTTTAATTCACGCACCAAGCAATATGATATTATGATGAACAGTGTAATATGATTGTTTGAGTGCATGAGTGTAATTCTGGAGAGATTATGAATCGGCTAGCGTTGTGTGAGTAGTCTACTTGTGGTGTTTGGGTTCATGTACAGGATAATGTAGATTATTTAATTTTAAAACTTTTTATTTTTTCGATTTTTTAAAAGTTTGTTCTATAATTTTAAATTTATCTTATATGTGATCCATGTGATAGTCTAAGTTACTCCTAAAAATATCTGTCATTAATTCACTTACACCTTATATATATAGGATGTTTGGTAATGGTTATATCAAGCCTTAAGGAGTGTGCTATTGTTTTGTACAACCTATAAACGTGGGTACTGTACCCCCAGTTTCCCGACGAGGAAGCGGACGGATTCAACCAAGTGAAGTACGTGCCGGCCATCTACACGCACTGTTACGACGATTCGGGCACGCGCATCTTCACTGCGGGCGGTCCGCTACCCGCTCCGCTTGTGGGGAACTATGCCGGCTTGTGGCAGTAGCGGGGATCATAATGGGTCGTATATGATACACTATACAGAATATATGGTTATTTGAAAAAAAAAAACAACCTCGTGCGGCTAGATAGCTGACATCATAAACAGCATTTGTTGTACGAGTTTTATGATTTAAAAACTCAATGAAACGGGAATTAACGTAATCATAATTTAGGTACAAAATGTTACCTCTTTTGCCTGACGTTTTGATCGGGTAACATCGACCGTGGTCACAGTCAGCCTGTTAAATTATGCAACGCGAAAGTTTAAAAGTTTTATGATAACGACAATACATTAATTAGCATATTTTCCAAGCTTTTATTGTACTGTCGTGATATTTGTAAATCTATGTTCCATTTACTACGAAACGATCCGCATAGAGATAAGAACATTTAGACGTAAAATTAAGTTGATATTTATTTTTGTATGATAGTAAAATGTGTCAAATTATCAAAAGTCGTAGAACAAATGATGTTGTTTATGATGTAAGCTATCTAGTCGTGCGAGGTTTTTGAATATTTTCAAACAACCCTATATAAGATATGTTTATAAGTTACCGAAAATAACAGATATTTACTCTTTTGAAAATACAAAAAAACATTCAGCTGCACAAAAACCCCTAAAAACATTATATGCGCATCTTTATTGATGTTGTTGAATACGGCTATTAAATTTGGCAATAGTTTTTAATCCTGTGTACTAGTGTTGCCACATGTGAAAACCAGTCTTCTTAAATATCTGTACAGTACACGACATTGATGTTAAGCGCTGGGGAAAAGAGTGGGGATCTCTTTGCGCATCTTACAAGACGATCATCGTATCAGAGACGCGTGTGCGCGGAGCTAACCACCAATCACGGATGGCTGTGCAGGCGCGTCTCACGACTAGCCAATCACGTAATCGTAATCGTCTTCTGAGCAACTTTCGCCCAGCGCTCAACTTCCGTGCCGCTAGTTGTATATGAGCTATGATGGTTAATGTCTTAACCGTCTTATGTAAAAATATCGACATCAATAGTGATAAAAAAATACACTAAGTAATCTTCCATCAAATACAGGGTGTACAAAAGAATGGAACACTCCTTAAAACCACGTGATCAGCTGGTCATATACAACAACTTTTCCTATGGGAGCAACATCGATATCGTGATTTTATTTTCAGATGCTCCATACATTATCATCGAGGTATGCGAGTAAGTTTGTATGGGAAAGCTAAAAAAAACTATCGATTTCGATGTTGCTCCCATAGGAAAAGTTGTTGTATATGACCAGCTGATCACGTGGTTTTAAGGAGTGTTCTATTCTCTTGTACACCCTGTATATAAAGTAGAAACATTCGTATCAAAGATACGTTTTGAAATTTGCCTACCATAGTTTAAGAATGACGTCGGCTAACATTTGCACAACTTTTTATATACTATCGAACATGTATAATAGACCGGGCTAGAGTTGCATGCTAGAAAAATAAACTTGTACATTTTGAAATGGAGGAATAAGATGTATTAACAAAACATTCAAAATAAACTGCTTATGATAGTTATGGTTTTGTAGAGCGACGTCTTTGTCTGATACAAATAAACAGCGCTATTTAATAAATATACAATAGAAAACATAACAATTCTCATGGTTTCGAATGAATAAACAATCTAGTGTTACAGGGTACAGGGCAACGATGGTTTTGCCAGGACCCTCAGCCCCCCCCCAAAAGTAAAGTATGCCTATATACGTCCCACTGCAGGGCACAGGCCTCACCTCAACTATGAGGTGGGTTGAGCCATACTCCACCACGCGGGCCCATTGGGGATTGGTGGAGGGGTGTTGTAAGGCCAGTGACTAAACCTTACTGTCAGATGTTATCAAGCCGCCTTAAGGCTAGGCTTCACGACCAATATCAAGCGATATTGGCCGGGACCAACTTTTAACGTGCCTTCCGAAGCACGGAGATGCTCGTGATAAATGTCACTAAATATGGTCGGAATGGTCACCTATCCACTCACGACCGCGGCGTTGGTTGCTTTACTTTAGTAATCGATACCAAAGCGCTGCCGCCACTGAGCTACGAGCACCTCAGCCCCCCTAGCATGACCAAAAATACGATATGATATAGCAATTTATCGACAAGCGCACGAACAAGCTCGCTGTTTCGATTTAAGGCCTTAACACGCTTGAATGACCTTGACGCGTCGTGCCCATACATTTTCGTGCGTGAAATTAATGCCTTTAACGAGAAATTTCAAATAAAACATTCAATTCAAAACATGTATATTTCCAAAATCTTGTTTTGTGTGAAAACAGTAATGAAATAGCTTGTCAAGTGCCGTTTAAGATAACATTTGCAATTTATGAAAAAATAGACACTTTTTTGTGCATGTTTTAATCCAAGGGACTTAACGGAAAATCTAAATTATTCAATTCAAGATGTTCATTAAATCCTCTTTTAGCATATCGTATTTTACTTTTTTAGATTCAAGTAACAGGTATTCTGATAATTTGATATTTATATTCGAGATTTTAGGCACTTGGGTGGTGTTAAAGCCTTAAGTTCAAGATGGCGGCTATGTGTATCATATTTTGACAATTGAATTGCTATATCATGTCGTGTTTTGCAGGTTATGCTAGGGGGGCAGACGCAGCTTATAAAAGTTCTGTCTTTATGATCCTATGACCAGGAATAAGGGTCCCAGGAACCTCACCAAGCCTTTCGTAACTTGACAATCTAAAATGTATAGCAAAATCATAACAAATGAATCATAAGCAGTTTCTCTAAATGGTTGATGTGTATTTTTTCGTCTAAAACTGTAGGATATTTTCTCGTATTTCTACCAACTTTTTATTCGCAGTTACTGATTCTGAGGAAAAATATTAGCCTTTGTATTGTCATTTGAGACATTTCGATTTATCAGCAGTGATTGGATATTCTGTCGCTATATACCTATAATTTTTTTGCCGCCCACGAGAAATTATATACCATTCAATGGTTCGTAAACGCCCACGAAACGAGTGTTACTGATTTAAGAATTTATTTTTTGACCGGAGTTATTGTAAAAAAAAACGTATTCATGGATAATTTGTAAAAAGTCAATCCTAAATCAACTCCTTATTTTATTGAACGATGTTTTCCTTTTAATTTTTTCGTAAAGGAAAAAGGCAGGTTTTGGTAAAAAAAAGTGTCAAAATATCCAATCGTTAATAACTAGTATCGATATCGACAATCGTTCATGATCGCCCACCTCTATTGCTAAGCCACATGTCTATCGGCCCAGGCAAGTTATAGCAATACTTGATTCGTAAGAGTTTAGCTTAGTTAAGTAGATATTATAAATTATTAAATTTGAGAAATGGCAAAGTTGGAACATTAGAAAACATGTTTAAATTAAACTTATTTTGTAAATTGCCTTGATATACGCACACAGAACTTATAATGTACAATTAGAGTGGTACTTGCAAGATATAATACAAATTAGGTCATTATTGTAAATTACTAGACCTCCTTCGATCCAATAGAAATATGTGAACTCGATTCTACCGCCAACCTCCTTAATTTAGATTCAGATGTATTTTTATATCCTTAAAGATTAAAGAGAGACAGACTATACATTGCAAAAACCTGTCAAACTTAGATAAGTAAATTTGCCTTTGTTTACCATCTCATCATCATCATCATCAGCCTATAACAGTCCAGGACACAGGCCTCTCCAAAAGGAGGATTTTGCCATAATCGCCACGCTTGGCAGGCGGGTTGGCGATCGCAGTTTGGCCAATGGTGGAGAGGAGACGCTGCTGCCCGTCTTCTTGTGGCGGTTCTCCTGTAGTCGCCTCTTATGACACCCATAGGAAGAGATGGGGTGGTGCTATTCTTTTAACGTGCCGGCACCACACGACACCATCTATTTAAAGCAATGCGATAGCGAAAATCGAGCAATTCTGGCTTTAAAATCGCAAATTGACAGTAAAAAAACAAAAACAAAGCAATCTACTGTCAGTGCTGCCAATAGATTTTGACACTAACCATCAATCGGCCGATGACTGCGCCATTATTGCTGATTGCTAATTTTTAGGGAATAAGGGTGCGGGATGGTGTTCAAATATAATATGGGTGTTTGCTTCGTTTGACAGATTTAATATTGCGGTCTACTTATGTTTATAGTTTTTTTCTTTCTGATGAGAAAGAGCTAAGATAGTGGCTGCACGGAATTTAACCTATTTTCCAATTAAAATAGACCTTATGACACTATGATATAAGGCCTATTCATATCGGATTTAGTTCCTTCGGTGTGTGTTATACAGGGTGTAAAAAAGGCTTAACGAAGCCTTAAACCACGAATTCTATACATAAAACCAAGTAGAATGCAAAAAAAAATAATTGCTGGGAAATAACTTTTATTTTTGGGTATCAAAAAAAATAACTTATTTCTAACCCGCAATGTATAGCGCGCACGCCACAGACTATGCCTGTGTGTGTAAGCGGATCATGTTTCTTTGTAAAAAAGTTTAGTATTATCAAACAGAAGTCAATTTTGAAAAAAATCTTTGAAATAAATTTGTAACTTTGACTGTCAATAACTCGCTAACCCGTCATTTCCCAGGTATAGTGTAAAAGAAAAAAAATGATCGTAATAATACGTAGAATATATAGTATTCGGCTTCGTTAAGCCTTTTTTTACACCCGATATTGTTCACAGCTACTGTTTATTGGATAATGATTAAATAAAACGGATTATTGATGATAAACTCCAAACTTACCTTACTTAGGTAATTCGACAAAAGTTTTTCTACTAAGTTATTTTTAATTTTAGTAAAACTTCTTTTTTTCTGATGTTTCCATTGTAAAAGTTAAAAAAATTTTTTTAAAGCTTTTCATTATGTTTTACCATTAATGACTGACGATGTATTTTGGGTCAAAAGGACGAGGGAAAAGTTGCATTGTCCATTTGTGATCACGACCCTTATTTTGTACGGTCGAAGTTTAAAAAAACATACCTAATTGTGACAGATGTTGACTCGTTGTTACAATGGATAATTGTAGTAACAGTCAAAGAAAACATATTCTTGAAGGCGACTCATGCCTACAAAATGATAAATTTTCTTAATTGATGTTAAACTCTATTAAGTTGAATTTAAGCTTGAAAATCGATTATCGAAATTTGTCATTTCGTAGTAAATGAGCCGTTGGGTGTACATAGGTTTTATGTTAATAATTGTAGTCAAAACCATTTTATTTGTGTAATAACTACAAAAAAAAATGTAAATAATTTATTTTGAGATTATTGAAATAATTTGAAAGCCAGCCATTTTGGGTTTAAATTCGATTCGGAAGATATTTCGAGTAGTCCATCGCTAGTGTCGATTTTGACAGATGGTCGATATAGTTATTTTCGTCCGGACATTTTTGCTATCCTAAAACGATAAAAAACCTATTTTCTTACTATTCCTTAGTATTTAAAAGGTCATCAAAGTAAACTTTATGTATCATATATCTTTGTTAAGCTGCCATGGTATCGAAGGAACTACAAACATCCTTGCATTTTATAAATTCAAAATGGCGCTCTCAAATGTGCATCTCGAGCTACTTTAATTTTTATTATTATTAGTGTCTCCGCAAGTTACACTTTCCGTACAAACGTAGTTAAACTATAGAATTATTCTTGTATTTTTTATTAATTTAGATAATAGACAGCGTGTAGTTTGTATAAAGCGACAAATTACGTTTGTACGGAAGCTAGACTTGACACGATAATTATTTTGTATGTTGACGAATATGAATGAAATATAAGTTAGTTTAATGGTGGTAACACCGGCGCTTGCCATCGTGCAATATAATGTGAAATTGCGTGTGTTAATGCCGTATTACCTCAATATTATACGCGGAGCGAGGTAGCTTGATCATTTCTCCGTTCAGTTTTGTTTTGACTAGTTATCTTCTAGAATTATAAATAATGTGTGAAACGCTGATGTCGCATTTTTCTGACACTTATTAAGTGCGAAAAGCGAAGTTACCTGACAAAATGAAATAGCGGAAAAAATATATCTTCAAAATTATTTTTGTAGTTGACTGTACCAAGGGATTACTACGCTAATTCAAAATACGTTTCGTCGAATTACAATTGATCGATGACACCTCGTCGATTACTTATTTTATCGATGACTTAATTGGATGAATATTTATTACATCGATGGTTCATTTCATCGAATTTTAATTGGACAAATGCAACTCAAATTTTCTGTTACCATCGAAGCAACAACTGCTTCGATGGTTACAGAAAATTCGATGAAATGAACCATCGAAGTAATAACATTCGTCCAATAAAAATTCAATGTAATAAATATTCGTCCAATTAAGTCATCGATAAAATAAGTAATCGACGAGGTGTTATCGATCAATTGTAATTCGACGAAACGTATTTCGAAATGGTGTAGTGAACCCCTTTACTAATGACTAGTACAGTCTGCTACAAAAAATATTCATAAAGTTTTACCACTGATTTTTCATAGTTACGTAAGATTATAAACTGAATTCACGCGTGAGACATATAAACGCCTATTTTAATAAAATTACGATTTCGCTTGACCGTACCTTCGTTAAAAGAAAGCTATCTCGCTCCCGCAAAATTTCGTATTAGAATAATTTTTGTTCGAACAAAGGTGATTCTACTACGGAACCGTAGTTTAACGCGAAACCAATTTTATAGGAACTCTCCGTAAATCTAGTTGTATAGTATTCGCTAACTAGGTGTAAGGAGCCGTGCGGGTGGTTTTTACGTGTAATTTCATACTGATTATCCAGAAATTGGACGTGACGAATAAAAGACTTGATATGCCGACTTGAGATTGAGTTTTATTGTAAACAGTCCTGTTTTAGTTTTACTACTTAAAATTGGTTATTTTTGAGCATAAGGCGTCGTTCATATTCACGTCTATGTGTAATCCTATTCTTTAACTGTGCTATATAACGTACGATTTTATTAGTGTACGTCCTGTTAAACTGTGACTATATAGGTGAAAAGCAATCGTAAAAACCAATTTTTAAATGTGTATCATAAAAACTAAAAAAGTTAAAATTCAAAATGAACAACATCGACTTCATAATTCATAAACTCGTCCTATCTTTGGTACGTTTATTCATCTGATTATTTTCTTATTCCTTACCCTTGTACAGAGCGAGAAAGAGTTGAAGATAGGACGAGTTTATGCAATATGAAGTCGATGTTGTTATTTTGTAATTTATTTTTAACTTTTTTAGTTTTTATGATAGACATTTGAAAGTTGGTTTTTACGATTGCTTTTCACCTATATAGTCACAGGTTAACAGGATGAACACTAATAAAATCGTACCTTATATATATGATGATATGAAATACCGAATAGGAATATTTAAAACTATTTTAGAAATAAAATTACATTTTTTGTAAAAAAAAGTTTAATTAAGCATTATAAATGCAATTGAATTAATCACATTATTACAAAAAGGCCGCAGTTACATAAAATTGCAACACAATTTTAGCATAAAAATAATATTACAATCTATAGAGTATCACCATTCAATAAATATATTTTTTATTTTTGCGATGAAAACTGCCCTGCCCTATCAAATGTCTTTTAGGTTAGATTCGATCATCATTAATTACAATGTCAATAAGTAATAAAGACCTTTATAAATATCGCATTATAAAACGATTCTTTAGTTAGACAAAATATTTCGCTGTGAGCATAGGGAATCCTGTGCTACGCACATTACATATGTAGTACGCGCGAGTAAACAAATTATATGACCTACTTGACGGAAGGAAAAGGGAGTGCGCTCAGTACGAGGAAGGGACGACAAGGCATTTTTGTTGACAAATAGTAATTAATGTACCTTAATGTTATAAAAATAAATAAAATAAAAATATAAAGTATTTATTTCGGAAACAAGAGTCAACAGAAAACGGATTATAATTTATTTTAGTGTCCTTGGCGATCTGGACGCGCGTCCAATGCCGCATAATGGCACTGTCCACGTCCAGCCTCGCCGCGACCGTTTTCAGGAGGCTGTTGGTGCTGCCTCGTACCCGCCTCAACACTTAGTTAGTTATAACACTTGGGTTAAAATTGCAATAGTAGTGGTTTTAGCAAGCCGCAGTTTGCTTAGGAATACCGAATTATTAATTTAAACCTTATTTTCATAACATTAAGGTACATTACTATTCGTCACATAAAAGTCTCTAAAGGTATCATGGGCAAATCAGCAGTTAGATCGTATTAGCTTCTCTAGGGTTCTCCAAGCTACACGAACAATAATTCCTCTCGGTAGATTTTTTTTGCTTTAGCTGGTACTGGATACGGACGATTGTCATTTGCCTAGGCGTCTCGTCAAAATATTGACCGACTAATAAAAAAATTCTATTCCTTTCCTTTTTTGTTTCGTACTCTTAACCCGCTGTTAGATGAGCTGGATGCATCAGATTTAGGGGAATCAGTTGCGTGATAAACGCAGAAAATCTTAGACGAAGGACAAGAATGTCAATCCTCCATTGAGCCTAAATGTCTACAAAATTATATAAGGTGTTTCAAAAATATCGGCCGCGGCCTTTATAGATGAAAGTATTACTTATATAGATTACGATAGAATAGAAATTTCACACCACGAATCTATTTTTATCAATCTATCATCTATTTTTTAATTAAAAAAATAAGTAGCTAAAAATTAAGCTTCACTTTGTTTAAATAAAACCATCCACACCTGTTTAACAAGCCCCTCTCTTGTCCTGCGCTAGTTAGACAGGTGTGGATGGTTTTATTTAAACAAAATAAAGCATGGGCATGAAATTTCTCCACTATATAATCTATTAAAAAAAAAGAGGCTGACAATAGTGACAGATTTTCTTGCGCTACTTCTTCTTAGCGCTAGCCCAAAATTGTCTCGAAGTAGTAGTAGGGAAAAAAAATTTAGGACATGTAAAAGCGCTTAGTTTAAGCCTATTTACAGAAATAAATTGGTTTATATAAGTAATACTTTCATCAATAACAGCCGCGGCAGATATTTTTAAAACACCGTATGTAAGTACTGATATAATATTTGAATCATAAATCGCTCGTTAAATCTTATCAAGGAAATAAATGATACTACAAGATATTCTAAAGAGCCTTGGACGGCACAACCCAGCCCACAGGAAGAGGCGTTCCTGCATCGTTCAGGTAACGATCCCATTCAGATCTGAAAAGAGAAATAATATCTGTCACGAGTTTAGTAGATTTATGACAGGCCTGTGTCATAATGTACGGATAAAGTTCCTAAATCCTTTATCAGATATAAGGTTTTTTATAAAAAGTAAATTCTTTATTGGCTGTAAGGTAAACATATATTACTCAAACTTTGTTAATTAAGAGCTGTGGATTTTGTTTCATAAATAAAATAAAATAAAAAATTAAGTTATGTAAAAGATAAAAAATATGTCGATAAAAGTGCTTGAAAATCGTGTCTAAAATGTATCAAAAATCTTGTTTGAAATGAAATGAAATGAAATTCTTTATTCTGTATATAGGCCCTCTTCCGGGCACTTATACACGTCCCAACATATAACTTAGCCCTACCACCGCTTCGGGACAACATATCGGCTGGTGATGAGAAGAAACGGCGCAAGAAACTCAGTCACCTTTGTCAGCCTGATTTTATTACAGGAAATACAATTACAAGATAGTGTAAGTGCGAGCTAGGCAGGTTATTAAGTCCATGCACTCTTGTCGTTCAAGTAATCTTCAACTTTGTAGTATCCTTTTTCCACAAGGATTTTTTTAATGTGGTTTTTGAACTCATAAATAGGTAAGTCAACAAGAGTTTGTGGTACTTTATTGAAGATTTTTATACATTTCCCCAAAACTGAATTACCCACTTTCTTTAATCTGAAGCTCGGAACGGCAAGTTTATTTTTATTTCTAGTATTATAATGATGTGAATCACATTCAAGGCTAAACGAACTTAGGTTTTTTCTAACATACATTGTCAAAAATGTATTGTGACGCTACTGTTAATATTTTAATATCTTTAAAGACCTCCCTCAGAGAGTCGCGAGGCCCAAGACAGTATATTGCACGTACAGCTCTTTTCTGCAACACAAAGATTGATTGAGTTTATCCTTCAGATAAGCAAAATACAGCTTGTAAATTTCTGAGGTCAATGATTTTTTTTTCAAGTGTTATTTATCTTCTAAATATAGCTTATTAAGAAAGAACTAATGCAGAACTTATGCGTACATTGTAAACGGCCTAAAGGGTAGGTCCACATCAGGCACATAGTTTGCGGGCTGTCTAAAAATTAGTCTGTACCTAATTTTTAAACAGAATTTGGATAAAAGACCATGCTGTATTGCAGGTAGAGCATTTATACAACGGATTTAGTGAGCCGCATTCCAATTACTGTCAGTCCATTAACACAATGCATAATAGGGCAGCAACGCGTTTATTGAAACCCTTCCAGTATTCAGAACCCTAAAACTTCTGAACCGCGGGAGGGTTTCAGCGATTCAACGCGGAGTGTGTGTTCATTGGAGGTATCGAAATAATATTTTATTATTATAAGTATTATGAAACTGTGAATTTACCTGACAGCAACAAATCTTGCTACATCACCATTGAAGTTCACTTGTGGATTGGTACTTGAATCTCCAAAGAGAGCCTTTCTCCACTTCCTGAGATTGGAAGTCATTTGCTCCTCCAACTCATTGTCCTTAACCGCCTGCAGAACTTCGCTGTCCTGCTTCAGCTTAGCTCGTAATTCTTCCTCTTCCGTCTCGTAACTAATTAGTTTTTGAGCCCAAAGCAACTTCAGCTTGTCTGCAATTGATAAAAAATTATAATGAGGATACTGTAAACTTATTACGTTATGTATTCAAAAACAACTAGCGACCCGCCCCGGCTTCGCATGGTGCAAAACTGATACTAAATATACTACAGAAATAAATAAATAAAATAAAAAATTGGACAACATCACATACATTGCTCTGATCCTATGGTAAGAAGCGAAAGCACTTGTGTTATAGAAATCAGAAACAACGACGGTACCACAACACACAGACCCAAGACAATTTAGAAAAGTTCGTTTCCTACATTGACCCAACCGGGGATCGAACCCGGATCAGAGATGGCGACACCATATTAGTCCGGCGTGCTCGCCTCTCTGCTACGGAGGTCGTCAACATTTTGCATTTCTAAACAAGCAAAAATCAAAATCAAAAAATCATTTATTTCTGTAAATTGGCCATAAAAGGCACTTTTACATGTCCCAATTTTTTACCTACCACTGCTTCGGGACTATTGTGGGCTAGTGCCGAGAAGAAGCAGCGCAAGAAACTCGGTCACTATTGTCAGCCTCTTTTAAAAATAAATAAATATTTTACAAGATTTGTTGTGAGCTAAGCAGTTTTAAATCCACATATTTTTATCATTTATATAATCACTAACGGTGTAATAGCCCTTTTTCATTAGAGTCCTTTTAACATGCAATTTGAATTCATATACAGGCATTTCAACAATGGATTGTGGTAATTTATTAAAACAACGAATACAATTGCCCATGAAAGAACTTCCTACCTTGTGCAATCTAAACATTGGAACGGCAAGTTTATCTTTATGCCTGGTATTATACTTATGTATGTCATTTTTCTTAGTAAACAAGTGCAGATTTTTGCGAACATACATAATATTTTCAAAAATATATTGTGAAGCTACTGTAAGTACATTAATTTCTTTAAATAGCTCTCTTAGCGAATCTCGGGGTCTAAGATTGTAAATAGCCCGAACAGCTCTCTTTTGCAGGACAAATATGGTTTCAATATCTGCAGCTGAGCCCCATAAAAGTATGCCGTATGACATTAAACTGTGAAAATAACTAAAATACACTAATCTTGCCGTTTCAACATCAGTCAGTTGTCTTATCTTTCTCACGGCATAAGCAGCTGAACTAAGTCTTCCCGATAAAGCCTCAATATGAGCACCCCACTGCAAACGGGAATCTAAAGTTATTCCCAAGAACGTTGAGGAATTGGTCGTATCTAGTTGTTCATCTTTTACAATAATATGCGTTGAGACCTGTCTTACATTAGGCATTGTAAATTTAATGCATTTAGTTTTGTTCGCATTGAGCAAAAGATTGTTGGTAGTAAACCAATGCAATACTTGCGAGAGGGCATAATTGACATCATCAAAAGATTCCTGGCCCCTTTTGATTTTGAAAATTATTGATGTATCATCTGCAAACAATACCATCTCACATAGATCTTTTGTAAAGTAAGGAAGGTCATTTATATATATAAGAAACAACAGTGGTCCTAATATCGATCCCTGCGGTACACCCATAGTTAGAGGTGATCCGGAAGACTCAGCTCTATTTATACATACTTTTTGCGTTCTACCTGTGAGATACGAATTTATTAAATCTAAAGACTTCTCTGATACACCATAATGTCTCAGTTTTTTAAGTAAAGTTTGACGATCTACACAATCAAAAGCTTTTGAAAGATCACAAAAGACACCTAAAGCGTCTTGCTTACTCTCCCAAGCATCAAATATATGTTTCAAGAGTGCAACTCCAGCATCGGTTGTGCTTCTACCTTTCGTGAAACCATATTGTTTATTATGTAGTAATTTATTCAGAAAAAAATGAGATAATAGTTGATTGAACATAATTTTTTCAAATATTTTACTAAGAACTGGTAAGATAGATATTGGTCGAAAATTGGAGGGGCCACTTTTCTCACCAGATTTAAATAAAGGAATTATTTTACTAAATTTCATTGTAGTTGGGAATTCTCTATCATCAATACATTTGTTAAAAATGATTGTAAGATATGGGGCTATAGTATTTATAATTGTACTAATGATATTAACAGAGATTCCCCATAGGTCTTCTAAAAAGGTCTTCCAAAGCCTAGCCTAGCGCGATATTGTATCTTTCGTTCGGTTGTACAAACCTAACAAATTAAAAGAGCCAGTCTCATGTGTCAATCCTTTGATAAAATATGACCAACTCAAGCTAGCCATGTAAAAAACCCAACTGTTTTCAATTGTTCATAAATTGTCAAACCTTTGATACGGGGGAATGAATGTTCTAATTTGATCGGTTAATACGACCGACCGAACAATACACTTTCCCGCTAGGCCCCCAGTGCATGTTAATGTATCCATCATTAGTGACAAGCTACATGGTATCAATTATGCTTAAAGATGCTGTGATGATTTCAAACTAGAATTGGAAAGGGACTTCAAGGAACAGCATATTAAAAAGTAAAAAAAAAGTAAAGTATGCCTATATACGTCCCACTGCAGGGCACAGGCTTCACCTCAACTATTAAAAAGTATTAAAGTAAAAATGTTAGTTTGATCCATGGCTGGAGCAATCTATTACATTTAAATAAAATGTTTTATACACTCTGGTAGTAAAAAAAAAAGTTGTCTTACCAACACTGCTATCAAATTCTTCTGCTTCCTTATCAGAGACATTTTCTCCTCTGCCCTTAGCGGTGTTCATCCGTGCCTTGCGCAGTTTCTTTAGCGAATCCAGCTTGTTGATGCACTTCTTAGCATTATGTTTTTTTCGCAACACTTCTTTGAGGACTATGTCTGCTTGAATCTTTGCTTCTTCTTCCTGATTTAGACATAGACAAGATTAATTTTATATTCAAAATAACATGTCATTTTTGAAAAAAAGTTTGTTTGGAGATAATGTCTCGTTTGTTTTGAGTTAGTAAGGAAAAAAAACCGGCTAGGTGCGAGTCGGACTCGCGCATGAAGGGTTCCGTTATCTATAAAAACAGCAAAAAAAAACACGTTTTCTGTTCATTAATATTTGTTGTTATAGGGGCAACAGAAATACATCATCTTTGAAAATTTTAACTCTCTAACTATAACGGTTTATGAGATACAGCCTGGTAACAGACAGACAGACGGACAGCGAAGTCTTAGTAATAGGGTCCCGTTTTACCACTTTAGGGAACCCTAAAAACTGTTGTTTGGTCAGCAGTTATAGGTATAATTTTTAAATAATCATAAAAACATGGCAGTAATGGTAAACTTGTCTAATACAAAGTATATTTGTTTGCCTTAAAAAAAAACATGCCAATGATTGATGCATTTAGATTTTTTCAAAATGACTAAGATTTTAGAAGAGAAAAGCTTCTTTACATTCAGTTTACATATGTAAAATAGTGTTTGACGACTGTCTGGTGTAGTGGTTCACGCTCCGGACCATATTGTCTGGGGTTTGAATCCCGCAAGAGGCAAATGTTGGTGTGATGAGCACAAGCATTTATACTTAAGTTTATGTTTATAAGGATATTTAAGTATGTTTATCCGTTATCTAGTCGCCATAGTACAAGCTTAGCTTAGTTTGGGGCTAGCTAATTGGTGTGATTGTGGAAACAAATTGTTTATTATATGTATGTATATATTTTAGTGTTTACCTCTTTAGCCTTGATGACAGCATCTTTGATCTTCTGTAAGTTCTCATCAATTTTTCTTGACTTTTCTTCAAGCTCTTTGATTCTTGCTTCTTTCGTTATGCTTCTCTCTATGTTGCGTCTCCTCAGGCGGCGTCTTTTGGCTGTTCTCTTTGCTATAGCCTTCCTGAGAGTATCTAAGTTTATTTCTGACAAAGATTCTTTTATGTACAACTTCTTTTGCTTGATTTCTTCAAGGGCAGACCTCCACTCTTTATCGGAAATGCTGTTTACTTCATCTGCCAAAGCCTTTTCTTTTTTCATCAGGTCATTTAAGCCGAGGAGTAAGTATCGCAGCTTATCACGAACTTCAGATATTGATATTAATTTAGCTTTCTTTGTTTTTACTTTTGGTACTCTTCTTTCAATGTCTCTAATGAACTCCTTATCCAATGTTTCTATAGAGGGTGCATGTGATGGTGGAGGCACTAAGAACAGTGCAGGAGGCGGAGGCGGTGGGGGCACCCAATTGGGTGGCCTAAAGCCTTGGAATGTATGGTGATTCCCACGAAAATTATTATAAAAGTGATGATTATTTGACATGATTGCAAAAAATATATAAGTAAAACTATAACAATAATTAGGATTATGACGCAACAGGTTCAGGCAACTGGCTTTCGGCGTCTTTCAGCACTTGCTCTGCGGTAACGTAATCTTCGTGCTCTTTTAGATCCTGTTCAGTTTCAAGTGTAGTTTTTAAGTCTGCAAATGCTTTCACTAGACTGAAATAAGCAAAAAGATTTGACATGATTAAAATCGAATAACTACTGATTAAATTCCATGAAATGTTAATCTTTTGTTTGCAAAAGTGATGACTCATCGCGTTTTTTATTTGAAAATACATAATGAACCAGTATAAAATACTGGATACCCAACTAACAGTTGAATTTCTAGTAGAATGATTTATTCCCTTCAATAAAATATACTCCTTTTAGCTTTAAATGGCAAAATCTAACATAACCTTACGTGACCTAACCTCGCAACATCTGTTGTCACAACATGAGATATCAAAGAAACTGCGCTCTCTAAACCCGTTTTTGTTAGGTACACTTAAAAATTTGGTTTAAATTACTACTTTGTTAAATAATTTACCGTCTTTGGCAGTCTGGGACCATCATCAGAGACTCCTGCAAGACCTCCTCCTGTTTACGGATGTCATGCTCATCTCGCCCTTCGTCTTTAAACTTTTGTACCCTATTCCTCTGCTGCTCTGCCTCTTTCTCGTAAACCACTTTCTCCTTAGCGATGCGCTTCAAAACGCCCGTCTTTATTTTAATTTGCCGAATTCTAGGATCTGCCATCGCAATAATAATGTGCCGCTTTTTCTACGACCGCTTTTGTTTTTCAAGCAAAATGACAGTGACAGTAGTGTAGTAGTTTTTTTTTAATTAATATCAGATCGTGGGACTGGAGTGTTCCATTGGCCGAGTAATATTTTCCACGAAGAGCAAGGCGATGGTACAGAGCAATACAGCCAATTCTTGAGCGTTTATGACAGTGACTACAACTTCATTCCACATGAGTACTAGTCACTGATCAAATAAACTGTACTAGTATTTAAATCTGATAAGTTACATATCTACGTAGTATTATTTGATCAGGGTACATATGCTCTAAGATAACAAACGAGCAAATGTCATGGTCATGGTGGTCATGATGATTTAGGATGCATGTGGTCATGATGTCATGCATAGACCAAAGAATGGACACTAAATAAAAGTATGATTCCGAACTCAGCAGCACGCAGCACAGCAGTGCTGGCGTAGCTTGTAAAATAAGTTAAAAAAAAAGAGGTAACGAATTTGTTACACAAACAGATAAAACATTTGTACAGTACTGTACTGTACTGTACTGTACTGTACCATCGCCTTCAGATTTGCTCCATCACGGTGTTGGAACGACCTGCCGCCGCCTTTGCGTGCCCTGCAAATTAGAAATACGTTTAAAACTCACGTAAAAAAATACCTAACCTCACTGCAACAAGCGGGTGGTGCAGACACACTTACCATGGGGTATGCACGGCGCGGATGGGCGTTAGCGGGCCTGTCCCATCGTGAATAATTCCGGCGTCCGGATGAGCCTCGACTCCTCGGTTTCCTCGGCATGGTGCTCTCTAAAACCAGAAAATAAAAACAATCCACTTAATGACGTACTGGACGAGGAACAAGGGAAACCAAGTCAAAAGTAAATACTTACCGGAAGGGGCTGCGCAACATGCTTGCCGAGGTGGGCATAGGGGTTCGGAGCGAAGCGAATCACGCGCGTTTAGAACCCCTAGTAATGAATTGCGCCCATACACGATTCTGACACTCACACGGGTGGAAATCTGCCTCTCTGACGCTCTTTTTCGATAAATTACGTGGCAAACGCATGGTTATTTTTGACATCATATACATACTCTGACTAATCTGTGATCATATAGCTTGACATATATTAATCTGTGGCTTGACAGTAGTACCTAGTTGGATTTATCCACGGTGGGGCCACTGATCAAATAAGCTGTGGGACAGGCAATGGTACACAGCCATACAGCCAGTTGTAATTAAGTTTAGTTAAGTATGTGTATAATTTTCATTTAATTATTTGTAAATTTATATGTTTTTTTCTTTTTCTTTTTCCGTGGCATTGTCTGTTTATGCAAATGTTGTTAGCAATAGTTTATTTTTTAAAGCGTCCCCGCCTTGCGCACCCTTTTGAGAGACAATCAAAGTCGCATCCATTCTCTTAGGATAACCTAACACTCATATAATTTTTCAAGAGTGTCTCCTCGAAAGGATGCGCAATGCCAACAATGGGTGTCCGCGGAAGACCAGCGTCATGACATGCTTGCAAGCATATCATGACAATTGCTGAGCGGAAGCCTATTTGGCACAGTCTAATTTTGTTTTATAATCTTCTTTGTTATTTTTTTTTATGTGTTGTACTGTGTCAATAAAGTTTTTTCTATTCTATTCTATTCTACAGTCAACAGCACGTCGACCTACCCAAAAAGTCAAAAATTCTCCAATTTTGTAGCAGGTCCACGAGCTGTTGTCCGTCAACAGCACGTCGACCTACCCCAAAAGTCAAAAATTCTCCAATAGATTTTCAACTTTAAACCTGACACATAGAGTTCATTTTCAAATGAGAAAATTTGACATTTTGTGGTAGGTCGACGTGCTGTTCGTACATACTTCGACTGGAGTGTTTGGTAAAAGGTTATCTGGTTTTTTAGTTAGCCTAGCTTAGCTTACTTTGTCCTCAAGTAGGAAGCAAGGTGTCAAGGGGCGCGAGGTAGTCCGTCAGCCAGATATGGCATGGGTTCCGTTGTCCACGGACGCCTGCATCGCTGCTGCGATGTCGTTCGATGGCTGCGTGCAGTTCGGTGAATTTCCGGGATATTTCTGCGGTCTAGGAAGAAAACAGTACCTATCATTAGTAATTATTATTATGCAATCGTTTGCCTAAACTGGACAAAGATATTTGACTTCATTTATATTGTCCAGTCAGTTATCTAATGTATGATAATAATAATGTAAGATATGTATAATGTTTGATCCAATGATCAAATTGTGTGTTAATTTTTTGATCGATCGTCGTCATCGTTCAACTGGGTAAAGGCACAGGTGACAGGACCGTGAATTGTATAGGCCTATAGCCAACTCTTTAAACTTGGTAGGTATTACGGCGATGTTGTGGAAGTGACTAAGTCAAACTGGGAACGATGGCACAGACCCTGAAAGTGGCGCAGTTAAAAGGAGACCTACTTATATCCAGTGGTGAGTAAATATGGACAGGAGATGTATTTTTGAAGCACTCGAATTCCAATTCGCATACAAATGCACAAGAATCGCATAAGAACTCCTAGGAAATTGTATACGATTTTAGGATTTCGTTTAATAATAATAATAATAAAATTCTTTATTTGCGCTAAAACATGGTATTACAGGTGTTTTTGAAATTTACAAGAATTGAGCGACATGTTTTGCCTGATTCAATTAAAGCATGCAAATCTTTAGGTTGCGAATCGGAATTCAAACGTTTCAAAATAAAAATACGCCTCCTAGATCTTACCACTAGCTCAAGGCTGCCTGCAAACTTACTTTAAGGTGATAGTAGATTTGATAGTCTTTATACAGTATTTGTTTTTTCGCTGCGTGCCTACGTAAGTGGGGTGAGTATCTCCACGTAACACCATTCTCGTAATACATTCTAAGGTTTTAAAACCTCCTCATTATTGTAATCTTGTCTGTTTGTGAGTTTCCAAAACAACTGTAAAAAAAGTACCTATTTATCTATCTTTATTATTTTTTGGTAGTCACTTGAAAAAAATAAGTCTAACTTCCTAACAGAGGACGAAATCTTAAGCTTACTTAACGAAAACTCTTGGTCAACGCAATAGTTAAATTAAATCCGTTGTTCCTTAAAATTGCTATGGACTCAACAAAAATTCAGGGAAAAATCAGGTTTTGTTCGATAAATTTTTATTGAAAAAAAAAACGTACAAAATTAACCCTTATAGTAAACAGATAGTACCTATGAGGAATCTTAAAATTGTTTGTTATATGTATGTACAGCCTATTAAGAGTTATGGTAGCCACAGGTCTACTGCACAAAATAGAAAAAATAACGCCGCTATACGTAATTTGTGTCTACTGGCTATAAAATACTCAACAAGCTGTTAAAGTTTTGTTCGCAAGAGTTAGTCGTAACTCGTAAGGTATCTTGCATTGCTTCAATTATTTATCATGGAGTCGTTGAGGAAGATGCTCCAAATTCGAGACCGATTTTGGTGTCTTTATGACACGTATTAATTTATTTTACTATGCATTTTGTAATTTTTGTAGCATTAAAACAAAAGGAAATAAAATATTTAAAATAACTTATTTATTTACACAAACAGATAAAAATCTACACTCCTCAACTGGAATGTTTGCCAAGGCACAGGGTCAGCTTAGTCCTCAAGAATGAAGTAAGGTAAGGTGTCAAGGGGCGCGGGGTAGTCCATCAGCCAGATGGGGCCTTGCACCTGGTCCCCGCTGACGCCGTCGCGCCAGAGACCCCTGGGCAGGTAGATGTGGCGGGAGATGGCGCCTGCTTCGAGAACTGGCGCCGCCAGGATTTTCTCGCCGAGCAGGAATTCTGGGAAATAAGAGAAATGTTACCAACCTATGTTTATGCCTATGCATTGCAGCTTCTTTAAAATCGAATTGCTATCGAATGGTGTGCCTTATTTACGGTAAACGACGTCTGATATTTTTTTATTAACAAAAGAGCAATGTCATTTTAAAGTCTGGATATTTATTTCTGCCAAGAACCTATCCTAACCCTAACTTTTAGAAAGCTAACTTGGACTCCTTTGGTTTTGTAAAGCGTCCTTAGCCCTTATGTCTTTGTCAAATCTAGAAAGAGACTGATAATTTAACAGCTTCCATTTTTTGTTTAGCGCTGTTCTCTGTTCTGTTTACGAATGAAGTTTCATTCGTACAAATCGGGTTTTATATTGGTGAAATAAATGGTTAAAAAAAGACGATTTCTTGAAATTCCAAAGGTTTTTCGATGTTTAAGGTTTTGTTGGGCGTATACGTTTATGATAATATTGTAATTATCTTCCCAAGCCTAGATCCTAGTCCCAAGACAGCTGTTTGCTTATTGGCGGTTAATCTGTAGATCCTTGACATGATTATAAGTTGATAGAATGGTCCCATTTCTTACCGTCCCAAATGGGGAGCGCATCTTCATCGGTGGGGTCCAGCCACCAGATGGGCGCGTTGACAGGAGTTCCGTTGTCCACGGACGCCTGCATGGCTGCTACGATTTCATCAGCGAAGTCTGCGTGCAGTTGGGTGAATTTGCGGCTGATTTCTACGGTCTAGAAAACAAAGTAACAGACGTTTCGTAAACATGTCTCATCGTAGTTTTTAAGCAATTATTACAATTAGCGGCACGGATCTCGAGAGCTGAGCAAAAGATGCGCAGGAGACCCTAACGATATCATGATTGATTAGTCGCGCGCCTGCACCGCCGGCCGGGATTGGTTGTTTGTTTCGCGCACACGCGTTTCTAGTACGATGATCGTCTCGTGAGATGCGCAAAGCAATATACAAACTCTTTGCTCGGGCACTCTATGCAGGGGGTTGTAAATTCAAGAAAGATACTTAATTTTATAAGGTAAATTCTAGTGGCACTAATAGTATCTTAGATCCAGCATAGAACATAATTATTATGACTTTTCTAGGTCATAGCCTATTCAGATCGGTTATTTTATTTCCTTTGATACAGATAATACTTCGAGATGTAGGTAGTATGGGACAAGCAATGAAATCTCAAAAATGTAAAAAGGAAACACACTATCATAATCTTAACGTGCTAATCTTAACATTTAAAAAATATTGACAGCAAATTAAGAATCCAACAGAATTCACACGTGACCTCTGAGCGATCAAAATGAAATACCTCATCGTCATGGTCCCACGGCACAAAGGAGTACTGTAGGCTCGGCATGAACACATTGGCCTGCAGCCACCTGATGAACAGCTCCTTGTCGGGGCGGTCGTCGTCGTATCCGTTGCCGCCGATCATGTCGGGCAGCACCAGCGTGTAGCCGTTGAGGTTCATCTGCAGGAGCGTGGTGACGAGCGTGGCGAGCCCGTTGTTGAAGCCCCAGTACGAGTCTTTGTCGACTATACGGATGAATATGGGCAGATCTTGGGTCCTGGCAATAACATGGAGATTATTAAGACGCAGGATGATGATTTCCTATTAATTTATATTCTTCATTATACTAGAAGACTAGAGTGTTCACAAAGCAGTCTAAGGATAATGTTCTAATCCATTTTTGTCATGTCATGATACAAATTTCCATCATCATCAATAATTTTTTGTCTTACTGATAGTTTCAGGCTGTAATATCCAAAGCAATGTTGAATTTCAAAAACTAAGTTCATTTATACACACATTGTTGGTTTGGTTGAGTTTAAGTGCTTTATTGCACATGATCAAAAGAGAACGCTCTACGTAACTCGAGCATATATAGTGTTGTCTGTATTCCCCCCCCCCCCCCCCAATTGTGAGGTGGTATTATTCAACCTCTTAAATAGGACTCATCACCATCCATCATCATTTTAGCCGGCGGACGTCCAACGCTGCACATGCCGGATCGTGGCCTCCATTCCAAAACCTTTCTGCCCCAACCTTTTTGAACGATCGATTTGAACCCACCTCATTCCAGATCTAACTTCGACCATGGGGCCGAACTGAGCAACAGCGCGCACGTACGACTGCACGATGTGGCCGGGGTGCAGTTCGGTGTCGCCACTTTGCACGGGGATCTGTAACAGCACAAATTATTTATGAGCCAAAACTTAGGAGAATTTATTAAGTAGTATGTTCCCTCTAACTGGGCTTAATTGGCTATATTTTTTTACTTGCTACAAACAATACTGTTAATCCGATAGTCTCCAACACAGCTACATTTGCTTGCTTGTCTTCTTATTATTTCGACTTTTATACGAGAACGTGTCCATTTGTAAACATCAGCATTAATTAAATCCATAGTCTAAATTCTATCGCTCCCTAACTTTATCAGGTCATCTGTTTAGCTTTGCTGTGTGTTGTACTAAGGGCTTCTTTAAAAAAATATTTATTGTTATTGTGTTTTTTTATAAGTACAAAATAATCTTTTTTTTATTATTTATAGTCAATAGCTTACCTGAGGAGACCAACTGGATTCTCCAGCGTCGAACTTCACGCTGTCAATGTCATAAGTGTCAATGACGTCCTGGATCCTCTGCGTGTACCAATTGGAAGCCTCAGGATTGTTGAAGTCGATGTAGCCGGGGACGGACCCGTTGTTGTTCCACCACGAGGTGTCGGGACTACCTTCTTCATTCAGGACTAAGTATCTGTAAAAATTATTGGATGATGTTATAATGCTGGCTTGCTTTAAGATTTTTTACTTTTAAACAACCATTTTGAGAAGATCATAAAGGTAATTGAATGTAACTAACCCTTTCTCCAACGCTTCTGAGTACCAAGGATCGCAGTCCTTGTTGATGAATGGGTGCGCCCAGATAGTCACTCTGAAGCCCAGAGATTTGATGTCCTGTACTAATCGCTTCAAGTCAGGAAGCTTCCTTTCGTCAACAGTCAAAGAGCCGTAGCAGATTTCCCAGAGATCGTCAATTTCGAACTGGGCGTTCGGGTATCCGTGCTCAACGATTTCGTTTGCGAACTCCCAAAGAGAATTTTGGTCGATTTCACGGGAGTACCTCGCCCAGGTGGACCAGACTGGATACTGGATCATTCTGTAGTCGGGGATGCCGGTAGGTTTGCCTAGGTACGTGTCGACGGCGTGTTGGTGAGCAATCTTGGGGTTATCGAAGAACCAGATGTCGTATTTGAGGACATTACGGGTGCGTCTTGTGGAGTAGGGAGCCGTAACTTCTGAGATGAAGCAGATGTGGTTGTTTTCTACGTTGTGGTAGTCCACGAAGAGAGGAGCTTCTGGGTGGACGTAGAAGTAGTACCCAGCGGAGTTGAGCCAGTATCTCTCGGCGACGGCGGAGTTATCGGCTTCCTTGGAGATTATGGAGTACTTTTCCAATCTGCTTTTCTGGAGTGGCCAGTGCTGCTGTTTCTGTTCAGGGCCTCCGTACCATTCTTTGCTTCCTGCAATTAAGTTTTTAAAATTGTTTGTTAATTGTATTTTTTCACATCGCAGCTGCATTTTTATCGCAGTTGCTAATAGGGCGGTGGTTTTGGTGCAGGCAGCCTTATTTTGGGCTGATACCAACTGGCAATGCTGACTTATTTAGGCAAGCACTTACTGAAGTTATAACAGTCTTCGAAGACCTTGTCACTGGGCCCCTCCCAGGAGACAGTGACTTTCCACCCGCCGCTAGCCTCGTCGAGCGCGGCCTGCATGTCGAAGGTGACGTCCTCATCCTCCAGCGCCGCTTTGCGACCGATGTGCCCTAGAATGATGCTGCCCTTGTCTGCGGAATTAAAAATGTTGATGAGAACGGAGAATTTAATGTAGTTCAGTTACTGTTTTTCTCAATAACCTGTGTGAAAGTTTTGTGCAATAATACAAAGAATAACTAAGCTTGGTAAATATTAAAAAGTATATCAAATGATGAAATTCTTTAGTCATGAATTCATATAATCACCTCGTGACTGTGAATTAAAGTTAGCAATTTGTGTACGTGATAAGGGTAGGGTTAAGTTATGGGTGGATATCTTGCTTTTTCGAACTGACCAACTGATCTCAAGACGGCGGACTCTATAGCAGAGGGCCGAGCCGAGAGCTTCAGCGAAGCTAATGAACCGAAGTGAAAGACGATAGGCCGATTTGATACATGGCATATTATCACAATCCGCTATCAGAAATTCGCTTCTACAGCCTGGGTGCTATTCATATATGTAGTAGTTAGTAGGTACCTTATATGTTATTTGATTCATCATTATAATATGCGGCCTCGTTATTGACACGACAACAAAAACCATCTTATCTATCAAGTACTTTAGAAAAGCATCTCCACGGAAGATAATAAACGTATGGCTTTATATTTTATCTTACCCACGGATATCAGTGATCACCTCACAAATTGAAGCTTACGCAATGACCTAAAATTGGTTAAAACGCTTGATGATTTAACAAATCATTTGCATGTACAGTAAACGTCAATTTACCCAAGAAAAGGTCATTTAGGCAAATTTAAAACGAATTTGATGTTAACACAATCGTTTTTCAGTCACAATTACAGATATCATTATTTTCATAAATTCGTGATCTCTAATGCTCATTCCCACTGTTTTGGTCAAGCTGATTCTGAAAGGGTAAATCCTTTCAAACTTTAGAGTAGAAATTGTATTTATTATGTTCGACAAAAAATTTTCTCTCTGATCGTACGTATCTTAGGCGCACTGCGCTTGAATAGGCGCACTTAGCTTTCATCTAATAAATGTATTTTAGATTGTGGTAAAAGTCCACAAGACTAACAATACTTGTTAACTCATACTTATGAAGTGAAGAATCACATCAGTTTCAGAGATTGGTGGTCTTAATTTACTAGCAGGAATAAATTGGTACGCAACGCGTGTGTCAGCCAACTTTTGTGGCAGTGGCATCGCAAACATAATGAAGAAAGGTGAAGCTAAAATTCGGTGCCGGGTGCAGCATCGTAGATAGGGGCATTACTGCCCTTGGCAGGGATTGAATTGTGCTCCTCTAAGATTTATTTTATAAGATTTCAAGCGGTTCGCAATCTGCAAGGTTTTCGTCTCCAGAGAATTTCGCCCCTGGCATCCGCCCATTTGGCCATCCTTCAGCTACGACCGGCCGTGTCGTATCAGAAGGGTAACAAAATGGATCAGAACAGAGAAGAATAAAAAACTCCTAGAAAATGAGCGTGGCTCTATCACCGGATTCCTATATTGTACTAAGCGTAAGTGTACATCAGCAACTGATCGTATATTGGTGTCAAAAGTAACGAGCCGTTATAGTCGTTATAGTCATTTGACGAAGCGTCATTTATAGGAAGGCTTTTGAGTATGTCAAGTTAACAATTCCTAACATTCGTTAGCAAACCCAACCGTTTCTCGGTTATAGGAACCGGGCTTATGATGATGATAATCTTAGGGGTAACTCACCGCTGGTCAGGACGACCATAGAGTGTCCTCCCGCCTCCCTCTCATTAAGGAAGAAGTCGCGCTTCGTCGGTGCCTTCGTCACCACCGCGCATAGTGCCACAGACAATCCTATAATAGAAAAAAATGGTAGAAAAAAAACATTTTCCAAGCCTACCTTATGAAAAGTGGAATCCAAAAGTGACTTTTTTGAAATTGTTGTCCTTGTGTACTTTTGTATGTATGTTACCTATAATCGCGGAAACCACTGGGCCGATTATAATTTAGTTTTTACTGTTAGAAAGTATTAAGTCAAACATAAAATGTAGGGTAGGTATATCAATATCAAAATGTGTTTGGTTATGCACAACTTCAGGTACATTTTGAGCTCTCTTATTTATAAGGTCAATGAATGAGGGAGGGAAACGCTATTGCGTGTGAATTTGCCGCTAGAAGGCTTAGTGTCGCGTGAGGTCTCCGAATGAAACGTCAGTGTGTGGGTGGCTACGTTCGCGGGTTTATTAGAACGATTGTAAATATTTTGCGATACCTGAGATTAAGTATGGAAAATATGAGTTACGGGTCAATGAATGTCAGTGCTTTAAAAGAGAAAAAAAAATGCAAAAAGGTTTTTGGGAGTCACATTAGACTCCCGGCTGCAATGGGGTCCTCATATAATTGCCTTGTCAGAAGCTATATTTTTGGCACACGTGCCCCGAAGAGGGCTTATACACGGAATACTTAAATGGGTATTATTCAAAACTACAATCGACAGTGCCAACTGGTGAGCACAAAAACGGAAGCCTTCATTAATGGACAAATATTGCTACCTCGAGAATGTTTGCTGTTTATTATTTCATGTCTTTTACTAGCATTTATAGGAACGGTTGACCGTAAATTACCTAATTATGACTCGTCCATTGTCCAAAAGTAATCCCAAGATATCACGAAAGAAGATAGAATGTGAGTTTGCCATTGCTAACAATTGCAACAAACACTCTGATGCTTGATCACGCACATTGGTAAATGGGAGTAAGACTATGTAGTGCCAACTTATTAAAATTATTACTTATAGAATGACCTACGTCGATCTAGTAGGGTGTGAAAACTTCATAAAGAATATTGACTTTACCTGTCAACAACAAGAACCACTTCATCTCGTAACGGTCTCCCACTGTGGCTTCGCACTCTTGGTGGGTCTATTTATCTCGACACCTATCGACGGCCACCCGTTGAGATCATCGATAAAGTGACAGATAATTTTAAATTCCTCAGTAAGAATACAGGGGGATCTTTTTTGTTTGTTTTCAACCTTGAACTAGGGCTACGGAGGCTGTCACAATTATTGTTGGGCATAACAATGTGGTATTGTTTATTCGACGACTTCCGTAGCCGAGAGTTGAGCATGCCGGACTTGACGTCGCCATCTCTGAGGTTCCGGTTCGATTCCCGGTCTGGTCAAGGTAGAAAACGAACTTTTCTATATTAGCTCGGGTCCGGGTGTTGTTGTACCGTCGTTGTATCTGATTTCTATAACACAAGTGCTTTATCTACTTACCTTGGGATCAGAGCAATATATGTGATTGTTACGGACAGACGCAATCTTATTATGTAAATTTATGTTTAAGTTTTTACGTTTTTAAATAAAAGGTATTTTCATGTAGGGCCTAGTTGTAAGTTATTGTGAATTAGCTCAGGGCTTGTTTTATTTAATAAAGTATATCAAACCTTATAGTTTAAGCCATGGTAGGTAGGTTTGGTAAAGGTTTTATGGTAAAGGTACCGGGTGTGAAGAGTCACCTGTAGGCCGTCTTGCTCACGCGGAAAATGTTTGAAACCGAGAGCAAGACAGGTAAAGGCCTATAGGCTGTCCCTGTCCCCCATATCAGAGTTTAGGAAGGTATGATGGCTAAACTTTATGTAGGTAGTCAAACTTAAGGAAAATGTAACGCACTAGATAGGTAGTCACAAAATCCCTTAGAACGAGATAGGACTATATCATCGGACGTCTCCCTCTAAATCTCGATGTAAACGAGGGTAGACGTAAAATGTATAACGTAAGAAAAAGGATGAAAGATGTATTTGTTCTTGTCTCTAGTTTTGTGAACCATGTAAACTACCGTGCTTTAGTCGCTAATATGTATGTAAGTTAGACTTAAGAGTAGGGCCGTGAGCCTGGCAAAATTGAACCCAGCTCTCACGGTCAAGAATAAACGTCTAAGAAGAAAGAAGTCTTTTCATCCACAACCACCTAACACAGTCCACCGAAGCTCTCCAACAGTGATGTTGTCCAATATTTATTATTTATTGACAAGTAAATAGGATACCACATACCTACTCTACCTGTTGTCCCCACAGGATTCGATTGACAGCTTTCAGAGTTCCGACTATCTGAAGAGGCTCGCGTTATACGACTGCTCGAGCACCCAGGAGAAAAAAATGCCATGGATACCGAGCACCCCTGATATGAGAATTGGGAACAGAGATCAACAAACAGATCAGTAGGCCTAGCACGAAAGTGTATCTTTCGTTCGGTCGTGTAAACCTAACAAATTAAAATGGCCAGTATCGTGTGTCAATGCGTTGATAAAATATGACCAACCTAATTTAGCCGTGTAAAAAACCCGACCGTTTTCAATTGTTCATAAATTGTCAAACCTTTAATACGGGGGAACGGATGTTTTCAATTTGATCTTATAATACGACCGAATACCTACGCTGCGCTTTCGTATAAGGCCTCCACTATGTAAGCAGGACATGTATTTATTTGACGGTCGATCAGTGTGCACTGTGCATTTCTCTTCTCACACTTTGCCACTTTATCGTGTCATCAAATGAGCATGAGCACCCAATGAGGTTTTCTAAAAGCCAGCGCTGTGTGACGGTACTTGGCGTGAAAATAATATTATGAGGGTAGATGAAGAATCTGCCTCTCATACGGAGTGAAGACATCGCTGTTCCAGTCAGCCTGTGATCACGGTCGGTGTAACCCGATCGAAACGTCAGGCAAAAGAGGTAACATTTTGTACCTAAATTATGATCGCGTTAATTCCCGTTTCATTGAGTTTTAAATTATGCAACGCGAAAGTTTAAAAGTAATTAAATAAATAACCAGCGAAGAAACAACTTATAACGTAAGTAAAAATTAATATGACGAAGATGAAGAAAACAGTTTACAAAGGGATAACAGAACATCCTGTGTTTTAGTTGCGTACATGTGTGTGTGTTCGATCTAGCTATCATGTTAAGAAAAAAAAAACCAGCATCGTTCATCCAGGTACCAAATTATTAAACCCTCACTGTCTTATTCAGAGTGCATTTACTAGTCCAGACTACCTAAGCTTAAACCACTGATTTTTGCACGTTAAAACATTGGTTTAACCTTAGTCCCGGAATAGCAAATGCACTCTGAATAAGACAGTCACAGCGCGCAGTGTAACTATTTTAGTAATATAAAAACACCGCTGAAGTGAGGTCATTCGGCATAGAAATAAAGAAAACGACGCGACGTAGCTCAAAGGATAGGTGAGCAAGCTGTAGTGGCTTCTCACATTTGGCAATGGTTTCTTTTTATAATAATAAAATAAATAAATAAAAAATATAATAAAATTCGGTCAAAATTGTAAGTCGAGTCGCGCTTAACTGTTTTTAGATAATATACATAGGTATCCCGCTCGGAAAAAATGATTGATCATCTGACAAAAAATGCAATTTTATGTACATACTGCAGAAAGATTATTCTTTATCAACGCTTACACATAACAAGGCGGAATCACTCAAAATTATAGTACCTATTATGTCTCTGTTGCTACTTGACTATTCAAACTTACTCATGGTCCCGCGTATAAGTGGGTGGGTATTGTCACAGTATATATATATATATATATATATATATCCATACAGTAAAGAAACTACCTATACACGGTCAAAAGCGCGCCGGTGCTATACGTAATTTGTGGTCAAAATGACGTACACCCACATGTGCACGGCTCAACAAGAAATCTCAGTAAAATAAGAGTACTCAGAGTCGTAAATGCCGAATACTGCCGATACTAGACGAGATTCTGTCAGTTGTCATTGTCGCTGCAGAACCTAAGTGCAGAACGTAAAACGTAGTATTATTCTTTCTCTATGGTAAAACGTAGGATTTAAATCCTCTTTGGTAACGCATTTTGTTCATTTCTTTTGTTTTCAGTTCGCGCGCTTTTTAATCAACTTTTAAGACAACCCGAACGCTCCATTGACGTATTTGACGTATCTCCACTTCTATCTTAAACAGGCCTAGTTTTCATACTGTAATAGTTAAATGTACTGTGGTATTGTTGAGACTTTGAACTATGATCACTGAGCTGTCAAAGTTCTGATAAAAACACAGCTTTTCTTTTCACTCTATGGTGCATGTATCCCATTCAAAGTAGAAATGTTGACTTGGATCACAATACTTTACTGCTAAGTTACCGCATTATGCTGTTTCCAAGGAAAAAAAATTGTCAAAACTTAAGTATAACAAGCAGAATCCAAAAAGCAGTTAACTTTTTAACCGATGCTTTTCTTTAACTTTGTTATGCAAAGGCTTCAGGGCTGTTTGGGAACTATTATTTTTAAATGTAAGGAACAACAGATGTACATATATTTTATAACATTGATTGGTCTTTAATCATAATTCTAGGTATTTGAAAATAAACCTATCAAATAGGTAGTATTAGAAAACTTAAAATAGTTTTTGATTTGCAAACAGTAAACAACCAATTCACTGGGGGAGGCCTATGTTCAGCAGTGGACGTCCTGTGGCTGAGATGATGATGATGATGAAACAACCAATTGTTAAAACTCACTTACTGGATTTTGCGATACAGGCCTGCGACTTGCGAGCCTAGTGCAGAAGTCGCTGTAGGTATTTTAATTTTAATTTGTTTATTTTAATAAAAACTTTCTGTCAAAGGTTCTATGACGTAATCACTAATGGTAGTTTCTGGTATTTTGTTAACAAACTTATTAATTTTATTTTATACTAGCTGTGCCCGCAACTTCGTTTGCGTGGACTACAGGATGATTGCCATATCAAGCAACGCTGTGGACTGCGTGAAGCACTATTTATTAAAAAAAGAGCTAAAAATTCTTGTCAGTACCTCGTAAGCGCCACGTCTGCCCAATTATACATTGCAAAATATGTCGACGTCTGTTAAGAATTTTTGTGACTTTCATCTTCAGCTCAGCAGTATGATTATGATAACTGACAGCCGCAAACATCTGAATAAGTTATTTAAAGTTGACAAACACACTCTATGTGCCTACATTTTTTGAGAACTTTCTTTGATTTCCGTGTAATTCCTCCATCAGATCCTTACTTGGTGAAAATGGAACCACCTCAGGAAAATATACTCTTTCAAACAAAAAAAGGAATTTTGATATCTGTTCATAATGGACGGAGTAATCGCGTAACAAACATACAAAAAAATCATTCAGACGAATTCAGAACCTCCTCCTTTTTTGAAGTCGGTTAAAATATCTTCAATGTACTCGTAATACGGTTTAATAAAGTAATAGATTTTCGGTTCCTTCTTATTCTATATTGGAATCAATCTTCCAGTGTCATTTTGTCATGAGTTTTTTAGCAGGCGCAGCGAATTGAACATATTTCTTCGGAAATCTTGTTTTTACGGGCATCAGAATTTAATGAAACAAACACTAATATAAGCGAACGGGTGCCCTTAATCTATTTGTAAAAACCGCAAAGAAATCCGTGCAGTATCTTCGGAGATACATACATATACATCGCGACAGACAGACAGACAAGAATTAAAATAATTGCATTTTTGGCATAATACAAGAATTAATATAATTGCATTGCAGTATTGATTATAGAGTGCTCCCCAAAAACAATTTTTAAAATATATTCAATGTACAGACATCGATCCGTTACAGATTTATTATAGTATAGATTAATATATTAGTGCTCTTCATGAACTTTTAAGGAAAATTATAACGATTAAGATAGATCAGTTAGTTTAAGAGACTCCTTTTGAAATATATTGTGGTAACGACGGGCAACTACGGAACCCTACACCTGGCTAAATGCAATCAGTTTATTCAAACTTTGCTAGAGCAAATGTTTGAACTCTTTTTTTTTTGATCAACATCATTAACACCAGCCTTTTAAAGTCCACTTTTGGGAGAAGGCCTCTTTAAAGCAGAACGCCACATAGGACCGGCTGTGGGCTGGTTCCACCTTCAGTTTCCGTAGCCGAGAGGCAAGCACGCCGGACTTGGCGTCACCATCTCTGAGGTCCCGGGTTTGACTCCCGGTCACACGTAGAAAACGAACTTTTCTGTATTGTCTCGGGTCTGGGTGTTGCGGTATCGTCGTTGTTTCTGATTTCTTTAACACAAGTGCTTTAGCTTCTTACCTACCTTAGGTTCAGTGCAATGTATGTGTTGTCCAATATTTATTTATTTTATTTTATTAACTAAACAAACTGGCGTACAAAAACAATGGGGTTGTTTTGCAATCATATAAGAAAATTAAAATGGCGACCATTTCAAGAGGTAGGGGCCTCTTGAAATGGTCGCCATTTTAATTTTCAAAGTTTTATTAAATGTTTTTTTTTCCATTTTCAATCTGAGGATAGATTGTCAAATACGTATTCTCTGGTCATAGTCATCTAGTGTCTAAACGATGCAATGTTTACAACAAATGGGTAACTTTTTTAAATTGGAAATTTCCATTCTTTGTTGCTAAGCAGGCAAGCCGAATAAGTAGGTAGTTAGGTACTTACTGTAAGTACAAACACATCGTACGTTCATTTTAGTGCATCTCCATAATCCAAAACATTTATCGCAAGTAAGTCACTGCACTAGATGAGATGACGGTATCTTATCTACCTTGATGATTTCAGTAAGCGACAGTTAAAATCAGTATGTCTGCAGTATGTAAACTTGTATTTATTTTGTTGTGGAAGGAATATAAAGATCATAATATAATGTAGACGTCCTGTCAGTCTGTCTGATGTAAAATCTACATTAATACCAGTTATACCTACTTAAAATATTACGATTATTTAGTAATGCACGCGATCAGGAGACGTATTTTTGAATCATGCGAATTCCAATTCGAATACATTACTGTTACTTTGGTTAGCTGTGCCATGTCGTCACCACAGAAGAAAAAAGGCGGGGAAAAAGGGCGGGATGGCATGCTGATTCCCATCTTATTAAGCTCTATTAATTCTAATAAATTAATTAATCGTACCCAATCGTCAAACGGGATTATTCGAACGAAACTACTGTAGAACTATTCAATGGACATACGCGATACATACAATGTGATATGGGCGGTACTTCTAAGCCGTTAGGGCTAAGTTCGATATCGAATTTTATCGACAAAAATATAATTTCAGGTCAAAAAATATCTGAAAAAATACAATAATTAAGTTTCTTTTTCGAAAATAAATTAACGATTTTTTTTTCCTAGCCGACGAAAGCCCTACACATCAGAAATTAAGTTGTTGGTCAGTTACTTTGTTCTTATAGCTATATTGTGATATTTCTTTAATGTTTCTACGACGTATGAAACCTTGGTTATTGCCGTGTTAAAAAAACAAAATGGCCGGTATTTACAGGGGGTGAGGGTTTGAACCCTCAAATTATTATTGACGATAAAATTAGATATCGCACTTAGCCCTAACGGGTTAGAAGTAAGTACCGCCCATATCACATTTTATTATATGTAGATCGAAGAGTAAACGTCACTTTTCGATCGATTTATGCGAAGCCTTGTTTTTTTAGAACTCATAGATAGTTAGTTAGGGGCGTCCTCATGCTACTCATAAATGCAAAATGGGACAGGATTAGCACAGAGGAGGCAACGACCGTCTGGTGTAGTGGCTCGCGTTCCGGACTACAATGCCTGGCGGTTGCGGGCTCGAATCCCGCAAGGGGCAAATGTTAGTGTGATGAACACGAGCATTTGTACCTAAGCCATGGATGTTTATAAAAACGTATTAAATAAATATATTGGACAACATCATATACATTGCTTTGATCCTAAGGTAAGTAGCTAAAGCACGTATGTTATAGAAACCAGAAACAACGACGGTACCACAACACCCAGACCCGAGCTAATATAGAAAAGTTCGTTTTCTACATTGACCCGACCGGGGATCGAACCCAGAACCTCAGAGATGGCAACGCCATTTAAAGTGCGGCATGCTCGCCTCTCGGCCACGGAGGTCGTAAAGTATGTTCATCCGTTATCCTAGTCGCAATAATACAAGCTTTGCTTAGTTTGGGGCTAGATAATTGGTGTGATTGTAGAAATCATTAAAAACAGAGGCGTATTTTTAAAACGTTCGAATTCCGATTCGCATACGAAATCCTAAGAATCGCATACCATTTCCTAGGAGTCCGTATGGGATTCTTATGAATTTGTACGCGAATTGGAAATTGGAATTCGAATGCTTAAAAATACCCCTCCAGGGCCAAAAAACATGGCGCTCTATGGAGGAGTTTGCAGTAGAATTGTTAGATGAAAACTACGAAGGTAGCAAAAAATACTATTATCAGCCCAATCCCGAGCAATACTTTAGTATCACAGTGATAACATACCTACGTAGATACTGTTCGGTCTCACTCGTCGAGTACTTAAAAGAAATATTGCTTATCATTGGCTCTAAACATAGGGTGTAGTAGAAACCAATAAAACCAATAAAACCAATTTATTTTTGCAAATAGGCTTAAATTAAGCACTTTTACACGTCCCATTGTTATTTTATTCCCTACCACTGCTTCGGGACAAGTTTGGGCTAGCGCCGAGAAGAAGCAGCGCAAGAAACTCGGTCACTATTGTCAGCCTCTTTTAAAAAGTTTTAAATATACATAACAAAATATTAAATTACAAGATAAATGCACCTGTGCGAGCAAGGCAATATTTATATCCAAACATTTTTATCATTTAAATAATCTATAACAGTATAATACCCTTTTTTCATGAGAATCTGTTTTACATGAGCTTTAAATTTAAACATGGGAAGTTCAGCAATAGATGCTGGTAATTTATTAAAAAAGCGAATACATTTCCCCATGAACGAATTACCCACTTTATGCAGTCTGAAATCTGGAACGGCAAGCTTATCCTTATTCCGGGTGTTAAAATTATGAATGTCACTTTTCTTAGGGAACTGATCCATATGTTTGCGAACGTAAATGATATTTTCGTAAATAAATTGCGAAGCTACTGTCAGTATATTAATTTCTTTAAACAGTTGTTTTAACGAGTCACGAGGTCCAAGGTTATAAATTGCTCGTATAGCTCTCGTTTGTAATATAAATATACTTAGATTCGATATCTGCTGCTGAGCCCCATAATAGAATTCCATATGACATAATGCTGTGAAAATAGCTAAAATATACCAATCTTGCCGTTCCAACATCAGTCAAGTCCAAAGTCAGTAGGTAACTGTAAGTGATCTATGTTAAATAAAAAATAAAAATCTTTATATAACAGACAACTGGGATCCATAAAAAATAGTGGCACAAAAAGACTTATACCTATGTTAGTATTTAATACCTAATTTAGGGCGAGTTAACTGGCACATGTGCTCGACAAGCGGACAGACCCCACTGTCGGTGATAGCTTGCAGAACTTTGTTGCGGCTGCCACGAACTCGCCGTAGAAGTGAGCCTGCTTTTTTACGTAGTATGGTTGGGGAACTGTTAAAAAGCATTTTTATTCATTAAAATTTTACACGGTTTAAGATATTTATTTCTCAAAAGAATATTACATACATTCACTTTACAGAGAAATACAAAATCACTTGAAACAATTTAACAAGCAAGTGCAGGACACGAACAAAAACAATGTGGGTAGAAATTACAATAAAATAAAATTATGGCTCTTATTAAGTAACGACTCACAGTTTCCATTGACTTAAGATTGATGGAGATTACTCAATGGCTATTGCCTGTTACTTTTATTTTAATATTATTGGAATTCGGAATAGACACTCATAATGTGTTTTTTCAGCTTTGCCTTAAAGATATTAAAGGATTTGATTTGTTTAATATTATTTGGTAATTTGTTGTACAATTGAGCTCCCTCATACATTATATTTTTTTTACCGTATTTAGTACGGGGGATCTGAAGGATGATATTGCTGGCGCGCCTACTAACACGGTTTTGAATTTCATACCGTTTAGTGAATTTAATTTTTGAAATAATTTTGTGATTCGGGATCTTTCGTACCAGTATGCACGTGTTATATTTGTATGTTTGTGAGATTGGCAACTAAATTACGAAATTTTTCCCCAATGACGTATAGCTATATACCTTACCTACTTTCTTACTATAGTTACCGGTTTTCAGATTAAAATAAGTAAGTACATATGTCAACGATCTATCGCGAGCATCTTCTTAAAGACGCTCTGGCTGAAGGCCATCATGGGGTTTTAATGAGTTTTTAGAGTCACCTAAATAACCTTCTGATTAGCCCATACTCAGAGGGACATGCAAAGTGTACCTATTTCTCCAAGATAAAAAAGGTAGACCAAGAAGTGCCATCGTCTATCAAGTTGGAGGACAATATTAAAAATCGCGGACTTTCACTGACCATGTTGTAGGCTGAAGTCTACCCAATGTTGCTAAAATTTGCGTAAGTTGAACAGGGGCACTTTTTAAAGAATCTAGGATCAGTCTTGGAGATTCTCTCAAAAGCGCCCCTCTCTGCAGATGGCCTAAAAAGTATTTTTTTTTAAATTGTGTAGCATAACTTGCATGCATAGTAACATAATATATTATTGCTATCTGCTAAACCCTTTCGTTGTAAGTACAAATAGGTTGGTATCTTGAATACGCAAGCTCGTATAAATGCTTTTGCTTGCAGATTTTCTAGCAAAGCTGTTTTAAATCATAGAATAAAATAATATGATGTTCAAGGTCGAAAATAAATAAAAAGGAGCCCCCTTTAATACAAAATACCTTAAAATAAACAGTTATGTCACTTTATCGATGATCTCAACAGGTGGCCGTCGATAGGCGTCGAGATAAATAGACTCACCAAGAGTGCGCAGGCACAGTGGGAGACCGATACGAGATGAAGTGGTTCTTAGTGTTGACAGGTAAAGTCAACATTTTTATTAAGTTTTTCATAACCTTATCCTTACTAGATCGGCGTAATTCCTAAAGGAACTTAATAAGTTGGCAGTACCATACATACATAGTCTTGCTCCCATTTACCAATGTGCGTGATCGAGCATCAAGTGTTTGTTGCAATTGCTAGCAATATAGCAAACTTCACACTGTTCTAACTTCCTTCGTAATAATCGTGATATCTGAGGATTACTTTTGGACGACACTTTTGTTAGCAAGGAAGGAATATTTCTTTTTAATGAAGAAACGGATATAGAGTTTTATCAAAAGCCCTTTTTATTTTCTTAGCTCCGCTTTTAAAGCACTGACATTCATTGACCCGTAACTCATATTTTTCATACTAAATCTGGTAAGTATCGCAAAATATTCACAATCGTTCTAATAAACCCGCGTACGTAGCCACGCATACACTGACGTTTCATTCGAAGACCTCACGCGACACTAAGCCTTCTACCGGCAAATTCACATGTGATAGTCATAGACCTCATAAGAAGAGAGATCAAAATGTAACTGAAGATGTGCCTAACCAATCACAATTTGATATTGATATACCTACTCTATATTTTAAGTTTGACCTAATACTTTCTAACAGTAAAAACCAAATTATGATCGGCCCAGTAGTTTCCGCGATTATAGGTAACATACATACAAAAGTACACAAGGACAACAATTTAAAAAAAAATCTTGTATTCCACTTTTCTTAAGGAAGGCTTGGAAAATGTTTTTTTTTTCTTCTAGTCAATGTAAAGGATGTACCATTTTTTTCTATTCCAGGAGTGTCTGTGGCGCTATGCGCGGTGGTGACAAAGGCGCCGACGAAGCGCGACTTCTTCCTTAATGAGAGTGAGACGGGAGGACACTCTATGGTCGTCCAGACCAGCGGTGAGTTACCCATAAGATTATCATCATCATGGAGCCACGCTCATTTTCTAGGAGTATTTATTCTTCTCTGTTCTGTTCCATTTTGTTACCCTTCTGATACGACACGGCGCGGGTCGTAGCTGAAGGATGGCCAGGGGCGCAACGCAACTCTCTGGAGTCAAAAACTTTACAGATTACGAACCGCTTGGAATCCTCGAAAATAAATCTTAGAGCAGCACAATTCAAACCCTGCCAAGGGCAGTAATGCCTCTTTCTACGATGCTGGACACGGCACCGAATTTTAGCTTCAACTTGTCCATTATATTTGCGTTGCCATTGCCACACAAGTTGGCCAGCACAAGCGTTGCGCACCAATTTATTTCTGCTAGTAAATTAAGATCATCAGTCTCCGAAACTGAAAGTGATTTTCTCTTTATAAGTATGAGTTGACAAGTCTTGTTAGTCTTGTGGACTCTTGCCCATCTAAAAGCCATCTAGAAGTCGTAACTTCATAAGCTAAGTGAAGCGAAATGTGCCTAAGATGCCTACGTGATTAGAGAGAGAATTTTTGTCGAACATAATAGGAAATGCAATTTCTACTCTAAAGTTATTATTCGCTTGAAAGTATTTACCCTTTTAGAATCAGCTTGACCAAAACAGTGGCAATGAGAATTGAGATCACGAATTATAATAATACCTAATGATGTCTGTTACTGTGACTGAAACACTAATGTGTTACAACATCCTTTTTTTTTTAAATCTCATTAAATTTGTTCTTACGTTGAAATACTGTTGTCTTTTATTTACGCGAACACGATACATTTAAATGAAACTACTTTTACGGATTATTTCGCGATTTATTAACATTTTATTTAACCTGACGTTTCGAACACTTTACACCTGTGACCACGAACGCTGTAAAGTGTTCGAAACGTCAGGTTAAATAAAATGTTAATAAATCGCGAAATAATCCGTAAAAGTAGTTTCATTTAAACTTACGTTGAAAATTGGTAAAATGACCTTTTTTGGGTAACTGCATATGATTTGTTAATATCAAATTTTAGGTCATTGCGTAAGCTTCAATTTTCGAGGTGATCACTGATATCTGCGGGCAAGATAAAATATAAACCCACACGTTTATAATTTTCAGTGAAGATGTTTTTCTAAAGTTCTTGATAGATAAAACGGATTTTGTTTTCGTGTTAATAACACTGCATCTTGATTAAGCACGTAGGCTGTAGAAGCGAATTACTGCAAAGGGATTGTGGTTATCATATTCCATGTATCAAATCGGCCTATCGCCTTCCACTTCTGTAAATTAGCTTCGCTAAAGCTCTCGGCTCTCTGCTACCGTCCGCAGTCTTAAGATCAATCGGTAAATTCAAAAAAGCGAGATATCCACCCATAACTTATCCCTACCCTTTTCATTTACACTTAAGTCCACAGTCAAGAGGTTATTAAAATATAAACTCGTGACAGTGAAGTAAATAATTTTTCAACACAGTTGCTCGTAAATTGACTCTTATAACATCGTTTTTAGTTTCATAATCCATCATATTACGCATGTGTGCTATAATAACATTATCGCACTAGTGCGGTAATGCAATACTTATCGAGGCACGAAACGCAAGTGATAGCCTGTTGCCGCCAAAATCCAGAGAAAAACAGCAAAAACGGAGAAGGTATTTTAGATTTTAGTTTGTTTTTTTCCTCGCAATTGTGTTGAAAAACGTCGTATGGAACTCGTGTGCATTGGTTATTACACACTCGGCTTCCTTACCGCGCTCGCCTGCGGCTCGCGCTTACAATAATGCCTCGTGTGCAATAATCAACTTTGCACACTTGTATCATAATGTACTATTATAATTTAAGATATTTTTTAACAAGACCTAGCTAAGTTATTCTATGTATTATTGCACAAAATATTTTACACAGGTTATTGGAAAAAACAGTAACTGTACTGCATTAAATTCTCTGTTCTCATCATCATTCTTAATTCCCCAGACGAGGGCACCATCATTCTCGGGCACATCGGTCGCAAAGCGGCGCTGGAGGACGAGGACGTGACCTTCGACATGCAGGCCACGCTCGACGAGGCTAGCGGCGGGTGGAAGGTCACTGTCTCCTGGGAGGGGCCCAGTGACAAGGTCTTCGAAGACTGTTATAACTTCAGTAAGTGCTTTTCTAAATAAATCAGCATTTTCATTTATTCATCATTGCGATAAAAATGCAGCTGATACAGGACTTCACGCACGATCAGATTAATTAACTTTGCAATTAATGTAAAGTGATACAATTAAATAACAATTTAACAAATGTTATTTGCAGGAAACAAAGAGTGGTACGGAGGTCCTGAACAGAAACAGCAGCACTGGCCACTCCAGAAAAGCAGATTGGAAAAGTACTCCATAATCTCCAAGGAAGCCGACAACTCGGCCGTCGCCGAGAGATACTGGCTTAACTCCGCTGGGTACTACTTCTACGTCCACCCAGAAGCTCCTCTCTTCGTGGACTACCACAACGTAGAAGACAACCACATCTGCTTCATCTCAGAAGTTACGGCTCCCTACTCAACAAGACGCACCCGTAATGTCCTTAAATACGACATCTGGTTCTTCGATAACCCCAAGATTGCTCACCAACACGCCGTCGACACGTACCTAGGCAAACCTACCGGCATCCCCGACTACAGAATGATCCAGTATCCAGTCTGGTCCACATGGGCGAGGTACTCCCGTGAAATCGACCAAAATTCTCTTTGGGAGTTCGCAAACGAAATCGTTGAGCACGGATACCCTAACGCCCAGTTCGAAATTGACGATCTCTGGGAAATCTGCTACGGCTCTTTGACTGTTGACGAAAGGAAGATTCCTGACTTGAAGCAATTAGTACAGGACATCAAATCTCTGGGCTTTAGAGTGACTATCTGGGCGCACCCATTCATTAACAAGGACTGTGATCCTTGGTATTCAGAAGCTTTGGAGAAAGGGTTAGTTACTTTTAATTACCTTTATGTTCTTCTCAAAATGGTTGTTTAAAAAGTAAGAAATCTTAAAACAAGTCTGTGCAAGCCAGCATTATAACATCATCCAATAATTTTACAGATACTTAGTCCTGAATGAAGAAGGTAGCCCCGACACCTCGTGGTGGAACAACAACGGCTCCGTCCCCGGCTACATCGACTTCAACAACCCTGAGGCTTCCAACTGGTACACGCAGAGGATCCAGGACGTCATTGACACCTATGACATTGACAGCGTGAAGTTCGACGCTGGAGAATCCAGTTGGTCTCCTCAGGTAAGCTATTGACTATAAATAATAAAAAAAAGATTATTTTGTACTTATAAAAAAACACAATGACAATAAATATTTTTTTAAAGAAGCCCTTAGTATAACACACAGCAAAGCTAAACAGATGACCTGATAAAGTTAGGGAGCGATAGAATTTAGACTACGGATTTAAATAATGCTAATGATTAAAAATGGATACGTTCTCTTATGAAAGCCGAAATAATAAGAAGACAAGCAAGCAAATATAGCTGTGTTAGAGACTATCGGATTTGCTTAAAAATCTGGAGAGATTAACAGTATTGTTTGCAGCGAGTAAAAAAATATAGCCAATTAAGCCCAGTTAGAGGGAGCCGCCTAAAATATACTACTTAATAAAAGCTCCTAAGTTTTGGGTCATAAATAATTTGTGCTGTTACCAGATCCCCGTGCAAAGTGGCGACACCGAACTGCACCCCGGCCACATCGTGCAGTCGTACGTGCGCGCTGTTGCTCAGTTCGGCCCCATGGTCGAAGTTAGATCTGGAATGAGGTGAGTTCAAATCCTCACAATACTTAACAATAGTCATATTTAATGGAAGGTTGGGGTAGAAGGGTCTGGAATGGAGGCCACGTACCGGCAAGCGCAGCGTGGGACATCCACCCACAAGGTGGATAGAAGACCTGGTAAAGATTGCAGGAAGCCGCTGAATTCATGTCGCTTCAAATTCCAACCGGCTAATCTGGAAGTCACTGGGGAAGGGCTATGTTCAGCAGTGAACGTCCTGTGGCTGAAATGATGATGATGATGTATCCTATTTAAGCTTGAATAATGTGCCCTATAATTGGGGGTTAAATACAGACAACACTCTACACGCTCGAATTATATAGAGGCGTTATCTCTTTTGCTCATGTGCAATAAAGTACATAAACTGAACCAAACCAACAATCTGTAAATAAATATAGTTCTGTATTTGAAATTCAATATTGCTTTGAATATTACAGTCTAAAACTATCAGTAACATAATATTTATTGATGATGATGGTAATTTGTATCATTACTTTAAAAAGTTACTTTTCTTAAAACCAAACATGACGAAAATGGATAAGAACATTAACCGTAGACACTAAGTCTGCTATTTGTGAACACTCTAGTGTAATATAAAATATAAATTAATAGGAAATCATCATCCTGCGTCTTAATAATCTCCATGTCATTGCCAGGACCCAAGACCTGCCCATATTCATCCGTATAGTCGACAAAGACTCGTACTGGGGCTTCAACAACGGGCTCGCCACGCTCGTCACCACGCTCCTGCAGATGAACCTCAACGGCTACACGCTGGTGCTGCCCGACATGATCGGCGGCAACGGGTACGACGACGACCGCCCCGACAAGGAGCTGTTCATCAGGTGGCTGCAGGCCAATGTGTTCATGCCGAGCCTACAGTACTCCTTCGTGCCGTGGGACCACGACGATGAGGTATTTCATTTTGATCGATCAAGGCCACGTGTGAATTCTGTTTAATTCTTAATTTGCTGTCAATATTATTTAAATGTAAACACCTGTTAATATTTGACGTAGGTACATCTCGAAGTATTATCTGTATCAAATATTACAATTCCCTGCATGGAGTGCCCGGGCAAGGCGTGGGTATACCGCTTTACGCATCTCACGAGACGATCATCATATCAGAAATGCGTGTGCGCGAAACAAAGAACCAATCCCGGCCGGAGGTGCAGGCACGGTGCGCGACTTATCAGTTTTGGCTCATGTCTCAAGATCCCTGCCGCTAGTTGTAATAATTGCCCTAATAACTACATAACACAGTTTACGAAACGTCTGTTACTTTGTTTTCTAGACCGTAGAAATCAGCCGCAAATTCACCCAACTGCACGCAGACTACGCTGACGAAATAGTAGCAACCATGCAGGCTTCCGTGGACAACGGAACTCCTGTCAACGCGCCCATCTGGTGGCTGGACCCCACCGATGAAGATGCGCTCCCCATTTGGGACGGTAAGAAATGGGACCATCATATTAACTTATAATTATGTCATGGATCCACAGATTAACCACCAATAAGCATCAACCAGAGAATGTAGGCTACTTCGGACCAAAGCTGTCTTGGGACTATAAGCTTGGAAGGATAATTTATCAATAACTTATACGCCCAACAAAACCTTAAACATCAAAAAACCTTTGGATTTAAAGAGCATCGTCTTGTTTCATTCGTACAAGGGCGAGAGGCATGGGATGTTATGCCAAAGACAAGAACAGTGCTGTACAAAAAAACATGAAAATTGAAAGCTGATAAATTAGCAGTCTCTTTCTAGATTTGACAAAGACGGAATGGAAAGGACGCTTTACAAAACCAAAATGGGTCCAAGTAGCTTTCTAAACGTTGACAGGTTCTTGTCAGAAAAAAATATCCTGTCTTTAAAATGGCATTGCTCTTTTATTCAAAGACAAAATATCAGACGTCGCTTACCGTAAACAAGGCATACTATTCGATAGCAATTAGATTTTATTGGCTGTAATGCATAGGCATAAACATAGGTTGGTAACATTATTCTTATTTCCCAGAATTCCTGCTCGGCGAGAAAATCCTGGCGGCTCCAGTTCTCGAAGCAGGCGCCATCTCCCGCCACATCTACCTGCCCAGGGGTCTCTGGCGCGACGGCGTCAGCGGGGACCAGGTGCAGGGCCCCATCTGGCTGATGGACTACCCCGCGCCTCTTGACACCTTGCCTTATTTCATACTTGAGGACTAAGCTGACGTTGCTTCAAACATTCCAGTTTAGGAGTGTAGATGTTTTATCTGTTTGTGTAAATAAATAAGTTATTTATTATATCTTCTTTATTTCGTTTTGTTATAAATGCTACAAAAATTATAAAATGCATAGTAAAATAAAATAATTTGTGTCATAAAGACACCAACAAGGTGTAACAGGGTTCACAGGGTCTCGAATTTGGGGTACCTTCCTTTCGGGGGAGTTCATGATAAATGCAAAACACGACCGAAACTTTAACGGCCTTACTACAAAAAGATAGACTAGTGTTGAACACGTGTTGAATACCTGTTTACAGATATGTCAACCATTTTGAAATGTTTGTTAGTAATATGTCTCGAATGTCAGATGTATCAACATTTCAAATTGGTTGATTAATTTTAGACAAATGTTTAACGCTAGTCTATCTTTTTTGTAGTAAAGGCCATAAGAGTTTGTTGAGTAGGTATTTTATTTTTGTGGGTTACAAATAGTCATGTTATGTGACATGACGATAATGAGGAAGTTTTAAAACCTTAGAATGTATTACGAAATGTTATATGAAGATACTCACCCCACTTCAGTAGGTACGCAGCAGGAAAACAAATGCTGTCTAAAACTCAAATGGCCTTACTACAAAAAAGATTAGTCTTAAGAATAGTCAACTAATTCGAAATGTTGACACATCAGACATTCGAGTCATATTATTAACAAACATTTCAAATTGGTTGACTTATCTTTAGACAAGTATTTAACACTAGTCTATCTTTTTATAGTATGGCCATAAGTATCTTTCTAATCAAAGCCCGGACTATTTGCTAGCAAGTTCCCAGACAGCCTGAGCTCTTGGAAAGATCATCCTGTCCATATTAACTGCTGGAAATAGGTCTTCTTTTATCTGGACTTTCAGGGTCCTGCGCCATCTATCCCAGTTTGTCCTTCCACTTCCACAATATCACCGTTCTTATGGACTTCACGGTCCTGCCCCGCTAGCATAAGCAACAAAACACGAATTGGTAGGATATGATATAGCGATTTATCGCATGTTTTTTTCCAAATTATGAACTTTTCTCGAAAAATCCCACATGACCGTGATGTCGCCGTCACGGACATACTTACTGTTTCGATAAAAGTTCAAGATGGCGGCTATGTTATCATATTTTGAAAGTTGGGTGTCGATAAAGCTCTATAATATCGTATCATAATATCATATCGTGTTTTGTTGCTCATGCTACCTCTAGCACACCTCCATATCTCTATATACCTCCAGCCCCTCGGCTGGAGGTATATGAAGCAATCAAATTCAAATGCGCATACGAAAGCGATGGATTATAAGGATTTCGTACGCGAATTGGAATTCTCATACTTCAAAAATACGTCTCCTGCCTTTCCCTAGTTTCGACGATGACGACGATCGATCAATCGATTAAGGTCCTGATTTTGAGTCGCTCCTGAAAATTAAAGATAGTGCCATCTTGCAATAAACTTTAGCTATGAAATCGAATCTTCAAAGTCATTAACTCGAAACTTTGCAAGTAAACATGCGATATTCGGATGGCACGGTAAAACAATATTGATTCCATCAAGCTAATCAGACAGGATGTGGATTGTAAAATTCTATAATGGCTATTAATTAATAAAACCATTTATAACACCAACGATTCAGATACGAATTATCTGCTCTACGAACAAACATTAGCACCAGCCTTACGTCAGTGCCTATTGAGATTTCTATGACAGCCAAATGTCAGCTCGACTTACTTTCGATGACGCCATGACAGATGTTTTCTACCCCTTTTATAGCTTTTTAAGCGTAGCCAGTATTGTTAATAAGATCTGTCACCTGGCTGAATGAATAAAATTTAATGATGTGAATGAATAAAATAATTTTTGTGAACGAGTAAAAAGTGTCGAAGCCCCATCCATAATAAGCACGATTTGATAACGTAATCTATCATATCTGTAAGGCTCGGATTATAATAAGCTGTTTCCGGCCGATATTAGAACCTTTTCAAAAAACGACCTTAGGCTCGGTCTATACGCTGCCGGAATCCGTAAGCAACCGCAAGAATCCCTTCAAAAACGACGGTTTTCCGTTTGACCCGTATGTTTGTATGTATGTATTTAAATCGCGGACAAACGTCCTTGATTTTCTCGCGTTTGGCTCATCCGCTTTTGATGCGGTTTCAGAAAAGTATTTGTTACATTCTGAAGAAGGTTTTTTAGTATGCATATCATACTGCTGAGCTGATGATGGAGGCCATAGAACTCCTTAACATTTAGGAGTCAATAGATAATACTGCGATTTGTCTTCAGAACGTATTTCGTAGTGTACTAGGCAGAAGTGGCGCTTGCGAGGTACCAGTCAGTTATTTTATTTACTAGGGGCGTAAACCAGTACACCCAGAAATAAGAAAAAAAATTCTAGTTTTTTAATGAGGGTTTTCTGAAATGACGCTCACTAGGTGGCAGCTCTGAGACGTCAGGTCCAGAAACCTGTCACAAGTATCAGAGCCCCTATATTTGAAGTGTTGAAGTTTTGTATTTCTTAATTAAATACAATAAATATTTTATAAGAATCGAAATCCCACCATTTTTTTCAGTTCCTATGTGCTTGAAAAACGGGACGTCATGTTTCCTAAAGATAAAATACGTTTATTAAAACAATGCCTTGTAGCCATTCGTAGAGAACGTTTGATAATAGTCTTGTATGCAAAGGTTTCTTAAGTAAAGATGATTAGGTACGAGCTGCCGAAAGACTCAGTGGTAGAGAAACGTAATATAATTAAAGAAAAAAAAACTAATTAAAAAACAATCTTTCATTTTTTGTTAATAAAATGAACTAAAAATTTAAAAATAAATTTACCTGATTAGAAAAATACCATTATATAGGTAGCATTTCAAAAAAATAAAAGCGTGTTACATTTTGATGGAACACTAAACAACATTTAGGTTATACACCATTATTTTTCTTCTGCAATTACAATGAAACACGCTTTTATTTTTTTGAAATGCTACCTATATAAAGGTATTTTTCTCATCAGGTAAATTAATTTTTAAATTTTTAGTTCATTTTATTAACAAATAATAAAAGCTTGTTTTTAAAATAGTTTTTTTTTCTTTAATTTTATTTTTAACTTTTTAGTATTTTAATTCGATATTTTTTGTTCATGTTGTTCCCACGAGTATAGTACAAAAACGGTCCATCCCCCAAGGGGTCCATTGTATAAGGGCTTCAGTAGAACAGGGTTCGCCCTGGTACCCTGAGACGCAACGTTAGCGATATGAAATGTTTTTACACCCTCATACCATTCAGCCCTTGGCACGTGCTCACCTTGGCATCTAATCAATCAGACGTAATCCACATTCATAACAATCAATATTGCAATGTCATTCGATTTACACATGCATGCAAAATTTCAGCTCAATCGGAAACCAGGAAGTGGATCAAATTTAACTTGCTTACCTTGCAAGATTTGATTACAGACAACGGGACAGGCTAAAGTAAAAAAAATAAAAGCTTGGCACTAAGTTTATATGTATTTTATTTATAATCATTTAAACTTTCGCGTTGCATTATAACGCCTTTGTCCCCTAGGGTTCCGTTGCCCATATCCAAATCTTGCCCTTGTCTCTCATGCCCAGTTTCGCGTTGAAGTCTCCCATAACAACATTGAAGTGGGTTTTAGTAGTATGTATGGCTCTACTAACGTCCTCATACATAGCCTCCACTTCCTCATCGGGATGTGTAGAGGTCGGTGCATATACCTGTATAACCTTCAGCGAGTATCTATTTGACACTCTGAGTATCAGGTATGCCACCCTACTCGATACACTTCCGATGGTGACGATGTTGTTAATGAGGGACTTGTGGACGAGAAACCCGACACCACCTTGAGACAGTTGTTCGCCCTCCCGGTAATAGAGTAGGTTGCCAGATTTCGGGGTTATCGTGTCCTCGCCCTCTCTTCGGACTTCTGATATTCCCACGATACTCCAATGCATCCTACTCAATTCCTCTTCCAACTCAACGATCTTCTCATCAGTCCTTAGCGTGCGGACGTTGTGTGCTACCAGGGCCAGTCTTCTTTGGGGCTGGTAGCCGAAGTTCCTCCTCCGGGGATTCTTAGCACCCCCTGACCCGCCGTCACCCTGACCGCTACCGTAGCCAGGAACAGCGGGACCACCGGAGACTGGGGGCCTGGTATTTGTCGTGTCTGTCATTGGGGGGTGGTTGCCAGACTCGCCACGCTTGGCAGGCGGGTTGGAGAGCGCAGTTTTTTTATATTGTTTCGCACGCAGACGCTGCTCCCCGTCTCGTGCTACAGGATTTAGTCGCCTCTTACGACACGCCTCCTGCACGGCGGTGGGGAAGTGTATTCTTTACGGCCGTCCCCACACGTCGAAATGGTCAAGGGCTTCTAAACAGTGTTGTGATAAATGCAATCGCAATGTCTGGTCTGCTTTGAACATTCTGAAAAATATTATACATATACATTTGTAATATCTGTAAGTTAATAAGTGTATAAAAAACATTACTGAAATACACCATACTGTCTTTTTCATACAAAATAAATTTATTTTCTTCATTATACCTTACATTTCTATAATGAGTCTGTTGGACACTACTGGTCAGTTACGTTACAAAAGCATATTGGATAGTTAAGGGTTAATGTGTAATTAAACATAGCATAAGTTCAAGTGCAAGTCAAAAAATCAAAATCAAAATCAAAAATCAAAATCATTTATTTCTGTAAATTGGCCATAAAAGGCACTTTTACATGTCCCAATTTTTTACCTACCACTGCTTCGGGACTATTGTGGGCTAGTGCCGAGAAGAAGCAGCGCAAGAAACTCGGTCACTATTGTCAGCCTCTTTTAAAAATAAATAAATATTTTACAAGATTTGTTGTGAGCTAAGCAGTTTTAAATCCACACATTTTTATCATTTATATAATCACTAACGGTGTAATAGCCCTTTTTCATTAGAGTCCTTTTAACATGCAATTTGAATTCATATACAGGCATTTCAACAATGGATTGTGGTAATTTATAAAAAAAACGAATACAATTGCCCATGAAAGAACTTCCTACCTTGTGCAATCTAAACATTGGAACGGCAAGTTTATCTTTATGCCTGGTATTATACTTATGTATGTCATTTTTCTTAGTAAACAAGTGCAGATTTTTGCGAACATACATAATATTTTCAAAAATATATTGTGAAGCTACTGTAAGTACGTTAATTTCTTTAAATAGCTCTCTTAGCGAATCTCGGGGTCTAAGATTGTAAATAGCCCGAACAGCTCTCTTTTGCAGGACAAATATGGTTTCAATATCTGCAGCTGAGCCCCATAAAAGTATGCCGTATGACATTAAACTGTGAAAATAACTAAAATACACTAATCTTGCGGTTTCAACATCAGTCAGTTGTCTTATCTTTCTCACGGCATAAGCAGCTGAACTAAGTCTTCCCGATAAAGCCTCAATATGAGCACCCCACTGCAAACGGGAATCTAAAGTTATTCCCAAGAACGTTGAGGAATTGGTCGTATCTAGTTGTTCATCTTTTACAATAATATGCGTTGAGACCTGTCTTACATTAGGCATTGTAAATTTAATGCATTTAGTTTTGTTCGCATTGAGCAAAAGATTGTTGGTAGTAAACCAATGCAATACTTGCGAGAGGGCATAATTGACATCATCGAAAGATTCCTGGCCCCTTTTGATTTTGAAAATTATTGATGTATCATCTGCAAACAATACCATCTCACATAGATCTTTTGTAAAGTAAGGAAGGTCATTTATATATATAAGAAACAACAGCGGTCCTAATATCGATCCCTGCGGTACACCCATAGTTAGAGGTGATCCGGAAGACTCAGCTCTATTTATACATACTTTTTGCGTTCTACCTGTGAGATATGAATTTATTAAATCTAAAGACTTCTCTGATACACCATAATGTCTCAGTTTTTTAAGTAAAGTTTGATGATCTACACAATCAAAAGCTTTTGAAAGATCACAAAAGACACCTAAAGCGTCTTGCTTACTCTCCCAAGCATCAAATATATGTTTCAAGAGTGCAACTCCAGCATCGGTTGTGCTTCTACCTTTCGTGAAACCATATTGTTTATTATGTAGTAATTTATTCAGAAAAAAATGAGATAATAGTTGATTGAACATAATTTTTTCAAATATTTTACTAAGAACTGGTAAGATAGATATTGGTCGAAAATTGGAGGGGTCACTTTTCTCACCAGATTTAAATAAAGGAATTATTTTACTAAATTTCATTGTAGTTGGGAATTCTCTATCATCAATACATTTGTTAAAAATGATTGTAAGATATGGGGCTATAGTATTTATAATTGTACTAATGATATTAACAGAGATTCCCCATAGGTCTTCTGTGCTTTTCAGTTTTAATTCTCTAAATGCTTTTATTATTCCATCGGGATTTATATATCTAAAATTTAATAGGGACTTGCATTCGTCAACACTTGATTTTAGAAGAGATTCAGCTAGTTCAGCAGACGAAGCAAGATCTTTAGTTGTAGAAGTAGCTATGTTTGAGAAGAATGTCTCAAAAGTATTTGCAACTCCTATGTCTGAGCTGATTTGCCTATCCCTAATTTTGAGAGAGTAAGTGTGATCCCTTGACTTTTGCTTACATGTTTCTTTATTTATAATATTCCATGTGGCCTTTACTTTATTAGTAGAACCTGAAATCAAGCTGCGAAGGTGGTTGGACTTGGCTTTGGCACATACAATTTTAAATATTTTTGAGTACTTTTTGACATGTTCTATGACTAGTGGGTTCTGAGAATTTGCTTTTGCAGCATACAAATCATATAAAGTATTTCTACTTTTGTAAATACCAGGTGTTGCCCAGTCATTAAACTTACAGTTCAGCTTATTTGTTTTTAATTGCTTTTGAGTAAAAATCTGATCAAATTCGTTTCTGATTAAGCCAAAAAGATCTTCATATAATTTATCAATACTATGGTCATTATTAGGCCTTAGTAAATTTACACCATTATTAATATTCTCCTTAAATCTGTCTATCCTACTTACAGTAACTGGCCTATAAACAGCCTGTACTATGTTTGAGACTTGATGGTGCACAAATGATGCCTTTTGTCCACTATGGTCCGAACTTAGACAATTTATAATAGATTTATTTATTACATTACAAAAAATGTTGTCTAAGCAAGTCGCTGTTGTGGGAGTTACCCTTGTGGGTTCATTAAAAAGATTTATCAAATTATGTGACTTAAAAAGATTTAGAAATCGGACTGAATATTGATTTTTCACTAATATATTGACGTTAAAATCTCCACAAACAACTACTTCCTTGTTAGATTTACAGACCTTCCCTAAGGCCTCATCCATAATGGATTCAAAGATATGGTAATTTGCAGATGGGGGGCTATATACACTTATTATAATAAACTGCTCTAGCTCAACACACGCTAGTTCAATATTTCGTTCAGATGAGAGTGACACAATGTCTTTGCGTTCTTTAAATTTTAATTCTTTGTTCAAAAGGACAAGCGATCCTCCTCTAGTAGTAGACTCCCTTGTGAACGAACTACCAACTTTATAATTATCAATGTTTAACATTAACTCATGTTTATTGAACCAGTGTTCTGTTATGCAAATTACATTAACATGAAAATCTTGTAGAAATAACCCTAACCCTAACTCTTTGCCGGCCAGACCTTGCATGTTTTGATGAACAATATTAAAGTTTCTATTAGGCCTGGCTTTTGTCTTCCCTCTCAGTTTAAATTCTCAGAGGTAGTCAGAGGTATATTATAATTAGTACATAGTTAAACTTGTTTAGTATTCGTTATTGAGTGGGTTATCTATTTTTAAATGGATATCATTGAAGCTATCGCCTATTTAATTAGTTTTGTGTCTCTTAAATAATAGGGTTTGCCCGCAAAATAGAAGATTTGTCACCAAAATGTAGTCACCAAACAAAATAAAATCAATTTCACAATAAATCACCAAAAATCATGGAGATATCTGGTCTAGTACCAAATAAATGATTTTGTATGTATTATAATAGGTTTGTCCTAATAAGTATTAAATCAAACAAATTTAATAAATTAAATTATATTAAATCACTAGAAAATTTCATAAAGTTTTAAAAAAATGTTGGGTTGTCATCATCGTTTCAACCAAAATAGACTACTACTTAACTGGAATATTTGGTAAAATGAAACATTGCCAAGCAATTATTTGCTAAACAATATGTTTGCTAACTGAGAAGTTGCGAAAAGTTGTTTTGCCAAATGTTTTTTTTGATAGTTTGGGATGTGATACTTTGTGAAAGGTTTTTGGCCAAACATTAGTAATCCAACTATTATAAATGTACATAGGCATATTCCATTGCAACACAACCTCAGATAAGTTAGATCTACTTAAGTAGTATTTTTTATCTCAGTTTAATTTGTATTATCAGTAAGTTTGCATATTATGTTGTAGGTAATCTGTAATTTGCCTTGAGACAAATAAATTCTATTCTATTCTATTAATCGCACCGTTGCCAATACACGATGCAGCATAGATGCTGTCGAAAAATCACGGATCGGAGGCAAGTTATATAAAATAAAGTTTGGTAAAAAACTAGAAACAGACTTAAAAAAAACTAATATGCGAAAAATAGTGTTTAGTAAAACACTCCTTTTTAAAACGGTGCCAGTCATGGAGAGTTAAAATGTGTTCATTCGCATCGACACAATAAAATAAACGATTATTACCTACTAAATAATATTTTTCGCTTTTTAGTTTATTTTTGAAGTCGGTTTCTAGTTTTTACAAACTTTATTTTATTTTACAATTACTCCTAGTTACCTACTTACTTAAGTCCTTAACAATACGTAATCATTAGAATTCAATTGAGAATCTATCATTATAAGAAGTCATTTTAAAGGTTAAATTAAATTATTAACAGAAGCCAAGTCTGATATTTAAAAGTAAGCCTTCTTTGTTCTGGTGTCGTCGTAACGTCATAAGGTCTTGCGTTCAATACCTAAGTCAATTTGAGAAACAAGCTTCTGTATTTTTTCTCGTTTCTGGGAGTGCTGGTTTAAGCTCCCAGTAATAAAATTGCTGTCTGGTACCTCGTAAACCGTGTCTGTCCAACACTACGAAATACGTTTTGTCGACACACTGCATTATCTTATAACTCCTAACCGTTTAGGAGTTCTGTGGCTTTCATCATTAGCTCAGTAAAATAAAATCATGATTACTTACCAGACTCAAATATTTGCAATGCGTTAGAAAATATATGAAAAACATTATGTGTGCATTGACTTATTATTACGTGTGTCTATAAAATTTTAGGGTTGCTCTCGATTTCCCAGGGATCCCATCACCAGATTCTGACTTGTTGATAATGGGACCAACTTGGATGTATACGCTTTCGAATAAAAAAGAATCTTTAAATTCGGTCCACAATTATTGGCGCCAATATCTAATAACATACAAAGAAAAAAAAACCGGCCAAGTGCGTGTCGTGCCACGCGCAGTGTAGGGTTCCGTAGTTGCTCGTCGTAACCACAATATATTTCAGTAAATTTTTGAACGACCATTACTCTTAAACTAACTGATATATCTTGACCGTTATGATTATCCTTAAAATTTCGTGAAAAGCCCTATCATCATGAATTTTACAAGATTTTAGATAGTTTAGCTTTTAGATGGGGGAGGCCCTACTCTAACCAAAATTTAGGTACTCTTTGAAGTTTAATATTTGGCAATCGGATCCCTTAATCAAAAAAATAGTCGTAGCAAAGTCATTTTAAAACACCTATTCAACGATACCCCACACAATGGGGTAGACGATGAAAAAATATCATCCCCACGTGACATGTTTGGGAGCTACCCTAAAAAAATTTTATTCCACCACTTTTTCAGCGGATTGATATACATATCTTCACAAAATTACAGCTCTCTTGGGTCAACGAGTCTCCAAGCAAAACCTCGGACGGACAGACAAACAGACAGACAGACGGACATGACGTAACTATAAGGGTTCCTTGACAGGACTACGGAACCCTAAAAATTTTAAAATATACAGTCGAACATTATAGAACTTCCTCCTTTTTAAAGTCGGTTAAAAAATGAAATGATACAAATTATGAAAATAGGTAGCTAGGATCTGATACTGTAATCTTAGTCGTTGTAACCTACGAGTATATCTCTACCACGTTACATAAAATAATGATATTCTGCATGATGATACAACCCGCCTGCCAAGCGTGGCGAGTATGGCAAAAACCCCCCGATGACAGAAGTCACTGGGGGAGGCCTATGTTCAGCAGTGGACGTCCTGTGGCTGAAACGACGACGGCATGATGATACTTATATGATACATTGAAAAATACCTACATCACCAGCCTATATCAGTCCACTGCTGGACACAGAGAAGGGGTGGTACTATTCTTTTAACGTGCCGGCACCACACGACACCTAATAACAATAAAAATACCTACCTACACATTTAATCTTGAAAATCTTTAAGATTCGGTTCACTTTTCGGTGTAATCAGCACCAACCGATGAGATGCAAACGTTATCAGAACTCTAGGAGTTCTCGATAAAAATCACGTAGTATCGCAGCGAAGCCCTCAACAATGGCGGTGTGGCCTCTTTTGTTAAGTAAGAAACATTTTTGTTTTATTTATATTTACTATAACTTTTACCAAATTACTTTGCAACTTTTGTAGAGTACATGTTTAAATAATAAAGACAAGTTACCCATGCCGGGACTTGAACCCAGAACTCCTGTATAGCGCGAACGCACTTCACCAACTATGCGACAAGGGCCTAATCCCGACCGGGCAAAAGGCTTTCCTAATTTCATTTAGGTACATAACGCATTATTTCCTTTATTTTTTTTTATTCAATGCTTTCCGCATCATGTCGAATGTGCCGAATGAAGCCTGTTTTTACGTATTGTAAATTTTACATCACCTATATCTACTAGTAAATATCTCATCAAAATCGATCCAGCTATTTAGGAGATTAGCTGGAACAAACAGATATACAGACAAAAATAAGCACACCTTAAAGTAGCCGCAACATTGCATGCATATTATGTGATGAGAGCAATCAATATGAAACTCGTATTATTCTAATATTTATATTATTTTATTTATACTGGAACATGACGCAAAACAAATAGTCCCTACTTACAGAAATAACCTTGAGAGTTTTTTTTTAAATGGTAACTGAGTAGGTAAGCGTTTGGCCTTATGATCCTCCTTCAGGGGCGTGCAGTGCATATAGGCAATTAGGCAGTGCCTACCTCGTAAACGAAATGAGGTAAGCAGTAGGTACTTACAAATGTGTTCCATTGATTAAAACCACTGAATTTAATCCATATAACACTTAAGAAGTATCTAGTACCTATCTCGGAATAAAACTAATGCCCATCACTGCCTCCTTAGTGTCATACTTCAAGTGCAAGTAAGTAAAACTCCAAGTCTGATTACGCGGTAAACTGCAAGTACACAGACTACAGCGGCTGCAACTGCAACTGTAGTTGCAGTTTGCTGCATAAATCGGAACTCATTTTATACGGAAGTGTGCTGCAGCACTAACTATAACGCAGTTACTGAGCCCACAGTCAATAGCAGATACTGTCTGCCCAGTATCTCGGAACTCACTTCAGAAATATAAATACAACCAGTAGTGAAGTTGCTGTAAGCTGCAATGCAGGTCGCAACTGCTACACCTGGCCACCTGCAGTTGCAGGCAGTAGGTATGCCGAGACACAGACTTAAGAGGATTGTGTAGCTGCAAATTTTCAGACAAAAAGCGATAACGTCCATCCCCCCTTAAACATTCCAATCCAATCAAATCGAATTTAGATAATTGATGGTTACGGCTGGTATCAAAGTTGAAGTAAACTTAGTTGGTAAATTGGATCCTATCCCTTATCTTGCCAGCTTATCAGGACCACTCTGGTATTTTGACAGTAAAGCTACACAATTAAAGCGATTTCAATTCAATCACGATCTCAATTGAAGTCTAACTGAACCGCACGTAGTATTAAGATAATTAAAAAAATAACATTTAAGTTTGTTAATCATTGTTTTGGTTCACAACTTTCAGCGTTAATGACGCTGGCTGCGCTGGCGCATACGTCACTAGTACTACCAGCGAGCTCCCGCGCCGATGACGTCACGCTGTCTTTGGAGCCCCACATCACTGGGGGATTCCAAGTTATCCTGACCGAACAAGGTACACCTAACCTATTCAACATAGGGTTCCTTAACTCAAAAAGACAAAACTGGGCCATAACCATGAACTCTTGAAAACAATCTCAAAGTTGTCAAATCTGTCAATTTTGGTACGTCATTTCATACAAAATTTGACAGAAATGATAATGTTTGACAGATTTGTGATTGTTTTAACAGTTCATGGTTAGGGCCCAGGGCCATAACCATGAACTCTTAAAACAATTTCAAAGTTATCAAATCTGTCAATTTTGTTACGTCATTTCATACAAAATTTGACAGAAATGATAATGTTTGACAGATTTGTGATTGTTTTAACAGTTCATGGTTAGGGCCCAGAACTCTCATTGGATCACTTTGTTTTTTGTTCATCTATCCGTTCGCCAAAAGGACCCTTTTCTTGGCCATTAAAGTTGATACGAATACTACAGTACTTTCAGGTATTAGGAGATTGCTTAGCTTGGTGAAGCTACTCTTGGCCTTTTACTTTTTTTTAGCTAAGTAGATCCATCCCCAGAATCTTATGCTGACAATATCAGTTGCCAATATCTACTTGCTATGAAATCAATTTTAACAATCCCTCAGATGATCGCAAGGTCATGGCCCATATCGGTCGTACACTCTTCGGGCCCTACACCAGTGAGTACATCGAAGGCGGCGTTGTGGTTCACTTCGGCACTGCCAACCTAACAGTCCACACTTTTTACGACGAAGAGACAAACGCTAGAGGAATCAAGATCAACTGGGATGCTCCTGCGCAGACCAGATTGGAAGACTGCATTGACTTTGGTAAGTAGGCAGTGGTTTTGCCACAAAATTATGATACCTGTAGTTTTAATTTATAATTACTTTTAAACTTTCGCGTTGCATAATTTAAAACTCAATGAAACGCCAAGCAAAAGAGAACATTTTGTACCTAAATTATGATCGCATTAATTCCCCTTTCATTGAGTTTTAAGTTTTAATTTATGTAGAAGATACATTCTTGTGTAATCCATCAACATCATTATTACAAATCAAAACAATTTTATTTGTAAAAATGTGGGTAACAATAATTACTTTAAAACCAGCCAAAGTTGCAAGCACTGCTGAACGACTTGATCATAGACTATGGAATAAAACAACATAGGTAACAAACATTTTTGAAAAGATCGTAACCTTTTTTCTTTTGTCTTTAGGTACAAAACAATGGTACGGCGGACCTATGCAAATTGATCAACTGTATCCGATACAAAACGCCCCACGAACCTACTCTGCATACATATCCACTGAATACGACAACGGAGCTATCATTGAGAGATATTGGCTCAACTCAGCTGGGGAGTATATCTACGTCTATCCAGAAGTTCCTCTGTTCGTCGACTACAACAATTTGCTGTCTAACCACCTCTGTTTTGGCGCCCAAATAACTAACCCTTACTCTACGAGAAGACAACACACTCCTCTTAGATACGACATCTGGATATTGTCAGACGTGAAGACCGCACATAAGCATGCTATTGCTAACTACTTGGGAAAACCATCAGAGGTCCCAGATTTTAGAATGCTTCAACACCCGATCTGGTCAACATGGGCTCAATACTCAAGAGACATTAACGAGAGCAATCTCGTAGCCTTTGCGAATGAGATCAGAAACCATGGTTTTAGTGACTCTCAATTTGAAGTCGATGACCTGTGGGAGGTCTGTTACGGATCTTTGGAAGTTGACACTAATAAGTTTCCTGACTTCAAACACTTCGTGGAAGAGATTAAGGCTCTAGATTACCGAGTAACATTGTGGGTGCATCCTTTCATTAATAAGGGATGTGACCCTTGGTATACCGAAGCTTTAAGCAACGGGTGAGTGTGTACGATTGGCTCTATTTTAAACTGAAACTGGGCTGACTAAACCAGAACTTTGGGCCGTGTAGTATCCAAAAATCTAATTCTGAAGTCAGACGTTATCTGAACTGCCATTATTTAGAGCTCAACTCAGACTTTTAAAAATAGAGAAACATGATAAATTGTAGTCAGTCACTAAAATAACCGTTATTTCTTTCAGCTACTTAGTTCTAGACGAGTCTGGGAGCCCTAACACCACCTGGTGGAACAATAACGGCACAGAGGCAGGCTACATCGACTTTACCAAACCAGAGGCGGCCGAGTGGTGGTACCAGAGAGTCAAGACCCTCGCAGACACATACGGCATTGACAGCTTCAAGTTTGATGCTGGAGAGAGCAGCTTTGCACCACAGGTGATCTAAATGACAGGTTTTGTTTTAAAACATTCTAAATTGACTTGTTGTGCGTTTAGTTTGTGTAATAATGCATTTATGCAATTTTTTAGGTGTCACAGCAGACAGGTGACATAGACTTCCAACCTCATCACATAGTAGACACATACGTAAGGACATGCGCAAGATTCGGAAACATGGTTGAAGTACGAGCTGGATACAGGTGAGTATCTAAAAAATCTGTAGCAGTATTTCAGCTAGATTTATTTACAAGGTAACGAAATTAGTCCTCTTTAATTTCTTAATATTCATGGTATTGTAAAGGACACGTCTAAAATTCCAAACTGCAACTTAACAAATTTACGCTGTGGTTTGATTTTGAGGTAACTAGTAGAACTACTTCCTAAGTTTCTATCTTATTTATAATTAAATGGATCTGTATAATAAGGTTCCCATCAAAGGAGAGAAGAACCAACCGTACCGTAACTAAGGTGAGGGCAGTGGTGCCCTCACCTTAGTTACGGTACTGCCAACAACTAGTGTTACTGTATATCTGCTCTTATCCCCAGAACCCAAGACTTACCCATCTTCGTGCGCATGGTAGACCGAGACTCAATCTGGGGCATGAACAACGGTCTCCCCACCATCATCACCGCCACCATCCAGATGAACCTGAACGGCTACACCCTGGTCTTGCCCGACATGATCGGCGGAAACGGGTACAACCTTGACCACGCGCAGGCCGACTTGCCCACGAAGGAACTGTTTATAAGATGGGTCCAAGCAAATACATTTCTGCCGGTGATGCAGTTCTCTTTTGCACCTTGGAACTTTGATGATGAGGTAGTAATTTACTGTATTATATATCGGGTGTAAAAAAAGGCTTAACGAAGCCGAATACCACATATTCTACTTATTATTACGATCATTTTTTTCTTTTACACTATACCTGGGAAATGACGGGTTACCGAGTTATTGACTGTCAAAGTTACAATTATTTTTCAAAGATTTTTACAAAATTGACTTCTGTTTGATAATACTAAATTTTTTTACAAAGAAACATGATAAACATTTTCAGTACTTCTTTCTTCTGTGGCGTGCGCGCTATACATTGCGGGTTAGAAATAAGATATTTTTTTTGATACCCAAAAATAAAAGTCATTTCCCAGCAATATTTTTTTTTGCATTCTACTTGGTTTTATGTATAGAATTCGTGGTTTAAGCTTTTTTTTACACCCTGTATACTTTACAGTCCATTGATGGCTGGGTACCATAAAATGAATTTCTTCGACCGTTTTTTAACTTACGTAGAACGCAATATATATTTTTAATTCTATAATAGTTTTAGTATTTTCGAAAAAGGTCGGGCTGTCATTTTTTGTTAGTGAGATTTTAATGTTTGTCCATATTTTTTGTAATAGAAGTATACTCTACCAATACAGAAAACGGAATAAACGGCACCATGTGCCACAATTTGATTCAATTAACTGTTGATATGTTTTATGATGGGGCTTAGATAACTGACTAGACTTACATAATATGATCTCAAATAGGTAACTTTGTCCAGTTCAGAAAACGATTGCATAATAACTACGACATGTTTTTTTTTCTAGACCGTAGAAATCTCCAGGAAATTCACCGAACTGCACGCAGCCTTCGCAGACGACATCGCAGCAGCCATGCAGGCGTCCGTGGACAACGGAACCCCAGTCAACGCGCCTATCTGGTGGCTGGACCCCACCGATGAAAATGCTCTTTTTATTTGGGACGGTAAGATCACATTTTACTAAGTCTACCCTTTTCCAGAGTTCCAGAGTCCCCGGGGTATGTTACTTAATCAATTTATTTATCAAGGGTCGAATATTAACCGCAAACCAGATTATGTTGGATCGTTCGGGAGATATCATAAGTATCTTTCTAAAATGATAGGTTTTTGTCAGGTAATGTCCCAATCCCACAGATGTACGAGTAGTAACGTAGTACATATAAATTCCTTGTGCACTCCTGACTTAAATGACATTGCTCTTCGATTTGAGTCATCTAAGACTCAGAGGGAAGGCAATTACATATTACGAAAAATAGAATTTATATTTTTAAAGAAGGCTCATAGTTTGACAACAAATCCAAATTGTGAGTCTTATTCTTATTTTCCAGAGTTCCTGCTAGGTGAAAAGATTTTGGCGGCTCCTATTCTCGAAGAGGGTGCTGTCTCCCGCCACATCTACCTGCCCAGGGGTCTCTGGCGCGACGGCGTCAGCGGGGACCAGGTGCAGGGCCCCATCTGGCTGAGGGACTACCCCGCGCCCATTGACACCTTACCTTTCTTCATTCTTGAGGACTAAGCTCTAAAAAACAGATTATCTTTTACCAAACATTCCAGCCGGGGATGTACAAAAGTTTTATCTGTTTAGACTGTTTATGTAAATAAATTCGTAATTTTTTTTTTCTTACCTAGTTTATAAGCCACTCAATGCATAGTAAAACAATAAATAGTAATGAACCTACAATGAAAATACAAATTGCATCTAATTAATACAGCAGCGGCCATCTTATGTGACCGCATTTTGACGTAGGGCTTTGTTGTAGATTGAGTCTATAGACTTTCGGTCATCACATGACTAGGAGCTATTTAAGATAGAAACTTTTATAATAGTTTTGTTAAATTTTTCAGTTTTGTTCAGTTTTTGTTCAAACGGTTTTAAAGAAGTAACAAAACCTATTTAAAGCTTCAAATCAAAAACTATTTTATGCTTTCTCATTTTGATGCTTTCTCTTTTCATTATTTGGTTTATGATTTCGTTTATCTAGAATTATATTTCAAGACCAATCATGATAATAATATTTATCCTTATTCATTATCATTTATATCATCTTTTCGTTATAACATTAATAAGTACGTCATTTTACAATTTAAAGTCGATAAAATAAAATAAATTAGCAATCTACAGCGTCGTCAACTGTACAAAAATAAAAATACAATAAGATACAAGATTACGTTTTAAATAAATACAGAATATATCTGTTGTTCCTTAAATTAAAAATTATAGAGTTCCCAATATACAGCTCTGAAGCACACCTTTGCAAAACAGAGTTATCGAAAAGCAAATTTCGGTTAAAGTAAGTTATAGCTCTAAATTCTTTCCTGAATCATTGTAAACAATATAATGCGGTAACGTTATCAGTAACGGTGTCGTGAGGTGCCGGCACATTAAAAGAATAGCACCACCCCTTCTCTTCCTATGGGTGTCGTAAGAGGCGACTACAGGAAAACCGCCATAAGAAGACGGGCAACAGCGTCCCCTCTCCACCATTGGCCAAACTGCGATCGCCAACCCGCCTGCCAAGCGTGGCGATTATGACAAAATCCTACTTTTGGAGAGGCCTGTGTCCAGCAGTGGACTGATATAGGCTGGTGATGATGATGATGATGATGAACGTTATCAGTAAAGTTTTGTGATCGACGTCAACTACTTTGAATGAAATACAACATATCTATGTACACTCTATATAGAGTGAAAAGAAAAACTGTTTTTTATCAGAAGTTTGACAGCTCAGTGATCATAACTCGGAGTCTCAATACCCACATATACGTGGGGCCATGGCATGGGTGACTAAGTTTGAATAGTCAAGTAGCAACAGAGACATAGTAGGTACTTTGGGATAATTCCGCCCTGTTATGTATGAGCGTTGATAAAGAATTATCTGCACTACACAAAATTGCATTTTTTGGCAGATGATCAATCATTTTTTCCCGTGCGACATATGTACCTAAGAACAGTTAAGCGCGAGCTCGACTTACAATTGACCGAATTTTATTATCTCCATTGATTACAAACAGAGTCAAATATATATAATAACATAAAAAGAGTGTCAAAAAGATCCCCGCTCAGCATTTGTCGTTACAACCAGTGCCATAACGACGCTGGTCTTCAACGAAGACCCCGCAGGACGCGGGACGGGTATCATTTTTGAAAAAAAAAAACATACTAATCGGATTCTAAAAATATTGTTTAGTATGAAAATTAAAGAAAGTTAAAATGATGATATCAAATTTCTTTATTTCAAAGTTCAAAGTTATCATAGGCTAGTTAGCTAACACCCTGTAAACTAAATAGTTACCTACACTGTCAGGGTAAAATAACTTATTACAAAGTTAACTTTTGTAATCGGCCTACATAGTCTGTATTTAAGTGTTCTAGTGTTTCATGCAATGCATGTAGGTAGCTAGGATTTGTTTCCCTAACCTAAGTAGGTAACTTTAAATCGCATGTATAATCTTGTGATACTTTTAAGATACAGAGGGAAAATAAATCTTATCTTGAATTTCTTTGAGATACGGCTCAGCGTCTCAGGTGTAATCAGCACCGATCGATGAGATGTTGACAATCGTTATCAACTCAAAAGAATCCGATAACACAGTCGCATCTCGGTCGTGTGACGTGTCGCAGCGAAACCCTTGACGATGGCGGTGTGGAGGACTCTTTTACGTAAGTAGCATTATGGTTTAGATTTCTAATTCCAATATAAAGTTGTTTATCACAACACCCTTCCCATTTTCTAGGCCACCCTTTTTTTAAGAATCCCCCTTATACCAAATAACTACGAGTATAATCCGCGTACTCTCTGGCGTACCCCAAAAATACTCGACTGCATTACTACGCTTTTCTCATTTTACTTTGTTTCTGTTCGCGGCCCTTCTAGGATAGGTCTGTGGATCCCAGGTTGAGAAACCCTGTTCTATCACATCGCACTGACCGCCTGTGGTGAGACCGAAAACGATTTCGGAGACCAAATACCCAAACCATATGAATCAATAAGACCAAAGTGACAGCGGTGCCAGCAGTATATTGGAATATATGTTTCAATGAGCTTTTAGCCTTAGTCTAGCAAAACTAGACACAACAGGAATTTTATTGTTACGCGGTCTCGTGTGTTCCGTACAATAATTAGTATAGTTTAAACGAAAATTTTATGTATTTTTAATTTGGTTTGGATTCCTTTTTTTCCCCATTAACAGGAAATAGAGGATCGCTGGTAAAAAGGTAATATTTAAGACAACTGGCAATGGCACTAAGTATTACTCGTATAGTGGAGCACGCTTACTCAGTAAATGTGAACTACTCCTTACATTACATCCAAACTACATCAGAGCTCTTTAGTAGTAAATAAATAATTCAGGCGATTTCAAGTCAACCAATTTAAATTTAATGTTAAACTGAACTGCAGTAATAACGAAGTAAAAGCTATACTGCAGCGAAAAGGTTTATTTCTTTTTACTTTTTCAGCGTTACTGCTTCTGGCAGCATGTGCGCATGCGTCACTAGTACGGCCAGCGAGCTCCCGCGCCGATGACCTCACGCTGTCTTTGGAGCCCCAACTCACTGGGGGATTCCAAGTGATCCTAATCGAGGAAGGTACACCATATAGGCTTCTTACGGTTCCGTAACTCCACCTGTAAACAAAACTTTTGCTGTCTTATTCAGAGTGCATTTACTAGTCCAGACTAAGGTTAAACCACTGATTTTTGTACGTTAAAACAGTGGTTTAAACTTAGTCCTGGAATAGCAAATATACTCTGAATAAGACAGTTAGGGTCTTGGCGTATCAAGTTGAAACTATGGCCCCTTGAAGTCGCTAGAAAGTCAAATGGTTTTCGTAATTATGACCCCGACACCAAAAGTTGTATGCAGTAGACTGTGTAAGTCAACGGATCATAAACTTGCTGGAATTTTCAATTTAATATTTTATTTATATGTGATTTACATAAGCTTTAGTTTAAAGTTTAGCTTAGTTTTATATTATAAACTAAATTTGATTTCAAAATAAAATCCTACACTCTAAATTAAAATGTAATAACCTAAAGATACTGATCAATCTAAATTGAAAAAATTGTTTCAATGAGCCTGCACTTTTATGAATTGCTCCAGTTTTAGAGATGTTACAATTTATGTTAGTAAATGGACTTTTCCCTGTTTATATTTTACTTCTATCAAGATAAGTACTATACTAACAAACCTCCTAATTAATTCAACACTATATAATTACCATGAACCGTTTAACTTCATGTTAATAAGCCAGAATAATAAAGCCAACATGGCGGCACACGTAATCAAAAATTTACATAACAATGCTACAATGAAAACGATAAGGCATGGAAATCAAATTAAATCAATGGAATCGTTCAAATGTGACGTAATCAGTTAATGTCTAATTAAAATTAAATGCCATCGTTTCTAGTACTCTACAGAACAATAAAAAATATTGACACAATCCTAGGTACTATTATGTTTACAAGTCTACGACAATTGAGTAAAATAATAATTGCAAAAACATCATCAGTGACGAATAAGACTACAAATTCTGCAATTTAGTTTTGGCGAATATGTGACGACCCCCGTAGCCGAGAGGCGAGCACGCCGGACTATATGGCGTCGCCATCTCTGAGGTTCCAGGTTCGATCCCCGGTCGGGTCAATGTAGAAAACGAACTTTTCTTTATTGTCTCGGGTCTGGGTGTAGTGGTACCGTCGTTGTTTCTGATTTCTATAACACAAGTGCTTTAGCACCGTACCTTAGGATCAGAGCAATGTATGTGATGTTGTCCAATATAAAAAAAATAATTAACATCGATATTTGACAGACAAAACCAAAAAATATTATAAAATTTTGACTCTGTAACTGACTGACATTGTCAGAATTATATTCTGAAAAGATCATTTATGATAGGTATCTCTGGTTTATTATCTCGCACAAGTCTGATAACGTCACCACAGCAGCTTTGAAATTATTGCATCCGCTTACAAGATTACGCAAATTCTGATTCTATATTTTGTATTGATGATTGATAGATTTGGTTCTTTGGAAGATAGATGCAGCGGCTGATTAACCTAACAGATCAAACCTTACGTCAAAAGCAGCAGCTTCTATTTATCAATAAGTCGAGATTGCGAATTGTTATCAGCCTCCTGCATACCTAACATTAGATTCTGGATTGGACATAAATTCTTTTACGGTGACGAGATAACGGAGAAACATGTTTTAATATATTTACAAACATAGATGTGATATCCATGACTCAGTACAAATTAATGCTCATCATCACGGTCACACAAACATTTACTACTTCTTGCGGAAATCAAACCCGTAACCGTTTGGCATAGTAGTTACGTGAACCACTAGACCAGATAATCGTCATTGGCCTCTAGAAGAAACAAGAAGCGGATCAGAAAATCCATTAGGCCAAAATCGTTTACCACCTGTATTTTTGGAAGACATGACGTGCCTCTCGTAAACAGGTTCTCGAGTGGAGACCACGCCTAGGCAAACATAGTGTAGGAAGCCCCCCGGCTCGATGGACTGACGACCTCAGGAAGATGCCTGGCAGTGGATGGATGAAAAAAGCGAGAGATCGTGCTCTTTGGCGCTCTTTGGGGGAGGCCTACGTCCAGCAGTGGACTGCAATAGGCCGAGATGATGACGTGCCCCTATCTTGGTCATAGGTCATAGCTGTATGACGGATGAGGGTAGGTAGATATTCCTAATACCGGATTTTAGATAAAAAGAAAACGATGTTGATAATGTTATTATTACTAACAAGTGCGTGTGTTATTCTTAGTACTGAGTTATGTACTTATTCTGTTGTAAATTCTCGTAGCTGTTGGTAAACCTAAATAACTTAATCATACAGACGACACACGCACAGTTATCGCACATATCGGTCGTACCCTCTTCGGGCCCTACACAATTGAGTACAACGACGGAGGTGCAGAGGTGCACTTCGCCACCACCAACCTGACAGTGCAGACTGTCTTCGACGGGGAGGCGAATGCGAGGGGAATCAAGATAAACTGGGATGCTCCTGCTCAGACCAGATTGGAAGACTGCATTGACTTTGGTAAGTATAAGTCCCACCTAAGGTTGGTTTAACGATGGTTTTATTCAAGTGTTATTTATCTTCAATTAAACCTTGCATGGAATTGCTAAAAACAATAATTTTCAATGTTTAAGCATTTCTGATCCTAACCAATAGTCAAATATTTGTAAAAATATTTCTATCAGGTGTTGACGGTAGTATACTACTCAGCTATACATATAGATACAACATTGATCAGAGATACGCTGGCTTCGACAGCGAGAAAAAACACTTGAGAATTTCATCGTGTCACGTGACGTCCTCGGTAGCTTAGTTGGTAAAGCACTCGCCCTGCATGCGATGGGGCGTGGGTTCGTATTCCACCTGAGGTCGATGGTTTTTCTCAAGTGTTATTTATCTTCAATTAAGTATAAGTAATTATAAAACCTGCTACTTTTGTAAATATCTAATAGCGTAGTCATTAATTAGTCATGATTAACTGATGTCCCAGTGCCCTATCCTTGTCCTAGAAAGCCAAAGGTCAGCTAAAGTTTGGTAAGCACTGCTAAACGGCGTAAATCATAATTGAGTCAGGAACAGAACTATTTCCTTATCAACATTAGATAAAGTGTTAATTGATCATTCTTCTTTTGTCTCTAGGTACAAAACAGTGGTACGGCGGTCCTATGCAAACAGAACAAGTGTATCCAATACAAAACGCCCCACGAACCTACTCCGCTTACGTTGCCACCGAACACAATAACGGGGCCATTAGTGAGAGATACTGGCTCAACTCAGCTGGAGAATACGTCTACGTACACCCAGAAGTTCCTTTGTTTGTCGATTACAACAATTTACTGGCTAATCACCTCTGCTTTGGCGCTCAAATAATTGAACCTTACTCCACGAGAAGAGAACACACTCCTCTTATATATGACATCTGGCTGTTGTCAGACGTGAAAGCTGCACATAAGCATGCCGTTGCCAACTACTTAGGCAAACCATCTGATGTCCCAGACTTTAGAATGGTCCAACACCCGATCTGGTCAACATGGGCTGAATACGCAATAGATATTAACGAGACCAATCTCATAGAATATGCAAATGAGATCATAGATCATGGTTTTAATAATTCCCAATTCGAAATCGATGACCTGTGGGAGGTCTGCTACGGGTCTTTGACAGTTGACACGGATAGGTTTCCTAATTTCACACGCACCGTACAAGAGCTTAAGGATCTGGGTTACCGAGTGACGCTGTGGTTGCATCCTTTCATCAATAGGGACTGTGAGCCTTGGTATTCCGTAGCTTTAAACAATGAGTGAGTGTATACTTCGTTTTAGTTTAATTGTTAAATAAATTGAGCCGCTCAAACAAGAACTTCGATCATATCGATAGTATCAATACTATTGATCAATAGTTTCTTTACTAATATGGAAGGATAGGTACCTGAATTTTAAATTACAAATTACAAAATTGAATTTCAAAGTTAACTATCGATAGCTCAGCAACACTAAACTGAACTACCCTATTTAGAACATAAAGAAGATTTTTGCAGATTAAACCTTTATGCTTATTATTATTTAGTGTTAAAATGATGATGATTATAATTTGATTAAATTCTTCCAGCTACTTTGTACAAGATGAGTCAGGGAACACAACTACCACCTGGTGGAACAATAACGGCACAGATGCGGGCTACATCGACTTCACCAAACCAGCGGCGGCCGAGTGGTGGTACCAAAGAGTCAGGAACCTTACAGACACATACGGCATTGACAGCATTAAGTTTGATGCTGGAGAAAGCAGCTTTTCACCACAAGTATTGAAGTGATCAGTTCTGTTTTGAGACATTCAAATTTGTTTATTGAAACTTAAGCTATAATGAATTTATATCATTTTAGGTATCTCAGCAGACAGGTGACATAGATCTTCAACCCCACCACATAGTAGAAGCATACGTGAGGACATGCGCAAGATTTGGTGACATGATTGAAATTCGAACTGGTTTCAGGTGACTAATTAAGTTAAAACTTCCTTAACTGACAAGGAACTACAACTTTACAATCGTTAATCTCTACAGTATTCTAAAATGATTTTCCTAAAATGTTCATTAATTATTAAGAACACGTCTAAAATAATAAATATACGTTAGATTTTACTAAACAGCATGATTTCGATAGTTCATTCATTACAGTAATTTTTCGCTGAAGGTTACCCCATCCATAGCGTTAAATGCGCGCGAGTCTTTTAAAATAACGTGTTTTAAATTGACATAGCCAGGACTGTTACCCAGGAGTTGAGAACCTTGGGAGTTTTTTTCCCATAGGCACAAGCTAAAAGAGTATTGAAACTAGGTCTATACCCACGCGTTGGACTGACCAGATCATATCTGTCATTGGAGGTTCTGAAAACGAGTGCAGCAGGATTACCTCTACCAGGCAGCGGTTTTACAAGTCCCAATAATATATTTTTATCCTACCACGGCTTCGGGACTCCATATCGGTTGGTGGAGAAGAAGCGGCTCAAAAAACTCAGTCACTTTTGTCAGCCTGATTTTATTACAGGAAATACAATAACAAGATAATGCAATCAACGCTCGTATTAACAGAACTCAAGAGCTGCCCGTCTTCGTGCGCATGCTAGACCGAGTTTCCTACTGGGGCATCAGCACCGGCCTGCCCAGCGTCATCACCACCACGCTCCAGATGAACCTGAACGGCTACACCTTCGTGCTGCCCGACATGATCGGCGGGAACGGCTACAACCTCATCAACGAACACTCCGACCTGCCCACCAAGGAACTGTTCATACGATGGGTCCAGGTCAATACGTTCTTGCCGGCGATGCAGTTCTCTTTCGCACCGTGGAATTTTGATAATGAGGTGAGCTACGTATTGTAGGTACAATTCAGTCAACAGCGAATCATCCGATCACTAAATTGTAAATTTCGATGACCGATTAACTTAAACTTAATTTAATCGTCGTGTTGTGTGGTGGATTCCATACAACTATCCTAGACAACCTATTTATTCCATGGCACTGTCTGAAAAACTGTATTTAGCTCCAACAGTTTAATGACTTTGTAACAATTGTATCCTGTGTTATTAAATATCAAATATTGGCATATTTGGTAGTGGTCCACACAAGTCCAGGCGAAAGGTCTAACAAATAGTCTTTAGTTACCTAGTATTGTATTAAATAAAATGATAATGAATTAGCATAAACGATGTATCCCAGAGTGCATGTGATTGTGTGACGAAGCGATACATACAGAGCCACATACAATTTTAAAATGAGGAGATAAACTGCGGTAACAAAAACGCTGTAGAATGATGTTTGATGAAAATGATCTTAATTATTCTGTGTCAACTAAGGTGTCAAATCGCGAGGTAAAAAAAAACATCACGAGACAAAGTCAAGAAACTACATAAAAACGTGTCAACTGTAATTATACTAGTTCCGATAAAACCCATTACATTGTTAGCTTGATCACCTAATCGTAATACCCAATGTCAGCTCAATGCAACATGCACAACATTTTTTTAGCTACTCCATACTAACTCATTAGCATACCTCGATGATATCGCATCTGAAGAAAAACTCGATTTCTATGTTGCTCCCATAGAAACAGTTGTTGTATATGACCAGCTTGTCACGTGGTTTTAAGGAGTGTCATATTCTCTTGTACACCCTGTAAATGCGCCTTTAGAACCCGTGTCAATTAGGCCATAGTACAAAAGCTGTGGCTTTGTCCTTTGGTTGGGGCTTGATTATCATCTTGGTCGTGCAAAATAATAGTTTAAAATAAAATAATAACAGGTTTTTATCGTAGTTATATAGGGTTAACTATCATTTCTTGCGTTTAGGTGCAGTAAAAATCCGCAAGAAATCTTTATATGTAAAAGTGAATCCCTTTTTTCCGTGGTCACGGCATCACGCGTAAATGGCTGGACCGATTTAGCTACTTTTTTTTTTGTGTTTGTTATTGTCAGGAGAAGATTCTGATAAAAGCAAAAAGTTAAGAAAATTGCGCTGAAAATTAGAAAATTTAAAAAAACTAAAGACAACGGGAACGAAGTCGCGGGCAACACCTAGTACTAAATAAAAGCTTGTAAACACGAGTTCCACGGTTTTTTACCGTATTGTTAACTAACCAAAACATTTTCGCATTGCAGACGGTTCAGATCAGTAAGAAATATGCCGATCTCCATGCAGAGTATGCAGATAAGATCTACGCAGCCATGCAGGCGTCGGTGAGCGACGGCACTCCGGTCAACGGGCCAGTGTGGTGGCTGGATCCCTACGACGAAGAACTGCTGCTCATTTGGGAGGGTTAGTTAAACTTAAGTCCTAACAATAATACCCATTGGTTCATTAGGTTTCTCAGGTAGCGCCCACTAACTGAAGCCTGACAAAATATTCAACATAATAATGGATGCAAACAGCCCCGACGCATTCGCTGTAGTGTTAAGGGGAGGCCTATGTCCAGCAGTAGACTTTCAAGGGCTGATGACTGTTAAAATACACTCATTGGTCCTGCAATACAGGCCTACAGGCCGAGCCTGTCTAGAAGTCGCTGTACTGTACCCGAAATTTATAAATTGTATATACTAACCTTAAATATCAACCAATGTTACATTCGATTATCGATTTTTGTAGTGCAAATGAAAATATGACGTCTAATCGATAACCCACTTTCTTTACCACGTCCCATCTTGTAGTACGAAAATGTACCTATCAAAGTTTCCATGTTAGATGCTATGCTTTCTACCTAGTTGACTGTCGAATATTGGTGAAATACTGTGACGCTTTAAAAATGGCCGGCAAAAAAGCAGTTTGGATGATATTAGATCATATTACAAAAATGATAGATGTGTAGGTATTTTGCTTGAAAGAGTAAATTCAAAGCTTAAGACAGCAGAAACAGTGCCATTTAGCAGAACCTTGGAATGATAACTAAAATCACCATTGAAATTCCAGAATTCCTCCTCGGCGAAGACATTATAGTGGCCCCCGTTCTTCAAGATGACGTTCGATCTCGCGACATCTACCTGCCGTCTGGTGTCTGGCTGGAAGAAGGCGACCCGTCCAGGCCTCACCAGGGTCCAATCTGGCTGCACTCCCACCCAGCCCCCTTGGACGTATTGCCTTTCTTCGTAAGAGAATCACCAGCTCAGCACGACGCTGGTACGATCCCAGTCACTTCTGCTCTGGTGGTCGTGATGGGTTTAATTGTTGCTATGTTTTAGTTAGATACCTTAACACCAAACAAACGATTTGGATGTAAGTAACTTACAAATTAACTTTTTAGATGTTAAGTATTTATTTATGAATAAAATTACATGAATATACATCGGTGTTTGAATTTTTGATATCGTCCCTTTTTACTATTCAAAAGCTTCTTCCATTAGCTCACTAGGAAATCACTAGGAAACTATAATTAGTTAGTTTGTAGGGATTTATAGTTTCTTCCTCATATGCCAGTATTTTCTTCTTCTTATTCCTAGCGTATTCCGTCTTGTAACAGGTTACACTTGTCTTGTCTTTTTTCTTAACTTTGCTCTATTTCAAGCATCTTCTTCAGTCAGATCGCAGCTCTACATACCTTTATTAAGACCACTAAACCGTCGCAGATTCGGCAGTCCTCTTCTCTTTGGCAACTATTGGATTTAAAACTGCTTAGTTCACAACAAATCTTGTAAAATATTTATTTATTTTAAAAGAGGCTAACAATAGTGACCGATTTTCTTGCGCTGCTTCTTCTCGGCACTAGCCCACAATTGTCCCGAAGTAGTAGTAGGGAAAAAAATATTGGCACATGTAAAAGTGCCTTTTATGGCCAATTTACAGAAATAATTTTTTTTTTTTATTTTGATTAGATAACATAGAGTTGCGCTTTTTATAATACAACGTCCGCATAATTGCCGATATTTCAGATGGTCTTCGTTTAAATCATAACCAGTTTTCTTGGAGCGTATATGTCACATACCTACATCAAGGATGCCGCGCACGTATCAACAACTTATAAGAGTCCTTCAGAAGTTAAGCCCCTCGTCCGTGTAGAGGTTTGCGAGCCAGATCAAAATAACAGCGGTTGCGGGTTCAAATCCAGCCAGATTGAGTCGTAAGCATAGGCCATAATAGTATTATCACAGTGGCTATGGAAAGAAATCGCTAGAAGAAAGAAAACAGCAGAATATCGGTACTTTATTCATTCTCTTCTTCTTTGCGTGTCGACTCAGGCTTTTATATATGTGAGAACCAAAACTCAGCCACCGTTAGAGCACTATCGATGGTCTTGTAAAGATCCTCGCGTGTGCAAGTGTAGGGACACGCAGGGCATGACAGGAGATGAGCCATGACATTTATTCATTGAAGAACTCTTGTCCCTTATCAATAGCTAACCTTGACTTTGAGACAAACTTCCATCACTCGTAGTAACGTAAACACTGTAATTACAAGTGTAATCAATTGTATCATGTATTGTTTTGAACAATAACTTAATATAAGTGGTCTGAGAGTGTCTTTGATTGGCAGGGGATATCATTAGATATGCGACATGGTGGTGTTCGTAAAGAACAAGATACTAAGGAGATACTTTCACGCGTTTTCACACAGACAGCATATTACATACATAACATTAATAAAATATATGTTCCATATTATGTAAGTTTCTATTTCTTCTTATTCTTCTTGTAGTGCCTCTCCACTACAAGTTGACCGTCAGCTCCGCGAATTTCTTCCTATCTCTCTCTAGCCGAAATAGTTCTTTCACGCTGGCAATTCCAGTTCACTCTCTGATAATACTCAGCCAAATTTTTTTTCTACTTACAAATATTTTTTGAAAAATAATATTTAAAAGTCTTAAAATACTAATAAGTTGTTGTATTTGAATACTAGTATCAGCATAAAAGTTTTGAGTAGAATAATTATTGTAACTAATGCGATTCTGATTATTTTGATAGAATGTTAGTATAATTTTATTTATTAATTTGTAGTCAATTTTGCATGTTATTTGTTATTTAAGATGCAAAACATCGGCATTTGTAAAATTTTAAAGATTTTTATTATGTTTTGCCGTAAATAAAGATTTTCTTATCTTATTTCTAAATAGCACGGGTTTGGAGGTACCTACTGGGAGCCACCCATAGCAAATTCTACCGTTTGATACCTCGTAATTGTCAAGGATATCATTTCTCACTTCTTGACCATATTGTCCGGCAGATAGGTATTTATTTATTTATTATAAATAAACGTGACGTCATAAAATGTAATACAATTACATTTACATTTAATACAATTACATTCTTTCTTCTTTCTTTCTTCTTCTAATACAATTACATTTTATGACGTCACGTTATCAACCAACATCGACACAATAATTAATTCGATTAATAATATCTATAGACCAGCAATTCCATCTTTCTTCAAATATTAAGCATGTAATGTCCTATCATCTATAAAATCAATAAATAAATAATTTATTTTTACTGAAATTCAAAGTAACGGATTACCTACGGATAATAATGGAGGTTTTTTTGTCAAACATATTAGATGAAATTTCGACTCTATGTACAGTCAACAGCACGTCGACCTACCCCAAAAGTCAAAAATTCTCCAATAAATTTTCAACTTTAAGCCTGACATATAGAGTTCATTTTCAAATGGGAAAATTTGACATTTTGTGGTAGGTCGACGTGCTGTTGTCCGTACTATACCAACGAATAACAGAACGACGCTGGATCTTGTTGAGGATTTAAATCAAACACCTATCGCGGTTTAAATCATGTTTTTGTCGCCAATTTCCCCTTCCGGTGCATCGTGTGGACGTTCAGTTAACGTTCATTATTCACGTATCTGCCGGCACATCCGCGCCAATTAATTACATTAACGATATCAATTAACGCTCCCGGACAATAACGAATCTGGGATTCAAATCTTAGACGGTTGCTGCGAGTTTGAATTGTGTTGATGGTTCCGCACCTTTTGTTTTAACCATCGAGCACATACAGGGTGTAAAAAAGGCTTAACGAAGCCTTAAACCACGAACTCTATACATAAAACCAAGTAGAATGCAAAAGAAATAATTGCTGGGAAATGACTTTTATTTTTGGGTATAAAAAAAAATAACTTATTTCTTACCCGCAATGTATAGCGCGCACGCCACAGACTATGCCTGTGTATGTAAGCGGATCATGTTTCTTTGTAAAAAAGTTCAGTATTATCAAACAGGAGTCAATTTTGTAAAAAATCTTTGAAAAAAAATTGTAACTTTAACTGTCAATAACTCGGTAACCCGTCATTTCCCAGGTATAGTGTAAAAGAAAAAAATGATCGTAATAATACGTAGAATATGTGGTTTTCGGCTTCGTTAAGCTTTTTTTTACACCCGATATATACCAGCAAAACCATCTTTCTTCGAAACTAGTTAGTGATTTTTCGCTTAGGTGAATTTGGTAAGAAATGACAAGTTCTGTCAACTCTGTCCCCCTAGCATGACCAACAAAACACTATGGCTCGGTTGCACCACCTTAACTTTAACCATAACTGTAACTTTAACCGGTGTTTTTGTATGGAGTTTGACAGACTTTTGACGATTGTTAAAGTTAAAGTAAGATGGTGCAACTATGGGCTATAAATTGCGATTAATCGACCCTCAACTGTCAAAATTTAATAAACATAGCTGTAATCTTGAACTTTTATCGAAGCAGCGAGCATGATCGTGACGTTGACGTCGACGGGGCTCTCCCATACTAAAACAATACAAGGGCCATACCATGAGCTCTTTAGCAGGCCCTGCTTTGGAACTGCCCGAAACTTAATGGTTTTCTGTAAGCTCATGGTAGCCTTCTGATACTGATTAAAAATGACGGAACTAACAAAATTACATTAGATTACATGACTCTTTAGAGTGTGGGCGGGCTCCATGATTTTAACATATGGAAACGAGACACCATGGAATTTTAATTGTAATATAGCCACCGGTGTGAGGTTTAAGATTGACGGATTACTAGAAAAAAGGTTTAGAGGGAATAAAGTTCTTCTTTGCGTGTCGACTCAGGCATATATATCGGCGAAGGCAGTATTCGAGAGGGCAACCCGCGCTCGCCGTCCTCGGCCATAGCGATCTCAGGTGGGCGTACGTGGGAAGTGTCGGTAAATCAAAATTAGTAGTTTCACAATCACAGTATAATTCGAATAGAGTCTAAACCTAAATTCACTATAATCACAAAAGATAGGACGCGCGACAGTTTCTACTGCATGAAGACTGAGCTACCCTCGGCCGACCGTTTTGTCATAGACTCCGTCGAGCGCCGACTGGGGGCGCTGGCGTCCCACTATATGGCGCTAGCGTCGTTATTTCCGACATATATATGTGAGTAGGAAGAAACCTCAGCCACCGATATAGCACTATCGATGGCCTTGTAAAGATCCTCACGTGTGCAGGTGTAGAGACACGCGGGGAATGATAGAAGATGTGCCATTGTCTGGGGGGAAATACCACATAGACATGCGCTTCCCAAGCTGTAACCCTACCTGTGCATGTACTCCCTGCTTCGGCCTACTTGGTCCGTAGCCTATTTAAGAACTTCAAAGTTGCCCAAGGTAGACCATGTCCAGGGGGGAGTCGCTTTGATAGCCCTATATTCGGGTCTATGGGAATAAAGTTTAGAGAGTGTTTAATTTACATGATTGTTGAAAAGAGTAGCTGAACCAGGCAACAGTCTTCTCATAGTCAGCCCTTGGAAGGTCACTGCCAGACCAACACATAACGCGTCTGTGAGCCTGTTGGCCGTTTGCTTTGAGGGGCTTCTAGTAACCTTGACTGGATCGTAAGTCCATAGTCAAAAGTCAAAGTCAATGTCATTTATTTTTGCAAATTGGCCATCAATGGCACTTTTACATGTCCCAATTTTTTTTTTTCCTACCACCGCTTCGGGACTACATATCGGCTGGAGATGAGAAGCGGCGCAACAAACTCAGTCACCTTTGTCAGCCTGATTTTATATGGTGGCTTACCCAGGCTGAGTCAAATCACATCAAATCATTTATTTACTCAGAGACAAGGTACAATAAGATGGATAAATAACATAGATTTGAGAATAGTTCAACATATTTCATTGCATTTGGGACGGCTCGGCGAAATACCAACTTGCTGCACTTGACTCGGTGGAACGCAGAGCCAAGAGAATAATAGGCGATAAAAAACTGGTGGCGTCCAAGCTGCACAGCCTGGCTCACTGCTTGCCATTCGGTCTTCTATAGATTGTACTTCGGAGAGTGTGCTCATGAGCTGCATGAGCTCATACCATCGTCACCTTTCTTCCATCGGACATCCAGACGCACGGCCGGCTACCATCCGTTCTTAGTTGTTACTAACAAACACACACATACACATACACATACAGACACACACCCACACACACACACACACACACAAAGAGTGCTCTTGTAAAGTTGCAATAGTTTTATTGATACTATAAAAAATAATTTTTATTATGTTTCTAGTTCATTTTTATATTTCATGTCAAAAATTTAAAAATGTTTAGGCCCTCGTACGTAACATGGCTTCTCGCCTAACATCAGAAGAGAAGTGGAGGTGGCTGAAAACTAGCGCTAGGTGGGATCGCGTTCCCACATCAGCACAAGCTGAGCCACGTCCAATTGCTTTCCAAATAAGTTAAAATTAGTATATAAGTGAATGTATGTTTGTAGCGCCATGAAAGCAATAAACCATTTTTTCATTTTATTTCATTTCATTTTTTCATTTCGTTATACCCATAATCCGCTCTAAGCGCTTCTCATCATCTTTTATAATGCGCACAGCTAAAGATTGGAATTCCCTGCCTGCGTCTGTATTTCCGAGTGCATATAACCTAACTCTCTTTAAGTCCAGAGTGAATAGGCATCTTCTGGGCAAGCTCGCTCCATCGTAGATCACATCTATGCTCTAGAGCAAGATTGGGGTCAAGAGTAAGCCCATCTCAAAAAAAAAAAAAAAAAAATTATTGCGTCTTCGAATCTTACCCTTTTTTATTAGGGTTCCGTACCCAAAGAGTAAACGGGTCTCTATTACTAAGGCTCCGTTGTCCATCTGTCTGTCTATTCGTCTGTCACCAGGCTGTATCTCATGAACCGTGATAGTTAAAGAGTTGAAACACAGATGATGTATTTCTGTTGCCGCTATAACAACAAATACTAAAAAACAGAACCGTTTTTATATATAATGGTACGAAACCCTTAGTGCGCGAGTCCGACTCGCACTTTGCCGGTTTTCTTGGATAGCTCAGCTAATACATAATAATGTTTTTCCATCAATTACACCAATTGTTCTAGCTCTATTATTGAATGACGGATATTAACAGACCAAATTAGTTTACCTACACCTAAAGTTCTGAAGTCGAATTAACCTATAATTTTGTAAACAAAATTATTACAAAACATTATTCAACATGTTTACAAATTGTCTAATCGAGTATCAATCGAAGCGCCACTCGAGATTCTTCCGTCGAGGATGCGCGGGAGTGGATTGCGGCGGTTTTTTGTCACCCATTGTTTTGCGATTGCCTGTGACTAATTGTGACGTAGGTATTAAAGGGATTTCATTCACACTGTTATTCAAAATTACAAAATACATGTGTATAGAGTTTATTTTATGGAAATAATGAAAATAAAATGCGATTTTTGAACTTTTTCCGTTGATACTTATAGAAACATGAAGTAAGTATAGTGACATACTGGTAAATACACAATCTTCGCAATTCTAATATTAAAGATCTTACTAAAATAGCTAAAAAAAAACGCTTAGAAAAATAATAGGTTTAAATAAATAATTGGATGACGCAACGCTGGTGAAGTTTTTGTTAGTCAACCGTGTTGTCTATACGTACAAAAAATAGTATACTTCTTTAAACCACGTGATCAGCCGCTGATATACATCAACTGTTCCTAAGGAAACAACTTTGAAATCGACAATGTTGAAGACTTGAAGCAGCAGATCACGTAGTTTTTAGGGATTGTCCTATTCTTTCGTAGGGGCAGTTTGCAAAAACTACGTGAATGTTTACAGCAGTGATATTAACAATGAGCACTCTCCTTTATCAACCTCCGATAGCTAAGAGGTGTGATAATGAGCTTGTTGCGGGAAGCACATAATAAGAGCGGTCGGCGCCTGCGCAGTTCGAGTCCGGTCGCGATGGACGTGTCACTCGCATGTGAGTACCGAAACAATTTATTAATGTTATGTTATAACATTTTGGGCCTAGGTATATGTTTGTTGTAAATTATAACAAATATATACCTAGGCCTAATATGTGGAAGCTCACAAGACTACAGAAACCTTTTAATTGTATTATACGATAATAATTTTAACATTGTAGATCAAAAACTATAAACACGATTTAATACAAGATGTAGAATTAGTTTGTCTCACTCAAAGGAGACGAACGTGTTAAATAATAAAATAACTTTTACTATGGGATCAACATCGTAAATATGAAAAAAAAAATAAGTGCTCTATACAAATGCTTAACGCTTTTCTTCAACGATAATAAATAAATAAATATTGGACAACATCACATACATTGCTCTGATCCTAAAGTAAGTAGCTACCACAACACCCAGACCCGAGCCAATATAGAAAAGTTCGTTTTCTACATTGACCCGACCGGGGATCGAACCCAGAACCTCAGAGATGGCGGCGCCATTTAAAGTCCGGTGTGCTCGCCTCTCGGCTACGGAGGTCGTCAAATACATACACAGGATGTTAAGTAAATTTTAATGTTATATAAAGCCGAAACTAGCCTATAAAGCTAGGCTAGGAATAAATACTATGGTGAAGTCAGAAATTTTAAATCATGATTAAAATTTTGAAATCATACAAAACATTTTTTTTGGAATCCGAATTGCCTTGCATGGAATTGCTAAAAACAAAAATTTACAATGTTTAAGCATTTCTGATCTTAACCAATAGTCAAATATTTGTAAAAATATTTCTATAGGGTGTTGACGGTAGTATACTACTCAAGCTATACATATAGCTACAACATTGATCAGAATACGCTGGCTTTGACAGCGAGAAAAAACACTTGAGGAATTTCATCTTGTCACGTGACGTCCTCGGTAGCTTAGTGGTCAAAGCACTCGCCCGGTATGCGATGGGACGTGGGTTCAAGTCCCACCTAAGGTCGATGATTTTTTTCAAGTGTTATTTATCTTCAATCCGATTTATGTTTTTTTTTTTCAAAAATGTTGATACCAAATTTCTGACTTCACCATATGATTTATGCATACGGTAACGCTAGTATCGGCATGATATAACATTTACCTAACACCCTGTATATCTATGGGATCATAGTAAAAGTTTGTGTATTGAACACATTCGCCACCTTTAACTTGAGATTGACAAAATACACATCCTGTATGTATGGGACTCGTCAAAACTAAATCAAACTCGAGAGTTAACTACAGGGTGTCTGGTGGCAGTAGTACCTATCCATCGAAGAATTCAAGCCACATCCTAGCTAGCAAAGTTGGTCCCGGCCAATATCGCTTGATATTGGTCGTGAAGCCTAGTCAGAGGCCTTAAGGCGGCTTGATAACATCTGACAGTAAGGTTTAGTCACTGGCCTTACAACACTCCTTCACCAATCCGCACCGGGCCCGCGTGGTGGAGTATGGCCCAAACCACCTCATAGTTGAGGTGAGGCCTGTGCCTTGCAGTGGGACGTATATAGGCATACTTTTAGCCGTTAGTTAGTTACCAGTGATCAAAGTAAAAGCGTGCTAAATAAGGCTTTTAGGGTTCCGTACCCAAAGGGTAAAACGGGACCCTATTACTAAGGCTCCCGCTGTCCGTCTGTCTGACTGTTTGTCTGTCTGTCTGTCTGTCTGTCTGTCTGTTTGTCTGTTTGTCTGTTTGTCTGTTTGTCTGTCTGTCTGTCTGTCTGTCTGTCTGTCTGTCTGTCTGTCTGTCTGTCTGTCTGTCTGTCTGTCTGTCTGTCTGTCTGTCTGTCTGTCTGTCTGTCTGTCTGTCTGTCTGTCTGTCTGTCTGTCTGTCCGTCCGTCTGTCACCAGGCTGTATCTTATCAACCGTGATAGTTAGAGTTGAAATTTTCACAGATGATGTATCTTTGTTGCCGCTATAACAACAAATACTAAAAAAACAGAATACAACAAATACTTAAGGCGCTCCCATACAACAAACGTGTTTTTCATTTGCCGTTTTTACAGATAATGGTACTGAACCCTTCGTGCGCGAGTCCGACTCGCACTTGGACGGTTTTTTATTTTATTTGTTTAGATCACTAGATTGTTTGAATCAATTCGCTTATAAGAATAAATGTGCTAAGTGCAAACTTAATTATAGGCGACAACAGCATGCACTAGAAACAACAGCAGTACTTTACTACATAAAACTATCCAATACAATAAAAAAATAAAATTCTTCAGACTTTTATCCAACCGGTACTCTTATTCCCAAAAAATTAGCAATCAGCATTAATCGCGCAGTCATCGCCCGATAAATGGTTAGTGTCAAAATTATTTACTTTTGATTTGGAGCTCTTAGTCGTAAATTCATCTTCGTAGTCGTTACACTCTAGGCAGAGCGGTCGTGGTCGTCAGTCAGGAGCACGTTGAGTGACAAGTTTCGTCATTCGGCGCCATTCTTGTCGAACCTATGTCAACTCATTTTGTTAATAATTAAAGCTATCGTTACAAGTCCATTTCTAGTCTACAAATGAATCGACCTCTTGACCTTTCATGTTTGATACGCAAATAGCGTCTGGTACACAGATATCATTGGACTTGTAGACATGACAATGTATCTTTATATTGAAACAAAATTATTCTTGTGTTCCCCTTTTCTATGGTTCCATGCACAGAAATATATCGAGATATTTCTGTGGTTCCATGCTTCTGTGGTAGCTAGTCCTATCAGCATTAAATTTCCTTCCAATTTAGTTGGCCTAGTTATCAACATAGATAATCCTGATTTGTGTATCTTACCCATTTGTAACAACTTCAGTGTATCCGTTCATGGTAGACCAAAATGAGCCTAGCAAAAAGACAATAAGTAATAAATTACTCTTTCTTTCTTCTATTAGCACTATGTACCTTTTATGGGTTGGCTTGGCTTAACCATGGTCCTACATTCAGGGGTGTCAGAGTAACCTCCTCGTGCGGCGGGGTGTTACTAATTACATTCGGTTACGATCGGGTGTAAGGAGTAGCATCCTGTCCTGGTTCACCCTGGGCAACGGGGGTTAGTAATTTCCTTCGGGTTATTGCTAGCTCACGGCTAAACTCTGCGGAAGACGCTCCCAGTGGGCTTTGGCAGCCCGCTTGTGGATGCGTCTTGGGGCGGCACTTGCGGGGGGTGATGACTCCCTACTCGTGCTGCCTAGACGGTGGTCGCGGAGGAAATCCGCGACCTGGCCGCGGGGTGCTGACCCTGCGGTTTGTGGTGTCTCTCGCTTCCCAGTATGGTTCGAGCTATGCTGGGCAGCGAGTGGGAGTAAGACGTGGGCGGCCTTTTGTTGCGACACTATGTCGTCGCAAAGGGTGGCCACGGATCGGGCTGGGAAGCTTAAACCCTTGCTGACCCGATCCGAAGTCGTAGAAGAGGGCGGAGGAGACGGCGTTGTGCCGCGCTCAGCTTCCCCCTTCTAGCGGACTAGTGGGTGCGGGGCGGGGGCCCTTAGCTCATATTGCACAGTCTGCCAGTCTGGGGTGATCCCGTGTGTACAGGATCACCCATTCCCTATGCCTGAGGCCCGGCATAGCCGTACGTAGATGATGCATGGATGTCGTCCATCCGGGTTCCCATGCATCATCAACATACGTTGAATGGTACACCGCAGGTTTTTTAGTGGGTATACCTCGCTGTGGAACAGCTTCTCTGTCTCACAGCGAGGGGAGTCCCACATAACCATGCTGCTTCCCCCGAGGCGGTATGGTATGCGAAGAGCATTTTTCCTGCGAGAAAAAAAAAAAAAAAAAAAAAAAAAATGGTCCTACATTCAGCGTATATACAATTTTTTTGACATTACCAACATTTCTAACGGTTACAGACCTCTATAACCCTGACTGAGTTGCATATCACCTTAACTTTAACCATAACTGTAACTTTAACCGGTGTTTCGGTATGGAGTTTGACAGACTTTTGACGTTCGTTAAAGTTGAAGTAAGATGGTGCAACCATAGACTTAGAATTCGCTACGCTTACTATAGGTGCAACCCAGCCATAGAAGTGAAAACTAGACCATTCGGAGTACGGCTACTTAAACAAGTACCTACTGATAAGATTTACTTAAACGGCTAAACACCAGTTCGGAAGTTAATCGAAGTTTAAAGTTTTAAAAAACTGTCTGTAAAATTAAGTGTCTTGCTTTGTATATTAGGGATAACTCGACTGCAATTTTTCTAAACACATATTCCTCAGTATTTATAAAATTAATCTATAGCTTTAAAGAAACGAATGAATGAAATAATAGTTGCGAAAAAACCTTGTTTTACGATATTTTTATGGTATGGTATATACGGTGGGAAAGTATTGAAGAACTTTTTGATTGTATCTGTAATGAATACTTATAAAGTTTATGTCCGCTCAACACTCAGCAGACAGCAAAAAGTATACATGCGTATAAAAAAAAAGCAAAGGTTTATGCGAATCTGATCTAAACCGATCGTGGCGATCGGTTTAGTAGTTTAGGTTCACAATGCCTGAAGAGCAAGGTATTCGATCAGTGCGTCCTACCGGTGATGACCTACGAAGCCCAAACGTGGAACATGACACTAAAGCTGGCCCACCGGCCTTCAGTGTCAAAGTAACGGACATAGTCCAAAATGTAGCAAGAGTGGAGACCACTTGGCAAACGTAGTGTAGGACGCCCCCCAGCCCGATGGACCGACAACCTTAGGAAGATGGCTGGCAGTGGCTGGATAAAAACAGCGGGAAATCGTGCACTTTAACGCCCTTTGGGAGACTTAAGTTCTTAATTAAAAATATAGATATGTCGTGGCCCGATCTTGAAATTAATCACTTCATGATGTGATAATCCATTTCATAAAATTGTCGTATTTCTTAAAACAGCCAACTAAAACTGGTTATATCGTTTTAACGTCAACGTTTGATGATATGTTAATCAACGTTTGGCCATATCATTAAAATAGGTTAAAATACGTTTACAAGTTACTGGAATTTGTTTAATGTGAGTTTTGGGCGATAGATAAATAGAACATTATAAATATTTGTAATTTTGAAAGTAAACTTATAAATAAAAGAGATTGAAATAGTTAAATAACCGAACTAACCTCCAAAATTACATGTCGAAATCCATAAATTTTTGACTGATTTTTCGACCGATTTTCATCAAAATCGCCTAGCTCAATGTTTTAACGATAATTCACTGCACTTTTATCTTCACTTTACACATTATTATTCACTTTAAGAACAGAATAATTATCCGCCGCCATGATGTACCACAATAACAAAGCGACATCAGCGCCACTGCCGGTGGATAATATAACAGTTTTACGATATGACCACCAACGTTTGGCCATTTCATGAAGTACTCGGTCATATCATCAAACGCTAACTAATTCATTGATCTGGTCTAACCACATCATGATGTGGGCAGCGGGTACAGTGCCGCATCATGAAAAACGTCAATTTTATGAAATGGTTGGCCACATCATGAAGTGTTTAATTCTAAGATCGGGCTACGACAGATACATTGATTTGAAATGTTGCGACATTTGACGTCACGCCTAGGTACAACTTTTACATAAAAGTGCCGTCACGAGCCCCCTCTCTCGAACTTTGACGCGCTTCCTCGTAATTTTTTGGTCGACTGACAAAAGATAAAATAAGAGTATTATTTTTTGATAATCTGAGGGACTAAATATAATTTCATTTTCTTTGCCCCAGTCGTCATTCCCATTTCTTACGAAACTTTTCTATCATGCAAATGGCATTACAATAACAATGCTGATAAACAATGTATTGTATTGATACACGAGAACTATAAGCTAACCTACCATTATAATTATGTGCAACAGCGTTCTGAACTTCTGATTGACGCAGAAAAACTACGCGGAAAATAATACGACTCAAACATTGGTTATTATTATAATTATAGAGTAAAGACACTTTTAGTAAGATCTGTTTCAATCATGCAGGATACAATCCTGAGAATTTATTACAGAGACCAATTAGTTATACTTAATTGCACGGATATGAGGGTAGAGAAAATCTTGAGTGTACCAAAGAAAAACTTTTTCATTTAATAGGTAAAGAAGAATCCTCATAATATATAAGAAGAAAGAAATTCAATGACTCACTCACTTTCCGACTGACTCATAGCTCTAGCCTTTGTCAGTAAATATTCTAATAATATTGCCTTTGGACCTATGAAACTGTCATTTTGTATAGAGGCTAGCCTTATATTGTAGAGAAAAATAAGGACGGATTTTTCAACACTCCCACGTTATATGGAATTTACTCGATTTTTAATGCCTGTTGATGTTTGTTGGTTGCTTAGTAGTTAAACAATGAGAATCACAATAAGTCTATGAGAATTATCCCATATGGAATTATATATTGAAAATATACTCTACGTAGTTTATTTGATCAGTGGATACGGCATTGTAAAGTAAAGTAAAGTATGCCTATATACGTCCCACTGCAGGGCACCACCTCAACTATGAGGTGGTTTGAGCCATACTCCACCACGCGGGCCCAGTGCGGATTGGTGGAGGGGTGTTGTAAGGCCAGTGACTAAACATTACCGCCAGATGTTATCAAGCCGCCTTAAGGCCTCTGACTAGGCTTCACGACCAATATCAAGCGATATTGGCCGGGACCAACTTTTAACGTGCCTTCCGAAGCACGGATACGGCATTGCAATTTTATTTATTCAAGTAAATTTATTTTTATTTATTCAAGTAAGTACACCAACAGCACAATGTACAAATCATCAAATTCTAGAACTAGTTAGTTAAGTTCAGGTTATGTTCTTATACATTTGCAAATTAAAGGTATACATAACATTTGCCAATTATAGTGGCGGTTATAGTGGATGTAAGTTAGGGCATTCATCACCAGCCTGTCACAGCCCACTGCTGGACACAGGCCTCTCCAAAAGGAAGATTTTGCCATAATCGCCACGCTTGGCAGGCGGGTTGGCGATCGCAGTTTGGCCAATGGTGGAGAGGAGACGCTGCTGGCCGTCTTCTTGTGGCGGTTCTCCTGTAGTCGCCTCTTACGACACCCATAGGTAGAGAAGGGTTGGTGCAATTCTTTTAATGTGCCGGCAACAAACGGCACCAAGTTAGGGCATTAATTTAAAAATAATAGAAAAATAAACTCTAAATGAATACCATCGATATAAATATTAAACATATCTTCAACTTAAGCCAAGCAATAGGGTTACCAATCTGTGACTATGGCTGGCACTAAAATTTCTTTAAAATTTAAAATCTATCAGCTTAAACTGCTGACTTTATCATCTCTTTTAACATGATTGTGGTTCGTTATGTAATAAGCCTGAACGACGAGCATTTCTATGCGAAAACTATTACAGAATTTAATGCAGCATTTTGCAATTGTTTCCTGGCTGGATACAGCCAGGTCTTTGTATAAGCTAGTAATTAAGAGTATGAATTGTACAAGTAGCTATTAGTAAGTATCATTTAATTTGTGTCTTCTATGAACGTGACTTCTTCTATTAAGAAACAACCTTCTCTAAATAAAATTAGTTTTAAAAAAACATGACTGTGGTTAGCTCAGATGAACCCAGCCCCTTAGACAAAAACCCTTACTACGCCAATGGCTAACCGATTGCTATTTTTCCATTTTTTACTGCGAGGTATACATTTGCAATCTGGGTGCCTAGTGAGAGTTGTACAAATAAAAGCTATTTAACAAAAAAATTAACCGCCAAAAAACTGAAAAGCAAAAAATAATAAACTTTTTTTCATTTAACCTTTACAACTAAGTTCCTCAACTAAGGTAAGTATACCTAATCAGCTCTTTTTGGAATCGGTGCCAGCGATTGTGAGTTAAAATGTGTTCATTCGCACCGACTTCAAAAAGCGCTGATTAGGTATACATACATTAGTTAAGGAACTTAGTTATTAAGGTTAAATGAAAAAAAGTTTATTATTTTTTGCTTTTCAGTTTTTTGGCGGTTAATTTTATAGCTTTTATTTAATGATTTTCTGTGGATATAAGATCAGCATTTAAATCTGAGAGTGAACAATAAATCACCCCTTTTTTCCCACCCTTAGGGTTTGATATTTTTTTTTTCAAATTAATATGCGACCAATTTCGAGGTATATCCTATCTAATAAAAATTATCAAAATCGGACTACTCTGTAAAAGAATTATTAAAATCGGACTACTCTGTAAAAAGTTATGCTTGGTCAAATATTACAATCAGTGAGTAAACAATCAATCATCCCTTGTTTTCCTACCCTTAGGGTTGTTTTTTTTATCTTTATATGGGACCCCCTTCGGACTACTCTGTAAAAAGTTATGCGTGATCATACATAAAAAAATATATATACGCGCAGTGGCGTGCGGTTCATATAGGAAATAAGGCAGTGCCTACCTGATAAATGAAATGGGGTAGGCAGTAGGTACTTACAAATGTGTGTCATTGATGAAAACCACTAATTTTCATCAATAAAACAGTCAAGTAAGTATCTACTGCCTACCTCGAAATAAAACTGATGCCCGCCACTGTATACGCGTCGACTTGAGAGCCTCCTCCGTTTTTTTTCGTCAGTTGATAAACAAGTCACTTTAATCGATCGAAAAGTTATACAAATTAACATTGACTTTTCGATGGAAGCAAGTTACGATTATTTTGTGGCACTCACACTAGGCCCTCTGAAAAATACAACATCGCCACCCATTTGTACGTATTATAACAATTTGTTTCCAGTTCTAGCGACGCTCGCGTTGGCTGCGTGTGCGCACGCCGTGGACCTCACCCTGCTCGACTCGCTCGGGGTGAAGGCGAAGCTACAGGACAACCCCTATGGGGGGATCAACATCGTACTGGAGCGCAGTAAGTTCATCATCATCATTTCAGCCACAGGATGTCCACTGCTGAACATAGCCTATTTTACACAGCGCAATATAGCGCAACTGGACAACCTGGAAGTCACTGCAGGAGGCCGATGTTACTTAGGCTTCCAGACTGGCCGGTTGCGCGCGGCTCCTTGCAACCTTTAGGTCGTTTGTCGGACTTGTGGGTAGACGTCTCACGCTGCGCTTGCCAGTAAGTTTAGCTAAATTTCAAAATTGTATGATATTTCGGTGTTGGGGTTCTAGCAGTTTACGCACAAGTTTTGGTTTTAACCAGAGAATATACAGGGTGTTTGGTAACGGGTATATCAAGCCGAAACAAGCCTGTTAATATGAGCATATAAATAGTAATAGGCGGTTTAAAAGCGTAATTATGACATTTATTTCGTTCTTGATTGTCGTTTCAATAATAAAATAATTAGCGCAACACTTATTTTCAGACCACTATACGATACTTTTTTTCGTCAAACCACTTCAATCATCATCAGTCATACCTGCATTAAGAGTTTTGAGTTTAGTTTAGTATTTATCAACGCTATTTACATTTTAAAAGTCCCACGGTTACCCAATGTATCCAGCCCCAGACGAAACACAAACAATGATTATACGATTATTTGGTAATAACCGGAGGAACACACTTAGGTATTACATTTAATCACTTCATAAATAAAATTTAAATCACGACGGCGATTTAAATTTAAATTGGTAAAGAAGAACATATTAAAATAATAAAAGACATCCATGACTCGGATACAATTGCTCGGGCCCGGTCATCATTTATCTTTGCGAGTTCCGAACAGTGATATAATGGCGTCACTACTTGGCTTGATGGCTTCGTATTTGTATGGTCCACAGGGTAAAAAAGGTCTTTTTTAAATGGTAGACAACTTAACATGGGTAGATTGCTTTGCTCCTACAGTAAGTAGCTAAATCAAGCACTTGTTTTATGGAAACCATAAACAAAGACAGCTAGCTACACACAGGCCAGACCAGACAATATTATACAGGTTGTATAATAGACTAGATCACTCCTTAGAACCACGTGATCAGCTGGTCATACAACAACTTTTTCCATGGGAGCAACATCGAAATAGATATATTTTTTAGTTGCTCCATACAAACTTACTCGCATACCTCGATGATTTAAGGAGCTTCTGAAAATAAAATCACGACGTTGCTGCCATAAGAGACGTGATTGTATGTATATGACCAGCTGATCACGTGGTTGCAAGGAGTGTCCGATTCTTCTGTTAATCCTGTAGAGAGTTCGTTTTCTTTATCGACCCGACTGAATCGAATTCGGGACCTCATAGATGTCGACATCAAGTCCAAGAGGCGAGTACCCCACTTGCCTCTAGGCTACAGAGGTCGTTATTTGCCATTACAGTATATTACTGTTTTCTAGATGACATATCAGAAGTGATCACCGTGATCGGGCGACACGCGGGTGCCGTCAAAGACGTAGTCCAAGATGGCGACGTGGTCATTCAGTTCTCCAATGATACAACAGTGAGGATCAGCGCCGAGGACATCGCAGGAGAGAAGAGAGGACAAGTGCTGACCCTGACGTGGGAGGCGCCGAAGACTGTCAAGCTGGAAGACTGCGTCAATTTAGGTACGAGTTTGGAACCTATCCCTTTGCAGTCCACTACTGGACGTAAGCCACTAAAAAGCGCCAAAGAGCTCGAACACCCGCTTTTTTTCATCCAACCACTGCCAGCCATCTATCTAAGGTCGACGGTCCATCGGGCTGGGGGGCGTCCTACACTACGTTTACCAAGCCGTGGTCTCCACTCGAGAACCCGTTTACTCCACCTTTCATCAGTTCTGCGACAGATGTTGCCAGCCCACTGCCACTTAAGCTTGCTACATTTTTGGAGTTTGGAACCTACTCTCTTAGTAAAAAAATGAGGAAAGGTATCTCGTGGGTCTGTTGGCTCCATCATATATCACTTCTGAAACCTTGAGACTTGTAGTGGTAGCGAGTAAGCCCAGCCTCAACAACAAGCCTTTACAACTTTTCAGAGCAACATTTAATAAATAAAGGGACCATTACCACTTATTACGAAAATGTTCGTCTGTATAGAACCTTTTCAATGGTAAGCCAGGTCTTGGCGTTAAGTATATTATATTTTTCTAAAACAATCTCAACTTCCAGGTTCCAACAAATGGTACGGTGGTCCCCAACAAAAACGTCAGTACTGGCCCATTGAGCGTCTCATTCTACCCGATTACTCCTACGTGACCAAAGAGGCTGACAACTGCGGCGTCGCAGAACCATACTGGCTGAGTTCTGCTGGCGTCTTCTACTACTTCGACAAGAAAGTCCCTCTCTTCGTAGACCAAAACAATCAGGACAAGAACGCCGCTTGCTTCAAAGCACAAGTCAAACCTCCGTATTCCAGCAAGAGAGATCGCAACGACTTGATATACGCTATCGGAATATTCGACGACGTTCGGAAAGCACATGAATATGCCGTAGAAAAATACCTGGGGAAGCCTACAGGAGTACCAGATGAGAAGATGATAACGTATCCTATCTGGTCCACTTGGGCGCGGTACAAACGAGATGTCGACCATGATGTTGTGTTGAAGTTTGCTGATGAAATCAAGAAATACGGATTCCCCAACAGTCAGTTGGAGATTGATGACCTGTGGGAGACGTGCTACGGTTCTCAGACTACTGACAAAGACAGGTTTCCGAATATGAAAAACACGGTGGAAAAGTTGAAGGAGAAAGGTTTCAGGGTGACAATTTGGTCGCACCCGTTTATTAACAAAGGCTGCGAACCCTGGTATTCTGAAGCTAAAGCGAAAGGGTAAGTTTTTAACGATTAAATAACTTTAAATTATTAAAAATATTAACTTCTTTTTATACAATACTTGTATTACTGCTAACTTTATCGATTTGAATTATCTTCCGAGAAGACTTAGTTCTTCTTTTCTTAACTTTTGCCTGCGACTTTGTCAGAGTAGGTTTTATAATTTAACTAACTTTAGAAAAATTAATATCCCACCCGATGACTCGACAACAAAACACTGTATAAAAGTTATTTATTTATAGATAAAAGTTTAGCCTAGTGTGCCCATTCAGCTAGTTCTGTTTAGCCATGTCATTAAAAACGTGACAGAAATCTAAACGTACAACAACGTTTCACATTTTTAAGAAAAAATAGTAATATCAAGTACTCTCCACTTCCCGACCAAGACCAGACAAGCCACAAAAGCAGTGGCGGGCATTATTTTTATATCGAGGTAGGCAGTAGATACTTCCTAATGTGTTTTATTGATGAAAATCTGTGGTTTTCCCCAAAAACACACATTTGTAAGTACCTACTGCCTACCTCATTTCATTTATCAGGCAGGCACTGCCTAATTGCCTATATGCGCCGCCCGCCCCTTCACAAAAGGTAAACCCATTTTATGTATGCGCCCGTGGCTCAGGGGACATGCAATGTGATAACCACCATCTATATTATTCCAGATACCTAGTCTCCTCTGAGTACGGGTCAGTGGAGACGAGCTGGTGGAATGACAACGAGACGACGACCGCCTACATCGACTTCACGAAGCCGGCCGCACGCGAGTGGTACATTGAGCGAATACAGGCGCTGAAGGATACTACTGGTATTGACAGCTTCAAGTTCGACGCTGGGGAATCCAGCTGGTCACCACAGGTGAGAAATTAAGGCGGGAGGCCTTAATTTACAATTTAACATACTAGCGTCTTTCGAGTGTCGACGACGTGGCAGTGTCCAATCAGCGTTAAGTAAATGCCGCTGCGCAAGCGTTGCGTCAATGCTAAATGGACGCTGCCACGACGTCGACGCTCAAGAGACGCTAGTGGGGGGTCCCTAAATCAAGCTGTAGTTGAAACCAGCTACCAGATATACAACGCGTATAAGTATATGAAGTTTTAGTACACGTATGATTTATGTGTATTTGAAATAACGCAAAACCTTTTGGGGAGCCATTCTACTTCTCAAATATTGTACAACAGCTTTTTCCATGTGGCAAATAGCAAAAAAAACACTTCCCAATACCCAACCACGCCCAGCTTATGATGATAGATGAAGTTCTAACATCCCCTACTCACTCGAATACTGAAGGTTTGCATTATTAATGCAGAGTGTAACAAAAGGAACGACTACGCCTCGAACATTTTAGCGCGATAATTGGTCATGAATGCAAACGGTTCAATTCCCGTTTTAAGGTCATTCAAAAAAAGTTTTTTTTTTAAATTCAATCTGGTTGCTCTAGGATACTCCACTGGAACAAAATATATTGTTATGTTATACCTCATGGTATCTATCTCGTAACACAAGTATGTAAATTCCTTACTCCGAGACATTGACAAGTGGTGTTGTCTTGCATATTAAAAAACTATTAACAAAACCACGCTTCATCTTCCATCAGATCCCAGTTCTGCAAGGCGACATCAGAGATCAGCCGGGAGTTATAACAGCCGATTATGTGAGAGCAGTCTCGACGTTCGGCCCAATGGTGGAAGTCAGATCTGGATACAGGTAAATTTTCTCCAACTTCCACATAAAACGTGTTAACACTAAGTTAGTTGGTTATAAGGAGTATTGAGAGCGTTAACTGGTGGTTTGTGAGCTAATTCAAAGCGAGGCTAGACAGAGAAATTGCTTTTTGGTCCTCACACAATACCTCATACCCACAAAACAACAACTCGTCTAAATACAAAATTCCATCCACATCGTTAATGCCGTTTCCGAGTTAAAAATATGTACATAATTTAAATTCAAGAAATAATTATTGCTCGTTTAAAGTTAAGCGCTCTTTAGGGAAGGCTTACGTACAGCAGTGGACTGCAAGAGGCCGAGATGATGAAACTTATTCGATTTGTTAAAAACTAATATCAAACGACTGACGAGCGCTGCCAACTAAGCTTCATTCAACAATACAATGTGTTCCTACAAATTTATAAAACAGTTATTTCAATTCTAGAACGCAAAACCTGCCAATCTTCATCCGCATGATCGACAAAGACACGTACTGGACCTTCGAGAACGGTCTCCCGACCCTCGTCACCACGCTGCTCCAGATGAACATGAACGGCTACCCGCTGGTGCTGCCCGACATGATAGGTGGGAACGGGTACAACGAGCCGCCCAGCAAGGAGCTGTTCATCAGGTGGCTGCAGGCCAACGCCTTTATGCCGAGCATGCAGTTCTCTTATGTGCCGTGGGACTTTGACAAAGAGGTGAGAAATGCTAGTCATCTTCACGTTTTTGTATTTTCTGAGAGTTTCAAATTGTTAAAATAGAATAGTATAGTTTTTGCATGACTTAAAAGAAAAATAGATAACAATATAAAAACTAGGATATTAATAATGTGTCAAAAAGTTAGCTCAGCATTTGCCGTGTTCTCATTAAAGCCAAAGAAAATCTGATAGTTGGTCAGTAACGGAATATTGTCTGCAAGAGATCGCTTCACGACAGACCGCCAAATTTGTGCATATTTTTAAATAAGTACTACTCTTACTTTAAAAAAATAAAGCATAACTATGTATTTTTATTCATAAATCATGAATAGATGGACCTTTCTATAGTCTAACGACACTGTAGGGGCGTGCGGTGCATATATGCAGGCAGTGCCTACCTAATAAATGAAATGAGTTAGGCAGTAGGTACTCAAAAATGTGTGTTTTATGGCGAAAACCACTGATTTTCATCAATAAAACACATTAGCTTGTATCTACTGCCTACCTCGAAATATAACCAACGCCCGCCATTGAGCGACAGTCACCTTCGCGTTCTTGCCGTCTAAGACCAGTGACCGAATCCTACCGCGCGCGGTGGATCGTCCCATGTAAACTCAGCTATTTCCTTAATGACTTTCCGAATAAAGTTGGTTAATCTTTTTCCAGACGATCGACATCAGCAAGAAGTACGTGGAACTGCACGCGCAGTACGCGCCGCAAATAATCGCGGCGTGCGCGAATGCAGTCGCGACTGGCGCGCCCGTCAACCCGCCCGTGTGGTGGATCGCACCTAACGATACCGAGGCCTATGACATCTCTGACCGTGAGTTCTTTTATGCCTTCAAATATCTACGTCTAATATCAGTTCTTTCGGTTCGTTTCAGGATCATTATGCTGGTTGATAAAAGGTATATGTAATTTAGGTTAATGATAACATCACGACTCAATTCTCGTCCCAATCTTCAGTTGCCACAGGGAAGTATTTTGGGACCTTTGTTATTTTCAATGTACATCAATGGCTTCCCTAAGTCATTAAACCAAGAATGCATTTTATTCGCCAACGATAAGTTTGTGGCGACTCAATGTATTGTACGGCTGCTGAAAATTTATTAAAATAAGATTTTCAGGTATATTACTGAAAAATCGTAGCTGAGATTCGTATAAATGTAGCGATACTCCGATCACAGCTGCCACCACTATAACTTAAATAATAGATTATTTTTTTGCCTACTATTAGAAAGATGTCTGGCAGCAAATGTAAACTGACAGCCCAAGATAGAACGAAGTGGACGGTACTCCGTCTATGCCTGCCTACACTAAATGATGCCAACACTAAATTGGTCACAACAATAGTTGACACCACCAATCAATTGACATACTTTTTATGAGCTGTCAAAACAGATATATACCTTATAATTTGTATGGCGATATCGGATTATGACGTCACTATCCGATAAACTCAACTGCCTTACTTTTTTACGATTTTAAAGCAATCAAAAATCAGTTGGCTTCTTAAATGAAATTATACTGAGTTATTAGACCTAAAATAAAGTGTCTGTTATAATAAATGATGCCTTAGAATTATTTATGAATGAGGTCAACATACCTATTATGATTGTTGACGAGCTTTTTTTTCAGTACGAAACTATGTTACTCTATATATTATGGCTAAGGAAGAGTGGGGATTTCTGACACAAATATTCCCAAATTTAAAAGAAGACATCAACAAAACTTTTGTACCTAATAGTATTTTGTGTCATTTACAAAATACATTATTTTTGTGAAAAACGATGTAAATACCACCATCATCATCATTTTAACCACACTACTTGCACTTACTGTTGTCTTTTATTTACGCGAACACGATACATTTAAATGAAACTACTTTTACGGATTATTTCGCGATTTATTAATATTTTATTTAACCTGACGTTTCGAACACTTTACAGCGTTCGTGGTCACAGGTAGACTAAGGTGTTATTCGTCTTTACAATATTTTGAAAAAACTATAAACTACCGTCACTCAGTTAATATTAATTTGTGTTCCTATCTACGCAAAAAGAGCTAACTGTATCTAGAGGTCTTGCAGTGCGGGGCCTAGCATGGGATTTCGTTAAAACAGGATCCCATGCTGGTGGTATTTTCCAACCATCTTCTCTGTTGAAATTCGGGTGTCTTCTAATTTCAATTGCCTCCCGTAACATGCGAGGAACAAATCGTCGTTCTCTTGCAAGGACTTTAGGCTGGTCAAATCGTATGAAATGGTTGGGTGTATCTAAGGCATGTTCACACACTGCAGACTTAGTATTCCGTCTATGTTTGATGTCGGCTATATGTTCTTTTACCCGCACGCCTATACTTCGTTTTGTTTGACCGATATAGGAGAGCCCACAGTCACATTCCAGTCTGTACACCCCCGCATCTTGAAGAGGTATGTTGCACTTGACAGGTGGTAAAAATTGGTTAATCTTTTTCGGCGGCTTGAAGTAGGTTTTGATTGAAGCGCGCTTCAAAATGTTTCCAATCTTGTCAGTGACACCCTTCATATAAGGTAGTACAGCAGGTTGGCGTTCGACGGTGGAATGCTTGACCCGGGGTCTAGAACGACGTGGTACCGGCAACTGGTTTTCCCGTAGTACCTTCCTGACATGCTGGAGCTCGCCAGCCAGGTGTTGGTCGTCACAGATACCCCTTGCTCTCTGAAACAACGATTTGCCTACGGTAGCCAACTGTCGAGGATGATGGTGAGAGGCACCATTGAGGTATTTATCTGTATGGGTGGCTTTACGAAAAACTGTATGACTAAGAGTATGATCCGGATTCCTAGTAAGTAAAATGTCTAAGAAAGCTATTTTTTGTTTGCCTCAATTTCCAAAGTAAATTTGATTTTTGGGTGGATTGAATTTAAATGTTCTAGAAAAGCAGAGACTTGATTGGTGGGTAAAATTGTAAAAGTATCATCTACGTACCGTTTATAGAACCTGGGTGTTATAGGTGATGTGCCTAGAGCTCTGGCCTCGAAGTCCTCCATGAAAATGTCTGCGACAACAGGTGATACTGGAGAGCCCATAGCCACACCATCTACTTGTACATAGAATTCATTGTCCCACAGTAAATATCCCGATGTTAGGCAATGTTCCAATAGTTCCGCATATTCTATAGGCATATCAAGTTCAACTAACTTCCTTTTAGTAATTTCAATGCAGTCCTGTACTGGTAAACTTGTAAATAGGGACTGTACATCAAAACTGACCATAGTTTCATTATCCGCTAGGTGTAGGTGTTTAACCTCGCTGATAAAATGGTAGGAATCCTTCACATGTGCTGTAGTTGTTCCTCTTAGCCGAGATAGTGATCTAGCTACGTGCTGAGCCAGTCTGTAGGTTGGTGTATCAATCTGACTCACAATAGGACGTAGCGGGACATTTGGTTTGTGTATTGGTTTGTGTGTCTTTTTGCGTAGATAGGAACACAAATTCACACTACTTGCACTGCTGAACATAGGCCTCCTCCAATTCCAGATTCCAGATTGACCAGTAACGCCTGCATCCAGCATACATATGCATATTACTAATAGAGCTATTTCTCTTCCAGAATACATGCTAGGCGAGACGATCCTAGTAGCCCCAGTGCTCGAGAAGGGAGCTACGGAGAGGGACGTGTACCTGCCGGCGGGGGAGTGGCTGGCGCGCGGGGACCCGGCGCGCCGCCACGCCGGGCCCGACTGGCTGCGCCGGCACCCCGCCCCGCTGCGGGACCTGCCCTACTTTGTGAAGGCGTAGGGTTCCATTGTGTACTACCAGTATTGTTTGTAATAAATTGTAGCTAATTTATAGGTTTGAATATTTTTTTTAGTCCTTCAACATAGTAGTAAGTTTAAGTCAGTTTTTAGCTGACTCGATAAGCCTGTGCTAAAGGTAAAACGATTATAAATTATTTTACCTGGAATAGGCTAGTTAACACCACCAATCATAATAAAGACAGTTGAACCGATTTTTATTTCACTGACCTTTTTCTAATATGAAGTAATACTGCAATGTTCTGTTGCCTGAGTGCCGAAAATAGATTTTCGGCATGTTGTTCAAAGCTTAACAAACTTAAAAAGCAAAACAATAACAAACGTATAACGAAAAAATCGACAATAACAGTAATAAGGCAAAACTGGAACTACTCCGAAGTACAACGAAAACACAAACCACATAAAAGGCAAAAAGCACTCATACGCCATACGTGACGACAAAGCACAGGCTTTGACAAGCCGACCGCATCGAATCATCGGACGTTTATCGATTAAGGGTCGATTTTGTGTGGTCAATCCCTATAGGAAAGCGTTCCGTTTTACGCATCAAGTATTTCAGGAGATTTTTTGTTTGCTTATTTTAAAATTCCGCAGCAATAATAATAAATTGAATAATCACTTAGATTTCTAGATGAAATATTATAAAGCTTTTTGCTTCAATTAAATTATAAAATGTTTTTAATAAAATATTACCTCATTAATTCGTAAATAGTATGGGTGGACCGAAACGTGTGAAGTGTCAGAGCGATCATCTTATCTTGAATGGATGGACTATAGCTGATAATATCGAATCGATACTGTCGAAAGTTTTTATCCAATAATCGATTGGCGAATTTGTATTTAGGCACCAGAACAAAAGAAATCTCCAAGAGAGAAAAAGAGTCAGCATTTTTTTAAAAACCAACACGGATTTTGTTTTTGAAGTCTGGATTTGATTCATAAATAAAATAATCGAAAATAATAACTATACACATTTATTTATACAATAATATCTTACACAATGTAACTTAAAACCTAATTTACAACAATCTCCTTCACGAGCCCATCCCCTAGTATCCTGAAGTCTTCTACTAGAGCCTCGATGTTCACTTTGTACTTCACTTCCCCCTTCACTGTGACGGGTTTGAGCGCGTTCGCGTTTAGGAGCTGAAAAAAAAATAGGATAAAGGTTTTTCACTAATAAGTGTAGTGTCGTGTCGTTTACGATACTATTAATTAACTACTAAGATCCACAGTTATTAAATTTAAATTATCCTGAACTATAGTGTTTTCGATAATAGGATAAAGGTTTTTCACTAATAAGTGTAGTTTCGTGTCGTTTACGATAGTATGAATTATCTAATCAGATCCACATATATTACATTTAAAATATCCTGAACTATAGTGTTTTCGAATTACAGTGACTTCTGTGACAGTTCACTGTTGACACTTAATAGTAATGCACTCTTAACAAAATCCGATCGAGATAGTTAATCAAGAGAGTAATCGATTTTGATCTTAATAATATGTCTTTTGTACATTATTAGTTATTTGTAAAATAATTAATTAGTAATTCCTAAGTAGTCAGAAAGTCGAAAAATGTAAACACTCACTGAATTAAATTTTTTGGTAAGTGCGGACTATTTTTTTATGAGTTAGTAGATTTCGATATTATTTCTATAGAAATCCGAATCTAAATTTAGTTTTAGGGCTTGCATTTTTAAAAGTTTTGTTGACTTTTATTACGATGTCGATTCATTTAATTATTTTCTAGCTGCATCTACTGCTAATATACCATTAACTACCAAAATATAAAAATTAAATTAAATTTTTAAAAATAATTAAAAAATTTTCATTAAAAAAAACGCTTGATAAAAGAAATCGTTCCGCATTAAAAAGCAGTCGTGTAAGCGTCTTATAAGTAAAAATTATTAAACTATGGCTTAAGACTTACTTGGAATTCCTTAGTTTCGGCGATATCAGGTTTCCATAGCACGGCGATGACTTCTCCGCCGTACGAGTCGTGGAAAAACAGAGCGAACTCCCCGTACGCACTCTGAAATAATTCAGTTGAAAACTCAATAAATAAATCAATAAAATGAAGTTATTTCAAACTTTTTTTACACGTTCAAATATATGTTTTTTATGGTACCTATTAGATCTCAATGAACTTTTCGTATTGGAGAATAGAATCAAAGTTGATAAAAAGTTTATTTCCTCAAAGATTAAATAGCACACTAAACATTTACGTTTAATGTACTTATTTTATTGCTCTAAAAGTGCTTAAAATTAAGTTGAAACACCGGCCAAGTGCGAGTCGGCCTCGCGCACGAAGGGTTCCGCACCATTATCTATAAAAACGAGCAAAAAAAAAATCACGTTTTTAGTATGGGGGCTCTTAAATATTTATTTTATTCTGGTTTTTAGTATTTTTTAATAAAGCGGCCACAGAAATACATCATCTGTGAAAATTTCAACTGTCTAGCTACCACGGTTCATGAGATACAGCCTGGTGACAGACGGACAGACAGACAGACGGGACAGCGGAGCCTCACTACTAGGTCGTTTAACCCTTTGGGTACGGAATCCTAAAAACTAACAATTCTGCAGGAAGGGACACAGATTTTTAAGAGACCCCTTTAACTGGGCTAGATGATCGACGTTGCTGTTAAAAGAACTAACAAATTCCACCTACCCTCAACTCCCGCAAATACAAGTCGACCGGATGGAACTCGACCACGGGTATGACGTCACTCTCCTTCTCCTCCGCGACCGGCAGCAAAGTGGCCGGCCGGTCTACACGTTCGCTCGTGAATGGGACGAGATGCGAATGCAAGTGGATGATGACGTCGTAGCCCGCGAGGGACGGGACGAACGCGCCCTGGTAGGAAAATAAGACAATTTAATCTGAGATATACTTTGTGAGGTTGTTTGTTGTTTATACAGAGTAATTTGTAAAATATCAACTATCTCGCAAGACTAGGTAGCTAACATCATAAACAACTACATTTGTTCTACGATTTTTAATAATTTGCAAATTATACTTTCATACAAAATACAATTTAATTTTACGTCAGAATGCTCTTATCTCTTTGCGCATCGCATCGCCTTTTCGTGTGTGAATGAAACAGAGACATACAAATGTCACGACAGTACAATAAAAGCTTGGCAAATCATTTTTAAATTATGTAAGTATTGAGTTATGATAAAATTCGTGTGTGATGATGCCTAAAATTTTTAAAACCAATCGACAACATGCAAAAAGTTTCTATTTTTGGAAAAAAAATCTTTCGTTTTGCTTCTTTTTAGGACAAATATGTGCTTAATTGATAAATTAAACCAACTCTCAGTTAAAAAAGTTAAATCTATAAATCCATAGGCAATGGACATATAAATGTTTATGATATTAAATGGCAAAAATATACAAATCTTCGGCTCTTCTATAACGTTATAACTTAACACTTAAAACGAATACCGCTTTTACTAAGAGTCGAACCCACTTCGACATTTCAGTTCATTATCATAATAAACCATTAAAAATTTACTGCTACACATAAGAAAACATTTTTAGAACTTCTAATTGTTGAATTTATGTGTTCACGGATACATATATTGGGATACAATTATTATGCTTAACCCGTCAGACAACATGATGAAGACACAATAAAAGTTAATTATTACATGTAGATGCTTTTAGCTTGATACGATTCACAATACACATTATGCTTATTTAATTATTTGTACTCTTTGTCGAAATAAATAATATCAACAGCGTGGCGTCGTAAGCATCCACACTCGCAGAATCAGCCCTTGCTACTCCACACCCTGTGCAATCCCTCATCTATCATAATAAACAGCATCAAGTACTAAAAGTCACTCACGAACACGTATGAAAAATCATACACTCCCGCAATTAAAAAATAACTTATTAACGTCATGTCCAAATGAATCTTTAAAAATGAATAAGTTTACATAGCCGCATTTATAGTCTATTCAGGATAAGAAGATTGCTGTGACACATGACTGATCACGCTTATAGTGATGCGCTCCACAGAAATCTAATCGATTCTTTTCGGAAATCAAGAAAGTTTATAAAGATAGTTGAATAGATTGTTTTTTCACTGACCTTTTTCTTATTAAATGTTTTTCATAAAATCATTAATTCGTAAGTAGTATGGGTGGACCGGAACGTGTGAAGTGTCAGAGCGATCATCTTATCCTGAATGGACTACAGTCTGAATAAGCATTTAATCAAACCATATTCGTTCAATTAGCACAAATTGTATTGTATGGTCACAGTACATATCTATATAGTATGGAAACTAGGCCTGTTTGTACGAGATACGAGATACGTCAAATACGTCAATGGAGCGATAGGGTTGTGTTAAAAAGTAGATTAAAACCCCGCGCGGACTAAAAACAATAGAAATGAAGACAAAGCGTTGACCGAAGAGGATTTAAATATTACGCTTTTAAGTTCTACAGCGACAGTGACAACTGACATCATCTCGTCTCGTATCGGCAGTATTCGGCATCCCCGACTCTCAGTACTCTTAATTTACTGAGATTTCTTGTTGAGCCGTGCGCATGTGCGAGTACGTCATTTTGACCGTTTTATAGGTAGTTTCTTTACTGTATAGATATATATATATATATTGTTTTAAACTTTCATGATCACTAACATTAGAATAGTTTGTTACGGGATTGCTACCATGTACCTTATTTTTGAGTTCCCGCTATTTCTTTTTATTTCCCGTTGTTCCCGATATTGAGTTACTCCGTGATCATGGCGTTTGCAACAGTGCCGAAATATCGGGAATTCAAAAATATGGTAAATGGTAGCAATCCCGTAACAAACTATTCTAATATATATAAGGTGTAAATTTATCAGTTAACTCTTTTCTAGGAGGTGGTTCTACTGTTAAAATAAAACAACTTTTTGTATGAGACCAACTTCGAAATCGTAAAAAAATATTTCATATCTTTATACAAACTTATCTCAGCTGGTCTGCCGTTTTGTATGGGGAAATGGTTTTTTGTTTTGCTATTTTGAAGTTGGTCCCATAGATAATTTGTTCTATTTAAGCAGTAGAATCATCCCCTAGAAAAGAGTTAACTAATAAGTTTACACCTTATATATATATAATATACTGTGGTATGGTTGTATCATGCTATGTCAATAAAAAATCAAAATCAAAAGTGACTCACCAACACATTATCCTTCATATCACCCAACAGCGCATCACTAAAGTAGTTCAGAGCGCTACCGGCTAGCGTCCTCACTCGCGCCAGTACTGGCGGCGCGGGCGCGTCGCTGCCCCACGCGTTGGGCAAGTCGCCGTCGTATGACGTCACGATATGGATCTTCGACGTTTGCGGCTCGCGGGAAGCGAACTGGCTTTCTAGTTCCATTATTTCTTCACCTGGATAAAGTTCAAGTTTTAACGCAGTTAAAACTTTGTAAATTTTAGTTTTTAGCAATTCAATGCGAGGTTTTAATTAAAGATAAGAACACTTGAAAAAAAAATATCACTTGAAAAAATCATCGACCTCAGGTGGGAACCTCAGGATTTTTTTTTCAATTGTTATTTATCTTTAACAGTTGAAACAGTTGTTTCAAAATAATGTCTCTACATTAAAAAACAACCGACCAAGTGAGTATCGTGCCACGCGCAGTATAGGGTTCCGTAGTTGCTTGTCGTTACCACAATATATTTCAGTAATTACTTCGTTTAAATCACTTTTCATGTTTTCCTCTAAGGAAATTTTTAACGACTAAGTTCAAAGACCGTTATGTTTTTCCATTAAAGTTCATGAAAAGCACTTATCATGAATTTTTGCAGATTTTTCAAGCCAATAGTTTAGCTTTTAGAGGAGGGGGGAGGGGTAGACAGCCTAATCGAGCAAAAATTGGCACTTTAAAGTTTCATATATCGCAAACGGATCCCTAAATCGAGTCTTAGCAACCGCTAAGTCATTTTAAAGGAACTATGCAACGATACCCCACACGATGTGATGGACGATGAAAAAAAAATACCACGTTACGGGAGATACCCTGAAAATTTTTTTTATCCAAAATTGTATTCTACCGTTTTGTCGGCGTGATTGAAACCTCGGACGGACAGACAGACGGACGTGACGAAACTATAAGGGTTTCTTGTCAGGACTACGGAACCCTAAAAATGGCTTAAGTTAATCCGTTTAATATAAACTATGTACTACTAAGGGACGTTGAAGTAGAAATAACGTAACCCAATTATTTAAGGATGTTAAGACCTCCCTTCGTAAAGCACCGTAACGTTTTACAAGAGTCTTCACGGTATAATTTTTCGTTACACTTGAATGCCCTTTTTCAAATTCAAATGTTTTATTTGCTATTAAATAGGGTGGGTACAAATAATGTTGATGGTAAATTTAAATAACATGGTGCGCCTATTTAGCCATAAACAATAGCATGCAAATGTGAAGCAATAAATTAATGATAAATATTATTAAGTAAAATAGACAGTCTTAAAAATATTTAATTTCAGATCAATATTGTATCGATTATTTTACTATCATAAAATTTTAGCCCTTGTTCTCTAGAAAGTCTTTGACAGAATAAAAGGTTTTTTCCATTAGCCATTTACGCAACGATTTGCTGAACATTTCGGCTGGCAGTTGCTTAATCGGTTTTGGAATTTTATTATAGACAGCCGTGCACATTTAAAAGTCCTATCTATCAAAATCAGTCCAGCGGATTCGAAAATTTGTATTAATGTATTTGGTAACTTACGTTTCATATCCTCATTGAAGTCCAGTACGATCATTTCTCTAGCCCAATCTGTCTCCGCGACCAGCCGCAACACTCTCAGCAGCCCAACGGTGGGCATAGTGGGCGGGGTTAGCGGCTGGGGGTGCAGGAACACCGCGGCCACTAGTAGTTCCGCTAGAGTGGGGGGGAAGTGTGGGGGGGACAGCAGGTGGGCGCTGAGCCAGCGCTTGAAGATGCAGGCCGTCGGACCGAAGGCTGGCTGCTTTTGGTGTAGACTGGAAAGGAAAATAAAACACTAAAGTCGCGTTTACACTAGGCAACATTTGGCCCGCAACACGTGACGCTTAATTAATTGATGTAGCTTGGAACTATGGTGGCACAGAAGAAAGAGAATATTTAAAAAAATTTTGTTTGATAACAATCTGACTGATCTAAAAGATCAGTCAGAACATATATACCCTATAAATAAAATAGGTAATAAATAAATAAATATTAAATAACATCAGAATATCTGATAAATTGGTCTGATCCTACGGCAAGTAGCTAAAGCACTTGTGTTAAAGTAATCAGAAAAAACCCTGTACGGCAACGTTCCCGGCTGGCGCGCAGCATGATGCACGGCTCGTTTGTTTAGAGAGCATCGTTAGTTGAGCATCAATAGGGATGTTGACCCCATTCATAAATAATTCTAAGGCATCATTTATTAAAACAGACACTTTATTTTAGGCCTAATAACTCAGTACAATTCCATTTAAGAGACAAACTGATTTTTGATTGCTTTAAAATCGTAGAAAAGTACGGCAATTGAGTTTATCGGATAGTGACGTCATAATCCGATATCGCCATACAAATTATAAGGAAGATATCTGTTTTGACAGCTCATAAAAAGTATGTCAAATGATTGGTGGTGTCAACTAGCCTATTGTTATCGTTTCAACATGTTTTGCAACATGTCGCGCGCCAAATGTTGCCTAGTGGAAACGCGGCTTAAGGCCGGATTCGATCAAGCTGGAGTAAGTCGTAACTCGAGGGTTAACCACTGCTTAATCTACAAATAAGCCAATTTTTCATTTTACCTTAAATAAATCTTAGAATAAGTTAAGCATATAATAGACTAGCAGCCCGTCCCGGCTTCGCACGGGGTAGACAATTATCGCTAATACACTCGGCATCAAAAAAATCGCACCTCCGCGAAAATAACTTTCGAGCGTTATAAACCCTTAACACACGTATGAACCGCTAACAATATTGGTGTCATTTGAAAGCCCAATTAAACACACTTAAAACAAATCCATTTCATTAAATAAATAAAAAAGCCTGATACGTCAAATGTGCCCCTAAACAAAAATGGCAATTTTGCTCCTTAAAAGGGCCACTATTTGCGCTACCTTTTGTGGGTATAAAACGGCCAACACAAGTTCAATGTGGGTCATTTGCTATCTAACCGTTAAAGGGGACACACAAGAAGTACTTTCACAAGAAAAACAACATTGAAAATGTACACCACTGCTGATGAAGCCGCACAAGTGATTGCACTACTGCAATCAGGGATGCGACAGTGTAATGTCGCTCGACAGTTCAACTTGAGCCGCTTTTCGGTTTGAAGAGTGTACCAGCGCTTCCTTGAGACTAGTGGCAACGTACGAAGGCATGGGTCTGGTAGACGTCGCTACACCTGGGAAAGTAACGACCGATTTATCGTATCGACGTCTCTGAGAAATTGGTTCTCTAATGCTGTTGAGTTGCAACACCAGCTCCAGGCAGCTCGCAGAACAACCGTAATCATCTTTACAGTTAGATGTAGACTGCAAGAGAAGAATATAGTGGCTCATAGAGCTGCTACGGGTCCAAAATTGACCACAGTTCATCGGCGAGCCTGCTTGCAGTTTGCTCGCGAACACGTCGGTGGGACCCTTGACCAACGGAGGGATGTTCTCTTCTGAGACGAGACTAGAGTGTGCTTTTTCTGCAACGATAAACGCCGAAGAGTGTACTGAATACAGGGGGAACGTTTTGTCCAAGCCTAGATCCAGGAGACGGTGGAATTCGGAGGCAGTTTCTGCATATTTTGGAGCGGCATGTCGGCCGACGGTAAAACCGATCTTGTGGGCGTTTTCCGGAGTGGAGATGCTCGCGGGCAAGGGTCACTGACTGCACAGCGATACAAAAAGGAGATCCTAGAAGAGCATGTGGTCCACTATGCCAGTTTAGTTGGCAAGGGGTTCACATAAATGCATGATAACGCTCGCACTCATACTGCAGTAACTGTGCATAACTACCGTCAAGAGGATGGAATCTCTGTCATGTCGTCGCCAGTGAGAAGTCCAGACCTTAACCCAATAGAGCTCTTCTGGGACCATCTAAAACGCAAGATTCAGTCTCATGATCTCGCTCCCACGACTCTCCAGGAGCTCGAAGAGGCCGTTATGCAGGAATGTGCCCGTATCCCTCAAGAAGATATTCTAAAACTGGTAAGATCCATAAAGAAGCGTATGGAAGCCATCTTTAGGGTAAGGGAGAGTAACACTAGGTTTTAAGTTGGTTTCAAGCAACTGTTGTATTTTTTTAAATGTTACTCACTTATTTTTAACTAGAGCTTAATTTAAAGATTTTTTATTGTTTTATAAACTTATTGTTTTTTTCGCGTGGCACCAATTAAAAACAATGATTCTATTGTTATTGGGTTATCCTTTTTATTACCTTTAAAATGAAACTTATCACTGCCCTCATTGATTCCAAATAAGGCTTAGACCTTTTGAAGTGATTTTTCAAAATGTGCGATTTTTTTGAAGCTAAGTCTAGTTTCGGCAGCGCATTCGACGAAAGACATTTTAAGACTCATTTTTCTAAACCTTCGGTTACATTGTTCAAATTTTACCAAGGATCCCTAATTTTTTTCAAAATGAAATGTAGCGTATGTCAAATTGGAAGAATGTAGCATTATATTGGTGAAAGAATTTTTTAAATCGGCCCAGTACTTTTTGAGCCTATTCATTACAAACATACAAAAATAGGTACAAATCTTTCCTCTTTATAATATTAGTATAGATATAGATTTATGTCAAAGGTAGCACTTGCTAAACAGACACTGATCGCATAGAAACTGTCATATATCAATAATTGACATTGACACTCTCTAATCCTACAAAATTAAATTTTTATGGCATTTCAAGACAGCCTAGAAGAGAATGGATTTCATTAATTTTGGTAGGTTTATACATTCGTTCATCATTCGCACTTGAACCATAGAACAACAATATAAGGAACAGTGTATGACATAAGTAAGTTAAAAAAACGTAAACGAAACGAGTTAGATATTCTCGTAATAGCTAAACTGGGATTAATTAATGTTTCGACGAATCCAGCCTAAGGCCCACTTGCGAATCTCAGGATTAGCGACTTTAATCCCGAGCTATCCACTAACACGGTATTAAAAATAATTCTATAGCTGTCAGTTTGGTATGACGATAACAGAGACAGAATGATGTCTTAATCTCGTACTAAACTAATCCGGTGGTGCGCAAGTCCACCTAATTTTAATTAAGGACACCTTTAATTGAAGAATAATAACACTTGAAAAAAATCATCGACCTCAGGTGGGACTCGAACCCACGTCCCATCGCATACCGGGTGAGTGCTTTGACTACTAAGCTACCGAGCTACCACTAATCTTGTCACGTGACGTCCTCGGTAGCTTAGTGGTCGCCCGGTATGCGATGGGACGTGGGTTCGAGTCCAACCTGAGGTCGATGATTTTTTTCAAGTTTTATTTATCTTCAATTAAACCTTGCATGGAATTGCTAAAAACAAAATTTACAATGTTTAAGCATTTCTGATCTTAACCAATAGTCAAATATTTGTAAAAATATTTCTATAGGGTGTTGACGGTAGTATACTACTCAGCTATACATATAGCTACAACATTGATCAGAATACGCTGGCTTTGACAGCGAGAAAAAACACTTGAAGAATTTCATCTTGTCACGTGACGTCCTTGGTAGCTTAGTGGTCAAAGCACTCGCCCGGTATGCGATGGGACGTGGGTTCGAGTCCCACCTGAGGTCGATGATTTTTTTCAAGTGTTATTTATCTTCAATTAAACCTTGCATGGAATTGCTAAAAACAAAATTTACAATAAGGACACCTTTCTCTTTTAAAAGTTAAATATCGCTTTAAGTCGTATATTTATTTAATATTAGATATAAGCACTCACATTTGAAAGTCGTGGCAGCCTGTTACTGAATCTACACTTAGTTATTTTATTTTTATAGTTTAACTTTTTAATTGTAAATTGTTTAATTTAAATTGTTTATTAGAAAAATGCTTCTATTCGTTGCAAGAGTTTTTAGATTTAAAATAATCTTATGTTAATATATTTAATGGTAGCGGCTATTTTATAGGTATTTGTCGTGTTAATTCTAACTCTGGATTCTGAAAGCAGTCTAAATTATTAGGTTCGTTTTGGTTAAATATTGATTTTTGATAATTATGTTTTCGCAATTATTTTTACTTTAAATTATAAATCTCTATGTTGCGATGCCCTAACAGGGTTCATGTCATGGTACTGTAAACAAATACATATAACACCTTTGTAAACCACATGAATGCAATAAATATATTCAATTTGAATTGAATTTGAATTGTATTAGTGTACGATTTGTTGGTTGCTCTTAAAAAATAAAAAAATCTTATTTATAAAATTCTCGTGTCACAATGTTCGTTCCCGTACTCCTCCGAAACGGCTTGACCGATTCTCATGAAATTTTGTGAGCATATTGAGTAGGTCTGAGAATCGGCTAACATCTATTTTTCATACCCCTTAGTGATAAGGGTTGTCTACCCTTAATTATTTATATGGCAAAACAACGTTTGCCGGGTCAGCTAGTAAATAAATAAATTTCATCAAAGGATGACAAATAATATTATCTGTTTTCTTACACCTAGCCTAGAGGCCTAGCACGAAAATGTATCTTTCGTTCGGTCGTATAAACCTAACAAATTAAAATAACCAGTCTCATGTGTCAATCCTTTGATAAAATATGACCAACTCAATCTAGCCTTGTAAAAAATCCGACCGTTTTCAATTGTTCATAAATTAAATAAAAGTGAGGATACATATTTTAATTTGATTAAAATGATTTTCCAAGCTTGAGACGACCTCCGTAGACGAGAGGCGAGTACGCCGAGACTTTAAATGGCGCCGCCATCTCCGAGGTTTCGTGTTCGATCCCCGGTCGGGTAAATGTAGAAAACGAACTTTTCTTTATTGTCCCGTTTCTGGGTGTTGTGGTACCGTCGTTGTTTCTGATTTCTATAACACAAGTGCTTTAGCTACTTACCTTAGGATCAGAGCAATGCATGTGATGTTGTCCAATATTTATTTATTAAAAAAAATCTTTAGTTAAATAAACTCACCCATGCAACGCCCCCCTCAATCTCGGCATCAGCACAGTATCTCGTTGCAGCTTCAAACTCTCCTCACTCTCCCTAAACTTCGCCACGCCATCTTCCGTCTCCCTCCGCAATAGCGTTATCTCTTTCGGATGCACGATCTGCAGTCGGAACACGAGCCCGCTCCGAAGCACGTCGAGGTGGGAGGGGTAAGCTTGGGTGGGGAGGGAGTACTGCTTGCGGAGGCGCTCGGAGATTTGAAGGTTGAAAGCCGCTTTTAGGCAACGGAAGGCGTTGATCTCGCCTGGCCATTTGCCGCTGTGACCTAGAATAAATGTAATTATTATATTTAAAAAATAAATCGCTTGTAAAATTGATAGAATCAGGCGTTACTTTGCGGAAATCCATAACTAAATAATTATGATAATGTAATTATTTTGCTTACAACTTCCGCTTAGTTACGCCGGCGTAGGAACCCCAATTACACCACCTGTAACCCACAATCTGAGGACAATCACAGGCACATGCAAAGAGCACCGCCCTCCCTCCCTCAAATTGCATGCGAAACAGCCGAATGCAAAAGTTAGTCCCCAACACCGACATAAAAACCTCGACGCGCGTTTCGCCACTTCACGTGGCATCATCAGGAGAGATGTTGTTTAGTCGTCGAAGCGCAGCCGAGGCTTTGGTAGGGATTGCCAAAGTAAAGCAACACATGCCACGTTTGTGCGTGGATGGGTGTCCATTCCGATTATACAGGGTTACATAGCAAAGGGGTGCCAAATTTTCAGGGACTACTCAGAATCAGTAACTAAATCGATCTACGACATAAACGATCTCAAAAAACAAACTTGTTTTTTAAAGATTTTTTATTACTATCCGCTGTTCAAAGATGGTACGCGTGGATAATCTTGTCTCATTCATAAAAAATACGCACGCACTATCTCTCTGCAACCTAGAACTGCAAAGTTCAATGCCATAATAGTCACAATGGCGCGCGAAAACGACCTTACCCTTTTCGATGTAAGGTACATTTCTAACAGCAGGAGCGTCTGCGCATACCAGAGGTTCAAATAGACAACAAATACCATAAGCAGTGCACCTCTAGATCTTATTTTTAAAATTTGGCACCCCTTTGCAATGTAACCCTGTATTTATTGATATTTATCGCAAGCATATTTGCGCTTCGGAAGGTTAAAAGTTGGTGAAGTAAAGCTTAGTCAAAAATTTGGGAGCGGTTGGGTTATGAACGGTTAGTCACTGGCTTTACAACACTCCTCTACCGAACTGCATTAGGCCCAAATGATGGAATATGGGCCCATAGGCTAATTTCGACTTCCATGACTTTTTTTTTACTTTCTTACATAGAGAATAGCTAAAAACGACTGTCGTTTAACTACCAAAAAACTTTTCGACACAGTGGAAACGTCGCCTAAGATAGGGATAGCAGACCTTTTTAGACCCTGGCGTGGCTATAGAGTTAGAGTTTCCTCATCATCATCATCACCAGCCTATATCAGTCCACTGCTGGACACAGGTCTCTCCAAAAGGAGGATTTTGCCATAATCGCCACGCTTGGCAGGCGGGTTGGCGATCGCAGTTTGGCCAATGGTGGAGAGGAGACGCTGCTGCCCGTCTTCTTGTGGCGGTTCTCTTGTAGTCGCCACTTACGGGTTATGGGTGTCCCATAGGAAGAGAAGGGGGTTTCCTCACCGTTTATCAAGTGATGTAATATACCAACTTATCTAGGCAAAGTAAACTCACCCAGCTCAATAACAGCCTTGCACACAGGGGTGTACTCAGGAACTACTTGGGTCCCGTCCTCTCTCGTGATGTCCTTGAGCAGCCCCGCGTCCCCGCGGCGCCAGGGCCGGCTGGCGGGCGCGCGCGGCAGCGCCGGGAAGGGCTCGCAGTAGCTGAACACGGGGGACACGCCTGGGGGGGATATGAAAAGTTATAACTTGTAATAATTACTTTTTAATTCCGCAGCTAGATGTCGCATATAGTTTCATGACTATTCGAAATAAAATAAAATGAAATATCTAATCGGTCATTCGTGTTCTACGTGATCGCACGAAAACCCGTCCAAAGTTTGCGCGGCCTAACTCACCGTAAGCTACCTTACTCATTGTACACTTCCATACTTACTATAAACTGCCTTACTTGCCGTAAACTGCCAAACACACCGTAAGCTATCTAACCCACAGTAAAATGCTAAATTCGCCGTAAACTGCCTAACTCACCCTAAACTGCCAAACTCACCATAAACAACCTAACTCACCATTAACTGCGCTAATGTCTAGAGGCAGTTGCTGCAGCTGCCGTAGATCCCGTCCAAGGTCGTCGAAGGCGCACAGTACTTAGTTTCTACAAAAGCTTCCTCGCCCAGCGCGACGGTATCGTTCGTGCGTATTAGTGCGAGTAAAATTCTAACTAAACTGATCCAAAGTGCGGCCGGCCTAACTCGCAAGCAACCCCATCCATATTACTTAGGACGGTCGGGATCGGTCGTGCGTATTCTAGGTGTTCGTACCTCTCACCACCATAAGCTTCCCAACTCACCTTAAGCTACCTAACTCATTGTAAACTTCGGTACTCACTATAAACTTCCATACTCACTATAAGCTGCCTAACCCATCATAAACTGCTAAACACAGCGTAAACTGCCTAGCTCGCTGTAAACTTCCTAACTCACCCTAAGCTGCCAAACTCACACTAAACTGCCGAATTCACCCCAAACTACCAAACTCACCATAAACAGCGCTAATATCTAGCGGTAACTGTTGCAGCTGCCGCAGATCCCGTCTAAGGTCGTCGAATGCGCGCAGTACTTCTACAGAGGCTTCCTCGCTCGGCGCGTCGTAGCGCTTTCGGGATAGGACGCTTTCAAGTTGAGAACTGATGTGGAACAGCTCTGAAGGCTTCACGTCTGGAGATGAGATATATGATATTAGTAAGGGTTGCTAGTTGCTACATACATATTCGGGCCGGCAAACCGGATATGTGATGTTGTATAGTAGATGCTTCAGGACTGCTTTGTTGTTCTACAAATACTGCCGAACCGACAATGCCGGGTCGATTATGTGTGTAGCTACCTTAGCAAGTAAATAAACATTGAACGACATCACATACATAATACATTGCTCTAACTCCAATGTAAGTAGTTTAACGTGTTTTAGAAATCAAGGCGATAAATACAGGATGATTTTTAAGTGTGAGCACGAATTTAGGCGTAGTGTTCACTTCTAACCATTAATATATATATTTTTTGTTTTCATTTATTTTGGCATCAAACAGTCATGTACAAAAATAGATGCAAGTGAAAATTATGTTACATTTGTAGACCTTATAGTGCCTAAAAGTTATATAAAGATAAATATTAAATAGTTAAGCTTAAGCTAAGACGGTCGGACGTGACCAATTAAGTGTAGGTCCGGTATTAAGTAAATTTAATTAAGGTTATGTAAAAAAGGTTAAAACAGTTACATTGACAAATGATTTTCGTTCTTAAACTATAAAATGCTTTTTAGTTTTTGTTTTAGCCTGCCATGCGAAATATTATGAATATAAAGAACTTTTACAATAGGTTGTTTTAACAGTAAACGGGAAAGAATAAAATTAAAGGTGCAGCACAGCACTTTTGGTTATACTACCAGACAAAGGATAAATAAATAAAAACCGGCCAAGTGCGAGTCGGACTCGCGCACGAAGGGTTCCGTACCATTATCTATAAAAACGGCAAAAACATCGCGTTCGTTGTATGGGAGCCTCTTTAAATATTTATTATATTCTGTTTTTTAGTATTTGTTGTTATGGCGGCAACAGAAATACATCATCTGTGAAAATTTCAACTCTCTAACAGCCTGGTGACTGACGGACGGACGGACGGACGGACGGAAGGACAGACAGACAGATAGTTCACGTTTTACCCCCCTTAAGGTAGAAGCATCATGTACATACCTACCTGCATATTTTTTTGTGTACATAATGTAACATGCAATAAATGATTGCTTGATTAGATCTGAAACTCTAGTGTTATAGATATTCAGATAAAAAGACGGTACCACAACACGCTGACTAAAGACAAAGAGAAATTCATTTTCTTCACAAACCGGGAGCCGATGCAAATGACTGTGTCAAATGATAAATTGAGTCGTCAAATGATAATCGTCGCAATAAAAAAAATGGAAAAGAGGGAAGTGTGACTCAGCATCGATGCCAAAACGTTGCCCGCTATCGCACGCAGCCATCGCCGGTCCTACACAAGATTTCTCCCCCCCCCCCCCCCTTCTGCGCAACTTTCGCCCAGCGCTCAACTTCCATGCCGCTACTTGTATGCGTAATAGCATGTCCCCATTGATGTATAATGTACTAGCGTACTAGAGAACACATCTCGAACTAAATGTTTCAGCCAATCCATTGTAGCTCGGTGGACTACAAAGTTTGAACGGTGAACAATAAAAATAAGAATATTTTATTTGCGTAAAACATAGTATTTGAGGATTTTACATGATAAGGAAGTGCACATGTTTCGCTATTACAAATAGCATGCAAAATTACAGTACATTTTCTAATTAATAACTTATTATCAATTAATATTATGACAATCTTTGTGTCTCATTACAGCAAATTAAATTAAAACAAAATAATTAAGATATATCAAATAAAATAAATTGTATTAGGAATGGTCAAATAAAATCTTTCATGTCATATATTCTTTTATCAATAAGCCACTTATATAATTTAGATTTAAATTGGTTGAGATTTAATTGTTTTATGTCATTTGGAATTTTATTGTATATCTTTAAACACATTGTAAGGCAGCTTTTATTGTATTTAACTGACCTTGGGATAATGAATAAAGAAGCAGTTTTGACAACTTCAATTATTGCTTTTTAGCGATAAGACCGCCTAAATTGTACATCTTTCTGTAAATATCAACTGTAACTTCTTTGTCTGGTGTGCAATAAAGAGTATCTATCTATCTATCTATCTATCTATTGACACTGACTGAAGCTTTGTTTGTATTCCACCCGGCTACAATGCTTGGCTGAAACATTTAGCCCAAGCGCTAACTGGCGGCCAGGCCGAGGCGGCCAAGTCGCGGCGGTCATCAGTGCGCGCACTTGGCCGCGTCCGGATGCGCGCACTGATGATACAATGCATACTGATGTTATATTTCGATGGCCGCCGCGACTTGGCCGCCGCGGCCTGGCCGCCAGTGCTCGCTTGGGCTTAGTTCGAGATGTATTAAACCATTAAAAACCATTAAAACCAATTTATTTCTGTAAATAGGCTTAAACTAAGCGCTTTTACACGTCCCAATATTTTTTTTCCCTACCACTACTTCAGGACAATTTTGGGCTAGCGCCGAGAAGAAGTAGCGCAAGAAACTCGGTCACTATTGTCAGCCTCTTTTTAAATAGTATATATTTACATTACAAGATAAATGTACCTGTGCGAGCAGGGCAGTATTTATTTCCAAATATTTTTATCGTTTATATAATCATTTACAGTATAATATCCTTTTTTCATTAAAGTTGTTTTAATATGCGATTTAAATTTTAACAGGGGCAGTTCTACAATAGACGCTGGTAATTTATTAAAAAAGCGAATACATTTTCCCATAAACGAATTACCCACTTTATGCAGTCTGAAATTGGGAACGGCAAGCTTATTCTTATTCCGTGTGTTAAGATTATGAATGTCACTTTTCTTAAGGAATAAGGACAGGTTTTTGCGGATGTACATTATATTTTCATAAATAAATTGGGATGCTACTGTAAGTATATTAATTTCTTTAAACAGTTCTTTTAAGGAGTCTCGGGGTCCAAGGCCGTAAATTGCCCGTACAGCTCTCTTCTGCAGTACAAATATAGATTCAATATCTGCTGCTGAGCCCCATAACAATATTCCATATGACATTATACTATGAAAATAGCTAAAATACACCAATCTTGCCGTTTCAACATCAGTCAGTTGTCTTATCTTTCTCACGGCATAAGCAGCAGAGCTAAGTCTTCCCGACAGAGTCTCGATATTCTCTAGTACACTATCATAATCAACATCATCACCAGCCTATCACTCCACTGCTGGACACAGGCCTCTCCAAAAGAAGGATTTTGCCTTAATCGCCACGCTTAGCAGGCGGGTCGGCGATCGCAGTTTGGCCAATGGTGGAGAGGAGACGCTGCTGCCCGTCTTCTTGTGGCGGTTCTCCTGTAGTCGCCTCTTACGACACCCATAGGAAGAGAAGGGGTGGTGCTATTCTTTTAACGTGCCGGCACCACACGACATGGTACACTACCTCCGTAGCCGAAAGGCGAGCACGCCAGCCTTTAAATGGCGCCGCCATCTCTGAGGTTCCAGGTTCGATCCCCGATCGGGTCAATGTAGAAAACGAACTTTTCTATATTGTCTCGGGTCTGGGTGTTGTGGTACCGTCATTGTTTCTGATTTCTATAACACAAGTGCTTTAGCTACTTACCTTAGGATCAGAGCAATGTATGTGATGTTGTCCAATATTTATTTATATATATTTACACTATACCTCAATGCATGTCCCACGATTTGTTTCAAAGCCGTACTTACCGAACTTGATCCCCAACAGATAGTCGAGTATGTCGGCAGTGAGCGCGCGTCGCTCGGCGCGGCCGGCCGCGTCCCACACCACGGCCTCCGTGATGGCGCCGTCCGAGAAGCGACGCAGCTCGGACTTGTCGCCCCAGAACAAGCTAATAACCGAACAAGTTTAGATTATAGACCACCCCCCACACTAGCGTCGACGTCGTGGCAGCGTCCAATCAGTGTTGACGCAAAGCTTCATCATATCAGTCTGTTGCAGTCCACTGCTGGACATAGGCCTCCCCCAAGGAGCGCCACAGCGCACGATCTCCCGCCCTTTGCATCCAGTCGCTGCCAGCTGCCTTCTTCAGGTCATCGGTCCATCTAGCCGGGGGGCGTCCTACACTACGTTTGCCTAAGCGTGGTCTCCATTCGAGAACCTTCCTGCTCCACCTCTTGTCGGTTCTGCGACAGACATGGCCAGCCCACTGCCACTTCAGCTTGCTACATTTTTGGACAATATCAGTCACCCTAGTCTTATGTCGTATGACCTCGTTCCAGATCTTATCAAACTTGCACGCAAACTTGGACGCAACGCTTGCGCAGCAGCATTTACTTAACGCTGATTGGACACTGCAACGACGTCGACGCGTGAAAGACGCTAGTGTGGGGAAGGCCTTAGGTGACGAAATATAAATAAATACGACGTGTAACACCATATTATGCAAAACAGTGAAATAAATAGTGAGTAGTAGTCTTATTTCAGATAGCTTACGTCCATAGGGTTAGTAAAATCTTATAGTAAATTGAGTGGGTGTTGGGGAGAAAAACCATAAACAACATTTCTTTTTAAATTTTGTTTTTTAGCAATTACCATGCTAGGTTTATTTAAGATTTTTTCTATCTTGAACAAAAATCGACCGCCTCAAGTGAGATCCGAACCCACGACCATCGCATACCGGGCGAGTGCTTTTCTAACTAAGCTACCGAGACGACGAGAGAGCAGAGCTGACGAAATCTATCAAGTGTTTCTTGCTGTCTAACATTTGTATCAGGAATCAGTCAATTTTTTTTAGTTTTTTACGAAAATAATACTAACATATTATTATGAAACATTCATTCCTTATATTGTTTTTAACTGTCATGGAGACGTATTTTTGAATCATGCGAATTCCAATTCGAATACGAAATGGCAAGATTCGCATGCGAATGACTAAAATCGCTATTTTTGAAAATTCATTCTGTGAATTATGCAACGAGTGGTCCGACCCACTCGTATTTCGATTCTACTAGTAGAAAGTTTAGAAGTATGACTTTGACAAGTAAACATATGGTTCACAGATTAAAAACTTTTTTTTTCGTTCCGTTCCATGCGATTCATTGCCGGTTTTTAAAATCAATAAGTTTTTGCATTCCGGTTTTAAATATTTTCTGCATGGAAGGAAAATAGTTAAAGAATTTTACCATAACAGGAACACAGAATTCGAGTGATTCTAAAATGAGTAAAATCGCGAGTGATAGAAATCATTTCGAATGCTTCAAAAATACGTCTCCAGGTCACTAACATTAGAATAGTTTGTTACGAGATTGCTACCATGTAACTTATTTTTGAGTTTGATATTTCTGCACTGTTGCAAGCTCCATGATCACGGAGTTATCAGATCACGGATCAGTTCAAATAAGATCTCGTAACAAACTAGTCTAATTCATTCCTTATTTACTGTGTGTATATACAAAGTTACAAACATCGTAAGATACTCACCGAAACTGTTCGGCCTCCGGCAAATTAGCCGGCGGGCCCTTCTCGACGATGTTCATGCAGTTCTCCGGGTTCAGTATGAAGCCGAAGGACAGTTCTTCCTTGTAGCTGCAAGATATACGTAAAATTACATATTTGTTTCGATTTAAAAACGCTGAAACTGCGCAACTTGGCCGCTGCATATCCACCGCATAAGTAGGATCAGGAATTGTTGCTTTGTATTGAATTTTTAATAGCCCCTATGCGTTTTTCTGTTATCCGTTTTATCTGTATTTGCTAATCTACTACAATCATTTCGAAAGTACTGTTTGAATTTAGTTGTAATTTATTCAGCTGCGATTAGATTTTATTCAGATTTTTTGATTATATGAGAATGGTTTGTATAATTTATAACCATACAAACTCATTACCTATGCAAAGTTACACAGGTTAAAATTAACAGTAAAAAATATTTTACCAACTTAGTGGTGCCTATGCAAAGCCAAAACCAGTCTTAATTCAAATTATAAAATACTAGCAGCCCGTCCCGGCTTCGCACGGGGTAGACAATTATGGCTAATAGTTTCGGCAGCGCATTCGACGAAAGACATTTTAAGACTCATTTTTCTACACCTTCGGTTACACTGTTCAAATTTTACCAAGGATCCCTAATTTTTTTCAAAATAAAGTGTAGCCTATGTCAAATTAGAAGAATGTAGCGTTCTATTGGTGAAAGAATTTTATAAATCGGCCCAGTACTTTTTGAGCCTATTCATTGCAAACATACAAACATACAAAAATAGGTACAAATCTTTCCTCTTTATAATATTAGTATAGATATAACTTAACAGAAAACAGTAAACAATTAACACAACACAACATAAAAGATATTTTACCTCTCTTTCCGAGCCTTCTCAGGTTTAATCTTCACCGACCAGGAAAAATCTGCGTCTACCATTTGCTGGATGAGATCCACTCTGTTCCCCAGCCCTCTAGCCAGAAGAGCGTACAAAGAGTCTGTGACGAGGGCCAGTGTGTCCACGCCATAGTTCAGCTGGGCCGGCTTTGGGAGCTTGGAGATCACAGAATCTTTGAGTTTTTGCAAGTTTTTGAACCTGAAATTGATAGAATTTTTAATGAAACCTTTGTATCTCAAAATAGGCCCCAACTTAGTTTTTTTACGTGCCGCTTATTATTTTTTTAGGGTTCCTTACCCAAAGGGTAAAACGGGACCCTATTACTAAGACTCCGATATCCGTCTGTCTGTCTGTCTGTCACCAGGCCGTATTTCTAAAACCGTGATAGTGAGACAGTTGAAAGTTAAGATAATTTTACAGTATAATACTTACTCTGTGATTGTACTGAGTAAGAGGCAAGAGATTGTTTAGGTCAGAATTTTTGTTAGAACTAATCATAGAAAAGTTAGGTTAAAACTTACCTTAAAATATGATCAAACTGCATCAATGGCCGCACAGGAGTCATGAAAAGGGGCAGGAAGCTGTTGATCTTTCCATTGTCTAACATCTCCACGGCCAGCTCACTTTCTCTCCTCAGAGCATTGTATGTGCCCTGCAGAGATTTAACTTTGTCACTGACAGTATAAATGTGTGAAGCTTGAAGCAAATGAGTGGTTGCATAATTTGGAACGGCAGTAAGGCATAATTGCGATTTTGATCCAACTTTATTAATAACACTCAAGAGCTATTGAATTTGTTGCAAGTGTAGTAAGACAATTTTTATTTCATATTTCATATTCATTTATTGCGTCATAAGTGTATACATAAGGTGTTACATTGTGTGAGATCATACTTATGGACCCTGTAAGGGTATTGCATTCTTATTTATATTTACAAATACAATATTACTATTATTATTATTTAATTATAAAATCGTCATATTTAAAATTCAAAACAAAAACAGTCGCATTTAATTCGTTAAATAAAATAAATAAAGTATATAATGTCAAGAAGTAATACACGAGATTCATCTAAACTAAGATTAAATTTAATTACAGAAGAGGATCACTCAGGTTAATACAGTATGTCAAGAAGTTATAGTTTTTGTGTGGAGGGTAGACCAACATTTTTTATGTTGCCAAGGAACTTGCATTAAATATTTTTATCGTCAAAGAATTCTTTTAAGTCGTAGTAGCATTTTTTCAAGTTCAAATACAATTCAAATAATTATTTCAACATAAACCAGCATAATAAATTAAATAGTCGAGTGTTCACTTCTAAAGTAAATTCAAAGTTAGGATTATAAAGAATTATTTTTTATTTACCTTGCACATCTGCCAGCAGATGTTGTAATACCCAGTCTTGTCCAGAAACACAACAGGAAAGTGTTTGTGGAACTCTTCGAGGGATGGTGTGTTCTCACCTTTATACAGGGATACACCTTTGACATCCCATTCAGATGTCTCTGTAATTTAGAGAAATATAAATAAATATGTGTGGGAAAACATGGTTTCGAAGTTAGGTAATTGCATCTCAGTGTTATGAGACAATTAGCAAATAAACAAAGTTTGTTTTTGTTTTGTGTAAAATGCAATATGCCAGACAGGTACTATTATTTCTACTGCTTATATATATATATTTTCTGTGGAAAGAATATTGAAATATCAGAAAAGAGACTGCATATCAGACTATAGACGGCATGATTTTTTGATGAAAAAATGTTTTGCCCTCTTATTAAAAAGAAGCCCCTAAGATACAGTACAACTTATAAGTTTGCTCATACTATGCTTATTAAATGATCATAAAATAATATATGGATATTTCACTTAAGACTATAGTTCATACAAATAAAAAATCATCTACAAAACAATTACTTAGTTTTGAATTTTCAATTGATATTGCTTACAAAATTATCTATAAGTAGATTATTTGTTTTACTTACTCAACGCAATCCAAACATTCCTCACAATCTGGTAGCTACTCATGATATTATTGATCCTTTTAGTCTGCACCAAATGCGACACCAGCAAGCTGATCACATTCCCCGCCACATTCAAGTTCCTCTGTCGTATCCAGATTTTAAGCAGCACTACCGCTTGCTTTAAATTTTCACGGTTCACTATTGTTTCCTTCAAAAACTCCTGATTTACTGAAGCTGTGAGATCTTGTAACACACTGCTGTTGTAATATGGAGTCGGAGGACCAACCTCAGTATTATCAGAACTCTCACCGGAAAATAACCATGCTTCTCTTAAATTATTACGCAACGGACTGAATCTGTGCAACTTATAGGCTTCATGCTCACAAGCCAGGTCAATACGGACTGTAAAATATTTATTCAGTTTCCCGGAAGGTGTTATATCCAATACAGGTTTAGTTTCACTACCATTCAAGCAAGTGTAATTTATTTCTGCGACAGTTTCATGGCTTTTGATATGAGAAGCGATGAATGCTAAGTATGCAGCCCGCTTTTTGTGGTATCTATAGTTGATTGAGTCGTTCTTAGTGTAGGTTTCAGCTGGCACTGTGATCTGTACATTGATACAGAGTTTAGAACTTATTGAACAGCCAATAGCATAAGAACCAACAATTTTTATATCTTTAAACTTGTGGAACCGAAAAGTACACTTAGTTTTAGCAAGCTGATGGCCAACAGGTATTTTGACTTTTAATTTCTTGGACAGTGCAGGCTCTGTCAGGTCATATTCTGTGTCATCTTTGGGAATGGAGAGAAGATGGTTTTCGAAATCTGAATACCATTGCTGAAACTTTTTCTCAGTTTTTTCCTTTACTTTCACTTCTTGAAGAATTTCCTCAACTTGTAAGCGGAATAAGTTTGAATTAAACAGATTCTCTGTCTCTTGAAGCCGGTTTAGTTCATTCGCTGTGGGTTGGCGATACAAACTTTTGGTCCTTAACCTCTTTTTAGTTTCTGTAGAAGCCACATCTGCAGGGCGCTTTCCATTTTCATTGAGGGTTTTTATATCGTTATCATCCTCTGAAACTGATTCTTTTGCGACCTAAAAAGTGTAAATCAGTGTCAATTTTATATCAATAAAATACCACGATTTATAACGGCAGTAAATCGCGCGAAATTAACGATATTTAGTAAATATAATGTGCCTTACCCTTTTCACCATTTTAATAGTTAAATTCCAGGAACATTTAACACTAAAACGTTTGATTGGATTTGTAAATTTGGTTATAAAATTGTAAACAACATGCACACACTATCACCTCCTAGACCACACGTGCAAATGACAACTCGGTAAAGGTGTAGTCCGAACTAAGCTGGAATCGATTTTAGCATGCTCTCACTCGTTCCGAATTCAGAAGACCAATAACATTGCCCTAGTTTGAACACACTAAAATAGATTTTTGCTTATTTCGGAACAAAATGTGCATGATGAATCATGACATTGACACATTGCATTGACAGCATTACTGACAGATGACATAGCTTGCTTATTCTTGTTTTGGTCCGAAACAGCAACAAGCCGTACCATTGTTTTACCCGATAATGGCGAAGCAAAAAGGAGGGTTAGGCTTGAACTATGAGCTGCTGTTTCCAGCCAGAATTTTATAGAACCCGTTCAAAAAACGACCTTGTTGCTTCAAAGACGTATTGAATCCGGGCTGCCTACAGTCTGAGGCTCGGACTTTACGCAGCCGGAATCCATAATGCTCTAAGGAATCAGTTAGTATCCACGAGAATTCGTTCAAAAAATGACCTTATATATAGACACTTTTTTGGGATTGCTTTAATAGAAGTTAATATAAAAACAGAATTATGCACTTCAAAATGGTCATTGAATCCTCTTCTAGCATATCTTATCTGAAGTTTATGGATTTGAGTTATAGGTATTCAGAGGAATTGATTTTAATATCCGACATTTCACCCATCTTATATCGGTGGGTTTCAATCCATCGCTTATGGCCTTAAAATGCTTTAATTAAGCGATGGATTGAGAGTATTGAAACCATACTTACCCGGACCGGTTTCCGGCTGGGTACAGTCCGAGCTAGAGCCTTATAATGTTGTTGACCGGTGTGTATGTAGGTATGTATGAATGTTCACCTGTACTCTCGTAACCTATAACACTACTTATCACATGAGGTCTTCATCATTCCGCTGGTTAGGCTGTTTGCATCCAGGATGCGTATTTTTAAAGCATTCTTATTTCAATTCGCCTAAGAAATTGAAAAATCGTATAAAATTATCTACGAATTCGAATATTTCGAGTGCGAAGTGGAATTATAATGAATGCTTTAAAAATATGTACGTACGTCCAGCGGCTTTCGGTTAGCTTACTTTGACCCGGTTTTTAGTCCACCGCCGGTTGGTACCTATAGGCCTCCCCGCACTGCTTCATCTAGTTTCCAGAATTCCAGATACAACACACATACACATACTACACATACAACAGCGCGGGCCAGTTGTACTGCGCCCCCTGTGACCGGGTGTTCAAAACCAAGTTCGTGTTTGCCAGCCATCTCCGGGCACACGCCAGAAGATAAACCAGGGTCGCCATCGTCGGACAAGACGCGGACGACATCATCATCATCATCTAGTTTGTAGTTGCCATTTCGGCGAACTTTGTACCGCCTAACAGTATTTTTTCATTCGTCAGCTTTTCTAATGTTTTTATCATTTATTCTGCTATTCGGGGCGGAGACAAATCCAACAAATTATTCACCATGAAAATTGATCCAGCCATTCTCGAGTTACCTATAAGTGTTTTAACAAACCCGATTAATTTATTTATTAAAGATTCCTTAACCCAACGTTTGTCAGCTCAGCTAGCGATGTTTAAGCCTATATACCCAGCTTTGCAATTTGATTAGTATGCAGACATATTGTATTGTTCAATGATCAAAGCTGGATACAGCAATTAATTGATTTTTATTTCAATAAATAATTTATTACTTTATTTTAAATTTATTAAGTTAGGTACTTTTAATTTAGAAACGATGAGCTAAGTAGTTAGCAATGTAGGTAGCTAGAGTAAAGCCTCATAGGATCGTGTTCTAAATAGCTTTATGTAGATATTATGTAGGTAGGAACTAGGAGAAGTAGGTACTGAGAGTAACATAAACAAACACATGGATAAATAAATTATTTTTTAATAAAAAGTTTTCGCTTTTCATGTTATATGTAACATTAAAATGTATCTAATCTAATAATTAGCGTTACCGAATTTTTTGCATTGTGAAGTATTTACCTAAAACTATTTCGTGAGTCACAAATACATGAGAAATATTTACAAAACGGTTAATATTAATAATCTCAACACTAGAGAATTTAAACTCTTGCATAACGTAAAGGTAACAATTTTCGTTCTTAATAAACAACGCATGCGCCTATTTCAAAATTGGTCTTTTATGTGTATAATTAGGAATACTTGCTTTGGTAACAATTTTATTTACTAGGTAACATCACAAGCATTTATGCAGCACAATACTACTTATGTGTTGAAGTTCGAGTTAGCCTTCGCAATACTTTTTCTAAACGTCATTGCTGGCTTTTCTCGAAAAAAATACTGTTTTTCTTATTCGAGGCTCAGAGGCAAGGGCATACTACTGTGCAGCCTAGTTTAATTTGGAGATGATGGCGTTAGTGTACTCGCTGCATTTTCCGGTGCCTCCCAGGTCACCGGTGAGGCTCTTGCCCTCGCGAAGTACTGTGTAGCAGGCGTTCTGGACGCGGTCTGCGTGGTCGTTAAGCTGCAGATGCCTCAGCATCATGATAGCGGACAATAGAAGGGCGGTGGGGTTCGCCATGTCCTTGCCGGCGATGTCGGGGGCTGTGCCGTGCACCTAGAAAAATAAATGTCAGTGACTAACAGAACAAAGTTCTAAGCATTTTAAATTCTAATGACGGTTTTGTTTGACAAACGTACCCATAAAACATTCTTAAGGGCACCACCATGTCGGGCGCCATTACAAATATAAATAGTATCTTTACTTTTGAATACTTGACAGTTTGTGGACTATGCAAATTAAAATAACAGATTTTAATATGTAGTTCCAAAATAAATGTGCGTATTCAATGCGACTGATTGAGCTTAAAATTCACTACTCATTATTAACACCTCGTTGGGCGCCAAAATTTGGCGGATTCTAGTTTTCATAGAAATTATTCTTGAGTTGTGTGACTTGCCATATAATAGTCAGTTTGAGGCATTGTTTAGGTTTAAACACTGCCTCAAGTTTAGGTAATTTAAAACGTAATTAAAATAACCGAGATATATCTGATGCATTATCAACATTTCTAATTGGCTGGCCTTGACTATTATTACTTTAAAAATATAGTTAATGATAAGTATAATAAAAAAACTAAAAACCGACTTTAAAATTAAAGTAAAAAGCGAAAAATAATATTGACTAAAACATTAGGTGTGTTTATAAATTGGTCACGCACGTGGGTGAACTAAGGGGATTCAGGTTGAATGCTCTACTTTTACGTAGTATAATTTTTTCTCTATGGCTCTACTTAGTGGGTGAAGGATAATATTCGAGGTGTATCATGTGGTGTTGTGACGTCTTAACTTTGCTGACTCAAATCACTGACCTGTATTGCACAGGACAGTCAGACTGCTGTCAAGTTAATTCTTGCCTATTTATTTAAATTTCACTATTTTCGCGATGTAAAAGAGCGAGTGAAAAAACTAGTTTTGATTACATTTTTATATACGCAATATGTCAAAATTTTCTTATATGTAAGCTCTTTTGTGGCATTTGATTAAAACATCCATGGCATGTTGCCGTCATGGTGGGACTTATGGGACAACCTGTCCGAACTAAAAATAGCGTCAATAAAAAAAAGGCAGCTATTTGTCAGCAGCCTATCCAGTGTATAACAGATCATAAACTGTTTTAATGGTATCTTTCTGTTTTATATATATATTATCACAAAATAAAACGCGACATCATCTTCGTATGTATTTTATTCTCGTATTTATTTACATGCACAAAATAATCATTAAAAAATTCGTGTTCTACAGCGTTCAGTGTACTTGGACTGTACAAAAACAGGCGTTCCTACATTATATTTTATTGTCAGATTATAATCTGGGGACATTATTTCATAATAATACTAATAAATACCACGCATCAACTGAATAAAGCTAAATCGCTAAATGCAAAAATAATCCAGAAAAAAATACTCAATAAAAATACGATCACAAAAATGAAGGAACTTACACACAATTATTATCACAACTAAATTCAAAATAATATAAAAAATACTGTTTCCATACTGGAAATGAAAGATGGTAAATACTGGTAACATTGTTTTGATTTTTTATGAGAACTGGATAAAGAAATTCTAATTGAGTACCTAAGTAAAATCATTACAAAATACAAATACCTCACAAACACTAGACAAAATTTAAAATAATGGCATTTTAGGTAATGTTAATCAAGGACATAATATCCCATACTTGGCCAAAAGAATTTGATTTAAATAGCACATGTAAAATCAAACTCAATTGAGAGAGAAAAATGTGAAAAAACTTAACGCAAAAGTATTTATAAGTTGTAAGAAGTTACAAGATTTGTTTCAATTTAAATGTCAACAAGTTTTTTTATACTTTTCTTAAGTTATCCTTGTACTTTTGATGTACTTTCATCGTTTATCAGTTAGCACTGTATACTTATTTATTACGTACATACATAATTGTCTTTATCAATATTCAACTTGTATTTATAAACTTTTTTTTAACAAAGAAAGTAACATAAAACTGTGAAATAGAGATAAATGTGGAACAGTTAAGTTACAAATAAGTTTAATCATAAAGTAGTATTGTAAAAAGAACAGGAAAAAAATTGAGGATGAGTTATCTTTACACGAACTGTCAATGTCAAAACGACATTTATTTTTCTTGTATGGATTTTTCTGAAGTCTGTCAAAGATTTTCATTGAAAAAAAAAAACCTCTTTTGAAACATAGAAACGAGCAATCCATATCTTTCACTAAGACAAAAAAAAATACATCATACTACCTTTTTAAGGTGATGGTCATTAAACACCTTAATAATTTGGCAAACTTTTTAAATAGGTACTATTTTAACATAACAATGCTATGTTTTTTTTAAGAACACTTGTTTTTACTATTGTTTAGATCTCTGTTGACATTTTATTGATATTGTTAAATAAAAAAAAAACTTTACACAAAATAAACCAATGCATTGTACAATGTGGTAAGAAAATTGTCAATAAAAAGAATGAAAATGAAACATTTACAGATCTATCTACGATCTACAGCTAATCGTGGAATGTATAAATAGTTAAATAGATGTTCCACATCTTTGGCAGTAACACTCGTGCGTAGATCCGTCTCGCAATAAATAGGCTAAATCTAAGAACGCTTACGGTACGAAAATGTTAATTCATAGTCAACGATTTGATCTATCAATTTAACTAGTTTGCAACAGCGAAGTTGCTTGCACTAAAGAAATTGTCATCCCGTTCCTTAATACGTGTCTTTGCTGAGCTTAAGTACTGTTCTGCCGAGAAGGCAATAATTTGATTTGTGTTTGATAAAAGTAATTTAATTAATTGACATAACTTTTCAATAGCATTATTTCTGTTAAGTTTAAAAATAAAAACTTTAAGGTTCTATTTTATTGGTAAATTAACTTTCTTTTAGGTGGTGAGTGGTGGTGACTGCCTCTTAAATATTAGTTAGTACGGGGATTTGATATTTTTATTCGATTTTGATGTCTTATAGTAAAAATTTCATAAGAGCAGTTTTTAGAATATCTTTGAATGAATAACTAATAAAATAGAACTTTATTTTCAACTTGCGCAGATTAAAAATCACACCTTCCCCCTAGCATGACCAACTAAACACGAAATGATAGCGATTTATCGATACCCAACTGTCAAAATATGATATACTTACCTCTTTGAACTTTTATCGAAACAGCGAGCATGTCCGTGCCTTTGACGTCGCGGTAATGCCGGAACAGTGATTCCGATAAAAGTTCATATTTTGACAGTTGGATGTAGATGATTCATTGGAATAATTACATAATAATAATAATTGGACAACATCACATACATTGCTCTGATCCTAAGGTAAGTAGCTAAAGCACTTGTGTTATAGAAATCAGAAACAATGACGGTACCACAACACCCAGACCCGAGACAATATAGAAAAGTTCGTCTTTTACATTGACCCGACCGGGGATCGAACCCGGAACCTCAGAGATGGCAACGCCATATTATACAGTCCGGCGTGCTCGCCTCTCGGCTACGGAGGTCGTCGTAGATAAATCGCTATATCATATCGGAATTTGTTGGTTATGCTATGGGGGCAAGGCAAGATTAACAGGTATTGGCTATCTTTATTTATCTTCTGATTTCAGTACTCTTCCCACGATAATGCATCTGCATCATCACTTATCAATTCCCACACAAACCGATGACAACTCCCCTCTTACTACTTAAACTAAATTCTTGATAATCTCATTGGTATACGCTGAGCAGGCGGAATTCCCTCCCAGGTCCTCGGTGAGTACTCGTCCTTCTTTAAGGACGGTGAAGCAGGCGGATTCTATGCGGTCTGCGTAGTCTGGCAGCTTGACGTGTCGCAGCATCATGACGGCAGAGAGTAGCAGCGCGGTGGGGTTGGCTTTGTCTTGTCCGGCTATGGCTGGGGCTGTGCCGTGTACCTGAGGGGGATGGGGGTGGTTAGTGGGGGGTTATTAGTATGGGTATCTGACAAAGCAAAGATAAGTCTTTATACAAATGACAACGAACACGATGTTTGCTTGGGTTTTTTATGTGGAACAGAGCTTGATGTCCAATCGGGATATACAGGGTGTACAAAAGAATAGGCCACTCCTTAAAACCACGTGATCAGCTGGTGATATACAACAACTTTTTCATATGGGATCAACATAGAAATCGTTTTTTTTTTTCACATTATCATTTCGGTAAACAAGTCGATTTCGATGTTGCTCCCATAGAGAAAGTTGTTGTATAAGACCAGATGATCACGTGGTTTAAGGGAGTGTCCTATTCTCTTGTACAGCCTGTATAAGCACAGCTCTTCTTTGAGGTTAGGTGAAAAACCCATCATGTGGGTTGTGTCCTTGTGTAAGTTATTATACACTCATCGATCAGTTTAGGCTCAAATATAAACTAGTAATTTGGTGAGGACCATGCATCAAGCTACTAAACGACTAGGATTATTCTGTTTTTAACAAACTTGATATCAAATAACCGCAATAATATTAGGAGAAGAGTATTTTTCTTTCTAAAGGAACCAATATTATAAGTTTAAAAAAGCCTTCGGTATTTGGCATCTTTATTACAAAAAAATTGTATGCGTTTTGATAACATACTGTATCTTTAGAACTTCAACAAGAACACAACTCAAATGACTAAGTAGTAATAAATGTTAGTGACACAGAGAAATAAGGAGAAGTGCTACATTAAACAAGATTTGGTAGCAATTTTCCTATATTTTTAGAGACATGTTAGAACATTGAGAAGGACACAAAAATATTATATAAGACCAGAGAAATTGTAAGAAATAGTATAGGAAAGTCACGGAGAAACGTTTCGTCGTTTTCGTTATATTTTATATGGATTCATAATATAAACAAAATATGTTAAAATAATAAAATAGATTGGTATTATTCATTTCCTGATGGTACATTTATCATTAAAAATAAATACCAGTGTAAAAAATATATAATGTAAATTTAAAGAATAATATTATCAGAATATCAGTATTAATTATTTATTTTAGAAACTGCTATAATATTTTGATATTTAAATAAGTGAGTTTGTCTTTACAATCTGAAACTTTTCACCATGAATTTTTAATTTGATTAAAAAACATATATTTCAGAAGATTATTAGAGGCCACTTAAATTAACATTCCCACAGACATTTAATGACACCATGCATGTTAACTTGTTGAAATGGTAAATTAACAATACAATGAGAACCATTCACTAAGGCCATCTCCTCAATTTGACAGTTCAAACACATGCTATCTTCTTCTGACATATGGGTCACAAAAGAGATGGCAATACTTTTGTAGCTGTCAGATTTTGTATGATCAGTCAGACAGTTATTTAGTAAGACAACACAACGCCCACACCAGTCTGGGTTAGTTAAAATAATTCTCAAGTAGAACTTACATATCATTTTTGATTGCAGTTTTGCACTAGTTTATCTTCAAAGATCCGTTCACTCATACAAGTTGAATGAAATTAGATTGGTAATAATTATAATGTGTGTAAAATTTTGTATTTTAGATATATTATAATATGGTAAGATGGAAGTTTGTGTAATATATTATAGTTTTTGTGCTATAGAAAGGTGTGCGTGTAGATAATTGAGAACTTGTTAAGCATTTTGGTGTCTAATAATTTATGCAAAATAGATGTTTAAATTTAAAAACTTGAACAGTCGGTACCGATCGCACCGCAAGCTGAGTATAAGACACTTATTCAAAGTGACAGAGAGGAATACAGCAGTCACAGCTCACGACTATAGTCATTTTAGAAAATATTGTTTTCTTAACAATCTATTTGAACCGAGAGTTGAACCCGAACCAATCGCCTTGGGTTCTATCGCCCTACACTGATCGCGTAGTATACCACCAATCAATTGACATACTTTTTATGTGATGTCAAAACGCACCTCTGTCATATAATTTGTACATATAGTTTTGACGTCATTGTTTACCGGGCTCAACTGCCGACCTTTTATATTGGTTTTGAAGCCAACAAAAATTTCTTCGAATAAATGATAATGTACCAGGTGATCGGGCCTAAAATAAGGTTTCAGATTTAATAATGATGTCTTAGAATTATTTATGATTGGTGGCCACAACCCTATTATAGTATTTTGTCGCTTCTTCAAAGAAAAAGCTGACGCTTGCAATTGGTAAACACTACACGTATAATGTTCCGTTACATGTATGCGCGCGTATACTCACGGACTCGAAGAGCGCGCCGTTCTTGCCGATGTTCCCGGAGGGCGTGAGGCCCAGCCCGCCCACCAGCCCCGAGCACATGTCCGACATTATGTCGCCGTACAGGTTCGGCATCACCTGCGGAACACACGACACAAGAGTTCAGCGATTAAATATGCTACGTATACATGGCTAATTTTTTGAGTTCCGTACCCAAAACGTAAAACTGAACCCTATTACTGAGACTCCGCTGTCCATCTGTATTTCTGTCTGTCACCAGGCTGTATTTCCTGAACCGTGAGAGTTAATTGGAATGGAGGCCGCGTACCGGTAAGCGCAACGACGAACCCACAAGGTGGGCAGACGACATGGTAAAAGTAGCAGGACGACGCTGGATGCAGGCCGCTTCCAACCGGCCGATGTGGAAGTCACTAGGGAAGGCCTATGTTCAGCAGTGGACGTCCTGTGGCTGAGATGATGATAGTTAATTGAAATTTTCACAGATGATGTATTTCTGTTGCCGCTATAACAACAAATACTAATAAACAGAATAAAATAAATGTTTAAATAATGCTTCAATACAAAAAACGTGTTTTTCTTTTTGGCACACCAATAAAAAATCAGTTTGTAATAGATAAAAAAAACAACCCATTCTAATATATTCTTAAAGGCGCCGTACGCTGCATTTGCCAAGTCGTTGTCCTCACTCAAAAACACGTAAACCCATTAGTTATCGGTTCTAAAGCAACTGTGACTAGCCTACTGCCACTTCACCTTGTTTATGTAGTCGATTACTTTATTACTCTGTAGGAGGACCTCATTTTTAGGGCGCCGTACCCAAACCCTATGACTAAGACTCTTCTGTCTGCTAAGAGTCTTTCTGTCTGTCTGCCACCTGGCTGTATCTCATGAACCTTGATAGTAGACAGTTAAAATTTTCACAGATATGTAATTCTGTTGCTGTTATAGGAACAAATACTAAAAACGAATTCTAGTTTCATAAATATTTAACGGGGTTCCCATGCAACAAACGTGATTTATTGCTCGTTTATATTATAGATGACGGTGCGGAACCCTTCGTGCGCGAGTCCGACTCGCACTTGGCCGGTTTTTTTGATGATACCTTTCGATTATGATCAGTTCACGATCATGGTTTTCGACTTGTCTCATTTAAAAGATCTCTGGCTAAATCCAGATAGGAACCATCAAAAGAAAATCACCTGGGTACACGAAACTTTTTATGCAACAGAAAGTATGAGAATAATTTTGAATACTTGAAAAATAAAATAAACCTAGCATGGTAATTGCTAAAAAACAAAATTTGAGTATAAAAATAATTCATCAAAATCTATTTTCATTCGATTCGTATTAAATGCGTACTGAATAGCATTCCGTTTTGGCACTCGTCCAATTGCAACAATTTGTGGAGCGTGTTACGTATTCAGTGACGTCACAGTAGTACGTGTGTATTTGAACAATTGTTAACCTATCAAGCTTCAATTGCCCCACCGGTGGCCGCAAATAATAGATTTTTTATTGTGTCTCTTGACCTTGGCCTGACAGATATGATATTTTATCAGACAACAAATAGGCTTGCATAACTCACGCGCTTTAGTAAATAAAATACAACAAAATGTTAGCTTTACTTTATAGAAAAAAGTGTATTTATTAGTAATGTCTCTTAAAGAGTAACCATTGAAGTTACATTGCCTTGCTCCATTTTTGGGTTTCCGTACCCAAAGGGTAAAACGGGACCCTATTACTAAGGCTCCGTTGTCCGTCTGTCTGTCTGTATGTCCGTCTGTCACTTCACTAGGCTGTATCTCATGAACCGTGATAGTTAGAGAGTTGAGTTAAAATTTGCGCAGATGATGTATTTCTGGTGCCGGTCTATAACAACAAATACTATAAAACAGAATACAATAAATATTTAAGGGGGCTCCCATACAACAAACGTGATTTTTTTGGTTTGTACGGAACCGTTCGTGCGCGAGTCCGACTCGCACTTGGTTTAATTTTACTTTTGTCACTGTAGCACAATATTCTGACTACGAGGTGATAACAAAGTTTAGACAAGAGAGAATAGGGACTCAGTGTAAGTATACACGTGGTTTTGACATTGAATTGGGTTGCAAATGATGCAATTAAACGGCTAGCTTTAAGCAGCATTTAAAATAACACGTTTATGCGACCGAATGAACGAATCATTTTCGTAATAGACCTTCCGACTGGCCTGCCGTATTTATTTCTTCCAAGTCATACAATAATTTACTGTCCTAACACATCGCTGACATAAAACTGGAAAAACGAATCGCTAGTACAATCTAACAGACATACAACGCCATCTCTTGGTTACTTGTGATAACTAAAGAACTAACTTCGGTCGGTAACACTGTCTTAGCTGTCGCGCAGTGGGTCCGGCTCCATAGTCGGTTCCTCAGCGCTTGAGGATCGCCCGTCACCCCATCTACTCGGTAGCCTGGGTTATGAGTGATACGAAAGTGTTTCATTCATTCGGACGTAAAAACCTTGAGAAATTGAATAACCAGTCACGTGTGTCCTTCACAAATCCTTTGACAAAATATGACCAACTCAAACGAGCCGTTTAATAAACACGATTGTTTCTTAAATTGTCAGTTCGATACGAGTGAATGAATATTTTAATTTGATGCCTTGTAGAACGGCATTTCCAGGATTTTTACAAGTAGGTCCGACAAATGTGTTGATCTTCGGCCACGTGGTCTTTGGCAGTGGGGATAGGGCTTTTTAGGGTTCCGTACCCAAAGGGTAAAACGGGACCCTATTACTAAGGCTCCGCTGTCCGTCTGTCTGTCTGTCCGTCTGTCACCAGGCTGTATCTCATGAACCGTGATAGTTAGAGAGTTAAAATTTTCACAGATGATGTATTTCTGTTGCCGCTCTATAACAACAAATACTATAAAACCAGAATACAATAAATATTTAAGAGGGCTTCCATACAACAAACGTGATTTTATGCCGTTTTTACAGATAATGGTACGGCGGAACCCTTCGTGCGCGAGTCCGACTTGCACTTGGCCTTCTTTTTTAAAGTTTACTCACCAGCACGTCGAACTTGGCGGGGTCCTGCACCATGTTGAGGCAGACGGTGTCGAGGTAGCGCTCCTCAAACTTGATGTCGGGGTACTTGGTGGCCAGGTCGCGGCAGCAGCGCAGGAACAGGCCATCCGACATGCGCCTGGAAGTAAATAACAACTATTATACTTATACACCTTACCTTCAAAGCTCAAGGTCACTCAAAGAGCGATGGAGAGAGCTATCGGAGTTTCCCTTCTCGATCGAATCATAAATGAGACGATCCGAAGGCGAACCAAAGTCACCGACTTAGCTCTCAGAATCGCAAACCGTAAGTGGCAGTGGGCGGGGCACATTGCTCGCAGGACTGATGGCCGTTGGGGCAGGAAGGTCCTTGAATGGCGGCCGCGGGCCGGAAGGCGTAGTGTTGGTAGGCCCCCCACAAGGTGGACCGACGATCTGGTGAAGGTCGCGGGAAGCCGCTGGATGCGGGTGGCACAGGACCGATCACCAGAACGAACATTGTCCGTTCCGGTGACCTCACGGTCATGCTTGCTGTTTCGATAAAAGTTCATATTTTGACAGTTGGGTGTATGAGGTAGTTTGGGCCATATTCCACCGCGCGTGCCCAGTGCGGATTGGTGGAAGGGTGTTGTAAAGGCCAGTAATTAAGATGTAATCAAGCCGACATAAGGCCTCTGACTTGGCTTTACGACTAATATCAAGCGATATCAGCCGGGACCAACTTTTAATAATAAAGATGCTCGTGATAAATGTCACTAAATATGGTAGGAATGGTCACCCATCCATTCACAACCGCGGCGATGGTTGCTTAACTTTAATAATCGATACCAAAGCGCTGCCGCTACCAAGCTACGAGCACCTTTTATTTGACAGAAAAAAATAATGCAAATCAATGCAGGGATTTCAAACTTAGTTTGCGCTTCTGACAAAAAAACATTTTTTCTGAAAAGTTCACAGTACTACATAATTCATAATACGACGATAATATACGAAATTAATTAATAAATGAAAGAAGGGGTGAAGAAAAATTCCATAAATACGTAGTGTTAAGTGTTACTCAGTCAGTGTTACGACTCAAAGAATAGACAAAAACAGTTCACAACTTACTCACAAAAAGTAAAATGAATGATGTAAATTACTCCTAATTATGACATTGACAATCCCTAATTATCATACCTTTTTTTCGGTGTCTTTTTTCTTTAAACAATGTATACTCATATGCATATGTTTAGCGATTTAGTTAGAAGTTAATGCCTTAACTAAAATGCTTATCTTGACATCTATTTTCTATGCAGTAAGGGCTATAATAGTTTACATGTTTTAGTCGATATTGTTTTACGTGTAGTGTTGCTTCATAGAAACAAGTAATTGACACCTCCTATTTGCACTAATAGTAGTGTCATGCGATATTCTTTAGTTAGTGGAGTATCCGATGAACTATTTAACCCCAGACAGTAATTTACATAGCATTTAGTGCTTTATTTTGAAGGACTTTAGGTTAATATTATTTTTGTTTGTATTGAATAAATTCATATTAACGCGACATACATTAAATTACTCAATTTGTCAAGAAGACAAATTCATCATAAGTATTATTATTAGTTGAAAATGGTTTAATCTTTAGCTAACTTTATTGCTCTGTTTTAGGCCTTGCATAAACAGCATTCAATAAATAGGTACATAGAATAAATAAATCCTGTTTATTCTGTAGACTATGTGGGTATTCCACTTTCTATACAGGGTTACATGCAAGTGCAAGGTAGTGCAAAATTTTATAAAAAGATCTAGAAGTGCACTGCATAAAGTCCTTGTTGGTAATTAGACCCTCTGGTTTGCGCGGGCACTCCTGCTGTTAGAAATGTATCTTACATCGAAAAGGCTAGTTTATTTTCACGCGCCATTGTGACCATTGCATTGAATTTTGCAGTTCTAAGTTGCACAGGGATAGTGCGTGCGTATTTTTTTTAATTGAGAACAAGATTATTCACGCATACCATCTTTAAACCGCTAAAAATTAATCATTAAAAAAAAATTAAAAAAACGAGTTTGATTTTTACGTGGATCGAATTAGTTACTGATTTTGAGTGGTCCCTGAAAAATTGGCACTACCTTGCAATGTAACCCTGTATATGTTTTTATTTCATAAATTTAATGTGTGACGTGAAAAAATATGGCGCGGGTTCCAAAAGTAACCCTGCATCATACTTTCACTATAAGACTACTCACATAATGTTGGCTTTGTGGACAGCGGTAACCTTCTTGCGCTTGTTGTCACGCGCGAACTGGAAGGCGAACTCGGCGACGCGCTTGCTGGCTTCTTCAGTGATCAGCTTGATGGACTGCACCACTCCGTCCACGATCTCATGCTCAATGCCAGAGTACTCGCCCTCGGTGTTCTCGCGGATGGTCACCACGTCCACGTTGTCGTACAGGGTTTTGATGCTGGAAATAAGAGCGGGGTTAGGTGGTGGTGAATTTGAGCATACGGTACCAGTGGCGGGCATTGGTTTTATTTCAAGGTAGGCAGTAAATACTTACAGATGTGTTTTGCTACTGAAAATCAGTGGTTTTCGTCAATAATACACATATGTAAGATCTACTGCCTACCTAATTTCATTTACCAGGTAGGCACTGCCTATTTGCCTATATGCAACGCACGCCACTGTACGGTACGGTAGAGACACATAGGCCGCTAACCGTAAAAAAAACCGTAAACATGCCGTGTGGGCCGTAAAGAATACACTTCCCCACCGCCAACAGGAGGCGTGTCGTAAGAGGCGACTAAATCCTGTAGCATGAGACGGGGAGCAGCGTCTGCGTGCGAAATAATAAAAAAATGCGCTCGCCAACCCGCCTGCTAAGCGTGGCGAGTATGGCAACAACCTCCCGATGACAGAAGTCACTGGGGGAAGCCCATGTTCAGCAGTGGACGTTCTGTGGCTGAAATGATGATGATTATGAACCGTAAAAGGGTTGCTAAGAATATTTTTCGATTTAGGGATCCGTTTGTGAAATCATAAACTGTAAAGTGCCAATTTTTGCTCGAGTAGGGCGTCCCTTCCCCAACTCGAACAAAAATTGTGTAAGTCAAAAATCTTTAAAAAGTCATGAACTTTCAAGGAAAATCATAACGGTTAAGATAGATCAGTCACTACTCGTCCCACGTCCTAGTCGGGGTTGCCGCTTAAAACAAGCGTCGTTACGGCTTCGGCTGTAACGACAAATGCTGAGCGGGGGGACCTTTTTGACACTCTTTTTGTATGTTCAATGTAATTCTGTTTGTAACTATGCCTATGTGTGTCAAATAAACTTTTTCTATTCTATTCTATCAGTTAATTTGAGAGTAATAGTCGTTCAAAAATTCCTTATTGGAAAACATTAAAAGTTACATAAATTAATTAATTGCTGAAAAATGTTGTGGTAACGACGGGTAATTACGGAACTCTATACTGCGCGTGGCACGTTTTTATTTAGTTTTGGACTATTAATTTTCATATTTTTTGGCAATCATACGCAAGAAAATATACTTTATTTATCAAAATATCAATTCTGGTACCCAACATTAGCGCAACTTGCAGTCCTATTTTTTTCGAATTTGTATTAATATTATTGATTTAGGTGCTCCAGTAATGCTTTGCTTACGTCTTTAGATAAGAAAATACCATTGTAATCTATAAAAGTAAAATTTATATGTTGTTATATTTACATAAAAACAAGAAAACTGTATCACGTTTTATTTAGTCATGAGTAGTTTTGCTAATAATAATTGAATTTAGAAATGTTCATTTTCGAAATAGGAATCTAATTCTAATCAGGAATTTGAACCGAAGCCACACTGCCCCGTCGCGTCAGGCCGTAATTGCAATCGAATCGCTAATCGCCTCAGTGAAGAGGACTAAATACCTAGTAAGGAAAATATATCTGTCAAGAGTCTCACTTAGCAAGTTTTTTCTCCAATGTCAAGGTCGACTGATTCAGAAGACCTTGCCTGACCTCGCCAGATATCTGACAAGAGCCAAAATGTAATGTCACGTACAGATACTAGAGATTAACGGCCGATAAGTGAATGCGTCAGTTATCGAACTTGTTGGGGAGCCATGGCACAGTAAACATTAGTACGCAGTAGCACTATAAAAAGTAAAAAGATATTATTTCTGTAAATAGGCCTGAAATAGGCAACTTTACAGGTCCCATTTTTATCACCGTACCCAATGCTTTGGGACACTATTGTGAGCTAATAGGTTAATATTCATTGATATTTGCCTGGCATTTTCGCACATATTCACACAGGTAGCCGCAACTAAACCGTTCACAAATAGAGAAAGTCAATCAAACTAGACACAAGTGGAATTTCTTTTAAAGAACAGTTAAAAATAAAAACAGCATTATTTAAACGGCAAGCACGGATAAACTTTATAACTTGGACATACTGCAAGTTACTTATTTTTTGTAATTAAGACATTCGGTGACTTAGTTTCTTGTGCCACTTCTTATATTCACGAGCCATGTAGTAAAGCGGTGGTTCGTGTACTTTCTTATACACAAACTATAATCCGCACATTTGTATTATGTTCGAAAAGTGGCCGTTTCCAAAACCTATCTCTTGCTGCTTTGAAAACGTCAATTTAGGAGCTTGTATGCAGTTGGATACTGCCATGTACCATGTTTACTGTGGCTGGGCGTCTATTGTGAGCATTCAGGTCATGTGATTCAAATCAATTCACGCGCGACGTTGATAACATATCATAATCGACGAGCGTGCGAACTGGAGGCCTAGCACGAAAGTGTATCTATCTTTCGTTCGATCGTATAAATAAACCTAACAAATAAAAATATCATGTGTCAATCCTTTGAAAAAATATGACCAACTCAATCTAGCCGTGTAAAAAACTCGACCGTTTTCAATGGTTCCTAAATTGTCAAACCTTTGATACGGGGGAATGGATGTTTTAATTTGATCGGATAATACGACCGACCGAACGATGTGCTTTCGTATTAGGCCTCCAGACTCCGGTGGCTATCGTCATAATAAATGACCAGACGATAAGCCTACCTGGAAATATGAAATAAGTTGGTTTTGTTTATTTTTCTGAATAGTTTTCGTTTGTAGTCAATGACGTTTTTGAACAAGAATTTCTATTTTGAGAGTTGAAGTATTATTTTATTTAAAACACAATGAATTAATAAAGGTAGACGTAGGTAGTACTGTGTTGCGATATCTTTAAGGGTCTGCGCTGTGTTAGCTGTCCGCCCACCGCCCCTGGGAACTATGGGACTGAGTTAAATAAACACATAATAATAGTTGACGACTTGGGACTGGTTTTTGTCCTAGCAAAATACTGATATAAATTACAATATCTTTTTAACAAAACAATTAGCATAAATAACAGTGACAAGGTTGTATACGGGAGCTATTTCAGTAAGCGCTAGCAAAAATATAAATGGAAAGGATAGCCAAAGAGTTGAATGAATCCATCCTGAAACAACTACGGATCAAAGAACGCCTCACAACTATCGTTCTCAGGCGATATTCACGGTACTTTGGGCATCTTGCCCGAAGACCAACTGATAACCTGGAGAGAGCTATCCTCATCGGGAAAAGACCACGTGGCAGAAGACAAACACGATGGTCGGACCTACTTGTAAAAACCCTGGAAATGCCGTTCTGCGAAGCATTCAGACGGGCGCAGGATCGAAATGCCTGGAGACAGCTCATCAGACAGGCAAATAAGTAAGCGGGGTCACATCCTCAACCTCTGAGGGACCGACTATGGAGGAGCCAAAGAGTTAAATTACGACTACTTTAGATGCGATTTCCATTAGACACGATTATAATATAACAAGGCCGATGCCAGGCTTGTCAACGAGAGTGTTAGATAAAAAAAAAACAGACAACACGATAAGTGAACGCGCACTTTCTTTATTTTATTTATTTATTTATATAAGGACAGCCAACAAAGCATACACCAAGACAATACAAAATACAATTTTAACGTTTACATTTTATAGTGTTGCCTAAATAAAGGCTACCACGGCATGCATAAGAAATTACGACCGTCTGGTGTAGTGGTTCGCGCTACGGACTACAATGCCTGGCGGTTGCGGGTTCGAATCCCGCGAGGGGCAAATGTTAGTGTGATGAGCACGAGCACTTGCACCTAAGTCATGTATGTTTATAAACGTATTTAAGTATATCCGTTATCTAGTCGCCATAGCACAAGCTTTGCTTAGTTTGGGGCTAGATAATTGGTGTGATTGTAGAAACAATTTATTATTATTATTTATTATTATAAATTAACATGTGGAAAATGACAAGATTAACAATAGAATTACAAGAAAAAAAAAATAAAGAAAAAAAATATCCCTACAGCACTTGCGTTTCTTTTTTAGAATAATGAAGACATTATGTTCATGGAGTAGATATTTAAATTTACGTTGTGAATACGACATGTCAATATCAAGCCGAGGCGAGCGCAAACATTAACTAAACTGAGAATGTATTCTATTTATAGATGAGAAATGCCCTAAGTTGGTCCTCGAGCCCTTGCCTCTGTAAGGTAGATATCTAGACGGCCGAGCAAGCTTAAACGGAACATTTAAATTCAATTGTTTTCTCTCTGCATGTATGTCCATTTTTGTTGTGCCAAATAAATATTATTATTATTATTATATTATATTAATTGTTTAAGTAAATTGGGACAGTCATTATAATTGTTAGATAACTTATACAGAAATAAATCATCAATTACAGTTCTACGGTTTTCTAGACTGTTTTCTTTTACTTTTGGATTCTTTGAAACAAATGTTATATAAACTCGATGCTACATCTGGCTTTTTCCCGTTCGGCAACGGTTTCAAGCTAAAAATGTATAGAATTAAATAAACGCGTTTCTCTACTTGGCGTGGTTAATCATACTAATGATATTGCCATGCCCTTGCAGGGCGTCACATGTTCTAGCCTGTGCCTACTATCTAATCAAATCATTTAATATGACACGCAATAAATAATTTGAATTTACCATTACGTTTCTCTGTCAAATTTATCATCTCTAAGTTTTGTAAAATTTGGCAACAGTCTTTTAAACTTTCGCGTTGCATTATAACTTAAACTTATAATAACGGGTCTAAACGCGACGTACTATAGTATATAAGGTCCGATTTTATTAGTGTTCATCCTGTTAACCTGTGACTATATAGGTAAAAAGCAATCTTAAAAACCAACTTTCAAATGTCTATCATAAAAACTAAAAAAGTTAAAAATAAATTACAAAATAACAACATCGACTTCATATTGCATAAACTCGTCCTATCTTCAACTCTTTCTCGCTCTGTACAAGGGGAAGGAATAAGACGGATAATCAGATGGTTAAACGTAGCAAAGATAGGACGAGTTTATGCAATATGAAGTCAATATTGTTGATTTTTAACTTTTTTAGTTTTTATGGTACACATTTGAAAATTAGTTTTTACGATTGCTTTCCACCTATATAGTCACAGGTTAACAGGATGAACACTAATAAAATCGGACCTTATATAGTAGTATTGATACTACTTACATTCCTCGACGTGTCGACCGTGATGCTACGGTCGTGGTCACGAGGGGACTCAATACAATAGGACGTCGCGTTTAGACCCGTTATTATAAGTTTTAGGTAACAGTCGTCGTGATCTTTGATAAGTCGGTTGATATTAAAAAGCTGGACCCAATGCTACTAAGCATTATGTGTAAGTAGACCATTAAGCCACAGAAATGAGTGCAACATGTTAAAAATGAATCGATTTAAGTTTTTAAGCCCAGTTACAGTAAAGTTGGTCGTTTGTATGTATGGTCAATAATCATTTAGTTAAAGTATCATGTGACAATTCGTGACATTTATAACACAAATTCAGTAGCACTTCTTCAAGTAGTACTATTCAATACTTTATAATCTTAATTCATGAACTAGCTAGTAGCTTGACTTGTGGAGATATTATCACTCAATAATGATTAATTAAAGTGACTGTAATGAGTTGTGTAATAGCATGTTTGTTTGCCTAATTAAGATACAGATTTCTGAATACTATTAAGCTAAGTTGTTATTTACATGTCTGTTTCAGTTATGTCTATAGGATTTTTACTATTATTTAAAGAATGTCACTAGTAAATCATAAAATACAGTATTAGGCTTTTATTAGCATCAATGCTTTATTGTGTTTCAGCCACTGTGTGTGAGCGATCACTAAAATCTGCGACCAATGACCACATCACATTTTTAGAACTTTTTTTAATAGAGATTCTTAAAAGATCTTTCATTTTCGATCCCCTTTGTCAAAAGTCTCAGAGTGCTCCTAACAATTTATAAAAATAACATAAATAAGAGGTATTTTTAAAACAATCAATTCATTAGAATAGTTTGTTACGAGATTGCTACCATGTACCTTATTTTAAGACAATATAAATTGATTACACTTCATATAACATTGCTGTGTGAGCCTGTTATGATCAGGGCTGTGCAGTACATATAAGCAATTCGGCAGTGCCTACCTGATAATTATGAGGTATGCAGTAGGTACTTACAAATGTATGTCATTGATGAAAACCACAGATTTTCATCAAATTAATGCTTAAGTAAGTATCCACTGCCTATCTCGAAATTAAACCAATACCCACCACAGGTTATGGTAGGTATGTGTATGTATAAAATGTGTTAATTACAAAACTTACCCATCTAAACTCTTGCAAGGCCTGACATTGGCGTACAGGTCAAACTCTTTACGGAGGGCTAAATTCAGCGACCGGTAGCCTTTACCCACCGGGGTCATTAGTGGACCCTTTAAACCAATCTTGTTGGCATTTACAGAGTCAATGGCTTTCTGCGGGATTCCAAATTTGCCATCGGGACCCTAAAATTACAATAAATATATGGTAAAACCTGACAAGAAATTCTTAGAAAAAAAAGAAATTAATCATAAATTTGAAATAATTAACAATATTTGAGTAACACCTGTTTTATACAATTTTGAGAGTTAAAGCTTTCAAATTTTACAAATATTGAGCCACTACAAAGTGAATAATACCTTATTTATATGTCCTATGTTAATATACTTTTACTTTAAACTTTAACTGTCTTATTCAGTGCATTTCCTAGTCTGGGACTAAAGTTAAACCACTGTACTAACATACATTTAAAATCAGTAGTTTAACCTTAGTCCCATACTATGAAATGCACTCTGAATAATACAGTAAATGTATGATAGTTGTTATAGCAAAACATGTAATTTTAAAAAGGAAAACACCCTGCTCCATTTAATTTTTTTTGGCATGGTGTCAAATTATAAATAATGAATTCTAAACAGCAACAAACGAAAGGTAATGCACGACAATTTGATTAGACAGTAAACAAAGAATATAATGTAGAAGGGACTTACCCGCACGGCCGTGACGTCGACCTCATCCCATTCGATAGGAACCTTCGCGGCTTCGAATATTTTCTGCACCGCTACCGTGATCTCAGGGCCTATTCCATGGCCGGGAATCAGCGTCACCCTCCGCACGCCCGAGCTATACTGCGCTGCACCACTTCTAGCCGCCGGAGTCTTGAAAAAACCAAAGAATACTCCTACATATAACCTCAAACCACATCATCAATTAAACCAACAAAAATAATGTTAACCTCATCTTTCCCGCCCTGAACCCCTCCGGTTTTAACACTCGCACCCGGCTCGAACCACTTCAGTAAACCTTCTACAACTTTACTCTCACGAAAAGGCTTCAAAAGCGCTTTTATGTAATTCTTCGACATAACTATAGTATGTCTATTTTTGGATAGTAAGAACAATATTCTCTACGACTATCAGGGAAAATTAATAGCGACGGCATGCAAAAGGAAACAACGCAGTTATTGTGTAACACTGATTATAAACTTACGATTTTCCTGATTATTCTCGCAGCCATTTCTTTAAATTTTTGCTACACGACGAAGAGAGATAATTTCCGCTCCGCGGCGAGGGGCGGAGGGGGAGGAAATTGCGGCACGGCAACTCTACGACGCATGACCGGAAATAGTTAACAAGGAAATTTTTGACTCTATTTGATTGCTATGTAACACAATTTTGCTCATGATTATTTATTTTTTACTGATTATGAAATCTCGAAATATTTTTCTTTCATAAAGAAATAATTAAAAACCTTTTATTAATAAAGTAACGGCAAAACCCCGACTGACCATTGTCTTAATTAAAAAAAATGATTATATAATACGATCCGAATTAAAGCCACCATGATTATTTTAAACTCATTATTTTCAATATGAAATAGACACCATTGCATGGTAACGATTTTGTTAGGCGATAAAGTGGAAGGAACTTGGCCAACGGTGCGGTGCTGGCCAAGTCAAACAGAAGAGTTAAAAAAATCCGATAGCAATGCACGCTTAAATCGATTTTGCCTAAACTCGGAACAAGACGTGAATCAGCTGGTTGTCAACGTCAAATTTTTCCATGTCGTCCGTCTGTCATTCATGACAATGACAATTCATTCATCTGATTCTGCGGTTACTATTATTTGCAATTTTGCACTAAAACTAAAAATTGTTTGGGAACTGGATTTATTTACAAATTTTTAAAACAACCTAAAGATTAACGATTAAACTATCTAAAGTCGGAGAATCATACGATTATATTAAATGTGACAATTGAATTAAGGTTCAAAGTATGGATCAACCTCTGTCTTATAAGCTGGCTTCTTTGAGCCTCATATCTCAATGTAAGCTGCAGAACATTCTTGCATTATGTGGAGACAAAAAAGATCTTATTATAGATCCTACACTCATCAAGCCCTTGGAGAGAATTTGTGGTGTTACCTGGCTAAGGTGTGTAGCAATTTAACAAGCAAAACTTATTAGTGCTTACTTTATATGATAATGATTTTCCTTGTTCTAGGCAAAATGGGATCGATAAAATATACAAAATGGAGCCGCAGCTTGGTACTACTGCCAACATAAATAGGGTTTACTTCATACCAGCCTGTGTTCAAAAATACAAGTGTGTATTGGACCAAATATCATCACTCCTCAGTCAAAATTCATCTCTAGCAGAATTAGGATGCTTCCACATTATAATAGTACCTAAAGTTTTATGTTCTTATGACTCTATACTTGAAAGTAAAGGCCTGTATGGCATAGTAAAGCTACATACTCTTTCATGGGAACTTATGGCATTAGATGAACAACTGCTCAGCTTAGAACTTCCTTTCCTTTTTAAACAATTGTATGTAGAACAGAGCCACTCCTTGCTCTCTAGTATAGCCATGTCTTTATGGAGCTTATTTCATGTGACTGGTAAACCCAAAGTGGTTTTCTCATTAGGAAAGTTATCAGCAAGTGTTTTAGATATGCTTGAAGTGTACAACGAAACCTATGCAAGAGATTTTGTAAGTGCAGATAGTTCTAATGAAATCGGAGCAGTGATATTAATTGATAGAAACCAGGATTATCCTTCAAGTTTACTCACTCCAGCCACTTACAGTGGATTATTAAGTGAAATATTTAATATAAGCTGTGGTCATTTGGATCTGAATGTAAAAGACACTAAATATAAGAAAGGAAAATTGAATTTTGTATTAGAAGAAGAGCAAGCAGCTGATAAAAATACTCAAATGACTTTAGATAGTTCCATTGACAGTCTATACGGAGAGATCAAACACAGACATTTCTCTGAAGTCTTAAGTGTGCTTAGTTCCAAAGCAAAGTTGTTAAAGAATGAAGATATCAAAGCACTGGGCATTCAAGAAATGAAACATTATGTAGCAACCAAACTTCAACAGGTGGCTCTATTCAAACAGAATCTAGTCAACCATGTATTAGCTTGTGAAACTATTATATCAGAAATGAGTAACAAATTCGAGAATTTAAAACTTACTGAAACTGAAATGTTAAATAACCGAAACAAGAAATCAAACTTTACGTTTGTTGATGAGAATTTTGGCACAGACATTCATATTTATAACAGCTTACGACTTATGTGCTTACTGAGTTTAACTCAAGGGCTATCTTATGAAGAATACAATACTTTAGTCAGCAAATACTTGCTAGCTTTTGGTTACAAGTTTTTGTATGTTTTCAATAATTTAATCAATGCCGGCTTACTGATTCAGCCTTCTAGTGTTAAATTGTCTTTGAACATTTCCAATTTAGGTAATCTGAGTGATAGGCTACCTCGGTGGCAGAGTGCATTTCAAGCTGCAGCCAACAAGTTGAAACAACTGCCATCTCAACCTGATAAAATTGGGTTGTCCTCCCCTAGCTATGTATTCAATGGAGGCTATGTGCCACTTGTAGCGGTGCTTTGCAACACTATATTATCTGCCGATTCTCTCTCAGAGGTTGTATCAAAATTGTCTGCCTTATCAGATTTTAAAGTAGGTGGGTGTATTGCAGCTAGACTAAAAGATGGTATGGAGACACTAAACGAAAAGTTGTCTAACATGAAAGTTAATTCTGATTTGGAGTTTGGTTGCAAGGATGCCAAGAGTATGTCAAAAGTTTTGAAAGCAGATCCCAATTTTGGTAATGCTTTTCCTTTGAAACCTAAGAGTGTGCTTGTTTATGTTATCGGAGGAGTGAACTATGCAGAGATAGCTGCGTGTGATGTGGTACAGACAACTACGGGCAGTAAGATATATATTGCAAGTGATTGTGTCGCGAGTGGGGGTGATCTTATGGCTGCAAACACTTGATTATAAAATGTATATTGCCTTGGTAATGATTATTTATTTATAGACTTGAATAACTACATTTTATACAAGTATGTGTTGAGATTTTATAAGGACAGGAAAATGACTTATGTAGTTGCTCCAAGTTCAAAATATGTACATAATTTGTAGTGGGGATCAGATATTTAGATCTTGAAAATAAACTAAGTTGATATTCATGTGTACAGCTAGTGTAACTTGTTTATTTTAAGTAATTATTGTCAGGTTTTTTTTATGAAATAATGTAAGCTATGGTATTTATTTATGTTTCACTGGCAGCCTAAAAAATAAAACAAAATTTTGTCATATAAAAATACTTTAATTTTTTACGATTCTTAAAAATACGCAATTTATCACAGTACAAAATTTTCTTAAAATTTACTATTGAGTTATACTGGCAAGATACAAAAATTGAATGACATACTACAACAGGAAAAATAACTGCTAAATAGCATTAAATTATGAGGGAATTTGCTATTAATAATACAACAAAGCGGCTATTCTTTTGATTTGATTGATGACTATTAAAAATATCAATATGTACTCTTGCCATACATTGACTAACAGAAAGCTATAAGTAACTGCTATTTTTAGTAGGCTCTGTAGAGAATGCTTTATTTTCATGCATAGTTGCGTTCAGTCCATTAATTTTGTACCTTCAATATCCATGCAAATGACTGAATTTTATTTCTCGCAATTTAGCGCTTCTGACTTGGCTTAACATAGACAACTACTGCAATTGGGTTTTCCATTCACAAATCAAAGACAAATGAGCGTCAAGAGCGAGTCCAATTATTTTATAAAGCCTAGTGCAACTATCGTCAACGTAAACCTATCTTGGTTTACTTTCGCCAGTATTGCGCGAACTTGTGGAAATGTTCCACGAGGACCGCCATGACAGCCGTCACCGACATGTCTAGAAGGTTCTGGAGGTAGTGCACTGCTTCTTCGTCGCCTAAATCCAATCTGTGAATAAAATACCTAAGCGTTAGATATTATTAGAATAGATTACAAAAAAATTTGGCCATAATGTAATGCGCTATGCTAACGTGGCGTGGGCAAGCCACCGAGTGGGAACTCAGTGGACAGACAACATAGCCAACATTGCAGGAAGCCGCTGGATGCAAATAGACCAGAGCTGTTTGGTATGGCGTTCTATGGAGAGGTCTATGTCCAGCAGTGGACTTTCAATGGCTTATTACTTTGAATTATATGTATACCTAATACAAGGTTCAATAAACTAAGTACTTGCTTCATATGTCTACAGTACATGACACAATGTGACTACATGTACATGCAAAACAAAATGGGTAACACGGTGACTCCTTTGTTACCAACACCAGACACCATCACGTTATTCCTTTAAAAAAAATATTTGAGAATGTAACTTCGGCTCCAAAACTAAAGAAACTTTATAATAATTCTATTTCAAATCATGGGGTACGAACTACGATTATAGGTAGTTACAGTTAGCCAACAAAATGATCTCCTTTCACGTGATTTCATATAAGTAGGTAAGACATTTTTTAAAACACCTGATGCAGCGTTTTCGTAAAGCAGCTGCGTCGTTTATTTCAATATAGGTATGTGGTTGTAATAATAATACCCAAACCAGAAATCGAACCCGAGATCGTTTCAAGGCAAATCACCAATACACTAATCTCGTAGATTGTGTTATGAAACTGTCGCAACTCACCGCAACTTGTCCTGCACCTTCTTAACGGCCTTGTCGGGCTCCAGCGCGATGTCCGGCACCGACGCGTCCACCATCAGCGAGAACAGGTTCAGCATCAGGTTCGCGTGTCTGAGTTAAAATACAATACATTTAAAATCCGGCTCGAAGGACCAAAAATGGAGTTTTTGGAAAATTGAAGGGATATTTATACCCTCAATTTTTCGCGATACGGCGCTGGTCTTTCTGGATAGCCAGCCTCAAATCCTCAATAAGTTCAGTAGTTTTTGCTTAAAAGAGAAACATTCATACATTCTCAAAAACCTTTGCATTTAAATAAAAATTATTATGACTGTTAATTTGATACATGATACTGATAGGGTATCTCTCAGCTTATGTCTGAGCTGTCTTCTGTAAATGCCCATATTTAGACAACATCACACATTTCTCTAATCCTAAGGTAAGTAGCGAACGCACTCGTGTTATAGAAACCATGGACCCCAACCATGGTCTCCACCATCTGCTTGCTAGCTAGACCCTAAGTATTAAAATTGCGGGTAAAACTCCACCCATGGCCTCCACCATCTCCGTGCTAGCTAGACTCTTAGTACAAAACGGGTGGGCTATAAGTGTTAGTGTATGGTTACTTGCGCAAATGCAAGAAGGCAGTATAGCACTGCTTGCGGAAGCCGTGGTAGTGTTCTAAAGGAGATTCCACCCATGGCCTCCACCATCTCCTTGCTAGCTAGACTCTTAGTACAAAAAAGGGTGGGCTATAAGTGCTGGTGTGTGGTTACCTGCGCAGATGCAGGAAAGCAGTATAGCACTGCTTGCGGAAGCCGTGGTAGTGCTCAGAGTGGACTCCACCCATGGCCTCCGCCATCTCCTTTCTAGCTAGACTCTTAGTACAAAAAAGGGTGGGCTATAAGTGCTGGTGTGCGGTTACCTGCGCAGATGCAGGAAGGCAGTATAGCACTGCTTGCGGAAGCCGTGGTAGTGTTCAGAGTGGACTCCACCAATGGCCTCCACCATCTCCTTGCTAGCTAGACTCTTAGTACAAAAAAGGGTGGGCTATAAGTGCTGGTGTGTGGTTACCTGCGCAGATGCAGGAAGGCAGTAAAGCACTGCTTGCGGAAGCCGTGGTAGTGTTCAGAGTGGACTCCACCCATGGCCTCCACCATCTCCTTGCTAGCTAGACTCTTAGTACAAAAAAGGGTAGGCTATAAGTGCTGGTGTGTGGTTACCTGCGCAGATGCAGGAAGGCAGTATAGCACTGCTTGCGGAAGCCGTGGTAGTGCTCAGAGTGGACTCCACCCATGGCCTTCACCATCTCCTTGCTAGCTAGACTCTTAGTACAAAAAAGGGTAGGCTATAAGTGCTGGTGTGTGGTTACCTGCGCAGATGCAGGAAGGCAGTATAGCACTGCTTGCGGAAGCCGTGGTAGTGCTCAGAGTGGACTCCACCCATGGCCTCCACCATCTCCTTTCTAGCTAGACTCTTAGTACAAAAAAGGGTGGGCTATAAGTGCTGGTGTGCGGTTACCTGCGCAGATGCAGGAAGGCAGTATAGCACTGCTTGCGGAAGCCGTGGTAGTGTTCAGAGTGGACTCCACCCATGGCCTCCACCATCTCCTTGCTGAGCTTCATGGGCGGCGGCAGCGGCTTGGGGTCGCGGCCCAGGATGTAGCCGAAATCGATGTGGAACAGAGCTCCGTTGCGGGTCAGTAACAAGTTGTCGAGGTGACGGTCGCCCACGCCTGAAGACGAATTAAATAAAAATAAATCAATATTGGAAAACATCACATACATTGCTGTGATCCTAAGGTACCTAGCTAAAGCACTTGTGTTATAGAAATCAGAAACAACGATTGGTATCACAACCCCAGGCCCGGGACAATGTAGAAAAGCTCGTTTTCTACATTGACTATTTAAAGTCCGGCATGCCCGCCTCTCGGCCACGGAGGTCGTTGAAATATCAATGTATAAACGAATCCATTGTTCATGTTCTGGCCAATAATATTAACAACAAGAGATTAGTACTTTGAAATACTAGGGCCCACTTGCGCATCTCAGGATTAGCGAATTCAATCCCGAACTATCCACTAACATGGTGTTAAACATCATTCTGTAGCTGTCAGTTTGTATGACGATGACAGAGACAGAATGATGTCCTAATCTTCTACTAAAGTATTCGGTGAAGTCCACCTTAATGAGTAACTCGTTAAGGTGGACTTTCACAAAGTCACATATGGATAAAATAAAAGAAAACGCCTTCCGAAAATAGGGACTAGATAATAATATCTTTTCTGTAAAAATATAATTTGAGGTTATTTTGAACATTGTTATAATAATACAAATGTGTTAGGTTTTTGAACCGTCATAAAAGTAGTTTTGATAAAAAGATTTCTTTTAAACGTTTGTCGAAATGATACAAAAGTATTTTCAGCCACCGATATTGTTTTGTTAACATTATTTGCCAACTAAAATGGAATTTGCTTTAAATGACGAAATGATAATTAGGATGCAAAGTGCTTTTACTATTTATCGTTTAAATATGACATTCGGAGCAAACTACAATTCGATACCCTGCATAGTGCTGACCTAGCGATCGATAACGTTTGTAAACTTCAAAATTATTACAAGTAAAATAACTCACCAAGCAAATAAGTGATCACGCAGTACCCAGCGCAGCTCCTAATATACGTGTCCATAGTTTCCGGCTTGATCCCATAGGGGGCGCCCTCGCACGGATTGTATTTCCTAAAGAAGTTCTGTATACTGCCCTCCGTAGCCAAAGCCTCAGCCACCGTTATAGACTCGACATACTGTAGAAAACCGTGCTTGGAACTGGTCGCGAGTACTTTGTACGGGGTCAGTTTTAAGTCTAAGTTTTCTCGTCTGAGTAGTTTGTCCATTAGAGTGATCATTTGGAGGATTAACTGGTCTTGGCGGAGGTCATCGCCGTGTTTGAAGATGGCTTCGTACTCCACGCCTTCGGTGGTGAGGAAGGTCAGTTTGGAGGGCATTAGAGCGGATTTGAAGAGGCTCGCTTTCTTTGCTACTATTCCTTTGATGGTTACGTTTGGGTCCAAAGGGAACGGCATGGGTTCGAAGTTGGTGAAGTTGAATTTGAAAGCGTCAGGGTCGGCTAATAATTGTTGAAGACGCTCGGCCTTTTTGTTTCGGTTTCCGCTTTCGCGGGCGACCATTTTGACAAGTTTGACTAGTTTGTCTATGAACACCTGTTGGCGCGCGAGGAAGTTGCGCGTGCGCTGCAGTTCCGCGTTGCCTGTTGGAGGGAAAGTTAGTCTTTTATTTATTTGGTTTATTAGTAAAAGACACAAAACAGGTTATAGTTGATACAAATAAGATTTGCATTTGACTTAATTTGCATTTGGTACTTAAGTTAGGTTCTAAAACTAGATGACTAGATTTTTGTTGGATGATAGTTTAGTTATTATGGTCTATGTTTGGAGCACAATATATTGAAGAAGTAATCTTAAAAAATCATATGAGTTCAAATATCGTTTGAGGTAACATTCATAAGTAGGTTTATAAGCAGCTCAAATCAAATCATTTATTCAGTATCAGCTTTTACATTTCGGTGATGCGATGGAGAATTTCTTTTAAGTATATAAATACTTGTGTTAAAAAAATCCCCACTCTCCATAACTGTTATGCATTTACAAAAGTGATACCTATACTACGCATACCTATACAATACCTTTCAGTTCAGGAGACGTATTTTTGAATCATGCGAATTTCAATTCGAATACAAAATAACAAGATTCGCATGCGAATGACTAAAATCCCTATTTTTGGAAATTCATTCCGTGAATTCTGCAACGAGTGGTCTAACCCACTCGTATTTTGATTCTACTAGTAGGAAGTTCGGAAGTATGACATTGACAAGTAAACATACCATATGTTTAAAAACTGTTTTTTACGTTCCGTTCTATGCGATTTAATGCCGGTTTTTAAAATCAATTAGTTCTTGAATTCCGGTTTTTAATATTTTCAGCGTGAAATAAAAATAGTTACAAGAATTTTACTATAATAGCAACACATAATTCGAGTGATTAAAAATAGCGTAAAATCGGGAGCGATAGAAATAGAATTCGCACACGAATCGTATTCGTGTTCGAATTTAAGATTCATTTCTAATGCTTCAAAAATACATCTCCTGTGTGAATTTAGTGCCAAAATTGGTTATGTTAGCCATGTTAGGGCACACCGTTGACACCCTTTGTAGCGGAGTTTCATTGTCATCGTAGCCGAGACCGGCCAAGGATTATTATTATTTACATGTGTAGCTGTAGAAATGAGTACTATTCCTTTCTTACCCTTAGCTAGCTGGTGCAAGAAGGTCCGCATGACGTCCAGGTACATGAGTAGCTGTGGTAGTGTATACTATCCTCACTCACCCTTAGCTAGCTGGTGCGAGAAGGTCCGCATGACGTCCAGGTACATGAGTAGCTGTGGTAGTGTATACTATCCTCACTCACCCTTAGCTAGCTGGTGCGAGAAGGTCCGCATGACGTCCAGGTACATGAGTAGCTGTGGTAGTGTATACTATCCTCACTCACCCTTAGCTAGCTGGTGCAAGAAGGTCCGCATGACGTCCAGGTACATGAGTAGCTGTGGTAGTGTATACTATCCTCACTCACCCTTAGCTAGCTGGTGCGAGAAGGTCCGCATGACGTCCAGGTACATGAGTAGCTGTGGTAGTGTATACTATCCTCACTCACCCTTAGCTAGCTGGTGCGAGAAGGTCCGCATGACGTCCAGGTACATGAGTAGCTGTGGTAGTGTATACTATCCTCACTCACCCTTAGCTAGCTGGTGCGAGAAGGTCCGCATGACGTCCAGGTACATGAGTAGCTGTGGTAGTGTATACTATCCTCACTCACCCTTAGCTAGCTGGTGCGAGAAGGTCCGCATGACGTCCAGGTACATGAGTAGCTGTGGTAGTGTATACTATCCTCACTCACCCTTAGCTAGCTGGTGCGAGAAGGTCCGCATGACGTCCAGGTACATGAGTAGCTGTGGCAGTGTATACTATCCTCACTCACCCTTAGCTAGCTGGTGCGAGAAGGTCCGCATGACGTCCAGGTACATGAGTAGCTGTGGTAGTGTATACTATCCTCACTCACCCTTAGCTAGCTGGTGCGAGAAGGTCCGCATGACGTCCAGGTACATGAGTAGCTGTGGCAGTGTATACTATCCTCACTCACCCTTAGCTAGCTGGTGCGAGAAGGTCCGCATGACGTCCAGGTACATGAGTAGCTGTGGCAGTGTATACTATCCTCACTCACCCTTAGCTAGCTGGTGCGAGAAGGTCCGCATGACGTCCAGGTACATGAGTAGCTGTGGTAGTGTATACTATCCTCACTCACCCTTAGCTAGCTGGTGCGAGAAGGTCCGCATGACGTCCAGGTACATGAGTAGCTGTGGTAGTGTATACTATCCTCACTCACCCTTAGCTAGCTGGTGCGAGAAGGTCCGCATGACGTCCAGGTACATGAGTAGCTGTGGTAGTGTATACTATCCTCACTCACCCTTAGCTAGCTGGTGCGAGAAGGTCCGCATGACGTCCAGGTACATGAGTAGCTGTGGTAGTGTATACTATCCTCACTCACCCTTAGCTAGCTGGTGCGAGAAGGTCCGCATGACGTCCAGGTACATGAGTAGCTGTGGTAGTGTATACTATCCTCACTCACCCTTAGCTAGCTGGTGCGAGAAGGTCCGCATGACGTCCAGGTACATGAGTAGCTGTGGTAGTGTATACTATCCTCACTCACCCTTAGCTAGCTGGTGCGAGAAGGTCCGCATGACGTCCAGGTACATGAGTAGCTGTGGTAGTGTATACTATCCTCACTCACCCTTAGCTAGCTGGTGCGAGAAGGTCCGCATGACGTCCAGGTACATGAGTAGCTGTGGTAGTGTATACTATCCTCACTCACCCTTAGCTAGCTGGTGCGAGAAGGTCCGCATGACGTCCAGGTACATGAGTAGCTGTGGCAGTGTATACTATCCTCACTCACCCTTAGCTAGCTGGTGCGAGAAGGTCCGCATGACGTCCAGGTACATGAGTAGCTGTGGTAGTGTATACTATCCTCACTCACCCTTAGCTAGCTGGTGCGAGAAGGTCCGCATGACGTCCAGGTACATGAGTAGCTGTGGCAGTGTATACTATCCTCACTCACCCTTAGCTAGCTGGTGCGAGAAGGTCCGCATGACGTCCAGGTACATGAGTAGCTGTGGCAGTGTATACTATCCTCACTCACCCTTAGCTAGCTGGTGCGAGAAGGTCCGCATGACGTCCAGGTACATGAGTAGCTGTGGTAGTGTATACTATCCTCACTCACCCTTAGCTAGCTGGTGCGAGAAGGTCCGCATGACGTCCAGGTACATGAGTAGCTGTGGTAGTGTATACTATCCTCACTCACCCTTAGCTAGCTGGTGCGAGAAGGTCCGCATGACGTCCAGGTACATGAGTAGCTGTGGTAGTGTATACTATCCTCACTCACCCTTAGCTAGCTGGTGCGAGAAGGTCCGCATGACGTCCAGGTACATGAGTAGCTGTGGTAGTGTATACTATCCTCACTCACCCTTAGCTAGCTGGTGCGAGAAGGTCCGCATGACGTCCAGGTACATGAGTAGCTGTGGTAGTGTATACTATCCTCACTCACCCTTAGCTAGCTGGTGCGAATAGGTCCGCATGACGTCCAGGTACATGAGTAGCTGTGGTAGTGTATACTATCCTCACTCACCCTTAGCTAGCTGGTGCGAGAAGGTCCGCATGACGTCCAGGTACATGAGTAGCTGTGGTAGTGTATACTATCCTCACTCACCCTTAGCTAGCTGGTGCGAGAAGGTCCGCATGACGTCCAGGTACATGAGTAGCTGTGGTAGTGTATACTATCCTCACTCACCCTTAGCTAGCTGGTGCGAGAAGGTCCGCATGACGTCCAGGTACATGAGTAGCTGTGGTAGTGTATACTATCCTCACTCACCCTTAGCTAGCTGGTGCGAGAAGGTCCGCATGACGTCCAGGTACATGAGTAGCTGTGGTAGTGTATACTATCCTCACTCACCCTTAGCTAGCTGGTGCGAGAAGGTCCGCATGACGTCCAGGTACATGAGTAGCTGTGGTAGTGTATACTATCCTCACTCACCCTTAGCTAGCTGGTGCGAGAAGGTCCGCATGACGTCCAGGTACATGGCGCGCGCGGCGCGGTCCTGCGCGGGCCGGTCCTCGCACTCGATGAGCAGGTACCAGTACAGGTAGTTGCCCACTACGCAGTTGCCGCACGCGCGCGAGATCAGGAACGAGGATAGGCTGAGCTGTTCTGAAGGTTCCGTGTCGCTGGGGATGAGTAGACATACGTTTACATAATAAGGTAACCGACCGACGACCGACGAGATCGACGACCTCCGTAGCCGAGAGGCGAGCACGCCGGATTATTTAAGGCGTCGCCATCTCCGAGGTTCTGGGTTCGATCCCCGGTCGGGTCAACGTAGAAAACGAACTTTTCTATATTGTCTCGGGTCTGGATGTTGTGGTACCGTCGTTGTTTCTGATTTCTATAACACGAGTGCTTTAGCTACTTACCTAAGGATCAGAGCAATGTGTGATATTGTCCAAAATGTATATTTTTATATTATACTAGCTGACCCGGCAGACGTTGTTTTGCCATATAAATAATTTTTAAGTAATTTCTGTTAAGGGTGGACAACCCTTATCACTAAGGGGTATGTAAAATAGATGTTAGCCGATTCTCAGACCTACTCAATATGCTCACAAAATTTCATGAGAATCAGTCAAGCCGTTTCGGAGGAGTACGGGAACGAACATTGTGACACGAGAATTTTATATATATTTTTAAGTAATTTCTGTTAAGGGTGGTCAACCCTTATCACTAAGGGGTATGAAAAATAGATGTTAGCCGATTTTCAGACCTGCTCAATATGCTCACAAAATTTCATGAGAATCGGTCAAGCCGTTTCGGAGGAGTACGGGAACGAACATTGTGACACGAGAATTTTATATATAATATTTAAACCCATCATACCCTGATTCCGTATCTTGCAAAAGCAATACGATAGCAAAACTTGAGCAATTATAAATAAAATAAATATTTTTTTTCCACAATCACACCAATTATCTAGCCCCAAACTAAGCAAAGCTTGTGCTATGGCGACTAGATAACGGATAAACATACTTAAATACGTTTATAAACATTCATGACTTAGGTGCAAATGCTCGTGTTCATCACACTAAAATTTACCCCTCGCGGGATTCGAACCCGCAACCGCCAGGCATCGTAGTCCGAAGCGCGAACCACTACACCAGACGGTCGTCTATTAATATATACAATGTGATATGGGCGGTACTTCTAGCCCGGTAAGGCTAAGTGAGATATCAATTTTATCGACAAAAATAATGATTTGTGGGATCAAACCCCGAACCCCTATGAATAGCGGCCATTTTGGTTTTTTAACACTTTAGGCAACAACAAAGGTTTTATGTGTCGTAGCAACATGGAAGAAATACCACAAGATAGTTAAAAGAACAGAGTAACAGACCATAAACTTCATTTCTGGTGTTTAGGGTATCCTTGGCTTGAAAAAAAAAGTCAATAAATAACTAAAAAAAAACTTTTTTTTGCAGATTTGTTTTGAACCCAAATTACTTTTTTTGTTAATAAAATTTGATACCGAACTTAGCCTTAACGGGTTAGAAGTACCACCCATATCACATTGTATAATTATGGCTTTAAAATAGTAAATTGGCAGCAAAAAACAAAAAGCAATCTATCGTCCGTGCTGCCAATAGATTTTGACACTGCAACAATCAAGCGATGACTGCGCGATTATTTCTAATTACTAATTTGTAGGGGGAATAAACTTTAGGCAAAAAAAGTTATCTTTTTTGCCTAACGTTTATTCCCCCTCATTTGTATCTAAATTATGATCGCGTTAGTTCCCGTTTCAATTTTTACCCGTTAGGACAAGCTAGTACACATAAGTTCGATCCTATTGTAGCTACTCGTGTTTCGCGTGTGCCGTGTGGTGCCGGCACTTTAAAAGAATTGCACCACCCCTTCCCTTCCTATGGGTGTCGTAAGAGGTGACTACAGGAGAACCGCCACAAGAAGACGGGCAGCAGCGTCTCCTCTCCACCATTGGCCAAACTGCGATCGCCAACCCGCCTGCCAAGCGTGGCGATTATGGCAAAATCCTCCTTTTGGAGAGGCCTGTGTCCAGCAGTGGACTGTTATAGGCTGGTGATGTGATGTGATGATGTGTTTCGCAGCGGAGGCGTGCTACGGGCGTAAACTAGGCCGAGTTCAAAGTATACTTGTTAAAGTATAGTTACCCGAACAAGTTGTTGTTGTCGCCGACGCTGTTGTCGTTGGCTTCGTCGGCGTCCTCGGGCCGCGCTTCTAAAGACGCGCGCGACGTGATGGACGCGGTCATCTCGCTCGATGTTAATACTGGCGTGGAACAAATTAGAAACAATTCGTAGATTCCATCTATGCTCTAGAGCAAGATTGGGGTCAAGAGCAAGCCCATCTCAAATAATAAAAAAAATTATTTGAAGGCTTATTTGAAGATAAATAACACTTGAAAAAAAATCATCAACCTCTGTTTTTTCTCGCTGTCAAAAACACTTGAGGAATTTCACCTTGTCACGTGACGTCCTCGGTAGCTTAGTTGGTAAAGCACTCGCCCGGCATGCGATGGGACGTGGGTTCGAGTCCCACCTGAGGTCGATGATTTTTTTCAAGTGTTATTTATCTTCAAATAAACCTTGCATGGAATTGCTAAAAACAAAAATTTACAAAGCCTAAAGGCTTTTAAGTTTTATTATTCTTCCTCTCCTACGGAAAATCACGGCACGGAGGCCGATCTTTTTTAAAAGGCATCCGTGGAGATACAAATCCAACCCGGAAGAATAAGATTACGATTCTGATTTTTAAAAAAATAGCTACGATACGTACTACCGGATTCTACTTTTGCTTGCATGATTGAGAAAATGCAGCCTAATGATGAATATTGCAAATAAGATGAAATAACTATAGTATTTTTATCCTATCATGCCTATCAAGAGATAGGCTGGTTGCCGGGATATTTATCATGTATTATATACTAGGATTTTCAATTCATTGCGCAGGAAAACATACAAATGAAGAACCAATGCCTAAGTCTAAGGCTCAGTCGATCAAATCAATCGAGTCTTTTGTATTTTAAAAGAAACATCTATTTCTTATTCTCGGCTGAGGGCGAAAGTCACAAGATTAAAAATATATATACAGGTTGCCCCGTAAATCAAGGTCAACCTAGTAACCACATATTCTATACATCATGGTGAACACATTTTGTTTTATCACTTTTGCAAATTTGCATGAAAATTAATCGACTTCCCATACAAAATTAACAAATTAGACAATTAGATTTGTAAAGACAGTAAAGAAAAACATATGCATAATTTAAAAAGTGATAGTACAAAAGTTGTTCAATATGATGTATAGAATATGTACAAGGTTGACCTTGATTTACGGGACACCCTGTATAATTTATCCATTACAATCTGCATTGCAAATAATAATTTGTAGAAAAACGTAGGCATACCTGAGGTAGAGAGTAGGCTGGCCTGGCTGCCCCTGTGGCCGCTCTGCATGAGCTTCCCTTCAGAGTCGGAGTACACCACGGCCGTCTCCTTGCCGCACACCCGCAAGTATTCTAAGGAAACCGAATCAAGTTTGGTTAACTTTATGAGAAATACCCGCAAGTATTCTAAAGAAACCGAATAAAGATGGGTTAACTTTATAAGAAATACCTGCAAGTATTCTAATAAAAACCGAATAAAGATTGGTTAGCTTTATGAGAAATACCCGCAAGTATTCTAAAGAAGCCGAATAAAGATTGGTTAACTTTATAAGAAATAACAGCAAGTATTCTAAAGAAACCGAATAAAGATTGGTTAACTTTATGAGAAATACCCGCAAGTATTCTAAAAAAACCGAATCAAGTTTGGTTAACTTTATGAGAAATACCCGCAAGTATTCTAAAGAAACCGAATAAAGATTGGTTAACTTTATGAGAAATACCCGCAAGTATTCTAAAGAAACCGAATAAAGTTTGGTTAACTTTATGAGAAATACCCGCAAATATTCTAAAGAAACCGAATAACGATTGGTTAACTTTATAAGAAATACCCGCAAGTATTCTAAAGAAACCGAATAAAGTTTGGTTAACTTTATAAGAAATAACCGCAAGTATTCTAAAGAAACCGAATGAAGATTGGTTAACTTTATAAGAAATACCCGCAAGTATTCTAATAAAAACCGAATAAAGATTGGTTAACTTTATGAGAAATACCCGCAAGTATTCTAAAGAAACCGAATAAATATTGGTTAACTTTATAAAAATACGAGCTATGATTGATGTTGTTTGTAACTGAGGTTTGCCTTAATTTTGTAAAAATATAACCATAATGTTTTTTTTGTGTTTGTAATTAAAAACACTAGCAAAGAAATGCCTGTGTTCTGATCAAACTTAGTATGTAAGGAAATCATGTTTGTATAAGGAGCGTTAATTAAAATTTGCTTACTTTTTATCTGCTATAAACACAAAATATTTGTTTGCTTTAAATTAAAATAGGGATGTTTATTTTATTAGTTTCTTATTTTTATGTTTTTGAATCAGTCATTTTTTTTTTCTTTTTAAGTACTTTTTTAGGGTTCCGTACCCAAAGGGTAAAACGCGACCGTATTACTGAGGCTACGCTGTCCGTCTGTCTGCCTGTCTGTCCGTCTGTCATCATGGTTGCTAGCTAGACGTTGAAAATTTCACAGATGATGTATTTCTGTTGCCGCTATAACAACAAATACTAAAAAACAGAATAAAATAAATATTTAAGGGGGCTTCCATAACACAAACGTGATTTTTTTGCCGTTTTTATAGATAATGGTGCGGAACACTTCGTGCGCGAGTCCGACTCGCACTTGGCCGGTTTTTTCAATAAAAGTACTTTTTTCTCTTATTCTTTCGCAAATATTAATTTGCAAGATAATGCCATTTAATTTCGATACTTAGATATAATCTTTACATCAAACATTTTAAAAGATTTTCGTCACTGTACACCGACTTACCCTCATGTATCTCGGAGAAGTCTTCATACTTGAGAGCCTGCACCAACTGCAGCAGGTACAACAGCAGGTCTTCGTCGGGGGCTTGCTTTAGGCGAGACACGGCGTATCTGTAAAAAAACAAAAATTTAACATGAGTCACATGACCCGAAAATCCTTTCCACGGATCGCCATTACCACACTACGGTAATACGTGAAGCGATTGAAATTAAAAAGTACAATAATTTCAATCGGGAAGACGGATTCAAATTGTCATCGGCCTGGAATCCAGTGAATAATAAGTGCAAACCGCGTGTGTCGCCTTTATCAATAAACATTAACCCGAATACTGTGAGTGTTGTGTGTCGCACTGAACCTACTGACTCTAGTTCAAGTGCACAATAAATATCGGAGAGTTCGAGGGTAGCAGAAGAACCGGCCGCCCGATGCAGACGAAGCGCCGCGCACCAGTCCCCTCGTGACCACGACCGTAGCATCACGGTCGAAACATCGAGGAATGTAAGTAGTATCAATACTACTACATACTATAGTACGTCGCGCTTAGACCCGTTATTATAAGTTTTAGTTGTAAAAAAAAAGTAAGTAAACTCGGTTTACAGACAATAATTTTACGTTACGTTTAACGTCATAAGAAAACATTGATGCTACTCGGACGCGTTGGCCGATGGACTGGAAGAGAGATAGATGCGTCACAAGCCGAACGCTTAGGCCAATCGTCTTTCTATTGCTTGTTCCGCGCTCTCGCTCGCACTCGGAACGTGACACTTTTTTGTGCGCGGCGTTATCGATTTATAAGACTATCACGTCAACATATTTAATTTTGATGATTGATGATGATGATGATGACGATGGAATTCGACGAGTAAGCTAACCCTCAGAAGATTCGTTAAAAGAGCAGTCACAGTGAAGAGGTGGATTCTATTTTTTTCAAGGTTATTTTGTTTCTTGAAGAAATATGTGTTGTGGACTGTAGGTAATTGTGGTAGATTGGATCGCTGAGCCGGTGCTGATAGTAGAAAGTCTTCAGTATTAGTTGATAAGTTATTTATTCCAGAGCAAAAGTAAACGTAGGACAAGATGTCATAAAGAACAACAGCATTTCAAGAATGACACTTTATGTCGGGGTTGCCAACAATATGAACGTAGCTTCATTCTATAATCTCATCATCGACATCATCATTTCAGCCACAGGACGTCCACTGCTGAACATAGGCCTCCCCCAGTGACTTCCAGATCGGCCGGTTGGAAGCGGCCTGCATCCAGCATTCTATAATCTATGCATTCTAACCTAGAGTTTAGAATAAGATCGATCTCATAGAAGTCGTTGTCAAACTTATGTCTTCTTTTTAGCATCGAATAAACCTCACAAATTACGCTCTTCCATTATTATATTTTATCTCTTTGATTAGATTCCTTCTAACTAATAATAATTAAGAAACAGTAACCATTAGCCTGAGATATAACTAATATGTTATTGCAAAAACAAATATATACTTCTAAAAATAGTCAAATATTTGTAAAAATATTTCTATAGAGTGTTGACGGGTAGTATACTACTCATCTATACATATAAGCTACAACATTGATCAGAGATACGCAAACACTTGAGAAATTTCATCGTGTCACGTGACGTCCTCGGTAGCTTAGTTGGTAAAGCACTCGCACGGCATGCGATGGGACGTGGTTCGAGTCCCACCTGAGGTCGATGATTTTTTTAAAGTGTTATTTATCTTCAATTAAACCTTGCATGGAATTGCTAAAAATATTTTTTTTCCAAAATACTTCTGGTTCTTAAATGCAAGGTGGAATTTGAAAAAAAAACATCAGTTAGGTAAGAGTTGCTATACATAGGGCCTATTTTCGGGCCGTCATTAATCGGCAAAGCTTGGCGGCAAAACCGAATGTGTGTTAATGGTTGTAATATAGTAGATGCTTCGGGTCGGCTTTGTTGTTCGACATATACTGTCGAACCGACAATGCCAGCCCGTTTATGTGTGTAGCTACAACTAGCGGAACGGATGTTGAGCGCTGGGCGAAAGATGCGCAGAAAATCATAACGATTACGTGATTGTCTAGTCGCGCGACGCGCTTGAACCGCCGGTCGTTATTGGTTGTTAGCTCCGCGCACACGCGTCTCTGATACGATGATCGTCTGTGTCTTAAGATGCACAAAGCGAGGTTAACTCTTTGCCCCAGCGCTGATTGATGCCGGGTTCGGTACCCTTAAATATTAGACAACATCACATACATTGCTCTTATCCTAAGGTAAGTAGCTTAATCACGTGTGTTATAGAAATCAGAAACATCGAGACGGTACCACAACACCCAGACCCAAGACAATATAGAAAAGTTTGTTTTCTACATTGACCCGAACGGGGATCGAACCCGGAACCTCAGAGATGGCGACGCCTTGTAGTCTGGCGTGCTGGCCTCTCGGCTACGGAACACCCCCCCTAAGGGTCAACTCCTTAGGCCTGCCCCACACTAGTGTCTTCCGAGCGTCGACGTTGTGGCAGTGTCCAATCAGCATTAAGATAATGCCGCTGCGCGCACGTCAACGCGTCAACTCTGATTGGCTGCTGCCAAACGACGTCGACGCTCAAAAGACGCTATTGTGGGGGGTCCCTGACATTCCACATTAACAAACTCACTTCCTGACAGCCGGGTGTGTGAACTTGGGCGTGAGCAACTCCAGTGCGTCCTCGACGTCCATCGGCGTCCACTGCTTCATCATAGACAGCGCCTGCCGCACCTCGCCTGGGAGAGAAAACTCTTCATTAGTAAATGATGCTACCTCTGTAACCATCATCATCATCATTTCAGCCACAGGACGTCCTCTGCTGAACATAGGCCTCCCCCAGTGACTTCCAGATCGGTCGGTTGCGCGCGGCTGCATCCAGCGGCTTCCTGCAACCTTTGCCAGGTCATCTGTCCACCTTGTGCGTGTGAGTCCCACGCTGCGCTTGCCGGTACGTGGCCTCCATTCCAGCAGGGGCGTGCGGTGCATACAGGCAATTAGGCAGTGCCTACCTGATAAATGAAATGAGGTAGGCAGTAAGTACTTACAAATGTGTTTTATTAATGAAAACTACTGATTTTCATTATTAAAACACAACAATTATCTACTGCCTACCTCGAAATAAAACCAATGCCCGCCACTGCATTCCAGAACATTTCTGCCCCATCGGCCTCAGTAACGTCGGTAACCGTACCCGGCCTTCACTATGGTTGCTACAAGTCTCTCATGTCTCTGAATTATGTGACATACAAAAAATCCTGTAGTCCACGTAACGAAGTGAATAACCAGTTAGTAAGTTATAATGCTTAAAATTACGGCCTTGATAGTTTTGTTGCAAAAATGATCTACGGTTGAGGCATTTTGCTAGGGTAGCATAAAATCTAATTATTGTACCCACTAACTCACTGACAGGAACTCATTTTCGGCTAAATAAGAAAAAAAGAACAGCCTTTAAAAATTCTGACTTGTAAACTTAAACAAAAACATCCATAAATAGTTTTGGAAACAATGAAATCAAATGGTTTAACAAAAGCGAATCACATAGCTTGGTTTTCAAGTTCAAAAATGTATGAGGCGTCTCATTTTTTATCTTGTATTTATTTTATTTTTGGTTAGTTGTGTGTTTAATAAAAAAAACTCTCACTCTCTCTCTCTCTTTCTTTCTCATTGTATTGATTAGAAAGAGAAAGAGTTTTCTGAACTCAAAATAAGTTAAGAGGAATCGAACTTATTCCTTACCTATCCACGATTCTCGACTATGCCTTAAGTATTAATTCTTATCTGTAATTGCTGTTACGTACGTTATGTTTACGTATCTTTAAATTTTCGTGACCTTACAATTTTATTACCCGAGTATAGAGACTGAACACCAAACAATAGCGTAGCTGATTATGAAAGGAGGTTTATTTCCGCAGTAAGCAAGGTCTTTTAACTACGAGAATATATGATCATTCATCAGTATAAATATTTTAACAAAACTATTAATGACTAGCTGTGCCCGCAACTTCGTTTGCGTGAACTACAGGATGCTTGGCATATCACAACATATATCCCAATGGAACATTAAACAGATTTTATTCTATATGTGTGCAAAATTGCGTTTAAATCCGTTCAGCCGTTTACGCGTGATTGAGTCACAAACATCTGAACATCCTCACAAACTTTCACATTTATAATATTAGTGGCATTAGCTCTAAATACATAGAAAATTCAAATATAGTAATTAGTATTCATCAAAACCATAGACTTGTTCTCCCTGATTAAGAAGAACTAGACAAAATGTCAGTTACAATTTTAAGTAAAATATAAAATCCGATTATTTTTAAAATTAGCGGTCTCTTCCTCCTATCGTTTCTTTTTTTGCAACGTTTAACGTGCAAAAGAACAAGACAAAACTGTCCACAACCTCATCTGTCATTCTATAATCATCGCCAATACAAAGATAAAGACTGTTTTAAATTAAAAAAAAGCATCCGTTACAAAAGTGTTATAATAACAATACCTTCATTTAAATCCCCAGAAGTGGCACACTTGTTCACTGAACTAGATCACACATTGCTTTTTCACACACATTGTTTCATAATTATTTGCTTAGTATTAGTTCGTTTTGGCACATTTCAACAGCGAGATTGTACATTTGCACTACTTAAATATCATATCGTCTACTTAAATAGTTGGTATATCCGAACCATAGTATAACTAGGGTTTGAATGTGCGTCCGACCATTATTATGGTATTGCACATAATGGGTAAGTGCCGTGGTGATAAGCCCAAATGTAGTAACGCATACTCATCATCATCATCATTTCAGCCACAGGACGTCCACTGCTGAACATAGGCCCTCAGTGACTTTCACATCGGCCGGTTGGTAGCGGCCTGCATCCAGCGTCGTCCTGCATCCTTTACCAGGTCGTCTGCCCACCTTGTGGGTGTGAGTCCCACGCTGCGCTTGCCGGTACGTGGCTTTCATTCCAGAACCTTTCTGCCCCATCGGCCGTCAGTTCTACGTGCTATGAGCCCCGCCCATTACTCCGCTTACTTAGTCAAACATATTACTCCAGCTATCCAACTATCGACTCGTATCTTGAAGGAACCCAGGTTATAAAAGTGGGAATATGGACGCAGAAAGAGATTTGGTCACATAGGTAATTATTGAATCACAATATTTCTCACGACATTCCGACACTCGCGATACTTAAACTTCGGCAAACTAACTTGAACTCGCACCAAAACTGACCGAACACAAAACAAGTACGGCCTCATTAATGAACGTTACACGAATGAAATAGATAATTTAATGCTTTGATAAATATTCATAGCATTACGCTATTATAATTCTTTTATCGTTTTATAATGGTTCGAGATATCAGCGTAGTAAGTAAGCGTAGTTAATATGTAACGACAATTCTTAAGTTGCTTAAACAATAGATGTATGATAGTGAGACATTTTATTACTCAGTCTAATAATAAATCTAGGTTGTAGGGTTCCGTATTTAAAAAGGAGAAATCAGAAACTTTACAGTATCACTTTTGTCTGTCATCAATCAAGTAAAATCCATTTAATTTTTTATTATTTTATACCCATCACACACACCCAATTATTTAGGCATCAATTATTACAATGCACATTACAAGGATCCAAATAATAAATACATTACAAACGACCCTTATAATATAAGGTGCTACTGAATTAAATGATATGTACGATGACGAGGACCCTCGCTGTTTGAAGCCGCTTATCAAGTCGTACGTATTTTTGAAGCATGAGAAATGAATCTTTTATTCGAACCCGAATACGATTCGTGTGCGAACTCTATTTCTATTACTCCCGACTCGAATTAAGTGTTGCTATTCAAGTGAAATTCTTGTAAGTAACTATTTTCGTTTCACGCAAAAAATATTTAAAACCGGAACGCAAAAACTTATTGCTTTTCAAAAACTGGCAATGAATCGCTTAGAACGGAACGAAAGAAAAGTTTTTAATCTGTAAACCATATGTTTACTTGTCAATGTCATACTTCCGAACTTTCTACTAGTAGACTGTAGAATGGAAATACGAGTGGAAGACCACTCGTTGCAGAATCCACGAAATGAATTGTCAAAAATAAGGATTTTAGTCATTCGCAAGCGAATCTTGCGATTTCGTATTCGGTTGGCAATCGCATGATTCAAAAATACACCTCCTGGCCATAATTTAGAGGCCAATAGTGAGAGAATAGGGCGATGATCTATGAAAGAGTGATGTTGGCCGGAACAGGGCAATTCACTCGATATATTTGACAAACATCAAATATTTGACAAGTGAAAAAATCTCTGTAATTTTCTTTTAAAATTATGCTATAATTTAGTTGTTAAGTTACGCTGAACGGATTAGTGAAATTATTACCTTGACTAATTTACACTTACTTAGAGAAATGTGCATAAATTATTACAGGTAGTAATTAATCTAAAAATATACATGGAATGGAATGTTATATATAAAATATAACATTTAAGGAAGTAGGAAGACCTGTTAAACTTCTCGTACATACAACCTAAAGTGCACTCCCGTAATAAATGCCTAAATGGCCAAATTAGTTTATTTTTTTGAGTTCTCAGGTGTTAATATGGGTTTTCAAAATTCTCTTTGTTCCTAAACCCGCACATGTGGACAGTAAACAAAAAGTTGCGGGACTAACGATCGTCATTTGTTTCCTATAAAAAAATATAGATTATTTTTCTGATGCGCTTTTGGCAAGAATACTTCAGAACGAATTCGTAGTCATACATTTAGAGCAACATTAGTTTCCTCCTTCACTTGTTGCAGTTACAATAATTGCGGAAAATTAACTTACCATTTACACGTACAGGTACATTTTATATCCGAATCTTTCTGAACCAATCGGCTACGTTCAATAGTTATTTTTAAAGTACTTTAGTTTACAAATTTTCAAATACTAAATGACCTTGAAGTCTACAACAGGTAACGTGTCTGGTCTAAGTGAACATAATATTTAATCGTGACTGTAATAATCGCTTTTTAATGCAAAAGAGCTGTAAATTTAAATATTAACATAGTAAGCTAGGCTTATATAGTCTCAACTGTTTCTTTGCTTGCGTAGCAGTTTTTCTTATTTTTGTTATAATAAAACTTTAAAATTAATGTAGTCTATGAATTCACAGCCACGTGTTCGTAGAAAAAAAAAACAATTGAAAATAGCGGGAAATTGTTTTCTATTTTTTTTTCTTTCTGGATTTCACCTTTTGAATAGTACCTATAAAACCAGCCTGATACAAAATGTACAACTAACAAGATTTTGTCCCAACTTAAACATAAAAAATAAAAACACAAACTTCCATTGCTGTCTCGGAAGTGTAATTATTTTATAATGTTGTCAAAGACATAGCCGTTAGCTAATTAATCAGTAGATTATAATCGTTATGGCATAATTACCTGGCCTATTCCAGTTAACGCATTCCAAGAATTTGGTGAGAGCTCGACGGTGAGACGACAGATAGAATCTGAAACAACAGTATTTATGTTAGAAGAACAATATCATTTCACAAAAGTTTATGCAAGCTTTATAGATTCTAAATGAACTTACATAAAATCATACAATTATAATTTTGTTAGCACGCAAATGTATTTATTTTTGGCAACGGTGTGGTTGGCAATACCACAAGGGTGTTGATTTTTAACCTCGCGTCTGGCGTTTAAGTTATCGGCAAAAGACGAAAACGCAGTTTCGTTTAATTTCATATCTTACTTTTCTGTTAACGTTTCACTAGTCATACATACACTTGTACAAACCAAATAATTGTTGTTAATGTGTGTGTAGTGTAGTGGGTAGTGCGTGCGGGTACCTGAACTTCTACAGCAGGTCCTGGTGGTGCGTGGCGCGCGGCGCGCCGGGCGGCGCGGCAGGTGTGTCGTGTGTAGTGTAGTGAAGTCTGTAGTGTAGTGTAGTGGGTAGTGTAGTGTAGTGTAGTGTGTAGTGCGTGCGGGTACCTGAACTTCCACAGCAGGTCTTGGTGATGCGCGGCACGCGGCGGGCCGGGCGGCGCGGCAGGTGTGTCGTGTGTAGTGTAGTGAAGTCTGTAGTGTAGTGTAGTGGGTAGTGTAGTGTAGTGTAGTGTGTAGTGCGTGCGGGTACCTGAACTTCCACAGCAGGTCTTGGTGATGCGCGGCACGCGGCGGGCCGGGCGGCGCGGCAGGTGTGTCGTGTGTAGTGTAGTGTCGTGTGTAGTGTAGTGTGTAGTGCGTGCGGGTACCTGAACTTCCACAGCAGGTCTTGGTGATGCGCAGCACGCGGCGGGCCGGGCGGCGCGGCAGGTGTGTCGTGTGTAGTGTCGTGTGTAGTGTCGTGTGTAGTGTAGTGTGTAGTGCGTGCGGGTACCTGAACTTCCACAGCAGGTCCTGGTGGTGCGCGGCGCGCGGCGGGCCGGGCGGCGCGGCAGGTGTGTCGTGTGTAGTGTAGTGTGTAGTGTCGTGTGTAGTGTAGTGTGTAGTGTAGTGTAGTGTCGTGTGTAGTGCGTGCGGGTACCTGAACTTCCACAGCAGGTCCTGGTGGTGCGCGGCGCGCGGCGGGCCGGGCGGCGCGGCAGGTGTGTCGTGTGTAGTGTAGTGTGTAGTGTAGTGTAGTGGGTAGTGTAGTGTCGTGTGTAGTGTAGTGTGTAGTGCGTGCGGGTACCTGAACTTCCACAGCAGGTCTTGGTGATGCGCGGCACGCGGCGGGCCGGGCGGCGCGGCAGGTGTGTCGTGTGTAGTGTAGTGTCGTGTGTAGTGTAGTGTGTAGTGCGTGCGGGTACCTGAACTTCCACAGCAGGTCTTGGTGATGCGCGGCACGCGGCGGGCCGGGCGGCGCGGCAGGTGTGTCGTGTGTAGTGTAGTGTCGTGTGTAGTGTAGTGTGTAGTGCGTGCGGGTACCTGAACTTCCACAGCAGGTCTTGGTGATGCGCGGCACGCGGCGGGCCGGGCGGCGCGGCAGGTGTGTCGTGTGTAGTGTAGTGTCGTGTGTAGTGTAGTGTGTAGTGCGTGCGGGTACCTGAACTTCCACAGCAGGTCCTGGTGGTGCGCGGCGCGCGGCGGGCCGGGCGGCGCGGCAGGTGTGTCGTGTGTAGTGTAGTGTGTAGTGTAGTGTAGTGTGTAGTGCGTGCGGGTACCTGAACTTCCACAGCAGGTCTTGGTGATGCGCAGCACGCGGCGGGCCGGGCGGCGCGGCAGGTGTGTCGTGTGTAGTGTCGTGTGTAGTGTAGTGTAGTGTAGTGGGTAGTGCGTGCGGGTACCTGAACTTCCACAGCAGGTCCTGGTGGTGCGCGGCGCGCGGCGGGCCGGGCGGCGCGGCAGGTGTGTCGTGTGTAGTGTAGTGTAGTGTCGTGTGTAGTGTAGTGTGTAGTGAATGCGGGTACCTGAACTTCCACAGCAGGTCCTGGTGGTGCGCGGCGCGCGGCGGGCCGGGCGGCGCGGCAGGTGTGTCGTGTGTAGTGTAGTGTCGTGTGTAGTGTAGTGTCGTGTGTAGTGTAGTGTGTAGTGCGTGCGGGTACCTGAACTTCCACAGCAGGTCCTGGTGGTGCGCGGCGCGCGGCGGGCCGGGCGGCGCGGCAGGTGTGTCGTGTGTAGTGTAGTGTCGTGTGTAGTGTAGTGTCGTGTGTAGTGCGTGCGGGTACCTGAACTTCCACAGCAGGTCCTGGTGGTGCGCGGCGCGCGGCGGGCCGGGCGGCGCGGCAGGTGTGTCGTGTGTAGTGTAGTGTCGTGTGTAGTGTAGTGTCGTGTGTAGTGTAGTGTGTAGTGTAGTGTAGTGGGTAGTGCGTGCGGGTACCTGAACTTCCACAGCAGGTCCTGGTGGTGCGCGGCGCGAGGCGGGCCGGGCGGCGCGGCAGGTGTGTCGTGTGTAGTGTAGTGTGTAGTGTAGTGTAGTGGGTAGTGCGTGCGGGTACCTGAACTTCCACAGCAGGTCCTGGTGGTGCGCGGCGCGCGGCGGGCCGGGCGGCGCGGCAGGTGTGTCGTGTGTAGTGTAGTGTCGTGTGTAGTGTAGTGTCGTGTGTAGTGTAGTGTGTAGTGCGTGCGGGTACCTGAACTTCCACAGCAGGTCCTGGTGGTGCGCGGCGCGCGGCGGGCCGGGCGGCGCGGCAGGTGTGTCGTGTGTAGTGTAGTGTGTAGTGTAGTGTAGTGGGTAGTGCGTGCGGGTACCTGAACTTCCACAGCAGGTCCTGGTGGTGCGCGGCGCGCGGCGGGCCGGGCGGCGCGGCAGGTGTGTCGTGTGTAGTGTAGTGTCGTGTGTAGTGTAGTGTCGTGTGCGTGCGGGTACCTGAACTTCCACAGCAGGTCCTGGTGGTGCGCGGCGCGCGGCGGGCCGGGCGGCGCGGCAGGTGTGTCGTGTGTAGTGTAGTGTCGTGTGTAGTGTAGTGTCGTGTGCGTGCGGGTACCTGAACTTCCACAGCAGGTCCTGGTGGTGCGCGGCGCGCGGCGGGCCGGGCGGCGCGGCAGGTGTGTCGTGTGTAGTGTAGTGTGTAGTGTAGTGTAGTGGGTAGTGCGTGCGGGTACCTGAACTTCCACAGCAGGTCCTGGTGGTGCGCGGCGCGCGGCGGGCCGGGCGGCGCGGCAGGTGCGTCGTGTGTAGTGTCGTGTGTAGTGTAGTGTAGTGTAGTGGGTAGTGCGTGCGGGTACCTGAACTTCCACAGCAGGTCCTGGTGGTGCGCGGCGCGCGGCGGGCCGGGCGGCGCGGCAGGTGTATCGTGTGTAGTGTAGTGTGTAGTGTAGTGTGTAGTGTAGTGTGTAGTGTAGTGGGTAGTGTAGTGGCTAGTGCATGCGGGTACCTGAACTTCCACAGCAGGTCCTGGTGGTGCGCGGCGCGCGGCGGGCCGGGCGGCGCGGCAGGTGTGTCGTGTGTAGTGTAGTGTAGTGTAGTGGGTAGTGCGTGCGGGTACCTGAACTTCCACAGCAGGTCCTGGTGGTGCGCGGCGCGCGGCGGGCCGGGCGGCGCGGCAGGTGTGTCGTGTGTAGTGTAGTGTAGTGTAGTGGGTAGTGCGTGCGGGTACCTGAACTTCCACAGCAGGTCCTGGTGGTGCGCGGCGCGCGGCGGGCCGGGCGGCGCGGCAGGTGTGTCGTGTGTAGTGTAGTGTAGTGTAGTGGGTAGTGCGTGCGGGTACCTGAACTTCCACAGCAGGTCCTGGTGGTGCGCGGCGCGCGGCGGGCCGGGCGGCGCGGCAGGTGTGTCGTGTGTAGTGTAGTGTAGTGTAGTGGGTAGTGCGTGCGGGTACCTGAACTTCCACAGCAGGTCCTGGTGGTGCGCGGCGCGCGGCGGGCCGGGCGGCGCGGCAGGTGTGTCGTGTGTAGTGTAGTGTAGTGTAGTGGGTAGTGCGTGCGGGTACCTGAACTTCCACAGCAGGTCCTGGTGGTGCGCGGCGCGCGGCGGGCCGGGCGGCGCGGCAGGTGTGTCGTGTGTAGTGTAGTGTAGTGTAGTGGGTAGTGCGTGCGGGTACCTGAACTTCCACAGCAGGTCCTGGTGGTGCGCGGCGCGCGGCGGGCCGGGCGGCGCGGCAGGTGTGTCGTGTGTAGTGTAGTGTAGTGTAGTGGGTAGTGCGTGCGGGTACCTGAACTTCCACAGCAGGTCCTGGTGGTGCGCGGCGCGCGGCGGGCCGGGCGGCGCGGCAGGTGTGTCGTGTGTAGTGTAGTGTAGTGTAGTGGGTAGTGCGTGCGGGTACCTGAACTTCCACAGCAGGTCCTGGTGGTGCGCGGCGCGCGGCGGGCCGGGCGGCGCGGCAGGTGTGTCGTGTGTAGTGTAGTGTAGTGTAGTGGGTAGTGCGTGCGGGTACCTGAACTTCCACAGCAGGTCCTGGTGGTGCGCGGCGCGCGGCGGGCCGGGCGGCGCGGCAGGTGTGTCGTGTGTAGTGTAGTGTAGTGTAGTGGGTAGTGCGTGCGGGTACCTGAACTTCCACAGCAGGTCCTGGTGGTGCGCGGCGCGCGGCGGGCCGGGCGGCGCGGCAGGTGTGTCGTGTGTAGTGTAGTGTAGTGTAGTGGGTAGTGCGTGCGGGTACCTGAACTTCCACAGCAGGTCCTGGTGGTGCGCGGCGCGCGGCGGGCCGGGCGGCGCGGCAGGTGTGTCGTGTGTAGTGTAGTGTAGTGTAGTGTGTAGTGCGTGCGGGTACCTGAACTTCCACAGCAGGTCCTGGTGGTGCGCGGCGCGCGGCGGGCCGGGCGGCGCGGCGACGACGGCGGCGAGCTGGTCGCGCTCGCGCGCGGTCGGCTTCGCGTCGCGTCCGCAGCCGCCCGCGCGGAGGGAACGAGCTAGGCGGTGCTGCTTGCTTTCGACTAGGTTTTCCTGACACGAAGACGAGACTTGATATAAAAAGAGCTCTGGGTCCGCGGAAAGATTGCTAGAAATCCGAAATGTTTGGCGCTCTATGAATGCCGTGCAGGCGCTTATAGTTCGTTCCATAGAGCGTAATAATTGTTTCTCTCACAGCGTACATCCGGACGCCCGCCTATTTTTATCATTAACATAAGCCTTTGGAAGTGCACTGCTAAACATAGGTCCCCCCCGTAGAAATGCCACAACAAAAGGCTCTGTAGGCCGTTTCTATTCAACTTTGAAAAAGTCGCAATTTACCGGGTGGGGTGGGAGTTCTTTCAGTTCACTGTTGCCTGTCGAGAACTTTTCTTGTATGTAGGTAGCCTGCCCATTGCCATTTTGGTTTTGCAATTCTAATTGCTATAACTATTTGACCCCAAACAGAACCCGAAAAATCTGCCTGCATCAACTGCTGGATAGCAGCCACTCCAAATCCTCGGCTATTCTTTCTCATCCACTGCCAACAGCAGCGTATACAACCACTTCACGTCTTCACCTTTTCGAAGGACGCCCTACGCTAAATTTGCCGAGTCTTTAAAGTGCCTCCGAGATGGTTATTCGTCAGTTGGTACTTGATTGTGAGTTTTAATTGAAGGTGCAAATGATGAAGATTTAATCGACTTGTCAATTGCTCCCCCACATTTGCTTTCTGGACAGTAGAAATTGTAGACGAATGATGATGATATCGAATTCTGATTTGCGTATTCTTGCCCTGATGTTAAACTTTGTAAAAAAAGAATAAAAAGAGGTAGAGACGCTGGTCCAAAGAGTGGTGTAAATTAAGGAACCTCTTTACCCATGAAATGAAATGAAATGAAATTATTTATTCTGTATGTACATTTAAAACATGTTCTGCAAGACACGAAACCAGATGATTACAAAAAATTTCGGCTCAGGTCGGTAGCGGAACGCAGCATGTCCGCCATGTGTCTTGACTAGTGAGCAAACGACCGAACGATTGTCAATTGTAGGACGAGACGTTCAATTGGTTGCGTCATTCGCGACTACCAATGGTCTTCAATCAAAACTTCCATCATTCGCCTTCAATGACGTTGTTGCGAATGACAATTCTTCAATTGTCTCTGCAGACGATCATTTGGTCCTTCAGTGACGTAAAAATCTACAGTTGCGAATGATAAATAGATAGATACTCCTTATTGCGCACCAAACAAAGAAGTTACAGTTGATATTTACAGAAAGATGTACAATTTAGGCGGTATTATCGCTAAAAAGCGATCTCGTCTCCGGGGCACTTTACTAAACCAAACTCACTTCATCGTTTCAGCCACAAGACGTCCACTGCTGAACATAGGCCTCCCCCAGTGACTTCTGTCATCGGGGGGTTTTTGCCATACTCGCCACGCTTGGCAGGCGGGTTGGCGAGCGCAGATTTTTTATTATTTCGCACGCAGACGCTGCTCCCCGTCTTGTGCTACAGGATAGCCGTGTGTGGGGACGGCCGTAAAGAATACACTTCCCACCGCCAACAGGAGGCGTGTCGTAAGAGGCGACTAATCTCACTTACATTTGAATTAATATTTGAGAGCTGTGCGCTGACCCATTATTTAATGCGTTCAATTACTACACAGCTAGGTATTATTCACTGACCTGCAGTATCTCATAATCGGGAACGGTGACGATATCAGCTTGTGCCTTGAACTGGTACATCTCGTCTCCATCTTGTTCATAGTACACCACTGCATGCTGCAATGGCCCAGACAGTTTTCATATTATCTTTAAAGTAACTATGTAAGATCAAATGGTTAACTTGCTATTTGTTTTTTTAATGTCATAAATTCATAATTAAGGTGTCTATTGTGACCATGTTTTCAAACAAATTAAAATAACGGTGGGACGATACGGTCGAACGTCAGGCCATACAAACTAGTCAGGTAAATGCAATGTGTTTTGTTTTTTATGCAATGCAAATGTACATTTAACTATCCTTCCCTACTACAAAATGCAAATAAGTCAATAAATATTACACTCTATTTCCAAGACTTGAAGTTGAAAATCGGTTGTGGTAATTTGACATTCTGTAGTAGGTGGATTAACTGCTGATTATACCTATCCATCACGGAAAGAGCTTTTTCTGTGTGTAACTGGTTCAAAGTGTTTTTTTTTGTGTTTATGACACAAGAAATCAAAGTCTTTAAAAGTAGTATTACACACAGAGGACAATGTGAAAAAAGTCTATGACGTTCTGTCTATATTAATTATTATCTCTATATTCTATATTTACAGGTTAAAAGGTTATCAGCTAACGTCATCATTGTGTACACGGAGAAATTAACGTTTTAATGATAGCCGCCATGTTGATGACGTGCACGACACGCCCATTCCTTTGTTCGAATTATTTTTTGCCTTGATCAGTGTTTGATAGTATCAAATCAAAACAAACTTGTTTTAAAACAATAACAAAGTAATATCTTCATCTTAATAAAACGTTTCCAATAGCATGGTATGATTAAAGCATAGATTTGTAATAGCAATAAAATGTTATTACGTAATAATTAAATCTTAAATTTTGATGATTTTTTTTACATACTATGCTGTAGCCTCGTGGACTTTCTCCTTGCCATATTGTATGATCATCCATAATTAAATGGATTTTTTTACTGTTATGACGAGTATTTTTAAAAATGGGACATAAATGGCCGTATCTTTTAAGAACACCTCGAATTTACCTTACACCTAAGTATTTGACAATAATTTTATATAGATACCTTTAGTTCTATTAAAAAAAAAACTTGACAGTTTGACAGAAAAATAACCATCTAGGATACAGGAAAGTGCGATACCATAATTGTTAACATGACGTTAGTGGAACAACACCATAATTTTTTACCTTACGTCCAGTGGAAGTCCATAGATACGAATCATGCGGGTACTATCCTGCGCTTTGACACTGCCGAATAGTTGGACCATAAGGAACTCAAAATCTATTGACTTAAGGGCTAGTTTACAATAGCAAAGCGTACTCACGTTGATACCCTCAATTTGTACGGTAGGGAACTCGATCATAAGGTACATGTAGTCGGAATTCCTCTTCTCCTTCTCGTTGATCATCTCTATCTCCCTAAAAGTCAGTCTATCTAGCCAGTCCACCTGTTGATTGAAATAAAATCTTATTGCTTAGGCCTTAAAGCACACATTCTAAAGTTCATTTTAAATCTGAATCGGCACCCACAAGCTGTCCGGTTAACGAAAGACGAAATGAAAAACAAAGTGTGACCTTAAATAATAGTTTCCGTTGGCACTATAGAGTAGGTAGGGAAATACAACGTTATATGGGTGGTACTTCTAACCCGTTAAGGCCAAGTGCAATAAAAAAATTAGGAGTTCAAACCCTCACCCCCTATAAATAGCGGCTATTTTGTTTTATTTAGGCTAACCAAGGTTTCATGTGTCGTAGAAACATCAAAGAAATACCATAGGATAGCTAATAGAACAGAGTAACTGACCAACAACTTCATTTTTGATGTTAAGGGTTTTGTCGGCTAGAAAAAAAAACATTAAATATTTTCGAAAAAATCTTTATTTTGTTTTGTAATTTATTTTTTGTTGGTATTTTTTTATTTCAAAATTAACCTTAACGGGTTTGAAGTACCGCCGATATCACATTGTATAAAAACATACCTTCGGCATATGCCCATTCCTGTGTTTCTTGGCCAATTTGGCCAACCTCTGCATCTGCTCCTTGCCTCGGTCAGGCGCTTTCCCTGGTGTTTTCTCGCTGCCTTCAACCCCGGGCCAGACGCGTAGATCGAACATCCCCTTTTTGTGGACAAAACGAAAACGAACCTTATTCAACCGAAACTTTATAAACGAGTAGTACTTCTTCCATAGACGAACACTGCTAAAAGAACTGCCCATCTTGAAATTTCGAACGTATTAATTTTTACAAAAAAAAAAAAAACAGCCAATAAGTAACACTAAAAAAACTTATAAATTTTGAACAAAAAGAAAACCAGCCAATAAGATAACACGAAAAAGTTCAAGTTTCACTGTGCACTAAGTCATTTTTTTAATAATGATTTCGGAGAAGCGTTTGCATATCACATAGGTGTACATGGCTGTACGCACGGATTGAGACTGTGAAGGAGAAATGATACTGGCAAATTCCAGGCATGTGTCGTTGATCAGTTGTTTCTTAAAAGGGCATTTGCATATGCGCTAAGTATAGGCTCCTAAGAGGGTGGATACACGATCAGTATTTCATCAGTTCAGACTTCAGTCCTTTGATTCTTTACTGACGACAGATTGATGGATTGACAGACATGTCTAAGCCGACATAATTTTCACATAGTTTTATCGATTATTGATTGTATATTCAATTTTCATAGAAACAGGGTACAATATTGCAAAGCATTCGACATGTTTCTGGATTTTGATAATTACCGGAAAATTTGATTAAGTTGACCAGAATTTAGATATTGATAAGCTAGATTTATGCCTAGCAAAATTTATGGACGTAAATATAAATACAGAATGATGCAGGATATAAAATCTTATTGCTATACTAATAAAGATTATAATGGCTAAACACAGTCAAAATGGTTTCGTTTGGGTAACGCGTGTTCGTCAATTCATTAAACTCTCAGTCATGATTGAAAGAGTATAGTAATGAACTACTGATCGTGTAAACTCCCTCTTAGATACAAGAGTTCAAGAAATATGGTAGGTTATCATATCAACAAATAATATTCATAAAAGAAAGGTGAGAAGTAACGGAAAATTATAATAGAGCATAGCTAACTAAACAAACGACATAGAGATTAATTGTCTGTTGCCAGTAATTTAAATGATTCGTAGGTAACCGCAAGTAGACTGCGATCGAATGTTGTTGTTTTTTTGTGCTGTTAGAGCTTATAAAAATATTTAATTATGACGCCAAAAGTGGCAGAGTATGTAGCATTTAAGACATTTAACAGTGCAACCATATTTTTTGAAATAAGATTTTTTTTTAAATTTTAAACAAAATATCACTTTCTGACAAATCATATCAGCTAATAATTATTCTAATTTCGATGGTCAGAAAGCTAAAGTAGTGTTTGAATATCAGAATCAACCTCAAGAGGTTATGCATTATTTAATTAATAGCTTGGATGTATTAAATATTATGAGCTGAAATAATACATTTTAATAGAAATTTCAAAAAAGAAAAAATGGTCTAAAGTTACATTCATAATGGAAAGGTATTCCTGCACTGCAGGCAAAGCGGCCAAATAATAATAAACAGGGTGTCCCTGGAAGTATGGATCAAATCGTACAGGCTCATAGCGGGGTGATTCCCGAACTTTTTGGCTCTTTAAACTTTTTAGGGTTCCGTACCCAAAGGGTAAAACGGGACCCTATTACTAAGCTCCGCTGTCCGTCTGTCACCAAGCTGTATATTATGAACCGTGATAGACAGTTGAAATTTTCACAGATGATGTATTTCTGTTGCTGATATAACAACAAATACTAATTATCTGAATAAATTAAATATTAGCCCTCCCATACAACAAATGTGTTTTTTTTGCTGTTTTTCTAGATAATGGTACGGAACCCATTGTGCGCGAGTCCGAATCGCACTTGTACGGTTTTTTATACCGTTACAGTGAGTATTTATACAAGCTTGCTTAGTTTGAGGCTAGATAACTGAGGCGTTTGTTGAAAGATTTGCTTAATTTGATTTGCTAGGTGGTGTGTGTTTTTTTATAAAGCAAAATTATATAGTTTTCATTTTGCCACACGTGTAAGTGTGTGGGTAGTCCCCTTAGCTTAGTGTACTTTACACATCGATCACGTCGTAACTGAGTTTAACGTGATCTGATAGGTTATCTGTATGCATCCTGTGTGTATATCTGATGACGCGAATAACTGCGATTCGAGTTATACGAAATTTTACGCGGTAAATAATAAAATATGCGAATATAATTTTATTATGTAACTAGCTAACCCGGCGAACTTCGTACCGCCTGACAGTTAATAAATTTTTTTCGTCAGCTTTTTAAATGTTTTTATTTTTTTTTCTGGGCGGAGACAAATAAATCATGAAAATCGGCCCAGCCGTTCTTGAGTTATATGTTGTATAATAAATAAATAAATATTGGACATCACATACATTGGTCTGATCCTATGGTAAGTAGCGAAACCACTTGTGTAAATCAGAAACAACGATGGTACCACAACACCCAGACCCAAGTCAATATAGAAAAGTTCGTTTCCTACATTGACCCGACCGGGGATCGAACCCGGAACCTCAGAGATGGCGACGCCATGTATAGTCCGGCGTACTCGCCTCTCAGCTACGGAGGTCGTCAAACCCGACTATGTTTTATACATAAAAGAAGATGAGTTTATAAAAGAAAAACTGTCACTTCACGCTTAAGCTAAAAGCTGTTAGTGGCTGCTTGCTATACACTTTCATGTTTACGGGTTACAACAAATACTTTGCTATAAACTTATATATAAGATAAATGTTTATAATATGTATATTGTGCTGTTCCATAATTTACCAGACGACTTCAGATTAATTCATGACATAAATACATTTAAAACAAAGCTGACAAAATGGTTATTACATCACAGCTTTTACACTATTAAAGAATTTCTTGAATTTAAAGATAAAATATAATAAATTAAATATTCATTTATATTAATAATAATTATTGTAATAGTATATTTGCACGCTAATATTAGGCTAAATGCACTGGACTCATTCTATCACCTGATGTATTTACTGTATTCTTGCAAATAAAATATTTGACTTTGACTTTTGCTTTTCACACAAGTAAACACTTAAATACCTACTTCTTGCAATATTTGAACCCGCGACCGCCTGGTTTTGTAATCCAGATAAACCACTAGACCAAGACAGTCATGTCATCAGAGATTAGTTTTAATCAATTAAAACAATACTTTTTATATAGGTACCTCCTTTCTAGAGCAATAGGAAGAAATGCAATGACGAAAACAAGAGATGAATAATTCTTGTTTTAAAAGTACACAAATAATAAACATTTATAATTGTAATTGATTACCTAATATAAGAAATGAAAATGATATGAAATGAAATTCTTTATTCTGTGTACAGGGTGTACAAGAGAATAGGACACTCCTTAAAACCACGTGATCAGCTGGTCATATACAACAACTTTGTCTATGGGAGCAACATCGAAATCGATTATTTTTTTTCAGCTTCCCCATACAAACTTACTCGCATACCTTGATGATAATGTATGGAGAATCTGAAAACAAAATCACGATTTCAATGTTGCTCCCATAGAAAAAGTTGTTGTATATGCCCTGCTGATCACGTGGTTTTATTAAGGAGAGTCCCATTCTCTTGTACACCCTGTATAATAATAAACAGAATAAAGAATATAACTGTAGTTATACTAATAGACGGTGGAATAGGTAATTTATGTATTAATGAACATTATGGCTCAGTTCATTGATTATAAACAGCCTAGTACTGCAACATAGTTAACATAGGCAGGAAAAAAGAGAGTAGGTAGGTAAGCATAATAAAGTAGATCATAAATAAATTAATATTAATCACACATCAATAAATAAATATTTTAAAAAATGTTTATTTTTTGGCATACAAGATAACTGTTGTTATCGGAGTTTGATGCTTAATATCAAGACGACTCAATTTATACAGGGTTACATTGCAAAGGGGTGCCAAATTTTCAGGGACCACTCAGAATCAGTAACTAAATCGATCTACGATATAAAAGATCTAAAAAACAAACTTATTGAAAAAAAAAAAACTATCTGCTGTTCAAACTACCTCTGTGCAATATCTATCACTATCTCTGTGCAACATAGAGCTGTAAAGTTCAATGCAATAATAGTCACAATGGCACGTGAAAACAAACCTTAGCCTTTTCTATGTAAGGTACATTTCTAACAGCAGAAGCGTCCTCGCATACCAGAGGTTCAAATTGACAACAAATACCATAAGCAGTGCACCTCTAGATCTTATTTTTAAAATTTGGCACCCCTTTGTAATGTAACCCTGTATAAATAAAGCAGTGGTAGACAATACAGAAAAGATTTTTATGGATCGAAATAAGAAAAAACCGTGCGAAACTGCAGAAAGAACAAAAAGATAACTAAAATATGAATATTGTAACTACAATATGAATTTCTTTCTCCAAGTGTTTCCAATTTGTAGGTGGAGCATGTTTGACCAGCAACCTTTTCAGGCTCATGAAGGCCACCAGGAGTGATCCTGGTCATAAAATATAAATGTGCATTGTTATTTACCTGTCTTAACATTCCATGTTTCCCAAATAAAGATATGGTCGTCCCACCGACAACCATCACTTTTCCAGGGCCGGCGCAGTCATAAATAGTCATTGCAAGTATTGCATTGCGAGGGAGGTCGCTGAAGTAAACTGGAAGATTCACCCATTCGTTCCAGCTGAAATTAATAAAGCATATGCACATACAGGGTGTAAAAAAAGGCTTAACGAAGCCTTAAACCACGAATTCTATACATAAAACCAAGAAGAATGCAAAAAAAATAATTGCTGGGAAATGACTTTAATTTTTGCGTATCAAAAAACATAACTTATTTCTAACCCGCAATGTATAGCGCGCACGCCACAGACTATGCCTGTGTGTGTAAGCGGTCGGCGGGCGAGCGGGTGGCGCGAGAGGTGGCACTGCGCACGATTCATTGCCGGCTGTTCCCTTTAAAGGCCTTTTATGAAAGAAGGACTGAAAATTTTTATCATGTTTCTTTGTAACAAAATTTAGTATTATCAAACAGAAGTCAATTTTGTAAAAATCTTTGATTTTTTTTTTTAACTTTGACTGTCAATAACTCTGTAACCCGTCATTTCCCAGGTATAGTGTAAAAGAAAAAAATGATCGTAATAATACGTAGAATATGTGGTATTCGGCTTGGTAAAGCCTTTTTTTACACACGATATATTATTGTTAAAATGTATGCTTGGATAAAAAGATAACAATTGAATAACAATGGCACTGTCACACATGTGTGCGCGAACTGAGCTAAAGGGTTAAGGCAAGGGCATAGGGTTGTATAGGGCTTTAGTTTGATGATAATTCGTTCATGGGGAAATGTATTCGCTTTTTTAATAAATTACCAGCATCTATTGCTGAACTGCCCATGTTTAAATTAAAAGCTCATGTAAAAAATATTCTCATGAAAAAAGGGTATTATACTGTTATAGATTATTTAAATGATAAAAATGTTTGGATATAAATACTGCCTTGCTCGCACAGGTGCATTTATCTTGTAATTTAATATTTTGTTATGTATATTTAAAACTTTTTGAAAGAGGCTGACAATAGTGACCGAGTTTCTTGCGCTGCTTCTTCTCGGCGCTAGCCCAAACTTGTCCCGAAGCAGTGGTAGGGAATAAAATAACAATGGGACGTGTAAAAGTGCTTAGTTTAAGCCTATTTGCAAAAATAAATTGGTTTTATTGGTTTTTATTGGTTTTTATTGATGGTATTGTTTTCTGTCTGTTATCCAGCAAACAGTATACAAGAAAATTTATTAAAAAAAAAACAAAAAGAAGCGTCAGCTAATTAAAGAAAAAACGTTCGTTTATATATATAAACGAACAATTCTTGCCTTGAAATAATTGCTGCCACTTACTAATTATAACTACTTACATAATTAGTCACTTAATTAATTGAAATGCTTTTGAAAGTACATAAGGTGTTATTTAGCTTTACTAAGAAATAACACAACTAAAGAAAAAACTGAATGATTATGAAAACTATGAAGATTTAGCTGTGGACTTTATAAATAAATCTGTCACAGTCATCAATAAAGTTGCTTTTTCAGAGGTCTTAAAACCAAAGAGCCGGATAGACCAGCCAGTTTAGTTTAATGTTGCCAATTAAAGGACTGGACACAAAAATCTTTTTTTTTTAAAGTGATTACTTACAGCTACAGAAAAGGTTTAATAACTATTTGACTATACTAAGGCATCATGCCTCAGACAAGTGTTAAATAAAAAAGCTTAACTATGTCCAGCTGTATTCAGTTGCCTGGCTAGGATTAACAGATGTTTTCTGGTATAATCCTTTGTCATAAGTCTTGACGTAATTAACATTAGTTAAAAAATACCACGCTGACAATACACAACATACAACACGAGAATAAAAGTGACAAACTTACTTCCATCTATTAGTGAATGCTTTGTATGACGTAGTAACTGGCAGCGCAAGCGGCACGCCATCGCTGAGCACTTGGCAAGTCACGTACAAGTCCGAGCAACCCTCCTGGTAGAGACCAGAAAACTTGAGCATCGGGTCTGAGAGCAGTTTGTCATATTCGGGCTTCGTTCTCTTGCCTTCGAGTGTCCCGCTAGCAAATAAGATAGGGAACATTACTAAGAGAAGCTCAAATTATGAAATCATCAAAATATGGAGCGTTAAAAACAAAAAGTTAAAGGTAGAAAACAGAACACTCACATTTTTATCTCAACTTTGTGGTCCAATGATGAACTGTAGACATAGTAAAACTTGTCGTCAATCTCGTTCATGGTGCAGCTCAGGTAGCAACAGTCAAATATCACTGCAACCAACTATCAAGGTTTTTTTACATAACTCGAGTTTCACTTAGATTTTTACTAATTTTCACAACAAACACGTCGTCGTGTCTATTTTCTTGCAATTTTATTTGACAGCTGTTTTATAACAGCTGAAACTGACAACAGTGACAATGACATTTGTTTTTTTTTTCTCTGCGTTGCGGTCCGAATTCCGATTAAAGAAAGGGCTGCAAGAGTGCATTTTGTAATGCTATTTTTTAAAGAAGTGACGACCACGACTTGATAAAACAAGGTTTAAGTACTAAGAGCATGGTTATATGCTCTAACAGCGAGTCTGGCGAATAGAAAGAGCCTTTCTGTATTAAGTAGGAGGTACAGTCAAAAGCGGCAAAGCCTGTCAGATGGTAGCCCTACGCTTGCCAGTCTTGCCACTTGCAACGGATCAGAATCAGAAAATAAAACCTACTGTAATGCTGGGGCTTCACCTGCGTGACGCCTAACGTTCAAATAAAGGCATGATAAGCGTTAACTAAATTAAAGCATTAAGCTACGCGCTAAGTGCGTGGCCACACTTATTTGACGTTTGATTCTAGCGTCTAGCGACTTAGTTAGAGTGTGATCTGTGAGTGTGCCTTTAAAATAAAATAAAACGCTTCCAAGTACTCAATACATTTCTTATTTTGTCTACTCCATCCTAACTTAATAAGTATGCACTTTAACATTTATTTCACAAAGAGTTTTTGAATGTGACCGTGTTTTAACATGTTTAGTGTAGTAGGTGTAGCCACAACAACGCACTAAACGCCCACTTAATCCCTTTGATGTGTCAAAAGTTACCGCCGTCCGAGCTATCGCTTAACGTCTAATGTTATTGAAGCAAATTAGCACACAAAGACCGGCCACACCTGCGTACTACGTCAAACAGAGCACTAATTAACGACATTAGACGCAGATGAAGCCCCAGCATAAAAAAGGACTAGATGTCCTCTTTATAGACATTTTGCCGTGCTGCTAGACAGAATAAAATCCAAGGCGCTTAAGCAAAGGCGTGGCGACTCAAAATTAAACTTTTCAGACAGTATGGAAATTACAAACTTTACTAGAATACGGCCTCGCGGCTTCATTGTTTATCTCGTAGGTACTTTACCGTTTACGTTAATATAACTTCCAAAGCGGTTAAGATAGACGCACGCACCTAAATAAAATTTTAGCGAGAGACCGCCAGGAGGCGTATTTTGAAGCGTGTTCGAATTCCAATTCGCATACGAAATTCTATGAAACGTAATACAATTTCTTAGGAGTATTCTGTAAATTCGAATTCTTTAAAAATACGTCTTCTAGTCCTGACTGTTTGTGGATGATAGTGTAAAGTACCTTACCCAACCCAAATTAATTACCACTACCAATGGCGTAGCGTGGACTCTTTATGACGAAGTCGCCCCGGAAAGGCTCTAAAGTTAGGTACAGTTATAGGAACCTTTTTTCAGACTTAGTAGACTAACCTATCCACGGAGCTTTTCATGGAGATATTTAAATGAACTTTCTAAGGAATGACGCCATATTTTCCGCTTCCATTTAGGTAACTACTTACTTACGTTACTTCTTCAGATTTTTCACGTTCGCTTTCACTCGTGTGATCGCATCTTTAGTTTGGTATGCCTAGGTACCTATTCCTTAACAGTTATGAGCTGTACTTGACTGTGCATAGGTACGAGTTCATCTCAGCAAATATAATAATAAATAATAATAATAAAATAAAATTTGTTTATTAAATACTTGAAAGGCAGTTACATTTGGTTATGGCAAAAACTTAAAACTAAACAGTGCAGAAAATGATGTTTTGCCTGAACTAGGTGGAACCTGTGCTTCAGGCATGAGAGATCTTATGTTGTACAAATTAACAATATAATTAAATATAAGTAGAACACAATTCAGTTGGGTAACAATTCTAAAATACTCATCTATTTTTTATTTATTTATTTACAAGCTACAAGTAATTCTTCTGTTTTATCGTAGGTCAAGTTTTTCAAATATTTTTGGAGTGCTATTTTACAGTTATAATAATTAAGTTCACTCATATAAAGTTCTTTATTTATTCTATTATACAGAAAAGGGCCTAAATATGAAAAAAACCTATTTGTAAAAGAATAGTGTGACGTTGATTCCTTAATGCAAACTATATCTTTTCGTCTCTTATTAGTAATGCCAGGATCAGCAACATCTTATTAACGTGGATACTGTAACAAGCAAATGTATAACATTAACTTGGTAATCTTAGTCGAGGATCAATGTTTTGAGGAAGATGCCCAGGATATAATGAAGTGGAGGAATTAGCGTAAATAATAAATATCAGGCAACATCACATACATTGTTCTGATCCTAAGGTAAGTAGCTAAAGCACTTGTGTTATAGAAATCAGAAATAACGATGTTACCACAACTACCTAGACCCGAGACAATGTAGAAAAGTTCGTTTTTCACATTGACCCGACCGGGAATCGAACCCGGAACCTCCCGAGATGGAGACGCCATATAGTCCGGCGTGATCGCCACTCGGCTACAGAGGTCCTCAAAAAAGACCACCTAGGTCAAGTCTCCTAGAATTCCCCTAGCTAGCTGCTTAGGTAGGTACTTTATTTTACCAAGCCCTTTAACGGCAAATGCACACGCATTATTACTATAAACTTTATATTATTACAACCTAATTCGTTTTATACTAACCAGTATCAGTTATGTATGACCGGTGAATTTATAAAAATAAAAATTAAATATTGACATTTATGTAAAGTAAACTCCGATCTATTTGATCAGTGCCGATCTTGTAATTATTTGATCAGTGGTCCGATCTGTGAAATCAAATCGGTTTTGTCGATAATTTATTGTAAATACATTTTGAACTTGTAAGGCCCAAGGTGAGCAAAATGGCTGAAGAAGAAGAAGCGGTTCCTGAAGACATGGAGGAAGCAGGCGCGTTGGAGGCAGATGTTGGCGCAAGATTGTAAGCACCTCTTTGCATATCATCATCGGTTCAACCATAGGACATCCACTGCTGAATATAGGCGTGCACCAATTACTTCCAGATCGTCCGCTTGGACGTGGCCTATGCACCTAGCGGCTTCCTGCAACCTTTACCAGGTCGTCTATCCACCTTGTGAACGTTGAGTGAGACGCAGAAGACGCAAAGATCTCGTGCTTTTGAACAGACTACAGTTAGGTGCCCTAACTAATTAGGTTCAAAATTTATCAAGTGTCATTTCTATACCCAAAGAATGCCATTGGGATCATTTAAAGCCAATCGAGGGTCGGGAAAGTACTAAAATTATACAGAAAACGATGCTCCACAACCTTGAACAAAGGCAAACAGCTAGCCAATGAATGTATGCTGTTGATGAAACATTCAAATTTAAGATAATGCTTATGGATTATAGGGATAAGTGTAAAAATGAATCAGAAAATCACTAAAAACGTGTAAATCGCACTCCCGTATTGTAACAACTGAGTGGTACCTACTTTAATTAACTAAAAACTATAAAGAAGTCGATGAAATCTTTATTTTTTTGTAAACATATATTTGTGTAAAAAGATCACAAACTTGCCCTTTTTCGCTCAAAATCTTCATACAAATTACTATGAAGCGGCCCCCAAAAGCATTTCGTGGAACGCTCGGAACCCAAGGTACTACTAACGTACATAAAACAGCGGGTTAACCTTAGTTCCGGACTAGCAAATTTTAATGCACTCTGAATAAGACAGTTATAGATCAGTGTTTCTTTTGATGAATGTGGAAAAATCTCTTTACGTGATGATACCTGACAAAATGAAAAGAACATTCCTTAGATCCATCACTGTTGGATTGAGTTTTTGAACGGCTTTAGTCAAGTTCCTTATGTGATTGCGCTCTTATTCTCACAAGACGGATCGGATTTTTGTCCTTCAGTTTGCCTTCTTATTATGCAATCTATCTACATACATACCTATGTTTTTATAAAGTGATTACCGTGCGATAGCCTCGCAATAACTCGAGGATGGTTAGACCTATTCAGTTGATTCCTTTTTCGTTGTGATCGTAAAAGCCTGCAAAAAGTTTCATGAACAGAAAAATTAATAAAGTTTTTCCGAAAATGTTCAAATACGGAAAAAACCGAAAGTCCCTTTTCCATGCAAATAACGATGTCGTTTTACAGCTCGTTTGTAAATTCGGACGAGACGAAATCTACCGGGACAGCCAGTTAAGCAAATAAGTCTGGGGCTCTTCATTTCATTTTCATTAACTACTAAATTTAAGTTATGTCAAGAAAGCGTTGATTAGACCCAATTATTCTCTCTACAACTCTTGAGACATTTTACTCGGAAAATATTTTGATCGTTCTCTAAATAGGTACCTACGTATGAAGCAGTGTTTTAAGTAAATCTAATTTTAACAGACTTGAAAAATACAGGTTTGTCAATCTCAATTCTACTGTTCCTATGATTTTTAGGGTTAGTATAGCTCGCGTCAAATAAAAAGAACGCCGGAGGGTGGCGCTACTTGTCTCCATCGAACACTTATAGCAGTACTGAAAATGTTAGTTCCTATTTTGGCCACTGGTCTTTTTACGTGACGCCAAGTATAGTCGACCCGGAACCCTTATAATGTCGCACTGTCCATCTAAGTACTTACTTAAACAGATGTTTAAGTAAGTACTTACTTAAACAGATGTTTAAGTAAGAACTTAGATCGCCGGCTTAGCACAGAGGCTCTTAGCACTAGAAAGCTTTAGTTTCGCACGGGAATCCATTCATACCTACTTTTTATTGTAAATATTTATCTTTTTAGTTTATTTTCTTAATAATCTTCGGTAAGTACGTACTTAATTAATTCCGTACGAAATGCTAACCTAATGTAGTAAATACTTACAGGACCTCGCTTAAGCAAAGGGAATGGTCCCATCGATTCGAGTAAAATACAATCAAGACGAACCTTTTTTATTTGATGTTCAGGACAGGAGCCCCCGGGGCCAAATGAAAGGCGACCCAGTGACACATTGTATCTCTCGGACCGGCAATAAACGGGGATAATTAAAGCGCAGAGTAGGTACCTAATAGAAAAAAAACGAGGAGTGCTTTAATGGACTATCGAACGCTTTTTTCTGGAGAATAAGTATTAAATAAAGAGAAGTGTTCAAGTAAGAGCAAATTTTTTGCCCACTAGTTCAGAGATGAGTACCAACATACAGGATTAGGAAAATATACTTGCTTTTTGTGTTTTACATGAAACGACAACCGTAAGCAATAACGATCGTTGCATTAATGGTTTAATGCGATTTTTAATTGCGATAGAACTACAATGGATGGACAATGAATTCTTTCTGTATATGTCTGTTAAAACAAAAAAAAAGAAACGTTTCTTAATAATATGTCTCGAATGTCTGATGTGTCAACATTTCAAATTAGTTGACTAATCTTTAGACAAGTGTTTACTTAAGATCTTTTTGTAGTAAGGCCATAAATATTGCTTAAAACAAAAGCTATTAGCATCTCCATATACATATTTTTTACTAAAAAAACTACCAGGAGCATTTTAATTTATTTAAATTAAACTAAACCGAATTAATAAAATAGAAAACAGTACAGCCCTAGATTAAGGTGTACTGAATCAAGTGACATCAAAATTGTGTCACTTCGTAAAGGTTTAGAGGGGTGGAAACGATATCGTCCGAAACAATATTTCAGAAGGAAGAAGTAGGCAATCCCCTCCTGGACTTGCAACTTTCTCTATCGCACGAGGAAGGACGGAGGCAGAGCGGCGTGAAACAGATATAATTTTATTTATTTATTTGAACAGATTCACCAGCAACACATCAGTAAACATTACAATTCAGAGTAATATGGGTAACATGTGTACAAGATATCTCAGTATTTTTGCAAATACCTACTCGCAACGACACAATCCTCTTAACAAAAAATCAAACAAAAGTCTGTGTGGGTTTAATTGCTGATATAAATGAAATAAATTAGTATGAATTTTTGATCTCTAGTCCATTTGATAATGGACACGATACATATTTACAAAGAGATATGGTAATTACGAAAACAATAAATATTTTAGTAGCAAAATGATGGACGAAATTTATGAAGGATCGGAATTTTAAAAATTCAGAAACATTTGGACTGCGCCCACTATCCGCAGGGCCGCGGCATGGTAAGGCATTTTTTGGTGACAAATAGTAATGCACCTTAATAATATAATAATTGGGTTAAAATTGCCATGATAGTGGTCTTAGAAGCTGCTTGGGAAAACCGAATTATTAATTTTAACCTTAGTTTCATAATATTAAGGTACCTACTACCTAACTATTCGTCACATAAAAAACCCTTGCCGCGCCGTGCAGATAGTGGGCGCAGTCCCTTAGGCTATTCTATTTTAGGGGTTGCTAGCTAACCTAAGCCTAAGAAGTAGTCCCGTTTCATCCCAAAAGCCACGGTCCTTTAGTTTTTAATCTCAGCTTAGTAACTATATTTTTATCGGATTTGTTCATACCACAAGGTAGTGTGTATCTCAGTGCCTGCAACGCTTAGGTAGTAAAGATAAGCAAACATCGTTGACGCTCTGTTCCAAAACAATGGTTAGTGACATTTGCCACAAGCATTTTTATGCATGGAAGGCACGTTAAAAGTTTATCCCTGCGATTTTTATTTCATTTAAAGATGTTTGCAGAAAGGTTCTAGATTGAGGCTACGTACCGGGAAGCCCAATTAAGGTCGTGTCCACCCACGAGGTGGACAGACAACCTGTTAAAGATTGCAGGAAGCCGATGGATGCAGGCCGCTTCCAAAGGGCCAATCTGAAAGTTATTGGGTTAAACGACTCCGTAGCCGAGAGGCGAGCACGCCGGACTTTAAATGGCGCCGCCATCTCTGAGGTTCCGGGTTCGATCCCCGGTCGGGTCAATGTAGAAAACGAACTTTTCTATATTGGCTCGGGTCTGGGTGTTGTGGTACCGTCGTTGTTTCTGATTTCTATAACACAAGTGATTTAGCTACTTACCTTAGGATCAGAGCAATGTATGTGATGTTGTCCAATATTTCATATTTATTGGAGGAGGCCTATGTTCAGCAGCAAGTAAAACTGCTGCAGTGGACGTCCTCTATAGCTGCAATGCTGATGATGATAAAAGATTGACTAATATATTATATACTTAGCTTGATTTAGTCATTAATGAAGCCCAATCAGAGGTCATAACTGCCATAAGAATTGAATGTGTAGCCATGGCTAACTTAATGGTCGTTATCAAAGCAATATTATATTAATTTCTGTAATTTTTTTATATCAAAAACTTTAGGATGTTAATTCTTTAATGCACTATTTGGATAACACTGATCACTGATATTCTTACAAGCCAGCGGGCAACAAGCCAGCGTAGTCTTACCTTAGATTTTCATTTTCAGTGACCAACAGCTGTCTGGGATTGATCCCAAGCTCAAGATTGACATGGACCCGTTCGCCCACCGCGACCTGAGGCCAGAGATGATGTTCATTCGCGAGGAACTCCGCCAAGCCAAGTGGCAGACTTTAGCAGTAAGTGGTGACATGTGAACTGTCTACGCCACAGCGAGAGGCACAGGCTTTCTGGACGAACTTTCGTTTCGTTCCAATGCCGTACCCACTTCCGTAACAGTACTTTCTATCACTGAGGTGCTTGTAGCGCTTTGGTAGTGTTTGATAAAACTACGAGTTATAAACCCACGCCACGTATGTGAGTGAATTGTGGAGACCATTCGGAGTTAGGACCATATTTAGTGCCATTCATTGATTAATGAATGGCACTAAATATGGTCCGAACTCCGAAAAGCAGGGAGATTTCCCTGCTTCGTTATGCTCGTTAAAAGTTAGTCCAAACTTATATCGCTTGATACTAGTACTAAATCCTAGTCTGATACTAGTAGTATGGCGGGATTTTTACAAGACTGATGCTTAGTCACGAGCCTTTACTAATACGCACATGGCCTGCTTGGTGAACTGTGGCCTAAACCAGCCACCTCTGAGCTCGATCTTCGGTTAGTCTTTAGCCTTGCATCTCGTGCCATTGTTTACAACGGTTTAACGAGTTTACCACATTGGTGGACAGTTCTCCCGACACAATATTTTATTGTTATGACGCCTATAGTACACTGTCCACTAATGTGTTAAATGTATTCGCACTAATCTCACGAATGATCTGCGTGAGGGACGGCTTTCTACGGCGTCGACTGAAGATAACATTATTGTTGTGTGCTGACAAAAGAGTAGCTTATCAGCAGATTTAGATTTGGAAAAGGTTTGGCATCGGTATGTATGAGTCAAGTGCACTTAATCCTCCATGAACACTTAGCGGCCAGGAAACTTTGTGCCCAGTGGATATCTCATAATTTGACAGAGGCCCAAAAACTCCGTCGTTTTAATTGGTGCCGTGAAATGGTTCAAAGATATAAAGGAGGTGAATCAAATGGTGTGTTAGAAAATACTTACACGGGTGAGTGACGAAAGCTGGATTTACTGTTATGAATCTGAAACTAAGAGACAGGCTGCAGGTGTGGGTGTTTCCTTCCGAGAAGTTGCCAACTAAATTGGAGAAAGGTCGAAATTCGGGAAAAAAGGTCGCGGTTTCCACTCAAAATAAAAAGTATCCGTCTTTTGGATTTGGAATGTTCAAGTGCTAGTAGCTTCTTCACAATTTTTGGCAAGTTCTGCATTCTCGACTGCATGTTTGCCTAAGTATATAATTTTATAGTGCTGTGCCAGAGTGTGTGTTTTTTTATCGTGCTGGTTGTCTTCCTAAAACTTCCCAAAAGCCTACAGGTAGAGGACAACTGGGCTATAAAGGAAGTCTAATAAAAACTAATAAATTTTTCTCGCAATCACACCAATTAGCTTGCCCAAACAAAGCTTGTAGGGTAGTTTAGCCGGCTATCGGCCATTTAAGCAAAGTTTTGAATTGAGAGTAGTTTCTTTCCATGACAGAATACAAAAAATGAACATAAAAAATATCTTTGGACCGAGAAACTATTTTTTTTTTAAAATATTTAGGCTTTATTTATGAAACTTTTGTTAATAATTTATTAAAAAAAGAATTGTGAATATCGGCCATTTATTTTAGCTATCGGTCGATTTTATATTAGTTTTCGGCCAGAGTTTGTAATTATTATAAGAACTGTTATTACAAGGACCATAGGGTTCTTTTTTAAATAAATAGAATTGTACGTGTTTAATCATATTTACTTAAAGAAAAAATACAAAAATAGGAACTTTATCTTCTTCTTCTTAATTTACTATTAATAACTTTTTCTTCTTAATTATCATTTAGTTTATTGTTTAAAGTAACTAACTAAATTAACTTCAGTAAATATTTTTAAGGTCTTCTCTTTTAGGTCTTCACTAAAAGACTGGGAAAAAGTCACCTGACAAAGCTGAAAACCTCGGATGGCAGAATCGTCTCATCGGTTCCGGAGATTCTGGCCGAAATCGAAGGCTTTTACGGCCAATTGTACGCATTGCATTCCCTACAGCCGCAGCCCGACGCGAATGATCCAAGAGCCAAGTTTACCCGCCACTTCACTGAAGATCTCCCAGACGTGGAGGAGGATGAGATTGAGGCGGCCCTCGGACAGCTTAGTAATGGGAAGACTCCCGGCGAAGACGGAATCACATCTGAGCTCTTAAAAGCTGCAGGCCAACCTGTGCTTGGCGAACTTAAGAGGCTCTTCAACTCCGTCATAGCGAATGGGACAACTCCGGAAGCGTGGAGTGGGGGCGTGGTGGCATTGTTTTTCAAGAAAGGAGACAAAAGTCTCCTGAAAAACTATAGACCAATCACGCTCCTGAGTCACGTTTACAAGCTGTTCTCGAGGGTCATCACAAACCGTCTTTCCTCAAGATTTGATGCTTTCCAGCCACCGGAACAGGCTGGGTTTCGCAAAGGTTACAGTACCATAGACCACATTCACACGGTGCGGCAGGTTATACAGAAGTCCGAAGAGTATAACCAGCCCCTGTGCCTGGCCTTTGTGGACTATGAGAAAGCCTTCGACTCGGTCGGTCGGACCTGGGCTGTTCTGGAATCCTTGCAGCGATGCCAAGTCGATTGGCGGTACGTGAAGGTGCTAAAAAGCCTGTACAGTATGGCATCAATGTCCGTCCAAGTACAAAACCACCGAACAAAACCCATCCAGCTGCTCCGAGTTGTTAGACAGGGAGATGTTATATCTCCGAAACTGTTCAACAACGCACTGGAGGATGTGTCCAAGACGCTGGATTGGAACGGACTGGGCATCAATGTAAATGGCGAATATCTTAGGCATCTTCGCTTTGCCGGTGACATAGTTATTATGGCAGAATCGCTGCAGGATTTGCAAAAAATGCTGCACAGTCTTAATGCCGCCTCGAGACGTGTGGGGCTTGGGATGAATTTGGACAAGACAAAGGTAATGTTCAACGAACATGTCATCCCGGAACCAATTTCCGTCGAGGGCACTACGCTCGAGGTTGTCCAAGAGTACGTCTACCTTGGACAAGTACTACACCTCGGTAGAGACAACTTCGAGCGGGAAATCGCCAGAGGAGTGCAGCGTGGCTGGGCAGCATTTGGAAAATTGCGTCATATCTTCACGTCGACACTGCCGCAGTGCCTAAAAAGCCGGGTGTTTGACCAATGCGTCCTACCAGTTTAAACCTACGGAGCCGAAACGTGGAACATGACAGTCAAGTTGGCCCACCGACTACACGTCACTCAGTGTGCTATGGAAAGGTCTATGTTGGGGATCTCATTAAGGGATAAGATCCGGAACGAGGTCATACGACATAAGACAAAGGTGACTGATATTGTCCAAAAATGTAGCAAGCTGAAGTGGCAGTGGGCTGGCCATGTCTGTCGCAGAACCAACGAGAGGTGGAGCAGGAAGGTTCTCGAATAGAAACCACGCTTAGGCAAATGTAGTGTAGGACGCCCCCCGGCTAGATGGACCGATGGCCTGAAGAAGGCAGCTGGCAGCGACTGGATACAAAGAGCGAGAGATCGTGCGTTGTGGCGATCCTTGGGGGAGGCCTATGTCCAGCAGTGGACTGCAACAGGCTGATATGATATGATGAAATATTTTTAATCAAAAATTGAGTATTCCTTGTCACTGACATCATATTCCATATTTATTACTCTTCTGACAGTTTTTTCTGATGAATTATTCTTGCAGTTCTGGAAAAAGAATCTAATGAACTATGGCATTAAAACATGTTTGTTTTAATGTCATAGGTCATTAGATTTATTCGTGTTAAAATATTGATATTTTTAAAAATAATGTTACCGGTTCCGAATAAGTGTTTTCAGTTAAATTATCTTTTTCAATTTCCAATTGGTCTTATTTGTCATATGTCTTATTCTTTTCAGAGTTTGACCCTCCTTTTTTTTTCTATTTTTGAATCTTTGGTTGTCTTCAGTAAAGTAATTTCGTTGATTTTCTTAAATTTAAAATAAGCCTTATTTACTCTATTAATCACCACAACCTTATTTATTTCTTTTATCAATTAATGAATATAAAATTAACCTTGTCAGATTTTATGCAGTCTTTTTCAATGTTTAATTTTTCCTGAATATGTCCTTTGTCTTGAGTTTTTTTATTCACTGTTTTTTTTAATATACTTGTTTCTATGTCTATATCTTCAATATCACCACAAATAAAGTTTTTTTGCTTATCAGTCTCAGTATGTTTTTTAGTTTGTTTTATATGTTTCTCATCTGCTTTTTTTTGTTGTTTTGAGGTTTTTTCCTGTTTTTTTTGTTCTCTTTCCATCTTTCGTTTATTTTTTTTATCTTCATTATTTTATTATTAATAAACCTGGGCCGAAAATTCAAAACATTATAGCTATATATCGGCCTCTCAAAAAATTATGGCCGATAAACCAATTTAATAAATTCAATTACCGGCCACCAAGAACCAAGAACTGGCCGAAAAATAGCCTTGACATTATTATTTTTCGGCCGTTTCGTAATATCAAGGCCGAAAACTAGGTGTACAAAATTCCTTTATCGGCCTAAATAATACAAAAGAAATTAAAGGATATAAATAGTAATTCAGTTATTAAATATGCGGCCGAAATCTAATTCTATAGATCTTTACATCTAGGGTATTCAACTTCATTACAGTATTGGCAATAAAAAATATTATTTAGATTTAAAGTAAACAATTTAATATAATAGGATTGGTGTCAGACATCGGCCAGGCGGCCGATAATTAAATAGTTTAGCAAAATGGTATCTAGTTGACCGGCCAGCTAATAATTTCTAAATTCACTAATAAATCACTGAATTTCCATGATAATACGTCACTTTGGTCAATTTATTATCACATCATAACAATTTTATTGTTTACAAACCAAAACCCAACTTCGTTACATACCTTGCAAAAAAACTACGCGCACTATTTTTTTTACAAATTTTGTCACATATTCACACTGCTTGAAATGAGTGGGCAACCTAATCCATCAAATGAAATGTTATAATGCTACTAATTTAATTACGCATAAGTGTCAATAGAATCTATGCAGTAGCAGTGGTTTCTTTATTTGGGCGCGTTTTGTTTTCTTATTCTTTAGCAAAAACTCTCGGATGGCCGATAGCTAACGGTGGCCGGGGAACTAGCTAAACTACCCTACTATGGTTACTAGATAACGAATAAACATGCTTAATACGTTTATAAACATCAATGACTAAGGCACAAATGCTCGTGCTCATCACACATACATTTGCCCCTTGTGGTATTCGAATCCGCAACTGCCAGATATTGTAGTCTGGAGCGCGAACGACAACACCAGACAGTCGTCAAATTGATTATTGTGCTCATGATGAAGATGGACGATTCTGCTTGACAGTTCACGTTACGAAACTAGTCTACGAAACTAGTTAGTACTTAACGTCAGTTAAAGTATTTATTTCGTACCCGTGTAACCAAACTTTTTGCAAGCGAAAATCCGGTACATGACTGAAGTATGCAACGTGTTGCGAAGTTGTGCACGCGGTGAGTTTGCACGTGCCAGAATGTTTTAGACCGTGGGCCAACAAATCAGCTTCATTGTAATGTAGAAGTGGGTCATGTAGAAGGGGAGGTAAGTCCCTACTTTGCAGGATGCAAAAATGTTTACGAATGTTTACTTCATATTTTCCGCGTTGTTGTCATTTTTAGGGTTCCGCCTAAAGGGTAAAACGGGACCCTATTACTAAGGCTCCGCTGTCCGTCTACGCGTCTGTCTATCTGTCCGTCTGTCCGTCCGTCTGTCCGTCCGTCTGTCACCAGGCTGTATCATGAGCCGTGTTAGTTAGACAGTTGAAATTTTCACAGATGATCTATTTCTGTAGCCGCTATAACAACAACAAATTTAATAAATATTTAAGGGGCTCCCATACAAAGAACGTGTTTTTTTCTCGTTTTTATTGATAATGGTGCGGAACCTTTCGTGTGCGAGTCCGACTCGCACTTGGCCGGTTTTTCTTACTTATTTATCTAGCGACCCGGTGCACTTTGTACCGCCTTAGAATTAAACAATATTTAATTTCTGAACGCACCCTGTTTGAAAGGCGAACCAATTTGTATGGAAGAACGATTATTTAAATTCGTTTTTAGTAGTTTTCCCGCAGTTTTTCCATATTTTCTTACGTAAATATAATTAAAAAGCGCTTGACAAGACACAAGTAACGAATTAACAACCAGGAACTCGAGACAATATAGAAAAGTTTGTTTTCTAAATTGACCCCAGGAATCGAACGCCAACTCCGCCATGCTCGCCTTTCGGATACGAAGGTCGTTTACTCCAACCAGGTCATCAAAATTAAGCGCAAATGTAAAACATATTCGTTCAAAAATTGCCTTTAAATTACGTCCTTTCACGAGATAGGATCCCAAACTTTTTGTTGATATTGACTGTTTGAACTTTGACACACGCTCGCTGAACACAAATAGAGGCATATGTTAATGAGGGTCATAGAGGAAAGAACGGTAATGTATTTGTGAGTAAACAGCTTTGATAATCCATGCGCTCTGGCCTAAATAATAAAAAAAAAACTTAGGTACTTAACATTTTAAACTTTCTTGTTGAATTTTTAACACTATACACAAAACGGGTAGTAATGCAACACATACCTCTTCTTATTTTCCCGACGTTTTTACGGTATGTGTTGCAGTAATACCCGTTCTGTGTATAGTGTTTTACTTAGGTACGTACCTGAAAGCATGGTTTTACTGCTACAATTAATTTGTAAGCTTAAATCAACATCTAATGCCTAAAAAAGCAAAGGGTTTGCGCTTAAACTACTCCAGTATTATTGCAGGTTTTGTAATTCTTAAAGAAACAGATTTTTTAAAGGTCTAACTCCACCGAGCGGACCACATCGCGTCGGATAGGAACGAATTTTACGTGCGCGTGCGTCGACGGGTGAGACAGCCGGGAAACATGCTGCGACGACGCACGATCGGCTCCGTCCGCGTGTCATCGGATCCGTTCGGATAAAGCCTTGTTTTCCTCTTCTGTATTTCACGATTATTTTCTTCTTCTTCTTGCAATGCAATAGCTAATAATACTAGGCCAACTTAAACCATTTTCAAAAAAATAGAACCCGCCAGCACTTAGTGCTCAAAAGTATTGATATATGACTGCCTATAGTGCTCAAAACGATTAATATGACTGCCTAGTCATATCAATAGTTTTGAGCAGAAACGGATACTTACCGAACTGATCGTCGACATACTGCCAAAATTCGGATGCGATCGGATGTGGCCACGTCCGTCCCTATGCGATGCGATGCGGGCCGTTTGGTGGAGTTGGACCTTTAAGGTTCACAAACACAGCCTGTAAATTGGTAAACCCAATTTTCATGATATCTGTTCTTGATATATATTTTGCGGCGTTGTAGGTAATAATAATTAAAGGTTTTTGTTTGTTGTCCATTTACAGTCGAGAACTGACAAAATTCGCGTGTTATTCCGTTGTGCGTGGTGGGTATAATTATATTTCAATAATATTCATATTCATTTATTGCGTCATAAGTGTATACATAAGGTGTTACATTGTGTGAGATCATACTTATGGACCCTTTAAGGGTATTGCATTCTTAATTATGTTTACAAATACAATAATATAATATTATAATACACAAGCGAGATTAAAGATCCTTCTGTGGGATTCCGTCCCAAAAGGAAGTTAACTTATGAACTTAAATTACTAACCTTTCTAACGTATGTCACTCCAAATCCATGTTTATTGTGTTTCGTCCAGTTTCCTTATTGTAACGGTCGATTTACGAGCGCAGCCTCTGTCACAACCACAGTAGAAGTGGGTGCCTCCTACAGTAGGCTGTCTATTTGTAAGGTCATAACCTCACAATGTCAAAGAAGAATTACTCACACGCTATAACTGCCACTACAGGGTATTACTGCAACCCCACCCTTAAGTATGCGTGTTTGGCAAATCGTTGAATAACCGATGACGCTCTTGCCTTTTTATCATCATCATCATTACAGTCACAGGACGACCACTGCTAGGTCTCCCCCAGTGACATCCAGATTGTCCGGTTGCGTGCAGACTGCATCCAGCCGCTTCCTGCAACCTTTACCAGGTCATCTGTCCACCTTGTGGGTGTGAGTCCCACGCTGCGCTTGCCGGTACGTGGCATCAATTCAAGAACCATTCTGCCCCATCGGCTGCAACCTTTGTTGCCTTTTATTAAAATGAAATTGAAATATAAATAAGTTTCTCTGAGCTGAAATTGCCATTAACGGGTTTTTGCGAAATCGCATGTGCGTCTGGGCGGTTATGAACAGTATTCTCTTTGTAACGCTGGTATTTGGCTTAGTTTATTAATTGTTCTATTCTGTTGCCAAGGTAGTTCTACTTATTAGGTATTCTGTGGCAAATGACGGGCTGTTTCCATGAAATTCAGATGGAAAATCTAAACCCATTAAAGTTGGTGAATATACTCGTACTCTATTACGTTGCAAACACGCCTCACTTCCTTCGAAGCCATAAAATGCATCTAAATGGGAAAGTGAGTTATAGGGTAGTTATCACGTGTACACTGTTTAATAGTACATTATGATACGAGTGTGCTACGTTGGTCATTATACACGAGGCATTATTATAAGCGCGAGCCGCAGGCGAGCGCGGTAAGGAAGCCGAGTGTGATAATGATCAATGCACACGAGTTTCATACGACGTTTTTCAACACAATTGCGAGGAAAAAACAAACTAAAATCTAAAATACCTTCTTCGAATATGACTTGGCGTTTTTGCCGTATTTCTATGCATTTTGGCGGCACCAGGCTATCACTCGCGTTTCGTGCCTCGATAAGTATTTCCGACGGGGTTGAATATCATTTTACTCGTCTTTACTATTTAAAGTAGACATTTTTGATAGTAATTAACCACACAACAACAACTTTACCAAATAATAATGGAAAATGGCACGTAAGTATTGTTTTTGTCGCGCGTCGCAATTTCGATGCGCGCGCAGGTTCAATAATGGCACAGGAAAAACTGGCTGTTCAGCCGGAGTAGCAGCAATTTAAAAAATAAAATAAACTATAAATTATTGTTTCTAAAAATGATAGTTAGTTAATTTGTGTTTATTAATATACAATTTGATAAAATGAAATATTTATTTGTCATCTTAACCCTAAAATAATTTAATATTGGTAAAATATTCAATGTTCTTAGACACAAACTTTTGCTGGATTTTTTAAAAAAAAGTTTACATTACCGCACTAGTGCGATAATTTTATTACAGCACAAGTGCGTAATATGATGCATTATGAAACTAAAAACGGTGTTATAACAGTCAATTTACGAGCAACTGTGTTGAAAAGTATATTGCAACATAGTATCTCAAACTATGTATTACAAAGTCACTATTATTTTATTATTATTTATTTAAAACTTTATTGCACAAACTTAACAATAAGTGTACCAATGGTGGACTTAATGCTCAAAGCATTCTCTGCCAGTCAACCATTGGGTCATGCAGAAAGCTTATTCCCGATTACCTAGCTTAGCACTATTCCCGATTACTTAGCTTAGCACTATTCCCGATTTTGACTAGTTTTGCCGTTGGATAGTCTACGAAAATATGTCAATATTGAATAAATATTGTGAACGGCAGAAGGCGAGACTATTATAATGATTGTTAATTACGATATAATGATAGTATTTTTTCTAATAAATTGACAAACGAGTCTTAAAGTCGTATAAATTTAAATTTGTTTTTTTCCAATGATCACACCAATCATCTCCCTAAAAGCAAAGCTTAGTACAAGCTTGGCGACTATTAAGGATAAACATAATATTTCGCAACTTGCTGTCGTTAAGACGCCAGCAGGTTACTTATATGTGACTACTTACTGAGTAGCGCCACATGCTCACTCAACACAACTCAAAAATATCGTTTTCAGGTCCGTCGAACTGCCCTAAAGAAACTTCTGCTCAAAGACTTCATGCAAGAAGATTGCGAACTGAAGAATATCGGCTTATCGTACGCCCCGCCGGACCCCTAGCCTAACTTTAATTAGTAAATGGCAATAAAGTTCATTAACACATCTAAGGTAGTTTAATTATTTCGACACGTAGTGCTAAAATATTTGTCGACAGTTTTTATTTTCAAGTTTATTTTGCTGACTGAGTTTACTACTACGTTCTAAATACAATCGCAAGTAAGTCTAAAAGTGCATTTAATGGCCAAATTGCAGAAATAAATGATTTTGAATCAAAGCTTGGTAACCAAAATTGTTGCAAATTAAGTAATTTAGTAAGTTATCTACTTCGATGCCAAAAACGAAATGGTAAAAGGAATCTGATGTTTCATAGAAAAAAAGTAGATCTCGAATAATGTTGTATTGTATGGATATTTATAACTTTTTCGATGTTGCCCCTTCAACACGCAAAACGATTGCTTCCTTTGGACTCGAACCGAGACAATTGAGCTTGGAGCATTCAATAAGCAATTGAGTGCCGACTCGAAATTCTACTCGTAGTAATCAAAGTCAAATCGATTTTCGCTATGTACTGTACCTCTTGGGTCCATCATGGGATCAGCTTGATTAATATCATCGGATTCGGATTTCTCAAAAAAAGTTTAAAATCGAAAAGGCACTTTGAGAAGATTCAAATTGAATCTAACCTTCAAACGCATTGCGCCTCTTGTAAGTTTTAAAGCATCCAGTGCGGTGGCTTTAAAATAACTATTTAGACAACATCACATACATTGCTCAGATTAAGGTAAGTAGATAAATAACACTTGAAAAAAAATCATCGACCTCAGGTGGGACTCGAACCCACGTCCCATCGCATACCGGGCGAGTGCTTTGACCACTAAGCTACAGAGGACGTCACGTGACAAGATGAAATTCCTCAAGTGTTTTTTCTCGCTGTCAAAGCCAGCGTCTTCTGATCAATGTTGTAGCTATATGTATAGCTGAGTAGTATACTACCGTCAACACCCTATAGAAATATTTTTACAAATATTTGACTATTGGTTAAGATCAGAAATGCTTAAACATTGTAAATTTTTGTTTTTAGCAATTCCATGCAAGGTTTAATTGAAGATTAAGGTAAGTAGCCAAGCACTTGAGTTAAAGAAATCAGACGACGGTACCACAACACCCAGATTTGAGACAGTATAGAAAGAAATCGTTTCTATCCAGGACCTCAGAGAAGGCGACGTTAAAAGTCCGGCGTCCTCCCCTCCGGCCACGGAGGTCGTCTAGACGAATAAACTTACTTTCGGGATCTACCCTTTTATTTCTATTAGAAATAATACAAGGACCGACGTCGTACCTACTTAAATGGATTGTGTTTGCGTAATGAGTAATTCTCGGGAATTTAAAGATACTTATTCAAGGTGATAAATGGCGAGAGGATAGCTGTCAGGGTTCAGATAAGAAAAATAAACCGGCCAAGCGCGAGTCGGACTCGCGCACGAAGGGTTCCGTACAATTATCTATAAAAACGGCAAAAAATCAAGTTTGTTGTATGGGAGGCCCCTTACATATTTATTGTATTCTGTTTTTTAGTATTAGTTGTTATAGCGGCAACAGAAATACATCATCTGTGAAAGTTTAAACTTTCCGACTACACGGTTCATAAGATACAGCCTGGTGACAGACGGACAGACAGACAGACAGACAGACAGATAGACGGACAGCGGAGCCTCAGTAAGGTCCCGTTTTACCCTTTGATTACGGAACCCTAAAAATGATGCATGCAAGCAAACCCATTAAACAATTTGTCACCGCGTTGAAGACCGGAAAATTTTATTTACGAGAGCATAAAATTGTCTTTTGTCATACAAATAATTTTAACTGAAAATCTGAATTTGAGTGGAAAAATATTCGTATTTGGTAGATAATTTGAGGTTTTTGAGTTGCATAGTCTGATGTTAAACTGATTAAATAAATATAAATAAATATTGGACAACATCACATACATTGCTCTGATCTGAAGGTAAGTAGCTAAAGCACTTGTGTTATAGAAATCAGAAAGAACGACGGTACCACAACTCGAGACAATACAGAAAATTTCTTTTTCTGACCTGACCGGGGATCGAACCTCAGAGATGGCGGCGCCATATACATAGGCCGGCGTGGTCTGGAGTTCGTCAGTCGAATAATATAATTTATAAAGTTTTTTCGGTATAAAAAAACCGAATAGATCGGAGAGTATGTAAACAAATTAATCCATAAAAGTGGTTTCTATTTAACAAAATTGGAAATTAATCATACCTAAATCAAAGAACATTAAATGTTCTTTGCCTAAATAAAATAACTTTTGGGGTGAACAGAATACAAACCAATAAGATCAATTTCATTTTCGTGACTTTTCATAAAGTGCCCGCTGGCTGAAGGTTTATTTTCAATTCAGTAAATCAACTAAGTGTCGTGTGGTGCCGGCACGTTAAAAGAATTACACAACCCCTTCTCTTCCTATTGGTGTCGTAAGAGGCGACTACAGGAGAACCGTTATAAGAAGACGGGCAGCAGCGACTCTCCACCATTGGCCAAATTGCGATCGCCAAGATGCTAACCGTGGCGATAATGGCAAAATCCTCCTTTTGGAGAGGCCTGTGTCCAGCAGTGGACTGATATAGGCTGGTGATGTCATCCATCCATCCATCAGCCGAAAGACGGCCACTTCTGGACATAGCCCCCCCCCCAAGGATTCCCACGAAGATCGGTCCTGTGCCACCCGCATCCAGCGGCTTCCCGCGACCTTCACCAGATCGTCGGTCCACCTTGTGGGGGGCCTACCAACACTACGCCTTCCGGCCCGCGGCCGCCATTCAAGGACCTTCCTGCCCCAACGGCTATCAGTCCTGCGAGCAATGTGCCCCGCCCACTGCCACTTAAGGTTTGCGATTCTGAGAGCTACGCTGGTGATGTATGATAATGTAATTAACTAAGTATGTGTGGAAAAAGTAATATTCCGTCTGGATTTAATAAAATACAAATTTTGCACACATAGGTATAGAATATTATGATCTGGATTAACATACAGGGTGTAAAAAAAGGCTTAACGAAGCCTTAAACCACGAATTCTATACATTAAACCAAGTAGAATGCAAAAAAAATAATTGCTTGAAAATGACTTTTATTTTTGGGTATCAAAAAAAAAAACTTATTTCTAACCCGCAATGTATAGCGCGCACGCCACAGACTATGCCTATGTGTGTAAGCGGATCATGTTTCTTTGTAAAATAGTTTTTATTATCAAACAGAAGGCATTTTTGTAAAAATCTTTGAAAAAAAAAATTGTAACTTTGACTGTCAATAACTCGGTAACCCGTCATTTCCCAGGTATAGTGTAAAAGAAAAAAATGATCGTAATAATCCGTAGAATATGTGTTATTCGGCTTCGTTAAGCCTTTTTTTACACCCGATATAGCATTCTTCCTATACTGGTTAAAATATATTCCTCTGGGATATATTGAATAAACTAAAGACCACACGAGTGAAGTCGCGGGCAAAGCTATTTAGTTCGAAAATAATTCGCAAACTTATCAGCTAGGAACCCTCGTCAAATAACATGAGACAAATTTCAGCCCTTACGATTAATGTTTCATACTTGAGTTAGAAGTTATGGAGAAATTTATGGGCCCGCACTCGTATTTGACAAATTGCAGAGGTTTTCTTGTCATTATGATGTCATAGGTAGAAATAAAACTTTGTATAATGTTATGAGGCACTAGAAGATAGAGTTAACGGGGTTTCGAGTGAAGACCGAGTGAAGGAAAACGTAGTGTAGGACGCCCCCCGGCTAGATGGACCGATGACCTGAAGAAGGCAGCTGGCAGCGACTGGATGCAAAGGGCGGGAGATCGTGCGCTGTGGCGCTCCTTGGGGGAGGCCTATGACCAGCAGTGGACTGCAATAGGCTGATATGATGATGATGATGATGTAGCGGCTCGACGTTCGCACTTTTTGCATCGTGTGCAGTTTTGGATGCGAATCCGGCAGTCGTCACCCGCCGCGCTTTCCGACCACTCATTAACATCAAATTAATTATGTATTTGTATTGGTGCACCAGTAAATATACTATATCAGTCATTCTGGACATCTCATTTATCACCACCGCACAGTTGAGCCGCACACACATAAAAGCCTCAACAATGATGAGGCACAAACTGGCCGCGTGGGTTCGCGCGCTTAGAAGACACTCATTATCATCATCATGTCAACATATTGCAGTCCACCGCTGGACGTTCCCTCGAAGAATGCCAAAGAGCACGATCTGCTTTCTTCAACCAGCCACTGCCACTACTGCCAGCCATCTTATTTTTATTTTATTTTTATTTTATTTAGTAAGGAACACCAACAGTATATATATAAATACATTCAAAGACAAAATTATAATATGAGGTGACAAATTCTTATATATATACCAATAATAGGCGTACACAGCATTTTTACTTAAAAATTTCTACTATAAGTACTTATAAATATTGCATTTTTTAAAAATAATAACAAGTATTTTTAATAATTTACAAAGAACACTAACAAAAAATCACAGGAAGGTAAGTTTCTGCCTAAACTTCGGTAAGGAGTCATTAAAAATATCAAGACCTGTCCCATGTCTCTCATTGTATTGCGAAAAACATCTAGCAAGGGGAGCGTGGCGACCGAGATTTGTTCTGGTTGCAGGCAGAGCAAATGGCTTCTTAATAGGGTAACGAGGTAGGCGAGCCGGCACGGATAGTCTTACCCGCTCCACAAGATCACCACACTTAATTTTGCCATTGATAAGCCTGTGCAAAAACACCAAGTCATGCCGTAAACGCCGGTGGCGCAACGTGTCCATTTTAAAAAAGGCTAACCTGTGGTCATAGGGTGATCTGTGCGATACTCCTGGAGTCAGAAATGCCAAGTACCTCGTAAACGCACGCTGAATACCCTCCAAACGTTGAGAGTGGACGGCATATACAGGGTTCCAAGCAACACTCGCATACTCCAGATTGCTTCGAACTAAAGCGTTGTACAAAAGTTTACGCGTATAATTCAGTCTAAATCCTTTGGCGTTTCGCTTCAAAAAACCTAACATTTGGGATGCTTTTTTTATAATATTATTAATATGGGATGTAAATTTAAGCTGTCCATCCACCGTAACACCCAAATCCCTCACCTCTTCGACTTCAGCTATTTTTATAGTATTGATATTGTAAGTAGATGGAATTGGTTTTTTCTTTTTAGTGAATTTAATGTGATAACATTTACTAACATTTAAAGCCATGTCATTCAACCTACACCAATTGTGAATATTGTCCAAGTCCTTCTGAATTAGGTTTATGTCGTGAATAGATTCGACAGTTCTGTATATCTTCATATCATCCGCAAACAATTCAAACCTGCAATGTTTTATATCATAGGCTATGTCGTCGATAAATACGAGAAAGAGTGTAGGTCCCAGGTGGGAGCCCTGAAGAACTCCTGATGATGCATGATATACCTGTGACTCGAACCCGTCGACAGCCACTCTTTGAGGTCTCATTTTGAGGTATGATCTGAACCACTGGAGCAAGCTGCCATGAATGCCCTTTAGTTTTAGTTTAGTTATAAGTAGTGAGTGGTTAACACTATCAAATGCGCTAGAAAAATCGGTATAAATAGCATCTATTTGGGTACCACCGTCCACCCTTTTAGCAATTTCTGATATAAATGAAGCTAGGTTAGTTTGTGTTGAACGGCCCCTACGAAAACCGTGCTGATACTCGGTCAGTAAATTTTCTACATGGCTGCTGATTATCGGGTTAATCAAGGACTCGAATAGTTTAGAAAACGTTGACAATATAGAGATTGGGCGGTAATGTTTAATGTTACTGGTTTCGCCTTTTTTAAACACAGGTACAATTTTTGCTTTCTTCCATTCTTCAGGGAACACTCCGTCGCGAAGTGAGTGGTTAAAAATTAAAGTCAGTGGCAGCGACAGGTACAGACCACACTGTCTAATAAATAAAGGAGGTATTTTATCTGGACCTGCTCCCTTTTGTACGTCAAGTTGCTTGATAGCCCTAGAGGTGTCAGACTCAGAAAATTGTATGTTTGATACAAATCCGTTATTTCCTGGCTAGGATCCTGTGAAGCCAAAGTAAATGTGGAAGCAAAGTGCCTAGCAAAGAGACCAGCAATCTCGGAACCAGATCCAGCGATTGAGTCGTTTAAATGCATTTCTGATGGTAGGTTTGACTGATTATTGCGTTTTTCTTTAATAAATTGCCAAAAATATTTAACATTATGCGATATTCCACTCTCAATGTTTGCCTTGTAGTCGTTATAGCATTTGTTAACAAGTTTACGACAGCGTTTGCGCAAAATAGCGTGCTCCAATCCATCGCGAGGATTACCATATTTGTGAAATTTTTTACGTAGTTTGTTTTTTTCGGCTAAAAGTTTAACTAAGGAAGGACTAAACCATTTAGGATATTTATGTGTTCTAGGACAATGTTTTGGCACAGACATCTCAATTATTCTATTCAACTTCTCGTAAAACTTTGATACCATGTCGTTTACGCAAGCACAGCTCTGAAACACAGACTCCCAGTCAACACGTGCCAATTCAGAAGCTATTTCATCATAATTTGCTTTATAAAAGTTAAAATCCGACCGTTTCCTGGGCTGGAGATAGGCAATATCTGAATGATTTAGGGTCACCAGTAAATTGGGATGCCTATTGTCTAGTCTTCTTAAAAGGTCTAAAGGTTCCGACACGCCAATGTCGGGAATGTTACTCATAACAAGGTCTAAGTACCTACCATCGCTATTTGGGATATGGTTAATCTGCTTTAAGTTATTAAGTGACATAAAATCTACAAGGGTATATCCTAGAGTATTATTATAGTTGTTCGGAATCATTTGTGTATTATCTCCTCTACACCAATCAATGAAGCCCAGATTAAAATCACCCACAACTATTACATCTTTACTTTGTTCCATAACGTTGTCTACATTATTTAAGAAATACGCCAATGTTTCCGACTTAACTGGTGGTGGCAAATAAACCGCACCAATAGCAACTTCTGACATCAAATTATTAACCTTTATCCTCACAGTAACCCATAAATCCTCGCAGTTACTCTCCCAACGTTCAATTCGCGTGGATGGGATGTTTTGTGAGACAGCAATCAAAACTCCACCGCCATCCTTCTTATCGGTTTTCGAAAAAACACGGTCTCTACGATAAACCTTATAACTAGAATCAAAAATTTCACTGCTACTTATACTAGAATTCAACCAAGTCTCAGTAAATATGATGACATCGTAATTACCGACCAAAATGTTCTGCGACACTTCACTAATTTTTGTCCTTAGTCCGCGCACATTCTGATAGTACATATTAAACGAAACCTATGTTAATTTATCAGGATCTTGCAGTTGAGTTAATCGAATCAAGACTCTCAAGGTTTCGAACGAAGATTGCCGGGCTGTATTCGTTTTTGCGCAAGTAAATGCGTCCATTGCGAACCCATACAAATTTAAAGTCTTCTTTTTTGGCCTTAAGACGAGCTGCAGCGTGCAGAGACTTATTAGCTGGAGTAAGATGTTCAGCAACAAATACAGGCTTTGGTGAGCCCGCTATACCAAGATGTTGGCTTGATAGCTTACTTGTAGGGTTGTTTCTGTTGTATTTAGCTACGGCAGCAAGCATTGTATCACGGTGTCGGGGGCTGCGCAGTTTAACAATGACCGTACGAGGTCGGTCTCCGTCCTTATTCAATTTTGCTACACGGGTCACATGATAGACATCTTCATCTTGAATCTGACAGTCAACGGTTTTAGCTATCTGGGTAATAACTTTAGACAAATTTTCCGTTTTGTGCTCTGGTATACCATTAATTTCCAGGTTCGATTCCCTCATAATTTGTTCCGCTGAGTGTAACCTATGTGAAAGATCTTTGACACTTGATTTCAGCAATTCGTTATCCTTCCGAAGATCAGTTATAGCAGCTGTTTTCTCCTGCAGATCCACTTTCATTTCCTCGTATTGCTTGTTAAAGAAGGAAATAGACTCGTTGAATTCCGTTATGCGTTCATTTATAGTTCCAAGTTGTACGGTGACCAGCTTCCTAATTTTGTCTTCGATCATACTTGCCAATTCCTCGCTCAGTATTCTTCTTAGTGAGTTTTCCGTCACATAGCGGTCATCAACTAGATCCGATTGCGATAGCTGTCCATGCCGAGCTCTTATGGTAACATTGCTGACGTCGTTAGCAGTCAGGTTATGAAGCTCGCCACTAATGCCAGGTTCGATGGGCTGTGACGGTTGACGCAATGGTGTGTTGGAGTTGTCTGCCTTCGGCTTCTTATTGTGACACTCGGGACAATTCCAGTTATTCCTAATTTCGTGGCTCATTAAGTTAAACCGTTTTATTCCAACGTTGGCGCATAAAAGGTCGTATTTGGATGAGCAAACGGAGCACACTAGAAGCTCTTTAGTAGTTATGATGTGGCGACACCCAACGCATTTATTTCCTGTAGGCGCCATAGTTCACTATGCCGCTTCGCTTAAAATAATTGCAAACAAATAAAGCGTCAAAGCGATAAAAGCGCTGCAGCCGTCAATTGCACTGTCTTTTAGCGATGCGTATGTGTGCGTAGATGCGGGGTAGCCGCGAGTTACCCTAGGTCAGGGACGGCGCTTTGATAACTGATTATTTTAAAAATGTTTGTTGTTATTACTCACGATGTAAAAGCAGTTTTGGTTGTCCAATGATATCAGTATGAAGCTAGTACTGTCCGCTTTCGAATGGTATATAGCACTATGTAAAAACTTTACTTTTTGCACCAAATTTGATTTAAAATCACGGAGTGAATTAAATACGTGATTGCGTGTCGTGCGTCTTCCTAAGGTCGTCGGACCATTAAGCTGGGGGGCGTCCCACACTACGTTTTAGTTCTCTTGGTCTTCACTCGAGAACCCGTTAACTCTATCTTCCATTGGACAGACGTGGCCAGCCCTCCACCAGAGGCTCAGTAGGGGAGAGTGGGATTGCGGACACTTAAGGAAACCCTTCAATAAAATAAACAGTATCAAAGAAAATCAGTCAGTATTTATTAACTTTTAAGCTTTGGTTCCTCCTTAACAAAATCATTTAAAAAAACTGTTTTACCTAAAGCAATTATTGTTGCTTAAGCACGTTACTGAAAATATTCAAAAATTATAAGAAAGTACGGACAACAGCTCGTCGACCTACCACAAAATGTCAAATTTTCTCATTAGAAAATGATCTCTATACGTCAGGCTTAAAGTTGAAAATCTATTGGAGAATTTTTGACTTTTGGGGTAGGTCGACGTGCTGTTAACTGTACATAAAAATATTCTGCGTTGACGTCTCGTCGGACACTAAAGATGGCGGAATAAGTCACGCGAATCGGGTAGTAGGGCGCTAAGCAGGTTGTATGGGCAGGTCCGGTAGGGTACTGTCCCCAATGACCCACTGTCCGCAATCACCCCACCCTCCCATTTTTAGCCTAGAATACGGCTTGTTACACTTACAATCAATTAAGCTTTATGATTTTACTGAAACTTTAATGTTATTGAATAACAGACAGACTGCTACTTTCGCTTTTTTATTATTATTTATATGTTTACTTAAACTTTTTAAAATAACTAGCTTTTCTACCCACGCCTTTGTCTGCGTTGACTTTAGAGTTAGAAGTTAACTCAAAGAGAATTGAAATACAATGATTCCCAAGAACACTAGATCTGCGGGGTAACCTTTTTTTTTTTTAATGTGGCGGGTATAGTATCGTGCCCGTCCGGGAACGGTCCGATAATTTCGCCAACGTCGCGTTCGGGGAGGCAGAGCATAGATATATAATTATACAATATTTAATCAATAGTACTATTAAGGTAAAATTTCAAAACAAAAACGTAGCCTTGAAGTCTTAAAACAATCTCAAAGTTGTCAAATCTGTCAATTTTGGTACGTCATTTAATACAAAATTTGACAGAAATGATAATGTTTGACAGATTTGAGATTGTTTTAAAAGTTCGTGGTTACCGCCCTGTACTACATAACCTGTGCTTTAAACTAATTCCGTCATTGAGTACCAAAAATATAAACTTTCACATTTATAAATGCGGGCCAATAATTCGCATTCCACCTCCTCTATATGAGAATTTGCTATGGCGGGTCTAGTTCCAATCACCCTGTATATCATGACGTTGTTTAACAGGAAAAAAAAACTTGTCGCAATAATTACTTACAATGTAACTCAAACTATTTCGTAGAAATGTATTATCGTATTATCTTTTTCGCAACTATTCTAAATTAAACATTAATGGCCTTACTACAAAAAGATAGACTAGAGTTGAACACTTGTCTAAGATAAGTCAACCAATTTGAAATGTTTGTTAATAATATGTCTCGAATGTCTGATGTGTCAACATTTCAAATTGGTTGACTTATCTTTAGACAAGTGTTAAACACTAGTCAATCTTTTGGTAGTAAGGCCTTAAATATCTATACATTTGTATCTAATTGATTTACCAATTCTCGAAAACTTGATATTTTAATAGTTTGTTACGGGATTGCTACCATGTACCTTATCGCAATTGTAGCTAAAGTCTTGCAACCATTAGTAGGCCGTACGTCATCGTTTGTCAAAGATTCTCGTCACTTCATTGAAATCCTGCACCAAAACAAGGTTGATATGGATGAGTTGATGGTCAGTTTTGACGTAGAATCACTCTTCACAAATGTCCCAGTAGCAGATTGTCTTGAAGTGGTTAAGGTAAAGTTGGAAGATAATGACATCCCGATGGAATATGGCACACTTCTACATCATTGTTTGTCGAAGAATTTCTTTGTATACCAGGGTCAATACTATCTCCAAATAGACGGAGTCGCGATGGGCAGCCCCGTAGCTCCAGTTATAGCTAATATTTGGATGGAGTTTTTCGAAGAAAAATCCCTGGCCACCGCCCGCACCGAAATCAAACTATGGAAGAGGTATGTAGACGACGTATTCTGTGTATTGAGAGGAAACAACCAAGATGTAGAAACTCACCTGTCATATTTAAATGGTATCCATCCAAAAATAAATTTTACCTGCGAGATAGAAGAAAACAGAAGCCTAGCATTTTTGGATGTGAAGATTGAAGTGCGGAGTGACGGTTCACTGAGTCACTCTGTCTATAGAAAATCCACTCACACTGACCGCTATCTCAACGCAACCTCGCATCACCACCCTCGACATCTTAATTCTGTAGTAACTGCACTGACAAACCGAGCCTATGACTTGTGTGACCTTGAACACTTAAACCAAGAGTTGGAACATGTTCAGAAAGTCTTACAGAATAATGGATATAGAGGGCAGCTACCATCTAGACACAAATCAAGACACTTTAAAGACACAGTAGACAGGCAACCTGTGTTCTTGCCATACATAAGAGGAGTGACAGACAAGATCTCAAACGTACTTCATAAATACTCACTTAATACTGTCTTCACTCCATTAAGAAAAGTAACACAATGTCTACGATCTCCAAAAGATAGTTTCCCACTGGAGAAACCGGGTGTCTATAAGATTGACTGCAGCTGTGGCAGTTCATATATCGGCCAAACAAAACGTACCATAGCGTGCCGAATGAAGGAACACATAAAAGCGGTCAAAAACAACGACAAACAGAAATCGGCAATCGCGGAACATTTGTTGGAATCAGGTCTCAATCACTGGATTGAGTTTCACAACCCTCAGATCATTTCGACAGAACGCCACTACATACCAAGAATGGTCAGGGAAGCGATTGAAATTACAAAGTACAAAAATTTCAATCGCGAGGATGGGTTTAAATTGTCAAGTGTCTGGAATCCAGTGATTCGTATGTGCAAAAACCGGAAAAAACAACAAACTGCTGTGTCGCGGTCAGATACTGTTAGTGTTGTGTGTCGAGAACAGGTGCGAGAAAATAGTGAGTTTGTAGACAATGGTACCGACGCGTGCAATAAAAGACAGCGAAAGAGGGTAGACCGATATGTTTGCCCTTAACAACTTACCCGCAAGATCTTCAGTTACTCCGTGATCATGGCGCTTGCAACAGTGCCGAAATATCGGGAACTCAAAAATAAGGTACATGGTAGCAATCCCGTAACAAACTATTCTAATGTTAGTGACCATGAAAGTTTAAAACAATATATTGATATTTTAATATTATCAAGTTTTCGAGAATTTGTAAATTTAATAGAAAATAATAATTTAATGAATATAAGTGATAATTATAACTGAATCCCGAAAGATCCATTATGTTCTTAGAATCATAAATTAATTAAACAGGGTGAAAAAAAATAAGTGAAGCTCTAAACATGAAACGTATATTTTGTACTTAAAAAAAAGGTATTGGAAAAACTATCACATTTTAGCAGACTTTACAAGTTACCAAGTTAATTTATAATATGTATCTACTCGGAGAAAATAATAACTTACGTTACGTTATTAATGAATGAAAAAAACCGGCCAAGTGCGAGTCGGATTCGCGCACGAAGGGGTTCGTCTAACCGATCTATAAAAACGCCAAAAAAATCACGTTTTGGAGCCCCCTTAAATATTTATTTTATTCTGCTTTTTAGTAATAGCGGCAACAGAAATACATCATCTGTGAAAATTTTAACAGTCTTACTATCACGGTTCATGCGATACAGCCTTGTGACAAACGGACAGACAGACAGACGGACAGCGGAGCCTTGTTTATTACCAAGGCTCCGCCAACGGGAACGGGACCCTATTGGGTCCCGTTCACCCTATTGAGTCCCGTTTTACCCTTTGGGTACGGAACCCTAAAAACGGTAGAAAATACTAAATATTGTGATTATGGAACTTACATTGCACACACGCACTAGACCGATTTTGATCTTTATGTAAATGGGACCAGATGGTAACCTAATTTACTATTTATAATAACCGTTAAATACTCGTTTATACCCATTATTAGTTAGTTATTAGCAAATAAAGATTTTGACATTGAAATTAAAAATTTGTTTTTAAATGAGATGCTTACATTTATTAGTTCAAGACTCAAATTCAGACCAGAAAGATTATTCGAATAGCTGGGCTAAAATAAACATTTAATTTTCAAAAAAATATTTATAATAAGTACCTATACGATAAAATCTTCTAAAAAGTATTTGGTGTCCAGAAATGTTGTAACAACTCCTGTTTTTAAGAGATCTGACGTCTAGCTATACATTACAAAATATTTTTAACTAAATTTCCTTTATCCCTCAGGGGACAAGGAAAAACCTTTTAGAAAAAATCTTAAAGGAAAATTAAAATATGTAATTATGAAAAAAAAAACTCAAAAGACGAATAATAATGTTTTAAAAACAAGCTAGGCAAATTTTGGGTGTTTTTTAATAATTTTACGAAAACTATAATTTGATTGTTGTTTAAATGAAACTACTTTTACGGATTATTTCGCGATTTATTAACATTTTATTTAACCTGACGTTTCGAACACTTTACAGCGTTCGTGGTCACAGGTAGACTAAGGTGTTATTCGTCTTTACAATATTTTGAAAAATATAAACTACCGTCACTCAGTTAATATTAATTTGTGTTCCTATCTACGCAAAAAGAGCTAACTGTATCTAGAGGTCTTGCAGTGCGGGGCCTAGCATGGGATTTCGTTAAAACAGGATCCCATGCTGGTGGTATTTTCCAACTATCTTCTCTGTTGAAATTCGGGTGTCTTCTAATTTCAATTGCCTCCCGTAACATGCGAGGAACAAATCGTCGTTCTCTTGCAAGGACTTTAGGCTGGTCAAATCGTATGAAATGGTTGGGTGTATCTAAGGCATGTTCACACACTGCAGACTTAGTATTCCGTCTATGTTTGATGTCGGCTATATGTTCTTTTACCCGCACGCCTATACTTCGTTTTGTTTGACCGATATAGGAGAGCCCACAGTCACATTCCAGTCTGTACACCCCCGCATCTTGAAGAGGTATGTTGCACTTGACAGGTGGTAAAAATTGATTGTTGTTTGTATGTTTGAACTAACTCATTAGGTTAACACGTTCTCTGCCGACGCGGTCAGTGCTGACCGACAGCAAACTTTTTCTTTAGGCCAAGCAATAATTTTTTTTTTACTCGTATGCTTTTTTCTAATGTTTAAATGTATGTTGTTTTTAACAAAAGTCAATTTGTGCCATTATTCATTGAAATAATTATCGTCGGGCAGCCTTGACCGACGCGGCCTATAGAGAGGTAAAATCGACTTTCCGTTGCAGGGGGCCGCCCGCTCAGGTCGCGGTGTCGGGCAGTTTGTGTTCTATTGTTGCTAGCTACTAAAATGGCGAAGAAAATATTATTAGTAAGATTTCCTTTTCATTGGGTTCAATTTTTAGAAATTCGATGATATTTTTTTTGTGCCTCTCGGCTATGGAGGTCGTCCTAGTACGTGTGCTACTGAGTGTGTGTAGTGTAGACACAATCAAGAACATTGACATATGTAAGTTGGCACCTACATAATTAGTTTAGGCTTTGAAATCGGCAGTGGTTTAGTATAAAACCGAATAGTCCAAAACCTCACATTGCTTAAGAAAACACATACTAAAAGCCAACTAACATGGCACAACGAACATGTATTTGAAAATACAAAGTTTAATAAAAACAGTTTTATTACTAACGTGCATAGCAATTTCTAATGTCACCCATTGTCGGTATAATAGGTATATAAACAATTGGAATTGGTTTTCGATTATTGGCACTACGCTGGTTTTGAATTTGTTACGAAAACATTCCCATACAAACAAATCGAAATTGGTTTATTTAATTTAGTATGGAATTTACTTTATTTCGGATTCGTTTTGTTTGACCATCTTTTGAAACATGTCTACCTACTGCTTATATACATCTGTATCAATCATTTAGTTTAGTCAAAATAAGTTTAGTTTTTTTTCGAAGTATTTTTACTCAAAATGCCATGTGTAGGTATTAGGCTTTTGTTAGTAACTGCTTCAAATTAAATGATTATACGACCTTACAATGTAGGTAAATAAAGGAATCTTCAAGAAAAAGTATAACGGAGTACCTACCTAGTACGTTAAATAAAATAATGAGTTTAATAATAACGAACTTTAGCAACAGGCTTTACATAAGTACTTACTTTAATACTTTTAATCCTTTGCTCGGTGTAGAACAGATTCTGAATCAGACAGATTCGTAATTTCGCATATTCGCTATTCGACAGATTTGACGGATTAGCTTTACGGCAGAAAATAAACAGTCGTGCACAAAATATTCTTCATGACCTATTCGAAAGCTGTGCTGGGCTCCGCCTTGCCTGCTTCCTTACATTTACATTAAAGACTTACTTAGTGATTATTAAAACCGCAGTCCTCTACTTTAAAAAATCAAAGACTTCAATGCGAGTCTTTTTGGTTAGACTGCAGTCCTCTACTTTAAAGTTTACGACTTTCCTTTTGGTTGGACTACAGTTATTCTCCTCGTTTAAACTTACGACTCATAAGACTGTAAAGAACTCAGTCAGTCTGAGAACGTTCATACAAATTAGTATGAGATGTTGCGAAAAAATGAAAAATAGATCACAGCTTTTTTCCTGTCGATAATGGAACCCACATTCATGGAGCCAAAAATAACCTGTAGGCCTACCGCGCAAGTGGCGTCGGCATCGTCATCGACTTCACTTTGACATTCGACGGCGATTTGGTACCGCGTAATTTCCTAAACCGACGCGTCGGCTTGATAATCGATGCCGACGCATAAAGAACGAATGATACGCTGTATTTGACAGATAAACGGTACCGCGCAAAAAATATCAAACCGACGGTCATTTCGACGCGTTGGTTTGAAGTGTCATTTCAATACGGCAGCTCCTGAGTCGTCGATTTGATAATTTTGAAGAATATTTCTCAGAATATTTACTAGTTACATCAACCAATACACATTTCAATATACCACACAATACTATTGAATCACAGCCTACTATCGATAGTGCTAAAATATCAATAGTATCGATTGGTATAACGATAGTCATAGCCGATACTATCAATAGTAAAATTACGATATTGAGCTTCAATACTATCGATGGTATTGCTATATACCGATATTATGTTGCCATCGATACTATCGACAGTATCGATACTATCGATAGGCCTATCGATGTTATAGATGATTTCCGAGGTCAACTATCGATAGTCAAACTATTAATAGCAAAACTATCGATAGCCAAACAATCGATAGTTCGGCAACACTGATTATAACCTCTACTTACTTCTGTCAATTTTACGTTCCGTTACCGTCAACTGCGTTTAATGAAAACTAAATAAAAACACTTTTAATACCATGAAACTAAGTGACTTCTTTATTCAATCATATAAACTAAGAATAAATTGTCGTTGTGCAATAAAATGTAAAAATATTTGTTCAAATAACTTGTACTTTGTTTTATGTTCTTGTACTGTGTTCTGAATAAAACGGGCCGGAAGCCGACGCTGCTTTTTCATTCACTCTTTAAATCGACGCTCACCAAATCGACGCCAAAATAGTTGCGCGGTACGGATGATTTGACAGCGTCGGCATCGAAATCGTATTCAGCCGTCGGTATCGTGTTCAAGTCGACGCCACTTGCGCGGTAGGCCTACTGTTAACAGTCAAACAAAGAACTTCCTCCTTTCTGAAATCGGTTAAATATAAACACATTCAAACCACGTCAAACGATTTCATATAATATCGTCAGTCGTAATATGACTTACTGTAACCGCCAAAATGGCGATATTGAGTTATACATACAGTTCGACTGCAAATTTTCCGCTCTGTCGATTGGTGTCTATAAAATCTCGATATCTTGAAAAACTTGTCGAATACGTTAACAAAATTTAGGTAGTTTTTTTCATTTACCCTTATTTTTGTGACGTTAGTCCATTTTATGAATAAATTCAATGTGTAGTTTAACGTAAGGACCAATTTGAATTTATATGAAATGTATTTGCTCATTTTTGGTGCTTACATTAAATTTCAATGATATATATTTTTAACTAAAACCCTAAACCTGTGCATGAGTATATTTTTACTGCTATTTAACACTAGTAATTAGTATGATGATGTTTTTGTAATAAATGTATATCAAGTTTTTTGAATTATGCTGCATTTAAGATGATTTTTCATGAATTATATCACGCGCCTCACCAACAAAGCGTTACGGTTCACGAGATAGGTCTTGTCTGGTGATTTAGACTTGAAATGTAGTTGATGCAATTTTGTGCAGGCTTCACACCTCAATATGCCGCCAAAAAATTAGCATCGGTGTAAGAATTACAGAACAGTCTAGGTCACGATGGAGTCGAAGGCTTTCTCGTAATCCATAAAGGCTAAATACGAGGCCTGATTACATTCTTCTGACTTCTGTATAATTTGCCTTACTCTGGATGTTCTTCAGAAGAGTTTTATCTCGGTTTTTGAACCACCACAATATTAATGAAGTACGGTACTGAAAAATCTGTTTAGTTCCTTAAGAACGTAAGTTTTCTGACTTTGGCGTTTGGCGTTGGTTGGTCACTGGCTTGTCAAGTTTTGACTCCATTTCCCCTAGGCGTTTTTCTACTACCAAGCTGTTTGAGAACCACGTCCCCTAAATTTGTCAAAAAATAGAATTGTCGGTTTAGTGGCGTGTTAGCGTATCTCTGGAATCATTAGCATCAGGTAGATGACTGATGGTTTCCTGTATCTTACTGGCATTAGAAAAAAAAATATTCATAATAATACTTCCATTAATCACTTAAATATTAAAACATTATTTTCTACAAAGTCCCAAAATATCTCTATTAATGCGTACTTTGTACTTGATACTTTATAGTCCACTATTTCAAAAAGGCACAATGCGAAAACTTTAATTGAAATACCTAAACAATTGCCACTTTTGAGTCTAATGGTCATAATCTCATATGATTTAAACATAAAAACATATATATTGTAACTAAGATTTTATTAAAACAGTTTTTCTCGCTTTCTAATGGCTTAATTTATATTACCGACCCTTTTTCTCAAGATTGTCAAAAATCATGAATTATCTCGATATTATTCTATATTCGACCTTAATATAAGGGAATAAGGATGTTAAAACTACAAAAAACTAACTACAGCGTATGTCCAAGCCTTAAAAACTGCGTATAAAATTATATTTTGTTTGTCATATACGTTCAACTATGGTTGCATCAGTTGCATGTAATGTGAGTTACTTTAAAGCTCATAATTTTTTTTTCTACAAAAATTAAGGTAACGCAATATTTTTTCTAAAAAAATAACGTAAGCACCATGTCATCTTCGAAACCATTATAGAAGGCTAAATATGTTTTATTAAAGCTAAAAGATCTTAACGTTTTGCATAAATAGGTGGAAACAGCATTACAATCGGATAAGAACACAAAAAGTTACAACTGTTTTTGAGATTGTAATTTTGTTTTTCGCCTCTCCTGTAAAGTGGCCATTTGGCGGTTACCGCAATTCATATTACGATTGACGATATTTTCTGTTTCAAAGTACATATGCTTCCTCTGTTAAATAAAACATTCCTTGTCTTGTCAATTCCCGTCCATTTAGCAGTCGGGAAAAAATATGCACATTTAAAGAAAGCTTGTAGTTACTAACTTAATTTCGCGTTGCAGAATATAATTACTTTCAACAGTAAACCAGATTTAAAATTGAAATGTTCGTGTTGAATATTGAATGTGCGCAAATAAATTGTATTTGCTGAAACAGGGATTATACTCGTATGAGCAGGCGGTACGGACTACGATTCAAAGCGGCGATATTAAAAAGAATTCTTTAATATGGGAAGCTTTGATGTACACTGTATTATTAAAATGCTAAGGATGTGTCTTACTTAATAAGTATAATAAATATGAGGGGTTCGCATGGGATTATGAAACTAGCTGTTGCCCGCGACTTCGTTCGCTAGTCTTTAATTTATTCAATATATAAACAAATAAATATTGGACAACATCACATACATTGCTCTGATCCTAAGATAAGTAGCTAAAGCACTTGTGTTATAGAAATCAGAAACAACGACGGTACCACAACACCCAGACCCGAGCCAATATAGAAAAGTTCGTTTTCTACATTGACCCGACCGGGGATCGAACCCGGAACCTCAGAGATGGCGGCGCCATTTAAAGTCCGGCGTGCTCGCCTCTCGGCTACGGAGGTCGTCCCATATCCCACGGAAACATTTAACCGAGGTAAAAAGTATCCTAAATGTTAATCCAGATCATATTCTACAGGGTGTACAAGAGAATAGGACACTCCTTAAAACCACGTGATCAGCTGGTCATATACAACAACTTTTTCTATGGGAGCAACATCGAAATCGATTATTTTTTTTCAGCTTCCCTATACAAACTTACTCGCATACCTTGATGATAATGTATGGAGCATCTGAAAATAAAATCACGCAAATTTTTATTCTAATCCATTCAGTACTTTTTGCGTAAAAGAGTTACAAACATCCATACTCACAAATTTCGCATTTATAATATTCGTAGGATAATTGCAATTTTAAAAGAAGTTAGTACAAAATGCTAATGTCTTCTTAGCGATGTTCTTGCATACTTTGAACGAAATTAAATGTTTTAAAGACTTTTTAATAAAACGAATTAAAAACTGTTCGCTGTTAAAATAAAACCGACCGAGTGCGTGTCGTGCCACGCGCAGTGTAGGGTTCCGTAGTTGCCCGTCGTTACCACCATATATTTCAGCAATTACTTTATTTAAGTCAGTTTTGATGTTTTCCTCTAAGGAATTTTTATTAGTTAAGAAATATTCTAATACATAAGTTGAACGACTAATACTCTTAAACTAACTGATATATCTTAGCTGTTATGATTTATCCCCACGTTACACGTATGAAAGCTACCCTAAAAAAATATTTTTCAAAATTTTATTTTATCACTTTGTCGGCGTGATTGATATTCATATATACTTCCACAATAGTACAGCCGGTCGATTCTCTAAGAAAAACGCAACGGACTCGCTCAAAATCTCGACTTAGCCGTACAAACGAACATAGCCTCTATCTTGTTAGTAAGAAGGTTCATATTATTTATCGTTGATGAGCGAGTGCAGCGACGAAGTGATCGCGGTTTTGTTTACAGAATCGACAGGCAGCTCTCAAGTGTCAACAGTCTCCAAGCAAAACCTCACAGACAGACAGACGGACATTGCGAAACTATAAGGGTCGGTCCTTTATTTTTATAATGTCTTTATGTACCATATTTGTTGTAAATAAATGAATTTGAATTTGTTCTATGTCTCGACTACGGAACCCTAAAAATAAAGTGAGATAATATGGTGAGCCCATGGATTTTCCATGTGAATAGCATTATGGAAATATCTGTGGAATTTCAAAAGCTCTTCCCGCGTACATGTTTCTGGGTACGTCTAAATAGATTCAATTAAATCGTGGGTCGAATCACGAAAAGGCGTAACCCACAAAATGGTCATTTTTAGTTAAGTTCACGATAGGCTTGAAAATCATGCATTTTATTATGTCACGAAATATCGTATCTGAATTCTTTTCCTAGAAGTCAGTATTGATCATTACAAAGAGACCTAAATACATTTCCATCCTTTAATTTTTATCACGAAAAGACGTATACTACAGTTACAACTTTTTGTGATGACAAATTTTGGCCATCAAACGGTTTTAGATTCAGATGTGTCTTTTCGTCACAAACCTTTTAGAACTTATGTTTAACCTGTTTTTATGTAATATGCATTTTGAAGTTACTACTGAACAACTGTTAAGCAGTAACATTAACTGTTTGAGCAACAGGTAATCAGAAGATCATAGTTAAATCTAGATAACATTAGAACAGTGTAATATTGAAGAGCCTCTCACTGACTATGAAGAAACGGAAAAGGAACTTTTGAATACATCAAATGAAACTGCTGTTTTGTTAGATATCCTTGATGAGTCACCTAGCATTTTAAAGTCCATATCATGCGATTATTCTACTTGTGTGCTTTACCATTATGCTCAGAATAACTTTATTTTCATAATGCTTGATGTGTTCAACACCTAAATCTTTAAACTGAAACATTACAGCCCAAAGATTTTATTATAAATGATGCCCGAATGGCAATTAATAATTTTAAACAAGGAAAGTCTTTAACACGGAAAAGAGTACAAATCACTTTAAACAAAAAAATTGTTTCAGAAAAAAGTCGGTACGATGTCTAATCTAGAATACTGTGCGAAATACAGAAACTATAACTACCTTTTTACTAAAGAAGAACTACCGCTAAAGAATCACTACGACAGTATACATATAACTTCTACCTGCCATTAAAAGGAAATAAGCACAAGGTCTGTAAAAATGATTTAAGTAAGAAAAATGAAGACTGAATGTAAAATTGATCCTTTAAACACTGTTCGTTGTGCTTTGTTTGACCTGCAGCAGAAAATATACCTGCCTCAAAGTAACGAAAGTGGTATATTTTACAAGAAACGCTTAGCAAATGAAATTTTTACTATATACGACTTCAACTCAAAGGATTGCGTATGCAATTTATGGCATGAGACTATAAGCAACAGAAGCGCTTCAGAAATAAGCACAGCTGTTTTTTATTTCCTAACCTATTTTGATACGCAAGGAGAGGACTCCTCCTGCTACCTACCTATGTTGCTTGTTTCCTGATGGCCGTCAAAGGCAAAACAAAAATTCGGTAATGTCATCTATGCTTTCTTAATTCATAATACATTTTGAATCAGTTGACGAAATAGGTTTGCGTTTTTTGTTTTCGCATGGCCAGAGTGAGGGTGATCTGTCTGCACACAGTGTGTTCTCTTATGGCATGTCAAAAATAGAAAATATTTTGGTTCCTAGCCAATTAACAATTAACTCCGATTATAAAACTTGCACAGAAACTTCCTTATAATGTTATGGAGTACAATTATAATTATTTCTTAAATTTCGAATATTTTACACAAAAAATTAAAATCCTTAGACTACGTAAAGGCGATCAAAAAGGCGAACCAGTAAAATGGACCGACACAATCAGGTACTATAAAGTAATCTTGTAACATTATTTTTTAAAACAAGTCAACAGTTAAACGACAACATTTCAATCAATTAAGGAGTCGAATTGAGCCTGTCTAAAGTCGCCTAATGATGAAAGAATCACAAAGAAAAAGTATGAGGATATCTTATCTATGTGCAGCGGAGAGACACCAATGAAAAGGAACCAAAAGCATGTTCTCTTCTTGAGATCATTACCACATGATTAGTCTTGAAAATTTTAAGACTAATCATGGGTTACTGATTTAAATTACCACATGATTAGTTTTATTAAAATTTTCCCGTAATTTTGATTATGTTTTGTTGGTTTCTTGTTGACGAGTAAATGATAATAATTCGTATTTTCGTTTCAATTCGCCTGTATTATAGAGGCGTAATTGACAATTTGTTGTAAAATATTACATCACAGATAGGCGTAAGTGGATCATTTGTCAAAAAAAATATAATAACTCTTAAACTTATAAAGGTACATAAAAATTAAATACAATTTTAATTAAGGATTTAAATTACCTTTCAATCTAGTTCGTAACATCCTAGCTCAATACACTAAATAACCCAATACATCTATTAACCCTTACCGTGATTTCTTTATTTGGCTCTCCTGTAAAGTTACTAAAAAACGGTTACGCCTTTTCATGTTTCGACTGACGAAATATATCTATTGCGATATACAGGGTGGTCCAAGCCAGATGGATATAAAATGTTTTTTTAGGTAGTCGGCTGAGGGACCTATTTTTACCCAACAAAAAAAACGCTTGTCAGCCGCTTAAAAGATATGTTTTTTTTTAATTTTAGAAATATCACCACTTTTAATGTTTTATAATAAAATGAAAAATCCTATTTGTTTTTTTTTTTATTTTAGGTGCTTTGATAGACATTGCACTCTCTCAGAAAAAAAATAGACATTGCGCTCTCAGAAAAAGTGGTAATATTTCTGAAATTAAAAAAAATATGTCTAGTAAGCGGATTTTTTCCTGGCCGGTACAAATAGGTCCCTAAGCCGACTACCTAAAAATTTTTTTTTATCGATCTGGCCTGGACCATCCTGTATAATTTTCAAACTCAATGAAACGGGAATTAACACGATCATAATTTAGGTCGGTCGGTGTAACCCGATCGAAACGTCAGGCAAAAGAGGTAACATTTTGTAACTAAATTATGATCGCGTTAATTCCCGTTTCATTTAGTTTAAATTATGCAACGCGAAAGTTTAAAAGTAGGTAATTGTTAATGTTCAATTGTACTTGAAACAGATAATTATAAATTCTGTTCATTACTTTAAAAACCGGTTAAGTGCGAGTCGGACTCGCGCACGAAGGGTTCCCTACATCATTTATAAAAACGGCAAGAAATCACGTTTCTTGTATGGGATCCCCCTTAAAATTTTTAATTTTTTTTTTAGTATTTGTTGTTATAGCGGTACTAACAGAAATACGTCATCTGTGAAAATTTCAACTCTGGCTATCACGGTTCATGAGATACAGCCTGGTGACAGACGGACAGATAGACAGATAGACGGACAGCGGAGCCTTAGTAATAGGGTCCCGTTTTACCTTTTGGGTACGGAACCCTAAAAATGAACGGTTTAACAGATAACACTTCTAAACACGCATGACAGACACACAAATGCACAAACATTGCTCAACGGGATCCAAACCCGCAACCGCGGTTTTGTAGACCGTAACACGAACTACTACACCAGACGGCCTCAATTTTGAACTGAAGACAACCTTTACGATACGGCATCGTCCAAGGCGACTTTCACCAGACCCACCCAGATGTACCTGGGCAACTAACCCAGGCTGGGCAAGCGTATTCACCGCTGAAGAAACCGAAATGTATTTAAAAATTAAATTTAAAAAATTAACATTTAAACATAAATAATAAATAAATAAATACATGTTGGACAACATCACATACATTGCTCTGATCCTAACGTAAGTAGCTAAAGCACTTGTGTTATAGAAATCAGAAACAACGACGGTACCACAACACCCAGACCCGAGCCAATATAGAAAAGTTTGTTTTCTACATTGACCCGACCGGGGATCGAACCCGGAACCTCAGAGATGGCGGCGCCATTAAATGTCCGGCGTGCTCGCCTCTCGGCTACGGAGGCTCGGCTCGTCAAACATAAAATATTAATTTCCAATCAAGTATTTTGTTGTTTTTCTAAATTTAAACATTTGTAATGTAGATTGGGCACAATTTTTAACGAGCTTCCCGATTTAGAAGTTACGAAAATAAAACTCTGACAAGGTACGAGTATCAAGACATTTCTTACAAACAAAGCCTCCAGAAAAGAAAAGACGTTTTGGAATAATATGAAGACTTCATCCATCCATCCATCAGCCAAAAGACGTCCACTGCTGGACATAGGCCTCCCCCAAGGACTTCCACAAAGATCGGTCCTGTGCCACCCGCATCCAGCGGCTTCCCGCGACCTTCACCAGATCGTCGGTCCACCTTGTGGGGGCCTACCAAGACTACGCCTGACGGCCCGCGGCCATATATGAAGTCTTATTAGGTATCTAAGGCGGTTTCATAATGTATTTTATTTTCTAATCGATTAAATTTCTGCTGTAGTTAAAAATAATAACATGCCAAAATAAATATGTCTTTAAGCCAATTAATGATTAGTAGATTGTTTATTTAACCAAACTTTTCGCTATTTGTAAATTAATAAATAGTTTCTACAATCACACCAATTAGCTGGGTGCTTCTTCGAGCAAGGCATTATTTGGTGATTTGCGTGGCAATTTTCAAATTTAATATATTTTATAAATCGACCTCTGTATCTTAAAATATACGTAAAAGTAATGTTTTTTATGGAAAAGGCACATAATAGAGCGATATACTTACAGAGATAATCGAGGTCAAAAAATTGGAGGCCACGCAAATCACAAAACACTCCACGAAAAAGATTTCTTATTTATTTAAATTTCTTAGATAAGTTATTAAATGTTATTTTATATATACATTAAGTTATTATGTTATCAGTTGAAGGAATAGGTAAGTAACTAACACAGAAATTGTTTTTTTAAGCTTTTATTTAAATTTATATTAGAATCAATCGAGCATTATTTATTTAAAGACATGACATGAATGACAAACCTATATAATTACACTTGAGTTTTCGTCGTTAAGACAAGAGATCACAGCTCTAGTAGTTTTTGTAGTCATCAGTTCTTCGTAGTCTTTGGCCAGGCCTGGAACTTCTATGTCGTCTAGCTTTTTGTTCGCGGCGGTTCAAGTAATGAATACTAAGTATTTTTCCTTCGGCTTTCCTTTTATAATATCTCGCCCTGTTTTTAACCTTGAACTCTTCATTTTTTTTAAGCCTCTCTCTTCTTCTTCTTTCTTAGAAAGAAAGAAGTTATCCTTCTTTCTTTCTAATTTTTCCTCTCATGTTTAGGCATTTTTGGTCTAAAAAATTATTCATTACAATTTTATTACTACGCAGCTACAATAATCGCCTCATAGAGGAGGCGATTGAGCAGAATCGGGGGTCGAAGGTCTTCACTAAAAGATTGGGAAAAAGTCACCTGACAAAGCTAAAAACCTCGGATGGCTGAATCTTCTCATCGGTTCCAGAGATTCTGGCCGAATTCGAAGGCTTTTACGGCCGATTGTACGCATTGTATTCCCTACATACAGCCGCAGCCCGACGCGAATGATCCAAGAGCCAAGCTTACCCGCCACTTCACTGAAGATCTCCCAGATGTGGAGGAGGATAAGATTGAGGCGGCCCTCGGACAGCTTAGTAATGGGAAGGCTCCCGGCGAAGACGGAATCACATCTGAGCTCTTAAAAGCTGCAGTCCAACCTGTGCTTGGCGAACTTAAGAGGCTCTTCAACTCCGTCATAGCCAATGGGGCAACTCCGGAAGTGTGGAGTGGGGGCGTGGTTGCATTGTTTTTCAAAAAAGGAGACAAAAGTCTCCTGAAAAACTATAGACCAATCACGCTCCTGAGTCACGTTTACAAGCTGTTCTCGAGGGTCATCACAAACCGTCTTTCCGCAAGATTTGACGCTTTCTAGCCACCGGAACAGGCTGGTTTTCGCAAAGTTTACAGTACCATAGACCACATTCATACGGTGCGGCAGGTCATATAGAAGTCCGAAGAGTATAACCAGCCCCTGTGCCTGGCCTTTGTGGACTATGAGAAAGCCTTCGACTCGGTCGAAACCTGGGCTGTTCTAGAATCCTTGCAGCGATGCCAAGTCGATTGGCGGTACGTGAAGGTGCTAAGAAGCCTGTACAGTATGGCATCAATGTCCGTCCAAGTACAAAACCACCGAACAAAACCCATCCAGCTGCTCCGAGGTGTTAGACAGGGAGATGTTATATCTCTGAAACTGTTCACCAACGCACTGGAGGATGTGTTCAAGACGCTGAATTGAAACGGACTGGGCATCAATGTAAATGGCGAATATCTTACGCATCTTCGCTTTGCTGATGACATAGTTATTATGGCAGAATCGCAGCAGGATTTGCAAAAAATGCTGCACAGTCTTAATGCTGCCTCGAGACGTGTGGGGCTTGGGATGAATTTGGACAAGACAAAGTTAATGTTCAACGAACATGTCATCCCGGACCCAATTTCCGTCAAGGGCACTACGCTCGAGGTTGTCCAAGAGTACGTCTACCTTGGACACGTACTACAGCTCGGTTGAGACAACTTCGAGCGGGAAATCGCCAGAAGAGTGCAGCTTGGCTGGGCAGCATTTGGGAAATTGCGTCACATCTTCACGTCGACACTGCCGCAGTGCCTGAAAAGCCGGGTGTTTAACCAATGCGTCCTACCAGTTTTAACCTACGGAGCCGAAACGTGGAACATGACAGTCAATTTGGCCCACCGACTACACGTCACTCAGCGTGCTATGGAAAGGTCTATGTTGGGGATCTCATTAAGGGATAAGATCCGGAAGGTTCTCGAATGGTAACCACGCTTAGGCAAACGTAGTGTAGGACGCCACCCGGCTAGATAGACCGATGACCTGAAGAAGGCAGCTGGCAGCGACTGGATGCAAAGGGCGGGAGATCGAGCGCTGTAGCGCTCCTTGGGGGAGGCCTATGTCCAGCAGTGGACTGCAACAGGCTGATATGATGATGATATGATGACAATTTTATTATTTATTAATATAGGTAGCTTATCTGACACTATTTTTACTATAATAAGGTACTTATAAAATTAGAAACCCATCAACTGCAACATTTTAATTGTGATTTAAACGTATTGACTGTAGTATGTAGCTCACTTCACCCCAAACGCATCTAGTATTTAAGTACATGTAAACCTTATTATTACGACATTATATTGGTGTCACTAGACATATCAACTGTGTTTCCCTTACTCGACGGTCCCAACCTTACATGGCGACCCTGCCAGTGCTGCCATTTGGGCAGCGCTGTGCAATAAATTAAATGTAATCAATCAGTACATAATTAACTAAAATAAAATCTGAAAGTGTACGTGACAACTTTGAAGACAGACAATTATTAAGAGTAAAGTGAGGCAAAAAAAAAATATGAAGAGATAATGAAAAATGCTGGCTGCCGGGCTATGATGGCGCCAGATGGAGGAGAAGAAGATGCTGGGCGCCGGGAGTCGTTGGCGTCACAGAGGCAGAGGTTTAGTTGATGATGCTGGGCGCCGGGAGAAGTTGGTGTCAAGGTATGATGATTCACTGGGCGCCGGGTGATTTTGGTGTCGGTCCAGGGACATGGCAAGGAGGATGACACCGCAATTACGGATAGGTTCATCTTTCATATTGTTTTTTTTTTGTTAGTATAGTTTATTACATGTGGCCACTGTAACTTAATTAATTATTATTAATAATAGATTTAAAATATACTAATGTTAAAATAAAATAAAATAAAAACGAGGACGAGTTAAATAATATAATGAAATAATAAATTTATAATTTATTTAATTACATTTTTACTAATTTCAATTCTATAATGTTTTGTTTTAAATTTATGTTGTGCTAATTTAATGAAATAACTGAAACATTTTATTATATCATCAATTTTAACATGAGAGTAAAGCCATAAGTGATAAGCTGCTTGTTTTACAGTTCTCTGGCACTACATTTTCTATTTAATATAAAAATAAATAAATTCCAAATTTCAATTATAATTTTAGCGTTAGTTAGTTTAGCTGGGAGGTATCCGCACTTAGTCTCTTGATTGGGCCATTGTGCGTCATATAATTTTAGTGTTAAAACGCATAATTTACTGTAAAGGTTTAACCTACCAAAAATACTGTTTTAAATTTTGTTTGCGATTTATTTTTCTCTTTGATATACTTCAGCTTATTACTTATATTATTTTATTTACACTTTTTACCACTTTAAATCAACTCGTTTAGCGTCTTAAAAATTACGTTATATATTAAAAAGAAATTTATGTCAGAATATACGGCTGCCCATTAAAAAATACAGCTAATTTTAATAAAATATTCATGCAAATTAATGTTATTTTAGATACTTCCAGTTTTATCGATTCCATTGTGTTAATGCATTTTTATACACTTTAATAATTGAACATATTAATTTAATTGTACCTAATATTTGTTACCAGGTAGTAAGTTCATCGTCATATTCATTGAACCATATTTAGATCATGTGTTTGCGGCACGTGTTAACGCATCAGCATATTTAGTGACCGATGAACTCCTCGAAAGATATTTGAAACTGTTCTTATTAGGTAAACGTACAATAACAACTATCGTAATATCAGAAGTTGTTTTGTGTATCAACATTTTATCTGTTCTTTGATATTGATTTTTGACGTGATTTGTTTTCCTTATTTGGAGTCATATGAAGATGACTTGCCTTATTCAGTGTGGTATCTAACAAGCGAATAATTAGTTAATTAATTTTGTGATTTAATTACTGGATACCTAATATGTATGTACAAAAAAAAGATTGTTTATAGATACATTTTAAAATAAAATGTCAGATAAATGGATTGCGATTAGAAATTTATTAAATAGCTTTTGTACCGATAGAGTGCATTTAGTTACATTTCGTAGGACTTATAAATAAAAAGGAAAGTTGAAAATGAGATTGAAACGAGAAAGATTTACGAGTGTGTTTAAAAGATAGGTTGGTTGACTGTAAAGAGCTATTTCTAGAAGCAGGGAATACTTTAGTAAAATTGTTTTGTCATACGATTGGACTGATCACCCAAGAGTAAACAAAATCACTAATGCTAAAGAATTCATTTAGGTAGTGTTGTTTTATTGTAGATTTGGATTTTGCAAGTACGTTTGAATGTTGTGTATGAACGAAGGATTACAGGTAGGGCACACAAGGGGTACAAAACGGAGTCGAATCCTTCAGTTTGATCATGGTGTAAAGGAGATTTCTCTGTGAAAACCGTTGGAGATCAAAAAGATCTTAAAAGATGGTCCGTTTAAAGGTATTAAAAATATGGTACAAGGTACAGTCTAGGGTACAAATCCTTCATTTGATCATGGTGTAGACGAGCTTCTCTCCGTGAAAATAGTTGGAGATCAAAACAAATTACGATCTTAAAAACATGTCCCTAGTAATAAATAAGTCTATGCATAGCAAATGGTTAGGGACTAAAATGTCTTATAATAAAAGTCGACTATAAAATAAATACTGTACCAAATAAAATAAAAAATAATGAAATAAAAATGGGACCGGCCCAAGGTATTCATTATGTACCAAATAAATATTATAATGTGTAATTTTACCCAAAGAGGTAAAAAGTACCCATGCTACGTCGAAGGACCTTAAAAAAAAAAGAGTGCCTACCTATGAATGATGAATTTAATGAATTGGATATTGAAAAGTATTGTAATATTTATAAGTATCAAATATATAATTGAAATAGATAACAAATATTGATGTGCGAATCTTTAAGAACTATTTTAGATTTGTTTTATATTTAAATTGGTCAATTTTAGAAAATTAAATTAAAATATAATGAATTGGTTTAGACATTATGCATTCAATTAGTATTTTTGTGTTGCAACTTGTTAAATACCCACGAATACCATCTTAAACTTATAAGTAAGTAACTATAATTATTATTTCAATTTAAAATATTTTGTTAAAAGTATTACTCTATATCAATTTTCTTTATTTTTTTAAATACCTATTGTACTTAGAAGTTAAAAATCTTGGCAAAAGTTTGACTCGTCTCCGTTTGTTAAAATTAGAAATTTTGTTAGTATTTTAATTTATATACCTATGTTGAATGAACAATGTGATGTTTTTCAAAATTTTTGTTAAATTTTTATTAGCAATTTGATGTACTAAGTGTTTTTATTTTACTATCCAGTTTAACCATTTATATTGTAAAATGTATTTTTTACGGCAATATCAAATTCAGTACAATATTCAGTTAATTTATCAATGCTATGAAAAACATAAGTTAAATTTCTATTAGTTTGTTATGTATATAACTTCATATTAATATGCTAAATCAAACAGGATTTGTAAAGTTTTGGATTAAAAAAAAAAAAATTGGCTTTGTCTTTTAATATAAAAATTGGGTTGGTAATTTCAATTTTGTTTTAAATTATATTAGTGTAAGAAAAAAAAAAAAGATTTCTTTTTTTCTTAAAAACAACGGGGGAGGTGTAGTATGTAGCTCACTTCACCCCAAACGCATCTAGTATTTAAGTACATGTAAACCTTATTATTACGACATTATATTGGTGTCACTAGACATATCAACTGTGTTTCCCTTACTCGACGGTCCCAACCTTACAGACCTTTTCAAAATTAAAATGATCATACTATACTATTACAAAACCCGAAAGTTATTTCATTTGCATAGCCAATAATTGACTTGCGTGGGTCAAAACTGCCACGTAAACCACGCAAATCACGACCACGAAAATCAAAATAAATCCTTTATCCTGAAAATATACACAAACCTTTTATGCAAATAAACTGTATTTTGAATATAGGTTACGTAACCTATTATTTGATCGCTACAAAATTTTATTCAATAAATAAATTTACAGACACCGGAAAAAATTGTACCACACAAATCAAATTTTTGAGAAACCATACCCATGCAACGAGGTTCTTACCTTAATTTTTCGGAAACTCGACGCGTCGTCACACTAGTACTCTGCCCGGCCGTCGGAGCGCGACTAGTTTTAACGTGAATTAGGATGACGCAACATCAGGTCGCGAAATTAGGGTTTTGCAAGTGAATTTATAATGATCCACGCAAATCAGTAACTACCCCTGGACAGTCACATTTTAATTTTTTTTAGATAATCTATTTCTTTTAGAACGACGATCTCATTTTTCATAGAATTGTCAACTTCTTATGACTTAGTATATTTTTTTTGGTAAGCATGTACCGTTTAGTTTAAAATATATAATTTACTAAGTGACCAGATCGGGGTTTGGGACACTCCACGAAAATCAAAGAATCGGTGTGTCTTATTTTTTTAATGATATTAAATATAAAGATAATTGAATAATAATCAATAACCCAGTTAAGAGAGGAGTGGAAGTATACCCGAAAAAAAAAGTGGCTAGCTGGCTTTTCGATTTCCATTCTTTTTAGGTGATGCCGCTTAAAAAACGTGGCTTGAAGAACGACCCAGCTAGCCCCAAACTAAGCAAGCCTTGTGCTATGGCGACTAGATAACGGATAAACATACTTAAATACGTTTATAAACATCCATGACTTACTTAGGTGCAAATGCTCGTGCTCATCACACTAACATTTGCCCCTCGCGGGATTCGAACCCGCAACCGCCAGGCATTGTAGTCCGGAGCGCGAACCACTACACCAGACGGTCGTCGTTTGTAAAACTTATTGTTGTTCTTTTTCATAGATTGGACTAATTGAATAAGATACTAATGCGTTGATTAAAGCACACAGATGATTTTTACCCCGAGAACCATGGCATTGACAGACCGGCCTTTAACTATTCATGTATTTCTGGTTCAATGTTTTTACATGAAATTTACTGGTACAATTACACTTTAATTCAAAATCCTAAGGCTTTTGGCGCGAAGCGAGCAAATGAGAAATGAATTGGTCTTATTGAGATACTTAAAAAGTAATTATGCATCGCATAATTTTGGCATTAGAAACTTTATATTGTTCTCCCGTAAAGTTACGATTTTGCACTGACACCAGCGGAGTAACCATGAACTCTCAAATCTGTCAATTTCCTACGTCATTACGTACGAATTAAGAGAGATTTAAGATTGTTTTAAGAGTTCATGATTATCCCCCCAGTATGTCATATAAAACCATCGATTTGTTCTAAGATAAAAGATTAATCTTGTTTAACTTTGTTCAACCCCGTAAACGAGCTACGACGCTACAGGTGAGTACTACGCCGTAGCACAGTCTTGGTACTCGCTCAGTTCGTAGCCAGTCGCCGCTACGAGCCCCGCGGAGTGCTACGCGTCGCTCTTATTGACGAAATCCGCGAGTTTAGACAAACTTTCGAAGTTACAATTCAAGGTTTAACTCGTAAAATGATTTTTGGATGTTGACCTTTTTAACAGTGCCCTTAATTTGGGAAGAAGATTATGTTTCCGTTGCTTTGTGTTGGCAAAAATTTGTAAGTTGAAACGAGAACTTTTCATTTTGGTAGATTGAAATTAATTTGTGTGAAAACTGTGCCAGTGTGCGTGTTGTGTGTGTAAACAAAAGAGTGTTTCATAAATTACCAATGTAACCATAAGTTAATTTGTTATACCATGGATTAAATCAAACTTTGGAAACTAGGAATGTAAACTTCATCAAAAAGTTTTCAAAATGGTGTTAAATATATACGAATATGATGAAGGCCTCGCGGCCAGCACATCGGAAATCGACAAAAAGTTTTGGGATTACTTCGACGTATCCACCACTCCAGCCCTGAACTTGAGTCTGGGTGTTGAGGACACGATGCCTAGGGACCAGACGGCGGTGTTGGTGACATATGGAGTGCTGTTAGCTGTGGGGGGGATCGGGAACCTGGTGGTGCTCGGGACCCTGGCCAGGACCAGGAGAAGGAAGTCCAGGATTGATCTCCTGATGACGCACCTGGCACTTGCAGACGTCTGCGTCACATGCGGCGTCATTCCTTTAGAGGTATGTTTAACTTTAACACATTTGTATGGGAAGTGGTCCATGAACCAATAACGATACTGTTGTGGCATTTATGTAGGGATACCTCAACTACATCCACATGCGAAGGGGTATCAAAATCTGACCCGGCAGTTTTGAGAAAAAATGACTTTAATATGGTTTGCTAAAGTTTTTGTTTGGTAAACGTTTCAGTCATTGACATTAACTTAAGCATTAATCTCTGCTAGATAAAGACACGTAGAGAGAACTGCTTCTACTTTAGCAACTAATTTTCATGTTTTTCTTACTGACTTACTATTCAGGGGACAGGTATTTTTGTTTTTTGAACAAAAATGAAGGATCTATAGCGCGCGGACGTCAACAAAAATATATAATAATAGGGATGACAACTGGGTAATGGAAATGAAATGATATCTATTCTATCTATATATAAAACAACTTAAGAATCGAAATTAATTAAGATTTTCCTTTACGTTAATATTTTTTTATAAAAATGTTAACTAATATGTAATATAATATGTTGGGGTAAATTGTTTTAAATAGGATATTTTAAACGAGCGTTTTCTTATTTTTTTTATTATTTAAAACTAGTTCACAATATTCGATTACTCATTTTTTCAATGAAATAGATAAAATTCGAGTAAAATTGGTTTTCAGATTTCTCAGTTTCCAGATTATGAATTTTGTTGAGATTTTGCACTTAGCATTACAAAAAAAATATGACCTCTTTTTTGACCATATCTAAACTTATTACGTACAGGCCCAGGAATCCCCTTCTCCTTTTAGCGATTGCGCTACGCTACTGAACGGATTGCCGTTCAGTGGTTTAAGCTGTGCCTTGATAGATCAGTCAGTCACTAACGGTTGCCTTTTTTAATGAGAATCAATCCACCGAAGTCGTGACAACCATCAATTATTGGTCATCATCATCATCATCATCTCAGCCCATTGCATTCCACTGCTGGACGTAGGCCTCCCCCAAACAGCGCCAAAGAGCACGCTTTTTGCATCCAACCACTGCCAGCCATCTTCCTAATTCGTAGAGTCTACAAAATAATCATTTGAAACCATTATTTTTCTCCATTCCTAACAACTAAGGTCCATTTTTCCTTCTTAATAAAAAAATATATCGAAGTGGCCAGGAGAAAAGTATCGAGGCAAAATTTAAGTCTCCTTGATTATGTTTGACGTTTTTCATATTACGTAGTATTTAAATCCTCTTTGGTTCTTCATTTGTTGTTAAAATATTACGCTAAATAAAAATTACCTGAAAAAAAAATATTACGTAGCATAAAATCACTTGCGATTTTTTATCCTCCTTTGATCAAGAGATATAATACTTTTCTAACTTAATGGTCGTGGCTTCAACACTAATAAAACCATTACAATTTAATCCGGCCACAACCTAGATGGGTAAAGCTGTTAATTCTATTATTCTTGGGCCTCCATTATAGGGGTTCACATGAAATGGGTATGATTTATAGGCAAGTTAATCTATTGTGTACACTGTTGTAGAGTATTGAGAATGTTTATTATGGTTTATTTAATTAGGAACTTATTTTGTGTTCAATATCGCTTTATCATCGTAGGTACAAAGGAAGCGTCCAGTGGAGCTCGTGAAATTCTGACCATTAACGAGTTTCTTTTTAAAAAAAAGTCTTGTTAACGGCGTGTTACTGATGAAATTTTAATTCGGGGCTGCAAAATATGTTTTATTGAATTTTAATTCACATCTTTAAAATGAGATACATACAGAATATGTTTGACTAAATAATAACTCAACGAGAGAGGTACAAATATATTTTACATTGTGATTATTTTTTTATAAAAAATAACCTTAATCGTGGCGGATGTTGTCTTGCCCAATCTTCAAAATAAATCTTTGTTCTTGGAATCGAGCGAGTGCACAATTTTTTTTTGAGCTTGTATCCGACTGACTGGTCAGTTCTGAACCTTATTTCTAAGCAGACAAGGTTTAAAGTGGCGCCTAATAAAATCGGACTGCCCGGCTAGTCTGCCCAAACTCGATGGATTTCCGCGTAGTATTCCTTTCGCATACACTTAATTTCAGTCTTAAGATCTTGGGAGATTAATCTTAATTTTGCCAGGTCGGTTCTCAGTGTATTCAGGTTGTCATTTATCTTGGAAATCTTTATACTAATCTAGCCTTTCAGTTACCAAAAGTGGACATCACTTTATCCCATTTTATCTTATAGCCCAAATTTGTCCCAAAGCAGTGGGACGTGTAAAAGCGCGAAATAAATTGGTTTTATTGGTCTTTATCTGGAAATTTGTTAAGTGCTTCCGTTCTATGTTTCTATTTTGCCATGGTTAGGTTAGGTTAGGTTATGTTGGGATCTCCCTCTGTCATGTTCAATTTGGTCAGATCCGGAAAATTTAACCCGTATATTTTTTTGGTGAGTGCGGCATGTCTAATAGCTGCGTTGGTCTGGCACTTTGGTACAGCAATAGGCAAATTCCACCGTAAGAAAGGTAACTTGTAATCAAGTTTGAACTTTATGGAACACGACAATAAAATCAATTTCGAACAAACTTCCAACTGCTGCTTTAAATGTTATTTATAGTTTTGAGTAGTTCTACAGAGACATGCCGCTCGCGATGACTGACGAAGACGAAATAGTTATTTTGTATGTCTCATAGTCATAATTAGGCAAGATTTAAATTAATTGGTCTACGCTGAAGCAATCCGACCTCCGTAGCCGAGAGGCGAGCACGCCGGACTTGGCGTCGCCATCTCTGAGGTTCTGGGTTCGATTCCCGGTCGGGTCAATGTAGAAAACGAACTTTTCTATATTGGCTCGTGTCTGGGTGTTGTGGTACCGTCGTTGTTTCTGATTTCTATAGCCCAAGTGCTTTAGCTACTTAGAGCAATGTATGTGATGATGTCAAATATAAAAAAAAAACGTTAAGGTTGATTTTACTGATCAAATATAACCTATTCTGCGGTACTCGTACCAATATCAAAATTCCAAAAAAAGGAACCACATCCCTCAACCGCTTTCAGCTGATATCAATTTGTATAGAAAAGTCTTTTTGATATCCTCATTGGTCCCGTTGAAAAATTGGTTGCACTTGAGCAGTACAAAAAAACACCACAAAGTTTTATTAGACCTTTTGTAACACCCTGTATAAGTAGTCGGTAGAGCGAATCCACACACAACGTGCTTGCCACAATAATTTGACGGGATTGAAGGCTTATCGAACCTGTGTTGCTGAACTAATCCACTTGCCAATCGAGCTGTTAAACCTAGCTAGCACTAGTGATGTACAAACCTCGAGGCGTCGAGTTCTACTTTTGAAGCTTCGAGGCGTATTGGCAGAACTCAGTAAGCTCCGAAGGCTCGTAGGCTAAGGCCTACTAAGCGTGGCTTAGAGAGTTCGCGTCTCGGCTAGGCTAAGGCCTAGCCGAGACGCGAGCTCTCTAAGCCACGCCTCGAGGTTTCAAAAGAGTTTGAGCCTTCAAAAGAGCTCGAGTCTTAAAATGAACGCAGGCCTTGAATAAGAGCTCAAGTTTAGGTTTTCGACTTTAATATCTGACTCTAGTCTTTAAAATTAGAATTCAAAAAGATGAAAATCTTATGTCATAAAGAGCACCGTAGATGCTTAATCTATTGTGCTTTACCTCTAATTATTTTCATTTATAAGCAGCCCATCACAACTACAGCGCAGAAAAAGACTCGAGCCCTGAAAAAGCCTCGAGATCAAACGAGCTCTCAAAAAGACTCGAGGTCTTAAAAAGGCTCGAGCTCTAAAAAAGGCTCGAGCTTTGAAAAATACTCCAGAGTTATCGAGCTCCATACAAACGAGGCGAGCCCTATAAGCTCGACTCTCGACTCGACTCGGAAGCCTCGAGCCTTGTACATCACTAGCTAGCACCGTTAGTGGATTGAAATTTGAACGATCCAGCCAGATATTTTAGGCTTCAGAAGACGAAAATGTTTCGTGCGTTCGAACGTATTCTAACCTAATGAATGAAACCAACCATTCACTAGTTTCAATCCTTTGACACAAAAATCTGTCTATCTAGAATTCTAGATAGTTCAAAAGGCCTATAATACTTACTAAGAAAATGTTTTATTTGTTTGGACGTACCTTTAAGCCTAATAAATTAACTACTTGATATCAATTCTTTGACAAAAATGAACAAGGCAAACTGGCCGTGTAAATAAATAAATATAAATATTGGATAACATCACATACATTGCTCTGATCCTAAGGTAGGTAGCTAAAGCACTTGTGTTATAGAAATCAGAAACAACGACGGTACCACAACACCCAGACCCGAGACAATATAGAAAAGTTCGTTTTCCACATTGACCCGACCGGGGATCGAACCCGGAACCTCAGAGATGGCTGCGCCATATACAGTCAGGCGTGCTCGCCTCTCGGCTACGGAGGTCGTCAAAATAACACGACTGTTTTCGATTGTTCATAATTGTCATAGGTTTGACACAAGTAGATGGTAATTTTACCCTTGAAACATAAATATTTTAAAAAGTGAAGCATAATAATATCGGGTGTAAAAAAAGGCTTAACCAAGCCGAATACCACATATTCTACGTATTATTACGATCATTTTTTTCTTTTACACTATACCTGGGAAATGACGGGTTACCGAGTTATTGACAGTCAAAGTTACATTTTTTTTTTTAAGATTTTTACAAAATTGACTTCTGTTTGATAATACTAAACTTTTTTACAAAGAAACATGATATAAATTTTCAGTGCTTCTTTCATAAAAGGTCTTTAAAGGGCACAGCCGGCAATGAATCGTGCGCAGTGCTCTCGCGCCACCCGCTCGCCGACCGCTTACACACACATGCATAGTCTGTGGCGTGCGCGCTAAACATTGCGGGTTAGAAATAAGTTTATTTTTTTGATTCCCAAAAATATAAGTCATTTCCCAGCAATTATTTTTATTGCATTCTACTTTGTTTTATGTATAGAATTCGTGGTTTAAGGCTTCGTTAAGCCTTTTTTTACACCCTGTTTATGTAGAGTTTTTTTAGTTATTTTTTTGTTGTTTTTTTATCCGTTACCTAAACGCCATAGTTCGAGCTTGGCTTAGTTTGGCTGGTTTGGCGTTATATGATTGGTATAACTTATTGATTCACCAGCTTTTAAGACATAAGTCAATTTTTCAATGTTTTTATTATTTATTCTGTTATTCGTGGCGGAGGCAAATCCAACAAATTATGAACCATGAAAATCGGTCTAGCCGTTCTCGAGTTACAAGTGTTGTAACAAACCCGATTATGTTTGATGTAAGTAACTCACTTTGAAGGAAATAAAACATGCAAAAACAAAAAACCTACCACTTAACCTTAAAGTGTTCTGGTAAGTTCACTCACAAATTCATGAATATTGGTAGGACATAAAAGTTTGTTTTTTCCGCTTCTACAGGGCATTAAAGACCCTTATTTTATATTTAATTCATTTCAATTTGCTAACATCACACGTTCCTGTTGAATAGGGTCTTAAACAGACATACGGATAGATTGACAACGAAATGATCCTTTTAGGGCGCCTTAAGCTTAAAAGGGAACCCCTTAAAGAATTAGGTAGGAAGGTAGGTACTTTGTGCCCAGTTTTCTGTAAATCTAGATAGAAGATAAACCCTTTTCTCACAAACTGTTCTTTACCCGTGTAGAAAGTTATCGAGATGAAATTAATATCTAAATAAATATTGAAATTTACGGGTCCATGGAGCTGTGAAATATTCGAATCAACTCAATATTAAAATCTTTGACCTAGAATTGTGAAGTTTCATGTACCCTACTTTTGAAATTGTTAAGATTACCTATAGAAGGTTTTGAGAGAAAATGATGTTATAAGAACTCCGTAGCCGAGAGGGTTCGATTCCCGGTGGGACCAATTTATAAATCGAAGTTTTCTATATTGGCTCAGGTACCCATGGCGAGACATGTTGAAATATCAAAATTATATATGTATTCATCTTATTGTACCGTGTCTCTAAATAAATGATTTGATTTGATTTGAACGCTTTTATATTCATTTTTAGGGTTCCGTACCCAAAGGGTAAAACGGGACCCTATTACTAAGGCTCCGTGGTCCTTCTGTCTGTCTGTCTGTCCGTCTGTCACCAGGCTGTATCTTATGAGCCGTGATAGTTAGACAGTTAAAATTTTCATAGATGATGTATTTCTGTTGCCGCTATAACAACAAATACTAAAAACAGAATAAAATAAATATTTAAGGGGGCTCCCATACAACAAACGTGATTTTTTTGCCGTTTTTACAGATAATGGCACAGAACCCTTTGTGTCATGTGCTAGTCCGACTCGCACTTGGCCGGTCTTTCTATTCAATTTAATAAATTGAAGCTGTTTCGATTACGGTATATATTATTTGGCTGGCTTTATACATGAAGTGTTTGATTACATTTTCTCGATTGCATTCAAATGAAATAAGATTTTCTTTGCACAAAAATGGAATGATAATAACATCTGTTCAGTATCAGAGTCAAATTAAACATTAAGTCCAGCTATTGTAGGTTTTTTTGTGAAATATATTTGATATAAAAAAAAATCCGCAATTTTAATATTTCGTAATTAATTTCACATTGATTTAAAAATATTAATATCATTAGATATTATTTGATAAATTGCATTCCACAACACTTCAGTTTTCATTAGTGATAAATTTCAAACATTATTCCTAAAAGCCATTATTTCATTTGAGCCATTGGAAAAGCATTTCTGCATACAATGTGTGAGTAGCATAAGACGATTCTATTGTCTTTTATCACTCCACAAATTTAGCATTAATTTTGAAAAAAATACAATTTGACGACCTCCCTAGCCGAGAGGCGAGCTCGCCGGACTATATGGCGTCACGCCATCTCTGAGGTTCCGGGTTCGATTCCCGGTCGGGTCAATGTAGAAAACGAACTTTTCTATATTGTCTCGGGTCTGGGTGTTGTGGTACCGTCGTTGTTTCTGATTTTTATAACGCAAGTGCTTTAGCTACTTACCATAGGATCAGAGCAATGTATGTGATGTTGTCCGATATTTATTATTATTACAGATTTCTCAAATACATGGACTAATAAATGAACATTAACTTAATGGGTATATCCCTGTCACTGGAATAAGGGCTTCCAAACCTTAAAAATGTGTGTCTTTGGAGATCAAGTCAGAAATGAGCAGATCCGTGAACGAACAAAAGTCGCCGACATAGCCCGACGGATTAGCCAGCTAAAGTGGCAATGGGCGGGGCACATAGCACGTAGAACTAACGGCCGATGGGGCAGAAAGGTTCTGGAATGCAGGCCAAGTACAGGCAAGCGCAGCGCTGGTAAAGGTTGGAGGACGACGCTGGATGCAGGCCGCTTCCAACCGCCCGATCTGGAAATCACTGGGGGAGGCCTATGTTAACCAGTGGACGTCCCGTAGCTAAAATGATGATGATGATGAACCCTTCAGAAAGCACGCACCGCAAACCATTCTCATATAATTCTTTTGTAAGTAATTTTAAAGCTTCAATATCTTTCTAATCTTATTAGAGAGGCATTCTGCTTGAATTTCTTTTAAGATCATATCACACAGCCGACTGTTTGACCGTAATGACTATTTTACACAAAAAAAATATTCTTTAAAAAAAAAACCTTATCATTATATCTCTAAAAGTAAATACAGCGTTTAATATAACAATTCGTCGACTTAAAAAAAATTAAAATAAACAGGGGGTACCTAATGAACAAAAAGATTTAAGAAACAGGGGGCCTAGCGTGAAAGTGTATCGTTCGTTCGGTCGTATAAACCTAAAAAAAATAAATGGCCAGTCTCATGTGTCAATCGTTTGATAAAATATGACCAACTCAATCTAGCCGTGTAAAAAACCCGACTGTTTTCAATTGTTCATAAATTGTCAAACCTTTGATACGGGGAATGGATGTTTTAATTTGATGGGTTAATACGACCGACCGAACGATACACTTTCGCGCTAGGCCCCCAGGACAAAGTTGAATAGTTAATGTGAATTTATAAAAAATATTTTACGAAGAAGAAGAAGAAGCTTTTTTAGTATGTCTATTCATGCTAAATTACAGTTTCTAGTTTTATGAAAGTATAGACAGCCAGGCGGCCGGACATGGCAAAACTGTAAGGGTTTCGAGTTGACTACAGAACCCAAAATAATAACAACTTAAACCTGAACATGTCCCTTCGAAAAGTAGTTCAGTTCTTAACCCACTGCTTGTTCTAGGATCACGAATTAAAATTCCTACAATAGTAGCGAAATATTTATTTTCTTCGCAGTATTGTCTTACAGAATACGGATCCGTGGGATTTGATCAACTGTATCAATAGCCGAAAGAACAGATCTCAATTAAAACGTTTTCGTTTTTTGTGTAGTCTTGATTCAAATACCAATTAAAACTAAGATAATACGATAATGCTAATGATATTTAGTCACCTTAATACAAGCTTTGCATAGTTCGAGGCTAGATAATTTGTGTGATAGTGGGAATAAATGTATAACCCGATAAAGCCGATCAGATTTACAGATTGTTTGCGTCACCTGCGTTTGAAATCTATTACCAAACCTAGCACATGCCAGCCTCACTAATAGCATGGTCGGCCAAACTAACTTTCTGATTACGATCATTACTTAAAGGCTTGGTCTATACCCAGCTGGAATCCGGACCGGGTTAACGCGGATTCAATCCATCGCTTAAGCAATAAGGTCATTTTTTGAACGGAGTCTTGCGGATGCTTACGGATCCGACAGCGTATAGACCGAGCCTAAATGAGCGGTGCATATATTAGCTTTGAACAGTTTCCAGTTCCGATGAAAACTATTTTGAAAAAAAAATGGAATTGTCTCTGGTGTGTGTGAGTGTGTCAGGAGACGCCTCGGGTAAAATTAATTATCTGGTACCTAAGAACATAGATAGATACTCTTTATTGCACACCAAAGAAGTTAACAGTTGATGTTTACAAAAGATGTAAAATTTAGTCGGTTTTATCGCTAAGAGCGATCTCTTCCAGACAAACTTCAGGTGGAGGACAACTCTATAGACAATTTAAAATCAATGTTGTGTTGTCAATTTAAAATCAATTAAATAAAATGTGAAAAAAAAATTCTTATCGGAATTTTAAGTATAAAAAAGTTTGACAAGGAAAAGATAACTTTCGGTATGTAGATTTCGAAACATATGAATAATTTCGTCCATAACCCACAAGTCTTCGGTAGTATAGTGGTAAGTATCCCCGCCTGTCACGCGGGAGACCGGGGTTCGATTCCCCGCCGGAGAGATTATTTTTTTTTCTTCGTTTATATTAAGTTTTTGTAAAATATCCTAAGTAATAATAATATTTTTTTTAAGCTTATTTTGACTAAAAAAATTTAAAATACAAAAAAAATTATTGTTAGATGCAATAATTAAATACCTTCAATATAAATACGTCTCTACAGAAACGTAACTTTTTAAAATGAATTAAATAAAATGTAAAAGAATTCTTTCTCATCGGCATTTTCAAGTACATATAAAACTCTTTAACAAGAAAAGATAACTTTCGGTATGTAGACTTCGATACATATGAATAATTTCGTCCACAACCCACAAGTCTTCGGTAGTATAGTGGTAAGTATCCCCGCCTGTCACGCGGGAGACCGGGGTTCGATTCCCCGCCGGAGAGATTACTTTTTTTCTTCGTTTATTTTAAGTTTTTGTAAAATATACTAAGTAATAATAATATTTTAGGATTTTTTTTAAAGCTTATTTTGACTAAAAAATTTCAAAATACAAACAATTTAATTGTTAGAGGCAATAATTAAATACCTTCAATAAAAATACGTCTCTACCACAGAAATATATATTTCTGTGGTCTCAACAGAAACGTAAATTTTTAAAATGAATTAAATAAAATGTAAAAGACTTCATTTTCAACTCTATAGTTAATTCTTTACTTTAAGACCGTGAGACTTAATGTGTTGTCATCATAAGCATATTCATTTATCTATAAGCTATTTGATAAGACCGTCTCAATTATACGTCTTTCTGTGAAAACCATATGTATAATTTAAGAACTACATACTCATTACTTTACAAGTTGCTGCAGCATCACAGCGATGCTATAACAGAGAAGGCTACGTTGGCTTGGCCACGTACTATCGCGGACTCCGACGCCTTAACGCTTTGTAGACATATTCCTGTGTAAGCGCATCGCGCCGGACACGCCCCAACCCGCCCTGATTGGTTATGCATTATACTACGTTTTACTCTTAGAGCATTCAACCAACTGAATGCTCTAAAGTTTTACTACAACCAATTAGATACATAGATGCTTGCTTGCTTGTGCCTAAACACCTATTGTCTTGATTGAACCCGAAACATAAATAAACGTACGGCGTAGCTTGAAGTGAGTGGCAATGAGGTGCTTGGAAGCGATTTTAGCTTTAAGACTGGTCAGGCGTCGGATATTGCGATAGTACATCGTATGGCCCACGAGAGACTCCCACGACAAGTAATGCTGAGCCAGATAGCGAACGCGAAGAGACCCGTAGGGCGCCCAACGCTACGGTTTAAACACTCCTGTAAGCGGGACATGGTCAGTTTTGGAATCCCGATCGATGCCTGGGAAAAACGCGCTGACATGAGGCCTGAATGGCGTCATGAAATCAAGACTGGAGTATCGAAATACGATGAAGACTGGCTGGAGAATATCAAGCAGAAAAAGCTTCGTCGTGCCTTGTCTCCCTCAGCGGACTCAGGATGGACTTGCGATCTTTGTGGAAGGATTTTCCGGGCCGCAATAGGGCTTTACAGCCATCAACGATGTTGCGGAATACCACCAACCCCTAGCGCTGCAACAATCATCTTCTTCAAGATGCTGTGGCCAATGATGATGACATACTTATTATTTATAGGCTATTTAGTATGTAAATACGAATATTATTTCGTTTTTACAAACTTATTGGTAGTAAGTACTTAAGTTGAACCATAGCAGAATGATAAGTTGAAGTTCAAACACCCTCTGATGCAAATTAAAACTTCAAACGAGATCAGATTTTATTAAAATCTAATAGAGTCAAAATAACTTACTCGGGTGAGTTGATTATCGACAACTCGTTGATCAAGTCGTTTCGTACTCACTGGAGTTTGAGCTGATTTACTCGTACCTTAGTTTACGTAGTATAATACTTACTCTTTGGTTAGAGCATTTAATCCTCTAACCAAAGAGAGAGAGAGCTCTATTTGCTCTCTTTTGATACAATATTATACTACTTAGTTCCGATTCTTTGGTGCAGGGAGTTCAAAGTTTTACAAAACAAGTTTCTGCTAAGATTATATTAGCACAGTATTAGCATTTAAAAGTGCTGAGAAACTTTTAAACACTGTAAAAGAAAACATCTGTAAAGTTGTTATAAACTTACAGAATTTACTTAGTTATTGTTTCATTTGTGAAATTCCAGTATTATTGTACGAACTTTTGAATTTCAAATACCTATCGCCTTAACGCCAGTTTAAATTAAGTTAAGTACATTTAATAATTTGTACAGAATAAATGTTATGTTGAGATCGCAAAAGTTTTCTTTTCACTTCTTGTGAGTTTTACATTCAGTTTGTGAAGAAGAAGAAGTTGGTGAAAGTAATTTATTTCTTCACACCAAGTCAAAGAATTGGGCAGATCGTGACTCGCCTGGGCATTTCATGACATGCAATTATTCCATGAACATATACTTAGGTTTAGTATTTAATCGCTATCTAAAACATAATGCAGCTATAAATGTGTCAATTTTTAAAAATAAATAAATAAAAATAAAGGCTTGCCATTTTTTGTTGTTAAAGAAACGACACTAACTTTCTATTCTGATTTGCTAATATTTGGTATACCCTACAGAATTGATCAATTTGCCCAAACATGGCTGGGCAAATCGTAGAGGGATTAACGTCGAACGATATCAGGAACCAAGTTTAAACGCCTGTGCCACGGCTTTACTGATTTATCGCCACCCATCCACGACCGACCGCTGCGTGGGCTGCCTAACTTCAGCGGTGGTAGACTAGGGAACATATTTTGAAGAAATTCAGTCGCATTAGTCGCAATACTAACGTTTTGATAATTTTAGGTCGAATTAAAAGTTACGAGAATACCTTTTTATTGTAATGTTACCGGGACCGGATCACCCGATCGACACTGAATTGGGACTATTCTTACCGGTTTTTTTAAATAAATATTGGACAACATCACATACATTGCTCTGATTCTAAGGTAAGTAGCTAAAGCACTTGTGTTATAGAAATCAGAAACAACGACGGTACCACGACACCCAGACCCGAGCCAATATAGAAAAGTTCGTTTTCTACATTGACCCGACCGGGGATCGAACCCGGAACCTCAGAGATGGCGGCGCCATTTAAAGTCCGGCATGCTCGCCTCTCGGCCACGGAGGTCGTCTTCAATTGAATTCAAATGGAAACGACGCAAAATATACCTATTCAAAAATATATTCCGTAAATTCTAAAATTAAGAGAAATCGTTTTTCGTTTATTTAATTAAAAAAGAGTTGTAAAAAGTGTGCGGAAAAATGATTGACAAGTGAAACATTTATCGACACTTGCTTGACTCAAATTAGACAAAATAAAATAATTACATAATGTCGTACAACCTTCTCTAAAATAAGTTTGACCGCTATTCGGTTTACATTCATCATCATCATTTCAGCCACAGGATATCCACTGCTGAACATAGGCCTCCCCCAGTGACTTCCAGATAGTCCGGTTGCGCGCGGCCTGCATCCAGCGGCTTCCTGCAACCAATAAAAACCAATAAACCAATAAAACCAATTTATTTTTGCAAATAGGCTTAAACTAAGCACTTTTACACGTCCCATTGTTATTTTATTCCCTACCACTGCAACCTTTACCAGGTCGTCTGTCCACATTGTGGACTTGCGTGGTCTCCATTCCAGAACCTTTCTTACACATTCATTAGGTAGTAAATATACATAATTCTATAAAACTTTTACCAAATCCTAGTTTAAATTGTATTAGGATTTTAGACGAGTGGTTAAGTTATTAGCAAACGCATAGATACTAATAAAATTATAAAATTTCCTTAAATTCTCGTTTCCTTGGGCTGAGAGGTTAGCGCTTTAGTCGAGCTAATTTAGTTATTCTCGATTGAATTATTTACAGTAGGAATTGAATTTTATTGGTTCGGTTAACTAAATCTATGTACTAGCTACTCGCCTAAAATTCTCGTCTTGTCCTAACTAGGTTAGTTTAGGATTTAGTTTGACGTAAACAGAGTGATAAATCTAGACGTAGATTTAATAAGGTTGTGCAAACCTACGCCTAATTAAGTTATCTTAGTTAGTTATCGATGTTTTCGGGAGTCCTTGCAGATGGACTAGGCCCTAGACGTGGGGTGCATGAGCACCTTCACCTTCACCTTCAGCTATGAAGCTGAAGCAGTTACCCGGAACCGCTGTACCCAGAAACGAATTAAATTCACACTTGTTCCATCACTTTAATAACTGTCCGTCTGAATATCGAAGTGTGAACAAAATTGTCGAAGAGCGATAATGTAAAAATCGTTGTTCTTGAATAATGCCTCGATGATGAACACTGTTGGCTTGACGACCTCCGTAGCCGAGAGGCGAGCATGCCGGACTTTAAATGGCGCCGCCATCTCTGAGGTTCCGGGTTCGATCCCCGGTCGGGTCAATGTAGAAAACGAACTTTTCTATATTGGCTCGGGTCTGGGTGTTGTGGTACCGTCGTTGATTCTGATTTCTATAACACAAGTGCTTTAGCAACTTACCTTAGGATCAGAGCAATGTATGTGATGTTGTCCAATATTTATTATTATTTATATTTATTTACTGTACACGCGATTTTTACCTACCCGACCACACGTTCGAAGATTCCAAAGATTAAATGTATTTTAATTAATTGCTATCATCCATGATATAAGTTTGATGAGCTAAAAACGATTCATCCTTACAGGTTTTACTAGAATTAGAATAAGTTTATTGAAAAAAAAAACAAATTAATGAACCACTGCACACTTTTTAACCGACTTCAAAAAAAGGAGGAGGTTCTTTATTCGTCGGAATGTTTTTTTTTTAATGTTACGCGATTACGCCGTCAATTATGGACCGATATCAAAATGTATTTTTTAGTTTGAAAGGGTATACTCCCGAGGTGGTCCCATTTACACCAAGTCAGATTCTGATGATGGGATCCCTGGAAAATCGAGGGCAACCCTCAATTTTTATAGGCACCCATAATGTTTTGCATATATTTTCTGACTCAATGTTGATTTTTGGGTCTGGTAATCATCATGTCATGTTGCTGACCTGATGATGGAAGCCACAGAACTCCTTAACGGATAGGAGTTAGAAGATAATATTGCAATTTGTCGACAGAACGTATTTCGCAGTGTGATGAGCAGACGTAGAGCTTATGAGGTACCAGACCGCCAATTTTTATTTACTGGGGGCGTACCGGCACACCCAGTAACGAAAAAAAATGTAAAAGTTCCTTTCTTAAATTGACTTGGTATTTAACGCAAGACCTTATCCTACCTATGGTTACGACACCAAAATAGCCGCCGTTCTGGTTGGAGTGTAGGAAAACCCTCCAAATTAACACTTACAAATTTTCGCCGAAAAATTGACCCAATATAACACCTTATTTTTATCATACCATTGGATGGGGGGTCCATAGAGGACCAACATTAGTTACTTTGCTTTAAAGTCATTTTTGGCGGAGTTGGAAGGTGAAAACTGAAGCTTATTTTAAAGGCGTCTGGGACTTGAAATAAATTTCGTCGAAAAATTGATAATTAATAGCACCCTATTTTTATTACTCATATTAATTATTCAGCCAAGAACTTGGCTACCAAATCTGCTTCTATTGAACAGAGTAATGACATGTTAAGCCACACCTTGGAATCAGTTCCAAGTAATAATAATATACATTTAAATTAATTAATAAGACAATAGAGGAAATCTCTTGCTGTCATCCTATAATGACAAAGGAAAAGTCTAACTGCCTCAATATTGTTCATCAGAATATACAAGGCTTTTCTGGCAAAGATCTGGAATTAACATTATATTTACAAGATATGAATATACATGTCCTTTGTCTTACTGAGCACTGGCTTAAGAAATGTGAAGTGCTCGTAGGAATCGAAAATTGGAAAGTCATTAGTTTGTTCAGTAGAGAGTCAGCTCAGCGAGGGGGATCACTAATTCTTATTAAAAACAATATTAAGTCCAAAGAACGCACAGACATCGTGGCACTCTCTATAGAGCAAACTATTGAACTAGCATGTGCTGAGCTAGAGCGGTATATCATTGTTAGTGTATATAAACCCCCATCGGCAGATTACCTTCCTTTTGAGTCCACCATGGAACAGGTATTAAATATATTATCAAAATCTAATAAGAAAATAGTTGTATGTGGAGACTTTAACATTGATTTATTAGAAGTAACTCAAAACTCTGTAAGGTTCTTAAATCTTTTTAAATCCTATAGTTTAATTAACCTTTTTAATGAACCTACTCGTATCACTCCTACAACAGCTACTTGCTTAGATAATATTTTCTGTAATTGTGAAGTTAGGCAAAAATCAATTATAAACTGCCTAAGATCAGATCATAGTGGACAAATAGCCACATTTGAGCACCATCATGTTTCACCTATGGTAGACATTATTTGTAGGCCAGTCGCTGCCAATCAATTAGATAGATTTAAGAAAAATATTGATTATAGAATAAATGTATTACCATTCAACAGTAACACTACGGATGTGTCGTATGAAAATTTGTTTGGATTGATTAAAGATGAGTTTAACAATATATTTAAGCAAAAACACCTTAAAATAAATACAAATAAATGTAAATTCAGTGACTGGGCTACGACTGGAATTCATAAAAGTAGGAGAAACTTATATGAATTGTATGACCTAAAAGCGCAAACTCAAGACCCTAAAATTATTGAACATGTCAAAAAATACTCTAAAATCTTTAAAAAAGTATGTTCAGTGGCCAAATCAAATTACATTCGTGATACTATTGCTAGCTCCAAAAATAAAATAAAAGCCACTTGGAACATTATTAATAGAGAAACGTTCAAAACTTAACAATTAGATCGCACATTTAGCCTTAATGTTGATAATAAAATTATTAAATCCGACAACGAAGTATCAAACAACTAGTAAATTAAACTCTTCACAAGGTCTTGCAGAAACTTTTTTGAAATCCAATGTCGAGGAATGCAGTTCTATTCTAAATTTCAGGCATATAAATCCCGAAATTATTGTTAAAACATTTAGAGAGCTAAATTTAAAAAAAACAGAAGATTTATGGGGTATTTCAATTAATATAATCAACCATATAATTAATAGTATAGCAACGCATCTTGCTTGTATATTTAATCAGTGTATTGATGAAGGCTCATTTCCTAATTTAATGAAATACAGCAAAATCATACCCATATTTAAATCCGGAGATAAAAGTGATCCCTCTAACTATAGACCGATATCAATACTACCAGCTCTTAGTAAAATATTTGAAAAAATAGTGTTTAATCAACTCTTATCACACTTTAGAATGAACAAACTATTGCATGAGAATCAGTTTGGTTTTACCAAGGGTAGAAGCACAACCGATGCGGGTGTTGCACTCATTAAGCATATCTTCGATGCGTTTGAAAATAAGCAAGATGCTCTAGGGGTTTTTTGTGATTTGTCTAAGGCTTTCGATTGTGTAGATCACAAAACGTTATTAATGAAATTACGGCATTATGGTGTCTCAAATGAATCAGAAAAATTGTTAGAGTCATACCTCACGGATAGAACGCAAACAGTTAATGTCAATGGAACTGACTCTTCCGGGGCCCCATTATGCATGGGTGTGCCCCAGGGCTCTATATTGGGACCTTTATTATTCCTGATATATATAAATGACCTTCCTTACTTTACTAAAGACCTTTGTGAGATAGTATTGTTTGCAGATGATACATCATTGATTTTTAAAATTGACAGAGGTAAAGCTGCCTTTGACGATGTGAATGATGCTCTCTCTCAAGTAGTACGATGGTTTACTGCTAACAATCTGTTACTTAATGCAAAAAAAACCAAGCTTATCAAATTTACTATGCCCAATGTGAGGCAGGTCAGTACGCATATTAATATGTCAGACGATCATATAGATGCAGTCGATGCAACAACCTTTTTGGGAATTACAATAGACACCCGACTGCAATGGGGTCCCCATATAATTGCCTTGTCAGGAAGGCTCAGTTCGGCGGCTTATGCTGTGAGGAAAATAAGGCTTATAACTGATGTCGAAACGGCAAGACTAGTATATTTTAGTTATTTTCATAGCTTGTTGTCGTATGGTCTATTGCTATGGGGCTCAGCTGCTGATATTGAGTCAATCTTTGTGTTGCAAAAAAGAGCTGTACGTGCAATATACTGTCTTGGGCCTCGCGACTCTCTGAGGGAGGTCTTTAAAGATATTAAAATATTAACAGTAGCGTCACAATACATTTTTGACAATATTATGTATGTTAGAAAAAACCTAAGTTCGTTTAGCCTTAAATGTGATTCACATCATTATAATACTAGAAATAAACATAAACTTGCCGTTCCGAGCTTCAGATTAAAGAAAGTGGGTAATTCATTTTTGGGGAAATGTATAAAAATCTTCAATAAAGTACCACAAACTCTTGTTGACTTACCTGTTTATGAGTTCAAAAACCACATTAAAAAAATTCTTATGGAAAAAGGATACTACAAAGTTGAAGATTACTTGAACGACAAGAGTGCATGGACTTAGACTGCCTAGCTCGCACTTACACTTTACACTATCTTGTAATTGTATTTCCTGTAATAAAATCAGGCTGACAAAGGTGACTGAGTTTCTTGCGCCGTTTCTTCTCATCACCAGCCGATATGTTGTCCCGAAGCGGTGGTAGGGCTAAGTTATATGTTGGGACGTGTATAAGTGCCCGGAAGAGGGCCTATATACAGAATAAAGAATTTCATTTCATTTCATTTCATTTCATATTATACCATTGGGTGGGTGGTCCACAGAAGACCAACATTTGTCTAGGTCACTTTGCTGTAAAGTCATTTTTGGCGGAGTTAGGAGGGGAAAAATAGAGGACTTAACACATAAAATTGTGAAATAAAATAAGTTTAATAAAAAACTAAAAACCGACTTCAAAATGAAACTATATGCGAATGAACACATTTAAACTCTCGATGGCTGGCACCGACTCCAAAAAGAACTGATTAGGTATGTTTTAGTCAATATTATTTTTCGCTTTTTAGTTTCATTTTGAAGTCGGTTTTTAGTTTTTTATTAAACTCATTTTTTAGGAAACAACTTCTTATTTTTAAGTCACTTATTATTAGTCATACCTATTTTTACTTTGACGAAATACGGCAAAGCATGACGATCTAAAACACTTCTTTGAAGTGGTAAAAAAGTAAAGGTATCACTTTACAATAAATGCGATAGAGGACCCACTTAGCGGGTTGAAATTCGAGCTTTTCCTGTAAAATATAAATTTAAGCTGAACAAACATAAAATTGTTTTGATCATGACGGTTGAGGAGCGAGGTAACTGCCTCGTTTATTTTAAAAGACCTCAACTGAACCTCTTAGTAAATGATAGGTATTAGAAAATAATAAAATTATTGTCATCTACGAAAGGAGTTAGCGCCCAGCTTAAGTAGTGTAGCTACTCGCACAGCACTAACACAAGCGCATTCGACAAGAAATAGAATGTAGCTCTGAAAAGAGCTGTTTGCGCTCTTTCCACCATTCCACCTTCTGAAGGCGTTGTTATTTAACACATAGCTCCACACTGCCCAAAGTAGTTTTTAAAGGAATTCAAATTATTTATTTACAAAAATTGTGGATGGTCAATTAACAGTAAGTTTCTTATGCCTATTTAGCTATGCAGATTCATAACATGCAAAATATAATTACAGGCACAGCATTTAAAATGTGCTATTATGACAATGGACATTGGTTCATTATTATAACAATTAATTAATTATCATTCAGTTCAGTTAATAATAGATAATAGATTTATTTAATTTGATTTAATCACATGAATCATTATTACATTGGTCATTATTAAGTTATGTTATTATTAAGTTATTAAGTTAGGGAGATAATGAAGATAAATTAATCCCACCAAAAACATCTTCACGTGAATATTGCCAAGACGAGACCATAATATGGTCATATTATGACTCGCACTGTCAAAAAGTTATCAGATTTCATGTAGAGCCAAGCTTCTAACTCTACAAGGCCAACTTCACGAACTTTACACCTTAGTCAAAATATGTGGTTTGGCTGTTTCGTTACATTCACAGTCGTGAGGTGAAAAAAAACACTGTTCTTTAAATTTCTGTTATACAATAATATAGCAATATTGATACTGCTGTTACATTATGCAGTGATTAAATGAATATACCTACATTATAATAAATTTATCATCTGTAGGCTATATGTACCTTTTATATCAGTAAAGAAGATAAATTCAATCAGTTTTATTTTAATTATCACAATTTATAAATTGAAATTATGAAAATAAAATAAATTGAATTTATCTATAAATTGAAAGATTATGTTGAAATGCGGCTGCAGATAGTTTTGGATGAATTGTCGATAATAACATTGTGAAAATCATTTTACTTTTTAGTTCCAGAAAAAATAACAGCAGCGGGATGAGTTGAATTAAAATGTCTTTTTCTCTACAAAAGTATGTTTTTCACCTTGCCATTGTAATCAAAATTACAATATGTAATCTTAATTATCACAAAACATTATATGACAGTTACCTACACTACAACATATACAAATAACGATATTTTGCCCAAAAGGTTCCCCGCTCAGTACCTCATCATGATATTCGGAAGATAAATTGAACAATATCCTTTCTTACCTCATTGTTGCTGTAACTATCGGGATCCCGCTAGATTGAACATTAGGATGGTGTTATAAAGACGCCTTTATTGCCATTAATACTACTATTTGCTCTGTAAGTGAGCTATAAATCGAAATCCGTTCAACTATGTACAGGAAGCGACGCAAGGTACAGCTCTATACTAGAGATGGTGAATATATCTATTATCAGTTAAATTTAACTTTTAAAAAAAATATCACATTTATTCAATAAATATTATTAACCTTATTCAATAAAAATATTCATTCGAGAGAGATAATTAAACGCAACTAATATTTTTATTCGTATAGATAAATCTAACCGATTGATAAAATTATCTAATGAATATTTTTAACGCTAGCGCAAAGAATAAAAATATCATAACCGATCTTTCAAATATATTTATTCGTTTATTGAGTAAGTTAATTTAAGCATTAAGTAAACGGAATAGAGCCTAAATTTGAATGCATTATTTAGGACACGAGTGGCGTCGTGAGTGAGACGAGGTCACGAGGTGTAACGCGTAATACTATTTTAACTACGGTGAAAAATATCAAAACTGAATCTGCATAAATATATTAACTAATATTTTCAACCATATTCAACAACAGGTAAATATATCAAAAAATGTATCTGCATAAAAATATCAACTGATATTTTCAACCATTAAAAATATCGATATGTTTATTCAACCAATATTTTTTAACGAATATTTTATTTCAACCATTAACGCCACCACTACTCTATACACGTACTAGCTGTGCCCATAACTCCGTTTGCGTGCACTACAGGATGTTTGGTATATCACATGTATCCCACAGGAGCATTTAACCGGGATAAAAGTATCATATATGTTAATCCAGATCATATTATATATGTGTAAAAAATTTCATTTAAATTCGTTCAGTCATTTACGCGTGATTGAGTTGAGTGACAAACTTTATAATATTAGTAGGATTCATCATCATCATCATCTCAGCCTATTGCAGTCCACTGCTGGACGTAGGCCTCCCCCAAAGAGCGCCAAAGAGCACGATCTCCCGCTTTTTTCATCCATCTACTGCCAGCCATCTTACTAAGGTCGTCGGTCCATCAAGCTGGGGGTCGTCCTACACTACGTTTGCCTAGTCGTGGTCTCCACTCGAGAACCCGTTTACTCCACCTCTCATCGGTTCTGCGACAGATGTGGTGATGTGGTGTGAAAATAAGCAAGATGCTCTAGGGGTTTTTTGTGATTTGTCTAAGGCTTTCGATTGTGTAGATCACAAAACGTTATTAATGAAATTACGGCATTATGGTGTCTCAAATGAATCAGAAAAATTGTTAGAGTCATACCTCACGGATAGAACGCAAACAGTTAATGTCAATGGAACTGACTCTTCCGGGGCCCCATTATGCATGGGTGTGCCCCAGGGCTCTATATTGGGACCTTTATTATTCCTGATATATATAAATGACCTTCCTTACTTTACTTAAGACCTTTGTGAGATAGTATTGTTTGCAGATGATACATCATTGATTTTTAAAATTGACAGAGGTAAAGCTGCCTTTGACGATGTGAATGATGCTCTCTCTCAAGTAGTACGATGGTTTACTGCTAACAATCTGTTACTTAATGCAAAAAAAACCAAGCTTATCAAATTTACTATGCCCAATGTGAGGCAGGTCAGTACGCATATTAATATGTCAGACGATCATATAGATGCAGTCGATGCAACAACCTTTTTGGGAATTACAATAGACTCCCGACTGCAATGGGGTCCCCATATAATTGCCTTGTCAGGAAGGCTCAGTTCGGCGGCTTATGCTGTGAGGAAAATAAGGCTTATAACTGATGTCGAAACGGCAAGACTAGTATACTTTAGTTATTTTCATAGCTTGTTGTCGTATGGTCTATTGCTATGGGGCTCAGCTGCTGATATTGAGTCAATCTTTGTGTTGCAAAAAAGAGCTGTACGTGCAATATACTGTCTTGGGCCTCGCGACTCTCTGAGGGAGGTCTTTAAAGATATTAAAATATTAACAGTAGCGTCACAATATATTTTTGACAATATTATGTATGTTAGAAAAAACCTAAGTTCGTTTAGCCTTAAATGTGATTCACATCATTATAATACTAGAAATAAACATAAACTTGCCGTTCCGAGCTTCAGATTAAAGAAAGTGGGTAATTCATTTTTGGGGAAATGTATAAAAATCTTCAATAAAGTACCACAAACTCTTGTTGACTTACCTGTTTATGAGTTCAAAAACCACATTAAAAAAATTCTTATGGAAAAAGGATACTACAAAGTTGAAGATTACTTGAACGACAAGAGTGCATGGACTTAATAGCCTGCCTAGCTCGCACTTACAGTATCTTGTAATTGTATTTCCTGTAATAAAATCAGGCTGACAAAGGTGACTAAGTTTCTTGCGCCGTTTCTTCTCATCACCAGCCGATATGTTGTCCCGAAGCGGTGGTAGGGCTAAGTTATATGTTGGGACGTGTATAAGTGCCCGGAAGAGGGCCTATATACAGAATAAAGAATTTCATTTCATTTCATTTCATTTCATTTCACCCACTGCCACTTAATTAGTAGGATTACTTGCTGTGAATGCGGTTTCACTCGGGTTTATAGTATTTTTGCTTCTCCATCTACAAGGCCAACACTTTATCACATTAAAATGTCTGATTAGGCAATTCTAAAATATTTATTGTTCACTAGCTGTTGCCCGCGACTTCGCTCGCGTGATCTTTAGTTTATTCAATGTATCTCACATGATCATTTATTGGAGATAAAAAGTATCCTATATGTTAATCCAGATCATATTCTATATGTATGCAAAATTTTATCCAAATCCGTTCAGAAGTTTTTGCATGAAAGAGTAACAAACAAACACAACAAACACAAACTTTCTCATTTATAATATTAGTAGGATAACTCCCTCTTTCCTCAGAAAATATACAGTCATTTGCGTAAATCCACTCGATCACACCATTATTAATTATCTTAACCTCTCTATTGACGCAGCTATTTGCATTCATTAATTTCTGACGTTTCCGAAATAAAAATAAAGACAGTAGATTCAGTCTTCACAAAATAAGCCCTTGTATGGATACCTGATAAGCACAGGCCTACAGTTACAAGTCTATTTTCATATGATATTGCATTTCATAATTTTCTTTTGTATTTATATGTATCTTTGTTAATTTTAAGAAAGAGCGGGGTCTCCAAACACAGGTATCATACTTAAATGGAGACTCCAGCCACTTGTTATGTACCTTTGTAAAGATACTGAATAAACATTTTTTTTTTTTTTAATTTTTTGAATTTTTCAAGGCACTCTTACCGAAGATTTTAATTGGGTGTCTAACGCGGAAAAACAAGATGGCTAGGTTCTGGTAGTGGTCCATTAGTCAGAATCATTAACTTGAGAAAAAGAAGAAAAATTATTTCAAAGCGCAATCCATGCACGTACGACATCGCTCTAAATGACGTTTTTAAACATTGTTATGACCATAATAAGCCTAACTACTCTAAAAAAGAAAAGTTATCCTGATTTACCCTACTTTAAGGCACAGATATGAGGTGGCTGTCAGATGTAATGTAATCAAGCCGCCTTAAGGCTTACTCAGCTAAGCTTCACGGCTAGTATGAAGCGATATTAGCAGGGATCCAAATTTAGCGACCCTTCTGAAGCACGGAAATGCCTTTCATAAACATCACAAAATATGGTCGATATGGTCATCTATCCACTCGGAACCACGACATGGTCTTCATTAGTAAAGTATATTGTGTCACCAGGGGGCCTAGCGCGAAAGTGTATCGGTCGGTCGGTCGTATTAACCGATCAAATTAAAACATCCATTCCCCCGTATCAAAGGTTTGACAATTTATGAACAATTGAAACAGTCGGGTTTTTTACACGGCTAGATTGGGTTGGTCATATTTTATCAAAGGGTTGACACATGAGACTGGCCATTTTAATTTGTTAGGTTTATACGACCGAACGAAAGATACACTTTCGCGCTAGGACTCCTGGGGCGAGCATTGGTATTATTTCTAGGTAGGCAGTTGGTGTTTTATTGATAAAGATCAGTTGTTTTCATCAATAAAACACATTTGTAAGTATCTATTTCCTACCTCATTTTATTTATCAGGTAGGCACAGCCTGCTGTATCTACGTCAATTCGTTTCCACCCTAAGATTAACGGCGCAAACGCCATGAAATACAGCCGTTCATTGTTGCGGTAGTGCCAATTTCAATTTACGACTTGTAGTAAGATAAATCAAGCGGTATTGAGTCGTAATAATTAATTATAGAGGTAACGAATGTTAGCGTAGGCAGGTACACATTGGGGTCTCAGAGTAACCTCCTCGTGCGGCGGGGTGTTACTAATTAATTACATTCGCTTACGATCAGGTGTAAGGAGTAGCATCCTGTCCTGGTTCACCCTGGGCAACGGGGGTTAGTAATTTCCTTCGGGTTATTGCTAGCTCACGGCTAAACTCTGCGGAAGACGCTCCCAGTGGGCTTTGGCAGCCCGCTTGTGGATGCGTCTTGGGGCGGCACTTGCGGGGGGTGATGACTCCCTACTCGTGCTGCCTAGACGGTGGTCGCGGAGGAAATCCGTGACCTGGCCGCGGGGTGCTGACCCTGCGGTTGGTAGTGTCTCTCGCTTTGCAGTATGGTTCGAGCTATGCTGGGCAGCGAGTGGGAATAAGACGTGGGCGGCCTTTTGTTGCGACACTATGTCGTCGCAAAGGGTGGCCACGGATCGGGCTGGGAAGCTTAAACCCTTGCTGACCCGATCCGAAGTCGTAGAAGAGGGCGGAGGAGACGGCGTTGTGCCGCGCTCAGCTTCCCCCTTCTAGCGGACTAGTGGGTGCGGGGCGGGGGCCCTTAGCTCACATTGCACAGTCTGCCAGTCTGGGGTGATCCCGCGTGTACAGGATCACCCATTCCCTATGCCTGAGGCCCGGCATAGCATGCCGTACGTTTGTGACGCATGGACGGAAACCAGAACACGGGTCCCCATGTGTTACTTGCATACGTTGCGTGGTATACCGCAGGTTTTTTAGTGGGTGATACTTCGTCATGGCACAGCGGCGAGAGCCGTTGTAAGATGACGAGGGAGTCTCACATAACCTACCGCTGCCCCCGCGGCGGTAGGTATGCGAAACGCATTTTTCCTGCGCACCAAAAAAAAAAGATAGGTACATATTGGACATTTATAACCTGCCTAGCTCGTACTTTAGGTCTTGCAAAATGTATTTCCTTTAAAAAATTAGGCTGACAAAGGTGACTGAGCTGAACCCGGATGTTTCTTACTTACTATGTTTTAAATGACTGTGAGAACAATGTTTAAAAATAACATTTAAGATTTGATTACGTAGTATTAAGTATACTTAGTTAATTAGTTACATACAAGTAAAGTTAAAAAATAGCGTGTTAGACAGACAATTTTAATTGCAAATCAACGTAAACAAAATGAATTGTGAAACTCTTAATTAAGGACTCTACTTCTTAATTAAAAGAACATTTGCCATTTAACTGAGTGGGAGATACAGTAACTCCAGGGTGTAAATGAATCCTTTTGTGTTCAGCCGGTTGGTTATTCCCAAAGTAATACACGTTCATCATTCGTTGGTTTTAAAGCCACAAAAGTCCTAGTTTGTAGTTAAATTAAAAAACCAAATTGAAATTGTTTCCATACAAAATAACAGATAAGTTGTTACAATTTGTTAGAGCTGTGTATGAATGTTAAATTTGGGTATTGCTCGTTTTATGAAAAAAATGACGTCATTTTACTTTAGACAACGTTACTTCAATATTCGTTTGTTTTTTTAGGGTTCCGTAGTCCGTACCCAACGGGTTAATCGGGACCCTATTACTTAGGCTCCGCTGTCCATCTGTCTGTCTGTGTGTCTGTCCGTTTGTCCGTCTGTCTGTCTGTCTGTCTGTCTGTCTGTCTGTCTGTCTGTTTGTCTGTCTGTCTGTCCGTCTGTCCGTCTATCCGTCCGTCTGTCACCAGGCTGTATCTCAGGAACCGTGATAGTTAGAGAGTTAAAATTTTCACAGATGATGTATTTCTGTTGCCAAACAAGAAACGTATTTTTTTGCCGTTTTTATAGATAATTGTACGGAACCCTTCGTGCGCGAGTCCGACTCGCACTTGGCCGGTTTTTTTCTAATGATGCCACAGTAAGATCAGATAAGCATTACGTTCACTCATCTTAAGTATTTGACTGCCACAAACAAGACAAAATAGAAAACTTATGGCCTTACTACAAAAAGATAGACTAGGGCTAAACACTTGTCTAAAATTAGTCAACCAATTTGAAATGTTGACACATCAGACATTCGAGACATAATTATTAACAAACATTTCAAATTGGTTGACAAAGTAAAGACAAGTGTTTAACCCTAGTCTATCTTGTTTAAGGCCATTAATGTTTGGGGGTCAAAGTTGACCGCGTTGCCGCGAACATGTCCTATAGAACAGCAATACTGACCCCAACTAAGTATCTCCGAAACATGTTAGTGAGTTTTCACATGCATTTAGTACTTATGAACTGACAAGTCCTATCAACTCTTCCCTACAAAAACAGTACATTTATTCTAAAATTATGGCAGACATTTGGAGGATCAAAATAAATGACATATTATTTATTCGATCAGTTTAAAGTACAGATTCGAAGGGCCAAAACATTTTGTGACATTTCGACGTAGGTATTCTTTGGTGGCATGAGCATGGTAACAAACATGAAAAAAAAAACGTACAATCGAATTGAGAACCTTCTTATTTTTACCCGACTGCCAAACGAGGGTTATGTTTTTTGAAGTAGGTTTAAAAAAAACAAAATCACTGGTATTATTTTGTTGTAATTTTTTTAAATTGATTTTTTACAATTAGGCATTGCCTACCTGGTAAATGAAATGAAATAGGCAGTAGGTAGGTACTTGCAAATGTGTGCTATTGACAGAAGACACTGATTTTCATCGATAAAACATATGTGTAAGCACGGACGTAAAAAAAATACGAACGTAACATCACAATAAAAAAATGTGAAGCATGCAAGGTACTACAATTTCATTTGTTGTACATGATCTACACTCACACATACACACCAGGTACGACAACTTCGCCGCCATTTTGCCCCGAGTGACGGCGCCAGTGACACGTAGTAAATGCGTTCGTTGCGTCAACGATTTATTTTTCAAAAATGCCGTCTTGTGTTGTTAAATCATGTAAAAACTACATGAGTAAACGTAAAAAAAGTCACATGGAATCACCTATCATACATAAGTTGTTACGATTCGTGATAAAAAAATATATTTATGTTTTAAATACTTTGCCGAGAATTCTTGAGGTATAATGCAACAGTGTTGTCACTTTATTTACGGGAAAATTACCCTAAAGGTGGGGAAATCTATATTTGTATGCAACAAACTATGTATGTGACTCTCTGAAATCAGATTTCGTCAGTTTTTGGGTACCGTTTCTCAAAGAGAGAAGAAAGATAAATTTGTTATAAAGGGGTAAATTGTATAGATAGTCATAGCCTTATCATTATTATTGTCATGTGTAAAAATATATTTCTTTATACGTAGGTAACATGTGTTTTATTTTCTATCACAGTGATCATAAAAAATATGTTTGCATAGATCAACCGTTTATATTTCTGTTAAAAAATATATGTAAATTACATAAGTTAACTGAGATCGATTGGTACCACCAAACAGCAGGGAAATTGATGGTTTATATAGCAACCCTTAAATCACGCACACAGCCTAAACGGGCGGCCATTATTATGCTTCACTAATGGTTAGACGAGGTTACGTCCGTATTTTTTTTTACGTCCGTGTGTGTAAGCATCTACTGCCTACCTCGAAAAAAAATGTGTATTAATGACGATAATCACTGATTTTCATCAATAAAACACATCTGTAGGTAATCTACTGCCTACCTCAAAATGAAACCAATGCCCGCCACTGTTTATTACTAAGTTTGAGTAAAAAAAGAGAGATAATGAGAATATTATCTACTAACCTCGCAATTCACTAGCATCTTCCGTGTGGAGTTTAGCATAATTTCCTCTTTTTCATATTAGATTTAGTTTGAGGAAACCGAAAAATGCGTTCGCCTCTATCATCAAAAAAAAAATTACCATTTTTCATATATCCTGCGTGACGTTTCGCTTTATTTTCTCACTCAATCATTCTACTGCGACATTGCGTGTTTTAGGTATTATTCATTCGTTAACAACTCGGTTTGAGATATTGGACAATCCGATTGGTGTAGTAGTCGGAGTTCTTTATCTTTGGCATTATTAAAACTTTTAATAAATACCTGTATCATCATCATCATCACCAGCCTATATCAGTCCACTGCTTGACCCAGGCCTCTCCAAAAGGAGGATTTTGCCATAATCGCCACGCTTGGCAGGCGGGTTGGCGATCGCAGTTTGGCCAATGGTGGAGAGGAGACGCTGCTGCCCGTCTTCTTATGGCGATTCTCCTGTAGTCGCCTCTTACGACAACCATAGTAAGAGAAGGGGTGGTGCAATTCTTTTAACGTGCCGGCACCACACGGCATAAGTACTTAAAAAATAATTGGTTGTTATCACTTGTTCTGTAATAACTCAACACTTCATAGCTATTGTAAATGTAGATTGTAATCAACGAAAATGGGGAATTCGTTGTTTTACTGCTCCAGTGCAATAATGGTTTTTACAGCCGAGACAGAGACGAAATTCCACTAAAAACGACGAGACTTGAGGTAATGGCCCATATAGAGGCAGTATTCTTGACACCTATTCAAATTGTTCTAAGTGACAATTCACCTATTTCAGATCAATTTTCCCGGGAAACTATTATTTAATAATGAATTGAACTAGAAAATGTCGACTTCCTTGTGTGTGTATGAATGTGGATATTGATTCCGTGTTTTATTTTATACAGGTGGTCGAAAGGTAGAGTCAAATTAAAAAAAAAATAGGGTTTAGACTAGACTTAGTGCATAATTAGCGACCGCTTGTTGTAGTGGTTCGCGATCCGGATTACAAAGGTTGCGGGTTTGAATAGTATAAGCTTTGCTTAGTCTAACTAAAGCTGGATAAATGGCGTGATTGTTGAAATAATTCATTAGAAACAAAATGTATTTTAAATTAAATTGAAAAAAAAAATACTATATCTATTATAAATATAAATATTTGACAACATCACATACATTGCTCTTGATACTAAGGTAAGTAGCTAAAACACTTGTGTTATAGAAATCAGAAACAACGACGGTACAACAACACCCAGACCCGAGACAATATAGAAATGATCGTTTTCTACATTGACCCGATCGGGGATCAAACCCGGAAGTGCAGTCATTGTAAAGTGCCCTCTAACTAAGGGAGTGCGCTCACCATTGCGACGGCACAGCAAGAGATTTGTTTGTATGTAAGTGACGAATAGTAATATACGCTATATACAGGGTGTAGATACACCCTGATACATTTGTTGAACATACAGAGGTGATTCTATACCTTATACTGATGACGAATCACGAAAAATAAGACTTCAAAAAAAATATTTTTTACTTTACTTTATAAAAATTTTACCTTAATTTTTAATTTAATAATAATAATAATTTAACTTAATAACACGGACAGCAGATAATAGTTATCAATGCCGCGATATTGCGCGTGGTTTCTACTCGTGCAGTGCAAACTTATCTTAGTATCTTACGCCACAGTACAGTAAGGGTTTTAAAAAAAATATTCGCTTAAATTTGTGTGTGTGTGTGTGTGTGTGTGTGTGTGTGTGTGTGATGAATGAATGAAAAGCTTACGTATAGGGAAAACCTTTGCCTGCCGATACAGCTGCTCTGTTGCAAATCGGTAGGGGAGGCCTAGGGCAACCTTTAGTACTGCTCTCTGAGCTCTTTCGAGTTGGATCATGTGTGTCTTAGCGGCATTTCCCCAAACGCATATGCAGTAGGTTAAGAGGCATTGACAAAGGGGTTTGTAGGTCGATATGAGAAGCTTGTGGTCTGCTGCTATACGCAGTTGTTTGAATGCGAATATTAACTTTCGAGCTTTGGCTGACATTACGCTTATATGTTGTGTCAACTTGAGATTTTCATCTACTATTACACCCAGATATCTGATAGTAGGAGCGCGGGAAAGAACCGGGCAGTGGCAATTTAACTGGACGTATTGGTTACATGGGAATGTGTGCAGTGTTAGAGACAAATCTGGATTATTAATTAGTTCTTAATTCGTGCTCTGTAAGTGGTCATACGTCTTTTAAGTGAATACTGCTCAGATTGAATCTACACCCTGTATAATACTAAGGTACCTTACTATTCGTCACCAGTAAAAATCCCTAGCTGTGCCGTCCCGATAGTGAGCGCGCTCGCTCGGTGTTTTCTAGCATTTTACTTAAAGTGCGTCGTGCGCCAGACCTGAACCACGAACTCTTAAAACAATCTCAAATCTGTCAAACATTATCATTTCTGTCAAATTTTGTATGAAATGACGTACCAAAATTGACAGATGTGACAACTTTGAGATTGTTTTAAGAGTTCATGGTTAAGGCTCTGTTACTAAGTACAATCAGCGCTATGTATTGCATGTCAATTACTATGTATTATCAAGTCCATTACGTACCGTGACAATATTCTAGATTACTGAGCGAACAATTATGTAGACCCAGGTGGGCAGCCGCATAATTAATCATGAAAGCACGTACACAGTATCTGTACAAGGCAGTTGATTTTATCCTAGCCCTACTATGAACGCTCATAAACTAAAGACTTGATTTTCGTCAAACTGTAGGTACATCTGAATGAGGTTAAATTATTGCTAAAGAAATCGTGGTAAGCCCAAGCCCAATATGCGTATATAAAATCATTTCATTGAAGAATACTAGTGAAAGTCGATTTTAAAGGCATTACTCAAAAGTAATTATTCGAAAGTCCGGTTATTTGGTTTTATATTAACGGTGCAAAAATATATGCAGACGAAAAGACGTTTGTGCGAGAAGACAAGTATATTCGAATACTTACTTACTTGCCCAAAAAGCCATGGGCGCGAAAGACACTTCGCGCGAACATAAATTTTCGGAAAGCATGAATTTAAGAAAGGTACTTGCTCAAATAAAAGTTGCGAGAAAGACATTTGTGTAAACATACGTTTACTCTTAAAACTCTTTTACGTAATAATATGTCTTCTTGCGCAAATAATATCTGATAGCGCGTGCAGCCATGCTGACAGGACAAGTCAGGTCTTAAATGTTATTAAAACTATTATTTATTAGCATGAAAGGATCGCAAACACAAAGACTTCATTATTATCAGGACAGGCAGACATTCAGACATTTTACAGGCGTCAAACAATGCACGCACAATGGAGCACTAATAAAGAAGGATAGCTCCAACCAAGGGTCTCTTTCACTATTCTTCATATACAGCCCCCATTTGGTCACAGGGGCTATGCACACCATGGAAATTCTCCCCATTAATGGCAAAGAAGCCTATTCGAAATTAAAAAATATTAGACGTTGAATACCTGCTTAAGAAAATAGCGTAGTAGCACGCTTCGATTACCAGTTGGTGTAGATTTAGAAAAAAAACTAAATTGGGCTTGGAATGCTGAGAGAAGGACGTGTCAAAAGTGCTCCAGACTAAAAAAAATGGCAGTTGCAGGTATGGATGCCGCAGGGGCAAAGGTTTGTGTGATGAGCAAGAGCTTTTGCACTTTTAGGTTTACGGCTTTATTTATGTTGAGTCTACTGCTGACTACACTCTGTTGTGGCTAATGGGTTGTCAAACACAAACAGCAATCGTGACACGAGAAGAAAATGGCTTTATAAAAGAACCTGCACCGTCAAAGTTAAGAGTTTGTGCTGAAATCTTTATCTTTACATAGTATAAATTGAAATCGCTTCCGCTGTCTGTTAGCTTAGATTTTAATGCAGTTTTCAGCAATATATAGAGTGATCCAACAGGAAGGTTTATAAGTATAGGTCATTATGAATAAATGTTCATTAATATAGTTCATTATGAAAAAAAACCTCGCGATCAAAGTTGCGGCATGTTATGCGGGCAACACCTAGAATAAATAATTAAATAAATAATAAATAAATATTGGACAATCACATACATTGCTCTGATCCTCAGTAGCTAATGCATTTGTGTTATAGAAATCAGAAACAACGACGGTACCACAACACCCAGACCCGAGACAATTTAGAAAAGTTCGTTTCCTACATTGTCCCGACCGGGGATCGAACCCGGAACCTCAGAGATGGCGACGCCATTAGAATGGACATCGTTGCGTCTCATCATGCCGGGAATGATTTCCGAAATTTCTGGAAGTCTACTGATAATAATAATAATATAGTCCGGCGTGCTCGCCTCTCGGCTACGGAGGTCGTCAAAGAAGAATAAAATGTTAACCTTTTAAGCGCATTATGGTATGATATTATGAGTTGCCGTGCCCCTATCGCCCGAAATCCAACAAATAAAACCTACAATAAATTTTAAGACGTAGGTGAAATACTTATGTTTATTAATAAAATTTGAAAAACTATTTGAAAAAATTGAGTCTCTAAGTGGATGGGTGACCGTGGCTACGCAATTTGGTCCCTAAATACCCCGAACCATAAATCGATTCGTGACCGTGGCTAAGCAAACTCAAGTTTGGTCACTAAATCGATGGGTGATCGTGACTAAGCAGGCTAAAGTTTGGCCAATAGATGGGGGACCGTAGTTATATAAACTTAAGTTTTAATGATAAATTGATTCGTAACCGTATAGATTCGTAACTGTGGCTAATTAACCTCATTATGACGGGTTTCGTCGAAGATATCATTTTTATTTTATTTTATTTTATTTATTTAGAAAACTAACAGCGTTACAGTTGTACTTAAATTCTACTTAAATATTTCAATAATAAGGCTAATAATAGGTTTCCCTTAAGTTAACAATTAGTAAGACTGCAGTGAACATAGTCAATATTAATTTGTTAAAAAGTGAGAATCAGCGTTATGAAAAAAGCATAATTTAATCAATCCGTCATAGCTATTTATGACCAAATATAAGTCAGTGAGCTAAATTGATTAATCATGTGAATGTTTTTCCATAAAAATATTAGCTTTGAAGCCGCGAAAATTATTTTAAGGATACAGAGTTAACCAGATTCGTTATTGATGAACACGTTAGTAATTTTGAGTTTAGCAAGGCAGCTTTGAGCGATCCCCCTCAACTTGGTAACGTAATATAGTTGGCACCGAAACTTCGTAATTCACATACCTACCTAATTGTTTAGCTCGTGTAGTAGTACCTACATAGTTGAGCGTCTTTTATAGAAATGAACGCACTCTTGGGGCTCTTTGGATTAGCATTTTATCGGCACATACTTACTATATAATAAATTAATAATAATAAATATTGGAAAACATCACATACATTGCTCTGATCCTAAGGTAAGTAGGTAACGCACTTGTGTTATAGAAATCAGAAACAACGACGGTACCACAACACCCAGACCCGAGACAATATAGAAAAGTTCGTTTTCCACATTGACCCGACCGGGGATCGAACCCGGATCCTCAGAGATGGCGGCGCCATATACAGTCCGGCGTGCTCGCCTCTCGGCTACGGAGGTCGTCTGTCTGTCTATATGTCTAACAGCTTTTAGTCAAAGTGCGGATCAGTTACAGTTATAAAACCATTATTAAAAAAACTTACTCAAAGATTTACAAATTGTTTATGCCTATTATAAAACAAACAATTCAGTATCTGGGTCCTCCTGAGCAATCAGGGCATTGAGCAAATAAATCTTATATATGTCGGCGAGGAGGCGCTTCGATCGTGCGAAACGTCAACTGTAGCTGTCATCTGTCTACGTCTATGGTGTCTTGCGAAACGTCAAGCTATGACATTGACAGCTGTCATCGCTTGGGATTGGTCTGTGCTTGGTTTAGAAGGGGATCCGATTCCGAACGTGAGCCGCCATACTGAACGGACGCAAGCGCAGAACTCTCCACGTTTCGTATTGCAATCAGTTTACATCGCACTAGACTTACCATATTTCTTGTGAATCACTTAGTAAATTGATTAAAGGAGTTGTTTGTGATCAATCCGCGAGTTTATTTTCGAGGAGACATCACCCACACTACCCAAGATGGCGGACGAAGATGGTTCAAGCTCTCCGCCGATCCCGCTCGTCCCTCCGTCGTATATATACACAACACAATCATAACAACTAGCTAGCCCCAAACTAAGCAAATCTTGTAGGTACTATGGCGAATGATTGCGTTCTACCGACTGACGAAATATCTGGATCTATGGTTGTACCATTCAAATGACAGCTTATTTTGTGTGCCCATTCGAAGCACCACACAAGTGTGTGTAGGTACCTTAAATAAATTTTGACGTAGGTACACTGCATAAGACTGCCTATCATCCGGTCATCACTATTTTTGTTTCCAGTATTATTATTTTTTATTTGAGATGGGCTTACTCTTGACCCCAATCTTGCTCTAGAGCATAGATGGGATTTAAGATGGAGCGAGCTTGCCCAGAAGATGCCTATTCACTCTGGACTTAAAGACCTCTTACCTCTCTCCTGTGTTAAAGTGGCCTGGCAGGCGCTAAATAGTAAAATAGGCAAGATATTAATTTATTAGACAGCAGCCAGTGAAGATATTTGTCAGGAAGCAGGACAGTTGCGTATTAGGTTTTTTGAAATGCATAATGTACGGAACTTTCTATTGCGCTTTTTTCTAAGCGCTTATATCAAAATACTTATGCGATTATGTCTTAGAGCGAAAATAGCGCAAAAAACGCAAACTTGAAAAAGCCCTTACAACTTGGTGCATCGCAATTTACAAGCTGACAACTTGTGCTGTCATATGGGCCACCCACACAGTGACACCTGTCTCGCCTACCCTCGTTAATAAAAGATAACGTATGGACATGGACAATTCCATTTTATCACCCTTGGAAGATATTTAAAGACTTGCTTCTATAAACAAATGACGTCTTGGCCTCTTGCAATAAAATGCTTCTTTCTAATTGCTTTTACCATGTATTCTAACTAGATAAATTCAACAGCACATAAAGCTACTACAAACTGTTAAATTTCCCCAATTAATAATAAACTCTCCTCTCTTAATTATTAAGTTAAAAATCGATTGAAGAAATTTGACAGTTGGATACCACGACGTATGTTGACTGTTCCTTATTTAAAACATAGACTGCAAAGTTCTTAATGACGTAACTTTTATTGGGTAATTAATAAATAAATAAATATTGGATAACATCACATACCTACATTGCTCTTATCCTAAGGTAAGGAGCTAAAGCACTTGTGTTATAGAAATCTGAAACAACGACGGTACCACAACACTCAGACGCCCAGACAACCCGAGACAATATAGAAAAGTTCGTTTTCTACATTGACCCGACCGGGGATCGAACCCAGAACCTCAGAGATGGCGATGCCATAGTATATATAGTCCGGCTTGCTCGCCTCTCGGCTACGGAGGTCGTCCGTCGAATTATTCCTTAAGCTTCGGGAAAACACCATCTGTATGTTGAGCCTGTCACGTCAAATGCCATGTCCGCGCTGCACGCCGCTGCTGTCCGCACCAGTGTGAACTCATCGATACAAATGCTAGGGCACGATCTGAACGCCCACACCACCACGCACGCCATCGCGCACGCGTTGTTTTGGCCGGGACTTAGAGCATTCAACCCATCAACCATATTCACGTCATTTTAAGTGATATAATCTTTGCACGCGAGCGTGATACATTTATTTTATTATCCGTAAGCCTAGGTACGTGTGCACGCATGGCGATTAAAACGGCGTAAATACAAAAGGATAAAAATCTCGCTAAATTTTTTCACACACACCTACCTAAAAAGCAGAGTTAGCTGTAGAATGGTGAAACGAATAAATTTGGGTTTAACTCACTTTATACACTTTTTGTAATCGTTTAAAAGCGTTTCCTATGTTTGTTTATCGTCTCGATAAATTTAAACGTATGAAGGTATTCCGTTCAAATACTGAGATACTCTGTCTTTGAGAATCCAGATTGTTTTCTTACTAAATAAATAACAAATAAATAAGCAACTGTTGTAGACTAGCGCACCTAACATTATTTTGATAATTGGGATGCTTAAGTAGTAAATGCTAAACTTGTACGATGGACCGCAAAGAAAAAGAGTTGGTTAGAAAATCTTAAATATCTTCAAAAGTGCCTGACCTAACTTTATGAAATAAATAAATAATTAAATGTTATGAAATAAAGACTAACTAGAGATGGTGAATGCTACATAAAAGAATATTATTTTATGTAGCATTCACCATCATCATTATCATTTCAGGTACAGGTCGTCCACTGCTGAACATAGGCCTCTCCCAGTGACTTCCAGATCGGCCGGTCGTAAGAGACCTGCATCTAGCATTAAATATTCTTTAATTTAGTCTTTAATTCATAAAGCTAGGTTAGGTATTTTTAAAGATATTAAAGATTTTCTATCCGATCCTTTTTCTTTGCGGTCCAATGTATTTAAAACGTCGGTTACTGTCAGTGTGATACTAAAAAAGTTTCAAACAATGTAAAAGCAATGTAGACGGGTTAACGAATATAAAGTGCATCACCAACGAAAGCATTAAGTTTCATGAACGTTCTATAACAGCCTTAAACGTTAGAGGAGAGGTATTGGCAGTTTTCAAGTTAAACTTTTAAAGTGTATAAGGTATACTCGAAAAGTTTCTCAGTAGCCATCGACACGATTTATTTTTCAGTTATTTTAAGGACTTTTGAGTCGTATTTTGACTATGTCAATACTATCGTTATAGTAATAGTAAGTATTCTTTATTTGCCTAAGTATGGTATTAAAGATGTTACAAAAAAAACAACATTCAGTCGTATTGAGAACCTCCTCCTTTTTTTGAAATCGGTTAAAAATAGTGGGCACATGTCTTGCCCAATTGTCAGTATGCGAAATAAATATTCAAGCTGTATATATGATTATTTAAAACTACAAAACAATACTAAAACCTAGCTATTTAAAGCTATTATAAATCCTTATAGATTTCGAAGTAATAAACCCTTTCAGCAAGTGGGGTATATTAATAAGTGCGCCGTAAGGCTAGTAGGACATTATGAAGGACGGAATTTAAATAATATTATTTAGAAATTAGTATAGCTAGATACCTACTCTACTAGGCACATTGTGGACAAATTCCACAAAAAAAATATAATTTCAGTAAAAAAAAATTGGTTGTGTGTAAAGACGATTTACGGACGTTAATTTTACGTGTTAACGTCTTATGAAAGCATTGATGCTACTCGGACGCATCGGCTGATGGAGTGGAAGAGAGATAGATGCGTCACAAGCCGAACGCTTAGGCCGATCGTGCCTCTCTTTCGCTTGTTCCGCGCTCTCGCTCGCACGCGGAACGTGACACTTTTTCGTGCGTGCAGCCCATAGAAATATGAGGTGCAGCCAGTCATAGATTTATAAGACGTTATGACGTCAAAACGGTATTTCATTTCAATTCATTTTGATCACTAAGAAATGCTTGTTTAAAATGCTTATGGTGACTCATTTTCTTACTGTAAAGTCAAATAGGCAAGGCGATAAAAGTGTGCAGTCGAGACAATAGCAATACGTAATTAATATTATTTACAACATTTAAATGTATTAATATAGTATTGCTACGACTTTGTAACGTCCCAACCCTATTTAATGGCAAATAAACTATTCGAAGTTGTATTAAAACTATCAAAAACAAGATACAAACAAAGTATGGTCCTCTGGCCTTTGGCATTCGGATTGGTCCGGCGTGCTGTGAAACCTTTTAAAAGTTTCAGAGTAAAATGTAATGTTATATTGTAATTTTTTTGTTTCTAGCAATTCTATGCAAGGTTTTATTGAAGATAAATAACACTTGAAAAAAAAATCATCGACCTCAGGCGGGACTCGAACCCACGTCCCATCGCATACCGGGCGAGTGCTTTGACCACTAAGCTACCGAGGACGTCACGTGATGTTATATGTTTTGTTGACGACCTTCGTAACCAAAAGGCGAACGTCGGACTTGGCGTCGCCATCTCTGTGGTCCCGGGTTCGATCTAGGTCGGTCAATGTAGATAACGAACTTTTCTGTATTGTTTTGGGCCTAAGGCCATTCGCACACGGAGCGACAATGGTTTGATACGTCGCGTCGTCCCTCGTAAGTCACCGTCATCAATTTCACTGGAGTCCGCAACCGGTGACGAGTCGACAACGCTTTTGTCTTTGTGAAGTCCTCTTGTGTACCGATAGGTAGTAAAACAACGGATTATGTAATATTCCAATATCAAGGCACGTACACGTCCGCTCGCTCCAACAGCTGTCAGCTCAATGCCACCACTCCGCGATGCGGCCGTGTACGTCACTTGACTTGCATTTATTGTCAATCAAATGTCACTACATCACAGTCTTCATCACTAGAAATCACTCGAAGAATGCAAACTTAGTTTTGTGTATCCCCATGTGTGGATGCTACTCCAATAGCTTGGTGCAGAAGCTATTGGAGTAGTATACCAGCATAGGTTGCATGGCAGTCGCGTATGCGTATCAAACTAGAGTCGACACAAATCGCGTGTGCTGCCTAAGCAGCCTAAGCACATGAGTAAAGAAACGGAACAGAGACAAAGCTACATACGAATGCGCTGTGATAGGTACATCACTACAAGTGCAACGCGTGTGTGTGCGTGTCCACTGGCCGCTTGTCACGTATGAGCCGAAACCGCTTCAAACTAGATCAGCCAGTGGTCAATCTCAGGGCTAGCACTGCTTGCAGGCGTGACACGACGCTCGAATGTCGTGCGTGTTTTGTGTTTGTTATCGAGTTTCTCACATAATACGTAGTAATATTTTTGTTTTAGTATTTAAAAAGTGTTGAAAATATGGTTGTACATTGTACTGTGTGTGATAATACCTCCTGACAATATTATTGCATTTGTTGAATTGCTTGAGCAAAAATTTCGCGTATATTTTATGTTCATGTACAAATTGTTAATATTGGTAATGACATATTAGCACATTTGCAAGATTGTACATTTCATATGCCATGTGATTATTTCCCATTGGATTATTTGAAAAAACTTTATATTAGATTTAGAATTTATCATTCGATTAAAAGACATAACAAATTATTAAAAACCAAAAGTAGAGAAAAATAATAATTAGAGTATGTAATTTGTAAAAAAATAAACTATTTTAATAAAAAATGTGAAAAAAAGAACATTTATATTTCAATTTATTTAATTTTGCCAACCCTACCAAAATAGGTATAAATTTTGCTAGCCCTTTAGAAGCTTTGTCTCTGTTCCGTTTCTTTACTCATGTGGCCTAAGTGTTGTTATTGCGGTACCGTCACTGAGGTATAAGATACTATGCCTCAGTGGTCCGTCATTGTTTCTGATTTCTTGAACAAAAGTGTTTTAGTTTAGTTACTTACCTTTGGATCAGAGCAATGTATTTTATGTGATAATGTCTGTGACTTCTTTAACACATGTGCTTAGTTTTACCTATGGTTTTACCTTACCTTAGGATCAGAGCAATGTATGTGATGTACCTGTTTCAATATTTATTAATTTGTTCCCAGATCGGTTGGAAGTACACAAACGCTTGGCTGGTCGGCAACCTGCTGTGCAAGCTGCTGCTGGTGGTGCGAGCCTTCGGGCTGTACCTGTCCTCCAACATCCTCGTCTGCATCTCCGTCGACAGGTAAATATAGTCTAAGGTTTTATTAGGTCATAATTAATTAGTACATTTCCTTCTAGATCGCAATAAAACCCCTCAGTACTATACCGCCGAACAACTGTCGGCCGAGATAATATAACACCTGAAAAACGTCGACCACCTCGGGTGGGATCCGAACCCACGTCTCACCTTGCATGGGCTTGGTAAAAACAAAATTTTAATTGTTTAAGCTCTTTTGATCTTAACTAAAGTTAAATATTTGCAACAATATTTCTATCGGGTGTTGACGATACTCTTAAATACTTACTCGTAGGTATATAAGCCGCAACATTAATCAGAAAAAACACTGGCTTCGACAGCGAGTAGCACTCGGCGGCATAGACTGTAAAATCTTTTAAGCTTATTATTCGTACAGCAGAATTAACATATAGAAGGTAGTTAACTGGTAAAAAAGAACCTTAAAGTATAAATATAAAAATCTTGTACCTAGCTTCTAAACCACGCCATAGAAAACAGGGTGTATTCTTCCTATCCATTTACCCCATTCGTTATGGGGTATGCTTGACCATGATCCTAGTTCAGTTTTTATTTATTTATACATAAGCTACATAATTTTGTCATTTTGATATAAAATACTTAAAAGTTAATGTAAATTCGGCAAATTGGTCGTCCATAAGAGTACCAAATTAAAAAGTTCGTGACCATACATTAGACATAAATCCAAAAGTTTGGTTAGAGTACGATTATTACACTACAGAGCTACCATTGTTCTCTTTTTGTCACAAAATAAATATTAACCGTGAAACAGGCTCAGTAAATTTCCAAATATATTGTAATACAATTATAATAAAGTTAAACAAAGAGTAAAAGCTTAGCTTCCTGCAAAACGCGCGGAAAATAATTTTAACTTACTCATAAGAGCGCTTATCTAACGGCCTGCAAGAGGCATACCAAATTGAATTGGAGGAAAAATGAGGATTTTCTTTTATTCCTCGCTCAAAGGCTCAAAAGATATTTCCATTCTATTGCAGAATTTGTTTACAATGACTTTCGGTCTACTTATTTTTTGTCCTGTACCTATTAGGTATATCTTCTTTCTCGCTTCGCTTTGGTGGCTTAATTATGATACTAGACTAGAACCTATAAATTACTATACTTGTACGATGTCTTCAGATGTCTGAAAGAGCTTAATGAAGACTTATTCAATAGGAAATTATTTAATTTATTAGCTGACAGATGTTTTTATACGGTTAAAGACTATTTGACACACAAATTTTGATTTATATTTTGATAACTACTTATTATGTTTAAATTTTAATTATTATAAATTTTAATTATTTTGATTTAAAGAATTAATTATTGTTACTTCTTTGTTTTGAAAACTTTAATTCTATTTGTACGGACATATTATATTTATTTTAATATTCATATGCCAGCTGCGCTGGCGACATAACCTTGTACCACATCTAGCTGTAACATCAGTATTGTTATATCCTTATGTCCATGAATAAATATTTTGAATCTTTAAATCAGTGGTCGCCATTCAAGAACCTTTCTTTCCCAATGGTTGTTTTGACAGCTTTGCTTATTATGTGGCCTCCTATAGCTACTTTAGCTTTGTAATTCGAGGAGCTCGATACCCAATGTAGGTGGCTTAATGTTGTTCATTTACGGATATTTATTGCGTATAGGAATTCTGACTATATGGCGCTTACACTATTGGTTTGCATAAATCATCACCAGCCTATATCAGTCCACTGCTGGACACAGGCCTCTCCAAAAGGAGGATTTTGCCATAATCGCCACGCTTGGCAGGCGGGTTGGCGATCGCAGTTTGGCCAATGGTGGAGAGGAGACGCTGCTGCCCGTCTTCTTGTGGCGGTTCTCCTGTAGTCGCCTCTTACGACACCCATAGGAAGAGAATTGGTGGTGCTATTCTTTTAACGTGCCGGCACCAAACGACACTGCCGGCACCACACGACACTTTGGTTTGCATAAATACCTCCAAGTTAATTAATATCATCATCATTTCAGCCACAGGACGTCCACTGCTGAACCTAACATTGGTCTCCCCAGTGACCTCCAGATTGGCCGGCTGGAAGCGGCCTGTACCCATTGGCTTCCTGCAACCTCCACTAGGTCGTCTGTCCACCTTAGGTGGACGTTCCATCCGAGTCTCCAAGTTAATGGTCACAACTTAATAAAGATCATCATCACCAATAGCTTTTGGAAGTCCATAGCTAGACATAGGCCTTTTCCATAACACTCCACACCAAGCAGCTCTGAGCCTCTTGCATCCCGATTCCAGTGGCTTAACCTCAACATTGAAGGTCACCAGTCAACCTGAAGGCCTGCCTACGTTGTAACCTTTTCTTCTTGTCATTTTGTTGTCAGCCCATTGCCGCTTCAACTTTGATATACGAAGAGCCATGTCGGTACCACAGATACTAATGAAAAGTAAATGTTTCTCTCCGTTTTTAGGGTTCCATGCCCAATGGGCAAAACGAATAACCCTTTTACTAAGGCTATGCTGTCCGTTTGTCTGTCTGTCTGTCACCAGGCTGTATCTCATGAACCGTGATAGTTAGACAGTTGAAATTTTCACAGATGATGTATTATGAAGATTCTGTAGTATATTATGTTGCCGCTATAACAACAAATACTAAAAAAAGAATACAATATTTGTTTGTTGTATGGGAGCCAATACAACAAACGTGATTTTTTTTGCTATTTATACTATACAGGGTGTAAAAAAAGGCTTAACGAAGCCTTAAACCACGAATTCTATACTTAAAACCAAGTAGAATGCAAAAAAAAAAATTGCTGGGAAATGACTTTTATTTTTGGGTATCAAAAAAAATAACTTATTTCTAACCCGCAACGTATAGCGCGCACGCCACAGACTATGCCTGTGTGTATAAGCAGATCATGTTTCTTTGTAAAAAAGTTTAGTATTATCAAACAGAAGTCAATTTTGTGAAAACCTTTAAAAAAAATTGTAACTTTGACTGTCAATAACTCAGTAACCTGTCATTTCCCAGGTATAGTGTAAAAGACAAAAATGATCGTAATAATACGTAGAATATGTGGTATTCGGCTTCGTTAAGCCTTTTTTTACACCCGATATAGATAATTTATGATGTATATAGATAATGCCGTACCATTATCTATAAAAACAGCAAAAAAATCACGTTTGTTTATAACCCTTCGTGCGCGAGTCCGACACACACTTGGCTGTTTTTTCTTATTTACCTTAATCAATTTTATTTACCTACCTATATGTCAGACAAAAAAACACAAGGCTTTGTGGCTAGACTCGAGTAAAGACGATTTCATTCTCTTTGACTTTTAATATCTTTCCAACATCATGGATTCATGAATATATTTCCATTAATTCAGAATAAATAGTTAAACAAAGTTCGACCCTTTATGACACACTATGATAAACTTGTAAATTTTTGTTTTTAGCAATTCCATGCAAGGTTTAATTGAAGATAAATAACACTTGATGTATCATGATCAGAGATACGCTGGCTTTGACAGCGAGAAAAAACACTTGAGGAATTTCATCTTGTCACGTGACGTCCTCGGTAGCTCAGTTGGTAAAAGCACTCGCCCGGCATACTACTGAGCCTGGCGGTTGCGGGTTCGAATCCCGTGATCTTCTTCTTCTTCCTCGGTCCCTCACTGATGAGGATCGCGACCACATATAGTGTTCCTCCACAGAGTGCGATCATAGGCCATGTGGACCGCATATTGCATATTTCGGCCCACGGTCTTGCTCACCGCGTCCGACCATCTCGTGGGTGCCCTACCCCGAGCACGTCTGCCCTCCATTTGGCCCAAGATGATTTGTTTCTCCAGACAATGCTTTGAGGACCGCATAATGTGTCCGAAGAAACTCGTACGCTTTTTGCAAATAGTGTAGAGCCGCGTGGAGATGCGAAGTTCCCGCAATATGGACTCATTAGTACGCATGGCGGTCCAGGGTATGCGGAGTAATTTCCGCCAACACCACATCTCAAACGCATCGATCTTACTGCTATCGCGGCTTCTCAGGCTCCAAGTTTCGGCACCTTACATAAATATTGGAAAAACCAGAGCTCGAACCAAGCGCACCTTAGTTGTGCGGCGAATACCTCTTTTTTTCCAAATTTTATCCAGGCTTGTCATAGCACTTTTGGCCATACCGGCTCTTCGACGAATTTCACCAGTGCAGCTACAATCACAAGTTATCAGCGATCCAAGATATACAAATTCATTGACCTTCTCATACCCATCGAGTGCGTCTGTGTCAGGAAGTACTTGCGCTCTGTCTACCACCATTATCTTGGTTTTTGAATGATTGATCTTAAGACCGAGCTTGGCACTCTCAACTTCTATTTTCTTCAAAAGAGTTGCCATTTCAACTTCATTCGACGCAACTATAGTCGTATCGTCTGCATACCTTAAATTACTGACCCTGCGACCGCCAACCACAACTCCGCCATCCCAGTCTTCAAGTGCTTTCCGTATTATGTATTCGCCATACAGGTTGAATAGCTTAGGTGACAGAATGCATCCCTGACGCACGCCCCGTTCTGTGTGGAAAGACTTTGATTTTTGGTTTTCCAGTTTCACGAAGCTTGAGCCGTCGAGATAAAGATTCTGTATTAGGAAGGCAAGGTGAGGAGGAACGCCCATCTCCAAAAGCACATCAAACATCGCCTTCCATTGCACACAGTCGAACGCTTTCGCGTAATCAATAAAGCACAATACCGTGATCCCGTGATCAATTAAATACAAATTACACACTCTACATAAAATAATTATCGGACACTAACCCAAAAATAATAAATCCCGGTCAAATATAGGTCGCACAAGCCCGACTCTCACTTGGCCGCTTTTTTCTAGGGCTCTAGCTAGAATCGCGAATACTTGATAGTCGGGAGCACTTTATACATGTTGAAGTTAGATAGATAAAGCCGTAATATAGTTATATCCCTAGGGATATAACTATATTACGGCTTTATCTATCTTACTGCGACATACATACTCACGACGTCACGACTCGCTCCCCTTTGTAGGGAAAGGTATATAATATCGTCAATCGTAATATGAATTGCTGTAACTGCCAAAATGGCGATTTTGAGTTATATATGCTTATAAGTAATAAGGTGCTGATATAATAAAACTTATAGTATGAGAGCAACATTGAACGTGAAAACAAATTGACATAATTATACGTAAACATCTTCTTCCAACTGTCTCTAAACTTCAATTATCGATTCCTAAACTTAGAAAAGCTATGAGTATACTATGGCGACCACATTGACGACCTCCGTAGCCAAGAGGCGAGCACGCCGGACTGTAAATGGCGTCGCCATCCCTGAGGTTCCGGGTTCGATCCCCGGTCGGGTTAATGTAGAAAACGAACTTTTCTATATTGGCTAGGGTCTGGATTAGAGATGGTGAATATATCTATTATCAGTTAAATTTAACTAATAAAAAAAATTATCACATTTATTCAATAAATATTATTAACCTTATTCAATAAAATATTCATTCGAGCCGTTGATAATTAAACGCAACTCATATTTTTATTCGTATAGATAAATCTAACCGATTGATAAAATTATCTAATGAATATTTTTAACGCTAGTCCGCAAAGAATAAAAATATCATAACCGATCTTTCAAATATATTTATTCGTTTATTGAGTAAGTTAACTTAAGCATTAAGTAAACGGAATAGAGCCTAAATTTGAATGCATTATTTAGGACACGAGTGGCGTCGTGAGTGAGACGAGGTCACGAGGTGTAACGCGTAATACTATTTTAACTACGGTGAAAAATATCAAAACTGAATCTGCATAAATATATTAACTAATATTTTCAACCATATTTAACAACAGGTAAATATATCAAAAAATGTATCTGCATAAAAATATCAACTGATATTTTCAACCATTAAAAATATCGATATTTTTATTCAACCAATATTTTTTAACGAAAATTTTTTTCAACCATTAACGCCACCACTAGTCTGGATGTTGTAGTACCGTCGTTGTTTCTGATTTCTATAACACAAGTGCTTTAGTTACTTACCTTAGGATCAGAGCAATGTATGTGATGTTGTCAAATATTTATTTATTTACATAGCACACGTACTGAAAAAGTAAAAACGTTTAACATGCTCATCACAAACACGCTCACATCCGCACTCACACACTCACATCCGCACTCACATCCCCACGTACATGCGCAAACACGCATTGATTATAATTTACTAAAGAAAAAAAACTTCTGCTAGTCATTGAGTACAGTTTTTAAAGTTAAAAAAATTATAAAATGTATATAAATTCAGGTCAAATGGCTTGTATACTGTTTTAATTCACGAACCTTACGGTGCTTCTATCATGTATATCTATATTTAATTTAAAGATTAATGACATCAAAAATCAGATGAGTCATGGAGAGAACATTAAGTATATTGCGAACGCTGTCAGGATCAGGAGGTCTAACACGAAAGTGCATCGTTCAGTCGGTCGTATTATCCGATCAAATTAAAACATCCATTCCCCCGTATCAAAGGTTTGACAATTTATGAACAATTGAAAACGGTTGGGTATGTACACGGCTTGATTGGGTTGGTCATATTTTATCAAAGAATTGACACTCGCCTATTTAATTTGTTAGGTTTATACGACCGAACGAAAGATACACTTTCGTGCTAGGCCCCCAGGTTTTTGTGAGCCTTATCTCATGGTAACAAAGCTCGTAAAAATCAATTTAAAGCACAAAAAATGTTAACAGTGAAATTACAAGGTTTTTGTTTAATTAAAAGACATCCATTTTTCAAACAAGTAGGTTTCGCTTTCTTGTCTTTGAAAATAAGATGGTTTTAATTTCACATTTCACACAAATTTAGTTCTACTTTAATACTGCTAATGACTCAAGATAATTAAGTAAGTATAACCTTTGCGTCTGTGTCGTGCCCAGTAAAAGGCAAGAAAATGTATATTTATTTAAATTGAGTCATAATTTAAGGTACTTTAACGGGGTTCGTAGTCTCAGAGGTTGAAATAACTTATACCAATTATTTCGGATTCTCGTAGTATATTCAATCAAACTATATTCTAACACAATACACATCACAACTATACTTAGCTCTGTTATTCTGCTGGCTGCTTTCAATATTTCTTTACATTGTTATTATTTTCTGTTTATTTATTTATATTAATAACTTCTTGATTATTTTTCAATTCTTATCATATATGATTCATTGTAGCATCATAGCCATTGATGTAAAAAGTAAAGATACGGCTGACAGAACAAATCGCCTTGCATTTCCTCCATACATGATACACTAACCCCATCTGTTAGACTTTGATGTCAACTGTCAAATAGCATCATAGAGTAACCACAAAATTACTCCTAAGTAACCTTGTAAGAGCGGCTTATAACGAAAGAGGAACTAAGAAAAAAGTTTTTATTTCACAGATATATTTAAAGTAGTATCAGAGTAAATATAACTTTTTGCTTTTTCAAATTAAATACGTCAACATGAATTAAGGTAAAATAAAATAATCTTTATTTGCTTAAACACGGTATGCATAGGTGTTTTAAAATAAACGTACCATGCTTGGTACGTTTAGCCAACACGAGGCATGCAAATTAAATATAAAATTGAACTAAAATGAAATATAAAATTAATCTAGAATTGCATTAAATTAAATTAGGTACATAGATGTCAGTCATATCATAATTATGTTGAAATTAATATTTATTATTTAAAAAACTCCTTTATGGTATGTGAGATTAGCCGCTTATTCAATTTTGTTTTAAATTGATTATTATTTAATATTTTGAATTCATTAGGTATATTATTGAAATTGTTTTTTATACTCAGTGTTATACAGCTTTTTTTATACTGCATTGTTATTGGAGTTTTAGTAGTTACAGGATATTTTGATTTCTTGTATTCCGTGGATAAATGTCAAATGCCCTATTAAAAATATGCATAATTTGCATTACAAATACACATGTTTCAAATATATACAGGGACGTCAATGTTAGTAATTGCAACTGAGCAAATAGAGGACGACATGATGTTCGTGGAGGGACACGGCATATTGCTCTTATGCATCTTTTTTGGGCAATAAAAGCTCTATTTATATTAAGTAGTATCACATCAGTAAACTGTAGCGTAATTTAGAACCTACAATGCATGATAGGTAGCAATCGCAGTTTTTGTTACAGATCTAACCTGCTTTAAAGCATAAATAAACTTATTGACTCTGTAAGGATAGGTCCAGATCTGGCTAACGCGCCGTGAATGCACAGGACGCGCACAGCGCGCGATTTGCGCGCGAGCTGCACGCGCGCGGCATGCGATCCGTTACTGCAACAGATTGGTGCGCCTCTTTAGCGCAACTCATGCAAGGCTTGTACAATGCGCGCGATCTGCGCGCGTGCAGTTCTGGTTCACGTTCGAGCCAGTTTAAATGTCGCGTTCGCGCGGCTCGCGCGCAGTCTCGCGCTGCGCCTGATGTTCAAACATTATCTATATGCGTTTTCCAATTTACGTCTTGTTCTATAGTTAAACCTAGGAACTTCGTTTGTTTTACTTCGTTAATTTTCGTGTCTTTATAATGAATATCAATATTTTTGTTTCTGTTTAATTGTATGTAAGTAATTAGTAAATACTTTAACATCAACATTACTTTTAAATAAAACTATACTTTTCTTATAAGTTGTAATGATGACTAATCTATACATATAATTGAAGCTATAAAACAAAAAACAATTTCTCTCTCTATCTCTCGAAATGAAACAAAAGGTATGATTCCGAATTCAGCAGCACGCAGTAGTGCTGGTCCCCATATTTTCTATATGAGTTTATATGAGATTACATCGACAACCATCTGGTGTAGTAGCGCTCCGGACTACAATGCGGGTTCGACCCCCGCGAGGGGCAAATGTTAGTGTGATGAGCACGAGCATTTGCACCTAAGTCATGGATGTTTATAAATGTATTTAAGTAGTTTATAAATATATTTAAGTATGTTTATTATCTGTATCTAGTGGCAAGAGCACAAGATTTGCTTAGTTTGGGGCTAGATAATTGGGTGTTTGTGGATACAATTTATTTTTATAAGTATACGGAATCATACCTTTAAACTTTTCTAAAAAAACTATATCAGATAATTTATATATATTTATTAATTACATTTCACTGTCCTTCGAATAACACATTTTTTTTACTTATGCCTTTTGTTATTTTTGACATGTTTTCAATTTTTGACTCATAGTGCCTTATCACGTAAACTTAAAATAAGTATTCAATAAATCATCATAAAATAAAATATTTATATTACATCGCATGTACTGGACTGCACTCAGTGCACTGTGAGCACTAATGCACGCCGCTACAAAGTTGTATCGGTTTTGCACGGTAAATATGGCGTTGCTTCGTAAAATTGACAAAGAAGTTGGAAAATTGTTAAAGTAATGTAAATAAGTTTAGTGTTTATCAAATATGCGGATTATTGGTGAGTAGTAAAATTTGAATTTGTTTTAATGACCTTTCTGTCGTAATTTATGCAACATTTCAGTGAACATTTAGGCATTTTTATTTTTTCATACAAATGTCAGATCACGATGACCGCCGACCACGGACTACGTCACATCGGCCTCGGTCGGGTCTCTTTAGGTCCAACACCCAGACGTGTGGTCCGCCCTGTCCTTACGAAGTAATATATAAGTCAATGATCATAGCATAATCCAATATTTTTTCTCCGTGTCACTCAAAAATATTCAAAAGCAACTTTTATATTTCGAACATACCTTGGTAGACGTAGAGGTTTTACTCGTTTGGCTATAAACCTCTACAGTACATACGGCGACGGTGGCGTGGCAGGCATTAGTTTTATTTCGAAGTAGGCTGTAGATACTTACATGAGTGTTTTATTGATAAAAATCAGTGGTTTTCATTAATGATACACATTTGTTAGTACCTACTGCCTACCTCATTTCATGTACCAGATAGGCATTGCCTAATTCGACGACCTCCGTAGCCGAGAGGTGAGCACGCCGGACTGTAAATGGCGCCGCCATCTCTAAGGTTCCGGGTTCGATCCCCGGTCGGGTCAATGTAAAAAACGAACTTTTCTATATTGGCTCGGGTCTGGGTGTTGTGGTACCGTCGTTGTTTCTGATTTCTATAACACAAGTGCTTTAGCTACTTACCTTATGATCAGAGCACTTTAAGTGATGTAGTCCAATATTTATTTATTATTTATTTAATCACAACAAGTTAAATAGTGAAGTGGCGCATAGAATTAAAAAGAAAATACTCGTCATCATATCCAATATCGTCGGCCTTTTTGGGTGAAAAAAAGGTTTTTTGTGGTTCTACATAAGTTTTTAATAAAACGCTCCAATATTCGAGCTTTTACGTTTGATGTGTTGCAAACTCTTTTTGGATATGCAGGACTGAACAAACGTGACACTTTTAGAACTGAAAATGGCATTTTTCCTCAAAGTACCTTTTTTATAAAAAAACATAAAACTGGTTTGGCCTTACTACAAAAACATACAAGTAGACTGGTGATAATCACTTGTCTGAAGATTAGTCAACCAATATTAGTAATTTTAGACAAGTGTTCAACCCTAGATCTTTTTTGTAGTAAGGCCATTATTCTCTAACTTTGTAGACTTGGACATACTATTATAATAATAAATAAATATGAGCCTGATCATACATTAACTAGTATGGTGTTAAAGAAAGAAGCTAACATTCTCGTATTATGTTATGAAGTAGGTAGTTACGCTCACTCGAGCCAAATTAGGAAAGATCGTTGCTGAATTGAAAGAATCCGGGATCATTTGATTCCAACATTAACTTAACTTAAAAAAAAATTGTTCCCACAACCACACCAATTAGCTCCGAACTAAGCAAAGCGTCTGTAAACATCCATGACTTAGGCACAAATGCTCGTGCTCATCACACAAACATTTGCCCCTTACGGGATTCGAACCCGCAAACGCTAGGCATTGTAGTCCAAAACCCAAACCACACAGACGGTCGTCGTCGTCGTCGGATCTGTGAACTAATATATTTTTTTCGGTTTTGGCGCAGATTCTTCGCAGTTCTGTATCCACTGCGGCTGCCGGTGGCGCGCCGGCGCAGCAAGCAGATGCTGTACTGCGCGTGGGCCGTCGCGCTAGCCTGCAGTCTGCCTCAGGTATGTTGAATCAGATCATCATCATCATCATCTCAGCCTATCGCAGTCCACTGCTGGATGTAAGCCTTCCCGAAAAAGCACGATCTCCCGCTTTTTCCATCTAGTTACTGCTAGCCGCCGGGTCAAGAAATCCCGAGAACTCATGAAGAACATCAAAAGAAAAAAGGTAGCATATCTCGGACATGTGTTAAGACATGCGCTATCATCTTCTTCAGACAATAATGATGGGAAAGATTAAGAAGAAAATACGCGTAGCAAAAAGAAAAAAGTGGCTGAGAAAGAGAAATATCAGAAAGTAGACTGGAATTGCCAGCGTGGAAGAACTATTTCGGCTAGCGAAAGGTAGGAAGAATTTGCGGAGCTGACGGCCAACCTCCAGTAGTGAAGAGGAAAGGCACTAAAAGAAGAAGAAGACTGCCAGCTATCTGCCTAAGGTCAAGTCGGTCGTTGAAGTAGATGCAAAGATTGAAAGCGTAATGACTCAGTACAAAAAAGCTAAGCTGTGATGATGGGAGTATGCAAGACGCACCGCAACTATGAATGGCAAACACAATTCAACCGAGCCACTCGTTTACCTCTTGATGTCATGTTAACAGTGAAAACAAAAATGAAAAAATGTTTATTTGCTTTTGAACAGGGTGTACAGAAGATTTACAATGATGAATATTATGATCGCCTTAACAATTGCATGCAAATACAAACAATTAATTTTAAAATACAGAATATCTTACTCAAGTACAATAATATATATTAACAACGATGAGTTACTGATTGCTGACTCTCCTTGTAATTCATAAATTCTTGTAATTCTTTTAAGAATTGCAAATTGCTTTGGAGAACGAAGCTAACTACGCTAATATTGCTTCCATGCATGCGACGCGTGACGTGACAGCTACTGTTTTTAAAATAATAAAACCTAATTACCTTAAGAAATAGGTAGTAGGTGTCAGGTCGGGTGCACTGGACACTGGTCGCATAGAAATATATATCATCGCATAAATTAAGAAGTCAATAACTGGCATTGACACTCTCTAACCCTACAAAATGAAATTGTTGAGGCATTTCAAGACAACCTAGAAGAAAATGGGTTTCATAAATTTTGGTAATTTTTTAACATTCGTTCATCATTCACGATTGAACCAGAGAACAACAATATTATATTATTAGTAAGTTGGAAAAACGTAAACGAAACAAGTTAAGATATTCTTACAATAGCTAAACTGGGATAACTTAATGTTTCGTCGAATCCAGCCTTATCGATTAAATTCGCGTAGATTTTAGATTTACAACCGCGTCCATGTAAAAATATTTTTTTATACATATTTTGCTAGCTAGTCCTAAGTTAAGTAGGTAAAGAACTTGTGTTTTACAAATCCGAATCAACGACGAAGCCACAACAACCAGACTCGAGAAAATATAGAAATGTTTAATTTTTCATATTGAAGTTCGAACCGCCAGAAATCTAAACCGCGACCTCAGAGATGGCGACGCCAAGTCAGTTGTGCTCGCCTCTCTCTCAGCTACAGAGGTGCCTTGAGGTGGCTCTAATAGTTAAACTGTGTCATTGGTTTGCTTTGATTAATCGGAATAAATAAGTAGGTCGAATAAAGTTAGTGAAGCCTTTGAATCGGGTTATTTAATTATATTAATACCGACTGAGTTACCCGTTAACATCCCGTGTTTGACTTTAAATATCAAACATGTTGAGCGCCACCGAAACGGCAGAGAAGAGAAATGAGGGTACTAACTGTACATACCCCCATATATTTAAGCGGGTGATTTTGTCCCAGTAAAGATTATTTTGTCAAAGATCACCTACTTAGAAACTGACAATATATCAATAATTGACATTGAAACTCGATTATCCTACAAAAATAAATTGTTGCGGCATTTCAAGTCAACCAAGAAGATAATGAATTACATGATACACGGTGCTACTTTGCATCCTTGCCATATTTACAGAGGTAACTATATCACTGACAATAATAACAAATCAGTAAAAAAAGAAAGACCTATTTTTTTTTTAAATCTTGAGTATTTTATTTTATCGACAATCTATTAAACACAACACTAATTATCGAAACGCATGCACATCACTGTTCTTATTCATCAGCAGAAAAGACTGTAATATTACTTGATTCGCGTACCGTTCGAGACAAAATAGGTTTATTCCTATGTGTACTGCAAAACCAAATTTACTAAAACTTAGTGTGCTTTATTTATGGGATTCTCTAGTTTATCTAAACAATAGGTATTGTTCCCTACTTTTATCTCTGTGAATATGGCAAGGATGCAAAGTAACACCGTGTATTTTAGTAGGTTTATACATTCATCATTTTTACTTGAAGCACAGAACAAGAATACTGAGTATAGTGTATTCCTCAAGTAAATTCGAAAAATTTAAACCATGTTATCAAAGAGTAAATTTATTTTCGCAATAGATTAACTGGGATAACTCAATGTTTGATCGAATCGTGGCTATATAAGTAGTTGTTAATACCTAGACAACATGAACCCCTATATAAGCGCCATTTGGCGAGATCATGCTAACGGAATAATTTATAAGCTCGGTGATAGATCGACACATTATTCTGACATTATGTAGATCGACCAAAACTCAGCGGCGCAATTCAAATGAGCCTTGAAATAATTTCAGCCTCATCCGGGTACTCCGTCAGGAGATAAAAAGCAGGACTTATGTAAAACCGTATTTTTAATAAATTCTTTTCACAATGCCTCCATTATTGCCACTTATAACTAGCTAACATTTTGATGTTAAAATTGGGAATTGGCTACTACCTACATTAAAAAGTAGTAGCAAATAAAAAAAAGAATATGTTTAGAAACCAATATAAAAAACGTAATCTTCTTATTGTATTCTTATGTAGCGGTTGATTTTTTTAGCCGACTACGGCGAAGTAAAAAGAAAGGGTAATGATTTTGGGAGTCTAAGTTTAGGCGCTACGGTGGAACATACATATGAATATGTTAGTATGTACTAAACTACTGAACCGATTGGTGTCAATAGATTCGTATGCAGGGTGTACAAGAGAATATGACACTCCTTAAAATCATGTGATCTGCTGGTCATATACAACAACTTTTCCTATGGGAGCAACATCGAAATCGATAGTTTTTTTAGCTTCCCCATACAAACTTACTCGCATACCTCGATGATAATGTATGGAGCATTTGAAAATAAAATCACGATTTCGATGTTGCTCCCATAGGAAAAGTTGTTGTATATGACCAGCTTATCACGTGGTTTTAAGGAGTGTCCCATTCTTTTGTACACCCTGTGTCATTACACAATGGCCCGGGTAACATAATTTATAAGATGGAATTTCAACCTCAGATTAACCTCGAAAAATATTAAACTGAGATATTATTTATCGCACATTACAAATATAAATATTGTAAAGTTTTAGTCAAAATATATCTTTAAAATGCTGTCGTGCAGTTCGCGCGGTCTTTTCAGTATTTGCGTAGTTAAATTATTGACTGAATAGTTATTTGGATTTGAGTTTTTAATTAGTTGGTGACAAGGATGTTTACAAGTAAAAAATGAGTAGAAATTTATAAAAGATCGAAATGAAATAAACTGCCTTATTTAGGGTCCCTTTGAAAGATAGGATTTGCACGTGAAATATTTACTTGTAATGCTTCAAAATACGTCTCATATTGATGAATCGATTCACAACAAAATTCCTTTACCCAAAAAAAATACAATATCGTCTCTCGAATAAATCAGACTGGGAGACCATGGAAAAATATTATTTTAGGCTCGAAGAAAAATAATTTTACCCAAAATTGGAAATCGTCAATGCGAATAGGTTCAACCGGCATTAAATTACCAAGGCAATTTACTCTTGTAAATCATAACTTGATAAATTCCATTGGGAAATGATTTTCGATGTTCGCGTAGATTTTGTGCATTTTATCCCTTTCTGAACTTCATTCAAGTTCATTTAGTTCAGTATACTCCCCCAAAAATAAAAATGATAAATAAATAAATTAAATTGTTTCCAATTACACACCTATTATCTAGCCCCAAACTAATCAAAGCTTGTACTATGGCGACTAGATAGCGGATAAACATACTTAAATGCTTTTATAAACATCCACGACTTAGGTACAAATCTTCGTGCTCATATCACACTTAACATTTGCCCCTTGCGGCATTCGAAGTTCGAACCCGCAACCGCCAGGGTTTTTATTCCGGAGCGCGAACCACTATGCCACTACGGAGCTGCTAACTCTTTGACACTGAAACCCCGTGTCTCCGAAACGCTACTGATAATGAATTAGTAGAATACGAAACGTGACGTTTATTTGCGTTTCGTCAATTGTTACGTTTACGTTTTGTTTATTTATGTTAGTAGAATTAACCTACATGTTTTATAGTCTGGAGCGCATAACCTGCGACGACCTACTTATTACACTTTTTATTTAAATTAAAATTATTTATTTCCAAGAATATGGTGGGTACAAAGATCTTAAAGCTAGATATGTTCTACATACTCTGCCACTTCTATGGCGTAGAAATACAAATAATAACTTAGGTTAAAGTGATTTTGTCAGATGCTGATATGTTTTGCAGTGGGGTTTCTTTGAAATTTTCAGATAACCCAAATACTAAGCCATTATTGATATTGACTGTACCTTCACAAATCTGCTTTTAAAACCAGTCAAGTGCGAGTCGGACTCGCGCACGAAGGGTTCCGTACCTCTATAAAAACGGCAAAAAATCACTACCGGTTCACGGCAAAATCAATACCGACAAAAACGAGCAAAAAAAAGTAGCCCCCTTAAATATTTATTTTATCTTGTTTTTTAGTATTTGTTGTTATAGTGGCAACTGAAATACATCATCTGTGAAAATTTTAACTATCTAACTATCGCGTTTCATGAGATACACTGGTGACAGACGGACAGGCCGACAGATAGACGGACGGATAGCAGAGTCTTAGTAATAGGGTCCCGTTTTACCCTTTGGGTACGGAACCCTAAATGAACTTTTTCTGTGAATTTGATGTTTCCTAAATAAATTGTGAAGAAGTTAGAAAGCAGGTATTTACCAGCCAAAATCTAAATTACCTAAGCGCACCTAAGTTGGCACGTTTAGATTCATTTCAATTTAAAATTCAATTTCAAATGACTAGCCAATTGGAAAATTGCAAATAGAAAGGCGAGGCGCTCCAGGGAGTTAAATTTCTGTTCAAAACAGATTAAGTTCGTATATTATTGTTTTATTACATTGTTTTTCTATTGTGTATTTGAAATAAATTATAACGATTATAATATCATTAATAATAAATGAGTTCAGTCATGTAGTTTATGAATTGCAAGGCTAATTCTAATTTTAACCGGCCAATCTGGAAGTCACTGGGGGAGGCCTATGTTCAGCAGTGGACGTCCTGCGGCTGAAATGATGATGATGATGAACGCTAAAGTGGCAAAGGGCAGGCCACACCGCTCGCAAAGTTGACAACTGTTGGGGAAGATATGTTTTCGAAAGACGTTTTTACAAACTACAGGGTTACATTGCAAGGTAGTCCCAATTTTTTAAGGAACCACTCAGAATCAGTAACTACATCGATCTATGATATAAACGATCTAAAAAACAAACTATTTTTTTTTATTAGGTACTATCCGCTGTTCAAAGATGGTACGCGTTCATAATCTCGCCATTTCGTATTCGAATTGGAATTCGCATGATTCAAAAATACGTCTCCTGTATATCATAGTTAGGTAAAAAAATAAAATTAAAAGAACTGGTTGAACAAAACTGTATATAATCTAAAAACCTCATTCAAATTCAAACATAAAAAACCAAACAAAATAAGAATTAAGACTAACGATTAACAGCCATCATGACAAAATTATTTTTCGTATTACTATACGATTCGGCATACCCGCCGTAATTTTTCTCCAATTCGCTTTCCTTATTTATAACGAATTTAGGAAGCTTTGCTACTAAATGTTCTCCTTCATCAGACAATGTCTTCTCTGTATATATCTCAAGAACGGCTTTCTTAGTTTCGTAACATTGAAGTATATCAGCTGGTCGATCGAATGTACTTTGCATCTTTTTGCGGTGCTTTGCCACATCTCTCTCTCGAGACACCTTAGAAACATCATGTCGAACTGAGACTTGTCTCATTCATAAAAAACACGCACGCACTATCTCTGTGCAACCTAGAACTGCAAAGTTCAATGCAATAATAGTCACAATGGCGCGCGAAAACAAACCTTAGTCTTTTCGATGTAAGGTACATTTCTAACAGAAGGAGCGCCCGCGCAAACCAGAGGTTCGAATTGCCAACAAATACCTTATGCATTGCGCATCTAGATCTTATTTTTAAATAAAATATGGCACTTCTTTGCAATGTAACCCCGTATAAGATCTAGCGTGGAGAGGCCTTCCGCCAGGTGTTCTGAAAACCTAGTCAAATTTTCGTGGTGTTTTATAAGGAAAGAAATCACAGATGACGTTTACAGAAGACGCACAATTTGGGACCTAAACAAAAACGGTTGAAATTAGGGTTTAAAAGGGATTTAAAAAATATATATATATACAGATTCTATCTAGACTTTTGGCGCCTTTACGCTGTACAGTGTGTGGCCTAGAACCGGGGATAATATTTAAAAAAAGAGACTATACGACACTAGTAATTAAAATAAAAACTTTTTTTTTAATTTTTTCTTACAATTTTTTCGTAATTATAATGTGTTGCAAATAATGCAATAGTTCCGCTCAACTCGATTGATTGAGTTCATCCTGCATCCCACTTATTCAGAGCTAATCGGAACGTCTCTTTATCGGACTATACCCAGCCGGAAACTACCGGTCCGGGTAAGTACGGTTTAAATCCATCGCTTAAGCAATAAGGTCGTTTTTTTAACGAATTCTAGCGGATTCTCACAGATTTAATGTCGTTTTACAATAATAAACTGATTTGTAATCGAAACTTTGAATTATGATTGTGTGTAGTGTACATGGATTTTGGTTAACTGGAATATTTTCAGAAAAAATAGCAATTCAAAATCATTTATTTCTCTAAATTAGCCATTAAAGGCACTTTTACGCGTTCCAATATTTTTTTTCCCTACCACTGCTTCGGGACAATTTGTGGGCTTACGAAGTTACGACAGTGAAAGAAACAGCGCAAGAAACTCGGTTACTATTTGTCAGCCTCTTTTAAAGTTGCGAGCTAAGCATTTTTAAATCCACACATTTTTATCATTTATATAATCACTAACGGTGTAATAGCCCATTTTCATTAGAGTCCTTTTAACATGTAATTTGAATTCATAATAAACAGGCATTTCAACAATGAATTGTGGTAATTTATTAAAAAAACGAATACAATTGCCCATGAAAGAACTTCTTAACCTTTTGCAATCTAAACATTGGAACGGCAAGTTTATCTTTATGCCTGGTATTATACTTAGGTATGTAATTTTTCTTAGAAAACAAGTGCAGATTTTTGCGAACATACATAATATTTTCAAAAATATATTGTGAAGCGACTGTAAGTACGTTAATTTCTTTAAATAGTTCTCTTAGCGAATCTCGGGGTCTAAGATTGTAAATAGCCCGAACAGCTCTATTTTGCAGGCCAAATATGGTTTCAATATCTGCAGCTGAGACCCATAACAGTATGCCGTATATGACATTAAACTGTGATTGACATTGAACAATACAGAGAGTCTCGCTTTTCAATATTATCCCCGGTTCTAGGCCACAAATTGTATAATTAAGTCAAGAATCAAATTCCAACAAGACGCGTCACATTTCTTTGGAAAGTTAATTAAGTAACATAGGTACTACAGAAAATTCCGTATCATTTATAGCTTGCCTGGAGCTTACTAACTAATTGGAAATTGGAAGGCGTAATTAGCAGAGACTTATACATATTCAGTACTTAGAACTGCCTTTGCTTAAGGTTTCGTTCAATTGAAGTGAGTGACAGATTTAGAAACGTTGTCGCGATACGCAGGATGACTTTTGTATCACCTACCTTCAATATAGAATTAAGTAATTATATTCATGAACTTACTGTAACTAAACGACCATTGCCGAAATTGATGAAAAAATGATGTTGCTAAGTAACACTTAGAAACGTTGATCAACAAAAAGTAACTGCGGTTTGGATGCACGATTAAAATAACAGCTAAACTCACGACCCTAAGGCTAGCAGTCCACAGCTCCGCTTAAATTGGCTGGAGGCTGCGGTCGACCGCATATGACCGCATTGACAAGGGGTTGTCAGAGACACGGGACAGTAGAACCGACCACAGATTTATAATGTCTGTGAAACAGATTTTACCGGACAGGGTGCTGCGGGCCGTAATGGCAGCATAGCGCGTTGTGGCCCTGTCTGTGGGACTTTTGGGTTCCACCATAAAAGTTGTTCATGATAGCGATGACGACTGGGTGAAGAAAATGAAATTCTATTTATTTCGTCATTTAGATTATCAAAAAATAAGCGACTCTTTTCTTTTGTCAATCAACCAAAAAAATACAAAGATAAAGCGCGTCAAAGTTTGGGAGAGGATCTCGTGTCGTCAACTCGTCACTTCTAAATAAAAATTGTACTAAAGGCGTGACGTCATGCGAAATTTCAAATCATTATATCCCTGTAATATTTTGATAATGTTAAAAAAGAAAAAAATACTACATGTCCAATACTTTTTGATAATTTACGAAGTAAAAAAGTTTGTCGTCTTCCCTATTGTGAGTATATCACAATATTACAGGGTAGATCATAGATTAGAATTTATGTACTATGGGATAGATGCAGTTAGTCTTCTTAATTGCTTACTAAGCAAATATATCAAAACAAATCCAAATTATAACATGGTAAACCGCTAAAAACTATTAACCTGCACATTTGAATGAAGCTGATAGGTGCAGCGGCCCAAGACTTGTCTTTTTACGGACTACAATTGAATCCCCGCCCGGACGCTTCCCGGACGCCTTCAAAACTAGGACAAATCCGGAGAAAACCGGACGGATGGCAAACCTACCTATGTCTAACAGGGGATTGACGTGGGCTGATTATAATGGTGATGTATTATATTTACCCGTATTTTCTTTAGTAAACATTAAGTTATTTTAATTTTGTTGCCCCCAGCTCTCCTCGGTACGGCTACATTCAAATTTAAAGTGGGTTTCTAACAAAAACACTAACACACCTTCAAATACTTTGTAAATATACGTGGTCGTAAATTATAATTTAGTTTAATTTGCATTACACTGAGTAAACAGTTCAGTTGTTTAACTTTGTTTGAATGTAAGTATGTTTATTGAATAGAAATAATAATCAAGTTGAGTTTTTATTAGTAAATACAGCCTTGTGAATATTTTAAGCAGGTTTTTTTTTCTGATAGTTATGTTCCTTTATTTCGTGCAAAGCGATATCCAGATCAGAGATATCGCTTTGCACGAATTAAAGGAATTCCTAGAATGCGTCTTAAGTTCATAAAATATTAGTATATTTGATTTCAAAGACAAAAGATTGCCGATAAAAATTCCTCACCTCGGCTCGGCTTATGTGAGCATCAAATAATTTAATACAAAATAATTGTCTTTGATTTCCAGAATTTTGTATATGAACAAAATCGTTTCAGTAGATACTGTTTTAGTATAAGCTGTGCAACAAGTTAGATGTTGAGAAAATACACGTTATTTAAATAGTTGTTAAAATTAGTACAAAACATGATAGAATTCATTTGAAAACTTCAATGTATCTCCGAATCCTCGTTTTGTAATATTAAAACATAAAATATTGTCTAACTTACCAGTAGTTAGACAATATTTTCTCTGTGAGCTCTTCTTTTACCTTAAGTAATGTAACGGCTATTTGAAAATTACGCGCTGCGTAAGGTTAACTTGGCTCATGATCATTATGATCTCATTTTATCGCAGTCCACTGCTGGATGTAAACCTATGATGTAAACCTATGTAAACCTATGAACAGAAGACCTATGGGGAATCTCTGTTAATATCATTAGTACAATTATAAATACTATAGCCCCATATCTTATAATCATTTTTAACAAATGTATTGATGATAGAGAATTCCCAACTACAATGAAATTTAGTAAAATAATTCCTTTATTTAAATCTGGTGAGCAAAGTGACCCCTCCAATTTTCGACCAATATCTATCTTACCAAGTCTTAGTAAAATATTTGAAAAAATTATGTTCAATCGACTATTATCTCATTTTTTTCTGAATAAATTACTACATAATAAACAATATGGTTTCACGAAAGGTAGAAGCACAACCGATGCTGGAGTTGCACTCTTGAAACATATATTTGATGCTTGGGAGAGTAAGCAAGACGCTTTAGGTGTCTTTTGTGATCTTTCAAAAGCTTTTGATTGTGTAGATCATCAAACTTTACTTTAAAAACTGAGACATTATGGTGTATCAAAGAAGTCTTTAGATTTAATAAATTCATATCTCAAAGGTAGAACGCAAAAAGTATGTATAAATAGAGCTGAGTCTTCCGGATCTCCTCTAACTATGGGTGTACCGCAGGGATCGATATTAGGACCGCTGTTGTTTCTTATATATATAAATGACCTTCCTTACTTTACAAAAGATCTATGGGAGATGGTATTGTTTGCAGATGATACATCAATAATTTTCAAAATCAAAAGGGGCCAAGAATCTTTCGATGATGTCAATTATGCCCTCTCGCAAGTATTGCATTGGTTTACTACCAACAATCTTTTGCTCAATGCGAACAAAAACAAAACTAAATGCATTAAATTTACAATGCCTAATGTGAGACAGGTCTCAACGCATATTATTGTAAAAGATGAACAACTAGATACGACTAATTCCTCAACGTTCTTAGGAATAACTTTAGATTCCCGTTTGCAGTGGGGTGCTCATATTGAGGCTTTATCGGGAAGACTTAGTTCAGCTGCTTATGCCGTGAGAAAGATAAGACAACTGACTGATGTTGAAACGGCAAGATTAGTGTATTTTAGTTATTTTCACAGTTTAATGTCATACGGCATACTGTTATGGGGCTCAGCTGCAGATATTGAAACCATATTTGTCCTGCAAAAGAGAGCTGTTCGGTCTATTTACAATCTTAGACCCCGAGATTCGCTAAGAGAACTATTTTAAGAAATTAACGTACTTACAGTCGCTTCACAATATATTTTTGAAAATATTATGTATGTTCGCAAAAATCTGCACTTGTTTACTAAGAAAAATGACATACATAAGTATAATACCAGGCATAAAGATAAACTTGCCGTTCCAATGTTTAGATTGCACAAGGTAGGAAGTTCTTTCATGGGCAATTGTATTCGTTATTTTAATAAATTACCACAATCCATTGTTGAAAGGACTCTAATGAAAAAGGGCTATTACACCGTTAGTGATTATATAAATGATAAAAATGTGTGGATTTAAAACTGCTTAGCTCACAACAAAACATGTAAAATATTTATTTATTTTTAAAAGAGGCTGACAATAGTGACCGAGTTTCTTGCGCTGCTTCTTCTCGGCACTAGCCCACAATAGTTCCGAAGCAGTGGTAGGTAAAAATTGGGACATGTAAAAGTGCCTTTTATGGCCAATTTACAGAAATAAATGATTTTGATTTTTGATTTTGAAACCTTCCCCCAAAGAGCGCTAAAGAGGACGATCTCCTCTTAGTCTATCGCAGTCCGCCGCTTGACGTAAACCTTCCCCAAAAGAGCGCTAAAGAGGACGATCTCCTCTCAGTCTATCGCAGTCCGCTGCTGGACGTAAACCTTCCCCAAAAGAGCGCTAAAGAGGACGATCTCCTCTCAGTCTATCGCAGTCTGCTGCTGGACGTAAACTTTTCCCAAAAAAGAGCTAAAGAGGATCACCTCCTCTCAGTATATCGCAGTCCACTGCTGTACGTAAGCCTTCCGCCAACGAGCGCTAAAGAAGACGATCTCCTGCTTTTTTTATCCAGCCACTGCCAGACATCTTCCTAATGTTGTCCGTCGGTCTGTCTAGCTGAAGGGCGTTACTCGCTACGTTGGCTGAGATGTGTTCTTCACTAAAACTTTACTTGTCATCGGTTCTACGACAGATTTGGCCGACCTACTTTTATTTTAGCTGGCTACAGACTCGACTCATCATCGTCATAATTTCAGCCATAGGACATCTACTGCTGAATAAAGACCTTCCCTACTCCCTAGCAGTCCCTAGTGACTTCCAAATTGGCGACGCATTCAGTGACTTCCTGCAATCTTTACCAGATCGTCTGGCCACCTTTTGGGCGGAACTTCTACCATATAGGTGGACATCTGAAAAACTGTTGGTCTTCAAGTGCGAATTTAGCATGATTAACTATTTTCTGTCATAGTCAGAGTGCATATTTTAAACTAGTACGGTACTAAGGTTAAACCACTGCTTATGTACATTAGTACAGTGGTAAGTAAGCCTAAGTCCCAGACTAGCAAATGCACTCTGAAATAAGACAGTTTATCTTTACTTCCAAAAAGAAAATGATTGGTTGTATCACACTTGTTTATTAACAATAAAGTCAAAATGATTAAAGAACTCATAAAGAAAATAGTTTCATACATAACTCAACTTGTTTTTATTTATACTAGTATTATTCTTTCTCTATGTTTATACTATTCAACTTGAAAACTGACTTAATGAAAATCATAAAGTGTTTTATGATTTAAATAAATTCACTGAATAACACAAACAAGAGCTTTATTGTTTTTAACAAGTTACTTGATTAAATGTGTGATCAAGCTAGCTTTAAGTATTGCCAGTAAACAAGCATTATGTTCCCCTATTTAAACATGTTATTTGATAACCGTAAACAAAATCTTGATGACAGGGATGTTTTTTTCTTTGAGTGGACCCGTCCTGTCCACTATTCATGTATTTCTTGATTGTCCTCAGAGCATAATCTTCCGAGTGAAGCGGCACCCCCGCGTGGCTGGCTTTGAGCAGTGCGTGTCCTTCGACGCGTTCCGCAGCGAGCGGCAGGAGGTAGCCTACAACGTGTTCTGCCTGTGCGCAGTGTACTTCGTGCCGCTCGTCGTCATCACCGTGTGCTACGTGTGCATCTTCTGCGAGATCCGCCGCAGCAGCAAGGAGCTGGATGGTGAGTACACGCAGCTCAACAATTTTCGAAATTGGATATCTTTGTGTCGGACAAGGTGGACAGACGACCTGGTAAAGGTTGCAGAAAGCCGCTGGATGCAGGTCGCTTCCAACTGGCTGATCTAGATGTCACTGGGGGAGGCCTATGTTCCGCAGCGAGCGGCAGGAGGTGGCCTACAACGTGTTCTGCAGCAGTGAGGAGCTGGACCGTGAGTACACACAGCTCAATTTTTGAAATTGGATATATATGTGCCGGATTTAAAGTCGGAAATTGGTTGGATGACATTTAACTTTTTGGGTAGGTTGACAACTGTGCTGTTACTGTAACTTCGAGGTAAGATGGGTATCTTTCCTACGTTAAACACATGATTTTCTGGATTGGGTCAATTTATAATTTAATTGGCTCGGGTCGGGTCTGTGTATGTGTGCTGGGAGACAGCCCCTGAAATGCATATCTAATACGTTGTAACGCAAATATGGTAATTCCTTACTTGACACTGACTTTTCTTGTGTTGCCTGGTGCATATTTTATTATCTTGTCCGTTATTCTTCACCTCGCTTACTTCTGGTACACCTAGCGCTTTGTCTAATCCCTACTCGTGGTACCATTCCATGCTCTTAGATGCGAACAATAAGCTTTTACTATTAGAGCTATTGCCATCTGACCTACTCAACCAACTGAATAGATAAATCAGATGAAAATGAGCGATAGATAGGGGAATCAGACCACTAACCCCGTAACCGAGAGGCATGAGAGCACGCCGGACTTGGCGTCGCCATCTCTGAGGTCCCGGGTTCGATTCAATAGAATAGAATAGAATAGAAAAAGATTTATTTGACACACACAGAATACAAAAGGAAAAAAAAAACATTTACAGGATAATAAAAACCAGTATGTGTCAAAAAGGCTCGCTCAGCATTTGTCGTGACAGTCAGGGACGTATCACGACGCTGGTATTCACGAACTTTTCTACATTGTCTCAGGTCTGGGTGTCGTGGTAGTACCGTCGTTGCTTCCGATTTCTATAACACAATTTCTTTAGCTACTTACCTTAGAATTAGTGCAATAATTATTAATAATAATTAAATATTGGACAACATCATATAAAGCAATGTATTAATTCTGTCCAATTTGTATTTATTTATTGAACCATGTCACAACCTCATATGAATGTGAAGATATCCTTACGATGTATTCCCCCACCGCTAATGAAGTGATATACGGACAAAGGTTTGAACTAGCGACTCGCAAACTAAGGTTATGAGACAATGGCTCCTACATTGAGCTACCAATGCTCCTTTCTACTAGTGTTTCGTAAACGAACGGCAATTAGTATATTTATTTATTTTAATTAAATAATAATAATATAGCTATGCTTATCTACAAAGTCTGACCCTTGGGCGGAATTTTCGTGTCACATGTTTTATTGTGCAAAATATACATTTAACCCTTCAACTCCCACGAAAATGGATAATCTATATATATAAAAATGAAACCCGTTTTCCGTTGTCACGGCATCACGCGTGAACGGCTGGACCGATTTCGCTCATTCTTTTTTTGTTGTGTTTGTTATTGACAGGAGAAGGTTCTTATGAAATAAAAATATAAGAAAAAGGCGCGGAAAATTAAAAAAAAAATACAAATCTAAAGACAACGGGAACGAAGTCGCGGGCAACAGCTAGTACTTAAATAACAATGAACGTGCGGCAGGCGACTGCCGCTTGTTGGAAGGCGGTTGAAGGATTAAGCTAAATCCTGAATCCACCAGGTAAAACGTGAGACGTTTCGACAAGTGTGCCTCAGAACATATTACGGCTTTTACTCACATATTAAATTGAAAAAAAAATGTGACAGCATAATCAGCCGCTGGTATCAGGGGGCCTAGCGCGAAAGTGTATCGTTCGGTCGGTCGTATTACCCATCAAATTAAAACATCCATTCCCCCGTATCAAAGGTTTGACAATTTATGAACAATTGAAAACAGTCGGGTTTTTTACACGGCTAGATTGAGTTGGTCATATTTTATCAAAGATTGACACATGAGACTGGCCATATTAATGTGTAAGGTTTATACGACCGAACGAAAGATACACTTTCGCGCTAGGCCCCCAGGTGCGGTCGAATCGTAGTACATCACTGCTGATAGCGAAAAATAATAACCCTTCAACCCAGCGAAACGTCACGTCAGAATCCAATAAGTTAAGATAAGTTTTGATTGAAAGTGCCGCATTAACTAATTTCGAAAGACCCATTTATCATCTTTGACACCTAATATGATTCAGAACTTTGTCGTACTTACGGAATTAATAATTAAATGCCACTTGTATAACTTTTGCTCGCGGTTCTGCTTATATTTAAAGTGTTTTGCTGTGTATAATAAAAAATAAAAATAAAATTTGTTTATTAAATACTTAAAAAGCAGTTACATTTGGTTACCTATGGTAAAAACTTAAAACTAAACAGTGCAGAAAAAGATGTTTTGCCTGAACTAGGTGGAACCTGTGCTTCAGGTATAAGAGATCTTATGTTGTACAAATTAATAATATAATTAAATATAAGTAGAACACAATTAAGTTGGGTAACAATTCTAAAATACTAATCTATTTTTTATTTATTTATTTACAAGCTACAAGTAAATCTTCTATTTTATCGTAGGTCAAGTTTTAAAAAAATTTTTTTCGAGTGCTATTTTACAGTTATGATAATTAAGTTCATACATACACGGTGTTATATGGCAAGGATGCAAAGTAACACCGTGTATAAAGTTCTTTATTTATTCTATTATACAGAAAAGGGCCTAAATATGAAAAAAACCTATTTGTAAAAGAATAGTGTGACGTTGATTGCTTAATGCAAACTATATTTTTCCGTCTCTTATTAGTAATGCCAGCATTATAAGGAAGCAGTGCGTGTTTTTTTAGTATTGTGTTCATTACAAAAAGTTAGTCAAAACATTGCAGGATTTATATAGTAGATGTGTAGGGTAGAAGAATGGAAGGGAGTTAGCAACTTTTAAAATTGCTCTCTGGGCTCGTTCAAGTGGGATCATTATAGTTTTTAGTGCTCCACCCCAAGACGTGATGCAATATTGGATTATGGATTGGCATAAGGCCAGATATACTTGTGTAATTAGTTTGGAATTCATGATAAATGTATGTTAGTAGGTTAAAAGTTGTTGGAATATTGCAGTGTCGTGGTGGAATCCTCATTATGATGTTTAAGTGAGAAAAACTTTAGCACATCCAAAATTTATTCCTGTGGCATTTGTCTTTTGGCCTGAATTTAGCAAAAAAAAAACTACCTCACTATGAGGACAAACTTAGCTACTTCAAACTCAATTCTTTGAATGATCGTCGGACTATGTTGGACAATATTTTCTTATACAAGCTTGTTAATGGGATATTAGACTGCCCCTAGTTGCTGTCAAGAGTTAACTTGAATGTTCCTTTTAAATTGCCTAGGATATCTCGATTTAACTTATTTGCGACCAAGAGCTTCAAATCGAATTTAGGTTCGTTCTCTCCTTTAAATAGAATGTTCGCGCAATTTTGCGTCGATGTCTAAGGCCGCAAATGTCGACATTTATTCTGACACTTTAAACCCACATGCCTGAACAAACCGGGTTGGATAAAAGCCTGAGGAACTTTATTAGGGTTCCGTACCCAAAGGGTAAAACGGGACCCTATTACTGAGGCTCCGCTGTCCGTCTATCTGTCCGTCTGTCACCAGGCTGTATCTCATGAACCGTGATTGTTAGAGAGTTGACAATTTTCACAGATGATGTATTTTATTTTTTGCCGTTTTTATATAGTACGGAACCCTACGTGCGCGAGTCCGACTCGCACTTGGCTGTTTTTTTTTTCTTATTGTAATTATAATGTTTAATGTTGAGTAGTAAAGTAAGTTAGTATTGGTGTTGCTTCTAGCTGTGCATGCACCTTTAATTAAGATTGCACTTAACACATTTATTATTAATAAGTATTCTGAATTGGCATACTGTTGGTGTAACCTTGTTGGTGAACGTTATAAATAAAAATAAAATAAAATAAAGTAATATTATGATTCTGCAATATTTAATTTAAACTATATATTTAATATCCATTCTGTTTGGGTGTCGTACACAGTGGTTTAGCAGTTTAGTCGTAGAAACGTAAGGTAGACAAGGTTCCTTTCGCATTACGATATTGACAATATTACAGAAAAGGGTACAGGCATGGAAGAAAATGGTTATTTTTGTGTGACGCTTTAGTGCCTCTTGACAAACACTAATGAGGTCCCTCTGCGTGAGAAACTTTTGTCAACCTTTTCGAGTTACGTTAATCTCTTACATGAAAGGTGTGAAAGGTTTAACCAAGGATTAGGTGTAGGTACCTACGTAAGTCCTCAGACGTACTCTGACTAATCTGTGCTCTTAGGCTAGATTCGACGAAACATAATTAAATAAATAAATAAGGTTTTCCCAGTTTAGCTATTATGAGAATATCGGTTACCTATCATTACAACTATAGTCAATTTAACTATTTTCAATTCAACTACGGTCGATTCACATAAGTTCCACTGTTCCTACTGTTCCACTCACCTATTTTCAATTGAACTAAAATTAACTGAACTAACGGACTATTCATTTAATGTTTGTTTAAGATATTGGTTGTTTCAACTACGTACGAAATACCAAATGGACGACTCGTCTACAGTTTATCAATACTGCGCGCCGTGTTCGATTAATTATTTGCTAAAACGAGGGTAGCGCGTATAGTTTATTTATACTGCTTATTTATAGTTTATTTATACTGTAACGGTTAACTAAAACACATTTTTTGAACTTAAATTGTAATTTAGCGCTCGCCGGCCGCTGCCGCGGCACGCTCACTACAAGTTCGCTCAGCTTTGCGGTTTGTACTGTTATAACCTAACCTAACCCAGATGAAGTCAATATAGCGCGAAGTTTTAATAAAATTTAGGCCCTACCTTCAATTTAGCAAACAATCTTGCGCGGCCCGCCATATTGGTAAACTGTAGGTGAGTCCATTAATGTTTGAATTGACCATATGGATTGATCCTATATGGATTTCGTCCATTACAACATATGTGAAACGATCGTTAGGTTTTTCAACCAATAGGTATTTCGACCGTAGTTGAATTGATAACGTAAATACGTAACCGAGAATATCATAGCTCGTTTCGTTTACGTTTTTCCAACTTACATAGAGCACACACTACTCTGAATATTGTTGTTCTATGGTTCAAGTGTGAATGATGAACGAATGTATAAACCTACCAAAATTTATGAAATCCATTTTCTTCTAGATTGTCTTAAAATGCCTCAACGATTCAATTTTGTAGGATTAAAGAGTGTCAATGCCAATTATTAACATCTTATACTCACTTACTCCAGCTTGGTCGAATCCGGCCTTAGAAGAAGAAGCACCGACTTATATTATTGAATGTAGTAAATCCACACGTGGTGCTCTTTAGTGTAGTTTATTTGCTTTTTGCATCTCTTTTTACTAAATTAAACTGAACACTTTTTAACTTTGACTGCCTTACTTTTTTATTTATTTTTCAAACGCACAACTCATTCTGCTAAATATGTCTTATTAGATATACTACTCTGTCAAGAAAGTACCGGGAAAAGATAAATAATACACAAAATGTTAGTTTTTCATCCAAATTTATTTTATCACCTTCAAAGTATGCTCCTTCAGAAGCGATACACTTACGCCAACGAATAATCCAATCACCAAACCAACACAGAAAGTTCGACGGCTCTCTCAAACTTGAATGAGGATTTTCAGTCACTATTTCCTTTACTTTTGCGATGTTATCTTCAGTAGCAGACGTTGATGGCCTACCAGAGCGAGGCAAATCTTCCATCACATCTCGACCGCTTTTGAACGCTTTGTACCACTCATAAACACGTGTTTTTGATAAAGTCGAACCCTTCTGTAACAATTCCAGAGACTCCGAACACGAAATCCCATTGGCAATGCAAAATTTAAGAATAGTTCTTTGTCCGATGTTTTTGTCCATTATGAAATTCGCAATACACACTAGATATGGTATAACTAAAAACAATACTGTATTTAATCTAATTATCAGATGTAACTCAAACTCCGCGCCAAAATGGAAAACAGTTGTGCCAATCTAACAACAACAAAAAAAATATAATTTTAAATTAGGAACCATAAACAAATCATCAATTCCCGAAAATTTTTCGACAGAATGTATATAAAACTCTAACTACGTAATGTATTTAAGTGTCTATAAATTTCTATCTACTAATATTCTTCACTATCACAGGTTGTATCTTAAGGCCTATTATGAAAATGTATCGTACCTCCGGTTGTATTAAAATATAATCAAAATACCCATTCAATACTTAACCATTCACTTGTAGTATCAATATTTTGACAAAATATGATCAAGTCTTTTAAGCCGTGTAAAGAACACGGCCGTTTTTTATTTCTATTTCATTACACGTTGTCAATAGTTTGATACAATTAATTAGGTTATTTTAATTTGATAGGTTAATACGTCCGGAGGAACGATACATTTTCGTAGTAGGGTATTTGAAACTGCGCAAATAAATAGATTTTGTGTATGTTTCCGATTAATCAAAATGCAAATAAACAGGACTCGCTATTGTTGATTTAGTATGGGCTGTAGAACAATAATATTGACACGGTTATTATTGAGGTATATAAGCGTGGTGTGTGTGGTTAATAACGTAATTAGGTCAGTCAGAACTAGAATAGTGACGACACCTGATTGCCAATTTTCGGGACGTCCCAAGTTATTATGACTCCTGTAAAGATCGACCGCCTTTAGGCGGGATCCGAACTAGAGATGAAAGGACTTGAGTCTTTTAAGTCCTTTAAGTTAGGACTAGATCCGAACCCACGTCTCATCGCATAACAGGTGCGTTTCTAAAAGCTACCGATGACGTTAGCTGACCTGCTGATACTTGTTAAATGGGACGTCCCACCAACTTTCAGATTTAGTAAAACGATATCAGCCGTGTAGTAACATTATGTTTTGTCGGTTCGTCTAGGCGTGCCATGTACGCCAGCGCATTGGGTTTGATACTAACTTTTCCACCAAAAGTTTGTTGTGTCTTTCTAGCATAAGGCATTTATTCCACAAACTTCAATTATTTTGTTTTCAAAAACGGCCAAATGATTTGATTTCTATCAAAAATATAATTTATTCTTTAAAAAATCGGTTTAAAACACGGTAAATAGAGAGCAATAGAAATTAATCAAAATGAACGTAAGGAGACATTCATGACTTAACGAACTCACTTCAACTTATCATAAATTATCCATCCATTAATTTGTCAATGGCAATTATAGATGGACTTCGACCAAAAACCTGGCAACTTCTACGGTATTTTGTGTCACTTTGTTTAGTCCATCCCTCTTGCTGTTTTAGGTATACGAATATAAGATAATAATGACAGAATGCTAAATTGTGAGCACGCACCTTACACATCCACTCTGCTGCTTGGACCTCATTGCAGTTATTATTTGCAATTACACAGCGTCCAATCTCTGTATAATGAAAAAAGCCTTCTCGTGAGACACTCTAGAAACAGCTAGAATAAGTTTCAGGATCAAGTTTAGCTAATCATCTCATCACAGCTGTAATCTCATCATCAAGATTCTCATCTACTGATTTCTCTTACAAACTTTTTTGTCCCGCAATTTTTCCCTATAACTTGGCAACACTAGCCGCAACCGACACGTGCAGCAAAAGTATGCAATAAAGTTATGACAGCACCATTTGGCCGCCCAATGAATGCCGACCGAAATCACATAGTAATTTAGTTATGACGAATTTCATTGATGACAATGTTTTACTACGGCCAATTTATTGACTGAAGTGAAAATCGTAAAAGTATGAGAAAAAAAAAATATTAGCAAGATTTATGTTACATAATGCTATAATTATATTTCAGTGAGTACGAATAAGAAACGGAGCTATTAAATTCTTTAAAAAAAAAGTTTTATCTCTTTTGGAATCATATTAATCTTCTATAATATCGGTGACCTTTATAGAATCCACGAATTATTGTGATATGATAAGTAATATTCAAGTACTTATATATTTTGTTCTTTAGATAAAAAGTATTCGAAAAATTCGTAATATCGGAATAATCCGAATAATAGCTTTGTAAGTATTCCATATATTCGAATAGTAAAAAAAGAAGAATATTACAAGACCTAATCTCTATAGCAGAGCTAATGACTTCCCAATTTTCAATTCCTATGATCACTTCACATTTCTCAAGCCAGTGCTCAGTTATACAAAGGACATGTATATTCATGCATGTCTTGTAAATATATTTATATTTGCCAGTTCTTTGCCGGAAAAACCTTGTTGAACAATATTCAGACAGTTAGTTTTTTTTCCTTTGTCGTTATGGGAAGAGATTTCCTCTACTGTCTTGTTATATAATTTAAATGTTTATTATTTTTAACAGTGTACTACTCTGTCAAGAAAGTACCGGGAAAAGATTAATAATACACAAAATGTTAGTTATTCATCCAAATTTATTTTATCACCTTCAAAGTATGCTCCTTCAGAAGCGATACACTTACGCCAACGAATAATCCAATCATCAAAACATTTTTTAAACGCTCTTTCCGGAATCGAGTTCAGTTCTCGCCGCGAATTTATGTCTTCTACCGGATGAAACCGGGTGCCACGAAGTGGTAATTTGAGTTTAGAAAAAGAAAGAAGTTGGCTGGAGCCATATCTGGTGAATAAGGTGGCTCGATGGTATTTGTTGAGTTTTTGGTCAAAAAATCGTTCACAATGATGGCCTTGTGTGAAGGCGCATTATCGTGGTGCAAAATCCAAGACTTTTTATTCCACAAATCTGGCCTTTTTCGTCTAATTTGCTCTCTTAAACGCCGCATAACGCTTTAGTAATACTCTTTTTTATCGTTTAACCTTCTGGCAAGAATTCTGACTGCACAACACCGCAACAGTCAAAGAAAACAGTCAACATGACTTTGACTTTCGATCGAATTTGGCGCGGTTTCTTCGGTCTCGGTTCAGTTGGAAGGCGCCACTCCGACGCTTGTTGACTAGTTTGCATGTCAAACCCGTAAACCCACGTCTCGTCACCAGTAACAATGCGTTTCATGAATGTTGGGTCGGAATTGACTCGTTCTAGCATGTCCTCAGCGACTCTTTTGCGATTGAGTTTTTGGAGAAAATTCAGGTCTTTTGGGACTAGCCGAGCGGCAACATGTTTCATACCCAATTCATTATTTAAAATGGTACGAATCGACTCGTGTGACACAGAAAGTTCGACGGCTAGCTCTCTCAAACTTGAATGAGGATTGTCAGACACTATTTCCTTCACTTTTGCGATGTTATCTTCATTAGCAGACGTTGATGGCCTACCAGAGCGAGGCAAATCTTCCATCACATCTCGACCGCTTTTGAACGCTTTGTACCACTCATAAACACGTGTTTTTGATAAAGTCTATTCACCGTAAGCCTTCTGTAACATTTTCAGAGACTCCAAACACGAAATCCCATTGGCGATGCCAAATTTAAGACATACTCTTTGTTTGATGTTTTTGTCCATTATGAAATTCGCAATACACACTGGATATGGTATAACTAAAAACAATACTGTATACAATCTAATTATCAGATGTAACTCAAACTCCGCGCCAAAATGGAGAACTGTTGTGCCAATCTAACAACAACAAAAAAAATATAATTTTGAATTTGGAACCATAAACAAATTATCAATTTCCGAAACTTTTTTGACAGAATGTATCTAGTCTATTTGATGTTCGAAATAGAGACCGAATATCTTTTACTTCTTCGGTCACTACTAGGCAAACGTAATTGTGCCCTAGAAGTTTTATACTCCAATCCAAGTTAACACTTAAGTAAAATTACGAAGGCTTTGATGTATTAAACTTGTTGGCATCTCCAACATTTTTAAACCAGAGGGCAATGTAACTTTTATTACTTCTCTCCCTATTTTTAAGAAAGTAACTTAACTTACTCTACGCTTGGTAATAAGACTCTGCTGTGTCTTGTTTTAGAACAATATATTTTTAGGGTTCCGTAGTCCTGACAAGGAACCCTTATAGTTTCGTCATGTCCGTCTGTCTGTCTGTCCGTCCCTCCGAGGTTTTGCTTGAAGACTGTTGACACTAAAGGCTGTAATTTTGTGGAAGTATGTATATCAATCACGCCGACAAAGTTCTAGAATAAAATTTTGAAAAATATTTTTTTAAGGTACCTAGTTTCCATACATGTAACGTGTTGATGATTTTTATTATCGTCTACCCCATCGTGAGGGGTATCGTTGAATAGGTCCTTTAAAATCACTAAAGGGTTGATAAGACTATTTTTCGATTAAGGGTTCCGTTTGCGGAATCTTAAACTTTAAAGTGCAAATTTTTGCTCGAGTAGGGCGTCCCACCCCTCTAAAAGCTAAACTATTGGCTTAAAAATCTGAAAACATACATGATTATAGTGCTTTTCGTGAATTTCAAGGAAAATCATAACGGTTATGATAAATTAGTTAGTTTAAGAGTAATAGCCGTTCAACTTATGTATTAGAAGGTTTTTTACCTAATAACAGAGGAAAACATTATAATTGACTTTAATGAAGTAATTTCTAAAATATAGGTATATATACTCGGTGTTACTTTGCATTCTTGCCATATTTACAGAGGTAACTATATCACTGACAATGATAACAAATCAGTAAAAAAAGAAAGACCTAAATTTTGTTTTTTTAATCTTGAGTATTTTATTTTATCGACAATCTATTAAACACAACACTAATTATCGAAACGCATGCACATCACTGTTCTTATTCATCGGCACAAAATACTTTGTAGTATTACTTGATTAGTGAACGCGTACCGTTCGAGACAAAATCGGTTTATTCCTATGTGTACTGCAAAACCAAATTTACAAAAAACTTAGTGTGCTTTATTTATTGGAGTCTCTAGTTTATCTAAACAATAGGTATTGTTCCCTACTTTTATCTCTGTGAATATGGCAAGGATGTAAAGTAACACCGTTATATATATATATATATATATATATATATATGTTTTATATTTTATTTATATTGTGGTAACGTCAGGCAACTACGGAACCCTACACTGCGCGATTTTCCCAGTGACTTCCAGATTGGCCGATTGGAAGTGGCCTGCATCCAGCGGTTTCCTGCAACCTTTATCAGATCGTCTGTCCACCTTGTGGGTGGACGTCCCACGTTGCGCTTGCCGGTACCTGGCAATAAGATTATAGTATTATTTCAGCACATGTATATATTAGACCAGAGCGGTAACCACGAACTCTTAAAACAATCTCAAATCTGTCAAACATTATCATTTCTGTCAAATTTTGTATGAAATGACGTACCAAAATTGACAGATTTGACAACTTTGAGATTGTTTTAAGAGTTCATGGTTATGGCCCTGAGCCAATTTAGATAAGTTAGTTTTCTGAAATCACAAATTGGGAATCAAACAAGGTCCAAAACCATCAAGGCGAATCACTGCGGCAATACGTTAATTGTGTAATATAGATATTACGTCTCAACTTTCATCTTGGACTTAATTTAAGTCTAAGATGAAAGTTGTAAGTCTAAGATGAAAGTTGAGACGTAAAATATTATAATTTATCATTTTAAAAGATCTCACAAAACATTGGGAATATCCATGCTTACGGTTTCCCGTTCCCCTTAATTTAAATGGGTAATTTTGAGCAGAAAGCGGGTAGATACGTTCGCATGTCAGTCAGAGGCGGATAAGCTTTTTGTTGTTGTAAGTAATCAGCTTGTGTAAACAAGCTTCAAGCTTCCAAATATAATGTTTTAAGATATTAAAGGCACTGAGCAAATTCCGCACGGGACGGTAGGTGAGGGGGAGGGATACGGACGGAGGGAGTGGCGGTTCTTTTGTAATAAGCTTTTCGGAACGCGGAATTAAGGATTCCATTTATCGTATTGTTGGATACACGCTTTAAAGGTGCCTTAGGTTTTATTTAATAGGAATTTGCGAGGGTTTATATAATAAAATTTTGGTGAACAAAGGTAGTACCTATACTTATTATGAGTATTGAAATATCGAATTACACGGTAGGTGTTATAAAGGTGTTATAGTTTACAACACACACAGTCAACTATCCATTTTTCAGTTTTCCATACTTCCCAACTACTTATGTTTCTTAACTTTGATAAATAGCATATTTTGATATCCCTTATGTATTTTTAAATGAAACTATTTTTACGGATTATTAAATAGGAACACAAATTAATATTAACTGAGTGACGGTAGTTTATATTTTTTCAAAATATTGTAAAGACGAATAACACCTTAGTCTACCTGTGACCACGAACGCTGTAAAGTGTTCGAAACGTCAGGTTAAATAAAATGTTAATAAATCGCGAAATAATCCGTAAAAGTAGTTTCATTTAAATGTATCGTGTTCGCGTAAATAAAAGACAACAGTATCCCTTATGTATGTAGAATCTATTTACTTTTTTCGCTTTAACTTTGTATTCAGTGAGTTATTTATAAGAATTCATTATAAATAACTCACTGAGAGAGACTACGAGAGACACAAAGAGACTCATTTATAAGAATTACCTATCTTATACCTACAGTATAATACTCACTCTGCCTACAGCATTCAATGGATTTTTCTAATCTTTTAGATACATTATCTTATTTCTTTATCCACCCAGCAAAAAAAAAACTTTTATATTTTCATAACTTCTGAAATATCCGTGCCCTTACTGGGCTAATGCGTCCGTTTTGGTGGAAGTATTTTCTCAGGTTTAGGGTTTCGGAAGAATTTATTAATATTAATTCTTATAAGCGTTCCTGCTTTATTATGAAAATCTAAAACGGTCAAGTTTATTTTATTTTATTTTATTTGGGATAAAAAACAATTATACAATCGTTAGACAAAACAAAACAAAAGTTAAATGGCAAATAAGATAGGTAGGTAGTCCGATAAGAACTGGGCAAGAAAGAAATAAGTTAGTTGGTACTAATCGCACTTATGTAGTGTAGAGCTTACGGTTTCACACATGAAGACATTCTGAAAGTTTTCCTGAAAGTTTCGTGCTGATCCATTCAATCATCGAAGCAAATAAGCCAACTTTAGCACTTCGGAGTGGTTTAGTTGTACAGTCGACAGTTCATAAATATACCACGTAAACGTTTCTTAATCGATTTTGAACTCTAAATACTGGAATTTAAAGGATAAAGAAATTTTTAATTTCTGGGTCACTGGGTGGTGTTGTTGTACAACACCTATCGTCGATTATACTAAACCTGAGCAAGCTAAATTTTTAACAAACAGACAAACTAGACTTAGCGAAAAAACTAGACTCCGCTACTGTAGTTCGAAGGTCACTATTTTGACGTACGTTAGTTCGAAAGTATAAGAGTACGACGTACGTTAGTTCGAAAGTATATGAGTACGATGTACGCTAGTTCGAAAGTGCACGGCAGCGAAGTATGAAATGCCGGCGTACATTTATTACAAAGTTATCGAGTGCGATGTATATTTAATCAAAAGTACACAGTTGCGAAATACGAAATTACAAAGTACGTTGGTTCCAAAGTATGAGAGTACGATGTACGTAAGCTAATTAAAAAAAACTGAAAAAAACTGTGTACTTTTGATTAAATATACATCGCACTCGATAACTTTGTAATAAATGTACGCCGGCATTTCATACTTCGCTGCCGTGCACTTTCGAACTAGCGTACATCGTACTCGTATACTTTCGAACTAACGTTCGTCGTACTCGTATACTTTCGAACTAACGTACGTCGTACTCGTATACTTTCGAACTAACCAACGTACTTTGTAATTTCGTATTTCGCAACTGTGTACTTTTGATTAAATATACATCGCACTCGATAACTTTGTAATAAATGTACGCCGGCATTTCATACTTCGCTGCCGTGCACTTTCGAACTAGCGTACATCGTACTTGTATACTTTCGAACTAACGTACGTCGAAATAGTGACCTTCGAACTACAGTAGCAGAGTCAAAAAATATAATCCTACAAGTTTGTACGAAACCCTTGATGCTCGAGTCAAGGTCGCATTTTGCCGGTTTTGAAAAAAAAAACCTGTATTATCCTAATTCTAATGGGTCCGCAGCGCCGTGTTTTCGTGTTTGCAAACACGATTCCATTGCTTGCTAACCGAATAGGGGCGTGGCCTGAGAGTTTTGTTAGTAAAACACATTAACATGTTTGCTGTCATGAATGGCTTACATGTCCCGCGTTCGCCTGCGGCATAGACTTAGCATTCGCTGTACATTCTATATCTATGCCTGCGGGGAGGGTAAGTGACACAAGGTGACGTATCATTTGAAGTTTATGTGACAATAATTCAGATTATTGAAATGAAACAATAACAAAGCAACAATAGGCGCAACGGACTGTCTGTTTTGCTTACAAGTTTTGCAAACATGTTTAGATATCGTGTTTTGTTAGAAAATTGGCACTGCGGCGCGGTCGCTAAGGGCGGGTGCCCTTAATGACCCCTAACATTTTTATAGAACCTTTAAGCTTATGTTCAGACGACGCGTCACTTTACCGCGAGATAATATACAGCGCCATCTCTGAGCTACGCACAGAACTGTTTGCTTACATGCTTTTTGTCAACAGAGAAGTGCCCGGTGCGCAGCGGCATCGCGCACGTGCGCCTGCGCCGCTCCGGCCGCCGCGTGCTGGAGCGCGCGCGCCGCCGCACGCTGCGAATGACCGTCACAATCGTCTCCGTGTTTGCGCTGTGCTGGCTGCCTTACGCTACTATGGCTATGTGGTAAGTTTTGGCTACTTGTAAAAGTGTATTTTGAGGTCATCACATCACCAGCCTATATCAGTCCACTGCTGGACACAGGCCTTTCCAAAAGGAGGATCCTCTCCAAAAGGAGGATTTTGCCATAATCGCCACGCTTGGCAGGCGAGTTGGCGATCGCAGTTTGGCCAATGGTGGAAAGGAGACGCTGCTGCCCGTCTTCTTGTGGCGGTTCTCCTGTAGTCGCCTCTTACGACACCCATAGGGAGAGAAAGGGTGGTGCTATTCTTTTAACGTGCCGGCATCACACGACACTTTTTGAGGTCGATTTCTAAATACTAAACGTTAGATTACCGCCATTTTGGAGTCGAAGGTCACTTCAGTGGTCTTCCTTGCTTCCTGGTTCGCGACGCCGCTTTTTAACTATACGCCCAGGTTTAACAGACACAAAATATAATCTCCATTGTTATGCGACCGCTGGCGGTCTTCTGATCCTCAACCGGTTAACGAACTAGGGGAAGTAGACAAGTGGCAATCACTCCACAGCGAAACGACATCGAAATTCGTCTTCGCTGGTCTGTCAGGTATACTATGATAATGATAACAGTTTACCTACGACATTTCACGACGATTTCACGACGGCATATGACATTGCCATACATTTTGTCATTTTCGAACTTTGTTATCGTAGGTAGTTAGAATTTAGAAAGGTAGATTGATCGACGATCTGCCTGTGCCGATATTTTGGCTATCGAAATAAAATAATGATTTACTTTACATGACATTACCCACATAATATTTTTATGATTTTAATTTGCAAATGATCTTTTATGTATTAGTTATTTGGTGCTCTATTACTGGCTTTCCACCTAACACTATATTCGGGGCATCCTGTATCATGCCATTTAGTTCAAAACTCCTGTTCTTCGTATAATTAGACCTGCTGCATAATTGTTCCGTATTGTCCGTTGCCATCTTCCTTACGAGAGTGATCTACGTTGCATCTCTTAATGGATTGTGTACAAGAGGCCTATTACGAAAGCACGGTAATATATGACTTTGACGAAAGTGTCCGAATAACCTAATAAAATAAATTAAAATTACCAACGATTTGTGTCAAACAAAAATCTTTGGTAATTTTTTAAGAGATGTCACAAGATAAAAGCGTGCACATGTTTTGCTATTACAAATACGAGTACCATCAGAAAAGACCTGATAACCTTTAAATTTCGATCAAGTCAGCCTTTAAACATAAACGAATCAAATTTTCAACGGTTTGGGAGTTATGTGTCACAGGTGCCGTGTGGTGCCGGCACTTTAAAAGAATTGCACCACCCCTTCTCTTCCTATGGGTGTCGTAAGAGGCGACTACAGGAGAAACGCCACAAGAAGACAGGCAGCAGCGTCTCCTCTCCACCATTGGCCAAACTGCGATCGCCAACCCGCCTGCCAAGCGTGGCGATTATGGCAAAATCCTCCTTTTGGAGAGGCCTGTGTCCAGCAGTGGACTGTTATAGGCTGGTGATGTGATGATGATGAAGTGATGTGTCACAGACAGATACACAGACATATAGACATATTTTCTTCGAGGCTTAAATATTCATATTGTAGGTCTGTACCTACAATATGAATCGATGTTTCCCCAATCGCGCCTATTATTACCGCAAATTGATAAGGAACCCTGACACTAACTTTATCTTCGTAACATTCACTAGCAAAATGGTTTCCAATATTTGTGTATGATTTTGAGTTGAATACCTGCGGTAGTAAAGAAGTGTTTGTATTGTAACAAGCGAAAGCCTCCACAAACATTTACACAACAATAGAGAAAAAAGAGGAAATATTGATAACAAATTTTCCTGAAAGCCTTTTAGATAGGTAGGTATATATAATTTTTACAGAGTAAAAAAATTTTGTTTTTTGGGTCTAAAGTCAACACGGAACACTTGTAGTTTTGCCATGTCCGTCCGTCTGTACCGTCGCAGCCAAGTAAGTTGCGTTCATATAATAATGATCGTTCTATAAATCCCGATCGCTGCGGCTATAATACTTAAACATTTCTATTAAGCCTCGGGTCTGGGTGTTGTGGTACTATCGTTGTTTCTAATTCTATAACACATGTGCTTTAGCTACTTACCTTGGGATCAGAGCAATGTATGTGGTGTCGTCCAATATTTATTATTTATTTAGCAGTCAGAATTGAACCGGGGCCCTTTACGTTCAGGTGCCATTACACAATCGCATCGTCATGTATATGTCGTGGATGTCGTCTTAGAATTTATCTCTTATATGGCCAACCGTTTCAGAAATGGTCGTTTTTCGTGATGCGGCATAGTACCCGCTTGCCATCATGATGTGTTTAGGCTAGATCAATAAATCAGTCAGCGTTTGACGATATATTTATTTATTTATTTTATATAATACGGATGCACGCCTACCTTAGGTCAGCAAGGGTTTCTTTCTCCTCCTTCTTGGTCCAGGACTGCGTGGATGGCCACGCGGACACGGGCAGAACGTGGCCCGTATTACAGCAAACACAAAAACACAACACTTTAAATGATAATATTCTATGCCGAAATAGGTACCTACACTTTTCACAAACCTTTTATAATAAGTATGACCGACTACTTCATGAAATGGCCAAACATTGGTGGTCATATTATCCGTAATCCGTAAAACTGTTATCGTTTAGAAATTAAGCTAGGCGAATTTGTGGTTTAAGACATTTATTTATTTTATTTTATTTATTTAAAGGCACAACTGTCCCAACTACGCATTCATACAAATTCGCTTACTTAAGAAACACACGTTACAAAAAATTATACAGTTGGTGTTTACGCGAAACGAGTTCACAATACAGGGTTTTTTACATTTATTGTAGTTAGTAGCTAAACTTTAGATCTAAACTAGAATTATTTCTTAAAAGCGATAAATAATTCTATATTACTATATAATAATTTTATGAAAATTACTCCAAAAACGGGCGCAGCGCAAAGTCACAAATCATGAAATTCGACACGTTATTGGGCAAGTTATTTAACAACTAAAATCTTTTTATTTATTCATTTCCTTTGAAAATTACAAACATTTAATATGGTTTAATTTATCTATTGACCAAAATTAATATAAAACTTTAAGATTATTATTTGTGTAGATACAAAGATAGTTTTAAGTCTAGGTTATAATGGGACTGTCATACTCTGTAAAAGTTAAAATAGGTGTCCTCTTTTTAACCGACTTCAAAAAAAGGAGGAGGTTCTCAATTCGTCTGAATGTTGTTGTTTGTTTTTTTTTTTTTTGTATGTATGTTACGCGACTACGCCGTCAATTATGGACCGATTACAAAATTTATTTTTTAGTTTGAAAGGGTATACTCCCGAGGTGGTCCCATTTCCACCAAGTCAGATTCTGATGATGGGATCCCTGGGAAATCGAGGGCAACCCTCAATTTTTGTAGGCACCCATAATGTTTTGCATATATTTTCTGACTCGATGCTGATTTTCGGGTCTGGTAATCATCATGTCATGTTGCTGACCTGATGATGGAAGCCACAGAACTCCTTAACGGATAGGAGTTAGAAGATAATACTGCTTTTTGTCGACAGAACGTATTTCGCAGTGTGTTGAGCAGACGTGGAGCTTATGAGGTACCAGACCGCCAATTTTTATTTACTGGGGGCGTACCCGCACACCCAGTAACGAAAAAAAATTTGAAAGTTCCTTTCTTAATTTAAGCTGTTATTTAATGCGAGACCTTATCCTATGGTTACGACACCAAAATAGCCGCCGTTCTGGTTGGAGTGTAGGTAAACCCTTTTCTTAAGACTTAAAAATTTTCGTCGAAAAATTTACCCTATATAACACCTTATTTTTATCATACCATTGGATGAGGGGTCCATAGGGGACCAATATTAGTTAAGGTTACTTTGCTGTAAAGTAATTTTTGGCGAAGTTAGGAGGGAAAAAATAGAGGACTTAACACTTAAAATTGTAAAATAAAAAAAGTTTAATAAAAAACTAAAAACCGACTTCAAAATGAAACTAAAAAGCGAAAAATAATATTGACTAAAACATACCTAATCAGTTCTTTTTGGAGTCGGTGCGAATGAACACATTTTAACTCTCGATGGCTGGCACCGACTCCAAAAAGAACTGATTAGGTATGTTTTAGTCAATATTATTTTTCGCTTTTTAGTTTCATTTTGAAGTCGGTTTTTAGTTTTTTTATTAAACTTTTTTTATTTAATAATAAATTAAAGACAAACAGAGTCGACGGTATCTGCTAGACTTAGAGTTACAACGAATAATAAATTATGAAAGATTATCACGATTAAATTCGTTGAAGCAGGTCTTTTCTTGTAAATTGTTGTTTTATAAGCTTTACTTGGTCGGCTCGGCGATCGTGCCGATATAAATCTTTGTTACAAGTTACAGTCGTTGGTTAAGCAGCCACAGAGCATTTAAATTTTAGCTAAGCAGCTTAAAATAATAAAGGCTTTAAATTTCGATAAATTATTCTTTTGTTTTTAAAACAGGATGTAATTATTTTTTATATTAAAAAAAACAATGGACAAAACACAAACGAAATCTCAAACGGTGTTGTATTTGGCATATTTATTTCTATTAATTAACAGAAGATATTATTGATTGGACTCTCCATTAATATTTCTATGATTTGACCCAAATATTGGACAACATCACATACATTGCTCTGATCCTAAGGTAAGTAGCTAAAGCACTTGTGTTATAGAAATCAGAAACAACGACGGTACCACAACACCCAGGCCCGAGACAATATAGAAAATTCGTTTTCTACATTGACCCGACCGGGGATCGAACCCGAAACCTCAGAGATGGCGACGCCATATATAGTCCGGGGTGCTCGCCTCTCGGCTATGGAGGTCGTAAACAGGGCACTGTTAGTTTTTTTTTAAGATTATATGGTCCCATATTAAAATGTTGTTTTGGGACAAAGTTTTTTATTGTCCACCAACCAATTGCTATTCTGAATAAATCTGTTTCAGACTTTCGATATTCGTTTTTCGCAAAAAACATTGGTCGAAAGGGACCGTTAGAATTTACCCTAAAAACAACATATTTTGCCTTTCAAGTAGGTATCCGTATTCCGCCTTTAACGAAAAGGTTGGGTCACTAGCTCCCAGTGTCCTTTTTACCCAAAGTAATTTATTTGTGCCTCAAACAAGCCATTTTTACGACATAATTTACATGTGTGCAATAAACAATTTGAATTTGAATTTTAGATAAAACTCGATAACAAATGGCTGTAATATGTCCCGTATATACTTAAGGCCGTCATCATAAAATTCCGTCTCCGCATCATTCATCATTATTCTTCCTTTTGTAAATTCATTACTTTTTGCATTTAATACCAATTGTACCATACGTACATCATTTGTCGTGAGTTTTGACCTTATCTAATCTAACATAATAGTTCTGAATACAAGTTATTTTTATCATGCATTTGTATCGCTCTAAGTCAACCCTATCATATTTAAATATACGGCATCCCCGTACACTATAAATAAATAACAGTACACCTAATAGTAACATACAGAAGTATCTCTTTTGCTTTTTTTCGGTTGGTATCTTGTGAGCAGGGGCGTGCAGTGCATAAAGGCGATTAGGCATTGCCCACCTGGTAAATGAAAAGAGGTAGGCAGTAGTTACTTGCAAATGTGTTGTCATTATGATGAAAACCACTGATTTTCGTCAATAAAACACTTAAGTAATTATCTACTAGTGTTCTAAGAGACTTGAGTCCTAAAGTCTTATAACAATGGGACTTGAGTCCTTTTTTGGTGACTGAGTTATTTTTAAAGACTCGAGTCCGAGTCCAACACATGTATTAGAGTCTTTTAAAAAAGACTTGAGTCATGACAACGAGAACTCGTATCGTGATCGTGACTGAGTCTTTTTAAAAGAACTTGAGACTGACTTTAAGCCAGCGTTCGTTACCACAACGCTCAAAATAAAAATATACTAAATAAAATAGTATGCACCCTATCTTAGCTATAAAGACTCAAAGGACTGAGAAGACTAAAAGGACTCGAAAAGACTCATGACTTGCGAGACTAATAGTCTCGAGTTAAACCAATGCCCGCCACAGCTTCTGAGTGCTGGTAAGTAAGCCTTTCATAATTACACCAAAGCAGTAGGTAGGTTAAAAAAATAACTGTGACGTGTAAAAGATCTTAATTAATATAACAGAAATAAATGTTTTATTTTATTGAACGTGCAGAACGAACGCAGCCTCGCAATAAGCCTCCATTCGCTTTTCATGTATTCTGTTTGAAATAAATCGAGACATTTAAATATGCGCGATATAATTTAATCTAGTAACAGTTAAAATGATTGCTACAAAGTAGGTATTCTGTGCTTAAGTAAAGAGGAACAGCGAAAGTTTCACAAAACTCAGACAGTTGAATGAAGTAATATAGAGAGCTGAGAATACTTTCTCAAAGGAATGCTTTTCAAATGTTTTAGTTTCAGTTTGAAATTATTATAATTCTCAACAATAATTTATAATAATAAATCAGACAACTTTTTACATCCCTTCAAAGGCAGTATAAATAAATATATATAATAAATATTGGACAACATCACATACATTGCTCTGATCCTATGGTAAGTAGCTAAAGCACTTGTGTTATAGAAATCAGAAACAACGACGGCACCACAACACCCAGACCCGAGCTAATGTAGAAAAGTTAGTTTTCTACACATTACATTACATTACATTGACCCGACCGGGGATCAAACCCGGAACCTCAGAGATGGCGGCGCCATTTAAAGTCCGGCGTGCTCGCCTCTCGGCTACGGAGGTCGTCAGTAATGTTGAATGTTTGTAAAATATTTGAAGTGAAGAAAACATGTTTTATTTTTCGATTTATTTAATTTACTTCTCACATCTTTACTACATCTCTTTAGCATAACGTTAGGCTTGGGCGGGCATTTTTTTTCCATAAAATGATCAATATCTTGATCGTTTTTTTTAAAAAAAAAAACAATAAAAGTATCAGTACTCTATAATAAATAAATAAAAAAAACCGGCCAAGTGCGAGTTGGACTCGCGCACGAAGGGTTCCGTAACATTTCCTATAAAACCGGCAAAAAAATCACGTTTGTTGTATGAGAGCCCCCTTAAATATTTATTGTATTCTGTTTTTTACTATTTGTTGTTATAGCGGCAACAGCAATACATCATCTGTGAAAATTTTAACTCTCTAGCTATCACGGTTCATGAGATACAGCCTGGTGACAGACGGACAGACAGACGGACAGACAGACGGACAGTCAGACAGACGGATAGCGGAGCCTTAGTAATAGGGTCTCGTTTTACCCTTTGGGTACGGAACCCTAAAAAAGTACTTTTGGAAGTAAGTTTGCGTGGTGGCAAAGCCATATTTTTGGGACGTGTATGTATAAGTGCCCGGACTGCCCGGATATACAGGGTGTACAAAAGAATGGGACACTCCTTATAACCACGCGATCAGCTGGTGATATACAACAACTTTTCCTATGGGAGCAACATCGAAATCGTAATTTTATTTCTAGATGTTCCTTACATTATCAGCGAAGTATGCGTGTAAGTTTGTTTGGAGCAGCTAAAAAAAATCTTGATCTCTCGATGTTGCTCTCATAGAAAAATTTGTTGTATATGACCAGCTGATCACGTGGTTTAAAAGAGTGTCCTATTCTCCTGTACTCTCTGTATAGGGAGGGCCTATACCTACACTGAATAAATGATTAACTTCGATCAGCTTATATAATAACTTTAATATAACTTTTGATGCTGACTGTTCAAAGGACAAATCCAAAGTTTTTATAGATACAAACTTGCGTTAGCCAAGAATGGCCATACCCAGAAATTGACTGTTTCATTCACAATGTCAAACCATTTCTCCAAGAAAATACCTAAGTATACATATCTCTTCCAGGTACATGATAGACCGTCCTTCAGCTCTCCGCGTTTCTGTGCGAGTTCAGGACTTGCTGTTTGCCATGGCTGTCTCCAACTCCTGCATGAACCCACTGGTGTATGGGTCCTACACGCTGGACATCCGCGGCGCCTTCAGAAGGTTTCTTAAGAACACCTGCTGCCGTTCGACATCAGCATCAGACACTATAGGTTGGGATACCCAGATAACTCGTCTTCTATCATCGTCATCATCATTTCAGCCGGTGGACGTCCACTGCTGAACATGGGCCTCTCCCCCAGTGACTTCCAAATTGGCTAGTTGCGCGCGAACTGCATCTAGCGTCTTCCTGCAACCTTTACCAGGTCGTCTATCCACCTTGTGGGTGGACGTCTCACGCTGAGATTGCCGGTACGTTGCCTCCATTCCAGAACCTTACTGCCCCATCGACCGTCAGTTCTACTGTGCCTCGACCACTGCCTCTTAAGCTTGCTAATCCGTCGGACTATGTCAGCGACTTTTGTTCGTTTATTCGATCTTGTAAAGCAACACCGAGTATAGCCCTTTCCATAGCGCGCTATGCAACCTTGAGCTTCCTTATAAGGCCCATAGATAGGCGTATTCTATTAAGAGTGTGAATTGTGTGTTATATCCCATCAAGTTTTATGCTATTACTCTCTCAATTGATGGTAGAAAACATTGAGTGACACCATTACGATTGCAGCCGACCAAATCCATTTGTAGTCACGACTCATTGAGCACATCATATAGAGCATTAGGACAATCTTTTTCCGAAACACAGATTTAGCATACTAAATATGAGAAGTTACAAGTCCAGTCAACACTCGCACATATAAAAGTCTTAAACTTAAATAATGGTGGAATTTGCGTCGAACAAAATAATTATATTTTTACTCTTTATGGTGTGTGTCTCCATCTTACGATCACGACTGTACTCAGAATGTGTGATAACTGCAAATCTGCAGTCCATCTTGATAGAAACAAAGCTAGCATAATGTGAGGCGACAGGCATAGGCTTGGACGAAATTATATTAATTTATAAATAATAAATAAATATTGGACAACATCACATACATTGCTCTGATCCTAAGGTAAGTTGCTAAAGCACTTGTGTTATAGAGATCAGAAACGACGACGGTACCACAACACCCAGACCCGAGGCAATATAGAAAAGTTCGTTTTCTACATTGACCCGACCGGGGATCGAACCCGGAACCTCAGAGATGGCGGAGCCATTTAAAGTCCGGCATGCTCGCCTCTCTGCTACGGAGGTCGTCCGCTTAAATTTCTGTTTATGATGTAAGCTATCTAGTCGTGCAAGGTTGTTGATGTTTTTAAAATAACCCTGTATAAGGTATTTTAAATATTCTGCCACGGCTGCACTGGGTGAAAGTTAGTGAACAATTTCGTTCCACGGATTTTTTTTTTTTTAAGAAGAGACGGGAAATAAATAAGTATGTACTTGCTTCATTTTGCATAACAAACTCTGCTATTGCATTTGACAATGTGCAAGAGCGAAACCGTAACGTAGAGCGAGCTATACAGTATGTTAATTAACGAAAGGCGTTCCCGTTAACTAAAATAGTAGAGCGGAATAGTACCTAGCGTATTTGCGCTGCTCAAATCCCATTTATATGTCTCGTGACGTTGCCGTTTGGCGGTATTGAGGGAAAGTGGGCATAAGGGTGTTTAATTTTACGTATCGTAAAATATTTTTTGTGATCTTTTAAAATAAACACATATTTTTTTGGTTCGGAATATTTTTTCTCATACGTACTGACGTTATACTGTTACGGGTTAACGCCTTTGGTTAGTTAACATACTGTATAGTTGGTGGTTTCGGGCAGGTGTGGACGGTTTGGAACAAAATTAAGCTGAATCTTTAGTTTATTTTTATTTTTTAAATAAAAAATTGATCTCGTCCTGGGCATAAAATGTCTTAACGCAACAATTTCATTCATTGCATCAGAGGGAGACATTTTTGAAACACCTTTTATATGCCGGAAAAGAATACCTTCTGCTCAGGAATTTAATAAAGGCGCTTGTTTCAGCCAACTCCGGCTCTAGTTCTACCAAAAAGAACATGACCCCGGAAACGCCGCTGGTAACACCGCTAAAGGTAAGCCCGGAGTCCGGACTGAGTTAGAGTTCCGTATGTCAAATTCAAATCATTTATTGCGTGTCAAATAAAGATTTTGTAAATGGAAGGTACAGAAACGCCCTGCAAAGGCGTGCCAATTTTCGAGGGCTAACTATGTTTGTGCCAGTTGAATTATCACAAACAATAATAAAAAAAGTTTAATAAAAAACTAAAAACCGACTTCAAAAAGAAACTAAAAAGCGAAAAATAATATTGACTAAAACATACCTAATCAGTTCTTTTTGGAGTCGGTGCCAGCCATCGAGAGTTAAAATGTGTTCATTCGCACCGACTCCAAAAAGAACTGATTAGTTATGTTTTAGTCAATATTATTTTTCGCTTTTTAGTTTCATTTTGAAGTCGGTTTTTAGTTTTTTATTAAATTTTTTTTATTTTACAATTTTAAGTGTTAGGTCCCCTATTTTTTCCCTCCTAACTTCGCCAAAAATTACTTTACAGCAAAGTATCCTTAACTAATATTGGTCCTCTATGGACCCCCCATCCAATAGTAAGATAAAAATAAGGTGTTATATAGGGTCAATTTTTCGACGAAAATTTTTAAGTCTTAAGAAAAGGGTTTACCTACACTCCAACCAGAACGGCGGCTATTTTGGTGTCGTAACCATAGGATAAGGTCTCGCGTTAAATAACAGGTTAAATTAAGAAAGGAACTTTCAATTTTTTTTTCTTTACTGGGTGTGCGGATACGCCCCCAGTAAATAAAAATTGGCGGTCTGGTACCTCATAAGCTCCACGTCTGCTCAACACACTGCGAAATACGTTCTGTCGACAAATTGCAGTATTATCTTCTGACTCCTATCCGTTAAGGAGTTCTGTGGCTTCCATCATCAGAGCAGCAACATGACATGATGATTACCAGACCCAAAAATCAGCATCGAGTCAGAAAATATATGCAAAACATTATGGGTGCCTATAAAAATTGAGGGTTGCCCTCAATTTCCCAGGGATCCCATCATCAGAATCTGACTTGATGGAAATGGGACCACCTCGGGAGTATACCCTTTCAAACTAAAAAATAAATTTTGAAATCGGTCCATAATTGACGGCGTAATCGCGTAACATACATACAAAAAAAAAAAAAAGAAAAACAACATTCAGACGAATTGAGAACCTCCTCCTTTTTTTTGAAGTCGGTTAAAAAAGGAGAGTAAAGGTTTACACTGATATTGTTTATATTGCTTTCTAGGCTTTTAAAAATTTCTGACTTTCTTTTAATCTATTAACATCTTTACTTATGTTATAAACGCGAAAGTTTGTAAAACGCAAAAACTACTGAACTGATTTAGATGAAATTTTGCACACAAACGAAGTTGCGGACTAAGTTAGTGATAATCATTGTCTTGCAAAGTAGCCATGTCTATAATCGCAGACCATAAAAAGTGTTTTTTTTTCAATTGTAAGTAGATAATAAAGATTGTTGAAACTTTCAGACAATAAAGTAAAAATTAAAATAAGTTGGCTATAAATGTTTCGTTTAGATTTTTTTCGAATTTTTTAACCTTTTAACAATCATTTCAATGGTCGAGGTAAATTTAAAGGCATTACATTAGAAGATGAGTTGCTCCGAACCTTTGTAAGTATTTATCTTGAAGAAAGTTATAAGACCAATCTCATTTCAAAATTGTCAAAGTGTTATTTAATTAGGTTCTATCAGAGTTTTAAATACTTAAGAGTCACGACATGACAATAGATTTCTTAAAAATTTCAATTAAAATTTTTATTTCATAAAGTGGTCATTCACTCTATAATTGAAATTCGATATTTATAGAAAACTGGAAAATCGACGAGGATTCTATTAGATTCAAATCGTGTTTTGCTAAATATGCATAAACGATTTCGTAGATAAGTATCTGTTCCAATTGAAAAACAGAGTTTTTAATTTAAAAAATGCCGTCTGAATTTATTTAAAATGTAAAGCAGGTAATTAAACTTGTGTGCTCTATGTGGGTACACTTATTTAGTCACAAAGTGATTTTTTTAAGTTACTAAAAGCGATAGACATACTTCAAAATCATAAGAAAAAAACCAGCGTTTTTATGAGTCTTTATTAGGCTAAACCAGTGGAATGACTAATGTTTTTCATTTTACTTAAGTTACGATTTTTTCTAAATTTTTACTTTGTCTATTTGACTGTAATCTGGATAATTATGAATTTATGATCCTGCATACGTTGCCCTTGGCAAAATTTAATTCAATTCAATTCAAATATTTTATTTCAGATTCAAATTTAAAATACACTGTCTGGTACAGTACGCGAAGTTGAGCGCTGCTGGGGCAAAGAGTGGGGATTAGGGCATGTAATATCGGAAAGTTTTCAATTCGGATACTGATTTCCGATATTAGATCTCAATATCGGAATTCCGATATTAATATCGGAATTTCAAGTTTAAAATAAAAAGTTCAAAAACTAAAACCCGACTACGTAATTACACCCCTTTTTTAACCGACTTCAAAAAAAAGGAGGAGGTTCTCAATTCGTCTGAATGTTGTTTTTTTTTTGTATGTTTGTTACGCGATTACGCCGTCAATTATGGACCGATTTCAAAATTTATTTTTTAGTTTGAAAGGGTATACTCCCGAGGTGGTCCCATTTCCACCAAGTCAGATTCTGATGATGGGATCCCTGGAAAATCGAGGGCAACCCTCAATTTTTATAAGCACCTATAATGTTTTGCATATATTTTCTGACTCGATGCTGATTTTTGGGTCTGGTAATCATCATGTCATGTTGCTGACCTGATGATGGAAGCCACAGAACTCCTTAACGGAAAGGAGTTAGAAGATAATACTGCAATTTGTCGACAGAACGTATTTCGCAGTGTGTTGAGCAGACGTGGAGCTTATGAGGTACCAGACCGCCAATTTTTATTTACTGGGGGCGTACCCGCACACCCAGTAACGAAAAAAAAATTAAAAGTTCCTTTCTTAATTTGACTTGTTATTTAACGCAAGACCTTATCCTATGGTTTCGACACCAAAATAGCCGCCGTTCTGGTTGGAGTGTAGGTAAACCCTTTTCTTAAGACTTAAAAATTTTCGTCGAAAAATTGACCCTATATAACACCTTATTTTTATCATAACATTGGATGGGGGGTCCATAGAGGATCAATATTAGTTAAGGTTACTTTGCTGTAAAGTCATTTTTGGCGAAGTTACGAGGGAAAAAATAGAGAACTTAACACTTAAAATTGTAAAATTAAAAAAGTTTAATAAAAAACTAAAAACCGACTTCAAAATGAAACTAAAAAGCGAAAAATAATATTGACTAAAACATACCTAATCAGTTCTTTTTGGAGTCGGTGCGAATGAACACATTTTAACTCTCGATGGCTGGCACCGACTCCAAAAAAAACTGATTAGGTATGTTTTAGTCAATATTATTTTTCGCTTTTTAGTTTCATTTTGAAGTCGGTTTTTAGTTTTTTATTAAACTTTTTTACGTAGACGGGTTTTAGTTTTTGAATTTCGTTTGATACGGTATCATTAAAAGCCTGCCTAATCAGCCTGATTTTATTACAGGAAATACAATTACAAGATAGTGTAAGTGCGAGCTAGGCAGGCTATTAAGTCCATGATCACGCAAAGAAACAGAGCATAGCTGGCCTTTCCATAGCACGCTGTACGTGTTACCTTGAGCTTTCTTACCACAGCGACACTTTTGGGTCCGTGGTTGGCAGTGACAGCCAAGATCCGAATGGTACCTCAATCAATAGTTTAATAGTATCGCCACAGAATAATATAAAAGGTGCAGACAACAGCTGGTCGACCTACCACAAATGGACAAATTTTCTCAATTAAAAATGATCTCTATGTGTCAGGCTTAAGGTTGAAAATCTATTAAAGAACTTTTAACTTTTTGAGTAGGTCGACGTGCTGTTGACTGTACGATCGCTAGGCCTATCGACACTATCCAATAGTATCGATAGTGGGTTATCAAGTGGCAGCATTGACCTGTTATAGTTTTTAAACTAATATATTTATTCCAGAACGGCCGCGTCCGTACACGCCTAGGCGTACGGTTCGCCGAGACATCCCTAACAACGGTACCAGAACGCGTGGAGTTGCCGCGCCCCCTCCGCGCGCCGGCCTGATGCCCGCCCCCGCGGCTGCTGTGCGCGAGACACGAGCGCTGCCGCGTGCTGCACGAGTACTACCGAGGGAAGGTCACGCCGGCGCCCATGTAGTGTGCGCCGGAGCAGCGGCCGGGGAGGTACGAAGTGATACAGGCGGCGTGAGTTACTGTGTGATGAGTGTCAAAAAAAGGTTTAAGCAACAGAATCAGCCTCTAAACCTTATAAAAACAGACCTTTTAATTATAGGACGTACAAAAGAGTAGGACACTTGTTAAGCCCACATAAGAAGCTATTTATTACAATTGACAAGGGAAGCAGAATTCAAATCGTCAAAAAAAAATCCTCCATACATTTGAAGACACATTTGACGGACCACTTTAGGCTAATTCGGAAAAAGATCCTGTCGAAACGGGCTCGAGTCTAAGGGTTCTGGGAGACGCCCCTGGTACACAAAGCTAACATCCTTGTACCCTCCCTACCTGCTCCCCACCCACGCCCCCGAAGCTGCTGTGCGCGCGACACGAGCGCTGCCGCGTGCTGCACGAGTACTACCGAGGGAAGGTCACGCCGGCGCCCATGTAGTGTGCGCCGCGGCGCAGCGGCCGGGGAGGTACGAAGTGTCAGGCGGTGCGAGTTACGGTGTGACCTCTCCTCTTTTTCCATTTAAGCAACAAAATCAGCCCCTTAAACTGAGAAAACTGAACTGATGTTTTACTTGTAGAAACTAGAAAAGGAATAGGAAAAACCACGTTATCAAAAATCGCGGTCGTATACAAGAACTTTTTGATGGGTAACTGACAGAGAATAAATCCTTCTGTTCATCGTCGATTTTGGAAATTTTTACATACAGTGCAGTTGCTGTATTTGGTTTTATAGAGTGTCTTTAATTCTTTTAACGTTCGGTTCGAAATAATGATCCCGATCTTAATCACTCAAAAAAATACCTATGAAACCCTTGATTGAACTCTGGCAGTTCGAGTCGATTAGCTGTAGTCTTTTTGCCAAGTTTTTGTGCTTCGTGAACCGCCCCGGGCTTCCCGTGGCGGTTGGGCGCGCGGTTTTTTGTGACCTAGCAGTGAATCATGGTGGCTGGTTGAACTGAGTTGCACAGTGTTTGTGTTCAGAGATTTGCAGACAATTTAAAAGTTAGGTATTTAACAAAGGCTTGAAGAATAATTATGTAAGTGAGATATTGATAGTACACTTGGTTGTGGTTTTAAATACCTGGTTAGTTTGTATGGATGGACAAAACAACCACAATCTGTATAATTGTTTGATATTTTACTGATGGAAATGTTTTACCTTATATGGAGAATATAATTGTATTATTACCTAAATAAATTAAGTAATTGATGTCATAATAATGTCTTGCACTTTTTCTTCCTCGTGATATTTTATTTTTTATATTTCTTTTGATGTTGTATGACAAGAATTTTCCATGCCGTTTGTTTCATGTTTGTTGGCAAGACTGGGTTTTAGGGTTCCGTACCCAAAGAGTAAAACGGGACCCTATTACTAAGGCTGACATCAGACAGACTGCACCACAGCAACCACGTGAAGTCGCACCAGCAAATGCGCGTAGTCGATACATTCAACTGCATGCAGTTATCTGCAGTCGGATCTTGCTTTACGCAGTTGATGCCAAGCATCTAGCCCAGGGGCTCAGATTTGTTTATATACTGGATGACTTTTTTTACCGTCAAGAAAATAAACGTGTGAGATAGGTAAATGATATAGGTGATGATAACATGATAATTTAAAAAAAAAAGTTTATTTTTTTATTTTATTTTTATCAACTATTTATCCTCAAAACCATCTAATTCTAAGTTAATTTTGACTAACTAAACATTAAAAAAAGAATATTGGTAAAATATTAATAAAAATATGAAACCGACCAAAACTCAAACGCATATTCACACATGTATTCTATGTTTATGCATTTTTTTGGACATTCCAAAATTTATAAACACACTTACATAATATCACATAGTTTTAGGTACAGAATACACAGTTATTTTTTCCTGGCGGTAAAAAAGTCATCCAGTATATTGCCCGACTTTAAAATGTGCTGTGATCACCAATGTTTCAATACTATAAGCACTACAAATACTAATTGATGTTATTTAATGTTTTTTACTTAGGTACCATAAAAAAGGCTATGGCAGAATAACAGAGTTTGCGGGTTTCCTGCATCCACTGAGCCATAGACCATTTTGTCTTATACAGAATGTAACAAAAAGGCGAAATAAAATTTAAAGGACATGTAGAGTAGTAAATGTGTAGTTCCTATGCAAAACCACAAGCTGATCGTGCGGCGGGCGAGGGTTGCGGGCGGGGGTTCGCTAATGAATGACCGCAGATTCAGGGTTGTCAACACTTTCGGTAAAAAAACAATTTATTTACTTAGTATGGGAAAAAAGTTGTTTATTTTTAACTAAATCTTTTACTACTTAATGTTCACATTACATACATACATACCCTTAAATATAATTTCGCCTTTTTGTTACACCCTGTATATAGCATTAAGTTTGCATATTATATTTTACTTATCTGTAATCTGCCTTGAGACAAATAAATACATTCTATTCTATTCTATTCTATTATTTATTTCTAAACATTGTGGTCGTGCGTGACCTTACGAGGTAGTAAGTAAATGTAATGGTTTTATAAATTTTGTATTGTTTATCAAAAGAATAAATGTTATATGCTACATCAATGTTTTTGAAAAATAAATTTCTTAATAAATAATCCAGTGTCTTACTTGATATCCCAGGTTTTTAGGTATTTGAAATGGATTTTCAAAGGCGACTATATTCCACGTTCTACGGATAAGAAAACGCTGGCGTGGCGCTTGGAACAGGGTGCTTAATATGACTGCCAAAAAAACAAACACCAAGCATACAAATATCTAAAAGTAATACGTTGACTTTTTGATCGAAGTAAATAAATAAATATTGGACAACATCACATAAGAAGTATATATTGTTTTAAACTTTCATGGTCACGAATATTAGAATAGTTTGTTACGAGATTGCTACCATGTACCTTATTTTTGAGTTCCCAATATTTCGGCACTGTTGCAAGCGCCATGATCACGGAGTTACCCGCAAGATCTTCAGTTACCACGTGACCACGGCGCTTGCAACAGTGCCGAAATATCAGAAACTTCAAAATAAGGTACATGGTAGCAATCTCGTAACAAACTGACGACCTCGGTAGCCGAGAGGCGAGCACGCCGGACTGTAAATGGCGCCGCCATCTCTGAGGTTCCGGGTTCGATTCCCGGCCGGGTCAATGTAGAAAACGAACTTTTCTATATTGGCTCGGGTCTGGGTGTTGTGGTACCGTCGTTGTTTCTGATTTCTATAACACAAGTGCTTAGCTACTTACCTTAGGATCAGAGCAATGTATGTGATGTTGTCATATATTTATTTTATATTTATTTATTTAAACTATTCTAATCACATATAAGTACCTACATTGCTCTCATCCTTTTGTAAGTAAAAACCGTGCGTGCAAAATCGTCATATCAACTTTATATTTTTTATTGTTTTTTTTCTGGTTAAAATCTAAAACAAAATAAATAAAATAAACTTATTGGTCGCCCAAGGGTCGCATGAGATAGCAAAGTAAAAAAAATAAGATTAATATTATTTTTAAAAGTCGACAAGGTCGGGTCGGGCCACAGAAATATATCGAGATATATTTAAGCGCAGTGTAGGGTTCCGTAGTTTCCCGTCACAAATGAGTTATTGCTACAACATCATTAAACTCGACGACGCGACGACGACCTCCGTAGCCGAGAGGCCGGACTATATAGCGACGCCATCTCTGAGGTTCCGGGTTCGATCCCCGGTCGGGTCCATGTAGAAAACGAACTTTTCTATATTTTCTCGGATCTGGGTGCTGTGGTACCGTCGTTGTATCTGTTTCTATAACACAAGTGCTTTAGCTACTTACCTTAGGATCGGCGCTATGTATGTGATGTTGTCCAATATTTACTACAAACAACCAAACGATTGTACTAATGACGCAATTCTATTGTCTAACCGCTAAATTATAGAATCTACCCGAATGTATCGGAAGGGTCAATAACCGCAAACATGAACTGAGTTGACGTTTCGTTATTTCGGGAAAAATGAACTTCAATTTATTCAACTGATGACTCAAATTAATTGGCATGGGATGAACGTTACCTAGGATACCATTTTAATTACTGGTTAAGGAAAATTTGCTATACATTTGTATAAATTTGTATATTTGTATAATAAGTACCTACTTTCATTTGACTACTACTGTAGAGGTTCGCGCTCCGGACTACAAGGCTAGCATGCATGGCCTAGCGGTTGCGGGTTCGATCCCACAATTGCCCCTTGTGTGTGTTGTTGTTGTGGTACGTTAGAAATGATAATGTTTCATCACACAAATGTTGGTGTGATGAAACATTATCATTTCTAACGTACCTATAAATCACATGAATTAGTAAACGTATATAAGTTTATCCGTTAGCTAGTTGCCATAGCACAAGATTTGCTTAGTTTGTGGCAAGCTAATTGGCGTATAAAAAAATATTTTTCAGCACAGACTCTGGTAAGATGCGCAAAGCGATCCCCACTCTTTGCCCCAGGGCTCAACATCGGTACCGGGTACTGTTTACTGCTTCCGCTAACGCTACTGCTACCGCTCCCGCCTGCGTTGTACTCGAGCTTTTAGCCTTCTTAGAATTGTAATACAGGTTAGTACTCACTTACTTAAGCCATTAGAATGATAATTTGCTCCAGTCACTAGAGTCTAGTGGAATTTAGTTTAATACTAATGGCTCTTATCTAGAGCTCTTTCACTATAAGAGTGGGACAGGTATCTCTATCTGATAAATAATTTTCTAGGGCGCAGTACAAGAGTCATTCCATTCACTAGCGGAATGACAAATAACTTTTTTTTGTATGGCTACAAGGCCGAACACAGTATTGTTTATTTTGTTAAATAACATCAAAAACCAGCAATTGTTACAATTATACTATACCATCTTATTCAGAGTGCATTTGCTAGTTAAGGTTAACCCACTGTACTAAACTACTAACGTACATAAATCAGTGGTTAAACCTTAGTGTTGGCGATCAGCTACAAACCTTTTTATACATTACCTATGTACATAATTCAAATTCTGTAGTGACATATTAAAAAACAATATTAAAAACAAAAACAGTCGCAATCAAAAGGTCTTTCATTTAACACTTAGTCCCAAGGCGAACCAGCAAATGCACTCTGAATAAGGCAGAAGTCAACAGTCTGTATTTAAATAAATGTAGGTACAATAAAATCTAAGGTGAACTCCGCATTTAAAATGTATAAATTCAGCTGTAAATAAATAAGAAATAAATATTGGACAACATCACATACATTGTTCTGATCCTAAGGTAAGTAGCATAAGCACTTGTGTTATAGTAATCAGAAACAACGACGGTACCACAACACCCAGACCCGAGACAATATAGAAAAGTTCGTTTCCTACATTGACTCGATCGAGGATCGAACCCGGAACCTCAGAGATGGTAACGCCATTTAGTCCGGCGTGCTCGCCTCTTGGCTACGGAGGTCGTCGCTGTAGACGGCAAACTAGCTAGATGCAGGCCTGTCCCAGCCCTCCAATCTGGAAGTCATTGGGTACAGAGGCCTATGTTCAGCACTGAACGTCCTATGGCTGAAATGATAAAGAAGATGATGAACTTAGTTTTATTTATAAAAATAATTAAGAACTTACCTAACCGCTCAAGCGAGGACCCTACAAGGTCACACGACCCTTGATGGTTTTACTTCGTTGCTAATATTATTGTTTATAGATAGATTTATTCACTGTAAACTTCGATACGGTATTTATTAACTAATGCTTTATTATAATATAAAAAGAAATATTCAGGTCACTTGCCAATAAACACACAAATGTTGAATTCAAAATGCACAAGATCACATTTTGTAGAAGTTGGGTAAATATGAAATATTTATAACTTAAAAATCGGTTTATAAATAATTTTCTAGGGCGCAGTAAAAACGTCATTCCATTCACTAGCGGAATGACAAATAACTTTTTTTTGTATGGCTACAAGGCCGAACACAGTATTGTTTATTTTGTTAAATAACATCAAAAACCAGCAATTGTTACAATTACACTATACCATCTTATTCAGAGTGCATTTGCTAGTTAAGGTTAACCCACTGTACTAAACTACTAACGTACATAAATCAGTGGTTAAACCTTAGTGTTGGCGATCAGCTACAAACCTTTTTATACATTACCTATGTACATAATTCAAATTCTGTAGTGACATATTAAAAAACAATATTAAAAACAAAAACAGTCGCAATCAAAAGGTCTTTCATTTAACACTTAGTCCCAAGGCGAACCAGCAAATGCACTCTGAATAAGGCAGTAGTCAACAGTCTGTATTTAAATAAATGTAGGTACAATAAAATCTAAGGTGAACACCGCATTTAAAATGTATAAATTCAGTTGTAAATAAATAATAAATAAATATTGGACAACATCACTTACATTGTTCTGATCCTAAGGTAGGTAAGTAGCATAAGCACTTGTGTTATAGTAATCAGAAACAACGACGGTACCACAACACCCAGACCCGAGACTATATAGAAAAGTTCGTTTCCTACATTGACTCGATCGAGGATCGAACCCGGAACCTCAGAGATGGTAACGCCATTTAGTCCGGCGTGCTCGCCTCTTGGCTACGGAGGTCGTCGCTGTAGACGGCAAACTAGCTAGATGCAGGCCTGTCCCAGCCCTCCAATCTGGAAGTCATTGGGTACAGAGGCCTATGTTCAGCACTGAACGTCCTATGGCTGAAATGATAAAGAAGATGATGAACTTAGTTTTATTTATAAAAATAATTAAGAACTTACCTAATAATCTTTTATATTCAGTAATAACTGTAACACTATATTGTTTTAAACTTTCATGGTCACTAACATAAGAATAGTTTGTTACGGGATTGCTACCATGTACCTTATTTTTGAGTTCCCGATAGTAGACAGGGGCAACCTGTGTTCTTGCCATACATAAGAGGAGTGACAGACAAGATCTCAAACGTACTTCATAAATACTCACTTAATACTGTCTTCACTCTATTAAGAAAAGTAACACAATGTCTACGATCTCCAAAAGATAGTTTCCCAATGGAGAAACCGGGTGTCTATAAGATTGACTGCAGCTGTGGCAGTTCATATATCGGCCAAACAAAACGTACCATAGCGTGCCGAATGAAAGAACACATAAAAGCGGTCAAAAACTACGACAAACAGAAATCGGCAATCGCGGAACATTTGTTGGAATCAGGTCTCAATCACTGGATTGAGTTTCACAACCCTCAGATCATTTCGACAGAACGCCACTACATACCAAGAATGGTCAGGGAAGCGATTGAAATTACAAAGTACAAAAATTTCAATCGCGAGGATGGGTTTAAATTGTCAAGTGTCTGGAATCCAGTGATTCGTATGTGCAAAAACCGGAAAAAACAACAAACTGCTGTGTCGCGGTCAGATACTGTTAGTGTTGTGTGTCGAGAACAGGTGCGAGAAAATAGTGAGTTTGTAGACAATGGTACCGACGCGTGCAATAAAAGACAGCGAAAGAGGGTAGACCGATATGTTTGCCCTTAACAACTTACCCGCAAGATCTTCAGTTACTCCGTGATCATGGCGCTTGCAACAGTGCCGAAATATCGGGAACTCAAAAATAAGGTACATGGTAGCAATCCCGTAACAAACTATTAACTGTAACACGTTTGATACACTATTTTTTTTTTTTAAATCACCAAAGAACACTCTCACGAGATTCACAATCATTGACTGAATTTTGTAAACAATTCTACCGACAACTAAACATATTCATAGACCAAAAAATATATTTTTGGATAGTGTTGTTACCATAATATCAGTTTATACTAGGTATTTTGCCTAGTATATCACAGTAACGGTAAAAAATGCCATAATTCCAACACTGACACATCGAGCCAACGGGGCAACCGTGGTAGCCCGCATCCCTCAAGGGTACCTGGGCCCAGGCAGCCAGGGTTGCCCACATCGCTTGACTTACTACTTTAAAGAACCCCTTTCCAAACAAACCTATGTCAGCTGGTCCGCAGTTTTGTACGGATAGACTTTTTTATTGCGAAAAGCAGATGGGGGAAAAAAGAACAAAAGCAACCAAGTGTTGAACTAAGATCTTATAACACTTACCTATTGAATCTAAGACTTTGTCTGTCTCTCCTAGTGCGAAGTATCTACCAATTTAGTGTTCAAGGATATCTTGTTCATCCGGATAATCCGTCTGTGCGACGGATTGAACTAATAAGGCTTTTTTTGTTACAAAATACAAATCCTTTCACGGATTATATATTCTTAAAATAATCAGATGTTATTAAATCTAAAGATAGATGGATTTTTAAATACTCTTTATTGCCCACCAAACAGAAGTTACAGTTGATATTTACAGAAAGATGTACAATTTAGGCGGTCTTATCGCTAAAAAGCGACCTCTTTTCCAACCTTTAGGCAAGGGACAACTATAATGAAAGGGGAAAGTGGTCTAAAGTTGTTATTGTGTAATTTTATATACATACCTACGATAACAATATCAATAAGTATAAACTACATACAAAAAAAACCTATAAAATATAAATGCTTAGATAAAATAAACATACATACATACTTAAATATGATACACAAAAATTCAAGGAAATAACATAACTTACAACCAGTGATATTCCAGAAACAACAATTCTTAAACCAGAGCCGACTTTTAAAAATAGCAATTGACTCAGATTTCCGTATTGCTGAGGGTAAGGAGTTCCATAGACGGGTTGACTGAATAGTAAACGACTGCGTATAATAGTTTGTAGAATGGGGAGGAAATTTAAGTAAAGGCGCTTAGTTTAAGCCTATTTACAGAAATAAATTGGTTTTAATGGTTTTTTAAGAAAAAGCCTTTTGGATGACCGCATGTCATGACCCCGTGATGACTGCAGAAATTAAATAATAAATAAATAAATATTGGACAACATCACATACATTGCTCCAATCCTAAGGTAAGTAGCTAAAGCACTTGTGTTATAGAAATCAGAAACAACGACGGTACCACAACACCCAGACCCGGGACAATATAGAAAAGTTCGTTTTCTACATTGACCCGACCGGGGATCGAACCCGGAACCTCAGAGATGGCGGTGCCATATAATCCGGCGTGCTCGCCTCTCGGATACGGAGGTCGTCAAATTGAAAGCGCTCTTTCAGATACGGGGGTGATTTCGGACTAAACAATATTGTGAAAAGTAAAGAAAGAATATGCATATCACGCCTGAGTCGGATTGGGAGCCATTTAAGCTGAGTTCGGTATTCACTAACATGGTCATACTTCTGTAGACCAAAAACTATCCGAATACAGAAGTTTTGTAAGCGCTAAAGCTTATTAAATTAAACTTATTATATCTATTTCCCAAACAAGTGTAAAATGGCCGTGAAACTTCAAAGTTATAATCATAAACCTAGAGTCCTAAATTCCAGAGTCTTTTAATCCCTCGGAACTGTGAATTTGCCGATAAACTTTAAGAATTAAGTACAGTTAACAGTTTATCAACTCATCACAAAATTTCAAATTTCCTGACTGAAGTATTTAAGTAGTTCGTTTGTAGAATAATTGACCACAAGCAGAAATCAAACCCCTTTGCGTTATAGGCGAATCACCGCGTTATTACAGTCGCACGGATGTTGGCACCGAAGAGGCAATTTTTAGCGCATCTTTGACGACCTCCGTAGCCGAGAGGCGAGCACGCCGGACTATATGGCCATCTCCGAGGCTATCGCCTATCGCCATCTCCGAGGTTCCGGATTCGATCCCCGGTCGGGTCAATATGGAAAACGAACTTTTCTATATTGTCTCGGGTCTGGACGTTGTGATCCCGTCGTTGTTCCTGATTTCTATAACACAAGTGCTTTAACTACTTACCTTAGGATCAGAGCAATGCGTACCTATGAGATGTTTTTCTAATATTTTTATTTTTATTTATCTTACGAGACGATCATCGTACCAGAGACACGTGTGCGCGGGGCTAACAACCAATCACGGCCGGCGGTGCAGGCGCGTCGCGCGACTAGCCAATCACGTAATCGTAATGGTCTCCTGCGCATATTTTGCCTAGCACAACATCGGTGCCGCTAGTTGTACTCCAATCGGTTGTAAAATTATATTCTCCCACATAATCCGGAGTCTAATCTGAGTCTAACTTTCGTTCTTGGACTACAAAGCTTGGCGGTTGCGGGTTCGAATCCCGCAGGGGGCAAATGTTAGTGTGATGAGCATGAGCATTTGTACCGAAGTCACGAATGTTCATAAACGTATATAAGTATATTTATCCGATTTATCCGTTATCTAGTCGCCATAGTACAAGCTTTGCTTAGTATGGGACGAGCTAATTGGTGTGATTGTGGAAATAATTGATTTATATAATATTATTTTATATAGTAATTTATATTATAATTCTGTTTTTATCTTGATTAACTAAACAGTCTTCCTGCGCAGTGATGTTTTACGACAAATTGTAAACTGAAAAGGCAAAACAAGGTTAAATACTGTTTAAGAGGTCATGATTAGGCCCTTGGACATTTTACTCTTATCTACAACGAATAACGATTAAATTAAATTAAATTTAACATTTTTAGGCGCGGACTAAAGTTAAGTACATTTTTAATTCATCTGGAAATGTAAATTACTTTGGCTATAAGGTAGCTCATGTCTATCCGGAAGTTTAAAATAAAAGGTATCATTTTTTCTCGTTTTGGGATTTGAACCCGCAGTACCTGCAGGGCTAGCATGCGCGCATCGGCTATTTTATCGATAGACAAGACAAATTTTGTCTTCGACGATATTTGTCGTTTTCCCTAATTACAGACGTATCGAATCCTTTTTCTTTATATTTTCAGGGTCTCCCGTTCTTCGTAGCTACTTATTTTTACGTTATAACACGGCGTTGCATGATATTTTGGTTTTTTCTTTATTCGTCAAACGTCAAAAGTCGATAAAATGCCACGACAAAATTTTATCGTGTTGCGCATGCTAGCCCTGCAGGTTTGATAGTCCAGAGCGCAAACCACAAGACTAGACAGTCATCTATTATGAAATTGATTATCAACAATTCCAAACTAAAACGTTATCATATCCGAGCCGTACACATCATTTGCCGAATATTTATCTAAAACTGATAGGCACTCATAAATTGATTAACTGATAGAAAACCCATTTAGTCAGTATTTTGAAGGTACCTTAATTTTGTGATGGGACAGCTGTGTTACCTAGCGTGTCCAAAACATCAGAGACTAATAATCTTTGGAAAAAACTTTCATAAATCCGGCCAGTGACATAGCCACTATCATTTTCGATAGAAAAAGTTAAGAATCAACGTGTTCCTAAAAAACAGTTGTGACTAAATTTTAAGATGTGTGTTGTGAAACGAATTCAGTCAAGTACCTAATTAGTGCAATTTCTTTACTACAGTCGTTAGGATAAAAGAATCTCGTTTTGACGGTTTGGTTTATGACGATAGAATATAAAATAAAATACATACTTTTTAATTATATTTAAAACTTTTATGTCTAGCTAGAGTTAAATGTAATAAGTTAATTAATAATTAAAATACATTTCTACAAAAGTCTAACGGGCCTTTTAGATTTCGATAACTATAGTGTATTTTGTTAGTGCCTTTCGACAAATAACCAGAATAACTTTTTAATTAAGTCACATTCAGAGATCACTTACGGCCTAAGGACTTGTTATGTTTTTAGTATGTTATTAGAAACGTGTAGTTATAGTAACTAGTAAATTTATGGCAATGCATTTTAATTTATTTTATTTTTATCTTATCAGTTTTTTTATATTGTTAAGCGTATCATTACGACTAGAGATGGACAGTGAGTAGGTATAAATATAAACGTTTTAATTCAATGCTAAAAATTATACTGATTAAAATTAATTTAGGCTCTCTTCTGGGCTTAGTTAAATGCACGTCCCTAAAAATATGTTTCAACACTTTTAACCTATTCAAATTGAAAATTCTTCTTCGGCGTTTACGTGATATTTATTTATTAAAACACTCCTAAATAATAGCTACTCAAACAATAATATCCGTCAACCTAGTTTTGTATAGGTAGGTACCTATTGTATGAATAATCGGGTATAAGCACGCCCTTGCCATAAAGTGCCATAGATTAGATAATACTATTATTTTATAATGCACTCGCGAGCAATGAAAAAGTTCCAGTGACATATATAGCACCAAATTACTCCTTTAATTATAGTGCATTTAACAGCGCATCAGAATATTTAACTTTTATTTAACTTTTTAATTTATGAAGAACCTAGTTCTATGTCTTAGGAGATATTAAGGTGTTTGTCGGCATTTTGTGGGTGGAACTTTTTCATTGCTCGCGAGTGTAGTTACTGCACACGGATGCCTTACATCAAACTAGTTACGATTCTAGTATACGAAGTTATTATAAAAAATCTTTTGTGTCGTATTATTACGCTGTAACTCGAGAAATTGCATGAGTTCGCAAGCAATAAAATTTATCAGTCATCCTATAAAATTAAAACTCTTCATTTCATAACAACTTAGAGAAAACAGGTATTTTTCAAAAGTATTTATTGACCAACGGGTAAAAACTCAGTCGCTTGTCCATCCCTAGCTACCACGCGCTGTTAGAGGAGTGTCGGGATTAGCGAATCGAGAGTTTCTGACCAATTCCACAGCTTGAGAATGTTCGGCGCCATACTTTTTTTAAACTTCTTTAGTTCGTTAATGTAACCGAATTAAAATCATAAATATAAATGCACCAAACAACACACAGCTACACAGTATTGAAGTGGGATCGATATTCGTCTCTTACGATGTATTTGACGACCGTCTGGTGTAGTGGTTCGAGCTCCAGATTGCAAAGCAAGTTGATTGTAAGTTAGGATCCCGCAAGGGTCAAATGTTTATGTAATTCGCAGGAGAATTTGTACCTAATTCATGGATATCTATTAAAGTATTTAAGCTCGTTCGGTCGAAACCCGGACACCCTGTATATTTTAAGCCAAACATTGGGAAACAACCAAATAAGTTTTATTAAAATCTTTCCTAAAGTAAACAATACCCACTTAATGAAAAACAGTTAATTAAGCGTGAGTTCGCTCGCAATAAGGATCCTGAAATTCAGGAATTTCAATAAACGACACAGTTAACCTACTACGAAAATGTATCGTTCGTTCAAATGTATAAACCAAACAGATTATAATTTTGTACAATTCTTTGACAAAATCTAAATATGACCAACAGGGCTAGCATGCGCGTATCGGTTATTTTATCGATAGACAAGACAAATTTTGTCTTCGACGATAATTTTGTCGTTTTTCCTAACCTAACGGATCACAGGCGTCTTGAATCCTTTTTCTTAATATTTTCGTTTAGTTGTTCTTAGCCACTTATTTTTACGTTGTAACACGGCATTGTCATGATATATCGATTTTTTCTTTATTATAGTCAAAAATAAAACGACATATTTACGTCAAAAGCCGATAAAATGCCATGACAAAGTTTTATCGCGTTGCACAATGCGCATGCTAGCCATGCAGCTCATATTTGACGTGTAATAAAAAACAAAACCGTTTTCAATGGTTCACAAATTGTCAAAGGTTAGATACAAGTGAATGGTTATCTTGATTTTGATAGGATAATACGTAAACGAAACTCTTTCGTAGTAGGCCTCCTGAGCCGTTTTAGCACGGTAATATTTAATAACCGTGGTTTTAGGATCCGTATCATCCAAGTTTCGTAATAAGTTGTATCTTGTCTCTTAGGTTAAATTTCTTCTGACGAAAGTGGTTTGAAACCCACAACTCGCTAAAACTGTTGGAAAACAGTTTATTTTCAATACATACCCCGTATCCAAAATACTAGAGCTGCCGCACACTGGGCCACTAGTTGCGGACACTAAACGAGACCACTTGTTGTTAAAAATTGCGGGCGGACGGACGGACGGACGGACGGATAGCGGAGCCTTAGTAATAGCACAGAGTAAGTATTATACTACGTAAAGTAATAGGGTCCCGTTTTAACCTTTTGGGTACGGAACCCTTAAAATGTCGCGTTAAGTGGCCGCGACTAGTGGCTCAATGGCTCTTAATTAGGTACCTACAAGATGGGAGTGCACAAAATACTATCAGAGAGGAATCTTGAGGTTATCGCACGGAGGTATTTCTTAGTCGTGCTTATGATATCCACTGTCGGGTTCATTTACGCTGTCTTACCTACGCAAGTATCATACAAGTACACTGATGCAGTCAAACTAAAGTACATCCTGCTATGGAACAAGAAGTATTCCCCGTTCGAAGAATTAGAAGAAGGGCAGACGGCGTTTTACAAACTCGATTGCGAATACAAAAACTGTTTCGTTACAGACAAGAGAAACTTTTTCGGGGATGTTACGAAGTTTCACGCTATCGCATTTAGTGGTAAGAACATCACTAGTCCACGCGACCGGCCTTGGTATAGATCTGAGTTGCAAAAGTATATCTTTGTATCGACAGAGTCGGCTCACAACTTTCGGATTTGTAACCCGGTGTACGATGGATTCTTCAACTGGACGTGGACTTACAGATTGGACTCAGATATCCACTGGCGGTATATTACGATTTACGACTTGGAAAGCCACGTAGTGGGCCCGAAAACGGACATGACGTGGCCAGAATTGGCGCCAGTGAATGATGAGTTTAAGAAGAAGTTTGATAGTAAGAATAAAATGGTAGCATTGTTTGTGTCCCACTGCGAGACGTCAAGTAAAAGAGAAATTTTTGTGAAGGATTTGTCTTCGGAGGCCGAGTCCAAGTACGGTTGGACTGTAGACGTGTATGGTGACTGTGGGGACCTGAGCTGCCCCAAAAATCAAAGTTCGCAGTGCTTCAAGATTCTCGAAAGAGATTACTACTTCTATTTGTCGTTCGAGAACTCGTTCGCTCAGGACTACGTGACTGAGAAGCTGCTGAATGCGTTGAACAACAACGCTGTGCCTGTTGTGTATGGAAGTGCTAACTATTCAATGTAAGTACCTAGGTTAGGTCTTTACGAATACGTCTTATGCTGGAGCTTCACCTGCGTGACGCCTAACGTTCAAATAACGGCATGATTTGCGTTTACTAAATTAAAGAATTAAGCTACGCGCTAAGTGCGTGGACACACTTATTTGACGTTTGATTCTAGCGTCTAGCGACTTAGTTAGCGTGTGATCTGTGAGTGTGTCTTTAAGATAAAATAAAACGCTTCCAATAACTCAATACTTTTCTCATTTTGTCTACTCCATCCTAACTTAATAACTATGCACTTTAAAATTTATTTTACAAAGAGTTTTTGAATGTGACCGTGTTTAAACATGTTTAGTATAAGTAGTAGGTGTAGCCACAACAATGCACTAAACGCCCGCTTAATCCCTTTGATGTGTCAAAAGTTACCGCCGTCCGAGCTATCGCCTAACGCCTAATGTTATTGAAGCAAATTAGCGCACAAAGACCGGCCACACCTGCGTACTACGTCAAATAGAGCATTAACAAACGACATTAGACGCAGGTGAAGCCCCAGCATTACAGCTAGCGCCACGTAATTTTAGCGTTTGGTCAAATAGTGGGGATCGCTTTGCGCATCTTGAGACGATCATCGTATTAGAGACGTGTGTGCGCGGTGCTAACAACCAATCCTGGCTGGCGGTGCAAGAGCAGCGCGTGACTAGTCAATCACGTAATCGCAATGATCTTCTGCGCGACTTTCGCCCAGCACGAAACTTACGTGCCGCTATAATTTTTGTCAAATAAAAAGATCGCTGGAGGGTGGCGCTACTTGTCTCTACCGAACACTTATAGCAGTACTGAAAAAGTTAGTTCCTATTTTGGCCACCACTCTTTTTACGTGACGCCAAGTATAGCTGTACACGTCGGTACGAATAGGATTTTCTGTCTTTTGTCAAATCGTACAATGCAAATTAACATCATGCTTACCATTTAGATAAGAAAAATATTTGTTTGTGCGTCCTTGTTTTTTTAATTCGTAAATATTGGTTACCTACGTAATTAGGTTTTAAAGGAACACAATGCATTTCTACTAAGCCCAAAACGGACTTGTAACGTTAACATAATAAGTAATTCATTGTAGGTATGTAATAGTATGTCTACTGTAGTTTCTGATCTGCAATAAAAACCAATAAAACCAATAATTATTTCTGTAAGTATGCCTAAATTAACCTTGTTTACATGTCCCATTTTTTACGCCCTGTACACAAGATATAACCTCTACCTCTAAGACAAATTAATACTGGTTGGTCATAAATTTAACGACCACGACTGAACAGCCGTCATTACGAAAAGAAAAAAAAAGATTTTTCGATGGACACACTCCTATCGGATCAAAATCGAAAAAGAGTGTTTAAATTCGTAAGTAGATAAATGAATGTAGGTATCTAGTATTAAATACATGAAAATTCGGAAAATCTTTTGCCGCAGTACCTACCTAGACTAGAATTTTTTTTTTTGAACACCCATTACATACTAAGTCTGACTAAAATGCTGTAACCGTCCTCTGAACGTATTGGTCAGAGACAAGGAACCAAGTTAATGTTTAAATAATAAATAAATATTGGACAACATTACATACATTCACAGCATACATTGCTCTGATGGTACGTTACCTATGGTAAGAAGCTAAAGCACTTGTGTTATAGAAATCACAAACAAAGACGATACCACAACACCTAGACCCGTGACAATCGTGAATCGAACCCGGGACCTCAGAGATATGCGACGCTAAGTCCGGCGTGCTCGCCTCTCGGCTACGGTCATGCCAATTCGTATATACCTATCGTATTACATATTCGTTATTTGTAATACCTATTCATTATATCCTACTTAGCACATTTGTACTGGTAAATACCTACATAGATCAATAATGTGTTCTTCATACATTACCTACATAGAATTTACAACGGCTTGTTAAGGGCTAAATCAATAAAACACTTCATCACTATCACCACTTATTATAAATTGAAGTCCTTCGTCGCGTTTTACTGTCGCCTGTTTGTCTGTCTGTGCACTTCTTTTAAAGCTAGTTAGCTGTCGTAAGTCAAATTAGATGGCTTTGCTACCGTGAAATTCAGTTAAAACATCGATAATATCGATAGTTTAGCTATTTTCGATACCATCGATACTGCTGATAGTGAGCTATCAAGCAACCACATTACATGTCACTAGTTCTTCTTCTCAGTCGTGCACTCTTGACAGAGTGGTCGTGGTCATGTCTCGGTCGATTCTTGTGTCACCGCTGTTTTTGTGATGCGTCGCCATGTAGCTCGATGTTTGGCGGAGCAAGAGCAATTGTTGATGTTGGAGTGCGTCACAGATTTGATGAGGTCTGTCCATCGTGTTGGAGAGCGCCCACGTAATCTCTTACCCTCAACTTTCCCTTGCACCACCAGTCGTTCCATTGAGTCCTCGTTGCGGGTGATGTGCCCAAAGAACTTGAGATGTCACCAGTTACTTTCTGAGAAATAAATACTTTTTATTTCATTATTCATAATGCGTCCGGTGTTAGCTTCTACAATTGCACCTATGCATCACCTAAACACGGTCTGGTGGCTGGTCTAGTCAATTCTGCACCCCTCCAGTTACCGTTCTACGCTCCATACTCCAGGGTTTGCTCCAAGGGTGCGCAGGGGCGCCAGGGCACAGCTATGAGCTACCGCCACCCTATTACTTAGGGCTCTAACACACGAGTGACGAACGCCTTGTTGTCGACGGCAGAGGTGGCTGCAGCTACCATCACATGTCGGCGGCTAGTCATCGACGTGTCGACCGCTTGCCATCTTTGTATACGAGTCAGATGAAGAAAAATAGTAATATCATATCGTCGACGACAAAAGTAAAAAAAAAAACATTGTGGGTTAAAGATATATTATTGAATATACAACGAGACAGATATTTTTTTACCCTTTATCAACTATTACTAAAACAATTGCATTTTTATCAATTACTTCCGAATGTGTATACTCAACTTCTTTTGAAGAGCTAACGACCATTTAATAACAGCATTAATAAGCAATTCAGAATCATTTCTTGGTTTAAGCTCATTTTATATGCGGCACTAGCGTCGAAATGGACGGTGCCACTGCCAGCCTCCAACACGTCGACGGCATGTCGACGTCACGTCGATAGCTAGACGTTCCTGTGTAGGAGCTCTTACTGTCCTGTCTGTACAGGCTAATCTCCATACTACTTTACAGGTTCTACGGCTTTTGCTTTTAAGGGACTTGATAGGTAGGTACTAGCAAGTAGCCAGGAAAAGTATTTTTGACGTTACGAATACGTCAAAAATACTAATCTTAATCTTGATTAAGATTAGTAAATGAATCTTGAATTTATGTCGTGGGATAATCGCAACACTACATGAATTCTTGGATTATTGTATAAACCGGATATATGGAATCAAGAACAGATTTTCGTATTTAACTAAAATATTTTCAGAACCATTGCAAAATTTATTTTAACTAAGTTTAGTTGTTATCCGAGTTTGACCTTTTTTAGTTAGCGGACTTTGAAACATGAGGATCACTTGAAACGTGACAGCGGGTTCTTTAATGGATCACGATTTAAATTTATAGCTTCTGTTACAGCCGTTACCATGCCATACTTTTATATGCCTAGGACCTACATAAAACACATCATAACAATCACACATTACATTTAAACTCTACACTAGTAACAAATATTCGCTCAAAAACAAAAACAATTACAAAAGTATATCCGAGTGACACCCATAGTATGTAGCAGGAGTTTTCATCGATGTGGTATCACTTCGTAGTTGCAGCAGGCTGCATGTGCACCGAATGCTCTCACCAGTCGAGAGAACGCAGCCTAACGCAAGACTGTGCCGACCAATGGATCGGCACCTGCCGCGCGATAACATCTTTCCGATTAATTTTCTACACTAATTAGCTTACTCTTCTGTGCCACTTCTAAATGAACCTTTTCCTTCTTTTCTAACTGGTGTGGTTGTAGAAAACAGTTCCCCATTTCCGTGAATTCAGGATTTTTGATGACCTGCTGCTGTACACTTTCCTTCCATTACACGATGAAAAATAGCTATCACTACCATCTGATAATACAGCATAATACACAGCAGATTTCAAATTCGCATTTTCAACTGTCAGAGTGGTCTAGAGCAGTGCACAATGTTTCATCGACATAAATATTACCAGGTTCTTGCGAAGGGGTATGTCTTCGTCGTTCTTATTGTGTGCACTATTGGCTTTATTTACTCTATCATACCAATGCGAGTATCGTACCAGTACACAGAACTCACGGACATACTCTATAAACAAGTATACAAAGTTAACATTACACAGGGTGGTGAAGAAGTCAAACTGAAGTACATCCTGCAATGGAACACGAAGGATTCCCCGTTCGACGTGATGGGAGAAGGGCAGACGGCTTTTTACAAACTCGGCTGCGAATATAAAAACTGTTTCGTCACAGATAACAGGGACTTTTTTGCTGACGTCACGAAGTTTCACGCAATCGCATTTAGTGGCAAGCACATCGGTAGTCCATATGACTTGCCTAGACAGAGATCTGAGACGCAAAAGTACATCTTCGGAGCGATGGAGTCAGCTCACAACTATCGAGTTTGTAACCCTGCATACGATGGATTCTTCAACTGGACGTGGACTTATAGATTGGACTCTGATATTCAGTGGCGGTATATTACGATTTACGACTTGGAAGGCCACATAGTGGGCCCGAAAACGGACATGACGTGGCCAGAATTGGCGCCAGTGAGTAATGAGTTTAAGAAGAAGTTGGACAGTAAGAATAAAGTGGCAGCGTGGTTTGTGTCACACTGTACGACAATAAGTGGAAGAGAACTTTTCGTTATAGATTTGAAACGTAGAGCTCTGTTTAAATACGGGTGGTCTGTGGACGTGTATGGTGACTGTGGGTACCTGCAGTGCTCCCGGGAAAATAACTCGCAGTGTTTTAATATTCTCCAGAGGGACTACTACTTCTATTTATCGTTCGAGAACTCGTTCGCTCAGGACTACGTGACTGAGAAGCTGCTGAATGCGCTGAATAACAACGTTGTACCTATTGTATTTGGTAGCGCTAACTATTCAAGGCAAGTATTATGACTATAGATGTTTTACGGTCTTTAATTAAGAGGTATGGTTTTAATGAGTCCGCGCGTGATTATAAGCGACTTTGCTCTTTTTGTATTTATGTTCGTTTCCAATGATTTACTACAGCTGAAAGCAACAAAATTTGAATCTTACCGTAACCAATTACATATTTAATAACTTATACCATTCTTTCTTACGGTTTTTCACTTGCACCTTACAAAGTTAGCGCTTGGTAAAAATCGTATTACTTAATTTCCATAGATATCAAACTTTACATCATGCATTGTAACACTACAATTCTACATGGTGCTTCGAAAAAGCAAACTGTTAAGGACTTGAATGGCCTGCGAGCATACGACACGTGGCGCTAAATATATTGCGCCATCTCCGAGTGACAAGGCTTATAGACAAACAGCAAGGTACAACTGTAGCTCAGATAGATCTTACACAGAAGAGAATAAAGAATAATTTATTTGGCACACAAAATCGTAAATTATTGAGTTTAATTAAGAGAATTTCTGTTAGATGTACTTAGGTGGACTAGTAGGTCGATTTGTATAACGTAGCTGCGTAGGCATCCGATAAGAAATAAATTCTAAGATGAAACACTAGGGTACGTTCAGATCTGACGAATGTGCAGCCGCTTGCGCGCTGCACAAGCGCAGTAAGCGTTCCTTTACTGCAACTGTTTGGTGCGGCTATAACCTATTTAGCGCTACTTATGCAAGGCTTGTACTGTGCGCGCTAGTGGCGCGCGATCTGCGCGCGTGCATTTCTAGTTCACGTTCCAGGTAGGTAGCAGCGTAGCTTGCGTTTGCGGCTCATTAACTAGATTTTGACGCAGCCTAAGGTGGTGAAAAAGGGGGGCAAAGTTTGTATGGGTCTACTTCAAAGGCATAAAAATTGTTTCAGAATTGATGGAAGGCGTGTTTCGTATTTTATTGAAATTAATCCCCTAACGGGGTTAAAAAGGGGTAGAAAGTTCTTTTATGGGTGTTGCTTCGAAGTTACTATCAACTAATACTCAAAAATAAATGAAGTAAAATAAGTTACTGAAATTATTTTTTGCACACATAGAATATGATCTGGATTAACTTAAATAATACTTTTTATCCCGGTTAAATGCTCCTGTTGGATTTATTGAATACCTAGGTAAACTAAAATTAAACATAACGCGAGCGAAGTCACGGAAAACAGCTAAGTATTAAGTTACAAAATATGTGTATTTTATGTATTACATTTCTGAAGTTTCAGTTGAAATTATCGGTGGACTCCTTGTTTACCTGATATTAAAACTGATGTATGTGTATAAAAATTAATGAGCAGAAATTCCATTGAGTGCAAGAGCTAGCAAATTAAAACTGGTTAAGTGCGTGACGGCTATGCGCTATATAGGCCTAAGAAGATGCCCGGTCAACTACTTATGAGGTATTTTTCATCTGTTTTTTTTATAATTAACAGCCTAATAACGACTAATTCAAATTAACTCGGCTACAAACCCAGCAGTGATAGTTTTCTTTTAACTTCGTTATACAATAAACGATTGCAGTGTTTTTTTTAAACTTTTTTTTAACCGACTTTTTTATTGTATGTATGTTACGCGATTACGCCGTCAATTATGGACCGATTTCAATATTTATTTTTTGTTTGAAAGGGTATACTCCCGAGGTGGTCCCATTTCCACCAAGTCAGATTCTGATGATGGGATCCCTGGGAAATCGAGGGCAACCCTCAATTTTTATAGGCACCCATAATGTTTTGCATATATTTTCTGACGTGATGCTGATTTTTGGGTCTGGTAATCATCATGTCATGTTGCTGACCTGATGATGGAAGCCACAGAACTCCTTAACGGATAGGAGTTAGAAGATAATACTGCAATTTGTCGACAGAACGTATTTCGCAGTGTGTTGAGCAGACGTGGAGTTTATGAGGTACCAGACCGCCAATTTTTATTTACTGGGGGCGTACCCGCACACCCAGTAACGAAAAAAATTTGAAAGTTCCTTTCTTAATTTAACCTGTTATTTAACGCGAGACCTTATCTTATAGTAACGACACCAAAATAGCCACCGTTCTGGTTGGAGTGTAGGTAAACCCTTTTCTTAAGACTTAAAAATTTTCGTCGAAAAATTGACCCTATATAACACCTTATTTTTATCATACCATTGGATGGGGGGTCCATAGAGGACCAATATTAGTTAAGGTTACTTTGCTGTAAAGTAATTTTTGGCGAAGTTAGGAGGGAAAAAATAGAGGACTTAACACTTAAAATTGTAAAATAAAAAAAGTTTAATAAAAAACAATAATATTGACTAAAACATACCTAAGCAGTTCTTTTTGGAGTCGGTGCGAATGAACACATTTTAACTCTCGATGGCTGGCACCGACTCCAAAAAGAACTGATTAGGTATGTTTTAGTCAATATTATTGTTCGCTTTTTAGTTTCATTTTGAAGTCGGTTTTTAGTTTTTTATTAAACTTTTTTAGAGCAACAATTTTGTTGGCAGAGGGGACACGAAACCAAATCCAACGAAAAAATGCACTTTAAGGCTGCTCTGATCCTATGGTAAGTAGCCAAGCACTTGTGTTACAGAAACCACAAAACAACGATGGTACCACAACACCCAGACCCGAGACAATATAGAAAAGTTCGTTTTCTACATTGACCCGACCGGCGATCGAACCCGGAACCTCAGAGATGGCGATATAGTTCAGCGTGCTCGCCTCTCGGCTACGGAGGTCGTCATGTTACGCAACTGGCTCCCTGATTTCGCAGAAGAAGCAATGCCATAGCGTAAATTGTCCAATTCTGGCATTAAAATCGCAAATTGATAGAAAAAAAACAAAGCAATCTACCTGCTGTCAGTGATGCCCATAGATTTTGACACTAACTATATCAATCAGCCGACGAATAAAGGAACTACCGATATGTTCTAATACTTTGTTGAGATGATTTGACATATTTTGACAAAAATATTCCAATACTATGTTGACAAGTTATGTTCGTAAGCCCAATGGCCCATGCGAAGTTAGGGTAGGGCTCTGTACACATAAACCGATACGACGTCGCGTCCACGTGTAAGAGCCCTTACGTACGGCTTCTTATAACTTATAGTTTCTAAGCTAAGCCGCGGAAAGACAGATTTTTCGGTCGTACACATTGCGAATCTAAAAGCGTTGATCACGGATCCGTAAAAAAATACCCCGCCAAGAATGTTTGACCTTTTATTTTATTCTAGATATTTACGTCTCAGCTTAATTTTGACGACCGTATCGTCCATCCCACTGTGTGTGAGACCGTGTAGTGGTTCGCGCTCCGGACTACAATGCCTGGCGGTTGCGGGTTCGATTCCCGCAAGGGGCAAATGTTAGTGTGATGAACACGAGCTAAGTACGTACGTACACGTACCTAAGTCATGGATGTTTATAAACCATTATCCTAGTCGCCATAATACAAGCTTTGCTTAGTTTGGGCACAAAATAGAAAAACGCCGGCGCTATACGTAATTTGTGGTTTGGGGCTAGATTTGGTGTGATTGTGGAAATTATTTGATGAATATCGGTCCAGCCGTTCTCGAGTTATAAGTGATGTAACAAACCCGACTTTGTTTTATATAATTGTAACATGTGCTTTTGGCAAACCAAGATGACAATTGAATTAAAATTAAGAGGAGCTGCAGCGTGAAGAGTTTCGAAATATTTAAAGAACTATGGTAAAACTTGTACTGCTGTAGTACTCGTATTATGAGTATACATTATTTGTTTACTAAATGTAACATACATTTTTGTTTCCTGAATAAATAAAATGAATAAATGGCATGTAAGTACTTAGGTTAGTTGTTTAAAAGCATAAAAAAACAACAACTGCCTACTTTTTCAGGATGTACTTTTTAATTATTTGAAAATTGGGCAAGATACTAAAGTATTAACTTCAACTTCCATTCAAAGTTATTACTTAAAAGTAAAATTGTGCAAGAAACAACTCTCAGTAGGTACAAAACATTTACGTTGAAACCTAACTTTCTTGTGAGTGTAACTTTAGTAAACGTTTTGTGTCACAAACTCCAGATTGTATTGAAATATGTACTACATTACTACGTTCGAACGACGCTTCGTTCGCGAGTCGTTGAATTGTGAATTTGTGAACGAACGCAAATTGGATTTGATTTTCAGTTCACTCTGAAGTCTGAACTTGCTTGAAAAATTTACTAACTTTGTTGCTTTGAAATCGACGCTCTCGCGCGGATGTGCGCGATTTTTCAAAGTACCTATACATTTTTGTGATTTTACGTAAAAACTATTAAGATTTCCTCTCCCCCATTGTAAGAATACCTAAATCAGACATGGCCGACCCCCCATAACCCGCCCCTAAATCGCCATAGGTAATAAATGAATGGCCTTTAATTAATTTAATGTTAGGATCAATGTAGCTTATTATAATGTTGTATGTTTTCAGATAAATAAATTATTTCAGCCGTGGGACATCCACTGCTGAACACATAGGCCTCTCCCAATTTTACTATCAAAACAATTTGAAAACTATCCAAATTGTGAATTTTACCCTTTACCACCTTATTCTGAAACAATAAAAATATCTAATCTGTCATATTGTTAAAAACAATTCAGAGTGCAAAAATAAAAAAATCTAAGTACTTATTCCCATAATTTCCAGGTTCCTTCCGCCCGGCAGCTACCTCGACGCCCGCGCGCTCGGCCCGGCCAAGCTAGCCGAGACCATGGACGCCATCTACAGAAACAAGACCAGATATTACGAGTTCTTCAGGTGGAAGAACCACTTCACGTATAAAGAGACGTTTGAGCAAGATGTGTGCAACCTCTGTGCAGCTATGAACGACAGAGATGCTGTCAGCCGACGCACTGTGTACAAAGACTTTAGGCGGTGGTGGAACGACGAACAGTGGGATGGACGAGACACGTGCTGAGTGTGGGACTGTGTGAGTAAGAGACCAACTGAAAGTGTCGCTTCACAATGACTGTTTGACTTATAGACCGTGAGATGATTTCAGCCGACACACTGTGTACAGAGACTTTGGGCGGTGGGAACGACGAAAAGTGGGATGGACGAGACACGTGCTAAGTGTGGGGCTGTATGAGTAAGTGACCAACTGAAAGTGTCTCTTAACAAAGACTGTTTGACTTTTTTAGGCCGTGAGATGATTTCAGCTGACACACTGTGTACAGTGACTTGAGGCGGTGGTGAAACGACGAACAGTGAGATGAACGAGACACGTGCTGAGTATGGGGCTGTATGAGTAAGAGACCAACTGAAAGTGTCGCTTAACACAGACTGTTTGACTTATAGACCGTGAAACGCTGACAGCCGACAAACTGTGTACAGAGACTTTAGGCGGGGTGGTGCAATGATGAACAGTGGGATGGACGAGACACATGCTGAGTGTGGGACTGTGTGAGTAAGAGACCAACTGAAAGTGTCGCTTCACAAAGACTGTTTGACTTATAGACCGTGAGATGATTTCAGCCGACACACTGTATACAAAGACTTTAGGCGGTGGTGGAACGACGAACAGTGGGATGGACGAGACACGTGCTGAGTGTGGGACTGTATGAGTAAGTGACCAACTGAAAGTGTCACTTAACAAAGACTGTTTGACTATTTTAGGCCGTGAGATGATTTCAGCCGACACAATGTGTACAGAGACTTTAGGCGGTGGTGGAACGACAAACAGTGGGATGGACGAAACACATGCTGAGTGTGGGGCTGTGTGAGTAATAGACCAACTGAAAGTGTCGCTTCACAAAGACTGTTTGACTTATAGACCGTGAGATGATTTCAGCCGACACACTGTGTACAGAACCTTTAGGCGGTGGGAACGACGAAAAGTGGGATGGACGAGACACGTGCTGAGTGTGGGGCTGTATGAGTAAGAGACCAACTAAAAGTGTCATTTAACAAAGACTGTTTGACTTACAGACCGTGAGATGCTTTCAGCCGACGCACTGTGTTCATACCTACAGAGAATTTAGGCGGTGGTGGGACGACGAACAGTGGGATGGACGAAACACGTGCTGAGTGTGGGACTGTGTGAGTAAGAGACCAACTAAGTGTCACCTAACAAAGACTGACTTATTGACTGTCTCAGTATTCAAGCGGTTCGCAGTGACAACAATTGTAAGTTGGGTTTGGATGACACATATTAATGTTTTGTAAACTAATGTTAAGGTGCACTTTCTTTTAAACTGTTTTGTAACTAGGTATCTACACAGTGCAACATTATAGATAGACTCATCGGCCTTACTACAAAAAGATAGATCAGGTTTGAACAATTGTCTAAAGATTAGTCAACCAATTAAAAAATATTGTTAATATGTCTCGAATGTCTGATGTGTCAACATTTCAAATTGGTTGACTAATTTTAAACAAGTGTTTAACACTAGTCTATCTTTTTTGTAGTAAGGCCAAATTTATTGTATGTATATAGTCTCTAAACTAGTGTGTTTTTATTTTAACGTAGGTATTGTAGAGGTTTATAGCCGAGCGAATAAAACCCCTACGTCTACCAAGGTATGTTCGAAATATGAAACTTGCTTTTGAATATTTTTCTTTGACGTAGAAAGAACTTTTGTTTTCGGGATTCATTAGAAAATCTGGAGTCGAAGGAAAATAATTAGAAGATTTATAAAACTAAAAACTTGATATTTAAAATTGAGCAAAACGATTCAAAAGTTAAGTATTTTCTGCATTCCTCATGTAAAGAACCTTCTAATAAATATAATTCATTAAGTGAAATAATTTGTTCTCGATCAATTCCCAATAGTCTATCCCAGCTTCGGCCATTGGCCCGTTACAGTAGGTACGTTACAGTACATTACAGTGGAGGCGCCGGGTACTGCGCTCAGCTCCCGGCCAGGAACGTAGAGGTTTATAGCCGAGCGAATTAAACCTCTACGTCTACCAAGGTATGTTCGAAATATGAAACTTGCTTTTGAATATTTTTCTTTGACGTAGAAAGAACTTTTGTTTTCGGGATTCATTAGAAAATCTGGAGTCGAAGGAAAAAAATTAAAAGATTTATAAAACTAAAAACTTGATATTTAAAATTGAGCAAAACGATTCAAAAGTTAAGTATTTTCTGCATTCCTCATGTAAAGAACCTTCTAATAAATATAATTCATTAAGTGAAATAATTTGTTTTCGAACAATTCCCAATAATCTATCCCAGCTTCGGCCATTGGCCCGTTACAGTACGTTACAGTACATTACAGTGGAGGCGCCGCCCGTATCCCGTAAATGCTCCGTAATTAACATAGTAATTAATATGTTGTACTAAGGTAGGGATGAAAATTAAGAAGGAAAACTCTTTTTTACGTTACACGCCGTTTATTTCCTCTCTATCCTCCCCTTTATAATTTATTAGAACTACTTTTATAAAGATAAATCTTTTACTTTATTACATGATCTAGGTGAGGTGCTCTTGGAAGCTGTTGGAAGCTCTCAAGTACACACAAAACTTAACTTTAACATGTGGCATGGTAATTCGTCTTGAACGCCAATAGGACCTAAATGGATCGATGCCCGGTTTAGATTTTGGCTTGGTTAGGTGTGCTGGAATTCACCCCCGGTAAAATTTATCTGGTGCCTGTTAGCTAACGATATTAAATCATATTTTGAATATCGTTGTTGATATAACACAAATATCAGGTGTAAAAAAAGGCTTAACGAAGCCCAATACCACATATTTTACGGATTATTACGATCATTTTTTTTTTACACTATACCTGGGAAATGACGGGTTACCGAGTTATTGACAGTCAAAGTTACAATTTTTTTTTCAAAGATTTTTACAAAATTGACTTCTGTTTGATAATACTAAACTTTTTTACAAGAAACATGATCCGCCTACACACACAGGCATAGTCTGTGGCGTGCGCGCTATACATTGCGGGTTAGAAATAAGTTGTTTTTTTTTATACCCAAAAATAAAAGTCATTTCCCAGCAATTATTTTTTTTGCATTCTACTTGGTTTAATGTATAGAATTCGTAGTTTAAGGCTTCGTTAAGCCTTTTTTTACACCCTGTATATTAATTCCATACTTAGCGGTAACAAAGTACTTAGAGCTAGTTAATAACTATTGTCATTATCTTATTTATTATGCTTCTTTTAATCTTAAGGTTGTGTTTTTACCCGACTGCCAATAAAGGTTTATTAGTCCAATCTTTGTTAAGTAGTATTAAGTAGGTACCTACTTATTGATCAAAAATAAAATAAATTAATAATAAGTAAATATCATAAAAATTTGTTTTTTCTTACATAATTATCTCTAGTAATAATTTAATTTAGTACCTACTTTTAGTCCTTGTTTAAATATTTGCAAGCAGTGTTTACCTAAACGAAATATTGCACTCTTAGTTCCTTACATCTCCATCAAACTGTACCTAGCATGTAATATTGTACAATCGTTCGTAGACCATTATTAAAATAAATAAATAAAAATAATATCAATAAATATATCTCAATTGTACAGCCTACCTACCTACTATCCTAACTTACCAAAAGCTCAAAGGTAAGTTTGTCGAATTACGCTTGAAAGCTAATTACGCCTAGTCGCTAAAAAATCATAGGCGCTAATTACACTTATACCCTAATTACGCCTAGAAGCAAATTACCTTCACATAAAAAATCAAATAGTGTTTAAATGTTACTGGAGGAGGCCTATCCTCTGGTAGTAATGTTCCTTGGCCTATGTTCAGTAGTGTTATCTTATGTCGGCGATTCCCAGCCGGAAACCGGACCGGGTTAATGCGAATTCAATCCATCGCTTGAGCAATAAGGTCGTTTTTTGAACGGATTCTTGCGGATGCTTACGGATTCCGGCAACGTTAGAACAAGCCTTATGCTGGGGCTGCACCTGCGTCTAATGTCGTTAATTAGTGCTCTATTGACGTAGTACGCAGGTGTGGCCGGTCTTTGTGTGCTAATTTGCTTCAATAACATTAGACGTTAGGCGATAGCTCCGACGGCGGTAACTTTTGACACATCAAAGAGATTAAGCGGGCGTTTAGTGCGTTGTTGTGGCTACACCTACTACACTAAACATTTTAAAACACAGTCACATTCAAAAAATCTTTGTGAAATAAATGTTAAAGTGCATAAATATTAAGTTAGGATAGAGAAGACAAAATGAGAAAAGTATTGAGTTCTTGGAAGCGTTTTTTTTATTTATTTTAAAGATACAGTCACAGATCACACGTTAACTAAGTCGCTAGAAGCTAGAATTAAACGTCAAATAAGTGTGGCCACGCACTTAGCGCGTAGCTTAATGCTTTAATTTAGTTAACGCTAATCATGCCGATATTTGAAAGTTAGGCGTCATGTAGGTGAAGCCCCAGCATTAGACATGGTTCATACGATTTATTGAACCTTTGAGTAGATACCTATTTCGATTAAGTAAGTTGGTTAAATGCTCTAAGAGTAGTTATGATAGTCATGTCATGGTCATAAGTTAAGTGAAATCATTTTAAAAACAATAAAACAAAATATTAAGTGGGTACCTACAACTGGTTTCTTCTGCCACAGCTTCTGCCTACGGTTTGTCTGCGTAGACTTAGGCTCGGTCTATACGATGCCGGAATCCGTAAGCATCCGCAAGAATCCGTTCAAAAAACGACCATATTATCGCTTATGCGATGGATTGAATCCGCGTTAACCCGGTCCGGTTTCCGGCTGGGTATAGACCGAGCCTAATTGGATGTAATTATTATCTGCGGTATGTTAGTATAGTAAGTCCAATTTCAATGTGTGCTTATATTTTTTTATTAAGTAGTATGTCTCATTTCGCATTGATCTTAAAACCAAAGGCTTGTCGTCTCCGGTTGGTTAGATAGGTACTCAATCAAGTACTCAAAGTTATTAAGTTATATAATGTTAAAAGGACTACAATAAATAATACCTACTCCCTGTACATATCTCATGCTCTAAGCTTAGAGCATTGCTATAGGGCTCGTAAGTCCCTGTATTGAATTCAAATCCTTTGTCAAATTCGGAACGATTTAAAAACGGCAAAAGTGATTTCCGCTTCATTCGGACTAAATTATTTTATAAACACATCGCGCCAATCAGGCAACAACGACTCCAATGTAAAACTTGTTCCACCAATGATCAGCAAGAACTTCTTATCAATCGCGCTATTCATTGGCTGTTTTTGCACTTTCACATAGCTGTATCAGAGCAGCTGTCAAAAGTCAGAAAGTGTTTCGTGAAAGTAGACTGATCCAACGTCAACAAATTAGTTTTTGATTTTCTTTCCTGACGAAATAAATACTAATAAGGACTGCGAAAAGTGGTTTAAAGTAAAGTGAACAAAATGACGAGCACATCGTCCTATAATAACGACAAAGTAGTCACTGGCGAGGTGGAGTACCCAGCGACAGATCCGGCTTCTGGGGCATTTTTCCAACCAGATTACAAGAAGTAAGTGTAAAATACATATAAATGAACTAAGTAATATTCGTCTATCACGCACAGTGCCTACAGCAGTCTTATTCATTTAAGCTTTGCTCCAGGACAACCTCTATGGTTCACTTATCTACTACCTAATTGCTAAGTCATGTTAATGTAATATAATAATAAAATTGTTTAAAACGTACTGAACAAACAACTGAAAAAAAATGGTTTTATAAAAAATTATAGGTATGCTTATTGTGATTCCACTACAAAAATACAAGCCAGCACTCTTAATCACTTATTCAATCATTTCTGTGAAAAATATAACTGACTACCTTGTTCTAAATATTACTTATCTCAGGAATGGTGACTTGAAACTGATGTTGGATGGATCCAAAGACTCCTTAAAGCTGGAGGCTATGAAACGGATCATTGGGATGATAGCAAAAGGAAGAGATGCTTCTGATTTGTAAGTATTTCACAGATTAATAAAAAAAAACCTTATTAACTCAAAAAAAAAAACAAATCTAGGTCTGAGGAACAGAGATTTGTTACATCCTCCTAGAGTTTTGCGTTTTAAAACACTGTGTGTTAATTAAATGATCTTTGAAATAAATATACTGCAAAACATTTGTATCATATTATTTTCTTGCTTTCTAAATTGAAACTCATACATATGCATACTATCGCCAAGCTATTGTATATGAAAATATAATAATATGTGAGATAAATAATGAGTTTGGTCTGCTATGTTATTTAATGGTCTATCACAGTTTAAACTAAAAACTTTTTGATTAGGTAACATATATTTTAAAACCTGGATTAGAGAAAAATAATTATCACTAACCAGCAGTTGTTTTCTGTGAATAAAATGTTTATGCCTGTAATTTTTTTATTAAGATTCCCAGCAGTAGTCAAGAATGTTGTATCCAAGAACATTGAAGTGAAGAAACTAGTGTATGTGTATCTGGTGCGCTACGCGGAGGAGCAGCAAGATTTAGCACTTCTCTCCATCAGCACCTTCCAAAGGGCGCTAAAGGTTTATATTTCATTTTTTACAACTTTCAAATGCTAAAACTATACAGGGTTATTTGTATAACATCAATTGACCTCGTAAGACTAGCTAACATCATAAACAGCAACATTTGTTGTACAACTTTGATAATTTGATAGATTAAACTCAGTCAGTACAATAAAAGCTTGGAAAATCACTTTTAATTAATGTATTGAGTAATGAACTCTAAAGCTGGAAACATACTATCGGACGCGACTTACGGACGCGGCTTACATCCGCGACTGATCAGTGTGCACGGTCCTCGGACGTTGCTTGCGGACGCCATGAGTGTGACCACTTTAGTGTGACGATGATTTAGTAGTAATTTCAGTAGAAAATCTGTATCGTTTAGTAGATTTTGGAAGAAAATTCTGAAAAATAGTAGCTAATCCAAAATACAATTATCCAGGCCAAAAAAAACCGACCAAGTGCGAGTCGAACTCGCGCACGAAGGGTTCCGCACCATAATCTGTAAAAACCGGCGAAGTGCGAGTCGGACTCGCGCACGAAGGGTTCCATTACCATACCATTTTCTATAAAAACGGCAAAAAAATCACGTTTGTTGTATGGAAGCCCCCTTAAATATTTATTTCAACTTTCTAGCTATCACGGTGCATGAGATACAGCTTGGTGATAGACGGACAGACAGACAGACGGACAGCAAAGCCTTAGTAACGAGCAAAATAAATCACTTTGGTTGTATGGGAGCCCCCATAAATATATATTTTATTCCGGTTTTTAGTATTTGTTGTTATAGCGGCAACAAAAATACACCATCTGTGAAAATTTCAACTGTCTAGCTATCACGGTTCATGAGATAGACAGACAGACGGACAGACAGACAGACAGACAGAGAGACAGACAGACGGACAGCGAAGCCTTAGTAATAGGGCCCCGTTTTACGCTTTGGGTACGGAACCCTAAATAAATCTTGTCCGGTCCCGGGGATTTCCTGTAACATAATACTGAATACGGTGATAAGCGGGTTTCTTTTTCGCATACGTTATTAAATCGCTAGCTATCTTATAATAAAAATGTTCATGCAATCAATAAGCACGTGCGAGCTCTCGCGCAGTTGGCGTCCTTCTGACGCTCGGACGCGTCCGCGCCCCGTGCATACCGTCCGCGGACGTTTTCGGCTTACAGAAACATCCAGCGCGCCAGATTGCTGTCGGACGTCCGAGCGTTCAAGGTCAGCCCAAGGTTACGTCCGCGACTTACGTCCGATGGTTTGCACACCGTAGTGTACATTCAATACCTAGATTCCTTTAAGTCGCGGCTGTAAGCCGCGTCCGTAAGCCGCGTCCGATAGTATGTTTCCAGCTTTAGAACAAATGTTGTTTATGATGTTAGCTACCTATTCTCGCGAGGTTGGTTGATTTTACAAATTAACCTGTAATAGTCTTAGTCTTGATTTACAAGTTTATGATATGAGCTATCTAGTCATGTGAGATTGTTGATGTGTTTCAAATAACCCTGTATATTAAAATTCGGCCAAGTGCGAGTCGGACTCGCGCATAAAGGGTTCCACACCATTATCTATAAAAACGAGCAAAAAAATCACGTTTGTTTTATGGGAGCCCCCTTAAATATTAATTTTATTCTGGTTTTTAGTATTTGTTATAGTGGCAACAGAAATACATCATCTGTGAAAATTTCAACTGTCTAGCTACCACGGTTCATGGGATACGCCTGGTGACAGACAGACAGACAGACAGACGGACAGCGGAGCCTAAAAAGCAAGGGCTCTTTAAAAAAAATTTTTGAGCATTGTCAGTCAATATTTGATGTCCCAATTGGTGGTGCTGCAGAAGTTTGCTTTAAACACAGAGGGTCAAAATGTTTCGTTCCTGGTTCCTGGGACCAATCCAAAATTGATTTACAAGACACCAGATTATCAGTCCTAAAATAGGGTGTTAGTATTTTTCAATGATGTCTTAGAATTATTAATAAATTAATTCTGTTAACATCCCAATTTTCTTTCTCTTGTTCAGGACCCAAACCAGCTGATCCGTGCAAGCGCTCTCCGCGTACTCTCGTCTATCCGCGTGACGATGATCGTGCCGATCGTGATGCTGGCCATCCGGGACTCCGCCAGCGACATGAGCCCGTACGTCAGGAAGACTGCGGCGCACGCCATCCCTAAGCTGTACAGGTATGACAGTACAGGTTCTTGTACATGTATGATGATGGTACACGTTATTGTACAGGTATTATGACAGTACATGTTTTTGTACAGGTAGGTGACAGTAAGGTTATTGTACATGTATTATGACAGTACATGTTCTTGCACAGATATTATGACAGTATAGGTTCTTGTACCGATTGATGACAGTACAGGTTCTTGTACAGGTAGATGACAGTAAGGTTATTGTACAGGTATGATGGCCGTTCAGGTTCTTGTACGGACAACAGCTCGTCGACCTACCACAAAATGTCAAATTTTCTCATTTGAAAATGATCTCTATATGTCAGACTTAAGTTGAAAATCTATTGGAGATTTTTTTACTTTTTGGGTAGGTCGACGTGCTGTTGACTGTACATGTATTTTGTGTCAGTGCAGGTTCTAGTACAGGTATATGACGGTACAGGTTCTTGTACAGGTATGGTGATAGTACAAGTTCTTGTACAGGTATGATGACAGTACAGGTTATTGTACAGTTATGATGGCAGTACAGGTTATTGACAGTTATGATGTCAGTACAAGTTCTTGTACAGTTGTATACATGAAAAATGCTGAGCCTTCTTGACATTATTTTTTTCGTAGTTAATCTGTGTCAAATGAAATATTTTTTTATTCTTACTTAATTATTACGTGAAGAACTGGCAATCCATAAATTAGGGTTATGTTGTTTTAGCATCGACCCAGAGCAGAAAGAGGAGCTGGTAGCTATAATAGACAAGTTGCTGTCGGACAAGGCGCCACTAGTGGTGGGCTCGGCCGCCATGGCCTTCTCTGAAGTCTGTCCCGACAGGATGAGCCTCATTCACAGGAGTTACAGGTCCGTAGCTACGGTATTATTCTCTAAGCAAGGTTACTTTTGGAGCCCCCGCCAAAATTAAATATAATTTAAGGGAAGTAATAAAAAAATATTTAGAGAAAAATAGTTTTTTTTCCTTTTATATAACCGGATTTTGCAGTCACTTTTAAAATCCTAAATTCCTAGGCGCTTTATCACCCTAACGCTTGACACGCCGCGAAGCCTACGAGCGATGCTTACGTCTTGTACTTAGTAAACAAAACAAACGAGTGGCAACAATTTTGTTTTGTGTTAGGAAAAAAAAGTTAAAAAAAATGTTTTTATTTCATAAATTTAAAGTGCCGCTTCGACAGGATAACGTGAAAAAATATGGCGAGTGGTCCAAAAGTAACCCTGTAGTATATTCATATTCATTTAATCACTTTCATAATAGCCCAATGGGCTAACAAGCCAAAGTCTTAGAGCATTCAACCAACAGGAGACGCCATTGACAGGCATTCCCCTCTGCCACAAGTCTATGACGGTCGATCACAGAGGTTATATAAAACTATTTGCATCGCGTTCCGCCATCATTGGCAAATCACGGTGAGCGTGGAAGGACAGCAGCTAAAAATGCCAAATTACGCCGTGTGCTCGTGTTAAAAAAGATCAGAAACATTTTATGTGCTAAAGGACAGCGTAAATTTTCATCTATAAGTATTATTGAGTCTCAATATTAGCAAATTATGCCTTAAAATTGCAAAAACCTTATAAAATTCGTCAATCAAAAAGTGATACCAGTAAAAGGAAAAAAATCCTATTAAGCGTAATTTTTTATACTGAAGTACCCAAATTTGAAATCACACTGGTATTTCACGTTTGATATTTTTAATAATATTAATAACAATAGATGCTTATTGAATTAATGATATATCACAGTTAACAATTATGATTCTTGTTTAAGTTTTGCGCATTTTATTGGACTTAATAATTACTTTTAAAAGTATCAATACTATAAATATTTGCAAATAAACGGTCTAGTTCAATAATATTATATATTGGCGAACTTATTCTGAAAATTTGAGATTTTTATTGATATACCTACGCTGGCCACCCTGCAGCAAAATTGGTGATGGGATAGCAAAAAAACAAAATATCGATATCGATTTAACCACTTGACCTTAAGGTCACCTAGATTTGGGATTCCACCTGGATGTATTTCCAAAATGGGAATAGGAACATTCACAATGAACCCACCCGTTGGGAAAATAAACGGATGGATTCGATTTTATTGTTTATATAAATGTATATAACACAAAAATAATGTTAAGACTAAGGTTACAAGCATTTTTGTTGTTATTTATTTACACATACAATAAAAAACAGTATGCTGTTATAAATTTTGTTTAATTTGGTTGCTTTACTGTAGGAATACGGATTTTATTTATGTTACAATAGGCATTATTATAATTTGTCCATATTATGATGTCAGTAAATATTAATTTTCATTATTTTTGCGAAAATATAACATTACAAAGGGTGACGACAAAATCTTTGAGGCACCTAAATATCTTATCATTTATCTTAGGCTCGGTCTATACCCAGTCAGAAACCGAATCGGGTTAACGCGGATTCAATCCATCGCTTAAGCAATAAGGTCGTTTTTTGAACGGATTTTTGCGGCTGCTAACGGAATCTGGCAGCGTATAGACCGAGCCTTAAACTCTAGAGAAACTTGTGTTTCGTGTATTTTTGGTGAACGAGTATACAAAAGTCTTGTTGCTTAAAGTTAACAGATTATTTATTATTTAAGCGTATTTTATGGCTCGGACTATACCCATTCGGAAACTGGTCCAGGTGAGTACGGTTTTAATCCATCGCTTAAACAATAGGGTCGTGTTTTGAACGGATTCTCGCGGATTTGATAATGTTTCGGATAATGATTTTTATTAATTATTATTTACCACCTTCTCAATTACTAATTAAGTCATAAAAATGAATCCATTCCAAAGAAACATCACTTTATATTATAATGTTTCCGAGCCAACCATCTCCAGTCACCACCACAGACAGACCCAGACCAATAATATTTGAATTCATTTACAACTTTATGTCTAAGCAAGCAAAAAAAATAGCCTATTATGTTTTTCTTATTTCATGATAGCACTTATATTTGTTAACTTTTTCTAATGCAAAAAGAAAATGTTTGAGAATATAGCTAAAATAGTTAACACCTTTTTCCTGTACAAAATTCAACCTTCTAACTTTCCCTCAATTATATTTACGATTTTTGCGGGTTATAGCCCAGTATTTTTAATTTTATTTAAGAAATTTACCTGAAAACCAAATTATACAGGTATTTCTTGCAGTTAAAGGCTTGGACTTTAACCAGCCGGAATCTGTTAGAATTCGTTCAAAAACGACCTTATTGCTTAAGCGATGGATTGAAACCATACTTACCCGGATTTCCGGCTGGGCATAGTTCGTCCCTTAGACTCAACCATACTGACCTATATTAATAAATAACCCTGTAGATCTTAATGAAAGCCAAAAGGAATGTTTCTATCTTACACATAATAAAGAGTCTGAATTGAATAAAACCTTATCATAATACTGGCAGAACTCATCGATAAAATTTATCGATAGTGTTAAGCACTATCTTCGTTTATTTAAAACTGACGTCACACTCGTGCATGGATAAGTTGTCCTTGTGTGTGAATATATGTGTGTGCGTCTAGTTTAAGCTAGTGTTAGATATTTTTGTTGTGTGCGAGCGTAGCAATGACATCCAAAATGCATTAGTGTTAATTTCCTATGTGTGCGTTACTCCCTGCCCCCCGCAAGAAATGACAGACTTTTTCGCATAGAAATTAGCGAGCTTGTCGTCTCCTGTTGGTTGAATGCTCTAAGGCCAAAGTGGATGAGGGCGAAACATATGCAAGAATTAATGACTGATGGGGCAGAAAGGTACTAAAATGAGGGCCACGTACCGGTAAGCGCAGCGTGGGACGTCCAGCCACAAGGTGGACAGACGACCTGATAAATGTTGCTGAATGCAGGCCACTTCCAACCGGACAATCTGGAAGACATTGGGGGAGGCGTCTGTTCTCTATTTGGTTTCCTATGGCTGAAATGATGATGACGGTCGATGTACCGCTCTTTAGGCAGGTGCGTTACAAGACGCGGGGGCTAGTAACGTCACTCTGTTAGTTAAGCCTTTGACGTTCTCGGCGGTAAGACGCTCACGAAGAAAAGAAAACAATAAAAACCGGTCAAGTGCGAGTCGGACACGCGCACGAAAGGTTCCGTACCATTAACTATAAAAACGTCAAAAAAATCATGTTTTTTTTGTATAGGAGCCCCCTTAATATTTATTTCATTCTGTTATTTATTATTTGTTGTTATAGCGGCAATAGAAATACACCATTGTGAAAATTTCAACTGTCTAACTATAGTTCATGAGATACAGCCTGGTGACAGACGGACAGACAGACAGACGGATAGCGGAGCCTTAGTAATAGGGTCCCGTTTTACCCTTTGGGTGCGGAACCCTAAAAAGCCCTGGAGCGGTAGATATAGTGCTTGTGGTCAAACGCTAGTGACTGGCGAAATTGTTCAGTGCTTATAGTAACCTTAGATTGATTTACTAGATGCCGGGCGTTCGCAGTAATTTACTGCAATTTTTTCCCGGATTTCAAAATATCCCGCAAAATTTTATCAATTTTCTCAGCCTAATTGGTCGAGTCATTATCAAGTTTCTCAAACTTTACGGCAATTGATGTTTATAAATCAAAAGAAGATAGAATAGAATGAAGATTATTTCTGAATTGTATCAACATCGGTATTGTTTTTAGGAAACTATGTTCCTTACTGGCCGATGTGGACGAGTGGGGTCAGCTGGCGTTGCTCAACGTCCTCACCGTGTACGCAAAGACTTGCTTCCCGGATCCCAACACTGAGGTAATCATTATCGCACATTTCTTTGTCTGACTATTACATTTTAACATCTACTAGCGACTCGCCCCGGCTTCGCACGGGTGCAATGCTGATACTAAATACACTACATTATACATATAAACCTTCCTCTTCAATCACTCTATCTATTAAAAAAAACCGCATCAAAATCCGTTGCGTAGTTTTAAAGATTTAAGCATACATAGGGACAGGGAAAGCGACTTTGTTTTATACTATGTAGTGCACACCATTAACCATCGAGCACACTAGAAATGTAGTTTATTTAGTTCAAAAATGATTCCGCCATTTTAGGTACTGTGGTTTAACCCTATCGAGCTATTGACTTTAGTGCTGTGTAACAAAACATTTACCATTTTTTTTATTCCTTCTATCTCTCAAGAATTACTCAAGTGACAGCGATTCCGACAAGCCGTTCTACGACTCGGACAGTGATGAGCCTACCACCCCGAAGAGACAGTCCACATCGCCCAGCCTCGACCCCGACCACAGGCTCCTGCTGCGCGCCGCCAAGCCGCTGCTGCAGAGCAGGAACGCGGGCGTCGTGATGGCCGTGGCGCAGCTGTTCTGCCACTGCGGACCTGGTGAGTGCGAGTGAGAGCGCGTCTATAGAGACAGAGCAGGCACGCGGGCGTCGTGATGGCCGTGGCGCAGCTGTTCTGCCACTGCGGACCTGGTGAGTGCGAGTGAGAGCGCGTCTATAGAGACAGAGCAGGCACGCGGGCGTCGTGATGGCCGTGGCGCAGCTGTTCTGCCACTGCGGACCTGGTGAGTGCGAGTGAGAGCGCGTCTATAGAGACAGAGCAGGCACGCGGGCGTCGTGATGGCCGTGGCGCAGCTGTTCTGCCACTGCGGACCTGGTGAGTGCGAGTGAGAGCGCGTCTATAGAGACAGAGCAGGCACGCGGGCGTCGTGATGGCCGTGGCGCAGCTGTTCTGCCACTGCGGACCTGGTGAGTGCGAGTGAGAGCGCGTCTATAGAGACAGAGCAGGCACGCGGGCGTCGTGATGGCCGTGGCGCAGCTGTTCTGCCACTGCGGACCTGGTGAGTGCGAGTGAGAGCGCGTCTATAGAGACAGAGCAGGCACGCGGGCGTCGTGATGGCCGTGGCGCAGCTGTTCTGCCACTGCGGACCTGGTGAGTGCGAGTGAGAGCGCGTCTATAGAGACAGAGCAGGCACGCGGGCGTCGTGATGGCCGTGGCGCAGCTGTTCTGCCACTGCGGACCTGGTGAGTGCGAGTGAGAGCGCGTCTATAGAGACAGAGCAGGCACGCGGGCGTCGTGATGGCCGTGGCGCAGCTGTTCTGCCACTGCGGACCTGGTGAGTGCGAGTGAGAGCGAGTCTATAGAGACAGAGAGGCACGCGGGCGTCGTGATGGCCGTGGCGCAGCTGTTCTGCCACTGCGGACCTGGTGAGTGCGAGTGAGAGCGAGTCTATAGAGACAGAGCAGGCACGCGGGCGTCTTGATGGCCGTGGCGCAGCTGTTCTGCCACTGCGGACCTGGTAAGTGCGAGTGAGAGCGAGTCTATAGAGACAGAGCAGGCACGCGGGCGTCGTGATGGCCGTGGCGCAGCTGTTCTGCCACTGCGGACCTGGTAGGTTTCAGATAGAAGTTCTTATAATATTAATAACTAGCTGTTGCCCGCGACTTTGTTCGCATGGACTTAGTTTATTCAATATATCCCACAGGAACATTTAACCGGGATAAAAATTCACTTTTCTTAAGGAATAAGGACAGGTTTTTGCGGATGTACATTACATTCATACATTTTCATAAATCAATTGGGATGCTACTGTTAGTATATTAATTTCTTTAAACAGTTCTCTTAAGGAGTCTCGGGGTCCAAGGCCGTAAATTGCCCGTACAGCTCTCTTCTGCAGTACAAATATAGATTCAATATCTGCTGCTGAGCCCCATAACAATATTCCATATGACATTATACTATGAAAATAGCTAAAATACACCAATCTTGCCGTTTCAACATCAGTCAGTTGTCTTATCTTTCTCACGGCATAAGCAGCAGAGCTAAGTCTTCCCGATAGAGTCCGATATGCGCACCCCATTGCATACGGGAATCTAAAGTGATTCCTAAAATGTAGTGGAACTAGATGTATTAAGTTGTTCATCTTTTACAGTAATATGTGTTGAGACAAGTTTAACGTTGGGCATTGTGAATTTGATGCACTTTGTTTTATGTATTTGCATTGAGCATAAGATTATTGGTGGTAAACCGATGCAGTACTTGCGAGAGTGCATTATTTACATCGTCAAATGAGTCTTTACCTCTCTTGATTTTAAAAGTCTTGGTCTTTTGTAAAAGAGTGAAGGTCATTTATGTAAATTAAAAAGAGCGTAAGGCTTAATATCGATCCCTGCGGCACGCCCATAGTAAGAGGTGACTCAGAAGACTCGGCTCCATCGATGCAAACTTTTTGTGTTCTGCCTGTGAGATAAGAGTTTACTAAATCCGAGGCATCGCATGAAAATCATAGTGTCTAAGTTTTTTCAGGATGGTCCACACAATCAAAAGCCTTAGATAGATCACAAAAAACTCTCAAAGCGTCCTGCCTACTATCCCAAGCATCAAACACGAGTTTCAAGAGTGCAACTTCAGCATCTGTAGTGCTTCTACTTTTCGATATTGTTTGTTATGTAACAATTTATTGAGGACAAAGTGTAGTAAAAGTTGATTGGAAATTACTTAATATCCCGACCGGGGATCAAATCCGGAACCTCAGAGATGGCGGCGCCTCTCGCGTTCGAGTTCGAGTCTTACTAGATTTAAAAATTGACTCGAATCTGGGTGTAAAAAAGTCAATGTATGTGACCAGTTTCTGGAATCGAACCCGGCCCGTAAGCTATGGTGGTTGTTTTCTGAAGCGTTATATGTTATGTGCTTATTTAAGATTTTTGATGATTGTTGTAATATTAAAAAAAGAGAAAACAGATATAGACATATTTTCTACCCTCTCCAAATTCAGAAAACTGGTTGTAGAAGAATGTAACAAGTTAATTTTGGCTTTTTCCATGTCTAAAAGTGACTTCTAATTTCTCTTTTATAGTTATATATCAAACACACTCACATTTGAAAGTCGTGGCAGCCTGTAATTGAATCTACACTAGTTTTTTTTTTTTTTATAGTTTAACTTTTTAATTGTATTAGTGTACGATTTGTTGGTTGCCCTTAATAAATAAATAAATAAATTTCAGTGCAAGAGTTGCCGCCCATCGCCAAAGCAATGGTTCGCCTCTTGCGGGCGCCTACAGAAGTGCAGAGCGTCGTTCTGAACGCGATCGCCTCGCTGACCGTCACTAGACCGGTAAGTTGATTCTGCCCCCTAGCATGACTAACAAAACACGATATGATATAGCGATTTATCGACACCCAACTGTCAAAATATGATATACATAGCCCATAGAAAAAAAACATCCCTTCGTTACAAGTAGGGGAGCTACTACCCTAAAAAAAACATATTTTTCAAAAGTTTAATTTACCACTTTGTTGGCGTGGTTGATATAGTAGACATACCCCCACAAAATTACACGTCTCTAGTGTCAACAGTCTCCAAGCAAAACCTCGGACGGACAAACATACATGACGAAACTATATGGATATACTATATGAGACTACGGAACCCTCAAAAACAGCATTATAATACTAGAAAAATAAAAATTTGCCGTTCTGAGCTTCAGATTAAAAAGGTGGTAATTCATTTATGGGCAAAGGAAAGAATACAAATTCTCAAATGAAAAATATATTTCCTGCAAAAATCAGGCTGACTGAGATTGTTGTGTCGTTTCTTCTCATCACCATCCGGTATCTAGTCCCGAAGCGGTGGTAGGGCTAAGTTATATTTTTTGGACGTGTACAAAAAATCGAAATGAATATTATTCACATTGTTTCAGTCCCTCTTCGAGCCGTTCCTAAAGTCATTCTTCGTCCGGACGTCAGACCCGACGCACATAAAGCTGCTCAAGCTAGAGATCCTCACAAACTTGGCGACGGAGGCCAGCGCTCCCGTAGTGCTACGAGAGTTTCAGACGTACGTCACTTCGAGCGACAAGGCCTTCGCCGGGGCCACCATACAAGCGATAGGGAGGCTGGCGGTGGCGATACATACCGAAACTGAGACCTGCTTGAATGGACTGCTGCATTTACTTTCTAGTAAAGATGGTGAGTATAATAATATAGTCTATTCGTTAAATGTATGACGGCTAGGTTTTTTAAAATTATTTTAATTTTTTTTATTAGAAAGACATAACGATGAAACCAATAAAACCAATTTATTTCTGTAAATAGGCTTAAACTAAGCGCTTTTACACGTCCCAATATTTTTTTCCCTACCACTACTCCGGGACAATTTTGGGCTAGCGCCGAGAAGAAGTAGCGCAAGAAACTCGGTCACTATTGTCAGCCTCTTTTTAAATAGTATATAGTTTACATTACAAGATAAATGTACCTGTGCGAGCAGGGCAGTATTTATTTCCAAATATTTTTATCTTTGATGATTGATTTTTTTTAAATGTAAATAATAGTTCCAAAAACTCTCTACAGCTGCGCTAGTGTCGTTAGAGGGTATGAAATGAAATAAAGAAAAAGTATCAATAATCTGAATTAATTTTGTTTTAAAATACTAAATACATTTTATAATTTTCTAAATTAATTTAAAACTTTAACTTTCATTTATTTTTATTTATCTTATAACAAACCGGATGTTCTTCTTTCCTTGTTTACATATCTTCTATCTCACTCTAATATATTTTGACGAGTTCTTTAAAATTTACTTTATTGCTACAGTGGCGTCTCCAGTTTAGGCTATTTATCATTTATTCAAATAATCTGATTTTTGTTTGCTTCAAAATCAATAAAAAATTAGGCAGTTGAGTCCGGTAAACAATGACGTCAAAGCTTGGTATTGCCACACCAGAGGTGCGTTTTGACTGCTCATGAAAAGTATGTCAATTGATTGGTGGTGTCAACTAGCCTATTGAACGCACCCTTATGAGCATCTATGGATGGCCCCTATTGTCGTAATCGATAGTACTTAGTACACAGTATATAATATCTATACAGTAAAGAAACTACCTATAATCGGTCAAAATGACGTACTCACACATGTTCACGCCTCAACAAGCAATCTCAGTAAAATAAGAGTACTGAGAGTCGTGGTTGCCGAATACAGCCGATACGAGACGAGATGCTGTCAGTTGTCATTGTCGCTGCAGAACGTAAAAACGTAGGATTTAAATCCTCTTTGGTCAACGCTTTTTGTTCATTTCTATTGTTTTCAGTTCGCGCGATTTTTTATCAACTTTTAAGACAATTGACGTATCTCTGGCCTAGTTTCCATACTGTATAGATAAATTCAAATTCAAATTTTTATTTGCTCATAAATAGGGTACATTACATAGACATGTGGTCATAAAAAACATTGAGAAATAGAGCTTTGACCTATTTAGCCATATAAAATAGCATGCAAATACTTAAATAATTATGACAGATATGGAGAAAAAAAAAATACAGTCAGTTAAAAGTCAAAACATATTGATTTGCTTAAAATGTCAAGAGCAGAAATTTAATTCGTGTGTCATTTTTTACAAAATTATTAATAAATTAGACTGCATCGACTATAATTAAGGTTCCTTATGTTTATATACTGTGATAGTACGATGTAATGTGTGTGTGTGTGTGTGCGTGCAGAGTGGGTGGTGTGCGAGGCGGTGGTGGTGGTGAAGCGCGTGGTGGGCGGCGGCGCGGCCTCCGCGCGGGCCGCCGTCGCGCGCGCCGCCAAGCTGTTGAGGGCCGACAGGTATGTAACCAGCTTTATACTATAGTAGAATCAGAAAAACAGGTATGTAACCAGCTTTATACCATAGTAGAATCAGAAAAGTACGCCAACTCGAGCCCCGAGCGAGCGATAATTACCTAAACATGTAGGGCTGTCGCTTATTAAAATAATACCAAACTCTTCTCCATAATTTATTGATGTTTAAGTAGTCGCTTTTTCTCATTTACCTTATTGAAATCAGAATGTGAATATATAATGAGATATCAATTTAACGTAGGACAAATAAGTTTCAGCTAGAAACAAATTTATGAATGTACCTACGATGATAAATGTATGGAGATTAGATTACTCACCGTTCTGGTTTGCTAGGTAATGTGAAGAAAGACAATTCCGGATTTGACAAACTGCTATTGAGACATCCATGAACACTGCAATATTTTCTTCTCGAATTGTTTGCCATCTTCACGAACCTACAAATCAAATTATTACCTCGCGACCGCGCGCGCGGTTATTACGTACGGCGTAGCAGCCACGACTGGCGCACCGTTATCACCGATAAATTTCGTCAGTGTGTGCGTGCGACGGCGCATACGCACGGGCACGCTCATAAACAAGCCGGGCTCGCATGTATAAAGTCGACCAACTTTTCTGATTCTACTATGTTTATACAGCTATTTATAGGGCGTTCCGATTTACGCTAAAATCGATATCAGCGTGCTCAAACTCGTTCCGAATTGGTGTAAGCGCGCTAACGAGAGCTGTTGCTACGCAATCGATGACGTCATTACTGGGCACCATATTGAGCTTACGACGCCTTCGCTCCTGTACGAAATCACTGTGAGCCAAATGTCACTTTGACATTTCTGTTGGCGCCTCCAGCCCTGCAGCCTTCGAGTCCTTCGAGCCGGATCAATGTTAGGGTCCTAAGACTATTAGAATATGAAATAAGAAGCGGACTGTAAACGCATAGATATATTTACTGGTAACAATAATGTTATAAGTGTTTAATTTGATCGCGCCTATAAGGGAGGAACCGCGTCCGATGCCGATGGTGGTCGAGAGGCTGAGTGCGGCGGAGGGCACCTACGGAGTGTGCCCGCCGCCCGCGCATACGAAGAACGCCGAAGATGCCCGAGCTGGCTGCAGGGCTGGAGGCGCCAACATTTCTGTAAAATTTTGTGTGATGTTTGTAAAACTATTACATTTGGTCGGTTTCGCGCTGAAAGTGATGTTAGCGCAATTCGGACTGAGAGTTAAATGTGTCATTTGATACCAAGATATCCAGTACTGCTGATCTTAGGTTATGTGCTCGATGGTCTGCCCGCAACCTTAAATTTTTGACATTGTGTAATTTTAAATTGATGTAATAAAAACTATATGACTAATTAATTACCTATAGATATCATATTTGCGTGCTATTATCCATAGCTGAATAAGTGTACAAATAAGAAATTGTGTAAAAGTAATAGTATTCTTTATTTGCATAAGTACATGGTATAAAAGATGTTACAAAATAGTGTGCACATGTCTTGCCAAACTGTCAGCATGCAAATATCAATAAATAAAGCTGTATAAAATATAAGCTTTAAAATAAATCAACATCATTTAAAATTATTAATGTCAAACCGTAAGCATTAAGAATAATATAGTATAATACAATTGACAAAATAAATCCTATAATATTCAAATTAAATTGTGATCGTCAAAGATCGGCAAATATGAATGTATTTCTTGACTTGTTCGTCGGTCCACAGCATAGGGCTACCAACACTGCGTCTTCCAGTTAGTGGGTGACATTGGACACCTTTCCCACTATTGGTTTGATGGTGTATTTATTGATATAGGCTGGCAGCAAACGCTCGTGCGGCGGGCTTGTGGCTCGTGGCGGAACATGGCGCTGAACACCCGCGCGCCGCCGCCATACTCGCGCACATGGCCGCCAACTTCGCTGACCAGGTAACTTTACTCACGTTACTTCAGACGACCTCCGTAGCCGAGAGGCGAGCACGCCGGACTTTAAAGGGCGCCGCCTTCTTGAGGTTCCGGGTTCGATTCCCGGTCGGATAAATGTACGGGTAACGGGTATGGGTGTTGTGGTACCGTCTTTGTTTCTGATTTTCTATAACACATGTACTTTAGCTACTTACCTTAGGATCAGAGCAATGTATGTGATGTTGTCAAACATTTATTTACTTATTATTTATTAAAAAAACTCCACTGACCAGATAACATTACTTACATAACTTTACTGATCAGGTAACATTAAAGGCGTAACTTTGCTGACCAGGTAATATTACTTACATAACTTCACTGATCAGGTAACATTAATGACGTAACTTTGTTGACCAGGCAATATTACTAACGTAACTTCGCTGACCAGGTAACATTACTAACAGCTAGGTATATTACTAACTTAACTTCGCTAGCTAGGTAAATACTAACGTAACTGCGCGTCTTCATCTTTGCGTGTCGACGAACATCCACTAGGCACCCTGGTAAATTACTAACGTAACTCCGCTAGCTAAGTTAATTACTAACATATCTTCGCTAACTAGGTAAATACTAACGTAACTGCGCTGACCTGGTAAATAACTAACGGAACTTCGCTAGCAAGGTTAATTACTAATGTAACTTCGCTAGCTATGTAAATTACTAACGTAACTTCGCTATCTAGGTAAATTCTAACGAATCTGCGCTTCTTCTTTGCGTGCCGACGAACACCTACTAGGCACCCTGGTAAATGAATGTGAAAAATGAATGAAATGAGTTTCATTAAGTTTAAATTATGCAACGCGAAAGTTTAAAAGTAATGAATGAAATAAATTTTGCAACTTCGCTGAGCAGGTAAATACTAACGCAATTTCGCTGACCAGGTAAATTACTAACGCAACTTTGCTGACCAGGTAAATTACATACGCAACTTCGCTTACTAGGTAACGTAATTATCGTAACTTTGCTGATGAATCATTACCTGTCTGCAAAAAATAAATACATTGTACCAGGCCTATAAATCTAAAACAAAACCTTAAGGAGCTGACACATCATTCGCAACAGAAAAAATATACAAATTTTGTTTCAGGACGAACTAGTGAAACTGCAGCTTCTATCTCTAGCCGTAAAACTATCTATCACCCAACCGGACACGCTACCCGTGTGTCGGTACATAGTCTCGTTGGCGCGGTACGACGCAAGCTATGACGTCAGAGACCGCGCGAGAATGCTGCGCAGGTTCATTGATCCCAACGGGAAGCTACTGTCGGCGTTTGCGGCTGATATATTCAGACCTGACAAGCCGAAGCCGACTGTACAGAGCAGTTTTAAAGGTAATCATCTGTTTTATAGCCTAATTAAGTTCAGAACACTAAGCAGGAATAGAAGAATCGGTCACAAAATACGCAACTAAGCTTAAATCATATCCACATGGCTTTAGTTTCTTCTTCACTGCTGACGATGGCCTTAGCGCACTCAAAAAACGGGCACCCTTTAGCCTCCAAATATAAGACAGTTAAGCTAGAATATAGGAATCGGCTACAAACTCCTTCGCCAAGACATAATAACCCAACCAGACACGTTACCCGTGTGTCGGTACATAGTCTCGCTGGCGCGATACGATGCAAGCTATGACGTCAGACACCGCGCGAGAATGCTGCGCAGGTTCATTGACCCCAACGGGAAGCTAATGTCGGCGTTTGCGGCCGATATATTCAGACCTGACAAGCCGAAGCCGACTGTACAGAGCAGTTTTAAAGGTGATACTTGTCATTTTATGTTATAACCGTTAAGCAGGAATAGAAGAATTGGCCAAGATGCAGAAGGAGACTCAAGAGATGCACACCGTTCAGCCTACTCGAAAAAATGAACCTTTTTGGTTAGATAGCGTCAAGTTCCATGGAACAAAATTTGTTCCATTTAATGGGACCTGTCCTGCCGGTTCTGTTGAATGTGGACGAGGATCTGGCGGCGTGACATCCCTAGCACGCGAAACGGCTAATTGACAACCCTTCGCGCCCGCACCGCCAGGCGTGGTTCACTCCGCAATTCAGTCGACATAATTACCTACGCGCCGGGCCCCCGCGCGGTATACAATATCAGAGGGTGTCACACGCGCTCAGTTATGCACGCGACGCGACGACGTAGGTAACCAGGAAGAAATTAGTTTACTTTTGCGCCAAAATACACGTGTTTTACCTTGTGGTTTTACCCATTGCAAAATAGGTAAAATTAAGCATTTTACTTATATCATGCTCGAGTAGCACTTTTAAATTAGGTACTAAATTACAAAATATCTACTTTCTGTACTTAAAAATAATTTTGGTTACCATCTAGCAATTTTATTTTACGCGGTTGTCATTTCTTTTACTTACTTAAAACATTCATTTAAAAACATAATTTCGACGTTATATTAAACAGTCAACCCTAGTGAGGCGACCAAAACTACCCAAAACCAATTTGGCTTAAGCGTATCCGAGTAATAAGTACCATATGACGTATAAATAGGGTTCATTTTTGCTTGTAGTGGACGATAGTTGGTCGTTAAATCAGTTAGGTATTGTCGCGATAAAAAGATTGATAATTATTGTAACTGTCTCGGAAGTGACCCTTCTGTAGTTTTATTTTATTCTGTGGCACCGCGCCCGCGACCCTGTTATATAAAGCGCGGTGGGAGGGGAGCTCCGGCGCAGTCGTCAGTCAGTTCTGCAGCCGTGGCAAGACGCATCCGCGCGCGCGCACGTCACTCTTCCCCATTTCCTCTGTGTGTTGGAACTCTGACGATTCGCTGACCCGTGTTCCTTACCAATTTAGTTAAGACACCCGATCCATCCCTAACCCGAAGGTTCTGTTGTACTAGCGGCTTCGCGTCGTGTGACACGAACCTTCGTTCCTTGACCTTGACCGCGCTCCTGCGGTGAACCCATCTCCGGCCCGGACGCTCTTGCGGCTTCGTGTCGCACACGACTCCGCATGCCAGCTTTCATTTTCAAGAAGTTAAAAGTAGATACTAACGGACACCCGCCCCGCTACGCACCGACCGTAATTCGAATCCGTCCGGTGAGAACCGCGCCGATCCACCTCGCTTTGAATAGAATAAGTTAAGAGTAAGACAGCAGTCACAGGTTTAGGTAGATTAAGAAGTGAACTAACTAAATGGCGGTACACGCATATTCCTACTCTTGAACGCAGTAGTTCGCGGGGCGATTCCTGAGCAATGGGTGGGAGTCCCAAACTGGTCTTCGTTTGCTCGTCCCGTGGCGGAATCTTCGCACCGTGTCACTGTCGCTCACAAACATAAAATGCACGCGCGCAGATCACGCGCCGCGCGCGTGCTGCGCAAATGCGGTGCATTCGCCAGATTCGGACGTACCCTTACAGTCAGTCAGAGGGCTACATGATGCTGGCTGCAAACTACGTGATGCGTGATGTAAACATTGTTTGTTGGCCCGCAGACCGCACCCAGTTCGCGGTGGGCACACTATCGCAGTACATCGGGAGCGCGGCTCAGGGACACCGGCCCCTCCCGCGCGCGCCGCCCGCCACGCTCGCCGCCGCCGCGCGAGACATCACACACGCCGACACGCGCGACGCTACACACGCGGACACGCGCGACCAGCCGGTATGTATGTACTACACACGCCGCCGCCGCGCGAGACATCACACACGCCGACACGCGCGACGCTACACACGCGGACACGCGCGACCAGCCGGTATGTATGTACTACACACGCCGCCGCCGCGCGAGACATCACACACGCCGACACGCGCGACGCTACACACGCGGACACGCGCGACCAGCCGGTATGTATGTACTACACACGCCGCCGCCGCGCGAGACATCACACACGCCGACACGCGCGACGCTACACACGCGGACACGCGCGACCAGCCGGTATGTATGTACTACACACGCCGCCGCCGCGCGAGACATCACACACGCCGACACGCGCGACGCTACACACGCGGACACGCGCGACCAGCCGGTATGTATGTACTACACACGCCGCCGCCGCGCGAGACATCACACACGCCGACACGCGCGACGCTACACACGCGGACACGCGCGACCAGCCGGTATGTATGTACTACACACGCCGCCGCCGCGCGAGACATCACACACGCCGACACGCGCGACGCTACACACGCGGACACGCGCGACCAGCCGGTATGTATGTACTACACACGCCGCCGCCGCGCGAGACATCACACACGCCGACACGCGCGACGCTACACACGCGGACACGCGCGACCAGCCGGTATGTATGTACTACACACGCCGCCGCCGCGCGAGACATCACACACGCCGACACGCGCGACGCTACACACGCGGACACGCGCGACCAGCCGGTATGTATGTACTACACACGCCGCCGCCGCGCGAGACATCACACACGCCGACACGCGCGACGCTACACACGCGGACACGCGCGACCAGCCGGTATGTATGTACTACACACGCCGCCGCCGCGCGAGACATCACACACGCCGACACGCGCGACGCTACACACGCGGACACGCGCGACCAGCCGGTATGTATGTACTACACACGCCGCCGCCGCGCGAGACATCACACACGCCGACACGCGCGACGCTACACACGCGGACACGCGCGACCAGCCGGTATGTATGTACTACACACGCCGCCGCCGCGCGAGACATCACACACGCCGACACGCGCGACGCTACACACGCGGACACGCGCGACCAGCCGGTATGTATGTATGCCGGGATTTTATTTTCAGATGCTCCATACATTATCATCGAAGTATGCGAGTAGGTTTCTATGGAAAAGCTGGAAAAAAAACTCGATTTCGATGTTGCTCCCATAGAAAAAGTTGTTGTATATGACCAGCTGATCACGTGGTTTTAAGGAGTGTCCCATTCTCTTGGATACCCTGTATTATTATATTGGTTGTTAGCTCCGCGCACAAACGATAATCGTCTCGTATGATGCTCAAAGCGATCCCCACTCTTTGTCCCAGCGCTCAGCATAGATCCCGCGCAATGTAGTGGTATTTTTTTGCAGAAACAAGACAAGAGCTTTTACTCGGAACCGGGGAGCAGTTCAGGGTCCTCGTCCTCATCCTCTACCAGCTCCGGTAGCTCCGAAGAGTCGTCGGACGAGTAAGTTTTCTGACCATACACCAATCGCGTTCTTAGAAATCAGAGCGGTTCTTAAAGAACCAGCTAAGTGCGAGTCGGACTCGCGCACGAAGGGTTCCGTACCATTATCTATAAAAACGGCAAAAAAATCACGTTTGTTGTATGGGAGCCCCCTTAAATTATAATTTTATTCTGGTTTTATTTGTTGTTATAGCGGCAACAGAAATACATCATCTGTGAAAGTTTCAACTGTCTAGCTACCACGGTTCATGAGATACAGCTTGGTGACAGACGGACAGCGGAGCTTCAGTAATAGTTTTACGTAGTATAATACTTACTCTGTGGTAATAGGGTCCCGTTTTACCCCTTGGGTACGGAACCCTAAAAAGGGAGAACACTTAAATATGTTTACTTGTTCCTTGAGTTAATATCAAAAAATTGTGTTATAATTTGTGTAAATTAAATAATTGTAATATGTGAATTAGTAAAACAGCAAGTTGCTGCTTACTACCCTGGGTGTATACTTTTGTAAATTATGATTACATTTTTAGGGAAGAAAGCAACAACGAGGAGAAGAAACAAGAACCTCCTAAACAGACCAATAACTACAGGTGAGTTATAGGTTATATTTTTTGTTTTGTATAACTCTTGACTCTCCCAAGTTATCCGTGATAAATTTTAAATACAAAATGTCATGTAAAATTCAAGTTTATCCACTCAAAAGTATGATTTCGATCTGTTTATTGAACCTACGCAAGCCTCGGTGAATTAACGTTGGTTACTGAGCCGTAAATATCTAAACTCAAATACAACATCTTTTACCATCAGACCAATATCGAATTCGCTATTTGCAGCCCTAAAACCAATATTAATTTACCTATTTGAACTTCCATTCACCCTTTCCATTTTTACAATTAACAGTAATGGTAGTTTATTACATCCAGCCCCCGAGCATGACCAATAAAACACGATATGATATAGCGATTTATCGACACCCAACTAAAATACGTCATAAAATTGATAGAATCAGGCGTTACTTTGCGGAAATCCATAACTAAATTATTATGAAAATGTAATTATTTTGCTTACAACTTCCGCTTAGCTTAACTAACTGATTCTATCAATTTTATGACGTATTTTGACAGTTGGGTGTCGATAAATCGCTATATCATATCGTGTTTTATTGGGCATGCTAAATAGCATAGTATTAAAACTTGAAAAAAAATCATTTACCTACCGAACCAATCCACTATTTATTAGGTCATCGAACTCTGGTACATCGGACAGCGAGTCGGACAGCGACTCGTCCGGCTCGGACACCGGCTCGGACGACAGCTCCGACGACTCCGCGCCCGCGAAGAACGCGCACAAACACAAAAAGGTTTGATACTGCCATAGAGAAAAAATTATACTACGTAAAATACTGCATTTATTTATTCCACATCTGCTGAAAGATTGGCTAAGGCCTCCTCCACAATAGCGTCTTTAAAGCGTCGACGTCGTGGCAGCGTCCAATCAGCTTTAAGTAAATGCCGCTGCGCAACCGTTGCGTCAGCACTGATTGGATGCTGTAAATACCATGAATACGCTTCTTTAAAGGCCTACGCACGCATCACAATTTTCAAATTATGCGATTCCACGCCGTAGTTCTAGGAATCGTCTCAGAACAGAAGAAAAACGAAGTTAAGCTTCTCTTGTAACTGTGAAATCAAACTGATTTCTAGGACCTAAAAGAATACCTGGAATTGCTGCCACGACGTCGACGCTTGGAAGGCGCTTGTGTGGGGTCTCTAAATAAGCTGACAGAATGCTTTAGCATACGAATTCACATAATCCTCCATTTTTTGGCGTCCAGTGTAGTACTGAACCTCTTTTTTTAACGACGAATTCCCTTGAGAACACACTGTATTCTGCATAACAAGTTTAACCTCATGCTACGCGTTACGCAGCTAAAAATTCGGTAGGCTTATCGCTACACTTCGGCATTTTCCACCGTGAGCGACAACAGGGTAACACGACGCTTTAAGGAAATATCAAATAGGAGCCGTACATATAGGTTTAAAGTGTAACCTGTGGCCTACTCTACAGTATAGAGATGTCAAATATTTTGTTCGACAACAATTTAGCCGTTATTTGATAAGTGTCGTGTGATGCTGATAAAATAAGGAAATATTTAAAAAATCTAAGATTTCAGTAAACTTTATATAAGGTCCGATTTTATTAGTGTTCATCCTGTTAACCTGTGACTATAAAGGTAAAAAGCAATCGTAAAAACCAACTTTCAAATGTCTATCATAAAAACTAAAAAAGTTAAAAATAAATTACAAAATAACAACATCGACTTCATATTGCATAAATTTGTCCTATCTTCAACTCTTTCTCGCTCTGTACAAGAAGAAGGAATAAGACGGATAATCGTAGGTTAAACGTAGCAAAGATAGGACGAGTTTATGCAATATGAAGTCAATGTTGTTGATTTTTAACTTTTTTTAGTTTTTATGGTACACATTTGAAAGTTGGTTTTTACGATTGCTTTTCACCTTTATAGTCACAGGTTAACCGGATGAACACTAATAAAATCGGACCTTATATATTGTCGATTTATGATACAAAAGCATAATATTTTCGTTTTTTTTTACCTCTAGCAATCAACAGAACAACAGCCAGAAACGCCACCTAATGAAGAACAAAAGAAAAACGAGAAGTCCAACTTGGAACTATTGTTAGAGCTTGACGAAGTGGCCAGCAGCTTGCCCACCATGACGCCCACTTGTGGGGGGTTCCTGTCACCCACCTCTGGGCCTCCAGGTGTTCCAGAGGGTAAGTGTTGATTAAATGGTTTAGTATACAAAATTAATGTAATACCGTTTTAGTTTTTTCGTTTTTTTATTTATTTATTTGACAGGTATTAGAAAGTTGTAACGTCGTTTTAAACGAAGATATTGTTACTTAAGTAACTATTAAAAATAGGAATAAATTAATGCTGCTACACATCTTTTTCGTCAGCTTATCGTTGGTAACATTTTAAATGTCACTTAAACGTCACGAGATATAGGACATTAGGATGTTGATTCCGTATTTCAAGACCATGACAATTAGTGTGTTCATCATAATCCGGTCCACTTCTGGACATAGACCTCCCCCATAGAACACCACAGCGAACGGCTCTGGGCTGATGCATCCTGCAGCTTTCCGCGACATCAACTGGAGCATCAGTCTTCCATATAAGAGGCCTGCCTACGTTGCAATTTCTTTCCCAACGGCTGCTGACAACTCTGCGAGCAATGTGTTTCTATGTGCTTCAATTATCCATTGCCACTTTAGCTTTGCAATTTTATGAGTCTTGTTGGTGATTTCGGTTGGTCATTTCGTATCCTTTCTTGCAAAAAAAAAACATAAACCATAGGAGACCAACCAGCTAAGGGTCATATTTACAGGGTGATTCTTCTTTAATACGTAAATTTTTATTATGGTAATACCATCGAATGGTCAAAAAATATTTATTCCTCCATTCAAACAACTGACATCTGTTGGTTACGACTTTTTTTTGGATATCGATTTTGTTTCAATAGTAAAACTTGCTTGTTGCATTTGAGTAAGTACCAGAATTTCTTTTGGATCGAACACTTCGAACAGGGTTCTTTTTATTTCTTGTATTTCTTAATATTTTCAAATAAATACAAGTATTTTCAAAAATAAATAAGTCTTAAAAGATGGCTGACCTTCTGGGAAAAGTGTGCTGGTTGGAGTAAGAAAGAAGATGTAGCACGCACAATGGCCCAATCAAGAGGCTAAGTGCAGAAACAGCCCAGCTAAACTAATTACCAGTTTCTAGATTAGGGCCTAGCTTTGTACAACTAGCGGCACGGAAGTTGAAAATTGCGCGGAAGAGCATTACGATTACGTGATTGGCTTGTCACGCAGCGCGCCTGCACCGCCGGCCGTGATTGGTTGCTAGTTCCGCGCACACGCGTCTCTGATACGATGATCGAAAGCGTACCCCACTCTGCCTCAGCGCTCAACATCGATGCCGCGTACTGTATTTACGACCACTTTTTGATCAATCATCATCATTACAGCCACAAGTCGTCCACTGCTGTACATAGGCCTCCCCAGTGACTTTCAGATCGGCCGGTTGGGGATGACCTGACCAATACAGTCGTCAATTTTTCCCCCAGGTGACGCCATAATCCCAGTAGGCCCAGCGCTGGCCCCGGCCACAGCGACTGAGGTGGTGGCGCGCGTGGTGTGGCGCGGGGTGGCCGCCTCGCGCCGCTGGTCGCGCGCGCCGCACCTCTACTCGCATACGATGTGCGCTGTCGAGCTCACCTTCACTAATACTACGAGCCAGGACGTCACCAACCTCAGGGTCAATAAGAAGGTCAGTCAGTAGCTTGTCTTCCTCTACACAGGTCATCATTATCACGTTCAGCGAGACGTCACCAACACCATGGTTCATAAGAAAGTCAGTGGGCGATCCTTCACACAGCTGCTAACTTGAAGCTTGCCCTTGAAGAGTGTTGGTCTTTTGCTGCACTCTAATCGCGGTCCCCAATCGCCACAGAGTCCCAGTAGGCCCAGCGCTCGCCCCGGCCACGACGACTGTTGAGCTCACCTCCACTAATACTACGAGCCAGGACGTCATTAACCTCAGGGTTAATAAAAAGGTCAGTGGCCACGCCTTCATACAGGTGCTTGCTTACTCTTGATGAGTGATGCTACTCGCACAAGATGTGCGCTGTGAAGAACACCTTCATCGACACTACGAGTTAGGACGTAGTCAACGTCAGGGTCAATACTCAAGGTCAGTCAGAGTAGCTTGTGCATTCAGCACTAGGTACTAGGGGTAAGCGAACACTCCTGAAAAGAGATAGTCGAGCTTGCCGCACCTCTACTCCAGCTCAGATTTGCGCGATCACCTTCACTAACACTAGCAAGCAAGATGTTACCAACATTAGGATAGTCATTGACTCAAGAGAATAAGAATAATAAGTCAATAGCGATTATTAGCTACTGAACTTTAAACTTCAATCCCTTATTTTGAAGATAACGCTTTTTTTTTTTTGAGAAAACAAATAGCTGTCAATATTACATTAGGTAAAATAATACATACAGTGCATTTAAGGTTGAAATTTAATTTAAAGATAGCACCTCCTCTCAAAAACACAAAAAATGTAGTCTTACAAAAACCCAAAAGTTTTGTATTTTTACATCTACCCTTTGATTATAAACATGTCTAGATAGAGTGTGACAGTGACAGGCCAGATTTGAGTCAGTAACAACTATGGTTACTATGGTAACAATTATGGGTTGCTATGGTAACTGAGCGAGCGAAACAAACTTTGACGCCAACAGTTGGCGTATATATTTTTTGTCGTTTATGACACTCGAACAGGGAATCTTGACATGTATAAATCAAAGCATCTACCATATCTAACTGAAGCTCCCTCTAAAAACTGTAAATATCTTGTACAGACACTGACAGGGTCGCGCGCCATCCACGACTTCGCGCCGATCCCGTTGCTGGCTGCGGGCGCGCAGGCCACTGCGACGCTGGGCGTGGACTTCGCTGACTCCATACAACCAGTAGAATTCACCATGATCTGTTCTGTCGGTGAGTTCCCTTTATGTCTAGTCTTTAAGGCCTACTAGCGTCGACGTCGTGGCAGTGTCCAATTAGCGTTAAGTAAATGCTGCTGCGCAAGCGTTGCTTCAACAGTGATTGGACGCTGCCGCGACGTCGACGCTCGAAAGACGCTAGTGTCCCGTCCCTAAGATGTGTGACACAGTGTATTTTCTTCTTCTTCTTCTTATTTTTATGGCTAATCCGTGTTGCCACGTTCGCCAATGTCAAGTTCAAGTGCGAATAACGCGTTTGACAGGATTAATAAATTTAACTGCTCTCTCAAGCAAAAACAAAAGACGTGTCGTGTCATGCATGCTTATCAGAGACCACAAAAATGCAAACATGATACGCGTCACCTGTAAAAATGCGGTGGTCGGATCGGACAAATGTGGATCCTGCTTTAAATAGTGCAATCTATACCTCATTTAATGTAATAATGTATTAACTTAAATATGTTATTTTTTTCTTTTTGATTAAAACCAATAAAAAACCAGTTCTCAGAAATGAAACTGTCATGTGGTAACATGACAGTTTCATTTCTGCAACTCTGCGTAACTTCAGTATAGGTATATACTGAAGTTACGCAGAGTTGCAGTTCCAAGTACGCAAACCCTTCTTTTATTTCAGCAAAATATAAATTCCCCATACAAATAGTTTCACAGGAACAAGAAATTAAAATGGCTTCGTTTTTTTTTTAATTTTCGATTAGTTATTGAAGTTAGTCCCATAAAAAAAGTTGGAGTATTTCAGCACTTATATAAGCCTCTGATATGTTTAAAACGGTTGAAACGGAAATTAACGCGATCGTAATTTATTGAACGCGTTAATTCCCGTTTTATTGCGTCACGAAAGTTTAACAGTAATTGTGCTTTACGTATTCGTAATGACACGTACCACATCACCAGCCTATATCAGTCCACTGCTGGACACAGGCCTCTCCAAAAGGAGGATTTTTCCATAATCGCCACGCTTGGCAGGCGGGTTGGCGATCGCAGTTTGGCCAATGGTGGAGAGGAGACGCTGCTGCCCGTCTTCTTGTGGCGATTCTCCTGTAGTCGCCTCTTACGACACCCTCAGGAAGAGAAGGGGTGGTGCTATTCTTTTAACGTGCCGACACCACACGGCACTTACACGTATAAGTTGTTCGTCTTCCCTACTCTTACAGGGTCCATAAGTATGATCTCACACAATGTAACACCTTATGTATACACTTATGACGCAATAAATGAAGTTGTTCGTATTCCAGGCGAAGTGTCCGCGTCAATCACGCCGCCCGTCGGCGAACTGATGCGCGCCGTCACGATGTCGGAGCAACGCTGGGATGCTGAGCATAAAAAACTGCGCGGTATGACAGAGGTAAAGAAATAACATTCTAAGTTATGTCTAAACTCGGTTCTAAAATATACATCACTATTGGATACATCTCATATCATCCAAAAATGTAGCAAGCTGAAGTGGCAGTGGGCTGGCCATGTCTGTCGCAGAACCGACGAGAGGTGGAGCAGGAAGGTTCTCGAATTGAGACCACGCTTAGGCAAACGTAGTGTAGGACGCCCCCCGGCTAGATGGACCGATGACCTGAAGAAGGCAGCTGGCAGCGACTGGATGCAAAGGGCGGGAGATCGTGCGCTGTGGCGCTCCTTGGGGGAGGCCTATGTCCAGCAGTGGACTGCAACAGGCTGATATGATGATGATGATGATTGGATACATCTAAACCAGTTTCTTAACATACATCACCATTGGTACCTGCCCCATCGGCCGTCAGTTCTACGTGCTATGTGCCCCGCCCACTGCCACTTCAGCTTGCTAATCTCCTCATTTCTGATTTGATCTCGCAAAGAAACACCGTGCCTAGCCCTGGCGTCAGCGCGCTGTGAAAATTTAAGCTTCCTGGAATAGAGGCCACGTACCGGCAAGCGCAGCGTGGGACTCACACCCACAAGGCGGACGTACGATCTGGTAAAGGTTGCAGGAAGCCGCTGAATGCAGGCCGCGCGCAACCGGCCAATCTGGAAGTCACTGGGGGAGACCTATAATAATAAATTGTGTTTAAGAACAAATCAATCAAGATCAATCTTGGTTAGTAATCTAAACACGGTTCTTTTCATTTGAGATCGTTAAATGTAAACGAACATTAACAAATTCGAAAAAACGGACTGGAATTTCGTTTTTTTTTTACGTTTTCAAGTTGCAACCTCGACACCATTGCATCGCATTAGAATTTACAGAACGATATAGGTAATTATGATTGTTTTAACAAAAATTCTGTTTTTTTTAAATTAAAAAAATATATTTTTTGTAATTGAATTTCAAAAAAAAAGTTAATCATGCAAAATAAATCAATAAAAATCGTCGTTTATAAAAAAACAACTCGTCTAAATTCTACACGAGTTATAAACACTTGAACATTTTTTTTTCTTTTTCAGTGCAACAAAAAAGCAGCAAAAGTGGAGGATGAACAGACAATCTGCAAGAGAGTGTTCGAAACAGCGAATGTGGCAGCTGTAACGGCATCTAGAGACTTCCTGAGGTACAAATAGTTTATTTGCCATTAAATAGGGTTGAGACAATACGATGTCGATGTTAAAAAATAATATTACATGAAGCACCTATTTAGCCTATTTAACACCTATTTAAAGGAAAATTAATTAATTACAAATTACATTGAGAATCCAAAAAAAAATATGTTACACAATTTAAAAAAATCGACCGCCTCAGGTTAAATATACCTAAAAAACAATATTTCAATTGTTTAAGCTTTTCTGATCATAACCAATAGTTAAATATTTGTAATTTTAACAATTCTATCGGGTGTTGACGGTACAACAAATTACGTATAGCGGCGCGGCGCGCGTAGTATTAATATATTAATATTGGACAACATCACATACATTGCTCTGATCTTAAGGTAAGTAGCTAAAGCAATTGTGTTATAGAAATCAGAAACAACGAAGGTACCACAACACCCAGACCCGAGCCAATATAGAAAAGTTCGTTTTCTACATTGACCCGACCGGGGATCGAACCCGGAACCTCAGAGATGGCGGCGCCATTTAAAGTCCGGCGTGCTCGCCTCTCGGCTACGGAGGTCGTCAAACCTTATATACCACAACATTGATCAGAAATACGCTGGCTTCGACAGCGAGAAACACTTGAACGTCGTTCGTCAGCTCTGCTAGCGTCTCGGTAGCTTAGTTGGAAAAGCGCTTGTCCGGTATACGATAGTCGTGGGTTAGGTCCCACCAGAGGCGGTCGATTTTTTTTTTCAAGTATCACAGTAAAATTTTAATGTTCGAGAGCATTGCATGTGTTTGTCTTGCTCCAATAATGTTCAAATGACTTGTCCTTAGATTCGCAGGGCGAATGATGTCGTCCCAAGACCTAGTATTGCTGTCGGTGAGGAAAGAAGCGGAGTGTTCCGTTGTGACGGCGTGCTGCGGCAACATGGCCGTCGCCTCGCTGCTCGCCAGCGACGTCGCGCAGGCCGTGGACAAACCCTGAACTAATCACAATCGGTAACGATTACTTCAGTTAAGGGTAAATGTGCTGCGCAAACGTGGACACTTTTTAGGGTTCCGTACCCAAAGGGTAAAATGAGACCCTATTACTAAGGCTCCGCTGTCCGTCTGTCACCAGGCTGTATCTCATGAACCGTAATAGTTAGGCAGTTGAAATTTTCACAGATGATGTATTTCTGTTGCCGCTATAGCAACAAATACAAAAAAACAGAATAAAATTAATATTTAAGGGGGCACCCATACAACAAACGTGTTTTTTGCCTTTTTTATAGATAATGGTACGGAACCCTTCGTGCGCGAGTCCGACTCGCACTTGGCCGGTTTTTTTTGTTACTAACACGGCTCACCATTACAGGAAACCGAGTTGCTGTGTCCGGTAGTTGCTCAGTTTATTACAATTATAAGATAATTTGTTAATGTTGCTTGTATCTTCAACTGACGACTTTCAGTTTCGAGTTATCGACACCGAACACTTTTTGATCAGTTAAGGAAGCAATTGGACACAAAAAATGTTTTATTACGCGCAAGGAGAGAATGATTTCACCTGGTTTTAAAGAAATCAAATATTCATTGATAGCTTGTATATGACACAAGACACAAAAGTGTCCGCGTTTGCGCCCTGCCTTAATTATTCGACTAAGGCCTCCCCCACACAAGAGTCTTTCGAGCGTCGACGTCGTGGCAGTGCCCAATCAGCGTTAAGTAAATGCCGCTGCGCAAGCGTTGCTTCAACACTGATTGGACGCTGCCACGACGACGACGCTCAAAAGACGCTACTGTCTCTTAGTTTGTATCTATAATAATGGATTAGTAAGAAATTACACACAAAAATATCATTATTTGATACTAGACACTAAAAAGATTATTTAGAAATTAAAACTTGGCGAATTTTGATAAAACGAATAATATATTTCCTTAAATTAAAATCATTGAAATGAAAAAGAATTTTTAATAATTTTTAAAAATATTAAGACTAGGTATGTCATTTCCTTACAAATAAAAATATTTAATTGAAAAAATCCACGAGCTTTGCCCCGCTATTCCGTCAATTGAGATAGATAGTAATTTGTCATTGTAATCACTTAGCTAGATAATTATGAACCTTATTACGTAGCCTGTCATCAAAAATATTTTTATAATTATGCTGTCACATTTTATCCCCTCTATCTCCTTTGTTTAGCAGTCGAAAATTTTTATATTTACTGGCGTAGTTTCCTTCAAGGATATCAAATAATTAATACACATTGATGTTTTGCTCATTGAGCACGCACGTCCGCTCGGGTCAGAGGTCCGACTAGTAGTGTAAAGTTATTGGTTATTTAGAATTTATTTCCAACGAAGATTTTTATTATTATATATTTCTTATTTTATTGTTACGCGGTCTTATACGTCGTACGTACGTTAGGTTTCAGGACCTAATAAAGAAATATAAAATACCTTTTGCAAGTTAATGAGGGTAGTTTTCGAATTGTCTAGTCGTAAATCATAATAAGTCATTCGAATACTCTTCGCCTAAGGATATCTCTGAAGACTGTCTTTATCTTAAATGTAATTGTCAACTAATTAAGTTATCTTGTTAATATTCCAATAAATATTATAATTAAAATTATTCTCGACTATTTTATTTATTTAAAAAAAATTAAGAAGTTGGTAACCATAAAGATAAAACGTGCATCCCATTTCTTTAGAAAAATGCATTAATTTTAGATTTGTAGATAAATCTTAATTTCGAAACTATGTATAAATATAACTTAAGTATAGGAGGTCCCAAAACTCAGTAGTGTCAAGCTGAAGTTCAAAGGCTGTCCTAGGGACACCCAAATCACCCCTTTGTATGTTTCGCGATTTTTTTTTAAACCTTGACTTTGTTATTTGTCCTTGTCATTATTAGTCGCAGAGAATTGAATTTTAAGGTGAATGTCAAGTAAAACAAAGATGATCGATCTAATACCATTGAACCATTACCACCGGGTTCCTATATTGTACTTTTACGTAGTATAATTTATTCTTACTCTGTGATTGTACTATGCGTAAGTGTACATCAGCAACTGATCGTATTGGTGTCAAAAGTAACGAGCCGTTATAGTCGTTTCTATAAAATTTGACGAAGCGTCATTTATAGGAACGCTTTTGAGTATGTCAAGTTGACAATTCCTACCATCCGTTAGCAAAACCGTAGTATAATTCTTACTCTGTAGCAAAACCAACCGTTTCTCGGATATAGGAACCGGGCTTAAAAAAACGGGGCCCCCAACTTATTTTGAATTCTCTATACTTTGACTTTAGCCTGGCATGTTTCTTGGGACACCCTGTTCACTTTGGAAAGTTATGAAAAGCAGTGTATGTTGAATATATTTATTGAACATGATTTCATTGTGATATTCTCTATTGTCTCGTCACTCAGGCTATCGAGTCTATTTACACTGATACAAATACGACAAAATCCGATGAGTATGGCAAAAGTATCTATCAGCAGTTTGCACCGCAAAGTTTACGGTGAAAAATGTAAGTACTAAAAAGATGGTTAGGTTTGACATTTTGTCTTTACAGTCAACCTTTCGTTTGTCACATCTAGGTATAAAAGAGCTAAGGATATAATTTAACGAATGAACGAGAATATTGTACGAAACTTCGAATGAGTGAACGAAGCATTATAGTACATTCATTCAATTCTTTCAATTTGCACGTGCTAACCTCGTCAAGATTGCACAAAACCGTTAGATGCAAACGGTCATAGTCGCTTTTTTAATTCTTTTTAGCATTCTATGGCATATGTTGCTATTAATTTTGCTCTTGTAATCTCTCTTTCAAAGACATTCAGTTCAGTAGATCATTCAGTGCCTTATAATTTGTCGACTCATTCACTGTATACATGTATGAGATTCAAACAAAAATGAAACTGCTGATAGATACCAAGTGATGTACGGACAACAGCACGTCGACCTACCACAAAATGTCCAATTTTCTCATTTGAAAATGAACATTATATGTCAGGCTTAAAGTTGAAAATCTATTGGAGAATTTTTGACTTTTAGGGTAGGTCGACGTGCTGTTGACTGTACATACGGTGATACAAAATATACCTTTTCAGTATTCCAAAAGTTCTGCTCTTACATATTTACAAAAGCCTTTGCTTTCTGTTGTAAAAATAACACCGCTATTTATGCTGTAACAAAGTACAGTAACTAACTTATTCTAAATACATAATATCTATTTGAGTATAATAGTGCGACGATACATAGCGAATTTGTATTATATATTACTGTTATTTTGCAAACGTGACATGGCCTTTGCATAATAAACATAAGATGCAGTCTTAATAACCAGCCTTCTAGCTCTATATGTCTTTTACTGCATCTGTAATAAAGGCTGACGATGGTGACCGAGTTTGTTGCGCTGCTTCTTCTCATCACCACCTAATATATAGTCCCGAAGCGGTGGTAAGGATTTTGGGACGTGTAAGTGCCCTTACGGGCAGGGGCATGCGGTGCATACAAGAAATTAAGCAGTGCCTACCTGGTAAATTATTTTTTTATTTTAATATTGGACAACATCACATACATTGCTCTGATCCTAAGGTAAGTAGCGAAAGCACTTGTGTTATAGAAATCAGAAACAACGACGGTACCACAACACCCAGACCTGAGCCAATATAGAAGTTTTTTTTCACTGACCCGACCGGGAATCGAACCCGGAACCTCAGAGATGGCGGCGCCATTAAAAGTCCGGCGTGCTCGCCTCTCAGCTACGGAGGTCGTCGAATGACTAAATGAAATGAGGTAGGCAGTAGGTACTTACAAATGTGTCATTGATAAAAACCACAAATTTTCATCAATAATTATACTTATGTAAGTATCTACTGCCTGCCTCGAATTAAAACTAATGCCCACCACTGCCCGTAAGAGGACCGACCTATTAATAGGTAAGTTAATTTTATGTGATTAATTTTGCAATAGTAGAATATTTCTTATTTATTACAAATGCGCTATGTGTTCGCACAATAAGAACTACTCATGGCTGCCTTATTATTAAGTCGCAAATAATCATACATCTGAGAATGTGATGTAAATGAACTCGAATGTAACTGATGTAAGCACTTGATCCGTATAAAAACAATAATTCGATACGTAATTTTTGAGAACATACTATTGATCAACAGATTTTTTTTTTGCGTTAATTCTGTATAAACCCACCTGTGAGCTGTAAACTATACGGGAACAAGGTAACATCGCTAGTTCCACTGTCTGTCACTTTGAGACTCTTTAAAGTCGCCTCAGAATCTGTCGCTTTTCAGAAGACTTAGAGATTAAGGCGCATGAGTGATTAGTTCAAGGCTCTGCTGGGTGATTTGTTTAGCGTCTGACGGCTAGTTATACGCCAACAGAAAAGAAACTTAAGAATATACAGAGTGAAATTTTATTAGTTTAACATACTGAAGATAATGTATATAGGGTGTACAAAGGAATAGGACACTCCCTCAAACCACGTGATCAGCTGGTGATATACAACAACTTTTCCTATGGGAGCATAATGAATCGTTTATATTTTCAGTCACGTGGTTTTAAAGAGAGTCCTATTCTCTTGCACACCCTGTATACTCATGATAACAAACAACTTTGCCTAAGGAACTAATGACCTATCTCAACTTAAATTTGTAAGTGTATGCTTGCCGTATACATTCATGTCAGACAATAGTTACTCCATGCTAACAAAATTAAGTTGAGATAGATAACTAGTTTCTTAGTAAAAATTGTTTGTTTTCCTGAATGTATACAAATCCTTAAGTATTTTACACTAATAAAATTTCACCCTATATACGGGACCTGCTACCTTAGCTTATTGCCAGATGCTAAGCTTCGAGTTCTATTCCCTAGCATGACCAACATAACACGATATGATATAGCAATTTTATCGACACCCAACTGACAAAATGTGATGTGACAACAGCGAGCATATCCGTGCCAGTGACGTCACGGGCATGCTCTCTGTTTCGATAAAATTTCAAGATGGCGGATATGTATGTCACATTTTGTCAGTTGGGTATCGCTAAATCGCTATAATATATTGTGTTTTGTTGGTCATGCTAGGGGGGCTGACTTCAACGGACCGTGCTTACTGTAATCTACGATGGCTTGGATCTGTTAAGCACAGGAAGCCATATTTTCGGGAAGTGTACAAGTGCTCTTACCCGAGGTGTCCCGATATCTATAAATCATGGTGAATAACTTTTGTTTTATTACGTTTTTGCATGAAAATTGGTATGAAAAGATAAAAAATGCATATTATTATCAAAAGTTATAGAACCAAAGTTGTTTACCATGATGCATAGAATATATGGTAAAAAGGTTGTCCGTTATTAACGGACACCCCATACTACCAACCTTACGGGGCCCGTACACTGAATAAAACACTTATTATGTAACGCAGAACTGCACTCACTGTAACACAGAACTAACCTCGCAGTGCGGTCTGGTTGAGGCGACACAACACAACGTAACACGCGCACACTTACTGCTGAGGATAGTGTCCCCATCCGGGGGCCATTCCTAAGTTGTAATTCGTCGTGTGCATGCTTATGATCCTCGGTCTCTTGCTACCGTCATCGTGGCTCAATGTGGCTGGTGGCGGTTGATGGCTCGCGATCGGAGGCGGAGCGTGATGCTCCAGAATCCGATCCTTCTTCGACATCCTTTTCTTAGGAACCGAACACTCCGGCATCACTCTCCGCTCGTTCCATAACCGCTCGGCTAGAGCTGTCCTAGCTTGAATCCCCGCGGGATGTTCCGTCTGCTTTCTCGGTATCGGACCATTAGCTACCTTCTGCTTCATCGCTTCTAATCGTTCTTCAGTCTGTGTCATGGCCGGGACGGGCAATCCTCTGCCATTGCATATGTTGTGCAGCACGCAGCAGGCTACAACTATCATCGTTACCGAGGGCGGGTCGATTTGTTTGTTGCAAGTGGCTTGAAGACATTTCCATCGGCTTTTAAGCTGTTTTATAGTCTCGGTCACCGCGGCGAAGGTCTGGCTGTGAAGGTTCGAGTAATACTTTTCTGGTGTGATGGGGGATTTCTTTGTCATTTTGGGTATCGGAGTCATGATGTATGGTTTCTGCGTGTAAAAAGGGCCACCTGGGAAAGTAATGTTTAGTTTATTTAATACAAAATTAGAATAGTTTTTTACGAGATTGCTACCATGTACCTTATTTTTGAGTTCCCGATATTTCGGCACTGTTGCAAGCGCCATGATCACGGAGTAACTGATCTCCGTGATCATACCGTTACTCCGTGATCATGGCGCTTGCAACAGTGCCGAAATATCGGGAACTCAAAAATAAGGTACATGGTAGCAATCTCGTAAAAAACTTTTCTAATGTTAGTGACCATGAAAGTTTAAAACAATATATTAATACAAAATGATATTAAATTAACAAAACTATAATAGACGATGTTCTTTGATGCTTGCATGTTACGTAACTGTACAAAGTAATCAAGTAAAGGAAGGTAGAAAGGATAGACAGCGTGTGGTTAAATAAAGACCTACGTCGGAAACCTAAAACTAAGAGTTTTTAGACTACAACTCATGTGTATTTTGTTGGTACAGTAAACGAAATCGTGCGTTCAATGAAAAAATCAACACACGTGATATCGCACTACCCCCTTTCGAGTCTCACATATGATACGGACGACCCCTTAGCACGTGCATTTGTACCTAAGTCATTAATGTTCTAAACATGTTAAACTGTTTATCCTTTACAAGCTTTGCTTGCTCATCATCATCATCTCAGCCATAGGACGTCCACTGCTGAACATAGGCCTCCCCCTGTGACTTCCTGATTGTCCGGTTGGAAGCGACCTGCGTCCAGGATCTTCCTACAACCTTTCCCAGGTTGAAGCAACAACCTGGTATAGGGGCTGGTTCTGGGCTTTATAATTGGTGTGATGTGGGCAGAATTTGACTATAAAACTGAGATGAGACTATAAATCCGTCTGGCCCTATGGTTAACTGGTAGAGAACGCTTTTAGCATTAAGACTGCCATTTGTACCACATATTTTTGTCTGTGCAATAAAGTTTAATATTCATATTAATTTATTGCTTTATAAGTGTATACATAAGGTGTTACATTGTGTGAGATCATACTTATGGACCCTGTAAGGGTATTGCATTCTTATTAATGTTTACAAATACAATATTATTATTATTATTTAATAATAAAATCGTCATATTATTATTTAAAATTCAAAATAAAAATAGTCATATTAAATTCGTTAAATAAAATAAATACAAGTATATAATGTCAAGAAGTAATACACGAGATTCATCTAAACTAAGATTCAATTAAATTACAGAAGAGGATCACGCAGATTTAAACAGTATGTCAAGTAGGTATAGTTTTTGTGTGGAGGGTAGACCAACACTTTTTATGTTGCCAAGGAACTTGCATTAAATATTTTTATCATCAAAGAATTCTTTTAAGTCGTAGTAGCACTTGGCTATTATTTTTTTCTTTAATTGTTTAACAAATAATATCGTTTTTTAATAAATAAATAAAATTATGTTAAATAAAAGATTTCGTTTCTCTTTTCTTATCTATAATTTATTATTTATTTAAGACAATAAAAAAAGAGTTACAGTGGTGGGTTGAATCTGGTATTTAAGAAACTACAGAAAAAAAGTTACGAGCCAGCCAGTCAGCGGTCGGGAAATGTGGGTATTTTAGAATAAGTTTTAAGCCTACGGGGTTGAGCTAGTATCGATTTGGTTGAGCTTACTTGGTTAATTAATAGTGGGCGCCATACCCTTAAGGTGGGTAAACCCTATAAAAAAAATAAAAATAAGTTTCTTTCCTGAGGTCGACTCGGCACACCTTCCCGTTGCGTTTTCTAGGACCCCAGGGAGTCAGGCCTTCCCCAGCTGCGTGTAGTCCGCAGGAGTGGGGTCGAGTTCTCAATACAAAAAAAAAACCCCTGGAATGTACCAATTTCTAATTAAGAACCAGAATACATCCCAGTATGAAGTTATCGAGACGGGTCGATAAAGAAATAAATTATTATTTAAAAGGTCACTTCTGTGTGATTAAAGAATTTAATTAAGTAGAAAATACTTTGTAATAAGATGAATTAATGATTTAGTTTGAATATTGGGGGACACACCTTGAAAAAGAGAACTACCCTCCCTTAAATAAAATTTATGAAAAGTGCAAGTTTTTACCTTAAAACGGGGTTAAAAGCAGCTCGCGGTGGCACAAGCGTCGTTCCAAACTGTATCCCGCTGTGTCACTCGCAAAAACTGGTACAATATGTAGTTTTAAGAAGTCGAGGGTGTAGCTCCTCAAGGAGAAAACCGTCTGCAAACAGCTTTGAAAATGAACAGGGCTGGCAGGCGATCCACCTCGGCGCACAACCACTTTGGACTTCTTGTATGCACGGCAGACAGGCAACAAAAAAGGACCTTCCCGGCTCCGCGCCGGTATTTATTGCAAGGCGATGGAAGCTTCTGGAACCATTACGTAGTTCCTGCTTCAACTCATCAGCCAAAAACTACCCCTTTTCAAATAATAAAAATTCCACTTCCTGAACACAAGACACTTGACAGACACTTTATTTTTTTAATTTCGAAAACTAGTCGAACGCATAGCGTATTATAATCCAATTGCTATGGAACGATCAAATGACAGATTAAAAATCACAATATTGAACTCTCAGAATGACAGTTGTAAATAAAAATATAAGTTAGTTGCCTATGCGCAACTTTCGCAAGATAAAAAAACAAACTGTCACTGAGGTTATGTTTGTGTTATTTTTCAGTTTTGCTGCATTGAAAATGTGCTGCGAATTGACTAGTGACAGGTAAATAAGTTTCCAAGAGTGGTTCAAAAATTACTACGTAACAGTACCCCTCCTGCCAGAAGAATTTTACGCAAGTAAAATTCGAGCTGGCCCTCCAGCTCACAAACAAAAAACGAAACCAAGAAGGAAACCAAAAAAATAAAAACGCCACAAGGCAAAACAAAACAAATAGTCCTAAAGCGGACTAAGTTCCAAAATAATAAAAAGGAACATTTTGGGTGGTCAACGGCGGCGGTGTGGCGAGCAGAAAATTAACGCGGGCCACACGTCCGTCGATAACCAGGACCATAACAAGCTAATCCACCAATGGGATTGGATTCTAACGGGGAATCCGTAAAAATGTTAGGAGCTAAATTAAAAATTCTCCAAAAGTCTACGCCGAGAAGAATTGGGGTGGAAACATCCGGGACCACATAAAATTTAATAGTTTTAGTGTCCTGTCCTAACGTTACATCCAAAAACATATGACCGCAGATGGGAACCAACGAGTTGTTAGCCGTGGCAATGGTCTCAATGTCACTGTCACGGTGCAACGTTGCTCCAGCCGCAACAAAATGTTGACCTGTATCCAAGCCTAATATGGAAATACTCGAGCCCGAATCAAGTAAACCATGATAATTATTATTATCAATGCTAACGGTTAAATGAGGACGCTCATCTTTAGAAGTTGTGGTCTGAAGCACAGCAACTTTACCATTTTTCTGCTTGGCATTTTGGTCAACACCTTTGGGGCGGTTCGGGGGTGGTGTTTTCCTATGAATGGTAGGCACAGTGTTGCCAGAACTCTTGGTCTTGTTGCAATTCGGACACTTAGGCTTAGTCACCCCTTTTTTTCCACAAGCGTAGCAAACTACTTCTGTCGATTTGCAATCAGAAAGCCAATGGCCTGATTGTCGACAGCGGACACAAAAAGAGTTAGATATATCTTTGACCTCATTAACCCTAGGCTGATTATTGGGCGCAACATATGCTAAGTCCCTAGCAAGTGTAGACTCGGTAGCTTTTGGAGGTTCCCTAAAGTCAGCAGCATAGGCGAAACTCTGCTCTAATAGTCTACACTTGGTTTTAAGCTCAACGATTGTGTCGATCTGTTGCAGCGCCAATGCCAAAATATAATTTGGTCTTAGATTGTATCGTATGATAGACAACTTTTCAGTCTCACTAACCACATATGAGAGCCTACTGAAATAGTTTTCCATTATGGCAATATAAATAAAAGCCGGCTCAGTCAAACCCTGAGTCCGTTTGCGAATCTCATCCATCAATCGCCTATCAAAATCGGGAGGAGAAAATTCACAAATTAAAAGTCGTTTTAAAGAAAGCCAATCCGTAACAGAGTCTTTGATGCTGCGGTACCAAACTAAGGCAATATCCGTAAATAGTTCATAAGCGGACCGAAACAAGGTAGCATCACTAATCTCCCTAGAATGAGACAACTCCTCAAGCGTTTGCAGGTAGGTCCTAATGCAAGCATGACCATCAAATTTATGATTTAAATTACGCACAGATTTTTCACTGTCACAGCTGCCACAGGAGACACGTAAAGGAGAAGGTGTGACGCTCGCAATCGGCTCCTCCACGACAGAACCAAAGTGGCTATTAAAACTTTGAGTCAAAGTGTCAATCTTAGCTAAATATTTATTTAAGCATTTCTGAGTACTGGCATATTCAGCCTCTAAATCATCGCTAGGCTCAACCCTACTAAGTCGATGATATAAATGATTTCCCAAAGCTTTGACCCTATTGAACTTCTTAAAATGAGATGAGCTTTTTGATAAAGTTTGTTCGAGTTCAGTCAGTTTCTCTTTAATGATTATGAGTTCAGAACCAGGATCCAGAGTGGAGTCCGCTATATCGTCCGCAGGAACCTCCTTGGCTAAACGACGAATCTGAACTCTGAGAGCCTCCACTGTGGTTTCAGGCTTCTCATCACGGATTTCGACTTCATAAATAAGCTCATCCTTATGTAACAAATTGTAATTGATTGGACGCTCCATATTGAAAAATTTAAAAAAATTAAAACTGTCGGGCTGGCTTTACAAAAATAGAAACGTGTAGGTTAATTAGCTGACAAATACACTTCGTAAACAATATAGTATTCTGACCGTTTTAAAACAAAATAAAATGGTAACAATTAATCAGAATTAGTCAATGTCAAAAAATTGACAAAAATAAATTACTTATGTATAATTTGTAAATGTGAAAAAAAAAATTGAGGGTGTGGCTTTACAAAAATAGAAACGTGTAGGTTAATTAGCTGATAAATACACTTCGTAAACAATATAGTATTCTGACCGTTTTAAAACAAAATAAAATGGTAACAATTAATCAGAATTGGTCAATGTCAAAAAATTGACAAAAATAAATTATGTATAATTTGTAAATGTGAAAAAAAAATTGAGGGTGTGGCTTTAAACCAAAACCATCAAATAAAACCCTCTGTTATAAGCTCAACCAAACGCCAAACCAAATTTAAAGAAAGAAAAGAAGAGAGAAAAAAAATTTAAAAAAAAAAAAAGTGCACCAGATGTTGGGGCAAAAGTAAGTAAGTCCCTTAGTCGGCTCTTACGACACCCAAGGAAGAACTGGGGTGGTCCTATTCTGGCCCGAGACCACACAGGCTCGTAGGCTTAAAACTCAGGTTGCAGCGAAGACACAACCCTTTCCAAAATAAAAAGGCCCCACGTTGGGCGCCACTGTTAAATAAAAGATTTCGTTTCTCTTTTCTTATCTATAATTTATTATTTATTTAAGACAATAAAAAAAGAGTTACAGTGGTGGGTTGAATCTGGTATTTAAGAAACTACAGAAAAAAAGTTACGAGCCAGCCAGTCAGCGGTCGGGAAATGTGGGTATTTTAGAATAAGTTTTAAGCCTACGGGGTTGAGCTAGTATCGATTTGGTTGAGCTTACTTGGTTAATTAATAGTGGGCGCCATACCCTTAAGGTGGGTAAACCCTATAAAAAAAATAAAAATAAGTTTCTTTCCTGAGGTCGACTCGGCACACCTTCCCGTTGCGTTTTCTAGGACCCCAGGGAGTCAGGCCTTCCCCAGCTGCGTGTAGTCCGCAGGAGTGGGGTCGAGTTCTCAATACAAAAAAAAAACCCCTGGAATGTACCAATTTCTAATTAAGAACCAGAATACATCCCAGTATGAAGTTATCGAGACGGGTCGATAAAGAAATAAATTATTATTTAAAAGGTCACTTCTGTGTGATTAAAGAATTTAATTAAGTAGAAAATACTTTGTAATAAGATGAATTAATGATTTAGTTTGAATATTGGGGGACACACCTTGAAAAAGAGAACTACCCTCCCTTAAATAAAATTTATGAAAAGTGCAAGTTTTTACCTTAAAACGGGGTTAAAAGCAGCTCGCGGTGGCACAAGCGTCGTTCCAAACTGTATCCCGCTGTGTCACTCGCAAAAACTGGTACAATATGTAGTTTTAAGAAGTCGAGGGTGTAGCTCCTCAAGGAGAAAACCGTCTGCAAACAGCTTTGAAAATGAACAGGGCTGGCAGGCGATCCACCTCGGCGCACAACCACTTTGGACTTCTTGTATGCACGGCAGACAGGCAACAAAAAAGGACCTTCCCGGCTCCGCGCCGGTATTTATTGCAAGGCGATGGAAGCTTCTGGAACCATTACGTAGTTCCTGCTTCAACTCATCAGCCAAAAACTACCCCTTTTCAAATAATAAAAATTCCACTTCCTGAACACAAGACACTTGACAGACACTTTATTTTTTTAATTTCGAAAACTAGTCGAACGCATAGCGTATTATAATCCAATTGCTATGGAACGATCAAATGACAGATTAAAAATCACAATATTGAACTCTCAGAATGACAGTTGTAAATAAAAATATAAGTTAGTTGCCTATGCGCAACTTTCGCAAGATAAAAAAACAAACTGTCACTGAGGTTATGTTTGTGTTATTTTTCAGTTTTGCTGCATTGAAAATGTGCTGCGAATTGACTAGTGACAGGTAAATAAGTTTCCAAGAGTGGTTCAAAAATTACTACGTAACAATTAGATGGATGATAAATATCAACTGAGATGATGAATATTGATAAATAAATAATGAGTGACGGACTGACCGACGAGCCAGCACTGCTCGCCCGCGTTGTTGAGGCTGTCGAGGTCCACCTTGACGGCGTGCCGGTTGAGCACCGCGTCGCACGACAGCGCGCCGCCCGCGCTCGCCTCCACGCTTATTATGTTGCAGTCGCTGTCGCAGATCTGACGACAACGTACAAAAGCTTGAATTTCTCTTAAGCTATGATTCGGATGTCGGCAGTAGGGTAGTCAGCCGCCGAGACTCAAAATGAGCGATACGAATAATTTAAAAAAAACAGAGCAAGGTCTTACAAAAGAAATTGGTTAGCTGTAAAAAGTTGGTCACTAAAGTAAATTCCACTGATACTCAAACTCGGATAACCTGTGTTTTGAGAAAAGGTCTGTTCGTGTTGTAGACATAAAAAAAGCCTATCTTAAAGACTAATGTGTTCGTTATTTTCCTTATAATAACTATATAAGGTGTAAACTTATCAGTTAACTCTTTTCTAGGGGATGATTCTACTGCTTAAATAGAACAAATTTTTCTATGGGACCAAATTCAAAATCGCAAAACAAAAAACCATTTCCCCATACAAAACGGCAGACCAGCTGAGAACAGTTTGTATAAAGATATGAAATATTTTTTTACGATTTCGAAGTTGGTCTCATACAAAAAGTTGTTTTATTTGAGCAGTAGAACCACCTCCTAGAAAAGAGTTAACTGATAAGTTTACACCTTATATAATAAGACATGTTAAAAAGATAAGCCTATAACCAGCCTTAGTTATACATAATGACGACCTGATGTAGATGTAGACCTGATGTGGGTGTAGTGGTTTTGATTAGCCTTGAATACAAAGCGTCCCGATAGGTTCCTTAGAGGTCGATATAGAAATCAATCTGCTAAATCTTGAGTCAACTGTGCTAGGAGACGCGACTGGCTAAATAAATTGTACTATGGATTGTTATTAATCCTAACATCATCATCATTTCAGCCACAGGACGTCCATTGCTGAACCTAGGCCTCCCCCAGTGACTTCCAGATTGGCCAGTTGGAAGCGACCTATATCCAGCGGCTTCCTGCAACCTTTACCAGTCACGCTGCGCTCGCCAGTACATGGCCTCCATTCCAGAACTTTTCTGCCACTTCAGCTTGCTAATACTGCCACTTTAGCTTTTGTTCATTCACAGATCTCATTTCTGATTCGACCTCATATCCTTATATAGTTTATTGATTTTTTTATGAATATTTGGTAGATGGTTTTTTAAAGACTCACAATCTGCACTTTCTTGGAGTGGTAGGACTTGTTGAAATGCGCCTTGCGGTCGTCGTCTGGCGGCGCGATGGGCACGTGCGTGCAGTCGATGCAGCCCGCCACGTTGGGCATGCCGTACTTCATGTAGAACCTAAGGCAACGTGATAGAAGGGCATTTAGGCACAGACCCTACTGAGGCGCTATTAGCGCTTAAAAACCTCAGGGCTATTATACATAAACACGAATCGCGTTGCGACGTCGTTTCGTAGAAATCTACATAAAAAAACAATGAAACGACGCAACGTGTCACGATGCACGACGCGACGTCGTATCGTGTTTATGTATAATAGCCCTTAGGCACGGGATACATGGAACAGGTTACACAAGAAGCGCGATTGAGGCAAGACCATGACATAAACGAGGCGGGTGGGATGTTATATACAAAAGTGCCTTAAATATCCTCTTCAAATCAAATATTTAAATATAAACTGTAGTTTGTGTGGACATGCCAGTCATCTCTTGGATGTAATAATTTTAAGAGCAGTGGGTTTAAGTTGTCAAAAGTCAAACTGCTATCAATGACAACTGACAAGACATACATAAAATTGATAGCGGTTTGACTTTTGCTTTATTGTCATGCTCTTCATTCTCACATCAATACGATACCTTTAATAAACACTATGCCAACTTCAAAGCTGTAAGTTTTACTGAGGCTTGTCCAGGTGGTAAATCTCAAAACTTATATATTAATAAAATAGTCAAGTTGATTTTGATGAAAAACTAAAAATAACAATATTTTGGTAAGCATAGTGTTCAGTGGACTCCGTGACTATAATTTGCACAAAAATTTATGAGCATAGGTCAAAAATAATAAATATTCGCACAGCTTAATAAGTCGCATTGGCATTTAAAACAAGCAATATTAATTAATAACTCTACAGACAAGACCATTTATCATAGGATCTAATGAATAATATTAAAGCTATTAATTTCAAATCTCGAAACATAACATGCAAGATTATTTGTAGTTGTAGTAAGTTGCTTTAAATTTAGGAATTTCTCCTAAGATTTGAAACCTTTGGGTTGAAGACAAAGACAAAGACAAACAGAATTAGTATAAGAAATTGCAAAAAAATTATACCTTGCTTTAATGATATCCCTTTCTCCTCGTAGATGTGGGAAGTGTATGTACTTCTTGACAATGGTAGGATGGTTCATGGCCTCAGTGACCTGCTGCATGGCTGTTGTCACGAAGTATGCTGTGAGGTTCGGGTCACTTTTGCCTCCAAACGACTTTTGAAACTTGCCAGTTGCATAGAATGATAGAGCTGCCAGTACCTGAAAATTTCAATTATTCTTTGTTTACATAAAATATGGTGCAAATAATAACTTTTAATTCAATATTTCTATAAAAATCGTAAATATTTCGTAAGAAACGAGTTGTTTTCGTCTAAGATTGATTTATGACATAAACAAACGCATCGAGCAACTCACTTTACTCTCGACTGAGAATTCAATAGACTTCATGGAATCTGGCATGACGGGAGCCACCTCCTCTATCAGGCCACGCACTAGGTCCTTGGACAGTCTGTAGGTCTCAATGAACGTCTGGTCAGGCAAATCAAAGGGATCGACTTCTTCACGGGACTTTGAAGGCCTTTTTTCTGGACTTCGAGCTTTCTCCACAACTCGGGGCTCCTGCGGCTTTTGTGTGTGAGACGAATCCCATTTTAACAGCTCAAATATCTCGGGCTCTTCGTCAACAACGGAAATATAGCCTTCCTCTGGCGGTTTCTCAGCCATTCGAGTGTATTTTAAATTACTTTCAATTAAAATAGACGCAGCTTGGGCTATACCGTTGTCAACAGAAAATGACATTTTGGAATAATGTTGCCTGATGGATGGAATAAAAAAGAATCTACTTTTCGTAAGTGCTACCAGCATTTGGTTTGAAAATCTTCTAATACTCCGATGATCTTTATGAAAGACCCAATGGGGAGAAAAACTAACTTTTTATCACGCCAGGGGCGCTTATTGTCTTGTACCTAGATCTGACATAACATCTGTCAGATTGTATGGAAGTTTGCAATCATTTCTGTTTGTTTACCATATTTTCGAGGATTAAAGTCGCAATGCAACAGTGTGGTGCTTTAAACTGTAAAATTGAAGTAGTTCATTTATTCCCTAAGGACTATAAACGCAAAAATCAGTGGGAATCTGCTTTACGGATTAAAAATTGCACGATTACTCACAGCATATTTCATAGAAGAAGACTATTTTGGAAAAAGTATAATATACTAAACGGGTAACAGTTTAGTGAATTCACTGGCACTGAAACAAAAGTACAGAAACCTAAAAAGCCCAAATCATGACAAGCTTCATGGAGCAGTTTTAAACATACTAATACATTGAAAATATTAGTTAGTGCTTTACCCTGTCTTCTTCTTGAATTTATGAAGGACTCCACTACTTGCCTGTCTCTCTACTGTAGTGCTGTGAACTTTTAACTAAATGACAAAGCGGAGGCAATATACTTACAAAAGAGACAGAAAGAAATGTAATAGTTAGAACAGGTACCTCCTTTTCATAAAGGAAAATCTCAATTACTTACTAGGCCTCACTATTATAAAGAACTGAGAAACTCTCAAGCGCTGCAATTTTAGGGAATCTATTTATTAAAAAAATCAATAAAAGTCTAGGAAGTTATATCTGTTTTTTTATTATTATTTTCAAATAACCTTTAAACATGTTACTAACTTTAAATATACCATTACTTCATAATGATGCTTATAAAAAAAGTTACATTTCACAAATGTGAGTATCATACTTATTACTAAAGAAATAGTATCACGACTACATGCTATGCATCAATCAAATTGCAGAATTTCCTACCAGTACAAAATAAATATCTATGTGTTTGTGTGTAGTAAGGAATTTTCTGTTTAAAGGACAACTCTCTAACACTAATACTTAACTAAGGCACAGTTATTTCATATATCAAGCTTTTTTTTAGCTTTATACGGGTGCTTAATTTAATTATTGTATCTTTGCTTAGAAGTTTATCAAGACTACTTAGAAATTCACAATCCAATCCACGCTTGTCCACCACATATCCTAAATACACTTCCCATAATCTGGAGAACTTTCATGACCTCTGGTATTGAATTAGAGATACATGTTTACATCATGCATACATGCCACTATCCGCAGCGCTCACAATGGTATAAAATTAACTTTCTCCATCCTTGCTTTACATTATCCTTTCATGTATGTGATATCACCAGCAGAGTAGAGATGGACAGTTAGGAGATGACATGCTTCATACACAACTTTTTGTTCCTTGCTGTTGTATCTGTGAAACAAAAAGCATCAGATGATGAATACTTATTATTTAAAAAGTGTATTGAATAAATATCAGGAAATTATTTGAATATACTTCATACCTTTCTAAATAAAGATGTATTTCATGTTTCCTTAAGCTAGGAAGTGGAAAATCGGCATCAATGTCTTTGAATTTTTCTATCGCCAGAGAGGCATTTGCAACATCATCTGTAATGTTATAGTCAGCGCCAAAGTTTCGGTTCCGCTCATAAGCCTCCAATCTAGAAGAAATAACAGATATAGTCCAAATTAACCAGAATTATGCACAGGAAATAGAATGTAACCTTCAATATTTTCAATGCTTACCTCTCTATCAAATCACAACGTTTCCGTTAATTGTTCTGGCCCTTTTACGAAATCCGCTTTGAAGCTCAGAAAAAGACATTAATGAATACATTCTAAACGCTAAAAAACTTTATATGCGAAAAAATCGCAAATACACACTTGACACTAGCAGTCAACAGGGTACAAGCGACGATCGCGACATCTACAAAAAGCTTTGCGTGTTCCTCCCCATTACTTTCATACATATTTTTTTAGCTTTGTCTGTCCTATTCAGAGTGCATTTGCTAGTCCAGGACTAAGCTTAAACCAATGTATGTACTAACATAAATCAATCAGTGGTTTGACTTTAGTACCGGATAACCGGAGTAACCGGCCTAGCAAATGCACTTGACTTTGATTAAGGCAGTGTAATAAGTCAACTACAGATGAAAGTAATTAGCAAAAATTTGGCACAAAATAGTAAGATAATGATCTAGTTTGTGTGCAGAAAACAGGTTTTATTTTAATCCTTATTTTGTGTTCCTGCCTGAGGGATGATCATTTATTTCTTTTTGTCATGGTATTCTGAAGTCCACGCAAATAAAGTCGCGGGCAGCAGAATAATTTATTTTTTTTGTATTATTTTGTATTTATGAGTATTACTTCTACATAGGTTTGCCTAGTTAATCAGGGTGCCTAGGCCCTAGTGCGAGTGTGTTACAATAAATCGATCGAAAAGTAATACATGACTTTTTGATTGAAGTAAGTGACGCGTAATATTTTGTGGCACTCGCACTAGGACCCTCTGTGGTTGTATGTGTAATGACACTAATGACTTAGAGCATCTAACCATGTAATGAAGGTCAGTCCTAGTTTATTTGATCAGTGGTCAGTCCGTTCTAAAACAAATTGTCGACTGGAAATTCACGTGATACCTGATGATTTAACTTTATTGTCACGTGATTTATCGGTTGTTAATTCGTTATCGAAGGGTTCTATATCAGGAGACTGGTCAGACGATCCGAAGATTATTAGCACTTTGTTTTGTTAAGGCTGTAATAAAAAAAAGAGTATTCTTTCATCAGACGAGTCAAAAATAGACTACAAATTACGTAAGTAAGTTTACCTTCCACCCTTAAAACCTTGTAACAAAAGTTAAATTTAACCGGTTTAGGATCTTAACTTAAGACCGCCGGCGGTCGCATAACAATGGAGATTCTATTGTGTCTGATATATCGAGACATGGGGGATTAAATAACTTTGCCACATGAAAAACCCAGAATCAATAACGAAGCATAGATAGTTCGCTATTCATAGGTACCTACACATCAGGTAATCATTATGTTTAGGCACCTATGATCTATCTATTGATCCATTGACTCGTCGTTCGTGCCACAAGTACTAACGTAGCGAATGCTAAGTCTATGACAAGTACGGACAACAGCTCGTCGACCTACCACAAAATGACAAATTTTCTCATTTGAAAATGATCTCTATATGTCAGGCTTAAAGTTGAAAATCTATTGGAGAATTTTTGACTTTTTGGCCGACGCGCCGTCCGTCGCGACGGCCCGCCGACCGATGAAGTCACCGCCATGGCGCCCATCTGCATCGTCTGGGGAGCCACGAGACAAAAACTCATTACGCCACAGACGCCTCGAATTTATTAATAATTATTCTCGTCTTCGCCCTCCCAAAATAACTCCCCCATGACGTAGATAGATATAAATTCTTGGTCGTCGATTAGCTGTGGGAGAGTCAATATCATTAATAGAATCAGGCTTTGCGGAAATCCATAACTAAATAATTATGAAAATGTAATTATTTTGCTTACAACTTCCGCTTAGTTACGCCGGCATATGAACCCTAATTACACCACCTGTAACCCACAATCTGAGGACAAACACAGGCACATGCAAAGAGCACCGCCCTCCCTCCCTCAAATCGCATGCGAAACAGACGAATGCAAAAGTTAGTACCCAACACCGACATAAAAACCTTAGATGGAGGCTCTTTGCATGTGCCTGTGTTTGTCCTCAGATTGTGGGTTACAGGTGGTGTAATTGGAGTTCCTATGCCGGCGTAACTAAGCGGAAGTTGTAAGCAAAATAATTACATTTTTATAATTATCAAGGGATATCCTCAGTGCATCTCGTTGCAAAGTGTATTTTTACATTGTGGATGCAATTAGCATCAGGTGGTACTTACTTGTATTATATCGGTTTTTACTTAGTTGTATCTACATATGGATTGCAAATTTCGGAATCAATATCAACTAGGTACCTAGTCAATAAAACTTAATAAGAGTTACAGTTTAAATCATACTTTTAGATAAAGCTACCTACACGTATCTATACCAAGTTTCATTAAGCATATGTTAACATATGCATAGGCTAGTCTCAGCACTCTCAGCTTGAAATACCATTTTTATAACACTCTGTATAATCAAGTTCGTTAATTTGCTTTAAACTGAAAGAAGTGCAGTGCAGTGTGTGCTGCGACAAGTTTGAGAAAAGTCTCAGGTTCAGCCTTCGTTACTTCAGACAAGTTACCTACTACAACGCGTAAGAACGGGGTGCTTGCGAAAATAGTCACAGCATCATTCAGCCTTCAGGGAACTTTATGGAAGGCCAAGCGCGTGCGCATGGCCTATGACGTGTGCGAGCGTAATACGTGCGTCACGTTTTGCACATGTTAGCTGGGAAACGAGCTTTTCTTCTTTCTAGCGTTGTGTCAAGGCGCATGTCTATACTAGACATGCAGCAAGGTTTGATTATTTAGTTGAAGGCGACAAGATATCTAGACATTACGACGTTTAAAGAGCTTAGTTTAATGGGTTATAAATGTTGGGTTATAAATAGTCCTACTAATATTATAAATGCGAAAGTTTGTAAGTAGGTATGGATGGATGTTTGTTACTCTTTCACGCAAAAACTACGGAACGGGTTTGGATGAAATTTTGCATATAATAGAATATGATCTGGATTAACATATAGGATACTTTTTATCTCCGATAAATGATCCTGTGAGATACATTGAATAAACTAAAAATCACGCGAGCGAAATCGCGGGCAACAGCTAGTTTAAACTATATTGCACACCAAAACTAAGTAAATTACACATATTTTTTACAGAAAGACGTAAAATTTTGACAGTCTTATCGCTATCAATACTTACCGATTTCTTCCAGACAACTTTGGAGGTAGAGCAAAACATAAAGAAAGGGAAAGGTGGTGCTGAGTTCTATAATTCTACTAGTACTTACCTAATACGTATGAATAATGACTTATAAATTATTGCATTAATCTAAACGCAATTATATAATTAAACCTAAACATATTATTATATTAATCCGTGGAAATTTGTAATTAGCTGTACATAATTATTAAGCACTCTCAATGTAATTTTCTTCTGTATCGCCGTTGGTTTCCCAAATAAAATAAAATATACATAACATGACAATTCTTATATACACATACGTGCAAGATACATACATTACATAAACATAGGAATATTATTACATTTGGGAGCGACCGCGATTGTCATCTGAGATTAACTGTTACTACCTACTTACAGCTGCGTTCGCGCTGCTTACGGTGTGCGACGAGTTGCATTGCACACGAATGAGTATCTAGGTACCTATTGGAATATATCAATGATTGGAGATATCTTAAAGGTTGCCTTGAGCACCTCGTCCAAAATGGGAATATGTCCGGACTTAACTTAAGTTCATAGATTCAAAAAAATCTAATCTTGGAATTCGAAGTGCAAGCACCTACCTACCTACACTTAAAGCTATTAGCTTATTAAGGATTGTGAACTACGATCTATGAGCCTCCGACCATTTCTCTATTGGGCCTTAATACCATGACCATGACCGGCGCCGGCACGTTAAAAGAATTGCACCGTCCCTTCTCTTCCTATGGGTGTCGTAAGAGGCGACTACAGGAGAACCGCTATAAGAAGACGGGCAGCAGCGTTTCCTCTCCACCATTGGCCAAACTGCGATCGCCAACCCGCCTGCCAAGCGTGGCGATTATGGCAAAATCCTCCTTCTGGAGAGGCCTGTGTCCAGCAGTGGACTGATATAGCTGATATAGGCTGGTGATGATGATGAAAAACATTTCAGTCAGTTCTATTTTGTCAATCTAGAATTAAGTATCTGATCCAAACAATAGGCGATATTAGCCAAAGTAGGAGTATGTTACATGGCAATAACAAAATAAAAGCTTTATAAACGTAGGGAAAATCACTGCTGAGGCTACGCAGTACCTACGCTTAAAAGTCACTGCAACTTGAACCTTTCTGAAACTACGGCACTGAATCTTTATTCCTGCTATCTGCATGTCGAATAAAATTACATTTGCGACTCGATAGCGACTGCATCGCTTAGTTCCAGGAGGCCTAATACGAAAGCGCATCGTTCGGTCGGTCCTATTATCCAATCAAAATAAAACATCCATTCCACGTATCAAAGGTTTGATAATTTAAGAACAATTGAAAACATTCGGGTTTTTACACGGCTAGATTGAGTTGGTCATATTTTATCAAAGGGATTGACACATGAGTGGCTATTTTAATTTGTTAGATTTATACGACCGAAGATACACTTTCGTGCTAGGCCCCCAGGTTAGAATTCTTACGACCCCTGATGATTATTCTTTTGTAATTAAGTAATTTTCATCTTACTCCATAATTTTAATAACTTATAAAAAACAACAATTTCATTTCTATAACTAAACTAAACTAAACTTACCTACAGTAAAAAAATAAACTACTCAAAAATAAACACGTGTCCATAAGGCAAGGAGGCGGGAATGCTTGCAGCGTTTCCTCGCTGAATAGCTATACTTAGCCTTTGAGCGAGGAACGAGCCAGCATTTTTATTTTCCGAAATCGTCATTTATTTAGGGGCTATTTTACCAAAAAGTAATTAGTAATTAAGTTAGGTATTATGTTAGGTAGGTACCCGAGCTAGGCATAACGATTGTTGCATTAAAGCAAAGAACCTTGATGTTCTTTGATTAAAATAAGTAGGTCTGTGCTTAAAGGGCAGAAGTTAATAAATGTCACGAATAATGATGATCAATACAATTTATACAATTATGTAATTGTTAATTCGAATTCACTTTATGTTTTTGGCCGCCTTTTGTGAACAAGATAATGTTTTCTGCTACCATTGTTCCTCTTATATTTACGTCTTTTAAATTATTATAGTTACAGAACATTGCTTGACCTATTTACCTTCAATCTTGAATAAAAGTAAAGTAAAAAGTAAAGTATGCCTATATACGTCCCACTGCAGGACACAGGCCTCACCTCAACTATGAGGTGGTTTGGGCCATACTCCACCACGTGGGCCCGGTGCGGTGCGGTGGAGGGGTGTTGTAAGGCCAGTGACTAAACCTTACTGTCAGATGTTATTAAGCCGCCTTAAGGCCTCTGACTAGGCTTCACGACCAATATCAAGCGATATTGGCCGGAACCAACTTTTAACGTGCCTTCCGAAGCACGGAGATGCTCGTGATAAATGTCACTAAATATGGTCGGAATGGTCACCCATCCACTCACGACCGCGGCGTTGGTTGCTTAACTTTAGTAATCGATACCAAAGCGCTGCTGCCACTGAGCTACGAGCACCTCAATCTTGAATAATAACGCCTAATCTAAGCTTACAACCTTTCAAATCGCATGAGTTTAAACGGCCTATGGTAAGTGCTGCTTATTACTAATTACCCCTATTTTGTAAGGGAACAATTAATAATACTTAGCTAAGATCTTTAATGAGGGCTTAGACAGGTATTTGTGAAGGCACTTACTTAATAACGTTTGAAATTAAAATTGCGAGACTTCGAGCCTGGACAACGAAAAAAAACACGTACGAACATAGTACGGAACCCGCCACATTGCACTGGGCGACTAGCAAGGCCGCCAAGCAAGGGATCCAGGAGAAACATTTGAATAAAGGCGCATCTATGAACACTGCAAGACCTGCAACCACCGCAGTCATTGCATTTCAGAATTATTTGTAAGTAATTGTATGGAACCTCGCGCCAACCGTGCTCAGTGCAATCAGCGAGCGCATCGTTTGTATAATACGGATAGTTGCGTGTTGTAGTGTTCATATATGCGCGATCACCTTAAGTTTAGTAGCGATGTATGTAGCACAAGGAGTCATGGCAGAAATAGGCGGATATCATCATCAAAGCTATGAAACATGAACACGAGGATAGAAATGAGGTAAAATATATGTAAGTAGGTACATCATACCTACACATTACACACCTACACATTATACATTTATTGCAGTAAAGTTTAATTCTTCTTCTTCTTCTTCTTCTTCTTCTACGACATGTAACTTATTTTAGATTTGAAATATAACAAGCAACAATTTGCGTAAAGTATTTTTCTTGCCATAAGTAATACCTACTTTTAAAAATTTTCATTTCGTATTTTACATACATATTTTGGTATGTTTTTTTTTGTAAATAAAAAAAAAGTAAATAATTACTTTTAATAACCCTGCTATGCATTTTTTACTTTATATTATAACTCACTAAAATCAAAGCAAGTTGAACTTACAGGGCAAGGCGAGGGTTCCGTTCTTATAGGTTTACCTGCAATTTAATTTTCTGTATTTTTGACCCTCACAATAAAACTCCTTTTATCCTATATAGGAAAAGAAAGTAGGTATTTACTTTTTTCGTATTTACAAAAAAAAATCATACCAAAATATGTAATCCAAATACAAATTGTAAATTTTAAGAAGTAAGTAGGATAACTAATGACAAGACGAATGGTATTTAAAACGGTACACTTAGCGAAACAACCAAAATGTATCCTTATATTTAAAGTCAGGTAGGTACGTCGTCGTCGTTTATTTTAAGATGTTTATTTTAAAACTGGTTACATAAGTCCAGATACTTAAACCCAAAAATCCGCTGAAAACCAGCGTCGTTATGGCTCTGGCTGTAACGACAAATGCTGAGCGGGGACCTTTTTGACACTCTTTTTATGTTTATACCTATTTGATTCTGTTTGTAATTGTGCTTATGTGTCAAATAAATGTTTTCTATTCTATTCTAAAAATATTTTTTACACATTTTTTACACATACGCTTCATAATTTACGTAATAAAATAAATAAACTATAAGTTATCAATAAAAAAGTATATTTTCAAAGAGTACTTAAGAAATAATTACGTATGTATTTAGTTATTATAGTAACTTCAAATACCATTATTTTCTAAAAGTATTTTCATTTGATATCTCTACGTAGTAAAATCTTGTACATCAATGGTAATCCCCCAAATAATTATTGAGTCCGTACGACCATGTCTCTTATGCAACCAACATCAATGTCTATTGATGTAAATATTGTAGCAATTAACCGACCAATTTAAACATTCCATTGGGATTGGAACGCCTGTTAATGTCGTGTCATTCATTCAATCCAACTGCGCGTTTATTTCTGTTCGGCCATTTCGACCTATTTCATAGTTATTAAAATATGCTGCCGCCGGCGTGCGTTATCATACGCAGGCCGTCACTGTTTTTAGGGTACCGTACTAGCGGTATTCTGTTCAAAAACCACCACCAAGGGGCAAAAAGAAAGACAATTGTTGTGGGTCCAACCCTCGGATTCAGAACCCTTCGTTAATGGAATGACAACCGACACGCAACACTCATGCTGAATACTACCTCAAGTCAAGTGATCGATAGATAAGTTATCAAAGGGTTCTTAATCGAAAGCCAGCTCTTCTATCATGGGCAACAAAACACGATATGATATAGCGATTTATCGCATATTTATTGTCAAAATATATTATGAACTTATAGCGAAAAAACGAGCATAACCGTGACGTCGCCGGCACGGACATGCTCACTGTTTTAATAAAAGTTCAAGATGGCGGCTATGTTACCATAATTGAAAGTAAAGAGGCGATAAATCGCTATATCATATCGTGTTTTGTTGCTTGTGCTATAATAGAGGGGCTGATCTCTCTTCGTAGGATGTAAGGTTTCAAGCTCTTAAAATAGCCTTCCTTCAATGGCAGTAGGCACTTTTAAGAGGTATGTATGAGATATTTAACTCAATATTGAACATGTACCTATTGTGTCGTGTAGGTAGAATGTTGATAAAAAGAAACGAATCTTTTAATTATAAATAATTATATAAAAGTTGATCAATGAGAAAACTATTATTGAAGCCAAAAATATATGTCTGTTATTAAGTCCTGGTAGAGGTTACTTTCTTGGGGAAAACAACTCTTAGGTATGTCAACGTAAATTGTAAAAATCGTTAGATTATAATCTAACTCACGAAATCATTATAGTAAGTAAACTATCAAAATATTGGAAACCGTGACATACTGCTTACACTTTAACGCATTATTTTTCGGTAGTTATAATCTAACGAAGAGAAACAGTTTAGATTACAATCTGTCGAGCGTTAAATTGTCAACACTCCGAAGGATATCCCTGATTGGTCGGTTTCATCCTCCGTCCTGTGTCAATAAAGTTATGTTTGTCAATAAAATAAAATAATGCACTTCAAGAATCGTGACATCAACTATGTTTTTATTAACGGCTATTACAATTTTATGGTGACAGGTATAAATTATTTGAAAATTTGCTATATAGTTTTATTTTATATAGGTTTTTAATATAGGTTAAACATGCTTTAATTATAGCAGTAATTTTCGAGTTAATATACAAAAAATAAATAAAACTGATCAAGCTAAGTCAGGCTCGCGCTTAAAGATCCCGCACTGAGCGAAAGACTCGTTCGTAAGAAACCCTCAATGCGTGAGTCGGACTTGCGCTTGGCCAAATTTTTTGTATTTTGGGACGCCAAACTTAACGGGACTTTGATAATGTATACCGCTGTCTAGAGAGCTGACAGTCGAACCGACACCGAGAGAGAGAGGCAGTCTACTCACAGTCGCGATGGAGGCGAGACGTTTTACGAGTTACAATATGTACCTAGTTTGATAAATAATTAGCGCGAATTTTACTAGTCAATGGTGTTGAGTTGATCATAAACGCGAGTGTCTGATGTTGTGAGTGTTACCAACTTACTATCTGTGTTACTTCCATATTTATATACGTGTACGCACTTTGGCAGTTTTCCAAAATCAAGCGTCTGGGTTTTGTGTTGTTGTGGGACATTGTCTGTTGATTCGTGATTCATTAGTATCAACCACGTGGGTTATACAGGTTTACACTGACAGGGTGACAGGATATCGATTATAACTCTATAATTATGCACTTTTATTCCGATTACTGTTGTATTTTCTGAAAAAAAAAACTTAAGTTAATCCGGCATAATCAAAGTACGGGCTTAAGGCAAACAATAAATGGTTAACCTAAAAATAGCATACATAGTAAACTGACGCAGGATACTTAATAATAGTAAAACAGCGTGTTATTTTTTGATTCTTAAAATACATTAACTATGACTCAACTTGAGCTTGTTGCATTTGTTAATGTAAGTAATAATATCAAATGTGAATGCTAGGGGGAGTCGATCGCACAAAATGCTATTTTAGTTAAGTAATTATCTAACTCGACACACACATAAACAACTGCTAAGCTAAGTAAGGGGTCTTTAACACGTGATTCAATTATTATGTCATCGCCAGTCACTTGTTCTGACTTAAAGTGGGAGTCCACTTAAATGTGAGTACTACTTAAAAGTGTTCAAAATTGCATTCGGAAATATATAATTCAATATTGACTTTATTAAATAAAATCAGGAGGCGTAGGTATTTTAAAATCAGGAGGCGTATGTTCCAATTCGCATACGAAATCCCAAGAATCGTATACAATGTCCTAGGAGTGTATACGATTCTTGTGAATGTGAATTAGAATTCAATTGCTTCAAAAATACGTCTCCAGTTTTTCTCGCGTCGAATAGCTTGACTTTACTGTAGGTAGAGTTGAGAATTGAATCGCAAATATTGGCTAAAATTTATCCAGGTTTTATTGCGTTTAGGATCCTGATGATTATTCCAAAATACTTTAAGGAAATATAACTTATCGTCCGTTCCTAAAAATGTAAAGCCTACTTTGGCTAAGAAGGCGTATTTTTGAAGCGTTCGAATTCCAATTCGCCCACGAATTCACAAGAATCGCATATAAACTTCTAGGAAATCGAAAATCGTATAGAACGATTAGGATAGGATTCGTATTTCTTATGCGAATTAGAATTCCAACGCTTCAAAAATACACCTCCAGTAGGACAATAATTCCGACTAGGCTACTTTTTGCATTTGGATAATAAGTAATTTTGTATTCTTTATCTTAAAAAAAACGGTACATTCTTAACTCTTTTCGCATGCGCAATTATAATTCGCGACCTTCGATTCAGAAGAGACAGTTGCTGCAGACTATCCTCGCCTTAACGCATGGTATTTTTAGATGAGGTCATTGTTTCCTATTACAAAGTGCCAATATTTTTCTGCGGGAGTAGAAAAATGATGCAGAGGTGTGGCAAATCATATCCTCTTTGCTTTATGTGGAAATTGTGGAATATACAGTTATTTAAAAAAATGTGGCTGATTCTTTCTGGTGCTCTACTACCTTGATCAATAAATCTGCCGGAACGTTCGATCTATTCGATCGAATCGATCGATTCACGCAAAAACGCACGCAACTATGTCATCTAAATTTGTGTCTATCTAGATGGGGAGGCAAAGGTTTTAGTTCTAGTAAGAAATAATTTAGATAAGTACCTACTACTGGTATTTAAGAACCAGAATCAATCTCGGAAAAGGCACTTTACATACGGCATTACACAATATACAAGAACAAGATCTGATTTATGATATCTTTTGCATTGGTAACGGGTCTTTAAAAAACCGGCCAAGTGCGAGTCTGACTCGCGCACGAAGGGTTACGTACCATTATCTATAAAAAAACACGTTTGTTGTATGAGAGCCCCTTAAATATTTGCTGTATTTTGTTTTTTAGTATTTGTTGTTATAGCGGCAACAGAAATACATCATCTGTGAAAATTTCAACTCTCTAACTATTACGATTCATGAGATACAGCCTGGTGACAGACGGACAGACAGACAGACAGCGGACAGCGGAGCCTTAGTAATAGGGTCCCGTTTTATCCATTGGGTACGGAAACCTAAAAAAGGTGTACGAAAAACTTTAAAGCAACACAATTGCAAATTTTTTTTAAGGCAATATTTAATATTGAAATCAATTGTTTACTCTCCCGTACTAAGTTTTAACGACATTTATGATGTAAAGTTGTATGGAGTTTTTGTTGAGATTTCGATGTTATTTCCATAGGAAATTAAACAACAATTCAAGTAGTATTTCTTATGCTGGGGCTTCATCTGCGTCTAATGTCGTTAATTAGTGCTCTATTTGACGTAGTACGCAGGTGTGGCCGGTCTTTGTGCGCTAATTTGCTTCAATAACATTAGACGTTAGGCGATAGCTCGGACGGCGGTAACTTTTGACACATCAAAGGGATTAAGCGGGCGTCTAGTGCGTTGTTGTGGCTACACCTACTACACTAAACATGTTAAAACACGGTCACATTCAAAAACTCTTTGTGAAATATACGTTAAAGTGCATAGTTATTAAGTTAGAATGGAGTAGACAAAACGAAAAAAGTATTGAGTTCTTGGAAGCTTTTTATTTTATTTTAAAGACACACTCACAGATCACACGCTAACTACGTCGCTAGACGCTAGAATCAAACATCAAATAAGTGTGGCCACGCACATAGCGCGTAGCTTATTTGAACGTTAGGCGTCACGCAGGTGAAGCCCCAGCATTAGAAATAATTATACCTACCTACTAGCGGATGAATTCTTATCATTACAAAAGTTAATTATGTGCCTTCGCAATACTTAACATAGTTTGACTACAGTTGATAAATCTACTTAACTATGTTTGGGTTGCTATTTCGCATCTTGTAGATATTTTTTATCATCACCTAAATGCTTATCAAATATTTACTGCTCTACAAAAACTTGTATTTCCACCGAAAGAATAAGATTGCCTAGTAATTTATCATTTGTACATTACCTTAGTAGATTAGGCTCCTACTGACACATAAACACGACAGCATTGTTCATGAAGGGCTTCTCTTTTGAACCGACTTCAAAAAAAGGAGGAGGTTCTCAATTTGACTGAATGTTGTTTTCTTTTTTTTTTTGTATGTTTGTTACGCGATGACACCGTCAATTATGGGCCGATTTCAAAATTTTTTTTTTTTTCTTAAAAACTGAAAAACTAATTCGACATAAGTATTTAAGACATCAATTTTCTTAACACTATCCGAGACACATCACGCTTAGTGACAGTTGCTTTGTTAACTTAGATTATTTTGCTATCTTGACCTTGACTTTACATATACAATCAATCTCTACAAACGAATATACCTTGCTTAGGACCTAGGATTTTTTAGATTGAGTTTTTCTCTTTGAAATGACTTTAAAATGAATCCAAGGTTGACGTGAATGAAAACACAAATTGACCGAATACGGGAAGTCGCTGGGCCGACCCAAACGGGAAAAACCTATGTTCAGTAGTGGACGACATATAGAGGCAATGGTGATGCTGCAAAATCTTACTCCTATTGTATCGAAATATGTTTGCCCATTTACGATTCGCTCGTCCCTCTGGACAACTGTCTAACAGTAAATTTCTATTTTTTTCAGACCTGAACAAATACCAAACGTTATGTTAGAAGCAATTTCAGTAACTAAAGTATAAATAAAACCAATAGGAATGGCAGAAATAGAAGAAAGTAAACCATTCATTGCCAATAATCTAAATTCAAACAACACAGTGCTACCAAATGATATAGAGGAAGATATGAACAAAATAAATTCACTGAAGTCAAAAAGTAAAGAAATAGTTGCCCATTATGAGAAAAATAATGGATCAACGAATTCACCACCTGGTGAAAGAGTGAAATTCACGGGTCTGACTGCAAGCGATTACGATAGTGATAGCTCAGAAGAGTCAGAATCAATCTTAGAAAATTTGCCGCCAGTCCCCGACGGAGGTTGGGGTTGGGTGGTCGTAATCTCAGCATTCCTTGTATCGGCCTGTGCTGATGGCCTAAGTTTTTCGTATGGACTTCTCCAAGAAGAATTCGCCAGATATTTTGATACCACACAATCCCAAGTTTCCATGATTGGAAGCTTGTTCATAGCTACACCACTCTTGGCTGGACCAATCATGAGTGCCTTAGTAGACAGATACGGATGCAGGGTAATGACAATGATCGCAGGGATCTTATCTACCATTAGCTTTTTAATAGCTTCTGTGTGCAATTCAATTGAAATGTTATGTTTGACATTCGGTTTCATGAGTGGGTTGGCAATGGGAATACTGTATGTAACCGCAGTTGTATCAGTTGCCTTCTGGTTTGATAAGAGGAGGAACTTAGCTGTGTCTTTAGCGTCAAGTGGTATCGGTTTTGGGACATTGATTTACTCCCCGATGACGCACTATTTTCTACAAGTTTACGATTGGAGAAACACTATAGTTTTGCTGGCTGGTACTCTGTTAAACATGTGTGTGTGTGGTGCTTTGATGAGAACACCTGAATGGTTAGAAATAAAACAGAAGAGAGAACGCTTGTTGTCGAGATCCCGGCGATCGTCGAGTGCTGGGTCACTTTCATCGCGGTCTATCGGTGGAGAATCACTTTTTTTGACTGGTGACGAATTAAAATCATTGCTAAAAAGTGGGAAAAGTCCCGAATATATTTTAGCCACGTTAGCAACAACGATAGCCGAAGCTGAACATTTGGAAAATACAACACAAATGAACGCTGATCAAATTATTCGTATGCATTCCGCTATACATTTGCCTACATTTATTGAACAGAATGAAAGGGTAAGTTATGATAGAAATTTTTGTCATATAATGAGTATTAATGAAGTAATAATTATTTTCTAATCGACATTGTTGTTTTTTTCAGGTGCCACCGGAGGTGATAGATAAACTTATGAAGAACAACCGACTGTACAACATAATCCTGCAAAATTACCCTGACATATTGACAAGACGACATTCTGAAATCAATCTGAACGTCGAGGCTCCTCCACCAGATGCTGTACCAGAACCGGCTAAATTGCCGGTGCAAATAAAGATTAAGAAGCCAAAAGGCGCAAATGATTCTGTTGACAAGCTCAAAGAATCTGATACTGAGCATAAGAAAACAAGACATGATTCAAATCAAATGTCGAAAACTAAGGAGCATTCTCCAAAGAAGGAAATTAACAAGACTCACGCATCGAGTTGGCTAGTGAAACAAATTTCTACAGACCATCATTACTTAAAAGACATGCCGCTTTATCGCAATACAATAATGTACCGTGGAACTATGATGAACATTCCTCGGTACAGGCTAAAAGCGTCGTCTCTACCAGATATTTATAGAAACTCTATGTGGTCAATTGAATCAGAGTCAGATGACGAGATGGTGAGTTCATAGAATTAAGTTTACTATTTTCCTCCTTAGCTATCTTGCTGCCTACAAAGCAAATTACATGTTACATTTATTACAAAGCAGTAATAAGTGTTTGTACACTCTAAATTAAATACAAAGGGAATCTTATTATTTATTTCGCCTATAGTCTTAAGTTTGTATGGATTATTGATCAAAAACCGGTCAAGTGCGAGTCGGACTCGCGCACAAAGGGTTCAATTATCTATAAAAACGGCAAAAAAAACACGTTTGTTGTATTGGAGCCCCCTTATATATTTATTTGTTAGAACCAAATTTATCGATTTTCGAAATTCTGATTTAGTGCTTACAAAATAATAATAGTCACGCCTGATTAAACGTATTTAGCGTTAATGGCAAGCTTATCTTGATGAGATAATCAAAAATATCAGTCTACGCAATGGTAACGATGTTAAATACGTTGATGTCCTCTTTCAAAAATACGTTCTACGATTAAAAGTACGGGTTCGAGACGGGTAATTGTAGAAAACTAACTTTTTTATATTGTCTCGGGTCTGGGTGCTGTGGTAACGTCGTTGCTTCTGATTTCTGTAACACTACTTAATGATTTCGCTACTTACCTACCAAAAGATTAGAGCAACGTTTGTGATGTTGTCTAAAAAACGGTTGATCAAGAAATAACTCACGTAATTGTATTTCCAGAGATGGTACCACCGAATGTTCGAGGTGCTCAAAAAGAGCTTCAACTTCGAGATGTTCACGGAGTTCCACTTCTTCATGTTCAACCTGTCCGAGCTGATCCTGTCGGTGTGGTTCATCGTGCCCTACTTCTTCCTTAAGTCATACATGACCTCGCAGAACATGGAAGGAGGCGAGGTCATGATCAGTATCATTGGTATCGCCAGCGCTATTGGGATCGTAAGTACCTATATTTTTGTGATTCAATGCTTACAACTTTTACAACTTATTTGGCAAGATGGATTCTTTATCATACGAGTATTGGAGAGTAAACGTATTAGGTTTTTATTTACTTGCTTCTTGCAAGTACCAAATAATGTAATTTTTATCCACATTGTGCATTAATTAAAAGACATCGCATGTTCTTTATCCATCAACGCCAGTGATGGGCGTTTTGCAATTGAGACCACCGAATTCGCTGAAACAGGCACAATTCACCTATTTGTGACTAACAACAATTTTGACAGCACCACTTATATCCTTACATTGCGTCATTGCGTGCCCATTTCCATCATCAATTCATCATTGAACATAATTGTCATATTTAAACATTTTTCAACACTCTTTATCCGTCAAAAATTTTAGTTTTTGGGAGAAGTTAATGAAATAATTATCGTAGAGGACGGATTATCCTCGCTTATGCTAATGATTTTAGTATTTTCAGTCTATTACAGAAAAAAAACAGTTAGGTAATAGTGATAGAAGTATCAGCAGAAGAAATTAGTCACTTTATCTTATCTTCTCAAACAAAAATTGCTTTTCCACAGGTTGTGTTGGGGTGGTCGGGCGACCAGCCTTGGCTAAACGTGATGAAGACGTTCTCATTTTTCCTCATCCTATGTGGTGCCTCCGTGGCCGCCTATCCCTTCTTCATCCACAACTTTTGGCTTCTGAGCATTAACTCGGCGGTCTTTGGGTTTTCTTTCGCCAGTTCCTATTCGTACTCACCAGCGATCCTCATGAAGCTCATCCCGATTGAACACTTCACAGTGGCGTATGGACTCATCTTGCTGGCTCAGGGTATTGGACATTTAGTCGGCCCACCTTTGGGAGGTAAGCCTTTATGTTCCTAATCTAGTTTATTATCTTGCATGATAGTTTGCACCTTTCCCGTTTTTTATAGATGTATAAGCCGTGGGAATTACCTACCAATGATGCAAATGTGAATTCATTGTCTTTTGCACTTGATAGCGGTAAGATTAGGTATAACTATGTAGAGGTGAATACAGATATATGCCAACGACAAAACCACAAGTTAATTTGCACTCAGTTTAATCTTTAACAGACTTTGTTAGACACAATTGAGCAAAATATAGCTACCAATAGATACTTATACCAATAAGATGTATGGAAAGGTATGCATTGAACGAATATTCCATATTTCAGGCCAGAGCTGGCACTTACGAAATGAAAAAATAACAACGAAATAGGCAAGGTTAAGGCCCATAGAGGAGAGGTTGACATGTCTCCACACTCAGTAGTTACTTAATTTTCTCTACCTTCATTTATCTAACTGTGCCTTTCCCAGAATCTCAAATGATCAAAAATGATAAAGTCTTAATCCAAAAATTTGTGATCTTCAGGGTTGCTGTACGACTTGACTGGATCATGGGAGCTAACATTCTACATGGGTGGCTTGTGGGTGGCTGTGTCAGGGCTGTGCCTCGTGGTCATCGATTGTACGAAGAACCGCCGCGTGTGTGGCCGCAAACCCCTTCTCAACGACGCTGTGCTAGCTGATACTGCAGACGTGTAGCTGAAGACTACAGATCAAGTCTCCGAAGCCGTACTAGCCGCAACCGCAGACGTGTATATAAGAACTTGTGGCGGTGAATGACCCGCGGTGAATAAACTCATCAACTGCAGCAGCGAAACCACTGGGTAGACAAAGAATGAGCTAAGGTGCACGTGAGTGGCGCTGTCAAGTCTGTTTGGTCGTCATTGAGGGCATATGCTGTGCACAACTGTAAGTCAGGCTTAAAATGTCACTTAAGAAACCTGCTGACGGATAGAGAGGACCGATGAGTTGGGTTAGGATGGGTTTCTTTTGGGCTAAAAGTTAAAATTTAAATGGACACTTGTTAATTTCAGTTTTGTACGACTGATACAACTAAATATGTAATCAAAACTTGAAAAATTATAGATTCATGGGGTTTGCTGGCTCCAAATGTGATAACTAGAGTTAAAGTATTGCATCAATGACTATGGTTAAGCGTACTCCAGCACATAATCGCAAGATATTGCTAAAATGGCTATTTTAGCAATGTTTAAATAAAGATTACGCTTAACATTTGTTGATGTAGGCGGTTGTTTGTTCCTAGTAGACATCCTGCATTGGTCCCAACTGCACAAGGAGACCAGTAGCTGAACGCACAAAAAGAATTTTCTAATTTGGTGAGCTAGGAGAAGCCCCTGGAAAAATGCATTGTCCCTACCCCGTAAGACAAGTAGGTGTATGTTTTTCTTCAAGACCATGGTAACCGTTTTGTGTGTTGTCAAGTGCATATTATTATGTTTATTAAGATTATTATATTTATAAAAAGAAAATCCTGCTAAAGTTTGTAATATATAAAAAAATCAAGGCGGTGTATTACTAACAACTTGATAGTTAGCGCAGCACTATGCAGCTAGCAGCGTTGTGGGCAGGCACTCGACAAAATGTAGGCTAGTTGACACCATCAATCAACTGACATACTTTTTACGAACGAGAGCTGTCAAAACGCATCTCTTCCATATAATTTGTATGATGATAGCGAACTATAACTTCACTGTTTACCAAGTCGACTGATTTCAAAGCATTTTTTTTTTAAATAGTGTGTTAGATTTTTTAAATGATGTCTTAGAATTATTTAAAAAAATACCTATATCAACACCTTTTTTTACTTTGAATATTTTGGCCTGCCCGCAACGTTATTGGCTGAGCGTAGTGCGGTAGTGAGAATGTACCTAGCCTTAAATCATGATTAGTTCTGGTTTATAACTATGCCCAAGGTTATTTAGATCGTTTTCACCTGAAGTGTTTAAACATAAATTTTAAATTTACGTAACCCTGGCTAGACCAATAGCTATTAAATTATGATGTATATGTTTCCTCAACCAGCGAGTGATGTTGTATGTTTTATACGAAAATCTTGAATATAGATCTGCGATATAGATTCATTTGTTTTCCTCTTGAAACACCTTGAACTTTAATATTACGTGTATAAGTAGTAGTACTACGGCCAACACAAGCAAAGTTATTTTTCATTATAAGCTGACTGACGGCTACAAACCAAGTTATTATTTTCCATTTTATGCTGACTTCTCAATAAAGGCTGCCTATATAAAGAAAGTTTAAATAATAATGGCTTTGACTTGTCGCATTGCATTTCTAAATTAATCTAAATCTCTTAAATTTAATCTAAAATACTTTGATATTGTAATAGGCAAACCGGCAGAAACGTATCCTACCTACTAGTATATCCAAATAATCTTTTAAAAAAAATTAGTAATAAAAAGATCGTTGATTGAGAACAACAGACCGTGAAGTTGGATGTCATTGATGTAGTGAACTTTGATAGAAGAGAAAGACCTTCGTAAAAAGAGGTATTGGAACAGAAAATCGCTGTAACTTTACAATGACAACTTTATTGTGAAGGGGACAACAATCGACGGGAACAAATATCAACAACAACAGCAGGTACATAACACATCAACTGGCTACTGTAAACACTGAGGAACGAAATCATCTAAACTTATACTAAACTATACTTAATAACTTACAACTGCAGTTTGAGCTACTCAAATTAATATTACTACAAAATATTTTTAATTATCACTTTAAACACTAAAATATCGATCATAATAAATAGTAAACACTTTGAAGAAATCATACAACAACGAATAGACCTTTTTTTTGATTTTCTTACCTATATTTTCTAAATTTAGAGAATTCTAATAACATACTTTAAAACAGAATTTTACAAAAAATATGAATAGGTTAAATAACTACTCAACAAGTATGAAATATGCCTAAATTATAATGATCAAACAAAATTACATATTTTTAATTTTGAAATGTTATATTTTATGAACATTTAGAGTATTCTAGTAAATGCTATTCTCCGAGTGTCAGATTTGAAATTAATAGGTGCTATTGATCTGAGGAACTACGAATACCTACATAGGTATTTAAAATACATATCCACAGCCATGAATGCCATTGTACAGTGTCGTGCCGAGTTTGTGTACTTACATAGAATGTTTGATTATCTCGTGTGAAATATGCATAATCAATCACCATATGAAATTATATACGCAACACAATAGTTGCCCCGTTAGCAGAGGTTCAATGGCCCGAATTTACTTTTAAAATAATGTTACAATTCAGTGACAGAGACCGAAAAAAAGTTCAATTTTTAAAAATAGGTCTAAAATTTTGTTTTTTTAACATTACTTATTAGTAATGTTTAAATTCTTATCAATAAAATTCTAATATAGCCGATTTAAAATAATTTTCTTTTAATTACAAACAAAAATTTAATTAAAAATGTACCTTATACTCAAATTTAAATAAATAAAAAGACTTAGTATTGATAACAGAATAGAAAATACGGCATAATTTTTCATTCACAAAATATAGGTACTAGCACGTACTTAAGTACCATGCGATATAATAAATGTTCTCACTATTTCTGTATGTAGTATTAATAATTTTTAAAACTGGATAAAAATCTTTTTAGTTGAGCGTTATACTCGAGTTAAAGATACAACATTCAACAACTTTTATTTATATATTTAGAATTTGTGTGAAGAGGTAGTTCAGAAGAGTTATAACATTGACCATTACGTATCTTTAAATCCTTATTAAATATTCATAAGCGACTTCAAAAGCGTACGTAGTTAATATAATTTCATAAGTGTCTCATAGGTATAATGATTTAGTGTAAAAATTTACTTCATTGGCTTAATTCATTGCCTATCAATAACTTACACTTAGGTATTTGAATCTAAGAAAGGTTAAAACAATATTATTACCTACCAAAGGACATATTTCGAGTTTTTTTATTTAATCCACTATCGAGAATTAAACTCGACTTTATGGGGCGTTTTAGGTGGTGTCGTTTACCGAAACTTTATACAAGTTTACTTATCGATTGTGTAAATGTAAAAAACTCATCCTACGCCCGTTTTTTAAGGGAAGACAATAATTAACGTAAGCGTTATTCACAATCAATGGGACTTAATTATGTCATTTTGAGTGTCATTATTTTTTAAGGTGCACAATCAAATTAGCTAGAAGTGAAATTTACTGGAAACATCTTATAAGTCATTAGCATTATCATGAATCCAGGGCACCCAGAAAGTTACAGGTGAGTCCTAATATTTCTATAGTATTTTATTTATGTATGTTACAGGACACCACAATTTTATTAGTTTTAGTACTGGAACTAGACTATTAAAGACAAATCATTATCACTATTACCTAATTTATCTTACCAATATAAATTTATCGTTAAACATTCCTCAAGGTTGCCATTTTTTAAATTAACACTATTTTTGTTGTGTATTACTTTTAAAGCCTTTTTGGTTGCCTAACATAAGGTCCACTGCCACTTCACCGAGCGCACTTTCACACAATTTCGGTGACGTGTGCAGCTGTGGGTGTGTAATCACCTTAAGGGCGCCTTCAAATTTATGCCATTACGCGTCAGAGACGCGCCACTGTCGAGCAGCAGACATGCTAAAGTACAGTTGCAGCTGTAGCCACCTTCAAGCCTTGCATCTTAGAAGCCTTGGTGGTCAGCTCAGTCATGTGCCTTTTTATATAGCTACAAACCATTTTTGGTGATAGCGCAAATGCACCGACTGCACATGAGAACACCATCGGTATAATTAAAAACAATGCCGCAGGTGGACAAGTCGTTATCTCATCGCGGTTGGCTTCGAGATGTGCTTTGCTTACGTTTGGTATCAAATTCTTGCGCCAAGTGCGTCTACTCTGGGCAATTTGCCGCTTTGGTCTCTCACGTAGAAGGTTCGATCTTAGACTGCTTATGGCGTATTTGCACATCTTTACAGCAGGGAAACTGATCGTCTTGATTCAGCTGCCCTAAGGTACGTTAAGATCTGGCGAATGCGCAACACGCGTTCCGTTACTGCTATCGTTTGGTGTGCCTCTTCAGCGCAACTCATGCAAGGCTTGTACTGTTGCGCGCGTGCAATTCCGGTTCACGTCCCAGAAAATAGGTGTATCTCACAGGTCAAGTGCGCGCGGCGTGTTCGCCAGATCTGGACGTAGCCTTACATATTGTATGAAAATTAGTAATAACGCGTGTCATCAATTTGAAGGTGCCTTGAGGAATTCGTTGGAAACCCAAAGTTGGTTTGAACCGTTGAACTTTATGACAAAGTGACAACCTTTAGAGCAATAACTTTCATCTACACAAAGACATCCACATTTTAACACTAACATTAAATGACATAGAAAAGGATGTAGAAAAGACTTATAGACAAAACTATTCTCACTTGGAATCACGATTAGTTACATCAGACATTGTGGGCTCGACTCGCGCCAGAGACACAGGGAACCTTTGACGCACCCACGAAAATAAAATTGCCTAAGGCCGTTACAGACTGGGTGCTTTTTCAGCGCGCTCGTGTTTATGACTTTATTTATCCGTGCTGTTGTGAATTTCGTTTTTACACACTTAAAGCTTGCGCCATCGTAACGTATCTACAGTTACGAGTTTCGTTATAACACACACTTATAAAAGATGTAAAACATGTCAACTGCTGCGCTGCTTTTTCAATGCACTAGCCCAAAAATTGAAGCATTAAAAGGGCAAAAAAATTATAATTTGAAAATATAAATTGATTTTATTGCCGCAAAGCCCAGGAATACGCGTTTTTAAAGACGCCCAGTCTGCAAAGTCCTTAATTCACAAATAGTAACATTCTCAAACTAATACTGTCGAGCTCGCCTGCTCCAGGGAAAACTAAGCTATCGAAACAGTAATTTACAACAATATCTTTGTAGATACTTACGCTCTATCTTAATCGAACTTCGTAAAATTGGCTTTGCGCCGGTACGACCGAACGACATTTATCCTATGAGCAGCTAGAGGTAACAAGAAATATTTATAGACTATGTATAAAAGCAGTCGAAATGACTTAACAACCACAAGTAACAGGTAACAACCACAGGACATTTTATTTATATTATATGTAGGTTTACTCCCGGTCATTCCTATACAGGTTGACTGGTAGTTCAATAACTTTGAAATAAGACTGACACTAAACCAAAATCTTAAAAACATACCTACATATAAGCACATTGTAACATTTTATCTAGTTAGTAGAACGGAGTATTTTTCAAGACGGTTTTAAAAAAAAAATAGGTGTACTTTAACCCGGCGAGGTATTAGTCGAATTACCAATCAACCTGTAAGTATAACATAATCTATTTCAAATAGTGGGGTTGTTGTAAATTTGATAGTAATAAACATAACCCCCGAGAGCAATGTAACGAAATTTGCTTGTTCAAATCTACCAAACCTTATAGACTTTTATAGAAACACACTAGACAAAGACCTACATTACCTAAATAACATTATACAACGTATGTGTAAACTAAATTACGGACATCGCTTAGAGACAACACCTTTTTATATAGAAACAACAGCGAACATAAAAAAATCTCCAAAATTTTCTATTTAGCTGTTAATATTACTGTGGGTAAATGTCTATTTATTGGATCGATAATGTCGTTAGTCCCATAAAAAAAGTTGTTGTATTATCATGTGCGTTACACCTTGTCGAAATCGGACTTTAAATACATTATGACCTTATGGGCCCATTTCAAAATTAACATTTAACACTTATCCCCTTGTCTGTGAGGTGGCAGATTTCTGCCACCTTATCGGTGTCGTATTACACAGCGCGCGTCGTCGCTACGATTAAGATAAGGGACTTATGAATGAATTGAGCGTAAACACCATAGACTAGGCTTATTAGAAACACCGTAACATAGTCGTGGCTAGTGAAAAAAGGTCAGTTTAAAGTGGTCAAAAAAATTTGGCGGGATAAGTGGAAGTTTTAAACACGTGTTGTAGTAAAAATGATATAAAGTGCCTTAGTTTACAGTGTTTAATACGTTAGAGCGTGTTCTGGTGTAATGCCGTATTTAAAATGTAACATTTTTGTATAAAATATGACGTGTTTGAAAATGTTCTAAATTCATTGCTCTCGGGTATTTTGTCATTTTTTGGTAGTTTTAACACTCATTAATATGTTAAGTAATAATTGTAGATTTCAAAGACACTGGCCTTATTATGTCTATAATTAATAATAGTTAATAAATAATCATATTTTCTAAATTTATTAAATGCTGAATTTTAAAAATATAATTTTACTATAGTAAAAGACAAAGTTATGTTACATTTGAAATTGATATTTTAAATATAATCAAGTATACACCTACCACTCTTTTATTATTATTTAACAAATTTGTTAACAATAAATCATAAAAATAAACTTATCTTTATTAATAAATCAAAATGCTTGTGATATTTACAATCTATAAAATATTTACAAATCTAAGCTCAGGCATTAGAATACGTATTTATAATAAGAAATAATGTGCTCAAGTGATATGTTCCATGGATTTACAATACAATATCACTTAATTGACAACGAAGATATTATACAAAAATAGGGCCGTGAGGCATTTATCTAAAACATTTTTTAATACTTTAGTACATATTCATAAACGGTAAAATATTAATCAATAGCTAGGCAGATACGTGAAAATAACGACTTTTATAAAATTAATTATTTTCATAAATTATGTAGCTAAATATTTATTTAAGACATCTGTCAATTACTTACATAAGATAAATTTATTTTCATGAATCTAGAGTTATAGAATTACTAATATTATTAATTATTTAGCATTTATTTGGAGAAAAAAGATAATTTTTTTACCATCTGCAATTTTCAGACAGATTAAATATTTTTGAGTAAATTTAATCTAAGATAGTACCTACAGTACTACTCAATATTTAGGATTGTTTTTCCTTCTAATCCGATACTGAGGTGGTGCTACAATGTTGGATTGTAAACATTGCAAAGGTGCATTTTAGTGGGCATCTCCGTGATAAAGTACTTTACTATAAAATGCAGCGTCACAAATATAATGACAAAAACCAATATAGGAGTTAACAGAACAGATTTTTAAGGTTTATTACAAATCTAGACATTGAGAAGCCATTTTCTAAATGTTAAAAACAGCAGTGGCCATATTCATTCACCTTTTCCAGGTCGATTCAGTGATACAAAGAATAGGTAGCGTCCAATCCATGTTCTTTAGATAAGTTCTTTGATTGTTCACATACCCTTTACTTTCAAGAGCACAAGGACTACTATCAGGACGCCCAACTCCCGTTTAGAGAAGCAGACATTGTGTTTAGAGTTTATTTTCACGTGCAAAAAAATTACTTAACTTTATTAAATTTCCAAAACCGCGTGCAATAATTGTTACTCAATCACATAACGCGCACTCCCAATCAGATAGGTCTGACTCTCAGAAGCGTTAGAGCCAACCAATTTCTAAACTCATCTCTAAAATAGTCCTGAGCAAAAAAGTTGATATAAGCGGAATTTCCGCAAAAAAAGTGTGCGGAATTTCCGCAGCAAACCAAAAACGTGCGTGGAATTTCCGCAGCAAAACAAATACGGAAACGTTAGCGTCCAATACGTTGTGCAATAAGTTAGGTTTATGTAACGCGCACTCGCTAGCGGTCGGGCCTCAGGGGCGCGAGCGCGGCTAGCGAGGCGCGGCGGCGCCGCTAGGAGGCGGGCGAGGCGGGCGCGGGCGGGAGCCCGGCCGTGGAGCCCCGCGCCGCGCGAGGCTCCAGCTCTAGCGACAGCGTGTACTGACGCTCCTCGTGGATTACTAGGGACCGGTCTAGCAAGAAGTCGCATACCTAGAAAACATAAATACAGGAATGACTTTATCATTGTATTTATTTTTTTGGTTGACTGACAAAAGAAAAATAGGACTATTATTTTTTATAATCTAGCTGAAGACTAAATAGAATTTATTTTTTTACCCGGTTGTCATCCCCAGGTTTTTTCACAGTCAACGGCGATGTTGAATTTATAAAATCATTTCATAATTTATTTAGCTAAGAGTTCAAACTCAATTAAGAATGTTTTTGACGTTGGTTGATGGGCCGTTGACTTTACCATGTTACATTTTATTCGAAAGCTATCGCATACATAACTACATGTAAAGTGAATCAGTAGCCTGGCTTCATAAACCAGATTATTAAGAATATACTGCTGACATAAATAACTTGCTCGGCAGCAAGGGAAACTTGCATTGTTCAAATAATCGCATCTATATTGTAAAAGTTACAGATCTGATGACAATGACTCGAAATGTAATAATTAGATTTGCCAAATCTAGGATCATGGTCAAGCGTAGAACATGTCAAAACGCTCAGTAAATAAATCCAGATAGATAAAACAAAAATACATTTTTGTTACCTTCGGTATGTGATCTATCTTATAGGGTGTTTGCTGGAAATTCCTAATTTCTCGTATAACGTGTGCAATCTGCAAACGAAATTTTAATTAGTAGCTGTATCAAAAGTTCGATTAAATTGTTCACCATTAAATAATTACCATTCTCATTTTAGAAAAATTGAGTAGTCCATCGGGAGTGTAATTTGATGTTCCTTCTTCGATAAAAGACAAATCTGACAGATACATGCCTAAATATGGTATGCAAGGTGGATCGCATCTGTAAACCATAAATTAATTAATAATTTCATGCACCTCGTTATTACCAATTACCTATAAGTTAACTATTTTTAAGCTAAAACTGACCTGTGCAAAGCATCTCTAAGAATTCTGAACCGACACTCTGATGATATAATTGTCTGCATTCTTTCAATAGTTTGCTTGCTCTGAAAAGAAAATAAAGACTTCATTTAATACTTTCATCAATTTACCCTCACAATGTAAGAAAATAATCGTGAAAAATAAAAACTTTATACTGTTGTTGTAATGTAAGTTTTTTTTTACTTGTAGTATGTATATATAGAACCCTTAAATAAACGAAATACATTAAACGTAATTTATATTTCACGAAATACTCTAATCAATAACAGCAGTCTTATCTCGATGATGTTATAATAAATTCGTTCAACTGTAACACTCACAGTTTTGGACACCTTCTCCCAGGTTTTCTTCAGCCGATAGACGGAAGTATTTGACAGAGCAGCACATACTTGTAGAACGCCGTTAAAATTGTGTAGGCACCGTGCTATGTCAGCAACTGCTGCCCATTTCTCAATCGATGCCACTCGACCTTTCAAAATAGTTATATAATTTAATAGAAGAACTTAAACACAGACAAAATGATTCATTATTTTCAACTTGAAACATCAGTTACCTGCTAGTGTGCATTTTTTCAGTATCTCAGATATGACAAGATTAGAAATATGGTTAAAATGAGAAGTCATCATCAAAATGTGAGGTGCTCGATCGGCTTTATCAGCTTTTGTCCATGCTTGGCCTAAAAATTCTCTGAAAGAAACACAATTCGCAGGGATAGTACAATCATCATTTTCTCCGATAAAAGCTACAGTATTGAAATAGAGGTAAATCTTACTCGCTATTTATTGCACTGAAGATTTGATAGTCTAAATAAGTCATTTGTTCAGCAATTTCCAGAGCAGACAACGTTTCAACACTTTCTTTTGTTGGCACCTGGAATAAAAAGGGAAGAGAATAAATGTTATATAACATCACATTGCTTATTTCAAAACGATGAAAATAAAAATAATCTTTAAAAGTCTTGGTTATTATGGTTAATTATTACACAAGTACTTGAATTTATATTGTACTTACGTGAGGGGGTATAAAAAGTGCTTTTAGATCCACTGCCCTATCCGGGGAGCGTTCCAACAGGCGGAGCAACTGGGCAGCTGCCTTGTGTTCTGCGGGTAGAAGCCCTGGGCTACCTTCGATCTCTTTCAAGAAGTCCATTGTCAGTCCCCGCAGGCGTTCGTCGGCCCAGAAGTCGTGGGAATGCTTAGAAATCCAATGCCTAGAAATATGCATAACCAAATTGAATATCAAAACCTCCTATCATTTATGATTAAATATATTATGTATGCATATAAATATTAGACGGTATAGCAAACATTGCTCTGATACTAGGGTAAGTAACTAAATCACTTGTGTTATAGAAATCAGAAACAACGACGGTACTACAACACCCAGACCCGAGACAATGTAGAAAAGTTTGTTCGAATCGATCGGGATCGGGATCGAACCCTCGGAACCTCAGAGATGACGACGCCATATATATTCGGGCATGCTCGCCTCTCGGCTACAAAGGTCGTCAAATGATTAATTATGAAAAAAATGTCCTAGTTAATTTGAAAATCGAACTTTTTTTACCTTAATACGTTAAGTACCCTCATAGTGGCTGCCGTAGATATAACTGAATCCCGCCTTGTGGCTGGTGGTGATGTTGGCGGTGGAGACCTGGGATTCGACGATGCTGAGGTGGCCACTGCAAAAGCCACGGCTGCAGTCGAGGTACTGCTCCTAGACCGAGATATCTAGTTATTGGAAGAACGACAGATCTTTCTAGTATCTCGACAGTTTTTTTGCGGATTTTTTTAAGAGAAATGTTTTGTTTGCTTTGATGACTTTTGATGAATTTTGAGAGACTTTTCCGAAATGAAGTTTTGCGAAATTTACTACTAAGTAAGTTGAATAAAAGACGACGGTAGATAAATCAAAAGATTATATAGATAAAGTACAGACAGTAATATAAGTTAGACAGAGAAAAACATGCAAAAACTATTGAGTAAAGAGGAAGGAAAGATGCAGGATAAGAATAGAAAAATAATAAATAGATTTAAATTCAAATTAATCATTGGTAAGCCACGTTTATAGACGTTTACTTTAGAATAATAAAAGCATGCATATAAATATTACAAATAATATATAATGATATTAGTTATTGCATTATGAATTTAATCACCAACCCTTCCAGCTCTATTTTAAATGATTTATTTAGGAATAAAAAGGTCCTTTTTTATTAAAAAAACATTTAAAGGATGATTCTATTTTCTCTATGGCTCAAATATTAACATTAATAACATTGTTAACCAAAAATAGTTTTTCATTGTACGGTCTGTTGCTAAACAAACATACACTTTTCTGACTATGCTGATGATAATGGTAAAGTGTAAACCCAAAGTATTGAGTTTGTGTCGGCCGCGCATAGAAACGTGACTGCCGATGTAAGAAAATGTACGGATACGGACCCATCTTCAATAATAAATAGGCTACAGTTGTTAGCTGGTTGTATAGAAGAACATTACCTACTCAAATCTTTTAGCTAGAGATATCGATACGATAGTGAAAGTCTTTATATTTAAGTAATAGAATGATCCTCTAAAAGGAATGTTTTCAATAAAATAGGATCTTAAATAATAAAATATATGGAAACATAAAACATCTTGAAATACAAATGTCCCAAAAGATTTTTATGAGATCAGTATATTTCGGGACAACTGCATTGCTATCCATTACAACCTTAATCTAAATTCCAATGCTAAGTTACTAATAAAAAAATTTAACACAAAGATATGTAGGTAATTGGTATACAAACAGTTTGGTGGTGTTAATGTCGAAATAATATACCTGGTCTATGTTACCATGTACAAAAGTAAATATCGGGCGATTAGTCGCGTGTGCTTCGTTCTTGATTTCGAGGGTAGTTTAAAATCATGTCACAATAAAAAACGTGTTCAGCATTGTTGTGGTGTCGTATGTGATCGGACAATGTAGGTAATATGCAATTGTTCACGCTGGATTATCACAATAACTCTTCAAAAGGGTGTAAAAACGGAGGATTTTTCTATTAAAGCGAAATATTATTTAAAAATAGTCCTCTACGTCAACTCTACGTTTTCTGTTTTCTACGTCCTTTACCTTTACCAATCACTCACCACAACAGGTCTTTTCCAAAGCTGTTAAACGAATGATAATTAATAAAACGATATTTTGAAGACTAAAGATAAAAATGTGCTACAAGTCGACGAAAAAGTTTTCCAAAAGTATGATGAGATCCTAAGAATGAAGAAGATCTCGTGCAAAGCATTTAGAATTTCAATAAAGTTAATAATATCATATTCTGACAATATGAAATAAGAAAGGTGAGATACATGCCACAACACTGAGAATTGTGAGCTCCCACTTTGTGCCAGACAAATGAGTAAATCCGCTGATTGAACAATGTTTTAAAACACAACGAGAGACGATTAGAGAGTCATCTAGATATGAAAAAAAGGTGTTACCTTCTGTGGGACTGCCTAAATGATGTGATGACTACACCTGCCTTGGGCTGACTAGTTTCTCGGCGGTAGTTCTGAAATTTAAACCAAGAATTATTTTATCACAGAGAATCAAAGAAGAAGCACTCAAAACATGTGTATTAAAGAAAGCTCTTTAAACGTCCATTTTTTGGACGTTTAAACGACGTTGGCTTAACAAGGTAACAGTAGAACCCTGTAACAAAACTCTTACCTAACAAATTAAGAAACAATGCTGTTGTTGGTTTAGTTGCTGGCAACATGTAAAATATTTTTATATTGTCTTTCGTGGTGGACTCCTCAATACGTGTTTTTGGCAAATGGTCAAAATATTTTTTACTTTTTTACTGTGATAGTTAGATTTTTGCTACAGAAGTTTCAGTTTTAGTTTGACTAATTTTTTTAAAGTGCAACTAAGGGGAAAATAGTGCAAAACCTCACTTGAGCCACCTGTGAAACCTGCGATGTGACGGAGGAGCGCGGCTCGGATCCGCCCCAGTAGCGGCGGCGCTCGCTGTTGATCGACGAGTTGGTGTAGCGACGCTCACTGTGAAATCAAGTTTATTGTAAAATTGTTTCTATAGTTACTTGTCGGTTTTAAGACTTGATTAAATAAAGGGAGTAAGACAGCGTCCATGACTAGTTCTGTGTAGGTACTATCGCGGGCTCCAACACCTTACCCCTTTGTAGAAATATTCCTGTGTAAGCGCATCGCGCCGGACGCGCCCCATCCCGCCCCGATTGGTTATGCATTTTACTACGTTTTACTACAACCAATTTGATACAAATAGAAGCTTGCTTGCTTGTGCCTAAACACCTATTGTCTTGATTGAACCCGAAACATAAATGAACGTAGGGTGTGGCTTGAAGTGAGTGGCAATGAGGTGCTTGCAAACGATTTTAACTTTAAGACGGGTCAGGCACACGGAGCCCGCGATAGAACAGTTCCAGCTTAACATTGTGAAATTTTGACCCGTCTGCAATATTCTAGCTACATTCTAGCATACAAATAAATGCAATGTATGCTACACTGCATCAATGTTGAATAGTTACATACAATGCGTCAAACGATAGTTAAAATGTATATACAAAAGGTGAGCCAGGTTTAGATAAAACACGAATTCCACTGGGTATCAAATAAATAATTGTGACTGAACACCTGCGGCCTAACTACAAAAAGATAGACTAGTTTTGAACATCTGTTTACAGATAAGGCACCCAATTTGAAATGTTTGTTAGTAATATGTCTCGAATGTCAGATGTGTCATCATTTCAAATTGGTTGATTAATTTTAGACAAGTGTTTAACGCTAGTCTATCTTTTTTGTCTTTCTTTTTTGGGTTTGTAAGGCCATAAGTATTTAAGAATGATTAATATTATTGAAAATTATCTTTAGTTGTTTTTTTTACATAATTTAACTATGAACCTGTTTTATTGAAACAGAACCAGTGGGGAACTTCAGCGGTCTTCTAGAATAACTGACCTGACTGTCCACCTATACATACAATATATGCGTATCTAACGGCGTTGGGATTGCACGTCTTTCATGATTAGTCAGCAGATCAGCATCAGTTTTGGTGAAGCAGCCCAATGCGTAACGAAAAATGCTAGAAAACTGATCTGACTCGTGCTGATCAAAATGCTAGAAAACTGGTCGGATCAACTCCGTGCAGTTGCTGTCGCGTTGCTCGCACGTTCTCCGCCCTTTTAGACGAACTGACCTGGCTGACCACCTATGTGCGTATCTTACGGCGTTGGGATTGCACGTCTATCTTGGTTCGTCAGCATTAGCACCAGTTTTGTTGAAGCAGCACTATTGTGACTTGGCAGCAGTTCTTTCTTTTAAGCTGTGTACCTGTTTTATGGAAGCAGCCCGTCGCGTTACTCTGGCGCCCTCCTAGACAAACTCATTAGACTGACCGCCTTTGTGCGTATCTCGCGGCGTTGGAGTCTGACGCGCGGCGGGGCTCGGCGGTGGCAGCGTCGCGCGCGCTTGCCGCGGCGGCGTCGCGCGCGCTGTCGGAGCGGCGCCGCGCCTCGGCCGCGCTGCCCGCCGCCGAGGAAGGAGCAAGGCGGCGCGGACTCTCCGACATCGTGCGAACACGCTGCACATACTTTTCAACTTAGGACGATTTTCTTCAGCTCGCTGATTGGGAATATGTTATGGGCAGAGTAGAATAGAATGGATAGAAACTTCAGAATTCATGGCAATCATCATCATTTTAGTTACAGGACGTCACCTCCAATGACTTCCATAATGACATTTGCTTTTAATTAAATTGGATGTAATCCGGCAGTCCACCCACAAGGTGGACAGACGACCTGGTAAAAGTTGCAAGAAGCCGCTGGATGTAGACCGCGCGCAACCGGCCGATCTGGAAGTCACTGGGGGAGGCCTTTGCTTAACAGTGGACGTCCTGTGGTTTAAATAATGATGAAGACGATGAATCCGGCAGTGCCGTATTCGTCGTATGAATTATTTTTCATTCGCGCTGCACCGGACTATTCAATCATGCATTAGTGATCTAACCTTGCCATTTCATCCATATGTTACTGAATTCTTCTGGGCACCAATCAGTCTTGGCAATGTTTGACGGCGTACGTGAACAGTAAAACATTCGAATATTGTGAAATGTGCAACAAAAGTACTCTTATTATAGATACCTCCGAAAATCGCTGAGAGATCTTGAACTTATCGTCGATCTTGTACTTATTCTTCTCTTGTTCTTCCTCCTTGTACTTGATGTCTTCGTCGCTCTGATCGACCAGCTCGATGCTCTCGTCCTTCGAAACCAATTTAGGTAGTTAACATAAGTACAGAACCCAAAACACTAAATAGTTTTATATTAGAAACAAGCAGATACTTCAACCAACCGACCGAGTGACCGAGTTTCTTGCGGCGCTTTTGCTTGGGCTGACAATGTTGTTCCAAAGCAGTGGTAGGATACAAAAATAAATTGGGACGTGAAAGAAATATTAATTTATTTTTGTTTGAAACAATATTTACTCTCTCCAACAGTAACCTCAAGATGATAAAAATAGTAATCCTTACTTTTTTTACCTTCATGATGGCTGCAGCAGCATCATTGTCTTTGCTCGGGGATTTCCTTTCTGGTTTGGTGCCTGCATGCTCTGGGCTGGCCTTCTTGGGACTCCCCACCAATGTTACCGAACTGATGGCGCCGGGTGAGGATGGCGAAGTACCTTTGGTATGATAACACTATTTACTACATATATGTTCTTTTAAAAAATCCTGTAATTTTAAAAATTTATAAGTTTTTTTAATACAAAATTACTTCATTATTAAATCTGTCTGTAAATATCATCTTTAATTGTTTGGTGTGCAATAATGATTATCTATCTATTACTACATTCCTTTTGGCATTTCAGCTGCAGCTGTAGTGCAGTTAAGATAAATATAAAATCGTAAATAAATATTGGACAACATCACATACATTGTTCTGATCCTACTAAAGCACTTGGTTATATAAATCAGAAACAACGACGGTACCACAACACCCAGACTCGAGACAATATAGAAAAGATCGTTTTCCACATTGACCCGACCGGGGATCGAATCCGAAACCTCGGAAATGGCGAAGCCATATAGTCCGGCGTGCTCGCCTCTCGGCTACGGAGGTCGTCAAATTAATTCGTAAGATTAATGATAAGATGTTCTTTTGGTGTACCATAGACAGTTTTAAGGGTCTTCTTGTATGTTCTTGTGTATTTTCAAGTCGGATATAAGAATAGGTATCCTATCTTAGTAAAACATTAACTTATTTGTTACCTTTATTACCATGACATACTACCTTCTTTACCTTTCAACGTCTCGTTGCTCGATGATGTAGCCATGATCTTTGGGATCGTCAAATGGCTGTTATCCTCTTCCACCTTGAGTAAGCATGTTCATTCCAAATGTATTAATTCACTGAATTTAAAACTATTATTATAACTCATGCCAATGAACGGCCAATGTTTACCTTGCTGACAGAAGATGTTCTGCGTGAAGGTGCTATCACGTACGGTGAGAGCTTATCGTCTTCTTCACCTACAATTTTTAATTTTTAGAAGAATAAATGCAGCTTTGAATGGCACACTTCAATTATTAATCATATGTATAATATTATCTTGCTGAGGTGTGTGAAAGTATCAATAAATAAGTTTATGAGAGGAAGGCTAATTGCCGTAAAGAGTTTTATAATACCTACTAACTAAAATGAACATCAAGAATTGCAAGAGAATGTACCTATTACCTATTTTCTAAATGTCATAAATCTTAGAATCTTACTTTTTCTTGATGTTCTCCAGAATCGTGACTGCCAATCTCTGTCACTGTATTCTGATCCATAACCTGCGAAATATTTGCTATTTGTATGAGCAGTATAAGGTATAGCAATATATTTTTGTTATAAGTCGCACAGGTTTAGCAGAGAAAATGCACAAAGCAAAACAAAAATAATATATGCCTAAACTATAAAGTACGGCACGGCACGGAAATTAAATATAATTCTACAGGCTACTAAAAAAACACGCCACATCAATGACATTGCTTAAAAACATTGTACATTTATTAGCCCTACAGAGTTTACTAGATAATTTTTAAACAACTACATGGTTTTGTTATTACGTAACATACTTGACTTTAAATAAAAGTGATAATAACTTTAAAAAATGATTTTTTAAACCAGTTTGTAAGTAGGTATGAACATTAGCACATGTTTATTTCAAGCATCTTTTACCGGTATGCACAAAAGAAATGTTCAGGAAAACTCAAAAAGTTTGAGGGCCTTCGATCGACACGTCATCGTCTTACAAAAATGCGTTAATATCTAGCAAGTTGGAGTGAATATTTATCAGAAATTCGTAAGCTAAGTTTTAAACGTAAGTAGGTATACCATACGAGAAGAAGCCGCTATGAATATCATTTCTTTTACCAATCTTAGACCAAACCACAGGAGAAGGTACTGGTACAATTCAAGGCTTCCACCATTATAAATAAATAAAAATTGTACAGAATCACATACATTGCTCTGATCTTAAATAAGTAGCTAAACCACTTGTGTTTTAGAAATCAGAATCAACTACGCTACCACAACACTCAGACCCGTCAAAGATCGTTTTCTACATTAATCCGACCGGGAATCGATAGTAATGAACCAAATTCTACTAATTAGACACCAGAACTAGAACCACTTATTTATTCCTGGTGCCTAAACACCCGAGGAACCACACAAGTCGGCGCGTCAACGCCCTTAGCGATAAATGTATCTTATCATTTCCATAAATCTACTCACAAAACTGGTAAAGGTTGCAGGACGACGCTGGATGCAGGCCGCTTCCAACCAGCCGATCTGGAGCTCACTGGGGGAGGCCTATGTTCAGCAGTGGACGTCCTGTGACCGAAATGATGATGATGATGACTCACCAGATACGGAACTAGCACCACTTGTCTTCCTAGTGGCATCAGGTGGCGGGGCCAGCTCGAGCTCCTGCTGAGACTGCTCGTAGAAGACTTGCTTCAGAGCCTCGAGCACGGTCACCCCGTCCGTGAACACTCGGTACGTGAGAAGGAACGTATTCAAAAAGTCCACTGAGAGGAAACGTAGATCTGAAAGTAAAAATCAAAAATTGTTTATTTGTAAAGTCGGTTTAAGGACGATAATTTTACATGATTACGTCATAAGAAAACATTGGTGCTACTTGGACGCATCGGCAGATAGAGTGGAAGAGAGATAGATGCGTCACAAGCCAAACGCTTAGGCCGATCGGGCCTCTCTATCGCTTGTTCCGCGTTCTCGCCGCACCCGGAACGTGATATTTTTTTGTGCGTGCAGCCGGTCATCAACATAAGACTTTATCACGTCAAAAACTCATCTGAGATTTAAGACTCACAAATTCAGTTCTTAAACATGATTAAAATAAAAACCATTTTATTTCCAGTTTTACAAATTAACAAATTTTACCTCTTTTTCAACAATAGCAAAACAATAAGGGTTCCATCACGTGGTCAACACCCTAAAAATAGTCTCATTGTTAAGAGATTCATTTGTTTCTTACATTGTCACAACTTCACAAGGCAAGAACCAAACTTTCTCTTGCTCTATTGACATTACGTAGGTTACTTTTGTGCGCACTTTTCTTTCTTTTATTAAAGTTCCGGACAAATATTAGTTGTATTATCACGTTTTCATCAAGTCGCCAAAAGTAATAAACAATTATTATGTATTTCTTTTAAATTTTCCCCACTTTGAAGCACCATGAGAACTTTGCATAAATGCCCTGCGTGTATTATATATGTATAATCGGCTTCGTACTCATATCAAGTTACCATAGAATAAATTACGTCAGAAACTGATAAGCTGAACTCATGTTCGGGTCACGTTTACCATAGAATCAATGTTTGGTGAGGTAGTTAATAAATAATCTTACCAGTAAGCCTCTGCAGTAATCGTTGTGGAGTAGCAGATCGAATCTGCGGCACTTTGCACGAATTAAGCGTGCGACTAAACCGAATATCAACGTCATCGGTAAACAGCGCCCGGTCTGACCGACACGCGGGCAGAGATGCGGATGCGGCCCCGCAGGCTCCGCAAGCGCGAAGCAGTTCAGTGAGTGCAGCACTCTCCATGCATTGGGCTAGTTCACTGGTCCAAGCTGCTTTTTCCTCAAGAGTTGCCGCCACTGCAAGAAAAAAACACCAGTAACCAGTTCCATAATTAGTTAAGTCAAAAGTAATGCCTGCTCGCAATTCAAACATCGAAATTGATTAAACCTGTAACTTACCTAAATGAGCACAAATCTGTTCTCCCTTGACTTCTACAAGTATTTTGAAATCTTTCCCTTGGTACACATCGCCTCCAGGTGATGAGCATACTGAAGTGGAATCTGAAAATAATGGTTTATAAGTATAGGGTATGGAAAAGAAGTCAAATTTACAGGGACGAATGTGTTTAATTAACAATACAAACAACTTTGAGAATAGGGTCAATTCGAAATCGCAATATTTTTTGTTGCTTTTTCATAATAAATAAACTAACAGTTTACGTCGATGATAAAATAAATGAATGATGTATGTAGCAGAAATGTTAATTTTCATGGTTTTGGTACTTCACATAAACATAGTAAGAGCGCTTAAACCACGTTCCACCCTATAGTTAAGTTTAAGGTTTTTAAAAATCTTCTAGCAATACTTATTTCTGCTTACCATCATCGTCATGGTTAGAGGGATCCTCGACCAACAAAGCATCATGTAATGGCAGCTTTCCAGCTGGAGGCAGATGAAGCCTTCCTCCAGTAGCTCTGGTAGTAAGCAGCAGATGGTTGCTGAATAAGAAAGCCTGGCGAGCTTGCAGATTCGCCCTTCGGCCTTTGCCTACCACTTGGGACAAAGTGCCTGAAATAACACGAGGGTTGTTTAGTAAAATATTTTTTTGTATTACGTGTGTAAGTAAAACTTTAGAATTTTATGGGTACCTTGCCGTATAAAGACTTGGTTTACATCCAGCAAAATATCACAACCTTCGATGATCATCCTTTCAACCGCTAAGTTCTTCCTCAAATTCTCTGTCTCACTGACCTGTACATAATGAGTGGTTAGGGTAGTTTAAATATTTTGAACTTCTATAACCTGTCTGTGAAATCCCAGCAAAACAAAACACAATCGATAAGGTAAGCCGTTATCGGAGCAAGGGTTTTGCCTAAAGGTGTTATAAAATTAGATAAGAAGCAGAAAATACTTTACCTCGTCGTGCATCTGCCGTGACAGTTCTTCGAGCTGCGCGCGAGCATGCTGGAGACTTCGTCTCTCGACGTGGTCATGTGGCGTGTGGGCTAGCAGCTCGTGCAGAGTAATAATGTATCGAGGAATCTGTGCAGAAGATCGCAGATAAACGTACAGTGTCCAAAAAAAATTATATCACACTGTGAATACAATCATCTTCGAAAACCTATAATTTATCTCTGGAACCAATAGTTGATAGTTTTTCTGATTACTACGTTGAATCTAGCATTATACTTAAATACATCCAACTCACTGAAAGCAGATATGCTCATACAAGATAAGCAATTTGCAGCTACGGAAAACATCCAAGTTTCAGGCCAACTGGTTCTTCCAGTAAATAAATAATATCCCACATGCATTCATACCTGATGCATGGGGAACGCGAGGAAGGTGTCCAGGCTTTGACTCTCGTAGGCTGGCTTGCTCTTCGGCCGCACCAGCAACTGAGCAAACTGCTACTTCGTTTACAAGCCATTATCACTTAAAGCGAGTAAAGGCGTGGTGCTGAAGTTAATCGCAGACGAAAGATCGCAGCTGCAAACGTAACGCTGTCAACTTGGTGTTGGTAGCTTACAATGTTGTCGGTACTGTGGTCTAGTCTGCGGTCGACGTCAGCAACACGTTTTAATAGTAATTGCGCACTTACACCTTGTAGAATAACGACTTTAGTTACCTGATGCATGGGGTACGTAAGGAAGGTCTCTAAGCTTCGACTCTGGCAAGCCGACTTGCTCTCCAGCCGCGCCAGCAGTTGGGCAAACGGCTGACTTTGCTTGCATTCCGTCAGCACTTGCAACGAGTAGTGGTGGTTGCGCACGTACTCTTGGTAGATTGTCAGCATCGGGAGCAGCATGTCGAATAGGTCTCCTATATGCAGTCCACAACTAAGTCTTTGTTTCCAAACATGAAGCGCGAATCACACGAACGGCGGACCATTCAGTGAAGCAGGACACTTTATCTGAACCATGTGTTTTTTTTTGTAATGGAGCCTTCCATTTCTTATCTATTAAAACATACTGATCAGCGACTGTTTTGTGTACATCTAGCCGTAAAGTAGCCGCACAGGACCAGCTAAAGTGTTCTTGCTATGTTCAAGTTCGATAGACCAATTAAATACAGTACTTTATTAAATGTTATCAATAAAAATAAAATATTATGGAATAAATAACAACGTAAGAATATAACTAATTTATAAAGACTCACCTAATACGAGCGTGGGCCAAGATTCCATCCTTGACGTTAAACCTTTAAAAAATATCTGGTGCAAGAACAGCACTGTCTCACTGTTCAGAAAGATGGAGTTTACGTCCTCGTGGGTGCATGGCGGCTTTTTTGAGCTCGCTGCCATTTTGAAAGGACGAAGGAAACAGGTCACCTAAAGACATCCAAAGTTAATATGAAATAACGAACGAAATGAAATAAACCGTTTAGTCCGGTTAAATAATCAACAGGTAGGCATTTAAGCATACTAACCAGGATCTCCATTTGCTCCAAGTATTCTTCTTCAGCTTCTACCATTTTGAAAACCAAGCTGAAAAACAAAAACAACTTTTCGAATCAAAATAGACAAGTTATGTGTCTCAAACAGATAGTTAGGAATTCCTACATTACCTATTTCTCTTTCTCATGCTTTCAGCGTGTGGACTCTTGATATACTGTTCCACGATTTGCTTCCATCGACGCCTGCACAACCATCCCCTGAAGAAGCTCTACAAAATTCCATCCAGATTAAACATCAAAACGCTTTGTAAATTGTGTCGCAAGTTGGGTTCATGATAGCGTAGTCTCACCTGAACCTTCTTAATCTTCTTTAGCTCGGCTGGGTCTATTTCTGGGGAGTCGGTTGTTGAGAGGCTTGTAGTGGAGGCAGCACGAGTGCTTGGTTCATGCTCTTTTTTGTAAGTGCATAACTGGAACAATTTTACACTTTAGCTACTACATAACACAACTAATGCAGTACTTGCTAGAAATAAAACGGACAGGTCAAGTAATTAAGAGTATATTATTATAGTTATAAGTTATTTGTGTCGTGTGGTGCCGGCACGTTAAAAGAATTGCACCACCCCCTCTCTTCCTATGGGTGTCGTAAGAGGCGACTACAGGAGAACCGCCATAAGAAGACGGGCAGCAGCGTCTCCTCCCTCCATTGGCCAAACTGCGATCGCCAACCCGCCTGCCAAGCGTGGCGATTATGGCAAAATCCTCCTTTTGGAGAGGCCTGTGTCCAGCAGTGGACTGATATAGGCTGGTGATATGATGAAGTTATTTGTAAGTAGGTAGACCCAAGAGAGTAAACATTAAAGAATCTGCCTTGGATTCCTTAAATTTTACTTTATTATTTTCACTGTAATTAAACTAATGTAATCAAATATTGAAATTGTTTTTTTTTCATTGATGCAAATCAATCAATGTTTAATAATTATGCGATGACCAAGTGAAAATGGCGGGGAGGGGATAGATAGATACCTAAACTTCGCATTGGGTGGAGACAGGTTAACATATAAGCTCGTGTCGCGCACACATGTGTGCGCGGGTTCATTATTAATCAATTGTTTTTTTTTCGAGCATAAAGGTTAAAGTAGGTCAAGAAGAATAAAAACATCTAAACAGGGTGTACAAAATAAAGGGACACTCCTTAAAACCATGTGATCAGCTGGTGATAAACAACAACTTTTCCTATGGGACCAATATCAAAATTGTGATTTTATTTTCAGATGCTCCATACATTATCATCGAGGTATGCGAGTAAGTTTGTATGAAGCAAAAAAAAAAAACTCGATTTCGATGTTGCTTCCATAGAAAAAGTTGTTGTATATCACCAGCTGATCACATGGTTTTAAGGAGTGCCCCATTCTTTTGTACACCCTGTATATAATTTATTATTCTTCTTGTCCTACTTAAACCTGCATGCTCGGAAAAAAGACAGTGAATAACAATGGACCCGCGCACGCATGTGTGTGTGCAACGCGAGTTTACAGGACCAGCCGATCACGTCGTTTTAAGGAGTCTCTTATTGTACACCCTGTATAATACCTCAGTCCTGAGTTTCTTGACCTCGTTGCTGAGCTCGTCGCACTGCTGCGCGTACTGCCAGCGGGACGTGCGTTCACTCTCCACCACCTGCAGCAGGTGCAGCTGCTTTTGCTCTAGTTCTTCTTTCTGGAGCAGCAACTTGTTGAAACTGGAATAAACACACAGTTGGATAATAAAAGGAGTTGGGGAAGGAAGGTTTTGGAGTATCAACCCTGAACTAGAAGACGCAGTGCAGGCAGACCTCCACGCGGTCAAGGTTGCGGGCAGCCGCTAGCTAGATACAAACAGCCCAGCCCCCCTAGCATGACCATCAAAACACGATATGATATGATATGATATATAGCGATTTATCGACACCCAACTGTCAAAATATGATCTTTTATCGAAATAGCAAGCATGACCGTGATTGCGTCGCGATCTTGAGCTTTTATCGAAACAGTGAGCATTCACTGTTTCGATAAAAGCTCAAGATCGCGGCTATGTTTATCATATTTTTACAGATAGGTATCGATAAATCGCTATATCATATCATATCACGGTGTGTTGGTCAGGTTAGGGGAGCAGATCCGCTCGCTGTGGCGTTCCTATAAGTCTTAAACTTTACTAAGTATAAGGACTTTCAAAGGCAAATGATAATGACGAAAGAAAGGAACAAGCAACTCTAAACTGATTTGATTAGTCTGTCTTAACTTGCGGGAAATTGGGCAATATGACCCACTTTGTGTATTCTAATAGAGAGAGCCTTTAAATAAACTGTTTTGCAGATCCTTCTTAATATTCCACGTGTGGATAAGTAACTGCATACTCCTGACTTAATCAATGAACCGTCAGAAAATACCTCAAATAAGTTTAAATACCTAACTCATCAGAAAGAAGCCACTGGTGGATATTTTGACTATTCACTCAGTTCTATTTACTTTGAATAAATTAAAGATAAATAACACTTGAAAAAAATCATCGACCTCAGGTGGGACTCGAACCCACGTCCCATCGCATACCGGGCGAGTGCTTTGACCACTAAGCTACCGAGGACGTCACGTGACAAGATGAAATTCTTCAAGTGTTTTTTCTCGCTGTCAAAGCCAGCGTATTCTGATCAATGTTGTAGCTATATGTATATAATAGCTGAGTAGTATACTACCGTCAACACCCTATAGAAATATTTTTACAAATATTTGACTATTGGTTAAGATCAGAAATGCTTAAACATTGTAAATTTTGTTTTTAGCAATTCCATGCAAGGTTTAATTAAAGATAAATAACACTTGAAAAAAATCATCGACCTCAGGTGGGACTCGAACCCACGTCCCATCGCATACCGGGCGAGTGCTTTGACCACTAAGCTACCGAGGACGTCGAGAAAAAACACTTGAAGAATTTCATCTTGTCACGTGACGTCCATAGCATATTAATTAACCCAATTTTAATTGAGTAGTAGGTAACCCAATTTCCTGTTAATTTTTATAAATTGGCGTTGCTTGAAATTGTAGTCAGAATCATTCTTTTGAATTTAAAAAAACGAGTTAAATTTTACCTACTTCTTGAAAATTGCAAGTCACTACAGAACAGAGCACGTAACCCTTGAAATAAGTTTCGTATGTTTTACTTTTATTTCAATCTCATATAAAATTCAAATAATAAACTTTTTAGTATTAGTTAAAATGTTAATTTGTTACTTCAAAGCCAAGACTATTTTGTTTGAAGTCGGACGCACATTCTTTACTTATTATTAAGCTTCATTATGTTTTAACCGTCCACACCTGTCCAACTACTTCTCGCTCTTGTGCATTTCCAAAGGCGGATGACGAGAGTATGCTATGCAAATTGAAGCATTGAATTTGAAACTGAAATTGAAGCATAAACATTTTCATTTCAAACAAGTATTTACTTATTTACCGTCTTCTTAAATCACGTATTAAAAAACTACTAAGTATTTACAAAAACCACTAAGTATTTACTTATTTACTGTGTCTTCTTAAATCATGTATTCAAAAATAAAAGCTGTTTAACAAAAAAATTTTAAACCTTAATAACTATGTTTCTTAACTAATGTAAGTATACCTAATCAGCTCTTTTTGAGTCGGTGCGAATGGACACCATGTCCATTCGCACCGACTGGCACCGATTCAGCGACTGTTATTTTTTGCTTTTCAGTTTTTCGGCGGTTTAATTTTTTTTTAAAGCTTTTATTTAATTATTTTCTGTGGATATAAGATCAGCATTAAAATCTGAGAGTAAACAATAAATCACCTCTATTTTCACACCCTGAGGGTAAGTTATATTATTTCAATTTATATGGGACCTTCTTCGGACTACCTTTCGAATAAAAAAAGAATTATCAAAAACGGACTTCTCTGTAAAAAGTTATGCGTGAATCGTGATCATACATAAAAAAAAATACGCGTCGAATTGATAACCTCCTCCGTTTTTTTTTCGTCGGTTGAAAACCACTCTGTGGCACTTGAGTCAGGATTTTTTTTCACTATCGTAATCTATGTAAAGTACTTTCACCCATTGCAGCCGTATCAGATATTTTGAAACACCATAAATAATAAACCATGTTTAACTTTACACTCGAGAGTTAACAAATTGCCGTATAAACGCAATGTCATCAAAACCACCCCGCCACATCACGCAGATTGCACGGGCAATAACTGTAAAAGCCGCAGGCACCATAATAAATTACTCGTCCACTTACTGTCACTCGTTAGGAATGCGTGAATATGAATAACTAGGCTATACAGGTATCTAATAGGCACCTAGATATTATACAGGGCGACAAGTAAAGTTTGATTACCACCTCGGGTCTCTTTAAAAAATAAAATATTTCCTGGAGACGCGCTCCTAGCTAAACCTCGAAATTAGGCACAAATTGTAGATAATTTAATACAGTTCTTAAGTGTCGAAAACATTGTTCGCAAAAATGCATAGTTTCGGCCCAGGAGAGCAAATAGTGAAAAAAGTTCCAAATTTTTGAATTGCAAATTTAATTCGCACTACCCTAACAGATCCATACAACATACCAAAGAAGCAGATCTACATCAAGCTTTGTGAAATTAATGTCTTTAACCGAGCCTTTTAAATTAACATCAACACTTGGTTTAAAATTGAAACGAATAAAGCTAGCTCACAAAGCGATGTTTAAGGCGAGGCCTTATCAGTGCTGCCACTGCATTTAGCTTTGATGAAAAATGCTCTTTGTAATAACATGACACCGTGTGTATTCTCCCTAAAACGCAAAGCACGGGTAGCTTATCGGCTTAAATCGAGAATTTTTAAATTTGCATCTAAGGTTGTATATTGTTTTTATTGCATAAACATAGGTATTTTAGTAATGGCAATAGTTTGTCTATTTGTCCACTTACTATTTTGACCAAACAACAAACTTTGAAGTGAATCCACCGGCTTCAATTATTAAAACTACAAAATCAATAGCCTCCGTTAAAAAACGTCAAATTACAAAACGAATGGAGCTCCAATTTAAACAAAACAATCGACGATCAATGTAGCTGAATTCTTTCTTTTCGGTCCGTCTGCCAGCCAGTAATCTCATCGCAACAGCCTCGGGCAGGCGGGGTAGATGAATGAAAAACAAATAATGAAACCTCCTTTGGGACGCGTTCGTATTTTCTACTTTTTTTTTCATGCTACAAACCTAGCAAAGGACAAGCGAAATTAATTAATTCTTTGTATCGTTTATTTAGCTCGAAAAGCTAGTAACGTGTTTGGCAAATTGTAATATCGTAACATATCGTGATCTCAAAAAATTTGCTCGTCACGTTTACCCCTTATTTTGTTCGTTTCCCCCCAGTTAATGCCGCCTGGCTTCATGTCAGATCGTCGCCCAAAGAGTAGGTGGTTAGGGATCATGGAGGTAAAAGCGTTAAGTCTGCACGTGCACCGCTCGCAATCACACGGGTATTTGCGGGGCGCGTTAAAACGAAATTAAACTGCCTACTGTACACATACGTTCCTCGTACGACAATACGGCATACAGTAGGCACAATCTTGCACTTTTTTCCGACTGTACAATACGTACCTCGTACGACAATACCACAGAATATACAGGGTGTAAAAAAAGGCTTAACGAAGCCTTAAACCACGAATTCTATGCATAAAACCAAGTAGAATCCAAAAAAAAAAAATTGCTGGGAAATGAATTTTATTTTTAGGTATCAAAAAAAATAACTTATTTCTAGCCCGCAATGTATAGCGCGCACGCCACAGACTATGCCTGTGTGTGTAAGCGGATCATGTTTCTTTGTAAAAAAGTTTAGTATTATCAAACAGAAGTAAATTTTGTAAAAATCTTTGAAAAAAAATTGTAACTTTGACTGTCAATAACTCGGTAACCCGTCATTTACCAGGTATAGTGTAAAAGAAAATAATGATCGTAATAATACGTAGAATATGTAGTATTCGGCTTAGTTAAGCCTTTTTTTACACCCGATATGTATTTTGTATATTGTGACAATACGGCCTATCTATATCTTGCACTTTTTCAATGTTACGATTATACGTATGTACCTAAGTAGAGTCTACCTACCGTCAACACACGATGAGAATAGCTTATTTCAATAAAATTATTGTTTTTCCAATTATATGCAAGGTAGTTGTAGCATGTTATTGAAAAAACCAAATGATTAATATAAATTAACTGTTTTATGTTAAACTAGCGACCCGTCCCAGCTTCGCAATGCTGCAATGCTGATACTAAATACACTACATTATACATATAAACCTCCCTCTTCAATCACTCAATCTATTTAAAAAAAACGCATCAAAATCCGTTGCGTAGTTTTAAAGATTTAAGCATACATAAGGATATAGGAACAGAGAAAGCGACTTTGTTTTATACTATGGAGTGATAGTGACTCAAAATACTACTCGACAAAATTGTACGGAACAGGTAAAAAAGGTTTTACCCTCGATTTCCCCATTGATCCAAAAGCAAGGGTTGTAATAATAAATGAGAAAAACTTGTAGAAATATGTCCCTCGTTCAGTCCAACTACTGTCAATAATATTGCGCATAGTAAAAGAACCGGCCAAGTGCGAGTCGGACACGCGCACGAAGGGTTCCGTACCATTCTCTATAAAAACGGCAAAATATCAAGATTGTTGTATGGGAGCCCCCTTAAATATTTATTGTATTCAGCTTTTCAGTTTTTGGTTGTTGTAGCGGCAACAGAAATACATCTGTGAAAATTTCAACTCTCTAACTATCACGGTTCATGAGATACAGCCTTGTGACAGACGGACAGACAGATAGACAGAAGGACAGCGGAGCCTTAGTAATAGGGTCCCGTTTTACCCTTTGGGTACGGAACCCTAAAAAGGTAGCTTACAACCGTGCAACATTCAACACGTGTAAACGACACTACGTCGTGCTCTACTCGTACCATGGCAACATGTTAACTAACTCTGTCCAATGGATATTCAACTTTACACCCTTGACATTTGGTATTTAATAGAGTGGCTCGAACCTGTGCAAAATGAAAAGTCCTTGTTTTTTTTCGTAACCAATTTTTAGGATTTCGACGTTTATTTTCGGCCAGAATCAACGATTGTCGGTGTATTTTTATTTTTTATCATTGGTTTTAACAAAGTGTTCATTAAACAGCTAACTACTCTACTATATGAGTGTAGATTGGCTTTGTAAGTAATGTAACTGGTCATTACAAAATAAGTAATTGTGTCATTTTTAGGGTTCCGTACCCAAAGGGTAAAACGGGACCCTATTACTAAGGCTCCGCTGTCCGGCTGTTTGTCTGTCTGTCTGTCCGTCTGTCACCAGGCTGTATCTCATGAACCATGATAGTAAGACAGTTGAAATTTTCACAGATGATGTATTCCTATTGCCTAAAAATTCTAAAAAATAAAGGGGGCTCCCAAACAACAAACGTAATATCTTTGCCCTTTATTAGGGTACCATAGCGAAAGAGTAAAATGGGTTGGGATACCCATTGAGCATACCCATGCTCGAAAAAAAAAGATAAAAAGTGGATAACATATTGACCCCGTCACATATGTATGCGCGAACTGAGCTAAAGGAACAGCTTGGTGTCGTCTATCGACTGTCTGGCTTACAGCCTGGAGTATTTGTTTCGCCTTTCGCACCACCAAAACCAGAAAATTGCGAGTTCAAATCCCATAGTGGGATATAATTGTTCTATGAGCAACGGTCATTTAAACTAAGGGCCTAGTGAGATATTGGCACAATTCTGTTCTTTTTTACCTGAGGAGGGCTATGTTTTTTATATGCTCTTTAGTAACAATAGACAAAGACCTAATTTTTAAGGTATCCGCTGAAAATCAGCGTCGCGGTACTCTGTGCACTCTCGCCCCTCGGCATATGATGAGCGGGGGCCTATTTGGTATGACTGTTAAATATAAATAAATAAATATTGGACAACATCACATACATTGCTCTGATCCTAAGGTAAGTAGCGAAAGCACTTGTGTTATAGAAATCAGAAACAACGACGGTACCACAACATCCAGACCCGAGACAATATAGAAAAGTTCGTGTTCTATATTGACCCGACCGGGGATCGAACCCGGAACCTCTGAGATGGCGACGCCATTACAGTCCGGCGTACTCGCCTCTCGGGTACGGAGGTCGTCAAACTACTACTGTTTATATGTGAAACTTGAATTGTATTCTTTTTAAATTGTGCCAAATAAACATTTTTCATTCATCCATTCATTTTGAATTGAGAGAATTTAGTTAATTGAATTTCGACAGCATATGACTCTCCTTCATTTATAAGACCTATTCTAGGCCTAAATGAGGCCTTAATTTGTTTAATTTTTTAAGTTTACTACGTCTAGTTGTAAGGTTAATGTGTTTTTATTTTTATTTTTGTATTTTGTAAGGTACTAAATAAACGTTTTTTCTTTCTTTCTTTCTTTCTTTATTCTGACATCTTCTTTGGTTACATCTGTATGCCACTGTTGAGCATGTGTACTCACAGAGTCCTTACATTATCTGTGCCCCAAGCTTCCCGATCTGTATTCGCATCGTCGCGTGTCGCTCGTGCGTAAGTTCGCGCTCGGCGGCGCTTGTCTACCGTTTACTAATACGTGACGTACCTCCCGAATTCACAGCGTTTTATATTAAATACCTACTTATTTAGAGTAGAAAAATACAATAAAATTGGTTATAAAAACAAAGATAATGATGTTTATGTTTAATCTATTCAAATATCTCGATTTTATCGGGTGTTAGGTAAATGGCATATCAATTAAAATATATAAAAAAAAAATGCCCGAATTGTATGTTTTTTTTTTTTCAAAAATAGTGAAATTTAATTTCTGACTTTACCATAGTATTAAATGCATTTGTTAACGTAGTCTAGTTTCGGCTTGATATACCATTTACCTAACACCCTGTATTTAAAAAGAACTCTGTTCAAGTTAAGGCACTATCAAGCCAGATGGTTACGAGTTCGAATCCCGTTAGGAGCAAACTCTCACGTCAATTATTTTATTTTATTTATTTATTTATATTATTTTATTTTATTTGGGATAACAAACAATTGTACACTCGTTAGGATAAACAATGCTCTTATCAAATGGTTTGCGTAATCGTACAACCAACATCATTATCCACAAGTTATTTAGTTATTTTCTTGGCTGTTTTAAGTATGCAGCGGCAAAGATATGGAATGATCTACCACCACCGGTTCGTTCCGCATTGGAACTTTCGCTTCCAACGTTCCGCAAAAGATGTCGCAACTGGCTGCTCTACGAACAGTCATTAGCACTAGCTAATTATAAATTTAAATAGGCATTTCCCATCGCCACAAAACCTCAGAAAATTTAGATGTAAGTAAAGAATTTATGTAATTTTTTTATCAATTTGTATAACTTAGGTATCATAAAAAAGGCTATGGCAGAATAACAGAGTTTGCGGGTTTCCTGCATCCACTGAGCCATAGACCATTTTTTCTTATAGCATTAAGTTTGCATATTATGTTTTACTTATCTGTAATCTGCCTTAAGACAAATAAATATATTCTATTCTATTAAACAATATATAATTCAATTTATAACGTGCTACTCTGCAGCACAACCGCAGAACCAGAATGCTCAGCAGTACACCTAAGCGAGCGGGCTGGCTTATTTTAATAAAGAAATATAGCAAAATAAAAATTCAAGATAATTTCCATAAACTGTAAACACTCTGCCTCCGCAACCGCACAGCACAGATAAAAAATCAGTAATCAGTCAGTTCAACATACAAATTAAGTTAAATACAGTTAAGTTTAAGACAAATTAAAAGTAACGGAAAAAAATACCTGCAGTACAAAAATGTTATTAATTATTTGAGTGATATAGTACTTGAGTGACATGTTTAAAAAACATTATAAAAATCATGTGATGTGACCCGCATTCAAACTATTCTACTACCTGAAGTTCGATATTGGTAACCGCAGCCTCATTTGCTCATAAGTTTGTAACTAACTTTGGTAAAGGAAGGAACACGTAATTGACTTCGAATGGCGGCGTACATAATGTTTATTCATAACGTAGTTTGGTTGTAGATGGTAATTTTACTGTACAACTATTAAAGTATGCCTATATACGTCCCACTGCAGGGCACAGGCCTCACCTCAACTATGAGGTGGTTTGGGCCATACTCCACCACGCGGGCCCGGTGCGGATTGGTGGAAGGGTGTTGTAAGGCCAGTGACTAAACCTTACTGTCAGATGTTATCAAGCCGCCTTAAGGCCTCTGACTAGGCTTCACGACCAATATCAAGCGATATTGGCCGGGACCAACTTTTAACGTGCCTTCCGAAGCACGGAGATGCTCGTGATAAATGTCACTAAATATGGTCGGAATGGTCACCCATCCACTCACGACCGCGGCGTTGGTTGCTTAACTTTAGTAATCGATACCAAAGCGCTGCCGCCACTGAGCTACGAGCACCTCAACTATTAACATTCAAAATCTATCCAGCAACGAAACATGAATACGAGATATTACAATCTTCAAGCCAAAAATTCAAGGCACAAAAATATATTTCAAAATAGATACCGCTCTTTTCTGCTATTTTTTCTTCTCTTCTTTTTAGGGTTTCGTACCTAAAGGGTAAAACGGGACCCTATTACTAAGGCTTCGCTGTCCGTCTGTCAGTCTGTCTGTCCGTCTGTCAGTCTGTCTGTCTGTCCGTCTGTCACCAGGCTGTATCTCATGAACCGTGATAGTTAGAGACTGAAATTTTCACAAATGTATTTCTGGTGCCGCTGTAACAACAAATACTAAAAAACGTAATACAATAAATATTTAAGGGGGCTTCTATACTACAAACGTGTTTTTTTGCCGTTTCTATAGATAATGGAATGGATAACGGAACTCTTCGTGCGCGAGTCCGATTCGCACTTGGCCGGTTTTTTCTCGTTTTTGCGATTTCAAAGTAAGTCCCATACACAAAGTTGTTGTATGGAATACTAGAATCATCCCTTATGAAGATAAACGTAAATTAGTTTACCTACACCTTGTATCTTGCTCTTTGGGGGAGGCTCACGACCAGCAGTAGACTTCAATAGGCTGAATAGATAGATAGATAGACACATTCAAGTTCAAGTTAAATCGTTTATTTGCCAAAACACAGTAAAGACAAGTTGACAAAAATAATTATACAGTGCGTGTGTTTAGTCTGCACGCAGACGTGCAAAAATTCATAATCATTTTACAGTGATCCAAATTAACGAAATAAAATTATAATTAATACAAAATAATGTCACAAATGTAGATTTTAATAAAATGAAATCAAAATAATGAAATAAATTAATATAATGTCGCCATATTGTAATTATATAATACTAATACTAGTGTCGCCAGTCGTAATATTCCCTTAAAATTAATTTCATTGATTAATATTATTTAAAAAAAAGGCAAAATTGTATGTCTTTGCAATTAAATCATTTAACAGTCATCCAGCAGCCTCAACACACCAAAACAAACCGTAACCAACAGTGATTCCTTGCAAAGTATGTGTGTTATTAAGAGTCGACATTCCCGGGAACGACACGAGTCCCGTTCCCGGGACGAGCGCGTCCCGGCCCCGGGCGCGGGTCAAGGGCGCTCTACCGCGGCCATGGGCTGCGTCTTCGGTAAGTCGAGATATTGGATATTTCTATTTACAATATACATATTTTAATACATTATTGACCGTAACCGCGAGGCGAAAACACGGACTATAAATGGCGTCGCCATCTCTGAGGGAACCTCATGTGGGGTTCGATTCCCGGTCGGGTCAATGTAGAAAACGAATTTTTTCTATATTTACTCGGTTCTGGGCGTTGTGGTACCGTCGTTATTTCTGATTTCTATAACACAAGTGCTTTAGGTACTTAACTTAGGATCAGAGCAATGTATGTTATGTTGTCTAATTTTTATAAAAAAACATAATATTTTAATAATTAAATATTCAATTTAACTAATGATATTTCTATGTTGGTTCCACACGGATTTTTTGTTAATATTTTGAGCCTATCTTTACTGTAAAACTGTAAATTAACCATGTTTTACCGAGGCGAGGATTGTCTCATTACAGGGCCCCATAAATAAATAATTCGCGAGAGAGCTCCGGGCTCAGGAACTGGGTTAAGGCCAACTGAGACCTGTGAGGCTGATAAGAGGCCGCTCATGATTGAGTTTAAATTGTAATAAAGTTAAAGTTATATGGCCTTACTACAAAAAAGATAGACTAGCGTTAAACACTTGTCTAAAATTATTCAACCAATTAGAAATGTTGTCACATCTGACATTCGAGATATATTACTAACAAACATTTCAAAATGGTTGACTTATCTGTAAACAGGTGTTCAACAGGTCTTTAACACTAGTCTATCTTTTTGTAGTAAGGCCGATAGAGTCTATGGATTTACCTGTAATTGAATCTGTTGGTTAATATACTCTGACCACCTCCGTAGCCGAGTGGCGAGCACGGTCAGACGTTATAATATGTCGTCACCATCTCTGAGGTACCGGGTTCGAGCCCCGGTCGGATCAATGATAAAAAGTCCGCTATCCGTCGCCAAAAAACAATTAATATTATTTCACACAATTATGTGCACACAATACACAAACAAGAACTTATTTAATTACGTCCACCATTAATAAAATTAAGCCGTGTCCACCATTTTGGATTGTAATAAAGAATATTGATAGGCTTATTAAACAATAATCATGTCCTCACTCACGTACCACAGTTGTCAATGAGGTTGACAAAAATATTGGTCAGTAGTTAGAGCTCCAAACTACGGTCGCGGGTTCAAATCCCGTAAGGGGCACATGTTTATGAGTTGAACACGAACATAATAATATTATTTGTACCCTGAGTGAGTCATGGCCGACGTATACTTTGAAAATATTTATAATCTAACAGGTAGCTGTTATAGTCCAAGCTCTTCTTAGTTTTAGGCTAATTTATTGGTGTAATGATTATGTATTATCAATTATATTATTGTCAATTCAACATAATTAATTTATAAATGGTGCCGTGTGGTGCCGGCACGTTAAAAGAATTGCACCACCCCTTCTCTTCCTATCGGTGTCGTAAGAGGCGACTACAGGAGAACCACCACAAGAAGACGGGCAGCAGCGTCTCCTCTCCACCATTGTCAAAACTGCGATCGCCAACCCGCCTGCCAAGCGTGGCGATTATGGCAAAATCATACTTTTGGAGAGGCCTGTATCCAGCAGTGGACTGATATAGGCTGGTGATGATGTGAATTTATGAAGATTCATACGAGCACTTGTGTTTCGTGCAATTTTATTCAAAGATTTATTCCTTCCGCATTTCAAATATTTCACAATTTCGCAAGAGGTAATCTCGAGATCGGGTTAAAATGAAATTCCAATCAACCTAGATCTAGACGTGGCCTGGTCCCTAATCGAAATCTAGATGCAGCAGGAAGCATTTCTCATAACCGACATGATGAACATTTCCTGAGAGTACAGCACTCGAATTAGGTTCAAACTCACGTTAAATAGCGATATATAACATCCTAGCATTAATAATAATAATAGTCATTTATTTTTAGATTTTTAACATCCATAATTTATTAGTTTGAGTGTTCGTAACATTTTTTTTCTTATATTGCCGAACCACTTTTCATAAAAACTTTGCAGTCCAATATCATCGATATTAATAAACCAATTCTAATGAAACTTACTACGTAATTTTCAATTTAAAAAATCAGACTACGTGTGTGGTTTTGCATTTAAAAAGTTTGCAAACACACAGATACGTTATTTAAACAGAGTTGCTGAAGAAACGTTGTTATTATTTCCCACGGTTCTGGAGATGAGAAAAGATTGGGTGGAAAAAAGGCTGTTTTTAGTTCTCTCTATTAATTTTAATTTACTGACATTGTTAAAATAATTGTACCTACTTTAATTTAAATGTGTTATTGACTTAATTAAAATGCTCTTAAATATGTAAATTCATAATGTAATTAATTTAATTTTGCATGTCTGAAAAGATTAATTTTGAGATACGATAAAATGTAAAACCATCTTATGTTACCACTCTTATAGCAAATATATTCTATTCTATTCTATTATATTCTTTCGCTCTTGATTTAAAAACATGTTTGTACAAAAGTTATATGTTGCCTTGACTCACTGCTATGAGTCTCGATAATTTAATAGCAGGTCCTTTAGTGTATCTTGTATGATTTTCTCAATAAAAATTCAAGAATTACTTTTAAACTTTCGAGTTGCATAATTTAAACTCCATGAAACGGGAATTAACGCGATCATAATTTAGGTACAAAATGATCGCGTTAATTATCGTTTCATTGAGTTTAAATTTAAAAACTCAAGAATCAAGAATCATTCATCGATATCCAAACCCAGGCCCTAAATAGTTAGTGAGTAAAAGACTCGCTAGATTTAAAACCGTGTCTTGTACCTTCTACCCATCCTGTATTAATTTTAATATACATATAAATAATACAGGGTGTACAAAAGAATGGGACACTCCTTAAAACCACGTGATCAGCTGGTCATATACAACAACTATTCCTATACCAACATCGAAATCGTGATTTTATATTCAGATGCTCCATACATTATCATCGGGGTATGTGAGTAAGTATTAGGCATGTCTGTATAAAGCAGCAAAAAAAAATCTTTATATTGATGTTGGACACATAGAAAATTTTGTTGTAAATGACCAGCTGATCACGTGGTTTTAAGGAGTGTCCCATTCTTTTGTACACCTGTATACACCGTGAATTTTTAATTACCCGAGAAAATTAACTAACATACTCAGATATCGATATACATCGAATTTGGCAAATAAAAAAAAAAAAATTATGAGAAATTTATTTAAAAGGTCCCTAACATTCTTTAAAAAATATGCACCATAAAAGTCCTTCTAATTCAAATAGTAATCATTATCATTCCAACATTAACGGAACCAAAATCCACCTAATTTGGTCGCGTAATATTGGCGTACGGAAGGAATAACTATGAATGAATTTTTTTTCATTCATAGTTATTCCTTCTGTTCGCCAAGTCCGTACGCCGTTCCCTTTTTTTTATTCGCCAAATTCGATGTATATCGATATATGAGTATGTTAGTTAATTTTCTCGGGTAATTAAAAATTCACGGTGTATAAATATTGGACAGCATCACATAAATCGCTCTGATCGTAAGGTAAGTAGCTAAAGCACTTGTGTTATAGAAATCACAAACAACGGTACCACAGCACCCAGACCCGAGACAATATTTTAGAAGTAGACCAGCAACGAATGAATTGTATTAGCTCTGTGTAGCCTAAGGCTTACGTGCATGGCTCCGGCTCAAGGTTGGGCTGCATAATGATATAATAACAACTTACCGCTGAACGTAAATGCACTTAATCACTGACGGTAACGAGAAAAGTATGTAATTGTTTAAATTTTATTTTTGTGTAGTATTCCTTTATTATGAAGTTTTGACATGGTAGAAAGTGGTTTTAGCATTTAGGCCGCCCGCATTTGTATTGAATTATTTTATCTGTGTATTTAAGTTATATACTTAATACATCAATACAATAATCAATTCGGACTCGACACACAGTATCTACAATTTCACGCGAACGATATATGCAAAAAAATCCATTATTTGCCGCATTTTGCGATCATATAACAAACATTTTCACTCCGTAGATCCATTTCACCTTAGTAAAAAATTATACACACACACACACACACGCATACACACACAAACATAAACACATAAAAATTTAAATTGAAATTAATTGCATAAAAAGATCGACGACCTCAGTCACACTCACACTTATATGTTTTTGTTTTATAAAACGTAAATCCAATGTTGGCTGTATGATACGCATTTAAGAAACATGTAAAACTGAATTTTTGAGAGCTGTGGATTTTGTTGTAATAATAAAATAAATAAAAAATAATATATAACACACTATTTTGGAACTAGATAAGAAAGAGCGGAGTCTCCTGGCACAGGGATTGATATGCTTAAAAAGACGCTTCGACAACTGGTGTTGAAACTATTATTGTAATGAATAAACAATATTTTATTTTTATTTTGCATTTCCATTTTTTTAAAACCGACTGCAAATAAGACAATTTAACAGAAATGCACTTAAAATATTAATCTCTACTTCGGTTTAACAGACCATATTATGTGATAAAAGCCTTAGTTTAATACCGCAATTAAGTTTAGTAGCAAGCAGCGCAACGCAACTCATTATTTTCTTTCAGTTTATAATTTGCAATTGGGTTCCACCTGCTTCTAACTCAAATCGAAGCAGCATATTGTACAAGTATTTTACTATGAACGAGCCATTGATGTATACGAAGTAATATATAAGTCAATGGAACGAGCATACTTCGTGCTTTGGATTCCTACCTGACAATCTGGAAGTCAATTGGGAGATCTATGTTTAGCAGACATACAGGGTGTCCCGTAAATAAAGGATAGCCTTGTAACCACATATTCTACACATCATAATGAACTGTCGTCCTTTAACTTTTTAAAATACAATGCATTTTTTTTGTCTTTCTATACAAATTTAATCGGCTGTTTGGTAATATTGTATGGAAAGACGATAAATTAACATGCAAATTTGAAAAGTGTTAGAACAAAAGTTCTTCACGGTGATGTATAGAATATGTGGTTTCAAGGTTATCCTTTATTTACGGGACACCCTGTATATTCCTATGGCTAAAATGATGATCATGAGCACGGTCTGTCCGGACTCTGGCCTAGTTAAGCGATACCATGCACTACGAGATACTCGGAACTGAGATTTGCTGTTGTTGCTACGATCTACGAGATGTTATAGACTACGAGATGTTGACGTCTACGAGATGCTACACACTATGAGATACTACCAAATGAGATGTGCTACAGACTACGAGATGTTGAGGTCTACGAGATGCTACGGACCATGCCATAGTACGAAATGAGATGTGCTACAGACTACGATATGTTGAGGTCTACGAGATGCTACACACTATGAGAGACTGCCAAATGAGATGTGCTACAGGCTACGAGGTGTTGAGGTCTACGAGATGCTACGGACTATAAGAGACTACGAAATGAGATGTGCTACAGACTACGAGGTGTTGAGGTCTACGAGATGCTACGGACTATAAGAGACTACGAAATTAGATGTGCTACAGACTACAAGGTGTTGAGGTCTACGAGATGCTACGGACTATGAGGGCTAACCAAATGAGATTTGCTACAGACTACGAGATGTTGAGGTCTACGAGATGCTATGGACTAGGATAGAGTGCAACGACCGACGAACATCAACAGACCAAAACATATGCTACAAAACTACGAGATATTATGAACTACAGAATGCTAATATAGATTGTGTCAATTTGTAGGTATTCTCTTTTTTCTTTAATGACTATTGATCGGGACCTGACACAAGTCGAGCCATTATAACCAACCACACTACCGACATATGTTGACCTTGAAATGATGTCCCTCCGTTAAACATACAGGGTGTACAAGAGAATAGGACACTCCTTAAAACCACGTGATCAGCTAGTCATATACAACAAATTTTTCTATGGGAGCAACATCGAAATCGTGATTTTATTTTCAGATGCTCCATACATTATCATCGAGGTATGCGAGTAAGTTTGTATGGAGAAGCTGTTTTTTTTATCGATTTCGATGTTGCTCCCATAGAAAAAGTTGTTGTATATGACCAGCTGATCACGTGGTTTTAAGGAGTGTCCTATTCTCTTGTACACCCTGTATATTTTAGAGTCTTAAATGATTTCGTCAACTCTGCTAACGTCTCGGTAGCTTAGTTGGATTCGGGTCCGACATTGGGCGGTCGATTTTATTCAAGTATTATAATGTAATTGCTAAAAACCAAAATATTAATTTTAGAGACGTTATTTAGAGAAAAGGATAATTCTAATTGATTTGAAAAAGGACAGATCGTTTGATATGTATGCTTACATCCAAGCTCTATAGTATCTATCGGAGATACAAGAAAGTGATTTTTGATAGAATAAGTTTACCTATCTCGTTTAATAGGAAAACAAAAGTGTAATATTTTGTTTAAAAAAGGTCAAAACATATTGATTATTATTTTTCAATACAGTCCATTACATCACGCGATTCGAACACACCCAAATCTAATAGGCGGTTATAATTGCCCCATTTTACTGGATATTAGTGCATTTATCAGTAGTTATCGACAATGATCGCTAGTAATGGACAGTAATGGACAGCCCTATATTACCTGTATCGATCAGGGTGTATTCTGGTGCAGCTCATTTATATTGCAAAAGATGATTTACATAGGGCTCACATGTTAACTATTTGCTGTTTTGTAATGCTCGTAAAGTAAATTATATACAAATTGATTTAGGCGGTATTTCTAACCCGTTAAGACTAAGTGCGATATCTAATTTTATCAGCAAAAATAATAATTTGGGGGTCAAACTCTCACCCCCTATGAATAGCGGACATTTTGGTTTTTTAACACTTTAGGCAAAAAGACAAAGGTTTTATGTGACGTAGAAACATGAAAGTTATGCCAGAAGACAGCTAAAAGAACAGAGTAACTGACCATAAACTTTAGTTTACTTGGCTATAAAAAATAATTCATTGAATTATTTAAAAAAAAAAAAATTGCAGTTTTTTTTTGACCCCAAATTACTTTATTGTCAATGAAATTTGATACCGAACTGAGTCTTAACAGGTTAGAAGTACCGCTCATATCAAAATGTATAATGTTTATGCCACTTCCCACTAATATTTTAAATGCGAAAGTATGTGAGGATGTTTTGGCTTTTTTGACTCAATCATGCGTAAACCTAGGATTAAATTTTGCACACGTATAGAATATGATTTGGATTAATTTAAACGATACTTTTATCCCGGTTAAAAGTTCCCGTGGGATATTTTTCTATATATTGTTGTTTTTTGAACGATTTACGTTATGTATGAAAACGGCTTAACGGACTTGGATGAAACTTGGCAAACAAATGGAATATATTCAAGGTTAAAACTCAGAATACTCTTCATCCCGGTAAAGTGTTCCTGTGGACCGCAGTTCACCGCAGTCCACAGCATTGCTTGTATGTTACCAAATATCCTGTAGTGCACAAACGAAGTTGCGGACACAGCTGGTTTTATTATATTTTGCATTTTATTACATTCCATCTTATGTAATATTAAATTTTGGGATCTTCATTTCCTTCCTAGACACGTTAGTAAGATTTACTAAACTAAAATTGATTTGATATGCTAGATGCGTCTAATTACACTACCTTTTTACCCGACTACGGCGAAGCCAAAAGGAAGGGTAATGATTTTGGCAGTCTATGTATGTATGTTCCACCGTAGCGCCTAAACTACTGAACCGATTTTAATAAACGAGGTGTCAATAGATTCGTAATAATGGCCCGGGTAAAATAGGCTACAAACATTTTATCAAAATTTTATACAACTGAATTTAAACCTCAGTCTAACCTCGAAAAAAAAATTGTGATAATCACCACGAGTTTGGTATCAAAAGAAAGGTCTTGGAGAGCACATTACAAACATCTGTATATGTATATTGTATTGTTTAAGTCAAAATATTATTTAAAATGAGGTCGTATGTTTTAGATTTTTTTACGAAGTCGGGTTAAAGTTTTTTAAACTTCATATTTATTGGGAATCACTTTTCCCGTATGCAATAGGGTGCTCATATTGCTTCTCCTGCTTCTATCAGAAAGACTTAGTTCAAGTGCATCATCCTCATCATCATTTCAGCCACAGGACGTCCACTGCTGAACATAGGCCTCCCCTAGTGACAAGTGCATACGTGAGAAAAAAAAATGTTAAAACGGCAAGATTAGTGTATTTCAGCTGATTTCAGTATCATTTGGCCCAGGGCCCGGTTTACACATGTTTACCGTGCCCCGAGCAAGAGCAAGAGGCAGCATCGCGTTGCCATGGCAACGGATTAGGGCCGCTCTGGCCGTGACCCGCTCCCACCCGGAGACTTATTTTAATCTGCACAAAGGCACATTTACAATAGGCGAGGACAACTGGAGATCGCGATTGAGCACCTGAGATTTTCTGATGCTGAATCAGTGAGGTTATTTTAGTAATACGTTTTATGGTTGAAACAAATCTAATGGTATAGAAATAGAAAATTATTTATTTAGTACAAGCCGCTACATATGATAAATCTTAGAAAATAAGTTGCTTAAATATAGTCAAGTGTACCAAAAATGGTATCCGCTCTGTGCTCTATGTAACGTCGTGACGTGACGAATAGCTGAGATAGCAAGACGTTGAGAGGCTGCTACATCGCGAAGTTTAGACAAAAGAAGATTTATTGTCACAAATACAAGAGAATAAAGAAGAATACAGAACAGACAGACACAAATCCCACGTCTTGCCCCGACAAAATATCATCAACTACATCCACCTTTGAGTTGCATGTTACATTCAAGGTTTGTAGACAATGCTGAAATTAAACTACTACGATAATATAAAGTCATCAGTAAGTTTTAGAAAATAAATTATCATCAAATACATCAATATTTGTAGGATATGCATGCATGCATAAGTAAAGTTAAGCGAGACAGTTATTATTGTGTGCCTTAAAAATTATAGCACCCATCAATACCATGTTTTTACGCAAATAAATGTGATTGATTTTTAGAAATTGTTAAAACCGGTTTGGGCGTGTATCACTTGATTAAATGACCTATCCTATGACAACTGCCACGACTTATTTAATTTTCTCAGCTTATTTAATTTCAATGCCCGTTTCGACATTTTGGAAATATTTAACACTGTGCGTGGCGGTGAGGAAAAACGTAAAAAAAACTTACGTAAACAAATAACACTGTATATACGAGTACAGTCTTGCTCAGGGGGGGGGGGGGCGCCCTCAAGCAAAAATTGGCACTTTAAAGTTTAATATATCGCGAACGAATCCCTAAATCGGAAAACATACTCCACAAAATTAACTCACTCTAGGGTTAACAGTCTCCAAGTAAAACCACTGGCGGACAGACAGACAGACGGACCGACATGACGAAACTATAAGGGTTCCTTGTCAGGACTACGGAACCCTAACAACGAGTCGTCACATCTAGAATCGTGATCAACTGTATCCTGACTAGGAAATGGGACAAAGCGCTTATAGAAAATAATTGTATTTAGTGACAAACAACATAAAGTTAAAAACGTCAGACGATGTATGAGGCTTTGTTCCTCTTTTATTTTTGTTGGCTCGTTTGTAAGTCGCTGAGAGGCTGCCTATGTCGCGAGTGTCTGACGCGAAGCACTGTTCTACTCTTAATGAGCCGAGGTGTATTTTTGAAGACGGTCTTAGGTATTTACTGCAGTAAAACCCAAAAGGAGGGTTATGTGTTTAAGAGTCTTTCGTTTCGTTTCCTGTGTTTATTTATACCTACTGCTGGGTATAGATTTCCTGTTTACTGCACCTCATTCTTAAATAAATAAGGTGAACAGCCGACCCAGTGCGGGTCGGACTCGTGCACGAAGGGTTCCGTAACCGTATCTCTAAAAACAGCAAAAAATCATGTCTGTTGTATGAAAGCTCCATTAAATATTTGTTATATACTTATTTATTTTTAAAGCGAATATATAATATTCTGTTAATATTTCAAGCGTCTACCTATTGCCGTTATCAATATCGAGCAAAAATGCCAAAAATAGACAAGACAGGCGGACGGACAGCGGAGTCTTAGTAATAGGGTCTTGTTACCCTATGGGTACGGAACTCTGAAAAAGGTATTTGAGAATTTAAAGTGTCATAGGATTTTCAAAGATACTCCGGGAATCGCAAGAGTTTATCTAGGTTTATCCGAGCAGCAACGCGGGAATCCTTGAAACGTCTGCGTCGGGTCCCGAGGGAGAGTGACAAAAGAACACATCGCTATGAAAGAGGTTTAACTCGAGTGAACACCAGAAAGCACTCGGCCTATACACATGAGATAGGAACGAAGAGGACTTATTTGATTGTTTTATCATGACAAGTGCTTTTTTCAATGATGGATTTAAAAAGAAATACTTTTATTATATAATAATTAGGGAATCTTATCAACAATGATTGTTACTAAAGACTTACGACTGTTTATAATCAAAACCTAAAAATAAATAGGTAATAAACTTTTATATTCCGTGTTGCATGATGAATATCCTAAAATTATAATAAAAGGTAAAATTAGTACAATACGATCACGTTAATTCCAGAAAGTATATTTCTTTTCCACAATCTCACCAATTATCTAGCCCAAAACTTAGCATAGCTTGTGCTATGGCGACTAGATAACGGATATTCATACTTAAATACGTTTATAAACATCCATGACTTAGGTAAAAATGCTCGTGCTCGTAACACTTACATTTGCCCCTTGCGGGATTCGAACCCGCAACCGCCAGGCTTTGTAGTCCGGAGCGCAAACCACTAAACCAGACGGTCGTCATATATTTTATTCATATAATGGCACCTACAATGTATACTTAATCATCCGGATATAAATCCTTAAGTATGATAAGAGACGTATTTAATCATCTAACCCTTACCGGTTTATTTGCATAAAACTTAAACACGTACTATTTACTATTACATAAACGACAATGCCGGGACGGGCTGCTAGCCCGTCCCGGCTTCGCACGGGGTAGACAATTATCGCTAATAGTTTCGGCAGCGCATTTGACGAAAGACATTTTAAGACTCATTTTTCTACACCTTCGGTTACATTGTTCAAATTTTACCAAGGATCCCTAATTTTTTTTAAAATGAAATGTAGCCTATGTCAAATTGGAAGAATGTAGCATTCTATTGGTGAAAGAAATTTTTAAATCGGCCCAGTACTTTTTGAGCCTATTCATTACAAACATACAAAAATAGGTACAAATCTTTCCTCTTTATAATATTAGTATAGAATTATAGATATAGATGAGCTACCAACTACCTAGCCATAGTATAATAATGAGTACTCCGTAACCTAGCTACACGTAATACACAGTACACAAAGTAAAATGAGTGTAACCGAATTATGTATTATAAAAATATCAATAATCCATCAATTATAATAATAGTACACATTTAAATGTTACTTAGAATAAATACTATCACATTGTAAAAACTTAACCGAGTTTCATATAAAATGGTAATCGTGTAGCTCCTGCAACTTGTTTTTTCATCCACCAGACCTGTGCGAGGAATGTGTAATGTGTTATGAGTGGTGCGAGGATAGGTAGCGGACTCTTTTCGAACACCTTCTATTGACTGACTGGTAGGCCGCATATTTTCAAATCCTTGCACACATTCCTCGTAAGTCGTAACACATCGCTCGCTCGCATTTCTCGCTTGTTTTGTATGAGCAAAAACTCCGCTAAGCCTATATCCACCAGAGCTGCAGCAGGTGAATGAAGTGATTCTATTGGTGCTTACAAAACATATTCCTCGCTACGCAGCTTACCACAGTTCTGGTGGATGCTCAGCCGTACCGTAATAATGATGTTTCACAAAGCTTCATATTACCTTCACTGCGCTGAAAACTAAAACATAATAAAGACTGTTCACAATCTGTTTCGGTACAGTAGCCTCAACCGACATACTCTGCGTTTTTCAATGACGCCCCTGAAACTGGCCGCTACGTGACCACAAGACATCATCTCAGGATTATTAAAATTCATATTTAAAAAAAACAAAAAAAAAGTTTCAATAAAATTCTTTATTTTAAAGTGTTTGTTTTAATTTCATTTGTAAGATTATTTAATTAAATTAATTTAACATTTATAGCGTAGTAGTGGGCCAAACAACAGGTTCCACCTCGAACATATTTTAATGCAATTTTAAATCCTTAGACAAACTTCTGATATGTAAATTTTTAAATATTTTACTATTCTCGTTGTATAAACTATTAAAAAGGTGTATGGTTAATGGTTGATTTCAAAGCCTACGATCTCAATAAAATGCTTAGTTTTATTTTGAATTATATTTTAACTTGACGCTTTTTTACCGCAAGACATATAGCAAGTACAAGAAGAATAAGTAATACTCGTGGATAAAAAATATGTGTTTATCACTCACTGTGTCCACCTCTAGTGTGGCTGTTAGCACTCCGCTGTTTTGACATTTGGCATTTAAGCGAACAGCGCTGTCCATAAGATCACAATGTTGCAGAAATAACTTATTGATTTTTCCTCATAAAACCTATGTTCTAGCTTAGAGCTACCTACAGTGCAAATACTCTTGAATATAAGTACTCATAAATTACCACATTTAGTTGACGATTTATATTTATGAGATTTATAGGTCACCTACATTGCTCTAATCCTTAGGTAAGTAGCTAAAGCATTTGTGTTATTGAAACCAGAAACAACGACGGTACCAGAACACCCAGACCCGAGCCAATATAGAAAAGTTACATTGGCCCTACCGGGGATCGAACCCGGAACCTCAGAGATGGCGGCGCCAAATAAAGTCCGGCGTGCTCGCCTCTCGGCTACGGAAGTCGTCATATAAATCTGTCGATAGGCAGCCACAAAGAGTTGTCTCTCTGTCAGTATAGTCTTGTCAACTAAATAAATAAAAAAAACTGCGTCCTGATTTCGACATCAAATCACAGTGTCACTTGTCGGGTAGGTAGTAACAGTGAGTCGTCACGAATAATGTTGGCATCGCGTGATTGTGTCTAGTCACACGTTACGCGTCCCTCTGCCATGCGTAATCACCACTTAATCGTAGGACAGGGTAGAATGGTATAATGTATTATTATTGTACTAAAAATTCCCGGTGATAGTAAAAAAGGGGTGGGTTCACTAGGCTTGTTCTATAAAGTCCATTTTGGGTTATCATTTCTACGTCAATCCGTGTTGATTTAAAAATTAAAACTCAAAAACTACAAAAAGAAACTCGGAACATGCTTGACTGTAGGGGCGATTCGAGTGACACATCATTTAAGAGAATAAAAATGCAATTTAATTTAGTTTCACAATGCTTAATAACAATTCCGTGTAATAAATAATAATTTGTTTTTTTTTTAAATGTGTTAATATTTCTACGCCTAAAATTATGGCAGAATGTTGTTCTTGTGCATAGCTTAAGATCTTGTGTTACCATGTTCTTGGAAATAAATTATTTATCATTTACATTCATTATCACAATGTTTAGGACATTCTTTATATAGAATACAGGATATAAAATATTTATATAATGTAGTAACTATCGTGCATTCAGTTTCTCAGTGTCTAACCAAATGTTTCTCAATCTTTTTCAATGGCGGACCCCTTACGCCAAATATCTACAATCCGCGAACCCATAAGACGCTCAGCTAGTCGCATTAATAAACTCTTCTATTACTTTTTAGGGTTCCATACCCAAAGGGTAAAACGGGACGCTATTACTTAGATTCGCTGTCCGTCTGTCACCCTGGCTCTCATGAACCGTGATAGTTAGACAGTTGAAATTTTTACAGATGATATCAGGTATTTCTATCGCCGCTATAGCGCTATAACAACAAATACTAAAAACCCGAATAAAATAAATATTTAAGGGACTTCCATACAACAAACGTGTTTTTTTTACTCGTTTTTATAGATAATGGTGCAAAACCCTTCGTGCGCGAGTCAGACTTTTTTTTCTATTTGACCCCTCAGATAGCGGACCACAGGTTGAGAAGCACTGCCCTAGCCCATCGTTCAAGTTCAGATGCTCGCACGTGTTTACAACGTGTTTACTCCTCAGTATCGGCTCTATTTATAGGCAGGCTTAGGAAATGCACGATAGGCGAGCGAATGATCCGTTATACTACATGTTCTATGTACATAATCACTAGTATTTAACATGGCAACACAACATGTTTATATGTATAATTATGTGCTGTCAAAAGGCACCTCCGACTTTTAGTTTGTATGGCGATAGTAAGCTATGACGTCATTGTTTACCGGCCTCAACTACCTAACTGTTGATTGATTTTGAAGCAAACAAAAATCTGATTCTTTTAATCATAAGTAATTGTACTAAGTTATCGGGCCTAAAATAAGGTATCCGATTTAATAAATGATGTTTCAGAATATGATTGATGTCCACGTACCAATTGAAATATTGCAGTGAGCTGCTTGCAAATTCCGACTTCAAAAAAAGGGTGGTTCTCAATTCGACTGAATGTTGACGTTTTTTTGTAAGTTACTTTCTTATGAGGTTATTCTACTTCGGAGGGAAGTTCGGGAACAGCCTGTAAATTCTGTAGAAACACGCAGGTGAACTTTCTGTAAAACTCGCCTGGGCTGTACGAACAAACATAGCCTCTATCATGGTATGAAGTTAGATCACATCACCTATTGTCGATAAGTGAGTTTAGTGTCGAAGTCAGGGCAGTTTTGTTAACAGAAGTGCGCTTCGAGTGCCACTTTAACAATAATATTTTCGTTGAGGCTTGCTCGCATGAGTTAACAGGTTACAATTAACACATTTTCCGATCTGACCCGTAACAGCTAACTGTGGAGAAAAATTTTTCGATTTTAATGTTTGTTCCGCAATAAGAATATGGTTTCGAATAGTAAAATTACTCCTAAAAGAAAGTTAAGTAATAAAACGTATAGCAAACATTTGGGAAGAAAGGTTGACGAGTGGCGACCACGATTAACTAGAAGACAACGCGTGGGCACCTATCCTATTGGACTGAAAATCTAAAAGGTTGCGGGAAGTCAATGGATGCAAACGGCTCAGAAGGCCTTCTACTTGTTCGGACGTACACATTAGCATTAAACAGTCTGAAACAAAACACTATAGTAGGCCTTCAGATTTCCACACTCGCTGAGGCGTTATAAGTAGAAGGCCTACGTCCAGTAGAAGACAAAAGTCCAATGATGATGTTGAAGAATTGGTGACATCATCAAGATCAAAATTTTAGAGTTTAAAGTTCCGAGTGCATATAACCTGACTCTCTTTAAGTTCAGAGTGAATAGGCATCTTCTGGGCAAGCTCGCTCCATCGTAGATCCCATCTATGCTCTAGAGCAAGATTGGGGTCAAGAGTAAGCCCGTCTCAAATAAAAATAAAAATAAAATTAGTTTTGACACTCTCTTTATTCTTATTTCTTTATTTTTCGTTGTATGTAAACAACAATGACATAATTATTTTTATTTCCTGTAATTGGTTCTGAATCACCGATCCTGTTCTATTTAAAGCTACTTACCTGGCCTCGCGGATGGCGTCGACCCAATGCACGCAGTCCACCTCGGAGGCGGCACGAAGTTCGTACTGCCGCTGGCTTTCGCGCCGGTATGAAATCGTAAAGCAGAACTGCCGACAAGGAATAATCAGTCATTTAACCCGTATGCTCGGAAAAAAGATAACAATGACCCTGTAACAAATGTGTGCACACTAATTGAGCAAATGGATTAAAACCCATTTTTTGTACATATCCCCAAAAAAACTGAGACGCGTAAAAGAGCTCTATTTGCCGAAATAATTGGTATAATAGTGTTGTTAACCATTGGAGTTCTAAATCGCATACGAACTCTAATAATCGCGCGAGAGGCAATCCCTATTTCTATAAGCGTGAACTTTCTTATATTTTATGAAAGATATGAAGTTACAAAGCTTAATATATAAATAATAATAATAAATAAATAAGCTTAATATATATAAAGCTTAATTTGACGACCTCCGTGGCCGAGAGGCGAGCACGCCGGACTTTAAATGGCGCCGCCATCTCTGAGGTTCCGGGTTCGATCCCCGGCCGGGTCAATGTAGAAAACGAACTTTTCTATATTGGCTCGGGTCTGGGTGTTGTAGTACCGTCTTTGTTTTTGATTTCTTTAACACAAGTGCTTTAGCTACTTACCTTAGGATCAGAGCAATGTATGTGATGTTGTTATTATTATTTATATATTAATATTAATAATTGTATGTTTTCATAAAAATCCTAGATTAACGTAACAAAAACTTTAAACAAAGTCCGAAGTATACACAAGAAAACAGCATTAAAATATGATAGCATCAGCCCAGCGACGCATTTCCTTCAGGATTTCATAAAGTTGAGGACAAAGTTTTCTATTCATTTTGAGGGAAGAAACGTTTTCGCACAAAATTTGATTTGTTTGTTGTAGAAATAAGCTAAAAAAAATCTCTGAAATACCTCCAACGACGTCGAGAGATATTTATTTCAAATTTTATTTATTTATTTATTCATTACTAAAGTGCTTGAACAGAGCAGAATTTAGTTTTATATATTTTTGTTTGTTTTACATACAAAATTTACAATTAACTTTGAAAATGTTACTTAAAATTCTATTCAAATATTTTTATTATTAACTTTTGACTCGATCTCAGCTCCTTGATGATCATTCACCTATTGCCCCTAACCTACTCACTCTACTTATTATGCCCCATTTTTTGACGACTGTCTGGTTTAGTGGTTCGCGCTCCGGACTACAAAGCCTGGCGTTTGCGGGTTCGAATACCGCGAGGGGCGAATGTTTGTGTGATGAGCACGAGCATTTGTACTTAAGTCATGGACGTTTTAAAACGTATTTAGTATGTTTATAGGTTATCTAGTCGCCTTAGCACGAGCTTTGCAAGCGGTGTGATTGTGAAAACAATTTATTTATTTAAGAGTGTATTGCACGAAATTGTGAAAATTAAGGTATTTTTATATCACTTTTTCTAGACGCTGAGTTGATTAAATACATTAAAACCACCTTTGTAGGCTAGCCTGATCCTGGATCTAGGTCGCCGCCTTGTTGAAATTTTGAAAAAATACCTTTAAAATAAAAAAAATACACATGAAAGGTAATAACTTCTAAAATCATTTTTTTTCGATTAATTTATCAATTTTACGCATTAAACAATGATTCTCACATGAAAATGTTTGTATTGCAATTCCGCAGACCGCCCCCTTTTTAAAATTTAGTATAAATATAAAAAATATGAATATTTTAAGATTTCTAAATTTAAAACACAAACGCCTGATATATTTTAAAAGGACACATTGCTCTTATTAATTTACCAGGCGCTCCTAATTGAATGGTGTGATGCGTATTTTCAATTAATTTCTTGGTGAGGTCATGCACATGAAGCACAGATATTATTTCAAGCCAGCCTGCCAGCTGATGATCATCCCCGAATTCTTCCCCGATGTCCCCAACTAAAGGCAGCCGTGTTACAAATCTATACTTTGCAGTACATTTTAGTGTTTTTGCTGTCTTTCAACTCAAATGTCAAGTCTTATCCCGTACAGAGTAGTGCAAACGCAGAGCATGCAAACCAATAGGTATCTAGCTAAAACATAAAAGAGTCTATGATAATTATGGATGTCATCAATAATGTATAAATAATAATAAAAATTGTGAATTCAATGTTTCGTTCACTTTTTCGTCAGCTGTGAGATTTATTATAAGCAAACGGTGCATATTTTTATTTCGGGCTAATTTAAAATGTTATAATACCCACTTGGAAAATAGATTTTTCTCAAGTAGGTATTATAAAATTTTGGTGGTCCCGATCAGATGGGACCCGAACCCTGGACCATTGCATACCGGGTGAGTGCTTTTCCAACTAAGCTACTGAGACGTTAGCAAAGTTGAAAATTTTTTTAAGTGCCAAAAGAATATAATTTTTTTTAAAGATTTTCTGATCTTAATCAATAGTTAAATTTTATTTTAATTTAATTTTTGTATGTCAGGGAGCGGTCCAGTGTCACTCCCAGGTATCTAGGGAAGTTGCAGGGTTGGATGGCGACGCCCTTCCAGGAAATGTTCAGCTCCCTGTTTGCCTCGCGGTTACGTAGGTGGAAAGCACACGATTGGGTTTTGCTTGGATTGGGCCTTAGAGCGTTATGCTGGTAATATTTATGAAGGTTTTCCAAGGCAAGATTCAGTGTACTTTCCACGGTTTCGAAGGTTTCCGCTCCCTGACATACAAGACCCACTGTAGAAACACAAAACAAAAAGTTAGTTCCCGCAATAACCTACTGCGCCGTCTCTCCTCCACTAACTGGGGAGCAAACCCAACGGTTATGCGCACTACGGGACTAGCTTTGTGTTTCTCAGCAGGAGAATACGCGTGTCCAGTGTGGGCTAGGTCAGCACATACCAGAGACGTGGACGCAGAGCTGAACGACACCTGCCGCATAGTGACTGGCTGTCTTAAGCCAACCCCGGTCGGTATGCTATTTCCTCTTGCGGGAATAGCTCCACCAAGAGTCCGCAGAGAAGTGACATGTTCGCTTGAAAAACAAAAACAGGAAAGGGACCCGAGACATCCACTCTACGGGCTCTCCCCCGCCACAGGTCGGTTGAGAAGCCGCAAAAGCTTCCTGCGATCTACGCAGCCTACCGACGAAACCCCTACTGACATGAGATGCAGGCTTTGGGCAAGCGAGTATCCACATTCACTATACCCCCCCGATGAAAATCTGCCTCCAGGCTATAAGGAACCTTGGCCAACCTGGAGAAGTCTAAACAGGCTGAGGACCCAGGTTGGTCGAAGTAAAGATAGCCTGTGTCGGTGGGGGTACTCAAGTAGCGCAGACGCCAGCTGTGAATGTGGAGAACCCCTGCAAACCATGGCTCACCTCACTAACTGTCCCGCGTGCGTCAGCAACCAGAGGGCTACTACGGTAGCCGCCTTCTGGGCAAGTAAGATCTAGCCCGTGTTCTTGCCGACACGAAAGAAGAAGAAGAAGAATTTAATTTTTGTTATAACCAACCCAAGGGCTCAGTCATTATCTAAAATTCACTTATAATCACCATTCACAAGAGCCCAAAAACGTTGTATCGGCTGCCTAGGTGTTGATTACCTTACCATATACTTTTAATATCATTGAAATAACACGGTACCAAATTTCAAATCGATGTGGAAGGTGGTCAGGTCCTCTCATCAACTACTAAAGAGCTGATGATCTTCAATCAAACGGCTGATCAGGTCATGGTCATAAACTTTCAAGATCATTGAAGTAACACGGTACAAAATTTCGAATCGATCGGACGTAAGAAAATTAGTCAGATCCCCGCAGCAACTAGAAAAGAGCTGATGCTCTTTAAACGGCTGAAAAGATTTTCATGAAACATGGCTAAGAACACTTAGGATAATAATCATTATGGGTTGTTCTCAAAAAAGTGGCACTGTAACCTGTCGGATGGATTTCAGTAAAAATGTATAATTGTATGTAAACCTATTACGTTATTTAGTGTAAATATTGGCTTCGAGAGACTTTTTACACAAAGGCTGAGGATTATTAAGTAAAGGGGGTTGATCTATTTTCAGCAAAATAAAATTGTAACATCGGTTTCTCAATAACTTGTCGTGTCCAAACACTACTAGCCACACTTTGATGTTCTGTAAAATATTACGTTATTTCAATATGCACTGAAAAACATTTAAATATTAATCAGTATACAAACCAAATAAACTTGACATAATCGTCACTTGAAATAAAAACGTAATATTATAGCAATAGATGTTTTAATTATGTCCAGATAAATTGTATCTTTAACCTGCCGCTAACACTCTTGCGCCTCACACGGACACTACAATATACATGACCTGCACCCTTCGCGTAAAATGTACAGACAGTAGTCGGTGATCCGCCGGGAAAACATTTTTTGTGGAAATTGGTGTTGTTTTTGTACAAATTACGTCGAAGCACGACAATCTGATTTTGTAACGGGTATGTGATCTTTGGGCCAGCAGTCATTTTGATGTCATCCTCATCAAAATGACTGCTGGCCCAAGGTGGAGGCGAGTAACCCAGGATAGACCTCAGTGGAAACTATTAGAGGAGGCCTTTGTCAAGAGGCACACTGAGATCAGAGATATTTTATAAGCTAAGTTACCAACAATGTGTATGTTATCTCTAATACCAGAATAAAGAGCTTTATTATTATTATTCTCTACAGGCCGAAAACCTCTCGCCTCTGGGGCGGTAATGACCGGCAGTGGCACAGTTGGCCGAGATCAGGGCAAAAGAGAGAGAAATCGGCGGGCGATGCGTGCAGTATCAAGAACCACCGCTTTCTGCATCTTTGCTGGAAGCAAGCCGCCGATGAATCCCAGCCTTTTTAGGTGTGAACCTAATGTGGCTGGGATTAACCCGTTTGCCGATATAACAATTGGTATGATTTCAGTAGACGCCACTTCCCACATTTCGGTAACCTCGTGTACTAGGTCCAAGTACTTGCGTTGCTTTTCGGTCTCGGCCTTCACAAGGTTCTCGTCATGAGGGATAGTGACGTCCACTTAAAACACCTTCGATTGCGCCCGGTCCATCAGCACTATATCAGGCTTATTCGCAAGAATAGTCCTGTCAGTGATGATGGGCCGGTCCCAGTAGAGCCGGATACTGTCACTTTCGAGTACTAGCTCCGGCGAGTACTTATAATAGGGTAGTCTCTGGCTCACGAGACCGTACTTCAGGGCGAGCTCTTGGTGGAGAATTTTGGCTGCTTGGTTATGCCTGTGCAGATACTCAGTGTTAGCAAGAGCCGAACAACCCGAAACCACATGACGGAGTGATTCTCCAGGATGGCGACAGGCCCGACAAATGTCCACTGTGCCATCCTTTATGATGTACTTTCGGTAATTGTTCGTCCTGATAACCTGGTCTTGTATCGCACAAGCAAACCCCTCGGTTTCCCCAAAGAGGTCTCCAAAGCGCAGCCAATGCACGGAAGCTTTTCGGTCCACGTGGGGTTCGTGTAAAGCCTTAAAAACCGTCCGTGCAGCTCTTTCCCTTTCCATACGGTCTCGCGATCAGAGACACTAAGTATCGCCGGCGACTGCCATGACTCGTTGGCCAGATCAAAAGGGGTGAGTCCTTTATCACATTCTATGACATCACAATGCATTCATTTTATTATTATTATTTGTATCTCTCCTGCGGGAAATCACGGCACAGAGGCCGGTCCTTTTGGAAGGCGTTCGTGGGGATACAGATCCAACACGAAGAGGCCCCTTTGAGATTCGTTACTGAATTGATGGACTGGGTAATGGGCTATTGATGGAGACTACCGATCACCTGCCTGGTTCATAGTCTCAGACTGAAAAAATTGGCAGGTGGTGTCTCGCCGCCAACTGAATGGGCCCCCCCTGGCGTCATGGGTCATTCAAGACCGGACAGAGGGGCAACACTGTTGCTGGCGGCTAAGGGTGGAGAGGTGGCTCTGGACTTTAAACGACGATCATCTGCTTCCCCCGGAGGGTCCGGCATCACGTGCCCACTCGCCACTTACGAACCACATCCACCCTTCGAGCATCATACTTTCGCGACTCCACTCTGGCCGGCCGGTTAAGGCAAGCCAGAGGCGAGAATCCTGCAGACCCCCTTGGGTTCCACTTCGGCAAGCCGAAGAAGAGGGTCTTGGCCGACTCTCGGGAGCACTCGGATTAACGACTGACCCCGTGGTGTCGCTACTCACCACAGCTCGCCACAAAGCTGCCCTGCGGGGTTTATAATTATTATGTGATCTTTAATCTGACCTCTTTATTATTATTTGTAGCCCAATATGTTTGCGAATAATAAAATATGTAATGGCAGTACATTTTTATACCTATAAACGTAGCCATTTCGTTGTTATCACACCATAACCTTTAATGTCTGATTATCCTGCCACTCGTTACCCTGTTTTGAAAGCAGGTTAATGAGATTGAACCTCCACAGCTGAACATAGGACTCCCACAGTGAATTCCAGATCGGCTGGTTGGAACCACCACTAGGAATAGCTTTCGTGCTCTGCTCTTCCACTCGGACCGACATGGTGGCGTTTTTATATAAACACTTCAGCACCTCTATGTACCTATAGTTAATATTGCGCAGTTGGAGAGACTGTAGTACTGCCCAAGTCTCGATCGAAGCAAAGGGCTTGTCATAGTCCACAAACGCTAAGCATTGTAGCAAGTTATACTTTTCTGTCTTCTGTATAACTTGTCGCAGCGTATGGATGGGGTCTAAAGCCTTTTTGGACTACTAAAACTACGTGCGAGACGATTCGTGATGATCCTCGAAAACAATTTGTAGATATTGCTCAGAAGCGAGATTGGTGTGTTATTTTTCAGCAAGGTGTTATCCCCTTTCTTGAAGAAGAGCACCACCGTACATCTGTTTCATGCCTCCGGCGTTATCTCCTCAAGCAAGACGGAGCTGAAGAGTTTCTAATGGACTTTCAGTATCTGTGTTGTATTGAATCACTGAGGTAATTCCACCGTCACCCGGCGTCTTTTTTGTTCCTACGCTGTTTGCGCATGTCAGGTTGGTAATAAAAAGCTGATTTTGCATGGTTACCTGTTTTTTTGCTACTTACCAGTTCAATTTTCTTTAACTTAGTACCGTTTCTCATTAACCTGTACAAAAGCTCTTTAACATGTAAGGCAAAAATTTTAAAAGGCTGTATTTTCCATATTTATGTCTAAACTCCGTTCCCTTCAACTAATTATGAACATAAAGTATACATTAATTCGATTTACATTCACAAAACTCCATATTTGACACATTTTTAAAAATCGTTCAAATAATTCAAGCGGTGCTACTTTTTTGAGAACGATCCTTATCTATGACACAAAACTAAACGAGAATCGGTTTATCCGTTTGAGAGCTACGATACCACAGACAGATACACAGACAGACACGTTAAAGTTATAACACCCCTCTCTTTTGCATCGGGTTCTAAAAACGCTGGCTCCGACAGCTTCTCGCTGTCAGAGCCAGCGTTTTTGACACTTGAAAGATTACGTCCGCTCTGCAAACGTTTCGGTAGCTTAGTTGGAAAAGCACTCGCTCGGTATGCGATGATCGTGGGTTCGGGTCCCAACCCTTACACACACACTTACACACCCCAATTCTCAATTTGGTTGCAATTTAAGTAATTCAAATATTACTGGAGAAAATAAAAATGGTTTTCATTACTACTTTTACATGGTGTGCAAAATTAAAATTGGAGAGTTGTAGAAATCCTCAAAGCAGCAAAGAACTGACACACAATCACAAGTTACATTATTTTATATCTATAGGTATGGGAGTAGGTGCCCTCGAGTATGTCAGGAGGAGCAGAGAAGAATTTGAGTGGCTATTAAAAATGGTGACGTGAATGCATGTGGCGTACCGATGATAACAGTTGTAGCCTCTTACTCCATCATGCATTGTTGGAGTAAGAGGTCGTATAGAAAAACATAAATAACTTTATCAGGAGCTGCAATTATCATTGGCTACAGAAAAAGCTCTCTACATTTGCTGATAAAATGAATAGTGTATGGCTTGCGCGTGAGCTTAGAATTGCAATGTAGAAGTACCTGAGAATGTGTGCTATAAAAATTACTCTGGATCATCTAGCGGTACGGAGTCAACTGCCATAGTAGAAGGCTTCAAAAGTACATTAAAAACGAATTACATACTCATAGCTGATGGTATTCTGCAAATTGTGTACCGCGGCACACTGGTGTGCTGTGGTCATTAGTTAGTATGCCTCGGAATAATAAGGTTATCCCTGTCAATGATTACTCAAAATTAATTTAGAAGAATAAAAATAGTGTACTCTATTGTTTAGATCGCCTATGTTCAATTAAACTGGCCTGTGTTTCACATTCCTTACCTAAATACCTTTTCTGCAATTTAAAACTTAGATTTGCTTTTCAATAAAAACAATGTTTCGTTAATTAATAATAAAGTTTGTAAATTTTATAACAAAAGTTTAATAATATGTATGATCTTAAATAGTATTTACTTCTTTACATTATTTTTTTCTTTAAGAGAAATTGCAGGTAATGTTTACTCAGTCGTTCAGCCTACTCTGTAAAGCTATTTTTCTATGTGTGAGTGTTCACGTACGGGCCCGATCGGCTCTCTCCGAAGTTTTTCGTACGAATGGCACCCCCTTGTCAACAAGACAAATGAATGTCTTTCTCTTTCAAACACCCAAACTTTGAGATAAGTATTAAATAAATATTGGACAACATCACATCTGAAATTGACTCGCGCACATACGGATTAGTTTAATACAAGATTAAGACATAATAATATAAAAAGGAATAATGTTTATTAAACCATGTTACGGGATTAAATTCGCTAGTCCTGAGATGCGCAAGAGACGTTTATAAGTAGTTTTATTCTTTAATAATGCCTTTCATATTTTTAAAATTTGAAAATTTTAATAGAATAGAAAATGTCTCACCGACGCATTTCTCTCCATCGGCGCTTTGCTGAGCCGCTCGCAGTACGAGCCCTCCAGGAGGAGCACTCCCGTGGGACGCGTGTTGTTCTCCGACTCGTAGTAGAACAGCATGTTCTGTGAAATACTGGTTATTAACCCACTGCGAAAAGGAAGAAGGGGAAAGCAGAAGTTCTTAATGACGAACAAATGACGTATAACAATTTAAGTATTCCTTTCCTTTTAAGATTAGCTCCGTTGTGCCGTGTGGTGCCGGCACTTTAAAAGAATTGCACCACCCCTTCCCTTCCTATGGGTGTCGTAAGAGGCGACTACAGGAGAACCGCCACAAGAAGACGGGCAGCAGCGTCTCCTCTCCACCATTGGCCAAACTGCGATCGCCAACCCGCCTGCCAAGCGTGGCGATTATGGCAAAATCCTCCTTTTGGAGAGGCCTGTGTCCAGCAGTGGACTGTTATAGGCTGGTGATGTGAAGATTAGCTCCAATTTACATAACGTTTAGATTAAACAAGTTGGTTAAGTAGAACTACCTCTCGTGACCAACACACACGATATGATAGGCACACATAATGTTTTGCATAGATTTTCTGACTTAATGCTGATGTTTGGGTCTGGTAATCATCATCTCATGCTGGTAAGCTGATAATGAAAGGCACAGAAATCCTTAACGGATAAAGATTACTGCAATTTGTCGGCAGAACGTATTTCGCAACATTGAGAGTTAAAATGCACCGACTCCAAAAAGAAATGATTAGGTATGTTTTAGGCAATTCTCGCTTTTAAGTTTAATTTTGAAGTCGGTTTTTAGGGTTCCGTACCCAAAGAGTAAAACGGTCCCTATTACTAAGGCTCCGCTGTCCGTCTGTCTGTCTGCCTGTCCGTCTGTCACCAGGCTGTATCTCATGAACCGTGATAGTTAGAGAGTTGACATTTTCATAGATGATGTATTTCTGTTGCCACTTTAACAACAAATACTAAAACCCGGAATAAAATAAGTATTTGAGGGGACTTCCTTACAACAAATGCGAAATTTTTTTGCTTGTCTTTATAGTAATAGTGCGGAACCCTTCGTGCGCGAGTCCGAATCGCACTTGGCTGGTTTTTTTTAGTTTTTTATAAAACTTATTTTATACCGAGGTGTATTATTTTGAGATGCAGCTACCATACTTATATTCACACATTCAGCGCAGTAAACTGTTGTATTGTTGGATGTTGCCGCTACTTTATATGTACATATGTATAAGGGAGTGCCTTTCTGCCTGGAGTGTTGTAAATAAATAATAAGCCGGTCCTAAGAGCTAGAGGCTTAAAGTGGCGAGCGGAGAGGGACTCGATTCAACAAGCTGAATGAGTAATAGCCCTTTAAGATGCTGTTTCAAATTTTCAAATCAAAGCTTGTATTACTCGCTGCTCGGATTAGTGAAGCGAACTTTCGATGGACGGTTGCAAGCTATTCGATAATCGGCCTAGTGTTCAGGGCCCTAACCATGAACTGTTAAAACAATCACAAATCTGTCAAACATTATCATTTCTGTCAAATTTTGTATGAAATGTCGTACCAAAATTGACAGATTTGACAACTTTGAGATTGTTTTAAGAGTTCATAGTTATAGCCCAGTAGGTATTATTGAGTAGTCTTTTAAAAAATGACACTAACATAGGATACCTACTGAAACTTTTGTAGTCGCTTTAAATTCTGCAAATCGTTTTAATCCGTTGCTGTTATTACAATTGATTTTACTGAAAAAAGCAGCATCAGGAAATCAAATTATTTTACGGAATTATTTAAATTATGACAAGCCCGATTTTCGGCTCGATTCCCGGCTGGTGTTAATTATAAAATCGAACTTTCTCTATGAGCTCGGGTCTCAGTGGCGGGCATTGGTATTATTTTGAGGTAGACAGGAGTTCTTACTTAAGCGTTTTTCATCAATGACACACATTTGCAAGTACCTACTGCCTACCTCTTTTCATTTACCAGGTAGGCACTGTCTAATTGTTTATATGCACCGCACGCCCCTGTCGGGTCAGAGTGATCCTGATCAGATCAGCCAGATGAACAGACAAATCGCTTCACTTCCTACGAATTAGTGTAACGTTACGATCGATTCAAGTGACTTCGTTGATTTGTGGTACTCGCACTAGAAACCCTGCGTTCCTTGCATGAGCAACAAATTACGATATGATACGATATGATATAGCAATTTATCGAATATTTTTTGTCAAAATATGAACTCTTATCGAAAAAGCGAGCATAATCGTGACGTCGCCGGCACGGACATGCTCATTGTTTTAATAAAAGTTCAAGATGGCGTCTATGTTATCATAATAATATTTTGAAAGTAAATAGGCCATAAATTGCTATATCATACCGTATCATATCGTGTTTGGTTTCTCGTGCTAGAGGGGTTGAAAGAAACCTTGCCAAAATTTACTAGAATACCGTAACAAAAGTATTTTAATTTTGTATTTCGAGATTGGTATGTGTTTGGGTTGCGCATTATATTTACATTAACTATTGCAGGTTGTTCAGTATTATTTAGTACTTTAGCTTTACTACCCTCCTACAAAACCATTGATTGTTGTTGATTGTTTTTATATTTTAAATTCCTATGGCCTTACTAAAAATAATGCTAGGTTTAAACCATCTCTAAAGAACAGCCAACCAATTTAAAAGGTTGATACATCATACATTTGAGACTTATTAGTAACAAACATTTTCAATTGGTTGACTAATCTTTAGACAGTGTTTAAAACTAGTCTATCTTTTTTGGAAGGTCACGTGTTTTAAAACTGTATTTACAGTAATTTGAATCTTTATCCGGAGGAGATTCTAGATTGATTAATACATTGAATACATTGTGATTTGTTTGTTTAAAAAAAAACTTAATGTAATGCTTATTTATTTATTATTAAGTTGCTATGCCCTGCCAGGGTTACATGTTACGGGACTAATGAAAATGTAAAACATCTCTCCAACCACATGTGTGCAATAAACAATTTGAATTTATTCTAAGCTTATCACTTACTATATCACCAGTCTAAACTAAGCACAAACATTTTCTCTTGATCTTACATTTTCTCAACGTTAATAAAATCAATCTACATAATTCAAAGCGTAACAACCAATCATAACTTCCCCGGCTCAAATAACGTTTTAGGCTGAAGTTAATTTAATTTCCGACATGCATTCGTAAGTATTTCCACTCGCTTCCGAGTGCTCGCCTCTGAGGGCTGAAGGCCTACTACACTATATCGTTCGTTCGGACGTATAAACCTTACAAATTAAAATAACCAGGCACTTGTAAATGTAAATGGCGCGGCTATCTCTGAGATTCCAGGTTCGATCCCCGGTCGGGTCAATGTAGAAAACGAACTTTTCTGTATTGGCACGGGTCTGGGTGGTGTAGTACCGTCGTTGTTTCTGATTTCTATAACACAAGTGCTTTAGCTACTTACCTTAGGAATGTATGTGATGTATGTATGTAATGTAATGTATGTAATGTATGTGATGCAATGTATGTGATGTTGTCCAATATTTATTTATTTACTTGTATCAATAATTTGACAAAATATGACTGACTCAAACTACCCGTGTAAAAAATACGACCGTTTTCAATTTTTCATAAATTGTCAAAGGTTTGATTCAGTGAATGGTTATTTTAATTTGATAGGTTTATAAGTCGGAACGAACGAAACATTTTCGTAGTAGGCCTCCTGAAGGGCCGCGGAGGGCCCTTCGGTATAGGGCCCTGTGACTAACGCGCCGGTCTGCACTCATAATATTAACTCCGTTTAGACGATGCTGAATTCTACAATGATTTCTGTATTCGTTTCATTTTGTGAGTGGTCCGACAATCCACGTTAGCGAGCGGCAGATATATTTGAACTACTTACTGTGTTTTAATTAGTAAATGTGCTTTTAATTAAATCCGTGGATGGATGTGCATTATTAATTTAAAAACAGCTTTGTAGTGTTAAGCTTTAGGCGCCATTATATTAATGCCAGCCTTTAGGGCTTTTATTATTTTTTGTTCCTTTTCGGACAGTTTTATCCAGGCAAGAAACATACGGACATTTGTCCCTGATAGTAATAATATTCATTTTGCGTCCTGTTTTGCTTTGCTATGGGGTTTTGTTTTGTTTTTTTTATTATATATTGATCGCACTACTCCCTCGTTAATTAACATTATTCAAGTCATCAACATCATCATCATCACCAGCCTATATGAGTCCACTGCTGGACACAGGCCTCTCCAAAAGCAGGATTTTGACATAATCGACACGCTTGGAAGGCGGGTTGGCGATCCGTTCAATTCCGTGTAATAAATAATAATGTGTATTTTCTTTTATATTTGTTAATATTTCTACGCCTAAAACGATGGCAGAATATGTTGTACTTGTGCATAGCTTAAGATCTTGTGTTACCATGTTCTTGGAAATAAATTATTTATTATTTACATTAATTATCACAATGTTTAGGACATTCTTTATATAGAATACAGGATATAAAATATTTATGTACAAATGTAAGTAACTATCGTGCATTCAGTTTCTCAGTGTCTAACCAAATGTTTCTCAATCTTTTTAAATGGCGGACCCCTTACGCCATATATCTACAATCCGCGAACCCATAAGACGCTCAGCTAGTCGCATTAATAAACTCTTCGCGGGTTGGCGATCGCAGTTTGGCCAATGGTGGAGAGGAGACGCTGCTGCCCATCTTCTGATGGCAGTTCTCCTGTAGTAGCCTCTTACGACACCGATTGGAAGAGAAGGGGTAGTGCAATTCTTTTAACGTGCCGGCACCAAAATTATTCAAGTACAGACACTAATTGAAATTTGTGTTTAGCAAATATTATAAGTACATTATTTATTCATAAACAAATTCTAAAACAGACAAACGTTTAAATTCTCACGGCATTTTTTTTTAAATTGTACAATAATTACATAACTAGGTATTGACTTAGAAGTATTGATATTGTTAAGTTTGAACCCTTTGATTCGATCGGTACAACATATTTTTGAAGCATTTGCAATTAAAGCAAATAAAACACTTTTGCAGAAACTGACGACGATGTTGCGCGCGACCCTACAATGACACCAGAGCCAAAAAGATCGTGATATCTTGTCCGTTGTTTTATGCTAAAAAAAAATGTAAATAAATACATACCTGATAGAGGACGAACCAGCGCAGTTGCCACTTAGTGTTATCGGCGCTTCTCTTATGCAAGTACCCCGCCTGAAACAAGCGTTCGATTAGCAACTATCCGCATTTTCAATTTGCCGGTCAGATGACTGCCGGCATCTTTCACCCGTGTTTCCGGATTGGTGAACATTGCCCATGCGAAGTTTTGAGAAGGGACTGGCCACAAATCGACCACTGGTTCGAAACGACCAATTTATTTTTTGCAAATAAATGTCGAGCACGATTTTCTTGACGATAGATCGAAACGATTAATCGTGCTGTTGCGTAAATGGGGACTTTTTAATTATATACTTAAATTATGTACGTGTATATTAAACCTACTTAAAGTGCCTAGATGCTTAATGGACCAGCTGGATGGACCGACGACCTTAGGAAGATGGCTGACAATGGATGGATGAAAAAGGCAGGAGATCGTGTTCTTTGGTGCTCTTTGGGGGAGGCCTACGTCCAGCAGTGGACTGCAATAGGCTGAGATGATGATGATGATGAAAGTGGCTATATGTTTTTTGATACGATATTCCTTCTATATCTTTGATTAAGTAAATCGGTACGTTGTTAAGACCACATGCACGATCAATTTCTCCTTTCGATCAGTCTGAAACGATTCTGGAGGCCTAATACGAAAGCGCATCGTTCGGTCGGTCGTATTATCCGATCAAATTAAAATATCCACACCCCCGTATCAATGGTTTGACAATTTATAAACAGTTTATTACACGCCTAGATTGAGTTGGTCATATTTTATCAAAGGATCGACACATGCGACTGGCAATTTTAATTTGTTAGGTTTATACGACCGAACGAAAGATACACTTTAGTGCAAGGCCACCTGTTCGTTACAATAGATAGTGACGTGATGATAAACCGTTTGCTATATGCTTTAAACATTTCTTAACTGTAGTCCGCTGTCGTTGCCCATCCTTTGCAACTTGTAAAACAATGCTCTGGCCTCCTGCTTATGGTAAAGCTTTAATTTTCGGTCTGATAATCGACAGTAACTAGGTAGAAAATGATTCTTTGCATTGAGTCCCCCATATTATTATTTAAACATGCAGAAATAATAAATAACTACATTTTATGACCATGAAAGTCCAAATCAGTAGTTATATTAGAAACTGTGATACTTGTAGTAAGTAGCCAATGAGACGGATTTATTTTATTGTTCTTTAAGTGAATTCACTAAAGCAGCCTTGTTCATTATCTGCTACAGAAATGTAACCTGAATTTATTGTTAATTTTGTTTTAAGTTTGTACCTAGTTTTACTTCACTGTCGCATTAGGATTTTCCTGTCATGACTTTGAAATGTGTTTAAAAGAAATAAAAACAAAATGGCGCTGGCCCCACGTCGACTTACTGACTTGTAATTAGACGCCTGGTCCGCCGAGACCTGCATCTCTCTGAAATCCGAACCTGCACTTAATAGCCACTTAAAGGTCAGTACTTGTTGGAAATACTACTAGATATTCTGTGCTCAACGTCTAATACACCATAAAAGCTTATGCTTGATAAAAATAATTGACGTAGGGTAGTTTAGCCCGTTTGCCGGACACCCCCTGTTTTCGGACACTTTTCAGTTTTGTCGCAATAATAAGAAAATATGACTTTACTCGTTCAAAAACCAATGTTTACTTGATTTTGTCGAATGTACCCCATACATTTTTAAATTTGTATGATATTAATAGTTCATACGCTTGGTCAGTGGGCTTCTAAAGAGTAAAGTAGTACGTTGGTGTGCCTAGACATAGCAAAAAAATAGTGCGCAGGAGTTACTTGCAAGGTAAGTAAAAGTACTTACTATTGTATATAATGTTTTGAAAATGTTTTAGGACATTGTGGATTGGTTCAGTAAGTGATATATTGGTCCAACTAAGTAACTTATATTTATAGTTTGTGTTAACTAAATCTAGTTCTCGGCCGGCCGGCCGAGAACCGAAATGTAATGTATTAAATCAAATAAATTGTACATATGTTTATGAAAGAATTATTTAAAGAGACACTATTTTTTCTTAAACTCTATTTATTTCTACAGCGAGAGATTAACAGTCGGACGCAAATTTTGACAAAAAACTTGCAGAAAAACCCCATTAACTTATTAGGTATTTGAAGGCCGAAAACTAAATTTTTTTGAAGTTGGTTTTCGACATACCTTAAATCTATGTCCGAGAAATGACAAGTAGCTATTAAGTTTTCGGCCATTGAAAAGGTACCCATGCTTTTATTTGATTTTTTTATATTTAAAGCTACTTTTCAAAGTATATTTTATATAAAATACATCAAAACAAATATTTATGTTTGGGATAATATATTTTAGATTTTAAATTATATTCGACCAGCTTATAAGTTTCGGCTGTGTTTCAAAGGCTTTGTCAATTATTTAGTATAACTACAGTTTTACAGACAGTTTTGTTTATTTTTTTTATTTATAAAAGATTAAACTTTTTATAACAGGCGACTTTTTATAGCTTTTTATGAATACTTTTAATATCACTCAGTTCGTACTCAACTAAATAAAGATTACAATATTTTTATTAATTTATTTATTTTTCCAGTCAATTCGCACTAAAAATATTTAAAACTATTTTAAATATCTACAGTTCAATCCTAACAGCCAGCAAAAGTTCGTTAAATTCTAATTTAATCATCTAACAATGGTGGAAGAAAGCTAAGATGAATAATGTGGTTGGTATTCAATTATAGTCCTTTTTACAACCTTACAAAAGCCATTTTCGATGTTTAAAATAAGCGTCCGAAAACTAACACACTGGCGGCCGACAACTAATGTAAGTGTCCGAAAACAGACGAAATCGCTAATTATGAACATTTTCATTTTTTGTAATTTTTACAGTGCTATTTTCATGCAAATGACTTCAATTAATGAGAGAGCAATACCAGTTTTGTTAAAAAAAAAATGTTGACCAGACTTTGATTAATAGATCATTGCTAGGTGTAATGTCAAAGTCAGGAATCCGCTTAACTGTCCGAAAACGGGCTAAGTTACCCTAGTCAAAAATTTAAAACCTTCAAAAGTTTTTCAAATAAAACTGGTCTTGAAGAATTATGTTTAATATGGAAATACAACTTTTTTATAATAATAATAATAAATAATATATTTATTTGCAGAAAACATGGTACAATGGTTCTTAAAATAATTACGAATAGTATGAACAAGCATGTTTTACCGATCTATCGGTATGCAAACAGTTAGTCGTCGTGCAATTATTTAATTACTTATTAAATATTATCACATCTAAATTAGAATTATAAAATAACAATAGCATTTCAATAAATAAAACAGTGAGATGACAATATTAGTGGAAGAATAAAATTATACAAAATGTCAAACTAATAATGTCAGCCTTAAAATTAATAGTGTTATTTTTCGGCTTTATATGGTCATAATTATCTAACATCATGGACAAACAGCCACCTTTCTAAATGCATTTTTTTGGTGACGGGTAGTGGCACGGTGATTTGGCTTATCCGCAAATGGTTCGAATTCCAGTCCTTTAAAATTTTTTTTTCAGTGTAATTTCATTAAAATGACAAAAACCGAAAACAAAAAACAATTACCTACGATTAAATACTGTCAAAAGCTTGATTTAAAAAAAAAGCCTCTAAATATGTACCTATTCTCATTCTCTCCAGGTAACGAGTCCCTTTCTTTTAAGCCGAGCCTGCCCTCGTCGTAAAACCTCATTGTGTATATTCTTTACTGCGAGTAGGCACGGCAGCTCATGATGTATTTAAAAAGATTTTGCGACTGTCATCCGTTTTGTTTATTGCCGAAATAATACAATGAATATGAAATGTACTGGGTTTATTAGCTAGCATCAAACCTTTGAACATACTTAACTTGACTTTATTTATTTACGGAATAGGAATACAAATTACAGCAAATAAGCTTCTCCGCACTGAATTTAATTTAATGCTATTCACAAGTAATATATAAGTCAATGGCTATTTATTTAATTGTATAGCAATGGCTATAGTGATGGATATAGCAATTCAATTAATTGTATAGCAATGGCTAATCTTGAATGCTCTAAGTGGCTAATATTTCGGTATCAAACAATTAAGTACTTAAACAGTGACAAGTATTGCTGAAAGAGATCGCTCCTCGCGTTGTCTAACATCTTTATCAATTAAAATAGGTTTGACAACTTTAGTAACAATAATCAAGGTTTTCTTTTGTTTTCATATCTCAAGCAAAAGCAAAATAAAACCGTAACATAGAGTCCCGTTTATCCGTGGCTAGCGCTACGGCATAAATTATTTGGCAACTGTTATACATTAATTACTGTCTAAATACTCTAAATGAAACTAACTATAAAAATAATAATTTTTAATCAACTTTATAAGACAACCCTAACGCTCCTTTGACGTATTTGACGTACCTATCTCGACAAACATGCCTAGTTTCCATACTGTATTATATGTAGGTACTATTGTAAAGGTGTATTCACCGTGGTGCTATGGTCTGTCTCTACCATATAGGTATGACCTTTATAATTTATAATTTTTCACTCAACAAGTTGTTGAGTGAAAAATTATAACTTATAATTATATAAGGTCCGATTTTATTAGTGTTCATCCTGTTAACCTGTGCCTATATAGGTGAAAAGCAATCGTAAAAACCAATTTTCAAATGTGTACCATAAAAACTAAAAAAGTTAAAAATCAACAACATTGACTTCATATTGCATAAACTCGTCCTATCTTTGCTACGTTTAACCATCTGATTATCCGTCTTATTCCTTCCCATTGTACAGAGCGAGAAAGAGTTGAAGATAGGACGAGTTTATGCAATATGAAGTCGATGTTGTTATTTTGTAATTTATTTTTACTTTTTTACTTTTTATGATAGACATTTGAAAGTTGGTTTTTACGATTGCTTTTCATCTATATAGTCACAGGTTAACAGGATGAACACTAATAAAATCGGACCTTATATATTATCATGTGCTCGCCTAGCAACTGTTATGGTACTTATGATATGCTTGCCCTGGATAGTAGCCAACCTGTTGCAAGCTTACTCGCGGGTGGTTTGATATCGAGTGCCTACTGCCTACACACACAGCCACTCGTGGATGAACGACATTATTCAACAGTGGGATGGAGTTCGTTGACCTATTTAAGGTCAATGTATATAAATAAACAATTTCCACGAACCTAAGATACGTGAATTGAGAAAGTACGTTGTACTGAACTGAGTAATAATCAGTTAGAAAATTCTGTTGTAATTTTGTCTACATTGAGTTTAAATGTCACGTGTTTAAATTTAATTTTCGCATTAAAAAAAAATAATCAGGATATTATATTATTTATTTATTTATTAATCAGGATTTCGGAAAATAAAAATGCTGGCTCGTTCCTCGCTCAAAGGCTTATTTTAGCCATTCAGCGAGGAAACGCTGCTAGCATTCTCACCTCCTTGCCTCTTAGACACGCGTTAATTTTTGAGTAAGATAGTTTTTAATTTTAGGTAAGTTTAGTTATATTTAGTTTTGTTTTTGAACTACAAAATGGTTTTTATTTTAAAAAATGTGTGCCTTACGATCGCAAGCATTCGTTGTCTTATTATGTCTCATACTTCGGTAGAAAGCAAATGATTTAAGTAATTTAATTTCCGAAATTTGACACTAAGATAAGGGTTACTAAAGATGTACTCTCTTCTGTATGCTAAAGATAAAGAGTTGCAAGTGCTTTCTGTATCACGTTCTGTTGACGAAAGGCTGGATCTCATGCATCATGTTTTCCACAATGATAACAAATAAGTTATTTAGCTACTCTTGAAAAAAGATCAAATTTTAGCCACACAAGTCCTCGCGATTTTTCAATTAGCGTCGTATTACCAAGCGTCTCTGTCCCGATGGTAACCTTCGTACTACAATGGTAACTTAAACACTTGACTGTCAATGATAACTTAAACTTGTAGCTAACGTCTAAGACCGGTCGGAATATGTAAGGACTGTTTTTTTACAAGCTGGGCAAAGATCTCTTCAAATTTATCCAAACCCCCGCGTATTACGTAGCAATCGTATAATATTCCCTTGTCAGGGTAACGACACCGTTCCACCTTCTATTCTTGGGCTTTGGTATACCTATTCGGTCTGTAAGCAACCATCGTCTAAATTTAAAATTCGAAATTGAATTGATTATTTCGGATTTGTTTAAATCCACATAAGTTGTTAGTAAATAAAAACAAAGTTTTTAAAAGGTAGTTATATTGGGTGTTATGTGGATTGCCACCCAATGTGCAAGAATAGGGCTATCAGTTTTGTTAGCAATCACCTTCGGCAGAGTGTTGGTTCTGCCCCGCACTTTGCCCAATGGACAATAGACATCCATCTTAGCGTATGATCACTCTACCTGGTCAAAGGGCGCTATCTACTTAGCGCTTGTCAAGTCGTGGTCTCCACTCAATAACGTCCACTCATAGGTACTGTAATCGGTTTTAAGGCAAACTACGACCTCCGTAGCCGAGAGGCAACCACGCAGGAGTTGGCGTCGCCAACTCTGTGGTCCAGGGCTTGATTTCCAGTCGAGTAAATGTAGAAAACAAACTTTTTAAATGGTCTTGAAACTGAGAGTGATACAGTACCTAATTGTTTGGTCCTACAGGATCATTCCCTAGGTATATTGTGGCCGTAGCAAAGGATCAGGTCAATGTTTATGTGTGTAATGAATGTTGTCCAATATGCATTTGTTTTATTTATAAACTAGCTGTCCCGGCGAACTTATTACCACGGAATAGGTAAAAAACATTAAACTATTCCGTGGTTATTAGTAGGTTAGTAAATGTTAATAATAGTTTGTTACGAGATTGCTACCATGTACCTTATTTTTGAGTTCCCGATATTTCGGCACTGTTGCAAGCGCCATGATCACGGAGTAACTGAAGATCTTGCGGGTAAGTTATAAGGGCAAACATATCGGTCTACCCTCTTTTTTCGCTGTCTTTTATTATAGTTACTCCGTGATCATGGCGCTTGCAACAGTGCCGAAATATCGGGAACTCAAAAATAAGGTACATGGTAGCAATCTCGTAACAAACTATTCTAATGTTAGTGACCATGAAAGTTTAAAACAATATAAATGCTAATAATTTTTGTGATTTTTTCCGGTTTTTAAATTACTACTAATTCGGGACGGAGACAAATCCATAAAATAAAAAATTCTAAAAATCGTTTTTATAAGATGTGGCCAGCCCTTTGCTACTTTAGCTTGCTTATCCTTTGAGCTATGCTGACTGGATTTTAAACACCTTATTAAAAATGAATCCCATGAACGCTGGACCAATTACATCATATCTTTTTTTGTTGTCTTTGTTATTATTAAGTAGGTAGGTTCGGTAGGTACCAGGTTCTTATAAAAAAAAAACTAAAGACCATGGTAGTAACGAAGTCACAGGCAATATCTAGTATGTACATTACTTAACTACCTATTTAAAATAATAAAAAAAAACATTTATTTCTGCAAATGGCCATTAAAGGCACTTTTACATGTCCAAATAATATTTTTTCCCTACCACCGCTTCGGGACTACATATCGGCTGGTGATGAGAAGAAGTGTCCCAAGAAACTCAGTCACCTTCATCAGCCTGATTACTGATTATTAATTAATAAAATGTTTTACCTGAGAATGGTCGTACTGCGCCCGGTCGGACAGCGCGACGAGCTGGCCATCGTTGACTCGCACCCCGCGCTGGATCTTGGGGCTCAGCATCATGACGCTGCAAACACAAGCCAATGTTAATAATGCCAGAAATAATAATAATAAATTATTTATATTATCACACCAATTATCTAGCCTAAAAACTAAGCAAAGCTTGTACTATGGCGACTAGAGAGAGACAACGGATAAACATACTTAAAAAGTTTATAAACATCGATGAATTATTTTTTTATTTATTTTATTTTATTCATAAAACATACAGTGAATTTTTTACAGATAATTAATTACTACTTAAAAACTGTAAACCAATTACATGTTTTCGCATATACATTCAGTTTTTGCATATTAAGTAGCTACAAATGCTCGTGATCAATAGTTTAATGCTTAGCCCTAACTAGCATCAATAAAACAAATGTTTCGCTTTTGACGTATTGAATCCTATTATTTAGATATATTTTTTTCTGGCTAAAATGGAGACCAAAATTTTACTATTGTTCATTGTTCAATTAGTCATATTATTTAGTAAATAAATATATTTATTGTGTCATAAAATTAAATTTTGGTAATTTAACTGTGTAAGATCAAACTTATGGTTCTGTAAGGGTGTTTTGTTTCGAAGTAAGATATAGGTGTAATAAATAAGTAGTTGGACTAGTAGGCTTTGAATAGTTAAGTAGGTATAAGTGTTTTTGTGTAATAATAAATAAACTAAAATCTTAAACCTTTATTCAACTTGTTTTGTTTATTTAACACCTACTAAGATACTTATTATACGCTGAAAAAAGTACCAAGAATACATTTTGATAATAAAGCAAACTCACCGTTTACATCATCACAGCAATTATATAAACATAAGGCTTCGGCTTATTTTTATATTCGCATAGTATGGAATAAAAAATCATCACTTTACTTTACTTTCAGTTGAATCTTAAATCCACTGCCCTAAACAAGCTCCTCATAGTTAACAGTAACGCAATGTAACATAAATAGTTCAATTATATAAACTGTCACTTTCAGAGGCATAAAAGAGTTATTTGTTCAAGAGAACAGCCGTTAAATTATATTAACAATAACATTTACACACGAGTTACCATTAATAATAAAGATTAAACTATCCGAAACCGTAAGCACAAACTAATTTGAGCGCCTGTTGAATTTGTAAACGCAAAGTTGCACAAGGGGTATTTAACTGTTTAACCAGGCGTTTTTTTAACGGACGATAGAATGGATTTTTTGATTAGATGTTTTTTATTCGCTTCGGCCAGTCATGATTGGAGTTGCCTTTTGGTTATTTTGCGACTATAGTGAAGACTGTGAGGTGTGGGCCTGTAGACGGCGACTATTCGACTGCCGGGCGAGCACCTGTAGCTGGATCGACCGTCGCGCGCGTGCGTGCCCTTGATGACGTACGAAATTAGCCATAGACCTATGAAGGCTGATCTTGTAACCTTGTAATAATTAATATAAATTACAATAATATTGCAAAAAAAATATTTAGTACGAGTACCTTCTTCTTAACACCAAAAAATAGAAAACCGCCGTTATACGTGATTTGTGTTAGCACTCTTGAGTTAGGTATTTCGAATATTTTAACACACGACGCCAACTCGTAACGTATTTGTTATATCTGCTACAATCAAATTTGTTTTATACCTATTATGGGCTGAATCTCATCCTATTCCTGCTATGCTAGTAATTTTCTATATTGGTCCAAGTGGTGGATGAATAGCCCCAAACCCGGTTTCATATTCCTCTTTTAATTTTAGTCCTTAGCTGAGAAATCCAGGTTTTAAACAACCAACCATAAAGAATGACTCCGATAAAAATGGTTTAACATAATAATATCCTATTAACATTTTCCCGGCCAGTAACCATTTCAAGCAAAGCTTTGTCAGTTGTAAAATCGTTTAGCTCTGCGTCCGAGAGATACGCAGCATGGCGGGCGCGCGGCTGGATCGTAAAGCTTACTTCACACTGACCGTAGAAAACGTAACTAAAGGGCGATGTAGCTCAGGTTGATACGCTACTTAGCGATAAATACATACTAGAACGGTAATTAACGCGAATATAATACTTACAAATGTTACCTTTTATTTGGCTGATGTTTCGACCGGGTAACACATCATGCAACGCGAAAGTTTAAAAGTAATTACATAATGGTATGTCCAAATTTGCAACCTTATCGTCACAAAGTACCGTGACGGACGGACAAATGAACGAGAGAGAGAGAGACGGTAGCTCAGTGGTCGGTGTTTCGCCTTACATCCGTTGGTCGTGAGTTCAGTCATCTTTGTAGATTTAAACCATGGTGCCTTTGCACTTGACACTGGCCTGATCACGCCCGCTCGTATGGGGCCCGACACGCACGCTGCGCGAAGCCTCACACTCGGCCGGGTCGCAGAGACCGCTAGTGGGGCGGACCTCAGGCTGAGCGGCTTTAGCGCTCGGGAAAAATGCACGGTTGTCTCACAAAAGCAGCCTTTTCATTAGGCTCTCAGTAATAAGTCCGTCCGAAAAAAACACTTAGTTCGGCGGTAAGAGAAGACTAGTTTTCATTTCAGATACCACTGGCTGGATTTGTAGCCATGGACGAAAATGTCCCGGTTAAAATTCATAATTCTCTGTGCTGATTGCGTTTTTTATTGCCGTGTTGTGTGCCACGTGCAGTGTGACCGTACCCTAATTTACGACATCTATGTTTTTGCATAGCACAAGCCGCCTCAGTGAAGCTGATTTAATTGTTACGGCATTGTTTAATATGGGTGAAACACTCATAAGCCTTGCTCGTCACAAGAATTCAACTCTTAGATCGTGAAAGCGTTAATTAAGTAGCTTTAATGTTCTAGTTGCATTATGTTTAAAAAGAAATTATTTAAATCATGAACTTAGTCATAACTAAGTATTCTTATAAAGCGTACCTATAAGTACCTACGCTGTCTGAAGGTTGATGAAGTCACGAGTGGAATTTGTGATAGGACTGTTTAAGATACACAGACAACAAACTTTTGGAAATATTTTACCTGAATTGGTTTCGGGGAAAAATACAGTCGACAACAATTTTCGATGTGAAGTTGTTATCAAAAATACATCAAAGGTTGGAAAACGCAAAAAAAAACCTTTTTCCAATATAAATGGTGTTGTACCTACTCGTAGTACCTTCGGTATTTCTGACTTAAAAAACTAAGTGCTTAGCAGGATCGAGGCAATGCTGTTATTGTCCAATTCAAATATTTCATAAAATAAAAAATCTGAAAATTAACAGTAAAAATATTTATTGAATTCAAGCTACATCTACTTGACTGTAAGAAGCATTAAGTTACGACTTTTGTACCGTTGTTAGTCGTAGGCATAGACTTAAGGCCTGTAAAATGTACGGACAAGTTCTGCATTAGTTCTGAATAAGCTATATTTTACTTATCTCAAGGATAAACACGATTTTTGACACATTTAAGGCCGGCTTCACAATATACGGATAAAGTTATGTAAAGGATACTATTATGTACTTGTAGGATTAAATTGCTTGTAATCGTGTCAAAAATGTGTAAATATTGGTATTTACTTAATGATAAACACGATTTTTGATGATGATTTTTGATTTGAGAGCAATGTATGTAATGTTGTTTGGACAACCTAATCCTAAGGTAAGTAGCTAAAGCACTTGTGTTATAGAAATCAGAAACAACGACGGTACCACTACACCCAGACCCGAGCCAATACAGAAAAGTTAGTTTTCTACATTTAAATAACCCGACCGGGAATCGAACCTGGAACAACAGACATGGCGACGCCAAGTCCGGCGAGCTCGCCTCTCGGCTACGGAGGTCGGCGAAGTAAAATATATCTTATTCAAAACAAATGCGGAACTTATCCGTACATTGTAAAACTGGCACTTATGACACGATTTTCAAGCACTTTTATTCTTTACATATTTTTATCTTTTACATAACTAACTATGGTCGTAGGAATTCTGTCCTTCATTATGTCGACGACCTCTTGAGAACATTCCCAGAATAAAGTTTAACCACTAGCTACCCCCTTAAAAAACATATTTATTTACATAATTAATTCCTTTAAAAAATACTATTATGTTGCTTATCTATACGTCTTTCGCCATCTAATATACGATTTTATTATAAAGCCTATTGCAGTCCATTGCCTGGACGTGAGCCTCCCCCAAAGAGCGTCAAAGAGCACGATCTCCCGCTTTTTTCATCAATCCACTGCCAGCCATCTTCCTAAGGTCATCGGTCTATCGGGCTAGGGGATAAACGATTGCTACAACTGTATTTTTTGCTGATAAAAACGAGAAAAATAAAAACAATAGGTTAAGTTGAAAATAGCTAGTTTCATATTAGTTTATTATTACATTTATGAGTAAAAATTACTGTAGCCTACCGAACCGAATCAAAAGCAACCCAAAATCACAATATTCTCTGAATATTGGTGCAAATCTTGGCCATTTATGTATTACTAGCTTTCCATTCCTTTCTTCGGCCTCCAGGGGAAGGCGAACCAATGGCGACAGAATAGTTATTTTGGGCACGTCACCGATCACAAAATTCATAATGCACTGAGAAAAAAGGTGTGAAGAAGATATTATAATATGACGAACGAACTATCGACCACATGATCACAAATCACAATAAACATTTCTTTAGAAAAAATGGCACGTTACAAAAATGTTCACCATCCCTGACCTAGGCCTCAGACCTGCCCAGTGGGTCACTAACTTCGCATGCTGAAACCTGAAGGTTTAGGTACTAAGTTTCATTATCACCTATTTCCCTTCTCATTTTACATACAAGGCCAGATCTCGAAGGTTCGATGCTTATCATCATCATCTCAGCCTATTTCAGTCCAAGTTGAACAGAAGCCTTCTCGAAGAACGACATAGAGCATGAGCTCCCGCTTTTAATTCCAGCTACTGATAGCCATTTTCTTAAGGTCGTCGGATCATCGCGCGGCGGGGCGGTGACGCATGAGTCTTGTCTTAAGCAGTTAAAACGCAATAATTTAATTTAAAAAAACGAGCGCTTTAGAGTCGGTATCATAATCTTAAAGTGGTTGACGTGGCAAGCTGGTGCTAACTGCTATAACTCTGCGGGTTTCTGCCAAATTGTTTTCTTTGAGTCCAAGCATACATTATGTAATACATTTTAAAAATACAAACCTAGAGATCGATCTATAGACTTAATTAACGTCGTGGGTCTTGCATGGGATCGGTATTTTTAAAATGGGCATAAGTCATAAGTCATTTATTCCGGTAACAAAACATATTGTGTAGGAAAATATAAAAATTAATAAGATTAAAAATATATGCGCATTATTACAGTCACATTAACACAAATTGGATCAGACTAAAATAATTAATTTGATTAAACGAGGGCAGGGCAGCACGAGGGCTCAGGACCTCACTCGATAGTGGCGCCAAGTGGTGAGCACAAAATCGGTAGCAAATGGGCACAAAATAGCTAGAGTCCAACAGGTTGCTTTAAAAAATCAATAAAAACTTAATTTCTCTTGTTTTCATGGATTTAGTACTAAATCCTTAGAGCATTCAATGCTCTTAGACTAAATCCATGCTTAAACTTATAATAACGGGTCTAAACGCGACGAACTATAGTATGTAGTAGTATTGATATAAGTTTTAGTTATAATGCAACGCGAAAGTTTAAAAGATTAAATCCATGCTTGTTTGTTACTGCATCTATCATTGAATGATGCAAGTTGGCTGTATGGCTCTGTACCATCGCCTTTCCCTTCGTAAATTACTACCTACTACTACTACTACTGTCATGACAAATGTCAAACTGTGGACGTCAACTATGTCAAAATTTTGATAATGAAACTTCATTTGTGATAAACATAATTTGAAGCTGTTTGTATATTAAATCAAGTCTATTTTAATTTCGATAACTGCCTTTGCTTATTCAGTTATTTATACAAGATACTACAAACGATCAAATTAACATAGAAACCGTCAATCCAGCGTGATATGTTCTGAATCTACACAGTTATTTGTGCGTGTTATTATTATGGCATCCGGCTCAAAAAATGATATTGTGAATAGATTGTTGAACGTAAGGCTAGAGGATGGAGACGGAGTGGAAGAGCACCCGCCACAGAACATGCTTCCGTCTAACCAGCTCGCGAGGCAGATCGAGCAAATGCGCGGCGACGACAATGGGCAGCCGAGCGAGCCAGTGGCTTCCTCGTCAGCCATAGAGAACCTTCAACCCACCAACAACACAGGCGGCCGCTTACACAACTGGCAGGCAACTAAAACCACCGTCAAAGAACGCTTATCCTTCCTATTCAACAATGAAATACTATGCGACGTACACTTCATCGTCGGCAAAGACACAAACCAGCAAGTGATACCAGCTCATAAGTTCGTGCTGTCTGTAGGCAGCGCAGTCTTTGACGCCATGTTTAATGGTGTACTAGCTACGAAATCTGATGAAGTTGAGCTGCCTGATGTAGAGCCAGCAGCCTTCTTACATTTGTTAAAGTTCCTATATTCCGATGAAGTTAGAATCGGTCCAGAAAGTGTGATGACCACTTTGTATACAGCCAAAAAGTATGCCGTTGCAGCTTTAGAGGAGCATTGTGTGGATTTCCTGAAAAGCAACTTGGGTACGGACAATGCGTTCTTGCTGCTGACGCAGGCACGGCTGTTTGACGAGCCACAGCTTGCTGCCCTTTGTCTGGAGATGATTGACAAAAACACCACAGACGCACTCAATGCTGAAGGATTCACTGATATTGATCAGGACACTTTAAATGCTGTGCTGGAGAGGTATGTTTTCAGATTTTTATTATTATGAGCCTTCTGTCTGATATTTCACAATCTTTTTTGGTTTCATTGGTTGTAATATCTATGCACTTTTTTATAGCAAAGACCACGTTTTCAGGCTACTTTTATAAAACTTCTACATCACTGAATTACTTATACATAGTTTCTAGTTAGCCTAATAGGTACAGAAAATGCCTAGTGGTATATCATTAATCTTTATTGTAATTTCAATCTATGAATCTAATATCAATGAAGTAAATTAAATATCAAAGGCCAAAGAAGCTTGACCAATATTTTTCATCACATACTTTCATTTTCCAGAGATACACTAAGGATTCGAGAGGCAAAAATATTCTCAGCAGTATTACGCTGGTCAGAAGCAGAGTGCATAAGACGCCAGCTGCCCGTGACGCCAATTAACCAGCGGATGGTCCTTGGCCGTGCTTTCAATGCCATCAGATTCCCTCTGATGTCGGTTGAAGAGTTTGCCATGGGGCCCGCTCAAAGTGGTTTACTAGACGACCGGGAAATAGTCCAGCTTTTTCTGTATTTCACTGTCAATCCAAAGCCAAATGTTGGATTCCTAGACACACCGAGATGTTGCATGACCGGCAAAGAGCTGACGGTAAACAGGTTTCCACAAACTGAGTCCAGATGGGGATACAGTGGGACTAGTGACAGGATCAGGTTTACAGTTGACCAAAGAATTTTTGTTGTTGGCTTTGGACTCTATGGCTCATACTTTGGGCCGTCTGAATATGAAGTCCACTTGCAGGTTTGCTATTTTTTCTATCCTCTTAATATTATTATTGAAAACAAAAGTCATAGACCTCAATTTTTTATGTAAAAACTACCAGTGTTGTACCTCCAAAAAATTTTGTATTCCTAGATGTACCATGAACACAAAAAGTTTGCAAACACTGGTGTAGACAAATAATTTAATGATGAAGATGAATAAAAAGTCAAATTGATATATTATCTTTGATATATCCAGAAAGTAATTGTATAGACAAAATGTAATTCAAATAGAGTATTTTGATTATTTTAGATCATTCACCTCGCCACTAAAAAGGTGTGCGGCTCGAACACAACAACGTTCTGTTGCGACGGCACTGATGACACATTCAGAGCGATGTTCAAGGAGCCCGTCGAGATACTGCCCAACACCTCCTACATAGCCAGCGCGAAACTAAAGGTATGTATGAATATTACAGATATCTAACGAGCGTTAGAGGCCTATGACAAAAGCAGAGGCGTGCGGTACATATAAACAATTTGGCAGTGCCTACCTGGTAAATAAAATGAGGTAGGCAGTAGGAACTTACAAATGTGTGTCATCGATAAAACAGATTTCCACTGATAAAACACTCGGATAAGTATTTATTTCGGGGTAGGCAGTAGTGCCTACCCTGAAATAAAACCAATGCATGCAACTGGTCAAAAGGCACACTGTATTAATAAATATTTTTACTAGATAAGTTTTTTACAGAATAAAGGACTAATATACATTATCAAAGATACATTTATCACCTCAAATTGCTATAAAAAGACTACCAATATTTTTGTAACCCTTTAGTGACGATCTAAATGGTAAATCTAATTTACTTTTTCTAAATTGGATCGGATTTTGGTGTGTTAGGGTCCCAACCCTAACACATAACATATTCCTATCCCAGGTATGTCTCCCAAGACATACCTGGGATAGTAATATGTTGTTTTTACTCATACTTTTACTTTACTTTTTAACCATATGGGTTAAAAAACAGCAGGAAAGGACAGGATTGTTAGTGATAATAATCAAAAATTTTTATTTTATTTTTTATCTTCAATAATTATAAAATGGATAGGCACACTGAAGAGTGTCAAACAAAAGGTGACACTGCCTTCTTATTCCAAAAATGTATCTGGAAACACTAAACAAACAAATAAGTGAACCAAACAAATATTTCATATTGATTTTTTTTTTTTTGTTATCTATTTAGTGAAATAAGTATGAAGCTATTGTTTGATTTTCCCTCAGCAATCCAAATATTTCATTTTTAGAATATTAATGAAGTAAATATGACCCAGCAAAGATAATTATCATGATAATAATTATCAAACGAATAATTTTACTTGATAATTAACAACCCTCCATATAGATAAAACAATTTATGAGAATTGATACAAAATCGCCTGCAATAACTGTAAAAACGGCAGAAAGGTTCTGGAATGGAGGCCATGTACTGATGGACGCAAGCGTAGGACGTCCACCTAGAAGGACAGACGACCTGGTAGAGATTGCAGGAAGCCGCTGGATGCAGGTCGCTTCCAACCGGACAATCTGGAATTCACTGGGGGAGACGTATGTGCAGCAGTCTCCTGCCGCACATACGTCATGTGGCTCAAATGATGAACCAGCCCTAGATCTGAATATATCGGGTGTAAAAAAAGGCTTAACGAAGCCGAACACCACATATTCTACGTATTATTACGATCGTTTTTTTTCTTTTACACTTTACCTGGGAAATGACGGGTTACCGAGTTATTGACAGTCAAAATTACACTTTTTTTTCAAAGATTTATTACAAAATTGACTCCTGTTGGATAATACTAAACTTTTTTACAAAGAAACATGATCCGCTTACATACACAGGCATAATCTGTGGCGTGCGCGCTATACATTGCTGGTTAGAAATATTTTATTTTTTTTGATACCCAAAAATAAAAGTCATTTCCCAGCAATTATTTTTTTTTGCATTCTACTTAGTTTTATGTATAGAATTCGTGGTTTAAGGCTTTGTCAAGCCTTTTTTTACACCCTTTTACGCAATTAAATTTCACTTTCATACATTTAGGCTTTCACCTTTGCCATAATCTGAATAAATAGTTTTGTTTTCATAAATGTTTTTATCGGAAGAGTTATCGACCGGCATGTACGTTCCAGTGGCTAGAAGATTGTAGGCAAAGAGGCTTCATTTGTTCGATATTTCGAATTCTTGTCTCAAGGATATGGCGCCCCCATTAAACTGTCATCCGGGGCTGTGATGAACTGTAATTATCAAACTTCCTGTTCTAGGGTACAGACTCGTACTACGGCACCAAGGGCCTACGGCGCGTCCCCGTCGACTGCAACAACGGCGAAAAGGTCGTATTCCAATTCTCTTACGCGGCCGGCAACAACAACGGCACGTCCGTCGAGGACGGCCAGATACCCGCCATCATATTCTACATCTGAACCGCGCCCGTGTGCTGGCAACACTGGTGGCATACAATAAACAAACGCAAACTTTTAAAAAAATAAGTTAATCGTGATACGGTTGGCTGGTTTCGGCTTATCGGGTCTATTTAGTAAGACTCGTTTTAAAGGTATTTTTATTATGTGAATATTGATAGAAATGCAGTGATGTAAAAAAAATAGGTCGTTTTTACGGTCTGAAATGTATTTGTACCTGCCATTTCTACTAAATTCTTACGTTTAAAATTAGTGATTCTTCTATTAGGATCCGGTAGATTGAAACCTGTGTCAACCATAAATATAATAAAAACTAAACTTTGGTTAAATAAAATGCTTTCGATGTAAAATAAAATATTGTAAAATTAATTATTAAGGGCAACTTGCACATCTTTCTTAAGTCTAGATTCAGCTTAAATCTGAAATAATACATCAATAATGTCTCTTTTTGGACTAAACTGTCAGAAAAGGAATTAAATTAAATAACAGAATTTACCTAGATTTTAGGGATCGCAAGTGACCTCAAGAACTATTCTGAAAAAAAACTAAGTTATTCTTTTGTTGTAAATAAATAAAAATATAATCACAAAAGTTCTGCCCTAAAGAATCTTGTATAGAACTAATTGCACAAATACGTCACAATACTCACAATGTACCATTTCCATAGAGCACATACGTAACGGTAAAAATATCATTTAATTTAATTGAAGATAAATAACACTTGAAAAAAAATCATCGACCTCAGGTGGGACTCGAACCCACGTCCCATCGCATACCGGGCGAGTGCTTTGACCACTAAGCTACCGAGGACGTCACGTGACAAGATGAAATTCCTCAAGTGTTTTTTCTCGCTGTCAAAGCCAGCGTATTCTGATCAATGTTGTAGCTATACGCATAGCTGAGTAGTATACTACCGTCAACACCCTATAGAAATATTTTTACAAATATTTGACTATTGGTTAAGATCAGAAATGCTTCGAGAAAGGTCGATGATTTTTTTCAAGTGTTATTTATCTTCAATTAAACCTTGCATGGAATTGCTAAAAACAAAAATTTACAATCATTTAATTTGTTCGAAAAAATTAACCGCCATTCTCTTATCTGTATCTACAGGGTTATTTTTGGAGTTTTCAACTCTTGCCCATACTAAAACAATATACACGGTTTTAGTATGGGCAAGAGTTGACAGGACATGTCTTTTTATACTAAGTGAAAAATCACTGTGTTTCGGAGAATGATGGTCCATGTTGCTACTCTTATAGACTGTATCCGTGTTCTATGACCATTTCAGACATGCAACGGACAACGCAATAGTGAAACCAAATCGTATAGATTAATAAATTATTAATTTTAATCAAACATGATTCAGTTTGGTTCGAAGGCTATTATTGGTCGAAACAGACTGAATAGACTGACCGGTACCCCTATTCCCTAAAAATGAGCAATCAGCAATAATCGCGCAGTCATCGCCCGGTTGATGGTTAGTATCAAAATCTATGGGCAGCACTGACAGTAGATTGCTTTGTTTTTGTTTTTTGCTGTCGATTTGCGATTTTAAAGCCAGATTTGGTCAATTTTGCTATCGCATTGCTTTTGCAAGATACGGAATCATGGGGTGGAAAGAGATTCTTTTCCTATTTGACATATGTTTTATAAATATTTCATGTAAAACTGACATTGTAGGTATTCCATTAGCTAGTAGCTTTTGCCATCAATCGAAAGTATAAGTTTTAATCCGAACTAAAGAACTAAACAGATAAGTCCCAGTGTGTGTGCGCAGGCTCTAGGACAGGGATGGCGAACCTTTATGTAACATCGTTTCATTTTTTCTGAAGAAATGTTTATTGAGGTCATAGACGTGCCATCAAATAATTTTGACTTTGTGATCATGCGATTGATAGTTCGCTCGTCATATAATACCTACTTCACACCTTTTTTCTCCTACAGGTTAATGAATTTTGTGATCGGTGACGTGCCCCAAATATACTGTCGCGTGCCACTAATGGCAGGCGTGCCATTGGTTCGCCATCCCTGCTCTAGGACATAGATCTGAATACAAATTCTAAATTTGTTAAAGCCTGCCCCAGATAGACGCGGCCTGAGGTGGCGGCCGCGGCCGCGGCCTGTTGTGTAGTATGAAAGTCTTAGTACTATTCAAACCCACGCGGCCAAAGCGCGGCCAGAGCGCGGCTAGCCGCGGCCGCAAGCTCCGCCCACGTTGTGTGCGTTCGCGCGGCCTGCGACGCGGCCAGTTGCAATTTGTATCAACTAGCCGCAGCGGCCAAAGAGCCAACAAAAGAAAAGTTTTGTCTTCTAAATCACTTAGACGTCCATCCGCGATGAAGAGTAGGCAAGAAATGAGGCTCCAGGCCGCGGCCGTAGCCGCAGCAGTGTGAATTAATAGCGGCTGGAGCCACGGCCCGCGGTAAGCCGCCACTTCAGGCCGCATCTGTGTGAGAGAGGCTTAACTCGTCGCAATGTTCCTTGTCAGCACAGCAGTGATTGTTAAGTATACATATCAATTTACAAACTGTACTCTCACTAATAGACTGCTTGATAACTTAAGCTAATTCAAACTGGGTATTTTAATCTATATTGGCAAGTAATTTAGTAGCTAGCTGTTAACAAAATTATCGAGGCTTAGTAAGCTTTTAGTTAAACAAATTTGTGAACTAAAGGACTTGTCACTCGCCGAAATTACTAAGTAATACAGTTACTTAAAAGGCGATGTCACACTAATTATTTGCGAACAAGCTTTTATTGGGTTGGTAAAATTATATCCAGCTATAGTTTGACCACAAGCGCTGTAAGAGTGCCTTATGGGTTCTAATTCTCTGGTTCTTTTATGTCATATGCGTATAATAAAACAATGTGCAAGTAACGCGTCTTAACCCTTCGAACGACGAAACCCAAGCTACCCGCCTCCGCGTTCAGCGCAATAAAGCGCTTCATACAGCGGCTGTGGTCGAATTCCATGCAGTAAGTACAGCTAACCTACCACAAAATGTCAAATATCATTGACCGATTTCAATTTAAAAGTTAAACAAATAGATTTCAATATTTTGTGGTAGTTTGATAAACTCTTGAAGTTCCACTTGACACTAGTTTTAAACACCAAAAACCGTGTATTGTCGAAGATATTTTGCCTCTGATGGGATTCGAACCTTTCACTATCCGGGCAACTGTTCTTTCAACTGAGGTACCTACGGTGAACATTGAATTAGTTATGTGAGTGAATTTCTTTAACTGTTTATAGCTTAGTAAGCCAGCGTTGTTTCAACAATGTTTTAGGTTTTACCCACAAATCCGAAATAGCTGTTAAACAATCGGTTAAGATTAAGTGACATCGTTGATTAAAAACAAGCACTGTGAATGCAAAAAATAAAAGAGTTTAAAATCATAACTTACAGGTTCATGGCCCAAAGCACGCGGACTCAGATGGTATTAGTTTTACTATTGTGTCTGTTCTTTTGCTGTCAATGTGTTAAAAAGTCGACAGGGCTTCCCAGTCTTGGTCTTTCATACAGTTATTACACACTGCCAACCATTATTTAATATTATTTATACTTTTCACCAGTACTGCGATAAATCGCAATCTTTAACATGACTCTCAGAGCGCACTGCATCCGATCCGTTACCAATCCGAATCCGAGAAATGTCGGTCCGAAGTAGAAGTACTGTTTGTATGAACGTTCTTAGACGTTTACGCACTAAATCCGATCCCAATCCGAGAGCCTTTACACAAAAAGCTTCTTCGGACCGGTGTTTCTAGGATTCGGATCGGATGTAGTCGATCGATTGGTCCTGGTAACACCCTAAGAGCGGTTTTGCACTACATCTTTACTGTGTAAAGGCTCTCGGATTCGGATCGGATTTAGTGCGTAAACGTCTAAGAACGTCCATACAAACAGTTCTACTTCGGACCGACATTTCTCGGATTCGGATTGGTAACGGTGTTCGCTGATCGCGTAGATACTTTCGAATCTTGACAGTCGCTGCATAGCAGTCGCGTGACGCAGCGCTCTGAGGGGATTCGTATACAGCGCTTTCCGATACCGCAGAAATGTCGCGCGGCTGTGTCGCACGGCAGGGGAACGTGGTCTTCTTGTCGGCCGTACGACAAATTCCACGTCACGCGACTGGTGAGCAGCGACTGCTAAGATCTGAATGGTACCTTAAAGTTGTCCACCAAAGCGAAGAAAGAGGCAATGTGTTATCATACAAATAACCGCAATCACACAAACAGCTTTTGAATTAGCAGAACCCACTTCTTTTTTCTTAGCTTAGTAGAATAACTATTTCTTCGACAGTCTTAGCACTAAGTAGGTAGTCGCAACTTCGCAAGTTTTAAACGCACTCTTATTTTAAAGTAAGCATTTTTTTTTAGAATGAACATTATTTATGATTCATTGCATTTGCTTCAAATATAAGTCACCCATTATAAACACAATGACATTATTTAAAAAAAATATTAGGGTCTTCAAATTGTTAGCTTCATCACGACCATTTAAATATACACTTCATGTTTGACTCAAAATATTGTTTAAACTAACGTCCTGCTGTTTGACTGCTGCCTACTCGTTTGTATTAGCTACTTTATTTGTTTATTTTAACTTATTGATTATTGATGTTTTCATTGTAATAGATTTGATATGGTTTTGTCTAACGAACAAAATCTTATCCAATACCATTACCATGCCATGGCACGTCGTAATACGGTCGATGTTGACGGTAAGTCGGTTTATGGATGATAATTTTACGTGATAATGTCATAATAAAACATTGCAATACTACTCGGACGCATCGGCCGATGAAGTGAAAGAGAAATAGATGCATCCCACACAAGCCGAAGTCCGAACGCTTAGGCCGATCGTGCCTCTCTATCGCTTGTTCCGCGCTCTCGCTCGCATGCGGAACGTGACACTTTTTCGTGCGTGCAGCCGGCGGCGTTCATCAATTTATAAGACGTTATCATGCCAAAAAGTTTAGTACTTGTAATATTAAGTAAATTAACCTGCTGAAAAAATATTCATAATTAACAAAATCAGTGACAAGAAATTCAATAGTTTATACTTACCGTTTTATCAAATTTATGTGAAGAGAAGAGCTGTGATAGTTTTTGAAGTGTGTTCATATATTACATTGATAGTAGCTATCTGAAGTACTCTACCGTGAAGAAATAAATTCAATCCTTAAGACCCTTCAGACCGAATAGGTCTGCATCAAAAATGAAGTTTAAAACATTCAGGGTCTATTTCACAATTTACGGATAAGTTCTAAATAACCTAATTAAACACTATTTTTGCGTTTCACGACCGTCAAGTAGCGCTCCTCTTTATCCTCCACAAGTCCCCATACTGCCTTATTCAGAGTGCATTTGCTAGTCCGGGACCAAGGTTAAACCACTGATTTTTGTACGTTAGTACAGTGGTTTAACCTAAGTCCCGGGCTAGCTAATGCATGCACTCTGATGCTGGGGCTTCATCTGCGTCTAATAATTAGTGCTCTATTTGACGTAATACGCAGGTGTGGCCGGTCTTTGTGCGCTAATTTGCTTCAATAACATTAGACGTTAGGCGATAGCTCAGACGGCGGTAACTTTTGACACATCAAAGGGATTAAGCGGGCGTTTAGTGCGTTGTTGTGGCTACACCTACTACACTAAACATGTTCAAACACGGTCACATTCGAAAACTCTTTGTGAAAGAAATGTTAAAGTGCATAGTTATTAGGTTAGGATGGAGTAGACAAAATAAGAAAATAATTAAGTTCTTGGAAGCATTTTATTTTAAAGACACACTCACAGATCACACGCTAACTAAGTCGCTAGACGCTATAATCAAACGTCAAATAAGTGTGGCCACGCACTTAGCGCGAAGCTTAATACTTTAATTTAGTTAACGCTAATCATGCCTTTATTTGAACGTTAGGCGTCACGCAGGTGAAGCCCCAGCATCAATAACACATCATGTATAACTATTTGGCACTTTATCCGTACATTTCGAGACAGGCTCTTTGTCGATAGATCCCGTGATATGCCACTTGTCTTAAACGACAACAGAGACAAAACACCGCAAAAACAAAATTATCCGAACTTCAATTTTACAGCTAAGGATGATGAATATTATTTCTTGATGGTTATTGTACCTACGCTTTCACTTAGATGCTTGATGTTCATTATTTTTTTCTTGTTTTGGTTCGTTCATTCAAAAAGCTATTTTGTTCAAGTGATTGTTTGAATCCGGTTTAAAAGCATCTTATGCCGCGTTTGCATTATTCGGTTAGACCGTATTCAATTGCAGCCCTTTGGTCACCAACAAGTATTCGACTTGCGAGTTTTCGGTCAACTGCTAGTGTAAAATTGTCGACATAATCGGTCTTCGTCCGACCTAACGTAAACGCGCCATTAGACTGGTTAAATCGTATTTCGTTCTATAGACTTCTTTCTTTATCTATTCCTTTATTTATCAAGCTTTAGTAAGTAAGTCCGCCTTATTTATTGTTAATTTCGATGTTAAGTCTATTTTCTGTTTATTTCTTCACTCGGTGCCAAAAGTATGAAGAATTTTAACAAAAGATGTTAAGTTAACGTGAACAAAATTAAAATCATCGAAATAATAAAAAAACATAATTTGAAATACTTTGTTCCTTTCAAGTATGTTTAATAGGAAAATTGGTAAAAGTCTAGTCAAATTTTAAAAAATGTAACCTCGTTGTCTATCAAATTAATGCCGGTAGTTACTAAATTTTCATAAAAATACTCCTAGACGAGGATAATTAAAGTTTCAAAGCAGAAGCAGCCTTATGACAAGGCGATGAAGTCTAAATTGGCTCCTTAGAATTTTAAGCAGAAAATTTGTTATAGAATCGTAATGAGAGGAGGAATTGAGCTGTGTATTTAATTCCTAAGCTTAAGAGGTGTATTTTTAAAAGAATAAGTATTTTGTATAGCAAGTGATGTTGGTTTAGTGTTCATTAATAAACAGTAACAACATTTATCAGATTTTTATTGTCCAAAACCCACTTTCGAATATCAACTAACGCAAAAAGTTAAAAAATCCTATAAATATAATAGTCACTTCACACCGGGAGCTAAGCTAAGTAAGTACCTATATTTTTATGTTTTCTTCATTCACTGCAAATTATGAATTTCAAAATTGGATTAAAACTATGTGAGTTAAACAACTTAGCTCACGGTGTGGCCTGCACTTGAGCCTTTTTAACACCAGCGATTTGCGAAAACAACTTTGCGATTGCAGCGTTTCCGCTCGCTTTGACAACACCCGAAGGCAAACTCACAGGTGCATAAATAGGTAATCCATTTTAATTATTAAACTTTGTGGTGCTATTACTACCTAGTACCTACTAGGAGTATGCTTTTGCCATGAGAATCAACTTTGATAATTTCACATAAAATACCGTTAGGAACACCCCATCTCGTTCTGCCAGGCTTCGTGTCTCTTCGCCAAGTTCTTGGAAACCGGTTTAGTCTTCTCTATGGCCGTCAGAATGTCCGACAAGTTTAGTCGGTCCTTACGATTCGCTTGGGACACTGAAAACCAATAAATAAGTGAGTGAATTGTTCGCGTGGTCTGCAAACTATTAAAATGCTTTTGTAAGGCAAGTAGGTACTTGTAACCCATAGCATCAAAAAGTTAGATGTAACCAAAACTCTCTCTGACAGTCTAGTCAGAAACCTTCTATATTGATTTTATTAAGACGACTAAGTAGTACCAAGCGATATTACCTACCCAGCCGGGACCGCTTAGGCTCGTTCTCGGTCGCTAGGCCGGAACCCGGACCGGGTTAACGCGGATTCAATCCATCACTTAAGCATTAAGGTTGATTTTTGAACGGATTCTTGCGGATGCTTACGGAAAACGGATACCGGCAGCGTATAGACCGAGCCTTAGTGTGCCGTTTAAAGTACGAGCTCGTTATAAATGTCACTAAATATGTAGGCTAGGCCCACTTGCGCAATGCGCATCTCAGGATTAGCGAATTAAATTTCGAACTACAACATGGTATTAACCTCGTGCTCAACATCATCATCTCAGCTTATTGCAGTCCACTGCTGGACGTAGGCCTTCCCCAAAGAGCACGATATCCCGCTTTTTTCATCCATCCACTGCCAGCCATTCCTAAGGTCGTCGGTCCATCGAGCTGGGGGGCATCCTACACTACGTTTGCCTAGGCGTAGTCTCCACTCGAGAAAGCGTTTACACCACCTTTCATCGATTCTGCGGCAGATGTGGCCAGCCCACTGCCACTTAAGCTTGCTACATTTTTGGACTATGTCCGTTACTTTAGTCCTCAGCCTCATGATCTCGTTTTGGATTTTATCCTTTAACGAAATCCCAAGCTACGACCTTTTCATAGCTCGCTGAGTGACATGGAGTCGGTGGGCCAGCTTTACCGTCATATTCCACGTTTCGGCTCCGTAGGTCATCACTGGTAGGACTCACTGATCGAATACCTTGCTCTTCAGGCATTGTGGCAGTGGCGACGAGAAGATATGACGCAGCTTCCCAAACGCTGCCCAGCCAAGCTGCATCTTCCTAGCGATTTCCCGCTTGAAGTTGTCTCTACTCAATTGTAGACATACTCATTAAACATCATTCTATAGCTGCCAGTTTGTATGACGACGACGGAGACAAAATGATGTCTTAATCTCGTACTAAACTAATTCGGTTGTGCGCAAGTCCACCTAAATGTGTCGAAGTGTTCACCTACTATCCACTTACCATCGCGGTGTGGGTTCACTAACTTAAGTAATCCGTACCAAAGCGATTCTGCACTGAAAGACAAGCACTCAATAAGAAATAAGTGCTTCCAGCGATGTGCATTGTCTTTGTACCTACTTAGAAATTGTTTAGCCAGACGAACGACCATTACTGATATAAATAAGTAATAGTCAGTTAATATAGCTTTTACTCCTTCTATTTTAGAAAAGAAAATACAGTTTATATCGTTTCCAACACATTTAAGTGGAACTTCAACATATCGGAATATACTTGAACAATCACAAACGACGGCACTCCAATTTTCAGCAAAATGTCAACGCTTCTCAATATCTACTCAACTTCTATCGATAAAAATTCTGTTTTATCCAAGGCTATTTTCTTCTATCCAAGGCTCTCTAACGAAGCGATAATATCTCTCTATTTTGCCATCGTTTACTCAGCATTCTAATATACCTACTTGTCTTGTCCAAAACTAACAAACGAGGGCTTGATCCGAGGATATCTTAATGTGATCTAAGGCTGAATGGAATTTAGCAATGGCCAGAGCACACAGCGCGAAAAACCAGGCCGCTTTTGGACATGGTTCTCGAATGGTGACCACCAGAAATGGCTCGCAGAATGACATAACAATTTGCCCAAAGTATGGTTCATCAGTGGCAAGAACGGCAAGATTATAGCGCATATCTATGATATAATTTTAATTTAAAAAAATACTAAAATCCTACCAATTTTTAATCTTCATGAATTAACTAGGTGGTTATTGCCCGTAATATTACTGTCGCGGCCAGTTCTATGAATTTTACAGCTGCTATTGTAAGTAATTATGTAGGCCTCTCTAGAGATTAATTACCCTAACGCCATGTTCAGCAGTGAACGTTTATTGACTGAATGAATGATGTATCTACCTTTCCCAACCATGCTAGGCAACATCTTCCTCACAGTGGACATGAGGGCCTCCTTGCACACCAGCTTTATGTCACTTCCTGAGTAGCCCTCGGTCTTCGTAGCTAGTTCCTGGTAGTCTACTTTAGGGTACAACTCTATGCTCTTAGAGTCGAGGAATTTCTCGAACAACTCTGCTCGCGTTTTGAAGTCTGGTAGCGGTATGTAGATACGCTTTTCTAGTCTCCTTAGCATCGCTGGATCTATCTCCCTGTGGATAAAACATGACCAGTTTGTACCCTACGGTTAGACAAGGGTAATTTATTAGAAACAAGCAAAATTTTGATGATTCAAGTACCTATCAATAAAATTATGCTCAGTTAATAAATAATAATAAATGAATAAATATTGGACAACATCACATACATTGCTCTGATCCTAAGGTAAGTAGCTAAAGCACTGGTGTTTTAGAAATCAGAAATAACGACGGTACCACAACAACCAGACCCGACCCGAGATAGAAAACTTTGAACCGTCATGTAATTATTAGTCTATCTTCATAACTACAAAGACAATTGTTGTTACTTTGTACGTATGTAAACAGAATTTTTAAAGCAACAATGATGTTTTTTTGCATTTATATGTTTAATATAGTTTTGTACGAATGCCCTTAAAATTTGCATGGTACCTAGATAGGTACTGTTGTTACGGTTATGGACTTGTCTTGTCGTTATCGTAAGTATATAGTGCCTACTTAGCTATCTCTGACGATGCTCAAATTATTGCACGCTACATGCTAATGTTCGCAAAAAAGATTTTTTTATTGTAGTTATGCAAACCCCCAAAAGGGCATAGCAATACTTAGCTTACTTTACTTTTTGTGAAGGAAATTTTGCAACATGATCACATGGAGCTACTTTCTTCCTTTTGTCTTTTTTGACGTTACGATAACAATCCATAAAAACACAATTCTATTTAAATCAGAAATCCTCTAAGACGTCCTCAGAAGACCTTAAGATTCTTCACAATCTGATCATTCAATGGTTTTGGAATAGTCACGCATTGAGGAACATGTTTTTTATATACTTTATGAAAACTTGCAATTCATCTCATCATAACAAAACTTTCACAATACGCAACAAGCTGTTCCTAAGTACTTTATTGTCTTTGTCAAGCTTTTCTTTTATCAAACTTTTGTCAGACTTCAGGCATTCGTCGGTATTGATGGCTTCTTGTCCTATATTTTTCTTGGCAAAGGCAACGAATTACCTGTGTTGTTTATATCTTTAGGTTGCAGCGTGCGCATCAGTATTCAAAGAGTCAAGGTAATAATTTTATTGACATAAATTCTATGGAAAAACGATACTGAGTTCCATTTTATTAATTTCATTATATTTTCTAAACGTCTGCCGCTTACTTGAAGAAAATGTACGACCCGTGATGAATTCGTAGACAGATGGGCCAACTGATATGCAATTGGATTTTAAACTGCTGCTATTATATTCTTTGATCCACTCTAATACCTCGCGCACTAGCTGATATTATATCGCCAATAGCGAGTAAGAGACGCGACACGATAGTATGAAACCTACTTTATTTAAGAAAAATCTACTGTGTGAAAACTCTAACCGTACACACAGCTGTCATAATATCTACAGACAATATTAATGAACATGCAAATTCATGTTCGTTTTTGAAAATTGAGAAGAAGACTGAAAATTGGTTTAATTTTCATTATTGAGCCGATGTCTATTTTCGTGTAACAAATTTAACAAATATCAGAGTTAAAATATATATACCTACCGGTAGTAGCAATAAAAGGTGTAGGTACATTAGTGTCATCACCTAACTTGCCTAGGTAAGTATGGCATCATCAGCCAAAATTTAAAGCACGGGAGTAGTTTCCTAGAGGGTCACAATAAACTGAAGCATTACACTCACCAAGGCATATTAGAATTTGCCAGTAAGAAGACCACGCCGTCCCTTTCCCCAATGCCGTCCAATTCAGTGAGGAGCTGGACTTTCAACCGCCGCGATGCCTCGTGTTCTCCCGAAGCAGATCGATCAGACGCTATCGTCTCCACCTCGTCCACGAAGATGATCGACGGAGAGTAGTAGGTTGCCATCTCGAAAAGCACCTGGGAAAAGTAGATAGCGGAAGATTGCATAGATATTAAATATTTTCAAGTAATATGGGCATTTACTAAGATACAGAATTATTTTATGATGACGTAAACTTTCTTTGAAAGAAAAAACAAACCTTTTCGGTAAATAAACCAGGTATTTGAACCATCTAGAAATAATCGACCGGCCACCGTTACTCAAAACAACAATCTAAATTCTGATAGCTGACAAAAGATTGTGAGTATTGCGTAGATCTAAGATCTTAAAGCATAGTCTATGTACTCATTTGAAGCTTTTGAATGGGACATTAAAGGAAACCGCTTTTATATTCATTGCGAGATACTGAAGCCTGTAATACCTTGTTGACTACTCTAAGCTTAATCGAGCGCGTCTGCTAGATCTTCCTAACGATTTCACTGCAACAGCTGTATATTGGCTACTTCTAAATTACTGAAGATGACCCTACCTTGACGAGCTTCTCCGATTCACCCCGCCACTTATTGACAATGGTGCTGCAGGAGACGTTGAAGAACGTGCAGCAACTCTCGCTGGCTACTGCACGCGCCAGCATCGTCTTCCCGGTGCCTGGGGGGCCATGGAGCAGGACCCCTCGCCAAGGCTCCAGTAGACCCGTGAACACTTCTGGATACCTAGGTGTTTTGATTGAAGTATCTATTTAAACGGGTATGTGTGCTAAGTAGGTACAGTAAGCAAGCTTAAGTGCTCAGGCTATACTACAGCTTAAAAAGATAATGGATTGCTAGGAGGTACGTACTGTAAAGGTGCGTTATCAAGCCGCCATAAAGTCTTCCACCTCGATTAACAAACTTCTACTTCTTATCGTGTAGAAAGCAAACTAAATATTTTTGTGACACCAAGACCCCACCACTGAAATAGCATTTGTAGCTGAAAATAAGTCTTCGGGTGAGCAGTTTTGCGGACACGTGAACCATGATGATAGAAGGGCCATGATTTGGAGAGTAGTTCCGTATCTGTTTAAGGCTTTTAGTCCACCCCACGTGTGCAAGCTGTTCATATCGACCGTCAAATACATAATTATATTAACCGGAAGGAATTTACTTCCATAACCTTACTTTGCTTTTTAGTCAAGTAAACGATTACTTCCACAGATTTCTCACCTTACTGGATAAACGACAGATTCCATCAGCAAGCTCTTGACTGAAGCTAGACCCTTGATGTCGTCCCAAGAGGTGCCAGAAGGCCTGACGATGTCCTGGTACAACAGCTCAACTAGCTGTTTCTTCTCTGAAGGTGCATTTGACAGGAAGGCCGCTAATGATTTTCTCTCTACCGCTGGAATATCTATTTCTGCATTTTCTTCCTGTGAAACAAATAATTTTGTAAATATATTATACCAGATATATTTGCACTCGTTTACATTAAGCAATTAAGCGAGTAATAACACCATTTTGCATATTACTATCAGCGAACTGAGTAAGTGAACTGAGGAACTTTTTTGTTAGAACTACTAATACTAATTTTCCCCGTCAGGCCACGGCGAAGAGACATAATGAAAATTTTATTGTTACGCGGCCACCGGTGGGTAATTGAAGCTTGATAGGAAAGAGGTAAGTTGTCGATTCTTTTCTCTTTCTACGGGACAATTCTTGATTTGCTCAGTCTTTTGGAATTTAATTGTCTTGTATGTTTTAATTAGACCAGAACAGTAAATAAAGTACCTAGTAGTACATTTGTACAGGCTTAGGAAGTTCCTAAGCTTCTACAAATGTACCACGTATGACGTACAGTCCATTCTTAAATTACTTACCCTCGATAACTTAGTGACAGTGAACGTGGAAGGCAGGTCCTGTTTCTCGTCGCACGGCTCCAAGATCCTCCTGTCGTCTGGAGGGCGGCCCTTCCTGGTGGGAGGGCGGCGGAGGACCGGCTTCTCTATCTGGCGGAGGAACTGCGGCTGCTTGTTGAACCTGATCAGGTAGTAGCTGCAGTAGTCCTGAGGATGATGAATATTTTTAAATTGGTAGCTTCATCCTAGACGACTCTGGAGTCTGGAGGCCTACAAAAGCGTTTCGTTCGATCGGACTTCCTTAACCTATCAAATCATAATAGACATTCACTTGAAATTATTTATTCTGTATATAGGCCCTCTTCGGGCACTTATACCAACCAACTGAGCATTGGTACCAACCTTGAATCAAACCTTTGACAATTTATGAATAATTGAAAACGGTCGGATTATCCCCGATTTAACCCCAATCTTACCAAGTAAATGAAAATAACAACGTATTTAATATCTAAAAGCATTGACGATTCAGGTAACTGACTACAGCGACCGTGACTTTTGGCGCCCTCCCGTCTCGCGACCGACTCTAGGCACGGCTCCAACTGCAACATCGCTGAGATTCAGTGCAAATAGACACAGAAGACTGCCTGGTTTCTGTTTAAATGCAGATTCAACTTATTTCATACAGCTTCGTAGTGTTACAAATGTTTAGTAACTCTACAAAACTGTATAAAATAAAGCAACAACATCCGTAGCAACTTCGTGACTATCTATCTATTTAAACATTTCCAACCTTTATTAGGGTTAGAAAATGCGTTGAATAAAATTTATTAAGAATCATCATCTCAGCCTATTGCAGTCCACTGCTGGATGTAAGAATAAGTAAATCGAATACTTTGCTCTTCAGGCTTTGTGACAGTTCTGGCGACGAGAGAATGTGACGCAGCTTCCCAAATGCCACCCAGCAAGCATGAATGAATGAAGCCCAACAAAGAATAAGAATTATTTAACGCAATTTCGCATTTCACGGAGTACCGGAGTATGTTACTCCGTGATCATGGCGCTTGCAACAGTGCCGAAATATCGGGAACTCAAAAATAAGGTACATGGTAGCAATCTCGTAACAAGCCATTACAGTTTTATTTTACAGGGGGCTATACATTACTATATAACCTAGTATTTTTTTTAAACTTTCATGGTCACTAACATTAGCATAGTTTGATACGAGTAACATACTCCGGTACATGGTGATCATGGCGCTTGCAACAGTGCCGAAATATCGGGAATTTAAAAATAAGGTACATGGTAGCGATCTCGTATCAAACTATGCTAATGTTAGTGACCATTAAAGTTTATTAAAAATACTAGGTTATATAGTAATTTATAGCCCTCTGTAAAATAAAACTGTAATAGCTTGTGGGATATCCAGCGTACTATCTCATTATTTTTTACACTTTAACAGTCTCATGAACATATGATAATTCACAGAGTATTTTCACAGAAGCAGACTTTCTGTACCTTCCTACTCTATGGCTAACCATTTCACTACCTGTCGTAAAATAATCACGTTTCGCAATAATTTGCGACTTAGATCAACACTCCAGTGATATTATTTACGATTTTAGTAACACTCTATAAATATTTCCTAGGGATTTTAAGCGGAAGACATTTACGCCATATATTTCAGTCAGTTTTTGCGGTAATTTACGTCAAAGTAAAATAGGAAGCGTTATAAACGTGCACTTTATTAAAAGTATTTTTAAAAATATTTAAAACTTTAAAGCACCAACAAAAGTATACAATGAACAGCAGGGCTAGCATGCGCAACACGATAAAATTTTGTCGTGGCATTTTATCGACTTTTGACGTAAATATGTCATTTTGTTTCCGACGACAAAGAAAAAACCAAAATATCATGTCAATGCCGAGTTGTAGCGTAAAAATAGGTGGCTACGAACAACGGGAGACCCTGAAAATATTAAGAAAAGGGATTCGAGTCTGTGATCCGTTAGGTTAGAAAAAACGACAAAATTATCGTTGGAGACAAAATTTGTCTTGTCTATCGATAAAATAACCGTTACGCGCATGCTAGCCCTGCTGGTGTCTTAAAAAGCGTCAAAATTTCAATTTTTAGAAGCTTATTCTACTATTATTATTAATGTACAGTATAACAGCTCGTCGACCTACATCAAATCGACAAATTTTCTCAATTGAAAATGATCTCTACATATCAGGCTTAAAGTTAAAAATCTGTTGGAGAACTTTTAACTTTTTGGGTAGGTCGACGTGCTGTTACTTGTACATATTATTTACAAATTTATCAGCTTTGTTGTGTAAACTATTGATAAAATAATGCTGAGTAAAAATGTTGCTGAGTTTCTATTTATTATTTTTATAAATGTAGTAAATACTCTATACTCTTGTTTTTATAAACCGATTTTTTGTCTCCTCATTACCGACGACTGTGTTGTTTAGCTCCTGCTTAAACCGCATTTACTCTATACTCTTGTTTATCTACCTACATATAGAAGTAGCAGCAATATTTATGGGATTCATTTAACCGCATCCCCCTGACAACTTTTATTCAACTGTCCATAAATATTGCCTGGAAGAGATTGGGACCGACGATATTGTGCAGTTCTTACGTTCTTAGTGTCTTTTGGACGGATATTTTCTGCACTGTGCAACAAAGAGTGTATTTATCAACCTATCTTATGTGTTTACTGGCAAATTACCTGCCACTAATTACATCATTTTGATGCTTCGTTTACGCGTTGTTGCGCCAGAGAAGGACTAAAACCAAAAACCGGCCAAGTGCGAGTCGGACTCGCGCACGAAGGGTTCCGTACCATTATCTATTAAAACGGCAAAAAAATCACGTTTGTTTATTGTATTTTGTTTTTTAGAATAGAATAGAATAGAAAAAGATTTATTTGACACACAGAATACAAAAGGAAAAAAAAAACATTTACAGGATAATAAAAAGCAATATGTGTCAAAAAGGCCCCCGCTCAGAATTTGTCGTGACATTTAGCATTTTAGTATTTGTTGTTAAAGCAGCAACAGAAATACATCATCTGTGAAAATTTCAACTAACTATCACGGTTTAAGAGACACAGCCTGGTGACAGACTGACAGACAGACAGACAGACAGACGGACAGTGGAGCCTTAGTAATAGGTTCCCGTTTTACCCTTTGGGTACAGAACCCTAAAAATAGAACTTTAAAAACTTTGTATCAGTAAAAGTAGGCAATCATATTGATACACTACATTTGGCTGAAAGCATATCCCATTGCCCGTCAATGTAAGGTCATGTTTGCCCATTTCCGATCCACACGCCGATACAATCAAATGGCTTCTCATATCCTGTGCGTATGTAAAGGGCTATACGACAAGAATACTCAATAGAGTGAGTTTGTAACCTAAATGTAACGCCTTGATACCCTATCATACTCCATCCAAGAGCATTCTAATTGTCAGTTTTAATAATAACAATATGCGCAATATCTACATCCACCAAAACCATTTTCCGTGGTCTTGAATTCAAGAATTAAAATTCTTGTATTACGAGGACCTAGGTAGATTTTTTTTTTTTTCAGAAGAGGTGTCTTCCATCACGTACAAAGACCAGTATTTCGACGTTTTATCCACGAAGGATGAATGCCCAGACAAAGCCGAGTCAATTTAGAAAAATGCGTTTTCTTTAAGGACCAATACCGAAAATCAAACCTGGGACTGGGAACCTTATCGTTTTATGAAACACAACGCCATTGTACCAACCAGGTAATCTTACGAGCACTTAGGTGGAAAATAGTATTTTAAATATAATCAAGTCACCTACAGTCTAGCTTGAAAGAGAACTAATTGAAACATAACCCAATCTCCCCGCAGACAGGTAAATTGAAAGCTTCCTACAGCCTACGGAATTAGCACGTTACTCTCTCTATTTAGCTGCTCGGCGCAAACCATCTTGGCGTTCTGGCCCGCCTCCATCTTTACTTGTACAGTCAGATATAATAGTGTATAAAACGGGTTTATTTTCATATCTATGCTAAGCGATTCGAAATTGTGAGTACATTTTATAGGTTATGCTTTTGATGATTATTATCAGATAATAGGTTGAGATTCGGTAAAGACTGCTTTATGATAATTAAGTTGTTTATCCTGCTACCATGCTAGAATCACGCTTGACTTTATTGATTTGCGATTCTAAAGTTGTCCTTTAATAAAACACGCTGCTTCTTAGTATCTCCACTCCACACAACACAATATAATAATATGATGTCAAAGTTTATTTATAACGTTTTCTTGGTTTCATCATTAGTTTCATGTACAAGAATACTAACTTCAGAATGATAATAACTTACTTTATTTATTTATTTATTACTAGACTTTTTATTAACTGAGTGAACTACAAAAGTAATTTTGTGTAAGCAAAATCATCGCGGAGCTAATGGAACAAGGACTTGCAAGCAGATAAATAAAGTTGTGGGCTAATTGATGGTGAAATTGCAGGCAACATTTATTGTCGGTGGGAAGCACCGCAGTGTCCCCTGAAGGTAATTGAAAAATGTGGGTAAAGCGGCGACGCGAGGCAACGAGGGGCGATGCTGGAATCGCTAGAAAACAAACGAGATTCTCTTATCTTTAGTTCATTAATTTTCATTTAACTAGATAAGGTAAAGTCTGAATTTAATACATGTATTTGTATTTATTGGGAAGATGCTTTTGTCAATTAAAGAAGCATCACTTACAGCACCACTGCTTATTTTCTTTAAGTGTAGATAGGTGGTTAAACATTTCCTTTGGCAAAAAACGAGCAATAGGGTAGTTTAGCCCGTTTGCCGGACACCCCCTGTTTTCGGACACTTTTCAGTTTTGTCGCAATAATAAGAAAATATGACCTTACTCGTTCAAAAACCAATTTTTACTTGATTTTGTCGAATGTACCCCATACATTTTTAAATTTGTATGATATTAATAGTTCACACGCCTGGTCAGTGGGCTTCTAAAAAGTAAAGTAGTACGTTGGTGTGCCTAGACATAGCAAAAAAATAGTGCGCAGGAGTTACTTGCAAGGTAAGTAAAAGTACTTACTATTGTATATAATGTTTTGAAAATGTTTTAGGACATTGTGGATTGGTTCAGTAAATGATATATTGGTCTAACTAAGTGATATTTATAGTTTGTGTTATCTAAATCTAGTGGCCGGCTAACCAACGTACAAATTAGTGAGTAATCTAGTTCTCGGCCGGCCGGCCGAGAACCAAAATGTAATGTATTAAATCAAATAAATTGTACATATGTATATGAAAGAATTATTTAAAGAGACACAATTTTTTCTTAAACTCTATTCATTTTTACAGCGAAAGGTTAACAGTCGGACGCAAATTTTGACAAAAAACTTGCAGAAAAACCCCATTAACTTATTAGGTATTTGAAGGCCGAAAATTCAATTTATTGAAGTTGGTTTTCGACATACCTTAAATCGATGTCCGAGAAATGACAAGTAGCTATTTAGTTTTCGGCCAATATCGAGCATTGAAAAGGACCCATGCTTTTATTTATTTTTTTTATATTCAAAGCTACTTTTCAAAGTATATTTTATATAAAATACATCAAAACAAATATTTAGGTTTGGGATAATATATTTTAGATTTTAAATTATATTCGACCAGCTTATAAGTTTCGGCTGTGTTTCAAAAGCTTTGTCAATTATTAGGTAAGTATAACTACAGTTTTACAGACAGTGATAGTATTTTTTTTATTTATAAAAGATTAAACTTTTTATAACAGGCGACTTTTTATAGCTTTTTATGAATACTTATAATATCACTCAGTTGGTACTCAACTAAATAAAGATGACAATATTTTTTATTAATTTAATTATTTTTAAAGCCAATTTGCACTACAAATATTAAAAACTATTTTAAATATCTACAGTTTAATCCTAACAGCCAGCAAAAGTTCGGTAAATTCTAATTTAATCATCTAACAATGGTGAAAGAAAGCTAAGATGAATAATGTGGTTGGTATTTAATTATAGTCCTTTTTACAACCTTACAAAAGCCATTTTCGATGTTCAAAATTAGCGTCCGAAAACTAACACACTGGTGGCCGACAACTAATGTAAGTGTCCGAAAACAGACGAAATCGCTAATTATGAACATTAACATTTTTTGTATTTTTTTCAGTGCTATTTTCATTCAAATGACTTTAATTAATGAAAGAGCAATACCTGTTTTGTTAAAAAAAAAATGTTGACCAGACTTTGATTAATAGATCATTGCTAGGTGTAATGTCAAAGTCAGGAATCCGCTTAACTGTCCGAAAACGGGCTAAGCTACCAATAGTTTTCCAATTGCGTTCCTTTTGTTGCCAGTGTACTTCAGTTTACACTTCACACTACCTTTGCAAAAAAAATATTAATTTGTCCTCCACGTGTTTCAACATTTTATTTGGCATCTAAAAGTCCTAGGACAGCTTTGAATAACAAAAAAATATAAAATGAAGGCTTCTATGAGACAATACGTACAAGGTCGAGCGTTGGCAGCATCGCACATCAGTAGACGCGGTTGTTGCGGGTCGCGAGACTTTTTGCAACTCATGGGGAGCAATGGCGCCATTGCCGGCGCCGCCCCAATTACTCGCTGCCCTATATACCCCGTGACCGATAAATAGTTTTCCTCATCACATGTCATGTCTTTGCTATAAAAACAACTTGCGTTGTTTGTAAACAAATGACGTCAACAATCAACATAATTAGTTTTGCTGTTATTAGTCTTGAAAACAGCTTCTCATTTTCGGATCATCTTAGGAAATATAAGATTTTCTTAATTGACCAGGATGTGCTAGGGGCCCGCTAGCTAAATTCATCGTCTGATACCGTAACAAAAGGATGTTATTTTTCTTGCTTCGAGACAATGTGGAATTGGTGTGTTCTCTGGCCCATATTCATTTATTAATTTTTAATAAATCATCATTAAAATAATAACACACTTTAAAAATATACTTCGCCAATAATTTGTACATATGTCTACGAGTAAGCTCTGGTTTTGTAGAGATTTGTTTTTCTTATTATTCGTAAACCTCGGACTGTTTCTCTTCTAAATCAAAATTAGTACTTTCATCACTAAATTAGTATCTTTTTAAATATTATGTTTAGTGAGAATTGTCCCGATCCCTTAACCAAGAGGACATCATTGTCTACTCAACTGTTAAACTTTCGATGTAAATGGAATCATGTTAAATGCATTTTTTACTTTCTTAAACATTGAGCCTTTTGCCACCATTAACGCCCAGATACCTACGACCTTAATTAAAATGGTTCGTTCATTTCAAAATCAAACTTTTTGTGATAGGCAATAAAACTCAACTTTTTGCCACTATCAGAATAGTTGTTACCAAAACTAGGTTACACACGGCCTTCGGCATTCATTTCCATTTCCACATAGTAAGAGAGATAAGTAAACATGATACGCAGACACAACATACTAGATAATAATATTTTTTCGTCAGCACTCACACCCACTTCCCCGCGTGGGAGGCCGATATACGACATGACATCGTTCATCTCATTTTCTACCCAACTTCGAGCCTTTGTTTTAGATAGGCTTTGTTATGAGGTGATAGTAGGAGCTAGAAGTTAATACAGAAGACTCACTAACGCGCTATCACCACCTAATAGAAAATAGTTCATATGCGCGCTTGCTCGAGCAACGCACGCATAGACAGACACTCAGAATTAAAAACTCAAACGTAAGAGATGGTTATTTATGCGTTACTCCAGATCGCATTGCATGAAACTTATCTCTGATACCCACAACTATTTAACTATTATTTATTTTGTGCTATACCATCATTTCAGCCACAGAACGTCCACTGCTGAACATAGGCCTTCCCCAGTGACTTCCAGATCGGCCGGTTGGAAGCGGCCTGCATCCAGCGTCGTCCTGCAACCTTTACCAGATCATCTGCCCACCTTGTGGGTGGACGTCCTACGCTGCGCTACGTGCTATGTGCCCGCCCATCGCCACTTTAGCTGACTAATCCGTCGGGCTATGTCAGCGACTTTTGTTTGTTCACGGATCTCCTCATTTCTGATTTGATCTCGCAGAGAAATACCGAGCATAGCCCTTTGCATAGCACGCTGTGCAACTTTGAACTTTCTTATAAGGCACATAGTAAGAGGCCACGTTTCTGTTTCGTATGTCATCACTGGTAACACACACTGGTTGTAGACTTTCGTCTTTAGGCACTGAGGTATTTAGGCTATGCTATACCTACATCCTAATTTAATACATGCGTTCCTGATGAGGCCCTAGCCTATGCTGCAGCATCAGTTGATAAACTTCTCACTCTCAAACCTAGTCTTTGCGCTTTTACACGTGTTTGACGGATGCCAGTTTTGACCAATGCTATTTAAATTACATCACAATCCTTTTTTTCTTTTAGTTGTAATTTCTTAAGAGGCCTATTACAAAATTTTGCCAGGTTTGCGGTTGTTTGGTGATTACTGGTCATTGAAAAGATAAATCGAAAATTGAAGGCCGCTACGTACTTTAGAAACCTACAAGTATCAATAAGTATTTTTTATTAGATCATCGTAACCTATTAGGACAAAGCAAAAAAGTAATTTCTTTATTTTTTGTACGTTCCTATAAATTTATACCGCTTATGCGGTTATGATGACTTATTAATATGTTTGACTTTTGTTATTTTAAAGTTCTTAGCGGCCTCCGATTTTCGATTTATCTTTTGAATGACCAGTAATCATCAAAAAACCGCAAAACTGTCAAAAATTGTAATAGGCCTCTTAAACGGTGTCGGCCTCAATTTATGTAGCGTTTTTCGCGCGCTTAGAGCAAAGGTGAGTCTCTCTGAATGTCAACTCCATTGTGGTTGAACACAGCCTTATCAAAGTCAAACTAGCTCGAACGAGGGACAATAGATATCGTGTGGTGGAATTCCTGAAGTTCGTGCGAACAATTACATATCAGAAAAGTTTGTACTGAGGTTCGAGTAATCACAAAACTTGAATTTTATTAAAGCTTTCGCGGCCGTTATGAAATAAATGAAAAAGCTCCAGACAACACACCGATTGTTATGGTCTCGTGGCATGAGAAAAATATATGAACTCGTAAAGAATGAGCATGTGTTAAGTACCAGGGGCGTCTCCCAGCACACCTAGATTCGAGCCAATTTAGAAAAGATCGTTTTCTGAATCGACGAGAAACTGTAATCAAACCCGAAACCTATAACGACAAAGGCCACTGCGTCTATCTATCTATCTGTTCAGCCTTTTGCAGTCCACTGCTTCTGCAGCCTCCTCCAAAGAGTTACGACCTGCCGCCACTGCCAGCGATCATCCTAAGGTCGACGGTCCATCGGGCTGGGGGGCGTCTACGTTTGCCAAGGCGTGGTTTCTACGTGTGAACCCGATCACTCCACCTTTTATGGGTTCTGCGACAGATGTCGGCAAGGCAAAGTCACTAATATCACATTTGGGTCGTATGCTTTAGCCGTGTTATGTGTTTGGAATACTGTCTACGAATCTGATTTCTATAACACAAGTGGTTTAGCTACTTACCTTAGGATCAGAGCAATGTATGTGATTGTAAATTTTTGTTTTTAGCAATTCCATGCAAGGTTTAATTGAAGATAAATAACACTTGAAAAAAAAATCATCTTGATGATTTTTTTCAAGTGTTATTTATCTTCAATGTATGTGATGTCGTCCGATGTTTTTATTATACAGGGTGGTATTTTATATTATACAGGGTGTACAAAAGAATGGGACACTCATTAAAACCACGTGATCAGCTGGTCATATACAACAACTTTTCCTATGGGAGCAACAGCGAAATCGTGATTTATTTTTAGATGCTCCACACATTATCATCGAGGTACGAGAGTAGTTTTGTATGGAGAAGCTTAAAAAAATACCGATTTCGATGTTGCTCCCATAGAAAAAGTTGTTGTATATGACCAGCTGATCACGTAGTTTTAAGGAGTGTCCTAGTCTCTTGTACACTCTGTATATTTATTTATATGTTAATTTATTATGAAATGTCATATAGCTTTTTCGCATCATCATTTAGTTGTAGATGCTGCGAAATGTATGGTGTGGTATGCGAAATATATGGTCATTATGGTCAAGTATGATGACCTTGTGATTGTGATGATGAAGTAGATGTCGTCGCAAACCACGTACTCCCTGGTGAGATTAACCTCATCAGCCAGGGTCTCATCAGCAGCTAAGGCTGCTTTCATGTAGCCAACTTGCATGAGGACCTGCAGGTAATAGGTCACCTGAAGGATGATGTCCAAGTCGATGTTGTCGCAGACCTCGTACTCCCCGGTGAGGTTGGCCTCGTCAGCCAAGGTCTCAGCCGCGTGCATGTAGCCCTCTTGCTTCAGGAACCCCAACACTAAATACTTCAGTATACGCTTTCTAGCCCGGAAGAGCGCCTCTTTCTGAAGGACAAAACAAATGATACTTAATTACCATAATTTTCTGCTTTACAGTAATGATTCAAACTGTGTTAAAAGAGGCATGTTTCACAGTAAATTTTTAAAGGCTGAAGTTGATTAATTTTTGGCAGCTAGAATACTTGTGTTGTACAATGCTCTCTTGGTTCAGTGGTTTACCTACGCTCCAGGCAAAGCCAGCTAAGTGATCGTGGGTTTGAATCCTGCAAGTTAAAAGTGCTTGTGTGACTAGCACGAGCATCTGAGTCATGGATATCATGTATTTCTATAAGGGCATGTGTATCCGTAATCTAGTCGCAGTACCACCTACTAACATTGGGGTTCGTTCATACTTCATGTATGTGATTTTCAGAATTATTTTTATTAATCAGATGCCCTGGGCTTAATTTCGGATGAGTTGATTAATGTGATTGTAAAAAGAATAAATTTATTTATCATATTTAATTGTACAGATCCCTTTGACTTAAACATCAGAAAAATCCCCAATCGATTTGTATTCACAGCCGAATACAAACAACACATGAATCGAAATGATTAGTTAATCAGGCGACCCGTCTGCCATCTGCCGCTCTAGCCGAAACAAATGGCGCTACAAGCACGCCGTCCGAAACAAACGCTTATCGTTACCCCATAAACAAAGCTGGCAGCCGAAGGGAAGAATTATGCAAACTGGTTGAATGGAACAGAGAAAGTAGGCTAATCGAGCGCGCGGCAGTAACGGGACCGAAAAAACGCCAACCCTGAGATTTAAGGCGGGATAAAGACGCCATGCAGCCCCTCTAGCATGTAGAACAAAACACGATATGATATAGCGATTTATCGCATAATGTTTGTCATAATATGAACTTTTATCAAAAAAGCGAGCATAACCGTGTCGTCGCCGGCACAAACATCCTTACTGTTTCAATAAAAGTTCAAGATGGCGGCTATGTTATCGTATTTTCTAAGTAAATAGTCGATAAATCGCTATATCATATCGTATCATATCGTGTTTTGTTGATCGTGCTAGAGGGGCAGGCTTCTGTGTTTAAACCATAGAAATATTGATCTGAGGTTTAAACTTAGTTTTTATGAAACTTTCGGAGGCAAGTTTGCGAATTTTCATTTGAAGTGTGTTTAAAATAACTTTTAGGTAAAACAAAAGCTCGTAACAAGTGGACACTACACGACATAAAATTGTTTTGTCTAATTTAATGCTATGCAATCAGACGGCAAGCCCGTTAATTTACAAGAAAATGAATATTTAGTAGGTGATCAACGTTCGCGCTTAGTTCATTCATAGACAGAGAAAGATAAAAAACTGTTCGGGCTGTCTACTGTTTATTTACGACGACCTTATGTTTATGTATCAGAATAATACATAAATATTGTGTAATAGGGAATTATGTGAGTAAGTGAAACATTTGCGTGGTCTAATCTAAACCTAAGTTACACTATACACTCTAACGGTATTGTCAAACCCATCAAGCGAGCATCAACACTTTGTTAACACTTTTTAGTTTATTATCCATGTTCCAGTTTACTGTACATCTAAATAAATTTACATCATCATCACCAGCCTATATCAGTCCTCTGCTGGACACAGGCCTCTCCAAAAGGAGAATTTTGCCATAATCGACACGCTTGGCAGGCGGGTTGGCGATCGCCAATGGTGGAGAGGAGACGCTGCTGCCCGTCTTCTTGTGGCGGTTCTCCTGTAGTCGCCTTTAACGACACCCATAGGAAGAGAAGGGGTGGTGCAATTCTTTTAACGTGCCGACACCACACGACACATACACATAAATTCACGCCTAACCCATCCAGTTTAATGTAACGTGTCTACTTACTACACCGCGGATTACATCTTGGGTTCTAGGATTAACGGAGTAAATAGCAATTTTATAGCAGTCTTATGGCGCAGTGTAAAATAAGATGTACTGTTTATTACTATTCACGAATAGGCATATATTTACAGTACATTAGGGATCAATAGACTGTACACTAAATAAAAAAGTAAACACTCCTGTAAGAAGTTTAAACTAAACATCTTGCGGTGCTTCTTTTCGGCACTAGCCCACAAATTTTTCCGAGGCTGTGGTAGGGTGAAAAATATTATTGGGACGTGTAAAAGTGCATTTAATGGCCAATTTTTTAAAAAAAAATATGTTGATTTGTCTATAGACCTGACCTTGGTCTGGCTCCCCTATTCAAAGGGCTATATAGGTCTAAGTGCAATCGTTCCAAGTGTAAGAACTAGATTTGTATCGTCTCGGTTTATGGTTAAACGTATACCCGCCTACAAACGGCACATAAGCCCTAGTAGAAGGTGTGAGGCTGGCTCACATTAGGGCTGGCATCGTAAAAGCCTCTTAAAAGTCTCTTTCGGAAAAAGCAATCCTTTTTGGAAAAATATGAGATGGCAGACGATCTTTGCGATGCGGTCCGGTGCGAGCGGCCACCCCAATATACGCAAGCCAACAGTGCGGCCACTCATTGCGTTCTCCACTCGACGGACAAACTTGTATTATATCATAATTTATACAACGATCAAACAACATAACGCATGCTGATAACGGTTACGCACAGGAAAAGCAAAAGAAAACTATATTCACGATAACTTCTTTTCTTTGTTTTTTTCCTATGGCAACCAAACCTCTGTGTGCGAGGTTACATGACTACGACTGCTTCAATAACGTAAATTGAGGTATACTCACAGTTTCCAGCTTCCTCATCTGACTCATAGGGCGATTTATGCCGGCCATTGCACGAGTTTAATTCACAAATGGTAAATAATAATAAAAATAATTAAAAGTTAGGTTTACTAAACACTGCAACCGTCAAAATCGTATTGACAAAATGAGTGTCAAATTATGTTGCTAGGGGTTGTTTACACGTTGCTAAGGAAACCGGTTAAAAAGTCTTGAACTAAAAAGTTCTGTAATTTTATTTATTTCGCATCTTACGCAGTGCACTATTTTTTTATTTTGTTTTTTTTAGTCGGCAGGCGAAGGCAGTCTATGTAGGTATGTATAAATAAATATAAATAAAATAATAAATATTGGACAACGTCAAATACATTGCTCTGATCCTAAGGTAAGTAGCTAAAGCACTTGTGTTATAGAAATCAGAAACAACGACGGTACCACAACACCCAGACCCGAGACAATATGAAAAAGTTCGTTTTCTCAGAGATGGCGGCGCCATTTAAAGTCCGGCGTGCTCGCCTTTTGGCTTCAGAGGTCGTCAAATGTGTATGTTTGTATGGTCCACCGTTGTGCGTTCTACTGAACCGTTTTTAATTAATGGTTGGCTATATAATTTCTATAAATTTTTTTATAGCGGAATAAGTATCCCTCAGATTGTAACCGGAAAAACAAACTTAGATATTCATCACGTCTTAGTATCAAAAGAAAGGTCTCGAACTTATTACAAAAATTCAAATCAGGATAATAAAACATTGCGCTTCGCATGGTTAAATATAATAAACTCTACAGAGATCGCAGAGAGACGCTTAACCGCAAGGCTAAACAAAGGCCCTATTTACGAAATGACTCGACAAGAGCTTGACAACAAAATTAGAAACACCGATATACCTTTTTAGACGGTATTTACGGTTTCTTCGTCGAAGGGTTTTGGCTTTAAACTCACGAATTTAACATATTTTAGTATTAAGCTGTTGCGGTTATTCACCACCACCTATTTTTCCATTCTTAGACTATGAACTAGCCAGCTAGTGACCGGTAGTTTCTATGCCTAGCCCAGAATTCAGGTGATTTATTTCGATCGACTGAATTGTATGAATTTGTCAATGGTTGCAGTAGTTCTATGCAGTGACTATATCCCGTGATGCAGTTATGGACGAGAACCAGCTTACATTTACCACTTATAAGTTTGAAAATGCACTTGAAACGGGCCTTTACGTATTGGATATGTATCTCTAATTACAACGCAATCCTTAATAGAAGTAAAGAGAAAAAAATATGATAGAAGCGTCACTTATGGCCAAAAAAAATTATAAACACAGAAAATCTATATTACATTTTCCAAGTGTTTTTAAGACCAACAATTAATTACGTGCTTTGCTCATATTTCTTTGCTCTACTTCATCACGTTGTAAGATGGTTCAAAAGCACAATCAACAATTAAAAGAGTCAAGACGTAACTCTAATTTAAAGCTTTTTCATTAGAGTTGAGAGGGTAAGCGGGCGCGAATGTGCACCATTGGGAGGTATGAAAATTCTCTCAGAGGGCCTCGGCTCTATGCTTAATGAAAAGGCTTCGAGGCCCACTGGAAAATTAGTGTCGCTTGAATTCATCCGAAAGACGTTATCTCATGTATGTAAACGTTTTATTTTCAAACCTAAATCTAATTTAAAAAAACACATTTTATAACCTCTGCTGAATAAATAAAAGAAAGTTGGAAAGGCAGATCTGCTGCGGTATCACAAAACTAAATAAATTCGCTTGCGCCAAATGATTATAATGAAGTAAGATGTTGCAATATTTTAATAGATTCTCGCGCTCGCTTCGCTTGCACTTTCATTATTTGGCAGTTTTACACTAGTATTGCACTGCAGTATTGCAGGTCAGTGCCTACGCTGATAACGTGATTAAAATAAATACATAAAAAATATTTGTCTTAAATAGCAAAATAACGAGTGCCTTAGACTTCTGCCATTGCCAGATACCATGGAACAAAACCCAGCACATCTAGCTAGATACTAGTACTAGTATCGTTGTCGTAACGATTTAACAAAGTTTCAGGAGTCCCTCAGCCTGCACTGCGTCTTCATACATAACGCGAAGCCCAAAATAAACTTTCGACTATAAAAATGGGTTTTATGGGCACTTTCGCAAAACCTCAGGTTTGTTGTAACGACCCGTACTAAAGTGACATACACCAATGCCTGCCTCTTTTCATTTTAGTAGTAAAGGTTTTCTTATACGTAATATAAGTTTTCTTATACATATATTTTTGTATAAATTTCAATCAAAAATATATAGATGCAAATGTAACAAAACCTTAATAAATCTAAGTAAATAAGTCTATATACTTGACATTGGCAGAAACACAGTCTGAATTCAAATACGTTCATTGCTAATTGACTTACTTTACTAGTATCGGCTAGTAGGAGAAACTCATTAGCCATTGTCAGCAAGCGCATTGCTGACGGTCTGCTAGTGTGTATGTTGCATCCTGTATACTTGTCTTGCGTCCATGTGTGCGTGAGGCTTAACTTAGTTCGGATACACACATGAGAACCAACTGCAGATAAATCTTCGGTCGTAACGTATCTCAGGCTCTAACTTCCCAACTCGATGTCATTGTGCGAAGTTTCTTGTACGTTAACATTTGTAGGAATCGATGTGTAGATACATCTACCCTTTGACAATGAGTTTGAGAAGTTATTTTAAGGAGTACGTCGAAGAAACTTGGGGCTTATGCAAATCAAATCGCTATCTGTTAGTCAGTTATTTATTTTATATAAAAGGTTCACCAAAAACTTTTACATTAAAAAGAGTAAATAAACTAAATCTAGTTACAGTGCTAAATGTACTAAGTATCTTTCATTATCTTTGCGAGATAGGATCCAATAGAAAGAGAATCGTTGCGAAGCGTTTGCCACTTGTCTAGTGAGAAGATTCGTCAAAGAACCAAAGTCTATCATCGAACATAGCTTTTTTGATTGCTAAGCTAAAGCGATGGCAATGAGCAAGCCACATCGATTTCAGAACTGATAACCATTGCGGAAGATATATGACGACCTCCGCAGCCGAGAGCCGAGTGCGCCTGACTACTTATATGGCGCCGCCATCTCTGAGGTTCCGGGTTCGATCCCCGGTCGGGTCAATGTAGAAAACGAACTTTTCTATATTGGTCTAGTGTTGTGGTACCATCGTTGTTTATGATTTCTGTAACACAAGTGCTTAAGCTACTTACCTTAGGATCAGCGCAATATATGTGATGTTGTCTAATATTTATTTACCACGAACTGGAAGACGCTGCGTGGGCAGGCCCATCCGGTGGACTTACAACTGTCAAGGTTGCGGGCAGCCACTAGATGCAAAGAGCTTAGAGCTGCTCCTTGTGGCGTTGTTTAGGGGAGGTCCAGCAGTAAACTTCCAAAAACTGATTATAATTATAATTCAGTCATTAAACAGAGGAGTTCCAAAGATTGTTGTTAAGAAACGACTATCTATATCCCACTGTTTAGTTATAGCATGTCCGTAGCGCTACAATTGAGCAAAACATAAGTAGCCGTATGTACGTATTTTGCATCGTAAACATGGACGGTTTATGCTGGGAAAACCAGGCTTTTGGTTAAGCCGGTTGACCAAAGCAGTAATTAGCCCATAAATGTATTTACGTCACACAATTTCATGCTCTTTGTATTGTGTTTGATCATCTTTTCCTATTATATTTAACCCGTATGCTCGGAAAAAAGATATCAATTAAATAATCATATATACGGTTATACGTGTTAGTATAATTTTAAGCTTTAATGATATAAATTTAATACTTTACATTTACAGTGTGACATGAAGGAGCTCATGCACACCATTTCACATCACCGATTAGTTAAAATAGTTATGATCGCAGTTTGTTACCCCTCCCTTCCCTTTGACAACTCATTATTATACTATGCCTTTGACGAGAGACCCAATTAATGGATGGCACCTTATAGAATGGTGCTACAATAGACTTAGGATATATCTATGGGTGCGACGGCAGAGGAAAGACAAGCAGGCAGACCAACGGCTTTGCTCACATTGGCAACAATTGGTATGATTAGAAGAAGTAAGACCTCTTTTATATTTATGTCAGATATACAGTACATTTAAAAACAGAAGGCGTTCCCTTAAACCCGTATATACACATCATTAGTAGATCATAATAAACAAATGAATATAAAAAATAAGCACAAATAAAAAAAAATGTTACGCCTGTAACTAAAATATCATCATCACCAGCCTATATCAGTCCACTGCTGGACACAGGCCTCTCCAAAAGGAGGATTTTGCCATAATGGCCACGCTTGGCAGGCGGGTTGGCGATCGCAGTTTGGCCAATGGTGGAGAGGAGACGCTGCTGCCCGTCTTCTTGTGGTGGTTCTCCTGTAGTCGCCTCTTACGACACCCATAGAAAGAGAAGGGTTGGTGGAATTTTTTTAGCGTGCCACTAAAATATAATAGTAGCCCGGAATAGTACCTAGCGTATTTGCGCTGCTCAAATCCCATTCATAAGTCTCGTGACGTTGCCGTTTGGCGGTATTGAGGGAAAGTGGGCATAAATAGGGTGTTTAATTTTACGTATTATAAATTATTTTTTGTGATCTTTTAAAATAATTAGCAAAAAAATCTTTTTAAAAAAAGCTTTTATTTAAACGCTCTAAAATAAAGAAAATTATATTTTCGTGCAAAAAAATGTACCAATATAATATTCTTAAAAAAAATATGCAAATATTCTCACAATATTTACAATATAATTTTTGTGACCTGGACATAAAATTGAGTACCTTACCTTGATGTAGGATACGGATCTACCTATTCTAAGCAATAAAGCCTTTACTTCCATCCCACGTAGATATCCTGTTTCTGTTCGACGGACAGAACATTAGAGTGACGAACCATGTAGGCTTAGACACCGACCTATAGGTTCTACCAGACATAACTTTCGAATTTTACACACACTTATTGTACTTATTAGCTTTTATACTAATTAAAGGTCTGGATGTTTCGAATTGTTAGTTAAATTACCAACTTCTATTATACTATTTGCCTTTTTTAAATTGATTTTCGTCTGCACTTAATTGTATTTCCTGTTTTCACTTCAGAGAAGAGTAATATGATGAAGTTTTGGCGCCCACACCTGGCTTATAAATATGTATATTCGTATATGCAGGTATGTATACCCACGCATCGCCTACTTGGCTTTCGGTAGTATGATATGTATAATTCTTGGTATTATATTAAAGTTCTAATTACGTTTTTACTTCAGCTTTACTTTTTTTAAATAATCGTGATTTCATACCTTGTTTGAGTAAAGTCTAAAGAGTCGAACGGATCAAATTCAACGAGACGTTACACGCTTATCACCGCTGAAATAATCGTTTTCATTACCTTTACACCTGTTGCACTAAAATATGTAATTACATAATTGATTGAAATTAAATTAAATTCTTTATTGAGTATATAGGCCCTCTTCTTACACACGTCCCAAAATGTAACTTAGCCCTACCATCGCTTCGGGACTACATATCGGCTGATGATGATAAAAAATTTTAAAATAGGTATTATTGGATATAGTGCACGCACCCGTCAGAATATGAGCGCATCGCTAGTCATCCAATTTTTTTTTTAGAATTTATAGGGTTCTTCAAGATTCGACGTGTTTAAAGTTTCATAGGATTTCATTAAAGTAATTCTAAAATTCGATTATTTCGGCTGGGATAAATGTGTGTCCACCTTTACTCTTATTTACATAATTGTCTTGATTAGTAGTACTTTTTGGAACAAGGTTGTGACAATTTAATTTGCCGTTTATACTCATTATTGTCGATCTTTGTAACCGAGAGGTGAGCACGCTTGGCACCGCACTCTCTGGGGTTCGATTCCCGCTCAGATTGGCTTAGAAAACAAACATTTCTATATTGTCTTGGGTCTGAGTTTTGAAATACCGTCGTTGTTTTGGATTTCTTAAACACAAGTGCTTTAGCTACTATCTATCTAAGGATATATACAATCTTTAGGATCAGAGGAATGTATGTTTTGTTGTTTAATATTTATTACAAAAATAAATACTTGTAATTTTTGTTTTTAGCAATTCCATGCAAGGTTTATTCCACGCATCGCATTCGTGCGATGGGACGTGGGTTCGAGTCCCACCTGAGGTCGATGATTTTTTTCAAGTGTTATTTATCTTTAATTAAAAAATAAATACGTTCACTTTGGACTCTGTTAAATACTAATATTTTCAGAAGCCTCCACGGGTTCTAAGACTATAAGGCCCTTTCAAAGATATGACGTCCTGGAGATAAGAAATACAACGTTGTCTGGATTCACGAGAACCCTTCCCACGCTTTACGGTCGGCCAGGGACGTGTACTTAGTCCTGAAGGAAATTATACCTAAATAATAAAAACGGGGTGTGAACTTCAACTATCGCTGATATAAAATGGCCCTTCAGGTTAACGTTGGAGTTTTCTTGAGGGAAATCAGCAACCTGGAAAAATCCTATACCTAACTCGCGTTCTATTTCTTATAATTTTCCCACGCATTTTTTAGCCTCAATCATAAAACTACAGACTTTTAACACACGGGACACCCTGTATATAACAGGGTGTCCCGTAAATCAAGGTCAACCTTGTAACCACATATTCTATACATCATATTGAAAAACTTTTGTTCTATCACTTTTAAAATTATGCATATGTTTTTCTTTACTGTCTTTACAAATCTTATTGACTAATTTGTTAATTTTGTATGGGAAGTCGATAAATGTTTATGCAAATTTGCAAAAGTGATAAAACAAAATTTGTTCACCATGATGAATGTGTGGTTACAAGGTTGAACTTGATTTACGGGACACCCTGTATATCTATATGTTCTGTGCTTTTAATGAAATGTTAATTATTATCACAAAATATTTGCATGCTAAGATGTGCATAGCGAAACATGTATTTTAATTTATACCAGGGCCCTAACCATGAACTTTTTCACGACCGAGATTGTTTGGCAGCACTTTGATATGAGCACAAAATTTTGGTCACGTGATTTGGTACCATGAACTACCTAAAACAATCTTGTTTAGTGTTGTGAAAGAACGAGTGTACTGTAAAAAATTGTCTATGCGTTGAAATAATGTCAAAAAATGATGCACGCGGTCCGAATTAGATAAAATAAATAAACGAAATATTATTGAACACAATAAATACCTGTGTTTGCTTGCTAATTACTTGAAAATATTTAAAAAAATGTATTTTGCTTGTACTAGGAGTTATTTTTGTAGAAATGTTACCTATTTTTAGCGTAAATATCAGCCTTTCTTAATGAGCTATGACTGAGCTCTTGATTTTTAAAAATCATTTCGGACCAAGAGTCATACGTCATGAATCTACGTAGTATTATTTGATCAGTGTCATGAATAATCAAATTCAAGCGTAGTGGTTCCATTCTCTTTGGATAAAATTATAAAAAAGTTAAAGTCAGTATTTGATGTAAGCACTCGTATTTACAATTTATTTTACAATTATTTTTTTCTAGACTCGAAAGCACATTTCAAGAATGTGTTCTGTTAATTTATGATTTTACTTTATTTATAGGTAACACTTATAATAGTTCAATTGTATAACGATGTTTGCATGGACAACATAACACAATAAATTATCATTTTATGGGTTTCTTGATTCATTTCGAGAAACTTTAAATTATCTTAAGTACCTTATATATACCAGAGGGGAAAAAAGCTAACAGCGTCCGGATAAGGTACCCCTGGTACCGGAGCAGAAGAAAGCTAGCAGTGTCATGATTAGGCATCCAAGATACTAAGTCGTTGAAATCAGAATTCGATGAAGACAGAGCCTCACAAGTGTTTATTATCCGTGTTTCTAAAAATATTGTGAAAGCCAATCGTTAAGAATAAATAGTGTTAATAAATGTAAACCCATTAAATTATTTTAATAATACAAACTGGTACACAAGGTATTTTAAAATTATACTAATCCACAGCTACTCACTTTGTCTTTTAGTACTTCACTTGCTATTGAAAAAAAAGGTGGCATTTACTAAACTAGGTTATTCAATTAATTATCCGCAACGGCCACATCTTAGAGGCATAGGAAGCGGGGTGCTTCATCTTACGCAGCAAAGCTGCTCGAGCGATTGCTGCTTCGAATGTAGGTACTTGTTTATCTTGACTTCACCACTCTCCAGCCAGCAAGCATGCTCCACCATCTCAGCAACCAGGAGCAGAGCGATACGTCCGTCACAATTTTGTTTCCCGAACCATGCGCCGGTAAAGGAATAGTAAACTAAACTAAGAATAGTAAACTAGTTTGGCGCGTTGCATGTTCGATTGTAGGGGGCCCTCTACCATCTCCTCAACATCACACTATTACATGACTGGCCAACGGACGATAGTCGGTGTGATGAGCCCAGCAGGTTCACGCCGACGGGAGCCCATTTGTATGGCGTAGATTTTTATGGGAAGTCCGGCCAGCCAGTCTATACATACTGTCTATCTATTCAGCCTTTTGCAGTCCACTGCTGGACACAAGCCTTGACAATGCCCAAAGAGCATGATCACCCGCATTTTTCATTCATCCACTGCCAACTATCGTCCTAAGGTTGGTCCATGTGGGGCTGGGGGGCGTCCTACACTACGGCTATCTGTCATTTATATATAAATAGTTCAAAGTATGTATACTACCTCATAACGATACTATTTTTAGGGTTCTAAAAAATCTAAAAACCAGCCTAGTGCACGTCGTGCTACGCGCAGTATAGGGTTTCATAGTTGCCCGTGGTAGTTCCCACGATATATTGCAGCAATTATTTAATTAAGTCTTCATTTAAGTCACTTTAAAAGTATCCCTTTAAGAAATTTTCGAACGACGACAAAATTAAACGATTATTACTCGTAAAACTAACAGGTCTATCTTAACCGTTATAATTTTCCTTAAAAATTCATGGAAAGCACTATAACCATGTTTTTTTCCAGAATTTTAAAACCAATAGTTTTATTTACGCCCTACCCGAACAAAAATTGGCATTTTAAAGTTTAATATTTGGCAAACGGAACTCTAAATCGAAAAGTAGTCTTAGCAACCCCTAAACCATTTTAAGGGACCTATTCAACGATGGGCTAGACGATGAAAAAATAATCACCCCCACGTTACACGTATAATAAATAAGTATTGGACAATATCACATACAATGCTCTGACCCTCTAGCACGAGCAACAAAACACGATACGATATGATATGATATGATATAGCGATTTATTGCCTCTTTACTTTCAAAATATAAATATATATATGGATAACATAGCCTCCTCCTTTTATTGAAACAGTGAGCATGTCCTTGCCGGCGACGTCACGGTTATGTTATACGCTTTTTCGATAAAAGTTCATATTTTGACAAAAGATATGCGATAAAGTGCTATATCATATCATGTTTTGTTGCTCATGCTATAGGGACAGATCCTAAGGTAAGTAGATTAAGCACTTGTGTTATAGAAATCAGAAACAACGACGGTACCACAACACCCAGACCCGAGACAGTATAGAAAGTTCTTTTTCTACATTGACCCGACCGGGAATCGAACTTGGAACCTCAGAGATGGCGGCGATATATCTTTTCGGGCGTGCTCGCCTCTCGGCTACGGAGTTCATCTAGTATCGGAGCTACCCTAAAATTATATATTGCAAAATTTTATGCTATCATTTTGTCAGCGTGATTGATTTACAAATCTTCACAATATTACAGCTCTCTAGAGTCAACAGCAAAATCTCGGACGGACAGACAGACACACAGACGGACATGACGAAACTATAAGGGTTTCTTGTCAGGACTACGGAACCCTAAAAGCCGGAATAAAATAAGTATTTAAGGGGGCTTCCATATAACAAACTCGATTTAATTGTCCATTTTTATAGATAATGTTGCTCGAAGGGTTCCCTTCGTGCGCGAGTCCGACTCGCCCTTGACCGTTTTATAAAGTGAACTATTTACTAAAACCTACTCACTTAACCAGGACCAAGGTGCTAACTAACGTACGGTGAGTGGGTATAGAACAGTGGGTTAATCTTAGTCCCGGACCAGCAAATGAACTCTGAATAAGACGTGTTTAATATACAGGGTGTTAGGTAAATAGTATTTCAAGCTGAAACTAGCCCATGTTACCATTATAATATGCATTAAATTCTATCGTGAAGACAGAAAAGACCATGCAAAAAATCGACCCCACCCACCAGCAGACTTCAAATGTATCTCAGTTAATAGATCTCGACTGCTGGTGATTTTATACTATGACGGCATCTCTCGTAGGAATGAGGTTTTCATGAAAAAAAAAACTTTGTAAATATGTTTTTTTTTTCATTGATTTTCCGTATTTTTCTATAATATAGTGCAGTTAATTCTTGTAAAGAACGTACTTAAGCACACTGTGGCAAACCATACTCCGTTGTAACGTTAAAGGCTGCGACCAGACTACATATGGTCCAGATCTGGCGAATGCGCCGCGAACACGAAGCTCGCGCCCGGCGCGCGGACTTTTGTCCCTATAGCTAGTGTATGCTAGTCTAGGCCTATAATACTCAAACTTATAGTAATATTGTCATTTATTGAGGGTTAAAACAGGGTTTCATTGTTTTGGTTTTCGTATACCTACAAGAAAACGTTTACGTTTAATACAGGGTGTCCCAGAACTCAACGTTAAGCCGAAACGGGGTGACAGGATTGATTGTAACCATCATGAGAAAAATCAGAAAAAAATCTTTCCCATGCAGTTTGAAAATTATGGGCATTTTAGAAAACCCTAGAAATTTGGTCAAACTGTAACCATTTTTCGGTTACTGTGGTTAATTTTTATTATTTTTGTTCATTTAAACTTTGGAACCGTAACCCTAAATAACATTTCTAGAATCACAGTCAAAAATAATGACACAATTGCCCCAAGTTTCCGAGAATTAGGACTATTTGTTAAACTATGTTTTTTTTTTTTTTAATTTGTCGACTTTGGAAGGCCCCCTCCTTTAACCTGTATGCTCAAACATTTGTGAGCGACCCGAGCTTATTGCTTAAAAAAAATGTACTAGAGTGCCTTGACTCCTCCTCTCAAAAATGTAAACCTGATGTAACCCGATTTTTGCTAACCCATTTTACCCAGTTAAAATGTTTTTAGGGTTCCGTACCCAAAGGGTAAAACAGGACCCTATTACTAAGGCTCCGCTGTCCGTCTGTCTGTCTGTCCGTCTGTCACCAGGCTATATCTCATGAACCGTGATAGCTAGAGACTTGAAATTTTTACAGATGATGTATTTCTGTTGCCGTTATAACAAAAAATACTAAAAAACAGGATACCATAAATATTTAAGGGGACTCCCATACAACAAATGTTTTTTTTTTTGCCATTTTTATAGAAAATGGTACGGAACCCTTCGTGCGCGAGTCCGACTCACACTTGGCCGGTTTCTTGGCCGGTTTTTTATTCGCCCAAGCTCTTGGTAGGTTCTTAATTTTATGGCAAAATGATGAGAGAGAAGGATAGTGGACATGTTTGCCATGAGTGAACAAGACAGATAGTGACGCCACTTTTACCAAAGTCAACAAAAGTAAGTAAAATTAATAAAATAATAAAATATCTTGACCTAGTTTAGTTTAGGTTTATTGGAATAAAAGTCAGATAGGAATTATTGTAATAGGATATGTTATTTCCCATATGAGTATAAGAGTATGAGATTGGACTCCCTTTTCCGCACTTAAACTCAAAGTCGGTCCTTTATACGTGGGGGATGTGATGGTTACGGTTGCAACCAGCCTAGCTCCGCCCAGAAGCGCAGAAGTTTCCTGGGTTTTTCACAGACTTCGCGGAGCGACCTTCGGTTTTAAAGGATTTCATTACTATGTGATGCTACCGCCTCGCATTCCAAGACTACGTGGGCGGCGGTTTCATCTGTAGTTAGACAAGCCCTGCAGAGAGGGCTGTCTGTGTTGCCTATGGTGTAAATATGTATGTTTAGGAGACAGTGACCGGTTACTGTCCCCACGATTATGCGCAGATTTTATCTATCAAGGTTGAGTATACGCCGAGTCAATTTGGGTGTGACCCCTGAGATGGTCAGTTTCGATTGTCTGCATGCTGTACTCAGAGTCCATCGTTCGTTATGTTGGGATAAAGCACTGTGTCTAATCCAGGCGCGCAGTTGGGAATATGGTAAGAGGAGGATCGAGGGTGGCCTCTCTATGACCATGTCCGAGCCCCTTCTCTCCAGTACATCTGCGGCATCGTTGCCTAAGGAATTACTATGCCCTTTTATCCACGGCAGTGTTACCTTGTTGACCCTTCCCATCTTTTATATTTGAATGAATTTGTTCTTAGAAAATTATTTACAAAATGTCAAGCGATTGCCTGTGGATCCGTACTCTTCGGTTTGTAACAAAACACGTACCCGGTTACCTTAAACCCAAAATAAAAAATCTTTATTATATATATAAGTAAAATAAAGTTAATAATCAATAAGGTCCTAAGATAATAAAGATATTAATTGACTTCCTCTTAGGGGATAGGGGATAAAGCCTGTCCCAGACAGAAGCGGCCTGAGGTGGCGGCCGCGGCCGCGGCCTGTTGTGTGGTATGAAGGTCTTATTTACTATTCAAATCCACGTAGCCGCGTCCGCAAGCTCCGCCCAGCAAAAGGAGAATTTTGTCTTCTAAATGACTTAGTTTAGACATCCATCCGCGATGACGAGTAGGCAAGAAATGGCGGTCTCGGCCGCGGCCTGAAGAGTCATTTCTTTATATCTTACTATGCGAGTGTGTTTCATAATGAAATACCGAACGACCAACGTACCTATATTTTAAATTGGCCGCTGCGGCTAGTTGTAAAAAAATGCAACTGGCCGCACCCCGCGCGAGCGCACATACCGGCTGCTGAGCAGAATCGGGCGAAGCTTGCGGCCGCGGCTAGCCGCGCTCCGGCCGCGCAAGTCGCGTGGATTTAAATTGTACTGAGACTTTCATACTACACAACAGGCCGCGTCTGTCTGGGACAGGCTCTCTTGCTCACATACAGCAACTTTTTCGACAGAAGATAATTTAAACCTTAAAAAAAACTTACATTGTCATACGAAACTGCCGACCAGATTACATCAGTTTGTACAATATAAAGTTTAAAAATATAATATAGGTAGGAATGCTAAGGGATGTTATGTCTCAATGATGAGTAAATGCAGAATGCATGGAAGAGAAAACAGACTAGAAACTAGTGAAAAAAGACTTGGAACATGGCACGCGAACGGTGATGATGATGATGGTGATTGGTGATGCCAGGAAGGTCATGATTTATCTATGCACCGAATTTCATTGAGAGCGGATAGGTATATCATTTCAATACTTGACTATGTTTAAACAACTTCTTTATGTCTTGTACCAAATAAATGATTTTCTATTAGAAATAAAATAGAATTTATACAGTATTAAGACAAACATCCAAACGTTATGGATTTAAGAATTTTTTGCCTACCTTGCAATAATAACTTTACATGTAACTTATTAGTTGGACTATTGAAGCGTTTCTTTGTTGCTCACGCTGTTCTTCCCTTGAATCGCATAAAATATACATGAAATAATCACTTTCTCTAGAGAAATTCAACACACGATAGGTACTACTCGTAAAATGCGTACCTATCTGATTTTGCATAGTGAAACGTATCTTGTATTTATGGTATTACCAAGAAGTAATCACTACGTATTACTACTAAGTTCTATGGTTTCCAAAAAGCTGGTAATATAATAAATTTATGTAACGGTTATTGATTTCGGTTCAAAATTTTGGTAATGTCATAATTTGAAAGCTGTCACAAATATAGATTAGATGTTGACTTTTTAGTCTATTCCGAAACAAGGTCTCAACGTAGGTCAAAATTTATAGCTCAATTAGCTCATTGTTCGGATTCAGTTTTGTGCCATACAAAAATTTCTAGCACTTGGCATACAATCTCAGTTTTTAAAACCATAAAACCTTAACATAATTGCATTACCTCTCGCCTAAAATTTTTCATTTCAGAGTATATTGCTCTATTCGTTTTTCATTTAATTTTGTTTTCGGACAGCTGCTCCGTGTTTTTCATGGATATGACATTAGGCATAGACTAGGCAGATACAACAATAGAAAGAGACAAAGTTATCTGTTGACAGTAGTTTTGGATATTGCGTTCTTTTTCTTCTGACGACCAAGATATAGACAAGTCGTTCATTCTTTCACATCACTAAACAAACACATTTAAAGCAGTTCATGGTACGAATAAAAAAAAAGAAAAATCAAAATTGCTAAATAGCATAATTGCTTTTACGATTTCCGGAGAATCAAGCGAAGTATCATAATGTTTTATGCAAATATATACATATAATTAATCCTATTTTTGTATCTTGCTACTATTTTTACAACATTCATTTAGAAATTCAGAAAACAATAAAATATAAATTTCCATACAAATTATTTTGACATATGAAATCGATTTCTAGCTGTCATTAGTGTCATAATAAACGTCATTTGTACTGAAATGAGTGAATGATAGGCAAAATTGTTTGTTGTCAAAATCCAATAAATGTGATTGTTTTTACGACTTCATGGTAGGAAATTGACAGATTTTGACAGATTTGTGATTGTTTTAACAGTTCATGGTTAGGGGGCTGATCATCTTTTGTAACCTGTTTCGAGCCAATAAATAATCATTTCATTTAATTTTTTAACACTTCTAGGTATTAAATTTGGATGACAAGGATGTAATCAAGATAAATAACACTTGAAAAAAATCATCGACCTCAGGTGGGACTCGAACCCACGTCCCATCGCAAGCCGGGCGAGTATTTTTTTTCATTTTCATTTTTTTTCAAGTGTTATTTATCTTCAATTAAACCTTGCATGGAATTGCTAAAAACAAAAAAAATACAAGGATGTAATCATTTGATAGCATCAAGCTAGTCTTATGCTAGATCTAGGAAGTGGAAATCTTTAGTAGTAGCTCCTAATAAAACCATCAAGTTAAATGATTCGTTTTGTCGAGCCACATTACATTTTATAAATGCTTTTTAAAAGATTTTTGTACGCGCTATAATATAAACATGAAGAAGTCACAACTTTTCTTAACCATACACATTTTTACGAAGATTCTTGAGAAGTATCACGAAAAATAAAAGTGATTTATGGATTCCTTTTAACAGTGGAAAAGGTGGTATTTGCCGTTTAAACAGACTCGCTCAACATTGCAGCTGGGAAATAGCTGGGAAGTGAGAAATATTTTAGACAATCTGGCGTTTATTCGCGGTGTCGTGCCGGCCGCCATTCTGGCGAGAAACCGTGAACCACCGTCATATAATATACGACTGGTGGTGTATAATGCTCTTTTAATTCTAACGCTGAAATACATGGTGTTTCCAAAATATCCGCTGCCGCTACTATGTATTACGATAGTGAGGGAATTTCATGCCCTGGAAGTCATATTTTTTTTTATTGAAAAAATAATAGACTTTTAAAGATAAATAACACTTGAAAAAATATCACCGACCACAGGTGGGACTCGAACCCACGTCCCATCGCATGCCGGGCGAGTGCTTTACCAACCAAGCTACCGAGGACATCACGTGACACGATGAAATTTCTCAAGTGTTTCTTCTCGCTGTCGAAGCCAGCGTATCTCTGATCAATGTTATAGCTATATGTATAGCTGAGTAGTATTCGAGTCCCACCTGCGGTCGATGTCGATGATATTTTTTCAAGTGTTAATTATCTTTTTTTATTTTTTATTCTTTTTAACCTTGCATGGAATTGCTAAAAACAAAAATTTACAATAATAGACTTATTAGGAAGAAGATTAGTCCTCATTTTGTTTATAATCATCCACACTTGTCCAACTAGCGCGGAACGTAGTAAGAGGGAGCTAGTTGGACAGGTGTGTTACAAAAATTAAACAAAGTGAAGCTTAATTTTTAGTTAGTAATATTATTTTTAAATATAAAATAGATGACGTCTGGGGCATGAAATTTCTTCACTATCGTAATCTTTTTAAGTAATAAGTACTTTCATTCAAGGCAGCCGCGGCATATATTTTTGAAACACCCAATATATTTAAGAGGCAAATCAAAAAGGTACATTAGGCTTGTAAATAATTTAATTTTGCTATTTGTAGTAAAATTTATTTGTCTGCAATCTGCTTCGAAAATTATGCCAGGCCATAATCGTTCGAATGCGAACATTTCACTTCCCCATACACCGCATAACAATTGTCCTATAAAAAGTCGTTGTGATTGAGCACCAGAATCAGCCCCTAGGACGTTATGCGATATTTCAATCACACCTTGCATATCCGTCCCATTAGTTGAAGCTATCAACTGAACAAACATTGTCCGATTTCCAAAAATTTTCAACTAAATCCAGGTAAATCCTACCGTAATTTGTCGTCAGGAGTCGTAACCCAAAGGTTTGTCCTTCGAAAGTCACACATACGTAGCGATGTTCAACCGAGAGCATGCACGATATGGGTAGAAAACGACTAATTCCCCTTTTTACCCGAAAAAATAGGTTGACATCAGTTTTTTACCCATATTGGGAAAATTTCCCAGGTATTTCCCTACCCTCTTTTTCCCATCGCTACGCATACGTGTTGCGTGACTATACACAACGCAATGTGACCGTAACGACATGCTCATTTATATTAACGCTAATCAAAATTCTACAAATGATACCGCGATATTAAAACCTTCAATTTGCTAGTTAGGGCAAAGAACTGCTTACGAGCTCATTAAGTTTTTTTTTTATCCTAAGGAAAGTTGCTAAAGCACTTGTGTTATAGAAATCAGAAACAACGACGGTACCACAACACCCAAACCCGAGACAATATAGAAAAGTTCGTTTTCTACATTGACCCGACCGGGGATCGAACCCGGAACCTCAGAGATGGCGGCTCCCTAGATAGTCCGGTGTGCTCGCCTCTCGGCTACGGAGGTCGTCATTGGATTTCACTTAAAGGTATTTAAGGTGAACCTAATCTAAATTCTAGCAATGATATTTCTAGGTGACTCTTAACTAGTTTTTGGTCACAGATACTTACTATACAGGGTGTTAGGTAAATGGTATATCAAGCCGAAACCAGCCTATGTTAACATATGCATATAAATAGTATGGTGAAGTCAGAATTTAGATATAATCCTAAAAATAATGTTTTGTATGCAAATTGAAAAAATAAAATGATGATATCAAAATTCTGAGAGTCCGACAGTTGTTCTGCGACGTACTTAACACAACACACATACACACACACGCACACGCACACGCACACGCACAGACACACACACACAGACACAGACACAGACACAGATTCGATTTCCGTTTAGTTCACTTCAGACCAAGCCAAACCAACTTAAAATTATATTAAGTACCAAGGATATTAATTTCTTCTTTTGAAACCATGACAATGAATGTGTTTTATTTCTTTTTTCTGAAGGATGGAAAGAAGATTCGTTAAATAACCAAAAAACCGGCCAAGTGCGAGTTGGACTCGCGCACGAAGGGTTCCGTACCATTATCTATGAAAACAGCAAAAAAACACGTTTGTTGTATGGGAGCCCCCTTAAATATTTATTGTATTCTGTTTTTTAGTATTTGTTGTTATATCGGCAACAGAAATACATCATCTGTGAAAATTTCAACTCTCTTACTATCGCGGTTCATTAGACACAGCCTGGTGGCAGACTGACAGACAGATATACAGACAGACGGACAGCGGAGCCCCACAGTAATAGGATCCCGTTTTACCCTTTGGGTACGGAACCCTAAAAACGACTATAGGTATACCGTCAAAACGACCGTTTTACCTCAGTCGGCGCCAGGGTTAAGCGAGCTTAAGAATCCTGGCAGTATTTCTCACCTTGACATGTTAAGAGCCAATTTCACCAAACTCGGTTAATCACTAAGAAAGGATTAACTCATCGGACTGTAATTGGTACTTCAAATCCTTAGAGCATTCAACCAACAGGAGACGACAAGCTCGCTAATTTCTATGCGAAAAAGTCTTTCATTTCTTGCGGGGGGCAGGGAGTAACGCACACATAGGAAATTAACACTAATGCATTTTGGATGTCATTGCTACGCTCGCACACAACAAAAATATCTAACACTAGCTTAAACTAGACGCACACACATATATTCACACACAAGGACAACTTATCCATGCACGAGTGTGACGTCAGTTTTAAATAAACGAAGATAGTGCTTAACACTATCGATAAATTATATCGATGAGTTCTGCCAGTATTATGATAAGGTTTTATTCAATTCAGACTCTTTATTATGTGTAAGATAGAAACATTCCTTTTGGCTTTCATTAAGATCTACAGGGTTATTTATTAATATAGGTCAGTATGGTTGAGTCTAAGGGACGAACTATACCCAGCCGGAAATCCGGGTAAGTATGGTTTCAATCCATCGCTTAAGCAATAAGGTCGTTTTTGAACGAATTCTAACAGATTCCGGCTGGTTAAAGTCCAAGCCTTAAACTGCAAGAAATACCTGTATAATTTGGTTTTCAGGTAAATTTCTTAAATAAAATTAAAAATACTGGGCTATAACCCGCAAAAATCGTAAATATAATTGAGGGAAAGTTAGAAGGTTGAATTTTGTACAGGAAAAAGGTGTTAACTATTTTAGCTATATTCTCAAACATTTTCTTTTTGCATTAGAAAAAGTTAACAAATATAAGTGCTATCATGAAATAAGAAAAACATAATAGGCTATTTTTTTTGCTTGCTTAGACATAAAGTTGTAAATGAATTCAAATATTATTGGTCTGGGTCTGTCTGTGGTGGTGACTGGAGATGGTTGGCTCGGAAACTTTATAATATAAAGTTATGTTTCTTCGGAATGGATTCATTTTTATGACGTAATTAGTAATTGAGAAGGTGGTAAATAATAATTAATAAAAATCATTACCCGAAACATTATCAAATCCGCGATAATCCGTTCAAAACACGACCCTATTGTTTAAGCGATGGATTAAAACCGTACTCACCTTGACCAGTTTCCGAATGGGTATAGTCCGAGCCATAAAATACGCTTAAATAATAAATAATCTGTTAACTTTTAGCAACAAGACTTTTGTATACTCGTTCACCAAAAATACACGAAACACAAGTTTCTCTAGAGTTTAAGGCTCGGTTTATACGCTGCCAGATTCCGTTAGCATCCGCAAAAATCCGTTCAAAAAACGACCTTATTGCTTAAGCGATGGATTGAATCCGCGTTAACCCGATTCGGTTTCTGACTGGGTATAGACCGAGCCTAAGATAAATGATAAGATATTTAGGTGCCTCAAAGATTTTGTCGTCACCCTTTGTAATGTTATATTTTCGCAAAAATAATGAAAATTAATATTTACTGACATCATAATATGGACAAATTATAATAATGCCTATTGTAACATAAATAAAATCCGTATTCCTACAGTAAAGCAACCAAATTAAACAAAATTTATAACAGCATACTGTTTTTTATTGTATGTGTAAATAAATAACAACAAAAATGCTTGTAACCTTAGTCTTAACATTATTTTTGTGTTATATACATTTATATAAACAATTAAATCGAATCCATCCGTTTATTTTCCCAACGGGTGGGTTCATTGTGAATGTTCCTATTCCCATTTTGGAAATACATCCAGGTGGAATCCCAAATCTAGGTGACCTTAACACTACGGTACACGCGCCTCTAAAACGTTCATGAGTGCTCGCGTGGGCTTCACTTGTAGCCCATTTTAAATTGAAATATAGTAAAAGATAATCGTTTAATTTTTAAATAAAACATTTTTATTAATAAAAATGACATTTATTAAGTAAACCGAAATAAAAAAATATATTTTCTCTTTCTTAAACTTAAAATATTAACAATACTTCAGACGTCTCAAAAAATCACATAATTATTACTTATTTGAGATCAATCAACTTTTGGTGTAATTATTACATTGTTTTTAAAACTTTTTTTTCAATTTTCATTAAATGAAGGACAAATTAAAATTTGGTTAACATTACATATACGCCTGTAGTATTTCGAGCAAGTTTTCCTTGTACTGCGATCGCGCATTGTGCTACAAAACGTACAGCGTACAACCCCCCCAACGAATTGATATATTTCTTTGTTGAGGAGCTTCTGACACATTCAGCAATAATTTTGCTTTTGTTTTTATGCTTCATGGAATATTATCCTGATGAATACTTCTAAAATTAATTGTTTCACAAGCTCAAACCCCAAAGCCTAAAGAAAAATGCGTCTTAATTTTTTTTCATTTGAATTATTCAACGGATACATATTTCAAGCAATCTTTTAATAAAATATCAACAAACAGTAAGTTTGCAGTATAAAAATATAATTTAGAATACAAAAACTAATAAGAAAAGATAAATACTTACATCAATTTAAAAAATATTACGGTCATAAAAAGTTCAGCCAGTGCACGCATGGGCTACATACGTAGCCCAACAACTTTAAATCGTTATTTTTCAAACGTGCACCAGCGTCGATCGCTCACGCCACACTGAATGTGTCGAGCAACAACCAATCTGAGCTTAGCTAGAGACTCGAAGTTAAATCACGCGTTTTCACGAAGTTATGAACAAAAACAATACCCTGGGCTACATATGTAGCCCACGCGTGTACTCTAGTGTTAAGGTCAAGTGGTTAAATCGATATCGATATTTTGTTTTTTTGCTATCCCATCACCAATTTTGCTGCAGGGTGGCCAGCGTAGGTATATCAATAAAAATCTCAAATTTTCAGAATAAGTTCGCCAATATATAATATTATTGAACTAGACCGATTATTTGCAAATATTTATAGTAATGATACTTTTAAAAGTAATTATTAAGTCCAATAAAATGCGCAAAACTTAAACAAGAATCATAATTGTTAACTGTGATATATCATTAATTTAATAAGCATCTATTGTTATCAATATTATTAAAAATATCAAACGTGAAATACCAGTGTGATTTCAAATTTGGGTACTTCAGTATAAAAAATTACGCTTAATAGGATTTTTTTCCTTTTACTGGTATCACTTTTTGATTGACGAATTTTATAAGGTTTTTGCAATTTTAAGGCATAATTTGCTAATATTGAGACTCAATAATACTTATAGATGAAAATTTACGCTGTCCTTTAGCACATAAAATGTTTCTGATCTTTTTTAACACGAGCACACGGCGTAATTTGGCATTTTTAGCTGCTGTCCTTCCACGCTCACCGTGATTTGCCAATGATGGCGGAACGCGATGCAAATAGTTTTATATAACCTCTGTGATCGACGGTCATAGACTTGTGGCAGAGGGGAATGCCTGTCAATGGCGTCTCCTGTTGGTTGAATGCTCTAAGTTCAAATCCTCTGTAACTAATTTAATCCTTTGTTATTAAATAAACGATATTATTAAAATAGAGTTTTAAATACGTAATAGTAAAATAGTTATGTCTAACTACTTTTGTCGTAAACAACGAAACTGGAATTATTAATGAACTTTGAATAGGTACCTAAATGTATTCTTTTTTAGCTGTAGCTGTAGCTACTAAAGATTGTCTAAAAGAGATTGCTTTTAGCAATAAGAAGCTTTTTTTTTTCGGGGTTCGAATCCCGCGAGGGGCAAATGTTAGTGTGATGAGCACGAGCATTTGCACCTAAGTCATGGATGTTTATAAACGTATTTAAGTATGTTTATCCGTTATCTAGTCGCCATAGCACAAATTTGCTTAGTTTGGGGCTAGATAATTGGTGTGATTGTGAAAACAATTTATTATTATTATAATTGTGGTTTTTTTTGTAAACATAAACTGTTTCGTATTTGTATGGTGAGCAAAAAATAACGTCTTATTTATCTAAATGATCATTTATTTAGTGGCTATGGAGTGAATAATCCTCTCTGCATTTATCCAATCCTATAGTATCGGTTAGTTTAGCCACTTTGGTTATTTCGTAGATATTCTGAATACAATTCAGAAGGTCAGGCAGGAAATGCACATGATAAATGTCTAGAAGGCGTTAACTCTGATCTCGTTCAAGTACCAAATGAGTTATGTATTAAGCCTAGAGAGTCCATACATGACTCCTTTTTAATTACTGTAGACACAGCACTGGCTTTCCCTTATAAATAACATGTAATTTGTGTGCCAATATGAACGCACTAGTGTCCCGAGAACGAATGTTTACTTATTTAAATATGACTGCCATCTCACAGCCATTACTAATTATACTTTTATGGACACTGGCATCTGCCTTCAATGACCTATAGCGCCAAATTAATCAAACAGTCACGAATGTATTATACCAATAGCCTGTCAAGTGTAACACATGATACAAAGGTCAGTGTTTAACCCCAAAACGCCGGTTAGTCCAGACTCCAGCCACTTTTCGCCCGTAGATTCCAGAGTCGGCCGGGTCTGTCACCGATGCACACCTTGGGAGGTTACGTGGGTGCAAATTGAATGCGGGATCGTGATGGATCCCACAACAACGCGCTTGTCCAATTACAAAACAATTGCGCATCAATTAAACGTAACTTTAAGAAAGTAAGTAAAGTTCGCGTTCATGTATTCTTATCACGTGTTTGCGCATTTCGTTGCCAGTTTTTGGCAACAGATGTATTTTCGATGCGATACAGCCGAAGAAAGATACTAGGTACTATGTTAATACTATAATAATGCAGGGAATTAATACTGAAAGACTATGACTATTGACAAACCTGTTTCGCCAGTTTTAGCTTTTTCTTTTTAATGATTATTTATAATGCTGGGGCTTCACCTGCGTTAAATGTCATTGATAAGTCCCATATTTATATAAAATAGCGTAGGTACTTATTAATGGTATTAAACGCAGGTAAAGTCCCAGCGTAAAAGTTACAGGAATAAAGACTAGTGTAGTATTAGTTTTATTTTATTCTGTGGCTTGGTGGTCGATATCTCCCTGAAAAACACTGCCGATTTATCAGCTACGATAAGCTAAAATCCGCTACGAATGCTACAGCCAGTCTTTCGTAGTCCTTAACTGTAGCCGTAGCAAGTAGTCGTAGCACATGGAAAAGCATCAGAGCGCAGTGCCGCATTCGGGGGCGCGGGGCGGGAGGTGCGGCGGCACCGGCAGTCATGCCTCGCGCGCCCGCACCGCCTGCCGTGTTCGCCGCCGCGCTCGCACTTCTGGCCGCGCTCGTCGGTGAGTTACAAATTCAAATGAATACCATCCCGCGAACTTTGAAAATGGAACACGAAAGTAAACTGCCTAAGTTTTCTTTTTTTCTTCCACTTTTCATTGATGTGAAAAAGTTTTAAACATACGAAATGGCCAGTAAGTATTTAGTGTCGAACCACCTAGATTCGCAAAGGATGAAACGGGCACGACCTATCTGCATAATAAATGCATTCAGTTTACGGAGATGGAAAATGCAAACAAATGCAACGTGGAAGTGGAAAGCGGTTAAATTGGACAGTGCTATGATTATTTAATATTTTAGACGGAAACAACTTCAAAATTATTTTGATACCGAGTTTCTCGCAATCACAATTAATAGGACAACTTAATAGTGCTAAACAATACCTTATTTTACTAGTGCTATTCCGTTAAATTGATTTATAAATTGCAGGTTTAGACTACCTATATGAAGTAAGTAATTGGCGAGTGATATTAATTTTACTCTTGAAGGAATTTTCTTTCGTATGTTATTGGTGTTTTTTTTTAAGTTTTTAAAATTTTCCGTATTACCAATAAAATTTAACAGAATCAATCATTTTTCTTCCCGAATAAGATACTTGAATATCGATAATATTCACCACTTCTGCTTTGAGACAATATTCGTCGACTAAAAATATGTCGAAAAAAAGCTAAACTCATTTTATTAAAAGTGATTTCTTATATAAGTAATAAATCTATTAATACAAAATTTGTGAAAATTTCATGATATTAACTACAAATTAAATAGGTATGCTTTTATTCTATACCCCGTGGGAAATCTTCATTTAATTATTTATTTATTGGATTACCAACATAAGTTACAGTAATTATTCAGGTACATTTAAATATTTACATAAGGTGACATATACCTAACTGTTCTTACAATTAAAGGCAACCACAGCATGCATTTATTGTGCTTAAAAATAATGATAATAAATAGTTACAATTTAAAAAATAAACATAGTAATAAACTACCCAAGTTAAGTGCAAGTAGCTCATTTACGTCATGCATTTCCAAATGTAATTCGCATTGACCTCGAAACGGTTACACTGCCATAGTGCGAAAAAGTACGCATTAGACCTGCATCGTACCGCATCAGTGGGATAATAAGACAATCCTGATAGGTTAGTACTTAGTAACGCTCCTAGAATGAGACTATACCAAAAAAATTGCTACGCAATGGGCATAATAATATATAATAAGTTGCCAGCCCATGTAAAACTTTTACCATTATATAAATTCAAAAAAGTCTTGCATGCTTGGTTAATTCTTTGTAATTTTTACACTGTAAGCGAATATTTGAATTCATAAATTTAGCAGTTTATTAATTAACTTTTTTAAAATGTTTGCATGCTGGAATGTATACAGCGAAACATGGATCCTACTCTGTACCTGCCATCTTATGTAACCTGTTTCTAGCAAATAAATTATCTTTATCTTTATCTGCGATCCTATACATCTTTATAAGTCAATCCCTTATAACCTTTTAAAAGAACACTTAAGATAATCTTGTTTACAAACAAACATGTATTTAAGACAGCTAAACGTTGCCAACACTGTCTTGTCAAGGTGATATCAATATTAAAGATAAAGGTCGGGTATGGTCCGAGCCTACCGTCAGGGTCCCTGCTGAAAACCAGCGTCGTGATACGTCCCTGACTGTCACGACAAATGCTGAGCGGGGGCCTTTTTGACACATACTGCTTTTTATTATCCTGTAAATGTTTTTTTTCCTTTTGTATTCTGTGTGTGTCAAATAAATCTTTTTCTATTCTATTCTATTCTATATTTATTTACAAAAACATGTATGAGTTTATATTACATTTTAACGTGTTAGATTATATTGCAATATGTTCTTGATATTAGTATTGGAAGTAAAATGGGTTATGGCGCATTCTCTTTACGTGCGGGAGAATTTTTTAAAGAATGCAAGCCATAGAGCCCGCATGCTGGGAATCGTTTTCATTTGTTGTTGGCTTCCGAATGTCGGTTTCTAGAAATTACTATAAGGCATGCTATAGGGCTAGCATGCGGGGAATCGTTTTCATTGGTCGTTAGGGTCCACTTGCGATATGCCTAGTACCAATCACCAAGTTATAGGAAACTGGCTCTATTACGGACAATATGTCATAGATTCAAATTCTTAATTTGCCATAAATAGGGTAGGTATGTATAATGTTGTTAATTCATTTAATGTAGCTTACAGACCTATTTAGCCATAAGAAACAGCAAGCATTTTTTTATCTTAGTTTTAACAAATTAGTCTGTATCATATCCAGAACTCGTAAATTATCTGATACAATATAATTCAATAACAATAATGTCAGTAAATCGCGATTTAAACTCGATTTTTTCATGTCAAATAAATCATGAAAGTCAACATTATGTAATTTGGTCATTTTGGAATTCTTTAACACTATTATAACATTATACATAAACTATAAGACCCACGATTACTGTGTGGGAACAATCCTAACGCTTATGATTTAACGAAAAAGAAATTAATTGCAAACTACTTTCGCATGTTTTTTAATGACAGATAAATTAAGCCCTTTAGAATAGACACAATTTCATTCAACTTTACCATTTTTTTAAGTATTTGTGAGTTTCGTTCCCTCGCGATGTCTTATATCAGTAAACAAGAGTTTTATCTTAAAGGTTGTACGGTTTCGTAAACGTCCACTTTCATAGCACTGACGACAGGCTGCCAGCAAAATCAGACAGATGGACAAACGGACAGACTGGCTGACTGATAAACGGACGGAAGAACGTCGCGAAATAATTAGGATTTTAAATGAAAACTGTAGCTCGGTTCGCGGGCGGATTTAGGGTTTGTCGCAGGTGTACAATATAATATTCAGTAGTCCAAGGAGTACGAGCAATAAATTTGATAATTCCATAGGGTCATTGTTTTGTGTGAGACATGAGTTTAATATACCTCTTTAGAAGTAGGCAGATAGATACAATTTTAAACTGTAATTGTATGAACGTAGAGTTATAAGTCGAGTGACCTATTTTCACCAAACGAAGCAAGTTTTAAATTAAATAGTTTTTAAATTGGAACTAGCAACAGCTACTCAATAACGAACTAAATTTTATAACACATAATTTTGAACATTTTAGTGAAACAACATGACTTTTTTTTTTACTAATATCGTACTAGTATATTAGAGTAAAATTATCTAATATAGATGTTTTTACTATGTTTTATCTCTCAAATATACTTTAAAGCAATAAAGTGTTTTAGTAGCAGGTTAATTTCGTCTAACCATTTAAAAGAAAATTTCCTTTGCATTTTAAAATATTATTAAAAGTAGATCACGTCAGTTGTGGACACTTTAACAATATTTCTTCCTTTGATTAATGGCGGCCAAAAATCCCTTACGTCCAGGGATACCGCGAAAACAAGGACATATGCCCGAATAAATGGTCGACATTGCTCCAATTCTGAATTTCGTGTCTGAAATTAACTTTACTAGTACTAACTTCAGTTCACATAGAAATGATCCCTGGTGCGCACAACTTATAAAAATTTGGAAATCGTTATTCCAAACGATCGTATGAATGGTTTAGGAATGCAAAGGACAAACAAACAAACATTCATTTTTACCCTTACATCTGTGAGTCTTGTATCTCTGGATGTTTGTCACCTAGCGCGGTCTTAAAACATTAATTAATCCTCTAAGACCGCGCTAGTATGCGAAAACATCGAGAAAAACCTTAACATTAAGTAGATAGCACTGACTATTTAGCCATGGTCCGAAATACTCAGTCTGTCAAGGGTTTAAGATTGTGGCAAATCTAATATCTAGACTTGCCAGCTTGCCGCATCTTAGGCTTAAATACGCGGTACTCATTATTAAACTATGACTTACGCTTACTCTGAACAGAGCGCTATGAAGAAGATAGAAATTGATCGTCGCGCTTCCTGCTACCTAGTATTGCATTAGATTTTTCAATACCTAATTACGCAGTTTTTAAGAAAAGATCAACCAAATTAGTTTCATTTCAGATTTTTTTATAGACATCATAATTTTACTTTGAAATTTAACTTTTACTTTTTATTTTAAATTGTCTTTAATAATTCGTAGCATTCGTACCTGAATGTTCTGAAAGTGCTAACTTCAGAATCTTATTCTGACGTTGGCCATTTCGCTCAATGATGCTCACTCCCAAATAATACTTTACAAAAATTAAAACGTCCACTTTGTTGAGAATGATTAGCCGAACTCTAGTCCTATCGCGTTGTGAACGAGGGCTAACAATCTCTTGAATTTATGACCCATTGTTCGTCAAGCGCTGCAGCCGCTCTTTATTCATACGGCAAGTCACTAACAAATCACATGCTTCAGCGATGTATGTGCTTTATGTGGTCAATACAGAAGAGAATCAGTGTGTGTGTAGTGTGGTGTAGGGTTGGCGCTCCGGACTAGAAAGCCAGGCGGTTGCGGGGTCGAATCCCGAAAGGGTAAAATGTTTGTGTGATAAGCACGAGCATTTGTACCTGAGTCATAAATGTTTATAAACATATTTAACAACGTTATTTTATACGATATCTTATATGTGACTAGAGAGCTTTGCTTATTTTGAAGCTAAATAAACGGTGCAATTGTGGAAGGAATTTATTTTATTAAATTAACAAAATTATGTAATCTGGGTGTGTGTTCGTGAATTGTTGCTATTCATAGACTGATCATTTCAGCAAAGGCAATCAGATTTATTCCTAATAGCGATTTGTCACGTATTTTTGGGGAACTCTGGGATATTCACATAGTATTCATATTTTCTTTTACATTATTACTTATCGGATTGATTGCTATCAGTCATCCGTAACATATGGACACAACCAGACTTATTCGGACCATGGCTTCACATCCAGTGTTACTTGGTTTTGCATGTTTCCTTACGAATACGATCACTAAGTTGTACATGCATTTCGTAAATCCAGGACTACGTTCTGAGAATCAAACTCACAACCCATGTAGAGAGACAAGAAGACTGCCTATTAAGATACCACCGCTCTTAGTTTTAGCAATTTGAGTAGTAACTTGAGTGGTCGTCCTGTGGCTTAAATGATGATGATGATGATTTTTGAAAAAAACATACAAATCTGATTCTAAAAATGTTGTTTTGTATGCAAATAAAAAAAAAAGATGATGATATTTAATTTCTGACTTCACTTTACTATTTATTATATGCATATGTTACCATAGGCTGGTGTCGGATATACCATTTACATAACACCCTGTGTAACAGGCATAGATACTTCACTTTTACCTGCCTTATAAAAATAAAGATTTTTCTAAAGCTCACTAAAATAAACTATTCTTAGCACTAATAAAACTCTTCGAGTCAATAAAACGGCAATACGAACCTTGGCTCTGTCTTTGTCCATCATAAAAATGCGCATAGCTTTGAATGGATCACGATTCACCGTCTTCAATCGAAGAACACAATGCTTTTATGTTTATAGTTTCATTACTGTCGTTAAAAATGATTTGTGGTTTAACTGAGCAATCTTACTTAAAGTATAAATGCGAAAGTTTGTAAGTATGGATGTATGGATGTTTGTTACTCTTTCACGCAAAAACTACTGAAATGATTTGGATAAAATATTGCACACATATAGGATATGATCTGGATTAACATCCTATATACTTTTTATACCGATTAGATTTCCTGTGCAGAGATATTTAATAAACTAAAGACCACGCTAGCGAAGTCGCTGGCAACAGCTACAACAATGAACTGTGTTCTATTAGGTTGGTCTAATTCTTTTTCTTCTTCGTGACACTCTTGCCAGAGTGGTCGTGGTCATCATGTTCTAAGCTTAGAGGCCGATGTTATGCGCTTCACGATTATAGAGAAAAAATTAAAAAAAAATGATTTTTGATTTTGATTTTATGCGCTTCACGATTTCCCTCCACTTATAGCGACATTTGGTATTTCTGGAACACTCATACTAGATCGCCAACTGCGGATTTGATTTGGTCGGTCCATCGCATGGGTGATCTTCCGCGTGTTAGTCTAATACTCAAACTTAATTTTCTTAATGTTTTTCTTCTTTTTTTATGGTGGCTAACGTGTGTTTTTGTATGTACATTACCTACAGAAAATGTGTAAGAGCTACGTGTATGTAGGTTCGTATTATGACAAAGGTAAGGTAACACTGCCGGCTAACTAATGTCGGCTAACTATAATTTTAAGTAAAACTACAAGGAAAGTATGTATTATTTAGCTAATCTATACCCTTGGTCAGTATGACCATGGAGAAAAGAAATAGGTACTCTAAGCGTATGACTGAGGTAGGTATGAATGACTGACCGACGCCGCATAACCTTTAAGTTGAAAGAGATTTTAAATCTCTTAATGCTAACCTTACGTAGGTACAATATCTAGATTGTAATGGGTTAACCATTACATTTCACGTTGGCTGAGATAAAGATAACCTAAAATCTTTTATGGTACAATAAATACTTTTACTATCATCATCATCAGCCCACACTAGTCCACTGCTGGACATAGGCCTCTCCAATTGCACGTCACTCTGCACGATCCACGGCTACTCTCATCCAGCTCCTGCCAGCAACCTTGCGAAGATCGTCACTCCATCTAGTCTGAGGGCGTCCCACTACGCTTGCCGACACGCGGTCTCCACTCAAGAACTCGTTTACCCCAGCGGTTCTACTATCAGAAAATCAAAATGCATCGGCGGTGTAGTAAACTAATTGAGTAAAGAATACCTACAAATACTCCCAAGACGATGTCGTGCAATGGTACAACAATCGCAACGAGTAATTGAATTTAGTTAATATTCTCGTAATATTGGATTAAACGGCCCCTTGGCCTTGCGGAGGCAGTAAAAGCGGCCTTCATGCTCCTTAACTATGGGGCATGAAAATCTTGAAATAACTATAGAATTAAATTCCTCATACCACAGATTTACATTGAAGTAAACGCCACAATAGCTTATTATAGCTTAGCTAGGGGTACCACTATATTACCACAGAAAAATAAAAGTTTTTTATGGGTAGCAGAAGATCCTCTTGCTTAGTTCGCGCACACTTGTGTGACGGGGCCATTATTATTCAATCGTTATCTTATTTTTCCGAGCATACGGGTTAAGTTTCATACGACGCGCGTAAGAGCAACACACACACAGCCATCGTTCAGGGTACCCAAACACATATTCAAACCGGCATTGTCGGTTCGGCAGTATTTGCCGAACAACAAAGCCGATCCGAAGCATCTTACATCATTACATCCATCTTCACATATTCCGAAACGAGATTGTTAACACAACACTATGCGGCCGCCCCGCGCCCGCTCTTCGGCCCCCTCGCGGCGCACGCAGCCCCGCGCCTGCGTACAACGGACAGTCAGTCGAGTTTAGTGAGCAACAGCACGTCGTAACGCCCGCGTCCCCGATACCTATCATTCTGTATTTTTTGATAACCGAAATAAAATTAACCGTTAAACACCAAGTATATATATTCAATAAATCCCTAACATCTTTGTGGCGACCGTGACACAATCTGCAATCAACAAAAAGATCGACGAGGTTTGGATTGCGGACTCGACGTGGGTTGCGTGGCAACGTAACAAAATGGCGTTTTGAAAAAACGGCGGAGGCTGGCGATCGGAGCGAGAAATTCGAGGGAAGTTTGCCCGTTCCTATCCTATACATATCCAGATCCGTGTAGCTTTTTTCTGCGCATCATCATAAAAGCATTTCAGCAAGGTCATACTTGTGGCAATTTTTTCGTTGAAAAACAAAAGATAGTGTTTTTCTTTCAATCTTTATTTCTTTGCAAATAACTATTTTCACAAGCTTTCTAGCTTTATTTTCACAAGTTATCAATATTATCATAAATCCTAACTTAAAGCTTAGACTTTCATAAAATCTAACATTGAACTTTTGTTTCGTCACATATTTACGCCATAGCTGCTCCTTATCCCTACGTAACATACCAAATCAAATACTTATCCACCCGGCCGAACATTCCAGAAACGGCGCGCGCGCTCGCGCCCTGCGCTTCTGTTCTGGACTTCGCGCTTTGGTAACCGGGACCTGGTGCATGCTTCGGCTCGCTTCACGGAAAGTGCAACGCTTGCTTCGCTACTTTACAGCTGCTTCATAAGGTTTGCTTCGAAGTAAAGGTATTTATAGTGTTTTTTTTTGTTTCTTTGAAAAGTACAGTGTTTTATTTCAAGTGTAATTATTATCTAGTGATTTCTCATATTCGAGAGTAATTACCTAGTATTTACAATGTCTGACACAGAGATTAAAGAGCTCAGGATTAAGAGGGGTTCCATAAAGGGGAGATTAACAAATTTCAAAAATCATTTGCAGTTAATAAAAAGTAAAGATACTTTAAATAAATTGCAACTTAAAGAGTTAGGAAATAGATTGTCGAAGTTGGAAGAATTGTTTTCTGAATATGATACGGTACAATCTGAACTTGAAATTAAAGAATTTAAAAATGAGTCTCCGTCTGAGTCCATTTTTGCTGAAAGACATGAAACAGAAGGTATATTTTATGCAGTTATCGCAGAAGCTCAAGAATTAATTGAGAAATATAATTCAGATTGTTCCGGAAACTCGGCTACAGAAACTTTAAACAATTCTATGTGTGGAAATTCAATGCCAAATGTTAAACTGCCTGTTATAAAGTTACCTACATTTAACGGTGATTCAAATAAGTGGTTGGAGTTTCATGATGTGTATGTTTCTCTCATTCATGATAATGTTTCGCTATCAAATATAATTAAGTTCCAATATTTAAAGAGCTCAATCATAGGAAATGCTGCTTCAGTGATTGAATCGCTAGAACTTTCTGATAGAAATTATGAGGTTGCATGGAAATTAGTTTGTGATCGCTTTAATAACAAACACCAGTTAGTGCATACTCATCTTAAGTCATTGTTTGATATTCCTGTTGACAACAAAGAGTGCGAACAATCATTGAGGTTTCTAGTTGACCATATTTCTAAAAATCTAAGAGCATTAAATAGTTTGGGTGAAAACACAGACAATTGGGATACTTTAATAATTTTTACGTATTCTGCTAAGTTAAATAGTACCACCTGTGCTAAGTGGGAGGAATATAAAAGTAATGTAACAACAAGGCCAACATTAGAAGATTTTTATCATTTTTTGAGAAAGAGGGCAGATTTAGTAGAAATGCTATCAGCAGGAAGTAGTGACAAAGTTGACAAAAGCTTCAAGCAAATAAATAAATCACAAAGAGCTTTTGTTGCTGCTTCTTCTGAAAAAGTCAACAACATGTCAAGTCAACAACAACATAAGTGTAGGTTTTGTGGTGGTGAACATTTAATTTATTATTGCAACAAATTTTTAAGCATGTCACCGGTAGACAGATATCAACAAATTATTAAGCTAAAAGGCTGTGTCAACTGTCTCCGTAGCGGGCATCATGTTCATCAGTGCAAGTTAGGGCCATGCATTATATGTAAGAAGAAACATAACTCACTTTTGCACTCAGATAAGTCCAATGAACCTGTACAGAGTGCGGAGGAGAGGCCACAAGTGTCTAAATCAATTTCACTATCAACATGTGTAGCCAGTCAAGTATTGTTGTCTACAGCTAATGTGACAATAATGAATAATGAGTCAAAGCAATGCTATCAAGCACGTTGTCTACTTGATTCAGGTAGTCAATCTTCATTTATTAGTCGGGATCTGAAAGACAAATTGAATATAAAAGGTGACTTCATGAACTCGGTATTGGTAACTGGTATAAATAACACATCATTTAAAGCCTTACAGCGTTGTAACTTACAAGTACAGTCGCGCACAAGCAAGTTTAAAATTCAAGTTCATGCATTTGTTCTCAATGAGATAACCAGTGCCCTGCCAAGTCAGGAAGTTGATGTATCAAGTATCACTATTCCAAATAACATACAATTGGCAGATCCTGACTACTATCGGCCTGCCAAGATAGATCTGCTACTAGGAGCAGATGTGTTTTGGGATGTCATATGTTCAGAGCAAATAAGGTTAGGCAAAGATAAACCTATTTTACAGAATTCTGTTTTTGGCTGGCTTATAGCCGGGCCAGTCATGTGCAGTGCAAGTATAAACAAGATTGCATGCAATTTCAGTCAAGATGTAAGTCAACAGTTACAAAGGTTCTGGGAGTTGGAAGAAGTCCCAGTCAAGCCAGTGATGTCCGTAGAAGATGAAGCATGCGAACAGCACTTCCGGGAGCACACTCGGCGTTTGGAAGATGGAAGGTTTTGCGTCAGATTACCTTTGAAAACTGAGCCTGAAAGGTTGGGTGATTCCTACAATTTAGCTCGTAAGAGATTTGAGTCATTAGAAAGGCGTTTTCAAAGGCAACCTGAAGTAAAAAAACAATATGTTAGTTTTATACAAGAATACCAGGACTTGGGTCATGCGTCAGAGATTGAAAGACCAGACAAAGCTGTAATTTTGCCTCATCATCCTGTTCTTAAGGAACAGAGTGAGTCCACTAAATGTAGAGTAGTGTTCGATGCTTCTGCTAAAACAACCTCTGGTTTATCACTCAATGACGTCATGATGGTGGGTCCAACGGTACAAGATGACATTTTTTCTATTCTCGCTAGATTCAGAGAACATAACTACATACTAACTGGAGATATAGAAAAAATGTATCGTCAAATTTTAATACATCCTAGTCAAAGGCATTTACAAATCATTTTGTGGCGAGAAAACATGCATGAGCCCATGAAGTATTTGCAGTTAAATACAGTTACCTATGGTACGTCATCGGCTCCATTTTTAAGTACTAGATGTCTCGTTCAGTTAGCGTTTGAGTGTCAAGACCCAATTATAAAACAAGTAATGTTACATGACTTTTATGTCGATGATTTAAATACTGGGCACTCAGACGAAACAGGTTTAAAATACATGTATGAACAAGTCACTGAAACATTAGAGTCAGCAGGTTTTAATTTACGCAAGATCAAAAGTAATTCAACAAAGCTATTACATTTTATTTCAAATGAAAGAAGTTATGATAAAGATCAAGACAATTTAAAGTTGTCCACAGCTGCTAATGTTTTGGGTATAGAATGGAATCCTAATATTGATTGTATTCTCATGTCCGTGTCTAAATTGCCAAACAGTAATAATGTTGAAAAGGTTACAAAAAGAACGATATTGTCAATCTCTTCTAGCATTTTTGATCCACTTGGATTATTGTCAGTTTGCATAATTACATGTAAAATGATACTACAGTTATTGTGGGCACAAAACATAGGATGGGATGATAATATTCCACACACCATCAGTGAAATGTGGCATAAGTTTATAACTAATTTGCATTGTTTGAGGAACTTGACAATACCACGGCATGCAATATGTAAAACCCCAATTGTAATCGAATTGCATGTGTTTTCTGACGCATCACTAAAAGCATACGCTGCATGTGTGTATGTGCGTTCAGTAGATGCGCTAGGAAATACAACTGTGCGACTTCTATGCGCTAAGTCTAAGGTGGCGCCACTGAAGACGACAACCATACCCAGGCTTGAATTGTGTGGAGCGGTCCTCGCTTCTCGCTTATGTAACAAGGTCATTAGCACATTACGTTGTTCAATAAACAAAAATCACTATTGGTGCGATTCAAAAATCGTCCTGGGTTGGTTGAGTTTGCCATCAAACAAGTTAAGTACGTTTGTGTCTCACCGTGTAGCAGAAATAAATGATTTGTGTCATGATAATAAGTGGAAGTATGTACCCTCATCAGCTAATCCCGCAGATCTCGCTTCACGGGGTGTGAATCCTGACGAGGTAGAGTCATTGTCGCTGTGGTGGGAGGGACCTGCGTTCCTTAAGGAGTCTGTAGAGCACTGGCCTAATCAGCAGAGCGGAGACACACAAACGAACTTACCAGAGATACGCACACATGTTGTAGCTTGTAATGCAAATATATCAAAGAATTCTGTAATCGAATTTGAAAAACATTCAAGCTTTATTAAATTAAGACGGATTATGGCATACGTCTATCGGTTCATTTATAATTGCAAAAATGTTAACTGCAAAAATAACAATGAGTTGAACGCTGATGAATTAAAAACTGCAGAACTAGCGTTAGCAAAGTTGGCACAGATTGAATGTTTGTCAAATTACAAAAATAAAAACTATAAGGGCTTACCTTTATTGCAAAGTTTATCTCCATTCATAGACGAAAAGGGATTGATTCGAGTAGGTGGTAGAATTGATAATTCTGATTATTTACTTGACAAGAAACATCCCGTAGTAATCGATGGGAAACATCATTTTGCAAAACTATTATTTGAATATTTTCACACAAAATTAATGCATGCAGGGCCGCAGTTGCTACTTTCAGTCGTTAGAGAACAGTATTGGCCCTTGAGTGGCAGAATAATAGCAAAAAGGATATGTAACAAATGTATAATTTGCAAACGAATGAAAGGAGTAACCGCCAATCAAATAATGGGAAACCTACCGCCTCAGCGTGTGAATCCTGGGTTCCCATTCGAGATAACAGGAACTGATTTTGCAGGGCCTTTTCTAATTGTTAACAAAAAAGGTAGAGGCGCGAGGTTGATAAAATGCTATTTATGTGTGTTTATTTGTTTCAAAACGAAAGCTGTACATCTAGAACTAGTAAGCGATTTAACAACTGAAGCATTTATATTGGCTTTGCGTCGATTTATGTCACGCAGAGGGAAGCCTCGCGAAATATTTTGTGATAATGGCACCAATTTTGTTGGGGCTAGTCGAGAGATTGCTAGGTTAGTAGAAACTTGTGCTAGCTCTGTGTCAGACCTTGCAAACGAAGGCATTAAGTTTAGGTTTTCACCGGTTTACGCACCGAACTTTGGAGGCCTTTACGAAGCAGCTGTGAAATCAGCCAAATTTCATATGAAAAGGGTTGTAGGGAACACACATCTCACGTTTGAAGAGATGACTACTCTTTTTACGCAGATTGAGGCTATACTTAATTCAAGACCTTTAGCTCCATTGTCACCTGATCCCAAAGACTTTTTTCCATTGACTCCCGGGCACTTCCTCGTAGGGAGACCTCTGACATCATTACCGGCGCCAGACCTCGAAGATGCCAATCCCAGCCGGCTTCACAGATTCGCACGCATTGAGCAAGCCAGACAGCATTTCTGGTCTAGATGGAGCCAAGAATATATTTGCGAGCTCCAACAACGGACAAAATGGCAGACCAGGCACCCTAACCTAAGGCTTGGTCAACTGGTTCTCGTTAGAGATGAGCGGAACCCGCCATTAAAATGGCCTCTTGGTCGGATTACCACTTTGTATCCGGGCTCCGATGGCGCCACCAGAGTTGCCGACGTACACACTTCACAAGGAACATTGCGACGAGCTATCAACAGGATCTGTCCTCTGCTAGAAGATGAATAGCATCAACATCAGCACCATTCCTGGAGGGCGGAGATTGTTAACACAACACTATGCGGCCGCCCCGCGCCCGCTCTTCGGCCCCCTCGCGGCGCACGCAGCCCCGCGCCTGCGTACAACGGACAGTCAGTCGAGTTTAGTGAGCAACAGCACGTCGTAACGCCCGCGTCCCCGATACCTATCATTCTGTATTTTTTGATAACCGAAATAAAATTAACCGTTAAACACCAAGTATATATATTCAATAAATCCCTAACAGAGATCATCGGGCAAAAAACCAAAGTAACGGACATAGTCCAATAATGAAGCAAGCTTAAGTGGCAGTGGGCTGGCCACATCTGTCGCTAAACCGATGAGATGGAGTAAACGGGTTCTCGAGTGGAGACCACGTCTTGGCAAACGTAGTGTAGGACGCCCCGTAGCCCGATGGACCGCCGACCTTAGGAAGATGGCTGGCAGTGGCTGGATAAAAAATGCGGGAGACGCGTGCTCTTTGGCTCTTCTTGGGGGAGGCTTACGTCCAGCAGTGGACTGCAATAGGCTGAATAGATATAGACAATATTCCGTTTTACTTACTACTTACTCCTTTGGCGCAGCGACCCAAAGTGTGTCTTGACCTCCGACACAAGAGAACGCAATCTGATCCGCTCTTGCACCCCCTGTTGCCAGTCCGCAACTTGTAGCTCCTGCAGATCTGATATGACGGCGTCCTTCCAGCGGTATCTGGGCCGGCCGATGGGGCGGCGGCCACGAGGTATTCAAAGATACGCTGCCTTTGCGCTACGATCCTCCCCCATTCTTTCGAGATGGCCCATCCAACGGAGTCTTTGGGCTTTGGCTTCTCCCAAGATGTTGGGTTCGGCGACCAGCTCCTCGATCTCTTGCCGGGCTTACCCGATTAATAATTAATGCAGGCCCGAATATGTGTTTAGAAACCCTCTCGGACACGAAACCACAGAACACCTCAGACCGCCCAAGTGACTGAAGTCTACATAGGTATATGTGCGTTGCTCAAACGCTTATTTTACAGAGCTTATCTTGTGATAAATGTTCAAACTGTACGTAAAAGTCTCGTAAAGCAGAACAAACTTGCAGGTACACAATATGTCACCGACAACAATAAGTACAAAAGTGCTTTATGCAAACTAAAAGCAGTAAAACTTATTATTTTTCCATTTCGTCGCTGGCAAAATATCGGGAACTCGCAGGAAACCGGGGCGAGTGCACTCGACCGTTCGTAATGACCCGAAATGCTATTATTCATGGCTTTACAGCTTTAACTCGTAGATCCGCATATTTTGCTATAACTTTAGCTTGCATGGTTATTGAACAAAACAATAGTAACTGAATAATAAATAAATAAATCCGTTTATTCCTTACAGTTTACAGATCATGTTAGTGGTTTTCTAGTTGTAGTTTGGTTAGTATTATTATTATAAATATAATTTTTTTAGTGTTAATATTATAGTTTTGTTAGTAATGAGTTTTTTGATATTATTATTGGTATATTGATTTTTAGTCTGTAAGAACCCCTTTTACGGTAAAGGCCTCCTCCAAAGAATTTCATGCGTCTCTGTCTTGTGCCACTTCAACCCAGTGAGGGCGGCACACCTTCCTAATATCATACTTCCAGCGTGTCACGGGTTACCCCTTTTTCGTTTCCCTTGTGGGCCTCTCCAAGTACTTGTTCTTAAAGTCCATCTCTGATCTGTAACTGAGTAACAGAATATAAGATACTTATATGGCAAAGAACGCAAAAGAAAATTATTAAACGAAACGCTTGTGACTTGATACGTTTGTCGTCTCGAAAGATGCGCAAAGCGATCCTGCACTTTGCCGAGCGCTCAAGATCCGTGCCGGGAATCAACTCTATGTTGAAACATGATAGTGATTTTTTACTTACATTTACTATAAAAATACAAGTCCTGTCAACTCTCGCTCATACAAAACAGTTCAGTCACAATCCAATAATTTAGATACAAATGTTACCTTTTTAAAATGTAAATGTTGCCTGACGATTCAAACGGCCCTCTTTAAATTCCTAAAAATTTGCAATCAGCAATAATCGCCCGATTGATAGTTAGTGTCAAAATGTATGGGCAGCTCTGACAGTAGATTGCTTTGTTTTTGTTTTTTGCTGTCAGTTTGCGATGAATTGGACAACTTTTGCTATCGCATTGCTTGTTCAAGATACGGAATCAGGGTACGGGTTACACCGACCGTGGTCACAGGATAATTGTACGTGGACAATTTGTATCTATATTATTATGATCGCGTTTATTCCCGTTTCAGTGAGTTTTAATTATGCAACGCGAAAGTTTAAAAGTTATTAGTTCAGTCACAGATTTAAATATAAGCGGATTTTTTGGAGATAAAATAAATGTCATTTCTACTCTGTAGGTTAAGTAAGTATTCTTGCCTGACATAGGAAGCACTCGGAGAACCGTAATTATCTTTTATGAGAGGACAATACAATAACCTAAATTAGCGTTTTTCGCCGCCTAACATCGTATCGAAGTGGATTTGCGGAAACTTTGTTTTTGTCGCCCTTTGTCTTTAATATTCAATTTCGTGTAATAATTTTGCTTTTAATGTATATTTATTAATTTAAATTATGGCTTGTTTCACAATGTACGGATAAGTTCTGAAGAGGCGAAAAGCGAGTGTTAGGGCACCGCTCCCGACATCCAGAATATAAGGTCAGACGAGAACATAACTCCCTAGCAGTGGCGTGCGGTGCATATAGGCAATTAGGCAGTGCCTACCTGGTAAATGAAATGAGGTAGGCAGAAGGTACTTATAAATATGTGTTATTGACGAAAACGACTGATTTTCACCAATAAAACACATGTGTAAGCTGCCTACCTCGAAATAAAAATGTGTGTTATTGACGAAAACCACAGATTTTCATCAATAAAACTCATTTCTAAGTATATACTGCCTACCTCGAAATAAAACCAATGCCCGCCACTGCTCCCTAGTGAGCTTAGAATCCATCTAGCCTAAGACAATAAGTCCCTAGAGCCCTAGGGTTAGCCCCACCTAACATGAAATCAATCAATCAATCACCAGCCTATATCAGTCCACTGTTGGACACAGGCCTCTCCAAAAGGAGGATTATGCCATAATCGCCACGCTTGGCAGGCGGGTTGACGATCGCAGTTTGGCCAATGGTGGAGAGGAGACGCTGCTGCCCGTCTTCTTATGGCGGTTCTCCTGTAGTCGCCTCTTACGACACCCATAGAAAGAGAAGTGGTGATGCAATTCTTTTAACGTGCCGGCACCACACGACACATGAAATACATAAATATAATAAGGATAATAAGAGGAGATTGATAGCTGCTCCCAGGTCACCCAGGGTAGTAGCGTTAGGACGGTAGGAGGTGGTGTGGACCCGCTGCCAGTCTGGCAGACTCACCAGACTGATCATGGTGACAGCTAAGGGAGTCTTGGCCGCAGCGAAGGAGAAATGATAACCAACTCGGATGGTTGTTATCTGGTTTATCACTGTAAAGTAATTATTAAGTTTTCTTTACTTAGATTTTGCTCGTTAGTCTGAGAATCTAAATTAACTTATTCGTAATTTTCCGGAAGTATAAACTGTAAATATAAACAATATAACAATATATTAAATTGTTAATGACAGAGTCAGAGTATACCTACAGAGTCACACGTCAACAAATGGGTGATAAAACGTGATTTATAGTTATAGACATAGACTTAGGATTCGCTACATGGTTATAGACCTAGAATACTAACTAATACTAACTATGGTTATAGACGTATGAGTAATCCTATTTATGTCAATTGGCATGTTTGACATTCACATATGAGTAAAAGGCGTATTGCCGCATGTGTTATGAACCAGTAACGTTCAGTTTGCCAGTAAATCCAACTAGACAACGTGGTAGCGCTGTAATTCGCCTTGAACGTCAACGGTTCGATTCCCTGATTAAGTCAATTCTGAAAACAATATTTTATACATATCGCTCATGACTGTGCGAAGGGCCTGTGTCACAATAAACGGATAAAGTTATGTAAAATATAAAAATATGTACAGGATTGAACTGCTTGAATCCAAGTGTCAAATAGCGCTATTTGACGGTCGTGGAACGCAAAAATCGTGTTTAGCCTTTAGATAATGAACTTATATCACAAATTACGTATAGCGGCGGCGATATGCAGAACTTATCCGTAAATTGTGAAACAGGACCTTAAAGTAAGCTCTAGCAAATTAAATTGTCATTTGTCTGGTACCTCGTAGCACAACGATGAAAATAACTTCGTGATACAGTTTTTTGGTGTAGTTACTATATTTTCTGGCGCAAATTTTTGAACTAAAATCTTAATTTATCAGTAATATTTGCCGCCATGAGCGTTTCTAAGTCAGCACACCTAGACTCGAGTCAATTTGAAAAGATCATTTTTAGGGTTCTGTATTTATAAGGTAAAACGGGACCCTATTACTAAGGCTCCGCTGTCCGTCTGTCTGTCTGTCTGTCACCAGGCTGTATCTCATAAACCGTGATATAACTTTCACGGTTCATGAGATACAGCTGTTGAAAATTTCACAGATGATGTATTTCTGTTGCTGCTATAACAACAAATACTAAAAAGCAGAGTAAAATAAATATTTAAGGGGGCTCCCATACAACAAACGTGATTGTTTTGCTGTTTTTTTATATGATGGTACGGAACCCTTCGTGCGTGAGTCCGACTCGCACTTGACCGGTTTTTTGAAGTAACCAAACTGGGAAACAATTGTTTTGCGTTCTCATTGCGGTATTTGTGCTCGATGCGCACGCATGTCTGCTCACTCCACTGACAGCTACAAACTTACGGTTAACTAAACCGTTCATCCTACCAGAGTGAGGGTAACAGCCGTCAATCAGCCAGGCCGCTAGTGCGATCAATCTCGGCTAAGCCAGTTGGATAAATAGAACAGTTAGATCACTTCAAACAAATTGTTTGGAAAAATTTGCATCAAAATGTTTCATGTCCCGTAAATTTTAAAAGTCTGTTGTTGTCAATCATGACAACATCAGTCTGATGTTGTCAATCATATAAATAACAACATGTGCAAATCTCTATTGAAATGCACCTCTATATGTATACTGAACCTTACTAGTCTCGTGTTAATTTTTTAACCCAGATAAGCCTGAAAATATATTTGTTCAAAATTTATAATGCTTTGTATTTTTAGGGTTCCGTACCGAAAAGGGTAAAACGGGACCCTATTACTCAGGCTCCGCTGTCTGTCTGTCCGTCTGTCCGTCTGTCCGTATGTCCGTCTGTCCGTCTGTCCGTCTGTCCGTCTGTCCGTCTGTCCGTCTGTCCGTCTGTCCGTCTGTCCGTCTGTCCGTCTGTCCGTCTGTCCGTCTGTCCGTCTGTCCGTCTGTCCGTCTGTCCGTCTGTCCGTCTGTCCGTCTGTCCGTCTGTCCGTCTGTCCGTCTGTCCGTCTGTCCGTCTGTCCGTCTGTCCGTCTGTCCGTCTGTCCGTCTGTCCGTCTGTCCATCTGTCCGTCTGTCACCAGGCTCATCTAATGAACCATGATAGTTAGACAGTTGAAATTTTCACAGATGATGTATTTCTGTTGCCGCTATAACAACAAATACTAAAAAGCAGAATAAAATAAATATTTAAGGGGGCTCCCAATGCTCCCATACAACAAACGTAATTGCTTTTGCCGTTTTTATAGATAATGGTACGGACTCCCTTCGTGCGCGAGTCCGACTCGCACTTGGCCGGTTTTTTTATTAATGTAGACAGGTCAAAATATATTTGTTTCATTTAGGTGACTTATTACCTATGTAGGACAGTAGGCTTATCTGGGCAGCTAGACAAATATTCGAGCCGGCATTGTCGTTACGGCAGCCGAACAACAAAGCCGACCGAAGCATATACTACGTTACACCCATCGGTTTTGCCAGCCGGCTTTGCCGATTACCTAATGCCGGCCCGAATATGTGTGTGGCAACCCTTAGGTGCATAGAAACACGGTTTTGCTAATATTTTTAGAACCTATCTAATAATACCTAGTCCTAAATCCTAATCCAAGATCGGAGTTAGTACTAAGAGGACATAGCTTTTAAAAACTTGATTAATAGCAGGCTTGTCTCTTGTCGGAAAATATTTTTTTTTCGTTACTTTTGCCAACCTCTACTAGTTTTTATACTCGCTTGTAAATGCACCAACTTTATAAGCGTGAACAAATGAATTTTCAATTCGCGTTAAGGCGGAGACTGACTTGAATATTAGCTCGATGTAAGCACGTACAAGTCGAATATTCGGCATGTCAGTACAGCGAGCCGAGCAGCTCGATATACAAAACAAATACAACAAATATTCATGCGAATATTCAATGTCAGTCTCCGCCTTTAGAGCGGTTTCACAATGACAGTTTGTAGTGTCTGCTTGTCTTTGGCTGTGGTTTATCGTTGCGCTATCCATCTACTGTAGAACTGTCCCCGGCTTTAGTTTTAAGCCGCAAAGTGGAAATTAATTAGCCTTTTGATTAATGTTCTATGCGGGCGTTTAGTGCCGATTTCATTCGGATTATGGAACTAACACTTACAGAATACTCATCACATATCCAGAGTGTAGTGGACTGTTCTTCTTCTTCTTTATTTTTTAAATGGCCAAATTTTTTAGTTTACATTGACAGACGAGCCATTGACAAAGCCGAGCTTATGCCACGATTTACTATGGATTGGTGTCGTACGTTACGTAATGTTACGGGGTTAGTAGCTCACATGTGTAAATGTTCTATTATTCATAGTAGAGCTCTTCAGGGCCTAAATTTATTTACAGTTTTTTTATAAATAAAAATTTCGTTTTAATAAATAAAAACCGGCCAAGTGCGTGTCGCAATGAAGGGTTCCGTAGTTGACCATCGTTACCACAATATATTTCAGCAATAACTTCATTTAAGTCACTTCCTCTTTTTCAAAGACTAAGTTCAACGACTTAAGCGGAAACTTTAAGAGTTCCTTATCAGGACTACGAACCCCAAAAAGACGGTGTCACTTTCCAATAACTTTAAAACAATAACTTCTATGTCTAGTTGGCTTATCAGTATACACTCTTAGCCATGAGCTCATACATAACTTATACCTTCTTCCTATACAGCTTAGGTAGGAGAAAACTGAAGGACCGATTATTTTAAAACTGAAGAGATTATCCCTTTTTTGTAGATATTAAAATACCTCAGGCCTCCCCAGGGATGACATGATTTACGAGGAGTCTGCTTGCCGCCTGACCTATTTTAAAGGTCTTGAGTTATAAGCTCTAATATAATATTTAGGGCCTGTTTCAAAATGTACGAATAAAGTTATGTAAAAGATTAAAATATGTCAAGGATAAAAGTGCCTGAAAATAGTGTCAAAAATCGTGTTTCGTGTCCTGCAGATAAGTAAAATATAGCTTACTCAAAACTAATACATAACTTATCCGTACATTGTGAAACAGTATATAAACAATACTCGTATATTATGAAAATTAATGCCTTCAAATTAATCAAGAAGTAAATTATTTTAAGTTCTATAATAATTAGTAGTTAGACGATTTACTTACCAATTACTAAAGAACTGGAAGAACTCCAACACTAGATGACTACATTATCTTCATTGCCAAAAGGTTTACTGGTAAAGAATGCTGTATAGCATTAAGTCGACCAATTAACTTACCTGTCCAATAAGATTTCAAATAAATATAAAGTATGAACTATGTTTTGTTTTATATATTTTTTAAAAGCATTCAAGTAGAATGCTTTTATGACGGACAAATACCCGCAGATTATGTTCAAAACCAAAAACTCGAATGTCAAGTGTAGCTACGATATAGCCATCAGCCTGTTGTACGCCTAAAAATGTGAGAAATATAACGTACGTAAATATACTTTCATCAACATCATCATCATCATCATTTCAGCCACAAGACGTCCACTGCTGAACATAGGCCTCCCCCAGTGACTTCCATATTGGCCGGTTGCGCGCGGCCTGCATCCAGCGGCTTCCTGCACCTTTACCAGGTCGTCTGTTCATCTAGTGGGTGGCCCGCCCCAAGCTGCCCTTGGTACGTGGCCTCCATTCCAGAACCTTTCTGCCCTATCGGCCGTCAGTTCTACCTGCTATGTGCCCCGCCCACTGCCACTTCAGCTTGCTAATCCGTTAAACGTGTAATTTACGTTATGAAATTCTGCGGCATCCAAAGATGTGTCTTGCTCACCGCATCAATAAACGGGTAGGTGTTAAACTGCTGTTTAATTGTTTGCTCGTGATGATTAACGGTGGCAGTGAAGTCGTAAATCCTTCTCAAACTACATAAGACTTAAGCTTTAACAACTATTTAAGGACATTTAGCTATCTGACTAATGGCAATTGTGTGTGACTGTTTGACAATTTTCGGATAAGTTTGATTATTCCTTTTTCTACTTTTTTTTTTTCTTCATTTTGGCACAAACAGACATTACAAGGAATAGTTTTATAGATTATATTATATAAAGGATAATCGCTATTTTTGCGTTTCGCCACCGTCAAATAGCGTTATTGACACATTAATTAATTCAAGCCCTTTTATCCGCTACATATTTTTATCTGTTACACAGTTATTTGGCACTTTATCCGTACATTGTGAAACATGCCCTAATAGTTATAAAAATCGCGATTGTGTTTATCTAGTTCAAGGACAGCTCACAGTTTATTTACATCACACTAGCTATGAATATCACATCAAAATAGCTTTTGAATCAGAAGGGGAGTGAGCAATTAGTAACTCATCGACGTTAAATATATACTTGAGTAAGATATCCTGTATTTTCAAAATAATTGTATTTGTATTTGCATGCTATTGTTAATGGCTGGATAGGCGATCATAACATTCATCATTTTAAATCTTCTGTACACCCTGTTCAAAAGCAAATAAACATTTCATTTCATATCATATGCCCGCGACTTCGTTCTCGTGGACTAAAGAATAGTAGTTGGCGCTGAAACACTCTAATCAAGAAAGGAGTCGTTTTCTTTGAATTGATTGATTTGAAACACTCAATTTGTATTTATGAGAAGACAAACCGCGTTAAGGCGTGACTTTGTTTTGACTTCCATGCGAACTTTCATCGCCGATAAACAACAAATAGGTACTAATTTCTTTCTTATCAATTGCCTAAATACAAAGTTAATGGATTTATCTCCAACAATAACCAACTTACATACAAACTTTCAGTTTCATTTCATCTCATTTTAACCCCTTTAAATCTTGTTTTCGAAACAAAAGGTAGCTATGCCTTTCCCAAGCTTAATTCTATCTCTGTATCAAATTTCATTAAAACCATCTTAGTAAGTTAAGTGTAAAAGCGTAATAGACAGACAGAGTTCCTTTCGCACTTATAATATAGGGATTGTACCCGTGCGAAGTCAGGGTGGATCGGTTGTTCATCATAACGTTGATTCTAGCATTCACCGCAGCAGGGGTGTGGTGTGCATATAGGCAATTAGGCAGTGCCTACCTGATAATTGAAATAAGGTAAGCAGTAGGTAATTACAAACGGGGATTATTGATGAAAACCAGTGATTTTCATCAATATTACACATTTTAAATATCTACTGCCTACCTCGAAATAAAACCATAGCCCGCCACTGCACCGCAGTGACCATTCTCGTAAATGTCATCGAGGACATTAAACATGTAACGATTGGACATGCACGTTACCGCTCAACAAGTGCCGATATCACTCGATAACCGAAGGTAACAAAAAGTTACGGCCGGTGTTACTAGCGTGGGAACTTTCTCCATTACAAGTTCGCGTGTTCCGCGGTTAACGGTTCAACATAGGTTAGTTTTGGCGATTGATAGACGAATATCGATAGCAAGCTGATAGTCTATAGACTAGTTAACTATGTAGTAAGAGCGACTAGCGATCTAAAGCAAGAAAAGATAGATATATCGATAGCTAGGATACTATGAGGAGATTAGAAGATACTATTGCCGGGTAAAAGGTTTATCGATTTAGAGCTGTGTGCAACACTACACTTTTAAGAAGTTTAAATACCCTATCAACCTTGTCGATCTCTCGTTGTTAAAGCTCATGGTTCCTTGGTTTTGCTAAACAATTCGGCACCATCTTCTGAATTGTGTTCTTTAGGTGATCAAATTATAACATTTAATGATTTCTCTCAATATTGCTGACATAATCATATTTTCTCTTAGAGTTTTCCACCTTAACTGTCTTCGACCACATCCGTATTAAAACTACGTTGTAGCACAGTATATATATGCATAAGTGCCCGGAAGAGGGCAGGGACAGAATAAAGAATTTCATTTCATTTCATTTCATGTGTTTATAGGCTTATTGCCCATGTGGTTTCTAATTACAAGAAAATAATACTAAGAAATGTGAACCTACCTCTTCGAAAAATAGAGACTATGTTCGTTTGTATCGCAAAGGTGAACAACCGCGCTGTTACCACACAGTACATATATTTAAAATATATAATATATTTAATAAAACCTTGCATGGAATTGCTAAAAACAAAAATCACAATATATAATATACTTACTGAGCTGTTACTTCGACACTAAACTAACTCATAACATGACGATAAGTTATGTGAACCTACTTCTCAGTAAAATGGAGTCTATGTTTGTTAGTACCGGAATTGGTTAGGTGAGTTCATTTCCTGTTTCTTACAGCATCGACAGGCTGTGTTTTCATAATTTATTTACCGCCTAATTTTCATAAAATGAAACAAAGCACACTATACGTTCTTGGCGCCCGACCTCAGAGGTAAAAACCTCGTTTGAAATTGAAACCGAGCCACTTCCTGGCACGGGCCGCGGACAAAAACTTTTTTGGTTTTCCTCCTTCCTGCGACGCTGTTTGCTTAGCTTTTTCTAGTCTATAGTACATGTTACAAAACTTTTGCTGTAAGGTGTAATACCTTACGATCTAACTAACATTTTATTCGGTAAGATGCCTTATAATACCTTACTCTATAACTAACATTTAATTTGGCAAGATACCTAAGTAGCTTAGGTAATCTATAACTGCTTGCTATATCTACAGTATGATTTTTGGGTCGTGATCCCAACCTTTTTTTTTTTGACTCAGTAAACGATTGCGATGCTACCTGTAATTTTTTTAATTGAAACAGAGATGATTAGTAATTTACGTGTTTTAATTAAGAAAAGGTTTAGTAACTTAAAATGCGTGGTCACCCTACTTTTCCAATTATAACCTCTTTGTAAAGAAACTGTTTGATAAAGTACTTATTAATTTATGAGTAATAATAGTATCTTCTACCTAGTCTGTGATAATAATGTCAGAGCAAGTTAAAGTCAATAAACTCTTTCTACTTCAAATCAAATCAAATCAATTTATTTGCATAAACGTGGTATTACATAGATGGTACGATGTTTATTCATAGGTCAGCACATTTACCATTACTGGCTTACAAAATTAAATATATTTCTAATATTATGTACAGTTGAGTTAACAAAACAAACAATGAAATTATGCATGTTGAATTAAATAACACTTAATCATCCTGTATATTTGCTTTAGGGCCTATCGCTGAATAAAGTTCTAATAAGCTACTTCGAACTTATCTGCTCAGTAAACAAATAAGGACGTTGACAGAGCACTTTTGCTTGCTTTTAAATGCTTTTCCAAAAAAAATACAGCATAGATTAGCTTACTTAGAACTTTACTCAGCTATTTTGAAACAGGCCCTTAGTCTTTTTGTACTCTTTTTAAATTATCTCTAAGTAAATGAAGACAGTTTTTTTTAATTAACACTTAATTAGGCACTACAGCAGACTTTTTATCGGCCGAGGTCTATCGGACTTCTTTAAAATTAAAAAAGACACAAATGATTTCTAATTGGCTAATATTCATAGGAATTCAAAAAATTGAAGAATTGTCCTGCTATGTACACGGTTGTCTATAATAAAATTCCAAATCAAATCGTTGCGTAAATGGCTAATGGAAAAAACATTTTATTCTGTCAAAGACTTTCTAGAGAACAAGGACTAAAAATTAATGATAGTAAAATAATCGATACAATATTGATGTGAAATTTAATATTTTTTAAGACTGTCTATTCTAATAATATTTATCATTAATTTATTTCTTCACATTTGCATGCTATTGTTTATGGCTAAATAGGCGCACCATGTTATTTAAATTTACCATCAACATTATTTGTACCCACCCTATTTAATAGCAAATAAAACATTTGAATTTGAATTTAAAAAACGATGCAACTGATCGGGCAATCCTAAAATAGCAGTCTGCTCGGGATGCATTCTAACACGTGTGAATGTGCATACTGAAACGATTTGTCATAAACTAATAATCAGTGGACATTCAGTTTGTCGAATACCGATTTAACTATCGGCCGATTTAAATATCTTAACAATAAGCGTAACCAAACTACATTAGGCTATTTGTTTGAAAGACATTTTTAGCCGTAAAAATTTTGCTTTATATTTTTATTTTAGGGTTAGTTTTAAATTTTTATTATTTTTCTTACAAGATGTAGATGTTTTTGTCATATAGTCTTTTTAAAGATTGTCAATCTAATAATATCGGCCATTAAAATAAATTCATTACTACAGTTTAATGAAAATAATTATCTAATGTATAAGATCTCCTGATCCAATATCATCTTCAGTCAGTGCGGCGGGCCATAAACTATAATTAGTGATGTACTTAACCGCGCTTGGCGCTAAAGAAGGCCCGCTTACGCCCTAATAAGGCCCAAGAAAGCCGCCATGAAATGATCCCACATGCGTCATATTTCTGTAATTAGTCCTCAGCATAATTGCCTGTAGTGTGCTTACTGGCAAACTCGAGTAAGGAAATCGGTTTTCAAATAACTAAAGAACACAATCTTAAATACCTAGGGAATTGGGTGATCTTTAATGACTTTGTATCATGTTTTTTTTTATTTTTATGTATAGACAGTTATAGTTTGCACAGACATATGTTAAAATTGATAGAATCAGGCGTTACTTTGCGGAAATCCATAACTAAATAATTATGAAAATGTAATTATTTTGCTTACAACTTCCGCTTAGTTACGCCGGCATAGGAACCCCAGATTGTGGGTTACAGGTGGTGTAATTGGGGTTCCTATGCCGGCGTAACTAAGCGGAAGTTGTAAGCAAAATAATTACATTTTCATAATTATTCAGACATATGTTGACCAAAACCACAATTTAAAAAATATTTACCTATATCTATTTAATAGCTTAAAGAATGTATTGATGAAAGATGTAATGAAAGTGAAAATTATCATTTTTCATTCATCACAAACATTTTTATTTAATTAATAGCACAGATGCATACAATTGACAGACTTCTTGCTTTCTATACTCAACATATTAACATAATATTTACGTATATATGTATAAGTTAGTATATTTCTATACTACTTGTACATAAGTATATACGTAAATAATATAATTTTGTTTGTATCACTGAGTCTGAATAATTATAATTTAAATAATAATATAAAATTTGGTTCCACAGTTAGCTAGACCCAAACGAAGCAAAGCCTGAACTACGGCGACTAGAAATGGATAAACATACTTAAATATGTACGTTTATTAACATCCATGACTTAGTTACTCGTGCTCATCACAGTATCATTGCCCCTTGCGGGGTTCGAACCCGTTACCGCCAGGCATTGTAGTCCGGAGCGCGAACAACTCATTATTCTACCTTATTTAAAAAACCGGCCAAGTGCTAGTCGGACTCGCGCACGAGTTCCATACCATTATCTATATAAACGAACAAAAAAATCACGTTTGTTGTATAGGAGCCCCCTTAAATATTTATTTTATTCTGGTTTTTAGTATTTGTTGTTATAGCGGCAACAGAAATACACCATCTGTGAACATTTCAACTGTCTAGCTACCACAGTTCATGAGATACAGCCTGGTGACAGACGGACAGACAGACAAACAGACGGACAGCGGAGCCTCAGTAACAGGGTCCCGTTTTACCCTTTGGGTTCGGAACCCTAAAAAATGATAATGTTCACTACTCGAATGGACGATTGGTGGACGTTGTGTACATGTAACGCTTTATCTTTGTCAAAGATAATTATGCCAGTTTTATTATTAATTTAAAGTTGTATTTTATTCCACAACTTTTTACAATTGTATTACCTAGTCTTTTAGTTTCTAAAATCTCGATAACAAAAGCTGTATTACATCACTAACTACATCAGTAATGAATGCCTTGGAAACAGAATTTGCATTGCAAATGATTTTAGGCATTTCTCGTGTGTTCTGAAGATATCGCTTGGCCTAAATGTTCGTTATTCAGGAGAAGCCATTATGCCGTAACATCGATTTTGAAGAGCTGAATTGATAACTTGAAAATTGTAGTAAGAGCGTTCAAGTGCAAAGATTCTTTTAGGGTTCCGAACCGAAAAAGGTAAAAAGGAATCCTTATTTCTATAAGTAAGTACTACTTTGTTTTTCGTCTGTCTGATCGTCTGTCTCTCCGGATGTCTGTTAATCTATCTGTCTACCAAGACCTTTTTTCCAGAAACGCGTTTAAGTATTAAGTTAAATTTAATATTAAATGTCAACTCTTTTTAGCTATGAAAATGAAGAGTTGTTCGTACTGATGAACACATACCTAGTGCTCCATAATTATTAAGACTGATTACATCTACATTCTGTTAAGCCTCCATTGAATAATAAAAACAAGGCTTTTTTCCGATTTTGGAAAGTGTAGTGTACTCCTAGTCACTATATCACTGGCTCGACAACACACCGTGTGTGCAGGCAACGCGTCCGTTCTCGCCCGTGGCTCGCACTGTTCTGACGCGCGCCCCACCACACCGTGAGCACGAGACAGTGTAACAACTACTTTATGGTTATAAAGTAATACACAAACACTACATCCCTTTCTTATCAAAAACTTTATTAATCAACTGAGCATACAATTTAATAAGTTAATTCATGCTAAACACAAAGTAGTACTACTCTTGGATTATCCCTTGGTCTACCGTCTTCTCCGCTGTATCGTCTCCTTTATCTTGAATAGCCTTCCATTCACCTTCGACTCGTTTTAAATGTAATATATTTCTTCGTAGTCTTTGTCCAGTTTCTTCATTCCTGATTGTGATATCTCCATCATTAGTTTTCTCTACCACGTGTGGTGCGGGGTTATAATTTGGGGTAAGTTTGTTTGCTTTATTCATTTCCTTTACGTATACTCTTTCTCCTTCATTCAAGTCCAAATCTTGCGCTGTCCGTTTCTTATCTCCATATTCCTTTCCTTTTTCCTTTAATTCTTTATCTCTGTCCCTCACTTCCATGTCGATTTCTTTATAATGTATGTCTTGTAGCGTAGGAATTTTATCCCTGTTTAGTCTTCTGAAAAACAATTCGGTAGGTGTTTTCCCTGTCACGGAGTGAGGCGTAGAATTATACATCATAAGGTATTCGTTCAGAGTTTCTCGTAAGTCTTTATTCTCAATTTTGCCAATTTTAAGTCGTTTTAGTATGTCCCGATTTTGCCTCTCTACTTGGCCGTTTTGTTGAGGCCAGTAAGGGACTGTGTGAAAAAGAATAATGTCACATTCCTTGCAAAATCCCTTTAACTCCTCACTTACGAATTGTCGTCCGTTGTCGGCAGTTATAGACGAAGGATAGCCTAATCGTCTAAATATTTCTTTTAATAATTTAATTATAACAGCACTTGTTATTGTTTTAGTTACTTTTACTTCTTTGTATCGGCTATAATAGTCTACTACTACTAATAGGTAATCATTGCTGGGTAAAGGCCCCAACAAGTCCATTGCCACATCCACCCAAGGCGCATCCGGCAGCTCACGACGCTTCATAGGAGCGGGTGGATTTGGCAGACCGACCAAGGTACATCCTTTACAGCTCTTGACTAGACTCTCGGCATCTTTGTCTATTCTTGGCCACCAGACTTTGCACCTCAGACGTCCCTTCATCGCGACGATTCCGGGATGTCCTTCATGTGCCGCATCCAGAACGTCCTTCCGAAGTTTCGAAGGTATTACCAGCTTATTACCCCTTAGCAGTATATCACCGAAAAAACACAACTCATGCTCAAATATTTTATACGCTTTGACGCTATCGTCCCAGTCATTGTTATAAATGCCTTGCTTCACCTTACGTATTTCCGGGTCTTGTTCAGACTGTAGTTTAATATCAGTCATGGATATTGCATGAGGCCTTGCGTTTTCTACGATTTGATTTATGTGTTCGTCATTTTTCGTCTTTAAACACTCAGAAGATTTACATAGCCGTGATAATGGGTCCGCTATGTTTGTTTTTCCGGGTTTATATTTTATATTATACCGATATGCTTGTAACCTCAACACCCATCTTTCAATTCGGGCGCAAGGTTTCGACTTCACACCAAACAAAATCTCCAATGGTTTATGATCGGTAATCAAGTGAAATTCTTTTCCGAATAAGAACACATTAAAATGTTCTATTGCCCAGACCAGCGCTAGAGCCTCTTTTTCGGTCTGGCTATACCTGCGCTCGCATTCGGTTAGTGTACGATTTCCGTAAGCAATGACTCTAGGTCCTGTAGAATCAATCTGAACTAGGACTGCCCCTAACCCAACAGGGCTTGCGTCGGCAATGACTTGGGTTTTATCATTTACGTCATAGTAACCAAAAGTCTGAATTTTTGTTAGCGCATTTTTTAAATTTTGAAAAGCCTGATCCTGATCGTTTGTCCAAACTTCTTCTAGGTTCGCGTTTTTTCCAAACTTCAGTCTTAATAATTGTTTTAAAGGCTCGGTCAAAGTTGCAAGGTTTGGGATCCACTTGTTGATGTAATTCACGAGGCCCAAAAAGCTCTGTAGCTCTTCAATGGTCTTTGGGACTCTAAATTTGGCCACACTCTCTATATATTTGTTTAATGGCCTTACCCCCTCTGAGGATAGCTCGTGTCCCAAGAAGTTGACTTTTTGAACTTTGTACAGGCATTTGATGTCATTCAAAAGGACATTACTTTCTTTAAATACCTGCAACACCTTTTGGAGACATAAATCATGTTCTTGTTCCGTAGCCCCGTACACCAAAATATCGTCGATGAAATTGATGACCCCGTCACATTTGAGAAGCATTTTCTCGACTATTTTTTGGAACAATTCAGGTGCGCTTGTGATTCCGAACATCAATCGCTTATACCGGTACAGACCTTTTGAGCTTATGAAGGTGGTTATGTGTCGAGAATTTGGGTGTAATTCTACTTGATGGAAAGCATTTTTTATGTCCAATTTTGTGAAATATTTAGCCTTTCTTATTTTTGGTAAAAGATGTTCCATTGTGGGTAATGGGTGGTTTTCGCGCATTATGGCCTCATTGGCACGCCTCATGTCTACACATAGTCGCAGTTCTCCATTATCTTTCAATATGGGTACCATCGGGGATATCCATTTTGACGGTTCACGTACTTCTTCTATTATGTCACTGTCTAGTTATTCCTTTATTTTCGATTCTATCTTTTTTTCTAATGGGATTGGAATTCGTCTATATGGTTGAGAGACGGGTTTATGTGAATCATCAATAGGTATTTCTACTACGACATCCTTGAATTTAGGAAAAGGCTCGCTCGTTATTCCGTTTACGTCAATGCCAACTCTCAAGACCCCGAGATGTATAGCACTGTCTTTGCCTAGTAGATTCCTAGTCCCATTCACTATAACGTATATATTTGCGCGTTCTTGTTGTCCATTTACTTTAATCGTGGTTTCAAATGATCCCATTATTTCTAGCGGAGTTTTGCTACCGTATGCTAACAGCGTTTTGTCTGGTTTATTGTTTTGGCTGAAGCACACTACTCCTTCATTTTTCAAAATAGTCCATGTCTTATCCACGATTAAATTATATTTCGACCCAGAGTCAATCAACATCCTTGTTTTTATGCCTCCAACCTCACATATTATATATTTGCGTCATTGTTGATATTAAAAACGTAGTCTATCTCTTCTTCTGTCACGTTATCAACTTCCTTCCGTCTGCGCGGCTGTTTCGTTGGTCTTTCTTCGTTATTTCTGCTGTTTTCTTCTACTTTTCTTTTCCTTGGTCCTTGACTTTTGCAATATTGTCTAAAGTGTCCTGATTTCCCACAAGAGTGACATGTTTTCCCAATTGCAGGGCAATTTTTGTCCTCGGACGTATGCTTAGAGTTTCCGCACCGGCCACATTTTTTTTGAACATCGTATCTTAGCTTATTCCTCTCAAATTTAGATGCATTCTTATCTTTTTTGAAAGGGGCTATGGCATGCAGTTCCTGGTCCTTGTTTTGCTGACCATATTGCTCTAATTGCCTAGTCACTACCTCTAACGTATTTGCTTCGGTTACTATTTTATCCAATGTTATGCTATCACCTATTGTCAAAATTTTCTTCCGCAAATCAATTGATAGACATTTTTCAGTAATTTGATCTATTAAGTGGTCCTCAGCTTTATCAAATTGGCATTTTTCCGCTTGATTTCTCAATCGTATTAGGAATTTTTCGCCCTCTTCTTGTCTTATTAACCGAAAAATATGTCGCTCGTAAACTTTACTCTGCTTAGGAGTAAAATAAACATTGAGTTTTTGAATAGCGATTTCAAAAACATCATTATCATTACTAGGCGTAGCGTTAGCCCCGGGTAGGTTGTAGTATATTTCCTGGAGGTTCGATCCACCCAGCAACAGTAGTGTTGCTCGTTTTTTCACCGGTGTAGTGATATCTGTTGCTTCCAGGTAAATATTTAAAGAACGTTTCCATTTTTCCCACCGTTGACCTAACGAGGCGCTATCTCCTTCTAAATCGAGTTTTTCCAACGACGGTAAGTTATTAGACATCTTAACGAGGGGATTGGGGCGACCTGGAAACAACAAAAGATCTTTCGATACTCATTTTGCACCAATTTTTTCAATTTAATGAAGGTATCTTTACACCATGTATTTCCAATTTAATGGGGGTATCTTTGTACCAATTATTTCCAATTTAATGGGGGTACCTTTGTACCAATTAATTCCAATTTAATGGGGGTTACATTTGTACCAATTATTTCCAATTTAATGGGGGTTACATTTGTACCAATTATTTCCAATTTAATGGGGGTTACATTTGTACCAATTTTGCAAAAACATGTTTTTTTTTTCTTTTTACGAAACCGGTCCGTAGATCCCCATTTCGGGACTACAGTACCGAAAAGCATTCAACGAATATATTTTTTTTTTGTTTCGGGACTACAGTCCCGAAAAGCATTCGAGCGGACGAAGGTAGGTACCTAATTATCTCACTGTACCAATAATTGCCAATTTTAGAAAGTTGCGAAAATAGGCAGGTATCAACGATACTTATTTCTATTCGTAAGTATCAAAGACATGGTATGCACCTTATTATGCCAATTCAATGGAAATACCATTCGTACAAATAGTCGTATGTAGGTATAAGAAGTTTAGTTTTGTTGTTTTAAGTGCCAAACAAACAACCTTCTTTCTTTCGACAAAATACTTACCACGTTTGTTCATCCAAAACAACAAAAAGTGGTCATGTATCGTTTACGCACCATTATCATAGCTAGCATTGATTAAAATAACTAAATGCACAATTTTTTCTATTGCCCTCGGTTTTTGTTAATTGAACATTGTGTGGGTTGTACCGATTGTAGGTATGTAAATTAACATGGACGTACTTAACACCGGCATGTAAATACAATTCAATAACATTGTTTAGGGCAACTACCTACTTAAATACTGATTTAGCCAACATGCACTTTTTGTCATTGTAAGAAAATAAGTAGTAATACTATCTAGGTACCTACTTGCTTAAGTTCCGAAACCATTTATTATAGTGAAACAAGATTTTTATGATCGTATTAGTTGGTTTAAACCACCTTTAATTTGTGAAGCGACTTGATATTTATGACCCCCGGTAAGGCAATATTTTTACGTAATATGATTTATACGTGTTGGTTTGTAACAAAATACGAAACGAGTAGGTAATAAAGGTTATTTTAAGGCACAATTGTATAGGTACGGTTATTTTTTATTATGTTTTTATACATGACCCCTTTGTTTCCTTCTTTTTTTTTTCATAAAGTGAATTTAAAAATCTGACCTTTGTCCTCGTCGCCACTTGTAGTGTACTCCTAGTCACTATATCACTGGCTCGACAACACACCGTGTGTGCAGGCAACGCGTCCGTTCTCGCCCGTGGCTCGCACTGTTCTGACGCGCGCCCTACCACACCGTGAGCACGAGACAGTGTAACAACTACTTTATGGTTATAAAGTAATACACAAACACTACAGAAAGTAAACGATGTTATCTCCTTAAAAGCAATAACCTTTTTGCGCCAAACAGTCAATCATAGTGATTGATGATCTCATAAAACTATGTTATGTTGTAAGACGTAACTAAACGCCTCATACATAATCTAAAGCCAATAAACCTCGCACTAAAAACAAGATACTAATACGAGTATTAAAACGCGAAAGTGTGTATCTGTGGATGTTTGTTACTCTTTCAAGCAAAAACTACAGACCGGATTTTAATTAAATTTATCGCACATATAGAATATGATCTGATATGCTTTGGTATCGATTACTAAAGTAAAGCACCCAACGCCGCGGTCGTGAGTGGATGGGTGACCATTCCGACCATATTTAGTGACATTTATCACGAGCATCTACGTGCTTCGGAAGGCACGTTAAAAGTTGGTCCCGGCAATATATTGTTCGTGAAGCCTAGTCAGAGGCCTTAAGGCGGCTTGATAACATGTGACATTAAGGTTTAGTCACTGGCCTTACAACACCCCTCCACCGCACCGCACCGGGCCCGCGTGGTGGAGTATGGCCCAAACCACCTCATAGTTGAGGTGAGGCCTGTGCCCTGCAGTGGGACGTATATAGGCATACTTTACTTTATAGAATATGATCTGGATTAAGATATAGGATACTTTTTATCTCGGTTCAATATTCCTGTGGGATATTTTTCTCTATATTGAGCTTTGTTTGAATATTTTTTGTTAACATCCTGTATTACACGCAAACGAAGTTACGGTCACAGCTTGTTTAAATATAAGTAGCTGTAACCAATGTTAAACAAAAGAAGTTTAAGTAAACATTTATCAAACAACAAATCCTTTGAATAAACTCATAACGTTAGTCACGCTACAAGCTCCAAACGCGACCTTGAGCCAGTTTTTCCACCTCTGTAGGTCTCAGTTCCAATATCAATTATGATATTCCACAATCACCACATGGTTACTTGTCACAATAATGTTTAACAGCTGACAAATCCGCCATGGCACTTGCCAGGTGGGCAAGGTTCTTGACCTTCAATGCAAGTACTCGTTGGACATTCAAACTCGATTGCCAATGAATTATTAACTACAAATCGCATAGGCATAGGCTTTCAAGGAATACTCGAGTACTACCACTTTAGTGAAGTTGAACAAGTACAGTTAGTATCCAGAGTGACTTTTGTAAAAATTATAACATATTATTTGACAGCGAGAACCACTTGAATGATTTCGTCAAGTTGACTAACGTCTCGGTAGCTTAGTGGTCAAAGCACTCGCCTGGTATGCGATGGACGTGGGTTCGGATCCCACCTGAGGCGGACAATTTTTTTTTTCAAGTATTTAAAATCTTAGATAAACCTAGCATGGTAATTGCTAAAAACAAAAATTTAAAATTATAACTGTTCAAAACAGTTTAGAATTGCATTTGTTCCTGCTCTATTTAATGGGAGCTGCTTAAGTATCCCAAGGGATACATCAGATTACAACCTAATAACCTTTGAAATTATTATAGACAAATCAGAATAAGGATCCTAATTCGTGTGCTAAGCTACTAGTATACCTAATTATTGACTACGGAGTCATTATAATATGATACATGCATGTAATGGTTAAATAATTATATGCCTATGCTACGATTGTAACGCAACGGACTACGTAACTACGATGACATAGGCTCCGTAGTTTCATCGTAGCTCGTAGCACCCAAGAAAAAATGAATTTTTACTACGGTGCGATGGAGTCGACAGCCGGTAAACGCAAAATGTTAAGTTTAAAATGAATACATAATTTTAAGGGTTCCGTACCCAAAGGGTAAAACGGGACCCTATTACTAAGGCTCCGCTGTCCATCTGTCTGTCTGCCTGTCTGTCTGCCTGTCTGTCTGTCTGTCTGTCTGCTTGTCTGTCTGTCTGTCTGTCTATCTGCCTGTCTGTCTGTCTGTTCGTCTGTCACCAGGCTTTATCTCATGAACCGTGATAGTTAGAGAGCTGAAATTTTCACAGATGATGTATTTCTGTTGCCGCTATAACAACAAATACTAAAAAACAGAATACAATAAATATTTAACGGGGCTCCTATACAACAAACGTGACTTTTTTGCCGTTTTTATAGAAAATAGTACGATGCGATAACCCTTCGTGCGCGAGTCCGACACACTTGGCCGGTTTTTTCTAAAATAAGATAGATATATTTTGTAAGAATAAGTTAACCTCGCGCTGGTGCATTTGCAATTTTTTTTTTAATTTCTGAAGTATTCGTGGATTCATTAGAGCTGCTAGAAAAACTTATACATTTTGTGTACTGCTGCTGGCGCACCCGTAAATGCCTTTGTCAAGTTAATGCTGTGTAAACCCGTAATCACGAAGCAAAAAATTTGGCTTCTTTCTCTTCCAGCTTAGTTCAGCTTACATTTAAAATATACTACCCATCACCACCATGATAATGTATTTACAAGGTTTTTTTAAATATTGACCAAGAAAATAATGGTTCTTTTTACTGATTTTAGGGTTTTCGTACCCAAAGGGTAAAACGGGACCATAAGGCTCCGCTGTCCGTCTATCTGTCTGTCCGTCTGTCACCAGGCTGTATCTCATGAACCGTGATAGTAAGACAGTTGAAATTTTCACAGATGATGTATTTCTATTGCCACTTTAACAACAAATACTAAAAATCTGAATAAAATGAATATTTAAGGAAGCTCCCATACAACAAGCGTGTTTTTTTTCCGTTTTTATAGATAATGGTACGGAACCCTTCGTGCGCGAGTGCAACTCGCACTTGGCCGGTTTTTTTCATTTATTATTTTACACCAATCGCAGGTTTTTTTTCTTAAATGAAATACCTTATTATCACTTAATAGGGCGCCAAATCTAGCCGGCCCGGGGCGCTAAATCTAAGCAACCGATGGATTATTATATTACTTAGCTTTATCCAAAACTGAAAATATGTATGTTACTTGTAAAACTATGTTGTTAAAATTATGTTGCGTACATGGTTGCTAGATAAGGCATTCTACTCAATCGAAGATTTCATTAAACATGAGGAACCTTAATTATAGTCGATGCAGTCTAATTTATTATTATTTTTTTTTTAAAATGACTCACGAATTAAATTTCTGCTCTTGACATTTTAATCAAATCAATATGTTTTGACTTTTAACCGAGTGTAAAATTTTTTTTTTTTTCATAAATCTCATATTTAAGTATTTGCATGCTACTTTAAATGGCTAAATAGGTCAAAGCTCTTTTTCTTAATGTTTTTTATGACCACATGTCTATGTAATGTACCCTATTTATAAGCAAATAAATTTTAAATTTGAATTTGAACACTACAATGCCTTTCGCCTATCAAACCAATGGTTGGTTTTATGTCGAGTCTTTATTACTGTGAACTGGCAACGGTATATTTTTCAACATTAAGCTTTTTAAATTAAAGCTGTAGATTATGGCAGAACCAGGGGGCCTAGCACGAATGTGTATCTTTCGTTCGGTCGTATAAACACAACAACAACAAATTAAAATGGCCAGTCTCATATGTCAATCCTTTGATAAAATATGACCATCTCAATCTAGCCGTGTAAAAAGCCCGACCGTTTTCAATTGTTTATAATGGTCAAACCTTATACGGGAGAATGGATGCTTTAATTTGATCGGATAATACGACCGACCAAACGATGCGGTTTCGTATTAGGCCTCCAGGGCCATAACCATAAACTCTTAAAACAATCTCAAAGTTGTCAAATCTGTCAATTTTGGTACGTCATTTCATAGAAAATTTGACACTTTGACACACAGTTGACGGAAATGATAATGTTTGATAGATTTGTGATTGTTTTAACAGTTCATGGTTAGGGCCGAGGACGATGTAATTTATTGCGCTCTTGTATTAGTCTGAGAACACTACTGACTAGTAACTCGCACTATATCGGATATCATGTAATATCAGGAAATATGCAAATAAATGATTTGATTTAAACAGTTTATAACGATGCAGGTGTGTCAGCTCTTCTTCTCTACATAAGTATTGATAAGTATACTAAATGAATGCCAATAAGGTTAATTTATATCCAACAGTGGAATGATTTTCGTAACCTTAAATCCGTAGCATTTGTAGCTCTTTACTCGCGAAATAGCGAAGCGAGTAGGTAATCTTTAATTTACGCGCGCCCGGAGTCTCTGGCTTAACCTCTTCGTTTTCTACGTTGTTATAAGTACTTATTACACCTCGTTTGGCGCCAAATTTGTTTACTTTTTGTTCCTATAAACAGGGCGAATATTTATTTATTTGATTTAGGTACAAAAGTGACTTACACCGGGTTCCTATATTGTACTATGCGTAGGTGTACATCAGCAACTGATCGTATTTGTGTCAAAAGTAACGAGCCGTTATAGTCGTTCCTATAAAATTTGACGAAGCGTCATTTATAGGAACGCTTTTGAGTATGTCATGTTGACAATTCCTACCATCCGTTAGGAAAACCAACCGTTTCTCGGATAAAGGAACCGGGCTTTACTGATTACATATTTACTCTAAATTAAAAATACTCAATGGCTCTACCAGTAAGTTTATTTTATTCTCCTTTCCTTTTCTATTGTACTACCCATAGTGTTCTAATAACTTATATCTACAAGCTGTTAATGAAATAACTCAAAACATTTTAGGGGATGATTCTGTTGCTCAAATAAAACTATCGGATCGAAGAAGAGCCAACTGCGCTTCTGCGAAATAGAAGTCGCAATAAAAATCCCATACATAACCGTGACCAGCTTACATTATTTTATAAGGAAACCACGTTTTTTGATTGAAAATTCGATTTTGGTCCCATTCAAAAAGTTGTACTTTGCACCAGAATCATCCCCTAAGAAGTTTTGAGTCATTTCACTAACAACTTTTATTGCATATGTTAAAACATTTTCTTTCAAAGTTTATTATTAAAGCCCTCATTTTAGATTGTAGATAAATAAGCTTACACTTGGTCGGTTTGCTTGCGTAGGACTAAAGAAAACAATTAAACGGAGCGTTCATTACGTTTAGGTTCTGTTTGAACGAGACTAAATTACAATGCCGTAAACCGTTCCTCTTAAATATTTTGGTAAGTACAGAACGATGAAATTCCGTTCGCACTTTTATAATAAAAATAAAATAATATTTATTTGCTTAAACATGGTACACAGAGGTTTAACCTTGTTTTTAATAAAAGATATACGATCTTTTATTGTATATTTTTATTGTTTTTTGCGTTGACAATAATGCTAATTTAATACTAAAGAAGGATTGTTGTTTCTTTCAAATGCCTCTGGTGGGATTCGATACCACGACCTTTCACTATCCGAGCTTCCTTCTCAGTTACAATCTTTTATGATAGTTTAAATTATTTTTAAAACATTAAAATATATTGTTCTGTAAGTCATAAACGAGTTGGCACCGGACCACACATAATTTTATTCCGCAATTTACGTCACAGCGTCCGCCAATCTGTATATAAACGATATTATGTAATAGGTTTTTTATTTATTTATCTTCATAGAGTTAAAAAAACAGTAGGCAATAAACTTACAACGCTATGTAAAATTAATCATTTGAATTATGAAATACTAACTGTTGCCTGCGACTTCGCTTGCGTAGTCTTTCGTTTATTAAATATATACCACAGGAACATTTAACCGGGTTTCCGTCGACTGTGCTACAGTTTTAACACAATAGACAAAACATAGATTTAACAGGGTGTACAAGAGAATAGGACACTCATTAAAACCACGTGATCAGCTGGTCATATACAACTTTTCCTATGGGAGCAACATCGAAATCGTGATTTTATTTTCAGATGCTCCATACATTATCATCGAGGTATGCGAGTAAGTTTGTATGGAGAACCTAAAAAAAATATATTTCGATGTTGCTTCCATAGAAAAAGTTGTTGTATATGACCAGGTGATCTCGTGGTTTTAAGGAGTGTCCCATTCCCTAGTACACCCTGTATAATAGAGATTGATAATAAACAAATTGAAACTTTCAATCTAATCTTACATACTGTAACTTTGTGATTCCTCACATCAAAGATTTGTTCGAATCTCAACCACTAGGTTGCGTTCATTCAATAGTTATATGAATTTATAGTTATTATGTACTCGTGTGTATACAGAATTAAATTATATCTTTAGTTTAATATGCTACCTACATAATAAATTACCTAGCATGCCAGTGAAGTCGTGCGTTTGGCAGCCGCCATACAACGCGCGACGAGAACACGCGCTGAACCATATTTTACGTGTTTATTAAATTGTAAATATTAAATAATTTTAGTAAAATGTCCACAATGGTGTTTTGCGGAGCTGAGTGAGACGAAAAGCTAGAGTATACCCATGGTATTGGAATCACCATTCACTATTAGCTTTTTTTTTTCCTTTTAACTGATTTGGGGAGTCAACACTTTATGACTCAAAGGTATCAGATCGACTTATGACTGGACTAGCTGTTGGCTGCGGCTTTGTTCGCGTGGTTTTTAGTTTATTCATTATGTACCTATTATACATATAAACCTTCCTCTTGAATTACTATAACTATTGCTGAAAAATGGATGAAAATCCATTGAGTAGTTTAAAAGATCTAAGCGAACAGACAGCGGAAGCGACTTTATTTATACATGTAATGATTTCCACATAATTTATGTCCCTGTAACCAACAACGTACGTACAAGTCAAGTTGAAAAAAAAACGTAAACTACTGAGATAAGTAGGTGCAGGTTATCTTTCTATAATTGAAACACCCTATATGGGTAGGTAACGGGTAAATTGACTCTTACAAACCACTGATTTATTATTTACTTTTTAGCAAACTGTCTTATTACTTGCACAAGTATGTTTGAAAAATGTGTAATAAAGTTTTCTTTATTACACATTTTCTCTTTGCTCTTCTGAGCACAAAACAAGTAAGACTCGCTACGCTATCCCTGTTCTGTGGAGAAAATAACCTCCTACTTCTTTTGTTAGAAAGTCACCACTTTATTAATCACAAAAACACATTAAATTTCCTAAATATCGACTTGGCTAACTTAACTTATGAAACCAAGGCCTACTTTTTGAAAGTCTTGTACCTTTTCAACTAAAAGTTTAAAAATTAGTTAAAGAACGAAAGTTTTACATAAAATATTATCTTATCTTCACCACATGATTATGTCATCATAGATTTATAACAAATTGAAAATGACTTATTTCAAGGCTGATGAAAACCTGCAGTGACTGTGTCCACAAACCAATGTCAGCTGTCGTGGTCTAGGTCTAGTGGCGGTCTAGTAATCGACCGTTCTTTTGTGATTTCGAGAGATATTTTAGTTAGTCGAATCAACACCGAAAAAAAGTTGAACTGATCCATTAGAACCTTAAACAACTATACGTAAAAAAAAACAATCCACTACACGTAAAAACTGTAACTAGTACAAAATATAGTTAAAATTGACTTGGTATTTGTAAATAGGTAGATTAATGCGTAAGATAAAAATCTGTTTATATGCAAAGCAGTTTAATTAGTAACATCTCGTTGACCCTATATAGGGTCACCTTATCGACGAAGTACAACATTTATAGAAACATTCGACCTTTGACCATTAGAAGCTCTGATAATTAAATATCTTTGTTTTCTTTCAATAATAAATAATTAGTGGGTAATTAAACGTTTAAGTACCTTAGATCGCATCGTAAGACGTCCACCCACAAATATTGACAGACGACCAGCAGGGCTAGCATGCGCGCATCGGTTATTTTATCGAAAGACAAGACAAATTTTGTCTTCGACGATAATTTTGTCGTTTTCCCTAACCTAACGGATCACAGACGTCTCGGATGCTTTTTTTTAATATTATCAGGGTCTCCCGTTATTCGTAGCCACTTCTTATCTTTACGTTATAACACGGCATTGCTATGATATTTTGGTTTTTTCTTTGTTATCGTCAAAGACAAAACGACATATTTACGTCAAAATTACGACAAAATTTTATCGTGTTGCGCATGCTGGTAAAGGTTGCAGGAAGCCGCTGGATACAGGCCGTGCGCAACCGGCCAATCTGGTAGTCACTGGGGGACGCCTATGTGCAGCAGTGGATGTGATGTTCTGTGGCTGAAATGATGATGATGAATTAGTAAATATGCACAGTCATAGGATCAATGTCGAGAATTGACAGTGAATTTGGCCTGAAGCTTCTTTCAGCACTACAAGACCCGATTAAATTTAGAAAAGTTTATTTTCCAATTTGAAGCGACACACCGTTTTCTTTTATTATATTTATAAAAATCTCAAGGCAGAAACATTATGATGTCTGTGTGGATATTATTGGCTGTCGCCACATTTACGTCAGAAGTTATCATTACAATAGTCTCAAAATTATAACGGTTTGAAATATATTTTCGGCACATAAGAAATAACAAAGAACCAATTTGAGGGACATTAAGAAGTTGTTGAATATCTTATTTAGTTCGGGACTATACAGGGTGACAAGTTTTGAGTGGCGGAACCTTCAAGGGGAGGTAGTGGAGTTTATCCTAGATAACACAAAGATAACGATATTAAAAAAAATTAGGCTATCTCAAAACTGTCTAATTTAAGGACAGCACATTGTAGGGTGAAAATGAATGGAAATAAACTCTACTATCCCTCCTTGAAGGATCCGCCACTCAATACTATAACGCTATAACTAAAAAATAGAATAAAATAAATATTTTAGGGGGCTCCCATACAACAAACGTGATATTTGTGCCGTTTTTATAGAATATGGAACGGAACCCTTCGTGCGCGAGTCCGACTCGCACTTGGCCAGTTTTTTTTTTAAATATTTTACAACATCACATATAATACATTGCTCTGATCCTAAGCTATCCTAAGGTAAGTAGCGAAAGCACTTGTGTGTGTTATAGAAATCAGAAACAACGATGGTACAACAACACCCAGACCTGAGACAATATAGAAAAGTTCGTTTTCTACATTGACCCAACCGAGGATCGAACCTGGAACTTTGGAGATGGCGACGACGCCATATATAGTCCGGCGTGATTGCCTCTCGGCTACGGAGGTCGTCATGTTTTGTTAACGTACCTATCTAATTGTCGTCCTTTTCCAAAGCGAATATTTTTCTCATTATGTATTTTCTTCTGGTTCGCAGCGTGCGTGGAGGAAGAATGCATCGACTATGAGGGCAAGTCAGTCCCTCATGGCCTGCTGTACGTGCCGGGCCCGGGAGTGTGCTCGCTGTGTGTGTGCTACCACTCTGAGCCCATGTGGTGTAAGGCTATCTACTGCGATCCGCCGTATGTAAGTATTGAGAGAGCCGCGGGGTATGTTAGCACCCCATGGGGTATGCTCGCTGTGCGTGTGCTAACACTCGGAGCCCATGTGGTTTAAGGCTATCTACTGCGATCCGCCATATGTAAGTATTGAGAGAGCCGCGGGGTATGTTAGCACCCCATGGGGTATGCTCGCTGTGCGTGTGCTAACACTCGGAGCCCATGTGGTTTAAGGCTATCTACTGCGATCCGCCATATGTAAGTATTGAGAGAGCCGCGGGGTATGTTAGTACCCCATGGGGTATGCTCGCTGTGCGTGTGCTAACACTCGGAGCCCAAGTGGTTTAAGGCTATCTACTGCGATCCGCCATATGTAAGTATTGAGAGAGCCGCGTGGTATGTTAGTACCCCATGGGGTATGCTCGCTGTGCGTGTGCTTACACTCGGAGCCCATGTGGTTTAAGGCTATCTATTGCGATCCGCCGTATGTAAGGATTGAGAGAGCCGCGAGGTGTGGTAGTACCCCATGGGGTGTGTTAGTACTCCTTAAGTGTGACAGTGCCTATCGGCTATTATCGATTAGGTTAAATTCATAGATATAGGAAATTCTGGATCCGGTGACAGTAATATTATTATTAATATCACAAATGATACTATTTTACATTATTATTGTGGTAACTTTTACTATACAACTCATTTGCAAGTTGTAAGAAAACAAACACCACACGATAAGGTATGATAATACATTGCCTGTATCGTCCACCGGTTGGGGACTTGGGATGTCTAAGTACCCCGCTACCTAAAGTATGATATATCTATCGTATTACTCCGCTAGTTGGGGTGTGTCCGTACCCCAACACCTTAAATAAGCTGTGGCTTTACTACTGTGCCAAACACTGCACATAATGCAACATGGCGGTAACAACGGCACCCTTACTGCACCACTCTGCAAGCACTTCAGTTAAGGGCTCTTGGTGGAATTCGTGGTATGTTTTGTTTCAACTTTTTTCACGTACGTACGTGACATAACACAAGGTTTTGGTGGAAACTCAAGAGATCAACGCCGTGTTTTTTTAGGAAAAATATTATTAATTTAAAGCCACTTATGTCGAGCCGTACTCAAGTCAACGGCTTTCATTACCTAAGTCTACAAACCCTTCTTTGAAATAAATACGGTACTTAGTACTTACACAAATTCTCCAATACAAACGTATCGCCTTTCATCGTGAGTAGCACTTTCGAGATATTGGGGTCTTTGGCGCAAACTATCGTGTAACTGTTCTTGTAGTTTGCATTCTCAGTATCATGACAATAAGCGCACCCAGGGGGATACGAAAGTGTTTCATTCGTTCGGACTTATTATTAACGTATCTAATCAAATTAACATTCACTTATATCTTAACCTTTGACAATTTGTAAACTATCGAAAACGGTCGTGTTTTTTACACGGCTAGTTTGAGTTGGTCATATTTGTTAAAGGATTGATACAGGAGATGGTAATTTTAATCTGTTAGGTTTATACGAACGAACGTACGATACACTTTCGTAGTGCCTAAGCCTTCAGAATCCACAGCCCTCAGTACTGTAGGGTTCTTGGCTTCTTGTCTCACTTTGTGCAGTCAGCGAAGTCATATTTCACCCAATTTCCGAGTTTGCCATTTCCAAGGCTGACATTCGTTATTTTGCCGTGACAAGGACTTGGCCTTGTTCTAGAACTAGGTTATTATGTTATTGAAACGATTCGGGGAAAGTAGAAAAAATGTGTGTCTATTTTCATGTTTGTTTTATTTACATTCGTAAAACACATCGAGGATGGTTTTTGTCAACTTCATTTGGTGATCGTATCATACATGTGATCTTGAATTGAACACAAACAGTAATGTTTAACATTTTTAGAGTTCTGTACTTCAAAAGGTAAAATGAACCCTTATAGGTTTACTTCTTTTTCCGTCTGTCTGTCTGAATACAGGGTCTTCCCTCTTTACTAGGTAGGTATCAAATCAAATACAAATATCCCTTAAAGCTGTAAACAAAACAAACTAGGTACTTATTCAACGCAATCAAAATACTTTAAGGAATTCGAAACATATAAGTAGGTAACTTCCCGTAAAGCTAAAATCTTGAGATTAGTTAAATAAGTAAAAGAAAAAACCGGCCAATTGCGAGTCGGACTCGCACACGAAGGGTTCCGTACCATTATCTATGTACACGGCAAAATAATACGTTTGTTGTATAGGAGCTCCTTAAATAGTTATTTTAATCTGTTTTTTAGTATTTGTTGGTGTAGCGGCAACAGAAATACACCATCTGTGAAATTTTGAACTTTCTAACTACCTATCACGGTTCATGAAATACAGACTAGTGACAGACGGACAGACAGACAGGCAGACAGACGGATAGCGGAGCCCTAGTAATAGGGTCCCGTTTTACCCTTTGGGTACTGAACCCTAAAAAAAGTCTAAAAATTAGCAGTTACATACCAAAATAAAAAAAATGATCAAACTCTGAAAAAGCAGTAAACATATATACAAAGCCTCGATTCCCGTAATTGACGAACCATTCATACCTACTTGTACAGAACCTTTGGTGCGCGAGTTCAACTTACAAATGGCTGGTTTTTTGTTCCATTTCCCACTGTAGATACATAAAAATTTAGTCGGTGTTGAAACACGCGATAGCCATGTTTATTTACTGCATCTAATGGTAGTCAGATGAGCGGTTGCCAAAGAGGCAAATATGTATTTTGGATAATTAGCCTGATGCACTCGCTGCCAAGTAGGCGACCGGAACATGACGCAAATGCATTTCAGTAGAAAATGGGGCACTTTGTGTATGTCGTATTCAGTCGATTGGCAACCTCGTTTAATGCTTTTAACTGTCTGATCGTAGCTGTAGTCCGTGTGTAGGTACTTATACTTAGCTTATCCTTACGATGGTAAACTTCTGGGCTAGACTTCTGGTTAGGTTCTTGCGATTTTAGGTCAGTAGGTACCGCACTGCACGCTGCAGCACCGTTAGGCGATTTCTTTTTGATTAGTGCCAATACTTTGTGTCATAATCAGAATCAAGAGTTTCAACTTCTCCATAATATGAGTACCTATTTGACACTGCAAGTATCTTAAACTTTAAATACGTTTCGTACGCGTAAAAGTAAAATAACTTGAAATAAGTCCTGAAAAAGTGTTGCTGAACACCTGTTATTTGATCAAATATGTAAAGAGTCTTTCATGTTTCCAGTTCTGCAAAAACTTCAGAGTGGGGGAGCGATGTTGCGAGTTCGAGTGCCTAGACCCGCCGGGGGAGGACACCCGCTACCGGGAGCGGCAGCGGCTGCGCGCGCTCATCCTGGCCGGGAACTCTTCGGCGCCCCACGTGGGACCCTCCGTCAAGCTCAAAGCGGGCATCTCCCTGCTAGCCGTCGCCGTCGCACGATTCGTATGAAATCCGACCGGAGACTAGACGATACTAGACTTTAACCAATTGGAACAGTGGAGACACCTAGTTGAACAGCAGTTCGGCTTGGCTCGGTTCTCAGTACTCACCACTTAATGCTTGTGACTATGAAATCAGTGATGAGGAGAACCTTATTTTCAAGTAGCCAATTTTACCTATTAATGTTTTAGTTTAATTACTTTTACAAATTACTCGATCGGACGCCTTAACTTGTGGCAAATCTATTTCATTTTATCTAAGTACTTCAAGTACGAAAGAAAAGTTTTACCTGAAGTTTGAAGACATTACCAACTGATCTACTACTTGTAAAGCTACTCAAATTATTCATTACACAAACATTCAGTGCCATAATTTAACTGTGAAGATTTTTACAAGTCGCCTAAGCAAAATAAAATTTTGGACCAATTTTAAGTAACAAGTAGCATCATTATTTCGTTTGATGGATTAATTTTGTCGTTGAGTGTTAGAATCTGTCTTGTGTTTGTGTCTAGATCTTAGTCAATGAGCAAGCTGACGACATTACTAAACGCCTATCTTATTATGAGTAACTAAAATTAACGAACCTTTCAGTTACCTTCAATTTCAGCCCACGAATATCTTAAAGATCATCGTGCATAAACGTACTGTGACTTTACAGAGTAGATAAAAATAAGCACCTAGCTAGACGTCGTACGAAATCGTCAGAAACTGTCGAACCCCGGACGTCCGAACAGTGCCATCCACATTGCGAGCAGTAATATACAGTCAAAGATTTTAAGATAGTCCATTTCATAATAAAATATTCTCACTTCTATATTCACGTAGTTAGACACACTTTCGAAATTGTAGCTTTAAAGTACATCATATCATCGGCTACTTAGAGTATACCCTACCTTCTAGTGCAGTAATTGTCATTGTATCATAAATTGAGGACCTGTCCATATACATAAATATTGTTTTTTTTTTATTTTATTTTTTTATACATAAATATTGTTTATTTATTTATTAAAAAAAAAAAAAGTTTATTTATTTAACATGGAAAAAATATCGTTTGACCATTAAATGCGTCGGGGTGGTCGGGTGTTATTTCTTTTAATAGCGTGTTTGTTTTGACGCGTACGTGTAATTACACGTGTATAGAATTTCGGTAAATTTACACCCTAAATTAAAGTGCTTCAACAAATAGGCACTAGGCAACCAATTGCAGCAATATTTAATTTGAGTAACTTTAAACATTTTCATTATTCGTTTGTCTAGGTATCTGATTGCGCCCATTGTGTCAAGTAGCACTTAAGTTCTTAATACTTGGAAAATTCTGTAGCTACCATGGATTAAGTAAATTAATTTCTAGAAGGTAAAGAATAAAATTGTAAGAATCTTTTTTTAAGAGCCGCACTCAGATAGGTACGCCACTTAAAAATAAAGTGTTGATTCGTATATTTTTTCATGCAATAATTGTATTTATTTGTATCGACCTTAGTATTACAGATTTTTTAATTACAATTAAAGTTGATTGACATATTTGAGTGCATCAGTTAAGTAAGTTAAATAATTCTATGACCAATTGCCTAAAATCGTTATTTGTTTAGTGGCCTTGGTGTTCCATTGATTTTCTGACATTTACGGGGCTGACCGAACCATGGAGGGCTCACTTTACGAGTAAGTATAGTTATTAAATATTTTCCTACACGTCAGTTCGCGTGTAAACGATCACCCGATCCATCTGGCTATGTGAAATACCGTAAATGTATTTTATACTAGAACCCACTCAAAAAACTTATTTAAAATATTATATTTTTCTCATGAATCTTCTGATATTCAATTGGCTATTTTATGACGGAATTGAATTCACTTTTAATTTTATTTATACATAAATAAATTAGTCTTTTGTAGATAGAAAAGCCATGAAATGGTTTAGGTGGGAAATAATAAGATTAATTAAGATTATAGTGGACTCTTAGTGGGGTAGGTAGGTACATAGCAGAAATCTGTGGTCTTTTACGAGATTTTTTTTTAGAAAATTAATAAGTAAGTAGTACTTTGAAGCTAAGAGGCAGAGCAGTGTTACCACGTATGCGGGCGTAAGATTTTTAGATGAATAGACTGGGTGTGTGTACAACGGCACGCATGTTGAGCGCTACGTGAAAGATGCGCAGAAGACGCATTACGAATAAGGTTATAGATCTTTATTTTCTCAAAGAATACAAAATATTCACTTAAAGAGAAAACAACAAATACTTAATTACTTACAACTAATACATGCCACGTGACGTGACGTACTTAAAAAATAATAATATTAGCACTTATTACAAGTTTACACTCAACAATTCCCCAACAAACAACTTTTGAATTGATTAACGATATAAAATTAACAAACCAAACAAAGAAGGTAGTTCGCTCATTATTTGAGCGGTTCGCGTTAACAACACGGAATAATCGCAACTGGAAACGACTCGATCGTCATAGTGCGCGCGATTCACGTGATGAACTGCGCTCACCCAATACAATTACAAAACTATAAAACGACCAACAGAAGTAATTCTAAATGAAAAAACAAAACCATTTGTAACCTTTAGTGTATTTTTTTTTTATTATGATTACTTTGATATATTTTTTTTTTGATAAAAGTTATTTAGGTTTATTTTAAAGTTATTCATTATTTCACATTTTATTATCTAATATTGACAGACAAAAGGTGGTTTTAAGATATTAAACTCTATGCAATGTAAGGAAAAAATGAACAATCAATCACAACTTTTTTCCTGACGAAAATGGAACCCACATTCATAGAGCCAAAAAGCTCGGGAATCACCCCCTCTATGACCCTGTTCGATTTGATCCATTACAGGGACATCCTGTATATCCCAATGATAGGCTAGTACTGAACTGGGCAATGGACACAAGGAAAATTGCCCAATTTCCAGGCCTACCGTTTTAGTAGGTACCTAGCTACTTGTGCTTTGTTACTTGTAATTATTTCGATGAGTCATTGACAATTTTGTTTCTAAATCGTTAGAGATTTGAAAAACCTCATAAAAATATTGTTTTTGCAGTTGCGGCAAACCCATATTTTGTTCTTACTATTCTGTGCATATGTCTCTTTCCTACTGAAACTTATTCGATCGACTGCTTTCCCGTTCTATTCTTCATTTGGAAGAGAAGTCACCCGGTTCGATTTGCATCCGAGGCAGTCGTTGCTTTTTAAGTGTAAAAAACCTCTTAAAAACTGTAGAATTAATGTTAAGAACACCAACACAACAGTCCTTCAAATTAAAATTACTAATGTGTTTAGTAAATATCTTACTCTAGGAAAAGAATGGTAGGTACTACCCCTGATCCAATTTAAATTATTTAGCCAATAGTTCCTGCCTGCCTACCCTCATTCCTAATGCATGCTATGGCAACACTTCAAATCTAGCTCAAATTAAAATTCCTCAAAAACTTTCTACACTTATAAATACGTACTAAAACTTTGTCTCTATAATTTACCTCCCGATGTAGACTACACATAAAATATAGTCTGTTAATTAAAAAAGATGTAATAAAATGTGGGCAATGCAACAAATGAGATTATTACATTATATTTCTTGTTTTTGCTTTCCTTTATCTTTTCATTTCATTTCATTCTCAGAGGGCCTCGTGTAAATCTATAGAAAAGTAATTCAAAGCAACGTGTACCAACAGCCACATCTACTCCAGTAGCTTAGCGCCTCCGAAAACCCTTTCGGAGACGCTATCCACAGGACCTAAAATACTTTTTGAAGCATTCGAATTCAAATTCGTACATGAAATCCTTAAAATCGTATACGAATTCATAGAGAAACGTACTTATATTATATTTTCGATTTCGTATGTGAATTACTCGAAATTCGAAGGTTCTAAAATACGGCTACTGAAAGAATCATTGCACCAAAACCATGAGCGGCCTCGCTCGAGAAGGTTCTGAGAGTCTTCAGTCTTTTCAGCCTTCAAAACACATCTTATTTTGTTTCTATAAGATATTAAAAGGACTCATTTGTTGCACGCTCTACATTTGTTAAATACTTCTAGAAAGTAGATAGGTAGATTGTAAATGAGTATGAAGGGAAATAATTTTACTGTGTAAGTTAATATTAGTAAGTAAAATCTACTTTGATTTGAATTTTACTCCTTACAAATATTTTCTCTTTCGATGCTGTAAAAGGCTTTCAAATAATTCTTTTTAATATTTGAATCAAACATCACTTCCATTTTTCTTCTTTTGTTTTCCAATTCAGCTGATTTTTATAAAAATATGAGATAATTCTTATAAAAAATTATCTTGTTTGTGCAATAACTAAAACTTAAGAAATGAATAAAGGTATGTGATATTTTGCTGGTTGTTATATATTTTGCAACATAATTATTAAGATAAACAGCTTTAATCTTTAGGTATAAGATGCCATATTAACTTTAAATACTTGTAAAATGTATTCAAAACAAATGGGCAGTGAAGCCATTATTACAAATTCTATCATTGTACCTGCATGACACAGGTTTACTTTATTTGATTTAAGAGGGTTGACAAACAAGAAAAGGAGCCTTTGGAATTGGACCAATTGTGTAAAACTTCTGTTTATACTGACAATGAGTCGAATATTTCATGATTAAAACTCGCTATAAAAATACAAAAACTTATTTTACTGTATTTTGCTATTTATGTCCAAAGAATCCATCACTTGTTTAAATTATTTTACCAGAAAACCCAAGATAATAAAATTGTAAATAAACTATTGTTATTATATTGCATAATTATAAATTATGTACTTTTAATTAGCTTAAATAAACTTAATCACATACACGACTTTGTTTTATTTGTGTAACAATTTAATTATATTCTACATAAAATCTGGGAAATGATCTTGGTATAAGTAAAAGATGGAAGTTTAACAATGAAGTTTAATATCACCTCAGTACAGACTTGGGTACATAGTACATTTAAAATTATCTGGAATATAATTAAATTTATTATGCTGAAGGATTAAAACCTTTGCTAAGTAAATCCGTTCTAGCTTCTGCAATTTCTAATTGGAGCTCCTTTGCCGCCTCTTCACAGTTATTAAAAGTAAACACGCGGTAGAGCACCACAGTCATCGCGTAGAGTCCGAATAGGGCCACAAATATAAGGGGTGATACTAATACTATGTTCATATTGTTTTCAATGAGAGGATGCTTCACATAACCTCCGATGAGCGAATACCAGACTGCAAAAACCGCTGCTACAGCAGAAATCCATTCCAGTAACTTCGTCATGTTTCTGGAAGATAAACATCAAATTATATTAAGTTAAATGAACAAATACTGTAATAATTTTAACGACTTCGAGTACAATGCAATCGGCATTAAAAACATCGATGGTTAAATACCTTGTCTTTGAGGTTTTAGAAGATAAAATTAGTCGTCGTATTATTATGCTTTTTCAATCACGATAACATTTTGTACCTATTGGAATAATTGTACTTAAAAATTTGATTTTCAATTTTTTTTAGTTATTGTTGAATCAGCTGAGCTGCTGTCCGACAAGTTGACAAATTTTGATTGACACCAACCAACAGCTGACCTGACACTCACTGACAGTGACACTAGACAATGACAGTGACACTTTTTTTCGTTCTACGGAGGCTTTGGCCATGGATCTAATAGGTTAGAATAGTCATCACCAGACTAAGGCTCGGTCTATAGGCTGCCGGAATCCGTGATCATCCGCAAGAATCCGTTCGAAAAACTACCTTATTGGATGGATTGAATCCGCGTTAACCCGGTCCGGTTTCCGATTGGGTATAGACCGAGCCTAAATATTAATGGTAGGCATGCATGTCATTAACACTTTTACGTAGTATTATTCTTTCTCTATGTTAACACTGATCAAATAAACTTAATACTTAGACTGTGACTATTATAAGCAATAGTCGTAGCACCCACCACCATTGCTTTGGCTAAGAGCCTAAGACACAATGCTAATAATTCTAAGTTTTTTTTTATTTTATATTAGATGTCCACCCGACACACAATCAGTGTTTGACATGGTTCTTTTATCTTTACATGCAAATGTTTTTAAACCCTTTAGCTTTGCAATAAGACTTACCATGAGAACGAAATTCGTACGGTGACTAACTAAACTGAGTAAAAAAAATCAGGCCTACTTACCTTAAGAGATCATGATAAAGTTAGTATTCCGAACGCAGCAGCATGTGTGCTGTGCGTGCAGAGCCACCGCAGCACTGCTGCCGCAGTGTGATGCGCTGTTGTGTATTAATTGTTATATTGATATCGTTCCATATATATTTTTAATTAAATTGTTTATCTTCTGAATGAGAAAAAAACACCTTTTTGGTGCCAAGTTACTTGTCAGTTTTTACGTAGGTACCATTGCTGTAGTCACCAGTTCACCACACCAAGTCGATTCTCAAAGAAAAACGCAACGGATTCGCTCTAAAACTCGACTTAGCCGTACAAACAAACATAGCCTCTATCTTATTAGAAAGAAAGTTCATACTATTACAGAATCGACAGGCTGGTCTGTCGCGGCGGCGGGACAACACTGCCGCGTACATTGGTGTGTAGATCGGAATGTAATCTCTAAGGCTCGGTCTATACGCTGCCGGAATCCGTTAGCATCAGCAAGAATCCCATCAAAAAACGACCTTATTGCTTAAGCGATGGATTGAATCCGCTTTAACCCGGTCCGGTTTCCAGCTGGGTATAGACCGAGCCTTATAAGCTTAGAGCATTGAATGCTCTAACTAAGCAATGGGGACCAGTAGTGCTGCGCTGCGGCAACGAAACGCACTGATCAAATAAACTACGCAGAACGAACAGCGCAACACTGCTGCCCTCCTGCTGCGGAAGCGGAAGCTCGTGATAAAAAATCACGCGCTTCCGCTTCCTTCACGTCACGCATTACAATTTATAGAATAGAATAGAATAGAAGATCGTGTATTCAGAATCATGCAAAGCATACAATATTGTTACAGGAAATTAAAAAAATGATAACAGTGATATTTACTTATATGTAGGTATACAACGGTACATGATACTGAAAAGGTATCTACTCAGCATATGTCGGAGCATATTACCATAGAGAAAAAAATATACTATATTACTAATGCTACGACGCTGGTCGTCCGTAGATGCCTTAGAGCATTCAACCAATGCGCTAAGGTAGATGCCCAGGATAAAAAAGAGCGCACTGATACACAATAATATATAAATTATGTATAGATAAGAAATGAATTTTATGTGATCATATTATTAATTATATAATCTTATCTGTATTTTACTTGTAAATTAAAGGTATATTATTAAGTTGAAATATAGGTACTTATATAAAAGTTTAACTAATATTAACATTATTAGTCAAATATAAAGTTTTACTTATTATTTTTTGTATAAAACCTGTACAGCTTTGTATTTTATTTATTATAATTTATTCGTAATGTGTCCGTTTCCTGATTCAAGAAAGAGAGGTTCACGTACACTTTTAAAATAATGATAAAAAAAATATTATTTTCTCAATAAACAATTTATCAGATCAGTAACGTTATTCGTTATTTTGATATTTTTTAGCTTGGACTCTGGAATTTCCGATATTATTATGACGCATAATGTAATCAATTTCACCCAATCTGGCAACACTGACCCTTGTGTCGTAAAAGGGTGAGTGAACCGCCTCATTGTTATTTATTGCATTTGTCTCTAATAATACATTAATTAGCCGTTTTACGGGTACAGCCAGTGCAATAACATAGGTCGCGACAGCCATGCCGATGTGAGTAATATACAAAAGGTGTGGCACGTCGCTCGGGCGTTGTTTCGTGGTGCAGTGACATTGTTGGTGTGAAAAATATTTTGCCTATCTCGTAAGATGACCGAATATAAATTGGTGGTAGTAGGCGCTGGAGGCGTCGGTAAATCCGCATTGACTATACAACTTATACAGAATCATTTTGTGGACGAGTACGACCCTACTATAGAGGATTCGTATAGGAAACAAGTGGTGATAGATGGTGAGACGTGTCTGCTAGATATTTTGGATACGGCGGGTCAGGAGGAGTACTCCGCGATGCGGGACCAGTACATGCGGACGGGGGAGGGGTTCCTGCTAGTGTTCGCGGTGAACAGTGCCAAGAGTTTCGAGGACATTGGCTCGTACCGGGAGCAGATAAAGCGGGTGAAGGACGCGGAGGAAGTTCCCATGGTGCTCGTGGGGAACAAGTGCGACCTGCAGGCGTGGGCCGTCGACATGACGCAAGCGCGCGAGGTAAAGTTTGTTTACATTCACTACAATCAAGATAGTAAGATAAGCTAATCAAACAAAGAGCTCATTCTGAAACACTGCATCCAAATCTAAGAGTTTCATGTTGTAACGCAATTATTATGCTAAGTAAGGTTATCTGGATAATATTGTTTTCTTTATCCATTGTGAGGTTTGAAATGTTTACAAATCTTCAAACTATAAAGTGACTTGAAAAACAAAATTTATCAGGATCTTAATTTAGGATAATGTCTTACTAAGTGCAGGTAGTCTATAAGCAAAGGTATTCATCATTTATAGCAAAGTTAGATCACTTTTAGTGATAAGACCGCCTAAATTATACATCTTTCTTTAAATATTAACTGCAACTTCTTTGTTTGGTGTGCAATAAAGAGTACCTATCTTAAAGATTTTCAGTGGTATCAGGCCTTACTTAAATAGAATAATCCCACTGTAAAACATCCCAATTTATAAAATGCATTTCATATCTTAAAAAACAACATTACCATAATCACTATTTTTAGACTTGTTAATGTAAATTAATGTAAACACACTCATGTGGAGCTTGACAGGAAAACAAACAACTATTACCAACTAAAAGGGGAGAGGGAATACTAATGAGACTACTTACTCTATTATGACTACTACTTATTCTCAATTGCTACTTTATAAAATTAAGGATGAGGTAACCAAAAACAACTTTGAAATTGCATAATTTTGTCGGTATAATATTTAACTAATTTATTATAAAACCTTCATGGTAATTGAGTAAATGGGTTCTATAAATTATGAGCAGTATATAATTCTTTTTCAAAAAAAATGTATGTTTAACTAGCAAAATTTACAGAAAAGTATTTTTTGACTTGTTTTTGTAGACCACAGAATTGGCCTTGCAGTCTATTTGATTGTGAGTCTGGCCTGGATTTTTATATTATTTAAAATAAAGCATCTACATATAATTAATTTAAATAAAACATAGCCTTTTTACTTAGTTTTGGCTTTCTAAAATGCCTACTTTGTACACCTTTTCGTTTTAAGAACTTGGCACCCTATAGCCGAATAAAAAAATTTAATGATTGCATTGTGTATTACATTATGGAATGCCAGAGCATGGCAGAACAACGGGCACAGATTCTTCGATCGCCAGGATCACTCCCGGTAGCCTTTAAGAGTCTGAAAAGGCTGATGACCTTCTGGGATGACCTGAGCTGGTTGGAGTAAGGAAAAAGATGCAGCATGCACAATGGCCCAATCAAGAGGCTAATTGCAGAAACAGCTCAGCTAAACTAAACTAAGTGCATGTTGCTTGTTGTTCTACTAAAAATCCAAAACAATAACTGTTAGCATCATACTAAATCAACATGTAGCTCTGTGGGGTATTAGACTGAGAAAAATTGTACTGATTGTATAATGATGACTGTTTGTGCCAAGATAAATGGAAAAAAAAACTATGAAACTGTAAATATTGAAATCCAACCTTTTTCACTTTTAACATGTTGATTTTATGATAACATCATATTTAATTTATAATAACACAAAGTTTAATTAAATTAATTTTTAAGTTGGTGCCTCAATTACCTTACTCCAGTTTCTACACTTAATTTGGCCAAGATAGCAAAATATATAAACGAAGCAATAGTTATTTCATAAAAGTTTATCTCTTTCACTTATTTATCAATAGACAAATTTGTTTTATTTTCAAAATTAATTCAATAATACTAAACATCCTTGTTTTACACCAAAACCCTTAAAAGCTTATCCTATTTAAATAAAGTTTAATGACCAGAGTTGGTTTACATAAATTGATTTGCTATTTTAGCTTTTTAGTGTATGACGACCTCCGTAGCCGAGAGGCGAGCACGCCGGACTGTATATGGCGCCGCCATCTCTGAGGTTCCGGGTTCGATCCCCGGTCGGGTCAATGTGGAAAACGAACTTTTCTATATTGTCTCGGGTCTGGGTGTTGTGGTACCGTCGTTGTTTCTGATTTCTATAACACAAGTGCTTTAGCTACTTACCTTAGGATAATTAAAAAAAAAAAAAGAAAAAAAATGGTTTATTAAACCATATAGAAATTCGTTGCTGCCAGGTGGCAGATGGCCACATCGAATCAATAGAAATTCGCGTTTAAATATCGATCATATAAAAGTTAAAAATCACTCGTACTCAGTGGCAGGCATTGGTTTCATTTCGAAGTAGGTAGTAGATAATTACTTATGTGTATTATTGATGAAATTTAGTGGTTTTCATAAAAAACACACATTTGCAAGTACTACTCCCTACCTAATTTTATTCATAAGGTAGGCACTGCCTAATTGTCTATATACACCGTACGCCCCTGCTCGTACTAAGCCCTCAGCCACATCGAATCAATAGAAATTCGCGTTTAAATATCGATCATATAAAAGTTAAAAATCACTCGTACTCAGTGGCAGGCATTGGTTTCATTTCGAAGTAGGTAGTAGATAATTACTTATGTGTATTATTGATGAAATTTAGTGGTTTTCATAAAAAACACACATTTGCAAGTACTACTCCCTACCTAATTTTATTCATAAGGTAGGCACTGCCTAATTGTCTATATACACCGTACGCCCCTGCTCGTACTAAGCCCTCAGAAAAGATATCTCATCATTTTACCTATCATACGATGAGAACAAGTTCTCATCATATGATGTTGTCGAATATTTATTTACTTATATAAATGTAATTAAATATACCCTGGGTTAATAAACCAATAATAGATAACAAGAATGCTAAGTTTCTAAGGTGCACTATGTGAAAATTATCAAACAACAACTAGAGATGTCATATATCGATTCCAGGTGGCGCGGAGTTACGGCGTGCCTTTCGTTGAGACGTCAGCGAAGACGCGTATGGGCGTCGACGACGCGTTCTACACGCTCGTCCGCGAGATCCGCAAAGATAAGGACAGCCGCGGCAAGCGCAACCGGAGGGGGAACAAGATTCCGCGCCGCAAGTTCAAGTGTACACTCCTGTAAATAACTGCTAGACGTTGGCGGTCGTGGACATTACACTCAAAGACGAGGGAGATGAGCGGAGCTGGTAACGGCGAGTAATAATGTCGAAGTTGTACATTGCACGTTAGTTCTATCTAGAGGTGTGAACATTCTCCATTTGGGGAATATAGTACATGTGGCGAATATTCCCCATGCGGTGAATATTCTCCATGGGGAAATTTTTTACCATGCGGCGAACATTCCACATGCAGAGAACATTTTCCATGCGGAATGTTCCTCGGAAAGGCACATCTGTAGTTCTATTAGTATAACTTCGACTTAGATACCTTCTGCAACCTCACTCTGCTCTGGTATCTCAGCTCGCGTAAACCTTGCCTCCAAAGAAATATATAGTATATCTATACTCACGCACATTTACTCATTGCTAAGAAACGAAATACTCATCTCATCAAATTACTTGAATTCATTATCAGGTTGAGGCCAGGAGGTCACTGCCCAGGCAGAGTATGTGTTTATACAAATTGTCTGTCTTCTCTTAATTAAGGTTCATGTATCCCTTTGCTTCCTAAGGAATGAAAAGAGATTAAACACTTGAACTAAACATTAGAACTATTCAAGTTTGTAAAGGAATTTTCCTATAAGTCTGTAGATGATGTTTGTTTAATATTATCAGATTTATCAGTTTGTTTTAGATTTTTTTAGTCTGTCTCTTTCCTTTTAATGAAATCAGAAAGGGACAGGTGAACTGAAAATAAAAGTATTGAGTAGTTATAATGGTACCTAATATCAAGCTAGGCTTGCTAGACGCGTGAAACGCAAGAACATACCTCTATGGCCGCGTTGTAAATAACTAATAATCACTCTCCACGTCCACGTGCAACTGAATAGGGGCTATATGATGGAAAGAGAGGCATGCTTCTCGCGTCTAAGCCCATCCAATATTTTAACAGGTGTTATAGTGATTTTATGGCATTGCATTTTCTAAATTTAAAAAACTCTAAGGTTTAAAAACATTTGCCAGAATACTCTGGAAAGTGTATCAACGCAATGACCCATCTGCAAACTGACTTTCTGTCACCCAAAAATTTCAGTGATGCCATATAAAAAAAAATTCAAGTCTAGGGGAAATGTCCACGACCGCCACAACCTTATCCTTATGTATTAATACAGCTAATGTTAGTCCCAAATCGGTACTTCGACAAATAATCTCATCCGAAGTGCCGCCGCCGGCGGTGAGACGGTACGGGCTAGTGTGATGCAAAACGAGATTGAGTTTTTTGCCTATAAATAGTTCTAGATATTAGTTATTACTTCTTACATATTTTCATACAGTGTTTCAAAAAGAGTGGCAAGTGCAAGCCCGTTGATAGAATACTTCTGGGGTACTTTGGGTTAAAAAATATATATTATGGTGCATTGTTGCCAGATCTACCACGATTGTTTTTGTGACAGAAATGCATACCATTCATCTATTTCGGGAAAAAAACAAAATTCATTTATTTAATTGTATATCTGACAATAGTCTAGTTTTGCTGGGCTGAAGGGTTGTCAAGTCAAGATTTGAAAATACAAATACCTAACAGAAATAATGAAAACTCGAAAATAAAAAAAAATAAAAAAAGTGGTTACTGGGGCACTAAGGTGCCTTAAATCGTTGCTTCCGTTTGACACTATTTTTAAAACACCCTGTATTTTTATCATCTCGTTAGATCATTCCCCAAAACAATGATCCATATTTGAATGCCTCAAACCAAACTTATTTCGAAATTCCTTACATTGGCAGTTTATAGAAATGAGTTAATGACGCCACGCTAAACCTAAATATTAAACTAAATAAAAGCCAAGAGCTTATAAATTTGTTACATCATAGTGTTAGTTTAGTTAGTTTGGCTGGGAGGTGTCCGCACTTAGCCTCTCGATTGGGCCATTGTGCGTGCTGTGTCCTTCCCCTACTCCAACCAGCCCAAGTCATCCCAGAAGGCCAGCAGACCCTTCAGGCTCCTGAATGCCTCCGGGAGTGATCCTGGTGATTGGAGAATCCGTGCCCGTTGTTCTGCCACGCTCTCGCACTCCATGAGCACGTGCCGCGGCGTTTCCTCTGCCTCCATGCATCCTCTGCATGTGGGGCTGTCTGTTACTCCTATGTGGAATAGGTGCCTGTTTAGTGAACAATGACCGGTTATAGTACCTACAACCTTCCGAAGTTCGTTCCGTTTTAGTCTGATGAGGCTGCGGGCAAGCTTTTTTGATGCTGCCGGAATTGCATCTTTTGTTTGCCTGCATCCTACACTGTTCATCCATTCGGTATGGTGGGTTCCTGTGGTTCTTTCACGCAGCCACGTTTTAATTTGGGCCTGAGGTATAGGCAGTAGTGGTTCCGGTCCATGGACTACTACCTTCGATCCTCTTTTGGCCAATTCGTCTGCGGTGTCATTTCCCAGTGAGTTGCTGTGTCCTTTGATCCATTGCAGAACTACTCTGTTCGTGTTTGCAATGGATTGGAGTGCATTGTGACACTCTAGTATGAGTGCGGAGGTTACGACATTGTTTTGTAGGGCTTGGAGTACGGATGCACTATCCGAGACAATTTTTATGCCAAGATCTCGGACGTCTCTGGCTGCAACCGCCTGTGCCGCTTTGGTTATACCAATGCATTCTGCCTGGAAGATGGAGTTTAACTTGTCTAGTGTGGTCGATATATTTATGTTTAAATCATTCGAGAAGACGCCGGCTCCGGTACCGTGTGCCGTTTTTGAGCCGTCTGTATATATCCTAACTTCATCGACGCCAGAGTTGTCTTTTGGTTCTTCTGTGAGTTGGATATTGTATCTTCGATCGAAGATGTGTTGACACGGAGTTCTGTCCATGGGCGCCTCGAGGAGTGGTAATTCCTTTAGGACCTCCTGCAGAACTTTTGAGTGTGTTGTTTCTATGTTTTGTTTCCATAGTCCATTTGCTCTTAGTCTCAGGGCGGCTGACTGTGCTTCCTCCTGTATGATGAGATCTAGCGGTCTCAAGTTTAGGAGGAACTCGAGCGCGGCTGATGGGGTGGTTCTCATGCATCCAGTAGTTGCTACGCTCGCTAGTCGTTGTAGACTCTGGAGTTTTGTTTTCACTGTGGTCAGTTGTGTTCTGGGCCACCATACAACTGATCCATAAGTTATAGAAGGTCTGATAACTGATGTGTAGAGCCAAAGTGTGATTTTTGGATTTAGACCCCAACTTTTACCAACTAGTCTTCTACATTGACAAAATGCTATACAGGCCTTCTTTATTTTTGTATCGATATGACTCGCCCAATTCAGTTTGTTATCAAGGATAACGCCCAGGTATTTCACCTGAGTTGATAGCGAGAGTTCTGTGTTAAATAGTTTTGGTAATTGTAGTGGAGGTAACTTCCTTTTGTTGGTGAAAAGGATAAGTTCTGTCTTTTTCGGGTTTACTGATAGTTGATGCTCGTCACACCATTTTTCTACTATCTGAAGTGCTGAGCGCATAATTCCGCAGAGCAGATTTTCAGCGTTTCCGTTTATCAGTATTGTTAGGTCGTCTGCATAACCAATAGTAGTGTATCCTCTTTCGTTTAGTCTGTACAGTAGGCTATCCACTACTATGTTCCATAGGAGTGGTGAAAGGACACCACCCTGGGGGCATCCTTTTACTACCTTTGCTCTTGTGGTAGTGTTCACCACTATTTGAACCGCCCTTTTACTTATTAGTTGCGTTATCCAGTTTTTTATGACTGGATCGACGTTGTATTTCTGTAGGGCGTGGTTAATGCTGTTGTGCATGGTTTTGTCGAAGGCCCCTTCTATGTCTATGAAGGCAGCTAGGGTTGAAGCTTTATTTGTGATAGCCGTTTCTATTTTATGCACCACCATGTGCAGCGCTGACTCTGTTGATCTGCCTGTTCTGTATGCATGTTGTTGGGGATGTAGTTGCTTACGTTTTAGCGCTCCGTCCCTTAGGTATCGGTCTACTAGTCTTTCCAGTGTTTTTAGTAGGAATGATGTTAGACTAATGGGCCTGAAAGCTTTGGCGTGCGTATAGTCTTCCTTGCCTGGTTTTGGCAGGAAGACTACTTTCGCCTCTCTCCATGTTTTTGGTATGTATTTAAATGCAATGCAGGCCCTGTAGATTGGTAGTAGATGTTTTGTTACTTGGTTGGTCTGCCATTGTAGTAGTGCTGGGAAGATTCCGTCCAGCCCTGCCGACTTGAAGGGCTTAAAGCTCTTTAGAGCCCATTCTATTTTATTTGTCGTTACTACCTTGTCTGCAATTTCCCATTCTTGGGTTGTTGGTGTGCTGTATTGCTCGTCAGACCATCCGTAGTCTGACGTTATTTGACAGCCTGGGAAGTGAGTTTCCAGTAGTACTGTACTGGTTTCCTCATCTGTGTTTGTATAAGTGCCGTCTTCTTTCTTCAGGGAGCCCAGGAGTTTGAGATCGCCTTTTGAAAGGATTTTCTTTATTCTTGCGGCTTGGTTGGTTGAGTTAATGGTATTACAGAAATCATGCCAGCTTTCCGTTCTCCGGAATCTGATTCTTTTCTTGTAGTGTTTTTGTGCTGTTTTGTATTTTTCCCAGTCTTCAGTGGATCTGGTGTTTTTTGCTCGGTTAAAGAGTGTCCTGAGTCCCTTGCGTAGTCGGTCGAGTTCTGGCCCCCACCAGGTACTTTTACCCGAGGTTTTGGGTGTTACTTCAGGACAAGCCAGTTCATAACTGTCTCTGAGGGATTCAGTTAGGAGCTGAACGTTTGATTCTATGTTATCAGTACTAAGTGTTACGTCTGTTAGTTGTACATCACCTAGCGACTTGGTTAGTAGATTTGGTTAGTGACATCATAGTGAATGAAGCAAAGAATCTAACGTGTTAAATTATGCATTTGCGTGGGCGAACGACTACCAAGGGCTCGGAGAAAATGAAAGCTGGCGCAAGAAAAAGTTGTGCCATTAAAACGGAGCGCCCATTTCAAGTTATTGGCTGCGAACGGTACATAATACCGAGTAACAATAATGTTTTCATTGTGATCGTTTGGCTAAGCTGGGGTTTTACTTTTAATATCATATTTTTCTGTACAGTTGCCATAATCACCTACAATTTGAATAGACATAAAAACTCAATCTCGTTACTCTCAAGGTGCTATTATAAATCATAGTACACTTGCAGCGAAAAGCCCAGATTGCCATAAAGTCTTTTTTATAAATATTGATCAAGTGTTGTAACGGTGAGACGATTTTTCAAGTTTTAGTGTTAAGCTTGCTACACTCTAGGCTACTCTATAATATAGGTAGTAAGTAACAAAGTCAGTCTATTGAAATATTGCCAAAATCAAGGTTTTCTGAATAACTTATTTGCTTTAGCCAGTTTGGTTGACCGTCGTAAACAATGGTTGTGCACAAATACAGTTAAACTATTCCAAGTACAATTTTGATTCGTTGTTGGTACTCTTGTTTGTAACGACTGAATTACATCACGTCGTTTACGTGCTTTTAAATGACTAATTTATAATTCACGCAAGCCAGGTCAATGAAACAGACTTCGGAACACGATTGCACAACATATCGTTTTGGTTTCGTTGGCGACGCTGAGTTCAATTTGCGTAAATACGACTGCGGTTTAGTTGATTTGACGGCTGTCTTAGAATAAATGTGCCTGGTTGATGACAGAGGGACAATCCTCACGCCTCTCCGCGACTCGGGCCTTGCCTTACCTCCTCGTTCCTAGTGAGGACTTGTAAATTACTCATATCATAATCAATTAATGTTGACCTATCCAGTTTTTGTAAATCAACAAATAATAACGCTAGCTACAGCATCGCGCTTATTTTATTATTAGTGTTTCTGTAAACTAGGTAACCAATAGCATTATCTAAACGATAACTCTTACAAATAATTTTGTATAAAAACTGAAGGAATACAATCGTGTATAATATGTTACTGTGGTTTTTTTATTTGCAGTGTAAACTGGAATTGCAAGTTACTGCAAAGAAAAGAGCCACAGTGTGAATTCGATATCAAATGATTTGTTATTATAGTGTAATATTAAGATCATTGTTGAATGTTTTCTACTGTAGCTAATTTTACATTTAGAGGAAATTTTCATAGTATTTCTACAGCCACTTAGACTGCTACAATCACAGTTTTCAATGTTAAGCTTTACGAATGAATATATAGTATTCACATTACTCTATCAACAATTGGTTACAATCTTCATGTCTACTGATTAATTGGAATGTTTAAAGGTACTAAATACAATTGTAAGTTAAAGAAACAGCAGTCATTCGAAAAGACAAGCGGTCCATTGCGCTGGTGATGAGTAAAAGGAACAGAAGAAAAGCTTTTAAAAAGCATGGAATACTACATAATTTATACCAGGATTGTGGTAATTTACGCATATCCTATTTAAGAACAATACAACTTCCATTAGTACTCCAAAAGTATATTTAATAGTTTTATGCCTAATTGTTATATTTTTTTTAATGCAAAGGGAAATTAAACAAGTGCGTCGTTTAACCCTTAGTTGTTCACTGGCCGATCCGGCGCAAACCGGTTATTAGCACGCACACAGGCCCGCGCGCTTGTAGTAGTGTAATTGTCATATTGCTATATAAAGCTGCCTCTGTTCCTTTCTCAAATCGTGAGGAAATGGCTTTCCGCACTGGACCGCAGTCTCGACCAATCAAACTTAGCGCTCACCAGGGTACACGCACGCATCACATCATAGTCGTTACATGCAAACGCATACGACACGTCTGTCGAAATCGCGAGACAGCGTTATACTAAAGAAAGAGAAAAGAGACATGCGTTAGTACTTTGCTCTGGTGAGCGCTAACCCTTATACACTAGCTGATGATATAATGGATGTTATCGTAGCGCATAGCAGGTGCTGTTTTATAAGACATTTTTTATGCAACTGAACATAGGACTAATATTTTAATACTGCAACAATGTTACTAGGCCCAAAAACATTTAAAACTTCTAAAAGTTTATTTTTAACATGGGATGTTTTATGCGGCTAGCATTACAGCGTGGGATACATATTCGTATTTTTCAAATATTTATGTGATTCGAAATCCGAAATTAAGGTCGCGTTACCGTCAAAGGGTTACCCTCATGAGTTTTGATTCATGTCTGTGACTTTTGCGTGACGATTAGGGTTTATACTCGCTAGCTAGCTAATTTAAAAATGGACACTAGTGGTTCGCAAGAAATCCGCTGGAGGCGCTGTAATATACGCCGTTTCTAGCTCCTGAATAAACGTTAGCTTACTGATGGCAATTGATGATAAATTAAGACACATGGCATTGATCAATGTATTCATTCCTAGGTCACCACAGTTTCTATTTTATTAGCAATAATAATAAAGTACAAAGGAAGCTTCCCCGCCTCGATCAGGTGATATAGATATTTGCCCACGTGAATTATGTAAACAGCTATTTCCAGTAGTATTGATAATCGGAGTGAGCTGAATATTGGACAAATTCTTTCAGTTCAATCATGTCAAACAAAATTGTGTCTAGTATATGTGCGAATTATGACTATTCTTACAATTAATAAGATTCCGGCATTCAGCACAATAATATGATTAATATTCCGTTACGATAGTGTCCTTAAGGATATCAGACAATTAATAATAGTCACCAATTGCATTAATCTCTTACAACCTTTATTTATTTATTTTATTAGGAAGACCAAGTTTTACAATTTTTCAATAATTATACACAAATAACATTTAAAAAGCCACTTACAGGTCCACACGGATACCTTACCTTAATTGGTCACGAATAAAGTTTTAGTTTTAAGACTAACTTAAATTAATTTTGCGAAATAAATACAGCAATGGCTCAAGGTACAAATAAACATTCAAAATTGTATCATCAGCTCACTTGCATTGGTATTACAAACGAATTGAAATGAATTAACTTACCTATCTGTTTTGATGTTATATAATATCGAAATCATTAAGGATCACCAAAAGCGCGATTAATTTACATGAATTGTGTATTTTTTATTTACCCATTATCAACAATATTGTGTCTGCTTTAAAACAATGAATATTTTAACGAATTTTTAAACTAATCATGATTAAACAATAGTTTCTATAGTATTTAAGTTATTACTTTATAAATATTATCAATTTATTAGTCGAACTTATTAGTAATTGCTTTTTAAGAATTTGTGAACTACAAAGCTGCCATGGAATCAATTCATTATAAAAAATATTTTTATTTGCCATAATATTTGACATTTTATTTGTATTGAAATGAATTTATTTATTTTGGTTACAGTTTTTATTCTGCGACCAAAATGCGAATCACACGACATATTTATTGAACTAAAAAAAGAAAACGTTTTATTATAATAAAAATCAACTTTGATGCTAGTGCACAATTTTGTTGAAAATAGTAGGTATTTTACGAATAATTCTGTAACAGTATAGCACAAGAATGTGTGCTAATTGAAATAAATAAATTGATGAATCAACACGTTGTTTCAATTATAAGTATTAAGGCTCCCAGTAAACCACAAGCCTATTTATTAATTAAAAGGAAAAAAACAAAAAGAAACTGAATTAGGTTTAAACTTAGTATGAAGCAGATGAAAGTTACTACCTACAGGAGGATCTTTTTGAAATGGTATGGTACAGACGCATTTTGACCTGCATTCAACTTATTATGAAAAAAAACGTTAGTTTTCAGTGGTTTATTAACCATGTGGCTCTGTTCCATTGCCTTTCAAGCACCGCAGTCATTGCATTGTAGAATAATTCTTTGTATGAAATCGTATGGAGCCTTTCCAGCAGCGAGCCCCCATCAGCAGCCGTTTAATGCTCAGAAGGCGGATGACGCCATTAGACTCGATGCGAGCGCGAGGTTCCATAGTACTCTGACTAATCTGTGGTTTCCAATTTCATACAACGAAACCTAGTGCGCGTACTACGGGCACATGAGTAAAGAAACGGAACAGAGACAAAGCTTCTAAAGAGCTAGCAAAATTTACCTATTTTGGTAGGGTTGGCACAATTGAATAAATTATAAATGTTCTTTTTTTTCACATTTTTCATTAAAATAGGTTTTTTTTTACAAATTACATACTCTAAATATTTTTTTTTATTACTTTTGGTTTTTAATTATTTGTTGTGTCTTTTAATCGAATGATAAATTCTAAATCTAATATAAAGTTTTTTCAAATAATCCAATGGGAAACACTCACATGGCATATGAAATGTACAATCTTGCAAACGTGCTAATATGTCATCACCAATATTAACAATTTGTACATGAAGATCAAAATATTCGCGAAAGTTTTGCTTAAGCAATTCAACAAATGCAATAAAATTGTCAGGAGGTATTATCAAAAAACCTGATTTCACACTACCTTCATTAAAGTCCTTATAATGGCAAAAAAAAGAATCTTTTCCCATATTTATGGGTTGTTCGGATCTATTAACATAGGATTTTATTTTCTCACATTTGTGATGTTCCAGACATTTTCTGTATAAATAGCCCGATACATAGACTAAACCATTCTTTTAACCATCATATCTGGCATAATAAATCTATTATGCCAGATTATTATCATTTGTACCCACTATTAACGCAGGGATAGTACCATCAGGGATCCTTGGGATAGTTAAAATAAGAAATATTTTTAGTCTTTCTATTATTATTCATGCACACAGTACAATGTACAACCATATTTACGACACTTTTTAAATACTAAAACAAAAATATTACTACGTATTATGTGAGAAACTCGATAACAAAAACAAAACATGCACGACATTCGAGCGTCGCGTCACGCCTGCACGCCCTGAGATTGACCACTGGCTGATCTAGTTTGAAGCGGTTTCGGCTCATACGTGACAAGCGGCCAGTGGACACGCACACACACGCGTTGCACTTGTAGTGATGTACCTATCACAGCGCATTCGTATGTAGCTTTGTGTCTGTTCCGTTTCTTTACTCATGTGCTACGGGTAAGGGGTAGCTATGACAAGCGCGCGCCTGCGTTTCCCGCGCGGACGAAACCAATGTCATTCATATGCACGTCAGACGCGATACTATGACCACACTTCGTGGTACTTTTGAACCATCAACATGTTTACTTCTACTGTAGTTATTTTAGGTATATTGTTAATACCAAGGAACATTACTACCAGAGGGTTAATACAGATAAATGGCAATAGATTACCCAAAAAAATAATCATCTATGAAGATATGATGTTCATCCATTTAAAGCCGAGAGACCTTTAAGACAATTTATTAAAGAATAAGTAGTTTTTAAGAAAAGAAAAACAGAATAAATAACAAACCGCCCTCCAAACTAGCGCGCTTGTCATAACTTCTCCCTAATGCGGTGCGCGAGGCTATCCAAAGCCTAAACTGACTAAGCATACTGCGGTCACATGAGTAAAGTTACTCATGTGCTGCGGTGCTTGCAAAGATTACACCTTTACCGAACCCGGCTGTGACAGAAAAATCTCGTGTTCTGAATTGATCGTATAAATATATTAGGACTTAGTTCGGAACAAATAGTTTGACGTTTGTCATGATGACGTGTGAGTTGTTTCGCATGTGATGTCTAATAGTATTATTTGATCAGTGTGTCTAACTATCGAAGAAGGTATCGACAGTTAACGTGAAAATTATTTTAAAGGCAAAATGCGAAAATAATGTGTCAATCAGTACTTAATGAATAACTTGAAATTCGATATTGATAACAAAAATTTTAACAGTATTGAAGACTCAGTATTATAAATCATAATAAAACATAAAAGGTGAATAGTTTATGCCCTCACTCCCTTACTCAATGTCACTTACCGCGAGTGGTGCATGATGGGTGACCATTCAACCAGCCAAATTTGACAAACGATAACTATGCAACTATAGATGGAAAAAAAACTAGTACATATTGACTATCAAGGTTCACTAATAGGGATGTTGACCTCATTCATAAAAAAATTCTAAGGCATCATTTATTAAAAAAGACACTTTATTTTAGGCCTAATAACTCACTACAATTTCATTTAAGAGACAAACTGATTTTTGTTTGCTTTAAAATCGTAAAAAAGTAAGGCAGTTGAATTTATCGGATAGTGACGTGACGTCATAATCCGATATCGCCATACAAATTATAAGGAAGATATCTGTTTTGACAGCTCATAAAAAGTATGTCAATTGATTGGTGATGTCAACTAGCCTATTCTATCGAAAAATGCATGGCGGCTAAAAGTGCAATACATAAGTAGTATCAATCAATATAGAATTACAATTCATCAACTAATTTTAAATTACGTAACATCACAATATGTTGTTATTGTGCTATAGGTTTAGTAAATTCGGTCTATCGATAGTATATACACAGTGTCGACTTATCGCGCGGCATCACTAAATGTGAGAGATGGAACCAAGTGAATGTGAACGTAAACTTGTAAACATTTAACATAATTTTTATTTAATAACGCTGTGTTCGAATAAATATGGATGCCAAAGACGTCTGTGTTGAAATAGAAAACGATGAGTTCTACAGCAAGTTTCTGGATGAGTCGGTAAAGCCGCTTTTAAACGAAAATATCTCTGTCACCGAGCAAGTCACCAAACTTGCCTTAGGGATAGAAAAACTTGGAAAGAGCCTGGAAAACCAGGTACTGGCGAAGCACAATGATCTCCTGACACAGGCAAGTCATATTTCCGACTTAGATACGACTTTGGGATCGGTGCAATCCCAAGTTCAGAGCTTACTACGCGGCGCCGAAAAACTTAAAGAGCGAGTACATACACCGTATTATGCTCTGGAAAACCAAACGCAGATGCTAGAGAGAGTTCAAACTACTTGCAATTTGCTTAGGCACAGCTCCAAAATATTAGCATTGTGGAATAAACTTGAAAATGTGAAAGATAACCCTGCCAAGGAAGCCATAATCATTTTTGAACTAAACGAGCTCATTGGAGACTATGACTTTGAGGGCATAGAGCTGCTGCAAGATGTCTTACGGGAGGTCCAAGACAGGAGAAAGGAGCTGTTGGCTAATTCCACGGAATCCCTACAGACTAGTTTACTGAACGGAGATAAGACAAAAATGTTACAGTGTTTTAAAGTATTCCACAATTTGCAATGCACTGATGAGCAAATAAAAAACACTGTGCAAAGTATATTGAATGATTTAAAGAAAGAAATTGCTTCAGCCCTAAATGTTCAAATGGTTTCAATTGAAGTAAAAAAATCAAGCTCTGGAAGGATGGCCCCTGGGAAAGCAAATATAATGAATGCACAAGACTTTAAAATCAAACTATGGGACAACATTGAAAAACTTTTTAAAGTGGAGATTTACAATAGTTGCACAAAAGTAATCATGTTGCAGAATGTTATAAATGAATTGCATGCCATTGGTAATTTTAGAAACATCGCTAAAAACTTTTGGTCCAATTTATTAGTCACATTTGCAAATGAGTTGGAGAGGAGTCCACAAAATGTGAGTCAATCTATTGAGATTGACTTCCCAAAGCTTTTGAAATGCTTCAATGATTTACTTTCAAGATTAAAGTGCAAGGATTTAGAAATGAACCGCTCCAGTTTGACTAAATGGGAGAACTCGTTTTTATCAAAGTCACTGGGGAAGCTGCTGGAACCGGTTCGAACCATGTGGCACTTGAGCCAGGTTCCCAGCATGGAACAAATAGACAATGCTATTAGAGTAATTGCTGAGGCACTAAGCATATCTCTCGGAGATAAACAGCTGAGTATAAGTTTAGCAAACAGTGTGGCCAAATCAATAAAGCAAATGAACATGGAAGCTGAACAGAGAATGTCCATGGACAGTGATGTGGCCCAGATTATAGAATCACCAACCAGCTCCCAACAGAAGAATGCTGACCTTTGCAACTCCTTATACTACTTTTCCTCACAAATTAAAAGGGTTCTTGTTAACATGAACTCCATGTTACCACCAGAGAGCATTCAGATCGTTCAGAACAGTTTAAAAGACATGTCAAGCATGCCGGTACTGCAGTTATTTGCAGAGTCTATTAAAAACTCACTTTACATCATTCTTATGACAATGCACGATGAATCTGATTTGGTTAAGCCTGATGATCCTTCAGGAAAAACTTTATCTTGTTCCCCTTACATGAAAGAGCTCCAGCAATTTGTTTCTAGATGTAAAGACATATACTTATCAATGTTTCAAGAGAAACCTTCCTTAAATGAATGCTGCAGGAACATTTCAGTGGCGTGTGTGGAGCGATTCATAATGCATGTGTGCAACGTTAGACCTTTGAGCAGATATGGGCGAGTGAAGCTTCAGGTTGACTGCAAGCACCTAGAGACTGCATTGTCTCCGTTGGTCAATGATATGACTGAACTTGATGATCATTACAGGCAGTTGAAAGCATTGAATTTAATTTTGGAGAAGACCCCTCAAGAGATTGCTAAGAGTCAATCTGAGGGGGCAAGTTTGCCATATTCTTTAGTGATGATGTTCCTGTTCTCGCACGCCGGGCCGCAACTCCTCGCGCCGCACGCCTGCGCGGGCTGGAGCACGCACAAGCTTGTACACTGGCTCGACTCCCACAAGCATGAAAGGGAACGGTTAGAATTCGTTGCCGGCGCACTGCAGAGGTACCAAAACCATGTCCGACAGAACCAGATCACAACTTATGACGAGGTCTACCCAGTATTAGTGCAATTACTTGAAGATGGTAGGAAAAGTTTAAGAAAATAATGGTATTTATTATGTATAGAATGAAACATTATAAAGTTTCAACATTTTATTATTTAATAAAGTTATTTAACAGTTACTGGGTTTTGTCTTCTAGCAGGACACAGCTGAACTGCTCTTGTCTATATCTCCCATCTGTTGTAAGATAAAACTAAATCAGTTGATTTCTCATAATCATATTTTACTCTACTGTGTCAGAAATCATAAAAGGTTATCAGATCAGTCACTAGTTTACTACATCTACTTAAAAAGGTGTATAAATTTGATAGCGATATTTATTTTTAAAAATAAAACAAAGAGTAAAAATAATTACATATTATATTTCTTAGATATTATAACAACATACAACAATATAAACTACTATCTATACTAATATACTTTACAACCAACAACATTTTCATAGTCTTCATCTGACTTTAACAACTCACACACTAACTACTGGAGCAGGAGTCTTAAAAATGCAAGGATTTGGTAGTTTTTTTTTACACTGGCAACATTACAATATTTAAAGAAATTCGGCATTAATCTGGCAGTGCTTCAGCAACATGACATATTGAAGAATACTGCAAAGTTAAGCTTGACTATAATCACACTTTTAGGGAGGCACAAACTTATCTAACCGCCTGCCAACGGCTACAATTTTTATATAAAGGTCTAATCTAAATGCATTTGCGCGACCCGATGTCTACGTCGTAGCACATGCACGTAGCAGTTGCCTGCCGCGTCTGCGAAGTGCGTCTTTCTTCATACAAACTAATTTAAATAATATAAGGTCCGATTTTATTAGTGTACATCCTGTAAACCATCCTGCAATATGAAGTCGATGTTGTTATATTTTATTTTTAACTTTTTTAGTTTTTATGATGAACATTTGAAAGTTGGTTTTTATGATTTTATTATCATTAGTTGGTTAACAGGATGTCCACTAATAAAATCGGACCTTATATGTTGCCGCGATTCGCAACTAAATTAAGGTTTAGAGAGTGGCTGCAGGGAATCGAACCCTTTACAGATTAGTGCAATAAAATAAACATGTTACATGGCAAAATAGGCACTGCCCACGGCTACCTGAAGGTAACAGTACCTTCCGCAGTACTACACGATCAAAATAATTAGCCTCAAGACGATGGAGGACGTTTCGCAATTTCTCTGACAACTCGAAAAGCGAAAGTGGCGTAAGAGGTTTTTTTGCCTTTAGAATCCCACTTCATAAGAAATCCTAAGAATCGTATAAATGTCCTAGGAGGAATTATTATTCTTACTATTATTATATTTATTCCCTTATATGAAATTTGGTTTCATAGGCTTCAAATATATATCCAGTTATGAAGTTTCGCCTCTTTTTTCTTTGGACGTGAGCAAGCATCCCGTCACGTCACTGATATTACGTGTAAAACGCTTTCTTTATTATTTCATTAAGTATTTGTTTTATTCCTTTACATGTTCCAAAGACGTCTTGCTTTCATGCGCGTAATTGTTTTGATCACGTAGTACTGCAATACAGTTAAGTACTTTAAAGGTTCAAGTCTTTAGATTACATTATTTACACTTGAGTCCAAAACAAAATAACTTAGTTGCTGAAGATAATAAATACATATTTACTTGTGTGATAATAATTGGATTCCTAGAAACTACTTGTAATTACAATTATCTTACACTAAATACAATAATACCATAACTCGATCTTGCTAATCTTCATAATTAATTATACATCTTGATAAAGCATCTAAAATTCCATGGACTCGAGTAGCTTATATGATGCGGTTCTCAAACATTTGACTGAGGAGTTAAATGTGCAAAATGGAGGCGGCCTACTATAGGGTATTATGCACTGAGCGAGATACTTAGGAAGACGGAGAGAGAAGGTCTTTTTTCTAGGTTTAATAGTCTTGGGTTTTAGCTTATCAATTTTTCTAGAAAATCGGTTTGCGAAGTAGGGACGACATTAAAACGAGCTGTGACAAAGATACCACGAAAATTCAGAGAAAAAGATACCACGAAAATTCAGAGAAAAAGATACCACTTAAAGAGAGACCTGCTGCCCCACCCCCCATTCACAGAGGTAAATTTCAGTCGTGAGGGGCAAATAGTCGACATTTATAACTCGACCTGTCGGAGACGTACCGTCTAAATGCGGATCTGACCTAACCCTCAAAAGTTCCTCATCATGTCCTTGTCCATATCTATGTTCCTCACTGAGGAGATACAGTAAATGCCAACCCGAATGGGATATTTTGCTTAAGCGGCCAAAAATCACCACTGTAAGCTCAGGAAAATAGCAAACAGCTCAAGTCCCGAAACCAAACAATAGGCTATGAAACCGGATTATGAGACCACCTTAAGAGTGCTGAACTGACATATCAATCTCATACATTGCGATAGTCATCTTTATTTTGTAGACAGAAGACAGCTTCTGGCACTATTCGAACTTCGACTAGTCGCTAGCTTGCTATCGTCGCGTATTAAAATTGTGAAGGGGATTTTTTGCAGAAAATAGGCGTAGGGTATGAAGTTTGGGAATCCCTAGTTCCATCGTGCATCAGGGCTACTAATTCCACTACAGTCTGAGCGTGTAGAGATACTAAACCTGGTCTTGGCTGAATGCGACCTTGAAGACGTCGTCGTAGTGGCTGACGAAGTGTACGTCGATGTTCTCCTTTATAAACTGCGGTAGGTCGTCGAAGTCGCGTCTGTTCTCTTCAGGTAAGATTACGCAGCTCACTCCCACGCGTTTCGCCTGGAATATGTTAAAAAGTTGAATGACGAGACAACCCGATCGGTGTAGCAGCACGGTAATTCGCGTTGAATTGAAAGATAAACAAATATTTAAAAAATAAGATGTCTTCATTCGAACAAATTAAATATTGGACAATATCACATACATACATTGATCTGATCCTAAAAATTTACAAGTACCATATTATTTCATAAACATTTAACGAACTACTGTTATTTCATGTCTCGAGATTCGGTGGCGGGTAGTTGAACGAAAAACATGGTCGATCAATTTTAATGGTGTTTATTAATCGTTTAAAGAGCTTAAGAGTACAAGTTTGGTGTAGTTCGTGTTTTAATGTTTGGTGAAGTGTAAAAACTGTGGAGTTATTGACATATTATTGTATTAGTGTCGGTGACTTGTGTCGTAGACAACTTGCTTTAGACCCGATGGGCCAATGGTTCGCTAATAGTATCTTGTATCTTTGGTGACTGAGACTAAATTATAAGCGTGCGTGCTTAGAAACCTAATTCGCGAGTAATTCTGTTCCAACCGATCGGGGAGTGCAACTTAGTTATACCTATTATGTTAAAGTAAAGAAATGTTTTTGTTTTGAATTCGCAGGCTTCGTGTAAAACTTATTTAAGATTTATTATTTAAACTAATTTAAGTGAACTTGTAACGTTTTTATGAGGACTAGTCTTACCGCGATGATCTTCTCCTTGATGCCGCCCACGGGCAGCACTTGTCCCGTGAGCGAGATCTCGCCCGTCATGGCGAGGTTGTCTCGCACGGAGCGCTTGCTGGCGAGCGAGATGAGTGCTGTGGCGATGGTGCAGCCGGCCGAGGGGCCGTCCTTCGGCGTCGCGCCTTCTGGCACGTGCAGGTGGATGTGGCTGCGGGAACACAGTCACTATACAGGGTGTACTAGAGAATGCAACACTCCCTAAAACCACGTAATCAGCTGGTCATATACAACAACTTTTTATATGGGAGCAACATCGAAATCGTAATTTTTTTTCAGATACTCCATACATTTTATTTTCGAGCTATGCGAGTAAGTTTTTATGGAGCAGCCAAAAATAAATACTCGATTTCGATGTTGCTCCCATAGTAATAAAAGTTGTATATAACCAGCTGATCACGTTGTTTTAAGGCCTGTATAAGGTGATATTTTATTAGTGTAAAATACTGAAGGGCTTGTTTATACTCATTATTACAAGTAACTTTGCCTAAGAAACTGATTGGCTATCTCAACTTTATATTTGTCTGAACGCTTACCGTACACGCTCATGATCGGAAATAGTTACTGCAAACTAACTAAACTAAGTTGATATAGATAACCAGTTTTTTGGGCAAAGTTGTTTGTTATCTTAAGTACAAATAAACTTATCCTTAAGTATTTTTCATTAATAAAATTTCATCCTATATAAACACACTTGTCACTACACATACGTCGATTTAGTCTATCGTGAGTAAAACGATGAATCTTCAGAACCGATTCGAGGCGTCAATCCCTATAAAAGTCTTTATTTTCACGCATGAAAATTCGTAAGCTATAATAATGATTTCAATTTTTCACTTAGATTTCTAAAAGCATTATTGTTGAGATTTTTTCAATGATCTACAATTTTTTTTTTGTTGTAAAATATTAGATCATTCAATCGTGTGTAATATTAGTCAACCAACTGCAACATGTAAAAGTATGCCTATATACGTCCCACTGCAGGGCACAGGCCTCACCTCAACTATGAGGTGGTTTGGGCCATACTCCACCATGCGGGCCCGGTGCGGATTAGTGGAGGGGTGTTGTTAGGCCAGTGACTAAACCTTACTGTCAGATGTTATCAAGCCGCCATAAGGCCTCTGACTAGGCTTTACGACTAATATCATGCGATATCAGCCGTGACCGACTGACTGTTAACGTGCATTCCGAAGCACGGAGATGCTCGTGATAAATGTCACTAAATATGGTCGGAATGGTCACCCATCCACTCACGGCCGCGGCGTTGGTTGCTTAACTTTAGTAATCGATACCAAAGCGCTGCCGCCACTGAGCTACGAGCACCTCTCAACTGCAAAATGTAAAGTATCACCGAAATTGTTATTTCTAAAAAGAATATAGCTTCTCTTGTATTTAATGGCGTGTTTAAATTAGGCCAGTGGCTGATTGCATTCATCATCAGAAACACACACTGTGGGAACAACATCAAAACAATGTTTCTAACCTGGTGTTAAGGAACCGGTTCCCTGGCTGCCGCTGAGCCAGGTAGTTTCTGGCGACGGTGAGCGCGATGCGCGCAGACTCCTTCATCACGTCGCCGAGGTGGCCGGTCAGCTCCAGCGAACCGAACGGAGACTTGTCGTCCGTTTCTGAATTGCGGAGAGCTGTCTCTATGTAGAGGGTGCTGCCGCCTAATAGAATCATAAGCAGAAATATACTGGAAGGGCTCGCGGAACTGAGGACACCTTTTTTTTTGGACGGATATATCGCTAGCGGCTTTATCATCTTAGCCGGTTACATTTGGAGCGAGTGCTGAAAGCGCTCAGAATAAGTTCTGTCCATAGAGATATCGCCAAACGTAGAGAAGGACCTCTTCCACCCTTTTTTTAAGTGGATACACGACCTGGTAAAGGTTGCAGGAATCCGCTGGGTACAGGCCACATGAGTAAAGAAACGGAACAGAGACAATGCTTCTAAAGAGCTAGCAAAATTTATACCTATTTTGGTAGGGTTGGCACAATTGAATAAATTTAAAATATAAATGTTCTTTTTTTTCACATTTTTTATTAAAATAGGTTATTTTTTTTACAAATTACATACTCTCAATTTTTTTTTTATTACTTTTGGTTTTTAATAATTTGTTGTATCTTAATCGAATGATAAATTCTAAATCTAATACAAAGTTATTTCAAATAATCCAATGGGAAATAATCACATGGCATATGAAATGTACAATCTTGCAAACGTGCTGATATGTCATTACCAATATTAACAATTTGTACATGAAGATCAAAATATTCGCAAAATTTTTGCTCAAGCAATTCAACAAATGCAATAAAATTGTCAGGAGGTATTATCACACTCAGTACAATGTACAACCATATTTACAACACTTTTTAAATACTAAAGCAAAAATATTACTACGTATTATGTGAGAAACTCGATAACAAAACAAAACACGCACGACATTCGAGCGTCGTGTCACGCCTGCAAGCCCTGAGATTGACCACTGGCTGATCTAGTTTGAAGCGGTTTCGGCTCATACGTGACAAGCGGCCAGTGGTCACGCACACACACGCGTTGCACTTGTAATGATGTACCTATCAAAGCGCATTCGTATGTAGCTTTGTCTCTGTTCCGTTTCTTTACTCATGTGGTACAGGCCGCGCGCAACCATACAATCATAAGCCAGTCCAAGTGTTTCGACAGGTCACTCACCCATAGCAGTCCAGGCCAGACCCATTATGAGACCAGGCAGCGTGATCTCGTACATGCGGTCGTGTTTGAAGATGAGTTTATACGTAATTCTTCTCGGTACTCTCACTTGTGGCGTTTTAAATACACAAAATTAGCTGTCAATTGTGAGACACGCGACATGAGAGACGCACGTACAACTAACGGCTGTTGGAGCAGAAAGGTTCTGGAATGGAGGCCACGTACCGGCAAGCGCAGCGTGGGACTCACACCCACAAGGTGGACAGACGACCTGGTAAAGGTTGCAGGAAGCCGCTGGATGCAGGCCGCTTCCAACCAGCCGATCTATAAGTCACTGGGGGTGGCCTATGTTCAGCAGTGGACATCCTGTAGCTGAAATGATTTTGGATGTGACAGCCAGTCCAAGTATGTCTACAGGTCACTCACCCATAGCAGTCCAGGCCAGACCCATGACGACACCAGGCGGCGTGATCTCGTACATGCGGTCGTGTTTGAAGGTCGGCTTCCCGACCAGCTCGGATAGATTGCCTTCAGTCACCACCAACTTGTCAGTCTCCTGCTTCACTATCTTGTACGCCACTTTCCGCGCGATCTGGTGGAATGTTTTATTAGTGTGTTACATGTACAGAACGAAGTGGAAAAGAAAGTGCAATAAACTATTTGAATTTGCTCATGTTGGGAACAGTATCTACGATCGTATGCCGTAAGGCAGGTAGAACCATGGGTTGGCGGAGGGATTGTTTACCTTCTCGATGTGTTTCTGCAGGTTCCTCACACCCGACTCCCGGCAGTAGGACTTGATGAGCGCGTGTAATGAATCAGGGGTCAGGTCCAGCTGTTCCTCGCTCAGGCCGCAGTTCTTACGCGCAGTTGGTACGAGGTACTGCTGCGCTATGGCCAGCTTCTCTTCAGCTACGTAGCCTGGAATGGAGGTTCATAATAAAAGAGAAGAAATAGAAAATATGTACTATGGACATCACGACACGACAAAATATATGAATGACATAAAATTAGTACAAATCAAAAAATAGATCAATTTGGCTGAACAGTGCCCTCATGCGCGTCGCATAGCCTACTGCAACGGAATACGCTCGGGTTATGTCGTGGTCACACTATATAGGGCCATATGAGAGTAGATGAGGCAATTACTAGGCGTTAATGGATCGTTATTGATCCATCCTATCAGTTCTAAACCTGCCTTTTTGTAAGTGTCACTTAACTTACCAGACATGTCGAGAGTTCCATCCCATCCCGCAGCAGATTCAGGACTTGTTCCACCATGTGCTCGTCCAGCTAAAAGTCCAGGGAGTTCTCGTTCTATTCCGACTGCAAAACCTGCCTTATTCTTAATGTCACTTAACTCACCAGACATGTCGATGAGTTCCATCCTATCCCTGAGCGGTTCCGGGATGTGCTCTACAACGTTAGCGGTGCAGATGAACAGCACCTTGGACAAGTCCACAGGTACGTCCAGGTAGTGGTCCAGGAAGTTCGCGTTCTGCTCCGGGTCCAGGAGCTCGAGGAGAGCCGAGGATGGGTCGCCGTGGACGCCTCTAGACGAGACAAAAGAAGATTTTAAAATAAATATAGAATAAATGTTAGCCTGGATGAATGGAGGTTAATATGACGGTAGTTGAGGCTTAGAGGAACTACTCTGCATATGTGTAAGTGTATAAGTGTTATTGTATGTATTAGTGTGAGTGAGTATGTATGTATTAGTGTGAATGAGTATGTATGTGTAAGTGCGAATGAGTATCTATGTGTAAGTGTGAGTGAGTATGTGAACCCTTTTGTCATAAGAGTTCTAATCAGAGTTGATTTGCTTTTCTCCACTAATAACACACTTGCCGATGTTGTCGACCTCGTCATTTAGAACTAGCGGGTTCTCTGTGACTGTCTTCTTTAGGCACTGGCCCGGCTTATACGAGTTAAAAACCATTAAAACCAATTTATTTCTGTAATTAGGCTTAAACTAAGCGCTTTTACACGTCCCAATATATATTTTTTTCTTTACCACTACTTCAGGACACTTTTGGGCTAGCGCCGAGAAGAAGTAGCGCAAGAAACTCGGTCACTATTGTCAGCCTCTTTTTAAATAGTATATATTTTACATTACAAGATAAATGTACCTGTGCGAGCAGGGTAGTATTTATTTCCAAATATTTTTATCATTTATATAATCATTTACAGTATAATATCCTTTTTTCATTAAAGTTGTTTTAATATGCGATTTAAATTTTAACAGGGGCAGTTCTACAATAGACGCTGGAGTGCTTGTAAGTATGTATGTATGCATCAGTGTAAGTAACCTTTGATTCGTTCTTTTATTCATCGGCATCACGTTCAAGTGTAAGTGTGTGTAAGTATGTATGTGTTTTTGTGAGTGTGCATGTGTGAGTGAGTATACGTGTATATGTGTGTGTGAATACGTGTGTGTATGTGTGAGTGTGGGTGAGTAATTTGCATTTGATTGAATAAATCAAAATCACGAATTCCGTATTTTTAATATCCATCATCATCATTTCAGCCGGCGGACGTCCACTGCTCAACATAGGCCTCCCCCAGTGACTTTCAGATCGGCCGGTTTGAAGCGACCTGCAATCTTTACCAATAATTTTGGATATTACTCTACTAATAACTTACTTGCCGATCTTGTCGACCTCATCTATGAGGACTAGCGGGTTCTCCGTGGCCGTCTTCTTGAGGCACTGGACCAGCTTGCCCGGCATAGCTCCCACGTACGTGCGGCGGTGGCCCTTGATCTCTGCCACGTCCGTCATGCCGCCCACGGAGAAACGGAAGTATTGCCGGTTCAGCGCGCGCGCGATCGAACGGGCTGAGAATTATACTTTAAAAGTTAAGTCAGATACACTTTGCTTTGTAAAGACAACAGCACGTCATGGTATCCAAAACTGACATTTCATCAATCGATTTTTAATTTAAGGTTTGAATGACACGCTTGAATGACTTTAACGCGTCGCGCCCATACAATTTCGCGCGTGCGGATGACCTCTAAAAATCGGGAAAACATGTTTTTTATGAAATTAATGCCTTTAACGAGAATTTTCAAATAAAACTCTCAATTCAAAACATGTATATTTCCAAAATCTTGTTTTGTGTGAAAACAGTAATGAAATAGCTTGTGCAGTTTAAGAGAACATTTGCAATTTATGAAAAAATAGACACTTTTTTGTGCATGTTTTAATCCAAGGGACTTAACGGAAAATCAAAATTATTCAATTCAAGATGTTTATTAAATCCTCTTCTAGCATATCGTTTTTAAAATGTTTAGATCCAAGTAACAGGTATTCTGACAATTTGATTTTCATATTCGAGATTTTAGGCACTTAGGTGGTGTTAAGGCCTTAATTTTCAAGCAATAAAGTTTAAGTAAGTATGTTAAATAAGTCCACAAGGTGGACCGACGATCTGGTGAAGGTCACGGGAAGCCGCTGGATGCGGGTGGTACAAGACCGATCTTTGTGGAAATCCTTGGGGGAGGCTTATGTCCAGCAGTGGACGTCTTTCGGTTGATGGATGGATGATGGAAAGTTTAATATTCATTGGGTGAATTTGACAGTTTGTGGTAACTTGATGTACTGTTGACTGTACTTGACGTAAGAATAATTTAGATATTTCTTTCTAAATAAAATATAGAACCAATATTATCTATCGATTAAAGGTTCTCGGGATTGGTTTATTTATCTTTTTGTTATATCACTACATAACTACAAATAGAATAGACGAAAGTTTTTTTTTTGCGTTAAAAATTAACTACGGGTTATATTGTAGTTAATTTTTATATATCGCATAAGCGTTATCGGCTCTACAACAAATGTGACCAGCCAACTTCGACTTCAGCCTGCATATTCTTTGAATTATATCAATTACTTTAGTTTTCAGTCGGATAACCTCATTTCAGAATTTTTGTTTTATTCGGAACTTTAAAATAATTGCCATAATCTAATAGAGCACAGTTATCATATAAATATAACTATTCACAGGTATTCGCATATAGAAATGAAGTATATAAATAGATGACATGAGCTATTCTAATAACCTCTGTTAAATCCTGGTGTTTTAAGTTCACAAATGCCTCATGGAGGCTGTAATGAAACATATTTACCACCTGTTTATGCTAATGTATATTTTTACTACCACTGTTTGCTACATTATGAAGTGAGTAAATGAATATGAATATTCAGACAGGATACTAGGAATGACGACTGGGCCGCTGGGTTAAGAAAATGATATTATCTATAGACCGTCAGTTAAATAAATAAAAAATGGATCTTATTTTTTCTTTTGTCAATACACAAAAGAATACAAAAATAAAGCGCGTCAAAGTTCGGAGGAGGGAGGTCGTGACGTCAGTTCTAAGTAAAATATTTTACCTAGGCGTGACGTCATGCGACATTTCAAATCAATAATCTCTGTAAAATTTTGATTTTGTAAAAAGTAATCTACCTAATAGACAAAGAAAAAAAAAGTTATTCATCACGACTAACTTTTTTTAAATGCAAACAAAAAAATGCCAATAACGGATTTGGTGCACCTTTGGAGAGTGCACCATCAAATTAACTTTTAACTCACTTATCAACTTAAGTAATCAACTCAGACCTTACAAAAAACAATCAAATTAGAGGGCTGTAAATAAAAAAAACTTACCTATACTTGTTTTCCCTACCCCCGGCGGTCCGTGGAAGCAGAGTATCTTCCCCTGCGTGGAGCCCTTCAGCTGCGACACCGCTATGAACTCGAGTATCCTCTTCTTGATGTCCTCCATGCCGTAGTGGTCTTCGTCCAGGATCACTTGAGCGTCTTCCAGCTTCAAGTTCTCTTCTGACGTGATGCCCCAGGGGAGGGAAGTTAGCCAGTCTAGGTAGCACCGTGTGACACTGTAAAGAGCATCGTTACAGATTGGTAAAAGTTCAAAATGACAAGTTTTGTTAGAACAATTAATTTGTTTTTAAAAATTGCGTGATGTCACATTTAAAAATAATACAATAATAATATATTGGACAACATCACACACATTGCTCTGATCCTAAGGTAAGTAGCTAAAGCACTTGTGGTATAGAAACAACGACGGTACCAGACCCGAGACAATAGGTATAGAAAAGTTCGTTTTCTACATTGACCCGACCGGGGATCGAACCCGGAAAATCGAAGATGGAAAAATCTTATGGGTCTAGTATTGAAACAGCCGGAAATATAAAGCAACTATCAACACTCTTAAACCACTATAATCAACTCGCTTTGCAACTGACCGTGCATGCAACTGACTATGTATGCATATCGACAAGGAGGATGATGATGATGATGAGGAAGCAATAAGCTGAATGAAGGAAGAACAGTTGGTACAGAAGGCATGTAGAAAGAAAGTATGTATGTATGTTTTAATATGTAGTGGGTTTATTGCGAGGAGTGTTTGTATATTCTTTGCGTGGTAGAAAGATGTGGTTAGTTCGGTGAAACAGCTATAAAAAAACTTGCAAATGATGATGTATACTCACTTGAACTCGGAGCTGTGGCTCTCGAGGAAGTTGAGCTTGTTGAGCTCCTCGTCGATGACGGCCTGCACGGGCGGAGGCACGGTGCGGCCGGCCAGGCGCTCGCGGAACTTCTCGCCGATCGCGTCTTTGTCGTCCTTCTCTAGACCTAGCTCTTTCTTTATCACCTGGATGATAGTCATTTGTTAGATATGCAGCGAGCTAGTGCTGCAAAAGCCCACATCAATATTCCTATCGATAGTTACGAAAATTGACGTATTTAATGTGCTAATTGTAGCTAATTTCGCTTCAGAAATTATACGACCGAAACGATAAACAGTAGACAATTTGATATGGGCGGTACTTTTAAACCGTTAAGGCAAAGTTCGGTATCTAATTTTCATGTCAAAATAGAATTTGGGTCAAAACACATCTGCAAAAAATAAAAAGATTGTTTTCGAAAAAAATTCAATGACTAAACTTCATTTTCCTACCTGAACTATAACGGCCGTAACGAATAACGGTTAAACTACTCTGTAAACGAATACGGCCGGGACGAATAACACGTAGTTTATTCTAGTCGGTGACCGAATACAGCCTAACCGAATAAAGGTTCATACTACATAGTTTGTAACCGAATACAGTCGGGACAAATAACAGTTTATACTAGCTTGTCACCGAATATAGCCTAGCCCAATGAAAGTTGATACTAGTTTGTAACTGAATACAGTCTAACCGAATAAAAGTTTTAACTAGTCTGTGACTGAATACATCTCAACCGAATAAAAGTATATACAAGTACTATACTCCATTCAGGATAAGATAATCGCTCAGACACTTCACACGTTCTACCCATACTACTTACAAACTAATAATTTAATATTTTATGGAAAACATTTTTTTATCTTAATTGAATATTATTGCAAAATTAGATCCAGAAATGTAAGTGATAATTCCATAATTATTAGTGCTTACGAATTTTAAAAATAAGCAAACAAAAATCTCCTAAAATACTTGATGCGTAAAACAGAACGCTTTCCTATAGGGATTGACCACACAAAATCGAATCCTAATCGATGAATATCCGATGAATCAGCGCGGTCGGCTTGTCAAAGCCTATGTTTGTCGTCAATAGGAGTGCGTCGGCCTTTTAAGTGGTTTGTGTTTTCGTTGTGCTTCAGAACAGTTTCGGACCGGAACTTCCGGTTTTGCCATATTACTGTTTTTGTTGACAGTTTCGTTAAGATTTTGTTATTTTTTTGCTTTTTAAGTTTGTTAAGCTTTAAACAACGCATCGCTATAAGTGTGAACTATCATCTGTCAGAGCGATCATCTTATCCTAAATGGAGTATAGTCAGTAATAATTTAACCATTGAATAATATAAACGCAAAATAATGGTCTCACCTTGAGCTGTTCGTGCAGTATGTACTTCCTGTGCTGTTGCTTCACCTTCTCTTCTACTTCTTTTCCTATCTTCTGTTGCAGTTTCGATAGTTCGTACTCTTTCTTCAGAAGGGAAAGAGACATCATCAGTCTTTTTGGAATCTGGGAATGAAGAATAAGTGTTAAGCAGTGCTAAGACTGACATGGGATTAAGATGATAATTGGGATATCCCCTTTTTTTCGATTTGCTGAATTTGTGCATGAAGGTTTAAAGTTTCAATGTAGAGGTTTAGGGTCTGTGGGAACCTTATTTTCGGAATACCAAATATTCAACTTAATATCCGGTTTGCGTCAAGGTATCGTAATAAACTAATTAGTTTTAATCTTTAATTCAAATACAACATTAATGACTATGAAAGAAAATAAAACTTTTTTTATAATTTGTTTCAGCAGCCGCAATTTTCGAAGAATCATGTATCTTATAGTGAATTCAAAAATTACAAATTAAGCACATCCCTAATGAGAATATTACATAGTGTGACGGAGGGAATATTAGGGCGGGCCAAAAAAAACTTTTTTTTTTTTTTTCTTAGATACCGTGAAAATATTGTCAGAAATGACGAAAAAAAAATTCTGGTAGAGTTTAAGCTCTTAATATTAATATTAAGCGGTGGCGAATCGTAATTTTTAATTTCCCATTTAAATAACACAGGATTTTTTTTTTATTTTCTTTTGATTTTTAATGCGTTTGAACGAATAATTATCTAGGTAAAGCGAAAACTTATTCTTGTAGGGAATTTAACGATCTACAAAAAAGGTCTGATATGATTTTTTGCTAAGTCGACTCTTTCAAAAGTTATTCGAGGTGAAAGTTCAACTCTAAATCCTAAAAGATAATTTTTGCAATTTTTTATACTTTATCGCAAAATAATGGCTCAAGAACATAATATATCTCATTTTTTGTAATACTAATGGAGCGTTTTGGTAAAACAAAAATATTTTCACAAAATATCGTAAGAAAAACGAATTTTATGATACTTAATTTAAAAAAAAAACCGAATTCTACTCTACCTGAATAATAACATTGTAGAAATGATTATTTCCTAAAAACATAATAAGTAAATCGAGTAGTCAACAATTTTAGCGGTAAAATATGAAATAAGTGATTACATTTATAAATTGTATAACAGAATTGGATTTCTGATCTTTTCAATACTTCCAACTATGCTATGGCTAAATGTCTTTTTAACGATTTTTATTTGAATCCTGCTGGATGACAAAAAATTTTTTTTATAAATTCATCGATTAAAAACAAAAAAGTTATAAAAAATAAGATATATTATGTTTTTGAGCCATTATTTTGCGATAAAGTATAAAAAATTGCAAAAATTATCTTTTAGGATTTAGAGTTGAACTTTCACCTCGAATAACTTTTGAAAGAGTCGACTTAGCAAAAAATCACATCAGACCTTTTTTGTAGATCGTTAAATTCCCTACAAGAATAAGTTTTCGCTTTACCTAGATAATTATTCGTTCAAACGCATTAAAAATCGAAAGAAAATAAAAAAAAATTCCTGTGTTATTTAAATGGGAAATTAAAAATTACGATTCGCCACCGCTTAATATTAATATTAAGAGCTTAAACTCTACCAGAATTTTTTTTTCGTCATTTCTGACAATATTTTCACGGTATCTAAGAAAAAAAAAATTAAAAGTTTTTTTTGGCCCACCCTAAGGGAATATGTCACGGTACAGTATGCTGCATCGATATTGAGCACTGGGGCAAAGAGTGGGGATCGCTTTGCACATATTAATGTCGATCATCGTATAAGAGATACGTGTGGGTGGAGTTAACAACCAATCACGGCCGGCAGTGCGGACGCGGTGCGCGACTAGCCAATCACGTTATCGTAATAGTCTTCTGCGCAACATTGACCCAGCGCTCAGCTTCCCTGCTAGTTGTACTAACGTCCATCTCCTCGAGTATGGCCTGCAGGTCGGGCGTGTCGGCGCCGGTGAGCGCGGCGCCCAGGTCGCTCAGGTACACCGGGTTGTCTACTACGCGCTGCCCCTGCGCCAGCATGTGGTGCAGCGACTCCCTGGGAAAACCAATCAATGGCATCTATAATACCTTTTCTTCAGGACTCAATCAGGAAAGCTTTACCGTTTCTTCCTGCTTTAGACGCGGGACATTACAAGAAGCGTGTAGAGTGGCTAAGGCCTGTGCCATAGCTCACTCGCAGCTTGCAGCAACACTTTCATAATTCAGACAATTTTTTTAGGAGTAAAGGAGGAATCGCGTAATATGTACCTAGTATCACAGAGTAAGTATTATACTACGTGAAACTAGTATGAAAGCGATGCGAAAAGATTTTGTATTAAATACGAAAAGAGTCACATCCACGCCACTTGTATATATCTCGTGCCATATTCGGCGACACAGTAGGGGCGTAAAAACTAATCAATTGAGCTGTCTAATGCTATGCTTTCATAGCTTTGAATACCGTAAGCCGTGATTTAACTTACCGAGCTTAACTAATTCTTACTAAAAAGGACAGCAGACATTGCAAATGCAGGACAATTAAATTGATTACAAATGTAATTAAACAACAACAATTTCCTCACCTGTACAATGGATTCAGGTTAATAATATCCCGAATAGTCTTAATTACTTCTTGGGTTAAAGCCTTAACCTCTTCAGTCTGTTGGAACTTTTCGTGCATCATATTCTCGACTTTGGCCATCATAACCTGGTCCGGAGCTGGCTTGTCTTTCTTTTGTGGTTCCGGTTTGTCTTTTTGTGCTTCCGGCTCCGGTTCGGATTTCTGCTTCCTTGTGTTACGGTACTTGCGCCGGCGCCGCTCCGCGTCTGACTCTTCACGCGTAACGTTAAACTCCGTGTTAAAAAGTGGGAATTTCAACTTCATTTCTGAAATGATCACGTAATCATTTCAGAAGTGAAGGTTTGATGATTATGATTACAATAGTAGTTTTAATTTAGAAATATATCTAATAAAAATCTCATGCATGTAAGTAAGTGAAGAATACCGTAATATTAAAGATATTAGTCCGAATAAAATAAAAACATTTGTCCATACCTCAGTTGGAATAGCAGTTGCCCGAATAACAAGTAGTTGTAGGTTCAGATCCAGAGGTAGTAAATATATATTTTTTAAATGAAGTAATATCTTTGACAATATAATAAATTACCATTATTATAATGCAAAAAAAATACTGTTCTGTTAAAATAAGATTTGTAAAACTACATTGTATCATCATCATCATTTCAGCCACAGGACATCCACTGCTGAATATAGGCCTCCCCCAGTGACTTCCATATGGGCCGGTTGGAAGCGGCCTGCATCCAGCGGCTTCCTGCAACCTTTACCAGGTTGTCTGACCACCATGTGGGTGGACTAAATTAAATTACTACATTTGATCAGAGCTAAAGCTATTCATTACCAGCAGGTCCTGTCTCAATCTCATCTTCAATGAATTGTCCCGTGATCCTTATCCTCCGGTGAGCCATCACCACCAACCGTAGCTTGTAGTCCATGTCCTGCATTTCGTGAATTTGTGCGAACACACCGACTTGATGCAAGTCATCCAAGCTTGACACAATGTCGGATTTCTCATCCTCCTTTTTGCGTAAAAAGATTCCAACATAGGGCTGATTTAGCTTCACTTTCCTTCTTATAAGGTCAATTAAAGCTGGATTTGATATCTAAAAGGTATTTAGATAAATACAATATCTGTCAACACACATATAAGTAGTAAATTATCTAAAAAACTCAAATGGAGGTAGACTGGGTTTAGTGCCAAACCCAAGATAATAACTGTCTTTTTTAATGGATTTAGACTTTGGCCCTAAGAGAATGCTTTTAAAAACTTGGAGAAGATCTATACTCAGCAAGTACAGTTTAGACCATACAAAAATATATGGACATATTTCTCCTTTTAGGATTCTCATATTTTTTTAATCCATTCTTTTAATTAGGGTGACATCACAGAATGACCTTTAAGACATTGTAATAAGTACTAAACATTATGTTTATTACTACTTACACAACTCATTGATATCACACAACTTAGCTTTCTATTGTATTACCTCAATCAATTTGATGAATCTGGGGAACACTGGGTTCCTATTGATGGCTATTACCGGCACTTGGGGCCACACCTCCGGCACGGCCACCGTAGCCGGCAGCTGGCTAGAGAACAGCGGAGTCTCGTCTTTTACCTCAGGATCTTCCTCTGGCGGGTCATTCTTGTTATTCGTTGAATATAACCTCGTGCTGACAACCCGACTCGGCGCCGACAAAAAACTACCACTGTAACTACATATCCGGTGATCCCGACCATAAGAACTGTTCCCGATACTTAATAATTTTCTCTGGACGTCCACCGGCTTCTTATGTGATGCAACTTTTGTGATATTGCGAGCAATTCTTGACGACTTTAACTTTGGGTTAGAGAATATAGTGTTTCTCAACAGCACGTTCGCAGAATGCATTTTAATTATTTTGTTTTTACTTTCTACAGTTCAGAATGCCAAAGTCCATTTATAAATGCAGATTTATCACTGTAAAAAAGGTTATTTTTCCAGATTCTTAAAGAAACTGGACCGATTTATCTGTGCTAGCTGACATAAGAATGACATTGACGTCTAATAGTGCTCTCCAAAGTTTTGTGTCCTTTTGGTTGAGCTCGAGCTCAATATATTGACTGAGCTATAAACAAATATTTTTTTGCACGCTAGGATAGAGTTTCCGAACACATTCTTAGAATGTCAGGCCACACAAGTGACAGTGACGTTGACGTTACGCTGACCAAAAAAAAAAACAGTTGGTTAAAAACTTGTTGTTTTTTGAGTAATTTTCTAGAAAACCAGATACATTTTTATGTTCTTGAGAAGGACTTTTCGGGCATTTAATGTGTTAAGGCTTGTAAATACTACCTATTTGTTATAAATTTAATTTATTGCTAAAAAAGTATCTGCAAACTTAACCTATAGTAGTACTAAGTTGTATCGTCTCTTGTCTCTTTTAAAAGTTACTTACATACTTTCTGTTTATTTTTATTTAATATAACACTACAGTATTACTTCTTCATAAACAATCAATTTTTGTTGGTTTCCGCTAAGCAGGCGGTGTTAATTGTAAAATGTACATAATCTTAGTTGTAAGTTATTTTTATTTATAGACTGTGAAAAACATGGAAACAACAGCCACTGAAGAAGTTGCCCTTAAAAAAATAGTTGAGGGTCCCGCAGAAATTGAATTGGTCTCTGATGGAGTGTTTTATAATCCTGTGCAAGAGTTTAACCGCGACCTTAGTATTGCAGTGCTGAATGTGTTTGCTGATGAATATATTGCTGAAAAGGCCGCTTTATTAAAGAAAAAGGATAAGGGAAATAGTAACCATGGATCAGAAGAAGATGGCACTCCTAAGGTTTTTACTTTTATTTTCATATAAAGTATAAGAAACAATTCTAGGGTTGAGATAAATGTGTCCTTTATTTTTTATTTTAGTAATGGAGTTTTTACAAAACAATTTTTCCCACTACTGGCTGTTTATGTACTTGTCCATCTGGCTGTTGAAACTGTAAAGGCTATCAGCCAACAATATAAATTCATAAAAAAAAATTACATACTCAAGTTAGTTAAAACTTTAATTTAGTTAAAAAGTTTTAATTTTTATGACAATTTTCATCAATAATTATTTTCTTTTGCAGGTCGAAGTCAATCTACTAGAAGCTCTAGCAGCTACAGGGCTACGAAGCATTCGTTACGCTAAAGAAGTACCGAAACTCACCAAAATTGTGGCCAATGACCTCAGCAAGAAGGCTGTTGAGACCATGAAAGTTAATTTTGAACGCAATCAAGTCATGGATAAGGTTGAGCCGAACCTTGATGATGCCTGGTGAGACCTCACTACCTACTATTGTTTTTTTTTTCATTAAATAAATAACTTAATTACCTATTTGAACAGTGGTAAATTAATTACACCTAAAACCAAACCAAAATTGTTATAGTATTATACAACAGAGTTATGGATTGCAATTAAAATATCCTTTTCATATTCCTTAAGGTTCAGAATGTAAAGATTTTGACAACCTCCATAGCCGAGAGGCGAGCACGCCGGACTTTAAATGGCGCCGCCATCTCTGAGGTTCAGGGTCCGATTCCCCATCGGGTCAATGTAGAAAACGAACTTTTCTATATTGGCTTGGGTCTGGGTGTTGTGGTACCGTCGTTGTTTCTGATTTCTATGACACAAGTGCTTTAGGAACTTACCTTAGGATCAGAGCAATGTATTTGATGTTCAATATTTATTTATTTTATATTTATTAAAGATGCTTCCATCCATCATACTAGACACATGTTGAGTGGAACACCACTCCAAATTGTCATCTAAACGTAAATATATATACCTAAAATATATAAGGCCATCACCATCAAAAATCAAAAAGTAAGGAATCAAAATGCTTATGTTATCGATGAATACTATTTATTTATTTCTTATTTTTTTCTACCAGAAATACTGGGCGCCATTTGGGTCGTACAAAATTTAAAAAAAAAAATTTAAAACAATTTCGACTGCTGTAAGCAAACCTGGTGACCAATAAACAAGTTAAACTATTAATTCCCAGCATGTTAATGTACAAGCACAAACACCCCTCAACCCGTTTCGCCGCCATCGACCTGGACCCATACGGCTGCCCATCCATTTTCCTCGACGCAGCAGTCCAGAGCGTGCAAGACGGAGGTCTATTACTCGTCACGGCGACAGATATGGCTGTGTTAGCTGGAAACTCACCGGAGACTTGTTACTGCAAGTATGGCGCGATTAGCTTGAAGACGAAGTGCTGTCATGAGATGGTGAATATTATTTCTTAAAAGTTGTTGTTAAAGATTATGATAGTGATACTCCATTTTTTATCTATCTATCTGATATCAGATTTCTATAAATACTTCCTTATTTGCTAAAATGAATAAACAGTATTATTAAGTAACTTACTTAAAAACCATTTTTTTTTCAAAATGTGCACACTCTTATACAATATTTATTAAAAAAAACATGCTCATAAATAAACCTACACATCAAAATGAATATGGTTAAACATAAACAATAATTATCAAAATAAATATGCTCATAAACAATATTCATAAAAAAAACTAGACAATATTTTTATTGCAATGATAATTTTCATAAATAATTTTAAACAAACATGTTACCTGAACAAGTTTACAAGACCCGGCATGGATGTTGAGCTCTGGGGCAAAGAGTGGGGATCGGCTTGCGCATCTTACAAGACGCGCAGACCTAACAACCAATCACAGCTGGCGTTGCAGCCGCATCGCACGACTAGCTAATCACGTAATAGTAACAGGCTTCAGTGCATCTTTCTCCCAGCGCTCAACAGCCGTGCCGCTTGTTGCATCCGTGTTTTAAAATCTACTTAGAATTTATAAGACCTCTATATTCTGGGAGCCAAACTAAATTCATTAGTTCTATTTCATAACGGTGACCTCTATATTCTGGGAGCCACCATAACTAAACTCATTTGTTCCATTTCGTAACGGCGACCTCTATATTCTGGGAGCCAAACTAAACTCATTTGTTCCGTTTCGTAACGGCGACCTCTATATTCTGGGAGCCACCATAACTAAACTCATTTGTTCCATTTCGTAACGGCGACCTCTATATTCTGGGAGCCACCATAACTAAACTCGTTTGTTCCATTTCGTAACGGCGCCTTCCGCTAGTTCCTGTAACACCTATGCTCTTAATTTCAGGCACTAAGGATACTGTTGCAATGTATAGAGTCTCACGCTAACCGGTACAGCCGGTACATAGTGCCGCTGCTCAGCGTGTCGGCCGACTTCTACATACGAGTGTTCGTCAAGGTTTACTCGGGCGCTATTCATTGCAAGAAAACCACTAGGTATGAATATTAACCATCATCATCTGCAATTCGGTATGTAAGGAAAAATATAACCTATGCTAATTCCAAAACCATTTCGAGATTCTACTACGCTTTAAAACTGTATTTTGGTATTTACATCACTTAAAATTACAAGATGGTGTTTATTTTTACAAAAATACATAAAAAATGCTATATAAACAACCTCTAATCACGGAGAACCTAACATCTGACATCACAGAGTTTGCAGGCGTGTGTGTGCATGAAAACTGGCACAGATTTGAACAGCAAATGTCAAATGTGAATGTGTGAGTGATGACACACGTTCACTGATCAAGTAATCACATTGTACAGGCTTACAAACTACGTTCTCAAATCAAAAAATATAAAAAAATAACTATTCATTTTTATTTTATACAAATTGAAAATTTTAGTTTTTAGCAATTCCATGCAAGGTTTAATTGAAAATTAGAGGTTGGTTAAGCACTCACCCGGCATGCGATGGGACGTGGGTTCGAGTCCCACCTGAGGTCGATGATTTTTTTCAAGTGTTATTTATCTTCAATTAAACCTTGCATAGAATTGCTAAAAACAAAAATTTTCAATTGCTTAAGCATTTCTGATCTTAACAAATAGTCAAATATTTGTAAAAATACTTCTATCGGGTGTTGACGGTAGTATACTACTCAGCTATACATATAGCTACAACATTGATCAGAGATACGCTTCGACAGCGAGAAAAAAAAACACTTGAGAAATTTCATCGTGTCACGTGACGTCCTCGGTAGCTTAGTTGGTAAAGCACTCGCCCGGCATGCGATGGGACGTGGGTTCGAGTCCCACCTGAGGTCCATGATTTTTTTCAAGTGTTATTTATCTTCAATTTATTCAAATTGGTTTATATAGTTAGAAAAAAAAATACTCAAGTACCACATAAAAAAACTATGATTCCCAACAGCAAACTAGGCATGGTGTACCACTGCAAGGGCTGCGACAACCTGACCCTCCAGCCTTTAGGCGGCTTCAAGCCAAACCCTACAGAACAGAGGCCCGACCAAGAGAAGGCGGTGCTGCCCGCCGCGCCCACTGTGGCCGCGCACTGCGAAAACTGCAACCAGAAGCACAGCGTGAGTGGAAATAGAGCTTGTTGCAGCTTGTTTAGAGTCAAAATTAAGCAGATAAGTATATAAATCAGTGGTTTACTGGTTAGGCACTTTAAGTCATTCGAAGAGATGTTATAAAATTATAGGTACTTACCAAAAAATAACAAAAAGAGGAAAATACAGAAATCACACTCATAGCATTATTAGATTTTCAATTCGCTTTCTAAATCTTAAGAACATAGTATAAGAATCTCTAGGATTTCGTATTCAAAGACTTTCAAAATAAGTCTTCAGTAACTGTTTCTGACTAAAATATATTCTTGTGTATGTTGATTCTGTTGGTGGACGGTTTCACAATCAGTATTTCATCAAGCTTGTCCATCAGTCTTTAGTTTGGCCAGAACGATGGATTTCTAAACTTCCTACTACACGATCATTCTCACTGGAGTGATGAAATGCTGAGCTGCTGCAACCTTGCTGCAATACCCGGCACCGATGTTGAGCACTGGGGCAAGGAGTTGGAGTTCGGGATCGCTTGCGCATCTTACGAGGCGATCATCGTATCAACACGCGTATGCGCGGAGCTAACAACCAATGCGGTGCAAACGCGTCGCCACTACTAGACAATCACGTAATAATAATGATCTTCTCTTTCGCCCAGCATTCAACATCAGTAACGCTAGTTCTACATACAATGTGTACGTTTTCACACGATCGTGCCCTCCAGTTAGGTGGTCCAGTATGGGCAGCTCCGATCCACGACGAGCGTTTCGTGTCCCTCGTGCTAGCGCGCGCGCTCAGCGACGAATGCGGATCGCTCCGCACTCGCGCGCGTATCCGCGGCGTGCTCGGCATGCTGCGCGAGGAGATACGCGACGCGCCCTTCTACCGCGCGCTCGACAAGATGTGCGGCCGCGTGCACGCGCAGTGCATGCCTATACTGCTGATGCGGTCAGTGTGAATTATACATGATTTTAATGGGGATTACTTAGATTGGAATTTAGTCAAAAATACAGAAAAAATATCGTCAAATCAAATAAATATTTTCCTTGGCTGAGGTTCAAATAAGCGTAACTATGCGTATACGAGTTGCGAAATTTCAAGTCAATGAATTAATTCACTTTCTAAATCCTGAATGCTTAAGGAAACCTTTTTGTTCGAAATCTAATTATTTTATGGAATATCCATCCACAGGTCAGCGATCTTAAACGCGGGCTACAAAGTATCGTTCTCGCACGCAGCCAAGCTGTCTGTGAAGACGGCCGCGCCCGCCGCCTTCCTGTGGGACGTCATCCGCACCTGGACGCAGAAACACCCCGTCAACCCAAACAGGTAGCTACTAAACACCCCGTCAACCCGAATAGGTAGCTACGAAACATCCCGTCAACCCGAACAGGTAGCCACGAAACACCCCGTCAACCCAAACAGGCAGCTACTAAACACCCCGTCAACCCGACAGATAGCTACCAAACATCCCGTCAACCCAAACAGGTAGCTACGAAACACACCGTCAACCCAAACATTTAGCTACGAAACACAACGTCAACCCGAACAGTTAGCTACTAAACACCCCGTCAACCCGAACAGATACTGAAGCGGCGCCACACGGACCGTCAGACAAAGTCACTTTGCCTATGATATATGTCTGTGTCCACTCGTGTAGATGCACTTTTAGGCTCGGACACTAACTAACCAGCCCGAATTCGTAAGAATCCGTTTGAAAAACGACCTAATTTTTTAAGCGATGGATTAAATTCGGGCTTACCCGGACCCTTCAGCTGGTTATAGTCCCTTGAAGCAGAGCGTGTACTGTATTCAAATCTTTATTTACCTACTGAAGTAGATTAGTGGTAGGTACATATGCAACAAAACTTAAAAACATTACCTAAAAGGTATAGCAAATGTAGAGAGCAGCTTATAATATAGATATTCGAATCGACTGCATCGGGTATCCGAAATGGTTTCGCTGTTAATTTTATTACAGCTTAATTTAAATTGACAACTAATCCTCTTACAGAATAAAAGCAGACCCAATCGCGAGTCACATTCTCTCACAACCAATAACGCATACGGTCGATTTGAGCGAGCGTCCCGACGCCAACCCCACCACCCGCCGCGAGGGCTGCCTGCGCTTCCAGTTCAACCCCACGCCGCACTGGGGACCTGGCTCCAGATCCGTGGTGAAGTAAGTAAGAGAGGGTTGAACTAACCGATAAGTGTATGGTTCAACCCTGAACCCTACTTACCGCCCAGTTCAACCCTGTACCCCACTCATCGCACAGTTTAACCCTCATCCCACAGTTTAACCCTCATCCCCACTGGAGACCGAGTTCCAGGTCCATCTGACCGCACTGTTCAACCCTGAACCCGACTTACCCCGCAGTTTAACCCTGAACCCCACAAACCGCTTAGTTCAACCCTGAACCACACTAACCGCGCAGTTCAACCCTAAACCTTATTAACCGCGCAGTTCAACCCTAAACCCCACTAACAGCGTAGTTTAGCCCTAAACCCAAACTAACCGCGCCCTTCAACCTTGAACCCCACTAACCGCGTCGTTCAACCCTGAACACCACAAACCGAACAGTTCAACCCTGAACCCCACAAACCGAACAGTTCAACCCTGAACCCCATTAACAGCTTAGTTTAACCCTAAACCCCACTAACTGCGCCGTTCAACCCTAAACCCCACTAACCGCGCAGCTCAACCCTGAAGGTTGAGCTGCGCGGTTATTACTACCATTACTACGATTATTATTACTACCACTACCACTAGGGGCAGGCGTGAGTACCAGCTTCGGAAGAGGGTTGAAACAATCCCATATTGTCCAATAAGGACTTCAAAAAATAAAATAAAAAAATTGTTGAAGTAATCAAATCCATCCGATAAAAGACTGAATTACCAACTGTTTTAACTTTCAAAATAGTTTGTCTTGTTTGTTTTTTACTATTTGTTGCCAGACTTGGCAGTGTGTGATTTTTGTGTTGTGCTATTGAACCCTGTAATTAAAACCCTGATAAAACCTGAAAATTAACCTCTTTCTTTTTTTTACAGTGTTGGAGATAATAGGATGACCAAATCGAAACGCAACCAAAATAAATATTCTAAAGAAAAAAACCTTACAAAGCGACTGCATTCAGAGAGTGACGACGAAGCTAGAAAGAAATGTAATATCGAAGATGAAAAAGATTGTGTATAATAAATGTAAATATGCATAAAAGTATTCTATCTTATTTCTTATAACCCATAAAAAACCTTTACACGCTGAACATTAAGACACATGAGCAACAAGGGGACCTTCCTCATCATCATCATCATTTCAGCCACAGGACGTCCACTGCTGAACAAGGACTCCCCCGGTGATCTTGCTGTCAGTTGGCAATTTAAATTTTATTCTATTTCATGCACAAAAAGCTTTTCTCATAATAATCGACGAACTCTTTCATCCAGTCAGTCATTTCCACTATAGGTATGTGTAGCCTACCTACCCAAAACAAAATATATATTTTTTTCGGGCGTGAATAATATATAGCAATACAAACCTGCGGTTTTCTAGCACAAAGTCTTAGCTTAGCCGCGGATAGACAGACATGACAATTAACTGTAAGGGTTTCGTTTTGACTACGGAACTCTAAAAAATAGGCTCTCAATTCGATGAATGTTTTTGCTCAAAAGACCAAAAAGATTGCATAAATTCCTAAACGTTTAAGTAAACCACGTTTTGACAGCTTAAATTTTGTAAACGTAAAATGCTATGTGCCCAATTTTAAGAGGTAGCAGTTGTACTACTTACTTACTCTTCTATCTTACGCTGATAACTATAAGCTGGGGCCCAAATGGTGTATCACCTTTAATACATTTTAAATTAGCCTGCTTGTGTTGTGGAATGACGCAAACCACAGATAATGTAGCAAGACGCAAACGCAAAGTGACGGACGGCGGCAGACTTGTCTCATCTGTCTTGTCTGTCAGTTGTCATGTCACTCACAGTCACTCACTTTTGTGTTTTCATTTCTGTTCTGGGTAGAAAATAATTATATTAATCTCACGCATATTCGTTATCATAATAAATTATTACGGATTCTCGTAGACACTGTAGTATTGTTACGCACGTGCTGAAGTGTTTATCTTTTATTATTGTACCCTGCTAATTTGTCAATTAACAATAACATCCAAGGAGATAGTGGTTTTGTGCGAAAAATAATGTTTCCTTCAATGTTAGAGCCTTGTATTCTGACTTTGTTTATTGTGTTCTTATCACAGATTGCAAATGGGCAGGATAGAAAGGTATTCATACTGTATAATAACTACTTTTGGATTTCAATAGCCACCCTCTTTTTATTTATAAAAAACCTTTGTTTCCTCCTTAAGTCTTGTTTAAATCACAAATACGTCAGCATTTTATTAAATTAAATGTTAGTAATTTATTTAAACAAGGTTTTAAGTTTGTCAGTAAGTTAAAATAAATTAAATATAGTTAAATACAATAATATCACTGTACAAGCACAAAATCTGTCATAAAATAACATGAATAATATTATTTCCATGTCATTTAATTAAGTATCTTATAAGACACTATTTTTATTCTACAATAAAAATAGTGTTTTAGACTGTACCAAATTTAATAAACTAGGTTATACTCTATTCTTCCTTAAAACTTTTTGTGTCTGATAAAACCAAATTAATTCTGAAAATTAACTTGAGATAAGCACTTTTACATAAGAATTTTTAATGATTTTACCCTACTAATACTTTGGATTAAATTTTAGGCTTGCACCCTTTAGTTATATAATCTCTTTCAACATTAATATTTTGCTCAGAATGCCTAAAACGATTTTATTTATAGATAACCTACTCATTCAACCCTGGCTGCAGCGCATGTACCGAAGAAAACAACACTTTGGTGTACACAAAAGCGGAGGGCTCCCATGACACCATCCACCAAATATGGGACTTTACTGCAGGGGTTCCCACCGTGATTTTTACTGTTGCCGGTGTCAATTCCACACTAAATATAACTTGGGACGGAACTATACCTAGAAAATTCAAATTTTCCGAGACCCCAAAGTATAGTTTTGCTACTGTAATTAATATGGTAAGTTTTTATTTCTTTTCATTAATTGATACTCCTTTTTATAAGTTAGTTAATCCTGCTCAACATGGTTATTCATAAAGTTTTTCGAATCTCATATCTTATGTGTTTTATTTAAAACACCAAAACATTGTACTAAGAGCTGTATATTTTAATCTTCAAAAGGGGAGTAAATTGATCAATTGAATATGCATAGGAACCTGATATAACAATGCAATATGACACCGTTATGATTGTGTTGCCTTTTGTGATGCTCTGCAGTTATAAAAACATGAGTCACAGAATAGAGTCCACAAAAATTTGTGCTAGTTGGCATAACCTAGATTTAACTTCACGAGTTTATGCAATATGAAGTTGATGTTGTTATATTGTAATTAATTTTTAACTTTTTTAGTTTTTATGGTACACATTTGAAAATTGGTTTTTACGATTGCTTTTCACCTATATAGTCACAGGTTAACAGGATGAACACTAATAAAATCGGACCATAACCAATCCCTCATCTGATCCTCATAACTCCAGATATACGAGTATGACGACCTCCAAGACACAGGCTACATAGACGCGCGGAGCCCGCGGCGCGCCATCCCGCTGCGGCGCGTGGCGTGGCGACTGACGCACGACATCCGCACTGAGGACGAGGTTATGGTGCAGATGAGGGGGCAAATTAACGAGAGATCGAGGGAAGGGACTATCGATGTTAAGGTATGTTTGGCAGAGGTGCTCATAGCTCAGTGGAGAGGTGCTCGTAGCTCAGTGGCGGCAGCGCTTTGGTATCGATTACTAAAGTTAAGCAACCAACGCTACATTTAATTTAATTTATTTGAGCTTAATTTAATTTATGTCATTATTGTTTCTTGTTTTGTCTGGATAATTATTATGAGCCATGTGTCGCTTAAAATAAATAATTTGAATTTGAATATTTATAGTGACATTTATCACGAGCTTCTCCGTGCTTCGGATGGCACGTTAAAAGTTGCTCCCGGCTGGTATCGTTTGATTGATATTAGCCGTAAAGCCTAATCAGAGAACTTATGGCGGCTTGATTACATCTGACAGTAAGGTTTAGTCACTGGCCTTACAACACCCCTCCCCAATCCGCACTGGGCCCGTGGTGGAGTATGGCCTAAAACCACCTCATAGTTGAGGTGAGGCTTGTGCCCGGCAGTGGGACGTATATAGGCATACTTAACTATGTATAGTAGAAACTAAGTGTCAGTTCAGACACGGCGATAATTGCTCGGTTTTAAAAAAAACGCGCGGGTTTTAAAATCCCTGCTATGGTTGTTGAGCGCTGGGTCAGAGTGGGGATCGCTTTTCGCATCTTACGAGACGAACATCGTATCAGAGACGCGTGTGCGCGTTGCTAACAACCAATCACGGCCTGCGGTGCAGGCGCGGCGCGCGACTAGCCAATCACGTAATCGTAATGGTCTTCTGTGCACTTTTCGCCCAGCGCTCGACTTCCGTGCCGCTAGATTTAAGGTTTTTTGTTGTTTAGGCCTCTCAATCCTTTTGTATGTAAGGTCGGATGAATGAGACCTTCAATATAAATACTATTTGACGACCTCCGTAGCCGAGAGGCGAGCACGCCGGACTTTAAATGGCCGCCATCTCTGAGGTTCCGCGTTCGATCCCCGGTCGAGTCAATAAAGAAAACGAACTTTTCTATATTGTCTCGGGTCTGGGTGTTGTGGCACCATCGTTGTTTCTGATTTCTATAACACAAGTGCTTCAGCAACTTACCTTAGGATCAGAGCAATGTATGTGATGTTGTCCAATATTAATTTATTAAATTTGATATTCTATAGCTTTATTATGATCATAATACTAGGGTCTTAGGGCATCAGTCAGTTATCTCAAACCGATCGCACTTGGCAACGAGACACCGAAAGTATTATTTCTTTTAGATATATCAATGTTTATGCAAGTTACGTAATTTAGCATAAACAGCTTGTATCTGTGTCAAGGCGATTAACTGACCCCCTCCACGTGTTATTGGCGAGATAAAGTGAACGCATCACAGTCCTTTAATGATTACTTTATTTACTTATTAAATATCGGTTACGACGAAAGTTACGCATGTAAAATTACGTTTTCTTTGTTTACTATTTTTGTATATAGATCATGACAAACAATGAAGCATGTCTTATTATAGCCAAGATTTGAACAAAGAACTAACTCAATGAATTTGTATTCTAAGCTGTTTAATTAAAATAGCTGAATATACAGGGTTATTTGAAAAAAATCAACAACCTCGCACGACTAGATAGCTAACATCATAAACAACAACATTTGTTCTACGAGTTTTATCATAACTCAATACATTAATTATAAATGATTTTCCAAGCTTTTATTGTACTGTCGTGACATTTATAAGTCTATGCTAATTAAAATAGCTAGTACGGATTTTTTTTCTCTGTTTAGCCTTATGATCGACTGGCAGGGAATGCTATATGGCATTGGATTGAAATTTTCTTTTTAATTTCAATATTTGGCCGCTATTTACATAATAATTTACTAAAGTTTTTCAAATTCGTTATGCAGCCTGAAAAAAAAAGTAACTAATTTTTTTTTAATATTAAGAGTAACAAAATAAAATATTATTGTTTGTTCCTAGTTCCATAATCGCATAATAAACTGGAAATGAACTGTTTGTATCGAGTGATGTAATCACATTCGTATTCAAGCAAATAAGTTATTATCAATGTGCACGTTGCTTGGCCTTTCGGCGAACATGTCTTGTATATATAGGTATAGTTTTCTTAAAGAATAAGAATAAGAAAGAGAATAAATTGTTTCCACAATCACACCAATTATCTAGCCCCAAACTAAGCAAAGCTTGTGCTATGGCGACTAGATAACGGATAAACATACTTAAATACGCATATAAACATCCATGACTTAGGTGCAAATGCTCGTTGCTCATCACACTAACATTTGCCCCTCGCGGGATTCGAACCCGTAACTGCCAGGCATTGTAGTCCGGTGCGCGAACCACTACACTAGACGGTCGTTAAACAATAATCAATTTAATATTTTATACATTACTTCATGTCGGACATATACGGCCTTACTATAAAAGATAAATCGGACTAGGTTTGAACACTTGTCTAAAGATTAGTCAACTCAACATTTCAGTTTTTAAGACTAGCCTATCTTTGTAAGTAGACCTTGATATTAATGAAGCTAACATTATTTCACCCACAGCTAGACCTGCTCCCGTTCAAAGACTTCGCAGTGGAACTCCCCCACCTCATCCACACAGCCAACTCCTCGCTCGCTGACGTCAGTCTCGTGAACCTGACGAAGTCTCCCGACTTCAACGCGTCTCGGTTCGCGCTGCGCGTGATTCTGGCGAGTGTAGACGCGAGCAATGAAACGATGCATTACGCTGTGCGCAAGAGTCTGGACGACGAACACACGCCTGGGGTCTTTGAGGTTTGTCACTATACCTGTTATTGTGCATATTGTCATAAATTAATTATATTACACATTTGCACCACCCCTTTCTCTTCCTATGGGTGTCGTAAGAGGCGACTACAGGAGAACCGCTATAAGAAGACGGGCAGCAGCGTCTCCTCTCCACCATTTGCCAAACTGCGATCGCCAACCCGCCTGCCAAGCGTGGCGATTATGGCAAAATCCTCCTTTTGGAGAGGCCTGTGTCCAGCAGTGGACTGATATAGGCTGGTGATGATGATGACACATTTGAAAATTTTTGTTTTTAGCAATTCCATATAGTATATTACACAATTTTGATAATTGATAAGGGGTCGTTCTTTAATCACGTGAGACTAAAAAGGGAGGGAGGAGGATCGAAAAGAAATAAAAAATATCATTATTGGGGGGTAAGGACTATCCCTTACATCACAGTTTAATTAGAGAAGTTCTTAGAGCACCGTCCATACAGAACACATGATCGGCACCCTTATTACGTATCTTGCAAAAGCAATGCGATAGCAAAAATTTAGCAATTCTGGCTTTAAAATCGCACATTGACAGCAAAAACAAAGCAATCTACTGTCAATTCTGGCTTTAAAACCGCACATTGACAGCAAAAACAAAGCAATCTACTGTCAATTCTGGCATTAGAACCGCACATTGACAGCAAAAACAAAGCAATCTACTGTCAGTGCTCTTAATAGATTTTGAAACATGAATCAGGCGATGACAGCACAATCAATATTGATTGCTAATTTTTAGGAAATAAGAGTGCGGATGTTCCGAATAGTTAATCCAATGAACAATCTGTCACGCAGATAATCGAGATCAAATCCCCGTCGTCGTATTCGCTCGGCGCAGGCGGCTTCCTGCAGTTCCGTCCGGTCGCGTACACCACGCGCGAGCGCAGCGTCACCACCTCCACCGTCGTGCACGTCGCCGCCTTCAACAGGTCAGTGACACAGCACACACACACACAAACACGCAACACGACACACAACATCGCCTCCTTTTTTATTTATTAATTAATTATTTATATATTTAATCCCTTAGGATTAAATACCTATTTTTCTGTGCCGAAAACACGTAAAACCGTACGCCATAATGCATTCAAATGTGACGTCACTACACCGTAAACAACACCAACTGCTCTGTTTGCTTTCGTTTCATTTTGCCACAATTTTACAATTATTACCTACTAGCGCGAATTATAAAAAAAAAAAAAATTCTTGGATTTTGCACCACGATAATGCGCCTTCCCACAAGGCCATCATTGTGATCGAATTTTTGACCAAAAACTCAACAAATACCATCGAGCAGCCACCTTATTCACCAGATATGGCTCCAGCCGACTTCTTTCTTTTTCTTAAACTCAACTTACCACTTCATGGCACCCTGTTTCATTCGGTAGAAGACATAAAGGAGAATTCGCGGCGAGAACTGAAATCGATTCCGGAAAAAGCGTTTAAAAAATGTTTTGATGATTAGATTATTCGTTGGCGTAAGTGTATCGCTTCTGAAGGAGCATACTTTGAAGGTGATAAAATAAATTTGGATGAATAACTAACATTTTGTGTATTATTAATCTTTTCCCGGTACTTTCTTGACAAAGTAGTATATCATCAGATACCACGAATCTGCCAAGAATTGATTCTTTATGGATGCAAAACACAGTAGACAGTTCAATGTTTTCTATATAGTGACGTAACGAACCAAGGTATCATGGCAGATAGCGTTTACGCGCAAGAATTCAAAAGGTAAAATTTAAATGCTTTGTTAAGGCACTTAACTGTTTTATAAAATAAAATAAAAAATACTTGTTATCTATAAATTATATCATCACCAGCCTATATAAATAATAAATAAATAAATATTAGACAACATCACATACATTGCTCTGATCCTATGGTAAGTAGCTAAAGCACTTGTGTTATAGAAATCAGAAACAACGACGGTACCACAACACCCAGACCCGAGACAATATAGAAAAGTTCGTTTCCTACATTGACCCGACCGGGGATCGAACCCGGAACCTCAGAGATGGCGACACCATATTAGTCCGGCGTGCTCGCCTCTCGGCTACGGAGGTCGTCGTCTATATCAGTCCACTCCTGGACGCAGGCCTCTCCAAAAGGAGGATTTTGCCATAATCGCCACGCTTGGCAGGCGGGTTGGCGATCGCAGTTTGGCCAATGGTGGAGAGGAGACGCTGCTGCCCGTCTTCTTGTGGCGGTTCTCCTGTAGTCGCCTCTTACGACACCCATAGGAAGAGAAGGGGTGGTGCTATTCTTTTAACGTGCCGGCACCACACGACACATAAATTATATACTAAAGATCAAAAATTAAGACACATTTAAAAAAATAGTGTAATACCCTTTCTTATATTCTCCAGGACGTCAATCCCGAAAGGCAGCACGCTAGACACGTTCTTCAGACGCACGGATCGCAGTGACCTGGTCGTGCAAGACATGCTGGTGTCCTTCGGCGAGACCGGAGACGGGTTCTACGAGAAGCACAACTTCACTGCTTGGTAAGAGAGATTTTTTTATAAGACACACACAACAATACCCCAAAAAAACAAAGAGTAAACAAAAAAACAATACAGATTACATACAAAATGATTTATTACAGAATAAAATCCTGAAATCAGTATTTTTGAAAATTCCTTCTGTGGTGTAGTAGTCCAAACATTTTTAAGTTACTTCTAGCTAAAATTACGGAGGAATTTATTTTTATTTAACGATTGGACTCCAGTCGGCTCAATATTTAATTCAACAAAAAAAGTTATTAATAACACCATTTGAGCTGATTAAACATGTAAATGTGTATAATCACACACACTAGTTGCGTTGATGTGATATCTTAGCCTGGAACTTACTTCCTGGAATGTGAACTGGTACAGTGGCGGTACCAGCTATGCATGAGTTGCGCTCAAGAGGCGCACCAAACGATTGCAGTAACAGATTGCGGATTTAAAGTGTGATGGTACGCCATCACACTTTAAATTAGTACGTTTTCTGGATCAGAATCCTAGCGTCGTACGTGTACGAAACGAAAGATTTTATAATTACTTTTAAACTTTCGTGTTGCATAATTTAAAACTCAATGAAACGGGAATTAACGCGATCTTAATTTAGGTACAAAATCGGGTTACACCGACCGTGGTCACAGGGTGTGACCACGGTCGGTGTAACCCGATCGAAACGTCAGGCAAAACAGGTAACGTTTTTTACCTATATTATGATCGCGTTAATTCCCGCTTCATTGAGTTTTGAAAGGATTTATTTAGTATTTTGATCGGAACTGCTTAAATCGGAACGCGATAATTAAAACTTTTATCACGGGTCTAAACGCGACGTACTAGTATGTAGTAGTATTGATACTACTACTACTTACATATTAAGGAATGTAAGTAGTATCAATACTACTATGTAGTAGTATTGATACTACTTACAGTCCTCATACGCGATGCACTAGTATGTACTAGTTCATCGCGTTTAGACCCGTGATTATAAGTTTTAGTTATAATGCAACGCGAAAGTTTAAAAGATTACAACGCGCCCCTTTGTCTGCGAATTTAATAGATAATCGAACCTCGTTCCCCAGGTCGTTCACAGTAGGCTACGGGTCGCCGGCCACCGAAGGGTTCTCGACATTCGTGATCGCGGTCATCTGCTGCGGGCTCGGGCTGCCCGCGCTGCTGGGCGCGGCGGGCGCCGCCTACGCACTCGCGCGGGGGCGCAACGCGCCGCAACGCCTCACCGACGAAGAATGACCGCCGTACAGCTTCACCGTGCTCGAGAATACTGATTGATGTCAAAGGAATTGTCTGTGAGCCTAATGATTTTTTTACTGATAGTCCGGATTGAAATATAAAGGTGTCGTATCGTATCGTCATCGTAGCTCGAATGCAACGCGCTGCAACGGCTCACCGACGACGAATGACCGGCGTACAACTTCACTGTGCTCGAGAATACCGATTGATGTCAACGGATTTGCCTGTGAGCCTAATGTTTTTTTTTAATTGATGGTTAGGATTAAAATATAACGGTGTTTCGTATCGTATTGTATCATCTTCGTATCAAGACGGTATCGGCTGAAAGGAGGGTACTCTATCAACTATCGTATCATCTTCGTATCAAGACGGTATCGGGTGAAAGGGGGTACTCTATCAACCATCGCATCATCTTCGTATCAAGACGGTATGTGAAAGGGCCTCTACCGACTATCGTATCGTATCATCTTCGTATCAAGACGGTATCGGGTGAAAGGGGGTACTCTATCAACCATCGTATCATCTTCGTATCAAGACGGTATATGAAAGGGCCTCTACCGACTATCGTATCGTATCATCTTCGTATCAAGACGGTATCGGGTGAAAGGGGGTATTCTATCGACCATCGTATCATCTTCGTATCAAGACGGTATGTGAAAGGGCCTCTACCGACTATCGTATCGTATCATCTTCGTATCAAGACGGTATCAGATGAAAGGGCACTCTACCAACTATCGTATCGTATCATCTTCGTATCAAGACTTTATCGGGTGAAAGAGTACTCTATAGTATAGAGGCTATCTATACCATCGATCGATCAAAAATGTAAACGAAGAACGTTTTGATTAGTTTAAAATAAGTTGAAATTTATTAGCACAAGCAAAAATAAGAAAGTATTTTACTATTTTGATATAATACAATGTAGATATTAGGTTTTAATGCGAAATGTAAATTATTATATGATCTGTACAATTTATTTATTGTTAAACATACTCATTTGTGTTTGTCCACTGTAAAGTAGTAACCTTAGTGTAATCAAAATGTAAAAGTTTGTATGTTTGTCACTCTATCAAGCTTATTAGCAGACACCTACAATGTGTAAACTTATTAACGCACATCTTCTTTAAAGCGGATTGTAGTGCTATATACATCGAAATCCCAAAAAAAACTTCTCTATACTAAAATCAGACCAATTCTTACTAACATTTGTATGGATTTTATCTGAAATAAATATTATATTATTATTATTAAATGTCAAATAGACCGAAGAAGTTATTAAGATGACTGACAGAAGCTAGATGATAAAACGGCAAATAGTGCCTTTTGGCGCTCTTTCGAGGAGCGTTACGGCCAGCAGTGGACTGCAATAGACAAAGCTAATGATGATACTAAATGTCCAATCAGCTGTCACGATTTTTGTGATTTTGATTTAGATTCATACAAAAAGTTTTTGTAGTTTGCACCAGAATCAGACCTTGAAAGGATATTATGCATTAATTATGTTTCACTTCGTATTTATATAAAGTATGCCTATATACGTCCCACTGCAGGGCACAGGCCTCACCTCAACTATGAGGTGGTTTGGGCCATACTCCACCACGCGGGCCCGGTGCGGATTAGTGGAGGGGTGTTGTTAGGCCAGTGACTAAACCTTACTGTCAGATGTTATCAAGCCGCCTTAAGGCCTCTGACTAGGCTTCACGACCAATATCAAGCGATATTAGCCGGGACCAACTTTTAACGTGCCTTCCGAAGCACGGAGATGCTCGTTGATAAATGTCACTAAATATGGTCGGAATGGTCACCCATCCACTCACGACCGCGGCGTTGGTTGCTTAACTTTAGTAATCGATACCAAAGCGCTGCCGCCACTGAGCTACGAGCACCTCGTATTTATATAACTATTTTAAAATTATTTGCTGTGGGATGATTATTAATTATTTGATTCCAAAGTACGCAGACAAAGTTGCGGGCAAAAGCTAGTGATACATAAGTTCGTTATTTTTATTGAATAATACTTAAATAATTTAATATCATGCTATTTAATGTCATTTTCATAATTTCATTTACTACTAATCAGCTTAATAATAAGAGCATTCCATAAATATTATTATTACTCATTTATTAGCAAAAGTTTTTATAGTTTACGTAGAAGATAAATAACACTTGAAAAAAATCATTGACCTCAGGTGGGACTCGAACCCACGTCCCATCGTAAGCCTGGCGAGTGCTTTTTTTGAAAGTGTTATTTATCTTCAATTAAAACCTTGCATGGAATTGCTAAAAACAAAAATTTACAATAGTTTACGTAGTGTCACATCGGCTTAAATGTGGTTTTAAAGTACTGTGTCTGTACTCTGAAGGCTTTTATTATAAACATGTCTAGATAGAGTGTGGTGCTGCAATTGTCACCAAAAGAACAGGCCAGATTAGAGGGAGTAACAACTATGGTTACTATGGTAACAATTGTGGGTTGCTATGGTAACAAGCGCGCCACTACGAAGCAAACTTTGGCGCCAACAGTTGGCTTATATATTTTTTGACGTTTATTACATTCGAACCGGGAATCTAGACATGTATATAATCAAAGTTTGTAGGTAATGTATGAATAACCCCTAAAGTGCCTGCACGATGTGCGAAAAACAGAAAGTGAAAGAAGTTCGAGTAATGAAATATTCCTATCACTTTTAGCTCCTATTTAGGCCCACTTGCACATCTCAAGGTTAGCGAATTTAATCCTAAACTGTCTTATTCAGAGTGCATTTACTTCAGACTAAGGTTAAACCACTGATTTTTGTACGTTGAAACAGTGGTTTTACCTTATTCCCGGAATAGCAAATGCACTCGGAATAAGACAGTAATTATCCACTGACACATCATTCTATAGCTGTCAGATTGTATGACGATAACAGAGACAGAATGATGCCTTAATCTCGTACTAAACTAATCCGGTTGTTCGCAAGTTCACCTTAATGAGTTATCTTTCTTTTAGGGAGTGAGTCTACTGCTCAACTCAAATACAACAACATTTGTTAAAGAACCAATATTGTAATCACAATAAAAATTACACACGCATAATAGGCGATAGATCAAGGTTCGAAATATAAGCAGCCGGATTTGTTAAAATCCGCAAGTATCAGTCAAAAAACGACCTGATCAAGGTTCGAAATATAAGCAGCCGGATTTGTTAAAATCCGCAAGTATCAATACTTATATTGTTTTAAACTTTCATGGTCACTAACATTAGAATAGTTTGTTACGGGATTGCTACCATGTACCTTATAAGATCTTCAGTTACTCCGTGATCATGGCGCTTGCAACAGTGCCGAAATATCGGGAACTCAAAAATAAGGTACATAGTAGCAATCCCGTAACAAACTATTCCGCAAGTATCAGTCAAAAAACGACCTTATTGCTTGAGCGACGGATTGAATCCGGGCTTACCCGGAGCGTTTTCGGCTGCTTATAGTCCGAGACTCTAAGCCTAATAAGGTATTTTTTGAACAAGCTCTAAAAAAATCCGACCGGAAACAGCTGCTTATAGTCCGAGCAATAGGTAAGTTGAACTTATTATGATATTGGTTCCGTAGTAAAAGTTGATAAAATGTATAACTTTTACTCCTTCAACGAAGTTAACTGTAAAAGTAACTACTGTTAATATTTACAATAAAAACATTGTAAACTGTATTCGTTTTTCCAATTCAACAATCAAAGGGAAGAATTTTTTATATCATGGTTATGTCTTTGATTATAAACTAGAACTAGAGAGAGAACTAGTTAAAGATAAATAACACTTGAAAAAAAAACCTTTTTTTTGTGTTATTTATCTTTAATGAAACCTTGCATGGAATTGCTAAAAACAAAAAAAAAATACGAGAACTAGTTATGTCTTTGATTATATTGTCTAGATGGTGTGGTGCTGCAATTGTCACCAAAATAACAGGCCAGATTTGAGTGAGTAACAACTAGGGTTACTATGGTAACAATTATGGGTTGCTATGGTAACAAGCGCGGGCGAAACAAACTTTGACGCCCACAGTTGGCTTATATATTTTTTGACATTTATGACACTCGAACAGGGAATCTAGACATGTATATAATCAAAGGGGCCATGTATCACTTGCATGTGTATGCATTATTTAATAGGTAATATTGGTCTAGTATTGTGTGCGTCGATATTCAGTATTTTTTGTAATGTATGAAAGCTTTTGCTGCACTATAGATACACTGTTTTCTTGTGTAAATATAATTTGTTGCTAGCTAAATCATTTTTTATATAAATAGGTAAATTTTGTTCCTTAATTATTGTTGGCTTTGTAAAACGCCTCCATTAGCCATTATCGTAAAATAAATATTCTAAATGCTTAGTTATTAGTTTTTTTGCGACGCCAAGACCAAGTTTTATTTTTAGACGAATTGTATATTTTGTAAGTTATTTTTAGTTTAGATTTTATGAGCGCTATATTTTTGATGTGATATTAATTTCATTACGAGATTGTTTGTATGAATTACCTACCCAAATAAAATCATACTAATTATGTGATTGTTTTTTTTAAGGTTCCGTACCCAAAGGGTAAAACGGGACCCTATTCCTAAGGCTCCGCTGTCCGTCTGTCACCAGGCTGTATCTCATGAACCGTGATAGTTAGAGAGTTGAAATTTTGTCTTATGATGTATTTCTGTTGCCGCTATAATAAGAAATACTAAAAATCAGAATACAATTAATATTTATGAGGGCTCCCATACAACAAACGTATTTTTTTTTAGTTTTTATAGATAACTAGCGACCCGCCCCGGCTTAGCACGGGTGCAATTATAAGTTTTTTTTCTACTATATTATACATATAAACCTTCCTCTTGAATCACTCTATCTATTAAAAAAAACGCATCAAATTTCGTTGCGTAGTTTTAAGATTTAAGCATACATATATATAGGGACAGAAAAAGCGACTTTGTTTTATATATGTAGTGATGGTCCCTTCGTGCGCGAGTTCGATCGCACTTGGCCGGTTTTTTTATAGAATTACCTACTTACTAAAGATTATGAAAAAGCTAATTTATATAGTAAAATTCCTTGCGAACTGAACTGAACTGATAGCAGTAATTAGTATACGACGCAGCCTTTATTAACCCGAGGTGACCTCAGATAGCTGCGCACGAGAGGCGGATAAATCAAACTGCGACGAATGCGCAATAATGTTGCAGTTGTGTCTGCACACTATCAGCGTGGGTCCAAATTCCATACTTATCCTTTTAACCAGTGGTGGCTAAATAACTGCCATCGTATTTTGAACTTTATGCCCTCGAGTTAGGATTAAAAACCAACGAAAATTAAAAATGTTTATACCGTGTTCAAATGTGTGTACTCTTACTATTAAATGCTAACTAGTAGCATAGCCGGTAAAGTACCTTATCAAGACAAGTCCGAAACACTTAATTTACTGCTTATTTCTTGGGAACTTAGATGCATGATAAGGTGACCGGTCAGTTTGGAAAGTCATTGCGGGAGGCCTATGTTCAGCGGTGGACGTCGTATGGCTGAAATGATCATGTCTGTCATTGTTATGACAGGTAAAATCCTAATGCGACAGTGAAGTAAAAGTAGGTACAAAAACTTAAAATAAAATTAACAATAAATTTAGGTTACATTTCTGTAGCAGATAATGAACAAGGCTGCTTTAGTAAATTCACTCAAAAGAACAAAATAAAATATATCCGTCCCATTAGCAATAAGGTTAAGGGTACGAAGTGAACGCGTCAGGGGCGCCTTGTTCAGCGACTTGTGATGATAATCCTGGCAACATACAACCCATAAAAACGTCATTTAGTGTAAAGTACTAGCATACTATTACCACAGAGTTAGGTACTAGGTTTGACTACTCAACAGTATTTTCCCAGGTAATAAAGACTAAATATTTGTTGAAAACCAAGCAATAAAAATATATTTTAAAAAATAATTGACAAGATGAATGAAATTGAATAAAATGTGACATTCTTTGAAATAAAACAACAGTTGATGTCAAAGTTTCATTAGTATTGAGAAGAGCCATACTAATTACTATAATTTTTAATTACAAAAGTTTGTAAATTAAAGCCAATTGTTCTTAATAATTAACAAAAAATCAATTGGTTTTGCATTTGAGGAAACCACAAGGTATGCTCAAAAATTTCAGGTGAGGCATTCCATAATTGCCCGTCGGTCAAACTTGAAATTGGCCCACGACGGAGCGACGAAATTAAAGTACACACTATCATCCACTGGAACATCACTATTGGGACTTGTGTCCTTTTGCACTGGGGAAAAGTTATTGCTATGAGTATTCTGAGGCGTGAACAACTGTCGCTTTGCGATTTTCTTGTCCTTTTTATTTACATTTCCATGATTATTACCATTTTTAGAGGTACTCCCATGGTTGGGTTGGCTGTGGCTCTGACCTTGAGTATTCGGGCCATTGCTATGAGAATTATTGTTAATATGGCCATTACCATTCTTCGGATAGGTCTTATGAGGAGTATTCTGCTGCTGATACTCTTGTATCTCATTTTGGAGCCCTTGCGAAATTGGTTTGGACTTAGTCTTGGTTGTTGTAGACTCAATATCACCCATAGATTTATGTCTTGTTCTCTTTGTACTATTATTGTACACTTTGTGATTGCGCTCTGAGACCCAACGTCTCATGCGTTTCACAAATGGTAGTACCATGAAGAATGCATTTGGGCTGACCCCCATTTTGACTTTCGGAGTCATGTCCTTTTTGTTCGATGGAAGATCAGCTAAGGGAAACCACTCACAAGCTTTTATTTCGTTTCTTGTCTGTGGTTGGAACTTTGTTTCACGTGGTATGTAGCCGATGATATACAAACGGACTATTTGATCATGAATTATAGCCTCAATGTAGTCATTTTTGTTGATTAGTTTGCTTATGTCAAAGCCAGTTTCTTCGAGCACCTGAAACAGAAATTTTGTATACAAAAATAACATTACCAAAAATCACAGTAGACAATACCCTTTGGTTTGTAAGTCCATCAAATGTTTTTACTTTATAAAACTGGATCTTTCTATAAAAAATTAGATGGAATAAAACTTTGTTTACCTAAAATTATTAATTTTAAAATATGCTAATTATTGACTATAAACTTTACTCTTAAGTTACACACTATTCATAGTTTAAACCTACCTCTCTGGTAGCACACTTCCACGGTTCTTCGTCTTCATTGACCTTGCCCTTGGGAAAACCCCAGGATGCTTTGGTCCAGTAAGATTGCACCAGCAGGACATGCGTCAGATCGGTGTCCAGCAGGATGGCCCCATATGTTGGCACGGTCAGCTTGTACTCCCTCCAGTTGTCCAATACGGCATCCAAGCTGCTTACATGTTCTCGAAGTTGTGGAACATGCTAGAAAGTTTTAAAAGTTATTGTTAAAATTTGATTTCATCAAATAATAGTGAAACAGGTCATTTTATATTCTTGGTGGAACAAACACTATAAATAAAATCAATTTTTGTATTTATATACCACTCCTTCAGGACAATATGTGAGCTGCCGAGAAAAAGCTATGTTAGGAACTTGGTCACTATTGTGAGTCTCTTTTTAACAGCCTCTTTTTAGTCTTTATAACAGAAAAAAAAAAATCTCCTGAAATATTTGATGCGTACAATGGAACGCTTTCCTATAGGGATTGACCACACAAAATCGATAAATATCCAATGAATCGATGCGGTCGGCTTGTCAAAGCCTGTGCTTTGCCGTCAGTATGAGTGCGTCTGCCTTTTATGTGGTTTATGTTTTTGTTGTGCTTCAGAGTAGTTCCAGTTTTGCCTTATAACTGTTTTTGTCGAGTTTTTCGTTAAGTTTTTGTTATTTGCTTTTTGAGTTTGTTAAGCTTTGAATAGCATGCCAAAAATATGTTTCAAGCACTTGGGCAACAGAACATTGCAATACTACCTTATATTACAAAAAGGGTCAGTAAAATAAAAATCGATTTAACTTTCTTTATAAACTTTCTCGATTTCAGAAGAGAATCGGTTAGATTTCTGTAGAGCGCATGACTATAAACATGAACTGTCATGTGTCACAGCGATCTTCTTATCCTGAATGTACTATAGAATATTTTCAACAGTGGGGTTATAGGTTTTTGGATGTTGTATGTTAAATAAAAAGAAATAACTCATATTTTTGTAAATAATATAACAATATCAAGACACATTCAAGAAACATATTTTTCACTAGAAAATAGAATTGGTGTCAATTTGATGTCCTAAAACGATGATTTGTGTAAAAAAAAAATTTGCATTAAATAGGCTTCATCTGTGTAACCTTATTGTAACATTGCATTACATAGGTCATTATTTTTAATGTAATTGCCAAGCATATTGTTATGTAAAATAACTTTATTACAAACCTAAAGATAGATCTACAGTAGGAAAGCAAGGCCAAAAAACATTGATGATTGGCGGACTACTCACTGATGATGGGATGATGAATTATATTGGCTATATGGAATGGAATAATAATTGACACTGGGCAGTTAAAGATAAAAAGTTTAGAAAAGACTTGCTTCTCAAGCTACTTTTGTGAAGTTTAGAAAGTTACTTTAGTGCAAGTTAGCAACAAAATAAAGTGATAACCTGAAATATGTGCGCAGCAAAATCCCTAATACCACACGGATTTAACTTCGTCGCTTCGTCTGTGCAGTAGTAGTCCAAATAAAACCAGTGAGCCAGCTCGATTTGGAAACATATTCGTACCAAATTGCCTCTGTCTTCCGGCGGGAGATTGATGATGAAACGGCTGAAGAGAGCAAAAGATGAAAGGATGATTTGTGTTTTCAAAACAAAACTTTTGTTATGTCAGCTATGTACCTACTATTTGTGCAATATCTTACCTGCATAAATCGTCAAGGATATCAGTAGGTATAGAATGTTTTTGTTTGGCATGATTTGAGCCAAGTCCAGTCGATCCCATGGTTGTATTTATTATAAAATGTATGGAATAAACAACAATTTTAGTGAATTATCAAAATATTTTCACAGCACGCACTTGTTAACAGACCAAACGTCAAGACTCAAATGAAATGTGTCAAACTAACTGCCAAAGAAAAGAGTACAAACAGTGATTACCTGATCAGGGTACAACATCAAACATCCCATAATACCACGTCCAAGACTGCGACAAAAAAAGAACAAGATTAAAAATAATGCATAATACACACAAACAATAGCTACTTATCGTGCCGAGCCTGCGGCTAGCGACCATAGCTATTAGGAATGGCCGATACAAATCGTATATAGATATTGAAACGTATATTAGCCCAATATCGTAATATCCGATATCGGTCCGTACAAAAACTATATATTTGGTGAAACACGATATTGATGCATCGATGCGATACGACTCGGTTCGGTATCTCACTCGATATCCAAGACTTATCGTTATAGGATATCAAACCGTATCGCGTCGCGATACGGGCTACAAAACCGATGCAGGCCGACTGAAAGGATTTGTGAGTGAGTGAAATAGCATTAATAGGGTATTCGTACGATTCCAAACCTTTAGTTTATAAGAATTAAAGTTGTTTAAATACTTTCTTGTGTATTTGGGCACATTTTAATATACCCTTATTTGTTAACAATAAGATGTATTTTCGATTTGCAATTTTAAGTAACTATCACTGACCTTTGTCCGTAAACTCATAGCTTTGGTGGTCCATTTTTAACTCTTTCTTTTTATTCACAAAATAAATAAAAATAAATTTCTATTAATAAAAACAAAATAACTAAGTAGGTAAATACTATTGAAATATTCTTAACACGCCTAAAGTACCTAATCAAGACAGTTTTGAGAAATAAATCACAATGATATCATGTCATGATACAGTATATAGTTTCAGAACACACTGTTTTATAGGTTTAACGTTACCAAATACAGCACGATACACCAATATATAGTTTCAAAAAATATATAGTTTCAGAATCCGATTTCAGATATCGATATATAGTTTCGATTCGATATTGTAAAAATCTGATATTACCCACCACTAATAGCTATTGTAAATTTATCCGTCTCGCTTTCACACTTGCTGCTCTGTATAGCGTTATCTCGTCAACTCTGTATCCAGTGTGTTTTTTTTGTTTAGTGATTTAGTGAGTGGTGGGCGTGGGTGGGTGACTGGTGGTTTATGTCGTGGTGATGAGTCTGGGACACTGGGTGACTCACTGCTGATGAGCTGTGGAAACGTGGTCTTTTTAAAACACCATCAAACTTCACGTACAAGTTTTGAGGTAATCAAATCTAAATATTAAAGAAATAACGAGAATCATTTAACATATAAATGATTACTTAACTTATGGGCTATCGACCTCAAATGTATTGTAGCCCGTTTCAGGTCGTTAAGCCTTTGTCTGCCACGAAACTTGACCCAATAGAAAATTTATTGTTTATACCGGTGGGTAACCAACTGAACACCATAGCGCTCAAAGTGTTAAGGGCCCTCTTAACAGTTTACAAGGATCCATTTTGAAAAGGATATAGCTTCATTAACACAAATAATATTATTAAATAAATTAAAAATACTACTGTAACATGGACGGATCTATGGGATAGGATCGTGTGTAGTCTAGTCAGTATCCTAAATAGACTCGGCACTTAAGCGGCGGATTGAATCCGTTTCCGGACATTTACAATATTTGTTTTGCCAATTTACTTATCCCGCGTCAAAGGAGCCACGAAGCGCGAAGCCGGCGCGAACGTGGACTCCACATTAGCACTCCACGAAGCTTAGTTTTGATTTTTGAACTGACGATATTTATTGAAAGGGCGTACTTAGAAATAAATTTAAAAAAAATGGGTAACTTGCGAACTTTTTTTGCGAGTGCAGTCTTGGAAACTTCGCACCGCCAACGTCGCGCGCGATACGCGCACTAAGTCTGGAGTGCACTTTAAACTCAGTTCATACTATAAGCAGCTGTTTCCGGCCGGATCTTTTTAGAAGCTGTTCTAAAAATCTTCCGTTGCTTGAGCGACAGATTTAATTCCGGATTTATCCGGACCCGTTTCCGGCTGCTTATAGTCCGAGTTCAGACCGACCCTTAGAACGGCAATCCCTAGAAACTCCAGTGGCAAATTAGTTTATTACAGTTATGTGGAAAAAATATTTCGAAATTATCGCTTATCCGTTAATCAAAATCATCAATTACTTTTGTATACATTTGCTATTATAGTCCGGGCGTGGCACACACAGTCATTCACATTTTAAACACATAATTGTACATGTACATGTTATACACATATTGCCCTGCACACGATATTAACCATAAAGGTAATATACCTACGGAATTCCTGTATATTAACTTTATGATATTAACCGACAACAACGACAAACTCGAAAATGTATGTAATTGTCAGTGAATTTGACTACTATATATCCATGCAGTGCACTGTGAACATTATCACTGATTATATGCTCTCTGGCAAACACTGACGTACGGTGACACAACAAACTACTGACAGTTGGAGAGTGACAGATCAGATCGTTAGACAACTTCCTCAACTGTGCTCCTCAATCAACTCGTCTCAGTCCAATACAAATTGAATTGAGGAAATTCTACAATTCTGAACAAATGGATATTACTCCACTATTTAAAGCATGCATAAAAACTGTAAAAACACGGAACAAAGCGTTCGGCATACAAAGTCCCATAAGCGAAGACAAACAGCGTATACTTAGAACGAAACCTAAGAGTGGGTTCATGACCACAGCAAGGGACATAAGTTCCCAAATAACAAGACTGCGGGACTTTCTACTGGAGCATAGAGAAAGGTATTTGAGTTTTTTCAATAATGTTACTGGGGACGAAATGTCGGAGACGGAGAGGGATCAAATAGACGCCGGAGCGCAGCGCATCATCAATACGTGTTCGCATTTACTGAAAGAGTTTCGGAATGATAATCGCAAGGTGGCTGTGTCCCAGCAGATACGCGACTACATGGACGGCGTGATAGATCTCATAGACATGTACTTAAAAGCTGTGTGTAAGATTCACAGTGAGCTGAAAGCGTTGCGAGTTAAGCGCGCCTTAGATATCCGAAAACTGTCGCGATTAGAATTACCGCATACTAAATCTAACATTCCAAACCCTTTTGTACCAGAAAAAGTTTTAGATAAAGAAGAAGAAGAAGAACCTGAGGTAGAAGAAGCTGATAATGCTAAGAAGAGTTTAGATTTGTCGGAGAATGAAATAGCAGTGATATCAGATGAGCAGCAGTTGAGTGCGGAAGAAATGCAGATGTTTGAGTCAGAGAATGTGCAGCTGCTAAATGAACTAAACAATATGACCGAGGAAGTTCGGCAAATTGAGAGTAAAGTTTTGCACATCGCAGAATTACAAGAAGTTTTTACTGAAAAGGTACAAAAATAAGACATCATTATATGATACTAATGTTACATTAATTAAACAGCTATTTTTCAATTAATCAATGTTTTTTTGTTTCAGATTCTGCAACAAGAACAGGACATTGATAGGATATCTACTACAGTGGTTGGGGCAACCGAAAATGTTAAAGATGCCAATGAGCAAATCAAGCAAGCCATCCAAAGGAATGCTGGCCTTCGTGTCTACATCTTGTTTGTTTTACTAGTCATGTCATTTACCCTTTTGTTCCTAGATTGGTATAATGATTAAACCTACTAACTATGTTCTGTTTGGAAAAAATATTATCATTTTAGTATGTTAATCCTCCTCTCTAGACTTCACTGGTTTGATAAAGGTATCCTGGTTGATATTATTGTAGAATGGTTAACCCATAGGTTTACTATATATCTACAGCAGAATAGGTTTAGACAAAACACTCTATAGGTTAGGATGGATACAGCTGTGGTTTGTAGATCTAATACAAAAAAGTCATATTTCCTTAAAACCTAGTGTCATGTTATTAGAGATCTATCAAAGCTGTTATGAGGAGTAAAGAATCTCATTGCTAACAACTAGCTGCTAGCAGAAAAAAAAAACCTGTACTATTTTAATAGGGTTTGGTCATAAATGCTCTGTGGGTTTGGTTTTCTTCTGTGATACTACTAATGCGGCCAAGAACCTTGTGTGCAAGTTTAAAAATAAACTTTTTTTTTCATTGTCAAAATGACATTGACATTTTATCAAAAAGAGTGCTGCCGAACTATTCACTGTTCGGTTATATCGATAGATGACAATTAGATTTTGAAACCGTTCACAGTAATGATATGACAAACAACCATTGATATGTGCACGAATGCAGCAAATAGTAAAATATTAAATATTGAAAAATTGTAAACCTTGGTCTTCTTAATAAAATTAATTAAAATTTGCACAATCGATCACAATGCTGGCTAGCTAAGATGTATTTAGGATTCGTATCGATTATTCTCATATTAAATTAATAAATGAAATATTTCAAAAGTTGAATACAACTCCAATGAATGTTTAACTATAATTATTTTAGGAATAGCAACAACAATTTGTATTCCAGAATCAGAATCTTATCTCTTAACAGAACAACCAATTCTATAGAGATAAAGTTACTTGTCATTTTCAAAATTACGACATTATAACAATAATTTATTGTGAATTGATATGGACAATAGAGTCAATATCAATCAATAGTGATATAGTAACGAAATAAAATCAAGTAAGTAAGTACCTACATGAATATCCGTAGATCTATGGTATATCAGTTGATCACAAATTGTCAACCATTGATGTAAAAAGTAAAGATACGGCTGACAGAACAAATCGCCTTGCATTTCCTTTATACATGACACACTAACCCCATCTGTTAGACTTTGATGTCAACTGTCAAATAGCATCAAGAGTAACCACAAATTTACTCCTAAGTAACCTTGTAAGAGCGGCTTATAACGAAAGAGGAACTAAGAAAAAAGTTTTTATTTCACAGATGTTTTAATTAAAGTAAAATTTAACTCTTTGCTTTTTCAAATTAAATACGCCAACATAAATTAAGGTAAAATAAAATAATCTTTATTTGCTTAAACACGGTATGCATAGGTGTTTTAAAATGAACGTACCAAGCATGTTTATCCAACTCGAGGCATGCAAATTAAATATAAAATTGAACTAAAATTAAAAATAAAATTGAGTCTAAAATTGCATTAAATTAAATTAGGTACATAGATGTCAGTCATATCATAATTATGTTGAAATTAATATTGATTATTTAAAAAACTCCTTTATGGTATGTGAGATTAGCCACTTAATCAGTTTTGTTTTAAATTGATTATTATTCAATGTTTTGATTTCATTAGGTATATTATTGAAATTTTTTTTATACTCATTGTCATACAGCTTTTTTTATACTGCATTTTTATAAAAGTTTTTAGTAGTACCAGGATATTTTGATTTCTTGTGTTCCGTGGATAAATGTCAAATGCCCTATTAAAAATATGCATAATTTAAAAATATGCATAATTTGCATTACAAATACACATGTTTCAAATATATACAGGGACGTCAATGTAAGTAATTGCAACTGTGCAAAGAGGACGACATGATGTTCGTGGAGGGACATATTGCTCTTATGCTTCTTTTTTGGGAAATAAAAGCTCTATTTATATTAGTGCATCACATCAGTAAACTGTAGCGTAATTTAGAACCTACAATGGATGATAGGTAGCAATCGCAGTGTTTGTTACAGATCAGGCCTGCTTTAAAGCATAAATAAACTTATTGACTCTATAAGGATAGGTCCAGATCAGGCGAACGAGCCGCACGCGCGCGGCACGCGATCCGTTACTGGTACCGATAGGTGCGCCTCTTTAGCGCAACTCATGCAAGGCTTCACAGTGCGCGCGATCTGCGCGCGTGCAGTTCTGGTTCACGTTCGAGCCAGTTAAAAGGTCGCGTTCGCGCGGCTCGCGCGCAGCTCTCGCGTCTGCTGTACAAACATTACCTATATGCGTTTTCCAATTCATGTCTTGTTTTATAGTTAAACCTAGGAACTTCGTTTGTTTTACTTCGTTAATTTTCGTATCTTTATAATGAATATAAATATTAATATTTTTGTTTCTGTTTAATTGTATGTAATTAGTCAATACTTTAACATCGACATTACTTTTAAATAAAACTATACTTTTTTTATAAGTTGTAATAATTACTAATCTATACATATAATTGAAGCTATAAAAAAACAATTTCTCTCTCTAGCTCTCGAAATTAAACAAAAGGTATGATTCCGAATTCAGCACCACGCAGTAGCTCTGGTCCCCATATTTTCTCTATGAGTTTATATGAGATTACATTGACAACCGTCTGGTGTAGTAGTTCGCGCTCCGGACTACAATGCCTGGTGGTTGCGGGTTCGAATCCCGCGAGGGGCAAATGTTAGTGTGATGAGCACGAGCATGTGCAACTAAGTCATGGATGTTTATGAATGTATTTAACTAGTCGCAATAGCACAAGATTTGCTTGGTTTGTGGCTAGATAATTGGGTGTTTGTAGATACAATTAATTTTTATATACGGAATCATACCCTAAAACTTTTCTAACAAAAACTATATCAGATAGTTTATAATTTTATTAATTACATTTCACTGTCCTTTGAATATATATATTTTTTAACTTTTACCTTTTGTTATTTTTTACGTTTTCAAATTTTGACTCATAGTGCTTTATCACGTAAACTTAAAATAAGTATTCAATAAATCATCATAAAATACAATATTTATATTATATCGCATGTACTGGACTGCACTCAGTGCACTGTGAGCACTATTATGGCTAAGTATACTATAACCATACAACTAATGCACGCCGCTACAAAGTTGTTTCGGTTTTGCACGGTAAATATGGCGTTGCTTCATAAAATTGACAAAGAAGTTAGAAAATTGTTAAGTAATGTAAATAAGTTTAGTGTTTATCAAATATGCGGCTTATTGGTGAGAAGTAATATCAGAATTTGTTTTAATGACCTTTCTGTCGTAATTTAAGCAACCTTTCAATGAACATCTAGGCATTTTTATTTTTTCATACAAATGTCAGATCCCGATGACCGCCGACCACTGACTACGTCACATCGGCCTCGGTCGGGTCATTTTCGGGTCTCTTTAGGTCCAACACCCAGACGTGTGGTCTGCCCTGTCCTTACGAAGTAATATATATGTCAATGTTGTCAACATACATTTCCATTGATTTTGCCTTCACATTCGAGAGTGGATTGTCGACTACCTACCTATCATCGACATAAGCGACAACACTAGTCTAGAAAACATGACAACCGGCTAACAACAAAACTGATGTGCAGAGATTTGTTTTCTAGTTTTCTTGATTTTAATTAGCCACTACGTCAATTGATTGGATATTCCTCGAATTGAATACACTTGTCTTAATAATTTCTTTAAAACTTTGGGTAATAATAATTTATCAATGCTATGTAAACATATTACCAAGTTGAGATTCTGCTGCCGGTCTGCCATTCTTTTTAAACCGATTTCACATATTGGAAACATAAACTACGTTACAAGTATTACAGTGACATTGAATAATATGGAAGCCGTAAAGACTATGAAAGATTTGGGATATGTATTTAACAATGGTAAGTTTTTAAACCCAAATACTTTTCGAAATAGTATTAAGTAATGATGTTTGATTGTATTAACATTGGTGCAATTTAAGAAGGGCGCCTTAGAAAAATAGGAACTGACGGTGAGCCCAGTGAGGAACCATTTCAATTCAATATCAGCGACGAGCACCAAGAATGCCAGGCACATTATGAAGAGCTGGGCAACGCAATAACAAACTACATCTACCATCTCCTTGAAACCAAAGTTAATTTAGTAAGATTGCCAGTGCCTGAAGGCTCCACCCCAACAACAGGCACTTTTATATTTGTATCTAAAGACTATGACAAAAAGGATGTACTGTTGGTACTTATAAATGGCTCAGGAGCTGTGCGTGCTGGACAGTGGGCTAGATCGTAAGTAATCTGTTTATATGTATTAAGGCAACTAAATAATGTTCTCAAATGTATTCAAATGCTTCAGTCTGTAGACCAGTCTCTCACAACTATGACTTTGTTGGATCTAAGATATATATATTTTTTTAAATATTTATCTAGACATTATGTAATCAGTTTTTTTAAAATTCCAGACTAATCATAAATGAATGTTTAGAACAAGGCACTCAGATTCCATATGTTGAGCGAGCGATCGCCAAAGGGTATGGTGTTATGATATTGAATACCAATGATAATTACCAAGCTGATGGAAAGACGGTTCCCCACAGCAGCAGTGCAGAGGAGCATGCCCGCTATGTGTGGGACACATACATATCGAAAGCAAGAGCAACATCTGTAGTCATTGTAGCACACAGCTATGGAGGGGTAGTCACAGTCTCTCTGGCTGATCAATACAAAAAGGAATTTGAGAAAAGAGTTAAAGCTATAGCATTTACAGACTCTGTTCATGCTTTCTCACCTATAAAAATGCCAAAGTTCATGAAAGAGGTAAAGTTTTAGCTTAATTAATTTTAGCAATCTTCCAAAATTTTTATTACACTAACACATTTAAAATTACAAATTAATATTTTAGATAACAAGAAATTGGATATCATCTTCTGCACCATTGGATACTCCTATGAAAACTCCTGAATTTGACTGTCCAAGAGTTTCTGCTGGTAAATACACCTTTAAAATGTGTAAAATATCTATTTATAAAATGGTGTATGTAAATAATATGGTTGTTCGTTGTAGGTCACCCAAAACATGAGATGTCCTCTTGCTCATGCATTGATTCCGCCTTTAAATTTATTGAAGAAAAGCTTTCAAATGTGTAAATAATTGTTTACAAGCACAATCTACACTGTTGGTATACCATAGGATTGAATGATACAAATCACATGATGTAGTTGTTTTTAATAATAAGACAAAATAGATTCTATTTTAACATAATAAATTGTTTTATTTTTTCTTTCCCTTCGAGTAGTTCCTCATCCAGTATTTGACATCTTGTTTGTTGGCTCGCACTCCCAGTACTGCAGACTTTGAGTTAACATCTTTCATGACAAATGGTGAAAACCCAGCGATGTAGTCTGGATCAAGAGCATTGGTTTTGCTTCTTGCTATTTTGGTTGCAAATCTCTTATGAATATGCTGGTCTTCAGTGAGGATAGGATACTGGAAGTGCTGTCCACCTTTAGGTGTAGGCAAGCTAAACCTCTTCCCTCTTGCTGTCAAGGGTTTACGGCCATTAATGTGGATGTGCTGATTGCCATCATCATCTATGCTGACTCCTACTTTTTTCAATGTGGCATGGCCACATTTAGGACAAAACAGCTTGGTCATCACACTTGTTGTCTTGAAGCATGTTGTGCATCTAAAAATAAATGTGCGGAGCTGTTTGATTATTCTCCCATCAATAGCAGTCACATTCAAGCCTATTTGCTTCAGGACATTCTGCATTGCAAAGTCAGATGTGATGCAAGCTACTTCCACAGCTTTATCCTCGAACTCCCCCATGTCCATTTCTTTCTTCTTCTCAGCCAGGTTCCCAGCAGTTATCCACTCCCCTCCATCACTATCAGAGTCTTCTTCTTCACTTGATTCATCTTCTTCCTCATCTGTATCCACCTTGACCATGAGACTGTCAACTTCTTCATCTTTTAGGTCTATGTTTTGCATTTGCTCAGATATACTGTGTGCTATTTCATCTTCTTCAGTATCTTGAGTTTTAGACTTCATATCATTATCAGTGTCATCAGCTGTACCTGCAGGCTTACTTTCATGTGAAGTGATGCATTCTGATGCAGTATCTAGTTTGTTTTCACAGATTTGACTACTAACAACTTTTGATTCACTCTCACTAACTGGATTGGCATTGTAACCAGCTAGTCCTGTAACTTTGATAGTGCGTTGCATTGTAGGCTCAGATTTTAAGTGTTCGGTGCCCACCATTTCTTTCTCCAGTTGATAAGTTAATGCCATAACCTTTATGTCTGTCGCTGACAGACTGGTGTAGTCTCCCGTTTTCTTGGCGAAGTCTGTTACTAACTTAATATTTTCAGAAAACACATTTTTTACTTTCAAATCATACGGCAACACAACAAGTTTTCTTCTTTGACGATCATTCGTTATTTCATCAATGACCTCCTGGATTGTGTAAACATTTTCAGCTAGATCTTGTAAATTGGCTGCTTTGATAAAAGCCGTTGTATCTACAACTAAATGCTTGATTTTCTTTGACATGTTTAGCAATTTTTGCACAAAATCACATCAAAAAGAAATTAAAATCGCACGTGTTGTGATGAACATGTCTTTAGACATATATTAATCTGTGGTGATGAATTGAGAACAAATTTGACATTTTTTTTTTTTTTTTAAGGCATGGCTACAGGGCCATCAGCCAAAACAAACAATGCATCAGAAACAAAACAGTACAAATAAACCTATGAACATATATACATTTAAGTCAAATTTATACAAATTAATAACATTCTAAATAAAAACAAATTTATCAACACGGATACAAAACAATGAAACAAAATACAAAGCAGAGTTTTACAAATCAAATTTCAATGACAGACAGCTGTCAATTTTTTTTTAATTTTCTGGCCTTGCTTGATAGAGGTGAGCATTGATGTGATGAGCATCTGATGAGCTCTCTATTAGTAGCTCAGCAAATTATTCGCCGATATTGAGAAAAAAATGATTAGCGGCGTGCTGCTAATGCTAAGATAACCGAGAAACCGTGCTAGCTCCATGTCGCACTAAGAGGAGGCCTTAGATTATATTCTTTGTCTAAGAAGGAGGCAGACCGCGCCACAGGCTGCGCAAACGCACATACCGTCTGAGCGGCAAGTGGGCGGAGCTTGTGGCCGCGGCTAGCCGCGCTCTGTCCGCGCGCAAGCCGCGTGGGTTTGAATACTACTAAGACTTCCAGCCGCGGCCGCGGTCGCCACCTCAATTCATGTTCATGCGATTTCATATAAAAAAATCTAAAATGCAATGACTGCAGTGCTTGCAGGTTTTGCAGTGTTCATAGATGCGAGGTCACCTTCACAATGTAGACACAAGCTGGAAACATACTATCGGACGCGGCTTAAGCTGGAAACATACTATCGGACGCGGCTTACGGACGCGGCTTACAGCCGCGACTGATCAGTGTGCACGGTCATCGGACGTTGCTTGCGGACGCCATAAGTGTGACGATGATTTAGTAGTAATTTCAGTAGAAACACTGTATCGTTTAGTAGATTTTGGAAGAAAATTCTGAAAAATAGTAGCTAATCCAAAATACAATTATCCAGGCCAAAAAAACCGGCGAAGTGCGAGTCGGACTCGCGCACGAAGGGTTCCGTACCATTTTCTATAAAAACGGCAAAAACAACACGTTTGTTGTATGGAAGCCCCCTTAAATATTTATTTCAAATTTCTAGCTATCACAGTGCATGAGATACAGCTTGGTGATAGACGGACAGTTAGACAGACGGACAGCGAAGCCTTAGTAACGAGCAAAATAAATCACTTTGGTTGTATGGGAGCCCTCATAAATATTTATTTTATTTCGGTTTTTAGTATTTGTTGTTATAGCGGCAACAAAAATACACCATCTGTGAAAATTTCAACTGTCTAGCTATCACGGTTCATGAGATAGACAGACAGACGGACAGCGGAATAGTAATAGGCCCCCGATTTACGCTTTGGGTACGGAACCCTAAATAAATCTTGTCCAGGTCCCGGAGATTTCCTGTAACATAATACTGAATACGGTGATAAGCGGGTTTCTTTTTCGCATACGTTATCAAATCGCTAGCTATCTTATAAAAAAAATGTTCATGCAATTAATAAGCACGTGCGAGCTCTAAGCAGCTTTAAGCTGGAAACATACTATCGGACGCGGCTTACGGACGCGGCTTACAGCCGCGACTGATAAGTGTGCACGGTCCTCGGACGTTGCTTGCGGATGCCATAAGTGTGACCACTTTAGTGTGACGATGATTTAGTAGTAATTTCAGTAGAAAATCTGTATCTTTTAGTAGATTTTGGAAGAAAATTCTGAAAAATAGTAGCTAATCCATAATACAATTATCCAGGCCAAAAAAACCGACCAAGTGCGAGTCGAACTCACGCACGAAGGGTTCCGCATCATTATCTGTAAAAACCGGTGAAGTGCGAGTCGGACTCGCGCACGAAGGGTTCCGTACCATTTTCTATAAAAACGGCAAAAAAAACACGTTTGTTGTATGGAAGCCCCCTTAAATATTTATTTTAACTTTCTAGCTATCACGGTGCATGAGATACAGCTTGGTGATAGACGGACAGACAGACAGACGGACAGCGAAGCCTTAGTAACGAGCAAAATAAATCACTTTGGTTGTATGGGAGCCCCAATAAATATATATTTTATTCCGGTTTTTAGTATTTGTTGTTATAGCGGCAACAAAAATACACCATCTGCGAAAATTTCAACTGTCTAGCTATCACGGTTCATGAGATAGACAGACAGACGGACAGACAGACCCCGGGCCCCGTTTTACGCTTTGGGTACGGAACCCTAAATAAATCTTGTCCGGTCCCAGGGATTTCCTGTAACATAATACTGAATACGTTGATAAGCGGGTTTCTTTTTCGCATACCTTATCAAATCGCTAGCTATCTTATAATAAAAATGTTCATCTTATAACAAAAATGCTCTCGCGCAGTCGGCGTCCTTCTGACGCTCGGACGCGTCCGCGCCCCGTGCATACCGTCCGCGGACGTTTTCGGCTTACAGAAACAACCAGCGCGCCAGATTGCTGTCGGACGCGTAAGCCGCGTCCGTAAGCCGCGTCCGATAGTATGTTTCCAGCTTTACTTGTGTGTGGGAAAGGGATCCAAGCCAAATTGCAATCCGGATTGCGTAAATGGATTTCGTGACTTATCCGGATAAACCCGGATTTTCTGAATTTTGTATTTAAAATTTTGGGATCCAAAAGTAACACTGTACATTGTTCTGGAATTAATTAGAAATTTACTTTAGAGTACCAGATGTTTTTCTGATCATCGAATTAAATTAGTGCCTACTTTATTAAATCATGCCATCATGCAATAATAAAAATTAGAATTGATAAAACGTCGAAATGATTAGCGGCGTGCTGCTAATGCTAAGATAACCGAGAAACCGTGCTAGCTCCATGTCGCACTAAGAGGAGGCCTTAGATTATATTCTTTGTCTAAGAAGGAGGCAGACCGCGCCACAGGCTGCGCAAACGCACATACCGTCTGAGCGGCAAGTGGGCGGAGCTTGTGGCTTGGCCGTCACTTCTTTTGTTTGTGGAAGCTACTATATATTCAAAAAATCCGGATTCAATTTCAAAATCTTTAAATTTTAGAAAAAATACGATAATTTTCGAATATTTCGGATTACAGATAGTCAGGAGTTCCGGACTGCAATCCGTAGCTAGACCGTATAGAATAGGATTGTAATTTGTATTATAAGCGTGAAAGTGGATTTGCTAACGTATTAATAATCTGTGAAGTGAATAACTCCGAACCGTTTTTGACGAAAACGCCCTAGAGTGCGCCCTAGTTTCGGACCAATAAATTTTTTTACCGGGCTGTCAGTGTCAAGTTGACAGCTATCTCCATTAATTTTTCATTCTCTTTTTTAGTGTAGTAGTGGTGATCCAGGCAGAGATATTATTTTCATTGTAAACAAAATTATCCACGGAGTATGGTGAATACCGATATTTCCGATTGTGGTAATCAGAATTAGTTACGGCTTACAATGAGTTCGAAAAAGGGAAAGCGTCAATTAGGGAATAAACACTTTCCAATAGCTGAGTCTGTGAGCATTGCCCTGAAGATCCAGTTGGATAAGTTTTTGAGTGATGAAAACGAAACTGAACTTAAGTTTCCGACGTTTCTGTCGGCCCAAGAACGAGGTTTTATTCACGAGACGGTGGCCAAGTTGGGGCTCAAGTCGAAATCGCGCGGGAAAGGTAAATATTCTTTGATTTATAGTTCACAAACAACAAATCTAGCTGATGTGTCAAAGGGAAAGTGGTCAGCTAGAAATTATTTAATTATTCTGTCTGGACAATAGTTTATTCATACAATTAGATTTTTTGGTCTTAATTTTTCATCAAGAGATTTGCACCATGCAAACTGTAGTTGTGCAATTTAAAGCAACACTATCAGAATATATGTCCAAATAATAAGGAAATAGATTCAGATTTATTAAATGCTTTTGTTGCTTTTATTTGCAATTTTATTATTTCACAATATTTATCCTTTTTCAGGTGTCAACCGCTACCTAACAATATACAAGCGTATTGGCTCAACTATCATTCAGAATGATGCCAAGCTCATACTGGATTCTAACATGCGGTGTACCATCGCAGAGCTGTTCAATGCGTTCCCTATCACCAGTAAGGAGAAGGATGACCTCAGTTGCTGTCCAGAGAAGGAACGGAGCCCTCAACTGGCTCATAAAACTCTTGGACAGTTAAACAATGGGGTTGCACAGGTTTGCCATAAACACTTTTTACTCATGATTTTGAGTTTATAGCAGTAGCTTTAAGCTATGTTTTTTTTTCCTAACTAATAATCAGAAATAATGAAACCAGCTTTTTCTAACGCACTGTTTTGTACTGTTAAGATCTATCTGATTTATTTTCAAATAAAAGGAATGATTTATCAAGATCATCCCTTGTATTTAAATTCCCTCCAAGTATTTTCTTTCTAAAAAATTTTTTTTTAACACATTTTATGAGTGTTGTTAAAATTAACAAAACAGGATTTGCTAGAACTGGTAACTTCATAATAATAAAATTATCAAAAACCTATATTATTACCATTGAAATCATACTAAAATTCCTATTTCATATATTTTTTTCTGAGTAGGTATGTCAAAATACCTTTTTTTTTTACCCAACAGTTGAAGTAAATTATGTATGAAGTATTAAAGAGATCTTTGTTTGAACGAAAGTATTATTTTATGTCTGTAAAAAGTTACTTAATAACACACAGCTTCCGTTTTAAATATAAATGCTGTTTTTCAGTTCAGACTACAAAAAACAATTGTGTTGATTATCAGTTTTATTATATCAAATTTAATTAACTTTTATTAAGCATTATAATTGTACAATGTTATCTATAAACTTTACTGTCACTACTGTTGCTAAGATCAAAGACCAGGCAGGTCTGTTGGCCTTTGTCATTTTTTATTATTGACTGTTAATTTACATTTTAATCACAGAACATTTTGTTTGTACAAACATCTATCAGTACCCTTATTCCCTAAAAATTTGCAATCAGCAAAAATCGCGCAGTCATCGCCCGATTGATTAATAGTGTCAAAACTTATGGGCAGCACTGACAGTAGATTGCTTTGTTTATGTTTTTCAATTGCAATTGTCAATTGGCATTTTTAAAGCCAGAATTGGACAATTTTCGCTATCACCTCGCTTTTGCAAGATACGGAATCAGGGTATGTATGTCTCGCCTGCCTGATAATGAAATGTTTGCCTGCAGGTACCAAATACAACATACAACCCAGAACTGATCAAATTCAGGGAGAAACTACCAGTGTATGAACAGAGGCAAGAACTCCTAAATGCCATCACACACAACCAGGTCAGTGCTCTAACCAAATAGTTAAGAGTTTTTGACTGTTTTAACTTAAATGTTTCCTTGCCATTTTATTTATTTCCTAGACTTTGTTATTATATATCCTGCCACCTCACAGCTGTTTCCGCACTTAGCATCTTCTACGTCATACTTGTCAGGTGCTTATCTCGATGCAAAGTAGTAGCGAAATGACACTAATGCTAAATCATAGTGACACGTGGTTTTCCGATCGATAATTTAGTATTTAACATTTCCAAATTGAGGTCCTTATGAGTGAATGAATGAATGTTCATTTTGCAGCCACAATGATATGAAACAATACAACACAAGATCATTACACACTCTCATTATAATAGGCCATCTGGCTTATCTGGCTACCAAAACAAATTCTATCCTAATTTATTTGATTTAGGTGATAATAGTAGCCGGCGCTACTGGGTGCGGTAAAACGACGCAACTGCCTCAACTCGTGCTAGAATACTGCCAGGAACACAAACAGCCTGCGCGCATCTACTGCACGCAACCGCGACGCATCTCCGCCGTGTCCGTTGCAGAGCGGGTGAGTGTGGATACAACTAATAGGCGACCAGTAACAGGGGACAGAGGGTTCTGTAACTAGAGTCCACTAGGTGATGATAGAGGCGGGGTTCACTGGGTGCTGTAACTAGAGTTCATTAGGCGACCAGTAACTGGGGGACACAGGGGCTGTAACCAGAGTCCCCTAGGTGACAATAAAAGTGGGGTTCACTGGATGCTGTAACTAGAGTTCATTAGGCAACCAGTAACTGGGGGACACAGGAGCTGTAACCAGAGCTCTGGTTCTGGAACCCCGCCTCTATTGTCACCTAGGGGACTCTGCAGAGTCCCCTAGGTGACAATAGAGGCGGGGTTCACTGGGTGCTGTAACTAGAGTTCACTGAGTGACGATAGAGACGACGCAACTGCCTCAACTGTTGCCCGAATACTGCCAGGAGCACAAACAGCCAGCGCGCATCTACTACACGCAGCCGCGACGCATCACCGCCGTGTCTGTCGCGGAGCGGGTGAGTGTGGACACAACCACTAGGCGGCAATAGCGACGGGTGGTATAACTAGAGCCTACTAGGGGTCTGTAACTAAAGTTACAGCACCCAGTCATTAGTTAGGCAACAAGTAACGGGGGACAGGGGGTCCACTGGGCGCCGTAACTAAGTCCACTAAGCGGGGGCCACTGGGTGCTGTAACTAGAGCCCACTAGGTGACGATAGTGTCAAGACCCACTGGCTTCTATAACTAGAAAACGGTACAGGTGGGGTCCACTGGATGCTGAACTCTAGTAACAACTAGAGTCCAGTAGGAGATGACAGAGGCGGGGGGCATCGAGTGCCGTTACTAGAGTCCACTAGGTGACGACTGGTGAAGGCCATTTACTTAGTGCCACTATAGTCCATTAGGTGACGGTAGAGGCCGAGCCCACTAGGTGCTATAACTAGAGTCCAATAGGAGATGACAGAGGCTGGGGCCAATTGGTTCTGTAACTAGAGTCCACTAGGTGACGACAGAAGTGGGGCTACTGGGTGCTGTAATATAGTCCACTAGGACTACTAATGTCACCTAGTGACTAGGTGACATTAGTAGTGTGGTCCACTGGGCGCGACATAAACAAAAATGTTCTTCTATCACCAGGTAGCGTACGAGCGAATGGAGAAGATCGGTCAGTCCATCGGGTACCAGATCCGACTGGAGTCGCGCGTTAGCCCGCGGACAGTGCTCACTTACTGCACCAATGGAGTGCTGCTCAGGACACTCATGGGTGGCGACACTTCACTCACAGGTCGGTCAATCAGTCAGTTCGTCGGGTACGAAGCCGCCTCGGCCGGGTTGTGCTAATCTGTGTCAAATAAAAGTATTCTATTTCACTACCATAACAGTCTTAAGACAGTCAGTCAGTGTTGCAGAAATATGGCACAAATCAGACGAAGTGCTTCCATAGATTTTGTTCCGTAACATCGTTCTTTGTGATCACGCATTACTAATATTTACTTAATGCCTTTGGTTTAAAAATTTCAAAATATTTCTTCTTTTTTCTGCCTCATATATTTTCGTTTCATTTTCGTTCGACCATTATAACCTTAAAGTTGAATATAATATGCAGGAGTGACCCACGTGTTTGTGGATGAAGTGCACGAGCGGGACAAGTTCAGCGACTTCCTGCTCATCGCGCTGCGGGACGCGCTGCCGCGCCACAAGGAGCTGAAGCTGGTGCTCATGTCCGCCACCATGGACACGCAGATATTCTCGCGGTTAGTGTCTGTGGGACTACACTCTGTCTCTAGTGATGGAGCGGGACAGTTCAGGGACTTCCTGCTCATCGCGCCACAAGAAGCTGAAGCTGGTGCTCATGTCCGCCACCATGGACACGCAGATATTCTCGCGGTTAGTGCTCAGTGTCTGTGGGACTACACTCTGTCTCTAGTGATGGAGCGGGACAGTTCAGCGACTTCCTGCTCATCGCGCTGCGGGACGCGCTGCCGCGCCACAAGGAGCTGAAGCTGGTGCTCATGTCCGCCACCATGGACACGCAGATATTCTCGCGGTTAGTGTCTGTGGGACTACACTCTGTCTCTAGTGATGGAGCGGGACAGTTCAGGGACTTCCTGCTCATCGCGCCACAAGAAGCTGAAGCTGGTGCTCATGTCCGCCACCATGGACACGCAGATATTCTCGCGGTTAGTGCTCAGTGTCTGTGGGACTACACTCTGTCTCTAGTGATGGAGCGGGACAGTTCAGCGACTTCCTGCTCATCGCGCTGCGGGACGCGCTGCCGCGACACAAGGAGCTGAAGCTGGTGCTCATGTCCGCCACCATGGACACGCAGATATTCTCGCGGTTAGTGTCTGTGGGACTACACTCTGTCTCTAGTGATGGAGCGGGACAGTTCAGGGACTTCCTGCTCATCGCGCCACAAGAAGCTGAAGCTGGTGCTCATGTCCGCCACCATGGACACGCAGATATTCTCGCGGTTAGTGCTCAGTGTCTGTGGGACTACACTCTGTCTCTAGTGATGGAGCGGGACAGTTCAGCGACTTCCTGCTCATCGCGCTGCGGGACGCGCTGCCGCGCCACAAGGAGCTGAAGCTGGTGCTCATGTCCGCCACCATGGACACGCAGATATTCTCGCGGTTAGTGCTCAGTGTCTGTGGGACTACACTCTGTCTCTAGTGATGGAGCGGGACAGTTCAGCGACTTCCTGCTCATCGCGCTGCGGGACGCGCTGCCGCGCCACAAGGAGCTGAAGCTGGTGCTCATGTCCGCCACCATGGACACGCAGATATTCTCGCGGTTAGTGCTCAGTGTCTGTGGGACTACACTCTGTCTCTAGTGATGGAGCGGGACAGTTCAGCGACTTCCTGCTCATCGCGCTGCGGGACGCGCTGCCGCGCCACAAGGAGCTGAAGCTGGTGCTCATGTCCGCCACCATGGACACGCAGATATTCTCGCGGTTAGTGCTCAGTGTCTGTGGGACTACACTCTGTCTCTAGTGATGGAGCGGGACAGTTCAGCGACTTCCTGCTCATCGCGCTGCGGGACGCGCTGCCGCGCCACAAGGAGCTGAAGCTGGTGCTCATGTCCGCCACCATGGACACGCAGATATTCTCGCGGTTAGTGTCTATGGGACTACACTCTGTTTCTAGTGATGGAGCGGGACAGTTCAGCGACTTCCTGCTCATCGCGCCACAAGAAGCTGAAGCTGGTGCTTATGTCCGCCACCATGGACACGCAGATATTCTCGCGGTTAGTGCTCAGTGTCTGTGGGACTACACTCTGTCTCTAGTGATGGAGCGGGACAGTTCAGCGACTTCCTGGTCATCGCGCTGCGGGACTATTTGTAGCGGATTAATAGATTATTCGCTCTAGTGAGCCCACGATAGTTTAGCTTTATCCTAGGATTATTGAAGTTGTGTTAGAATCCCTACATTATTTTTACCCGCAACGAAACCGATCAGAACTCAACAACTAAAACACTACTTATATCAATATGCTTAAGGTCTTACACACTCGCATTAATACATTGAGTAGCCCAATATATTATTTTCTAATGAGTCTAGTTGGGGCGCGGTCGCGTTTGTGTGTATTCTAGGCGCTGGATAACTACTGATTCCCGAAGATTTATTAAATAAAAGAGTAAATTAACATCGGACGACTATATTCACAGGAAAACGTTACAATAAGAAGAAGGCAGTGTTGCCACTTTACAAATTATGTTAGTTAATTATAAATGAACTAACATAATGTTGCCATTCAACACTAGTATGTCACAGTCATAGGCTAAAGTACCTTTCCACCGCCCAGATATTTCAACAACTGCCCAGTGGTGACGATCCCCGGCCGGCTGCACGAGGTCCAGCGGTTCTACCTGGAGGACGTGCTGCGCCTCACGCAGTACAAGACCAAGAAGATGGCGCAAGTTGAGCTCGAGCTCAAGGCGAAGCTCAAATCAGGGAATAGCTACTGGTCTCATCTGGAAGGTCAGTTGACTTTAAACCTGGCAGGTTTTTATTTTCAGGCTTTTCTTGGCGAAATGGAATCGGAATCTTTAGGTCCGATGATCGACTTGGTGGAAGTAACAGCATAGCGGATTAGCAAGCTTATGTAGTAGATGGTAGTTCTCCAATTGGCACTAAAGTGGATCTGTCATTACAGATATCCACATACAATACAATCTCCACTCGTGAACCATTGTTCACGAGTGGAGATTAAACTACTTCGATCCTATCTCCGCTCCTAACCGGATTCGATGGTGTGATCAAAAAGTAGATGATAGATTAATAATTTATTTGCAAAGTATTTTGGCACGATACATAAGAAAATACAAAATAATAATTAAATTACATTCATAAAGTTTGTGTGCCTCAATGACGCAAAAAGGCAGGAGCTCGGTGTATTCACTGCTCTAATTCTCTGGTGAACGTTGATTTTCAGCTCGGCCCTTGTTGACGTTTCGCGAAGACTCGCGTAAAAGTCTAGACAAATCATTCAATTAATTACATAGGAATAAGATAGGTGTTGAGGCCCATGGTGCGCCTATGTGATTTTTAGTGGCAATTGCAATTCCTTGCATCGTGTTTCTAACAAGTAGGCTAGGCGTTTAGATTATTTTTTTATATTCATGTCAAGTAGGTAGTATTAACTTCACTTGATCTCCAACTTCTGGACTGTAAAGGCTTTTGATTTAAATATATCAAGTTACTTTGATTTTACTTGACTTAAGTAAAAGTAACTTACCTATGGAGTGGTGCCATATTACATCACGCAGGACCAGTGTAGATTGAAGATGTAATTTGCTGCCCGATACTGCAGAAATTTGCGCGTGTTAGCCTCTCTCACCCGCCATCCAGCTTAGCCTACTAAAACTCGGACTCTCGTCTGCTCTTAACCCTTTGACCGGTATAAACATATTTAATTTTCATTGGTTTTCAATCCTAACTCATGAGCATAAAGTTCAAAATATGATGGCAGCTATTTGGCCACCACTGGTTAAAGGTTCAAGTCTTCTACTTTAGGTCAGAAGCAAAACTCTTCGGACAACAATAGCAAGGAGCCAGCGAAGGACGAGAAGCTGACACTGGACCCCGCGCTGCAGGCCGATATGGACGAGTTCTTGGAGGATTGCTTTAAGGAGGGCAGTCTGGTTAGTCAGGATCATTTGTTTTCGCAAATCTTTATATATAGGAGGCAATCGTTACTGACTGACTCATCTATCAACGCACCGCTCAAACCACTGAAGGGATTGCGCTGAAATTAGGCACACTATTATGATGTAGGCGTGCGCTAGAAAAGGATTTTCCACTCACCCCCTAAAGGGATAAAACTGGGTGTCAAAGTTTGTTTGGAGCACCGAGATCGCGAGGTAGTTTAGTGGTTTGGGCACCTGTATTAGTGAAACATATTGTCTTTTGCCTTGCAAGTTTTGTAGATTTTTTTTTTATATTTAAGAGTTTGACAATTCAATTATTCACTTAAAATCAAATCTTACGCAAGCTAAGTTGCGGGCAAAAGCTAGTCAGCTTTAATATAAATGGTAATTTTCAATTTCCAATTTTTGTTAACCCTACAACATCTTAACCCAACGTACTATGAAGAGAGCGATTATTTCGAGATAACATCCAGAACAAGGTGATCTGTAAAATGTACCAGTCACCAATATAACTTATCGCATTGCAAAGCTAAAGTGGCAATGGGCAGAGCAAATCGTTCGCAGAACAAAAGGACAAAAGTGGCAAATACGAATTGGAAGACGCAGTGTCCGACATACATACCCATTACCCACATATATTTTTTTCGAAATTGCGGGAAGCGGGGATGCGAATAGCCCAGCGCCGCTCACTCAGGCATTCTATAGGGGAGCCCTTTGTTCAGCAGTGGACTTCTAAAGGCTCATGAAGACGTTGATAATGCTTGTTCTTCTCAGGACTCGTTCTGCCAGATCCTATACATGTATCTGTCTGAGGGTGCTCCCGTGGACACGGGCCAGTCGCGCTCGCGCCGCACCGGGCTCATGGCCGCCGCCGCGCACGGGCTCGCCGAGACCGCCGCCAACATACTGCAGATCGGTGCGTGCCACACTACACACTGCACTACACACTACACACTGTACATGGACCTGTCGAGGGTGCTCCCGTGGACACGGGCCAGTCGCGCTCGCGCCGCACCGGGCTCATGGCCGCCGCCGCGCACGGGCTCGCCGAGACCGCCGCCAACATACTGCAGATCGGTGCGTGCCACACTACACACTGCACTACACACTACACACTGTACATGGACCTGTCGAGGGTGCTCCCGTGGACACGGGCCAGTCGCGCTCGCGCCGCACCGGGCTCATGGCCGCCGCCGCGCACGGGCTCGCCGAGACCGCCGCCAACATACTGCAGATCGGTGCGTGCCACACTACACACTGCACTACACACTACACACTGTACATGGACCTGTCGAGGGTGCTCCCGTGGACACGGGCCAGTCGCGCTCGCGCCGCACCGGGCTCATGACCACCGCCGCGCACGGGCTCGCCGAGACCGCCGCCAACATACTGCAGATCGGTGCGTGCCACACTACACACTGCACTACACACTACACACTGTACATGGACCTGTCGAGGGTGCTCCCGTGGACACGGGCCAGTCGCGCTCGCGCCGCACCGGGCTCATGGCCGCCGCCGCGCACGGGCTCGCCGAGACCGCCGCCAACATACTGCAGATCGGTGCGTGCCACACTACACACTGCACTACACACTACACACTGTACATGGACCTGTCGAGGGTGCTCCCGTGGACACGGGCCAGTCGCGCTCGCGCCGCACCGGGCTCATGGCCGCCGCCGCGCACGGGCTCGCCGAGACCGCCGCCAACATACTGCAGATCGGTGCGTGCCACACTACACACTGCACTACACACTACACACTGTACATGGACCTGTCGAGGGTGCTCCCGTGGACACGGGCCAGTCGCGCTCGCGCCGCACCGGGCTCATGGCCGCCGCCGCGCACGGGCTCGCCGAGACCGCCGCCAACATACTGCAGATCGGTGCGTGCCACACTACACACTGCACTACACACTACACACTGTACATGGACCTGTCGAGGGTGCTCCCGTGGACACGGGCCAGTCGCGCTCGCGCCGCACCGGGCTCATGGCCGCCGCCGCGCACGGGCTCGCCGAGACCGCCGCCAACATACTGCAGATCGGTGCGTGCCACACTACACACTGCACTACACACTACACATTGTACATGGACCTGTCGCGGGTGCGCCTGTAGACACGGGCCAGTCGCGCTCATGCTGCAGATTAGTGCAGCATACATGCACGAGTACCAACACATGCATGTACCAACGCATACAATAAACACATACAATGAATTACTTATTACACAGGCAGACAGGCTTATACTGCTATAACAGACCCATTAGGTTAAGCCCCATATGAATCAAATTGCCTTTTTTACAAATCGTTTCCCTGATTCCGTATCTTGCAAAAGCAATGCGAGAGCGAAAATTGTCCAATTCTGGCTTTAAAATCGCAAATTGACAGCAAAAAACAAAAACAAAGCAATCTACTGTCAGTGCTGCCCATAGGTTTTGACACTAACCATCAATTGGGCGATGACTGCGCGATTATTGCTGATTGCTAACTTTTAGGGAAAAAGGGGGCGGTTTCTAAAATTGTAAAAAATACCCTATCCGATAGGAAAACGGCAAAAAAAGTCCCCCGTTTCTGGCCTCTCAGCCTTTCGTTGTCGCGGTAATAAACGCGGCTTCCTTTTCTGTGTCGTTTGTAAATCGGTTAAATCAGATAATCCCTCAGTAAATTATCCCTTATATAATTAAAAACTAGTTTAAAAAATGCTAATTATTTAAATTGAATAGCGCTAAATCTGACCATTCGTTTCGAGAACGACATTAAACCCATCAATACGGTTAAATTACCGAAGAATTCCGATACGAAGCAGAGGTCAATGACCGAAACAGACTAATAACGTACTCAGGTGCCGACCCGACCGTGACGGATGCAAACGGGAAGACAGCGTACGACTATGCGATGGACAACGGCCACCCCGAGTGCGCCAAACTGCTTGCCACGTTCGACCACGTAGAGGAGACCACAGAGCCCGAGCAGGAATCCGCGGCGGACAGCTTCCTGCTAGACGTGTACCACCACGCCTTCTCTGAAGACCTGATCGACCATGATTTAATGCTGGCTCTCGTAAAGCATATACACTTGAATATGCCTAAAGGGAGCATCCTCATCTTTCTTCCTGGGTGAGTTTATCATGACTTATGGTGATACTACATTATGTAACTCTTGCATTTTCCTCTTGGAGGAGAACAACACTCGTGCAACAGTAGTCTTGGTAAGTTTAACAATACCCAAAGAGTCGTTAGAACAGTGGTAGCCTAGTGGTAGAAGAATCGTAGTAGGTACCTAGATTTTTTGGAAAACCAAGGAGTCCCAAAAAGTTTACTGAGGACAGCTTGAAGCTTCGCGCTGGACGTTTACCACCACGCCTTCTCTCCGCTGGCCTTGGTGAAGCATACAATATACACTTAAACATGCCTAAAGGCAGCATCCTCATCTTTCTTCCTGGGTGAGTGTATTTTATGGTCCTGCTTTGATTCCTTAGCATTTTCCTCTTACAGAGGGCGTCACTCGTGCAACAGTATTATTTGTTAGTTTTAAACATTAGGGCTTAGGACATTAAAGCAATGTTAGCTAGGATTTTTCGAAATCTTTTTATTGCTATTTGGCGCTCTTTGGGGGAGGCTTACGTCCTGCAGTGGAGTGCAACAGGCTGAATGGATAGATAGATTTAGGAAGTTATATCACTAGCTCGGTCATGAGAAAAAAACATCGTCAAACAACAACCAAATTTGATCTGGTGGTTTTTATAGCGATTAATATGTAGGCGGAGACACGACGGCGGATATCTCCAATAGTAATAACGTCACGCAAAAGAGGTAACATTTTGTACCTAAATTATGATCGCGTTAATTCCCGTTTCATTGAGTTTTAAAGTAATAACCAGACTTGCCACATGTAGGATCTTGGTCAAACGTTCCGGGGTACAAAGCGCTAGGAAGAACAATGCCCAAAAGGAAACCAAACGGAGTAGTTCGGTGATAATCTTGAAAGGTTCCTGGTTTAGGAAAACTGTTCCCAGGTGGGGTCTGGGTGTACTAGGAGACGAAATTATTTGTCTGGTAGGTCTTAATGACCAACTTCGTATCACAAACAGGTACGACGACATCGTGACGCTTCGCGACATGATAACGAGCGACACAGAAATGGGCGCGCTTAAGTTCCAGACATTCACGCTGCACAGCAACATGCAGACCCTGGACCAGAAGAAGGTCTTTAATCCTCTGCCCAATGCCAGGAAGATCATCATATCGACCAACATTGCTGAGACGTCGATAACCATTGATGATGTCGTCTACGTAGTGGATTCTTGTAAGGTAAGAAATCTAATGACAAATAAACTAACTGAACTAATATTATTTTCCTCCAAAGTCGGTCCCGCAGCGGTTTTGGATCTACTTAGTCACCTTGATTCTAAATCCCTTGATCAGAAAGATATAGCCGAATATGACTGTAACATTGAGAACTTTGTGATCAAGATGTCTACGTAGCAGCTTGTGTAAAGTAATAAATTACTCTGACAAATTTTAATTATTGCTGTGATTTAGCTCTTGTAATGAGTTATCTTGAAAGTCGAACCTGGGACGTATAGTTTGTAATTACGAACTAGCCGTTATTAAAAATGATGAATGCCTTTAAATGTACCACCTTCTGTTTTTTTTAAGTATATAAAGTCTAGTATAGTTAAAGTATTGATTTGCCATTTTGGGATTAAAACTTTGCCAACGCTTTTTAAAATTGGTCATCCATACTAGATCGATTAGTCAGCGTATAATCGTGCCAATGCCGTTTATATACTACGTTAACAACAAGGGACCCAAATGGAACCCCTGCGGCACACCAGAACTGTTTTTTTTTGTTGTGACATAAAACCAGAAAGTACTACACATTGATTTTTGTTCCTCAACGTACGACTTGATCCAGCGAAAACGATCGTCATATATACCGATGCCAAAGCTTAAGCCGTAAGCTTTCATGACAAATATTATCAAACGCTTTGTTATAAGCACAGCATGCATGCCGAGCTCATTATTTATAACAGTAGCAACGTTACTGATGAAGATAAAAGATGGTTGGTAATCGGTGCTGCGTCTTTGATTCATTAAGGCCTATCTGGTAGTTTCACGATTATAGTGTGAACACGGTCATTAGAAACCATTTCCGTTGTCAAAAATACGTGTGATGGGGCTCTCAGAAAATTTTGTAAAAACAAAGTTTTTTTACTAAATCTTTTTAAAGTACTCTCCACCAGCCTCTTTACAATGTTTCATGCCAGTTTGCCACATCATGAACCAGTTTTCAAAACACTTTTTCCAGTTCTTCGCAAATATCTCGATTACATACAGCATGTTCAAACGCTAGCGAAAATTGTATCCCTTTAAGCAGCGTTTTTTTATTTTCGGGAATAAAAAGAAAGCATACGGTGCTAGGTTAGTGCTTTAAGGAGGGTGACCTAGGAGTTTGACCGGCGTGCTGTTCAGGAAGTCCCTCGTTTTGGGCGTGGTATTTTGTCTTGGTGGAGCAGTAGCCCGCGGAGCCCTGTGTTTGGTCGCTTGTTGCTCATAGTTCTGCCAAGCATTTGGTTGTATTCGGCGTTGATGCGTCTTCCTAAAGTTATTTACACCATGTATCCAGTCAAATTAAAAAAACTCAAATTAAAATTGAAATCAATAAATCAAAATCTTTTCTTCGCTTCTAGATCTACTTTGGAAGGTGTTGATTCGTTTTGAAACACCCGATCTTATTAATAAATCCAGGACTAATACCTGTAATGATGTCGTAAACACGCCGGAACGAGCCTGCTTCAAATTTGTTTTAGGTCTTGAATTAAAAGCGGATTGTAGGTAAAGGTTTAATGAAATGCAATAGTCTAAAGCCTTAGCACACCTCCGCTGCGAAATACGAGTAGCGAAACCGCTGGGTGCATTCCGCTGCGATCTATTGCAAGTCAGTCATTTTAGTTAAGACAATCGGAGTGAAATGCCGTCATTGTAGTGTCGATGACTAATCAAGCACAGAAAGAATTTGATGTCCATTTTAATTAAAAACGCACATTCTCCTAACATTGACAAACACATGCGGGAAAAAATGGTGGAAGTGTGACAGGTGTCGAAGCAGATCAGCGAAACTGCAAGGGGAAAGAGACAGCATTATAGTAAAATCAATGCGTTAGAACAGGCAATTTCTCTAGTGTTCCGCTTCTAATACTTGCTGAGAGGACATGGCAAAATCATTGCTATACCGTTTTTATGGTTTCACAGCGGAGGTGTGCTACGGGCATGAATATCAAATAATTTATTGAAACGCGCGCTAGTGTCGCGGATGCCGTTCGGTAGGGCAGTGGTCTGTGTCAAGCGCCGGCGCCGCGCCGCTCCAATGTTCGGTCCCCTCGTCTCGCGCACGATTTCTCGTTTTAACGGCGTCAAAACGTTCTGTCAGGTGAAGGAGAAGTACTACGAGTCGAGCGGCGGCGTGTGCTCGCTGCAGTGCGTGTGGACGTCGCGTGCGTGCTGCCAGCAGCGAGCCGGGCGCGCCGGCCGCACCAGGCCCGGCCGCGCCTACCATCTGTGTTCCCGCCGCCGCGCCGCCGCGCTGCCGCTGCATGCCGTGCCCGAGATACTGCGCGTGCCGCTGCAGGTATACGCGAGCGTCAGTAGTGATGCAGCAGCGAGCCGGGCCCGGCCGCGCCTACCATCTGTGTTCCCGCCGCCGCGCCGCCGCGCTGCCGCTGCATGCCGTGCCCGAGATACTGCGCGTGCCGCTGCAGGTATACGCGAGCGTCAGTAGTGATGCAGCAGCGAGCCGGGCCCGGCCGCGCCTACCATCTGTGTTCCCGCCGCCGCGCCGCCGCGCTGCCGCTGCATGCCGTGCCCGAGATACTGCGCGTGCCGCTGCAGGTATACGCGAGCGTCAGTAGTGATGCAGCAGCGAGCCGGGCCCGGCCGCGCCTACCATCTGTGTTCCCGCCGCCGCGCCGCCGCGCTGCCGCTGCATGCCGTGCCCGAGATACTGCGCGTGCCGCTGCAGGTATACGCGAGCGTCAGTAGTGATGCAGCAGCGAGCCGGGCCCGGCCGCGCCTACCATCTGTGTTCCCGCCGCCGCGCCGCCGCGCTGCCGCTGCATGCCGTGCCCGAGATACTGCGCGTGCCGCTGCAGGTATACGCGAGCGTCAGTAGTGATGCAGCAGCGAGCCGGGCCCGGCCGCGCCTACCATCTGTGTTCCCGCCGCCGCGCCGCCGCGCTGCCGCTGCATGCCGTGCCCGAGATACTGCGCGTGCCGCTGCAGGTATACGCGAGCGTCAGTAGTGATGCAGCAGCGAGCCGGGCCCGGCCGCGCCTACCATCTGTGTTCCCGCCGCCGCGCCGCCGCGCTGCCGCTGCATGCCGTGCATATAATATTATAAATGCAAAAGTAACTCTGTCTGTCTGTCTGTTACGCTTTTACGCCGAAACAACTGAACCGATTTTTGTGAAATTTTGTACAGACAGACTAGAGCTTAAGAAAGGACATAGGCTACCTTTTATTTCGAAAAAAAGGCTTGAAGGGGTGTATATAGGGGAATTTATACAACGGGGAAATGTTTTTATCGTTTATCACTAGATGGCGTTGTAGACTGATGACTCGCGCAAGTAACACGTTTTTTTGTTGAACCTTTAGTAATATACAGGTTGCTGATTTCAACCCTCGCAATATTTATTGAGGTGACCTATTTATGACTTATATAAACAAATTATCTACCAAAAAATAAAATACAAAAAAATGGAATTTATAGCGAATATTTTCCGTATGTATCAACATCAACTGTACTGTGGCTCGCGATACTGCTATAAGTTTACACTGCGGCACCATCGAGCTACGCGGATCGCTCGCTTATCACGACGGATAGCAGTCGTTTGCGTTGGGGGACTATTCTGTATCTAAAGTGGTCGATTATGAAAATCATAGATATTTAAAAAATATTTCTTTTCGAAGTCTATTTTTTTACTGATTCGTAATTAGAATAAGATACTTAATTAACTCCCTGAATATTGCTAGGATTGACATCAGCACCCTGTACAACGGGGTAATGTTTTCATCGTTTGTCACTAGATGGCCTTGTAGGCTAATGACTCGCGCAAGTAACACGTTTTTTGTGTGTGCTTTAGTAACTTCGTATGACTTGAGTTTGGCTTTTCTTTCCAAAGCAAAGCAACTATTTCGTGTGGACGATATCAAGGGCAAAAACTAATATTTTGTCTGTCATATCATGCCTAAAATACTGAATCGATATCGAGAGAAAAATTATAGCGAAGTCAAAACAGAGTCACACTATTACGCCTGTTTGTCTTTTGATAAATACAACCGGTGTGTTTTAAATGCAAAGTAAAAAGCTCATTTTTGATGCGTGCTTCAGAGCAGAGCACAATGTTGCCGAATTATGAGACACACCACACCAAATATCCTGTAGTCCACGCGAACGAAGTCGCGGGCACAGCTAGTTTATTAATTGTACCTAATTTTATTGACAAATATAATAATTTGGGGGGTCAAACCATTTTTGTTTTCTAACACTTAAGGCAATAAGAAAGGCTTAATGTGTCGTAGAAACATGAAAGAAATACCACAAGATAGCTTAAAGACAGACTTAACAGAGTGACTGACCATAAACTTCATTTCTGGTATTTAGTGTTTCCTTGGCTGGAAAAATAAAAATTCATTAAATTATTTTCGGAAAATAATTTTTTTGCTCATTTGTTTTGAACCCAAATGACTTTTTTGTCAATAAAATTAGGTATCGTACTTAGCCTTAACGGGTTAGAAGTACCGCCCATATCACATTGTATATATAATTGCAGGAGCTGTGCCTACACACGAAGCTGTTAGCGCCTCACAACACGCCGATAGCGGATTTCTTATCGCGCGCGTTGGAGCCGCCGTCGTTCCTGGCCGTGCGTAATGCGGTGGCGCTGCTGAAGACGCTGGGCGCGCTCACGCCCACCGAAGACCTTACGGAGATCGGACAGCATCTGCTCGACTTGACTGTGGAGCCGCGCCTTGGGAAGGTATATATAGGACTCTCCCGCTTTAACACTTTGTAGAAATGTTCCTGTGTAAGCGCATCGCGCTGGCCACGCCCCGCTCTAATTGGTTATGCATTTTACTACGTTTTACTACAGCCAATCAAAGTTTTTGAGTGCAAGCGACCGAGTAGGAATGAGTGAACGAGATTAGTGCATGTTAGAAAAAGACAAACATATTTGTTGATCAAACGTATCGTTTGTTTGTTTAATATAATAAGCGTCGAAAATTTTAGATTATCCTGATGAAATGATTTTGTAAATAATTTTTGTGAATGAATTTATTTCGTTTTGTTCCTTTCGTAAACTCGTTCGCCTACGACCAAAGTCTCAGTGACCTCTTTCTGTATTTAGATTTCCATGTTTGTCCAATAGAAACAGTTGTATTTAAGCACCAGAACCAGCTTCTTGGTAATTATTTAAAACCTATAAAACTAACCCATTATTCCCCACAGATGCTGCTCTACGCGTGCGTGCTCAAATGCCTGGACCCAGTGCTGACGGTGGTGTGCGCGCTGGCCACGCGCGAGCCCTTCCAGATGTCGCTGAGCGCCGACGCGCGCAAGCGTGGCGCCGCCGCCAGGAGAGACTTCGCGGCCGACGCCTACTCGGATCATATGGCGCTGCTGAGGGCCTTCCAGGTGAGGATATGCGCTTCCAGATGTCGCTGAGCGCCGACGCGCGCAAGCGTGGCGCCGCCGCCAGGAGAGACTTCGCGGCCGACGCCTACTCGGATCATATGGCGCTGCTGAGGGCCTTCCAGGTGAGGATATGCGCTTCCAGATGTCGCTGAGCGCCGACGCGCGCAAGCGTGGCGCCGCCGCCAGGAGAGACTTCGCGGCCGACGCCTACTCGGATCATATGGCGCTGCTGAGGGCCTTCCAGGTGAGGATATGCGCTTCCAGATGTCGCTGAGCGCCGACGCGCGCAAGCGTGGCGCCGCCGCCAGGAGAGACTTCGCGGCCGACGCCTACTCGGATCATATGGCGCTGCTGAGGGCCTTCCAGGTGAGGATATGCGCTTCCAGATGTCGCTGAGCGCCGACGCGCGCAAGCGTGGCGCCGCCGCCAGGAGAGACTTCGCGGCCGACGCCTACTCGGATCATATGGCGCTGCTGAGGGCCTTCCAGGTGAGGATATGCGCTTCCAGATGTCGCTGAGCGCCGACGCGCGCAAGCGTGGCGCCGCCGCCAGGAGAGACTTCGCGGCCGACGCCTACTCGGATCATATGGCGCTGCTGAGGGCCTTCCAGGTGAGGATATGCGCTTCCAGATGTCGCTGAGCGCCGACGCGCGCAAGCGTGGCGCCGCCGCCAGGAGAGACTTCGCGGCCGACGCCTACTCGGATCATATGGCGCTGCTGAGGGCCTTCCAGGTGAGGATATGCGCTTCCAGATGTCGCTGAGCGCCGACGCGCGCAAGCGTGGCGCCGCCGCCAGGAGAGACTTCGCGGCCGACGCCTACTCGGATCATATGGCGCTGCTGAGGGCCTTCCAGGTGAGGATATGCGCTTCCAGATGTCGCTGAGCGCCGACGCGCGCAAGCGTGGCGCCGCCGCCAGGAGAGACTTCGCGGCCGACGCCTACTCGGATCATATGGCGCTGCTGAGGGCCTTCCAGGTGAGGATATGCGCTTCCAGATGTCGCTGAGCGCCGACGCGCGCAAGCGTGGCGCCGCCGCCAGGAGAGACTTCGCGGCCGACGCCTACTCGGATCATATGGCGCTGCTGAGGGCCTTCCAGGTGAGGATATGCGCTTCCAGATGTCGCTGAGCGCCGACGCGCGCAAGCGTGGTGCCGCCGCCAGGAGAGACTTCGCGGCCGACGCCTACTCGGATCATATGGCGCTGCTGAGGGCCTTCCAGGTGAGGATATGCGCTTCCAGATGTCGCTGAGCGCCGACGCGCGCAAGCGTGGCGCCGCCGCCAGGAGAGACTTCGCGGCCGACGCCTACTCGGATCATATGGCGCTGCTGAGGGCCTTCCAGGTGAGGATATGCGCTTCCAGATGTCGCTGAGCGCCGACGCGCGCAAGCGTGGCGCCGCCGCCAGGAGAGACTTCGCGGCCGACGCCTACTCGGATCATATGGCGCTGCTGAGGGCCTTCCAGGTGAGGATATGCGCTTCCAGATGTCGCTGAGCGCCGACGCGCGCAAGCGTGGCGCCGCCGCCAGGAGAGACTTCGCGGCCGACGCCTACTCGGATCATATGGCGCTGCTGAGGGCCTTCCAGGTGAGGATATGCGCTTCCAGATGTCGCTGAGCGCCGACGCGCGCAAGCGTGGTGCCGCCGCCAGGAGAGACTTCGCGGCCGACGCCTACTCGGATCATATGGCGCTGCTGAGGGCCTTCCAGGTGAGGATATGCGCTTCCAGATGTCGCTGAGCGCCGACGCGCGCAAGCGTGGCGCCGCCGCCAGGAGAGACTTCGCGGCCGACGCCTACTCGGATCATATGGCGCTGCTGAGGGCCTTCCAGGTGAGGATATGCGCTTCCAGATGTCCGGGCTTAGCGACATCTGGAAGTCCATAACCTTCTAGATGTCGCAGAGTACGAGCTAGCCCTTCGTTGTGTGTTGATTAGTTACAATTACTGAAACAATTTATAATACAAATCATCATCATTCCAGCCACAGGACGTCTACTGCTGAACATGGCCTCCCCCAGTGACTTCCAGATCGGCCGGTTGGAGGCGACCTGCATTCAGCGGCTTCCTGCAACCTTTACCAAGTCGTCTGTCGTTTGTGTCACCACCTTGTGTGGGACGTCCCACAAAAAAACAAATAATACAAATGACAAATAATAATTACAAAATATAAAAACATCTTCTTTGCGTATCGACTCAGGCTTTCATATTGTAAGGACCAAAACTCAGGCACTGATATGGCATTGTCACTAGCAGCTATCGCGGTTGGTATTGGCGAGGAACCGGATTCTGATATTGATCTCATATCTCGATTAGAACTGCCGGATAGACGAGACCGCATCGATGCTTTTTCCATATGACCAGTTTGTGAATGTTGAAACCCAAAGAAAATAAGTAATAAGTATTCGTTTGTTTGTGGTAGGCGTGGCAGGCTGCGCGTGCGGCGGGTACGGAACGCGCGTTCTGTGCGCGGAACTTAATCTGCGGCGCCACCATGGAGATGATCGTGGGCCACCGCGCCCAGCTGCTGGCCCAGCTGCGTGCGCTGTGCCTCGTCAAGGTACACTACTCTATACTATATACTATACGGAATCTGATCTGTATACAGGGTTACATTGCAAGGCATTGCCAATTTTTCAGGAACTACCCAGAATCAGTTACCAAATCGATGTACGTAAAATAACAGCCGGACGTAGGCCTCCCCCAAAGAGCGCCAAAGTACTACTATACTTATATACTTTGAGTGAGTTCCTAACCGTAAGCCTAAATAATATTTTAGTAATGTTTACTTTAAAAACGAAAGACTTTCCATACACAACTTCATCCCCCTTTATTTTATTTTTATTAAAAACGCTAAGATTCTAATGAATTAATTTTCATACACAACCGTACACCCTAAATTCAGAGATCCTAACTTTAAATCTGACTGACTTTCATACAAACTTTGGAGCCCTATTTAACCCCCTTGGGGATTGATATTTGGGAAATCCTTCCTTAGTGGATGTTTTCGTCATATGAGGAAAACGTGTTTGACATTTCAAGTTGCTAGCCCTAAGGGTTTGGCCTGTGCATAAACTTTCACCCCCTGTTTTACCCTCTTAGGGGTTGAATTTAAGAAAACGCTAAAATACATGACCATCATTTTTGCCGTACTCAATTCATACGGAATTTCATGCAAATATGTCCAAGGAATAAAAAGTTTTATACAAACTTACATCCCTTATTTCATCCCCTTAGGGGTTGAAGATGATAGAAGTTTCATACAAACTTTGGACCCTCAATTCACCCCCTTCGGCCCTTCGGGGAAGAATTTTGAAAAGTCCTTTCTTAGTGCACCCTTGACCTTATAAGGAACCTACGTGCCAAATTTGGAATCTTTAGACCCAGTGGTTTGGGCTGTGCTTTGAAATCTCAGTCAGTCAGTCAGTTTCTTCTCTTATACGAGTATATTTAGATGTGATTGTGTATGTGTATTGTATGCAGGCACGCGGGCCAGGCGACATAAAAGACGTGAACGTGAACTCTGAACGTTGGCACGCGGTGAAGGCCGTGCTCGTGTCAGGGCTGTACCCGTGCGTGGCGCGCGTCGACCGCGCGGCCGGCTCGCTGCGCACCAGCCGCGAGCCGCGCGTCGCCTTCCATCCCAGGTATACACTACCCTACATGCAGTGTATACACTACACGCACCCCGGGTGTGCACTACACGCGCGGCCGGCTCGCTGCGCACCAGCCGCGAGCCGCGCGTCGCCTTCCATCCCAGGTATACACTACACTACATGCAGTGTATACACTACACGCACCCCGGGTGTGCACTACACGCGCGGCCGGCTCGCTGCGCACCAGCCGCGAGCCGCGCGTCGCCTTCCATCCCAGGTATACACTACCCTACATGCAGTGTATACACTACACGCACCCCGGGTGTGAACTACACGCGCGGCCGGCTCGCTGCGCACCAGCCGCGAGCCGCGCGTCGCCTTCCATCCCAGGTATACACTACACTACATGCAGTGTATACACTACACGCACCCCGGGTGTGCACTACACGCGCGGCCGGCTCGCTGCGCACCAGCCGCGAGCCGCGCGTCGCCTTCCATCCCAGGTATACACTACCCTACATGCAGTGTATACACTACACGCACCCCGGGTGTGCACTACACGCGCGGCCGGCTCGCTGCGCACCAGCCGCGAGCCGCGCGTCGCCTTCCATCCCAGGTATACACTACACTACATGCAGTGTATACACTACACGCACCCCGGGTGTGCACTACACGCGCGGCCGGCTCGCTGCGCACCAGCCGCGAGCCGCGCGTCGCCTTCCATCCCAGGTATACACTACACTACACGCAGTGTATACACTACACGCACCCCGGGTGTGCACTACACGCGCGGCCGGCTCGCTGCGCACCAGCCGCGAGCCGCGCGTCGCCTTCCATCCCAGGTATACACTACACTACATGCAGTGTATACACTACACGCACCCCGGGTGTGCACTACACGCGCGGCCGGCTCGCTGCGCACCAGCCGCGAGCCGCGCGTCGCCTTCCATCCCAGGTATACACTACACTACACGCAGTGTATACACTACACGCACCCCGGGTGTGCACTACACGCGCGGCCGGCTCGCTGCGCACCAGCCGCGAGCCGCGCGTCGCCTTCCATCCCAGGTATACACTACACTACACGCAGTGTATACACTACACGCACCCCGGGTGTGCACTACACGCGCGGCCGGCTCGCTGCGCACCAGCCGCGAGCCGCGCGTCGCCTTCCATCCCAGGTATACACTACCCTACATGCAGTGTATACACTACACGCACCCCGGGTGTGCACTACACGCGCGGCCGGCTCGCTGCGCACCAGCCGCGAGCCGCGCGTCGCCTTCCATCCCAGGTATACACTACACTACATGCAGTGTATACACTACACGCACCCCGGGTGTGCACTACACGCGCGGCCGGCTCGCTGCGCACCAGCCGCGAGCCGCGCGTCGCCTTCCATCCCAGGTATACACTACACTACACGCAGTGTATACACTACACGCACCCCGGGTGTGCACTACACGCGCGGCCGGCTCGCTGCGCACCAGCCGCGAGCCGCGCGTCGCCTTCCATCCCAGGTATACACTACACTACATGCAGTGTATACACTACACGCACCCCGGGTGTGCACTACACGCGCGGCCGGCTCGCTGCGCACCAGCCGCGAGCCGCGCGTCGCCTTCCATCCCAGGTATACACTACACTACACGCAGTGTATACACTACACGCACCCCGGGTGTGCACTACACGCGCGGCCGGCTCGCTGCGCACCAGCCGCGAGCCGCGCGTCGCCTTCCATCCCAGGTATACACTACACTACACGCAGTGTATACACTACACGCACCCCGGGTGTGCACTACACGCGCGGCCGGCTCGCTGCGCACCAGCCGCGAGCCGCGCGTCGCCTTCCATCCCAGGTATACACTACACTACATGCAGTGTATACACTACACGCACCCCGGGTGTGCACTACACGCGCGGCCGGCTCGCTGCGCACCAGCCGCGAGCCGCGCGTCGCCTTCCATCCCAGGTATACACTACACTACACGCAGTGTATACACTACACGCACCCCGGGTGTGCACTACACGCGCGGCCGGCTCGCTGCGCACCAGCCGCGAGCCGCGCGTCGCCTTCCATCCCAGGTATACACTACACTACACGCAGTGTATACACTACACGCACCCCGGGTGTGCACTACACGCGCGGCCGGCTCGCTGCGCACCAGCCGCGAGCCGCGCGTCGCCTTCCATCCCAGGTATACACTACACTACACGCAGTGTATACACTACACGCACCCCGGGTGTGCACTACACGCGCGGCCGGCTCGCTGCGCACCAGCCGCGAGCCGCGCGTCGCCTTCCATCCCAGGTATACACTACACTACACGCAGTGTATACACTACACGCACCCCGGGTGTGCACTACACGCGCGGCCGGCTCGCTGCGCACCAGCCGCGAGCCGCGCGTCGCCTTCCATCCCAGGTATACACTACACTACACGCAGTGTATACACTACACGCACCCCGGGTGTGCACTACACGCGCGGCCGGCTCGCTGCGCACCAGCCGCGAGCCGCGCGTCGCCTTCCATCCCAGGTATACACTACACAGTAACATATGAGACATTCAGTTCCTTTTTGCACTGCGGCGCTAGCTCGCTACGCTAGCGCAAAGGCGGCCGTGCGATATAGACGACGAGACCAACGGGCTTCTTTTATAAAATTTATACCAAATCGAGTTATGACATTATATGTGCAACCTTTAAGATTGCCGCAGTATGGTACTCAGCTTGTCTAAACTTCGCAAACGCTTATATTGGGAGGTTGTACCGTCCGGTCAATAGCATCCATTTCCACATGGCCACGACGAAACCGTCTCCACGGGCTACGACCGACATGATTTATTTAGTCCGGCCTGCGCTAACATATGATATGTCCCAGTTCGACCCTGCACCGCGGCGGCGGGCCGGCGAGCGCGAAGGCGGCGGTGCGCGACCTGCCGGCCGACTGGGTCGCCTTCGAGGAGATCTCGCGCGCCGGACGCTTCTGCTTCATACGCTGCTGCACGCTCGTCACGCCGCTCACCGTCGCATTGTTTGGAGGTCAGTTATTCTATTCAATACACAGAACATTTTTACACATATATACACAGAAGATTTGTGTTAGGTTATATCGCTTAGTTACGGGCACTATTGATTTGTCCTATATAGGTCTTGGGGTGGAACGGTTATATCTGACAGTAAAGTTTTAATCACCAATCCTACAATACCCCTACAGTCCTCCACCATCAAGTGTGAGACACGATTTTGATCACTAAGGCCGGTTACAGGGCTCCACTGACCGCCAGAGCGTCCGGTCCGTCCTGACAATACGTTTAAACCGACCTTCAGTTTGTACCAGTCAGTGCTCTTTGATCAACAATTTGACTAGACTGGTATAGATACAGACACCCATATGGTCGGTCCACCCACCGGTGCAGCACTGAACGCGTTCATTTGTTTTCATACAAATCCATAGCGCATCGGCTGACCGACGGCATGCATTCAGACGCACTCGACCCATGGTCCTCGATCCTCGTACGCAGTGCGTAGCAATATAAGCGTGCGGGGTCAGTCCAGCACTGTACGATTCATAAATCGTACAGTGCTGGAATTTTGTTCATATAAATGAAAAGTACGACTGACGTATAATTTTCGTCAAATAAAAAGAACGCTGGAGGGTGGCGCTACTTATCTCCACCGAACACTTATAGCAGTACTGAAAATGTTAGTTCCTATTTTGACCACCGCTCTTTTTACGTGACGCCAAGTATACGCACCGACGGTCGGTGATGTACTGTTACCGGCCTAAGCTACCGCCGTAAGAATTTATAATTTGATCGGACAAATGTTCCGGGTACAGGTCCGTTGCGCTTGCCGGCCGGCGCGCTGACGCAGCGCGCCAACCCGCCGGGGCTGTCGAGCGACTCGGACAGCGACGCGGACGCGGACACGGCGCCCGACTCGGCCGCGCTCACGCTGGACGAGTGGACCGCCTTCGCGGCCGACGCCGCCGACGCCATCAGCGTCTACTACCTGCGCCAGAAGCTCTGCGCGCTGGTCGTGCGCCGCATGGCCAACCCCGCGCGCCCCACCACGCCGCTCGACGACCAGATACTGGCCGCCGTGGTGCAAGGTATTTAGGAGCGTTATCATACGATAACCTAGGATTTGACGATGCAACCGATCGTTGTAGTGTGCGCAATCCACGGTATGCAAAATCGTCTCAATTTAACCGATTTTAAAAAGAAAGCTTTATCATGTAAAATTCAATATCAATTTATGTTTGAGCATTTGTGGTCGGTTGATAAGCTACTACAAATGAACTAGGTTTATCAGTAGCACAGAACTGTCTAAATATAAAATTTTATAAAAAGACGGTCGTAAAATACATTTCATAATTGATTCTTTACAAAAGCCAAGTTAGCTGACGCCAACGATATTAACCGAACAAAAGTAATGTATTTAGGAGTCCGCTCTTGAAACAGATTCGAAAAGGATAAACTTAATAATGGATGACGGTTATTAAGTTCGGCATCGCAGAACCCACGAGCTAGCAATTACAAGCGAATAGTATACACCATCCCGCTATTGTTACAGCGATAGTCGATTTGTAGCAATAAATAAGCCGTAATAAATTAATGTTAGTTATTTCTTTAAAAGTTCGCCCTCGCCACTTTAGGAGAGGATGAACTAATTCGCAATTAGTAAACTCAGTCCTATAATCTAGCCTGATTAGTCAGTTTTTAGAGTAGTTATAAAAATCATTCTAATTCTCTTTCAAGTTCTGGGCGCGGAAGAGCGTAACGTTGGCCTCAGCCAGCCCGCTGGCATCGGGCAGCGTCCAAAGCCGCTCACAGTGGAAGCGGGCGGCTGGCGTGTCCGCGACGATCCCCACCCGCACCCGCACCCGCACCCACTGGAACTTCCTGCGACGGCGGGCGGGTTCCGCCCCCGCCCCGCCCCCGCGTGGCGCGGCTCGGGGCCCGCGTCCCCGGAGAGCGCGGGCCCAGCCGGGGCCCCAGCGACGACAGACGCGCGCTACTTCGTGTCCCGCGTGGAGGATATGCATGCGTTGGAAGCGGCGCACGCGACCGGAGTGTATCCCTTCGCGCCTGCTACCGCTAAGAAGCTGCAGAAGGTTAAACAGGTGAGATTACTATTATAATTTATGAAATCATGGTTATTTTATTTTATTAGGGAAAACAAGGTTTATACTTAAAAAAAAAAACATTTTAAAACCACTTACAGATCTAGAAATTGAATAATTCTAAAAAGAAGATCTTATTGTGTTTGTGTTGAGCAACATAAACACCAGTCGGTAACATAATAGAACACTGTTATCAAGTCGTCATATTGTAGTCCGTACTGCTGGACGTAAACGTACCCCAAGAAGCACGATATCCAGTTTTTCTCGTCTAGCGCAATAATCTTTCATTGATTCATCGAGCTAGGGGCCTCCTATACTTGCCAAGGCATGGCCTCCACTCGAAAACCTCTTTACTCCACCTTTCATCGATTCTGCTGAAAAACACTGCCTTTAATAACGAAAAGACTAGCTAATAACGTAATCTTTTTCGTAATTGTTCTTGTAACATAATCGTTTATTGTACTTGTTCGTGCTGTAGGAAGGTAACACGGTGGTAGTATTCTTCAGCTGCGCGCGCGCCGGTTCCCTGCTGGGCTGCGCGCGCGTGGCCGACGCGGCGCTCGCGCTTGACTGGCTGCACGCGCACCACGTGCCACATCACGCCATTAGGTATGTCCAAATCTACAAATAATAGTCCGGTATGGATAAGCAATATTGGTGTCTTAACCTACAAGAATTCTAAAGTTTCTATTTTTTTTTCTGTGGATACATTTATCCCTAAAAAGCTTAATTTAACGTTTTGTGTCAGATCTTGCTATCTTTTTTTTTGTTTTTTATTATTTAATTCGGTTTAAAGCCGCCAAAATTGATTTGAAGTTTAAAATTATAATTGTATTGTTTCTAATATAGCATGTTTAGAATACAAGCCTAGTTTTTGTCACTTACGTCTGGTAAAAACTGACATCGAATAACTTTGCCAAAAAAAAACTTACAATTAAAAAGTTAACATGATGTATCTCAGTTCATATAAATATAGAAAAAATGATCTTAACTTATTATTTTCATCCGATAATGGCCGAAAAGACAAATACCTAAATTTCTACCAAAGTAAACACCAAAAATTACACAAATTAATATGTTAGGTTAGGAAACTGGTCCAGAAACTATATGCAAAAAATCACAAACTTTAGAATTTTTGAAACCTTAAACCTCAGCCGTACCGGACTATAACGTTGATGTTCTTTTCGGGTCTTAGAGCATTCAACCAACTGGAGACGCCATTGTCAAGCGTTCCCTCTGCCAAAAGTATATGACCGCCGGTCACACAGGTTATATAAAACTAGTTGCGTCGCGTTCCGCCATCATTTGCAAATCACGGTGAGCGTGGAAGGACAGCAGCTAATAATGCCAAATTACGCCGTGTGCTTGTGTTCAAAATGACCAGAAACATCTTATGTGCTAGGACAATGTGAATTTTCATCTATAAGTATTATTGAGTCTTAGTATTAGCAAATTTATCATCATAATACAAGACAGTTCACTTAAAAACCAAATTATGCAGGTATTTCTTGCAGTTTTAGGCTTGGACTTAGATTTATTCAGATAATTTTTGTTGTGTGCGAGCGTAGCAACGTCACCGAGAATGCGTTAGTGTTAATACACTATGTGTGCGTTACTCCCTGCCCCCCGCAAGGAATGACAGACTTTTTGCATAGAAATAAGCGAGCTTGTCGTCTCCACTTGGTTGAATGCTCTAAGTTTCGGGTTGAGAAATGCGAGTAATAGGCTAGTTGATACCACCAATCATTTGACATACTTTTTATGTGCTGTCGAAACGCACCTCTGACTTATAATTTGTTTAGCAATAGCAACTGCTTGACTTTTAATTAATTTTGAAAAACAAATTCAGATTCTTCTAATAAACGATAATGTACCAGATTATTAGGCCTAAAATAAGGTGAAAGATTTTATTTCTAATGTTTTATTTCTAATTTTATTTCTATTGGCCGCGTTTGAAATGTGGGCTAGTCATTGCAAAGTAATTAGATAAGTTTACTATTTTATTTATTAAAATTGATTTTTAATATTAAAAAATGCGAAAGTAACTCTGTATGTTTGTCTGTTACGCTTTAACGTCGAAACTACTGAACTGATTTTTATGAAATTTAGTACAGAGATAGAATAGAAGTTCAGGAAGGACATAGGCTACCTTTTATTGCGAAAAAAGGCATGAAGGGGTGGAAATGGAACTTTGTTCTTAGCAATCGGTAAGAGAGAAAAATTATAGAGTTTTAAAAATTTTGACCTGTGTGAGGATGAGAGGTTGTGTGGAAGTTCAACAGAGTTCAAACAGAGTCACGCTTTTACGCCTGTTTGTCTTTGGATAAATATAATCTGAGAATTTCAAATCCAAATTAAAAAGCTCATTTTTGATAAGCGTGCTTCAGCGCAGAGCATAATGTTGCTGAATTATGAGACATAACAAATATCCTGTAGTCGAACGCGAATGAAGTCGCGGGCACAGCTAGTAAGGTGATCGACGATATGGTTATTGTGAATTGAAATTATTTGAATCTGATCAATAACAGAGTTAAATAGACTAACTGAAGAAATCGGTCGATAGGGCAGGGGGGGCCTAGCGCGAAAGTGTATCTTTCGTTCGGTCGTATAAACCTAACAAATAAAAATGGCCAGTCTCATGTGTCAAGCCTTGGATAAAATATGATCAACTCAATCTAGCCGTGTAAAAAACCCGACTGTTTTCAATTGTTCATAAATTGTCAAACCCCGATACGGGGCAATGGATGTTTAAATTTGATCGGTTAATACGACCGATCGAACAATACACTTTCCCGCTGGATTTTGATTCGAGGTGCAGATCTGAGAAGCGGTCGTTAACCTTGATGGGTTGTACGCAGGCACATCACGAACTCTCTGTCGGGCGGCGGCCGCGCGGCCGGCGCGCGCGACGGCACCGAGCTGTGCGCGGGCGCCGCGCGCGCCTTACTAGCCGCCGCCGCGCCCGCGCCGCACGCGCACGCGCACCAGCGCCGCCGGCACCATCCGCATCCCAGGGCCATACAGAAGCACAGCGGCGATCCGTGATACTGTAGACCAGGCGATGCAGCAGGTTTGTCGCTCCACCGCTCCGAAACCGCATCATAGTATACTATAAACTATAATGTCTAGGAGTGTCGACAAAACTCACTTTCTATACCTGTTTCTGTTAGCCCTCATTCCAATAAACGTGATAATATCCGAAAATGAACCGCATCATAACATTGTCGACGTCGACGACGGTCAAAAGAGCCGACAAAACTCATATTCTAAATATGTTTCCTAGTATACTATACGTCGGTCAAAAGTGTCAACACAACTTTCTTTCCCTGCTTCCTTTTCTTAAGTCTTTATTTCGTGATAATATGAGAATAGTTCGACCCATATGCTACAAAATATTAAGTCTTTTGTTATAATCATAGCCGCTATCCACGTGATAGCCGCCGCGTCAGAGTCGCCAACACCGCCAGCATCTAAGAGCGATACAGAAACACAGCAACGACTCGTGACACGCTGATGCAGATTTGTCGCTCCACCGGTCTATGACCGCATCATAGTGTTGTTTTCGTCGACAAAACTAACCTCCTTTTGCTGTTTCCTTTTCTTAGAGCCCGCGTTTAATACCACCTCGAGACCGCATCAATCTTGTACTCGCCGACAACGGACAAAAGTGTCGACAAATCTTTGTTTTCCTTTTCTTTATGCTATTGTTTCGTGGTAATATTAGAATAGTTCTACCCGTCTGGTGCAATATGTTATAATCATAGGCGCGTGGACATTGACAACTTAACTATTTTACGGCACATCACCCCCGCACCTGCGGGCTATAATCTCCATCATAGTGTTGTATCGACGTCGGCCAAGAGTGTCGACAATACTTTCTTTTCCTTTTTTACAGCTCTTGTTGAAATAAACCTGGCAATATTGGAGTAGTTCAACCTGGTGCAATATATCACGTCTTTTGTTATTATAACAGCCGCGTGGTTTGATAACTAAGCTAGGTTATATAATGATAAAAGAATACTTTGTTTTTACGATATAATATACATGATTAGACATTTTAGACTACAAATTAAAAAAACTAATCTTAATCCGTAGACATATCGAATGAATATTAACGAACTCTTTCGCTTTAAAACCGTTTAGGACTCTCCGAGAGTTCCTAGTCTCGATTCGAACGACGCGATATTTTTTTTGTAGAGCGACGTTTCTGTCGATATTATTACGTCAGAGACGAAACACTATTGCACTGACACTAGAGAAAATTTTAAAAAGCGTTTTATTATAAATTCTGATGTAGTTCTTTCGAATGGCATATGACTTGAATTATAATTTTTATACTTGTGTGTTTATAGCTTGCAATTTATGGATATATTTTAAGTCATTTTTTCACTGGACAGGCATGTTGCAACGACGTCGCTATTTTACTAACCAGGCTTTAAAAACAATAATTGCGAATAGGTAATACGAAATATCGCACCTTAAATACGTTTGTTTTAGACACGCTTTTATTGTTTTTATTTTTTTATTTCCATCCACTATTGCATTTATAGATTGACTTCGATGTCGATTTTAATAATAAATGTAGTTAACATTTTAACCGTTAGTGATACGTTTAAGATCTCAAACGCGTTTTACACAGATATTGGCCACTATTGTAATAACTTTTTTAATTATACATAATTAAACCATTCATTAAATTATATGCTCAAGTTAATGCCCCACTTTTTAAGTTTAATACAAAAAAAATGCTTATGAATAAATGAAAAGTAAGCTATCTCTTCAAAAAATACTTAATAACGTGAAATGAACTTTTAGAAGAGATACATTTTTTAAAGACTGCTTGCGACATTGGTCGGCGACTGTCGCTGACTCACGGCGGACGATAAACTGTCGCTTGTCTTATTTATCTGTAAGCTTCCTAAATTCACTACTTACCTACCTCTTTAAACAAATAATTTTTAGTTCAAATCAGTTATTTTCTTTATGACTTTACACAAATCCAGTGCTGACGCCCCGGTCAATTTTTTTCAATGTTTTTACAAGTTTTTCAATATTTCTTAAATATCAGTCTTTTGGTTTCAAAAAATATTATTTTGATTCTTTAGGCAGTGTCGTTTTTGCGTTATAAAAATAGTAACTGAAATGCCAGTGCTGGATTTTTGTAAATTTGCTATTACCATACGGTTAAATGTTCGTATCGTATTTATCTTGATTTTAATGGCAGAATAATACATTAAATTTTTTGTTATTGTAACAAATGACAGGAGTCATATTTTAAATTATTCGATCAAATCCGCATACGAAAACGAAAGACTCGTTTACAATTAAAATTTTGTTTTTTTAGCAATTACCATGCTAGGTTTATTAAGATTTTTATAATACTTGAAAAAATCGACCGCTTCAAGTGGGACCCGAACCCACGACCATCGCATACCGGGCGAGTGCTTTTCCATGCTTTACCGAGACGTTAGCAGAGCTGACGAAATCTATCAAGTGTTTCCAGCGTTTTTTCTTATCAAAATTGCGGTATACTACCGTCAACACCCGATAGAAATATTGTTACAAATATTTAACTATTGGTTTAGATCAGAAAAGCTTAAATAATTTAAATTTTGTTAACCACCTGAGGCGGTCGATTTTTTCAAGTATTATAAAAAAAACTCGTTTACGAATTAATACGGCTCTTAAGATTTCGGATGCAAATTAGAATTCTAGTGTTTAAAAAATACAGATCCAGATTTGAGTATGTGCGATCATTTCAGTCACAGTGTAAAACCATGCAGTGGTTTAAAGAAGAATTAGACAGGGCAATGTCCCGAGGCAGATACGTTAGTTTGTAATAAGTGCGCTTGATTTAGATTTGAGGGCCAAGGCAGTTCTGCTCCGACCTAAAAGATCTTTGTTTGTTGTCTTGACAGCCAGAAAGAGTCAGAGTAGTATTATTAACATTGTTATACTAGTATAAATCTTACTCTGTGGTTATACTTACTAACAGTACAAGATGATTTTCATATATTAAATGGTACATAGTCTTGTTAAATTAACTTTTTTCATTTCATTGTATGTCGTGTGTATCCTTAAAATATCTTCTGCAATATTAACAAAACACCAAATAAGGTATTTTGATTCTAGGAAGTTTTCGTTCGTCATGTATGATAACGAATATTTTATTTAGTCGCTTTTATATGTTAGTATGTTTTCTTGGAAAAGTGTTAACGCAATGAATTTGATACTAACTTTAATTTAAGTTTAATCTTAAAGTTCTACTTGTTTTAAGCGTGATTGCTCATATTTTTTGTTGAACATATTTGTTCTTTTGGCTATGGTGGTACTTCTGAGATGCATGCCTTAATATTTGTATACGAATGGAATCTGCTTAGATAACTACTACATACTTATAATAGTTGACAACTTTTGATAGGCGATGTGATTGTATTACAGACGTTATCATATTAAAACACTAGCAGCCCGTCCCGGCTTCGCACGGGGTAGACAATTATCGCTAATAGTTTCGGCAGCGCATTCGACGAAAGACGTTTTAAGACTCATTTTTCTACACCTTCGGTTACATTGTTCAAATTTTACCAAGGATCTCTAATTTTTTTCAAAATAAAATGTAGCCTATTTCAAATTGGAAGAATGTAGCATTCTATTGGTGAAAGAATTTTTTAAATCGGCCCAGTACTTTTTGAGCCTATTCATTACAAACATACAAAAATAGGTACAAATCTTTCCTCTTTATAATATAAGTATAGATATAGATACATCGTGTCTCAGAAATAACACCATAATAATGTTACAGTGCAATAAAACTACCTAGGTCCCAAAGGCATATTTTGATGCTTGTTGAGTTGTGATTCAAGATCTAAGGGAGTATAAGAAGTACCTAATGTATTTTTGTGTTTTGGCGGGCTCATGACCTTATGTGATACCTAATGAGTGATGATCGAACGATTGTATTTTGCCTTTATACTTAAGCGATAGGATATTTTACAAGAAGTTGATTGTAACTTTAGTATAGCCCGACAAGAAAATGTAAGTCCCTCCTCTGCCGTATCGCGGAAGTGTAAGAGTGTTTTTTTACTAATAACATTACTATTTAATGACGTTTTATCACTGCATGTGGCTGTTATTTTATTAATGTCAATTTTTTTACAGTAACAGCTTGAAAAATAATACGGCCAAGTCTGAGATTGATGTTTTATCTTATTACCTTAATAGCTGCGTTTAACATGTTCCTGTCAATGGTCCTTTTATATTAATATTCTCGTATATTTTATTTTACAATTCAAATACGAAAACAGTCTTTATGGGGCCAACATTAAAATCGCAAAAATAAAAGTTACTTCCCCATACTAAAAACAGATTGGCTGTTGTGGAAAAATGTACCTATTATTGAGATTTCGATAGTGGTCAAAGTATACGTTGTTTTAGAATCATCCCTAAAATAAGTTATCGAATAAAATGGGACTATGAATTTGTTGTCCAGTCTTGAATTTTGCAGTTTGCATCATCTTTTGAACATTGGTTGATGATGTTTGTCTTATTATGTTATTTTATTGTGCTACAAATGTGACGTTACACCACTGCCGTTAATTAAAGCGGTACAAATAAAGCTAAGTGAAAAAGTGTCAGCAGTTTTCACTCAAAACAATTTTTAAATCGATAATATGTTTGCTTGTTAGCAAATAAATTGTTATAATAGAGAAAAAGTACAGGGCCGGATATTTAGCACGACAGTGTATCGGCACCCTTATTACGTATCTTGCAAAAGCAATGCGATAGCGAAAATTGAGCTAAAAAAATAAATAAAATAAATAAATCGCAAATCGTCAGCCAAAAACAAAAACAAAGCAATCTACTGTCAGTGCTGCCTCTACCGAGCGCAATAGATTTTGACACTAAGCATCAATCGGGCAATGACTGATGATTGCTAATTTGTAGGTAATAAGGGTGAGGGATTGTAGTCTGCTATCAAAAGTGATATAAGCCTTAGGCGGACCAAAGTGTAGTACTAAGATGCGGATTTTGTTTTCACTTGTATCTTAATGTCAAATGGCCGACATATAACTTATGATAAAGTAAATTGTATGATAATGAACTCTAAAATCGGAAAGCCTTGAAGTATAAGTAAGATAGTGATGTAGCCTTTGTTACAGGGATAATTTGATAATATTGCATGTTTATTATCACGATGTTTTTTACTTTAACACAGAGTTAGATTTGATTATGAACTGTATTAATGAAATGAATAGAACATTTCAAAAACAATAAATTTTGTATTAAAACATGTTACTTTTAAGATTGTATGTTGCAAAAAAATTGATCATAAAGCGTAATATTGCAAATTTAAACGATTGGTTCCATAATTTTAATGGTACAAGTAAGTTGAACTATTAGAAGTCCACTAAGTTAATTGAGTTGCTATTTTGTACCTACTAGTGGTTATAAGCCTATGCGTCAAACGTTTCGGAAGCAAATTTCATTTATGAAGCAAACGCGTTTTTATGTAATCTTGTTTTAACGGATTACCTGTAAACTATTTCTGTAGGAGGGATTATATGACGATAAAATAACCAATAGTTTTTCAATGAACATTCTCAGTATAAAAACATTTGTTTATTAAATACTTGAAAGGCAGTTCATTTGGTTATGGTAAAAACATAAAACTAAACAGTGCAGAAAATGATGTTTTGCCAGAACTAGGTGGAACCTGTGCCAGTATGTGAGTGACGGGCCTAAAGTTCAGCAAATTTTGTGTAATACCTTAGTATTTAGCATTAATAGTTCAATGTGCTGCGAATAGTATTCGTAGCATGGCAATGCGTCGTGACCTTTGTAAAGTTTTTATATCGAATGCGATGTAACAAGGTAACTAACTAAGCGAAAGTTGTTTTCATTTTTAATAAAATATGTACAAAAAGTTCAATAATGTATTATTATTTATTAATTCCTCTATTCCTTTTATTTACGTATCCGTTCTCGTCTAAGGTAAAAGTAGTAAAACGCAAAACTTTTATGTACAAAATGTTTTATTTAAGTCTTTGACTTTAACACTAGTACCACTCAAGTTTTATACAAAAAAAAAATACTTATTGTACTTAGTAGTAGTTAATACACTTTAAACTACAAAAACACAGTCTTGACAAATTTTCTCCGAGTCTATCCTGCTTTCTGCTGTGAGCGTACCTTTAGCCTTACTATTTTCTAGTATCCGCTAAAAAATGATCTATCGACACACCAAGATTTCCAAAGTCATGAGAGCCGATGGCTGTGTCACACATTAAGTCATAAAAACATCAACATGTAGTACCTAACGAACCGTTTGGATAAGTGAAGTTGCATGAACGTAATAAGCAATTTATTTCAAGTCTTTTCAATCAGATAGCTCCAGAAGCTTGCTCTTGGACTGGTAGTCTGCTGCTGTATAGGCTAAAAGTGCCAACGGCAGTAGTCTCCTTTATCTGTATGGCTTCCTTTGGCGCTTTCTGTGAGATCTCGTTTTGCCTTGTTATGAGCTGCACCTGGCGTCTTCTGTATAAGCTGCTTCTTATAGCCTTCTATGATCTAGGTCTGGCGCCCCTATGTATGTCCTGGTTCTGGCTTCTTCTGTAAAGCTGGTTCTGGCACCCCTATGTATGTCCAGGTTCTGGAGTCTTGTATGTTCTGGTGCTGCAGCCTACTTCTGTATGACCTGGTGCTCGATCTTGTCCTGCTGGTCCTGCGACTGCAGCTGCGCGAGCGTGAGCAGCGACACGCCTAGTTGGTCTTCGCGCGTGAAGGGCTGCGCCATCGCGCGCAGCCAGCGCTTGCAGATCTGAACATTAACAAAGGGATTAGTATCACACACACTTTAAAATCGATCGATTAGAGCAGTGTTTCCCAACCTGTGGTCCCCGGACCCCCAGGGGTCCGCCGACCTATTTCGGGGGGCCGCTAACAGAGAAAACGGAATAGTAGAAGAGCTTATTTGTGCGTCTAAACGGTTTAATGGGTCCGCGGATTGTAGGTATTTGGCGTAAGGGGTCCGCACTTGAAAAAGGTTGAGAAACACTGGATTGGAGTACACTAGCTAGAGTAAAGTGCCATAAGTACATAAATCTGGTCAACTTTGTTAGGAGAGTAAAAATAACACTAACCACTTTCGTATACAGCTGTTTCGTATTGCTGCTCTTCAGGAAACGTGCTCGATAGACATACCACTACCCGTCTATTCATGAAGACACGCCCCACGTTCACTTTCCAGTTCATATTAACGCTCATCGTGATTGAGTGATGTGTGTATTGACAGAACTAAAACATAAGCGGAAGGTTGCCCATTTGTACTGTAAGCGATTGGGAAAAAGTGGAGCACGTTTTCGCAGTGTAATTTATTTTATTTACTTAGAAACGAGCATTGGCATATCCATCGAGCACATTCCCTACAGAGCGGCATTACGAACCAGACATCTTCGAAACTGATTAGTGATTTTTGAAGTCGATAAAGAAGTAGAGTTGATAATAATGCTATGCTAAAGCAGTATCCGGCAATAAATATTTCACAGCGGCAACAATCGCATTTGCGCATGTATGTTTACCGCAACAACACAGCACTGAACTCCGAAAACTATAAATAGCACTCAAGAAATCGTTTACGATCTGTTGGGATGAAATCAATTTTCCAAAACACTCGTGGGTGGATAGCCAAAGCATTTCAAAGGTCGATGTGCAATATTTACCGCCGGGTACTGTACGTAACTGATGAACTAATGGTGGAATTTTAGTCAATCAATATAAATGACATTTGTACTAGATCTGGTATAACGAAAACTACATTTTTTTAGGCATGCAGTAACATTCTCCCCAAATCTATTGAGTGAAACTCGAAATACCCTCAGTACTAAACGCAGCAATGAACTAAATAGCATGTTTGTATGGTATGTAAATGAAGGTTGAAACATATGTCACCACCATTTCAACCATAGCATATCCACTGCTGAACATAAGCCTCCCCAATGACCTCCAAATTGGCCGGTCGGAAGCGGTCTGCATCCAGCGGTCTCCTACAATCTTTACCAGGTCTTTGCAAAAATTGGCATATTTAAATAAAGAAAAATCGGCCAAGTGCAAATCGGACTCACGCACTAAGGAAGTTTGCATGGTAATTACAACATATTTTTTTTTTTAGTTTTATCATTCTCTTATTTTAGAAGTTACGGGGGGACGGGGACACATTTTAGCACTTTGGAAGTGTCTCTCGAGCAAACTATTCAGTTTAGAAAAAAAAGATATTGGAAAACCTTAATATCATTTTTGACGACCTATCCATAGATACCCCACACGCATTGGTTTGATGAATTTTTTTTTCTTAAGTATGGTGACCCCCAAATTTTTTTTGTTTTTTTTTTCAAATTTTGGGCGAAAATCTCAATGCGGTTCACAGAATACATCTACTTACCAAGTTTCAACAGTATTGTTCTTATAGTTTCGGATAAGTGGCTGTGACATACGGACGGACAGACAGACATGACGAATCCATAAGGGTTCCGTTTCTTACCATTTGGCTACGGAACCCTATTATGTAGATGATTTATATGGTGGTGTTAGATACCTGCACGGCCTCCTCAGTACTGAGGTTGCAGAGCGAGTCTTTGAGGTGGTCCTGTATCCAGCGCGGCAGCTTGCTGCGCTTGTCCGAGCGGCTGAAGCGCTTGTCCGCGAATATCATGATGCCGTAGTCCGTCTTGCCTCTGGGGAAAAATGACTAGTATTTATAATTAGCAGTTCCACCAAATTAAGCTTGGAACTTTATAAGAGATGTCACTATCGCTCTAGCCAGCTCCGCGCATAAAAAAAGGGTTATTTTACAGTATATAGCTAAATCACTGGTGTGTCGAGGACGGACACTTAATCTATGTATAACCGCAACGACGAGACAACGCTGGCTGGATCAAACAGCAAGAAAACTCGTCTTTGGTAGCAATCAAAGGGAAAATAATTTTACGCAGGTTTCGTAAAAAAATACAAGCACTTCACGCATTCCTAAAACATGGAGACATAGCAATCTTCTTGTCAATCTGAAGTCAGGCAAGATCAGTCACATCACTTACAGTATGGGGACAATTAAATACAGAAATGTAAGAAATTTATGACAATGCCATGAATTAATAAAATATCATATTTTTTTACCTTAAAACTCTCCCAACACATTGCGCAGCGTGACGCATCGCGTCGAATGTAAGAAAGTCATTTTCTCGAATCTGCAAAATAAAATTTAAACGTAAAATTTTTTATCAGGGTTCCGCAGTAAACAAGGAACTTTTATAGTTCTACCAACATGTCTCGTCTATCAACACTGGTGTACCTACGCGCACTGAAGTCTTTACAGTTACTGATGGGGCCGCAGCACGCGCAGCAAGTCTGATGACGTCATCCGCATTTTGAGCTTATACGGCCGCTGTGAACGCTGCGCGCGATTAGATGAGCGGGGTTTCGTACGATTTCATCAAAGAATTCTAAAATGAAAGACTGCGGTGCTTGTAGGCAGGCAGGTACTGCAGTATTGATCGATAGATAGATGCCACTTTAAGTACTAAAAAGCTGTTTATCACGACACCTGGAACTGGTCGCGCAGGTAGTCCAGGCGCGCCTTGAGGATGCGCGACTGCGTGAACACGTAGGGGATGCCGAACATGAGCACGCAGCGGCCCAGGTGGTGCTCGAAGTGTGATATATCGCACCTGGAACTGGTCGCGCAGGTAGTCCAGGCGCGCCTTGAGGATGCGCGACTGCGTGAACACGTAGGGGATGCCGAACATGAGCACGCAGCGGCCCAGGTGGTGCTCGAAGTGTGATATATCGCACCTGGAACTGGTCGCGCAGGTAGTCCAGGCGCGCCTTGAGGATGCGCGACTGCGTGAACACGTAGGGGATGCCGAACATGAGCACGCAGCGGCCCAGGTGGTGCTCGAAGTGTGATATATCGCACCTGGAACTGGTCGCGCAGGTAGTCCAGGCGCGCCTTGAGGATGCGCGACTGCGTGAACACGTAGGGGATGCCGAACATGAGCACGCAGCGGCCCAGGTGGTGCTCGAAGTGTGATATATCGCACCTGGAACTGGTCGCGCAGGTAGTCCAGGCGCGCCTTGAGGATGCGCGACTGCGTGAACACGTAGGGGATGCCGAACATGAGCACGCAGCGGCCCAGGTGGTGCTCGAAGTCTACGCCCTCCGACACTTTGCCGCGCGCCACCGATAACAGCACGGCGCCGCGCCCCGACTCGCATGCCTGCCACACACGACACCATACATCATCACATAATCAAACAAGCGCTGTGCATCGTTACACAAGAGCCGGAAGCGAACTACTCTTGAGTTGAACGTAATGCGCGCTGTTGCTTTTTGCGGCATACGCTGCGAAAGACGCGCGCGGCAAGAGCAATCCGCTTGCCGTGTGTGCGTCACAAAAAGACGATATTCTTTTTAGCGTATGTTACGCTGCGTGAAGCGCATTGTATTGTTTTAGTAATAAAACTTTATGGAATATGGAAATACCTTGTTTCATATACAGTTAACTTTGCGCTACGCGTGTACGTTTGAAAAACCTGCCGCACTGCCGCTGCAATTGCGATTCTACAGAATGTTTAGTGTCTTTCGTGGAGATCAACGTGTTTATAGCGCATAATGTATACCAAGAAAAGAAAACTATTCGTATTCTTGTTATTAGAGCAAAAAAAAAAGTTATTTGTTAGCAAATAAACTAAGAACTAACAGACTGTGAATGTTGCAAAGCACACTGAGTGCATATTTTAAAATTCGCATGAATGTAGGTGAGCGTATAAATCAAAACGTATTTCAAATCCGCTGTGCACAAGCGTCTACCGTAAGCGTTGATCGGCAACGATTCGCGCAATAAACAAAGATACTTTATACGAATACATGAAGGTAAATTATTCTTTATATGCGGTAAACGCATTTCGACTTGCGTAACGATTGCCGCTGCGTCAAACGTAAAAAACAAACAACTGTAATTGATTTTTATATGTATTAAAATATTGCGTGTCAATCGCAATTCATGTAGGTAAAAGCCAAGAGATACGAAAGACGCTAGGTTTAAGGGACTCTACTGGCTGCTGGGTCCGCGAACCAAGCTATCCCTCAACAACAAACATTGGTCTACAATAGTATGCTAAAGTAGATATGGACATACGTACGGTATACAAATATGGAAAACTACCAGCAAATATTCAATCAGCAGAGCTATTATTCAGCGTGCATAAAGGATCGTAATCCGTCTTCCGCAAAAAGCAACCGCGCGCTTGATGGCTGGCTAGTGGTGGATTCAATCATTAACGTAAATAAAGTGCGCGGCAGCAAAACTCAGCGTTCGCAAACACACACGCGCCTCTAGCCTCTAATTAAGACACACCCAGAAATGTTTGGCAACTCTTCGATATTTTGGAGATAGCCGCGCTCTTGAGTGTGCATTAAAAACACAATGTAAGTTGCATGTACATTCTTAACCGCTGGTGACCCCAATTGCATTATAGAAGCCAATAAGGCTTGTTGTTTCGTTGTCCAATAATACGAATTGTTACTTCGTTATTCATTTTTGACTTGTTTAATACGTCTATGAAAAATAACCAACACTATTCGCGCGTGACAGCCACGTGCAGGATTGCCTTTGCCACGCTGTGTTTGTTGGACGCATACAGATCGCCCTCGCAACTTTTTGAAGCAATTCAGTGGCAATACAATAGCCATAAGACCGTGATGCTATACACTCACATAACCACAAATGACCATCGTAACTATCGCGATGTGGTACCTGACAATTTCGCTTTAATTAATGCGCACGAAACACGATCGATATAATGTATTTGTATCACTGCAAAAAGTAGACCATCCATAAATAATTATTGAAAAATTTATAATGTGAAAGTTTGCATATTCTCATAAAATCCCGTCAAAAAAAAGGTAAGCTTACCTACAGGGTAATACATAAAATTCATCGCTAAATTACGTAACACGAACGCGATATTTTGACCTCAACCCCCCTCTCACCACTTGTCACGGGTGGTCATTTTGTTATTGGACTTCCCTTGTGCCGTCACATATTTTTCAATTTTACAACTAGAAATCGTTATTTCGTTTATAATTAAAATGTTGTGGGTATTTGAATACATTTGAGATTTTAAAATGTGACGTCACGAAATTTAACCCCATCGAGCCCATTTAGCGTGTGACGTAATTTATGGCCCTTAAGATAGTGTCACTGACCTTGATATAGTTTATTAGCGCGAAACTCGTCTCGGCGGAATCTTGCGTTTCAATAAACAACAGCTTATGCTTTTGTAAACTTGCTACTACGCCTGAAAAAAAATCGTCATAGCGTTAAAAGTCGAATCGATCGAAGGTTATGATAGCCTTATGGGATACCTACAAGTCACGTGATTGTAGTAGTCCCATGATAGCATTAAAGTATCCTCATAACGTGTGATAAGGATATATCGTCCTAGATTTTGTATATTTTTTTTGCCTGCATGGGGTATAGGACCCATAGTAAAATAATGGAATCCCTTTTGTACGATTTGACGACCTCCGTAGCCGAGAGGCGAGCACGCGGGACTATATGGCGTCGCCATCTCTAAAGGTTCCGGGTTCGATCCCCGGTCGGGTCAATGTAGAAAACGAACTTTTCTATATTGTCTCGGGTCTGGGTGTTGTGGTACCGTCGTTGTTTCTGATTTCTATAACACAAGTGCTTTAGCTACTGACCTTAGGACCAAAGCTATGTATGTGATGTTGTCTATAATATTATTATTTATGTAGTCAACTAGTCATACAAAAAGCTTAAAGTACAAAAAGTCCCGTAACATGGCCTTAAAAAGACATCGCAACAGTATCTGAAAACATTATTTTTGCATATTTGAAGTGATTAAATGAATATGAATAATGATGATGATGATGATACTTTTAAAGATTTATTTAGGAACATAACAATAACACCAATCAACTATGGTAACATTGCGGCATTAACTAGCATCTTTCAAGCGTCGACGTCGTGGCAGTGTCCAATCAGCGTTAAGTAAATGCTGCTGCGCAAGAGTTGCGTCAACACTGATTGGACGCTGCCACGACGTCGACGCTCGAAAAACGATAGTGTGGGGGGTCCCTATATAAGGTCCGATTTTATTAGTGTACATCCTGTTAACCTGTGACTATATTGGTGAAAAGCAATCGTAAAAACCAACTTTCAAATGTGTACCATAAAAACTAAAAAAGTTAAAAATCAAAATCAACAACATTGACTATGTATATACTTACTAACCATCTGATTATCCGTCTTATTCCTTCCCCTTGTCAGAGCTAAAAAGAGTTGAAGATAGGACGAGTTAATGCAATATATGAAGTCGATGTTGTTATTTTGTATTTTTATCTTTAACTTTTTTAGTTTTTATGATAGACATTTGAAAGTTGGTTTTAACGATTGTTTTTCATCTATATATTCACAGGTTAACAGGATGTACACTAATAAAATCGGACCTTAAATATACCGGTAACGTACCCTGGTCGTACCAGGCGCCGACGACGCTCTCGAGGTACATGTAGGACGTGAAGAAGCACACCACGCCGTCCGGCACGCACGCCGAGATCTGCGCACACCCAACATTGAATAGAATAGAATAGAAAAATATTTATTTGACACACACATCATACATAGAATACAAAAGAATTAAGATTAGAAAAAAATGTGTCAAAAAGGCCCCCGCTCAGCATTTCTCGTGACAGCCAGGGACATATCACGACGCTGATTTTCAGCAGGGACCCTGACGATTGAGTACTTAGGGCCATATTATACACGACTTATGGAATATACACCGTGTGACAAAGGCTCTGCCTTATTTCAAACTTGGTTGTTCCCACTTCTTATGACATTGAACAACTCTGCTAAAGAATTCTGGGTCATAAAACATAAAAAAATGTTTAAGTAAAAAAGGTTACAGGGGGTCGATTCTCTAACTAAAAAAAAGCAAGAAAACTCGTTCTAAATATCACCTAAGCGATACAAACAAACATAGCCTCTATTTCACTAAGAAGTGAGTTCACATTACTATTGTCGATGAGTGACTTCAATGTTTAAGTGACAGCGCTATCACCTAAGCAGTACAAACAAACCTAAACTCTATTTTGTTACAGGTTCACATTATCATTAATCGCGATTAGTAAAGCGATGTCAAAGTGATCGCGAGTTTGTTTAGAGAATCGAAAGGCTGATAAGATTTAGTAAGAAAGGTAAAGGCATATTTTTTGTTTTGACAGCTGTAAAGCCGTCCCTTTCTTTTAATTTTTATTAATTCATTTTATACAATTCTTAATTCTTCCTATTTATTTCACAGAAGGATGCAGAATTTAGGTGGTCTTATCGATGAAAATATCTGTATTACTTAACATTTTCTCCTGCAAATAAAGATTTTGACCTTGAAAACTTAGACTAGAGAACGCTTGCGACTTCATCCACATTGACAATTAAAAACTACTGTTCTGAAAGTATTTTCAAAATTGTATTCAACATGCGAACAACAAAATAGAGGTACAATTACAATGCTTTATATGGGTAAGACTTAACAGCTACACATTAATACCTATATAAACGGTTACACAAAGTATAGGATCTCAGTTCTCACCTCGACAAGTAACTGTCCGTAGTTCCGTATGACAGCAACGTCCTCTCTCGTCTCGTACTTGGACGAGATCGCCACTTGGTCGCTGCCTTTCGATACTATCTGAAAATATATTGTTGTTCACCCGCACTGCAGCTATAACATAAACGCTTAACAATATCTAAGTGGTGTTGTGTTTACGCCAAACTATATAAGGGTGGCCGAAAAAAGGGGCAAACGGAAGTACAAGGATATAGCACCTATAGACCTCCAACAATTTTCTGTAGTTATCGAATTTAGTTTTATTTTAAACAATTACTTTTTTTTAAAGCGACGATGATTTTGACACCCCTATAATAAGTGTCTTCGATCTTCAGACTTCTGCTTGACACTATTTTTGGGACACCTGTATGTAAGTGAAGTGTAAGAAGAAAGAAAACCATGAACGCTTTAATAAAACACTAAAATTTGTCACTCAATTATAAGAACCAGCGCACACTGCTACTTTTAGAATCAGTAGCAGCAACTAAAGAGCGCTCGCTGAGTCGCCAAATGATGTCGATGTAGGACCAACACAGTCGCAAAATCGCCGATCGCGGATGCCAAAAGTCGCACTGTGCGCAGGTTTTTTCATAAATACCTCACCATTGGTAAAATGCAAGGCCTAGCCAGCGTCATAGTGAACGAGCTCATTATCACAGGGTTAAAGTCCAATATCTTGGGATACATGTCCAGCGGCGATAACGTTCCTAAAACACAACCCATAATTTAATTTTCTTCGCCAACAAACAAACATTTAATTGTTAAATGCTGTCAAGAAATAATAAACATCAATCAGTGACAAAGCAACGTCCTACAACAACGAAGCTAAAACATCGTATCCCTATCCATCCCTTCAGGAGGTAACTCAGTTAAACGGTAGGTTTTTTTGGCAAAGCTCTTTCGAAACATGAAGAATAATAAAACAGAAACTAGCTATTCATTAGACAAGTGTTTAAAAAATAGTTGTATTACTTCTTGTATTTGCTAAATCTTCAATTACCTGACGTTATAATAACCGTTTGGAACCTAGAGAATACTGGCCGCATTGCTATAGAGGAGTCCATACATCTGCGAACAAGACAAGATAAAGATTGACACTGAATTTCGTGAGTTGCAATAATTTACGATCACGTGTGTTTTTTTATTTCATTTGTATAGGAAAGGCTGACATTTGATATCATAATGAACCATACGCAACAAGAATATGTGTATTTTACTACTGAACGTTGTTATGCCTATCGTACATGATATAAAATCGAATTCCCTGTGCGAATGATTTAGAATTCAAATGTAATAAGTAGTTTTTACTTCCTTTTTGTTAAATCATAAATCGTGGAGGTTAGAATTTAAAAGAGGTGCAAATTTCAATTGTGGCATTAAATTTGTCTCAAAGGCAAATATGATACAAACTGTGAAGGGGTTAGGGGAGCATCTGCTCGTCTTTGATCATCATTCAACCAATCTGATCAGGCGGCTACGTCTGCCAAGGCGTTGTCTCCACTAGAGAACCCGTTCGCGCCACCTTAAAGCGTAACTTACAAAACATGATAGTCACGAGAAATGCAGTATCGGGTTGGACACTGTCGGGGTCTTATCATCAAACGGCTCGATAATGATCGTGAACCCTTTAGTATATGTGGCGACGAGCGTGAGCGCGGAGAAGTGGCTCGGGTCCGGCACTTCCAGCGTGCGCATGAGTGGCGTAGCAGCGTAGCTTCATCATCATTATATCAGCCTATTGCAGTCCACAGCTGGACGTAAGCTAGAGAGCGCCAAAGAGCACAATACCCCCTTTTTTCATTCTTCCTAAGGTCGCCAGTCCATCGAGCTGGGGGCGTCCTACACTGCGTTTGCCAAAGCGTGTTGTTACAAAAAATGATACTCACGAGAAATGGAGTATCGGGTTGGACACCGTCGGAGTCCTATCATCAAATGGCTCGATGATGATCGTGAACCCTTTAGTATATGTGGCGACGAGTGTGGCGAGATGCGTGACGAGCGTGAGCGCGGAGAAGTGGCTCGGGTCGGGCACTTCAAGTGTGCGCATGAGGGAGGACAGGCGCGTCGCGCAGAAGCGGAGCGGCTTGCGCTCGATGCATACGCGGGAGGATACGTCTTTTAGGAAACCTGGAGATAATTTAATCCGTATTTATTTGAAGATCGCGAGATGCGAGCACGCCGGACTTGGTATCGCTATCTCTGAGGGTAGCTACACGCATATTCGGGCCGGCATTGTCGGTTCGGCAGTTAACATTGAACAACAAACACAATTCATTTACTATATTACAACCATCTACACATATTCGGTCTTGCCGCTTTGCCGATTTGCCAGCTTTGCTGGCCCAAATATGTGTCTAGCAACCCTGAGGTCCCGGGTTCGATTCAAAGTAACGTGGGTCATTGTTGAATATTGAGGCAACGGTTACGTTTCGCATGAACCTGACCGACAGTAAAAAAATACAAGTTTTTTTTCAAATCTGATAATTAAGAATTTGTCTATTGCTGATTTTAAATGCCTAGAAACATAGAAACTGAAATCTCAATTACTAATTTTGCCTGCGCTAAGCTAAAATTTGACAATAGCACATCAACTTGAAATCACGTCGAAAATTTAATTCTTCACAAATACTACTAACGACTACATAATTGGTTAATTTATATTATAAATAGCAACGCTTTTCTGTTGTTTAAGAGGTTCTTTTCTACAAAAACTATACCAAAGTAAATGGCATCAAAAAAACAAATGACATCTAGATCTAAATAAAATTATCTTTCAGCTACGGGCGACTACTGCACAATGAAACTGATTGTACATCTGCAGGCGACTTCGAAACTGATCAAGTCTAAACAGAATGTTCGCATACCGGCAGGCGACTCCTGCACGACGTGCTGTATGCGCAGGCGCGTCTTGAGGTACTCCACGAAGCGCCGCAGGAAGCTCAGGAAGTGCTCCGCGTTGCGGATGTTGCCCGGAACCACCTCTGGGACAAAATAGATAAAAATAAAATAAAAATGTTTTATTACATAAATAAACTTCGTTTACAACACCTTTTGGTAACCTTCCTTTTAAGTATAAAATACCTGTAGTAGGAGATCACCGCTCTTCCAAAAGTATTAACATTACATTCTTAGTTAGTGTGTTTGTGTGATGTATTGAGTGAATTAGTGTGTTGTGTTGTGAGTGGTGTATTGAGTGAATTAGTGTGTTGTGTTGTGATTGTGAGTGGAGTGTTACCTAGTTACCTCTTATTTATGTTACAGTGTCATAACAGTAGTAGTAAAAAAATATTTAATCTATGGCATTTGAGTGAATAAGTTAGTGGCATAGCTGGGCGTTCCTCATTTTTCGTAGGCTGCACTCTTTTGAATTGTATCGAACGCCTAGACACGTCTAAGACTCAGTAAATTTAAAGGTTAGGCTTCGATTTTATTTAAAATAGGTAACATTAAAAATTATAGTAACAATTATGCACTGTTCATTCAGTTTCAATAATAAAATGGTTGCTTTCTATAATAAATGAAAAATAAATAAATAAAAGTGTTAAGGTGAATCCTCGTTAACTCTGTATCACTATGCACCGTAGCACCGTGTATTCGGCCCACTCACCATTAAGCACCTCATCGGGCAGCACGGGGTTCCCCAGGAACAGATCTGCGTCGCGCGCCTCCGCCGCAGCCCGCAGCCCCTCCACCAGCGTCTCGTACTCCGCCGTCAGCCGCGCCGCGTCTTGCTCGCGGATCCTACACCACAAACATGTCACAACGGCATCAGCATCGGCATTTCAGCTTAAACACGTCCACTGCGGAATGTATGCGTCTTACTCGCGGATCCTATATGACAAGCATGACAATGTCGACGTTTAGGCGCTTTGCAGACGGCGGGGCGGGCCGGGCCGGTCAATTTCACCGCGAACGATAGCGCAAAGTGAATCCTATACTACCAACGCACAAGGAGGGCAAAAAGACCGCGCCGCAGGTGCCCGGGCACTGGCGGCGCGGCGGTGTGCTTTGTGTTCGCGGTGCGACGGGCGTCAGGTAGACGCGGTCAAAAAGATTGCTCCGTCCGGCTGTCTGCAAAGCGCCTTAAAAATGGAGGTTGAAGGAATCTTGTTCGCGAGTCCTATAAGAACGCCATCAATAATGATGGAGGCTGAAATCAGCCATAGGACGTCTACAGCTAAACATAGACGTCTTGCTCGCGGATCCTAGATGACACAGACACGTCATTGTTTAATGATGAAGGCTGAAATCAACCATAGGACGTCCACATGAACATACGCATCTTGCTCGCGAGTCCTATATGACACAGACATGAGACATGGCATCATTTAATGATGGAGTCTGAAATCAGCCATAAGATACTACTGCTGAAGATAGGCGTCTTGCTCGCGGATCCTATACAACAAACATGTGACGCGTCATCGTTTAATGATGGAGGCTAAAATCAGTCATAGGACGTCTACTGCTGAACATAAGTGTCTTGCTCGCGGATCCTATACGACATAGAAATGAAACGTCATCATTTAATGATGCAAGCAAGGCTGAAACCAGCCGTAAGACTACCTACTACTGCTGAAGATAATCATCTTGCTCTTGAGTCCAATATGACACGTCATCATCATTGGGACATTCACTGCTAATCATAAGCCTCACCCAATGACTTCTGGATTTGCTGATTGGAAACGATCACAGTCTTCTCTAACTACTGTAATCCTTGCGTGCTTCTATCGATGGTACGTCTTGTCAGCTTGACGCTGAGCGACTCGATACACACGTTGTCGATGTTGTGGTTAATAGTCAATATAGCCATACACAATACTCATTTATATAGTTAATTATTTTCAACTTACTGAGCCACAGACTTCTCCAACTGCTGCAGCGCTTGCGCACTTCTATTGATAGTGCGTGCCGTAAGCTTGACGCTGAGCGAGTCGATGCACACGTTGTCGATATTAGTTATAACAGCTACGGGACTACATACCAGCTAGTGGGGATAACATACAGCGCAACAGACTTAGTCTTCAACTTACTGAGCCACAGACTTCTCCAGCTGCTGCAACGCTTGCGCACTTCTATCGATAGTGCGTCTCGTGAGCTTGACGCTGAGCGAGTCGATGCACACGTTGTCAATGTTGTGGTTAACAGTCATAATAGATACGAGACTTTGCATCGGCTAGTGAGGAGATAGTAGAACGGTGCAACAAACTCAGTTAAAAACTCACTCTGCTACAGTTTTCTCTAGCTGCTGTAGTGCCTGCGTTCTCTTGTCTATGGTGTGCTTCTTTATGCACGTCCTAAAAGTAAAACTTAGCCCTACCACTGCTTTGGGACTAGAAACAAACTTATTATTAACTTACTGAGCCACAGACTTCTCCAGCTGCTGCAGCGCTTGCGCACTCCTATCGATAGTGCGTCTCGTGAGCTTGACGCTGAGCGAGTCGATGCACACGTTGTCGATATTGTGCGCCTCGTCGAACACCACCACGGCCTCGCGGTGCAGCTCCTTCGACACCACTTCGGCTATCTTCGGGTCGAGGAGGTAGTGGTACGAGTACACTATTATCTCGGCGTGGACTATCTGTGTGGAGGAACGTTTTATGTTTAAGGCTGCCATAGAGTGCGTACCCTATAGAATAGAGTGACGATACGGATCATCTATTTCCAAAACTGATATGTGATTTTCACTTAAACTAAATAGGAGTTGAAAAATACTAAGACATGTTACTGCTCAAAAAACCGGCCATGTGCGAGTCGGCCTCGCGCATGAAGGGTTCCGTACCATTATTTATAAAAACGGCAAATAAATCATGCCTGTTGTATAGGAGCCTCCATAAATATTTATTTTATTCAGTTTTTTAGTATATTTATTGTTATAGCGGCAACAGAAATACATCATCTGTGAAAATTTCAACTGTCTAACTATCACGGTTCATGAGATACAGCCTGGTGACAGACGGACAGCGGAGCCTTGAGCCGAGCCCGTTTTACCCTTTGGTACGGAACCCTAAAAATGGCGGAATCGCTGTCGAAAAAAATTACATTACTACACAATAGGGTAAGCGCTCCATGAAGGCTGCTTCATTACGTTGTTTGATGTAGGAAACCTACTTTCAACGCTATTTGAGTTGTAATGATATTGCGATGCTTTACCACCTCGCTACCGTCGTCGATTCGAATTTGACATTTACATCAAACAGGGTCCATTTAAAATTTCGGAGCCTCGGGAACTTAACGGTAAACGATAACTTATACTTATACATACAAGCATCAAACTTAGTGTAATTTCCACACTTGCATACTATTTGTTAATGCAAAACCTATAGTAAAACAAAATAAAATAACAACCAGTCTTGACCGGACTTACACTTGTGTGAGTAATTCACACACTAGGAATTCTACTAATAAAAAAAACAGAGAGTAGCACGGATATTTAAAAAAAACGCGCACAGTGCAGCAACAGTACCGTAAATTAATAAAACTTACGGCAAACCGCGCCAAGAAGTAGGGACACCAGTTCCGGTCGGCGCCGTACTGCTTGAGGTCGTCGATGGTGTACACGCCGAACGGCAGCATCGACTCCTTGCCCTCGCGGTTGAAGCCCTCGTAGAACTGACCTGCCGCATCGTACCAACAACTGTTTTACACCCTATTATTTAAATTTTGTGTTTTTTTAGTAACAATATTTCTATCGGGTGTTGACGGTAGTATACCGCAACATTGATCAGAAAATACGCTGGCTTTGACAGCGAGAAACACTTGAAAGATTTCGTCGGGTCAGTTACTATCGTCTCGGTAGCTTAGTTGGAAAAGCATTCGCCCGGTATGCGATGGTCGTGGGTTCGGATCCCACCTGAGGCGGACGATTTTTTTAAAGTATTAAAAATCATACCCTATTATTGTTACTAACTAGTGTTGTCCTAAAGTCTTATCATAATGGGACTTCAGTTCTTTTTTGGAGACTGAGTTCTTTTTAAAGACTTGAGTACGAGTCCAAAAAGTCTTTGAGATTTTGAAAAAATAATTGAGTCAAGCATGACTACGAAAACTCGTGTCGTGTCGTGACTGAGTCTTTTCAAAAGAACTTGGGTCTGACTTTAAGTAATATAAGCCAGCGTTCGTTACTACACGCCTATCACCGCGCAAAATAAAATTTACGAGATATTATTAAATAAAATGATACGCACCAGATCAAATATCAGATCTATAAAGGCTCAAAGGACTCAAAGGACGTGAAAAGACTCAAAGGACTCGAAAAGACTCGAAGGACTCAAAAAACCTTATGACTCGCGAGACTAATAGTCTCTAATCATGTAAAATGACTCGAGTCTCGAATTTAACACTGAAGAACACAAGTCTTTTACAACACTAATTATTGCAGATTGCTAACAACTAACTAACTATTGTTAAGCTTGCTATACCTGGCCTTGCTACAATTTTAAAACGTTAAAGGCGCATTTACATTGGTCGATAAGTCGGCCCGGTCGGTCGGAGGGGACCTCAGACTAACGACCAATGTAATCTATGGGTCGATAACTTGATCTATTCAAACGAGGTAACGACCGACTTATCGAACAATGAAAATGCGCCTTTAAAATGGTTAATATCGCTGTTGGCTTAACCACAGAAAAGGGATCACGTAGCGAGTTTTACTTGTTCTGTGGCCTTAACCATTAATGGTGAGGTAGATTATTGTTAAAAATCAATTTAATTCAGCCTCTTAAAACATTTTTTTTTTAGTTCTTCAGTTGGTCATAAAAATACTTAATTTTTATAGTTTTAAAAATTAAAAAACTTTATTTTATGGATGTAAAAAAAAACACATCCCCATACAGCCATACTAAACAGTCAATCAACCTTTATGAGTTGCATGGGAATATTGAAACCGATAAATCAAACCTAGAAAGAAGTTTATATAAATATACTCATATATAAATTTGACCTTTGATATCACATTAAAAAAATTTTGGTGCTAAATAAAGGCCTAGCTAACTTACATGTGGGCACTGAGCTGTCGCTTTCGTGTTTATCTCGTATGTAGCTAGCAGTTAGAGCATGACATTTGCCATCCACTGCCTTGCCTTCTCTCTCCCTCGACACCTACAAAATAAAGACTCTTTCTTTTAGTCAAACATAAAGTTTTTATAGCTTACACCTAAATTTATGATGTATGTATCTTTTTACAATTTATTTAAAAAGTTGAAAAATTCCAACCAAATGGTCATTGCAGTATCTTTTCATACATTAAAACAAGTAGCTGAATTTTTCACATATGGTTTACCTAAGTTTGTAGATAAACTCATGCTCATCTAGATTTTTTCACACTTTTAAAAGTCAAACTATACATTTCTTTACATCAGGCTGTTTTACAAAAGAGGCCGGTACAATGAAATGAAGTTCAGCTTATATTTGAGAAGTACAGCTAAAACTGTAGCAATATGCAGCTAAACTGCTGACATTACTTTTACTGCTAAACAAGTTTACTTTTTTTATTTTAAATTAGTAAGAATAAATGCATTTTTTTTTAAATACAACATTGCATACTTAGCTCTGAATGCTCTGATCCTAAGGTAAGTAGCTAAAGCACTTGTTTTAGACTTCAGAAACAATGACGGCAAAACAACACCCAGACCCAGGCTGTTATAGTACACTTTTAGTTGTGGCTTAATAACAGCCATACATTTGAATTTCCAGAATGTAGCATTTGTTTTAACAAGGCCTAATTCTTACGTCAGGATGTATACAGAGATTCTTCCGGGAGGTGAGGACGACACCAGTCAGGCTGGGCTTTTCCCCCTGGCTCGTCTCATAATACTTGATCAGATTCTTCAATTCTTCTAGGACCTTCTCTATTTCAGGAACTGTTCGGGAGCAGTAGATTAATTTTCTGGAACATATATTATAATTGTGTTCAAATGAAATTATACATGAAAGAAAGGATTAAATTAAATATTACTTGAAGGAAAAGTTCAGAACACCAGACTGACACTAAAATCATTTTAAAAAGATGTATGTAACTAATAGTAACAATGTTGTTTCTTGAAAACACACTGTTTGACATAACAAAGTTTTGGACGCAGCAACAAAATACGTTACAGAATGTTGGAGGCCTTTGCCTAAAAGCTAATAACAATGTCAGCTAGGTATTCTGAAATGAATATAACTATTGAACCTGAACATACAAAGTTTAGTCCCAATAAAAAAGCAATTAAGTAGGTAATTACAATGGATGTGGTGTAAATCATGTAAATAATAAAACGATTCTTACCTGACATGGTGTGGATTCTGAATCATGTAAGCCACAATCAGTGATAGCAGCGAAATAGTCTTTCCAGTGCCTGAAGGCATTTCCAACAATCCGTGACCCTAGGAATAAAAACGGTGCGGCGGTAAGTTTGCATTAAGCGCCACTTCAGACAAGCATAAGACTTAAACATAAGATTACTAATTTGTGTTATTACTTTATGCGTAAGAACAATCAATTTAATAAGGAATTAACTGTTTTACCTTTGCATCTAAGGCTCGCTTTAGCTCCAGCATATAGGCATATTGCTCGGGATAAATGTAATCGTATGGAAAATAAACCAGCAACCCATCAACGGTTAACCTAAAATTGTAACAAGGTATTTAGAATATTCTCTCTAAAAAACAAATCACTCAGTGAAGAAGAATTAAACAGTGGTAAATGCTTACTTCATCTCGAAAACTTCAACCACGCAAAGCTAATAATATGTATTAAATGCACTTAAAAATAATGAACAAAGCGGATGCCGAAAATCTGAAATTGAAGAATCTTGTTTGGCATACATTCAGTTTCATTCTAATGTTTATTATGTTGTTAAGAAATTTGTTTAATTACTTCAAAATATGTAAGACATAGTTTGGAAAACTGGAAAACAGCAAGACTAAATAGCAAACATTGGAAAAATCCATCAAAATGGAACAATACATAGAATAGGTGTCAACTGTCACTTTGACATTGAAAGGTTTTACTATTTACGAAAATAGTAAAAAATTGTAAGCGCAGAAAGATGATGCGGACCATATAGTCATCCGTCTTCGTAAACATTGCACAGGAAAAATGAAGTTAGATAGAGCCCTTTCACACGAGCGATTTTAATCGGCGATTCTTTGGCGGAGCGAGTTCGCAGCGAGCACGCGGCGGCTCGCGGCGTGCACGCAATGATATCGCCGCGATAACGCCGCGTGCTCGCTGCGAGTCGCCGCGTGCTGGCGGCGAGTACCTGCAGACATTGCACAATTATTTGTTAGTAGCAATCTACCCTCATTCTGACACCGTTTTGTAGTATTCTGTCTGAGTCCCTTTTGTAAATGACGTAAGCCGTTACCGACGGTAAAGAATACCAAGCGCGAGTTCGCCGCGTACTCGCAGCGGCATTATCGCGGCGGTTAATAACTCGCGGCGATATCGTTGCGTGCACGCCGCGAGCCGCCGCGTGCTCGCTGCGATCTGGCTCCGCCGAGGAATCGCCGATTAAAATCACTCGTGTGAAAGGGCTCTTAAACTATACAATATCATCGAGGTATGCTAGTAAGTTTGTATGGAGCAGATAAAAAAATATGTTGCGCCCATAGAAAAAGTTGTTTTAAAATATATGATCAGCTAGTTTTAAGGAGTGTCACATTCTTTTGTACACCCTGTATTGCTCTGATCCGAAAGTATAGCTAAAGCACTTGTGTTATAGAAATCAGAAACAACGAGGGTACACCAACACTCAGACCCGAGACAGTACAGAAAAGTTCGTTTTCTACTTCGACTCGAATGGGAATCGAAACCGTGGCTTCAACGATGGCAACGCCGAGTCCGACATACCACCTCGGCTGCGGAGGTACTTAGTCGATTAATGTTTAAGTATTTAAAGTAAATAAATGTGTGTTGTTAGGGTTATGCGTCACGCGTTGAGTAAGTATCGCATTTATTTGCGATAACCAACAGTACACAATAAACACCTTTGACCTGACTGATAATAAATGCAAATATCAAACAGAAACATATTTATGTAAGTACTTTTTATAGATCACCTAGGTAGTTACTCCTATTTGCATTGAAGCTAATTTATTCAGTAGATATCAAAATGGTGAAAATAGCTGTTTTAGGAGCCGGCATAAACGGACTAGCTTGTGCAGTGAAAATCCAGGAAACTTACAAAGACGCAGAAGTAAAAGGACAACATTTTAATATAGGTGTGCTAATTATTCATCGTCAATGCAATATTTAAGTACTCATTAATTTGTGTGTTGCCTAGGTAGTGTTGATTTCGAATGAGTTCTCCCCGGATACAACGGCCGATGGGGCCGGTGGACTGTGGTACCCATATCTCTGTGGCTCTACTTCAGAGGATCTTCTAACGTAAGTTGGCACTCTTGCTTGACTATACAAGAGTGGTGCAAAGTGCAATAATTTGATTTAGCTAATAGTCCATCACAAATACATATTAAAGCAATTGTAAACGTCTTACAGGCGTAGGTACTCTCCTACCTAGTTACCTACTACTTACTAGGCCAAATTTGTTTTAATTTTCATTTTACAGGAAATGGGGATCCGCAACTTATAGATTTTTACACAAACTCTGGCTTGAAGGAGGATATAACGTCTGTTTGATGCCGATCTACGATTTTTATAGAAATAGCCAGGAACTACCGCGTCCGAAATGGGCTAACACAGTGTTTGGATATCAGCGATTTGACGAAACTAAGCTAAAATATTATAGCAAATTCTACAATGTAGAATTCAAGCAAGTATTGCAATGATTACGTGATTGCGTTTTATATGTGATTGCGTAACTAATATGTGATTACTTTCTTTAAGGTCAGGCATGACATTTGTTACGTTTGTAGTCCATCCGTCGTCCCTCCTGAAGTATTTCATGCGAAGATTTCAAATTGAACATGGTAAGATCTTGCGGGCCAAAGTCACTTCCTTGGGGGAGCCCTGGCTGAAAGAGTACGATGTGTTGGTGAACTGCGCAGGCCTTGGTGCTAGGGATTTAGTACCTGATAGTTCAGTGTTTCCAATAAGAGGACAGATTTCGAAGGTTAGTTACTCCTCATGTCGTAAGGAAATTGCAATTTAGCTTAGGCCACGCACTCGTCCAAAATCTGTGACCGAGTTTTTGTAGGAGAAAATACAACGTACTGATTGTGTAATAAAATAGTGCAACGCACCCGTCCTAAAAAATCGGCCAAGTGCGAGTCGGACTCGCGCACGTTTATCGTATGGGAGCCCCCTTAAAGATTTTTTGTATTCTGTTTTTTAGTATTTGTTGTTATAACGGTAAAATAAATATATCATCTGTGAAAATTTAAACTCTCTAACTATCACGGTTCATGAGATACAGCCTGGTGACAGACGGACAGACAGACAGACAGACGGACCGACAGACAGACAGACGGACAGTGGAGCCTTAGTAATAGGGCCACGTTTTACCCTTTGGGTATGGAACCCTAAAAAGTAGGTCTGAAATCCTATGGAAAATCGGCCCGACTATCGGTCGAAAAAGTATGACGTGAGCGCGTGGACTTATAGTAACTCGTACTAGTAGTTACGTTAGATATTTATTTTGTATCCTACCTAGGCTAACTAACCAAGGATTATTTTTGTTTTATCAGGTGATCGCTCCATGGGTTAACAATGTCGTCATTGATGAAGATAGTGGCAACTACATCATTCCAAAGTAAGATTCAGCTGCGACAAAAGGCGTATAGAAAGAGATAGAAACGTTTTATACTTACAGGATATTAATTAATTCTGTGAACTGCACATTAGGTAGCACGAAACTCCTGAAATCTTGGAAATAGCTTATTTTACTCAGAGGAGATCTTATTTAATTTTAATAGGTTGTTTTATTCCTAAGGTTCTTTTTATATGAGCACCTATAAATAAACTGCGGTGCGGTATGTTGCAGCATGTTCACGTGTGTGCTGGGCGGGACTCACCAGGAGCACGACTACAACACTCGCATCGATGACGCCGACACCGACTACATTGTCAACGGGTGTAGGACGATCATGCCTGGACTAAAGGTACGTATCATAAATAACAATTATTTTTGTAAATTAGTGAAGCACAATATGCACCATAGACATGCGATATGAGATATAAGGCACTTAAAATTGTTTATCCAACCACTGCTAGTGCAGAGAAAATGCAGTGCAAGGAAGAAACTCACTCCTGTGATGCTGTCTGTCGGCATATTTTTAAATAAGCGTGTTTACAAGAAAATAGGAATGGTGCAAGCATTATTTATTTTAAACCTCTGGAGATGCGACTTGAGTTAAACATTGGTGAATCTATGAACTCTATGGTAATGGGTACTGAAGTACTGAAACATATGGGTTAAACTGAGAACTTCGTTTTTTTAAGTCTGTTAATCCACTCGCTCAGTTTGCACACACATGTGTAACGGGGCCATTATTATTCAATTGTTTTTTTTCGAGCAACAGTATTCTTTTGTATATGTAAGGTACAGTTACACATGCTTATTTTAAGCACGAAAGCATGCTTCAACCGAGCATTTGCTGCTTACAAGCACGTGTGTCCATACCTTGCTCAAAATAAGCATGCTTATTTCGAGCATAGTCAAAAATCGACAGGCGTGCGATTTTTGAGCATGCTACCTATGGCGCGGGTGGCGGGGGGCGTGGTTTAAGCACGTGTGGACAGGTCTGCTTATTGAGCATGCATGTTAGTAGTATTCCGATCGTCGCTGCAGGAACACGCGCCGATTTCGCGCCAATAATGGCTCGTTGGGGTGACGAGGAGACTTTGAAATTTGTCCATCGGAACAACGAATGTTTGTGGAATCCTCGCTCACCACTGTACAAAAACAATATTGCGAGAAATAATCCAATTAACATTATGATTTTATTCAATTCTGTTGTAAGGGCCATTGTTTTTCCATTATTACACAGAGAAATGTCGAATCCGTGAATCTCCAGACCGTGCTATCGAGCATGTGTGTTGAATGGTTTGCTTTGAGCAAGCTTATTTAAAAGCTTGCTTATAATAAGCATGCTTAATAGAAGCAAATGTATCGAGTTTCAACAGCATGCTCATTTTAGGCATGCTAATAAGCATGCTATTTTTGAGCATGTGTAACTGTAGCTGCTTTCGTTTTCAGCATGCGAAATTCGTGAACCACTGGGTAGGTCTGAGGCCCGGTAGACATGAAGTCAGGCTGGAGGCGGAGGAGAGTAGCGGAATGCCGGTCGTAATACATAATTATGGCCACGGTAAGTTGATTATTAGGATGAACATACTTAAATATAGCTTCCACAAAATGACAATAAACCGAGTAAGGTTCTGTAAGTGTAGTCAAGAAAGTCAAGGAGCATGCCAGCTGCGCGGCCAATGGGGAAACCCTTGGTTCCATTTCACTTAAGGCACCGGAGGCACCGTGACGTTTTAGTACCCACTAAGGCGCGGGCTCCTTCTGAGGCCACTTACCCCTCCAGCCGTTCCCCCGCTGTTAGAGGATAGTCCGTTATTGCATTTCCACGCGGCACGCGGCACGGCACGCAGCTGACCACATCATGATGTTGATAGGCCAGATCAATGAATCAGTCAGCGTTTGACGATATGACCGACTACTTCATGAAAAGGCCAAACGTTGGTGGTCATATCGTAAAACAGTTATATTCTCCACCGGTAGAGGCGCTGATGTCGCTTTGTAATTGTGGTACAACATGGCGGCGGGCCATTATTATTCTGTTCTTGTGAATTGTGAAAGTGAATAATAAGTGTAGGTAAATAGAAGATTAAATTGCAGTGAATTATCGTTAAGACATTCAGCTAGGTAATTTTTAACAAAGTCACTCGAAAAAAGGCGCAACGTCAAATTATTGTGGAGTTCGACATGTAATTTGGAGGTTAGTTAGGTTATTTAAATCATTTTATTTATAAGTTTCCTTTTAAAATTACAAATATTTATAATGTTTTATTTATCTATTGCCCAAAATTAATATTAAAACGAATTCCAGTAACTTTTAAACGTATTTATACCTTATTTAATGATATGGCCAAACGTTGATTGACATATCATCAAACATTGGCGTTTAAACGATATGGCCAGTTTTGTTTGGCCGTTTTATGAAATACGACCATTTTATAAAATACTTCATGATGTGCCGGCCACATCATGAAGTGTTTAATTTTAAGATCGGGCTACGACATACATACAGTCGAGACTTGAGTTTACTACTGACCAACGTCTTGGTGAACACTTGGACTTGTAATACATTTTGGTTGTAATTACGTAGTATTATTCTGTCTCTATGGTTGTATTGTGTTTGTGTGAATAGGGTCACAGACCCTGGCCAAGCGTGACTAACAAAACACGATATGATATAGCGATTTATCGACACCCAACTGTCAAATTAATTTTTTTTTTGACAATCTGAATTTCTGACTTTTTGCGTTAACATTCTGCGAAATCTGACAATACGCGTATCTGGCATTTTGCTTCTGACATAGAGCTAATAAATAACCGAAACAGCGAGCATGACCGTGACAACACCGGCACGGACGACATGCTTGCTGTTTCGATAAAAGTGCAAGATGGCGGCTGTGTATATCATATTTTGACAGTTTGTTGTCGATTAATCGCTATATCATAATCGTGTTTTGTTGGTCATGCTAGGGGCTGGTGTAAGAAGTAATATGTTTTTAGGTGGAAGCGGTTTAACATTATTCTGGGGGTGCGCTCAAGAAGTTGTGGACATATTAATGAAAGTAATACCAGTTACAAATTTACAAAAGTCGAAACTTTAATGGTAACCATTTATTAAAATAACATTACAATAAACATTTTATTCAATAAGTTATCTTTTATTCGTGCAAAATTATTGATTTAAAAGTATAATAAGTATTCCATGCTTACATAATTAAAAGGATATTGCATAACAGTTAATATTAAAATTATAGGGAATAAAATTGCTTGATGGACCCGATACAATTAAACATTGCTCTTTAATAGTATCAAAAAATATAAAAAAATGCCTACTACTTCTTACTCTTACACTTAGTTTTCTTCACAGTGTCGTATAGATCTGACCTCCTTTGCGATCTAATAGGTATTTGGCTTCGCACTTCCTCCACGACATTCAAGTCTGTAACGAGAGTACATACATATTTATTTTCAATCATCATCATCATTTCAGCCACAGGACGTCCACTGCTGAATATCCCCCAGTGGCTTCCAGATCGGCCGGTTGGTAGCGACCTGCATCCAGCGGCTCCCTGCAACCTTTACCATTTTTTATTTTGAATATAATATTTAGTAATTGGCGCACCCTGATCCTGGAGGCTGGATTTTTTTGCATTGTGTTATCTTTATACGAATCGTTTGGGCATAATTTCGAACTGCAGACTTTGGAGGCATCTTTCGAAAGGCTTATCCTGGTACAATCAATTCAATTCAATTTGATCATGCTCTTATAGGGAAAGTCGTATTTTTTGACGTTAAGTATAAATAAATATAAATAAACATCACATACATTGCTCTGCTCCTATGGTAAGTAGCGAAAGCACTTTAATCTTTTAAACTTTCGCGTTGCATTATAACTAAAACTTATAATAACGGGTCAATACTACTACACACTATCACATACTCACAGAGTAAGAATTGTACTACGTAAAAATACTATAGTAGGTCGCGTTTAGACTCGTTATTATAAGTTTTAGCGAAAGCACTTGTGCTACAGAAATCAGAAACAGCGAAGGTAACACAACAACCAGACCCGACCCGAGCAATATAAAAAAGTTCGTTTTCTACATTGAAATGACCCGACCGAAACCACCCTACCTTATACAGGGTGTTAGGTAAATGGTATATCGAGCCGAAACTAGCCTATGTTAACATATGCATGTCATCACCAGCCTGTATCCGTCCACTGCTGGACACAGGCCTCTCCAAAAAGAGGGTTTAGCCATAATCGCCACGCTTGGCAGGCGGGTTGGCGACCGCAGTTTGGCCAATGGTGGAGAGGAGACGCTGCTGCCCGTCTTCTTGTGGCGGTTCTCCTGTAGTCGCCTCTTACGACACCCATAGGAAGAGAAGGGGTGGTGCTATTCTTTTTACGTGCCGGCACCACACGACACATAACATATACAATTGCATGTAAGTAGATACTATGGTCAAGTCAATACTATGTAGTCAGAAATTTGATATCATTAAAAAAAACATACCATACAGATTCTAAAAATTTTGTTTTGTTAAAAAAATAAAATGATGATATCCTTGACTTTACCTTTTATTTAAATGCATATGGTAACATAGGTGCGTTTCGGTTTGAAATACCATTATCTTACACCCTGTATAGTCCGGCACGCTCGCCTCTCGGCTACGGAGGTAGCTAAATGTTGGCTTAAATTCTTTATTAATGTATGATGCGTGGTGTATGACGGTGAGGCTACCCACCGATCTCGTGCAGCAACATGCCCGGCTTCTCGTCGAGCTTGGCGGCCACGGCGCCCCAGGGGTCCACGAGCGTGGAGTGCCCCCAGGCCACGTACCTAGTAATGTAACATAAATATGTATTTTTTACAATGTTTCAAATTCCACAAGAAAAATCCATAGGAATGTTCTATTTATGTATGGTTTCTAATTTCTTTACAACAACTTTTCCTATGAGAGCAACATCGAAATCGTGATTTTATTTTCAGATACTCCATACATTATCATCGAGGTATGCGAGTAGGTTTGTATGGAGAAGATGAAAAAAATTCACGATTTCGATGTTGCTCCCATAGAAAGAGTAATTGTATATGACCAGCTGATCACGTGGTTTAAAGGAGTGTCCTGTTTTCTTGGACACCCTGTATAATAAATATTGGACAACATTACATACATGCTCTGATCCTAAGGTAAATAGCTAAAAGCGCTTGTATTATCAGAATTTTAGTTTAGTATTTTAGAATATTAAATTAGAAATCAGAAACAACGAGGGTACCACAACACCCAGACCCGAAGACAATATAGAAAAGTTCGTTTTCTACATTGACCCGACCGGGGATCGAACTCGGAACCTCAGATATGGAGACGTCATATATAGTCCGGCGTGTTCGCCTCTCAGCTATGAAGATCGTTGTAGAAAAAAACCGGTCAAGTGCGATTTGGACTTGCGCACAAAAGGTACCGTACCATTATTTATAAAAAAGGCAAAAAACACACGTTTCTTGTATGGGAGCTTCCTTAAAAATTTAGTGTATTCTGTTTTTTAGTACTTGTTGTTATAGCGGCAACAGAAATACATCATCTGTGCAACTCTCTAACTATCACGGTTCAGACAGACTGACAGACAGATAGACAGACTGACAGACAGACAGATAGACAGATAGACAGACAGACAGACAGACAGACAGACGGACTGCAGAGTCTTAGTAATAAGGTCCCGTTTTACCCTTTAGGTTCGGAACCCTAAACACAGAACACAATAAATATTTATAGGGGCTCCCATACAACAAACGTAATTTTTTGCCGTTTTTATAGATAATGGTACGGAACCCTTCATGGGCGAGTCCGACTCGCAATTAACCGGTTTTTTTTAAAATTTTTTAATTAATTATCCACGCACCCCGCGGTGTCATCACGCGCCGGGCTCACGAGCGCCACCCACAGCTGCAAGTCGTTAGCCCTCGCGCGCCCGAGCAGCTCCCAGTGCCGCGGGCCCGTCGTCATGTTGAACGCGCCGGGGTAGATAAGGACCGAACAGCCTGGAGGCACAGCTTAAGAGCGTTAGGGACTGCGCCTACGCACGGCACGGCAACTGATTTTTAGGTGACCATTAATAATGTACCTTAATCAATAAATTGTTTTCACAATCACATCAATTAGCTAGCTTCAAACTAAGCAAATATTGGACAACATCCGGTGGCGGGCATTAGTTTTATGCTGAGGTAGGCAGTAGATACTTACTTAAGTGTTTTACTTGAAACCACTAATTTTCATCAATGACACACATTTTAAGTATCTTCTGCTTACCTCATTTTATTTACCAGGTAGGCACTACTTAATTGCCTATATGCATCGCACGCATCTGACAACATCACATACTGCTCGATCCTAAAGTAAGTAGCTATATAGCACTTGTGCCGGAGCACGAACCACTACACCCAGACGATCGTCACACGCGTCTTATTCATATTAATACACTATGGTCAAAATTAATAATTCGGTATTCCTAAACATACCGTTAACGCGGGTTGCTGTGACCACTATCATTGAAATTTTAACCCAAGTGCTATAATATTAAGGTAAATTACTATTTGTCACCAAAAAATGCCTCGCCGTGCCGTCCCGATAATGGGCGTCCCAATCCCTTAACATTAACGTCATTAAGCCGGATGCTAATGGCCAAAGACAGGGAAAGATGTAAAAAATGGACAAGAATTTTATCCATAGGGGGGCCACATAACAAACAAACAGAAAGGTAATAATCATAATTAAATAGATAGTATAAATCTTTGTAAGAATTGTTAAGGGGAAAAATAAAGAAGAACTTATAATGGTTTCCATAAAGGTACTTGTCGTAACTGAATTTTGCGCAGATATGGACACCGTTTATTTAAGCCACCAAACTCACTTTGTCACCTCACTAAAAAGAAGTACAGTACCTTCCTGAGCCATAATGTGTGCCATCTCGGAGAAGCGCAGATCATAGCAGATACCGATGCCAATTTTCACCCCGCAAAATTCAAAAGTAGTGATCTGGTCTCCAGCCGACAGTACTTCCGATTCTTTGAACGTTATCTTGTTTGGAATGTCTATGTCGAAGAGGTGTACCTGGAATTTTGAACAATTTTATTATTTTGTTGAGTCATTCTTAGTGTTTTCCATAAATTGTTACAGACTGTACAGGGGTAGCTTATACTTTGAATCTTGAGAAAAAAAAGGGGAATGCCCATTAATTAAAGACTACTACCCCCTTTTAAAAATAAACCCTGTTATGTTTATGGCATTAGCGTTCTGCCATAGCCCATGGTGATTCTTTCTTAGCAACCAATGCTTGATGTGTAAGATTCAAACACTTCTTGTGAGAAGAAAAGTCGACACGAAAGGGAAATGCCCTACACAATATCACACACTATAAATGAAGGTCACACATGCAAACACACACACAGATATATACACACTATAATTACCTTCCTGTGCTGAGCCAGCAGCTTCCCAGTGCCGTCCCACACGGTGCAAGTGTTGTAGATGGCGCTGCCGAACCGCTCGGGCAGCGTGCCGCCCACCACGCACACGCCGGCCTCGGCCGCGGCCTTCGACAGCGCGCGGCAGGTCGCACCGGATGGCACCTCTTCGGCATACTCCTCAAAGAATTCTAAAAGATATTAGTAACTTTATTGCGTTTTTAGGGTTCCGTAACCAAAGGGTAAAACGGTATCCTATTACTAAGGCTCCGCTGTCCGTCTGTCTGTCTGTCTGTCCGTCTGTCACCAGGCTGTATCTCATGAACCGTGATAGCTAGAGAGTTGAAATGACGGATGATGTATTTCTGTTGCCGCTATAACAACAAATACTAAAGAACAGAATACAATAAATATTTAAGGGGGCTCCCATACAACATACGTGACTTCTTTGCCGTTTTTATAGAAAATAGTACGGAACCCTTCGTGCGAGAGTCCGACTCGCACTTGGCCGGTTTTTTTTACGTGATAAAGAGCGAGAGCGCCGAACAAGCAATAGAGAGGCACGATCGGCCTAAATGTTCGGACTTCGGCCTGTCACGCATCCTTCTCTCTTTCATTCAATCTAACAAGTAAGGGTTCCTTTTTATCACTGGATGTTTGGAATCCTTAAAAAGGGAAATAGTAATATTATTTTTAATAAATATATTGCTTACTGGTCCCATAAGGCGAATTAAAACACTCAGGCAGTGCCACTAGTTGAGCACCTGCTTCCTTAGCCTTGTGGATCTCGCACACCGCCGCAGCAACATTCTTAGCCTTGTCCGAGCCCACAGACAGCTGCACCAGGGCTATTTTCAGTCCTGAAACCATTATACTACCAAATGACAAATTTAAATTGTACATTCAATGTATAAAAACATACAGAGATTATAAGTTAAACAATGACTAGTGTGAAATTGGTGTTAAATTTATCTCAATAAGTTTATTAAATCAACATGAGTGACACTAGGTTCATTGTTCAACATAAGATAACACTTATCTTTATAACCAACAATCCACCTTCAGATGAGATGAAAGATATGTATTTTATATGGTTAGAACTCGCTAAATTATGCAAAGCTCTTGAATGTGTACTTTTTCACATGTAGCTTGATTTCAGAAAGATACTAATGTTAAATTCATAATTTTTGGTACCTAGCAGGTTCGAGTCCCGCAAGGGGCAAATGTTTGTGTGACACGCACGAGAACTGGTTTTTAAGTCATCCGCTTTGCTTAGTTCGTGCCTAGATCATCGGTGTGATTATAGGAAGAACTTTATAGGTATATGTATGATCTTACATGAACATTGTACTTTTATAACCTTTGCAAATCTAAACTACATACAAACAAATAGACCCAGTTAAATGCAAGCAAATCTAAAGTTTAAGTAGTTACACCATCACCAAAACTACCTTGAAGGTAAGGAAACGAGGATTTCCGAAACCGCCAGTGCACCGCGTCCACGGAACTATCACACATTTTAACAAACACACTTATCTACCAGAGACTAATGTAGCAATATCTTTTACCTCTTTTGATCATACTTCTGACTAAATAAACAGATAAATTAGATTTATTATCACTAGTTATCACGAATACATGCAAAAGTACAAAAACAACTTCAAACAAACTCCAAATGCAAATTCCGAAAACTTGGTTGTTGACAACAACTAATGTCAGAATGACAATCAGCTGTTTTCGTAACGTCCGTTCATTTTTTCCTTCAAGTTTGACTTTGACAACGCCGTATTCCGAATTGCGCTAAAAAGGCACTTTCAGCGCAAAACCGAGCAATTATATTAATAATCACAAATATTTAAGGAATTTATATGTACTACGTACCTACAACTGGAATGAGCTCTTGTCCGTTAATCCGTGCCGAGAGGGAGATACCATCGTCAGCACGATATCTCTTTCTAAAACGAGAGTGACAATCATTTTTTGAAATTTTGGGATAATCAATGAATGCAAATATTACACAAAAACGGTTTCTTACCTACCTACTGCATTTAATAGGTTCGTGCTAAGTGTTTTTAAAGCAAGGGGTAAATATTCTCTTCTTGCAGAGTCAAGCATAGTACGGACAACAGCTCGTCGACCTACCACAAAATGTCATATTTTCTCATTTGAAAATGAGCTTTAAATGTCAAACTTAAAGGTGAAAATCTATTGGAGAATTTTTGACTTTTGGGGTAGGTCGACGTGCTGTTGACTGTACAAAGCATGGAATGGATGTACCACTGATCAAATTAATTAAGGGATGTAATTCAAAATGACGCAAATCTTACGCGTCATTATTTTAGTTTCTCAATAGGAAAAATGTCATTTGATATCGAGCTGAGGCTGAGGTCTTGAAGTTATTAGCAGTAGCTAAAGAATAAACTCAAGGTCTGAGAACAATCGAATAAATAATAAAACTACAAATAATTGTATAATGGCTTTCATAATATATTTATTTGTATAAAATAAACTGGTCTTATTACAATATAAGTGGCAAACATAAATATCTTCTCTACGATCGGGTAAAAAAACATACGGAACTTAGAATGGAATAATAAAACCTTCTTCTAACATTACACAATAAATAATACTAGACTACTACATTCTAAAATACTTATTTATTAGTCACTTTATTTATATTTTTTTACTTGCAAAAGACACTTTTTACATACACATTTAATAAGCTTTCAATACAATTGTTTGTAAGGAAGGCACAGTTGGTTGTCATTGAAATTAATTAATAATGACATAACCCTTTGAGATCTTCAGAATTGAGAACACTTCATAAAAACTCAAGACAGGTCCCAACGACCTTATGCGCATCAAGTAGTCTAATTATGTTTCCGTTGCCATGCCGCCAGCGCTGGACTGGCATTAAAAAGTGTTTACATGAGCTAGTAATTTGCCAGCGCCGGCATCGTTTAACCCGTGATGCCTTTAGTTAAGAGCTCGATGACAGTTAGTCGTAGACTATGTACCATACTACAACTAGCGGCACAGCGCAGAAGACGATTACGTGATTGGTTAGTCGTGCGACGCGCCTTTGCCGCCGGCCGGGATTGTTTGTTAGCTCCGCGCACACGCGTATCTGTTACGATGATCGTCTCGTAGGATCTAGTAGAGCGCCTTGCCGCGATGCCGGGCAGGTGGAGCGGTAGGGGCGGGAGGGGCTGAGGGGGGGCGGGCGCGGCTTGCGCTCGAGGCTCGCGCGGCTAACGTAGGGCGCGGGCTGCTGAGTGTCTAGTAGAGCGCCTTGCTGGGCACGTGGGGCGGTAGGGGCGGGAGGGGCTGAGGGGGGCGGGCGCGGCTTGCGCTCGAGGCGCGCGCGGCTAACGTAGGGCGCGGGCTGCTGAGTGTCTAGTAGAGCGCCTTGCCGGGCACGTAGGGCGGTAGGGGCGGGAGGGGCTGAGGGGGGGCGGGCGCGGCTTGCGCTCGAGGCGCGCGCGGCTAACGTAGGGCGCGGGCTGCTGAGTGTCTAGTAGAGCGCCTTGCCGGGCACGTAGGGCGGTAGGGGCGGGAGGGGCTGAGGGGGGGCGGGCGCGGCTTGCGCTCGAGGCGCGCGCGGCTAACGTAGGGCGCGGGCTGCTGAGTGTCTAGTAGAGCGCCTTGCCGGGCGGGTGGGGCGGTAGGGGCGGAAGGGGCTGAGGGGGGGGCGGGCGCGGCTTGCGCTCGAGGCGCGCGCGGCTCACGTAGGGCGCGGGCTGCTGAGTGTCTAGTATAGCGCCTTGCCGGGCGGGTGGGGCGGTAGGGGCGGGCGCGGCTTGCGCTCGAGGCACGCGCGGCTCACGTAGGGCGCGGGCTGCTGAGTGTCTAGTAGAGCGCCTTGCCGGGCGGGTGGGGCGGGTGGGGCTGAGGGGGGGGCGGGCGCGGCTTGCACTCGAGGCGCGCGCGGCTCACGTAGGGCGCGGGCTGCTGAGTGTCTAGTAGAGCGCCTTGCCGGGCGGGTGGGGCGGGAGGGGCTGCGGGGGGGGGGGCGGGCGCGGCTTGCGTTCGAGGCGCGCGCGGCTCACGTAGGGCGCGGGCTGCTGAGTGTCTAGTAGAGCGCCTTGCCGGGCGGGTGGGGCGGTAGGGGCGGGAGGGGCTGAGGGGGGGGCGGGCGCGGCTTGCGCTCGAGGCGCGCGCGGCTCACGTAGGGCGCGGGCTGCTGAGTGTCTAGTAGAGCGCCTTGCCGGGCGGGTAGGGCGGGAGGGGCTGAGGGGGGGGGCGGGCGCGGCTTGCACTCGAGGCGCGCGCGGCTCACGTAGGGCGCGGGCTGCTGAGTGTCTAGTAGAGCGCCTTGCCGGGCGGGTGGGGCGGTAGGGGCGGGAGGGGCTGAGGGGGGGGGGGGGGGGCGGGCGCGGCTTGCACTCGAGGCGCGCGCGGCTTACGTAGGGCGCGGGCTGCTGAGTGTCTAGTAGAGCGCCTTGCCGGGCGGGTGTGGCGGTAGGGGCGGGAGGGGCTGAGGGGGGGCGGGCGCGGCTTGCGCTCGAGGCGCGCGCGGCTAACGTAGGGCGCGGGCTGCTGAGTGTCTAGTAGAGCGCCTTGCCTTTGGGGCTGAGGGGGGGGCGGGCGCGGCTTGCGCTCGAGGCGCGCGCGGCTCACGTAGGGCGCGGGCTGCTGAGTGTCTAGTAGAGCGCCTTGCCGGGCGGGTGGGGCGGGTGGGGCTGAGGGGGGGGCGGGCGCGGCTTGCACTCGAGGCGCGCGCGGCTCACGTAGGGCGCGGGCTGCTGAGTGTCTAGTAGAGCGCCTTGCCGGGCGGGTGGGGCGGGAGGGGCTGCGGGGGGGGGCGGGCGCGGCTTGCGCTCGAGGCGCGCGCGGCTCACGTAGGGCGCGGGCTGCTGAGTGTCTAGTAGAGCGCCTTGCCGGGCGGGTGGGGCGGTAGGGGCGGGAGGGGCTGAGGGGGGGGCGGGCGCGGCTTGCGCTCGAGGCGCGCGCGGCTCACGTAGGGCGCGGGCTGCTGAGTGTCTAGTAGAGCGCCTTGCCGGGCGGGTAGGGCGGGAGGGGCTGAGGGGGGGGCGGGCGCGGCTTGCACTCGAGGCGCGCGCGGCTCACGTAGGGCGCGGGCTGCTGAGTGTCTAGTAGAGCGCCTTGCCGGGCGGGTGGGGCGGTAGGGGCGGGAGGGGCTGAGGGGGGGGGGCGGGCGCGGCTTGCGCTCGAGGCGCGCGCGGCTCACGTAGGGCGCGGGCTGCTGAGTGTCTAGTAGAGCGCCTTGCCGGGCGGGTGGGGCGGTAGGGGCGGGAGGGGCTGAGAGGGGGGCGGGCGCGGCTTGCGCTCGAGGCGCGCGCGGCTCACGTAGGGCGCGGGCTGCTGAGTGTCTAGTAGAGCGCCTTGCCGGGCGGGTGGGGCGGTAGGGGCGGGAGGGGCTGAGGGGGGGGCGGGCGCGGCTTGCGCTCGAGGCGCGCGCGGCTCACGTAGGGCGCGGGCTGCTGAGTGTCTAGTAGAGCGCCTTGCCGGGCGGGTGGGGCGGTAGGGGCGGGAGGGGCTGAGGGGGGGGCGGGCGCGGCTTGCGCTCGAGGCGCGCGCGGCTTACGTAGGGCGCGGGCTGCTGAGTGTCTAGTAGAGCGCCTTGCCGGGCGGGTGGGGCGGTAGGGGCGGGAGGGGCTGAGGGGGGGCGGGCGCGGCTTGCGCTCGAGGCGCGCGCGGCTCACGTAGGGCGCGGGCTGCTGAGTGTCTAGTAGAGCACCTTGCCGGGCGGGTGGGGCGGTAGGGGCGGGAGGGGCTGAGGGGGGGGCGGGCGCGGCTTGCGCTCGAGGCGCGCGCGGCTCACGTAGGGCGCGGGCTGCTGAGTGTCTAGTAGAGCGCCTTGCCGGGCGGGTGGGGCGGTAGGGGCGGGAGGGGCTGAGGGGGGGCGGGCGCGGCTTGCGCTCTAGGCGCGCGCGGCTCACGTAGGGCGCGGGCTGCTGAGTGTCTAGTAGAGCACCTTGCCGGGCGGGTGGGGCGGTAGGGGCGGGAGGGGCTGAGGGGGGGGGCGGGCGCGGCTTGCGCTCGAGGCGCGCGCGGCTCACGTAGGGCGCGGGCTGCTGAGTGTCTAGTAGAGCGCCTTGCCGGGCGGGTGGGGCGGTAGGGGCGGGAGGGGCTGAGGGGGGGGCGGGCGCGGCTTGCGCTCGAGGCGCGCGCGGCTCACGTAGGGCGCGGGCTGCTTCAGGTGGACAGTCAGCACGTGCAGCTTGCGGCTGTTGGACTGCCCGAACCCCTTGCCGCAAACTTCGCACGAGTACGGCTTCTCGCCGGTGTGGCTCTGAGACAAAGAGAGTTACACTGTAATAATAATATCGAGTTGATTTGAACTAGGCGCCTAGAAGGAGTGCGACATAACAACCACCTCTGAAAAAAAACGATCAACTTCTCGATCGAAACAAGTTAAGCAATGAGAGAACCCTTTTTTCAGCAATGGACGTCCTGTGGCTGAAATGATAATAATGAAGTGAAGCAATTGTTTTGAGGCACTCACTGTCCACCTTGTAGGTGTGAGTCCCACGCTGCGTTTGCCGGTACGTGGCCTCCATTCCAGAACCTTCCTGCCCAATCGGCAGTCAGATATACGTGCTATGTGCCCTGCCCACTGCCACTTCAGCTTGCTAACCCGTTTTGTTGGTTGGTTTATTGGTTTCATAATTACCCTGTTATGGCGGTCGAGAGCACCCTTGGCCTTGAACGCCTTGAAGCAGACGGAGCAGGGGTAAAGCAAAGTCTATAGTCAACAATCCCAATCCCAACCCTTCCTATTCCATATCAATGTTACTGCCAGTAGATTACGCGTACTGACGTACATTTTTAGAACTTTTCGCCAAGTGGCAGATCCCCCTAGATGAAAGTGGTTAATACATCCCTCTTAATTATTGAATTATCTCCTGGGGTGGTGCATGTAAGACCGCTATTATTAATCTTGAAAGAGCGCGAAGGACTGTCCTGAAAGTGTGCAATAAGAGTATAGTTACCCTGTAGTGGCGGTCAAGCCCACCCTTAGCCTTGAAGCAGTCGGAGCAGGGGTAACGCAAAGACTATACTAAACAATTCTAATTCAAAATCTTCCAAGCTTGATGCCTGTAAGAGCATTTAAGTATCACAAAGGGCTTTCCTAAAAGAGTAAACAGTAGTATAGTTACCCTGTAGTGTCGGTCGAGCGCGCCCTTAGCCTTGAAGGCCTTGAAGCAGACGGAGCAGGGGTAGGGCCTTAGGTCGGAGTGCGTCTTTTCGTGCATCTGCAGGTTGGTGCGGTTGAAGAACGCCTTCGGGCACTGCAGGCATTTGTACGCGCGCTCTTCCGAGTGCGTGCGTTTGTGGTACGTGAGGAATGCGTTTCCCTGGGGACGATGGATAGCATACAGGGTTAAATTGCAAAGAGGTACCATATTTACAAAATAAGATCTAGAGGTGCACTGCTTATGGTATTTGTTGTCAATTTGAACCTATGGTATGTGCGGACGCTCCTGCTGTTAGAAATATACCTTAAATCGAAAAGGCTAAGGTTTGTTTTCGCGCCATTATGACTATTATTGCATTGAACTTTGCAGTTCTAGGTTGCACAGAGATAGTGCGTTGCGTATTTTTTTAAGTGTCGTGTGGTGCCGGCACGTTAAAAGAATTGCACCACCCCTTCTCTTCCTATGGGTGTCGTAAGAGGCGACTACAGGATAACCGCCACAAGAAGACGGGCAGCAGCGTCTCCTCTCCACCATTGGCCAAACTGCGATCGCCAACCCGCCTGCCAAGCGTGGCGATTATGGCAAAATCCTCCTTTTGGAGAAGCCTGGGTCCAGCAGTGGACTGATATAGGCTGTTGATGTGATGATCATGTGTATTTTTTTATGAATGAGGCAAGATTATCCACGCGTACCATCCTTGAACAGCGGATGGTAATAAAAAAAAAAAAATAAGTTTGCTCTTTAGATCGTTTATATCTTAGATCGATTTAGTTACTGATTCTGAGTGGTCCCTGAAAATTTTGCACCCCTTTGTATGTTGTATAAAACCTATTGTATGAAGGCTGATTTTGCTGCTCAAATGGAACTACTTTATCGTTAGTCTTATAACGTCGAAACTACAGATAGACAACTTTTCACGACTCCTTTAGAGCATTATTATACCGGGGATCTGCGATTACAAAGCGATGCGAGTGTGCAAAATACTCGTCTCAGTTTGCTGCGCTCGCAAATCGCTAGTGTGATAAGGCGCTTTGTGCTTTGTCTCGTTTGAAGTCGGATTAAATTTGATCATGATCCTAGAATAAACAAGTCTAATCCTCAGCAAAAAACGGGATGCCCGGCAATAGCAATAGTTTTCGATTCTGCATATACCTCAGCAATAAATGCAGGACAGGACAGGATTAAATAGGAACTAGAAAATATCGGACCATGGCTTTACATCGTTATCTGAATGTATGTACAGACAGGACGACGATTATTCACGATGTTTAACCTAATAGTTATAGATAGATTAGACATCAAACTCCGAACCCTTAGAGCGGTTTCGTACTGCGTCCGATCCGAATCCGTATTGTATGAAGGTCCTCGGATTCGGTGCGTAAACGATCTTAAGAGTGTTTATATAAATAGTACTACGTCTACTTTGATCCGACATTTCTCGGATTCGGATTGATAACGGATCGGATGTAGTGCGAAACCGCTCTTAGCATTCTTTTTTTTTTTTTTTTTACTTAAGATGGGCTTACTCTTGACCCCAATCTTGCTCTAGAGCATAGATGGGATCTACGATGGAGCGAGCTTGCCCAGAAGATGCCTATTCACTCTGGACTTAAAGAGAGTCAGGTTATATGCACTCGGAAATACAGACGCAGGCAGGGAATTCCAATCTTTAGCTGTGCGCATTATAAAAGATGATGAGAAGCGCTTAGTGCGGATTATGGGTATATCAACTAAGAACGGATGGTAGCCGGCCGTGCGTCTGGATGTCCGATGGAAGAAAGGTGACGGTGGTATGAGCTCATGCAGCTCATGAGCACACTCATAACACTGTGCGAATGAACACATTTTAACTCTCGATGGCTGGCACCGACTCCAAAAAGAACTGATTAGGTATGTTTTAGTCAATATAATTTTTCGCTTTTAGTTTCATTTTTAAAGTCGGTTTTTAGTTTTTTTTAAACTTTTTTTTAGAATTTTTTAAATAAAAAATAAATGACATCTGAAGCGTGAAATATCTTCACTATTGTAATCTATTAACGAAATACTTTCATCCATTGCAGCCGTGGCAGATATTTTTGAAACAGCTTATACAGGTTGACTTTTTTATCACCATCCAAACCTTCTGAGAAGACTCCCGTAATACAAACGAACAACTCTAACTGCAAAAAAAATATCAGCTTTTCCATATATTTTTGTCGAATTAATATTGATGTTTTGTATGGAAGGTTTGGATGGTGATAATAAAGTCAATCTGTATATTAGTTACAAAATTGTAAACTTTAGTCTTCCTAAAATAAATAAATAAATAAAATAAAAACATACCCGGAAGCTTTTCCCGCAGATGTCGCAGACGTAGTTCTTCTGTATGGGGTAGGGCTTGTCGGGGTGCGCGCGCCGGAAGTGCGCCCAGTAGTCGCGCGCGTTGTCTATGCTCTCCGGGCACTGTCGGGGAAACGATTCGGTTACCTAGGTGCTATAGGATCGGAATTACTGAGAACCGTCCAAGTGTGAGTCGGACTCGCGCAAGAAGGGTTCCATACCATTATCTAAGTTGTATGGGATCTCCCTTAAATATTCATTGTATTCTGTTTTTAGTATTTGTTGTATAGCGGCAACAGATATACATCATATGTGAAAATTTTAACTGTCTTACTATCACGGTTCATAGGATACAGCCTGGCGACAGACGGACAGCGGTGTCTCAGTAATAGGGTCCCGTTTTACCCTTTGGGTACGGAACCCTAAAAAGACCACCCTATTTTATTTATAGTCTAATAATTGTTATTTGTAGTCTCTAATAATTGATACCATGTAAATGTTAGCAATGAAGAAAAGTTTTTTTTCCGAATAAATACATTATTATTAGTATCTCTCCTGCGGGAAATCACGGCACGAAGGCTGGTCCTTTTGGAAGGCGTTCGTGAGAATTCATATTCAACACGAAAATGTCCCTTTGAGATACGATAATGAGTGAGTTCAGACTTGGGTGGAATGTACAGCGGATACTATCTCTGCCATCACTATTGAGAAAAAACAGTCCAAGACAGCACCCGATAGGTGCAAGGACTATTGCAGATAAGATGAAAACTAAACCGGGTTATGAATTGGAACTTGATGGACTGGGTAACGGGCTATGTATGGAGACTAGTGGTCACCTGCCTGGTTCATAGTCTCGGACTGACAAAAATTGGCAGGCAACTGAATGCTCCCCCCCCCCCTCCCTGGTGTCATAGGTGAAACAAGAGCGGACTGGGAGCAACACTGTTGTTTGCGGCTAAGGGTGGGAGGTGGCTGTGGAATTTAAACTATGATCATCTTCTCCCCCCAGAGGGTCTGACATCACGTGCCAACTCGCCATTTATTAACTACATCCACCTTTCGAGCATCATACTCTCTTGACTCCACTCTGGCCGGCCGGTTAAGGCAAGATTCCTGCAGACCCCCTTGGGTTCCACTTCGGCAAGCCAAAGACGAGGGTCTTGGCCGCTCTCGGAAGCACTCGAATTAACAAGTGACTCGGTGATGTCGCTACTCACCACAGCTCACCAGAAAACCGCCCTGTGTCACAAAGCTGCCCTATTGGGATATTTTATGAAGAGGCCTATTACAAAATTTTGATTGTTTTGTGGTTGTTGGTAATTACTGATCATTTAACCTGTCAGGCGAAGGTCAAGAGACACAATGAAAATTTTATTGTTACGGAGCGGCCGGACCGTCTTTGCCGCTTGATAGGTTAACAGATAAATCGAAAATCGGAGACATAAAAAAGGGAAACCTACAAGTAGAAATAAGTCATTTTTATTAAATCATCATAACTTTTTGGGACAAAGCTAAAAAGTCATTTCCCAATTTTTTGCACGTTCCTATAAATTTACACCGCTTTTGAAGTTATGACTTATTAATATGTTTAGCTTTTGTTATTTTATAGTACGTAGCGGCCTCCGATTGATCTTTTAAATGATCAGTAATCACCAAAAAACCGCAAAACTTCAAAATTTTGTAATGAGCCTCTTAATTATATTTGCTTACGTGCGGGCAGACGGTGGGGAAGGCGAGCGCGCAGGGCTTCTTGCCGTAGTTCTTGGGCCGCTTGCGCGCGTGCAGGCGCCGGTGGTGAAGCCGAAGGTCTTCTTCGCAAGGGAAGGTTTCTCCGCACACGCGGCAACCGTTTCTGAATGAACATTGTCATTTTATAACGCTGGAGTCACACTGAGGAGTTTTGACGAGGCTTACGTTATTTGCGGTCTACCTTACGACAATGATCAAGGTCCTGCTTGTCGTAAAACCAGTGCCGAGTGAGTTAGATAGATCATTATCATCATTTCAGCCATTTGTAAGTCCACTGCTGAACAAAGGCATCCCCTATTAGGTTTGGTTGTTAGAAGCAATGGATACATCATTTTACCTTATCACTTCTATTTTGGTTCTTGGGTTAAAATTGACCGAAGACAAACACGTTGGTAGACCTACTGGTAAAAACCCTGGAAATGCCGTTCCAGAAGGCATATTATTATAATCGGGCCCAGGATCGTAATGACTGGAGTCAGCTAAATATTAAGGTAGCTTATTGGACTGGGTCACGATTGTCAACCGCTAGGGAACCGACTATGGACGAGAAGGGGTAAAAGTGATCCTTTGAGATCTTATTTTACAGTTTGACAGTTATGTGGCCTGTTGTTTCAGGCCTCGAAAAGTTTAGTTTTTCTGTCTTACAGTCAGTATATTTTTCTGTCTTACAAAAGTGAACCTTATGCATACGCACTTAAAGTCCTGGTTCTGCGTGTGCTTGGCCGAGGTGACCATGTGGCGGCGGTGCGCCTCCAGCGACACGAACTTGACGTCGCACGCCGCGCAGTACAAACCGGAGCTCTTGTCGCCGTCGTCTTCCTCACTTTCCTGACAAACAATAGTGTTTATCAATAAATAGGCACATATACTGTATTTGCACTGTCCGATGTCCGTAGAAAAGTTGCGGGCTCCATAGAGAAAGGGGAGGCGGAGAATGATTCCTGACACCCTATGCACAAATTACGTATAGCGGCGGCGCGCTAGACAGATAGTCCACTCGGAACTAAGCGTCATATTGTTACGCACACATTGACAATTACGTTTACACGCCATCTCGGACGATCTGGGACAGAACTATAGCGGACTCACTCACTCACTCACGAGAGTTTACTACGCATTGATCATTGTTACGTGCAAAAAATGGATAAGCGTTTTTATTACTGCTGCAGTGTGTTTGGATGTTTGAATACAACACAAAATTGTGATTACACGTTCTTCAAATTTCCAAATAATATTGAAAGGTATATAAAACTAGGTCTAGGTTTTCTCTTGTTAGTAAAGTAAGTAAAGGTAAAGATATGTTTTCATAGCAATCAATCATTCATTTCATTACACATTAAGCATAAATGGGCATTTAAATTTTAATTAACCTATCATCGCTGCTGCGCTGGTATTACACCAGTGATTCAGGTGAGCGTTCAATAAAAGACAATAAACATATTAAATTATTCATTGTGTATTTTAACATTGTCGTTGATAGGATAAATACCTCACCTAGAATGTCATTATATAACAGTGAATTACAACGCACCGCTGTTAAAAACGACAGTCATTGAAGAAGCCAAGTTGGGGAGAGTAAATATTGCTCTGTCTTCCCATTTAGGTCTGGATGTATGATATGATGAATGTATAAATTAATCGATGTATCGGTGTAATAAAGCACAATAACTTATTTCGAAAATTCAGAATAGCAACCCTAGGTAGTCAGCCCAATTTAGGCAGTTGTTTTCGAGAACGGCGGGAGTGGACCTTCTGTATTTTTTTCTATTTTGTGCCCTATATTTGGATGTTCCACTGTAGTAGTAGTAAGTTCAACTAGAAGATATGAAAGGGAGTTTTTTACTTGTCTATGGATTCACGCGAAGAAGTAAAAACCAGCCAAGTGTGAGTCGGTCTCGCGCAAGAAGGGTTCCGCACCATTATGTATAAAAGCGAGCAAAAAAACCGGCCAAGTGCGAGTCGGACTCGCGCACGAAGGGTTTCGTTCCGTTATCTATAAAAACGGCAAAAAATCATGTTTCTTGTATGGGAGCCCCCTTAAATATTTATTGTATTCTGTTTTTTAGTATTTCTTGTTATAGCGGAAACAAAAATACATCATTTGTGAAAATTTCAATTCTCTGGACTATCACGGTTCATTACAGCTTGGTGACAGACGGACAGACGGACAGACAGACAGCGGAGCCTTAGTAATAGGGTCCCATTTACCCTTTGGGTACGGAACCCTAAAAATTGTGTACAATTGTTGTGGTGTGTTACAAGTATCAGCTCGAAAAAAGACTAAAGATGAGACTTTTACCAATTTAGGGACACACTGATTGTAAAGTCTAAGAAAAAATTAAGAAACATATAAAGGGAAATCTTCTTTTTATTCTCCTTCTTCTAGTATTTTTGATGTTTGTTCGTTTCATAATTTTTGATGTCTGCAAGAGTAAATTAGTGCAAAATTGATTTTATTTTTGGTATGTTGCAGAATAAAATATTGCTTTTGTTTTTGACACGTACTCAATCCATCTCTCATGTAGTACAGACACTGCCCAAATTTTGCGAATCAGGCTAGTAAACAGAGCATCCCACACTCAACGTACATTCACACTCACGTATACACATCAAACACACACCGAAAAAATCCTCGCCAATGTATTTTTGGTGTTGTTATTTTTTTGTTTTGTTACAAAATTTTGGTTTTTTTCTCCGTAAAGCCATTTCTGTTTAACCGTTCTTTACCGTTAACTTTAATGTGACATTTTACTTTACTTTATAAACTTTGTAATTAGCTATGTAAGCATTTAATTCGAAGTGTTTTAAGTTACATTTACATGCTGTAAAGTTTGCAATAAATAAAAGGAGGCAAGCGACTCACCCGCACGTCCTTGTGCATCATGCTGCGATGCATGGTGAGGCCGAGGCGGCTCACGAACGAGTACCCTAAAGAGTTGCACTCACCCGCACGTCCTTGTGCATCATGCTGCGATGCATGGTGAGGCCGAGGCGGCTCACGAACGAGTACCCTAAAGAGTTGCACTCACCCGCACGTCCTTGTGCATCATGCTGCGATGCATGGTGAGGCCGAGGCGGCTCACGAACGAGTACCCTAAAGAGTTGCACTCACCCGCACGTCCTTGTGCATCATGCTGCGATGCATGGTGAGGCCGAGGCGGCTCACGAACGAGTACCCTAAAGAGTTGCACTCACCCGCACGTCCTTGTGCATCATGCTGCGATGCATGGTGAGGCCGAGGCGGCTCACGAACGAGTACCCTAAAGAGTTGCACTCACCCGCACGTCCTTGTGCATCATGCTGCGATGCATGGTGAGGCCGAGGCGGCTCACGAACGAGTACCCTAAAGAGTTGCACTCACCCGCACGTCCTTGTGCATCATGCTGCGATGCATGGTGAGGCCGAGGCGGCTCACGAACGAGTACCCTAAAGAGTTGCACTCACCCGCACGTCCTTGTGCATCATGCTGCGATGCATGGTGAGGCCGAGGCGGCTCACGAACGAGTACCCTAAAGAGTTGCACTCACCCGCACGTCCTTGTGCATCATGCTGCGATGCATGGTGAGGCCGAGGCGGCTCACGAACGAGTACCCTACAGAGTTGCACTCACCCGCACGTCCTTGTGCATCATGCTGCGATGCATGGTGAGGCCGAGGCGGCTCACGAACGAGTACCCTACAGAGTTGCACTCACCCGCACGTCCTTGTGCATCATGCTGCGATGCATGGTGAGGCCGAGGCGGCTCACGAACGAGTACCCTAAAGAGTTGCACTCACCCGCACGTCCTTGTGCATCATGCTGCGATGCATGGTGAGGCCGAGGCGGCTCACGAACGAGTACCCTAAAGAGTTGCACTCACCCGCACGTCCTTGTGCATCATGCTGCGATGCATGGTGAGGCCGAGGCGGCTCACGAACGAGTACCCTAAAGAGTTGCACTCACCCGCACGTCCTTGTGCATCATGCTGCGATGCATGGTGAGGCCGAGGCGGCTCACGAACGAGTACCCTAAAGAGTTGCACTCACCCGCACGTCCTTGTGCATCATGCTGCGATGCATGGTGAGGCCGAGGCGGCTCACGAACGAGTACCCTAAAGAGTTGCACTCACCCGCACGTCCTTGTGCATCATGCTGCGATGCATGGTGAGGCCGAGGCGGCTCACGAACGAGTACCCTAAAGAGTTGCACTCACCCGCACGTCCTTGTGCATCATGCTGCGATGCATGGTGAGGCCGAGGCGGCTCACGAACGAGTACCCTAAAGAGTTGCACTCACCCGCACGTCCTTGTGCATCATGCTGCGATGCATGGTGAGGCCGAGGCGGCTCACGAACGAGTACCCTAAAGAGTTGCACTCACCCGCACGTCCTTGTGCATCATGCTGCGATGCATGGTGAGGCCGAGGCGGCTCACGAACGAGTACCCTAAAGAGTTGCACTCACCCGCACGTCCTTGTGCATCATGCTGCGATGCATGGTGAGGCCGAGGCGGCTCACGAACGAGTACCCTAAAGAGTTGCACTCACCCGCACGTCCTTGTGCATCATGCTGCGATGCATGATGAGGCCGAGGCGGCTCACGAACGAGTACCCTAAAGAGTTGCACTCACCCGCACGTCCTTGTGCATCATGCTGCGATGCATGGTGAGGCCGAGGCGGCTCACGAACGAGTACCCTAAAGAGTTGCACTCACCCGCACGTCCTTGTGCATCATGCTGCGATGCATGGTGAGGCCGAGGCGGCTCACGAACGAGTACCCTAAAGAGTTGCACTCACCCGCACGTCCTTGTGCATCATGCTGCGATGCATGGTGAGGCCGAGGCGGCTCACGAACGAGTACCCTAAAGAGTTGCACTCACCCGCACGTCCTTGTGCATCATGCTGCGATGCATGGTGAGGCCGAGGCGGCTCACGAACGAGTACCCTAAAGAGTTGCACTCACCCGCACGTCCTTGTGCATCATGCTGCGATGCATGGTGAGGCCGAGGCGGCTCACGAACGAGTACCCTAAAGAGTTGCACTCACCCGCACGTCCTTGTGCATCATGCTGCGATGCATGGTGAGGCCGAGGCGGCTCACGAACGAGTACCCTACAGAGTTGCACTCACCCGCACGTCCTTGTGCATCATGCTGCGATGCATGGTGAGGCCGAGGCGGCTCACGAACGAGTACCCTACAGAGTTGCACTCACCCGCACGTCCTTGTGCATCATGCTGCGATGCATGGTGAGGCCGAGGCGGCTCACGAACGAGTACCCTAAAGAGTTGCACTCACCCGCACGTCCTTGTGCATCATGCTGCGATGCATGGTGAGGCCGAGGCGGCTCACGAACGAGTACCCTAAAGAGTTGCACTCACCCGCACGTCCTTGTGCATCATGCTGCGATGCATGGTGAGGCCGAGGCGGCTCACGAACGAGTACCCTAAAGAGTTGCACTCACCCGCACGTCCTTGTGCATCATGCTGCGATGCATGGTGAGGCCGAGGCGGCTCACGAACGAGTACCCTAAAGAGTTGCACTCACCCGCACGTCCTTGTGCATCATGCTGCGATGCATGGTGAGGCCGAGGCGGCTCACGAACGAGTACCCTAAAGAGTTGCACTCACCCGCACGTCCTTGTGCATCATGCTGCGATGCATGGTGAGGCCGAGGCGGCTCACGAACGAGTACCCTACAGAGTTGCACTCACCCGCACGTCCTTGTGCATCATGCTGCGATGCATGGTGAGGCCGAGGCGGCTCACGAACGAGTACCCGCACACGCCGCAGATGAACTCCGACGGGTGCTTCAGCCGCAGGTGGCTGAGGTACGACGTCCATTTGCTGAACAAACATACGCTTGTCTGTTAATTTTACGTGTTAGCGTCATAAAACATATTGATGCTACTCTGACGCATCGGCCGATGGAGTGGAAAAGAGATAGATGCGTCACAAGCCGAACATTTAGACCGATTGTCCACGCGGTAGCCAATAACGCACGGGAGGAAGGCTGAGGGGCGAGAGGGACCTAGCCACGGAGCGGTGGGACGGTGCGCGGCGGACAGACATTCCTAAGCACGACAGCCTGCGCAGAGATCGCTTCTCTTTTCATACTTACATTATCCTAAATCTGTATACCTAAATCTTAAAGGTTAAAGTAAACTCCTTATTTCTTGTTTTTATTTACAACACCGATCGCGCCTCTCTGCTTGTACCGCGCTCTCGCTCGCATGCGGAACGTGATCTTTTTTATGCGTGCAGCTGGTCATCAATTTATAAGATGTTATCACGTTAAAATATGCTTTAAAATAAGATGAAACCCGATTGTTGAGACATTGTTATTCATATTAATTTATTCTAATATACAAAGCCGTATTCTAATATACAAAGCCGAGCGTTAAATTGGTAATCCGACGAAGTAACATTTCGAGTAACGGATTAAATTAACTTTTAGGTTAACTTCAAAAAATGTTAACGGACTCATTAACTTTCGTTAACTTTTCATAAGTCCGTTACTCGCTAATAATGTCCCTACAATTATCCGAAAGGACACCGCGCAGACAGCAGTCTGCGCAGAGCACTGCGCTGGAAAAACAGGTTGATTTTTCTGGAGTTACCACCTACACGTTTGCCTAACCATTTGCGCCAGTTATTGGCCATGTGGCTCAACGTGAAGAGCAGTAGGAGTGATGGCCGCGTTACCGTACTGTTGGCCAAAGTTAGCATGCGATCGGCAAGTTGCAACAGTGCATTAATGTGTAATGAGAACTGCGCGTGAGCAAATATACATTCTCACAAAATTTCAAATCGATACAACAATAATTAGAAGAACATTCAACTCGTTTTTAAAGATTTGATTATAAATTACAAGTAAAGCTAATACAAGTGTGATAAAATAACTTACGACAAAATTTCATCGCAGTGCTGACATTTATAAGTTACGCCTTTGTGCCATCTCTGATGCTGTTTAGCTTGAGTTCTGCAAAGACAAACAATAGGTATTCAGTGTCTAAATACTTATATTTGATCGTAAAGTGATAGGAATAAGCTCGCTATAAGATAATAAATAAGAATTATGAGCGGTAATTTAATTACATGGACGTTGTTGACAATGGTTGACAAGATCAAACACGCTAGCTCTATCCTTGATAAGCTTGAACTGTGCATCCTGATTCATTACTGAATTCATCATTGTAGGAACATGATACAAAATGGCGAAGCAATAAATAAGATTAGTCGTCACCATCTCTTCGAAAGCAGAACCTGCAAAAAATAAGGTTTTTAGGCACTAGTTCAAGTAAAACTCACGTGCACTTAGAGACGTAGGGGCACGCCTTGCAGGCGTACTTCTTCTCGTGGTTGGACACGTGCTTTGACAAGTGGCGCTTGTTCTTGAAGCGGAACTTGCAGATCTCGCACTCTACGTCGCCTGGCCTCTGATAAGGATTATAAAAATTTAAGTAAGCCTCTGTTGAAGATTTAGGTAAATTAAAGTAAAGTTCTATGTTACACGACTAGCGGCTGGGCACTTAAAGGCTTGTATCATACAGATTGTCCTTATTGTAATTAAACCGCCTTTAAGCCCTTGATTAGCCTTTATGCCTTATCAAATTATATGAGCAGAGACCAATTTTTAGCTTGCCTTCCAAAGCTCGGAGATGCTTGTGATAAGCGTCACTAAATATCTATTGAGTGTTTAACAACATTAAGAGTACTATTATTTGGAATTTTTCTGAAGAATACATTCAGAAATAAGGGGCTAAAGTAACTTTTATAGCTCAAAGGATGGACAAGCTGGAGTGGCAGTGAACATGTCACTACACACATACAAACTGCGACTTAGCAAAAGCACCATATGGTGCCCTCCGAAAAGATGGGGCAATGATATACGCAAAGCTGTTGCAGTAAATAGACAAGAATAGCCGAATAAATGTTTTGACATTCTTTTAAAATGTAACACCTTATATCATCATCATCATTTCAGCCACAGGACGTCCACTGCTGTACATAGGCCTCCCCCAGTGCCTTCCAGACCGGCCGGTTGGAAGCGGCCTGCATCCAGCGTCATCCTGCAACCTTTACCAGGTCGACACCACGTCGTCGTTGGTACCACCTTACAATAATTGTAACTTATTTATTGGGAATAAATTAATTTGAATTTGAAGGTCGGGATCAAGGACGTCATGTAGAAGAGGGTTATGTTTAGCAGTTGAGCAGTTCATGATAAGGTTTTTTTGGACCCACCATCGTGAGTCTGTCCCGCTGTAGCGACTTTAACAAATCACTTAATCTTTTCGGATTTAGGTCCGGTGTACAGAGACTGCGATAATGTGCATGAAGCATACGGTCCGGTATTATACCGACAGGAAGACGCTAGTCTTTGCCCGTTTCGATTTGGTATCCTATAAGTTATTGTGGAATAAATTGAGAACTGATACCGGTCTCCCTAGTGAAATAGTCGATATTTTTGACGATTGGTACAAAAACCAAACCAACGTTGTGCGGTGGGCTGGAGAGGAGTCAAATGTATATAGTCTAAAGTGTGGAGAGAGACAGGGTGGGTTAACCTCTCCGCGTCTGTTTAACCTATATACGAATGGTCTTATCGAGGAACTCAGCGGCGCTCCAATAATATTCTGCGTGTTGTGGCGGGGCGGGGTAGATTGCTCATTTATGAAGCATTGGGTTCGGCTACACGTCGTAACCTAAATGCTTTTATATTTATTTTATGTTAAGTTGAATTGCGTAATTTATCTTTTTCTATGGACCTTTGGTCTGAAATAAACGCTTTGAATTTGAATTTAATATTTAAGTTGTGCCGTGTTGGGACGGCCGTAAAGAATACACTTCCCTACCGCCAACAGGAGGCGTGTCGTAAGAGGCGACTAAATCCTGTAGCACGAGACGGGGAGCAGCGTCTGCGCTCGCCAACCCGCTGCCAAGCGTGGCGAGTATGGCAACAACCCCTCGATGACAGAAGTCACTGGAGGAGGCCTATGTTCAGCAGTGGACGTCCTGTGGCTGAAATGATGATCGTGAGTCTGTCCAGATGTAGATACTTTAACAAATCACTGCATTTTTTAATATTCAAGTTCTCCAAGTCGCTTGCTTGCAGCTCTCCCTACCCAGTACTCACCAGCTCATGTCGCGAGAGGTGGTGCTTCCAGGCCGCGTCGTCAATGAAGCCCTTGTAGCAGAAGTCGCACTTGTACAACGCGTTCAGATAATTGGACGAAGTCTTGCGCTTCTCTATCTCTTCTAGCTGTTCTTCTTTCTGTAATGTTAAGTAAAGTAAGGATACAACCATCGTGCTGCAAGGCATAGTCTTAAGGCCTCATCTCAATTATGAGGTGTTTTAGGCCATACTCTACGTTCTGTCTCCTTAATTGCAAATAAGCCTATCAACGTCGCACAGCAGGGCAGAGGCACTCAACGGAAGTGAGAATTTCAACTGTCTAACTATCACAGTTCATGAGATACAGCTCATACAGCTTGGTGACAGACGGACAGACAGACGGACAGCGGAGCCTTAGTTATTACTAAGTTTTAGTTATTTTAGGGTTCCGTTCCCAAAAGGGTAAAACGGGACCTTATCACTAAGGCTCCGCTGTCCTTCTGTCTGTCTGTCTGTCCGTCTGTCACCAGGCTGTATCATAAGTCGTGATAGTTAGACAGTTGAAATTTTCACAGATGATGTATTTCTGTTGCCGCTATAATAACAAATAATAAAAAGCAGAATAAAATAAACATTAAGGGGGGCTCCCATACAACAAACATGAGTTTTTGCTGTTTTTATAGATGAATGGGAGCATGGTACGGAACCCTTCGTGCGCGAGTCCGACTCGCACTTGGCCTTTTTTTTCTATTATTCTATTTCTATTTACGGGATATCTTGTATACTATGTTAAATATGGTGTTCTATAAAAACTGCATGTAGCGTCGCAACTGGTCACCTACCAAGGATCACTTACCGAGAGCGTGACGATGGTGACGTACTCCTCCATATTGCTGTCGTCATCGAGCACGCCGCCGGTGTTGGCGGTGCGGCGCGAGCGAGGCGAGGGCGAGGGGGATCCCTTACTATGTGAGTGAGTAGTGCTCGCCACCCTCTGAGGCTGTCACTGTCAGTAGTACGATCGCTCACCAAGGATCACTTACCGTGAGCGTGACGATGGTGACGTACTCCTCCATATTGCTGTCGTCGTCGAGCACGCCGCCGGTGTTGGCGGTGCGGCGCGAGCGAGGCGCGGCAGTAGACGCGGGCGAGCCTTTAGGCGGGCGGCCGCGCTTGCGCGTCGCTACTGCGGGGGCTGCTTCCGAACTAAAAGATTCCTACCGACAAGTAGAATAGAATAAAATAATATTTATTTGGCACAAAAACGGACAAACGAATTTAAAGTATAAAAAAACAGGCCAAGTGCGAGTCGGACTCGCGCACGAAGGGTTCCGTACCATTATTTATAAAAACGGCAAAAAAAAGTCATGTCTTTTGTATGGGAGCCCCAAAACATATTTGTTTTATTCTGTTTCTTAGTATTTGTTGTTATAGCGGCAACAGAAATACATCATCTGTGAAAATTTCAACTGTCTAACTATAACGGTTCATGAGATACAGCCTGGTGACAGACGGACAGCGGAGCCTTAGTAATAGGGTCCCGGTTTACCCTTTGGGTACGGAACCCTAAAGATGACGAGCGTGCCATAAAGAACCCCTCAGTGTTAGTCGCGGCAACTTAAAGAAATATCCAGAAAGATTGTTAAAGAACTCGTTAATTTACGTTAACTTTCCGTAAGTCCGTTATTTGCTATTTAAGCCAAAAAGCCAACGCGCGTAGTCTTTAGTGTTTACGCAACGACATACAAAATTAACGTTAATCCTATAAAAACTTTAATGTTTTATAAAATTAACTATTTAGTAACGGATTAGCGATTTTTATCAACGTTTATTATTTTATCAACGGCGTCCAACTCATCTGTTCCCTGATATTTTTTAAACATTAATTTGATATAAAAAAGCAAGAAAAGAGCAATATCTTCTTGCTAGAATAAAAACAACATTATTTTGTTTGCCAAAAAATCCGCCAATATTTGATCAATGAAGTACAGTTTTATTACCGCCAGAGTTAAAAAAACTTTTATCTCATAAACCTAGGTTTAAGTGAAAAATCACAGTCCATTCATATTACTACTCTATGGTACCTATGTGCTTAATGATAACTTGATTTTAAAAAACCCGTTATTTTCATCTTACGTGACATTGGCGGAATTCAACAGTGTGAGCCAAGATATTATTATGGCCATAAAATAAAAGAAGATTATTTTACCCTAAATCAAAAAGAGTTTCCTGATTAAACACAAATGTAAATCGCTCTGAAACTATTTCAATCTAAATGTAGTAGAATTTTACCTCCAATTGACTGCTATCCTCTATTTTCAACTTTGTTTTATCTACTTTCTTCTTCTTGCCTTTATTTTTATGTGTTTTGTCTTTTAATTTTTGTTTATTTATTTTATGTAAGACCAATGGTTCATCATCACTGGAGAATCTAATTTCATCTGCGTCCATTTCATGTTTGAAGAATTCTAATTCCAATTCATATTTTTGTCCGTCATCGCCCATGTCTTCATTGCATTCATCTTTTATGGCAATCTGTGGCTCTTCATATGTAATATTGATGGTACTGTCTGTACAAATATTGTCACATTTCAGACTTGAAACTAGATTTAATTGATATCTATTTATGTTTCTAATGTTTTGTTCTATTATCTGTAATAGTAGAAAGAATAAAATTTTATTACATATAAATAGGTATGCAATTCTCTGTTTTTTTTTCTACATAAAGTAACATGGGTAGATTTATATTCATCTCTACAAATAAAAATAGAAACTAATAATTCAGAATGTATCTGCATACAAAGGTCCTGCAATGAGTAAGAGTAATTATCAAGATAAATATAGGTTCATATTATCTTTGATAATCGAAAATATTGTATATGCCACTGGTTAATTTGTTGCATTCAACAACTGCATGTATCGGAACTTAAAAATCAACTAAGATCATTATGACAAAGCAGCTAAATAAATGAAAGCTAAATTGACATTAATTTTTAAATTCTTCAATCAGCAAACTGAGAATAATAACACAGATTTAAATTAGATTTTAAATAAAATAAATAGTATGTAGTTAATTAACTTCTCATATATATTAGTTTCTAAGTTTTACTCACGAAATTATAAACAGAAAATTAATAAAAGATTACTTACCTTGATTGTAAAATGTGTATAATTTATTTACTGAACTACTTGCTTTTAATGTAATTGTTGATATGTAATATCAGTTAAAAAGGATTGCTGGGCTTATATCTATTCAATAATTATCAAAGGGTATATATACTATATATCTTAATAATTTTAAACCCTGGTACTTAGGAAATAAATACAATTATTAAGGTGTTGAACAACATACCATCCCAATGGAATTAATCTGATTGTACAAAGCATTCTGACCCTGTATACACTTTTCTTTAAAGAAGTATGTGTTCTTGATCAAGGCAGCGCACACAAAACATGCATACGGCGGAAGATCCATGGAAGTCAATGTCTGTGAAGTAAAAAACTAAAATTAACATCATTATTATGCATTAATTTTGTTTAATAACTACCTATCCGAAATCTTTAAAGGTGACACAGTGATAGCTAAACATGCAAATAAATACGTTATTGATTTATTATAATTATACATACCTAATAATACCATAAAAACTAATGAGCTCATAAAAAAACTTAATTTATACAAATCAGGTTTTTTTAGTAAGTTGTAGTTAAAAACTGTTGTAACTTACTTCTATTGATTGTGAATAAAGATCCAATGGATGTGACCGCAAGTCATACATTTTTACGTCCATAATAAGGCAAATCCTGCACACTTTAACTTGCTCCATGCTGAATTAATGATGTTTTTATTACTTTCTACATTTATGAAAAGAAAACTTTATTTTGTAGGTTCGCGGCACTAGGTAGAGCTATAAAATCATAGAACTTCTGCTTTCAGTAAACTACTGGTAAATAGTTCGATAAGTGCTACAATAAACCCAATACCACCGCATTTAATCAAAAATAAAAAAATGGGTTAAAATCCCTCTCTACTCTACTAAAACAACACACATTAGACTGTTTAGTAATAAAATATAAAAACAATCGAAGAATGTCTAATTTTACACAAGACGCCAAGCTGCCATCTTTGACAAAGCGTTTTGTTTTTCAATACAAAATAGTGATTCAAAGGATTTGAGTTTGTTGAATACAGTGCATTTTGTTATTTATTGAATACTTAACCGACTTTGAACAAAAAGAGGTTCCAAATCTCTCTCATGTTGGGGCTTCACCTGCGTCTAGTGTCGTTATTTAGTGCTCTATTTGACGTAATACGCAGGTGTGGCCGGTCTTTGTGCGCTAATTTGCTTTAATAACATTAGACGTTAGTCGATAGCTCGGACCGCGGTAACTTTTGACACATCAAAGGGATTAAGCGGGCGTTTAGTGCGTTGTTGTGGCTACACCTACTATACTAAACATGTTAAAACACGGTCACATTTAAAAACTCTTTGTAAAATAAATGTTAAAGTGCATAGTTATTAAGTTAGGATGGAGTAGACAAAATAATAAAAGTATTGAGTTCTTGAAAGCGTTTTATTTTATTTTAAAGACACACTCAGAGATCACACGCTAACTAAGTCGTTAGACGCTAGAATCAAACGTCAAATAAGTGTGGCCACGCACTTAGCGCGTAGCTTAATACTTTAATTTAGTTAACGCTAGTCATGCCTTTATTTGAACGTTAGGCGTCACGTAGGTGAAGCCCCAGCATCAGAGACTGTAGTAACGTGTAGTCAGACTAAAGTTTTGAATGATTATTTGAGGTAAAATTTTGTTTTTAGCAATTCCATGCACCTGAGGTCGATGATTTTTTTCAAGTGTTATTTATCTTCAATTGATTATTTGTCTTTCGTCTTTATTTTGGGTCGGCCTTCTAAACTCTGCGTTTTGCGATATTTGCTAACAGCAGTGTAGTTTTATGTCCAGTCGCAAGTTTTACACAAAACACAAAACAAGTTTGAAGTAAGTAATTCATTTTTGTGAAATTATGGTGGTTTCCGGCTTCTGTCCTCTGTTATTGTTTTTATAACGTGGATGGTCAACAAAACCAATGGTCAACAAAACGTCCGTTGACTTGAAAGCCGTTTTAGACGGAAGACATATTTTTGAAGCGTTTATTTCAAATTCGAATTCGAAATCCCACTCATCGGGTAATGGCCTAGGAGTTCGTATAAGATTCTTCTGAATTCGTATTTCATATGCGAAATGGAATTCGAATGCTTCAAAATTACGCCTCCTGTTAAGCATAGGTATGAATGAATTGATACATCAAGAACCACGTCGTGTTAATCCCTTTACGCACTGAATTACTAAAATATACATATATATCGGGTGTAAAAAAAGGCTTAACGAAGCCGAATACCACATATTCTACGGATTATTACGATCATTTTTTTCTTTTACACTATACCTGGGAAATGACGGGTTACCGAGTTATTGACAGTCAAAGTTACAATTTTTTTTCAAAGATTTTTACAAAATTAACTTCTGTTTGATAATACTAAACTTTTTTACAAAGAAATATGATCCGCTTACACACACAGGCATATTCGTGCGCGCTATACATTGCGGGTTAGAAATAAGTTATTTTTTTTTGATACCCAAAAATAAAAGTCATTTCCCAGCAATTATTTTTTTTTGCATTCTACTTGGTTTTAAGTATAGAATTCATGGTTTAAGGCTTCGTTAAGCCTTTTTTTACACCCTTTATATATACAAATAATATAATATATATATATAGCTTTAAAATACTCCTTCCTTATATTTTTTTCTCGCATCTTATCTCAATTTTATTATTATTTCATTCTGAACGCCTGCCATTTTATAATAGCGCAAATTAACAACGCTACAACATAGTAATATTGATAACGATGTTGGTTGACTCTTAGAGCATTCAATGAATTATGAATGCTCTAATCTAAGGGTTAACTTGACAAATGCAGGTACAAAAAATAAAAAAACGTAAACATTCACAGAGCGCAGGTACAAAACAAAAGCGATCTTAGTGGTGCAAGTGTGGTGGCTGGTGGTGATTCTTAGTCGCATGGCCATGATGATCCTCCATGGGCAAACTGTCCATGGGTTAGCAGCCGTGCTGGTTTGAAGGTCACTGACTGACTGACGGCGCAGAAGACAAAAATGACTATATTTAGGTATACATAATTATTATAACTCATACCGTTCACATCAACATCGAACATAAAACTACCAGGTACCATTTGCGCGAACAGAACATAGGTACCTAAACACATCATCATTATTCAGTGATTATTCTCTGTAGCCGAGAGGCGAGCACGTCGGACTATATTGCGTCACCATCTCGGAGGTTCCAGGTTCGATCCACGGTCGGGTCAATGTAGAAAACGAACTTTTCTATATTGTCTCGGGTCTGTCTGGGTGTTGTAGTACCGTCTCTGTTTCTGATTTGTATAATTACAAGTGCTTTAGCTATTTACCTTAGGATGGATGTTGTTTGACATCATGATCATTTTAAATGCATTTAAATTATTTCTCAGTCTGATTACTTACCATTGATTTGTGTTCTTTTCAGAGATGTAATTGGAATTTAGTCTGATTGCCGACTGCCGCCAGTAAAGCTATGGCGAGATATCGTTATAGATTTTTTATATTACCTTACAATATTGTTGTAGGCTATAGTTTATCGTCATCACATCAGCCTTTGGTAGTAGTTCCACTACTGGATGGCCTCCAAAATGTATGAACGCCAAAATTATAAATGCCAAGTAAGTAGGTTTATCGTAACTGTAGAAGACAGATTATATATAGATATGATAACTCAAATATAATTTTACCCGCGTAATTAATATTCCACAAAAAGCGTGCGTATTCATGCCAAAAACGAAAATAATACCGGCCAATTGCGAGTCGTATGCACGCAGTGGTTCCGTCCGTAGCGTGTGTATTTGTAAGTTCGGGTTTGTTCGGGATTCTAGCAAGCGAGTGCGACTGACCGATCAGATTTCGTTTTTTTTGCTTAATTAAAATGAGGAAACCTTGAACCTTTTATGTGTATAGTATTTAACATCATAAGTTGGCGCGTGTCGGCTAGTCAGCAGTACCTAAGTCACTGTTTTTGTTTTTACTGTCTGTAGACATTTTTCGGCAGTGAAAAGGAAAAGAACTAAACAAATTGATGGATTGCATTTGTTTTTCTGCTGTTTATACCTACCTACATATAGGTTTCCAGTAAATCAAATCACATTTTTTGGTGTTTTAGCATTCTGCAAATCTTGGGTTTTACCGGGTTACTGGCCCAGTACTTATTAAATTAAATCAGGTATAATAATAAAAAAAATCTTATTGGGTTAGTTTCTATCTATAAATAAATGGCATCCATCATTCTTTTAAACCTTATTCCCCTCTCGACTTTTTAAACTGTCCTCTACCTGAAGATTGTCTGGAAGAGATCGCTTCTAGCGATAAGACCGCCTAAATTGTACCATTCTAAATGTATTTTCTTTTCTTTGTACTGTTTGTTTTGTGTGGTGTGCAATAAAGAGTATCTATCTATCTATCTTATTAACACACAACTGAAATCTTGTTGATACAGTAATCCTTAGGTAGGTAGAAGAATGGTTAAAAGTATCTTAATAGGTGTTGATAACTGAATATGCGAGAACACAACATAGTGTAGGTAAGTGTAGTGACCCATGTGTAAGTATTGTTAATGTATGGAGCCATGGAGTATTACAATGCTAATTCTGCATGGCGAGACAATAACGGCTGTGGAAGACTGAATAAGGAGGGGTAATATGGGCTATTGTAGACAAGACAGTGGATTTAGAAATCCACTTTGGTTTTGCCTTGCCCTAGGCTCAACCCTCTCAGCTCAGCAGATTGCTGGAGAATTCGGTAACGGGATTTAAGCTTCGGAGAGGGAGTAGGTACATCCTAATAGGGTGTCGCATCTTTTTTACATGGATGACCTGAACCTGTTAGCTTCAACGGCTCAAAAGCTGAGGGAGCGTGATATCTAGCCTTAGATCCTATATTCTGAATTCTGGAAAAATCGACAAAACGTTGCATTGTGATGTCATAGAATGTGATTAAAGGACTCACCCCAACGATCAACCTGGCCAACGAGCAATGGCAGTCGGTGCCGGCGATACTAAGTTTCTCTAATCGTGAGACCGTATGGAAAGGAAAAGAGCTGCTCGGACAGTTTTTAAGGGTCTACACGACCGTTACGTGGACCGAGCTTCCGTGCATTGGCTGCGCTTCGATGACCTCTTTGGGGAAACCAAGAAATTTGCTTGTGCGATATATTAAAAAGTATGGCACACAGAACTTTTGTCGGGTCTGTCACTATCCTGCTGAATCACTCAAATAGTTTTGGGTTGTTCGGCTGAAGAATAAAAGAATACTGAGTATTTGCACAAGCATAATCAAGCAGCCAGAATTCTCCAACAAGACCAAGAGCTCGCCCTGAAGTATGGTTTTCAAGTGAGAGAAGGCTGGGATTCGTCGACGGCTCGCTTCCAGCAAAGATGCAGAAGGCGGTGGTGCTTGATTATAGCACGCATCGTGCGCCGAATTCTATGTTTATTTTTCCCTGAACCCGCCCAACTGTGCTATTGCCGGTCATTACCGCCCAAGAGGTGAGAGGTTTTTGGCCTAGAAAAATAATAATAAGGTATCACCGTTTTTCCTTTAAAGGTGCGGCGGACGCGGAACCCTATTATAGAAAATCTATTATGTTAAAGCACAACTTTAATTACGTATAGCGGCGGTTGTGGTTAAAGGTAATGTTGACTGGTGACATGACATGACAATCGGATTTATAAGTAAAAAATTAAATTAGGGTCCTACCAGTCACCAGTCTGTTGACCATCGATCATAGATTCGCTTTATAAAGTTTAACTGTGATGTTTTTCCTTCCATAGACATCCAAAGAGAATATTATTTTAAAGCCCATATTACAGACTTAATTGTAGCAACTAGCAAAGCATTGAGATTTGGATCATCATGCTAAGTAGGTACCCTTAAGATGAGAAAGATAATTACATAAATCATGTTCATGTGGACGGGTCTGTCTATTAAGTAGGTACCTAGTAGGTACCTCTAATTAACACAATACAGAACAAGTAAGACTCGCTAGGTACGCTGTGGTTGACATGAGTAAGTTTAAAAACCTACGTTTTTAAGATTTTTAAACTTGATAATTACGACTAAGCTACAGTCAGCCTAAAAGCCAATAGCCGAAAAACCGCTAGATATCAAAGTAGGTTAAATAGAGGTGCTTACGTAAGCTTGTAATTGCATTATATACCTACCTACGTCCTCTTTACGTTCATAGTAAAATACCTAAACATTTGACTTCTACTTTTTAGTTACGTACGCTGTCTCGCTCCCTCGCTCTGGGGATTATTGTTCATGGAATGCGCGCGTCGGCTAGTCTCGCTACACGCGGCCGTAAAGAGCATAATCATAAGCGCTTGAAGTTTAATCGACCTTAACAATAGGCAGTAAGGTCTATTTTGAATGTGTTATTTGTATTGAACTGCCTTACGATAACGAGAACTTTGTAGCGAGACTAGTCATAGTGAATACTTTGTAAAGTACATTCATAAAATTATTATTAAGTTATCAGTGATTTGTTTTTGAAACGAATTTCTGGTACTTTTAGAAGCTATGGCATAATTTGATTATTTTTGTAGATGTTTGTATGGTTAACTGACTGATTTCAGGTTATTTTTTGGCTCTAAACTATAACTAAATCAAAAGTCCTTGAGAAGTAGTCTCGTGGGGAGTGCGTCGACGTCATCGACAGAAGTTTTTGTAGTTATGTTTAGCTGGAAGCAGTGGCCTGATTGGCCAACAAAGCCTTTTTGGCGGCCATTTTGTCGAGCTGAGTCACCAAAAGGTGAAAAATGTACATGAATTGATGCGCACTCCCCACGAGACTACATTACGGTATTGGGCATTTCCCTGAACAGAACACAAAATTTGGGTTTCATGTTCCTACCTACCACAGCGTGGCTAGCTGAAATAGTTTTTCCGAGATATTGATAAATTTACACAAATGGTAAATAGACTGATAACCACAAATTAATCATCAGGAAAACCGTTTACAAAAGTTTGCTGCGGCTACACTACGAAAACTTAAGTTTTCCAGCGGCAACAATTAACCCTCGTCACATGGTGGACCTGAACTCTAAAGTCTTAGTGCAAAGTGTTTTCATGGAAATTGATAACAAATTGAATTTACAGTATCTGTCAAAGCGGTGTAGTGATAAGTTTATGTCACGTTCAACGGGTGCGTTTGTTTATGTGCCTCATCATGACTGAAAAGTGCTAGTGAAACAGTGCAGGATGTAGTCCTGAGTCGAGATGCTCTGTGCCGCAGCAACCTTGAACGTGTTGTATCGATAGTAGTTTTGGAAAGCGTATGTAAAGCTGTAAACATGACGGACCCGGCGGTCAAGGTAAAGACAGAGCGGCCCGATGAGGCCGAGATCAGGGAGTTGGCCGCCAAAATGGTGGAGGCCAATAAGGCGAAGGCGCTGGCAGCTTCGGTCGCGGCCGCTCGGACCCCGCCGGGCGCGCTGGTGGGCGTGCCGCAGGCGGGCTCGGGAGGCCAGATGGGCATCCTCAACTTCCTCACGCGCAAGCCCGGCGCGCCAGCCGCAGCGGACGCGCGGCCCGCGCCCGACGCCGAGAAGAAGAGCCCAGCCCCAGACGAGGCCAGTTGGAAAGGCCACTTCGGGTGGGACATGCTAGGCAAATGTCACATTCCCTACATTTACCGCTCCAGCGAAAAGTACGTGGCGGTTCGGATGGTAGAGATCAAACTCCTCAATAAGTACCTGAACTATCTTCATGCAGACATCTACTCGTGTACATGCATCAGGAGTTACTACATCACAGAGGTCGAGGCACGACTTCTAAACGAGATCAATAACAGGCATTGTGATGGCCAATTTGGCCGGGAGCCTTTTACGCAGAAAGACTTAGTAGTGCGGTTATCGGACGCTTATGAGTTTTATAATTTCTTGGATGTTTGTTATAATAAATTATTAAGGGGCACAACTAATAGTAAAGACAAATGTGGTTTTATTCGTATAAATAAAGAATCAGTGGTTCCTTATACTGTGAGAGATAGTCAAAAGTTTGTACCACTTTTTTACTTTGAAGGTGAAACGGACAATTTGAAATTAAAGGCAGATCAGCTGAAAGGCTGGGACTTATCATACCTTAAGTTTTGTTGTAAAGTGCAGGGGATAAGGAACGAATTGTTTGCTAGTGAGACGTGTTCAGTGATCAGTTTATCGGATATTAAGAGCTACTTCCCTCCCGGGACGGAGTTTGAGGAGTACTGGCCTAACAAAGTTGTTGACTCACAGCTGCTCATCTCGGCAAAAGGTAAGAAAAACACCTATACTTGTTTTACCTACACCATAATATTCATTTTAACAAAACCCATAAAAATTGTTTGCATATGATAAACTTTAGAAAAGATTTGCTAATGATTAATTTTGTCTCTAAACAATTCTTGCCATTTTAAATTGTTCAAAAAAGTTGGCTCAATTTACAAAAAATATTTGTACAAAAAAGTAATAAATTAAAAGCATTATATTTTATTTATATTTAATCTAAAGGTTATACAACAAAACAAAAATGAAGTAAGAAATGTTTTTATAATTCATGCCATTTAGGGTTTCAACTATTGTTATTCCTTTTTAAAATATAGTGTCTCTTAAAAGTGTCTTATTGGAATGATAAGGCAATTTTTTGAGCCTTTTTCTGATATCAGTTTTATAGTCTTGCTCAGACAGTCAAAGTAGATAAGCTATGAAACAGAATGCTCACCTATTAGAACTTATCCTTGATATTTTTCCCTGTCTCTGAGCTGCTTTAGTAACTGATTTCTGTAATATATTTATGTTTTTTTTTTTTCTGTCTTGGGTTTCAAACAGTATAACAACTCTTCCTTATTTAACTCTAAATACTAGTTCTAATCTAGTTTCTAGAAACCAGAATCTAGACTAGACTGAGTTTATTTCAGAAAATATTGTCTATCTTAACAAGTTGTAGGTATTTAATTTTTTTTTCTCATAATCTCTTTGTAGGCCAAGGCAATATTATTGCATGAAGGTTCTTGCTACTTGTGCATTTGCAACCAAATGTAGACCTTACTGCCCTGACATACAGACAGTTTCCATGACCCACATCCTAAAGTTGTTTCTCTGGGCTAAGATTTTGTATAGCTCACTTGGGCTAATGCAAAAGGCAAATAAGCCAAAAATGAATGTATGTAAAGGTAACAATAATTAGGTACTTGCCTGGCAAAAAATTAAAACCAACTGAAATTGTATTTTTGTATATTTTTAAATATAAAAAAAAAAAATGCCAATGGGCCAAGTTGTATGAAAAATATATTATTTAACTTTAATTTATTACTTTTTTTTACCAATTTAAAAAAAGTAGTAAATTAAAATTAAATAATGTATTATTCATAATTTAATGTCAGCATGAAAAGTCTACCACAAACTAAATAAAAGCTTTGGAATTCTAGGTCAATCTTTAACTTAAATAGCTTCTGAATTATCTGAACTATATGTTATGCTTTGGCTTATTTTATCCATTGTGTCTCCTCTAGGCTACATGTAGGTAATTTTGTTATCAGACAAAAAAAAAAGTTCACAATGGACAATAATGTAAATGTTTCTTGTTCAAATCTTAATTTTGTTATTTTAAGATAAATGTTGATATTTTCACAAAGCATAAATATTAATATTTTTTATCCAATAGACTAATAAATAAATAACTTGAGAATAGAACAGAACTGTATCAATCATTTATAAAGTCCATTAATTTTTTGTTAGAGGCATAATCCCATGTTTTTTCACTAACATTACACAACATAGAATAATGATTATTTGTTAGTAACATTGCTTATTTTTATTACTCAAGTAAATCAGAATTACTAAATTAATAGTTAAATCATTTTAGCGCCCTTTTTGAAATTGACTGACTGACTGCTCAAAACAGCTATGGTCTTCCTTCATCTCTACAATAACTTGTTTGGCTTGTAACCTGCTCTCTACATTATGTTGAAGTCCAAATTAATGAAAATTTAAAAGACAGTTTTAATGCTCATGGTCAATTTAAACATAACTTAAGCTATAATTTTGTTATACAGGATCAGTATCAGGCGGTGGGCAGTGGACGCGGGCGCCCCCCGCGCCGCCCCCGGGCGCCGTGGGCTCCGTGGGCGTGGGCGCCGCGACGGGCATGGGCGTAGGCTCCGCGTCGACGCGCGGCCGCCGCCCGGCTGCGCAGCGGCACTCGCCGGCATCAGCTGCGATGCAGATGCCGCACGCGGCCAGTATCTCTGCCGCGGCGGTGCAAGCGCTGGCCAACGGCTGGAGCCTGCCTGGGACGCTTACGCAGGCGCAGACGCAGCACGTACTACGGCTTGCTCAGGTACATACTGACGCAGCTACCTCGTCTTGCTGTTACTAGAACTAGCGGCATGCCTAAGGCGTCTGTCTGCGATGATGTATTCGGCTTGCACGGCAACCATCTTCGCGGCTATTGAAGCGCCTAGTTGACGAGTGGAGTATACTCAGAGCGCTACGGCTTGTTTAGGTAAGTACCGTTAAAGTAGCTTGTTAAAACCAATTTATTTCTGTAAATAGGCTTAAACTAAGCGCTTTTACGCGTCCCAATATTTTTTTCCCTACCACTACTTCGGGACAATTTTGGCGGCGTTTTAATGCCTACTTAACTGAAACTCTGTATAGATTGTAATTTGTCCAGGATATTCACGCAGGCGCGAATGCCGCACGTGGCACTCAGGTATTCATGTAGTTCCTTCAAATCTATTGTTGTAGTATATTTTAAAATTTAATTAAATTGCAGCCTATAGTAAGGCATGTGAATTAGTTTTGAAGAAAATTCTTTTAGATAGAGTTAGAATGAATATTTCGTGTTTGCTGATTTTGATAGCCCGTAACTCTGTTGTAAAAAAGGCGTAAGTTACTTAGTTTGTATTTATGAAGTAGTTGCGTATCGTTCCATAGGCGCAAGTGGCGGCGCAAGCGCAGGCGGCCGCGCGGTACAGCAACGCGGCCATCGCCGCCGCCGCCGCCATGCCGCAGCACCGCTCGCAGCATCAGCGGAACAATCAGGTACACAGCTGAACTCGTCACATTAAGAAATTTTAAATTCAATTATAATTTTGAGCTAGAATACAATCCAATTGTTATGGTCTCGAAAAATGGAATTAGGTAAGAAGGCCCGCCATACACGGACAGCTTGAAGCAGTTAGTATAATCAGCTTCAAGCTACGACTGCATAGTAAACTACTGTATTCTACGTACACATATACACGGAACCGCTCGAGCAGTTGTAACTGCTTTGGGCGGTTGGCAGCACGGTGAAATTTCACCGCGTGGTCAAGCAGTCGCTAGGCATACACTGACTGCTCGAGCTGTCGACTGCTCTCGCGCAGTTACCTCCGCCCGTGTGCGCTCCTCATTCCACTTTTGCTACTGATTTGACTGAAAATGAAATTGTAACCTGTTGAGCAGTTAATACCAACTGCTCCAGCAGTTATCAATGGCAGCTTCAAGCTGTTGACTATGACTGCAAGAGTGGTTTGTGTATGTTGATCACTGGCTAATTGTTCGAGCTGTCCGTGTATGGCCGAGCGGTTTGTGTATGTTGATCACTGGCTAATTGTTCGAGCTGTCCGTGTATGGCTGCCCTAACATCCTCGTGTAGCTACCAGACAAATTAAGTAATTTTGGCAAGTAAAAGGAGCTTATACTCAGACTCGAGACACTTGAGAAAAAATCGTTTTCTGAATCGGCCCGAGCCGGTAATCGAGTTTTTGAGTTTTTGAGTGACCCTTTGAGTTTAAGGCAAATTATTTATAATTCATTATAACCCATAATTTTCGAGCAAAAGCTAGAAGTGACGAGTGACGTTTATGATATGCGCAGATTGTAATTTTACTTCATGACCCTCTGAAGTATGGGACTTAGTACTAGCACTTTCATGCAGACTACACAGGTACAGGTTTATAAGTTACTTCAAAAACTAGCTTCATAACTAAGCATTATGTGGAGCAATCGTCATTGCAAAAACAACCTGAATAGAAAATAGAAAAACACGTCACCTAATTATTAGACATTTATTTACGAATTATGTAAAGAAAAATCTTTTGTTAGGAATCTATAAACACCTACTCGTTAGCTCAGATAAAATAATATGACAAGGGCGGTGCTTAAAGACACAGTAATTTATTTACTGTGTCTTTAACCACAAACTTTTAAAATACAGACGAAATTGTACTCTTTTAGACTTAAATAGAGAACTACGATCTAAATGTAACCTTGTAATATCAGTGAACGCATTCTTGTCGCCGTTATAGGTTAGATCAGATGACGTTACTATACTTTTTCGAAGGTCAAAAATAGGCAGGAAAAAGTAATAGTTTTTTTTTATTGAGCTGCTTCTCAGTAACTAGCTTACTTACCCTGAGGCAGTAGTAGGACAATGTTATATTAGGAAGATGATAAATACCATGTATGGGCTATAAACACGGACATGTGCATTATATTTATGTATTCTTTAATGCTTAACAATGAAGGTTATTATAAGAAGACGAGTTATTTCAACGAGTTATGTCTTGTAATAAAGGCTAACAAAAGTGACTGAGTTTTTTGCGCCGCTTCTTCTCATCACTAGCTAATATTTAGTCACTGAAGCGGTGGTAGGACCAATCTTTATTTTAAGAAATATTTAAGGGTCCGGATATTATAATACTGCGAATACTGTATCGTTTTATTCACGTGTGAATAAACCCTAATGATATACACATATTTATATAAAAAAATAATAATCATATATTCGAATTTTCTTTACTTTAGTAATTAACTATACTGGGATTTTGGATAAAGTGTATTATTTTTGCTATTACTACAATATCTGTTCAGTATATACACAACTCATATTAAGCAATTAACACTTCAAGTGCTGCTAATAAGACGTTTAATACGTGATAAATAACTCGACAAACACAGTTCTTATATGTCTAGGTATCGCCAATGTTGTTTTCATTTGAGCTTTGGCACTTAGTTATCCCTGTGTTTTGTAATGTAGTGGCACGTAAACCATATTTGTGTTATCGTTTATTTCAGTTTCCGAACAGTGCAATAACAATGGCGATGGGCCAGCAGCCTCCTCCACCTCTTGTGAGGAGCTCAGCCAACACATCGACAATGAAGTGAGCATTTTTTATTCATTGATTAAAGTGTGTGTAGTAAAATTTGGGAACAGCTTTTATTTGCCACTGTTTAATCTCGAACTTGGCTTAGCTTATTACCGTGCGCGTTTTGCCTGAGTGGAGACAGTTTTTTTAACTTACCACTTAGAAATTGCGAAACTAAAATAATAGCTGTTCTCAACGTTTTTGTACTACCAATTAGTAACTTCCATTCGCTATTGTCTTGGCACTGTTTATATTATGTATAAAAACCAAGGTTTATTTTAATTATCAATCACAAAAATATTTAATAGCCTTCATTTTCCCATACATTCTCTCGTTATAATATTATATTGAATTATGTATTATTTTTTATTGGGAATAGGGTTTCGATTCCTATATATACTGTCGATTAATCGTATCAATCAAAGTATACGCCTTGGCTTTATTTTCCAACTCTATTGTAGAACAGGAAAGTGACTCCATTTTTTTCTGAAAATTGCCATTCGTCATAACATTAACGTAATATAGTTATTAATTACGTCACGAACAGGGAACTAGTTGAGGCCTATTCAAACGACATTCGCAGAAAATATCAAGTAAAATATATTCCTCTTGGTATTTCTTTTTTCTCCTTGGATTATTTTTTATCAGCTTTCGCGGCTAGGGCAAAGGTAGAATCTTGCCCATTTCTCTAAAGCGAATATTTTAGCCTATTTTGCATTTTCTTGTTTCTTGTCAAATTTATAGTAAAAATCGGTCGAATGATAACCTTCTCCTTCATTTTTCAAAGTTGGTTGAAAACCGCCTATATTTGTAGACAGAACTCATCACACCCGGTTTTCGCCATCTAGAATTCTAGAAAACATCAAGGGTTTATCGCTTATTTGAATACAAATTTCGAGGGTAGCAAACATAGGCAGTAGCGTGCATAGGAAATATTCTCACATATTATAACAGTTTATTTTTGACGTGACAACGTCTTATAAATTGGTTTGCCGGGTGACACTTCAAGAAACTGCGTTACGCTCCGCTCACGTTATGCGCTCACAATGAGAGCGAGTGAGAGGCACGCGTCCCTTCCACTCGGGCATGGTTAGCCCGCCTAAGAGCGAGAGAGACAGACATAAAAAGTGAAAGGCACGCGTCCCTTCCACTCGAGCACAGTTAGCCCGCCTAAGAGCGAGAGAGACAGAGCGAGAGAGAGAGAGTGAGAGAGATAGGCATACACACCGGTTCATGTCTTGCGCTTCTATTTCGCTTAGGCGCCTGCATACAAGTTTACACGTTGCCAGTTAATTGTAAAACGATTGTGTAGTGATAATGTGAAGGTAGTTTCGTCCATCGCAACAATTCAAACAGCAAAGGTAAATAATTTCAGACTGATAATATAACATGATGAAATAAATGACTAAGACATAAGTGAATAGGTTATGTTGTAGTAATCACAATGTTGTGGTAGTTTTCAATCAAAAAAGTAGTATAAATCGTTTCTCAACCAATAATAATTTGTTTAACTTGAAAAAATTAATGTGCAATTAATGTGATTTAAATAAATGTTCTAACTTTTAAATTTAGTTTTTATATTTATAACAATGTAAAACAAGTTAAATTTATTGATAACTTATAACAACTGATTGATTTAACATAAACCAATTTTGTGAATTCTTGAATTTGTTATTTATATTAATAACTGTTTCAACAAAGTTCAATTTATGCAAAAATTTGAAATAAAAAATGAATTTAACATACACAAATTTTGTGAAATTTCAAATTAATTATTTATATTAGTTACTTTATCGTTATAAAGAATGATGTTATAAAGAGTTTACACTGTATTTGAAAACATATGTGAGAAACAATAATTTCTAATTTGTTCAATTTTAGTACAATGGAGCCAGATGTACAAATTCCTTCAACGTCCAGTACACCGATGGAGACTGATGATATCGTGCCACCAACGTCTGCCATACCTTTCGCTGTGCCACACACACCCCATAACGCCAAAGCGCAACGACAAAGTATGTATAGAAAACGTAAGGCCGCGGAAAGAACTCCTGCAGAGGCAGCAGATTTTGCAAAAGCAGCCGCCGAAAGACAACGTAGATGCAAGCAACGTAGACTCGCCAACTCAGCTCTTGACACCGGCACGCTAGAGTCAGCCACAGTGTCTGCTCCTGTGGTAGTGGAAAGAACAGTTACTGCCCAGACCAGCGCTCAGCGACAACGTGCTTACAGACAGCGTAGAGCTGCTCAAATTGTTTCACAAATAAGTACTCCACCGACTCACACAGCAGTGCAACCGGAACAATCAACCTGGAATATCAAATGGTCGTCGTCAATAAAGAGGTTTAAAACTACATTTCTGGACAACGAATTTGGCCACGCTTGCTCTGTTTGCGACCGATTGTGGTTCAAGAATGACCTTAAAATCATCACTGCTGCACAACTACAGGTCATATCGGATTGGTTCGTTAAGGAAAATAGGCAACTACGCGAGGAGGATTATACGCATATTTGCAACACCTGTAGATTTTCGCTGAACGAACATAAGCTTCCTACCCTTGCAAAAGTGAATGGCTTCTCATATCCAGAAATACCTCCTGGCTTACCGCCACTGGATCCAATTAGTGAACGATTAATCTCACCACGTCTGCCATTCATGCAAGTGCGTCGTCTGCGGCATGACTTCTCTTATGGAATTATTGGTCAAGTGATCAACGTTCCAGTCAACGTAGAAGACATGGTAAAATGCTTGCCCCGGCATTTAGATGAGGACGACGTCATTAATGTCAACATCAAACGGAATCTCGCACACAAAACAAATTACATCAGCGGCTACATGTCCAAAAGGACAATCAAAGAATGGTTGGATGTACTTCAAAATTCAAGTCTATATCGCTTGTACGATATCAAAGTAGATTTGTCAAGGCTGCAAACTGTCGTGCCACCAGAGGAAGATTTGCAGGATGACTCGGCTCATCGAATCGAAACAATCGCCGCCGAGTGTACTCCGGAGTCAGAAATTCTTGCTTCCAGGCAGCATACACTACTGTGGACCGAAGAGGATTGCCTCGACATCGCACCAGGACATCGGGCCATGCCTCTGAACATCATTTACGACCGTCATGCTGAAGAACTATCATTTCCTGCAATATACTACGGCCAGCCTCGTCGCTTCCACATGGGAGTTTCAGTGACACCTTACATGATGGCAACCAGTGAATTACGACGAAGTGACAGACGCGGAGCCACGCCTCAAAAAGTCTTGTACGTTGCTATGAAGATTCTACGTCTCCGCATGGTGGATGGCATTTATAGCACATTTCGGAATGTGTCAACCACGGAAAACGTAACTCGACGCATGTTGGAGGGCCCGGAATTTCTTAAAGAATTTGTCGTTCAAAATCTTGCCTTCATGAAGTCAGTACCCAATTCCGTCCAGTATTGGGCCTCTCGCAAACGAGATCTGTTTGCGATGCTCCGTCAACTAGGTAAACCGACCATATTTCTCACTTTAAGTGCAAACGAAGTACGCTGGTTGATATTACTGAACTTACTCCTCAAATTGAGTAACAAGTATCCTGGAAAAGTTGCTGAAGATCTAAACACGTCAGAGCGGTGCAACTTAGTGAGCGACGATCCAGTTACGTGCTGCATATATTTCCACAAACTCGTCGGTACATTGATGAATATGCTGAAGGCAAAACAATCATATAATCCATTTGGCCAGTACTTTGTTAAAGATTATTTCTTTCGCATTGAGTTCCAGCATCGAGGAAGCCCCCACGCACACATTTTGGTGTGGTTGAATAATGATCCACACGAGGCCGTGTCAGAAAATATGCCAATGACCATCGAGCTCGTGGAGAAGCTGAGTTCTGTCGCCAAAGAAGATATGCCCAGCGAGACCAACTACGCCAATCAAATTCACAAGCACACTTTCACCTGCACGAAGCGAGGTGAGACGACTTGCAGATTTGGGATCCCGTACTGGCCAATGCCTGCTACTCGAGTCTTGGTTCCAATGCCTCAGACTGATGGACGCCGGTCAACATTCCAAAAAAAATCCAAGGAGCTACGAACGTGTCTCAGCGAACATACATACCCTAGCATGGATGACTTTCTGAGGGAACATGGTCTGACATTTGATGTATATCTTGATATAGTACGTTCAACCCTTCGCAGGCCAACTTTGTTGTTTAAACGTAACTTCGATCAACTTATGACAAACACGTTCAACCCTTACCTTGCTGGTCAAATTAATTCCAACATCGATATTCAGTTTATCTTAGATGAATACAGCTGCGCACAGTACGTCGTGGATAACGTGAACAAATCAGCTCGTGGAATGGGTAACTTGAATCGAGAGTTGACTAAAATGATGGAAGAACATCCTGACCGCGATTACACTGGTCAATTAAAAGCATTGAGTGTCAAACTTGTCAATGCAGTTGAAATGTCGGCGCAAGAAGCAGCATGGTATTTGTTACGACAGCCGATGAGCGAAGCAAGCCGTCAAATTGTGTACATACCAACAGTGTGGCCCTCAGAGAGACAACGTTGCCGCAAACGCCGGAAACAATTGGATCGCGAAGGAATGGCAGAGGACAGCACAGACGTGTGGACCAAAAACATCATTCAGCGGTATGAAGAAAGACCTCCATCTTTGCAAGATGTATATTTGGCCGAGTTTGCGTCGTGGTATGCTAACTCTCGTGATTTCATTGACAATGAAGACGACTTGAACGTGCATGAAGATGACGATCCTGAACCGCCGACTGGAGAAAGAACGACATCGAGAGGATATCGCAAACGTCTGATCAGTCGAATCATACGATACAGATGCTACGACATAGATGAAACTGTCAATTATCAACGTGAGATGGTACTGCTGTACTTGCCCTTTCTCAACGAAGTCGCTGACATTGTTGATTGTAATAAATTTATACAATTATTCAATGACAACAAGGAAACTATCATGGAACGCAAAAAACTTTATGAGAACAATATTGACATCGACAAAGTGATGCAAGAGCTAGAAGCAATGATGATTTTGCAAAATTCAGACACCACAGAACCAACGGAAACAGAGTCAAGAAGAGTGTTTGCAGAATAGCTGTTACTTATTAACTAATTAAAGTACTAGGTAGGTATATTTTTTAGCTCTTTAGATAGCTTTCTTATATTTAATTCTAGTGTTCACTACTGAAACGTGAACACTCTCATATGCAATGTTTTGGTACGATACCGTTCTGTCGCGCCATGACACATCCGAACACGAAGATGTATCTGTTATTCTGGTTTGGCGAATAATGTAAATAAACATGGCCTCTTTCAAATAATTTCTATGACCGAATACCAATGAATAATAATATAGTCACCGAATTTATTCATCATTAGCCTTTAGAATTAAATGTAATTAGTATCGATTCCAATTTTATTATTATTAAATGAATAAATATAAAAACGGCCTAAAAATGGAGAGTGATTCATTTTCTGTAGAAAAAATAATAATTTGTAAAGTTTATAAATAAATAACTAGCTGTGGGGGCGTCTTATTCCGCGTTGAATACGGCTAAATATTATTATTGATTTTACATTAAACATTTTCGTTAATTTTAGCATTATCTTTTTTGCACCCCTCGGAATATTTGTATAATTTTTCGGAACAGAACATAGCTTATGTCTATCCGAAAGACTCCTTAAACTTTAGTTAAATTATTGTTTAAGATAGGATAAGTAGTTCCGGAGATACCACCTACACATCCACCAAACAAACTTAACCTATAATATAAGTATAAATATCTTCACGAGCTTTTCAAAAGAACTTCCAGACACCTATGTCCTGCAGTTTAAAGTTGCACCAACAAATAGTTTACATAATTCGCCAGAAACTGTCATTTCCGGCTTTTTTGTTATTAGTTAGATTGTTAGTAGTTTAGTAACTGTGTGAACTTGCAGTGAAGTTGTTGTGTTTTATAGCAGCGTGCCGGCGCAGGTGTCTGGGACAATGAATGGCCACTCAACCTCTCACACCGTCGACAGCCGGAAAAGGCTCACACCGATACCAGATATTCACATTACTGGCAACCATACGCCGTATAAGGTGAGCTATCACGTCTTCTGTTTTATTCATTTTATATCCGTAGTTCTTTTGTGGTCTTTTCGGTGTTTCTTCTCTTTTATTTATATCTTTTTTTGTTTTCGACTTGTGGTTTTGGGTTTTGTCTAAATGCATTTCATTGTCATTCCATTATAGATTGCTTTGATTCGTCTGTTCCTCACGAAACATAGACTGAAAGGGATTTGATTGTATTTTCTTTGGGTATAGATTTATTTATTTATGTATGCCACAAATATCTATGAGTAATACAAGTTTTAAATTCGCTAGTCAAAGATAATCTATGATTACTCTCCCTTGTTGTACAAAAAAAAAATGGATTTTCGATATGTCAAATTTTGGCTTACAATTATTAATAATCTTGCAGCACAGAACCCACTAAGGCGGTTATTGGCGTTCCTGGGGCAAGATTTTTTGTAATGTTAGGAGTTACTATGCATGCACCATGCCACACAGAAACCATCAACGGTGGGATACTGTCGTTTCCTGGTGGTCCGCTACCGGATCGTTTACGGCCTCAGTGGGTTCTGCGCTTAAAAGCGCCTGCTTAGGTACAGCGAGTAATAAGGTATCTCTATCTTTTGCCAGCTTTGTAAATTCCATGTGTATTGAACAATGAATAATGTTGTCGCAGGTCCAAAAAGCGTTAGTAGAGAACACGATGGTGCCGTGCATCAACGCCAAGCCGTACCAGTACACCGAGCTGCTGATGACGCTGCCCGACCTCGCCAGCCACTTCTTCCCGCGCGTGTCGCTCACCACCTGCCGCGCCATGCTCGACGCGCTCGGCCTCACGCTGTTCCGCCCCAACCAGTCAGTACCCTGCTCTACTCTACTGTACACCACACGGCACACACCACACAGTACACAGTGGCGAGTGTGACTGACGCTGTCACCTGCCGCGCCATGCTCGACGCGCTCGGCCTCACGCTGTTCCGCCCCAACCAGTCAGTACCCTGCTCTACTCTACTGTACACCACACGGCACACACCACACAGTACACAGTGGCGAGTGTGACTGACGCTGTCACCTGCCGCGCCATGCTCGACGCGCTCGGCCTCACGCTGTTCCGCCCCAACCAGTCAGTACCCTGCTCTACTCTACTGTACACCACACGGCACACACCACACAGTACACAGTGGCGAGTGTGACTGACGCTGTCACCTGCCGCGCCATGCTCGACGCGCTCGGCCTCACGCTGTTCCGCCCCAACCAGTCAGTACCCTGCTCTACTCTACTGTACACCACACGGCACACACCACACAGTACACAGTGGCGAGTGTGACTGACGCTGTCACCTGCCGCGCCATGCTCGACGCGCTCGGCCTCACGCTGTTCCGCCCCAACCAGTCAGTACCCTGCTCTACTCTACTGTACACCACACGGCACACACCACACAGTACACAGTGGCGAGTGTGACTGACGCTGTCACCTGCCGCGCCATGCTCGACGCGCTCGGCCTCACGCTGTTCCGCCCCAACCAGTCAGTACCCTGCTCTACTCTACTGTACACCACACGGCACACACCACACAGTACACAGTGGCGAGTGTGACTGACGCTGTCACCTGCCGCGCCATGCTCGACGCGCTCGGCCTCACGCTGTTCCGCCCCAACCAGTCAGTACCCTGCTCTACTCTACTGTACACCACACGGCACACACCACACAGTACACAGTGGCGAGTGTGACTGACGCTGTCACCTGCCGCGCCATGCTCGACGCGCTCGGCCTCACGCTGTTCCGCCCCAACCAGTCAGTACCCTGCTCTACTCTACTGTACACCACACGGCACACACCACACAGTACACAGTGGCGAGTGTGACTGACGCTGTCACCTGCCGCGCCATGCTCGACGCGCTCGGCCTCACGCTGTTCCGCCCCAACCAGTCAGTACCCTGCTCTACTCTACTGTACACCACACGGCACACACCACACAGTACACAGTGGCGAGTGTGACTGACGCTGTCACCTGCCGCGCCATGCTCGACGCGCTCGGCCTCACGCTGTTCCGCCCCAACCAGTCAGTACCCTGCTCTACTCTACTGTACACCACACGGCACACACCACACAGTACACAGTGGCGAGTGTGACTGACGCTGTCACCTGCCGCGCCATGCTCGACGCGCTCGGCCTCACGCTGTTCCGCCCAAACCAGTCAGTACCCTGCTCTACTCTACTGTACACCACACAGTACACAGTGGCGAGTGTGACTGACGCTGTCACCTGCCGCGCCATGATCGACGCGCTCGGCCTCACGCTGTTCCGCCCCAACCAGTCAGTACCCTGCTCTACTCTACTGTACACCACACGGCACACACCACACAGTACACAGTGGCGAGTGTGACTGACGCTGTCACCTGCCGCGCCATGCTCGACGCGCTCGGCCTCACGCTGTTCCGCCCCAACCAGTCAGTACCCTGCTCTACTCTACTGTACACCACACGGCACACACCACACAGTACACAGTGGCGAGTGTGACTGACGCTGTCACCTGCCGCGCCATGCTCGACGCGCTCGGCCTCACGCTGTTCCGCCCCAACCAGTCAGTACCCTGCTCTACTCTACTGTACACCACACGGCACACACCACACAGTACACAGTGGCGAGTGTGACTGACGCTGTCACCTGCCGCGCCATGCTCGACGCGCTCGGCCTCACGCTGTTCCGCCCCAACCAGTCAGTACCCTGCTCTACTCTACTGTACACCACACGGCACACACCACACAGTACACAGTGGCGAGTGTGACTGACGCTGTCACCTGCCGCGCCATGCTCGACGCGCTCGGCCTCACGCTGTTCCGCCCCAACCAGTCAGTACCCTGCTCTACTCTACTGTACACCACACGGCACACACCACACAGTACACAGTGGCGAGTGTGACTGACGCTGTCACCTGCCGCGCCATGCTCGACGCGCTCGGCCTCACGCTGTTCCGCCCCAACCAGTCAGTACCCTGCTCTACTCTACTGTACACCACACGGCACACACCACACAGTACACAGTGGCGAGTGTGACTGACGCTGTCACCTGCCGCGCCATGCTCGACGCGCTCGGCCTCACGCTGTTCCGCCCAAACCAGTCAGTACCCTGCTCTACTCTACTGTACACCACACAGTACACAGTGGCGAGTGTGACTGACGCTGTCACCTGCCGCGCCATGATCGACGCGCTCGGCCTCACGCTGTTCCGCCCCAACCAGTCAGTACCCTGCTCTACTCTACTGTACACCACACGGCACACACCACACAGTACACAGTGGCGAGTGTGACTGACGCTGTCACCTGCCGCGCCATGCTCGACGCGCTCGGCCTCACGCTGTTCCGCCCCAACCAGTCAGTACCCTGCTCTACTCTACTGTACACCACACGGCACACACCACACAGTACACAGTGGCGAGTGTGACTGACGCTGTCACCTGCCGCGCCATGCTCGACGCGCTCGGCCTCACGCTGTTCCGCCCCAACCAGTCAGTACCCTGCTCTACTCTACTGTACACCACACGGCACACACCACACAGTACACAGTGGCGAGTGTGACTGACGCTGTCACCTGCCGCGCCATGCTCGACGCGCTCGGCCTCACGCTGTTCCGCCCCAACCAGTCAGTACCCTGCTCTACTCTACTGTACACCACACGGCACACACCACACAGTACACAGTGGCGAGTGTGACTGACGCTGTCACCTGCCGCGCCATGCTCGACGCGCTCGGCCTCACGCTGTTCCGCCCCAACCAGTCAGTACCCTGCTCTACTCTACTGTACACCACACGGCACACACCACACAGTACACAGTGGCGAGTGTGACTGACGCTGTCACCTGCCGCGCCATGCTCGACGCGCTCGGCCTCACGCTGTTCCGCCCCAACCAGTCAGTACCCTGCTCTACTCTACTGTACACCACACGGCACACACCACACAGTACACAGTGGCGAGTGTGACTGACGCTGTCACCTGCCGCGCCATGCTCGACGCGCTCGGCCTCACGCTGTTCCGCCCAAACCAGTCAGTACCCTGCTCTACTCTACTGTACACCACACAGTACACAGTGGCGAGTGTGACTGACGCTGTCACCTGCCGCGCCATGATCGACGCGCTCGGCCTCACGCTGTTCCGCCCCAACCAGTCAGTACCCTGCTCTACTCTACTGTACACCACACGGCACACACCACACAGTACACAGTGGCGAGTGTGACTGACGCTGTCACCTGCCGCGCCATGCTCGACGCGCTCGGCCTCACGCTGTTCCGCCCCAACCAGTCAGTACCCTGCTCTACTCTACTGTACACCACACGGCACACACCACACAGTACACAGTGGCGAGTGTGACTGACGCTGTCACCTGCCGCGCCATGCTCGACGCGCTCGGCCTCACGCTGTTCCGCCCCAACCAGTCAGTACCCTGCTCTACTCTACTGTACACCACACGGCACACACCACACAGTACACAGTGGCGAGTGTGACTGACGCTGTCACCTGCCGCGCCATGCTCGACGCGCTCGGCCTCACGCTGTTCCGCCCCAACCAGTCAGTACCCTGCTCTACTCTACTGTACACCACACGGCACACACCACACAGTACACAGTGGCGAGTGTGACTGACGCTGTCACCTGCCGCGCCATGCTCGACGCGCTCGGCCTTACGCTGTTCCGCCCCAACCAGTCAGTACCCTGCTCTACTCTACTGTACACCACACGGCACACACCACACAGTACACAGTGGCGAGTGTGACTGACGCTGTCACCTGCCGCGCCATGCTCGACGCGCTCGGCCTCACGCTGTTCCGCCCCAACCAGTCAGTACCCTGCTCTACTCTACTGTACACCACACGGCACACACCACACAGTACACAGTGGCGAGTGTGACTGACGCTGTCACCTGCCGCGCCATGCTCGACGCGCTCGGCCTCACGCTGTTCCGCCCCAACCAGTCAGTACCCTGCTCTACTCTACTGTACACCACACGGCACACACCACACAGTACACAGTGGCGAGTGTGACTGACGCTGTCACCTGCCGCGCCATGCTCGACGCGCTCGGCCTCACGCTGTTCCGCCCCAACCAGTCAGTACCCTGCTCTACTCTACTGTACACCACACGGCACACACCACACAGTACACAGTGGCGAGTGTGACTGACGCTGTCACCTGCCGCGCCATGCTCGACGCGCTCGGCCTCACGCTGTTCCGCCCCAACCAGTCAGTACCCTGCTCTACTCTACTGTACACCACACGGCACACACCACACAGTACACAGTGGCGAGTGTGACTGACGCTGTCACCTGCCGCGCCATGCTCGACGCGCTCGGCCTCACGCTGTTCCGCCCCAACCAGTCAGTACCCTGCTCTACTCTACTGTACACCACACGGCATACACCACACAGTACACAGTGGCGAGTGTGACTGACGCTGTCACCTGCCGCGCCATGCTCGACGCGCTCGGCCTCACGCTGTTCCGCCCAAACCAGTCAGTACCCTGCTCTACTCTACTGTACACCACACAGTACACAGTGGCGAGTGTGACTGACGCTGTAATCGGTTGGGCGCATTATGTCGAATTCGCAAAATGTCCAATTCTCACAATGTCCAAATCTAAAATGGTCTAATTAGCAAATTGTCCAATACGCACATTGTCCAAATCTCAAATTGTCCAATTACCAAATGGTCTAATTCAAATATCCGCCGTCAAACCACTTGGAGGTACAAGGGCCTTATTACTCTTCCTTTGCCTGTATAGAGATAGGTTTTTATATCGATTATTTTTTCCTTTTCTGATGTTTTTATAAACAGTAACCTTATGAATTAACACAACGATAATATTTATTAATAAATGTGTAGGTTTAGCCGAGGACCGTGTGTACCTAACCTAACTTCCTAATGGTCGTTAAAGGAGTTTTTTTCTCTCTTTTTTTATCCATTTCAGTAATCTGACAGTCCATATGTTCCACTATTTGGAAAAAAGCTAATAGTGTCAAGACACATTTCAATTAATATTATAATCGCTTGCACATTTCATATTCGATTTCATCATATTTTAATTTTAATTATAGAAATCCATACTTATACTCTTTGGTGTTTATTCTTTAGTATTTTTTTTTTCTAATAAAAGTGTTGATTTTAATTTATATATGCTTATCATTCTTAAGTTGGGTGTGATCAAATCCGCCCTTAGAGAATATGGACCATCCCCTAATTGCAAACTAGACCAATTGCGAACTGGACCAATTTAGCGTTGGACCATTGGACATTTTGCGAATTGGACATAATGCGCCCAACCGGCAGTAATGTACCTCGCCAGCCCCTTTACGCGTCAAAGCCGTTCGCTTTGCTACTGACTCGCTTTTGGTTTGCCCAAGTTTATTTTTCCTACACACGGAGATTTGGTATTTAATTCATAAATACACCGTGACTTTTTAATTACCCGAGAAAACTAAAATTTGCGTTTATATGAATATGTATATCAGTAAGTAACACACAAATATTATAGCGTTCATACAAAAATATCGTTTTATAGGACTTCAAATAAATCCTGTTAATGCACCAAAAACATGGAAACCATCTTCGTAGTATTTGTTGAATGAGAGAGAGAGACGCATGCATTCATTCAGACTTGCGCGGCACTCGCGCAGTCTCCCGCGCATGCGCGTCTGCTACGCCTAGTGCTAACGATTGTCAAGATCGCCAAGCATCGCGGGTTCGCATCGCATCCTGCACTAGCATTTAATAAACGTGATATCTGTTGATTTGTATGTCGTGGCCATTACGAAGTAATAAAAATAGCACTTTTCACGAGTTTTTTAGATCTGCTTAATAAATTGTTTATTTTAATTACTTAGTTAATGTGTATTTTAAAATATAAAAACCACTAGGTATTTACAAGATTAACAAATGATACAAATACCTAAAAACCTTAAAACAAATATCAACATACCTTACACGTATTGCAGTATTTTTTCAAAATGTCCTCCTCTCTCCGAGATACAAACATGTGCTCTTTTCCGCAAGTTATTCTTTAAAGAAATAAGTACGTTTCTTTGAGCTTGAACCTCTTGAAAAGCCGCAATGATTCGGTTTCGCCAATCACCAACACTAGTAGGTTCACTCACAAACACTCGGCGCTTGATCTCGCTCCACAAATAAAAGTCCACAGGCGTAAGGTCCGGGGACCGCGGAGGCCAGGTCACGGGCCCGCCGCGGTCGATCCACCGCTCTCCGAACTCGCCGTTTAGGTACACGCGCACTGTACGCAGTACTGATAGGCCATCACGGTATTCGTCACTTCACTTTAAAGTAAACACAGGTGCGGAGGTCGCGTGCGCCGGTGACTTGCGTGACACAACCTTGACCGTTTAAGATTCGCGACGGACTGAGCTGAGGTCAATGATGGCGCGGGCGGGCGGGGGATGCGCGTGAGTCCCCGCCCGCCCGTTCATTGATGAAGGGAGTGCTGGCCAGCTTCGAGCTTAGACGCGAGTTTGCCGAGTGAGAAAGAAATGTCTTTTGTCGGCAGGTTGTGTAATTTGTTTTCATTCATAGTTATTCCTTCCGTACGCCAATAATACGCGACCAAATTAGGTGGATTTTGGTTCCGTTAATGTTGGAATGATAATGATTACTATTTGAATTAGCAGGAATTTTATGGTGCATATTTTTTACGGAATGTTAGGGACCTTTTAAATAAATTTCTCATAAAAATAATATTTTTTTTTATTCGCCAAATTCGATGTAAGTAAATATCTGAGTATGTTAGTTAATTTTCTCGGGTAATTAAACATTCACGGTGTATATTAAAATGGAGTTTGATGGACCCATCAATTAAATGTAAAAGAATTATCCATTTATATAAATATAAACCGATAAAAACGGTAAGCATCATCAATAAGTCTCCTTATTTTTCTGCTTGCAAACTCCGTGAGATAGGTTGGTGGTGGACCCTGGGGGTTCGGAATCCACAGGTTGAGAAACACTATCCCATAGTCTGAACTTTAACTTGTAAAGTTTAAAACTCGCAACCGCAACTAACGCCGTTCTAACCTTGTACATTTCATTCCAGAACCCAACTGCAAGTCCTCCGCAACTCCGGCAAGTGTAAATCGGCGGCGGCCGGCGAGAACGGCATGGCTCTAGTGCAGATCCGCGACGTGATGCAGCACATGCCGCAGTTCAAGTACATGCTGCGCTCGGGGCTGGCGGCCGACGAGCCGCTGCAGCCCCCGCGGCCTGCGCACGCGCCCGCCGCGCCGCACGCGTCGCACGCCGCCCACGCCTCCCACGCCTCCCACGCCGCACACGCCACCCACGCCACCCACGCGCCGCACGCCAAGCGCGCGCGCGCCAACTGAGACCGCACGCAAACGTGCTCTACTCGAAGTGATGCGGCAATGTGTTCATAAATACCCCAGTGATTTGTGATGTGAAGTGAAAGTAGTCGCCGCGCTGTCTACTGCTGGTGTCAAAACAGTGTCGTATGAAGCGAGCTAGAGCCAACTAAGCCCACTGTCTACTGCTGGTGTCAAAACATGAAACGAGCTGGAGCCGTGCCCCGAGATTACACCTGTCGGTTTGAAAGAGATGAAGCCGTTGCTTAAATGAGTGTTAATTTGAGTTGCTGATGCCGCCTCCTGGGTCAAAATAATACCTACGCACAATTTTTGAGCCAGTATACCTAATTCTGATCTACTCAATGACAATGAGCTTAGAAACCATTTATGGCCAGACACAAACTGCTCTGACTGGCAAGACTTGTATGCATGTTTTCAACTACAAGCATATGCCAAGAAAAATAAGTCTTTTATCAAACTTAAGGCACTCTTCACTTAAAAGCGTGACTGAGACGTGATCAAATGTACCTGATATTGTTTGTGAGTTAACGCCGGCCAAGACGCGGCTGTTTACTGATCTTACTGAACACGTCGACACTAAGTGAGCTTCGATTCTTCGCTTTTGCACCTTACTTGCTTATGAAAATGTATTATGAAAAACTTAAGAGATACACAGCAGCCGAGATTTGACTAGATTGAACAAGTGGTGTCATTACATGGAAACCTTTTGGAGTCATGACAAATCCGAAAAACTTACATTTGGAACTGCTATAATAATATCAACTTATTAAATTTGTTAGCAAAGCATTCCTTCTGCATGAGGTGTATTCTTGCTATGGAAGGGGCTCAAATATTGCAGAGTGCTCTGCATAATCAAAAAAACACGCGTTATTTTTAACTTAGTGTAGTGTGGCTGGTGCGGTAAGAATTCGAATTATTAAACTATCTATTGCACATTGAATAATGACTGGAGTGTTCTCATAATCGGTTTTCGGCGGACGTTCGCTGTACAATATGTTATGGATTAGTGATTCGCTGACAATTATTGAACTTCTACATAAATGTAGTCAACGAATTATTTAGTTTCTGATAACAGACTCTTAGTAAATTGTAATTGAGGAATCGTCAAGTACAGTGTGCTTCCGTTGGTGTGAAAATCAAGTGATCCTTATCAGTGTTATAGGTAGATTGAGGGATGGCTGAGTCGGACATCACACCGGCTACTTTAGTGTATGTCAATTTTCACAATACTGTACAAAATGTATGATATCTTATTGTAAATGTAAAGATCTAATTTATAATGATCTATGATAAACTATTTAATAGAAGACTGTTATTTTTAAATTATTTCATAATCATAAAAAATTTGGAAAGTTGTGAATGTTAATATTTTAGTTCAGATTATATCAGAAGTTTGGGCGGTTCAGTTTCTATGAATAAGTTTTGGCATTTTATGTACAATATTTTGTAAATAGGTAGATGTGTGCAAACAAATTGCATTTCCACAATAATGTGGTTTAAGCAATACATTTGATAAGTACTCTAATGTAAAATAATTCTATAAATTTTAGCATACTAAAATATAAGTATTATTTTCGAATTCTTATTAAAAACGCTTATAAATTATCATCACAATTTTAATAAGTCTTCAATTAAGATGTCACAAGTGTTAAATGTAGGTGAAATTTTAGCATACTTAATATTATTTTGAACAACTTCGGAAACTATCTATGCTGATTGGATATTGTGGTCACTTGCTTATTACATTTAATGTAATGCGTTTTCTTACAAATTCATATGATAAAAAAAAAATAGTTTTCGGAACTGACTTCAACACATAGTACCAGTGAGAAAAAAGTTAGATAAATTAATGTTACTGTAACATTATCTTGGAAGGGGATTCTGTTTGTTCCTATACACATTGTAGTGTATTTATAAGTTAGACAAAGTCTACAAAAACTGTAAAACAGCTCCAATGCTGGAGTTTACACACAGGTATCAGAAACAATATGATTCGACATAATGTTTGTAAGCTACGGCAAACGGACATACAGGATGACTGGTTGTAAGACAAACACACTTCCAGAAGGTATTGTTTTTCCTCTGACATTGTAATATTTGTATACATCGTTTTCATGTGTTAACTTGCGTTTGTCCTTCAACTAGCCAAACTAGTTTAGTGTTAATTTAGAATTTATGTTTTTCTTTTGATAAATTAGTTATTAAAACGAAAACAATGTTTGGACTGCACATGTAATTCTAAAACTGTGGAATCGTAATTTTTCCATACTTTTAATACATAAAAAAGTGTTTTTTAAATGTAGCTTATTTTATACGTAGTTCTGTCGTACGCATACGCTAGCTAAATAATTTTGTAAAACTGATGTCCCCTCCTTTTTTACATTTTATGATGTCACAGTACTTCCTTGGAAGTTTGGTCATATAGATGGTCCATTAGGTATTAGACATCTTAATAACTGGTACCCCGCCTTAATGCTTACAAACTGCAAAAGATAATAAATTGTTCATCCATTCCATTAATATTTTTCACTTTCCATTGGAACATACTAACACCTGACTTACTAAGAATGGTACTGTGAATATCCGAAATTGAATGTAATTGACAATGGCCATGTATAGCGAAATTTTATGGTAATCAAATGATTTAAATTAAATCGTTTAACAAAATTGTAAATTTGATAATAATTCAACTTGGGCCTTTTGAGTTGCTACGAGCGAAATCTTTAGAGGTTACATTTTGTAGTATGCGAAGTAGCGATGCCGATGGCGATAGTTGCGCTTTCGATATATCGACCTTGAAAACCATTTAGGCCATCGATATTACCGATAACATAAAATGCGGTACTACGATTGAATAGTATTGGTACTATCAAAAGGAGTAATCTCGATAGTCCCTACGCTTTTGTTGGTATCACATTTTATGCAATTAGTAGTATTGACAGTACCTATCAATATTTCTACAAATGCCAGACTATCGATATCTCTATTTAATAGTGTGACCTATCGATCGGCATCACTAATACAAAGCTGTGTACTTGGTATGTTAATTTATTTATGACATAGCTGTAAGTAACAGAATATGATATAACAATTATATCAAATGTAAATTGCAGTTTTACGCAATAGCTCTTCAAGCAATGTCCAATTGGACAGTCGATTCTGTATTTAAAGAAATTAAAGGAAAGAATTATTATATTACACTTTTTTAATTTACCTCAGTCCCCGCAACTATTAGGGGCTTTGCAGACGGCGGGGCAGACCGAGCCGGTCAATTTCACCGAACGATAGTGCAAAGGGAATCTTAGACTACCAACGCATACGGAGGGCAAAAAGACCGCGCCTTAGGTGCCGGCGGGCACTGCGGCGCGGCGCGGTGTTGTGCTTTGTGTTCGCGGTGAGGGCATCGACGGGCAGACACGGTCTTTATTGCTTCGCGGTCAGACAGGCCCGGCACACCCCGCGCCGTCGCGCCGTCTGCAAAGCGCCTTAATACATCGTATCGTATCTTAATTACAAATTCACGTTTGTTCAATTCGATTCTCGGGCCCGTCAGAGGACAAACGGATTGATGAAAATGAGTTTTTCATTTTTCGTAAACGTGAATTTGGATAGCCTTATTAAGGGGTGGCGTTGCCTATCGGGTTGCACCTCAATAAAATCATTTTTCCCATACCCAGGCTTACATTCAAAGCTATCGAGTAGGTAACCTTTTTTAGGAAACAGCTTACCCGGCGAACTACCGCCTAACATTCATTTTTTTTCATCAGTTTTTTTTAAATTATTTATTCTGCTATTCGGGGCGGAGAGAAATCAAATAAATTATAAACCATGAAAATCGGTCCAGCCGTTCTCGAGTTATAAGTGTTGGAACAAATCCGACTGTTTTATATATAAGGTCCGATTTTATTAGTGTTCATCCTGTTAACCTGCGACTATATAGGTGAAAAGCAATCGTAAAACCAAATGTGTACCATTAAAACTAAAAAGTTAAAAATCAAAAAACATTGACTTCATATTGCATAAACTCGTCCTATCTTTGCTACATTTAACCATCTGGTTATCCATCTTATTCCTTCCCCTTGTACAGAGCAAGAAAGAGTTGAAGATAGGTAGTTTATGCAATATGAAGTCGATGTTGTTATTTTGTAATTTATTTTTGACTTTTTTAGTTTTTATGATAGACATTTGAAAGTTGGTTTTTACGATTGCTTTTCACCTATATAGTCACAGGTTAACAGGATGAACACTAATAAAATCGGACCTTATATTAATATAAGTTTCCGTTCCCACTAAAACTCAGAATAGCTCGACCGATTTGGATAATTTCATTTTCGTTGGGAGTTTGTATGAAAAGAAAATTTTCAAAGTTTTCCGGTAACTGAATATATTGATTAATTGCAAGAAAACGTCTAATAATGGCTGGTTTACACAGTGCGAGCTAGCATAGGAGTCAGCCTGCCCGAGTGCACGAGTGCACTGTGCGCATTGCACTGCAATAACTCGCACTATTTGGACGTCATGCAATGCAATCGTCACTGGGGCACTCGTACGCTAGCTGGTACTGTGTAAACCAGCCCTTAGAATAATTGGAAACGCACCCTGACCCTGTGCCTGAGACAATTTAGATCATTAAATCGTTGTAATTTCAACTCGATACCGATAAAGGGTCTTGATGACAGACAGACGGACGGGCGGACAACAGAGTGATCCTATAAGGGTTCCGGAACCATAATTTAAAAAGTAACTAAGTAACTGTCCAAGAGCGAGCCTTACCTCCACTGATCAAATAATACTACGTAGACTTACCTCGGGCAGTGCCTGTGTGTCACTGATTAAGTAATCACTACGTTTACCTACTGTGTGTTTGTGTTTAGTCTGTGATAACATAAAAAAAAACATATGTCATGCGTCAATGTCAAAAAATCGAGCGAAATTACCTGAACTCGTCTAAAAAATTAAATTAAATAAAATTATAAATAAAACATTGATAACGCTGAGATAATCTAATTTAGTTTTTCCAAAATTACAGACTCTAAATCTTTTCACTCGCACAATAGTGGCGTGGACAGAAAAAAGATGGAAGCGGACGCTGAACTATGCTTTGGTCATTTCTTTCGTATAATTTTTGTGTATTTTCTAGATTATAAGGATTGCTAGGATCATTCCATTTCGTTTTGTTTTAGTTTATATTCATTATTAGTTGTCATAATACTCGCAACAACAAACAGAACAGTTATTTATTTTAAGATTAATTAGGTTAGTCATTAGGTAGCACCATGAATATAACTGTATGTAGGGACATGTCAGACGCTGTGGCTTTGTACTTGCCGCAGCGTTTGTATTTAAAACCTTTTGCAAAGCTAAATATTTCTGTCCAGCTTCCAACCCACAAGGTACACGGCAAGGCAATTTCCAATTGGGAATTAATGGAGAAACTACGGAAAATGATCCAACCTGATTCCTTTTCGGTGTTAAAAGTGAACAAGCATAGTGCGGAGATGATTAGGTACGAAGCAGAATTGGAAAACCGAGAGAAGTTAGATCGTGTGTTATCCAGATTGGCGGACCGTGTAGTGCAGTTAAATGACTATCCGGAACCATTAAAGGTCCGTGTGTCAGAAGCTAAGTCGGAATTCCCGATTCGGCATTCATGGGACTCATTCTTTCGAGATACAACCGAGATGGATGAAATGAAACCAGGGGAACGACCAGATACAGTCCACATCACAAACCTGCCAATATGTTGGTTTGTGTCAGATCGAGATAAGAACGAAGACTCCCCACCATCTGAAAATCTTTTTAAAAAAGTGTTTGAAAAATTTGGTGATATAAGACAAGTAGATGTGCCTGCAGCTGATCCATTTCGTATGCAAATGAAATCAGTAATTCGAGGCATTACAACACCTCCTCAAGAAGCCAAAGTATTTTTTGAGGGCTACATCCAGTACAGTGAATATGTGAGTTTTGTGCGTTGTATGGACGCATTGAGATGGCGCAAACTGGTACGCAAGAAGGATGACATTGCAGAGTGGTGTAGTATCAACGTGGACTTTGATAGGACGAAACACATGACTGATGCTGCAGTAAAGCGTAGAGCAATTGTAAGGGAGAGACTGATAGCACGTCAAAAAAGTAAGGATGATGAAGAAAGGCTTGAAAATGAGAGAGTTGCAAAAAGGGAGGCCAAAGAAAGGTACTTAATTTCTCAATCAATCAATACCTTTTTAGAATTAAATGCATGTAAGCATGTATACCATATTAATATTACAAAAGTTATAACCGTATAATGTATGTATAGTTTCAGAGGTTTGAGTACCTATGCTAGGTGACCAAAACAATTAGGCACATGACAGCTACAGGTTATTGCAGAAATGGAACAGAAAACAAAGTATTGCATGAACTAAAGATAGATTTGTGGAAAAAAAATATGTCACTGCAAACATTGTGTCTATGCAAGTAGGGGTAGTGCGGGCATAGACAATCCTTCCTAATTGTTTTGGTCCTGAACTGGTTTGTAGTACCTAGACAATGATTGCACTTGTAGTATGTGTATACAGTTTGATGTTCTTGTACACATAATGTGTGAAATTGAAGTAAATTGTTGCAGACAAAAGGAAAAAGTCTCACGTATAATTTTTCACTCTTTAAGACAAAAGTATGAGAAAGCAGAGCGAGAGAAGCTAGAGAAGATGAAGGAACGCGAAGAACGGAGAAAAAAGAAGCAATTGGCCAAGTTGATGGAGCGGGATGATGTTGACCTAATCAGCAGAGTGGCAGAGGAAAAGAAGAAACTGATTAAAGAACAAAAGAAACTTCAGGCGATAAGACTTATTGAAGAACTGTTTAAGAGGATAGAGGTATGTTAATCAACTAAAAAAGTTATGTAAGCTTAAATATGTCTTATTGCAGGGTACATGCTTACCTCAACCATGGTTTACCTCATAAGGTAGCTATTAGCCATAGTCCACTATGTAAAACCAGTGTGGATTTAGGGAAGGCCGATGACTAAATATTACTGTGACATGTAAACAAGCATGAATTTCCCCATCATATGGAATTTTGAGCACATTAAGTTTAAGTTTAATATATTTAAGTTCTTATTTTATATTTTTTCGAGACATAATACAAGTTTTTGTCCACACCTAGTGCAAATATTTAAATTATTTAAGCCTTATATTGCTATAGTTATTAATGCCACAGAACTATCAGTGTCTTCGTCACAGTTCTTCCTCTTAGACAAAGGCATCCTCTAAGGGTGTCCACTCATTCAATAATATTACGGTCTGTCCCCATAAAAGGCCTCGACTAGCTTCAATTCATTAGTTAACGTTTGTTGTAGTTGCGTCCGGACCTGCAAAGCAAGTCGTCGCGGCCGGAGCGCTACTACGCGGCAGGCGAGCGCGAAGCCCGAGCGCGCATCGTGGCGCGCTGCCGCCGCGCGCAGGAGGCCGCGCTCGAGGCCCAGAGGGAACATCTCAAGAGCGCTCTAGATGGTGAGTCTACTATACAGGGTGTACAAAAGAATGGGACACTCCTTAAAACCACGTGATCAGCTGGTCATATACAATAACTTTTCCTATGGGAGCAACATCGAAACCGTGATTTTATTTTCAGATGCTCCATACATTATCATCGAGGTATAAGAGTAAGTTTGTATGGAGAAGCTGAAAAAAAATTATCGATTTCGATGTTGCACCCATAGAAAAAGATGCTGTATATGACCAGCTGATCACGTGGTTTTAAAGAGTGTTCCATTCTCTTGTACACCCTGTATTTGTACGGTTAGCAACCGCACATTGAATGTAAAGCTATAAGCATAGTAGAATAAATAAGTTAGCATAATTAAATGTCTTTGTATGCAGTTGACGTGCCTGGCGAATCGTCAGGTAGACTAGGACGCAAGACAGTTGTTCTCTAACGCGTGGTAATGTAACATCCAAGCAAAAGAATTATTGTAACAACTAATTACAGTGTTTTAATAATGAAATGTTCTTTTACTAGAAGCAACCCAACCTTAATTACCACGAACAAACAAAACTTATTAAACCTAACCCAATTAACTCTCAGAGTAATCGCGACTACGGACTTAACTTCAGCACTCATATTTATTTAAGGGTACCCTTACAATTTTCTTTGGGCAAGAGACCCAAAGAAAAGAGCTCGATGGACCGACGACCTTAAGAAGATGACTGGCAGTGGATGGATGAAAAAAGCGGGAGATCGTGGTCTTTGGCGCTCTTTGGGGGAGGCCTACGTCCAGCAGGGGACTGCAATAGGCTGAGATGATGATGATGATAAAGAAGAGACCCAAACATTTCTTCGCTAAGTTAAAAGAAAGTCTACAACTAGCGTGTGTTACCATTACCAGTGACGATATACGGAACCAAAACGTGGCCTCTCACTATGGGCCTTATAAAGAAGCTCAAGGTCGCTCGGTGTTCCTTTACGAGATCGAATCAGAAATGAAGAGATCCGTAAACGAACAAAAGTCGCTGACATAGCCCGACGGATAAGGCTGCTCGCCCACGTCAGATTTTTTGTAGGACCGATAGTCGGGACGATTTTTGTAGGTCGATTAATTGAACTATTTAATATTTATCTTTGCATAAATTTTAGGCACTATAAGGTCTACGAATGTAACACAATTTTCACTTACACCTATTTTTGTACTTTTTGTAGGACGTGTACGTTGCATTATTGCAATCAGTGGTAAATTCTATTTTTCTCCTACAAAAAATCGGTCACCGACTATCGGACGTGGGCGAGCAGCCTAAGCAAGCTAAAGTGGCAGTGGGCGGGGCACATAGCACGGCCATACGATACGACATAACTGACGGCCGATGGGGCAGAAAGGTTTTCAAATAGAGGCCACGTACCGGCAAGCGCAGCGTGGGACGTCCATCCACAAGGTGGACAGACGACCTGGTAAAGGTTGCAGAAAGCCGCTGGATGTAGGTCGCTTCCGACCGGCCGATCTGGAAGTTACTGGGGGAGGCCTATGTTCAGCAGTGGACGTCCTGTGGCTAAAATGATGATGATGAATAACCCTTTCCCTAAACGATCATTACACCTGCCTTCAGGTCGCATCGTGATCCGCTCAGCCCTTGAAACGAAGAAGCCGCGGCGGGAAAAGTCCGCCAGTTCCGCGTCGTCCGTAGAAGAAGACCACAAGAGGATCAAGACGGAACGCCTCACCACGCCCGAGAGGGAGATGCACTATAAACGTATGTTTAATTTAAACTCAATGAAACGGGAATTAACGCGATCATAATTTAAGTACAAAATGTTACCACGTTTCGATCGGGTTACCGACCGTGGCCACAGGCTGACTGGAACAGCTATGTCTTCACTCCGTATGAGAGGCAGATTCTTCATCTACCCTCATAATATTTTTTGCACGCCAAATACCGTCACACACTACACTCACTATTCTGCACACTAACCGCCGCGTCCGTATTCAGGTGAGCACTCGATCGCGAAACAAAACGAGATTGTGTATTTTTAATCACTGGATTCCATGTCGCGGATAATTAAAACCGTCTTCCCGATTCAAATTTCTATACTATTATCATGATCGCGTTAATTCCCGTTTCATTGAGTTTCAATTATGCAACGCGAAAGTTTAAAAGTAATTATAAACGTATGTGTTTCAAATTCACTGTAACGGTGATTAACGCGATCATAGTAATTTAGGTACAAATGTTACCTTTTATTTGCCTGACTTTTCGACCGGGTTACACCGACCGCGGTGGCAGGCTGACTGGAACAAGCAACATAAAGGCTGAAACATCAGGCAAATAAAAGGTAACATTTGTACCTTAATTACTATGCTCGCGTTAATCCCCGTTACAGTAAGGTTTAATCATGCAACGCGAAAGTTTAAAAGTTATTAAATGTATTGTTAGGTTCCCCCACAATAGCGTTTTTCGTGCGTCGTCGTCGTGGCAGCGTCCAATCAGTTTCGACGCAACACTTGCGCAGTGACATTTACTTAGCGCTGATTCGACACTGCCTCGACGTCGACGCTCGAAAGATGGTAGTGGGGGGGGGGGGGGTTCTGTTATTACTACCTCTATCGGCATGGATCTTTAGCGTAGAGCTAATGTCGCAGAACTATTACGATTATGTGACTGGCTGGTCGCGCGACGCGTCTGCACCGTCGGCCATGATTGCTTATTAGCCCCGCGCACACGCTTCTCCGATACGATGGTCGCCTCGTAAGGTACGCGCCCACTTTTTGCCCCAGCGCTCAAGATCCCTGCGCAGGATTGTAATTATTCCTTGTATGCCGTATGGCGTCGACATCTCTGCGGTCCCGGGTTCGATTCCCGGTCAGTTCGTAGGAAATGAACTTTTCTATTGTCACGGGTCTGGGTGTGATGTACAGTTGTTGTTAATGATTTCTCTGACACAAGTGATTATCTACTTTCCGTGGGATCAGAGCAATGTATGCGACTGTCCGATATTTTTTTTATGTATTTCTTTACAGCTGGCATGTATGGGATGCCGCCGTACGGCTTCGGGTACCCGTTCGCAGCGGTGGCGCCCCCAACCTTCCCCTTCCCGCCGCAGAGTAAGTACCCACTGGACTGGAGGCCTAGTATGAAAATGTTTAGTTCGGACGTATAAACCTGAGGTGGACTTGACACCGAGTTAGTTTAGTACGAGATTAAAACGTCTTTCTGGCCGCATTCCGAATTGCGCTCAAAGCACTGTCAGCGCGAAACCGACCAAATAAAATAGTCACAATATAAAATAAATATAAATTCAGTAGGTAGGTGAAAAACCTTATTTTATGATAAAATATGTTTTTCACCTACCTACTGAATTTATATGGATTCGTGCTAAAAGTGCTTTTAGCGCAATTCGGAACAAGTGGTCTGTCTCTGTCATTGTTATACAAATTGACAGCTATAGAATGATGTTTGATACCGTGTTAGGCTCGGTCTATACGCTGCCGGAATCCGTAAGCATCCGCAAGAATCCGTTCAAAAAACGACCTTATTGCTTAAGCGATGGATTGAATTCGCGTTAACTCGGTCCGGTTTCCGGCTGGGTATAGACCGAGCCTTAGTGGATAGTTCGGGATTAAATTCGATAATCTTGAGATGCACAAGGGCCTAACAGATTAAAACTGCAATCCCTTTGTATCAATCCTTTGACCTTTGAATATATTATGACCAACACAAACAAGCCGTGTAAAAAACACGACCGTTTTCAACAGTTCATAAATTGTCAAAGGATCGATACAAGTGAATGGTTATTTGGATTTGATAGGTTAATACGTCCGAACGTACGAAACACTTTCGTTGTAGGCATTCTGAAATATGGACTGGCTGGAAAATACGAATGACAGCGTTTGAAGCGCCACCAGTGAAAGAACGTGTGAACTAATTTTGACCTATTTTGCATATGATTACCTATCTTGCGGCCAGTACTTATTTAGTTTAGAAAAGAATAGAATTGTATGTATTTGGCACAAATCATTAATTGAAGTTTCCTGTACTTCCGTATCTGCCTACACAGGCATACATCGTCAAAATTGCGATAACTGTCCTATACAAATGACAGCAAATTTTGTGTATTGTGCCCATTTGTGAACCGGTAACTAATTTTGATATGTGCGTATGCCTGCTTATCTTACAGCCAATACTATTTTAGTCCCCTCTACTCCGCTTCTGCCTGAACAGTGAATTGGTCAAAATCACTATTTTGGCAATCAACTAAGCATGAATTTAATGTAAGGGCAGCCAGTCCATATTTTATTAGGTCAGTGTTATCGATACAGGTTACAGCTTATAAAGCTAAGATCAAGGCTGTGAAGTTAATGCATCGTGGCGTGGTTACGAAGGGGCGCCGAGTGGGTATGTCTTGAAGTATCCAAGTCTATTGTGTTAAGGCCTTAACACGCTTGAATAACCTTGACGCGTCGCACCCATACAATTTCGCGCGTGCGGATGACCTCTAAAAATCGGAAAAACATGTTTTTTATGAAATTAATGCCTTTAACGAGAATTTTCCAATAAAACTCTCAATTCAAAAAATGTATATTTCCAAAATCTTGTTTTGTGTGAAAACAGTAATGAAATAGCTTGTGCCGTTTAAGAGAACATTTGCAATTTATGAAAAAATAGGCACTTTTTTGTGCATGTTTTAATCCAAGGGACTTAATTAAAAATCAAAATTATTCAATTCAAGATGTTTATTAAATCCTCTTCTAGCATATCGTATTATAAATTTTTAGATTCAAGTAACAGGTATTCTGGCAATTTGATTTTCATATTCGAGATTTTAGGCACTTGGGTGGTGTTAAAGCCTTAAAGGTCGCGCACACGGTACGAACCTAGCATGAAAAGGGTATTTCACTCAGTTAGCGAAAAAATCATAAAACTAATATGATGAAAATAATATGATGCGCTTATCACCGAAAACAATCGAAATTATTTGATTTTAAAGATTTAATATTTTTTTTCTGTTTTACAAACACGTAAAAAGGTTGCCGTCATGATCCATTCAAATGTGACGTCACTATATCGTAAACAACGCCAACTGATCTGTTTCCTATCGTATCATTTTGTCACAGTATAACAATAATAATAAAAATACAAGAATTGATTCTTTGATGGTCGCAAAATACAGTTGACAGTTGACAGTGGCGGGCATGGGTTTAATTTGGAGGTAGGCAGTAGATACTTATAGTGTGTTTAATTAATGAAAATCAGTGGTTTTCATCAATAATCCATATTTGTAAGTACCTACTGCCTACCTTATTTCAATTATCAGGTAGGCACTGCCTAATTGCCTATATGCACCGCACGCCCCTGACAGTTGAGTGTTTCCTATTTAATGACGCCATGAACACAGGTATCATGGCAGGTAGCGTTTACGCGCGGGAATTTAAAATGATTTTATAAAGTACTTAACTGTATTATGAAATAAAATTAAATAGTAAAGGATTACATTAAAAATAGTGTAATACCCTATTCCGCTAAAGAGGCGCACCAAAGCGATCTCTCTCAGCAATGTAAGTTGTAACGCGTGCTGCGCGCGGCCAGCTCGCGGCACATTCGCCAGATCTGGACGCACCCTAGTATAAGGTCCGATTTTATTAGTGTAAATCATGTTAACCTGTGACTATATAGGTAAAAAGCAATCGTAAAAACCAACTTTCAAATGTCTATCATACAAACTAAAAAAGTTAAAAATGGAACACTCCTTAAAACCACGTGATCAGCTGGTCATATACAACAACTTATCCTATGGGAGCAACATCGAAATCGTGACTTTATTTTCAGATGCTCCATACATTATCATCAAGGTATGCGAGTAAGTTTGTATGGGGAAGCTGAAAAAAAAATTATCGATTTCGATGTTGCTCCCATAGAAAAAGTTGTTGTATATGACCAGCTGATCACGTGGTTTTAAGGAGTGTCCTATTCTCTTGTACACCCTGTATATTAAACTAGCTGTTGTCCGCGACTTCGCTCGCGTGATCTTTATTTTATTTAATGTATCTCACAGGATCATTTATCGGATATAAAAAGTATCCTATATGTTAATCCAGATCATATTCTATATTTGTGCAAATTTTCATTCAAATCCGTTCAGTAGCTTTTGCGTGCAAGAGTAACAAACATCCATCTATACTTACAAACTTTCGCATTTTTAATATTAGTAGGATTAACCATTCACTTGAATGAATTGAATATAGGCTGCGACTGCCTTGCTAGCTTAGCACTTAGCGCCGAGCGACTAGGCAAGACATAAAGAGTAAAAGTAAATATATATTTAATGTGTATGCCAACATGGGTTGTGTTGTAAAACACATTTGAATATTTTTTTTACTGATGACGCACCTAAGCTAAGTAAGTTTGTAATTTGTGAATTTACATATAACTAAAAACAAATGTTTTTTGCCTAGCTAGACATGATTGAGAAATAAAAGGACAGGAACACTCATGTTTTTATTACAAAGGTCTAGCTAGACAGTATTTAATACTGTATTGTTTTGTACCTTACCTTGAATTTTTTTTAGCTAATTCTGGTCGTTAACCTCGCCGATTTGTATGAGCTGTCTGTCAATGCTTGTTGAAATATCGGATATGGTTTAATAGTATTTTTTATGTTATTTAAATGATTTCGAATCATTGGAAACAAATAAACATTTTTTGCTGCTTTTACTACAGATCGGGCTGTCTGTGTAGTAGTCCAAAAATACTTCGGTCCGTCCAAATTTGTGGGAAAAAACACCTCAACTGTCTGTGTAGTAGTCCAAAATACTTTGGTCTGTCCAAATTTGTGGGAAAAAACACCTCAACTGTCTGTGTAGTAGTCCAAAATACTTTAATCCGTCCAAATTTGTGGAAAAAAAACACCTCAACTGTCTGTGTAGTAGTCCAAAATACTTTAATCCGTCCAAATTTGTGGAAAAAAAACACCTCAACTGTCTGTGTAGTAGTCCAAAATACTTTGGTTCGTCCAAATTTGTGGGAAAAAACACTTCAACTGTCTGTGTAGTAGTCTAAAATACTTTGGTCCGTCCAAATTTGTGGAAAAAAACACCTGAACTGTCTGTGTAGTAGTCCAAAATACTTTGGTCCGTCCAAATTACTACTACTAAATTACTAACTCTCACGGCACAGGACTTAGAAATGTATCATCCATCATAGTACAGGCTCGAAAGGGTTATTCGTTTGCAAAATTTGCAAACAGCATTCTGACTTTTGATACTTGTTGTTTTGATACCAAGCTTTAATATGACTGATGTTGCCATTGTTGCCACTTGCCAGTGACTGTTGTGGTCTCCTACCTTTCCCCTGTCAACAGTGTCGGGCATTTGCTTTGTTTTGAGGTAGGCAGTAGATATTTATGTGTTTTATTGATAAAGAAACAGTGGTTTTCATCAATAGCACATATTTGTAAGTACCTACATCCTACCTCATTTCATATATCAGGTAGGTAGGCACTGCCTAATCGCCTATATGCACCGCACGCCCCTGCCTGTCAATGTTCTTTATATATTTTAATCGTAATTAAAGTGACTTTGTTATCCTATTACGTCTTATTCATTCAACCGATCATCATGAAAATTTTCATACACATTGTTTGGGGTACGAAAAAGGACCCATGTGTGTTCATAATAAAAAAACTGATCACGAAGAATGTGCCCAAGGTTGACCACAATAGTCAATGGAAACATCAGTGATATCGAAGCTTGGCATCAAAACAACACTCAGATATAATCACCTGCACCTATGTAGCAGAGAGGCGAGCACACCGGACTTTAAATAGCACTGCCATCTCTGAGGTTCCGGGTTCGATCCCCGGTCGGGCCAATGTAGAAAACGAACTTTTCTATATTGTCTCGGGTCTAGGTGTTGTGGTACCGTCGTTGTTTCTGATTCCTATAACAGAAGTGCTCAAGCTACTTACCTTAGGATCAAAGCAATGTATGTTATAATGTTGTCCAATATTTATGTTGAGTGCTGGGGCAAAGAGTGGGGATCGGTTATCGCGTCTTACGAGACGATCATACGTGTGTGCAGAGCTAACAACCAATCACAGCTGTCTGTGCAGGCGCGTCGCGACTAGCCAATCACATAATCGTAACAGTCCTCTGCGCATCTTTGGCCCAGCGCTTAACATCTGTGCCGGTGAAATCTGTGTGTAAAAGTGCCTTTAATAGCCTATTTGGAAAAATAAATGATTTTGATTTTTTGCTGGTTGTATATGTCGGTAAAAGGTGTGTTATATAAGTGTTCCCACCGTTTCAAACAAGCATAAAGTATGATATTACCCATCATAATTTTAAAAAATTATTTCGTATACCCATTAACGTCTCTTTATCGCATTTCTCTTCTGTTGCTTTAGTATAGAATAAGTCCCTAAAATGTTCATCAAATCTTCTTCTTACTCTTTATTTTAAAGTGTATCCATTTTACACGACTAAACACTTTGAACGCTGCCTGACAAAATGACCTCAAAAAATGCATGTGTTGCGTCGTCGCGTGTTGGCAATGTGCACAGTGCACATCGGCACGTTGTGTCGCGTCGCGTTTTAAAAGTGTGTTTGAGCCTTAAAACTGCACTAGATGGCGTGTACGGCGCGGAAGCCGGCTTGTACTACCCGATGCGTGGCGCGTACTACCCGCCGCCAGACACGTACGCGCCGCGCCGCGCGCGGGGCCGGGGCCGCGCGCGGGGCCGGGGCTACGCGCCCCACCACCATTCCTACAACAAGTTAGTATCTTCGTCTTAGCGTTGTGTCCCGTTTCTTAGTTTACACTTAGGCCACGTTCGAAGAGATTCGGGGCGTCGGGCGCCGCAGTGCAAGAAGAGGCCGCCGAAAACAACGGCGGTATGGAACGTTCAAGGCAGGCGAAGCCGCGAAGGATGCGGCCGGTGAAGTACCTAGCGGGTGACGCAGCGGGGGACGCGGCGGGCGCAGCGCCGTAAACCGCTATTCCGTACGCCCCGCTCCTTCATAAACCAAACAACTAGTTACTATATGTTTGTCTTTACGGCGAGAAGCGCCTCTCCTTAAACGGATAAAACACTTGAAGCCGCGCAACTCGCTCCGCGCACCGCGCTGCCGGACGCCTCGCGTCTCCTTGAGTGCACTTTGCGATGTTCTAGGGTAAATCTAAGGTGGGGTTCTACCTCCCGACTCGTCCGCGCCGCGCCGGGGTGGATGTTTGCGTCCCGGCTGCCCTACTATTACAATTTATGACTACCTTCATCTTACCGTTGTGTTTCGTTGTCACCCGGGGCACCTTTTGAACATGGTTCTTAGCGCCAGAACTAGGGTACATCCACACCTGAGGTCGCTACTATGCGTCCCAGCTGCACTAGTACAAGTTAGTTTACTTTCATCTTAGCGCTGCAGCTGTGTCGCGGTCGATTCTCTAAGAAAAATGCAACGGACTCTAAAACACGACTTAGCCGTACAAACGAACATAGCCTCTATCTTGTTAGTAAGAAGGTTCATATTATTTATCGTTGATGAGCGAGCGCAGCGACGAAGTGAGCGCGGTTTTGGTTTACAGAACCGACAGGCTGGTCCTAAGTCTGGGCTGTGACGCTGTGGATTTTCGTCAATAAAACACTTAAGTACTCTACTGCCTACTTTGAAATAAAACTAAAACCCGCTACTGGCCGAGGGTATGCGTCCCAGCTGTCCCACTACAAGTAGGTACTACCTTCATCTTAAGATTTTCGTGTTGGATCTCGTTCTTAGTCGGGGTGCGCTTTGACCATTATCGTAATATGTTCCGAAATGACCCCTGTGATTCAGGTACCATTAGGGATGCTTCATATCTGAAACCGCATGAAACAATTTTTGGGGCAATCATCATCATCATTTCAGCCACTGGACGTCCACTACTGAACATAGGCCTCCCCCAGTGACTTCCAGATTGGCCATTTGCGCGCGGCCTGCAGCCAGCGGCTTACTGCAACCTTTACCTGGTCATCTGTCCATGGGTCAACCTTGTGAGTGTGAATCCCACGCTGCGCTTGCCGGTACGTGGCTTCCATCCCAGAACCTTTCTGCCCCATCGGCCGTCAGTTCTACGTGCTATGTGCCCCGGCCATTGCCACTTTAGCATGCTAATCCGTCGGGCTATGTCAGCGACTGTTGTTTATTCACGGATCTCCCCATTTTTATTCGATCTCTCGTTGTTCTTTTGGGGCAACCTGTACAATAAATTATAACCAATTTTTAAATAAATAAAAACTTACATCATTTTGACTAATCACAGACACTACGTTTTACCTCTACACAGCAGATACAACAAGAACTTCGACGGGCACGACGACAGGGACCGCGCCCGCTCGCGCTCGCGCTCGCGCTCGCGGCGGCGCTCGTACACGCGCTCGCGTTCGCGCTCGCGTTCGAGGCGCCGCGAACATTCGCGCTCGCGTTCGCGCAGCCGTCGGTCGCGGAGTCGACGCTCTAGGAGCAACAGACGGTCCCGCTCTAGAAGCAGAAGATCTAGGTAAATTTTCTTTTTTATTATTTGTTTGTTAATACTATTATAATATTTGTTAATGATACTAAGAGCCTGTTTTACAATGCATAGAGAAGTTCTGCATAAGTTCTGTATAGGCTATTTATTACTTTAGAATAGTTTGTTACGGGATTGCTACCATGTACCTTATTTTTGAGTGTGTGTAGTGTTGTGTGTCGAGAACAGGTGCGAGAAAATAGTGAGTTTGTAGACAATGGTACCGACGCGTGCAATAAAAGACAGCGAAAGAGGGTAGACCGATATGTTTGCCCTTAACAACTTACCCGCAAGATCTTCAGTTACTCCGTGATCATGGCGCTCGCAACAGTGCCGAAATATCGGGAACTCAAAAATAAGGTACATGGTAGCAATCCCGTAACAAACTATTCTAATGTTAGTGACCATGAAAGTTTAAAACAATATATTTATTACTTATCTTTAGGATAAACACTGTTTTTGCGTTTCACAACCGTCAAATAGCGCTATATGACACATTAATTCGAGCAATTTATCCTCTACATATTTTTATCTGTTAAGTATCCATTTAGCACGAGCCGCCTCGATGATAAGCCGTGTTTGTGGGAGCTCCAATAATATTCTGCGTGTTGTGGCGGAGCGTGTAGATTGATCATTTATGAAGCATTGGGTTCGGCTACACCTCGTAACCTAAATGCTTTTTTTATTGTTGTTTTCTTGTTATTTCTGCGTAAAGCTGACTTGTGTAATTTTTCTTTTGCATTACTATGGATCACTGTTTTGTCTAAAATAAACTCTTTGAATTTGAATTTATCCGTACATTGTGAAACGGCCCTTAGTGTAAGAAAAGTCCATAAAGCTCCGGATCGTGGTCTCCACCCGAGTAATTTCTTCTCGAGAAAAAGAAATGATCTAAGAAAAAAATCCAGTAACATTTATGTATGTGCCATATCGAAAAAATAAAAAAGGACACTTAAGTATAGTACAAACTGCCTCATGGTATAAGTGAGATGACATCAGGCCCTACAGTAGGAGTTTTCTCTTTATTAAAAAACCTTCCTAGACTGTTCTTGTTAAGAAAAAAAAGTCAACCGGTTTTTCATACAAAAACGTATTGCAGGCCTGCGACTTTCTCAAACGTAGATTATACAATCAGTCTGCTTAGAATTCGATGCATGAACTTTTATACATTTTTTAACGATAACAATTTTTTTATAACACTGGATTCCTTGCCAAATCAGTAGTTTTAACCCTATAACCACAAAAATCCTGTTTCAGATCGCATCACACCCGCTCGCGCTCCCGCTCCCGGCGACGCTCCCGCTCGCGGCGCCGCTCGCGCAGCAAGTCCGCTCCCGCGCCCGCGCCCGCTTCCGCTTCCGCGCCCGCCGCCGCCCCTGACCCGTCCCAGACGCCCGCGATCGTCCGCGCGAGATCCAAAAGCTGGTCTTTGCCCAGGGATGCGAGGAACTCGTGGTCGAAAAGCCCCAAGAATAACGAATAAACGCTTAATTATTATAACTTGGTGTTTTATTTGTTGCAACTTATAATTTGGATATTCAGACCCTTCTTTCGTTTTGTGTTCAACAATTTGTCCAGTTAGACTTTACTCGGTAAATAATTGTGCTGTTACAAGAACCTTCAGACTTCTCAATTTTAAAAGATTTGATTTATTTTAATATGAGTTCTTTATGTCCAATCGAAGTGACAACTTACAAAACATCTTTTTACTAAACATCTATTGTACATTAATTGTGTAACCGTGATATTAATTTAGATTTTTTAATTTAAATCTTAAAGGTCCGCGGCAATTATGATTCCTATTATTTATCAATTTCATCTCTGATGCCATTTATCGATAAAAAAATTAACGTAGACAACACTATTATACGTATTTTTTTTTGTACCATATTCATTAGGACATTGTCTATCTTGTATTTGTATGTCTTTATCGCACCGCCCATAAAACATCTCTGTTTATATTAATTACTTTTAAACTTTCGCGTTGCATAATTTAAAACTCAATGAAACGGGAATTAACGCAATCATTAGGTACAAAATGTTACGTCTTTTGCCTGACGTTTCGATCGGGTTACACCGACCGTGGTCACAGGCTGACTGGAACAGCTATGTCTTCACTCCGTATGAGAGGCAGATTCTTCATCTACCCTCATAATACTATTTAAAACTCAATGAAACGGGAATTAACGCGATCATAATTTAGGTACAAAATGTTACTTCTTTTGCCTGACGTTTCGATCGGGTTACACCGACCGTGGTCACAGGCTGACTGGAACAGCGATGTCTTCACACCGTATGAGAGGCAGATTCTTCATCTACCCTCATAATACTATTAAAAACTCAATGAAACGGGAATTAACGCGATCATAATTTAGGTACAAAATGTTATCTCTTTTGCCTGACGTTTCGATCGGGTTACACCGACCGTGGTCACAGGCTGACTAGAACAGCGATGTCTTCACTCCGTATGAGAGGCAGATCTGTTTATATTACGGCCACACACTACCGTGATATCGCAATATTATGGACATAATTGAAACAACAACTAGGTGTAGCCACATTTATGGCCATAATTTTACAATGTCAATCAATATGGCATATGACGGTAGGCAATAGCTCCGGTGGCGGTCTTTTTCGCACATCAAAGACGATTGCCGCGGTAATTGTTGCTTGAAGTGGCCTCACTACAGTTTGTTCAGTGTGCGACATGAGCTCGACCGAAAAGCATATGCTTACCGATATGGAGTAGTCAAATGAACGGGTGCTCAATTTTTAAAGGAATGCTTAAGTCTTGGTTGAGTTTTGTAATAATGTAAAAGATTCATTTAATAGTAATTGACAGCCATAAAGTATAACATCTTCAGCCTCCATCTTGAAAAATGGCATATTTATTGCCTAATTCATTGCCATATCTCTGTAGTCTCTAGTGTAACCACACCACTTAACGCGGGCAGTAATTTAATGCCATATAAATGCGGTTAATGGGCGGTAAACGGTAAGGAAGTGTGGCCGTAGCAAATTAGCCGCATTAGCAATAGCATTTATTATGATCGACTGGTAGAGAAAGCCTCATGGCATTAAGTCCACCTATTATATGTTTTTTTTTAATCTGTGCAATAAAGTTTAAATAAATAAATATCTTGTACATGCAAAATCGATGGTGTAGTAGACATGTCGTGGCCCGATCTTAAAATTAATCACTTCATGATTTGTCCAACCATTTCATAAAATGGTCGTTTTTCATGATGCGGCACAGTACCCGCTGGCCACATCATGATGTTGATAGGCCAGATCAATGAATCAGTCAGCGTTTGACGATATGATCGACTACTTCATGAAATGGCCAAACGTTGGTGGTCATATCTTAAAACAGTTATATTATCCACCGGCAGAGGCGCTGATGTCGCTTTGTTGTTCTGTAGTAACATGGCGGCGGACAATTGTTCTGTTCTTGTGAATTGTGAAAGTGAATCATAAGTGTAAATAGAAGATTAAATTGCAGTGAATTATCGTTAAAACATTAAGCTAGGTGATTTTTATGAAAGTCACTCGAAAGGAAGGCTCAAAGTCAAAAGTCGTGGACTTCGACACGTAATTTGGGAGGTTAGTTAGGTTATTTAAATCTTTTTATTTATTGAATTTCTTTCAAAATTACAAATACTTTTATAATGTTTTACTTATCTTTTGAGAAAATTAATATTAAACAAATTCCAGTAGCTTGTAAGCGTATTTATACCTATTTTAATGATATGGCCAAACGTTGATTAACATATCATCAAACGTTGATGTTTAAACGATATAGCCAGTTTTGTTTGGCCGTTTTATGAAATACAACCATTTTATGAAATGGCCGGCCACATCATGAAGTGTTTAATTTTAAGATCGGGCTACGACAGACACATTTTCATTGTATTTCTGACGTTGACGATGAGTCTCACAAAAGACATTATTTTTTAAATAAAGGGCAAAGGTTGTAGCCTTGCTTATCTTGAGTTTCGGTGTGTAGTCTAAAAATCCTTGGCAAGTATTTGGTTGTTGCTTGGTACTGTTAGGAATAAACAATTTCGGGTAAACGAGTTCTAACCATCGTCGAAAATGATTGTGTTTGTATTCGGTTTATTACTAAAGGGATTTATGTGTTCAATAAGCCTTGTATATCTGGCACTAATTGCAGAGAAAGTAAGATCAGTGTTAGCCGACAATGTGTGTACATGCCGAGTTGATTTAACCGGCAAGATTGTGGTAATCACTGGTGCTAATGGCGGCATAGGTCTTGAAACAGCAAAGATCTTAGCCAAGCGGGGAGCCAGGATCATCGTTGCTAGCCGCAACGAGGCCAAGTCGAAAGCGGCGGTGCAGTCCATCATCGACGCCACAGGGAACTCTAAAATAGAATACAAACCCTTGGACCTCGCCAAGTTCTCTAGCATAAAACAATTCGCCGACGATTTCAACAAGTCGTACGACCGTTTAGATGTGTTAATCAACAACTCTAGGCTGGCCGAGCAACAACAAACTACCACCGAGGATGGTATCGAGAGGTTAACGCAGGTCAACCACGTGGGCCCCACGTACCTTACCACGCTGCTGTTAGATAAACTCATCGCTTCAAAACCCAGTCGAATCATATTCGTGTCTTCAATAGCGCATACATCTCAAGACTTCGACCTAGATGACGTAAAAGGATTGAGACCATTGAATAGTTGCACTCGATACGCGAATTCTAAACTGGCTAATATTCTGATAGTCAAAGCGTTATCCAAGATTCTTCCTGAGGGGGTGACTGCTAATTCGTTGCATCCAGGGACGGCGCCGACGGCGATCTTTGATAGTCTGCCGAAGCAGCTAGAGAAGCCGGTGTTTTTTTTTATCGATTGTTTTTTTAAGACGGTGGAAGAGTGTTCGCAGACCTCTGTACATTTGGCTATGGCACCAGCACTGGCGGCCGTGACTGGGAAATACTTCGATGAGTGCAGGGTCGCCAAGACGCACAAAGTTGTCACTGACGAGTTAGCCGATCAAGTTTGGAAAAATACAATGTCTTTAATTGAAGAAAAAGCGAAGTCTACTGGAAATTAAATTTTCTTGTTTTATTTAAATTAAATAAAGTACGGTTGTTCTTCAATGGTCGGAGTCTCTTATCTATCTGTTGTGAATTCGAATACCAGTACATCTGGATTTTGAGACCTATTTATCCGAGTCATTACAGCTAAAGTTTTAGATTTCGATAACATGGGAGATCGCGATTTTTGTGACATTTTAGCTTGAATATAAGTACGAATCAGATATTTTACGAGACCTATTACCAAAATGAAGGTGTCCTATTATGAGTTTCCAGCTTGTCCTCTGATTTAGAGCTAAACACGTTTATCAGTACAGCTGGATGACGTTCAGCTAGCAACTAGTTTTAACTAGAAGTAGACTACGGCGAAGCCAAAAGGAAGGGTAATGATTTTGACAGTCTGTGTCCCTTAAAAATATTTAAGGGTTCCTTAAAAGTTAGGGGTTGTTGGTGAAAATGGGCATTAGTATGTTGTATGTTCCACCGTAGCGCCTAAACTACTTAACCGATTTTAATAAATAAGGTGTCAATAGATGCCTAATAATGGCCCGGGTGACACAGGCTATGTACTTTTAAAAAATGTATGACGGAATTTAATTAAACCTAAGATTCTAACCACGAAAAAAATCTAACTGAGATAATCACCACGTTTTTGTTACATTATACCCTTTTTAAAAAAAAAAGAATTATTAAAATCGGACGACTCAGTAAAAAGTTCAGTGATCATACGTAAAAAAAAAACAAAAAAAATATATACGCGTCGACTTGAGAACCTCCTCCGTTTTTTCGTCGGTTAAAAAAAAGGTACCTACGTATAACGCCTGGCATATCCTCTCTCAAAATTACCCAGAAAACTAAAAATATAATTAGTTTTAGCATCGTTTATCTGTGCTTAAGAAGGAAATCGGACACCTAGGATTAAAGACAACGAATTAGGTTGAATGTTTTTGAAATTAATCTGCTGATAAACAAGAGATTATAAATGCGTGACGTGTCTGGCGATAGTGATATTAATTACTTAGGCTAATTAATGAATTCTGGTTATTAGTGTGTCGTTGACCGTTGAAACATGAAGGGTTTTGCTTTGGTCCTGTTGTGCGTAGTGGCTGCAGCGCAAGTAAGCACAATCCATAGAAAATTCTATATTTTTTATTTTTTTTATAAATTATTTATATTCACGACCTCCGTAGCCGAGAGGCGAGAATGCCGGACTGTATATGGCGCCGCCATCTCTGAGGTTCTGGGTTCGATCCCCGGTCGGGTCAATGTGGAAAACGAACTTTTCTATATTGTCTCGGGTCTCGGTGTTGTGGTACCGTCGTTGTTTCTGATTTCTATAACACAAGTGCTTTAGCTACTTACCTTAGGATCAGAGCAATGTATGTGATGTTGGCCAATATTCTTTTATTATTTATTTTATATATTTATTTATAGTATGATGTAGGAAATAAGCAATTGTAGACACTTTTAAGTCACTTTGACGACCTCCATAGCCAAAAGACAATACGCCGGACTTGGTGTCGCCGGTTCAATTCCCGGTCGGGTCAATGTTTATTTTACTTTTTAAATGAAAACATTCTTAGATTATCCCTAGTTATCAAACGTATTAATTATCACTTATCTTCTCATGATCACTATCCTTGCAACGGGTTCGAACGAAACGTTGAGGAAATAAAAAGTAGGTAATATTTAACACATTTTACTAGCAAATCAAAACCAACGCAGATTAGATTATTAGTACTTAGGGAACTTTACGCAATATCTAGTCGCCATAGAATAAGCACTATACAGTTTATTTCATGCTGTAGGGATGTCGTGGCCAGATCATAAAATAGATCACTTCATGATGTGGCCGGTCGCTCCAACCCCGGATCTACGATTTTTTCGTACCGGGGCAAAGCTTGATAGTGGCCGCCCCCTCACTTCAGTGTTTGAGAAAAACATGGGGGGGGGGGGGGGCAGTCGCATAGCCTTTGTCCAAACATAACAGGCTTCAATTCAATTCATTTGAAATCCACTCAAATGAAATACTAAATGAAATATTATCATAAAAACGTTTTTTTTAAACTTCGAGTAATATAATTTGAAGTATTATTTCAATATAACCGGAAAAAACTGCGAGCGAAGCGTGCTCGAAATTTTGAGATATTCATTGATGTACAAAGTAATATTTAAGTCAATGGAGATATTAGACATTTTTGACAAGAGGGCACGACAAGGCAACGGCGCGGCGACAGCATTTGCGAATGCGACTGCAGCAGCGGCACGCAGAATGTATAAAAGCCGCGCAATAAAATTGTAACGTTCATATATTTAGACCTTTGCCATAATCTGAATAAAATAAAAAGTTACACTGAAAGGGATGATGTGTAATTTTTATAAAGTTTTAAGAAAACGGTGAAAAAAATTTAACATAAGGAGCAAGAACCTATTGCGAACTAAACGATAACGGGCCCAATTTTTCAAAAAACTTATGAACGCTATAATATCTCTTCTGAAACTGTTGTCCAGCTGAACCATAATTTAACATTTTTGTTTCAAGGATTTGGCGCCCCCATTATACTGCCACCCGGGGCAAGCGCCCCGGTTTGCCCCCCCTTAGATCCGGGGCTGGTCGTTTCATAAATGTATTTCATTAAATATGCGGCACACTAAAACTGGTCATATCATTACGTTTCTTGATATTAACCGTTTGGCCATATTAATAAAGTAGGTGAATGCGTTTACTGCAAATTACTGTAACTTGTTTATTATCAATTTTGGTCAATAGACAAATTTAACATTTTATGTGTTTATTTTTGAAAGGAAATTAATGAATGATGGAAGGATTTAAATAGTTAAAAACGCCTACCTGCCAAATTACGTCTCGAACTCCATGATTTTTGACGTTGCTGTTGTATTTTGAGTGATAGCTTGGTGTTTTAACTATAATTCACTGCAATTTAATTTTGATTTGACTTAAATTATTATATTTCCCACCACCATTATTCAACTTAGAAACAAAGAAACATCACCGCCTCTAGCGGTGGATAATGTAACAGTTTTGCGATATGATCACCAATGTTTGGCCATTTCGTGAAGTAGGTAGTCGTGCGGTTAGCTGTTTATATCGTCAAACGTAAAATATTTATTGGTATGGCCACGTCATGATGTGGCCAGCGGGAACTGTGACAAATCATGTAGGTCATACGAACATTCTATGAAATGGCCGGCCACATCATGAAGTGATGAATTTTAAGATGAGACATACCTAGTAGCACGAGACGGGGAGCAGCGTCTGCGTGCGAAACAATATAAAAAACTGCGCTCGCCAACCTGCCTGCCAAGCGTGGCGAGTATGGCAAAAACCCCCCGATGACAGAAGTCACTGGGGGAGGCCTATGTTCAGCAGTGGACGTCCTGTGGCTGAAATGATGATGATAATGGTACCTAATAACATTATATGTATAAAAAACAGGCTTAGATAGAATCTCGATTTCAGTCAGTTCTGTCTGTATGTGATATTGTGAACCTTATTCAGGTTTAGGTTTTTAATATTGGTTTTATTAGAAGGTAGGCAAGTGACCGTTTAGGTAGTATAATTTATTATAATATTCCTTTGCCCTTAGTCTATTAATCTGGGTTTCCCAAATTAATGCTCTATCAAAACATTTCAATTTTATTTAGCTCTTATCATAATTATTAGGTCTTAATATAATAATTACCGATTTCAATAGTATCTTATCTTAAAGCTAGCTATGCATCATGTTAATACCGGTTAATCGCAGATAACGCTCATTTTCCACTAATTCCATTATGGTTCCAGCGTACTTATGTTATTTAGAAGTTACATAAAAATATGACTTAGCATATTTTTGCTTTTTACCCGACTGCCAAACGAGGGTTATGTTTTTCGAGCGTATGTATGTCTATTTCTTTGGCACGTTCTACACCTGAACCGTTTAGGGGTTTTAAAGTATAATATATCAATAGGTTCGTCTGAATTGTAGGAGTGACAAGGGCTATGTTATTTCCCAAAATTCCCGCGGGAACAGAACTTACGCGGAAAAAAACGGATCTGCAATGCTGATAAACCGATTTCGGAACTTTCTTTTATTAACTAAGGGTCACATATTTTCAGTGCTAATGGTATTCAATACTTTATTTTCCAAAATTCCTACGGGAACAGGCAAAAAAATACGCTGAAAAAATAGGAAGAAAAAACCGTTTAATGGATTTCAACATATGATATGTCATTAGATTCGTCTCAGTTGTAGGAGTGCAATAGGCTATGTTATTACCCGCAATTCCTATTGGTACATGAATTAAACGGTAAAAACCGATTTCAGATGCATGAAGAGTTACAAATTCATAGTTCATTGAAAAAGAGGGAGTAGAAAACTACAAACTAAAAAGTCAAAAATAAAATTAAATAATTGAAAAAATCAAAAAACCCAACTGCGTAAAAAGTGAACTTAAAACAAGATTCGAAGAATCAATTTGCAGTCGGAGGCATCAAATCCATCATAATGATGATTAACTTGGTATGCACTACGTTAGTAGGTAGGTACCTAATTAAGTAATTTAAATCCGTGTAGAAAAAGTCGAATCAAGTAACATGGATTTGATGCCTCAGACTGCAAATTGATTCTTTAAATCTTGTTTTCATCTTTTAAGTTCGCTTTTTAAGCAGTCGGGTTTTTGGATTATTTTAAATTAATTAATTTTATTTGTGCATGGGAAAACAAAAATATTTTCTGTTGAGGAGGCACTTAACATGAAAATATATTATTTTAACAGTCACATTAATTATCTTGCTTTAAATTAAGCCAAGGATGTACTATGGCGACTAGATGATAACTGTTACACATTCGTGCTCATCACAGAATCTCGTGGATCTTGCGTGATTCGAACTCGCCACCGTCTGGCTACGTCAACTAGAGTTCGGAGAGCGAGCCGAAAAAGAAAATATTCTAGCCCATAGACTTTAGCATAATTTACTTTAATAATGACTTTTTAAATTTCATTGCAGGCTCGCAGCACTGGTGTTGAGAGTAAGTTTTTTTTAAATAACTTTCACAGTTAGTTTCCTGACTAATGAAGTCAATAATTTATATTTATAACTGGTATGGTACAGTACAGAGACAAATCAAGAACATAACCGTACATGATACGTAATTCAGTTTTGAGTCTTATAGTTGCCGTGGGGTTTTGGGGGTTCATTAATGTCTGCCAAGGCTGAAGCCAGGGGTGTGCGGTCTTAGCGGGCAAAACGTTTAGAAAGAACGCTAACTAACAGGAACCTTCTTACTCTTGTAACATTATGGTGTTCAAATGAATAACTGATTACTGATGGTCGTCTGTCCATCTTGTGGGTGGACGTCCTACGCTGCGCTTGCCAGTACGTGGCCTCCATTCTAGAACCTCTTTGCCCCATCGGCCGTCAGAAGGTGGACAGACGACTTGGAAAGCAGGAAGCAGCTGGATGCAGGCCGCTTTCAACCGGCCAATCTGGAAGTCATAGAGGGAGGCCCCCCAATGACTTCCAGATTGGCCGGTTCCACAGTGGACGTCCTTGATGATGATGAATTTCAATTACGCCTTGTAGTTAAATGCTTCTATCCAGTGTGGACGTATTGTACGCCATGGCTGTAGAAAGAGGTTCAAATTCAAATTCAATTTCAAATTAATTTATTTACATGAAACATGGTATTAAGATGATATTCTATTTACACAGTATTCCGGCATGTTTCGCCATATTTATAATGGCATGTAAATATTTACAAATATGTTTTAATACATACTTAGGTAGCTATATGTAATAAATTATTAAAATTTCTGATTAAATTAAGTTAATAATAAATTTATAATAACACAGTAAAATAAAATAAAACTATAAACATTCTCAAATCAAATAATTAAATTAGCATAACAATCATATCATACAACAAAAACATAATTAAAATTTAAAAGCAATAAATTCATCAACGCCATAGAAACATTTCGCACTTAGAAGGTTATACAAAGCATTCCTAAATTTTTCGTTCGTTCGGTTTCGTGGTCTTGGTTAACAAAACGTTTGGTATGAACGCTGGTTAACAGTACCCTGTGTTTCAGCTGGTCGCTCCGCGGCTGCCCTGGGTGAGAACCCGTGGCTGGTGCATCTTCGCGTGGCCGTTTCCACCAGCGGCTTCCTCAACTCCTGCGTCGGCTCTGTCATCGACGGCCGCTGGGTGCTCACCACCGCGAGCTGCGTTGCAGAGTAAGAATAAGAATCTGAATCTAACTAATGTTCGTCTTATAGCTAACGGAATAATACCATAAATTTTGATTTCATGATTAAGGTAGGAGATGGATAGTAGAACTCTTCTATGGCTACTAGCATAGAGAAAGTCAAACTTGGTTTATGGTTTTCGCAATGACCACCTTTGAAAATATTGATGATTGATGATTTAAACGACCTCCGTAGCCGAGCGGCAAGCACGCCGGACTTGGTGTCGCCCACTTTGAGGTCTCAGATTTGATTCCCGGTCGGGTCACTGTAGAAAACGAACTTTTCTAGGCGGCTTTTCTAGAAGTGTGGTACCGTCGTTGGTTTTGATTTCTATAATAAATTGCTTTGAACTGTACCTTAGCATCAGAGCAACGTGTTCGATGTTGTCCAATATTTATCTATGTTGACGACCCCCGTAGCCAAGAAGCGAGCACGCCGGACTATATAAGGCGCCGTCATCTCCTGAGGTTCCGGGTTCGATCCCCGGTCGGGTCAATGTAGAAAACGAACTTTTCTATATTGTCTCGGGTCTGGGTATTGTGGTACCGTCGTTGTTTCTGATTTCTATAACACAAGTGCTTTAGCTACTTACCTTAGGATCAGAGCAACGTGTCCGATGTTGTCCAATATTTATTTATTTAAATATTATTGTCATTATTTTAGTTGTTGTAACCCCGAATGTTCGTTTCCAGTACCCGCTTCGTCTGGGTCCGTTATGGTGCCGTGGACGTGATCAGTCCATCCATGGTGACGGAGACCAGCGCGGTGCGCGTCCATGCAGAATACGACGCTGCGACTGGCGCCAACAACATTGCCCTCGTCAGCCTCAACCGATACGTGCTCAATCCTCGTAAGTGTGGCAACCCTTGCTATGAGCTCATAAGCTCTGCCAACATGCATCAGAAACGTTCGCTGGTGACGGAGACCAGCGCGGTGCGCGTGCATGCAGAATACATATGGTTAGTATCAGTAGTCAGAAAAATATGGTTTTGGCCCGAACTCTACAAATGTACGTTTGCTTTTCGATTGATTTATTCGAATTATGCAATGCGATTATTTTAAAAATTAGACTAGTCTGGCAATCGATGCCGGAAAAACTGCGGAGGAGGAACCTCCGTATTACGTAATGATAAAAAAAAACAAAAGCAAAGTTATGTTAGAAATGGACGCACTATTAGTGACTAGTGAACTATGGGTCCATTCCGCGACAATTAAAACTTTGCGGAGCCTGCCGGTATATTAATTAAAAAACTTTCCGGAGTTGACGCATCCGTGCTGTCGAATTTCGCTAAAAGCGCTTTACTAAATGCTTAATGATTTAAGTTTATTATTATTAACTAAATTTTATGTAATTTTGAGTTTGAAGTGTCGATCTCAACTTTAATAATATAGTGGAAATGATCTGACCCCTCACCATAACATAATGAGATGATCGAAGTTTTTTTTTATACCTACGTGGAATAGCGCGCGGATAGTTCCTATAGCATTCCTCAGGGTCAGTCATCATCATCCCAGCCTATTGTAGTCCACTGCTGGATGTAAGCCTCCCCCAAAGAGCGCCAAAGAGCAAGATATCCCGCTTTTTTCAGCTATCCACTGCCAGCCATCTTCCTAAGGTTGTCGGTCCATCGAGCTGGGTGACGTCCTATACTACGTTTGCCTAGGCGTGGTCTCTACTCGAGAACACGTTTACTCCAGCTTTTATCGGTTCTACCTACGACAAATATTGCCAGCTTTTAGTCCCTGCCTGATGATCTCGTTTCAGGGTCAGTCAGTACATATTTAGATATGTACTGACTGCAGCTTGTAGCTACTGCGCACTGTTTTGTGCAACTATTTAATACAGTTCATAAAAAGATTGGAAAAGGGATTGGAATTAAGTACTTATATTCCTTAAAAAATAGGTCTTCAGATCGCAAGGTATCTACGCTTACAACTCATTTATTTATACTCACGAGTATTGCTACTGACCAAAGCATTCTAGGCGAACTCGCCAGAAGCCCCGCAGCCTGTCGCAAGTATGTTGTGTAGGTACTGTGTAATGCAGGTAAGATAAAACTTGCATTAAAGATGTATACTTATTGCGTTTGTTATTTTCAGCTAGCGACAACATCGCCCCCGTATCCCTGGGCGCCGTCGACGCCGAACTGCCCGCCTCTGGCAAGGTCTGCACCTACGGAGCTGACGCCAATGGTGGTAAGTTTTGTTAAGAATTTAATTTTAAATCACTAATTAGCCCAGCCCTTTGCATATACCGACGTGAGTACAACTGATCACGTAAAGACATTAATCTGTGGGAAGTACCCGCCACTGACAAAATGATCACAACTTTTTTTTCCGTTTTTGGTTTTACGGCCTGTGATTCAAAATTTTAGTTTTTGCGGTTTTTCTTTTTTTTAGCCAGCGCACTGTTTACCTTAAGATTTGCTGTTCTTTCCGGCCAGTAGGTAACTTTTTCACGCAATTCAGGTTTTTCATTCTTGGGCCGCGCTTTGTGAACAATACCCTCCATTTTGCGTCATCATCATTTATATAATGGAATCATGATCGTCATCATTTCAGACAATTTCATCCCACTACAGTGTAGAAGCCTCCAGTTAAGAGCGCCATAACTACAGTCCGGTGCAAATGGCATCAAGTATAAAATTGTGACATCTTTTTGACAGCTGCTGGTGACTACCTGAGCTGCGTGGAAGCCGCACTGAGTGCCCAGGAGGATGGCTCCATCTATGCTGCTGCTGAGAGCACCCAAGTAAGTTTCATAAAGATTTATAGGATCTCTTGTGGTTCATCAAAGGGACATCTATATATCTGTAGGGAGGAGTTAGTCGGGAAGTTATTCTTAACTCCTATTTTTCTCGCTACAGTGTTAGGATAAGGATTTAATTTGATACTTACTTTCAAACTAAATCCCCTAGCTAGTCTGTTTGGTTTTTTGACAAGACCAAAGATAAAATTCCTTCGTAATTTTAATAGGCAATATTGACTTACAGCGTTATTTATTTTGTAGTCGAACGGTTTCTTGTTTTAGTAAAATAAAGTTATAAAATGTAATTAACATAATTATTCTCATTTTAGTTCGACCTGGGTTCCCCCTTGGTCCAAAATGGAGTGCAGTACGGCATCCTTACCCAGGCTGGAGAGAGCAGTAGTAAGTAGATAGAGATACTTTTTGTTGCACACCAAACAAAGAAGTTACAGTTGATATTTACAGAAAGATGTACAATTATAGAGGACAGCTATAAAGAAAGGGGAAAGTGGTGCAGAGTTCATATTATTATTGTGAAATTTTATATTACATGCCGACAATTACAATATCCATAAATATAAACTAACCTATCTGCTAAGATTTTGGGAGCCTTTGCTAGTATTAAGTTTAAATGTTAGTCACGTAGAAAGAATTGTTTTAACTATTTGATAAGTACATATACCCCATAAAATAATGTATATGATACTATAATATCGCAAAGTTAAACAAATAAATATGCGCCACAACAAAGACAACCGAAAAACCATAGACCAATTTTTTTTCCTCTTTATTTTATTTACATGTGAGCTCCATCTTACCCTAATATGGAGCTGATATGTTCGAATATATCATGATGTCTAATATAACTTATATAGACCAAGATAAAAGATTTACAGTCTCTATGCTAGTAACCATTAAAGAGTTCCACTATCCATGTACCTTCATCATCGAATATTTATTTATCTCCAGGCTTCGTGAACCCCGCTGCCTACATCGACTGGATACAAGAGACGGCCGGCATCCAGTTGGGAGCCCCTGATGCTGATGGTGATGAAGATGGAGATGCTGACGGTGATGCAGATGGAGATGCTGACGGTGATGAAGATGTAGAACCTTCACTCGTCAACTTCGTCAACTAAGCTCTGATGCACTTGATGTCCCACAAACACACCAATTGAGCACATACCAAAGCAGAATTAAGGATCTTACTCCGAAATACTTGTGATTTTTCACTTAGTGTGAAATGGCAGGTCCTGTCAACTCTCGCGCATACCAAAACAGTACAGTCGTGTAGATCTTTTGTTTTAGTATTCTAAATGTAAAATAAATACTGGATTTTTACCTCGAGTCTCTGTGTCTATTATGTGTTCTTTAATAATTACAATTTAAATGTTGTGAGGAACGATCAAGTTGTCGAATTAAATTAATATTAGTTTTACGTACGTACGTATTATTTATTTTTCCTGTATTTGTTTATTTTTATAGTAGGTATTTATCCTACTCATAATACTAACAACTTTAATTTTGGATTTAATAGTGAAATTTAGAAAAATAAAAACACAACCCCGCCTTTTAATAGTGAAGTCGTAATCTAGCGTCGATCCGGTCCTAGTAATTAAAACATTACTATCAAAAACGGTATTCTCGTAAACAATTTGGCCTTAATTTATCAAAATGTTCGTCTGCGATTGAAAATTTGATAAAAATAATAACTTTGGTTTCTTTTTGATTCGCATAAACTTATGCCATAAAGGATTAGAATTGCATTTTTTGGGTTTTTGAAAATACCGGTTCTGATCACGTTTTTAGAACCGGTTGTGTGTGACTACTGTAAAATAAATGAAATTGAGCCTATATTCTGTCATCGAGGAAAAAACCATTAAAACCAATTTATTTCTGTAAATAGGCTTAAACTAAGCGCTTTTACACGTCCCAATATTTTTTTCCCTACCACTACTTCGGAATTTTGGAAATTCGGGAAAACTATTTGTTACATTATTTTGCTTTTTTTGGGTAAAAAGTGGCAAAGGCATCATATATAAACAGCCAACAATGGACATCCGGCTTCATAGCATTCGGGTGTGTTGCGCAAGCGCTTAGATAACCGCTTACTGTGACCGAGTTAGCGGAGTAGGCCAGCCCGCCGCAGCAAGAGTTTGTTTAGCAGGTAATTATTGCCAAATAGGACCGTTAAAATCTACTTTAAAAAAAAAAAAACTTGATTTGGCGTCGCCATCTCTGAGGTCCCGGGTTTGATTCCCGGTCGGGTCAATGTAGAAAAAGATCTTTTATATATTGGCTCGGGTCTGGGTGTTGTGGACAACAACATACATTGCTCCTAAGGTAAGTAGCTTAAGTACTTGTGTTATAGAAATCAGAAACAACGACGGTACCACAATACCTAGACCTGAGCCAATATAGAAAAGTCTGTTTTCTACATTGACCCGATCAGGGATCGAACCCGGAGTCTGGTGTGCTCGCTTCTCGGCTACGGAGGTCGTCAAAGGAGGAGGTATTAGTTGGATAGTGGAACTCTTCCATAGCTGCTGCTACTCAATATGAAACCTTCGAGGTAGAGCGCATTTGATTCTAATAGGCGAGTCCTATTACATGTGAAGTGTTTTTAGGGTTCCGTACCCAAAGGATAAAACGGGACCCTATTACTAAGGCTCCGCTGTCCGTCTGTCTGTCTGTCTGCCCATCTATCACCAGGCTGTATCTTATTGACCGTGATAGTTAGACAGTTGAAATTTTCACAGATGATGTATTGCTGTTGCCGCTATAACAACAAATACTAAATAACATAATACAATAAATATTTATGGGGGCTGCCAATGCTGCCATACTACAAAAGTATTTTTTTTCGTTTTTATAGATACCTAGGGAACCCTTCGTGGGCGAGTCCGACTCGCACTTAGCAGGTTTTTTTTAAATCTAATGTTAAAACTTTGTAAAATGGTTGCGATTTTTTTCTTAAAACCTTATTTTGAAATTGCTTTAGTTCAGAAGTAGTTAATTGGTTTTCGTAATATTGTTCTCATTCATTCTAAAAAGGAAAGTTTATTTTAAAGAATCAATTAGCCTAGTTATTAATAATGTAAGTAGGAACTTTTAAACTTCTGACAGTTTTCCTGAATCCTATAGAATTTAGCAAATGGACTTAGTAAGTAATCAAGCTGTCGAATAATTGATGGACTGACAAAGTTTGCTCGCTCGTGATTATAAATATTATTATGTATTTTAAGACTTATTATAATCAGTGTTCCTGAAACGGATCGGAAGGATATCTTATACAGGGTTTATTATTATTATTATTTATTTATAAGGTACACCAACAGCGAAACACATAAAACATTAACAACAACACGATTACAAGTATATGGTTAAATACATTGAGTTCAATACACATATATATCAATGGTTAAATATGTTTGCCAATAACAGGTATACACAACATCTACCGTAATAAATATTAAGATAATTAAGATTAACGTATCAACAAGATAGCTAACATCATAGACAACAACATTTGTTCTACGACTTTTGATAATTTGTCACATTTACTTTTATACAAAAATAAATATCAATTTAATTTTACGTCAAAATGTTCTTATCTCTCTGCGTATCGCATCGAGCGCGGCGGGGGAGGGCGGGGCGCGCGTCGTCGTATGGGAATGAAACATAGACTTGCAAATGTCACGACAGTACAATAATAGCTTAAAAAAACAATTTTAATCAATGTATTAAGTTATGGTAAAACTTGCAGAATAAATGTTGTTGTTTATGTCGTTAGCTATCTAGACTTGCGAGGTTGTTGTTTTTTTTTTCAAATAACCCTGTATACTTTTTACAAAGTTACTGTGCAACTCGTTGAAAAGAGGTCACAAACTATAGACTAGTTTGTGACCAGACGTAAGTAATATATATTATTGTTTGCTGTAGTAATAAATTGCCGATTCAAGATCCCCTCGACTCTCGGTTTCATCAGTCTCACTCTAACTAAACTCAAGCTTTATTTCCGTTAATGACCTTAAATGTAGTCAAAATCAAGATTCAACCCGGACCTAGTATCATTGATATCAAAAACGATTTTAAAAAACAACCATCAAAATTGGTTGTCCACGAAAATTTAGAATAAATAAACTTTAGTTCACGCCATTCATATAGCTCCAGGATTGTTAAGATAGAAGTGAATACAGAAGGTCCACTTCCACTCTGCAACATCAAAATTTTCTTGCAACAGGTGATGCACCTCCAGAGCCCCTAAAGGAAGTTCTAAATGAACAGACAAGCACGTCATGGTACCTATTCGAATTTCTTCAATCGATTTTCAACTTAATTTTCAAGCAATAGAGTTTAGTACACCGGACTTGGCCTCGTCAAGGTCCCGGTTTCGATTCCCGGTCGGGTCAATGTAGAAAATGAACTTTTCTATATTGTCTTTGGGTGTTGTTGTTGTTTCTGATTCCTGAAACAGGTTTTCTCAGGATCAGAGTAATGTATGTGAAATAATGTGAAATATGTCCCTTAGGCACCAATAGACATACGTTATTCTGCATTTCTTTTCGCGATGTATACAAATTGGGCCTACTATTTCCTTAATCTACTATCCACCTGAGATAAAGACAAGCTGGAAAGAAAGAAATGGGTATACTGTAAATACTTATCGTGTCTCAGCACACATCTTCGGCCAAGTAACGGGTGTCTCACCGATCCCTAGGCCCAATCATGGCCCTCGTATGTTAGACGAATATGCGTCTACTCCGACTTTCTCTATTACAGCATCACTGCGCTTGCGCACGAGTCGACGCATGTCATTCGCGCGGTTCCAAATTCAAATTATTCTTATTTATAAAAAGAACAACAAACTTTTCAGTGCGTCTCTGTCATAGTGAGTGTGTTTTGTTTTCAGATCGTGCGTATGTGATGTGCTGTGCATTTAATTAAATGATAGTGTTTTGTTTATACTGATTGCTGCTGTATTTACAGGACGATAAAAGTTTGAATACGAAAGGTTTGGACATTATATCTACTAATAATGATAATATTAAGCTGTTTTAACTATCTAACAGCTTAACACACATATACAGTCCAATTTTAAATGTAAATTCGACACTTATTAATTAACGTCAGATAAAAAATCCAGCTGATCCAAGTTAGGATGGAATTTTCCAAAAACCTTTTCGAGGATATTATTATTAATACCTACTACTAATAATAATTATATTTTTATGGTAAAAATATGATCTCCAGGCTTAGTAACTGGAGTAAACTTAGATGTATGTTTGTAAACATTAAGTGTCACAATATTTAATATTCCGTCCAGGGGTGGGCTTCTTATCGCAAGCTACCAGTTTTTTTAAATGTAATTATGATCATTGAAATACTTTCATATAACATAATAATGTTTTTTTTTTTTTTTTATAATCACCGGTCAAACCAAGTGAATTGTACCTATAAGTCTCGCTTGTTTAGGTCGTAAATAAAAACATAAAATAAAATGAGGGTAAGACATTTCTATTTTTTTTTGCTAAACGCTAGATTCAGTCAAATTTCATTAAACAATTTCAGTAAGTATAATTGACTCAAGTGAAAATTAAAATAAAATATTTCTTGCGAGTTAATTTAGATATAGCAAAGAATTTTGTGCTCAAAATTTAGACAATGCTGAACTTAGGCTTAGTTTTGAAAGATAAATGAAATAATTTTTAGTTGAAGAATTATTTTTGAGAATTCAATTGGAAAACTCAAAATAAAATAAATAAATTTCAATTTTTTTCGCATTGGAATATTTTAGATAGGTACTCATTGTAAGTAAAAATAAATAAAAAAATATTATCAAGAAACTTTTAGCTAGATTTGCAGGTTGTATTTTACCCATCCCTATATCATTCTAGCTCATTTTTCTATGATGCAAGATTAAAAACGGTTTCTTCTGTGACGTAACTCATGAGAAGCAGATTACATTACTTTTTACGAGTCTCGGTTTAGCTAATTTAAAAGTCATATCTCTTTCACAATGTCTTAAAAACCAAACTGGTAGTTTAAAATAGAAATGTATTAACTATAAAATGAGGAAATGGTGGCCAGAGTATTAAGTTAGCCGAGAGCAGTGAACACAAAAGTAAGAGTGGTTTTTTCACTTTTGCGTTTATGGATACTTACTTAAACTTGAAATCAAAAGATGAAAGTTTACTTTGTGTTTTGGCTAAAATGATCTGTATCTTTATAAGAGGGGCTAAAAAAAAAATATATTGTTCATCAACCTATCTAAATGTCGTTTAAATATTACACTCTTAGATAGTTCGTTTGGGGTGAATGAATATGAATAAAGTTTATTTGGCAGAATGAAACAATACAAGATCAAGAAGGTGCTTTTCATTGAGCAATCGATTGAAAAATATGTCACTTTTGAGCAGTTGGGATTGATAGTTAACCAATTACATAAATTAGTCAACTATTACTTAAATAAATGACTATTACCTGCAAATATGACCAGCATATAGGTACTACTAATTCATTGAACATCCAACCAACCTTATTTTAGTAAATAATGTTTCGCATGTTACCGATTACCGCTTTATTTACATTCTATTATGTATTCTGTGATTGGGGCCGTTTGGCCAATGCGCCAGACATTGGCAATAGCCGTTGTATGACATTCTGCGAAAGACCGGTCAGTCGAGGGCTCGATGTACAGTCACGAGTCACGAGCAATAAAACGTAGACTTCGAAACTTATTTCGTTGCAATAGGGTTTAAAGTCCAGTGAAAATGTGTATGTTTATGTTCGTGACTGTACACATGTGGTCCTACCGCACGGTCAGCGACCTTACGTAATTGTCAAAACATACGCTAATTTGTTAATTGCTGTGAAACTTATATAATAAATCCCGAAGTTTCTAGCTAAATGCTAACCGGGCTGTGTATCTATGAACGTGTGTAATGAAAGATAAGGCTAGACTAACTCTTAAAGACCTTTTGTAGGCTCATCATAACATCTTAATAATTTTACTCGTTGGTCTATTTTGCTCTTGGTTTCATGTGGTATGTGATTTTTTTATTGTTGTAAGTAAATGGACTGTGTGTAATAACTTTTTTTTTCAACAGCCTAACCAAATAATGTGGATGTAGACCAAAGATGTTCGGGTTCAAAAGATCAGTCGCTCTACTAGCGGTATGCCTTGCGTGGGCCTTGCAATACTACACCTTCGGGTTTATACTATTATGGTACATTTTCGCAATACCACTTGCATTGTCAATGGTGTACGCAGTCGGTACTTATGACCACGAGTACTGGGCCGATAGAGGTATTTACGCCCCACCGGGTCTACCTTTTGTTGGCCATATAAAGACCGTGGTGACATTCAAGGAGCAAGGAGGACTGTTCTTTAAGAGGATCTACGACAAGTACAAGGATGTGAGGTTTTTAGGTGAGTATTTATGAGATCTACGTTCATCATCTCAACCTATTGCAGTCCACTGCTGGACGCAAGCCTCCCCCAGAGAGCGCCAAAGAGCACGATCTCCCGCTTATTTCATCCATCCACTGCATGCAAATCTTTTTAAGGTCTTCGATCCATCGATCTGGGGGGCGTCCTACACTACGTTTGCCTAGGCGTTCTATCTATCGTTCATAAACACACACACGCACACTCACTCACTCACATTCACTCACATACACAGGCACGCACGCATGCACACGCACACATAACATGTTATTAGTTAGTACCTAGCTTTAGATGTTGGTTTCTCTCTCTTGATTTAATTGTAAGGCGCTGTCCATTTTCACGTCCTTCTGACTTTTGCATGTATTAATGCTATTATATTAAGTAATCCGTGGAAATCTGTAATTAATTGTTAAGCTGTACTTAATTGTTAGGAACTTTTAAGGTAATTTTCTTCTGTATCGCCTTTGATTTCCCAAATAAATTAAATAAAACTGAATATTTTACATAAACATATATTTTTTTAAACAGGTTGTCGAGTGGAGACCACGTCTCGGCAAACGTTGTGTCGCTAAATGCCCCCTAGCTTAATTGACCTTAGGAAGACGGCTGGCAGTGAATGGAAGAAAAAAGCATAGATCAAGCTCTTCGTAGTTATTATAGGAACGCTTACGGCGAGTAGTAGACTAAAATAGGCTGAAATGATAATGATGATATCAAGTAGGCTATTTTGCCAGTAATTTTTAAAGGAACCGAGAAGATATATAGTTATTCCTCGTTATCGATAATTCAAACACCTAATTGACATTTCCTTTCACAAATAACTTTGCAAGATCCTTGAAATTGATCTACCTGTCAGTGAACTAAATAATAAGATACCTACTAATAACACTCCTAGTGCTAGCGGGCGACAATCATTTTCAAAACTGGGCCATAACCATAAACTATTAAAACAATCTCAAAGTTGTCAAATCTGTCAATTTTGGTAAGTCCTTTTATACAAAATTTGACAGAAATGATAATGTTTGACAGATTTGTGATTGTTTTAACAGTTCATGGTTAAGGCCCTGAACGCAGTGACTTTTGACTGACGCTGGCATCGGCAATCCGTATTTTTGCGACTTTCGGAAGCCTATTGCAAGAAACGATTATATCTATAGAGTCAACTGCGATGGAGTAAGTCGAAAAATCGAAACAAAATCGTCGATTGCGTCGCAAATGCGGTGAATCGTCAAAACACGAGACACGAGTAGAGACTTGCTGAAACTCTGAGCAACGATAAGTCGCAAAAATGCCTATCGCCGATGCTAAAACTGTGTAAAACCATTAATAATATTAGACTTTGTTAGCTTTATCAATAGTTCTCGATAATTCTAAAAGCTGTTTATCATCCATATTAGTTTCGCTCGAACTCCGGACACTTCAGCACTGAGTTCGGAACTGCGAAATCTCCCGGGTGCATGGAATTAATTAATAGTTCTGCTTCAATTTCATTGATATTCATACGCAAGGGATTTTAACCATTGTAGTTCCTAAAGTGGTTTGACGTGTCAATTTTTCGGCCGTCTGGTGTTAGGTCTCCGGACTACAAAGCCTGGCGGTTGCGCGGGTTCGAATCCCGCAAGGGGCAAATGTTTGTGTAATAAGCACGCGTATTTTTTACAGGATTTTTATTTGTCATATATTTTTATAATCCTACTTAGGTTTATCCGTCATCTAGTCGCTATAAAACAAGCTTTGTTTAGTTTGCGGCTTGGGGCTTTTTAATTACACATTAGTAAAAACTAGTAAGTACTATACGAAAACAAAAATACTTTACCTAAAATAAAAAATACCTACTCAAAAAGAAACGCGTGTCCATGAGGAAAGGAGGCGAGAATGCTTGCAGCGTTTCCTCGAAAATCATTGTTGTGACTGTGGAAAGAACTCAGACTCGCTCGAGCCTATTTAGGAATGATAGTTTTCTGCACTGACCCAAACCAAATAATAAACCCGTAATCCTTTGCGTTCAAGGCGAATCAGCACGCCATTACACCCATCGAACCGCCAACCTATGCTTCAATAATTCTATTGACACACAAAAGGAACGTTCACAATTTTAGTTTATCTGACAAATTACTTGGTTTCTCCTAAAATTCTGTACATTTCAGGTACCCACCAATTCTACCAGCGGACCTTAGTGGTCCGTGACCCCGAATTGATAAAGAGAATGTGCGTAAACGACTTCCAGCACTTCGTGGACCGCGGCTTCTTCTTCAGGGAGGACGTGGACCCTCTCGCTGGCTCCGTGCTGTTCCTGAGGGGCGCGAAGTGGAAACGGCTCAGGGCCAAAATCTCGCCTATCTTTTCGTAAGCCTATTTTACCTTATGGACTTTATTTTGATTAATTCACAATATAAATATACAAGCCGTAACAGAAACGGAGAGTGGTACTTAAATAACACAAGTTACCCATAAAATATCATAGCAATTCCTGATATCCGCAACTTGGATGAAACTTTTTTGTTGGCACTCAATGTTTACTTGCTTAAACCACTTATATACTTCTAGTCTAACTGCCGTATTCAGAGAAGTGCATTTACAGTAAAGTGTTGATTAACATTTTTATTCATTTAATAATGGTCTTAACTCCTTTCGACTTAAGTATTACAGGTTTTTCTTAAGTAACAATTAAAGTTAAGTGACGTTTCTGACGTCTCGGCAGTAAAGTGTCCCTTTAGTTAAAGAACTTTATTCGTTTTATTTAGATACTTTTAACCAAGCTTTTTTTCTATTTTCAGACCAAACAAACTACGAGGAATGTTTCCACTCATAGACAACACAGCAAAAGAATTTCTGGTTCGTGTGAAGAAGCGGTGCGCCAAAAACGACCATGATGCTAACAACAACGTTGATAATGCTAAAGCTGTTGATGAGAAAGTTCACACTGAAGTAAAGTTTGAGAAGTTTGTAGGAGGCTTTACAGCGGACGCTATAGTGTCTTGTGCGTTCGGACTCAAAAGCAATGTCATGGAAAACGAGAAAGATCCGTTTGCTGTGGCGCTGCACGCCTTCTATGAGATGTCACTGTTTAATATATTTGAGAAGTAAGTTCCTTAGCAGGTAGAACTGACGGCTGGTGAGGCAGAAAGGCTCTGGAATGGAGCCCACGTACCGGCAAGCGCAGCGTGGGTCGTTCACCCCAAAGTGGACAGACGACCTTGTAAATCTTGCAGGAGACCGCTGGATTCTGGCCGCTTCCAACCGGCCGATCTGGAGGTCACTATAGGGAAGGCCTATGTTCAGCAGTGGACGTCCTGTGGCTGAAATGATGATGATGTAGTACCATTTAAATAAGGCATTAAAGTAAATCTATCTAAAATAACAAGAATTATATTGGTAATAAGTAACCAAATTACAAAGATATATTTCTAGAAACTTTAATTTCATATGATAAAATTATATTTAGTGCTTAGTGTGGTATCGAGCCTTAGGGTAGCTAGACACACAATCGAGTCGGCATTGTCTGTTCGGCAGTGTTTGTTGAACAACAAAGTCGACCCGAAGCATCTACTACATAACATCCATCTACACATATTCGGTTTTGCCGCTGGGCTTTACCGATTAATGCCAGACCGAATATGTAAGTATGTCCCAGCAAGAAGCAACCTTTAGACGACTTACGACAATCGCAAGGGCTTGCCAGATCTAAAAACTCCATAAGCAAGGTCGGAAACGTCAGATATGGTTCAAAGCAGTAAGTTGTAAACATGATCAGCTTTGTCACTTGGAGCATGAGAGCTAGCGAGATCTGTATTTCGCGCCCCGAAGACTCATTTTCAAGAATCTTTACGATCCGCAGGGTATACCTACAAAGTGCTCCCCTCTGAGAGTTGTGCCCCTGGAAACTTTCCGCTGGGCCATTCCCTAAGTAGGTCGCCGACTATAATATTAGTATATCCTAAATTTGTATATCTATATATTTAACAATTTAGTTCAGATCAACATTTTTTGGAATCCCGCTCCTCTCTTAACCTTGTAGATTAATCTTCAAATCTCTTCACTATATAATTTCAGGACGATGCGTCAGTTCTGGCCCGCCTTCGTGCTGTTCTTCCGAATGAGGATCATCCCGGAGAAAACCCATGACTTCTTCTATAACATCGTCAGCAGCGTGCTTAGAGCTAGGGAAAAAGGTAAGGCTCTTAGGGGTGTGAAACTAAATTATGTTTTCAATTAAATTAGTTGGATAGGGTTTTTTAGTAAATGCGGTAGTAGTTCTGTGATTGGAGTCTCTCACCTCTTTCTTATTTGCCACCACCCACCTCAATTTTTTTCTAGATATATATAGGGTGTAAACTTATCAGTTAACTCTTTTCTAGGAGGTGGTTCTACTGCTCAAATAAAACAACTTTTTGTATGAGACCAACTTCGAAATCGTAAAAAAATATTTCATATCTTTATACAAACTGATCTCGGCTGGTATGCCGTTTTGTATGGGGAAATGGTTTTTTGTTTTGCGATTTTGAAGTTGGTCCCATAGAAAAATTTGTTCTATTGAAGCAGTAGAATAATCCCCTAGAAAAGAGTTAACTGATAAGTTTACACCTTATATATGGATAGAAGATACCATTTGCTGACTTGCTGGCGATGAGAAAAAACCATGTAAAGAAACGATTATTGATGCAACTAGTTCCGCATTAAATTAGATGTTTTTTTTTTAATTGGCTTGTGCCTAGGTGTGTGGTTGATTTCCCTGACAAAATTCGTTGTCTGGCATCTCGTAACAGAAGGATATTATTTCGAGACCATGATGTCTTTGTACTTATTTATTGTCAAACGGTTATATTGATAAAATGTAATAATTACAGGAGACCAGGAAAAGCGCGGCGACTTTATTGACATGATGATGGCTCTCCGCAACGATGATACCAATACCCAGAAAACCAATCCTGATGAAGAGGACATCGAAATTAGTAAGTAAACAATCAAAACGCTTAGATTGAGTCGAACATTTAGTTTTCTACGAACTGTTTCAAACAAACAAACGTGCTAAAAACGAAAATACGAACTACTTACTTATATTTTATTTTAAAGCGGTCGGCTCGCTAAAAACTAAATGCAATTTAAAAAAAAAAACAATTTTCGATTACAATAGTATCTCTATTGTATTCGAAAAACTGATTTAAAAATTGGTTGGTGGACAAATAAAGACTTCTATAACTCTACCTACGTTTATTGCGTCATTTCAGCACTAATTTACCTTATTGAACGAATTATTTATTTAGCAGTCAAAATAATTGCCTCAGTGAAAATTGTTACTGCTTTATCAACCTTCTGCTCGTATTACTTTTAAAAATGTATTGGAACAACGTACACATACTAATTTGACTGACACATACGGATTTAACCTCCCTTACAAAGACATTTTTCATATGTATGTTATGGATGATATGGATCAATAGAAATATTATTTTAAATACTTATTCTATTGTGTGTCTTTGAAAGCGATTCTATAACTCAAAAACTTCCCCATTTCTGTGCCCATACTAAATCTATTGACATTCTAAGTCAGAATTAACAAGAACTAAACTAATTCGAACGAACCAAAGTCGCTGACATAGCCCGACGGATTAGCCGGCTGAAGTGGCAGTAGGCGGGGCACATAGCACGTAGAACTAACGGCCGATGGGGCAAAGGTTCTGGAATGGAGGCCGCGTACCGGCAATCGCAGCGTAGGACGCCCACCCACAAGGTGGGCAGACGACCTGGTAAAGGTTGCAGGACGACGCTGGATGCAGGCCGCTTCCAATCGGCCGATCTGGAAGTCACTGGGGGAGGCCTATGTTCAGAAGTGGACGTCCTGTGGCTGAGATGATGATGATGATGAAACTAATTTAATAATGAAATTTTATTAATCATACATTACCGAACTTCTTTTTCTAGCGGATATGGTAATAGCAGCCAACGCGTTCATAATCTTCCTTGGGGGGTTTGAGACCACATCTTCGACCCTGGCTTTCCTGTTCTTGGAGCTGTCTGCACACCCAGAGGTCCAGGACACGATGAGGAAGGAGATTATGGAGGTCATGGCGAAACACAACGGAGAAATAACCTATGAGTCTCTACAAGACTTAACTTATATGGAGATGGTTATATTAGGTGTGTATTTAAGTGAACTGAGGACATGTCACGTTGCTTGAAAAGATTGGATGCAAATGACACTGACTGCACTGTTTTATAGGAGTGGTCTTAGTCCAGCAGAGGTGTTTTACTGACTGATGATAGCAGTGAATTCTTTATGTTCATGTTTCGTAGTGGGGAGTTCAGTAAAATTTTCCATCCTCCAACCAGAGTTGGTCCCGGGGTCTGTGGTCTCGACTGCGAAGCAGCAGCATGGGACGTCCATCCACGAATATACGAAGTGGAAAGACGGTCTGGTAAAGATCGCAGAAAGCCGCTGGATGCCGGCCGCTTCCAACCGGCCAATCTGAAAGTCATCGGGGGAGGCCTATGCTCAGCAGTGGAAGTCCTATGGCTGAAATGATGATGATGATGACTGCGAAGTATATATACCGTTTCAACAGCGCCGCCATAAGTGGGTTCGCCATTAGCTTTGAATCGCGGAGTTTCCGCTAGTGGAGCTTACTTAGGCCGATTATCAGCCGCGATTATCTGTAAAAAACTTGCCATAAATAGCTAATTAGACTTTAGAGGCCTATATTGTATCGACTAACATAGTCTGATAAAAAAGATCAGACTTAAGCCCGGTGCGTAAAATAAAAAAACTTTCATTATTGTAGTCCTCCTATAAGGCAAACAGTACCTAATAGAACCGTATTTTTTCTGATTTTTTATGCAAATTCAAATTATCTTTATTGTGAATCACAGGTAGATAAAGGTCAAAAAATAAATTAGATATAATAACAGATCAGCTGTCTCGGGCATACAATGTCAGTTAATGCTACAAAATATAATTTACACAATACAAATTCATTAATAAATCAGACTGCACATGGTTTACAAATTTCGATCAGTCAAAAAATCATTTGTTGTATAATAACACTTCTTTGCATATTGATAGTTTCGACGTCACCTATGTAGCCAAACCAAAATGCATGTTTGTGATGTTGGTAGTCTTTAACGATAAACCCATGTCAACAGAGACCCTCCGGCTGTACCCGCCGTTCCCGACGATCCAGCGCATGTGCACGCGGGAGTACGCGCTGCCGGGCGCGCGCGCCGCGCTCGAGGCCGGCACCGTCGTGCTGTTCCCCACGCTGGGGGTACAGAGGGACGAGCAGGTTTGTGCTTGTGGATAGAGACGCTCCGCCTGTACCCGCCGCGCTCGAGGCCGGCACCGTCGTGCTGTTCCCCACGCTGGGGGTACAGAGGGACGAGCAGGTTTGTGCTTGTGGATAGAGACGCTCCGCCTGTACCCGCCGCGCTCGAGGCCGGCACCGTCGTGCTGTTCCCCACGCTGGGGGTACAGAGGGACGAGCAGGTTTGTGCTTGTGGATAGAGACGCTCCGCCTGTACCCGCCGCGCTCGAGGCCGGCACCGTCGTGCTGTTCCCCACGCTGGGGGTACAGAGGGACGAGCAGGTTTGTGCTTGTGGATAGAGACGCTCCGCCTGTACCCGCCGCGCTCGAGGCCGGCACCGTCGTGCTGTTCCCCACGCTGGGGGTACAGAGGGACGAGCAGGTTTGTGCTTGTGGATAGAGACGCTCCGCCTGTACCCGCCGCGCTCGAGGCCGGCACCGTCGTGCTGTTCCCCACGCTGGGGGTACAGAGGGACGAGCAGGTTTGTGCTTGTGGATAGAGACGCTCCGCCTGTACCCGCCGCGCTCGAGGCCGGCACCGTCGTGCTGTTCCCCACGCTGGGGGTACAAAGGGACGAGCAGGTTTGTGCTTGTGGATAGAGACGCTCCGCCTGTACCCGCCGCGCTCGAGGCCGGCACCGTCGTGCTGTTCCCCACGCTGGGGGTACAAAGGGACGAGCAGGTTTGTGCTTGTGGATAGAGATGCTCCGCCTGTACCCGCCGCGCTCGAGGCCGGCACCGTCGTGCTGTTCCCCACGCTGGGGGTACAGAGGGACGAGCAGGTTTGTGCTTGTGGATAGAGACGCTCCGCCTGTACCCGCCGCGCTCGAGGCCGGCACCGTCGTGCTGTTCCCCACGCTGGGGGTACAGAGGGACGAGCAGGTTTGTGCTTGTGGATAGAGACGCTCCGCCTGTACCGCCGCGCTCGAGGCCGGCACCGTCGTGCTGTTCCCCACGCTGGGGGTACAGAGGGACGAGCAGGTTTGTGCTTGTGGATAGAGACGCTCCGCCTGTACCCGCCGCGCTTGAGGCCGGCACCGATGCTTTTACCCCGCTTCCGGGATCTGGACGATAAGTAAGCATATTTTTTTGCAAATCAGCAAATCCCACTGTCGGCGGTGATGACAAATCAGGTTTCGATATACGGAGATTAGAACCCTTAGCAGGATCTAAGATAGTAGAATCGATAGACAATCGAGTCCGGTGATACTGTAATAACGATATTTACCCCACCCACCCGCTACGATTCGTTGAAAATGTTCTTATAACCTTTTTTCTATTTCAGTACTTCCCCAGGGCGGAGGCGTTTGAGCCAGAGCGCTGGGCCCAGGACAAGACGCAGCCACCACCCGGCGTGTACATGCCCTTTGGAGATGGGCCTAGGTATTGCATAGGTAAGAGACCTCCCAATAGTAAGACTATATTGCCTAAAGATACACATTACACACTTGCCTTGCAGTGATAAAATGGGTTTATTTGTAGCAAGTTTCAAAACAAAACAAACCTTCGACATGAGCAATTGTAAATGGTCGCGTTTCTTTACATGGCTAATTTTAGTTGTTATATGTCGAGTTATGTTATGTCAAAGGATTGTCACAAGTGAATTTAATTAGGTTTACCTTTAGGAAAAAAAATATAGGTACCTAAGTAGGTGGTATACCTTCACGATTTATTAACAATAGTTAAATAAGATCCAGTATTATTAACTTACTCCAATATAAACTCTGTAACAATTGTACGAAATAAAAACTGTTTATTTTATTTTATTTATACTTTCGAAAGAACGTAACATCTCTCTACTATACCACGCACGCCTCGAGCTGAGGTCAAGTGTGTATCCGGCTTACGTCAACATAGCAACCACTGTGTGCATGAAACGGCTTACCTACACTAGTAATGTATGAGAAACTGGGGGTAAGGTTACAAGAAGTAATGAACATCTCATGTTCCATGCCGTTGGATACTACAAATGGGCCGGGCGAGTGAGACGTGTCAAATACCAAATTCCACATTCCGAGAACGTTCTCTGTTACAATAGAGGGGTTTATTCGCTGACTTGCTTTCGCTGACAACAAAAGGATCGAACCGAAACAATGGTATTTGTATTACATATCAAATTTTACTGGAGCAAACAGTGTTGCCAGATGGTCTATCTAAGAATGCGGTGTTGCGTACTAAAAATTACAGTGTTTTTGTCATAAATACAGTAAAAACTAACAAAAAAATACAGTATATTTTACAGTGCAAATAAAACAAACTTTTAATACTATTTAGATAGTGGTTTATTCAAAATGCTGAAGCCAATTTTTTAAGTTAATGTCACTGAGCCACTCATCTCGGAATTTTTGTTTATAGTGCCGTTTCTTAGTTTTTTTTGGGGTTGACGGTCCACTTTTATTGTCATCTGAAGAACTCATGGTCAATTTAGATGTTTTACTTAGATGAACAACTTAAATCTTTTTTTACACGCTTGCACGTACGTATAACACTAATAATACTGCCCTCGCCGATCTTCTAAAACGTAACTAATTTGAAAGACACACTATTACATCAAACTGTAGTTGTTAATATATTCATTCCTTCTAGCCGGGTAATACGTTTTGATGAATGAAAGACTGAATGGGGTTTTCCCCTACATACCTACTCCACTCTTGCAATAAGTCGCGTTCATAAAATAAAAAATAAAAATATTACAGATGCGTTTATTTTAAAGAAATGAATCAAACTTGTTTCATAAAAAAATACAGTGCTCTCCATACACTGTATTTATAACAATACAGTGTACAGTAGATGGCTTAAAAATACAGTAGATCCACTGTAATTACAGTGCATCTGGCAACACTGGGAGCAAAGTTTAAAGAAATGATTAGGTACTTATTACATTATTATTTGTCGAGTGAACATAAAATCCCGATGAATACTACTATTAGATTATTTATTAAGTAGGGTACTAAGCCAATTACATTGCATGAGTAACAGTTAAACAAATACTTATTGTTTACATTAGGTATCATTAAGTCCAACATTCGTATATTGTAACAATGTATACTCGTACTTTAACTCGTTACTTTTGCATCGTTTTGAATACCTATTTTAAATGTTAAGTAGGTGAGTACCAGATTCCCAATCCCAAATTGGAGGCGGAGGTAAGGAATAAAAACAACAACTTTAAACAGGACAAGTCAAAGTACGAAAAACAAAAGAAACGCAAAAACGCATTAATTAAACATGAAGGGAAACATGTGTTTGAGCATTGGAATAAACGCAATAAAAACAAAGTGAACACCGGAAAAAAAGAGTGAAACTATAATTATCGTCATCATGTCAACCTATGCTATGCTATCCACTGCTGGACGCCTCGCCTATGGTGCGCCAAAGAACACGATCTTTTTTTATCCAGCTACTGCTATCTTCGTCGTCGGTCCATAGAGCTAGAGGCGTCCTACACTACCCTTGTTTCTACTATGGCTAAACACTTGACAGACCAATCTATGTGAATACATTTACAACTTTATGTCTACGCACGCACGGCTTAAAGTGGCGCCGAAATAAAATCGGACTGCCCGGGCAGTCCGCCTATGCTAAGGGCTAGAATGCATTGGGTAATTATCAAAATCAACCCTTTTTTTGTTACAGGAAAACGTTTCGCGATGATCCAGATGAAGTGTTGCCTAGCGCAGGTGCTCCCGCATGTCAAGATCAGCCCGGTCCCCGGAGCCCCGGTCCGGACCGCGCCCTTCGAGGCCGACCCGCGGTCTCCACACACTTTACATCCTTACGACTCGCGCGTCACTATCAGCCTGATATAACCTGCTTTTTGTTTAGTACTCTTATTTTGTGATCAATTATACTTACCTATTTGTACTACAAACAAGCGTTTTATTAATAAGTAATTCACTTTTAATTTGATAAAGTTCGTTAGTACAGTACTTTTTAAATTATTCAATGAAATTGGCTTATTTTAGTAGGTATCGGTATTAATTACCTATCATTAAATTTAACGTTCTTAAACAGGGCGAAGGTTTAAACTAAAATAAAGAATATCTAAATTATTAAAACGTTTGACACATTATTTACGACACGACTATCGTACCTAATAACATACATATAATTCGAATTGCTTTTTATAATCTTTTTACACACCTTGTTTAAAATCCAGTGTCCATTGAAATAGGGCGTCACTGTATAATGTGGATTTTTATGATAAAAAGTACCTATGCTTATTAGTACTTTCGTGCTCAATAAATGTTGGCAAGTAAAATATTTTTCTATAAAAAATAAAACAAGTAATCTAATCAAACATGCAAGACATCGAAACACCATATAATTAATATTTTGTAATTTGAATGTCCATGGGCTACAGTTCTATTATCATGAAGTGACATCTCTCTCACATCACCTCATCACTCACACATATTGAGATTGAAACGCAAAAACGCATTTCAGAAATAGAATTCATTGGATATGTGTTCCAGTTTGAACTGCATTGCTAATAAAAATACTGTTCAATTTTGCTCAATGTTTATAGGTATGACAGTTTGTTTGTAAAATTAAATTGATTCGCAGAATCGAGTCGTCTGTATTTGCGCGTTAAGTTACAAAAATATAGTAAGGTTTATGTATGTAATGCTCAATAATCATAAATTTTTAATCACTAGCATTTTTCCGGCGGTTTCACCGGTCTTATTTAGTTGGAATGATCTGACTGATCAAATTTCGTTCTCTCTGTTTCGTCGTCATTAGCGCCATCTATATCTCTAGAGCAGCCTTTCCCAACCTTTTTCTAGGACTCCCCCCTAGGACACCAAATTCAAATAACTACAATCCGCAGACGCCAAAAGCTCAGCCGCTGAATAAGCTCTTCTACTATTTACTTTTTCTATTCGGGGGTCCTCCTTGAGACCCTTAGCCCGGCTACCACGGGTTGGGAAACACTCTTTCTAAAGAATAGTGTAATTTATCGTGACATAAAGTACATAAACTATGTCCATTTTCAATATGTAGTATAGTAATGTCAATATTCAAAATGTTGGTCAAATTATTCTATAATTTCGGAGATGACTTTCTACAGATAAATAACACTTGAAAAAAAAATCATCGACCAAGTGTTATTTATCTTCAATTAAACCTTGCATGGAATTGCTAAAAACAAAAATTTACAATGAATTTCTACATTCAAATTAACTTAACCACTTTGTCATAATAAATAAAACATAACTTCAGTGGCAAACCCACTAAATAAAACAAGGAGTTATAAATATAGGTAGACTTTTTAATTCTTTGGATTAGTTTACACGAGTTTCAAAGTCAAATCAATTGACATCTTATAACAATACTTTAAGATCAAAAATCATAAACCTTATTTAAATCTTCCGTAATATAAGACTGCATGTGACGTAGAACTTTCTAATTCATTGAAATCCTCATCAGATAGTTTACATATAAATATTAGAGTCAGTAAAAATATATGATGTATAACAGTCATTTTCAGCAAATCAAAAAAATAATAATAATAAAGAACTAAGCTTTTCATCAAAACAGGATAACATACATTTTCTCGTCCCGGTTTGTTTGACTAGAATTAAGAACAAAGATTTTCTAAATAACGTATTCCGGAATTCAAATGCGTTTTTTAGGCGCAGGACACCGGACGGCCTCGGTCGTGGCACGGGCGTGGCACGGGTGAAGCACGACTGAGGCACGGGCGTAGCGCGGTCGTTACATACAAAAAGAGCTGCGCCGCACCCACGATATGTTGTATAGTATAGTAAATCTTTGTTGTTTATTCTAGACAAAGATATCAACACAAACTTAACTGACATCTGCTGACAAGTTATTTGTCAATTAGATGGCGTAAATAAATCAGAATTTCATTAGAGACAAAAAAATTCTCAAGCTTTTTAGATTGCTGAAAAGGACAAGTCTATTTATAAAAATCACACACGGTCCTAATACAGAATTAGGAACCACTTGAACGTGCGGTTTCTTAGTGCGGCATTTGCTGTGGAAGACTGTCAAACGCTACTGCTTAGTCTCATTCTGCGATTGCCTCTGCGCAGCTGCGTTAGACGTAAAAATCAACGCCAAATAATTTATACAAGTTATAAAATAGGCATGTTAATCTCTAGGCGTTTAACGCAGCGAAATCTGCATCAAGGAACCGAGCGCTTTAATAAACGTTACATAAATTATCGTAACCCAAATATGGCGTAATATTTACAAATAAACTATTTAACCAAAAATAAACTAGTTTAATCTTGTTTGTAGTCTTTCATACAAGTTATAACGTAAAATCTGTTTATCAGAAGTTCAATTAATAATAAATATGTGTGTAAATAAATGGCAGTGCGGTTACATCTATCCACCCTATGTTTATGGTAAAATATACTATGTAATAGGTAATATGAAAATACCATAATGTACACTGTGTATTTTTAATATAATATTGTACTCAGTCTCAACTCAACCCCATTAAGGGTTCGTTAACCGCATAGCATAAATCAAAGATTTGTAAGTCCGAAGAGAATAAAGATCTGCGAACTTTTTATTTACACGGTAGTCAGATATATCAGTTTAACAACTTCCTGTTGTCCCGTGAGTCACATATGATACAAGAAAAAGTTGCTAAACTTTTTCTTATTATAGATACTCATGGTCAGGAAAGTTGTTAATGTTATTTTTAAGTACATACAAAAATAGTTATTCTATCATGCATGCGGACTGCATCATACTAAAAAAACTTACCTACTAATCAACTATACAAACTTAACGTTTGTTATACACCGTGAATTTTTAAATACCCGAGAAAATTAACTAACATACTCAGATATCGATATACATCGAATTTGGCGAATAAAAAAAAAAAGAGAAATTTATTTAAAAGGTCCCTAACATTCCTTAAAATATATGCACCATAAAAGTCCTGCTAATTCAAATAGTAATCATTATCATTTCAACATTAACGGAACCAAAATCCACCTGATTTGGTCGCGTAATATTGGCGTACGGAAGGAATATGAATGAATGATTTTTTTTTATTCATAGTTATTCCTTCCGTACGCCAACGCCGTACGCCGTTCCGTTTTTTTATTCGCCAAATTCGATGTATATCGATATCTGAGTATGTTAGTTAATTTTCTCGGGAAATTAAAAATTCAAGGTGTAGAAACTTTAAAATATAACCATGCAAAATATTTCTAACTAACCTAACTGAAGCCCTTCAACAATTAATATGTCACGTAAATAAATTACGGTACAAACGTCTTTCGTTATTGACATTTGTATTTTAAAAATAACGGTAAGTTTTTTTCCCACTTAAAAACTTAAATTTTTAAGTTTTCGTAATTGGGTTTATTATTTACTGTTAGGCTACAAATTGTACATACAAAATTAAATGTGTAAATACATAAACTATGCTACGTAATACGCTGTTCAGTCTGTGTTTTACAAATTATTGCTATCATCTGGGTACCCAGTGCTGGGTACCAAGATAGGTAAATCTAATAGGATCAGTAAAACTATCCTTTCTATAAACACTTAAAAATTAGTCTTTGGAAATATGTAATATAGGTATTCATTTTATTATCAAGGGCCGTGTCGTGTGGTGCCGGCACGTTAAAAGAATAGCACCACCCCTTCTCTTTCTATGGGTGTCGTAAGAGGCGACTACAGGAGAACCGCCACAAGAAGACGGGGAGCAGCGTCTCCTTTCCACCATTGGCCAAACTGCGATCGCCAACCCGCCTGCCAAGCGTGGCGATTTTGGCAAATCTTCCTTTTGAAGAGGCCTGTGTCCAGCAGTGGACTAATATAGGGTGGTGATGATGATGATGATGATTATCGAGGGCAGTTCATGGAAATATTTATGCCCAAAAATATATTGCGATGGTGTCTAGCTAGTAATTCAAATGACCCATTCACTCGATTAACGCAGATAACTTTGCAATTATTGAAAATCTCCTGAATTAAGAAGAATCGATGTGTTATCTTATATTAGTTAATTGTAGGATAATATCTAGTGTAGTGTAGTATAACTACGTAGTAAATACTGACTACTCAAATGCAAATCAGTCCTGTGTTAGGTCTTCAAACACCTTTGCCGACAGACCTATTTTGTACATGTTTTTACTTTCTTTGAGTACCCTAGCCCTACTTTGCTCCTATCTAATTCTATAGTATTTCCATCGTTTTTAAGCACTGTGCCCTTACTAAAGTTCATGATCCAGACCTTGGTTCAATACATCAGCAAGGGTAGCAGACTTAAATGATTTTTCGCTTTTCCTAGCGTATTTTCTTCCTGGCATACCAGCAGAGTCATTCACCAAGCCGACACCCTTGTCCATACCGGAATATCTATTCTGATAGTCTTCCAAAGATATCTTCTTAACCTTTTTTACTTCGTTAGCATCTTTGTCTTCATAATGCAATCTTTTCCTTGAGGTTTTGTCACCGGCATTGCTGTTTGGAATTGGTATTCTATTTTGTGCTGATGTGTACAACGAGGGTTGACGAGTTGACGAGGGAGGATAATGGTTTGTTATGCTTGGCGCATTAAGCATTGAGACCTGTAGATCATGCCTATGCGCCAACATCGTCTGAAAAGTTGGTATTGGCAAAATAGGTGGAGAGTAACCTTTCTTTGGCTGAGAATTTACGTTTAGTGAGGGAAGTTTTAATCCAGCTGGAGATGCGGCATTCTTGACCGCGAAGTGTCCTGTTCTATTCTTCATACAAAGAGGACCAGGTTTTGGTTTCTTTTCGTGTTTGTCAATTAGTAACACTTTATTATTACTAGAATATAATGACGAACTACTATCATATTTTTTTTTCTCGTTGAAGGCTCTGTCATTTCCTTTCACACTACGGTTTAAATTGTTTTCAGGTTTACTAGTATTGTTATACTGTGTGGTATTCATTGCATCTTTAGCTACAGGAGTGATTGTAATGTCTTGAAGAATTGATATATTGGTATTATGTTTAGTGTTATTTTTTTCTGGCAAGTTGTTTTTATAGCCTTTATCACTTATGATCGTAGATGTTCCAAGCTGTATTTGCAAAGCGTCAGTTTTATTTATAGCTGGTGGTAAATATGGTTTATGTGAAGTTGCTATAATTATTTGTTTATTTTTATTAGGCTCTTCTGTACGGGATCTGTCCTGATGATTGAATTGTAAAGTGGATGGTTCGACTGTATTTTTAATTTTCATGTTGTGGCTAGAATTTTTAGCATTTTTCGTGTTCGTCATAGTTTTATCATCTTTAAGATTGTTAGCGTAATTTTTCTTCACTTCTTTAGTTGGGTTTTTAGCACGGTTTTGAAGTGAATTTATAATAATATGTAACCTCTCTAATGATGCAGGCAGTGGCGGCGGGGGCAAGAACAAAGGAGGTGGGTGCATAAATGGCGGAACCGGAAAATGTAAGCGGGGGTCCCATTCCATATTTGCATTAGTCTCGTGAACATTGGGATGGCCTGCAAAGTTATTAGTAATACCATTAACTTTACAGGCAGGTATGGTACTAGGTATTGATTGCTTTAGCAAGCTAGCACTGATGCTTTGTGACGCAGCAACAATTGGAATTTTTCCAGAATATTCTCCATTGGATTTTGACTTATTCGCTACATGAGTCTGTTGCTTAACCAAGCAAACACCATTGTTTTGCGATGTCCCAACACTTGAAACTCTTTCAGGATTTGCTTCAGTAGATTCTGGTCTGCTTGATACATGATTATGTATAGGTAAACTCATATTTATTGGGATAGGTTGATCCGGAGGTCCTGTTTTTGGTAGCGGGGTTTTAGATTGTTTTGCAGTTTTATGGGATACTTTTGGCGGGAGTTTACTTTTACTTATGCTCACAAAGTGCTGCTGATACAAGAGTTCGAGGTTTTTGTCACGCGAGTTCTGATTTGTCTTAGTATTACTGTGCATGCTATTATTATTCATGTTAGGTTTTTTAAACTCGATCCCATTATTAATGTTGTTGGTGGCGCTGGCAGTCTTTGGATTTTTAATAAAATCAGCATGTCTCACTTGATCAGTGTGTAAATTATAGCCTGAGGGTTCCTTACATTCATTCCTGGATTTTGGTATGTTTTGAACCAAATGAATAGAATTCATAGTCGTCGTAGTCACAAGAATATCTCGTTTATCCGGTTCAGTATGCATATTGTAATCGTTGCCATGTAGGATGATATTTGTGTTTTTATTATCATTTTCTGTACTACTTTTGATTGAGCCTGTTTCATGACACTGTTTGTTGGGTGCATTTTTGTTGGCACCGACATCTAACGATTTTTGTAGGCTTGGCGGTGCTTGTTTATATTTGTGAGCGGATTTTGGAGAATCTTTAATAAAAACCATATTATCTTGCCCTAAATCATGGCTTGTATGAGTCTTAGAAGCTTTGCCACTTGTGTTTAGTTCGACATGAACTTTGTCACTCGATTTCAAATGTATTTCTAGTTCGCTTTGCATTTTTTGCTTACTTATACATGGGAATATTGGAGATTTTGATCTGGATGTGTCCTCTGTACTTTGTTTATTTAGATTTTCTTGTACCTGACAAGGTTCTTTGTAACTAACATACAAACATGGGAGACAAGATGGTTTTAAAAATTTTATTTTTCTTTTTAATATTTTCGTTGGCTTTTTCATCTTAACGTGCTTATTAGTTTTCTTACCAAGCACTTGAGTACTCGAGTTTAGTTTGACTTTAGAATGTTTTTTATCGTTGTCAATTATATCATTTGTATTTGGCACTGGAAATGGAGCGTCTCTAACCTTAATATGTGTTTGTGTATTTGTAATTTTTGGTTCAGGTGTGGGTACAATAACCTGAACGGAAGATTGTGAAGGTACTTTATAATCATGGGTATTATTTTGTAAACTATTTTTATCAACGTTTTCATATTGCACCTGACTGTTAACAGGTACAATTATGGTACCAAGGAGCTCTAAAGTTTTGGAAGCAGCGGAAAAACAGTCATCAGCTTCATTATTTTCGATTTTACTTGCTAAAGGTTTAATGCATTTTTTACTTTTTGCGCTTACTGAAATATTTTTAAATCCGATACCAGGTGTGATTTTCAAACCTACTAAACCAGTATTATGTTTTAAATCTATTTTAGACAAGTTCATTTGGCTACGAGCTTGTAGTTTTTCTAAATCATTTCTCATTACATTAGATATTCCGTATGATTTCTTTTTCTTTGTATTGGTTATGGAGGACATTTTATTTTTATGAGTGACTACTTTGTTTAAATTAGTTCTATTACTGTCTGTATTTATGTCTTTAAAACTGTCATCTGTGTTTTCCGTTAAGTCGATACATTTAATGGCATCTACACCAGCCAATTTACCATATGGTTCAGACGAGGGATTAGTAGTATCGGCCATGTCTTCAAAAGATTTTTCTAGTGTTTTTGATCTAGTGTACTTCTTATAGTACCATGGATGCTTATCGCAGTCGACGACTTGAATGCTTAGCGGGTTGCACTGGTTCAAAAATTGTATGTTGGATTGTATATCGAAAAAAGTTATCGGTAGAACACAACTGCTTTTACCGTACGAAGATGTTTCTTTTAGCTTCCACTGGTCTTGAGTTGGTATGGGCGGATCTGTGAAAAAAAGTCGTAGGTTATTTTTTTTTAATTTCAGTTTGCTAATTAAACAATGTTTACTTTTTTAGAGTACCTAGTACGTGAACGATGCCACATGACTTAATATTTGATAGATTTTATAGCAATAATTTACATATTGAAGATTTAAACATAGTTGAGCTGTGACAGCTCTGAGTTCAAAGACTCACGAGTCTCGCCTGCATCAGTAAGTTCGCATCCCACAACACGTACCTCTGAATACCTAGTAAGAGTTGCACAAAACCAACCAAGTAACCGAAATCTATCGAAGAGTAATACATATTAACATTTGAGTTTTCCAACAGGTAGCGACGCGGCCATTTTGTTGCACGCGCACTAGGCGCTCTGGATTTTTCTAATCTATGTAAGAATTTATACTTCTGTCTCGGGCGGCGAGGGGTAACCTCGTGAGGAAACGTGCACATTCAGCAGATACAACTAGCGGCACGGTTCTTGAACGCTAAGCGAAAGATGCACAGAAGACTATTACGATTACGTGATTGGCTAGAAAAGGGACGCGCCTTCACCGCCGGCCACCGGTGATTGGTTGTTAGTACCGCGAACATGCGTCTCTGATATGATGATCGTCTCGTAAGATGCGCAAAGCTATCCCCATTCTTTACCCCAGCACTCAAGATCCATGCCGCGGACAGTAAGGCGCTTTGCAGACGGCGGGGCGGTCACCTCAGGCGTCCGGAGTCCCACTAAACCCCCGGCCGCCCCCGCGGCTGGAGTGGTATGCGTAAAGCATTTCCCTGACGTAAAAAAAAAAGCAAGGCCAGTCTGACCGCGAAGCAATAAAGTCCACGTCTGCTCGTCGATGCCCGAGGCATGCCCTCACCGCGAACAAAAAGCATACTGCCGCGCCGCCAGTGCCCGCCGGACACCTGCAGCGCGGTCTTCTTGCCCTCTATATGCGTTGGTAGTATAGGATTCCTGTTGCGCTATCGTTCTCGGTGATATTGACCGGCAGACGCGGTCTTTATTGCTTCGCAGCCAAAAAGACTGCCCCGCCTCGCCATTTGCAAAGCGCCTAATGGTACGTTGTCTGGCGCATATTAATTTTTGTTTCCACTTCACACCAATGATAGAGGTATATTTTCCTTATCGGTAACTGAAGGTATAAATACTTTTTAAGAATCTTACCAGCCGGTATAGAACTAACGTCTTCGAACAGATCTCGGCACCAGTCCATTAGTGTGGGACTCTCATCGAAATGCTGCTCTTCGAAGTGCCCAGTCATCTGGTCGATCATGTCTGCAACAAGAAGAGTACGAAATTTAAAAAATAAATTGCAGCATGGCTGTGTCAATCCGTACGTCCGAACTTCGAGCCCGTAAAACAAAAATAAATAAAAAAAAACGGCCTAGTGAGAGTGGAACTCGCGCACGAAGGGTTCCGTACCATATAATAAATATCACGTTTGTTGTATGGTAGCCCCTTAAATATTTATTTCATTCCAATTCTTTAGTTGTGGTTATAGCGGCAACAGAAATACATCATCTGTGAAAATTTCAACTGTCTAACTATTACGGGTCATGAGATACAGCCTAGTTACGGACGGACAGACAGACGGACGGACGGACGGACGGACGGACGGACGGACGGACGGACGGACGGACAGACGGACAGACGGACAGACGGACAGACGGACGGACGAACGGACGGACGGACGGACGGACGGACGGACGGACGGACGGACGGACAGATGGACAGACAGACGGACAGCGGAGCCTTAGTAATAGGGTCCCGTTTTGCCGTTTGGGTACCTACGGAACCCTAAAAATTGACAGTTTTAGTAGGTTGCCTGTCTGGATGACGTAAAGATTCTAACATTTTCAACTATTTATAAAGGTTGTACAAAAAGTTTAAAGTTAATTTTAGGGTTCGGAATAGAATAGTGGTTTAGAATAAAAAAGTTAAATTATTGCTAAAATTCTTTTTTTTTGGTACGGAGTATCACTTTTCAATTCCCTAGTTCATGGACTTTGGTTATCCCTCTATAAGGTTCGATTTTATTAGTGTACATCCTGTTAACCTGTGACTATATAGGTGAAAAGCAATCGTAAAAACCAACTTTCAAATGTCTATCATAAAAACTAAAAAAGTTAAAAATAAAAATACAATATAACAACATCGACTTCATATTGCATAAACTCGTCCTATCTTCAACTCTTTTTCGCTTTGTACAAGAAGAAGGAATAAGACAATAATCTGATGGTTAAACGTACCAAAGATAGGACGAGTTTATGCAATATTAAGTCAATTTTGTTGATTTTAATTTTATTTTTAACTTTTTTAGTTTTCTTGGTACACATTTGAAAATTGGTTTTTACGATTGCTTTTCACCTATATAGTCACAGGTTAACAGGATGAACACTTATAAAATCGGACCTTATATAAATCTATTGGTGAGCCGACTGGGTGTGCAGTCAGAAATAGCATAGAAAGACTGACTGATAAGTACGGCTTCAACCTGCAACTATACGGCTTACCGAACTTTTGTTAGTGCCAGGGTATTCATTTACCTAAATTGTCGATCGTTTTAAATTAAGAAAGATCCTGTCTTGCGTCCAGATATTTTCGCCAATATATTTTTTGCGATCGCTTCGCTCGCTTTTTTCTGGGTTACATCAAAATTACGCTTCTTTTCTACTACCTACTACCACCACAAACTACCTTACTGAAATTGTTTTTTTTTTTTTGTTTTTAGCAATTCCATGCAAGGTTTAATTGAAGATTGAACACTTGAAAAAAATCATCGACCTCAGGTGGTGGACCTCGATGATTTTATTCAAGTGTAAGTTACTCACTAAAACTTTTTAAAATCTGCGAAACAATCAGTTTTGCACAGCTTGTTTGTTTAAGGTTCCGTTCGAATCTGTTATTCATGGATTTATTTGCCCTGTGTATACTTGTAAAAACCAAGATTACTAATGAAAAATCAAAAGCAAATTACGTCTCAGTAAGAAGTGCGTTGCCACGTGTTCATTCATATACGAGTATACTCATAACACATAATGACGTAATAATAGATAACACAATTAGTATACTTCGCCTTTTTTTAGATAATTTTACATCAGTAGTTTTAAGGTTAATAGGTAGAAAAAATTGAATAAGCTCCAGACTGTTATGTTAATAATTGTCATTAACAAATTATCCTCATTTAACATATCTTTTTTATCTCTCGACTACAGATTTGATAAACAGTTGACCGAAGTTTATCGGACGGCGCGGCGTTCTTAATTGTTTAAAACAAGAAGTTCTTTATATTTTGAGTCACTGGCCTTACAAATACCCCTTTACCAATCAGCACTGGGCCCGCGTCGTGGATTAAGGCCCAAACCACCTCAAAGAGTAGGTGAGGCCTGTGCCCTGCCGTGGGATGTATTTATGTATAAACATACTTTACTTTATTACTAAGAAATGATTTTACAAAATAAAAAACGCATGCTTATTTTCGATCTGTATAATAATCTATGCTCGTACCTCTTTGCATTAGCAATAAGCCGATTCACTTCGAATAGGTTTCTTAATTAATATTAATTAAAATACAAATTATTAAAATTTGGCGTGTTGGCCGTACGGCGCGATGTGTAGGTGCCTTTTATGGTTTGGTCAAAATAGAAATATAATGTAGGTAAACAAAGTAATTGTCATTACTAATACGTTTGTATCTTTCACTCATTTATTACTCTAATATATCATAATACTTAAAAAAACCGGCCAAGTGCGCGTGTCGTTGGTGTCGTGCCACGCGCAGTGTACGGTTCCGTAGTTGCCCGTCGTTACTACAATCTATTTCAGCAAATACTTCATTTAAGTCACTTTAAATGTTTTCCTCTAACCTGCGTTTAATGACATTAATAATTACGCTATTCGATATAAATATCGTACTTATTAATGGCATTAAACACAGGTGAAGCCCCATAATAAAGTTTTTTTTAAACGACTATACTTTTAAACTAACTGATCTATCGTAACCTTTATGATTTTCCTTAAAAGTTCATGTAAAACACTATTATAATAAATTTTTCAAGCCAATAGTTTAGCTTTTAGAGGGGGAAAGGGGGGGGGGGGGGCACGCCCTACTTGAACAAAAATTGGCACTGTAAAGTTTAATATTTCGCAAACAGATTCCTAAATCGACTTAGCAACCCCTAAGTCATTTTAAAGGACCTACTCAACAATATCCCAAACGATGGGGTAGACAATGAAAAAAAACCTACCCACACGTTACCATGTATAAGAGCTAACCTAAAAATGTTTTTTTTTAAATTTTATTCTACCACTTTGTCGGCGTAATTGATACCTATATACATATCTCCACAAAATTACTGCTCTCTAGGTTCAAGTCTCCAATCAAAACCTCGGACGGACTGACAGACAGAAGACAGGGCATGACGAAACTATAAGGGTGCCTTGTCTGGACTACGGAACCCTAAAAAGCTTGTTGTTGATCAATGTCATGTTATTCCACTTTTTATAATAAAACATTACAACCTGTTTTGATTACGCAACGACCGTAAAATATAATAATGTTTGTTGTTTTTAGGGTTCCGTACCCAAAAGGGTAAAACGGGACCCTATTACCAAGGCTCTGCTGTCTGTCTGTCTTTGTGTCCGTTTGTCACCAGGCTGATCGATAGTAAGACAGTTGAAATTTTCACAGATGATTTATTTCTGCCGCTGTAACAACAGATACTAAGAAGCAGAAAAAAATATATATTATAGGGGGCTTCCATACAACAAACGTGATTTTTTTGCCGTTTTTATAGATAATGGTACGAAACCCTTAGTGCGCGAGTCCGACTCGCACTTGGCCGGTTTTTTTAGTTGCACATTACAAGCTAGAGTTGTATTGTTTTTAAAAACACACACAACAAACGTGATTTTTTTTTGCAAAAAAATCACGTTTGTTGTATGGAAGCCCCCTATAATATATTTTTTTTCTGCTTCTTAGTATCTGTTGTTACAGCGGCAGAAATAAATCATCTGTGAAAATTTCAACTGTCTTACTATCGATCAGCCTGGTGACAAACGGACACAAAGACAGACGGACAGCGGAGCCTTAGTAATAGGGTCCCGTTTTACCTTTGGGTTCGGAACCCTAAAAATTAAACACACGTCTTAAAATGTATAGCTAGCATAATAATCTCAATCACACTATCGCCTCAGTCAATACTAAGTTGCCACAAGTCACACACACTTAAGTTCACACAGCAAATAAAAGTGCAAGAAAATAGTTATTGGACGACACAATTGGATAAGTAAATAAATAAACGGTAATTCACCTTGGACACAAGAGTCCCGGATTCGATTCTCGGTTCAGGTCAATTAGGAAAACGATATTGATTAAGTTATTTAGTGTTGTGTGCTAGGAGAGGCCCTTGGCTCTCTCTTTATTGCACACCAAACAAATAATTTAGGCGGTCTTATCGTTAAAAGCGATCTTTTCCAGACAACCTTCAGGCAAAAGAAAAATACAAAGAAAGGGGAAAGTGGCGCATAGAGAGCGCCTCCTTTTTAAAGTTTTTAAATAAAAACAATTGCGAAAGGTCACTATCCCACAAATTGTCCCGAAGCAGTGATAGGGTGAAATAATAAAAATGTTTAAAAGTGCTTTTAATAGAGCCTATTTGACAAAATAAAATTATTATAATTTTTTGACTTACTTATATCCTCAATTTATGGCAAATGTTCAATTGCTGTGCGTTACTCTCGTAAAATCTCGAGAATGGCTCGATCTTAAACTCAGACCTTAATTAGGTCCCGCGCAAAAATCCCATGTAATTGTAAACCAAATTCGATACAAATTTTTTGAATTAATTTAAAAATCACGCGAACTAAGGGGCAAAAAATAATATCTTAGTCAGTCTATGTAATTATCGTAAACATTGAGCTGTCTTAAAAATACAAAAATAAATAACATAACAACCAAAGGAGTTTTCAAAAATCACTTAAGAATCAAAATTTCGTAAAAATAAGTAGATGTAATCAAAAGCGCAAGGCATCGCAAGCTTGTCATTAAAATTACAGCGAATCGAAAGAACGAAATTAGTAGATACTTTCGCTGAACAATATCCTCAATGTACCTCAGTGTTGCATTGCACAACTCAAAGTATTTACGTACCTAATCAATAATTATTTGTTTCGACGACTGTAAAGTGATAAAACACACGTGTCAAGAAAGCTCACTCACAAAAAATCACTCCCATCGAAGTCCATGCCAAATCAGAAACAAAAATTCTTCACAAATAAACAGTCGAGTTACACAAGCGGACACAACACACTACCGACCGGCATACGTTCCAGAAACGTAGTGACCTGTAGATACTGCAGATATTTTGAACTCGAAGACGTCTAATAAATTAAAACAAAACAAATTAGGCGATTATTTATTGCGTTTGGATTTTTTGCCGGTCTCGCGTCGCACAGTGGGGCGTAGCAGCCGGCGCCGTGACATTCATTGTTAAGAGTGTATTGCACGAAATTGTAAAAATTAAGGTATTTTTATATCACTTTTTCTAGACGCTGAATTGATTAAATACATTAAAACCACCTTTGTAGGCTAGCCTGATCCTGGATCTAGGTCGCCGCCTTGTTGAAATTTTGAAAAATACCTTTAAAATAAAAAAAATACAAATGAAAGGTAAAACTTCTAAAATCATTTTTTTTCGATTACTTTACCAATTATACGCATTAAACAATGATTCTCACATGAAAATAATTGTATTGCAATTCCGCAGACCGCCCCCTTCTTTAAATTTAGTATAAATATATAAAATATGAATATTTTAAGATTTCTTAATTTAAAACACAAACGCCTGATATATTTTAAAAGGAAACATTGCTCTTATTAATTTAGTAGGCGCACTTAATTAAATGGTGTGATGCGTATTTTCAATAGATTCCTTGGTGAGATCATGCACATGAAGCACAGATATTATTTCAAGCCAGCCTGCCAGCTGATGATCATCCCCGAATTCTTCCCCGATGTCCCCAACTAAAGGCAGCCGTGTTACAAATCTATACTTTGCAGTACATTTTAGTGTTTTTGCTGTCTTTCAACTCAAATGTCAAGTCTTATCCCGTACAGAGTAGTGCAAACGCAGAGCATGCAAACCAATAGGTATCTAGCTAAAACATAAAAGAGTCCATGATAATTATGGATGTCATCAATAATGTATAAATAATAATAAAAATTGTAAATTCAATGTTTCGTTCACTTTTTCGTCAGCTGTGAGATTTATTATAAGCAAACGGTGCATATTTTTATTTCGGGCTTATAATACCTACTTGGAAAATAGATTTTTCTCAAGTAGGTATTATAAAATTTGGTGGTCCCGATCAAATAGGAATCCCGAACCCTGGACCATTGCATACCGGGTGAGTGCTTTTCCAACAAAGCTACTGAGACGTTAGCAGAGTTGACAAATTTTTCAAGTGCCAAAAGAATATATTTTTTTTTAAGATTTTCTGATCTTAATCAATAGTTAAATTTTATTTTTATTTAATTTTTGTTACAACCAACCCAAGGGCTCAGTCATTATCTAACATTCACTTATAATCACCATTCACAAGAGCCCAAAAACGCTGTATCGGCTGCCTAGGTGCTGATTACCTTACCATATACTTTCAATATCATTGAAATAACACGGTACCAAATTTCTATCTTTAAATTAAATATAATCTTTAGCCTGCCGCTAACACTCTTGCGCCTCACACAGACACTACAATATACATGACCTGCACCCCTCGCGTAAAATGTACAGACAGTAGTCGGTGATCCGCCGGGAAAACAATTTTTGTGGAAATTGGTGTTGTTTTTGTACAAATTACGTTGAAGGACGACAATCTGATTTTGTTACAAGTATGTGATCTTTGAGCCAGCAGTCATTTTGATGTCATCCTCATCAAAATGACTGCTGGCCCAAGGTGGAGGCGAGTAACCCAGGATAGACCTCAGTGGAAACTATTAGAGGAGGCCTATGTCGAGAGGCACACTGAGATTAGAGATATTTTATAAGCTAAGTTACCAACAATGTGTATGTTATCTCTAATACCAGAAATAAAGGGCTTTATTATTATTATTATGTGATTTTTAATCTGACCTCTTTATTATTATTTGTAGCCCAATATGTTTGCGAATAATAATCTTAAAATATGTAATGGCAGTACATTTATATATATTTTCATAAATAAATTATCTTTATACATATAAACGTAGCCATTTCGTTGTTATCACACCATAACCTTTAATGTCTGATTATCCTGCCACTCTTTACCTTGTTCTGAAAGCAGGTTAATGAGATTGAATCTCCACAGCTGATCATAGGACTCCCACAGTGAATTCCAGATCGGCTGGTTGGAACCAACCTATATAGACCACTAGGAATAGCTTTCGTGCTTTGCTCCTCCACTCGGACCGACATGGTGGCGTTTTTATATAAACACTTCAGCACCTCGATGTACCTATAGTTAATATTGCGCAGTTGGAGAGACTGTAGTACTGCCCAAGTCTCGATCGAAGCGAAGGGCTTGTCATAGTCCAAAAACGCTAAGCATTGTGGCAAGTTATACTTTTCTGTCTTCTGCATAACTTGTCGCAGCGTATGGATGGGGTCTAAAGCCTTTTTGGACTACTAAAACTATGTGCGAGACGACTCGTGATGATCCTCGAAAACAATTTGTAGATATTGCTCAGAAGCGAGATTGGTCTGTTATTTTTCAGCAAGGTGTTATCCCCTTTCTTGAAGAAGAGCACCACCGTACATCTGTTTCATGCCTCCGGCGTTATCTCCTTGAGCAAGACGGAACTGAAGAGTTTCTAATGGACTTTCAGTATCTGTGTTGTATTGAATCACTGAGGTAATTCCACCGTCACTTGGCGTCTTTTTTGTTCCTACGCTGTTTGTGCATGTCAGGTTGGTAATAAAAAAGCTGATTTTGCCTGGGTAACTGTTTTTTTTTCTACTTACCAGTTCAATTTTCTTTAACTTAGTACCGTTTCTCATTAACCTGTACAAAAGCTCTTTAACCTGTGAGGCAAAAATTTTAAAAGGCTGTATTTTCCATATTTATGTCTAAACTCCATTCCCTTTAACTAATTATGAACACAAAGTATACATTAATTCGATTTACATTTACAAAATTCCATATTTGACACATTTTTTAAAATCGTTAAAATAATACAAGCGGTGTCACTTTTTTGAGAACGATCCTTATCTATGACACAAAAACTAAACGAGAATCGGTTCATCCGTTTGAGAGCTACGATACCACAGACAGATACACAAACAGACACGTTAAAGTTATAACACCCCTCTCTCTTGCATCGGGTTCTAAAAACGCTGGCTCCAACAGCTTCTCGCTGTCAGAGCCAGCGTTTTTGACGCTTGAAAGATTACGTCTGCTCTGCAAACGTTTCGGTAGCTTAGTTGGAAAAGCACTCGCCCGGTATGCGATGATCGTGGGTTCCGGTCCCAACCCTTACACACACACTTACACACCCCAATTCTCAATTTGGTTGCAATTTAAGTGATTCAAATATTACTGGAGAAAATAAAAATGGTTTTCATTACTACTTTTACATGGTGTGCAAAATTAAAATTGGAGAGTTGTAGAAATCCTCAAAGCAGCAAAGAACTGACACACAATCACGAGTAACATTATGTCTATCTATAGGTAGGTGCCCTCGAGTATGTCAAAAATCCTCTTGATATACCCTGCATATCGGAAAATCTTTAATGCTAAATGTCATGCTAAAGTATGTGAACTCTGGGAGCTGGCCAAAGAGAAAGTCACAGAGGAAATAGCAAAAAAGGGAGCAAAGAAGAATTTGAGTGGCTATTAAAAATACCGGCGTACCGATGATAACAGTTGTAGCCTCTTACTCCATCATGCATTGTTGGAGTAAGAGGTCGTATAGAAAAACATAAATAACTTTATCAGGAGCTGCAATTATCATTGGCTACAGAAAAAGCTCTCTACATTTGCTGATAAAAATGAATAGTGTATGGTATGCGCGTGAGCTTAGAATTGCAATCTTCAAGATTACCTGAGCATGTGTGCTATAAAAATTACTCTGGATCATCTAGCGGTACGGAGTCAACTGCCATAGTAGAAGGCTTCAAAAGTACATTAAAAACTAATTACATACTCATAGCTGATGGTATTCCGCAAATTTTGTACCGCGGCACACTGGTGTGCTGTGGTCATTAGTTAGTATGCCCCGGAATAATAAGGTTATCCCTGTCAATGATTACTCAAAATTAATTTCGAACAATAAAAATAGTGTACTCTATTATTTAGATCGCCTATGTTCAATTAAACTGGCCTGTGTTTCACATTCCTTACCTAAATACTTTTTCTGCAATTTAAAGCTTAGGTTTGCTTTTCAATAAAACAATGTTTCGTTAATAAATAATAAAGTTTGTAAATATTATTTAGAACAAAAGTTTAGGTAGGTATTTATAAACTAAATATTATGTATGATCTTAAATAGTATTTACTTCTTTACATTTTTTTTTTCTATAATAAAAAATTGCAGGTATGTTTACTCTGTCGTTCAGCCTACTCTGTAAAGCTATTTTTCTATGTGTGAGTGTTCACCTAGGGGCCCGATCGGCTCTCTCCGAAGTTTTTCGTTCGAATGGCACCCCCTTAAGTATTTAAACTTTTTAAACAATTATGGCCTTACTACAAAAAAGATAGACAAGCGTTGCACTTGTCTAAAATTAATCAACCAATTTGAAATGTTGACACATCTGGCATTCGAGACATATTACTAACAAACATTTCAAAATGGTTGACTTATCTGTAAACAGGTGTTCAACACGTGTCTATCTTTTTGTAGTAAGGCCGTTTGAACTTAACTATTAACCAGGAAATATACAACATGTGTAGTCATTGTTACTCTTAATACGCAAAACCTAATAGGATAAATCAGCTGCATAGATTCTACAACCGGACTAAAATGGGATTGACCGAAATAAAATTAAAATACAGTTGATTCCTCAATCGAATATAAATGATACCAAATTACTAAGAAGTTTATACTATGGACTATTGTAACTAACCCCCTTCGTCAGATTCTAAAAATTATATGGAATTTAATAATTAATTGTGATCGAAACGGACTACGTAAATAACGTTTGGCTGTGATAATTTAAATTGGCTGTGTGATCGTCTAGTTTAAATGGTAGGACCATACGTTGTGTTAATAGTAGTAAACCAAATTCTTTTAGAGGTACGTGGATGTTATAATGAGGTTTTCTCGAGAGTTTTATGGGTTTGTGCGCATTCAAGGAAGAGGAAAAAGAACGCCCCGAGGGGCACCTGGTGAGCCCCAACACCAAATGCTCACCAGGAGTGGTGGCCATGTGATAAACAGTTATCTCCAAGACAATCTGCCACCCCCGGGAATAGGACTTAAATCTGAAACATAACGCATTTAGCGTAATTATGCGCAACTAAGGAAACAACTGAGTTTAAAGAATTTAATATGACATACTAAAATCTACCTATTTGACTGCATGATAAGTCAACCAAGGGTTCGGGGTCCTTAAATTAATTACCTAAATAAGTAATCTGAATCCTTTAGTCCAATATAATTCCAAGATGATCCAACAGTATCGATGACAACTCGTATAAGACCTGATCCTGAAATTTGCATTATGTCCTATGTGAAGTCATCGATACTCCCACATCAACCAGCATTATTTAGATTAAAGATTCTGATTATTTTCCGACTAGCAAAATATTTATACTAAACCCCTCTGTATGAAATATATATTGACCTAACAATATCCATGACACCAAGTAATGTCAGATGGATATTCCCACATCAATCAAAATCGTTTGTATTTGAAATAAATGTTGCAATAATTTAATATAATACCAAGATGATCCAACAGTATCTATGACAACTCGTATAAGACCGAGTCCTGAAATCTGCATTATGTCCTATGTGAAGTCATAGATACTCCCACATCAACCAGCATTATGTTGAATTTTAAATAAATGTTGTAAAATTGACCCTTGGTAGCCTATCCTTGGCAGTCGGAAGTGAGCAGTGAATTACTTATGATTTAATGTTGCAATTAGTTCAATATAATACCAAGATGATCAGACAGTATCTATGACAACTTGTATAAGACCGGGTCCTGAAATCTGCATTATGTCCTATGTGAAGTCATAGATACTCCCACATCAACCAGCATTATTTTGAATTTGAAATAAATATTGTAAAATTGACCGTTGAATTACTTATGATTTACAAAATATTTTAATTTGAAAATAATATTAAAACTTTTATTAAATTCTTCTCTCAGTTTTATGGAAATAGGATTTTGTATAAGGATCCCTAAAAATAGCCCATTTCCTAACTACCAATTACTACAACGGTTAACCTAAACAAATGAAGCTATTTTTAGAAGGTAGGATGGAACAGGTATTGGGAAGGATAGATCATTAAGGAAAAAGGGGTACCTACTCCTACCTAACGGTACCTCTGTCTGAACTACATATTTACGAACCTAGAACCTTACAAAGAAACGTATAATCCTAACTGTACCCTACCTACTTCCCACCTACAATATAAAATAATTAAGTTTGTTTGTTTTTTATGTCAGATGTCTCAACGTCAGAACGTATACCTGCCTACCTAATTGTAGTTATCTACAATAAAATTATGATATCTATGAGAACTCAATATTTCTCCAAACGTTAGAGTAAGTCAATTTGGTACACATAAAGGTTTATAAGTCAAATATGCGTAGTCTTAGACGTATAATAATGATAAGTAAAAGGTAAAATGAAGATTTCAAAGTTGTTTTGTTGTGAATTGGCTCAATAATCGAGCAACCATTTAAAAGTTAAACAACCGTCATATTTGTTAAATAAAACTACTGAAGTGGTTTTTATGTAAAACAAGATCAAATGACCTTTGATTTACCACAGAAATATGTCAAAGTTTAATGGCTCTAATGAGCGCTAAATCGTCAATTAATAAACGTTTTGATACGTAAATCATATTCAAAACCCATTAAATATTTTCAAAGAGTTTTAACACGTAAGATGAACTTTAAATAGTCCGCGTTAATTTAGGTACCACAAATAAACACTCAAAATAAAACACAAAAAAAAAGTCAAATAAAATTAGCATGCACCATGTCATCATGAAATTAAAAATGGGTTCAAACCAATATTAAAAAACAATGCACACAAAATGGTTAATAATCTAAATTAGGTAAATTAACGGCAAACAACATGTCAATCTTTAAAATCAAAATAACCAAGCTACAAAATAAACATTATTTAAATTCATTTGGCATTAAATCTGTGAAATAAGTAGTGTTGATTTAAATCAATTATTTACGTTATATTTATTATTATTTAAATCATATCTTTCTATGAGGACATAAAAAAAAGGGTGCTAAATTCCTTTTGATAAGAAATTACGAAAAACAATAGAATTATGTAAAATATTATAATGACGTTTTAAATAATTCAATATTAAATATTTTATCTTCAGCATCAACATCATCATCGTCATCAAAATTTAAAAGTTACTTTGTCTTTAAATATTTTAATTAAAATACTTTCAAAAGGAATTTGTAATAATCAAAACACTTACCCCTCTGTATCTTTTCTTAGGACACACGCGAGCACCATCCCGGGTGCAATTCAGACCATCTACGTCAGACCGCCCAAATCTGACTCTCCACTCCAACTTACCTCCTCCTTGGACTCTCCCGTAGACCACACACGGGCATCTACAGGATGCAAATCGAACCCTATCCCAACTAAAAAGCCCCGCTCCTTGTTCCGTCAGTCCCTCTTATACCCAAGCACTACGATGCTTCCAGAATGTGGTGCCCGCCTGCCCTTCTTACAAAAACCAAAGTTTCTAAAATATTGTTCAAATTTATGGATTGCACATGGGTGTATTACCCTAAGTGCTAAGGTGTGCGTCCACTGTCCTTTTCTTACAAAAAATGAAGTTTCTAAAATATTGTTCAAATTTATGGATTGCACATGGGTGTATCACCCTAAGTGCTAAAATGTGCGTCCACTGTCCTTTTGTTTCAAATGCAGGTTTCTCCCTTTTTTATAGGTGCACATTGTTACTTAAAACTTCTTTTCAAAAGCTTTTTGTTAATGTCTTTTCCCACGATTTCGCATCTTATGTCCAACGACAGCCGCAAAACATAACCACGTGCGTTCACGCAACGCTCTGCAAGTTTCATCTTTCTATTTTTATTGTTTAACTGTCCATACCGGTCAATCCGCTGTTAAAAGCTTGTTTTATTAGGGTTTTGGAATTGGTTAAAAATTACGATGAAAGCATGGTGTTTAATAAGTTGCCCTTTTTAGTTAGAAATAATTTGAAGAGAAACATTTAATATTTATTTTATTAATTACTTAAATCATACCTTGATTTGAAAGGGTATGGTCGTTACACTATGTATGGGGCATCGTTTGGTGTTATCCGGCGCCTATAAAAATAGATTTCTTAACTTTCCTAGTACATACTATTTGTCATTTGATTAATTAAGATAAGGGTTTTATATTGTAAATAATTAATTAAATTGATTTTTTTAGAAAATAATACTCACTCATATTTAAATGTGGTCCTTAGAGTAACTACTTTCGAGATGAAAAATAATAAAGATGGACGGATTTCTTTTTGTAAAAAGATTTACTTCCTTAATTGTATGATGCGGTTTGCTAGCCCAGTGTGCGTTGTTAGCCAGACAAATTCAGATGGCCTTTAAATTCGGTCAAGTTCAAGCAAAATTTATGGCGAGTCCGGCACCAAGTAGGCATTGCGCATCTTTTTTCTAAAGCAAAGTTCGTTGCACTTTTGTTTTCAAAAACAACAAATTCGCTACAGGCATTTAACCGCTGCATCTATTTTATTTCTTCCAAGTTAATTTGTTATTTAGTCATCATAGAAACTTTGTTTACTTTAAAAGACATTTAGTGTTTCTTTTAGATCAAAAAAATAAAAATTGATTACCAGTATGATAAACTTGAGCGGATGTTACATTATTTGTACTCTTACTGAGCTGAAAACTGCTTTTTAATATGTAATCTTATTTTATTATAATACACATCGCTTTACGCGCTCTTGGAGTTAGAAATTTTTTAAATAAATCAATTTACGACACAACTTCAATTGGTTTTCCCAAAAAACCCAAGGTCATCGGGAAAACCAATCGTGAAACGCCAACGTTTCACGATAATTCTGGATACTATTAGTGGAATGTGATTATGTAAGTGAACTTTTCCTTTGTTGCGCGCGGCAAAATTATGTTTATAAAGATAAAGATAAGGTCTACTGTGCATTGTGCTCTCATCTGCTGTTCTATATATTTGCCAACAAAAACTTTCGAGATCTATATGTATTTTAATAAATTACTTCAAAACTTTTGTCAGGTTTTGTCTAAATTATAATTCGCAATGTTGGATGCTTCCTACGCTGATCGGGTGAGATTTGGTAATTTTCCCATCAGTAGAAAATATAATATAAGTTATTTATATAATATTTATTTCCGTAGACGCACAGGGTAGACGTGTCTTTGAGTGGAGACCGCGACTGGGCCAACGGAGCGTAGGGCACCCTCTGACAAGTAAGCGATGATAATGATTTACGCAAAGCGCTGACAGCGAATGAAAATGTATAACCGACGATCACCAGTAGTGTACTGTAGTATTTAAAGAGACGATGTCCAGCATTGGATTAAAATAGGAATATTTTGCGTAATAAAAAAAATGAATCCAAAAGTTATTTAGAGAAAAAATAATTAAAACTCGAAGATTACTAGAATAGCAACATATTATTTAAAATACCGTACCCAAAGGGTAAAACGGGATCCTATTAATAAGACTTCGCTGTCTGTCTGTCACCAGGCTTTATCTCATGAACCGTGATAGTTAAGACAGTTGAAATTTTCACGGATGATGTATTACTATTGACGCTATAACAACAAATACTAAAAACCGGAATAAAATAAATGTTTAAGGATGCTCTGATACAACAAACGTGGTTTTTTTGCTTGTTATTGCTCGATATTGATAATGGCAAAAGGTAGATGCGACACAAGACAACTCAACTCGTCCGGGTTGCTGCTTTATGAACGATTCTCCCCACTAAGCCCACCCCTCCTTGAAAGTACAACGTCGACGAAAAGTTGGTGGTGTTTTTGCATTTGGGTTACAAAAATTAGAAAAAATGGAGGTATCACAACACCTAGACCCAAGACCATATAGAAAAGTTCGTTTTCTACATTGACCGGACTGGGGATCAAACCCGGAACCTCAGACATGGCGACCGCCATATAAGGTAGTCTGGCGTGCTCGCCTCTTTTCTCATATCGTCAACTACGCAAGTAATAAAGGACTTCATATAATTATTTCTAGTTCAAAGTGAGCCAACCCTCTATGCGTTTTATATTGCCATTTCGTACACTGGGTAATTCAGCACAGTGAGCCTACCCAGTATTTTTCTCAACCAGAGTGCATTTGCTAGTCCGGGACTAAGGTTAACCCACTGTACTAACGTACATAAATCAGTGGTTTAACCATAGTCCCGGACCAGCAAATGCACTCTGAATAAGACAGTATAAGTTTTATTTCGTCAACTATAACTTAATTGTTTGAAATAGTTCCCACTTCACAGTGAGCCTACTTATTCCATTTCAACTGTGATCAGACTATGCTCAACTACAAAAACAATCTGAGAAACAAATATAGACTTGTTTACACTTTGAAATCAAGATTTTTAGCTAATAATGCAGAAAAATACTAGGTACAGTTTTTGGTATAGTATAGACCACTGTTATTTACTACTTCTTCAAAGATGTGGGTTGTTGACCTATTACATTCATTGAAATAGGATTAGATTACCTAATTTTATTGACCTACCAGGTTATTACCTGGTGATTATTATTAAAACTGCTCTGATCTGGCTGAAAACCAGATTTTGAATTTGATATTATATATCTCTTTATTCACATACAAATTAAATTTACACTTATTTTTTTCCAGAAAACAAACAAATTAGGCGGACTTATTGCTAGGAGCAATGTCTTCCAGACTTTTCAGGTAAAGGACAACTAAAGATAAATAAGAAGGACAACTAAAGATGAATAAATAGTCAGTTGACATTTAACAGGAATTTGGTTTTGTTTAGATAATAGGTACTTGTAGACTTAGGTATTGACTTTATTTAATTAAGACTATGTACTGTTTGTTCTCAAATTAATCTCTGCATTGTCTGTTGTGGGACTGCAAAGACAAATATTTATTAAAACTCATGAAAAAAAAAAATATGAATGCATTTTATTTTTAGTTGCATGATGGATGTTTTATAAATCATCCATATATTTTATAAATATTATTATTATTTCATTATTTATAAATTATAAATAATGAAAGTGTACTTATTTTTTAAAAGATGTGGTCAATACAGGGGTCAATACCACATTTTAATGATAAATAATTAGAAATTCTAAATCTTCATTTAATAATTTATGGAGTATTGACTTTGTCAATGCAAATTATAAAATAACATACAAAGTCACCTTGTACCTAATTGATTTTTATTTTATGAATAACTTTTTAATTGTTTTATGTTGAAACATTTTTTTACAATCACACAAACTATCTAGCCGTAAACTAAACAGAGATTCTTGAAAACTAAATGACATATAGTCTTGGATAAATAAATATGTAGACAAGAAGATGCAGCAGATAAATTGACCCCAAAATATTGTATTTTGTTTTGATTTTACTATGGTAAAAGATGGTACTGGGGCCTAGTCTGGCATACTCAACAGACTTTGATTCAATCAGTTTACAAAAGCATTTATCAACATTATTACAACTTAGTTGATGGTCAGACATGTAACATACCTACCAAAAGAAATTATGTTGTATAATATAGGTATCACAATAAAAGGAAATAAATATAATTTTACAATTTATTAGGTAGGTATAGTGGCAAACTAATTCATTTTAATTTTTCAATCTCTTTATAAATAAGAATATTTAGGTTAGAGGTTTTTAAAATAAAATTGTGTTTTTTAAAAAAGGCAACTATATAATTCTACTCTAACTAGAAAAAAATATAATAGAAAATAAAGAAAATTAGAGGCAATTCTGGACTTAGTACCTCCCTAAGTACATAAAGAAGAAATTACAAGACAACATCTAAGCATAGATTATGCAAGTACATAGGTAATTTTTGGTAAAATATTTTAAATCATTTGACGGATTCCAATCATATCATCATAATGCTGACAATGCTGTAAACGCCGGAAAAACTAATGAATGAAAGTAGGTACTCATAGTAACTTGTAAAACCAAACCACAGCATAATAATATTTGTTGATAAAGTCTTGTGTGGTCATTTTTGCAAACGCTTTGAAACCTAACTTTTAATTTACCTACCATGAATTATTCAGGTTTCCAGTGAAATATTTGAAAACAATTCTTACCTTTACCCATCTTTGTAACTTTGCGACTTCTTCAGCAGTACAAAAATAACCTTGTTGAGATTCAATACCTCCAAGTTGTTATTTAGCTTATCTTTGGTAAACGGGACACAATGTCAATACTAAAACATTGCAGATTGTTTGATTTTCATTTTCAATTTTATGAATTAAACATTATTTTATTTTATCCGATCCGACCAACTGACTGACATTTGTTTTTTTATACTTTTAATCTTTTTCTATTGACAATGACAAGTAATCGGAGCGCGAGAGCGTGCGTTCTTGTAAAAAAAAAGTTTTGTTGTTTTTGTAGATTTAATAGCTCAATGTCTTTTAAATGCTCTAAGCTCAATGTGCTCAAAGGTGAATGCTAATATTAATATGGGCTTTTATTATCTGCCAAATAAAACCGGACGTTAAGTAATTATCATAAGTTAATATACCTTCCGTAGGCATAAAGTGTATATAACTAAACCTAAATGACTAGCATAAACTTAGAATAGTGCCGTGTGGTGCCGGCACTTTAAAAGAATTGCACCACCCCTTCTCTTCCTATGGGTGTCGTAAGAGGCGACTACAGGAGAACAGCCATAAGAAGACGGGCAGCAGCGTCTCCTCTCCACCATTGGCCAAACTGCGATCGCTAACCCGCCTGCCAAGCGTGGTGATTATGGCAAAATCCTTCTTTTAGAGAGGCCTGTGTCCAGCAGTGGACTGATATAGGCTGGTGATGAGGCATAAAGTTAAAGTTAACTTTAGGGTAATAACTTACTACGCGGATTTTTGATCCAAAGCTCAAACCAGTTATTTGAATCATTGATTTGATCATAATTAATTATTGTCATTTCTTTGCTTGCTTTGATATCTTTAGACGTACTCTTGTCTAATCTGTGCTTTTGATACAAAAGACAAAGATAATAGTGCCAATGTCTTTGGATACGAGCAAAGATATTGTATTTACAATGTCTTTGGATACGAGCGAGCTCGAGCGGTGACGGGATGGCGATATGGACAGGGTATGAATGATAGACAGACCGTAGGTAATTAATACGAGTACCTAGGTAGGTAGTCGGCTGGGTAGTAAGTAAGTATTTCAGTTAGTAGTTATGTAAGTAGTATAACGAATTTAAATTGCATAATAAAAGCTTGGTTCGACAAGGTTTGATAACGTCAGTGGTTGTATCTACCTACTTGTTAGCAGCTGAAGGCACAGCTAAATGCTTAAGATACTGAATGCATGTTCGATGGAGTAGGTATTTACTTACCTACCTATGTACCTGTTTTTAAATACATTCTTATTTAGTTACTTCATTGGCTGTTAGGGTGCTGCGGTGGGCTGTAAGTGCCTCAATAAGGTTATACAATTCGTATTTTAATAATCAAATGTAAAAGATTATTTTCAGTCTTTGTCTGTTGCGGATTTGGTTTTGGGAAGGTAATCCAAGGGGTTATTATAACTAATCGTATGAAAGGACGCCGGACTTGGCGTCGCCATCTCTGAGGTCCCGGGTTCGATTCCCGGTCGGGTCAATGTAGAAAACGAACTTTTCTATATTGGCTCGGGTCTGTTGTGGTACCGTCGTTGTTTCTGATTTGTATAACACAGGTGCTTTAGCTACTTACCTTAGAATCAGAGCAATGTATGTGATGTTGTCCAATATTCATAGGATTCATAGGAGTTTTTTTATCTTTGTTAATTAGAATAAAGTTTCTTACTGCTTTCTTGGTCCAGCTGGCCAGTATCTTCTTATTTTTCTATTGAAGTCCTATTGAAGTTTGCTGCATAATTTTTAATTTAATTAAAAATATCGTTGAGGCTTGTCTTCTAAACAAAGCCTTATTGCAAAGAAAACAGTGGTTTATTGCTCATCTACCCGGCATTAGGCGGTAATCCGTCGCATGCACGCCTCCATGTTGTCCTCAGGGTTGTCACTCGTGTTTTAATATAAGTATCTTTTAATAATTGAGTACCTATTTAGAAATTACTATGTTAACTAGTTGCGCGTCGAAGTGTTTAACTACCGCACTTAGAGACGCCAATTTACAAGTGATGATTATAATTTTATAATAATTGTCTCTATTTATATAGACTTTAGTATAAAACGTTTTTCTTAAAGTAACATTGCAGTTGTATTGCATAATTCTTGGCGTAGAACCCGCCAAGACCATGCAATGCAACAAAATTCGTAATTATTAATTAATTTTGTTGTTAAAATGGAAATTTGTACGTACGACGCAATTAGTTTGAAATCGGCAAGAAAACAAAACTTTCAGAAATTAGTTTTGTCAGTTTCTCCTAATCTTAATATATGGTATGATTTTCGTATCTATTTTTGTAAAATAAAAAGAACAGGGATTCTTTTATTCCACTCGGATCTCACAACTATGAGCCAATAGAAGTATTAAAGAAATTTAACCGGGATTAAAAGTATCCTTGATAATCCAGATTATATTCTATATGTCCTAAATTTGCAAAATTTCATTCAAATCCGTTCAGTAGTTTTTGCGTGAAAGAGTAACAAACATACACCCAGTTCTAGGCAATGTATTTACACGCCTGGGGGCGTCTTTTAGCACACCCAAGCCTGAACTAATTTGGAAAATAACGTTTTAAGAGTTGTCGAATCGATATCCGATATCGATATCCAAGGGAAACCACATGATACTCACGTGGTTTCCCTTGAATGCAAAGGGTAAACGCAAATCGGGTCGTCAGATACTTAAATGGTTAATAGTTTTGAAAAAATAATAATGCGTATCCTACTAATATTAGGTATAAATGCGAAAGTTTGTAAGTATGGATGGATGTTTGTTACTCTTTCACGCAAAAACTACTGAACGTATGTTGATGAAATTTTGCATACATATAGAATATGATCTAGATTAAAATATAGGATACTTTATATCTCCGATAAATGATCCTGTGAGATACATTGAATAAACTAAAGATCACGCGAGCGAAGTCGCGGGCATCAACATTTTTTTTTACAAAAGTACTTACATTAAGTGTAAATCTCATGTATTTTTTTCGTGTAAACTGTACTTATAATGATTTCCAAGTTCATCATTTCGCAAACTAATACTGGCCGAGTACCTAACTAAAATTTTGTTCAACGAAGCGAGCGTTATTTATGAGCAGCCCTAACAAGACCAACTCGACGCATTGAGTCTTTTACACTGGCACACGCCATTCACGGCGTCAGATCGCAATTACGATACGGAATGTCTCTGGCAAGTGACTTGAAAGGAGTCTTACACAGATGGCACTGTAAAAAACCTACGCTGTTTATTTTTTTTTAATGGCCCCATTTCGTTACGGGATATTTTATTTTTTAATGAGCGCAGAAAAAGGAACGGCGTGACATTAGAAGGGTTTAGTGATAATAATAATAAATACACTTTTAACGTAAGATAGTTATGTAGTACCATAGAGAAAGAATAATACGTAGTACCTACTCTGAGCTGCAAAGAAATTAATCTAGGTTGTAAATTCTTCGGCTACCTAATAGGTATTCCAGTAATGATCATATCATCACTATACAAAGGTAGGTAGTGTATGTAGGTATGTGAATGTGAATGTGAATGACACACACAACAAAAAATTAAAAAAAACTTACGCAACTACTCATTTTATAGTTTTAAAAACGCGTTAAGATAGAGCGCTGAAGATAAATAAAGTAAAAATACTTAATAACCTTTATAAATACCTCGAGTTAAAATAATTAAAAAGTAAAAACTCCAAGGATTTTAATATAATGTCTCGTACACAAAGGAGGTAGAAATTAGTTTAGTTCTGGTCATTGAGGTATAATGTACTAACGTAGCTACCTCAGTGGTTCTGGTATAATTTAACATGCACGGGTTTGTTGATTTATCATCAAACATACATGAACCCTTGCGCAATCTAAATATATAATAAATAACAATTGCATTTTATTATGCTAACGCAAGTCGCTTACTTAGCTCATTTAATTTAGATGTCAGCAGGTCCATTGTAAATCTTTTGTCGCTATTATTATCCTGTCTTCGTCTTCTAGATTTATTCTTACCATGTAGTAGTAGCCCTGCTACGCGCTAACCTAATCGCACAAGCTTTTTAGAGTAAAAGAGAAATAAGAAAATTCAACACTTTCCCTTTTACTCCCACCCTACCTCTGCTATGGCATCGCGCCTGACCTCATTCTTGTCCGTGCGCGCGCGGCGTTCGCACAAGTTCGCCAAATAAAGTATGTATTTGTCTTTTGACCGATCGTTAAAATGCCGAAGAGAAAACATGAAGATGAGACTACTGAAAAAAAGTGGTTACGGAAGATGAAAAAATATGGCCGTAAACTGGAAGCCAAGCGAGCAAGACGGATTATATATTCAGATGAAGAAAACGATGTACAAACTGAAGGTAGATTTATCTCAAGTTTGTTAAATTTAAGTTCCTATTGCATTCATTAGGAATTATATTCATAGATCCGTTGTATTCTTCGGATATTACACAAGATAAGAAAGTTATTAATAAATTACCTACATGCCCCCGTTGAATTCTTCGGACGCATGATTTTTTCTTTGTTGAAAATGAAAGTAACTATAATTACCGATGCATTCATCGAGGACATAACATATCTACCTACTTATGATATGTTTTATATATTTTTTGCATCCGTTGTATTCTTCGGATACTATTTTTATGACAAGTGTTATATACTTTTGATGACAAATTATTTTCCCGTTGCATTCATCGGGGTCTTAAAAAGAATTACTTGAAAGATTCACTTAAATTTAATGTGTTCAATTGAATATTTTACGAATACCTACAGCAAGTTCTTTTATTGAGATTTAAAATACATAATATAATAAGTGATTTGCTCACAGATCGTAACATTGTTAAAACAAGTTTTAACCTACCTACATATAGTTATCTTTTTGTATAACCGTAATCGTTTAAATATATGAAACAATATAGAATCGTGATGTTTTTTTCAGAACATCTCGAGTATGATCTGGATTTACCCGCGGAATATGCCGCTCCAGAAGAATGCCATAATGAATCAGTATCTAATTATAGTGAAGTCAATAACAGGCTTCATTGAACATAACATTGAACCAGACGCTGCGGAATTTGGCGATAATCTTCATGCGGATGTAGCAAAACGATTCGAAAAAATTTTGCTATACGGCTTGAAAAAAGATAACCGAGACGAACTTTTGAAGAAGTACTTAATACCTAAAAATCTACCCTCGGTGAAGAGTCCAGAACTAAATCCTGAAATAGGTGGTATATTAGCTGAAAGTTGTAAATTACGGGATAAGAGACTCCTAGTAAAGCAAAATCAAATAGGTAAATCCTTATCAGCATTAGGTAAAGCAATAACAGAACTCCTGAAGAAAAATCCAGATATACCAGATATTATACGCACTTTAAATGACGCGGGTAAATTAATAGCAGATTCTCATTTTGCTGAGACAGACACACGGCGGGCTGTTATTATTCCTTTAATCGACAAATCTTTAGCAGAACCATTTAAAGAAAGGAAAAGAGATAATTTCCTATTTGGAGATAATCGAGGAGACTTGGCTGTAACCTATCCATACCGGACCGGTGGGCCGAGACAAACGACGTCGTACGCGTACCCGAACCGTCGACGAGGGTTCCCGCCGCCGCCGCCGCCCCCGCCGCAGCGATTCGCACGGCGCCAACCTCCTCCGCCACTGCCGCCGCCTCGACGGCAGCCGGGCCCAGCACCAGTACATCGCCCCCCAGTCAACCGGACAACGTAGATGACACACATCCGCAGGTACATGCCGGTCGCCTCAGATTTTTTTTTAACCAGTGGCAGTCTCTTACTAAAGATGATTATGTATTAAATGCTGTAACAGGTTACAAGATCCCTTTTATAAGTGAGCCTAGGCAATGTCAACAGGACTTACCACGACGTTCTTTGTCACAATCTGAGTCGATAGCTATGGGAGTCGAAATTAATCACTTATTAGAGTTACAGGCTATAAGACGATGTAAGCCGACTCAAGTTCAATTTATTTCAGATACTTTTTTAATTCCTAAAAACGACGGAACTATGAGGTTCATCTTAAATTTAAAAAAGCTTAATGAATACGTATTGACCGAACATTTCAAAATGGAGGATATTAGGACGGCTACAAAACTAATGTCTAAAGATTGCTATATGACTAATATCGATTTGAAAGAATCCTATTTTTTATTACTAATCCATGAAAGTCACACCAAGTACTTACGCTTTTGGCATAAGGATATTTTGTACGAATTTGTTGCATTACCTTTCGGTCTTTCTTCAGCCCCATATATTTTCACAAAAATATTACAGTCTGTCATGGCTCGTCTTAGATCTAGTGGTTTTTCTTTCCGTGAAATATTTAGACGATATTCTGTGTCTAGGTTCGTCAAGTAGTAATTGTCTAGAGAATACAAATGCAACTATCAACCTGTTAACCAGTCTAGGATTTGTTATAAATTTAAAAAAAAAAAAAAAAAAAGTAATTTGACACCTCAAAAATCTTGCCAATTTCTAGGGTTCATTCTAGACTCTAGATCAATGACTTTACAATTGCCGTACTCAAAACGCTTAAAATTAAGTCAGTTCATAGAAAACATTGCGAATGCAAGACGAATCTGTATAAGGGAATTTGCTCGATTTCTTGGCTCTATTACAGCAGCGTGTCCTGCAATAGCTTACGGATGGGTACACACAAAGTCTTTTGAACGAATAAAATACTTAGCACTTCTTAACAACAACGACAACTATGATTCATTTTTAAATTTACATGACAGTTTACAAGATGATTTGCATTGGTGGAAAAATAATATTTTAGTAGCAGTGAATCCAATACGACAACAAAAATTTGACTTAGAGATTTACACGGACGCGTCGACCACAGGCTGGGGTGCAGCATTTGGAAACGAAAAAACAGGTGGTTTTTTTGGTCCAATTCTGAACGATCCAATCATATAAATTTCTTGGAACTTTTAGCCATTTATTTCGGTATTAAATCATTTGCAAACAATAAAACAAACTGCCATATTCTTTTACGTGTTGATAACACCACTGCAATATCTTATGTGAACAGAATGGGCGGTATTAAATACCCGCACCTTAATAGAGTTGCAAAAATGATTTGGGAATGGTGCGAAGAAAGAAAAATATATATCTTTGCATCTTATATTCGTTCTTCCTTGAATGTTGAAGCTGATTCAGAATCACGAAAACTTAATATTGATATGGAATGGGAGCTGGGTTCCCAAGAATTTAATGATATAATTTTTAATTTTGGCAGACCTTCTATAGATTTGTTCGCTTCACGAACAAGCACAAAATGTCCCGTGTATATTTCATCGAAAAAATATCCTTTTGCCTACAATATTGACGCTTTTACTGTCAATTGGTCTCAATTCTTTTTTTACGCATTCCCACCGTTTGCTTTAATATTAAAGACACTTAACCTGTCAAGCTTCAATTCCCCACCGGTGGCCACGTCATAATAGATTTTTTATTGTGTCTCTTGACCTTGGCCTGACAGGTTAATAAAATAGTTTCTGACCGTGCAACTGGGATAGTTGTAGTTCCGTACTGGCCGTCACAGCCGTGGTATCCCTTGTTTAGATCAATGTCTGTTAAAAAAATGCTTATATTTTCTCCAAGTAAAGGTCTTCTATCGTCTCCTTTCAGATCGACACACCCGCTACATCAGCACCTTTCCCTGGCAGCATGTGTGTTATCCGGGAAGGTTTCCGCAAACAATTAATACCAGAATCGGCTTTAGACGTCATGATATCCTCTTTATCCAAGAACACTATCACTCAATATTCATCTAGTTTGAAGCAGTGGTGGGAATATTGTAGCAAAAATAAGATTGATTTCTTTAATTTCAATGTTTCTTCTTTACTAGATTTTCTCACAAGTAGTTTCAATAAAGGATCATCATACGGAACGCTAAATAACCATAGATCGGCAATTTCCTTAATATCAATGAATAACATTAGCGGAGTTGATTGTTTAAAACGTTTTTTCAAAGGGATTTTTTAAATTGAAACCGACATTTCCCCGGTACAATATCACTTGGGATCCAAATATTGTTTTAAATTATTTAGAAAATTTTAATAATGATCAAATAAACTTGGAAACATTAAGTAAAAAAATGGTTATGTTATTAGCACTAGCTACAGGCCAGAGAACACAAACCATATCTTTAGTTAAATTACCAGATGTTAAAACTTATAATAATCGAATAATAATCACGATAACCGACTTGATTAAAACTTCTGCAATTGGTAGATCGCAACCAATTCTAGACTTACCTGTCTTCACTCCGAGGCCTGGTATTTACCCAGCTGCAACATTACAAAAATATATACAAGTAACTTCTTCTATAAGACCAAATTCTGAAAATCGTCTTATTGTGACATTTAAAAAACCGCACAGAGCTGCTAGTTCTCAGACCATACGGCGCTGGATTAAGCAGACCCTATCTGATAGCGGCATAGATACATCAGTGTTCGGTGCACACAGCACGAGGCACGCCTCAACTTCTGCGGCTACCCGTGCTGGTCTTAATGTAGATACCATTAGGAAGTGTGCTGGCTGGTCGGCACAATCAGCAGTTTTTTTCAAATTTTTACAATAGGCCGATTGTTCTACGAATCCAAGTTTGTTCAATTCAATAATTTAATATTAAGATATTGTAACTATATCTAAATTAAAAGTGTGTAATGATGTAATGATATAATGAATTACTGAATTAATTAATGAATGATAATAATATTTGTACTGTCTGATCTCAATGAATAGTCATTGTAAGTAGGTATAAGTATTTATATTAAGAAGTGTGTCATAATATGTTCTATGCTTAATTGATTTAAATAAATAGTTATTTTTTTTCTTAATAAGCAACATAGATCATTTACTCTAAACATCTACATGGTAAGAATAAATCTCTTCGACGAAGACAGGATAATTAAGATCGAACTTCACTTCAGGTAAGTTCGTTTGATCATTCAATTATACGAAGTTGAATGAATGTGGCCAAAGACCCTCTGAACATCACTAGTATTTTAATCGTTGGAAACAAATGAGATCGCTAGTTAAAAAAAAACATTTCAAAGATGAAAAAAATATTTTGCTACTGATTATAAAGCTTAGATTAAATGATTATAGTCAAATGTTTTTTTTAATGTGTCGTAGCAAAGCTTATATCAGCCGCCACCACATCATAATATTTAAAGAGTTACCGCTACTGTTAATGTTAGAAAAAACCTATGTTCGTTAAGCCGTAAATGTGATTCACATCATTATAATACTAGAAATAAAAATAAACTTGCTGTTCCTAGCTTCAGATTAAAGAAAGTGGGTAATTCATTTTTGGGGAAATGTATAAAAATCTTCAATAAAGTACCACAAACTCTTGTTGGCTTACCTGCTTATGAGTTCAAAAACCACATTAAAAAAATCCTTATGGAAAAAGGATAGTTACAAAGTTGAAGATTACTAAAAACCTGCCTAGCTCGCACTTACACTATCTTGTAATTGTGTTTCCTGTAATAAAATCAGGCTGACAAAGGTGACTGAGTTTGTTGCGCCGTTTCTTCTCATCACCAGCCGATATGTTGTCCCGAAGCGGTGGTAGGGCTAAGTTATATTTTGGGACGTAGCCCGGAAGAGGGCCTATATACAGAATAAAGAATTTTATTTCAGTTACATTTAATTTTATTTAATTTCACTAAAACCTACCTAATTATTTAGTTCTCAATATAATAACAAAATTAGACAAACCATCTTTGCATCAATTCCTTAGTGTTGCTGATTTATTTCCCAACGAACCTCTTATTCTTAACTCCTTAAGTGTAACTGGCAACAAATCACTTTCGAAAATGTACACAAAAAAAAACATGCCAGCGAGTTCATATAAACGTACTGTCACCAGTCCTTTGGTCACAAATGTATAATGTTCACTACGCACTGGCCAAAAAAAAAAATACTTCGAAAAAAGAAACAAAACACATTATCGAGTGCCGGGCCTGATAAATCCGGTCACTGCGAGTACACAACGCGACACTAACAAAGAGCACTGGAGACTGGAGTGTGTGATCGAGCTGACAAATGTATGATCTATAACCTCATGTAAAATAGGATGCGCGTTTAGTTATCTATCGGGACTTAGCGTACTAGCGATAAACTAGCCAAGTGATAAACTATAATAGATCATAATTTACAGGATGTACCGTATGTAAAGGACCACTTCGTAACCACATATTCTATACATCAGTGCGGCGCGAACAACTCGTTTTCTAGATATTGGCAAGTGTTCTAGAATTTGCATGAAAATTAATTGACTTCCCATGCAGAATCACCAAACGGCCGATAGAGTTTGTAAAGGAAAAAAAGCATGCTTGAAAATAAATTCATTAAAAATTGTTTACGATGGTGTTTAGAATATGTGCCAACTAACCATTGACTTATATAATACAACTAATTAACCATGGTTACAAGGTGTTGATAAAAAACCTTGAAACATCACGAAACAAAGTGGTATGGTACGAGATGTTGCCAATCACCTTACAACTTGCCACAAGCTGCCCCTGCGGAGTTTCTTATTGTTATTATAGCTGCATGCGGCTTCAAGAGAGTGAAACATCAAAATCAACCGACTCGAGATGAGAGATCCAAAGCAGAACCCACGTCTCATCACGGGCGAGTGCTTTCCAACTAAGCTATCGAGGACGTGTTGTCGTTTGTAAAGTGTTTCTCGACTCTCTTAAACCTTCGTTTGACGTGACAATGTCTTATGAATCGCTGACCAGCTGCACGCACGAAAAACTGTCACGTTCCGCGTGCGAGTGAGAGCGCGGAAAAAGCGATAGAGAGGCAAGCACGATCGGCCTGAGCGTTCGGCTTGTGACGCATCTATCTCTCTTCCACTCCATCGGCCGATGCGTCCGAGTAGCATCAATGTTTTCTTATGACGTTATCACGTAAAATTAACGTCCGTAAACTGACTTTACAGACAACCAATTTTTTTTGCTTAGTTTAGGGCTTGGGTTGGGCTAGCTTTTGGTGTGTTGTTGGACGATTAATGATTGTTTCTAGCTATCACAAGACTATGTATTTTTCACAGCGATTGATAAGACTATTTGAACCTCCACACATTAGAATTATTATATTAATGAGATTGTATGTCAGTAGTAAAATGATAGCTGGCTGACAAATATATTAGGTAATGTTGTTTAAAAAGCAAATAAATTAATCTTGTGTCTACAAACTTGTTTATTTTGTGACTAAATGTCGTTGATTATTTCGAATAGTTTGTGGGAACTGGGAAATGGCTGGGGGGTAACCATGAGCTCTTAAAACAATCTCTAGGTACCTTTAGAGACGTGTCAATCGTGTAAGTATTTTATTCGAATGATAAAATATAAATATAAATAAATATTGGACAACATCACATACATTGCTCTGATCCTAAGGTAAGTAGCTAAAGCACTTGTGTTATAGTAATCAGAAACAACGACGGTACTGTAGAGGTTTATAGCCAAGCGAGTAAAACCTCTACGTCTTCCAAGGTATGTTCGAAACATGAAAGTTGCTTTTGAATATTTTTTGAGTGACACGTAGAAAAAAACATTAAATTATGCTATGATACTACAATGAAAATTAAGATAAAAGTTGTAAAATAATCAAAAAAAAGTAATTTAAATGATAAAATAAACAGAAAATAATAATAATGTAAATAAATATTGAAAGCAGCCAGCAGAATAACAGAGCTAAGTATAGTTGTGATGTGTATTGTGTTAGAATATAGTTTGATTGAATATACTACGAGAATACGAAATAATTGGTATTTAAGTTATTTCAACCTCTGTGCTACGAACCCCGTTACAGTACCACAACACCCAGACCCGAGACAATATAGAAAAGTTCGTTTTCTACATTGACCCGACCGGGAATCGAACCCGGAACCTCAGAGATGGCGGCGCCATTTAAAGTCCGGCTTGCTCGCCTCTCGGCTACGGAGGTCGTCAAATGATGATCAAATGATGAAAGTCATAATGGTCAGATCGAATCGTTAAGATTAAATTAAATAGCATTTTCATCAAATGTATTTTCTGGTCTGTATTTCAAGCAAAATATAACTTGTACCGAGAAGGAAAACCTGGTCGCATGAGACCGCGTAACAATAATGTAAATCAGGTTATTATTATAGTATAACTATTTTTGCGAATAAGCCTGATATAGATAATGCTGATGGACCGGGCGCAATCGAAGGTGTTTTTGGTGGAGGTCACTATCCCTCATGACGAGAACCTTGTGAAGGCCGAGACTGAAAAGCAACGCATGTACTTGAACCTAGTACACGAGGTGACCGAAATGTGGGAAGTGGCGTCCACTAAAATCATACCAATTGTTATTTAGGCAAACGGGTTAATCCCAACCACATTAGGTGTAAGTTTTTTTTTAATACTTGGAAAAAAAATCGTTTGCCTCAGGTGGGATCCGAACCCACGTCCACCGCATACCGGGCGAGTGTTTTGACCACTAAGCTACCGAGACGTTAGTGAACTCGACGAAATCTTTCAAGTGGTTCTCGCTGTCAAAGCCTGCGTATTTCAAGTATTAAAAATCTTAGATAAAACTAATATGGTAATTGCTAAAAACAAAAATTTAAATTGTTTAAGCTTTTCTGATCTTTACCAATAGTTAAATATTTGTAAAAATATTTCTATCGGGTGTTGACGGTAGTAGTATATACCGCAACATTGATCAGAAAATACGCTGGCCTTGACAGCGAGAACCACTTGAAAGATTTCGTCGAGTTCACTAACGTCTCGGTAGCTTAGTGGTCAAAGCACTCGCCCGGTATGCGATGGACGTGGGTTCGGATCCCACCTGAGGCGGACGATTTTTTTTTCAAGTATTAAAAGTCTTAGATAAACCTATCATAGTTATTGCTAAAAACAAAAATTTACATTAGGTGTACACCTAAAAAGGCTGGGATTCGTCGGCGGCTCGCTTCCAGCAAGATGCCGGTAATGCTTGATACCACACGCATTGTCCGACGATTTCTCTCTATTTTGCCCTGAACCCGGCCAAATGCCGGTGCAGTTGCCGGTCATTATCGCCCAAGAGGCGAGAGGTTTTCGGCATATAAATAAAATTTCTTATTTAACTAGCTGTGGGAAAAGTATAAGGAATTTACAATTGGCTGCTATTGTTCGATAATGTTAAAGCATCAAAGTCTTACATATAAAATATTTCAAATTAAACTTGCCTGAAAATGAAAACACAAAGGAAAATATTTTTTCCGTCCGTTTCGTTGAAAGGGTCGCCCGACTGATAGGATTTTAAAAGGCTTTGGTTGTTTGTATTGTTTCGGGAATTAATTAGCTGGGTTATTGTTCTCTGACAATGGATCTTAAGTACAGGTTTGGACTGTAGAGAAGGTAAAGAAGACCACTGTGTATCAAAAAGTGTCCGTCAAATAGCGTAAGCTGGGGGCATAGTACCTACAGGGGATCAATTTTACTTAAAATATGCCCTCGGGATTCAGGTTACTAGGCCTTAAAATTTAAAAGCTGGACTTGCATAGCATTTCTTAGCCGGATATTTATAGCCTTAAATAAACATTACAGAAAAAGATCCTTCTAAAAAGTTTTTTTAATTTGTCTTTTGACAAGCCGGAAACCACCATTTTTCTTTCATTTCTATTAAAAAATAAGTGTTAATTAGCATAACGAGTTGAAAAGCAACTTTTTTTAAATAGCTTTGTAAGCTCTTAAAGACAGACACACTGATTATTAAATAAATAAAAAAAATGGAACTTCTTTTTCAGCATCTTTTGACGAAAGCGGCTGGACCCGGCTCTGGCCAAAAGCATAACAAAAGTCGGACAGGCCGGACTGGTATTTACTTGGTCGGACGCGACTCGTAAAAGCCGATATGTCCTGTTAAAGCTGGATACCTGGCAACCCTACCGTATTTAAGTTTGAAGGCCATTAAATTGTTTCCTTTTATAAAACACTATTTTGAATGGACTTTGACTATTTCAGACATTGCGTCGTGGAAAATACAATAACTTCCGATGCAACAATAGCATAAGTTTGTATTATTTCTTCTCCTTTTTTTTGTCGTTGTAGCGCTTAATATTGTTCTATTGACTATAAGAGCTTCGCTTATTATGTCAGTTAGTACTTTTATTTTTATTTTCAAGTGTATTTCCGTATAAATAACCACTTCGTTGTAATCAGAGATTAATTACTTAGAATAGTTGTTTTACAGATAATATACCTAGAATGAAATACAAGGTGTTGTCATTAGTTTACTATTTCGTAGGGGGTGATCCATCAACAAACTTCCCCATACTAAACCGCAGAACAGCTGACATCAGTTTATTTTATATAGAGGTATTTTTTTTTCAATGTTGGTACCTTATGAAAAGTTGCAGTATTTGACCAGTAGAATTTCTCCCTAAAAGATACTTATTCAATAAATTAACACCTAGTATAAGTTTTACATTTAAATGGATTTTATTGTTCTGATTTAGATATAAGTTAGGTAGTAGTATGCATCGAAGGACGATGCTGGATGCTGGATGCAGGCCGCTTCGGCCGATCTGGAAGTCACTCCATCCATCCATCCATCCATCCATCATCCGAAAGACGTCCACTGCTGGACATAGGCCTCCCCCAAGGATTTCCACAAAGATCGGTCTTGTGCCACCCGCATCCAGCGGCTTCCCGCGACCTTCACCAGATCGTCGGTCCACCTTGTGGGGGGCCTACCAACACTACGCCTTCCGGCCCGCGGCCGCCATTCAAGGACCTTCCTGCCCCAACGGCCATCAGTCCTGCGAGCAATGTACCCCGCCCACTGGAAGTCACTGGGGGAGGCCTATGTTCAGCAGTGGACGTCCTGTGGCTGAAATGATGATGATTATGCATCAAAGGAGACTGGGGGGAGGCGCTACTCCCCCTAAGCCGGGTGGCGCTCGCTAATAGGCATGCCACAGCCGAGCTGGGACAGCGGAACATGCCTATATGGCCCTAACGCTATGGCGAAACCCGTTATCCAGACACACATGGCACCGAAGGGTCACCATTAGGTTTTTAGTGGGTAAACTGGTCTTATTCTGAGGTCCGTAGTCCCACATAACCCCCAGCCGCGGCCCAGTGTTGTGTGCGTAAAGAAAAAACAAAAAAGGCAGTAATATGCATTATGTAATTCCTATTTTAAATTGCCAATTGTAAATTTTTGTTTTTAGCAATTCCATGCAAGGTTTCATTAAAGATAAATAACACTTGATAAAAATCATCGACCTCAGGTGTTACTCGAACGCACGTCGATGATTTTTTTCCAGTATTATTTATCTTTAATTAAATTGCCAATGCTACTAGGCTATCCTAACAGTTGGTTATCATTTTATATTCCAGTAAACAAGCCTTTTTTCTTTTTTATTCACGCTAGTTTGTTCGGCTGGGATGCAAATTCCAGTCGCCACAAATTTAAATGTCTATGAATTTTAAAATTCTACAGTGGCGGTGTGTAGAATAAACTTGACGGAAGGTTTAATTGTTTGAAGTAGACGTTCTGAAATAAACCAGAGCAATCGTAAGATTTTAAATAGTGTTTAACACTTGTCTAAAATTAATCAACCAAATTGAAATGTTGACACATCAGGGCCATAACCATGAACTCTTAAAACAATCTCAAAGTTGTCAAATCTGTCAATTTTGGTACGTCATTTCATACAAAATTTGACAGAAATGATAATGTTTGACAGATTTGAGATTGTTTTAAGAGTTCGTGGTTACCGCCGTGACAATTGAGAGATATTACTAACAAACATTTCAAAATGGTTGACTAATCTGTAAACAGGTGTTCAACACGTTTGCTAGTCTATCTTTTTGTAGTAAGGCCGTATTTATTTAATCTTGTTTTGTTTTTTCTGGATAGAGTTTGACGTGAAAACTACAGGTATTTACTGTTTACCTTATCTTTGCTATGCCTATGAGCAGTGGCGGGGATTGGTTTTATTTCAAGGTAGGCAATAGATACTACAAATTGGTTTTATTATTAAAAAGCATTGATTTTTAACAAAAGTGCGAAATGTTTGTATGGCGTTGATGAATTTATTGCTTTTAAATTTAAAATATGTTTTTGTTGTACGTCTACCAAGGTATGTTCGAATAATGAAAGCCGCTTTTGAATATTTTTGAGTGACGCGTAGGAAAACAATAAATTCGGCTATCAATCATTCGTAAAACAAAGTCTAAAAATAAGTACCTAATTTTTATCAATAAATAGAAGATAATAAATGTAAAGAATAATGAAGAACATATTTAAAACAGAATAAGAAAGTTAAGTATATAAATAAAGTGTATTGTATTAGAATTATATTAGAATATTAGTTTAAAGGAATATACCTAACTGAGAAGTTGAAATAATTGGTACAGTTATTTTCACCACTGAGCTACCGCTCACCACAGTGGAGGCGCCCACTCATACTGCCTACCTCATTTCATTTACTAGGTTGGCACTGCCTAATTGCCTATATGCACCACACGCCCCTGCCTATGAGCAAGTAGGCCTGCATATGAACTGCTTTCATATTAAAATTCTGATTCAGAGAAAAAAAAATAGACAAGTCTTTATGAAGAGTGCACTGACACTGTAGAGATGCTTCTACGCGAATACTGATAGTTCAATATTTCAGTTACCTGGGCGACTTGATTGCGTTTTATGCATAGTTCAGTATATTGCCTTGATCAGTGGTTCAGGCAAAAGTCCGGTTTGCTCTGAAATTAGTTTCGGTATAAGAGTGTTCTTGGCTAATTCGGTACCTATGTAAAGTAGTTTTAAGGGTTTTTTTTTTTTTAAATGTATTTTTAAAAATAAACATCATCTTGTAATTTAAAGTGAATTACCTAAACACTAATAAGTAAATAAATAAATACAGTTCCTACGCGTAAAATCTCGAAATGGTTTTGGAATTATCATAGGTTATATTTTTTTTTACATACCGAATTGTTGCAATGTAGCATTATATGGTAGTCGCTTGGTTAAAAGAAGCCTCGTGTCCATTAAGGTAGCGTGACATGTCGTGGGATGAAGAAACTAGATATATCTTACGTCTTATCTTTAAGTTCTAAAGATCGTATCTTGAAAGATAGGGCAACGAAGCCTGACACTAGTGAAGTGTCATTTATTATTTTGTCTCATAACGAATACAGGACTTATGACTCCAAGTACATTATACCTCAATGAATGACTATTACTAAGCCACACATATCCTTGTCAGGGTTTTAATGACTTCAATATTGGGTTCCGGGTTATAAAATCAGCTCCCACCGATTGTCATGGTTTCAAAGCTAAGAATAAGCATTCTAGTGTAAAATTCTTGTTACAGCTAAGAGCTCTAAGAGCTAAGAGGCACGTACTGTCAATTGTTTTACTCTAAAACCCTTTTATATTACTATGTTGCATAGTAATTTGCGCATAGCTAAGCACGCCTAGTCGATTAGCCACGCGTTTGTAAATCTGCAGGAGGCCATAATATTTTAAAAAGTATTGTAAACACCTTTCAAAGAAAAATAAAACATTAACAGTTTGTTCTTTTAAAGGACAAACTGTTTTTATTGTGGAAACATAGAATGCGGAATGAACAATGAAAGACAATGTTTATTGCCGATGGTGTTGTAATTTCTGAGAAAACTACGAGAGTTCCGTTGTCCATAAACCCTAAAAACATACCTGGTGCTTGTTGGTAATAAACAACATACGAAATCCTAGATATACTGTTATAAATTCAGGATTGCACCGAAAATAATACCACCAGGAACCAATTTAGCTGCTTTAATCTCTTCCTCGATAATATAATTTCCTTAATATTAAGGTGCCGTACACGTCATTCCCCGATGACTGCCGATGTCAGAATGGCGCTTGATTTCAAATTGGCATAGAAAAGTAACCTGTATTTTTATTTTGTTATTCTTAAAAATCGTTTAGTCGCATTTGAATGGTTTGAGAAGTTAATTCTGAAGAAAAATGTCTAAAAGCTAACAATACTTACATCTACTCTCGGGTAAAATGGTTGCGTTTTATGCATTAGTTGTAAAATCTACTAAATATTTCATACTAAATGACTATGATAGATGGCGCTCCGTACCCTGATTCCGGATCTTGCAAAAGCAATGCAATAGCGAAAATTTAGCAATTCTGGCTTTAAAATCGCAAATTGTCAGCAAAAAACAAAAGCACTGACAGCGCTGCCAATAGATTTTGACACCGTCAATTGAGCGATGACTGCGCGATTATTGCTGATTGCAAATTGAAACGCGTCATCGGCTGTCAATGATAACGATGATAATACGACGACCTCCGTAGACGAGAGGCGAGCACGCCGGACTATAAATGGCGCCGCCATCTCAGAGGTTCCGGGTTCGATCCCCGGTCGGGTCAATGTAGAAAACGAACTTTTCTATATTGGCTCGGGTCTGGGTGTTGTGGTACCTTTTCAAATAGTTACTTGGGCTACGGTCTCAGGGCAGTTGTTTTATTATTATCCCATCCAATACACCTGAAATGTAGACATGAGAAGGTTACACCCCTACATTTTAGGCGCATAGGGAGGATAGAGCAACGTAATTTAATCCAGAGACCCACTACCTGGCCGGCATACCCGCCTAGGGTTGTCAACATACCCTATTGTATACAAATGTCATTTATTTTTTGTTTAACAAAAAATATGCCACACCTAATTCATCTGTGACGGCACTGTTTCATGAGTATGAGCGAGAGTTGACACGCCTTGTCATTTTATCCTAAAATGTAAGTGAAATAACACTAATATGTTCAATGGTTGAGATTTCATGATAATGTTAAAAACATTATTCCCAGACAACCAATACAGTCACGTTAGACTTTTTATTTGTTCTGAATTTTGGAGTCATCTCAAAATCCAAATTGGCTCAGTTCTTGGTCTGCTAGGTATATCAGTCAGATTATGCTGTCTTGTGTTTAATAGGACCATAAAAATGTAAATGATAGGAAAAAAATTGTAGACAAGAACTACTGCCGGCAGATAAAAAAAAATTAAAGTTTTTAAATTGGTATAAAATACGACTTAGTATTTAATTAAGTCAGAAATTGGTAGTCGGGTATATCAAGGATGTTCTTTTACTTCGAGAACATAACAAACATGAATGTGTAGTCAGTCAAATCGGGACAGCGCTCAGATTTTAAAAGAAAATAAACTTTGATTTTGAAAGTTACTTTAATTTAATAAAACTAACACTAATTAACACTAATGCTCTCGATGAGCAGATCTACAGCTAAGCGGAGTTTCGAAGTGTGAAAGACGCCATGCCTGAGCCCACGGTGCCTTTTATACTCGTCACTTGTTGTGACCAAGACGTGAAGCGTCTACCTGGAATATTCCCGGATACTGATAAGCATAATCAGTCCTTTGTTCTAAAATAACTTTCTAGACTTTGTTCTTAAAAGTAATCAAAAATATTAACTTATGGCCTGTTCACATATGGGAGTCCGTTTTACTGGTACGTTTTATCGGATACGTTATAAAAGGCACCGTATAACGTTTAACGGATCCGTCATTACTGGATCCGATGTGTGAACAGAAAACTCGCAGTATACCGCCGCTATTCTACACATTCCTTATCTATTAACTTTTCCCACTCCTTGGTTGACATAGTTAATCAGTGATTATAATAATTATTACACAAATGTACAATAATGTACACACATGTACACGAATGTGCAATAGAAAATGCCCGCACACACCGCCCGCCATGCACACAGTATCTATCCGTTAAAATTCCGGCCGGGGATTTTATTTAGTCGTTGTGCAAGACTGCAAGAGACGTGAATACGTGATGCGTCTTCCAATTATTGACTTGATGCTGATTAAGCGAATTTAGTCCTTTGTATAAAGGTGTTTACTAAGGGATTATTAGTCCACGAAGTAATAAACGGAAGTGCTTACTTAGGCATTCCTATAATGTGTGAGGGCAGACATGGGGACATAACACAAGTCTGGTGGTTATTTATTTATTTAAATACTACAGGATGTTTGGTAAGATATGTAACAAAAAACGTTCAAATAAAGAACAATATATAAAAATATCCTACAGGAACATCTAACCGGGGTAAAAAGCATCCTTTATGTTAATCCAGATTAAAGTACTCTATATGTGTGCAAAATTTCACCTAAATCCGTTCAGTAGTTTTTGCAGCGTAAATCATAACCAACCCACACATCCTTATTTAGAAACTTTAACGTTTATAATACTAGTAAGGATACTCGTACTTACCTTTCCTAAATGAAAGTAGGCAGCCCTAACTCCATCTGTGCTGTGGCGGGACAAACAGAATATATAAACTCTCTTTTTAAATTGAATTATTTTTTACTTAACTCACTCTCGCGCACAAGTGGCCATCGTACATAATGCAGAGGAGTGATACCACATAAAGCCATCCGGATGAATTACACGAAAGTGTATCTTTCGTTCGGTCGTATAAACCTATCAAATTAAAATGGCCATCGTTCGGTCGTATAAGCCTAACAAATAAAAATGGCTAGTCTCATGTGTCTATTCTTTGATAAAATATAACCAACTTACTCTAGCCGTGTAAAAAACCCGACCGTTTTCAATTGTTCATAAATTGTCAAACTTTGATACGGGGGAATGGATGTTTTAAATTGATCGGGTAATACGACCGACTTAACGATGCGCTTTCGTATTAGGCCTCCAGGATCGCTAGCGAAGTAGGGACTTTGTTTAATGCGAAGTGCGTCAAAATATACAACAAGATACCAAATGATTTTAAATTGCTAAATACATAGGTTCTTATTTAAAAAAAGATTAACTGAATGGCTTAGTGACAAGAATTTTTATAGTGTTAGGGAATTATTGCAATAAATTAAATGCAATAAATTAATTAAAATCCCTGTAGTGAAGTAATGTAATTGAGACACACACCACATTGTTAATGATTTGCATGCTATTTTATAAGCGAAACATGAGTACTTTTATTGCTGAATGTCACCATGTAATAACCGTGTTTTATGCACTCGCATTTTTCAACAATTCGACGTTATACCTACTTAAACAGCCAAAAGAAGGTAGTAGGCAACGAAAATACCAATTTAGATGTTACTGGAAAAGGATCGAAAGCGAAACTGTATTTTGTGTGAACTGAATTTATGCTCGTTTCACAGTTGTGTGAGACACGTACGTACGTACAGTGACGAGCAATGACATGTATACACTTCGTAACTTATTCCGTTGTAATAAGGTTCAAAGTCCAATGAAATTGGATACATGTTTGTGGTGTACGTACCCATATGCGGACCGACGCTTCTCTAACGCGTTTTATCTGTCAGTTAGACCTTTTTTTTTTTATAACATAGTCGTTTCGGTTACTGGACATTATTCTTTTTCATCGTCAACGACGTCATTTCGAGAAAAAATCGTTTTCCTTCCAAAATAGTTCCTTACAGTTTTGCAACTATTATTGAAATGAAAATTTGTTTTGAGAATACAGCTGTGAAAATTAGCTTTCATTTTAACTGCTTGCAAAGTGTTTTTGACATAGGTACCTACTTAATATTAAAAAAAGTGTGCACACTCGCCGGCCCTCTGGCACTTTGTTTAACGAAATCTGTGTTACGAAAAATGTATCGTGTTTCGTGACGTTAGTCTGCAAATAGTATAAGTTAATCTATTGTTTTTTCTTTGTAAGTGAATTAATGTAATTCTTTAAGAGAAATAAAGTTCTTAAACCTGAAACCTGTTCGTGTACAATTTCCTAAGAGTTCGTAACCAATCTTAGAAATTCGTATGCGAATTGGAATTCAAATGCTTCAGAAATACGCCTCCAAACCCATTGATATATTTGTTAACAGCCTGTATATTTATCTTAATGACCGATAAATGACTGATGAATTAGGTACTGATCGTGTAACAATAGCACTTAAAGTAATAACTGTAGCACCCGTACGGAGCAATCCGTGTCGCTAACAAACAAAATGTGTACCAATTTTGACGACCTCCGTACCCGAGAGGCGAGCACGCCGGACTTTAAATTTAAATGGCGCCGCCATCTCTGAGGTTCCGGGTTCGATCCCCGGTCGGGTCAATGTAGAAAACCAACTTTTCTATATTGTCTCGGGTCTGGGTGTTGTGGTACCGTTGTTTTTTCTGGTTTTTATAATACAAGTGCTTTATGTACTTACCTTAGTATCAGAGCAATGTATGTGATGTTGTCCAATATTTATTATATTATTTATTATGTGTTCTAGCTACTCACGCGAGTATCCTTACGCAGAGCTGTAAAACCAGCCTTACCTAAAGGCATCTGACATGGAGGTGTATTTTTTAAGCGTTCAAAATCCAATTTGCATACGATATCCTAAGAATCGTTTACAATTTCATAGGAGATAGATAGATACTCTTTATTGCACACCACACAAAACAAACAGTACAAAAAAAGAAAATACATTTAGAATGGTACAATTTAGGCGGTCTTATCGCTAGAAGCGATCTCTTTCAGACAACCTTCAAGTAGAGGACAGTTTACAAAGTCGAGAGGGGAAGGCGGTGAAGAGTTAAAGAAAGAAAAATTAAATAACAATATATCTACGTAAATTAATATAGTTAATAATACATATACGTAAATTAACAAAATAAATAATAAACATACTTATATTATCCTAAATAAAGCATACATACATAATACCTTATACATAAATACAATAAATGCAAACCCAATTAACATGAAAGAATCATGACGAAAAGACACAAAAAAAAAGCGTTAAAATGAGTTCGTATGCTATTCTATGAATTCTTATACGAATTATAATATTAAGTGAAACATCACTAACATGTTTCTGAAAAAAATATGGCCGTATTGCTGCTCTATCGGTGCTATAAGCCTATAACACAAATGCCTTAGCTACTTACTATAGGATCAGAGCAATGTATGTTGTCCAATATTTATTTATTTATCGGGTAATGTGTTCGAGGAGGTGCTCGTAGCTCAGTGGCGGCAGCGCTTTGGTATCGATTACTCAAGTTAAGCAATGGGTGACCATTCCGACCATATTTAGTGACATTTATCACGAGCATCTCCGTGCTTCGGAAGGCTCGTTTAAAGTTGGTCCCGGCCAATATCGCTTGATATTGGTCGTGAAGCCTAGTCAGAGGCCTTAAGGCGGCTTGATAACATCTGACAGTAAGGTTTAGTCACTGGCCTTACAATACCCCTCCACCAATCCGCAACGGGCCCGCGTGGTGGAGTATGGCCCAAACCACCTCATAGTTGAGGTGAGGCCTGTGCCCTGCTGTGGGACGTATATAGGCATACTTTACTTTAATGTGTTCGATCAGTTAGATTGCAACTGTTCTAGCTCATAAATTCTACGCATTCGGACAAGGACATTATTAAAAGTATTTTTTGTTCACTTCAAGTGGGAACATTTGTAGTAAATTTACAAAGAAATTATAAATGTGCAAGAACTCAAAACACTATTTAGTTTTGTCACATGGCTAATAAGAAACACTTCAAACCTCGTAAAGATTGTGAATTATTGCTTTTTAACAAAACATTGGGGACCTTTCCTCCACTTGAGACTCCAACAAACTAATCATAAATCGTGAAAACTATTTAGAAATTTGATAGTATATGAGTCGCATTCTAAAAATAATATCAAGAAAAACACTTCACCTTTTTTGTGTTAGTGTTGCGTCGTCATAGCTTAGGTTTTTTTGCGCTAGTCTGCACCTTAATTTTTTTCGCAAGTGCAGTTTGCAGAATTTTAACTAACCTGATAGTTAGCTAGTGTCGTGTGGTACCGGCACGTTAAAAGAATTGCACCACCCCTTCTCTTCCTATGGGTGTCGTAAGAGGCGACTACAGGATAACCGCCATAAGAAGACAAGCAGCAGCGTCTCCTCTCCACCATTGGCCGAACTGCGATCGCCAACCCGTCTGCCAAGCGTGGCGATTATGGCAAAAATCCTCCTTTTGGAGAGGCCTGGGTCCAGCAGTGGACTGATATAGGCTGTTGATGTGATGTGATGTGATAGTTAGCAAACAAAAAACAGTCAAGTGCTAATTAGTTCGACTTGCGCACCAAGTGTTACGTAACGTACCACCGTGTTTTGTTTCGAATTAGTTCGAAATCGTATTTTATTAGTATTAACGCCCAGTGCTTTCATTAGAATGTTTTATCTTTTAACTATCCTGATAGTTAACCAAAAAAAGTAAAGTGCGAGTGCGACTTGCGCGCCAAGTGTTACGTAACGTACGGACAACAGCACGTCGACCTACCACATAATGTCAAATTTTCTCATTTGAAAATGAACTCTATATGTGAGGCTTAAAGTTGAAAATCTATTGGAGAATTTTTGACTTTTGGGGTAGGTCGACGTGCTGTTGCCTGTACTACCGTGTTTTGTTTCGAATTAGTTCGAAATCGTATTTTATTAGTATTTAACGCCCAGTGCTTGTATTAGATACATATTATCGCGCTTCATTTGACGCATACTGTTTTTACTCTAAACTTAGACACAAGACAGACAGACAGGCGGTCATGACGAAACTACGGTTCCTTGTCAGGACTACGGAACCCTAAAAAGGATCTAAAACTGACTCGCTAGTGAATTGTAGTCACGAAAGATTATTTTACGCGAATTCGTACACGTGTGGCGCTCTACTGCAGAGAGGGGTCTCTCTGTAGTAGAGCGCGCACAAATCGACACCAGCAACTTAGACTACGCTAACTTAAATTTTAGGCAATTAACGTTTTTTACGGTATTTGGCTAAACATATAGACTAGAAACTATAACAATAAATTCATATCGAAATTCCCAAAAATAAAAAAGTTATAAATTAAACACTACGCTAAGTAAATGTACTTTTTTTTTTAATCACATATTTTCATAAATTGCACTCTACTGTAAAGTTGGCTTTTTCAAGATAGCGTACGCTAAATTGTTGGTGTCGAAATGCCTTAAGAAGGATCCCAATTGATCCACACCTAGGTACTGGGGAACACTCAAATATTCCGAAATATAATATTCCATGTTTGGATAATCCGATTTTCTTTTTTCTGAACTTCATAATTCCTAATAAATAAATTTTAGATTCTTTAAAATACGAGAATTTTAAACACCGTAGCGCTATTAACCCGAAAACAGAATTCCGAAAAATCTATTAGGTTAGTTAACCCTAGTTCGCCGTGGACAGACAAGTATCTCCCCAACACTAGAGTGTAATTCAAAAGCCAGAGGAGCAGAGGTAGTAGAGGCATCACTAGGCTCTTGATTCAAAACATATCTACACTTTCTAGACACGTAACAGGATCTTTGTATTCTTTGTTCGCATACGGTATAGTAGTCGCGTAAAACTGCAAATTGAATACAAAATTCTTGTGCAGCACCGAAAGTCTTGTATTCTGTATTCAAGTGCAAGGGGAAGCTAGGGCAGTGCCGTTGAAAATTATTGGAGTTTCCTTAGTACGTGCTTTTCTGTGTTGCTTTAAATTGAAACCAGGACAAAACGCAAACAGGGCGAAAAAGGACAAGTTTCCCCTAAAACATAATAGTTGATTCGGGTATTTTGTATGAGGGGGTGTTTTTTCCTTTTGCGATTGCAATATTGGTTTCATAGAGATAGATTTTGTATTTGCAGTACAAAAGTAAGTAAGTTGCAGTAGAAACGTCACCATACCAACTGCAAGTGAAATAATAAAAAAAACTGGCCAAGTGCGAGTCGGACTCGTGCACTAACGTAGTAAAACACGTTTGTTGTATGGGAGGCGGGAGCACCCTTAAATATAATATTTATTTTATTCTGATTTTATTCAACTGTTTAACTATCACGGTTCATGAGATACAGCCTGGTGACAGACTGACAGACAGACGGACAGACAGACAGCGGAGCCTTAGTAATAGGGTCCCGTTTCACCCTTTGTGTACGGACCTCAAAAAATGATCTTGGGCTTAACAATGAACATTAAACAGCACGCGTTGTTTGACTGATTAAACAGAAAAACATAACCCTCTTTTTATAAGTCAAAAATATATGTTGAAGGATGCTGGATGTGAAGCCAGAAGCCACGATCGGAAATAGTCTGGTTCCTTAGCACATTAACTATTTAATTTTAAAACGGTCTGTAGTAATGGCAGACTATCCTATCCGGCCAGCCGCACTGCATTCCGGCTAGCCTTATTTTAGGTTTTATTACCCAGCACGGCTAATGCTACGGCCACACTACCTTACCGTTTACCGCCCATTTACCGCATTAGTTATGGCATTGAATTACTGCCCAAATTAACGCCATAAGTGACACCACTTACTCTTACTGTAATCTCTAGTGTAACCGGTGTAACGGTTACACTAGAGATTACCGAGATATGGCAATGAACTAGGCAATAAATATGTCATTTTTCAAGATGGCGGCTTAAGTTGCGGCGGTGTTGTATTTTATGGCTGTCAATTACTATTACTTGAATCTGTTACATTATTACAAAACTAAACCAAGACTTTAGCATTCCTGTAAAACTTGAGCACCCTTTCATTTGACCACTCCATATCCGTCAGCACATGCTTTTCGATCGAGCTCATGTATAATGTATATATGTGAGCCCACTTTTAGCAAAATAAAGGCTATGTTTGTTTGTACCGCAAGTGATATTTAGAGCGAGTTTACTTACTTTTTAAATTTAAATTAATATTAAATTAAATTAAATATTGGACAACATCACATACATTACTCTGATCCTAAGGTAAGTAGCTAAAGCACTTGTGTTATAGAAATCAGAAACAACGACGGTACCACAACACCCAGACCCGAGCCAATATAGAAAAGTTCGTTTTCTACATTGACCCGACCGGGGATCGAACCCGGAACCATAGAGATGGCGGCGCCATTTAAAGTCCGGCGTGCTCGCCTCTCGGCTACGGAGGTCGTCAACTTGCGTTTGCTTTTTCTTACTTCTGTAAGAATCGTCAGGGTGCTGTAACACCGCGTGCCGTGCAACGCGGCTGGCCGGATAGTGCGTAGAGCAGGTCAAACCTCCGTATTTGGTGGCATTTTATTCTAAATGTAGAACTAAGACTTGCCCTATCTAGATACAGATCATGATTGTTGCCCAACTAGGGACGCCACAAAGTGCTAAGAAGACGACAATGAAAACTCAGAAAGTTAGCCCGTCTACCTATCAAAAGTTTTCCCTTGAGCAAAACTAAGAAATAAAAACACATGTTACGTACATTTGAAATGCATCACGTACAGTCCCCTTTTAGTTTCTTCAAGTTAAATGGAACAAATGCCTCAAGGAATAGCGCCGCGAACTGGCGCGACTTAAACAAACATTCGTCTCAAGTGTGGGCTTGTTAGCAAACAAGTTGCTTGTGTCAGATGCAACCGCAGTTACTTTACCAATTGAAGACAAGAAATTACAGCCACGTTTTCTTTTCTTAGCCTCGATTGACCGATGAGGCCCGCGCTCGAAGGGTTCCATACCATTATCTATAAAAATGGCATAAAAATCACGTTTGTTGTATAGAAGGGGAGCTTTATTGCTATCTCTCTTAAACTCGTTAACGCAGCTAAGCTATGCACTAGCCTGTACAAATAGCCGAAAGGGCCTTTAAGATTTTATGACATAGTTAACTTTCCACACTAGCGTCTTTGGAGCGTCGACGTCGCGTCGTGGCAGTGTCCAATCAGCGTTAAGTGAATGCCGCTGCGCGCGCGTTGCGTCAACACTGATTGGACGCTGCCACGACGTCGACGCTCGAAAGTCGCTACTAAGGGGGTTAGGACGATACCTTAGGAAAGGGAAGGGAAGGAAGAAGAGGATACCTTAGAAAGATGGCTTGCAGTGGTTAGAAAAAGCGGAAGACGCGTGATTTTTGGCGCTCTTTAGGGAGGCTTTGGAAGCTCACGTTTAGTAGTGGGCTTTAATACGCTGACATGATATCTTTGTCTTGTGCATTATCATAATAAGTGTCAGACAACATACATATTTTCATGGTCTGGAAGCAGGAGTTAAAGACAATTTAAAACAAAAATGTAATCCCCAAGTTCCCCAACTGACTGAAACGGTAATCAAACATGAGACCCTTTACGTTCAAAGCGGTTCATTGAGCTCCTATGACGATTGACGATGTGTCGTCATCGGGACTATGGGGTGAAATTATACATGGTTTTTAAATAATTTTGCTTGCTGTAATAATACCATTGTAATTGAAATGCACTCAAAGTATGGAATAAACATCCTTGTATTTCGAAGTTCGAGGCCAATGAACTGGCTTGACTTTATTTGTGCTATACTTACAAAACCATTATACGCGAAACTCCCACTACTAAGTTGGCTGCCTATACAAGAGAGTTCAGCTTATAATGGAAATTATTTATCTTCACTCCTAGAGTGCCATATTATTATGAAACTTTATTGGGAATTTTTGACAAGATTCAAATAGGTAACATGAATTTAATTACCTAACCTGGCTCTCTTTGCAAACAAAGGCTTAGTAAGTAAAGTAGGTAGCTATTCAGTGAGGAAATGCTATCAGCATCCGTGCCTCTTTGCCTTAAGGGCTTTTATTATTGCCTAGAATGTTTTTCATATTTCGGTCAGATAATTTATCCGAGTTGGTTTTTCATTATTATAATGTAGTATCCAAAAATAAAATAGTTTTAAAAATCATATTAACTGCAGTGGCTTTGATTGCGTTATAGTTGGGTAAAACACCTGTAAAAATAATTAACTCAACGACAAAGATTAATGTTCTTAATTTTTTCATTATTCTTGGTCACCATTCAAGAATATATTTGCTTCAGAAGAATTTTAAAAGGCATCAAAACCTGATGTTCTTTGTGACTTACATTAATTAAATACTTAAATAAAATATACAAAATCACATACGATCCTAAAGTAAGTAGCTTAAGCACTTGTGTTTTAGAAATCAGAAACAACGACGGTACTACAACACTCAGACCCCAGACTCGGGGATAGTGACGCCATAATTAGTCCGGCGTGCTCGCCTCTCGGCTACGGAGGTTGTCGAACATTGGATTTTGTTTGTGACTTACTTTACTAAATTCTCCAGGAAACTCTAGAGAAAACTTAATTATAACATCCACGTAACTCTAAAATTATTCGGTTTACTATTATTAACACAACGTATGGTCCTACCACTTAAATTAGTTGATCACGATTCAAAATTATTTTATTTATTTGATGGGGAGGTGGTTAGTTACAATTGTATGTCTGCTTATATGATTCATCTTGAAACTCAAGAATAAGTAACAATAAAATTCCAGTTTTACGCTTTCCAGGATCGTTCGAGAATTGCAGTGATCAAAATTCTGGTCGCGTTGCGAACGTCTGGACGGCATTATGCAGCCGCCACCGCCCTGACAAGCATCCGAGCGGGGATTTTTTCGAGCTTACGAAAAGATTTTTGGATTGAGAAACTTATTGCAATGAAAGAAAGACTGAAACTGGGATTTTTATATTTGCGATCAACACAGCTTACACAGCTCTTGCATATAACTAATTATATTAAGCCAATAAGGACAGTCATCTCACCAGCCTACCTAAAACCTTTTTATACTTGATTTTCAATTTACTTGTTAATCTTTAGGTTGAAAATCGGTTTCAGAAATTTCATTATTTATATTGTGGTAGATTTATAACCGGTTGTACAGTCAACAGCACGTCGACCTACCCCAAAAGTAAAAAATTCTCCAATAGATTTTCAACTTTAAGCCTGACATATAGAGAATAGAATAGAATAGAAAAAGATTTATTTGACACACACAGAATACAAAAGGAAAAAACATTTACAGGATAATAAAAAGAGTTCATTTTCAAATGAGAAAATTTGACATTATGTGGTAGGTCGACGTGCTGTTGTCCGTACCTTAGTGTGACCACAGTCCACCGCGAAATGAAAGAATATTAATAGGTATCACTTAATCCAAATACCTACATATTAAGCAAACGGATCCCAAATTAAGGAAAAAAAAGTCACACCTTTTTGATTACAAATGTTCCTTGTTGACTACAGAACCCTAAAACACATTTTGGTACAAAACCTTGTTCAATATTTATTATTTGTACAACTATACGCCTTAAGAATCATATTACCCAAGATACGAATACTAATAAAATTGAGAAGACAAATTCATAATTGGATCCCAGAATAAATAAAGTTTAAACCAATTATTTCATTTAACCCTTAAAATTGGGCGAATCTCATCCAATATTCGGTTAGTTCTGATCCTTCAGAACACAAAGCGAACGATAGTTTTCTATAATTGAGAATGAGTGAACCCAATTGACCCTTATAATTGGTCGGGTTTTGAAAGCAAAAAAGTTTCAATAAAATTACAAGCAATTATAAATGTTCTATTTTCTAGCTAGAATTGTAAATTTTCTGGTGGTTAAATGCTATGAAAGATTGCGGGGAATTGAAAAATCGTGGCAATTTAAAAATCGTTATAAGGTTCAGTACGAATTTAAAATACGTTTTTTTCAAACACAGGTTTGTAAGCTTAGTGATGGGGTATATTTTATATAAATGTACTTATTATATTCTAGTTAAACAATAACTATTGCAGCCACGAATCACATTTTGATAAATTTCAGTAACAAAGTAGCTATTTGTAAAAACCTAAAAAAGAACGATCAAGACCCGTAATCAATCAAGATCGTAGGAATGACATTAAAATAATAAAACAAAATGACATAATTTATAATCAACCTTGTGACATTGCAGAACTATTCAATAATTTCTATATTAATATGACATCTGAAAATAATAATAATTCTAATGATAACAAAGTTAACGCGTGTGACAATATCGTTAAGCAGGTACCAAAGAGCATGTTTCTGATCCCTATAACCGAAACTGAAGTTAAAATAATTATTAAATCCCTAAACAACACCAATTCGACAGGTTATGATGATATAAATACTAAAATGTTAAAAACGTGTACTGACTTTATATCGCCCCCCCTATCACATATAATCAATTTATCTTTTGAACAAGGTATTTTTCCTACCCGGCTAAAAACATCTGTAATAAAACCAATTTTTAAAAAAGGGGATCCCAGCGACATGGGAAATTATAGGCCTATTACCTTGATACCCATTTTATCAAAAATATTTGAAAAGGCAATGCTTGACAGAATGGATAGCTTCTTGACCAAAAATGACATTCTTGTTGGAAATCAGTTTGGATTCAGAAAGGGCAGCTCCACCACTCACGCGTGTTTCTCTTTGGTAAGGCAAATTACTGAAGCATTGAATGGTAGGAAAGCAGTCATAGGCTTGTTTCTAGACATGAGCAAAGCTTTTGACTTCGTTTGCCACTCCCGTTTGCTTTCCAAACTCAAACTATACGGTATTAGGGGTAAATCATATGACTGGATTCTGAGCTACTTGTCTGAACGCGCTCAGTTTACTACTTTAACAAAAATAATTGACAATAAATTGATTACCACCAAATCTTCCACTAGAATCAATAATTCTGGCGTACCCCAAGGAAGCATATTGGGACCTCTGCTATTCCTGTTATACATAAATGACCTGCCTAGAGCACTAACGCACGAATGTGTTTTATTTGCGGATGACGTAACATTGGTAATAAGTTGCAAAGATCGAAGTTCGTTAGAAACTGTGGCCAATAACGACCTTGGGAATGTTATTAAATGGCTAGAGCAAAATAAACTAAAGGCTAATCTTAATAAAACATGTACTGTGCTCTTTAGACCCTACAACAGTGAAAATATTTGTTTGAATATAAGGCATAATAACACCCAGGTACAACAAACAGATTCTACAAAATTTTTGGGAATGATTATTGATAGGCACCTAAACTGGAAGGAGCATATCGAACAGGTATGCACAAAGCTAGATAGATTCGTGTTTGCTCTGCGACGCATCCGATTGATAGCATCTCAAGACACTGCCGTGTCGGCATACCACGGCTATGTGTCTTCAGTCCTGCGATATGGTTTAATCATATGGGGCAATTCAGTTGACATAGAACGGGCATTTAAATTACAAAAAAAATGTATTAGAGCTATATGCGGTGCTGGATACCAGGACCACTGTAGACCCTTATTTAGACGAATAAAAATTCTACCGCTGCCTTGTCAGTACATCCTGGACCTCTGTACATTTGTAAAAAATAACCCACATCTCTTTCCCTTGCATGACACGGTTCTTGGAAAAAAGAATAGCAGAGACTTGTATAAATTATACATTCCGGCACAAAGACTTAAACTATTTTCGAATAATGTGTATTGTAACGCTATTAAAATGTTTAACAAGTTGCCAGTTTCATTACGAGCATTGCCAGCAAATAAGTTTAAATTGACATTGAAAAACTGGCTTTTACAAAAATGTTTCTATTCCATGAATGAATTTAATGACGCTAAAATAAAATACATTTAATAATTAGAATATTGACTTTATGACGACTAGAGAGACCATAAATAATTCATTACTTTGACATTATATAAAATCATACTTAATAATTTATGAAGTCTGCTAATAAATTGAATTCGAATTGATAAAATTAATCAGGTTCTTACGATGATATGTTATTATTTGTATTTCAACGCCAGAAGTGGCAGAATATGTAGAACTTACCTAACTTTAAGACCTTATGTAACCACCATATTCTTGGAAATAAATGATTTTGATTTTTTTGATTTTTTTAAGAGCCCCTAGCAAAATACTGTTTTAGAATTTCGTTAGTCTGTAGCCTGTATACTTGCAAGTTGGTAACTTATAAAAGTATTACGCTTATAAAACAAGGCTGTTTCTTAAGAGTGGATTAGATTATATATGAAAACATTGTAAATTGCTGTTTTTGAGTATTATGCCACAATTAATAACTTACTTACGTTACAACTTTTTACCGGTGCAAGGATGAAGGATGTTAGATTAGTAAATAAATTACAGCTTTTGTTTGCATCGATAAAATTTTAATAAAAGCCACTCAGATTATTGTATTGAAACTGATAACAAAGAAATGTATTATTCTCAGTGTACACTTTAAAAAATGACTAGAAAACGAACATATAGAAGAATATTTTACTTGAAAGTTAACAGCCTGTATTTAAAACTGTTAATAGCCGCAAATTGATTTGATAACTGCCTAGTCACAGCTTGATAAATTTATAAAAACTTGGTCTGTTTAATACGATTAAGTGCTTTAACTTTTCTGGCATTTAAAACTTGCTGGCAATTAAGCAACGATTTATCAAAAACTTTTTTCAAACTCAAATTCATTTCTCACGATACTCCTCATCAAGATGGATGTGACGAAAAATTTGAAAGAAACTCACCCGCAGAGGTATTATTTGAAAATGTGGTGTAGATGGATTTACTACATGGGAATCGGTGACTGCTGGTACGAAGAAGTAGAAAGAAGTAACGCTCATAAGATACTCTACGCTCTTTGGGCTACTTTCATTAATAGTTACCTAATATTGGGGACAGTAAATGAAGTGTTAGCAAATTTTAGATCTGATTTATCAGGTAAAGAAAAGAATGACCTAATCCAGTTTAGTATGGCACACCCTTCGCTTTGCGCCAAGTACATCTTCTTGATACTTCAAAAAGACAGAGTGAGAGTACTTTTCAAAAGGATGGTAGGTGAAGAAAGGGTATTTATTTCGTTGAAAATAGAGAACAAGTCGGTGAGAGAAGCGATACTGTACACACTCGGTTTGACAATTATTACATATAGTACGCTAGGCTTGACTGCCCTCGATGCTTTTAAGGCATATCACAATGAAGGTAATATATTTTTTAAATATTGTAAGATTTTATTATTATTTTAAGTTTATTATTCGGATCTTGATAGATCCCAGCCAGATTAATAGTACTAACGGTCTGTTTCACAATGTACGGATAAGTTCTGCATTAGTTTTGAATAAGCTATAGTTACTATACAATGTTTAAGCATTTCTGATTAAGATCAGATATAGTCAAATATTTGTAAAAATATTTCTATAGGGTGTTGACGGTAGTATACTACTCAGCTATACATATAGCTACAACATTGATCAGAATACGCTGGCTTTGACAGCGAAAAACACTTGAGGAATTTCATCTTGTCACGTGACGTCCTCGGTAGCTTGGTGGTCAAAGCACTCGCCCGGTATGCTATGGGACGTGGGTTCGAGTCCCACCTGAGGTTGATGTTTTTTTTTTCCAAGTGTTATTTATCTTCAAGCTATAGTTTACTTATCTGAAGACTTTGATTTTAAACATGTCTAGATAGTGTGTGGTGCTGCAATTGTCACCAAAAGAACAGGCCAGATTTAAGTGAGTAACAGCTATGGTTACTATTATAGGTTGCTATGGTAACAAGCGCTTCACTGAGCGGGCGATACAAACTGGCGCCAACAGTTGGCTTATATATTTTTTGACGTTTATGACACTCGAACAGAAAATCTAGACATGTATGTTTACACCGAGACATTTTAGTGGTTGTAGTGGTGCACTTATATCCTCTACATATTTTTATCTTTTACATAATTATATTCGTATATTGTAAACCAGGCCCTAAATCAAACAATCACGGCAATCGGTATTTGAACCCGCAATCACTTGGTTTGGCCGAATAACGAACCAATAAATTGAGTCTATCTATACTATATAAGGACACCCTCCTTGGAAGTATAGTTCAAATCGAACAGGCACATAGAGAGGGTGATTTCCGATCTTTTTGGCTCTATGAATGTTGGTTCCATTTTCGACGGGAAAAAAGTTTTGATTTTTTATTTTTTCGTAACAACACGTGCGCTGCAAGTGGCCCGAAACGATAAGATCTTTTGTTCCAATCCAAAGCCCAACGCGCCGGCCCTGTCTTTGATAATAATATTGCAATTTCTCTTCAGCCTTTAAAGACAATAACCAGTGTATAAATTTTAAAATAAATTAAATTAAACATTTAAACTTAAATTAATAAATCAACGGAACGCGGGATAAGTGTTTTCAGAATCACTGCTCCGTAATTTAATTCTTGCATAGGTTTTAGTTATCTCAAAATGTGTGAGCCAAGTGTGTATAGTGTTGTTGGGCCAATCGTCCTACGAGTGCTCCAGTGCAGCCTCAGGGAAAGAAGAGACCATCGCATTCACATCTTAAGCCTGTGGCGAGTTGCAAAGGGTTCGAGTAAGGCGCACTAGCCCAGCTGCTACGCGTGTAGGCGCAAACCCGGTGCGATCAGTCCTTTACCTTACAAACACCAAGTAACAGTTGCGAATTGAATAACAAATTCGACCACTTCGAACCTGATAGGAATCACTAGTTTCCATAGATTTAAATAGGACAATACTCAAAACAGCAAACCTCAGACCGAAGTCTCTAGAATATTATAATACTTACATCACCTCAAAGTAACACAAATACATAAAACATAAGTAGGTACCTACTTAAAATTATTGAGGTAGGTATAAAGCAAAGTTTTCTGTAACTCTAACTATCGACTATCGCTCATTCCCAAAAAGTCTCAATAGCGAAAAAGACAACACATGTTAAACATAAATCTAAAACAAAGCAAACATCTTCGGTAACAATAAATCTTAGTATAGCATAGTTTCACTCAACCAAACATTTAAATCTACAAGAAACACAGCGAAAAGAAGAGCCCAAAAAACACTTCTTGCATAATACAAAAGCACGAAATCAATACCCTGGGTTTAAGCCACATCTGGTTACCATTGAACCCATCTGAAAAGTATAGTGACCCAACAAAAAACGGCAAACCCATAAAAAACTGACGCAACAAGCATTACTAACACTTTCAAAAACACTAATAAATAATAATTCCGCAACCTTTACACTCAAGCCATAAGTCTCTAATATACTAGATTTAAGCTTTCCCCCACAGCCCAAACAATGTCAACAGCAATAATCAAAGTAGCTGGAGATGGAAATTGTCTGTTTAGGGCTCCTAGTATCACTCACACTAGACCATGGGGCAGTCAGACGTGATCTTGCGCGATACGTGGAAGAAAACCAAGACGACGATACAATGAAAATAACTATTGCCAGCAACCTTGACACAGAAACCAAACATAATACCGTAACTTAATTGCAAAGCAATACAAAGACGGAGAATGGGGTGCTATATAAATATCAACATTCATCAGAAAGAAAATAGATCGACCTTAGTCTTCAAGCCAAAAAATCCAAACGATTCTGTTGGCGACAGTCAACGTCAGATGATAGTCTCATATACGTTAATTTCTGGAAACGAATATACTACGCTAGTAAACAAGGCATTACATAATGAGAAGAGCCAATATCAAGACACACTGGAAAGCACAAATGACTCGATTAGCTCCCCCATGAGTATTGAGGATTATGCAAACAAAACCGGATATCGCCTAGTCAGTACATCAACTCGCCCTAAATATAACATCGAACCAAGTAACCTAAAAATTGGCACATGGAACGTCCGAGGCACCGCAGACCCCAAGAAGAAAAACGAAATTGATAATTTAATAAATAAAAACAACATAGTTAACGCTTGCTTACAGGAAACCCACATGCTTCTGGGAACATACAGCTCTAAAAACTACAAATGGTTATTGTCAGAATCAAACAAAAGCCGTTGCCTGGCCATCGTAGTCAAGAAAAACACAACCTTGCACATAAAAAACGTAATAAACTACCCAGATATCATGGCTGCAACCATAGTAATAAATCATTTTAACAGAAAGCTATTCATAATCACGGCTCACATTCCGAACAAAACGGCGCCGGCTACTAAAACAATTTCCAGGTTACTGCAAACTATAAAACAAAAACCAAAAGACATTACACTGTTAATACTAGGTGACTTCAATGCCCACATAGGATCCCTAAATGTAAACGACCTCCAAGAATCCGGACAGATTGGTAACAATCTGCTACACAAAGACTCCAATGACATTGGTAGGTAATATCATTATCGATTTATCAGACGAGAAAAATTACGCTGGGATACTTCTTTTGGCAGACCAATTTGTAAAAAAAGGTGGAAATCGGACAAAAGAATATCACAATTCGACCACATACTTACAAAAACAAACAATACAAGTCTATTCAACTTTATAAAAGGAGAGCCCAATAAGAAAACTTCGGACCATAAACTAAACATGGGTGAGCTAACCCAAACAAAATTAAATTCACAAGACAGGTAGCAACAAGAGAATCCAATAAGATTCCAGTAAACCAATATTTTAACTACAGGCACTTTAACTATGAGCTACTACAACATGAAGCCATCCGCAAAAATTCCAAAATGAAATTAAAATGACACTGAAGCCTGGACTATTAGCAATCAACACCAACGACCACTGTCTTGGGATACGATCATGGAAATTATGAAACACTCTCAAGAAGGTAGCAACCATATCTAAGGAGCACAGACTTGCGCTAGCTGAATTACAGAAAGCTAAATTTCGTAACCGACATTCGCGTGATACAACATACCGACTAGAGTTAAAACATTGTCGCACCAAGTTGCAGTACATATTGAAAAAAAATGAAAACCGCGAATTCGAATCCTTTTTCAAGGACCTTAATAGCATGCTGATGCTGACCAAAACGAACCCGAAATCAACTAACGATTATGAGCGCATTTCGACGTGCTGTACTGGCTATAGAATATACGCCAATACGTTATTCTGAACCGTCTTGATAAATTGACCAAAATCCTAGGCAACTGTCAAGCAGCCTTCCTAGAAAATAGATCTACTGATGATCATATTTTTACTCTCCGTAGAATTATCGACGAGAAATGGCGGGAAGGCACAAAAACATACGTCATGGCAATCGACATAGAACAAGCTTTTGATACCGTAAACTTAAATGCATTAAAAGACATCCTCGTGTCCAGGACTAATAATACTTTTACCAATAGGATTATAAAAGCTTGTATGAATGAATCAACATGCATAAGGTGGTTTGGACAACTAACACGGTTTATTAACAAAGGTAAAGGAATCAAACAAGGTTGCCTACTGTCACCCCGTCTTTTTACCATTCTCATTGACGACGTTTTAAAAACTCTAGAAGAAGTACCATTCCTTCATCTCAATCAAGACCTAATAATATCCCTACCGATATGCCTATCATTTGCCGACGATATAATTATTTTAGGAACAAACTTTAGACAACTACAAATAATTTTATTCCCGACTTAAAGAAATCCTCCTTACGGTTGGACTAACAATCAAAACCACAAAATCAAAAATCTTGATCCGTGATCCGACAAATACCTGCAGGCGCACTCAAGTACTCCAAATTGGAGATGGTACTAATATCCAACCAGTCGAGGAGATAAAATAGCTCGGCACTTACATAACATCAGGGCACAGCAGAAGAGAAACAATAAAAACCCGCTGCAAGCAAGGAGCTAATAATTCAAAAATTCTAGTCCCTTTTATTAGGAAAACCAAGATGCAATGGCAACTAGCAAAAATTATCATTGAGACTACTGGAATGGACTAAAGGCCGCCGCGCTAACCAAAGCAAACCGATCCATGCTTAGACGGTACGAGCGAATTACTTTAAGAGACATACTTAGCCACAGCAAATGAGCAAGAGAATATTTCAAGAAATTTCTCTGACTGTGTTACTACGGTCATATATTACGGCAAACGAAGCCGCACGTACTCCACAGCGTTATAAAACTGAAAGCAAATAGGCTGAAGATTGGCAGGCTCATATTTACGTGGAAGGACTCGCTCTCACATGATGTGAAATACTATGATAAAACCCTAATAGAATAGAAACACCTAGCCGTAAACAAAAAGGAGATGAGACAAGCAGCTCAAACAATAATCGAAACAGAAGAAACTGACAGTGAATCCGACGCCAGCAGCTTACATACGAAACAACAACACCTATGAAACAATGACGCAGAACAATTAGCAAGCCAACCAAGTAACAAGCTAACATAATAATCAGGAAAAAACCACAACACCCAAGGCCAGATTGCCCAACCCATCATCATCAACGCTCAATCCTAACAACAATAAACCCGTCTTTACCCATTTTCCTATACCAGGCTCAGGATGCATATCTACTTGGTTGTAATCGATTGGTTTCAGCCGACTTGCGCGGTCGGTTGGCTGGTCGGCCGTCCTATCCCATCCCAGAGCGTGTCCCTCCTTATAAAATGTGCTACCTGGTATGCCGGTTTGACCGGAGCAGGCTTTGATCCTGGCTGGGCTAGTACCTCGTATCGTATCGTATCGTATCGTATCGTATCGTATTTTTTCGTAACATTCGCATAGAGCATTAGCTCAAACAAACAAACTATTGAAAATAATAGTTTAATTTTTTGTTTAGAATGTTGTAGGAAGGTTTGCCATTTCATAGGAAGTTATTTTGATCAACTAGCAAACAGGTGTGACAAAAATTAAAATGTTTTTTCACAACTCTTTATCCGTAAAAAAAACCTACATTTAAAGAGTCAAAAGTCCAGGAATCACCCCTACTGTGCGCCTGTTCGATTTGATCCATACTTCCAGGGACACCCCGTATAGGTACTAACTGTAATTACTTATTTTAAGGTATTCCCTTCCGAACAGAAGTGACCCTTATCCCAAGTGAATCTTATTCTGGAGTCTTCGCTAGAGTTATAAAGGTCTTCAAAGAAATGCACTGGTGGGTCATCGTCACCAACATGCTTCTGGTAGACGGACTATCATTCTTCTCCTTGGTTTATCTTGGGTATAAGTTCAAGCTGGTCAGGATGTACTTCGACAGTCTGAGGAAGAAATACTTGAAGAATCCTGAAAACAAAAGCAAGGAGGTCTTGGCTGTGGAGTTTGAGAATGACTTCGTTACTGGCATCAAGCTTCATGAAGATGCGCTTTGGTAAATCTACTTATTTTTTACTGCAAATGACTTTCTTATTGTTCTATAAATTTTTATTTGTTTTTATATGCACTTTGAGTAGTACGATAGGCTATTGTTAATATGACTGCTTGGCTGACTTTGCTTGCTTATGTCGCTTCAACTTCAATGCAATCTTTTTGACAAAATTAGTTTTCACTGAATAAATAACATCGGGAGGCTGAGTTGGTATCCTAGAACAGTAATTTGTGTCCAAAACATTTAACGAACCGAGTAAAGGACGCATTGCTGCGGCAGCAGACCGAAAAAGTCAAATTTAACTGATTAGAAAAGTTTGAGAAAAGAGTTCTGATTCTACCAGTTTAATTTAGTTTTTGCCAAACATGAGTTGTGACTGTAAAATTTTCTTTTAAAATAGGTACATTATTACATTAACTGTGTTTAAGGTGTGCTCGAAACGTCCAGTATGCCCTAGGAAACATCTACGGAGTGGAATTAGTTGAGACAACAGCAATCCTCGTTATCTGTCTTATTAAATTAGTTGTAAGTAATTTAAACTTTATCGTCTTGTTATTTACGTTGCGATTAGGAATGATGCAAGTGGTGGTCATTAGTTTGATATTAACTTGAATACATTAAACAGACGATGAAAAAGAGTATTAACCGCGGCAGATGGTGTAGTGAAAATTCAGCATTTTCCAGTAAACTTGCTGTAAGTTAACTTGCGTATGTCAATCCAGCCAATATCTGTCGCTCTGCAATAAGTATCATGCTCAAACTTGACCGGCTATAAAATTATGCACTGACTGTCTTTTGTTTTCCAGGATTCAGGAAGGAACATGACGTTTCTACTCGCGAACCTATTTTATATAGGCTGCCTATTGATACTCAACGGAGCTTATATGATGGCAGCAGGGGACGTGACGTACGAAGTAGGTGACATCTCTTTCATTTGAGTAGTGTTTGCCGGCGGACGTACGCTGTTTAGTATAACGTTGGCAACTAATGTGCAACTCTCTCTCTCACACGATATACCTACTTACTTATAGAACAAGAGAAATTGCCAGCTGCCGTGACAGCGCGGACGATGTACAATTTTAATTTACACACAGGATTTAGTCGGGTTATCGACTAGTTAGGTTTAGCTAGCTAGTTAAGTTGTCGGGTAGGATTTATTTTAAAGGTTGCAGGACGAAGCTGGTTGCAGGCCGCTTCTAACCAGCCGATCTGGAAGTCACTGGCTATGTTCAGCAGTGGACGTCCTGTGGCTGAAATGATAATGATGATTTAGTCGGGTCGATGGTAGACAAATAGAATTGGCGAAACAAAGCTGCGATTCCCCGCCAATATTTTTACAAGGACTGAACAAATCTTTACTATCGATTGTGGATAGAGCGGCAACACCCGGCGCCTCTTCAAGCGCAGGAAGAATTGAGGACCGAGACGGTTCCGAAAGCGGGGTTTTATGTAATGTACGAGTTGCTATGCACAATTTCACACCGAAACCGGCCGCGGTGTCATACAATCGCTTCCCTCTGGTCCGCTACCGGAGTGGGTTCTGGGCTTTACTGTGTATATCCCGCGTCTAAGATTCCGTACGATGAATTACCTCTAGTGTTGCCAAACTATTGACAGTTTGACTATCGATACTTAACCTTGAAATTCGGGAATATTATTTATTGTATTTATTTATTATAGGAAAACCAGGGTTTATACAATATTAAAATACATCAGTATAGCATCTATTAAACCACTTATAGGTCTTTACAAGTAGTCGATCGAATCGAATCGATATTATTGCACCACATTATAGCAATCAAACTATTAAAGTTTATTCAATAAGCTAGAAAGCTGTAAAGCTGTAATTTCACAATCGTTACTATCGAAAGTATCGATAAGCCTATCGATAGTTGGTTTTTATATAAGGTCCGATTTTATTAGTGTACATCCGGTTAACCTGTGACTTTAAAGGTGAAAAGCAATCGTAAGAACCAATTTTCAAATGTGTACCATAAAGGTTAAAAATCAAAATCAATATCAACAACATTGACTCCGTATTGCATAAACTCGTCTTATCTTTGGTACGTTTTAACCATCTGATTCCTTTCCCTTGTCAGAGGGAGAAAGAGTTGAAGATAGGACGAGTTTATGCAATATGAAGTCGATGTTGTTATTTTGTATTTTGATTTTTAACTTTTTTTTTTTTTTTTTTACTTAAGATGGGCTTACTCTTGACCCCAATCTTGCTCTAGAGCTAGAACTTTTTTAGTTTTTATGATATGACATTTGAAAGTTTGTTTTTACGATTGCTTTTCACCTATATAGTCACAGGTTAACAGGATGTACACTAATAAAATCGGACCTTATATTTGATATCGATAGAAGACATCGAGAGGCAACACTAATTATCCCCTATCTCTCTAACCAGGCTTCACAGCTCTCCACGTCCATGTTCCACTGTGGCTGGGAGATTGCCCGCCCGGGTCCCGGGTTCCGCACCCTGGCAGTGGTAGCTCTTCAGCGCAGTCAAAAGCCGGTTTACATGACCGCGTTTGGGGTCATCACGCTCTCCCAAACCAATTTGATTTCGGTAAGAGATTGATCACAATACATAAGTACATTAACCTTAGATCATCATTATCATCAGATCAAGTTTCAAGGTCATTTGGTATTACACTGTTACAGTGCTAAGTATTTTATAACATTTATCAATTTTCATCGACAAACACGATTAGTAAATTCCCCACCCAACTTCAAAATGATTGTTCACAAAGGGTCTTTATTAAAACTCCTAGTTAAAAACTAGACGTAAACCTAATGAAATGAAGGTACTTTCATTTTCGTTCAGCAGTAATTTTCATGTATATTTTTAGTGGCCATTATTTAGCTCGTATTTTAGGTTTCCGAAACTTATTTGGATTAAAATCAGTGTAAAGTCAAAAACACGTTGACCTACCCAAAAAGTTAAAAGTTCTCCAACAGATTTTAAACTTTAAGCCTGACATGTAGAGATTATTTTCAAGTGAGAAAATTTTACGATTTGTAGGTCGACGAGGTGTATTCTGTACCTGGAATACTTTACTCATATTGTTTTAATTTTACCTTTCAGGTCTTACGATCTTCTTATTCGTTCTTTGCTGTGATGTACTGAAGGAATCATCGATATAGCATTAATATAGTTTTATGAAACGTCAGAAAATAGTCACAGTATTGTTCACTTGCCAGATTCGTTGATTAAATTATTCTAGATTTAACCTAAGTCTGTTTTAAAACATTATTAGTTCAGTGATTCGACACGTGATAAGCTGCTCATATAAGTACATCAACTTTTTTTGGAAAATCGATTTCGAAATAGGAAAACATTTAGATTTCAATACGAACTAACGCACGTCCTCAATAATAATTTATGAAGCATCTGAAAACAGTAGTACACGATTTCGATGTTGTACTTTCATCGTAAAAGTTGTTGTATTGAGAAGAACGTGGTCACGTGGTTTTAAGGACTGTCCTATTCTTTTATACGCAATGGTCACCCTGTATGTGCAAGTAGTATTAAGGATCAGTTGAAAACACGAATAATATAAAGTACTACGTAGAGTATATAGCAGTTGTCAATAGTGTAAGCACTTCAGTATTTAATAAAATATATATATAAAAAGTCTTCTATTTTCCTCTATTAATTATCTACTGCCTATTTATACTAAAAGCCTACCGTCACCCTACGTACCCTGCTGAAAACCAGCGTCGTGATACGTCCCTGACTGTCACGACAAATGCTGAGCGGGGGCCTTTTCGACACATACTGCTTTTTATTATGCTGTAAATGTTTTTTTTCCTTTTGTATTCTGTGTGTGTCAAATAAATCTTTTTCTATTCTATTCTATTCTATTCTAAAAGATTCGAATATCCCAAACCTTCTTTGGTCCATGTTTGATCCTACACCAGTTCGCTGTAACAATATTATATTTTCGGCCTCTCCTAAGCGGATTGGGCGTACTTAATTAATTTTGCAATATTCGCGAGGGCCATAATATTAGAACACGAAAACCCGTTTCAGTGTATTGTCTAAGTAAATAGGTGAGAAAATTTCATTTTACTTCTGCCGCTTTATTTCAATCACAATAATCGATATAGCTCAAAAGACGAGTACTTACCAAAGCTGAGTGGGCAAAGTGGCAGTGGGCTGCGGGGAGTGCGGGGTAACCATGAACTCTTAAAACAATCTCAAAGCTATCAAATCTGTCAATTTTGGTACGTCATTACATACAAAATTTGACAGATTTGATAATGTTTGACAGATTTGTGATTGTTTTAACAGTTCATGGCAGATCTTATTCTATACTTGGCGTAAAAGGAGCGGTGGCCAAAATAGGAACTAATATTTTCAGTACTGCTATAAGTTTTTGGTGGAGACAAGTAGCGCCACTTTTCAGCGGTCTTTATATTTGACGAAAATTATATATGTGTGCAAAATTTCATGCAAATCCGTTCAGCGGTTTACGCGGATTGAGTCACAAACATCCAAACATCCTTACAAACTTACGCATTTATAATACGACGAGTATTAGTGGGATATTTTTAGATTATTCATAAATGGTGTCATGTTTCTAAACTCGGCTCTCTTCAATTTTAACAGCGGCATTTAATTAACACTTCTTAGCCTAGTGATCTAATATTATTTTCATCAGATGTAACTGTGTATGGTATGAGCATGTCTGGTCAACGCCATATATCGTAGGTTTAGTACATATTAAAAACGAATAGATGTCACTACAAGGCTCATTAGGATTGGGGTTGATTTCAATGAACGATAACTCTTGATAAAAACGTTATCAAAACACTTTTATAAAACTTTTGTTTTTTAAAAATGAAATGTTAATAGAATTTAAACATTTATTTCAAAACAAATCATTTTAACTAAAATTTAAAACATTTACTGTATAATGCCATCTATCGGTTTTAACTTAAACTATCATTTATGAAAACGCAACGTCAGTTATTGGATTGAAAAAAACTATTCACGGCATTTATGTTGATTATAGAGGTAATATGCATTTCGTATTATTTTATCGAATAATTTATAAAAATAAATAAAGGAAATCCAAAATTTTAAATAAAAGTATTTTTTTTTAAATGAGTTATTATATACTCTCTGGTAATTAACGGGCAAAAGCAAGAAGCTTCAAAATAATGTTGGTTTTCGACAGCCGTCAAATATTTGTTTGTAGGGCTACCAGTTGGAGCATTGTAGTTTTATAATATGGGGATTTGTTTTAATATTTGGGAAGTGATTTTAAAAATCAATTTTTAGGAGAAAAATATGGACTAGCAATGTTTAGCCAAAAAACGTTTCCCAAAATATTGCAACCCATTTATTTTACGCAAATTTTCATTTGGCAAAAAAGCATTTATCAAAACAACTCATTGCAATTTTTTAGTTACGAAATCTCTTTTTTGGGATATTATTGTATAACAAATAATTGTTTGGTCATGTTTCATTTATTTAAATATTATTTAATCAGATGATTCATTTGGCACAACTTACTCTTTGCAAAATATTGCATGGCATACGATTTACATGCTTACGATCAAACATTGAAATTATCATGTTGCATCGACGTTTGTTTTACCTTGGAAAAATAATAATTACCGGTAAAAAATGGTTGAAATGGCTAAAAGGGTTTTAAGAGTTTTGCTTTGATCGAGAGAGAGATTTGATCCCACAAGCAATAATTTTGGAATAAATTCTGAAGGTGAATCTAAAAAAGACAATTTGGTAACCCTATTCACGATTCCAATTTTTTCATCAATCATTTTATTTGAAGGCATTTGTGTGTCACGTCCAAAGGTCAAGTCTAAATGACGTAAATATGTCATAAACGGTCGTTTCAAGTTAAAACCTAATTAGTAATTTCGTTATTGATTGTCAAGTATCGATGCCCAAGTGCTAATAATTCGGGATAATATTCCATGGGGTGCGACTTCGGATCTTGGTCGGCGGCAATATTTTTTCGAAATCCAGACTTGTATTAAAATATTTTGATGTAAAATTGTTTATTTACATTTAAAACAATTTTTAATTACTAAAGTTAGTACTAAACTTTTGCATATATTTTTTTACATAATATTCACATAATAAATAAAATTAGTAAATGGGTCAAAGCATCATCAGTTTTCATAAAAATTAGGATCATACTCTAGTGAAATCAGAAACCGACTAAAATGAAAATAAATTCAAAAGTTATGAATGCGCACAAAAAGTTATTCAAGATAATGTAACCACTAGAAAAAAAAAAGACCGCAACAGGCGGGATCCATACTCACACGTCTCAATACACTACGAGCGAGTGCCTTTCCAACTAAGCTACGAGGACGTTAGAACGGTTTTCGAAATTTGTCAAGTGTTAGTTTATATTTTTTTGACAGAAGTGTGCAAACAATTGTAAACCTTATGGTGGTTTGTCATTCTCTGACGGAACGAAACAGAAATTAATGTAAATAAATTATGCTCTATGAATTATGTGCAAGTTATCTATCATTGCGCAGTAGCGCCATCTAGTCAGAGAATGAAACAAACGATGGCGTAGGTAAGTTTTAATTCCATTTACTCACCACCTTCGCTGCCTTTCGCGCGAGTTAAGGTGGAAATTTTCAAAGTACCGAGACTGACTCTCTGTTTTACGTAGTATAATTTTTTCTCTATGGTATGAGTCAAGAGCACGAACGATATTTTTGTGGATCATAAGTTACCTATTTGATTGTGTTGTAAATAAAATGCTTTCGTCAATTTTTTTTTTGTTTTTATTCCCTTGTGAGAACTATTTTGATTGAGTGATAACTTCGTTAGATGTACCGGCAAGCGCAGCGTAAGATGTCGACCAAGCCAACATGGTGGTATAGGTTGCTGGAAGCCGCTTTAAGCAGACCACTTCCAACCAACCAGCCAATCGATTAAGAGGAATACGTTTAGTGGACTTCCTTTTTTAAAATGACGATGTTCAAAATAAAATATGGTCAAGATATTATGTCCCTGTTGCTTAATTGGTAAATCGCCTGCGCGCTAAGCAGGAAATTAGGGTTTAAATCCTGGCATTACATATCTCCAGCAGTGGACTGCAATAGGCTGTTATGATGTTTAAAAGATGTCCTTGCGGCCCAGGCCAATATATATTTTTTTAAATGCCGCGTTTAAAAAAAAAAATGGGTCAACAAACAATGTTACACAAAAAATCGTAGGTAAATATTACTTAAAGATATAGAAAACGTAGTTATTGTGCCACCAACATCGTAATCCACAGATTGGTAAAATATATTTAGGTGTCAGAGTGGTGAACCTGATGCTCTTAACTTATTATTACCTGTACTTCACTGTAGAAATGTAATGTAAAGAAGCTAATAATTCTAATTTATTTCAACTTAACACGATTTATTGTACCAGTTTATTGAATCTACCTACGCGCGTAGCGAAAATGTGCATTATAAGAGCTAACTAACCCATACATAGGCGAGCGTTTGCCAGGATTACTGCGACACTTATTTGATGCGAAAATGGCCATTATTTTGCGGCAGTGCGTCCTTAAGGGAATTCGGTGGCTTTAGTGTGTATAGCCCTCTACTCCTAAACGTACCTATCCTAAATCTCCTAAACAACGCAAGCTCAGCATAAGCTTGGAATATTCAATTTGACGAGCCGTTGTTTGTATATTTTTTGCAGATTGAAAAGAGTACTTCGAAGATTCCTCTTTTTTTAAATTTTGCACCAAACGTCTGATTTCCCACGCCTCTAGGCCGGCGTAATAATTTGCGAGTAGCTTTGACACGGCTTAGAACATTATTGTTTGTCAAACCCTCTTTGATCACAGCCCTCCGTCAATCAGGGCCCGAGATTCTTGCTTATCTTATCGAGTTTATTTTATAATATAATGTTTAGTGTTTTTTTTGAATAATAATAAAGGTACGATTTTAAATAATACTTGGGAGTTAGAATAAGCTCTTTTACACGGCCCATTGCAGCGAGCTATGGAAAGGTCGATGCTTGGGATTTCGTTAAGGTATAAAATCCGAAACGAGATTATGCAGAAGACCAAAGTAACGGACATAGTCCAAAAATGTTGGGCTGGCCACATCTGCCGCAGAACCGATGAAAGATGGAGTAAACGGGTTCTCGAGTGGCGACCACGCCTTGGCAAAAATGGTAGTGTAGGACGCCCCCCAGCCCGATGGAACGACGACCTTAGGCGATGGCTGGCAGTGACTGGATGAAAAAAGTGGGAGGTCGTGCTCTTTGACGCTCTTTACGCCCAGCAGTGGACTGCAATAGGCCGCGTAGATAGATAGATATAATTATTTAACCCTACCACTGTTTTGAGATAATATTGTCAGAACAATAAAACCCCATCGGGTTTCAACTCATTTTTGTCTTGAAAAGTACTTTTCAAGTATGCCTACGTACTGCGCTTTCTGTAATATAATATTTGTTACTCTATGGAACCCTCTCTCGAAGGATTCAAGCCCCTCTCTATTGGCACTCATCCTGTTTGCCTCCTCAGTCAACAGCGATTTGTGTGTCCTCACAGGTGCGTATTTGTATGGGACAGTTTCGGGTACATAGCCTTATTGGAAGATTATCCCCCGTACCGTGAGATCTTTAAGCACCACTTCGGAAGTGAGGCTACACTTAACTCAAGTGCTTAGGGGACGCATTTTCAATTTTTATTGCTTGGGAAGACAAATAAGCGAGTGTGAATATTGAATGAATCAGAAGAAGCGGATTTGTTATTTTGGCTAGATTACACTACACTTTTGACTAGAAAATGGGAACACAATTTTATCCCATAGACTAGGAGTTAGTCTATCCATTGTCCGGAAATAGTGAGGATATTGATTGATTTCTATCGATTAGTCTTAAATGTAGGTAATACCATTATACAAACTTGACGAATAAATAACAATAAATAGTATTGATGACTAGAATAGTTAGTTATAGTAGAATACTTGAAATAGTATCGTTCTTCTGATAGCACTGAAACTCGACAGTGTTCGAGACTATGTACCTCAAGAGATGATAGAAACATCGATACATGGTCTTTTTGTTATCACTAGTATAAATTAAAATTTTCATTAAGTCAAGTTTTCAAAGTGAAACTCGCTCAATTTACAGAGCTTTAACTTCAAGTCATTACTTAGTTATTACATTTGAAAGCTATTATCTTGTCGATAGAGACTTTCTATTGTAGAAACGTTGTTACAAACCTCTTTTTGTTATCATATACTTTAACTAAAATAAATAAAAACACCTAAGCTGGCAACCAGAGCCAATGCATTACCTAACGACATCTCAAAAAACTATAAATCTATGCCTAGAGCAAGATAACGTCTTGGCAGAGAAATAACATTAAATCAAAAAGAAACAAACATTCATCTTCCAATTTAAAAGTTCGTTGCAATGTCCAATGGAATTTGTATCTCAATAGGAATGTAGAAACTGGCCAGTGTTGTCAACTTATCGATACAATGACTAGCAACATTACCTTTCGATAGAATCTGTTTCTAAAATTAAAAAAATCGAAAGAATAATAAATTAAACTTTGGCTTTCTCCAAGCAATTTGTCTTGTTAAACATTAAGGACAGTTAATTAACGCCTCATAATTAGGCTAACATATTACTACTTAACACTTAAATACGGGAAGCATTTAGGATGAAGTAATTTCCATCTGGATTTCGTTTCTGGGAAAATCGTACCATATATGTAGGGTATGGGTATATGTAGGGTTTTGTAGTAGTTAAACCGGTTGTTTTCGAAGATGGTTTGGTCTTTTAACAATATTAAATTTCCGTATTCAGCTGATATCAGTCAGTGTATATACCAAAACATCTCATTACTACGATACTAGAATAAATTACAGGACTACTGAATGTTATCAATCATCATTGACGACCTCCGTAGTCGAGAGGCGAGCACGCCGGACTGTAAATGGCGCCGCCATCTCTGAGGTTCCGGGTTCGATCCCCGGTTGGGTCAATGTAGAAAACGAACTTTTCTATATTGGCTCGGGTCTTGGTGTTGTGGTGCCGTCGTTGTTTCTGATTTCTATAACACAAGTGCTGTAGCTATATGTACATACTTTAGGATCAGAGAAATGTATGTGATATTGTCTAATATTTATTATTTATTTATTATTATTATTATCATTATCATCATCAGCTTTGGAAATTCAATGCTAAACATAGCTCATAGAACGCCACAGCGAGCAGCTCTGGGCCGTTTGCATCTAGCCAGCCAACTTTGTCTAGGTCTACTAGGTACTAGGTCATCAGTTAACCGCGTCGAAGGCTTATTCATATTAGAATGTAAATTCATGTCCTATCTATTCGTAGTTGGACCCATCGGGAAAAACTAATTTGTTTTATACTAACGATATAATGTCCCATACTATCGATATATTCTAGTGCGCCTACTATCGACATCACTAGCCTGGACTGGGGCCAAATGGAACACGGGGCGAGGCCAAATGGGGACATCTCGGGGACAACGGGAATGTAAATGTCACAATTTGCTCATACGCGTTTCCGGGTCCGACTTTTAAAGTCTTTTGCACTTTAATTGTATACTTAAAAGAGATGAAAGGTTCACGCCTTTTCGTATAATAAAAGCTTGATGACAATGAAGATGAGGAGTTATGTATAGTGTCCTTTGCTTACAATAGGATAAGGTTAAGGATAGGAGAAACAAAATCTACCTCACAACTTAATTTTTACTGTCCTCCTTCTAAAGACCTATGTAACTTATGTAATGTGACACGCCATAAATGATTTGAATTTTAATATCAAGTTTGTTTAGAACAGTTGCATGTAGTGGTAAGATCGCAATTTGCATCTCTTTATATTTTTTCTGTAAGGTACAGGACATTAGGTATTTGCTTTGTGTGGTGTGCAATATAATGTGTCTAATTATTTGTCTGGGTCCAGGCATCGAACCGACACAAACCTAGTATTAAATAATGTCATTTGATAGTCAATAATAGAATTAATATATGTAAATTCTCACTCAAAGGATCTGATGACTGATCTGTAATGGCTAAGTTAGAGATTATTCATAGTATTCATGTAAAGAACACATAATTTTCAAAAAAATATTAAGAAAATCAATTGAGCGAATAGATCTAGAAATCGCATGAAAAAAAAGAAACAAAACACAATGTGTCAAAGAGAAAGAACCCACAATAGATGTCAGATTGGGAACCCATTTTATATTTTAATTGAACCAGATAAATTCGGGCAAAGGCAAGCTAGTTGTTAATAATATTCGCAGTAAGAGTCTGAAACATTTTTTTAAACGAGTTTTGGGAGTTTACGCAATTTAGAAGAGCGCCTTCATTTTCCAAGTGACAGTCTATTGTTTAATTCGGTAGTACCTACTGTTTTATTTTATTTTGGAGTGTACATAAAATAAAACAAAAGAACTGGGTGTACTGAGGGCGTAACTAAGCGTCAGCTGATGGGCAAAATGTGAAAAGTTTTTGCGAAGTGAACCCGACATCTTGAATGGAGACAAAATCTGCGTGTTAGAATCACAAAACAATACACAAGAGGACAGAAAAACTGTAATTTTATTCTACTAATAGGTATTCCTTTTTTACATTACTTGTAACTAACGAACAGCGAGTTAATTCATCTAATCTAGAAATACAATTTTTAACCAAATATAACTGTATTATTCATCTGCATTTGAACATTCGGATGACCTACAATAGTTATGCCTTATATGGGCTCATTAGATTCATTTTAGAAATCCCTATCTGTGTGCATTTTATATATTAGATATTAATTCGCTTTAAAATTTATCGAAAAGCTTACTTTATACACTCGCGAGCAATGTAAAAGTTCCACCCACAAAATGCCGACAAACACCTTAATATCTCCTAAGACATAGAACCTAGCTTCATAAATTAAAAAGTTAAATAAAAGTTAAATATTCTGATGCGCTGTTAAATGTACTTCAATATTGCAGACGGCGTCATTAAGCCAGCCTTTTCCGTTTAGGAGTAATTTGGTGCTATATGGACTTTTTATATATTTTATACACTGGAACTTTTTCATTGCTCGCGAGTGTACCTATATTTATTATTTTATTAATCTCACACTAGGCTCCTAAAGTGGAAAACAAGGCTGAATGTATATTTTTGTGTCCGAAGATAATCGCAACAAGGGCTCGTTTATAGAGAAACATAGAAAAATATATTTTAATTATTGTCTACGAGGATGAATATTGTTATTTTTATTAAAAATACGCGGTGAATGTTTTACATTAATTTACTAAAAATGGAAAGTCAATGGCCGGATATTTTTGACGGTGAAATTTATTTAGATTTATTCGAACGCTGACTACTCTTGAACGGCTACGTAGATAGATAGATACTCTTAATTGCACACTACACAAAACAAACAGTACACAGAAAGAAATACATTGAGAATGGTACAATTTAGGCGGTCTTATCGCTAGAACCGATCTCTTTCAGACAACTCTTAGGTAGAGGACAGTTAAATAAAAGTACGACATTACATTTGACATTACGTACTTTTTGTTTATTTTAATACGACAAACGAGAAACGGCTAGTACGAACTCGTATTGTAATTTGTGATCTTCATCATCATCTCAGCCTATTGCAGTCCACTGCTGGACGTAGGCCTCTTCCAAAGAGCACCAAAGAGCAGGATCTGCCGCTTTTTTAATCCATCCACTGCCAACCGTCTTCCTAAGGTCGTCGGTCCATCGAGCTGGGGGGCGTCCTACACTACTATTTGTAATAGCTTTATGAAATAAAAATGGATTTTTTCGCTTATACTAACCACGGAGTTAAGTTCATACAAATATTAAGTAAGTAAGTAAGTAAGTAAGTTTACAGGTTGTGTGTTAGGAGAGGAATGATAACACCGAAGGCTGAATAAAGACTGTTTTATTAATTAAAATAGCTTGTTTATATACCTAAGACTACATACCCATTACATCTACCCTTTTATGAAAAAGAACAATATTCATAATTCATTTAGAGTACAGTACATAATTATATTTATAAGTACTTAACTATCATGACAATAATAACAGTGATAATTATACATTCATTAATACATTTGGTATTACGAGTAAGTACACAGGTAATATGAATCCGCTTACAACGACAGCTGATAACTGTCCGTGTCTATTTTTAGATACAATGTTTTTATTAATCTACTTGTACAATTTCGTTCTATTTTTATGAACGATGTCTTCCTTACCATTTTTTAATATTTTTACATTACAACCCAAATCATCTATCACTAAATATGGTCCTAAATATATTGGATCCATTTTATTATCTGAAGGATTTCTTAACAGTAAATAATCATTTTTCTTATAAATAATTGGGTTAATATTAATATCATAATTGTTTTTTCGCTTAATTTTGCTTGTAATTAGATTATCCCGAGCATCCTTTTGTGCTAGTTGTAATCTATACTTGAACTCTAATGGATAGCTATTATGAGCGTATAAAGGATCTACGACGGTGCCATTAAGGTTACATGGTATTTTACACCGTTTACCAAACACCAGCTCGTGTGGTGTATACTGTGTTTCACAGTGCACCGTGTTATTGTAGGCAAAGCACCAGTATGGCAACCAGCAACCCCATTCACCTGTTTTGTTTTCGCAATACATTCTTAAATACGCACCCATAGTTTTGTGTGTGTTTTCCAAAGCTCCGATACTCTCATGATGGTATGCTGTGGATGCAATTTGTTTTATTTTTAAGAGTTGGCATATTTCCTTCATTGTACTTGCTATAAATTCGGTACCGCGATCGGTTGCTATTACGCTAGGGATGCCAAATCTTAAAATAAAATTATTTACGAAAGCTGAAGCTACACTTACCGAATCTTTATTTTGTAGGGGATATGCCTCAACGAACTTTGTTAATTCGCATTGTAGTGTTAAAATATAATAAGAGTTTGATGAATCTTTAGATAATGGTCCTACTATGTCCAAAAATACTTTTTCAAAAGCTGAATTTGCAGTTGAGGTTATTACCATGGGTTGCTTGGTGCCGACTGAATATTTCTGTTTGTTACACTGGTCACATTTGGAAACATATTCAATTATATCTTTTTCCATACTAGGCCAGAAATAAAATCTCTTAATATTATTCGTCATTCGCTTGATACCTGCGTGGCCACTAGTAGGTAACAAGTGAAAATCGTTTAATATTACCTTTCTGTCGTCTAAATTATTTACTCTTTGCGCGTTATTTACTATGCATATGCGCAATTTTTCCCAATTTGGGTAATCACCAATTGCATTTATTAGCCCATTAATAAAATCTTTATTTATTTCATTTCTAAGTATGCATACTTCTCTTATTTTGTGTTTTTTACATATTAATAACAATTCTCTCATCAATTCGTCTCGCGTAATCGATGATCGAGATATTGTATTTAAGTAAATCTTCGAGCTTTTGGGCACATAGATAAAATATTTATATCTTTCTACTATTTCTTCTCTTAACAACCTTTTATATTTTAACTCATTACATATGGATAGTTCTGTGAAATGTTTTGGTTTTTTAATTATTTCCACAACTCTCGGTTGATCAGGCCTCGAGTTAGTGTCAATATTATCGACCGAAACATTACAAGTACTTCCGATATTGCTACCATCTTTAAGTTTTCTAACTTGTGCTCTAGTCATCACATTTATTTGTTCGCTCATATTTATTAAATCATCAGATGTGATATTAATTCGCGATAAGGCATCTGCTGCCGAGTTTGATTGCCCTTTTATGTATTCTATCTCAAACTTGTATTCTTCTAGTGATAATCTAAATTTAATGAGTCTGCTCGATGGATCTCGCATAGAAAATAAATAGACAAGTGGCCTATGGTCGGTCTGTATCTTAAACTTTTTTCCATATAAATAGGGTCGGAAATATTTAACGCTCCACACTATTGCTAAGAGCTCCTTTTCAATAGTTGGATATCTTGTTTCCGCCTTATTTAAACTTCGGCTAGCATAAGCGACAGGCCGACCATCCTTGTTACACAACACGGCCCCTATGGCTTTACCTGATGCGTCTGTTTGTAATAGAAATTCACTTGTATTAGAAAAATCGGGATACTGTAAAACCGGTGGCTTTATTAACGCTGATTTTAGATTTTGGAATGAGTTTTCACATTCTTTTGTCCAATTAAAGGTTACATTTTTACAAGAAAGTTTATTTAAGGGATTAGCTATTTTTGCAAAATTCGGAATGAATCTACGATAATAGTTCGCAAAAGCTACGAATCTCTTTGTTTCGTCATTATTTTGTGGTGTGGGGTAATTTACTACAGTTTTAATTTTTTCAGGGTCAGGTAAAATTCCCTCTTTTGAAACAACATGTCCCAAGTATAACATTTCTTTTTGCAAAAATGTACATTTACTTGGGTTTAACTTTAAATTGATTTTACGTAATCTAGTGAAAACATCCATGAGATTTTGATTATGAAATTTTAAGTTTCTTCCAAAAACTACCAAGTCATCTTGATAAATTAGACATTTATCGTAGTTAAGGCCTGACATCGCAATCGTCATCATACGACTGAAACTATTAGGACTAGACTTAAGACCCATCGGCATCCTGGTCATTTGGTACTGATTTTTCCCTGTTGTGAATGCGGTGCAAGGTCTACTTTCCTTTTGAAGATTAGTTTGATAAAATCCTTGATAGAGATCTAGGTGCGTAAAGTACATTGCACCAGATAAGGAATCTAAAATTTCAGTGATGTTAGGCAGGGGAAATTTGTCGTCTTGAATCTGATTATTGAGTTTACGGTAATCTATTACTACTCTCCATTTCTTTTTTCCTGATGAATCTAATTTCTTGGGAACTAATAGCAATGGACTTGACCACGGGCTCTTTGAGACTTCTATTATACCGTCATCCAACATTTTTTGAATTTGGTCATCGATCTCTGCTTTTTGTGAATGAGGCAATCTATACTGTTTGGTGTAAATTGGTGCGGTATTTGGCTTTAGATCAATAGTTTGTTCGTAAATATTTGTGACACCTAGTTTATCTCCCGGTAAATAAAATACATCTGGAAATTTTGCACAAATATTTTCTATAGATTTTTGTTCTTCGCAAGTTAATCCCGTTAATTTTAATAACGAAAATAATTCTTTAACCCTTTTTGCATTCATAACTGGTTTTTCGAAGTTGCAAATAATGTAATCATTTAAGTTATTTGTATTTGCTTTGAAATAACTTAATTTAATCTCTTTTTCTCTAGTATTTAAAATTCGAATTGGAATTTTTCCATTTTTGGGTCTTACTAAAGTGCTACCTAAGTAGACCCCTTCACAGAGTTCTTGGGAGTGTATAAAACAATCTGTTTTCTCGTCAGTACTTATATAATGAATGGATTCGGACCGCGGTGGTATGACTAAATATGAATTCGATGTAGGTGCCATGTACTCAAACTTTACGTTAACATATTTGTTGTTTTCTGTGTAAAGTTCTAATGTGTTTAATTCGAAATCTAATTTAGCTTTATAGTTGCTGAAAAAATCGTGCCCTAAAATTCCGTCAGTTTTGCATGGTAGTTTATCAAAGACGAAAAATTTTTGTGTAAAAATGTTGTTATTAATGTTTAGGTTAAGGTACACGTAGCCCAAAGAAACTATGTCACCGCCAATACCTTTTACGTTAACTTCATTTTTATGGAATGGTATTTGTAAACTTTTGATACACTGATACTTAACAGCAGAGATCGATGCCCCCGTGTCAATTAACAAATCGTGTCTATATTTGTCAATGAAACTTGTTACTTTGCACAAGCTGTTACACGAGTATACAAAGCTATTCTCGAAAAAAATGATTCAGAGATTCCAAATGTGAATCTTCTGAGGGGACATTGTTCATTGTTGCCATGTAGTTTACGTTGCTACGAGCTGGTTGACCGCGATTGCGACCAAAGTTTCGGCCTCGGTTATTACGATAACTTGTACCGCGATGATTATTATTTTGTTGAGATTGAGACCATACCTGATTTTGCTGACTGTATGGTGGCCGCTGATATCCTCGCGACCTATTGAAGCTCCGAAAGCCCCGTTGCCTTGTATTTTGACCTCTTTGAGACCTTCTTTGAGCTGATCTGAAATTAGATTTTTTGTACATACCCATTATACCTTCAGATGTGGATGGAGTGTTGACCTCCTCGTCCTTTGCAGCTTGAATGGCATCTGTTAAGGAATTGTAATTACGAGCAGCTATTATGGTGCTCAATCGACTATTTCGCAGGCCGTCACTGAAACTTTTAATGGCCATTTTTTCGTTTAATGGTCTTAAGACTTTGTATTTTTCTGAATCGCCATTGGCTTGCGAAATGGTCAGATCGGCAAACAACTCAGATATATCTTTTCCGAAATCGTCTAATGTCCTATTATTTTGTTTGCAATGTAATAACTTGGATTGCAAAGCTGTGTAGCTTTTTTGTGGCAATAATTTGCGTCGCATATCCTTTATCAACTCATCGATAGTAGTATATTGCTGTGACAGCTGTAATTTTGCCTGCTGGGACAACCTACTCTTTAACACAAATTGTATTAATTTATTTTTGCAATCTATTTCCATCAATATAGAGCTGTAATATTCTATGCCCTCTATCAAGTTTTTTGTACTGTCGATATCATTTGTCATAATAGGTAAGATGCTCAACGCAATTTTTAAATCAAATTTTTCGTTAGCCATATTGTCACTTGATTTGGAAGAGAGGTCCTCTTCTTTCACACAACACAAATTTAAAATTTCGTCATATAGGTAGGAAAACTCTTCACAAATTTTATTTATTAAAGTAATTTCTGTATTATTTATTTGTTTTGAAGATATTTTATTTTTACATAAGGTGGTATAACTGTTATACTTTACCAAAACCTTATTTGCTTCTTCTCTTTTGACTTCTAAAATATTTCCTGTTCTTCTGCTAGGCCCAATCTTTATTAGGTAAGTTCTAATAGATTTTAACTCTTGAAAAATTACACCTAATTCTTCGGCCATCAAAATAAGTATAACATGACATTATGACTAACGCCTAGCATACATAATAGAAGGTTACCTTTTATACTTAATAAATTATGGTTATGAGATTAAATATGTTAGCGCTTACTTACACTGCGCCTTGAGATACACGAGTAAATAAACGTTTATAAAATAATGTTATTATTTTACCGCCACTCTTTACGCACTGCACTTTTGAGCCGAAACACTGATTACACTTTTACACCTCGTTACACTGCCGTTCTTCGAGCTCCTTCTGCTGTCGACCACGGAGAAGGCTTGCATACCTTCTTAAATTGAATTCGTTAATGTGCCGCTGCACCAACTTTTTGTGGCATCTTCTGTACGTTTTATAGATGACTATGATGAGACCAATTCCCATTACAAGCACGATGCTTAATAAGATCACATTCGTGGTACTTGCGTGAAACTTTAGTTGCTCCAAGTGCGAGGAATTTTCGCCGCCAGCTGCATTTTGCGCGATTATTACTCTGTCCTCTTCTTTAGTTTGCTTAGAACCCATTTTGAGTATTTTTTAGATTAAACGAAACACTGGTAAACAGTTCGTCACTTAGCGTTATTATGATTGAATAAATCATCTTGAAACTAATTTGGTGATGATCAGTCCAAATGTTGCACTAAATACGGTAATGGAATGCGCGTAGCTCCTGTTACCGGCGCGACGGCGGCAGGGTCGCCATTTACAGGTTGTGTGTTAGGAGAGGAATGATAACACCGAAGGCTGAATAAAGACTGTTTTATTAATTAAAATAGCTTGTTTATATACCTAAGACTACATACCCATTACATTATGTACCTCGTTAGATAAAGATGTTATTTGACCGAGGGGACCATGTTAAAATTAACAGTTAATATTGGACAACGTTACATAAATTGCTCTGATTGCTATCTTAGTAGCTAATGCAGTTATGTTATAGAAATCAGAAACAACGACGGTACCACAACACCCAGACTCGAGAAAATATAAATAATTCCTTTCTTACATTGACCGACCTGGAATCGAACCGGGAAAAGCCGGGACATCAGAGATGGCGACGCCAAGTCCAGCGTGTTCGCCTCCCGGCTACGGAGGTCTTCTTGTCAAACCCCCATGACAATTTATTAATGTGTTTAATACTGTGTATTTAATATAGTTCCTATACTTAAGAAACGCCAAAGAAGAAGAAAAAACCGGCCAAGTGCGAATCGGACTCACGCACGGAGGGTTCCGTACCATTATCAATAAAACAGCAAAAAAACACGTTTGTTGTATGGGAGTCCCCTTAAATATCTTTTTAATCTGTTTTTTAGTATTTTTTTGTTATAGAGGCAACACAAATTGAACGGTTCATGAGATACAGCTTGGTGATAGATGGACAGACAGACGGACGGACAGCGGAGTCTTAATAATAGGGTCCCATTTTATACCCTTTTTCAAGAGCAAATAAATGATTATCTTATCTTACCCTTTGGGTACGGAACCCTAAAAAGATTATAATAGATATGAGAAAACTAAACATGATCCACAAATTTTATTGCCATTACATTCTTTCGACAAATTAAATAATAGTTCATTATGATACGAGTGTGCAAAGTTAATAATCAATGCACACGAGTTCCATACGACGTCTTTCAACACAATTGCGAGGAAAAAAACAAACTAAAATCTAAAATACCTTAGAATAGTTTGTTACGGGATTGCTACCATGTACCTTATTTTTGAGTTCCCGATATTTCGGCACTGTTGCAAGCGCCATGATCACGGAGTAACTGAAGATCTTGCGGGTAAGTTGTTAAGGGCAAACATATCGGTCTACCCTCTTTCGCTGTCTTTTATTGCACGCGTCGGTACCATTGTCTACAAACTCACTATTTTCTCGCACCTGTTCTCGACACACAACACTAACAGTATCTGACCGCGAAAAAGCAGTTTGTTGTTTTTTCCGGTTTTTGCACATACGAATCACTGGATTCCAGACACTTGACAATTTTAACCCATCCTCGCGATTGAAATTTTTGTACTTTGTAATTTCAATCGCTTCCCTGACCATTCTTGGTATGTAGTGGCGTTCTGTCGCAATGATCTGAGGGTTGTGAAACTCAATCCAGTGATTTAGACCTGATTCCAACAAATGTTCCGCGATTGCCGATTTCTGTTTGTCGTTGTTTTTGACCGGTTTTATGTGTTCCTTCATTCGGCACGCTATGGTACGTTTTGTTTGGCCGATATATGAACTGCCACAGCTGCAGTCAATCTTATAGACACCTGGTTTCTCCATTGGGAAACTGTCTTTTGGAGATCGTAGACATTGTATTACTTTTCTTAATGGAGTGAAGACAGTATTAAGTGAGTATTTATGAAGTACGTTTGAGATCTTGTCTGTCACTCCTCTTATGTATGGCAAGAACACAGGTTGCCTGTCTACTGTGTCTTTAAAGTATCTTGATTTGTGTCTAGATGGTAGCTGCCCTCTATATCCATTATTCTGTAAGACTTTTTGAACATAAACTAAAAGACAGCGAAAGAGGGTAGACCGATATGTTTGCCCTTAACAACTCACCCGCAAGATCTTCAGTTACTCCGTGATCATGGCGCTTGCAACAGTGCCGAAATATCGGGAACTCAAAAATAAGGTACATGGTAGCAATCCCGTAACAAACTATTCTAATATTAGTGACCATGAAAGTCTAAAATACCTTCCCCTTTTTTGCTGTTTTTCTCTGGATTTTGGCGGCAACAGGCTATCACTTGCGTTTCGTGCCTCAATGAGTATTTGCGACGGGGTGAATAACATTTTACTCGTCTTTACCATTTAAAGTCTACATCTTTGATAGTAATTAACCACACAGCAATAACTTTACCAAATATTTAGGGAAAATGGCACGTAAGTTTTTTTTTTTTTCGCGCGCCGCAATTTTGATGCGCGCGCAGGTTCAATAATGGCACAGGAAAAACTGGCTGTTCAGCCGGAGTAGCAGAAATTTAAAAAATAACATAAACTATAAATTATTGTTTCTAAAAATGATAGTTAAGTTAATTTGTGTTTATTAATATACAATTTGATAACATGCGATATTTATTTGTCATCGTAACCCTGAAATAATTAAAAATAGGTAAAATATTCAAAGTTCTTTTATGTCTATAAACTTTTGCTGGATTTAAAAAAAAAAAGTTTACTTTACCGCACTAGTGCGATAATGTTATTACAACACAAGTGCGTAATATGATGAATTATAAAACTAAAAACGGTGTTATAAGAGTAAATTTACAAGCAACTGTGTTGAAAAATATATAACACAAAGTTTACAAAGTTTGATGTCTTTTCCCACAGACTTGTGTTTGAACCCCAATGTACAACTAGCCTAAGTAGAAACTTTCCGTGTATGAGAAATATTAACGTCGTCGTAAGTCCCAAAGTTAGCGAGATAGGGTTGTTGGTATTTTCTAAGATAGATATCGATGTATTGTATCGAACTCAGAATTGATTCTCTATAAAGTTTAATCGTAAAAAAATATGTTTTTTAAAACCCTTGACCGATTCAAATGCGATTTTCAGTAATATATTGGTGTGTATTGTTTTCACCACGCATACAATATACGTTATTCAAAAAACCTATAAACTATGTTAAATTAGTTACTTTATACCTTCTACTAAGGAGGTTTTATAAATTGGGTATTATCTAGGATAAAAATTTGTAAAAGTGAAAATTCTTTTACTTTTATCCAACCAATAGTTTTATAGAACTTCAATGAGACGGAATCACAACACGACTTTAAAAGATCGAACTAAATTTTAGACAGCATTGTTATAACAAGGCAAATAAACTCATAGAATAGAAGATTCATGCATAGCATACAGTATTATTACAGAAATTTAAAAAAAAATACGACAGAAGTAATTGTCATGCAAGATGATTCCACTTAAATAAATAAATATGGGACACCATCACGTACATTGCTCTGATCTTAAGGTTGGTACTAAATAGTATCGATGATTCGATTGGACATCCCTAGGCGAGTTAAAACAGGTATTCCAGGGCGAATAAAGTTTCAGCTCATTTATTCATGGGATTATTCTTGGAGCAGTTCTTAGACGGTTCAATGAGTTTCATTGATTTCCTAAGTTTGCGTATATTTTACTAGATTTGCTCTTCAATATGGGCGATCATTCAATAGAATTTTAAATTATGTTATCAAGCAAATTATTTATATATCACATTTTTAGATATGCATTAATTTATAACCTCATTCATTGACACGGCCGAAGATACAAAGCAATTTGATCAGTGATACAGAACAGATTACTGCACCCTGAAAAGCTACAGTAAGCACTGTGACTTTTTGATAACCAAAGACAATTGTCTAATAATATATTCAGACTTCAAATAAAAATATTGTTTAGTTAACCATTCCATGTGTAAATATTACGCGACTAAATTAAGTTAGATTGGATGCAGTTTATATTGTAAGTAATGATATGATAGAGATTGTGTTTAATACGTTTTTAGGGTTCCGTAGTCCTGACAAGCACCCCGCTCCCCCTCTAAAAGCTAAAATGTTGGCTTGAAAAATCTGGGAAAATTCATCATAATGGTGTTTTTAAAGAACTTTTATGGAAAACTAGCAGACCCCGCGAACTTCGTACCGCCTAACAGTTTTTTTTTCGTCAGCTTTTTTCAATGTTTTTATTGTTTATTCTGCTATTCGGGCGGAGAAAAATCCAACAAACTATAAATCATGAAAATCGGTTTAGCCGTTCTCGAGTTATATGTGTTGTAACAAACCCGACTTTGTTTTATATATTAAGATTATAACAAGAGTAAAAGTCGTTTAACTTATGTATTAGAAACTGTCTTACCTACTAAAAAATCCTTAGAAGAAAAAATTAAAAGTGACTTGGATGAAAATTAAAAAATACAATAATGACTTCCTTCTGAATATTGTGGCAACGACGGGCAACTACGGAACCCTACACCGGGGCACCACACGCACTTGGCCCGGTTTTTTAATCTTGAGGTTGAGTTGGGGTTACTTTTAATAAAATATTAAACTTTTCTATAGTTTGATGAAAATTTAATCGATTTCTCAGTGTGTTAGTGTACTTTTTAGGGTAAATAAAAGTCACAGTGCATATTAAAATTTCTACTTCGAATAGAATACAAGTACTTCGATCACTAAACAAAACCCAATAAAAATATTTTTAGAACTATTCAATTATTCTAAACGATTCGAGATAAAATAAACACTGAAACTTCAGCGATTCAGAAAATCGTATTTCTTTAAATATTCCCATTTTCAGGAGAGTATCGGCCATTATGTTAAGCGAAAACTCGTTTTAACTGAACATCTGTCGGCAGACTTATTTAAGAATTCACATCATCACCAGCCTATATCAGTTCACTGCTGGACACAGGCCTCTCCAAAAGGAGGATTTTTGCCATAATCGCCACGCTTGGCAGGCGGGTTGGCGATCGCAGTTTGGCCAATGGTGGAGAGGAGACGCTGCCGCCCGTCTTCTTATGGCGGTTCTCCTGTAGTCGCCTCTTACGACACCCATAGGAAGAGAAGGGGTGGTGCTATTCTTTTACAGTGCCGGCACAACACGGCATTTAAGAATTAAATATCTTTAAAACTTGTTTGGATGTTTGTTCGTCTAGTAGGACTACTTAGTCTAAACTGTGTGCAACGGTTGAACTGCATCACACATGGCGTTTTTATTATGCCAATCATTGAGAAAGAGCGAAAGTTTTTAAAATAATGTAACTTTGTAAATGTATTGACTATTTGAGGTGGTCAGGGTATAGTTAGTCATCCGTTTGTGAATGGTGGTCAGTTTATGGAGACTTTTGAATTTTTAACTTTAAACATGCCGCACAAAAAATATTTTGTACTTAATATGTGAATAAATATTTGCCTCAATTGTATAAATATGTATCTTAGAACCATTGTGCCAAAGGCAGCATCGCTAAATTAAAACTCTGTACACAGTGACCGCAATCAAGTAAAAATCCGCTTATGAGGTCCACTATTGGTTCCGTCATCCTAAACTATATTTAATTTACATATTTAGGTGTGTGATAATGTGCTATATTAAATATCACACTTCGAACCACCTTAAGGCTCGGACTATACGCAGCCGGAAACCGGTCCGGGTACCTAAGTAGGTACGGTTTCAACAATCCATCGCTTAAGGTTAAGCAATAAGGTCGTTTTTTGAACGAATTCTTGCAGATTCTAACGGATTCCGGCTGGCTAAGGTCCGAGCTTTATCATTTGCGTAATTTTACTGCACTTTCGAATTCGATCCCGAAAACAGTCGACAGTTGAATACGTCACCTCGGTCTACGTACCACTTGAAGAAATCGTTAGTGGTAACATGTGGTCCAACCTGTCCTAACAAAGTAACATACATACAGAATGTACAAAAGAATAGGACACTCCTTAAAACCACGCGTTCAGTCTTTACAACAACTTTTTCTATGAGAGCAACATCGAAATCGATATTGTTTTAGCTGCTTCACACAAACTGACTCGTTTACCTCGATGATAATGTATGGAGCATCTGAAAAAAAAACTCGATTTCGATGTTGCTCCCATAGGAATAGTTGTTATATATCAGCAACTGGTCACGTGGTTTTAAGGAGTGTCCTATTATTTTGTACACCTATATAGGGTGAAATTTTACAAGTGTAACATACTGAAGGGCTTGGATATACTCATGGTAAGAAACAAATTTGTCTAAAAATAAATAATTCCCTATCTCAACTTAATTTTGTAAGTGTACGCTTGCCGTCCACGTTCATACCAGACAAAAGTTATTACTTATTGCACACTATCAAAATTAAGTTGAGATAGGTTATTCGTTTCTTAGGCAAAGTTGTTTGTTATCACAAGTATTTGCAAACCCTTCAGTATGTTGCACTAATAAAATTTCACCCTGTATAAGTCAATGATTTGGTACCACAAGAAAAGACTTGTTAAAAGGATAATTTACAAATTAATGTATGTGCTCGATGGCTTGCTTGTTTAAGGTCATTATTTACTAAATGCAACATCACACTCTTTTTAATATCTGCAGACTCGTCCACGCTTCATAAATTTTTACTTTTTTGAAAGGCCAAGGTCAGATTGTCCCTGGGAAAATCTGCCTTCGCCTTCGTCGATTAATTACAGCCAGTCATTAATCTCGGCTGATGTGGACAAAATTTTGCTCAGGAAATTACGGAGATGGAGCTAGAACACGTGTGACGTCATTCCCATATCAGGCGAGTAACGTAATTTGGATATTTAGCTTAGTTATATAATATACGTGCCTTACCGTAACGTATTGTTTTTAGGCAAATTCAAATTCAAATTATTTTAGGATTGAAAGGATCTTTCACTTATAGATATTTAAAACAGTTTTATAATAATTTATGACGTCCCAATTTTAGGCAAAGGTTGCACTCGCTGCTTGTTAGTTGATGCAAATCGACACGGATACAAATCGTTTTTCGGACACTAAGGCAGTTCCCATTTTCAGGAATCTATTAAATCATGATCTGGGTCCAGTTTGGATGCATTGACATCACCTGCCCACTTTCAACTCAGTTTTGCTTATAGATATATAATCCTAAGTCTATGGTTTTGCTTTCTTCATACCCACATCGATAATAGGCTAGTTGACACACTTTAGATGAGCTCTCAAGACGAATCTCATCCTTATTATCAGGACCGTGCGGTGCATATAGGCAATTAGGCAATGCCTTCCTGATAGCTGAAATAAGGTAGGCAGAAGGTACTTATATAAGTACCTACTGCCTACCTTGAAATAAAACCAATGCACCTCACTCCTTATAATTATATGACAATAGCGAACTATGACGTCACTGTATACCTTACTAAACTGCCAAATTTTTATCGATTTGGAAGCAATCAATAAATAATAAATATTAGACAACATCACATACATTGCTCTGATCCTATGGTAAGTAGCTAAAGCACTTGTGTTACAGAAATCAGAAACAACGACGGTACCGCAACACCCAGACCCGAGACAATATAGAAAAGTTTCTTTTCTACATTGACACGACCGGGGATCGAACCCGGAACTTCGGAGATGGCGACGCCATATAGTCCGGCTACGAAGGTAGGTAGTCGAATTTTACCATGAATGATAAAGTACCGGATTATAAGGTCTAAAATGGTGTTGGTTTTAATAAATTATGTCTGAGATTTATTTAAGAAAGGTGTCAACATCCCAATCATTTCTGTTCTGAATCTAAGAGATGAGACACAGCTAATGTTGTTTTTTGACGTGATAAAAATTAATATAAATAAAAAAACCGGCCAAGTGCGAGTCGGACACGCGCACGAAGGGTTCCGTACCGTTATCTTTAAAAACGGCAAAAAACATGTTTGTTATATCGGAGCCCCCTTAAATATTTATTATTTTCTGTTTTTTTAGTATTTGTTGTTATAGCGGCAACAGAAATACATAATCTGTAAAAATGACAACTCTCTAACTATCACGGTTTATGAGATACAGCCAGGTGACAGACGGAAAGCGGAGCCTTAGTAATAGGGTCCCGTTTTACCCTTTGGGTACGGAACCCTAATAGCATTTATTGCTGTTATCTTTCTTACAATAAATATAACTGAATGAATAAATGCCTAGTTATACTAAAATGCCCAAAAGAAAACTTAAGTATAATTTTTTGACGTGATAACGTCTTATAAATCGGTGACTGGCTGCACGCACGAAAATGTGTCACGTACCGCGTGCGAGCGAGAGCGCGGAACAACAGATAGAGAGGCACGGTCGGCGTAAGCGTTCAACTTGTGACGCATCTATCTCTCTTCCACTTCATCGGCCGATGCGTCCGAGTAGCATTAATGATCTGTTGACGTTAAAAGTTATCGTCCGTAAACTGAATTTATAGACAACATTTTTCTAAGCAAGCACCTCCCTCGGGAGCTGTAGATTCGTAGAACACTCTCAAAAACATGCCTCGAGATTTACCTAAGTCGCCTTGCACCCGGTTATGAATACAAATGGAATTCACAACTTGCACTGGAGAAGCCATCTTTCTTTCCATTTTCGCGTTCTTTTTACATTTTTTAAATTCAGGAACGATAAAATTTGTCTACTTAAACCGCAGACTATTTTTAGATGTGAAAAAGATCGCCGTCATTTCAAATCCCAGTACTGCCCTGGAATTTTCGAATATTCTACAAATTTTTACATCTTGTCACAGAATAATAAAGACTAATCTTGTGTAGTGTAACGGGGTTCGTAGCATAGAGGTTGAAATAACTTATACCAATTATTTCGGATTCTCGTAGTATATTCAATCAAACTATATTCTAACACAATACACATCACAACTATACTTAGCTCTGTTATTCTGCTGGCTGCTTTCAATATTTCTTTACATTGTATTTATGTTCTGTTTATTTATTAATATTAATAACTTATTTTTCAATTCTTATCATAATTCAGTCTAATTCTTTTCATATCATAATTCATTGTTTTTTCTTTCGCGTCACTCCAGAAATATTCAAAAGCAACTATTATATTTCGAACATACCTTGGTAGACGTAGAGGTTTTACTCGTTTGGCTATAAACCTCTACAGTAGGTAGTGAACGGTAGTTAAAGTATATTTGGTTATTTCGGCACATGTTTCTTTCGCAAAGTAGTTAACTTTCATGAACGCAAACATATTTTAGAATATGACCGAAACATTTTGACGACCTCCGTAACCGAGAGGCGAGGCGAGTACGCCAGAGCCGGACTATATTTATGGCGCCGCCATCTCTGACGTTCCGGGTTCGATTCCCGGTCGAGTCAATGTAGAAAACGAACTTTTCTTTATTATCTTGGGTCTAGATGTTGTGGTATAATAACACAACACAATTTCTAAGTGTGTTTTGTGTGTGTAACACAAGTGCTTTAGCTACTTACCTTAGGATTAGAGCAATTTTTTTATTTAACATAGAGTAACAATTCACCTAGTCGACTTTACCGAAATTCTGTGTCTATTTTAGGTATATTATGTAAATAATTTCGTTACAAAGAACTTAAAATATTCACCAAGAAAAGAAGTACGTTACATTGTTCGATATTGTTATTTGTTACCTAAGAACGAGGTATAAAGCGTAGTTATAAAATAAACTAAAACTTGGAGCTTCTGTCGTAAAAGTCTGTACCCTAGACTTGCTCCCTGATGTATACTAACTGCTAGCATGGTATACTGGTCGGGAGGGAACGCTGAACTGCGAAAAATATAATAACGATAGTCACCTGTTTGCCGGTGTTAGTTAAACTTTTTTTTTTATTATTTGAGACGGGCTTACTCTTGACCCCAATCTTGCTCTAGAGCATAGATGGGATCTACGATGGAGCGAGCTTGCCCAGAAGATGCCTATTCACTCTGGACTTAAAGAGAGTCAGGTTATATGCACTCGGAAATACAGACGCAGGCAGGGAATTCCAATCTTTAGCTGTGCGCATTATAAAAGATGATGAGAAGCGCTTAGTGTGGATTATGGGTATATCAACTAAGAACGGATGGTAGCCGGCCCTGCGTCTGAATGTTCGATGGAAGAAAGGTGACGGTGACCTAGTTGTAAGTTGGTAGATAAGACTATTTTTTTGTCGATTTCCTTCTAAGGGTAAGCCTTGTAAGTGTAAATGACTGGTATGATCATTCATACCAGTCATTTACTAAACTTTTCCATTGGACCACATCGAAATCACAACAAAACAATACCCGGTATGCGATGAGTCGTGGGTTTGGATTCCACTCTTAATAAACTAATAGGGAATATTGGATTATCGATTATCAGTTCTATTATTGTACAGGATGTACAAGAGAATAGGATACTCCTTAAAACCACGTGATCAGCTGGTCATATACAACAACTTTTTCTATGGGAGCAACATTAAAATTGAGATTTTTTTTTCAGCTTCTCCATACAAACTTCTTGCATACATCGATGATAATGTATGGAGCATCTGAAAATAAAATTACGATTTCGATGTTACTCCCATAGGATGAGTTGATCACGTGGTTTTAAGGAGTGTCCCATTCTCTTGTACACCCTGTATACTTACTAATATAACCTTATATTAAGTTATATTATTAAATATCACGTCATACTAGACAATAATCACATGATTTCCTAAAAGTACTGGCGTACGTGACCTCCCATCTACGCGGAATCAATTAAAAAACTACTTATCTTTGCCTAATTTCAACATTAGAATGTATGATAACCTCAGGTCATCCTTTATCATCCACATTTTAATGAATGAGTCAATAACTCATCCTTGTCTAATTTTAATTTATTAAAATTCATAATTCATTTATTGTTTCACATGGTATACAAGATGTTACAAACAAATTGGTCCAACACATGAACCCTGTTAGGGCACCACAATATTTATAATATTAAACATTATTTATTTATAAAAATTACAATAATGAGATAATAATTAATAAAATAACATACTTCAATTACAATAATATTAGAATGTCAAGTAGCGAATTATTAAAATGTCAAATAAGAAATAATAATAAAAATATATACCTACCTACCGACAATATTAAATGTCCTACTCAATTAAAGGAAATTAATGTCAATAATAAATACCTAATAAAAATACAATTCTGTTTATGATTTATAAAGTAGAAAATAATGTTCTTATTGTGTCGTGTGGTGCCGGCACGTTAAAAGAATTGTACCAACCCTTCTCTTCCTATGGGTGTCGTAAGAGGCGACTACAGGAGAACCGCCATAAGAAGACGGGCAGCAGCGTCTCCTCTCCACCATTGACCAAACTGCGATCGCCAACCCGCCTGCCAAGCGTGGCGATCATGGCAAAATCCTCCTTTTGGAGAGGCCTGTGTCCAGCAGTGGACTGATATAGGCTGGTGATGTGATGTGATGAATGTTTTTATTGCCCTATTTGTTTTTGTCTTCGAAAAACTCTTGCAGAGAATAGGCTATAGGGAGTCTTTGGTTTCATTGGTAAGGGTTTTTGGGAGGCTGTTGTATATCATATTAGACACGGAAGTTACAGTATTTCCTCTCTTTAGAAGGGTCGTGTATCGATAGCTGAATAAAGTAAAATAGACACTTTTCGTAACGCGTTGTCGGAGGCCTCGGCACGAGGCAGCTTGATTACATCTGAGTCCTGACAAATAAGGTCTTCTTCTATACTTTTTTACTTCAATTGACTTATTCATTTAGTGACTAGCTATCGAAAGTATCGATAGTCTTAATATATAAAAATGAATCCCTAGTTTCCTTGGTCACGGCATCACGCGTGAACGGCTGGATCGATTTCGCTAATTCTTTTTTTTTTGTTGTGTTTTTTATTATCAGGTGAAGGTTTTTATGAAAGATAAAATTAAGAAAATTGTGCGGAAAATGATAAAATTTAAGAAAACTAAAGACCACGCGAATTAGGTCGCGGGGATTACGTATGCTAAATTAATTGTTTAGTCTGCACCAGCCAGCGGGGCAGACTAAACAATCTAGCGTAATCGCTGGATATAGAGTTAAAAAATCGTAAATAATGTATTTGTATCCTAAAATATTTGATATTACTAATAACTATTCAAATCACAAATATACCTATTTTAGTAAAAAAATTGAAGGTTATACTCACATAACTTCTGAGATAGGAGCTAAAAATACTTAAAAATTAGTCTTTAGTGTTTATTTTTTTTATAAGTAACTAATTGTTATTATATTACGAAACTTCTTATTCCTCTTTGTAAAAGATACATAAACAACATATATTTTTTCGAAGCTTTCATAGAAAATTACATCGGAAAATAACAAATTTTTCTTGCATTTTTTTTCCAAGGTATAATATAATTTCCCTTAAACAATACTTTTATGATCGGTCCCTATCGATAGACTATAGGTAGGTTAATTGACAATTCAACAATTTTGAAGAGACATGACAAACTGCAAAATAAACTCGTAGTAGCGGTGCTCTCAACTCAACTGCTCCAACTTACAAGCCACAAGAGCAATCGCACGAGATACAAGGGCTGTCACAACTCCCAGGCATTAATTTTAAAATGTTTTTTTTAATGTACATAGTAATATCGATAGAGAGATAAATGTGTATTAACTATCTATATTAGCACTATCCTTATTAGCTCACCGCGTCGTCGTCGTCTACGTATACTTTAAATGTATTTCAGCAAATTTTAGCAGTCTGGGTATGCTGACAATCCTCCCGGCATTGTTTGGTACCTAGTAACACAAAAACTTTTGTTTATTTACTCGAATCTCAATAATTAATTGATTGACTGACCATTATACGTAATAGCAGTAGGGTCATACAATTTTAGTAGTTACATAATAATACGGACTCAATAGGGCACAGCAACTTTGGTCGAGGCCAAGGCGATTCCTTTACGTGAAATATTGTTATTTTGTCTTTGAAATCATCCAACTACTCGTTATATGTCGTCATGGGCCGAATTAAACGCAGACAATTTTTAATTCATTTTTTCTGGAAATAGTGAGTGTGAATAAGAGTTAACTAAAAACTTATTGGAGGCAGCCCTATCACCCAAACCACGCTCGAAGACGGCGCGCTGTCACCACTCTAGCACTCCTCTAATTTGAAAACTTTTAGTGCTCGACGATTTTTATTTAGTAAAACCTTGCAGTTTGCTGAAATATTAATCTGCTAGTACCCTATTAAGCTAAGTGAATGTACAGAAGTGAAGATATACAGAGTGTTTCTAGTAATACAGACGACCCAATTATGTAAGTAGCACGAAGTTATTTCATACATTTCATTTTTCCATTTTTACAACTGTATACAAATGTTGATAGTTTTTCCGTTCTCATTCGATTAAAAGTAGAATAAAGTCTCATCAATACTCAAAAGATTCAAATGAGACTTCCTAATAAATTAGGGCTGCCCAAATTTTCCATCACGTCTGATACCATCAAACGTCACCTATTTATGAGCCATATATCGCGGGTCTCGTAAACCCTATCGCAATGGGACGCGGTTTATCTGACCGGACGAATATAGTTTATTAGCGCACTCAAATTATTTATTGTGCGAGTTGGGATAAGTTAGAAAGATACGTGGTTGGTGTAGATCTGTTGAATTTTAAATCATTTGATAAATATTCATGCTAGACAAGACACCAATTGTCATGGTTTGGAAGGAATTATCAGCCTTTTGTTGAGCAGGGTACTTACCTAGCCGTGTAGCATGTAACGTATCTGATACTGTATCTCGGCGAGTCACTGCGAGCTTAAGCACTAGCGGTTCCCCTGGCTCGTGTCTACGTTCTCACTTGATACAGTATCAAATACGTTACATGCTATACAGCTAGGTAAGTACCCTGCTTTAAGATACACTTCGCAGATGACCTATTCAAAATTGCGAAAAGCTGACAGATCCTAACGGTCCAGCACCGCTCGCTGTGGCGTTCTATGGGAGAAGATTTAGCAGTTGACCTTGAACGCTGTTGATGACGATGAATAGTATACAAATGCCATGCCACTGTTACTCGGAAACGAATATGAAATGTAGCAAGCTAAAGTGGCAGTGGGCCGGTCACATTTGTCGCAGAACCGATGATAGATGGGTAAATAGGTTCGTGAGTGGAGACCACGTCTTAGCAATCGTAGGGTACGCTGCTCGATGGACCGACGTCCTTAGTAAGATGGCTGGGAGTAGCTGGAAAAAAGCGGGACATCGTGCTCTTTATGTTGAGCGGTGGGCTGAAATAGGCGGATGGTAATGATAGCATTATATATGAAATGATTGAATGAGATTTACTACTGGTACCAAAGCAAAATTTGTTTTAATATTATATTCTGCTACTTTCCGATTGGACATATTCCTGATTCCTATATCTCATTAAAATGTTGACATTTGAGTCGGGTTTTATAAACTTTTTTTATAACATTTAGCAGACTTGCGTTCTATGTCCAGCAGTGTACTTCCAAAAACTATCGTTGATGTATCATGAAAAATCATGCTCTTGTTAGTAATCAATAAATATAAATAATAAATAAATATTGGACAACATCACACACATTGCTCAGATCCTAAGGTAAGTAGCTAAAGCACTTGTGTTAAAGAAATCAGAAACAACGACAGTACCACAACACCCAGACCCGAGCCAATATAGAAAATATCGTTTTCTACATTGACCCGACCGGGGATCGAACCCGGAACCTCAGAGATGGCGAATCAACCCTTATTATTTACCGAATGAAGAGTTAAATGTTATTATCGGCTTGATGTATCGAGGTACCGTGCAGGAGGTACTCACGGCTGATTAATGAGCGAATTTATTGTTATATGTACATACAAGTGTTGATACAAAGGGATTATAGGGCACTACTGCCCTGCGGGGGCTTGGTGGCTTCCTCCTATCATGTAGGTAGGTTTAAGGAATTTATTCTCAAAAAAGATTACAAAATCCACTTATATGAGAACAATTTTATTCTAAAACTTATTCTAGGTAGCCGTCGCCATCTACGACGCAAAACACTTCACTCACCAGTTCCAGTGACGCTCTCATAAATTACGAGTCAACACTTTGAAGTATGTACTTGTAAATTTTTGTAAATTTTTGTTTTTAGCAATTCCATGCAAGGTATAAAGATAAATAACACTTGAAAAAATCATCGACCTCAGGTGGGACTCGAACCCACGTCCTATCGCAAGCCGGGCGAGTTCTTTACCAACTAAGCTACTTGTGTACTTGTGTAATTGAGATTTAAGCCGTTAATGGAGTGCACATTTTTAATATAAGCAGGTAGTCTATTAAAAAATCGTGCTCCCTCAAAGTTGATACTTTTTTACCCATGTTTGTACGAGTCTTATGTAGGACGAGTAAGCTAGGTCGATGGAGGAGGAGTCGGGGAGTACGAATAATATAGGTGGATGTGTCTATAAATATTTTTATAAAATGGAATGAAATGCATAAGTTTATTTGTATAAAGCACGCTACTGATAGGGTGGATAAGTTTTTGGGCAAAGCATGCTCTGACCGGGTCAGACATGCAAATATATTGTTTCCCTGGCTTATAAGATAGATAGATAGATAGATAGATACTCTTTATTGCACACTAAACAAAGAAGTAACAGTTGATATTTACAGAAAGATGTACAATTTAGGCGGTCTTATCGCTAAAAAGCGATCTCTTCCAGACAACCTTTAGGCAGAGGACAACTACAAAGAAAGGGGAAAGTGCTGCAGAGTGCTTATTGTGTAATTTTATTTATATACCTACAATGTTAATATCAATAAGTATAAACTACATACACGTACAAAAAATACCTAAAAAATAATGGGTGATTTTTTTGCTATTTGGTTTTTCGATGTCATGTTTCTGACAGCTCACGCGTGATTCGTGACATGTGTCAATGCCAAAAATGTTCAGTAAGGTTTGCCATTTCATCATGAACAGACTAACAAACGAACAACGCTTGCAAATTATTGAATTTTATTACCAAAATTCTTGCTCTGTGAAAAATGTGTTTCGCAAATTACGACCATTTTATGATCGTCATAATCGACCCAACGAACAGGCTATTCATGCTTTTTGCCGACTTTTTTTTGCCCAAAATGGAAGAATTGGACTTGGTGGACATGTGGTTTCAACAAGACGGTGCCACATGCCACACGGCGCGCGATATCATGGACCAATTGAGAGGCGAGTTTGGTGAGCAATTAATATCACGTTTTGGAGCAGTGCATTGGCCTCCAAGATCATGCGATTTGACCCCACTAGACTATTTTTGTGGGGCTACGTAAAGTCTCTCGTGTACAGGGACACGCCAGCCACAATTGTAGCTTTAGAAGACAACATTACCGCTGCCATTGGTGAAATCCCGGCTGAAATGCTAAAAAAGTGTCTGTATGTAAAGGCTCTTTGTCTAGAAGAGCTATGCTTGGAAGTGTTGCGGTGTGGAAAGAATAATCAAGAGATAAGATCACTTAACTTCTTTGTCATACATCCTAACTCTGGTTCTTAAAGTCTTATGAAATAAAACGTAACCGCTGGAATTGTTTTGTAGGCCTTAACACCACCCAAGTGCCTAAAATCTCGAATATGAAAATCAAATTGTCTGAATACCTGTTACTTGAATCTGAAAATTTATAATACGATATGCTAGAAGAGGATTTAAAGAACATCTTGAATTGAATAATTTTGAATTTCCGTTAAGTCCCTTGGATTAAAACATGCACAAAAAAGTGTCTATTTTTTCATAAATTGAAAAAGTTCTCTTATACGGCACAAGCTATTTCATTACTGTTTTCACGCAAAACAAGATTGGAAATATGCATGTTTTGAATTCAGAGTTTTATTTAAAATTTTTCGTTACAGGCATTAATTTTATAAAAAAACATGTTTTCCCGATTTTTAGAGGTCATCCGCACGCGCGAAAATCTATGGACACGACGCGTCAAGGTCATTCAAGCGTGTTAAGGCCTTAAAATCACATCTCTCCGCTTTGATGGAAATCTACACTAAATGCGGCGTTTATTTTTGCTAGCAGTCTGTATTCACGTCACGGTTACTCGCACGAAAATTCATACGTTCCAAAATTGTGCTGAATATCGCTCATTACCGTCTTGTATTAAGTTATTAATAATATGAAGATACACCGATGTAATTATAGTGTTGTCATAGAATTATCTATACTGTGATGCTGTCTTGAGGGATTTATTGTTTATTTCCCGTGAGCTTTAGTGGCGTGGTATTTCTGTCTTGGTAATTTGTATAGAAATAAGTGATCAGTTGATATCGTCCAGGAGACGTATTTTTGAATCATGCGAATTCCAATTCGAATGCGAAATGGTAAGATTCGCAGGTGATTGACTAAAATCCCTATTTTTGAAAATTCATTCCGTGAATTCTGCAACGAGTGGTCCAACCCACTCGTATTTCGATTCTACTAGTAGAAAGTTTAGAAGTATGACTTTGACAAGTAAACATATGGTTCACAGATTAAAATCTTTTGTTTTGTTCCGTTCTATGCGATTTATTGCCGGTTTTTTAAAAGAAAATAAGTTTTTGCAGTCCGGTTTTTAATATTTTCTGCGTGAAACGAAAATAGTAACAAGAATTTCACTAGGTATTAGCAACACATAATTCGAGTGATTCAAAATGCGTAAAATCGGGAGCGATAGATATAGAGTTCGCAGACGAATCGTATTCGTGTTCGGATTGAAGATTCATTTCGAATGCTTCAAAAATACGTCTCCAGTTAATATCGCCCAGGGCGCTTACATATAGCAAAGTGTATTCCGGCAAATAAATAATTGATTTGATTTGATTTAGCAGTGTAACATAAGACGTACTTTTTAGCTTTATATTTTGTTGTAACTAACTATGCAATCAAATCTTGATCTTGAATAACAGGTTAATACCTGTATTAAATATGTTGGTTAAAAATATTTTTGGCGGCGTTTGGGGCGTCCTACACTACGTTTGCCTAAGCGTGGTCTCCATTCGAGAACATTCGAGAAAAAAGTTTAGGATTTAACATTTCTCACTTGAGGACCCTATTCAAGGCTAATCAACGCATAATAAGAATAAGGTAGAATTTGTGTGCTAGCGAGACGTAAAACAATATCAGTGCAGCTGATAAGGATAGAAAATATGTACAATGCACCAGATAACCTATTATTACTAAGAAAGGCAATATCAGGTCCCTGATGACGTTTTCAATCGTTTAAAACGTGTGTCTACAAACTTATCGATTTCATTACTTCTTTCGCAATTTCGATAAATTAGTTAAACAACCCTTATTAAACAGTGTTTAGTTTGCATTGTTTTGAAAGTATTCGAGTTTACCTTTCTTATAATACCAAAATTGACCATACTTACATAAACAAAATTATAAGAAAGAACGGTCGTTATTAATGTAAAGTTTTTAGCTTTAAATAAAAGGACAAAATACTTATTTTATCACTTTAGTTATGTTTATTGTTTTTGTGACGTCACATTTTTGCAATATAACATTTAAAAATTTGATATTTTTTTCAATTTTGTGTTTCAAACTAGAAATATAAAATTTTGAAATGTGATGTCACAAAATTTAGGACCCCCTCCCACCCCTTGTCACGTAAGGTCACACTTAGTCGATCCCCTCCATGGCCCTTCTGTAATATAAAAAAAAACTGAAAAAGTAAGTTCTTCATATTTTTGAAGTTGACTGTACATTTATAATTTAATATTATTCCATTTTAAGGAAGCAGTGAAGTCGGTAAATAACACAAACACGAGCAAGTTCAAATAGATTTTCACCTCGACGCAAAAGCATTTTTAGCTAGGAACATTCAAATTGCGTCAGTTATTTTGCTCGGTCCCGGCTACAGTAAGCATTTTCGTATAAACTCGAGTTACCTAGTGCGCGGATATCCTGTGGCAGTGTTCACGCTCGCCGGCACAAGCGGTTACGTGGTACAGTCGGCATGGGAAAACCTTAACGCAATGACAACTTTACAGTAGTTTACATTTTTGATTTCACATCGGAAGTAAACTAGAAGGGGAAGGCCCTTGCTTTGTGTGGTAAAAAAAGGAGTTAACTATCTATACAGGGTGGCAAAATGAACTATGACACTCTTTATAACCACGTAATCAGATGGTCACAATATTTTATAAAAATAAAAAACCCGCCAAGTGCTAGTCGGACTCGCGCATTAGGGTTCCGTACCATTACTATAAAAACGGCAAAAAAACACGTTTGTTGTATGTAAGGCCCCTTAAATATTTATTGTATTCTGTTTTTTTTGTATTTTTTGTTATAGCGGCAACAGAAATACATCATCTGTGAAAATTTCAACTCGCTAACTATCACGGTTCATGAGATACAGCCTGGTGACAGACGGGCAGACAGACAGACAGAGACGGACAGCGGAGCCTTAGTAGTAAATAATACTTACTCTGTGGTAGTAGAGTCCCGTTTCACCCCTTGGGTACGGACACCTTAAAAAACGATTTCGATGTTACTCTCATAGGAGACGTTGTTGCATTTCAGAAGCTGATATCATGGTTTTAGAGACTGTCCTAATTTTTATACCCTGTATATCTAAAGTAGAAAGGGTAAAGAAAGAAACTGAGATTTGTAAAAATGGCGACAATTTACACGAGTAGCACCAATCATTATATAATATATTCCTTACTATCCGTTGATTTTATTCCGTAATGACGCTTATTTACTACAACCACTTACTTCTTTTTGGGCAGTGCCAAATGACACTAAAAAAACACGGCTGCAAAATTCTGTTGGCGCCCAGAGAGCTTTTAAGCCGTTCCATAACTTCTGTTTATAGCAACAGTATACAGAGTATGATATCCAAAACCTACATTGGATTTTAGGCTTTATTTCATTGTCATACGGATGTGAGGTGTTTAACCATGATCTGAACCAGTGGAGACAAATCAATGATTCTGCAGTTGGGTAATTGTGATATGCAGTGAAAGGAATGCAACAAGAGTACATTTTGATACACATCAGAAAATTAGGTTGTGACACTTGTAGGTATACTAATAGCACGTGGAATTGATGGCATATGGGACAGAAAGGTTTCAGAATAGAGGCTATATAACGCTAAGCTCGATGGAATGATGACCTTAGGAAGATGGCTGGCAGTGGCTGGATAAGAAAAGCGGGAGATCGTGCTCTTTGGCGCTCTTTGCCTCCCCGTTTAATTCCAGCAGTGGACTGCAATAAGCTGAGACGATGAACGGTAAGCAGCCTGGGACGTCCACAGACAGGCGTTGACAGACTACTGAACGAATAGTTTGCAGAAAGACGCTGGATATGCCGACCTCTGCCAACCAACCTGGAAGTCTTCCTGGAAGGTTCTTTAAAGTTCAGCAGTAGTCGTCCTATGGTTAAAATGATAATGATGATTAACAGGTTGGACTAATTTACGAGATGAATATGGCAAGAATGAGCCATTTTAACACCAGAGTTAATAAATTCAAAGAAACAATCGTAGCCAATTACTTAAGTATGCAGAAATGCAAACAAAAGACGTTCGCGCGATTGCACTTTATTCCAAATTCAAATTCAAATTCAAATTCTTTATTTGCAATAAAACATGGTATTAAAGGTGTTACACAAAATAAAGATCTATGACATGTTTTGCCTAATATAGTTGGGCATGCAAAGTGACAAATTAATAAGTAGGTACAGACGATTAATTTTTAAAAGAAATTACTTCAAATTAGTCATATCATATCAAGGAAACACACAAGTCCAGTTTTTTTTATCTAAGTAGTCATTTACATCGTAGAAATTATTTAAGTGCAACCAATTATAGAGTTTTGTTTTAAATTGACTATCATTTAAAGATTTAAGTTCCTTTGGTAAATTATTATATATTTTTACACTCATAGCCGGACAATTTTTGTTGTATTTTCGTAGCTTTGGTTGTACACTTATTACTAGCCTCTGAGGGTCTCGTTTCAAACGTGAATTTGTCTCACATGCTCTCCTAAACAAGTACGAGTGCTTCCTAACAAAGAGACATACCTCATAGATGTACAGTGATGGTAGTGGTAATAAACCAAGTGACTGAAATAAAGGTCTACACGATTCGCGGGGTGTTTTCCCAAGAATGGCTCGAATACATTTTTTCTGCGCAATAAAGGCTCTATTAACGTCAGTACTGTTTCCCCACAATATCAGACCGTACCGAAGTATAGATTCGACATAAGCATGATAAGTTAAAACGGCCGTTTCTAAATTTGTATATTTTTTTATATGTCTGAGGGCATACACAAATTTATTTAGTCTTGACGATAGATTATTTAGATGTGCTTTCCAGTTTAAGTCTTGATCTATTAGAACTCCAAGGAATTTAGTTTCTTTCACCTTTTTAATTTTTTTATCTAAGTACTTAACATTCATGTCCATATTTTGTTTTACACGATTGTTGTCATTAAATTGTATATAATAAGATTTATTGAGATTGAGTTTCAGATTATTGATGTCAAGGTAATTTATAATATTATTTATTGTTTGATTAATGTCATATTCGTGGTCATTAATTGATTTTTTATTTCTATTAGAAGTTACAATTATAGAGATGTCATCTGCAAATAAAATTCATTTGTAATTAGATACACCGATTATGTCATTTATATAGAATAGAAATAATATTGGGCCTAGCACACTTCCTTGTGGCACTCCACAATTGTTTTCTATGAAATTTGACGAGTACGTTTCTTCTTCATTTTTGACGTTGATATTTGTGACCATGACACACTGCTGTCTCTGTGATAAGTATGTAGATATCCATTTTAATGGAAGTCCTCTTATCCCGATATAGTCAAGTTTTTTCAATAATATGTCATGCGAAACACAATCAAACGCTTTTGATAGGTCAAAAAATAAACCCGTTGTCCAATTTTTATTATTAATGTTCGTCAAAATAATGTCAATGAGAGAAAATATGGCTAGTGTTGTGGATTTGCTCTTTTGGAAACCATATTGTTCCTTCTTAATTATTTCATATTTTTCACAGAACTCGATTATTCTTTTTAGCATACACTTTTCTAGAATTTTAGAGAAGATTGGGATAAGTGTTATCGGGCGATAATTATTTATATCTTCTTTATTATCTTTTTTGAAGAGAGGCTTTACGACAGATTTTTTAAGTACTGTTGGGAAAGTACCCGTAGAAAATGACATGTTAATTAGATAGGTCAAAATCGTAATTAGCTCAGGAAGACACGATTTTACAACTTTAGTATTTATTTCATCATACCCTTCGGAGCTTGTATTTTTTAATGACATGACTTCCTTCCTAACTTCGACTTCCAACATTGGGCTAAGGAACATTGAGTTAGGTAACCTATTAGTTAAGGGGATCTTGTGTTCACGTTGGTTATTAGTAGATTTGTTAGTCGATTGAATAAAATTGTCATTAAAAGCGGCGGCTATGTCCTGTGGATCCGTTAATATAATGTTGTTGTTATTAATTTTGTATATGTACTTGTCAATATTTCCATTTTTTAGTTCGTCTTTAATTAGTGTCCACGACGCTTTACATTTATTTTTACTAGATTTAATAAATTTAGAATTTGAATTTTGTTTTGATTTAAAAATGCACTTTTTTAAAATAGCAGAATATGCAATATATATATATATTATATATATATATATTGCATATTCTATAAATATATTATATATATATATATATATATATATATATATATATATAATATATAATATGCAATATGCAATATGCAGAATGCAATACTAAGCCACACATATATCCTTGTCAGGGTTTTAATGACTTCAATATTGGGTTCCGGGTTATAAAATCAGCTCCTACCGATAGTCATGGTCTCGAAGCTAAGAATTAGCATTCTAGTGTAAAATTCTTGTTACAGCTAAGAGCTCTAAGAGCTAAGAGGCACGTACCGTCAATTGTTTTACTCTAAAACCCTTTTATATTACTATGTTGCATAGTAATTTGCGCATAGCTAAGCACGCCTAGTCGATTAGCCACGCGTTTGTAAATCTGCAGGAGGCCATAATATTTTAAGAAGTATTGTAAACACCTTGCAAAGAAAAATAAAACATAAACAGTTTGTTCTTTCAAAGGACAAGCTGTTTTTATTGTGGAAACATATAGAATGCGGAATGAACAATGAAAGACAATGTTTATTGCCGATGGTGTTGTAATTTCTGAGAAAAATATGAGGGTTCTGATGTCCCTAAGCCCTTAAAACATACCTAGTGCTTGTTGGTAATAAACAATATACGAAATCCTAGATATACTGTTATAAATTCAGGATTGCACCGAAAATATTAGGCAATTTAGCTGCTTTAATCTCATCCTCGATAATATAATTTTCTTAATAATAAGGTGCCGTACACTAGGGTGGGTAAAAATTTTTTTTTTCTCATTTGCTTCTGTAATAGTGAAAATATTATGTCTTACTGGATAAAAAACAACCCTGTTAAATATTATTGAAATATTTTTAGTGGATCAGCCCGCGCATTGGACTTTTATGAAATTATAATAATGTTACTGAGAAAACAATACTAACATCTCTAAAACATTTTTTTTAAAATATAAATTAAATAATATAAAAATAAAAACTTTTATTAATAATTGCTAATGAAATTTTAACTGATTATTAGCCTAGGTTTGTTTTGTTACATACTTTTAAAGAGGGTGTAATAAGAGGTCGTAGGCTTACTTCAGCACCGATTTACGTTCTTGTTTTGGTTTTACTCTTGTGCAAGTAAAACAATATCATTGATTTTGTGTTTTTTACAAAGTAAAATTATTTTTAAGTTGTCTAAATCTTAGTTTTTATAAATTTTGCTCCTCGTAACTTTGATAAACATTTATTTTATAATGAAAATTGTAGAAATTTCTTTAAATAAATCAATTTGATTTTACCTTGTTTAATACAATATGTATAACTTTGAACCGCATGCGCGGGCTAAAGATACAATTCAATTTGACTTTTTTTTACGTAGCATTACTTGTTTACTCACAAGACAGTAAAATATCACTATTAGAATGCAATCACAAAATTTTATTTTTTTTCCATACATGAGTGACCCACCCTACCGTACACGTCACTCCCCAATGACTGCCGATGTCAGAATGGCGCTTAATTTCAAATTGGCATAGAAAAGTAAACCTGTATTTTTATTTTGTTATTCTTAAAAATCGTTTAGTCGCTTTTGAATGGTTTGAGTATTTAATTCCGAAGAAAAATGTCTAAAAGCTGACAATACTTACATCTACTCTCGGGTAAAATGGTTGCGTTTTATGCACTAGTTGTAAAATCTACTAGATATTTAATACTAAATAATGACTATGATAGATGGCGCTCTGTACCCTGATTCTGGATCTTGCAAAAGCAATGCGATAGCGAAAATTGAGCAATTCTGGCTATAAAATCGCAAATTGTCAGCAAAAAACAAAAACACTGACAGCGCTGCCAATAGATTTTGACTCTAAGCATTTTAAGATTGCAAATTTTAAAATAAATAATGGTGGCCGTTCTTTGATTTGAAACGCGTCATCGGCTGTCAATGATATATAGGTTCCGGGTTCGATCCCCGGTCGGGTCAATGTAAAATACGAACTTTTCTATATTGGCTCGGGTCTGGGTGTTGTGGTACCGTCGTTGTTTCTGATTTCTATAAAACAAGTGCTTTCGCTACTTACCATAGGATAAGAGCAATGTATGTGATGTTGTCCAATATTAATACCCTTACTTTTTATTATTTTTGAACTTCACGTTTTCAAATAGTTACTTGGGCTACGGTCTCAGGGCAGTTGTTTTATTATTATCCCATCCAACACACCTGAAATGTAGACATGAGGAGGTTACACCCCTACATTTTAGGCGCATAGGGAGGATAGAGCAACGTAATTTAATCCAGAGACCCACTACCTGGCCGGCATACCCGCCTAGGGTTGTCAACATACCCTATTGTATACAAATGTCATTTATTTTTTGTTTAACAAAAAATTTGCCACACCTAATTCATCTGTGACGGCACTGTTTCATGAGTATGAGCGAGAGTTGACACGTCTTGTCATTTTATCCTAAAATGTAAGTGAAATAACACTAAAATGTTAAATGGTTGAGATTTCATGATAATGTTAAAAACATTCCCTGACAACCAATACAGTCACGTTAGACCTTTTATTTATTCTGAATTTCGGAGTCATCTCAAAATCCAAATTGGCTCAGTTCTTGGTCTGCTAGGTATATCAGATTATGCTGTCTTGTGATTATTAGGACCATAAATATGTCAATGATAGGAAAAAAATTGTTGACGAGAACTACTGCCGGCAGAAAAAAAAAATACGTTTTTAAATTGGTATAAAATACGACTAAGTATTTAATTAAGTCAGAAATTGGTAGTCGGGTATATCAAGGATGTTCTTTTACTTCGAGAACACAACAAACATGAGTGTGTAGTCAGTCGAATCGGGACAGCGCGCAGATTTTATAAGAAAATAAACTTTGATTTTGAAAGTTACTTTAATTTAATAAAACTAACACTAATTAACACTAATGCTCTCGATGAGCAGCCCTACAGCTAAGCGGAGTTTCGAAGTGTGAAAGACACCATGCCTGAGCCCACAGTGCCTTTTATACTCGTCACTTGTTGACCAAGACGTGAAACGTCTACCTGGAATATTCCCGGATGCTGATACTGAAGCATAATCAGTCCTTTGTTCTAAAATAACTTTCTAGATTTCGTTCTAAGAAGTATTCAAAAATGTTAACTAAGCAATTTTATTTAGTCGTTGGGCAAGAGACGTGATGCGTCTTCCAATTATTGACCGGATGCTGATTAAGCGAATTTAGTCCTTTGTCTAAAGGTGTGTAGGATCATTAGTCCACGAAGTAATAAACGGAAGTGCTTACTTAGGAATTCCTATAATGTGTGAGGGCAGACGTGGGGACATAACTAGTCTGGTGGTTATTTATTTATTTAAATACTACTGGATGTTTGGTAAGATATGTAACAAAAAACGTTCAAATAAAGAACAATATATAAAAATATCCTACAGGAACATCTAACCGGGGTAAAAGCATCCTTTATGTTAATCCAGATTAAAGTACTCTATATGTGTGCAAAATTTCATCTAAATCCGTTCAGTAGTTTTTGCGTGAAAGCGTAAATCATAACCAAACCACACATCCTTATTTAGAAACTTTCGCGTTTAAAATATTAGTACCTAAGGATACTCGTACTTGCCTTTCCTAAATTAAAGTAGGCAGCCCTAACTCCATCTGTGATGTGGCGGGGCAAACGGAATACTTGATAAACTCTCTTTTTAAATGGAATTATTTTTTACTCAACTCTTTCTCGCGCACAAGTGGCCATCGTACATAATGCAGAGGAGTGATACCACATAAAGCCATCCGGATGAATTACACGAAAGTGTATCTTTCGTTCGGTCGTATAAACCTATCAAATTAAAATGGCCATCGTTCGGTCGTATAAGCCTAACAAATAAAAATGGCTAGTCTCATGTGTCAATTCTTTGATAAAATATAACCAACTTACTCTAGCCGTGTAAAAAACCCGACCGTTTTCAATTGTTCATAAATTGTCAAACTTTGATACGGGGGAATGGATGTTTTAAATTGATCGTATAATACGACAGACTGAACGATGCGCTTTCGTATTAGGCCTCCAGGACCGCTAGCGAAGTAGGGACATTGTTTAATGCGAAGTGCGTCAAAATATACAACAAGATACCAAATGATTTTAAATTGCTAAATACATAGGTTCTTATTTAAAAAAAGATAACTGAATGGCTTAGTGGCAAGAATTTTTATAGTGTTAGGGAATTATTGCAATAAATTAATTAAAATCCTTGTAGTGAAGTAACGTAATTGAGGCCACTGACATTGTTAATGATTTGCATGCTATTTTATAAGCGAAACATGAGTACTTTTATTGCTGAATGTCACCATTTTATAACCGTGTTTTATGCAAATAAACAATTTATTTATTTTCATTTTTTTATTATGTAAAGTACTCGCATTTTTCAACAATTCGACGTTATACCTACTTAAACAGCCAAAAGAAGGTAGTAGGCTACGAGAATACCGATTTAGATGTTACTGGAAAAGGATCGAAAGCGAAACTGTATTTTGTGTGAACTGAATTTATGCTCGTTTCACAGTTGTGTGAGACACGTACGTACGTACAGTGACGAGCAATGACATGTATACACTTCGTAACTTATTCCGTTGTAATAAGGTTCAAAGTCCAATGAAATTGGATACATGTTTGTGGTGTACGTACCCATATGCAGACCGTTCGTTTCTCTAACGCGTTTTATCCGTCAGTTAGACCTTTTTTTTTATAAAATAGTCGTTTCGGTCACTGGACATTCTTCTTTTTCATCGTCAACGACGTCATTTCGAGAAAAAATCGTTTTCCTTCCAAAATAGTTCCTTACAGTTTTGCAACTATTATTGAAATGAAAATTCGTTTTGAGAATACAGCTGTGAAAATTAGCTTTCATTTTAACTGCTTTTTGCAAAGTGTTTTTGACATAGGTACCTACTAAATATTAAAAAAAAGTGTGCACACTAGGCCGGCCCTCTGGCACTTTGTTTAACGAAATCCTGTACAATTTCCTAAGAGTTCGTAACCAATCTTAGAAATTCGAATGCGAATTGGAATTCAAATGCTTCAGAAATACGCCTCCAAACCCATTGATATATTCGTTAACAGCCTGTATTATTTATCTTAATGACCGATGAATGACTCATGAATTAGGTACTGATCGTGTTACAATAGCACCTAAAGTATAACTGTAGCACCCGTACGGAGCAATCCGTGTCGCTAACAAACAAAATGTGTACCATTTTTGACGACCTCCGTACCCGAGAGGCGAGCATGCCGGACTTTAAATTTAAATGGCGCCGCCATCTCTGAGGTTCCGGGTTCGATCCCCGGTCGGGTCAATGTAGAAAACCAACTTTTCTATATTGTCTCGGGTCTGGGTGTTGTGGTACCGTCGTTTTTTCTGGTTTCTATAACACAAGTGCTTTAGCTACTTACCTTAGTATCAGCGCAATGTATGTGATGTTGTCCAATATTTATTATATTATTTATTATGTGTTCTAGCTACTCACGCGAGTATCCTTATGCAGAGCTGTAAAACAAGCCTTACCTAAAGGCATCTGACATGGAGGTGTATTTTTTAAGCGTTCGAAATCCAATTTGCATACGATATCCTAAGAATCGTTTACAATTTCATAGGAGATCGATAGTACTCTTTATTGCACACCACACAAAACAAACAGTACAAAAAAAAGAAAATACATTTAGAATGGTACAATTTAGGCGGTCTTATCGCTAGAAGCGATCTCTTCCAGACAACCTTCAGGTAGAGGACAGTTTACAAAGTCGAGAGGGGAAGGCGGTGAAGAGTTAAAGAAAGAAAAATTAAATAACGATAGGGTAAAGCCACCAAAGAGTACGCGCTACCAAAGAGTACGCAGTGCTTTCCGTAGATTTATTTTTTCTCGAAATGGCAACACCACTACTTTATGTCAGTGGCGTCTGTCAAGTCAAGGTGAAGGACAACAAATTGCATCGCTAAGATATTTATTATAAATTTTATAGCTAAAAATTGTTTTTTGAGGTGTTTGATCTTAAATTTCAACATTTTTAATTACGTTTTTTAAGGGTTGTGATAAATTTGCATCAATCGACTATTATTTTACTAGATATTTGTGTATCCAACTTTGTTTTTTTGAAGAGGTTATGTCGCCATTACACGTGCTTTGTGTAATAATAAGGTCCATGCCCAAAAACGCTTATTAGCTAAGAGTACGCACCCAAAGAGTACGCATGCGTACTCTTAGCATGTATGAAACGAAAATAAACAGCACGCTTGTGTTTTGAGATTTTATATTATTATTTTACAGGAAGAACAAGATGGGAAAATATAAAAGAAAATCGGATAGAAAATTAGTTTTTACTGAGGAAATTTTAAAGGAAGTTAAAGAAAAAATAGCAAGGGGTCAAAGCAAGAGGTCTATTGCAGAATCATTGAATGTTCCGGAAGCAACATTAAGAAAAAGGCTAAAAGCCGACACCGTTCCTGAGTCCCTCGGTAGATTCAAAAGCGTGTTTGGACCCGACTTAGAAAATAGCTTGGCAGATCATTGCCGAAAATTAGACGCATGTTTCTATGGACTCACAAAAAAAGAATTAGGACGAATTGCATACGATCTGGCGGAAAAAATGGTCTTGACCATAGATTTAATAAAGAAAAGAAACAGGCCAGCAAACAGTGGGTTCGCAAGAAAACACCAACTTAGTCTTCGTCAACCAGAAAAGACTAGTTTGGCACGTGCTGCTGGCTTTAACCGTGTTCAAGTACAGCGGTTTTATGACAACTTAAAAGAGGTTATGAATAAATATAAATTCGTTGGCAGAAGAATTTTCAATATGGATGAAACTGGTCTACAAACGGTTCCTAACAAACTTCCCAAAGTTTATGCCACCAAGGGGAAGAAAATTGTTGGCAAAATAGTGTCCGCTGAAAGAGGACAGACAGTGACCGCTGTATGCTGTATGGGCGCCACTGGATCATTTGTGCCGCCAGCATTAATCTTTCCTAGAAAGCGACAAAAGCAAGAACTACTTGATGGAGCACCAGAAGACTCTTTGCTGCTGGTTTCAGATTCAGGATATATGAACACTGATTTATTTCTTCTGTGGCTGAAGCACTTTATTGAAATGGTAAAACCATCTAACGAAACGCCAGTCCTTTTAATTTTGGACAATCATTCGTCCCATTTGAGTTTGGCTGCAATTGAGTTAGCACGTGCAGATGGAGTAGTTCTTCTGAGTTTGGCACCACATACGAGCCATCGCATGCAATCTCTGGATACAGGATTTTTTGGACCACTAAAAAAAGCCTATGCTGTTGCTTGCGACAACTGGCAAGTTTCTAATCCTGGGCGCGCTATCACTCAATTCCAAGTTGCCAAGTTATTCGGCACAGCATATTTAAAGGTTGCTTCAGTTCAACGAGCTCAGAAGTCGTTTGAATCCTGTGGGATTTGGCCCTTTAATGATCAAGTGTTCACTGACGAAGATTTTGCTCCAGCAGATGTAACAGATCGTCCATATTTACATGCAGAAACTGTTGAGAGCCATGATATGCATTTGGGAACTCCAAGACCATCGGAAACATCAGGTGTTCAAGATATTGAAGAACCGACTGAAACCAATGATATCCAAGCTCCTGAAGCACACTTATCTCCAACGTTGTTAAGTACACTCTCTGATGAAGGCTTGGAAGAATTAGTACATCGCAGTCAAAAAACTCCAGAGATTCCTGATGATATTTATGATACTCATGATTTTGGTCAAAATATGTCTGCAGATGAACCGACATCGTCCATATCGGGTGTTCGTCAAAATATATTAGCTGATAAGCCAACACCATCCACATCAGGTGTTTGTCAAAATATACCCATCACTGAGCCAGCACCATCGACATCAAGAATAACAAAACCTTCTGATATTCGGCCTCTGCCAAAGGCAACCCATCAGTCAAAGAGAAATGTGAAACGAAAGAAATCTGAAATTCTGACGAGCACACCGTATAAAAATCAACTAGAAGAAGAAAAACAGAAAGCAGAACGAAATAAAAATAAGAAAACAGCAGATAAGAGAAATAAAATAAACAAGACTTCTAGAAATAATCCCCAACTTTTGAATACAAGTACAGGTCGAGAAATTATAAGATGTCCCCTTTGTCTTGAAGTCTACGTTGAGCCGCCGCAAGAAGATTGGATCCAGTGTGGCCGATGTACTGCTTGGTGGCATGATGAGTGCACGGACTACATAGGATTTGGGGCCTAGTTGTTGTAAGTTGATTTTTTAATAAATAAAAGTTTATAAAATGCGCACTCTTTGGTATCTCTACCCTATATCTACGTAAATTAATATAATATAGTTAATAATACATATACGTAAATTAACAAAATAAATAATAAACATACTTTTATTATCCTAAATAAAGCATACATACAGAATACCTTATACATAAATACAATAAATGCAAACCCAATTAACATGAAAGAATCATGACGAAAAGACACAAAAAAAAAGCGTTAAAGGAGTTCGTATGCTATTCTATGAATTCTTATACGAATTATAATATTAAGTGAAACATCACTAACATGTTTCGGAAAAAAATATGGCCGTATTGCTGCTCTATCGGTGCTATAAGCCTATAACACAAATGCCTTAGCTACTTACTATAGGATCAGAGCAATGTATGTTGTCCAATATTTATTTATTTATCGGGTAATGTGTTCGAGGAGGTGCTCGTAGCTCAGTGGCGGCAGCGCTTTGGTATCGATTACTCAAGTTAAGCAATGGGTGACCATTCCGACCATATTTAGTGACATTTATCACGAGCATCTCCGTGCTTCGGAAGGCACGTTAAAAGTTGGTCCCGGCCAATATCGCTTGATATTGGTCGTGAAGCCTAGTCAGAGGCCTTAAGGCGGCTTGATAACATCTGACAGTATAGTTTAGTCACTGGCCTTACAACACCCCTCCACCAATCCGCAACGGGCCCGCGTGGTGGAGTATGGCCCAAACCACCTCATAGTTGAGGTGAGGCCTGTGCCCTGCAGTGGGACGTATATAGGCATACTTTACTTTAATGTGTTCGATCAGTTAGATTGCAACTGTTCTAGCTCATAAATTCTACGCATTCGGACAAGGACATTATTAAAAGTATTTTTTGTTCACTTCAAGAGACATTTGTAGTAAATTTACAAAGAAATTATAAATGTGCAAGAAATCATAACGCTATTTAGTTTTGTCACATGGCTAATAAGAAACATTTCAAATCTCGTAAAGATTGTGAATTATTGCTTTTTAACAAAATATTGGGGACCCTTCCTCCACTTGAGACTCCAATAAACTAACCATAAATCGTGACAGAAAACTATTTAGAAATTTGATAGTATATGAACCGCATTCTTAAAATATTTATCAAAAACAACACTTCACACCTTTTTTGTGTTAGTGTTGCGTCGTCATAGGTTTTTTTGCGCTAGTCTGCACTTTAATTTTTTTCGCAAGTGCAGTTTGCAGAATTTTAACTAACCTGATAGTTAGCAAAAAAAAACAGTCAAGTGCTAAGTAGTTCGACTTGCGCACCAAGTGTTACGTAACGTACCACCGTGTTTTGTTTCGAATTAGTTCGAAATCGTATTTTATTAGTATTAACGCCCAGTGCTTTCATTAGAATGTTTTATCTTTTAACTATCCTGATAGTTAACAAAAAAAGTAAAGTGCGAGTGCGACTTGCGCGCCAAGTGTTACGTAAGGTACGGACAACAGCACGTCGACCTACCACATAATGTCAAATTTTCTCATTTGAAAATGAACCCTATATGTGAGGCTTAAAGTTGAAAATCTATTGAAGAATTTTTGACTTTTGGGGTAGGTGTCGATTCTGTAAACAAAACCGCGCTCACTTCGTCGCTGCAGTCGCTCATCAACGATAAATAATATGAACCTTCTTACTACTGTTGACTGTACCACCGTGTTTTGTTTCGAATTAGTTCGAAATCGTATTTTATTAGTATTTAACGCCCTGTGCTTGCATTAGATACATATTATCGCACTTCATTTGACGCATACTGTTTTTACTCTAAACTTAGACACAAGACAGACAGACAGGCGGACATGACGAAACTACGGTTCCTTGTCAGGACTACGGAACCCTAAAAAGGATCTAAAACTGACTCGCCAGTAAATTGTTGTCACGAAAGATTATTTTACGCGAATTCGTACACGTGTGGCGCTCTACTGCAGAGAGGGGTCTCTCTGTAGTAGAGCGCGCACAAATCGACACCAGCAACTTAGACTACGCTAACTTAAATTTTAGGCAATTAACGTTTTTTACGGTATTTGGCTAAACATATAGACTAGAAACTATAACAATAAATTCATATCGAAATTCCCAAAAATAAAAAAAGTTATAAATTAAACACTACGCTAAGTAAATGTACTTTTTTTTTTAATCACATATTTTCATAAATTGCACTCTACTGTAAAGTTGGCTTTTTCAAGATAGCGTACGCTAAATTGTTGGTGTCGAAATGCCTTAAGAAGGATCCCAATTGATCCACACCTAGGTACTGGGGAACACTCAAATATTCCGAAATATTATATTCCATGTTTGGATAATCCGATTTTCTTTTTTCTGAACTTCATAATTCCTAATAAATAAATTTTAGATTCTTTAAAATACGAGAATTTTAAACACCGTAGCGCTATTAACCCGAAAACAGAATTCCGAAAAATCTATTAGGTTAGTTAACCCTAGTTCGCCGTGGACAGACAAGTATCTCCCCAACACTAGAGTGTAATTCAAAAGCCAGAGGAGCAGAGGTAGTAGAGGCATCACTAGGCTCTTGATTCAAAACATATCTACACTTTCTAGACACGTAACAGGATCTTTGTATTCTTTGTTCGCATACGGTATAGTAGTCGCGTAAAACTGCAAATTGAATACAAAATTCTTGTGCAGCACCGAAAGTCTTGTATTCTGTATTCAAGTGCAAGGGGAAGCTAGGGCAGTGCCGTTGAAAATTATTGGAGTTTCCTTAGTACGTGCTTTTCTGTGTTGCTTTAAATTGAAACCAGGACAAAACGCAAAAAGGGCGAAAAAGGACAAGTTTCCCCTAAAACATAATAGTTGATTCGGGTATTTTGTATGAGGGGCTGTTATTTCCATTTGCGATTGCAATATTGGTTTCATAGAGAAAGATTTTGTATTTGAGCAGTAGAATCGTCACCATACCAACTGCAAGTGAAATAATAAAAAAACCGGCCAAATGAGAGTCGGACTCGTGCACTAACGTAATAAAACACGTTTGTTGTATGGGAGCACCCTTAAATATAATACTTATTTCATTCTGATATTATTCAACTGTTTAACTATCACGGTTCATGAGATACAGCCTGGTGACAGACTGACAGACAGACGGACAGACAGACAGCGGAGCCTTAGTAATAGGGTCCCGTTTCACCCTTTGTGTACGGACCTCAAAAAATGATCTTGGACTTAACAATTAACATTAAACAGCACGCGTTGTTTGAATGATTAAACAGAAAAACATAACCCTCTTTTTATAAGTCAAAAATATATGTTGAAGGATGCTGGATGTGTAGCCAGTAGCCATGATCTGAAATAGTCTGGTTCCTTAGCACATTGCATATTTAATTTTAAAACGGTCTGTATTAATGGCAGACTATCCTATCCGGCCAGCCGCACTGCATTCCGGCTAGCCTTATTTTCGGTTTTATTACCCAGCGCGGCTAATGCTACGGCCAGACTACCTTAACGTTTACCGCCCATTTACCGCATTAGTTATGGCATTGATTTACTGCCCAAATTAACGCCACAAGTGACACCACTTACTCTAACTGTAATCTCTAGTGTAACCGGTGTAACAGTTACACTAGAGATTACCGAGATATGGAATTGAACTAGGCAATAAATATGTCATTTTTCAAGATGGCGGCTGAAGTTGCGGCGGTGTTGTATTTTATGGCTGTCAATTACTATTACATGAATCTGTTACATTATTACAAAACTAAACCAAGACTTAAGCATTCCTGAAAAACTTGAGCACCCTTTCATTTGACCACTCCATATCCGCCAGCACATGCTTTTCGATCGAGCTCATGTATAATGTATATATGTGAGCCCACTTTTAGCAAAATAAAGGCTATGTTTGTTTGTACCGCAAGTGATATTTAGAGCGAGTTTACTTACTTTTTAAATTTAAATTAATATTAAATTAAATTAAATATTGGACAACATCACATACATTACTCTGATCCTAAGGTAAGTAGCTAAAGCACTTGTGTTATAGAAATCAGAAACAACGACGGTACCACAACACCCAGACCCGAGCCAATATAGAAAAGTTCGTTTTCTACATTGACCCGACCGGGGATCGAACCCGGAACATCAGAGATGGCGGCGCTATTTAAAGTCCGGCGTGCTCGCCTCTCGGCTACGGAGGTCGTCAACTTGCGTTTGCTTTTTCTTACTTCTGTAAGAATCGTCAGGGTGCTGTAAACCGCGTGCCATGCAACGCGGCTGGCCGGATCCGTAGAGCAGGTCAAACCTCCGTATTTGGTGGCATTTTATTCTAAATGTAGTACTAAGACTTTCCCTATCTAGATACAGATCATGATTGTTGCCCAACTAGGGACGCCACAAAGTGCTAAGAAGACGACAATAAAAACTCAGAAAGTTAGCCCGTCTACCTATCAAAAGTTTTCCCTTGAGCAAAACTAAGACATACAAACACATGTTACGTACATTTGAAATGCATCACGTACAGTCCTCTTTTAGTTTCTTCAAGTTAAATGGAACAAATGCCTCAAGGAATAGCGCCGCAAACTGGCGCGACTTAAACAAACATTCGTCTCAAGTGTGGGCTTGTTAGCAAACAAGTTGCTTGTGTCAGATGCAACCGCAGTTACTTTACCAATTGAAGACAAGAAATTACAGCCACGTTTTCTTTTCTTAGCCTCGATTGACCGATGAGGTCCGCGCTCAAAGGGTTCCGTACCATTATCTATAAAAATGGCATAAAAATCACGTTTGTTGTATAGAAGGGGAGCTTTAAAATATTGCTATCTCTCTTACACTCGTTAACGTAGCTAAGCTATGCTCTAGCCCGTACAAATAGCCGAAAGGGCCTCTAAGATTTTATGACATAGTTAACTTTCCACACTACCATCTTTGGAGCGTCGACGTCGACGTCGTGGCAGTGTCCAATCAGCGTTAGGTAAATGCCGCTGCGCAAGCGTTGCGTCAACAATGATTGGACGCTGCCACGACGTCGATGCTCGAAAGACACTAGTATGGAGGGTCCCTTAGGAAGACGGCTTGCAGTGGCTAGATGAAAAAGCGGGAGACGCGTGCTTCTTGGCGCTCTTTAGGGAGGCTTTGGAGGCTTACGTTCAGCAGTGGGTTTTAATACGCTGACATGGTGATCTTTCTTTGTCTTGTGGATTATCATAATAAGTGTCAGAGCATATATATTTTATGGTCTGGAAGCAGGAGTTAAAATCCTTGTGTTACACTTACAATACTATTTGCCTTTGCAAATAGTCTTTTAAGTCTTGTCTGACTGTACTGTAAGCCTTTGCTTACAGTACAGTCAGACGCAAGACAATTTAAAGCAAAAATGTAATCCCAAGTTCCCCAACTGACTGAAACGGTAATCAAACATGGGAACCTTTACGTTCAAAGCGGTTCATTGAGCTCATATGATGATTGACGATGTGTCGCCATCGGGACTATGGGTGAAATTATTACATGGTTTTCAAATAATTTTGATTCCTATAATAATACCATTGTTAATGACATGCACTCAAAGTATGGAATAAAAATCCTTGTATTTTGAAGTTCGAGGCCAATGAACTGGCTTGACTTTATTTGTGCTATACGTACAAAACCATTATACGCGAAACTCCCACTACTAAGTTGGCTGCCTATACAAGAGAGTTCAGCTTATAATGGAAATTATTTATCTTCACTCCTAGAGTGCCATATTATTATGAAACTTTATTGGGAATTTTTGACAAGATTCAAATAGGTAACATGAATTTAATTACCTAACCTGGCTTAGTAAGTAAAGTAGGTAGCTATTCAGTAAGGAAATGCTATCAGCATCCGTGCCTCTTTGCCTTAAGGGCTTTTATTATTGCCTAGAATGTTTTTCATATTTCGGTCAGATAATTTATCCGAGTTGGTTTTTCATTATTATAATGTAGTATCCAAAAATAAAATAGTTTTAAAAATCATATTAACTGCAGTGGCTTTGATTGCGTTATAGTTGGGTAAAACACCTGTAAAAATAATTAACTCAACGACAAAGATTAATGTTCTTATTTTTTTCATTATTCTTGGTCACCATTCAAGAATATATTTGCTTCAGAAGAATTTTAAAAGGCATCAAAACCTGATGTTCTTTGTGACTTACATTAATTAAATACTTAAATAAAATATACAAAATCACATACGATCCTAAAGTAAGTAGCTTAAGCACTTGTGTTTTAGAAATCAGAAACAACGACGGTACTACAACACTCAGACCCCAGACTCGGGGATAGTGACGCCATAATTAGTCCGGCGTGCTCGCCTCTCGGCTACGGAGGTCGTCGAACATTGGATTTTCTTTGTGACTTACTTTACTAAAGTATCCAGGAAACTCTAGAGAAAACTTAATTATAACATCCACGTAACTCTAAAATTATTCGGTTTACTATTATTAACACAACGTATGGTCCTACCACTTAAATTAGTTGATCACGATTCAAAATTATTTTATTTATTTGATGGGGAGGTGGTTAGTTACAATTGTATGTCTGCTTATATGATTCATCTTGAAACTCAAGAATAAGTAACAATAAAATTCCAGTTTTACGCTTTCCAGGATCGTTCGAGAATTGCAGTGATCAAAATTCTGGTCGCGTTGCGAACGTCTGGACGGCATTATGCAGCCGCCACCGCCCTGACAACCATCCGAGCGGGGATTTTTTCGAGCTTACGAAAAGATTTTTGGATTGAGAAACTTATTGCAATGAAAGAAAGACTGAAACTCGGATTTTTATATTTGCGATCAACACAGCTTACACAGCTCTTGCATATAACTAATTATATTAAGCCAATAAGGACAGTCATCTCACCAGCCTACCTAAAACCTTTTTATACTTGATTTTCAATTTACTTGTTAATCTTTAGGTTGAAAATCGGTTTCAGAAATTTCATAATTTATATTGTGGTAGATTTATAACCGGTTGTACAGTCAACAGCACGTCGACCTACCCCAAAAGTCAAAAATTCTCCAATAGATTTTCAGCTTTAAGCCTGACATATAGAGAATAGAATAGAATAGAAAAAGATTTATTTGACACACATATAATACAAAAGGAAAAAACATTAACAGCATAATAAAAAGAGTTCATTTTTAAATGAGAAAATTTGACATTTTGTGGTAGGTCGACGTGCTGTTGTCCGTACCTTAGTGTGACCACAGTCCACCGCGAAATGAAAGAATATTAATAGAATACAACTTTATCCAAATACCTACATATTAAGCAAACGGATCCCAAATTAAAAAAAAAATCACACCTTTTTGATTACAAATGTTCCTTGTTGACTACAGAACCCTGAAACACATTTTGGTACAAAACCTTGTTCAATATTTATTATTTGTACAACTATACGCCTTAAGAATCATATTACCCAAGATACGAATACTAATAAAATTGAGAAGACAAATTCATAATTGGATCCCAGAATAAATAAAGTTTAAACCAATTATTTCAATTAACCCTTAAAATTGGGCGAATCTCATCCAATATTCGGTTAGTTCTGATCCTTCAGAACACAAAGCGAACGATAGTTTCCTATAATTGAGAATGAGTGAACCCAACTGACCCTTATAATTGATCAGGTTTTGAAAGTTAAAAAGTTAAAAAAGTTTCAATAAAATTACAAGCAATTACAAATGTTCTATTTTCTAGCTAGAATTGTAAATTTTCTGGTGGTCAAATACTATGAAAGATTCCGGGGAATTGAAAAATCGTGGCAATTTAAAAATCGTTATACGAAGATAAATAACACCTGAAAGAAAAATCATCGACCTCAGGTGGGACTCGAACCCACGTATATTTATCTTCAATTAGACCTTGCATGGAGTTGCTAAAAACAAACATTTACAATGTATATGCATTTCTGATCTTAACCAATAGTCAAATATTTGTAAAAAATATTTCTATAGGTTGTTGACGGTAATATACTATTCAGCTATTCATATAGCTACAACATTGGTCAGAATACGCTGGCTTTGACAGCGAGAAAAAACACTTGAGGAATTTCATCTTATCACGTGACGTCCTCGGTAGCTTAGTTGGTAAAGCACTCGCCCGGCTTGCGATGGGACGTGGGTTCGAGTCCCACCTGAGGTTGATGATTTTTTTCCAGTGTTATTTATCTTCAATTAGACCTTGCATGGAGTTGCTAAAAACAAAAATTTACAATCGTTATACGGTTCAGTACGAATTTAAAATTCGTTTTTTTCAAACACTCTGGTTTGTAAGATTAGTAATGAGGTATATTGATATAAATGTACTTATTATATTCTAGTAAAAAATAACTATTGCAGCCATGAATCACATTTTGATAATTCACAGTAAACCAACCAGCCAGTATTTGTGAAAACCTAAAAAAATAAAATAACCAAGAACCGTAAAAGCCATAACAAAATTCTGTTTTAGAATTTGGTTAGGGGGTCTAAGCAGAACTCTGTAGTCTGTCTGTATACTTGCAAGTAAGGTAACTTATAAAAGTATTACGCATATAAAACAAGGCTGTTTCTTAAGAGTGGATTAGATTGTGTATGAAAACATTGTAAATTGCTGTTTTTTGAGTATTTTGCCACAATTAATCACTTTACTTACTTTACAACTTTTTACCGGTGTAATGATGAAGGATGCTAGATTAGTAAATAAATACAGCTCATGTTTGCATCGAAAAAAATCTAATATAATCTACTTAGATTATTGTATTGTAACTGATAAGAAAGAAATTTATTATTCTCAGTGTACACTTCAAAAAATTACTAGAAAACGAACGTATAGAAGAATATTTTACTTGAAAGTGAACAGCCTGTATTTAAAACTGTTATTAGCCGCAAATTGATTTGATAACTGCCTAGTCACAGCTTGATAAATTTATAAAAACTCTGTTTAATACGATTAAGTGCTTTAACTTCGCTGGCATTTAAAACTTGCTGGCAATTAAGCAACGATTTATCAAAAACTTTTTTCAAACTCAAATTCATTTCTCACGATACTCCACATCAAGATGGATGTCACGAAAAATTTGAAAGAAACTCACCCGCAGAGGTATTATTTGAAAATGTGGTGTAGATGGATTTACTACATGGGAATCGGTGACTGCTGGTACGAAGAAGTAGAAAGAAGTAACGCTCATAAGATACTCTACGCTCTTTGGGCTACTTTCATTAACAGTTACCTAATATTGGGGACTGTTAATGAAGTGCTAGCAAATTTTAGATCTGATTTATCAGGTAAAGAAAAGAATGACCTAATCCAGTTTAGTATGGCACACCCTTCGCTTTGCGCCAAGTACATCTTCTTGATACTTCAAAAGGACAGAGTGAGAGTACTTTTCAAAAGGATGGTAGGTGAAGAAAGGGTATTTATTTCGTTGAAAATAGAGAACAAGTCGGTGAGAGAAGCGATACTGTACACACTCGGTTTGACAATTATTACATATAGTACGCTAGGCTTGACTGCACTCGATGCTTTTAAGGCATATCACAATGAAGGTAATATATTTTTTAAATATCGTAAGATTTTATTATTATTTAAAGTTTATTATTCGTAGATCCTGATAGATCCCAGCCAGATTAATAGTACTAACGGCCTGTTTCACAATGTACGGATAAGTTCTGTATTAGTTTTGAATAAGCTATAATCTAATAAGTTTAAATTCAAAGTCTTCAGATAAGTAAACACTTATCTGAAGACTTTGATTTTAAACATGTCTAGATAGAGTGTGGTGCTGCAATTGTCACAAAAAGAACAGCGGGTCTAAAACGGCCGCATTGGATGTTTCATATTCCGATCATAATATGTTTCATTTAGCAAATCTTAAAATTAAATGTTATTTGATGAATCATAAAATGAGCCTCGAACATTTCATATTTGCAGTTCATCTAATTTGACAGTTTTGTATGGAAATTCGTAATATGGTCCACTTATTATGAAAAGAGTAATTCATATTAAATGTCAAATTGGTGAACCACCATTTTAATGTTATTTATATTATTATTTTGTATTGATATTTGTAGAACACACAAAACTTGAGTATTTTGAAACATTTTGTTCCTTTGTGTTGTTAAAAACATTCATTTTCACAAAAACCGTAAAGTAAGATTGGACGCGTCACTATATTTTTTTAACGTCATCAAATATGATCCATTTGATTAAATGAATTGCATATGATTCATTTATTAATGTGGCCGTTTTAGGGTTTGCAAATCATTTCCGCTACATTTCACTAAATGAATCAGATTAAAAATGAAACATCCAATGCGGCCGTTTTAGACCCGCAGGGCGGTTACCACGAACTCATAAAACAATCTCAAATCTGTCAAACATTATCATTTCTGTCAAATTTTGTATGAAATGACGTACCAAAATTGACAGATTTGACAGCTTTGAGATTGTTTTAAGAGTTCATGGTTATGGCCCAGGCCAGATTTAAGTGAGTAACAGCTATGGTTATTATGGTAACTATTATAGGTTGCTATGGTAACAAGCGCTTCACTGAGCGGGCGATACAAACTGGCGCCAACAGTTGGCTTATATATTTTTTGACGTTTATGACACTCGAACAGGGAATCTAGAAATGTATGTTTACACCGAGACAATTTAGTGGTTGTAGTGGTGTACTTTTATCCTCTACATATTTTTATCTTTTACATAATTTTATTCGTATATTGTAAACCAGGCCCTAAATCAAACAATCACGGCAATCGGTATTTGAACCCGCAATCACTTGGTTTGGCCGAATAACGAACCAATAAATTGAGTCTATACTACACCCTCCTTGGAAGTATAGTTCAAATCGAACAGGCACATAGAGGGGGTGATTTCCGATCTTTTTGGCTCTATGAATGTGGGTTCCATTTTCGACGGGAAAAATAGTTTTTATTTTTTATTTTTTCGTAACATTCGCATGAGCGGTCGTCTACAACACGTGCGCTGCAAGTGGCCCGAAACGAAAAGATCTTTTGTTCTTAAAATCCAAAGCACAACGCGCCGGCCCTGTCTTTGATAATAATATTGCAATTTCTCTTCAGCCTTTGAAGACAATAACCAGTGTATAAATTTTAAAATAAATTAAATTAAACATTTAAACTTAAATTAATAATCAACGGAACGCGGGATAAGTGTTTTCAAAATCACCCCTCCGTAATTTATTTCTTGCATAGGTTTTAGTTATCTCGAAGTGTGTGAGCCAAGTGTGTATAGTGTTGTTGTGCCAATTGTCCTACGAGTGCTCCAGTGCAGCCTCAGGGAAAGAAGAGACCATCGCATTCACATCTTAAGCCTGTGGCGAGTTGCAAAGGGTTCGAGTAAGGCCCACTAGCCCAGCTACTACGCGTGTAGGCGCAAACCCGGTGCGATCAGTCCTTTACCTTACAAACACTGAGTAACAGTTGCGAATTGAATAACAAATTCGACCACTTCGAACCTGATAGGAATCACTAGTTTCCATAGATTTAAATAGGACAATACTCAAAACAGCAAACCTCAGACCGAAGTCTCTAGAATATTATAATACTTACATCACCTCAAAGTACCACAAATACGTAAAACATAAGTAGGTACCTACTTTAAAATTATTGAGGTAGGTATAAAGCAAAGTTTTCTGTAACTCTAACTATCGACTATCGCTCATTCCCAAAAAGTCTCAATAGCGAAAAAGACAACACATGTTAAACATAAATCTGAAACAAAGCAAACATCTTCGGTAACAATAAATCTTAGTATAGCATAGTTTCACTCAACCAAACATTTAAATCTACAAGAAACACAGCGAAAAGAAGAGCCCAAAAAACACTTCTTGCATAATACAAAAGCACGAAATCAATACCCTGGGTTAAAGCCACATCTGGTTACCATTGAACCCATCTCAAAAGTATAGTGACCCAACAAAAAACGGCAAACCCATAAAAAACTGACGCAACAAGCATTACTAACACTTTCAAAAACACTAATAAATAATAATTCCGCAACCTTTACACTCTAGCCATAAGTCTCTAATATACTAGATTTAAGCTTTCCCCCACAGCCCAAACAATGTCAACAGCAATAATCAAAGTAGCTGGAGATGGAAATTGTCTGTTTAGGGCTCCTAGTATCACTCACACTAGACCATGGGGCAGTCAGACGTGATCTTGCGCGATACGTGGAAGAAAACCAAGACGACGATACAATGAAAATAACTATTGCCAGCAACCTTGACACAGAAACCAAACATAATACCGTAACTTAATTGCAAAGCAATACAAAGACGGAGAATGGGGTGCTATATAAATATCAACATTCATCAGAAAGAAAATAGATCGACCTTAGTCTTCAAGCCAAAAAATCCAAACGATTCTGTTGGCGACAGTCAACGTCAGATGATAGTCTCATATACGTTAATTTCTGGAAACGAATATACTACGCTAGTAAACAAGGCATTACATAATGAGAAGAGCCAATATCAAGACACACTGGAAAGCACAAATGACTCGATTAGCTCCCCCATGAGTATTGAGGATTATGCAAACAAAACCGGATATCGCCTAGTCAGTACATCAACTCGCCCTAAATATAACATCGAACCAAGTAACCTAAAAATTGACACATGGAACGTCCGAGGCACCGCAGACCCCAAGAAGAAAGACGAAATTGATAATTTAATAAATAAAAACAACATAGTTAACGCTTGCTTACAGGAAACCCACATGCTCCCGGGAACATACAGCTCTAAAAACTACAAATGGTTAATGTCAGGATCAAACAAAAGCCGTTGCCTGGCCATCGTGGTCAAGAAAAACACAATCTTGCAAATAAAAAACGTAATTAACTACCCAGATATCATAGCTGCATCCATAGTAATAAATAATTTTAACAGAAAGCTATTCATAATCACGGCCCACATACCGAACAAAACGGCGCCGGCTATTAAAACAATTTCCAGGTAAACTGCAAACTATAAAACAAAAACCAAAAGACATTACACTGATAATACACGGTGACTTCAATGCCCACATAGGATCCCTAAATGTAAACGACCTCCAAGAATCTGGTCAGATTGGTAACAATCTGCTACACAAAGACTTCAATGACATTGGTAGGTAATATCATTATCGATTTATCAGACGTGAAAAATTACGCTGGGATACTACTTTTGGCAGACCAATTTGTAAAAAAAGGTGGAAATCGGGCAAAAGAATATGACAATTCGACCACATACTTACAAAAGCAAACAATACAAGTCTATTCAACTTTATAAAAGGAGAGCCCAATAAGAAAACTTCGGACCATAAACTAAACATGGGTGAGCTAACCCAAACAAAATTAAATTCACAGGACAGGTAGCAACAAGAGAATCCAATAAGATTCCAGTTAACCAATATTTTAACTACAGGCACTTTAACTATGAGCTACTACAACATGAAGCCATCCGCAAAAATTCCAAAATGAAATTAAAATGACACTGAAGCCTGGACTATTAGCAATCAACACCAACGACCACTGTCTTGGGATACGATCATGGAAATTATGAAACACTCTCAAGAAGGTAGCAACCATATCTACGGAGCACAGACTTGCGCTAGCTGAATTACAGAAAGCTAAATTTTGTAACCGACATTCGCGTGATACAACATACCGACTAGAGTTAAAACATTGTCGCACCAAGTTGCAGTACATATTGAAAAAAAATAAAGACCGCGAATTCGAATCCTTTTTCAAGGACCTTAATAGCATGCTGATGCTGACCAAAACGAACCCGAAATCAACTAACGATTATGAGCGCATTTCGACGTGCTGTACTGGCTATAGAATATACGCCAATACGTTATTCTGAACCGTCTTGATAAATTGACCAAAATCCTAGGCAACTGTCAAGCAGCCTTCCTAGAAAATAGATCTACTGATGATCATATTTTTACTCTCCGTAGAATTATCGACGAGAAATGGCGGAAAGGCACAAAAACATACGTCATGGTAATCGACATAGAACAAGTTTTTGATACCGTAAACTTAAATGCATTAAAAGACATCCTCGTGTCCAGGACTAATAATACTTTTACCAATAGGATTATAAAAGCTTGTATGAATGAATCAACATGCATAAGGTGGTTTGGACAACTAACACGGTTTATTAACAAAGGTAAAGGAATCAAACAAGGTTGCCTACTGTCACCCTGTCTTTTTACCATTCTCATTGACGACGTTTTAAAAACTCTAGAAGAAGTACCATTCCTTCATCTCAATCAAGACCTAATAATATCCCTACCGATATGCCTATCATTTGCCGACGATATAATTATTTTAGGAACAAACTTTAGACAACTACAAATAATTTTATTCCCGACTTAAAGAAATCCTCCTTACGGTTGGACTAACAATCAAAACCACAAAATCAAAAATCTTGATCCGTGATCCGACAAATACCTGCAGGCGCACTCAAGTACTCCAAATTGGAGATGGTACTAATATCCAACCAGTCGAGGAGATAAAATAGCTCGGCACTTACATAACATCAGGGCACAGCAGAAGAGAAACAATAAAAACCCGCTGCAAGCAAGGAGCTAATAATTCAAAAATTCTAGTCCCTTTTATTAGGAAAACCAAGATGCAATGGCAACTAGCAAAAATTATCATTGAGACTACTGGAATGGACTAAAGGCCGCCGCGCTAACCAAAGCAAACCGATCCATGCTTAGACGGTACGAGCGAATTACTTTAAGAGACATACTTAGCCACAGCAAATGAGCAAGAGAATATTTCAAGAAATTTCTCTGACTGTGTTACTACGGTCATATATTACGGCAAACGAAGCCGCACGTACTCCACAGCGTTATAAAACTGAAAGCAAATAGGCTGAAGATTGGCAGGCTCATATTTACGTGGAAGGACTCGCTCTCACATGATGTGAAATACTATGATAAAACCCTAATAGAATAGAAACACCTAGCCGTAAACAAAAAGGAGATGAGACAAGCAGCTCAAACAATAATCGAAACAGAAGAAACTGACAGTGAATCCGACGCCAGCAGCTTACATACGAAACAACAACACCTATGAAACAATGACGCAGAACAATTAGCAAGCCAACCAAGTAACAAGCTAACATAGTAATCAGGAAAAAACCACAACACCCAAGGCCAGATTGCCCAACCCATCATCATCAACGCTCAATCCTAACAACAATAAACCCGTCTTTACCCATTTTCCTATACCAGGCTCAGGATGCATATCTACTTGGTTGTAATCGATTGGTTTCAGCCGACTTGCGCGGTCGGTTGGCTGGTCGGCCGTCCTATCCCATCCCAGAGCGTGTCCCTCCTTATAAAATGTGCTACCTGGTATGCCGGTTTGACCGGAGCAGGCTTTGATCCTGACTGGCCTAGTACCTCGTATCGTATCGTATCGTATCGTTTTTTTCGTAACATTCGCATAGAGCATTAGCTCAAACAAACAAACTATTGAAAATAATAGTTTAATTTTTTGTTTAGAATGTTGTAGGAAGGTTTGCCATTTCATAGGAAGTTATTTTAATCAACTAGCAAACAGGTGTGACAAAAATTAAAATGTTTTTTCACAACTCTTTATCCGTAAAAAAAACCTACATTTAAAGAGTCCAGGAATCACCCCTACTGTGCGCCTGTTCGATTTGATCCATACTTCCAGGGACACCCCGTATAGGTACTAACTGTAATTACTTATTTTAAGGTATTCCCTTCCGAACAGAAGTGACCCTTATCCCAAGTGAATCTTATTCTGGAGTCTTCGCTAGAGTTATAAAGGTCTTCAAAGAAATGCACTGGTGGGTCATCGTCACCAACATGCTTCTGGTAGACGGACTATCATTCTTCTCCTTGGTTTATCTTGGGTATAAGTTCAAGCTGGTCAGGATGTACTTCGACAGTCTGAGGAAGAAATACTTGAAGAATCCTGAAAACAAAAGCAACGAGGTCTTGGCTGTGGAGTTTGAGAATGACTTCGTTACTGGCATCAAGCTTCATGAAGATGCGCTTTGGTAAATCTACTTATTTTTTACTGCAAATGATTTTCTTATTGTTCTATAAATTATTATTTGTTTTTAAATGCACAATGAGTAGTACAAGAGGCTATTGTTAATTTGACTGCTTGGCTGACTTTGTTTGCTTATGTCGCTTCAACTTCAATGCAATCTTTTTGACAAAATTAGTTTTCACTGATTAAATAACATCGGGAGGCTGAGTTGGTATCCTAGAACAGTAATTTGTGTCCAAAACATTTAACGAACCGAGTAAAGGACGCATTGCTGCGGCAGCAGACCGAAAAAGTCAAATTTAACTGATTAGAAAAGTTTGAGAAAAGAGTTCTGATTCTACCAGTTTAATTTAGTTTTTGCCAAACATGAGTTGTGACTGTAAAATTTTCTTTTAAAATAGGTACATTATTACATTAACTGTTTTTAAGGTGTGCTCGAAACGTCCAGTATGCCCTAGGAAACATCTACGGAGTGGAATTAGTTGAGACAACAGCGATCCTCGTTATCTGTCTTATTAAATTAGTTGTAAGTAATTTAAACTTTATCGTCTTGTTATTTACGTTGCGATTAGGAATGATGCAAGTGGTGGTCATTAGTTTGATATTAACTTGAATACATTAAACAGACGATGAAAAAGAGTATTAACCGCGGCAGATGGTGTACTGAAAATTAAGCATTTTCCAGTAAACTTGCTGCAAGTTAACTTGCGTATGTCAATCCAGCCAATATCTGTCGCTCTGCAATAAGTATCATGCTCAAACTTGACCGACTAAAAAAGCATGCACTGACTGTCTTTTGTTTTCCAGGATTCAGGAAGGAACATGACGTTTCTACTCGCGAACCTATTTTATATAGGCTGCCTATTGATACTCAACGGAGCTTATATGATGGCAGCGGGGGACGTGACGTACGAAGTAGGTGACATCTCTTTCATTAGAGTAGTGTTTGACGGCGGATGGACGTACGCTGTTTAGTATAACGTTGGCAACTAATGTGTGCAACTCTCTCTCTCACACGATATACCTACTTACTTATAGAACAAGAGAAACTGCCAGCTGCCGTGACAGCGCGGACGATGTACAATTTTAATTTACACATAGGATTTAGTCGGGTTATCGACTATTTAGGGTTAGCTAGCTAGTTAGTTAAGTTGTCGGGTAGGATTTAGTTTAAAGGTTGCAGGACGACGCTGGTTGCAGGCCGCTTCTAACCAGCCGATCTGGAAGTCACTGGCTATGTTCAGCAGTGGACGTCCTGTGGCTGAAATGATGATGATGATTTAGTCGGGTGAGTCGATGGTAGACAAATAGAATTGGCGAAACAAAGCTGCGATTACCCGCCAATATTTTTACAAGGACTGAACAAATCTTTACTATCGATTGTGGATAGAGCGGCAACACCCGGCGCCTCTTCAAGCGCAGGAAGAATTGAGGACCGAGACGGTTCCGAAGGCGGGGTTTTATGTAATGTACGAGTTGCTATGCACAATGTCACACCGAAACCAGCCGCGGTGTCATACAATCGCTTCCCGCTGGTCCGCTACCGGACTACCGGAGTGGGTTCTGGGCTTTGATGTGTATATCCCGCGTCTAAGATTCCGTACGATGAATTACCTCTAGTGTTGCCAAACCATTGACAGTTTGACTATCGATACTTAACCTTGAAATTCAGGAATATTATTTATTTTATTTATTTATTACAGGAAAACCAGGGTTTATACAATATTAAAATACATCAGTATAGCATCTATTAAACCACTTATAGGTCTTCACAAGTAGTCGATCGAATCGAATCGATATTATTGCACCACATTATAGCAATCAAAGTATTAAAGTTGTAAAGCTGTAATTTCACAATCGTTATTATCGAAAGTATCGATAGGCCTATCGATAGTTGGTTTTTATATAAGGTCCGATTTTATTAGTGTACATCCTGTTAACCTGTGACTTTTAAGGTGAAAAGCAATCGTAAAAACCAATTTTAAAATGTGTACCATAAAGGTTAAAAATCAAAATCAATATCAACAACATTGACTTCATATTGCATAAACTCGTCTTATCTTTGGTACGTTTCATCTGATTATCCGTCTTATTCCTTTTCCTTGTCAGAGGGAGAAAGAGTTGAAGATAGGACGAGTTTATGCAATATGAAGTCGATGTTGTTATTTTGTATTTTTATTTTTAACTTTTTTAGTTTTTATGATATGACATTTGAAAGTTGGTTTTTACGATTGCTTTTCACCTATATAGTCACAGGGTAACAGGATGTACACTAATAAAATCGGACCTTATATTTGATATCGATAGAAGACATCGAGAGGCAACACTAATTATCTCCTATCTCTCTAACCAGGCTTCACAGCTCTCCACGTCCATGTTCCACTGTGGCTGGGAGATTGCCCGCCCGGGTCCCGGGTTCCGCACCCTGGCAGTGGTAGCTCTTCAGCGCAGTCAAAAGCCGGTTTACATGACCGCGTTTGGGGTCATCACGCTCTCTCAAACCAATTTGATTTCGGTAAGAGATTGATCAAAAATCGAATGAATACACAACATACATTAGCACAATACATTAGTACATTAGCCTTAGATCATCATTATCATCAGATCAAGTTTCAAGGTCATTTGGTATTACACTGTTACAGTGCAAAGTATTTTATAACATTTATCAATTTTCATTGACAAACGCGATTAGTACATTCCCCACCCAACTTCATAATGATTGTTCACATAGGGTCTTTATTAAAACTCCTAGTTAAAAACTAGACGTAAACCTAATGAAATGAAGGTACTTTCATTTTCGTTCAGCAGTAATTTTCATGTATATTTTTAGTGGCCATTATTTAGCTCGTATTTTAGGTTTTCGAAACTTATTTGGATTAAAATCAGTGTAAAGTCAAAAACACGTCGACCTACCCAAAAAGTTAAAAGTTCTCCAACAGATTTTAAACTTTAAGCCTGACATGTAGAGATTATTTTCAAGTGAGAAAATTTTACGATTTGTAGGTCGACGAGGTGTATTCTGTACCTGGAATACTTTACTCATATTGTTTTAATTTTACCTTTCAGGTCTTACGATCTTCTTATTCGTTCTTTGCTGTGATGTACTGAAGGAATCATCGATATAGCATTAATATAGTTTTATGAAACGTCAGAAAATAGTCACAGTACTGTTCACTTGCCAGATTCGTTGATTAAATTATTCTAGATTTAACCTAAGTCTGTTTTAAAACATTATTAGTTCAGTGATTCGACACGTGATAAGCTGCTCATATAAGTACATCAACTTTTTTTGGAAAATCGATTTCGAAATAGGAAAACATTTAGATTTCAATACGAACTAACGCGCGTCATCAATGATAATTTATGAAGCATGGAAAAAAGTAGTACAAGATTTCGATGTTGTACTTTCATCGTAAAAGTTGTTGTATTGAGAAGAACGTGGTCACGTGGTTTTAAGGACTGTCCTATTCTTTTATACGCAATGGTCACCCTGTATGTGCAAGTAGTATTAAGGATCAGTTGAAAACACGAATAATATAAAGTACTACGTAGAGTATATAGCAGTTGTCAATAGTGTAAGCACTTCAGTATTTAATAAAATATATATAAAAAAAGATTTCTATGAGTCTTCTATTTTCCTCTCTTAATTATCTACTGCCTATTTATACTAAAAGATTCGAATATCCCAAACCTTCTTTGGTCCATGTTTCATCCAACACCAGTTCGCTGTAACAATATTATGTTTTTCGGCCTCTCCTAAGCGGATTGGGCGTACTTAATTAATTTTGCAATATTCGCGAGGGTCATATTATTAGAACACGAAAACCCGTTTCAGTGTATTGTCAAAGTAAATAGGTGAGAAAATTTCATTTTACTTCTGCCGCTTTATTTCAATCACAATAATCGATATAGCTCAAAAGATGAGTACTTACCAAAGCTGAGTGGGCAAAGTGGCAGTGGGCTGCGGGGAGTGCGGGGTAACCATGAACTCTCTTAAAACAATCTCAAAGCTATCAAATCTGTCAATTTTGGTACGTCATTACATACAAAATTTGACAGATTTGATTATGTTTGACAGATTTGAGATTGTTTTAAGAGTTCGTGGTTACCGCCCTTGCGGGGTACCCATGAACTCATAAAACAATCTCAAAGCTGTCAAATCTGTCAATTTTGGTACGTCATTACAAGATTTCGACAGATTTTGACAACAACAAGCGACAGCACAATGACATTTTTTTAAAAGAATTTTTATAGAAATATGTCGTATAGTATATTATACAAACTTTTATAAAGAGTTAGCAACAATGATTAATAAACAAGGTATCCCTGTATGTATAGCAAGCATCTTTTCCAAGCTCCACTGACTGTCCATTGTCAGAAGGTTTAAACTAATCAAGAACTTTTATTTATAACTAGCAGCTGTTCCCGCAACTTTGTTTGCGTGAACTACAGGATGTTTGGTAAATCACATATTTTCCACAGGAACCTTAAAACGGGATAACAAGTATCCTATATGTTAATCCAGATCTTATTCTATATGTGTGCAAAATTTCATGCAACTCCGTTCAGCGGTTTACGTGTGATTGAGTCACAAACATCCAAACATCCTCACAAACTTTCGCATTTATAATATTAATGAAATATTTTTAGATTATTCATAAATGTAACTTTTTAAACTATCTTGTTGCATTTTTAAACATAATCATTACACTCTAACGGGATTTCATGCAACTACATACCTAAAACGATTTGTTTTTTGTCCCGACGTTTCGGCTCGATTACACGAGCCGTGGTCGCGGGTTGACTGTCGTTGCGCAGCACTGGTACAGTCAGTCCGGCAAAATACACAGACGACCTAACCCGCGGTTTGCACTTTGAAATCACGGTATTCCACAGAGGTGATAATTTAAATACATCTTCTCGATTGAAATTTTTATGATTACTGCAAACTAGACGTGCGCGCCGGTCGAAAAAAATCGTGCGGCGGCGCGCCACGAAAAAATCCACGGCGGCGGCGTGGGATTTTTTAACTTTGCATATTAAGACGTATAATGAAAAACCACGCTTAAACGAAAGAACTTTATTAAGTAAACTAAAAAGACTCAATCGACTGACTCAATCACTTTTCTCGACAGAAATATTTTGTTTGCAACTTTTATAGTTGTCGTGCACAAAAATTATTTTATTTACCCTAAATGGACTCAGCCTTTTGGCTGTTAAAAGCAATCCAGCAACCGAAAATACTCTTTCGCTCGGAGTGCTGGTTGCTGGAATGCATAACAGAGCCTGAGCTAATGACGATAAACGCGGGTAGGCAGATTGTCTGGTTTGCCAGTAGGACAAGATGTCCCCGTCTTCAAGTTCCGCAGGATCAGCAGTAGCTAGGTATTTCCAAGCTTCCTGGTCAACACCATCATCGAAGCCGGAACCATGAGAACTGTGTTGCATGCTGTATTTGCGCGAGAGTTGGGAAAGTATTAAAACTTTACTTGTACTCGCTTCTTCCTGGTGACCCTCCTGGTGTAATAATGGTTGATTATATTCGTAGTAAGGGATTAGTTCTTTGGTATATTCTGCCAAGAAACCAGCTGGAGTTAATTCGTTAGCAGTCAGATAGAGGTCAACTTCTCCAAGCTTCATAAACCTACAGTCTAATAATGCTGCAGCAACAACAGCCTTACTGGCTGGGAAGCGTGTGTCCAGTTTCATCAACATTTTCCTTTTTAAGGATGTTATTATTAGCGACTCGTCATCACCAATCAGAGTAAGCACGTCTTTTATTTCGGATTTAAATACGAGAGCAAGGTTGATTGTGCTCGATTTTGATGCTGATAAAATTTGCCGAAACTTGCTCAGAAAATTGCATAAGTGCCTTAAGCAAAGATGGTTGTCAATATCTGCCAGCTCCGTTGCCCGCTTCACATTAGCTCCTGCGTCAGTTACACTATGGAGTTTCTTGTCATGAATTCCAAATTCATTTTTGGTGTTAATTATTGCGTCTTTTATTTTCATTCCTGTTTTTTCCCTTCCATGACCTTAGTTTTTAGCGTGAATGTCTTTAACTCGAAATCTAAAATAGTAAAACCTCTTTAGAACCTACTTAAGTACTTCTTGTTCAATACATTACATTACATATAAATCTATATAGTCTGGCAAGTCAGCTTTGGCAGTAGAAAATAGCGCGAGGTTTTAAATTTATATGGGAGCTGATGCTAACGTGCCTAATTAATTACATACATATTTCGAATTTGCCACCTCTTCTACTTATAAAGCTGGCTTACTAGAGACATTGTATTTGCAATATATTTATTTACCCATAGTAATATAGTGTAGAGTAAACGTGATGTAACTGAGGCGCCTGTAGGAGTCTGTCCACAAATCGAAGTTAATAGCTTAGCTAGCTAATTTTAAACTTGTACTCTCTTGCGGGTTTTGTCTCGGCGCGAATTTTAAACTACCGGCGGCGGCGGCGGCGCGCTGACTCCTTATGGCGGCGGCGCGCCGCGGCAGCGCGCACGTCTACTGCAAACTTAAAATATTGCAGACGTGCAAATCCGCGATAGCTGAGCCCTTATTAAACACGAACGTGAACCATTGGATGGAACTACATGCACCAAAAATCCTCTCCACTGATCGTCATTACCACTCGAGGTTAATACGTGAAGCCATTGAAATTAAGAAGCATAAAAATTTCAATCGAGAAGATGGATTTAAATTATCACCACTGTGGAATACCGTGATTTCAAAGTGCAAACCGCGGGTTAGGCCGTCTCAAACAATTCCCGATACTGTTAGTGTATTTTGCCGGACTGACTGTACCAGTGATAATAAATAAATAATAACATTGGCAAAGTAATTTGCTAAAAGAAATACATAAAAAGTTTAGATGTTCAAAATGTCGCAATACCAATGAAAGGTGGAGTAAACAGATTCTCGAGTGGAGATCACGCCTAGACAAACGTTGTGTAGAACGCCCCCCCGCTCAATGGACCGACGACCTTAGGACGATGGCTGGCAGTGGATGGATGAAAAAAGCGGGAGATCGTGCTCTTTGGCGCTCTTTGCGCTTACATATCTCCAGCAGTGGACTGCAATAGGCTGTTATGATGTTTAAAAGATGTCCTGGGCCAGGCCAAATTATTTTTTAAAACGCCGCCTTTTAAAAAAAACATATTTGGGTCAACAAACAATGTTACACGAAAATCGTAGGTAAATATTACTTATAGATAGATATAGAAAACGTAGTTATTGTGCCACCAACATCGTAAACCACAGATCGGTAATAGTACATTACGATACGAGTGTGCAAAGTTTGAAGAAAGTTGTAAGCGCGAGCCGCAGGCGAGCGCGGTAAGGAAGCCGAGTGTCTAATAATCAATGCACACGAGTTGCATACGACGTTTTTCAACACAATTGCGAGGAAAAAACCAAACTAAAATCTAAAATACCTTCTCCGTTTCTGCTGTTTTTCTCTGGATTTTGGCGGCAACAGGCTATCACTTGCGTTTCGTGCCTCGATAAGTATTTCCGACGGGGTTGAATAACATTTTACTCGTCTTCACTATTAAAAGTAGACATTTTTGATAGTAATTAGCCACACAGCAACAACTTTACCAAATATTTAGGGAAAATGGCATGTAAGTTTTGGTTTTTTTTCGCGCGCCGCAATTTCGATGCGCGCTCAGGTCCAATAATGGCACAGGAAAAACTGGCTGTTCAGCCGGAGTAGCAGCGATTTAAAAAATAAAATAAACTATAAATTATTGTTACTAAAATTATAGTTAAGTTAATTTGTGTTTATTAATATACAATTTGATAAAATGAAATATTTATTTGTCATCTTTACCCTAAAATAATGAAATATTGGTAAAATATTCAATGTTCTTAGACATAATCTTTTGCTAGATTTAAAAAAAACAGTTTACATTACCGCACTAGTGCGATAATGTTATTACAGTACAAGTGCGTAATATGATGAATTATGAAACTAAAAACGGTGTTATAAGAGTCAATTTACGAGCAAAAAAATTGTTGAAAAATATATTTAGGTGTCAAGAGTGGTGAACCTGCTTTTAACTTATTACTATACTACACTGTAGAAATGTAATGTAAATAAGCTAATAATTCTAATTTATTTCTACTTAACACGATTTATTGTACCAGCTTCTTGAATCTACCTACGCGCATAGCGAAAATGTGCATTATAAGAGCTAACTAACCCATACATAGGCGAGCGTTTGCCAGGATTACTGCGACACTTATTTGATGCAAAAATGGCCATTATTTTGCGGCAGTGCGTGGGAATTCTGTGGCTTTAGTGTGTATAGCCCTCTACTCCTAAACGTACCTATCCTAAATCTCCTAAACGACGCAAGCTCAGCATATGCTTGGAATATTCAATTTGACGAGCCGTTGTTTGTATATTTTTTGCAGATTGAGAAGAGTACTTCGAAGATTCCTCTTTTTTTAAATTTTGCACCAAACGTCTGATTTCCCACGCCTCTAGGCCGGCGTAATAATTTGCGAGTAGCTTTGACACGGCTTAGAACATTATTGTTTGTCAAACCCTCTTTGATCACAGCCCTCCGTCAATCAGGGCCCGAGATTCTTGCTTATCTTATCGAGTTTATTTTATAATATAATGTTTTTTTTGAATAATAATAAAGGTACGATTTTAAATAATACTTGGGAGTTAGAATAAGCTCTTTTACACGGCCCATTGCAGCGAGCTATGGAAAGGTCGATGCTTGGGATTTCGTTAAGGTATAAAATCCGAAACGAGATTATGCAGAAGACCAAAGTAACGGACATAGTCTAAAAATGTTGGGCTGGACACATCTGCCGCAGAACCGATGAAAGATGGAGTAAACGGGTTCTCGAGTGGCGACCACGCCTTGGCAAAAATGGTAGTGTAGGACGCCCCCCAGCCCGATGGAACGACGACCTTAGGAAGATGGCTGGCAGTGACTGGATGAAAAAAGTGGGAGGTCGTGCTCTTTGACGCTCTTTACGCCCAGCAGTGGACTGCAATAGGCCGAATAGATAGATAGATATAATTATTATTATTACCCTACCACTGCTTTGAGATAATATTGTCAGAACAATAAAACCCCATCGGGTTTCAACTCATTTTTGTCTTGAAAAGTACTTTTCAAGTATGCCTACGTACTGCGCTTTCTGTAATATAATATTTGTTACTCTATGGAACCCTCTCTCGAAGGATTCAAGCCCCTCTCTATTGGCACTCATCCTGTTTGCCTCCTCAGTCAACAGCGATTTGTGTGTCCTCACAGGTGCGTATTTGTATGGGACAGTTTCGGGTACATAGCCTTATTGGAAGATTATCCCCCGTACCGTGAGATCTTTAAGCACCACTTCGGAAGTGAGGCTACACTTAACTCAAGTGCTTAGGGGACGCATTTTCAATTTTTATTGCTTGGGAAGACAAATAAGCGAGTGTAAATATTGAATGAATCAGAAAAATCGGATTTGTTATTTTGGCTAGATTACACTACACTTTTGACTAGAAAATGGGAATATAATTTTATCCCATAGACTAGGAGTTAGTCTATCCATTGTCCGGAAATAGTGAGGATATTGATTGATTTCTATCGATTAGTCTTAAATGTAGGTAATACCATTATACAAACTTGACGAATAAATAACAATAAATAGTATTGATGACTTGAATAATAGTATCGTTCTACTGATAGCACTGAAACTTGACAGTGTGAGATGTATCTCAAGAGATAATAGAAACATCGATACATCGTCTTTTTGATATCACTAGTATAAATTATAATTTTCATTAAGTCAAGTTATCAAAGTGAAAATTGTGTCGCTTAATTTACAGAGCTTCAACTTCAAGTCATTACTTAGTAATTACATTCGGAAGCTATTCTCTTGTCGATAGAGACTTTCTATTGTAGAAACGTTGTTACAAACCTCTTTTTGTTATCATATACTTTAACTGAAAAAAATAAAAACACCTAAGCTGGCAACCAGAGCCAATGCATTACCTAACGACATCTCAAAAAACTATAAATCTATGCCTAGAGCAAGATAACGTCTTGGCAGAGAAATAACATTAAATCAAAAAGAAACAAACATTCATCTTCCAATTTAAAAGTTCGTTGCAATGTCCACGGAATTTGTATCTCAATAGGAATGTAGAAACTGGCCAGTGTTGTCAACTTATCGATACAATGACTAGCAACATTACCTTTCGATAGAATCTATTTCTAAAATTAAAAAAATCGAATGAATAATAAATTAAACTTTGGCTTTCTCCAAGCAATTTGTCTTGTTAAACATTAAGGACAGTTAATTACCGCCTCATAATTAGGCTAACATATTACTACTTAACACTTAAATACGGGATGCATTTAGGATGAAGTAATTTCCATCTGGATTTCGTTTCTGGGAAAATCGTACCATATATGTAGGGTTTTGTAGTAGTTAAACCGGTTGTTTTCGAAGATGGTTTGGGCTTTTAACAATATTAAATTTCCGTATTCAGCTGATATCAGTCAGTGTATATACCAAAACATCTCATTACTACGATACTAGAATAAATTACAGGACTACTGAATGTTATCAATCATCATTGACGACCTCCGTAGCCGAGAGGCGAGCACGCCGGACTGTAAATGGCGCCGCCATCTCTGAGGTTCCGGGTTCGATCCCCGGTTGGGTCAATGTAGAAAACGAACTTTTCTATATTGGCTCGGGTCTTGGTGTTGTGGTGCCGTCGTTGTTTCTGATTTCTATAACACAAGTGCTGTAGCTATATGTACATACTTTAGGATCAGAGCAATGTATGTGATGTTGTCTAATATTTATTATTTATTTATTATTATTATTATCATTATCATCATCAGCTTTGGAAATTCAATGCTAAACATAGCTCATAGAACGCCACAGCGAGCAGCTCTGGGCCGTTTGCATCTAGCCAGCCAAGTTTGTCTAGGTCTACTAGGTACTAGGTCATCAGTTAACCGCGTCGAAGGCCTATTCATATTAGAATGTAAATTCATGTCCTATCTATTCGTAGTTGGACCCATCGGGAAAAACTAATTTGTTTTATACTAACGATATAATGTCCCATACTATCGATATATTCTAGTGCGCCTACTATCGACATCACTAGCCTGGACTGGGGCCAAATGGAACACGGGGCGAGGCCAAATGGGGACATCTCGGGGACAACGGGAATGTAAATGTCACAATTTGCTCATACGCGTTTCCGGGTCCGACTTTTAAAGTCTTTTGCACTTTAATTGTATACTTAAAAGAGATGAAAGGTTCACGCCTTTTCGTATAATAAAAGCTTGATGACAATGAAGATGAGGAGTTATGTATAGTGTCCTTTGCTTACAATAGGATAAGGTTAAGGATAGGAGAAACAAAATCTACCTCACAACTTAATTTTTACTGTCTACCACCTAAAGACCTATGTAACTTATGTAATGTGACACGCCATAAATGATTTGAATTTGAATATCAAGTTTGTTTAGAACAGTTGCATGTAGTGGTAAGATCGCAATTTGCATCTCTTTATATTTTTTCTGTAAGGTACAGGACATAAGGTATTTGCTTTGTGTGGTGTGCAATAGAATGTGTCTAATTATTTGTCTGGGTCAGGCATCGAACCGACACAAACCTAGTATTTAATAATGTCATTTGATAATCAATAATAGAATTAATATATGTAAATTCTCACTCAAAGGATCTGATGACTGATCTGTAATTTAGAGATTATTCATAGTATTCATATAAAGAACACATAATTTTCAAAAAATTATTAAGAAAAACAATTGAGCGAATAGATCTAGAAATCGCATGTAAAAAAAGAAACAAAACACAATGTGTCAAATTTTATATTTTAACTAGCAGCCCGTCCCAGCTTCGCACGGGGTAGACAATTATCGCTAATATTTTCGGCAGCGCATTCGACGAAAGACATTTTAAGACTCATTTTTCTACACCTTCGGTTACATTTTACCAAGGATCCCTAATTTTTTTCAAAATGAAATGTAGCCTATGTCAAATTGGAAGAATGTAGCATTCTATTGGTGAAAGAATTTTTTAAATCGGTCCAGTACTTTTTGAGCCTATTCATTACAAACATACAAAAATAGGTACAAATCTTTCCTCTTTATAATATTACTATAGATTGAACCAGATAAATTCGGGCAAAGCTGCGGGCAAAGGCAAGCTAGTTGTTAATAATATTCGCAGTAAGAGTCAAAAACATTTTTTTAAACGAGTCAGTTTTGGGAGTTTACGCAATTTAGAAGAGCTCCTTCATTTTCCAAGTGACAGTCTATTGTTTAATTCGGTAGTACCTACTGTTTTATTGTATTTTGGAGTGTACATAAAATAAAACAAAAGAACTGGGTGTACTGAGGGCGTAACTAAGCGTCAGCTGATGGGCAAAATGTGAAAAGTTTTTGCGAAGTGAACCCGACATTTTGAATGGAGACAAAATCCGCGTGTTAGAATCACAAAACAATACACAAGAGGACAGAAAAACTGTAATTTTATTCTTCTAATATTTCTTTTTTACATTACTTGTAACTAACGAATAGCGAGTTAGTTAATTCATCTAATTTAGAAATACAATTTTTAACCAAATATAACTGTATTATTCATCTGCATTTGAACATTCGGATAAATACAATAGTTATGCTTTATATGGGCTCATTAGATTCATTTTAGAAATCCCTATCTGTGTGAATTTTATATATTAGATATTAATTCGCTTTAAAAGTTATCGAAAAGCTTACTTTATACACTCGCGAGCAATGTAAAAGTTCCACCCACAAAATGCCGACAAACACCTTAATATCTCCTAAGACATAGAACCTAGCTTCATAAATTAAAAAGTTAAATAAAAGTTAAATATTTTTTTCACCGGTAGAAATTTAACGGGTAGGTATAAAACTTTTAAATATTGACGCTTTGGGCAAGATGGATATGGGCAGAACGGATAGGTATCCTTTTTTCCCGATTAGTTCGATAATATTTTGTATCAAAATAAAATAAATTTTATTAAGTTCATTAGCGTAATAAGCATAATATTAAGTAAGTATTCAGTGTCATTATTATTATTACATGTTTCCCATTCAAGTGACGTTATGTCTACAGCTTAAGCTGCTCCAACAACAAGTGCAACTGATCTGAATCCATTGGCTAATTCCAACGATTGCCCTAATGCTAGATCACCAACTTTGTCCCGTGTTGAAGTTACTAAATCAGAGATTATTCTCGAAATAGAACCTGAGACTTCTACTACACCTCCACCTAAATGTGATGTCTTGGCACCATCTGAAAATAATTCAGTACAAATCACCATTAAAACACAGCCTTTTTTCTCCGCTGTAAATTAGACCCATACCAACCATGGCTGCTCCGAAAATTAATCGCAAATACAGAAGGCAAAAATCTGAGGTGTTGGTTGACATCTACCCCTGTCAAAGAAGAGCAAGCTAAAAAAATTAATAATAAAAAGACAGCAATAACTGAATTAGCAGGCCCTAGCAAAACTACACATCTGAAAACAAGAACTTCCAAACAAGGTTTATCAAGAGGAAAAAAGACCAAAAATAAAAATCTGATAGAGAAAACAAAATATTTATGTTTAGTGTGCTCAGAAGAATACACTGAACCACCTACCGAGGATTGGATCGAGTGCAATCAATGCAAGAAGTGGGCAAACGAGGATTGTACCTTATATTCAGGCATAGGCAGTTATTATTGTGATGATTGCAATGATTAAAGCAGTTAATACTGTACATATCCGTTTTGCCCTGGGGTTGTACCCGTTTTACCCAGGGGGGTCGGGCAAAATGGATATTTGGAAATTATTTTTTAATGACATATTTTTTAAAGAATTTGTTTGAGTTTCTAAGTTTATTCTTTATAATTTCAAAGATGATTACCTAAGGTACAAATTATTAATTAATAGACTGTTGTTGATTATAAATGTATGTGTTTTTTTTGCCCCTTTTTTTAAGGTACCCGGGCTGCCCGGGCTTCCCCTACATTACGTACTTTTTGTTTATTTTAAAACGACAAAGGGGAAGCGGCTAGTACCAACTCGTATTGTTATTTGTGATCATCATCATCATCTCAGCCTATTGCAGTCTACTGTTGGACGTAGGCCTCCCCCAAAGAGCGCCAAAGACCACGATCTCCCGCTTTTTTCATCCATCCACTGCCAACCGTCTTCCTAAGGTCGTCGGTCCATCGAGCTGGGGGGCGTCCTACACTACTATTTGTGATAGCTTTATGAAATAAAAATTGTTTTTTTCGCTTATACTAACCACGGAGCTGAGTTCATACAAATATTAAGTAAGTAATTATGTACCTCGTTAGATAAAGATGTTATTTGACCAAGGGGACCATTTTAAAATTAACATTAAATATTGGACAACGTTACATAAATTGCTCTGATTGCTCTGTAAGTAGCTAAATCAGTTATGTTATAGAAATCAGAAACAACGACGGTACCACAACACCCAGACTCGAGAAAATATAAATATGTTCCTTTCCTACATTGACCGACCTGGAATCGAACCGGGAAAAGCCGGGACCTTAGAGATGGCGACGCCAAGTCCAGCGTGTTCGCCTCCCGGCTACGGAGGTCGTCTTGTCAAACCCCCATGACAATTTATTAAATGTGTTTAATATTGTGTATGTGTAGGTAACTGTGTATTTAATAGTTCCTATACTTAAAACACGCCAAAGAAGAAGAAAAAACCGGTCAAGTGCGAATCGGACTCACGCACGGAGGGTTCCGTACCATTATCAATAAAACGCCAAAAAGACACGTTTGTTGTATGGGATTCCCCTTAAATATTTTTTTAATTTGCTTTTTAGTATTTGTTGTTATATCGGCAACACAAATAAAGCATCTGTGAAAATTTCAACAGTCTAACTATTACGGTTCATGAGATACAGCCTGGTGATAGACGGACAGACAGACGGACGGACAGCGGAGTCTTAGTAATAGGGTCCCATTTTATACCCTTTTTCAAGAGCAAATAAATGATTATCTTATCTTACCCTTTGGGTACGGAACCCTAAAAAAGATTATAATAGATATGAGCAAAACTAAACATGATCCACAAATTTTATTGCCATTACATTCTTTCGTCAAATTAAATAATAGTACATTATGATACGAGTGTGCAAAGTTAATAATCAATGCACACGAGTTCCATACGACGTTTTTCAACACAATTGCGAGGAAAAAAACAAACTAAAATCTAAAATACCTTCCCCGTTTTTGCTGTTTTTCTCTGGATTTTGGCGGCAACAGGCTATCACTTGCGTTTCGTGCCTCGATGAGTATTTCCGACGGGGTGAATAACATTTTACTCGTCTTCACTTTTTAAAGTCTACATCTTTGATAGTAATTAACCACACAGCAATAACTTTACCAAATATTTAGGGAAAATGGCACGTAAGTTTTGTTTTTTTTCGCGCGCCGCAATTTCGATGCGCGCGCAGGTTCAATAATGGCACAGGAAAAACTGGCTGTTCAGCCGGAGTAGCAGCAATTTAAAAAATAACATAAACTATAAATTATTGTTTCTAAAAATGATAGTTAAGTTAATTTGTGTTTATTAATATACAATTTGATAACATGCGATATTTATTTGTCATCGTAACCCTGAAATAATTAAAAATAGGTAAAATATTCAAAGTTCTTTTATGTCTATAAACTTTTGCTGGATTTAAAAAAAAAAAGTTTACTTTACCGCACTAGTGCGATAATGTTATTACAGCACAAGTGCGTAATATGATGAATTGTAAAACTAAAAACGGTGTTATAAGAGTAAATTTACGAGCAACTGTGTTGAAAAATATATAACACAAAGTTTATAAAGTTTGATGTCTTTTCCCACAGACTTGTGTTCGAACCCCAATGTACAACTAGCCTAAGTACAAACTTTCTGCGTATGAGAAATATTAGCGTCGTCGTAAGTCCCAAAGTTAGCGAGATAGGGTTGCTGGTATTTTCTAAGATAGATATCGATGTATTGTATCGAACTCAGAATTGATTCTCTATAAAGTTTAATCGTAAAAAATATGTTTTCAAAACGGCTTGACCGATTCAAATGCGATTTTCAGTAATATATTGGTGTTTATTGTTTTCACCACGCATACAATTTGCGTTATGTTAAATTAGTTACTTTATACCTTCTACTAAGGAGGGTTCATAAAGTAGGTATTATCTAGGATAAAAATTTGTAAAAGTGAAAATTCTTGAACTTTTATCCAACCAATAGTTTTATAGAACTTCAATGAGACGTCACAACACGACTTTGAAAGATCGAACTAAATTTTAGACAGCATTGTTATAACAAGGCAAATAAACTCATAGAATAGAAGATTCATGCATAGCATACAGTATTATTACAGAAATTAAAAAAAAATTACGACAGAAGTAATGGTCATGCAAGATGAACTAGAATGCCTAGCTTTTCACTTAAATAAATAAATATAGGATACCATCACGTACATTGCTCTGATCCAAAGGTTGGTACTAAATAGTATCGATGATTCGATTGGACATCCCTAGGCGAGTTAGAACAGGTATTCCAGGGCGAATAAAGTTTTAGCTCATTTATTCATGGGATTATTCTTGGAGCGGTTCTTAGATGGTTCAATGAGTTTCATTGATTTCCTAAGTTTGCGTATATTTTACTAGATTTGCTTTTCAATATGGGCGATGATTCAATAGAATTTTAAATTATTCTATCAAGCAAATTATTTATATATCACATTTTTAAATATGCATTAATTTATAACCTCATTCATTGAAACGGCCGAAGATACAAAGCAATTTGATCAGTGATACAGAACAGATTACTGCACCCTGTAAAGCTACAATAAGCACTATGACTTTTTGATTACCAAAGACAATTGTCTTATAATATATTTAGACTTCAAATGAAAATATTGTTTAGTTAACCATTCCATGCGTAAATATTACGCGACTAAATTAAGTTAGATTGGGTGCAGTTCATATTGTAATGATATGATAGAGATTGTGTTTAATACGTTTTTAGGGTTCCGTAGTCCTGACAAGCACCCCGCTCCACCTCTAAAAGCTAAAATGTTGGCTTGAAAAATCTGGGAAAATTCATCATAATGGTGTTTTTAAAGAACTTTTATGGAAAATTATAACAAGAGTAAAATTCGTTTAACATGTATTAGAAATTGTCTTACCTAATAAAAAATCCTTAGAAGAAAACATTAAAAGTGACTTGTGTGAAAATTCAAAAATACAATAATGACTCTTTCTAAATATTGCGGTAACGACGGGCAACTACGGAACCCTACACTGCTCGTGGCACGACACGCACTTGGCCGGTTTTTTAATCTTGAGGTTGAGTTGAGGTTACTTTTAATAAAATATTAAACTTTTCTATAGTTTGATGAAAATTTAATCGATTTCTCAGTGTGTAAGTGTACTTTTTAGGATAAATAAAAGTCACAGTGCATATTAAAATTTCTACTTCGAATAGAATACAAGTACTTCGACCACTAAACAAAACCTCATAAAAATATTTTTAGAACTATTCAATTATTCTAAACGATTCGAGATAAAATAAACACTGAAACTTCAGCGATTCAGAAAATCGTATTTCTTTAAATATTCCCATTTTCAGGAGAGATTATCGGCCATTATGTTAAGCGAAAACTCGTTTTAACTAAACATCTGTCAGCAGACTTATTTAAGAATTAAATATATTTAAAACTTGTTTGGTTGTTTGTTCGTCTAGTAGGACTACTTGGTCTAAACTGTGTGCAACGGTTGAACTGCATCACACATTGCGTTTTTATTATGCCAATCATTGAGAAAGAGCGAAAGTTTTTAAAATAATGTAACTTTGCAAATGGATTGACTATTTGAGGTGGTCTGGGTATAGTTAGTGGTCAACCGTTTGTGAATGGTGGTCAGTTTATGGAGACTTTTGAATTTTAACTTTAAACAGGCCGCACAAAAAATATATTGTACTTAATATCTGAATAAATATTTGCCTCAATTGTATAAATATGTATCTTAGAATCATTGTGCCAAAGGCAGCATCGCTAAATTAAAACTCTGTACACAGTGACCGCAATCAAGTAAAAATCCGCTTATGTGGTCCATTATTGGTTCCATCACCCTAAACTATATTTAATTTACATATTTGGGTGTGTAATAGATAATGTGCTATATTAAATATCACACTTCGAACCACCTTAAGGCTCGGACTTTACGCAGCCGGAAACCGGTCCGGGTACTTAAGTAGGTACGGTTTCAACAATCCATCGCTTAAGGTTAAGCAATAAGGCCGTTTTTTGAACAAATTCTTGCAGATTCTAACGGATTCCGGCTGGCTAAGGTCCGAGCTTTGTCATTTGCGTAATTTTACTGCACCTTCGAATTCGATCCCGAAAACAGTCGACAGTTGAATACGTCACCTCGGTCTACGTACCACTTGAAGAAATCGTTAGTGGTAACAAGTGGTCCAACCTGTCCTAACAAAGTAACATACATACAGAATGTACAAAAGAATAGGACACTCCTTAAAACCACGCGATCAGTTTTTCAACAACTTTTTCTATGAGAGCAACATCGAAATCGATATTTTTTTTAGCTGCTCCACACAAACTGACTCGTTTACCTCGATGATAATGTATGGAGCATCTGAAAAAAAAAACTCGATTTCGATGTTGCTCCCATAGGAATAGTTGTTATATATCAGCAACTGGTCACGTGGTTTAAAGGAGTGTCCTATTATTTTGTACACCTATATAGGGTGAAATTTTATAAGTGTAACATACTGAAGGGCTTATATACTCATGGTAAGAAACAACTTTGTCTAAAAAAAAATAATTCACTATCTCAACTTAATTTTGTAAGTGTACGCTTGCCGTCCACGTTCATACCAGACAAAAGTTATTACTTATTGCACACTATTAAAATTAAGTTGAGATAGGTTATTCGTTTCTTAGGCAAAGTTGTTTGTTATCATAAGTATTTGAAAACCCTTCAGTATGTTGCACTAATAAAATTTCGCCCTGTATAATAAGTCGGTGATCTTTGATGTATGTGCTCGATGGCTTATTGTTAAAGGTCATTATTTACTTAATGCAACATCACACTCTTTTTAATATCTGCAGACTCGTAAGTCCTTGCGTCGTAACTTTTTACTTTTTTGAAAGGCCAAGGTCAGATTGTCCTTGGGAAAATCTGCCTTCGCCTTCGTCGATTAATTACAGCCAGTCATTAATCTCGGCTGATGTGGACAAAATTTTGCTCAGGAAATTACGGAGATGGAGCTAGAACACGTGTGACGTCATTCCCATATCAGGCGAGTAACGTAATTTGGATATTTAGCTTAGTTATAAAATATACGTGCCTTACCGTAACGTTTTGTTTTGAGGCAAATTCAAATTCAAATTAATTTAAGGATTGAAAGGATCTTTCACTTATAGATATTTAAAACAGTTTTATAAAAAAAGTTTAATAAAAAACTAAAAACCGACTTCAAAATGAAACTAAAAAGCGAAAAATAATATTGACTAAAACATACCTAATCAGTTCTATTTGGAGTCGGTGCCAGCCATCAAGAGTTAAAATGTGTTCATTTGCACCGACTCCAAAAAGAACTGATTAGGTATGTTTTAGTCAATATTATTTTTCGCTTTTTAGTTTCATTTTGAAGTCGGTTTTTAGTTTTTTATTAAACTTTTTTAATTTTACAATTTTAAGTGTTAAGTCCTCTATTTTTTCCCTCCTAACTTCGCCAAAAATTACTTTACAGCAAAGTAACCTTAACTAATATTGGTCCTCTATGGACCCCCCATCCAATGGTATGATACAAATAAGGTGTTATATAGGGTCAATTTTTCGACGAAAATTTTTAAGTCCTAAGAAAAGGGTTTACCTACACTCCAACCAGAACGGCGGCTATTTTGGTGTCGAAACCATAGGATAAGGTCTTGCGTTAAATAACAAGTCAAATTAAGAAAGGAACTTTCAAATTTTTTTTCGTTACTGGGTGTGCGGGTACGCCCCCAGTAAATAAAAATTGGCGGTCTGGTACCTCATAAGCTCCACGTCTGCTCAACACACTGCGAAATACGTTCTGTCGACAAATTGCAGTATTATCTTCTAACTCCTATCCGTTAAGGAGTTCTGTGGCTTCCATCATCAGGTCAGCAACATGACATGATGATTACCAGACCCAAAAATCAGCATCGAGTCAGAAAATATATGCAAAACATTGAAATGAAATGAAATGAAATGAAATGAAATGAAATGAAATAATTTATTTGCGCAAAACATGGTGTGACACAGGTGTTAACATTTTTACAACAGTACTCACGTTTTACCTTTTTACATGGCATGCAAATATTTATAAGTAATTGCGAATAATTAAACAATCAAATTAAATAATATCAAATGTCGAGTTAATTGGATGTCAAATAATTTTATAACTTATTGTGAAAAAAAAAATCAAATTGAATAGTACCAAATGTCAAAAAATATATACAAATTTATTTATTTATTTAAAAATGTCACTGACTTTATAAAAATTCTTATCACTAAGCCATTTTACAAGTTTTCTTTTAAAACATACTTTTGGTAACTGTTTAATGTCATTTGTAAGAGCATTGTAAATCTTAAATAAATAAATAAAATAAAATAAAATAATCTTTATTTGCTTAAACATGGTATACAGAGGTGTTTTAAAATGAGCGTTCCAAGCATGTTTAGCCAGCATGAGGCATGCAAATTAAAAAATTGAATAGAAATTAAATATAAAATTGGGTCTAAAAATTGGATTAAATTAAATTAGGTACATAGATTCTGATATCAGTCGTATAATGATTATGTTGAAATGAATATTAATTATTTAAAAAGCTCCTTTAAATCATAAAAGGTATGTGAGATTAGCCACTTATTCAGTTTTGTTTTAAATTGATTTATATTCAATGTCTTGAATTCATTAGGTATATGATTGAAGATTTTTATACTCATAGTCATACAGCTTTTTTTATAATGCATTGTTTTTGGGGTTTCTGGTATTACCAGTCTATTTGGATTTCTTGTGTTTCGTGGATAAATGTCACATGCCCTTTTAAAATGATGCTTATTTTGCATTACAAATACACATGTTAGCAATTGCAACTGTGCAAATAGAGGACGACATGATGTTCGTGGAGAAACACCACATATTGCTCTTATGCATTTTTTTTGGGCAATAAAAGCTCTATTTATATTAGTGCCATTGCCCCACATCAGTAAACCGTAGCGTAATATAGATCCAACATATGCATGATAGGTAGCAATCGCAGTTTTTAATAGTGTTGCAACAGAACTCTGCTTCCGCTTCCGCAACTGCGGAAGTTCCGCATTTTTTTTCACTTCGTTTCTGATTCTGGTTCCGCAAACTTTATAACAGAACTCTGAACGGAAGCGGGGATAAAGCGATGAGGAGCGGTGCAGCAGACGCGACGGCGGCACGGCGCGGGCGGTTGCGGGGGGCAGAAATCTAAGTAGTTCTCAAATCAGTATTTCATCAGTCATACCATTAATTCAAGTTCTTAAGACCACATTACAACAAGAGGAGACGAAACCTAATACTTCAGAACAATTCATAAATTTTATAACAAAATTACGCGATGAATTGAATTCAAGTGTAAGATTTGGAAACCTGGTCGAAGACGACAAATACACTATTGCGACGTATTTGGATCCGCGATACAAATCGCATTTTTTCACCAGCGTCATTGCAGAGCAGGTTGAATCTAAATTACTTAATATGACGATTAACACTATTAGAACCAGACAATCCAATTTCATCCAAGATGATGACTGCGAACCTTCCCCCAAAAGAAGCCGAACTCAAATTGCAATTGAAGACATTGAAGTGCAGCCTTCTACTTCCAAATCATCAGCATCATTGCAAATATTGGAATCGATGTTAAGTGTAAATGAAGACCAGGAGGAGGACTCTTCTACAGCTGACGATGGTGACAATTTACTTTTAAAGATACAGTCACACCTTCGGGAGTACAAGAAAGAAAAAAGACTACCTCTTCATGAGGATCCCCTTATGTGGTGGAATGGAAATGCGCACAAATACCCCCATATTTTGCCAATAGTTCGCCAATACTTATCAGCTCCCCCCAGTGTAGCCAGTGAGCAATTATTTAGCGGAGCTGGTTTAATATATGAAGAACATCGAAATAGGCTGAAAGGTGAAAAAGCGGCCAAGTTACTCTTTATTAAATATAACTTGCCGCTGTTTAATTTTGACTAGTAAAATACAAATTTAATAAAAAAAGTTTTAAATGTACAATTGTGCTTTTTTTTCATAATGTTAACGCTTCCGTTTCCGCTTCCGTTTCCGTTTCCGCTTCCGTTAAGATTTACTTTTGACATCTGTTTCCGTTTCTGCTTCCGTTATGCCAGTTCCGTTGCAACACTAGTTTTTAAATTTGTCACAGATCTAACCTGCTTTAAGGCATAAATAAACTTATTGACTCTGTTACAAATATTATCTATATGCGTTTTCCAATTTACTTCTTGTTCTATAGTTAAACCTAGAAATTTAGTTTGTTTTACTTCGTCAATTTTGGTGTCTTTATAATGAATATCAAGATTAATATTTTTGTTTTTGTTGAATTGTATGTAATTAGTTTTAGTCAGATTTATTTTTAAATTATGTATGTCAAGCCATTCAATTAATTTATCGAGAGTATTATTAACGTCGTTTTCATGAACCGAAATTGTAGTATCTGAAGACACTAAAATAGCGATATCGTCTGCAAATGAAATGCATTTATGGGGTGTTACACCAACAATATCGTTGATGTATAAAAGAAACAAGATTGGACCCAATACGCTACCTTGTGGTACACCTTGTTGGTTGTGCTTGTATTGCGAAAAATAAGCTACAACTTCGTTTTTTTCGTTAGGTCTGTCTATAACAACACATTGTTGTCTGTTTTTGAGGTATGATTTCATCCAATCAAGTGCTAGACCCCTCACTCCAATTGCTTCCAACTTGCTGAAAAGCAATGTATGTGAAACATGGTCAAATGCCTTTGTTAAATCTACAAAAATAGCGGTGGTCAAGTTTTTTTTATTAATGCTTGATAAAATAGACACCATAAGGCTATGTATTGCTAACGTGGTGGATTTATTTTTTTGAAATCCATATTGTTCGGTGTTTAGAAGGCGGTATTTGCAACAAAAATTTACTAACTGCCCATACATGCATTTTTCAAAAATTTTAGAAAATACTGATAATAGTGCAATCGGACGATAACTATCAATTTCATCAGTATTACCTTTTTTAAACAATGGTTTTATTATTGTCAGTTTTAGCAGTTCCGGAAAAGTACCCGAGGAGAAGGATAGGTTTATCAAATATGTCAAAACAGTAATAATTTCATTAACGCATTCCTTTAAAACTTTCGTACAGATTGTTAACACACATAGCATCACATTGTCTATGATAATGTTGTAGTTTAGGTAAAAAATTATACACTAATTTATTTGGATCTCTGAGCCTTAAGCTATGATCGTCACTTCGCTTTTTAAACAACATTATATTATTTTTGACAAATACAGCTACTTCAAGGATGTACATACAAGGTAATGGCAATATTTGTAAACTTCTAAATACAGGTTCACAAGACTGACGAGAGGACATACCACAAATTGCCCTTATGCACTTTTTTTGCGCTTTAAACAGAAAATTTAAGTCAGTGGAATTTCCCCAAACCAAAAGTCCATACTTCAGAATTGAGCCAATATATCCATGATATGCTGCAAGACAAGTCTGCAAAGTAGACGTGTGACGCAGTCTTCTCAAAACAAACACGTAGCGGTTTATTTTATCCCTTAAGGCTCCTATTTGTATTTTCCAATCACAATGATCATCCATTGTAATTCCCAAAAATTTTGTGTTGTCAACTTCTCGTATATTTATTCCATTATAATTAATATTAAGCTTTAGTTTAGTCTGTCTATTTGTACCAAATTGCATATAGTTCGTTTTGTTTATATTTACTGTCAAATTATTATCATCAAGCCATGTTACTATTTTGTCAATTGTATTATTAATGTCAGATTCATATACTTTAGAATTGTTGCTAAAAGGAACCACTACAGAAACATCATCTGCAAATAATATACATTTGTGGTTAGTTACTTCAGGAATGTCGTTTATGTAAAGCAAAAATAGTAATGGACCTAGGACACTTCCTTGTGGAACACCACATGTATTTACCAAAAGCTGTGATCTGCTACTTAAAACATTGAAATTCCTATCTATGCTCGCAATTTCTACAGACTGTTTTCTGTTTCGCAAGTAAGATTCTAACCAATTTCGTGCCAAACCCCTCACGCCCATGTTTTCCAGTTTTAGAATGATTATGAGTGCCTATAAAAATTGAGGGTTGCCCTCGATTTCCCAGGGATCCCATCATCAGAATCTGACTTGGTGGAAATGGGACCACCTCGGGAGTACACCCTTTCAAACTAAAAAATAAATTTTGAAATCGGTCCATAATTGACGGCGTAATCGCGTAACAAACATACAAAAAAAAAAAAAACAACAATCAGACGAATTGAGAACCTCCTCCTTTTTTTGATGTCGGTTAATAATTTATGACGTCCCAATTTTAGGCAAAGGTTGCACTCCCTGCTTGTCAGTTGATGCAAATCGACACGGATACAAATCGTTCTTCGGACATTAAGGCAGTTCCCATTTTCAGGAATCTATTAAATCATGATCCAGTTTGCATGCATTGACATCACCTGCCCACTTTCAACTCAGTTTTGCTTTCTTCATACCTGTTGCGAACGCAACAACACTAGGCGCGGGAGACGAGTGCGGGCGGTGACGTCATCGCGATCATCGCGACCGCGCTCGGACACTCGCCTTGGGACACCCACCGTCACCGGACCATTATCGCGTATTTCATTAATTTACTGTAAATTGAGAGGCGAAAACTACAGCACCTATAGTTTACAGTCCGCTAGTTTTATTACATCGACGGAACCCTATCAATACCCACATCGACAATAGGCTAGTAATTGACACACTTTATTAGTTCCTAATAATTATAATAACGACGATAGCGAACTATGACGTCACTGTATACCTTACGTAACCGCCTATTTTTTATCGATTTCGAAGCTAATAAATAATAAATATTGGACAACATCACATACATTGCTCTGATCCTATAGTAAGTAGCTAAAGCACTTGTGTTACAGAAATCAAATACATCAAACAACGACGGTACCACAACACCCAGACCCGAGACAATATAGAAAAGTTTCTTTTTCTACATTGACCTGACCGAGGATCGAACCCGGAACTTCGGAGATGGCGACGCCATATAGTCCGGCGTGCGGCTACGGAGGTAGGTAGTCGAATTTTACCATGAATGATAATGTACCGGATTATAAGATTTATTTAAGAAAGGTGTCAAGTCAACATCCCAATTATTTCTGTTCTGAATCTAAGAGATGAGACACAGCTTATGTTGTTTTTTGACGTAATAAAAATTAATATAAATAAAAAAACCGGCCAAGTGCGAGTCGGACACGCGCACGAAGGGTTCCGTACCGTTATCTTTAAAAACGACAAAAAAACATGTTTGTTATATCGGAGCCCCCTTAAATATTTATTATTTTCTGTTTTTTAGAATTTGTTGTTATAGCGGCAACAGAAATAAATAATCGGTGAAAATTTCAACTCTCTAACTATCACGGTTTATGAGATACAGCCAGGTGACAGACGGACAGCAGAGTCTTAGTAATAGGGTCCCGTTTTACCCTTTGGGTACGGAACCCTAATAGCCTTTATTGCTGTTATCTTTTTACCCGACTACGGCGAAGCCAAAAGGAAGGGTAATGATTTTGGCAGTCTATGTATGTATGTATGTATGTATGTTTGTATGTTCCACCGTAGCAGCTAAACTACTGAACTGATTTTAATGATCGAGGTGTCAATATATTCGTATTAATGGCCCGGGTAAAATAGGCTGTATAAATTTTATCAAAATTGTCTCAGACGGAATTAAAACGTCAGTTTTTAACCTAAAAAAAACTTAAATTGTGATAATCATCACGTGTTTGGTATCAAAAGAAAGTTCTTGGATAGCACATTACGAATATGTATATATATCATATTGTTTCAGTCATAATCTATACATTTAAATGCTTTGTCCTGAATGACTGCCTGACGGATCAACGCACAGCCTAAGCCACTGATCGTAGAGACCTGAAACTTGGAGTGTGTGTTTTTTGTATGACGTAGGCATTCGATAAGAAAGGAGTTTGCGAAATTCAACCCCAAAGTGGGTGAAACCGGGGGACAAAGTTTGTATGGGACAACGTGATTCCATGGTCCAATCTACTTCAAATTTTGCATAAACATTCTTTAACAGCATTGACGGAAGACATGTTTTGTATTTTATTGAAATGCATCCCCTAGCGGGGTTAAATAGGGGTAGAAAGCTATTTTGGGGGTGATTTGCTTCGAAGTTGATATCGACACTCCTTAGTGCTTGCTATAAATGAAGAATAAAAATAATATATTTTAAAGACGGTTGTCATGTCATTGTCATGTAGTGTCAAACACAAAGACATTGCAAATACATTATTTTGATGTGAAAAAAATGTGTTCGTAATCTTCCTTAAACTTAGGATTCGCTACATATCTATGTAATCTTATTTATATATAAAACAAAGTCGTATTTGTTACAACACTTATAACTCGAGAACGGCTGGACAGAGTTTCATGGTTTGTAATTTGTTGGATTTGTCTCCGCCCCGAATAGTAGAATAAATAATTAAAAAATGGAAAAGCTGACAAAAAAAAAACTGTTAGGCGTTACGAAGTTCGCCGGGTCAGCTAGTTATTAATAAAAGTAAACTAACTGATCTGAAGACTGGAACTACAAGATTTCTATATTACAATGAAGTTCTGACGGTACGATGGAGGCAGTAAAAGGCAGTCTAAGAGACCATTTTTTGAAGCAGGAGCAGGTGACGCAATCATTGAGGATAATGTACTTGGACGCAATTATCATTTGGGTCTAGCCAAGTAAAATAAGGCGGACTTCAGCCTCGCTCTGTTAATTCTGACCATAAACATGACAAAAGAGACGTTACTAAAACGAATGAGATTTGATATAGCATACCAGCAAGCCAAGATACCTACTGTACCTACAGACAATGATGGTGTGATAATGATGTGATGACGTCAGTCTACTGATGGACAGAGGCCTCTCCAAATGCAAGACAGTGATCCCAATCCTTAGCTATTCTTTTCCATCCATTTCCAGGTTTAAGTAGAACATCGCATTATGACAGCAGATATTAAGGTTTAAGTTAGGCCAGAAATTGTAATGAGAATAAAGATAATTTTAAGTATTGAGTAAGGACCTAGGTATACATTTTTTATGTTTAGTCTATGAACATAAGTAAAAATAAATTTATTTTCTTTAATTTTGTTTTAGCTCTTTACTTAACTTCGTTTACTTTTGTTATTTACAAACACTACCATTACAGGAAATAACCCCAATAATACTGATAGGTAGCACGTGATCCGCACGTGAGCTGTACGCACGCAGCACGCGTTCCGTTACTCAATCGTTTGGTGCGCCTCCTTAGCGCAACTCATGCTAGGCTTGTACAGAGCGCGCGAACTGCGCGCGTGCATTTCCAGTTCACTTTCCAGGTAGCTCATAGGTCGCGCGGCGCATTCGCCTTAGGTTAAGACCAGATCTGGCGAACGCGCCGCGAATGCGCAGGTCACGCGCAGCACGGCCTGTGAGCTACCTGAAAAGTGAACTAATATAAATAATAAATACACGCGTGCAGATCAAAGCCTTGCATGAGTTGCGATATGGAGGCGCACCAAACGATTGCAGTTAAGCTTCAACCAAACCAACGCGTTCAGCCTGCATGCGCGTTGGCGACTTCTCGCGTGCAAGGCCAGTGTACATCAAACGCGCGGCCTAGGTACGCGTTTAGTCCAGTCTGCTTCTACCTTCCGTTCCGAACATACTACTACCTAATGAATTTGGTGATAATGGAAGATAGCGAAACTAAAATCAAAGCTGAAATGCTTCTATAAGCAGCAGTTATTGAAGATGAAAAAAAAATGAGTATAATTTGAAATAATTTAATTTATAATCAATCTGGTAATCATTATTGACGCGGGTTTCTTTTAAACAATTCGTAAAAAAACAAATATTACAATGAAAGTAATATAGATATTATCATAAAATCATATCTGTCCACAGATTTGTGATTGTTTTAACAGTTCATGGTTAGGGCCCTGTATTTCAAGCCGCAGCTGCGCAGGACGCACCGGTTTGAACTCGTCGCTACAAATGGTATTGAACTATCTGAACGCCACCGTGCACGCCATCGCGCACGCAGGATGAACGCGTTGGTTTGGTCAAGGCTTAACGGATTGCGTGAAGCACGCGTGCAGCTCACCTTAACTTCTTTTCTTAGAATGCTACCATAATGGCTAGTGTATTATGTCGATCGGGAAACGGAAAAATATTAAATAAAAAAATAAGTTTAAAAAACTATAACCCGACTACGTAAGAAAGTGGTCTAAAAAGGACGAAACAAGTAAATAATTAAGATAGAAATCCAGAAATGCACAGGTACAAAAATGGTCAAGGTAGAGCCGTGGTCGTACCCACTGTGTTCCTGGCACCAACAATATCATAGTAGGTATACAGTGGGTGCGACCACGGCTCTACCTTGACCATTTTTGTACCTGTGCATTTCTGGATTTCTATCTTAATTATTTACTTGTTTCGTCCTTTTTAGACCACTTTCTTACGTAGTCGGGTTATAGTTTTTTAAACTTATTTTTTTTACAATAAATATTACCGAATGAATGAATGCCTAGTTATCCTACTAAAACTGCCTAAAAGAAAACTAAAGTATTATTTTTGACGTGATAACGTCTTAAAAATCGGGCACCGGCTGCACGCACGAAAATGTGTCACGTACCGCGTGCGAGCGAGAGCGCGGAACAACAGATAGAGAGGCACGGTCGGCCTAAGCGTTCAATTTGTGACGCATCTATCTCTCTTCCACTTCATCGGCCGATGCGTCCTAGTAGCATTAATTGATCTGTTGACGTTAAAAGTTATCGTCCGTAAACTGAATTTATAGACAACATTTTTCTAAGCAAGCACCTCCCTCGGGAGCTGTAGATTCGTAGAACACTCTCAAAAACATGCCTCGAGATTTACCTAAGTCGCCTTGCACCCGGTTATGAATACAAATGGAATTCACAACTTGCACTGGAGAAGCTATCTTTCTTTGCATTTTCGTGTTCTTTTTAAAAAAAAATTATTAAGGAAAGATAAAATTTGTCTACTTAAACCGCAGACTATTTTTAGATGTGGAATAGATCGCCGTGATTTCAAATCCCAGTACTGCCCTGGAATTTTCAGAATATACTTCAATTTTTTACATCTTGTGCAGGTACTGAACGGTAGGTAAGTTAGTAGTAGTATATTTGGTTATTTTGGCAAATGTTCCTTTAGCAAGTAGTTAACTTTCATGAACACAAACATATTCTGAATTATGACTGAAACATATAGGTAACAATTTACCTAGTCGACTTTACGGAAATTCTGTGTCTATTTTATATTATGTAAATAATTTCGTTACAAAGAAATGTCAATATTGCTTACAATATTCACCAAGAAAAGAAGTACGTTACATTGTTCGATATTGTTATTTGTTACCTAAGAACTAGCTATAATAGCGTAGCGTAGTTATAAAATAAACTAAAACTTGGAGCTTCTGTAGTAAAAGTCTGTACCCTAGACTTGCTCCCTGATGTATACTAACTGCTAGTGTGGTATATTTGTTCACGAGGGAACGCTGAACTGCGAAAAATATAATAACGATCGTCACTTGCTTACCGGTGTTAGTTAAACCTAGTTGTAAAGTTAGTAGCATAGATATAAAGCTCTATTTTTTAGTTAATTTCCTTCCAAGATGATCAAACTTATCATTTATAAAAAAAAAACATCGGACCATATCGAAATCACAACAAAACAATATCTGGTATGCTATAAGTCGAGGGTTTGGATTCCACTCTCAATAAACTAATAGGGAATATTGGATTATCGAACCTCAATACTATTATTATATACTTATTAATATAACCTTATATTAAGTTATATTATTAAATACCACGTCATACTAGAACAATGATCACATGATTTCGTAAAAGTACTGGCGTACGTGACCTCCCATCTACGCGAAATCAATTAAAAAACTACTTATCTTTGCCTAATTTTAACATTAGAATGTATGATAACCTCAGGTCATCCTTTATCATCTACATTTTAATGAATGAGTCAATAACTCATCCTTGTCTAATTTTAATTTATTAAAATTCATAATTCATTTATTGTTTCACATGGTATACAAGATGTTACAAATAAATTGGTCCAACACATGAACCCTGTTAGGGCACCACAATATTTATAATATTAAACATTATTTATTTATAAAAATTACAATAATGAGATAACAATTAATAAAATAACATACTTCAATTACAATAATATTAGAATGTCAAGTAGCGAATTATTAAAATGTCAAATAAAAAAAATTATAAAAATATGTACCTACCAACAATATGAATAAAGTAAAATATACACTTTTCGTTACCGCGTTGTCGGAGGCTTAGGCACGAGGCAGCTTGATTACATCTGAGTCCTGACAAATAAGGTCTTCTTCTATACTTTTTTATTTCAATTGACTTATTAATTTAGTGACTAGCTATCGAAAGTATCGATAGTCTTAATATATAAAAATGAATCCCTAGTTTCCTTGGTCACGGCATCACGCGTGAACGGCTGGATCGATTTCGCTAATTCTTTTTTTTTTGTTGTGTTTTTTATTATTAGGTGAAGGTTTTTATTAAAGAAAAAAAAAAAATATTATAAAATTTAAGAAAACTAAAGACCACGCAAATTAGGTCGCGGGGATTACGTATGCTAAATTAATTGTTTAGTCCGCACTAGCCAGCGGTGCAGACTAAACAATCTAGCGTAATCGCTGGATATAGAGTTAAAAAATCGTATATAATGTATTTGTATCCTAAAACATTTGATATTACTAATAACTATTCAAATCACAAATACCTATTTTAGTAAAAAAAATTGAAGGTTATACTCACATAACTTCTGAGATAGGAGCTAAAATACTTAAAAATTAGTCTTTAGTGTTTACATTTTTTATAAGGTAATAATTGTTATTATATTACGAAACTTCTAATTCCTCTTTGTAAAAGATACATAAACAACATATATTTTTTCGAAGCTATTAGCATGTCAACTTTCATAGAAAATTACATCGGAAAATAACAAATTTTTCTTGCATTTTTTTTCCAAGGTATAATATAATTTCCCTTAAACAATACTTTTTTGATCGGTCCCTATCGATAGACCTATAGGTAGGTTAATCGACAATTCAACAATTTTGAAGAGACATGACAAACTGCTAAATAAACTCGTAGTAGCGGAGCTCTCAACTCAACTGCTCCAACTTACAAGCCACAAGAGCAATCGCACGAGATACAAGGGCTGTCACAACACCTAGGCAATAATTTTAAAATGTTTTTTTTAATGTACATAGTAATATCGATAGAGAGATAAATGTGTATTTACTATCTATATTAGCACTATCCTTATTAGCTCACCGCGTCGTCGTTGTCTACGTATACTTTCAATGTATTGTCTAATTTTAGCAAAGTCGTGGTATGCTGACAGTCCCTCTGGCATTGTTTGGTACTTAGTAACACAAAAACTTTTGTTTATTTACTCGAATCTACTAATTGATTGACTGACCATTATACGTAATAGCAGTAGGGTCATACAATTTTAGTAGCTACATAATAATACGGATTCAATAAGGCACAGCAACTTTGGTCGGAGCCAAGGCGATTCCTTTACGTGAAATTTTGTTATTTTGTCTTTGAAATCATCCTACTACTCGTAATATGTCGTCATGGGCCGCATTAAACGCAGACATTTTTTGATTTATTTTTTTATAAATAGTGTAAATAACAGTAAACTAAAAACTTATTGGAGGCAGCCCTATCACCCAAACCGCGCTCGAAGACGGCGCGCTGTCACCACTCTAGCACTCCTCTAATTTGAAAACTTTTAGTGCTCGACGATTTTTATTTAGTAAAACCTTGCTGTTTGCTAAAATATTAATCTGCTAGTACCCTATTAAGCTAAGTGAATGTACAGAAGTGAAGATATACAGAGTGTTTCTAGTATACAGATGACCCAATTATGTAAGTAGCACGAAGTTATTTCATACATTTCATTTTTCCATTTTTACAACTGTATATAAATGTTGATAGTTTTTCCGTTCTCATTCGATTAAAAGTAGAATAAAGTCTCATCAATACTCAAAAGATTCAAATGAGACTTCCTCATAAATTAGGGCTGCCCAAATTTTCCATCACGTCTGATACCATCAAACGTCACCTATTTATGAGCCATATATCGCGGGTCTCGTAAACCCTATCGCAATGGGACGCGGTTTATCTGACCGGACGAATAGAGTTTATTAGCGCACTCAAATTATTTATTGTGCAAGTTGGGATAAGTTAGAAAGATACGTGGTTGGTGTAGATCTGTTGAATTTTAAATCATTTGATAAATATTCATGCTAGACAAGACACCAATTGTCATGCTTTGGAAGGAATTATCAGCCTTTTGTTGAGCAGGGTACTCACCTAGCCGTGTATCATGTAACGTATCTGATACTGTATCTCGGCGAGTCACTGCGAGCTTAATGCGCTCTAAGCACTAGCGGTTCCCCTGGCTCGTGCCTACGTTCTCACTTGATACAGTATCAAATACGTTACATGCTACACAGCTAAGTGAGTACCCTGCTTTGCGATACACTTTGCAGATGACCTATTCAAAATTGCGAAAAGCTGATTGATGCTTTAACGGTCCAGCGCCGCTCGCTGTGGAACTATGGGAGAGGATATGGCAGTGGACCTCGAAACGCTGTTGATGATGATGAATAGTATAAATTTTAATATGCTGTGCCACTGATACTCGGAAACGAATATGAAATTTAGCAAGCAAAAGTGGCAGTTGGCCGGTCACAATTGTCGCAGAACCGATGAAAGATGTTTACTCCATCTTTCATCGGTTCTGCGACAATAAACAGGTTCGTGAGTGGAGACCACGTCTCGGCAATCGTAGTGTACGCTACTCCATGGACCGACGTCCTTAGTAAGATGGCTGGCAGTAGCTGGAAAAAAGCGGGACTTCGTGCTCTTTACGTTAAGCGGTGGTATATGAAATCATTGAATGAGATTTACTACTGGTACCAAAGCAAAATTTGCTTTAATAGATATTATATTCGGCTACTTTCCGTTTGGACACATTCCTGATTCCTATCTCTCATTAAAATTTTGACATTTGAGTCGTGTTTTATAAACTTTTTTTTTATATTTGAGACATTTGACGACCTCCTTGTAGCCGAGAGGCGAGCACGCCGGACTATATATGGCGCCGCCATCTCTAGGTTCCGGGTTCGATTCCCGGTCGGGTCAATGTAGAAAACGAACTTTTCTATATTGTCTCGGGTCTGGGTGTTGAGGTACCGTCGTTGTTTCTGTAACACATGTGCTTTAGCTACTTACCTTAGGATCAGAGCAATGTATGTGATGTTGTCCAATATTTATTTATTTATTTATAAGACTTGGGTTATAAGTATGCACAGATTAGACAGAGCACGGTTCTAGGTCCAGCAGTGAACTTCTAAAGGCTGACGTTGATGTATCATGAAAAATCATTATGCTTTTGTTAGTAATAGTTCCGAATCAACCCTTGTTATTTTCCGAATGAAGAGTTAAATGTTATTATCGGCTTGATGTATCGAGGTACCGTGCAGGAGGTACTCACGGCTGATTAATGAGCGCTTCATTGTTACAAATCCCCCGTCTCAGACAACTTTGGAATAGACGCCACATCTGATAACTAGTCTTTAGCGATACGCTCCTAAGCTGTTGTTGGAATCAACGTTTGGAGCTGATGGCTGCTTCAGTTTTATTGTTATATGTACATACAAGTGTTGATACAAAGGGATTATAGGGCACTACTGCCCTGCGGGGGCTTGGTGGCTTCCTCCTATCATGTAGGTAGGTTTTAGGAATTTATTCTCAAAAAAGATTACAAAATCCACTTATATGAGAACAATATTATTCTAAAACTTATTCTAGGTAGCCGTCGCCATCTACGACGCAAAACACTTCACTCACCAGTTCCAGTGACGCTCTCATAAATTACGAGTCAACACTTTGAAGTATGTACTTTTGTTTTTAGCAATTCCATGCAAGGTTTAATTAAAGATAAATAACACTTGAAAAAATCATCGACCTCAGGTGGGACTCGAACCCACGTCCCATCGCTACTTCACTAAGCTACTTGTGTACTTGTGTAATTGAGATTTAAGCCGTTAATGGAGTCCACATTTTTAATATAAGCAGGTAGTCTGTTAAAAAATCGTGCTCCCTCAAAGGTGATACTTTTTACCCATGTTTGTACGAGTCTTATGTAGGACGAGTAAGCTAGGTCGACGGAGGAGGAGACGGGGAGTACGAATAATATAGGTGGAAGTGTCTATAAATATTTTTATGAAATTAAATGCATAAGTTTATTTGTATAAAGCACGCTACTGATAGGGTGGATAAGTTTTTGGGCTAAGCATGCTCTGACCGGGTCAGACATGCAAATATATTGTTTCCCTTGCTTATTAGTGTCTGTATGTAAAGGCTCTTTGTCTAGAAAAGTTATGCTTGGAAGTGTGGAATAATCAAGAGATAAGATCACTTAACTTCTTTGTCATACATCCTAACTCTGGTTCTAAAAGTCTTATAAAATAAAACCTAACCGCTCGAATTGTTTTGTAGGCCTTAACACCACCCAAGTGTCTAAAATCTCGAATATGAAAATCAAATTGTCTGAATACCTGTTACTTGAATCTAAAAATTTAAAATACGATATGCTAGAAGAGGATTTAAAGAACATCTTAAATTGAATAATTTTGATTTTCCGTTAAGTCCCTTGGATTAAAACATGCACAAAAAAGTGTCTATTTTTTCATAAATTGCAAATGTTCTCTTATACGGCACAAGCTATTTCATTACTGTTTTCACGCAAAACAAGATTGGATATATGCATGTTTTGAATTCAGAGTTTTATTTGAAATTTTTCGTTACAGGCATTAATTTAATAAAAAAACATGTTTTCCCGATTTTTAGAGGTCATCCGCACGCGCGAAAATCTATGGACACGACGCGTCAAGGTCATTCAAGCGTGTTAAGGCCTTAAAATCACATCTCTCCGCTTTGATGGAAATCTACACTAAATGCGGCGTTTATTTTTGCTAGCAGTCTGTATTCACGTCACGGTTACTCGCACGAAAATTCATACGTTCCAAAATTGTGCTGAATATCGCTCATTACCGTCTTGTATTAAGTTATTAATAATATGAAGATACACCGATGTAATTATAGTGTTGTCATAGAATTATCTATACTGTGATGCTGTCTTGAGGGATTTATTGTTTATTTCCCGTGAGCTTTAGTGGCGTGGTATTTCTGTCTTCGTAATTTGTATAGAAATAAGTGATCAGTTGATATCGTCCAGGAGACGTATTTTTGAATCATGCGAATTCCAATTCGAATGCGAAATGGTAAGATTCGCAGGTGATTGACTAAAATCCCTATTTTTGAAAATTCATTCCGTGAATTCTGCAACGAGTGGTCCAACCCACTCGTATTTCGATTCTACTAGTAGAAAGTTTAGAAGTATGATTTTGACAAGTAAACATATGGTTCACAGATTAAAATCTTTTGTTTTGTTCCGTTCTATGCGATTTATTGCCGGTTTTTTAAAAGAAAATAACTTTTTGCAGTCCGGTTTTTAATATTTTCTGCGTGAAACGAAAATAGTAACAAGAATTTCACTAGGTATTAGCAACACATAATTCGAGTGATTCAAAATGCGTAAAATCGGGAGCGATAGATATAGAGTTCGCAGACGAATCGTATTCGTGTTCGGATTGAAGATTCATTTCGAATGCTTCAAAAATACGTCTCCAGTTAATATCGCCCAGGGCGCTTACATATAGCAAAGTGTATTCCGGCAAATAAATAATTGATTTGATTTGATTTAGCAGTGTAACATAAGACGTAATTTTTAGCTTTATATTTTGTTGTAACTAACTATGCAATCAAATCTTGATCTTGAATAACAGGTTAATACCTGTATTAAATATGTTGGTTAAAAATATTTTTGGCGGCGTTTGGGGCGTCCTACACTACGTTTGCCTAAGCGTGGTCTCCATTCGAGAACATTCGAGAAAAAAGTTTAGGATTTAACATTTCTCACTTGAGGACCCTATTCAAGGCTAATCAACGCATAATAAGAATAAGGTAGAATTTGTGTGCTAGCGAGACGTAAAACAATATCAGTGCAGCTGATAAGGATAGAAAATATGTACAATGCACCAGATAACCTATTATTACTAAGAAAGGCAATATCAGGTCCCTGATGACGTTTTCAATCGTTTAAAACGTGTGTCTACAAACTTATCGATTTCATTACTTCTTTCGCAATTTCGATAAATTAGTTAAACAACCCTTATTAAACAGTGTTTAGTTTGCATTGTTTCGAAAGTATTCGAGTTTACCTTTCTTATAATACCAAAATTGACCATACTTACATAAACAAAATTATAAGAAAGAACGGTCGTTGTTAATGTAAAGTTTTTAGCTTTAAATAAAAGGACAAAATACTTATTTTATCACTTTAGTTATGTTTATTGTTTTTGTGACGTCACATATTTTGCAATATAACATTTAAAAATTTGATATTTTTTTCAATTTTGTGTTTCAAACTAGAAATATAAAATTTTGAAATGTGATGTCACAAAATTTAGGACCCCCTCCCACCCCTTGTCACGTAAGGTCACACTTAGTCGATCCCCTCCATGGCCCCTCTGTAATATAAAAAAAAAACTGAAAAAGTAAGTTCTTGATATTTTTGAAGTTGACTGTACATTGATAATTTAATATTATTCCATTTTAAGGAAGCAGTGAAGTCGGTAAATAACACAAACATGAGCTCCTCTGCAAGTTCAAATAGATTTTCACCTCGACGCAAAAGCATTTTTAGCTAGGAACATTCAAATTGCGTCAGTTATTTTGCTCGGTCCCGGCTACAGTTAGCATTTTCGTATAAACTCGAGTTATCTAGTGCTCGGATATCCTGTGGCAGTGTTCACGCTCGCCGGCACAAGCGGTTACGTGGTACAGTCAGCATGGGAAAACCTTAACGTAATAACAACTTTACAGTAGTTTACATTTTTGATTTCACATCGGAAGTAAACTAGAAGGGGAAGGCCCTTGCTTTGTGTGGTAAAAAAAGGAGTTAACTATCTATACAGGATGTCAAAAGGCTATGACACTCTTTATAACCACGTAATCAGATGGTCACAATATTTTATAATAATAAAAAACCGGCCAAGTGCTAGTCGGACTCGCGCACTTAGGGTTACGTACCATTACTATAAAAACGCCAAAAAAACACGTTTGTTGTATGTAAGGCCCCTTAAATATTTATTGTATTCTGTTTTTTTTGTATTTTTTGTTATAGCGGCAACAGAAATACATCATCTGTAAAAATTTCAACTCTCTAACTATCACGGTTCATGAGATACAGCCTGGTGACAGACGGACAGACAGACAGACAGAGACGGACAGCGGAGCCTTAGTAGTAGATAATACTTACTCTGTGGTAGTAGAGTCCCGTTTCACCCCTTGGGTACGGACCCCTTAAAAAACGATTTCGATGTTACTCTCATAGGAAAAGTTGTTGCATTTCAGAAGCTGATTTCATGGTTTTAAAGACTGTCCTATTGTTTACACCCTGTATATGTAAAGTAGAAAGGGTAAAGAATGAAACTGAGATTTGTAAAAATAGCGACAGTTTACACGAGAAGCACCAATCATTATGTATTTATTCCTTACTATCCGTTGATTTTATTCCGTAATGACACGCTTAATTACTAACCGTACTTATTTCTTCTTGGGCAGTGCCAAATGACACTAAAAAAACACGGCTGCAAAATTCTGTTGGCGCCCAGAGAGCTTTTAAGCCGTTCCATAACTTCTGTTTATAGCAACAGTATACAGAGTATGATATCCAAAACCTACATTGGATTTTAGGCTTTATTCCATTGTCATACGGATGTGAGGTGTTTAACCATGATGGGAACCAGTGGAGACAAATCAATGATCCTGCAGTTGGGTAATTGTGATATGCAGTGAAAGGAATGCAACAAGAGTACATTTTGATACACATCAGAAAATTAGGTTGTGACACTTGTAGGTATACTAATATCACGTGGAATTGATGGTATATGGGACAGAAAGGTTTCAGAATAGAGGCTATATAACGTTAAGCTCGATGGAATGATGACCTTAGGGAGATGGCTGGCAGTGGCTGGATTAGAAAAGCGGGAGATCGTGCTCTTTGGCGCTCTTTGGGGGAGGCTTAATTCCAGTAGGACTGCAATAAGCTGGGACGATGAACGGTGAGCAGCCTGGGACGTCCACAGACAGGCGTAGACAGACTACTAAACGAATTGGTTGCAGGAAGACGCTGGATGCCGACCGCTCCCAACCAACCTGGAAGTCTTCCTGGGAGGTTCTTTAAAGTTCAGCAGTAGTCGTCCTATGGCTAAAATGATAATGATGATTAACAGGTTGGACTAATTTACGAGATGAATATGGCAAGAATGAGCCATTTTAACACCAGAGTTAATAAATTCAAAGAAACAATCGTAGCCAATTACTAAAGTATGCAGAAATGCAAACGAAAGACGCTCGCGCGATTGCACTTTATATACAGATACAAATAAGACAAAGAATGGATTTGTACCAAAAAGAAAAAAAAAGAAAAATGACTCATAGTTTTAACAATCAACATTAAGCCTTTAAGAATCGACAGACTTCACAAAATAAAAAAAAACCTAACAGAATATTCTCCATACCACTACTTTGCCAGTCAAGTATTGTCACGTACGATGTTCCACTTTCACGCCTTCGCAACACCGCCACGAAACTCATATGTACAAAGTATCCCGTCGCCAGTGTTCTGGAGCGTGAAATAATGGTTTCCCACGGGATAAGGGCGTCCTCCACTAAACCGGGACTTTATCGCTCCAATAGCCGTCCCGCCATTGTCCCAGAATGCCGGAAAACATGATGTTTGCTTCAGTTTCGGGATTCAGTTAAGAATATAATCCTCGTTGCGAGATACGGATTAGTACAGCAGATTAGGTTTTGGGAAAATATTATTTTTACCCAGTAAAAACCTTAAGAGCGGAGCTTAAGTTATCTATGGGTACAAATTGTTTGTTAATATAAGGTGTTTTAAATATCTGCCATGGCCAGTCAAAAATATACTGCCAACGCAAAGTGTGTTAAACTGAAGCAAGTATTTGTTTATTTACCGCTTTTCTTAAATAATTCATTACCTATCCGTGATACGAAATTTCTTCACTATCGTAATTTATTTCAAGAATACTTTTACCCATTGCAGTCGTGGCCTATATTCTTGTAACACCTTATAATAATCTATTCAGTAAATAATAAGTTATCGTGTTTCTCAAACTCTATACTTTGATGTGTCATCAAAGTATGGAGTGAATTTATGGTGCAAGTGAAAGTGACAGGTTTTATTGAGTTTTCGATGTTGTTCTCATAGAAAAGTTATGTTATGTTATGCATTGAGAAGTTAAATCACCCTGTATTGGATTAAACTGTTCTTACATCTTGTATTATGAGTAGCAGGGAGATAGATGAGGCGCACTCGGCGCCCTTTTACTTTCTAGAGTGAACAAAAGCATCTCTGCTGCACACAGTCCTCTCCATGCATACTGCAACAAAAGTATACTGAGTAAAATTTCTGTTACAGCAAGAAGGCACGCGCCCCAACTATTTCATTGTTATACCCCTAATGTATTACTATGTTGCACTGTCATTTGTCACGTCTAGTTACAAGCTTCATCGACTAGCCGCGGGTGGTTTATTAATCTTGTGATAAGAGGGGCCGATTTTACACCATATTTATGAAAATATAATGTGGATATACATGTCCATGGCAAAAACATGTCCTTATTCCTTAAGAAAAGTGACATTCATAATCTTAACACCCGAAATAAGAATAAACTTGCCGTTTCCAATTTCAGACTGCATAAAGTGGGTAATTCGTTTATGGGAAAATGTATTCGCTTTTTTAATAAATTACCAGCGTCTATTGTAGAACTGCCCCTGTTAAAATTTAAATCGCATATTAAAAAAACTTTAATGAAAAAAGGATATTATACTGTAAATGATTATATAAATGATAAAAATATTTGGAAATAAATACTGCCCTGCTCGCACAGGTACATTTATCTTGTAATGTAAACTATATACTATTTAAAAAGAGGCTGACAATAGTGACCGAGTTTCTTGCGCTACTTCTTCTCGGCGCTAGCCCAAAATTGTCCCGAAGTAGTGGTAGGGAAAAAAATATTGGGACGTGTAAAAGCGCTTAGTTTAAGCCTATTTACAGGAATAAATTGGTTTTAATGGTTTTTAATGGTTATATGCTATACGACCGTTAGGTCTGTCGAAGGATATAAGTCGAAGAAATCTATGTGCAAATTAGTCTTCTTCATCATCATTTCAACCATAGAAGGTCTTATGTTGTATTACTTGTGAATAAGGCCCAATGATCCCCCAATGACTTCCAGATTGGCCGGTTGGGAGCGGCCTGCATCCAGCGTTTCCTACAATATATGAATACTTTTTATTTTTTTAAAACAACATCACATACATTGCTCTTATCCTAAGGTAAGTAGCTAAAGCACTCGTGTTATATATGTTATACCACAACATTCAAACCCGAGCCAATATAGAAAAGTTCGTTTTATACATTGACCCGACCAGGGATCGAACCTGGAACCTCAGAGATGGCGGCGCCATTTAAATACCGGCGTGCTCGCCTCTCGGCTACGGAGGTCGTCAAAGATACAATCTTTACCAACAGGGCTAGCATGCGCGCGTCGGTAATTTTATCGATAGACAAGACAAATATTGTCTTCGACGATATTTGTCGTTTTCTCTAATTACAGACGTCTCGAACTCTTTTTCTTAATATTTTCAGGGTCTCCCGTTCTTCGTAGCTACTTATTTTTGCGTTATAACACGGCATTGCATGATATTTTGTTTTTTTCTTTGTTCGTCGAACGTCAAAATTCGATAAAATGCAACGACGAAATTTTATCATGATGCGCATGCTAGCCCTGCTGGTCGTCTGTCCACCTTGTGGGTGTAAGTCCTATGCTGCGCATACGTCAGTTTAAAGTATGCGTGCCTATTGCCATTGCCACTTAAGCTAGCTTATTCATCGAGCTATATCAACGACTTGATGTGCAAAATCAGTATGTATTGCATAATAGAACGGTACGGTAGCTCGTTAACGACTGTGTCAACCTCCATTAATATTTCTATGGTGTCAACTGTCGGCTTTTTTCCTAGGAAAGTACTAGCACTAAACAGGGTGTCCCAAGAAGGGTGTACCAGTGGGTGCCTGGTTTTAGATGATGATATTATACCTATCGTTTTGACTCACAGATGTTCAGCGATAATCAATAATAAAAGTTAATTCCTAGAATGATGATAGTATTGTTATGTAAAATTTGACAGCTGACTGTTATTTCAGACAGGAATATAGTCTCGCAAAATAGTTTTTTTAGTAGATACTGTTTTTTTTTTGTAAAAAAAGAACCTCAATTTTATCAACACTTTTCCACTGCAGTTCTTTGTCCCATCACTGATAGCAATATTTTTTAAAATAAATAGAGCCAGCAAATAAAATGCAACGCCCAGTTAAGAGCATTGCAGTTGTGATATTTTATTCCTGGTACAGTGAGAAGTGCATCCCAAGATAGTTTTCATATATGCATTAGGTCTTTATAAAATTCTTTCCGGATCCATCTTGTTTAAAGTAAATGCAGATCTTTAAATTAAAAATTAATAAAAATGCGTCAGACAATACACCAAAAAATGATGTTTGCAGAAAGATTAATAATAAAGGTAGTCTTATTGCTAAAAGTGGATTGGCGACCTCCGTAGTCGAGAGGCGAGCACGCCGGACTATACATGGCGGCGCCATCTCCGAGGTTCCGGGTTCTATTCTCGGTGAGGTCAATGTAGAAAACTAACTTTCCTATATTGTCTCGGGTCTGTCGGTACCGTCGTTGTTTCTGATTTCTATAACACGAGTGCTTAGTTACTTACCTTACCCTAGGATTAGAGCAATGTATGTGATGTTGTCCAATTTATATTTTTTTATTCTAGAAATGGTCCTTTAGGTAGAGGCCAGCTAAAAATAAAAAGGAAAGTGGTGCGTAGAGCTGTATGTGAAATTTTGCTTACATAAAATTAAAATCTTACGTAGATTAATAAAAATATACATAAACAGTTTTTTTTAGAAAGGAAAAAATTCTACACAATATAATAATACGTATTATAATTATGGTAACCTTGGTGTATGAGGTAACTTGAAAAATAATTTTGCAAAGGCGTCTTCTACCATTCAACCTGGACAATATAAAAGTTGATTTTTTATTTGAACTAACCTGAAAATCAAACACAATATCTCCGATCTTGTATTTCATTCTCGTTGTCAATAAAAAAAATCCCTTGGTAATCATTGTAGGAATATTGTGAAAGAAAGAAGCACGCAATTTCTGTCTTTTATCAAATATGCGAAATCAACAACACAGGGACATACAAGTTTAGTGTCATGTAGCAATAAAAATGCGTGGTGTACTAAAACCAGTTTTATATTTCAATCCCATCAGAGAAGAACAAGGGAAGTTTCGAGATATTATATTTCAGCATGTCTCTTGCATGGAAAGTTTTAAGTGAACTTTTGAGATGTCGCACAATTTTATATCGTACAGCAGCTAGCTGGAGTGTTACAAAGCCTTTTTCATAAAGTTTAAAGCTGGATATTAAAAAATGCTTTATTACATGACTACAATATCTGCAGATTTTATACAGAGTCTGGGCTTTACCCCTAGACGAAAGAATAGTTGCAGGGGACAATAATTGTTTGCAAGTTTTTAATAAACACTGAGGCTCCGCTGTCCATCTGTCTGTCCGTCTGTCACCAGGCTGTATCTCATGAACCGTGGTAGCTAGACAGTTGAAATTTTCACAGATGATGTATTTTTGTTGCCGCTATAACAACAAATACTAAAAACCGAAATAAAATAAATATTTAATAAAATAAATATATAAAAAACGTGATTTTATGCTCGTTTTTCATCATAATGGTGCGGAACCCTTCGTGCGCGAGTCCGACTCGCACTTGGCCTTTTTTTATTGATTGGCTTGCCCTGTCATTAATGAGATAACCCTCTTACCTATGTTGAAGGTATGGCCACATGGCCGAGAGTAACACGAGAAATTAACTATATTTGCCCAGTTATTGCAATCCACAGTGGCTATATAGGTATTGTATACTTTACGACAGTTCACTTGTCATAATGATTCTTCATTTTCAGCTGTAACTAATACGACAAAAGCGGCAGAATAAAAGCTGTTATTTATCCGTCATATTATTATCTCTGTTTTATTTTTAAAGAGCGTACTCAGAGCAGGCTTTGGTCACTATTGTATGAGTCATATGATTCAGCTTCATATTCAACTGAAATATAACGACAAAAACGGCAGTGTGTTAAAAGCAGTGTGATATTTCAATCCCGCTCGCGGTAGAAAGTGCTCAGATAGAGATAGCTCTCAGCGATACGTTACTCGTTTGCATTTTTGCCTCTTCAAACTTGCGGTTTTAGGGTTCCATAACGTACAGAATGCGTTATTTAGCCTTATTTGCTCCACAATGGCATAATGGTTTGAGCAGATAAAATATTGGAAGGACTGAGGTTTCGGGCAGACGCTGAGGTATTTATTCCCCAAGCCAAAATAAACTCTCGTTAGCAATGCACGTTGTTTATAGCGAACGAGTACCTATATGTTGTACACAACAAGACGTGAAACTATAGGTTGCGCATCCGAACGGTACATAAAATGTTTGTAAAAAAACATAGTCTAAGCAAAATTCTAGCCAAGCGACTGTTAGTACGAGTAAATAAAAGAGCGGGCGTCGTTTTTTACGAAAATGACAGCCCGCTCTTTAACTTGTAAAGTTATTACATGAAAAAGTGATGCGTTCGGAACCGCCGTATGGTTCTTAAACGCTTCTAGGCGTCTGCTACCGAGAAATCGACCAGCGATCGTCCACGAGTTTACAACATACTGAACTGAAAAGAAGAAGATGGCACGCTTTGATGATGATCATGATAATGCTTCACTTTGCCCACTATGCCTCTCTCCAAGCTTTTAGGGCAACCATTGTCGCGGGCCTTCAAGAGTAAATACCGGATAACCCATCGGTAATGAATAACCAGCCGGCATATCACGTGATACATCAGTGGCTTGCTGCCCACAGACAGGAAATTCAATAGTCATTAACTACTTAACTATAGAAAGTTAATGCCCAACGATGAGCTCTAAAACCATTTTACTTCAACCTTGTTTTCTATTTCTGAATAGAATTTGACGTAAAAACACTGCTTACAGCACTATGTATCTGTTAAAACAATATTTCTTTAAGCTCGTTTTATTTTTCTCGATAAAATTCGACGTAAAATGTTATTTGAGTAAAAATGCCCCATTGCATTAACAAACTTTACGTCACTATAAATAAATAAAGTAAACCCCATTTGTTTCCGTGATTTAAGTGTAAATGTAATGCGTTTATTACGTCTCTATTTTGGGCTGCACAAAAACGTAAATTACTGTACAGACAGTAAATAAACATCACGTATCACTCTGGTATCGTATCGTATCAAATCACTAGTATATCGGATCCTGTTCGCAATCGTTTTAGCATCTGCATTCTGCATTAAACAATCGAGTGTAATGCATTTATTACTTGTCTATTTTGCGCAGCACAAAAACGGTAATTACTGTACCGCCAGTAAATAAGTGTCACGTATCACTCTGGTTTCGTATAATAACGTATCACTATTTTATACGGATCCCGTTCGCTATCGCTTAATGCAAATCAGGCGCCAGAAGTGTGGACAATATCGCCTGTAAATAAATATCACATATCACTCTCGTATCGTATCGTATCACTATTTTATACGGATCCCGTTCGCGATCGTTTAATGCAGATGAGGCGCCGGAAGTGTGGTCGCGGCGGCGCCATTGTACACACTTCCGGCACACGCGCCCTCTGCGATGAAACCCTTTCTTTACTCTGCTAACCCCTATTGTGTGTACTTTGGAATTTGTGATAAGATAAAATTGCTACTGGTACACATATTAGTTTATATAATAGTCAGTGAAAGATAAACGATGCAATACAATGTTAAACACTTACCCAGATCCATACAGTCCATAGAAATAAATGTTGGGTCGGTTTAATAAAAAAATCGACCAACTAAAAAAAGTTAATACTCGGCAACAGTAGGTATTACCTGTGTTTGACAATGGAATAGATTTAATATTTTTATTCCAGTGTTTCGTTCTTGGTTCTAAAAGAGAAAAAAAAAATTCTTGCAAAAATAAATTGATTCTATTAAGCAAAAATTGTATACGCAATGAATTAAAAACCACGTCATTTTTTGAAGTCGGTTGAAATGCACAATTTAATGATGTTTCACCACATCATATGTTTCCGGACAATTTTAATTGTAATTTGTGGTTTGGTGATTGGCACTGTTCCATTCCAATGAGGTGGTTTACAATGTCCGACCAAACTTTCAGTTTCAGCGCTAAATCGGTGTTTCATTTTGGTTTCGGTTTCGGCAAAAATGCCGACGAATCTACAACTGATACCGAAACTATGTTAAGATAGATGTGTTTCTATTAAATCCACGCGTAAAACTTCGATTAGGTCGTTGTTAACGTTTGCGTTATGAAAAATAATATATAATATATAACGTTATAATTATAAATCGTTATAAAAGATAACTTGTACCCTCTGAAGACACAATAAAGATTTATTATTATTAATAATCTTGATCATGAAACTCTACAAAATACATTATTTGCCATTAAATAGGGTGTGTACAAAATGCAGATGTTGAAAATAGAATAGAATAGAATAGAATAGAAAAATATTTATTTGACACACACAGAATACAAAAGGAAAAAGAAAAAACATTTACAGCATAACAAAAGCAGTATGTGTCAAAAAGGCCCCCGCTCAGCATTTGTCGTGACAGTCAGGGACGTATCACGACGCTGGTTTTCAGCAGGGACCCTGACGGTAGGCTCGGACCATACCCGACCGGAAACCCGACTTGGTTAGCGCGGAATCAATCCATCGCTAAGCAAAAAGATTGATTTTGAACGGACTCTTGCGGATGCTTACGGATTCCGGCAGAGCCTAGACCGAGCCAGAGAGGTACGAAGCACGGCACCAGAGAGACGAAGAAAAGAGAAGAAAAAAAAAAAAAATGAGCATGACAAACAATAACATTAGTCAAAATAATAACAGACAGAAATAGACATTAATACAAGATGACATACAAGCCTCACTTCTGCCAGACAAAAGAAGCATCACTATTTCTTTGAGCCACAATAATAAATTATTAGAACGGTTTCGCCCAATTCGGAACTCGCTCCGAATGACATATGTCACCCTACTAGTGCGTACCGTAGTTTATTTGATCAATGTGCGTACCTCGCCCTAATTCATGGTGAGTGATACTTTTTTTGTCCGGCCGTACAAACGTAGTGATTTAATACTCCTTGGTACACACAATTAATTTGTTGGTAAAGTGGGTAATCAAAAAAATGCCAACAATATCCGGCATGTGCTTGACCGTGCGGATCTTAGGAGATCAGAACATTATGTTTTATTTAATCAATAGAAAGATCCTTAAATATGAAATATGTCAAAGATCCTTAGCCTATTTAGCTATTTCCAAGTAGAGTAGAGTTTCATGATCAAGATTATTTTTTTAAGGTTTAGTTAACGGAATAAAATTCGAACTTACCTATCTAACTATACAAATAGTCTTTTTAGAACATTGTCTGTCACTATAAACTATAGCTTACTATATTGAACAGAACCTTAAAAATTAATAAAAAAATTGCCCTGAAAATAAACCAAGTACCAATTTCGCCCAAAACTGAAGCGGAAACCGTGGTTGCTGTCGTAAAAACGATTTCGGTCGGGTACCTACTATTCGTTTAATTCAAATTAAATCCAGAAATGCGGTAGCGGTGGCTCAATTGCACACTTCCGGCACTGCTTTCTTTGTGGTAGATATGAAAAATTATAATTAAATTTATTGTAGAAAAAAATATATTTAAAACATTGCAGAAAAAAAGAATTGATGTTGATTCTGGTATCTCTGAGGTTGGTATATCTCTGTACTTGCACTTGAAACTATTTTTGGTGACAGCCTAGCTGGTAATCTTAGCAGGTTGTCACCTCAAGTAGTTTCATTAAAAAAAACAAACATAAGTAGGTATTCTAGTATATATTTTATTTAATTCGAATTGAATATTATTGAATTAATCGTTTTCTGAATTTAACAGATTAAATCGAACCCAGACCCTTTCAAGACAAACTATCATGCCAATCAGGTCGTCAAGATAATTGTATAAATTATAATTAATTACTACTAGAAATAAAAGATTTTTACATAAAGGCCTATAAGAGAATTTTGTTTCTTAATCTAGAAATACTTAACTTGCCAGTCTTTATGGCGATTTATTTGAATAGCGAAATCTTTTTGATTGAAACGAAATATCGTTTTAAATAACACTGACTAAAGAAATCGAGGGCTGTGATAGCCAATTATTCCTGTCTTCATTAAGGAAATAATTACAGGGATGATTAGTATTGTGTTTCGAAGGGTTGAGAGGCGTAATTTTTTTGTATCGTTTTACAAGATTTTTTTACGGAGAGATTTTTGAAGGGTTCTAAAAATATTTCCACTGTTTTGTTTATGTCCGGAGTTGGATATTTTAGTCTTAAATATATAAATATAAATAATAATAAATTTAAATTTAATAATATCAGGATTAAAATATATACCATTAAATAGTTTCTCTTTTTACTTTAATTTGTATGTTTAAATTTCAAGGCTATTTTTGTGTAGTAACACAATTTTGTTGTTGTTGTTTTAATCGACTAATCATTAAAATTTATCATTTATACATCATTGAAATCATTGATTAACAGAATTAAAGATAATTACCATTAATTTATGTCTTTTTTACATTCTTGAGCAACAGTTGCGTACATAGTTGGAATTTCTTACAAAAAGTATCAGCCTAGTTCTGTGAAAATGAGCTATGATATTTCTACTACATACGCCATCGTGAAATCACAATAGCAAAAGCAGTCAATTATTCATAGGCACTTGATACCACTCGATTACAACTAAATATGTTAGATCAATACAATTAATCCGATACAATGTATCGGTACTCAATACAGGCTCGATCTAAGGGCCTGCGCAGACGAGGAACAGTCAAAATAGTTCGCTTACAACTACATCTGCTTACCAAGAGAGACTAAAAGTACCGCGTTCAAAAGTCCTCTGGACAACTAAAGACATCGACAGACATGATCGCAAAAAAGCACTGAAGTTTTTAAACTATAAGTAAATTACAACACATCGTAATCTCTGAATGAAAGCCTCTATAATCGTCCATTTTTACCTTTGATCCAAATAAATAAATAACCAAATATTGGATCAAGACATACTGCTCTGATCAAGGTTAATAGCTAAAGCACTTGTGTTAAAGAAATCAGAAACAACGACGGTACGGTACAGCACCCAGACAAAAACCACCCAGTAAAAAACTCGTTAACTTTTTTATGTTGTCTAGGGTCTGGGTGTTCCCACATTGACCCGACCGGGGATCGAACCCGGAACCTCAGAGATAGCGCGGCCATATAATAGTACGGCGTGTTCGCCTCTCGGCCATGGAGGTCGTCAAATGATCGCACACCATGTGCTTTGTGCCCATAACAAGTCTTGCACGGACTTTTCGGGGACTATTGTCCTCCATGGGCAAAAGTCCCTCGTCTGCGCAGGCCTTTAGACGCAAGCAAATTGATGTTAGGTAATCAATTAACCGAACCTAAACACTGGTTTAGTGTTACACTAATCAAATAGTCATAGTGATAGAAGGCTTTCATGTGAAGTTTCAATAGATTTATACATGGTACAAGAATTCGGTATGACGTGCTTCTACTCAAAGGTTATATAATGAAATACATTATTACAGCGGGCGCCTGGTGTCAAAGGTAACTTACAAATTGATAATTTGACCTATGTTTATTCAACGAAAAATGATCTTAAGGCAACCTGACAGAAGTGACGAGAAGGAAAGACGCAACCTCCCAACTGCTGAAGTGCTGACCAGTCAAGTTGCTAGTCTAGCGATTTCTCCCTAAAAGCTGTTTCTGTCGGACGGGACGGGACGGGCTGACATACGCAAGGTTCTTATAGGTATTGGACATACATTGCTTTGACCCTAAGGTAAGTAGCAAAAGCATGTGTGTTAGAGAAAGCAGAAACAACAAAGGTACCATGACACCCAGATCCGAGACGGAAAGTTCGTTTTCTACATTGACCCGCATTGACGATAGTCCGGCGTGCTCGCCTCTGGGTTACGTCGCTAGGTATTGTCATGTTATTATTGGGTATTAGCAGTAGGTATTAGTAAGTAGAAACCTGCGTAACTCCCCCACTGCAACATCTGCTGCTGCTCATATGATAGCGCACCTCGTCCACGTCAGCCTCTGTCGTCTTAATTGGCACAGTATATATATCTATACAGTAAAGAAACTACATATAAGCGGTCAAAATGACGTACTCACACACGTGCACGCCTCAACAAGAAATCTCAGTAAAATAAGTGTACTGAGTACAATAAGTGTACTTCAGTCGTGGTTGCCGAATACTGACTGCCGATACGGGACGAGATGCTGTCAGTTGTCATTGTTGCTGTAGAACGTAAAAACGTACTATTTAAATCCCCTTCGGTCAACGCTTTGTCTGAATTTCTATTGTTTTCAGTTCGCGCGCTTTTTAATCAACTTTATAAGACAACCCTCAATTGACGTTTTTGACGTATCACGACAAACAAGGCCTAGTTTCCTTACTGTAAGATATATATACTGTGGTATTGGGGACAAACTTAACGGGCGATAACTGAAGACATTTAAAATAATTAAAGTAATTTATCACATTTCCATTTATTTCGAAAATTACAGTTACATCGTTAACAGTTGGTATTGTAATATGATTTGGTTAATTGTCAATTTAACTCATTGTTATTTTAAAAACATGATGTAACATTTTAGGTATTTAAATTCATAAACAGCTCTACTGTAAAGTGCTCCAAAATAAAATAAACTTTGAGTAAATAAAATGCAGTTTCCTTAGCGAGAGGAGAGGCCAGAGTGCCAATTACCGGAGGGCGCATTGGACGTACGTGAGCCTCTTAACCTCCGGATAAGCGACATACGCCAAAAAATGTGTGAATTATTTTTGAATAGTTTTTAACTTATTAAAGATGTAATAAATATAATTTTCCAAGATTTGATTACAAAGTTATAGTCAAGAATTCTTTATTCTCATAAGAAATAATATTTCACTTACCTGAGAACTTAAATACTAATAGTAGTTTAAGTTACATAATTTGTTTCATGCGCGAGCGCGCTAAATACATTAAAAAGACACTGTCAAAACACAAAATACCCATCAATTAAAAACACGGCATTATTACAACATTAGTCGAGATATCGTGTAATGAGAAATCGTCAGATAGTCAACATTGATCGACTATTATTTAATTACAGAACACAAAATTTCAATTTTCTTTGGCTGTATCGATTTAATACTTTGATATGAACTCCGGATGACTACTTAAAGTGAAATTGAATTTTCACACTTTAATTGCTTCAGAAACCCTTTAAGAATCTGTTGTATTACGTTGGGGAAAAAGTCTTTTCGCATTATAGTATGTATGAACTTGTAATAAAATCTCTTTGGCTGTAATATTTGTATCTGGCTGGTTTTGGTATCATTAAGAGTTTAAATTTTAAAGAAGATAATTCTAAATTCAAATTAGGAACATGTGTGTTTTTCATTTGTTTTTGTACTGTCAAGATGAGTGAATCTAATGAAGAAATCCGATACATTTTAAAATTTTACTACAAAAAAGGTAAAAATGCAACGCAAGCTGCGAAAAAAAAATTGCGATGTTTATGGACCTAGTGCAGTGTCTGTGAGAGTAGCACAAATTTCGTTTAAGCGTTTTCAATCCGGAAATTTTGATGTCAAAGATGCACGTCGCTCTGGTATTACGGATAAAATATATGCCATTTTTTAAAAAGTGGAGCAAGATCGGCATATCAGTAGTTACGACGACGTAGCTGAAGAACTGAGATTTGACCACAAAACAGTTTTGGCGCATTTGAAAAAAAAGTGGGTACACAAAAAAGCTCGATATTTGGGTACCCCACGAGCTCACTGAAAGAAACCTAATGAACCGTGTACTCATTTGTGATTCTTTATTACGACGTAATGAAACCGAACCACTTTTGAAGAAGCTGATAACTGGTGATGAAAAGTGGATCACGTACGACAAGAACGTGCGAAAAAGGTCGTGGTCAAAGGCCAGTCAGGCTTCACAGACTGTGGCGAAACCCGGGCTAACTCGCAACAAGGTGATGCTGTGTGTCTGGTGGGATTGGAAGGGCATTATTTATTATGAGCTGTTACCACCAAGCAGGACCATCGATTCTGAACTCTACTGCGAACAACTGATGAGATTAAAGCAAGAAGTTGAGAGTACACGCCCGAAATAATCAACAGAAGGGGTGTGATTTTTCATCATGATAACGCTAGACCTCACACATCTTTAGCCACTCAGCAAAAATTAAGAGAGTTTGGCTGGGAGGTATATCCGCCGTATAGTCCTGACCATGCACCTTCAGATTTCCACCTGTTCCGCTCTCTTCAGAATTCTCTAGGCAGTGTCAGGTTAGCATCACGAGGGGGCTGCCAAAACCACTTGTCGCGTATTTTGATCAGAAGCCCCAAAATTTCTATAGCAATGGGATGATGTCCCTACCTACAAGATGGCAAAAAGTTATCGAACAAAATGGTACCTACATACTTTAGTTAAATGTAAATAAACTATATTAAAAAATGTTTAGAAATTTCTTAACAAATGCGAAGAAACTTTTTCCCCAACCTATTAATTTAGAAGAACTAAGCGAAAAAAATTCTCGAGTGGAGACCACGCTTTGGCAATCGCAGTGTAGAACGCCCCCAGCCCGGTGGACCGACGACCTTATGAAGATGGGTGGCAGTGGTTGGATGGAAAAAGCGGTAGAGTGCTCTTTGGCGCTCTTTGGGGAGGCTTACGTCCAGCAGTGGAATAGGCTGAAGAGTCAGAAAAAAAAACAACACGTATATACTTTTCAATAGTGTATAGAGATATCGGAACGATTATGTGATGTTATGTCACCGAAGTTTTTTAATGAAATAAGATTTTTAATAAATAATCCATACAACGTACATATTACCGTGGTATTACCTACATAGTTGAAACCTCTTGGCGTGTCTTTAGAACAAGAAGTGCATCACAAAGCAGTAAGTATTAGCATACTAAACACAGAATACAGTAGGAACTTAATAACTTATAATTTACATGTAAGTCTTGATTTTCTAACAAACCAAATTTACTACTACTGCAAGAAACTCCCAAAACAATAATGTACAGAAAAAGCTACTTACTTGATCACGTTAAATGGTAAAAAAAAAAAAAAATGAACTCAAGGCCTAAATGATAATCAAACTATAAGTAATACTTTTATAAATGTAACAGTTTGTAAGGATGAGGAGGTACAACTAGTGTATTATACGTGAAATTATACGAATCAGTCGTCATTGACAATAATCAGTGTAATTATAATTTTACTAGTGAAATTATAATATCACGTCTTTGACAAAATCCCTGCGACATTTTTATTTTATTGTTTTACCAGCAATTGTTACAAATATTCTTGCACAGTATACACATACAGTTAGGTATCCATCTAAATGCACAATTTTTTAAGGTGAACACCGCATGCAAAATGTTCATATACATTAAACCTGTTTAATTGAAATAGAAACACAAAAATATATTTTTATTAAACATACCTCTTTTTATTTATTACTGTCCCGACGTTTCGGCCTTATTACATAAGACGTGGTCGCAGGAAGACATAAAAAATAAAAAGAGGTACCTATGTTGCATCAATCAATCAACCCGTTACGTGAATAGTGTTATAATTTAAAAATGCAACAAGAACGTTTAAAATGTTAAATGTTTAAATTTTCTAATATCAAAACTGGTTGTCCTCGATAGGTTTCTTTTCATATAAAACGCGACTACTGAATGTCACTCCATTAGTGGTTAGCACCAGTTTTCGAGCAGATAGACTCTCGTAGAGCAAACTAAGCGTTTAGAAACCGCAACGCTCGCTAACTCGTATAATCTTAGAGTTCTGGATATCATAGTTTCAGCTGAGTGCATACGAAACGAGAATTTGAAAATAAAGGCATGACGAATAATTCGTAATTTGTATTACTAAGAAGTATCACTTTAAGTCTTTCACTGGCTCAAGAAACTCAGTCAATTTAATTGCTAAGTTCCTTGTAAAGATTATGTTTAGAATATACGATATCCAAATAAATTGCTACTGAACTGTGTACTCAAACAAACACGATTTCACAATATATTCTTGCTATGTGTATAACAGTATACAACAAAATACCTGATCACTTGAAGGAACTTCCTTTGTATCGGTTAAAATCAACGGTGCGTATGTCCCTTTGGGTACGGAACCCTAAAAAAGACCAAAAAATACGTTTGGTGTATGGGAGTCCCATTACATATTTATTTTATTCTGGTTTTTAGTATTTGTTGTTATAGCGGCAACAGAAATATATCATCTGAGAAAATTTCAACTGTCTAACTATCACGGTTCATGAGATAAAGCCTGGTGATAGACGGACAGACAGACAGACGTACAGCGGAGTCTTAGTAATAGGGTCCCGTTTTACGCTTTAGGGTTTCGTCACCCTAAAAATCATTTCCTAAATTGTCCTAAACCGGGAACAGAACGACGTGCCCATTATCTTCGCTTCGCAAACCAATCACCACGCGCTACGGCACTCGTCGTTTTACATGTAAAAGCTGTTAATATATGGAGATAAATGAACCAACAATCACATGAGGCTGATTAGATCAAAGAGAATTTGTGTGTGAATGAACAAAAACAGCGCCTGGTAAACAATACGTATAATCAGAGTCACACGGGCGAAAAACAATTAACTCTGGCGTTTACAGCTTTCCCAATATTTCGACGGCCGCGACGTGTAAATAGACAACTGCTAAAAAAAAAATTATGATTTATTACATTTTTTTCTAGAATCCTAAGTTTTCTTATTCACTTTTCATCATCGTCATCAACATCAGCCTTTGGTCGGATGTCTCTGCTGGACATAGGCCTCCCTTAAAGAAAGCTACAGAAATCGGCTTTTCTGGGCCTTTGCATCAGTTCTGCGGGGGATGTAGTCTGCCCATTGCCGCTGTCTTCGCTTTGTAATTTAAAAGACTATGTCGAAAACGCTAAAAATAGCTAACCCATCAGCTGAATAGTTATGGTATATTGCCTGATCAGTTGAAATGGAAAATAAGTTTCAAAAATCAACGATTTTTTTTCATGTATTACCTCTTGAACCCTTTGAAATTCATGATGCAGTGGTTGTTTTGCAGATAATGCTTTTAAAATTAAGTTAACTTTTTGTATATAATTTATAAGTTTGTGAAATAAAATTTTAAAGAAATAAAACCCCAATCAACCACTAAACTTAAACCTATCTTTTTCAAGAATTCAGCGAATTTTTTTTTTTGTACTTACACTGTTATTATTATCACCCGCTGGTTTATTCGTAGCGTAATTATGTTGAACATCCGCGTCGTTTCTGCTAAAACATTCGTAATTTAATCGAGTTCAATGAATGACATCTCGCGATTGTACGAATCTCAGCCGAATTTGCCTAACTTTTCGCGAATTTCTATTACCGTTAGTAACAATGGCCAGTATTTCGATTTTGAAATGTCTGACGGAATGATTTCTTTTAGCGACGGATCATTTAGAATATTATTTTATTTTGTATCTGGTGGACATTTCAATTAATATCTCTTCCGTCGATGGGCGGTATTTTTGCCGTGTTTACTACGAGAACCTATGATAGATAGATATTTCTACTTCTTTATAAAAATAAACGGTATTCAGAAGTTACTAATATTGCGATTGTACTCATTAAATTGCAGTTGGATCGTCGACATATTGAATAGTATAAAACTGCTTTTTAGAACCGATGAGTTTGTGACCAAGGACTACCCCAATAAATTACATTAAAAATGTTTTTTTTTTCAATATGCCTATTAATATTTTACTACTTATTATAGTGACTCATATAAATTAAAAGCAGTAAAATATAGAAATAAATATCTGTCAGACAACATACTGTTATGGTCTCAAATTAAACAATCTAAATCCATTCAGAAAATTAAATTACCTTCTAACAGAAAACAAATGTATCTTATCTTTATCTTTTTCTTAATGTACGGGGTACTAGGCAATGCATTATGTCAGGGACATCACTCACCATTAGCCAGTCTCGAGCCTATTTTCTTAATTGTCACTTAAATTCACCAAAGATAAAAAAATAACTTTTATTAATCTTCCTTGTACACATTTCTAAATCTTAACAAACGAGCATCGCGGTCTTTAAGTGAGCAATTTCCAAAACTCAATAGCAATGCAAGTGGTTCCAAGACTACATTACCGCATCGGCGCGGCCCAGTAGGCGAGATTACACAAGTTCCTCCGAGCGAGTGTCACTGCTGGGGTGGCCAGGGTTTGAACTTAAAAGTTCTTTTATAGCCGAGCTATTTATGAAGATGGGCCATGTTATTTTATCATTTGTTAATGAATTGGTTCAATTTCATGCATCAGGGTGGGTTATGATTAAGGCACAGAGGAAGTGAGATTTTAATATTAATGACAACCACGTGTAGCTAAACATGTTTGGCATCGTTGCATTACAATGTGCGACGTTTCTAGGCATATTCAAATAAAATTATCGAGAATTCAATTTTAAACTGACAACAACTGTGCGCCTAAAGTAACTTGACAAACGCGGTTTTGCTTTAAAAAAGTTTCAGGCGCTTAGCCTTCATTACAAACATTGCGTAAGCAAGCAGTGTTATTTATACTTCTAACTCTGTACAGAAATAACAAAACAAGGTTGAAATAATACTGTTTTAAGAGCTCATTGTTAGCAACGTTAGCCCTCAGGGTAGACCTCTCTGACTGAAAGCCGACAAAAATCGCCTTCATGTCAATAGTAATCGAGTAAAACTGGCAGTAGGCACTTTAAATACAAGACGTTGTATTGGCAATGGTAGGGTAAAGGTTAGGACATGACATGTTTTACAGGCTTTTATTATTATATGTCCTTCTTTTATGCTTAAAGCGTAGTGACCCCACACCGCAGTTTCCGAACCGCGACTAGTTTGGGAGAGTGCATCAGTTTTCTGAAAGTTTCAACTCTATACAATATTACAGCTAAAACGTGATGAAATTTCTATTTTATGAGTCGACAATTTAGACAAGTTGTAAATTTTTAGTGTCATTAAAAAAACGTCAAAGTGCGAGACGTACTCTCGCACCGATAGTTCCGTGCCACCGTTTTTTTATCTTTTGTTTTTATTTTACTAAACAACGTTTATCAGAAAGATTTAGATATATTTCAGAATATTATTGTGTTTATGAAACGAAGATAGTGTAGTAAAGTACCAGCTACAAAGCTTTTCCTATTTAGCTTCAAACCTAGCACAAAGATTGATGTCAAGTTTTTATTTCTGCTCTTAACCACCTATTTGAGTAAACTCTGTGTAGCCTAAGTACTAAACTCCATTTAAGAAATGAAGTGTGTACAGAATCGCATAATATCATGGCGTGTCACATTTCACATACGTCGGAGCACATATAAGTGCCACTTCGGGCGCACTGCAAAAAGGCCGGAACTTTTTATACGCCATTACCTAGAGTGTCATTTAAGTTCGCTGTTCAGTGAATGTGATTTTTTGTCGATTGCCTGAACGGTACTATTTGAACTCGTGGTTTTATCGCTTCTATTTTAGAGTTCAATAGTAACAAAAGATCTTTGTTTCATGAACATTTTATCAACATCATCAGCCCACACTAGTCCACTGCTGGACATAGGCCTCTCCAATTGCACGCCAGCCACTCTGCACGATCCACGGCTACTCTCATCCAGCTCCTGCCAGCAACCTTGCGAAGATCGTCACTCCATCTAGTCTGAGGGCGTCCCACACTACGCTTGCCGACACGCGGTCTCCACTCAAGAACTCGTTTACCCCAGCGGTTATCGGTTCTGCGACAAATATGGCCGGCCCACTGCCACTTCAGCTTGCTTATTCGATGGGCTATGTCGATGACTTTCGTTTTCTGTCGGATTACCTCATTTCGGATCCGATCCCTCAGAGAAACTCCGATCATAGCCCTTTCCATAGCTCGCTGAGCGACTTGAAATCTGTGGAACATTTTATACCTACCTACTATTACTACTTACCTACTATGATAAACTACAACTATGTACCCTATTTGGTGACAAATACTAACATAAGTATTTTTGCATGTTTTTTTTTTTGCAATTCGAAGTTGATTAAGTATTAGTTATCAATTGTTGAATTTCATAAGATAAATAACACCAATACTTATACAGGATTCTTTTTTAATTTATAAATAATCTTTAAAAAGCTAAATGGTGGTAAAAGACAACTTTTTCCATGGGACCATCGAAATCTGGACAGATATTTTACTTCCTCATAACTAAATTGAACGAAATTAACGAAGAATGGAATCAGTGGTAGTGGTTTAGAAAAAACTTTTTTACTGACAAAATAATTTGGGATCCGTTCGTTCTCTTCTTATTTCCATAGTGTTTTTGTCAGGACTACCAAATTTATACGGCGTTAAATTTAATCTCAAATTCCTATCAATTGTCTTCATTTTTTCAGCCATTCCTTTAGTAAATCAAATAGAGTATGAGGGTCATCAAAAATAATAGAAATTAACGATTGCTATTCGATCGATTTATGCGAAGTGAGCACAAACACATGATGACACACGACGCTATAGCCAGAGAATAAATAATAATACATATACCTATCTTACATATTTTCCTAGTTAGGTAAATATAAAAAAAACAATTAAATAAAAACTATAGCTGTCAGGATAGGTTTTATCAATTGTAATTTTATTATTGTAAGTGTTTATTTCCATCCATTCCACGCCTACTCGAAGTGCGCCCTTGTGTAAGGCCGTTCTATCAATAGGGCATTTCTTCTATTCAGGTGTCAATAAGACTACGGCAAGGTATAATCAGGCTCAAAAATACCCCCTCTCAACTGTTGGTACACCCGCTCCCGGTAAAAATAATATATAGCGGATCTGTGGCCATACCGGGAAATCCTGGAATCGGTCAACCCCTAACAGTTACTTCACCCCAACAACATATTAAAATTAGTGTTTTATTTGCATGTAAATACTAATATCTAAGAAATATTTTAGAAATAGAAAGAACTATAAAAATAGTACTTTTTAAATTGTAATATGTTTATGAAACAGAGTTCATTACTTTTGGTAAGCTATGGAGCACTTTCATGTACACTCGCATCTGCCTATATTATCTGTTATACTAGGTATCGTAGCTTACCGCGCCAATATGGCGATAATCAGATAGCCATGAATTTAATTTGACAGCAGCCAGTCTTTGGAGGATGACGATGATAATGAGATGAGACCACAGATGATACCTAGTCTTATGCTATACCCATGTGCAGCCAGGAAGAATCACAATGAGTCATAGTTAAATTGTACATCACACAAAATACACACATAAACAAAATGTGTTACAACCTTTACTTACGCATGTAAGCGGTCCGCGGTTAGCATGACGCTTCATTATTATGGACATAGGTGTTGAAATTGACAATGACAGAGGTGCTATGTCGTATAAGATGATGCGTTTAATGTATAAAACATTAAAAATGGTCACAAAATGCGGTCAATGTTTGTGGAAAAGCTGCATTGTAATAATAGATATTCTATTTATCTGTGTGTTAAGACGATACCTCTTACCTATTTTATTAAAAGTATAAAGTGTCTGATTTATTATTACTGTACAGACAACGGCACGTCAACCTACCCAAAAAGTTAAAGGTCATCCAACTGATTTTCTTCAACTTTAAGTCTATCACAAAGTTAACAATAAAGAAAGTTTGACATTTTGTGGTAGGTTGACGAGCTGTCGTCTGTACTAGAAGTTATTATGAATATACTTAAGAGTTTAACCACAAAATAGAAAAAATACAGAAGGTCCACTCCCGCCGTTCTCGAAAACAACTGCCCAAATTGGGCTGACTGCCTAGGGTTGCTATTCCGATTTTTGAAATAAATAAGTGTGCCTTATTACACCGATACAACGATTAGTTTATTCATTCATCTTATCATACGGCTAGGCCTAAATGGGAAGACAGAGCAATAATTACTCTCCCCAACTTGGCTTCTTCAATTACTGTCGTTTTTAACAGCGGCGGCAGCTGCGCGTTTTTAGAAATTATACGTACTAACTTCATTACTTAGGTACTGTTATGACGTATACTGACATTTCTAGGTGGCGTATTTATCCTAGCAACGACAATGTAAAAAAAATCAATGAATAATTTAATATGTTTATAATCTTTTATTCAACGCTTACCTAAAACACTGGTGTTAAACCAATGACGATTTAAGTAAAATTTTAAAGCTCATTCCTGCTGAATGTGTAATGTAATGAAATGAATGATTGATCGCTTTAAAAACTTATCTTTACCTTTACTACTTACTTACTTTACTTTACTTACAAGAGAAAACCTAGACCTAGTTTCATATACCTTTTAATATTATTTTGGAAATTTAAAGAACGTGTAATCACAATTTTGTGTTGTATTCAAACATCCAAACACACTGCAGCAGTACCTAATAAAAACGCTTATATCCATTGTTCGTATAACAATGATCAATGCGTAGTTAACTGTTGTGAGTGACAGTCCGCTGTAGTACTGCCCCGGATCGTCCGAGATTGCATATAGACGCAATTGTCAATTTGTGCGTAACGATTTTGACGCTTAGTTCCGAGTGGCCTATCTGTCTAGCGCGCCGCCGCTATACGTAATTTGTGGTTTAACCGTTCGTAGCAAGCTCTAGGTACTTATTTTGGATAAAAAAAAAGTATCTTAACTTTTTTGGGGTAAACTGTACAAAATAAAGGACAGCTCAAATATTTACCTACGGCCTTCCTATAGCTTTCACAATGGGAAGGGAAATGGAACACTTATATTTACAAAAAATAGGTTTAGATGGCCGGATAAGGACGTTATAAACGACTTCTTTATTCGATTGTGGTTTATTTTTAGATTTTCCTTGGACGGTCATACCATTAATACTTAGTTGATATTGATTCACGATTCTTAGTTTGATTATTATTTCTAAGGGTCTATAAGTTACTCTAAGGTCACGAAGAAGATATGTTTAAAGAAATACTACTCTGTCAAGAAAGTACCGGGAAAAGATTAATAATACACAAAATGTTAGTTATTCATCCAAATTTATTTTATCACCTTCAAAGTATGCTCCTTCAGAAGCGATACACTTACGCCAACGAATAATCCAATCATTAAAACATTTTTTAAACGCTTATTCCGGAATCGAGCGAGAACTTTCTCCTTTATGTCTTCTACCGAATGAAACCGGGTGCCTCGAAGTGGTAATTTGAGTTTAGGAAAAAGAAAGAAGTCGGCTGGAGCCATATCTGGTGAATAAGGTGGCTGCTCGATGGTATTTGTTGAGTTTTTGGGCAAAAATTCGTTCATAATGATGGCCTTGTGGGAAGGCACATTATCGTGGTGCAAAATCCAAGAATGTTCATTCCACAAATCTGGCCTTTTTTGTCTAATTTGCTCTCTTAAACGCCGCATAACGCTTAAATAATACTCTTTTTTTATCGTTTGACCTTCTGGCAAGAATTCTGAGTGCACAACACCGCGACAGTCAAAGAAAACAGTCAACATGACTTTGACTTACGATCGAGTTTGGCGCGGTTTCTTCGGTTTCGGTTCAGTTGGAAGGCGCCACCGAAGCTTGTTGACTAGTTTGCATGTCAAACCTGTAAACCCACGTTTCCTCACCAGTAACAATGCGTTTCATGAATGTTGGGTCGGAATTGACTCGTTCTAGCATGTCTTCAGCGACTCTTTTGCGATTAAGTTTTTGGAGAAAATTCAGGTCTTTTGGGACTAGCTGAGCGGCAACATGTTTCATACCCAATTGATTATTTAAAATAATACGAATCGACTCGTGTGACACAGAAAGTTTGACAGCTAGCTCTCTCAAACTTGAATGAGGATTTTCAGTCACTATTTCCTTCACTTTTGCGAAGTTTTCTTCAGTAGCAGACGTTGATGGCCTACCAGAGCGAGGCAAATCTTACATCACATCTCGACCGCTTTTAAACGCTTTGTTCCACTCATAAACACGTGTTTTTGATAAAGTCGATTCACCGTAAGCCTTCTGTAACATTTTCAGAGACTCCGAACACGAAATCCCATTGGCGATGCAAAATTTAAGACAAACTCTTTGTTCGATGTTTTTGTCCGTTATGAAATTCGCAATACACACTAGATATGGTATAACTAAAATCAATACTGTATTTAATCTAATTATCAGATGTAACTCAAACTCCGCGCCAAAATTTAAAACAGTTGTGCCAATCTAACAACAACAAAAAATATATAATTTTGAATTTGGAACCATAAACAAATCATCAATAATTCCCGAAATTTTTTTGACAAAATGTATATCCCTAGAAAAATGTCTGCTGACTTTGCACGGCTAGAAAAACAAAAATAAGATGTTATAATATGAATATTGCAGAGGGGCGGTGTGTGACATTACAATATAATTGTATGGGAAAACGATAAATATTACCTACTTCTAATTTTGTAAATCAGAGGCACTCACCTGATATCGTCGCGATGTCTTTTTAGGAGGTACCTCCAATCTGGTGTCTGGTTCTGGTCTTTCGAAGTTAATTGTTTTTCGTGTTTGATTTAGCGTTAATTGCAATTGCGCGCCGCGGTGCAAGTTGAAGACAGAATGTGAAGAGTTTTTTTTTAAAGGGCAGCACTCGTTACTGCGTTGTCTTACGGCGCTGGAAATTGGGATTGTGCCTCTGAATAAAATATTTTGAAAGAGATAAAATAAATATATTTTGTATATATCTAAATATAATGAAAGTACGGAATAATAATACCTTGATAACGTTTTATGAATAATTGCCTTATATAATCTAAATTAAAAAAACTGAATCACTTGTTACATCACGTACCGGCAAGCGCAGCGTGGGACGTCCACCCATAAGGTGAACAGACCTGGTAAAGGTTGCAGGAAGCCGCTGGATGCAGGCCGCTTTCAACCGGCCAACCTGGAAGTCACGGGGGGGGGGGGAGGCCATGTTTATCAGCGGACGTCCTATGGGTGAAATGATGATCATGATATTACTTCATGGTGAATTTATTCCGATTGAGATGATGTGTTTTTAACCAAAAATGTTTAGGGTAAAATGATGTCAGTTTGCCTGTCACAAAAAGATGGTACTCGCAATAAATTAAGTTAAAAGTAACACTAGCCTCAGTACTCTGAGGCAATTAATCAAGCGACAGCCCTTGAGATGTTAACAAGTTAGCGTAATGAGCACAAAAACCCGAGCCACGTCGCTTGGATAGGTTTTGACGGCATTTTGATACGACAGACTGGAACTGGGGATAATGACTTCTTGTGTTTATTTTAAAATCTTTTTGTTTATATTTTTTTTAATGATTTTCGGACCACTGCCAATAAAGCTTGCTAATTTGTTAGTTTACGAATCTCCTCATTTCTGATTCGATCTCGCAAAAACAGGATTGAAGGTAGGACGTTCCACTCATAAGGTCGACGACCTGGTAAAGGTTGCAACGAAGCTGATGTATGCAGGATGCTTAAAACCGGCAACTCAGAAGTCATTAGGGGAGGACTACTACCTTGTTAGTCATTGTGAAGGACTATCTTCAGTAGTAGATGTCCTATGGCTGAATTTATGATGATAATGATTTTAAACTGCTTATGATGTAATCAGTGACTTAACGGATATGTAACTTATTGTGAGTGCACTGCACGAACTTCGTGCTATTTGTGTTAGTGCTCGTTGCCCGGTGGTAAGCGAAACATCGCAAGACCCACATTTCCAAATGATATAACCAGACTTAGACTTTCCGTATCTCATGGTTCGAGAGTGTACCCTGACTCTGAGGTCAAAAAAGTTCGTTTTCTACATAGACCCGACCGGGAATCGAACCCGGAACCTCAGAGATAGCGACGCAGCCAAGTCCGGCGTGCTCGCCTCTCGGTTACGGAAGTCGTCAGGGTTTGTATGTATACCTGTTGTATAATCTAGGTTCTAGTTAGGTATACCAATAACGGCATATATGTTATACCCATACCTAATTACGTACCTGTTAAACAATAACATATTTATTAAGTTCAAAAGGATATATTGCAATAAAATATACCTTATTATAGAACCATAAATAATGTCCAAAACAGAAATACGACGTCATTAATATAAGATAAAGGTGAAATAAATGGATAATAAATATATCTCCCGAATACAAAAGTCTTCAAATACTGCCCAATTTAGACAAGAGGTAAATATCTGCTGCCCCTTTCAAAAGTAATATCCGAAATCCCAATAAAATTCATCGTTAAATAAATAGGAGATCTCAATACGAACGATGGAATTAAATTCAAATCGCATCAAAACACGGGAACAAATAAAACAGTCCTAGGGGAGGCCTGGCCAAGTTTGTTGGCTCTCGCAACGAGAATACGGCGAGGAGGAGAGTGGTGCAATTTATACGACAAGCACGAGAAGTAAGATTAATTAGAAATACTTGAATTAAAATCGATAATGGACAGCTGTGCTAAGTCAAGCATTCCTACTTTATTATTAATATTACAAATGCGGAAGTAACTCCGTCTTTCTGTCTGTTGCGCTTTCACGCCTGAACGGAGGAAGCGATTTTAATGAAATTTGGTACAGAGATAGACTAAAGCTTGAGAATGGACAATGCTGCCTTTTATCATGAAAAAGGCTTTGAAAGGGTAAAAATAGGCATAATGTTTTATGGAAGTTTGTCATTGTCGAGAATAAAACCATAAAACTTTGCAATTCACCTGATAGGAAAATTTGTACGCAATAATTTCATGTTTCCTCATTTGCTGTAACCGAAGATATTTTAAGCGATTTATTTTACAAAACTAGGTACCCCAAAGCCTAAACCTCGCCTGCACATGCCCTGACTGTATATTGTTAGCCTCACCACAGAATACCAAAAGACTACAGAAATACGACTCTGCGGAGGTGCCAAAAGAAATGCCTACTCAATGTCATCGACAATACGGTGTAATTTGGCTCGCGCCAGAGTGTACTCTGCTCCATTTCATTTAGATACCTACAGAATCCCATTACAAGCTAATTTCATTCTTATAACTCTGAATTACGATTCATAATAGACTAAACATATACGAAAACTATAAAACGAGCGACGCGCTAGGGTTGACTGCTATAAGAAGCTACTAACGCCATCTAGCGCACGTCTCTTCTGCTCATCGCGGCAACTTGCAGCCAAGCGCAAGTGTAATTACGGCCATCATTATATACAGTGTTTTTTTAACCGTCTTAAAGCCGAAGCCCACGTTATGTAACCATCCTAATAAACCTCTAGGAAGTATTATTTTTCTATTATTTTTCTATTATAAGTAAAAAATAACAAATAATTCAAGATAATAATGTATCATCCTGTTTATAATGTTTATGGTTTCAACAATTCATAGTCCTTGACCTTGCCGCCTCCACGCGTGCAGCACCATCCACGTAGACTTTCCGTGTACAGGATGTTTCAAAGTAAATTTTGCTTATAATTATTTCATTTTTTTAGTTTTTGTATAATTAATAATTATCAAGTTTTATTAAACAAATGACATGTAGTTATTGGATACTTAGAGTGGCCTTCGGCTTTAAGACTGTTGAAAAAGCACGGTGTATAGTGTTAAACAAGACACAAACATCTTTAGATTTACAATTGAACACTGCACAGTATCTTTTTGCACATTTTTTTTCCATTTCAAATTTACTTAAAAATAGGCGAATAAAACGCGCGCGCGCGTCACTGCTCTCTTGCGGTATCTAGTGGATTAGCCCGTCTTGGTGGGTAGCCGCGCGTAGGTATCTTTTCGATGCTTACACGGGGAGTGAGACAGGCCTGGCCCCACTCACTCTACCAGAACCTTCGGGTTTTATTTCACCAGTCCAAAGTTCACTTTTACCTTGGACCACATGCCGCTTGGCCCCACTTGGAGTCCGTCCAGCATTGACCGATTATAAAATCTATAAAACGTGTCCAAGTTTGTTTTCTGCGGTCAGAGCGATTTGGAAGCCTCGAACGCGACCATTGCGCCAGCCGTTAAGCGCGGATAGACTTTCCGATTTGCATTTGTTCAAACCGTTTGCGAGATATTTTTCTGTAGATATTTTTTAACAAGCTAATTTGATCAGCATGCATTGACAATAATATTGACATGACGAAATGTATGTTAAGTAAAGTGAACCGAATATATCTTACTGCGGGGTATATTCCACTTAAACTTTACGTTCCCCTTTCTTTATAGTTGTTCTATACCTGAAGGTTGTCTGAAAGAGATCGCTCATAGCGATAAGACCACCTCTTCCTACATCTTTCTGTAAACATCAATTATGAGTTCTTAGTTTGGTGTGCAATAAAGAGTATTTATCTATCTATCTAATAGCGACCTCGTGATGGCGATCTAGTGACAACCTCCGTAGCTGAGAGGCGAGCATTCCGGACTGTAAGGCGCCGCCATCTCTGAGGTTCCGGGTTCGATCCCCGGCCGGGTCAATGTGGAAAACGAACTTTTCTATATTGACTCGGGTCTGGGTGTTGTGTTACCGTCATTGTTTCTGATTTTCTATAACACAAGTGCTTTAGCTACTAACCTTAGCATCAGAGCAATGTATGTGATGTTGTCCAATATGTATTTATTTATGTATTTATATGTATCTAATGCACATTGAGCTTGGTTTGCATAATAAGTACTCTACGAGGGCACAGTGTGGATTGGTAAAGGACTGGAAAGTGACTAGCCCACTGTTAGTTATAATCTTTGCTAGTTAGTTTAAGCCTTTCTAAACACATAAATAAACTTGAACAAAGTTATACGGCGATTTAGATATAAACTGGTGACTGAACCTGATTTTCTGACTTTCTCTTCTTACAACAACTTACAACCTATTGCAGTCCACAGCTAGACATAAGCCTCCCTCAAAGAGCTCGATCTCCCGCTTTTCTCATTCAGCCACTAGGGAGCGTTCTACACTATGTTTGCTAAGGCGTGTCGTGACTCGTTTACTCCACCTTTTATCGGTTCTGCAACAGATGTGACCAGCCTACTGCCACTTAAGCTTGTTTAGGACTATGTTCCTTACTTTGGTCTTCTGCCTGATGATCTCGTTTCGGATTTTAGAGTTTGAAAAGTTTCAAAATCGGAAAGTGTATTTTCACATTAACATACGAAACAAACCTGCAATCTAATACGGATGTCTAAATGGGCCATTCGGGTACATAGTCTAGGCTTTTCGTTTTATAGTAGTTACTTTAGTCGCAGGAGAAGTTTTAGCAGATTGCTGCCAAAAAGGTGGCGCTGACCTAATTTCCTATGAGAGAGAAGTACCGAAAAAGGCATTTAAAGCCTAAACTAGGATTCTATGATCCATGTTTTCAAGAATGATGCTTCGTTGTCGAGACTTTTAAAAAATGGAATCTTGTGAAAAACTGATTCTGAAGTAAATAATTTCGATTTCGATTCGAGTTTCGCCTAAAGAGTAAACGGTTTACAGGGCCAGTTAAGAGACAGTTCTAAGGGTAAAAAAGAAAAGAATATCAGGAATTTTTTTTTTTTTTTGAGATGGGCTTACTCTTGACCCCAATCTTGCTCTAGTGCATAATCATTTTGATTAAAGACATTAATATTATACATATCTAATGGATTATTCAGAGCTGCTGTGTGTTGCGTAATACTGTGAAAGTATCCAAACATTTACAGCAACTCATAAACGAAACAAAAGAACAACAAACCAACTTTGCGACGTAAAAACATAGATTATGTCGTTTTAAACTGCGTTTTATTCCCAACTTCGCCCACGTTCTGAAATAGTGTGCTTTTTAAAACAATTCCTGCTAAATTCCTTCCTCTGCTTTTAGCGGTACAGACTCAGAGGCTGACTCAACCCAACCTAACCTTGCACGGACGTCTTAATTTCCGTTCACTTCGCTAGGAAACTCTTTCAAGCAAGGTTTTACACATGGCGACTTTTTCGGTACAATCCTTTAGCTCGTAGCAGAAATAATTTTGTTTACAATTTAGCTCGTAGCCTTCTCGAAATCGAGAAAAAGCAATCAAACATGAAACATCAAAGATATGTGATATGTTGTAATCATTAAAGAAGAAAAACTCGACATTGGCAGTAACATACCTCGCAGGTTTGGTTGCCACTAGAAAAAATAGTTTAGAATATAAATGTGCCCATTAAATTGAACTATTTAGAAATCATAAAAGTATTTGTGGTTTTCGCATACAAACTGATCAGCTGATCAATTTAGTTTGAAAGGTCTAAAAAAGACACCTCTGACAATTTTTTGTAAGGATAACTTACTTTAAAAGACCACGAAAATTGGTGTGTTGTCTGAAGCATTTCTTTTTCGGTACGAAAAATTTTGATCGGACTGTGTAAACGCCCAAATCTTTATTGTTATGTCGACGACCTGACTTTATACGTGCGTACTTTTGCCAAGTCATGAAACGAGCTATTAACGTATTATGACGCTTGGAGTCCGTAAAAGATATTTAAATAAAGACGTACATAATAGCTAATAGCTGTATTAGGGTGACTTATTATTTCATGTTAAGTTAAGCCGAAATAATATTTATGTGTTCAAGTATTTTAATTTGATTTTATAATTTAAAGATCAATATATGCGTAATAATAATAATAAAAGCATTTTATTCGCTAACTGTTTTACAGGTTTGAACTTATTTACTAATTGTAGAATCAATATTCTTAACTTATATACTTTTTTTTAACAACTTTAATAAAATATTAAAGAATAATGTTTTTAACTTAATTTATGATAAATTTTCAGCACCAATTTTGTTACATATATATTAAAATTTGTCAGCTTGTCTTTCGACATAGGCCTCCCCCAATTTTTTCCAATTGTCTCTGTCTCGAGCTATCCTTTTCCATCCTTTTGGTAAATCAACCTCCCATCTTTGGATTTGAGGTCCTTTCTGCCTTTTCTCATTTCAAGGGTACCATTCCATAACGTCTTTCGAACATTTTCCACTGTATGTCCTCATTATATGCCCTGTCCAATTCCATTTAAGTTTTCTTATTTTTTGTAGCACATCGCTCACTTTTGTTCTTTTCCTTATTTTTGTAGCTGTCCGTCGGCCCGCGGTCAATATATGCGTACATGGGTGCAAATAGGTAACTGACCCTACAAACCAAAATGGAGAGGTATCTACTTACATTATGAAGCCTCCTGAAGCACAAACCACAAATTAAATTAATTACAAAGGTTCACAACCACAATTAATTTAATTTAATTAATTACAAGGGTTCACAAATATGATACCCCTTTTGGGTATTTTGAGGAAGTCGAGTGAACGGCATGTCGACCAATTAGGACTATAACATATTTATTTAAATCCATAGGGATAATAGGAAGACAAAATGAAATTTTATCATAGTTTTACTTCGTCAAAATCAAAAGAAGAAGGTCAAAATCGTCTTTCAAGATTCGATAATTGCAAGTGAAAATAATAATATAAAAATAATCATATTAAAATAAATTAAGAAATAATAAAACTCATAAAAAGCCAGCTTTTAGCATACAACCTAGATCAAGGTTTTATTCCTCAACATTTTTGAAGAAAACTTAAAACACGACTCAATTATCAGGCGCGCGAAGTCGTCGACAATCTTTCAAGCAATAAGTCGAATGGCGTGAACTTTCCTTTAATGGGAAAAGTTAAACAATTTACGAGTACTAAAGTGTGTTAATGGGTATGACGTTTTAATTTTCAGTGGCTTGATACGGCGGGCCTCTGCGGAGGTTCGGCAGTTTCAGCCGGGGTAAAGATGTTTCTTGGTTTTTGTTATATCGATTTGCTACCGACCGATTATTCGTGTCTTTTGGGTTTGGTGCTTAAAAGACCAATACACTAAATATGTTAAAACAGGGTCATATTCAAAAACTCTTGTGAAATAAATGTTAAAGTGCTGGAGTGGACATAATGAGAAAAGTATTGAGTTCTTGGAAGCGTTTTTATTTATTTTAAAGACTACCATCCACAGATCACACGCTAACTAAGCCACTAGACGCTAGAATTAAAGGTCAAATAAGTGTGGCCACACATTTAGCGCGTTTTAGTGCATTACCTAGTGAACGCTAATCATGCCGTTACTTGAACGTTAGGCGTCACGCAGGTGAATCCCGAATATTACCTAAATGATAATTTCAACCGCTAACATCCCAAATCTTTAAAATCGATACCCTACTTATTTAAACGATTATTAGAAATCTATCGATACATTGATGATCAAAATCGATTTGGTTAAGCCATACCATCTCTTTAGAGGGTTCCGTAGGGACTGCATTGTAATGCTTTTAATTTTCTAAGTAACTTTTGCTCAAGTATTATGTTGCAGTGAAAATTGAGTTTGTCTGTTGTTATATTTATTCAAATTGTTTTGTAACTAGATGCCTGAGCCACATTTTTAATATGGAGTGAGATTAAGAATTGCCAAAAATGAAATCTGTAGAAGGGTACAGTAGGGATTGGCGGAAGTTTAAGCAGCAGCAGCTTATTAAAAAAAATATGTTTACTTATAAACGTTTACGGACTTACTATGGAGAATCATTCAAGGACGCCCTTGAATGATTCTCCATAGTAAGTCCTAATAAATAAAATAAAAATAAAAATAAAAATAAAAAGCATTTATTATCTTCCTAATCGTATACAAATAATTAACAATCTTACATACTATGACACAATACTACTTTAAAGGAAAATAAAGGGCAGAGGTTCAGCTCATGCTGCTTCGAGACTAGGTCGCGGGCAGCGCTGATTTTCAACCCCCCCCTGCTCTCGACAGATGATATTTGGAGCCATTTGTGATGGTGCTGGCTGACTAATCTAAGTCCAAATCTTCTGGTTAACTTTCTGTCTAAGATCTGTCTATGCGGTATTATACGTATACCACTAAACCATAGAGTTGACGAGCATGCCGTTAAGTCTATCGCTGTCGTTAAGCGTAATGATTTATTAGCCAATTCCGTACTAGTGTTAACTGCGAGTATGCAATTAAAATGAACGGTTACTTGTCGGTTTCAGGGGAATTGACGTAGAAATTTGTTTGATATCATGACATTAATACTGATTTATGCTAGGACTCTTAATAAGAGAACTTAACACTAAGAGATGTGAACGTATAACTGACATTTTATGTAGTAAAAATTCTTTGGAAAAAACTTTTTTTACCCAGAGTTAATGGCTTCAGCTCTTTCAAGCAAGTCGCTCTGACTTGACTGTAAAAGCACCATTGCAAGTAATGTTGCCACAAAAAAAACAATTGAAATTATTAGAGTTTTATAAATATTGAAATAGGACTTTCATAATGCAATTAGCAAATTAATCACCCTATCCTATGTCATACTTCGTTGCACGAAAACGATATTGTACTTAGAAGTGCATAACCGTCTACCTCATTACAATAAAACCGGCCAAGTGCGAGTCGGACTCGTGCACAAAGGGTTCCGCACCACTATCTATAAAAACGAGAAAAAATCACGTAAGTTGTATGGGAGCCCCCTAAAATATTTATTTTATTCTGGTTTTTAGTATTTTTGTTGTTGTAGAGGCAACAGAAATACATCATCTGTGTAAATTTCAACTATCTAACTATCACGGTTCATGAGATACAGCCTGGTGACAGACGGGCAGCCAGTCAGACGGACAGCGGAGTCATAGTAATAGGGTCCCCTATTACTAAGACTCCGCTGTTTTACTCTTTGGGTACGGAACCCTAAAAACATAAAAAAGTGATAAAGTTTTTTTTCTGCCTTGACATTCAAACTAATTGTCTGCCTCAATGAATGCGAAGCATTTTAAAACTTTCTCGGGGAGTCGTATTCATAAATACCGACAACTTTTACTGTGGAGCGAACTCTGGTCTTTAGTAATTTTTTTATGGGTTGAACTGGAATACTTATGAGAAAACTCATGTTTTTATTATTATGAGTTTTTTAAACCTAATATTTGTCATGCATAATATCTACCTACATTTATACAACGTACCTATGAAGGTATTTATATTGACACAACTTACTGAAGACCTGTCCTGTATATTGAGATACTAAACACGGATAAGATTATATGATTTCACATAAACATGTTGTACATTTAAGTACAAAATTCAGGTTTGCATTTTAAGTATCTCAGTCACAATTAACTTCTGATCAGCCCAGAATTCAGAACTTAGACGTTAAAATTCCCAAAAAATGCAATAAAAACCAATAAAACCAATGTATTTCAGTAAATAGGCTTAAACTAAGCTCTTTTACACGTCCCAATTTTTTTCCCTACCACTACTTCGGGACAATTTTGGGCTATCGCCGAGGAGAAGTAGCGCAAGAAACTCGGTCTCTATTGTCAGCCTCTTTTTAAATAGTATATAGTTCTTCTGTAAATGAAACTTTTGCGATTTTGGGTGCCAGGAATGTAAACAATAAGGTCTTCGTATTATTTAAATAAATAAATATAAGACAACATCACGCATACATTGCTCTGATCCAAGGTAAAGTAGCTAAAGCACTTGTGTTATAGAAATCAGAAACAACGACGGTACCACAACACCCAGATCCGAGCCAATATAGAAAAGTTCGTTTTCTACATTGACCCGACCGGGGATCGAACCCGGAACCTCAGAGATGGCGGCGCCACTAAAAGTCCGGCGTGCTCGCCTCTCGGCTACGGAGGTCGTCAACAATAATTGGCAACTACATAGCTTGTTGCAAGACTTGCATGTATTATTGTGTGTTGCATTCAAATATCATTGGTAGCCGCACAAATTCACGGTCGATAGCCCGAGCTATTCGGAGATTCTATTCTCAGAATGGAATGCATGATCTTGTATCAGATTTCGATACACCGGCCACCGGACAATTCCCAGACTTTGAAAAGGCCACATACTGTGACCGAGTGTGAATATGTTAATACCAACATTCCAATATTGTTACATATAGAAATGGATGTTTCCTCGCATATTATCTTAGTTTATACAGGGTGTTTGGTAGGGGGTGGGACATAGGTGAACGCTGGATAGAAGGGTTCATTTAAAATTTAATCAGCATAAATTAAATAATAATAATAAATAATAAATATTGGACAACGTCACATACATTAAAGATAAATAACACTTGAAAAAAAAACCATCGACCTCAGTTGGGACTCGAACCCACGTTCCATCGCATGCCGGGCGAGTGCTTTACCAACTAAGCTACCGAGGACGTCACGTGACACGATGAAATTTCTCAAGTGTTTCTTCTCGCTGTCGAAGCCAGCGTATCTCTGATCAATGTTGTAGTTATATGTATAGCTGAGTAGCATACTACCCGTCAACACCCGATAGAAATATTTTTACAAATATTTCACATACTATATTGCTCTGATCCTAAGTAGCTAAAGCACTTGTGTTATAGAAATCAGAAACAACGACGGTACCACAACACCCAGACCCGAGACAATATAGAAAAGTTCGTTTTCTAAATTGACCCGACCGGGGATCGAACCCAGAACCTCAGAGATGGCGGCGCCATACACAGTCCGGCGCGCTCGCCTCTCGGCTACAGAGGTCGTCAAAAATTAAACCAATTTAGCCTCAATAATAATATGTTTTTTTAATGATACCTACCGCTTAACTATCTCGCTCCTAGTTGAAACGCATCCTTAAGAAAACCTAGGAAATTAAAGCCACTACTCACTAAACTTTATAAACTACTAAGTCATCAAAACTTCACCGGCAATCAGGTATTCAAAGACTTTAATCCTACATAAAAAGTGCGAAAGTTTGTGAGTATGGATGTATGGATGTTTGTTACTCTTTCACGCAAAAACTACTGAACAGATTTAGAAGTAATTTTGCACACATCGATGCCTCCTACGTCGTGACGTGTGAATACCTTAATTACAAACATTCCAATATTGTAAAATCTAGAAATTAATGGTTTCTCGCACATCGTCTTAGTCTATATTAGAACAAGGGCGTGCCAAATGAACATACTTACATACATACATACGCTCGAAAAACATAACCCTCGTTTGGCAGTCGGGTAAAAAAGACTCGTCTTTTGTCGTTTTTTACTCCGTCGCAACACGTACACAACACATGATTTGGTGACAAAAGTGGTAAACTACTAATCCATCATAACGTCACCCACCAGCAATTAGGTATTTAAAGATATAATTATAAAATAAAATAAACTTTATATTGCAAATTTCATAATTCGTTTCACATATTAGCATTGATCCAGTTGAGGAAGGCGGTAACCCTCGTATACACGGATGGGTGACCGGACTGGCAAGAATCACTTATTCCAAATGACACTATCCCCACCTGAAACAAATAATTATATTAGCATTCAAATATATACTCACTATTTATTTATTTAAAACTGTAGTGACTTGTCCACGCTTTGGACAATACATATTATAATATTAGTGTTACTAATATTATAATATGTAGTGTCCAAAGCGTGGACTTAATGCGTCTAGCATTCACTGCTAGTTAATCATTCATGCACAAAGCTTTCAAAGAGTGCGGTGAAAGTAGCAGATAAAATATTTATTTATTTATTTAACCACCACCACTTTACACTATCATTACAGGAGAACCCCAATGAGATAGTATCAGCCTGATTAAATTACATTTCATTTTATGAATTACATATTTATAATTTCTTAATTTAACTTATAACAAATGATATAATATAATATAGCATAACAGTGAAATAAGGTAACGTAACGTAGGCAAAGGTGAGGTAATCATTACACAAAGGTATACTAACTAAATATTTAATTCATTATTTCAAGTAAAATATAACCGACTCAAACTAGCCGTGTAAAAAACCAGACCGTTTTCAGTCAAAGGTTTGAAACAAGTTAATGGTTATTTTATTTTATTCGGACAAACGAAACACTTGTGCAGTACTGTACTTATGCTTCCTGGGCCATAACCATGAACTCTTAAAACAATCTCAAAGTTGTCAAATCTGTCTATTTTGGTACGTCATTTCATACAAAATTTGACAGAAATGATAATGTTTGACAGATTTGTGATTGTTTTAACAGTTCATGGTTAGGGCCCTGTACTATACTTATGATTTTATAATATGGTGAACTTGACAGGCTTAACATTATAAATGCACTTGAAGACAATTCATTAGCATCTGATATAATGTCACGATTTGGAACAGACCCAGTTGTCACCGCAAACATTGTGATCGGGGTCATTAATTATGCTTCTGTAGAGAACACAGCTCAAGTATAACAGAATTTGGTCCTTCTAAGAAGTTAATTAAAGTAATATATTCGGATAAAGGAGGTGCTCGTAGCTCAGTGGCGGCAGCGCTTTGGTATCGATTACTAAAGTTAAGCAACGAACGCCGCGGTCGTGAGTGGATGGGTGACCATTCCGACCATATTTAGTGACATTATCACGAGCATCTCCGTGCTTCGGAAGGCACGTTAAAAGTTGGTCCCGGTCAATATCGCTTGATATTGGTCGTGAAGCCTAGTCAGAGGCCTTAAGGCGGCTTGATAACATCTGACAGTAAGGTTTAGTCACTGGCCTTACAACACCCCTCCACCAATCCGCACCGGGCCCGCGTGGTGGAGTATGGCCCAAACCACCTCATAGTTGAGGTGAGGCCTGTGCCCTGCAGTGGGACGTATATAGGCATACTTTACTTTTACTTTTATTCGGATAAAATCAAAGAGTTTAAAAATAAAAACGATGTAGAAATAATAATGATCACTACTATCGACGAGTACCTCTGTGAATCAGAAACCATAAAATCCGTTCTATCTCGTAGACTTTATGTTGGATTGGACATTGCATTTATGAAGGATCCAAAATTTTGAATTATGGGGAAAGGACAGTCAAATTGTGTATGCCTTTAACAGTATTTAGATAATTAGCTGGTGATATTACCTTTGCATGCGAAACTATCTTATAACTCGATTATAAACGGATAGTGCAATTCAATTTCCTTGTGCTACTTCGAAGTCGGTTATATACATCGAGATGTGTTGGAAGATTTGCCTCGCTCTGGTAGGCCTCCAACGTCTGCTACTGAAGATAACATCGCAAAAGTGAAGGAAATAGTGACTGAAAATCCTCATTTAAGATTGAGAGAGCTAGCCGTCGAACTTTCTGTGTCACACGAGTCGATTCGTTCCATTTTAAATAATCAATTGGGTGTGAAACATGTTGCCGCTCGGCTAGTCCCAAAAGACCTGAATTTTCTCCAAAAACTCAATCGCAAAAGAGTCGCTGAGGACATGCTAGAACGAGTCAATTCCGACCTAACATTCAACAATGAAACGCATTGTTACTGGTGACGAGACGTGGGTTTACGAGTTTGACATGCAAACTAGTCAACAAGCTTCGGAGTGGCGCCTTCCAACTGAACCGAAACCGAAGAAACTGCACCAAACTCGATCGAAAGTCGAAGTCATGTTGACTGTTTTCTTTGACTGTCGCGGTGTTGTACACTCAGAATTCTTGCCAGAAGGTCAAACGATAAAAAAAAAGTATAATTTAAGCGTTATGCGGCGTTTAAGAGAGCAAATTAGACAAAAAAGGCCAGATTTGTGGAATGAAAATTCTTGGATTTTGCACCACGATAATGCGCCTTCCCACAAGGCCATCATTGTAAACGAATTTTTACCATTAACTCAAAAAAACCATCGAGCAGCCACCTTATTCACCAGATATGGCTCCAGCCGACTTCTTTCTTTTTCCTAAACTCAAATTACCACTTCGTGGCATCCGGTTTCATTCGGTAGAAGACATAAAGGAGAATTCGCGGCGAGAACTGAACTCGATTCCGGAAAAAGCGTTTATAAAATGTTTTGATGATTGGATTATTCGTTGGCGTAAGTGTATCGCTTCTGAAGGAGCATAATTTAAAGGTGATTAAATAAATTTGGATGAAAACATATCTAAGGAGCACAGACTTGCGCTAGCTGAATTACAGAAAGCTAAATTTCGTAACCGACATTCGCGTGATACAACATCCCGACTAGAGTTAAAACATTGTCGCACCAAGTTTCAGTACATATTGAAAAAAAATGAAGACCGCGAATTCGAATATTTTTTCAAGGACCTTAATAGCATGCATCCCTCTCAGCGTATGAAAACCACATATAACTTTTACCGAAGATTCAAAACAACTGAAAAGTACAGGAAGAAGACCACATATATACCTATTTCTAATTGGGAAAAGGAACTATCCAAATCTGAAGGTCCAGCCATATCTCTATGTAAGAACGAGAGTATAAATGACCTTTGCAAAGGCCCAAGCAATGAAGAAGTAGCTAAAATAATCAATAGTATGCGCAATGGCACAGCACCAGGTATTGACCAAGTAGTCACGGAACTATTTAAAGCTCTACCCGAAGAGATGTTCACAGACCTAATGGAGCACTTTAGGAATGCATGGCAAAGCAATATCACACCATCAGCCTGGACCCAAACCGTCCAAGTCCCGATTCCAAAAAAAACGAACCCGAAATCAACTAACGAATATAGGCGCATTTCGATATGCTGTACTGGCTATAGAATATACGCCAACCTTATTCTGTCCCGTCTCGATAAATTGACCAAGAGCCTAGGCAACTATCAAGCAGCCTTCCTAGAAAATAGATCTACCGATGATCATATTTTGCTCTCCGTAGAATTCTCGACGAGAAATGGCGGGAAGGCACAAAAACATACGTTATGGCAATCGACATGGAACAAACTTTTGATACCGTAAACTTAAATGCATTGAAAGACATCCTCATGTCCAGGACTAATAAGACTTTTACCAATAGGATTATAAAAGCTGTATGAATGAATCAACATGCATAAGGTGGTTTGGACAACAAACACGGTTTATTAACGAAATTAAAAAAGGCAAAGGAGTCAAACAAGGTTGCCCACTGTCACCCCGTCTCTTTACCATTCTCATTGACGACGTTTTAAAAACTCTAGAAGAAGAAGTACCATTCCTTCGTCTCAATCAAGACTTAATAATATCCCTACCGATGTGCCTATCATTTGCCGACGATATAATTATTTTAGGAACAAACTTTAGACAACTACAAATAATTTTTTCCCGAATTGAAGAACTTCTCATTACTGTTGGACTAAAAATCAATACCACAAAATCAAAAATATTGATTCGTGACCCGACAAATACCTACAGGCGCACCCAATTACTCCAAATTGGAGATGGTACTAATATCCAACCAGTCGAGGAGATAAAATACCTCGGCACTTACATAACATCAGGGCAAAGCAGAAGAGAAACAATAAAAACCCGCTGCAAGCAAGGAGCTAAAAACTCAAAAATTCTAATCCCTTTTATTAGAAAAACCAAGATGCAATGGCAACTAGCAAGACTATTATATAAAATGATCATTGAGCCTACAATGACTTATGGACTAAAGGCCGCCGCGCTAACCAAAGCAAACCGATCTATGCTTAGACGGTACGAGCGGATCATTTTAAGAGACATGCTTAGCCACAGCAAATCTCCACCGAAAAACCAAAAAGTACACCAACTTTTAATGGGCAAGACAATTACTAAGAGAATAAAATTTCTCAGACTGTGTTACTACGGTCACATATTACGGCGAACGAAGCCGCACGTACTCCACAGCGCTATAAAACTCAAAGCAAATAGGCTAAAGATTGGCAGGCCAATATTTACGTGGAAGGACTCGCTCTCACATGATCTGAAATACTATGATAAAACCCTAATAGAATGGAAACACCTAGCCGTAAACAAAAAGGAGATGAGACAAGCAGCTCAATCAATATTCGAAAAGAAGAAACTGACAGTGAATTCGACGCCAGCAGCTCATACGAAACAACAACACCTATATAACAATGACACAGAACAACCAGCAAGCCAACCAAGTAACAAAATAACATAATAATCAGGAAAAAACCACAACACCCAAGGCCAGATTGCCCAACCCATCATCATCAACGCTCAATCCTAACAACAATAAACCCGTCTTTACCCATTTTCCTATACCAGGCTCAGGATGCATATCTACTTGGTTGTGGTCGATTGGTTTCAGCCGACTTGCGCGGTCGGTTGGCTGGTCGGCCGTCCTATCCCATCCCAGAGCGTGTCCCTCCTTATAAAATGTGCTACCTGGTATGCCGGTTTGACCGGAGCAGGCTTTGATCCTGGCTGGGCTAGTACCTCGTATCGTATCGTATCGTATCGATTAAATAAATTTGGATGAATAACTAACATTTTGTATATTAATAATATTTTCTCGGTACTTTCTTGACAGAGTAGTACAGTAAAAGTAATTCCAAGAATCATGATTTTCATCCTAAATAGCAGATTTATTCTACGACAAAAAGAGGCGTTGCTTGGCGTTTCCTGCTAAGCTATGTCAGGGGTCAACACGACTAATTCAACAACTCCAACTATTAGGTTCACCGCTAGGCCAACACACTGGCGAACCCTAATGCATGCGTGATTAAATGTAGGTTAATTAACTACACTGGACTAGTTTGCAGAACCTCACATTAAATTAGGTGCGATCTCACAAGCAACTTCTTAATGCGAAATGTGAGGTGTAAACGAGAATTTGTCTCTCGTTTACACGCACAGGTGTGCCCTATTGGTTATATAAGGTCCGATTTTATTAGTGTTCATCCTGTTAACCTGTGACTATATAGGTAAAAAGCAATCGTAAAAACCAACTTTCAAATGTCTATCATAAAAACTAAAAAAGTTAAAAATAAATTACAAAATAACAACATCGACTTCATATGCATAAACTCGTCCTATCTTCAACTCTTTCTCGCTCTGTACAAGGGGAAGGAATAAGACGGATAATTAGATGGTTAAACGTAGCAAAGATAGGACGAGTTTATGCAATATGAAGTCAATGTTGTTGATTTTTAACTTTTTTAGTTTTTATGTTACACATTTGAAAATTGGTTTTTACGATTGCTTTTCACCTATATAGGCACAGGTTAACAGGATGAACACTAATAAAATCGGACCTTATATATGTCTAGTTGAATTGAGGAGAGGAAAAATAATTATATTATATCTTCAACCCCATAGCATAAGGCCGCATACCTCGGAATCATGTATGCTAAAAACGTAGGCATCACTTGCAACATAAAAGGTTCTACCTGCTATTTTTTAATTGGTAAATTATTATTACCAAATAAAAAATAGCAGGTAGCAAATCCAAACTTTTCAGCTGAAGATATGGTTATACAAGTCCAGCTACTAACAAGACCAATCCAGTCTAGGGTTTGCCCGGTCTAAGTATTTTCTTCCGTATTTGAAGTCCAGTTCTCCCATTCTCTCGTGGGACTATTCTAGGAGAGGAATATATTCTATCAATATAGCTCCCGTAGCTAACTGTATCTCACCTGAACCCGACTTTGATTCCGAAGAACAGTTAAAGGTCCTCCTGAGTCGCCATCGCAAGTGCCTTTGCGGCCAGCACCGCTGGTGCAAAGATGGCTACCATGGATGCCGATTTTGAAGCTCTCCTGGCAGACTCGGTTGGTGATGATGGGCAGATTAATGTAATGAAGTGACGTGGTGGCTGGGAAGCTGTTTTGGGCTAAAATAGAGAAGAATTTATTAGTTACAGACTTTACATTTTTGCTAACCTGTATCATTTTATATATAGATGTCAAAGTATTTAGTTTTTGTAATAGTTTCCAACATTGAGGTATAGTACGGACAACGGCTCGTCGACCTTCCACAAGTAGTAGTCGAATTTTCTCATTTGAAAATGATCTCTATGTATCAGGCTTAAAGTTGAAAATCTATTGGAGATTTTTTAACTTTTTGGGTAGGTCAACGTGCTGTTCACTGTACAATATACCTCAATGGTTTCCAAATACATAATTAAACCGTTGGTTGATGTTGTGAGTACATGACTGCGCTTTATGTATTTGAGCATTCGTTTGAATAGTATATAAAAGTCAATAGTTTCGAGAATTCTTTGTTTCATTATTATACGATATTTTTTAAGTCAACTCGTTAAAACAGAGTCATTATATGTATTCTTAAATTCATGTGACTTCCAAATGTGGTCACACAGGATTGATGATATAAGAAACCGCCTGTAATTTCCTTTTGTTCTACCAACAAACGGCCTGTACAAATGTTTCAGGCTAAGGGCGCGGGCGTCCCTTCACGAGTGCTCTTCATTTTAGTGATGTTGAACGTTTGAAGATTTAATAATTTAGTCGTATCGATGTTTCGGTCACGTAATCTAAGCGATAAAATCAACTGATATTATAAAAGTATTATTAAATACGTATTATTAAAATTGTATGAAAGTAAAGTATTAGTAAATAATTTAGAACGCATGATTACAAATGAAACCAATCAGCCCTATTAATAGGTTCGTTTAATATAGACTGAAATGAATCCAAAACTGAAATGTACAACAAAAATTTTAAAAACTCAATAATTTATTAAAGGTGAACCGAAAAAATAGGTCTGATAAGTAAATAAATTAGCTGTCCTAAGGTAACAGTCGGAAAAATTAACTATTACCACATGCCACATACTACATTCATACGATCAATTTGACGAATCTGTAGATAATCATGTTTTCTGGCCATCGATATGAACTTGCTATCTCAGACATCACTAGTTCATTTGTTATTGCGTACTTGTTAAGACCCGGCCTTTAAGCCGGCCGCAAACTGCCGACAAAATAATTAGCTGTACCGTTAATGTATGGACCGTTTTATTAGCTTGTTCCCGAGAGGGATTTGCTTTGGTTTTTAAAATCCTTACCCTGTTTAATTAGGTAAACACTTTTTGGTCCGTAAATAAGTGAGATATTATTTTGGTTAAATACAATTATGGTCATAGATAAAGCTGTTTGATAAATAAAGTTTTATCAATTCTGTTATCTGACTAAGAGAAAAGTAATTATTTACAGGTGACAATAAGGAAAAAAACTTAAATGACCTTACTACAAAAAAGATAAACTAGGGTTGAACACTTGTCTAAAATTAATCAACCGATTTGAAATGTTGACACATCAGACATTCGAGACATATTATTAACAAACATTTCAAATTGGTTGACTAATCTTTAGATAAGTGTTTAACACTAGTCTATCTTTTTGTAGTAAGGCCATAAATAGGAGCTGGAGGTTTTGTACCGTATTCAACTATAGCTCTTTTGACAATGACAGTGATCTTTGACGGACACATGAGTTGTTATATGTACTTGGAGTACCTATACATTTTATTTATTTGAAAAAAAAAACAATAACCTCGCACTACTAGATAGCTAACATCATAAACAACAACATTTGTTCTACGAGTTTTATCATAACTCAATACATGAATTAAAAATGATTTTCCAAGCTTTTATTGTACTGTCGTGACATTTGTTAGTCTATGTTCCGTTCAATACGAAAAGATAGCGCGCGCGGACCACGCGATGCGATCCGCATAGAGTTAGGAACATTCAGACGTAAAATTAAGTTGATATTTATTTTTGTATAAAAGTAAAATGTGTCTAATTATCAAAATTCGTAAAACAAATGTTGTTGTATATGATGTTAGCTATGTTGTCGTGCGAGGTTGTTGATTTTTTTCAAATAAACCTGTATATTAGCGCCACTGAAAATGAACATAGCCATTGGATGGAAACAAATGTTGTTGTTGATGATGTTAGCTACCTAGTCTTGCGAGGTTGTTGATGTTTTACAAATAACCCTGAAGACTTCCAAAGGCTGATGAAAGTGACTGTTTTTTTTGTAATTTTACATAAGATACAAACGTCTCTTATCCAATATCGATCTTGTCAAATCAAGTTCAAGAGCAGAAGACATTTTATTTCCATGACACAAACAAAAACACGTCTAGCCAATCTCTGGACCACGTGCAGACGCCCTAAATAAATTGTTATCACCAAAACACATACCGTCACTGGTCTTTCCGTACCCGGCGACCGTGCCAGTCAGTCCGGCGAAGTCCAGGTTCACTTCCGACATAGACGGCAACGGAATCGCCTGAATGTTATCTGTGGAAGAAAAGTTGATGTTACGTATCAGAGGTTCATAAGAACGGTAGAGAGGTTTTCGACTAATTGATGATTGTGGTTGGGATAAGGGTTAGATGTAATTATAAAGTTTTAGGATTTTTTCTTTTTTTGCTAACTTCATAATTTTGTATTATATTGTAATTATTTTTTTTAGCAATTCCATGCAAGGTTTTATTAAAGATAAATAACACTTGAAAAAAAAAAAACATCAACCTTAGGTGGGACTCGAACCCACGTCCCATCAACATATGCGATGGGACGTGGGTTCGAGTCCCGCCTGAGGTCGATGGTTTTTTTTTCAAGTTTTACGTATCTTTGTAATTATTGTTAATGTTCAGACGAACCTTATATTTATATAAGGTTCAGGTTCAGGTTAGGACAAGATCGTCATAACTTTGCGAGCACTTGAAAACGGAACCCAGAAAACGAAATCAGGATTGTTTATCACGACCTAACTATGCCAAATAAACTTATCAGAAAAGTACTGTACAAACAAGGTTATTACCACATTCCGCGCTATTCGTCTGGGTGACATGCGCCTCTATTTTGACATATGAGTGAAAGGGACCGGGTAGATCTTAATCCTACGGCTTTTGGGGGTTATATTTCCTTAGACGCGGTGAAAAATAGAAGCATAGAAACAGTTACTGATATGAAATGTGATACTTAGATTGTGATTGAGTAAAAACCGTAATTTTGCAAATGCAGCGTAGGGTTATTTTCAAGAAGGAAGAGATAATCTAAGCCAGTCATTATCAAAGTGTCTCCACGGAGCTCTAGGGCTTCGCAAAGCCTCTGTAGGGGCTTCGGGAGAGTACTTGTAATAACAAGAAAAAAATAAAGGCTATCTAATCAGATATCCAATAAGTGACGAAGAATAAGAAGCAATTTCATAACTCCCTTTAGATTTATCTGCTTTTTTTCTCATTTATTATAAACTTGATTGTAACATGTTTTATTTTGTTAATAAGAATACACATAGTTATTTTTTTTAATGGGCTCGGTCAAATATTTGGCTTTCCAAAACGGTTACGGCAGCAAAAAAGTTTGAGAACCGCTGATCTAAGCAAAACGATATAGCAAGGAATAGAATACAATCCAAGGATCAGTGGCTTGCATTAAGTGATAATTATGTCAGGCAGACTGACATGAGCTGATTATGATAATGATACGTTCCTGCAGTGGTGATAAGGCCAGGTCCATATTTTGGGACGTAAAAGAGCCCTAAAAGGGGCTTAGCTGGGTTTTAAGAAAGGCATATAATAAGAGGTGGTTCAGAGTCGTGTCATGTAAGGTCCCGTTTTACCCTTTGGGTACGGAACCCTAAAAACATTGAAAAAATATATATGAGAAACCAATAACCTAGGTATATTGTACGTTCGTGTAGAATAAATTTTTAGCCCATTTTAAATTATATTTAAAATGGGCTGAAATTTATTCTTTTCATTCAAACTACTCTAAAATTTTTATAACTTGGGTTAAAAAAATATTTTTACTAGATTTTTAACTCAATTTTGTACCATCCCTTAAATTTTGGCATGTACTATTTTCAACTCCCTGAATACTAAATAAAAGAGTTAATGAGTTTTTTATGTTGGCAAATCTAAACTTAAGTCAGTAATTAACTTAAACTTAAGAACATTTTATGTATATCTGGCTGTCACAATATAATATCTGCCTCTAAAATGACTTGCCTATTACCAAGTTTTGTTGTCGATGGAATAATTTACCCATTCCAAAACTTTCAAACAAATTCGCCAGATGTTACATTGCCACATGTTCAGGGTACACTTGACCCCACAAAAAAAGGAGGGTTGTACGTCCCGGGTACTAGACCACCCAGCGCGGTAAGGTTGGAAAAAAACGGTTATTATTAAAAATACCGCTACTTTATTTAACCGTGGCTGTAAAAACCGTAAACCAAACCAATGACCCGTCATTTTAAAAAATAAAAGTGCTTTCGCCTCGGGCCGTGAACACCGAAAAAAAATTATTGAAATTTCACTGTCCCAGATGATCACTCGTACAGGTGATAAAAATTCAGGAAATATTGTGTTTTACTGTTTATTTTTACAATACTTGTTGTTTAAAATAATCTTTATGAGATTATCTAAACGTTTTTGTAAAATAATCGTAGTTTTTGCCATCTAAACTGGGTAAATTATATTACGAAGATATGAGGGTAGTTTGAAATTTTACAAATGGCCGCTGTGTTTTGGGATTTTTTTAGCAGTAAAAACAGTACTGTATAATTTTAAAAACTACATAGAATTAATCCCTTTCTTCCCTTCTTTTTGTAGTAATATTTATTTTGATTTAGCTAGCTCAGTTTGTTTGCTATGATCGTTTCTTTATAAAACGCCCCGCTCCGCGATCCTTCCCGCGCATCCGTGCGCATCCGGGACGTGCAAACCTCCAGGTGTCGACGCTCCCTGGACGTGGCAGTGGATTGCACTTTATAATCAAACCTTGCGCAAAACAATTTTGAAAAAAAGATCTACAAACAGATTCTATGTTTTATTCGCTCGCCACTAAGACGTTGTTTAGTTAGGGCTGTCACTAATAGAACAAAAGGAAGTTCACAAATTAATACTAGGCACCCTAGCTGCAGGGTTACCACCAAAATTTTGAAGGATTAGGGTTTATTAAACCACACTACAATGAAGAAGGTCCCGTAGACTAGCTTCAACTCAGTAAACGAAATAATAGCTTCCTTAATCTGAAATTAAGACGTTAATATTAACTTTAAATAAAATAACAGATAGAAATACATTTAAACTAGATTTACGTTACATCTAGATTTTAGAAGATTATGCATGCGGGCCTTAATAAGAATATGTTTACTCGTTTTAAGAAAAATAAACTTTCTTGAAAACTAGTAAACATAGGTTATGTTATCAACAAAAAAACCACAAATCGTCTTATCTGTATGAGTTTCCCTGTAAATAATGATTTTAGATAAAAACAATAGTTAACAAACAACTTTATTTTAGCTAGAAGTATAATTAATTAATTACGTCGTAACCTGATATCAACACAATGAGTCTATACCGCAATAAACCGGTACCAAATAGGTTGTAACAGAAAGTACAACTTTAAGGAGAAATTCTTCTACTCAACAACAACTCTTTGTATGGGATCAACATCAACATTAACATCATCGCACGAAGGGTTCCGCACCATTATCTAAAAAAAAAAAAAAAACGGTCAAGTGCGAGTCGGCCTCGCGCACGAAGGGTTCCGCACCATTATCCATAAAAACGTGCAAAAAAAATCACGTTTGTTGTATGGGAGGCCCCCTTAAATATTTATTTTATTCTAGTATTTTGTTGTTATAGCGGCAACAGAAATACATCAGCTGTAAAAAATTCAACTGTTTAACTATCACGCTTCATGAGATACAGCCTGGTGACAGACGGACAGCGAAGTCTTAGAAATAGGGCCCCGTTTTACCCTTTGGGTACAGAACCCTAAAAAGCTCTTTCCTATCCAACAGGACTAGCTGACATTTTTGGTGATTCCAATATTGATTTCCCAGCCACTGCTTGTTTGTTACACCCTGTTAACAGGGTTATCGTCGAAAAGTGTTACACATTTTTTTTTTAAATGTGTCTTAATTTGCTCCTTTAGTATTTAAAGGTGACCAGATTTTTTAATTTAATTTTATAAAACAGTTAAGTACCTTAAAAAAGCATTTTCATTTTACATTTTGAATTCCTGCCCGTAAATGTTAACCGCCATGATACCTTGGTTTGTGACGTCACTAAATAGGAAACACTCATCTTTCAACTGTGTTTTGCGACCATCAAAAATCAATTCTTGGTAGATTAGTGGTATTTGATGATATATCTATAATTCGCTCTAGAAATTATATGTAATACTGTGAAAAAATGATACGATAGCAAACAGAGCAGTTGGCGTTGTTTACGATGTAGTGACGACACATTCAGCATCATGGCGGCTACCGTTTTACGTGTGTGTGGCACAGAATAAAAAAACAATCTATTAAAATTAAATCATAAAATCATATTGCATTTTTATGAGTTAAAATTAACATATTTCGATTGCTTTTAGATGTTTATGCAAGCATAGTAAAATACCCTATGTAGTGCACAAAAACAAGTTTTTCTTTAGGACGAACATCAAAATTTTGAAAACCAACCCATACGGATATGACGTATCCGATATCTCATCGCATTATAACAAGTTTTGCTTATTTTAAACACGATAATTGACGTCATCGTTAAAAAAATTAGGTAACAGATAACAAACAAAAAACAAACTCACTATTAAAACTGACGGCTCCTATTTTCGCTATGGCAATGTCGTGGGTGACCGCTTGGGTGTTCCAATTCGGATGAACGGCGATATCTTTTGTCACGATCCTAGTCCCCCCATTAAAAATGGTTATTGACCCCAGAACAACCGTGAACTGGGTTGCTTGGTTCTGACCATCGTACCAGCAGTGAGCCGCAGTCAAAATCCTGGTACTGGAGATTAGGGACCCACCACAAACTGAGGTCCAGCCTGACTTCAGTAGGGCTATGAGGCCAGCCTGAAAAATAAGTTAGATTCGATTTTACAAACACATCAAACCCACTCCTCCTCAATTTCTCTCTCTCTCTCTATCTTTCTTTTCCTCTTACTAACTACTTCCTCTCTAGGCCTGATTTAATTTGAGGTCTGCCCTTATGGGCATTTTTCTCCTGCATGTAACCTTCGTTTAACAGATGATTCGACCATTGAGAACAGCAACTTTATCGTTAGTAAACTTAATCTAAAAAAAAACTTTTCAATCAACTACAGCTATACATACTGGCTGAACCTTTCTTTTTGTTTTGTTTTATATCCTAATCACATTTTATTTATTATAGGTAAATAAAAATGCTTACCTGATGAGGCTGAGCAGTAATTGTCTGAACTGAACTTCCACCAATAATCCTTCCTAAAGATTCGGACATTAGAATGTCTCTGGCTTTTGGTATACCAATTTTTTTATGATACCCAATCGCCGAATAGTTGTTCCATTGTTCGCCATTTGAATTTAAAATTAAACATAAGAATAATGACAAAAATAGAACCCGCATTATATTGAAACTAAAAAAATATTTTCAAGTGGCCAGTCAGTCTTCAGTAATTAAATGTATTTGATCTGTGTTCTGCAGTTTTGTTTTTAAATATTTATATCGGCAAAAGTGATTGTAGCAATTCAATAACTGTATTCGACAGACTGTTTTGAACAATACGATAAAGATAATGCCTGATAAGTGACTAACTTACAGATGTAATAAAAGTCATTATAATTTTGTTTGTATGTTAATTAAATTGAGCATTTCAATTTAATTAACATACAATTAATCGTTAATCGATTAATTTAATGTATTATTCAACATTTACAGCTGTCACAAAGGGATTTGTCTGATATTTTTTTGACTAGTTTTTTGGAATATAAACTAAGCACAGTTCACTAAAGGTAAAATAAAGCGAAACGATTTCAGGCGAAACCCTGACTTATAGTAGTTTTGTATTTGTAGTGTTAAGATAAAAATCATTAATTGATAATTACTAACTGTTTACTTATCAGTTTCAAGTATCGTGCTTGTTCTTGGATCTTAAATAAAAGGCTATCTCGTCTTATCGGATCATTAACGAGATTGCAAAGAGGTTTACTTCTATTTAAATTATTAATATCTATCTGATAAGATTTAAGATTTTCTGTTTGAGCAGTTTAAATTGCACGTTAATTACCGATTTCAAACAACTCCTAACCGATTGTCCCATTTCTAAGGAGTTATCGATCGAGAAACTATTTCACCATAAAGCGCTTAGCTTACCTAGGGAGCAGGGTATGCTAGACAATGATACTAGATATGTAAATCCTACTTAAAAATTTAGAGAGTTTGCTATTGGACCTTTAATTTTAAAAGCGATCAAATTATTTTGGATCATTACCAAATAATTTGAATAAACTGATAACGATATTTTTCCTCACAGGCAACTACATCTACGTACAAAAAATTATAAAAATAAAATAAGTAGTTAAGTAGTTATTAAATTTCAAGAAGAAATGGCACTATTTAACAGATAAACAAATAAATATTGTATCACTTATATTGATCTGATCTTAAATTAAGTAGCTAAAGGACTTGTGTTAAAGAATACAGAAAAAATACGGTTAACTTAACACATTAACATCAAATGATAATGTTACAATTATTATATGTTATATATATTGATAACAATTATATGTTAAGAATAAATCCTACAGTAAAATTAATTGTTTCTTATAATCGTATTTCATTTGCCAAGTAAAATAAATAATCTGAGTATCCAAGTATTAATAGTGCATTTTAATTAAATAACTGGGAATTAGTGTTCCCTCAAATAACAGATCCAATAATTCATTATTATCCCACGTTAGCCCACTGCTGGGTACGAACACATACAATAGAAATGAAATGAAATTATTTCTTCTGTGTATAGGCCCTTATACACGTCCCAACATATAACTTAGCCCTACCACCGCTTCGGGACAACATATCGGCTGGTGATGAGAAGAAGCGCTGCAACAAACTCAGTCACCTTTGTCAGCCTGATTTTATTACAGGAAATACAATTACAAGATTGTGTAAGTGCGAGCTAGGTAGGCTATTAAGTCCATGCACTCTTGTCGTTCAAGTAATCTTCAACTTGGTAGTATCCTTTTTCCATAAGGATTTTTCAAATGTGGTTTTTGAATTCATAGACCGGTAAGTCAACAAGATTTTGTGGTACTTTTAATGAAGATTTTTATACATTTTCCCATAAATGAATTACCCACTTTCTTTAATCTGAAGCTCGGAACGGCAAGTTTATTTTTATTTCTAGTATTATAATGATGTGAATCACATTTCATGATGTGAAACCATTTGTCTCCGAAACTTATAATTTTTTACAAAAAATAGTATGAAATGACAAGTCATGTCAACTCTCGCCTGTAGGTACATACTAAAATAGTGCAGCCAACGATGAAATAATAGTAGATTTTTTATCGCGTAAAATAAATATTACATTTTTACTTTCTAATCCCGATCCTAGTCATAAATGTCTTAATTTATCTATTAACGATGTCTAGGCTTTAGCGTAACAGTTCAAAGGCCTAGGATTAAGACAGGGTCTTAGCTAATCTATGACCTAGGCATCCCAAAGTCTGACAGGGATAACATGCCATGGTCGATTAATCACGCTGTATAAGATTGAGGTCTAAGCACACTATATAAATATGTATAAGTATAGGTAAATAAGATCAGGGAAGAAAGATTAACGCTTATTTAGCTGTTAAATGATAAATTTTATTATGTGAAAACATAACCCTCGTTTGGCAGTCGGGATAAAAAAGGGGGAAATACAGATTTTAAAAACAATTGGTCACTCCCACACATAATAACAGCGAATATGTTCACCAAAACAAAAACTGTTTCCAGCAGGGCTAGCATGCGCAACACGATAACATTTTGTCGTGGCATTTTATCGACTTTTGACGTTCGACGGACAAAGAAAAAACCAAAATATCATGCAATGCCGTGTTATAGCGTAAAAATAAGTAGCTACGAAGAACAGGAGACCCTGAAAATATTAAGAAAAAGGATTCGAGACGTCTGTAATTTGGGAAAACGACAAAGAGGTAGGCAGTAGGCACTCACAAATGTGTGTCATTGATGAAAACCACTGATTTTCATCAAAACCTATCTCGAAATAAAACCAATGCCCGCCACTGCAGTTACTTCTTAGTGAAGGAAGCAAAAAAAAAAACATGTTTTCGGTGGTGTTTGTTGACTACATTAGTAAAAGATATTTGTATTGATTTTCTACTTCCTAAATTTAGCTGCTGTTTAAAACCAGATCCTGTATATACTGTGCCGGTGTGTTGTGCCGACTGACACATCTCCTGGCTTAGTGTTTGATTTTAGACACGGCATACTGTAGTACACCAGTACACGTGACAAGTCTATAGTCCGTATCTATTCATCCATATACAATGTGATATGGGCGGTACTGCTAACTCGTTAAGGCAAAGTTCGATATCTAATTTTATCGAAAAATAATTTGAAGTCAAAACAAATCTGCAAATTAAAAAAAAACAAAGAATTTTTTTTCGAAAATATATTATTGATTTTTTTTCTAGGTGACGAAACCCTAAATATCAGAAATGAAGTTGTTGGTCAGTTACTCTGATAGCTATCTTGTGGTCATCATCACATTCATCACCAGCCTATATCAGTCCACTGCTGGACACAGGCCTCTCCAAAAGGAGGATTTTGCCATAATCGCCACGCTTGGTAGGCGGGTTGGCGATCGCAGTTTATCTTGTGGTATTTCTCTCATATTTCTACGACACATTTTGTTTTTTTGCTTTTGTTTTTGCATTTTTGCTTTTGCGTAACTTACGGATTTAGTGTTTATGTATAATTTACAAACTTTAATTTTAAAATTTGTTTGATTGGTTTATATCATTGTGATCTGATCACGTCTATATACTTACAGCAATTTTTAGGGAAACCTGTAATAAGCTTTTCTAGTTTTAAGTACAATATAAGAAATTGTATTACGCAGTTGGTTTTCTAATAAATAATAAAAAAAAATGAAACCTTGGTTATTGCCTTAAGTGTTAAAAAAAACAATATGGCCGCTATTCATACAGGGTGAGGGTTTGAACCCCCAACCCTCATCCCCAACAGCCTTAACGGGTTAGAAATACTGCCCATAGCACACAGTTGATCTATGTAACATATAATGGAGATTAGCTTACAGTAATATTTACTAAGCATTAAAACATCACATCTTTGTAGTACAGGTATCAAGTTGAAATTAATATCAAATGTCTGCAATCTGTGAAAAAAAAACTACTTAATTAATGTAATCAAATGGTACGAAAACGTTCGGAGCGCAAGTCTGACTCGCACTTGGCCAGTTTTTTTTGCTTGAGGTTAGATTTTCAAACAAGACTGCTTACGTATTGATTAGGGTTAATAGTTTTGCTCCAGAGAGACATTGGTTAATGCACTAGCTGTCAGACAAACATCCCGACATTTTCTCAAGAAATCTTCATAACACGGAGCAATTATTAGAATAACGCCAGAATATTTGTGGGAATACCGGGTTAAGGCTGATTGGAAAAAACAAAAGGAGCAGAGTGTCAAAGAGCCCTCATGAATGTATAACGAAGGTTTGTGCAGCCCGAGGTGGGTCGTGGAACTAGTAGTCTGGATAAGCCAATGAAGCATCAAAAAACATTTTGACCTCCACATTCAAACAAATGAGGTCCAAGCAAATTACTACAAATTAATTACTACGCAATCTTTATAACAACTTACGTAAGTAATTCTGAATATACGCTACTTTGTATCCCGAAAAAATACATGTCATCCCTTGGATGAGAGATAATTGATTATAGATGACGCTGATTAACTTAAATAATATTGCTGTTACATGTATAGTATTGGGTGTACTCGAAGCTCGGGGTGGCAGCGCTTTGGTATCGATTCCTAAAGTTAAGCAGTCAACGCCGCGGTTGTGAGTCACGAGCACCTTCGCGCTTCGGAAGGCACGTTAGAATTTGGTCCCGGCTGATATCGCTTGATATTGGTCGTAAAGCCCAGTCAGAGGCCATATGGCGGCTTGATTACATCTGGCGGTAAGGTTTAGTCACTAGCCTTACACACCCCTCCACCAATCCGCACTGGGCCCGCGTGGTGGAGTATGGCCCAACCTCTCATAGTTGAGGTAAGGCCTGTAGGACTGTGGGACGTAGGCTATTTTTTTTGGTGTTTAATTGTCAAAAAAAAAAAAAATGCAACGAATTATATTTTTTACTACCTGTATGCAAAGCAGGCGAAGCCACGGGTACTAATAAATTTATACAAAAAGCCAGGTTTGATACTTTTCCTAGTAATTAAACAGTAGCTGTTTCCTAGGCAAGCATCTAGCGTCATCTAGCATCTTTTTTTAGGTAGAATTTATTTAAAACTCAATGAAACGGGAATTAACGCGATCATAATTTAGGTACAAAATGTTACCTCTTTTGCCAGCGATGTCTTCACTCCTTATGAGAGGCAGATTCTTCATCTACCCTCATAATATTATTTTCACGCCAAGTACCGTCACACACTACACTCACTGTGTCCCTATTCTGCACACTAACCGCCGCGTCCGTATTCAGGTGAGAACTCGATCGCGAAACAAAACGAGATTGTTTATTTTTAATCACTGGATTCCATGTCGCGGATAATTTGAAACCGTCTTCCCGATTGAAATTTTTATACTTTTTGATTTCAATAGCTTCACGCACAACTCTTGAATAAAAGTGGCGATCCGTGGAAAGAACTTGCGTTTGATGATTTTGCGTATTAAGCCGCGTAGTGATATCGCATTTTCGCGTAGGATTCTGACAAGTGCAAGTCGACGGTCCTGAGACAGTTAATACAGAATAAGTATCGGGAGTTGAATGAGATACAGTGTGATTTATATGCGTTACATTTGAAATGTGGTGTCGTCTTGTCTCGCGAAGATTACGATCTGTGTGATAGGGTTACCTATTTACAAGCTAGCCGTACATTTGAACTATGTACTGTAGAGGTTTATAGCCGAGCGAGTAAAACCTCTACGTCTACCAAGGTATGTTCGAAATATAAAAGTTGCTTTTGAATATTTTTTTGAGTGACGCGTAAGAAAAAACATGCGATGATGATTACAATAAAATATATATGATAAAAGTTATTAAATAATCAAAAAGAAGTAATTTAAATGAATTAATAAACAGGAAATAATAGTTATGTAAAGAAATATTGAAAGCAGCCAGCAGAATAACAGAGCTAAGTATAGTTGTGATATGTATTGTGTTAGAATATAGTTTGACTGAATATAATACGAGAATCCGAAATAATTGGTATAAGTTATTGGAACCTCTGAGTCTACGAACCCCGCTACAGTACCACTACCCACGAGAAAAAGTTTTTAAAGCAGTACAACCGGCGGTATTCTGAGAATACCACGTCATCCGCGGGTTCGAGGGAAACGGTAGTAAACCTGTCAAGCGTAAGTTTGTATGATACTGCAGTTAACGTTTTGGCCAAAGGTATGAATTACGCACTTACACCGAAGCGAGTACCGTATGAAAAAGTGATCGGTGGCATGGAGCAAACGATTGTTCGTAATAAGATACCACCTGGTGATCCTGATACTATAAGACAAGATGTCGCAGTAATTTTACGAAAGTCGAAACTTCCAGCCACCAATGTCACTATAGAAGAGCGTCAGGCACTAATAAACATTTGAGAAAACCCGGATTTTTTAGTGCTTAAGGCCGATAAGGGAAACGCTACTGTAGTGATAAACACAGACGATTTATTATCAAAAGATACGAGTTTTGTTAAGTGACGAAGAGGTGTACAAACCGGTTTCGTATAACCCCACGGCCAGAGTAACGCGAAGGATCCGTGCTCTTATCCGAGAAAATCAAGACCTTTTTGCAGAAGACGAGTACGAAAAACTGTATCGTTGTAAGTCACACCAACCACCTAAGTTATATGGTCTGCCTAAAATTCATAAGACTAACGTGCCATTGCGTCCAATTGTAAGTCAAATAAATTCGCCTACTTACGATCTTGCAAAGTACGTTGCATCAGTATTGCAGCCTCTTGTGGGGAAAACACCGTCTTTTGTAAAAGACTCACGCCATTTTGTTCAGATTATTAAAGACCTAAAGTTGGAACCTGATGAAGTTATGGTGAGTTTTGACGTTGAGTCGTTGTTCACCAACGTTTCAATTGGGGAGTGTCTGGACATTGTAAAAGAAAAACTGTGTGACAGCGAAATGGCCTTCAATTATATGGATTTGCTGAAAAACTGTTTAGATGGGAATTATTTTCTTTTCCAAGGTCAATATTACCTCCAGATTGATGGTGTCGCAATGGGAAGCCCTGTAGCCCCTGTACTTGCTAATATCTGGATGAAACATTTTGAAGAAAAGGCGCTGCAACTTGGCCCTGGAACCGTCAGACTCTGGAAACGGTACGTTGATGATATTTTCAGTATCATCAAAGGTAACGAGCAAGAAGTAGATCGATATTTAGAACATCTCAACTCGATTCATCCTAAGATGAAATTTACATATGAGTTGGAGTCGGCCAGGTCGTTGTCATTCCTGGATATCAAAATTACAGTGAGATCGGATGGATCCTTGTCGCACTGTGTCTATAGAAAGCCAACACACACAGATAGATACTTACACGCTGCCTCACATCACCATCCACGCCACTTACAATCCGTAATGTCATCATTAAGAAATAGAGCATATGATCTCTGTGACCCTGACCATTTGAAGCAAGAGCTAAATCATGTTCAGGAGGTTCTCATTAAAAACGGATACAAAATGTCACCACATCTGTTGAAGCCACCGATAAAACGCTCTCTAAGTCCGAATGTAAGCAGACATCCCGCATTTTTGCCTTACGTGAAAGGAGTGACTGATAAAATTGGCTCCCTGCTAAAGAAATGGTCCATTCCCACGATTTACACCCCGGGGTTAAAAGTACAGACTTTACTAGGCACACCGAAGGATGTCTTTCCGTTACAAATACCAGGTGTTTACAAAATAAACTGTAGCTGCGGGAGTTCCTACATAGGCCAAACGAAACGAACCATCGCTGAAAGGTTTAAAGAGCATATAGCTGCTGTGAAAAACCGCCAAACTGCGAAATCAGCGATTGCCGAACACCTTCTTGAATCAGGCACTAATCACTGGATTGAATTTCATCAAACGCAAGTTCTTTCCACGGATCGCCACTTTTATTCAAGAGTTGTGCGTGAAGCTATTTAAATCAAAAAGTATAAAAATTTCAATCGGGAAGACGGTTTCAAATTATCCGCGACATGGAATCCAGTGATTAAAAATAAACAATCTCGTTTTGTTTCGCGATCGAGTTCTCACCTGAATACGGACGCGGCGGTTAGTGTGCAGAATAGGGACACAGTGAGTGTAGTGTGTGACGGTACTTGGCGTGAAAATAATATTATGAGGGTAGATGAAGAATCTGCCTCTCATACGGAGTGAAGACATCGCTGTTCCAGTCAGCCTGTGACCACGGTCGGTGTAACCCGATCGAAACGTCAGGCAAAAGAGGTAACATTTTGTACCTAAATTATGATCGCGTTATTTCCCGTTTCATTGAGTTTTAAATTATGCAACGCGAAAGTTTAAAAGTAAGTATTTATTTAATTTGATAAACCAAGTCAATTCACTTGGCATGTCTGGTATATAACAGTCAATTTCTAAACTTTAACTTCTGAGACGCCACATCTAGCTATTAGTTTAATTCTTTGTACGTCTTGCCGTAGAAATTTCTTACTAAACAATGGTGACATTTCTTCGGCTTAGAACGTATAACTAACTTCTGCTGAATTCATATTTTTAATCCTTTATTATTATTATTTTTTTATTTGAGATGGGCTTACTCTTGACCCCAATCTTGCTCTAGAGCATAGATGGGATCTACGATAGAGCGAGCTTGCCCAGAAGATGCCTATTCACTCTGGACTTAAAGAGAGTCAGGTTATATGCACTCGGAAATACAGACGCAGGCAGGGAATTCCAATCCTTAGCTGTGCGCATTATAAAAGATGATGAGAAGCGCTTAGTGCGGGTTATGGGTATATTAACTAAGAACGGATGGTAGCCGGCCGTGCGTCTGGATGTCCGATGGAAGAAAGGTGACGGTAACTCCCAAAGTTAACCAGTTACGCGTGCCCATTGTTATTTAATTGTTATCTTTTTTACACACGGTCGAGGGGTTAATAGACATAAATAATTTAATAAAAAAATAATTACTCGTACATCTTGGTCTAGCACTGATCTTAGCAGACCTTATGTTGTGGCGACTAGATGGAGGATTGACAAACCTCAATAGTATTTAATTAAGGTATTGTATAACATGATATTCACGATTCATGTAGATAGATTGAATACTCTTTACTGCACATCACACAAAACAAATGGTGAAGTACCCATTGTTTTTGTGGTTTTGCAGCCAGGAGCTACTGTCAGTGCGGAAGAGCTCAAAAAGTATGTTGATGGACAGGTGTAATTCAGGATGGGCCTTGCAGGCGGAATACGCTTCCTGAAACAGCTTCCGAGATTTTCTGATGACAACCTTTGATTATAAACATGTCTAGATAGAGTGTGGTGCTGCAATTGTGATCAGAAGAACAGGCCAGATTTGAGTGAGTAACAACTATGGTTACTATGGTAACAATTATGGGTTGCTATGGTAACAAGCGCGCCAGTGAGCGGGCGAAACAAACTTTGGCTTATATATTTTTTGACGTTTATGACACTCGAACAGGGAATCTAGACACGTATATAATCAAAGGTGACAAGGTTAGGTGATAAGATCAAGGTTACAACTTTAGAATAAGTCACCACTAGAATCAACCAGCCAGACACAATATTTAAAACCAATGAGATTTTATTACAACCGAACACAAAATACGGAGTCTTTTTCTGATATAAACTATTTGAGCGCGTAGTAAAAATGTGGTGTATTTATTGACGTGGGATGGTTAACCCTATCAGTGTCAATGCCACAATTATTTCAGACCGCACGCCGCAATTCGTTGTAACAGCCTGCTATCCGGTTTCTCTATCAATACCAATTAACACTTGACGGGGGTCGAAATAACCCGTAAATGCTCACTCAAGTTTCAGGTCACGCGAGTGAAGGTCGGAGTCATAACATCCCGGTCGTGGCTTGTGATTATTGGATATAATGTTTTAATAAACTGCTGACAACGTCTATTTGAATTAATATGTTGGACACATTAGATAAATTTAGATTCGTTTTTAAAGAGGATAACATTTCAATATACAAGATACAACAAAAAATCTTTTCGATCCAAAGGGATGATTCTACAGCAAATTTTAGTGTAGAAAATTTTGTTTTTAGCAATTTCATGCAAGGTTTAATTGAAGCTAAATAACACTTGAAAAAAATCATCGACTCGATCTGCGGTTCCACCTGAGGTGGATGATTTTTTTCAAGTGTTATTTATCTTCAAATTTTAGTATGACAAAAACATCGAAACCGTACAAAAAATGCCATCCCAAACTAAACCGCTGATCAGCCTGGGGATCGATTCCCTAAAAAACGCAAGTAAACTTGCTCCTAATATCACCAAAGCAATACAAACAATCAAGCCTCTATTTCGCTATGAAGTGAGTTCACATTACTATTGTCGATTAGTGACTTCAGTGTTAAAGTGACAGCGCGTATCACCTAAGCCGTACAAACAAACATAGACTCTATTTTGTTAAAGAGTTGATTCGCATTATTAATTGTCGATTAGAAGTGAAGTGAAGTCGAAGTGGTCCCGGCTTTGTTTAGAGAATCGACAGGCTGGCATCAATATGAAGAGGTGTTTCTTTTATTTGAGATTTTGAGAGTTTTTATATTTTTGCAATTGAATCAGCTTTTTGGATCAAACAGGGTTCAGATTACAAACTGCAAAATCTGACTAACTGGTGAATCAAGTCCAAAATATAGTTTTGGCCCTACAAGCCAACCAGGGGTTTAAAATTGCTCACGATAAAATATTGACAATGCCACATCAGGAGGCCTACTAAAAGTGTTTCGTTGGTTGGACGTATTATCTGAACAAATTAAAATATACATTCACTTTTATTAAACCTTAGACAATTTATGAACAACTAGCTGACCCGACGAACTTCGTACCGCCAAACAGTTTTTTTGCCATCTTTTTAATGTTTTTATTATTTATTCTGCTATTCGGGACGGAGACAAATCCAACAAATCATAAGCCATGAAAATCGGTCCAGCCGTTCTCTTGTTATAAGTGTTGTAACAAACACGACTTTGTTTTATATATTAAAATGAGAACAGGGCGGTAACCACGAACTCTTAAAACAATCTCAAATCTGTCAAACATTATCATTTCTGTCAAATTTTGTATAAAATGACGTACCAAAATTGACAGATTTGACAACTTTGAGATTGTTTTAAGAGTTCATGGTTATGGCCCAGTTGTGTTTTGTCACGGCTAATTTAGGTTGGTCATATTTAGACGAAGGATTGATATTAAGTGAAGGGTCATTTTGAATTTGAATTTTATTTAAAGACGTACAAAACAGGTTACAGCCATTAAAATTTAAAGTTATAAGTAATTAAGACTTAAGAACTAGCTTGCTACCCTTAACATGTACAAACTAAGTATAATAACTTTTAAGCAGACAATATTATGTGTACAACAAGACTTTGGAAAATTATTAATATTTATATTGATAAGACAATAATAACTGATAACAATAAAGTGGACAATGTAAAATAATTGATAGGTTAATACGTCCTTACGAACGGTACATTTTCGTAGTAGGTCTCCAGTACCTAAATGGCATCAAAACGCCAGAATAAGGTGTACGAGGGCCCTTAACCCTTGACAGGGGTAAAAATAACCCTTGACTGCTTACTACATTTTCTGGTCAGGTGTGTGCGAAGGTCGAATTCATAACATCCTATCCAGGTAGGCGTGAGGCCAGTAATTAGTTATAATTAACGGCTTTTTGATTCAATATTAATTTTTCATTTCGCGATCATTATTTTAGATGACAAGTTAAATATTGTGCGGGCTTTGTAAATATAATTTTCCCTGGAAATTGTGTGACCTTTTTAATTCTGTATCCCGTTTTTACTGATATTAGTCAAAATGAATTCAGACTTAATTACGATCTTATTAGTTATTATCTACTTATAAAATGCTTTAATAACTCTCTGAATTGCAGCTTTGACCTATAAATAATTTCTCGCAAAGATAAAGTAAAAATGTCATTACAATTTATTGAAAACATAAGTATTTTAAATTTTAAATAGTTTGACATTGATTTAACTTTTCTTGAATAACACTTTTTATTCTAACGCGGTAATTATGACTTTTTTTTGCTTTTTTTTTTCTTTTTTTTTGTTTTTTCCTATGGCAACCAAACCTCTGTGTGTGAGGTTTATTTCTGCCAATTTCGAATAATATTTTTATATAAGTGCTTACAATAAAACAGGGGGCCTAGCGCGAAAGTGTATCGTTCGTTCGGTCGTATAAACCTAAAAAATTAAAATGGTCAGTCTCATGTGTCAATCCTTTGCTAAAATATGACCAACTCAATCTAGCCGTGTAAAAAACCCGACTGTTTTCAATTGTTCATAAATTGTCAAACCTTTGATACGGGGAATGGATGTTTTGATTTGATCGGTTAATACGAACGACCGAACGATACACTTTCGCGCTAGGCCCCCTGGTGTTCATTGTTTAATTGCCTTTTCTGGATTCCTTGAAGGCATTTCACGCAGAAGCAGGTTTCATACGTCGTCGGGATTAAAGCAAAATGTCTACGAGACAAGTCACTTGACACTCGATGCGTGTTGAATATTGTAAGTTTTTCAATGGTTCTGCATTCTATCACTTAACCAAACTTAAGAACACAAACTACACCAAATTTGCACTCTAAAGCTCTATAAATGATAAATAAAAACCATTAAAATAGATCGACCATGCTTTACGTTCAACTGACGAAGGATACTTCATCGAATATTTATTCGCACATATAATTTGACATTGGCTTTCCCTACCCAAACTTTCTAAAAAGGTTGGCAAAAGAAGGGATATCATTAATATCCTTTATAACGGCAATAAGCAAAAGGGTAAAAAAACACAACTTTTGATTAATTAGTCCACTTATTTCCCCTTTATTTGTTCCCAACCGTATCTACCTGTGTATCATGCGGTATCATCACAAAAGATATTCCGACAAAGTACACGCATTTGTAAGCCTCGTACGAGGACCCTACTATTTCCCTTGTACAGATACTTAGCTATGAAAAATAGCCGTCATATATAACAGTGATTCTCAACGAGATTTCCTTAGAAAAGAAAATATAAATACGGTCATTTTCCGGAGATACCGCAGTGAGTGGGTTGAGTTTTTCTAATCAGATAGATAGATAGATACTCTTTATTGCACACAACACAAAACAAACAGAAAAAATACATTGAGATTTTGGTACAATTAGGCGGTCTTATCGCTAGAAGCGATCTCTTCCAGATAACTTTCAGGTAGAGGAGAGTTTAGTTAAAGTTGAGGGAAGAGTTTTAGAAAGTAAGAATTTAATCGGATAGGTACTAAGTCAAACTAAAATGTTGATAGTTTAGTTTAAAATGTTATTTAATAAAGTTTAAAAGGACTGAAATCAGAGATAGGTAAGAATTTAACTGACTATTTTTAAGTGTAGTTTTGAATAGTACACAGAATCTTTTTAAAAATATATTTTATTCTGGACTACGATAATTTGAGTTAACAACAACGATAAGTTAACTCTATAAAGCTATTAATTACATCCGATTTATGGGTAATGTACAGACAACGACAGGTCAACCTATTCAAAAATTTAAAGGTTATAAACAACTTTAAGTCTAACACATAGAGATCATTTAAATGAAACTACTTTTACGGATTATCGCGATTTATTACATTTTATTAACACCTTAGTCTACCTGTGACCACGAACGCTGTAAAGTATTCGAAACGTCAGGTTAAATAAAATGTTAATAAATCGCGAAATAATCCGTAAAAGTAGTTTTATTTAAATGTATCGTGTTCGCGTAAATAAAAGACAACAGTAGGTACATAGAGATCAATTTCAATTAAGAAAATTTGACGTTTTGTGGTAGGTTGATGACCTGTTTCTGATCTGTACCTACAATGTTCAACAAGTAACTTATTTTATTATTGCATTATCACCTGTACACAGTTCTTGGCAATATCTGACTTTCTGGCCTGACCACAATTTGTCCAAGTATCTATAAAAAAATACTAGACTTGCCGCGTTAGAATACGATAAAAGTTTTTTTAGCATTTACATGAATGAATGAAAAGCATGAAAGCAAAGCGAGAAAAACTTGAAATATTTCGTCAGGTCAGCTAACGTCCTCGGTAGCTTAGTTGTAAAAACGCTCGCCCGTTATGCGATGGTCGTGAGTTCGGGTCCCATCTGAGGCGGAATTTTTAAAAGTATTATTCATGGTTAAAACTTAGCTACCTAACTATAATATTCAAAGCCCACATATTCAACCTTTGACGACCTCCGTAGCCCAGAGGCGAGCACGCCGGACATGTAAATGGCGCCGCCATCTCTGAGGTTCCGGGTTCGATCCCCGGTCGGGTCAATGTAGAAAACGGACTTTTCTTTATTGGCTCGGGTCTGGGTGTTGTGGTACCCTCGTTGTTTCTAATTTCTATAACACAAGTGCTTTAGCTACTTACCTTAGGATCAGAGCAATGTATATGAAGTTGTCCAATATTTATATATTGTTTATTATAATTATGGTTAAACTTAGCTAACTATAATACTCAAAGCCCACATATCAAGCTATACCTATGCCTCTTAACAATTGGCTGGACGTATCGCATCGCAAGTGGCGGTACAATGCAGCTAGCTAATGCAGTTATAAAGCTGAGCACGTGTCGCCGCCGGAGATCCAATCTGCGTCTACATTTGCATAAGAGCTGCTTATACAGCCGCCAGTTGCAGTGGAGCTATTAATTTTGCTATTAAAAGAAATCTAAACATTTACTTGTAATAAAGTTATAAATATGTTTTTTCTGTAGATTCATAAAATCATCTCCGATCATCAAAAACCATCTCTGAGGTTCCGGGTTCGATTTCCGGTCAGATCAGTGTAGAAAACGAACTTTTCTATGTTGGCTCGGGTCTAGGTGTTGTGGTCCCGTCGTTGTTTCTGATTTCTATAACACAAGTGCTTTAGCTACTTACCTTATGTTCAGAGCAATGTATGGGATGTTGTCCAATATAATAAATATTATAAAAATATTTATTTATTCATGCCAGTTTTTGGTCGCAACTTTACTGCAACGTACCTACATAGTATAAGTATAATGCGGCGAAGTACTTTGGTCAAACCACGATGTATATTGTATTAGCAGAAAATATCTTAATACGAAAAGAAAGGAGATATCGGAGCCTTAGTAATAGGGTCCCGTTTTACCCTCTGGGTACGGAACTCTAAAAAGGAACTTCAGTTGGTCCACCTCCGTCTAAAAATCTAAGCTAAGACACGCAAAGTAGACAAAATTAAATAGCAGAATCTACTAAACTGTATCTACGGTACAAACTTTGAATATTCGTTTACTGGATAAAATGGACTAAATTAAAGATATTCAAACTAACCTAGCATCTTCACGGCTGCCCAACAAAAAATGAAATATCTCGGGTTCTGTTGAAGCCAAATAAATTGGAAAATTGGCCGCCGGCAATTTTCCGTGAATGAGAAGCAATTTCCAAATGCAACGATGGAATATCTGACTTTTCATTGTGAACGGAATGGCTAAATGGACTCATTTTTGTAGGAATTAATTTTGAAGAAATTGTGATAATTCCGGCTTTTCAAATTGAGAATGAATTGTTGTAAATTTTTACTAATGCTCCGCTGTTCGTCTGTCTATCTGTCTGTCCGTCTGTCACCAGGCTGTATCTCATGAACCGTGATAGTTAGGCAGTTGAAATTTTCACAGATCTTGTATTCTTGTTGCCGCTATAACAACAAATACAAAAAAACAGAATGAAATAAATATTTAAGGGGGCTACCATACAACAAACGTAATTGATATGCCGTCTTTATAGATAATGGCACGGAACCCTTCGTGCGCGAATGCATAGAATAACATGACGGGTTTTTTGCCGATAGATGATTTAATAGCCTCTAAATTGTTGTCAAAACCCAGACACACTGTTTATTAAGAAATCCTGCCTGCTGCTGCTGGAGGGCGTCAACTCTTGCGCCTAGACGATTTGTGACAACTCCTTAGAATAGCTTATAGACGTTGCTTAGGAGCAGCGCGGTAACCACGAACTCCTAAAACAATCTCAAATCTGTCAAACATTATCAAATCTGTATGGAATGACGTACCAAAATTGACAGAGTTGACAGCTTTGAGATTGTTTTAAGAGTTCATGGTTACCCCGCAGGTCTTAGCGTGGAACATAATAATACTGACAAGCTTTTAAGAAAAATCGGATAATCTACTAACGGCCTTAAAGAGTTCTACAGTAAAAATGAAAGTATAAGTAGTGATGTTACCATAAATGTATCTCCCAAAAACAAGTTGCTAATATATACTATTTGAATGCGGCGATTTATCGATGACAATGCTGTTAGGATTCTTTAGAAAAAATATTGCTTCCGTCATATCCCTACCCGCCCGTTATGCCACAACCCAAATGAATAGGCTAGGTCATTTAATGTCATGAACTAAGATATTCTGGGTATGTGAGCGTATTCTGGATATATACCTACTTAGATATACCTAATACCTACAAAATTACATGATAGACAACAGAAAAATCTGATAGACTAATTAATGGGATACATAAAAATCACGGGAAAGAAATGTGCAAGAAGTGGATTATGAAAGAAAATCTTTTTACAATTTGGATAAAAATAAACGATGATTCTGACTCGAATTTGGTGATGTAATCTAAGGGGTATTAATGTCCTTTAAAATGTTACCAAGAACTGTTATAAATGCTTACATTGTGCAATTTCTTTAATCTGAGTGCGATTCTAGCATTAGCTTTCTCTTACCTTTTTTTCATGACAATTGTACTAGATACTTCGCTAGAAACTGCGTCCCGCTGATGAATGACAAATGCCTTTTTGACACTCTTAGTAAAAAAAAATATTTTTGTAATACTGTGCGTATTGTGTGTGCCAATAAATGTTTTTCTTTTTATTTTTTTTATTTCTAAACAGCCGAACCCACATGTCGGTATGGCTAATTGATGTGGCTGTTATTTTTGTACTGTAGAATACGTTGTAACTTGTAGGCAAAGGAAGCTCTGTAATGGCCACAGATAAATCAAGTTAAGGGCTATCTGGTAGATTGTTATTTATTTAGCGTTAAGAGGGGATGACAACAAATCCAGCCTTGTTTCTGAGATGAATGAGCGTTTGGTTACTAGAAACCATTCTAGCTAAATTAGCTTAAACAAGGTGTTAGTTCATTCGTTTACCTTCTTCTAGGGTTCTCCTGCTCAAATACAGCAAAGCAAATTTTTACAAGCGACCAAAATCTAAATCTAAAATAAAATATATCATATACAAACTGATGTCAGCTATGAGGATATAATATAGAAAAGTGTTTTTTTGGATGCTCTACAAAATCTTACGAAATGAAAATCATTTGACTTTCTGACAAAGGGTCAGTTAAATTGCAGTGCATGTAGGCAATTATTAGGCAGTACCTACCTGGTAATTGAAATGAGGTAGACAGTAGTTACAATAAATTGTGTTCTCAAAGATGAAAACCACTGACTTTCATCAATAAAACACTTGAGTAAATATCTGCTGCCTACCTCGACATAAAACTAATGCCAGCCACTGTAAAGGGTGCTGTACTATTTATGAGAATAATTTTAACAATAAGTACACATTATTGATTAAAATTAGTCAAATGTTTGATAATAAATTGAATTCTAAAGACGAATATCTGTTGAGCATTTTTTCAAATTACCCAAATTTATTTTACCTAACTAAAGCAGACGGCAAATAGTCAATACTCCTTGGAATTCGAATTGGACAGCTGTAGTATCGATAAACAATAGTAACATACCTTCGCAGAGAAATGTAGAGAAGCTATCCTCGGAGCCAGACAGATAATTAAACGAATGTTCAACAAACTTTATTTCTTAAACCTGACCAAGGTCAAGTTTGGGGCCAAAAATCTAAATAAGAATATGCACTAGCAGCCCTAGACGTTTTTTAATCTTAAAGGTACACAATCGATATTTAAACCTTGGTTTAAAACATCGTTACGCAAAAGTAGGCGCCTAAGGCCGATTAGGCCTAGTGCAAATATGCACAACACACTAATATTTGTATTTATTTAACGATGCTACTATTTGAAGTCCGTGATTTTTTTTCAGACTTATGAAGTAACACAAAAGAAAATAGTATAATCTATATTCGTGTTTCTCTGACAAGTAATACTTCGGCAACCCGTTAAAGAAACCTAGCTTTTGCCGCACTTAATTCCGTCTATAAAACGGAATTGAGATAAGCAATAGATCAAATTATACAAATATAAATTCTCGAAAAAAAATCTAATTCGGAAAAAACTAAGAAATGTCCTTTTTCCTATGTGTTTTTCTACTAAGGGAGAAAATTTCACAAGACAGCTGATTGTTAAATTTCCATGGATGTAAAATTCCTTGCAAAGGAATGGACAAAAATCTACCAGCATAGTAAAGACATGTGTTGACACTTTACGGCCAGTAAGTAGGTACTTATATCGTTTTATCACATGCAATTTTTTTGTTCAAACAAGAAAATTGTTACAATCTGAACATTTCTAAATTGAGCATTTGTGCTACATTGAGCCTTCAAAGCTTTATTTAACATAACAATGTAACAATTACGCGTCTATTGAATGGAATTAATCACGCGTGCGTTATAAAACGGTTGAAGTGCTGTGACCATGAGTGATGCTCATGCATGATTAATATTTCATATTAATGGACTCAGGTGTCGGTCGTTTGGCCTACTGGATCGCGCTCCGGATTTCAAAGCCAGACGGATGCGGGTTTAAATCCCGCAAGGAGTGACGCATTTGTGCTTTAATCATGGATATGGCGTGTCCATCCGTTATCTTGATATCATAGTATAAGATGGCCCCGAATACAAAGGTGTATCTGCCCATTAATTCAGTCTTAGCGATCGTGTCTAAACAAAAGAATACACAACAATTGTCTTCGTCTCGAAGACTTGCTAAGAAATTATTACTCTGTGTTTTAACCATAGGGGTTAGCTCGGAAAAAAAATACAATTTAATAACAATGGTCCCGTCACATGTGTGCGATTAACTAACTAAGCGAAAGGATTAAGAGGTATTAGAAAATGAATTTGATCAGGGGTGCTGCAAGCAGAGTCCCAGACCCAAATAAATTCGAAATAGTTTAGTTTATGAATTGTGACATAAATTAAACCCAGGACCCCTTGCGATATGAGAAGTAAGGACTAAAGTAACGGACATAGTCCAGAGAGAACGTAGAGACTACGCCTAGGCAAACGTAGTGTAGGACGCCCCCCAGCTCGATGGACTGACAACCTTAGGAAGTGATTAGATGGCTGGCAGTGGATAAATAAATAAAAAAATAAAAAAATAATTGGCGCTCTTTGGGGGAGGCCTACGACCAGCAGTGGACTGCAATAGGCTGAGATGATGATGATGACAACAATATAAAAATAAAATAAATACAAAACACAAAAAAATATTAAAAAACAAAGAAAAGCAAACAAAAAACAGCATGGACAAGAAAAAAAACATAATTAATCTTATCATTCCCAATGACTGCTCAATGCGTGGCCCCTGTACCACACCGTTTGATGAGGGTTGCTCGGTACCCTCACGGCTGAAACGCAGCGTGTCGTCATGATTGAATAGTTCCCACTTTCCATACAAGAGGTGGAGAATCTATTTCGGTTCTGGGCCCCTATTAATAAGCCTTAAGTTTTGCACCAGGACTGAAGTTTAATACAGGTTTGTGTTCAAATTGAAAATCATTTATTCACTGAAATACACGTATATAATATAAGATCGTACAGTCATGGTGATAGATTTCGCAACAGTATATTTTGCTATACATGCGGGGTAACCATGAACTCTTAAAACAATCTCAAAGCTGTACCTATATGTATATTGTTTTAAGACTTCGTGGTTACAGCCCTGGCGTGTGAATGTAGCATAATAATTAGAGGAAACATCATGCAAATTCAGATATTAATGTCATAATAATAATGGCAATTCCGTAATAATTATAATATAATAAAATTATTATTATTGTTAGTAAAAGTAAAAAAAAACTTATGTAAGTAATTAAGTTTTTTGGAAGTGAGTTATAAATTCTAAATTCTTTCCACACTAACAACATTAAGTAATAAAAATCAAAATCAAAATCAAAATCATTTATTTCTGTAAATTGGCCATAAAAGGCACTTTTACATGTCCCAATTTTTACCTACCACTGCTTCGGGACTATTGTGGGCTAGTGCCGAGAAGAAGCAGCGCAAGAAACTCGGTCACTATTGTCAGCCTCTTTTAAAAATAAATAAATATTTTACAAGATTTGTTGTGAGCTAAGCAGTTTTAAATCCACACATTTTTATCATTTATATAATCACTAACGGTGTAATAGCCCTTTTTCATTAGAGTCCTTTTAACATGCAATTTGAATTCATATACAGGCATTTCAACAATGGATTGTGGTAATTTATTAAAAAAACGAATACAATTGCCCATGAAAGAACTTCCTACCTTGTGCAATCTAAACATTGGAACGGCAAGTTTATCTTTATGCCTGGTATTATACTTATGTATGTCATTTTTCTTAGTAAACAAGTGCAGATTTTTGCGAACATACATAATATTTTCAAAAATATATTGTGAAGCTACTGTAAGTACGTTAATTTCTTTAAATAGCTCTCTTAGCGAATCTCGGGGTCTAAGATTGTAAATAGCCCGAACAGCTCTCTTTTGCAGGACAAATATGGTTTCAATATCTGCAGCTGAGCCCCATAAAAGTATGCCGTATGACATTAAACTGTGAAAATAACTAAAATACACTAATCTTGCCGTTTCAACATCAGTCAGTTGTCTTATCTTTCTCACGGCATAAGCAGCTGAACTAAGTCTTCCCGATAAAGCCTCAATATGAGCACCCCACTGCAAACGGGAATCTAAAGTTATTCCCAAGAACGTTGAGGAATTGGTCGTATCTAGTTGTTCATCTTTTACAATAATATGCGTTGAGACCTGTCTTACATTAGGCATTGTAAATTTAATGCATTTAGTTTTGTTCGCATTGAGCAAAAGATTGTTGGTAGTAAACCAATGCAATACTTGCGAGAGGGCATAATTGACATCATCGAAAGATTCCTGGCCCCTTTTGATTTTGAAAATTATTGATGTATCATCTGCAAACAATACCATCTCACATAGATCTTTTGTAAAGTAAGGAAGGTCATTTATATATATAAGAAACAACAGCGGTCCTAATATCGATCCCTGCGGTACACCCATAGTTAGAGGTGATCCGGAAGACTCAGCTCTATTTATACATACTTTTTGCGTTCTACCTGTGAGATATGAATTTATTAAATCTAAAGACTTCTCTGATACACCATAATGTCTCAGTTTTTTAAGTAAAGTTTGATGATCTACACAATCAAAAGCTTTTGAAAGATCACAAAAGACACCTAAAGCGTCTTGCTTACTCTCCCAAGCATCAAATATATGTTTCAAGAGTGCAACTCCAGCATCGGTTGTGCTTCTACCTTTCGTGAAACCATATTGTTTATTATGTAGTAATTTATTCAGAAAAAAATGAGATAATAGTTGATTGAACATAATTTTTTCAAATATTTTACTAAGAACTGGTAAGATAGATATTGGTCGAAAATTGGAGGGGTCACTTTTCTCACCAGATTTAAATAAAGGAATTATTTTACTAAATTTCATTGTAGTTGGGAATTCTCTATCATCAATACATTTGTTAAAAATGATTGTAAGATATGGGGCTATAGTATTTATAATTGTACTAATGATATTAACAGAGATTCCCCATAGGTCTTCTGTGCTTTTCAGTTTTAATTCTCTAAATGCTTTTATTATTCCATCGGGATTTATATATCTAAAATTTAATGGGGACTTGCATTCGTCAACACTTGATTTTAGAAGAGATTCAGCTAGTTCAACAGACGAAGCAAGATCTTTAGTTGTAGAAGTAGCTATGTTTGAGAAGAATGTCTCAAAAGTATTTGCAACTCCTATGTCTGAGCTGATTTGCCTATCCCTAATTTTGAGAGAGTAAGTGTGATCCCTTGACTTTTGCTTACATGTTTCTTTATTTATAATATTCCATGTGGCCTTTACTTTATTAGTAGAACCTGAAATCAAGCTGCGAAGGTGGTTGGACTTGGCTTTGGCACATACAATTTTAAATATTTTTGAGTACTTTTTGACATGTTCTATGACTAGTGGGTTCTGAGAATTTGCTTTTGCAGCATACAAATCATATAAAGTATTTCTACTTTTGTAAATACCAGGTGTTGCCCAGTCATTAAACTTACAGTTCAGCTTATTTGTTTTTAATTGCTTTTGAGTAAAAATCTGATCAAATTCGTTTCTGATTAAGCCAAAAAGATCTTCATATAATTTATCAACACTATGGTCATTATTAGGCCTTAGTAAATCTACACCATTATTAATATTCTCCTTAAATCTGTCTATCCTACATACAGTAACTGGCCTATAAACAGCCTGTACTATGTTTGAGACTTGATGGTGCACAAATGATGCCTTTTGTCCACTATGGTCCGAACTTAGACAATTTATAATAGATTTATTTATTACATTGCCATTACAAAAAATGTTGTCTAAGCAAGTCGCTGTTGTGGGAGTTACCCTTGTGGGTTCATTAAAAAGATTTATCAAATTATGTGACTTAAAAAGATTTAGAAATCGGACTGAATATTGATTTTTCACTAATATATTGACGTTAAAATCTCCACAAACAACTACTTCCTTGTTAGATTTACAGACCTTCCCTAAGGCCTCATCCATAATGGATTCAAAGATATGGTAATTTGCAGATGGGGGGCTATATACACTTATTATAATAAACTGCTCTAGCTCAACACACGCTAGTTCAATATTTCGTTCAGATGAGAGTGACACAATGTCTTTGCGTTCTTTAAATTTTAATTCTTTGTTCAAAAGGACAAGCGATCCTCCTCTAGTAGTAGACTCCCTTGTGAACGAACTACCAACTTTATAATTATCAATGTTTAACATTAACTCATGTTTATTGAACCAGTGTTCTGTTATGCAAATTACATTAACATGAAACTCTTGTAGAAATAACCCTAACCCTAACTCTTTGCCGGCCAGACCTTGCATGTTTTGATGAACAATATTAAAGTTTCTATTAGGCCTGGCTTTTGTCTTCCCTCTCAGTTTAAATTCTCAGAGGTAGTCAGAGGTATATTATAATTAGTACAAGTACTAATACGTTTATTATCCAATAATTTTGTTTTATTAACAAAACAGTTAATATTATATGCTAACAGGGTAGCTATTTGTTTCTTAAATTTATAAGGCAGGTGTAAAGAGCTGCCTGTCAATATAAAATCATTATTAATAAATTTATTTGTGTCAAAAAACACAAATTTATCATGACGTTGAGTCATATTATAAAGTAAATTATTCAACAAATGAATACTTGTATTTTCTTGTGCCGTATGATTTTTACAAAATGGTAAGGCACAAAAAAATATTTTTCTCACATTGAGTCCTGACAAAATAGAATAATTTTGAATAATTTTTGTCTTTGTAAGTTTATGACTATCTCCTAACATTATTACTAGTATTGAGTTAGAATTTAATTTACTACTTTGTATGCAATTAACTATTTCATCAATTGATGCGTCCGGCATACAATGGTTAACAATATTACATTTTAATTTTTTATTTAATAAGGGACCGTAACCAACTCCTAACCTATCTGAAAAAACAATAACGTTATCATGATCGTTGGGTCTATTATCAGATTTTACCGGGCTGTTTAAATTTAACACTGGGGAGGACAACTCCTGGCCAAAATTTCTCTGCAGTGAAGGGTCCGGTATTGAATTTACTTTCATGTTTGGTAGTGATTTAAAACCCGTGTCATGGTTACCAAGATCTAGTAAATTATTTGCTGCCAGGATGTGTTCATTTATTTGGTCTTGGGCAGAGTTGTATAAACATGTCATGGACTCCAATGATTGGTGCAATTTTGACATATCAGCTTGCAGTTGTCCTATATCCAAATCATATTTAGACCTACTTTCCTGTAGTTTTTGATTATATATTTCTAAGCTATCTACTAAATCTATACGTTGTTTTCTTAATAAAACATTATTATAAAAACATTTCTGTTTTTTTACAATTTTGTTAGTTTTAGAAATAAATCTATTCAGTTTTATATAATAGCCCAATACAACTTTAGCAGTATTACAAATGTACGACTTGATCGAAATGGAGAGGCAACGCGTAGACTTCAAGAGAAATGGTCCAATTATCGCTACCTGTTAAAGCTCTTTACACACTTGCTTACAGCCTAAAATAATACTTTTTTCACTTCCGGTGGCTTAGTCGTTCTACGTAAAGAGCCCAAAAATGGTGCCAAAATGCCAAATAAAAAAATACAACATAGGTTTTGTATTCTCTGATTTGGCACCATGATTATTTTCTTCTTCGTTCGTTCAAATCAGGCGCCCGCTGGTCCACCCGTTTTGAAATATCTGTACCAGGATTACTTACCAGGAGTAACAAAAAGCCTTTTTCTCTGCAGCAACTGATGTCAGCTGATTGGCGGTTTAGTATGGGATGATTTGTTTGCGAGTTTGAACTTCGAAGTCTAAACTGAGAAATGTCGGTTTGTTCAGGCTAATCTTCAAAACAGATGGACAGATTCTGACGGGTCTTTCACTGGCAGATAGCTTATGTTGTAAGGCGTAACTTAAGCTACTTTTGAAGTACAGAGAACTTTGCTAAAAGTAATGTTTTTAAAAAAAAGGAGTTTTTCTACTCAAAGTTTATACTTGATTGCAGACGTACTTACGGTTAGAAAGCTTTATATACTGAGCACTGTATTAAAAAAACACAAGTCTATAGGATTCTGCTCTGTTAATAAAACAAAACGAAGAAAAGATAAAGTAGCCCCAATAACATATGTACACACTCAGTTCGCTAAATACCAGTACACACACTTATCATCAAAAATATACAATAAAATTAATGAAATTCTAAAAATTTACTCACTGACCACCAAAGAATGTAAAAAAGAAGTTATGGAATGGCTAAAGCGTCTAGACTATAATGAGACTGAAATAATATTAAAGTCATGCTCATAATTAATTGGTTAATTAAGTAACCTACCTTACGCATGAAATCTCTATTTTTCACACGCCTTTACACACATACACACACACACACACACACACACACACACACACACACAACACACACTGATTTTGTTGTTCTTATATAATTAAGGTTACAATTAAGGTTTTGATTAACTATGTTAATACTAATTAGTTAAGGAAGAGTGACTACCTCTGACACAGGTACTTATGTACTTAATAGAGGAAGTCCACACTTAAATTGTTGTAAAATTTATGAACCGAATAAACATTTTTATTATTAAAAAAAAAAAAAAAAAAAGAAGTCCAAAAAATACCTTTCTTGAAGTTTGCTAGATAGATGGCGCAGATTGTAATAATTTGTGAATAAAACACAAAAAACTAGTGTACGAAGTCGCAGGCAACAGCTATTTACTTTAACACCCGTCTAAGAACGTATTTGAGACTGCGGCTAAGTCGCAAATATTAAGGAACCTTAATACCCACTGGATTTGTTGCGCAATCTATAGCCGTGAAAACGTTGAATTAATTATTTTCGATTAATCGAGGGATTAGTTAAACCAACGCTCAAATGAATAGTGTTCGCGTAAATCTTACAATGTAACTCAATGTAGAACAAACACGTCGTTATAAATTGCTAAATGATCTGAAATGTCAAGTTTGAAATCTAACATTAAACCCTCGTCAGCGGACCCTTAGTTAGATAGACGCCTTAGATACCTAAAGTAATTGTCTTAGTATTCTGTCTGCGTTTTGTCTAGAGATTAAACACATTGAAATTTTATGTTATTGAGGCTGGATTCGACGAAACATTATTTACCCCAGTTTAGCTATTACGAGAACATCTCAACTCTTTTCGTTTACGTTTTTACAACTTATAAGGCACATTGCTCTTAGTATTGTTGCTCTATGGTTCAAGTGTGAATGAAGAATGAATGTATAAACCTACCAAAATTTATAAAATACATTTTCTTCTAGGTTGTCTTGATCTGCCTCAACAATAGGGATGTTGACCCCATTCATAAATAATTCTAACCTATCAAGCTTCAATTCCCCACCGGTGGCCACGTAATAATAGATTTTCTATTGTGTCTCTTGATCTTGGCCTGACAGGGGCATCATTTATTAAAACAGACACTTTATTTTAGGCCTAATAACTCAGTACAAATTCATTTAAGAGGCAAACTGATTTTTGATTGCTTTAAAATCGTTAAAAAGTAAGGCAGTTGAGTTTATCGGATAGTGACGTCATAATCCGATATCGCCATACAAATTATTAGGAAGATATCTGTTTTGACAGCTCATAAAAAGTATGTCAATTGATTGGTGGTGTCAAATAGCCTATTGTCACTGGCAATTATTGACATCTTGTCAGTTTTTATGCGACCAGTGTCAGTTTGACGAGAGATACCTTTCACCCGTATACAAATATGCTCGTTCATTGCCTTACTGTGGTTGGTAAAATGGAACATTGGCTTATTTCCAGATTAGGCAGTGGTTTACCCTCGAGTTAAGAGTTACTCGAGCTTGGTCGAATCTGGCCAGTAGTTACTTTATTTACAACTTTTTAATATCCTTTTTTCATAAGGATTTACTAAATAAAATATTTTACTTTCTTTTCAATAAAAGCATTTCTTAAAAATAAAAGGATTCAAATAATTATAAAATCATTACATATTAATCAAGTAAAATAGGGTCAAGTTTACTTAGATCCTATAAAGTGTGTCAATGTGTAATACTATACAACGCAAAACCTCTTAGGTGTAACCTTAGCCCATGAAACTAAAAAAAAATTTATATACAATATTCCCAAAATGCCAAATATAAAATTAGATTTTCATACAAATTTACTCGGTCAGCTCATAAGTTTGTATGAAAATTCAAATATATTTTTTTTGGTTTCGTGAAAGTTATAGAACAAAAGTTGTTCAGTTTCATGGGCTGAGCTACCACTATAGAGGTTTTGCGTTATTTCATTAGCACGTTGTATAGTATAAATAGTATTACACATTGACACACTTAGTATTAATTTGTATTTACACGTAGTATTAATTTGTATTTCTACCTGGCTACTGCCAGGTAAAAATACAAAACCTACTTCAATTTATCTCTCACCTAAACCGACTTGTAAGTCGGTGCACTAAACATGGCGGAACAAACAAAAAGCGTTGTTTTCCAATATTAATGTCTTACTGTGACCATAACTGCATAATAGGAGCATAATACAGTAGTTTCGATTCACTTTGCGCTCAAAGTGAATCGATACTACTGTTTTATGCTGCTATTATTCGTTTCGAACGTTGACACGTCATTTCACGACGACACGTCAAAAATTTCGTAAAAATAAAACATGTTCTAATTAAATTAGGGTAATACACAGGGTACGCTTAAAACAATTTGGAGTTTTAATAAAAACTTAGTATTGCTTGTGACGTTGTAATTGAACTGTATAAGTAAAAGTCACTTGTTTGTTTAATTTATTTGCATTTAATTATAATACCTAGCCAGAAGTATTGCTGTTGTCTCTAGTGCATGCTTTTGTCACTTGTAATTAAATTGGCACATTTAATTAAATAAGTATTTTAAATTGGCTTTATTACTGTTGGTGTAACCTGTACCTGTTGGTGATCAAAATAAATAAAATGAATATTGGAACTTTTAATAAATACCGCAGGACAATGTTGACCGACATTTCTCGGATCCGAATCGAATATAATACTACTCTGTCAAGAAAGTACCGTGAAAAGATTAATAATACACAAAATTTTAGTTATTCATCCAAATTTATTTTATCACTTCAAAGTATGCTCCTTCAGAAGCAATACCTTAACGCCAACGAATAATCCAATCATCAAAACATTTTTTAAACGCTTTTTCCGGAATCGAGTTCAGTTCTCGCCGCGAATTATCCTTATGTCTTCTAACGAATGAAACCGGGTGCCACGAATTGGTAATTTGAGTTTAGGAAAAAGAAAAAAGTCGACTGGAGCTATATCTGGTGAGTGAGGTGGCTGCTCGATGGTATTTGTTGAGTTTTTGGTCAAAAATTCGTTCACAATGATGGCCTTGTGGGAAGGCGCATTATCGTGGTGCAAAATCCAAGAATTTTCATTCCACAAATCTGGCCTTTTCGTCTAATTTTCTCTCTTGAACGCTGCATAACGCTTTAATAACACTCTTTTTTTATCGTTTGACCTTCTGGCGCGACGGTCAAAGAAAACAGTCAACGTGACTTTGACTTTGGCGCGGTTTCTTCGGTTTCGGTTCAGTTGGAAGACGCCACTCCGAAGCTTGTTGACTAGTTTGCATGTCAAACTAGTAAACCCACGTCTCGTCACCAGTAACAATGCGTTTCATGAATGTTGGGTCGAAATTGACTCATTTAAGCGTGTCCTCTTTTGCGATTGAGTTTTTGGAGAAAATTCAGGTCTTTTGGGACTAGCCGAGCGGCAACATGTTTCATATCCAATTGATTATTTAAAATGGTACGAATCGACTCGTGTGACACAGAAAGTTTGACGCTAGCCGTCTCTCAAACTTGAATGAGGATTTTCAGTCACTATTTAGTTCAATTTTGCGATGTTATCTTCAGTAGCAGACGTTGATGGCCTACCTACGAGGCAAATCTTCCATCACATCTCGACCGCTTTTGAACGCTTTGTACCACTCACAAACACGTGTTTTTGATAAAGTCGATTCACCGTAAGCCTTCTGTAATATTTTCAGAGACTCCAAACACGAAATTCCATTGGCGATGCAAAATTTAAGACAAACTCTTTGTTCGATGTTTTTGTCCATTATGAAATTCGCAATACACACTAGATATGGTATAACTAAAAACTATACTGTATTTCATCTAATTATCAAATGTAACTCAAGCTCCGCGCCAAAATGGAACAGTTGTGCCAATCTAACAACAACAAAAAAAATATAATTTTGAATTTGAAACTATAAACAAATCATCAATTCCCGAAACTTTTTAGACAGAATGTTTAGTAATAAGCGCTACAATAACGTAAATAAGGCTACTGAAACTATCTTCACTGTGCAATTACTACCCGCAGAGCGCGTATCCCCCTAGATAACTGTTATATACGGCCATGTACAGACATGTTATAAAGATAGTAAGTTTTCATACTCAACTCTCAACATTCAAGCGATTGTCGACCTTACAAGCTAGAGAATAAGGTCTGTAGAACGTTGGATTACCTCTTACCTAAGTACAAAACGAGTGAGGTGGTGTTGGTAAACGAAAAATGCACAGAAGCAGAATAGAATACTGTATTTATCATACTCACTCTCGATGTTTGACCTGCTATGTTTTTATTGATTTTTGGGATTTAATGAAGACTACTTTACCCGAAGAAGCAGTTTTAAGACGCTATCGGGTCTGAAGCAAGTCGTTTACGCGATAAGTCATTTGACATTCGAGGCTTGTCGAATACGTACAATAATATTTCAATGGTTCTTTATTTTTATCACTTTACCAAACATTAAAACACAGTATTCTGTGTTTTCACTAACCTTGAAATGAAATGAAATGAAATGGAATTCTTTTTTTTTATATTGGACAACATTACATACATTGCTCTGATCCTAAGGTAAGTAGCTAAAGCGCTTGTGTTATAGAAATCAGAAACAACGACGGTACCACAACACCCAGACCCGATATAGAAAAGTTCGTTTTCTACATTGACCCGACCGGGAATCGATCTTCCGGGTACTTATACACTCTAAAGCTCTTTATATGAAAATTAAAAACCATTAAAATAGTCTGACAATGCGTTTCGTTCGACGAGGCAAATCATGAAATAAATTACATGATGACTGTTATTAAAAACATGCATTGTAAGAAAAGACTCCTCCTCACCTCAGATTTATGAAAATTAACAGAAGTATATTCTTGAAAATTTGTAAATTTAAGTTAGTAAGAGAAATTCCGATTTCTAAAAATTTTAAATTGTACTATACATTAATGAAAGTGAACTGTAAATTTTAAGGCTACTTCTATGCTTTACCCGCTCTCCGGGTTGGTGTATCACAGCAAATTGTTATTATTTCTCTGTAAAGCTGGTTGTATAGTTTGTTGCCGTTTCTTTTTATGAAGCATTGGCTGTAGATTGTAAGCTTAAAGTTTGCTTTGTATTTACAACTTTTTCTTCTTACTCGAGTTGGGAAGAACTTTAAATGTTATTCCCTTTAAGTATAAGTACATACAGGGCAGAGTAGAGGGCACTAGACCACGCGGAAGATCACCCATGCGATGGACCGACCAAATCAAATCCGCAGTTGGCGATCCGTAGTATGAGTGTTCCAGAAAAAACAAATGTCGCTATAAGTGGAGAGAAATCGTGAAGCGCATAACATCGGCCTCTAAGCTTGGCACATGATGACCACGACCGCTCTGACAAGAGTGTCACGAAGAAGAAGATAAGTACATACAATATTAATTTAATCATCGAAAGTACAAACTTTTATCTTCGTATGTCATTTAAACGTTTAAAATTAATTCTCAAGCGAAAACAATAATTGTATAAGACTATAAATCTCTATGATGCTGCATTAATATTTAAAAAAGGTTTTTTAATAGTTCAGTGTCGTTTATTAATAGTTCAGTTACCAATCACTAATTTAATAACAATATTTTTTTGTTTTTTTATCTAATATTTAGAAATCATTTATTTATTTATTGGATTTACATTATACAGGATATACAAAAGAATGGGACACTCCTTAAAACCACGCGATCAGCAGGTTTCGATGTTTCGAAATCGTAATTTTATTTTCAGATGCTCCATACATTATCATCAAGGTATGCGCGAGTAAGTTTGTATGGGGAAGCTGAAAAATTTTTATCGATTTCGATGTTGCTCCCATAGAAAAAGTTTTTATATATGAGCAATTGATCACGTGGTTTTAAGGAGTGTCCTATTCTCTTGTACACCCTGTATAACATTTTATACAATAAAAAAAGTGTTAAAGAGGGGAACGTGAACTCAAACTATACAATCAAGCAATGTGCATATTTTAGAAAAAATAGAAAATGATTTATTTGTTGTGACAGTGTGTGTGTGTGTGATCATAGTTTTTAAATAGGTACTGTTAAAATTATTTAGTTAGAAGTTACTGCACGTCATATTAGTTTGGAAGTAAGTTTTTTTCAGCAGTGGGTGGGTCATTATAGGCTCACGCGGTTGGCACTAGCAAATTGTCTAATAAATCATTTTGTTTAATTACTACACTCCGGGCCCCAATTAACCGGTTGTGTGGAATAGCGCCTCTGTTATTTAATCTATGGCCCCAATACAAATTTACACAGTAGTTTAAGCAGATGAACTTGTTAACTCGGACTCGTGTAGAGAGTATGGCCCCTTAATTGGAGTGTCTTTAGTTGCTGTATAGAGAGTAATTATAGCCCAATGCTTTTAACGTCCGATGCTGAAACCAATCACCGATATCATTAGCTTCTTTACCTTTTTGTTTTAATATAATGCAATGCATCAACTCCTTGTACAGTCATGTTGATGGCGATAAATTTCGACAAACGTTTGACAACTTTTACGTCATTTTGTGTTATGATATATCTCGTTGAAAGGACACAAACAGCTGGGGGACTTGCACGATAGTGTATCTTTCGTTCGGTAGTATATCCCTAACAAATTAACATGGCCAGTCTCATGTGTCAATCCTTTGACCTCTCTATAAGAAAGGTAATAAAGAAGACGTCAATAATTACCGACCTATAACACTTATTCCGATCCTATCAAAAGTGTTCGAGAAATGTATGTACTCTCAACTAATAGCCTTCTGCAACAAATTTAAAATTATTAAAAGTGAACAATACGGTTTCCAAAAAAGTAAGTCGACTACACTGGCAATTTTTAATCTTGTTGATGCAATATTGACTAGTATCAATAATAAAAAATTAACTACCGCAATATTTTTAGACTTATCGAAGGCCTTTGATGTTGTGCCACATAATCTATTGTTGCAGAAGCTAGAAACAGTTGGCATCAGGGGCCTACCCTTACAATGGTTGTCATCTTATTTACATAATAGGAAACAGCGTGTCATGATAACTAAAGTACACAATAATGAAATGAAGTTCTACTACTCTAACTATAGAAATAATAATTTTGGTGTCCCACAGGGAAGTATATTGGGCCCCATTTTGTTTATTTTATATATAAATGATATTGTGGACACGATGGAACATAAATGTATTTTGTATGCCGATGACATCTCTATTATAGTAACAACTAACAGACATAAAAATTCAATAATCAAACATGAACAGGACATTAACGACACAATCGACAAAATTTTGAAATGGCTAGATAGTAATAACTTGAAAATTAATTTAAATAAATCTAATTATATCCAATTTAATCAATCTAAACATCCTAATTGTAACTTTAATCTGAATATATTAAAAATCAAGCAGGTATCACAAATAAAATTTCTCGGCATAATTCTAGATCAAGATTTGAACTGGAAAATGCACGTATCTGACCTTTGCAAAAGGATTAATAAATTTGTTTATGCAATTTACCAGATCAAAAACGTCACTGATCGAAGGACTGCAATTTTGTCGTATCAAGCCTATATTGAGTCCATAATTCGCTATGGTATCGTCATATGGGGAAACAGTACAGACAAAAACAAAGCGTTCATTTCACAAAAGAAATGCATACGAGCAATCGTTGGAATTTCACCTAGAAATTCATGTGAGCCCCACTTTAAAAATCTTGCTCTACTACCGCTGCCATGCCTCTATATATATGAGGTATGCAATTTTGTGATCAGACATAAGAATTTATTTGGAAAAACTTATGATCTAAAAAACACAAGAGTACGCAGAGATCCCCATCGGCTTAATCTAAAAGAAAACCCTAAGTCTTCTAAATTCAATAAAAGTTGCCTAGCAATGTGCGTAAAAATTTACAATCATATACCGAACGACATCAAAAATTATAATTTACCAGTACTTAAAAGACATTTGTTCCGCTGGCTGAACCACCATAATTTTTATAGTCTCGAGGACTTTTTCAATTTTAAAAAACGAACTTAGGTTAAGGTCTTTCAACACTGACTCGGTAATTTGTATAGTAGTTCATAATATAATGAAATTCGGACATGAGCATTTGACATTGTATTTATTGTTATCAGATTTATTTGACATTTTTTTTAAATATTATTTTTCATTTTTAATTGTACCCTAACATTTGCATGCTAATTTGTGTAGCCCAAATATGTGATTCTTTTATTGTATGTTAACACCTTGTTATACCATGTTTGACGCAAATAAATGATTGATTGATTGATTGATTGATTGATTGATTTGATAAAATACGACCAACTCGATCTAGCCGTGTAAAACTACCGACCGTTTTCAATTGTTCATAAACTGTCAAACCTTTGATACGGGGGAATGGATGTTTTAATTTGATCGGATAATACGGCCGACCGTACGATGCGCTTTCGTATGAGGCCTCCAGGAAAGTAGTCCATAGTCTGTAAGGCTACAATGGTCCAATTATTTACTTTTCCGCTTGATCCTCCCTCCTCAGCAATACCAATTTTCGTCTATCGCTATGCAAAAACGGTTTATCGCGTTTCAAATTGATCAACATTTTCAACGACTCAATAAATATTTTGAAGAATAAGCTATTAAAATACTTCCAGTTTACCATTACAGGTTGATTTAACTTTTTGAGGTTTTTTAATTCATTTGATTGTAGTTTTAGAAATAAAAATCTTTATTGGCAAGTGTTGTGTACACCTGCAATTGGCAAACATATAAGACTAAGACCTTTCTACTGTAATTGTTTTTTATGTCTTGCTGTTGGTGTGCCTTTTTTATAAAATAAAATCAAACCTTCCCAGATAGTGGTATGGTATTCTGTAGACAAAATATTTAATTTAGATTAGTGTTATTCAGTGACTAGTTTCACTGGAACTAAAATCTACTGACTGTCCTCTTCTTGTGTTATGGCGCTGAGTTATGGCGACCTCTCGAGGAACTTGACCTGATTTAAATCTATGCTCTGCAGTTTAAATGTTGGCCAATTCTGCGCATCCGCAGTTAGAAATGTGAAATGATTAATAGCTGATGTCAAAATAGTGGTGCAGTGTGTTCAAAAAAGTAGCAGCCAATAGAACCTAATCAAATAGCAAAGTTATTAAAATAAAAATATATTAATAAAACTATTGGATGATATACTTTCCTACCTGCCTGAAAATTCTGTTGATCTCCTTATTCTAGCGCCTTTGACTTTTAAAAACAAATAGGTCCTAGGGAACCTATTCCTTTCATCAGGGAAACCATAAACGATACCAAAAGCACAAAATAAACAACTCTGAGTCTCTGACTATGAGTAACTAAATAATGAGCGTTGTATTGACGAAGTACTCGACGCCTCTTTAAAAATGTCCATACCATCGTTTTCATGCAGCTATAAGCTATAAATTCTAAGCTTATGCTGCTCCTAAATCGCAATCTGATACGAAAACATACCGTTACCGATTCGAATTCGGTGTTAATTAAATTATAGCTGAAGTAGTAACCCAGTTCGGTGATTAATTGATAAGCTCCGACGATGGGTATGCTTTAATAATTATGCACTAACGATTGCCCGTGGCTCTGCCTGCAACGAATTTGTTTATTACAGAAGAGCGTTAATATCAAACTTTTTATTCATCAACGTCATCATCAACAGCCTATATCAGTCCACTGCTGGACACAGGCCTCTCCAAACCCCTTTTTGCCATAATCGCCACGCTTGGCAGGCGGGTTGGCGATCGCAGTTTGGCCAATGGTGGAGAGGAGACGCTGCTGCCCGTCTTCTTATGGTGGTTCTCCTGTAGTCGCCTCTTACGACACCCATAGGAAGAGAAGGGGTGGTGCAATTCTTTTTACGTGCCGGCACCACACCACAACTTTTTATTATGTGTCATGAATTACGATGCTGACATACATTGTATTAACGAGGTATGTCAGCAATAAAAAAAAAATCCTAACCACATTATGAAAAGTTTTCTCAATTGACTTTTAACTTAAATTTACAGGTAAAGTTACAAATAAATTAAGAAAAATGATATTATATTATTCTAAGGTGGTCCCATAATAGATGCGTGATCGATAAAAACAATATAATTATTTAATCTGCTAATTTCAAACATGTGTGAAACAGTGTCGTAAAAGACTTTATAAAAGTGATTCTCCTTATATTAGGTCAGTCATCGTGAAAAAAATCGGTATACAAAATACTTTAACACACAACTCTAAGAAACTGTTTGTTTGCCTGGGATCAAAACAGGGTATATAATATTAAAAAATACTAGTCTATTTGCATGTAGTTAATATTCACACAACAGCAGCTGTTACTGTAGCACACAACAGTAGCTGCTACGTTTGTCATTTAATTGTAGACAAAAACTTATAGTAATAAATCTTTAAAGCCTTTATACATTCTAAAGAGAACTGTGATAAAAAACCGGAGAATATTTCGTAAACATTACATTTATTTTTCATGAAAACCTCCCAAATATCCAAACGCGCGCGTCATTTTTAACGCGAGAGAGAATTTCCCCTCGTCGCTATATTATTAAATTTCTCAAGATGACGTCCGACTACTGACATAAGACCGAAAACGAGCTAAGCGAGCGAGGCTTCCATGTAACTCGATCTCGAGCGAACTCTGAAAAACGCGAAGCCGTTTTCCGTCAAATAATATGTTTAAACTCGTCATCGGTAGGAAAAGGCGATAATTTGTGGGCTTCTTGTTTACTGCCGAGTTTTATTTCATTGTGATTTGATGTATCAATATTAGGTTTAGCGAAAATACTTTTTGTCTTTCCAGTAATCAGTCTTGCTTCATCAGGGTTGTTGTGTATTTTTAAACTTGTTTTCGGAACTCAGTATATCAAATCTTGGAAATAGATTTTAATCTGCTTACGATTGTCGTATCGATTTTCTAACTAAATTATACATAATCTGGATGAATACAATATAATATTATCGCACTATTTTATAACTGTCTTAATGGCATGATGATATTGTGTTTTACTTTATAAATAAATAAAAATTAAATGAAATCATTAACTCTTACGATAAATCTAGGAGACGGATAGTGTAATTGTTCAATAACTTCTAGTAAAATATATGAGTTTACACTCTTGTCTATCATAGACAATTTGGCAAATCTCTTACTCCTTGAGAAGAGATCAATGAACATTCGCATAACGAAGGTGGTTTCCGAACTTTTTGACTTTATGAATGTGGGTTTTATTTTTGATTGATAAAAAGTTTAAAAAACAACAACTTCGTTTTTGTCACACATGTTGAAACAAGAACAACAAGCAATTGTTGATCAAACCTAACTTTATGGCACCTTTTTTCTGAAATGGCAAATTTTCCTACAACTGCCTGCCTGATAAATAAATAAATAATAAACAATAAAATAACATTCTAAACAAAGAAGGTTACTGTTAAAACTAGATTACTGTTAATCTATTTTAACAGTATTTTTTTTTTTTTTCCTGTCCAAAATGGAACCCACATTCGGAAGTCACCCCCGTATGCACCTGTTAAATTTGATGCATACTTCCAGGGACACTCTGTACAGCCCCTATAGCATGAGCAACAGAACACGATATGATATGATATAGCTATATATTCTAAACTAAACATAAGTACCTAATAAATTAATTTTGGAGTCGGTGCGAATGAACACATTTTAACTCTCCATGGAGTCTGCGTTGAGCACCGACTCCAAAAATAACTGATTAGCTACTCATGTTTAGTTAATAAATTATTATTTTTTCGCCTTTTAGTTCATTTTTGAAGTCGGTTCCTAGTTTTTTTTTAACTTTTTTTTATGAAAGTTGGGTGTCGATAAATCGCTATATTATCATATTATATCATATCGTGTTTTGTTGCTCATGCTAGATGGGCTGGTAGTATTAAATAACAATTTACGCGAGCTACTAATATGGTATTTTCTTACTTGTTTTACACAAAAATAAGCATACATAGACAAATAAAAGGTTATGTTACGAAGATTATCTTACGGAAACAATCTGTTTCTTCATTTCGATAACAAACGCGTTGAAACTTGTTATTAAATTAAATTTGAACCAAAGCTTGTTTGCGCAAGTACGAGTAAGTACAGCGTGGCTTACAAATTACAGCTGGCAACACCTGGCAAAACTTTTGAGGATCTTGAACTCTGATCATGTGGAAGAAAGAGTAAGAAGATTTTTGGATATGGCAAGAGACTGAGTTTTTATACCTATTACCGAAGAAGTAGGGGAGTTCTTGAGTGGAGATAACAACTTGGTAAAACTTTGACTTTGACTTTGTTGAATTACTTGCGGGTGGAAAATAGCCGAAGAACACACTCAGTTTCGTGCATTAAAAAGTCCGTCCAACAGAAGTCTGACGTGGCTGCTTATGATAAGGTTGCACATAGAAATATCATCGATTTGGAACTTGTACTTTTGTTTTTATTTCATTTAATAAGAGCAACTAAAAATCTACACTTATACAATTAACAAGTAATTAATATAATATTAGTTAAATGTAAATTAAGTTACCGCCACGACTTTCAAATGTGTATGTATATTATATTTCACTTTTAAAATAAATAAAGTGTCTTTTTAGGAGTCAGTTTTAGACTTGGTAGAAGCCAAAAAAATATTGGTAAGAATTACATGGTAAGTACTTCAACAACCAATTTTCTGAATTTGGGGAGGGCGTTAGAAAATATGTCTATACCTAACTTATTTTTTTTTCAAGAGGGTGATAAATCTGCACTTGTTATAAAAATGGAGTGTACCAGATTTTGTGGCAAACATGCATCTGGCAAAGGACCGATCTTCATGGAAATCCTTGGGAGAGGCCTATGTCCAGTAGTGGACGTCTTTCGGCTGATGGATGGATTGATGGATGATGCATTTCCCTAGCGATCTTCCCTACATAAATAAAATTTAAAAGGTAACATGTCTTTTCGAGAATTTTCAGAGGCTGTTGATTACAAACAACTCCAACCAATTTACAGATAAGTCTGTTCAAATAATGAAACATATATTTATTCTTTGTGTTTGGCTTAGCTAAAAAACACCGCCATATAATAGACCATTGTTAATTGCTGACTAGGACACGTTTTATGCTTAGTGAGTTTCTTTTCCTGCTTATCCTCATCACCATCAAACCAACCATGTAGTCCCTGAAGCGGTACAGTTCGATGACCTATCTTTAGGACGTGTACAAGTACCTGGAACAGAAATATGCTACTGAGGCTGCTGAAGTTTATTCTTTTAAAGCAGCTTTTTATGCTTTAAAACTAGAAAACCATATCCACAGATTCTTACTTCTTAGATGCAAAGATTCAAAGTTTGTCAGTGCTAACGAAGTTGAGGTACGTAACAATCACGCGCGGGTTTGATTGTGAACTCTTTGTGCCAAGTTTAAGGTTTATTGTTTTCCAGTAAGAATATCATACTAATTAGGTTAGATTGAGGGAAAGAGAGAAAAGGCAGACCAAGAAACATATGGAATACATCAAAGAGAAAGTACAGGCATAGGTACCTACAGGACGCGTTATAATAGAAGGTAAAATGAACTCTTTTTTGTTTTTCTAGTTTAACTATGTTGTACTATGAAATTTTAAAGAATGAAAGTATAATAATATATTAAAAATGAGCTGATCACATGAGATGATGGTGCTAGGAGTTGATTAGCGGAACTCTTCAATGGTCACTACTTGAACCTTTTAGTTGAGATCATTTGATTGATTTTTACGTTTCTATATCAAAAGCGTGTTTAATAGTTTTTGCAGTTATAAAATTAACATTACATATACTATAAGCAACAAGGTATTTACTTGTTAATTTTTTAAATAATTCCAATGTTTAGTGGACCTTATCATGAAGGTTTTGCGAGCTAGAAACTGGAAATGATAATAAATTTAAGTTTTTATTAAACGTACTAGTTATTTTACAAATAAATTGTCCATTAAACGCATAACCATTTACGCATTCAGACTTACAGTAGGTATTTAGCAACAACAGTATTTGAATTGGACATGTATTGGTTTTGTATCAGTTAATTCAGACAGAATTGTACAGTTTGCACGTTCGACAAATACTCGTATAAATGCTGCATAAGGCTGATCGGCAAACGGTTCATTTGCTAATTGAGGTACATTGCAATTCCGATGTAGTTTATGTGAGATATTCTCAATTGTGGAATATGGATAATCGTATTCCAGGGGCATTAATGCATAGATCTGAGATGGTACGGTCAATTGCAGAAGTCGCAGAAAATATTTAATCAAAGAGGATACGTTTTTTCTTGTATAACCTTTTTTCCCATACTTTCTTTTTTTGGTGTACCTACCTTGTTTAAAGTATCATCTATCTACGTATTTCTGAACGTAACTTTACAATTTAAGTTAACTTTATAACCTCTAACTAATAAATATAGCATAAATTAGGTCTGCATAGCCGTGAAAAAAAAAAAAACTTCTAATCAACGGCACTTTGATATTTACAAGAAAAGGAATCAAAACCTATTAGATACTTCCCGTTGATGAATTATGAAACTTTACAACTAACGTTAAATTGACAATAAGCAATATCGTTTTTGCTATAAAATAGTGTAGAAAACTATCGATAGTATGGGTATCGTTTATTAACATTCCTATGGACTAGAGTACTAGACAATCAACATACTTTTTCCCGGAAAGCAATTCATCGATGTTTTATCGATAAACCACGTGGCGCACCAGAGATCATCCCTAAAGTGAGACTACCCAATATCCTTCTGTTATTTTATTGCTGTACTTAGATAATATTGCAATAAAAGTAGTTTCGACTCAAATCAATATTAGTGTAGCTAGGTTACAGTATCAAATAGCAATAAAACTATCGGACTAGCCGATTACGGGCTCACGATTCGGTGGCAGATGCCTTTTATTGAGCCGAGCCGCTACCTAGATTACTCGAATACATATTGAAGCCACTTCAGATTTTATAGTCTACGTCTGGTCCATGTTACATAAGGTCAGCAAAATACATAGTTTTTAAACTGAAAGTAAACCTGGCTCATTTTTTAACCGACTTCAAAAAAGGAGAAGGTTCTCAATTCGTTTGAATGTTGTTTTTTTTTGTATGTTTGTTACGCGATTACGCCGTCAATTATGGACCGATTTCAAATATTGATTACGTATGTTTTAGTCCATATTATTTTTCGCTTTTTAGTTTCATTTTGAAGTCGGTTTTTAGTTATATATTGTTTTAAACTTTCATGGTCACTAACATTAGAATAGTTTATTACGGGATTGCTACCACGTACCTTATTTTTGAGTTCCCGATATTTCGGAACTGTTGCAAGCGCCATGATCACGGAGTAACTGAGTAACGGTTTTTAGTTTTTTATTAAACTTACTTTATTGCCATATCACCTTTGGAAATAGTTAACCTTGTCTAGTTAAAAGAGTGGTTCGGATTTTTTAATGGTTATTAATTTTGATCTTATTTTTAAAAGTGAGGATAACGATCATATTTGTTTAAGTAGTAAAGTGAAACTAAACGCTTTGCTTTGTCTAATAGTCAATTAAATAAGAATGCCTTATCAATCCCACAAAAACTTCACCCAAAAACAACAGGTTAGCAATAGCGAGTTTTATGGGGAAACCAACATTGTTATTTCTTTTTCGATGTTGTTTCAATATATAAAAAGTTGGACCACCAGAAACCGTTACCGTTGAACCGTTAAATGATGTGTGTTAAAATGTGTAACATTCTATAACTAACCCGAGCTTTGTTTAAGTTAAAATTTTTAGGATTCCGTACCCAAAGGATAAAACGGGACCCTATTACTAAGGCTCCGCTGTCCGTCTGTCTGTCTGTCCGTCCGTCTGCCACCAGGCTGTATCTCTTGAACCGTGATAGTTAGACAGTTGAAATTTTCACAGATGATGTTTTTCTAATGCCGCTATAACAACAAATACTAAAAACCAGAATAAAATAAATATTTAAGGGTGCTCCCCTGTGAAAACGGTTTTCTTTTGTTTCAGCTATATATAATTTATGAAGCCGTTCTGTGGACTTTAAATGTACGCAAAGATGACAGTAAGTTATAACACGCTTGGTGAAATAAATCAAAACTCATAGATCTCTAAGGACCTATTATTTACCTTGTAGTTTATGTTGCGTCTGCTGTAAAATTGATATTTAAAGATCAACCTTTAAAACTGCTATTAATATATCTACAGAGTAGGTAGGTACTAGACAGTGAAATTGATATTTTGATTATTTAGTCTGTAACAAGAGGAATACATTAAAATAATGACTCCTTATGCCCATGTTTTAAGGTCATGAAATGCAGTAAAGTTATATTTTAAAGTTACACTCTATTTTGTTTAGATTGTTTTTTTCATCTATCATCTCGCCGTATATGGAAAATATCTAACGATTAGTGTTGCCGAACTATCGATAGTTTAGCTATCGATAGTTGACCTCAGAAATCATCTATAATATCGATATGCCTATCGATAGTATCGATAGTATCGATACTTTCGATAGTATCTAATCTCGATTTCGGATGCACTATCGATAGTATCGATACTATCGATAGGCATATCGATATTATAGATGATTTCTGAGGTCAACTATCGATAGCTAAACTATCGATAGTTCGGCAACACTAATCGTTAGATATTTTCCATATACGGCGAGATGATAGATGAAAAAAACAATCTAAACAAAATAGAGTGTAACTTTAAAATATAACTTTACTGCATTTCATGACCTTAAAACATGGGCATAAGGAGTCATTATTTTAATGTATTCCTCTTGTTATAGACTAAATAATCAAAATATCAATTTCACTGTCTAGTACCTACCTACTCTGTAGATATATTAATAGCAGTTTTAAAGGTTGATCTTTAAATATCAATTTTACAGCAGACGCAACATAAACTACAAGGTAAATAATAGGTCCTTAGAGATCTATGAGTTTTGATTTATTTCACCAAGCGTGTTATAACTTACTGTCATCTTTGCGTACATTTAAAGTCCACAGAACGGCTTCATAAATTATATATAGCTGAAACAAAAGAAAACCGTTTTCACAGGGGAGCACCCTTAAATATTTATTTTATTCTGGTTTTTAGTATTTGTTGTTATAGCGGCATTAGAAAAACATCATCTGTGAAAATTTCAACTGTCTAACTATCACGGTTCAAGAGATACAGCCTGGTGGCAGACGGACGGACAGACAGACAGACGGACAGCGGAGCCTTAGTAATAGGGTCCCGTTTTATCCTTTGGGTACGGAATCCTAAAAATTTTAACTTAAACAAAGCTCGGGTTAGTTATAGAATGTTACACATTTTAACACACATCATTTAACGGTTCAACGGTAACGGTTTCTGGTGGTCCAACTTTTTATATATTGAAACAACATCGAAAAAGAAATAACAATGTTGGTTTCCCCATAAAACTCGCTATTGCTAACCTGTTGTTTTTGGGTGAAGTTTTTGTGGGATTGATAAGGCATTCTTATTTAATTGACTATTAGAGAAAGCAAAGCGCTCAGTTTCACTTTACTACTAAAACAAATATGATCGTTATCCTCACTTTTAAAAATAAGATCAAAATTAATGACCATTAAAAAATCCGAACCACTCTTTTAACTAGACAAGGTTAACTATTTCCAAAGGTGATAAAGCAATAAAGTAAGTTTAATAAAAAACTAAAAACCGTTACTCAGTTACTCCGTGATCATGGCGCTTGCAACAGTTCCGAAATATCGGGAACTCAAAAATAAGGTACGTGGTAGCAATCCCGTAATAAACTATTCTAATGTTAGTGACCATGAAAGTTTAAAACAATATATAACTAAAAACCGACTTCAAAATGAAACTAAAAAGCGAAAAATAATATGGACTAAAACAAACGTAATCAACATTTGAAATCGGTCCATAATTGACGGCGTAATCGCGTAACAAACATACAAAAAAAAACAACATTCAAACGAATTGAGAACCTTCTCCTTTTTTGAAGTCGGTTAAAAAATGAGCCAGGTTTACTTTCAGTTTAAAAACTATGTATTATGCTGACCTTATGTAACATGGACCAGACGTAGACTATAAAATCTGAAGTGGCTTCAATATGTATTCGAGTAATCTAGGTAGCGGCTGGGCCCAATAAAAGGCATCTGCCACCGAATCGTGAGCCCGTAATCGGCTAGTCCGATAGTTTTATTGCTATTTGATACTGTAACCTAGCTACACTAATATTGATTTGAGTCGAAACTACTTTTATTGCTATATTATCTAAGTACAGCAATAAAATAACAGAAGGATATTGGGTAGTCTCACTTTAGGGATGATCTCTGATGCGCCACGTGGACTATCGATATAACATCGATGAATTGCTTTCCGGGAAAAAGTATATTGATAGTCTAGTCCATAGGAATATTAATATACGACACCCATACTATTGATAGTTTGACAGCACAATTTTTTAGCAAAAACGATATTGCTTATTAGTAAAGTTTCATAATTCGTCAACGGGAAGTACCTAATAGATTTTGATTCGTTTGCGATTCGAGATTCGAGTATAAAATGCGGTTAATAAGATGTTTTTTTTTTCACGGCTATGCAGACTTAACTTATTGATATAATAATAGTTAGAGATTACAAAGTTAACTTAAATTGTAAAGTTACGTTCAGAAATATTATGTAGATCGATGATACTTTAAACAATTTAGGTAGGTAGGTACACCAAAAAAAGAAAGTATGGGAAAAAAGGTTAAACAAGAAAAAACGTATCCTCTTTGATTAAGTATTTTCTGCGACTTCTGCAATTGACCGTACCATCTCAGATGGAATACGATTATCCATATTCCACAATTGAGAATATCTCACATAAACTACATCGGAATTGCAGTGTACCTCAATTAGCAAATGAACCGTTTGCCGATCAGCCTTATGCAGCATTTGTACGCGTATTTGTCGAACGTGCAAACAGTACAATTCTGTTTGAATTAACTGATACAAAACCAATACATGTCCACTACACCAATGTAGTTTATGTTGCGTCTGCTGTAAAATTGATATTTAAAGATCAACCTTTAAAACTGCTATTAATATATCTACAGAGTAGGTAGGTACTAGACAGTGAAATTGATATTTTGATTATTTAGTCTGTAACAAGAGGAATACATTAAAATAATGACTCCTTATGCCCATGTTTTAAGGTCATGAAATGCAGTAAAGTTATATTTTAAAGTTACACTCTATTTTGTTTAGATTGTTTTTTTCATCTATCATCTCGCCGTATATGGAAAATATCTAACGATTAGTGTTGCCGAACTATCGATAGTTTAGCTATCGATAGTTGACCTCAGAAATCATCTATAATATCGATATGCCTATCGATAGTATCGATAGTATCGATACTTTCGATAGTATCTAATCTCGATTTCGGATGCACTATCGATAGTATCGATACTTTCGATAGTATCGATTGTGGTTGCAATATTCAGCAGCAATAGTATCGATACTATCTATGGTGCACCCGATATTGAGCTTAGATAGTATCGATAGTATTTCTTTATACAGATACTATTATGCCAAACTGAGCTATCGATACTATTGTTTTTGGCCAACTATCGATCTACTATTGATAGTCAACTATCGAGCGATAGTCTATCGAGCGGCATCACTACTTACGATTACCCATGATAGATAAATGCTCTTTATTGCACACCACATAAAAGGAATAACATGAAAAAGTTCATTAGAAGCGATCTCTTCCAGACAACTTTCAAGTACTCTAGCGACACTAACGCTGCTGTGGAGGGTTTTTGAACTGTTATTTACTGCTTTAAGTTGGACACTTTATTAACTATTCTCCCATGTAAGATGGTACTCCTTTATACTTTCTACTCTCCATATTTTCTTCTTCAACGGTTGTCGGTTCTGTGACCCATGTGGCCTGCTTATTGCACTTTCCTTCTTATCAACACATGAGTAGTTAACATCACAGTATATATTATATAGAGGATGTACAAAAGAATGGGACGCTCCTTAAAACCACGTGATCAGCTGGTCATATACAATAACTTTTCCTATAGGAGCAACATCGATATCGTGATTTTATTTTCAGATACTCCGATTATCCGATGATATATACCTCGATAGGTATGCAAGTAAGTTTGTATGGAAATGCTGAAAAAAAATTCTAGATTTTGATGTTGCTCCCATAGTAAAAGTTGTTGTATATGATCAGCTGATCACGTGGTTTTAATGAGAGTCCCATTCTCTTGTACACCATGTATAGATATATGTACTGCGTCAACATGCACTTGTTGGGCTATAAATACAGAGACTGAAAAATAGTAGATTATCCGCTACAAAAGCTACTATAGACGACCCCGTAGCTGAGAGGCGAGCATGGCGGACTGGGCATCGCCGCCATCTCTGAGGTTCCGGGCTCGATTCCCAGTCAGGTCAATGTGGAAAACAAGCTTTTCTTATTGCCTTGGGTCTGGGCGTTGTGAGGCCGTTTTTGTTTCCGATTTTAATAACACAAGTGCGTTAGATACTAACTTTAGGATCAGAACAAGGTATGTAATGCTGTCCAATATTTATTAATTATGTTATTTTGAATTGTAGTTTAAAAACGATAAAAAAACAAACATGGCTTTCAGTTTCAACCTCAATATTTTTCGTAGAATTTAGTGAGTAGGTGGATAAAGTCCTTCTAGTCTCATTACCTTGTTCTTCTTACTGACTGGCCACTTTTTACTTGACACCTAACAAAAGTAATTAATCAAGGTAGGCTTTTTACCTTTGTCCGGGAAATACGAGACACCCGAGGGATCTTTCGGGCTTTAATTAGCTTCGTCAGACTTTTAACACGAAATGCTTTGTACAGTGACGCACACTATCATACTATTTTTAAACAAATTGTCAGTCAAAATGGAACTTTAATTCGACGGGTGAAGGTCCAAAGGTTGAGATTCAATAGCAAATAGTAGCAGGTCCAATCTGCTTTGCGTTAGTACAAAAGATGTTCGGTAATCGGTCGTTAATGAATGTTCTAGTTTTAGCCAAGAGAAGGATTATACAATTTGTTTATGTATAATGGTATGCGTTTTGTCCACAAACTAGAAGTATGGGCAGACCCTGCCCGGTAGACTGACGACCTAGTTCACCTTATCAAGGTTGTGGGAAGCCGTTGGATGCAAACACTTGCCTATGTCCAGCATTGAACTTTCAAATGCTAAAAAAGATGACGACGCGTTTCGTTCTATGTAAACCGAATCATTATGATTATTAACATTCATTTATTACATTAACATAAACTAACAATTATGTCATCTATTAGAAGTTTAACCATCATCATCATTTTAGCCATTGGACGTCCACCGCTTAACATAGGCACCACCTATGATTTCCAGATTGGCTGGTTGGAAGCGGCCTGCATACAGCGCTTCCTGCAACCTTTAGGCGTTTTGCAGCAAGGCTTGAAACCGCTTCAAAATTAACCGTTATTATAACGGTAAAACCGGTTTTATCGTAAAGTTCCGTTCCGGTGCGGAACCAAATGGGAGCGATACTTTGAACCTAAATAAACCGGTTTATTCCTAGCCGCTTGCGACAATCGCGACGATCGCGTTTTTTAAAGGAAATTCTTCTAAAGAGGTTATACTTACCAGATTTTTCAGAAAATTTACATTTTGTTGGCACTCTATTGTTGAATAGTATAATTGAAATTCACAAAAATATGACGAACATTTACCACGTATTTGATACGATAAATAGGCAAAAAACGTTTTATTGAATAAAAACAAACCCAAGACGCGCTCACCGCTCGCAGATCTTCACGAAACTCAGGTCGTTGTCCTGCCTGAGCGAAATGTTGAACTGGTTAATGAAAAATACCCATATTTTTCCAAACCGGTTTAAAAACCGGTTCAAAGGAACAGAACCTTTTTCAAAAAGTTCCACCTGTAATTACATTAAACCGGTGGTTCAAAAAATTTACCGGTTTCCAAGCCTTGTTTTGCAGATGGCGGGACGGGCCGGGCCGGTCAATTTCACCGCGAAGGATAGCGCAAAGGGAATCCTATACTACTAACGCATACGGAGGACAAAAAAACCGGCGGATACTGGCGGCGCTGTGCTTTGTGTTCGCGGCGAGGGCAGCCGCGGGCATCGACGGGCAGACACGGTCTTTATTGCTTCGCGGTCAGACCGGCCCGGCCTGCATCCAGCGCTTCCTGCAACCTTTAGGCCTCCTCCACACTAGCGTCTTTCAAGCGTCGACGTCGTGGCTTGTGGCAGTGTACAATCTTCTTCTTCTTCTTCTTCTCAGCCTTTTTCTACCATCTTCTTGGTGTAGGCCTCCTTTCTTTCATGCCAGTATCTTCTATCTTGAGCCACCTGTATCCACATCGATCCGGCTTCTCCCTTAATGTCGTCACTCCATCGCATTTGGGGTCTTCCTACCGGGCGTTTCTCTCCCCATGGTCTCCACTCAACAACCGTCTTACACCAGGAATCATGTTTGCGGGCGACGTGGCCTGCCCATTCCCACTTCAGATTCGCTACTCTCTGGACAACATCAGTTACTTTACTTTGCTCTCTCAGCCACTTTTTTGTCATACGGTCTCGCAGTGTAACGCCTACCAGTTTTCTCTCTATCGCTCTTTGGGCAACTCGTGTACAATCATCAGCGTTTAATTGAAATAACACTTGAAAAAAATCATCGACCTCAGGTGGGACTCGAACCCACGTCCCATCGCATGCCGGGCGAGTGCTTTACCAACTAAGCTACCGAGGACGTCACCTGACACAATGAAATTTCTCAAGTGCTTTTTCTCGCTGTCAAAGCCAGCGTATCTCTGATCAATGTTGTAGCTATATGTATAGCTGAGTAGTATACTACCGTCAACGCCCTATATAAATATTTTTATAAAGATTTGACTATTCATAAGATCAAAAATGCGTTTAGTAAAATAATGCTGATGCGCAAGTGTTGCGTCAACACCGATTGGACGCTATGCTACCACGACGCGCGTCAACGCTCGAAAGTCGCTAGTGTGGGGTGTTCCTTACAAGCCCCTCTAGCATGTGCAACAAAACACGATATGATACGATATGATATAGCGATTTATCGCATATTTTTTGTCAAAATAGGAACTTTTATCAAAAAAGCGAACATAACCGTGACGTCGTCGGCACGGACTGTTTCAATAAAAGATCAAGATGGCGGCTATGTTATCATATTTTTTTAAGTAAACAGGCGATAAATCGCTATATCATATCGTATCATATCGTATTTTGTTGATCGTGCTAGAGACTGGCCGTCTGTTTTATACTTTTAATCGCCGTTTATGGGCTCATCTGCTATGGTTCTGAAAAGTCCTATAACATCACTGTTTGAGCCATCATGTTGTGTACCACGGTATAGCTAAAACAATTATGTGTACCTATATAACAAAACAATTTGGCTCCTATAACTCGGTACATGTACCGCCAGGAGCGACGACAGGTATCTGGAGACTTCGTACTTTGTTTAGGGATGGGGTGAGACTTTATCGATAGTATAGATTCGTTTTATTGACGGCTTTGATAGATTTTTTTCCGTATGTGTTTTATAAACTTTAGGCAACGTAGTTTCTTTTCAAAATATATTTTTTAAATTGGCTAGTCTTAATTATACGAAAGGCTAATCATCATTTAAAAGGCTTCAAAAATTCATATTTAGTTTTTACATTGAGCCTAGGTATGCAAATTCGGTGTCTTTTCTGGCGTAAAGTTTATTATTATTTATTAATATTTTTAAATATAAAACAAAGTTGGGTTTATTACAACACTTTTATTTAAGTCGAGAATGGCTGGACCGATTTGCATGGTTCATACTTTGTTGGATTTATCTCCACCCCGAATAGCAGAATAATAATGAAAACATCTGACAAAAAAATAACTGTTAGGCGGTACGAAGTTTGCCGAGTCAGCTAGTTTGTAAATTAAATAAATGCCGATTTACTTATTTTCTTAAATATTGGTGGACAGTCAATGCCTGTAGGGGTTATTTAACAATATAACTTCTATTGTGACTGGAATACCGTCCACCAAGGTGTTAATTAACAAAATTATATCTTGAAGTATTTATTATTATTTGAAGTTTTTTTTAAGGGACCCATTGATTTATAGATAAACTACGAGTAATACAATTAATAAGATAAACAATCAACTATTTGATCAACCTTTAACAAGAATTAACTATAGTTCAAATTGTAGGTACAGGACATATGAAAACACTTTTTTACCGACAAAAAGTATCGACCGTTTCCCAACCCCATCTCAAACTTCTTGCAACAAGAAAGCGAGAGTGTTCAAGTTAGGGTGAAAGTAAACATCTCTGTTCGAAGTTCGTGTTGTAAATTACACAAACGCTTTTCAACTTGTAAAATAATAATATCATAAGATTTAAGCAGCGCTTGCGAGTTAACTTTTTAGGATGGAGTAGGTATGATGGAATAAGATAACTCGAAAATATATTGCAATTTTGTAAAATAAAGAGTTGGCTTGTTTCACGCTGAAAGTATGAGTTAAGAAATTCAAATAATTACTGTAAGCATCCTCGGTTTCTTGCCATGAGGCATGTTTTTTATTTAAGTATGTAGATTTGAGCTTTAGACTGTGCTTTTAGGTCTGTTTATGTATGTACTAGATTTTTTAATATTTTTTTAAATTTTGATTTTATCAGAAGTAAGTAGTATTTTTAACAAATTAAAAAAAAAACAAAAGAATTTGACATAGCTCGACGGATTAGCAAGCTAAAGTGGCATGGGTGGGGCACATAGCACGTAGAACTGACACACTTGGGGCAGAAAGGTTCTAGAATGGAGGCCATGTACCGGCAAGTGCAGCGTGGGGCGTCCACCCACAAGGTGGACAGACGACCTGGTAACGGTTGCGGAAAGTTGCTGAATGAAGGCTGCTTCCAACCGACCAATCTGGAAGTCACTGGGGGAGGCCTATGCAGTGGACGTCCTGTGGCCGGAATGATGATGATGAAAAAAAAAGGAAAGGTAAAAAAAATATATTTCATACAGAAGTAAAAAAATACGTCCCAATGTTACGGGAAATCAGACAATGTTTTTCTTTTGTACGTACACTTATTGCCATTGAGGTATAATGTACTGTACATTATACCTCAGTGCCTGCTGCAGACCTAAGCTAATTTACAAATCCTACTAATAAACAGACCTTTATTTAGAAGTTTCATAAAGTCTTTTATTATTAAAATAACGAGCACCATTGCGGTATCAATCGCTCACAACTATAATTGGGATAGTTTCTCCGCAATTCTTTGAAGTATTACGCACTAACGAAGCTTCCAATCCTCTTTCTGTCCCGTTCGCCGATTCCTTTGACAATTACTCCAATGATGTAGAGGAGTCTACCCTGGGGCGAATTATTCCAATGTTTTTGAGGCTTTGTGGAAATTAAAGGGTAGTTAGAGGTACATTTAATTTTTGACTATTTTATTTTATTTTATTTTTATGTCTGGGATTTTTATTTTTTTTAATAATACGTGTAGTGTCTCTATAACATAAAAGTTATTGAGTATCCCAAATTACTATGACAATATTATCGTAGCGATAATTGCTGTAAACATTGCAATTCTATTTTTTATGTCTAAACCACGGTTTTGTATAAAAGTAAAATTATAAATTGGTCATGTAGGTACTCATGTCATCAAAGTATCAAGAAGTAAAGAAGTGAAAGTAAAATTGTGTGGAATATCATTGAAAAGGTCCCTTAAAATGACATAGGGGTAACTACGCCTTTATTTCGATTTAGGGATCCGTTTGCGAAATATTAAGCTTAAAAGTGCCAATTTTTGTTCGAGTAGCCAATAGTTTAGTTTTTAGAGGGGGCTCTAAAAACTAAACTATTGGCTTAAAAAATCTGGAAAAATTCATGATAATAGTGCTTTTCATGAACTTTTAAGGAAAATCTTAATGGTTAAGACTAGTCTATAGTTCGTTTAAGAGTGATAGTCGTTCAACTTAGTCATTCAAAAATTCCTCAGAGGAAAACATTAAGTGACAAAATAGTTGCTGAAATATATTGTGGTAACGACGGACAACTAGGGAACCCATATACTGCTTGTGGCACGACACGTACTTGGCCGGTTTTTTAAAAATAAATATACCTAATATAAATATTGGACAACATCTCATACACTGCTCTGATCCTAAGGTAAGTAGCTAAAGCACTTGTGTTATAAAAATCAGAAACAACGACGGTACCACAACACCCAGACCCGAGACAATATAGAAAAGTTCGTTTTCTACATTGACCCGACCGGGGATCGAACCCGGAACCTCAAAGATGGCGGCGCCTTATATAGTCCGGCGTGCTCGCCTCTCGGCTACGGAGGTCGTCAATTAAACATTTTATGCAGCAAGAGCGGTATTGAGGTTAGTAAAATGTTTTGCAGTTTTTATCTACAAATTTTCTATATAGGTACCTAATGCGTAATATTTGAAAGAGCAAGCTCAAAATATCAATTAAACTACCCCAAGCAATTATGATGATGAGAAACTAATTGCTAAAGTTATTGTATTAAGTGAGTCATAAATCATAATATAGCATTTTAGACGCCCGAAGCTTATTTTTTCATTACTCTCTGAATAAAACATCCGTAAACAAAACATGAACATGAATAATTTCCCTTTGTCAACCATCTGAAGATGTTCATTAGGAACGCCTCCTCCCCGGTTTCACTCCACTGACATAGAAGTTTGTCTAGAAGATTTCAATTTTAAACCACAAAACAGGAATGCTCAGTGGTTTTTGTGGCAGCAACTACAGCATATAAAAAATCGTTAGTATATTTATTAAACTTTATGGTACAGGTGAAAGGGTTCTCGAGAGGAGACCACGCCTTGGCAAACGTAGTGTAGGACGCCCCCCAGCCCGATGGACCGACGACCTTAGAAAGATGGCTGGCGGTGGCTGGATGAAAAAAGCGGGAGATCGTGCACTCTGGCGTTCTTTGGGGGAGGCTTACGTCCAGCAGTGGACTGCAATAGGCTGAATAGAATAGAATAGTACAGGTGTGTAAAATGTATTGCATTTTCGATTAGGCTGTTCTTATATATACCAACGCTTTTTTTTTCAAATTAAATTATATTAAAAGTATTACGACTTATGTTATTTAACTAAGCTACTTTTAGGTACAAATCTAAATCTAACTGTTTACAAATTGAGAGATATTTGAGCTCCGAAAGAACTTAAAAGGACGCTGAATGGCTACACTGTGTTGCCCTGCAGACTAGCCTTTTCATAATTGATAGTAATAATTATATAAGTCATAAATGATAGTAATATTATCTCGGCTCGTCGATTTTTTTTTGCCCTTAGGCCACAGTAGTGTTATAGCACTGTACACAACACGGGTATTGATGCAACATACCTCTTTTTTATTATTTATTATTGTCACGACGTTTCGGCCTAATTACATAGGCCGTGGTCGCTGGAAGACTGGCGATGTACGGCGCGCCTGCCCAAGCGCGGTGATGAATCTTCACTTACCCGCATTTCTTAATTATTTGTGGCGACCACGGCCTATTTAAGCCGAAACGTCGGGACAGTTATAAATTAAAAGAGGCATGTTGCCTTAATACCCGTGTTGTGTACAGTGTTATAATTAATAAAGAATGCAACAAGAAAGTTTAAAATGTTACACAGTAGTGTTTACTAGTTTCAAGTATTTTTTACTAGTTTCAATTTAGCGGGCCTACTATCCAAATCTAAATTTTGTTTCTACAAAGTAAATTCAGCGAAGAAAACTTGGTGCTAGTGAGTCAGGAATGCTAATTACGACAAGTTTCTTCGTCCGACGCTCATTCCGCGAGAATATTGAGGCACGCATCGTTGATACTGAAATAGTTTTTGGAAAGTGCACAGAAAGTGCGAAATCTGCGTTTAAAAAAACAAGCATAAATAGTGTCGATGCGTGCTCACTCTGTATCAAACTGATTCCTCCCCGGTAAAACAAATTTTGACGTTCGTAGCCTTGCTTATAGCTTTTAAAAATGAGACTTGTAGTGTCATAAAATGTTATAATCTGCGGCTTAGCGGTGGTGGGTGTTATTAACCTTACATCCACTGAGATGTTAATGTTTGTTATTTTTTTATTTATAAAAATTACGCCGCAACCAGGAGTGCCATTCATCACAAAAACTCCGTACTATGTTTATCCCGGCATATTGCTTGATTTGTTGAGCCCAAAGTTTATTCACTGGCCTTACAATATCCCTCTACAACAGGGTACTCACTTAACCATGTAGCATGTAACGTATCTGATACTGTATCAAGTGAGTACGTAGGCACGAGCCTGCACGGCTATACTTAGCAATTTGCAACGGGCCCGCACGGCGGAGTATGGCGTATGGCTTAAACCATTTCATAGTTGCGGTAAAGCTTGTGCCTTGCAGTGGAACGTAAAAAGGTGTACTATATTTTTTTATAATAATATTCCTAACACCTCCAACGCCATATTTATTTTCCAAACCTTTTTGATGGGCGTGTGTGACCTGACCGCACCTTCAATAGCATTTCTCCGGACACCGGTCTTCCGTAGGCCGATAAACCTCTATTATAAACCTCCTTTACCGTGCCTATTTGTTACGTAGATTTTAGGCGTGTTTAGATAGGAGAAATGGGTCAATTACAGCAACGGACGCTTTTGACCCGTTGAGAAGAACGCACAAAAGGGCGAGTAACATTGTAAGGCCACGATAATGTTATTCTTTTCACACAATGCCATTGTTTCTTTGTGTTTTAGTTGGAAATGTATCAAAGAAATTTTAAAGCTACGTGTAGGATGTGTCACGACGTCACGTCCAATGTCGGGAGAAAAGAAATATGATTTTCAACTGATTTAAAAAGGAGAATGTTCTCAATTCGAGTTCATGGTTTATTTAGTGTGTAATTGCCGTACTCAGAGACGACAATAATAATTGTCATTTAATTTATATTTCCAATCGTACCTACCGACTTCAGTATTACCACATGAGTAAAGAAACGGAATTACTCATGTGGTATTACCATAGAGAAAGAATAATACTACGTAAAAGTATTACACATTTTTTTAAGTTAAGTCACATTTTTATGATTGCGGCAATAAGTATGCAACGCGGTACATTGGTTTACAGTTCATTTGAGTGATATTAAACGTAAACCGATTACTTTAATAAAATTACTTTTATTTGTACAAACAACGGCAGGTCAAACTACCCATTAATTTTAATGTCATCCAACTGATTTTCAACTTTAAGTTTAACACATAGAGATCAATTTTAATTAAGATTATCTGACGTTTTGTAGTAGAATGACGACCTATTTGTACATTTAGTACAGGTTTTTCAACACTGACGATAAAACGTGCTTTTCTGTGCTTTAAAAAGGCAAAAAAAACTGTAGAATGCAATCAAATGCTTTGACAGTTGGTAATTTTTATTTCGAAATTTAGACAGTCGCGAATCGAGTATATTTGTCATCGTAAAGCCAGAGATTTCATTATTGCAAGATAAATGCATTTGTCGTATGAATGTCATAAAACAAAGACATTCTGAGGATAAACGATCGCGCCAGATCTAGTATAAATATAAAAAGGATATTAAAGTCGTAAAAACGAAGTGTTTTCTATCTAAAGTTATCGACATTGTCCAGTTATGTTATGCATAACCCTTGAACCAAGAACATATTGTATGGGGCCACTAAAAATAATATAAGGTAAATTTTTATAAATGTAATACTTAAGCGTTTGCATAACAAAATACTTTGCTTAAGAATCTAATTAGGTGCCTATATTATCAACTTATTTTTATTAGTACATGAACGATCAGCCTTACGCGCGAAATACCAAATTGTAATATTTTTTTTTTTTTTTATATAATTATAATTTATTTATGCTGACGACCTGGCTTTGACATCTCAAGAGCCTTCCTTTGGGTCGAAAGGAATCTAAGCGGAGCACTGGAGATCCTTAGTTGCTACTATAAGCAAAAGTTCTTACGACCAAATCCCTCAAAGACTCAGTCTTGCGCTTTCCACCTGCGCAATCGAGAGGCTCGGTGGACACTTAACATCCGATGGGAGAATGTTCCAATTGCTCACTGTTCTATTCCAAAATACCTCGGTATAACATCGGATAGAGCCCCGACGTTTAAACAACACCAAGCAGAAAGTGAGCACGTGGAACAATCTCCTACGTCGCCTTACATCTTATAAGTGGGGAGCCTCACCACTAACTCTGCGAACGACGGACGAATAGGTTACGGAGGTGGGGTTGACAGACAATGGCTCATCTTCTAACATGCCCTGCGTGTCCCTATACCTGCACACGCGAAGATCTTTGCAAGGCCGCCGATAGTGGTATATCGGTGGCTAAGTTTTGGTCTTCACATATATGAAAGCCTGAGTCGACACGCAAAGAAGAAGAAGATTAAATATAAGTCTCGTATGAAATAATGACATTGAATTTCTGACTTACCATTATCTTTGTTATATGTGTACCACATACTTTTTGGCTTAAATGGTCATAATAACATAATTCTCTATAAAAATATATTTGTCACGTATGAGTTCCTAAACAATACAATTCATCCAATTGTAATGAAACTTGGGTATGTTGTTTTTAAGCGCACACCATAAAAGTTTCTGAATATTGAGGATCACGCGAGAAACTAATAATTAGTAATTAATGTCTTCATAAAAATCTTGAGCTCTTCGGAAAGGCTGCTTTTAATGATCATTGCTGCATTCAGCAGTGGACTGCAGTTGGCTGAGATGACCATAAACAAAGTAAGTAAAATAAAAATAGAATTAGAATTACTAATGTTTGCATACCAGGTTCTAAAGAAATATGAATGAATGAACTTTATTATTTGTACCACATTTTATGCAATTATACATTATTATATAATTTTATCATAAGGATAAGTATCGCTAATTTCATGGCCCACACGGTATCACAGGCGTTACTAGATCGTTGACTGTCTGCTCCGGATGCGAGAGTGATGTTGTGTCGTATCAGTAGTGTGATATTGTTGGGATGCATGTTGTATACAAAAAAACACTTTTTGCGGTTATAACTGAGGTTAATACGCAGCAAGTATTGTTAGAAAGAAGTAAAATTTTAGTATTATTATCTACACAGAATTTTTTAGCAGAATAAATTGTTAGAATAAAGTGAAATATTACAGCTATTTACTGCACTGTTTTTTGTAGGATGAAGTCTTGTGTAAAAGCTGCTCCATTAATGATTGTCGAGGAAAGCGTTAGTTAAATAAAGATTATTACTACTTCGATGATCACACCATTGATAAATACAAATACACTTTATTAAATTTGGTAACTGTTAAAAAACTACACTGTATGTTTAACATCCTGTTGTTATATCCGAAATTTAAGCAATAATTAAATATCTTTTGGAAAGATTAAATATGGATTGTATGGTGGACTTTCGCTGTAGGTTCTAGAATCGGGGACCGACCAAAATATTACGGTCGAAATAAGTCCTGGCTTAGGCTAACTATCCACCGAAGCGGAGCGAGGGTGCGGAGCGGAGAACCGGGGTATGGTGGAGTGGAGTTGCGTACTGTGTCTGTCCACCAAAGCCGAGCGAGGCAGTGGAGCGGAGTTCCTGTCTGTATTTTTCAGTATGAGGAGCCCCCGCTCCGCTACCCCACTCAGCTTCCCCGCTCCGCTTCCCCGCTTAACTTCCCCGCTCAGCTTACCGGTTTTGTATGATTTTTTAAACTAGTTCGCAACTCCCTGTCCACTGAAGAGGAGCGGAGATTTTGTGCAATCCTATTGTTTTATATTTCTCCGTTTCTCCGCTCCGGTGGATAGGCATCCTTATTGAGTGTTTGATAATAAATTCACATACTAACGGATAAATAAAGCAAAATTAAAAAGTCAGTTTCATTTCACGGCAATCCTAAAAGCGCTTGTATTTAATATTTGAACAAAAAACAGTTAAATGGCAAGGTAAATATCCCAAAGGCGTACAAGCCGTATAATTCTTGCTGCAAACAGAAACGCGCCACCCGCTATAATAGGCAACTCTTTTATTATTTTGTTCCCCCAGCGCTGTAACAATGCCTGAAAAATGGCTGCTATGACGTCAGTTTACATTAAATAACATTCATACCTAATATAGATAGATAGATACTCTTTATTGCACACCAGACAAAACAAACAGTACTATGAAAACAAAATACATTTAGAATGGTACAATTTAGGCAGTCTTATCGCTAGAAACAATCTCGTCCAGACAACCTTCAGGTAGAGGACAGTTTAAAAAGTTTAATATTTTGGTAATAATAACCTACCAAAATACTTTATTTATTACAACGCCTGAAAAATTGCCACTGTGACGTAGGTTACATTAAATACCATATATTCACAATATTTTGGCAATGAACATCAAAGTTTAGTAACCGACGCCGCAATTGTGAGTAGGTGGGTTGATCATTTCAACCATAGGTAGGTAAGTGACATTTGTTACGAGCAAAAAAAATAAGATCTCCATGCAGCGGAGGGTTCGTAAAGGTTGGTCGCTAAAGCTTGATAATAGTTGTGAAGCCTAGCAAGGCTTTTCAGAATCAAGAATCAATAATAATTTATTTGTTCTGAACAGGGTACATCATAAGGTCACAAATGTATACGGGTACATAGTGTCACTTGTTCAGCCATAGTCAATAGCATACAAATAATACATGTCACAAAAAAAAAACAATAATTAAGTCTATACAATCATAATTTTTTGACAACAACAAAATACAATTAATACGTCAGTTATAAATTATTAGATAATATCAACTTTAAAATCTAGATATTCATTAACTGAGTAGAAACATTTTATCTTGAGCCAGTTAAATAGTTTATTTTTAAATAAATTTAATGGTAGTTCAGTCAATGAATGAGGCAGTTTATTATATATTCTTATACAGCTTGGATAACAGTTTCTTTTATATAAAGTTGTTCGTATCTTGGGCAACAATAACCTTCCCCGATGTCTTATTGATTTAGTTGCATAATCATCTTTATGCACAAATAAAGACGGATATTTTTTTACAAAAACACAATATTCCAGAATATACATTGATGGAAGGGAGATTCAGATCGGGAAATATTTGTTTGCATGAGGTTGGAGGTGGAACATTGCATATAGCACGAACACATCGTTTTTGAGTTATGAAGGCTCTAGGCATATCTACGGAATTCCCCCAAAATATAAGGCCGTATTTGAGGTTGGATGCTACATATCCATGATATGCCATTAGAGCAGCTTTCTGATTTACTTGGGTAATTAGACGCCAAAGAGCATAAGAAAATCTGTTGATTTTTTTGCATACGTTTTTTATGTGCTGTTTCCAAGAATACTGACTCAGGTGGCTTGATTACATCTAAGTTCGTTTAGTCACGAGCCTTACAAGTTTACAACACCCCTCTAACAATCCGGTGTGAGCAGGCGTATAGCCCAAACTATCACTTACGCTCTGCCGTGGGACATAATAAAGACTTTCATTTCTTGTATTTATAATAATAATGTTTAGCAACCACGCCGTGATTGTGAGTGGGTGGGTTTACCATTCCAACAATAGGTAGGTACTAAGTGAAATTTGTCACGAGCAAAAAAACACAAATATCTATAAAAACGAGCAAAAACAATTACATTTGTTGTATGGGAGCCCCCTTAAATATTTATTTTATTTTGGTTTTTAGTATTTTGTTTTAGCGGCAACAGAAATACATCATATGTGAAAATTTCAACTGTTTAGCTACCACGGTTCATGAGATACAGTCTAGTGACCGACGGACAGACAGACAGCGGAGCCTCAGTAATAGGGTCTCGTTTTTAGGGTTCTGTACCCAAAGGGTTTTACCCTTTGGGTACAGACCCCTACATTAGTTACCCTACAAGAAGCTACATTAGTGACGATCCTACCGATGCTCGAAGATCTCGTTTTTAGGGTTCCGTACCCAAAAGGTAAAGGGACTCTATTACTAAGGCTCCGCTGTCCGTCTGTCTGTCTGTCCGTCTGTCACCAGGCTGTATCTCATGTACCGTGATAGCTAGAGACTTGAAATTTTACAGATAATGTATTTCTGCTGCCGCTATAACAACAGATACTAAAAACAGGATACAATAAATATTAAAAGGGGCTCCCATACAACAATCGTGATTTTTTGCCGTTTTTATAGAAAATGGAACCCTTCTTGTGCGATTCCGACTCGCACTTGGCCGGTTTTTGTATTTATAATAAGGTTCAATTGTTAATGACGACAGTCAAAAGGAATGTTATAATTTCAATAGGCTATAAGTTGAGTAAGAAGTTATGATCCTCGGTCTCAACATATTTTAATTACCAAGCAGGTAAAATAGACGCTCTTCAACTCGGTGTGATATTAGGTGCGCAGTACGATATGATATGTGGGCGGTGATATGATATGTGCCGGCAGAGTCATCACCTGCCAGAGAGACTCGCGCACCGTTATTAAAAACGGGGACACAGATGTTGGTGTCATGGAAGTGGCTGCTTTTTCTTCTGCTAATGTAAACGTAAGAAAATTATTAAGTACTTTTATTTTATTTTAATTTATTTAGGATAACAAACCATTGGTACAGTTCCAAATATAAAATGTTACAATATTGACCCTTATAAACTCACAGAAATTATAAAAAAACAGGACACAACAAATACATTTCACACACTTGTCACTCACATAGTGACTGAAATTAAAAACTTTAATAAACTAAATAATAACACATTAAATACTAATGTAACTTTAATCACTCACAAAACACAACAAACTGCTGACCTGCCAGACGTGTGGCCCAAACTACCTTATATTTACCACTTGCCCTGCCGTGGGACATAATAAAAACTTTCATTTCTTGTATTCATAATAATAATGTTTAGCAACCACGCCGTGATTGTGAGTGGGTGGGTTGACCATTCCAACAAAAGGTAGGTACTAAGTAACATTTGTCACAAGCAAAAAAAAACCGGGCAAGTGCGAGTCGGACTCGCGCACGAAGGGTTTCGCACCATTATCTATAAAAACGAGCAAAAAAAATCACGTTTGTTGTATGGGAGCCCCCTTAAATATTTATTTTATTATAGTGACTGAAATTAAAAACTTTAATAAACTAAATAATAACACATTAAATACTAATGTAACTTAAATCACTCACAAAACACAACAAACTGCTGACCTGCGGAGTAACCCAATAGCTTCGTTGGCCAGTACAGTACCATATCTGTAAGCACGTCAAAAAAAAAAAGTTACTTAGGCTCACTTGCGAATCACAGATTAGTTAATTTAATCTCGAACTATCCACTAATACAGTATTAAACATCATTCTATAGCTGTCAGTTTGTATGACGATGACAGAGACAGAATGATGTCTTAATCCCGTACTTTACTTAACCGGTTGTGCTCAATCAAGTCCACCTTACTGAGTGGCGTGATGATTAGCTTGAGGTACTGCGTTTGATTCCGTTTCAAGACAATTATGAAAACAGTATTTCTTTTCTAAAAAAATAATGTTTTGCTTGGATATGGGTGTGTAAGACTGTTATGAGCTGCTTTTTCTAAAAAAAGAACTCTTAATGCCTGTACTGTGGTAATCAAAATCTTTTATCATGCAGCAAAAAATAATATGTGTGGCAAAAGATTTTTATTTTGATGTTGGTCTATTAAAAAAAAGTTGTATTTCACCATCAAAAAAGTCTGAAAAAGGGTTTTTAGTATACTAAATGAAAGTCTCCGAAATCTGTTCTAGTAATTTATATCCTCGTTGGTCATGTTAGTCCATTTTTCAAAGCATTCACTAAAAGCGTTCTTTGTTTTGCAAACTTTAGTTCGTAAAGTTTATTCTCACTTATTTACTGGGCGTCGTTCAAATTAATTACTTTGTCTCGGTAATAGGAATTGTAGAATGTTTTATCAGTTTTATATAGAGTGGCTATGGAAACTTTTGTACCTTTTCGTCTCTTTTGTTTGTGACTTTTCGGGCAGTTATTTGTGTAATTATCTGAAGACGTATTTTTGAAGCATTCGAAATGAATCTTGAATTCGAACACGAATACGATTCGACGAATACGATTCGTGTGCAAACTCTCTATTGCTCCGGATTTTACGCATTTTTAAATCACTCGAATAATGTGTGTGTGTGTGTGTGTGTGTTGCTATAGTTAAATTCTTAAAACTATTTTCATTTCACGCAGATAATATTAAAAACCGGTATGCAAAAACTTATTACTTATACGGAACGAAAAAAAAGTTTATATTCTATGAACCATAAAAGTCATACTTCCAAACTTTCTACTAGTAAAATCGAAATACGAGTAGGTCGAACCACTCGTTGCAGAATTCACGGAATGAATTTTCAAAAATAGGGATTTTAGTCATTCGCATGCGAATCTAGCCATTTCGTATTCGTATTGTAATTCGCATGATTCAAAAATACGTCTCCTGAGCTTCATTTTAAAGGCAATTGAAATCAAATATTCGAGAAAATCTCACAATAGAGATTAAACTTCTTGTTTTAAAATAGGTATTTAAACGTCTTTCTTGATGACTGCCACGACCTTTCGATAGAAACAGTAAATAAAGTTAATTTAGACTTCATCATTTATAAAACGTTGTTGTTCAATAGAATCCAAAAAAAACAAAACAAATAAGCCCACTGTCCACGCACGGGCATCGTAGCACAGACCTGGACGTCTACTACGAAAAACGAAATCCGTCAATACGATAATCGTTTTGCGGATTGCTTACTATGAAACGTTTCGGATCCGATATCGGCGACGACGTTCGTTGTTTGACGAAGACATTTGTTTTATTTTAACATTAAATAATCACAATAAATATCAAAGAATCTTAAAAATTTGACGTATTGATCGTTTTAAGCAGTAAAATAAAAAAGCACGTTTATTGTTGCTTTTTTTAAATGATTTCCGGTTTTTTTTCTATAAGTTCGGTAAATAGCAACTTAGTCATTCGTTTCACGAAGTCATTCCGAAATGTGTCTATGGATCCGATCGAAGCATTAAAATCCGATAGTGTTTCGTAGTAGGCTTATCGTTTGCGTATCGTTCGTGTTTCGTTTCGTCCGAAACATCGTATATCGTTTTTCGTAGTAGACGTCCAGGAGCAGACGAGGATCGGCGAACGACAGCGAGCAACATTCGGTTAGCAAGCAAACATCGATTATCGGTCGAACTCTCGCTTCATTATCTTCTTAATGTGCGGATACTGTATCATATGGTTGCTGTAATATTGTCTTGGATTATACCTTTTTTTATTAGGTATACAGGTTGACTTTTTTATCACCATCCAAATCTTCTTAGAAGACTCCCGTAATACAAACGAACAACTCTTTCTACTAGACCAACTCTCTAACTGCAAAAAAAATGTGCTGTTCCATACAAAATATCTCTATATTTGACCAAAATGTATGGACTAGTTGAATTTTATTTTTGAGTTAGGAAGTTGGTTTTATATCGGGTGTAAAAAAAGGCTTAACGAAGCCGAATACCACATATTTTACGTATTATTACGATCATTTTTTTACACTATACCTGGGAAATGACGGGTTACCGAGTTATTGACAGTCAAAGTTACAATTTTTTTTTCAAAGATTTTTACAAAATTAACTTTTGTTTGATAATACTAAACTTTTTTACAAAGAAGCATGATAAAATTTTCAGTACTTCTTTTTTAAAAGGCCTTTAAAGGGCAATGACAATGACAGCCGGCAATGAATCGTGCGCACGCACACAACTACGCTATAGACTGTGGCGTGCGCGCTATACATTGCGGGTTAGAAATAAGTTTTTTTTTTTGATACCCAAAAATAAAAATTAACTTCCCAGCAATATTTTTTTTGCATTCTACTTGGTTTTATGTATAGAATTGGTGGTTTAAGGCTTTGTTAAGCCTTTTTTTACACCCTGTAGAAAGAGTTGTTCATTTGTATCACGAGAGTCTTCTCAGAAGGTTTGGACGGTAATAAAAAGTCAACCTGTATTAATAGTCCGTTTCTTATTTAAATAACATCTACTACATCTACACTACCGAAGTAACCTAACACAGACAGACGTGCCTCATATTGTATTACACAAATATAATATCGCAGCTCAATTTCATTTCCTATTTTTGTTCCTGATATTTGTCAGTGCCATCCTGTATAAAGATTCTGTTTAGTACTCAGGTTTTCTGGTTCGTCGGCTGATTGAGTTCCATTTACCGATGCGAATCCGACAAAGACGTCTTTGAGAATAGAATTTTGTACGAATCGAACCGTGCCCTTAGAGAAATTTAAGGAGATAAGATTTCGATTCATTTTTAATACGTAATAACAGTATTTTGTGTCTTGAATAATACATTGATAAACATATTTGAGGAATTTTATTATAGACTGACAAGTTCGTGCGTGATAAATAAAAAATAAATATTGGACAACATCACATCACTTATATTGCTCTGATCTTAAGGTAAGTAGCTACTACTTTAGGATCAACAGCTAGTGTTATAGAAATCAGAAACAACGACGGTACCACAACACCCAGACCCGAGAGAATATACACCGTGAATTTTTAATTACCCGAGAAAATTAACTAACATACTCAGATATCGATATACATCGAATTTGGCGAGTAAAAAAAACGGAACGGCGTACGGCGTTGGCGTACGGAAGGAATAACTATGAATGAAAAAAAAATCATTCATAGTTATTCCTTCCGTACGCCAATATTACGCGACCAAATAAGGTGGATTTTGGTTCCGTTAATGTTGGAATGATTACTATTTGAGTTAGCAGGACTTTTATGGTGCATATATTTTAAGGAATGTTAGGGACCTTTTAAATAAATTTCTCATACATTTTTTTTTTTATTCGCCAAATTCGATCTATATCGATATCTGAGTATGTTAGTTAATAATCTCGGCTAATTAAAAATTTACGGTGTAAAAAAGTTCATTTTATACATTGACACGACCTGACCGGGGATCGAACCCAGAACCTTATAGATGGCGACGCCATCCATATGCCATATGTGATTGGACAACATCACATACATCATAATATTATGTAGGGCGACCACCCACTGACAAGAAAACACGGGTGCTCAGTGTTTTATTGCTTTGCTTTATTCTGTAAAAGCAGGGTTTAAAGCACGTTGTCTAAGAGACAAGTCACTTGACACTCGATGCGCGTTGAATCCTACTAATACATATTATAAATGCGAAAGTTTGTAAGTACGGATGGATGTTTGTTACTCTTTCACGCAAAAACTACTTAACGGATTTGGATGACATTTTGCATACATATAGAATATGATCTGGGCGGTAACCACAAACTCTAAAAACAATCTCAAATCTGTCAAACATTATTGAATCTGTCAAATTTTGTATGGAATGACGTACCAAAATTGACAGATTTGACAGCTTTGAGATTGTTTTAAGAGTTCATGGTTAGGGCCCTGGATTAACACACATTTTATCTCCGTTAAATTATCCTGTGAAATACATTGAATAAACTAAAGATCACACGAGCAAAGTCGCGGGCAACAGCTAGTACAATAATATTCCAATGGTTTCACATATTTTTTTTATTTTTATTTTTATTTGAGATGTGTTTACTCTTTACCCCAATCTTGCTCTAGAGCATAGATGGGATCTACGATGGAGCGAGCTTGCCCAGAAGATGCCTATTCACTCTGGTCTTAAAGAGAGTCATCTTTATCACTTCACCATTTACAGGGCTGTGTTTTGGTTCTCACATATAAAGCCTGAGTCGACACGCAAAGAAGAAAAAGACGGCATTGTGGCAGTGGCGACGACAAGCTTCAAACGCTGCCCAGCTAAGCTGAACTCTCCTAGCGACTTCCCTATACATGACAGCAATCGTACCATCTAGGTATCTCCAAAATATTTGACGACCGTCTGGTGTAGTGGTTCGCGCTCCGGACTACAATGCCTGGCGGTTGCGGGTTCGAATCCCGCGAGGGGCAAATGTTAGTGTGATGAGCACGAGCATTTGCACCTAAGTCATGGATGTTTATAAACCTATTTAAGTATGTTTATCCGTTATTTAGTCGTCATAGCACATAGCTTTGCTTTGTTTGGGGCTATATAATTGGTGTGATTGTGGAAACAATTTATTTATTTATTAATTATTATAATATATCAGTAAATTTTCATTTACATTATTAGTATCGATGAGGTCACAATGAACGTAAAACTGTGTACTACAATCAGTGCTATTATATTCCAACGTAAAATAGTGAGTTTATTACGTAAAGTTATTAGAAATTCAGGCAGCGCTCTTCACTAGATAGCTCTAGCGATAAAAACTTAGAGTAATCTAGGACGCGTTGAAACTGACCCGATCTGATATTACGAGCTCAGGTGAAAATATGCTGTTTTAAAACTACGATAAAAGATTGGAGCCTGATAAAACCTGTTTTAATGATCCTGAGTTTGAGCAAAATAATTACAATTTCCCCTTACCCTTCTCATAATCCATAAATGGAATAAACTTTCACAACGGGTTCTATAATGTTTACAGTTTACTGTTGTCATAACCGGTTAGTTGCTCGATGGAATCAAAACAAGCGTTACTAGTTTTGTTTATTATTAATCAATAATATCGATACGCAAACAACACCAAATGCAGACAACAACGACTATCAAAATAACAAATTATTGGAACTGTTCCGTAGTGATGGGATGCTAACATTATTATTTTACGATTGACTAAAAAAAGAAGCATAATATTTGGGTATGACATTGTAGGTAATTACTTGTTTTGTTACACTGGTGTAGAAAACAAGTTCTTGAATGGAGACCACGCCTTGGCAAACGTAGTGTAGGACGCGTTCCAGCTCGTCGGACCGACGACCTTAGGAAGATGGCTGGCAGTGGCTGGATTAAAAAAGCGAAAGATCGTGCTCTTTGGCGCTCTTTGGGGAAAACTTACGTCCAGCAGTGGACTGCAATAGACAGAGATGATGATGCCGCTTGCGGAATTCTAATTCGAACCTGCCACCTTTTGCTTTGAGACCGGAGCGTGGACCACAAGGCCATGTGTTTTGTGATTTGAACAAAATATTTAGAGTAATAAATTGTAAAAATATACATGCATCTGTTTGTTTTAATACGAGTACCTACAGAAAAACTTTAGTATTTTTCAAGATTTATTATTAATAAATTAATGTAATAAAAATAGTTAAGTATGTCCATATCGTCCCACTGCAAGGCCCAGGCTCCATCTCAACTATGAGGTGGTTTAGGACGCATTCCACCGTGCGAGCCCAGTGCGGATTACTAGGAAGTGTTGTAATGCCACCTTTCTGTAGATTTAACCTTAATGTCAGATCTAATTAAGCTTTACGACTCCAATCATCAATTTCCAATGCAATAAAAATTATGTTTTTTTTAGGACTAGGTACTCACTTTTCGTTTCGTTGAAGGATATTGAACTTAATCAATGTAGAATATCGATAGACGACTCTGTAACGTCACTATTAAAGATCGTAAACCGCAGATAGTGAACTATAAATAAATTAGTGACAGATTTTGTACCTAACACATCATAATGCGGTTGTTACTATCAAACCTCAGTTTGCATCAACAGTTTTATTACATGATTCTGTAATAATGTGGTTATGACATTGTTAACATTATTATTTACAATGTATCCTTACGCAAAATTTCGTAAACTTTTTTTTAGACAGGTTATAAGTCCGCATTTTCTATTCAAAGATAAGACATCTTTAGTCATATCAGTAAAGTTATTGTATGTTTAAGTATTAGGTATAGGATTACGCAAAGCATGGTTAAAATAAAAATAAATATTTCATTACGACTACCACCACTTTGTCAACCTTCATCATCATCATCATTACAGCCACAGGACGTCTACTGCTGAACATGGGCCTCCCCCAGTGATTCCAGATCGGCCGGTTGGAAGCGGCCTGCATCCAGCGTCGTTCTGCAACCTTTACCAGGGCCATAACCATGAACTCTTAAAACAATCTCAAAGTTGTCAAATCTGTCAATTTTGGTACGTCATTTCATACAATATTTGACAGAAATGATAATGTTTGACAAATTTGTGATTGTTTTAACAGTTCATGGTTAGGGCCCAGGTCGTCTTACCTTATAAGAATATTTTTGTTTTTAGCCAGATATCTACCAATCTTGATATAAATTCGTTGGTATAATAATATAACCTTTGAATAGATTTTGATATTTTCATACAAATAATTTTAAAATGTTAATACAATACACTGTGTTCCTCAAATAAATTAACTAACCCGATTTGTTAACTTTGTCTCTCCTTAGTAATATACAATACATTTCAGTCGTCAATAACATGTTTCTTGAAGAGCTTGTATTTGACTGTTATTTTATGAGACTTTCAAAACTGGAGGAAATACTCAAAGCTGTAAGCATATTAAAATTTATTATGTCGCTTTTATAGCACGTACTGCCAAATTCAGTTACTCTGTTGGATGATGGTTGATTGCAAAATTCGGAACGTATTGTACCTACTATTTGCGAGTACTGTATTTTCATTTTAGGCGGGGTGCGCACGCAGTATTTTGTCACTGCTTTATACCAAAAAATATATTATTTATTGGGTTTCAACACTTATAAATATGAAAACAACAATTTCTATAGCTAATAATCATACCTAAAATTAAAAACTATACCTACTCAAAAATAAGCGCGTGGGTGAGGTTAGGAAGCGAGAATGATTGTAGCGTTTTCTCGCTGAAAATATTGTGCCATATTCAGCAAACCATTCCATTTTGTTAGTGGTATTATCGAAAGCATAGATCGATAAGCAACATAGGCCGGTTTGGTAAACATAGGCCGGTGAGCAAGTAGCCCAAACAAGTCCCGATGCAGTGGTAGTAAAAAAAATGGGTCGAGTAAAAGCGCTTAGTTTAAGTCTATTTACAGAAATAAATTGGTTTTACTGGTTTTTTAAATGTTTTTTTTTGTTTCATAAATAATTTAGTTTTACTGGTTTTTCAAATGTTTTTTTTTGGTTTGAAACCTGATGCAACAGATCAAGAAATAAATAAATAAGTGGGTATTTCTGAAGCATTAGAATTTAAATTCGCACACAAAATGACAAGAATTGAAAACAATTCCCTAACACCTGTATTTTTTATTAATTTTTAAAGTTCATTTCGTGATTTTGATTAATCTGATCTTACTAGTTTTTTTTTAATATAGTAAAAAAAAAATATAATTGTTTTTTACTATATCGTACGACAAACTGAAATTGTTATTTTGATATTTACTGAAAATTTGTTACATTTACATTAGACGGAATATAATATGACACTGATACTGACAATAATAATATACTTTCCCTTTTTCAGTAGTTTTAAAGCCAATAAGATGATATTGCACTTCTCAACCCTAAAAACAGTGTACAAATAGCGACACGGAATTTGAGCGCTGGGCGAAAGTTACTCAGAAGACTATTACAATTACGTGATTGGCTAGTCGTGTGACGCGCCTGCACCGCCGGCCGTGATGGTTGTTAGCTCCGACACGCGTCTCTGGACGTCTACTACGAAAAACGAAATCAATCAATACGATAATCGTTTTGCGGATTGCCTACTATGAAACGTTTCGGATCCGATATCGGCGACGACGTTCGTTGTTTGACGTTTTGTATCGGAAAAAGCTACTACGAATCACCTACTGACAGGCGATATTTTGTATTTTGACGTAAGGTGTTTCGAAAGTTAACCTTAAACTGTACGATAGCCCTGCTCGTATCGTTTTAAGCTTTGGTTTCAGAAAATACATAAAATGACGCGTTTTCTCCTGGCCAAAGAAGCAATTTTAGAAGACAGGATGGAGAGAAGGCGAGAAAAGGTTTTGAGCCAAATGTAACTAATTGGAAAAGCATTTTTAAAGACATTTGTTTTATTTTAACATTAAATAATCACAATAAATATCATAGAATCTAAAAAATATGATGTATTGTTCGTTTTAAGCAGTAAAATAAAAAAGCACGTTTATTGTTGCCTTTTTTAAATGATTTCCGGTTTTTTTTCTATAAGTTCGGTAAATAGCAACTTAGTCATTCGTTTCACGAAGTCATTCCGAAATGTGTCTATGGATCCGATCGAAGCATTGAAATCCGATAGTGTTTCGTAGTAGGCTTATCGTTTGCGTATCGTTCGTGTTTCGTTTCGTCCGAAACATCGTATATCGTTTTTCGTAGTAGACGTCCTGATACGATGATTGTCTCGTAAGATGCGCAAAGCGATCCCCACTCTTTGCCCCGGAGCTCAACATCGATACCGCGTACTGCTACACTAACTTGAGATTGGGCAAACGTGGAAACACGGATTTGCCAACATAAAATAAAAATAAGAAGAGTCATTGATTGTATTTTGGGTTTTATTAGTTCACTGATAATAAAATTAACTCTCTGATATGTTTTCGTGCTCCAATTCAACATTCATTTTTGTTTTAATGCTTACACTTACTACTAAAATTTTTCGTTCTAAAACATATCATAATGATATGTTTTTAAAACGAATAATTGCTAGCAAAATTTTTGCCAGGCGTCAAAAATAATAGTAGATTACATTTTAGCTCAGTGAGCGTTTCCTCTTAGCTTCAGTAGTAAATGACGTCGTTTAACGTGATTGCTGGTGGCCTATTAATTTGACTCTAATTGAAATCTGCGCCAGTGTATTTTACAGGCTTTCGTTGTTAATTAAATATATTTAATAATTTGTTATTTTCTGATTTAACGCTGCTTTTTATGAAAAATAAACAGACCTATTGATCAATAGAATCGAATGTTTAGTCAGTTTTTTTTTTAATAAATAAATATTGGACAACATCACATACATTGCTCTGATCCTAAGGTAAGTTGCTATAGCACTTGTGTTATAGAAATCAGAAACAATGACGGTACCACAACACCCAGACTCGAGCTAATATAGAAAAGTTCGTTTTCCACATTGACCCGACCGGGGATCGAACCCGGAACCTCAGAGATGGCGGCGCCTTAAAGTCCGGCATGCTCGCCTCTCGGCTACGGAGGTCGTCAAAAAAGTTTAAGTGCTTACAATAGGTTATAATTATGTAAAAAAGTAGATTTTGTGATTGTTAACTATAGGTATTGTAAAATTTCAATTTCGGTAAATAAAAAAGAAAGTGTCCTTAAAAGGAGAGCTGAAGATAAAAAAAATATATAATAAAAAATTACTGAATGTTAGAGAATAAAGATATACGGCATTTATCCCTCTTTTTACAATTAATTAGGCAGGCTAAAGCTCATACGTATTGTTAGAAAAGTCTACAAACAAAAAACGTATTTCTTTTTTAAATTACCAAAAAAATATAAACTTCGGACACATGGCACAAACAATACAACGGCCAATACATCTCGCTGTCGCTTTGTGAAAAACCAACAAAAAATAATCTAAATTCGAGCGCGTCAAAGTACAAAGGGACTGGCATAAACATTTTGCAATTGGACGCTTCAAGCGGGAGTGGATATACATGAGTTATTGGGGACAGGAAGGAATGACAAACGCATTTGATTTGTATGCAGTTCGCAATAACCCTGGCGTAGCGCCTCGAGCCAGCGCACTGAGCGCACTGGCGACTTACGTGTTCAAAAAACAAAAATTTTCTTCATCTACGTACCTGAAAATGATAAAAAAAACAAATGAACTCTTAAAAAACACGTTCTTTCTTCAACTAGGTACCTGAACAGAAAAAAAAACAAAAGAACACGTACATATAAAAAGTAGCACAAATATCTATTTTAAAATCAAGTGACGTTTGTTAGTCTCACGATTACTTATTACCTACGGTTTTATTAGTTTTACTTATAAAAATTTTATGAAATCTGAAAAGGCGTTTTTAACCTACTTCTAACATTCAGTCGTATCAATTTGAAAGTTTGGGTTACTAAAAAAACTTTTAGGTACTTTTAGTAAGTGGACCATAACCTCCGTAGCCGAGAGGCGAGTACGCCCAACTATATGGCGTCGCCATCTCTGAGGTTCCGGGTTCGATCCCCGGTCCGGTCAATGTAGAAAACGAACTTTTCTATATTGGCTCGGGTTTGGGTGTTGTGGTACCGTCGTTGTTTCTGATTTCTATAACACAAGTTCTTTAGCTACTTACCTTAGGATCAGAGCAAAGTATGTGATGTTGTCCAATATTTATTTATTTATTATTATTTATTTATTTATAAAGCTGAGTTGATGACAAACCCAGATGATTACTCAAGCTCATTAATAGCTACTGGTAAATCCAATTAGGGCGCATTTAATTCGATTTGACTACCTAGTCTCAGCTATAATATTTATAAAATCCATAAAAACTAAAATACAAAAAAAATAATATCTAAATTATATTGGCTTAAATAACTATAGACAAAGAACACAGCCAGCATTACACAAACATTTGCCTATTGCAAGATTCGAATTCGAATTTCGAAACCACGAAAGTCTGGCTTTACAATCAGTCGTAAACCACAACATCAGCCTAGACCGCCGTCAAACCCTATTAATATTTAAATTGCTTTAAAATCGCGCACATAAATTAAATAATATTCTTTTTAAGTTAAAAAGTCTTATATCTAACCTCCACACCACAGTTAGTCGCTCGTCTGCAACCCGTTTAAATCTAACGAAAATATTTTTGTATTTCCGTCGTGTATGCGGTTTATATTTTTACTTTAAATTCAACGTGGATTTCGAGCGATGATAACTGAAGATAGGGGCTTCTACTATTTTCCGTTTAGTTACACACATTTTACCCTGCATAAACAACTAAGCAGAAGTAACTATGAATTCCTAAAGTATACAGGGCGTACAAGAGAATAAGACACTCCTTAAAACCACGTGATCAGCTCGTCATATACAACAACTTTTTCTATGTGAGCAACATCGAAATCAGTATTTTTTTTCAGCTTCTCCATACAAACCTACTCGCATACCTCAATGATATGTATGGAGCATCTGAAAATAAAATCACGATTTCGCTGTTGCTCCCATAGGCAAAGTTGTTGTATATGACCAGCTGATCACGTGGTTTTAAGTAGTGTCCCATTCTTTTGTACACCCTGTATAGAACTGTACTGTAACCGAAAGCTGTGAGCAAGTTATCACACCACATACAACTTATTGTGTATGAAACGAAGGCACCAAATTAGACTTTTGTTAATTAATCAACTTGTTCAATTCGTCGTTTTTATAAACTTATTTAAGTACTAATATTTACTAAAATAATGATTTTACCTTCTACTATGGCGACTGGATAATAGATACCTAAACATGCTTAAAGATAGGTACATTCATTGAAACGGGAATTAACGCGATCATAGTAATTTAGGTACCTACAAATGTCACCTTTTATTTGCCTAACGTTTCGACCAGGTTACACCGACCGTGGTCGCAGGCTGACTGGAACAGAGATGTATTCACTCCGCATGAGAGGCAGATTCTTTACCAACCCTCATAATTCAGTGAGTTTATTAAGCAACGCGAAATTTTAAGAGTTATTATGCTTAGATACAATCTACGACCTAAGAATACCTACATGCTCGTATTCATTTGCCTCTTGCGAGATTCGAACCCACAACAGATAGTAAGTAACCTTTGTAAGTTTGAAGTCCGTATAGAAAACCACTAGACCAGATATTTGTCAAATAATATATCCTTTATCCTATCTTTAACGAAGGTAGAAAAAAGAAATCTCGTACGTATACACTGTTGAGGGCAATCCGTTACAGTAATACTATTTGTCTAAGTGTCATCCCGTACCGCCCAGCTTCAGGGTCCAAATAGAAGTTCACCTAAGTTGGCTTACTACAAAATAATGTCTGGTACCACCATTGAAGGGTATCAGCTAAAACGTGAAGCACACGCGGGCGCCTACTTTGGATATGCTTTGCAATGAATCATTTCAGCCGTAGGACGTCCACTGCTGAACATAGGCCTCCCCCAGTGACTTCCAGATCGGCCGGTTGGAAGCGGCCTGCATCCAGCGGTTTCCTGCAACCTTTATCGGGTCGTCCTACGCTGCGCTTACCAGTACTTGTCGCAAGTATGAGCAGCGCTAAAAAAGGCGTGGGACGGATCGTTGCATACATTTGCCGTTCGCTCTTGTTTTAGTGGAGATTCGTAGATCGTCTTAGCAAAGAGGAGAAGAAAGGAGCAGTATTTTAATACAAATAAGATCCAAACTGGAATCCGTGTCCACTTGAGTTGTTACTTGTATAAAAATGCAGCTCATCTCCATTTTATGGTTCCGTACCCAAAGGGTAAAACGGGACCCTATTACTAAGGCTCCGCTGTCCGTCTGTCTTTCCTTCTGTCACCAGGCTGTATCTCATCAACCGTGATAGTTAGAGAGTTGAAATTTTCATAGATGATGTATTTCTGTCGCCGCTATAACAACAAACACTAAAAAACAGAATACAATAAATATTTAAGGGGGCTACCATACAACAAACGTGTTTTTTTTGCCGTTGTTATAGATAATGGCACGGAACCCTTCGTGCGCGAATCCGACTCGCACTTGGCCGGTTTTTTTCCACTTTAGTACTTGTAATTTATTGCTTGTAACGAGGATGTTGGATTCAAGTATGCTCATAAATCAACAGTCGTTTGGTTTTTGAGCATGCTACCTGTGTGCAGGTGGAAGAGGGCGTGCTTAGAGCACGAACATACAAACAGCGGGTCTAAAACGGCCGCATTGGATGTTTCATATTCCGTTCATAATATGTTTCATTTAGCAAATCTAAAATGAAATGTTATTTGATGAATCATAAAATGAGCCTCGAACATTTCATATTTGCAGTTCATCTAATTTGACAGTTTTGTATGGAAATTCGTAATATGGTCCACTTATTATGAAAAGAGTAATTCATATTAAAAGTCAAATTGGTGAACCACCATTTTAATGTTATATTATTATTATTTTGTATTGATATTTGTAGAACACACAAAACTTGAGTATTTTGAAACATTTTGTTCCTTTGTGTTGTTAAATGCATTAATTTTCACAAAAACCGTAAAGTAAGATTGGACGCGTCACTATATTTTTTAACGTCATCAAATATGATCCATTTGATGAAATGAATTGCATATGATTCATTTATTAATGTGGCCGTTTTAGGGTTTGTCAAATCATTTCCGCTACATTTCACTAAATGAATCAGATTAAAAATGAAACATCCAATGCGGCCGTTTTAGACCCGCAGGATTGCTTAGTTAGCATTGATTTGATCTTAATGCAAAACTAGCAAGCTTATTGCTTGCACATGTGAACAGGTTGTTGACCATACAATAAGCGGCACGTAAGTTAAGCGCTGGGCGAAAGTTGCGCAGAAGACCATTACGATTACGTGATTGGCTAGTCGCGTGACGCGCCTGCACCACCGGCCGTGATTGGTTGTTAGCTCCGCGCACACGCGTCTCTGATTCGATGATCGTATAAGATGCGCAAAGCGATCCCCACTCTTTGCCCCAGCGCTAAACATCGATGCCGCGAACTGTACTTAAGAGTCGTGAAGGTCTGGTAGTAATTGTTCCGAATAAATAAATAAAATAAATAAATAAATATTGGAAAACATCACATACATTGTTCTGATCCTAAAGTTAGTAGCTAAAGCAGTTGTGTTATGGAAACCAGAAACAACGACGCTACCACAACACCCAGACCCGAGACAATATAGAAAAGATCGTTTTCCACATCGACCCGACCGGGAATCGAACCCGGAACCGCAGAGATAGTGGCGACGCCCAGGCATGCTCGCCCCTCGGCTATGGAGGTCATCATATCAGGCACAGGACGTCCACAGTCCAAAAACAGGCTAACATAACAATGTCGGACATGCAATTAGACGCCACATTACTCGTACTTTCTGTTAGCCTCTCATAAATCCGCGAACTCACCGACAAAGTGACGCAATTAATTTAAACTTTTATTTAAACGCTCATATTACAAACCTAACTTTCCTTTATGGTGAAACTGAAAAACTGGCCAAGTGTGTAGTGGATCATATTGAAGGGTTTCGTGTTTAAATTGTTATCTTTAACTTAGAAAATATTCGGATTTTCATTTTTAGAAAATTGGTCAGGTAAGAAACCTGCTCATTTGAATACTACAGAGTACAGAAATTAAAAACCTCGTGTTACCTCGTACTAACTTATGCAATAATCTTAATCGTAATTCTTTTGTTTTTAGCAATTCCATGCAAGGTTTAATTGAAGATAAATAACACTTGAAAAAATATCATCGACCTCAGGTGGGACTCGAACCCACGTCCCATCGCATGCCGGGCGAGTGCTTTACCAACTAAGCTACCGAGGACGTCACGTGACAAGATGAAATTCCTCAAGTGTTTTTTCTCGCTGTCAAAGCCAGCGTATCTCTGATCAATGTTGTAGCTATATGCACTCGCCCGGCATGCGATGGGACGTGGGTTCGAGTCCCACCTGAGGTCGATGATATTTTTTCAAGTGTTATTTATTTTCAATAATCTAAATCGCCTGCAATTTGAAGGAAGGAGGGCGGTGCTCCTCCCATGTGCTTGTGTTTGTCCTCAGATTGTGGGTTATAGGTGGTGTGATTGGGGTTCCTATGCCGGCGTAACTGAGCGGACTTTGTAAGAAAAATAATTAAATTTTCATAAAACCAATTTATTTTTGCAAATAGGCTTATACTAAGCACATTCACACGTCCCATTATTATTTTTTTCCCTACCACTGCTTCGGGACAAGTTTGGGCTAGCGCCGAGAAGAAGAAGCGCAAGAAACTCGGTCACTATTCTATTTCTCGGTCACCATAACTATTAAGTTATAGATTTCCGCAAAGTAACGCCCGGTTCTATCAATTTTAGTCTAGTTCCCCTATCTAAGGACTTAGAGGCATGATTGCAATTGCTCCAAAAGTCTAGATCTAGTTATTACGACATCTAGGATTATAAGTCAGGAATACCGATCCAAACTAAAATCAAAACTTAGCGCTAAAAGAAAACTTGACTTATTAGTAATAGCAAACGGTCAGAGCGCGTGTCACGATATATTCTGTACACGGCATATTATATGTCGATGTTGAGCGCGGAGGCAAAGAGTGGGGAACTGGGGATCGTTTTGCGCAACTTATGAGACGATAATCGTATCAGAAACGCGGTGCACAGAGCTAACAACCAATCACGGCTGGCGGTGCAGGCGTGGCGCACCGTAATTAGCCAATCAAGTAAATGTAATGGTCTTCTGCACAACTTTTGCCTAGAGCTCAACTTCCGTACCGCTAGTTGTAGCAAGCGCCCGCGGCTTATTCATAGAGCACCATAGATTTTCGTGTTACAGGCCACACAGCGCCCCGGACGTGAGCCCTGGCCGTTTGCTATATTATTATAAGTCCATTACGCTTTCGTTTAGCCCTATTTTCAGGTCCTTGTTTGGGTTTAAGTTTCTTACCGTGCCCATATGCACTACGCGCCCTGGCTAGGGGTGGGCAGCCGCGTGGTTAACAAAATGTACTTAAGTATATAAAACTTACATTTTGTATTTTTTTTAAAATTTTTTTTTATTAGGAAACTCAACAGCTTTACATATAAGTAGACATTACATTAAATCTAAAAAATAACACTAGCCAAATTGCGTAAGGTAACATCGTTAGATCAGCAGATTAAAAAGTTAAATATAAAATAATTTCTAAAAAAGTTCTAAATAATGGAATACTTAGGTTATATGTACTTAATTTACTAAATAAACAATCAAATAACGAGACTTCTGGTTGGCCAGTGGTACCTATATATAGAAATGTCGATTGAACAATTGCAGTACAAAACAGTTATTATGTTGGCTACTGTGAGAATAACATGCTCGGTTAACTAAATAGAGCAATAAAATAAATAAATATTTAAATATATACATAATATATATTGGACAACATACATACATTGCTCCGCTCCTGAGGTAAGTGAGCTAAATGAGTTGTGTCATAGAAATGAGAAACAACGACGATCCACAACCCGAGACACTGTAGCGGTAGATAGTATGTGTGAAATGTCTTGAATGGGGCTACGGTCATCTGGTAACAATTGCTCCAAATGTGATAACCAGATAATAGACATGCACATCTAGGATCATGGTCAAATCGTACCCCAACTGTCCCAGACTAGGATCGGGAGTACAAAACGCTGGAAAGAAAAATAGAAGGAATGCGTGACAAACTGTAGCCGTATGTTTACAAAATGAATAGTAGTACCTGATTGGCCCACGGAACCCTAATAATATGGGAGTGCAGAGCGGCCGAAGTTCCCATTCAGTTAACGGAATATGTGGCGATTTTCCAATACCAACCGAGCGGTTAAAACGGGAGCTATTATGAATTCTGTGGCGAGAGTTTATGAAAAGTGGTAATAGCCATTGAATTATATAGGGTTACGGAACTTGCATTATTGATCGAAGTTCCTAAATGATTGGTAATAGCTTTTTATTTTTGATCACTATAAAGTCCTGCATCTTATAAATATTGGACAACATCACATACATTGCTCTGATCCTAAGGTAAGTATCTAAAGCACTTGTGTTATAGAAATCAGAAACAACGACGGTACCACAACACCCAGACCTGAACCAATATAGAAAAGTTCGTTTTCTACATTGACCCGACCGGGAATCGAACCCGGAACCTCAGAGATGGCGGCCCCCCTATAAGTCCGGCGTGCTTGCCTCTCGGCTACGGAGGTCGTCAAGACGCAAATCGCATAGTCAAAGTCGACGCACAGTCTTATAAAAATAGTTTTGAATAAAAAATAACAGGAAGCCTGAAAATCAGCGTCGTGATATGTCCCTGGCTGTCACAACAAATGCTGAGCTGTCACGAAAAATGTGTCAAAAAGGCCCCCACCTTTTTGACACATTTTTCTTTTCTTATCTTAATTCTTTTGTATTCTATGTATGATGTGTGTGTCAAATAAATATTTTTCTATTCTATTCTATACTAAAAATAAAAAAAATTCGCACAAAAAATGTACCGGTTCAGAAGATGGAGATTTTACAATTAGGATGTCGACACTATTCATAGATAATTCGAAGGCATCATTTATTAAAACTAACTAGTTATTTAGGGCTTATCGCGCGCCAGATTATCTTTTGTTAAAAGAAACTGATTATTATTGCTTCAAAATTAATAAAAAAAATAGCCAGTTAAATGAGGTAAACAGTGACGTCATAATTCGATATCGCCATACAAATAATAAAGAAGATAGATAGATACTCTTTATTGCACACTAAACAAGGAAGTTACAGTTGATATTTACAGGAAGAGGTGTGTTTTGACAGCTCATAAAAAGTATGTGTATTGACTTGGGTTTGGATATAACCCGTAACACGAGGATGCTGATTTCAGATTATCAGAAGTTTCATACCATGATAATAAACACGGTGTTTTGGATCCATTTTATAATTATTTATTTAACGGTGATTGGTTAAAGGTCCGCCTTTAAATTCACAATCATATTCACCTCGTTTGAGTGTACTAAATTATTTTAAGAGCTCTTAGTCAATCTGAACATAAATCTCGTTATTCATAAAAATATAAGTGTGCCACTTGGCAATGTTTTAACCTAGCTTTAATTTAATTAATGGCTGAAAGAGGAACTTACTTTACGGTTTATTGAAACGCGTGGTTCACTAATAAAATCCCGTTTCAAATTTTACCAACAATTTTTAGGGTTCTCTTCCTAATGGGACTCAAATATTCTCGTCATGGCCGTCCGTCTGTCTGTTTGTGGCTTAGCTTAGAAACACAACACTCTTTCAGTGTAAGAAAGCCGTAATTTTGCATATAGTTATAAATATTAACCAAGCCGACAGAATTGTAGGATTCAGTTGCCTGTTTCACAATCGCTAAGTACCTAAGTCTCGGTTAATTTATTCTGCCAGTTAATTCATACAAATTGTGTTCTTTATTTGAATTTATTTGTACCCTTTGGCGTTGAAATCTTAGGTCCGTGGGGTCCTAACGCAATCTCTTTATATAAAGAGATTGTAAAAAGGTTGTCTGACAGCAGTGGTGACCCAAGAGCTGGCAGCTAACTCGCACAGCGACTGAGCATCGCAATCCAGCGAGGGAATGCTGCCAGCATCTTGGGTACCTTACCACGAGGACCTTTTTTATAACTTTTTAGTTTATATTATTATTATTTTTCATTGATATTATTTGTAAATAGTGTAGGCGTTTTGTTTTTTATATTTTTATATTAAGTGATTGTATATATTCATTAGCTATATTGTTTTAAATGTGAATAAACAGCAAATAAATGTATTTATTTGTTGAGTAGTGCTTACTTTTCGATTGTGAAACAGGCCCTAAATATTGTAAAAATAACTTTTTAAGACCTCATACACGTACGTAAACAGGGTGTAAAAAATAATGGGACACTCCTTAAAACCACGTGATCAGCTGGTCATATACAACAACTTTTCTTATGGGAGCAACATCGATATCGTGATTTTATTTTCAGATGCTCCATACATTATCATCGAGGTATGTGAGTAAGTTTGTATGGAGAAGCTGTTTTTTTTTTATTGATTTCGATGTTGCTCCCATAGTAAAAGTTGTTGTATATGATCAGCTGATCACGTGGTTTTAAGTAGTGTCCCATTCTCTTGTACACCCTGTAGAAGTTGTTAGGATTTTTTTTCGTCTGTCGCAAGGTGTAAGGTGTCGTTGGATAGGTCGATTAAAAATTGTGTCAATGGAAAACTAGACACGCACACGCCATTGACCGGTTTTCTTAAACTTTCATTTGCAACTACTTTCACTATTATTTTACGTAGTATTACTTACTCTGTGCTATTAGCAATTTTTTTGAAATATTTTAATGATTCTGCGCAGTATAAAATTACAGTAGATGATTAAAGCTACCAATTAAATAACGTTATCAAACTAAAAAAAAAACATGAAACACATCACATCACATCACATCACCAGCCTATATCAGTCCACTGCTGGACACAGGCCTCTCCAAAAGGAGGATTTTGCCATAATCGCCACGCTTGGCAGGCGGGTTGGCGATCGCAGTTTGGCCAATGGTGGAGAGGAGACGCTGCTGCCCGTCTTAAGGCGGTTCTCCTGCAGTCGCCTCTTACGACACCCATAGGAAGAAAAGGAGTGGTGCAATTCTTTTAACGTGCCACACGGCACACATCACAATGAATCACATTAAAAGAATTAATTAAAAATATAAATAAAACATAAAGTTCTCATTTTTGTAATCTTGTAATAAACAAAGGAAACTAGATAGAGCAAATTCCTGTTTCCTTTAGGCAAAATCTTGACCTAGAACCTTAATTTTTGGCGCTTTGGTTCTAACCGCTACATTAAATCACTTCTAGCGCTATAAAGGTGGGGTGAATAAACATAATTCCGTAACAAAACTTTACTTCATTAAGGGAACGAGTTTAAGCCACCTTAAATCATCAAGACGGAGCCTTATTTAATTTATACGTCCTATTTTATGGTAAGAGCCGTTTCCTTGCATAGTGGCGTATTGTGAAAAGAATAGCGGTTTAACCGACTTTAAGGAACCTAAAAAGAGGAGTGTTCACGTACGAACATAGTAACAAAGACGGAGGGGCTTGTGAATTGTGAACGAGGTTCGGCGAACCGCGGCGAACGGCAGTGAGTGAACCTTCAGTTCGCGAGGGTATCAATGCTCCTTTGAAAACTGCCCTTCAATACCTTTCGAGTGTGCTGTCATTGCATCAAAGTCTCAAATTATACTTTTGCTTAATACAGACCATCTTTTCCAGTCCATGCTGAATTCTCATCCATTTAATTTATTTGTAGGTTACAGCTATGGTTATAGGTAATCAAAAACAGACAATATTGTATTGTTAGCTTTGTGTTTTATGATTAAATAAGTATTTTTGATGATAATTATTATTTGTACCATTGTCTTGAACTAATAGAAAACGTACATAATTATAATACTTTAATATTTCTTTAACTATTCAGTATACTGATAGTCTCAAAATATTACCTTAACCGTCGCTCCTATTTTTTTACCCGCTACATCTTGTTGCTAAGACCGCACCCTTAATTAACTTCTTTTATTTTTTATTTCTGAATTAAGCCACGAGACAGTTTGTAATTCAAACGAGTTGATGGCAACGTAGCAGGAAATTATTTTGTCATTTGAGAGCGTTAACTAAGCTGGATCGGGGAATCTTGCTGTTTTTCTGTTAATATTCTTCGCTATTTTTAATTATATATATTTTTAAATAACAAAAAAAAATGAGCTGAAGTAATCAATAGAGTCAGGATATGTAAAGATAAACAAACTATAGTGGCGTGGGCTGGTTATTTGCTGCATAACTGGGCCCCAAGTCTGCTAATTTAAAAGTGGTATAATTGAATATCAATTGGATCTCATTGTAATTGTTTGACGCATTTGGTATTCTGCTACTGATTTAACTCTTAAATTTCAGTCTTAAATTAGTCTAATTAGTAGCAGAATACCAAAAGTGTAATTGTTTGACACATTTAATATTCTGCTACTTACTTAAACTTAAATTTCTCTAGATCCAATTGATATTCAATTATGCCACTTTAAATTAGTAGACCTGGGGCCCTGATGGGTAGACGTGTTTAGTGATACCTTAAAGTCACCAAGTATCTTGCACTGTTTCTTTTTAAAAAGCAGTGGTAAGGCCAAAAATTTGGACGTATAAAAATTATTTGAAAAAAAAAAAATATTTTAATTGTAAAGTACAGGTTTAAACACGCTACACGTCCCGACACACGCTACTAACTATGCCAAAAACTCGGTACTTGCGCGCATTGCTAAAACCTATAACACAAGCTTTAGTGACGTGGATATCTTTAATTACACAAAAAATACATTTAAAACTCATCTAATTAAAAAGTTAAAACAGTCCTAACTAGCAAAGTTGGTACCTACACTGAAACTGCGGGAGTAATCACTAATCTCTAATGCCTAATGCTGGTTTTTCTCTGTGGGGTGTAATGCGCCTGGAGATAAAAATATATATCCTTATGCATGCGACTCAGACCTCTCAGACTACTACCTACTGTATACCTATTGTTGTGCCTCGTGGTGAAGGGCCGGCTTGACAGTTAGATCTTTTTAAAATTGTAAATGTACATGCGTAAAATGTCAAGTTAAATCTAAATTAACTAATTGAATGTGTAAAGTTAGAAATTTGTTTGTTTCAATTGCTATTAAGATAAATGATACAGTTTGGGGTTGTATTTGTGTTTGTACTTTCTATGTTCAATTTTTTATGTTTAATTTTCATAATGCGTAGATGTTGATTCTCACTTTTTAACAAATTAATTTCACTTCTCTACAGTCTTACTAATTGTTAACTTAAGGGAAACCTATTATTAGCCTTATTATTGAAATATTTAAGTACAATTTAAGCACAACTGTAACGCTGTTGGTTTTCTAAATAAAAATAAAAAAATACATTTTCCGTACTGCCCGACTAATTTAGGTGCACCACTCTTGACGAGTAATGCTGACGTGAATGGAGGCAACCATTCCGTGGTTAATTAAGCTTAGGTAAGTGACCAAAGATAGTGGTGCGGTGATTCACTTTAAAAAAATGGTTCAATTCTAAGTATTGGGCCATTCCGTGATCGAGATTTTGTAAGTCGGCTTGAATCTGGGTGTGCTATGAAACGCCCCTGGTTCCTAATAACACGAAGATATGAATTCCTTACTTTGAGACGAGCCTGTCGATTCTCTAAACAAAACCGCGATCACTTCGACTTCACTTTACTAATCTACGATTAATATTTGGAACCAACTCTGTAACAAAATAGAGTTCATGTTTGTTTGTGCTCCTTAGGTGATAGGCGCTATCACTTTAACACTGAAGTCCCTCATCGATAATCGTAATGTGAACCCACTTGTTAGCAAAACATAGGCTATGTTTCGCTTAGGTGATATTTAGCGCGAGTTAATTGCGTTTTCTTAGAGAATCGACCCCCTGGACAATAATTGGTGTAACATATAGCGCATGTATGCCCTCGTTTCGGATCTTATCCCTTAATGAGATCCCCAACATAGACCTTTTCATAGCACGCTGAGTGACGTGTAGTCGGTGGGCCAACTTGACTGTCATGTTCCACGTTTCGGCTCCGTAGGTTAAAACTGGTAGGACGCGTGCTATGGAAAGGTCTATGTTGGGGATCTCATTAAGGGATAAGATCCGGAACGAGGTCATACGACATAACACTAAGGTGACTGATATTGTCCAAAAGTGTAGCAAGCTGAAGTGGCAGTGGGCTGGCCATGTCTGTCGCAGAACTGACGAGAGGTGGAGCAGGAAGGTTCTCGAATGGAGACCACGCTTAGGCAAACGTAGTGTAGGACGCCCCCCGGCTAGATGGACCGATGACCTGAAGAAGGCAGCTGGCAGCGACTGGATGCAAAGGGCGGAAGATCGTGCGCTGTGGCGCTCCTTGGGGGAGGCCTATGTCCAGCAGTGGACTGCAACAGGCTGATATGATGATGATGATGATAGCGCATGTTATTATTCTTAGTATGCTTGAAAATGAAAATTTTTAGTAGTAGCGAAACATATTATTATTCGTAGTAGCAAAAACGTTTCCGGACTATGTGCTCGTTACACATTCACGACCGCGTCTCGGTTACCCAATCAGAGATTCCGTATTCGCGCGAGATGGTAATCGCGGCTTTGCGGATTCTTTGCCAAATTTACTGCATATTGGTGAGGCTATGCGATTGTCAGAGTTGGTGCTTGCCGGCTTGGCGCTTGTAGTAAGCTCTTTTTACCCGACTACGGCAAAGCCAAAAGGAAGGGTAATGATTTTTTGCAAGCGGAGAATGTGTAGTTAAAAATTTACACACAATCTTGAATCGATATAAAATTATAATCATTGTCGTCATTATATCCGTAGGACGTCCATTGCTGAACATTGGCCTCTCCTAGTGTTGCCGAACTATCGTTAGTTTGGCTATCGATAGTTAACCTCGGAAATCATCTATAATATTGATAGGCCTATCGATAGCTCAGTTTGGTTACTATTTTGCCAAACTGAGCTATCGATACTATCTATCGATAGTATAGGCCTATCGATACTATTGTTTTATGCCAACTGTCGATAGTCTATCGATAGACTTTCGATACTCAACTATCGAGCGGCAACACTAGCCTCTCCCAGTGACTTAGAAGTCAAGAGGGCCTCTCCCAGTGACTTCTAGACTAACTGGTTAGAGGCGTCTTGCATCCGTCCGTCCACCTTATATGTAGACGTCCTACGCTGCGCTAGCTGGTACGTGGCTATCAATCTGGAACCATTGTGCCCCATCGACTGTCAGGTCTACTGTCAATTTGTCAAGCTATTCTTTCGCTTTTTTTCGCTTACAAATCTATCTTACAGATAATTAACAACTATAGTCTTTTCAGTAGCACGCAATATCATGAATATATGGTAATATGTACTTGATAAATAAAGCTTAACACGTAGTTAAAACTTGGTTCCTGGACAGAACATACTTTAAAACTAAAGAAATCCAACTAAAGTAATCCTTCCATCCAACTGACACACAACAATTATTAAACCACATGACACATACACGTAAACACACACACACACACGCGCGCGAGTAATTTAACACACAGCTTATTCAACAATATAGCTTAGGTACCTACTGTATTTGTAACAAATATAAACAACAGCTATTCTCTAAAATATAGATAATCCACGCAAATTTCCTCATAAAAACTTATGTCAACAGGTAAAAGTTTGAGATAATCCAAGAAATATGAACCTTATTAAAATTTCTAAAACATTAGAAGCCTTCGTTGGCTACTCAACTTTTAATCCATTCTACCGAAAGGGGTAACGAAATTACTTCGACAACTTAATCCCGAAGTTGGATCGGTGCAGATTCCATCAAATTTGGCGAGGGGCAAGATTAATGCATTTCTTGTACAGTCAACCATAATTATGTTTCGGTCTGTTTAGTATTATTTTTCCCCTTTTTTTTAACACAAACTTTCTAGCAAAGTTTAACAGAGCATAAATATATAGAAAGAATGTGTGGTGACATTTTGACTCCATTTGATATAATAATCATAATCAGCTTTGTCAGTCTACTGCTGGACACTGCCTCTTAGGTGTTATGTTAAAAGAGGGACATACTCGTACATTAATTTATAAATTATTCCTTATATTTTTATATATTTACGGGACAAATGATAAAAACATTAACAAATTTGCTGTATACTAAAGTCCATATGCTACGCGGCTAAATGAATTGTGTCTTCTTCCATTTAATTTTTAATCAACCTAACAGCCTGCATTAAATTAGGTTTTTCAACAGGTATTAAAGGTCTCTCTCTCTCTCCAAATCATACAATTAAAATCCATGCTGGTTCCCTAGCATGACCAACAAAACACGATATGATAAAGCGATTTATCGACCTACTGTCAAAATCAACAACAACCTAACTGTAAAATATGATAAACATAGCAGCCATCTTGAACATTTATCGAAACTGTGAGCATGACCGTGACGCCACCGTCATGCTTCCTGTTTCGCTATGTATACTGAACTTACTGTAACGATAATTAGTTAGGTACTTAAACAATATATTTAGATGTTAAAATCAACAAAATTATTTAAATGTAAATAATTCAAAATAAGATTTATATTATTAGATTCACTGTACATACCAATCCATTTACCGTTTATTGCAAAAATCAGTACAACCAAGAAAGACTGGCTACACCAATTTACGTAATACTTACTAATATATCTTCCACTTTTATGCAGTGGTGATGTGATATGACTTTGACAGAAAGTAAAATATGTTGAGCTTGGTCATCAATATAGAGAAGAAAACGAAATTAGTGTAATTAATTGTGGGTGATTAATTAAATAAATATTCTCTTATTTTCATAAATATAAAAGTTTGGAGTGTGGTTTTTTTGAGTAACAGACCTCAAACATGCCTTATTGCGGTAAAAATATTTGTTGCTCTTCTCTCTCCAGTGGTGGGGTAAAAAAAATGGGACATGTAAAAGCGCTTAATTAAGGCCTATTTGCAAAATCAAAAATTGGTTATATTGGTAGGATGCCCTTATGTATTATTGTCAAAATTAAAGGTGGTAGAACTTTATGCATCTACGAGTATCGATGTTTTGATGACTGAGTTTTTTACGCTGCTCCTTTCTCTTTCCGAAGCCAGTCACAATATTGTCCCGAATGAATCATCATCATCATTTTAGCCACAGCACGTCCTTCAGCTTGCTAATCCGTCGGGCTATGTCAGCGACTTTTGTTCGTTCACGGATCTCCTCATTTCTGATTCGATCTCGCACAGTAACACCTAGCATAGCATACTCAGGAAGCTCAAGGTTGCACAGCGCGACATAGCTTTTCATGGCGCACTGTGCGACCTTGAGCTTCCTTTTAAGGCCAATAGTTAGAGGCCACGTTTCTGTTCCGTATGTCATGATTGGTTACACACACTGGTTGTAGAATTTCGTCTTTAGGCGCTGAGGTATTTTGGACGAAAAGATGTTGTGTAGTTTCCCGAACACTGCTCAGTCGAGTTGAATTTTTCTGTTGACCTCCTTCTCAAAATTGAACTTACCTAACTGGATCAGTTCTCCCAGGTAAACATGTTTGTCAACAATTTCGAGGATAGAGCTCCCAACTGGTAATGGGTACGGCGCAACATGGGCATTCGACATAATCTTTGTTTTATCCATGTTCATCTGAAGGCCTACCTGTTGGGAAACTCTACTAAGGCCATCGCGCATTGTGCCGAGGTCTTCCAGTGATTCTGCCGTGACCACAATATCTTCAGCAAGCCGACGGTGAGTGATGATTTTTGTTTAGATACTGAGAGGTCACTTTGTCAGTGAAGAATTTGGCTTTATACGACATCATATTCACCCTGTATACATAAAAGTATACGGTATCCAATTCCGTACCCGTCAAGTATTAATTCCGAACCTGACACATCAATCTTCTCTTAAGTCATGACGTCGAAAATTGCGTAAAAATTAACAATGACGCAGCGTTCCTCAGACATTGTTCCTTGCTTGTAATGTCCACTCTCAGGGGTGTAGTTATGTATAAGCGGCCGCGGGAGGGCTAGCGGTTTTATACAAACCTCATTACAATTATGATAATATATCCTCTTTACACCACCACCACCCACAAGGTGGACAGAGGACCTGGGCCCTAACCATGAACTGTTAAAACAATCACAAATCTGTCAAACATTATCATTTCTGTCAAATTTTGTATGAAATGACGTACCAAAATTGACAGATTTGACAACTTTGAGATTGTTTTAACAGTTTATGGTTAGGGCCCAGGGCCATAACCATGAACTCTGTTGCAGGAAACCGCTAGATGCATGGCGCTTCCAACTAGCCAATATGGAAATCACTGGGGGAGGCCTACGTTTAGCAGTGGACGTCCTGTGGCGGAAATGCTGACGATGATGATGATTCTCTCAACTGTCGAAGGCTGTATGACGTAATATGGCGTAACTATAACTTGCGATATTGCCGCGTTGCATTAAAATAGTTCACTAGAAAATCGGCGTAAACTCTTGGATTTAATGACGTTGCACAAAATTCATGGAGACTTAACTTGTCCTAATTTGCTTCAACAGAAAAACCTCAGTGTTCGGGTGCCTAGGTAGGCATCCTATTTCCCTTAGAAGTGGGTTCACATTACTATTTCAATGAGTGCCATCAGTGTTTTTAAGTGACAGCGCGTATCATCTTAGAAGTGTAGTAGTAGTCTCAACAAACATAGACTTTAGTTTGTTGCAGATTTGGCTTACATAATATTCGTCGATTAGTGAAGTAAACATAAAAAACCGGCCAAGTGCGAGTCGGACTCTATAAAAACGGCAAAAAACATCTTTGTTGTATGGGAGCCTTAAATATTTATTGTATTCTGTTTTTTAATATTTGTCGTAAAGCGGCAACAGAAATACATCATCTGTGAAAATTTCAATTCTCTAACTATCACGGTTCATGACAGACAGACAGACAGATGGACAGCGGAGCCTTAGTAATTGGGTCCCGTTTTACCCTTTGGGTACGGAACCCTAAAAAGTAAAGTAGCAGTAAGAACATAGTCCAAAATTGTAGCAAACTTCAGTGGCAGCCACATCTGTCGCAGAACCGATGAAAAGTGGAGTAAACGAGTTCTAGAGTGGAGACCACGCCTTGGCAAACGCGATGCACCGACGATCTTAGGAAGAGGGCTGGCAGTAGATGGATGAAAAAAGCGGGAGATCGTGCTCTTTGGCGTTTTTTTCGGGGAGGCTTACGACCAGCAGTGGACTGCAATAGGCTGAATAGACAGTGAAGTAAAGGTGAAGTCGCAGTTTTGTTTAGAGAATCGACAAGCTGATTCTCCCACTCGCGTTCGCTTATACCGTAAAACAACCCTTAGAACAAGATGTAGCTCTTATACATTACCTTAACAGCCTCACGCGTCGCTAACAAGGCTGATTCAGCAAAAAAGTGATGTTCGTGTAACGCGTTAACAGAAAGTGTTTCTGAAAAATTGTTATTGTCTTACAAGCTATTTTCACTTTTCACTTTGTCCTAATTTTTCTGGAATTTTGATAATGATTTCTAAAAATATGAAACAAGTTCTTGCAGAATAATTCGTTCTAAGGAGTTTCCACATAACATTGAATATATTTAATACTAACTAATTTACGAAATAAATATTAAATTAGTCTGATAGGGTATTCTTATATTGACTTCAAAACCAAACGCCATAGTATACATTATAAATAAAAAGAAAATCTAGTCTCATTTTTCTTTTCCCCGAAAACATTTTACATTCAATTTCAAACATGCTCTCATCTACGTTGATTATTGTATAAATTCATTGTGTTGCGATCGTTCGTCTCGTATCGCTTCCAGTCAAATAACTTTGTCACAAAAAAACGGGATGTGACAGAACAATGCCTTGGGGTGAGTTTTGTGTGTCTTGTGCAGTCAACTTTGTTTGTAGAAAACTGTCCGCCTTGAAAAAAATCAAAATACTTGATAAAAAACATTTAAAAACCCGACTGCGTAAAAAGTGAACTTAAAAGATGAAAACAAGATTTAAAGAAACAATTTGCAGTCTGAGGCATCAGATCCATGTTACTCGATTCGATTTTTCAATTCAATTCAATTCAATTTATTTATTTAAGACTACAAGGTCCATTTTGTTAGTAGACAATAAACTTTTTTTACTACACGAATTTAAATTACTTAATTAGGTACTAACGCAGTGCATACCAAGTCAATCATCATTACCTATGCTGTTAATGGATTTGATGCCTCAGACTGCAAATTGATTCTTTAAATCTTGTTTTCATCTTTTAAGTTCACTTTTTACGCAGTCGGGTTTTTTTATTTTTTTTTATTAATTAATTTTATTTTTGACTTTTTAGTTTGTAGTGTTCTACTCTTACTTTTCAATGAACTATAAAGCCTTATTTGTAACTCTTCATTGAGAAAAAAGGTTTTAACTCGAGTAAGTATCTGAAATCGGTTTTTTCCAGTTTTATTCATGTACCAACAGGAATTCCGGGTAATAACATAGCCTATGTCACTCCCACAACTGAGACGAATCTAATGACATATCATATGTTGAAATCCAAGAAATGGTTTTTTCTTCCTAGTTTTTCAGTGTTTTTTTTGCCTGTTCCCGTAGGAATTTTGGAAAATAAAGTTTTGAATACTATTAGTACTGAAAATATGTGACCCTTAGTTAAAAAAAGAAAGTTTCAAAATCAGATTATCAGTATTGCAGATCCGTTTTCCCGCGTGAGTTCTGTTCCCGCGGGAATTTCGGGAAATAACATACCCCTTGTCACTCCTACAATTGAGACAAATCTAGTGATATATTATACTTTTATATCCGTTAAACGGTTTAGGCTGTAAGGCGTGCTAAAGAAATAGACAAACATACATACATACGCTCGAAAAACATAACCCTCGTTTGGCAGTCGGGTAAAAACAGTACAAACGAAATTATTTTTAACTTCTTCATTTCAAATAATCTCACTGGTCTTCATCTACGCTAACTTATAGCTACGAAAAATTCGTAGCTTACCTGCTACGACTACGTAGTCGTTCTCGTAGTCAACTTTGACTACGCCGTAGTAGACGAAATAAGAAATGAAACGGTGCGCGATTCTATGAATTCCAGATGATGATGAACTGACATTTGACACTCTGACACTATCATTAGAACCCACTATCTATTTGTTTTAAAATACTTATGCACTAGACATGGGCCTTATGCTGTGTCATTATAGTATAATAATGTGTGTGTGTGTGTGTACTGCGGCTGCGTGTTGTACGGTTACTGTGAGGCGAGTGACTGCCAACTCATGACTTATCTGACGACCTCCGTAGCCGAGAGGCGAGCATGCCGGACTTTAAGGCGCCGCCATCTCAGAGGTTCCGGGTTCGATCCTCGGTCGGGTCAATGTGGAAAACGAACTTTTCTATATTGGCTCGGGTCTGGGTGTTGTGGTACCGTCATTGTTTCTGACTTATATAACACAAGTGCTTTAGCTACTTACCTTAGGATCAGAGCAATGTATGTGATGTTGTCCAATATTTATATTTATAGATTAAGTTATCAAATAGTCTGCTACTTACAAGAGCTACAATTGAGTTTTGAGAAAATATTGAGATGTGTGTTGATGAAAGGCTAAAATAATTATTTATTTCTGAAATTGGGTCCTACTTAATTCTCCATGCATTCGTTTCATATTCTCTTATCATTTGTCTCTTCACGATAAAAAGAAAGGATTCTCATTCAGCATACGTTACATTGCATTACCATAATACAATATTTCAACTTTCAACATGAGCCGAAAAAGTCGATTTGTTGCCAAAAATACGGCTAAACCATGACAATGTTTCGTAAAATATCCAAACAATTACATTAAGTGTTTGGATAGAAGCCAGGATTCTAAGTTATTAAATTAATTCATACCAGATTCAGATAACGATAATATGATTAGAATGAGACTAACTCACTTAAGACATCATTTTAGCTCAAACAAAGGAACAATTAGGGCAGGCTTTATAATAATAAGACTAAAACTCTTCTATTTTGCAACTGAGTCCGCGTATAACTTTAATAGCCAAGCAGTAATGTTAGCAGTGTTGTTTTTACCTCAAACTATAATACAGGGTTATATTGCAAAGTAGTGCCAAAATTCAAAAATAAGATCTAAAGGTGCACTGCTTAAGGTTGACAATTTGAACCTCTGGTATGCGCGGGCGCTCCTGTTGTTAGAAATGTACCTTACATTGAAAAGGCTAAGGTTTGTTTTCGCGCGCCCTTGTGACTTTTATTGCATTGAACTTTGCAGTTCTAGGTTGCACAAAGATAGTGCGTGCGTATATTTTATGCATGAGGCAAGATTATCCACGCGTACCATCTTTGAACAGCGGATAGTAATTTAAAAAAAGTTTGTTTTTTTATATCGTAGATCGATTTAGTAACTGATTCTGAGTGGTCCCTGAAAATTTGGCACTATCTTGCAATGTAACCCTGTATATGACAAAAAGATTTAGTTCAGAATAAGGTTGTGCTTAAGAAACTAAGGAACTAATATCAGTAACTATGATTAAAAGGATGGATTATGTCTTGCCTGGGGGTAAAATAGTATATGTCCTGTTCTTTCGTCATGATTCTTTCATGTTAATTGGGTTTGCATTTATTGTATTTAAGTATAAGGTAATAAGTATGTATGCTTTATTTAGGATAATATAAGTATGTATATGTATTAACTATATATATATATTTTTCTTTCTTTAACTCTTCACCGCCTTCCCCTCTCGACTTTTTAAATTGTCCTCTACCGAAAGGTTGTTGGAAGAGATCGCTTCTAGCGATAAGACCGCCTAAATTGTACCATTCTAAATGTATTTTCTTTTCTTTGTACTGCTTGTTTTGTGTGGTGTGCAATATATCTATCTATCTATCATTATGCTTGTCAAAGAAACACGTTTCATGTGTGGAAAAGCGTTAAAAAAAGTTATAAAAAAAGTCCTGTTTCAATCGCCTTCACATTCAATCGAGACAATAGCAAAAAACGTGCTTGATTAGGAAGAAACTTTAAGGACAATGGTAATTGATTGATGGACGATAATTAGAAACAAAAGAATACGAATACAATACCTGTCTGAGCTATGCTTAATACAGTTTTGTGTCAAAAGACTTTTTAAGGAAGACCCAATTTTGTTTTCCTCGATTTCATTATTGGTCCAGTAGTAAAATTTATTGATATTACATTGATGAGTATTGATACTACGTTTAGTAAACCTTTTCATACAATAGAGTAAATTATAATCGCTAAGAATTCTTCTAGAGCTATTTACTGTCTTATGGCAATTTCAAAATAGTAAAGGAAAATATCCTTTAGACTCACAAAATTTTTAGGTGTTAACATAAGCTAGTTGACACCACCAATCAATTGACATACTTTTTATGAGCTGTCAAAACAGATATCTCCCCTATAATTTGTATGGCGATATCGGATTATGACGTCACTATCCGATAAACTCAATTGCCTTACTTTTTAACGATATTAAAGCAATCAAAAATTTGCATCTTAAATGAAATTGTATTAAGTTATTAGGCCTAAAATGAAGTGTCTGTTTTAATAAATGATGCCTTAGAATTATTTATGAATGGGGTCAACATTCCTATTCTGTTAGGCAGAAGAAAAACTAGAACGAGCCTCTTCTCCTCAATGCCGCGCCGTGTGCTTTGCCGGGCCCGGCGTAATGTGAATTCCGTAATCTTCCACCAGACGTTGTTTCAAAACAGAAATGAAAGAAGGGTGACCGTAATCCAACAAGCCGCTACAAACACAATTTACAAATACAAACAAGCTCAAGTTAACCTCTTCTGGCCCCCTGTCAATGGCTATTAGGGTCTATAATAAATTACCAAACTATTTAAAAGCCGAAACAAAAAACGACATATTTGTTAAACAATTAAATAAAAAATTAATAGCCAAATGCTACTACGACTTAAAAGAATTCTTTGATGATAAAAATATTTAATGAAAGTTCCTTGGCAACATAAAAGGTGTTGGTCTACCCTCCACACAAAAAATCTGCGTGATCCTCTTCTGTAATTTAATTGAATCTTAGTTTAGATGAATCTCGGTTATTACTTCGTGACATTATATACTTTTATTTTATTTAACGAATTTAATATGACTATTTTTATTTTGAATTTTAAATATGACGATTTTATAATTAAATAATAATGTCGTGATTCGGTGTATTTTAATCAAATGTTGGCAACACTAACTGGTCAACCGGGAAAAAGACATGACGTAATTGAGTTGTGGTGGGGAAACACCGCAGTAGTATCGGTAGAAATCGCTACTCGGTCAGTTAGTTGCTCGTGAGCATTTGAAGTAGGCAGTTGCTAAGCAGTTACTATGTCAGTCGAAGTAATCATTAATGTAGGGACATAATTTCTAATTTAGGAGGTGGAGAGTTTGTAATAAGTTAATATGGCAAGTCATGTTAAATAAATCCAAGTAAGAACTTCGGCAGTAGTATTATTTACCACAATAATAATAATATTGTATTCGTAAACATAAATAAGAATGCAATACCCTTACAGGGTCCATAAGTATGATCGCACACAATGTAACACCCTATGTATACACTTATGACGCAATAAATGAATATGAATATGAATAAATATTCAATTGGGCCGTTGCTTAATCCCTTAATCTTCATTTGATGGCACTAATTAGAGACACTGGCAGACGCTGCTTTGGCTGCCGAATTTTAAAACCGTTGTTGCGCGCGGTTTCTATAAGACTCCATTATACAATGTGTGACAAACTTCACACTAGTGAAATGCACTCACAAATGCAGGCAGCTTCAGATCAAAAGGCATTGTTTCTAGTTTTCATAGATAATTTGAATTAAGAAAAAGACAAATCTCTTCCAAACTGTGTTGTTTTATCCTACATGGAAATTAACAAAAAATAATCTTTTTCGGACGAAACGATAGGCATTATTATATCTATTAATTCAGCCTCATTCATACACTTTCTCCCACGCTACATCAAGTCACAATACAATGTGATTCATAAGGCAGATTTAATGGTGCCCCAAGACCATTTCTGATATCGATACTTGCGTAGCCGGCGGTTTTTCTTACAATTTTTGCGTAATAATGACCTCAGTAGCGAGTTAATGGCATCTAAAATTCCGGTGCGAACCAGTTAAAGCCAGTTTTGTTCGATGAATTTCTATTCAGCCGGCCTTAAGATAGAGTATGGTTGCTGTAAATCTGTTTTTATTGCTATAATACAATCTTAATGTGGTTTTAAAAGCCCTTTGAAACGGTTCAACGTACAGTTCCATTTTTATCAATGTCATGTCTATTTATTTTATTCATAAACGAAAGTGCTAACTTTCTTTTTTAAACCAGACGATAGGCGAGGGAATTGCTTGAAAAATTAAATTAAATGAACCATACGTTCGAGTGTTTTGTTATGTTAATAAAGGCTAGTGTATGCTTGATATACAAGTACCATTTAACTCACACCCTGTAATAGGTATTATGTTTATTTCGCTTGTAACATGGTTTTAAGTTAGTTAGTAGGTAACTAATTTTATGAGCAATTTTTTAAGAGATTTATTTCGCTTTCGACAAATATTACTATAAGATTCGAACGGAGCCAAGCTAAAAATGTTATTGTATTAAAACTTACTTAGTTTTAAATTGAATCTGAACTAACATACCACTAAAGTAACTAAAGAAAGTACTCTTACAACCGACTACCGATTTAAAACATTACTTTTAAACTAACTATGTAAATAAAGACTAGGCTACATTCCTGCGATGAGCTTATCTAAGTTTATGACAACACTGTCAAAAATCAACTTAGCTAATAGTATACAATACTCGTAGTAAGTGTTTAGTTGATTAAATTATCACATCATCATCATCACATCACCAGCCTATAACAGTCCACTGCTGGTCACAGGCCTCTCCAAAAGGAGGATTTTGCCATAATCGCCACGCTTGGCAGGCGGGTTGGCGATCGCAGTTTGGCCAATGGTGGAGTGGAGACGCTGCTGCCCGTCTTCTTATGGCGGTTCTCCTGTAGTCGCCTCTTACGACACCCATAGGAAGAGAAGGGGTGGCGCAATTCTTTTAAAGTGCCGGCACCACACGGCACAGTGCCGGCACCACACGGCACTTTTAAACACGATTGAGGCACGATTCAATTAACGATAGTTAAATTAATAAAGGCTAAGGGCAATGCTCGCTGTTTCTTTGCGAGATCGAATCAGGAATGAGTAGATCCGTGAACGAATAAAAGTTGCTCACATAGCCCGACGGAATAGCAAGCTAAAGTGGCAATAAGCGGGTCACATAGCACGTAGAACTGCCAATGGAGCTGAACGGTTCTGGAATGAAGGCCACGTACGGCAAGCGCAGTGTGGAAGGTCCACCCAATAGGGGATCAGACGACTTGTTAAAGGTTGCAGGAAGCCACTGGATGCAGGCCGCTTCCAACTGGCCAATCTGGAAGTCACTGGGGAAGTCACTTTGTTCAGCAGTGGAAGTTCAGTGGCTGAAATGATGAAGATGAATTAATTAAAGGCAAGGTAATATCCCGCCATACCATTTCATCAAGGCCTGGGCAAGGTCTGGGTTGCTATGGCTGAAGTTGGTGCTAAGTTAACAGTATTACGATCCATAACCTCTACAAAGAAGATTTTGAACTTTTAAACAAATATAAAAGGTAATCAATCAGTTACAAGAATCATTCCTATAGCTGGTTACGTTAGTCGTTAAGCCAAGTAAGACTAAAGTGCGTCAGACACTACAACCAGGCTTCGTTTCTCAACTTCACAATTGCCTTTCCCTCTGCAAGCCTATCCATAAGGTTATTTAGTAATATTATTACTTTAGGCTGTCCTTCACTGCGTTTGTTAGTGTAATTAGCCGCAGTCTCCATACGAGTAGGCAGCGTAGACCCAGCAGTCTTTTTGTCACCCCGACTTTATTCAGCTCATCAAATATTTAGCATACGTCAGTCCACTACTAGATACAGGACCTCGCCCAATGCACGCCACTGAGGCCGAGATCATCGAACAAATATTCAAGTCTCTTGGGCAATTATCCCACTGCACCGCGCTCCGCCGCAGTACGCGGGACGACAGATAACGCGCGCGGCTAGACAGGCGCAGATCTGCGTCGCGTCACCGCGCTGTGTGATCTGCCTTCCCGCGCGGAGCGGCGTTGTACAACGTGCCCCGCGTCTAAATCTATCTACGTCGAGATCCATCATGGAAGACGTGCTTTATGCATAAAAACTTAGTGTGTTATACCCCGCGGCACACACCGCGCCCCCGGCGCCCCCGCGCGAGCTGGCCGAATAAGCGCGCGCGACGCGTTCCCGTGCGCAAACGCGTTGTCAGTGTGTTGTGCCGCGCGTGTTTTTTATACAAACTGAGGTACTTGCATATAATGATTAAATCTGTCGTCCCGCGTTCTGCGGCGGAGCGCAGTGCAGTCGGATAATCGCCTTAAATAAAATTGGTAGTTCACAAGTCTATATTTAAAACATTTATTCTTCACGTGGTCTTTTACCCAAATTAAAACTTACAGTGTACCCTTAGCCTTAATGTGGATCACGTTTGCGATCAAGCCTTAATGTAGCCATTATAAAACGAGCCGTTCATTCCTTGCGGCAAATTGCCGCTCAATCTTCTCATTGTTTGAAACGATACAAAACAGCGGTGAATTCCCAGCAATAGTTCTTGAGAAATACGAAAATATTTCCTCTCTTGGAAGGGATAAAATAAAACAAAACTACTTTGTTGGGAGTAAAAAATATAAAGGCAGAGACCGAGCGCAACAAATTCTTTTTAAAATGGTGGAACCTTAAAGTGAGTGAAATATGACTCGGAATAAAGTCGTGAGGTTAACTGTGGCGTTGTAGAGTCATAGCATAGCGAGGACAGATATCCCATTCAAATGGTAAAAAATAGATAAATTCTGATTAAACCTTGATAATATCCACTGCTGCAAATGCTGCAATTTTACCGCCAATTTGTCATTTTACAGAATCTAGCGTTAATACTGGCTCAGACTACATCGATTTGGGTTTTTCATAGAGCTGTTAACCTAATGATTAATAATAATTGAAATTTGAACAGAAAGTGCTTTCTTACAGGTGGGTTTTTTGATGAAATATACTCTGTATATCGTATAATTATTTTGATATATGAAAACTTCATTTTGTTTAAATACATTCAAAACTAAGTTAAAGTGAAATTTCGAATTAGTATAGTTTATTATTTAGAGACATAAGGTTATTGTAAGTTTCACTAGCCGATATGTAGTCCCGAAGCGGTGGTAGGGCTAAGTTATATTTTGGGACGTGTTCACGTGTATAAGTGCCCGGAGGACCTATATACTGAATAAATAATTTTATTTCATTTCATTTTTATTTTTGGATAATCACACCTACTTTCTAGCCCTAAACTTAGCAATGCTTGAAAGGCTACTATATAAGATAAAAATGGTCGTGCTCAAAAGACGAACATTCACACCGTGTGGGATTCGAACTCGCAACCACCTGAAGTCCGGAGTCCGGAACTACTAGACCCGACTGTCGTCATTTAATCTAAATCTAGACTGGAATTATATGCATACCAATATGGCCTGGCTTTTCTCTCCTATAAAGTGCCTAGAAATACCGATACGGTATTGTGAATGAGTTTGGGAATTGAATTCGGTGAAAACTTTATGGTTACTTGTGTTTTGTGTGATATACATGAATGCATTGACGCGTAAAAAGAAAGTAATTTGTAAGTTTGCGGTGTCTGAGTATTCAAAATAAAATATATCTTGCCTTTTATTCGTTTTATCTTTTATGAGTCATGTAAGTTTACACTTGAGTTGAGAGAAATGAAATAGAACTCGTCTGATATTTGTTACCCTTGTACCTTTAGGAGCTATTTTCGTTATTCTTTTCATAGTATAATTTTGGCTAGAGACGGGTGTGATAATACAGTAATATTATAGTATGATAAATTACTTTGAATGTAATAAGCTTGATGTGTGAATGCCTAAATAGATTAGTCTGTCTTTTGTCCGCTTTGCGCGGTGGCGTTATATTTTTTGTCTGACAAGTATTTGTAGTCCTGAAAAGGAACCTTTATAAGTTTTTTCATGTCCGTCTGTCAGTCTTTCCATCCGAGATTTTGCTTGGAGACTGATGGCACTAGAGAGCTGTAAATTTGTGGAGGTCATCAATCACGCCGACATACAAAGTGATAGAATAAAATTTTTAAAAATATTTTTTAGCGTAGCTCCCCTACATATAACGCGGAGATGATTTTTTTAAAATTGTATAAGTACCCATCATGTGGCATATCTTCGAAGATAGCTGCGCACGAATATGAAAAGAGTCGCCAGAATCATGGTCTCAATACACCTACCTAATTAAAAACTTCCTTCTGGTTCCATTAATAAGCGAGATCGGCCTCTCTAGTAGGATGATTTTTATTGGTCACTGTACTGACAGTAACGAATAAAAAAAAACTGGCCAAGTGCGAGTTTGACTCGCGCACGAAGGGTTCCGTACCATTATGTAAAAAAACGAGAAAAAACACGTTTGTTGTATCGGAGCTCATTTAAATATTTATTTTATTCGGGTTTTTAGTATTTGTTGTTATAGCGGCATACATCATCTGTGAAAATTGCAACTGTCTAACTATCTAAGTTCATGAGATACAGCCTGGTGTCAGACAGACAGACAGACAGACAGACGGACAGCGGAGCCTTAGTACTAGGGTCCCGTACCCTTTGGGTACGGAACCCCAAAAAGTAGTTAGTTTTAATTACAACACTAATTCGAACTCAATTTTTTTTCTTGTTTAAAACGTGTGTCAGATGTAGAGAAATAAATATTAATACGCCTAGCAACACACCAATTTACTTATTAATTTCTAATTGTCATTTTCTCGATGTAAAAAATAAATAATGCTATAAGGCAAGTACCTCATAAGGTACCACAGAAAAATACATTCTAGATGTCATTCTCTTTTAATCTAGTTTCAACTAGTTTAACAAAAACCCGACAAAACTTTACTAGATGTATACCATTATCTACTAGACCATGTCCTTGTTCGTGACGTCATCAACCCATATAGCTTTAAGTCGCTAAAAATGTCGATCGTCTCTCAAACATTAAGGTTTCAACATAGATACACTTTGCTACTGTAGTACGTACCACAGCATAAGAAAACTGCAGTTGAGTTACTACTTCTACTTTTGTGCACTTGAAATGTAATTAATACTATTAATCAACTTAAACTGAGCCAACCGATGTTTTTTTAGGATTTTATTTATTACTTCTTGGAAAGTGATAGACTGCAGAAGTGTTCTACGACAGTACCAACATTCATCATCATCATCATCATTTCAGTCACAGGACGTCCACTGCTGTACATAAGCCTCCCCCAGTGACTTCTGTCATCGGAGGGTTTTTGCCATACTCGCCACGCTTGGCAGGCGGGTTGGCGAGCGCAGATTTTTTTTTTATTATTTCGCACGCAGACGCTGCTCCCCGTCTCGTGCTACAGGATTAGTCGCCTCTTACGACACGCCTTCTGTCGGCGGTGGGGAAGTGTATTCTTTACGGCCGTCCCCACACGGTACCAACATATGGATACATAAGTATTAGTGGTAGTGTTATACCTAATTCTGTTTATCTATATTCATCTGGTAGATATAACCAATCTACATCCACTGAAATTTTGCTGAAATCTATGTAGTGACGATTTAAACAGCCTACAAAAAAACTTTTACCAGACCACTGCTGTCTTTTCCAAGCGTTTTACTGTACCTTGTAAAGGTTTGCTTGAACATGAATCGGGATGCGGCAAGTCTGGGTTTATTTGGTGCTATTTCCATCTGATCGCCGTAACATACAAGGAAACGAGAAAAATTGAGACGGTTTAGACTAAATGTCTAGCCCTAGTCTAAATTTTTCTCGTCTCGTCTTATCTAATCCTCGTTTCCTCACAATATTTTTTTCTTACCGATGAGAAAGTGGTAATAAATCCTCACTTCATTCCGAATAAACCAGCAGCATTTATTGGAATGCATGAGTTAGCACTCATGACTTACGGCCCCGACCTGAGACTTCAACTACTGAACTTTCTCAGCTGATGTACATAACAGGTGACAGGGAGACATCATTTAAAACAAAAATTGCATGAGTAGTTAGTAGAATAACTGGTTCTCTGTACCCTATGGTCCGATGCTGTATCTACTTAGCGGAATGGGCGCCCGGGGCTCGCGCGAGCAAGTGACGGAACTGCTCTTGATAACGGAGATTATACGTTTGCTCGACCGCCACTATAGCAGGTTTGAACTAGTTTTAGTTGGATAAGAAACTAGGGATAATAAGGTGGTACCTGATAGCTTTTGCATCTCAACGTTTACATCTTAAGGCATAAAAACTTCTGCTCTATGTGTAGACAGTAAAGAAATCTTGGAAGTTTTGACCTACGTTCAAAAATAAACGTGATTTTTCATTATGTGAGAAGCCTGATTATCTTCTCACACAATCTTGGCATATCTTGATGTCCCTTTAGCATAGAACTTACTGTTCGGTTAGATAAAAAAGTCACACCACATGATGACCACACGAAAACCATTTTCGCCCAACATTTGTAAGTACTGCAACCGATGTAACCTGCCTTTTGACACTTGGTTTGGCCATAGTATAAAAGCTTAATAAGTACCGTAACTCATCCAATTTGTCGAGATAAATTCCTTCCGCAGGTAGTGAGGATTCAGTTCTTATTTTTTATAAAATTTTAAATAGTTTTTTGTTCAGTAAAGCGTCGGAACTGACAACTCGTTTTACTTTACCAGTAACTCGGCACCTGCGAGAGAGCACTGTGACGCCCCCTTAGGGCTTGTTGAGGCTTGCGATGCCTGAGTGCATCATTTTCTTTACCACTTCAGCTTATATTTTATGAGATTTGGTAAAAGAGCTACAGTAAAATGATTAGATATGTCACCCACCGTCAACTTAGGTTCTTTTGTGGATACTTTTTTGTAAGTGCATTGTAAAAACAGATTAAGATTCAGCCTCAGTTAGTTATGCACACTTTAAAGTAAGATCACAAATATTAATAGGCCAAGAATGAGTTGTGCCCGTGCTAAAGATTATATTGTGCTCCGGTCAACCCTATGTGCACAAGTCAGATTAGCACAAACTTCTTGGGTGCTTTCACATATAAGTGAAACATTGTGTTGTTAGCACACACCCACAATTTTTGTATTCCAGGTATATTTACTCAGGTAAAAGAAGATTAGCGCCTTCTAAAAGGAGCTAGCAAGAAAATATTTTATTTTATTTTAAAGAAAATTCTCGAGAAACTGCTTTGAACTAACCACTTACTTGATTCGCTTAGTGCACTTGTAATACTCGTATATACATTATTCTTAGTGGAGAATAGCAGAGTATTGCAGTGAGTTATTATGTAGTGTAAATTTAATTAAAAATGCATATAATATATTTGAAGATGGTTGAGCAAACTTTGAACAATTATGGTTGAAAATTTAAAATAAAATTATGTTTTAATGTGGATAATTATCTTATACTAATCAAATGGATATTCTAATCTTGTTTAATGTTATGAAGTTTCTTAAATTGTGAAAATATATCATGGGCAAGGTTAATATTGCCACTGAAATAAGCATTCAAATGACTCCGAGGCATTTGTTCTATCGATTTCCTATCTATTACATATCATGTATAAATATGGTCCATTAAACTTTCCGGCAACATTCAGAATCAAAAACCTACAGAAAATACAGAATGCGGTCCGTATATTTTGCAAACTCAACTTCATTTGGCGCTTGCACTTTACTAAACATTTACAAAAGGTGTCCAAATCAAAACTAAATTAACCACTCACAAACCCCAAAGTTCTAAATGGTCCAAATCCCAGCTAAATCCAGATTCTGTTCTTCAAGCGGAATATAATATAGAAACGATAATGCATGCTGTAGACAGTGCGGCGACATTCGGAGGCTAATGGGGGCATAAATTATACATTCCCTGTAATGGATGCTGAAACGAGTCGTGAGAAAAAAACGCTGGAGATTTCTGTAGAGTATGAAGTTGTTACAAGTTTGTGATGATTTTCAGAACACTATTTTATGTGTTGTGTCCAGCTTTGCCCGCGGCTTCGCCCGACTGGATTCTTTCGATGTTTAAATAGTGGTTTCATATATTCGGAGAGTCAGAAGTCAGCCCAGATTTTTTCGAGAAGAATAGTGTAACTGACTTTGTTTGATACATTTGACAACATTATTGACGTAGTGAAGCGATGATTACCTTTAAGGCGTTTTGCAGACGGCGGGGCTGGCCGGGCCAGTCAATTTCACCGCGAAGGATAGCGCAAAGGGAATCCTATACTGCCAACGCACACGGAGGACAAAAATACTGCACCGCAGGTGCCCGGCGGACACTGGCGGCGCGGCGGTGTGCTTTGTGTTCGCGGCGAGGGCAGCCGCGGACATCGACGGGCAGACGCGGTCATTATTGCTTCGCGGTCAGACCGGCCCGGCCCGCCCCGCCGTCTGCAAAGTGCCTTAATGCCAACTCCCGGTACGGTTGGTTTCTGGCAACAAACTTTTTGAAATTGGCTGTAAGGTCTAATATCCTGGGTCCCTAGTAAAATTTACAGGAATTCCGAAACATAAGGATAATTAAGTCACCAATTGGCATGTTGTAGCGCATAATTATTTTACCTTTTATCCTATGGAAAACATAGTAATGATGTGCGAGTTAGAATTGTAGCACATATCTCTAGGTATTTTCGAAACCTAGCGCACACCGAGCGGATTCGGTTTTGCTTGTCATTCGTAGGAAAATCTTGTCATTAAAATCTAAAATAAAAAATTAACTTGATTCATTGTCATTTTAATTTTCGTTAACAATAATTTAAAAGTACATAGAAACTTTTTGTTTTTAGCAATTCCATGCAAGGTTTAATTGAAGATAAATAACACTTGAAAAAAATCATCGACCTCAGGTGGGACTCGAACCCACGTCCCATCGCATGCCGGGCGAGTGCTTTGACCACTAAGCTACCGAGGACGTCACGTGACAAGATGAAATTCCTCAAGTGCTTTTTCTCGCTGTCAAAGCCAGCGTATTCTGATCAATGTTGTAGCTATATATATAGCTGAGTAGTATACTACCGTCAACACCCTATAGAAATATTTTTACAAATATTTGACTATTGGTTAAGATCAGAAATGCTTAAACATTGTAAATTTTTGTTTTTAGCAATTCCATGCAAGGTTTAATTGAAGATAAATAACACTTGAAAAAAAATCATCGACCTCAGGTGGGACTCGAACCCACGTCCCATCGCATGCCGGGCGAGTGCTTTGACCACTAAGCTACCGAGGACGTCACGTGACAAGATGAAATTCCTCAAGTGCTTTTTCTCGCTGTCAAAGCCAGCGTATTCTGATCAATGTTGTAGCTATATATATAGCTGAGTAGTATACTACCGTCAACACCCTATAGAAATATTTTTACAAATATTTGACTATTGGTTAAGATCAGAAATGCTTAAACATTGTAAATTTTTGTTTTTAGCAATTCCATGCAAGGTTTAATTGAAGATAAATAACACTTGAAAAAAATCATCGACCTCAGGTGGGACTCGAACCCACGTCCCATCGCATGCCGGGCGAGTGCTTTGACCACTAAGCTACCGAGGACGTCACGTGACAAGATGAAATTCCTCAAGTGCTTTTTCTCGCTGTCAAAGCCAGCGTATTCTGATCAATGTTGTAGCTATATATATAGCTGAGTAGTATACTACCGTCAACACCCTATAGAAATATTTTTACAAATATTTGACTATTGGTTAAGATCAGAAATGCTTAAACATTGTAAATTTTTGTTTTTAGCAATTCCATGCAAGGTTTAATTGAAGATAAATAACACTTGAAAAAAAATTTTTTTTTTTTCAAGTGTTATTTATCTTCAATTAAACCTTGCATGGAATTGCTAAAAACAAAAATTTACAATGTTTAAGCATTTCTGATCTTAACCAATAGTCAAATATTTGTAAAAATAGTTCTATAGGGTGTTGACGGTAGTATACTACTCAGCTATATATATAGCTACAACATTGATCAGAATACGCTGGCTTTGACAGCGAGAAAAAGCACTTGAGGAATTTCATCTTGTCACGTGACGTCCTCGGTAGCTTAGTGGTCAAAGCACTCGCCCGGCATGCGATGGGACGTGGGTTCGAGTCCCACCTGAGGTCGATGATTTTTTTCAAGTGTTATTTATCTTCAATTAAACCTTGCATGGAATTGCTAAAAACAAAAATTTACAATGTTTAAGCATTTCTGATCTTAACCAATAGTCAAATATTTGTAAAAATATTTCTATAGGGTGTTGACGGTAGTATACTACTCAGCTATATATATAGCTACAACATTGATCAGAATACGCTGGCTTTGACAGCGAGAAAAAGCACTTGAGGAATTTCATCTTGTCACGTGACGTCCTCGGTAGCTTAGTGGTCAAAGCACTCGCCCGGCATGCGATGGGACGTGGGTTCGAGTCCCACCTGAGGTCGATGATTTTTTTCAAGTGTTATTTATCTTCAATTAAACCTTGCATGGAATTGCTAAAAACAAAAATTTACAATGTTTAAGCATTTCTGATCTTAACCAATAGTCAAATATTTGTAAAAATATTTCTATAGGGTGTTGACGGTAGTATACTACTCAGCTATATATATAGCTACAACATTGATCAGAATACGCTGGCTTTGACAGCGAGAAAAAGCACTTGAGGAATTTCATCTTGTCACGTGACGTCCTCGGTAGCTTAGTGGTCAAAGCACTCGCCCGGCATGCGATGGGACGTGGGTTCGAGTCCCACCTGAGGTCGATGATTTTTTTTTTTTCAAGTGTTATTTATCTTTACATAGAAACTTTTAATATAACTGCAGAGATAAATCAAAATTTTGAGTCAAAAGGTCTTCAAGAGTTCGTTATTCCCATTCTGTATAATAAAATGTATAAATTTTACTAGAAACAGCTAATTGATTCAGGCAAGTCTATAATTAAATTTCTGTTAAACGATACTGAGAACCGGTATGACCCAATACTGTGCCTTTAGGGTGCGTTCATACATGTTATTCATGCTACAAACGCGCTTTAGAGTGAAAATTTAGATACGAGGCACTTGCAGAACATATTTATTATTATAGTAAGATTTAAAAATAAATTAAAAGATTCTAAATGATCATGAAAAAAACAGGCTTTATAAGTCTTTCATGGACAAGCGAGTTATAATGTTGATTTCAGAGAGAATGTTGTATTGTATGATCAAATTAATTACCCTTTAAAAATCATGCCTACAAACCTTATTTGGTTTAAGATTGTAGCCTACCGATGGTATAAATATTCTTTATTTGGAAAGAAAACTAATACCTAAATAAAAAGATTTAAATAACCTAACTAACCTCAAAAATTACGTGTCAAATCCTCCACGATTTTTTGACTTTGCGCCTATTTTTCGAGTGACTTTCATAAAAATCACTTAGCTTGATGTAAGGATAATTCACTTTAATTTAATCTTATTCTTCACTTTCACAATTCTCAAGAAACAGAATAATAGTTGTCCGCCGCCATGTTGTACCACAATAACAAAGCGACATCAGCGCCTCTACCGGTAGATAATAGAACTGTTTAACGATATGACCACCAACGTTTGGCCATTTCATGAAGTAGTCGGTTATATCGTCAAACGCTGACTGATTCATTGATCTGGCCTATCGACATCATGATTTGGCCAGCGGGTAATATGCCGCATCATGAAAAACGACCATTTTATGACATGGGTGGCCAAATCATGAAGTGATTAATTCTAAGATCGGGCCACTACATTTACATTATCTATTACATTTCTGCCAGACAAGACGTGACTGATTAGAGAATGTAGAACAAATAATTTAATGTCTTATGAGGCACAAACCGCTTTGACTAGGGGAAAACAATTTCTCAAAGTCGCGCTATTTGCTAATGTAAATGCGCCCTTACATTTTCTCTGAAATATAAATTTGAAGGATAATTCAATAAATCTATTCTATCTTGTTATAAAATAGAAGTTATAAAGTAGCTATCATTATATTGTTATTAGTTTACATAAACCAACTCTATTGACGGAAATTAATTATTTATTTATTTATTTAATAGGGCACACCAACAACATAATATATTAAACACTTAGTTCACAACACATGCTTAGAGACATTTCTGATATATATGTCACTTACAGGTGACCACAACATTCTTATTACAACAAGGCTTCAATTAATAAATTAAAGGCACAATATTTACAATATTTAGGCAGTATTTGTGTATTTATTTTGATAGCCTATACTGGTTGAGCTTTGAGTCGTGTTTTGTACACAAGAATTTCGATACATATATGAAATCGAAAAAAAAAATACAGATTTTATTAGCTTGTTTAACGATTCTTGGGAATTTTTGTGTAAATTATAGCTAATAATGCTTCAAAATACATTTTTTCATTGGCTGCAGCCACTCCCTATCTATCTATAACCTAAATCAAGATTTAGGTTCGAAATTCGTAAGTTATTTTAACATCAAACATTGAAGTTGTTTAGTTTTGTATTTTTTAATAACTTTTTACAAACTAAAGTGTGATCAAGAATCTCAATATGAATACCATTAGAATGTTTATTTGAACTTAAAAAAGAACAACAAAGCGCAAGTAGACCGCTTAAATAAAATTCGTCTCATATTTTACATCAAACACAGAAAAAATCAAGCTTTTTTCTTTCTACTTGAGAAAATTGAACTGTAACTTCCATAGGAAATTAAATTTTGTCAAACTTCAAAAACAAGGGTACTACCAAGATTCGCAATCTTAACTTTCTACCCTTTTCATAATTTTGGGCCAAATTATGATCAGTCTCTTATCTGGGTCTAAAACGACCTCCGGATTTAAGGTTTTTGGGATTTGCCGATGTACGGATAAAATTGTTAATGTGGGATGTCACTTACATTATTGTAATCGGAACATGAATTTCGTTTAGATATATTTTGTTGCAAAGTTTTTGTAAATCGAGATAAGAGCAGTAAATTTACAAAAAAAAAAAATACTCTGGAAGCAGGGCTAGAACAGTTCATATTCTATGAGTCTTAGGCTGGGTTGCACCATCTTACTTTAACTTTAACAAACGTCAAAAGTCTGTCAAACTCCAATAAGCTAGTAATAAGTAGAATTAAATTGATATTTTTACAAAGTAAGTTGGTTAAGCGGCCATCATGAAATATCTGTTAACGACTAGATAACGAATAAACATACTTAAATACGTTACTAAACATCCATGACTTAGATCCAAATGCTTGAGCTCATCACAAACTTATTTATTGCTTTCAATAAAAAGCCGTTGCGGACTATTTCACCTTTCGGGCTAAGTGTCATCGTATCTTGTCTCCGGTATTTTTGTTCCCGGCTAGTTTACCGGTGGCTTCTCTCATTGATGATTTACTATACCACTTAAATATTTTAGTGCGACGTCGTAAAACAGATCTTTGGAAAGGAATCCTTTTTTCTCGTTATACTATAAGTTTAACAAAACCTTTTTGTTGAAGAGAGTATCTATTTTTTTCTGAAATCTATCTTGTGTATGCTGATTACTTTGAAGTATTTGCCTTTCTTATAACGAATAGTGGCTACCTACCTACCAAATAATATCTAAAGATTTTTATAAAACTTCGTACAAGCGATAAAATTATCTGCAAAGAGTCTGGGGTTCTAACACACAACTTACCAAACGTAGACGAGTTTTCAACCCATTTAACTATGAACTGCCATTGCCATGATTTAACTCAAAATAATGGTGCAAGTTCACCATTGTACAACGCACATTTACCGGGTTTTTTTGCCAATAAAAACCAACTCAAACTAGTACTTACCATTCCCCTTCTTATTTAGCGTAAAAGTCCCATTTTCTCAGGTTGCACTATCTTGTATGTACCTGATTCTGGCAGATATCCAGAAATAAGAACATTGTATTCATTACTGCCGTAATTGAATTTAAAAATGGACTATATTTCATCCTGGAATTCATACCGGGAGTAATCTAGTTCCCAGTTTTGGTCTGCATTCTTTTGTTCCATGACATTGCATTGTTAAGTTACCGTTTCATTGCGTTGAATGGGTTTCTATTCAACATTTTCAAAATGCAGTCGAGGTGTGTATTCTGCAGGGCTAGCATGCGCAACACGATAAAATTTTGTCGTGGCATTTTATCGACTTTTGACGTAAATATGTCGTTTTGTCTTCGACGATAACAAAGAAAAGACCAAATTATCATGGCAATGCTGTTATAACGTAAAAATAAGTGACTACGAAGAACGGGAAAACCTGAAAATGTAAAGAAAAAGGATTCGAGACGTCTGTGATCCGTAAGATTAGGGAAAACGACAAAATTATCGTCAAAGACAAAATTTGTCATGTCTATCGATAAAATAACCGATGCGCGTATACTAGCCCTGCAGAAATCAAGAATCTATGGAAAAAATACATGTTTAGTGGCAATACCGCTGCAGCATGGCCACTTAATTGATGCGTAATTGGTTTGAAATTTATTCATGCGATCCACTTTATTATTTATTTTATTTTAATTTATTTATGAAACAAAATCTCTTAAATAACAAAGTTTAAAACGAATAATTATCATGAATGTCTGTTTTGAATTTACCAATAAAAATTCATGGTTTCTGATACTTCGGCAATGTTGAAAGCGCCAATCCAACATCACGAGAGAACTGATGTCTGTGCAAGTAGATGTTTTAGGCAGACAAATCGATTGTCGCAGTCTTTTAAAACACTTGATACCGGTAAAAAGGGTTAGAACCCTCAGACAATGGCACATCTCCTGTCATGCCCTGCGTGTCCCTACACCTGTACACGCGAGGATCTTTACAAGGCCACCGATAGCGCTATATCGGTTGCTAAATTCTGGTCCTCACATATACAGGGTTACATTGCAAAGGGGTGCCAAATTTTAAAAATAAGATCTGGAGGTGCACTGCATGCGGTATTTGTTGTCAATTTGAACCTCGGGTAAGCGCGGACGCTCCTGCTGTTATACATCCTTACCTTACATCGAAAAGGCTAAGGTTTGTTTTCGCGCGCCATTGTGACTATTATTGCATTGAACTTTGCAGTTCTAGGTTGCACAGAGATAGTGCGTGCGTATTTTTAATGAATGAGGCAAGATTTTCCACGCGTACCATCTTTGAACAGCGGATAGTAATAAAAAAAATAAGTTTGTTTTTTAGATTTTTTATATCGTGGATCGATTTAGTTACTGATTCTGAGTGGTCCTTGAAAATTTGGCATCTCTTTGCAATGTAACCCTGTATAAAAGCCTGAGTGAGTCGACACGCAAAGAAGAAGAAGAACCCTCAGTCAAGCGAAACGAGACTAAATAGAAACTTTATTGTTACGCGGGCTCATGCATCCGCTTGGGATATTCACGAGTTATATTATGTACTAAACGTTATATGGTAGGGTACTTTCAGTTCGGATAAGGAGTAAAAGACTTAATGGTATAAAACGAAACTATAGCAACCCAAACTTAACATACCAATTTTATGAGAAATTTAGTAGGCGATAATACCAAGTTGATAGTAATCTGTTTATTCATTGCCTACTACATTTTATTTGACGACCTCCGTAGCCGAGAGGTGAGCACGCTGGACTTTAAGGCGTCGCCATCTCTGAGGTCCGGGTTCGGTTCCCGGTCGGGTCAATGCAGAAAATGAATATTTCTATATTGTCTCGGGTCTGGGTGTTGCGGTACCGTTGTTGTTTCTGATTTCTATAACACAAGTGCTTCAGCTACTTACCTTAGGATCAGAGAAATGTATGTGATGGTGTCCAATATTTATTTCGTTGCTGAAATTCACTGCATTTTTCTTGCAACTAAAGTCGCGCGATATCGCTTAGCATGCTTCTTGAGAGTGCAGTTGTAACAAAATATTCGTAGTTTGGATTTTACCTTCTAGTAACCATAACTGCTGTTCTTATTAACTTTGTAGAAAGTATCATTAAAACGCTTCAAGTAAAACAGGTAAATCCACAAGACGCAACGAACTTAGTTGAACTTTCATCATTTTTAACAAAACAGTTGGCGAGTTGTAAGGAACTATGTTTGTAGTAACAAGACATAATGCAAACAAGTAAGTAAACTCAATTTATTAAAGCAGGTACGAGCGCTCTCTTAAAATAATTACAATCTTTTCTGGCGTCCTCAAGTCAATTCCCGTTTTTTAACAACATCCGCGATCCAGTGTCGATTCGGTCCCAGAAACATTACTATCTAAATAATACCAGTTTCGTAATGCGACTGAAAATTGGACAATTAATATATATAAGGTCCGATTTTATTAGTGTTCATCCTGTTAACCTGTGACTATGTAGGTGAAAAGCAATCGTAAAAACCAACTTTCAAATGTCTATCATAAAAACTAAAAAAGTTAAAAATAAATTACAAAATAACAACATCGACTTCATATTGCATAAACTACCTATCTTCAACTCTTTCTTGCTCTATACAAGGGGAAGGAATAAGACGGATAACCAGATGGTTAAACGTAGCAAAGATAGGACGAGTTTATGCAATATGAAGTCAATGTTGTTGATTTTTAACTTTTTTAGTTTTTATGGTACACATTTGAAAATTGGTTTTTACGATTGCTTTTCACCTATATAGTCACAGGTTAACAGGATGAACACTAATAAAATTGGACCTTATATATAGATTTTTAAGGAAAAATGTACAATTAAGGCGGTTTTATAACTATGAGCGATCTCTTTCAGACAACATTGAGATAGAGGATATCTATAAAAAAGGACTGCTACTAGACAATGCCTTTCTTATTTAACTTCATGGCAAACGGCTCTGAGTCTTTGCAGTAGCTCTTTGTGCACCCCAGCTTACCAAAGGCCATAGCATAGCCTAGCAAACACACACACCATTAATACTCATGATTTATTAACATTTTATTTATTTAACTTTGGCACTATTGCGCACGTTGACGACCTCCGTAGCTGAGGGGCGAGCACGCCGGACTTTAAATGGCGCCGCCATCTCTGAGGTTCCGGGTTCGATCCCTGGTCGGGTCAACGTAGAAAACTAACTTTTCTATATTGGCTCTGGGGTGGGTGTTGTGGTACCGTCGTTGTTTCTGATTTCTATAACACAAGTGCTTTAGTTACTTACCTTAGGATCAGAGCAATGTATGTGATGTTGTCCAATATATATTATATATACTATTTTTGCGAAGTTGCCGTGCTTATTTCTTTTTACTATGAACAAGATAAATAAGTATGATATTTCTCACCAAGTAACACTAAGAACAAAATTTTAATTTATTCTTTAACTTAAACAGCTTGCACCAAGTCTTGCGGTACTACTTATGTTTTATAGCAAGTACACAAGCTAATAGTAGAAAAACTTTAATAAATTGCAGTTTAGTTCCTTGGGTACGAAGTATTCTGATTAATTTCTGAGTCAAGTTAAATATAAACAGTTGTGAGCATACTTACAAGTTTGACTCGGAATTACCATGATCACTAATTACTTTAAAAAAAGAAACCATAGTATCTTTTTCCAATATTTATAGAGTCAATTACATATAAATCACTTTTGTCGCTAGTCCATCAGTGGGTTCAAAAGGCTTAAAATACTCAGAAAGATATTAAAGTAGTTTAACCTATTTAGGAACTCTTAAAAAACTATTAATTTTATTTTCTCCATCTTGTATGTTTACCGGACCATTTCGCAAGCTTTCTGCATGACCTTTAGGTTGACTGGCAGAGAATGCTTCTAGCATTAAGCCCACATTTTGTACACTTTAATAAGTTTGTGCAATAAAGTTTTAAATAAAAAAAAATATTTTACGCTCTTCTGTCGAACGCTATGGAATTAAACCGATGATCACCAAATAATTTTAAAGTGAAAAACATTGCAATTTCATTACATTTTTTTTTTGTTTTTAAAACATAAACTGAAATTTTATATCATCATCATCATTTCAGCCACAGGACGTCCACTGCTGAACATAGGCCTCCCCCAGTGACTTCTGTCATCGGGGGGTTGTGCCGTGTGGGGACGGCCGTAAAGAATACACTTCCCCACCATCAGCAGGAGGCGTGTCGTAAGAGGCGACTAAATCCTGTAGTAAGAGACGGGGAGCAGCGGCTGCGTGCGAAATAATATAAAAAACTGCGCTCGCCAACCCGCCTGCCAAGCGTGGCGAGTATGGCAATAACCCCCCGAAATTTTATATACATGCCTATAATTACAATGGGTATAAACATAAATACAACCTACATAAAAATAACTATAAAACATAAATACCAACATAAAATAAACATACACATATACATACCTAAATATGATAGTCATAGCATTCAAGGACATAACATGATTATCCACCAGTGATATTCCAGAAAAACAACAATTTCAAAGCAGAAACAGTTGGTTTTTAAAGCCCAAGAAAATGTGCCTAAGTTATCCTTATCACCAATAACTTAGTATTCTTGCACCAGAAAAAAAATACCTAAAAGACTTACGTTTTTAATATCCAAAAAACGTTTTCCATTTACTGATTAGTGGTCCCTTGTAGTAATAATTTGATAGGAGTAACCGTCCGGGAGTGCTTAGTAAAATTAAATTAAACCTTGAATTATTAAAGCTTGTCCCTCAGAGATGATTAAATTGTTAACTTTGTGTAGTCACAGTTTATAAGTGGTAGATGTCCCACTGGGGAAAAGTTAAGTTAGAATTTTATGCATATTTTAAATAAAATTTCAATTGCTTGGCATCCGCTCAATTGTCATTTGGATATTTATGTATAATGGACAATAAGTAAAAACCCAATAAAACTGGAACTAACGCGATTATAATTTAGGTACAAAATGTTACCTCAATATAATCGGGCACTAATCACTGGATTGAATATGATCAAACGCAAGTTCTGTCAAGAAAGACGGTTTCAAATTATCCGCGACATGGAATCTCGTGCTCACCTGAATACGGACGCGGTGGTTAGTGTGCAGAATAGGGACACAGTGAGTGTAGTGTGTGACGGTCCTTGGCGTGAAAATAGTATTATGAGGGTAGATGAAGAATCTGCCTCTCATACGGAGTGAAGACAACGCTGTCCCTGTCAGCCTGTGACCACGGTCGGTGTACCCGACCAAAACGTCAGGCAAAAGAGGTATAATATTGTAGGTACCTAAATTATGATCGCGTTAGAATTAACGCGATCATAATTTAAGGTTAGGTTGAAATGGGAATCCGTTTCATTGAGTTTTAAATTATGCAACGCGAAAGTTTATAAGTAATAAAATATATATGAATATGGTTTCAGAAGACACTTAGTGAAGTACTCAATTTAGTGTTAGCAGTATAATACGCTTAGTTACTTAACGTATTGACCGCGAAACAGTAAAATTTCTGATGTGCCTCATTTTGCAGGGCGAAGTTGTTAACTTCTTTTATGAAAATTAGAAGTTGCTATTACTGGAAAAAGGCTTTGTATTAGGTCTAACAATATACATACAAATAAAAACGGAATATAATAAAGTCTTATGGCCAAGTCCAGTTTTAAGAAAAGCCTCCAACGGTTTAAAATGAAACGTTGTATATTGCTCAAAGTTATTTAAGCTAGACAAGACTCTTAGTCTAGACTTCAAGGATTTCCTTGTGCGACGATGTACCGAATTTGGTCTGCGACTTCTCTTAGTACACCCAACTCTGAGCTTAATTAGAAAAAAAATCGGAAATCAAGAATTACCACCTCCACAAAAAGCTTCTACTAAAACTACCCTACACAGAAAAAAAATACTTTAGTAAACTTCTCCAAATCAGCCCGATTCTAAGCTATTCTTTGGCGCTAGGTTAATATTGGCTCTCTCCATCAATTTAGTCTGTGGCGAGTCTGCATAAATAATAACTTGTCACTAGACTTCTTTCTTATTAGACACGATGCTTTAATAAAAGTTTAGAAAAATGTCCGTTTATGAGTTAACTCGTTCTTTATTAAAGCTCCTGCTTCAACTTACCATATCACATACAATAGATAAAAAATCAGTGAGTTCGGTTTTTTTTTTTGACTACTTAGTAGGCAACATAAAAAAAACCTGTCTAGTCATTTTCTAGTTTTTGCGGTACTAACACAGTTGATTTTTAGGGTTCCTTACCCAAAGGGTAAAACGGGACCCTATTACTATGGCTCTGCTGTCCGTGTGTCTGTATGTCTGTCTGTCTGTCTGTATGTCTGTCCGTCTGTCACTGGGCTGTATCTCATGAACCGTGATAGTTAGACAGTTTAAATTTTACAGATGATGTATTTCTGTTGCAACTATAAGAACAAATACTTAAAATTAGAATAAAATAAATATTTAAGGGGGCTCCCATACAACATTCGGAACCATTATTGTGCGAGTCCGACTCGCACTTGGCCGGTTTTTATATATTTTTCTTACTCTCCCGATCATTATTTTTGCTAGTTGTCTTGTCCGAATCAGACAATCACTGAGTGATTGACAATAACTTTTAAACAATATTTACACCTGTAGCTGAAAATTCCTATGGCAAATGTTATCATTTAGTACTTCCCTGATTTATAAAAAAAAGTCTTCTTGACCACAGACGAATATTAATATTTGAATACATTTACGACTTTATGACTAAGCACATAAGGTATAAAGTGACACCGCAATAAAACCGGAGGGCCCGGGCAGTCGGCCTAAGCCTAAAAAAATTTTTTTGCACTGTTATTTCTCCAAAAATATATAGTATAGAATTACACTCATAAAAATTAACTACTCTTGTACAGAATTGTGATTGTCCAAGTAGTTGTAGCATCTGTTCATACTAGGTCAAACTTTCTACGTGGACGTCGCAAATCGCAATAAAGGTATGTTTTAGAGTACATTGCCGTTTCTCGATGAAATGAATGAAAATTTAAGTGGGTCAAGTCCCTGTAGACACTTTCTAATATTATTTTTGCACTGGAAATGCAAGTAACCCAATTCTTTACCAATTTGCAAGAGGTATCATGCTTGGGTGGTATCAAAAATAGATTACAACGCGTTTTAAAAAAATATTTTTTTTTTTTATAAATTGAAGATGAATAACACTTGAAAAAAAAAAAACATCGACCTTAGGTGGGACTCGAAGTGTTTTATAAATGTCAAAAAAACCGCAAAGAGTTCAACATACTTTTTGTTTTTTGGGTTTCGTAGTTTAAAATGGTTCCCTTGTGCCTTATAGTTTTGCCATGTCAATTTGTCTGTCTTTTACTACCCGTAATTTCCAAATGAAAACAAATATTTATTTTTCTACTACTCGGCGTTATTATTATAATCCATGTCAGATTATAGCTTTCTAGTAGTTAGAATCTCTGTGCTAAGTGGACGAACAGACTGACAGACATGCTGAAACCATAAGGCTCCTCTGCTTACTAAGGATCCCTAAAATTGTACGGTGTGTGAAAAACTTATTAATTTAAGTTAAGGCCATATTTATGTTATGCGTAAGAAAATATAGCTTCACTCATAGGAGACGAAAATAATTTCACTCAGCCGCTTTCCATTAAGTAGGATATACCAGAATGTTTTTTACGTGTTGTGAATGTTAGTAGTCGTTTGGGTACAGTTTTCTATGCCTTAGATAATAAAATTTGTGTCAGTGACCTTGTTTTTGTAAAGAATTCTTGTAGATAGATAGACGCAGCCAGCATATCAGTCGCATAATGCGGATGACGTCATAAGACTCGATGCGTGGGCTGCGTCCAAAGTCAAAGTCAAAGTCATTTATTTCTGCAAATTGGCCATCAATGGCACTTTTACATGTCCCAATTTTTTTTCCTACCACCGCTTCGGGACTACATATCAGCTGGTGATGAAAAAAAGCGGCGCAACAAACTCAGTCACCTTTATCAGCCTAGTTTTATTACAGGTAATACAATTACAAGATAGTGTAAGTGCGAGCTAGGCTGGTTATTAAGTCCATGCACTCTTGTCGTTCAAATAATCTTCAACTTTGTAATATCCTTTTTCCATAAGGATTTTTCAAATGTTGTTTTTTTTTTATTTATAAACAGGCAAGTCAACAAGAGTTTATGGTACTTAATAAAAAAAAAAATATTTCCCCAAAAGTGAATTACCTTCTTTCTTTAATCTGAAGCTCGGAACGGCAAGTTTATTTTTATTTCTAGTATTATAATGATGAGATTTCCGATGCGCATGCTGCGTTACTACCACTATCACCCCTATAAGATCCTCGCGAGGTTCTATACGATCCTGCGCGTACTACGGATACTGCGGAGAGTACGGGTAGTGCGCTGCGTGCAGTGCGGATAGGTGTGCGAGGCTTTCAGTGACTGAGCATACTGTGGTGCTGGCAGGTATTGCAGTGTTTATAGATGAGTGGTCATTTTAGGGCGAGACTTGAAACTTTATTGGTTAATTAATTTTCTTTTGTTTCTTAACCCCCAATTCATATAATATAAGTGTCTGTGGCATCGTGGTTCCAAGGCAGATGTTTATTATATTTTTCTTGTTTCTAAAATATTTAAAGATAATATGTAGACAATACTAATTATTAATTCGCGGCCGATGTCCGCACAATAACACAGAGTATCGCACCTAAACGAAGCCGTATAAATCCTGAGATTTGAATAAACTTTTAGAGTTGCCCCGCCACCAGATGGCGCTCTTTACGAGGGGTGTAAAACCCAGTAACTGTGACTGACGGAATATGTTTCGGGCCATTACGATTTTTATCTGTACTCCGTGATGCGTGGCCTTTACAGTATGCTTTTGTTATATTAGGGTTATGGGATATAAAAATTAATGTGCCTTTTTTAATTAAAATTTTTACTTTTAGGTACCTACTGACGCGACGTGACGCGTTTCCTTGGCGCAAGCCCATATTGTACCGAGGCAGTAGTAGGTTGAAAACACCACTTTAATGGTTTTCGTAGATTTTTTTTCATGTTACCAAGTGACGTAGTGTCCTTACAGGTTACTTATTTTTAGTTGTTTTAATAATTTATTTACATTTGATTTGTGGTATCGGTACACGCCTAGGCAAACGTAGTGTAGGACGACCCCCAGCTCGATGGACCGACGACCTTAGGAAGATGGCTGGCAGTGGATGGATGAAAAAAGCGGGAGATCGTGCTCTTTGGCGCTCTTTGGGGGAGGCCTACGTCCAGCAGTGGACTGCAATAGGCTGAGATGATGATGATGATGATCGGTACACCTGTAGCTGCCACTTTGATTTGCATTTTCTGTATGTCCTTAAGTATGATTAAAAACCAACATGTTCATACCTTAGCAGTCAAAGGGTTAAGAAGATCTAAGACTTTATTGATTCATTTACAACTAGCGGCACGGAAGTTGAGCACTGGGCGAAAGTTGCGCAGAAGACCGTTACGATTGAAGTGATTGGCTAGGCGCGCGCCGCGCCTGCACCGCCGGCCGTGATTGGTTGTTAGCTCCGCGCAAACGCGTCTCTGATACGGTGATCGTCTCGTAGGATGAGCAAAACAATCCACACTCTTTCTGCATTCAGAGTTCTTCAGCGTTCAGCTACTTAATTAAATTGTTGTCATTAAATTTGACTGATTAATTATATTCTGATGAATATCATCATCATCATCAGCCTTTGGAAATCCACTGGTAGATATAGGACAGAACGCCACAGCGAATGGCTCTAGGCTGTTCGAATCCAGCGGGTGCCCGGAGCCCTGACTACGTCGTCAGTTCACCGCGTGGCGGCCTGGATGCCTACGCTACGGCTTCCAGAACCTTTAAACGAACCCTTTGAATGAATATGCACTATTTGAAATCACCTTGTACAGCTCGTCGACCTATCACAAAACGTCAGATTTTCTCAATTGATAATGATCTCTATGTGTCAGGCTTAAAGTGGAAAATCAGTCGGATGATCTTTAAGTTTTTGGGTAGGTTGACCTGCCATTGACTGTACAATCAACGTTTAAAGCGAAACCTCCGAAAAAGTTTATGAGTTACTTGTACTCGTCTCGCTTGAATATGTTATGCTGGAAAAAATACTACTAAATTATTTCTATTACCTATTTCGTTTTTATTTACCCCAATTATATAGGTACAAAAGTTTTAACTGAATATTAAACTATCATGTCTGACAAGTAAAAGTTATTCCATAATGTTGTCATTTGCTTTCTCGAGTTAAAGAATAAATTTAGTTAGCCACGAAACGTACCATTTTAAACTTTATTCTATTGACTGTTGTCTTTTATTTACGCGAACACGATACATTTAAATGAAACTACTTTTACGGATTATTTCGCGATTTATTAACATTTTATTTTTATTTTACCAATCAAGTCTCTGCTTTTCTAGAACATTTAAATTCAATCCACCCAAAAATCAAATTTACTATGGAAATTGAGGCAAACAATAAACTAGCTTTCTTAGATATTTTACTTACTAGGAATCCGGATCATACTCTTAGTCATACAGTTTTTCGTAAAGCCACCCATACAGATAAATACCTCAATGGTGCCTCTCACCATCATCCTCGACAGTTGGCTACCGTAGGCAAATCGTTGTTTCAGAGAGCAAGGGGTATCTGTGACGACCAACACCTGGCTGGCGAGCTCCAGCATGTCAGGAAGGTACTACGGGAAAACCAGTTGCCGGTACCACGTCGTTCCAGACCCCGGGTCAAGCATTCCACCGTCGAACGCCAACCTGCTGTACTACCTTATATGAAGGGTGTCACTGACAAGATTGGAAACATTTTGAAGCGCGCTTCAATCAAAACCTACTTCAAGCCGCCGAAAAAGATTAACCAATTTTTACCACCTGTCAAGTGCAACATACCTCTTCAAGATGCGGGGGTGTACAGACTGGAATGTGACTGTGGGCTCTCCTATATCGGTCAAACAAAACGAAGTATAGGCGTGCGGGTAAAAGAACATATAGCCGACATCAAACATAGACGGAATACTAAGTCTGCAGTGTGTGAACATGCCTTAGATACACCCAACCATTTCATACGATTTGACCAGCCTAAAGTCCTTGCAAGAGAACGACGATTTGTTCCTCGCATGTTACGGGAGGCAATTGAAATTAGAAGACACCCGAATTTCAACAGAGAAGATGGTTGGAAAATACCACCAGCATGGGATCCTGTTTTAACGAAATCCCATGCTAGGCCCCGCACTGCAAGACCTCTAGATACAGTTAGCTCTTTTTGCGTAGATAGGAACACAAATTAATATTAACTGAGTGACGGTAGTTTATAGTTTTTTCAAAATATTGTAAAGACGAATAACACCTTAGTCTACCTGTGACCACGAACGCTGTAAAGTGTTCGAAACGTCAGGTTAAATAAAATGTTAATAAATCGCGAAATAATCCGTAAAAGTAGTTTCATTTAAATTTATTCTATTGACTTAAGAATGGTATCTATTTGTTTTGTACGAGTACTTGTCTGTACTTGAAGAGTAATTAGGCAAGCTTTGTATCTTTGTCGTTACTATGTGATATGAATACTATAAGCATAACATTATGAGAATGTCATGTTATTAAATTCTTAGCTTTAAGGCATTATTTAGACTTGTTACCTATGTTAATACGTTAGAAGACGAAATGATGAAATAAAATGGACTAGGCTATCTCTCTACTCGGTGTGTTGTTTAGTTTAGTAACAATAGATATTTTGGAGCAACTGAATAAATAGAAATTGTACATAATATTAAATTATTTAATATTGGAAAACATCACATACATTGCTCGGATCCTAAGGTAAGTAGCTAAATGCCTTGTGTTATAGGAATCAAAGACAAGGAGAAGAGTGACCCGACCGGGGATTGAACCCGCAACCCCAAAATTAAAATCAAGGTTATCCTACACAGTGAACTACCAAAGCATCGTTCGCTTTGCTCCCTCGGCTCGCACATTTTGGTTAGCGTTCTAACCTCACCGAAAACAACTTACCTTTTGTGATGTTTAATTATCTAACATACATTTTATTCAATAGTTAGTTTGGCTATCTCTGGGTAAGGTTAAGTTAGCACAGTGAACACAACGCGCGAGCAATGATGCTAATTATAGCGAGCCGAATGTTCAAAAGTATGTAATCAGAATTTTATGAACAAATATTAAAAGAAGACTTCGTATTAACCAGTCAACTGATCATTCATTTACAAACGTCAATAAACACATTACAACCTAAAGCCTAAATGGATTCATCATACATCTAATTAAATTTGACTCACATAATTCAAATACTAGCTACTAAAAGACTTTTCAATATTATGATCCACTGTAGACTACAGACCTCACCAGTCTACTAGGTATATAAGGTAATTTGTGTCATACAATCATCATATCAGCCTGTTGCAGTCCACTGCTGGACATAGGCCTCCCCCAAGGAGCGCCACAGCGCACGATCTCCCGCCCTTTGCATCCAGTCGCTGCCAGCTGCCTTATTCAGGTCATCGGTCCATCTAGCCGGGGGGCGTCCTACACTACGTTTGCCTAAGCGTGGTCTCCATTCGAGAACCTTCCTGTTCCACCTCTCGTCGGTTCTGCGACAGACATGGCGTCGGTTCTGTGTCATACAATGCTGTAAGGCAAATCAAACTAACTAAACTGCCAGCTGTGACGCCTCTAACTTTGCTAAATGTCTTATTAATTACAAAAGATATGAGAAACGAAGATGCTTATGATTTTACATTATAAGATCGGAAATTCGAAATGGTCCGGCCACCCAAAACGGCAGCATTAATTGCTTCCACGTTGGAAATCAATACCAAATCACCCGCCATTGAGTTACAAGTGTATATATATTATATGTCACTTCTGAGACTGCAAAAACATTTACTGCCATAGGCATATTGTGTCGAAGGTTGGTCCCATTGCACCAATAAATTTAGTTTCGGACCCGAAACTTGTCGTCATAAAAAATCCATTTAAAGTTGTACGGTCGCAGCCTACCGTAATTTTGGATATAATAGTTACTGTTTTAGTTTTACAGCACCCCAAAGAAATACAGAATTATTCTAGTCTAGTATTATTCTGTCAAGTTCCAAAATGTCTTGGTTCTTTCAAATTGTAATCAAATCAAATATGGATGATCGATGATCAGATGTGAAGTTAACATTAAATCATATCAGCCTATTGCAGTCCACTGCTAGACGTAAGCCTCCCGTCATGTCATATCAGCCTGTTGCAGTCCACTGCTGGACATAGGCCTCCCCCAAGGAGCGCCACAGCGCACGATCTCCCGCCCTTCTCCCGCTCCAGTCGCTGCCAGCTCCCTTCTTCAGGTCATCGGTCCATCTAGCCGGGGGGCGTCCTACACAACGTTTGCCTAAGCGTGGTCTCCATTCGAGAACCTTCCTGAGAACCGACGAGAGGTCTCCACCTCTCGTTCTGCGACAGACATGGCCACTTCAGCTTGCTACATTTTTGGACAATGTCAGTCACTTTAGTCTTATGTCTTATGACCTCCTTACGGATCTAATCCCTTAGTGAGATCCCCAACATTGACCTTTCAATAGCACGCTGAGCCAAGCCTCCCGTAAGGAGCGCAAAAGAGCACGATCTACAGCTTTTTTCATCCAGCCATTGCCAGCCATCTTTGAAAGGTCCAGTTATCGTGTCATCAGTCCATTGAGCTGAGCGACGTCCTACTCTACATCTGGAGTGGCGTGGTCTCCACTCGAGGACCCGGTAAGGGACCATGAATACGGACTATTTGTATAGTTTCATTATTTTTTAAGGTTTTATCTTATTTTAAAATACATTAAATTTTGCTGTGGAATCGATAAAACCATTTGTGTGATTTTGATGAAATATGAAAGCAATTTCCATTTGACAATGATAAATATTTCATCACCTATAATTTTATCATTTACTGCAACTTTGACATCAACTTTCCAAATTCAAATAGTTTGTTAGTCGTTACGTATAACATAAACAAGTTGAATAGCCTCAATGCCCTCGGTGCCTATTAGTCCAATTCGCAGTATCCAACGGAAAGTTACAAGCCTCCCACTAACGAGATCAATTCGGAGTTGGACAGTTTAATTTTGCAGTTATTTAACAAGTCGCTGTTCCTGTTAAGTAGCTTGTACCATAAAACAACATTGTTAAGACTTGTAATTGAGCGATAATGAGACTTGCAATTGAGTATTCGTGGTACGGGGAGGGATTTTGTGTTGCTGCGAATCGCTTCGTGCAGCCTTAGTAGATGCACCATGTTTTTCTGTATTTATCTATTTATTTATCTTTTTACTGCGCAAATTTAAATATATATATTTTTAAGCGCAGCGCAGTACGTCCACCCACAATGTGGACAGACGACCTGTTAAAGGTTGCAGGAAGCCGCTGGATGCAGGTCGCTTCCGACAGGTCGTTTTGGAAGTCACTGGGGGAGGCCTGTGTTCAGCAGTGGACGTCCAGTGGCTTAAATGATGATAATATATAAGTGTTAAAAAGGTGGACTTAATGCTAGAAGCATTATCTGCCAGTTAACCATTTATCTTCTATTTAAAAGTGCGGCTTCTTCACTATCACACGATGACGACAAGAGATACTGAATCGCATCTGCTGCGTCCTTCTTGTCTGTTACAAAATCAGTGGCAAGGCCGTTCAGCATAAGTATCTAAATATGATTAGTGCTATCTTCATTCATATTTATCTTGAATAGAAATGAAGACTATTTCCATCCCGAAGCTTTACTATAAATATTGGTATAATAATTACTTAAATCAAATACTTATTTGATTACTATGATGAACTACTTAGTTCTGGATGTTACCTCATACATCCCATAATTGTCCTCTTTGTAATATTACTTTAGAAAATAATTTAAAAAATGATATACTATAACCCGACTATGTACGTAAAAAAGTTTAAAAAGTACGACCACAGTTTAAAGATATATATTTACCTTAAACAATATTATGTTAAATCTACATATTTGTAATGTGCTCGGCAAGACCTTTCTTTTGATACCAAACACGTGATGATTATCTCAGTTTAATTTTTTAAATGTTAGAATCTGAGGTTTATATTCCGTCGTATATTTTTTTAATAAAAATTATATAGCTCATGTCATCTGAGCTAGTATTACGAATCTATTGAAACCTCTTTTATTAAAATTGGTTCAGTAGTTTAGGCGCTACGGTGGAACATACATACATAAATTCATACTTACATATATAAATACATATACAGACTGCCAAGTTCATTACCCTTCCTTTTCATTACCCTTTTTTACTCTACATCTGTGTTAATGGACAGTTTAATGTTCAGCCTCATAATCTGTGTAGAAACATCTACATCTTTCGAGCTGATGACGACAGCAATAGCTTTAGTAGGGTATTTCACGCGTGGGTGCTCTGACGCGCCGCTGGCAAAATTGACTTAAAGGTAATGAAGTACGTCCTTAATGTTCCATGAGGGTTATGGCGGGTTTTCTTGACAATTTTGGGGTAGTAAGTTGTTACGTGGGTTTTGTTTTTACGTTAGGGAGTAACCCCGCTTTGGAGAAATATTCAACTCTCGCATCATTCGGATGAATCATAAGTTTTATACTTATAAAATGAAGTACAGCTAAGTTTAAGCGTGGGGTTGTACGGCCCCACAATGAATTGGAACCAATAGCGGGCATTGCTTTTATTTCGAGGTAGGCAGTAGATGCTTACTAATGTGTTTTATTGATGATAATAAGTAGTTTTCATCAATAACACACATTTGTAAGTACCTACTGCCTACCTCATTTCATTTATCAGGTAGGCACTGCCTTATTGCCTATATGCACTGCACGCCCCTGATTGGAACATCCTATGCATGCCATAAAAAGTGTCCGTTGTTGTTCTCCCACAAAACTGATGACCATAGTGTAAGCGTAAGGCATTTAAGCTGCGTAAAATAAGACTAACTGTTAAAATTCAGGTCACAGGGTTAATTGAAGTGAATACGTTTATTTTTGTGTCCGTACTAAATGATGTATTGTCTTGAGTTGAAATATGTCTAGTGCCGCTTCGATAGAGGAATTAGTGTGTGTGCTTAAGTCTGTAGAAGTCAGTTTTGAAAAGATCGATAATATGATTCTGAATGTGCCATGTACCTAATTAGAGTGAGCGCAACATATTTTTTTTTAAATAATGACATAGATACAAGTTTTCGATTCTAACCTCGTTATCTATTGCAGCGAAGAAGTGTTTTATACAAAAGAAAATCTGGGGCTTTACCGTAATTTCTTAAAGAAGTTTTACTTTTACTTTTTTTTAAATAACAAGAACACTGCTTATTAGTCCAGAGCATCATCAATTTGCACTTACACCAAGATTCGATGTAGCAAAAACTCATTCTCTAACTTTAAAGACTCAAGTCATAATGTTCGTGTCGGAATAGAGACAGATTTTAAAGACCGAATTGTTCAGAATTCATTCATCAAGCAATTTCTGCACTAACACTAAGAACTAAAAGGTGTTCCGAATAAAAAATCCAAGAAAACCCGTCGGTTCCATTTGTCCATTGTGGCTAAGTGGCACGGATTGGGATGCTTCCACAATGGCTCTCATCTCGGCGCATTGTTGGCAATCCCACTGCGGATGTATAGTAAATACATACAGTTGGCTCGCTCTATTTAAAACAATCTCATAGGGACAATGACAGAGAGGGGGAGACAGAGAGTCAAATACAAGGTGTAACAAACCCTGTTAGATCCAAAAGGGGGTGGGGGTGTATCCATATTATGGTGCTAAAATACAACAATATTTAATGGGACCAACATTAAAATTACATAATCGTGTTACACTAACAACCTTAATTACAGATGCTAGTGTAGAGCTATCCTTACGACAATGGGCCACCATCGTCACGTTCAGCACAGCTTCTCATGCAAAGACGTACTTCTCGTTGTGTATAGTCTCGAGTACACCCATACTCGATTCAGAAAAATGCGTTTTCTAACTAACCCGAACCAAAAAGAAAAATAAGGAACTTTCACGTTAAGTTGAAACTGTCAGAAGCTAAGAGGTATTTTTAAAGACAACGATATCTGAGGTTTCGCATGATGTAGCGCTACTGTATTTTTTCATTCTGTGCTTTGGCCCGTAGATTAACCGCCTACCTAGATAGTGTTCCTCGCATCTCGAAAGATATTCTTAGGCAAATTGAAATTCTGAGAAGAGATGATTGATAAAATGTATCTACTGCTATGATATAGATCATAATCATCATCATCTGTAAGATCACATATGTTTGTACGGACAACAGCACGTCGAACTACCACAAAATGTCAAATTTTCTCATTTGAAAATGAACTCAATATGTCAGGCTTAAAGTTGAAAATCTATTGGAGAATTTTTGACTTTTGGGGTAGGTCGACGTGCTGTTGACTGTACAACATCAGATAACTTCTAACTTTAAAGCATTACTATAGAGTAGAAAATAGTACTGACACTACGTCAAGTATCTACGTCTTGAACTATTAAACTGTTGTTTGCATTGATGTAAAATATATAAGTCACTGGTTGTTTGTTTAAAATGAGATATTTAACTCCAAAAAAAGCGTTAAATCTTTCTTCACTTTTGTTTCGTTGGTAGTCTGGAAAACTTGATCAAAATGCGGCAAGCCAGTGATTACATTTAGAGAGATTGCCTAAGTACTCTACAACCCGGAGACCATTTTGGGTCATGGCTAAATATCCAATATCGGGAAACCTGCAGAAGTCTGAAGAAGTTGCTGACCTTCTGTGATCCCCTGGGCTGGTTGGAGTAAGAAAAAAATATGTAGGATGCACAATGCCTCAATCAACGGGCCAAGTGCGAAAACAGCCATGCATAAGTAATCTAATTATTCATTTTTGATGCCGAAATATCCGTAAGTCCGCCCTTAGCCCATAGTAATATTTGTCCGCAAGAAAATCTAGATTCATATTAAAGAAACCCCTTCCTTATATTTGGTCCATATATTTGGTTATGTTTATTATGACTCCATTTCTTAATTTATTATTCGTAATAATATAGTTTTAAAAATCTTTAAAAAAAAGGGTTATAAACGGAGACCCGGCGAATGCGCCGACGGTGTATCATCATCATCATTTCAGCCACAGGACGACCACTGCTGAACATAGGCCTCCCCCAGTGACTTCTGACATCAGGGGGTTTTTGCCATACACGTTCGCGATGGCGCATAATTACGCATACATACGCATACGCATTGCACGAATTACTCACAACTCACACAACTATAAAAGTTACGGAGTATGAAAAAGGCGCGCAGTATGCGAAAGGTGCGCAGTATTACAGAATACCAAAAGACTAGCAGTATTCAAAAGAAGCGAATTATGCAAAAAGTTCCCAAGATGCAAACGCGAGCCACTTATTAGCGCGCGTTTCTCAGATTAATACACACTCTAGAAACGGAAATAGAATATAAAGTCTCAGATAATCCTGAACCACCAATATACCACAGATCAGAACAACAAAAGTAAATTAAATCGTAGCGTCGCTGCGTGCGCACGTAAACACCCCGGATTAGCTCTGATTAAGTTCTTAGCTAACTCGCTGTCGCCGGAGATAACTCGCCTAGGAATTGTGAAGCGACGCTGATATACAGTTTGTTGTTGCAGCAGATCTTGCGCGGTAAAATTCTAGGATTCTATTTTATAAGTTGAGTTCTTTTAAGGAAGTTCTAAGGCTTGAATTCAAAAACTATTACTATGGGATAAACTTTGAAATCTTAAAAAGTCCAGAAATAGACCATCCGGGAGTGAAGGGGATCCTCACCCCTGGCTGCTGTAGATAGATAGATAGATACTCTTTATTGCACACCACATAAAACAAGCAGTACACAAAGAAAAGTACATTTTGAATGGTACAATTTAGGCGGTCTTATCGCTTGAAGCGATCTCTTCCAGACAACCTTCAGGTAGAGGACAGTGAGGTAAAAGTTGAGAGGGGGAAGCGGTGAAGAGTCTTACAAAGTAATAATTTTAATTATTATTATTATAATAATAATACATAATATATAAATTATCAGTATAAATAATAAACATACTTATATATAATATCCTATATAATACATAATATACTTAGATATATATATATATACAAACCCAAATTAACATGAAAGAGTCATGAAGAAAAGACAGGAGAAAACTAAAGTGAAAGGAGATAGGCTTTTAGTCTACTTTTAAAGCTTGTGAGTGATTGGGACTGCCGAACAGACATCGGCAAGGAATTCCATAAACGGATGGATTGCACAGTGAAGGACTGCGAATATGTGTGAGAAGAATGTAAGGGAAAAATAAGGTGGAGATTATTAGAGGACCGCATTTCGTGACCGAGGGCAGACTGCCTAAATTGAAATCGCTCCTTTAGGTATGGTGGTGACTTGGGATTAAATAACACAGAAAATAAGAAAGTGAGAATGTGATACTCACGCCGACGTCGTATCGGTAGCCATTTTAGCAGAGCTCGGTGTTCGGAGAATATGCTGTATTTATGGACTTCTACTCTAGACTTTTTTGGGACACATTGTATGACATTAACTGTTATAGAAATTGTTAAAATAACATGTATCGTAAATACCAAAGCAAAAGTTATTTGACCATTTAATACCTTACAAGCCACTTCCAGCACGTCGTGGAAACTTTATTAACCAAGTATCGGAAACTTGTTATCTGTTGGAGGCAGATCGCGCCAATACAGCTGCGATGTGGCATACGTTAACTGCCAATTAGCCGGTCTTACTATATTATAAATGCGACAGTTTCTATGTGTATCTTTTAGTTACGTCTAAGTGGGTGAGCGTAATTAGCTGAAATTTGGTACAAGCATATTGATCTAACTAAAGGAATTTATAATATTAAAAAATCTGGACTAAAATAAATCCGGACCCAAAGGGGTTAACAAAACTTTTTTTTTGCCAGAAAAATGCTTTACGCTTACCATACCAGCCGCGGGGTTGGCTGGGGGGTTATGTGGAACTCCAGACCTCAAAATAAGGCCCGTGTACCTACTTTAAACCTGACGGTGTCCCTGTGCCATGTGAGTCGGGACTGCGGGTTTCGCTAAAGGGCTCGGCCCAAAAAACTGCATAAGACAATTCCACAATAGGATTGATGAACTAGATGGCTGGCAGTGGATGGATGAAAAAAGCGGGATATCTAGCTCTTTGGCGCTCTTTGGGGGCTTACGTCCAGCAGTGGACTGTTTATAGGCTGGGATGATAGGTGTTCAAAGATGATCATTCTACATCAAGAATGACAATAGGTAGGCCGTTATATTTCAAATACCATAGACGTAAGGGTCACAATGTTTATAACTTCCTTATGAAATAACCATGTTAGTTTTCCAATTTACGACGGATTACTTAATACCTAGTGTAGTCGGGTGGTGAAGTCCGAGGGGGAAGGGGTACGTATTGATGTCGCCGCAAGACAAAACAAGAGTTTCGGGGACTCTTAGTTAGTATATTGTGAAGTTGATATAATATTCGACTCGGCAACGCGTCTCACTAGCGCGAAAACGCGAGCTTAGTACCACAACATAAAAAAATATGAATTGAAGTCGTTACGAAAGCCCAAGGTGGTCTCAACAGCTTGGGAGCCAATAAGGAGCAAAACGTATTCCAATTATTGGACATTGGACATCGAAAATACATGTACCAGGGGTTCTTATACAAAAGGAAAATGTAAATAAATGTTCGCGCGGTGCAACAGACAGTCAGCGCCATCTATTGATAGTTGGCGGTATTATTATTGGGGGTTCTTAACCATCCGGAACAACGATTTACTCTGTTGATATTATTGAGAACAAACTTTCGATGTAAAGATATGGTTGTTACACTAGTTAATTGCCGGTTAATTTTCTCATCACTATCACAACAATAATGATGAAATTACTACGTTAAATGGTAAATTACTACACAACAAAATACACTTGTGAAGGAATAAAAGCAATTCGGGCCAATCTCACATTGTATAATTGGATCAGCGTTGGTTAGAGTTTTCCTACAATTTAAAGTACACTGTTGATTTATCCGTTACTCGCTCTATTAATTAGAGATTTTTTTTATAATTAACTGAAACTTAGTGTTATTGATACTATTATTAGAATCTTTCACCTTTCAATTCAGATTAGGTTGACTATTTGATAATATTATTGTCAATTTATGGCATCTATTTAATAATTGGAACAAACGTTTTTCATAATAGAAAAGTAGTTTTTTTTATATTTTTAAAGATGAAAAACCTTCATGGACCATCGTTATTTCTGATTTCTAGAACACAAGTGCTTTAGCCACTTAATATCTTAGGATCAGAGCAATGTATGTGATGTTGTCCAGTTTAGAAATGAGTCTTTTAATCGAAATTGTATTCAATATTTTAGCACTACTCTTATATTTTGGCAATACTTTAGCAATACTCACGCCTTTAATTAGCCTCGCTAGAAAGCCTTAACACAAATATGACATTGTTACTTGATAAAAAAACTAAAGGGTCATTTGTCCTATTGTATTACACACATTCGGAAAACAGGTTATTTGGCATAATAAAAAGTTATGTACTCAAGTCAATATTATCAAATCAATCACACAGAGAGTCAATCGACTCCAACTGCGTTTAACTCGGCGGATAACGTACAAATCAACCTGGTGCTTTAGCGCTTTTTCTTAATGACCTTAATTCTAGAGTTCTACACTGGTAATAACGTGGGACCGCGTTCTCCTGCAACGCTGGAACGTTGTGTTTTCATTAGAATTTTGTACGTGTTTTTCTTCAGATTGAGTTCTTTAGATTAGTGTTGATATAAATAATGCATCTGGTACACGGAGATGAATCTTTTGCTCATACATACACATTGGATATATAAGATTTTGGATTTTACCTTTACGACCTCCGAAGCTGAGAGGCGAGCACGCCGGACTTTAAATGGTGCCGCCATCTCTAAGGTTCCGGGTTCGATACCCGGTCGGGTCAATGTAGGAAACGAACTTTTCTATATTGTCTCGGGCCTGGGTGTTTTGGTACCGTCGTTGTTTTTGATTTCTATAACACAAGTGCTTTTGCTACTTACCTTAGAATCAAAGCAATGTATGTGATGTTGTCCAATATTTATTTATTTATAATTAACGATTATCCCACACTTAGGTCAATGAACGTGCGATAGATAATTCCGCTGAAATGATGTTGATGTTTAGTGTGTGGTTCGCGCTCTGGACTCATAAGCTGGTTACGGGTTCGAATCCCGCAGTCGGCAAATGTTAGTATGATGACCACGAGAATTTGTACCTAAGTCATGGATGTTTATAAACGTAATTCAGAATGTTAATCCGCTATCTAGTCGCCATAATACAAGTTTTGATTAGTTTGAAGCTATAAATTGGTGTGATTGTGAAAAAGAATTTATTTACATAATATTAAATCAATAGTCTAGAAGACATGATTCTGGTGCAGAAATACAACATTCACTTTAGAATGTGGACTATCATCGAAGTCTAAAAAAAACTTTTATAGAAAATCATCACTTAAAGCAAATCTAAGGCCACTTTCTGATGATAAAATACTAATTTAATTTTTAATTTTAATCGTCTTGTTTTATAATTCCGATAAAAAAACATTAATATTAGTTTTCTATCAAAAATTAAATAACTTCAAATTCTAATATTCCACGAAAAACATCTCGATTATTTTGCATATAAATTGTTTCTACAACAAAAGGCAAACAAAAATAAAAATAAGCTTAGAATTTTTCATCAGAAAATTTAATCAACTTCACAAATGGCGCGTGTTGCAGACAGTACTAATTCTGTTCGCTCGTAATATAAGCCAAAGAATTACCGACACATCAGTCGTTATGATGTTCTGGGCTAAATAACGGCGAGTGGGTTGAGAGTGTTTCGTTTTTTCAGTTGTCATTTAAATAAATAATAAATAAATATTGGACAACATCACATACATTGCTCTGATCCTAAGGTAAGTAGCTAAAGCACTTGTGTTATAGAAACCAGAAACAGCGACGGTACCACAACACCCAGACCCTAGCCAATATCGAAAAGTTCGTTTTCTTCATTGACCCGACCGGGGATCGAACCCGGAACCTCAGAGATGGCGGCGCCATTTAAAGTCCGGCGTGCTCGCCTCTCGGCTACGGAGGTCGTTTATTTTACTATAGTTCATGTGAAACTATATTGTTCCTTAGATACCTAGCTATAAAGTGTATTGTCCATATAACTAAAACGTATATTTAATGTAATTATTTTTCCGAAAAATAAATTATTACTTTGCCAGGTATTGCCCATTTAAAAAAGGGTCCTATAGATATAATAATAATAAATGAACAACTTAATCGTTATTATTTTTTGAGCCAATTAAAAAAAAAGGATGAGGATCTATCTTCTGCTGTACATAAGGTGTTTCAAGAATATCTGCCGCGGCGGCTATTGGATATCTTAAGCAATGAGAATGGTGTAATTTCATCGATCGATCGCAAAAATATATTAATTTATTTATAAACTAGCAGCCCGTCCCGGCTTCGCACGGGGTAGACAATTATCGCTAAAAGTTTCGGCGGCGCGCGAAAGACATTTTAAGACTCATTTTTCTACACCTTCGGTTACATTGTTCAAATTTTACCAAGCATCCCTATTTTTTTTCAAAATGAAATGTAGCCTATTTCAAATTGGAAGAATGTAGGATTCTATTGGTGAAAGAATTTTTTAAATCGGCCCAGTACTTTTTGAGCCTATTCATTACAAACATACAAAAATAGGTACAAATCTTTCCACTTTATAATATTAGTATAGATATAGATATAGATAGGTTAGGTATAATACGTATACGTATATAGATTACACATAATACGTATAATAATTATAATACGTAGATCAAATAAGTTATTAATTCTGAGTCACTCATCCAAGTATAGCACTGCCTTGCAGTGTTACCCCATATGTAACAGTTTGTTATAGATTTACCTACGAGTATTTATGACATTTAACGAGGTGCTCGTAGCTCAGTGGCGGCAGCGCTTTGGTATAGATTACTAAAGTAAAGCAACCAACGCCGCGGTCGTGAGTGGATGTGTGAACATTCCGACCATATTTAGTGACATTTATCACGAGCATCTCCGTGCTTCGGAAGGCACGTTAAAAGTTGGTCCCGGCCAATATCGCTTGATTTGGGTCGTGAAGCCTAGTCAGAGGCCTTAAGGCGGCTTGATAACATCTGAGAGTAAGGTTTAGTCACTGGCCTTACAACACCCCTCTACCAATCCGCACTGGGCCCGCGTGGTGGAGTATTGCCCAAACCACCTCATAGTTGAGGTGAGGCCTGTGCCATGCTGTGCAGTGGGACGTATATAGGCATACTTTTATATAAGATAGTTAACAGATTTACTTCAGCAACGTGCTAGTAAATATTCAAGAACCTTTCCCTAAATAGACAAGTAGACATCCCATAAATATTAACTCAGATTAGGAACAAATCTCAATGCCGGGAACCGCTAATTGTTGTTTCAGCAAAACGAGTAGAATCCATCAATCTATCTTGAAGTCTAGCGTTGACATTTAAATTTAGTGTAAAGTAATTAGTAAGGATTTTGATTGGGAGCGAAGATATTGTAGGGGTTTTGTTCTGTCTGTGTATGGTAATTTTAAGTTTCCATTATTGTTTCATTGGGGGGTTAGTAAACATGTGTTTCTTTTTTTTTAAAAAGAGGGGGTATATTGTTGGCGTTATGCATTGCACACTGCACTTTACGAGTTAGTTGCGTTTCGGGCTCGCGTTCGGTACGGTCGTCATACAGGGTGCAGTGGTATTTTGAAAAGTACATTAAGTTACATATTCGATCTGTTGATAACTTTTAATAAATTACAAAACTATATTTCGTATTTTAATGCTGCACCCTTAAGCCTAATAAGGACCGCCCACGTCGACACTCCACAGTATGTTCCAGGTTTCGCTTAGTAATTCATATTTTCTGTTCTACATTTTCGGAATTTACACAGTATTTTTTGTTGGTTTAGGAACTTTCAGATTCTATAGGATCAACATCAAGATCTCGAAGAAAATATTTGACTTCTTTATACAAACTGATGTCAGCTGGATGGCGATTTAGTAAAGGGAAGTATTTCTTGTTAAGGTATTTTCTTGTTGATCTTATAGTAAAAAAATTTGTATTTGATTAGAAGAATGTGGCTTTTGAAGTTGCAAGGAAGAACCATCGCAATTATATTTAATTTTTATCTGCATAGCTTAAAAATAGGCAGAATACTCGTAGTTCAACCTATCTTGGCAAGTGGCGTGATGATTTGCCTTCAATGTAAAGGGTTCCTGGGCCAAGTCTCAGTATGGGTCAATTCTCAGCTTGGCTCAATTCTTGAATTAGGTCCTGACGATGCCTGACGCCCATGGCAAAATTCACTTTGAGAATCCTTACTTAGAGACAATTGTTGTTATGTGCCCTGCAGCTTTAACAAATTAAGCCTAACAATTTAGTTAATTAGAAAATATTGAAAACCAATAAGTCAAGTGTCCTCGTTTAAATACCTAGGTCATTATCTTGCTGATGACCTCAAAGACAATATTGATATTGAAAGGGAACGTAGGGCTCTGGCGGTTAGGAGTAATATGCTGGCCCGCAGATTTGCTCGGTGTACGGACCAAGTTAAAATTGCCCTATTCAAAGCATACTGCCAGAGTCTGTACACTGGCAATCTCTGGGTCAGCTATACCAAAAAATCGCTGAATGTCCTGCGCGTCCAATACAATAATGCTTTTAGGATGCTGTTGAGACTGCCTCGTTACTGCAGTGCGTCAGAAATGTTTACGCAAGCACACACGGACGGCTTTTACGCAATTCTACGTAAAAAAACAGCTTCACTGCTAAGAAGAGTTAGAGACAGTCAAAACAGCGTCCTAAAAACAGTGGAGAACTACCAATCTCCAATCATTAAAAAAATGGTCCGAACTCTAATGTATGTTTACTAACACTAGATTTATAAGTCTTTTTTTAATTTATTTTTTACTAACACTACTATGGAGTCAATATTGGTCCGAAATAAACATATTTTTTTTTTTTTTTTAATAAGCACGGAGGAACGTACCGGCAAGCGCAGCGTAGGACGTCCACTCACAAGGTGGACAGACGACTTGCTTAGGGTTGCAGAAAGCCGCTGGATGCATGCAGGCCGAGCGCATCCGGCCAATCCGAAAGTCACTGGGGGAGGCCTATGTTCTGCAGTGGACGTCCGCCGGCTGAAATGGTGATGGTGATGATAAACACCAATTTATCTTGCCACTCTACCTTAAGTTTAACTTTGTTTATGTAATAAATTCCTTGTAGTGGAACGAATTAATATTCTGTCCTATTAGTGTCAATTTAAAATAAATCAGCCGTGACAGGAACAACATTGTTGACAGCTTTTGCCGGCGTGAAATAATTTACAGAGCCTTCATGACAGCTGACGGCTGTTCGGAATTAATAAGACTTGCTGTCTATGCTATGAATGTATAAAATATTTTATTTTATAGCTTCAATAGCATTGAATGCAAAATGCCTAGAGCCACTGGCTGTGCCTGTGACGTTCTTAAGATACATCCTGAAATGGACTTTCAACTGATAATAACTATGACGATTTTTGCACAAATAAGAATAAGAGCCCGACGAGTTGATGAGATGATGACTGATTGTTGAATAGGTGTTTGAGCGTATTAATATTGACTATTTACTTTTTACAATGTAAGTTAAGGAATGAAGTCTTATATTCAGATAAAATTTGTAAAAAGTATGGATACGATTCTTAAAGAAAACACCAAAAGCAGCAATAATGTTACAGAATTAACCCAAGCACCAGATGGTTTATCGCTTTTTATAGTAATGCTGTTGTTAATCAACTGGACACTTTGCCTTATCACTAAATATACTTATCACTATATAATATAACTAAGCGTTACGTTCTTAACATAATGATTGTTTTAATACATAAAATGAATAAATAAAGCTATGGCATTGTGAGTAGTTCTCTGGAGCAACTTTGGAGTGAATTAAGTTTGGAAATTCACCTTAATTGTTGCTGTTAGGTATTTTTATCTTTGGTTCATATAATAGCTATCGTTTTTAATATTCCTAGTGGTTGTTTTTGCCAGGTTTCCGAAATTAGTCAAATTCTGAAAACACTTTTCTACGAGGCATGCAAGATACGGGTAGGACTTCGATGACTAAAGACGAGTCATTATCTTAACAACCTCCGTAGCCGAGAGGCGAGCACGCCGGACTTGGCCGCGTCGCCATCTCTGAGGTTTCGGGTTCGATTCCTGGTCGGGTCAGTGTAGAAAACGAACATTTCTATATTGGCTCGGGTCTGGGTGTTGTGGTACCGTCGTTGTTTCTGATTTCTATAACACAAGTGCTTTAGCTACTTACCTTAGGATCAGAGCAATGTATGTGATTTTGTCCAATATTTATTTTGTTATTTTATTTATTATCAAGGTAACTAATGCTTAACCACTATAACATTAGCCATAAATGTACGCACCCTTAAAATTATAATATTTGTATACAGGGTTACATTGCAAAGGGGTGTCAAATTTTAAAAATAAAATCTAGAAGGTATATGTTTGCTTATGATGGTGTTTGTTGTCAATTTGAACCTTTGGTATGCGCGGGCGCTCCTGTTGTTAGAAATGTACCTTACATCGAATAGGCTAAGGTTTGTTTGCGCGCCATTGTGACTATTATTGCATTGAACTTTGCAGTTCTAGGTTGCACAGAGATAGTGCGTAAGATTATCCACGCGTACCATCCATGCACAGCGGATAGTAATAAAAAAAATAAAAAAATAAGTTTATTTTTAGATCGTTTATATCGTAGATCGATATAGTTACTGATTCTGAGTGGTCTCTGAAAATTTGGCACTACCTTGCAATATTGTAACCCTGTATATGTTTACGCAATTTGTAACTATTGCTGCAATGAAACTCTATTGAATAACCTACCTTTATTATTTGAACCATCTTTAGTTTGATGATTCTAAATTAATTGGATTCGAGAACAATTTTCATATTCATCAGATTACAATTTAGCGTTTGCTTTATTAAGTAAATTAATTCGTTAGTTTGAAACTAAGTTTATTACCTATTCAAATGTTGTAATTGACTTTTGTTAATATTACAAATGCGTTAGAATAAAGGTTATTGATTAACTGCCAAACATGGCCCTTTATTTTAGAAATATCGCCTATAATTCTGCTATATATTGCTGTTTTGATTTGTATTTCGAACTGATTTTTTACATCAAATTTTAAAATTGGTTTTTTGGTAAAAATTTTGGCTGAACAACAAAAATAGTGCCTGAAAGGTTGTATTTGTACACTAGAGTTAGCCGCTGAAAGGTTTGGCATCATTTCATTTCAATTTCATCTTGACACTGGCTGAATTGACGCATTCTAATAGGTCTGTCACATTTATTTTTTAAATCTTTAAAGACTATTATAAAAGGTCTGTCACATTTCTTTTTAGGGTTCCGTACCCAAAAGGGTAAAATGAGACCCTATAACTAAGGCTCCACTGTCCGTCTGTCTGTCTGTCCGTCTGACACCAGGCTGTATCTCATGAACCATGATAGTTAGAGAGTTGACATTTTCATAGATGATGTATATCTGTTGCCGCTATAACAAAAAATACTAAAAAACAGAATACAATAAATATTTAAGGGGGCTCCCATACAACAAACGTATTTTTTTTGCCGTTATTATAGATAATGGTACAGAACCTTAAATTTTCAAACATCTCTCGCAACACACAAAGGGCTCGTTCCCTTTTAAATCTCTCCACAATTAGGTCACAGGGAAGCAACATCGATATTTGTCCTTTCACCTTCAACCCCCTAACGGCAATATGGCGGTATCACATCCTATTTGTATTCATCACGCGCGTGACGCCCACCGGCCACGACGTCAACAGATTGGGTCTATTATACCCAATATTGTACGGTCTTCACAAAATTCAATGTCAGCTAGTGGAAGGTTTGAAAGGTTTTTGTGAAGGCCCCGTACTATTTTGCGTCCGGTAAGAGCTTTTATGAAGGGATTTTGAGATGAGAAATTCATGGGAGAAATTTCCGGGAAGATGGAATAGTTGTTATTGAAGACAGTGGGGCATTGAGTGGTGTAGTAAAGGGAGAGCGTTGTTTACCTCGAAGTATTATGAGTTACTATGAAGTAAACAACAGACAATAATAAGAAACAAATCGCTATCAGAGCGACTCCCCCCTGGACATAATCTGCTTTGGGCAACCTGGAAGTCCTTAAATAGGTTACGGTCCCAGGTAGGCCGAAGCAGGGAGAATCTGCACAGGTGTGGTTAGGTACAGCTTGGACATGCACCCTGCATGTCTATGCGGTATTTCCCCCCAGACAATGGCTCATCTTCTAACATGCCCTGCGTGTCCCTACACCTGCACACGTTAAGATCTTTACAAGGCCACCGATAGTGCTACATCGGTGGCTGACTTTTGGTCCTCACATATTATATGAAAGCCTGAGTCGACACGCAAATAATAAAAAGAAACAAATAATAATGCACAAAATTCTCTAGTAGCTAACAATCATTGTAACACACCTGGGCCCTAACCATGAACTGTTAAAACAATCTCAAATCTGTCAATCATTATCATTTCTGTCAAATTTTGTATGTAATGACGTACCGAAATTGACAGATTTGACAGCTTTGAGATTGTTTTAAGAGTTCATGGTTACCCCGCAGGGCGGTAACCACGAACTCTTAAAACAATCTCAAATCTGTCAAACATTATCATTTCTGTGAAATTTTGTGTGAAATGACGTACCAAAATTGACAGATTTGACAACTTTGAAATTGTTTTAAGAGTTCATGGTTATGGCCCAGATATATGGGGTGATAGACAAGGTAACCACTGTTGCAGCATGTTCATTTAATAACGAACATTCAAAATGGCACCAATATCAAAATCGTGGAAAAAAAACCACATTGCCATGTTTGCCTGGAAGAGATTACTTTTAGCGATAACACCGGCTAAATTGTACATCTGTCTGTAATTAACATCAACTGTAATTTCTTTGTTTGGTGTGCAATAAAGAGTATTTATCTATCTATGCAAGTCGCTTGCCTCGATAACGTTATGTTATTTCTGTTGTACAAACTGAGAAAATTCTGTATCAATAGGCTAGTTGACACCACCAATCAATTTACATACTTTTTATGAGCTGTCAAAACGGATATCTTCCTTATAATTTGTATGGCGATATCGGATTATGACGTCACTATCCGATAAACTCAACTGCCTTACTTTTTTACGTTTTTAAAGCAACCAAAAATCTGTTTGTCTCTTAAATGAAATTGTACTAAGTTATTAGGCCTAAAATAAAGTGTCTGTTTTACAAAATTATGCCTTAGAATTATTTATGAATGGGGTGTTGACCCCATTCCCCGACCGATCCCTATTGGGATCGTTCAAACTAGAATGGGGAAGCAAACTGTCAAATAGTTCATTGTAGAGGGCGCCAAATGTTTGTTACACAGTTGCTGTCAATTTTCATATAAATTTTCAAAAACAATACGAATAATCAATTTTATAATAAAATGGGTCGTTGTGTGGCGTTTGGATGTGAAGAAGTCGGTTCACATAAATTTCCGCCTAATCCCAGGCTAAGAAAAAAATAGGAAAGAGCTTTGCGAAGAGATAATTTTAAATCAACAGATTATTCGAGGTTATGCAGTAAACATTTTAAAGAAACAGATTTTCAAACTATTTCCAAGGAAACAGGTATGTTTACTAGTATACTGCGAATCCTGTGGTATAAGAAATGTCCAATAATTGTAACATTGTTAAAGTTTTATAATTACTTATGTTATACTTTTTGTTTCAGGTTTTCCACTAAAGCGTAAATTTTTAAAGAAGTCGGCTGTGCCGTCATTATTCACATGGAATAGCACAAGAGACCCTGGCACTTCTGCTCGAACTGCTCGATCGGAAAGAAGAAATGCAAAGCGCTGTCTATTGCCACCAAGCTCTGGACTAACAATACAACCAATTGAATCCATGTTAGAGAATACAGCAGAAAGAGACAATCTATCAGACTTAGGGTACACACATGAGGTTGAAATTCCAATTGAAAATGAAGAAGGAAATAAAAATGAAAACTGTTCTGCGAGTTCCAGTTCCAAATCTCATGCTCAAAATGTTACCCAGTCGACCCAAACGTCAACATATTGCAGGATGTTTTTGTCTCAAGATTTCTTAATAGATGACGAGGCTGTGCATTTTTACACTGGATTGGAAAGCAATGAAAAGTTAAATTTAGTATTGAGTACATTATGTCCCATGGCATACAATTTAAAATATAAAGGCAGCCAGGTAACAAATGTTTCAGTTGAAGACCAATTCCTAATTTTGTTGATGAAATTAAGGAGAAATAAGTGTGATTTCGAACTTTCAAAGTTTTTTGGAATCAGCAAAACTTTAGTGTCCAATATTTTTGTAACTTGGCTTAATTTTGCCTATGACATGTGGTCACTTATTGACATTTGGCCTGAAAGGGAGTTAGTTGATTATTATATGCCCTTACAGTTCAAAAAGAACTATGCTAATACAAGTATTATTGTTGATGGAACAGAAATCCCCATAACAAAACCCAAGAACCCAAAATCACAGCAAGCTACTTTTAGCTCATATAAAAACAAAAACACGATGAAGTTTCTAGTAGGGGCTACACCCGGTGGTTTGTTCAGTTACTGCTCAGAAGGTTATGGGGGCTCAACTTCTGACAGACAAATGATTGAGCGAAGTGGATTGCTGGAGAAGTGTGATCGCGGAGATAGCATCATGGCTGATAGAGGTTTTAATGTGCAAGACATATTTGCAAGCAAGGGCATAGGAATAAATATTCCTACATTTTTAAAAGGAAAAACACAACTAAGTGGAGTTACTGTGAAACGAGATAGACTCTTAGCTAGCCAAAGAGTCCACATTGAACGTTTAATAGGCTTAAGTAAGACTTTTACAATTTTAAAATCAGATTTCAATCCATACTATGTACCTCTAGCTTCTAGAATATTTTTTGTTTGTGTAATGCTGTGTAATTTCAGGGAAAGGATTGTAAATAAATGAATATTATGATTTAAGTAATTGTTTTTTTTATTTATAATTTCTATAAATGTATTTATTACAAATTGCTTCTTTGAAATAAGTTTCATAAAAAGAAACAAGAATGCTTAACATATTTTCAATAAATTCTTCATCCCGAGTTATAAAAATGACTTTTAAATCTTTAAAAGTATAGATAATTAAATTACAGAATTTTTTTTCTGCAATGAATAGTTGTCCTTGGATTTGGTAGTAGTAAATGCAAGTCTTTTTTAAAAATAATTCCTGATTTTGTTTATATAAGTAAGGTACCGTGGTTTCATTTATATTTTGATTTCTACTAGCATAGGGACATTTGACCTCAATCAGGGTTTCTTCACCAAGTAAACCATCTGGTGACGCTCCTAAAAATGGATATCTCTCAGAGATGAACAATCCGCAACTTTGCACTTCCAGTTCAAATTTTTCCTCATAAGTTTTTATTGCTATTGACTCATTTATTATACCATGCATGGTTGCACGTGACTTAAAAGAGTGTGGCAACAGTAACTGCTCTGAAAACGATTTTTGCCTTTGAGCTGTCAAATGACACACAGTGTGAAATCTGCTTGCAGTAATGCGGTCTTGTCGCTTTTCATGCCATAAAGGATTATTTGCTTGACCTCTAGTGCTAATTTCTATATCAACTATTTGTGCTTTAGTGACATTACTTAATAGCAATTCTTGAAACAGAATATCCTTTTGATCACTTGCTGTGTATTTGTGATCATTCAATATCGCAAAGGGATTTGCAGGGCCATATCTTTGCTTTAAGGGCATAGTACTGCTTGTCGCAGCAATACAAATATTTCTTATTTTAGTATTGTATCCTTCTCTACAGATATTTTCTATATCATATGGGTGAAATATGATATTTGATAGCCGTCTCTTTGATGGTAATCTATCAGCTTTAAAGGGAGAAGCTGTAAAAGCTTTTTTTGGTTTGTGGAATGTTTGAAGTGTTTGAGTACAAACCATACTCAATAACGAAAACTTTTCCCTGAACATTTGTTCAACAGCAAACATCACAACTGCTACATGCTTGCAATGAGCTTCTATTCCACTCCCTACAGCACATTCACATGCACATTCTTCGATAGAGCCATTATTGTGTAATTTCAAATTGATTTCATATTGAATTTTTTTTATTGAAGCCTTACATATACCTTTTACAAAGGTATCATCTCCTACTATGCATGATCTTAAAACAAGAAGATATCTTCCTTCATACATTCGAAATCCATCTTCAGTCTTCTTGTTAAATCTGTAACAAGCAATACTAATATTGATTTAGATGTAATGGAATTATCATCATAAAATTGTAACACGTAATCTAATAGTTTTATTATTTTTCTTAGTATTCAACAATCCCTTAAGCCCTCTGTATGATTTACAACAATATTTTGTACAAATGGGGACTGATGTCAAGAGCTGACTGATCTCAAGGCCCAGCAGTGGGCTATAAAGTGGAAAACGGGGCAAAAATTGTAAAAGGTTGCTTGTATATAATATTTTAGAAATTGCTTACTTACCTTGAAAAATATAATTGAATATGTTGTTTAGTTAGAGGAGGTAATGATGTATTACTGTTGACATCACGGAACAATCCTTCCTCAGGTAAATCCATCTGCGGTTCTGGGCTTTTTAAACCACTTGCGATGTTTTCAAAATTGAAACTCTTGTCATAGGCCTCTAGTCTGAAAAAGAAATTTTACTTTAATCCAATAACTGTGAGATAATACTTACTAAGTGCTGTGAGGTTATGTTTGTTTTATGATACCTTGTTTAGCTCGTCTAAGGTAAAACACAAAATATTACACTAGTTTTGAGTGCTGCCGCGCTATATTTACCACAATTCAAAGTATTTTGTCCTTAGAAAGCGGGAAATGGCGAGAAAATGAATCACAAGACTTACCTTTCTACCAGCTCCGCTTTCTTTCCTTGGCGGGAGGCGCCCCTTTTTTTCAACTCTTCCTTTAGTTCTGCGATTCGCCAGGTAGAATACATGTCGTAAAACTTCGTTTGCAAGTAACAAAAGAAACTAAGACATAAAAAAACGCAAGAAAAACAAGAAGACTTCTGTAAGTAATTTTTGACATGTAACAAACACACAGCGCCCTCTGCGTAAAAGTTTACAGTTTTCTTCCCCATTTTAGGATCATTTGCTTAAAAACAATGACGAATTAAATGGATAAAAAACCAACCAATCAATTTTAAATATTTATTTTGTAAATCAACAACAATCATCAACAACCACGAAACGATTTTTCCATTAGGTAGATATATACTAAGCCAATTGTTCGAATGGTGAAAAATATTCACTTACAAATCAATACTTACAACCTACTTACCTATATAATCAATACTTTATTAATTAATTCATCTAATAAAGTCGATACCCAATTCAAAGTGGCGTCGAGGAGGTTAAAACCACAATTAATTAGGAAGTCAACTTCAGTATCTCGAAGTTGAGGTTAGGGCCCACTTAAGACTAGCCACAGTGTTGTTACTAGTTTAGAGTTTAGAGTTTGGGGGGCGACCTACAAAGCAAAATGTTTTACTTTTTGGGTTCGCCAAAAGTCTATTTCTATCATTCTATTTCACGTACTCGTACGTCTTTCAACCGAAAAAATACGTTTCTTAGTGATTTGCATAGGTTTTTTAAATTATAGATCAAATCTGTGCATCAACTATAACTTCTGATAGTTCACCAGTGTGCTTGTCAACCGACTGTGACTCATCATCATCATCTTAGCCTATTGCAGTCCACTGCTGGACGTAGGCCTCCCCCAAAGAGCGCCAAAGAGCACGATCTCCCGCTTTTTTCATCCATCCACTGCCAGCCATCTTCCTAAGGTCATCGGTCCATCGAGCTGGGGGTCGTCCTACACTACTGTGACTGTGACTCAACGCAGTTGAATTATTGCCCCTTTCTATTTACAATTCTCTATGTCCATCCAGAATATCAAAACATTATTGGCAATGTATTAACCTCTTCCACACACAAGCGTCGTCGCCGAAATAACTCTTTCCCGGAATGCACAGCCCACCCCCTTATTATAACTCGTCAAAAGGACCAATTTATAAGTTGGTTAGAGCGGGAAAGTTCTAGAAGGCCGACAACCCGGACAAACTGGTGGGAAAAATTAGAAAAGTTCCCGGTCGTTATTCAAAAAGTCCAAAATCCGGCATTAATAACGCAGACACAACAAAAAATCGACAATCGATTTAATTTTACATACCTGCGGGGTAACCATGAACTCTTAAAACAATCTCAAATCTGTCAAATTCGTACGTCATTACGTACGAAATTAGACAGATTTGACAAGGTTTGACAGATTTGAGATTGTTTTAAGAGTTCATGGTTACCCCCTTGAGTTAACTACGTCAGCAGTGTTGTTTTTACGTTAAATTATTTAATTAGATTACGAAAAAATTAATAACTTAAGTAAGTGAGATCATTGAGGACAGCACGCAGAAATCAAAATTTCTAATGTTATTGATAATGGTTTTCACGGCTGCAAGTTTTCCTTAAAATTCGAACGATTTAAAATAGAATTTAAGGTATATTTTTTAGCAAAGTTGTTTTATCAGTTGACAATTTACTATAAAATGATATTAAATCTGGGGCTTGGTTTATACCAGACGTTTGTCAATACTTAGTCACTTTGTTAAATCCAGGGTTTAAGTATTGTATTTATTATTTAAGCCTTATCTTGAAAACTATGCCATCCAACGCCTATGGCACAGGATAGTGCCTAGAGTCAGCAATTCTCCAAATACCATTCTGGCAGGCTCGTAGTTATTCGCATGATGTTTTTATGCTGTCGGCAATATTGTCAGCAGTAGTGCTGCCCCCAACAGACGGCTATCGATACTTTAAACTCAATGAAACGGGAATTAACGTGGTCATAATTTAGGAACAAAATGTTACCTCTTTTGCGTGACGTTTCGATCAGGTTACACCGACTGTGGTCACAGGCTGACTATAAAAGTAATTATCAATACTTTTCCTCGATAGACGGCTTCAAAGAATTTGTCTTCAGTTAGTTTAGCTGAGCAGTTTCCGCACTTAGCAAAGGCTGGCTCAATCAAAAGTGATTGGGCCATTGTGCTTGCTACATCTTTTTCCTTACTCCAACCGGCCCAGATCATTCTAGAAGGTCAGACCTTTAACTGAAAGACTGTTTTTTTCAGTTTGTTGTCTGTTTTCTGTGTTCTCATAAGTCATCATCGTTATCTCGGCCTGTTGCAGTCCACGGCTGGACGTTAGCCTACGCCAAAGAGTGCTAAATAATAAGATATCCCGTTTTTTTTATTTAGCAATTTCCAGCTTTTGTCTTAAGGTCGTCGGTTCATCGAGCTGGATCAGGTATCCTACTCTACGTCTCCACTCGTCTTTATAAGTGTGTAAAAACCATTCGACTATTAAGTTACATGAACCTAAAATTTGGACAGGTATCGGAAATAATAGAACAACTAATTTAAGCCAACAAAAATGAATTAATATTTTGACAAAGGCAACTACTTTGTGAAGTATAAAGCAGTTCAAACCAATTCAAATTCTAGATAACAGTCTGTATATTTTATTAATATGTGAAACTATTGAAATATTCGCATCATCTAGATATGAATCTGTCTACGTTCAAATGTTTTCGAGACCAAAATCAGATGAAAGGCCGGTATAGATTTTACTTGGTCACACATTGTATTTTTTTTTTTTTAGCAATTCCATGCAATGTTTAATTGAAGATGAATAACACTTGAAAAAAATCATCGACCTCAGGTCAAATCAAATCAAAATCAAAAATTTCTTTATTGTTTCAAATACAAAACATAATACAGGCGTGGGGAATCTCCTTTTAAGTTAGTAATAACCTGTATTAGGAGAATCCCGCTCCTTCGTAACAATACAGCAACAATAAAGTTAGGTAACATCTTATGTAAGTATCTTATAATTCATATCTAATTAAAGTAAAGACTAACAAATTTTGTACATTATGAATTTTAGAACAAGAAATATAAATTATTTTATAGTGTGAATGTTTATCTTTCAGAGTGTGTGTGTGTGTGTGTGTGTGTGTGTGTGTGTGTGTGTGTGTGTGTGTGTGTGTGTGTGTGTGTGTGTGTGTGTGTGTGTGTGTGTGTGTGTGTGTGTGTGTGTGTGTGTGTGTGTGTGTGTGTGTGTGTGTGTGTGTGTGTGTGTGCGTGTGTGTGTGTGCGCGCGCGTGTGTGTGTCTCTGTGTTTGTGTGTGTGGATGTGTTTGCTTTATTTTATAGTCGTAGTAATAGTTTCTCAGTTTCACAATAATTTAATTGATTTAACCAGATTGTTATTACTTTTTTACACTGATTATAAGACATTGTGTAAATAGAGAGAAGTCTATTTACTTTATTATAGATTGCGATGGCCTGGGTTGAGAATTGTTGTCTGGCAAAAACTGTTCTGACTATCGGTTGTTCTATAACTGAGTGTACCTTTCGTTTCTTAAGAATAGCTGGGTCAAAAGGATTTGTTTTGTGAACGGTAAGAATGCATTGAGATATATATAATTGTCTGACAGTCAATACACCTGCATCACTATATAATTTGGAAGTGCTATGTAATGTATTCTTCTTTAGTATTACTTTAAGGATACATCTTTGTGCTCGTTCGATGCTAATAAATTGAGTCTTATAGGTGGGACTCGAACCCACGTCCCATCGCATACCGGGCGAGTGCTTTGACCACTAAGCTACCGAGGACGTCACGTGACAAGATGAAATTCCTCAAGTGTTCTTTCTCCCTGTCAAAGGCAGCGTATTCTGATCAATGTTGTAGCTATATGTATAGCTGAGTAGTATACTACCGTCAACACCCTATAGAAATATTTTTACAAATATTTGACTATTGGTTAAGATCAGAAATGCTTAAACATTGTATTTTTATTTTTTTTAGCAATTCCATGCAAGGTTTAATTGACGATAAATAACACTTGAAAAAAATCATCGACCTCAGGTGGGACTCGAACCCACGTCTCGCACTCGCCCGGTATGCGATGGGACGTGGGTTTGAGTCCCACCTGAGGTCGATGATTTTTTTTCAAGTGTTATTTATCTTCAATGGTCACACATTACTTATATTTAATTATCAATACGAAAGAAAACAATCGATAGCAAAAGTATCGATAATTCGGTAACCCTAGTTACTCGGCAATTTCCCTGCGCGATTGTGGTCGCGTCTCGTTGAATGGATGTCAAACCCGTCGAGACGTCGCGGATAAACATTTTCATGCGGATAGATGGATCCGAGAATATCTACTCGCTACAGTCAAGAGTTAAGCGTGCTTGTAATACTTTCTGATGTATTAAACGAGTAGGGGTCAAAAGAGGTCATAGATAGATAGATAATTTTAAATAGGTACTTTTTAATTGATGTTACAATAGAGATTTGATACAGTTTGAAAAAAATCCTTTGACTGCCACGAAACTAGACACAATAGAATTTGTCGTTTGGGGATCCGATGAACCCATCCAAGGACCTCATGGCGCTGGATGTGACATGAATATCACTAGCTTCTGCCACCGAATAAATCGGCGTAGACTTAGAATTAGGCCAAAGAGGAATTTATAGACACCAAATCAGATAATTTCCTTTGTAAACCAGATTATTCAGAGAATATGGTTAGGCTCCTATGATCATAGAATACTACGCGGCCGAAAGTGCGGTTTGTGACAAAATACTTACTGGCCACAAATAAATAAGTAATATATTTATTATTAAACAAAAAAGAAAAACAAAATAGGTCTTTGCACGGCTGTGGTAGGCTTGCAGGATATACATGAGGAGCCATGGCTTGGGAAACAGAGGTCAATTGGTGGTTGAATTTTATTTTTGAAACCGGAGTTTACTATTTTCAAGATTTCCTTTGACAAGATGGGAAAGTGTTGTGCTAAAGGACACGAGGAGCGTGCGAGGTTCCCGAAGTATCGAAAATCGTCATTGCCTGTCAGATAGATGATAACGATGACAATTCACCACGTAATTTCACGACAGCATTCCTCAATCCCATACATTTAACTGTTTTGAAGTTCGTTATCGCTTCATTGTGTTACTTAGGCCGTGGCCTTTGTTTTAATTTTGAATCGACATCAAAATATCTTGATACGTAATCGTACAGAATCGCTCGCTCACAGCGAATCACCACGCCAATCAGATCGCAATTTATATAATGCCTTATTTGTTATACCCAGCTTATTAATATTGCCAGTGTATTCGTAATTCGTATAGAGTTATTTATTACAATTCTGTATCACACATTGTATGAGCGTGTAATCGCCCCGATCGATGCGGCAAGCGAACGGAATACGAATGAACAGTGTTGTAATAAATTACTCTGTGGCACGGCCTAGTAAGCCTCTTGTTCTTGCTTTAATCTTCTGCAGGGAAATTTACGATACAATACTCGTATGGTATTAATAAATGGGCTTGGGCAGAATGCTGATGGTTACGTCTAAAGACGGACTGGTGTAGTAGTTCGCGATCCGGACTATATTGCCTGGCTGTTGCGGCTTCGAATCCCGCAAGGGGCAAATGTTTGTGTGATGAACACGAGCTTTTGTACCTAAGTCATGGATGTTTATAAATGTATTAAGTATGTTTATCCGTTCTAGTCGCCATAATACAAGCTTTGCCTTTGCTTATTTTGGGGCTAGATAATTGGTGTAATTGTGGAAAGAATGTATTTATTTATTTAGTGAAACTATCTATCTCATAGTATGGGGTGTCGTCTGATAGAATATTTTACACAACAAATTTACAATATTATTATATTGTAAATTTGTAAAAATTACTTTTTGATTCAAGAACCTGTTTGCGTAGATTGTAGACTTAAGGATATAATTTATAAAAATTGTGAGTGTGTATGATTCCAGCTAAGCGGCCTAATAATCTAATAATGTTTACTAATAATCTACTGAAAATATTAAACTTTGTTAAATTAAATTATGCTGCAAAAAAAACGCAAAATTTTCTTTTACTTTTACGTTTTCTGTCCACAATAATTGCGTTATCCAATTGCAGCATTAAGACATCAAAGTTATTGTAAGTACAACATAAAAATACATTTTACGTGTCACTATAAAAGGGAAAACGATGTGTGTCCCATATAAAATCACGTACCATAATGTCCGTATGCGTTGTATGTTAGGAAATAGATCTTAAACCATTTTGTGTCAATTTTTTACATCGAATATGTCGTGTTAGCGAGAAATATGGTTATGGGAACAACCTTCTTTTAGGACTGCGGGTTGTGACATTATTTAGTACTCGTGGGTTTACATATTGAAACTTGTTCGATATTCCGGACTAACACAAAAAACATATAAGGTTGGCAGCCATTAAAGAGACTAAAGTCGATATTCGTTGTTTCGTTTGATAGAATCCTATGTCCAGCAGACTGACGTGAGCGCATCATAAACGATTCCCTTGCAGTAAATCCTCTTCTTTTTCTTATTCAGCATATGTGTTTGGTACACTTTTTAATAAGGCATATGGCCTCTTCAAGCTCTCTCCAGCTAGCTATTAGAGTGGCGATTTTTGTCCCGTTTGGTCCTGCCTTCTTTGTTATATATTACCACGGTCTTGTTTGTGGTCTGGGCACACATCGTCTGCTTGAACGCGCCTGCCTGTCAGCGGGGTAACCATGAACTCTTAAAACAATCTCAAAGTTGTCAAATCTGTCAATTTTGGTACGTCATTTCATACAAAATTTGACAGAAATGATAATGTTTGACAGATTTGAGATTGTTTTAAGAGTTCGTGGTTACCGCCCAGTATGTCAGCTATAATCTCATATTCTCTAGCTAGATATATCACAGTTTGATGTATATCAATCTTCCAAATAAAACACCTCATTGTATTTAGTAGATCGTTACATGCAGAATAGGTCAAAAGCACTACCTTAGTGTACAAACCATTTATAACTTGGTCACTCTCAACAGATATTTTAGCCATTTGATCAAAAAGTAAACGAACGACATTTATTGTTGAATTCGAGGTGGTGCTATCTGGTGGCACATTGTCGAACACTTGACAAGTGAGGATTAATAAGGTAGCTAGCTAGCTAGAGAATATGAGACATACTAACCTTATTAACACATATCTAGATATGTCACAGTTTGTTGTATATCAATCTACCAAGTAAAACACCTCATAGTATTTAGTAGATCCTTAAAGACAGAATAGGTCAAAAGCATTACCTTAGTGTAAAAACCTTTTATACTTTGGTCACTCTCAACAGACAGCTAACTTTGGTGTTAACCTTTTGATCAAAAAGTAAACGAACGACATTTATTGTTGAATTCGAGGTGGTGCTATCTGGTGGCACATTGTCGAACACTTGACAAGTAAGGATTAAAAAAGCTAGTATGGATTTAAATGTTAAGTTGGTCAGCTTTTAGTTGGTGTCGAATTAACTTATCAATCAAACAAAAAGTGTACATATCGTCGTTTAGACGAGGTAACTTATTAGTTCGCCAGTGTAAATTCTAGCCTAAATTTAAGAAATCACTTTACGAGCGAATATTTTAGGTATTCCTTAGCTTCATGAAACATGTGTCGAGCCTAACAAGCACATGCACTCTGTACCAGGTGGAGAAATATCGTGTCCTTTATAAAGGTTTAAAAGTACAACGGAAAATTAACCTTAGGGCTTGCTGATAGAGTCTAAAATAGATTAAAAGATTGTGAGGTAAAGTAACCTTACAAGAGCGAGTATCGGTGGACACTGACACTAAGTTATAGCTCAATTTCTTGCTTTATACCATATTGCCTGTCTGAACGTACCGTATTGAGAATAGCCTTTTAGTTGCCGACGAAGGTTTTAGAGGGTATATTGATATAAAATATGTTAAGTCAAAAAGTGATCGAATGAAAATGGATTCAAATTCTCTAAGACCCACTTGTGCATCGCAGGATTAGCAAATTTAAACCCGAACTATTTGTAAAAATATTTCTATAGGGTGTTGACGGTAGTATACTACTCAGCTATACATATAGCTACAACATTGATCAGAGATACACTGGCTTTGACAGCGAGAAAAAACACTTGAGGAATTTCATCTTGTCACGTGACGTCCTCGGTAGCTTAGTTGGTAAAGCACTCGCCCGGCATGCGATGGGACGTGGGTTCGAGTCCCACCTGAGGTCGATGATTTTTTTAAGTGTTATTTAAGTTAAGTAGCTAAAGCACTTACTTGTGTTATAGAAATCAGAAACAACGACGGTACCACAACCATATTATTACTAACATAACCATTACCATGTCCAGTATAGCGTGCTCGGCACTCGGCTACGAAGGTCATCTTTATGTACTTAAAATTCTATGTTAGCGATTTATTTATCTGCGATTCTGTTAAAGATTATCAGGGATTTGATATTTCGATCATCTATTAAATAACAGAAATGGGTCATATTGGGTAATAATTATCAACAGTTTTGACCCTATTCCTTTAACAGGCCAAAAACTAACAGATAAAACAAAACACGATGTATTAACACTAGAATACACGCATGCTCTACTAAATAATAATAGACCATAAGCAATAAGCAATAACTTTTTTCCTACGCGGGTTAGAGCGCTGACAATTGAAGAAAGTCTACATCATTGTGGTGCTCGTAGCTCAGTGGCGGCAGCGCTTTGGTATCAATTACTAGAGTTAAGCAACTAACGCCGCGATTGTGAATTGATGGGTAACCATTCCGACCACATTTAGTGACATTTATCACGAGCATGTCCGTGCTTCGGCAGCAACGCTAAAAGTTGGTTCCGGCTAATATCGCTTGATATTGGTCGTGAAGCCTTGATTACATCTGACAATAAGGTTTAGTCACTGACCTTACAACACCCCTCCACCAATCCGCACTAGGACCGCGTGGTGGAGTATGGCCCAAACCACCTCATAGTTGAGGTGAGGCCTGGTGCCCTGCATTGAGACGTATACAAATAGGCATACTTTACTACATCGTTGTGTGATAATATCATGGCATTCAGTCCAACCTTTTATTCGAGTTTAATCGGTGCGATATAGTTTAAATAAATAAATACTCTGACTTGATGCCGAGTCAAAAAACTTGTCCACAATTCCTGAAATCCAAACAGCCATAAATATTGACGAAAAGAAATCCACAGCTATAAATAAGAGGAAACTGGTGCCATCAATTTTATTGTTCCACTTTTAAACTTTGAAATAGCCTCTAGTTATGACAAAAAATCTGGATGTGCTCCAGGGATGCTTGGATTGGTAGATTGGTGGGTTAGGACGATTCGTTTCAGGTGAGAACCAATGGGGTAAAAGGAATGTAGGAGCTTAATTGTTGAGTGAAGTCTTAGACCATGGCACACTTACCGTACTGTTGTAACTTATGTTTGTGACCTTTTTGTTTGTTTTAGGGTCAAAAAGGAACTGATATAATCACTTTATTTGTACGCCTATCGATTTTTTTTTGTCAGCATCGTACAAACATCACAAAGAAAAACTTCCCGTTATGAAATAACTATTAACAAGCAAGTTTGTAAGGAATCTTAGATGCGTCCGACCCGCACTTGCCCGTTTCATTTCGGTTTCGTCTTGTGATTTTGTATTTTTTTGTGTTGAATAGAATAGAATAGAATAGAAAAAGATTTATTTGACACACACAGAATACAAAAGGAAAAAAAAAACATTTACAGCATAATAAAAGCAGTATGTGTCAAAAAGGCCCCCGCTCAGCATTTGTCGTGACAGTCAGGGACGTATCACGACGCTGGTTTTCAGCAGGGACCCTGACGGTAGGCTCGGACCATACCCGATGTTGCTATGTCTGTTTGATTTTCATATGTTTGTGATGACGAACTCGAGCATTTTTAGCTAACAGCCTGATAGTTGCTTTCCAAGTGTATTCTTTGTGACTAGTGAAGCTCTTTACTTCAATCTAGCTACCCACAATAGCTTTAGCCTATTATCGTCTCAAATTCTGATTTGAAACTCAAGTATACCTAGTATCTTCCTAATAGGAACGTCTCATTTTCTTAGTCAAAATTTCATTGCGGTTACTGGTGTAGTAAATCTTAAGTTTTATATGGTAAGGTCTAAAATAGGTTGAGAAACTTGCACAGTTAACACTACCGATATCTTTAGTTAAAATGTAGTAGAAACAAAACAGCCTGCCCCAAATTCAAAGTACTAATAATAGGTACTCAAACCTCAAATAGGAGGCAACGATGGTTTTGGGATGCCTAGCGGGTCTAAAACGGCCGCATTCTATGTTTCATTTTTAATCTGATTCATTTAGTGAAATGTAGCAGAAATGATTTGCAAACCCTAAAACGGCCACATTAATAAATGAATCATATGCAATTCATTTCATCAAATGGATGATCCATGATGACGACGATCCATTTGATGACGTTAAAAAAATATAGTGACGCGTCCAATTTTACTCTACGGTTTTTGTGATGTTTTTAACAACACAAAGGAACAAAATGTTTCGAAATACTCAAGTTTTGTGTATTCTGCAAATATCAATACAAAATAATAATAAAAATAACATTAAAATGGTGGTTCACCAAGTTGACATTTAATATGAATTACTCTTTTCATAATAAGTGGACCATATTACGAATTTCCATACAAAACTGTCAAATTAGATGAACTGCAAATATGAAATGTTCGAGGCTCATTTTATGATTTATCAAATAACATTTTGTTTAAGATTTGCTAAATGAAACATATTATGAACGGAATATGAAACATCCAATGCGGCCGTTTTAGACCCGCAGAGCTCAATTGGTTTTTTTCCTGCTCGTAGATAATGAAAATTGACTCGTGACCCCATACTTATGGGAAACACTACGTAAATGTATGTTTTTATTAGGCACACTTACGCGACCAACATCAATGCATTTTATATGAAGTTTTTTTATTTTTTATTTGCAAATAACCAAATTATGATTCAATGGCTACTGACTAATTAAGGTTAGAGCCACTGATCAAATAATAGGTTAGAGCCGTCACGCGTCAGTGGTAATAAACTGAAAAGCGAAATGTGTTCAGTTTAAAAATATTATATTTATATGGCCTGACTACAAAAAAAAAAGAAAAGCGTTGAACACTTGTCTAAAATTAATTAACCAATTTGAAATGTTGACACATCTGACATTCGAGACATATTGCTAACAAATATTTCAAAATGGTTGACTTATCTGTAAACAGGTGTTCAACACGTGTCTATCTTTTTGTGGTAAGGCAGATAATGTTTTTTATTACCCTTCTATCTAATAAAACATTTTTTAATGCATCACGTATCAACAAACGATTATTGTGTACCGTTTTGCTGTGCCCAGGAAAATAGTTTATCCTACAGCTAGTGTCTAAATAGCTTAGTAAAATTAGTTAGCTGATATTGCTAGTCTGTGGACAAATTCAGTTGGAAATTTAAAATTTATCTGTCTCGTCGCGTCGGCGCCGACCGCTGCTAATGTTGTAGTTATGCTAATGAGTTTGCTTAGAATCTGAACCTGAAATTACACTGTGCAATATCTTTCTCAGTCTCCATTTAATCTTTTGGTTCTGAATGTGCTGAATTACTCTACAGTTAACTCTTTTGTTTTTTATTTTAAAAATCAGTTTTTTTATGACGAATGTTATGAAGAACGAACTTAGCAATGAGATTGTGAGACGTTACTTTTAGAGCAAAATGTTAGGTGTTAAGACGATAAAGAGCAGTGGATTGTTTAAAAATAATAAACTTGTCAGCAATTATTTATTTTTTAAAAGTTGATTTCTTATTCAGATGTAATTTTTTACTATTTTTGACAGTCCCATCGAACCATGATATTGATGACATCATCATCCATAAGACTTCCACTGCTGAATAAAGGTCTACCCCTTTGACTTCCTGATTGGCCGGTGGGCAGAGGCCTGCACTGTACGGCTTCTGGCAATTTTGTCTGGTTTTCTATTCACCTTATGAGTGAATGTCTAATGCTGTGCTTACAATCGGGTTCCATCTTAAAACCTTTCCGCCCCATCTGCCGCCAGTTCTACGTGTTTGATGGTTTAGCGTGCTAATCCTTTGAGTTATGTCAGTGAATTTGGATTGATTACTTTATTGAACTCAGTTTAACAAAAAAAGGAGTACAGGGCCATAACCATGAACTCCTAAAACAATCTCAAAGTTGTCAAATCTGTCAATTTTGGTACGTCATTTCATACAAAATTTGACAGAAATGATAATGTTTGACAGATTTGAGATTGTTTTAGTTTGACTAGTAGATTGTTTAGTTGTTTAACTCTCAAATGTGTCAAACATTATCGAATCTGTCAAATTTTGTATGTAATGACGTACCAAAATTAACAGATTTAACAGCTTTGAGATTGTTTAAAGAGTTCATGGTTACCCCGCTGGTAAATAAAGCAATTGGTATAAATCACTTTACGCAACTTTCTTTCAAAGTTTTAATATAATTCCTCCATTTAACTTTATTCATTAAGTAAACCGTTTTATTATTAGTACACTAAGAAACATTCTAATTGTTGAGTCACGAAGCATAAATCTCAATTTTTATTACCAAACTGAAGGATAATAAATCAAAACGAACTGAAACAAACTTTTTCGTAAAGAAGAACAGAAGGGAATCACATCATTTAAATAAATGCAGAAGTCTCACACCGTAGTTCGTATTGTTCATCTTCGTAGCCTTTTATCCAGAACTTAGTTGTGGTAGGTACACGTACGTTTGTCGCGATGTGCGATTGTCATTGACTAAGGCTCGGTCTATACGCTGCCGGAATCCGTAAGCATCCGCAAGAATCCGTTCATAAAACGACCTTATTGCTTAAGCGATGGATTGAATCCCTGCTAACCCGGTCCGGTTTCCGGCTGGATAGACCGAGCCTTAGTGTACAACTAGCGGCACGGAAGCTGATCGCTGGGCTAAATATGCGCATTGCGCATACGACCATTACCAATGTCGTGAGGTGCCGGCACGTTAAAAGAATAGCACCACCCCTTCTCTTCCTATGGGTGTCGTAAGAGGTGACTACAGGAGACGGGCAACAGCGCCTCTTCTCCACCATTGGCCAAACTGCGATCGCCAGCCCGCCTGCCAAGCGTGGCGATTATGGCAAAATCCTCCTTTTGGAGAGGCCTGTGTCCAGCAGTGGACTGATATTGGCTGGTGATGCATACGACCATTACAATTTAGTGATTGGCTAGTAGTGCGACGCCTCCGTACCGCCGTTCGCGATTGGCTGTTAGGTTTCCTTCTAATGTTTTTGTAAGTGGTATAAATACGTATAATTATGGATTCAGAAAAATTTAGACATATGGGATATCCTGGGATTTGCAAGCATGACCCACAGTGACTCTGACCACTGAGCTACCATCGCTCTCTACTACTAGTAGTAACAAAATATAAAAAATACGACCCACAATCAAAATTTTAGACAGAGACTTAATACAAATTCAAAGAAAATATTCCTGTATTTTTTTTTGTTACCAAACACTACTGGCCTTAACATAAAAGATAGACAAGCATTGAACACTTGTCTAAAATTAATCAACCAATTTAAAATGTTGACACATCTGACATTCGAGACATATTACTAACAAACATTTCAAAATGGTTGACTTATCTGTAAACAGGTGTTCAACACGTGTCTATCTTTTTATAGTAAGGCTGTAAAGTCTATCTTGTGACTTGTCGATGTTTTGTAATTTAAGTTCTGAATCAAATGTCTGCAAATTGTTATAATTTTATTTTTTATAGTACTATAACTTAGGCGTACTTGTTCAGCAGACATGTTCACTCTGTACACTCCATTGACTAACTTTGCTGTAGCCACCAGCTTGTTTTTCTGATTGTACACTGTACAGCCGTCATCGGTAAATGACACACTATTGCCTTTTCGAATAAGCTGGCTAACAGACAACAAATTCGTTGTCAAACTTGGTACACAAAACACGTCTTCTACCATGATGTCATACTCTGCGTTATCGGTCTCAGTCGTAATTTTAACATCGCCAGAACACAACACTAGAACCTTATTACTGTTTGCAACAACAATTTCTCTTCCCAATTGATAAGAAGCATTCTGAATCCAACTTTCATTTGCTGTTAGGTGAACACTTGCGCCTGAGTCTATATACCATTCATTTTGGTTAAAATTTCCGCTCAGAAATACTGCGCTAAATGCGTTAGATTGCGTTCGATCTTTGTTGTTGGCTTTTGTTGAATTAGTTTCGTTATTTGGGCACTGATTTCTATAATGGAACGGTTGTTTACATCGATAACATTTTACTGACTTGACGTTGACATTTGACTTGTCAGTGCTACCAACATTATATTTTTTTCTGGCCATAGACGAAGTTGTGTTCTTTTTTCCGGTGAACTTTGAACGAGTTGCAAAAGCGCCACTAACTTCATTCATGTCTTGTTCCGCCGTCTCCATGTCATATACACTCAATAATGCGGCATTGCAGAGCCTAGCCGCTCAGACTGGAGAGCAGGCCTACTGCCAAACAGTATATTGTGCCATAAACAAAACAACCCCCCTGACCCAAATTCCGTATTTGTTCACTAAAAGCATTTAATTGAGTGACGAAACGAAGGATCAAACTTTCTCCTTTGGTAAATATTTCCATTTAAATAGATTTGAGTTGCCACTTTCGAGCCAATGCCACCAATGGATGGATTATAAAGTGACTTAACGAAATAAGGTTCAATGGCGACGAGGGTTCAGACACAAATTACGTATAGCGGCGGCGTTTTTCTATTTTGTGGTTTTGATTATTACCCTTTCGTCAGTTCCGTGCATATAAGATACTTTATACTGGATTTTTAAAAAGTAAAACATCATTTTAACGTTGCCGCGCATCTGTTAATACTGTAGATGTAATAATATTATTTACACGATTCCTGGCCGATTTAACCATCTGACAGTCAAGACTAATTCAAAATCAAAATAAAAGAAAATACACTTGCCAACAATAGTAGATTGTACAACAAGTAAATTCGTGGATAGTCAAGTCGAGGGTAAAATGGGTTATGACTACGAGTAATACACTCTGCTTTCCACTTCAGGGAAACCATGAACTCATAAAACAATCTCAAATCTTGTCATACGTACGAAATTGACAGATTTTACACATTTAAGATTATTTTAAGAGTTCATGGTTACCGAGCAGTTGTGAGGAAATTAAATATCAATAATATTGCAAAAAAATCATAAAACAATTTCAAATTGCTACACAAAGAAAAGGACTTTTAAAAGGACTTTCCGTCAATATATTTTTTTTAAACGTGGCAGTGGCACCTGTCATTATAAGTCCGTAGTCCTTATGCTTTTGAAATAGTTATTTCTGAGAAAACTCATTAATAATATTGCCTAGTTTTATTAATTTAGTAATTTGAATATTTATGTCATAAAAATAAAGAAACAATGAAATAATAAGTTTCTTTAACGAAGTTTAATTGCATGTGTGGCTGTTTTATGTTTAGCTAACGATCTTTGTCTTATACCCTAAGACTTAGGCTCGGTCTATACGCTGCCGGAATCCGTAAGCATCCGCAATAATCCGTTCAAAAAATCCGCGTTGACCCGGTCCGGTTTCCGACTGGGTATAGACCGAACTAGAGCTTAAAAAGCAGTTTTATGCCGCGTATCATAAAGATGAACTTTATGAGCATGAAAAGTGAAAAACCTATTTTACATATTTAACATAATTTTACAATGAGCGTAAAAAGCGTGTTAACAGCATTACAAATATGCCAGTAAAAAAAACAAGTACATATTTTCGTTTCAAAACAAAAATTATAGAGAATTAACTCAATGTAAGATTTCAATCAGAATTAATTTGAAATCCATTAATGACTTACACTGAGAAGGGTCTGTAACTGAAAGCTGATTGTCACTATTAATATTAAGCGTCTTGACTGGACCGGCAGTCTGCAGTAATGAATCATGCCTAACTTGTCACAGGATTTCATAAGCTTGGCTATGTGTTGTTATCATTGACAGTTTAGGCTCACCGTAGATGCGATAGCAAAAAACCGCTGTCGAGTTGCAAACTAAAGTTTTCATGCACTCAAAAAAAAAGATTTTGTTAAACAGTGATCAAATAACTTGTTTATACACCAAGACATTTAGTGGTTGTTTTCCCGTAGTAAATTGATTCTATCTTAGTAGTACAATATTTTATGTATATTTTATTCAAATCACCTGTAGGCATTCAAATTAAAATCTCCTGCAGCGCGTGCAATGCAGTTTATGCTGTATTACTTTGTGTGGGAGCTTCTTTTAATTTAAACATTTATTTTGAGCGGCAGGCAGTACCCAAATACGTCTAATCTCGTAAAAGAAACTATCGTTTCTCACGCTTTCGAGTTGATGATTATTTTTTTGATTAGTTGAGAACAAAAGTAATTTAATTTTATAAAACTTGCATGGTTCGATGGTACTACTAAAGGTAAATCGTTCTGCCGCTACAACCACTAAAATGTCTCGGGAACAAAAAGCTGCTCGTTTGCTGGCAATAAAGTTATCTTAATCACATATTAAATCAAGTTACTGGTTAAAATCAATTAAGCACTTGCTCGTCTTATTCGTGATTAATATTATTAAATTAATCAAACATTTATGATTTTTATTAAGTCGAGTTCAAGGTATCAGTATAAACAAGTTAGGTTATAAAACCATTTTCTTTGTTATATTAATCAACCCAAAGGTGATTAACTTATTAGATAAGATAATTTAATAAACAAAGAACGAAACGAATAACGAGTTTTCATTGTTGTTATCTTTACAAGGCCTCCGATAGTGCTATATCGGACTCTGAGTTTTTTTTTTTTTTTCTATAGGCCGAAACCTCTCGCCTCTGGGGCGGTAATGACCGGCAGTGGCACAGTTGGCCGGGATCAGGGCAAAAGAGGGAGAAATCGGCGGACGATGCGTGCAGTATCAAGCACCACCGCTTTCTGCATCTTTGCTGGAAGCAAGCCGCCGATGAATCCCAGCCTTTTTAGGTGTGAACCTATTATTATTATTAAAAACTTTTTTGCACAAACTTAAAAATGTACAACAGGAGGACTTAATGATAAAAGCATTCTCTGCCAGCCAACCTTTGGGTCATGCAGAAAGCGGGTATTGGGTGCGGAAAAGGTCCAAAAGAAAATGATGAACTACTTATAAATCTAAACATAAATAATGAGCTTATAATACATTATATATATATATATATATATATATATATATATATATATATATATATAATTATGCATTTATATACCATTAGCTAAATATTTGTTCCTCACATATAAGCCTTAGTCGACACGCAAAGAAGAAGAGATTGTTATTGTATTTATATTGTATGTTATACATTCTGTTGTATATTGCATGTAAGACGACCGTCTGGTGTAGTGGTTCGCGCTCCGGACTACAAAGCCTGGCGGTTGAGGGTTCGAAACCCGTAAGGGCCAAATGTTAGTGTGATGAGCACGAGCATTTGTACTTAAGTCATAGATGTTTATAAATGTATTTAAGTACGTTTATCCGGTATCTATTCACTATATTACAAGCTATGCTTAGTTTGGGGATAGCTAATTGTTGTGATTGTGGAAACAATTTTATTTATTATTGTTATAAACTTACAAGGATATCGCATAAAACGTAATAGTAAACAGGTGATTCTTAAATGAAACTACTTTTACGGATTATTTCGCGATTTATTAATAACACCTTAGTCTACCTGTGACCACGAACGCTGTAAAGTGTTCAAAACGTCAGGTTAAATAAAATGTTAATAAATCGCGAAATAATCCGTAAAAGCAGTTTCATTTAAATGTATCGTGTTCGCGTAAATAAAAGACAACAGTAGGTGATTCTTAATCAAAAAGCCGATGATAAGATTAATTAATATGTTAATCTTATTTCGATGTTAAACGTAAAATCGGTAAAAGACTTTCATTATGTTCCATCATCATACATTTTTAGCCATAGAACGTCCTTTGCTGAACATAGGCCTCCCCCAATGACTTGCGATTGGCCGTTTTTTTTTTAAAGTTTTTCCCATGCAAACGAGTTGCTATACGAAACTAACATGATTCAATAAAAATAATTCATAAATTCTGATCTTAGGTAGGTATACCCAACTGATTTTGCTAAGACTAATCTTGAGTGATATGTTTCTTGGTAAACAATGCATTTCAACATCATAGGTATGTTTTGATTTCGTTCATCGTCATAGTCTGCCTATTGCTCTACCAGAGATAAATTCGAACAAGAAAAATTTCAATGCCCTTTTGTCAGCTGACCCCAATCATTTTGCAATAGTTCCCAAGGACGTCTCATCCGAAATTTAATCTCATCCTGTTCTAACTTGATTTATTGGTGTGCGGAGCTTTCTCTTATTTTTTCAAATCTTGCGATTCTCAGATTCAACGGTTGCGGTTATTTTTTTTAGGCAACGTTCAGCATTTATTGATTAGTGACGTTGAAGTATCGAAATTTTACTGTCGATAGTATCACTTTATGACTAGATTACGACGTGTGAGAAAATCAAAGAATACTATTTTTAAAGCATTGATTCTCGAATAAAACTATTATGGCCTTACTACAAAAAAAAAATACTAGTGTTAAACACTTGTTTACATTAGTCAACCAATTTGAAATGCTGACACATCAGACATTCCAGAAATGTTATCAACAAACATTTTTAATTGGTTGACTAATCTTTAGACAAGTGTTCAAACATAGGTCTATCTTTTTGTAGTGTCAGTTACTTTCCAAATACTTGCCAACCAAACACCCACCAAACAAATGGCGAATACCATCGTTTATAGAAACACTTCTTAATAATTTGAAAGGCTATATAACTTACCTAAGCACAATATGATTAGCTTAACTTTCAAATGTAAATGATGATTGGACTTTGGCTTGTAATAAAGTATCTGTCAAGTGCCAAACACTTTTACTTTAATTTCCCAATATCTTTATATCGGGTGTAAAAAAAGGCTTAACGAAGCCGAATACTACATATTCTACGTATTATTACGATCATTTTTTTCTTTTACACTATACCTAGGAAATGACGGGTTACCGAGTTATTGACAGTCAAAGTTACAATTTTTTTTAAAGATTTTTACACTATTGACTTCTGTTTGATAATACTAAACTTTTTTACAAAGAAACATGATCCGCTTACACATACAAGCATAGTCTGTGGCGTGCGCGCTATACATTGCGGGTTAGAAATAAGATTTTTTTTTATACCCAAAAATAAAAGAGTTTTCCCAGCAATTATTTTTTTTGCATTCTACTTGGTTTTATGTATAGACTTCGTGGTTTAAGGCTTCGTTAAGCCTTTTTTTACACCCTGTATATTGGCTAACTGGATGTTAAGCTTTCAATAAATTTAAAGTATCGACTGTGTTGATAATTTCTATAATCATCATCATCATCCCGGAACATAGACCTCCCCCATTGCCCATTATCCCCATCCCCCTACTTTCAGTTCGCCGGTTGAAAGCGGCCTGCATCCAGCCAATCCGGCCTGCGTCGTCTAATATCATATTATAAGGTCCAATTTTATTAGTGGACATCCTGTTAACCTGTGACTATAGGTATAGGTTAAAAGCAATCGTAAAAACCAACTTTCAAATGTCTATCATAAAAACAAAAAAAGTTATAAATAAAAATACAAAATAACGACATCAACTTCATATTGCATAAACTCGTCCTATCTTCAACTCTTTCTCGCTCTGACAAGGGGGAAGGAATAAGACGGATAATCAGATGGTTAAACGTACCAAAGATAGGACGAGTTTATGCAATATGAAGTCCATGTTGATTTTGATTTTTAACTTTTTTAGTTTTTATGGTACACATTTAAAAATTGGTTTTTACGATTGCTTTTCACCTATATAGTCACAGGTTAACAGTATGTACACTAATAAAATCGGACCTTATGTATTAATTCAGTTATAATTATGTTGTTCGAATTCCTCGAACAACAAACGAACTCGATAGCTGCCATCACTAATTGAAGACCAGCAAAAACGGTTCTTAGGAAAAGTTAATGTTTAGTTAATGGATATTTCGTCAAACAGGTACCACTCGTAATATGAGCAGAATTTGTAAATCAGTTTCAAATATTTGTTGTATAAAATGATAGTGATTCGAGCATATTAGGTTTAAATTTGCTTACTAATAACTTGTTTTTATAAATAAACTAAAAAAAAACATTATTATGTTTTTACGGTGGTAGATCTAAATAGGCATTATTTAGAGTATTTTTGTCTTTAGCGTTTTGAATAAAAGCCGAAAGGAATATTAAATAAATGCGGTCCCTAAAGTGACAGGATGAAGTGAATAAAAGAGGAATGAGAGAAATGTCGCTTCAATTTTCACGCAGAAAAACACATGAATGCGACAGTTATTTCGGTTAGAACGAATATTGAACGACATTTAAAACTCAACGTCAAGCTCATACGAACCTCTTGCAGGTGACTACGTGTTTGCGCCATTTGGCGTAGAGACGTTTGTATCGTGTGGCCCGAATGCTTAATTACTTTTCGACAGAATAGCACCAAAATTAATATTAATTTCGGGAAATAAAAATGCTGGTTCGTTCGGCGCACAACGGCTTAGTTTAGCCATTCAGCGAGGAAACGCTGCCACTATCCTTGCTACCTTGCCCCACGGACACGGGTTTTATTAATTGCTTTTAAACTTTCGCGTTGCATAATTTAAACTCAATGAAACGGGAATTAACGCGATCATAATTAAGGTACAAAATGTTACCTCTTTTGCCTGACGTTTCGATCGGGTTACACCGACCGTGGTCACGGTTTTATTTTTGAGTAGGTATTTAGTTTAAAAGATAAGTTAGTTTAATTTTAAGTTTTCTTTTACTCTAGTGTATTTTCTTATCGAATATTGTGAAAAACTTCTTAATTAGTACAAAAAACAATTCTTCAAAGCTCATCTGTAAGTTGGGCATTCCGGCAAACACAGTACGAGGCTCTGGCGTTACAAGTTACAAAGTATGCTCAACCTTAGACGTCACAATCCTACCATACCATTACCAAAAATGGAGTGTAGGTATAAAGAAGCAAAATGATGAAGATCTTATCGATCGACGTGTTGATCAATGAACTTTAGACAATCTCTTTTTTATTTATTTATGTATTTTATTATTATTAGTAATACTTTATCACTATAAGCGATTAGACCGCCAAAATTAAATAAATAAATAAATATTGGACAACATCACATACATTGCTCTGATCCTAAGGTAAGTAGCTAAAGCACTTGTGTTATAGAAATCAGAACAACGACGGTACCACAACACTAAGACCCGAGCCAATATAGAAAAGTTCTTTTTCTACATTGACCCGACCGGGGATCGAACCCGGAACCTCAGAGATGGCGGCGCCATTTAAAGTCCGGCGTGCTCGCTTCTCGGCTACGAAGGTCGTCAAAATTGTACGTTAACTTTAGAAAATATTTGTAATAAAATTAATAATTAATTTGGCGCGCAATAAAGACTATCTATTTATCTAATTTATCAATACATCACGTTTTAAGAAAAAAAATCTTATAACAAATCTAAATCATAAAATCATCAGGTTTCCATACCTCATTTACCACAGGGCCCCAATTCTTAAATTAGTAGCAGAATACCAAATGTGCCAAACAATTACAATAATATCCAATTGATATTCAATTATGCCACTTTTAAATTAGCTTTGGGGCCCAGGTAGACGCATCGCAAAGTGACGGTAATATAATATCTGCTTTTCCCTTTACGGAGCTCTTGTAAGGAAAAAATCGTTATTCAAAAAAAATATTTTCTTCGACCATTTAGCTACCAGAAAATTATACACCCAATTGAATCCCTTGTTTTGATGTGGCAAGATAAAATTTGAAGTCGATAATAGATCACATCTATTCCGGTTCCTTCGCTTGCCGGGAGCAAACATTGAATAATGATTATTTATTCAAATTGATGAATAAAAAATAGAATTTGCTGAGTACGCGGTCGGAATAACAAGATGCATAGATATTGGAACGGTTTGTTGTCGTTACTTTCTCAGATAAGTTGGCACAGAAATGAAGTCTTTTTAGGGTTCCGTAGCCAAAGGGTAAAACGGGACCCTATTACTAAGGCTCCGCTATCCGTCTGTCTGTCTGTCCGTCTGTCCGCCTGTCCGTCTGTCCGTCTGTCCGTCTGTCCGTCTGTCCGTCTGTCCGTCTGTCCGTCTGTCCGTCTGTCCGTCTGTCCGTCTGTCCGTCTGTCCGTCTGTCCGTCTGTCCGTCTGTCCGTCTGTCCGTCTGTCCGTCTGTCCGTCTGTCCGTCTGTCCGTCTGTCCGTCTGTCCGTCTGTCCGTCTGTCCGTCTGTCCGTCTGTCCGTCTGTCCGTCTGTCCGTCTGTCCGTCTGTCCGTCTGTCCGTCTGTCCGTCTGTCCGTCTGTCCGTCTGTCCGTCTGTCCGTCTGTCCGTCTGTCCGTCTGTCCGTCTGTCCGTCTGTCCGTCTGTCCGTCTGCCCGTCTGCCCGTCTGTCCGTCTGTCCGTCTGTCCGTCTGTCCGTCTGTCCGTCTGTCCGTCTGTCCGTCTGTCCGTCTGTCCGTCTGTCCGTCTGTCCGTCTGTCCGTCTGTCCGTCTGTCCGTCTGTCCGTCTGTCCGTCTGTCCGTCTGTCCGTCTGTCCGTCTGTCCGTCTGTCCGTCTGTCCGTCTGTCCGTCTGTCCGTCTGTCCGTCTGTCCGTCTGTCCGTCTGTCCGTCTGTCCGTCTGTCCGTCTGTCCGTCTGTCCGTCTGTCCGTCTGTCCGTCTGTCCGTCTGTCCGTCTGTCCGTCTGTCCGTCTGTCCGTCTGTCCGTCTGTCCGTCTGTCCGTCTGTCCGTCTGTCCGTCTGTCCGTCTGTCCGTCTGTCCGTCTGTCCGTCTGTCCGTCTGTCCGTCTGTCCGTCTGTCCGTCTGTCCGTCTGTCCGTCTGTCCGTCTGTCCGTCTGTCCGTCTGTCCGTCTGTCCGTCTGTCCGTCTGTCCGTCTGTCCGTCTGTCCGTCTGTCCGTCTGTCCGTCTGTCCGTCTGTCCGTCTGTCCGTCTGTCCGTCTGTCCGTCTGTCCGTCTGTCCGTCTGTCCGTCTGTCCGTCTGTCCGTCTGTCCGTCTGTCCGTCTGTCCGTCTGTCCGTCTGTCCGTCTGTCCGTCTGTCCGTCTGTCCGTCTGTCCGTCTGTCCGTCTGTCCGTCTGTTAGAGAGTTGAAATTTTTACAGATAATGTTTTTCCTTTGCAGCTATAACAACAAATACTAAAAAACAGAATACAATAAATATTTAAGGGGGCTCCTATACAACAAACGTGTTTTTTTGCCGTTTTTTTTAAATAATGGTACGGAACCATTCGTGCGCGCGTCCGACTCGCACTTGGCCGGTTTTTTTCTACGCTTGCCTACTGGGACATTATCATCATTAAAAAATACATTTTATACACTGTTTTTATGGACTGGCTGGCATCATAAGTTTACAAAAGTGCGACTTACTTTTCATTTATTACTTTAGTTAGTTAATCTAAAAGTGAATGCAAATTAATTATCACATCATCATCACCAGCCTATAACAGTCCACTGCTGGACACAGGCCTCCCCAAAAGGAGGATTTTGCCATAATCGCCACGCTTGGCAGGCGGGTTGGCGACCGCAGTTTGGCCAATGGTGGAGAGGAGACGCTGCTGCCCGTCTTCTTATGGCGGTTCTCCTGTAGTCGCCTCTTACGACACCCATAGGAAGAGAAGGGGTTGTGCAATTCTTTTAAAGTGCCGGCATCACACGGCACACCCATAGAGTATAATTTTTTCTCTATGCCCATAGGAAGTTAATTAATTATCAATTTTATAAAATCGCTAAATTGTGAAACATAATTTCACATGATGAAAAATAATTTCACATTCAAACAGGCCGGTCAACTGATTTATAATTTATAACTGGATTGTTTCTCTTGTTTTATTTTACTTGAATAAATCTAAAAAACTTTTATAAAATCTTGGCCAAAGAAACGAGTCACAATGGGTATTCATTTTTACGCAACCATGTGGATTGTGGATTCAAAAACGCTAAAAATGTTAAAGCTCAAGCTTGACAGGTTAATTTTATAAATGCGAAAGTTTTTATGTTCGGATGTTTGTTTGTTTATAAAGGATTTTATTATTAATCTAAGCATCACATACCAACTTTGTTTCGTTTTAGTGTTCCGTAGAAATGAAATACACTCCTATTTGGCTTTATGCTGAAATCTATGCCGAGTAAAGCGCAAGTTAGTAATAAATAAATTAGATAATTCTCTAATATTTAATAAAATTTGAGTCATATTTGAGTAAAATACAGCATTGTGATAATTTTACGGTGCTATAAAGTTTTAACAATCCCATTAGTTTTTAAATGTTGTTATCTCTTACAGTTTTTACAATGCTTTATATTTTCACAACACAACATCATAAAACACACAAAAATACGTTTACAAAACTGTAAAGTTATTTAAGCCTCTAGATAAAGTTATTTAACTACCTACATGTTTTGTAGGGCATAAAATACAAATTACAAACAATATTTGATATAGTTTGAGGTTTTTAAACACAACAGAGATTGTATGTGTAAGTTCATTTGCATAGATATTCTACGAAATAAAATATCTCTCATTTGAAAACAAGATTTTCGTAAAATTGTTTTCAAGCAAAATATTACAAAACGTTTGTATCCGTTTTCGTGAGCAGCCCCCTAACCATGAACTGTTAAAACAATCACAAATCTGTCAAAATCTGTCAATTTCCTACCATGAAGTCGTAAAAACAATCACATTTATTGGATTTTGACAACAAACAATTTTGCCTATCATTCACTCATTTCAGTACAAATGACGTTTATTATGACACTAATGACAGCTAGAAATTGATTTCATATGTCAAAATAATTTGTATGGAAAATTTATTTTTTATTGTTTTCTTAATTTCTAAATGAATGCTACAAAAATAGTATCAAGATACAAAAATAGGATTACTTATATGTATAAATTTGCATAAAACATTATGATACTTTGCTTGACTCTCCGGAAATCGTAAAAGCAATTATGCTATTTAGCAATTTTGATTTATCTTTTTTTTTATTCGTACCATGAACTGCTTTAAATGTGTTTGTTTAGTGATGTGAAAGAATGAACGACTTGTCTATATCTTGGTCGTCAGAAGAAAAGGAACGCAATATCCAAAACTACTGTCAACAGATAACTTTGTCTCTTTCTATTGTTGTATCTGCCTAGTCTATGCCTAATGTCATATCCATGAAAAGCACGGAGCAGCTGTCCGAAACCAAAATTAAATAAAAAACGAATAGAGCAATATACTCTGAAATGAAAAATTTTAGGCGAGAGGTAATGCAATTATGTTAAGGTTTTATGGTTTTAAAAACTGAGATTGTATGCCAAGTGCTAGAAATTTTTGCATGGCACTTAATTGAATCCGAACAATGAGCTAATTGAGCTATAAATTTTGACCAACGTTGAGACCTTGTTTCGGAATAGATTAAAAAGTCAACTTCTAATCTATATTTGTGACAGCTTTCAAATTATGACATTACCAAAATTTTGAATTGAAATCAATAACCGTTACATAAATTTATTAAATTACCGGCTTTTTGGAAACCATAGAACTTAGTAGTAATACGTAGTGATTACTCCTTGTTAATACCATAAATACAAGGTACGTTTCACTATGCAAAATCAGATAGGTACGCATTTTGCGAGTAGTACCTATCGTGAGTTTAATTTCTCTAGAGAAAGTGGTTATTTAATGTATATTTTATGCGATTAAGGGGAAGAACAGTGTGAGCAAAAGAAAACGCTTCAATAGTCCAACTAGCAAGTTACATGTACAGTTATCATTGCAAGGTAGGCAAATAATTCTTAAATCCATAACGTTTGGATGTTTGTCTTAAAACTGTCTAGATAGAAATAGAAAATCATTTATTTGGTACAAGACATACAGAAGTTGTTTAAACATAGTCAAGTATTAAAATTATATACCTATCCGCTCTCGATGAAATTCGGTGCATAGATAAATCATGACTTTCCTGGCATCACCAATCACCATCATAATCATCACCGTTCGCGTGACATGTTCCAAGTCTTTTTTCACTAGTTTCTAGTTTGTTTTCTCATCCATGTATTCTGCATTTACTCATCATTGAGACATAACATCCCTTAGCATTCCTACCTATATTATATTTTTAAACTTTATATTGTACAAACTGATGTAATCTGGTCGGCAGTTTCGTATTACGTTATGTTAGTTTTTTTTTATAGGTTTAAATTATCTTCTGTCGAAAAAGTGGCTGTATGTGAGCAGGAGAATTAAGCCTGTCCCAGACAGACGCGGCCTGTTGTGTAGTATGACAGTCTCAGTACTATTCAAATCCACGCGGCCTGCGCGGCCGGAGCGCGGCTAGTCGCGGCCGCAAGCTCCGCCCGCTTCAGCCGCCGGTGTGTGCGCTCGCGCGGCTGGAGTGCGGCCAGTTGCAATTTTTTACAACTAGCCGCAGCGGCCAATTTAAAATATAGGTACGTCGGTCGTTCGGTATTTCATTATGAAACACACTCGCATAGTAAGATACAAAGAAATGACTCTCCAGGCCGCGGCTGGGACCGCCATTTCTTGCCTACTCGTCATCGCGGATGGACGTCTAAACTAAGTCATTTAGAAGACAAAATTCTTCTTTTGTTGGCTCTTCATAAAGATGGACAAAAAAGAAGTGTATATCTTACTATTGCCTGCGAGTGTGTTTCATAATGAAATACCGACCAACCAACGTTTATAAATTAGCCGCTGCGGCTAGTTGTAAGAAATTGCAACTGGCCACCCCGCAGGCCGCGCTGCAGGACGCGCAAGCGCACACACCGACTGAGCGGGAAGTGGGCGGAGCTTGCGGCCGCGGCTACGTGGATTTGAATAGTAAATAAGACTTTCATACTACACAACAGGCCACGTCTATCTGGGACAGGCTTTATCCCCTATCCCCTAAGAGGAAGTAAATTAATATCTTTATTATCTTAGGACCTTATTTATTATTAACTTTATTTTACTTATATATATAATAACGATTTGTTATTTTGGGTTTAAGGTAACCGGGTACGTTTTTTGTTACAAACCGAAGAGTAACGATCCACAGGCAATCGCTTGACATTTTGTAAATAATTTTCTAAGAACAAATTCATTCAAATATAAAAGATTGGAAGGGTCAACAAGGTAACACTGCCGTGGATAAAAGGGCATAGTAATTTCTTAGGCAACGATGCCGCAGATGAACTGGCGAGAAGGGGCTCGGACATGGTCATAGAGGGGCCACCCTCGATCCTCCCCTTACCATATTCCCAACTGCGCGCCTGGATTAGACACAGTGCTTTATCCCAACATAACGAACGATGGACTCTGAGTACAGCATGCAGACAATCGAAACTGACCCTCTCAGGGGTCACACCCAAATTGACTCGGCGTATACTCAACCTTGAAAGATAAAATCTTCGCATAATCGTGGGGACAGTGACCGGTCACTGTCTCCTAAACATACATATTTACACCATAGGCAACACAGACAGCCCTCTCTGCAGGGCTTGTCTAACTACAGATGAAACCGCTGCCCACGTAGTCTTGGAATGCGAGGCGGTAGCATCACATCGCAATGAAATCCTTTTAAACCCAAGGTCTCTCCGCGAAGTCTGTGAAAAACCCAGGAAACTTCTGCGCTTCTGGGCGGAGCTAGGCTTGTTGCAACAGTAACCATCACATCCCCCACGTATAAAGGACCGACTTTGAGTTTAAGTGCGGAAAACGGAGTCCAATCTCATACTCTCATTCTCATATGGGAAATAACATATCCTATTACAATAATCCCTATCTGACTTTTATTCCAATAAAACTAAACTAAACTAGGTCAAGATATTTCATTATTTTATTAATTTTACTTACTTTTGTTGACTTTGGTAAAAGTGGTGTCACTATCTGTCTTGCTCACTCATGGCAAACCTTCCTTCTCTCTCATCATTTTGCCATAAAATTAAGAACCTACCAAGAGCTTGTGCGAATAAAAAACCGGCCAAGTGCGAGTCGGACTCGCGCACGAAGGGTTCCGTACCATTTTCTATAAAAACGGCAAAAAATCACGTTTATTGTATGGGCCCCCCTTAAATATTTATGGTATCCTGTTTTTTAGTATTTTTTGTTATAGCGGCAACAGAAATACATCATCTGTGAAAGTCTCTAGCTATCACGGTTCATGAGATACAGCCTGGTGACAGACGGACAGACAGACGGAGAGACAGACAGACGGACAGCGAAGCCTTAGTAATAGGGTCCTGTTTTACCCTTTGGGTACGGAACCCTAAAAACATTTTAACTGAGTAAAATGGGTTAGCAAAAATCGGGTTACTTCAGGTTTTTATGCTTGAGAGGAGGAGTCACTCTAGTACTTTTTTTTAAGCAATAAGCTCGGGTCGCGCACAAATATTTGAGCATACAGGTTAAAGGAGGGCCTTCCATAGTCGACAAATATAAAAAAATAATAATTACAGTTTAGTCTTAATTCTCAGAAACTTGGGGCAATTTTGTCATTATTTTTGACTGTGATTCTAGAAATGTTTTTTAGGGTAACGATTCCGAAGTTTAAATGAACAAAAATAATAAAAAATAACCACAGTAACCGGAAAATGGTTACAGTTTGACAAAATTTCTAGGTTTTTCTTAAATGCCCATAATTTTCAAACTGCATAGGAAAGATTTTTTTCTGATTTTTCTCATGATGGTTACAATCAATCCTGTCACCCCGTTTCGGCTTGACGTTGAGTTCTGGGACACCGTGTATTAAACGTAAACGTTTTCTTGTAGGTATATAGATTTTTTGCATGGTCTTTTCTGTCTTCACGATAGAATTTAATGCATAATTTTATGTTAACATGGGCTAGTTTCAGTTTGATATACTATTTACCTAACACCCTGTATATTAAACACGTCTTATTCAGAGTGCATTTGCTGGTCCGGGACTAAGATTAACCCACTGTTCTATACCCACTCTCCGTACGTTAGTTAGTACCTTGGTCCTGGTTAAGTGAGTATAGGTTTTAGTAAATAGTTCAATTTATAAAACGGTCAAGTGCGAGTCGGACTTGCGCACGAAGGGAACCCTTCGAGCACCATTATCTATAAAAATGGGCAATTAAATCGAGTTTGTTATATGGAAGCCCCCTTAAATACTTATTTTATTCCGGCTTTTAGGGTTCCGTAGTCCTGACAAGAAACCCTTATAGTTTCGTCATGTCCGTCTGTGTGTCTGTCTGTCCGTCCGAGATTTTGCTGTTGACTCTAGAGAGCTGAAATATTGTGAAATTTGTAAATCAATCACGCTGACAAAATGATAGCATAAAATTTTGCAAAATATAGTTTTAGGGTAGCTCCGATACTAGATGAACTCCGTAGCCGAGAGGCGAGCACGCCTGACAATATATGGCGCCGCCATCTCTGAGGTTCCAAGTTCGATTCCTGGCCGGGTCAATGTAGAAAAAGAACTTTCTATACTGTCTCGGGTCTGGGTGTTGTGGTACCGTCGTTGTTTCTGATTTCTATAACACAAGTGCTTAATCTACTTACCTTAGGATCTGTCCCTCTAGCATGAGCAACAAAACATGATATAATATAGCAATTTATCGCATATCTTTTGTCAAAATATGAATTTTTATCGAAAAAGCGAGCATAACCGTGACGGTCGCCGGCAAGGACACGCTTACTGTTTCAATAAAAGATCAAGTTGGAGGCTATGTTATCCATATATATATTTATATTTTGAAAGTAAAGAGGCAATAAATCGCTATATCATATCTTATCATATCGTATCGTGTTTTGTTGCTCGTGCTAGAGGGTCAGAGCATTGTATGTGATATTGTCCAATACTTATTTATTATACGTGTAACGTGGGGGTGATTATTTTTTCATCGTGTAACCCATCGTTGAATAGGTCCCTTAAAATGATTAAGGGGTTGCTAAGACTACTTTTCGATTAAGAGTTCCGTTTGCCAAATATTAAACTTTAAATTGCCAATTTTTGTTCGGGTAGGGCGTTAATAAAACTAACTATTGGTTTTAAAATTCTGGAAAAAATCATGGTTATAGTGCTTTCCATGAATTTTTAAGGAAAATTATAAAGGTTAAGATAGACCTGTTAGTTTTACGAGTAATAATCGTTTAATTTTGTCGTCGTTCGAAAATTCCTTAAAGGGAAACTTGTAAAGTGACTTAAATGAAGACTTAATGAAATGATTGCTGCAATATATTGTGGGAACTACCACGGGCAACTATGAAACCCTATACTGCGCGTGGCACGACGCGCACTAGGCTGGTTTTTAGATTTTTTAGAAACCTAAAAATAGTATCGTTATGAGGTAGTATACATACTTTGACCTATTTATATATGAATGAGAGATAGCCGTAGTGTAGGACGCCCCCCAGCCCCATATGGACCAACGACCTTAGGACGATGGTTGGCAGTGGATGAATGAAAAATGCGGGTGATCATGCTCTTTGGGAGAGGCTTGTGTCCAGCAGTGGACTGCAATAGGCTGAATAGATAGACAGTATGTATAGACTGGCTGGCCGGACTTCCCATAAAAATCTTCGCCATACAAATGGGCTCCCGTCGGCGTGAACCTGCTGGGCTCATCACACTGACTATCGTCCGGTGGCCAGTCATGTAATAGTGTGATGTTGAGGAGATGGTAGAGGGCCCCCTACAATCGAACATGCAACGCGCCAAACTAGTTTACTATTCTTAGTTTAGTTTACTATTCCTTTACCAGCGAGATCCGCATGGTTCGGGAAACAAAATTGTGACGGACGTATCGCTCTGCTCCTGGTTGCTGAGATGGTGGAGCATGCTTGCTGGCTGGAGAGTGGTGAAGTCAAGATAAACAAGTACCTACATTCGAAGCAGCAATCGCTCGAGCAGCTTTGCTGCGTAAGATGAAGCACCCCGCTTCCTATACCTCTAAAACGTGGCCGTTGCGGATAATTCATTGAATACCTAGTTTAGTAAATGCCACCTTTTTTTCAATAGCAAGTGAAGTACTAAAAGACAAAGTGACTAGCTGTGGATTAGTATAATTTCAGAGTACCTTGTGTACCAGTTTGTATTATTAAAATAATTTAATGGGTATACATTTATTAACACTATTTATTCTTAACGATTATTTTTCACAATATTTTTAGAAACACTGATAATAAACACTTGTGAAGCTCTGTCTTCATCGAATTCTGATTTCAACGACTTAGTATCTTGGATGCCTAATCATGACACTGCTAGCTTTCTTCTGCTCCGGTACCAGGGGTACCCTATCAAGACGGTGTTAGCTTTTTCCCCTCTGGTATATATAAGGTACATAAGGTCATTTTAAGTTTCTCGAAATGAATCAAGAAACCCATTAAAATGATAATTTATTGTGTTATGTTGTCCATGCAAACATCGTTATACAATTGAACTATTATTAGTGTTACCTAATTAATAAAGTAAAATCATAAATTAACAGCACACATTCTTGAAATGTGCTTTCGAGTCTAGAAAAAAAATATTGTAAATTATATTGTAAATGCGAGTGTTTACATCAAATACTGACTTTAACTTTTTTCTAATTTTATCCAAAGAGAATGGAACCACTACGTTTGAATTTGATCATTCATGACGTATGACTCTTGGTCCGAAATGATTTTTAAAAATCAAGAGCTCAGTCATAGCTCATTAAGAAAGGCTGATATTTACGCTAAAAATAGGTAACATTTCTACAAAAATAACTTCCAGTACAAGCAAAATTCATTTTTTTTTTATTTTCAAGTAATTAGCAAGCAAACACAGGTATTTATTGTGTTCAATAATATTTCGTTCATTTAATTTATCTAATTCGGACCGCGTGCATCATTTTTTGACATTATTTCAACGCATAGACAATTTTTTACAGTTCACTCGTTCTTTCACAACACTAAACAAGATCGTTTTAGGTAGTTCATGGTACCAAATCACGTGACCAAAATTTTGTGCTCATATCAAAGTGCTACCAAACAATCTCGGTCGTGAAAAAGTTCATGGTTAGGGCCCAGGTGTCACATTAGATTCGAGCTGAGTCAGTCGGATGTGTTTACAAGATACCCTTTGTCTTGCATGCTTCGTACGAATTGGAAGGTCAAACAAATATTAAATTTCGTAAAATCTTAAATTGTTTGTGCATCGACAGTGTTTTTAGCTTTTGACAGAATGCACTATTTCTGGTGCATACAAAACACACCTATGGTTATGGTCACGAAGTCGGGAATTAGAATTGTTTAAAGAAGTAGCTGTACATAAGAAATATATTTCTGAACCTTCGAGTTATTACACTTTTCTAGCTAGGCCAACTTGTTCTTGTAAGTATTTCTGGGGGGTTACGGTAGAACTGAATCGCTTGATAGTACGAATTTGAGCGATTCAGACACTGAACTGCCTGGAATTTGAGTGGATAGTTAGCTCATGGTAACCCCCCAGGTCTCATTTTGATCAAGAGAAAGCCTATTAAAATGAAAGTTTCTAACGAAGCCTCTCACCAGAACATTGAACCTTCATCCATCATATGTAAGGATTGCTGCAGTAAGAAGTTAAAGAGTTGGCCAAATTAACGGGTCGCAGTAACGTCAAGCACCTATCTGGTAACGTGTAATGAGATATGGCGCGGGCGTGTGTAGTATACGAGATAGAAAAGTCGGGCCACGAAATTAGAGGTTCAATAACAACAATAACCTTTTGTTCTGGTGCGCGAAGCCTGGTCTCGATTTAAATTCTAATAAAAAATGTGGTTGTAACAAACCATGATAGTACAATAAGCATGGGCAATATGAAATATAAAACTCAATAATAGTTACAATGACGATTTAGCCCACAAATTCGCTACGACACAAAGCGTAGAACAGTCAAAAGTCGTATACAGACAGACAATGGACTGTATACAGTCTATCTATGCCTTATTCTAAATGGTACCTATATGAAGAAAAAAGTGTAATTAGCTGTCACAACGATAAGCACAACGCCTTTAAAAGCCTATAACAGGTCCTGCCTCAGCATTTTTACAGCGTTAGTAGTTTGAAAAGTGTCCCATTCAAAGTAAATAAAGATACTTTTCGTGTGGAAATCAAGTCAATCAATCATCAATTGCTAAAAAGTCAAGTTTGTGTTATATCTTAAAATACTTTGGTTTATGCTGATCCTGTTGATGTGCACTTACTACAGTTGTAACAAGAAAATTTTTGGCATTTTTTTTTAATTTTGCCTATCCTACATGAGACCCGGAATGGAGGCCACGTACCGGCAAGCGCAGTGTGGGACGTCCACCCACAAGGTAGACAGACGACCTGGTAAAGGTTGCAAGCCGCTAAATGCGGGTCGCTTCCACCCGGCCGATCTGGAAGTCACTGGGGGAGGCCTATGTTCAGCAGTGGACGTCCTGTGGCTGAAATGATGATGATGATGAGAGCACGCTGTAAGCCCGCTGTTACTATGGCCCGCCCCATCCGTGTGCTATCGCGTGTAACTAATTGCCATGGCTCGTCTAAGGGCTCGAGCCGTAATGGGAGTGCAAAAATGCCTCGCTTAATATCGCGCGGTACTAATGGAGAATGGTTCACTGTATCTGTAATCTTGAGCTTTGTAAGGAACTGAAAATATTTTTGAGGTTTGTGGATTATGAGAGTTGTTTTTATGAGTGTAAAAAACGACTTGAACATTAAAAGATAGACAAAAAATGCAAAATATCTACTGTTTATGTATTATGACAACTAAATTTTTAAACTTTTCAAAATTACTTTGCGAATAGGTGCAAAAAATTAAAAAAAAATACTCTTTTATGACAATACAATTATTATAAATAAAATAAATAAATAACACGACCGCTCTGACAATGAGTTTATATCATAAGAAACATCCCGTTATAACAACAATAACATCTAAATATTTTTCCACAAAAGCACACACTAGCACCTTTCTGTTCAAATACAACGATGTATCGTTATAAACAAGTAATTTATGGAAGAAATAGGCGAAACATATTATTGGTGGGCCTTTGTCAGCTGATTCCTCCTTCATAGTCCTCAGAGTTTGCCACAATACAACTCACATTTACTTAAAAAACAAACGATTTTCGACTCTATCACAACTGAATAAAGGTGGTTAATAAAGCAGAATACCTCTGTTGTCGCCAAACTTGTGTATACGTGACCTTTCTTAGGAACTCCGCGGAAAATCACAATCATAGCCTTTTCTTCGATCTCAATTCACAGTTGATTTTGTGGTAAGATATTTTGATGTCAGAAAAACACGGGAAGAGGCGTTTATATTAATATTGTTGGGAACAGATTATCCAACCGGCTTTTCCAGGAACCGCTAAATGAAATGGCGCCGTGAGTTGGCTTTTCGGACTAATTGAGGAAACATTATTTTATTTATGTGAGTAAAATGCTAATGCAATTACAATGCCAATAAAACGAAAAATTGGTCGTCTGTAAAGTCGGTTTACAGACGTTAATTCTCGGACGCATCGGCCAATGGAGTGTGAGGTATTCTTATGAGGAGCACAATAAGACACAGGCGAACACTTAGACCATTTATTCCGGACTGTCGGCGCCGGTTCAACCTACCCTGCATATACAATTATTGAGATACCTACACTACATCCCTCCACCACTAATTATAAACACAATCGTACCCTTAACCTAACTTAACTAAATCTATACAACAATGCAACAGTTGATGATCTTACATAGACTTAGGTACACAAAATACATTTGACAAATCATGACTTAATCTTTATAATTAACTTTCTTATCAAGCCTACATCTCCTGACGGGACGTGACTGGACCGGTATAGGGGCGGGTGGTGGAGTTACGAATTCATCATCATTTACGCCGGCGGTCGGCTCAACAGCAGTTGGCGAAGATGGAGCACTACTCCGCGGCGGCGTCACCGGCACCTCCAGCCGCCCAGACTGAGCCTCTGGTGTTGCCATGATAGGAATATTCATCTCCGTCGATGGAACAGAACCTGTAGGGACCACAAGCGAACTCCTCGTCCTACGTTTGAGTTGATCGACGTGCCTATGCACTTGCTTACCACTCCCGTCCTGAATCTCAAAATCGCTGGGGCCTGCCGATTTAACAATCGTACCGGGTAGCCATTTTTCTCCCTTTAAAAATTGACGATACCAAACCGTATCCCCCACTTCCATACTCCTTTTCGTCCCCCCCGCGTTCTCGACCTGTCGCATTTGCGCTTGATGCACCCTGTCTTCACTGTTCGGTTTTAATGCATCTAATCTAGTTCGTAACCGTCTCCCCATTAGCAAAACTGATGGACTAGCTCCCGTAGTACAGTGTTCCGTACTCCTATAGTATAGTAGGAACGTATTTAATGCCTTTTCTACGTTTTCACTTTCTAGATTAGCCTTATTAATTACCCTTTTTAGAGTTTTAACGGCATTTTCCGCCGCGCCGTTCGAGGAAGGATGGTATAGGGCAGTGAATACATGCTGAATGCCGTCATACTGAATAAATTGCGCAAATTCGCTACTGGTAAACGGAGGCCCATTATCAGTGACAATTTGTCTAGGAATTCCAAACCTGCTCCATAGTTCCCTCAGCCTACCGATCGTATGAGGTGCTGCCGTGCTAGGCACCTGAAAAACCTCTATCCATTTTGACGTCGCATCGACTACTACTAGGTACGTCTTCCCGGCTATAGGTCCCATGAAGTCCAGATGCAGCCTGGACCACGGACGGGCCATCCAGGTCCAGGGGCGCGGCGGGGCGCGTGGCGGCGCGTCGGCCTGCGCCGCGCATACGCCGCACGCGCGGCACTCGCGCTCCACCGCCTCGTCGATACCGGCCCACCACACATAACTACGCGCCAAAGCCTTAGATTTAACGATTCCCATGTGCGGTTCGTGTATGACTTTCAGCACCCGTGTGCGACATTCTTCGGGAACTACGACCCTATGGCCCCACATCACACAACCGAGCTCTTCGTACAACTCCGATTTCCTGTTGAAATATGGTTGTAAACTAACAATCTCACATTTTTCCGGCCATCCCTCCCTTATATAGTATAGTACTCTACACAAAATCGGATCCTTTTCTGTTTGTCTCTTAATTTCATTGTATTCTAATAATAACCCGTCTTGTGCAAAGTGTAGGTACGTCTGCTCAGGGATCGATTCCTCATTACTACTCTGTATGCTATTGTATTCTGGCAGACGCGATAAGCCGTCTGCGCAGTTATCGTTCGTTCGAATATATTCTATTTCGTAATTGTATGCGGATAATATAACTGCCCAGCGTTGCATTCTACTCGCGGTCATCGTAGGTATTCCTTGTTGGGTACCTAGAATAGACACTAAAGGCTTGTGATCCGTTCGTAGTATAAACTTTCGCCCATAAATGTATTGATGGAATTTACGCATACAAAATATAATAGCTAACGCTTCGCGGTGAATCTGAGAGTAATTCTTTTCTGCGGTGGTGAGCGAGCGCGAGGCGTAGGCTACGGGCCGCTCGCCCTCCGGCCCCGGCTGGGCCAGCACTCCCCCCACCCCCCGCGCGCTCGCGTCACAAGTGACAACTAGTTTTTTACTCGGATCATAATGCGTTAATAAACTTTGAAAAAAAATTCACCATTCCTATAAAGGATCGTAACTCGCTAACGTTTGTAGGTGTTTGGATTTTACTGATAGCCTTAATTTTTGATTGATCCGCTTTAACCCCGTCCTTAGACACTACATACCCTAAGTACTTTACTTCATCAACCAAAAATACGCATTTCTGTTTTTTTAGTTTTAATCCATTTTTAGACAATTGTTGAAAAACTAACTCGAGAGCTTGCAAATGTTCTTCCTTTGTTTTACCTCCAATTATGACGTCATCGAGGAACACCTGCACGTTTGGAATATTGCATAGTAAGTTGGTCATTATGCGTTGAAATATACCTACGCTTGAGGATAAACCGTAAACTAATCTATTGTACTGGAACAGACCCCTGTGAGTGTTTATAACCGTATACATTTTTGAATTGTCTAGCTCGATCTGATTATACGCTTGCGACAGGTCGATTTTACTGAAGAATTGGGCCCCATTTAGACCCACAAGTACGTCCTCAATTCTAGGCAGTGGGTACCGATCGATCAGTAAGACTGGATTTAGAGTAGCCTTGTAGTCCGCACAGATTCGTAACGTACCGTCAGCTTTAGTTACCGGCACCAGCGGCGAGGCCCAGTCCGAGCAGTCGACGGGCTCGATGACGCCGTCGCGCAGCATCGCGTCCAGCTCCTGGTCGATGCGCTCGCGCAGTGCGTACGGCACCGGCCGCGCGCGGTGGAACACGGCTGCCGCCCCCTCCCGCACCCGCAAGGTCGCTTTCCCGCCCGTATACCGACCCAGTCCGCCGCTGAATAACTCCTTATACCTGTCCAGCATTTTATGAATCTCATTATTTGCATACAAACAATTAATGCTAGCGGTTTTATTATTACATATAAATTTAGGTATATCTATTTGTAATTCTGCTAACCATTGCCTGCCTATTAGTGATGTGGTACCATTTTTTATGACAAACAATTCTAATTGTTTTTGTTGATCTTGGTATCGCACATGTGGCCGAATAATACCTAACGGTTTAATTCTAGTACCGTCATAGAATTTTAAGACAGTGTCGTCCCTCTCAATACATAAATGTGAGAAAAAATTATTGTAGGTTTTGTAATTAATACAGGAAATCGCTGTTCCCGTGTCTACTTCCATATTTAACAGCTTATTGTCTATACTAATAGGGAGACTTACTGCCTTATAGTGGTTAAGTCCTATGAGGTTTAACTTCTCTTCGATGTCTTCATCACCCTCCTCGCTTGATCCGCGACCGGTGTCCCCGAAGTACATCCCCTGTCTGTGCCCTCCGCGATGGGTTGGCCCTCCTCGTGCCTGTCGCCCATAGTTGTCCGGGCAAACGCGACGAAGGTGGCCCGTACGCTGGCACCTACTGCAAGTGAACTCTCGATACCGGCAGTTCACATAACTGTGGTTGTTAGCTCCACACGCTGTACAGCCCTGTATCGTCGGTGTAGTGCGCGGCGGGTTAACCGCTCCCGAGCCTCGCCCGCCTCGCCCGCGGCCGCGCGGCTTTGAGCAACCGCCGGTTCAACCTACCCTGCATATACAATTATTGAGATACCTACACTACAGAGTGGAAGATAGATAGACATTGAGATATAATGTACTAGCGTATACCTCAGTGTAGATAGATGGGTCATAAAACGAACGCTTAGTTAGGCCGATCGTGCCTCTCTATCGCTTGTTCCGCGCTCTCGCACGAGGAACGTGACATTTTTTCGTGCGTGCAACCGTTCATCGAATTATAAGACGTAGTAGCCGAGAGGCGAGCATGCCGGACTTTAAATGACTCCGCCATCTCTGAGGTTCCGGGTTCGATCCCCGGTCAAATCAGGTCAATGTAGAAAACGAACTTTTCTATATTGGCTCGGGTCTGGGTGTTGTGATACCGTCATTGTTTCTGGTTTCTATAATACAAGTGCTTTAGCTACTTACTTTAGGATCAGAGCAATGTACGTGATGTTGTCCAATATTTATTATTATGTCAAAAGAAACCCAATAAAACCCATTAATATCTGCAAATAGGCTTAAATTAAGTTCTTTTACATTAATTGGTCTATAAAAAAAGTTCCTGAATTGGTTGCCTGTAATTAATAAGCAAAATTCAATAAAATATTTTTTTTGTAGAATAAGTTAATGTATCGGAAGATAAACGGCCCCCAAACGAGTATAAAATAAAACAGATTTGTTATTATATTAATATGTCTTTAAAGAAAAACTACCTTCAACGTACTGCCTATTGAAGCGGCTATTTTCACAAACCCACATAAATTATTCTGCTGTTAAGGCAGGTTTGACTGCACTTTAGCATAATTTTCAGGCTTCACCTGCGTGACGCCTAACGTTCAAATAACGGCATGATTAGCGTTCATCAATTTATGCACAAAACTACGCGCTAAATGTGTGGCCACACTTATTTGACTTTTAATTCTAGCGTCTAGCGGCTTAGTTTGCGTGTGACCTGCAGATACTAGTCTTTAAAATAAAGAAAAACGCTTCCAAGAACTCAATAATTTTCTTATTTTGTTTATTCCCTACTAACTTAATTACTATGCACTTTAACATTCATTTCACAAAGAGTTTTAACGTGACCGTGTTTTAAAATGTGTAGTGTAGTAGGTGTAGCCACAACAACGCACTAGACGCCTGCTAAATCCCTTTGATGTGTCGAAAGTTACCGCCGTCCGAGCTATCGCCTAACGTCTAAAGTCATTAAAGCAAATTAGTGCACTAAGACTGGCCACACCTGCGTACTTTTAATATCAAATAGCGCACTTTAGCGCACTTATTAATGACATTAGACGCAGGTGAAGCCCGAGCATAATAACGTCTTAAAATTTCTTGATAAATTTTGTAACTAATAGAACTGGGTACATTAATGCAAAAGACACTCTTACTTAAGCCCGTCGTTTCAATTTACTTAGCTATAGTTAAAGCTTTGTTTCTACTTTGGTTAAAGTGTCCGTTGCATAAAAAGTTTTTATTAAAAACCTACTAACTAACTATTTATTAAAAACATAGTGTGTCGTGTGGTGCCGGCACGTTAAAAGAATAGCACCACCCCTTCTCTTCCTATGGGTGTCGTAAGAGGCGACTACAGGATAACCGCCACAAGAAGACGGGCAGCAGCGACTTCTTTCCACCATTGGCCAAACTGCGATCGCCAACCCGCCTGCCAAGTGTGGCGATTATGGCAAAATCCTCCTAAAAAAAAAAAAAAAATGGTTTGGAGAGGCCTGTGTCCAGCAGTGGACTGATATAGGCTGGTGATGATTAAAAACCTATTTATCTGGTTCGAGAAACGTTTTAGTTATAAACCGTTAATGTCGTCCTGATTGGCTTTTTCATTGCGGTTTGATTTCTGGTTTGATTTTTGCTTAGTTTATTTTAATTAGCCGTTTTCGTTCCACTGCTAGGGACGGGCTTCTAACAAACTTCTTTATTTACCCCCGCATTTATAAAGAAGTAATAACTTGTTGCTTAGCAAACACTTAGTAATATCATTTTTTTCAGTAAAGCATTCTTATTGTGAAAAGTATATTTAACGGTCAAGGTATTTACGAAACTTCTTGCATGATCTCAATGTTCCGTTCCACTATCTATAAATACAGCTTGTTGTATGGGAGCCCCCTTACATATTTATTGTTTTCTGTTTTTTAGTATTTGTTGTTATAGCGGCAACAGAAATACATCATCTGTATAAAAAGGTCAACTCTCTATCACGATTTATGAGATACAGCCTGGTGACAGACGGACAGCGGAGCCTTAGTAACAGGGTCCCGTTTTACCCTTTGGGTACGGAACCCTAAAAACCGGCCAAGTGCGAGTCGAGCTCGCGCACGAAGGGTTCCGTACCATTATCTATAAAAACGGCAAAAAAACACATTTGTTGTATGAGAGACCCCTTAAATATTTATTTTATTCTGGTTTTTAGTATTTGTTGTTATAGCGGCAACAGAAATACAGCATCTGTAAAAATTTCAACTGTCTAACTATACCGGTTCATGAGATACAGCCTGGTGACAGACGGACAGCGAAGCCTCAGTAATAGGGTCCCGTTTTACCCTTTGGGTACGGAACCCTAAAAATGTCGTCTATTTTTTGCTTACAAGGAATTTATAATACATCCATGCTTGGTTAAGAACTGTAACTTTTGACAGTTCTTCTTCAATTACTTCATTAAGAAAACAAAATTGTTGCATAAGTCATTCTAGTCAGTCTATAGATACGGGTGTTAACCTCGTCTGTGGTTAGGCTTGCCCTCAGATCAGAGATAATATTTCTATGGGCCTACCTATAAGAGTAGGCTGTCATCGCGCCATTGTTCTTAATGGTTTATTCTCAAATATAGATAATATTACCGTGTCTTAGACGAGAGACGACGTCAGTCAGTCAGTAAACGCCAGTATGTGATGACTAGTCCACAAGCAAGTTCAGAGATTTTATTTGGTAGGTAATCATGATTCTTTTTTATTCTTGATTTGACGACCTCCGTGGCCGAGAGGCGAGCACGCCAGACTGTATATGGCGCCGCCATCTCTTTGGTTCCGGGTTCGATCCCCGGTCGGGTCAATGTGGAAAACGAACTTTTCTATATTGTCTCGGGTCTGGGTGTTGTGGTACCGTCGTTGTTCCTGATTTCTATAACACAAGTGCTTTAGCTACTTACCTTAGGATCAGAGCAATGTATGTGATGTTATCCAATATATATTTTTTTTATTAATTTTTTATTCAGCCCATTTTTATTAACATGTTCTTACAAAAAAACGTAAGTTGTCACAAATTAATTGATCAAGTTAACAATGAAAATGCGTGAACAATCTTTTTATAATTACACAACAATTGTGATGACAATAAAAACTTTTCTACACAACAAAAGATAAAAACGGAGGCTTCGAAGCATATGCCATTGTATTTGTACAAAGAACTCGTCAATGTTTGAAATAAACGGATAATAAATAAGGATTGTACGGATCTATAGGCTTATCTAGGAGAACCCTTATACAGGATCGTTATTCATGGCTCTTTTCCCTTTTAGGGATCAGTAGCTAAAAGGGATAAGGAGCCTAAACGAATGACAAAACCATTTTTTTTTAATGGTTGGGGTACCCCATATAGTGAGTGAAAAGAGTTCGCCAGGTCAGCTAGCGTCTCGGTAGCTTAGTTGAAAAAGCACTCACCCGGTATGCAATGGTCGTGGGTTCGGATCCCACATAAGGCGGACGATTTTTTCAAGTATTAAAAATCATAAATAAACCTAGCATGGTAATTGCTAAAAAACAAAATTTAAATTATTTAAGCTTTTCAGATCTTTACCAATAGTTAAATATTTATAACAATATTTCGATCCGGTGTTGAAGGTAGTAAACCGCAACATTGATCAGAATAAATGCTAAGGCTTTAACAGCGAGAAACACTTGAAAGATTTCGTCGGGTCAGCTAGCCCGGTATGCGATGGTCATGGGTTTGGATCCCACCTGAGGTGGACGATTTTTTTTTTCAATTATTAATAATCCGTACATTTTGAAACAGGCCCTAAGTATAATAAATTTAACAATTTGGTCAAATCTGGTTGTAGTATGATTAACATTTTTGAAGCAAAAATAAAATACAAACAATATCATTTCATAAAAAATCACGGAACCTTTACTGTTCGGTTTTTTTTTCAAATATGGCCCGTATTCCCTTTTCTTTTTTGTATATTAACGATGTGATTTCTATCGCCGGCCGGTTCTCAGAGCATTGACATGTAAATTCCTCTTCAAGGAAGCATTTTGGGTCTGATTTCGTCATATTTTGGAAGGGGCGTTTTTTATGTTTATTCGTGTTTTTGTGGCAGACGCAGTATTTAAGACGTTTATTGATAATAGTTATCGAATGAGTAATTCAATTAATTAATAAATTAACTTAAAATAAAAGTTCGCTTTGAATGCAAATAAACTATAACTACCTACATAATAATGTTTAACCTAATAAAATTGGTCATGATGAGAAAAGTCGGTTTATTTTTTATAATTTTGTAAAAAATCGTTGTCGAGACGAATTATATAAGGTCCGATTTTATTAGTGTTCATCCTGTTAACCTGTGACTATATAGGTGAAAAGCTATCGTAAAAACCAACTTTCAAATGTCTATCATAAAAACTAAAAAAGTTAAAAATAAATTACAAAATAACAACATCGACTTCATATTGCATAAAATCGTCCTATCTTCAACTCTTTCTCGCTCTGTACAAGGGGAAGGAATAAGACGGATAATCGGATGGTTAAACGTAGCAAAGATAGGACGAGTTTTTGCAATATGAAGTAGATGTTGTTGATTTTTAACTTTTTTAGTTTTTATGGTACACATTTGAAAATTGGTTTTTACGATTGCTTTTCACCTATATAGTCACAGGGTAACAGGATGAACACTAATAAAATCGGACCTTATATAGTAGGTCTGTCGAATTACGCCTCGACGCTAATTTACATTTTGGCCAAATTGAATCATAATGGGTAATAGATAAGTTTAACACTTTCCGTCGCAGCCCTGAACCCTTCAATTCACACACTGTTTTCTTCTGTCTCTTTTTAGCTTTTGATAAATTGGACAAAATAGTTTTAGTCTTAAGTAGGCGTAAACCTATTCCATTACCGCATAATGTAAAAGAAGCAACAAAAAGTATTTAGTCGCATCGTTTATAGAATTAAGATCCGCCTCCTTTTATAAAGTGGGTTAAAAATAATAAGGCTACCAATTGAATACAATTGTCAAATGCAGTGGAACAGCTCACCGGATATGATGCGCTGACGGCGAGCGCTACTTCACTTCCGGCCCGAGAAAATGGCGCGTAGCCAGAACTTGATTCTGTGTTTTGATGCTAAATTAAAATTGTAGTATTATACAGATTTAATAAAATCTGAAGTTAAAAAAATAGCTTTCAAATTATGGTAAAAAATGACATCAATGATTAAAATTTGCTTGACAAAAACAAACAAAAGTATTTTTTTAAGAGTTCCATTTTTCTTTATGACGTTTGGTACCAAACAAAATTCAGAAATTTACAATCATAATACACGGTGTTACTTTGCATCCTTGCCATATTTACAGAGGTAACTATATCACTGACAATGTTAACAAATCAGTAAAAAAAGAAAGACCTAATTCTATTTTTTTTTAATCTTGAGTATTTTATTTTGTCGGCAATCTATTAAACACGACACTAATTTTCGAAACGCATGCACATCACTGTTCTTATTCATCGGCACAAAAGACTTTGCAGTATTACTTGATTAGTGATCGCGTACCGTTCCAGACAAAATCGGTTTATTCCTGTGTACTGCAAAACCAAATTTACTAAAAACTTAGTGTGCTTTATTTATGGGAGTCTCTAGTTTATCTAAACAATAGATATTGTTCCCTACTTTTATCTCTGTGAATATGGCAAGGATGCAAAGTAACACCGTGTATAAGTCTGAAAGATATAATTCAAATCAAATATATATTTTTCTATCAATAAAGCCCCGGATTATTTGCGTTAAAAGCACCAACATGCACTACGCCAATAACATCTATAGAGTTAAGCTGATCACAATACTTTATGGTTATACAGTGTTATCCACTTCCGGAAGTCAATATTTGAGACACCCTCCAAAGATGGGGAGAAAAAGAACTCATTTTTCTTAACTCGTGTGTATTTTTATGCTCCTTACATATTGGAGAGAGAAATAAACAATATTTCTCGATATTAAGGTCCCTAGATAATCTCGGCCACTCTCTACTAATAGGAAAGACGATAAATATTGTCCATAATATTAACTTTTCTGACACTAGTAAGGATAAGACAATATTTATTTAGAGGGAAAACTACTTATTGAAGATTTCTACGACGACGACCGACGATACGACGACCTCCGTAGTCGTGAGGCGAGCACGCCGGACTTTTAATGGCGCCGCCATCTCTGAGGTTCCGGGTTCGATCCCCGGTCGGGTCAATGTAGAAAACGAACTTTTCTATATAGTCTCGGGTCTGGGTGTTGTGGTACCGTCGTTGTTTCTGATTTCTATAACACAAGTGCTTTAGCTACTTACCTTAGGATCAGAGCAATGTATGTGATGTTGTCCAATATTTTTATTTATTTATTTATTCTGGGATTTTGATATTTTGAAAAACAGTATTAGTAAGTAGTTAGGTACTTTTTCATCATCATCTCAGCCACAGGACGTCCACTGCTGAACATAGGCCTCCAGATTGGCCTGTTGGAAGCGGCATCCAGTGGCTTCCTGCAACCATTACCAGGTCGTCTGTCCGCCTTGTGGGTGGAGTTAGACAATTACCTATAATAACTAAGGTCACACCAGGGCCCTAACTATGAACTGTTAAAACAATCACAAATCTGTCAAACATGATCATTTCTGTCAAATTTTGTATGAAATGACGAAGCAAAATTGACAGATTTGATAACTTTGAGATTGTTTTAAGAGTGCATGGTTATGGCCCTGAGGCGGACGATTTTTTAGATGTTACAACTCTAAATGTTTTTCACATGTAGTTTTTAAACAGTGATTAGAGTTTGCCACAGGCATCCGCCTGTGAATCGTGAGTTCAAATCTTAGGACGTATTACATCTAGAAGTTTTTAATAAAAATACGGATTAATGTAACTTGCTGCTAGAGGAGTATTCATTTCAATGTATAATAATAATTAAAAGGTCAATTAAACCCAAACGACATTTTGTAACGACAACCTGTAAAATATAGCCTTAAATTATTAGCTGGCGGTCTCATGAGACCATGTAACAATAAAATTTATATTGTATCTCGTTTTCCGGAGCTAAGTGTGTAACTTAAATTATCTACAGTAGAGATTAAACACTGACGTGACGTCGTGATGGTTTGATCCGACTAAACAAAAACAAAGTTAATAACTCCATATGCAAATCAGCTGAAAACCAACATCTGTTTTACCGTTATAGTAATAGTACATAGGTTTTAGGTAAGCACGCGCAAAATTCTGGTAGACAAGCATGTAAAGTTTGGTTTCAAGCATGTAAAGTTTGAACAAATTTCGTTCTACACAACCCTTGTGTAGAACGAAATTTGTTCAAATAATAATAATATAATATTGGACAACATCACATACATTGCTCTGATCCTAGGGTAAGTAGCGAAAGCACTTGTGTTATAGAAATCAGAAACAACGACGGTGCCACAACACCCAGACCCGAGACAATATAGAAAAGTTCGTTTTCTACATTGACCCGACCGGGGCTCGAACCCGGAACCTCGGACTCCTCGAAGATAATAAATAGTCCAGGGTGCTCGCCTCTTGGCTACGGTAATTACCTTTACTTATTCGTTTCTTATAATTATGAAAAAATATTGTATATTGATTCGACCGGGAATCGAACCCATGACGTCAGAGAAGGCGACGGCGGCGAAGTCCAGCGTGCTTGCCTTGCCTCACGTAAGTCGTCAACGATGATGATGATTTCATATTCAAAGTTGTGAGTGCTAAACAAGTTTCATTCTACGAGTATTAACTGGCACATAACTTACAGTTACTTATAATGAGTTGTATAAAAATATAGCACCATTTTACTTAGAAACAAACATTACAGACTTCCAAGCAAATTAACGTTGCGGTGAATACGTTCAGAATCTCTTTTAACGAAGTTAATAAACATTGTAACAAAGTTTTGCTGAATAAAAGAACTCGTTCCAATGTTAAGCTTTGTTCTCACCGTGATTAGTAATTCAGTGAATTAATTAAAATCATCATAATAATCATTCGTGGCTATAACAATGATGAATGATTAATCGTACCTACTGAAGCATTATCGTAGTCCTCCCCCAATGACTTCCAGATTAGGAAACGGCCTGCATCTAGCGTCTGCAACCTTTATTTGACACTTTATCCGTACATAATATACGTTAAAATTAATTGGCCACATAACAGGGATCGTCTTTTTTTCACAAAAAGTCAACGAAATGCGCGTCATTGTGTTAAAATATCAGAAAAAAAAAGCATAAATTAGGTCATTTGACATGTCATTTGACAGACGACTAAAGTGGCAGTGGGCTGGTCATATTTGTCGTATAACAGATAAGAGTAGAGTAGACGTGTTATAAAATGGAGATCACGATTTGACAAACGCACAGTCTGTCTGTCCGTCTGCCACCAGGCTGTATCTCATAAACCGTGATAGTTAGACAGGTGAAATTTTCACAGATGATGTATTTTTGTTGCTTATAACAACAAATACTAAAAAGCAGAATAAAGTAAATATTTAAGGGGGCCATCCCATACAACAAACGTGATTGTTTTGCCATTTTTATAGATAATGGTACGGAAACGTTCGTGCGCGAGTCCGACTTGCACTTGTTTTTTTTATTTTGCCGAGCAAATGGCTTTATAAAAACCATAATAGCTAGGTTTGAAAACTCACGACCGAAACACTGGCTACCTATTTATTATATAGATAGATACCTACTATTTATTGTACAATACATAAAATAACCAAGTACAAAAACAAATGAATGCTTAATGTTAAAAATAATTTAATTTGCAAGACGTAGAAAGTTTTTTTATTTTTTGGTTTTCAACCTTAATACAAATGAATAAAGTTTAAAGTACTATAAATATAATACCATTTCGACACGCAAATGATCTCAGTATGAACAAGCCTTAAGCCCAACATGGAAGATAACGAGCAAGATCAACTGAAGCTGAAAGAATACAAAAGATGCATTAGGAAATTGGATTTGTTTGTTCTCATTGTTTATGTCCAGCGAACATGTCAATGAATTAATGAAAGAAACATCTTTGTTTTTATTATTAAAATGGACAGAGAATTCAAGCATATTTAGAAGCTTACCCACGCCGATTTCTCCAATAAGTGTTATTCTGTTACATGTTGTTGCAAGAGATTCGTTGTTTGTTAGTACGTGAAGTTTGAAATTTCAAAGTCAAATTCTGAACCACTTAAATGTTTCGTGAATTCTGCAGACTGAAATTGTAAAGTGTCTCTTAATGCACATGACAACCATTCACGCCGATTTCCTCATTAACACTAGAGTACACGCGTGGACTACATATGTAGCCCAGGGTATTGTTTTTGTTCATAACTTCGTGAAATCGCGTGATTTAACTTCGAGTCTCTAGCTAAGCTCAGATTGGTTGTTGCTCGACACATCCAGTGTGGCGTGAGCGATCGACGCTGGTGCACAAGTGAAAAATAACGATTTAAAGTTGTTGGGCTACGTATGTAGCCCATGCGTGCACTGGCTGAACTTTTTATGACCGTAATATTTTTTTAAATTGATGTAAGTATTTATCTTTTCTTATTAATTTTTATATTCTAAATTATTTTTATATTGCAAACTTACTGTTTGTTGATATTTTATTAAAAGATTGCTTGAAATATGTATCCGTTGAATAATTCAAATGAAAAAAAAAAAGACGAATTTTTCTTTAGGCTTTGGGGTTTGAGCTTGTGAAACCATTAATTTTAGAAGTATTCATCAGGATAATATTCCAAAAAGCATAAAAACAAAAGCAAAATTATTGCTGAATGTGTCAGAAGCACCTCAACAAGGAAATATATCAATTCGTTGGGGGGGTTGTACGCTGTACGTTTTGTAGCACAATGCGCGATCGCAGTACAAGGAAAACTTGCTCGAAATACTACAGGCGTATATGTAATGATAACCAAATTTTAATTTGTCCTTCATTTAATGAAAATTGAAAAAAAGTTTTAAAAACAATGTAATGATTACACCAAAAGTTGATTGATCTCAAATAAGTAATAATTATAGGATTTTTTGAGACGTCTGAAGTATTGTTAATATTAAGAAAGAGAAAATATATTTCCTTATTTCAGTTTTCTTAATAAATGTCATTTTTATTAATAATGTGTTTTATTTAAAAATTAAACGATTATCTTTTACTATATTTCAATTTAAAATGGGCTACAAGTGAAGCCCACGCGAGCACTCATGAACGTTTTAGAGGCGCGTGTACCGTAGTGTTAATTTATAGAATAGAATAGAAAACATTTATTTGACACATAAGCACAAGTACAAACAGAATCAAATATTTAAATTAACATAAAAAGAGTGTCAAAAAGGTCCCCGCTCAGCATTTGTCGTTACAGCCAGAGCCATAACAACGCTGGTTTTCAGCCAGGTTTGCAATCTCTTGGAAAAAAGGAAACGCTTAATGTAACGCGACCAAAAGATACAAGACCTCATATGATGCATATTTTATTTTTATACTCGCAAGGGAATCAAAATATAATAATGAAATTTTGCAAGATGCAACGTCTTATTTCAGAAATAAATAAGAATAATGAAAAACCTTTAAAACAATAATAATCAAACTCGGATGAGTGGTAAAATGTTTGAGACTTCATTCCTAGTTATAATTACACATAATACATCGTTTCTATGTTTGTACGGGATCATTGGTGCGCAAGTCCGACTCACACTTGGCCGCTTTTATATTTTAGCTTAAGTCACCGTATTAAAACTATAGTTTTTTAACACAAATGCAATCAAAACTTGTAAAATGTACTGATGCTAACCATACTCCTAAATGTGTTTACCTATATACAATAGAGACCCTAATCTTCGTTCGGCGAAAAAATAAGGCCAAGCTATCGTTTAATAAACAAACTTAATATTTAAATACTTGTTAGTGAAGCCGCATATTGCCCTAAAATGAGACGGAAACTTTTCTAATTTTGCTCCGTGGAACTTACCGTCTAGTGTTGCCTAGAGCTAGTCGATATTCAAAACAAAGAAGTTGTATCGATAGGCGTAACGGTGTTATGAACAGCTTAATAAATACCAACAAAGAGTTACCAGAAAAAAAAAGTGAAGTGCAAGCTACGCGTACAAATTTACTATATTTTTTACGTTCTATATAAACTGTACCTATTGTTTTTATTATTCCGTTTTTATATATATTATAATATAACCGTTTTTCTTTGGCGAAGTCGTTTCATTTCATCAGCACAACTATAATTATTATCATAAAATATTCCTCTTAGAATATTCTTCTTCTTCTATTTTGAAATATAGCTAAACTAAGTAGGTAACACCTTGTACTTATAATATTAGCTGCTCATATCAGTCAACAGCACGTCATGGTCAAAGCTGTCAAATTTCTTCAACTGTCAAATATTATTATAATAAAGCACCAGAGTTTATTATAAATTGGGGAAATTTGACACTGTGGTAACTTGATGTGTTGTTTGCTGTACATTACTTTCTTACGTAGTCATTTAACACTACAGGCTACAAGCCCCTTCTTACGTAGTTTTAAGGAGTGTTCTACTCTTCTGTATAGAGTTTTATTGCTATCAAAATCATTCCAAAATAATTATCTTTACAAAAATACATATAACTTTGTAAAGTATTAGGTGGTTTTGTTAAACTATCGATGTTCATTTATAGATATTTCGGCATCCCTATCGGAGGGTCATTCAGTGTATTAAATAAACAACGTGCTGACTTTCTTTTGAATGTTTTCTGGCCTTAAAACAATCTTTTTAACGTTGAATTGAGTTTGTTTGTTGTTCCATTGTTTAGCGGAAAATGTGTTGTTTAAGTAGGCCAAAACAGGCTGTTTACGGGCTTTAGTAATGATGCTCTAAGCACAATATTAAACACTAAGGGCCTGTGTCTCAATGTACGGATAAGTTCTGAATAAGTTATTTGGCACTTTTTTGACAAGAAATTGTATGGGTTATCTGTCAAAACAAGTTCATTTTTCTATTTTTTATCACATAAAAAAATCTTTAAAACATCAATTAGGTATACTAGCATAGCGAAACCCTGAGGTTTGTAATTTGTAATTATACTAGGTATTAAGTTTACGACGATCATGTTAAAGATTTTAAAAACAAAACAGTTCTATGTAGGTAGATAATAGATTAACAGCTGGCACGTTGGTAGGTACTATATTTGTTGAAATACAAAAGAATTGAACAAACACGTAGGTACTGTACGATTTGACAAATAGCTTATTCAGAACTTATCCGTATATAAATTTTTGTTTTTAGCAATTCCATGCAAGGTTTAATTGAAGATAAATAACACTTGAAAAAAATCATCGACCTCAGGTGGGACTCGAACCCACCTGATGGACGTGGGTTCGAGTCCCACCTGAGGTCGATGATTTTTTCAAGTGTTATTTATCTTCAATTAAACCTTATCCGTATATTCTAAAACAGGCCCTAAGCCTTTGTTTTTATCCTTTTGCAAAAAGAGTGTATTTTTCAGGAGTCTTGAAAATTTCTAACGGCCAAGTCGTCAAATTATTTTTGTAACTTTAAATATTGTTCAATGTATTTTTAATATTCACATTTAAGAAATGGTGTGCACGCTTGTTTGGCTTAGGTGGAAGACGTTAATACGATACATTTTAGTTGATAAATATTGCAAGTTAAACTTTAAACTACAATATACTTTTGCTTTAATAAAATGTCCTGACAGTCAATGGTCAAAGGCGCGACATAAAATTTCCACAAAATTTTACTGTTGAGCATATAAAAAAGTCGCAGCGGCACTTTTCGCGATGTTGTTACCGAAATTATATTTTGAAATTAATTATTAAAAGAGGTGCTTTTAGCTTAGTGGTGGCAGCGCGCCGTTTTCTTAGTAATTCCCAGGGTAAAGAACCCACGCCGCGAATGTGATCATGGATGAGCAACCTCTCCGGTCATATTTATTGATTTTCAAGTTGTTAAGATTAATAAAAAGCGTAGGATAGCTGGTCCTTTTACTGTTTTTATGACGACCTCCGTAGCCTAGAGGTGAGCACGCCGGATTGTAAATGGCGCCGCCATCTCTGAGGTTCCGGGTTCGATCCCCGGTCGGGTCAATGTAGAAAACAAACTTTTCTATATTGGCTCGGGTCTGGGTGTTTTAGTACCGTCGTTGTTTCTGATTTCTATAACACAAGTGCTTTAGCTACTTACCTTAGGGTCAGAGCAATGTATGTGATGTTGTCTAATATTTATTTATTATTATTATTTTTAAGGTTCCGTACCCAAAGGGTAAAACGGGACCCTATTACTAAGGCTCTGCTGTCCGTCTGTCAGCAGGCTGTATCTCATGAACTGTGTTAGTTAGAGAGTTGAAATTTTCACAGATCATGTATTTCTGTTGCCGCTATGACAGTGAATACTAAAAAATAGAATACAATAAATATTAAAGGGGGCTCCCATACAACCAACGTGATTTTTTTGCCGTTTTTCTAGAATATGGTACGGAACCCTTCGTGCGCGAGTCTGACTCGCAACGGTCTTCTTTTAAACCAAATAAAATCTTCGTGCTCCGGAATGTACGTGTATTCATTTTGAGTTAGAGTTATTATAGTTTTCATATCATTTTATTTACGTAAATATACAATGAATGACAGCTATAACAAATAAAAATTGTACCCATCAACTCCGTTGCCCCTAAAACTTGAAAGAAGAGTAATTACGAGTATCTTAAATGACCAAAAATGTTCTAGAGTTTCCCATCAAGGAACAGAATGTTTCTCAAGTTGCAGCCGCACTGGTTCGCCGCGTTCCGTCCGCGTTGCATTGCGAACTTTTGCGGAACAAGTTCCTCATCTCAATTTATCACTAAGTTTGTTTAGCTGTGGGAAATTGAATGAATTTCGTGTGACTAGTTTGCTAGATTGTAGTTGTAATTTGGATTACTACAAAATTTAATGAAGGTATGTGATGTTGTCCAAAAAAAGTAAAAAATTAAACAAAATAAAAAATACGTCAGTTTTGTCTGACCCAACTGTTGTTATTATTCCATAGTGTGTTACATCTAGTATTTTTCGCTCCGGATTACAAATGCAAGTTGTTGCAGGTTCGATTCTGTTTCTAAGTCATTGTTACATTGATCGACAGTGAAGTTCTAAAAGTGCGTAAGTCATTTTTAGCAAAAAAGATTATCATGCCATTAGATTTGAAAAACCGCGAGCTTCGTTTCAACTAATTAGTAAGCTAAAGGCGAACCAATGTATTCATATATTGAATTTAAAATATTTTTTCAAACCAGCGTATGTTGGTTGTTATAATTTCTTAGGTACAGATATTTTGTTCTCCTATAAAGTTTCTATTTTTGACTTGCTTCTTAACTTATCGTCGTCATATTTAGTTATGTATGTGTCATCATGTCTATGTAGTCTATGTATGATAGCATTTAGTTTATGTGTATACATAAATGATCGTATTTAGTTTATGCATTTTTATGTAGTTTATGATTTAATCCGTTTTTTTTAAAATTGTGTGTCTATATCGCACCGCCCACAAAACAAAACAACTCTGTTTAGCTTAATAGTCGACTGGTAGAGAATACCTCATGGCATTAAGTCCACCTATAGTATGTTTTTTTTTCAAATCTGTGCAATAAAGTTTAAATAAATAAATAAATGTTTATCCGTTATCTACGTAATGTACTCTTTAATTAGGTCCTGTTTGGCTGTCGTTCTTCTCCATTTACCTTCACGCTTCTCCATCCAGTCCAAATGTATTAACATTGTACTTTAATGTTTAAAAAACACTTCCCGTTTAAATCAAATCACACATTTAATATCGAAACAAACAATAACACTGGCCACATAAAATTTTAACGCCCAAACAAATTGGTTCGGAGAATTGTTTTGGCAAAATTAAAAGCTATTTACTAACATATATTGCCAGTTAGGTATGTGTTATGTATCACACATTGGCGATATTCCAGTTCAGTCCAGCGCAGTTCTCATACATAAATTACGGATTTCTACAAATGCATACCCTGGGAACGGTGCCATATCGCATGTAAGACTTCTTAGATGAATATGGTGATAGTATCAATTCTAGAACTACCTACTTGTTTAAAGGAAATACAAACATAGTGCCAAGCTTGGTTACGTAACTGCCACACTTCTTTTTGATTAGTATAAGCGGTAAGTCAAATTAAAAACAATAAAACTTAATAAAGCACTTAAACGGATTTTTAAACAGATTTATAAAAACATATCCAACGTAAGATACGTAGGTATATTATACAGGGTGTACAAAAGAATGGGACACTCAAAACCACGTGATCGGCTGGAGATATACAACAACTTTTCCTATGGGAGCAACATCTAAATTTTATTTTTCGATGTTCCATACATTATCATCAAGATATGCAAGTAAGTTTGTATGGAACAGCCAAAAAAAAATTCTCGATTTCGATGTTGCTCCCATAGAAAAAGTTGTTCTATATGAGCAGCTGATCGCGTGGTTTTAAGGAGTGTCCTATTCTCTTGTACACCCTGTATATGTTATGAGTTTGGTAAGCTAATTCAGTAATAAAATGTTTGTAACATAATTTGATGTACCGATACCTATTTCCGGTGGCACCAGTTTCTAATGGCTAGCTGCTGATTTGAGAAATATTTAATGTATAAAACGGGTGGCAGGTCACGCTATCAAGCATTCTGGTTGACACTTTTGTAAGAAGAGGTCGTTAAGGCAAAGTGCTGTTGAGTAACAGTAGCGAATACTGATATTGTGCAAAGTGTAAATAAAGTGTGAATAAGAAAATTTAATAATGTTTTATTCGTATATAAAGAAGATTTTTATTTAAAGCAGGCCTTCACAGTTTATTACTAGGTAGATATTATTAATTTTATAAATAAGGGCCAGACACACACCAATTTTGTCTTATTAAGAAATCATTTCTTGACTACAAAGTACCAGACAATGAATTTTTAAATAGCTACTCCCAGACAGACCAAGGGCCCTAACCATGAACTCTTAAAACAATCCCAAATCTGTCAAACATTATCATTTCTGTCAAATTTTGTACGAAATGACGTACCAAAATTGACAGATTTGACAACTTTGAGATTGTTTTAAGAGTTCATGGTTATGGCCCTGGGCCCTAACCATGAACTGTTAATACAAACACAAATCTGTCAAACATTATCATTTCTGTCAAATTTTGTATGAAATGACGTACCAAAATTGACAGATTTGACCACTTTAAATTTGTTTTAACAGTTAATAGTTAGGGCCCAGAGCCAAGTAAGAAAATTTTTTTTTTTAATAAACCGAAACCAGAAATCCTTGCGTTCTAGGAATCCTCCTTCTCTAAGGAGAAATCTAGAAGAAGAATGGGGTAGGATTTTAAGGCGTCTAAGGCTCTCGGGATACAATAAATTATTGTATTTGTTTTAAACATGATAAGTGTTTTCTACAAGTATGACATACGTTTGATAACTTAGTTAGCAGAACTTTTAACGTTGTGATAATTTGATCTAGCAGAACCAATAGGTATATTAGTGATTAAATAATCATGAGCAAAACGAAACACAATGCAACACATACACCCGGGAAATAGTAAAAGTGAAGCACCGCACTTGTCGTAAGTGTAGTTGGTTTTGTATGTTACCTTTAAAAAGTAACCTATCCATCCATCCATCTATCAGCCGAAAGACGTCCACTGCTGGACATAGGCCTCCCCCAAGGATTTCCACGAAGGTCGGTCCTGTGCCACCCGCATCCAGCGGCTTCCCGCGACCTTCACTAGATCGTCGGTCCACCTTGTGGGGAACCTACCAACGAAAAGTAGCCTATATGATGTCAAAAATAAGCCTTATCACAATATTCTACGGTCACGTTGATTATGCTGACATGCGAAATACCTGATCCTTGAACTGAATTGAATTACAGTAGGTGTTCAACCGTAAGTGAAAAAATATCGAAAAGTTTTTGAATTCATTAAAACTCACTTTAATAATTAGTTTTTTTTTTTAAAATCAGTATTCGTTTACGAATGAAACAAAGGAAAGCATTAATCAAAGTTATATGGCAATTTATTTTACAAAACAACATATAGATAGATTCGTTATATCATACATACAAAACAATATTTATATCGCTGTTAGAAACAATACAATACAGAAATTGATTTCTTTGCCTAATATTCCAACCGCAGTTTATCGTAAGCAATTATCATACAGAATACGCGTCATATAAACTCATGCGTAAACATATATTAATATATATGTCGGCTATAACGCGGGTGGCCGTAATATCGTAAGTACGTATAAGCAATACAGCCAATATCGAAAACGAAAATCAAGGTCAGTCGGATTAAGAGCTAGGAAAACTTAGGTACTTACCTAATATGTATTCTCAAAAAAACAGTTCCTTTTTCTTGCGATGGGACGTGGGTTCGAGTCCAACCTGAGGTCGATGATTTTTTTCAAGTGTTATTTATCTTCAATTAAACCTTGCATGAAATTGCTAAAAATAAAAATTTACAGTTCCTTTTTCATTCAGAAGTTGGTACCTACCTAGTTAGTACTTAATTTCGCTAATTTGATAATAGCTTACCTAGAGCAAGACCTTAATATTTCTGGTATTTATAATAAGTTTTTTTACAGACAAATAAATTATCTTATCTTATCTTAACATTTATCAACTACCATGATAGATCATTAGACATTTGCATCCTTCAGTGAGAATGCACCAAGCGTTAACCTATAAAAATCGGCCAAGAGCGAGTCGAACTCGCACCAAAAGGGTTCCGCACCATTATCTATAAAAACGAGCAAAAAATAACGTTTGTTGTATGTATCCCGTGTTACCCTTAGGGTACGGAACCCAAAAAAAGTCCGCTGAAAGCAAAAACATTTTTTTTAACTTTGGCTTTCATTTAATAATCCCTTCAAAACGTACCTTTCATCATATTTTAGTATATTTTTTCATTAGTTTATTTTCGGGGACAGAGTTTTTATTAAAAAATCACATTCCAGTTTTATAAAATTCCACCAATTAGACAAAAAGCTCTCAATTTTCCGGGGTGAGTAAAAATCACGTCCCAAGAGCGGAGGTTGACATGGAAATTATTTTGATAAAATGACTTCGAATTTTGCTTACAGCATATTCGATGTACCGTAATTCAATAAGCAAAAGGATTTTTAATTTTAATGTTATAATGACTGTATATGCGAATAATTAAGAACTTTTTAGACGTTGATTGATAACGAACTAAACAAATTGAAGTCTTTGATAGAAAAGATAGATAATAGATTTCTTTTATTTAACTTATGTATAAAAATATTAGAAAGCATCACATACATTGCTCTGATCTTAGGTAGCTAAGTAGCCAAAGCACTTGTGTTATAGGAATCAAAAACAACGATGGTACAACACCTAGACCCGAGACAATCTAGAAAAGTTTGTTTTTCTACATTGACCCGACCGGGGATCGAACCTGGAACCTTTGAGATGGCACCGCCTTTTTTGGTCCGGCGTGCTCGCCTCTCGGCCTACCTAGCAAAAGCAGCTACAAATTTCTAAGTTTTTCACTTAGTTAGTGTCGTATCTTTAATAATCTGGATTGAATAGGATACAAAACAAGCTATTTCAGAAAATACAAGAATGGGTGGAAGCCCAAAAAAAATGATAAAAGGGCCAAACATACTTAGTTATCACATAAAACACATTTATGTTCCTACATTATATATTTTTACATAAAAATGCCCATCACAAAAAAAGCCCCGCCCTTAGAAAGATAAAAAAAAGCCACATAGACCAAAACAGTCGGTTTATAACTCAAAATTAAATCTATTTGTGCTTTGTGTCATCTTTAAAAATATAATGATCATTAAAAATGAAACAGAACCTATTAATAAAAATAAATAACATCGAAACCAGCACTAACGATCTCACAAAACTACACACAACCATTAAAAACTAAGATGTCTGTAAACTTCGAAAACGGCGAGTCATACTCGAAGACACTTGCAGTGGAAATAAAACAAACACCACGTGATAAAGAGCTAGACACATTTATTGTTACAACGATAAAGTTTTCTCAACTGCATCCTAGAAATACTTTTATTTAACTGCTGTTATAAAATTTTGGTTCTGAATATTTTCATTTGTAGTGTGTTTAGAGTGACGACTTATAGGTGAGAGGCGAGCATGGCGGACATGGTGTCGCCATCTTTGAGGTCGGGGAGGCGAGCATAATGGACTTGGGACAACAATTCTGCAATCTCTGCGGTCCCGGGTTCGATTCCCGGTCGGGTCAATGTTGAAAACGATCTTTTCGATATTATCTCAGGTGTATAATATATTTCTTTATTTCTCACACAAATTGAAATTGTACATACATGTCAGAGGTAAAGATCACTAGAAGTATGTGTGAGACTGATGCCTGAGCTAGGTAAGTAATTACCTGTGTTACAGGTCATTAGGCTCCCACCATTCGGTTAGATACAAACATAGATTTGTACAAGTTTTGAATTAATTAGCAAATTGAACAAGGATTAAAGTATTAAGTAACAATAATAAATTGTGGCGAGATATGTGAGCAATATAACGACAACTTAAATTGAATTAATTTATAGAAAGACATATAGATCAATATATGTATTGTGGTACTACTATTTCTTTAACACGTGCTCTACATACCTTAGGACCAGAGCAATGTATTTTGATGCAGTCCAATTTTAATACAGGGTTACATTGCAAGGTAGTGCCAATTTTTCAAGACCCACTTAAATACCGTAACTAACGATCTGCTTAAAATACAAACTCTGTCTGTTAATGTTGGCTGTCTGGAATACAAAGCTAATTATGGGAAACTGTTTGTGTGATTAGCATTATACTTTATTGCACAAATTTAAATATTTGTTTGCGTCAAACATGGTATAAATAAATATTCAATAGGTAGGTACATTTCAGAATCACATGTTAGGCTACTTCAATTAGCAGGTAAATGTCACAAATATTTGTGATAAAAAATAAAACGATTTAAAAATTATTGAATTAATTACATTATTTGTGTACACAAGTGACAAAGTGTACAAAAGTTTTAGTAAATTGTGTGTGTAGTATGCTATTTTGTATTACTTTATGTACCTTATATAATTATGTGTTTTGTGTGTGATCTGAGACTAACATCTTCAGTGATAATACTACCAAATAATAATAACAAGTTTATGTAAATTTCTAAACAAATTATTTTGTCTTACATAAAATAAAAACAATTAATTTTGATGTACCTATTTCTTTCTTAATGTAGATCAAAGATCGTTAGATTTTAAATCGTTTGATGTAATATTTATTGTAATATTAATTAATCTTGGCTACTTTTCTTAGCCTGCCGATCCAATCAACAAAATAATCAAACGACAATACAAACAAGTATATATATATGTCGCAGTTGGATTTTATAATCCGTCGTATCACACACCAACTAGCTGTTTTACAAAACGGAGGCGTTTTGCAATACGGCGGATCGACGATACGGCGGATTGTCATTACGACGTGCTCTCCAAAATGACGTCTCACGTTTAGCCACATTGTACCCATTTGTATTTTGTAGGGTAACGGGTTGTTTTTCTTAACATAACTAACATTACATTGTTACACCAATAAATAATAAATACATAAATAAATTGTTTCCACAATCACACCAATTAGCTAGCCCCAAACTAAGCATAGCTTGTACTATGGCGACTAGATAACGGATAAACATACTTAAATACTTTTATAAACATCCATGACTTAGGTACAAATGCTTGTGCTCATCACACTTACATTTGCCCCTCGCGGAATTCGAACCCGCAACCGCCAGGCTTTGTAGTCCGGGGCGCGAACCACTACACCAGACGGTCGTCTATATAGCATAATACACGATACTGGAGTACCATAGCCAATTTAGTAGTTATGAAATGCATTATAACCTGTAAATCTAGTTATTAAATCTAGCTTTCAGTTTATATTGCGATGACTACAAATTATTTAGCTCCACAACCATTGATTTTGCAATCATTTAGATTTTTTTTGATATCTAAACCACTATTTAGTCCACTTTTACGCACTGTAATTTCTCTGTCTGACGCCATTTTTGCCATTTAAGGTACTATAAACTGCCAAAGTGCCGGCTTAGTGACGCGCTAAATTACAAAACGCTTAGACGCATTAAACAACGTAAAATCTCGTATTCAATGCGGTGGACTTTCATTCAGGCGTAATGCAATCCGCCGTATGGCAAAACGCCTCCGTATTTTAAAACAGCTAGTTGGTTTGTAATACGGCCAATTATGCAATCCGACTGCAACATTTACTATCCAGGCCAATCTAAACGTTCTCATCTATTTATGAAAATAATATTCATGGAACTAAGATATTTCGATAACACCAAATAAAGATATCGAGATTTCAAAGAGCATTTTGCGACTATAACAGTCTATTTTATGGAAAGCACCTATTTTATTGTAAGTTGGATTTATTTTAAGATGAAAGTTGCAAAAGATTAACTTTAATAGTAAAGCTATCATATCAGTAACTGAATTTTATGTTAATGGCAGCTTTGGGATCTTCTTGACAGCTATTTGGAACGTAGATTTTAGTATGCAATTTAAATTTTAACCTAGCCAACTAGCCATGAATAAACTCATTCTTTTGATCATTTAAAAAAGTAAGTAAGATTAAAAGGATATATATTATAATAATATCCTTTTAATTTTACTATTTTTTTTATAAATATATTATAAATTATATATATTCAGAGTGTTTAAAAGGTTTGTACACTCTCGTTTTAATAGAACAAATAGTTAAATTTCAACAATACAGTCTTAAAGAAATACTTTAGAATTTAAACCTCTTGATGATTTATGTCAAAACAACGTCCTTTTTACACATAAATCACGAGCTTACAACAAATTAATTGCTTAGGCTGTAAGATTCGCGTAATTATGAATAAACATTAGCCAAAAAGGAAATCCATTAAAGAAATATGAAACATTATTATAGCTGAATATCTTTTAGCCTCTAATGTAATTAGGTAAAAGGTAAATTTTATATGACGACCTCCGTAGCCGAGAGGAGAGCATGTCAGACTTGGACAGATTCCCGGTCGGGTCAATGTGGAAAACGAACTTTTTTATATTGACTCGGGTTGTGGTACCGTGTCGTTGTTTCTGATTTCTATAACGCAAATAAAACGCAATGTATGTGATGTTGTCCAACATATCGGATTTAAATAGCATTAATTTTAATTAGTTTCAAAAAATTAAGTGTAGCCAAACAAACTCACATACTCTTAATTCTGGTGCTCAATTAAAAATCATTTTTGTATAGGATTAACATAACATAACTAAACTTGGAAAGCTCTGGGCCGTTTTCTTCTTTTAGCAGTTGCCCGCCACCGCAACCTTAACTAGGTCCATCTACGGTAGTGGTGGCGTTAATGGTTGAAAAAAAATATTCGTTAAAAGTTAATGGTTGAATAAAAATATCGATATTTTTAATGGTTGTAAACATCAGTTGATATTTTTATGCAGATACATTATTTTGATATTTTTATCTGTAGTTGAATATGGTTGAAAATATTAGTTAATATTTTTATGCAGATACATAATTTTGATATTTTTATCTGTAGTTGAATATGGTTGAAAATATTAGTTAATATTTTTATGCAGATACATAATTTTGATATTTTTATCTGTAGTTGAATATGGTTGAAAATATTAGTTAATATTTTTATGCAGATACATTATTTTGATATTTTTATCTGTAGTTGAATATGGTTGAAAATATTAGTTAATATTTTTATGCAGATACATTATTTTGTTATTTTTATCTTTTAAGTGAAAAGCCTGAGGGCCTAGTGCAAAATGGTTAAGTCGCTTACTTTTTCCGAAAAGTCAATGTTAATTTGTATTACTTTTCGATCGATTTAAGTGACTTGGTTGTTTTGTGCAACTCGTACTAGGCACCCTGTCTACGCTGCGTCTTCCAGTTCGTTGTCGCCACTCCAGAACATTCCTTCCTCAACGGTTCTCTGCGAGCGATGTTGTCTGCACCTTTCCAGCTTAGATTTGCGATTCGAAATGTCAGTGACTTTTACAGATCCCCTCACTTAGAATCATATCTCGCAAAAAACGCCACTAATTTGGCCACACTGTTCAGATACTTTGGTCAAACTTTTTTTCCCACAGACAAAAGTGCCTCGACTACTCGGTTTACTAACTAAAATAGACACAGTATTTTATTTGGGTATCAGTACATTTTTAACGAGTTTCAAATTTCAATTCCCGTTACAGCCATTTTATCGTAAAAATTGTTTTTAGTGCAAGTTTTATGAATCAAACTCGATATCGAAGCGAGCTATTGCGGATTTTTGATAAAATAAAATTCATTGATGATTTTTATGATGCTTGTTAGTTACGGAAGATATATACTAAAGGTCGTACTGAAAATATGTTCGAATTGTTTGAAAGAATGGAAAAACTCCTGTTACATTCGTTTTGGTTGATTTGATTATAATTTTTGTATAAAACAGCAATTTTTTCTCTCAGCTATTAGTAATTAGGCTTTCAGCTCTCTTCAATATTTTTCGCTTAAGGCTAAGCTATGAATATTCTTTGAATATTAAAATATACTGCTTCAATTACTGCCGAGTAGATTTGTTGTCTATTAAAATGGTTATCTAATTAGAAAACAGTTTTTGTAAATCCTTTTAATCGTTGATGAGTTATAAAATTAAGAATAAGGCAATGATACTTCTTAGGTCTTTTACAATTTTTGTTTAAATAAATAAATATTATATTTATACCAATACTATAAATCTTTTAACACAAAATCTTCAAACAATCCAAACTTAGTTACAATCCCCAAATTACAGATAAACTTCTCATCCCTCGCTCGCAACAAATAACAATAAACATTGCGAAATACTAATTAAAATCTGTGTTAAGCCGGCTGAGATACTCATAACAAGTTCAATCTTATCAAATTTTGGAATCTCTAAATTAAGCCTTTAACAATATTTTGAGTCAGTTTACAGCGGAGCCGGCGGTGTAAACAAGGCTTAAACGCGGTTGAGCGAGGCACGGCCCAGACTGGCGGAAGGAACGATGATCATGGAAATGAAATGGATATGGCAATGAAGAGCCAACAATTTAAGTTTGTATTTGAATTAACTTCTTCTTCTCCTGTGATAACCAATATACCGTCAAATTCCAGCAAAAAAGTTCTAGATTTGAGGTCACGTACCGGTAAGTTCAGCGTAGGACGGCCACCTACAAGATGAACAGGCGATCTGGTAAAGGAAGCAAGAAGCTCCTGGATGCAGGCTGCTTCCAACCGGCTAATCTGGAAGTCATTGGGGGAATCCTATGTTCTAACACTGTACACAACACAGGTATTGACGCAACATACCTCTTTTTATGTATTATTGTCCAGACGTTTCGGCCTTATTACATAGGCCGTGGTCGCGGGAATACTGGTGATGTACAGCGCGCCTGCTCAAGCGCATTGTAAAATGTTATATAGGCCTATGTTCAGCAGTAGATCTAGATGTTCTATTCCTGAAATAATGATGATGATAATGAAATAAAAAGAAGAAATTAGACTTCAAAGAGTATTTAATACCATATCCATAAACCATACTTCCATTAAGTAGCGGAGCCTTCCCGAGGTAAACGACGTCACTTCCGGCTATTATTCCGCGGGCCACAATTTGCCTTTAATAAATCAGTACCGACGGAACCTGGCTCATTGTTTATGGTCCGTGGGCTATAATGATGGTATGTGCAGTATCGGTATATTATAAGCAACTTAGTTAATAGACACCTCTTCAACTTCTTCGAGCTTGGTCCCGTTCTAGTCATTATGCTTGACGAGCCTTAGATGCTGCGGGGTAACCATGAACTCTTAAAACAATCTCAAAGCTGTCAAATCTGTCAATTTTGGTACGTCATTACATACAAAATTTGACAGATTTGATAATGTTTGACAGATTTGAGATTGTTTTAAGAGTTCGTGGTTACCGCCCTGTACGTGTGTTTATTGCGCATTTGAAGCGATTGCTATCAGAGCTCAGTAATCTATAGTCTTGGAAACCAGACTATTTTTGTAAACTCGTTAAACGCCAAGAGGACCTAAGAGACCGCGCCAATTTGTTTCGTTTACCTGGGCTCAGGGGTCATTAGAAACCTATTTCGTTTATACTTTCAATTGAAAGAAAGGGCCCGCCAGTAACAGTATAATCCCACTTGGCAATATTGGGTTCTGCATTGCATGTAATTGAATATATTGAATGTCAATTCCTTGTCAAATGGTCCCTTATTTAGAATCGTTCGATAACAATTGCCGATCGGAAAGTCACGTGACACAATTTTTTATTTCAAATAAAATATGCGTTACTTTTTTATGTCTGATGAAACCTGCTAATTTGCATCGTTTTATGTTTGCTGTAACCATCCATTAAGTGTCTATGGGCAAAGTAGTCTATGAAATTACCGTATCAGTATAATGTTTGGTAATGGCTGCTTGATACTGTACAGCGAAATTATGTGCCATTATTTAGGGCAAGTTGCGATTTTGTTAAGCCTAATTTATTAACTTGGTAATACCGGTCTGACAGCTGTGCTGTGCTGGAGGGTCCAAATATGTAAGGCTACTCAAAAAGTAACACTTAATTGAATGATCAAACGAACTTACCTGAAGTGAAGTTCGATCTTAATTATCCTGTCTTCGTCGAAGAGATTTATTCTTACCATGTAGTAGCCCTGCTACGCGCTAACCTAATCGCACAAGCTTTTTAGAGTAAAAGAGAAATAAGAAAATTCAACACTTTCCCTTTCACTCCCACCCTACCTCTGCTATGGCATCGCGCCTGACCTCATTACTTTTAGAGTAGGAATCTATAGAAGCAACATGTATCCAGGGGAAGATACTAATCTGAAGGGATGGGTGGGACCCTAAATCTCTTCGACGAAGACAGGATAATTAAGATCGAACTTCACTTCAGGTAAGTTCGTTTGATCATTCAATTATCCTGTCTTCGTCTTCTAGATTTATTCTTACCATGTAGATGTTTAGAGTAAATGATCTATGTTGCTTATTAAGAAAAAAAATAACTATTTATTTAAATCAATTAAGCATAGAACATATTATGACACACTTCTTAATATAAATACTTATACCTACTTACAATGACTATTCATTGAGATCAGACAGTACAAATATTATTATCATTCATTAATTAATTCAGTAATTCATTATATCATTACATCATTACACACTTTTAATTTAGATATAGTTACAATATCTTAATATTAAATTATTGAATTGAACAAACTTGGATTCGTATCAACAATCGGCCTATTGTAAAAATTTGCAAAAAACTGCTGATTGTGCCGACCAGCCAGCACACTTCCTAATGGTATCTACATTAAGACCAGCACGGGTAGCCGCAGAAGTTGAGGCGTGCCTCGTGCTGTGTGCACCGAACACTGATGTATCTATGCCGCTATCAGATAGGGTCTGCTTAATCCAGCGCCGTATGGTCTGAGAACTAGCAGCTCTGTGCGGTTTTTTAAATGTCACAATAAGACGATTTTCAGAATTTGGTCTTATAGAAGAAGTGACTTGTATATATTTTTGTAATGTTACAGCTGGGTAAATACCAGGCCTCGGAGTGAAGACAGGTAAGTCTAGAATTGGTTGCGATCTACCAATTGCAGAAGTTTTAATCAAGTCGGTTATCGTGATTATTATTCGATTATTATAAGTTTTAACATCTGGTAATTTAACTAAAGATATGGTTTGTGTTCTCTGGCCTGTAGCTAGTGCTAATAACATAACCATTTTTTTTACTTAATGTTTCCAAGTTTATTTGATCATTATTAAAATTTTCTAAATAATTTAAAATAATATTTGGATCCCAAGTGATATTGTACCGGGGAAATGTCGGTTTCAATTTAAAAAATCCCTTTGACAAAACGTTTTAAACAATCAACTCCGCTAATGTTATTCATTGATATTAAGGAAATTGCCGATCTATGGTTATTTAGCGTTCCGTATGATGATCCTTTATTGAAACTACTTGTGAGAAAATCTAGTAAAGAAGAAACATTGAAATTAAAGAAATCAATCTTATTTTTGCTACAATATTCCCACCACTGCTTCAAACTAGATGAATATTGAGTGATAGTGTTCTTGGATAAAGAGGATATCATGACGTCTAAAGCCGATTCTGGTATTAATTGTTTGCGGAAACCTTCCCGGATAACACACATGCTGCCAGGGAAAGGTGCTGATGTAGCGGGTGTGTCGATCTGAAAGGAGACGATAGAAGACCTTTACTTGGAGAAAATATAAGCATTTTTTTAACAGACATTGATCTTAACAAGGGATACCACGGCTGTGACGGCCAGTACGGAACTACAACTATCCCAGTTGCACGGTCAGAAACTATTTTATTAAGTGTCTTTAATATTAAAGCAAACGGTGGGAATGCGTAAAAAAAGAATTGAGACCAATTGACAGTAAAAGCGTCAATATTGTAGGCAAAAGGATCTTTTTTCGATGAAATATACACGGGACATTTTGTGCTTGTTCGTGAAGCGAACAAATCTATAGAAGGTCTGCCAAAATTAAAAATTATATCATTAAATTCTTGGGAACCCAGCTCCCATTCCATATCAATATTAAGTTTTCGTGATTCTGAATCAGCTTCAACATTCAAGGAAGAACGAATATAAGATGCAAAGATATATATTTTTCTTTCTTCGCACCATTCCCAAATCATTTTTGCAACTCTATTAAGATGCGGGTATTTAATACCGCCCATTCTGTTCACATAAGATATTGCAGTGGTGTTATCAACACGTAAAAGAATATCGCAGTTTGTTTTATTGTTTGCAAATGATTTAATACCGAAATAAATGGCTAAAAGTTCCAAGAAATTTATATGATTGGATCGTTCAGAATTGGACCAAAAAAACCACCTGTTTTTTCGTTTCCACATGCTGCACCCCAGCCTGTGGTCGACGCGTCCGTGTAAATCTCTAAGTCAAATTTTTGTTGTCGTATTGGATTCACTGCTACTAAAATATTATTTTTCCACCAATGCAAATCATCTTGTAAACTGTCATGTAAATTTAAAAATGAATCATAGTTGTCGTTGTTGTTAAGAAGTGCTAAGTATTTTATTCGTTCAAAAGACTTTGTGTGTACCCATCCGTAAGCTATTGCAGGACACGCTGCTGTAATAGAGCCAAGAAATCGAGCAAATTCCCTTATACAGATTCGTCTTGCATTCGCAATGTTTTCTATGAACTGACTTAATTTTAAGCGTTTTGAGTACGGCAATTGTAAATTCATTGATCTAGAGTCTAGAATGAACCCTAGAAATTGGCAAGATTTTTGAGGTGTCAAATTACTTTTCTTTTTTTTTTTTTTTAGAATTTATAACAAATCCTAAACTGGTTAACAGGTTGATAGTTGCATTTGTATTCTCTAGACAATTACTACTTGACGAACCTAGACACAGAATATCGTCTAAATATTTCACGGAAAGAAAAAACCACTAGATCTAAGACGAGCCATGACAGACTGTAATATTTTTGTGAAAATATATGGGGCTGAAGAAAGACCGAAAGGTAATGCAACAAATTCGTACAAAATATCCTTATGCCAAAAGCGTAAGTACTTGGTGTGACTTTCATGGATTAGTAATAAAAAATAGGATTCTTTCAAATCGATATTAGTCATATAGCAATCTTTAGACATTAGTTTTGTAGCCGTCCTAATATCCTCCATTTTGAAATGTTCGGTCAATACGTATTCATTAAGCTTTTTTAAATTTAAGATGAACCTCATAGTTCCGTCGTTTTTAGGAATTAAAAAAGTATCTGAAATAAATTGAACTTGAGTCGGCTTACATCGTCTTATAGCCTGTAACTCTAATAAGTGATTAATTTCGACTCCCATAGCTATCGACTCAGATTGTGACAAAGAACGTCGTGGTAAGTCCTGTTGACATTGCCTAGGCTCACTTATAAAAGGGATCTTGTAACCTGTTACAGCATTTAATACATAATCATCTTTAGTAAGAGACTGCCACTGGTTAAAAAAAAAATCTGAGGCGACCGGCATGTACCTGCGGATGTGTGTCATCTACGTTGTCCGGTTGACTGGGGGGCGATGTACTGGTGCTGGGCCCGGCTGCCGTCGAGGCGGCGGCAGTGGCGGAGGAGGTTGGCGCCGTGCGAATCGCTGCGGCGGGGGCGGCGGCGGCGGCGGGAACCCTCGTCGACGGTTCGGGTACGCGTACGACGTCGTTTGTCTCGGCCCACCGGTCCGGTATGGATAGGTTACAGCCAAGTCTCCTCGATTATCTCCAAATAGGAAATTATCTCTTTTCCTTTCTTTAAATGGTTCTGCTAAAGATTTGTCGATTAAAGGAATAATAACAGCCCGCCGTGTGTCTGTCTCAGCAAAATGAGAATCTGCTATTAATTTACCCGCGTCATTTAAAGTGCGTATAATATCTGGTATATCTGGATTTTTCTTCAGGAGTTCTGTTATTGCTTTACCTAATGCTGATAAGGATTTACCTATTTGATTTTGCTTTACTAGGAGTCTCTTATCCCGTAATTTACAACTTTCAGCTAATATACCACCTATTTCAGGATTTAGTTCTGGACTCTTCACCGAGGGTAGATTTTTAGGTATTAAGTACTTCTTTAAAAGTTCGTCTCGGTTATCTTTTTTCAAGCCGTATAGCAAAATTTTTTCGAATTGTTTTGCTACATCCGCATGAAGATTATCGCCAAATTCCGCAGCGTCTGGTTCAATGTTATGTTCAATGAAGCCTGTTATCGACTTCACTATAATTAGATACTGATTCATTATGGCATTCTTCTGGAGCGGCATATTCCGCGGGTAAATCCAGATCATACTCGAGATGTTCTGAAAAAAACATCACGATTCTATATTGTTTCATATATTTAAACGATTACGGTTATACAAAAAGATAACTATATGTAGGTAGGTTAAAACTTGTTTTAACAATGTTACGATCTGTGAGCAAATCACTTATTATATTATGTATTTTAAATCTCAATAAAAGAACTTGCTGTAGGTATTCGTAAAATATTCAATTGAACACATTAAATTTAAGTGAATCTTTCAAGTAATTCTTTTTAAGACCCCGATGAATGCAACGGGAAAATAATTTGTCATCAAAAGTATATAACACTTGTCATAAAAATAGTATCCGAAGAATACAACGGATGCAAAAAATATATAAAACATATCATAAGTAGGTAGATATGTTATGTCCTCGATGAATGCATCGGTAATTATAGTTACTTTCATTTTCAACAAAGAAAAAATCATGCGTCCGAAGAATTCAACGGGGGCATGTAGGTAATTTATTAATTACTTTCTTATCTTGTGTAATATCCGAAGAATACAACGGATCTATGAATATAATTCCTAATGAATGCAATAGGAACTTAAATTTAACAAACTTGAGATAAATCTACCTTCAGTTTGTACATCGTTTTCTTCATCTGAATATATAATCCGTCTTGCTCGCTTGGCTTCCAGTTTACGGCCATATTTTTTCATCTTCCGTAACCACTTTTCTTCAGTAGTCTCATCTTCATGTTTTCTCTTCGGCATTTTAACGATCGGTCAAAAGACAAATACTTTATTTGGCGAACTTGTGCGAACGCCGCGCGCGCACGGACAAGAATGAGGTCAGGCGCGATGCCATAGCAGAGGTAGGGTGGGAGTGAAAGGGAAAGTGTTGAATTTTCTTATTTCTCTTTTACTCTAAAAAGCTTGTGCGATTAGGTTAGCGCGTAGCAGGGCTACTACATGGTAAGAATAAATCTAGAAGACGAAGACAGGATAATAGATGTTACTTCTTTAATACTTCACTTATTCTACATCTACATAAATTATAATATAAGTCAGACGTCTTGGTCTCAAAATAAGCGTTTAACCTTTCTGTGTAACGGGGCACTTCCTCCATAGTCGGCCCCTCAGAGGTTGAGGATCGTGACCCCGCCTATTTAGTTGCCTGGATGATGAGCTGTCTCCAGGCAGTTCGATCCTGCGCCCGTTTAAATGCTTCGTAGAACGGCATTTCCTGGGTTTTCGCAATCAGACCAACGTGTTAGTCTTCTGCCACGTGGTCTTTTGTCCTGTCTTTTCCCGATGAGGGTATCCTCATACCTCTTTTACATGGTTTCCGGGCAAGAGGCCCATAGTACCGTAAATATCGCCTGAGAACGATAGTTACGGGGTACTTAAAAATGTATTTAATTCTCCCAGAACACCCAGACTCGAGTCAATTTAGGCAAAATTGTTGGGGCTTTTCATAAATAAAGGAATAATTATTTGTAGAAGATAAAATCATTATGGTTTTATACCATACGGGTACAAATAATACCCTAATCGGTAAAAAAGCAAAAATCTTTTGCCAACCTAGAAACCATGACACTCATCTTCACCTCAAGTTTTCAAAAAAGTCAGACAAAATGCCCTACCCAAAAAAGCAATTTTTTTGTTCCAATTTTCTTTTCCAATACTACACCTCGTACTTTAGATCTCGCACTTCAGGCATATAAGACTGAAAACTTCACACGATACAACCATAAAATAAAAAAAACACCGCTATACGTAATTTGTGATACAACACATCCCTTTTACAATCTGTGTTAATTCAGTAAAGTCTAGCACGGCTTAGCCTTTCTCTACACGCGAAATTAAATTAAACCGAGCCTCGGTTAATGGAGTTCGTCGAAGGGAAGTGATTGCTCACAATCAGGTCACTGGTTTCGGTTCAATTAAAGTTAAGTTACAACGAAGGGCTTAGGGAACAGCCAGCACATATTATGATTAACATTTCTTCTCTTTCTGGTCGTTCCCTCAATGCTGAGGATCGTGACTGTATGTCAATCTTCTCCACCCGGTCCGGTTCTCCGCCATATGCACCGCTCCCTGTATCTGGCCTCCAGTCACCTCCTTGATTTGGTCTACCCATTTAGCTGACGCTCTGATGATTAACATAAGGCAGAGTAAAAAATGGAATTCTACTAAGTCCGTCAGTTAGGTTAACAAAAAATAATGGACTCATCTTTTTCACGTCACTTCTAAGAAAAAAATATACCTAGGCGTGATGCCATACGACAATTCAAATCAATATATTTCTTAATATTTTCTTTCATTAATGGAAAAAAAGAAAAAAATGTCCAATACTTTTTGATGGACGAAGAAAAACCTGTAAAACAAAAACTTAAAGGTACCCAAGTAGGCGAAAGAATAGACGAAACTGTAATAGTTGAGATTTGACAGGTAAAACGTTTGAAGATCAGAAAAAGAAGATAAAGAAAAAAAAAGTTTGTAATATTTAGAACTTATGGCATAGTATTCATGCAACATATACATCTTTTTATGAATCTTTATATATAAAAGAAAGTCGTGTTTGTTACAACACTTATAACTCGAGAACGGCTGGACCGATTTTCATGGTTTATAATTTGTTGGATTTGTCTCCGCCCCGAATAGCAGAATAAATAATAAAAACATTGGAAAATCTGACGAAATTACTGATAGGTGGTACGAAGTTTGCCGGGTCAGCTAGTTATTTATAAAAGGAGGTTAGTTAGGTAGTTTGAAAAAAATGGAACAATAAAGTTATTTTTTTTATTTAGAACTCATTATTATAGCCCACGAAAATAAATATACGTCAAGCCGTTCTCCATAGTCAAGCTTATTATTTTTTATTTACATATTAAACACTTTTACATAGAATGTGTGATCAAATGCACGACTTCACAGATGAGGAGCATTATTATATTGCACATGGCTATCGCGCCCATCTATTGAATACTGGAAAAATAAGTAAGTCGTACAAGATTTTTTTTTACTTATAATTTGCGTTTATAATTGAACTGGCTGTTCTATTTAAGGTGTACTGCCTAACGGTGATACGTAAGCCAAAGCGTATTGAACCGATGTTTCGTCAACTCACTAAGTCTGTGTACAACAGCGATGCTTCATTTTAATAAATTAACAAATTAATAATGTAGTTTTGATTAAAGCAAAATTAAGCTCCTGCGTAACCATGAACTCTTAAAACAATCTCAAAGCTGTCAAATCTGGCAATTTTGGTACGTCATTAAATACAAAATTTGACAGACTTGATAATGTTTGACAGATTTGGGATTGTTTAAGAGTTCGTGGTCACCGCCCTGAATCCAGTAACCATTTTTAGCTATTGACTCCTTTCTCTCTATTTCATACTTGCCCTGTAAAGACGTTTACTGCTAGTCGGCCTGCCTATCAGTATATTGTATATTTCTTAGCCAAAAACATAGTCATTAATTTCTGTAAATTATTTTCCTTAGAAGGCACTTTTAAATTACACCCAATAAAGTTATACCTACCTAGCTATCTATGAGCCTACTTAGAGTTTTACTTAATAGCTAAAATAGCTGTGACTGATGGACAGACAGACACGCATCAAGGTTACCTTATCGTTCACCGACATCGCCTCGAAAGTCATACGAAACTGCTTTTACTTTCTTATCAAAGGCTGTCGAGTGGGACACATCGAGCTAATGAGTCGTCTATTCATCGCGTAAGAGGTCAACCTACGCTGCCTTTTATTCGTAAAAAAAAAAGTTTGCAAAGCCAGAACCAAATTGTAAAAAGTTTTGAAATGCCTTTCACAAAGACGATGGTCTATATTTGCTTACAGATTGGCGTAGCTAGAACCACGGATCTGGCGAGGCGTTACCCGATTGTTGATACAGCGGCATCAGACGACATCCGCAATAAAGTAGCTCGGAGCGTCACAAACAAGCCGCCACTGAGACCCGGCCGCGGCCTTTTTATGACGCGTCGGAAATAAAGCCAAGATATTCTTCCGTGGCCGTGAGTGTGCTCCAAATCATAGGAGAGTGAGTTTTAATATAGTTCAGACTTACAGTGCAGCGTTATCACACTCCAGCGGGGTAACCATGAACTTTTAAAACAATCTCAAAGCTTTCAAATCTGTCAATTTTGGTACGTCATTAACATACAAAATTTGACAGATTTGATAATGTTTGACAGATTTGAGATTGTTTTAAGGGTTCGTGGTTATCTGGCGTTTTGTTAGCGAATTCTTAAAAAGACCACACACAACAGGCCTCAAAAAACGCTTTGAATTTCCCAAAGTATTTTTTTTTATATCTACTTTCATTTTTGTTTTCTTTGTATTTTTTCTCGTTTCTAGTATTACCTCATCGGAATCCATTCTGAAAACCCAAAATACAGATGTTATAACGCTGCCAGCTCACAAACATGCCAGGACGACATTTTTATGATGAAAAAGTTACTTGACTTTTACAGACTACTAAAGTTTTGCAAAGGAAGGATACTGTAAGCGGCTATAATAATGCTACAGCACCATCTAACGATGACGTCATAACTTTTTAACCACTACCTACCTATAAAAGATCAGACCAAAACCAACATACGAATTCCACTCAGAAAAGGGAGCAAGGTCTTGATTGACGCGTCAGACATAAAACCAAGAAGATATACCTACAAAACTAGCCAAAAATAAAAGAAAGAGTCTGATTTTATAGCTCTAAATGGGTCTATATTTTAACAGTTTGGCTAGCCACTGTGATCCTATGTATGTTGGTGAGGTAATAAAAAAAACTACTAGGAGCATAAACGATATAAACCAGTCACGACCACAGGTTTTATTGATGCATCGGAAATAAATCCAAGCAGTTATTTCAGTAAATGTAGGTCTAAATGTCAGGAAAGAGCATTTTCCAAAAAACATGTAACTTGCACCATACAACTTGATTCTCCGAAGAAACAAGACAAAATCACGAAATGCTTCCGCCTTTTCGTGTTGTAGGCGAGCCATTGTATACTGAAACCCGTAAAAACTGCAAAGATACGAATAATTCAATGTGCCAGACTAAAGTTGATAAGTAAAATAAACGCTCCTTAAGGTTTGAACATCTACTAAAATCTCTCATGACGAGACACACGGCATTGGACATACCTACCTGGCAGTCTCAGCCTAAGATATTTTATTTTAATTGAATTTGAGGCAAAACCGTGTCTAACGTCAATAAGCTCTTTTTAAGCCAATTTTTTATTACGGAAAATAGATGTTTCAGTCGAAAATCAGCCAATAGTGACGAGACTAAGTGATCGTGGATTCAAATCCTACAAGAAGTATTCATATTAAGGACATTCTACAAGTTGATCTCTGTATATCTCAACTCCGATATTTTATCGGAGTAAATTCTGACTAAAGCCAACGGCCAACAGCAACGTAAGTGGTTAGATCTTAAGATTTGTAAATTGTCTGTGCAATTTTGCACATACACTATCGTAAACAGGGATGGCTGCAATTTGTTCCAATTTTATCGACCCATGACTAACAATAATATTTCACAGCGTCAAACTAGATTTTTAAACTGAAACTGACATATTGGCTGACCCAGATATGTCACAAGCAAATCTCATTTCGTAGATTCTGCAAACTTTGGTTGTTGCTATCACGCGTTGATGCATGCACAAGGCGTAAAAAAAATTGGGTCTGACGAACCGATAGAACGAAATCTAAAAATCTGTTTTCGACTTTTTTGAGCTAGAATTATCGGTCCCCTTTTGCTATGCGAGTGTTTCGCAAGTTGTCCAGATGCATAAAATGTAATTGTCCATTTTAAAAATAGCAAATATCTAAAACTATGCAACTCGATGGTAACAAAGACTTAAGCAATATGTCAGCATACTTGTGCCAAATTGGGACCCGCATTGCACATTTATCTCGATAGGTGTCGTATTGTGTTGATCTTGCTTATTTGACCATTGATTTAGTTGCTTAAATAATCACTACGTGATAGGTACAAACAAAATCACATCAAGATCAACCTACCGCAAAACGTAAAATTTTCTTAATTTAAACTGATCTCCATGTGTTGGAGTTAGAGTAGAAAATCGGTTAAATGATCTTTAACTTTTAAGATGGGTGTGGACCTGGAGCTGTCGACTGTACATTTATTTTGTAATGTGTCCGACTTCCGTCAATAAATAAATAAATGAAATAAATATTGTATCTCTGTTTGAAAAATTGCCTCTGTGTACTAATTAAAGTCATTAGAAAATAATTTGTGTTTATTCAACGAGCAAATTTTATAAGACATTGAAGTTGACATGGAAATCGCCTGACAATTTGTTGACAAGACCTACATACTACCTTCATCAGAGATAAGCTTTGCCTGTGCTTCCCCTTTTAAGCAACTTTGCCAAGAAAACAGTTCGGCTCTCCCAATCAAACTGCTCGGTCTGCTATTCCAAACTAAAGTTCAAGTGCTACTCGACCTAAATGTATGAAACAGCAGTTTTTTTCTGAAAAGAAAAGTTCTTTTGGTCCCATCGTGAAAGTTTGTTTAAATTAACAACCAGAACAACCTCTAGGAGCATTTCCCACGTTTGACGTAACACACTTAATATGGGGTCATTTTTTCTTAGTATAAAACTAAATCTTATTTTTTCTCTAATAATCAAAACCCTGATTTATCTATTTGCATGGTAAAAGGCACACCGCACCAATATTCAATATAACTTTGGAACCATTCAATAATCCAATCTCCTTCGACAGCCCAAACTAATCCATATTAATATTTAGTACAACATATTCTATTCACGTGTGTTCACCAAACAGAAATGAATATTTCCTATATTATAGGATAATTGCTATTCGATATGTTGTATGCTCAAAGCTTCTACACTGAATCTGATCCACATCCAATCAGGTTCCAAGAAATATTAGCATGAGGTATCTTGAACGATAATTATGAAGGCGTTAACAAGAGATGGTTGGGTCCGAAACTCTCAGAAATGTTCAAAATAATTTGGTTATGTAAAGGATTTTCTCTAGTTTTCTTTCCTGGAAGCAAGTATATTAGTTTTAAAACATCTACCTTATACATTGAATATGGAAACAAAAATATTATTCCTATTATACCTACATCACAACAGCTTATCTTATAATTAAATAGGGTTTCAAGAAATAAGTTGACATCTTTAATAACCAGTCTCTAGCAAAGACACAATTATGTCTAAAAGGAGTCTCGACAACGTTCCAGCGAATATTGTTTTAATTGTGAAGTAATTAATTTAGAAAATAACTTAAAACATTCTTGCTTACACCATTTAATCAACATAAAGTGTTTTACCAACACATTTGCATTTGGCACGTTTATATAAATTGGAACATGTTAATTACTTTACGCGCGTTGAGCTGTTAGATGCCCTAGGGCGTTACGAGATATAAATGTAGTGGTGTAGAATTAGCAGAATAAAAATGTTTAAACTACACATGATATACAGATATCAGCTAATCATATAAATAACTTTTTCTACGGGAGCAACATATAAATCTTGATTTATTTTTATATGGTGTGTATGGAGCAGCTAAAAAAAAATACGATTGAAGACATGGATGGATAAAGAAAGACAAGATCATCGCTCTTTAATACAGATGGTGACAAGAGAATAACTTTATTATTGAGACTACGGCGGGTGGTGGTTGTGGCGTTCTACTTTAAGGATTACACCGCAGTATCAAAACATCAAAAGCGAAAGTTATTAACATGGAATACTCCCGCATTTCGAGTTACTTACTTGTGGTGCATATTACTCTAATTATGCAGGGTGCATGCTTACGAGCGAACCAAACCAACATTTATAAGGACTTTGTGAACCCGGTGCTCTGCACGATGAAACTTCCAGACTTTGATAAAATAAAATATTTTTTTCCAGGAACTATTTTGATGATGGTAACAATTTTATTTTGAACTATGTTATTAATTAACCTAATTATTAAATATATATGTTGTAATGTCACACTACACCTAAAGATGCAAACTAATAAATCGATTGCGACTTAGGCTTTCCCCACACTAGCGTTTTCCGAGCGACGACGTCGTGGCAGTGTCCAATCAGCGTTAAGCAAATGCCGCTGCGCAAGCGTTGCGTCAACACTGATTGAACGCTGACACGACGTCGACGCTCGAAAGACGCTGTAACAGCTCAAGTAAAATAAATTTAAACTTTTGCGTAAAACATGGTGAAGATCTTACAATTTAACGAGTGCACATTTCTCGCTATTATATAACAATTAAGGCATAAAATGCTATCAAACCCAGGCGTCACGTAGCACCATCAGATCAAAGTGGATTGAGAAATATTTGTTTATTAGTAAATACTGATCTAAACCCTCGGCCCTACTACAAAAAGATAGACACGTGTTGAACACCTGTTTACAGATAAGTCAACTATTTTGAAATGTTTGATAATAATATGTCTTGAATGTCAGATGTGTCAACATTTCAAATTGGTTGATTAATTTTAGACAAGTGTTCAACGCTTGTCTATCTTTTTTGTAGTAAGGCCACATTTTTGGCCTTACTACAAAAAAATAGACTAGTGTTGAACACCTGTTTACAGATAAGTCACCCAATTTGAAATGTTTGTTAGTAATATTTCTCAAATGTCAGATGTGTAAACATTTCAAATTGGTTGATTAATTTTAGACAAGTGTTTAACGCTTGTCTTTCTTATTTGTAGTAAGGCCATTAATTGTCCAAAGATAAGTCAACCAATTTGAAATGTTTTTTAATAATATGTCTCGAATGTCTGATATGTCAACATTTCAAATTGGTTGACTAATCTTTAGACAAGTGTTCAACACTAGTCTATCTTCTTGTAGTAAGGCCATAATCGTTTAGTTACCAACGATGAGGAAATAGGCCATAGGCTCATTCTTAATAGTGTCAAATAGAGATAAGAGTATATTGTTTTAAACTTTCATGGTCACTAACATAAGACTAGTTTGTTACGGGATTGCTACCGGAGTAGTTACTCCGTGATCATGGCGCTTGCAACAGTGCCGAAATATCGGGAACATAAAAATAAGGTACATGGTAGCAATCCCGTAACAAACTATTCTAAATAAGAGATAAGAGTGTTTTTTACGACTTTCCAAATATTATTCAGGATGATTAAAAGCAAAAATGGAGCCAATTCCGAACATTTTCTTAGACCCAAATAGATCCCGAATATTTGTAATTAAATAGCAAAACAGATAACTTTTTCAATATTATTGTTACTAAAACGTAGTAGGCATATTCAAATAAACTTCGTGGTTAGCTTCTAGTGTTAAATAAAATGCGCATAAGCAAGGTCACATAAAAACTTGATAACATTATACATGTATCACACAAAACTAACATTGAGTGGTATCATAAAAAGCTAGTGACCGGTGCCGGCGAGCCTCGATAGAACCCTTCTTATCAGAGCAGATTTATTGACGCTCGCCCGTCTAGTATCGGTTTTGTGATGTAAATTCCGAGCTTCGGCATTCTTTCTCAAGTGCCAATGCGTACTGTGTAGAATTCTAGATGATTTTTAGTTCACAATTAGATGTATAACAAGTCATCGGTCAGTCAATAATTACTAATTCCATGTTTTTTTTTAAATAAAAAAAGTTGTAAGTACTTTAATTTAATACTTAGTATTAAAAACCAAACTAAAAAAACTAAAAATAAAAATAAAAGTCTACTGAAACATACCAAATTTAATTCTATATGGCTGGCACCTCAGAAAAAGTGAACCAATACCTATTCAGAATTTACAAATTGACTTATCTAAATTGACTCGAGCCCAGAATCGAAATCTGAACCTCTGCGTTCAAGGTGACCATCGTGCACAATGCAAAAACGGTCTTCATGTCAAGTAGGTATACCTAAATTGCTAGCCTCATTATTAAATTAGCCAAATAACTTAACTACTGAACTTAGACCAATCTGTGCAAATTACCCTTGTATATTAAAGTATTAATTTAAGTCACTCCAATGTAGTCCTATATCGTCATTAATCATACTAAACGTGACATTTCTATCCGTGTAACCCTCTAGGGATATTCGCTAACTGCTCGTAAAGTAATTAACTTGTTGTAAGTAATTTATTTTGAGCTTACAGTAGCCTTATTTTATCCTGTTTATATTGCTGCTTTCCTACGCAAGCTGTCATTTATTGAAGATATTAGTGAGATTTAGACATTCATCGCCTTCCTAAAAAAGATAGGCTAGTGTTGAAGACTTGTCTAAATATAAGTCAACTAATTTGAAATGTTTCCTAATAATATGTCCCGAATGTCTGATGTGTCAACATTTCAAATTGGTTGACTAATATCATTATACAAGTGTTCAACACTAGTCTATCTTTTTGTTGTAAGGCCATTAAAGTTTAAGACGCCTTATTTATAGAATGTCAAAATTATTTTCTCATCATCATCATCATCATCATCATCACCAGCCTATATCAGTCCACTGCTGGACACAGGCCTCTCCAAAAGGAGGATTTTGCCATAATCGCCACGCTTGACAGGCGGGTTGGCGATCGCAGTTTGGCCAATGGTGGAGAGGAGACACTGCTGCCCGTCTTCTTGTGGCGGTTTTCCTGTAGTCGCCTCTTACGACACCTATAGGAAGAGAAGGGGTGGTGAAATTCTTTTAATTTTCTCATCATTATTTGTAAATGACATTTATTAAGCAATCGTATTACACTTTAATCGTTAAGTAATTCTTTATTGTTATTTTTTAACATGGTTTAGTATTAAAGAAGATATATATCGTTTTTTTTTGTGATTATTAAAAAGTGAATTCGATAACAGCACTTAGTAACTCTTGTCAAAGTATAATAACTAGAAGAAACCAATTGTGTCTAGAAAAAAGAACTAGTGTATATGAAATACGTCGGGTCCATCTCTTAACAAAGTTACCCATCTCCTGTCTGATACGATGTATGTTCTAAGACAGTGTTTCTCAACCTTTTTCAGGTGCGGACCCCTTACGCCAAATACCTACAATGCGCGGACCCATTAATTAAACCGTTCAGATGCACAAATAAGCTCTTCTACTATTCGTTTTTCTCTATTAGACCCCTTTTTTTTTTTTTTTTTTTTTTTTTTTTCGTCAGGAAAATGCTTTACGCATACCACACCGGCTGCGGGGGCAGCTGGGGGTTATGTGGGACTCCGGACCTCAGAATGAGGCCCGTTTACCCACTAAAAACCTGACGGTGTCCCGCCGATGCCATGTGAGTCGGGACCACGGGTTTCGCCATAGGCATGCTCCGCTGTCCCAGCTTGGCTGTGGCTCGCTTATCAGCGAGCGCCACCTAGCTTAGGGGGGAGTGGATCCTCCCCCCAGTCTCCTTCGAGCGGCGCGCGGGATCACGCGCTGCGCCGTCGGGGGTCCCCTTAAGCAGACGGCAGACACCCCCGTGTCAGCCGTCTGGGGCCCATTTGGAAGAGGCAAATGAAGGTGGAAGTTCCTCCTTCGGTGCCCAGTGCGTCGTCGGCGGATAACTGGAGCGTCAGCTGAGGCTTCCCGCTCCCTCTCCGCTGCTTCCTTATGCGAGATAATAGCCTCGCAGAAAGTGAGCATCGCCATCCAAGCCTCCTCGCTGGAGACCATCCTCGCCATAATTGCCGTCAATGAGAGATCACACCCTATGACTGCGACAAGGTCACTACGCTCCCTCGCCCAGGCCGGGCATGTCTCGAGGGTATGCTGCGCAGTGTCCTCATCGCAGTGGCTGCAGTGGTGACATGCAGCCGACGGCTCGCGTCCTATCATGGCGAGGTACGCTGCGAAGCAGCCGTGGCTGGACAGTATTTGGGTCAGCCTAAAGGTTAGGCGACCATGCTGGCGTTGCACCCACTCCACGAGCACTGGGCGGATTGCCCCTCTATTAGACCCCCTGAGATAGGTCGGCGGACCCCTGTGTGTCCGGGGACCACAGGTTGGGAAACACTGTTCTAAGATATATATGTCAAGAACTGCAAGCCAAAGGTGCAGCCAAAATATGATAAGGCACTCGTTGGCATCAGACTATGAGATTTGTTCTTTGTTTTCTGAAAGTCTTGGAGCCGTGCCTAATTTTATTTGGTTTCAGACCGTTGGATGTAAAAGGTTACTCTAAGAAAGTAGGGTACGGTTTTATTTTGCTGGATTGACTATGATAAAGAAAGTATCTAGGTTGAAACTTGAACTAAATTACCAAAATTTTATAATAAAATTTATGTAAATTAAAGAATTTGATTTGATTTGAAAATGCGTAAGCTTTTTCAAGTTTCAACCTAGATACATCATCTAAATGTTTTAGGATTACGAACGTCCGAATGAAAACCCTTAACTCTCAAAGGATTTAATAAATTTATATTGTATGCCTGTCACAGCAAATTTTCTTCAATCTACGGAATTGATTGAGTTAAAATTTAAAGCACATTAAACATTTGTAGGCTACACCTACCTTTACAAATTAATTTATATGTATTTACAATTAAAATTAACATTAACATTTGTCCAACATTCATTAATTACACTATTTACACTTATACTATACTTACACTACGTATATCTAATATCTATTAAAAGCTATCTAACATATTTATTTACACCTACACTATTAACATTGATATCAGATAGAATACAACATTCGATGTGCACCAGTTTATCGATATGTCGATATCGACAATAATATCGACGTTGCGAACTCCCTAACGCAGCGCGCGTATATAATGGCTATATACCGGCGAGCGCACGCCGGCGCGCGCGCAACCGTCGCACCAGTCGGAATTCACTACTGACGCGAAGCGCATGCCGCTCGGGCTAACGTTGTTACATAATAATCGCTTGTAATTCGCTTATATATGTGCTTGTGCTATCTTACTTTCACCTTCGAACTGTCTTACGCTATTCTGTGCTGTGCCTGTACTCCTTCCTTGTTCTCGCACCTTCTATTGTGTAATTTCTTATGTGTGAATGACTGTTGAAATCTGGACAATATACCTACTACTATAACCGTGAGTCGGACTTATTTATTTTCAACTCCTGCGTACACACATTTACCACATTGGTGACCTCTTATTTCGAACACAATATGGAAAAGGAATTTGAGGACGCACGTGGCTCACCCGCAGAGAATAGTGAGGCGCCCGTATCGATAAATCGCGGCGAGGTGTATAAAGTCGCTGCACGGGTACCACCATTCTGGCCTGAAGAACCTGAGATCTGGTTTGCCCAAGTCGAAGGACAATTTGCGATTGCTGGCATCACTAGCGACATCACCAAATTCAACTGTGTCATCGGTCAGCTAGATAATCAGTACTCGAGGGAAGTAAAGGACGTTATCATTAACCCACCGGCTGTTGATAAATACGAAAAGCTCAAGACTGAGTTGATCAAGAGACTCACAGCTTCGAATGAAAAGAAGCTTAAGCAATTACTCATGCATGAGGAGCTTGGGGATCGGAAACCTTCCAGTTTCCTTCGCCATCTCAAGAGTCTTGCCGGCCTGGAAGTCCACGATGATTTTCTGAAGACCATCTGGATAAGTCGTCTTCCACACGCCATCCAGACAGTTCTCGCAGGTCAGTCATCATCTGCCACCTTGGACGACCTAGCAGACTTAGCAGGCAGGGTCAACGAGCTCGCCACTTCCTCACCACGAGTCGCCGCTGTAAGCCAACCAGTCCCTGGTTCCATACTTAGCGACCTAACGAGGGAAGTTGCCGAACTACGCAAACAACTGCAGCAGCTCACGTCAAACAACCGCAGCAGATCCCGGCAGCCTAATCGAAACAGATCCACATCGAGGCACCGATCCAATTCCAACTACCGAAAATACCCGCTGTGTTGGTACCACAGCAAGTTCGGTGATAAGGCCAACAAATGCATCAGCCCTTGTGACTTCAAGTCGGGAAACGCCAGCGGCAGTCGGTAATGGCGACTGACGATTGCCTGCCTTCTTCAACTGGTCGCCTGTTCGTCACCGATCGCTTTTCGAAGACACAATTTCTCGTCGATACCGGAAGTGACTTGTGTGTCTTCCCTCGGTCAGTGCTCCGTGACCGTCGTGCGCGAACCAACTTTGAACTGTGTGCAGCTAACGGGTCTAATATTTCTACATATGGTTATGTGCATTTGGACTTAGATTTTGGATTACGTAGAACCTTTCCTTGGCGTTTCGTTGTAGCCGATGTAACTAAACCAATTATTGGAGTAGATTTTCTAAATTTTTATAATTTAATAGTAGATTGCCGAAATAAACGTTTAGTCGATAATTTAACAACTGTTTCTGCCATTGCTAAATCTGCAAATTGTAATATTTACTCTGTAAAAGTTTTGACTGGTGAATCGCGGTATCACAAAATTCTGGACGAGTTCCCAGAAATTACGCGACCAGCTGGCACACATCGAAACACACCACACAACACTGTTCACCACATCCGCACGAGCCCAGGACCTCCAGTTTTCTCAAATCCCCGCCGTTTAGCTCCAGATATGCTGAAAATCGCCAAGCAGGAATTCCAGTCCATGCTTGCTGATGGTACAGCCAGACCCTCGGAAAGTCCATGGTCTTCACCGCTGCATCTGGCACCAAAAAAGGACAACGGGTGGCGACCGTGTGGTGATTATCGCATGTTGAATGCCCGTACTGTTCCTGACAGATATCCGATCAGACACATCCACGACTTCGCCCATAGTATAGCTGGCTGCAAAGTCTTTAGTACGCTGGATCTTGTTAAAGCTTACAATCAGATACCTGTCAGTGCAGAGGATATTCCCAAAACTGCAATCACCACACCGTTCGGCCTGTTCGAATTTCCTTTTATGACTTTCGGACTACGGAATGCCGGCCAGACTTTCCAGAGGTTTGTCGACGAAATGACCAGAGGGCTTGATTTTGTGTACTCTTATCTCGACGATTTCCTGGTGTTTTCGAAAAATGAGGTCCAGCATGAGGAACACCTGCGTCAGATTTTCACCAGGTTAAAAAATTACGGAATGTTGGTGAATACTTCTAAGTGTATTTTTGGTGTTTCCGAAGTAACCTTTTTGGGATACAGCATATCTGAGAGTGGCACCAAACCTCTGGGTGCTAAGGTACAAGCTGTTAAGGACTTTCCTCGCCCCACCAACGTACGCCAGCTCAGAGCTTTTATGGGCATGCTTAATTTTTATAGGAGATTTCTTCCTCGCGCTGCCGAAATACAGGCCCCTCTAAATGCCCTCCTGGCAGGATCGAAGAAGGGAACACATCTTATTGACCTCACAGGTGAAGCTTTAACAGCCTTCGAAGCCTCTAAAGAAAGCCTAGCAAACGCCGCCTTGCTAGCCCACCCAGATTGCTCAGCCACACTTGCCCTAGTTACGGACGCATCAAAAAAGGCGATCGGTGCAGTCCTCCAACAACTTCAAGACGGCGTATGGCAACCACTCGCATTTTTTTCCAGGAAGCTGAGTCCATCGCAGATTAAATACTCGCCTTATGATCGGGAGCTTCTCGCCATTTATGAGGCAGTTAAACACTTAAAGCATATGCTCGAGGCTCGGCACTTTATTGTCTATACTGACCATAAACCGATCAGTTTTGCATTCCACGAAAGGAAGAAAAACTGTTCGCCTAGGCAGTATAGACATCTAGACTTCATTTCTCAATTCACGACGGACATCCGCCATATATCTGGTAAGGATAATGTGGTGGCTGATACCCTGTCGCGCATTGAGGAATTAGAAATGCCTGTGAACCTCGAACACATTGCTGAAGGGCAAACGTCAGACCCTGAACTAGCGAAACTCCTCGCGGAGGGTTCATCTCTGCATCTTGAAAGACTTCAAGTACCTGGTAGTCGCGTCTCTTTGTACTGCGACGTCAGCACACCGACTTCCAGGCCTTTTGTGCCCAAATTCTTTCGCAGACGAGTCTTCGATAGCCTGCATTCCCTTAGCCATCCTGGCTGTAACGCATCCGCTAAGCTAGTCTCAGAACGCTTTGTTTGGCCAGGCATAAGAAAAGACTGCAGAGCCTGGGCTCGTGGTTGCATTTCTTGCCAGCGTGCTAAAGTCTATCGGCACGTGACCGCTCCCCTAGGCACTTTTAATTTACCGCGTGCTCGTTTTAAGGAGGTCCATATCGACCTAGTGGGACCCCTTCCTCTTTCAGAAGGCTATCGGTACTGCCTGACGGCCGTAGATCGGTTTACCCGATGGCCGGAAGCCGTGCCGCTAGCTGACATTACGGCGGAGACGGTTGCAAAGGCTTTGATGTCATCATGGATAGCGCGATTTGGCTGCCCTACAACCATAACGACAGACCGGGGACGGCAGTTTGAGTCCAGTTTGTTCGAATGCTTGTCCAATATGATCGGATTTGAACGTAAACGGACTACGGCCTACCATCCAGCCTGCAACGGCCTGGTGGAGAGATTTCACCGCCAATTTAAAGCGGCAATCGTTTGTCACGCCAATGACAGGTGGACAGAGTCGTTACCTTGGGTGCTACTCGGTATTAGGTCATCCTTCAAAGAGGGCTTACAGGCTTCTTCCGCTGAAATGGTATACGGTGAACCATTACGCCTGCCAGGTGATTTTTTTGTCACTAGCACAGGAGGTACCACCGATACTTCAGAATTTACAGCTCGCCTTAGAAACTTTGCTCAAAAGCTACGATCCACACCAACTTTACATCATAATAAGCCCAAAATATTTATCCACAAAGAACTCGCCATATGTGATCACGTGTTCCTCCGAGAAGACGCATCACGTGGCTCACTTCAACCCGCATATTCTGGGCCACACAAAGTTGTAAATAGGGGGGATAAAATTTTTAAAATCCTTCTGAAGGACAAAGAGGTCACAGTATCAATAGACCGACTGAAACCAGCCTTTATACTCACTGACCATATCGAAGAATCCGAACCAGAGCCTCAAAAAGATTATGTCACTCGTTCTGGGCGCAAGGTTAAGTTTCCCGATTTTTATCGCCCTTGACGGTCTCTGGAGGGGGGTGGTGTAGGCTACACCTACCTTTACAAATTAATTTATATGTATTTACAATTAAAATTAACATTAACATTTGTCCAACATTCATTAATTACACTATTTACACTTATACTATACTTACACTACGTATATCTAATATCTATTAAAAGCTATCTAACATATTTATTTACACCTACACTATTAACATTGATATCAGATAGAATACAACATTCGATGTGCACCAGTTTATCGATATGTCGATATCGACAATAATATCGACGTTGCGAACTCCCTAACGCAGCGCGCGTATATAATGGCTATATACCGGCGAGCGCACGCCGGCGCGCGCGCAACCGTCCCACCAGTCGGAATTCACTACTGACGCGAAGCGCATGCCGCTCGGGCTAACGTTGTTACATAATAATCGCTTGTAATTCGCTTATATATGTGCTTGTGCTATCTTACTTTCACCTTCGAACTGTCTTACGCTATTCTGTGCTGTGCCTGTACTCCTTCCTTGTTCTCGCACCTTCTATTGTGTAATTTCTTATGTGTGAATGACTGTTGAAATCTGGACAATATACCTACTACTATAACCGTGAGTCGGACTTATTTATTTTCAACTCCTGCGTACACACATTTACCACACATTTATTCAATCGTAGTCTTAACATAAATAATATTGTTTTATATATTAAAGAGTATTTGGACGGAAAATTATAAAAATAAATTGCGAAGTGTACCATAAGAAACAAAAGAAAAAAATTAAGGGTAAGGCCTTTGTGAGGCTTCAACCATATTCATAACATTAAAAATAATTGAGAAAGTTGATCACACTCTCCTCCATTGCCCTGAAAATACTAGGCAAAATAAATAAATTAAAGAAAATTTTTAGTTACATAGATTAGAGGAAAACTTGCTAAATTGCGGAATCCTCTCTACGGTAGTTAAAATCGCACTAGACCAGTTTTATAGGATAAATCTTGTTAAATTTTGAGTGTCAGACAATCTTCGCAAAAAACCCCACAACCCTTATTTTACTTGTAGTATTATGAACTTTTGAAAGTTCCGTCGAAGTTATAGGTCATATAAAAAAACTCCTCTCTATGTTCGATCTGCCAGAAGCTGTCGAAGTTTTGGTTTGGCACGCAAGTAAAGAAAAATTACAAAAATTAAAACAGGTTTTCTTTTTAGTTATAAAATAAAAAAAGGGAATCAAAAGGTGGTCTGTTTTAAACGTGTTGTGAGTTTCTCTTTGATTATATACATGTCTAGATTCCCTATTCGAGTGTCATAAACGTCGAAAAATATATAAGCCAACTGTTGGCGCCAAAGTTTGTTTCGCCCGCTCAGTGGCGCGCTTGTTACCATAGCAACCCATAATTGTTACCATAGTAACCATAGTTGTTACTCACTCAAATCTGGCCTGTTCTTTTGGTGACAATTGCAACACCACACTCTATCTAGATATGTTTATAATTAAAGGAGTTTCTATAGCAAAGTACAGAAACGAATCAAAACTTTCATACAGAGATGCAGCAATTTCCAGTAATATTAAGCTAAAATTAGCTTGTGGAGTGGACCAACTTTGTTTCCATAACGACGAGAATTGTTTCTTTATGGTTTGGTTTGGAAATCTTTTGTAATGCAATAGAAAAGTGAAAAGGATCTTAGGAAATAACCCGCGCTACCCTTTGTTAAGAAATCTATTTCTTAAAGTACGAGTGTAACAAGCGTGTTGAGATGTTTCATTTGTATTTGACAGATGAATAAAGTTGATGCTGGCAACTTTGCATGGTCAAGGGCTTTAATGAAAAAATAAATGAATATCCGCCAGCAGCCTTTCTTTAAGTCCAGAGTGAATAGGCATCTTCTGGGCAAGCTCGCTCCATCGTAGATCCCATCTATGCTTTAGCTAGAGCAAGATTGGGGAAAGAGTAAGCCCATCTTAAAAAAAAAAGCCATACACATTTTGTCATGATTTGGAGATATGGAATAACATCATTGTGTGTGTACTAGACAATAAACTTGTTCAGTCTATCCGTACATCTAGATGTAAACCAATTTAAAATAAGAAGTTATAATTTCCAAATACGCTAATCTTTCGTCAATTGATTTTACCTTAAAATGATCGACAGTCACTTATTTTGTTAATTCAGATTACCAACTAATTATTTATATTAGACAACATGCAAATAACACTTTTGCTGAAATAAAAGTGTTAAGTGAACACTTAATTTTAGGCGACCACTGTATGCACAGGAGACAGGAACAGTTATACTTCTTAAACTAAAAATTAAACTTTAAAAAAAAATTGTGAAAGTGTGGTCCTCAGGTTAATCCACAAAATCAAAACCATTATTGTCATTGAATCTGTAGTCATGACGATAAATGCATGATGCTGGCTGGTTACCAAAACAAAAAAAAACAATGAAATGAAAAAAAAGTCATCGATGTACACCAATAGCCACGCATGAGTTAATAAACTAATAGTAAAAGTAGCTTTTATTGCCTCAATTTAAACTGTTAAAAAGGTCGACTCTATACAATGAAGCACTCTTGGTCTAAAAAAAATTATTAGTAAACGTTATTTATTAAAATATCAATGTAAAAAGAAAGCGACAGAATGCAGGGACATCAAATATCAAGTTGTCAATGAAAAAAGAAAGAAAAAGCGACAAAAATGTAAAGATAGCATATTATTATATCAGAGTGATTTACCTATGCTACTAAGAGATTTATTCAAATTATGTGATTCAACAAATTAACCATAACCAAAGTGATATATAAAAGAATTCTTCAACCGTTATCTTTATTAGGTAGCTAATTTGCACGCCTTATATAAGATTGGGTTCAGAGAGCACAGCCCACAGGCACAAAAAGAATGATTCAGTAGTCCTACTGGCGAATGATCTTGTCCTGTAAATTAAAAAAACATTGATGATACTGGTACCCATTGAGGTATAATGTACTAGCGTACTAGAGAACACATCTCGAACTAAATGTTTCAGCCAAGCGTTAGCCCGGTGGACTACAAAGTTTGAACGGTGAACAATAAAGAAGCAGTTTTGACAACTTCAATTATTGACACTGACTGAAGCTTTGTAGTCCACTGGACTACAATGCTTGGCTGAAACATTTAGTTCGAGATGTGTTCTCTAGTACGCTAGTACATTATACCTCAATGCTGGTACCACAAGAATGTTATTCCTTGCTCCGAGATCGTTGCAAAAGTATCTGATATATTTGTTATAATTTATTAGTCTGAATATTATGCTCATTCTGTATTATGGGCAAAGCGGTAGCCAAAAACAGTTTTTTTTAAACTGGTGTAATTATGTAACTGAAATTATTGAATTGAATTGAATGTAACAAACTAATAAATATTTTGACTACCTGTCAAAGTTGTCAAAATATGTTTTCTGGTGAAATCACAAAACTAAGAGAGGTCCAGCTGTTAAAATATGAGACCCTGTGACGAGCGCGCCTCACAGTTGGATTTTGGTTTATTTTGTGTCATAATGAAACATACGTACGGAAACTCAGCTGAATCTTAGTTTAGCGGTCGGACTGCAAATAATACTGTAAAAAATGCGTCACGATCACGAATGATTACGAATGATAAGTTCTTAATGACCCTTCTGTATGTCTACTGGACTGTGAAGTTTGTGATACCCGATTATTCTGGGACCCCTAGGGATAAGCCGGAGTCTGAATTATTTTCGATTGGAATCTGTTTTTTCTAAGCTGAAAACACAGATTTTTCTTGTTACTGACTGGATTTTCAGAAATTTTTATTCACACTTCGTCTTCTATTAATGCAAAAATTATAGTGTTAACTGATTTTTTTGTAAGATCAAACGAAATTCACATATTTTTCATTTACCTAGTTATTTGAGTCTGTTCTCTTATTTGTAATTTTTGAAGGTGTAAAAACGTGTTATATTCTAGGTTCAGATATAATAGTAAATCTTAATAACTTTGCCAAAGAAACATGGCCGAAAATGTTTTTTTTATAAGGCAAGCTTGTATAAATTAATGGTTGTAACATAAGTTAAAATTATTTTGACTAACGTAAAAATCTGATGGTACTCGATAGATACCCGATTTTTATGTGATAAAAATCTACAATCACCGCTAAGCCATTTAATGGTAAGTATATATATATATAAGCTCAATATGCAAAAAATCCAAGTTTTCCCAATAACCTCCTGTTTTAAGACCAAGTGACTGTATTAACGGTGGCAAACGGTTCTTCGTGTAAGCTGTTCGCAATCTTTAATATTTAGCAGTAACTGTAGTTATTATAACTTATTCGTTCTACGTCAGGAAACACTGCGTAAACCAACCGTTGGTTTGAAATTATTTTATTCAAAGACCAAAAATATAACAAAAAATAAAAATTGATATTTGTATATACTCGAGCATTTTAAGTGCTTTTTACATAATCCTGTTGCATGATCGGCCGCTTCACACACGAGGATAATAGAATTAATTCCATAAAAATACTACCACGTTCGGTCGTATTTTTTTGTATAAGAATTGAGATTTTATTTACTTAGGCTACCGCTGAATTTTATTCACAGTCGGTTAGCACACTGTTTGTTTTGAATTTAAAATAGTAAGGAACGATATATAGGTATTATATAACGATAGGTTACATTTTTTAACTCTTAATATATTTTGCAAATAGTCATCGTAGTTTGGAATAAAAGGTGGTAACTTTTTGCGTTCAAGACCGTAAGTTCCTTCATTGCTCTTTATCCCGTAGTTCCTATTTGGTATAAGCTTGACTATTTGAACATGATCCTAATTGTGACAAGCCTAGTTTTAACTCCAACATTTGGAGCTATTAATATTCAATGTTAACTGAATGTACAAAAAGATAACCAATAGTTAAAACTTTTTAACAAAAAAGTAGTTATTAAGGTTCAATAAAAAAGAGTTTATTCTTTTTTGCTTTTCAATTTTTTGGCTGTTTAATTTTTTGTTAAAAAGTTTTTATTTTATGATTGTATGTGGATATAAAACCAGTAATTAAAATCTGAGAGTGAACTAGAAATCAACCCTATGTGTCCCACCCTTAGGGATGGTTATTTTTACCAAATTTATATGGTACCAATTTCGAAGTAAACCCTATCTAATAAAAAAAGAATCATCAAAATCTGTTAACTCTGTAAAAAGTTATACGTGGTCAAACATTATACACTCTAACGATAAATAACACTTGAAAAAAAAAAAACATCGACCTCAGGTGGGGGTCGATGATTTTTTTCAAGTGTTATTTATCTTCAATTAAACCTTGCATGGAATTGCGAAAAACAAAAAAATTACAATTATACACTCTTTCAAATAAAAGAAGAACTATTAAAATCGGACTACTATGTAAGTAGTTATGTGTGATCATACATTTAAAAAAAAAAACAAATAAACGCGTCGACTTGAGAACCTCCTCCGTTTTTTCGTCGGGAAATACCCGAGACTTATTGAAAAGAGTAAATGCGATATCTGAATCAATTGGTGAGTTGTATTAGTGCATATTTATTTATTTGGGGTGTCGACACCATTCTTAAATATATCTAAAACATTTATTGAAACTAACACTATTTTTGGTCCTGATTACTGGGTAATCATTTATTAGAATAATCTGATTTTGATTGCTTCGAATCAATAAAAAGTTAGTCAGTCGAGTTGGGTAAACAGCGCCGTCATATTTCGCTATCGCCATAAAAATTATAAGGACGAGATGTGTTTTGATTGCTCATAAAAAGTATCTCAATTGATTGGTGGTGTCTACTAGCCTACCTATTTATCGGAAAGTGTGTTGTTACACCAAGAAATGTTTTAAGGGTTCCGCAGTCCTAACAAGGAACCCTTATAGTTTCGTCATGTCCGTCTGTCTGATTGTCTGTCTGTCTGTCTGAGGTTTTGCTTACAGACTGTTGACCCTAAAGAGTTGTAATTTTGTGGAGATATGTACATATCAATCACGCCGACAAAATGGTAAAATTCAATTTTGAAAAATTTTTTTTTTCCAGGGTAGCTAGCTCCCATACACGTAACGTGGGTATGTTTTTTTTTCCATCGTCTATCCCATCGTGTGGGGTATCGTTGAATAGGTCCTTTAAAATGACTTAGGGGTTGCTAAGACAATTTTTCGATTTCGGGATCCGTTTGCGATAATTTAAACTTTATAGTGCAAATTTTTGCTTGAGTAGGGCGTCCCCCATCTTTAATAGCTAAATTACTGGCTTGAAAAATCTAGAAAAAATCATAATAATAGTGCTTTTCATGAATTTTCAAGAAAACTCATAGCGGTTAAGGTAGACCAGTTAGTTTAAGAGTAATAGTCGTTCAACTTAGTCGTTAAAAAATTCCTTAGAGGAAAACATTAAAAGTGACTTAAATGAAGTAATTGCTGAAATACATTGTGGTAACGACGGGCAACTACGGAACCCAACACTGCGCGTGGCACGACACGCACTTGGCCGGTTTTTTTTAAGTAGGATGATGTGGTCTATCTGTTTATTCATTATTTTATGGTAATGCTCTTTGTGCATATGTTTATCTCAATCCCTGCAGTTGTTTATGCATGAATACGTAACAAGCAAAAAACATCATCATCATCATATCAGCCTGTTGCAGTCCACTGCTGGACAAAGGCCTCCCCCAAGGAGCGCCACAGCACACGATCTCCCGCCCTTTGCATCCAGTCGCTGAAAGCTGCCTTCTTCAGGTCATCGGTCCATCTAGCCGGGGGGCGTCCTACACTACGTTTGCCTAAGCGTGGTCTCCATTCGAGAACCTTCCTGCTCCACCTCTCGTTGGTTCTGCGACAGACATGGCCAGCCCACTGCCACTTCAGCTTGCTACATTTTTGGACAATATCAGTCACCTTAGTCTTATGTCGTATGACCTCGTTACGGATCTTATCCCTTAGTGAGATCCCCAACATTGACCTTTCCATAACACGCTGAGTGACGTGTAGTCGTGTAGTGCAAAATACATATTTACTTCAAATTATAAATCAAACATTCAAACGACTTAACTTGGTTCAAAGATTCGGGAAACGAATTAAATACCAATACTATTCATTGATTGATGTTTCCATTGAGCTGTAAATAAATTAAGACTTGACTGAATCGGATGTTTTTGACAGAAAATTATTTATGAATGGAATAATTACTGAAGTGTTTCATTAAATATTATTGAGACTCGAAGCAAGGAAGGCGCTTAAAATTGTTTTTATTTGATCCAGGACTTGATCTTTAATAATTTATTTTGTGAGATATAAAATATCATTCTGAAAAATATGTTAATGATACAGCTACAAATTATCATTATTTCGTAGGTAATGTTTTATGAATTAGTTACAATTACAAAGTTGTTTAAATGAAACGGCTGTTACAGGTTTAGCAAAACGAACTTCTCCTGGATTTTATCTGCATTTGCTTAGCTCGGAAGCATTTTGAAATGCTTTGCGCTTTAAACGTTGGTTTTTAGGTTCCTACTTTGTAGTGAAATCTCGCATTAAAACGCCCAGAACAAGCGAGCATCAATCGTAAAGCAGAGTTTACAGCGCCGTTATTACGTCCGTGCGAAACGACCCCAAAAGTTTCTTGCTATTTTCAAGATTAACTTTTGCTCTGCCGAGTTGCGCTGTTCGGAGCCAGCCTTATTCGTAGTCAGTTGAGCTACGGACTCCGGTGCGGCCGCTACGCGCTACGGAACGGGCGTGCTACGCGCTACGAGCTAGCAACTTCGTAGATGATAGCAACTTTTTATTCGAGTGATTCATCATTGGTGTGGTGATATTGTGTCTGTGTGCGTGTGTTGGTGGCATTCGGACGGTTATGACCGGCTCTCGTTGCCCAATTCGGCGAAACAACAAACGATGACCTTTCCTTTTTGCAGGTTAGTTGGGTTTTTCCTAATTAATTCGGGTGTCGGTGGCCGTGTAAAATATTGTGTTGAATTTAAATGAGGTGTTTTGTGCGTCGACCGTTATTACGACAATGTGGCTTTGAATTTATTTTTTGCGAGAGCTTTTTTTCTGTGGTATTTAAACATTAATTAATTGGTAATATTTTAATATTATAATACTGTTTTGTTAATGTTAGGTATCTGAGGGATAATCTCTTGCAAAAATTATTTTCACTATTTCCGAGATGAAACAAGGTAAGAGTATGTAAGGTTACCATTGTTACGGTCCTTTTTTATCTACAAAACTAAAAAAAAATAGTAACGTTTCATAATTTTTATGAGTTATTCATATTTTTATTAAATAAATTAACGCTTTTGTGAATATCACACGAACTATCAGCAAGAAATATAAAATATAGCACGAAGGTTTCTATGTTTAGGTAATATTCAGTTGGTTTATTTTTTTCTCAGTCGAATTACAATTAACAAGTAATTTAAAATGTAAATGTTACCTTAATTTATGTACAAACTATGTATTACTCATTAAAACACTTTTTTATTTTTAGCATATTAGGTAGACTGTGTCTTTTCTTTGGAGTATAAAATATTTTATCGAACCAACTTAAGTGTTTTTTGTAAAATGATAATTTCAGTCCGTAGGTTTTTAGTTTGTTCGTACATACCTTTTTTAAGACTCTTCGTAGGAAGACAAAAAACAAACTGAGCAATTCTAAAATACGGCCCCTTAATCCCTAAAAATTAACAATTAGCAATTATCGCGCAGTCATCGCCCGATTGATGCTTAGTGTCAAAATGTATGGGCAGCACTGACAGTAGATTTCTTTGTTATTGTTTATTGATGTCAATTTGCGATATTAAATAAATAAATAAATAAATATTGGATACCACATACATTGCTCTGATCCTAAGTTAAGTAGCTAAAGCACTTGTGTTTTAGGAATCAGAAACAAAGACGGTACCACAACACCCAGAACTGAGTCAATATGTATAAAAGTTCAATTCCTACAATTACCCGACGGGGAATCAAACCCGCGGAACCTCAGAGATGGCGAAACCATATACAGTCGGCTCGCTCGCCTCTCGGATACGTACATCGTCAAACGGAGGTGTATAAGATCCGAATATTTATTAAAGGATTGAAGGTGAAATTTTACAGAAAAATATCACAGGTTCATCAATATCACTACCATCATAAAAAAATACCACTGAATTTTATAAACACGTCTGTTTGTAATTCTATTCTAAATGTATGTGATAATAGGTCGATAGTTGAAATATCAGTTAACAAAAAAATTTAAGTTTAATTTAAATATCAATATTGAATGTCTATAGGGCATTTTATACAACTGTGGTATTTCTTATAAAAAACATTTAAAATATTGCCACCTTTGATCATAGACGGCCTAATTTCATTTGCTTTTTTTATACCCAGTCATGCAAAAAATGCTGGCAACTTGATTCAACGTCATTAAATTTATTTTTTCGTCGTTCCTTTTTTTTAAATATTTATTTAGACATTAATGAATAGGTGCTTTATCCCAATGTTCCGTATTTGGCTTGTTTAGAAAGGTCATTTGTTCACCAGGGACCTTCTTACACTGTTTTAGTCCCCTGAAATTCGTTGCGTGTCGTACATATTGTCCCGAAGGAATACAACGAGAGAATGTTGCTACAGGCCATTGAATTTTGGCATCAAATTGTGTACTTTGTATGTATAAGGTTTAGGGAAATATTTGCGTTTGTACTTGGATGTTAAGCTGTAAAAATATGCATTAAAAAGGTGAGGATTATATTGCCTGTATTAGTAAGGGAAACTAGATTTCAAAATGTCTAAACAACTCTTAGATAAAAGTGCTAAAAGATAAAATTTTACAAGTTAAAAAAAAACAAACTGTTTTATAAACTAATGAGAGAGAGAGAGAGAGAGAGAGAGAGAGAGAGAGAGAGATATTTTATTAGACACACTTAACAAAACAAAAGTAGAATACATACAAAATACAAAAAACATAAAAAAGAAAAGGCAGACATATAACAATATTAAACAAGGAGAAAAACACAAAAGATTGCATACCATGATCCGCATCGATGTGGTGTCTAATGGGCATCAGCTCAGCATGTGCTGCAGAAAATTGCAGCGCTGATTTTCAGCTGGAGCCCTGCATAAAATATTAACATTGAAATCCAAAATCTTCAAACAATAAAAACTAAATATAAACCTAATGCAACTTACTACATAGTAACTATGTATTATAGAAAAGTGTTATTTTATCATGGCTAAAATTATAAAAACAAAGCGTTAGTTCTGTCTGGAGTAAATTATAAAACCGGCCAAGTGCGAGTCAGACTCGCGCACGAAGGGTTCCGTACCATTTTCTATAAAAACGGCAAAAAAATCACGTTTGTTGTATGGGAGCCCCCTTAAATATTTATTGTATCCTGTTTTTTAGTATTTGTTGTTATAGCGGCATCAGAAATACATCATCTGTGAAAATTTCAAGTCTCTACCTATCACGGTTCATGAGATACAGCCTGGTGACAGACGGACAGACAGACGGACAGACAGACAGACAGACCGACAGCGGAGCCTTAGTAATAGGGTCCCGTTTTACCCTTTGGGTACGGAACCCTAAAATACAGCAAAAAAATCACGTTTGTTGTATGGGAGCCCCATTAAATATGAATTGTATTCTGTTTTTTAGTATTTGTTGCGGCAACAGAAATACATCATCTGTAAAAATTATAACTCTCTATCTATCACGGTTCATGAGATACAGCCTGGTGACAGACGGACATAGCCTTAGTTATAGGGTCCCGTTTTACCCTTTGGGTACGGAACCCTAAAAATAATGTTTCCATATCCAAATCATCTAGCCACTTATCCTTAGCTTAATTACTAACTTCTGTCTGTAGGCAGCCATTGAACGACAATCCAAGACCTAAATTATAGTTTAAAACAACTTTGATATATACGATATATGATATAACATATGATAAAATACTGTTGTTCAACACTAAGCGATTGCAGCATTCCTGGCTAGCTAAACAGTCAAACGCGTATTTCATTGTTTATCTTCTGGAAAACATAGAATAGCTACAAAACGATAAAGCCCGGTCCTATATCCGAGAAACGGTTAATTTTGCTAACGGATGGTAGGTAGGATTGTCAACTTGACATACTTAAAAGCGTTCCTATAAATGACGCTTCGTCAAATTTTATAGGAACGACTATAACGGTTCGTTACTTTTGACACCAAAACGATCAGTTGAAGATGTACACTTACGCATAGTCATCATCATCATCATCATCAGCCCACACTAGTCCACTGCTGGACATAGGCCTCTCCAATTGCACGCCACTCTGCACGATCCACGGCTACTCTCATCCAGCTCCTGCCAGCAGCCTTGCGAAGATCGTCGCTCCATCTAGTCTGGGGGCGTCCTACACTACGCTTGCCGACACGCGGTCTCCACTCAAGAACTCGTTTACCCCAGCGGTTATCGGTTCTGCGACAAATATGGCCGGCCCACTGCCACTTCAGCTTGCTAATTCGATCCGCATAATTACGCATAGTACAATATAGGAACCCAGTGTAAATCGATTTAAGTCAATGTTCTATGGACCATGCCTCATCAATATGATACAAGCTAACATATATCAGATAACTAATGTCGCTAAAGGCTCTCTAACGATATTTGTATTCCGCTCCCGCCCACGACGAGACGTAGCGAACATGAGATACATTGACGTAAGGATGCGGCTTCGCTATAAGCGATCGGTACCATTTAGTCCTAAAAATTTGTAATTAAATTAAATGATTGATGGTTAGTGTCAAAATGTATGGGCGGCAACGACAGTAGATTGCTTTATTTTTGTTTTTTGCTGTCAATAAATTTGCAATTTTAATGCCAGAATTGCTAAATTTTCGCTATTGCATAGCTTTTGCAAGATACGGAATCAGGGTACGTATTAGGTAGATATATAAATTGCTTGCACGAACTGGAACAGTGGGCAGCTGGAAGGCTAGGGATAGCATGACCAATAAAACACGATATGACATAGCGATTTATCGACACCCAACTGTCAAAATATGATGTTTTTTTGAAATAGCGAGCATGTCAATGCCGTTAGACGTCACTATCATGCTCGCTGTTTCGATAAAAGTTCACATTTTGACAGTTGAGTGTCGATAAATCGCAGAATCATATCATATCGTGTTTTGTTGGTCATGCTATGTGGGCAGAACACGGTTGTCTGACGATCTAGTTAAGGTTGCGGGCAGCCACTGCGCAGAATGCAAGCGAACTAGAGCCATTTACTGCGTTCTACAGGCCAGTCTCATCCAGCATTGAACTTCTTAAGGCTTATGGTGATGAATTTCTTTTAGATCAGTGGCATCCGAGTTTAAAGTTACCTAGTCATCTGACACTGTTATTCCAAACAGCCAGCCAAGTAGAGTAATTACCGGTTGTTTCGTTATCTCCAGTACTAATACTGACTGTTCGCGATAAATAGACATGGTAAGTTTGTCACTAGTTTACTTCATATACCATAAAAAAGATAAAAGTAAGCCAACTGCTAAATGTACGTCCCACTGCTGGGCACTGATTCGGATTGATGGAAGGGTGTTGTAAAGTCTTACTGTTAGATGTAAATCCTTCACTACTGTTATGAGATACTTTTGATAAGTGTCACTAAATATGGTCGCAATGGTCACCCATCTGCTCACAACCACAGCATAGGTTGCTTAACTTTGGCAATCACAATCAAAGCGCTGCCGCCTCTGAAAAATTATTATTCTCATCTTTTCTGCTTATTATAACGGTTGACAGAGACAAAATAAACAGAAAATTTTTAACAGACATTAAGATAACTTATTACAGTTAAATTATTACAGTTACAATGACCGCAAAAATAAAATAGAGGTCAATGAAAACGATAAAAAAATCATCTTGTTCAACTTAAAACAAAAGACGTCGAGAATGTTTCTACAGTTTATGTGAATACATTTACACAATAAGCACTCTGCAGCACTTTCCCCTTTCTTTGTAGTTGTCCTCTGCCTAAAGGTTGTCTGGAAGAGATCGCTTTTTAGCGATAAGACCGCCTAAATTGTACATCTTTCTGTAAATATCAACTGTAACTTCTTTGTTTGGTGTGCAATAAAGATTATCTATCTATCTATCTATCTAATACAGACGGTCTAGAGAACATTTTGTGTAATCCTCAGCTGTGTTAGCCTCTGAAGACAGTAGGTACATCGGACCAACCCCAATTTTGAGGACAAGCAACGCTTTTAACACGACGCAGGATACATGAAGGACGAGGCTTGACTGGTAGCGATTTGCATATTGGAATAATTTGCAGGGATTTTCAGGTATCATGTTTTGGCGCGAGTTGAATTCGAAGGATGCCAGCTGTGATTCGTTTATTTGAAATGTGTCGATCATTTGGGGTTTAAAATATTACACACTAATATTAACATAGACTTAGGATTTGCTAATGATTAATGTGTTAGATAAACTTTAAGTGTCAAATAACTATTAAGTACTTAAAAACTCCATAGTAACATAAAAAAAATATATTTTATTTTTGGTAGATGTTGATCAATCACGCACTACACATTACTACTACAGTACTACCTACACATTTTTAATTTGAATGAAAATACCAGTTTAAAAAACCATTACGAAAGGTCATAATTTTGTTTCTGAATTCTTTATTCTAAGCTAAGTTAGTAGTTATTTCTGTAAAATATGAATAGAATGAAAGGTGACTTAAATAATACCCGTATGTCATACACCATTTTCCCAAGATAACATTAAGTAAAACATTGCACAATATACATTTTGATCAATATGATTTTATATCAGATATTTCAGTTGTCAAAGATAAATGGACGTTAAGCGATAACATTTTACGCTATTCTATGCGCGTCCACAAGGACAAATGACACATTAAACATGATGAGCACACATACGTTGGGATGGGGCTTCACTAATAGCGGGATGTAGTTGACTAGAAGTTTTAAACTGTCTTTAAAAAGAGGAGGTTCTCAATTCTACTATATTTTGTTGTATGTTACGCGATGTCTTCGTCAATTTCGAACAAAAGTTATAGCTTTCATCAATATTTTTGTTCTGTATACGACACATGACTTCCTATTCAGCTATGCCGACCTGCGTAGCTGAGAGGTGAGCATGCCGGACTTGGCGTTGCCATCTCTGAGGTCCCGGGTTCGATTCCCGGTCGGCCTAAACTAAACTAAATTTTTGAGTATTGAGTAAACTTTTCCATATTGGCTCAGGTCTGGGTGTTGTAGTACCGTCGCTGTTTCTGATTTGTATAACACAACACACTACACTACTTACCTTAAAATCAGATCAATGTATGTGATGTTGTGATGATTTATTGAATTAACTTGCTTTGATTACATCTTTTATTTAGTATTTTTCCAAAACGAATTATGTTATAACATGTGTTTTCTCTCTGTCAGTCTATCACTGTTAATCGTATTCCTATCGAACCCTAAAAATAGTCATTAGTGACAATAATTATTACTTTTCCAAAACCGATAATAAAGAACAACAAATTCATACAAAATGCTGTTATAAAGGTTCCTTTATACCTTTAGAGTTAAAGAACTCTAAAAACAAAAAGAAGATAATGATGTAATGTCTGCTTGACTTATTTACTTTCTTCAAATAAAGACATCGATAGATGAGTCAGTAACTTAGCGTTCGTCGAGAGAATTGGCTCGTAGTTAACATTACTGCAGAATCTCCTAATGTAAACATTTTATATTATCATTTATAAAGTACCTACACATATTAAAGACGTTATTTATATTTAAGAAAAATAAACTATAATAATAATTAAAATTTTTCATTTTAGCAATTACCATTCTAGGTTTATCTAAGATTTTTAATACTTGAAAAAAATCGTCCGCCTCAGGTGGGATCCGAACCCACGTCCATCGCATACCGGGCGAGTGCTTTGACCACTAAGCTACCGAGACGTTAGTTAACTCGACGAAATCTTTCAAGTGGTTCTCGCTGTCAAATAATAATAAAATATTTCCATAATCACAATATTTATGTGGCCCAAAACTAAGCTAAGCTTGTGTTAAGGTGACTTAGATAACGGATAAACATACTTACAGAGATAGATAGATACTCTTTATTGCACACCAAACAAAGAAAATTGTCCAATTTTTAATTGAAGAAAAATTGGACAATTTAGGCAGTCTTATCCCTAAAAAGCGATCTTCCAGACAACCTTCAGGCAGAAGACAACTATAAAGAAAGGGGAAAGTGGTGCAGAGTTCTTATTGTGTATTTTGTTATACAAACCTACAACAACAATATCAATACGTATAAACTACATACAACATACAAAAATACATACGTTTAAACACATCCATTACTCTGGTAGAAATGCTAGTACTCATTTTACATAAGGGGGGCTTTCAACCAGCTACCTCCTGGTTTTATAGTCCGGAGCGCAAACCACTACTAATACCAGACGGTGGTCAAACATACTTTTATACTTTTCTCATTAACATCTATTATTAGTGTTTGTCTCGCTGGTTTCCCAATAAATAAAATAAACTAAAACTCATTTATACATACAAGCATGCTGACTAAAAAACAAAAAAAATGAGACCAGCCCTTGCCATCCCTTGGAGTTTAGGTACAAGGTATTTATCTCAATAAATATTCCTAGTTTTGGCATTGCTTTGTCTTACATAAAGTGTCCATGTGCTTTTAAAGAGTAGCTAAATTTAAAGAGGTGAATGTTTCCTATAATTTATACAAACAATTTTTACTGAGGGTCAAAAACTAAATCTTGAAAAAACAATTTCCTGGGCCCTAACCATGATCTGTTAAAACAATCACAAATCTGTCAAACATTATCATTTCTGTCAAATTTTGTATGAAATAACGTACCAAAAATGACAGATTTGACAACTTTGAGATTGTTTTAAGAGTTCATGGTTATGGCCCTGCTCTATCTATTCATTCATCGAGGTAAAGCGTAAATTCTAACAAGGAGACAAAGAGGCAATTAGAAAGTTTACCCCATAAAAAGTTGTTTATTCATGAACACATTCGCCTTGCTTCAGATCAAAACCACGTCCTGTAATATGTCGGAGTCGGATTGTATAATCCGCCGTATCACAAACCAACTGTCTGTTTTACAAAACGGAGGCGTTTTGCAATATGGCGGATTGACGATACGGCGGATTGTCCTTACGATGTGTTGTCTGACATGACGTCTTACGCTTATTTGCATTGTACAGTTAGCATTTTGTAGGGTAACGGTTTTTTTTTAACATACACGATACTCCATAGCTAACTAAGGGGTTTTGACGTGCATTTTAACCTGTGAATCTAGTTTTTATATCTACGGCTTTCAGTTCATTATTGCGACGAATATAAACTATTTAGCAGCACAATCATAATTTCACAATCATTAAGAATAGAATTTTTAGTCCACTTTTAAGCACCGATATTTCTTGGTCTGACGCCATTTTTTTTATTATTACTGGCAACGCCACGAAGTTGAAAATTGGTACTATAAACTGGCAAAGCAGCGGCTTAGTCACCCGCTGAGTTACAAAACGACGTATTGAATAACGTAAAAGCTCGTATTCAATGCGGCGGACTTAAATTCAGGCGTTAAGCAATCCGCCGTATCTTCGATCCGTCGTATGGCAAAACGCCGCCGTTTTGTAAAACAGCTAGTTGGTTTGTAAAACGGCGAATTATGCAATCCGACTGCGACATATATACTATGTCTATGGTTTCATACGAGCTTAATCTATTTTTCTTATACCTAACCGTGTACCCTGTTTATCATGTTAATGCGAGGTAGATAGAGGGTAAGGAGATAAAAAGGGGTCAGTAAACAGTTTTGTTTCGGATAAAAGGGATTTTGTATGCGCGATTCGGCGGTTTTAGGATCCGGAGATTTACGGCAATGAGGAAAAAGTGGGGATTGCTTAATATGTGGAAGAAAACTCACTTTGTCTAAGTGCTGATATAAAATATTTGAAATATTGCCTTCGTTTTTTTTAAGCTTGGGCTGTGTGGGCTTACTAATGTACAGTGACTGGTGCTTCAATCTGGGCCCTAACCATGAGCTGTTAAAACAATCACAAATATGTCAAACATTATCATTTCTCATCGACCTCAGGTGGGACTCGAACCCACGTCCCATCGCATACCGGGCGAGTGCTTTGACCACTAAGCTACCGAGGAAGTCACGTGACAAGATGAAATTCCTCAAGTGTTTTTTTTCTCGCTGTCAAAGCCAGCGTATTCTGATCAATGTTGTAGATATATGTATAGCTAAGTAGTATACTACCGTCAACACCCGTGAAGATAAATAACACTTGAAAAAAAAAATCAATTTTTTTTCAAGTGTTATTTATCTTCAATTAAACCTTGCATGGAATTGCTAAAAACAAAAATTTACAATGTTTAAGCATTTCTGATCTTAACCAATAGTCAAATATTTGTAAAAATATTTCTATAGGGTGTTGACGGTAGTATACTACTCAGCTATACATATATCTACAACATTGATCAGAATACGCTGGCTTTGACAGCGAGAAAAAGAAAAAAAAACACTTGAGGAATTTCATCTTGTCACGTGACGTCCTCGGTAGCTTAGTGGTCAAAGCACTCGCCCGGTATGCGATGGGACGTGGGTTCGAGTCCCACCTGAGGTCGATGATTTTTTTCAAGTGTTATTTATCTTCAATTAAACCTTGCATGGAATTGCTAAAAACAAAAATTTACAATTACCATTTCTGTCAAATTTTGTATGAAATTGACAGATTTGACAACTTTGAGATTGTTTTTAGAGTTCATGGTTAGGGGGCTGGTGCTTCTTAGGTAATGAGTTGTTAATGTGTTGCAATGAAGGCACTTAATTTCATATTAAACTTACGCAGACACAACCTTATTAGTCAGTCACTATAAGTTTAATAATGAGAAAAGAAGAGTTAGTTTTAAAGATTGGTACAACAAAATTATAACCAATTTCATAACTAAACATGATTTGCTTGTGTCTTATTTTCAGTACTATAGCAAAATTTATTTTGAAAGCTAACATTTAAAATAATTTTGGGTTTACACAGCTTTATATTTTCTGTGTTTCTAAGATGAAACTTGTATAATTTTAATTGTTCTGTTGTAATTATTATTTTAGGCGTAGGTATTTTTTGGAAATTTTCAACTTGTCTGAAAATTTATTAACACAACTGAATGAAAACAAAGCGCTCTGGTACCTACGATTATGTTTAAAATAGACCCAATTTTTGTAGGCTGTTCACAGTCTGGAATAAATTAGTAGCTTTAGTTATTAATGGTAAAAGTATCTAAAAGTAGTTCTTAGTTTAGAATATAAATTTCCTTTAGCTTAACAGCGTTTGTGGATGTTGTAGAAGGAAAGATTCATACGTCATAAGTTTTAATTGTGGAATGTATATAAAATTTAATTTTTTAGCCGTTGTAGTATTAATTTTATTTCAATAAAGATATTAGTTCTTATACTTTTAGGTTTTAAGGTTTAATTTAAGGTTTTCATCGAAAGTTTCCTGATTTAAAACAATCAATACCAAAATAATGAGGTTATATAGATTTTACAACTATTTAAGATTAAGCGTTATAATTTATTAGTCAATCTTTAAAATTTAAAACCGGTTGATAAATAAAAAAAACTATATGTATTGAAGGAATTTAGAAGATAGGTATTAGTAGGTATATGATTTATATAAGTAACAATACCAACTCTACTTTAGCCCTCATACAGATTGTAAGTAACTGAAAAAACAAAAAGTCAAAGATTAGATATTATTAATTCGGAAAAAAATTAAATTAAAACTCTTTAAGTCATTATATAGGGTATACAAAATAATGGGATACCCCTTAAAACCACTTGATCAGCAGGTCATATACAACAACTTTTCCTATGGGAGCAACATCGAAATCGTGATTTTATTTTTAGTGGCTCCATACATTATCATCAAGGTATTCGAGTGAATTTGTATGGGGAAGCTGAAAAAAAATTATCGATTTCGATGTTGCTCCCTTAGAAAAAGTTGTTGTATATGACCAGCTGATCACGTGGTTTTAAGGAGTGTCCTATTCTCTTGTACACCCTGTATAATTTCTGACTCAGGTATACTGTTAATATATACTATTAATAATGCATTTATTCGCACATACCTTTTTCTAGTTACTTACTTATTATTATGGTCATAACTAAACACTATATTTTATAGTAGGTATAGAATTTCTAGTCGCTTAGAGGGTGATAGTAAATGTCGTAAATAAATAATAATAAATATTGGACAACATCACATACATTGCTCTGATCAAGGTAAGTAGCTAAAGCACTTGTGTTAGAAATCAGAAACAACGACGGTATCACAACACCCAGACCCGAGCCAATATAGAAAAGTTCGTTTTATACATTGACCCGACCGGGGATCGAACCCGGTACCTCAGATTTTCATGCACATAACAAAACTTATTTTAGTTGCGTAGATGGGTAGAAATTTTAAACAAACCTGACTATTCGGACTCCGTAAGACAGAAAATAACGTATTTAATCATTCCTATTGAGAAATTGTGTGAGATCGGGGGCATAGTGAGTTTGCAAATTAAGTGGTAATATCGATAGGATAGCTTTGTAGGGTAAATACACCGGTTTTTCATCCGAAGGTATTTCAAAAATGCTGAAGTATGATAGAATTCACCATACACACCCTGTTATGGAATTTCGGCAAAAATAAACTACTCCAAAATGTAACGTGAAAACGATAATGCCAATTCGTGCTTCAAATACCTTGTTCGATGGAAATTTTGTGTTTTGTTTTTACGAAAAAGCTTTCGTTAAAACAAAACACAACCTTAGCAGGTTACACGGCCTACGTGATGATGTGTGTAGACGTGTTGGTTCTTGAAGAGAGAGCATGACTTTGCTATGCCAGCTTAAGGATGCGTCTAGCAAGAAGCGATTTATGCAAGCGGCTGGCAATGGATGAAAAGGAATAGCTGAAGATATTCTTTAAGTAATTTCAATTTATAATATAAAAATTAATTGCTGTTCGTCAAACAGGGTCTGGCCCGATCGCGCCCGCTAGTATGGGGCCCGACACGTACGAGCCTGACACTCGGACGGGTCGCGGAGACCGCTAGTGGGGCGGACCTAGGCTGAGCGCCTTCAGCGCTCGCCATCTCTGCCTGGTTGTAGCTGACAAGGTCTTTTCATGCGCCCTCAGCGACTGGTCCGTCCGAAAAAAGAAAAAAAAAAATCAAACAGGGTTCGTAGGTGGTACGAAGTTTGCCAGGTCAGCTAGTAAAAAAATATATATGTGAAAATGAGGAATTTCGTAAAAGTAGCAAAATCACCAACATAGTTTTTCGAATTGCAAAGCTAAAGTGGCAATTGACAGGCCACATCGCTCGCATAAAGTGATTAAGGAAGAAAGGTTCGAGAACCTTTCTTCCTTAATCACTTTATGCAAATCGAGATTTGCAACCAAGAATTGAAAGACACAGCTTATGCAGGCCCCCCCACGCGGTGGACTGACGACTTACTCAAGGTTGCAGGCAGCCGCTAGATGCAAACGTTCAAAACCTATGTCCAAGAGCTGATGATGATGATGAATTTCAGTTAATAGAAGCTTAGTGGCGCGTGTTTTACTATGACAATCATGGACCGTAACTCCATTATAGATCACATAATCTATATGTGCTTGAGATCAACGTCACAAAAATGTGTATTAATACAGAATCGCATAGTCCGGACAAAATCCATCAGTATCGTAATAAAAGCGTAATATTCCCGATCTGTACCATCTCTGATTAAATAACTACAAATCTTAGTAGGCAGCATCATTATGGCGGTTCTTACGCGTATGGCGCTGCCGTAAAACGCAGTTTAGTATCAATCGTGGAACCGGCGAGGGTCGTTAGGCAATCGGCTCAGGTAACGTGCGGAGTTACTGCTATCATTGCTCGGTTATGGATACTGTAACTTTGCGATATTAATTATTATTATTATGTTGTTGCATTTGTATCAAACCTAGAATAACATTTAGGTACTAACACGCTAGGCTCGAGAGGAAGGTTTATGCAATTTTAGACATCATCACATACTTTGGTCTGATTCTAAGGTAAAGAGCTATAAAACAGTTGTGTTATGGAAATTAGAAACGGAACCACAACACTCATACCTCTACCCGAGACAATATAGAAAAGTTCATTTTCTACATTTCCCTGACTGGGCATTGAACGCGGTAGACCAAGTCCGCACCCTTATTCCCTAAAAACTAGCAATCAGGGCCATAACCATGAACTCTTAAAACAATCTCAAAGTTGTCAAATCTGTCAATTTTGGTACGTCATTTCATACAAAGTTTGACAGAAATGATAATGTTTGACAGATTTGAGATTGTTTTAAGAGTTCGTGGTTACCGCCCTGCAATAATCGCGCAGTCATCGCCCGATTGGCTTAGTGTCAAAATCTATAGGCAGCACTGTCTCGATTGCTGTCAATTTGTTTTTGTTTTTTTGCTGTCAATTTGCGAATTTTAAACCAGAATTGCTCAATTTTCGCTTCAGCTTCGAATCAGGGTACCGGGGTGCTCGCGTCTCAGCTATGGAGATGGTCCAATCATCCAAGGCATGAAATGAAGTATTTTCATGGAGTCTCCTGTCTGTTTTTGTGCTAATAGGTAGTACTAATCTTCTGTCTGCAAGTCTGTCCAAGCCCACCACATTATCTTAATGTGCCTGTTTAGAGTTTGACGTATAAAAATCTCCGCGTACGTTTAAAGTGCTGGCCACTTTACGGCAGTAGTTGTCAATAGTTTTCAGTCTAAGCAAGATTCGTTAAACAGCACACGTTTTAAATTTGTTTTATATCAAATAACTTGTTATTTTTTAAACGATACGACGGTATTCTTACACGAAATGTTACCTTGTATCTTTATTGGATTGGAGTGTTAAACTAACAACTTACAGATCAATGCGCCTATAACGAGGGAATGCTTGTTGCATTCATTCGGAACTGACGCATTTGATGCATTCATGCATTCCTAATGAGAACCGTTTACGCGAATACCTCACACCCGATGTAGTTGCACGATTCGGCAGAAATTGAAATTAAAAGCAAATCATTTTTCCGCTTTTACCAACTTTAACAAATTGCAAGATGCGGAGTTTTCTAAATTGACTATTGGTTTGTTCTACTTATGTCTAAAAGAAGAACAAGTTTTTGAAAAAAATTAGATGGTCGGTAATATGATGGTAATAGGTAAAGCAGGTTAATTCCCAATGTCTGTTTCCAAAACTAAAATGGGTTTATTGTTAGGATCTGTATCTGATATCTAATCTGCATCTTATAACGATTGAATAAAACCGTGATCGTATCTTTTATTCCTTTTCATAATTTTATGATTTATTTAAACATCTAAGTAACTAGTTTCTGTGACTGTATTGTTAATCTGTTCACTGAAATAACAATCATAACTCAAGCACTTAAAATTGGAGACTGCATATTTTTATCCCAACACCGCTACGGGTCAAGTCACGAGGTCTTGCTTTAAGTTATTTCTGATGTAGCATCTCGTTAACTTTTTCAGTGAGCCAATATTTCGAGTCCCGCGAAAGCATCAATCGTACCGCTCCACTTATTTCATTCACTGGTTCAAGGAATAAGCTTGTAGTGGGGCACTTTTTATGGCCAATAAATGGTGTGGGAACGAAAAATTCGAGTAGTGAAGCGCCTCCTACATAAAGAATTGTGTACATTCGTAATTCATTGCAGAGCGGTAACCACGAACTCTTAAAACAATCACAAATCTGTCAAACATTATCATTTCTGTCAAATATTGTATGAAATGACGTACCAAAATTGACAGATTTGACAACTTTGAGATTGTTATAAGAGTTCTTGGTTATGGCTCAGTATTCGATAGTGAGAACCTTGATTACGATGGCTAGAATGTGCGGAGCTCTTAATGAAAAAATCTATTACGGATAAGAGGAATAATAGCACTAATTTATAAATAAGGTCCTGATTTTTAGATAACTTTTTCTAAGTGGCCAATATTGGCATACGTGTTCATACCGCCGAACAGCTGACATCAGGGGGTCGATTTAAAAAAAAACGCAAGTAATATCGTTTTAAGAATCCCCTAAGCGATACAAACTAACATAGCCTTTATTTTACTAAGAAGTAGGTTCACATTACTATTGTTCATGAGTGACTATAGTGTTAAAGTGACAGCGCGTATCACTGTCAAAAGTGATGTCGAAGTGATCGTGGTTATGTTTAGAAAATCGACAGGCAGTTTGTATAGAGTACCAATCTTTTGACAAAATATGACCCACTCAAACTAACCATGTACAATACACGACCGTTTTCTATTGTTCATAAATTGTCAAAAGTTTGATACGAGTAACTAGTTTTTTTAATTTATACTCCTTAAAATTCTTAAATCATTATTAGGTACTGAATCACAAAAAGTATCTTCATCTTACTGACTTTTACGAACGAATCTAAATATGTTGGCTATGATTCCTTTGAGAAAATTTATGACTACGGGCCTTAAAAGCATTATAAATCGCTGCATGTTCCAGATTTGGGCCAACACATAAAACATTCCCAGCTTTAAATATTTAAGCAGCCATCTAGAGAAGCAAAAGTTATGAAAATTATTAATTTCGAACGAAGTTTTGGGCGCGCAAGGCCATTATTTAATTGTTTTGTATATTTACTGGAGTTTTAGCATAGCTTGTGTACATAACTAATTCTCTTTAGCATGTTGCTTTCTATGTTCTTATTCTTCTTAATACAGCTGTGGCTCAATAATGAACTCTTTCAATTGTATTTTTATTTAAATTGCGTTTAAGCAATTACCGTGCTAGGTTTATCTACGAAATCTACGGAATGGAGGCATACCTCATGCGACGACAACTCCGATGGTGCGGACATGTTTCACGAATGACGGAAGAGCGAGTGGCAAAGCGCATCTTCTATGCTGAACTTGAGGAGGGCAAGCGAAAACATGGCGGCCAATTCTTTAGGTATAAAGATGTGCTTAAGCGGCACATGAAAAAGTGTCACATAGAGCCCTCGCAATGGGAGCAACAGGCTGCCAAACGACCTGAGTGGAGATCCATGGTTAAAACCAGGGTTTTCGAATTTGAGTCTGAACGGCGCTCAGACTTAGACGCCAAGCGCGACGAATTGAAAGCCCGTCCACCAGTGGCAATCAATTACAATTATATAAAAGGTATGCTCACATGCCCGCAGTGCGCGAGGACATTTACAAAAAAGATTGGCTACATAAGCCACATGCGTGCACACGAACGTCAACAACGGAGTTGAAGCAGTCGCCGTGGCCGAAACCGGTCGGAGAAGGATATATATATTTTAAGACAGCGAGAAACACTTGAAAGATTTCGTCAGCTCTGCTAACGTCTCGGTAGCTTAGTTGGAAAAGCACTCGCCCGGTATGCGATGGTCGTGGATTTGGGTCCCACCTGAGGCGGTCGATTTTTTTCAAGTATAATAAAAAATCTTTGTATTTATTTGTTAAGCGTCTGACTTAAACACAACACTGTTTAGTTACTGTTTTGATTATGGTCAGTCCCAGTACCTACTTAAAAAACTTGCGCATAAAAAAACATATAATGTGTTTGTGTACTCATGTTCAATTAGGGGCTTGTTCCTTCCTAGAGAAAAAAAGACATTAGTGTGAGGCTGCTCGGTTGTTCAATCAATCACCAAATGAAGTGGAGACTTGTGGGAGCCTGAAAATGTTCAAAATTAAACGTACTTTACTTATCACAACGAGATCAAAATGACAGTTTTATACAATAATTGTTTATATTATTTTCTTAGTACCTATCTATTTCTTTGTGAAAACGTATTTTTATTAAAGTTATTGAAACCTAAACCTAGGGTTTTCCGTTCGTAATCACTCTAAACGTAATAACTAGACTTGTCGCATCATGGGCAAACGTGTTTAGAATTAAAAAAAATTGTTTATTAAATACTTGAAAGGCAGTTACATTTGGTTATGGTAAAAACTTAAAACTAAACAGTGCAGAAAATGATGTTTTGCCTGAACTAGTTGGAACCTGTGCTTCAGGCATGAGAGAAAGAGAAAGAATAGTAACAAGACAACAACGTAGATCTTAAAACACAACAGCTAAATTTTATTTCAATCTTTTTTTCTCAATTTTGTAATTTTACCTTTAAAATTACCAACCTTTAACAAAGTTATTAACAATATATCAGAAAAACATAATTTACTTCAACTCCCTCTATTTACGTAGATTAAAACATTAAAAGACAAAGACTTGAGGAACTTGTACCGAGACATATTAGCATATTCCTTAAATTCTTATAACAAAAGTCAGAAGCGCGTTTGCTCAAACCATTTAATAAGCCCATTAAGCCACATAGTATATTATCTCCTAAATATCTCTACAACTTTGCCTCTGTAATTCGCTCGATAATTGTACTAACTCGGAGCGTTAACTTTGCGAGTAGGTACTACGAAGGAATTCCTCGAGATATCATGCTATGTGATGCGCAACCACTCGGTTAAGATTATGTTGCTTGTAATAATAATATGTGATTTATAGGAAACTGTTTTTTATCCTTACTAATATTATAAATGCGAAAGTAACTATGTCTGTTACGCTTTCACGCTGAAATTAGTGAACCGATCATTGTGTAATTTGGTGCAAAGATAGAATAGAACTTGAGAAAGGACATAGGCTACCCTTTATTGCAAAAAAAGGCTTAAAGGGGTGAAAATAGGGTTTGAATGTTTGTATGTATGCATTGGCAGTCGGGTAAAAATTGATTATGCCTCAAAGGGGGCAAGGCCAGGGCCATAACCATGAACTCTTAAAACAATCTCAAAGTTGTCAAATCTGTCAATTTTGGTACGTCATTTCATACAAAATTTGACAGAAATGATAATGTTTGACAGATTTGTGATTGTTTTAAGAGTTCATGGTTATGGCCCTGGTCTGGTATAATGACCCGTATGATACAAATGATAACAATCAAAGTCCCCTTAAAAATAATTACTTAGGTATCTTATCTTGATTTTGTTAGTCTACGTTTGCCATCCAGTTTTGCTTTAAGTATTTTACACTAGTTCACCATATACGTTTCGATGATAGCTCCTCCTATCCTCCGTAGCCGAGAAGCGAGCACGCCGGACTTTAAATGGCGCCGTCATCTCTGAGGTTCCGGGTTCGATCCCCGGTCGTGTCAATGTAGAAAACGAACTTTTCTACAGGGTGTACAAGAGAATAGGACACTCCTTAATATAATACTCTGTGTCCAATTATTTTGTACATATACAGGGTATATTGGCTCGGGTCTGGGTGTTGCGGTACCGTCGTTGATTCTGGTTTCTATAACACAAGTGCTTTAGCTACTTACCTTAGGATCAGAGCAATGTATGTGATGTTGTCCAATATTTATTTATTTATATACGTGAGTGAAGAGACAAACAAAGGTCGTACTAAATAAGACAGATTATAAATTTATTACCAACAACTACATTATCATAAACTACGCCAGACAACTTGGGAAATTCCATATATCCCACATTGACTCCAGCATGTGTAATCTGTAAACACTTTCTCTGTATCGGCAGAGTTGCTCAGCTTACTCGACATAAAGTTATGTAAACCCAAACTTAGCCACTTTCACTTAATACGCTGAACGCTAAGTTTGCCTTTCGTGAAGTTATGAATTCATTAAAAACTCTGACGAGGCAGCGTGGAATCTTGCTTTTGCCTACGCCGAATATGTTGCGCAAACATCTTCCTTTTAAAGGACAAGAAAAGTTTTTGTATTTTCATGGCAATGTCAAGAGTGATTGTGCAATCACACGATAACATTTGCAACTGGCTGTTGCCCGAGACATCGCTCGCGTGTTTAGTTTATTGAAAATATCTGACAGGACTATTCAACCGGGATAAAAATAATCCAATATATTAATCCAGATAATATTCTATACGTGTTGAATATTACCTCCAAATCCGTTCAGTATTTGTTATTCATTGTTCAGTTTTGGTACCACTAGTTTCAATTTAAATTATGGATTGTGCTGCATGTAAATTTGGTGCCAAATATTTGTTTTTTTTAAGTGGTTTTTGCGTGTAAGAGCAACAAACATCTATACTTACCAACTTTCCCATTTATTATATTAATATAATAATTCTAGCATTATAAATCCGTGTTGGATATAATGCTTGAATTTCAAAATAAAATGACATAAAAACGTACTGAACGTGTAACGTGTTCCAACACGAGCTTGGCAGTTTTTTATTTTCTTATTTGCTACTCAAGCTTATGGCTCAACAGTCAGCAAAAAGCATAATAATATGGGCCTTGTGTTATAAAACTAACAAGATTTTGCCTCCTGTATCATCATCATCACTAGCCTATATCGGTCCACTGCTGGACACAGGCCTCTCCAAAAGGAGGATTTTGCCATAATCGCCACGCTTGGCAGGCGGGTTGGCGATCGCAGTTTGGCCAATGGTGGAGAGGAGACGCTGCTGCCCGTCTTCTTATGGCGGTTCTCCTGTAGTCGCCTCTTACGACACCCATAGGACGAGAAGGGGTGGTGCAATTCTTTTAACGTGCCGGCACCACACGCCACGGCCTCCTGTATAATTCCACACAATCTTTGTTTACTAACAAAGGATTAAATAACATAACATGATTTTTAGAACGTTAAGTTTACGTAAAATTAACGTTTTCTCTAGCTTTACACTTGCCACAGAGCTTTATCAATGATACAATCTAATAAGATTAAATATACGCTATATAACGACTGTCAAAGTCTCGTATTATGAAATTGTCATTTTTGTAATTACAAATACCAGACAAAGATTTTTTCACTTCCCATATGTTCTTAAAATCCCCCCCCCCCATCTAAAAGCTAAACTTTTGGCTTGAAAAATCTGGAAAAATTCGTGATAATAGTGCTTCTTATGAACTTTTAAGGAAAATCATAACGGTTAAGATAAATCAGTTAGTATCAGAGTAATAGTCGTTCAAAAATTCCGGAAAACGTTAAAAGTGACTTGGCCGATTTTTTTATATATAATCCATGTTAGGATTATTCAAAATTAATAAAACTAATATTCATGAGATTTCTAAGAAATAAGTATTTCTAGAGCATTTATACGTACCTACGAACTATGTTATGTGCCGCTGCCACGTATAAAATAAAGTATATTGGCCAGAAGTCCATAATTTTTCTTTGTTTTGCAATTTGAAATTGTTATTATGTTTTGTTTATTTTTGCAATATTGCTCTTTAATTTTCTTAAAATCGAAGCCAAAAGCAGAGTGTAGGTAACTCGTACCTAAAACCCATTTTACCCTCGACTTGATTATCCACCCTCGCCTGGGGCTCGGGTTAAATGGTGCGTTTCAAGCACTTGTTGTAATCTAATATTGCCTAGACCGGTCTTACGCTAATTGAGAAATTATTTTTTAATTAAATTTCATAATTTTATTCAATCAAATCAAATTCATTTATTTCTTAGAAAGTGGTACATACAAGATCTTAAAAAATACAGTAGATACATTCTGCCACTAGTGGCGTAGAAATATTTACATTATTTATAATTTAATAGGTATCAATAGGGATGACGATATACCTACTGTAGACTATACGGTGCATAGATTATCAAAAAATATTAACGTATTTTTTTTTCACATATCAAAATATCACTGAGATACACTTATTTTACTCCTAGGTACAACTTTTACTTAAAAGTGACGTTACAAACCCCTCTCCCGAATTAAGACGCGCTTTATCTTTGTAATTATTTGGTTGATTGACAAAACAAAATATTATTATATTAATCTAAACATGATTATGTTATGACTTAGCGATATTATAAAAGCTACACCAATTTGTCTGCCCGGTTTCCGTCATGATGAAAGGGGTCGCCAAGACACGTCAAACACACGCTTGTTAAATTCAACAACATCATTAAGTATATAAAGTAGTTTTGTTGTAAACAACAAGGCAAAATGTTGTATGTTTATGGATTTCAATAATGAAGCACCTACTAACCTTTTAGGCACCAATCAAATAAACTACGTAGACTTTTAGGCGAATGCTTGACAAAAACATGACAGTATGTATATATTTATTTTAGCGTGTACTTACTTCAATTTTTGACAACCTTTTTGCGCTCCGGACTACAAAACCAGCCGGTTAAGGATCGAATCCTGCAAAAGGCAACTTTTGTGATGAACACGAGAATTTGCACTTATGTCAAGGATGTATATGTCGTGGCCCGATCTTAGAATTAATCACTTCATGATTTGGCCAACCATTTCATAAAATGGTCGTTTTTCATGATGCGGCACAGTACCCGCTGGCCACATCATGATGTTGATAGGTCAGATCAATGAATCAGTCAGCGTTTGACGATATGATCGACTACTTCATGAAATGGCCAAACGTTGGCTGTCATATCATAAAACAGTTATATTATTCACCAGTAGAGGCGCTGATGTCGCTTTGTTATTGTGGTAACAACATGGCGGCGGACAATTATTCTGTTCTTGTGAATTGTGAAAGTGAATCAAAATGTCAATAGAAGATAAAATTGCAGTGAATTATCGCTAAGACATTAAGCTAGGTGATTTTTATGAAAGTTACTCGAAAAACAAGCTCAACGTCAAAAGTCGTGGAGTTTGACACGTAATTTAGGTTATTTTAATATTTTTATTTATTATTTTTCTTTCAAAATATATGTAATATTTATAATATTTAACTTATCTATTGAGAAAATTAATATTAAACAAACTCCAGTAGCTTCCAAACATATTATAGCTATTTTAATGATATGACCAAACGTTGATTAACATATCATCAAACGTTGACATTTAAACGATATTGCCAGTTTTGTTTTGCCGTTTTATGAAATACGACCATTTTATAAAATGGCCGGCCACATCATGAAATGTTTAATTTTAAGGTCGCCATAGTACAAGCTTTGCTTGGTTTGGGGATGGATAATTGGTGTGGTTGGTGATTTAATAATTGATATTATTATAATTTTATTCTATAGGAGAAACATTAAAGAGTTTAGAAAGGTTTGGAAATTTTCGTACTCCCGTAAACGTATTACCACTGCAGGGTATAGGCCTTACCTTAGGCTATGGTTTGGGCCATAATATACTACGCGGGCCCATTTCGGAATAAAAAGATGTTGTATCAAGAGTATTGCATACTCCAAAAAATGTATTATCAAAATAATAGTTGTTTGTCATTCGTCAAAATTGTAATTGGTAGTTTTGACAAGACCTTTCGTTGTTAAACTTATATTTCTTATTTATAAACAAACCACCCTAATTGCTTTAAAGCACAAGCAAGTATTATAAATTTACAAGAGCGTGTATCATAAAATATTCTAAAAAGAACGTCTAGTAATGAGAAGGAAACGTGATAAATTAGAAAACTTAATGAAGCATAAATCTTTGTTTACGGAGGAATACTTACACTTTATATTTTCATTTCATATAACGAACGTAGTCTTAATATTATGTTTTTATCGTGTTTTTAATATTATGTAGCATCATTTTTTCCGTTATCAACTTTGACGAAACGTATAGGTACATCTTGCCTGGTCTTACAAATTTAAAATTATAGCAAATTGATATATGTCACACATTTATTTGATTTGTATTTTTAGCATCACGATAAATTCGACAGATAACGGGGAAGTCACAGACTGATTGCTACGTTCGAATTTTAATACAAATATATTCGACCTGCCATCACCACAACTAGACAATTCAAATCATATCAATGCTGCTCTTTAACACACATGAATTCCGACCAAAATTTGGCGACTCTGTGGCATTGCTCGATACTCTGCTTAGATTATCCTTCATACTGGTGGAGGTACATAGAGAGCACGACAAAGAGCGTTTTAATTTGTAACTTTGCTCCACAATCACACCTACTTTGTAGCCTCATATCCCAGATCTGATCCACTCCTCAACAATATGTACAAAATCCAATTAGTCTTAACTTCTATCATAACAAAAGACGTTCTAATAAATTCTGAAACTACAGGTGAAACGAACGATGATCGCTTTTAGGTGAAGACTTAAGTGACTTCCAGATTGATAAACCCTGCGCTCGCCTTAGCAATACGTATTCACTGGGCATCATTCAATAAAGATAAATAGGGATAAACAAAATTCTTAAATCTGTAACCTTGGAGGAGTCTTAAAGTTACAGGGCACATTGTGAAACATTTCTCTTTAACTTTCAACAAAACTGTTTCACCTGTACTCTCAGAATTTATTAGAACGTCTTTTGTTACGATAGAAGTTAAGACTAATTGGATTTAACCACTTGTAAACCCTTAATCTCTTAAGAAGACCTGCAATTATACTCAAAAACAGGCTTGTTGAAGACATGAAATTGCTTAATTAATGAAATAGAAGTTACAAGTTCGTAGAATAGAACTTTCATGCCTTTGAATAGTTAAATAAAGATTTTCGAACGATGTCAAAAGACTTAACAAGTACTAAGTAGCATTAATACTACTATTCGTACTGATAACTTATTGCTACGAGTACAAAACTTATTATAACCTCATAATAAGGTACAGTAGGTTAGGACTTAGAGGGTCAAGGAGGTTCTTGTAAAGTCTTTTAAGGGTAGTCCTTTTCAAAGACCTTATGATCGTCTGAGGTGCATCGATTATTAAATGAAATTAGCTTAGTTTCAAAAACACCTAGTTTTAAATAACTAGTTTACATCACACCCACATAATTGTTCCAAGTAAATACGTAAACCTTATCAGGCTATATGCGTACCTAACAAATCAAATGCTCATCTAATCGTTACCAAGCAGAAGTTATCAAACTATTGCAAAATGTTAGAAAATGTTTTCTGACTATTGCTTTATGCTTAAGCGTGGTTGCGCAGTAAAAGCGATATGCTGACAAATTTAACGATATCGTTCAGACGTGCAAAATACAGTCTGGTGCATTGTAACACAAAGATGTAATTCATCATCGTCATCATCATTTCAGCCACAGGACGTCCACTGCTGAACGAACATAGGCCTCCCCCAGTAACTGCCAGAACGGCCAGTAGGAAGCGGCCTACTTCCAGCGTCGTCCTGCAACCTTTACTAGGTTGTTAAACGAGAGCCTGTGTTTGAGATAATAATTACTTACTTTTATACTTCTAAATTTCTGAATTGAAGAAAGAGGCATTTACCTGATATCCTCGCGATATATTTCTAGGAGGTACCTCCAATCTTGTGTCTGGTTCGTCGGGTCTCTCGCTGCGATTCATAATCACTTGTGAATTTTGGTTTAATGTTGAGATTTTTATTTTCGAAAAGGTTTCTCGCAACTAAAAGTACTATTTTTGATAAAGATTTGGTAAAAAGATTTAAAAGAAAACGAAAAGAAAATAGAAAGTTTTTTTTTTCAAGTATTAAAAATCATAAATAAACCTAGCATGGTAATTGCTAAAAAACTAAATTTAAAGACAATAGAAAGATTTATTTTTTGTGCTATGATATTATTAATCTAAGTACAAAACAGCCTGACATGTGACAGATGTGCTATGTGTCATAGAAAAATAACAAAAAGCTTTAATTCAAAATATTCAGCTCCTATTGTGCACAAGCCTAACCTGCCATTTACATTAACCGGCCCATCGAATGTTAGAATAATATTCAAGTCTCCATAATTTAGATTACCGTGGGGAAATATTATTCTAAGTAATTGTTAGCGTTGTTAAGTAAAGCTACCCTAAATGAGGATTCCATTTATTTGCGTCGTTAAGTTGCCAAGTGTTTTGAATTTTTTAAGTATTTTTCGTTATATTTTTTGTCGTGTCAACGGCGACTACATATGGACTTTATGAACAACTTGGTAATTGTCATAAGGTGGGCAGACAACCTGGTAAAGGTTGCAGGAAGCCGCTGGATGCAGGCCGCGCGCAACCGGACAATCTGGAAGTCACTGGGGGAGGCCTATGTTCAGCAGTGGACGTCCTGTGGCTGAAATTTTGATGATGATGATGATGAGGGCAATTTCTGTGGCCTTTGTGCCGCTAATTTTGTCATGCCTCCTTCAGGTGTAGGGTCAAAAAAAGCAGTAGAGTAGGTAAACCACAGAACAGGAGTGGAGCGCAGCGAGTCTTACTTGTTCTGGGAGGTAAACCATAACTTATAAGGCCGAACCACAGTATTTTTTGGTAATGAGAATTATTTAAATTAATAGCCAAATCCGTTTTACTTAGTATATTTACGTAAAACGTACGTGAAAACAACAGGAATAAACAGTTTTTAGGGTTCCGTTCCCAAAGGGTAAACAGGACTCTATTACATGGCTCCACTGTCTGTCTGTCTGTCTGTCTGTCCGTCTGTCACCAGGCTGTATCTCATGAACCGTGATAGTAAGAGAGTTGAATTTTTCACAGATGATGTATTTCGGTTGCCGCTATAAGAGGCTTTAAAGAGGCTTCCATACAACAAACGTGATTTTTTGCTCGTTTTTTATAGACAATGGTACAGAACCCTTTGTGCGCGAGTCCGACTCGCACGTGGCCGGTTTTTTCCCGCAAGTTGCTGGACACGATCAGTACATTGTCATCTAAGTTGGAGGTTTATCCTTTAACCAACTTGATATAAAACGATTGACAAGTGAATGAGATTTAAATTATCTATTAAATAAGGTTTTTTATATTTTCCTTGTTTATTTATTTAACTTGCAGACCAATAGAAAGGCGTTTAAATCAGGGGGCAATTTTTTGAGACATCTGTTTCGACTAGTATTACTTCAGCATGAATTATGTCTGACATGGTTTGTATTAAAACCCAGAGAGCATAATAATTATAATTAATGATATTATAATTTAAACTAATTAGTCTTTATCTGGTTTCGTAACCTTTTGAACGGGACGTTGCTAACATTGATAACAGTATAAAATAAAGCGTGTCATAAAAATATACGGCCTTACTACAAAAAGATAGACTAGCTTTGAACACTTGTCTAAAGATTAGTCAACCAATTAAAATGTTTGTTGATAACATGTCTCAAATGTCTGATGTGTCAACATTTTAAATTGGTTGACTTATCTTTAGACAAGTGTTTACCATTTGTCTATCTTTTTTAGTAAGGCCAATACTTTCTATGAAAACATATCTATCTCTCCCTACTTCATTTATCAAAGGATGTAGCCCTTCGTAAGTTGATGTTCCAGTTGACCTTCAACGGTAAATACAAATGGCTCCGTCCACTCGAACTCCGAAACAATAGGAATTTCTCAATTTGACTAAGTAGAACGTTTTAATTCTGCCTGTCTAGTGTGGACCCTCGTTAAATCAACAGTTCCAGTTAATAGTTTAGGTCTGTCGAGTTGTCTGGCGACTTTGAACAATCGGTTGTCTAACTCATACTTGTAGCTTAGAGAGATCAGACAACACAGAAGTGTTAATTTTTACTGCGAGTTCAAAAAAAAGGTAGCGGACTCGTAATTCTTTTAGATTGCAGAAAAAAAAACGCACTGCGCCCGCTGAATCTCTTTGAGTTTATAAGACGGTACGCTTGTATATTTTCCATGTTTTGTAATAAAAAAATACTTTTTCTACGCATTATACCGTTTTCAGCCAGGGTAAACTATAACTTTTGACGACCTCCGTAGCCGAGAGGCGATCACGCCGGACTATATTTGCGTCGCCATCTCTGAGGTTTCGGGTTCGATCCCCGGTCGGGTCAATGTAGATAACGAACTTTTCTACATTGTCTCGGGTCTGGGTGTTGTAGTACCGTCGTTGTTTCTGATTTCTATAACTCAAGTGATTTAGCTACTTACCTTAGGATCAGAGCAATGTATGTTGTCCAATATAATTTAATAATTTAACTCTGTTTTGAAAGTCTGAATATAACATTACAGCGATAGTCTGATCCTCGCACTAGACCAAGGACTTAGCAAGTCTTTTTACGTGATTTAAAACTCAATGAAACGGGAATTAACGCGATCATAATTTAGGTACAAAATGTTACCTTTTGCCTGACGTTCATTGAGTTTTAAATTATGCAACGCGTAAGTTTAAAAGTAAAATTGATACGTGAATTATTAAATATTTTTAGTGCAATAGTGTCTCTCTATCTGTTTGAATGTTTACAAACTTAAAATAGTACATGATGAGTGAAGTGTGTTGGCTTTTATTTTCTGGCTACCTCACTTGCCTATCGACTCAACTATCGCTCCACTAAATGGACGCGATTCTGAAGTTTCAGCTCTCGTTATAGTAATGTGCGGAGTAAGTGAGCAAATGTTGACCGCAGGATGTTGACTCACCACTAAGGGCCTACCCCATTCTAGATGAGATTAGTCTGGATTATTTGGGGCTACTTGTGGCAATTATTCTGATGTAGTTAAACCATTTTAAAGATGTAATTTAAAAATTTCAAAAAAGTCTTGGGCTATTGTAACACTACTGCTTCGCTCAATTCAGTGGCGGGCATTGGTTTTATTTCGAGGTATGCAGCAGGTACTTATAAAGTGTCTTAATGTCGAAAATATGTGGTTTTCTTCTTTAATACACATTTGTAAGTACCTACTGCCTACCTTATTTCATTTATCAGGTAGGCACTGCCTATTTGGCTATATGCACTGCACGCCCCTGGCTCAATTTAAGCCAGACAATGCACCAATGGGGGCTACTGTTTTGTGCTAACCAGTTGGCGCCACTGTCGAGTGAGGTCCAGAATAATACTCAGTTATACTTATATATTAAGTTTATGGGCCCTCTTCCGGGCACTTATACACTTCTTAAAAATATAGATTTTGACGAGGCAATTAATAAAGCAGCCAGCAGCAACATCTGTTAAGTGCGACAAGTTAATAACGTAATCGTAATGCTCTTCTGCATAACTTTAGCCCAGCGCTCAACTTCCATCCCGGTAGTTGCAAAGAATTATTAAGTATCTTCGACACGAGGCACATCTCAGACAATTTATTTCCTCAAAAAAGTAGCCCAGTAGACCCAGACCCTAGCAGATATAGAAACTAATCGTTTCGTAAATGAACACATACCTAAATAAATAGATAAATATTGGACAACATCACATAATTTGCTCTGATGCTAAGGTTAGTAGCTTAAGCACTCGTGTTATAGAAATTAGAAACAACGACGGTACCACAACACCCAGACCCGAGACATTATAGAAAAGTTCGTTTTCTTCATTGACCCGACGGGGACCGAGACCGGAACCTCGGAGATGGCAAAGCCATGGCATATACATACAGTCCGGCGTGCTCACTTCTCAGCTACGGAGGTCGTCAAAGATGTTGAATTGATCCGACACTTTGTGTTGAAGACAAATTGCTGCGCTACTACGCCAATCTGCTCGGTAATTTGATTTGTGGTACGCCGTAGTAGCATGAAGCATCCAATGTTGGGTAAAGTTATTAAATTTAGCGATATTTTGATAAATATACGGCGGTAAAAGTGGCAACAACAACGCCGTGGAAAAATGTAAACGGATGACCAAATTTAAAAAATATATATTTTTGAAACTCTTCTAAAACTGTATATCATGGCGTGATTTGTAACGCCATGATGTAATGCCATGGAAAATATAAGTCGTTGCATAGTAGTCAATAATCCTATACTGGATTTAAATCTACACCCTATATATCACTAGCTGTTGCTCACGACTTCGTTCGCGTTGACTTCAGTTTATTTATAATACCAAATATAGTAGCATTTTTACTTAAGGATAATGTAGCATTCTAATGGTCAAATATTTTTTCGAATAGACCTAGTAGTTTTTGAGTTAATTCGTGTCAAACATACAAAAATACAAATTATATTAAAAGTATAGAACTTAAATAAATATAATCCAAAAACATGTTTTCCACATTTTAGTATAATAAAGCTGCAAGCTAAATGATTGTCAGTTTCTGAATCAGCTCCGAACGTGTCAATTAGAAAATTGAAGCTCAAACCCCTCATAATATAACTGCGTCGTTGCGTATAAAACCGTTGAACGTATGACGCGTCACGCATTGATATTTGAAATATGCTCGCGTCACGTATCAGGCCTGAGGATAACAAATTTTGAGTGCTGAATGTTTGTTCGAGCATTTAAGCACAATGCGGAATACACAGTTGTGTTTTCCACTGATTATTTTAACCTCGTAGAGCCAGTACAGTTTTTAAAATTCACTTGAAAAATTACGACAGGTTAGCTAACTTCTATAGTAGCTAGTTGGAAAAAGCAGTCCCCTGTATTGCAAAAAGTAGTGGGTTAAATTATTACCTGAGGTGGGTGATTTTTATCAATGTTGTATAAACATGAACATCATATGACCTTCAACTGTGAAAGCGTTTTTTCTTTGGCTTCTATAAAGAGGGGAAGAGGAAGACCTCAGACCACCTGGCTGACGAATGTCCAAAAGGACATGAAGGAACTGGGTCTGCGGGAAGAGGACGCATTGCGATTGACCACGTGGCATCGCATGATTGGAAAAGCCAAACCCGTATAGCGGGAAAAGGCAAGGTCAAAGAAGAGGACTATGAAAGCGTTTTGTACTTTAAATCGAGTAATCGATATAGCGCAAGGGATATGCAAGCTAAAGTGGTAGAGCGCTGGTCACATTTGCTGAAGAACCATAACCGATGGGGTAGACTTGTTCTTGTGAAGACGGCTAATGTTCAGTTGTTCACGTAAGCTGATTATATTCATGTAGGTAACCAAATCAAGACCTCTGGCATAAGTAAATATAATTAATTTCAATTAGAGGGTTAATAAGGATAAAATTCAGTTAACGTTAATGCTCATGCATGAGGGGCTACTCGTTAACTTACATAAAAAAATATCACAAACTTCGCTATCCAAGTGGCTGGTCTTCCAACTGATATGTTTATTATTTTTCTAGACTTAAAATAAATTCATGACTATTTAATGAACGCCATTTTAGAGCTGTAGGCCACTATTTAACTAGATGTTAGGAACAGGGAATAAAATAAATAATGGCCGCAAGATAGGCAACATGTAATTTATGTCAAAATTTGTTCTTGGTACTATAATTAGTGCTGTTTCAAATGACACATTTTTATTGGGCAGGCATATAAATAGGTTCGTCTGTCTAGGACATAAAAGTTGAGTTATCTATTCAATTAATTTCGATTAATTTCAAACTAAACAAAGCTTTACAATAGTTTGTTACGAGATTGCTAACATGTAGGTTATTTTCGAGTTCCCGATATTTCGGCACTGTTGCAAGCGGTTTCGCGGTCAGATACTGTTAGTGTTGTGTGTCGAGAACAGGTGCGAGAAAATAGTGAGTTTGTAGACAATGGTACCGGCACGCGCAATAAAAGACAGCAGACGAGGGTAGACCGATCTGTTTGCCCTTAACAACTTACCCGCAAGATCTTCAGTTACTCCGTGATCATGGCGCTTGCAACAGTGCCGAAATATCAGGAACTCGAAAATAAGGTACATGGTAGCAATCTCGTAACAAACTTTTCTAATGTTAGTGAACATGAAAGTTTAAAACAATATAAACAAATATAATTTTTTTTTTCAAGTGTTATTTATCTTCAATTAAACCTTGCATGAAATTGCTAAAAACAAAAATTTACAATGTTTAAGCATTCTGATCTTAACCAATAGTCAAATATTTGTAAAAATATTTCTATAGGATGTTGACGGTAGTATACTACTCAGCTATACATATATGTAGCTACAACATTGATCAGAATACGCTGGCTTTGACAGCGAGAAAAAACACTTGAGGAATTTCATCTTGTCACGTGACGTCCTCGGTAGCTTAGTGGTCAAAGCACTCGCCCGGTATGCGATGGGACGTGGGTTCGAGTCCCACCTGAGGTCGATGATTTTTTTTTCAAGTGTTATTTACCTTCAATTAAACCTTGCATGGAATTGCTAAAAACAAAAATTTACAATATAAACAAAGCTTGTACTATGGCGACTAGATAACGGATAAACATACTTAAATACGTTTATAAACATCCATGACTTAGGTACAAACGCTTGTGCTCATCACACTAACATTTGCTCCTTGCGGGATTCGAACCCGCAACCGCCAGGCATTGTAATTCGGAGCTCGAACCACTACACCAGACGGTCCTCAAATGTTAACAATCGAATGCTAATAGTAATATTTCTATTCAAACATAAAAAGACTATGGTTTTATTTCAAAAAATTCAACAAAAAAAAAACAACAATATTACTATTGTCTTCAGTACTGTAGCCAAGCCCAAAAGATGTGAGAGATCGTTTCCCATTAAAGCAGTCAACATTAACATATGTAATAGATATTTCTTTAGAAATTAGAACTGTACATATAATTTCCATACAAATACAAAATGTTATCAATTTCTCTCTAATACTCTGAGGTATTTAAAGCTCGCTCCAAAATTAACGTCAAACGTGAGAGAAACGATTCACTGTTGAAGGAATTTCATACCTTTTGTTCTGTCAAATTATAACGTGCTTATTTCGAAATAGATTAGCAACAATTTTAAGTGATGTCCCGAATATTAGGCCGATAGAATATCAAATAGTGTAATATTAATTTAGAAGTACAAGTAAAGCTAATTTTGAGATGGCACCAGCGATTTTGGGGTTTTCAAAAAATTGTCAAACATGTATCAATATCAAAAAAATGTGCTCGTAAAAAAAACAAAATGTATTTGCTCATGACTTCAAACAAGTCGAGGGCCATAACCATGAACTCTTAAAACAATCTCAAAGTTGTCAAATCTGTCAATTTTGGTACGTCATTTCATACAAAATTTGACAGAAATGATAATGTTTGACAGATTTGTAATTGTTTTAACAGTTCATGGTTAGGGCCCAGGGCCATAACCATGAACTCTTAAAACAATCTCAAAGTTGTCAAATCTGTCAATTTTGGTACGTCATTTCATACAAAATTTGACAGAAATGATAATGTTTGACAACTTTGAGATTGTTTTAACAGTTCATGGTTAGGGCCCAGACTTTTAAAGAAACAAAGAAACATTTTATTACTCAATGTTGTTATGTGTTTTGGGAGTTTGACACACGTTTGCTAACTTAGTCACAACCAATCATGGACCTACGAGGGAACCAATAAATAAGTGATCAAATAGTCACTTAGAGTTACACTTATATTTTAGAGATACTTCGATAAATAAATAAAAAGTTATCTAGAGTTAAAATATTAGACAGAAGTAGCTACAACATTATATTCCAGATGTTTATTCTCAATATTGCTCACGCACAAATATTTCCAGGAATTATTTAGTCAAATTATTATGTTAACTTCAACACCCTATTTACTAAACGTACTTTACTGAATTCAGAATACGATGTCTGTCTGGTCTCGTGGTTTGCGCTCCGGACTACAAAACTAGTGGTATGCGGGTTCGAATCTCGCAAGGTGGGAAGTTGGTGTGCATCTAAGTCATGAATTAGGTATATTTAAGTATGCTTATCCTAAAACTAGTCACAATAGTACAAGCTTGGCTTAGTTTTGGGCTAGAAAATTGGAGTGATTGCTGGAAGAATTTATTAATATTATTTCTAGTTGTAATAACAATTGAATGACCCTAAACAATAATTTGAAAGTCAAATAGTTCATTTATTTCCTTTTTAAATGATTTTATTTACCACACAAATATTTAACTGGTTCAGTCCCAAACAAAGTAGTACGTTCAAACCATATTAAAGTCTCCAATTTTCTATGACAGCGTAATGCGTGGCTTTATTTCCTTCTGTGTTCACTTGTATACCCATTACAAGTAAAAGGCCTGTCAAAAACAGCCGGTTCCATTGTAAAAATAACACACTGAAAACAAGATAATACGAGTAGATAATAGTGTCTGCTTTGTTATTAGTATTCATCTTTAGGGCCTCGGTGTGTGTCCCGCCAATGTCAAGTTTTAAAGATATATAGCCTTACTACAACACACAGTGTTGAACACTTGTCTAAAGATTATTCAACCAATTTCTAATGTTGACACATCAGGCATTCGAGACATACCTATTATTAAGAAACATTTCAAATTGGTTCACTTATCTTTAGACAAGTGTTTAACACTACTCTATCGTTTTGTAGTAAGGCCAATATTATTTGTAAGTTGTTAGATTGGAATTTGACAATGTGTCCTTTAGCGTGGTGTGGTTCTTTCATCATCATCATCATCTTCATCATTCAGCCACAGGACGTTCACTGCTGAACACAGGCCTCCCCCAGGGATTTCCACATCAGCCGGTTGGAAGCGGCCTGCATCCAGCGTCGTCCTGCAACCTTTACCAGGTCGTTTGCCCACCTTGTGGGTCCTTTAGAAAAGATTAATAAACACCTACAACTATCGGCACGGAAGTTGAGCGCTGGGCGAAAGTTGTTCAGAAGACCATTACGATAAGTGATTGGCTATACTCGCGCGCCGAGCCTGCATCGCTGGCCGTGATTGGTTGTTAACTCCGCGCACTCGCGTCTCTGATACGATGATCGTCTCATAAGATGCGATCCAGCGATGCGCGTACTTTATTTAGATAATCTTTATTGCACACAATACGAAAGTAAAATAAAGAGGTCGACAGTTCATCCAGCGGCTTCCAGCAGCCTTGCCTACTTATTTAAGGTAGCAGGAAGCCGCTGAATACAGACGATCCAGAGACATTCTACGTGGGAGGGCTATGTCCAGCCTGGGACTTCAGGGGGAAGATTATGTTAACAGAAATATGTGCAACTAGACGGTTCGATTGCTATGTGATTACAGCTTAAGGTAGAAGTCAAATATAGAGAAACGGGTATAAAATAATATTTCAGTTATCCACAAATTGTTCCGGATAATACACCAAAAATAAGCATGACAATGAGGTAAAAAATACTTAAAGCCAATTTTGAAAACATTGTGTTTTTTTTTGTTTTTAACCCGAACGAGAAATGTATACTTGTTCTGGTCTTATTCAAATTATAGCAAGTGGATTTTGACAAATATAATATTACAATTTGCTAGGCAGCTAAGGCAGACAACGTTAAGAAACTCATACATTCGTAGATGTCTGTATGCAGGCAAAGTCCGAAATCGTCTGGCTTCCTAATCTTAGGATAGGCCTGATGGTAATCGGTCTAAATGCACTTCATAGATTTGTTGCATACAGGATCAAGGTCAAGCATACTACGACTAAGAATGGGATAAAGTACTTATAAAAGGGAGTTTGACAGATATGTCGTTCGTTCTGCACTGTGTACCAGTTCTATCACTTTTTAACTTAGTAAAATTAGTTAGTTCTAAAATTCTTGAATCAAGAAACATGAGTGCTTAGTTAGGTATCTAGGTAACATTCGCTTGGAGCCTCATCAAGGATCATTATTATCTCAGAACGAAATTATGTATTTACCCTTTGAATTGACCTTGAAAGGGCACTGAGTCGGCAAGTCTAAACGAGACTATTAAAACAATTGAGTAAAGTTTCAGCTGTGAACAAAAGACAACGGTTTTTTACTGGGATCGTTGGTTAACTGGCTTTGTTAGATGATTGTGAACTTTTAACAAAGGGCGCTGCACATTATAAGATAAGAATTAAGATATGTCTTGCTTAAATTAAAACAATTGACTGTCAAATTAGAAGAAAAAAAAAATAACACGCTAATAACAGTTCACTTTAATAAATGTTGGAAGTAATATTTACGAGGAAACTTTGAAAGGAAGAATGTGATATTATTTGACAATACAATAATTTGATCCGAGATGTCCGATAGGTGGACAATGAAACTTTTTATCGGCTAAAAAGTTTTCTTGTCCATCATAAAGTAGTTTAGGCTCATTTTACATCTTTTGATTATCATAAACATTATTATTTATGACTTGTATAATCTAGAGGTGGATACTGGAACTCTTAACTCGTTCTGCCGTTCAATTTTATTCGTAATGGAATTGTAACAAGTGTGCCTTTTTGACAATCGTATCAATCCTCCTCCATGTTTAAAACATTACATCCGGGTTACGGACCGGGTTAAATCGACCGTGGTCACAGGCTGACTGGAACAGCGATGTGTTCACTCCGTATGCGAGGCAGATTCTTCATTCATGATGATATTATTTTCACGCCAAATTATGCAACACCAAAGTTTAAAAGTAATTTCTTCTCATGTTCCTTAGCAGTTGAAGATCGTGACCTCGTCTATTTATCACTTAGATGAAAATCCCTTTTTCAATCATCGAAATACTGCGCCCATCTGAATGCATTTACAAGGTATTTACAAGCAGATCCAACATTGTGTTGGTCTTCGATCGCATTGTCTTGCCTTTGCGAGGTTATAGAGAACTTTTCGCGAAATGAGCCCATAGTACAAAAACTGGCCAAGTCCGAGTCGGACTCGCGCACGACGGGAAAACGGCAAAAAAGTCACGTTTGTTGTATGGGAACCCCCTGTATCCTTTTTTTAGGATTTGTCGTTATAGCGGCAACAGAAATACATCATCTGTGAAAACTACAACTCTATAACTATCACGGTTCATAAGATACAGACTGGTTACAGACGGGCAGACAGACAGACGGACAGCGGAGCCTAAGTTTTATGGTCCCGTTTTACCCTTTGGGTACGGAACCCTAAAAATAAGCAAAATAATCGCAGAGTCATCGCTCGATTGATGATTAGTAACAAAATCTATTGGCAGTAGATTGCTTTGTTTCTATTTTTTGCTGTGTGATTTTAAAGCCGGAATGCCTCAAATTTCGCTATCGCAGTGCTTGTGCAAGATAAGTACGTAATAAGAGTGCGGATCCCGCTTATGACGACGTTAGGTATAAGGCGTTCAGTAATCCGTAATTGCTACAGGATGGTTTTCTTTGTGCCGAAAACGGTCCAGATATGATGCATAGTATCAAATAACAGCACATTACCAGTGTCACCAAAATTAAAACTTTTAAATCCAGAATTAAGTTGTTTCAACGAATCACTTCACGATTGTAAGACAATATCGCATCACAAAACGCAAACAATCTGCGTCAATTACTAACCAGCGGTTACGAAATTGCGTTACGTCACATAAATCACGTTACATACTGTAATCGTGTTACGTCGGAATCCGTTCACGAGGTAATAAGCTGGCGGTGACGTGGCGTTACCGTTTTGCTCAAAGTTCAGGTTAAATTTATTTGAATAAATATTGTTAAGGTTATGTGAATAATCAACGGTGGCTAGCTTAAGAAAAACAAATGCAATTCAAAAACAAAATATATAAAGTTAATACATTGATATAAGTGGCCAGTACGTTAGTACATAATTCATTTTTTTTTGCGTTTAGACAAAACCAAGGCCGCTCCACGATCAACCTTACCAAATAAAAGACAAGAACAAAAGTGAGCCATTGATTGAGAGAGTTTGTACATAAATTGATACTTACCAATAAATACATTTATCTTACTGTGCGTATTACTAAGTTATCCTCTAGGCCAGACTACTAAAATATACCTGTTTGAACAAGGTAATTCTATTACAAAAGTCCATAATCCATCAATTTTCCGTTTATCAAATAAAATATACCCGAGATACCTAACATGAGAATAAATGATAATCATACTAAGCTACGACCAAGACAGATTGTCTGTCCATTCATCACTAAGCTACAATGAGAATAATTCAGTAAGGCCAATATACCTAATATACCTACGTATTAAATAAGGACACATTGGGTCAAATAAGTAAATAAAATATAATATTTTTTTCAAACTACAACTAATATATTAGGTACTTTTAATATTATGTGTTGCATGGTAGATACACACTAAAACACATACTACTTTAATATACATATTACTTTAATTCCCGTTTTAGTGTTTATTGTACACGAATTTAATTAATTAACCACGCGTTAGTTTGTGTAACTCTAAAGTTACTTAATTATGAAAATTAAATTAATTCATCCACAATTTCAACTTAGTTACGGATTACATACTCCGACAGACGACCTCCGTAGCCGGGAGGCGAGCACGCCAGACTTTAATTGGCGCCGCCATCTCTGAGGTTCCGGGTTCGATCCCCGGTCGGGCCAATGTAGAAAACGAACTTTCTTAATGGCTCGGGTCTGGGTGTTGTGGTACCATCATTGTTTCTGATTTCTATAACACAAGTGCTTTAGCTACTTACCTTTACTTTTATCCTAAGTTAGGATCAGAGCAATGTAGGTATGTGATATTGTCCAATATTTATTTATTTTTCAACCTGGTTATGTCCAAAATTCCAGTCAATTATTAAATTTTAATATTAAAGCAGTTTTTTTAGAATCATACTAAAATGTGCACTTTGTATTTTCTGCCTGTCTACCTCAAAATCAAATAGAATCTAAAGTCATAGGGTACATAATATGAACTTGAAAAGAATAATGCCTGTCATATTAAATGAGAGCATAAACTACATAGTCTACCTACCTAATATCAATACCTATTATAAGTTGTATAAATTATTATATGTTACTTAACTTATTCATAATCATATTATTTCTTTTTTTTTGCATTCGTTTTTTATTGTTACGTACCTACTTTTTTCCTTGTTCAAAATTCAAAATATCTGTCTCTGTTACTCATTTTGTATGTTATTACGAATCGACCCACTGCATTCAGTTATGCTTTGTGTAAGCCTCAAGGGGTGAACACCTCGGATAGATGGGATCACGAATAATCACGATACAGGCTATGTCTTAATACCCAGCTATTAGTTACACAATATCGAGCTATTTCGTAATAACAGTTGTAATGGGGCATAAACATAGTTATTATTGGAACTGGAGGTGGTTTCGGGATTAATGAGCAAATAATTATACGTTATTTTCCTTTTCCTTCATAACAGTAAGATTAGCGATGGATAGACGTTTGACGATTTGTTTGGTAAAGCGTAGTGATTGGCTTGAGCGCTCACAGTCTTGGGGTCGATTCTCAGTTCGGCTACTCAAGGCGAATAAAAGTTTGTTTTCTGACGACCGTCTGGTGTAACAGTTTGCGCTCCGGACTACAAAGCATGGCGGTTGCGGGTTCGGATCCCGCAAGGGGCAAATTTTAGTGTGATTAAACGAGCATTTGTACCTTATTCATGGATGTTGTAAATCCATTATCTGGTCGCCATTGTACAAGCTTTGCTTAGTTTGAGGCTAAATAATTGGTGTAATTGTGGAAACAATATAGTTTATTTATTTATTTATGTGACTAATGAACCCGACCCGGTCATTTAACCCTTTACGCGACTTGATAAAACAAAATAATTGTCATTACGGTTGTCAAAACATACATATCTGCGGGGTAACCATGAACTCTTAAAACAATCTCAAAGCTGTCATATCTGTCAATTTTGATACGTCATTACATACAAAATTTGACAGAAATGATAATGTTTGACAGATTTGTGATTGTTTTAAGAGTTCGTGGTTACCGCCCTGAAACCTCAAGCTTAGTATTATTAAAGTTACAAAAAACTTGTGACATCAACATATCTACCCCATTTGTAAAAGCCTAAAATCTACATTCAAACCTGCCTTTGTACAAAAAAAGAAACCGTCATTCCATTTTTCTTCGCTTCCATCGCCACTTCAGTTAATGCACACATTTTCACATAATAACATGTAAACCTGCATTTTGTTGTGATTTATGAATCTACGTTGACAGGTGGCGGGGAATTGTTGTACAATATTTTGTATTTCGTAGGGGACATGTGAGATTTCATCATTGTGAATTATGTCTTCTGCATTTTTAGGTTATAATAAAATAGTGACAATATTTCTGTTCTGCGGGGTAAACATGAACCACAAATTACGTATAGCGGCGGCGCGCTAGACAGATAGGCCACTCGGAACTAAGCGTCAAAATCGTTACGCACAAATTGACAATTGCGTTTATATGCAATCTCGGACGATTCGGGGCAGTACTACAGCAGACTGTCACTCACGACAGTTTTCTACGCATTGATCATTGTTATGCGAAAAATGGATATAAGCGTTTTTATTAGGTACTGCTGCAGTGTGTTTGGATGTTTGAATACAACACAAAATTGTGATTACACGTTCTTTAAATTTCCAAAATAATATTAAAAGGTATATAAAACTAGGTCTAGGTTTTCTCTTGTAAGAGTTGTAAGTAAAGTAAGTAAGTAGTAAAGGTAAAGATAAGTTTTTATAGCTATCAATCATTCATTTCATAACACTACACAATCAGCAGGAATGAGCTTTTAAATTTTACTTAAATCGTCATTGGTTTAACACCAGTGTTAAAACACTGGTGTTAAACCAACCAAGGTAAGCGTTGAATAAAAAAATATAAACATATTAAATTATTCATTGATTTTTTTACATTGTCGTTGCTAGGATAAATACGCCACCTAGAAATGTCAGTATATGTCATAACAGTACCTAAGTAATGAAGTTAGTACGTATAATTTCTAACAACGCGCAGCTGCCGCCGCTGTTAAAAACGACAGTAATTGAAGAAGCCAAGTTGGGGAGAGTAATTATTGCTCTTTCTTCCCATTTAGGCCTGGACGTATGATAAGATGAATGAATAAACTAATCGTTGTATCGGTGTAATAAGGCACACTTATTTATTTCAAAAATCAGAATAGCAACCCTAGGCAGTCAGCCCAATTTGGGCAGTTGTTTTCGAGAACGGCGGGAGTGGACCTTCTGTATTTTTTCTATTTTGTGCATGAACTCTTAAAACAATCTCAAATCTGTCAATTTTGGTACGTCATTTCATACAAAATTTGACAGATTTGATAATGTTTGACAGATTTGAGATTGTTTTAAAAGCTCGTGGTTACCGCCCTGGTATCAATATGGATTTAATATTTTTAGTGAATAGACAGTAAAATACATAAGCATCTTCTTGTTCTGGTATCTATTTAGATTTAATATTTTGAGTGAAAAATAATAGAATATGCACCAATGATCAATATTGATGATCGAAGTTAGGATTCCAGAACTTGGCAAAGACCCAGAATAATTCATTGCTAAAAGTTCATCATACTGTTATGACTTGAACCGGAATTATAGAACTTTTCACGCCACAACGCCATCGTGTTGGATATTTAAATTATGTCGTTTTTTAGGGTTCCGTACCAAAAGTGTAAAACGGGACCCTATTACTAAGAATCCGCTGTCCGTATGTCTGTCCATCTGTCCGTTTGTCACCAAGCTATATCTAATGAACCGTGATTGTTAGACAGTTGATATTTTCACAGATGATGTATTTCTATTGCCGCTATAACAACAAATACTAAAAACCAGAATAAAATAAATATTTAAGGGGGCTCCCATTCGACGAACGTGATTTTTTGCTCGTTTTTAGGGTTCCGTACAAAATGGGTAAAACACGACCCTACTACTAAGGCTCCGCTGTCCGTCTGCCTGTCTGTCTGTCTGTCCGTCTGTCACCAGGCTATATCTCATGAACCGTGATAGTTAGAGAGTTGAAATTTGCACAGATGATGTATTTCTATTGCCGCTATAACAAGAAATACTAAAAAAAACAGAATACAATAAATATTTAAGGCGGCTCTAGTTCACAACAAACGTGATTATTTTAGCTGTTTTTATAGATAATGCTACGGAACCCTTCGTGCGCTAGTCCGACTCGCACTTGGCGGGCTTTCTTTAAAATAATGTGTTTTGTAATTGTGTAGCAGTAAATTTTCGTACAAAAAGCGATAAATGTTGACCCCCTAAATTATATTTTTTGTCGATAAAATTAGATATCGCACTAAGTCTTAACGGGTTAGTAGAAGTACCGCCCATATCACATTGTATATTGGTACTGAATCGAATGACACCAAAATTGCCTCTTTTAGTGAAGGCTTAGGGGGTGGAAACATTATCGCCCTAAACAATATTTCAGAAGGCAAAAGTTGGCAATCTCTAGGACTTGGAAAATGTCTAGGATTTGCAACTATCTTTATCGCACGAGGCAGAGCGGCGTGAAAAAGATAGATTTTTTGCAAATACCTACTCGCGACGCGTATCTGCACTACACAATCCTCTTAATTAAATTAAAATGAGTGATTGCACTTTGAATTTTGAATTTGAACCCGCTGATCACGTGGTTTTAAGGAGTGTCCCATTCTCTTGTACACCCTGTATTGTGGGAATTAATTCTAGCAAAATTGGATAAACCGCCTTCATAAGCAACTTAACGGTTTGAAAAGCATTATTATAAACTTAGAATCTTGGGGCATAACTATGAACTCTAAATCGCACTTAATTTACCGACCGATACTCTAACCAGCAGGGCTAGCATGCGCGCATCGGTTATTTTATCGATAGACAAGACAAATTTTGTCTTCGACGATAATTTTGTCGTTTTCCCTAAACTAACGGATCACAGACGTCTCGAATCCTTTTTCTTAATATTTTCAGGGTCTCCCGTTATTCGTAGCCATTTATTTTTACGTTATAACACAGCATTGCCATCATATTTTAGTTTTTTCTATGTTATCGTCGAAGACAAAACGACATATTTACGTCAAAAGTCGATAAAATGTCACGACGACGAAATTTTATCGTGTTGCGCATGCTAGCCCTGCTTATAAAACAAAACAAGGTTAGAGTAATAATTGTTTTAAAACCCGATAGTTAAGAAACATGATGGCGCGATGTTGTATTGTGTCAACCAATAACAAATAATAACTATTTTAGAACAAGTGTATAAGTGTTTAACCGTCTATTCGTTCCGCTTTCTCCCTCATTAAAACAGCTTTCCCTACATGCCTCTAAATAAATGATGAGGCGAACCCAACAGCCTGCTTATCGATCGCGAACCGTCCACACAGCCTTAAAAATCTGTTACGAAACATATCTAAATATAATCCTTTTGTGTAACTCAACAAAGAACAATAAAAAGTTTACATCTAAATTTATGTAAAGAGATTGCAAAATGTTTAAGCATTTACACGAGAGAAAACTATCAAAGCTAATTTATATTAAAATACAATAGGGATGTTGACACCATTCTTCAATAATTCTAAGTCATCATTTAAAAAAACTAAGACTTTATTTTAGGCCTAATAGCCCAGTACAATTTCATTTATTAGAAAAACAGATTTTAGATTGCTTTAAAATCGATAAAAAGTAAGGCAGTTGAGTTAGGTGAACAGTGACGTCATCCGATATCGCCATACAAATTATAAGAGGAGCGTTTTGACAGCTCATAAAAAGTATGTCAATTGATTGGTGGTGTCAACTAGCCTATTATTGACTGCCTCACGTGGCGGTGTTAGCTCTACAACAACTGAACTACGAACTGGATTCAACAGCAAAATACTTGAAAACTAATTCAAGTATTTTGCTGTTGAATTCAGAACTTCGGTAACCTGTCAATAGCCGATGGATATTTTAATTGTTTTTGCACTTGCTTTTATTAGATTATAAACTACTAACTAGCAAAAGTAACTGGGCCCACAACTTCGTTTGCGTGGACTACATGATGACACATAACGCAAACTGTTCAAATAAAAAACAATGTTTAAGCATTTCTGATCTTAACCAATAGTCAAATATTTGTAAAAATATTTCTATAGGGTGTTGACGGGTAGTATACTAATCAGCTATACATATAGCTACATCATTGATCAGAGATACGCTGGCTTTGACAGCGAGAAAAAACACTTGAGGAATTTCATCTTGTCACGTGACGTCCTCGGTAGCTTAGTTGGTAAAGCACTCGCCCGGCATGCGATGGGACGTGGGTTCGAGTCCCACCTGAGGTCGATGATTTTTTTCAAGTGTTATTTAATTTCAAAAAAACAATAATTAGAAAATATCAGAAACATTTCACCGGGATAAAAAGTATCCTATGCGTATTTGTTATTCCAGATGATATTCTTTAAATTTGCAAAATTTCATCCAAATCCATTCACCCGTTTAACGCCTGGGTGCCTAGTACGAGTTGCACAAAACAACTAAGTCACGTTACCGATCGAAAAGTAATACAAATTACCATTGACGTTTCGAAAAAAGTAAGCGAAACGACTATTTTGTTGCACTCGAATTAGGCCCTCTTTGTGTCACAAACATTTAAACATCCTCACAAACTTTCGCATTTATAAATTAGTGGGAAGTGGGATGGGATGGGATTGGAAGTGGGAACTGGGAAGTGGGAACTGGGAAGTAGGAACTGGGAAGTGGGAACTGGGAAGTGGGAAATGGGATAGGATGGGATGGGATAGTGGGATAACTAAATAATAAGCAACACGTAACTAACTACGTCATCACATCGTGAAAGTCATTTTAACTTACTTCAATGTTGTATCGATCTGAAACTTTGTTAGTATGTCAATCAGATGTTACGAGTATCATCTAGTTAACTCACGAATCCCCAAGAGGACCTATATGCGATTTCGTAACTATATCATTTCCGTTGGATCTCGTTCCTCTGCGCCAAGGAGTCAAACTGTTGATAAAGCCAGGATATGAATGAGAGAACAGGTAAATAATGTGAGACTATCATTTCCCACGTGCTTTTGGATACGCGAAGAACTGAGACCTACTATTCAAGTATTTCGTTCATTCAGAAGTTTAAATAAACGTAATAAATAGAATTTAACATCTGTATTATGTCAAACGTTAAAAAATCCTAAATCCTGAGCCAAAATATGAAAAACCAAAAAGTTGTTTATATTTTGGCTCAGGATTGATACAAGCGAATGGTTATTTTAATTCATTAGGCTAATAAATCCGAATGAAAGGTTTTTTTTTATAGTAGGTAGGTCTTCTGTTACGTGCCATCGATAGTGTTCATGTGGTAGAACACTTTGTCTTTTTTTTACAGACACTACGAAAATAGGTATGGTTACAGCAAGGAAAATCTTATTTCATCATCATCATCATCATTTCAGCCACAGGGCGTCCACTGCTGAACATAGGCCTCCCCCAGTAACTTCCAGATCGGCCGGTTGGAAGCGGCCTGCATCTGGATGCAGGCCGCTTTAAAAGATTTAAAAGTAACAACGCTGGCGTCGTCCTGCATCCTTTACCAGGTCATCTGCCCACCTTGTGGGTGGACGTCCCACGCTGCGCTTGCTGGTACATGGCCTCCATTACAGAACCTTTCTGCCCCATCGGCCGTCAGTTCTACGTGCTATGTGCCCCACCCTTTGCCACTTTAGCTGGCTAATCCGTCGGGCTATATCAGCGACTTTTGTTCGTTCACGGATCTCCTCATTTCTGATCTTATTTGGGCTCATTTTATTTTTTGATGTGTGGTCCCATGTATTAAAAAATGAATTTTACAGTTTTTTTTACTGTAATGTTAAATGATTTCAATTTAAATATTATCTTTATCTAAAAGCAGTTTCCTAAACCATTACCCTAACTTCCACCAACGACTTAGGTTTCCTTTTAAAATTATTAATAAATCATCAGAGCGCTGTATCGTATCATCTTCATCATTCATCTGAAAACTTCGAGCAAGTTAAACTTTTCCGACAAAGCGTCGGCACTCTAAAATAGTTGTAAAACCAGCAAAATTGTTGGGATAAAACAGTTTAAAAGGGCAGAGTTTCGTTGAAAGAGAGCATGGCTAGATTATATGGAAATTAGATAGATAATCCTGTGTTTTTATTTTTATAATACTCTATTTTTTACCCGACTACGGCGAAGCCAAAAGGAAGGGTAATGATTTTGGCAGTCTATGTATGTATGTATGTATGTATGTATGTATGTATGTATGTATGTATGTATGTTTGTATGTTCCACCGTAGCACCTAAACTACTGAACTGATTTTAATGAACGAGGTGTCAATAGATTCGTATTAATGGCCCGGGTAAAATAGGCTGTATAAATTTTATCAAAATTGTCTCAGACGGAATTAAAACGTCAGTTTTTAACCTAAAAAAAACTTAAATTGTGATAATCATCACGTGTTTGGTATCAAAAGAAAGCTCTTGGCTAGCACATTACGAATATGTATATATATCATATTGTTTCAGTCATAATCTATACATTTAAATGCTTTGTCCTGAATGACTGCCTGACGGATCAACGCACAGCCTAAGCCGCTGATCGTAGAGACCTGAAACTTGGAGTGTGTGTTTTTTGTATGACGTAGGCATTAGATAAGAAAGGAGTTTGCGAAATTCAACCCCAAAGTGGGTGAAACTGGGGGGCAAAGTTTGTATGTAACAACGTGATTCCATGGTCCAATCTACTTCAAATTTTGCATGAACATTCTTTAACAGCATTGACGGAATACATATTTTGTATTTTATTGAAATGCATCCCCTAGCGGGGTTAAATAGGGGTAGAAAGCTATTTTGGGGGTGATTTGCTTCGAAGTTGATATCAACACTCCTTAGTGCTATAGGTAAATGAAGAATTAATAAAAAAATAAGTTTAAAAAACTATAACCCGACTACGTAAGAAAGTGGTCTAAAATGGACGAAATTCCGAACACATTTTTTTCACATCAAAATAAAGTATTTGCAATGTCTTTGTGTTTGACACTACATGACAATGACATGACAACCGTCTTTAAAATAAATTATTTTTAATTCTTCATTTATAGCAAGCACTAAGGAGTGTCGATATCAACTTCGAAGCAAATCACCCCCAAAATAGCTTTCTACCCCTATTTAAACCCCCTAGGGGATGCATTTCAATAAAATACAAAACATGTCTTCCGTCAATGCTGTTAAAGAATGTTTATGCAAAATTTGAAGTAGATTGGACTATGGAATCACGTTGTCCCATACAAACTTTGCCCCCCGGTTTCACCCACTTTGGGGTTGAATTTCGCAAACTCCTTTCTTATCGAATGCCTACGTCATACCAAAAACACACACTCCAAGTTTCAGGTCTTTACGATCAGCGGCTTAGGCTGTGCGTTGATCCGTCAGGCAGTCATTCAGGACAAACCATTTAAATGTATAGATTATGACTGAAACAATATGATATATATATATACATATTCGTAATGTGCTAGCCAAGAACTTCTTTTGATACCAAACACGTGATGATTATCACAATTTAAGTTTTTTTTAGGTTAAAAACTGACGTTTTATTTCCGTCTGAGACAATTTTGATAAAATTTATACAACCTATTTTACCTGGGCCATTAATACGAATCTATTGACACCTCGATCATTAAAATCGGTTCAGTAGTTTAGGTGCTACGGTGGAACATACAAACATACATACATACATACATACATACATAGACTGCCAAAATCATTACCCTTCCTTTTGGCTTCGCCGTAGTCGGGTAAAAATAAATTATTTTAAAGACGGTTGTCATGTCATTGTCATGTAGTGTCAAACACAAAGACATTATTTTGATGTGAAAAAAATGTGTTCGTAATCTTCCTTAAACTTAGGATTCGCTACATATCTATGTAATCTTCTTTATGTATAAAACAAAGTCGTATTTGTTACAACGCTTATAACTCGAGAACGGCTTGACCGAGTTTCATGGTTTATAATTTGTTGGATTTGTCTCCGCCCCGAATGGTAGAAAAAATAATTAAAAACTGGAAAAGCTGACGACAAAAAAACTGTTAAGCGTTACGAAGTTCGCCGGGTCAGCTAGTTATTAATAAAAGTAAACTAACTGATCTGAAGACTGGAACTACAAGATTTCTATATTACAATGAAGTTCTGATGGTACGATGGAGGTAGTAAAAGGCAGTCTAGAGACCATTTTTTGAAGCAGGAGCAGGTGACGCAATCATTGAGGATAATGTACTTGGACGCAATTATCATTTGGGGCTAGCCAAGTAAAATAAGGCGGACTACAGCCTCGCTCTGTTAATTCTGACCATGAACATGACAGAAGAGACGTTACTAAAACGAATGAGATATGATATAGCATACCAGCAAGCCAAGCTACCTACTGTACCTACAGACAATGATGGTGTGATAATGATGTGATGACGTCAGTCTACTGATGGACAGAGGCCTCTCCAAATGCACGACAGTGTTCCCAATCCTTGGCTATTCTTTTCCATCCATTTCCAGGTTTAAGTAGAATATCGCAATATGACAGCAGATATTAAGGTTTAAGTTAGGCCAGAAATTGTAATGAGAATAAAGATGTATTAATTATAATTTTTTTGTTGTTTTTTTTTAAATGAATACCAGTGTTAACTTATTGTATTGTGGCTAATTAAACGTAATAAATAACAAAATGTCATAAGCTTTAAGTAGTGCAAGAAGCCAAAAAAAGTGTATCTTAAGTATGATTGTGCTAATTAAATGTTTTGTACTTGGTAAGCATGTTTTTTTTTTAACATTATCTCAATAAAGCTCTTTAAAAACCAACAAAACAATTATAATTTTAAGTATTGAGTAAGGACCTAGGTATAATGTTTTTATGTTTAGTTTATGAACATAATTAAAAATAAATTTATTTTCTTTAATTTTGTCTTAGCTCTTTACTTCACTAAGTTTACTTTTGTTATTTACAAACACTACCGTTACAGGAAATAACCCCAATAATACTGATAGGTAGCGCCGCGCGCGATCCGCTCGCGAGCTGCACGCGTTCCGTTACTGCAATAGTTTGGTGCGCCTCCTTAGCGCAACTCATGCTAGGCTTGTACAGAGCGCGCGATCTGCGCGCGTGCATTTCCAGTTCACTTTCCAGGTAGCTCATAGGTCGCGCGGCGCATTCGCCAGACTTGAACGCGGCCTTAGGTTAAGACCAGATCTGGCGAACGCGCCGCGAATGCGCACGTTGCGCGCAGCACGGCCTGTGAGCTACCTGAAAAGTGAACTGATATAAATAATAAATACACGCGTGCAGATCAAAGCCTTGCATGAGTTGCGCTATGGAGGCGCACCAAACGATTGCAGTTAAGCTTCAACCAAACCAACGCGTTCAGCCTGCATGCACGTTGGCGACTTCTCGCGTGCAAGGCCAGTGTACATCAAACGCGCGGCCTAGGTACTAAAGTCCAGCCTGCATCTACCTTCCGTTCCGAACATACTCCTACCTAATGAATTTGGTGATAATGGAAGATAGCGAAACTAAAACCAAAGCTGAAATGCTTCTATAAGCAGCAGTTATTGAAGATGACAAAAATGAGGATTATTTGAAATAAATTAATTTATAATCAATTTGGTGATCATTATTGACGCGGGTTTCTTTTAAACAATTCGTAAAAAATCAAATTTTATAATAAAAGTAATGTGGATATTATCATACTATCATATCTGTCCATGACATCAAATGAACGCGGCCGCCCAAACGCGCGTGCGAACGCTGTATTTCGGACGCAGGACGCACCGGTTTGAACTCGTCGCTACAAATGGTATTGCACTATCCGAACGCCACCATGCACGCCATCGCGCACGCAGGAGGAACGCTTTGGTTTGGTCAAGGCTTAACGGATCGCGTGATGCGCGCGTGCAGCTCACCTTAACTTCTTTTCTTAGAATGCTACCATGTAGATACTAAATGGCTAGTGTATTATGTCGATAGGGAAACGGAAAAATATTAAATAAAAAAATAAGTTTAAAAAACTATAACCCGACTACGTAAGAAAGTGGTCTAAAAAGGACGAAACAAGTAAATAATTAAAATAGAAATCCAGAAATGCACAGGTACAAAAATGGTCAAGGTAGAGCCGTGGTCGTACCCACTGTACACCTACTATGATATTGTGGGTGCCAGGAACACTTCCATTGAAATGGTACTGTGATGGTAGGTTACATACAGTGGGTGCGACCACGGCTCTACCTTGACCATTTTTGTACCTGTGCATTTCTGGATTTCTATCTTAATTATTTACTTGTTTCGTCCTTTTTAGACCACTTTCTTACGTAGTCGGGTTATAGTTTTTTAAACTTATTTTTTTTCTAAAGTTACTTTAATATTGGCGATATAAGCATATCAGCTCCTAATGACTAAGTCATTATAGGAGATGTTTAGCTCATACAACAGCTTTTACTAAAGATCCAACAAAGAAATGCCAAAAAATACTTTTACATACAAAATAGCTTATGAAGTAGGAGTTGTATGAGATTAAAAAGTAATTAAATGCAGTAAAAACAATCACATTTGCAAGTCGGGGCAGCCTGGAACTGAATTTGCACTTAGCTCTTTATTTAGATATTACTTGATTAAATGTTATTGTACCACAATAAAATTCAATAAAGTAATTTTGTTGGTTGCTCAAATTGAACAAATAAATACCTAAAGTTTACCGTAACTTATGATATTACGCATAACCATGGTTTTAGACGCAATAAATCTGTTCAAATTTAGAGCCAGGTTTCTGACATGCGTAACATAGACAGGGACTATTTGTAATCTAGGGCTACACAGTTACACATCCAGTGATATTTAAATGTAAAGGTTGTCTCACAATCTCATATAAAAAACCAGCCAAGTGCAAGTCGGACTCGCGCACGAAGGGTTCCGTACCATTATCTATAAAAACGGCAAAAAAATTATGTCTGAAAAGGGAGTCCCCTTAAATATTTATTTTCTGCTATTTTTCAGCATTTTTTGTAATAGCGGCAACAGAAATACATCATTTGTATTTTCAACTGTCTAACTATCACGGTTTATGAGATACAGCCTGGTGACAGACGGACAGACAGACAGACAGATGGACAACGGAGTCTTAGTAATAGGGTGCCATTTTACCTTTTGGGTACGTAACCCTAAAAATCGAATGTGACCGAGTTACATAACAGTTTCGTGTACAATAAACAAACATTGCGCATAGCACGCAACTTGGCAGGTAATAACTATCGTATACGAGTTCGCAAATACGCAGTTGTGGTTGCAGGTCATTACAGAAGTCATTTGTTTTGTCAGGTTTTACCAATTTTGCCAGTTTCACCGCTTTCGCAGAGTGTACGGAAAACTTTTCGCGCTGCCGCCGCAAACCCGAGTTGGTTGGGATTCGCTCAAAATTAACCTTCGCTGCTATGTTCGTGTTTTAACGGGAGTTTGTTTTTGAAAAGGACAACGCCCCTTAAAGGCATTTTATTATGTGTAGACACAGATTTATTAAAGAGGTTATTTATTGAATCGTTTGAGAAAACAAATTTCAAACGTCATTTGCGAGGTCTAGAGGTATGAGTATATTTGCGTTTGAAATAATGAACTTCATCCTTGCGTAAAAAAAATAAGTATTAAGAGTTAGTTTAAGGCTAGATAAAAATCGTATTTGACTATTTAAATATTATGGATTAGTGCTTAAGAATACTAAAAGTAAGACAGTTTTTCAATTATGTATATTTTTAGTTTTATAATCATTGACTTAAATATAAATAATTTATAGATTATATCTCTCATACACAAAATAATAAGTAAGGTAATATATTAAGAGACTAAAAGTTTGCCTTAAATGATTTAGAATGAGTGTTATCTTATTTACCCAGAGTATCCCTTCTAAATTAAAACGTTATGCCACTTTCCACATCAAAGACTATAGACAATCTCTTTCCTTCGAGTTGGGTTATACTCGTACACGTTTCTGTGTTTGTATTTATAGCATTTACGGTGAGCCAATCAAATGTATATCATACGTTAGCGCGCACTAGTGATGGGAACATAGTTTAGATGTTGTCTTTAAAAGTTTTCTTATTATATTTTTTGGGAAAACCAATCAGTACTTTTTAGACGTTTTATAGTACATTCGTATTGATAAGTAGTATTTTGGTTTACCTAGCAATAAGTACTTTGGTTATTGGCTATACTAATTAGGTGAAACGTGTTTTTACATAAAATGAAAAATGACAGATTTTTTATTGATACTACTACCTAAATATTTACTAGAAAATGTATAAATTAGATTTATTATACAAAAATTCTATAAACTATATCGAATCTTACTATAAAAAAGTAGCTATCACATTAACCACAACTATGCGATGACAATGAAATAAATTTGTAAGGAGTTTTAAATGTGTTATATACAGGAACATCAATTGATTTTTTATACTATTTACTACTACTTACTACTATAAATTATTTTTTATTTATTTTTACTTTTTGTTAGGGCTTTTTTCGATTTGCGCTGATGCGATCTCCTGTAAAATGTTGTTTATAATCTTACTAGTTTTTGATATAGGGCAGCTCTGTCCTTAGGATTAAGACTTTCTTCGGGCCATAGGTTAACCTTAATTTTTGGCTACATTATCTACTCCACATAGTAGTTAATTAAAATTGGGTTACGTTGTCTACTCCACTTGTTAATCTTCACATCTCTAACGCAAACGGATGATCTGTCGTGCAATCATGCGTGAATGTCCGTTTACAGGCGGTCAATGGAGTGAGCCATGTACTTATAGGTAGTGAATGGAACCCTTTAAATATAAGCGACCTTATCGACGCCATATTCAGATAGCGTGACGTAAACCAATAAGCGGCTATTTAAGTTCAATAATAACATTACATCCAGGGTTTGATGATAAATGACCATTTATTTATTGCGTTTCATGTTGTACTAAGTAGACAAAAAAGCTTTTGAGTTTCGATTTTTATTGGAAAGTGTTCTTTTTTAGATTTTGATGTAGGGAGGGAAAGAAAATGATGAGAATCACCTTAATTTTTGTAGGGTGATCTTTTTAGTGTAAAATAATTATGGATTTGTATACAAAATGTACCTAATTGATATAAAAAACCCCTCTCTCTCTCTCTCTCTGGTTGGTGCTCAATTTTTTTTTTCACTTCTCCATATAATCGGAAATCAGTTATTCTCGAGTTAGTGTGCAAAAGTGATCTTTATTTAATTATTCAATTGTACTCGATTTTATGACTAAAAAAATTGATTGTCTGTAAAGTCGGTTTACGGACGTTAATTTTACGTGATAACGTCATAATAAATCATTAATGCTACTCGGATGCATCGTCCGATGGAGTGAAAGAGAGATAGATGCGTCACAAGCCGAACGCTTCGTTATTCTTTTGTTTCAGTATTTCATCTCGCAAAGGTTTAGTTTAATCAATCATTAGAAACACGTATGTGTTGATCAAACGGTTTCTCGTATTTGTCGCGATAAATCCAATCTCTGATCAGAGGCGTCGAGGCAAAAACTATTGTGACATTGTGATGAATTAGAAAGGAAGGAATAGTGGAGATTTCCTCATTCTATTAGTTTTTTCGAAGTTATTTGATGAAAGTCAGCGATGTTTAGTAATTATAAAAAAAAACACTTATACTAAAAAAATTTTTATAGTTATACATTTATATTATTACATTGGATACAGGCTGCTTCTGCCCCACTCGACATCTTAGGGCAGAAATGATGATGAATATTACCTACATCAAAGGGCACAGGGTAAGGTAGGGATTCGGCTAGGTATATCACAAAGGCAAGGAACAGAGAAAATGGTAAAATTATATTTTTAGGGTTCCGTACCCAAAGGTTAAAACCCTATTACTAAGGCTCTACTGTCCGTCTGTCTGTCTGTCTGTCTGTAAGTCTGTCTGTCCGTCTGTCACCAGGCTGTATCTCATGAACTGTTAAAGTTGGAGAGTAAACATTTCACAGATGATATATTTCTGTTGCCGCTTTAACAACAAATAAAAAAACAGAATACAATAAATATTTAAGGGTGCTCCCATACAACAAACGTGATTTTTTGCTGTACGGAACCCTTCGTGTGCGAGTCCGACTCGCACTTGGCCGGTTATTTTTACACCTTTACGTGATGTAAACGTTGACGAAAAATGTATACTATATTTAAACTATGACTAAAGAATATCCAACCAATTATCAAGACATTTCGCAAAAATATTTCAAGTTGTAAATATAATCCATAGGTTGGAACTATTTATATTGGTTGTATTATTTTGTAGAGACAAAAGCGTGTGGCTAAAGTTGGTTTTCTTTAAATAAAAATGTTTTTTCCATAATATTTTGCAATTTAACTGTACATGCTTTTGTGATTTTTTCTATTAAGTATTCACGCTTCTCTGCTATCTCTGCAAATCCTTTTAAGAATTAACTCTAGAGTAAAGTTATTCTGAAGTTAATTCTAACACAGTACCAGTTCGATATACTGACTTTGATATCGAAAACTAACTAATTCAACCCTAAAACTGGCTGCCTCAAATAGCCGAGATGCAGCGCTGACCGCTGACTCGAGATTGTCACTTAATAAATTTTATATAGAGGTCTGCTCGACCAGATTGGATCCCACTTGAGTTATGATTTGCTGCAATCAGCGATTCGGGGTTATTGTTTGGGGAGTCCGAGATCAAAGACTTGGATACTGGGTGAAAATAAAAGTGTTTTCTTTAAAGTAACTTTGTAACGGTTGATATAAAAAAGGTATGAAATGAAATGGAATGAAATTATACAGGATGTCCAAGAGAATGGGACACTCCTTGAAACCACGTGATCAGCTGGTCATATACAACAACTTTTTCTATGGGAGCAACATCGAAATTGAGTTTTTTTTTTTCAGCCATACAAACCTACTCGCATACCTCGATGATAATGTATGGAGCATCTGAAAATAGAATCAGGATTTCGATGTTGCTTCCATAGGAAAAGTTGTTGTATATCACCAGCTGATCACGTGGTTTTAAGGAGTGTCCCATTCTTTTGTACATCCTGTATATGTTGTATGTATGTAGGCCCTCCTCCGGGCACTTATACACGTCCCAAGGTATCTACAGACAGCAGTTATCAAAGACATTGACAAAAATGTATAGCTTAATACCAAATTTGTAAAATGTAGGTATTAACATAAATGCTGTTAACTAATGGTGAAGTTTATGCAAGTGCAAGTACCCACTTAGCGTCCTTAGATGTGCCCACGGAACTAAGCGCTGAAGTAAAAAAGTAGGTATAAAATATCATCTAGCTCAATGATGACGAGATTTTTACGCTTTTAATTTTTGGATCTTGGTCTCATATTATAAGTTGATGAATTAGATAACTTAAAGATTGATAGCAGTTAAGCAGGAATCGGTTTTATTTGTGAAAAATTAACGCGAGATTGTCACTATATACACGGTGTTACTTTGCATCCTTGCCATATTCACAGAGATAAAAGTAGGGAACAATACCTATTGTTTAGATAAACTAGAGACTCCCATAAATAATAGTACACTAAGTTTTTAGTAAATTTGGTTTTGCAGTACACATAGGAATAAGCCGATTTTGTCTCGAACGGTACGCGATCACTAATCAAGTAATACTACAGTATTTTGTGCCGATGAATAAGAACAGTGATGTGCATGCGTTTCGATAATTAGTGTTGTCTTTAATAGATTGTCGATAAAATAAAATACTCAAGATTTAAAAAAATAGAATTAGGTCTTTCTTTTTTTACTGATTTCTTATCATTGTCAGTGATATAGTTACCTCTGTAAATATGGCAAGGATGCAAAGTAACACCGTGTATATATAGGGGTCTGCTCGACCAGATTGGATCCAACTTGAGTTATAATTTGCTGCATCAGCAATTCAGGATTATTGTTTGGGGAGTCAAAGAAATAAAAATAATTTAAAATCAACACTTTTTATTTTTTTGTAATGTAGAGGTACAGCCAGCAGCTTTTAAAAGGTAAAGTGGTGAAGTTTTGTGTTGTAAAGTCGTTGTTTACAAAATTAGACTTTTGAGTGAGCAAGCGTATTCTGACTATTACTGCAAATAAATCTACCTCAATGATTTAGACTTGAATGAATTGAACTTTCGATTTTTGTTTTATTTTATAAATGACTTTAGGTTGAGCAGCTGTTATGTAATTGATATCAGATATAAAGTAGGTTATCTATTGTTTTAAACTTTCATGGTCACTAACATTAGAATAGTTTGTTACGAGATTGCTACCATGTACCTTATTTTTGAGTTCCCGATATTTCGGCACTGTTCCAAGCGCCATGATCACGGAGTTACACCGCCATGATAAAGTAGGCTAGTTAAGCAGTTGTCGGTTTTACTAGGTACTACATTAAAATTTGATACGTTTCAATAATGTTTAATGTGTTATTATTTTGTTTGTTTCAGGTACGATTGGTCCAAACTTATAATTAAGGTTTATCTTGTCGAGAGAGTTAACAACATACCTAGTGAGTTCTCAAAATAAGTAGGTAATTACAACCTTTGTGTTACGATTACGATGTTTACAAAACAATTTGTCTTGCTAGCACATTTTTAGACACGAACCAAGCTAGAATATAAAAAATCGTTTCCTAAATTATAGCCATTCAGAAATCATTTTCAGTTCACTGTTTGTTGTAAAAGCAAATATCCCAAATGTTGTTTCTAATAAATTTCTCCTTGGCAGCCGGCGTTAACGCGACGATTAGAATCTTAATATCGCTGAGAACTTTCATGTGAATGTGCCCTTAACTTTGAATCGATACCTAGTTCGTCGCGTAATAAATCATACGCAAGACGTTGCGTGAGCTTGAATAAATATTTTTGTGGGAATTCTGTGATTTACGAAAAAAAGACTTATAATTTCTTACGTCATGCTGCTTGATATAAGATAACACTAACACAATCGTCCCGAAGCGGAAAAGTTATAAAATTATAAAAAAAATACCTTATAATTAAAAAAAAGGTATATTTTGGGTTGCTTGGAAATATTTATATTAGAAATATTATTTTTTAGAGACAAAAGCGTGTGGCTAAAGTTGGTTTTCTTTAAATAAAAAATATTTTTCCATAATCTTTTGCAATTTAACTGTACATGCTTTTGTGATTTTTTCTATTAAGTATTCATGCTTCTCTGCTATCTCTATACTTCTAGGAATCTCGCAATTTTTTTTGACGTTGCATAAAACTTTGTACATTTTTTTAACTAAAATAACCCATATAGTGTTCTCTCTTTGTAATATTTTACAGCACAATCTTTAAATAAGTTTAACTAACGTAAATGTTAATACAGATACTTAATGTGACAAGGTTAATATTTCCTTTACTTTGAAATTGACTCGAAAAATTAACTTAAAATTGACTCATTCGTTCAAACGTTCCTCTTTAATTAAGTTAATTAGAAATTAATTAAGAGAATACCTGTCTACCGTAAATACTCATATGTTTTAAAACGAATTAATTACTGTGAAAAAAAAACCTTAGAATACAGGATGTAACATTTGTTTTTAAATTATTCTAAGGTAAATAGCTACAACCACAACACCCAGACCCCAGACAATATAGGAAAGTTCGTTTTCTACATTAACCCAACTGGGTATCGAACCCGAAACCTTTATAGTCCGGCGTGCTCGTCTCTCGGCTTCGGTGGTCATCACATTTAGATCGGTCAGTAGGAAAGCCTGGAACTATAAGAAATCTGTTCTTAGGAACCATGTCATCAATTTTAGTACTAGTAAAACTCCATTCATAGTACATTTAAAAAAAACTTGTAATCGAATCCGGACGTTTTAAAAATACTAAACACTATTTCTTTTTAGATATCAATTGTGTAGGTCTTAAGAAGTAAATGTTACAAAGAAGCTATCTAAAATGAATGAAAAATAAGCGTTTTATTCATAAATTTGACACCAAGTTAGTTTAAAAAAGTCAAATTTTAAATAAGCCACCCGAATTCATTGCCCGTTTAGTAAGTAAACGTATTTTATTTGCAACATAAACAAAAGCCGAGCGGGTTATTAAAATTACTCTAACAAGTTTTTGCTCGCAACTCGTAACCTCAAGAGAGCAATTACATTTGCAACTATAAATCAAGCCGCTGCTTCTAAATCTTATTGCAGAAAATTAAACATGAAAACGTTAGACGAGTGTGGAGTAAACTCTGTATTAAGTTTGTAATATCTAAATTAAATGAATTTTAACGTGGAGGTTACTTTTGGAGGTCATATTAGAATATTTGAAATATTAATAATAAATATTGGACAACATCACATACATTGCTCTGATCTAGGGTAAGTAGCTAAAGAACTTGTGTTATAGAAATCAGAAACAACGACGGTACCACAGCACCCAGACCCGAGCCAATACAGAAAAGTTCGTTTTCTACATTGACCCGACCGAACCTCAGAAATAGCAATCCCCTGGTTATTATTTTCAAATGTTAGTTTGGCTATGCCCAAGGGTTTCATACGCAAATGCAAAGACCTGTTTAGTCATCATCATCATCTCAGCCTATTGCAGTCCACTGCTGGACGTAAGCCTGCCCCAAAGAGCGCCAAAGAGCTTGTTGTCCCGCTTTTTCATCCAGCCACTGCCAGCCATCTTCCTATGGTCGTCGGTCGAGTTGCTAAGCTGGGGGGCGTCTTACATTACGTTTGCCGAGGCGTGGTCTCCACTCAAGAACCCGTTTACCCCACTTCTCAGAGTTTCTGCGACAAATGTGGCCAGCCAACTGCCACTTAAGCTTGCTATATTTTAGGAAAGTCCGTTAATCAAACCTGTAAAGTACGTACTGAAAATTTATGCAATAGGGATGTTGACCCCATTCATAAATAATTCTAACGCATCATTTATTAAAACAGACACTTTATTTTACGCCTAATAACTCAGTACAATTTCATTTAAGAGACAAACTGATTTTTGATTGCTTTAAAATCGTAAAAAAGTAAGGCAGTTGAGTTTATCGGATAGTGAAGTCATAATCCGATATCGCCATACAAATTATTAGGAAGATATCTGTTTTGACAGCTCATAAAAAGTATGTCAATTGATTGGTGGTGTCAACTAGCCTATTTGAAAATAAGCCACCAGCCATATTTTCGTCATATTTTTCCGACAGCTTGGAACAAATAAATGCTTTGTTGTAAATGTTATGCAACCACCAGCTCCGTAGCCGAGAGGCGAGCACGCTGGACTATTATAATATGGCGTCGCAATCTCTGTGGTTCCGGGTTCGATCGCCGGTCGGGTCAATGTAGAAAATTAACTTTTCTATATTATTTCGGGTCTGGGTGTTGTGGTACCGTCTTTGTTTCTGATTTTTATAGCCCAAGTGCTTTCGCTACTTACCTTAGGATCAGAGCGATGTATGTGATGTTGCCAAAAATTTTTTTTTTTTGCTATATTTTTTGGTTTGGGTTTCAGTAGATATAGTTCTTTAAAAAATCATGTCTTTACATTTTGGGACTTTTACTCGTCAACTTCTAAGCTGTTTCATGAGACAGACATCCCCCAGTAACAATGGGATCTGCCTGTATCTTCTGTCTCGATAACACATGAATGACGAGTTAGAGCACTAATATCGATGTAATCGCTTTGATATCGTAATTTCTGACCCAATGCAAGCTAATATAGTCCATCAGGTTGGTCAATTAGGTCAAAATTACACGGTTAATAAATTAAAACCCGGCAGAGCCTTAATTTTAACCCCGCACGGAACACGGACGTCGAGTTAATAATTCAAGTACATTGTACGAACAAATGCGGTCGGGAAAAGACGAAATTGAACGCAGTGCGTAGAGCAAAGTATTTTATTTTTCTTTAGTTAGTACAATAAGGTCACACAAATTGTAGCCAAGATTTACTTATATTACAAGTAAAATGCGCCAGAAAATATCCTTAATTAATGCTCTTATTTGTCTTTAGATAAGAAATTAGCATTCTTTTGTTACCAGGAGAGAGAGAGGTACCAGTCAATTTATTTTGCCAGAGCATGTACAGCAGGCTTAAAATGCCCAACATAGTTTGTTTTCTGAATACTCCTAAACCAGGTAACGAAACCGGAACCTTTCGATCAAGGCGAATTAGGGGTAAACGAATAATGTTTACCTGTAAGTATGTACTTGCCCTAGAAGAAAACAAGATCCCTTTAGCAGAACTATTGAGTAAATTTAAAATTCGAATATCTTCGCCTTATGAAACACACAGCTAACTTTTAGTTCACATTCCAATGAATTCAAAGTTATTCCGTGTTTAAAGCCTGTAATCAATCAAAACACCATAGATTTGATGAACTATTTTAATCAAACGCAATTCTTAACCTTATACGAAAAATACACTGCGCGAGGCAAATTTCATATAACGCCATCTGTTGGCTGAAATCAGAACTTGCAACTTAAGCATTCCTGCTTTCCAGAATAACTGTTGGCCACTTTCCAGTCTATACGCAGTCGCCCACTGTACATTGTTAAACAAAGATCTTGTTAAACTAACCCGCCGTTGTTTGCGGAGCTTTGACGACAAAACAAAGCGAAAGCCACCATCAAAATATAGGTACATACACAAACACCACGACTATAGTTTCATAGAGCAGGAAGATACAGTAAGCTCGCTTGATTATGTCAAGACACCAAACCAGTGGTGTCTTAATAAGGCTTGACGGACGTTGCCCGGAATGAAAATGTTAACCGGTTAGAAAAATAACTAATACATAATAGGTTGACGACAGCCTGGTGTTTGCGCTCCGAACTACAAAACCTGGCGGTTGCGGATTCAAATCCCGCAAGGGACAAATATTATGTTTGTCATAAGCACGAGCATTTGTGTGTATCTCATTGATGTTTATAAACGTATGTATGTTTATCCGTTATCTAGTCGCCAAAATACAAGCTTTGTTTAGTTTTGGGGCAAGATTATTGGTGTGACTGTAGAAAGATTTTATTTATTTATTTATTTATTTATTTACATCACTCTGACATCCAGGACTAAAATTTAAAAGGTCGCGCTCAAGACGTAAATACCTACTTACTTCATATGAGAACCAGTGATCGCCTAGTTTGTAATTTAGCTCGCGAAACATGCACCAAGAGTGTTGAGGAACGGAACCCTTATAGGATTACTTTGTTGTCCGTCCGTCGTCCGTCTGTCCCTTTATCTCCGGAACGCGTGGAGGTATTAGTTAGAAATTAAAACGATATCAGGTCTACAGTCTCTTGAAGCTGTGAAAAATCAAACTTTTAAGTTGCCACAAAAAAAGATACGGCCATTTATATATGTAATGAAAGTTTAAAATAATATATTTGTAATTAAGTCATAAAAAAAACAATTTTTGATAATATGTACCTACTTTTTCATAATAATTTACCTACAAATTTGAACGGAAACCTCGGTGGGCGAGTTCGACTCGCACTTGTCCGGTTTTTTTTACAAAAAGACTAAACCCCTTACCTTATTTAGCCATATAATTGTTTTTACATTTTAATATATTTAAGTAAACGGGTGGTAAAATGTTTCAGGGGTATATATCTAATCCTCAAAGATGTCGGTCATGCAGATTTTCTCGTCTAAATTCCTCGCTGTCAGATGTAAATTTTGCAGCAGAATCATGTTTTAATATTAGGAAAGAAAAATATTTTATAACGCAGGGTATGATATGGATGCGACAGTTTTATAATATTTAGTAATAGATAGTTGATAGTGGTTGATTTATAAATCTAAACTATAAATAGTTTTCTTGAAGTTTTATTGTAACAATAGACAACCTCACATACACTACTTCGATTCTAAGGTAAGTTACCAAACACTTGTATTATAGAAATCAGAAACAATTACAATACCATAACGCCAAACCCGAGACAATTTATAGAAAAGTTAGTTTTCTGCATTGACCCGACCGGCAATTGAACCCGGGACCTCAGAGATGGTGACGCCAAGTCCGTCGTACTAGCCTCTCGGCTACCGAGATCATCACAATTAAAATGGTCAAATGATACATACAAGGAGAGTATGCCTTTTTGTTTATATTTTTAGTTTTTTAAGATTAGGATTCATCATCATCATCTCAGTCTATTGCAGTCCACTGCTGGACGTGGGCCTCCCCCAAAGAGCGCCAAGAGCACGATCTCCCGCTTTTTTCATCCATCCACTGCCAGCCATCTTCCTAAGGTCGTTGGTCCATCGAGCTGGGGGGCGTCCTACACTACGTTTGCCTAGGCGTGGTCTCCACTCGAGAATCCGTTTACTCCACCTTTCATCGGTTCTGCGACAGATGTGGCCAGCCCACTGCCACTTAAGTTTACTACATTTTTGGACTATGTCCGTTACTTTACTCTTCTGCCTCATGATCGTTTCAGATTTTATCTTTTAACGAAATCACAAGCATCAACCTTTCCATAGCTCGCTGAGTGACATGTAGTCGGTGGGCCAGCTTTACTGTCATTTAGACGTCTCGGCTCGTCTCGTCTCTGGCACAGAGGAAGATTAGGATTATGAAACCTAAAAGCTTAAATGTTTGCTGTATCTTGAATACCTACTGGCAACAGTGTTCTTTTTCAATCAATGGTCGAATGACGCATGCAAAATATTATGGGGTCTTAACAAAATCAAGGGTTTTTGGGGTAAAAGCACATCCTTAACCGGTGATACCTTTCCTAACCGGAGTGCATTGAAAATGGGTCGAATAATTATAACCTGTAGACGTTTAAGGCCACTTAAATAAGGTTAAACATAATTATGTAACATTAAGGTTAACCACCAGTCAATTAGTTAAAATGGATTGGGCTATTAGTTTGGGCTGTTAACGTGTCTGATTTAGGCTTACTTTGTAGGCACATTAATTTTACTAATTAGAAATAATAATTTTCTTGAAATCATTAAGTACTTACTTTACTATACACTTGTATACAGGAGGCCTAGAACGAAAGTATTTCTTTCTTTCGGTCGTGTCAACCTGATAAAGTAATATGGCCAGTCTCATGTATCAATCCTTTGATAAATTATGACCAACTCAATCTAGCCGTGTAAAAAACCCAACCGTTTTCAATTGTTCATAAATTGACAAACCTTTGATATGGGGTAATCAAATGGATGTTTTAACTTGATCGGAAATTACGACCGACCAACCGATGCGCTTTCGTATTAGGCCCCCAGGTGCTTTTGAACATTGTGTTTATCAATACCTACTTACGAAAAATATTCTCTATGAAATCGAAACCGCTTTTTATTTCGGTTTATCTACACAAACATAAATGTTTTTTTAAACATTCATTTAATACTTTCTATGTTCCATGTGGCTCCTTAATTCAGATGTTTAGATTAAGGAGCCACTTTAACATTGATACAATTTTGGATATATTTAACTCCAAATTTTAGAAATTGTCCCACAAAGTTGTTTGATTAGTTAATTTCTTTTTAAAATCTGAAGTGGCTCCTCTATCTACACGGACATAAATGTTTAATGCCCCATGCTCTAGTTTATCTTATTTACTCGAATGCTATACAGAGTACAGAGTGTAGTTTATACAGTGGTTAAAATTTAAGGAGGCAAAAACTTTTACTATATTGTGTTCAACTTTGAAATCGTGGAAAAATTTTGTCGCTCTAAATATTAAGGTCGAGGTAGTGCCAGTGTATGAATTATGTTTTCACGACTTTGCTTTTGATTCCATGCTAAAATTGATTCGTATTGATTCACCTTCTTTAAGCACTAAACTCGGGTCGCGCACAAATGTTTGCGCGGGTCTATTGTTATTCAATTTTTTTTTTTCTGAGCCTACAGGTTCGTATTGGGTCGGACGCAACGATATTATATCGTTGGTCGGACGTCATGAATCAAATACGTAGTTCTGAAATCCTTCTCCGTTTAAACGAACTTTACCTTTTTATAACCGTAGTACAGATGAGTACGAGTAGAATGCCATTATTATATGGTCACCCTATTTTATTTATCGTTGTCTGTAGGCCGAGGAAAGTCAACAGGGCTTCTACTAAATAAACTCCACTTTATTTTTTGTTGGCACTTGTACTCTGGTCACGTACAAATGTCAGAGAGGTAATACACTAACCTTAAGGTAGATTATGTTTCGTTCTTACCTACCTTTTTCCTTTTTGCCAATCATATAGATCAATTCGCTAAACAATGAAGCGATGGTGTGCATACCGTTAAGGTATATTTATAGGGTTCTGTAGTTAACTTAGAAACCCGTATATTATTGTCATCATCATCATCATTAAAGCCAGGTCTCCCCCAGTGACTTTCAAAGTGGTGGAAGTAGCTTGCATTTAGCGGCTTCCTGCAACCTGTTTCATCATTATTAAATAAGTTTTTTCTTGGGAGGAAAGACTGAAGTTGAAATAATCAAATTGGATCCTGTACAACTGTAAACAGCTAATGTTTTCTGGAAATTTGGAAAACGTTAAATGAATTGTCTGAGATTGAAGACGTTTACAATCCCTGCAAGAATTTTGGGGTTGGCAATTGCTATCATTGTGGCATTAATGGCATAATCAGCATCACAAACAACGCCATTTCTATAAACGCTAGTTTCAAAAAGCCTATCTGTTGTATATTATTTATTCAACATCATTTCTGACATCGCTCTTTTACTGCTGAACAGAGCTGCCGAAAGCCTCCCTCAGTGACTTTCAGATTGACCGTTTGGAAGTGGTCTTCATCCAGCGGCTTCCTGCAACCTTTACTTTTTTTCGTAATTTTTATGACCCGATTAGTGTCAAACTCGTTTTCTGATTTGTTCCGAACTACGAATCAAATCTGGTACCCCTTGCATCCCGGGTTCTATCCCCGGTTCACAAGCGGAGCCTTAGTAATAGGGTCCCGTTTTACTCTTTGGGGACGGAACCCTAAAAATTTTCAATTCCGAATAAATTGTTTCGAGACTGGGTAGTGAAATTTTACCAATAAGTTACATGTTGTATAATATGAATAGTATGCGAAATTTAAGTTTATTTCGTCTAGATTGAATAACAAACTTCAATCTTTGACACTAACTTATTCAATTTTAGTAGCTGCCTTTTAACAATTGTGAGAAAAGATTGTGCAAATAATCAAATGTAAATAAGTAATCTTAATTAATGCGCAAACATTTTCATTAACACATTTAATTAATGCCATCAGGCTTTTTTATTAGCCCTTTAAGCTTTTCGTTTATTGCCGACCGTGAACAATGTCTATGAATAAAACAACTTATTTTGGGACTGCTTGTTTGTGGTTTTTCATAATAGGTTAATCAATTGACTTTATATTAATTAATGCAATAATTTTGTTACTAAAACTATTAATTCACCTTTCTTCAATAACAATTGAAGCTGTTCACAATCGTGTGTTCTAGGCTTAGAATCCCACTGATACTCAAAACCAACTTTCTGTCATGGTAAAAATATTTCTTTGTCAAACCCGAGTCTTTTGAAAAGTTCATTTAATTTTATTAAAGTTTATTTTTATTTCATTTTATCATATTTTAACTTGGAAATGAAGCCCATGTGTTGGGTTCCATTTACGCAATGTAACGAAGGACAACTTAAAATCCATGATAAAATAATAATATTTAAGTTAAAATATGGAGTGGTATGGTATATTCGTGTGAGAATAAATTAATTTATCCATATTACCATGGCTTGAAGTAATAATCTATCAACGCTTAGCGTTACGACGAATTAACAGAATAAAAAACACCATTGATTTAACGTGACTAAGGTCAAGAGACACAATAAAACATCTATTATTACGCGGCCACCGGTGGGTAATTGAAGCTTGATAGGTTATAGATCCTGAAACTATTATAATAAGTCGGCCTTCGAAGCCGAGAGGCGAGTACGTTGGACTTTAGGCATCACTCTCTCTCTCTCTGGACTCTCTGAGGTTCCAGGTTCGATCCCCGGTCGAGTCAATGTAGAAAACGAACTATTCTATAATATTGTCTTGAGTCTGGATGTTATAGTACCTTTTCTGATTTCTATAACACAAGTGCCTTAGCTACTTACCTTGGGATCAGAGCAATGTATGTGATGTTGTCCAATATTTATTTATGACTATTATGGAGTCGTCTGTTCATAGAGCGGGCTAGTTCTATTCATTCTTTCAGTACGTGGCCTCCGTGCAAAAAATATTGTTTTTCGAGAAATTATTTAGATAATTACATTTAATAATTTTTATTATTGAATGCTTGCAGCTTATATTCGGTACTGACTGTGACTGGATGACGGATAGTTAGACACATTTCTATGCATCCTAGACTAAGGGTCTGTTCCTATGCAGTGTTCATTTCACGAAAGTTAGCATTATTAAAATAGTTAGATACGAGATTGCTACCATGTACCTTATTTTTGAGTTCCCGATATTTCGGCACTGTTGCAAGAACCATGATCACGGAGTTACTCAAATCAAATCAAGCTATTCTAATGTTAGTGACCATGAAAGTTTAAAACATTATATTAGCATTATTATTCTTGTAAAGTTAGATCCTTTTATTTATTTGAGAACCTTTTTGTTTCGAAAAAGTGTTTGTTACATTATTATTATATTCGAGATCATTTTTCTTACAAATATTTAGTATTCTCGTAGCTGAATATCTCGTAAATGGCCACATTCAATCTAGCTTTTCTTATTAGAGCTCATGTTATTAATAAACTTCAAGTATCTCATTTGTTATTTTTATAGAGCCATTTATTAATTAAAGCACATTTTTCGTATAGCCGCCATTTTGATTGCCCATGCGTGAGAAAATAAACTGTTTTTTGAAAGTAATCTCGGATTTATTTACATAGCTCGATTAGGCCTTGTCGAAATATCAAGGGTCACTGGCATTGCACACATCTTAATCCTACCGCAACGTAAGTAAATACAGAGGGATTGCGACCAAAAATACGTGGAAATAGTCTTAGTCTTTCTATAGTTAAACAGCTTCAACTGACAATAGGTAAAAATGTTATAACCTGTAGGTATGCTCTGCCCCCTAACCATGAACTGTTAAAACAATCACAAATCTGTCAAAATATGTCAATTTCCTACCATGAAGTCGTAAAAACAATCACATTTATTGGATTTTGACAACAAACAATTTTGCCTATCATTCACTCATTTCAGTACAAATGACGTTAATTATGACACTAATGACAGCTAGAAATTGATTTCATATGTCAAAAAAATTTGTATGGAAAATTTATTTTTTATTGTTTTCTTAATTTCTAAATGAATGCTGTAAAAATAGTAGCAAGATACAAAAAAAGGATTAATTATATGTATATATTTGCATAAAACATTATGATACTTCGCTTGACTCTCCGGAAATCGTAAAAGCAATTATGCTATTTAGCAATTTTGATTTATCTTTTTTTTTATTCGTACCATGAACTGCTTTAAATGTGTTTGTTTAGTGATGTGAAAGAATGAACGACTTGTCTATATCTTGGTCGTCAGAAGAAAAGGAACGCAATATCCAAAACTACTGTCAACAGATAACTTTGTCTCTTTCTATTGTTGTATCTGCCTAGTCTATGCCTAATGTCATATCCATGAAAAACACGGAGCAGCTGTCCGAAACCAAAATTAAATAAAAAACGAATAGAGCAATATACTCTGAAATGAAAAAATTTAGGCGAGAGGTAATGCAATTATGTTTAGGTTTTATGGTTTTAAAAACTGAGATTGTATGCCAAGTGCTAGAAATTTTTGCATGGCACACAATTGAATCCGAACAATGAGCTAATTGAGCTATAAATTTTGACCAACGTTGAGACCTTGTTTCGGAATAGATTAAAAAGTCAACTTCTAATCTATATTTGTGACAGCTTTCAAATTATGACATTACCAAAATTTTGAATTGAAATCAATTAGCGTTACATAAATTTATTAAATTACCGGCTTTTTGGCTTTTTACTCCTTGTTAATACCATAAATACAAGGTACGTTTAACTATGCAAAATCAGATAGGTACGCATTTTGGTAGTAGTACCTATCGTGTGTTTAATTTCTCTAGAGAAAGTGATTATTTAATGTATATTTTATGCGATTAAGGGGAAGAACAGTGTGAGCAAAAGAAAACGCTTCAATAGTCCAACTAGCAAGTTACATATAAAGTTATCATTGCAAGGTAGGCAAAAAATTATTAAATCCATAACGTTTGGATGTTTGTCTTAAAACTGTCTAGATAGAAATAGAAAATCATTTATTTGGTACAAGACATACAGAAGTTGTTTAAACATAGTCAAGTATTAAAATGATATACCTATCCGCTCTCGATGAAATTCGGTGCATAGATAAATCATGACTTTCCTGGCATCACCAATCACCATCATCATCATCACCGTTCGCGTGACATGTTCCAAGTCTTTTTTCACTAGTTTCTAGTTTGTTTTCTCTTCCATGCATTCTGCATTTACTCATCATTGAGACATAACATCCCTTAGCATTCCTACCTATATTATATTTTTAAACTTTATATTGTACAAACTGATGTAATCTGATCGGCAGTTTCGTATTACAATGTTAGTTTTTTTATAGGTTTAAATTATCTTCTGTCGAAAAAGTGGCTGTATGTGAGCAGGAGAATTAAGCCTGTCCCAGACAGACGCAGCCTGTTGTGTAGTATGAAAGTCTCAGTACTATTCAAATCCACGCGGCTTGCGCGGCCGGAGCGCGGCTAGCCGCGGCCGCAAGCTCCGCCCACTTCAGCCGCCGGTGTGTGCGCTCGCGCGGCCTGGAGTGCGGTCAGTTGCAATTTTTTACAACTAGCTGCAGCGGCCAATTTAAAATATAGGTACGTCGGTCGTTCGGTATTTCAAATGAAACACACTCGCATAGTAAGATACAAAGAAATGACTCTCCAGGCCGCGGCTGGGACCACCATTTCTTGCCTACTCGTCATCGCGGATGGACGTCTAAACTAAGTCATTTAGAAGACAAAATACTTCTTTTGTTGGCTCTTCATAGAGATGGACAAAAAAGAAGTGTATATCTTACTATTGCCTGCGAGTGTGTTTCATAATGAAATACCGACCAACCGACGTTTATAAATTAGCCGCTGCGGCTAGTTGTAAGAAATTGCAACTGGCCACCCCGCAGGCCGCGCTGCAGGACGCGCAAGCGCACACACCGGCTGAGCGGAAAGTGGGCGGAGCTTGCGGCCGCGGCTACGTGGATTTAAATAGTAAATAAGACTTTCATACTACACAACAGGCCGCGGCCGCGGCCGCCACCTCAGGCCGCGTCTATCTGGGACAGGCTTTATCCCCTATCCCCTAAGAGGAAGTAAATTAATATCTTTATTATCTTAGGACCTTATTTATAATTAACTTTATTTTACTTATATATATAATAACGATTTGTTATTTTGGGTTTAAGGTAACCGGGTACGTTTTTTGTTACAAACCGAAGAGTAACGATCCACAGGCAATCGCTTGACATTTTGTAAATAATTTTCTAAGAAAAAAATCATTCAAATATAAAAGATTGGAAGGGTCAACCAGGTAACACTGCCGTGAATAAAAGGGCATAGTAATTCCTTAGGCAACGATGCCGCAGATGAACTGGCGAGAAGGGGCTCGGATATGGTCATAGAGGGGCCACCCTCGATCCTCCCCTTACCATATTCCCAACTGCGCGCCTGGATTAGACACAGTGCTTTATCCCAACATAACGAACGATGGACTCTGAGTACAGCATGCAGACAATCGAAACTGACCCTCTCAGGGGTCACACCCAAATTGACTCGGCGTATACTCAACCTTGAAAGATAAAATTTTCGCATAATCGTGGAGACAGTGACCGGTCACGGTGACCGGCTTGTCTAACTACAGATGAAACCGCTGCCCACGTAGTCTTGGAATGCGAGGCGGTAGCATCACATCGCAATGAAATCCTTTAAAACCCAAGGTCGCTCCGCGAAGTCTGTGAAAAACCCAGGAAACTTCTGCGCTTCTGGGCGGAGCTAGGCTGGTTGCAACCGTAACCATCACATCCCCCACGTATAAAGGACCGACTTTGAGTTTAAGTGCGGAAAAGGGAGTCCAATCTCATACTCTCATACTCATATGGGAAATAACATATCCTATTACAATAATCCCTATCTGACTTTTATTCTAATAAACCTAAACTAAACTAGGTCAAGATATTTCATTATTTTATTAATTTTACTTACTTTTGTTGACTTTGGTAAAAGTGGCGTCACTATCTGTTTTGCCCACTCATGGCAAACCTTCCTTCTCTCTCATCATTTTGCCATAAAATTAAGAACCTACCAAGAGCTTGTGCTAATAAAAAACCGGCCAAGTGCGAGTCGGACTCGCGCACGAAGGGTTCCGTACCATTTTCTATAAAAACGGCAAAAAAAAAAACTACGTTTATTGTATGGGAGCCCTTAAATATTTATGGTATCGTTTTTTAGTATTTTTTGTTATAGCGGCAACAGAAATACATCATCTGTGAAAGTCTTTAGCTATCACGGTTCATGAGATACAGCCTGGTGACAGACAGACGGACAGACAGACGGAGAGACAGACAGACGGACAGCGGAGCCTTATTAATAGGGTCCTGTTTTACCCTTTGGGTACGGAACCCTAAAAACATTTTAACTGAGTAAAATGGGTTAGCAAAAATCGGGTTACTTCAGGTTTTTCTTTTTGAGAGGAGGAGTCAAGGCACTCGAACATTTTTTTTAAGCAATAAGCTCGGGTTGCGCACAAATGTTTGAGCATACAGGTTAAAGGAGGGCCGTAGTCGACAAATTTAAAAAAAAATAAATTCATAGTTTAGTCTTAATTCTCAGAAACTTAGGGCAATTTTGTCATTATTTTTGACTATGATTCTAGAAATGTTTTTTAGGGTAACGGTTCCAAAGTTTAAATGAACAAAAATAATAAAAAATAACCACAGTAACCGGAAAATGGTTACAGTTTGACCAAATTTCTAAATTTTTCTTAAATGCCCATAATTTTCAAACTGCATAGGAAAGATTTTTTTCTGATTTTTCTCATGATGGTAACAATCAATCCTGTCACCCCGTTTCGGCTTGACGTTGAGTTCTGGGACACCGTGTATTAAACGTAAACGTTTTCTTGTAGGTATATAGATTTTTTGCATGGTCTTTTCTGGTCTTGTCTTCACGATAGAATTTAATGCATATTATTATGTTAACATGGGCTAGTTTCAGTTTGATATACTATTTACCTAACACCCTGTATATTAAACACGTCTTATTCAGAGTGCATTTGCTGGTCCGGGACTAAGATTAACCCACTGTTCTATTCCCACTCACCGAACGTTAGTTAGTACCTTGGTCCTGGTGAAGTGAGTAGGTTTTAGTAAATAGTTCACTTTATAAAACGGTCAAGTGCGAGTCGGACTCGCGCACGAAGGGAACCCTTCGAGCACCATTATCTATAAAAATGGGCAATTAAATCGAGTTTGTTTTATGGAAGCCCCCTTAAATACTTATTTTATTCCGGCTTTTAGGGTTCCGTAGTCCTGACAAGAAACCCTTATAGTTTCGTCATGTCCGTCTGTGTGTCTGTCTGTCCGTCCGAGATTTAGCTGTTGACTCTAGAGAGCTGAAATATTGTGAAGATTTGTAAATCAATCACGCTGACAAAATTATAGCATAAAATTTTGCAAAATATAGTTTTAGGGTAGCTCCGATACTAAATGAACTCCGTAGCCGAGAGGCGAGCACGCCCGACAATATATGGCGCCGCCATCTCTGAGGTTCCAAGTTCGATTCCTGGTCGGGTCAATGTAGAAAAAGAACTTTCTATACTGTCTCGGGTCTGGGTGTTGTGGTACCGTCGTTGTTTCTGATTTCTTTAACACAAGTGCTTAATCTACTTACCTTAGGATCTGTCCCTCTAGCATGAGCAACAAAACATGATATGATATAGCAATTTATCGCATATCTTTTGTCAAAATATGAACTTTTATCGAAAAAGCGAGCATAACCGTGATGGTCGCCGGCAAGGACATGCTTACTGTTTCAATAAAAGATCAAGTTGGAGGCTATGTTATCCATATATATATTTATATTTTGAAAGTAGAGGCAATAAATCGCTATATCATATCATATCATATCGTATCGTGTTTTGTTGCTCGTGCTAGAGGGTCAGAGCATTGTATGTGATTTTGTCCAATACTTATTTATTATACGAGTACGTGTAACGTGGGGGTGATTATTTTTTCATCGTTTAACCCATCGTTGAATTGGTCCCTTAAAATTATTTAGGGGTTGCTAAGACTACTTTTCGATTTAGAGTTCCGTTTGCCAAATATTAAACTTTAAATTGCCAATTTTTGTTCGGGTAGGGCGTTAATAAAACTAACTATTGGTTTTAAAATTCTGGAAAAAATCATGGTTATAGTGCTTTCCATGAATTTTTAAGGAACATTATAACGGTTAAGATAGACCTGTTAGTTTTACGAGTAATAATCGTTTAATTTTGTCGTCGTTCGAAAATTCCTTAAAGGGAAACTTGTAAAGTGACTTAAATGAAGACTTAATGAAATGATTGCTGCAATATATTGTGGGAACTACCACGGGCAACTATGAAACCCTATACTGCGCGTGGCACGACGCGCACTAGGCTGGTTTTTAGATTTTTTAGAACCCTAAAAATAGTATCGTTATGAGGTAGTATACATACTTTGAACTATCTATATATGAATGAGAGATAGCCGTAGTGTAGGACGCCCCCCAGCCCCATATGGACCAACGACCTTGGGACGATGGTTGGCAGTGGATGAATAAAAATTCGGGTGATCATGCTCTTTGGGGGAGGCTTGTGTCCAGCAGTGGACTGCAATAGGCTGAATAGATAGACAGTATGTATAGACTGGCTGGCCGGACTTCCCATAAAAATCTTCGCCATACAAATGGGCTCCCGTCGGCGTGAACCTGTTGGGCTCATCACACCGACTATCGTCCGGTGGCCAGTCATGTAATAGTGTGATGTTGAGGAGATGGTAGAGGGCCCCCTACAATCGAACATGCAACGCGCCAAACTAGTTTACTATTCTTAGTTTAGTTTACTATTCCTTTACCGGCGAGATCCGCATGGTTCGGGAAACAAAATTGTGACGGACGTATCGCTCTGCTCCTGGTTGCTGAGATGGTGGAGCATGCTTGCTGGCTGGAAAGTGGTGAAGTCAAGATAAACAAGTACCTAAATTCGAAGCAGCAATCGCTCGAGCAGCTTTGCTGCGTAAGATGAAGCACCCCGCTTCCTATACCTCTAAAAAGTGGCCATTGCGGATAATTCATTGAATACCTAGTTTAGTAAATGCCACCTTTTTTTCAATAGCAAGTGAAGTACTAAGAGACGAAGTGAGTAGCTGTGGATGAGTAAAATTTCAGAGTACCTTGTGTACCAGTTTGTATTATTAAAATAATTTAATGGGTATACATTTATTCTTCTTCTTCTTCTTCTCAGCCTTTTTCTACCATCTTCTTGGTGTAGGCCTCCTTTTTTCATGCCAGTCTCTTCTATCTTGAGCCACCTGTATCCACATCGATCCGGCTTCTCTCTTGATGTCATCACTCCATCGCATTTGGGGTCTTCCTACCGGGCGTTTCTCTCCCCATGGTCTCCACTCAACAACCGTCTTACACCAGGAGTCATGTTTGCGGGCGACGTGGCCTGCCCATTTCCACTTCAGATTCGCTATACATTTATTAACACTATTTATTCTTAACGATTGGCTTTCACAATATTTTTAGAAACATTGATAATAAACACTTGTGAGGCTCTGTCTTCATCGAATTCTGATTTTAACGACTTAGTATCTTGGATGCCTAATCATGACACTGCTATCTTTCTTCTGCTCCGGTACCAGGGGTACCTTATCAAGACGGTGTTAGCTTTTTTCCCCTCTGGTATATATAAGCTACATAAGGTAATTTAAAGTTTCTCGAAATGAATCAAGAAACCCATTAAAGTGATAATTTATTGTGTTATGTTGTCCATGCAAACATCGTTATACAATTGAACTATTATAAGTGTTACCTAATAAATAAAGTAAAATCATAAATTAACAGAACACATTCTTGAAATGTGCTTTCGAGTCTAGAAAAAAATAATTGTAAATTATATTGTAAATACGAGTGTTTACATCAAATACTGACTTTAACTTTTTTCTAATTTTATCCAAAGAGAATGGAACCACTGCGTTTGAATTTGATCATTCATGACGTACGACTCTTGGCCCGAAATGATTTTTAAAAATCAAGAGCTCAGTCATAGCTCATTAAGAAAGGCTGATATTTACGCTATAAATAGGTAACATTTCTACAAAAATAACTCCTAGTACAAGCAAAATTCTTTTTTTTTTAATATTTTCAAGTAATTAGCAAGCAAAGACAGGTATTTATTGTGTTCAATAATATTTTGTTCAATTAATTTATCTAATTCGGACCGCGTGCATCATTTTTTGACATTATATTAACGCATAGACAATTTTTTACAGTTCACTCGTTCTTTCACAACACTAAACAAGATCGTTTTAGGTAGTTCATGGTACCAAATCACGTGACCAAAATTTTGTGCTCATATCAAAGTGCTACCAAACAATCTCGGTCGTGAAAAAGTTCATGGTTAGGGCCCTGGTCCATTGTTATTCTATTTTAATGTTTTTTGTACACCTAAAAATCAGTTTCCACCTAAAATGTCTTCGGAATATTATGCATGTCAGTTGGTCGGATCGTTTAAGGAACACGGAGGTACTTCGACGGGCAAATGTTGAGGGTAAAGAGTTGTATTTGATGAAACGTCAGCTCCGGTGGTGCGGCCATGCATCCCGCATGTCAGAAAATAGAATAGCTAAACAGATATTTTATTCTGAGCTTAAAGATGGCAAGCGAAATCTTGGCTGCCAATTTCTCCGATACAAGGATGTGCAGAAGCGCCATATGAAGAGGTCTAAGATCGACCTTTCTACGTGGGAGACAAATGCGACCAATCGCCCCGAGTAGAGGCAGTTGATACAGACAAGGGTGCAAGACTTTGAACAGAGTCGTAAAGCAGATCTCAACGCCAAGCATGACGAGATAAGGTCTCGTCGACCTGTGGCCATTGTTTATAATTATAACAATGTTGTCCTCACGTGCAGTCGATGTTGTCGCACTGAAGGATCATCATCATCATCATTTTATAGGAGTTTACAGGATACTCTCGCTTCGGTCGCGCAAACACGTGTGCGCGGGTACATTGTAATTTAACTGTTATCTTTTTTTTTCGAGCATACGAGTTAATCAATTTGATATTGTGTTGATTTTATTTATTCATAATTAGCTGCTTTACGTGGTTGTTTTATGGTTCGACTCTCTCCTCGCATTCTTTGTTTGTAAATATTAATGTAGGCACTCATCGCCACGTCGATCACAAGTTAATTGGTGATGAAGAAAAATATCATGATGATACCAGCACTTATATAGCTTTGAATATGTAAACATGGACCAAAATGTTTCATTCCCAAAATTCCCAAAGTAAACATTTTACAAATAAAATAATTAGATGATGACTATTATCATCTAATTATTTTATTTGTTAATTTTTTTTACTCGAATCGAAATTGCGTACTACTAGTTAAGCAGCAAGAAATGATACCAATCGGCTAAAGAAAGGAGATATTTTAGTTGTTTTAAAACTAACGACAAATGAACTGTCAACTAAACAATACAATTTTGCCAGTGTTTATAAACAAGTCGTTGAAAAATGTCTATGTGAATGGTTTATCTTCTTCTACCTTCTATTTCCATCTTCTTACCGTCGTGTATCATCTTGTATGTCATCGGCCACTAGTTTTACTGGTTTTAATGTGTGATGCGCCTACTTAACATATCAATACTCCATTATGACGTTTCGTAAAAATATTAAGATATTTTTTAATACAAAAAGGTATTATGTAGCAGAGTTCTAGCGAATATTTTTCATCAACTATACCGCTTTGCCTTCACAATATGAGTGTAATCACTCATCCATCACAAAAAAAAGGAAATTTAAGCGAAGTTTGGATTAAAAAATGATCCAACTTTGTTTGACGGCAAAATTACTTTTTACCTTTTTAATATATAGGCCTAGGCAGTTCTGCGTTTTCTATGGGAGACCCAAGTGAAGGATTCTCAAGTCCAACAAACAAAGTCGTTGCCATTTGTTTAGAAATACAGTGACCCTTTTGTATTGCCTCTGTTAAAGTCTACTCTTAGATTATGGGTGGATTAACACTCCACATTCATTCTAATAAATTGATGGATGTCAAAATCAATAATCTTTGACGACCTCCGAAGCCGAGAGGCGAGTACGCCGGACTGTATTGGCGTCGCCATCTCTGAGGTTCCGGGTTCGATCCCCGGTCGAGTCAATGTAGAAAACGAACTTTTCTATATTGTCTCGGGTCTGGGTTTTGTGGTACCGTCGTTGTTTCTGATTTCTATAGCACAAGTGCTTTCGCTACTTACCTTAGAATCAGAGCAATGTATGTGATATTGTCCAATATTTATTTATTTATTTTATTAAAAAATAATAATAATAATATAATGTTGCGACCTTACCGATAACCTTTAGTTACTTTAAAACTCAATGAAACGGGAATTAACGCGATCATAATTTAGGTACAAAATGTTACCTCTTTTGCCTGACGTTACTTGTTATGGTACTCGTAATAAGCAACTATAGAAATAATTAAGATATCTGCTTTTCATTTTACCGACAAAGCATACATCCTTGGGTCAAAGTTATTAGATGCGAAATGACAGGCTTTACCTCGGAAGCGTGACCAAAGACCGTGTTACAAAACGTTGGAATCGGGTACAAAATGGGAGTGAACCTCCAAATGAACTGTACTAAAAGCTACTTTACTCTAGGGAAATAGGTTTTAAAAGTTATTTTTTGTATTTGTACAGTCAAGTTGAATAGTTTTTATGCGTTTCGCCTGATTAATGTGGTGTATTTTTTTCAACTTCAGCTACAAATGGAGTATAGTTTAGTTTATTTTCTGTGGTTTATCCACTACTTGAGTTGTTCACGTCACAGAGAAGAGGAAATGCTCAAGTATCTGCATAGTTTATCAAATAGTAAGTGAAGTTGTCGATATGAATTTCAAAACCAGAGACATTATTATCATCATTATAATCCTTAATCTTATGTTATTGCGAAAAAACAACATACTAAAAAGTTTTTTATTAACACAAAGCTTTGCTTTTTAACGAAAGAATAAGAATATGTTTTTTACTGAGGTTTTTTTTAACCAAGATCTTAATATTTTCATCCTAAATTTCTTTTAGGTATTCTAAGTTGAAGGTGAACAAAATTATAACGGCCTAGACTCCTACATTCGGTAAATTTTACCCGCTTAAAAATACTGGATGCTCTCCTCTTTTCTGCTTTCGAGAGTTGAAGAAAGCAACGAACCTTTGACTTTAGTAAAAATCATAGAAAAGAAAATGCTATGGTGTTTTACATGAAATACCCATTAATTGCGGATTTTGTCACAGTAAAACTAATATTGGTGGATAAAAACTTCATATAAAAGAGGCAAACATTCGTTTTGAAATTGATACCAATTAAAAACGAATTCATTACGGACATCCTCGGAAATTTTGACTCCAACGTAATGTTATTTGCTCTAAAGTATCAATTTAAGCAATTGTCCATTTGTGCAATGTTTAACGCAAGTAGTGTGTGTCGGATTCAGATCGATGACCGTCTAGTGTAGTGGTTTGCACTTCAAACTGTGAAACCAGGTGGTTTTGGGTTTGAATCCCGAATGGGGCAAATATTTGAATGTTGGGCACGATAATTTGTACCTGATTTGTGGATGATAAAATACGTATTTAGATATGTTTATTCACTATCAATAAAACACCAGTAGCCTATCCCTATGCTTAGTTTGGGGATTGAAAAATTTGTGGTAATAGGAATATTTTATATTAAATATTCAAAAAGTTCATCTGCCAAAATAAATAAGAAAATTCTACAGTATCAGTCAAATTAACTCAAAGATAAAAAAGTCTATCAAGTTTTATTGTCCCATAACACAAGTGCAAATATGAATTGTAGGACATAAAAGGGACAATACATATGAAAATATTTCTTATTCCTCTATGGTGGGTTTTCCTTATTTACAAGATTTTATGTACGTCCATAGTTTATGAATGTTTGACCCATGGTAGTTATGTAGGGGAAATATGATTCATGTTTGGACAAGCGCCATAACAGTTATTTACGTCTATGTCATGAGAAATTGACTCATGTGACAGTGACAATACATAAATAATTGTGTACGAATGACAGATTGCTTAGTAATTTGTGTCCGATTTATAACATTTTGTGTCTGTAGACTAGTGATGGCATTTTTTTTGTATTGATTAAAACGTTAGAAAACCCGCGATGCGGTTGTGAGAGGGGGGGCGGGACCTTTTCGATTACATTTTGTCATATTTATATCAAGTCTATGACACAAAGTTTTTCCCGGCTGCTTACCTTGGCATGGCAAGCAAGATATTTCTTGATTAGATCTGTCAGTATAGCTGGTCATTTCTCATGGACTAGAAGGGCCATGGTTTGGGGGGAATCCCGCACTCGCATCTGTTGTGTGTTGGTCAGTGTGACCCCGCCTGCAAAAGTTAGCCATACATTGACTGATTTGACCCCGCAGTCTGTTAAGTGTTTTCCAAGTCAGCTACGACAAATCCTTGCTAGGTTAAATTTTCTGGTAGCAGAATTGTAACGTAACTACGCTTATCTTTATACATCATCATGATTTTAGCCATAGGACGTCTACTACTGAACATAAGCCTCCCCGAACAATTTCCAGATTGGCCGGCTGGAAGCTACTATGAAACGTGAATTATATTATAGATCCCGCACAGAACAAAGGAAAAATGAAGGATCAAATAAGGTTTCAGTGAGCAGTGTGATTACCTTATTGATCATCCAGTAAGCTTTTTATATTATATTTTACGACCGCACTTAGTTTTAGCCTGAACATGTTTGCCAAGTTTCTGAGCAATGACATCGTAATGCGGATAAACCTATAAACCATCAAGACAGTATCCTTGACCGTCCGCTGGGATATGTTAATGGTCCGGGGTTAAATGGTATACATCCAGTATTGGAGCGAAGCGAAAGTAATCCTTTTGACAGATAACATGCTTTTTAACCTCGGATTAGGCGTGTGTCATAAAAATGTCAAGACGACGCCAGGTGTGATGGAGGTCAAACGCAAAGTCTAAGTAAAAATATATCCAAGAACGCCTTAAGCCACCGTCTGTCATATCGTCCCGACTGATAATGTGTTTTTATAAGTTATTTGATAATATTTCTAACATTATATTTTTAAAACTGTAAAACGTGATTTTAAATGTATGGGACTCTCCAAAAAAAATCAAATAAGCTCAAACTCGAAGGTTTACTAGAAGCCATTAAAGAGCTCCACTATATTTTTCTTTCCTCTACCATTAGATTAAATTATTGTATCGAGATTTAGAACATACGATGAGGTTCAAACTTACAAATAGATAGGACAAATAAGAAATAGAAAAACGACTTCTAATATTTATTTTATACATAGTAAGCACAACTATCTAATGAATTTCAAGCGTGATATCATTAATCGCTCACGGAATTGCATTATTATTATACGTGTGTGTCCACTTATACATATGTTAACCTGTGACTATATAGGTGAAAAGCAATCGTAAAAACCAACTTTCAAATGTCTATCATAAAAACTAAAAATAAATTAAAAAATAACAACATCGACTTCATATTGCATAAACTGGACCTATCTTCAACTCTTTCTCGCTCTGTACAAGGGGAAGGAATAAAACGGATAATCGGATGGTTAAAAGAAGCAAAGATAGGACGAGTTTATGCAATATGAAGTCAATGTTGTTGACTTTTAACCTTTTTTAGTTTTTATGGTACACATTTGAAAATTGGTTTTTACGATTGCTTTTCACCTATATAGTCACAGGTTAACAGGATGAACACTAATAAAATCAGACCTTATATATTCTTGAAAAATTCTTAAGAAAGAATAATTTGCAGTCACTAGAAAAGCAAGAAGCCGAAAGTTTGATTCCCACCTATTAGCTTGAATGTAATAAATAAGTATTTGCTTCGTTAGGTTCATGGTAGATGTTATTAAAGCTGCATCGCTACTATCAGTAGCATACAGACTTTAGAATTTAGCTATACTGCTATCTCACTCCCCCAAAGCATAAACACAATATGGCGGAAGCAAATTACACGGTCTGGCGTATTGCTAAACGAATCCACAGCGTCGCTTGTTACTCATAAGAATGATTTAAGAAAGCAGAGTTTCAGATACATTTCGCGTTAATTGCTTTGACTGTCAAATAGCTTGATAATAAGTAGTTGATTAAGAGTTATGAACTTAGTAACAAAGTTTGAAGGCTAGTCCATAGTTTGCAAATAAAAAATAAGTAAATAGCACGTAACTTTATCCGCGTTACCTACTCGAAACATTTGATCGAATAGTATCTGCTATTTGAATTCGAAATTGATGATCATCACCCTTCAAATGCCATTCGATTTCCAGCAGATAAACTAAAATTGTCTACATACATTCTGAAACCTTTTTGGCCCATCAGCGATCATTTCCACGTACGTACCCACCCCCCCTTATCCCCCTCCCCGCACCCCACTGCCACTTTAGCTTGCTAATCCATCAGGCTATCCTGCAAAGAAACAACGAGCAAAGCTTTAGAGTTTTCATAACACGCTGTGCAACCTTAAGCTTTCTTATGATGCTTATACAACTAAAACGTGACCTCTCACGGTCACTTTATAATTGAATAGAATAGAATAATATAACATAACTTTTATGTATTTCTTTTTAGCAAATTATTTTGCCAATATGTGGAATACATATTTTTTTTAAATTGAAAAAAATACAACTCGTCAATGCCGGGATTTGAACCCTAATCTCCTGCATAGCGCGCCAAAATTACCAATTATGGTATAGTGGTGTTACAAATAAATTGAGAAGACAAATTTCGTACGGTCGAGTTATATCCCTGTAGCTTAATTGGTAAAGCGCCTGCGCGCTAGTCAGGAGATTAGGGTTCAAATCCCGGCATGAAAGAGTTGTCTTTTTTTTTCAATTTAAAAATAATATGCATTCTAGAATAGTATAGCTTGTTTGCGTTTAAACAGGTCTTACAATTAGCTTAACGTTCATTTAGCCATAAACAAATAGTATGCAAATGTTGTACAGGACACGGGTCTTCACTGGTAACACTCACTGGTTGTGGACTTTCATCATTGGGCATTGAGGTATTTTAGATGAGAAAACGTTGTGTAGTTTCCTTAATCCTTACTGCCCAGCCGAGATAGATTTGACGACTCATTCTCTTTCGAACGAAATCTTTCATATGATTTGACCTAAGTACCAGTCTGGATCATTTGTCCTAAGTAGACATATTTGTCAATAATTCCGTAGAGAGAGCTATAAACTAATTAATGGGTAGTGCCAAATATCACTGCCTGGCTTGTGACCAAATAAATAACATTATCAAATTATTTTACATTTCTCTATCTAAGGGCAAACATTTTTTTTTCTATTTATTCAGGACAACAAACAGTCTTACAATGATTCTTAATTTAAAATACTACATTACTATACATATTAGTAATTTTAGGACTAACAACATTGTCCACATAGAGATAGTGATATTTAAGTTGAGAGCAGACATCCGATGAAGTTAAAATAAAACTAAAACTAGGGTGATTCCGAAATCATTAAACATAATAGAATATACACAATAAAATAGTTTGTTACGGGATTGCTACCATGTACCTTATTTTTGAGTTCCCGATATTTCGGCACTGTTGCAAGCGCCATGATCACGGAGTAACTGAAGATCTTTCGGGTAAGTTGTTAAGGGCAAACATATCGGTCTACCCTCTTTCGCTGTCTTTTATTACACGCGTCGGTACCATTGTCTACAAACTCACTATTTTCTCGCACCTGTTCTCGACACACTACACTAACAGTATCTGACCGCGAAACAGCAGTTTGTTGTTTTTTCCGGTTTTTGCACATACGAATCACTGGATTCCAGACACTTGACAATTTAAACCCATCCTCGCGATTGAAATGTTTGTACTTTGTAATTTCAATCGCTTCCCTGACCATTCTTGGTATGTAGTGGCGTTCTGTCGAAATGATCTGAGGGTTGTGAAACTCAATCCAGTGATTAAGACCTGATTCCAACAAATGTTCCGCGATTGCCGATTTCTGTTTGTCGTTGTTTTTGACCGCTTTTATGTGTTCCTTCATTCGGCACGCTATGGTACGTTTTGTTTGGCCGATATATGAACTGCCACAGCTGCAGTCAATCTTATAGACACCCGGTTTCTTCGGTTTCACTGACAAACCGAGCCTATGACTTGTGTGACCTTGAACACTTAAACCGGGAGTTGGAACATGTTCAGAAAGTCTTACAGAATAATGGATATAGAGGGCAGCTACCATCTAGACACAAATCAAGACACTTTAAAGACACAGTAGACAGGCAACCTGTGTTCTTGCCATACATAAGAGGAGTGACAGACAAGATCTCAAACGTACTTAATAAATACTCACTTAATATTGTCTTTACTCCATTAAGAAAAGTACAATGTCTACGATCTCCAAAAAAAAAAACCGGGTGTCTATAAGATTGACTGCAGCTGTGGCAGTTCATATATCGGCCACACATAACGTACAGTAGCGTGCCAAATGAAGGAACACATAAGGGCATTTCTACAGAAGGGTACTTTTTTTCTCAATTCGGTGGTTGATTTGTAATTTGGATTTTGAAGTAGTTTAAATGATAAAATATGAAGTTTCCTCCATTCTGAAACTTAAAATAATGGTTTGCCTAAATTTTGTTGATTGACCTATGAGAAAAGTTAGGCACCTGAGAAAGCACCGAATTGAGAAAACGAATCACCAAGTTGAGAAAATGAATATCCGAATTGAGAATTGATGTAACCTTATATAAATACAATGTATTTCAATGATCAAAATAAAAAATACCCAAAGCGTTATGTTAACTGACTGCTGGTCTATCGGTTTAATAGTTTATGTGCCTATCTATATCAATAATTCTTTGAAATGTTAATAATAATAAAAAAAAACTAATCAACATGTTTATTTTTCGATAAAACTAATAATCAGTCTTGTTTTTTATAACTCAAACAATTTAAGCATCACAATTTTTAAAGAAGGTAACACAATAGTGTTTATTGACTATATATTTATCTTTATTGTGTAACAAATACACACAACATATCAGTAATTTCACAAAACTTAATCTATTTTAAATTCCAGATTGACTTTGTTCACATTATCCTAATTTAAAAAATAGACTCCCTCATAAATATGAACAACTTTTACTATGAGATCAATAGTGAAATTGAGAAAAAGTTGTTAATATTCATGAGTGGAGTTTATTTAAATTTTGCAGTGTTCACAAAGTCAACCTGTAGGTATCTACGAGTATCTTTACAGCAGCATACCCATTTTAATCACAGTCAAGAGATCACTTGTATTCATACTTAATTTCTATAAACAACCATATCAAAAGTTCAATATAAAATATCTTAAAATATGCTATAATCATCTTCAGAATCAGAATCAGCCTTTATCTTTGTAAATTTGGTATCACCCAGTGTTGGTGTCATTAAGGGTTCGACGTCTATATTGGCTTTCCAAGAACTGTCGTTTTCTGATAGATCTATAGCCGACAATCTAGCTTCAAAATCCTTCATCAAGTTTTTTTTCATTTTAATATTTTTAGTTCTCACTATTAATTCTCTGGCTGAATTGTCCGGTTTAAATATTTGGCATGATAAAATTTTAGGTTTATTACTCAAATCAGTTGTTATTATTAATGATGATTTTTTGTGAACATCTTGTTTACCTTTACATTTATTTTGTCTATCTTTCGTGTAGTCTGCACATTTCAATTCGTAAAAGCCTGTATGCAGCCTATGAGGACATTCTACAGACTTATGCAGGCAATCATCATGAGAGCAGCTTAGTTTTCTCATGGCTAGCTTTTAATTTTCGTTTGCATTCCAGATGACTTGATAAATATTAAGTGTTCCATGAATTCACTTAAGTCATCTGGAATCAACATTTCCTTTTCAAAGATACCAGACTCATCGACTACTTCAATTTTAACGTTGTCAACGTGTCTTTTCAAAAGATTGATGAAGGTTTCCATGTCAGGTATGTCATGCCCACGTGCAACTATTTTGTCTGCTGTGCTTTTGAGACATCCTCCAACACCATCAGGCGCTCCTTTGTCGTGACCGTGCTCTGTATAATTCCATTCAATGCAATTAAGACTGGGTAAATTCCAGTGGAGGGAAGATATGATAAAACACATTTTACGATTCCTATATTGGGCTGAAGGTAAATCGGATATGAAAATTAGAGATTGTAATTCAGGAATTTCATCTTCTATTTAAAGTTTTCTCAATTCGGTGGCCCATTTTCCACGAAATTGAGATCCATGGAATTGAGAAAATAGCACAATACATCAAAATAACCAAAAATGTTATGAGTTACAGTAATTTCTACTAAACGTAACGATAGAAAGCTTTTAAACACTCGATAATTTTAGCACAAATCTCCTAAAATACTTTAGAAACATAATTGAGGTGGCGCACCGATTTGAGAAATTACCCTGTACCAAAAACACCGAATGATTTCGTACCTTTGAAAATTGCTCCTGAGTGCTACACGTCTCCCGTCTACACTGCTCGGCCGCTCGGGCGCAACTGTCAGATGGCGGGAATAAGTAGTGCGCGTTCCTATTATGCGTAGTTAGTGCTACAGGTACATATAAGTAAATTTCACCGAATTGAGTCACAAGCTTCGGACAAAATTTAAATGTGTCACTGTATTCAAACTAAAGGATTCACAATCTATGTAAGCACGTATATAGCTTCATAGTTTATTCATTATTATAGGAATATGCGTATAATAATAAGCAAGTTATTATTTTTAAAATTATGAAGCAAAATCGAGTAAATTCTGGAAAACGGACACTCCAATTTAGGCCAAATTCTGCCCGTTTTTGAATTTTCAGATTTTTTTCAGGCGATATGTACTACCAGGCAGTCTTCTAGATATGCTCTCTAGTCTTCTAGGTATAAATACGTGTGATTTTTTTCAAATACATTATTCAATATTAAAGGTACTTTTTTTGAACCAGTAGGTCAATCGGTCGTGCCCGTAGAAATGCCCATAAAAGCGGTCAAAAACAACGACAAACAGAAATCGGCAATCGCGGAACATTTGTTGGAATCAGGTCTTAATCACTGGATTGAGTTTCACAACCCTCAGATCATTTCGACAGAACGCCACTACATACCAAGAATGGTCAGGGAAGCGATTGAAATTACAAAGTACAAAAATTTCAATCGCGAGGATGGGTTTAAATTGTCAAGTGTCTGGAATCCAGTGATTCGTATGTGCAAAAACCGGAAAAAACAACAAACTGCTGTTTCGCGGTCAGATACTGTTAGTGTTGTGTGTCGAGAACAGGTGCGAGAAAATAGTGAGTTTGTAGACAATGGTACCGACGCGTGTAATAAAAGACAGCGAAAGAGGGTAGACCGATATGTTTGCCCTTAACAACTTACCCGCAAGATCTTCAGTTACTCCGTGATCATGGCGCTTGCAACAGTGCCGAAATATCGGGAACTCAAAAATAAGGTACATGGTAGCAATCCCGTAACAAACTATTCTAATGTTAGTGACCATGAAAGTTTAAAGCAATATACACACAATAAGCATTAAATAATCAAACTTTCACATAATTTGACCTACCAATCAGGATCACTTGTCCTAAGTAGACATATTTGTCAATAATACCGTAGAGAGATATAAACCAATAATGGGTAGTGCCAAATATCACTGCCTGGCTTCTGATCAAATAAAAAGATATTCATTTATTTTACATTTCTCTATCTAAGGGCGAACACAATAGAATATACATAACAAGCATTATACAACAAATAAAAAATAACCTAGTTTCAGGACTAATTTAGCTATATTATGTATACCTCTCTAAGTCAAATCGATTTCCAATACTTTAAAAGCTTTTCGACATTTTCAACGACTAAAATAAAATCGGAAAATATTAAAACGACAAGTAACGTACAACGTTTTAAGTCGGAGTGCTGCTGCGACTTCCAATCTCCATTACTTTTGATACCGCAAGTCAAACTAGAGCAGAGTAAGTCGTTTTCTGAAACGTTTTTTGTAACATTACATATACTCGAGCGATAGTTTTGACTTTAATCAAAACTTTAATCTGATATCAGTAGATTCAGTTGTAACTGTCTTAGGTCCACTTGCACAATGACTCGTTATAATAAAATTAACGCTAAATACATTTAAATCATCAAAATTTTGTCTTTGTCGGTTATTTGGACAGACAGTGATAGAAAAAGAATGATGTCATAATAAGTTTACTGGAAGTTAACGAATCATTGTTCAAGTAGAATGTTTAACACAATCGTCATATCTGGATATATCGTAAATAGCTTCATTTGTTTTTAAACTAAATAATGAAAAGAATTGATTTGACAACCTCTGTAGTCGAAAGGCGAGCACGCCGGATTATATATGGCGTCGCCATCTATGAGGTTCCGGGTTCGATCCCCGGTCGAGTTAGTGTAGAAAACAAACTTTTCTTAATTGTCTCGGGTCTGGATAATGGCACCGTTGTCATTCCTGATTTCTTTAACACAAGTGCTTTATATCTACTTATCTTTATTTGTACACATGATGCTGTCCAATATTTATTTTATTTATTTATTATTGTGCAAGTGGGGCTTAATGTTTAACACAATCGTATAGATTCACTTATGATTTTTAATATTTGGAAAAAATCGTCCGCATCATGTGGGATAATGCAAATGGCGGCACCGATGTTGAGCGCTGGGCGAAAGATGCGCAGAAGACCATTACGATTACGAGATTGGCTAGTAGTGCAAAGCGCCTACACCGGGCTCCGCGCACACGCGTCTCTGATACGATGATCGTCTCGTAAGATGCGCAAAGCGATCCTCACTTATTGCCCCAGCACTCAGAATTAGTGCCGAGTACCTACTTTAAGTAAGTTTTATATTTTTAAACTATGATTTAAAAGTGAAATTAAAATGGAAAACGTGATTTGTTTCGTTCGTGTTTTGGAAAACACCTATCTAAAATTTCCTTTGTTTAAAACTATTAACTTTTCTAAAACTATTAACAAAATCTATTTATCACGTCAGCAGCGAACAAAATAGTGATCAAAGAATTGTATTGAGTCCAAAGTTTAAAAGAAGTTGTACAACTCAATAAACAGTTTGATAAATTAATTTGAAAATTCGCCACCTTTCTCGCTCAGTTGGGCGAAATAATTTAATTACTTTAGTCAGGCAGGTGTTGGATTTTAATTTTTAACTTTTTAATTAGATAAAGTTGGTTATTATATTAGTGCATAAAATAATTATTAGCTGCCAAGATAATAATGCTCAATAATACCCGATTTGCGCTTGAGCACATAAAAGTGCTTTCTGCTTTTATTTTTACGGAAGATTAGCCTGAGTGCCTTTCCGTTTCGTTGACATATAGCTGAGTGGAGGCCATTTTGGGACCACAAATTTTAAGATAAAATTGTACTTTTCCTTTTTTTAGGTACAGGCTGTGGGTTTGAACTTTTTTTATGTGATCAACATCAAATTCGCATATTTTTTTGTTTCTCCATACAAACTACTCTCTACCGCAATGAAAATATATTTCCCACAGGAACATTGACCGTGATAAAAAAAAAACTGTGTTAAAAATGAACAAATGATAGGAACTTAGCATAGTGAAAGTGGCTGGCTGTCACGACAAATGCGGAGCACATATATTTTCTTGTTATGTTCTTTTTTTTAATTTCTAAAAACCATTTGTAACTATTTATGTTACTGTTATAACAAAGTTACTTAATTGGTACAATACGTCCCATTATTAATAGTTTCTAACTAATGAAAGAGCAAAGTATATTCCTTGTTTCCGTTGGACTAGCTTGAAGTAGTCCCTTTTACATAAACAGTAATTATTGGGTGTGTGGGCAGCCAATGATAAGAAGGATACTAGCCTAACGATCAGCTATTAAAGTGTAATTTCTTAGAGTGACCTCTCTGTCCTCTGTCATTACGTAGTTAGTAAGTTGCTAAATGTCTTTCTGTATATGTAGGTTATTATTTATGTAAACCAACTCAATTAAGAAGTGATAAAAACTTGATAATGCTGTCCTTATGTCAAAGATGATGATCAAATGATTTAAAACTTGAGACCGTTATACAGCTTAAAGCTGGACGTTAGACATATTATTTCTAGGTGATGTTCTTTAAATGAATAAAAAAATATTTTTACTAAAGAAACTGCTGTTCCACTAAGGGTGCTAAACGACCAAGATAGGTGATGAATTATTTGATTTTATCTTGTTATGTCCACTGTACTAATAGTACATTATGATACAAGTGTGCTACGTTGGTCATTATACACGAGGCATTATTATAAGCGCGAGCCGCAGGCGAGCGCGGTAAGGAAGCCGAGTGTGATAATGATCAAGGCACACGAGTTGCATACGACGTTTTTCAACACAATTGCGAGGAAAAAACAAACTAAAATCTAAAATACCTTCTCCGAATATGACTTGGCGTTTTTGCTGTTTTTCTATGCATTTTGGCGGCAACAGGCTATCACTCGCGTTTCGTGCCTCGATAAGTATTTCCGACGGGGTTGAATAACATTTTACTCGTCTTTACTATTTAAAGTAGACATTTTTGATAGTAATTAACCACACAGCAACAACTTTATCAAATAATAATGGAAAATAGCACGTAAGTTTTGTTTTTTTCGCGCGCCGCAATTTCGATGCGCGCGCAGGTTCAATAATGGCACAGGAAAAACTGGCTGTTCAGCCGAGTAGCAGCAATTTAAAAAATAAAATAAACTATAAATTATTGTTTCTAAAAATGATAGTTAACATACTGTTGTCTTTTATTTACGCGAACACGATACATTTAAATGAAACTACTTTTACGGATTATTTCGCGATTTATTAACATTTTATTTAACCTGACGTTTCGAACACTTTACAGCGTTCGTGGTCACAGGTAGACTAAGGTGTTATTCGTCTTTACAATATTTTGAAAAAACTATAAACTACCGTCACTCAGTTGATATTAATTTGTGTTCCTATCTACGCAAAAAGAGCTAACTGTATCTAGAGGTCTTGCAGTGCGGGGCCTAGCATGGGATTTCGTTAAAACAGGATCCCATGCTGGTGGTATTTTCCAACCATCTTCTCTATTGAAATTCGGGTGTCTTCTAATTTCAATTGCCTCCCGTAACATGCGAGGAACAAATCGTCGTTCTCTTGCAAGGACTTTAGGCTGGTCAAATCGTATGAAATAAAATGTTAATAAATCGCGAAATAATCCGTAAAAGTAGTTTCATTTAAATGATAGTTAAGTTAGTTTGTGTTTATTAATATACAATTTAATAAAATGAAATATTTATTTGTCATCTTAACCCTTAAATAATTTAATATTCGTAAAATATTCAATGTTCTTAGACACAAACTATTGCTGGATTTTTAAAAAAAAAGTTTACATTACCGCACTAGTGCGATAATCTTTTTACAGCACAAGTGCGTAATATGATGAGTTATGATACTAAAAACGGTGTTATAAGAGTGAATTTACGAGCAACTGTGTTGAAAAACTAATAACAGCCTATCTAAATATCATTATTGTAAAAAGAAAATGGTTTCTCCAACAAAACCTTCCAACAGATATATTTGAACATTCTTGTTAATAATTTATAAAAGTTTTGGTTTAAAAAACATAACCTCTCAATGACTCCATATGCTCACAAACCAACAGATCGATCATAATCATTGTCAATGAACGAATGATTGATGTGTTTTCTTGCGTCTCGAAGAAGTAGCGATTTTCGATTCAATTTGCAATTCCGAGAAATTTCACCATTACGTTGATTGGGGAAAACATGAGTTTAGCTTCTATACGGGACTTAGGGGAAATAAAACTCAATTGAAATTCAAACTTTTTAACTAGGTACAGTCAACATCAACAGCTTAGTAACCATTTTTTAAAAGAGCCGCGTTGTAAAACATATTACAATAGTCTGTCAAAATTACTACGAAAAACTTTATAGTAACGTCGCATTGTAAAAAGTATTACAATAGTCTGTCAAAATTACAACGAAAAACTTTAAAGAAACGTAGAGAGCGAGGAGTCCTAATAGAAGTGTATAAAATATAGCATGGCTACTATGACCTCAATAACTTTGATCAGGAATTATTCCAGTATTCTCAAAATACACACCTAAGGGAAAACCGTCTTAAGATAGAATCGAAGACCTTTTCATTTAAAAACCCCACAAGCACTTCTTTAGCAACAGAGTGAACGAGGCATGGAACAAATTGCCAGCAGAAGTGGTGTCGGCACAAACTACTAACCAGTTTAAGAACAGACTATATAAGGTGTAAGTGAATTAGTGTCAGATATTTTTAGGAGTAACTTAGACTATTACATGGATCACATATAAGATAAATTTAAAATTATAGAACAAACTTTAAAAAATCGAAAAAATAAAAAGTTTTAAAATAAAGAATCTACATCACATGAACCCAAACACCACAAGTAGACTACTCACACAACGCTAGCCGATTCATAACCTCTCCAGAATTACATTAATGCACTCAAATAATCATATTACACTGTTCATTATAATATCATATTACTTGGTGCGTGAATTAAAGTATGTTCTATAATTTTAAATTTATCTTATATGTGATCCATGTGATAGTCTAAGTTACTCCTAAAAATATCTGACACTAATTTACTAACACCTTATATAAGTATCTGGGGGTAACCATTAACTCTTAAAAATTTCGTACGTAATAACGTTCGAAATTTTACAGATTTGACAGATTTATGATTGTTTTAAAAGTTCATGGTTACCACGCTGGAGGAAAAGAAAAATTGAACTATGATAATGAGATGCAGGCTGACTGACACCTGTTGTTTCAACTGCCTGCCTGCCAATAATAAATAATGATAATAAAAGTGTAATAATCAACTGTGCCATTTTGAAGATCACCTTCTTTTGTTGCTGACTGTACCTACGATAAGTGATCTTGTTGACATTTAATAATCTACAAACAACTCACTTCTGTTTGCGACTTCGTCTGAATGAAATTAAAGAGGAATAATATTAGTTATCGAACGGAAACACCAAAATTATATCTGTGTTAAAATTTTATACTATTCAGTTCAGCTGTTAAAGCGTTCTTATAATCATACAAGCTGAACTGGAAGCCTCTGGATGCAGGCCGCTTCCAACCAATCATCTGGAAGTAAACTAAAGTAAAGTAAATATTTATTCTGTATAAAATCTTAACCTATAAACATTTTTATAACAATAATAGCTCAATTGCTAAGGTAAATTTACAATCAAAATATCGTACAACATTATTACAAAATTATTACAATAAATTATTTAAAAAGTATTATTGTGCTGACGCTACTAAATACAATATTACCTAAACTATGCTACGCAAGGTGTTCGCTTGCAAGGCATGTAGGCACGTAGGTCAGGTGTTATTATTTTTAAGTCACTGGGGGAGGCAAATGTTCAGCAGTTGTAGACGTCTTACGGCTTAAATAATAAAGATAAAGATAAATATAATTTATTTGCTAGAAACAGGTTACATAAGATGGCAGGTACAGAGTAGGATCCATGTTCCGCTGTTTACATTCCAGCATGCAAACATTGTAAAAAAGTTAATTAACAAACTGCTAAATTTTTGAATTCAAATATTCGCTTACAGTGTAAAACTTACAAAGAATTACCAAGCATGCAAGACTTTTTCGAATTTATATAATGGTAAAAGTTTTACATGGGTTGGCAACTTATTATATATTATTATGCCCATTGCGTAGCAATTTTTTTGGTATAGTCTCATTCTAGGAGCGTTACTAAGTACTAACCTATCAGGATTTCTTGTATTCCTAGGGTATACTTCTGCAGCTTTTTTTAAAAGGTACATGTGCTGCTTTACAAAACATGACATTTCATAGATATATAAGCATGGTAAAGATAGGATATTAAATTTTTCAAATGAAGATTTACAGCTTTGTAATGGATGTGCCATACAGATTGCTCTAACACATTTTTTTTGTGTAACGAAGGCCTTGTTAAAATTAGTGCTATTGCCCCATTGAATAATACCATACCTGAGAACTGAATCTACATAACCATGGTAAACAAGTAAAGCTGTATGCTGTGACGTCGTTTTCCTTAACCTTCTAAGAGCATATACAAATTTATAATTTTTTTTACATAAGTCTTCAATTTGGTTTTTCCAGTTTAGCTGCCTATCCATTGACAAATCACACATACTTTCAAATTTATAACATAGCATTAGGGGAAGCATACGTCGATTAATACGACATAAAATGATAGGGGAACAAGGGGAAAGGTTCACCCATAGTTTTGTCCTGAATTTTTTAGCTTCTAATAAATATTTTTTATCTACGTAGTTGTGGTAAAACAAGCATACAAGCGATTAATCCTACAAACTCAAAGTCATATTACATAATAGGCAGAAGATTCGCTTGCTACAAACCAATGATTAGTTACAATATTTCGCATTTTTACTGGGTATTGCAAATGGCTATACTACTACAAAGAAGTCAGGTTTTTGAAAATTAGCCAACCTGCCTCTGTAGTCGACCATCCCCGGTATATGCATCCATCCATCCATCCATCAGCCGAAAGACGACCACTGCTGGACATAGGCCTCCACCGAGAATTTCTACAAAGATCGGTCTTGTGCCACCCGCATACAGCGGCTTCGGCTTCGGTATATGCATAGTTTAAGTCAAAGTAAGTTAAAAATTCTGTTTTGTAAAATAGATTTTCTTTAGTCCGACTCTCCACTCTACTAGAGTTACTAGCCTTTCTTAGTTTATTTTTTGTAATCCCACTAATATTACAAATGTGAAATTTTGTGAGTATGTTTGGATGTTTAGATGTTTGTGACTCAATCACGCGTAAACGGCTTAACGAATTTGGATGAAATTTTGCACACATATGGAATAAGATTTGGATTAACATATAGTTTTTATCCCGATTCAATGTTCCCGTGGGATATATGTGATATACCAAACATCTTGTAATTCACGCAACGTAGTTGTTAATATATCATACATAAATCTACATACAGAATGTATACCTACAGAGCAACCTCAATTGAACTTTGTAATGATTGTTGTGTTTGCTTACCACTGAGTGACAAAGCTCAACTTTAGTTATCCCAAATGTTTGCTAAACATAAACTGTAGGTACTAACATCAAATAACTATCCAACTCTGTCAGTTTGCTTTCTAAAACTTACTAGCTTCAATCTAAATGTTATCAAAAACATTTAGTTTAACAAGTTAACCAGGTTCCAACTTCAAACGCTAAGATAAGGTAAATACTGATTGCGAAAGTTAACCTTTAAACTCGATTGAAATGATTATCCTTGTTTAAGAAAAATAAAAAAAGCTAGCAAATGTAAAAATAATACTATATGTAATTTCATTTTCTAGGGTTCCGTACTCAAAGGGTAAAACGGGACTCCGCTGTCCGTCTGTCTGTCCATCTGTCACCAGGCTGTATCTCATGAACCGCGATAGTAAGAGAGCTGAAATTTTCACAGATGATGTATTTCTGTTGCCGCTATAACAACAAATACTAAAAAATAGAATAAAATAAATATTTAAGGGGGCTCCCATACAAGAAACGTGTTTTTTTGCCGTTTTTATAGAAAATGGTACGGAGCCCTTCGTACGTGAGTCCGACTCGCACTTGGCCGGTTTTTTTACAATCTAAACAGCTGATATAGATGTTTTTGTTCTTGGAATGTGAATAAAAAGTAAATCGTGGACAAAGTACAACTGACCCAATTCAATTAACAATAATTCATGTTTAATTTCGATTTTTTTATCTACTCTACCGCGAGATCTGACTGGACCCCAATTATTCTGGTAATTTAAAAGTGGCATAAATAATATCAATTAGATCTCATTTTCATTGTTTGACACATGTGGTAACCTGCTTACATTAATGACTTTCACAATCACAGTCTTAAATTTGTCAAACAATTACAATGATATCCAATTGATAATCAATTATGCCACTTTTAAATTAGCAGAATTGGGGCTCTGATGGTAAACGCTTCAAATGCTTAGATTAAAACAAAAGTTTTTTAAGTTTTTTACTTTAATCAAAGTTCAAATTTAATAAATAGACGTGCCGCATCTCGATTCATGGTCAATCAAGTGTACGAAAAATAATAACTTCTCTAAGAGTTCGAAAATACTGTTTTGTATTCGACCCTATATCAACCCTACAAAAATAATTTGCAATTGCTTTCGCCGTGTCATAATTAAAAAAGTTTATTATTTTAGAATTGCTAATCAAATCTTACCATTAGTATTCTTATAAGAGAACTTATTAACATTTTTGCAAAGAAAAAGAACAGGACATTGGTTGGTTACAATCCGTATGACTTTCTATTTTAACTATAACCTGGAAAAATATACTTTTTAATCTAAGTTTAGTTAATACTTGGTTTAAAACATTGTTTTTCCGACTCTTGAGTCTTAATTTTATCAGAATTTGACTTAAGTGAATTAATTCAGCTATGCATACAAGTGAATGACGAAATAGAAAGACATTTTATTGATTTTATTTTATTTTATTCAAGTAAGTAAGTACATTTTAGGTCAAAATCAAAAAAAATAAGTAACACTTTTAAAGGCTCATGGTGAAACCCCATAATGTAAATTTCATTCAGCATCTGTCATTTGATAAGAACAAAACGATATTTTAATCTTAATTTAAACGAAATCTAGATAAAATAAGAAAAATTAGCGTCCCACTTGCATAATGTTTCAAATCTCAATTTAAACGAAACTGCATTTTAAATATCATTCGAATCAACTTCAAACAAAGTCACGATGTTTTTGAATGTAATTATAAAATATGCAAATTATTATAAAGGACCTCCTGAATTTAAAGCTCTTTGATCATCAACATCTAACAGTTCATTGAGTGTGTTGTTTCTCTTATCTCAAAACGAGCTTAGGCTTCCTTTAAGATAAAGATAAAATTCTTCTTCACCGATCAAACGTTTTTATCCCCCCGCTTTCCTCACACATACTAGGCCAGAACTGCTATAAAATAGAATGATTCAGAAGAACCGGAAAATAATTACATTGTTATTAAGTATTGTTAGTAAGGGTCTGGGTGTTGTGGTACCGTCGTTGTTTCTGATTTCTATAACACAAGTGCTTTGCTACTTACCTTAGGATCAGAGCAATGTATGTGATGTTGTCTAATTACAAATAAAGCTAATAAAAGTGTGTTAGACACTGACAATATCAATTTATACCAATACATGACAATATCCAGTAAATTTGTGGTAATTTACATCATTGGTACGAAATTTTCCCGCGCATATTACTAATTTGATGTCGCAGTTACGATGCAGCTCAATTTAACGTATCGAGCAGGTACATAATGGTTAAAATCATCATTGACAACCTCCATAGCCGAGAGGCGAGCACGCCGGACTTTATATCGTATGACGCCGCCATCTATGTAGAAAACGAACTTTCGATCCCCGGTCGAGTCAATGTAGAAAAATAACTTTTCTATATTGTCTCGGGTCTGGGTGTTGTGGTACTGTCGTTTTTTCTGATTAATATAATAAAAGTAATTTAGATATTTACCTTACAATGCGAGCAATGTATTTGATGTTGTCGAATATTTATTTATATTTATTTATCATAATTACCAAAATTTTAGCTCAATACTACAAGAGTTTCAGATCAATAACCTAACAATATACAGGTGGTGCAATAGAATGAGTCACTGCACTGCTTAAAACATTATAGTAGCGACATTGAAGCTGTTATTTTTTGATACTATAAATACAAATATATTATAATCTAAAAAAGATACAATTTTTATGCTGCTCCAAGCGGAGCGTAGCAAATCTTGCTTGTTCTGTGGCTCCAATAGTCAAAGTTGTTTTTTTTAATTTGCAGTCGATTAAATGGTTTTAAAAGGGTTGTATTATTTTTGTAAAACGGTAAACGTTTGCATAGATATTTTTTCGTGCAATAGTGTAGCAATCAATCACAAACATATTTACCACCCGTTACGTTTTACTGGATTTTTTCCTAATTTTTGAGCACATTCCATGTAACCGTTATGCAATGTTAACCAACTACCATCAAAGTGGGTATACTGATCCATTCTGTAATAGTACAGCGTGGGGTATCCTGAACTAGTTCAGATTGTTGGATCTCAATAAGTATAATAAAGGACTACGTTGAGGTATTATTGTCAGGTGATTCTTTATATTGCTCTGCCAATTGGTTATAAGAGCCGTGCCACGGGCCGTGCCCTCGGGATTAGAGATGTGGTAAAATCGATAAAAACAGTTCTTTATTGATATTTTATTTAAATGTTTGGATGTGTAAAAAAAATTGATTTATGCCTATAAATAAAATATAGAAAAAGAAATTACCCAAGAAAAGAGAAATTAAATCAAAAATTCCATGTTAAAGTTCCTAGCAGTTTAGCATGAAATAGCTGATACCTACTTAGCCAAAATGCATGAAACTGCATTTTTTTTTACCCTACATGCTGTTTTATTTATAAGCAGAACGAACTGTGGTAAGTAGTAATAAGTAGTAGGTTTTAGTAATCACAAAAATTCGAATAAGTATATTCGTGAATGAATGAACCTTGTGAATCTGAAATCTAGAACGAAAGTCTTTAGTAATTACATCTAGTATTTGGGTTCAGAAACCTCAAAAAGGATAGCATAAATCAAGTTTTCATAATCAGTAAAACCTTATTCCATTACTACTGCCTACACAAACATAGAGATAAAATAACCTCAGGGTAACGCAGAAGTTCCACAAACAGATAATACTCGAGTGCCGTATGTTCGTAACCTACATTTCATTGTAATCGAATAAGTCTCGAGTCCAGTAAGCGCATGGACAGACGTGTGTATACTAGTAAATGTGAGTCCTAAGTTTTTTCTAGAAAACTTTTGCTGTTTGCTAGCTAGAGAACAACATTTGTGATGCTTGGAAATGGAAAAATAAACCGCAACGTATTTCACCTGTTCCATAATTATCCTGTCAGGCGAAGGTCAAAAGACACAATGAAAATTTTATTGTTACTGAGCGGCCGGACGGTGTTTGCCGCTTGATAGGATATTTAACAGGATAGTGACGTAAAATTGAAGTATTTTTTTCTTGATTTCACTTCAGAAACAAACATTCAAAGTAAAAGTTTTTTTAGTTAAATCAATATTAAATTCCTCACTCAGTAATTACTCAGTATTGTAACACTTTTTTTAAACAGTAAAAAAGTGAATTAAACAATCGAAATCCGAGTAGAAATGATCGAGTTTTCATCACGAATTTTGACAATAAATACTTTCTAAATATACTTAGTGTGAAATGTAGTTTTCCTAAGACTTTGTATGTATACATGGATTATAATATTATGCCTTAGTTCGAAGGCCAAAAGTGACTGATGTCCTCTGAAGGGTTACGATCCAACATTAGAGAGGTCATTTCAAGCTTCTAATCTAGATTGAAAGTGGTACACATGCTGGATATAATCCCTGAATTTATCGTTTCTGTGGATGAGGTATTACCAAGCTTATATAAGGTTGTTAGGTACCTATTATTTTGGAGGTATACACCATTACAGAAGCTATTTATTTTCAGAGTCATGATCTATGTAAGCCTTAAAAAGGAGACTTTATTAACATTTTATGGTATTGCGTGTGCTATTACTTGAGCCTTTTTTCTGTATTAAAATTTGGCGTAAAAACAGTACCGTTTTACAGAATATATTACATTAAAGTGTACGGTCAGTATATTTCGAGGTTTCTTGTATGTGAGCGATGTCTTTGAGTGCGTCGTTTAAGCGCGCATTATGAAGCTTAACTTTTGATAGAATGAAAAGAATATATTAAAGTTTATTTGCGTTTAAAGAGAGTACACTGAAGGTCAATTTTTTAGTGTAACAAATTGTAAGACCCTGCCATTAACAATAGCATGAAATGTTTTTAAGATTAATAACAAACAATTGATTTAAAACAATTTATCAATTAACTATGATGTTAGATACATTTATTTTATTAATTACAATTATAATAATTACAGGTCGTCGGTTATAAAATTTAAAAAATATATATTTTACCCGATAAATGAAAATGCACAATAATTTTCATAATAGCACTGACCACACCATCCAATTGAGTTCAGTAACTTGATTCGTATCAATTTGAAATAAGAAACTTAATGTATACCTTTTAAACACTGATGAAAAAACTAAGAACCTATGGAACTACTAGTTTTCGCTTGCGGCTTTGTTTGCGTAGACATCAGAAATAAACCAAAAAGAAATGGGTAATCATCCTACGGAATCACAAAAACGGTATGAAATATCCTATCTGTTAAGCTTGATATGTGTAGGTATATTACAGCTTATTCTGTTCAGCTGTTAATATAAAGTGATAATTAAGTAACAAACATACAAACATTTACATTCACAGTTAAATAAGATTCCTTGATGTCATTAACAAACATTTAAGAATTGAATTTGGCACACCAAGAAAGTCTGATAATCTTGACAGTTATTAAATTATGAAAAATGATACTTATTGTTGTCATTCTATGAAAGATGATTCAAATAATTAAGTAAAAAGCTCCCGCCCGTTGGAAATTCAAATTGAGTTTGTTTTGGCAGGGAAGACTGAAGTTGAAATAATCAAATTGAATCTTGAATAACTGTAAACAGCCAATGTTTTTAGGCAATTTGAAAACCGTTGAATAAATTGTTCGAGATTGAAGACGTCAATAAATCCTGCAAGAGTTTTGAAATTGGCATCATTGTGGCATAAACGGCGGAATCATCACAAACGATGCGATTTCTATCCACACTAAAAGCCGGACGCTTTTTTGGCGTTGCGAAGACACATAAGTGTTGGATATTTTGATGTCAGATAAGTAGTTAAAAAAAACTAGTTACTAGTTTAAAAAAATATGTTTTTTAGCAATTCCATGCAAGGTTTATTCGAAGATAAACAACACTTAAAAAAAATCATCGACCTCAGATGCATGCGATGGGACGTGGGTTCGAGTCCCACCTGAGGTCGATGATTTTTTTCAAGTGTTATTTATAACTAGTTTGATTAATATGGATAAATTATAGTATTATCAGGTTATTATTAACACTGTAAAGTTTTAGTACGATATAGGTATAAGACAAGAGAAGAAAGCGTGAAGAAGACTTTCTTGTGAAACAAATTAATATACTCTGTAACGCAATTTAAAAGTTTTTTTTTCATATAGCTAAGTATCTGATTAGTTTTATTACAAAAGAAACAATCAATTTTTTTAACTCAAAACCTTATTTAAGAGTTTCAGCCATAAACAGTAAGTGGGACACCGAGATTAGCTACAAGAGAAAACCGAAAAAGGAAGAAAACGATCGAAAGAACAATGAAGCAAAAGGGTTCATTCTGATACAGCTTTATGTTATAAAATCACGCAAGTTGCTCATTCTGTTAACCAATTTATTACAACCAGCACTCCAGGTGTATATAGGGTGTCAAAAAACTACCAGCCAAATTTTAGGCGGTGGTTAAGAATCGAGACTAGAATACCCGAAAAAAATTTCGTGCATTCAAAAACAAGTCCAACTTACCAAAAAAATACCATTGTGATAAACCATTTATTATTAGAAAAACAAAACGATTTAAAAGTAATTTCACAAAAATATATTTCCGTCCGTTCCGGCTCTGAACTAGTACCCCCTAAAATCTGTCTATTCCTTTTTAACCACCCCGTATACGTACAGGTCGTAAAATATTTCAAAGAAAATACGAACAGTACACTAAGACACGCACTTTTTCAAAGTTCCGCTCATATAACAGGGCAAGTTATAAATAGTCTGTATTTCTTCCAGTAGTAGGTCTAAGCTAGACAAATAAAAGTCTTTCGTGATGCGAATTTTTAACGTGTTACTTTAGACTCTGGATGTAGTTACATAATACTAAAATGTGTCTGAGAATGTACTTCAGATACCCTGTTAAGTAGAATGAAAATGAATGTTACATCTAGTCTAAAACTAACTGTCCCGAAACACATTATTTGGATATAAATATCCAAATTTGACAAACTATATTTGCGCTTGCATAATACCTAGTAGCTCCCATAGAAAAAAGGGCAAATAATTTTCCGAATTGGAACTATTTTCGAGAACCTAGCATTTTTGTTTTTAACATTTCCTACAAACACAACGAAATCACCAAATCGGTTGAGATATTCTAGATTGCTTGCGAGACTAACACGTGGCAAGTTTATTCATAATATTAAGTGTTTTTTTATGTCAACTGCAAATAAAATTTGGGTAACATTAAGTATTGATTTAGTTATTATTCCCTTTTTGGATTTCTGTTAAATAATTATTCATTCCTCTTAAGCTTAGATTTAACTAAATTTTACACAAACTAAGTCCCAGACAAAAACTTATTTAAAATAAAACAGCTTAGAAAAATTGGGATAAGATCAACTATTTCAATATTATTTTATACATAAACGAAAGGTTTTTGGCTTATGCTCCCATTAGAGTAAAAATATTTTATAAATATTAAAAAATACAAAACAATTAACATTTCATAACTCTAAAGGCATTATTCGTCATCTAAGAAAAAAAATATATCTGGCGCTGGCGCTGAAATTATAATCTATGTAATCAGGTTGGGGTCATAAAACTGAAAAACAATTAAGCTCATAATTTAAGTAAGATCAATCGACAGAACCATAAAACTTTTCATGTAATGAAATAACAAAGCTGCCTTCAAAACCTACTTTCGTTGCTCTCACCTAACCTCTCGCAGTCATCCGTATACTGGCAAATAGAAAATAAACTTGCAATAAACCGAAGTGGAGCCACAGTCGGATCACGTACTTCCCTATTAACCGGAATGAGTAGGCGGGTACTTCTCTACTGTGGTCTTAGGGCTCATTCACACGGGCATTGAAGATCCGTCAAAATGCACGGCACGTCATGACGAATGGACGTTCACATTGCATACGGAATCGTGTTTTTTCACGATTCGTCAAAATACCCGAATTGAGTTCACATTCGTTTCGTAATTCAGAATTTAATTATGGATGAAATCTTGTTTTTGACGAACGTGATTTTAGGATATTCTTACAAGACGTCGCTCACCGTTGCGACAAGAGGCCTAGCATGAAAATTTTTCATCCAACGATCGGCTTCAAGTCCAAGGATTGCAGAAGTTGAAACAGATCTTTTACGTCATATTGGCTTAGATGTAGGCATTCTGTTAATGCCTTTAAATACACACACACACAGTCCGAACACCGCTTGGAACACAAGGAACTGCATTAAGTACTGCACAAATCATTTCGGCATCAGTTTGTGATAATCTCTATTGGAAGTGGTTTCCTTTGCAATACGCATAAATTATAATTTTAATAACTTTTTTTTCGATTGTCATGCCTTATCAGTGATTTTGATTTAAATTGTAATCAAATTTCCATAAAGGACAGTGAGTGACACAACTACCTAGAGAGGCTGATAGTCGAATTTAATTTCATTTTATACCACTTCAGCTACCATGCTTATGTTACGGCCGGAATGAATGATCAAAACCCATTTGTGTGAACAGGCCGTCTCTCCACGTGGTGCGTTATTAAATCCGCTTCACCACCTCGCTCTCCGCGGCGGTAAGCGGCATCGTGTGAAACTCACCTTATGTGACATAAGTGATCCTTAATAAATTGAAGATTATTGAAGTAATTAAGAACGTTTTAATGACGAACATTATTTCTTTAGGTAAGAATTTACTGTAGGGTGAAATACGATTTGAAATTACAACGTATTAAACGAAATGTAAGGAGTTGGCTGAAACTTTAAAAATATCAAACTTCAGACCCTTTTATTTATCACAAGATATTGTCTTTGTTGCGTGCCGTGTGGGGACGGCCGTAAAGAATAACTTCCCCACCCCCAACAGGAGGCGTGTCGTAAGAGGCGACTAACTCCTGTAGCACGAGACGGGGAGCAGCGTCTGCGTGCGAAATAATAAAACAACTGCGCTCGCCAATCTGCCTGCCAAGCGTGGCGAGTATGGCAAAAACCCCCCGATGACAGAAGTCACTGGGGGAGTCCTATGTTCAGCAGTGGATGTTCTGTGGCTGAAATGATGATAATTGTCTTTGTATCGTGGTTAACCCATTGTTCAATGTGCCCAAATTCATACAAATCCATCGATCCACTGTGTGACAAACATTTATAGCATCCAAATGGTAGTAATGGTGGGATAGTACTACTTAATCTAAATTATTTCATTACCTAGAAGATCACGTTGAAAAAAATACAATTTAATAAAAACAAAACACCGAGTTTTGATTTAATCTGTATCAGGGATTATTCTGTAAGCCGGGAATTACCTACTCAAGATACGAATTAGGTGAGGCGAGAAATACAAAATGGGAGTGAGACAAGTTGATAAATTGGGGGAGTCGTGTCAAATCGATCATTTCAATAATGAAAGTACCTCGAGAAACACGAAACGTTTTATTACAGTGTTAGGAGATTATGCTATATTTGTTTCTACCATTTTTATTGTTTAGCATAAAGAAACAAATAAATCTGGAAGATACTGGGAGCGGCCTATGTTCAGTAGTGGACGTCCTTTTTTGAATATTGGACATCAGCACATAAAAAAAAGTAAAGTATGGTTATATACGTCCCACTGCAGGGCCCACAGGCCTCACCTCAACTATGAGGTAGTTTGGGCCATACTCCACCACGCGGGCCCGGTGCGGCTTGGTGGAGGGGTGTTGTAAGGCCAGTGACTAAATGCTCGTGATAAATGTCACTAAATATGGTCGGAATGGTCACCCATCCACTCACGACCGCGGCGTTGGTTGCTTAACTTTAGTAATCGATACCAAAGCGCTGCCGCCACTGAGCTACGAGCACCTCGTTGGCACATCAGCACATACATTGCTCTAATCCTATAGTAGCAAAGCATTGGCCTATTAGCCAGCCTATTTAGTTTAGACACTTCTTCTGTACAGCGATGGCAGTCAGGTATTTTATTTACAGTATCTTTCCTAATAAAATATCTGACTGCTTGTCAAACTGTTAGAGTTTAGTTTAAGAATATTTTTTATTAAGTTTGTTATGTGCATTATTAAAAAATATATATGGCCAGTTTATTTTAATATTAAAAGAGGAAGATAAAATTTATCCTCTGTATAAAACTTAGCATATACAAGAACTCCGTAGCCGAGAGGCGAGCACGCGGACTATATATGGCGCCGCCATCTCTGAGGTTTCGGGTTCGATCCCCGGTCGGGTCAATGTGGAAAACTTTTCTATATTGTCTCGGGTCTGAGTGTTGTGGTACCTTCGTTGTTTCTGATTTCTATAACACAAGTGATTTAGCTATTTACCTTAGGATCAGAGCAATGTATGTGATGTTGTCCAATATTTATTTATTTATTTATAAGAAATTAAAATAAATAAACGTTTTTCGTCATCAACGCACGATGACGAATCGTGCAATATGACTGCGACATAATATGTATGGCATTGTCTGCTACGTGCACTTGCTGTTTAATTATATATTATAAGTGTATTCTGTATTTCTCATATAAGTGAATTTGTATTTTTTTTAGAAAAATAAATGTCTAAACCATAAACCATCGAAAAACAATGCAAATTTTATAACATTAAATAAAAGAGGCCAGACTGTAATATATTAAACAAATCAAAATACTTACCTCCCTAAACTCATTAGTTTCTACATCTACAAACCCCAATGAAATCGGCTTAAAATTAAACTCAATCTGCTATTCCGAAAACGCGCGACAGTGCTCGGCCGTTCGCTCCATTGACAAATTCGTTTCGTGACGTCATTCCGCTGAATAACTACGTTCCCGTGTCTCTCGGACCGAATTAATACCTACCTTAGCGCTCAACCCTTGAAATATTCACAGACTTGTGACCAAATAAATAAATAAATATTGGACAACATACATACATTGCTCTGATCCTAAAGTAAGAAGCTAAACCACTTGTGTTACAGATATCAAAAACAACGACGGTACCACAACACCCAGACCCGAGCCAATACAGAAAAGTTCGTTTACTACATTGACCCGATCGGGGATCCAACCCGGAACCTCAGAGATAGTCCGGCATGCTCGCCTCTCGACTAAGGAGGTCGTCTACCCTTGAAATATTTACAAACTTGTGACCAAAGGCAAGATGTTGTACCAAAAAACTGGTAAATTAGACGCTTGTACGGTTTAGCCAGAATTCTGAACGGCGTAGCGGGTAGCGGAGCGTTTAAGCTCTGAATCGCTTTAATTCTTACTATCTGTGCGATTCAGTTAGCTGCACAGACACTAAAATGCCTGGAATTTGAGTGAATAGTAAGCTCATGGTAACCCCCCTGATATAGTATGATGTTTAAGCGTAACTTAAAGAGTGTACTCATGAGCTGCATGAGCTCATCCCTGCCTGCGTCTGTATTTCCGAGTGCATATAACCTGACTCTCTTAAGTCCAGAGTGAATAGGCATCTTCTGGGCAAGCTCGCTCCATCGTAGATCCCATCAATGATCTAGAGCAAGATTGGGGTCAAGAGAAAGCCCATCTCAAAAAATAAAAAAAAAACTTAATTAAGCTTGCTGTTGACGATTGAGTTTGAATTGGTGGCTTCACATTGTACAGCGATTGCGTAATCAAGCAATTTAGATAGCTGTTATTTAGCTCTTCTAATCCTGGGGGTCAATTCTCAAAATAAAAAAAACAAGTACACGATTAGTGAAGTGATGTCGAAGTGGATATGAGGTCGATGCGTCGAAGAGATAGCGGTTTTGTTTAGAGAATCGACAGGCAGTTGTGGATTGAGGTAGTCTTATTAAGGAAGTAATGATGGTTTTTAAGAACAAACCAACAAACTATTCATAGATGGCTGAAAAAGCTGAACTCCACGACACGACTACCATCAAAATGTACCCTTTTTTAACCGACTTCAAAAAAAAGGAGGAGGTTCTCAATTCGTCTGAATGTTTTTTTTTTTTTTTGTATGTATGTTACGCGATTACGCCGTCAATTATGGACCGATTTCAAAATTTATTTTTTAGTTTGAAAGGGTATACTTCCGAGGTGGTCCCATTTCCACCAAGTCAGATTCTGATGATGGGATCCCTGGGAAATCGAGGGCAACCCTCAATTTTTATAGGCACCCATAATGTTTTGCATATATTTTCTGACTCGATGCTGATTTTTGGGTCTGGTAATCATCATGTCATGTTGCTGACCTGATGATGGAAGCCACAGAACTCCTTAAGGGATAGGAGTTAGAAGATAATACTGCAATTTGTCGACAGAACGTATTTCGCAGTGTGTTGAGCAGACGTGGAGCTTATGAGGTACCAGACCGCCAATTTTTATTTACTAGGGGCGTACGGGTACGCCCCTAGTCGGTGCGAATGAACACATTTTAACTCTCGATGGCTGGCACCGACTCCAAAAAGAACTGATTAGGTATGTTTTAGTCAATATTATTTTTCGCTTTTTAGTTTCATTTTGAAGTCGGTTTTTAGTTTTTTATTAAACTTTTTTTTAAAAGCAAATAAATGTTCATTTCATTTCAAAATTGACTTGTCATTACCGCATGTCATTTTGCAGAAAATTATACGGTTCTTGTAAAACGCCATCTGATTGTTTTAGGTAATTTTCTATCCATTTTTTTAACATTAAACTATAACGTTTGACACTACTCTTGCATCGAATAGGTCAAGAAAATATGTCCCTTGGATTATTCCGGACATTACATTGTGTTAACCTGAATAAAATTCATTTATTACAAGATAACTCGACATTATCTTGACAATTTAAAATTCTACGTAGCACCAGACGCGGTTAAATTTGCTATTCATAGAGACGAAGTAGAATAAAACCATATTATAAGTATATTCCAGTAGGTGCACTTAGTACACTCGCAGGCTGGCATTGCAGCAATTGACGTAACGGGCAGTTCTGTATAGAATACGACCTGCGGGGTAACCATAAACTCTTAAAACAATCTCAAATTTGACAATTTCGCACGTCATGACGTACGAAATTTGACAGATTTGACAACATTTGACAGATTTGAGGTTGTTTTAAGAGTTCATGGCTACCCCCTTGTGCTAGACATTTTAGTAGAATATAAATACTGAACTTAAAAAAAGGAACAGAAAACAGGTCTGCGGGGTACCATGAACTCTTAAAACAATCTCAAAGTTGTCAAATCTGTCAATTTTGGTACGTCATTTCATACAAAATTTGACAGAAATGAAAATGTTTGACAGATTTGAGATTGTTTTAAGGGTTCGTGGTTACCGCCCAGGCAGGAGCCACTCATCCAAATCAACATTAAAATCTTTGCAATGCAATTTCCCTAAAATATTGTGTAGTAGTAAACCGATACCTACCAGTAATTCCCCTACGATTTTAGTCCTTCTGCAAATCTTTTTGACATTTTGCAGTGATATCCATTAGGGATCAAGCTTTATCAGTAAAAACGCCAAGGCCCCGTCAATTTTTGGACAAAATGCACCACTTGTAGGTCAGATTCACTTGTATTTTTTTATGTTTTCAAAATTAAATTGTAACATTTAGCTTTCTCGTGCTTGATAATGGTAAACCACACAGCCAGTAATATCATCGAAAATATATGTCCCATTCTTTTGTACACCCTGTATAATACAAATTGTTTGTATCAATTGTAATAGCCACGGTACTTAACACAACAACAAAGATACTAATTGAGATGCAAATTGTGACTATTCTTAAATTAACATGAATTAATGCCATAGGTATCCAATACGGTATTCCATAATCTCGATCAAGAAGTTGAACTGCTTAATTTTTATAATAGGTATTAATTAGCATGTCAATACATGAAATAATAAGGGCTCAAGGACCAAGTTAAGCCATTTCTCATCTATAAATAGAATACAGCCTCAGTTTAGTCAATTTTTGCGCTCGTCTCGGCTTAATATTGACATGTCGTTTTCACAACGTAAATTTAAATATCTACTCCATGAACATATATGTCTTCTTTATTCTAAAAAAACGCAAGTGCTGTAGGGATCGTTTTTTTCTTATTTTTTTTTATTGTATTGTTAATCTTGTCAGTTTCCACACGTTAATTTCTTATGTATGCCGTAGTAGCCTTTAATTAAGGCAACACTATAAAATGTAAACGTTAAAATTGTATTTTGTATTGTCTTGGTGTATGCTTTGTTGGCTGTCCTTAAATAAATAAATAAATAAGCCTACTGTATGATACTCCTTTTGGGATAAAACGATCCATCCTGCCGTAGAATAGGACATCAGACGTTCAAACGTGAATTATTTATAAAGGCAATAAGCCGTGTCAGATACGGTTCCTTATCTGTATAACAAAGTAATATTACCTGGTAGGACAATGTAACATGGTTATTATACAATGTGATATAGGCAGTACTTTTAACCCGTTAGAGAAGTTCAATATTTTTTTATTTATTGACAAAGATATAATTTGGAATAAAACAAATCTGATTAAAATAGCCCGACGGATTTGCCAGCTAAAGTGGCAATGGGCGGGGCACATAGCACGTAGAACTGACGGCCGACGGGGCAGAAAGGTTCTGGAATGGAGGCCACGTACCGGCAAGCGCAGCGTGGGACGTCCACCCACAAGATGGGCAGACGACCTGGTAAAGGTTGCAGGACGACGCTGGATGCAGGCCGCGCGCAACCGACCGATCTCAAAGTCACTGATGATGATGATTATTAAAATACAAAAAAAATGATCAAAAATGATTTAATTAATCAATGATTCTTTTTATAGCCGACAAAACCCCAAACATCAGAAATTAATAAAGTTGTAGATATTGTTTTTTTTAGCTATCTTTTGGTATTTCTTTCATGTTTCTACGACACATAAAACCTTGGTTATTGCCTAAAGTGGTAAAAAAACAAAATGGCCGCTATTCATAGCGGGTCCTCACCCATTTTGTTTGACCCCCAAAATTATTTACTTGTCGATAAAATTAGTTAAAGCACTTAGCCTTAACGGGTTAGAAGTACCGCCCATATTCACAACAAAACAGGTGGCACCACTTGTCATAATCTCGGCGTTTCTTTATCAAATTGAATAAGAATTAGGTAATTCGTATAGGAAGTTAAGACGGCAAGATAAATCAGTGGATTAGTAAGTGGCTACTGCGGGTCGATTCTCTAAAAAAAACGGAATAAACTCACTCTAAATCTCATAAGCGACAAAACAAACATGGCCTTTAAATATAAATATTGGACAACATCACATACATCGCTCTGATCCTAAGGTAAGTAGCTAAAGCACTTGTGTTATAGAAATCAGAAACAACGACGGTACCACAACACCCAGACCCGAGAAAATATAGAAAAAATGGTTTTCTACATTGACCCGACCGGGGATCGAACCCGAAACCTCAGAGATGGCGACGCCAATACAGTCCGGCGTGCTCACCTCTCGGCTACGGAGGTCGTCCTTAGTACGCTATAAAGCGGATCACATGACTATTGTCGATGAGTTACTTCAGTGTTAAAGTGAAGCGCGTATCACCTCAGCACAAACAAACATAGTCTCTATTTTGTTACAGACTTGATCCATATTATTAATTGTCGATTAGTGAAGTCAAGGCGAGTTATCGCGGTATTGTCTAGAGTTTGACAGGCTAATACCACGCATTGTATTTGTTAAGAACTTTTGTTCGTTTATAGATCTACCCATTTCTGATTCGACCCTTTTCATAGAACTAACTTAAAAAAATATAAATATTGCGTATCTGGCAAAAGTAGTCAATGGTCGTGAGTAATTTGTCCTACCCGTGGCAACAGATTTTTGAGATTATTCGGTTACATTTTACCTTATAAACATTCCGAAACATCATTGGATATTTTTCAGAAGAAATTACAAAGTCTGAACCAAATTAATAAATTACTTAAATTCAGTTTTGATTACAGTTTAAAAAGTTACTGGGGTGTTATAATTAGTAATAAAAAGTTAATTAAAGACCCATTTAGGCAATAATAAGGTAGTTTATAAAGACTGAGGATATACAATGACGACCTCCGTAGCCGAGAGGCGAGCGAGCACGCCGGACTATATGGCGTCGCCATCTCTGAGGTTCCGGGTTCGAACCCCGGTCGGGTCAATGTAGAAAAGGAACTTTTCTATATTGTCTCGGGTCTGGGTGTTGTGGTACCGTCATTGTTTATGTGATCATAACACAAGTTATTTAGCTACATACTTTAGGATCAGAGCAATGTATGTGATGCTGTCCAATATATTTATTTATATTTATATGACGGACAGTTAGTGGTACTTGAAATTTGCGCTTTTTAGTAAATAACAGAGATTGATATTTATTTACCAGAATTTCATCGCCACCCTCATTTTAGCAATAGGGCGATTACCACTAAACATAAACCTCCTGTGATAACTTCCAGACTAGGTACACACTCTAAGCCCTAGTTTCACCATCTTACTTTAACTTTAACAAACGTCAAAAGTCTGTTTAACTCCATACAAAATCACCGGTTAAAGTTTGTTGCAACCCAGCCTTAGCATGTTAAAGTGTAAATAAATATATTGTATCCAATATCAGTCAAAGTGATTTCATTTTGTTCACTTCACAAGTAACATGAACCCTGTTTTTTTTTTTGAATGCAATTTCCTTAATGCACTCTGTTAAATTGAAAAAAAGAAAAAACAAGATAACGGTCTCGTTTTAATTAAGTGACAGACGGCAAAGAACGCGAGGATTTTAAGAGCTCTTTGAATAGAAAGTTGAGCGTATTCAAAGGAGACTTCAGCCACAAAGTAGAATGGAATAGTAGGCATGTTCAAGGCCAGTAGTATGTATATTACGATATCCCAATTCACATTCCTCCTTGTTCTTCTTTAAATAATCACGGTCTCGAAATAGTGACAAAATAATAATAACATGTGGTAAAAGTATGATTGATAGTCAAACATATTTTTTTTTTGCTCACAATGAATAGATTAATCTCAAACGCGATTTACGGCTTTGGCTAGAAGAGAGTAACATTAATAAAGATTCGGGCCAAACTGTATTTTACTACTTATTTTTCATCAAGCTGTAATTACGGATAGAATGGTAAAATAAGCAGGCAATTAACTAACTAGGAGTCTTTCAAGACTTGGTCATCATTTATTTAGCACGAGATCGAGTCTCAAACTTAGTAAAAAACCGTTGAGTTCAAGGCTGTACGTTTTGGGGAAAATACGATCGTTTTTAATCTAACGGAGTGAGCCTACTGTAAATATTTATTTAGTGATGGGAAGTATTCAAAGAAGGCTTCAGGTATGAGTGTGTTCTGCGACACTCAATAGGTGCTCTGGTATTTGTATGAGCAAGAATAGTGAACTGGGCCCTAACCATGAACTCTTAAAACAATATCAAAGTTGTCAAATCTGTCAATTTTGGTACGTCATTTCATACAAAATTTGACAGAAATGATAATGTTTGACAGATTTGTGATTGTTTTAACAGTTCATGGTTAGGGCCCTGGAGTTTGGAAAAATGCACCAATCTAGGTTTTGTTTTAAACGCCATTCTATGTGTTGAATTGAAATGGTTCCTAAAGGATTTAAAAATCTCATTATTTAACTCATCATTTAAGTTTAGGTAATGTCCAACGCTCTTTTTTTGTTTATCACACAAAAACATGCAACTTCCTGGATTCAATTTCGCAATCCCCTGACTTTGTAATCCAGAGCGTGAACCACTACGGTCAATGAAAAATGTAAGTAGTAAGTCATTTTCTGTTCCAAAATAAACTTTCAAATCACGTTTCCAACAATGACAAATAGACGGCTCTGATCAGGTTGAAAACGAGAAAATTATTCGTGAAAAATAAACCTCCCCGATCTTCTGTCTGAAAAATTATCAAACAGCTGAGGTAGGAGTATTATTAATGGTTCCCAAAAAATACCCGAGTTGGCATGGATCCTGCGTACAGACTGCTATTATGTGTGGCAGTGGTTGCCAAACTTTTTACGAGTAGACCCACTGTTTGGACTCAAGGCTTCTCGATAATGCCATCTTTAAAAGCGGACTGGTAAGACGAGGCAATCAAACGGTATATTTTGCCCTTCTAACTAAATAGATTTTAATTGGGCAAAACGAGATTCCAACCGGTTAATCAAGTAGTCATTGTGGAGGTCCTATTTGAACAGTAGACGTCCTATGAAAAGATTGCTGATAAAATTGGGCCAAAGTTGCAATAAGAAAACGTCTGCATCATCGTCAAGGTAAATGACTATTTCTATGATTGGGAAGGTAAAGTTTTTTTCTTTCGATATTGTTGCCAAAGTGCTTCATTTAATGAGTAGAATATCCTGTCCAAGCGATTCCATAGTCTAACCGTGTCTATATTACTAATAATATTTGCGTCAAGATTGTCATAGATTTATTGCTCAAGTAGCATGAGAGATCAGTTGCCTGGTTAGCAAAGAGACTTAGTATAATATATTATTTTTAAGGATATTATTTTTAAGGGTTACATTATTTAATATTTTATTATGCCTATGGTGTTTTGGTGTGTGTGCCATGTGACCTCATTTTTATTTTCGTTCTAATTGGTACTTTTTATGCCTACCTTTAGGGATACTTTTTTATTTGAGAACCGTCGGACTTTTCTGATATAAATGGGATCGTTGTGGGTAAGACAGGCACGGACGACAAAGGCCAAGTTGCGAACTTCCGCGGATCTAGTCGTATTTCAATACGGGCATCTACTCGCTTTAACGCCGGGAAGAATCGGAAAATAGGCAGATTGTTCGAATTTTACCTTTTGTTGGGAATTCGTTCTGACATATTTGCAGTTGAGCGTGATTTCGTTTGAGTGCTTTAAGAGGTAATTTTTCTTTGTGATTTGAGTTGTGGGTTCAAAGTGCATTGAACACTTGTTATACAAAGGTCTTCAGCATTTTGTTTAGACTAGAGACCAAGATTTTTCTTAAAACACGAAACAAGCTTGATTAATTTTGTATATAATGTTGACTATTGTAATTAGGTTTATGGCGAAATATCAGAATCTGGCTTTTTTATATTTAGTTACAAAGATACCTACTCTTTATTGTACACCAAACAAAGAATTTACATTTAGTTGCAAAATGTGTCAAGTGTATGGATCTGTTAGCCAAGTGCTACGAGGACAAATTACCTCAAGAAAGTTATATCATTGATAAAATTATGCCAACTCGCAGCTTCCAAGAATACTGACAGCTTCGAGCTTCAGATTAAAGAAAGTAGGTAATTCATTTTTGGGGAAATGTATAAAAATATTTAATAAAGTACCACAAACTCTTGTTGACTTGCCTGTTTATAAGTTAAAACCCACATTTAAAAAATCCTTATGGAAAAAGGATATTACAAGGTTGAAGATCACTTGAACGACAAGAGTGCATGGACTTAATAACCTGCCTAGCTCGCACTTACACTATCTTGTAATTGTATTTCCTGTAATAAAACCAGGCTGACAAAGGTGACTGAGTTTGTTGCGCCGTTTCTTCTCAACATGTAGTCCCGAAGCGGTGGTAGGAAAAAAAAATGGGATTTGTAATAGTGCCATTGATGGCCAATTTGCAAAAATAAATGACTTTGACTTTGACAGCCGTACGAGAAAGCTAGACTTGAAGTGCGTCACTCAGTCATTAGATTGATACCTATTCTTACTTAAAACTGTTAACAAAACACTAAACCTCGCTGTTTGCTTTCAAGAATACCTACTGATACCAAACATGAAAGGTAAATATTTAACATCATGACATGAGACAAGGATATACTTAGTAAAGTTAACGATGAAAACTGTTTATAGTATACTGAAGCCTAAAACGGGTAAATGTTTTAATTGCGTGCCCGTTTAGTTTTAATTTGTGTGTAGGTATAGATGTATATGGCGTGAGCGTTAAAGCACACATTCAAACACATCGATAAGCACGAAATTTATAACATTTACCAACCTGTTTTTGGCTCATCCACCTTAATCAGTGTTGTTTTAACGTCAATCTTTTTACAAAATAGCAAGGTTGAAATAAAACTGTTATAAGAGCTCATGAACCCTGACCTTTTCAGCCACAAAATACAATAGAATATAATAAACATCCTACATCCAATATACGGAGTATTAATAAATGTTTTGTCTTTGTTACAGGTAATATTTTCGGCTCGATCACAGATATTATCAATAACCAAAAAGGATAATACTGTAATTACAAGTTGAGGATACGAATACATCTGGTAACATGATCTGACCCATTTCAAAGCAAGCTCCTATTTATTTGTTTGTGTTTCCTGTTATACAGAAAAAACAATAGGTACCTACATCATCTTACTTTTCCTATTAAGAAATGGTTCTGTCTTCTGACGGATGACACCCCTGTCTTTAAACACGAACGAACAAAATTTAGTTTATGAAACTATAACCCGACTACGTAAATAAAAGAAGAGGTCGAAGCAAGAAAATAATACATATAGCCTATGTTACCCGGGCCATTATTAAAAATCTATTGACACCTCTCATTAATATCGGGTCAGTAGTTAAAGCGCTACGGTGGCACATACATACATAACACATGACGCTAGATGGCCTCCGTAGCTAAGAGGCGAGTACGCCGACGAGACGTATAATATGGTAACTCCCACTCAGCATTCTTTTGAACGAAAAATCAAACAAAAAGAACGCGATTTGGATACTGAACCGATATAAATATTATTTTGTTTTTTTATAAACACATTCGCCTCCTACACAACTGAGAACTGGGCCATAACCATGAACTCTTAAAACAATCTCAAAGTTGTCAAATCTGTCAATTTTGGTACGTCATTTCATACAAAATTTGATAGAAATGATAATGTTTGACAGATTTAAGATTGTTTTAAGAGTTCGTGGTTACCGCCCTGTTTTAAATTGTCCAACTCAAACTACGTGCTGGCGTTACATATTGATTGATTCCAGGAAAACCAGGGTTTACACAATATTAAAATACAACAGAATAGCAACTATTAAACCACTTATAGGTCTTCACAAGTAGCGACGATCTAAAAATAAAACAAAACATATTAAAACTCGTTACTTCTTCAAAAATTAACCAACACACAAAGCTTATTTTATAATGATAAAAAAAAATATATCCAGTACAATAGTCACAATAAAATTTTCATTGTGACTCGTTTCCGTGACCTGACGGGTTAAAAGTAACTGAATTGCAATTATTGCTATTGACACAGCGGTTATACAATATTATACATAACAATTGAATGGACCGACTGTATTTGCGTGTTTGGTTTGTAAGTTCAAATCTTAAAAAGTTAATTCGTGTTTTTTTGGGTTGAAAAAAAATATATTTAGATTGGAAAAGTAGTCATTTTACTTTCTGAGAAAGATTTTTGCTTTTATTTTGTAAGCTTACTGACATTATGACAGACAAAATCATAAAGATAAGTCTAAAATAAATAGAAAAAGAAAATCTTCTTAGTTAAACTTCAAAGATTTTCTTTAGCCCGGCTTCTCCAGTATGTACAAATTGTATTTTTAGTTCTAAACAATTGCGTGGGCTGCTCGAAAAAGTTTAAGAATATAGTGAATTTCTAAAAACTTATAACACTGATGTTTTATTCATAGATTCTAATATTGCATGTATAAGTTTTTGTTTGGAACTCAATTTCGATTTAAGGGTTAAACAGAATCAGGGGCAATTAGATACACATAGATTTGTGTTTATTGGGATGAATATTCATCTTCGTTTTAATACTGAAACGAAACCTACGCAGACAAAGTCGCAGGCACAAACTACTTCTTATAATAATACCTTAAATAATGCATTTTTACGCGATTTTTATTATATTCTTATATTTCTTTACTCAGATACTGTCTTATTCTGAGTGCATTTGCTATTCCGGGACTAAGGTTAAACCACTGATTTAACGTATAAAAATCAGTGGTTTAACCTTAGTCTGGACTAGTTAATGCACTCTGAATAAGACAGTTACAGTTTTAAACGTTACAGTTGCAGTTTATCATTAAGTTAGTATCGATTTCTCACATAAAAGTTATTTTATCTAGAACCTTCATTACAGGTGGATAAGACTCAGTAACAAATAAAACAACCCACAATCCATTGTATTTCGACTTGGCAAAGACGGTTCTATTATCTACCCGGCGGATATATTGCGTAAACGCGATAGAGATTGGTCGCTATCTTAGTCGCTATCGACCTATAAGCGTGCAAAGTTTATTAAAAAGAGCTGGTTAAAGTATGTCTAAATATAACGAGTTGTCAATTAACGTCTAAGGGTTTACACTAGCAACTTAGAAAGTACCTTTGCTGTGCAGCGATGCACATAATATAAGTCACAGGGTGTTGTGAGTTAAGGAAAATTCAGCCCAATTGCTAAAAATATTACATGGCCGTAACTAACAAAATATTTAAATGTCAACCGACCGGTCAGTCGTTTAAATAACAATCTAATGTAACAAGAAGCGCCAGTCGCATTTAAAACGCTCCTGGGCAAATAGACGACAAAAATATGGTCATTGTTGACGTGGAACGACATGCAAACTGTTCTTGATAGACATTATCAGCTTCAGTTGCGATTGCTTTACATAATAGAGACTTGGTTTATTATTCCAGCCACGTTTTTGGTTTCCACGAACAGATCTCGGTTTTAGTACTTTCGAATTGCAGACGAATTATAGGACGACTTTTAAAGTATTTCGTTTGTTTTCTTGACTATTATGTTAAGTGGATTCTGTATTTTAAATACTTACCCCAAAAGTGTTTTATTCTTAATGTTTTATGTTAGTTATAACAAACAATATCAAATATATAATACCAAATTGATTTTTTTGTTTTTAGCAATTCTATGCAAGGTTTAATTGCGTATATCATCAAATCTTGGAATCAATAAATCTTCTTGTGATGTCGTATTGATTTTACCTTAAGTATGTGACATTCGGATAATATCAAGTCAACAAGGTGGACGACGACTTGGCAAAGGTGGCAGGAAGCCGCTGGATGCAGGCTACTTCCAACCGTTCAATCTAGAAGTCACTGAGGGAGGCCTATGTTCAGCAATGGACGTCATGTGGCTGAATCATTGATGATTATCAGTCGATCTGCAGATAAGATGTCGATTTTTTAACTCTTAATAGGTAGCTGCTTACTACTGATTACCTGGAATGTGGTGGCAAGATGCAAACCCATAAAAATCGTGTTACATATTCATGTTCATTTTTAAAATGTTTTTAACCTCTAATTTCTATATTATACTACATAAGTAAACATATAGTAAGCCGCAACATTGAATAGAAAAACGCTGGCTTCGGCAACAAGAAACACTTGAATGGTTTCTTCAGGTCAACCAACCTTGTTCTTAGTTGGAAAAATACTAACCCAGTATGCGATGGCCCTGGGTTCGAGACTCACCTTAGGCGGTCGATTTTTTCAAGTATCATGATTATCTTGAATAAACCTAGTATGTTATTGCTAAAACAAAATTTAAATTTCACTGTGAGTGATTTTAGATCAGTATAATAATTAAACCACTCTCAACATTTTCAGGAGATACTATTACATACTAAAATATCTAATAGAAAATAACATGGTAAATAATTTTTAAATAAATAAGCTGAGCATTTTTTTTTTCACAAAGTAAACTAAAATAACACAACAAAGCAAAACATGTTACTTCAAGTTCGCAGTTTACGTGTCTCTATAACATATAAACTTTAAAACCCGTGTCCTATCTACGATCACGGCAGTTCTCTGCCTAGATGACTGTAGTGGGTAGGGTTGTCACTACAAAATTAATAGAATTTAAAAATATTTTTCTGAAAATTACTAAATTTAAGCTACAAGAATTTTACCTTAACACTTTTATTAGCATATTGTTGATAGTTTCATGTTGTAAACATAAAATATTCAACGGGAGCTTAGCATAGAGATCAAAATCAGAATGGTGGAAGGCTTGTCGACTTAATTAATTTTTTTGCCGGATTTAACGCTACTTTTTTTCATGTAGTCCCAAACTAAAGGGGATCTGAGGAAAAACTCTAGAATCTAATTTATTTTCCACAGCGTTGCAAAATATTTATTGATAAAGAAACAAACATCGTTTTTTTCTACTGATAGTCAGAATTCGACTTCTTTGCCTAAAAACGGGGGAAAAATAAAAATCTTGATTTAAAAAACGTCGCGAACCCTACTTAAAAAGTGTATCCCGGAAAATTTCTGTGTAACATACGTTACGGGAGTCTTCTCAGGGTGACGGCCGATTACATGGAGAACGAACCTATTCCGCCGCAAGCCCCTTGGGAAAATATCGAAGGAGATAGGATCGTGAAGTCAACATACAGGAATGCGTTTTTTATGGAATAAAACAGTCAATTGTTCGAATTCCGCTTCATGAGTTCCGTACAATGTTAATAAAAGGAATAGTTCATGCTCTGAATTCGAATTATCTCAGATACTTTAGACAGTATGACATTCTTTTCGTTCTTGTAAAAGTCTTTTGTCTTTGGTGAACAACTTCAATGTATACACTTGCAGCGAAATTTCTGTCCCACGTTGTTGGTTCCATTTTGTATAAGATTATTACTCTTCAATTTAATGCTTTCACACACCCTCAACCTCCACCACCAGCACCTCACACACCCTCACCTCACACGGACACACCCTACTCTGAGCATCTAAGTTTATTTAAAAAAAAACCGATTTAAAAAAACGGTGTTAGCCCTACTGCAAAGGTGTATCCCAGAATATTCGGTGTAACATACGTTACGGGAGTCTTTACAGGACGACGGCCGTTTACACGGAGAGCGCACCTATCCGCCGCAAGCCCCTTGGGAAAATATCGATGGAGATAGGAAAGTCTATAAATAAATAGCAGTGTGTTTTTTTTGGGAAATAGACCATTGTTTTAAAGGAAGAGTCGGGTTTAGGGAAAACCTCGAATTTAATTTACTAAAAAAAAATACTGTGGGAGAAACATCAAAATCATGTTAATTTTTTCAAATCAATACATTAAGTAGCGCGTTGGATGGAACATCAAAAACTTTTTTTTTTATTTTGATGTTGCTCCCATAGAAAACGTGAAGCTAATGAGCAGCTGATCACGTGGTTTCAATTTGGACTCAGCATTATAAGATTTTAGGATAACATATTATGAAGTTTTTAATGTGTTGATAAATTGGTTTGTAAATTTCAAAATACGCGATTTAAATGGCCCTATATTTGGATTTATATTAACTTAGAAGCTGAAATTTCTCACACCAACTATTTCAGGGTTCCATTTATAATCGGGCTCTAAACTCTTTGACTTTGTCTTGTTTGTCTTAAGTCCTAAATAAATAATAATAATATGAAAAAAATATTTCACTTTCAAGTGCCTTATTATAGCTATACCTATTCGTTCCGTAAGAAAAAGGACTGAACAGACAAACAAGCCAAAGCCAAAGAGTTCGGTACCCTTTTACAAATGGAACCCTAAAATAGTTGGTTCCTACAAAAAATGAAGGCATTTAAAATATTCAACTCAAAAACTTCGATCATTCTTATTTAGACCGTCGTTATTTTAACCTCAGACTAAAAGAATAACCTAGATATTTTTGTACTCTATCCTAGTTTTTATTTGTACCCATCGATTCCTCAAAGCGGGAAACTAGTTTTAAGTCTTGTCTCGTTTTTCTTCACCACTAGCTTATAGAGTTTCGAACTATTACAGTTTGTTGGAAAAGATTGGGCTATCAAAAATTCTACTATGTGCTTACTGAAGTTCGAAAGTTGAACAAAGTTTTGGGGTAAAATAAAAAGTGGACACTTTAACATCAACCTAGTTACGACTAATACTAGTCACACCATTTTTTTTTAACAAGTCAATAATATTAATGCAAAATGAGAGAGTGATGATATAAACCCCGTATTTTTGACGTTTTTTTTTTTACAATATACTGTTCAATAAATTTATTTATTTATTGTTTGATTTTCATGGTAATTGTCGTTACAAAAAATGGTTCGGGAATTTCACATTGTACCGTTTTAATAACAAGTTTCTTCATGGATGAACGATCATTATGTTAATTTGAGTATTAAGTTTATATGTGCTGCATCTTATTAGAAGAAGGTTGTCAATTTCGTATTAACGCTGTACTCGCATTAGTCGATTCCTTAATGTCAGCCAAATAACATATTTAAAGCATCCTTCTCCCATTTTCCTTTAAACCGATAAAGAAAGCCATGTCAGGCCAAATCTTCCGCCCTCTAAGTGGGGCGCCTAAATCTCTTAACCTCGAGAATATTCATTGTTTTACGCAATATATTTCATTCATCATTGAAGCAAGTGATCGAAAATTTACGAATGTGAGTGCCAAGTCGTGTACGAAACCACGCAAAGAGTATGTGTGTAAATGGAAAATCGTGATTTGCGCACGATTATTTTCGAGTCCTCAGTAATTTAATGCGTTTCCTAATAATATTTCCTTTTACGAGACGCCTTGAGCTTGTCAAGATGAGATCTGTTAAAAGGAAACACTTCTGAACCTTCTACGGCAAAAGGTGTAAGAAGAATTGTTAAAACGGATTGGTACGACGCATGTCAGGTAATTAGTTGGTATGTATTTATGTGGCTTGTCAACTTCAAAATACGAATTTGCGGGACATATTGATTTCAAATACGGGACAAGGGATTAAATATCCCGCAACTAATTTTCTTTTGAATACAAAAAACGTAATGTTTCCTTTGCAAATCAGGAAGAAAAGTAAAATGAAAAACACCTTTACCGTCAGTATTTTTTAAAAACCAACAGTTATAGACTTAAAATTATAATATAATGAGGGTTTTCGCGAAAATTTACGCCACCAGTTGGCGCCACTTTGACAACAGGTCTCCCATCCCACTAATGCGCTCGCTGTTAAATGTTATAAAATAGTTGCTGCACTGTTTTTGATTTTAAATCCTTTCAAAGTTATTTAAAAATAAATAAACCACTCAACAACGAATACTAAACAAGTTTAGCTATGTACTGCACTTGAACTTAGGTTATGTTTAATTATACATTAAGAAAGAGACCTAAAACTATATTTTTTTTACGTTTCTCTACCACTGAGTCTTTCGGCAGCTCGTAATTTCGTCTTACAATACTGCATACAAGACTATTATCAAACGTTCTCTGCGAATTGCTACAAGGCATTTTTTATTAACGTATTTTATCCTTAGGAAACATGGCCTCCCGTTTTTTGAGCACATAGGAACTGAAAAACATTGTGGCATTTCGATTCTCATAAAATATTTATTGTATTTAATTAAGAAATACAATAAATTCAGAGACGAAAATATAGGGGCTCTGATACTTTTGACGGGTTTCTGGACCTGACTTCTCAGTGCTGCCACCTAGTGAGCGCCATTTCAGAAAACCCTCATTTACACTTTATCGTGATAACTATAAAGTTATTTTTAAATGAGATTTGGAGCCTTCGGATTCCGAAAAGCGGGATATTTAGATATGCGGGTCCCACACAACCTAGGGCAGACGTGTCGTTAAATGTCTCAGAAAAGGGACGCCTCTCGTATAGAGAAACGGTTGGCAACCCTAGATGAACCGAAATTTTATGTATAGAAACTAGGTACGTACAATACTGTAATCTGTCAAGCTCAAACCTTAAATTGGCCGCGTAACAATCTTATTTCCACTGTGTCATATGATTTATACAAAGGTATTTTTTTATAAAGAATAAGTCCATAAATATACAATTTTAGTTCCTTCAATATTATTCGGTAATGTGCGTTTTCAGACTGTGTTAATATCATTCAACAATCTTTATCGTTCACGTACTCCAACCATAAGTTTAACTAACTATTAAAAATTCAGGCATTATTCAAAGAGAGTTAGCACAAAATTAAATATAAATAAACGAGTAAACAAGTTTTGTACCTAACTCCGTCTAAAAAGAAAGTTTCTGTAAACTCGCGCCGGCTTTTCTCAACTTATAAATAATGCGAATAGTAAATTGTTTTATGCGAAACTAATCATTAACAACAACATACCCAGAATGGGTTTATGTGTCTACATTTATTATAATAATTCAACTTCAAATATTATAACTGAAAACATTAGGCTTCGCATTTGTAGCGCTTATTTTCATAAATTTACGCGAGCACAAACATTTAAATGAGAAACTTTAGGTATTAACTCAAAGCGACTTCGAAGCGAGAAAATCCCTTATTTCATTATAACGGGTCATTGGACTTAAGCAGTTTTGATACAAAGCGGTTAAAACAACGAACCGGGCTATGAATCACCCTTAACAAGTGCTAAGATACCCTACGCGAAGATGTCGTCAAAATATCGCATTATTCATAATTGGATATGAGAAAAGAAAAACAGATACAGAAACGGGATTACCACAAGCTCGTTCAATGAAAAACTTTTGTATAAAGCAATCTGAAAAAAAAAACATTCAGACGAATTGAGAACCTCCTCCTTTTTTTAAAGTTGGTTAAAAATAGAAAGGAATATTGAGGAACGAGGTTGACTTGACTATAATAGTCACATCGTTTCCTATAAAAATTATTATAGAAGGTACTAAGTACCTCTTCCAATAACGTCGTAAGGCAATTTATGTTCAGAAAAAAAATTACGAAAGTCACACTAGATACTCATCTGTTGTCACGATATCATTGGGCACTGTTTTTAATCAGGCATTCCTAATAATAATTATTAGAATGTTCGCAATACTCCATTTTAACAAATATTTTTAAACATAATGATAGTCATGAAAACACTTTTATTTCGATAGTACATGTTTTAAAATTTACATGCTTTAAACACAACATAGTAAAGCTATTTTTTAAATTTATAAAATACATTTATTATAATTATTAATAGACTTTTAATAATTCTTGTAAATGTATTTTTTTTGCACGTATATTTTATTAATTAAATGAATACAATAATACAAACGAAAATCAATAATAGATAATAATAAATCTTTGTTTGAATTATTGCGCAAGTACTATAATTATAAAGGAACACAACATGATAAGAGTATTATTATTCATAATAAGAATAAGAAGAATAATAATATTTTATTTGCGTAAAACATATATATTTAATGCAAGTTACTTGGCAACATAAAAAATGTTGGTCTACCCTCCACACAAAAACTATACCTACTTGACATACTGTATTAACCTGCGTGATCCTCTTCTGTAATTTAATTGAATCTAAGTTTAGATGAATCTCGTGTATTACTTCTTGACATTATATACTTTTATTTATTTTATTTAATGAATTTAATGTGAATGTTTTTGTTTTGAATTTTAAATATGAAGATTTTATAATTAAATAATAATAATAGTAATATTGTAGTTATAAATATAAATAAGAATGCAATACCCTTACAGGGTCCATAAGTATGATCTCACAATGTAACACCTTATGTATACACTTATGACGCAATAAATGAATATGAATATGAATATGAATAGTATTTGAGGATCTTACATGATAAGTGAGTGCACATGTTTCGATATTACAAATAGCATGCATTAAGCTTTCTTGGTTCATATTACTGGGGGTCGGCCAGAACGATCGATGTCGTACTAGTGCTGTCATTACTTGATAAATATTTAACATAGTTATATAAGTTTTACTCATGGCGTCTTTTATAACCTTACCGTTCTGCCGAGTCTCCTGCCATGCACTGGGCGTGGTATTGAAGAGCAGCTGAATTTAAGGAGGCAAATGTGTTCATATATTCAATGAACTTTTACTAAAAGTCATCGTTTGTGCCGTGTGGTGCCGGCACGTTAAAAGAATCGCACCACCCCTTCTCTTCCTATGGGTGTCGTAAGAGGCGACTACAGGAGAACCACCACAAGAAGACGGGCAGCAGCGTCTCCTCTCCACCATTGGCCAAACTGCGATCGCCAACCCGCCTGCCAAGCGTGGCGATTATGGCAAAATCCTTTTTTTGGAGAGGCCTGTGTCCAGCAGTGGACTGATATAGGCTGGTGATGTGATGAAAATTCATCGTTGAAATCTTAATTTATAAAACAATGTCGGGTTTGTTACAACACTTAAAACTCGAGAACGGCTGGACCAATTTTCATGCCTCATTTCAAAATTGCCTCGAATAGCAAAATAACACTGGAAAAGTTGACTAAAAAAAATACTTATAAGCGGTACAAAGTTCGCCGGGTCAGCTAGTAGGTAATAGAAAAAAAGAAATTCGCTGCTACGTTTTCATCGAGGTAAAGCGTATTGGTTAACAAATAGGGAAACAAAATCACGCTTGTTTGAGGACACAAAAACAAAAATAAAGTAATAAAAAATGATGGTTTCTTCCATTTTCAATTGCATTGCGAACTTTTTGTCAAATGTTCATATGTAAAAGTACTAGGGCCCGGCTTGCGATGGGACGTGGGTTCGAGTTCCACCTGAGGTCGATGTTATTTTTCAAGTGTTATTTATCTTCAATTAAACCTTGCATGGAATTGCTAAAAACAAAAATTTACAGTACTAGGGCCCGATAAAAACTGGATTGCCAGAACTATTAATTAGCATTGAGCTTTTGATGTGAACCCACTCTATCCATGACCATTATAGTAACCTTGTTTTAGAAACAGCCCTCGAAAACCAGAAAATTGTTAAAAATTCAATCGTAAGAGTAAGTAACTTAGCCGAGAGTAGACCCAGGTGTGCTATTCACGCAAATGACGAAATGAACTCTGTTGTTTTTGCGTTTACATTGTAGCGATCTTGTGTTAGTATGTGCAAGATTTACTTAACTCATACAAGACAAAGGACGTTTATAATAGGGTTTTGCTAAAGACCAGGAGCCTAACGAATAAAAAAAACAGAAAAACGTTGACATAATATTTTTTTACTGTTACCGTAAATGGTTTAAGTTTCTACTTGTCCTTTCTTAAACACCAGAAAAGAAATTTAGTTATTTTTGTCAATTTATTCATCCACAACGATCAAAATAGATTCCTTGTTGAATATACTATCGGTGTCAACTTCGATTTTTAGACGGAGTTGAGTGCCACTAAGGCTTTCTTTGATCGATTGCTGTGGCAACATGTAAGTGGGGCATGACAGATGAATATTACGAGTACGTATGTAGTTATAAAAAATACCAAAAATTTAGTTGGCTAACAGCATAGGGAAAGAATTATACTACGTAAAACTAACAGTAAGGCAAAAATCGACGTCATGTTGACATGCAGCGTGTAAAATAAAGTTTTAAAAGAAAAACTTACGCGGAATAGTAACTATATAAAGCAGACCAACGTGAATTATAATTCAAATGAAAACATTTTGGTCGCGGTTACAAAAATTCAAACTCAATTTAGTTAGATTGTGTATTTCGCGCAACAATAACTCTGGTATTCCGGTCGACCTGTGTGGCTCCAACTATCCGAGGTATCCAAATTATACAGAACTTTGTAGTTAACTACAAAAGCATAGAAACCACCCCGTCATAAAAATAAATAAATAAATATTTAGTTTTTTCCGATTGCCAGGGGTTTAGTGTAACATCGAGCACATCATCATCATCTCAGCCTATTGCATTCCACTGCTAGATGTAAACCTCCCCCATAATGACCACGCCATGCCAAAGAGCACGATCTCCCGCTTTTTTTATCCATCCACTGCCAGCCTTCTTCGTAAGGTCGTCAGACCATCTGGCTGGGGGGCGTCCCACATTACGTTTACGAGCACATAGTCGATGGGTAATACGGATCGTCTATCATTAAATGAAACGGATTATTTTTTTTCACTTAGCCAAAGTATGAGTTGACAAGACATGACAATTCATTAAAAAAAAACATTTCTATCTAAACATCGTTTCTAGAACTCAATGAAACGGGAATTAACGCGATCATAATTTAGGTACAAAATGTTACCTCACAGTGGTCACAGGCTGAGGTCAGTCAGCCTGTGACCACGGTCGGTGTTACCCGATCGAAACGTCAGGTAAAAGAGGTAACATTTTGTACCTAAATTATGATCGCGTTAATTCTCGTTTCATTGAGTTCTAGAAACGATGTTTAGATAGAAATGTTTTTTTTTAATGAATTGTCATGTCTTGTCAACTCATACTTTGGCTAAGTACTAAGTACTAAATATTTTTACTATATTACTTTGCTTGTTTTGTGTAGTGTGCATTAAACATTATTTTATATCTCTATGCTCTTAACAAGTAAAAGTAATACTATGACAAAGTAAAATATATTGCCTTCCAAGACTTTTCTTATAAAAAAAGAAAAAAAACCCTTATCTGAAATTTTCTGATCCTGCAATTTTGACAACTATAAACAGAGGTAATGTGAAAGTTTGAAACATTCTATACTTTTTTTGTTCAACGGAATTCCCTATTAAACTATATTATCTTGTGACAAACGTGTGTTATTTATTGCTATGTACGTGAAATGGAACGCAATATATTCGTATGATTGCGTATGTAAATCTTTGATGTGGGTTACTAATAATGTAAACGGTAAATTGAATTCAATTAAGTACTGTTAAATAAGCACAATTGAAACTACTTATTGTGTTTGTAATAAATATGACAAAATTAAATATAAGGTCCGATTTTATTAGTGTTCATCCTGTTAACCTGTGACTATATAGGTGAAAAGCAATCGTAAAAACCAATTTTCAAATATGTACCATAAAAACCAAAAAAGTTTTAAAATCAACAACATTGACTTCATATTACATAAACTCGTCCTATCTTTGCTACGTTTAACCATCTGGTTATCCGTCTTATTCCTTCCCCTTGTACAGAGCAAGAAAGAGTTGAAGATAGGTAGTTTATGCAATATGAAGTCGATGTTGTTATTTTTTAATTTATTTTTAACTTTTTTAGTTTTTATGATAGACATTTGAAAGTTGGTTTTTACGATTGCTTTTCACCTATATAGTCACAGGTTAACAGGATGAACACTAATAAAATCGGACCTTATATATAACAGATGGTTTATTATTTGACGATGTAGTCTGGTGTAGTGGTTAGGGGTCTGGATTCAAAGCCTAGCGGTTGCATGAACACAAGCATTTTTATAATGGATGTTTAGGTATAAGCGTATTAAGTATGTTTATCTGTTTTCAAGTCACCATAGTACTCATAAGCATTGAGGTATAATGTACTACAATGAGTATAAGCTTTGTTTAGTTTGGTTAGATAATGAGTGTGATTGTGGAAAGTGTTTATTTATTTACTGTATTTTAAATTTTGCGTCGGAAAAAAATTTACACACACACTAACAAACAAGAGTTTGCAACGTTTACACTCTGGTAAAGTTTTACCAGCTGAATTAGCAACGATTTTGCTACACAAAAGCACATCTTTATAGAAACATTGAAAATACAAACAGGCTTTTATCAAGCGATACCTATTACCCGGAACCAACTTATAGTGTGCCTTTCGAAGCAAGATGCTTGTGAGAAATGACACTAAATCGTCATCCATCGTCTCAAAATCGCGTCGTTGGTTGCTTTAACATTGGATATCAATACCACAACGATGCCGCCATTACGAGGTAGCTGCAAACACCCAATCAATTATTATGTACTTCAACCTTGTGATCCTAACCGAATGATGAAAATATTATAACAAAACAAAACTTACTAGTTTTGCTTTTTTAACAAAAGAAAGAAATAAACCTTTCATGAGAAAAAAAACGTCTCAGTTTGAGATGTTTATTTTGACGCTAAGGAGTTTCTAAGAGCAAAATCTCTTTATTTTATGACTTTATCGAACAAAGCAGTGATTTCTATGGCTTCACAATAATATCACGTTGCCACTGCGTTGTCGAGACTGGTCTTGATATCAAGAGAATATATTATCTACAAAAATGGTGTGTATAGTTATACACACCATTTTTATAGCTCACGATCTTGATCAAACTATTTGCCCAACTATCTTCGAACAAGGTCAGATCTTATAGCGTGCGTATAGCCCATGTCGGTATGTCACAGAATATCTATCGAGAACCGTATCCGTCTCTTCATGGCACCGGTGGTTTACGATAACCATAAATCAAGAATCGCAATGTTTTATTGTGGAAAAATCCGGTTACATAAGGATATACGGTTATACGGTTAATGGCTGCCGGTGAGGTCAAGAGAAAAAACGATTTATTTGATAGGATGTGTAATTTGTTCAACTTTCCTAATGTGAAACCCGCACCCTTATTACGTATCTTGCAATAGCAATTCAATAGCAAAATTCTGGCTTTAAAATCGTAAATTGACAGCTGTCAATAGATTTTGACATTAAGCATCAATCGGGCGATGACTGCATGATTATTGCTGATTGCTAATTTTAGGTAATAAGTGTGCGGGTTTAGTTAATTTCACTGGCGTTAAACATGATAGACTCTTAATTAACATTTATAACTAAAGTACTGTTAAAATGTACTTTGACGAAAATTGTGACATCTGGTGACCTCTATGATATTTTTCATAATATTTATTCAAGTCCTTTTCCGTACAGGTTTAAAACAGAAGGCATGACAGCATCTACAAACACAGACACAAGTTTGAATCCCACAAGGAGCTCCAATAAAGAAAGAGAGTTGGAATAATCTATTTATGTCAAAGAAATGCTCCATTACTTAACTAATTCCAAAATCGATGTCTTATAAAGTAAGAAGTCATCCAATTAGTTGAATATTACCTTACATTGTAAATTTTGTTACAGTTCGAGCTCGTATGGCTTCCGTTAGCCGGTTTCAGGTCATTGTTTGGGAATGGGGAAGCACAGGCAAAGTTCATTTCAGATGATGCCAGAATGTTTGGTCTTGTCAACCATGGTATCGTTTTGAACAGCGATACAATTACTTCATTTATGTACCTATAAAGTATTATAACAATTTTGATGCAATTTAGACACACGATAAATTTTATAACATTTGAAAAAAAGTGGACCGCCTCAGGTGGCATGTGAACACACGACTCATCGCATACCGAGCAAGCGCTTTTCCAACTAATCTCCGAGGATGTTAGCTGACCTGCGAAATTTTCCAAGTGTTTCTCGCTGTCGAAGCGAGCGTATTTTCTGATCAATGCTGGGGTTAAACTTATACCAAAGCATACTACGGTCACACCCGATAGAATGTCTATTATTATTTGTTATTTGTCTTGAATAAACCGTGCATGTAATTGTTAAAAATGTGAAATGAAATAATTTAATAACTTAGCAGAACCTAATACTGATTATTTATTTTATATTAGTAGCAAAACCACGGGATCAGTAATCAAATTATCACTATGAGTAAGACCAAACACAGTGCAACACCTATCGGGATTAAAGCGCAATGTGGTGGTTCCCTATTAAATCGTAAAATCCCGTGATAACGTTTTTCAAATACTTATTGAGCCCTTTATAATGAGTTCACATCTCATAGCGTTACAACTTTTACGGCGAAGCGTTATAAAAATCAATTAAAAGATATGAACTGTCCTGCACTTTTATCTCAGGTCATTATGGGAAACTATATTTTTTTATGTGACAACTTAATATGCTCTAGCCGAAGCTCGACGCAGTTAACTGAAAGATAAACCGACTTTTATAGTTAATGTAATAACGATAGCGGCGTTATGAGTCTCGGTCTTTAATTTTTGTTATGATAAGCGGCAATGGTTACTTTGATTAATGCAAACTTTGAAAACTAGATATCGTTAAAAACAATAGAATTTTGCTGTCAGGATTCGCACAGATCTAGCGAACGCTCCGCGAATGCACGCAGACTGCTCGCGCGCAATCTGAGCACTATGTCTTCGTGTACGACGTGGTCAGTTATTGGGTACTTCATGATGTGCCCGACTATTTCATGAAATAACGGTATATTATTGGTTTAAGGGTTTTTTGTCATAACATTAACCAGTTATTGCTGTCCAAATTATGATGGCATAATACTTCATAATGTTTAACTGTTGTAATCGTTTTGTTTTCTTTTAATATATAAATGAGCACAAATTACCATTAAACGATTTATAATAATGAAATAATTGCCAAACATGAATTGACAAAATGATTACCATCAAACGTTGACGTTTAAACAATATGATTGTTTAAAAATAAACACCAACAATTTTATCTGAGACGTACATTACATTACACAGTTTTTTTTTAATTTGAGATGGGCTTACTCTTGACCCCAATACACAGTACAGTTGACAGTACATACATTTTGTACATTGTAAGTAATCGAGTGGCTATTGACAAAGCTTTGCAACTCTATCAGCATATTGGAATCCATGAAATTGCTGTCAGGAATCCGTTTTACGTCACCGGCATTCCTTGTTCATTATACCAGCTGTAGATGCAGACGGAATTAAAAATGCCGGACTTTGTGTCATTTATGTTCGCGTCCAACAGAAAGAAATTTCGAATATACATAATATTTTTTGATTGGGTAGACGTTGGACTTAACACACAAGTTTTGGGATGACGACGCAAAGTAGAGGATAAAAAAGCCTAGGTTCTGTCTTAGTGGCGTGCATTCGGAGTGGCCTAAGTCCACCAGTAGAATGACGTGGGCTGATTATAATTTATTTTCCAGAAAATTAAGTTCAACAAAAAACCAACCAAGTGCGAGTCAGACTGGCGCACAAAGGGTTCCGCACCATTATCTATAAAAACGAGTAAAAAATCACGTTTGTTCTATGGGAGCCCCCTTAAATATTTATTTTATTCTGGTTTTTAGTATTTTTTGTTATAGCGGCAACAGAAATACATCATCTGTGAAAATTTCAACTGACTAACTATCACGGTTCAGAGATACAACCTGGTGACAGACGGACAGACACACAGACAGACAGACAGACAGCGGAGCTTTAGTAATAGAGTCCCGTTTTACCCTTTCGGTACGGAACCCTAAAAAACTGCATTACAGATAGGTTATTCCCAAATGGCAACTACGTAGACATTAGAATTTTCTTGCTGACTGTACCGACAAGTGAAACGAAAACAATCAATTGCTTTCACCTCAATACACAATCAAAAAAATAAAAACATTCTAGGTCTGCAAAAAAATCGATGTTCAGTTAGAAGCAGTATTATTACATAATAAATAATTTCCCAGTAGGCTTTCTTCGGGATGAATCATTCGCGCCGCGGGAAATCAAGTAGAATAATACCAATAGTGACATTGATATTCGGAAGAGGTGAGTTCAATACTTGCCGAAGTATTTGCCGATTTGCTATTAAGTTTTTAGGATTCTATTATATGTTAAGGGCCTTGGCCGTGTGTAAACTTTTTCTATCCATCCGTCTGCCTTAAATTTATTCACTAAAATAGGTTAACATACCAATCAATTCTGTAAAGCGTGATATTCATTATTTTAGATAAAAAATATGAAAAATCAACTAAGTTGTGTGGTTTTAGTATGACATAAAAACTTGAATACAAACAGAACACAGATGAATGATAAACGATATATTAACGATAGTACGTTAAATAGACAAACATACCACAATTTATATTTAATATTTTCTTATTAAATGATGAATGACCTGACTTTAAACACACATCCAGGGGGCCATGTATTCTCATCTGCTCCCAAAAAGGTTTTGGTGGTGTTACCTTAGAATTAATACCTTTCGGTTTAAACCAGTTCAAATAAAACCCGAGCTCTATTTTAAATTTTAAGTTTAAAATCGATCAAGAATATTTCTCATTTTGTGGTAGGCTGATGAACCATTAGCTTCATTAAGTATTTTTGGTTTGATGGCTTTTAAAAAAAACACAATCTATACTGGAAGTAAAGTATGAATAAATTAAGTATATGTAGCCGTAGAACTCAACAAAACTCATACTAAATCATACTCCACCACGTAAGCCTACTGTTGATTGGTAGAGGGGTGTTGTAAGAACAATGACTAAAATTAAAAACTAAGACTAGACTTCACGACTAGTATCAAGCGATTTGACGGTTTTTGACACGACATAAATCACCCGTCTGATTTCTTGCTCATAAAAATTCCGCGCGACTTAGAATGGTTACAGCATCTCATTAAGAATACTGGGGCAAACAAACAATTCTACAAATTGTACAAATACACAGAATTGGAGATCACATGAGTACCAACAATACAGATTACAACGTCTCGAGAATACATTCTGATTGTAAACAAGGCTAGGCCATAATATATGTAAATGCGGGAGGATCAACTGAAACCGCTTAATTAAGATAAGATGAATAAGTTAAATTCTTACAACATCAAATCGATTGTCTATGCAAAGCTTGTGCTATGGTAACAAGATACCGTATAGACTTGCTTAAATATGTTAGGTATATGACATCTACGATTAATGGTACCAATATTAGTGCTCATCATACACAAACCAAAGATGGGAAATTGTTACTGATTCCAACAATCGAATGGTTTGATACTACTAATATTAACAATCGATTACTAGTTCGCAAAATCGAATGAACCCGCTAGTGCATTAATTCACTATGCCATACAAAAATTGGTCTATTTTTCTCGTACGTATAATTGAGAGAATTTGCCTTTTAGATGAGGTTTCGGATATTCGAATATAAACTAGTAGTAATGTAATTCGAATCGAAAGGAATGACACTCGCTTTTTTTACAAATTCGAATGATTTGTAAGATTGTTTTAATAATTGGAATGACTTCTACAATCTGAAATATCGAATTATGTCATTCACAATTTTTAACATACATTTGACCAAGACTGTATATCTAATATTATCCATCAAAATGTGCAGGTTTACTCAGATTTATGTTTAGATATAATATATGGCACTAATTAAGCTAAAGCAAGGATTACATTTTGGGTGGTATAAAGTAATCCTTGTGCGTGCAAGAACCATTTAAAACTACCTTAAAAATGCATTATTATTCCAGAAGCAAGCCTACTGTATTCACTTTTACTGTGGCATGGTTTACAAATGAGGGCCACTCAATACAATGCCACGAACTGAATGTAACATAAGAATACATTGAAATAAGCTGGTATTGAAATTACCGCGACCCGTTCTTGGTGGAATGAACAGGGTCCAAAGTTTGGTAACTGAGCACGTCTTAATGATATCAAGAAATTTGTGTGAAGTACAAACATAGTACTATAATAATATAAATGCTATAGCAACAATCATCTTAGCGGTTGGAGTCACATAACATCGGTGAGTCGCGGGTTTCCGTCCCAGATTAGTGCTCTCGAACCTCTGGATTGAAGATTTGGATACTTCATAATTAACATTTTTAACAATCAACCATATACAGGATATATAAAAGAATATGGCACTCCTTAAAGCCCCGTGTTCAGATGATGAATATACGTGCAACTTTATCGAAATCGGAAAGAAATAAAAAAAAAGATGCGCCACCTCGAAATGTATCAAACAACTTTAAAAAAACACGATTTCGATGTATTTGCTCCCAGTTTTCGTATTATTTTGTAAGTTCTTGTATATCACGTAGTTTTCAGGAGTGACCTATTCTATTTTTTATCTGTACATTAAAGAAAAGATAGCTTATCGATATCTTGACCATTTTAATGTCAATATTCTTTAAAAGTAACTCTTTATAGACCAGCATCATTACTTTAAAACGCGAACATTATATCATACTATGATGAGCGTTCATATAGCAACGGGAGACAATAACATATCACCCACTTAGAGGAAAGGGAGCCACTGTATGATGACAAATTGTACAATCCGTTGTGAGGTGAGGGGTGGGTGAGATAATGAGAAAAACTCACGGGAAAAGCGAGCCAAGTTCGAATAATAGGGGATGAGAATAAGAAGTGACATGAAAAGAGGATTTGCTGAGTTCTATCAATCACATTGAACGGATTTGGATTAATTAAAGCTCTTGGAGTATATGGTGGTCCATTCCGACTATATTATGACATTACGACGTTTATCATAAGCATCTGCGTGCTTCGGAAGGCACGTAAACTATCTCATAGTTGAGGTGATGCCTTTGCCCTGCTGTGTACGTATATAGGCCTACTTAAATTTTTAATTTTATGGGAAAATATCTTAAGTTTTGGGACAGCTGATGATTCCAACCTCACCATAAATTTTCGTTTTTTTTCCCAATTTTTTATAAATGTAATCAAATAAACACGTGCCTACCCTCTTAATCCAAAAAACCTATTCTATTCTATTCTATTCTAAAATAGTCAAAATAAACGCGCGGCTTTCCATAAAAGCTGTTGTGGTTGTTTTATTCAATTCTTTCTGAATATTAGTTTTTTTTTATTGTTTTGTTTATTCATTAATTTTGTTTTGGATATTTTATTATGTTTAACTGTTACCGTGTAGATAGATGTGTTGTTATTAGATCTTACTTACCTGTCAACGTTGTGTACGCCTATAATAGGTACATGTATAAGTCAATGTGTGTGTGTATTTGATGCAATTTATTTTATTGTATACATGTACTGTTGGTGTACCTTTTGAAATAAATAAAAATAAATAAATTTAATTCAATTCAATATATTTATTGCACTCATGTGGTTTACAAAGTTGTTATATGTATTTGTTTACAGTACCATGACATGAACCCTGTTAGGTCATCGCAACATAGAGATTTATAATTTAAAGTAAAAATAATTGGGAAAACATAATTATCAAAAATTAATATTTAACCAAAACGAACCTAATTTAGACTGCTTTCAGAATCCAGCGTTAGAATTAACGTTTATATTAAAGTAAAGTATTTATGTCATACACATTTCCGTTTCGTTTGCGTTAACGTAACTTTGTTGTGCGTTACAACATGTACGGTTCAGGTTCAGGTCAAAGTTGTGCAAATTCAATACAAACAAGTATCCAAAAAACGTGTTTCAAATATGAAAAAAAAAATTGCCTCCCGCCCGAACGCGTCTAGTCAAAATTAAAGATAGATTTATAGTGAAAGGCTTAAATTACCCATTACCTACGTAACAATTTTGGCGCATATTGTTTTTTGAACTTGTATTTTCATTAGCAAAAAAACGAGACAAACATCGAAATCTTCGCTGTAGTAGGTGATATCATCATCATCAGGTGTCGCAAAACAGCAGTACCAAGGGCCGGAGGGGACTTTGAACGACGATAGGTGAACGGTGCCGAACGGAAGCGAGCAACATTCGGTTCGGAAACACCGATGCTCGGTCGAACACTCACTTCATAATGTTGCTTCATTTGGTTCTATACGGGTGTCCAAGAGAATAGCACACTCCTTAAAACCACGTGATCAGCTGGTCATATACAACAACTTTTTCTATGGGAGCAACATCGAAATCGAGATTTTTTTTAGCTTCTCCATACAAACCTACTCGCATACCTCGATCAAAATGTATGGAGCATCTGAAAATAAAATCACGATTTCGATGTTGCTCCCATAGGAAAAGTTGTTGTATATGACCAGCTGATCACGTGGTTTTAAGGAGTGTCTCATTCTTTTGTACACCCTATAAGCGATATGATCACTCTTCTTGCAAATATATAACAGCGGTATAAGCCGAGATTTAACGAATAAAAAGGGACCGTATTTAACTCTGACTCATTAAACCGCATGCTCCAGCAAATTAGCGTAGCGTATTGAATCATTAACTGCCCGCAGACCTATCAATTCTACTTTCATTTTCAGAGGGGTTATATAATTGGTGTTACAAAAACCCTGTTCCACCCAAAAGGGGGTGCTCAAATACTACTACTACTACTTTTACTATGAGATCAACATCGAATTCTCACTTAAAAAATGCCTCTCCACAACTGATGTCAGCTGGTCGGCAACTTAGTATCATCAGCATCATTTCATCCATACGACGTCCACTGCTTAACGTAGGCCTCCCCCAGTGACTTCCAAATGGGCCGGTTGGAAGCGGCCTGCATCCAGTGGCTTCCTGCAACCGTTACCAGGTCGTCTGTCGCACGCTGTGCTTGCCGGTACGTGATTTTCATTCCAGAACCTTTCTGCCCCATCGGCCGTCAGTTCTACGTGCTATGTGCCCCGCCCACTGCCACGCATTCCGCTTCCGACCGGCCAATCTGGAAGCCACGGGGGAAGACCTATGTTAAGCAGTGAACGTCCTGATGAAAATTATTAGATGATTTAGTATGGGAAGACGAATATTTTGCGATACCAAAATTGGTCCCATCGAAAATTGTTCGATTTTGGAACCAGAATCGAACCCTTTTGGATCGTACAGGATTTTAGTTAAACCTTGTATGTTAATATCCCACATCAACTAAGGATTTCGTTTTCTAATTAACCCAAACCGAAATTCGAAATCGGTTATTGTGGTTGATTCGTCATTTAAATATGTTTAAATTGTTAATGACACTTTAACTTTGATGAAACTTTAATTTTATTCCTGACAGAACTTTTATTTGAAGTCGCATCAGACATAAGCTGGATCCCCATAGAAACGGGGTAAGACAATGACATATCACCCACTTACGAGACGGAGCTGTTGACAAATTGCAAATAAAGTAGACCTCGGTAGTAATGAGAGTAATCCGACTTATGTAAACGGCGCACGACAAAACACTGCCAAGGGGTTGTCCATTAATCACGTGAGGCTTGAAAGGGGGGGGAGGGGTTTGATAAAAATCACGAAAATAACACAAGGGGGAGGGGGGGTGTAGTAGGATATCTCGTGTATTAATTTTTTGTCAAACGCGCGATTTTTAAACAAATATTAAGCGGCACGGCGCGGCGTGTAGTGTGGCTTGATGAAACCGATGTTGATTTTCAACAAAGCACAGTGCCAACAACTGACCTGCAAGATGCTTATCCAGTTGTTAGTGTTGAAGAATGTCTTGCTAATCCGTGGTCCGAGGACAATATACATTAAATATATTCATGTACTAGTACAATACATGTTTTTCCTATGATTACACTCTTCGTTTATTATTATTGTTATGGCAATCAAAAAAAACTTGCAACCTGGTGTAGACATTTTTATTATGGTCCTTAATTTCAGAATAAAATAAAATTATAGTTTATACCTGTATTTAAATTAAGATAATATTCAGAAAATTTTAAGATTCGTTGTAGGTACTAAAAATACACGTGATGTTGAGAAGGGGGAGGGGGGGTAGTCTTAATCCTCACTACGTATCACCAATGGGGGAGGGGGGGTTAAAAAATGCTAAAAAAAGATCACGTGATTAATGGACAACCCCCAAGTCCTCGGAAAATATTATTCAGCAAAGAAATGCATAAATACTAGACAAGAAACCCTGTTATAGCGCTTGAAACAATTGAATGCTATATTGTAATAGTTCTCCTGGAGCTTTGTCATGGTCCTACTCGGGGTACAGTTGTCGTGATCCGAGATTCAAGTCTCATCATCATCATCAGCCTATATCAGTCTACTGCTGGACACAGGCCTCTCTAAAAGCAGGATTTTGCCATATTCGCCAGCTTGGCAGGCGGGTTAGCGATCGCAGTTTGGCCAATGGTGGAGAGGAGACGCTGCTGCCCGTCTTCTTATGGCGGTTCTCCTGTAGTCGCCTCTTACGACACCCATAGGAAGAGAAGGGGTGGTTCAACACTAGTCTATCTTTTTGTAGTAAGGCCAAAAGTGTTTAATTTAGTGAAGCCTAATTAGTTCTACAAATGTATTTAATATATTTTTGTTGTAATAATATAAATCTAAGAATCAAAAGCTTATGTTTAAATAGAGCTCGATATATCAAAAAGTATTTATTTTGAGCTAACCATACAAAAAAATATCAAATAAACACGCTATTTCTAAAAAAAGACAGATAATAAATGTCTTTGGTATATAACATACAATTATTGCACATTCGTGTGAAATGGGGTGGATTATTATAAAATATATTCATTTGTAAAATATTAGTATAAGATGAAAACAGCTCCCCTTAGTATTTTCTTTGTATAGATTTTTATTTCCGACTTATGCACTCAAGCATGATATTAATTACAACAAGCAAGAAGAAACAATTCTCCAATTCAATAAACTTTTTGTTAATACATTTTCCAAAATTTGTATTGAAATTTTGTAAATTTTATTAAATAAATCGTTCTAACTATAACTCTAATAATTAGCCACAAACTTAGCATACTGAGGAGACTAAATAACAACAAACCTAAAATCCTACTAATATTATAAATGCGAAAGTTTGTAAGTTTGTTATTCTTTCACACAAAAACTACTAAATGGATTGGGATGAAATTTTGTACACACATGAATATGATCTTGACATTGATATGATATTGACGACCTCCGTAGCCGAGAGGCGAGCGCGCCGGATTGTACCCGACCGGGTTCGATCCCCGGTCGGGTCAATGTGGAAAACGAACTTTTCCATATTGTTTTGGGGTCTGGGTGTTGAGGTACCGTCGTTGTTTCTGATTTCTATAACACAAGTGCTTTAGCTACTTACCTTACGATCAGAGCAATGTATGTGATGTTGTCCAATATTTATTTATTATTATATTTATTGTCCAATATTTATTATCTAGATTAACATATAGGGTACTTTTTATCCCAGTTTAATGTTCGTATGGGGTATACTGAATAAACTAAAGACCACGCGAGCGAAGTCGCTGGCAACAGCTAGTGCTAAATTAACTAATTACATGATTCGATGTGTAAACAATTTGTCATTATATATCTTTAAGGATAATCTTAATTTCATTTAGATTCATCGCTTAGATAACAATTAAAACAATACACATAATAAACTGATCTAGATCAGAGCAATAATGGCGCCATAAATTAGCCACAGATTAAACAGAGCCGATAGAACATTAATTTCGTTGAAACGCTAACTTTAGTCGTTATTATAAAGCTAATTTAATATTTGAAGCTTTGCCCTTTGCACGCATAGTCATTGAAAATATTGAATAGTGCTTTATTTATATAAAGAATAAATTTATTAGCTAGCTATTATTATTTGGCTATTCTACTGCTCTATACAGGTTGTACAAGATAATAGGACCCTCCTTAAAACCACGTCATCAGCTGGTCATATACAACAACTTTTACTATGGGAGCAACATCGAAATCGTGATTTTATTTTCAGATGCTTCATACATTATCATCAAGGTATTCGAGTAAGTTTTATGGAGAAGCTGATTTTTTTTATCGATTTCGATGTTGCTCCCATAGAAAAAGTTGTTGTATATGACCAGCTGATCACGTGGTTTTAAGAAGTGTCCTATTCTCTTGTGACGGCCCCCCTGTATAAATACTTTTTCTATGGGACGAACTTCTAAAACGAGAATCACCCTCCAAAATGTTAGTTAACTGATGCATTTACACCTTATATTGATAACAAGAGTAGCATTTTCTTTAAAGTCACTAGATTTACCAGTTTTAATATCAAATCAGTCATCTGCATATATTTTGCACAAAACGTTTTCCTGTTTGATGATAGCAACTACATTAAGTGGACCTCACTTAATTCTAAAATGAACCCTAAACAGACTTGCGCCTTTAAAAAAATTGCTTTTTCTAGCTCCTTCATTATCAACTTTATGATGCAGTCTAGGGTATGTTTACAATATAGTTAGATTTTGTTGGGCCTCCTTGATGTGGCAAATTTAGTAATTGCATTTGAAGCGATTTCACATATTTAAAACCGGCCAAGTGTGAGTCGGACTCGCGCACGAAGGGTTCCGTACGTATCACGTTTGTTGTATGGGAGCCCCCTTAAATATTTATTGTATTTTATTTTTTTTAGTGTTTGTTGTTATAGCGGCAACAGAAATACATCATCTGTGAAAATTTCAACTCTCTAGCTATAACGGTTTATGAGATACAGCCTGGTGACAGACGGACAGACAGACGGACAGCGGAGCCTTAGTAATAGGGTCCCGTTTTACCCTTTGGATACGGAACCGTAAAAACTGACGTTAGTTCTAAACTTTCTTAACATCTGTGCATCTTTGTAATTTATTTTTCCTACTGATCAAGAAAGTTCATAGCAATCTCATCAATAAATTCTCAGACCAAATCGTCAATCTTGTTTAACGGCTTGAAGTCTAGATAGCGGGAGACCACTAACTAGTTTGGTGCCAACAGCAATTGCTGGCTACCCGAAACTAGAGTAGCAAAAACAAGCAACAGTACAGTAGACTCGCTTCATTCTAAGGGTGCTTACATAAAGACGCAGGTTTTCGGTACTGGTTAAGTCGGTACCGGTCTGTATCGATCGGTACAGAGTTAACCTGCATAAAGAAACAATGCAACAAGAAAGAATATGCTCGGTTCAGGTAGTAGGCAACATAGGTTTAAACCTGGTTCTTTATAAATGAGCGCATAAGATAACATGGAAATATTGTATCGCTACCGTATCGGTACCGTACCGACCCGCACTGATTTGTCTGTACCGGAAACCTGTCTCTTTATAAAAGCACCCTACGGCCGTACACTTGTTTAGTAGGTGCTGTAGGCGTTCAAGCTTTTTGTGTGCTTATAGGTGAGCGAACGATTTGTCGCCGAATATAAAACATTATTATTTTAATACCTATCCGGTTTTACGACTGCCTGATGACTGCCTGAGATGCCTTTATTCAGCAGTGAACTGACGCAGGCTGATTATGACGATGTGATGCAAACTGAAACAAAACACGCTATGCCGGTGGCACGCAACCTCGGATTGATGATGGATGAGGACCTCAGATACGAGTCACATATAGCCGATGCCGTCAAAAACAGCTTTTATCGATTAAAAATCTTGTACAAAATTAGAAGGTACATAGGGACCGATCTACGTAAGCAATTGGTGGATGCATTGGTTCTGTCAAAGTTTAACTACCTTGACACTGTGTACGGTCCCCGAATCCATGCCAAGACAGCAAACCTAATCCAGAGAGTGCAAAATGCATGTGCCCGCTTTTGCTACGATATACCTAGTCGAGGTCATGTAACTCCATACTTAAATGGTAACAATGTTTTAAAGATGAAGTATAGGAGGGATTTGCATTTGGCAACGTTGATGTTTGGCATAGTTAAGACTAGGAAACCAACCTATCTATATGATAAATTTGTCTGGACAAGCGATTGTAGCCGTTACCCTAAGCGCGTATGCTCTCACCCACTGTGCATCCCTGGGCACAAAACTGCTGCATTTAAAGGTAGCTTTAGATACGCGGCTAGCAAGTGTTGGAACAATTTACCACCACCGTTGCGTGATTTAACCGTTTTAAACAATTTTAAAACCCATCTGAAGGCAATATTGTTTGATATTCAAAAGAACTGCACGGCGGTATAGTCGGATCGAATACCTATATGTCTATCTTATCTTATGAATATTATTTTTGTCACTGTACAGCACGCACTGATGTGAAATTTAATTATTTAACAATTCAATGCATTTTTTTTTCCATATCTTATTACCTATTGAAATTCGATTATTATTATTATTATTTTATTTTTTAAATACGATAACGTTATTACAAATGTAGATTAGGTACAAATTATGATAAATGTATTATGCTAAGTTCCCACCACCGGTGATACTAATTAATTCGTAAGGCTGCTTATCTGCTTGGTTTTTGCGGGCTATTGATGTAGTGTGATGTCCATTTTTCTGTTTTTCTTATCCGTCTGACATCGACCTATGGCTGCGTCTGGAAGCAAAAAGGCATAATTATATTTTTATTTCACTATCGCTAACCTTATGACTTACTCTGTTGACTATTAACACTCACCTTAAGGTCATGACCCGCGAGTAGAACTTGATGCCGGTGTACGGGGCGCCGTTGGACCCAGCAAGTCTTTGGGTCTTCGCTGTACTGCATATTAATCTTCAGTATCGGTCTAGTAGGCGATCTGAGACTGAAGTACACCTAGAACACAGAACACACCTTTAAGTAGAGGATCTAGTTGTGGTATAAGTAATTGACCAAAGTGAGAATAAATAATAAAAATACTTACGAAACAGACTCCGATGCTGGCACAATAGCCAGGCAGTGTGGTTATTTGGCTTTTGATTGATTTGAGCTATTGGGTTATACCCTTAGGTCGTACGATAACGGGAACGTTCTTTTTTCTCTGCACTATCACATAACACTTGATATTTTTTTATTTTTTTTTTACACCACCTAATACTAATGCACTAATGTTCACGTCCACAGTCTTAGTAAATGGATACATTTCATTTCGTTTGCGGGTAGAAGTTTCCGTCTCGACGGCCCCACCCGTACTGGTCGCCAGTCGCGGTGGTCTGTATTACGTCATCGGGCGCACAATATTTATATATATATATTTTATTATTATTTTATATATAAATATGTATATATAAATAATTTGGTTATTATATTGCTTATAAAAGTTTATGTATTTATTTATTTTTAAAAGTTAATTATTAGATATACTTATTGTTATTTAATGTAGTTTACTGAGCACGCAGTAATTACGAACTGGGCCACCTAGGGCTCCAGCTGAAAATCAGCGCTGCAATTTTCTGCAGCACATGCTGAGCTGGTGCCCATTAGACACCACATCGATGCGGATCATGGTATGCAATCTTTTGTGCTTTTTCTTGTTGTTTAATGTTGTTATTTGTCTGCCTTTTCTTTTTTATGTTTTTTGTATTTTTTATGTATTCTACTTTTGTATTGTTGTGTGTGTCTAATAAAATATATCTCTCTCTCTCTCTCTATATTAAGTAGCTTATACGCTTGCTAAATCTCGGTGACGCGATTGCCACTGTAGAATAAAACGTTTGGAAATGTACTAGATCAAGATATGACTGTATTTCCAATAAACTTCTAAGGATACATTGACATGTTGCTCAATTATGGTTAATACTGTTTATGATGCCATACCGTTATGTATTTTTTAGAAATTAATCATCTATACCATAAATGATAGTGTATCTTAAGAATAGTCTAAAAACTCCATTGCTTAAATACGTCTAACAACTGTAGCTAGGCAATCATTATTCTAAGGAGTGCTAAGGACTCTTTTTTTGTGATCTACAATTTATACAAAATGGGTCAAGATGAGAGTTCCGTCAGTCGATGACTGGTCATTTCACGACTGCCATCATAATTTGGGGCAGAGATCGGGAGATCGCAATTTGATTGCCGGTTTTATAGATATCTCTAATGGTTTTGTCACAGACCTAAGAAAACAGCCATTACTGACTCAATACATTTGAAGAAAATTCTTGCTGTATCCCGCAATTAGATATTTGGCAAGTTACGATACAGGCAGAAAGGTTCTGGAATAGAGGCCATGTATCGGCTAAATCGACGACTAAATCGTAAAAAAAAGTTTATGAGACACAAGGGGATCCCGGACTATTCTCATAGAAGGTTTAATTAAACTCCTTTTCGATCCAAAAGGGGTTAAATTCTAGTTCTAAAATCGATCAATTTTCGATGGGACCAACATTGGAATCGCAAAAAATTCGTCTTCCCATACTAAATCATCATCATCATTTTCATGAGGACGTCCACTGCTGAACATAGCCCTCCCCCCGTGACTTCTAGATTGGCCGGTCGGATGCGGCATGCGTGGCAGTGGGCGAGGCACAAAACACGTAGAACTGACGGCCGATAGCGCAGAAAGGTTCTGGAATGGGGACCACGTACCGGCAAGTGCAGCGTGGGACGTCCACCTGCAAGGTGGAGAGACGACCTGGGCCTTAACCATAAACTGTTAAAACAATCACAAATCTGTCAAACATTATCATTTCTGTCAAATTTTGTATGAAATAACGTACCAAAATTGACAGATTTGACAACTTTGAGATTGTTTTAAGAGTTCATGGTTATGGCCCTGGTAAAGGTTGCAAGAAGCTACTGGATGCAGGCCGCTTCCAACCGGCCAATCTGAAGGTCACTGGGGGAGGCCTATGTTTAGCAGTGCGTCCTCCGGCTGAATTAATGATGATGATACGATACGATAACACAATTAAGTTAAGCCATAAATCTTAATATACTTTAGTTATAGCGTTTTAGTCATACAAAGTATCAAAGCAATTTTTTTTTTTTTTTTATTAAAAGGACACCAAACTTAGTTAATTATACGAACCTGCAGCAGAAGTTTTTATGTAGGTGTTAGTTAAACTAAGTATTGCATTCATCGGTGTTCGGATGCAATTAGTGGGAGGAGGCGGTGCACTTTGAATTTGCTTGTTAGTTTACGGAGTATGGGTGCAGGTGGTGTGATAAGAAGTCAAAGTCAAAGTCAAAGTCATTTATTTTTGCAAATTGGCCATCAATGGCACTTTTACATGTCCCAATTTTTTTTTTCCTTCCACCGCTTCGGGACTGCATATCAGCTGGTGATGAGAAGAAACGGCGCAAGAAACTCAGTCACCTTTGTCAGCCTGGTTTTATTACAGGAAATACAATTACAAGATAGTGTAAGTGCGAGCTAGGCAGGTTATTAAGTCCATGCACTCTTGTCGTTCAAGTAATCTTCAACTTTGTAATATCCTTTTTCCATAAGGATTTTTTAAATGTTGTGTTTGAACCTATAAACAGGCAAGTCAACAAGAGTTTGTGGTACTTTATTAAATATTTTTATACAAAATGCAAATATGTGGCGAAACGCAGTGAAATAATTACATAAATATTTAGTTATGCACTTTTGCAAAAAAATTCCTGATAAGTTTCGTAGTAATTCTTTCTGGATTATAAGTGCAAGGCCTGGTAGTTTATTTGTCAGCGCGTAAAATAGACTCATTGTACTCGTATAACAGCGTTCCCGCATCTTCTTAATACACTTTCCTAAACGTCAAATACGTGTGGTATTCTTTCAGTTTCCCTTAACTTCGTAACAACGCAAAGTAACGTTGGTTATTAAATTAAGTGCGAAGCTAGCAAAGACCTTATTATCATCATAATTAGCTTTTCAAAGTGTCCACTTCTACTTAGGCCATATTAGTTCGTTAGCTACCGGCACTGGGACGAAGTCAATGTCATTTATTTAGTACTAGTTGAGCCCGCAACTTCGTTTGTGTGAACAACAGGATCGGGATGAAAACTATCCTATATGTGGATTCAGATCTTATTCTTTAACTGTCTTATTCAGAATGCATTCGCTAGTACGGGCCTAAGGTTAAACCACTGATTTATGTTCGTTAGTACAGTGGTTTAACTTTAGTCCCGCACTATTATATGCACCCTGAATAAGACATTACGTGTGCAAATTTTTATCAAAATCTGTTCAGCCGTGTAAGCGTGATTGAGCCACAAACATCTTAACATCCTCAGAAACTTTCGCATTTATAATACGAGTATTAAGTGGGAATGGGTCTCAAAATTATAACTTTGCTCTACAACCGCTTTAGGACTACATATTGGCAAGTGATGAGAAAAAACGGCGCAACATATTTAGTGACCTTACCACCTTTTACAGCCAGCAGCGTCTTCCTTCAACCTTGACAAGGTCAGGTCAGGTCAGCGGGGTAACCATGAACTCTAAAAACAATCTCAAAGTTGTCAAATCTTTAAATGTTGGTACGTCATTTCATACAAAATTTGACAGGAATGATAATGTTTGACAGATTTGAGATTGTTTTAAGGGTTCGTGGTTACCGCCCAGGTCATCATTCGGGTGGCAATACTAAAAAAAACAACATTCAGTCGATGTGAGAATCGCTTCCTTTTTTTTGAAGTCGGTTGAAAATGATTTCGCTTGGTACTGCTAAGAAGCTCAAACCTACAGCCAGTAACGGCGGAACAGTCAAAAATCGATAGTCTTTCGTTTCCGTGACTTGAAAGGTTAATTCAAGTCGAATTTAGCACCAAAGTGCATGCTTTTCTTTTTGAACTGTATTTGACCTCGTGCCATTGGATGGTCCAATTGGATACCCACAACCACCATTCGGCTTGCGGATGAGTTCCTTTACTGCGAGGGGAAACATAATTTGTTGGTACGTACGTTATGTGGTAGACGTTAAATTTTATTCGCACATTATTATCGTGTCGGCTATAACATAAATTCCTTTGAACAAGAGCAGCCATTGCATTGAATATGATATTGATATTATTGATATTGATAAATATTGATTGACTGACATCGATAGAAATAAAAATTTACATACACGTTGTACAAAACAAACAGGTGCTTACTATCATGCAAAATCAATATAGTAATCTATGTGCAATAGAGTTCAAGTTTCATTTGGAATGTGGGGAAATGATTGACTCGTAGCAGTTTCGTAGTATTCGTAGCATTTTGCATCGTAGTCGTAGCTGTATGTAATATTCGTAGCAAAATATTTTTTGTAGCCACTCGTAGTACCGTATTTTCAAACAGAATTAGTTTACAACAAAGTTTTTATAGTTTTTTTTTTCAGTATAATGAAAGACGATTTTAATAAAACCTTTAAAGACAAGAACCTTAGTTGAAACTTGAGAAAGTGTAAATTTCCTTACATTAACTAAAGCCATATTACGAGTGACAGTAAGAAGAAAGTACTTAAAAGTTATCTCATAAAGTAAAGCACCTTCACGTTTGCTATTATTTAACTTAGTAAGTTAACTACATAAATCTCACACTAAAGTTAAATTTAAATTTTTTTTACATTAAAATAAGATACAGTGCACTCATCTTTTTTAACCCTGTATCGCAATGACTGCATGCAATTTAGTTATATGTTTTTTTTTTTGATAACGTTAGAAAGGTAGACACACACACACACTTACAATATCCTCACAAACACTCACTACATACTTACACAATTTAAGTATTTTTTATTGTCTTGTGTTAGTAATACAAGCTATTTTCGATAAATATAAAATAGGACAGATGAATCTTACTCTTATGGTTATGTAGAAAATTTATTTTAATAGTTATGCCTCTGGCAGTTGGTTTAAATTTAAAGACTTTTATAATTATATCGCGGTGAGATACATGCAAAAGTCCAAGTCAAAGACGAAATTACAAAGATTAGGTAGACGCACCCAAACTTAAAACTGGCCAAGTGCGAGTCGGACTCGCGCACGAAGGGAGACCATTATCTATAAAAACGAGCAAAAAAATCACGTTTGTTGTATGGAAGACCCCTTAAATATTTATGTTATTCTGGTTTTTAGTATTTGTTGTTATAGCGGCAACTGAAATCACCTGTGAAAATTTCAACTGTCTAACTATCGGACAGACAGACAGACAACCCTAAAAATGAATTCAAATCTATATTGGTATAGCTGACACTTGACAGTTATCACAAATACTGCAGAATAATATTTAGAAATGGAAAAGGCTTTGTTATTTCAAATTTTTATTTTTACATTTACCAGACAGTTGAAAATTCAAGTGAAATAATATCTTAAAAGGCTTTGTTGCTTCAAGTCTTTTAAAATAATATTTACGACTTTGCAATATAAGAAAAAAATTAAGATGTGTGCACAGATTTTGTTTAAAAAACAAAACTTTCAAATATATTGGCACTGTTGCCCTTGGCATTTTTCTCCGCATCTCAAGGTGAGTAAAAGAGGTTAAGGGCACCGAAGTAGAGCCTAGATAACGTGTTTTACTATACCTATAACAATTAGTCAACTTTTTACCCAACTGCCAAACGAGGGTTATGTTGTTAGTACAGGTTTTTTTGGGATTTTAATATAAGTCCTAAAGAAAAAAAAAATGTGCCCGCGAGGCTGAGAGACAACTAATAATTCTACTTACGTCAGACCGCATTTTAAAGATATATTTTGACTTAAACAATATGATATATACTGGGTGTCGAAAAAGAGCGTGCCAAACTTAAGCAAAGGATGAACTAATTATAGTTGACCATCTATAAAAAAAAAAATAGTAAAAGTAATACCATTTCAGAGAAATGCTTTTTTTTTAAACTCCCAATTTTTTGCATAAGTACTTATTGCTTCTTGCTGCGTGTACAAATGAACACATATTTGACAAGATTAAGAAAAATATCTGCTTATTCGTACACACAGCAACAAGGGAATGGCTCAAAATTGGGAGTTTTAAAAAATATGAAAAAAAATACATCTCAGAAATGTTGAAACTTTTACTCAACTTACTAAAAAAATCTTTGTATAGATAGTCATCTATATTAGTCTATCATCTCCTTAATTTTGGCACGCTCTTTTTGGGACACCCTGTATATAGATATTTGCAATTTGCTCGCCAAGACCTTTCTTTTGATACCAAACACGAAATGATTATCTTAGTTTTTTTTTCGAGGTTAAAATCTGAGGTTATGTCATATAAAATTTTGATAAAATGTATATAGCCTAAGTATGTCACCTGGGTGATTATTACTAATCTATTCACACCTCGTTCATTAAAATCGGTTCAGTAGTATAAGCGCTATGGTGGAACATAAAAACATACATACATAGACTGCCAAAATCGATACCCTTTCTTTTGGTTTCGCCGTAGTTGGGAAAAAAGATTCCAATTCCTTACTTCGAGATCATTCTAGCAATGCATTGAATGCAATGAATGCTTGTAGCATTAAGTCCACCTTTTGTACACTATCTATAAGTTGTGCAATGTTAAATAAAAGATTTTGTTTCTCCTTTCTTAACTATAATTTATTATTTATTTAAGCCAATAAAAAAAGAGTTACAGTGGTGGTTTGAATCTGGTATTTAAGAAGCTACAGAAAAAGAAAGTTACGAGCCAGCCAGTCAGCGGTCGGGAAATGTGGGTATTTTAGAATAAGTTTTAAGCCTACGGGGTTGAGCGAGTATCGATTTGGTTGAGCTTATTTGGTTAATTAATAGTGGGCGCCATACCCTTAAGGTGGGTAAACCCTATAAAAAAAATAAAAATAAGTTTCTTTCCTGAGGTCGACTCGGCACACCTTCCCGTCTCGTTCTATGACCCAGGGAGGCAGGCCTTCCCCAGCTGCGTGTAGTCCGCAGGAGTGGGGGTCGGGTTCCCAATATAAAAAAAAACCCCTTAAAACGGGGTTAAAAGCAGCTCGCGTCGTTCCAAACTGTATCCCGCTGTGTCACTCGCAAAAACTGGTACAATATGTAGTTTTAAGAAGTCGAGGGTGTAGCTCCTCAAGGAGAAAACCGTCTGCAAATAGCTTTGAAAATGAACAGGGCTGGCAGGCGATCCACCTCGGCGCACAACCACTTTGGACTTCTTGTATGGACGGCAGACAGGCAACAAAAAAGACCTTCCCGGCTCCGCGCCGGTATTTATTGCGAGGCGATGGAAGCTTCTGGAACCATTACGTAGTTCCTGCTTCATCACATCAGCCTTAAACTACCCTTTTTAAGATTTTAAAAATTCAACTTCCTGAACACAAGACACTTGACAGACACTTTACTTTTTTTAATTTTGAAAACTAGTCGAACGCATAGCGTATTATAATCCAATTGCTATGGAACGATCAAATGACAGATTAAAAATCACAACATTGAACTCTCAGAATGACAGTTGTAAATAAAAATATAAGTTAGTTGCCTATGCGCAACTTTCACAAGATAAAAAAAAACAAACTGTCACTGAGGTGATGTTTGTGTTATGTTTCAGTTTCATTTCCAGACCTTAGCAGAATACAACAATTGAGTATAGTTTACTCAATTGTTGTATTCTGTAAAGTTAAAGAGTAAACTAGGTTAATTAATGAATGTAACAAGGGATGCTAGTGAAAAATGTGCTGCAAATTGACTAGTGACAGGTGAATAAGTTTCCAAGAGTGGTTCTAAAATTACTACGTAACAGCAATAAAGTTCTAAATAAATAAAAAATAAATAAATAAAATCATGACGATTGGTGTGTTGTCATGGGTTTTTATTATCATAATAAAAAAAAAATACTTCAAATTTTAGATTACCTTAAACTATCCTGCAAACAATAGCTGATTAAATTGTGTACAGCACGTTCAACGTAGGCTATTGACAAGGTATTTTGCAAGCTCAATTTGTACCTCTGACTGTGCAGTTTTCTGGCCTGTTCGACTAATTTGCAGTCCGATGTTGATCTAAAATGTAGCCTAAACAGAACAGCTTAGCCTTCTAACGTTGCTTTTAGCAAGGATCAACTTAAAAACTGTTTTATCGTGATACTCAATAAACTGCAAGATAATGTAGATATTTTTAATTGTTTCAGGCAGGTAAGATTTTAAAATGTGTCTTATAATTGTTATTTCACAATATTATTTGTGACTAGCTGTGCCCGCAACTTCGTTTGCGTGGACTACAGGATGATTGCCATATCAAGCATCGCTGTGGACTGCGTGAAGCACTATTTATTAAGAAAAGAGCTGAAAATTCTTGTCAGTACCTAGTAAGCGCCACGTTTGCCCAATACACTGCAAAATATTATCTGTCGACGTCTGCTAAGAATTTTTGTGACTTTCATCTTCAGCTCAGCAGTATAATTATGATAACTAACAGACACAAACATCTGAATAAGTTATTTAAAGTTGACAAACACACTCTATGTGCCTACATTTTTTTGGGAATTTTCTTTGATTTCCGTGTAATTCCTCCATCAGATCCTAACTTGGTGAAAATGGAACCATCTCGGGAGTATACTCTTTTAAAAAAAAAAAGGAATTTTGATATCTGTTCATAATTGACGGAGTAATCGCTTAACAAACATACAAAAAATCATTCAGACGAATAGAGAACCTCCTCCTTTTTTGAAGTCGGCTAAAAATATCTTCAATGTAGGTACCCGTAATACGGTTTAATAAAGTAATAGATTTTTGGTTCCTTCTTATTCTATATTGGAATCAATCCTTCCAGTGTCATTATGCCATGAGTTTTTAGCAGGCGCAGCGAATTGAACATGTTTCTTCTGAAATCTTGTTTTTACCTGCATCAGAATTTAATGAAACAAAGCCTAATATTAGCGCACGGGTGACCTTAATCTATTTGTAAAAACCGCAAAGAAGACAAGAATTAAAATAATTGCATTTTTGGCTTCAGTGTCGATTATAGAGTGCTCTGCAAAAACATTTTTTTTAAATATCTTCAATGTACAGACATCGACCCGTTACAGATTTATTATAGGAATCTATCCTTTATTATGGTTTTGAGTAACTATTGATATTTATGAAAGTGGCGCGAATCATTTGTCTTAAATGCTGCAAATTCCCAATTCTGGTCTGAAACCTAACCTTATTAGTGTAGTACAAGCCTTAAGAGCAATGAGTCTCAGGTTCGATTCCCGGTTAGATCAATCTAGAAAACTTATTTCTCAATTGGCTCGAGTCTCGGGTCTGAAGAAGCTCCTGGCAAAAATCGTTACACGGTACACAAGGATAAGAATTCCTTTTAAGTCAAAGTCAAAGTGATTTATTTCTGCAAACTGGCCATCAATGGCACTTTTACATGTCCCATTTTTTTTTTCCTACCAACTAATCAACTATTGTGTCTGGTGCAATTTAAGACTATGCTAGCTGTTCTCAACTTGCTGTGTCCAAAGGAACCCTAGTTTCGGACGTGGTCATTAATCATTCATTGCCGTACTCCTCGCAGATTTGCAATTAATTACAAACGAACAGATTCTGCAAATAAGATGTCTGAGTCTAGGTAATGACCTGTTTAAAGTGATTCGTTAGAAATCAGTTGAATGAAAATTTCAATTTTTATTAAAAATTCTTAGTTATAGTTAAAAGAGTTATCGTTAGAAATTAGACTGAGTTGAATTGAGACCTTTTTTATAGTATTATTTTATTTATAATTTCAAATACTATAAAAAATAATAATAATAATTCTCATTAAAACTCAAATAGGGCTCATTTGAGCACAAACGAGTCAACTCAAGTCAAGCGTCTTACAAGTAATGAGCAAGCTCAGTATCTGCCAATTATTGCATGGTCACACACAGTTTCAAAGCGAAACCAAAAATATTAAGATGGTTCCCAAACAGGGCGCTCATCTTATACGAAGAAATCAAAAACTTTTGGACACTTTACATTTGTAACCACAAATCGTGAATATTTTAAATATCGTATCTTATTTAATAAAAAAAATCGTACATGAACCTCTTTTAAACGTCTTTTTAACAACATGTTACCTACTTAACATACAACGCATGGCAAGGTCTTCAAATAAGGTTAAAAGTATGTGGAAAATCATTAACGAAAATACTAATAATGTTAGAAAACCCATTAACCAAAACATCCAACTTCATATCCACAATAATATTACGTCGTCTGATCCAAAACTTGTTTCCAACACTTTCAACGAGTACTTTGCGTCGATCGGGAGCTGCGCGGGCGCGCGTAGTGGGGAGCCACCCGCTGGCCGCCCGGCGCTGCGACCTACAACGAATACTATGTTTTTAAGCCCAGCTAGTCCGCGCGAAATTAAAACAATAATACGTACCCTAAAAAGCAAATACAGCTACGGAGTTGATGAGCTGCCACCCGTGTTGATTAAACAATGCGCAGATGAGTTAACGGTGCCGTTCTGCTTGTTAGTTAACCAGTCGTTTTCAGATGGCACTTTCCCAGATTTATTAAAAATATCTATAGTTAAACCTATTCATAAAAAAAACAGTAAATTAGACCCAAGCAACTACCGCCCCATCGCGCTACTGCCCACTTCTGCAAAAATCTTTGAAAAAGTTATGTGTAACAGAGTAAATTCATTCTGTGAAAAATTTAATATCTTTGATGAATGCCAAAATGGCTTTAGGCGTAATCGCTCCACTGTTCTTGCTGTTTTTAAATACATTCGGGAGGTATTAAACATTTTGGAAGCAAAACAGTATGCAGTGGGTGTTATGTTGGACATGACCAAGGCGTACGACCGGGTACAATTTAAATTACTATTAAACAAGTTGTATGACATAGGAATCCGTGGGCTAGCTCACGATTGGTTCAGATCCTACTTGCGAAACCGTGAACAATACGTCGAAATTCAACACTACGACCATGAATCGGGAAGAGTTCGTACTTGCAGATCAGATAAGCAGCCCATGAACAACTCTATACCCCAGGGTAGTGTCTTGGGCTGTATACTCTTCTTGATCTACATAAATGATCTCCCAAAAATATGTAATTCGCCTTGCGTGCTGTTTGCGGACGACCTTTCCATAGTAACACCATGTCGCTCTTCCTCTGCTCTAAACGATGACCTTTCTGCCATACTCCAAGGTATTGCCTCGTGGATGGATGACCATAACTTAGAAATAAACTTCGCTAAAACAAAAATCTTACAATTTAGACCCTACCAAAAAACAGAATTAAATATTGACTTTTCATTTAATAACCATAAGTTAGATCCTGTTAGCACATTTACCCTATTAGGATTGAATATTGACACCCATTTAAACTGGAAAGAGCATATCAAAAAACTTAAGCTTAAAATGTCTAAGTTTATATATGCTTTAAGAGCACTAAAAAGAAACACTGATTTCAACACATCGTTAACAGCGTACTACGCGTATAGCTACGCCTGGTTAACGTACGGCATAATAATGTGGGGAAATAGCCCCGATATAGACGACCTTTTCATTTTACAAAAAAAGTGTGTACGTATACTCGCACACATAAAAAACATAGACAGCTGTAGGCCATACTTCGTAAAATATAATATGCTTACCTTGACTTCAATCTACATATTAGAACTCGGAAAATTTGTACGCAATCATCCAAAACTTTTCGTGACGAAGGGTGACCGTAATCCAACAAGCCGCTACAAACACAATTTACAAATACCAGAAAACAAGCTCAAGTTAACCTCTTCTTGGCCCCCTGTCAATGGCTATTAGGGTCTATAATAAATTACCAAACTATTTAAAAGCCGAAACAAAAAACGATATATTTGTTAAACAATTAAAGAAAAAATTAATAGTCAAATGCTACTACGACTTAAAAGAATTCTTTGACGATAAAAATATTTAATGCAAGTTCTTTGGCAACATAAAAAATGTTGGTCTACCCTCCACACAAAAAACTATACCTACTTGACATACTGTATTAACCTGAGTGATCCTCTTCTGTAATTAAATTTAATCTTAGTTTAGATGAATCTCGTGTATTACTTCTTGACATTATATACTTTATTTATTTTATTTAACGAATTAAATGCGACTGTTTTTCTTTTCTTTTGAATTTTAAATATGACGATTTTATAATTAAATAATAATAATAGTAATATTGTATTTGTAAATATAAATAAGAATGCAATACCCTTACAGGGTCCATAAGTATGATCTCACACAATGTAACACCTTATGTATACACTAATGACGCAATAAATGAATATGAATATGAATATGAATACTTAATCATTTGCAAAGTACATACGATTTAACGTATCCACAAGCAATGACGGCGCTCTTAAAAGAACGAAATTCTTATTAAATACTCTCCTAAACCAAAACCTTACTAAAACCTTTTGAACTTGTTTTATTTGTTAGCAAGATTATCAAGTTCCGTAAACTATTGAATGTCTCATTACCAAGGGTTGGGTCTCGAACAATGAAGGCTATCCGAAATACCTTTCACTAGACAATTAACTAGGCCTGGTAGCCATTAGTGTGTACCTGGCATTAGAGACGGGCTGAACGTGTGTAATCAACGGAAACGTCTTTCTAGGGTTCCCTTGGTTCTCCTGTGGTTCTCAAACTAATGTTAATAATATACCACACTTATCGAAAAATATTGTTCTATGACTTATTTATTTATTTAAACTTTATTGCACAAGTGCCGTGTGATGCCGGTACTTTAAAAGAATTGCACCACCCCTTCTCTTCCTATGGGTGTCGTAAGAGGCGACTACAGGAGAACCGCCACAAGAAGACGGGCAGCAGCGTTTCCCCTCCACCATTGGCCAAACTGCCTGCCAAGCGTGGCGATTATGCCAAAATCCTCCTTTTGGAGAGGCCTGTGTCCAGCAGTGGACTGATATAGGCTGGTGATGATGATGATGATTATTGCACAAAAAAAAATGTGGTACAAATGGCGGACTTAATGCCAAAAGCTTAAGTGGACTTGAAGATTTTGTAGATACAAAACGGTTGTGTAAGAAAATTAATCTGCTATAGAATATTGATGAAGCAAATAAGATGATATTTAAAACAGGATTTTACTTTGAATGTATTGACAAACCACCACATAGATTTTGTAGATACAAAACGGTTGTGTAAGAAAATTAATCTGCTATAGAATATTGATGAAGCAAATAAGATGATATTTAAAACAGGATTTTACTTTGAATGTATTGACAAACCACCACATCTAAATATATACATAATAAATACTTGCGTTATTTTCATGCACAATAAAGGTATACAATAGCTTAAAGTCCATTTTTTATATCTGATCTTCTTAAATGATTGCTGTTCAGAAAGATAAAAAAACATGTTACCAAATTTTAATCTCATTTTATGAAAGTACCTGATATCATTTCATTCCACAAATCCTAACGAAGAAAATTTAAACAAAATTATTATTATACTACTCAGCTATACATATAGCTACAACATTGATCAGAATACGCTGGCTTTGACAGCGAGAAAAAACACTTGAGGAATTTCATCTTGTCACGTGACGTCCTCGGTAGCTTAGTTGGTAAAGCACTCGCCCGGCTTGCGATGAGATGTGGGTTCGAGTCCCACCTGAGGTCTATGATTTTTTTCAAGTGTTATTTATCTTCAATTAAACCTTGCATGGAATTGCTAAAAACAAAAATTTACAAAAAATATTATTTTGTATCCGTAAACATTCCATCCACTATTTAAACATAACAGAATGGATTTGTTTACTTTATAGGACAACTCACTTTATAATTGTGGGCAATAATTTTAAAGTTTGAGCAGCGCAGCCGCAACGTGTAGAGAGACGTGTGATTGATTCGCCGCTTAGAGATAAGCACTAGACATAACTAGCACAGCCAACCTTTTTAAGTGTCAATTTGTCTTTGTTTTAACTTGTATCACATCATCACCAGCCTACATCAGTCCACTGCTGGACACAGGCCTCTCCAAAAGGAGGATTTTGCCATAATCGCCACGCTTGGCAGGTTGGCGATCGCAGTTTGGCCAATGGTGGAGAGAAGACGCTGCTGCCCGTCTTCTTATGGCGGTTCTTCTGTAGTCGCCTCTTACGACACCCATAGGAAGAGAAGGGGTGGTGCAATTCTTTTAACGTGCCGGCACCACACGGCACCTTGTATGGGCAGACCAATCTAGTACATGGTAACCTTTAACTTAAAATTTTGAAGGGTTATTTGAAAAAAAATAACAACTTCGCACGACTAGATAGCTAGCAATGTTGTTGTGTATGATGTTAGTAATCTAGCCGTGCGAGGTTGTTGATTTTATTCAAATAACCCTGCAATGCTTATCTATGCTAAGTTAGTTGATGAAGCAAACGTAATGAAAGCAAATAACTAGTTAAATAGGCACTCTCAGAAGAAGGAAAAAGAAAAAATGCAGATTTTAAGTTTCCAGAGATGTCAGAGTATAAAATTGAAAAACATCATTTTTACATATCGGATGAGTTTTAGCTTTCAAAAGACTTAAATCATTTTGTTTTTTATTTAGTGGAAATGTTATTTTGCTTTCTATGTTAGCCTTATAATAAATGTTATATTGAGCAATATTTCCTTACTTAAAAAATAAGTTATACTTATAGTTAAATGTGTTTGTAATTTTGAAGGGTTAACTACTAACAAAAGATTAAACCTTTAAAAAGGAAACGTTATTCATGAAACCATAAAAACGATTACGTTTGTGAATAAAAACATTTCAATTATACGATAATACTGCAAATGATGTACTCACTTCGTATTCGAGTTGAATGGGCCTACCAAAACATGAAATATAGTATGAATTCCATCGTCGGAAAAAGTTTTCCGACTCACAATGGCATCGGCAATTACACTTTCTATATAGACATTTGCATTCATCGCTTGCTTTTACTTTATAATGTTTCTTATACCGTGGAACAGGAGAGAAGCTTTTAGCGAGATCATGTTAAAGCGAGAGCGACCTAATCTCCGTTTCAGAACCGTTTGATTACATATTGTCGACTGGAAAAACTAATGGCCCTAAAATGATTGAGGATAAGCGTGATTTATTGGTTGTCAATTTTTAATCGAAAGGTTCTGAATCGCGTACCAAAAAACAGCCACACACAAGCACGTGTGCTCTTACAAACTTTAATAGTAACTAACTAGTACCTAAAAACATTTTCGTTACTTTCATCAAACAACTCATCTGCCAACATTTTAATCCTTTCGTAATATTTTTTTTTAAATTATTAGAAATATAATAATATTGTAAACTAAAAGTTAGTAAAAAATAACAAACTACGAGTATTACATGCTAAATTATTGAAGAGACAGTTGTAGCTGTCCAGTCAAACGACGACCTCCTTAGCTGAGAGGCGAGCACGCCGGACTTTAAATGGCGCATCTATCTCAGGTTCCAGGCTCGATCCCCGGTCGGGTCAATTTAGAAAACGAACTTTTCTATAAATTGGCTCGGATCTGGCTATTGTGGTACCGTCGTTATTTCTGATTTCTATAACACAAGTGCTTTAGCTGCATACCTTAGGATCAGAGCAATGTACGTGATGTTGTCAATATTTATTTATTTAATTAAATCAGTCCTAACATTTAAAAAGACATGTCTTTTACATTTAACGCTTGCGCTCATGCCTAGGGTTGTCACCCGCGTCCCCATTTGCTTATCTGGCATGACGTCGCGAATGCCGCGCTGAATGGCGCCTCTGTCATGCGTCATCGTCCCGCAGCCATTACCTGTGTGTAGGGTTGTCAAGTGTGAAATGGCGCAAATAGCACTTATGTTATTCTTTCCTTGTCACTTTTGACGGCAGTTAGCGTAGTAGAGACATGAGCTACGACTGCAAGTGTTCTAGTAAACAAGCGTTGAAGTTTCTGTGATTTGTATTTGAGATTGCTTTTAAAAAAGTTTTTTTTGCAGTTTTATTTTATGGAATAAATTACTTCAAAAGTATAATTTAAGGAGTGGTAAGTATAACAATAATCGTCGCTCCATTTCAGTGAAAGTTTATGACAGGGGGTTTTTACAGTAGCAAATAACAAAGATATATTATTATTATATTATTCAATATATATCACAGACAATGTTTCACACTTAAACCATTTTTAGATCCTGTAATTAGAAAAGACAAGCTATGCTGTTGAGGCGATTATTCAGGAGCGCATTAAATAAGTAAAAAAATAATGGTTGTCTGTAAAGTCGGTTTAAGGATGTTAAGTTTACGTAATAACGTCATAAGAAAACATTGATGCAACTCGGACGCATCGGCCGATGGAGTGGAAGAGAAATAGATGCGTCACAAGCCGATTACACGCTCTCGCTCGCACGCGGAACTTGACATTTTTTCATGCGTGCAGCCGGTCATTGATTTATCAGACGCTATCACGTCTAAAATATGCTAAACCTTGGATTTTATCATCACAAACCATAAGGTGAGGAGATTGAAATCAAAAGCTTACTCAGTCATAATAAAAAAACACCATTAAGTAACAAAAAAATAATTTGCCACAAAATACATTTAGGCTAAAAAATATCCTAAGTTCCACCTGTCACTCGCACTGACCGTAACATTTCCATTTGCTTATCTGTCATGACGCAGCAACGGCTGTCATGCGTCATCCCGTCATTACCTGTAGGGTTCCCTAAAAACACGGCCCGCCGATAAAAAACGTTATCAAATGCTGATGAGGCGGACAGTTTTAAATACCGAGTTCGGGTGGGTTTGGGTTCTTTTGATGTATTTCAACAAAAGGACGTTTTAAGGTAGACGAAGCACAATTTTCCGGTGTTTTGTGAACTGTATTTTTATTCTATTTGGGTTAAGTGGATAGGAGATTAACGATGAACAAAATAAGTGTAACTATTCGTAGAATAGCAAAGGTTTGGACTCATTGGCGTACATTGGCCTTTGTCCTATAGTGAACTGACGTGGGCTGATTTGATGATAATGATGATTTTATTATTATCAAATCGTTTTTTAAAATAATTATTAAAGTACCTAGCGTTTAGTAATTATTTTAAAATAATAATCGAATGACTTCACTAATCATCATGTTCTGTCACAGAGAAAACAGATTAGTAAACCAAGATTAGTAATTATTTTTGATGACATATTAATATTTTTTTTCTATGTTTATCAAAAAAATTAAAACCAAGTTTGAAATGACATGTTTTTCAGCAACAAACAAGAGTATTAATTTATATTTTTTGTCCTATAATATTTTTTTAAATACGAGATTTTTCAGTTTTAGTGCACGTGCCTCATCTTTTTCTGACAATATTAAATTTTCCTCATTAATAGACTTGATTAACTTATCCGCTTTTACTTGTTTGATACCTACTTAATTTTAAAAGGTAACTAGTTTCCGATGGCACTCAGTTTAATTAGTAGGTAGCCTACGCTGCTTAGTTGGGTCTAAACCATTTTCACAATTTCTAACATCTATTACTAGCGTAGCGTTTATACCTACAACTGCTCTCAATTTAGTAAATAGTTTTTTTTTATTGTTATCCAGTCAATTAAAAATAACATTGTTCATTTTAGTTATCTATCTTAATACCTATTTGCGCGTTTGTTAATCGAGAATAACTGCCTTATGTGCTATTTATGAATAAAAGAAACTAAATAAAAACCGGCCAAGTGCGAGCAGGTCTCGCGTACGAAGGGTTCCGTAACATTTATGACGATGACGTATTAAAAAAACTACTTACTAGATCTCGTTCAAACTAATTTTCGGTGGAAATTCGCATGGTAATGTATATCATATATATATATTTTTTTAGTTTTATCATTCTTTTATTTAAGAAGTTACAGGGATTTTAGCGCTTTGAAAGTGTCTCTTGCGCAAACTATTCAGTTTAGTTTCCCCAAGGCAGCGACCTCAATCAGATATTTTATTTAAACGTTTTGTCCTATAAATAAAATATCTGATCTTATGTACATACAAAGTTTAGGTTTATATTGCCAGTTTAAATTTTTAGATTTAAAAATTGTAATTTTTATCTGTGAATAAATAAATTAGGTACCTTTTGTTGCTAGAATGGCTACTTACAAGTATTCAGTTTAGAAAAAAACCACACTGTCATTTTTGAACACCTATCCATAGGGGTACGTGTACGTGTAGGGTATACGTATGGGTTGGATGAAAAAAAAAACATTGAGTTTCAGTTCTAAGTATGGGGAACCCCCAAAATTTATTGTTTTATTTCTATTTTTGTGTAAAAATCTTAATGCGGTTTACAGAATACATATACTTACCAAGTTTCAACAGTATAGCTCTTATAGTTTCGGTAACAAGTGGCTGTGACATTCGGACGGACAGACAGACATACATGACGAATCCATAAGGGTAAGGTAATACCCTAGAACTACCTTGTTACTTAGCCTAATAATGCTGAACGTTAATTTGCAAGTTTAAATGAAATAAATAGTGTTATTGTCTAAAGTTTTCTTGATAATTTATACAAGTGACACCCCTGTATGACGTTCCACTCATAACCTATATTGTAAAATTTTAGAATGTATCGGTGTGTCGCAGTACTCGTGGTCGGTTATTGCGTTCCCCTGTACTCGACATTCGACTGTTTCGTGATAAATTACCTCATGTGGATGTCACAGATGAATGACCATTGGACAGCCCCCCTAGCATGACCAACAAAATACGATATGATATGATATAGCGATTTATCGACACCAAACTGTCAAAATATGATATAAATAGCCGCCATTTTGAGCTTTTATCGAAAAAGCGAGCATTTCCGTGCCGGTGACTTCTCGCTGTTTCGATAAAAGTCCATATTTTGATAGTTAGGTGTCGATAAATCGATATATCATATCATATCGTGTTTTGTTCCGTACCCTAAGGGTAAAGGCTCTGATGAACGTTTGTCTGTCTGTCCGTCTGTCACCAGGATGTATCTCATGAACTGTGATAGTAAGAGTTTAAATTTCCACAGATGATGTATTTCTGTTGCCGCTACACCAACAAATACTAAAAACAGAATACAATAAATATTTAAGGGGGCTCCCATACAACAGACATGTTTTTTTGCCGTTTTCATAGATAATGGAACGGAACCCTTCGTGCGCGAGTCCGACTCGCATTTGGCTGGTTTTTAATAGAATACTTCATCAACATTAGCCTAGTTAGGGACTTGTGCATCTGGACTTTCTTAATGCATGCATTAAATTTATGGTTTCGATTCTACGAAGACGAACTTTCTTTGTTCAATTGATACGAATACACAAAAACAGTACTAAGCTTATTTAACAAAATACTTACTTACGTACCTACAAAATGTATTTTGTATAAGTTTGGTAAGAAAATCCACCTCACACTGCTGTGTTGTGTACAATAAGTTTTGGTCTTACTTTGTGAATTTGGTATCAGTTTCCGGACATAAATTGCGCTGTAATATTAACTTTGCTTTAAAAATAAAGCAGCTGATGTCTACTAGAGTATTGCTTCTTGAGACGTATTTTTGAAGCACAACTATCTCATTTTGTCTACGATATACTAAGAATATTACACGCGTTTCTATGGAATTGTGCACGGTTTTTTGGATTGTGGAGGTGAATTTATTTATTAAGCTTCTAAAATACATTTCCGGCACTTTTTGTACCTATATAAGTTGTAAAGTCTCATACTTATGATCATCATCAACATAATTATATAGTTCTCCCCAAAAACTTTAAGATTAGCCCGTATGCTCGGAAAAATACACCGAGACATTTTAGTGATTGTTTTCCCGCGGCAGAACGATTTACCTTTAGTAGTACTATAGAACAATTTTTTTTTTTCTCAACAAATCAAAAAAATAATCGTCAAATCGAAAGCGTGTGATCTTTTGCTTTTCATTTAAATATCACCAATAATGGCGAAAAGCAGCTCCATATCAGACGTAAAGGCATCCACATTAGTTACTTGTTGTAATGTATAACAGTTTCGACGATAGTTTCTTTTACGAGATTTGACGTATTTAGGTACTGTCTGCCGCACAAAATAAATGTTTAAGTAAAAGAAACTCCCGCACAAAGTAATACAGCAAAAACTGCATCGCACGCGCTGCAGACGATTTGAATTTGAATGCCTACAGGCAATTTGAATGAAAAAAAAACTTCATTAATATATTGTACTACTAAGATATAATCATTTTTCTGCGGGAAAACACACACTTAAAATGTCACGGTGTATAACAATTGAATATTAACAATGGCCTCGATACACATGTGTGAGCAAACTGAGCGAGACTAAATCTACTTTAATTTACTGCAATGCGAATAACAAAGAAACAGCAACTATTTTGTCAAATATCCTTGTTAAAAGTGTCATTATTCTAACAAAAAACAGACATCCTATTTTCAGACACCCGTATTATCGTATCCTTTCAGATATTCAGAAAAGATCAAGTTCTCCGATATCCTAAGCGCCATTTCTCCACGTCCAGCAGTTGTTAAGATTGATTCTCATGATAAATTGCCCATAAGATTGTCGTCGATGTATTCATATATTCGAAACCTTGTATAATATTCTTTTGCTTTTCATTTAAATGTTGGTCTGTCGCTGAATATTGTTATGCGACCCTCGATAAGTGGTTTATCATAATACGTCAGGCGGGTTAGAGTATCCTATTATGTTGCTATTACGTTTCTTGGAAATAAAAAGCGATATCTCTAAAAAGAGCTTCAGGTAAAACTGCTTTAAGAAAATGAATAGTAAAAATGATTTATAACTAACGTGGAACATGACAGTCAAGTTGGCCCACCGACTACACGTCACTCAGCGTGCTATGGAAAGGTCTATGTTGGGGATAAGATCCGGAACGAGGTCATACGACATAAGACTAAGGTGACTGATATTGTCCAAAAATGTAGCAAGCTGAAGTGGCAGTGGGCTGGCCATGTCTGTCGCAGAACCGACGAGAGGTGGAGCAGGAAGATTCTGGAATGGAGACCACGCTTAGGCAAACGTAGTGTAGGACGCCCCCCGGCTAGATGGACCGATGACCTGAAGAAGGCAGCTGGCAGCGACTGGATGCAAAGGGCGGGAGACCGTGCGCTGTGGCGCTCCTTGGGGGAGGCCTATGTCCAGCAGTGGACTGCAACAGGCTGATATGATAACTAGGTGGAGTATGAGAGTACTTAAGTAGTGTACTAGTAGTTAGAGTAGGTACTAAAGATGTAAAGTAAGTACTAAAGATGTAACCATCCTTACACGTATCATATTATATCTTTGATAAAAAGTGTGTTAGGTTATGATTATAAACCTGTAAAGCCAAAAATGTATATGTGCTTACTAAAATACTACTACGGGGAAGATAGAAATTTAACATCAGGATTAAGGAAAAAAACATACACATTTTTTCCCCGGCTATTGAGGTCTGTATAGATTTATTTTCAAAATGATGTTATCCGATATTTGATTCAAGATAATATTCACAATTCCCGAGGTATGCGAGATAGGGTTGATTAATGGCACTTACTACCTAGTATGAAAACAAATCTGTATCATTCTTCGGAGCTCTGTAACCACCTTTTTAAAGCAAATAAACGATTTGATTTGATTGATTGGTATCGTACTTAAGTATGAATACTCGTAAGTTGTAGCTGGCGTTTTGGATAAACTGTATGTCAGCATGTTATCTGTTTTATATATAATTATTTAAATTAAATTTTAAAAATGTAGAACGTGAAAACAATATTTTCTATTATTACAATTACCTATCACGCGCCGGCTACGCTTTGCGCACTTAACTACAGTTAATTAAATAGTAAATAAGAAACCTGTCAAAACTCTATGGAAGTAGTTAATGTGATAGAAATACTTTTTTATTTACTCTTATTTATTCTTAAATAAAGCAACATCTTATTGAACCAACACCGGAATTGCAACTTGCCCAGATTACACCGCCGATAGCCGACATAAATTTGTATGGGTAGAAGTATTTTCTTTTTGACTGCAAGCACGAAAAAGTATCACGTTCCGCGTGCGAGTGAGAGCGCGGAACCACCGAATATAGAGAGGCACGATCGGCCTTAGCGTTGGGCTTGTGATTGTGACGCACCTATCTCTCGTCCACTCTATCGGCTGATGCGTCCGAGTAGCATCAATGTTTTTCTATGACGTTATCACGTAAAATTAACGTCCATTAACCGACTTTACAGACAACCAATTTATATTATTGTTTGTTATTATTGTTAGTGTGGTGAGCACGAGCATTTGTCCTACCTAAGTCATGGATGTATAAAAACGTATTTAAGTATGTTTATAAGCTAGGCACCATAGTACAAGCTTTGTTTAGTTTGAGGCTAGATAATTGATTTTTGGAAACAATTTATTTTATTTATTATTTAATGTTGTGTAATATTTAAGAACAAATGATCCCAAAAATGAAGTTTACTAATAAATTAGAAACCAATATTCTAAGAATTACAGACTTTGACGGAAAATCACAGCGTAACTAGATCAAACAATAATAAATATTTCAGTATTAATTTATCCCAAACTTAATAACTTTAAGGTACCAATAAGCAAATCGACGGCTTCAAAATTAATATTGGTGGAACTGTATTTTGAGTTGAATGTAGTCAGTAGTCAGTAGTGTTGTTATTAATTATAACTATCTTACTTAAACTATCGATTTTACGATTTAATAATATAAATAAAATAATAGTATAACCTGTTGTTTAAATTGGTTGCTAAGGGAGCAGTGGTAAGGCTATCTGCGAGTAATTTATTTACAGGTTACACATGACCATGTAAAGCGTTGTGCATTACATTGTAACGAGTGAAATAGTATATTTTTCACCTCATTTGAGCATTGGAAGCGGAAGTATAGTTTTTCAAGTCCTACACGCACTATCCGGTCAGCCTAGCCGCAGCCGTTTAATCAATTACTATTAAGTTACTTTATAATCAATGAAAAATCCAAAATTGATCATAAGTAATAATAGATAAGTTAAACTTATTAATGGTTGTAATACAACCAATGGTTGTAAACAGTGGTTTCATTTAAGTATTTAAGTTTACATTTGTTTAAAACTTGTTCCGTTGGTATACATAGCTATTTGAAATGGTAATTTCATTAAATCTTCGTATACATATAACTTGAAAATTTGTTTAAGCGCCCCTCTAAAATGTGGAGTGACGCTTATATTAGCAAAGCTGACGTAAAACTAGCGCTTTTAAAATATAGGTAACTAAAAGAGCTTTCATCGATATTGGTCTGTAACATCACTACTAGTTAATATTTACCTGTAATTAATTTGAAAATTACGACGTAGTAATTAATTTGTGTTCGTTTCCGACGAACTACGAGAAATAGGTGAACTTGAGACAAGAAACTCGAGCAACTAATATCACTGTGCCAAACCCAAACAAAAGTTATATTGAATTGGAATATAGTCGTTTAAATAAATGAAAACTATTCGACGAAATACAACCAGCGTGTGATACGGAACAGAAACGTGACTTCTTACTATGGGCCTTATAAGAAAGCTTAAAGTTGCACAGCGCGCTATGGAAAGGGCTATGCTCGGTGTTTCTTTGCGAGATCAAATCAGAAATGAGGAGATCCGTGAACGAACAAAAGTCGCTGACATATTAGCCAGATTAGCCAGCCAAAGTGGCAATGAGTGGGGCAAATATCTGACGGCCGATGGGACAGGAAAGTTCTGAAATGGAGGCCACGTACCGGCAAGCGCAGCGTGGAACGCCCACACACAAGGTGGGTAGACAACCTGGTAAAGGTTGCAGGACGACGCTGGATGCAGGCCGCTTCCAACCGGCCGATCTGGAAGTCACTGGAAGAGGCCTATGTTCAGCAGTGAACGTCCTGTGACTGAAATGATGATGATGATGATTCAACGAAATTGAAGTCACAATACCTTAATAAAAAGTTACACGCAGGACTCTCTTAAAACAATATACTTACTAGCGTCGGACTTTTATATTTCCCTAGAAAGCATTCGGGAATTTCAATTACACTACAAGCAAAACTCCAACGTTCACGGCAACCGAAAAAATAAACATTACCTATAAAATCTTTAGGACTATGTTACCGTTTGTAGCAAGTCCCCAAGCTCGTACTAGCTCCGCAGAAACTGTTCCAGAATAAAACGATCCGCCATTTTACATGCTTAACTATGTGTTTCTCAGTGAATTTTAGGAGATTTTTTGTGCGGAAATTATTTAAAACGCTTTTCGAGTAGATAACATAAACTTAGCACAAGCTGTTGAATCAATCAGTTTTACATGTTATCTTACTAACATCCGGTGATACAGTTAATATTACAATTTATACAGATTGTCCCAAAAATGTGACAAGCCGAAGTGCTTTATTCCAAGATTTAGCACCCAAAGGGAAATCCGAATCAAATCATCAAGTATCCGCGTTTTTTTTTTTTCTGTTATTACCGCTTTACCTTATCGAAGTGCGTTCTTATACAGGCTGTTAGGTAAATGGTATATCAACCTATAAATACTAAAGTCAAGTCAGAAATTTTAAATCATCATTTATGAAAAAAATATTTTCAAACCAATCGGATTCTAAAAATGTTATATGAAAATTTAAAAATAAAACGATATCAAATTTCTGACTTTACCATGTATTTATATAGTTTCGGCTTGATGTACCATTTACCTAACACCCTGTATATATGTCTCGGTAATGTACCTGTATGTATGAGTACAAATAAATAAAATATAAATGCTGCATATACCAAGTCCCGGTTTTCACACGTTTACCCAATGTTACACATCGGATTTACAGCTAACTAAGTAGTACTCGCACTTCAGGTTGCTTACTCGTTGAGCTAGTATATGTATACTTGTGTTGTCTATTAGATAACTTCATTTCATCTTTAACATAAGTCCCAAGTTGGTATAGAACCTCCCATAGTTTGTTCCTTAGGTAACATAGCAAAAGGTCCACATTTTGACCAACTGTTTAACATAGAGGTACATCCATGGTCGTTTTTGCATGTCAACCTCTGGGCGTTAAACTTTTAATAATAAAATTTAAAAAACCTTTTACTTACAAGGTATTACCAACATACTGATAATAACTTCGGAACTTCAAACAAGATAAGAATGTCAAGAGTGCACCAACTCAAAACGTGAAAGCTGTTTAGAGTTTTCAAGAAAAGTAAGGAAAATGGCTTTTGCGATCGCCTGAGGCTAACACGCTTCGCCTTGAAAGTTAGATTCGCACCGTAAGTTTTCACTTATGCCGTTTTTTTGCATATAGAATATTACTATTTGCTAAATTGATTTCTATTTCTATGTCTTATAAATCAAAATTGCACAACAAGACAAAAAAGGTCCGTAACGACATCATTCTAACATAGTATATAAGGTCCGATTTTATTAGTGTTCATCCTGTTAACCTGTGACTATATAGGTGAAAAGCAATGGTAAAAACCAATTTTCAAATGTGTACCATAAAAACTAAAAAAGTTAAAAATCAACAACATTGACTTCATATTGCATAACCTCGTCCTATCTTTGCTACGTTTAACCATCTGATTATCCGTCTTATTCCTTCCCCTTGTACAGAGCGAGAAAGAGTTGAAGATAGGACGAGTTTATGCAATATGAAGTCGATGTTGTTATTTTGTAATTTATTTTTAACTTTTTTAGTTTTTATGATAGTCATTTGTAAATTGGTTTTTACGATTGCTTTTCACCTATATAGTCACAGGTTAACAGGATGAACACTAATAAAATCGGACCTTATATATTGTGTCACAAAAGTTTCGGGAATTGGTGATTTGTTTATGGTTCCAAATTCAAAATTATATATTTTGATATTGTTGTTGTTAGATTGGCACAACTGTTTTCCATTTTGGCGCGGAGTTTGAGTTTCATCTGATAATTAGATTAAATACAGTATTGTTTTTAGTTATACCATATCTAGTGTGTACTGAGAATTTCATAATGGAAAAAAACATCGAACAAAGAGTTTTTTTAAAATTTTGCATCGCCAATGGGATTTCGTTTCATGTTCGGAGTCTCTGAAAATGTTACAAGAGGCTTACGGTGATTCGACTTTATCAAAAACACGTGTTTATGAGTGGTACAAAGCGTTCAAAAGCGGTGAAGATGTGATGGAAGATTTGCCTCGCTCTGGTAGGCCATCAACGCCTGCTACTGAAGATAACATCGCAAAAGTGAAGGAAATAGTGACTAAAAATCCTCATTCAAGTTTGAGAGAGCTAGCCGTCGAACTTTCTGTGTCACACGAGTCAATTCGTACCATTTTAAATAATCAATTGGGTATGAAACATGTTGCCGCTTGGCTAGTCCCAAAAGACCTGAATTTTCTCCAAAAACTCAATCGCAAAAGAGTCGCTGAGGACATGCTAGAACGAGTCAATTCCGACCCAACATTCATGAAACGCATTGTTACTGGTGACGAGACGTGGGACTGGCGCCTTCCAACTGAACCAAAACCGAAGAAACCGCGCCAAACTCGATCGAAAGTCAAAGTCATGTTGACTGTTTTCTTTGACTGTCGCGGTGTTGTGTTCTCAGAATTCTTGCCAGAAGGTCAAACGATAAAAAAGAGTATTATTTAAGCGTTATGCGGCGTTTAAGAGGGCAAATTAGACGAAAAAGGAAAGATTTGTGGAATGAAAATTCTTGGATTTTGCACCACGATAATGCGCCTTCCCACAAGGCCATCATTGTGAACGAATTTTTGACCAAAAACTCAACAAATACCATCGAGCAGCCACCTTATTCACCAGATATGGCTCCAGCCGACTTCTTTCTTTTTTCTAAACTCAAATTACCACTTCTTGGCATCCGGTTTCATTCGGTAGAAGACATAAAGGAGAATTCGCGGCGAGAACTGAACTCGATTCCGGAAAAAGCGTTTAAAAATGTTTTGATGATTGGATTATTCGTTGGCGTAAGTGTATCGCTTCTGAAGGAGCATACTTTGAAGGTGATAAAATAAATTTTATAAATAACTAACATTTTGTGTATTATTAATATTTTCCCGGTACTTTCTTGACAGAGTAGTATGTTATGAATGTTAGTAAAATCTTAATTTACAGTTTTATATTACCTCAGATTACTTGGGTCTGTCTCTAGTAAGTTCTGTAGGTTGAAATAAATTTGCATTAATGTACCTACGTAACACAATTACATGAGCCCTAACTTTATCCTGTTATTACTGAAGGTATTTCCATTGCTTGATTAACGCTACATTGGAGTTATTAAGTTAAAGTTGATGCAATAAAACTAAAAGTTATTTGAGAAGTTAATTTCTCTTAGTTTTAGGAAGGCCAAGGCTTGCAATGTGAAATTCCATGACTCGAGCCGCCCCCAGTTTGTTCTTGGCTCCGCAGATTCTACTATTTTCTTGCAATGTAGATATATAGGGTGAAATTTTATTCGTGTAAAAAACTTAAGGGCTTGCAAATGAGAACTAGTAGTAACGTCACCTTAGTTTTAAGAACAAATATATTTTATGGTCGAGGTCGATGATTTTTTTCAAGTGTTATTTATCTTCAAATATATTTTAACTTATTTTTGATAACTAATCTAATGTCAACTTACAGTGTGCAGTAACAATTTTCTAACATGAACGTGTACGGCAAGCGCACAGCAACAAAATTAGGTTCAGATAGGCAACTCGTTTTTTGACAAAGTTGTTTGATATCAGGAGAATATTATGTAAAAACAAACTTCCAGTATTTTTCACTTATAAAATTTCACCCTTTATTGTGACACTGCTTTCAATCTGAGAGAATTGCATTGTTACACTTGTTAGTGTAACTAAGTATATCTCTTTTCAGCAGTTTAGACATCCTTCTTCGACGGGTTTTAATACATCACGGAAGAAGAATGACAAAAAATAATAATTTTAGTCATCTTAGCTCACCAAAAGGTGCAAATCTTGTCTTGTGTCTTTCATTTGGGGTTATTTGTTAATAGTTTTAGCCAGTCTTCTCTGATAGTAGATACAAAAAGAGTCAGGCTATTTATATACGTATTCCACTAGGTGACTTTGGTCCCCTTAGTACTGTGTTAGGATTAACTTATTGTGCAATACGTACCTAATTGATAAGTTTCATTTATTTCCTTAGCAATAGTTTTATGATTCCGATTGCTACGCATTCACGAGTATCATTTATGCCGTAATGATTACATTTTTTATAGAGAACCTTTAAAGTAAATCTCACAAGTATCTCCATCTGTAGAAAGTTTAACGACCTGATTGAGGTAGTTTGCCTACGCAAAAACCAGTGGCCTCATTTTTTTACTGGAATTCCAAAAAGAACGAAAATATTGTTGAAGTTATAAAGTTTAGCGTTAGGCTCCTTCAAATTTACGAACCGAACGGACTCTTAAAATACGTCCTCCTTTTTTCTTGTCAACAACAAGTTTGTTTAGGATGTGCTTATAAATTGTGAATATTCTTCGAAAAATCTTTGTGAATAAAATACCAAGTCTTTTAAGTGTAAATCCTAATTGCAAACCTTATTATGATGGGCACACTAATAAATTATAACGTTATAAATTTTAATAAATTCTTTTTTGATGTTCAGACTTAACTTAGACGCAGAGTACAAATGTACAGATTTATTTAATCTCAATGTTAAAGGAAATGCATATCGACTTCCTTCAATTATTCCTTCCTTATACTTCCTTCCTATTCCTTCATTAATACAAATATCGTTTACGATAGACATATCATGTTCGTTGAGGTAAAGAGTTAATTTGTTTGGCGGACCACATTGTTTTTTCACATCCTCGATGTTTTACCTAGGTTAAAAACTGTTCACGTATTGATGAACACACTTACCTCGTTTAATATTGAGGCTAAGGTTATATACATTTTCTTTTGGCATTAAACTCTATTATGACGGAAAAGGTTGTAAAATGTATAATATACTATTCATTGCTCAAATCTGTTCTGTCGCAACAATGTTCTGACTATTGTAACCCTCCTAGATCAAAATTTGGCTATAGATATAAAACAATATTTACAGACATAATGTTAATAAAATATAATAAAGCTACGCTTTCGTGTTTGTTTCCATCTTCTCTTATCTTTGGAGGAATAAATATCCCATATTATTCGAAGTATGTCGATCAGCTTGAGCGCGTGCAACGTAAATTTCTTAAGACTACTAATTATAAGTGTTTTCACGCGAGGTCGACGTGTTGCTACGTAAGTTTTCACTCATGTCGCTCGAGGCTAGGAGACTTCTCCTTGACCAAGGAGTGCTGTTTAATATTTGTAGAAGTAAACTGGACTGCAATGATCTTACAAACCAAATGTACTACCGTGTCCCTAGCCGGTCTCAACGCTTGCGCGACACTAGAGCCCATTGTTTATTTGAGTCCAAAATATGTAAAACTAACGCTGGTAAACGAGCCCCACTTCATCGATTAATGAAGTCTTATAATATTTATCTCTCAGATGTCAATTTGTTTAAGCTTACACCAATGGCATTTAAAAAACAAGTAAAACTTAAACTTGATGAGATTAAAATAGACTCATAATACCTAAATTATGTAAAATGAAACTTACATAAGTATCTATATATTTAATTTAATAGATTGTATAAAATTAAGAGGCAAATTTTTTTTTCATATGTAAGAAGGGGATAACGGTGCTGATTGTGCAATTAGTAATATTGTTTTAAAACATTTTGTATTTGGAATTGTACAATTGTTTGTTATCCTAAATAAATAAACATAAAAAATAAATAAATAAATAAAATAGGAGGCTTACGCTGTTTTTATTGGATCAACTGATGTTTTAGTTCTACAAAAGTCTCAATTTTTTAAAATCATAATTCCCTAGCATCTTCCTTACATGTGATGTAGCGGTGCAATATAATAATAGGTGCTTCTTGCCAATTGTAATTATTCTGAGTCAATTGAAAGTACCCTAATGTTTTTATTTCCTTGCGAAGTAACGGCGATATCTTTTGATTGCGATACGACAGACGCAGTGGCGTGCATTGGTTTCGTTCGAGGTAGGCAGTAGGTACTTACAAATGTGGATTATTGATGAAAACCACTGATTTTCATCAATAATCCACATTTGTAAGTACCTACTGCCTACCTCATTTTAACTATCAGGTAGGCACTGCCTAATTGCCTTTATGCACCGCACGCCCCTGGACAGACGGTAAACGAGTTGTTCTTATAATGGTTCCTTTTTATTTTTTAAAGTGCGGAACCCCTTCAATATTATCCTACGTTTGTCTGTACAAAATTATTGTGCCTATTCCAAGGAGTTATGTTGTTTCGTACTTAATCTAATTACAATGTTAATTTACTAGAATCAGTTATGGTTTGTCCAAACTTAATGAAACATTGTGTCGTGATTTCTAGATGACAAAGAAAATATGTGATGAGAATAAAAATTGGCATGAAGCCGAGATACAATGAAGACATTTTTTCGTATTTTCTCTGCTGAGAGTCAGATTTTATTCTGGGCGAAAATATTAATGGCCAATTCCCATGAATGAATCTAACAAAAATAAAATTAATCATATACCATAAAATATTACTTGTACTTATTTTGATATTATGCTTACAGAAAATTCGACCATGACGGGCCTACCACATGGCAAAGGATTCTTGGTCGAGGAGTGGGCCGAGAATAAGCATTAGAATCGACTTATTTTTGTCAAAACACGTATAGAAAAGCTCTCTATCCTTCTTTTAAGGGTTCCTTAACCAAAGGGTAAATGGGACCCTATTACAAAGACTCCGCTGTCCGTCTGTCTGTCCGGCTGTCACCAGGCTGTATCTCATGAACCATCAAAATTTATCAAATGTCTAACTATTAGACATTTGATAAATTTTCACAGATGTTTTATTTCTGTTGCTGCTATATCAACAATTGATACTAAAAACCACATTAAATTCCAGCGTGCTCGCCTCTCGGCTACAGAGTTTGTCATCGCCAGTGTTTAACGCTCTTAGTTGAAATTTAACCAACTCCCTGTGTATGTCTTGAAGAAGATAATTATTTATAACTAGTATTTTTTGTCTTGTTTCAGATTATGAAGCCCCGGGCGGGGCAGGGCCTCGTTCAGGCGCTATGTGGAGTGCGGGCGTGTTCTTTCTCACACAGATAGTGATGTGTCAGTTTGCTACTGGTAAGTCAATAAACTAAATCATCATGGTCATCATTGCAGCAATAGGACGTCCACTGCTGAACATAGGCCTCCCCCAGTGACGTCCAGGCCGATCTGGAAGTCACGTTTGGAAGCGACCTGCGTCCAGCGTCTTCCTGCAACTTTTGCCAGGTTGTCCGTCTTCCTTGTGGGTGGACGAAAGTGGTGGTGGTGGTGACACAGCTAAATAAAAAGAAGAAAAAGAAAATAATTTTAAGTTAAGTTTACTCTTAAGTTATTTCGAAGATTTGACAGCCACTAGAACAGCTTTTTCAGCTTTCTTGAGTGAAGACAGTGAACTAGATACAGGTACAGTAAACTGTTACTGCACTAAAGAGTAGGTAACAGAGTTGGTGGCTTTATGCATAGACTTGCATAGAATGCAGTAATGCATCATGCATAGAATGCAGAACGTTCAATTCGTATGAAGCTGTTAAGACACGGACAGGCTTAAGTCCAAATGTGCCCATTTAAGTATTAATTAGATTAATAGGCCACAGTTACATTTCTTTATAGATCGTCAAATTATGCTTAGGCTGACAATTTAAACATTACGGGTCGTTTTATAAAATGTCTCATTTATTACCAACCGTATTAGAGAATCTATCTCAGTGCAAGTTTGTTTAAATAAAAACATTCAAAAGTTCAAAGTTCATTACTTATTTATAAAAGATCGTCGTTCTTACTTAAAGGCACACAAGACCTTCAGTTGCCTAATTTTATTTGTAAGTTAGCAACACACTAGGGTGCATCGTAAACCGCGACATAATCAAGTCAGTTCCAGCAACACAAAACATTAAAATCCGAAACGAATGTACTCCATAACGACTTCCCCTCGCCAGCTTAATGCGCCCTCTAATGCGCATGACATTAAATTTGCAGTAGATGACAATACTCGCTGCAAAGCACTACAATTTTGTATTCGTTTTTGTGACTTTAAATACATTCTTATTTACATACCGGCTATGCTTGCGTGGCCTTCCGAAATAGTCTTTGATTAAATTACTTATCATAGTTAATCCAGGATTAACAATTGCCACTCATGTTTACATTCGACTAAATTAGTAGACCCGTTTGTGTGGTTGAGTAATAAACATCCGAAAATGACCGCAAACTTTTGCATTAATAATTTCAAATGCATTTGTGGTCTTGGTGTATTAGGTACTAACACCAAGTGTGTGAATTGCGGCAAGCGGGCAATGGAAACATCATCAACGTATATTATACGCAAACCTGCCAGCAGCGGATAAAAAAGAACAGTCGAGGATCGGCACTGAGCCTTTTCAGGACCGAAAACTTTGGTTGAGATATTTTTTAACGTGGCCTAAATTATGATGGCCAAGAGCGGTTTCGCCTACGTCCAATCCGAATTTGAGAAATACAGGTCCGAAGTTATAGAAGTAGAACTAATTGTATGAAGTAATGAACGCACTCAAACCATTTACGCACTAAATCCGATCGTAATCTGAGAACTCTGAGATGTGTGTGGATTTAATACTAGATATCCTAATAAATTAATTCTGCCAGATATAAGGACTAGTGTATGTAGTAGAAACAGCCATGCAATGATTGTGAGAATTTATAATAATCTTCCTACAGATATTGCTAATTTACCACTCAATTTGTTTAAAGCTCGCTTGTACAATTGGCTCATAAACAATGCTTTCTATTCGGTTGCTGAGTATTTATCCAAATAATTTTGAATTAACATAATTTAAAAGTTTCCATTATACATAGTTTTTATATTATTATTATGAAACTCAATTGTACTTAATATTAGAAATATATTTAATTTTGTAAGCCAGTAATGGTAAATGTGCTGACCTATGAAAAAACATCGTACCATCTATGTAATACCACGTTTATGCAAATAAATTGATTTGATTTGATTTGATTTGAACCATTTACACCAGTGTTTCTAGGATTCGGATCGTACGTAGTGCGAAACCGCTCTAAGGGTCTTTTTAAAGGAGACGGTTTCTTCCCAGTTATATCTTGTACAAAAGAGGCCTATATACTTTGGTTCCTTCGAGTGCACAGAAAGATAGTTAATTATCTTGATGGACATTTTAAAGAGTATCACAGCTTATGCTGGTTAACACTTGAAATAAAGGATCTTGTATAATATCATCATCCCAGGGCTTACAGAAATAAATACATATACCTACATCCTAGAAAATCAGAAAAAGATCTAAGTAATTGTTTCCAGCTCTCCTTGCACTGATATTCAGTATCATTGAATGGAAATATACAACTTGCTTTAAATACGTGTGTGGTTGGCTTGCACATAGTTTGCTAGGGTCAAGTCATCAATCCCGTATTCATTGCGGCGTCGGCACAAACGTCACATAACATACTTTAGCAGTAACGAGTAGGTTTAATAACATCTGGCCAATTCAGGGGATAATAAACTTGCATATTAAAGAGGTCTCTCTATATCTTTCTACTGGTGCCATTTTTTCATATATGTTAAGATCGATTTAGGCAATTTGTGTCTTCCTAAAGCCATAATTGTGTCTATCTTCCTATTCTCATAGTCTGGTTGACTGAGACGTGACTGATATATGTGAAAATTATGCAAGTACCCTTAGGTGGCTTAACATTTGAAGATCGAATTGACCAAAAAGATTGATTGATCTAAAAATTTGACCCTTATCATCCAAATATCTTCAAGACTAATATAAAATTATCTTTTACAGAAAACCCTTCTTCAACTACTCAAGAAGACCAAACAGTGACGTCATTCTACGCACTCAGCACCGGCATGGCACCAGCTCCTGTACTTCTACGTCTAGGAAACTCTACAATAGACAGCACAAAGTCTTTCAAAGTGCCGCAGCCATCGCAGGAGCCAACCTTGCAGCCTCTGACGTCACAGCCTCTACCCAAGGTCGAGATGGTGCCACATGTAGTGTCAGCAAAGAACACATACTTTGATCATGACAGGAAATACGGACCGACATTTGAAGATACCCCTGACGGGAATATCACCAAGATAACAGTGCAGTTGGGAGATGATGCTCATTTGAATTGTAGGATTAGTCTTTTAATGGATAAAACGGTAAGTTAATCTGAGTTTCATCAGTTTAAGTTAATAAGCTTATCAAATATTAAAACACACCAAATGGCCTAGTGTTTGAGGTCTCAGTCCTTCTAAAGTGAGTAACGGATTTTGATGTAAATTTTACTCACATTCATAGAATTTCTTCAAAAAAGTTCTAAAATAAATAACAAACCTTTATTTAGATTTTTTAAATCACTCTCCTGTAAAATTGTGTTTTGAACTGCAAGTTCTACACTGCAAGTTCTTACAATTTTACTAAACTTACTAAACTCCTTTTCGTTAAACCCGTAGAGCTGATTATACAGCTGAACTGCAACTACGATTTTCAAGTGTAGGCTAGTTTTTATATCAAAATTTAAAAAAAAATGTTTTATTTAAGAGATAGGTGCGATTATTTTTCTCTGTAATAAACTGAAAACCACACGACAGTGGCTTTAACTGTAACGTTAAGATCACGACTGGAAGCCAACCTTTATTATTTTTTAATTATTTATTTTTTATATCAACAAACAACAACAACTAGCCATTTTTTATGAAACGCTGCGAAAACCATCCGTATTCAAAGCAAAAAAAAGGAATTATTATGTTGTCCAATGACAACATTTGACTATGAAGATATTTTAGGCTTGAACTGATGGATGGCGATCGTCAATAACAAATTTTTAAATGTAAATATGAAAATCTATAGTAAGCCTAAAAATTACGTAATAAAAACAATAAGGGCACATGGCCGAAAGATAACATGAAATCAATCAATTACCGATATAGGTAATTTCTTATGCTTTTTTTTAATGGCCCAATTTTCTTTGTGATCTTGGTTCACACCGCTGAATGCTGCCAATGTCACGTATTTTTTTACTCATATTCAGAGATGTTTTTTTCCTATGGCAACCAAACCTCTGTGTGCGAGGTTTATTTCTGCAAATGTTGAGTAATATTTTCAATAGTGTTTACAATAAAACACAGGTGTTCAGTGTTTGATTGCCTTTTCTGGATTCTTTGAAAGCTACTCTTCACGCAGAAGCAGGTTTCAAACGCCATCGGGTTTAAAGCAAGATGCCTACGAGACAAGTCACTTGACACTCGATGCGTGTTGAATACAATCGTATTTCAATGGTTCTGCATTTCTATCACTTTACCAAACTTAAGAGCACAAATTACACCAAACTTGCACTCTAAAGCTCTATAAATGATAAATAAAAACCATTAAAACAGATCGACCATGCTTTACGTTCGACTACCCTTCACCAAAAACCTATAGGTAATTTAAAAGGCTCTAAAGCTGCTGACAGCGAGCATGCAGGAGAAGGGGAATGAGGGGATAGAAGTGCGTAATTTGGAACCTTTATTTTATAGCTGTACGGTACGATAAGCACTGTTGTCACTGTCACTATGACAGCTTATAATAGGGGGCGCTCCGAAGCGATACGATATTGAATTTGTCATCGCCTGTCTGGTATGTGACGACGTTGACATGCCTACGAGACAAGTCACTTGACACTCGATGCGTGTTGAATACAATCGTATTTCAATGGTTCTGCATTGCTATCACTTTACCAAACTTAAGAGTACAAATTACACCAAACTTGCACTCTAAAGCTCTATAAATGATAAATAAAAACCATTAAAACAGATCGACCATGCTTTACGTTCGACTACCCTTCACCAAAAACATATAGGTAATTTAAAAGGCTCTAAAGCTGCTGACAGCGAGCATGCAGGAGAAGGGGAATGAAGGGATAGAAGTGCGTAATTTGGAACCTTTATTTTATAGCTGTACGGTACGATAAGCACTGTTGTCACTGTCACTATGACAGCTTATAATAGGGGCTCCGTAGCGATACGATATTGAATTTGTCATCGCCTGTCTTGTATGTGACGACGCCGTTGACAATTTTCCACGTGGTTTCACGACTACATTTATCAAGCTCATACATTTTTTATTTGCGAATTTCGTTATCGTTTTCAAATTATAACTTTATGAACGGTCTCTGATCTTTTTTTGAGTAGTATAAAGAGGTTACGTAACATAAGAACAAATAATTTTGTACACTTAAATCCCCGGATACTAAAATTCAAGTGTCAATTAAATCGGCCATTTCGTGTTCCATTTATACGTACGAATCTGAAAACCTACAATTAAAATGAAATAAAAAATAATAGAACATCCCAAACCCAAACATTGCCATTATTACAAATCACCTCAGCGTCGATTTATAAAATCGTTCTGTCGTTTTTTAGGTCCAAAACGATCACAATCAGACTTCATCAAAATGCCATCAGGGCAGGCCTAAAAAGTTTCAAAAATTTGTGTCGGCTACAATTTGGGTTCTTTAGTGAGAGATTTAAATGATTGCGACATCCACATAAGAGTCTAACCCTCCATAGAATGATCTTAATATATGGACGACTGTATAGTATAGCTAGTTCTTTGCTCTTTGGACTAAGCGAGGGACACATGTTAATGTGATGAGCACGAGCATTTGTACTTAAGCGGATGTTTTAAATGAATTAGGTAGTGTAGGTTATATATAAGGTCCGATTTTATTAGTGTTCATCCTGTTAACCTGTGACTATATAGGTGAAAAGCAATCGTAAAAACTAATTTTCAAATGTGTACCATAAAAACTAAAAAAGTTAAAAATCAACAACATTGACTTCATATTGCATAAACTCGTCCTATCTTTGCTACGTTTAACCATCTGATTATCCGTCTTATTCCTTTCCCTTGTACAGAGCGAGAAAGAGTTGAAGATAGGACGAGTTTATGCAATATGAAGTCGATGTTGTTATTTTGTAATTTATTTTTAACTTTTTTAGTTTTTATGATAGACATTTGAAAGTTGGTTTTGACGATTGCTTTTCACCTATATAGTCACAGGTTAACAGGATGAACACTAATAAAATCGGACCTTATATATACGTTACTTAGTCACCATAGTATGTACATCATATCAGCCTGTTGCAGTCCACTGCTGGACATAGGCCTCCCCAAGGAGCGCCACAGCGCTCGATCTCCCGCCCTTTGCATCCAGTCGCTGCCAGCTGCCTTCTTTAGGTCATCGGTCCATCTAGCCGGGGGGCGTCCCACACTACGCTTGCCTAAGCGTATGCATAGTATGTACGAGCTATGCTTAATTTGGGAAGTTAGATAATTAATATTGGTGTTGAATGTTGGAAGATTTTACTGCATTTGTATTTAGTTCTTTCAAGACGCTTTAAAAACTAAAAATGTTTAAACTAACTGTATAAATACTTAAGGCTTTTTCGACAACTATTAGCACTATAGTTAATAAGTATAATCTGTCTGTAATGTATCAAATTTTACAAAAGAAATATCTAACTGATTACAAGTGTTTTTTGAAGCAAAGGCAATCTGTTTTGTATTGCAACTTATTAATTTTAAACTTAGAATTTTTTTTTTGGTTTAAAACGGTAATTATTCCTGTAAGTGATTTTAACTTTTAAGCGTTATATACTACGTAAGGCCCATATGCTCTTAGCACTATAAACTATTCATGTATACCTAATTTGGTGGAGTCTTAAAGAGAGTGCGAGGAATAATTATGTCACACTCGCTTGCTTTCACACATGGGACATTTATTCACGTCGACAATTTCGTCGGCAAATTATAGTGCTTTGTTATTTCATGTTGACAACACTTATCGTAATTTGATACTCGTCATAGATTATACAACGTGTAATTTCAAAGAGTGTTTCATAATCATTATTTTTTGATGTTGATCCCGTTAGTATAATTATACTTAATGGTATAATGGCCGAAATATATAATATAGCGTCGCCATCTCTGAGTGTCCTGTATCGATCCCCGGTCAGGTCAATGTAGAAAACAAACTTTTCTATATTGTCTTGGTTCTGGGTGTTGTGGTACCGTCGTTGTTTCTGATTTCTATAACACAAGTGCTTTCGCTACTTATCTTAGGATTAGAGCAATGTGTGTGATGTTTTCTAATATTTATTTATCATTTATTTCCTTTGTTACCAGTGTGGTTGCACAGGGCCAGTCATAAATAGGTCATCATAATAAACTAGCAATGCAAGATTACACCAAAAAGTACTTTCAAATAAACAATGAAACAAACAAACTTTTTAAGTAACTGAGGCAAAAACTTTTAATTAATTCTTTTTTGCTGTAAATAACAGCAAAAAATCTAGATAATGCAGCTCTACGTCTTCCTTGCTCGCCGTGTTCTAGATTCGCCGACTCACTTCACCGACAATTTGTCGGTGATCGTTACCATATTTCAGATACCATGGTAGAATATGACATTTTTTTTATCTTTTGGCACAAACAGTCATTACAAAAAAATGTTTTATAAATAATATAATATATCTATGTAATAGACAAAGCAGTGCCGAAAAGAAAGACATGCTCAACAACCCTAAGTCAAAGTTTGTTTTTCACTATCATTTTGGTTTTCACTAACACAAATCCAATTTTATGTTTCTATTTATTAGGTAAATATAAAAGATTCTCGTAGTGTTTTGGCTTTTAAGGTTTCGCAGTTAATAAGGAACCCTAAGTATGGTTTCGTTATGACCGTCAGTCTGTCCGCGGCTGAGCTCGAAGAGGTAGAAAGATGTAATTTGGCATGAGTATAAATATTACTTGAGGTGACAAAGACATAAAAAATTACCACATCTGAGTCACCATCTCTTTCTGAAAATTGACTGAAAATTAAGGCACTCGTCTACTAACTTGTTTAATTTAATTCGTATTGCAATTCGTAAGTTTGTATGGGTCACACGGCATTTTGGATAATTTCATAAGAAAAATCTAGTTTTGGCAATTGACACAAGTTTGAAGATAATCCATAGGCTATTAATGTGTATGATGAAGTGTAATAGAGTAACGAAACGTAAGGATGTTATTAGTTTGCACTAACACACCAATTTCTAGTCTCAACCTATGAATATTACAGCCTGAACTTTGAACACCTAATATTGATCTTATAATGATTTCTGATGTTCTTTTGATGTACGTAACCCTAAAATAGTAAGATCTATATTTGAAATTATACATCTGTTTAACTTTGCAGACAGTAAGATAAGCACTAAAAAACGGACAAGTGCGAGTCGGACTCGCCCTCCGAGGGTCGGTGGGCCGAGTCCGACTCGCACTTGTCCGTACAAATTTGTAGGTACATATTTTTTATGATTTTATTACAACTGTATAGTTTTCAGATTTTTTCCTATACTTGTAGTATAAGACGGTATTAATTGGCAAATTTCATAGTTCTAGGTCAACGGCAAATACCCTATAAATTCTTATTCCCTTGAGAGTGTCGAAATATACGTTTTTTGCTGAATAAACAGCCAACATAGCTTTAAATGACTGTAGACTTGAGTACCTAATATCGTTTTAATTTCTGCTCGATACCTCCACCCGTTTCCGGAGGGTCTTAACAAAGGTCTTTACAGACAGACGGAAAACAAAGCGATCCTATAAGGGTTCCTTTTTTCCTTTTGAGATACGAAACCCTAAAAACTAAAACAAAAACCGATGAAGTAGTTTGATATTACCCACACTTTTTACCCGTCAGCCAGACCCGCATAGTCATTCCCGCCAGAGACAATTTGCCCTATCGTTAGCCATCCAGAGTGCCGGCATCTTCCACGCCATTTGTCAAATGAAACCAGGAAACTGATAACAGATACAAAACATAAATTGCTAACGCTCGGGAAGGAGATTTTATTTCCCGTTTAGGCAGCGGTGGTGGAGCGGGAAATATTTCACCATGGTCGCGGATGTAAAAACACATACATTTATTTCGTCATAAAGTACCGAACTGTCTTTTATAACCTTGACATAAAGCTTTGTACGAGATAAGTGTTCGGAGTACGCTTGACCATAGTCCGATATGAGGCAAGTCGAATTATTACATTTGAAGCAATTTTATTTAGACCTCCGTTATCCTGTGACAGGAGATCCAGAAACTAACCATAATTGTACCATGCCTACATATCCATTGTTTTCTGAATATCATCATCACATCACCAGCCCATATTATCAGTCCACTGCTGGACACAGGCCTCTCCAAAAGGAGGATTTTGCCATAATCGCCACGCTTAGCAGGCGGGTTGGCGATCGCAGTTTGGCCAATGCTGAAGAGCAGAAACTGCTACCCATCTTCTTACGGCGGTTCTCCTGTAGTCGCCTCTTACGACACCCATAGGAAGAAAGGGGGTGGTGCAATTCTTTAAACGTGCCGGCACCACACGGCACTATGAATATACATGGTGTAAATCCGTATCTATAGTACAACTTGGTCTCTTAACTATTTATAATAAACAAGTTTGTAAATACAAGTTATTAACGCTGCTTGATACTTTTTAACATCCAAACATTATCATGTAGTGTGTATACAATTTGGTTGTCAATCTAGTCCTTAATTTCAAATCATTCGTTTTATTAATAATCATCGATTGTCAATTGTCGATGCCAAATAATTAAAATAAAATAATAAACCTAGAACTCGTAGTACATGCATGGATCCAAAGTCACGACTGACAGGCGCGAAGCGAGACTCCAACCAATAAACTGCTATTGCTTACCACATTTTATGAAACTTTATTTTACATACCTACGTCTAATACATTTGACGGGCGTTAAGAAGAAAAAAACAGCAGATATCCTGAATTTAGGCATTATCTTCAGTATGATTAAAGAATACTATCGATTGGTCTTATTCTATTACGAATATGATAAAGTTTAAGGTTTAATGAAATTGGATAATATGCTCGTGGCTGTGCTATATACAGTTTTTTTCCCTTTACCATAAAACAGATAAGAAAGTATTTGAAGGAAGAGGATGCATCTAGAAGACGTTAAATCAACAGCAATTAAAATTCAATGCCGTCCATTCAGTCGCAATTCAAAGCTATCGTAGGAACAGGAAAACCTTTTAACCGCTCACTTCAATTAATAGAGCAATCGGGATAAGCGTAGCTGAAATTCGTTAATGGCAGCCAAGCATTGTTACAAAGAACCCGCAATTATAGCATCGTTCGAATAATTACCACAGTATACATTAGAATCAGCAGGTACCTACGAAACACAGTAGAAGACAACACTAGTTATTTAGGTAATAATTTTGCTAGCAATTTTACCCAATTTGGCTATACTTGGGGTGTCAATAAAGTATCATATTAATGTAATATGTAAATGTACCTACGCGTATGACTAAAATCTCAGTAATTGTGCGTTAATCATGTTCATTTAGGAGTTGTACTTCTGCGCGTTTCTGCTCTATGACTATTACAAAGAACCCACCCCAATTATAGCATCCTACGAGTAATTACTGAAATCATAACGGGTATTCGAAATCGGCCCTTGAGAGTTAGAACTTAGCAAATTCTAAATGTATCCAACGGGAACTTTACGTAATCTGTGACATTAGAATAAATTATTAGGGATCCTAAATTCGTTTTTGTTTGTACTTTGATGAAACAATTACGAAGCAGCTGTTTCTCTTTTGATTCTGAGCAAGGAACATAATTAAGTTTAAAATAAATGTGCGCCAGATAAAACAATCATCATGGTTTTAAAAACCGAATTTTTTTTTTCTAACATAATGGCTCTTCTTACAGCGTCGAAATATCAGGTGCAAAATAAGAAAAAAATACCATACACATATTTTTCCCAGCTGCTTTTCAGCATGCCTATGTGCAAAAAAAATACAAAAAAAAAATTGAAAATGGGCTGAAAACAAAGACCTAAATTCAGGGCGGTAACCACGAACTCTTAAAACAATCTCAAATCTGTCAAACATTATCAAATCTGTCAAATTTTGTATGTAATGACGTACCAAAATTGACAGATTTGACAGCATTGAGATTGTTTTAAGAGTTCATGATTACCCTAGAAAAAGTCATTTCGATCCGATCACAGTACTATTAATATCGAAAACAGCTTTCTCGTAATTGAAGATAAATAACACTTGAAAAAAAGTCATCGACCTCAGGTGGGACTTTTTTTCAAGTGTTATTTATCTTCAATTAAAACCTTGCATGGAATTGCTAAAAACAAAAATTTACAAAGCTTTCTCGTAAGCTTATAAATGACGTCATAGTGTTAATAATGCAACTACAGTGATGCGATTGAAAACGAAACATGAAGTAAAAGTATTAAAAGTGCAACTATAGTTGCGTATGCGAATGAACCTGAAACAAAAACACCCTTCAAATTACGGGAGTTATGCCTCTGGTAGTTCAGCTATCTCAGTGGCAGCACAGTAAAATATGGCTATCAATGTACGTACGTAATTATCTGTTACTTATATGTGCCGCAATTATGTAACTACCGGTAACTATTATTATAATTAAACACAACCTGAAATGTTGAGAGAGAGACGATTCTCACAACATAATTACTAACAGTGGCAAATTACCCATGGCAATATTATTACACGTGGTATTCCTGAGGTCATTATGGTGTAGCAATACTCTAATTATGTCGAAATGTGACTGTGACACCTTTAGCAGGTCCTTTGCCCCCTGTACCCACAAGTAAAGTCCTGCGCTGCGCTTGCTGGCACGCAGTCTTCATTCTAGAACATTTCTGCCTCATCGGCCGTCAGTTCTGCGTGCAATGGGTCCCGCCCTCTGTTACTTTAGCTTGCTAATTCGTGGGAATATGACAGCTTTTTGTTGGCAAGACTATTGTGTTAGGTTGATAAGTTGGCTGCAGGCCTGCAGTTCATACCTCATGTATAAAGTTTAGAAAATGTTGTATTCCTTTTTCTTTCTCTAGTGAAATACTTTATACATACCTGTTACCGTTGTAGCAGGTTATGAGGGATTCCTTATTGTGTGGTGGCGCTTCTCATTACCACTCGCCTAGTATACCCCACTGCTTTATGCAGGTTGCCAAAGGATCGCTAAATGAATGTACAGACGACACAGTACGATAGGGTATCAAAAACTGTCAATTTATCCAATTAATTTTGTACTTAATTTTGAAGCAATATAGTTTATTATTCGTTAGGTAAAGTTGACGCTTAGTGGTAACTTGATGCGCCGATGACTGTCGGGATTGTTGTATTTTTAGAAGAATAATTTACTTTTCTTATTTCAGGTGTCGTGGGTCCGTCGAAGAGGTAGAGACGAGATGCCAGAACTCCTCACAGTTGGTGCAGTCACGTATGCAGCTGACAACAGGGTCTCCGTAGCTAAGAGGTACCCTGGCAACTGGAGGTTGCTGATCAGGGAAGTCAAGCCTGATGACGAGGGGGTGTACGAGTGTCAGATATCGACTCACCCCCCAAGAGTCAGTAGGACGTATTTACATATTAATAGTAAGTGTGATTTATTAAATTCTGCACGTAAATTCTAGTTACCCCAATTATATGAATGGAGTGATGGGACAGGGGACCGATTCAAATTCAGTCTGCCGTCAGCTTGATATACTACGTGATCAAAACAATTTTGCGCATAATAATAAGACGTCATTGTGTTAAGGGAGGAGAATACCAATTATTGGAACAAGTTAATAACTCTTAAGACGTGATATCACTATCAAAATCGAGCGCGTGCGAGAAACACATTAGAGGCGGCGTGTGGCCGCAAAAGTTTGATATCTGGCATGAGCCTAATCTGTTATGTTTTGGTATTTTAGTTATATGGTAGGTACGTCTTGTCAATCTTATTCCCTTTCATCTTACCTCTGTAGCACCCCAGTTAAAGATGGAAATCCCATATTTGCCGTTTAATTTTACCTAAGAGTATACATAAACTATTTCTCTCTCTCTCTCTCTCTGTCTCTCTCTCACACACATACATGATTAAATATCTTACTTGAAGTCTATCTCGTCTAGTTTAATAGCAACACTATGTTATCATATGACATGTTTGTTTACATTTTACCCGAGTTCAGAATACATATCAGTTGTTTGTCAATCTACATTCGTGATTTTAACTGATGGTGTCCCTGACCTTACTTTATCCTTCTCAGCACCTCAAGTATGGGTGGTGGATGAAGCTGGAAACCCTCTTCTGGAGAAGTACTACGAGGCTGAATCAACCCTGGCGCTGGTTTGCCGAGCTCGACACGTGGACTCGCCGACAGTTCTGACCTGGCTTCACGAAGGAAGAGCCCTAAATGCTGACACTACTAGAGGTGGCATCAGGTATGTTATATTTTGATGACTCTTTTGGTTTGTGCTGCTATGAAGAGAACATTCAAAAGATTTTCAACTTTAATTCCAACGCGTAGATATACATTTCATTTGAGACAATTTTGACGAATATTATAGTGTAGTTGTTCGTCCTTCTCATAAAATTAGAGGACATTAGAAAGATTTTAAACTTTAAGTCCAATGCGTAGATATCAATATTAATTTCGCAAATTTGAAGTTTTGTGGTAGGTTGATAAAAGTTAACTATACGGTAACGTTTTTTTTTTGTGGACCCAATTTAAAACATTAATATAATATAATATATTGGATACAATAGGATATATATTAGACAACATCACATACATTGCTCTGATCCTAAGGTAAGTAGCTAAAGCACTTGAGTTATAGAAACCAGAAACAAGGACGGTACCACAACACCCAGACCCGAGCCAATATAGAAAAGTTCGTTTTCTACATTGACCCGACCGGGGATCAAACCCGGAATCTCAGAAATGGCGGCGGTATTAAAAGTCCGGCGTGCTCGCCTCTCGGCTACGGAGGTCGTCATTAAACATTGATTATTAAAATAGAATTTTATTTATTTTTACAATTGAACTGGATTGTAGTCTTGACATAGAAATACTATAATATGAGTATTTTAACCTTTCTATGAAAGACAGATCTCGACAGATCAATTTATTGACGGACAAAAATATGACCCTATGGACTTCGTGATTTTTTATTATTTACGAGATTCGGAACCTACTCATCATATTTTATGGTCCACAGATGGGTTTAGTGGAAAGGTTTAAAAGAAATTTGACAGAAAATATTTGTTTAAAATAATTATGAAACAAGTACATAAACAGAGTACTGTAGGATTGAATAAATACCAATTTAAAAACACAAATCCAATGTTGAATTTATTAAGTAAACATTATTCTTTAAACGTATACGCTTTAAACAGAAATTACAATTGAAAACCAAATAAACCAAGGATTTTGATAGCGCGATTTCAATTTCAAACTAAAATAACATTTGCGAGAAGTATTTAAACAAAAACAGCTGGAACAAAAAGTAACCTCCGTTCAAAATGATATTTACGAAATTATTGTTCCCGTAAATTACTCGTACAAAAGCGGAGCGAGCAAAAGATTTCATATTGAGCTTAGGAAGGCTCCGTTGATTTTATATTGACCTTAAACTATAACATTTCATGGTTATATTTTCTTACCTTTATGTCTAGGGCTGTGAAAATCGTTAAAATATCAAAATTACGTAGTGGGCGCGGTAATTCTTATCATTCGCAATGGATCCGGTTCGAGAAAAATAGAAAACAATCTTTTTGAATTGAATTGAGTCTGGGTATTCTGGGAGTCACCTCTGATAAAAATAAATTGTCTGGGAATTAAGTCTTAGAAATGGCTTTTAAGAAACCAACTACATATTAACTATCATACTTATGTATCGATTAGAATCTTTGAATGTGTGTAATCTGGAGAAAGGGTAAATAATTTAAGGCCGTCGAATTTCATATCATTTTGTCGAATCACATATACATAAAAGCGTGTATTTTTCTTTAATAAGTATAAAAAAAATATTTGACACCCCTACGCCCACGTAGAGCTGGCGGATTGCTTATAAATAAACGATGACTTACGTTGTGCCCAGCTCGAACATTATTTGGAAACTTTTAAAAGCCGACAAGACACTCCTTAAATTTTAAATAGTCCTCGAAGTGTTGCAAGCCACTAATAGGCGAAATTCACATGTGAAATGCTTTAATTTTCAACTCAGAATAAATGTTTGTTTTCCGAACGAAAAAGGTTTTAATTACTCATTCGTCACGACACGAGTATTACTCGGAAATAAAATATTGACACAGCTGAAATTTTAACAGATATTGTAATATTCTTTAGTAAAACCATAATAGTCTTTATTATATGTTCTCTGCCAAAAGTAAGGAATAACAACTTACAAAATCTTGAATTATTGTCTAAATGTCATCTTAGACTAATTTTCATGTATTCTAAATATGTTTATTCCAGTTTATTGTTTTATTCGAAATAAGAGAAACTAGACCTATTTGGGCTACGACTGTGTAGCCATGGCTCAAAAAGTGTATTTTTTTAAGGATGTGAAGGTAACATCGTGATAGTAAGAAAAAAATCGATATTTAATACCATGTTTTAAACAAACAAAAACATTGTACAGAAAAATACTTACGACTATAAAAAAGGTTCTAATTACAGCTTTAGTTATATTTTAAGAAACTACCTTCGTAAAATTGTCTCATTTCTTTTAATAGGTATCTCGCCGGCCAGCATTATTATTCATAAAAATAACTAGTTACCGTACTTCGAAGTCTTTTTAAAAATCACAGCTCTTTGTCCGACCTCTGAATAAATAATGAACGCACTTTGACATTACTACTTTATAGATGAAAACAGAATTGGATATCAACTCTATTGCGTAGTGAAAGTGTCTTTTCCCACGAATGGGCATAATAAAGTGGGGTCATAGCAATTTTAAGAACCATTCGAGAAAAGAAATGACTTAATTAAGTAGAAAGAAGCACTGGTACGTTTGGACCAGTGTACTGGAGTAATGACTTGCCTTGAGCATAGGGTTAAAGTTCAAGCAAAGAAAATTCCCGGGTTACGTCAAATAAAACGAAACAAAATAAATTGGCTGGGAAATAGTGTTCTGGGAAAAGAAAAAAACTTTCTCGAATTTGGTCTTTTCATTCGATATTAAATAAATCATGTTTAAAGACCAAATCGGAATCACGTACTACGCAGAGGTCGCACAACATTCTAGTGGCTTTTATCAGATTCAAAAATTTTATGAAGTTTAAAATCCAAGTGCTACTCGATCAAAATAATAAATAAATTGTTTCTATAATCACACCAATTATCTAGCCCCAAACTAAGCAAAGCTTGTGCTATGGTGACTAGATAACGAATAAACATACTTAAATACGTTTATAGACATCCATGACTTAGGTGCAAATGCTCGTGCTCATCACACTTACATTTGCCCCTCGCGGGATTCGAACCCGCAACCGCCAGGCATTGTAATCCAGAGCGCGAACCACTACACCAGACGGTCGTTAAATATGTATTGATAAGTTGATTTTGTTTTCTAGATTTTTAATCAGCCACTTATTAAAAGTTGTTAATTATTTTGAGTAGGTCATATGATCGCGTTAATTTCCCGTTTCATTGAGTTTAAATTATGCAACGCGAAAGTTTAAAAGAAATTATTATGAGTAGAATTTAATTAAAGTATTAATGGTGTTTATGAAACCCATCTTGTATTCCTTGGAGATTTGACACTAAGTTGGAAAAGTTTAAATAAAATTGACCGAATAGTTAATAGGACCGACGACCTGGTAAAGGTTGCAGGCCGCGCGCAACCGGCCGATCTGGAAGTCACTAGGGGAGGCCTATGTTTAGCAGTGGACGTCCTGTGGCTGAAATGATGATGATGAATAGTTAAAATTGCAAAACGAACGCAACCTTACACTGACGTGTCTTTTGTTTCTGATTTTAAAAGGCATGCCAATTACTTCTAATAAAATGTAAATCTTTTCTCTCTGTACACGAAACGGAGTTCTAGCGCAAATAGTAACTCCCTTCAAAGTAAATGTGACCCTTGTCTCCCATTGACTTAATAACCTTCTACTGACACGATGCCAAGAACCTCAACCATGTCGTACGAGAAATCAATACAGTATGTATTTTAAGTAGTTCATCAGTTAAGCTCTTTTAGTTCACAAAGTGAATCGTACGAATAAAAAATGAATCATTGTTTTATTTTTTATAATAAATCGTATTCGATGCGATACAAGAGAATCGTCAACTAGTTAGTAAATTAATGAAATGGAAAAGTATATTAGTTCAATTGCTTCATTTTTTGTGATTTGACATAAGAAGGTACTTGACAAGACTTGAATCCACATTTCGGTAAGGTCAATTGGAAGTTTTCTAGTTAATATGGTACCTTAATATTTATTAAATTATACAGGTTATTGAAAATAGTAGAAACAGCCATAATTTTAGGGAGGTTAAAACTAGTGTCTATGCTTTGTTTTCAATTATTTATTTTCTATTGGTTTCCTAAACTCGGCAAGTAACTTGCTCGCCTTACAACTTAGTCAAAAAGTTACATCATATTCTATATTATATGTTAAACTAGCGACCCGCCCCGGCTTCGCACGGGTACAATGCTGATACTAAATACACTACGTTATACATATAAACATTCCTCTTCAATCACTCTATCTATTAAAAAAAAACCCCATCAAAATCCGTTGAGTAGTTTTAAAGATTTAATCATACATAGGGATATGGGGACAGAGGAAGCGACTTTGTTTTATACTATGTAATATAATAATAATAATATAATATAATATAATAATATAATATTGGACAAAATCACATACATTGCTCTGATCCTAAGGTAAGTTGCTACAGCACTTGTGTTATAGAAATCAGAAACAACGACGGTACCACAACACCCAGACCCGAGCCAATATAGAAAAATTCGTTTTTCTACATTGACCCGACCGGGAATCGAACCCGGAACCTCAGAGATGGCGGCGCCATTTAAAGTCCGGCGTGCTCGCCTCTCGGCTACGGAGGTCGTCGAAGTAATGTAGTGATGAGGAATTACAGTTAAGAGCGTGGTGATATAGCTTTGTACAACAAAGTAAACTATTAGTATACTAAATTAAAATGTTGCTGTTCAACATAGTATAATACCTATTACAAGTTTTGAGATAGAAACTACTTCTTTTTCTTTCTGAAAGACAAATCAAGGAATGTATTGCATTATTTTTAAAGCTCAATAGAGTCGCAAATCATTAAAACCGGCCAAGTGCGAGTGGGGCTCGCGCACGAAGGGTTTCGTACCATTATCCATAAAAACGGCAAAAAATCACGATTGTTGTATGGGAGCCCCCATAAATATTTATGTTATTCTATTTTTTGTGTTTGTTGTCAAAGCGGCAACAGAAATACATCATCTGTAAAAATTTCAACTGTCTATCACGCTTCATAAAATACAGCCTGGTGACATACATACAAAAGAAGTAAAATTTAAATTATGTTGCTTTCGCATAAACAACCTCCTTAGCTGAGAGGCGAGCACGCGGGACTTTTAATTGGCGCCGCCATCTCTGAGGTTCCGGGTTCGATCCCCGGTCGGGTCAATGTAGAAAAACGAACTTTTCTATATTGGCTCGGGTCTGGGTGTTGTGGAACCGTCGTTGTTTCTGATATCTATAACACAAGTGCTTTAGCAACTTACCTTAGGATCAGAGAAATGTATGTGATGTTGTCCAATATAAAAAAAATATATTTTATGGGTGGGCTACGCGTTTTGGACTTTGTCCTTAAGACAGAAACGTTCCATACAAAGTTGTGTACATTCAGTGCTACAGGCGGGCGAATCAGTGCCCTCCTACTAGGCAGTCGGTGATATGTTAATACTACTGAGCTCTCTGCTGAGTGCTCGGTACGTAATCAATCAATCAAGGCTTAGTGACAGTACACATACGCCAACACTGATAGACTCTGAATGTGACCTCCGTAGCCGAGAACTGAGTACGCTGGATTTGGCGTCGCCATCTATGAGGTACCTACCCTGGTTCAATACGTTCGGGTCACTGTAGTTTTTTAGGGTTCCGTACCCAAAGGGTAAAACAGGACCCTATTATTAAGGCTCCGCTGTCCGTCCGTCTGTCTGTCCGTCTGTCACCAGGCTGTATCTCATGGACCGTGATAGTTAGACAGTTGAAATTTTCACAGATGATGTATTTCTGTTGCCGCTATAACAAAAAATACTAAAAACCTGAATAAAATAAATATTTAAGGGGCTCCCATACAACAAACGTGAATCCACGCTTAAACGAAAGCGCGGGCTTTAAGCAAGGACAACATAACAACCAAACGCGATAGACTGAATCGTTTGAAATGAAATGAAATGAAATGAAATGAAATGAAATTCTTTATTCTGTATATAGGCCCTCTTCCGGGCACTTATACACGTCCCAACATATAACTTAGCCCTACCACCGCTTTAGCCTAAAACTTTAGCCTAAAACTTTAAAGTTGTTTTTCTGGGACGGCTTCCAACGTCACGTACACCGGTATTTTTCGGTAGTCACTTAAAACATTTAACACGAAACAGTCAGAAAAGTTACAACGCGAACTTTGAGAACGGTAAAAGTATGAAACAACTTGGGTACCTAGTAACGCTTCAACGCTTTAATTATGCTGAAAAACAGTCATCGTATAGTACACACATGAAATTAAAGAAATAATAAACAACATAACGGCAAAAGTATTTTGCCGTTATGTATGTCATCATCATCATATCAGCCTGTTGCAGTCCACTGCTGGACATAGGTCTCCCCCAAGGAGCGCCACAGCGCACGATCTCCCGCCCTTTGCATCCAGTCGCTGCCAGCTGCCTTCTTCAGGTCATCGGCCCATCTAGCCGGGGGGCGTCCTACACTACGTTTGCCTAAGCGTGGTCTCCATTCGAGAACCTTCCTGCTCCACCTCTCGTCGGTTCTGCGACAGACATGGCCAGCCCACTGCCACTTCAGCTTGCTACATTTTTGGACAATATCAGTAACCTTAGTCTTATGTCGTATCCTCGTTCCGAATCTGATCCCTTAATGAGATCCCCAACATAAATCTTTCCATAGCACGCTGAGTGACGTGTAGTCGGTGGGCCAACTTGACTGTCATGTTCCACGTTTCGGCTCCGTAGGTTAAAACTGGTTATGTATGTATGTATGTTTATTTCATGATAAACATCGTTCATTTCATGACAAGCCTCGTTCATTTCATATCTTCTCTAATATTATAATGTAAAAGTTTGTTTAATTGTATTAATAGTAGTAGTAGTAATTTGAAACTACGCACTAAAATAGTAAAATAGTCCCAATAATATGAATAACACAGAGACAGATCATTAATGTATGCACGATTTTACAGTGTGATTGGTATAACGACACATAACTCCTTGGAAGTGATTAAGGAGTAAAATTGTAACATCATCATCATCAGCCCACACTAGTCCACTGCTGGACATAGGCCTCTCCAATTGCACGCCACTCTGCACGATCCACGGCTACTCTCATCCAGCTCCTGCCAGCAACCTTGCGAAGATCGTCACTCCATCTAGTCTGAGGGCGTCCCACACTACGCTTGCCGACACGTGGTCTTCACTCAAGAACTCGTTTACCCCAGCGGTTATCGGTTCTGCGACAAATATGGCCGGCCCACTGCCACTTCAGCTTGCTTATTCGATGGGCTATGTCGATGACTTTAGTTTTCTGTCGGATTACCTCATTTCGGATCCGATCCCTCAGAGAAACTCCGAGCATAGCCCTTTCCATAGCTCGCTGAGCGACTTTAAATCTGTGGACCAGCCCTATCGTGAGTGTCCACGTTTCGGCTCCGTATGTCATGTCATGTAAATTGTAACAACTTTTCTTTATAAACTAATAGAAATGTAAAAAAAACACACTGGCTCTTACAAATCTTAATATCTTATCTTAAGTAAGCATTTAAAATTATTTTTTTGTATGTCGTCGTAGATTTATAAAAAAAAGTTATTGCAATTTTATTCCTATAAAACCTCAGAGAAATGTATTTACCTATCACCGATTCGGAGGTACTGTGTATAGTCAACAGCACGTCGACCTACCCCAAAAGTCAAAAATTCTCCAATAGATTTTCAACTTTAAGCCTGACACTTAGAGATCATTTTCAAATGAGAAAATTTGACATTTTGTGGTAGGTCGAGGAGCTGTTGTCCGTACAATATAACCAGGCAACGGACATTTTCAAATAATGGGCAACGACGTCTATTGACTAAACATTAAATTCCACGAAACTAAATTCTACGTATCTCGAGCCGCGAACATTGCCAACTAACCTAAATCTATTCTCCGCAGTGTGAAGACGGAACAAGTGCCGGGCGGTGCTGACAGCCTACTCAGACTGGCGCGAGTGAACAGCACAGATGCTGGCAACTACACCTGTGCTGTGCAGGGGGCGAAGTCCCACACAGTTTCTGTACACGTGCTCAATGGTAAGGGTCCCAATCTTGTTACATTGTTGAATGAACAGGTCGGTTTTTCCAACTCTCCACTATTAAATATCTTTTCTTATCAACAAAATAGTTACAACCGTCAAATAACGATGAACGTTACTCATAACGTTACGAGTGACGTTTAAATTTGTGGTGGAGAGGGGATACCTATAAAAAACCTGTTCTCCAGTTTCACAGTTTAGTGTTCGAAGCGCAGTCGAGGCTACAACATATCTCCTGTGGATGCCACAAGAAATGGCGAAACTCGTCGAGGTTTATATGTCGGTATTGGGTACTAACTTTTGCATTCATCTGTCTCGCATGCAATTTAAGGAAAGGTGGGCTCTTTGCATTTGCTTTTGTATGCCCTCGGAGTGTTGGTTGCAGGTGGTGTGATTGAGGTTCCTATGCCGGCGTAACTGAGTGGAAATTGTAAGCAAAATAATTACACTTTCATAATTCTGATTTCCGCGAAGTAACGCCTGATTCTATCAATTTTAAGGATCCCAATCTATTATCTTTTCTCTTGTATGCCATCATCTAGTTCGTCGGGGTACGCTTGGCCATGTTGCTAGAAGCAGAAAGTCTAGTTATTATATTTAAAGCAATTGCCGTCACCCCTCTGTGAGCTGTAGACAGGGAATTCATACAAATTTTGAAATGTTACATATTCATTAGTAAGGGCAAGACTTGGTAAGCGCGATGCGGGTGCGAGTAGGAACTGAGAGTCAGAGGGCGCATATATTATATATGTAGTGTAGCAAGTAATTTCATGTAATTAGTAATTTAAGATTTTTGCAGTGCCCTTATAGGGCTCTTGTTTGTGACAACCACTTTTTGTAACACCTATGCAACAACAAGATGCAATAAATAAATATGAATATGAATATGAATATAGGCAAAATCGATTCTGTAAGAAAACGCAAGTAAACTCGCTCTAAATATCACCATCTAAATATCAGCTCGCTACATCGTAGATCAAGATTGGGGTCAAGAGTAAGCTCATCTCAAATAAAATAAAATAAACCTAAGCGGTACAAACAAACAAAGACCTTTTTGTGCAGAAGTGGGTTCTCATTACTTCAGTGTCAAAATAACAGCGCGTATCATCTAACTAAGCAATACAAACAACAGCTAACATCGACGCATTTTTTTACAGAGTGGTTTCACATTACTTTTCGTCAATGAGTGAGTTTAGTGACGAAGTGATCGCGGGTTTTTTTACAGAATCAAAAGGCTGATTCTGAGTCATGATTGATAAGGATCCCTATCTAATATACGAATATTTTAAGAGAAGGATGGCGCAGACGGCTGACGGATGCTCTTTCAGGGTTCGAATCTCCTACAGTATAGAGTTGTAAAATTACCAAGAGTTGCAGAATACAATATTCTCCTTGACATTAGAATAGTTTGTTACGAGATTGCTACCATGTAGGTACCTTATTTTTGAGTTCCCGATATTTCGGCACTGTTGCAAGCGCCATGATCACGGAGTAACTGAAAATCTTGCGGGTAAGTTGTTAAGGGCAAACATATCGGTCTACCCTCTTTCGCTGTCTTTTATTGCGCGTGCCGGTACCATTGTCTACAAACTCACTATTTTCTCGCACCAGTTCTCGACACACAACTCTAACAGTATCTGACCGCGAAACAGCCGTTTGTTGTTTTTTTTCCGGTTTTTGCACATACGAATTACTGGATTCCAGACACTGGACAATTTGAACCCATCCTCGAGATTGAAATTTTAGTACTTTGTAATTTCAATCGCTTCCTCAACTCAAAAATAAGGTACATGGTAGCAATCTCGTAACAAACTATTCTAATGTTAGTGACCAAGAAAGTTTAAAACAATATATTCTCCTTGACATTTTTTCAACGACCAACTCACCTTCAGAAATGCATCTCTGTTAATGAAGCAATTCGATTGTTTATAGTAATATTAACACGCGTTTGGTGTAGTTATTCGCGCTTCGAAATACAAATCTAGGTGGTTGCGGGTTCAAATCCCGCCCAAGGCAACTGTTTGTGTGATACTCACAAACATTTGTAACTAAGTCATAGATTTTAATAAAAGTATTTAAGTATGTTTATCGGTCGTAGTTTTGCTATTGAATAGGTATCATTGTGAAAAACATTTACTTGTCTGTATAGTTATATAAAACGCAGACCGTTACTGACTGATCTATCAACGCACAGCTCAGACCACTAAAAAGCCTATAATGTAAGTGTATATGCTAAGAAAGGATTTCCAAAACTTACCCCCTATATGGGTAAAACGGGAGTTCAAAGTTTGTACACTCAAAATCAAATGTAAAGCAAGCAAGCCTCGGGCAAAGGCTAGTTAAATAATTTTAAAAAATCAAAAAAACTCAACTGCGAAAAAAGTTAACTGAAAAGATGAAAACAAGATTTCAAGAATCAATTTGCAGTCTGAGGCATCAAATCTATGTTACTTGATTTGACTTTATCTACACGGATTTAAATTACTTAATTAGGTACTAACGCAGTGCATACGAAGTCAATCATCATTATGCTGTTAATGGATTTGATGCCTCCGACTGCAAATTGATTATTTAAATCTTGTTTTCATCTTTTAAGTTCACTTTTTACGCAGTCGGGTTTTTTATTTTTTTTATTTAAAAAAAATATTTTAGACTTTTTAGTTTGTAGTGTTTTACTACTACTTTTTAATGAACTATAAAGCCTTATTTGTAACTCGTCATTGAGAAAAAAAAAGGTTTTAACTCGAGTAAGTAGTATCTGAAATCGGTTTTTCCCGTTTAATTCATGTACCAATAGGAATTCCCGGTAATAACATAGCCTATGTCACTCCCACAACTGAGACGAATCTAATGACATATCATATGTTGAAATCCATTAAACTGTTTTTCCTTCCTATTTTTTCAGTTTATTTTTTTGCCTGTTCCCGTAGGAATTTCGGAAAATAAAGTATTGAATACTATTAGCACTAAAAATATGTGACTCGTAGTTAATAAAAGAAAGTTTTGAAATCGGTTTATCAGTATAGCAGATCCGTTTTTCCCGCGTAAGTTCTGTTCCCGCGGGAAATAACATACCCCTTGTGACTCCCACAATTGAGACGAATCTATTGATATATTATACTTTAATATTCGTTAAACGGTTTAGGCTGTAGGGCGTGCCAAAGAAATGGACATACTTACATACATACATACATACATACGCTCGAAAAACATAACCCTCGTTTGGCAGTCGGGTAATTATAAAAGGATAAAGGCCATCCCGTTACGCATTCAAACCATAATATACTGCAAGTAATTCAAGCTAATAAACGGGAAAATAATTACAGATAACATTTATTTTGCCCAATATATCTTCATACCAAACTAACTGAGCCAAAACTATACAAATCTATTTCTATCTTTTCTGTATTATCAATTTGGCTCCGAAGTAAACGAATGTTCAGATACAAAGCAAATTGCAATATCGCGATCCAGAAACAAGGAATAATGACAGCGAGTAATTTGGGTTCACTCCCACGACTCTATCGGAACGAGTGAATAAGAACAATGGAACACGGTGATGTTCATTCGGAATTGTTTCTCTAAATTACGATACAACTTGTTAAAGCCACGATTATCGCAGTCGTGCAGTTATTTTTCATGAGCATTATTGTCCTTGTTTTTAGTCGCCTGTCTATTCAGGCAACAAACTTTTGTGACGAATAAGAAATGGATCGATTATGGATTTGCCCATAACAGATATAAAGTAAAAGTAAAGTATGCCTATATACGTCCCACTGCAGGGCACAGGCCTCACCTCAACTATGAGGTGGTTTGGGCCATACTCCACCACGCGGGCCCGGTGCGGATTGGTGGAGGGGTGTTGTAAGGCCAGTGACTAAACCTTACTGTCAGATGTTATCAAGCCGCCTTAAGGCCTCTGACTAGGCTTCACGACCAATATCAAGCGATATTGGCCGGGACCAACTTTTAACGTGCCTTCCGAAGCGCGGAGATGCTCGTGATAAATGTCACTAAATATGGTCGGAATGGTCACCCATCCACTCACGACCGCGGCGTTGGTTGCTTAACTTTAGTAATCGATACCAAAGCGCTGCCGCCACTGAGCTACGAGCACCTCTATGACAGATATGATCATTTCTTATTTCGAATCTAGGACAAAAGTTATACTTATTATCATCATCTTAGCCTATTTCAGTGCACTGATGCACGTAAGTCTCGAAAAGAGCTAGCCAGTGCCAGCCATCTTCCTAAGGTCTTTAGTCTCTCAAGCTGGTGGGCGTAGTACACTACATTTTCCGAGATGTGGTCTCGAGACTTGAGAACCTTGAGAATCTATGTATGTATGTATGTTTGTATGTTCCACCGTAGCGCCTAAATTACTGAACTGATTTTAATGAATGAGGTATCAATAATTCGTAATAATGTATCGACTAAAAGGCTATAAAAATTTATAAACTAATTTTAAATAAGATTATATGACGGAATTTTAATCTCAGATTCTAATTTCGAAGAAAAACCCGTTTTTGTGTCAAAAACAAAGGTCATGGCGAGCACATTACATATGTATTTAGACCATATTGTTAAAGTTAAAATATATCTTTAAATAAACTAAATATTAAATAAATATTGGACAACATCACATACATTGCTCTGATCCTAATGTAAGTAGCTAAAGCACTTGTGTTATAGAAATCAGAAACAACGACGGTACCACAACACCCAGACCCGAGCCAATATAGAAAAGTTCGTTTTCTACATTGACCCGACAGGGGATCGAACCCAGAACCTTAGAGAAGGCGGCGCCATTTATAGTCCGGCGCGCTCGCCTCTCGGCTACGGAGGTCGTCAATTTTAAAATGCGATCATACAGTTCGCACGATCCAGTCGTAGTCGGATTTTAGTTTTCAAACTTTACAATTTGTCATCTAAGGAGTATATCACTACCTCTGCTTATTTTCCGCAATTTTACATGCCCGGTACACCGCGGTATAATTGGTCCATATACTTCTTTGTCAGTATTTTATAGTTACTAAAAACTTGTTAATATTAAATTTTTTGTTCACGCTCCGTTAATAACTTGTTATTGCAGTTGTAACATCGTTAACGGTATAAAGCAACGAGAATCTACTCGTATAAATTCAAAACGGCTTTTGCACAGTATTTCAATTAACAACTCGCTAACAAGAAGTTTAAAACTTCCAAATTTTAAGGAAATAGACTACGAGTACTTAGTTATTAATATTTAAAAACAATTTTTGTTGTCAAAAGATCTTCTGTGTAATAAAATAATTATACTATGAAGAGGTGAAATTTAGAACCAACTCGCTTTACTAATTTACTTTGTAGTTGAATTTTTCGTTTTAGTTTACACTACCACAAATTCAATTTTATTAGATTTGATTCCGATCTGTCTTTGAATACTTTAGTATGAGTCCAACGCTATAATATAATTAGATCATAATAAATTCTGTATATTTCTTGTGTAACATTTTCTAATTTTAATATCATATAATAAGGCATGCAAATGACGCTGATATTATACTAAACTGTAAGTAAATGTTATGTAGTCCTAAAATTTTAATATAACTCTTATTGGTGAACTGATAAATTCGTTTAAAATAATACTCACCTACACCAAAATCATAAATAATTTTTGTCTTGAATCAAAAACAGTACTTAATCAAACGCTCAAGCTTAAAGAGTACTTAACTGAACACGCGAACTACTTACATATACTTTTCATATTATTTCAAATAAATTCTTTAAAAAAATCTTTTACTATTCCTTTAGCAACAAAGGAAAGATATATTTCTTTGAAATTCGATTACATTTCTAGTACTTTCATCACTTAACGGACGAATAAACTTTCCGTATCCTAACTCACTTCCTTCCATTGGAATATCTAAAAAGAATTAATCGTAGTTCTTTTACTACGGAATAAAGGAAACGCTGAAGTTACAAATGACATTATCACAAAGAGAGCTTGCCAAGTTTTTTAACCACTGGCTCAAGAAACTTTTTGGAAAGGTGCCTAAAATAATAATTCGTCTTACTGTGAGTATATGATTTCTGGCTGCCCTAAATATCTACAAATTTGTTACGATTCCACAAAGTAAAGGTGAAGAATATAAATATAAATTAAAGTTTCTCATTTCCTAAAAACGATTTTTTATCGAAATAACTGAGTTTGCGCCATTTCTTTTCATATTTCAATGTAGAGTCTCTAGAGCGGTCGTAGGCGAAAACTATATTTTAAAATAATAGGTACATACTTAGAAAAAAACATTGAATGTGATTTAAATGAAATAAATAACTACAATAAGGACTCCTTTTGAAATACATGAATATATATAATACAATATGTATTATATTGTATGTGGTAGCGACGGATCACTACGGAACCCTACACTGCGCATGGCACGACACACTTGGCCTTGGGAGAGGCCTATGTCCAGCAGTGGACTACGACAGGCTGATATGATGACCTAATGGTAGTCACATAAACTAAATCAAGATATTTGACGGCAACATTGTCAACAAGTATAAAAGAAAGCAATTGAAACATGGTCCAAATCCAACTGATATTTTTTAATTGAAGATAAATAACACTTGAAAAAAATCATAGACCTCAGGTGGGATGATTTTTTTCAAGTGTTATTTATCTTCAATTAAACCTTGCATGGAATTGCTAAAAACAAAAATTTTCAATGATATTTTTTAAAACAATAATTTTTCGCAAAAAAAAAATGATTTAGTTACAGTGTACCTAACTTGATTATTATTGGACATCACAATATTTAATTTAAAAAAATTCATTCCATCGAACACGATGAAATTTTTTGATAACGAATTTTACCAGTTAACGCGAAACAAAACTTGGATCACGTTTCGCGTTTTTAAATTTTTATTTCGTTTTTACTAACAAGCACTTTTTGTTTCAGAGAGCCTCGCGGAGCTGCACGCTAGCGGGAATCAGATTCCGCCATCGCCGATAACGATAGTAACGTTATTAATGTTAACCTTTATAACGGAAAAACCGTTATTCCCTACTGTGATGTTACTAGCAGCACTATTTTGTTTCGAACTAACACTAACGGCCAAAGGCTTACGCGATCACTTCATTGTGATGTTACCCACGTGATATAAAAGATTAGTTTGTGTAAATAATAAATACGATTGTAAAGACGATAAAATAAATTATAATTAGTTACTGTGAAATAAAATTTCATTGTATATTTTGTAGTTTTATTTTCTAAAAGTGTAGTTTTACTCATATTCACTAAACTTCAAACATTATAGATCTTAAAGAAAAGGTTTAATAGTGGAGTAAAATCAAATAAAAGTTGAAAGTAAACCTTATTTCAAACAAGCTTATGTGTAATAGAGTACCTCTACAATACATATCGTTTACTTACTTATCATATCACATTGTATATTTTTGATATAAATACAAATGTGAATTTAAATATCGTTGGAAATACAGCCTTACAACCTTTACAATTTATAATAAAATTTAGTTTATTCTTGCTAACTAAATAGCATAAAATACAAAGACACCAATCACTGACACAGACATCAACGTCCACACTCCTAGCAGAGAACAGCACGCCTTTAAGATTACTTGTCAATCCTGCTGCCTGATGTAGTCACGACCCTCAGCCATGAAGTCACGAGGACGAAAAAGAACCAAAAATCACCACACGTCAGAATATTGTACAATATTAGAATTATAGATACAGGTGAGTAAACACAATTCAGCTACGAGTATAGATCAAGTACAAAAATAACTGAAAAAAATACCGGTGTCGTTACAATGATTCGTGTATTTTATAACATTCTAAAAACTGAAGATAAATAACACTTGAAAAAAAATCATCGACCTCAGGTGGGACTCGAACCCACGTCCCATCGCATACCGGACGAGTGCTTTGACCACTAAGCTACCGAGGATGTCACGTGACAAGATGAAATTCCTCAAGTGTTTTTTCTCGCTGTCAAAGCCAGCGTATTCTGATCAATGTTGTAGCTATATGTATAGCTGAGTAGTATACTACCGTCAACACCCTATAGAAATATTTTTACAAATATTTGACTAAACCTAGCATAGAATTGCTAAAAACAAAAATTTACAATTCTAAAAAATGTTTAGACCAGGTGGTTGGTTTTGTCTATGAATGATTACCTAGTAGGCAAGGTGCTATTTTAGAGGTTTAGGTAATAATTAAACATATTATTCTAAGTAAAAAAACGTTCAAATAACCTTGAATAATAATTTAAGGAATAACGTTATAATAAACAACTACAAAAGTTTTGTAGCTCATAAATATTTTGCTAGCAAGAACTAAATAATTATTGGATAAAAGTTTTGTCAAGATTAGTGAAGTAGTTTGTGAGATTACATAGACCAGCTTGTCTTGTGATAATATTATTACAACAGGCCTTTAGCCTAAACCAAAATAGATTTTAGGGTTTATAACGACAATTATTCATAAGAGCATTTAACAAGTCACTCCACTAAGATAAGGCAATTTTATAGTACTCAAAATTATCGTATTTAGTGTATAGACACTAGATCATAACGAGAGTTTTAGGTATAAAATAATTATATATTTATAACACGCTAATTATTATGGTTTGGCTTAGTATAATGGCTCAACATATATTCCGGTGGAACTGTCAGTAACGTTTTCAATAATTAAGATGACTTAAAGTGTCTCATATCTTGCATAAATTACGCACTTTGAACGCAAATGGTTCCGCGTTTGATTCCCTGCTTGGGTCAATTTAACTTAAGCTTGAGTCTGGGTGTGTAGATAGACGCTTTAGGCTAAAATTATTGTTTAAGTACTTTTTTTTTTCACATTAGCGTCGCATTGATTTCTGGCTCAGACATTTGTGGGCTATAATTACGTTATAACATTTCCTATATTTTATTATAACCGGACCATCTAAACCGGACCATCTAAACCGGACCGTATAAATAGACGTCAGTTTTTATGTAAATAATTAATATTGGACAATATCACATACATTGCTCTGAATCTAAGGTAGTAGTAGGTAGAAAAAAATCATCGACCTAAGTAGCTATAGCACTTGTGTTATAGAAATCAGAAACAACGACGGTACCACAACACCCAGACCCGAGACAATATAGAAGAATTCGTTTGCTACATTGACCCGACCGTGGATCGAATCCGGAACCTCAGAGATTTCGACGATATTATATAGTCCGGCATACTCGCCTCTCGGCTACGGAGGTGTATGTAGTATATAATTTAGGTAGATAATACTCAGTTACAGTAAATACCAATACTCACAAACATACTGAAAAAGATTACTGTGACCTTCTCGAAATACTAAGTGTCAAACTATGTACATAATTAATCTAACAAAATGTCTGGCATGGAATACCTTGGTATATTTTACCGGGTATTATAGTAATTATAGAATTTACAATCCTGATATTTCAAATTCAATTCTGCCCTATTTCTAAACATACTTAGTAAAATATTAATTACGAAGTAAAACAGCAGAGGCGTTAAATATTCCTCAGTTTTTTATGTTATATCAAATGTGTATTATATTTAATAATATGTTTATTCGTCGTTAGTTTAATGTGTTATTTTTATTGTACGGTACTATTATAATTTTAAAATTCTGTTCCATAGATCTTCAATAAAGCAAAACTTAGATACTTATTCAGAAGTGATTGAAAATTAGGCTAGGTATGTTTTGTTTTGTAATTTAAAATCAAAATTAAAGGGTGGCTTAACAAGCTTCGTTTTTAGTGTTTACCACCCAATTGGTTTATTTGTAGTATAGGGTAGTTTAGCCCGTTTGCCGGACACCCCCTGTTTTCGGACACTTTCCAGTTTTGTCGCAATAATAAGAAAATATGACCTTACTCGTTCAAAAACCAATGTTTACTTGATTTTGTAGAATGTACCCCATACATTTTTAAATTTGTATGATATTAATAGTTCATACGACTGGTCAGTGGGCTTCTAAAGAGTAAAGTAGTACGTTGGTGTGCCTAGACATAGCAAAAAAATAGTGCGCAGGAGTTACTTGCAAGGTAAGTAAAAGTACTTACTATTGTATATAATGTTTTGAAAATGTTTTAGGACATTGTAGATAGGTTCAGTAAATGATATATTGGTCCAACTAAGTGATATTTATAGTTTGTGTTAACTAAATCTAGTGGCCGGCTAACCAACGTACAAATTAGTGAGTAATCTAGTTCTCGGCCGGCCGGCCGAGAACCAAAATGTAATGTATTAAATCAAATAAATGGTACATATGTATATGAAAGAATTATTTAAAGAGACACTATTTTTTCTTAAACTCTATTCATTTCTACAGCGAGAGGTTAACAGTCGGACGCAAATTTTGACAAAAAACTTGCAGAAAAACCCCATTAACTTATTAGGTATTTGAAGGCCGAAAACTAAATTTTTTGAAGTTGGTTTTCGACATACCTTAAATCGATGTCCGAGAAATGACAAGTAGCTATTTAGTTTTCGGCCAATATCGAGCATTGAAAAGGTACCCATGCTATTATTTGATTTTTTTATATTGAAAGCTACTTTTTAAAGTATATTTTATATAAAATACATCAAAACAAATATTTAAGTTTGGGATAATATATTTTAGATTTTAAATTATATTCGACCAGCTTATAAGTTTCGGCTGTGTTTCAAAGGCTTTGTCAATTATTAAGTATAACTACAGTTTACAGACAGTGATAGAATTTTTTTTATTTATAAAAGATTAAACTTTTTATAACAGGCGACTTTTTATAGCTTTTTATGAATACTTTTAATATCACTCAGTTCGTACTCAACTAAATAAAGATTACAATATTTTTTATTAATTAATTTATTTTTCAAGTCAATTCACACTACAAATATTTAAAACTATTTTAAATATCTACAGTTTAATCCTAACAGCCAGCAAAAGTTCGTTAAATTCTAATTTAATCATCTAACAATGGTGAAAGAAAGCTAAGATGAATACTGTGGTTGGTATTCAATTATAGTCCTTTTTACAACGTTACAAAAGCCATTTTCGATGTTCAAAATTAGCGTCCGAAAACTAACACACTGGCGGCCGACAACTAATGTAAGTGTCCGAAAACAGACGAAATCGCTAATTATGAACATTAACATTTTTTGTAATTTTTTCAGTGCTATTTTCATGCAAATGACTTCAATTAATGAGAGAGCAATACATGTTTTGTTAAAAAAAAAATGTTGACCAGACTTTGATAAATAGATCATTGCTAGGTGTAATGTCAAAGTCAGGAATCCGCTTAACTGTCCGAAAACGGGCTAAGTTACCCTATTTAGGTTTTTATGGCCCGCCGTAATCGATTAATAAAACACTATTAATAAAACACTACTAAATCGGTCTATCCGTTTGAAAATATAATGTTACATAGACTTCTGCGTGTGTGAGACATACAAGCATACTTGTAGGCAACAAACTCCTCTCTTTTTGCATCGGAAGTTAAAATTGATATAGCAATAACTCCCCTTGCATGGAAATGCCATGCCATCTTTACTTTTGCCAGTGCTCGGTGCATTGAATAAGGCGCTTTGAAACTAGGCAAATAGCTTCATAGCTAAGAAGTAACCAGCTTTGCTTCCTTGATGTGTTTGTGGTTTATGACATAGGCGAAAGCGATTTTGAAGATAATAAAAAAAAGAGGTTTAAAAATTTTGACAATGAGAGTTAATCAAAAGACTACTGGATAAACCTTGATCAATCAAACCTTGCATGGAATTGCTAAAAACAAAAATTTACACTACTAGATAATTTACCGCCGCGGCCATGGTGATTAATAATAATATATTTTTTGAACTATTTCTCTCAAAGGTCTCATACTTATCAAAAATATTCAAATGTTATTTCCTTTGTGTATAAGTTAGAATAACTTTATGTACGTGTGTGTGTATACATATATATATCGTGCTTTAATGACTGTCGTTTATTCGTCTGCTGAAGGGTCACAGGCTTGTCACAGTTTAGCTATTAACGATTGTGTACTGGTTTGGAATTTTGTTATTTATTTATTAAAAACACTATCTCTGTGGTCTTAGTTAAGTATTTTAGTTAAATGTGCAAGCTGTATTTAAAAAAAACGCTACTTTCTTCACTTTAGACACAGTATACTTGTTTGTACCCCAGTTTAATACACAGTGAATACCAGCGTATTAAACTCCTCACACAGAACACCGTACACGATATGTATATGCAATCTGCAATACAAACGACGAAGCTTAGTATTAATTACCGTTATTTTCCTAATGCTATAACGTGTTAACGTTATTAAACTTTAAAATATAATATTTATATTTTTTCATTTAAAAATACATAATTCGTGACATAATTACTAAATGGCTATTGTATTTAATTAAATTGATAAGTATAATATTATTAATTGGTAAGTATCGATGTTTTTTTTTTTCAAAACAAAACTTAATTATTCCGTTATGATTTTGTTTGTAGATATTGTATTTATGGTCCTATTTTATTTACAGGGAATGATTATTTCGACCAACATCAAAATATATTAAAAACAACCCTATTACCTAACAACTTATTCAATGACCTCAGTTTTTTGGAGAAGTTTTTCTTACAACTATTAGATTAGTAACTTATAATTTACAACCATACCGATATCAAACTTCCGATCACACAATATTTATTAATATGAAAATGTCAGCACGCACGTGTTTTTTTTTTAATAAGGAAACACGCAGTTTAAACCGTTTAAGTCTTTTTAAAATGCAGGTAGTAAGACTAAATAAGTCATACTGTTTGAAGATAATTTACAACCATTTCAAACAATAAACTATAGCATGATTAAACAAAGCCTAATATCGTTATAACGATAACGTTAATTTTATTTAGTAATTTGACCTTAACTCGAGGTTGTCTATTGGACTCTAATTCATTTAGCGAAGGGCAACCACACACAGATATATTATATATTCTGTGCACACACATACACAATTTAAACAGATTAAATTCATCCTTCTAACTTTGTTTACGCCAATAAAACAATTATACACTCACTCCGGTTAATTAAGCTTAATTTAATTACAATTGTAAATACTCAACGGTTTTATAATAAATTGCTTTTAAAGTGGTCGCAGATGTTATTCTAACTTTCAAATGTATTTTAAAATAAAATGTAGTTTATGCAAGTGATATTTCCAATGAACATAATTTTGTTTGATAAATGGTAGAATCCTTTTTTGGTCTACTATTTCTTTATTTTCAGTATTATTTAGGAACCTACACGTTTTTAGGGTTCCGTAGTCATGACAAGGAACCCTTATAGTTTCGTCATGTCAGTCTGTCTGTCTGTTTGTCTGTCTGTTCGTTCGTGATTTTGCTTGGAGACTGATGACCCTGGAGATATTCTGTTATTTTGTGGAGATATGTATATTAATCACGCGGACAAAGTGGTAGAATAAAATTTTGAAATATTTTTTTAAGGGTATAGCTCCCATACATGTAACGTGATGGAGATGTTTTTTTCATCGTCTACCCCGTCGTGTGGCATATCGTTGAATACGTCCTTTAAAATGAATTAGGGGCTGCTAAAATTATTTTTCGATTTAGGTATCCGTTTGTAAAATATTAAACTTTATGGTGCCAATTTTTGTTCGAGTAGGGCGTTTTAATTGGCTCTAAAATTCATCTCCTATCAATTCGTAACTTGAGAAAAATAATGAAATACTTCAAGACTATGACAGATAATTGCTTAAAATGACCCCATTGGTGAATATTTTGTCTTAAACGCAAAGGGTCCCTGGTTCGATTCCCGGTACGGAAATAATTCCCGTTACGTTATTCAGAAAACGATCTTGTTTGAATTCTCTTTGATTTGGCGTGGTGGGACACGCCCAGAAAGATGTGAATTCTTTAATGATTGGAAGTGAATATTTGTTTTTGGTGCATAATATAATATTTTATTTTGTATCGATTATTTCATTCGAATACTATCGAATTTCACTAGCCAACGTTATTCATTAATATCTCACAATCAAGCCTTGTCCATTAGCAATCAGTGAAACTGTACGAGTGGTGGAGGATAGTTGGTAATCTGAATCAACAAGCCCCTCCCCTACCCCTCCGAACACATGCGGGATCACGTACAACCTGCACGATCGTTTGTCCTGCATCAATTGTGACCACTCACCAATATACCCTGGATTACTCACTATTATACTATGCCTGTAAGGGATAATGATTGAATATTGTCATTGATTTTCGACCTTATTATAAGTGCATTAGGTCCATAATGTAATTCTTATAATAAAGCTGTAAAGATAAAACTCTTTAAAGGGTTAAAAATAAACACGGTTATTGTTAATAAGTGGCTATCTATAGTAAAGGAAGCTTAATATGTGTTAATAAAAACCATTCTAATCTGTCAAACTTAAACGAGTTCAAACTTAAACTTAATTTTTGCAGTAGGTTTGGTTTAGGTTATTACAATGGCGTATTCAAACATACGCGCACACACACACACACGCCCAAACACCGAAAAAACTCTAATTTAACAAAAGCACCCAACTTAATTATGTTAACTCTTAATGTAACTGTTGAAACAACTCTTATGCCCCCGGCGTACATAATAAATATTCTCAGAAATTTCGCGACATGCCCCACGCATGTTCACAAAAGCTTCCTCACAAATGCCTATGACTGAAGTTTACTTTACTGAATTCCTTTCTTGTGCACGCTTTGTGGACATACGGGCGCGAATACCGCGCGTTCACGTCAAACAAAGCGCATCATCTGTAAATGGTGGATCGCTGGATTGAAAGCATAAAATCAAAAGAATTATGACAACAGAAAAAAACACGCAATGAATGTCCAAGTCTATTGAATCATCGGGCATAAAATGAATTGAATAGGTTCAAAGGTTAATAACAAAACCATTGTTGCTGGCAGTGTGGTAAGCTTATCAACTTTTGATAAAACTACAAAGGTCAAAAGAAATTAAATTAACCAAAGAAAAACGGTATTTTATTGTATTGATTGGTATTACATTTCATTTTATCTTCTTCATCTTCTTTGCCCTTTCCCACTTTATGTAGGGTCGGCTCTCCTAATTATGCGGCGCCAGGACATTTGGTCCTGGGTTGTCGGGTCGGGTAATTGTTCCTCCAATGTGAGTTTTGTCATGCTGATCCACTAGTTAGTAGGGGGGCGCCCTCGGCCTTTCTTCTTCTCTGGTAAGCTCAGTGCTTTCTTGACGACATGATCCTCGTCTCTTCGCATTACATGGCCGTACCACCTGAGTCGGCTTGCGGTAAGTTTTTCTGTTACGAGGGCAACTTTGAAACTACCACGGACGTATTCGTTTCTGATTTTATTAAGTCTAGTTACCCCTCCAGACCATCTCAGCATTTTCATCTCGGCAGTATGAAGTTTTTGTAGGTATGTCTTCTTTGCTGGCCAACATTCCGCCCCATACATCAATGCCGGTCTCACTGCAGTCTTGTAGACTTTGCCTTACATTTCATTTTATAAATTATATTTTTACTTGATGTGCCAAAACTAAAGTTTAACTTAATAGAGAATAATGTATTAACGATAAGATTGAATCTGCTGATAAAACTTACTTCATGATTTAATTTAAATACTGTTTAAGCATAGGTACTTAGCCACAAGAATTACGGATCTCAAGGACAGACAATGATGAACTTCTATCACAATCATGAGATGAACCTGCGAGATTCTAGTCTACGGTTGTAAGCATTAATTTAGTTCTCGGTGAATTGACGCTTTTTCCTTTGACAAAGTGACCTCATTTAATCTTGAGTGTGTAAAAATATCTTGCAACTGCACGCGCGCTTTGCGCAATGAGTGCTGCGAACTGGGACTTCGACAAGTGGCAATCGATACGTGGCGTAATCGTCTGTCAGATTATATGATAACGATGATAATTTTCAATCCCATACAATTTATTACTTTTGATCTTCGTATTGTATTCAAATTGCTTAGTTTAGGTACGGTCTCTGTTCACACACTGCTCGCGTGTTACGTAGTGAAACGCGTTCGCCAGAGTTGTTCCTATCTTTAGATCCGAGAAGGCGTCTTAGCATGTAGCCACTTCACGTAGGTATATTTTGCGTTTTTATTTAAGCATAGTAACTATAATGTGCAAATTGGCCTCTTGCTATGCCATGAATTCTTAGCGCGTTTGCAAGATCTATGCACCCTCAGATCCGCGACGTCTAAGCTTGTAACCACTCCACGTATATTTAGCAACGCGGAACTTCTGTCGTGCCTCACGCGAATTCTCAGCTCTATTGAAGTGAGATGTCGTCAGTCGTACTCAACACGACAGGCGAGGGCGCTAGTCGCGCATGAGCTTGTGTTATCGACTGCTTGAATATTGCTAGACAGTATTTTCAAATGCCTCTGCGACACTTCTAATGCTTTAAAAGCATCTAGCTAAAATTAGTGTCTCGCCACATCCACCTTGCTGTTAACTTTGGTATGGTGACCGCACTGAATGCATTTAAAAGTTTACAAGTCGCTAGGAGCCTATAGTGGTTATTATCCTATTTAAATAGCTGAAATTTTTTCCAATAATTTCTGACGGCACACATCGCTACTTATTGTGAGAGAAAGGGAGAGAAAATTGTAGCGATTCCGTATAATAATATGTTGTTTCACTTGGTGTCTCTCCAAGACCCCAAGGCACCAAGCGAGGTATAAAATAGTGTGGCTGTAGCTTAAGCTTTGTGTTGTGTTGAGCTTTTCTTGATAATGAAAAAACTCTTCCAATAATAACACCTAAAATCTAGCCCTAATATCATATTTCGATCCACATTAAACTTGATTAACTTCACGGTAAAAATATCTTGAAATAGAGCTAAACCTTTGCAATGTATATTTCAATGTATACTCATCTATATCTGTAGATATTATTCATCTACACGTACATAATTAGTTCATACCAGATTTTCGAACTTCAAACTTAATAATAAAATTAAAAAACCCACAAACATTATTAGAAATTTCTCAAGTGTTTCTTCTCGCTGTCGAAGCCAGCGTATCTCTGATCAATGTTGTAGCTATATGTATAGCTGAGTAGTATACTTCCCATCAACACCCGATATCATCGTCGTCACGTGACGTCCTCGGTAGCTTAGTTAGTAAAGCACTCGCCCGGCATGCGATGGGACGTGGGTTCGAGTCCCACCTGAGATCGATGATTTTTTTCATGGAATTGCATAAAATAAGAATTTACAATTATTAGAAAGACTAAAAATAAATAAAGTTCTTTAATATTTCTGCGTTGCTTTAACAAAACTCAATAATTTACGAAGAAGGACGGTTCTAAAAGGTGTAACTAATAAAAAGGAAATGTAACGCCTAAGTTCGTCGTCAGCATTATCAGCTACCCTTTCTGAAATACACTGGAGGGGCCATTCCAACATCAGCAAACGGTCTGATATTCGTTCAATCTAGATTTACAAGTCGACTTTTACTGTACTTACTATCATCACGTAAGCTATTTGTAAGAAACAAAAGATAATCTAACGTATTTTCTCAGAAAAATAAATGATTCGATATAAAATAGGTCTATTTCTTAGGTCTATTTACATTTAAAAAATATAAATTATGCCAAACAGTATAATATCGCTAACACACACGGGGGCGAACCGGATGGGTCTCAAGACGAGAAAACTTAAGAATAAAATTGGGCCATATAAAACAGAATGTTTGTTATTTCATTTTTTATAGTTACAGTTACAGATAATTGTTTCTACAGTGTAAATGAATTTATTGAATGTAAAATCAAATTTTAATTAATTAATGAATTTTTAATAATAATGCCTGTAATGGAAATTCAATGTTATGATGTTCTTTTTTTATTTAATTATTGTTTCTGTTAAAGCCTCTCTCAATATTGCATGCCAATTGTTTTAGGCTAGATGTGAGATGCTAAATGTTTGTTCTCACATCGACCACAGACAATCGGGCAGTTGTCAATTTATCAAAACAAACATTGGATAGCGATACCATTGAGGTACTCAAATTTGGATTAAATTTTGCCGTAACACCGCGTCAAATTCCTTATGAAGAAATAATATGCAGCGTGGAGGATTGTTTAGTTAAAAATAATTTAAAGAAAGAAGACTCGGAAGCATTACGACAAGACATATCATCAGTCCTAAGACATAGCAAAGTACCGAAGTCAAATCTTTCTCGTACTCAATATATAGCTTTAAAAAACCTAAAAACTAAACCAGAATTAACTATCCTTCGTGCGGACAAAGGAAACGCAACGGTTGTAATGGACACATCGGACTATAAGCAAAAAATGACACAGTTACTGGCGGACGAAACCACTTACAAACGGGTTAAAATAGATCAAACCAACAAAGTTTTAAAGAAAACCAGTGACTTAGTGCGAAAACATAGTGAAAGTTTAAGTCTAGATGCTCAATACCTAATACCTTCGTGCGCAAAACCACCAAAATTATATGGGTTGCCAAAAATACACAAACCAAATGTCCCGCTACGTCCTATTGTGAGTCAGATTGATACACCAACCTACAGACTGGCTCAGCACGTAGCTAGATCACTATCTCGGCTAAGAGGAACAACTACAGCACATGTGAAGGATTCCTACCATTTTATCAGCGAGATTAAACACCTACACCTAGCGGATAATGAAACTATGGTCAGTTTTGATGTACAGTCCCTATTTACAAGTTTACCAGTACAGGACTGCATTGAAATTACTAAAAGGAAGTTAGTTGAACTTGATATGCCTATAGAATATGCGGAACTATTGGAACATTGCCTAACATCGGGATATTTACTGTGGGACAATGAATTCTATGTACAAGTAGATGGTGTGGCTATGGGCTCTCCAGTATCACCTGTTGTCGCAGACATTTTCATGGAGGACTTCGAGGCCAGAGCTCTGGGCACATCACCTATAACACCCAGGTTCTATAAACGGTACGTAGATGATACTTTTACAATTTTACCCACCAATCAAGTCTCTGCTTTTCTAGAACATTTAAATTCAATCCACCCAAAAATCAAATTTACTATGGAAATTGAGGCAGACAATAAACTAGCTTTCTTAGATATTTTACTTACTAGGAATCCGGATCATACTCTTAGTCATACAGTTTTTCGTAAAGCCACCCATACAGATAAATACCTCAATGGTGCCTCTCACCATCATCCTCGACAGTTGGCTACCGTAGGCAAATCGTTGTTTCAGAGAGCAAGGGGTATCTGTGACGACCAACACCTGGCTGGCGAGCTCCAGCATGTCAGGAAGGTACTACGGGAAAACCAGTTGCCGGTACCACGTCGTTCCAGACCCCGGGTCAAGCATTCCACCGTCGAACGCCAACCTGCTGTACTACCTTATATGAAGGGTGTCACTGACAAGATTGGAAACATTTTGAAGCGCGCTTCAATCAAAACCTACTTCAAGCCGCCGAAAAAGATTAACCAATTTTTACCACCTGTCAAGTGCAACATACCTCTTCAAGATGCGGGGGTGTACAGACTGGAATGTGACTGTGGGCTCTCCTATATCGGTCAAACAAAACGAAGTATAGGCGTGCGGGTAAAAGAACATATAGCCGACATCAAACATAGACGGAATACTAAGTCTGCAGTGTGTGAACATGCCTTAGATACACCCAACCATTTCATACGATTTGACCAGCCTAAAGTCCTTGCAAGAGAACGACGATTTGTTCCTCGCATGTTACGGGAGGCAATTGAAATTAGAAGACACCCGAATTTCAACAGAGAAGATGGTTGGAAAATACCACCAGCATGGGATCCTGTTTTAACGAAATCCCATGCTAGGCCCCGCACTGCAAGACCTCTAGATACAGTTAGCTCTTTTTGCGTAGATAGGAACACAAATTAATATTAACTGAGTGACGGTAGTTTATAGTTTTTTCAAAATATTGTAAAGACGAATAACACCTTAGTCTACCTGTGACCACGAACGCTGTAAAGTGTTCGAAACGTCAGGTTAAATAAAATGTTAATAAATCGCGAAATAATCCGTAAAAGTAGTTTCATTTAAATGTATCGTGTTCGCGTAAATAAAAGACAACAGTATGTGAACCAGTACGGACTGGAAACCGCAAATAAAATTCGCCGGTTGGAAGATCTAAAGACAAAGCGTGCGAGAAAACTATCATCTTTAAATTTTCTCAAGAGGTGCAGAGACCATAGCCTCATCCCACGATGTGTCCAAATAACACCGAAGAGAGACATACGTGGGAGCGCGAAGATCTTAAACCAGGCAAGTCAAAAATTGCTCCGTCATCTCATACATCAACACCATTCCGACCTTATCTATTTGAATACCACCATCGAAAGTTTGTGTCAGGATTTAAAATTACAACTGTCCCAACTAGATTTTGATGAATGCATTCTAATACTAAATAGACGCGAGTCTTCAAAATATAATGAATGCAAAATAAAACAGATTTTCAAATACAACAAACTGTCAAAGTCAACCCAAAATCTTGTAAAACGAAACGCGTCAAACGTCACATCGACCACAGACAATCGGGCAGTTGTCAATTTATCAAAACAAACATTGGATAGCGATACCATTGAGGTACTCAAATTTGGATTAAATTTTGCCGTAACACCGCGTCAAATTCCTTATGAAGAAATAATATGCAGCGTGGAGGATTGTTTAGTTAAAAATAATTTAAAGAAAGAAGACTCGGAAGCATTACGACAAGACATATCATCAGTCCTAAGACATAGCAAAGTACCGAAGTCAAATCTTTCTCGTACTCAATATATAGCTTTAAAAAACCTAAAAACTAAACCAGAATTAACTATCCTTCGTGCGGACAAAGGAAACGCAACGGTTGTAATGGACACATCGGACTATAAGCAAAAAATGACACAGTTACTGGCGGACGAAACCACTTACAAACGGGTTAAAATAGATCAAACCAACAAAGTTTTAAAGAAAACCAGTGACTTAGTGCGAAAACATAGTGAAAGTTTAAGTCTAGATGCTCAATACCTAATACCTTCGTGCGCAAAACCACCAAAATTATATGGGTTGCCAAAAATACACAAACCAAATGTCCCGCTACGTCCTATTGTGAGTCAGATTGATACACCAACCTACAGACTGGCTCAGCACGTAGCTAGATCACTATCTCGGCTAAGAGGAACAACTACAGCACATGTGAAGGATTCCTACCATTTTATCAGCGAGGTTAAACACCTACACCTAGCGGATAATGAAACTATGGTCAGTTTTGATGTACAGTCCCTATTTACAAGTTTACCAGTACAGGACTGCATTGAAATTACTAAAAGGAAGTTAGTTGAACTTGATATGCCTATAGAATATGCGGAACTATTGGAACATTGCCTAACATCGGGATATTTACTGTGGGACAATGAATTCTATGTACAAGTAGATGGTGTGGCTATGGGCTCTCCAGTATCACCTGTTGTCGCAGACATTTTCATGGAGGACTTCGAGGCCAGAGCTCTGGGCACATCACCTATAACACCCAGGTTCTATAAACGGTACGTAGATGATACTTTTACAATTTTACCCACCAATCAAGTCTCTGCTTTTCTAGAACATTTAAATTCAATCCACCCAAAAATCAAATTTACTATGGAAATTGAGGCAGACAATAAACTAGCTTTCTTAGATATTTTACTTACTAGGAATCCGGATCATACTCTTAGTCATACAGTTTTTCGTAAAGCCACCCATACAGATAAATACCTCAATGGTGCCTCTCACCATCATCCTCGACAGTTGGCTACCGTAGGCAAATCGTTGTTTCAGAGAGCAAGGGGTATCTGTGACGACCAACACCTGGCTGGCGAGCTCCAGCATGTCAGGAAGGTACTACGGGAAAACCAGTTGCCGGTACCACGTCGTTCCAGACCCCGGGTCAAGCATTCCACCGTCGAACGCCAACCTGCTGTACTACCTTATATGAAGGGTGTCACTGACAAGATTGGAAACATTTTGAAGCGCGCTTCAATCAAAACCTACTTCAAGCCGCCGAAAAAGATTAACCAATTTTTACCACCTGTCAAGTGCAACATACCTCTTCAAGATGCGGGGGTGTACAGACTGGAATGTGACTGTGGGCTCTCCTATATCGGTCAAACAAAACGAAGTATAGGCGTGCGGGTAAAAGAACATATAGCCGACATCAAACATAGACGGAATACTAAGTCTGCAGTGTGTGAACATGCCTTAGATACACCCAACCATTTCATACGATTTGACCAGCCTAAAGTCCTTGCAAGAGAACGACGATTTGTTCCTCGCATGTTACGGGAGGCAATTGAAATTAGAAGACACCCGAATTTCAACAGAGAAGATGGTTGGAAAATACCACCAGCATGGGATCCTGTTTTAACGAAATCCCATGCTAGGCCCCGCACTGCAAGACCTCTAGATACAGTTAGCTCTTTTTGCGTAGATAGGAACACAAATTAATATTAACTGAGTGACGGTAGTTTATAGTTTTTTCAAAATATTGTAAAGACGAATAACACCTTAGTCTACCTGTGACCACGAACGCTGTAAAGTGTTCGAAACGTCAGGTTAAATAAAATGTTAATAAATCGCGAAATAATCCGTAAAAGTAGTTTCATTTAAATGTATCGTGTTCGCGTAAATAAAAGACAACAGTATGTTTGTTCTATCCTAATGTACCTACCACATTAATTGCAATAAAGTTTAATTCTAATTCTTTTAATTCTAATTCTTTAAATTATTAAGTACGTATATTAAATAACTTAACTATCAACCAATATTATTATCGAATTTAATATTGTAGAATTTGATTCACTGTCTATCATCTATATATTTAGGTAGTTTCTAAGTAAACCTAACCTACCTTCTGGACGACACTGGACGGCGCTCCAGACTACAAAGCCTGGCGGTTGCGGATTCGAATCCCACAAGAAGCAAATAAAGTGTGATGAGCACGAGCATTTGTACCTAAGTCATGGATGTTTATAAACGTATTTAAATATGTTTATCCGTTATCTAGTCACCATAGACAAGCTTTGCTTAGTTTGGAGCTAAATAATTGGTGATGGGATGATTGTGGAAACAATTTATTATAACTACTTTTTCCGCCATCAGGTAGAAAGAGATGGACGTGGACTTTACAAAAAGCATACCTCTTTAAACCGACCGGCATCGAGGCGTAAAATGACTCCACATCTGCCCACCCACAAATTGAATTCAGGCACAATTTTGTTTTTCACACGTCGTTTGCAGCGAACAGGTGCGACGCTAATGGGTTTCTGTGATAGACAGTTGGGTAGGGATGTTTTATACTTGCAACTTACACATTCTGAACTGGGCGAAAATAGTGGGGATTAAGTAGTAAACCAATAAAACCAATTTATTTTTGCAAATAGGCCCAAACTAAGCACTTTTACACGTCCCATTGTTATTTTATTCCCTACCACTGCTTCGGGACAAGTTTGGGCTAGCGCCGAGAAGAAGCAGCGCAAGAAACTCGGTCACTATTGTCAGCCTCTTTTAAAAAGTTTTAAATATACATAAAAAAATATTAAATTACAAGATAAATGCACCTGTGCGAGCAAGGCAGTATTTATATCCAAACATTTTTATCATTTAAATAATCTATAACAGTATAATACCCTTTTTTCATGAGAATCTTTTTTACATGAGCTTTAAATTTAAACATGGGCAGTTCAGCAATAGATGCTGGTAATTTATTAAAAAAGCGAATACATTTCCCCATGAACGAATTACCCACTTTATGCAGTCTGAAATCTGGAACGGCAAGCTTATCCTTATTCCGGGTGTTAAAATTATGAATGTCACTTTTCTTAGGGAACTGATCCATATGTTTGCGAACGTAAATGATATTTTCGTAAATAAATTGCGAAGCTACTGTCAGTATATTAATTTCTTTAAACAGTTGTTTTAACGAGTCACGAGGTCCAAGATTATAAATTGCTCGTATAGCTCTCTTTTGTAATATAAATATAGATTCGATATCTGCTGCTGAGCCCCATAATAGAATTCCATATGACATAATGCTGTGAAAATAGCTAAAATATACCAATCTTGCCGTTCCAACATCAGTCAATTGTCTTATTTTCCTCACGGCGTAAGCAGCAGAGCTAAGTCTTCCTGATAGAGTCTCAATATGAGCACCCCATTGCAAACGGGAATCCAAAGTTATTCCCAAAAAGGTAGTGGAACTAGACGTATCAAGTCGTTAACCTTTTATAATTAAATGTGTTGGGACCAGTTTTACGTTTGGCATTGTGAATTTAATACACTTTGTTTTATTTGCATTGAGCAAAAGATTATTAGTAGTGAACCAATGCAATACTTGAGAAAGAGCATTATTTACATCGTCAAACGAATCTTTACCTCTTTTGATTTTAAAAATCAATGAAGTATCATCTGCAAACAACACTGTCTCACAGAGGTCTTTCGTAAAATAGTTTCTGCCGTATACATTTTCTGCATCTTCATAAGAAGCTATTGAATAGGCTTAAATTCAGTATAGTTTTTCTTTCCCATATTAATAATATAGTTTAAAGAGGAGAAATTAAATATTCAAATTTTCCTTTTTAGGGTTCCGTACCCAATGGGTACAACGGGACACTGTTACTAAGACTCCGCTGTCCGTCTGTCACCAGGCTGTATCTCATGAACCGTGTCAGTAAGACAGTTGAACTTTTCCCAGATGATGTATTACTATTGCCCCCATACAACAAACGTGTTTTCTTTATAGGTAATGGTTGGTCACGCACGAAGGGGAACCCGTGAGTCTAACTCGCACTTGGCCGGTTTTTTTCATACGTTATAGAGTGACAGTACAATTATTATTGTAGAAATTCCGAAATAGTGTTAATTAGGAGTAAAGCTGTTGACCAATCTGATCCAATTTTTAAAATAGAAATAGTTTATTTGGGTTTAAATAGGGTACACTGAAGGTCTTACAATTAGTTTAATGTTCGGCCCATTTAGCCATTAATAATAGCATGCTTGATGATGAGCATGATGTTTTGGAGATTAATTATATATTAATTTAACAAGAATTGTCAATTTACTGTGATGTCAGATACACATATTTTATAAATTACAATTTCATTAATTATAGTTCGTCAATTATAGAATGTCAAAAAAAGAAAATAAATGATAATATTTTAAATGATAATTAACAATAATTTTATAGAATTAATCACAATTATAGCTTAAATACTCTTTAACACTGTGAAACATACAAGGCAGTCTTAAACTGATTGGAAGGTAATTGTTTTATGTGCTCAGGTATCTGGTTGTAGATTTGGATACACATCCAATAACAATTTCTCTGAAACATCACAATATCCTTCACTGACAAAAAACTACTATTTCTTGGAGCTGTTTTTAAGATATTTTTTATCCAGGGAATATCCACCATTCCTTTGGACATTGTATGATTATTTTTTTTTAGACTATGTAGCACATTGCTTAGTAACGCTTATAAGACTCAGCGTGGACAGGCCTCCCACCCGATGGACTGACGACCTAGTCGAGGTAGCGGATAACCGTCCGATAGATGGCTGTCTCTAAGAGATGCATATGTCCAGCAGTAAGCATCCAAGGGTGATGTGTCGTGTGGTGCCGGCACGTTAAAAGAATTGCACCACCCTCTCTCTTCCTATGGGTGTCGTGAGAGGCGACTACAGGAGAACCGCCATAAGAAGACGGGCAGCATCCTTTCCACCATTGGCCAAACTGCGATCGCCAACCCGCCTGCCAAGCGTGGCGATTATGGCAAAATCCTCCTTTTGGAGAGGCCTGTGTGCAGCAGCGGACCGATATAGGCTGGTGATGATGGCGATGATGTTGTATTAAATCATCATATGTCATCATAAGAGGTCAAGTTTATGTATCTAGACAGAAGAGGCATGCCTGGTCAGTTATACTGATCAAATAAAAAAACAAGTCCCTTAAATAAAATCCATATTATTACTCGTATGAGCAGTAGAATCATTTCCTAAATATTTATTTCACCTTTCTGTTACACCTGATATACACAGCAGGACACTATTCTACCACTTTCTATCTTTCTAGTTACTAAATTGACTTAAGTCTAGGAGGCCTATTACGAAAACGCATCGTTCGGTCGGTCGTATTATCCGAAATTAAAACATCCATTCCCCCGTATCAAAGGTTTAACAATTAATGAACAATTGAAATCGGTCGGGTTTTTTACACGACTAGATTGATTTGGTCATATTTTATCAAAGGATTGACACATGAGACTGGCCAGTTTAATTTGTAAGGTTTATACGACCGAACAAAAGATACACTTTCGTGCTAGGCCCCCAGTAGTGAAAGAATAACTAGGCCATTTGTTAGTACTTACTATATCTTATCTAGACCTGTTGTTTTATTACACTTTTAGTAAAAGCACAAAGTTTCTTAACGACCGCGTTTTCTGTAGTTATATTCTTTTTCCTTACACCACTTTCCTAATGTACTACAAATATACATACATTACAAGGATTTATTATAGAACTTTACCCATTTAACAAGTATAAGCTAATATGCAAACGAAAGATATATCAGCGAAAATTATTCTGCCATAGATTTAGCCAACATTGAATACCAATGCTTATAATTTGTTATTTTATTTATTTAATCCTTGTTTTTTGAAATGATAGGTCGCCATCCTTAGTGCCTAATTACTGAACCGATTTTATTAAATGAGGCGTCAAATAGTTTCGTTATAATGGCCCGGTTAACATAGGCTATATGTATAAATTTTATCAAAATTTTATTTTTCTTAGTCGGGTTATACCTACTTTTTTAAACTTTATTTTGTTGAAATTTTGATATTTTATGTAGCATGTTAGCTCAAAACCGAAGCTTTAATTAGAAATGAAATTCAATGATTTTTAGGGGGAGAATTGGAAATGTGTTGAGAGCTCAATAAGCCGCTAGGTTAAGTGGAGTCTTTGAACAAGACACAAAATGTCTAAATCAACAAAATAAAGTTTTAAAAAAGTATAACCAGACTAAGAAAAATAAAATTTTGGTTAAATTTATACATACCTATTAGCCTTTATCAACCGGGCTATTATTACGAACTTATTGACACCTCATTTTATAAAATCGACTCAGTAATTTAGGCACCACGGTGGAACTTACAAACATACATACATAGACTGCCAAAATTACTACCCTGCCTTTTGGCTTTGCCGTAGTCGGATAAAAGGTTCAATTTGGGTTTTTTCCATCTTCAGTCACATTACTAACCATAATTGCCGTTTTCTGTGTCTTTGGTGTAATTGTTAATGGGATCAAAACTGGATTGCGGCTAATGATACTTAAATAACAGGAGTTCGGCGTCAGGTCTTTATCTTATTTCATTTACGAGCTAGCTAGCGACAGACAGACTGACAGCTGAATGACAACAGCGGGGATCCCGTTAAGCCTTCTCACTTCGGAACCCTGAAATATGCATACATTAATATTTGTTTTCACACCTCAAACAGAACAGTGATCGATACCAAATTACCGATGCCGCGATGTGGCGAGTAAAATGTAGGTATCGATGCCAATTATATTTCCATTCATCATTTACGCTCGTACGAACACAATACGTGAGTACACCAGTATTGGAGGAAACATTCAGAAACTATGTTTTACCAAAACAAAAAAAATATGGTTGCAAATCATTGACAATTTCGATTGGCTTAGTAGCCCGGTGATTTGACTTGAACGTAAATGTTTCCAGATTAAATTCCCAACTTCGGTCGGTTAGGAAAGAAAACATTTCGAAATTAGAACGTGTCGAATCGATGCGTGTTGAGAGACAGCCCTGGAAAAATTAGATGTGACCTTGTTATTTACGCACTTTTTTTTTTCTTTGAGTCTTCAAGACCATGATAATAAGTACCTACCTATATTGTTTGGCAACTATTTAATTATTATATTTACTTTAAATCAAGATTAACAATATGTCAGGCTTCACATGGCTAGCAATAGGTATCCTATCATTACAAAATAAAATGCACCCAATCCAATTAAATTTATTCGCTTAATAATTATTTACGTACGAATATTTATTCCGGATTTATGGTTATTTTCTTAACAAAAGATATCAATCAATGTCTGAATTCACAATGTTAATTCCATTATTGGTGCTTTTACCTTATTCAATGTGAAGAATGTGCGTGAAAATTCGAATAACGCAAAGGTATACGATCAGATGATTTGGGCCCTAAATGATGAAAAATGTAAATACAATCTTTGGGGCCTCGTTTTGTATTTTGTGCTTTGAGTTTAACCTCTTTCAATATTTGCGTGAGCTGTTTTTTGGCCTGAGGTGGCATAACATAGAGAAAAAATATTATATAAAGTTATGAATATCAATAGGTTGGTACTTGGCAAAAACTTCTAAATTTTTGGTTTGCTTTAGAATGGTTAAAAATTATTATTTGCACAATTTAATTGGATGCAGACCGCGTCCAACCGGCCAATATAGAGGTCACTACGGGAGGCCTATTTAAAGTTCAGTAGTGAATGGCTTTACTAAAATGATAATGATGATGATGAGCATTATTATCTAATCATCATGTCCTCCACACCGTTTTCGGTGACGGCGACTCCTTAATGTTCAGCTGGTCAATATGAAAAGCCCTGGGCCATAACCATAAACTCTTAAAACAATCTCAAAGTTGTCAAATCTGTCAATTTTGGTACGTCATTTCATACAAAATTTGACAGAAATGATAATGTTTGACAGATTTGTGATTGTTTTAACAGTTCATGGTTAGGGCCCTGATATGACTTGCAAAGCCGAACTTCAACCTGAAGACACGACCACAAGGCGCACAAAATAGCTGCCCAAATGCATTATATGTGTACGTGTACCAGTCAACAGTCACACACAGAATTGAATTTTTAGGGTTCCTGAGTCAGACACGGAATCCTTATAGTTTCGTTATGTCTATCCGACCTGTATGTCTGTCGGCTTTACATGGTTTGGTGTTAATTTACGAGTGTAACATGTACTTGGAGTAGAAAATTACTTAGATTAAGTTGTTCATCATGTAAAATATGTAAAATCATAGAGTAACTACGGAACACTACATTGCGCTTGGCGACACGCACTTGGCCGCTTTTAATTGTTAATTATTAGGAGCTAAAGTGGTGAAAGCTGCCTGTCTGTCAAATAATACTAAGTGCCCAATGATAGTAGATAACTAATCTTAGTAATTTGACGACTTATTGCTAGGGTTCCGTAGTCCTGACAAGGAACCCTTATAGTTTTGTCATGTCCGTCTGTCTGTCTGTCTGTCTGTCTGTCCGTCCGAGGTTATGCTTGAAGACTGTTGAACCTAGAGAGCTGTAATTTTGTGGAGATATGTATATCAATCACGCCGACAAAGTGGTAAAATAAAATTTAGAAAAATATATTTTTTAGAGTAGCTCCCATACTTGTAACGTTTTGTAATGTTTTCTTTTCATGATCAGTTAGTTTCAGAGTAATAGTCTTTCAACTCAGTGGTTTAAACATTCCTTACAGGAAAATATTAAAAGTGACTTAAATGAAGTAATTGCTGAAATATATTGTGGTAACGATGGCCAACTACGGAACCCTATACTGCGCGTGGCACGACACGCACTTGGCCGGTTTTTTTTTTCAAATATCAGAAGCAACTTTATGTGTTTTTTGACTTAAAAAAAAACAAATTCGTTCATTTGTAAACTACCTACTAAAGAATTATTTTAGCTGTTTAACCAAAACTTTGCATTATAATAAGTTATACCGAGATATGATTGGGTCAAAAATCTGTTTGAGCAATTTTTTTCAAAAAATATTATGAATAAATAAATTGAGGTTTTAACTTAGTCAAAATACTAAAATAATCTTTTTACAAAAACATATTACATTCGTTTTAAAGTTTTTCATTTAAATGCAGACTCTCAGAACCCCAGATCAAGATTAGGGTCAAAAGATTTCAAAATGTTTTAAATTAAATGCGTAGGCAATATCAAACCATCTTCATTGTTTAATTTCAGGTTCAAATAAAAGCAAAGGCGTTTCAGAATTTAAATACTGAAATAAAATTTGCATTACTTAATAACTTAATAAATACTAAAAAAAAAACGGGCTGAAATGCTAGTCGGACAGCGCACTGAGGGTTCAGAACAAACTTATGGGGATGAAATCGTTTGTCCATTACGGGAATTTAGTGAGAAGATTTTTTCAGTTTGTCATAAAAATATGTTTTTGTGATTTTTACGGTTTTCTGACTTTGCCTTTTGCAGGTGAAGCCCAAGCATAAGTGCTGGGGCTTCACCTGCGTTTAATGCCATTAATAAGTACGCTTTTTATATGAAATAGCGTACTTATTAATGGCATTAGACGCAAGTTTAGCCCATGCGTTATACTAAGACATTGCTTTTTAACACATTTTATGATTCCATGGTAACGGGAAGTTGTCCGTCCGTCTGTCTGTCAACCCTTTAGCTCGGGAACAATTTTTTAATTGAGTTAACCGTGTGATGTGAGATATCGTATGAAAGGGCTTCATTGGCACAAGCTTCAACAGATTTTTAATTATTTTTATTATCTATAGTTTTTGATTAATGACGAAGAATAAAAAAAACCTTTTCTTTTTTTTCATAAGTCTTAGTACGTATTAATTTTTTTTGAATAATATTTATGTACCTAAAAGTTTGTACGGACCCCTCGGTAGGCGAGTCCGACTCGCACTTCAACAGTTTTTTTTTTCATCTATTTGATTCATCAAGTTACTTTGCTCTTTCAAGTTCCATGGAATTACAAACTTAAGTATTAGAATATTAGTATTATTGGGGTGTAGTGGGTTCATAGCGCCTATTTCTGCCAGCCGACTTCTACAGAAGTGGCAGAAATGTGTTAAATTTGTTATCAGCCCATAAACTCTCTCCAGTGGCTCCAAGTAGCTGTGATGCGCACAGCAGCCACACCCCGGTAAACCGTGTCGGCTCACGGGCTAAACCTGGACGAGGGGCTTGCTACTTCGGTGGTCAAGTTTTAATGCGGATCCCTCCTGCAAAGGGCTTGGTGGACTCGGCGATTCAGCAAGGCAAGGTGAATGGCCAAGGGCGGCGTTAGAGGGTAGATAGTAACGTCGGCCAGACGTATCATCTGACCTCTCCTCCAGTCGTAGCGGTTCTCCGTTCCACTGAATCGAGGAGGGGGAGGACAAGTGCGTGCGCCTGCGTGTGCGCGAACGCTTGCGCACCTTAATATATCCTGCGTATCTGACTGCTTCCGATTAATGGACTCCGATAACGAAAAGTCCTGTGGCGATGGGATGACGTAGAGAAATATGGCTTGATGCAAGCTAGGCTTCGTCTGATTCCTGCACATGGGCGGTCCTGGGGGTGTGAGTACACCGTGGTCGCTTTCACACTGCAAATTTGGACGACAGTGTGGATCCGGCAGCACCTGGGATGACAAAGCAGCCCTATTTAGGGAGGCACTGCTTTCCCCGCTCAGCCAGGGAGGGGGCTAGAAAAGGTGCCCTAAAACATGCTCGTCCCAACTTGAAAGGTGGTAGTAACCGCGGCTGCTATCACCCTAATTCGTGGTCGACGTAACAATAAAAATATCATGAAAACACCTGTGATGACATTTGGCGCATGGAACGTGAGAACGCTTATTGATCGTGATGGTAACGCCTGCCCTGAACGTAAAACCGCCATAGTAGCTCGTGAACTTCGTCGCTATGACGTAAATGTGGCTGCGCTCAGCGAAACTCATCTTGCAGATGAAGGAGAGCTGGTGGAAGATGGAGGCGGCTACACTTTCTTTTGGAAAGGTACCGCTTCTTCGGAACATAGACGTTCAGGTGTAGGATTTGCCATCAAGAATCACCTAGTAAAGCGACTTGAGGAGAACCCTGTAATATCTCGGACCGCGTGACCACATTGCGCCTTCACCTGGATACAGATAATTTCCTTAATATCATCAGTGTTTACTCCAACGCTAGACAAGTCTGATGATATCAAGGATAAATTTTACGAGGAGCTATCTCAATGCCTGGACAGCATAAACGCCAGAGAGCAGGTTTTGTTGCTAGGCGACTTCAATGCCAGAGTTGGTCGGGACTATGAGGCGTGGCCTGGAGTTCTGGGTAGACACGGAGTTGGCAACATGAACAGCAATGGGCAGTTGCTACTCAGTCTTTGTGCTCAATACGAGCTTGCGATATCGAACACTATGTTCAGACTTGCCGCCAAGCACAAGACAACATGGATGCACCCAAGATCCAAACACTGGCATATGACCGATTATGCTGTCGTACGGCAAAGAGATATTAGTCAAGTCCAAATCACCCGCGTTATGCGAGGTGGGCACTGTTGGACTGATCACCGACTTATTGTCACCAAGCTGCGCCTCCGCCTCCGTCGACCACGTAGAACTCAATTTAAAAAGCCTGCGTCTTTTAACGTAGATAGGCTGAAAAATCGCGAGGTTAAGGAGAAATATGCTCAAGCCTTGTCTGGAAAGCTGTCGCCACATAAACATATATAGATGATGTCAGAGCTGCCAGGGGAAGCTTGTCTTCTCATCTCGTAGAGACCGCGTCAATTACTTTAGGTATGAAAAACCGCCGTAATGAAGACTGGTTTGATGAGAATGACGAAGCTCTCAGGGCAGCCTTTGAGCAACATCGATGCCTCTTGCGACAGCATACTAGACGCGGTGGAAGCGTTACGGTGGTCAAAAAGAGTGACCTTGAATTGCGCAAGCTATCTCGAAAAATCAAAGACAGGTGGTGGCAAGACAAAGCTTGTCACATTCAGTGGCTTGCTGATACAAACCAGCTTGGGGAGTTTTACTGCGAGGTACGTAAGCTGATCAGTACGTCCTACCAAGCAAAAGTGCCTCTTAGGTCTTTAGACGGTCTGCACTTGCTGATAAGCAAGGAGGATGTACTAAGGCGCTGGGCTGAACATTTTAATACTTTGCTCAATGTAGATCGATCAGCTGATCTACTTAATATCAGTTTAAGCCTCAACTCCCTAAAGTCACCGAGCTGGATGAGCCTCTGTCGCGTGACGAGGTTGTCTCTGCCATCAGACAGCAACAAAATAAGCGGGCGGTTGGCATTGACCTCATACCGGGAGAGCTGCTTAAGGACGGCGGTGAGGAACTGCACACGTTTGTTTGGGAACTATTTGTTCGCATGTGGGAGAAGGAGCGAGTCCCGGATGATTTTAAAGTGTCTCGCATAAGTGCCCTCTACAAGAACAAAGGTGACCGTTCCGACTGTGACTCCTACCGTGGTATTTCACTCCTGACAGTCCCTGGAAAGGCCTTCGCAAGAGTTCTTTTAAACCGCCTAAAGGATTTATCTGAAAAGATCCTGCCCGAAACCCAGTTTGGCTTCCGACCTGACCGAGGCACCTGTGAAGCTATCTTCTCTGTGCGTCAACTGCAAGAAAAGAGTAGAGAACAGGGTCGTCAGCTGTTTCTCTGCTTTGTTGACTTGGAGAAAGCTTTTGATAGTGTGCCTCGTGAAGCTCTCTGGATGGTGCTAGGAAAACTAGGGTATACTGAAAAGTTTGTAGGGTTTCTGAGACTCCTGCATGACGACATGCAGTGCTGCGTCTCAGTTGACGGTGAACAGTCAAATTTTTTTCCCGTTACCTGTAGGGTTAAACAAGGGTGTGTCTTAGCGCCCACACTGTTCGCCTTGTACTTTGCGGTAGTAGTCAAGGAGGTCCTGCAAACTGTTTCTGAAGGAGTCCGCATCCGCTTCCGCACTGAGGGTAGTCTTTTTAACTTGGCCAGACTTAAGCCGCGCACTAAAGTCTCATACGCTTTGATCACAGAGATCATGTATGCCGATAACTTGTGCTTTTGAGCGGAATCCCCAGATGGCCTGCAACGGCTGATGTCCGGTTTACACCAAGCATGCTGCAAGTTCGGTCTAAAGATCAATGTCAAAAAGACGGAGGTAATGTTGTCAGACACACATGGTCGTGATCGTGAGACACTGGCCATTAAGCTTGGTGAGGATGTGCTAAAGCAGGTCGATACCTTCCGTTATCTGGGAAGCACTATTACATCTAAATGTGACCATGATGCAGAAGTTAACAGCAGGATCAGTGCTGCAGCTGCAGCATTTGGAAAGCTGCGTTTCAAGGTTTTCTACTCGCACGACCTAAAGCTGGCCACTAAGATCTCAGTCTACATGGCAATTGTGCTGCCAAACCTTTTGTACTACTCCGAGACGTGGTGTGTGTATCGCCACCACATTCGCGCTTTGGATCGATTCCACCTTAAATGCCTTCGTACCATCATGAGGATCAGATGGTCCGACCGAGTACGAAATACCGAAGTTCTGCGCCGAGCCAATGTCGGTAGCATTGAAGCCTACTTAATGCGTCGGCAACTTCGGTAGTGCGGTCACTTATCACGTATGGCGGAGAGAAGAGTGGCGAAGCGCATCTTCTATTCTGAACTAGAGGAGGGTAAGCGAAAGCATGGCGGACAACTCCTCCGTTACAAAGATGTTCAGAAGAGACACATGAAAAGATGCAACATTGAGCCCTCTCAATGGGAAGGTTTGGCAGCACAGCGCCCAGAATGGCGTGGGATTGTAAATAGACAAGTCCACGAGTTCGAGGAGCAGCGTAAAGCTGTCCTCGACGCTAAGCGCGATGAGCTAAAGGCCCGTCCTCCTGCCGCCATCAGCTATAATTATGTAAGCGGTGTACTAACGTGCCCTCATTGTTCACGGGAGTTCGCTGCGAAGATCGGCTACATAAGACATCTTCGGGTGCACCAGCGCCTGTCCAATTAGGAGTCGAAGTAGTCGCCATGGCCGAAAACGGTCGGAAAGATCATCATCATCATCATCATCATAAGTATTATTTTAAACTTTAACAACAAAAGAAATGACCTGGCAAACAGAAAAGAAGTAACCATATAATTTAAATGAATTCTTTTTTTAAATCTTTCAAATAAGATACCTTGTACTTTATTTCTTCTTTATTCATATTCTTGAATTACTTATCACATCTCATAACTTCATAATTCATAGCCGCATTCCAAAAAATAAGCTAGAATAAAATCCTGCAAATATCACATGACTGCTCCGCGTACTAACGCTATATAATTTCGGAACGACGTATTTATCTGAGCTATTTACTCAGTCACAGGTGTTCCTGTTACGTGAAATATAGCAGCAATTGGATCGGGATGTTGTTTATCTGATATGCTCCATCGCGAAATGTTATTTCTATATCTTTCTGTGATATTATGATATGATTTCTATGATTTGGTTTTGTAGCATTGTAATTTATCAGAATAAAATTGAAAGAGAAAGCTACAAATAACCCATGCAAATTATTTAAAATGTATCACCTATCTATTTTTTGGGTTAATCAAATAAATAAAAGATGATTAATAAATTGAAGCATAAGTTCAAAGGCTTGAACTAAAATTTAAAACAAAAGCATAGATAAATATCAAATAATTTCGTTTAAAACCAGATTCTCAAATCCTAAATATCATAGATTTGGGTAAAAGTTAAGTTATCTAAATGTTTAAAATGGTGTATCTGTCAAAGCAAAGTCTTAAACTATCTTCGTTGGCTGATTTCTGATTTATCTTCTTAACCACCAAAAAAAACCGGCAAATGTGTGAGGTTTCTGTACAAACTTGTAGGTATAAAATATTTCAACGATAACGCAATAATACTCTTTGTTAAAAATGAGTAAGTGCAGCCTTTAAATTTTAAGCTGCACCTTTATTTAAATCCAAAATATCAGATCAGTTTAACTAAACAAACTCGGATTGTATGGTAAGTTATGCATGAATGCACTCTGGCATACCACCATGCCTCGGTGGCATGCATAATACTGCATAATTTATGATTTTATACCTTCTTAACTGTTCTATGCAAATTTTAGTTGTTGCTCCTTATAACTTGTAATGGACACTGGAAAATCTTTGTGGAATTATTCTAGGGTAATATTTTGAGTGCTCATTAGGTACGATTGATATTCCTTTGAGACACGAAGTAATTATCAAGTTATCTAACAGACTAATAGTATTTCAAAGTTTTAATTTTCAATTATAAGTTTTGTATTTTGAAACATCTCAAATATTGCTATAAAGATGGTTTGCAAATGTACCATTTAATATTGTGCTAATTGAAAATAGGACGAAATGAAAAAAAAAAAACTGAAAACCATCTTTTTAAATCGTTTAAAAATAAACGTACTACTACGTAACTTCGTAGTAAAATAGCAAAAAATATAGTTAAAAACATTGTAAGTTCATTCCACTTAGCTGTTAACGTTAAAACAACGGCCATATGTCCCGTTTCCCGACACAATCCAAACCGGATTATTCATTCTGAAAAAGCACATGTAGTTGCCAATAACGCATAACTTTTCTCTAAAATAACACACAAGAGTAACCAAATACGCGTTTTAATTTCTCTTTATAAAATCGTATCCTACGCGAGTGAAGCCGTTATTCGAAATGAAATACAGAAAGGTCAATGTAACTGAATATTCAACTGTGTATTAACAAAATACAGCTTTTAATCTTCAAATAAATGTTTCGCAGCTATAATACTTTATTAGCATGTGACAGTTAAACGTTTATTTAGTAAAAAGCTGAAACTGCCAGAGGTATGACCGACATAGTATGTGATGTGAATACTCGTATATGTTCGGAATTCGAACGATGAACAGAGCTGCCTTTCTAGTCAAAGAGACGGAGTTCAAACGATATTTCCTCTGTCATCACGAGACCTCGTTTTTTACTTCGGAACTAAACACGACTGTGTGGACAAAAATGTAGGTATAGTGAGAAATAAAAAAAATCATTGAATGGTCTACGTATGGTGTAGATCTACGTAGCGTCTCATACTTTTGTTTTTGTTCATTTATGAATAAAAGAGAAACTCAAATAAACACACTCACATGCATACAAACACACACGCAACGTTGTTAAACTCGACTTTCAAGATTTGAATTTTAGTAAGTTATAAATAAAGTTAACAAAGGGCTTGTTTACAAAGTTTATAGGTACTGTAACGGGGTTCGAAGTTTCAGAGGTTAAAATAACTTATACCAATTATTTCGGATTCTCGTAGTATATTCAATCAAACTATATTCTAACACAATACACATCACAACTATACTTAGCTCAGTTATTCTGCTGGCTGCTTTCAATATTTCTTTACATTGTTATTATTTTCTGTTTATTTATTTATATTAATTACTTCTTTTTGATTATTTTTCAATTCTTATCATATATAATTCATTGTAGCATCATAGCATAATTCATTCTTTTTTCTACACGTCACTCAAAAATATTCAAAAGCAACTTTCATATTTCGAACATACCTTGGTAGACGTAGAGGTTTTACTCGCTTGGCTATAAAGCTCTACAGTACCTAGGGCATATAAATTACGTAAATATTAAACATGAAAATGCGAGTACCAGCCTTGTAAATTTAAATAAACAGGCCCATTATTCTAAACAAAGTTCACGCAACTGACTAAAACGAAAAGTTTTAAATTCGAAACAGTATTGTTTGAAAAGCCTAAAATATTAAATCAATACAATCTCACCAAATTGCCTTTTCACATAAATCATCTATACCTTTCTTTTATACAGGAATGATATTGAAACATAAGATTTTAATTAATATTATCCCTGAGTCTATGAAATCCTTTAAAAACGATATGAATTCAAGAATTCATATTACTTTAATAATTTGGAATTTATCTAGACATTTTTTGTGAAAAACATCAAGATGTTTTTCACAAAAAATGTCTAGATAAATGCCTATCACGAAACAAAAACCTGCAATAACTTGCAAAATATCATACCGTCTCTCACTCACGAACTAGAAGAGAAAGGAATGACAAATGATATTTTACTTTATGACGAGAATTTTGATCTTTAACAGATAAAACGGTATTTCCTTTGGGTAGGACTACGTGATATTTTTCCATAAAATAGAGCAAAAATCACACGTATTTGAAATATTGTTAGATAATGGAATCTCGATCGTTTTTTGTAAAGGCACAACAGAGATTGATACAGCAGGTTCTATTTATTCATCCGTTCTTCACGACGAAACCACGTGAAAACGAAGGTGATCTGTTTGAATTTCACGCACATAGTAGCTTACCTAGTTCCTTTTTGCTCTGTCACTCTGGGAAATAGCCAGTAGTTTTTCTTTACGTATTTTTCAGTAGTTTTTTTTTGGTGGCCCTTAGTAACCCAGATTCCTTACCTACCATGAGCACCAGTGATCCACAACCATGTTAAGTATTTTTAGGGTTCCGTACCCATAGGGTAAAACGGGACCCTATTACTAAGACTCCGCTGTCCGTCTGTCTGTCCGTCGGTCCGCCTGTCACCAAGCTGTATTCCATGGACCGTTATAGTAAGGCAGTTGAAATTTTTACAGATGATGTACTTCTGTTGCTGCTATAACAAATACTAAAAACAGAATAAAATAAATATTTAAGGGGGCTCCCATACAACAACCTTGATTTTTTTGCTCGTTTTTAGGGTCCATAGTCCTGACAAGGAACCCTTATAGGTTCGTCATGTCCGTCTGTCTGTCTGTCTGTCTGTCCGTCCGAGGTTTTGCTTGGAGACTGTTGACCCCAGAGATCCCATACATATACATATAATATAGGAATAGGTCTTTTAAAATGATTTAGGGGTTGCTGAGTCAATTTTTAGATTTAGGGATCCGTTTGCGATATATTAAACTTAGTCGTTAAAAAAATAATTAGACGAAAACATTAAAAGTGACTTACAGGAAATAATTGTTGAAATATATTGTGGTAACGACGGGCAATTACGGAAACCTATACTGCGAGTGGCATGACACGCACTTGGCCGGTTTTTATAGATAACGGTGCGGAACGCTTCGTGCACAAGTCCGACTCGAACTTGGTCGATTTTTGAAGCTTCTGTCTTTCGCTTACATTGTCTTAATGTTTAACATTCTAAGATACTTTTTTTAAAAACGTTTTCCTGCTATGGATTTGGTTTGTGGATAGATCCTATACCGGCGTAACTGAGCGGAAAGTAAGCAAAAAAATTATACTTATTTCATAGTATTATTTAGATATTTATTTCCGCAGAGTAACGCCTGATTCTATTAATTTTAACATTACCAATAGCACGAAATGCGCAAAAAAAATCCTTAGAATAATATTTTTTTTGTTTTTACTACATTCTCTTCTTTACCGTAAAAGAAAATTCTCAATATTCTTTTTTTTTATAAAAACGGGAAAAATACATTTAGGAATAACCCTGTATAATAAAATATGTGATGATAGAAAACATTATATCCCCCTAAAGGTGGTTACAGCGTTTTCCTCTCTCCTATCTCATTGATTGAAGTGTTCCCGAAAAGGGTCTCAATCCAACCTGATTGATGACGAGGTATACAAATAAACCGATCAAGAGGGAATCGACCTCACTTAATGAGGGTCCGTGGTTCAGTCTCGATGAAATACAATATCACCTTAAAATCGAAAATGATAGAATTGTAGCCATTGAGGTATAATGTACTTGCGTACTAGAGAACACATCTCGAACTAAATGTTTCAGCCAAGCATTGTAGTCCAGTGGACTACAAAGCTTCAGTCAGTGTCAATAATTAAAGTTGTCAAATTGCTTCTTTATTGTTCACCGTTCAAACTTTGTAGTCCACCGGGCTACAATGCTTGGCTGAAACATTTAGTTCGAGATGTATTCTCTAGTACGCTAGTACATTATACCTCAATGATTGCAGCTCTGTGGCGGCAGCGCTTTGCTGCCAGCAACAACATCCCCATGGTTGCGGCTGCAGCGGTGCCGGTTGCAACGAGACCCGTGCAGCCACAAGTGCCACAGCAAGTCAATCCCGCTTTTGTGCCCTAAAAAGTGTTGTGCAAAAAGTGAAGTAAATATACCAAGTTTAAGTGTATAGTTTTTAACAGTTATTAACATCAAATATAATTGTCTTTATTAAAATTATTTCACTGTCATCATCATTTCAGCCTGTTGCAGTCCACTGCTGGACATAGGCCTCCCCCAAGGAGCGCCACAGCGCACGATCTCCCGCCCTTTGCATCCAGTCGCTGCCAGCTGCTTTTTTCAGGTCATCGGTCCATCTAACCGGGGGGCATCCTACACTACGTTTACCTAAGCGTGGTCTCCATTTGAGAACCTTCCTGCTCCACCTCTCGTCGGTTCTGCGACAGACATGGCCAGCCCACTGCCACTTCAGCTTGCTACATTTTTGGACTGTCAATTTCACTGTCAGTTAAGATAAATATTATTTCGTATTTATTACCGGTGTTATAATAAAAAAGGTTTTTGTAATTTATTTTATTGTGCTGTTTGTTTTTTGAAAATTATTTTTAATATCATGTAGTTAATTATGTAATAAGTATTTGTAAAAATGAAAACAATAATTACAGTATCCGGCACCGATGCTGAGAGTGGCGACCGCCTTGCGCATCTTACGAGACGATCATCGTATCAGAGAACCGATTCCTGCTGGCGCGCGGTGGAGGCGCGGCTAGCAAATCACGTAATCGTAATCGGTCTTCTGGCTGGTTGTCATTGTCTCTGGTTTATTTTTTTTGTGTTTTTATTGCTGTGTGGTGTGAATTTGAATAAATGCATTTTGTTGTGAATTATTGTGTATTTGTATTTTGTTTATTTTTATTTTTGGTTGTTATAGGCCCCCGCAGGATATCAGTGTCGTGGCAGCCTTAAGTTGCCATTGGGCCACTGCCACTTGTTGCGAATACTGAGCAGGGGTCCTTTTTGGCACGATTTGTTATTATATTATTTTCTTTATATTTTTTTTAACTATTATTTTTTTACTTTACTTTACTTTTTTTACTATTATTTTTTGTTTTAAATTATGTAATTTTTTATGTTTGTTTGTGTGCCAAATAAAAACTATTCTACTCTATTCTATTCTATTCTACGCATCTTTCACCCAGTGCTCAACATCGGTGCCGCTAGTTGTAGGTACTAAAGTTAAGCAACCCATGCTGTGGTTAATAGTGGATTGATGACCATTCGATCAGATTAAGTAACATTTACCTAGTTTTGCTTTGATTAACTCTGGTGGATATAGGCTGAGTGGAGCTAGGTTTACAAGCGAGAAATACGAGCGAGAGACGTGTTACGAGGAACGTGTTGCCAGGAATGTGTGCGAGGCTTTGAAAATAAACGTCCACCAATCAGTCAATAGATTATTGTTTTCGAAAAGTGTCCGCTACATAGGTAGAGGATAGCCTCGCACTGCTCATTCCTCGCACAGTTCTGGTGGAAAGGGTCACACCGATTCACATCCTCGCTACACATTCTCGCACTGACATTTTCCTCGCACTGCTCTGGTGGATGTGCAGCCTTAGTTTCAATAATAAGAATATAACAGTCAAAAAATGCCTGGCTCAGGTAGGAATCAAACCCACGTCATCAAGTCGTCACGATTTGTTTACAAAAATTTCAAAGTAGGCTTCAAGTTTTTCTTTGGGAACCCTAAAAAGTTATTATCGTATGATGGCCTAGACTCTAGGTAAAATTTTGACTCGCCCAGTGCTCGTAGCTATTTGCATATATTAGATTAAGTATGAGTATATAAGAAATATTCATGATATTCTTTACGTGTCATATAATATGGAGCCTTTAAACCTTTTATTGTGCAGGCCGAAACAAAAATAAAGACCTTGGCTTTTTATGGTTGAGTTTTTAATGCAATTGCTCTTTGCGAAGCAAATATAATATAAAATAAATTGGATTAGAATACTTTTTGGTGTATAAGAGACTGTGTCTGGTAACTATGTGGAAATATAATTTATGTTTTTTTTTTTAAATAAGGTCATCATTGTAGCACTTTGACTCAGTTTACGATGGGTTACTCTTGACCATTCTCTTTAGTTATATTTTTAATTATTTAAAATTGATTTTCAAACTGCCTCAAACCTGAAAACCTTGGAACCTTAAGTTCAAATCAAGTTACCGCGCCACTGCGCTAATTGAGCAAGTTAAAATTAAATATCAGAAACAACGACGGTACTAAAACACCAGAATCGAGACAATATAGAAAAGTTTAAGCGTGAATGCAAAAACAACTCTAGATTCGAAGACAGTGATGCCATGAAACACTAGCCTACTTTTTCAACTCTCGACGGTCCCTACGTATAGTACCGTAACTGAATATGGGCCCCTATTTTACAGAAGAGTAGCACAAACATTCAAACACGTGTACTTTCCAGCTACAATACATAGTTATGGCATTTTGCACAAAGATTTTATTTGTATTCAGTTAAATAAATAACTAAAAAAATACATCAAAATGTTATTTATTTGGATATAATTGGTAGGTTACAGACTTTTTATTAGACGTATTTCAATTAAATGAACCTTTATGTGACAACTCCAGTAATTTTATTTGTAACTGAACCATACCGCTGCAATTTTACGTCAGGAATTTATTTTGTAGTTACGGGAAGTTGAATTGTCGTTTTAGACCTTATTGTTATTAGACGGTGATTTTAGAATTGGCTACGCTACGTGCCGGTAAACGCAGCGTAGGACGATCGCCCAAAAGATAGACAGACTACCTGGTAACGTAGCAGTAAGCCGCTGAATGCAGACTGCTTACAACTGGCCAATTTAGAATGCATTAGAGGAGGGCTATGTTTATCAGTGAATATGGCTAAAAAATATGACAACATAATTTTTAACCAAAACAGAGATTATACAATATGATATGGGCGGTACATCTAACCCGTTAAGGCTAAGTTCGGTATGTAATTTTATTGACAAAAAAAGTTATTTGAACTCAAAACTAATTTGCAAAAATTAAGTTTTTTTCCGAAAATAATGTATTTTTTTAAGGAGAAAACCTCAAACACCAGAAATTTAAGTTTATGGTCAGTTACTTTGTTATTTTAGCTATCGAGTGGTATTTCTTTTATGTTTCTACGACACATAACCCCTTTGTTATTGCCTAAAGTGTTAAAAGACCGAAATGGCCGCTATTCATAGGGGGTGAGGGTTCGACCCTCTAAATTATTATTTTTGTCGATAAAATAAGACATCGCACTTAGCCTTAACGGGTTAGAAGTACCGCCCATATCACATTGAATACCAAAGCGAAAGTATACACCGTGCTTTTTTAACCGTCTTAAAGCCGAAGGCCACTTAAAGTATCCAATAACTACATGTCATACATAGTATAATAAAACTTGGTAATTATGAAATATTCAAAAACCAAAAAAATTAAATAATTATAAGCAAGATTTAGTTTGGAACATCCTGTACACGGATATGATAGTCTACGTGGATGGTGCTGCACGCGTGGAGGCGGCAAGGTCAGGCACTATGCATTGTTGAACCATAAACATTATAAACAGGATGATACATTACTATCTTGAATTATTTGTTATTTTTTACTTAAAGATGATATGGTTGATAATAGAAAATTAATACTTCCTAGATGTTTATTAGGATGGTTACATAACGTGGGCTTCGGCTTTAAGACGGTTAAAAAAACACGGTGTATAATGACTTAAAGGATCCGAATAAAAAAATAACTACACATACCACATACGGGGTTGTACGTGAGGACCGTCGCGCTGAGCTAGATCGAACTGTACCCAATCTAACTTGATGGACACCGATACAAGGGACCAGGTTCGATGCCCGAGAAACGGCTTCTTAAAACGACGGCGTAAAAGGGATAACGGCGTGGGAAGAAATATAGTGCAACGATTTAAGGTGATTGGGGTTTAATTAAGAAATAATAGAACGAGTTTGTGCTTGTTAGGTATAAAGTTGTTTAATGATTTATTAATGGTAAGTATTAATTAACAAGGTGGGCAGGCGACCTGGTAAAGATTGCAGGACGACGCTGGATGCAAGCCGCTTCTAACCGGCCGATCTGGAAGTCACTGGAGGACATAGGCCATGTTCAGCAGTGGACGTCCTGTGGCTGAAATGATGGTGATTATGATGATGCTGAATTAAAAAGTTAGTTTGCATCTTTGTGATTATGATCATGTAAAGCTTGGTATTTGAGTAAATATAGTGTTATTTGATTCACGCCTTTAAAATATTCTCGTCAATATTTTTACACAACTCCGCACAAATTGTTCGAAAACAGCCGTTTATTCAAATTGACTGCCATTCAGGTGAAAATAAACATGTTGTTTGAAAATGGAATTTTTTAACGTTAAAATAATAACATGTTTTTTAACTATGTCTATTTCAATGTACAACAAAAAATATTGTCATAAAGCTCTAACAGAATTTGCAATAAGATGCAGCAAATTTATTTTGCGCTACAAATATGTTGCGTCCTAATTAAAACGTAGTGCGGAGCACATTTTTTATTTAATTAGTCCTGTCTCAACAACATTCAAGTACGAACTAGGATGAGGAAAACATGGCTATATCTTAATCCCAGTGCTGTTGCATCTTTACTTAAAAATTAGACAAAAATCTTCTGATTTTTTAACAGATTCCAAAATATCAAAAATAAATATGCATCAGACAATAAACTTATTTTGATGGTCTCAAAGCTAGGCAATAAAATCGGATTTTACGAGGATCCAGAATGTTTGCCAGATGCATCTTCCAGCACACTGAAACACGAGTAAATTTAAGAATAATAGTTTTATATTATTTGGTCAAACCAAGATTAATACGTTAAATTCGAAACACCTCAACACTGACAACGCCTAAAAACAAAAGAAAACTTTTTTCAAGGCAGCGAAAGTGACTTCACCGGCACGAACATTCTCGCTGTTTCGATAAAAGTCCAATATGGCGGCTATGTATATGCTATTTGACAGTTGGGTCTTGGGTGTCGATAAATCGCTATATCATATCGTGCTTTGTTTGTCATGCTAGTGCTAGGCTGCGTAATTCATGCCGTGCTGTTCTTTTTGGGCTCTAACAGAGTCGCATCCAATCCAAGTTGATTGACAGTGTCGATACAAAGGGTCGGGTCGAGCTCAAATGCTCCAGAAAATAAAAATGGGCCGATGTAGTGTCGGAAGACTGAAACCTCATTTGTGACAGTTACCTTGAAAATGCGGTTGGATTGCTGTCAGATTTTGAGTTCCAGTAGAGTTATGTGAAATCCTGTATTATTATAAAACTCTAGGAAATAGTACCTATTAAGGTCCCAAGTTACTGTTTAAAATCTTTATTTTTCTAGTGGAAGGGTTACATAACTATACCTACAAAACTAAATTTCGTACACGCAGACATGCATTAATATCTCATACCTACTAAAAGTAGATTAATAGGCGAATTTCGCACAAACTCGCTTTATGTTACTAGTTAACTATGTTATAATGTTTAATAAAGTGACTCTTTGCTATGAATGATCAAATACTAATAGAATATCAAATACTATTAGTACAATATTAATTTGTTTAAATAACATTTCCACCATTATTTGAACAGTGACGTAAGGGAGATAAAACGTATCTTACGACCGACGACCTCCGTAGCCGAGAGGCGAGCACGCCGGACTTAAAATGGCGCCGCCATCTCTGAGGTTCCGGGTTCGATCCCCGGTCGGGTCAATATAGAAAACGAACTTTTCTATATTGGCTAGGGTCTAGGTGTTGTGGTACCGTCGTTGTTTCTGAGTTCTATAACACAAGCGCTTTAGCAACTTACCTTGTTCATAGATCAGAGCAATGTATGTGATGTTGTCCAATATTTATTATTATTTATTATTTTATATTATTATCTTCCTTTTCAAAGGAATAGGCTTTCCCTAATGACTTTATGATTGGCTGGTTAAAAGCGGCATGCATCAGCATCCTGCAACCTTCTCAATTAATACTTGGATAAATTAAAAAATATATATTAGTTTTGGAGACAGATGGTCGTTATCTGATCTATAAGGGTATTCGGTGTGGGTAAAGCATTACTCCGAAAATAAAATGAGAATGTCCCAAAATAACTTTTATTTTCACTCGTATGCGAAATATATTTAGCGCCCGTACAATGTCAGGGCACATTGCTTCTACGAAATATATTTAAATATATCACGATATACAAGATATAGCATGCAACTATGTATCAAGAGAAGAGCAGCACATGCGTTGATTAAAACTTAACGTGATTTAATTAAAAGATAAACCCGTGGAAATTGATGATAAGTATAGTAACTTAAAATGAACTTTGTATAGATGGTAGGGTTAAAATAGGATGATTCCACGAAAAGTGCCATTAATTTCCTATTTGCAAACACAATTGATTGGTACAGATAACAATAAAATCTCATTGTCAGATTATAAAGCACAACTAAAAAGCCGAGTTATAAACAGCAAAAGATAAACCTCTGTTTTTAGAAGCTCTTAAAATTTTAGGCATTTTTTTTTAGTAATTCGTTGATATATTAAATTAACAAAACCTACTATGTGATAAATTAAACCTAGTGTTGAATTTGAATGTGATTACTATGCAGGTTAATATTTATTTTAACTGCTATTATTTAATTAATGGCCTAAGCAGTACTGTACTAGGAAATTTGACTTGCAGCTAATTTCTTAAGTAGTAGTATAGCGTCACAATAAAGAAAAACCCAGTATGGTTCGTTTGATCACAATTAACATAGTTTTCCCTGAAGGACGCCAATTAGGTATAGTTTAGCCTATCATAGTAAAACAATAAAGGCCTTACTACAAAAACATAACCCTCGTTTGGCAGTTGGGTAAAAAGATAGACTAGGTTTAAATACTTGTCTAAAGATTAGTCAACCGATTAAAAATCATTGTTAATAATATGTCTTGAATGTCTGATGTGTCAACATTTCAAATTGGTTGACTAATTTTCAGACAGTGTTTAAGCTTAGTCTGTTTTTTTTCTAGTAAGGCAATTAATATCTGCATTTCTTTCGTTTTTATTGGTCAAACAGTAAGAGCCATGCCACACTGGCGGATTACAAGCGTTTTCAAAGCGGAGCGGCCTCGCAGCGAACAAGCAGCGTGTGCGCGTCGAAGACGTCGCGGTTGCGCAGCGAACACGTTGCGGATCAGCAACGCCGCGGAGAGGATTTTTACGATAGAATCATGATCATTATGAGCGTGGACACCATTTTGCTTACGTTTCCTGCGTCTTCGAAGTAATAAAGCTAACAGCAGTATTTCCTCGTCGGAATCTAATCTGTTGTTGAGTTCATCCTACGCCGCTCATTGGTAGCGGAACGGTTGCGCATCCGCGATGTGTTCGCCGCGCAGCCGCGACGCCTTCGCCGCGCACACGGGGCGTGTTCACTGTGTGGCCGCTCCGCTTAGAAACGCTTGTGATCCGCCAGTGTGGCATGGCCCTAAGGCAGGCTCAATAAGGTCAGAGAATAAAATAAGTAAGGTTAATGTTTTATTTTTAAAGTTCAGCTCAACAGTGGGCAGAGTATTTCTTTACTTGCTGCCATATAAAATAATGTAAAAATTTTGATTGTAGTTACTAAAATTTGTATGTATGTCCATATCACAATGCAATAAAAACGATCCAGTGCAAGTCGGGCCACGCTCATTGTGCTTAGTATAGAGTTTCACTACATTTTGAAACCATGAATACGACTTAAATCAGGTAGAGTACGTAATAATATTCTTAGGGCCTGTTTCAAAATATACGGATAAAGTTATGTAAAAGATAAAAATATCTCAAGTGCTTGAAAAATGTGTCAAAAATCGTGTTTAACCCGTGTGTAACCTGGAGATAATAACTTTTCCGTACATTGTGAAACTGACTGGACTGATGGCCGTTGGGGCAGGAAGGTCCTTGAATGGCGGCCGCGGGCTGGAAGGCGTAGTGTTGGTAGGCCCCCCACAAGGTGGACCGACGATCCTAGGGAGGCCTATGTCAAGCAGTGGACGTCTTTCGGCTGATGGATGGATGGATGATTGTAAAACAGGCCCATAGTAATAATAACCATAGATTAACGTAACAATTACCTGCATTTGTCGGAACATTTATGATATAAAACGCTGGCTTAGACAGCGAAATACATCAAACTACCTTGTTTTAGTTAAAGTCCTAGGTATGTATATATTATATGTATATATTAATACGACTTGATGACCGTAACCGAAATACGACCTCCGTAGCCGAGAGGTGAGCATGCCAGACTTGGCGTCGCCATCTCAGAGGTTCCTGGTTCGATTCCCGGTCGGGTCAATGTGGAAAACGTTTTTTTCTATATTGTCTCGGGTCTGGGTGTTATGGTGCCGTCGTTATTTCTGATCTATTTAGCATAATCACAAGTGCTATAGAAATCCTTTGGGCATCTATGTCTTAAATAGCAACCTCATAAGAATGATTTTAATATAAGGAAATTCGTAATATTTTTACCAACGTAGGTAACATCAAACGCTAAATTCTGGGATTACCTCAGGGTTTTTGTGTAGGGATTTGTCTGGAAATCCCTGATTCAGTATCCAACACGTGTTGCGGAGCCGTTGTTGGGGATCCGTTGCTATATTACCAACATAATTAACAATGAAAAACCAGCCCTGACAGCCAACCAATACCTGTGGTCAAAGCAATTGTATAATCATTTAAATCGTACTAATATTATTTGAATATGTTAATGATTATACAGGGTTATTTGAACAAAAATTTTTACACAACAATTTTTGTTCTACGAGTTTTATCATAACTGAATACATAAATTAAAAATTATTTTCTAATCTTTTATTGTACTGTCGTACCTACCATAAATTTGTTTAAAACCCACACCTGTCCAACTATATAAGGTTCGATTTTATTAGTGTTCATCCTGTTAACCTGTGACTATATAGGTGAAAAGCAATCGTAAAAACCAATTTTCAAATGTGTACTATAAAAACTAAAAAAGTTAAAAATCAACAACATTGACTTCATATTGCATAAACTCGTCCTACATCTTTGCTACATTTAACCATCTGATTATCCGTCTTATTCCTTCCCCTTGTATATTGCCTTGATCAGTGCCCTTGTACAGAGCGAGAAAGAGTTGAAGATAGGACGAGTTTATGCAATATGAAGTCGATGTTGTTATTTTGTAATTTATTTTTTACTTTTTTAGTTTTTATGATAGACATTTGAAAGTTGGTTTTTACGATTGCTTTTCACCTATATAGTCACAGGTTAACAGGATGAACACTAATAAAATCGGACCTTATATACCCCCTCTTACTTCGTCCCGCGCTATAGTTGACAGGTGTGGGTTTTAAACAAATGGAGCGTAACCGGGAGTTTATTATATTTTTAACCACGAAAAAAAACGGAGGAGGTTATTAACGCGACGCGTATATATTTTTTTTATGTATGATCACGCATAACTTTTTACGGAGAAGTCCGATTTTGATAATTCTTTTTTTATTAGAAAGAGTAGGTATAGTTCAAGGAGAGGGGGGGGGGGGTGATTGATTGCAAAAAAAAATTAAAAAAAATCATTTAACCTTAATACTAAGTTCCTTAACTAATATAAGTAGGTAAGTATACCTAACCAGTTCTTTTTGGAATCGGTGCGAATGAACACATTTTGACTCACAATGGCTGGCACCGATTCCAAAAACAGCTGATTAGGTATACTTACATTAGTTAAGTAACTTAGTTATTAAGGTTAAATGAAAAAAAGTTTATTAGTTTTTGCTATTCAGTTTTTCGGAGGTTTAATTTTTTTGTTAAAAAGCTTTTATTAACTAACTAAATTGATGACGCCCCGGGGCATGAAATTTCTTCACTATCGTAATCTATACGATAAAATTACGATTTCGATGTTGCTGGGAGCAACATAGAAAATAGAGAAAGTTGTTGTATATCACCAGCTGATCACGAGGTTTTAAGGAGTGTCCTATTCTTTTGTACGCCCTGTTTAAGTTAAACTTTCATCTATAGCAGCCGCAGCATATATTTTTGAAACACCTTTTATGTTTAATTTTGTATTTTATTACTTTGACGGCTTAATTATACAAATATATGTTAATATTGGTCAAGCATAGGCCATTGAAGGGTGGACTGACGACCTGGAAAAGGTTACTAAAAGCCACTGGACGCAGGCCAATTTCGACTTAATGTCATTCATGTTCAGCAATCAAAGTCCTTTATTCAGTATACAGGTTATTTGAAAAAAAAAACAACAACAAACTCGCAAGACTAGATAGCTAACATCATAAACAACAACATTTGTTCTACGAGTTTTATCATAACTCGATACATTAATTATAAATATCTTTTGAAGCCATTCCAACACCATTCCCATACGATACGACGACGCGCGGCCCGCTCTCCTCCGCCGCGCTCGATGCGATACGCAAGAACATTCAGTTGATATTTATTTTTGTATGAAAGTAAAATGTGTCAAATTATCAACTGTGGTAGAACAAATGTTGTTGTGTATGATGTGCGAGTCGATCTAGTTGTGCGAGGTTGTTGATTTTTTTCAAATAACCCTGTATATGCCATCTTGCGGGCACATAATAATCGTCGTATGGCTAAAATCGTAATAGGGCAAGGAATATTTTTATCAAGCGCCAGTCCAAAGATAAGAGAATTCAATAATTGTTTATATGACGGAAGACATAATATTTTATTCGTTCGTGTTTCTCAATAATTCATATCTTTTTAGGACATCCTGTCCTATTAAGGTTATCAGATTATTCATGTTGTTATGACATCAGTAAGATTATTATCTATATCAGAAAATACAAAAAGAAGAAAACAAGTAATAACCAACTATGTCTCGCAGTTTTCAGAATCTATTTCTTTTCCCACATAATATCCGACTAGATGAAAGTGTCTATTCTTTGTATTCATTCTGAATCCACCTTAGTTTTTCCTTTGATAGATAAGTGAAAGATTTTATCTAGTCTGCATTATAAACTTAGATTTAAAAAATTAGTGAATTAAAAAAAAAAAAAACCCCATAAATAACATACCCCTTGTCACTCCCACAATTGAGACGAATCTATTGATATATTATACTTTAAAATCCATTAAACGGTTTAGGCTGTAGGGCGTGCCAAAGAAATAGACATACATACATACATACGCTCGAAAAACATAACCCTCGATTGGCAGTCGGGTAAAAAGGCAGCTGTTGTTGTCATACTAAAGTGCTGTTAAGTATTGACCTCATACAATTACCTGATACTTTTGATTACATCGAAAAACAACATAATAGATTCAATATTATATATGTGATGTTTAATTAAAATTTCGACGACCTCCGTAGCCGAGAGGCGAGCACGCCTGACTGTAAGTGGCGCCACCATCTCTGAGGTTCCGGGTTCGATCCCCGGATTCTATAACACAAGTGCTTTAGCTTACCTTAGGATCAGAGCAATGTATGTGATGTTGTCTTATATTTATTTATTCTCCAATTCAGAAACCTTTCCCGATGAGCACACAACAACTGATCAAAGTTCGGTCGCGATCGGATGAATGGTTTACGTACACATACGGGACAAATAAATTCTACTCTCTTTTAAACTATGTGATCGGCTGCTTTTAAACAACTTTTTCTTTGAAAAAAACATAGAAATAGAAAATAATGATGCTCCATACAAACTAAGTTGGTACCTCGATGATAATGTATGGTGCATATGAGGAAAAAAATACACTATTTCGGTGTTGCTACCAGTATCCTATTATAAATGTTTTTGTATGTGAGCAGCGTCAGATTACGTGTTTAAATGAGTTATTTTCTTTGTTACATCCAGTGGAATACGGTTGTGCATAAGATATAAGTTTACTACAGAAACATGGTTCTATAACACAGTACACAACACGGGTATTGATCAGAAATCAGAAATCAGAAATATTTATTTGCTTTAAACATGGTAAATACAAGATATTTTAAAATTAATATGTCCACATGTTTGACTTAATTAGTCATGCAAATATACAAAGTTAATATCAAATGTACGTTCAAGAAAATTACAACAATATTAAAGTTAGTATTACAATGTCAATAGGTTTATTAAATTAAATTTATCAATATCATGTCAAAAACTAGCTTAGCTGATACAATAATTTATTATTTGTCATCAAAATATTCTTGCATTGAATAATAACATTTATTCAGAAGCCAGACATGCACCTGTTTTTTAAACATAACTATAGGCAAGTGTTTGAAAAAACCAGGTAACTTATTATATATTTTAATAGCCATGCAATAGGGGCTTCTTTTAAATAATTGCAGTCTTATGCTAGGAAACATTATTCTATTTTGATGTCTCGTTGGCTTATTTTTATGTTGACCTCTTGTTATAAAATATTGAGGGTGTTGTCGTACAAATATACACACTTGCTTTACGTATAAGCATGGTAGTGGAAAAATTTTAAGTTGTATGAATAGGGGTTTACAAGAATCCATAAAATGTGCTCTGCAAATTGCCCTGATACACTTTTTTTGTGCTATGAAAACTTTTTTTATATCGACCGAGTTACCCCACAACAAAGTACCGTAGTTAAGTAGTGACGACACATAACTATTATATGCAGTTAGCGCAGTTTCCATGGATGAAATATTACTGAGTCGTCGTTGATGCAACATACCTTTTTTTATTTTTTACTGTCCCGACGTTTCGGCCTAATCACATAGGCCGTGGTCGCGGGAAGACTAATAATTAGGTAACTAGGCCGAAACGTCGGGCCCATAATAAATAAAAAGAGGTATGTTGCATCAATAACCGTGTTGTGTACAATGTTATAATTAAAAAATGCAATAAAAAGGTTAAAATGCTTCTATAGATTGTACAACAACTGCACAAAACGCACAATTTACCCGAGACGTGAATATTCAAGTCGAGGGTAAAATAAGTTTAACGTTAGAGTTATACACTCTGCTTTTCACTTCGATTGTGAGGAAATTAAACATCAATATTGCAAAAATATTTTTTTTATACGTGCCAGTGGCACTTGCCGTAGGTCCATAACGCTCTTGAAATACTTATTTCTTAGAAAACTAATTAATATTGCCTAGTTTAAAATGAAGTAACAGAATGAAATAACAGGTTTACTTGACGAAGTTTAATTTCTTCCGAAGCAGTACGTGTAAAAGCGCTTAATTTAAGCCTATTTTCAAAAATAAATTGGTTCTATTGGTTTTTATTATTGGACCTTTTTAATTATTTTTTTTAGCAATTAATATGCTAAGTTTATTTAAGAAAATCTTCCGCCTCAGGTGGGATTCGAACCTTTGTCTTAGAGTCTGAGACATAGACGAAAATTTACATTATACACTAGCTAGAGCATGCAGAAAAGCGATTTTATACTCCTATACCCAACACAAAGATGAACTTTACGAGGACCTATGAGAAGTAAGAAAATCGTTTTGGTTTTTCCATCCAAACTACTCGGTGAGCTGATTAGTTAAAGATCTTAAAAAGTTTTTCATAATTTTCTAGCGTATTTTTCTTTAACTCAGGAAAATTTTTATCTGACGGCTTATATTACCTGTAGAAGTGCAGACACTTACATTTTAATACAAACGAAAATCAATAATACTTTTAATTAAACTAACTAAAAAAAAAAAAAAATTAAACTAACTTATCCTAAACTTATATATTGAATAAATACCTACTCTAAAATAAAACCGTGTTCGTGAGGCAAGAAAGCAAGGATACTGGCAGCGTTTCCTCGCTGAATGGCTAAACTAAGCCGTTGTGCGAGGAACGTACCAGCATTTTTATTTTCCAAAATGGATATTATTTTTTTATGAAGTGCAGATTATTGTTTACTATGGGAAAGTGTACCGACTTTTAATTGTAAAGTTACCGTGAATACTGGGTGAATATTGTACCAAAAATTTAATACTTATTCCCGCTTCCTGAAAGTGTCATAAAATTTCCCGTTTGTAGCGTCGTGTACGGCTGGACGCTGAAGAATAGTTAATTTTTCGTAGTGATTTTATGTAGTGTCGTCCTTGAAGAATAAATAGTATCGATAAATAATATCGATAAATACAAAATCTGCTAAAATGTTTATTTTTAAAATTCGAAAACTTGAACACAGAGTAATCCATCTTTTAATACGCGCTTCTAGGTAAAAATAATAAATATTTTTTCGTATAATTTTAAATAAACTTTTATCCCTTAATTACACAACTTGTGTCACTTTTTTAACGACCGTCTGGTGTAGTGGTTCGCGCTCCGGATTACAATGCCTGGCGGTTGCGAGTTCGAAACCCGCAAGGGGCAAATGTTAGTGTGGTGAGCATTTGCTCCTAAGTCATGTATGTTTATAAACGTATTTAAGTATGTTTTTCCGTTATCTAGTCGCCATAACACAAGCTTTGATTAGTTTGGGGCTAGATATAATTGGTGTGATTGTGGAAACAAAATATTTATTATTTATTTTATTTTAAAATCCCTTTCATGGAGTTAACATTGAACTTATTAAGCAGGTGAATTACCACTCACATCTGTTACGAGTATTATAAAAGTAGACCTCAATAAAGGAATCCAGATTGCATCAATAGAAAAAATCTCGATTCAGCTTTATATATTTTGCAGCACTTTTCGGTACTATGAGATTAAATTGCAGTTTCAATTCCGGGAATCGCAGTTATTAATCGACGTAACGGGAAACAGAAATAAGCCGTTGAGTGTGCGTTCGATTGATTTTCACGATTAAATTTGAAAGGGGTACCTACATTTAGGTAGTAATTGTGCCATGAAGTTCACCTTTTTCATGATAAGTAAGTAAAAATATTTTTTTAAACTAATCTGAACCCGCAATCAAACCTTTTTGCGGTCATGGCAAATCTACTACACCTATTTATCGAAATTATTAAATCGGTAAAGTGTGAGGATAATTTGAAATACGATGGTTTGTAGGGGCGTGCATGCGGTGCATATAGGCAATTAGGCAGTGCCCACCTGATAAATGAAATGAGATAGGCAGTAGGTACTTACAAATGTGTATTTAGGATGAAAACCACTGATTTCAATGTAAGTACTGTAGAGCTTTATAGCCAAACGAGTAAAACCTTTACGTCTACCAAGGTATGTTCGAAATATGAAAGTTGCTTTTGAATATTTTTGAGTGACGCGTAGAAAAAACATTGAATTATGCTATGATGCTACAATGAATTATATATGATAAGAATTGAAAAATAATCAAAAAGTAATTAATATAAATAAATAAACAGAAAATAATAACAATGTAAAGAAATATTGATAGCAGTCAGCAGAATAACAGAGCTAAGTATAGTTGTGATATGTATTGTGGTAGAATATAGTTTGATTGAATATACTACGAGAATTCGAAATAATTATATACTCGAAATAAAACCAATGCCCGCCACTGGTGGTTTGGTTTGCAAGTTCGACTCGCACTAGATATACTCGCACTTTGCAGATTTTTTTTAAACTGGCTCAATTGTCAGATGGCTTTAATTAAAAACAGCAATTAGTAACACTTGTGAAAGAAATTATAAATGTATAAATTGGGAGAGGACTAAGTGGTCCGGCCCATTGGGAACGGAATAATTGATTCGTGATATAAATGGTTATTACGAAATTAATGAATTAAATTAGGGAGCACTTTACATTTTTATATTTAAAAAATACAGTTTTTTACGAGTCGAACTTTACTAAAAGAATTTTTAAACCATATTTGTGTTGTGCACCTACAGGATGTTTCTCTTTCTAGCGCTTTGTCCGGTTCCTAGTCAGGGTACGTTTATACACATATTACGAGTACCTACATAAGAGATAACTTAAATAGCCAATGAAAGTACCTAGTAGTTAATAGTTGACCACAAAAATTTCAAAGTAAAGTAGACAGTAGACATGACTGTGTCGCTGCTGGTGAGCAGGAACAAATTAACAAATTGAATAATTATAATATGAGCAATAAAATAAAAAACCGTTAATTGCATGACGATCAGCGAGGGTGACGAAACGTACAACTATCACTTATATTTAAATACACACATATTATATACAAAAAAATATTTATAATATTTTACAGAATACCAGTGATCGGTGACTTGACGGACACATCACTAGTGTGCACATACCTTAATTGCGGGCTTAATTAGTTTGTAATTATGTATGACCGCTGCGGCTAGGTATGACTGCTGCTAACGATCAACACACGTAAATTTCGTGGATTTAGCGCGTAATCTACGCGGATTAGTGGTTTAGAACGCTTTTACACTAGCACCGGGTTCCTATATTGTACTATGCGTAAGTGTAAACTGATCGTATTGGTGTCAGAAGTAACGAGCCGTTATAGTCGTTCCTATAAAATTTAACGAAGCGTCATTTCTAAGAACACTTTTGAGTATGTCAAGTTGACAATTCCTACCATCCGTTAGCAAAACCACAAATTACGTAATAGCTGCGCGGCGCGCTAGACAGATAGTTCACTCGGAACATAAGCGTCATTTCGTTAACGTACACATTGACATTGCGTTTACTCGCCATCTCGGACGGTTCCGGCCGAACTTCAGCGGGCTGTCACTCACGAGTCACGACACGACAGTTTACTAAGCTTATCACACTCCGCGAAGCTCAGTTTTGACGATGTTTATTAAAGGCGCATGGTAAGAAACGAATAAAAAAAATGCGTAACATGGACGAATGAGACAGAAATACAATTTCTTGAATAATATCAGGCGGAACCTATTTTATGGAACTTCTATATCGATAAAAGTTGCGAACTTTTTGCGAAACCACCGCGAATTAGTTGCGAGTGTAGAGTTTTGGTTATGTTGGCGGAAACTTCGCGCCGCAAATATTGCTCTGTCTTCCCATTTAGGCCTGGACGTATGATAAGATGAATGTATAAACTAATCAATGTGTCAGTGTAATAAAACACACTTACTTATTTCAAAAATTCAGAATAGCATCCCTAGGTAGTAAGCCCAATTTTGGCAGTTGTTTTAGACGGTGGGAGTGGCCCTTCTGTATTTTTTCTATTTTGTGGCAAAACTAACCGTTTCTCAAATATAGGAACCGGGCTTAGCCATCCCAGCCCCTCTAGCACGCGCAACAAACCACGATATGATACGAAATGATATAGCGATTTATCGTCTCTTTACTTTGAAAATATGATAACATAGCCACCATTATGACTTTTTAATGAAACAGTGATCATGTCCGTGCCTGCGTCTTTACGTTTATGCTTTTTTCGATAAAAAAAACATATTTTGACAAAAAATATGCGATAAATCGCTATATCATATCGTATCATATCGTGTTTTGTTGCCCATGCTAGAGGGGCAGGTTACGCAGGTTGCAAAGTTAACGAATGGGGCTAAATGGTCTAACGCGCTGGGGACAAAGGGGCTAATTGAGAGCCGGAGAGTACTTCACTGATCTGGCTGTCCCTTTCCATGGCCTTCAGAGCGATAGACGGAAAGACAAAATGACGAACAGACAAACAGACGTTATCCAAGCTAAGACTTATTTGCCCTAATTATCTGTGAGTTTACACTCCATATTAAAACTAAGTATTAGTCTCGCAACGTAATCAAATTGTAATATGATGCAATTTTAAATGATAATAAGTAAGTAGTCAATTAAGCCAAGTATTAAACCAACTAAGTCGTATAGTGTAAAAACGCTCCTATAGTGACAACGCTTAAGCCTTTAGCTATTATAGTGTATTAATATAGGTACTGTGTTTAAACATTTCGGAACAGATTTTCAGAATAATAAATTTAACTGCATAAATAAGAATTTTATCGTTAATTTCATTAACACTCGTCAATTTAATTTGCCCGTAACTTTTAAAACATTGACCATATTAAAACTCTCGACGTTGATCTTTATCAAAAACCGGCTAAGTGCGAGTTGCAATCGCGTCGCCTTGCCACTTTATTTTTAATTGATTGAATTCTTATAGGTTTATATGTAATCAACAAGTATGCAACAAGCAAAGAACAATATTTTTTTTCAAAATTTTAGGCGCACTGGTTTCGGAGATCAGGTGGTAAATTTTCGTCTTCTTTAATGAATAAAATCAAAACTATTTATTTTATAATAATAACAAAAATATATTTGAGATCCTCATAATATGTCCTTTCATTTGATGTGTGGTGAGACACAGTAAGGTTTGCAAAACTTTTTTTTATTTTCCTTAATTATTTATTTACTTTGCACATCTTTGTTTGGGTCACAGGATTACACCATCCTTATAAGTTTTACCTCATTTGGTCCAGTAGATTCGGAGTAATTTAATATATGACACAGTAAGGTTTGCAAAACTTTTTTATTTTATTTTTCTAAATTAACCCCGAAAATGCCCCTAATTTAAAAAAAAGTACTTTGCATATATGTATGTGTTTGGGTCACAGGAGTACACCATCATACTAAGCTTTATCTGATTTAGTTCAGTAGATTTGGAGCAAATTGGCTGTGACAGAGGGACAAACAGACAGACGCTCGAGTGATCCTATGAGAGTTCCGCTTTTTTTTTGTACGTACCCTAAAAACTGTCTACAAAACCGAATGTACCTCAGCTGTATTAACGAATCGACCGAACCGGTCGATTCGGTAATACAGCTGAGGACCGAACTAAGTGGTGTAACCCGCTGGGGACGCAGGGGCTAATTGAGAGCCGCAGAGTACTTCGCTAATTGGGCTGTCCCCTAACCATGTTTGTAACGATGTTCTTTTCCGCCCCAATAATTTGATGCGATGTTTTGCGAAAAGCACCCTTGATGCTAAATAAAATTGAGTATTGACGAATCCTTAGAAATCCTTAGAAGTTTGCTGTAGCGAATTAGTGGTAATTTAAAAGAATTTGTAAGGCATCATTGATTCTTACTCTTACGACAATTCGTCGTAAAATGTGCCATTTGCCAATTTTTGTGGCCATTTTTGTGGTATTAATAATTAGTATCGATGAAAAAAAAATACTTAAGATTGAAAAAAAGTTATGAAATAATCAAGATGAGTTGTATTGTCATCGCCAAATCCCCTGCAAGATTGAAACTGCATTGCAATTATTTAATGTTATTTTTCATGTCATAAATTAAATATCAGAACTACAGTGCAATGATAAGTACAGTAAATAGCTACCGACAAAAAATTACAATATTTACAGTTAAAGTAGAGTTCAAAATCAATTGAAAATGGTAGAGCTTTTTAGGGTTCCGTACGTTTACATGCCTATAAATTCGATAACAATATAAAACAATAAAGGTTTTAAGAAGTTGCTAGATGCAAGCTGCTTCCAACCAGCCAATCTGGATGTCATTTGGGGATGTTCATCGTTATTAGGGGAGGCTATGTTCAGCAATGAACGTCCTATGGCTGAAATGGTGGATGAAGTAAGTACGGAATCCTCACTGTGTAAATGATCATCATCAACACCAGCCTATATCAGTTCACTGCTAGACACAGGCCGCTCAAAAATGAGGATTTTGCCATAATCGCCACGCTTGGCAGGTGGGTTGGCGATCGCAGTTTGGCCAATGGTGGAGAGGAGACGCTGCTGCCCGTCTTCTTGCGGCGGTTCTCCTATAGTTGCCTCTTACGACACCCATAGGAAGAGAAGGGGTGGTGCAATTCTTTTAACGTGCCGACACGACACGACGGTCTGTAAATCCGACTCGCAATTGGGCTGGTTTTTTTTTCTGTCACAAAGTATAAAGTGTACCTTAGCTCTTAGTATTGATGAGGGCCTTTGTAACTTGTACCCGAAAGGTAAATATAGACATTGTTGGTTTCTCCTTTGATAAATTGTCTTTGAATGTCCAATATCTAGTTGCCTCCGGGCTAGATGGGACGATGAATGTTAATAATATATTTATAAATTAAAATTTTGTACTTTTTATTGTTTGTTATACTAAGTACTAGATTGTACCGTTCCAAATGTATTCTTTTCTGTGAGCTGTTTGTTTTTTGTGGTTTGCAATTTTAAAAAAAATCTTATTTCACGAAATAAATGTACAATTGGCGGACTCAATGCCTTGAGGCATTCTATACCAGTCAAGCATTGGGCGAGGCAGAAACATTGAATGGCGATGTTTAGACACCTATCCATTTAAAGGTCGTCTTTTGTTTATTTTGTACCTACCACTATTTAAAAAAATCAAAATTTTAATCATAGATGTTATTTTAAGTGTCTGAAAAACCTTACTTTTATCGAAGTAAAGATATTTTTGATCTATGATTCGATCTTTGGCAAAATCGCAATCAAAATACAACGTCAATGAACTTAAATATAGTTTGCATTCCAATTATCAAGTAATAATTCCCATAAATTATTTACAACATTAAAGGTTCCCCTTAGCCAATTAACCTGCATCATTTTTATATTAGTAAAATAATAGTAGTAAAAAATTCAGACTAAAAAGAATTAGAACACTCGAAACGCCTGGTTATAACCAAAATCGTAATGTTAAAAACAACTCTTTTAACTTCTTGACAAAGTATAAATAACTTAACGAAACATACCGATTTGAACAGTCTTGTTTCTCATTCTTGCGTCAATATTTTGTAGTTGGAAATGTTAACAGTTTTACTATGAATTATATACATATTATTATTAATAAACTAATTTCCCACTAAACCAATGCCACCAATAAGTTGTCACATTTTCCTCCACTATTAAGCAGTGATTACTTAAACCTCGTACTCAGTGGTAAGTACAAGCCTAAAACGATAATCATGGACAATGGATTTGCAGTGGCTTACATCCAAACAAACTTCTTTTTAGACAAATTAAAAACCTAAAAAAATAAGAAACATTTCGAATAAAAAAAATTGCACGGATTGCCATTTCTCTTCCTTTTTACCCGACTGCCAAACGAGGGTTATTTAAAATTTGAAATGTATCTTTTTTTTTAATCAGTGTTTTTATTCGTATTTTGACATGTCAGTCAAAAGAAGGCTAATATCGACTGAGGTACTACACAGAATCCACAGAGCCAACGCGTTTTTTTTTTTCGAGCACAATGTGACCGTCCAATTAGCGATACGCCGACGAGCGACGGTTCAATCAGCCCTAGGTGGCTAGGTTCGACATTTTCGTATTTTTCACCAGTGCGGAATTGAAAGTCTCTATAGTTGTAGCCGAAACAACGTTTTTTCGTGCACATATCTGGTTTCAAGAATTCCATTTGATTGAAAACGGAATGCAGCATTCATAGTCGTGCGCTGTACTGACTCTGACACTGATATTGTCTTAAAGCTTGACAGTTTTTTGTTGATTAATAACAAAATACATAGATCGTGTTGACTAATTCGAGTCGTCATTATCATCTGGCTTTAAAGTTCACTAATGGACATACGGCTCCTCCATTGAACGCGAGAGAGCGTCTTTGGGCCGTTTGCTCTAGCCACCCCTAGTTGTACGCTCTAGCTGCTTCCCGCATAAGCGATGAGGCCATTGATGTAAAAAGTAAAGATACGGCTGACAGAACAAATCGCCTTGCATTTCCTCCATACATGACACACTAACCCCATCTGTTAGACTTTGATGTCAACTGTCAAATAGCATCATAGAGTAACCACAAAATTACCCATAAGTAACCTTATAAGAGCGGCGTATAACGAAAGAGGAACTAAGAAAAAAGTTTTTATTTTACAGATGTTATATTTAAAGTAGTATCAGAGTAGATATAACTTTTTGCTTTTTCAAATTAAATACGTCAACATAAATTAAGGTAAAATAAAATAATCTTTATTTGCTTGAACACGGTTTGCATAGGTGTTTTAAAATGAACGTACCAAGCATGTTTAGCCAACACGAGGCATGCAAATTAAATATAAAATTGAACTAAAATTAAATATAAAATTAATCTAAAATTGCATTAAATTAAATTAAGTACATAAATGTCAGTCATATCATAATTATGTTGAAATTAATATTTACTATTTAAAAAACTCCTTTATAGTATGTGAGCTTAGCCACTTATTAAATTTTATTTTAAATTGATTATTATTTAATGTTTTGAATTCATAAGGTATATTATTGAAGATTTTTTATACTCATTGTCATACAGCTTTTTTTATACTGAAATGTTATTGGAGTTTTAGTAGTAACAGGATATTTTGATTTCTTGTGTTCCGTGGATAAATGTCAAATGCCCTATTAAAAATATGCATAATTTGCATTACAAATACACATGTTTCAAATATATACAGGGACGTCAATGTTAGTATTGCAACTGTGCAAATAGAGGACGACATGATGTTCGTGGAGGGACACCACATATTGCTCTTATGCATCTTTTTTGGGCAATAAAAGCTTATATTTATCGTAAGTAGTATCACATCAGTAAACTGTAGCGTAATTTAGAACCTACAATGCATGATAGGTAGCAATCGCAGTTTTTGTTACAGATCTAACCTGCTTTAAAGCATAAATAAACTTATTGACTCTGTAAGGATAGGTCCAGATCTGGCGAACGCGCCGCGAATGCACAGGACGCGCGCAGCGCGCGATTTGCGCGCGAGCTACACTCGCGCGGCACGCGATCCATTACTGCAACAGATTGGTGCGCCTCTTTAGCGCAACTCATGCAAGGCTTGTACAGTGCGCGCGATCTGCGCGCGTGCAGTTCTGGTTCACGTTCGAGCCAGTTTAATGGTCGCGTTCGCGCAGCTCTCGCGCTGCGCCTGCTGTACAAAAATAATCTATATGCGTTTTCAAATTTACGTCTTGTTCTAAAGTTAAATCTAGGAACTTCGTTTGTTTTACTTCGTTAATTTTCGTGTCTTTATAATGAATATTAATATTCATAGGTATTTTTGTTTCTGTTTAATTGTATTAAGTAATTAGTAAATACTTTAACATCAACATTACTTTTAAATAAATGATGACTAATCTATACATATAATTGAAGCTATAAAACAAAAAACAATTTCTCTCTCTATCTCTCGAAGTGAAACAAAAGGTATGATTCCGAATTCAGCAGCACGCAGTAGTGCTGGTTTCCATATTTTCTCTATGAGTTTATATGAGATTACATCGACAACCATCTGGTGTAGTAGTTCGCGCTCCCTACTACAATGCCTGGCCGTTGCGGGTTCGACTCCCGCGAGGGGCAAATGTTAGTGTGATGAGCTGCCACGAGCATTTGCACTTAAGTCAAGATTTGCTTAGCCCCAAGCTAAATAATTGGTTGTTTGTGGATACAATTTAGTTTTATAAGTATACGGAATCATACCTTTAAACTTTTCTGAAAAAACTATATCAGATAATTTATATATATTTATTAATTACATTCCACTGTCCTTCGAATAAATTTTTTTTTTTTTACTTATGCCTTTTGTTATTTTTGACATGTTTTTAATTTTTGACTCATAGTGCTTTATCATGTAATATTAAATTAAGTATTCCATAAATTATCATAAAATAAAATATTTATATTACATCGCATGTACTGGACTGCACTCGGTGCACTGTGAGCACTATTATGGCTATACTATAACAATACAACTAATGCACGCCGCTACAAAGTTGTATCGGTTTTGCACGGTAAATATGGCGTTGCTTCGTAAAAATGACAAAGAAGTTGGAAAATTGTTAAAGTAATGTAAATAAGTTTAGTGTTTATCAAATATGCGGCTTATTGGTGAGAAGTAATATTAGAATTTGTTTTAATGACCTTTCTGTCGTAATTTATGCAACCTTTCAGTGAACATTAGGCATTTTTATTTTTTCATACAAATGTCAGATCACGATGACCGCCGACCACTGACTACGTCACATCGGCCTCGGTCGGGTCATTTTCGGGTCTCTTTAGGTCCAACACCCAGACGTATGGTCCGCCCTGTCCTTACGAAGTAATATATAAGTCAATGGATGAGGCTCGCTATTTGGCGAACAAAAATTATTGAAAGAAAGCTTTTTAGGCTATTGTTTCTATGACAATTATAGTAATTTACTTAAAAGATTATAGCTTATCTTTGAAACAAAGGCTCTTTCAATTAGAATAAATCTTTCTTTATAAAATTTTAAACAATCATATTCATTTATTTCATCTTTTGAATAACATTACACTTATACAAATATACGTCATTTTACAATTTAAAGTCATTATCATCATCGTCTATTTATAAGTATATTATCTGTGAAACATAGGCCTCCCCCACAGTAAACCAAATGTGAACCAATATTTATTTTATGACATTGTACCTACATATCCTGTTCATTGAAAAAATCTGTGGAACAAAATAATATTCTATATTATATACAAAAAGCAATACAAGGTGTGGTTTTGTAAAACAACGCCCATCTCAGGGGTGGTAGTATACACGACACTGATGCCAAAAAAAATATTAAAAGAATACCTTAAATTTTTATGGAAAAATCTGATATGAGATCAGGAAATTATGGTATTATTACGCGGACGAGCTATCGGTCATTCTCTTGGGGCAAATTTTGCAGTCGCAAAACTTTTTATTTTTAATTTTATTTTTATAGAAAGAGTTCTACGTGCTATAATGCGTCGGGCTGTGTCAGCGACTTTTGTTCGTTGACGGATCTCCTCATTTCTGATTCGATCTCGGAGAGAAACACCGATAAAAATAAAACACGCTTTCCATAGTGCAATTTCCATAAAATCACAAATTACGTATAGCGGCGGCGCGCATAGAACTGACGGCCGATGGGGGCAGAAAGATTCTAAAAAGGAGCCCACGTACCTACCGGTAAGTGCAGTGTGAGACGTCCACTCAAAGTAGACCGAATCCGCTGGATTCAGGCCGCTTCCAACCGGCCAATCTCGAAGTTACTGGGGGAGGCATAGGCCTAGGTTCAGCAGTGGACGTCTTAAGGCTGAAATTATGATGATGACGAAATAACGCGTAACACTAACAAACAATGTTATGATTTTGGTACTTTTTCTATCGGAATAACATACACCAATTGTTTATGTTAGTCAAATAAAACAGTTGTTTTATTCAAGCAACAGAATTACCCTTAAAGTAAATTTTCATTACACGTCGTAAAACAGCACCGAAACCAATGTGCAAACATGGTGCTTGCAAATTATATATGCAAGCGTAAATTACGGGCTCAAACCATAAACGCGAACAAAGAAATCTCTCCCGATGAGATCGCGTAAACTCCAGATACCGTAGTGGTATTTGCTTAGCAAAATGTGTTACCAATATGCAGTCAAACAGGGCTGTCGCGATTTAACTTTTAAATTTAAACTATTTATTTACTTTTTGACGGGCGGGTATATCTGTCGCAGAACCGATGGAGGGTGAAGTAAACGGGTTCTTAGGTGGTGACCACGCTTTGGCAAATGTAGTGTCGAGTGGATGGACTCGATGGATGGATTGATGACCTCAGGAAGATGAGCTGGCAGTGGCTGAATAAAAAATAGTGGGAGATCGTTCTCTTTATCGCTCTTTGGAGGAGGCAGTCGTGGAACTCAGTGGACTCCAATAAGTTTGTATAATGATGGTGAGTTTCTTTTACAAAACGAATTGACCCGATAGACATTGTCTTGGGAAAATTTGATAATCAACTGGAAAATGAAATAGTTGCCCTCGTAGCAATTCCTCCATAAAGGACGTCCCTTATTCGAATATTTTCCGGAAAACCTTTTTTTTTCTTTTGATACAAAACTGGTACAAATATATCAAGTAATGCTGAGTCAGTCTTCAGTGCCCTCCTTTACATAACTTACGTTCTTATCCGTATAAACTTTTAAACTTTATATGTTGTCAAAACATTATTTAAAAAAGAATAGATACTTTAAATCGATCAACTCTTAGATGCACACCATTAAAAGTTAACACCGTTGACGTTCACAGAAAACTGTATGTACAATCTGTTACGCTGTATTACACAGTTCGAAAAAAAAACCAATTTTCAGATTATGCCCCAATATTTTCAAATTTGATTGAAACTTTTTATTGCAAACCACAAAAAACAAGCATAACACAGAAAATTATACCATTTAGAACAGTATAATTATACGTTTTTAACAATCAAGTTGATAACATTACTGAGTTGAGTGTGTCCCTTTAGCGACAACCCTGCGTGAAGACGGGGCTTGACGGCGCCCATAAAATGGGATATATCGAATTTATATAGCTGTGATACACTCGATGTACTTCATGCACAGGGTAAATAAGACAGTTTCTACAGAATGTGTGTTATATAACAGCGTTTTAAAATATATATATACAATTATGGTGTCTCGTTACTTTTTTAACCTTCAATAGGAATTTCTGCACTCTAATATTTTAATTTAATCAACTTTATAATAATTTAAAATTATATCATTCTAAATCAATTATTAACTAATTTCATGTTATATCGCAATAAAAATGTCACAATGCTCCTTTAATTTACAAGATGTCGTTTAATAAATAATTATTTAACATAATCACCCTGCTGATAGTGCTTTTTATTTATCTTTACTTATATAAAATAGTAAAAAACCTGAGACTTGGGTAACACTGACGTACAGTCGCTGCCAAGCTGGGCTAATGTCGATTCCTTTACAAGGGTAAAATCTGCACGCTAGAAAATGCATGTAATTTGCCTTCAATTAAAAAAAAAATAACTGCATGAAATGCACATATTGAAATTTTGATTTCAAATATAATTGAATGGTCTATCGGTTGTATTTGGACTATGGTTCTGTGTATTTCACGGTAGTTCAGCGACGCGGCGGTTCGGCCGCAGCCTGGGGTGCGATTCTGGATCCCTTATCGTGTGGATGTGATAATTGACAAGTTTACGACGTTTGTTGCTATCTTAACAGACTTCCGAGATGAATGGTGTACTGAAATACGAAGTTGGAGGTAATTTTAATGTTTTGACGGTTAATAAGGGTAGCTGATACTTTAGTATTCATATTGAGCAAAAATATATCTTAAAAATAATAATCTGTAAATTTAAATTAAATATGCTTCAGATGACACACTTATATTTTTTGTCTAAAAGTAAACGATTATATAACTATGTAGACGACCTCCGTAGCCGGGAGGAAAGCATGTTGGACTTGGCGTCGTCTGAGGTTTCGGGCTCGATTCCCGGTCGGGTCAATGTAGAAAACGAACTTTTCTATATTGGCTTGCTCGGGTCTGGTTGTTGTAGTATCTTCGATTTCTATAACACAAGTCATTTGTATTCTTACCTTAGGATCAAAACAATGACAAGTATGTTATGTTGTCCAATATTTATTTATTTATAAATAGTACGAGTTTTCGAGTCAAGAAACTAGTACCTAAACTCAATCCAATTATTTTTAATTTAGAAAAAAAAAAGTTTTCATAACTGACCCAATCCACGAATCGGAACCGAGACCCTTCGCGTTCAAGGCGAATCACCGAGTTCATATGTCATTGGGTCGTCAAAATACATTTGAATATGATACTACGAGCTGTTGCCATTTCAATCCAGTTCTATAAGTACCTACGCAAAATTTCATCCAAATCCGTTCAGTAGTTTTTGCGTGAAAGAGTAACAAACATCCATCCATACTTACAAACTTTCGCATTTATAATATTAGTAGGATGTTATTTGTTCTTCTAGGTATGCCTATCTATTGTTTTTAAACAATCTGTAGTTAAATAATGTTATACCATAATAACTCAGATAAATGTTTTTTTTTTGTTATGTAATGTGATTTTTAACTTTTCCAACAATTTTTAATGCTCAACTAAAGCGAAACAAAAAACAATCAGTCCAGAAAAAAGTTTGCGTGAAACAAAACACAAACCAAAACGAAAAATTGAATAAAACTACGAAAGTTTAATGTTATGTTGGTTCATGCGACTCGCAGCAGACGATCGGGAATACCGGGGACGTTCGGGACCTCACGGGACACGACGAAACCAATCTTTTCAAAATTAAGCTAAGAACACATGTATCATTAATATGAAATCAAGATAGAATTCATTTCAGAACCTTGCACAGTCTTCTAGTTTATTCTAAGTAACATTTTTTTAAACACTTTTTTTTATTAAACTAATATGAAAATAATTTACATCACTAATTTAATGCTAAGTCGCCACTACCGCAACATGTCTGCTGCAGTCTTGCCGTCTAGGAATCAAATTTTGTATAACTATCAATTATTATTCTTCTGTTATAAATTATCTTTAAAAATATTAAACAAAAACAATATAATTAAATAATACTTTAAATCAAACTAACTTATCCTAAAGAAAGCAAGGATACTGGCAGCGTTTCCTCGCTGAATGGCTAAACTAAACAACGGTTTAGTTTAGCCATTCATTGCGAGGAACGAACCAGCATTTTTATTTTCCGAAATGGATATTAATTTTTACCTTATTTTAACATGAATTCATTCTTCTCTTGAGTAATTTAAAAACTTGGCGACTTCTAAGGCATTTTGTGTCGCTCGGCTTAGGATAAACTTCGTGAAGGTTGAACACATAAGACAGGATAGTTGATGAGCCATAAATATTGCTCTAGGTCTAATCTAAAACAGTCCAGACTCCCATGGCTCCGTAGGGACCGTCCTGGTTTTTAATGTTTAGACAGATCTCAGTCTGAGCTCCTAAGTCACACATAACCCTGGTACAACCGCAGACTGAGATCTGTCTAAACATTAAAAACCAGGACGGTCCCTACGGAGCCATCTCCCATGGCTCCGTAGGGACCGTCCTGGTTTTTAATGTTTAGACAGATCTCAGTCTGAGCTCCTAAGTCACACATGACCCTGGTACAACCGCGGCTTGTGTTTTGTGTGTAACGCTTTTCCTTAACTAACCCATGGATCATTGTCGTCTTAAAATAAATAAATTTGAATTTGAATTAACGAATAAAATTAAAGAAGCCATAGTTTCTGTGTCGCTCGGTTCTCATCGGATCTTAGCATATTCTGTCTACAGCAGCCAATATTTGTATCCTGGTATTGTTTGTGTTTGACCTAAATAAAACTTGAATCTCAAAGTTAATTCATATTATAGCCCATAAAGATTTCAAAGACCTTCATCGATTCCATCGCTTTCTCTGGATTTATGCTTGTCACTATTTTCGAAACACCGTGTCTGTATATCACTTGACCGGTTTTTATTTATCAATCAAAATCATTCACATTCAACAATGATCATTGCTCGTTTTAAAACAGGTAGAGGGATAAGAGAGCAAGGGGATAATCCCTCGAGAAAATCCCACGGCCATAAACACATTTGCGAAAGTCAAAATTATTTGAATAGGTACATCAAAAACCCTATTACTCTAGTGTTTACAAATACGAGAGTGTACACATAGCCCTGACTATTCCCAAGCCGAGAGGGCAATAAGAGTTGTGTTGACCCTTTCTATCAATTTTCCTTGTGTGTACCTTGGTTTTAGTTTAACAGTACAACTTTTCTGCCCTTTGCCGATAGACAACTTAGCCCTATAGACAGATGAATGATTTTAGGGTTCCGTACCCAAAAGGTACAACGGGACCCTATTACTTATTAGGCTCTGCTATCCGTCTGTCTGTCTGTTTGTCTGTCTGTCTGTCTGTCTGTCTGTCTGTCTTTCTGTCTTTCTATCTTTCTGTCTGTCTGTCCGTCTGTCCGTCTGTCCGCAGGCTGTATCTCATGAACCGTGATAGTTAGACAAATAAAATTTTCACAAATGATGTATTTCTTTTGCCACTATAACAACAAATACTAAAAAATAAAATAAAATAAATATTTAAGGGGGCTCCCATACAACAAACGTGTTTTTTTTATCCGTGGTACGAAACTCCTTGTGCGGGAGTCCGACTTGCTGATTGATAAGTAAAACTTGCTTAATCAGATGACGAGAATTAGAAAATAACTACCAAGACGTTAGAGCGGATTCGAAATTATGACAAAATTCACAAATACGATTTTTGATCATAATGCTTCTGGGGCTGGACCAAAACAGCATGTTATTATAAACTACTTTTAATTTCGTGAAGTAGGCTTCTAGTTAGTTCTTTCTTACCAGATTCAATTTAAAATTTCATTATTTGACGAATTGAAGTATACGACTGATTGTTTCGTACCGAAATTAGATTATGTTGTTAATTTTTATGTAAGATAAAACCACACAATTTGAAATGGATTTGTCTTTTCTTAATTCAAATTATCAATGGAAACTAGAGGCCATGTTCCTGATCCGAAGCTGTCTGCGTTTTGCGAGCGCATTTCACGTGTGACGTCTGTTATACACATCATAATGGAGTCGTAAAGAAACCTCGCCAACGGAGGTGGAGCGAAAAATTCGGCAGCCAAAGTAGCGCTGGCCAGTGTTTCTAAGTGATGGAATCTAATGAAGATTAAGAATTAACTAGCGGCCTAATCTTTAGAATATGAAGTGATATCTACAAGAAATAACAGAGCTAACCTTACAACGGGCACGACGAATACGCGACGCGGCACTGAGGAGAAGAGGTACATCTCGATTATTTCTTAGATCATAGACTCACTAACACTGATTATTGAAAGCTTTTTGGTACTATTGTAAAAAAAGTATTCATGACCTTCTTTATTCATTAATAATGGTCAAATAGGTTTTCCTCAAAAACTCTAGAACAAGATTCAGTCTGTAAAACGAATTTGTCTGCGCCTTCCCCCGGCTATTGTACAAATTGTGTTAGTTTTCGGAAAGGGAAACGCTAAAATGTGTGTTATATGTACGACAGATTCAATTTAAGTTCTGAAAATTGAAGGGATTTCTGCAACGTCGACCTTTTGACGCCTACGCTAGAAATATAAATAGGACTTTTTTCATGTTTGTACAAGTGTTTGAAACTTAACATCTTTCGAAGTAAGAAATTAATAATATCCTTATATTGTTCGAGGTAAAACTTTTTCAGGGAGCACCCTCAGACGAGAGGCAATGTAGAGAACAAATTTTCTTTAATGGGTCAATTTAGGTCTCAACCGATAATCGACCCCAAAGGGGCTTAAAATAATCTCAAATCTGTCAAATCTTGTCAAATCTGTCAAATTTCGTACGTAATGACGTAATTTACAGATTTGAGATTGCTTTAAGAGTTCATGGTTACCCCGCTGCACTGTACATTGTACTTACATATGGTACCAAAAAAAAAACTACGTATTCAACATCATCAAAAACATATTTTCGCTTGCTTTGTTATATACTCGATCGACGCATGTTAATTCAAGAGATTCCATAGACTCATATTTATAAACACGTCTTTAAACGAATATATTCAAGGTCATTTGTGATACAAAATACCGGAGTTTTGTATGCTATCAATACCGTGAAGGGTTCTTGTTGTTTAATTGCATACATTTATTTATTTTATTTTATTTATTAGGACAACCAACAAGACAAACACTAATACAAGAATGGTACATATTCTGACTTATATTGACTTAAAGCTTAGCGTTGTCTTAATTATAGGCTGCCACGGCATGCAATGTGGAATACAGCGGGGTTACCATGAACTCTTATCGTATCGTATCGTATACTCCTTAAATGCTACTGTAAATCCGTTACCGTTGCATTGATTTAGGCGTTAAATTCTTCAGTATTTTCAACCGGGACCCTTAAGGAATCGAGTTTAAAATTAAAAAAAAGTGTAATGTTGTTATGTGTAAGTAGTAAATACTTACACTACAAAAAAACACATATGACCAGGCGGTAACCATGAACTCTTAAAACAATCTCAAATCTGTAAATTTCGTACGTAATGACGTACTTTTGGTTCTAATGGTAACAAGTACTCAAGACGCAATTATACATTCCCAAATTAGTCTGAACATTGTAAAAAAGACATGATAAATGTTATTATTCTCATGGATGTATATGGATAAAAACCGTATAAAATTTTGTCCTATGGATACAGCATTGGGTAAAAACCTGATGAAACTATTACTATTAAAGACGAGAATTGGACTCTATGATGCGCACTGGAAAAGGCCCCATATTTCCAAAAGAAAACCAACAAGGTCGGAGGTCGATTAAAATTATCAATCAAAAATATTATTAGCTTAATGCAGCAAATTTGTAAAACCCCTTTATAAGTACGGCTCCTAGTGGTTTCTGAGACATTCCAGTCTTGCCAAGATTCCCCATTTTGCGCTGTGAAATATTGTGATTAAGTTTACTATCGTGTTGCTAAATCAAGCTTTAGAAGAGCGATTAGGTACAGAATGAGGTGAACAGTAGGTACCTTTACCTAGATTTAATGAATGGGACGTTTAAGTCTTTGAGAGTTAATTAATAGGATTTTCGGCTGACCAGATATTTCTGGAATGAAAATGGAATAGGCTAATTTAAAGACTTGGAGTTGTTTCAGAAGGATGAATGTTTTTTTAGCCATCTATTTTCAATACACTTTTACTAGCTTTAATTTTTAACTACTCGTATTGAATTAACTCTTGGTTGTCGGTTTAAATTTACTTCCAATATTATTGTATATTGATAAGTGTAAAATCCGTATACAATAATTTGGTATATTATAAACCTGATCTGATGATAGAGACTGGAAGCGGATATAACTCTTTAATGGGTACTAGTAGATCCTTCCAGTTTAGGCTCCTTTGATTCGTATTGACAACTCTCATACAAAATAGTGAGATATGCCGTGTGGTGTCGGCACGTTAAAAGAATTGCACCACCCCTTCTCTTCCTATGGGTGTCGTAAGAGGCGACTACAGGAGAACCGCCATAAGAAGACGGGCAGCAGCGTCTCCTCTCCACCATTGGCCAAACTGCGATCGCCAACCCGCCTGCCAAGCGTGGCGATTACGGCAAAATCCTCCTTTTGGAGAGGCCTGTGTCCAGCAGTGGACTGATATAGGCTGGTGATGTGATGTGATACAAAATAGATTGTTTAATCGTTTTTGAAAATACCTACGAAATAAAATTTTCTTAACTCTCTCTCCGAATTTTTGCCTATTCTTGGTTGTTTTGCTTAGCAAGGTAGACTTGAGAAGCTAAAAGGCTGTTCCGTTATCTGATCCCACCCACTGTCGGCTATACATTTTGTCACTTGTTACGACAAAGATTAAAAGCTAAGCTAAAACAAATGGGACGACTGGGAAACTGTTAATATCTACACAAATAAGATCTTATAATTATACCAAGTGATGCCCTAAATAAAGTTTAAACTAGAAATCCATAAAAGCTTAACAATAATTTCTCATTGTGGTAATTTAAATTACCCAATTAACTAGTTGTCCACTTCTATTCCAAAAACACCGCGTTTTCCTTTTTTTCCTTGACAAAATGTGCTATATGTCGGCAACACATTTTGCCACTTGCTAAGTATATCAACTAGCACCTCTGCGTATAATATGCCTGCCGTATGTCCTTAGGTCGCTATTGAAGGGATTCCAAAAGATTGTGGCTCGTATCAACTCCTCAGCTCCCTCTCTCCTCGCAGTCCTACGAATTTCCTTGACAGGAACGATAATATTCCGACTATTTTATAGACTACCACTACTTCGGGCTACTACTGCCTTAATGTAAGCTTTCACCCTAACTAAATCTGTCGTTTAATATCATATAGCGTTTCCGCCCATAAATTTTAAATTAAAGAAGAAATATTCGCGATCTCTCACGTAGGCAGCATTTGCAAGCGCGTCGCGTCTGCGCTGTTCATCATTGACGGCATACACAGGTGTAGACTTTTATTGAGATAAATGCCTGTGGCGCGCGCCAGATAGCGGTGTACCACCTACTTAACTTTAGTGCTGGTTTTTATAAAACTTTCGGGATTGGCTTTTGGGGTACGGTAGGGTAAAAAAATCGACGTGGTACTCGCATATTCATACTTAAGGTGCATTAAAAAGTTTCTTAAACCTATGTTATCAGATTAGCAGTGGTATACGGAATTATTTTTATATGGACCGAAGATAATATGACAAATGTAAATAAGTGCTGTAACAGAAGCCCTGGATCATTAGCGAAATTTCGAAAAAGACTGTCCAGAAGAAGCTGATAAAACAGATTAAAAAACCCGGCCAAGTGCGAGTCGGACTCGCGCACGAAGGGTTAATTATCTATAAAAACTGAAAAAAAACACGTTTGTTGTATGGGAGCCCCCTTAAATATTTATTTTATTCTGTTTTTCAGTATTGAACTCTGAAAACTCACCAAACATAAAACTTACAATTGATGTTAACAGAAAGCTGATACACAATTTAGGCCGTCTTACCTCTAAAAGTGATCAGTCTTTTAGGCAGCAGACCACTAAAAGAAAAGAGGAAAGCGGTTCTGATTAAACTAATGGTTAAAAAAATTTTAGACCTTCCGGAAAAAAATATCATTTCTCAATTCTAGTCACTAAGTCCACAACCTGTCTCTTGATACAAATAACCAAAATAGCATATTCCTTCAACTCCCAAGCGCTATCCGGATTCGATTGCGACGACCTCCGTAGCCGAGAGGTGAGCATGTCGGACTTTAAATGGCGCCGCCATCTCTGAGGTTCAGGGTTCGACCCCCGGTCGGGTCAATGTAGAAAACGAACTTTTCTATATTGGCTCGGGTCCGGGTTTTGTGGTACAGTCGTTGTTTCTGATTTCTACTTACCTTAGGATCAGAGAATATATGTGATGTCGTCCAATATTAATATAATAAAATATAATATACATAATATATTATATATAAATTTAAATATGTATAATCTTTTTTATACACGGTGGACAGATTACTGCAAAAAACTATGGTATACTTTTTTAACTAATCCTTTTGAGCCAATCTCATATCAATGAAAAAGCTATAAGCTTTATTACTAGTGCAACATTCCCGATCGGAATAAAAAACCGGCCAAGTGCGAGTCGGACTCGCGCACAACGGGTTCCGTACCATTATCTGTAAAAACGGCAAAAAATCTCGTTTGTTGTACGGGAGCATCCTTATATTTTTATTGTATTCCGTTTTTAAGTGTTTGATGTTATAGCGGCAACAAAAATACATTATCTGTGAAAATTTCAACTCTCTAACTACTACGGTTCATGAGATACAGCCTGGTGAAAGACGGACAGACGGACAGACGGACAGACGGACAGACGGACAGACGGACAGACGGACAGACGGACAGACGGACAGACGGACAGACGGACAGACGGACAGACGGACAGACGGACAGACGGACAGACGGACAGACGGACAGACGGACAGACGGACAGACGGACAGACGGACAGACGGACAGACGGACAGACGGACAGACGGACAGACGGACAGACGGACAGACGGACAGACGGACAGACGGACAGACGGACAGACGGACAGACGGACAGACGGACAGACGGACAGACGGACAGACGGACAGACGGACAGACGGACAGACGGACAGACGGACAGACGGACAGACGGACAGACGGACAGACGGACAGACGGACAGACGGACAGACGGACAGACGGACAGACGGACAGACGGACAGACGGACAGACGGACAGACGGACAGACGGACAGACGGACAGACGGACAGACGGACAGACGGACAGACGGACAGACGGACAGACGGACAGACGGACAGACGGACAGACGGACAGACGGACAGACGGACAGACGGACAGACGGACAGACGGACAGACGGACAGACGGACAGACGGACAGACGGACAGACGGACAGACGGACAGACGGACAGACGGACAGACGGACAGACGGACAGACGGACAGACGGACAGACGGACAGACGGACAGACGGACATACAGACATACAGGCGGACAGATGGACAGCGGAGCCTTAGTAATAGGGTCCCGTTTCACCCTTTGGTACGGAACCCTAAAAACGGCTCAATTCTACGGAACTAGTTTATTTCAGTACCACATAACTTTTGGGATTGTTTTTTGTCAGCGATTTATTGTTCAGTTATGCCTCCGTAAGCGTTTGGAATACGTAATACGAGATTTCAGTGGCTAGGTCAGTTCAAAGTTATAATATACTATTTACGAGTCATTCTTTGGGGTCAGTTATCATGGGATTGGACGTAAAAGTAATCCGGGCGAAAGGAACTACGAGAATAAATGCTACGTGACTCGATAAACTCGAATATACGTGTGAATGGTTGCTGATAGGGCAATAATCTACAAATATATGAATTTATGCGTAGTTAGATTGATCATTTTGTAGAACTAAAAGAAATAAGTTTTCATAATACATATATTTGATTTGTATTCTTTTGAAATTGGTTACTTACCGGCATAGTATTGAATTTAATTTTTATTGTTATTTAAATAAATATATTTATTGTTTAATTTAATATTTTCATGCCGCTGAACATAGTCAACAACGCACTATATATTTCAATTTTTAAGATCACTTTCTATGTATTTTTTACCTTTATTTTATTGTTTATTCCCTAATGGCAAATATACAACTTAGATATAAAAACACAATATATCACTTGGGTGTGTACTCATTATTTAGGAGTATTTGCCGACGCATTATTAAATCAAAGTGTTACAGTAATTTTAAAGATAACTAATGTTTAAATACTATACTAAAATATAATCTAAATATAGTCACTAATGTCACTATAAATCGTAAACACTTTCAGTACAGCCACTAGTAACTCATAGTGAATCGCTTAAGTCTTAAAACCATAGTTTGTTCATAATTACTTGTTTTTAAAAACTAGTTACCATTTGTATTCAAGTTTACTCATTAACTCAAGAGTTTTAAGTAAAGTTTAACATCCATTAGTTAAAAACTACGATAAAATAAGTGGAGTTAACTAATCAGTTTAACTGGGTTTAAAATATATTTAGAAACTGTTTTAAGTTAGCTAAGCTGCGTATTCATTTAATTAATTCGATAGATAGATACTCTTTATCTCTAGGGAGTGCATACCAAAGATGTTATAGTTGATGTTTACAGAAAAAAATACAATTTAGCGATCTCTTCCAGACAACCTTAAATGCTATTACAACTTTCGCAATTTGGGCACAAGTGATTTCGGGATCGACGCAATATCTTTTTCTCTTCCATGCAATTTTGACTCTCAGTCATATCATTCCTCACAAATATAAATAAATAAATAAATCAATTTGTAATTGTTAGGTAGTCCTCTAACTATCCAGCCATCAACACCAACACATCACTCTTCTCGTTGCGAGCTTCTCATGTAAATATAGACGGTGAATTTACATTTCAAAAATCGATTTTATGCTCAAATACTATTTTTTTTTCTGTCCCTATACAAATCCTATTTATTTGTTTTTTCTGTGTTTTGTTTCTTTCGTGTAGTGTTCAATTAGTAGTACCTATCTATCTAAATAAATATTTATATTGTTGAATACTTGCGGCGTTTTTGCACATTTAGTGGAATTCTGTCTTCGAATCTCAGGGTATACTGCGGCTAAAATCACAAGGTAAACCGAGGACCGTCTGACAATAATAGCCAAATACGTCTGGACTAAGGCAAATGTTTTATCAACAAACATTTGCTTTGACGTGGAAATTGAACCTGCTGTCTCCCACGCAATAGCTCTGGGTGAATTCAGATAGATCTTAAGACGATAACAAATATATTTGAGAGTTTGAGATGTTTCGTTCGTTTCTTTTGATATACATCATGTATATTAAATGGGACTCAGGACCCTTTATTGTCTTAACTCAATATTTTTACAACTCACGAAAAAATACCTTGAGAATTTGGAAATACATAAAAATTATACATACATATTTATTTGAATGACTAATATTGTTATTGCAAAGCAGTAGGTATTATGCATTTTTGTAGTAACTTAAATGATTCGGTAATAGGTCCTGATGATCTATTTTCTCCTGAAGTAGGTTTCAGAAAAAACCGACAAAACATATTTACAATTATCCTATCTGTTAAAAATATGTTTTGTTGGTTTTTTCTGAAACCTTAAGATCAAAAGTTAAGACTTATTTGTGACGAGATAACAAACTATTCATTTATCACAATTATTTAAACAGCACTCGTAATTGAAGATTAAGTTCAACCATTCAACTCTGTAATTATTCGTTAAAACCATTTTATAGCGATTCTACTCCGGTCGATTGGCCGTCGACTTTCGAGCCGTGTTCAGTGATTCTAATGGAACGATTAAACTCAGGGCGGTGCCAATTAGCATTTACATTGAAGCTCCGTTACAAGCTGATTTATATGGCCTATTGATGGGGACGGCGATGGTAGCGGATGTGATTGATATTCTATCATCGATTCCAGTTATAGTCTGTTCTCAATAGTCACTTATATAAGGTATCTGTTTTGTTATAATGAGCCACTTAGATGATTAGGGAAGGCCCTTTGACGGAATATTTGCTTGCGACTGCATTGTATTTTTAAACCACTTTGAAATATCCACATTATGGTTCTCAATTTATTTGCATATTTTTAATGTTTTGTATAAAAAAAGTTATGCGTGGACGATGACCATATACATAAAACATACAATAGATACATTTATATACGTACGTTTTACTGCGAACTATTCGTTTTAACATAAATATGCGCCAGGCAAAACACACACTGCCATGATCTTTTAGTAAGAAATTGACATCATTTTGTTACGTGGGACCTGACAGAGAATTTTGTCAAAAATACACCTTAGAATCAAACCATATCAAAAAAGCCCGGATTCTAAATTGACGTAAAACTAGCGGCACGGAATTTGAGCGCTGGCCGAAAGTTGCGCAGCAGACCATTACGATTATATGATTGGCTAGTCACGCGCCGCGCCTGCTCAGCCGGCCGTGATTGGTACTTTAATTTGGTCTTTGATACAATGACCGTCTCGTAAGATGCGCAAAGCGATCCTCACTCTTTGACCCAGCGCTGAACATCGATGACTGTTTATGCAAATTAACACTATGCGCGTCGACGTGAAGTAATACTACACCAGTCGGATTTTCCATATAAAAACTCATTACGTTTATTATATGTTTCTTTGAAATTCAACTTACTATTTTCAGTATTAAATAATATAGTTCTTTATCCTAATTTCCGATTGTTTCTGCCTGTGTGTAACATAATGACCGTAAAATCGCTGGGCCTCTAGATATAACATATCAATCTGAATTAATATTCACAATTACCAAGAAGTAGAATACGTTCGGTGGTAACAGTGCCAAAATCAACATCTGTGGATTGATTATGTTTGGTCACAACGTCCATAGACGTTAGTAACGGCTATCTGCGCCTGCAGTGCCACCACCACTTGGCTCCGTCTTGCATGCGAGAGTTATATTACTAGATGGCGGTGTAGTTTCCACAGCTTTGAAACAACAGCCAGCCAGACTGTCTCATACAAAGTGCTATTCACGCTCTGAGCATGGAAATAAAATAGGATAATTTGCATGCCACTATGGACTCTTTTTAACACTTTACTAAAGCAGCCAGTTGCTCTTTCAATATAAAGCAGGGTACTGACCTAGCCGTGTATCCTGCTTAATAGAGTATTTCAGTCGGTTTTCCAAGCGGATCCCAGGTGAAAATTTTCTTATACAGCTCTATAAAGAGTATTTAACATAGTATCCGCTTAGGTGCGCAACCAATTTCACCATTTGTATACATTTTGTTTATGGCGACTGGTTTTGCCGCAACGGTAAAGAGAGCAATGTGTACAAAATAATCTTGTAAAAATATGCTCGCTTACGCAGAATTACTTATACTTTGCTGATAACTTACCACGCTCAAGGTTGTGACTGCGCATACTGCAAATAACATGCACACTCGTAGGAAATGAATGTTGACAGATACCTATTAGTCGAAAACATTAAAATATGAGATTACGTGAATTAACTTGAGGATAATAGCTGTAGATCCACACACTGCCAAGTGGCTCTGTCTATCAGGGTACAATACATTGGTTGTGGTTTTGTCATAGCTAAGAAGGAACAGCCAGATACCATGAATATCGAGAGATATTATTGAAACAAAAATAACTTTCATAAAATTACTTGCTCTAATTTCATCATAGGAAGTCTGAAGACAAGTCTTAGCGAATGCTTAAGTCATAAATTCTGAGACGTAGAGAGTCAAGGTACCTTTATAGATTTGTTTCTCGGGATAAAAATAGAAATGTAGTTTTCTGACATAGGACTAAATAAATGACTAAAGGATATAATAAAAGGAACATGTAGCAGTGTTTGTTCTCGAATAAGGAACACGATTTAGGAAACGTAGTAAGCGCCGTTCGATACGATAGAGCGATGATATAAGCAAAGAGGGAGCCTGTATTTTAATCATATCTTGTGATTTGAGGCTGTGGTGGTCTGATGTGCTTCTGCGTACTCGCTGTACGCCTAACGTCAGGGCACAATATAGAAATACGTAATTTGTGTTCAGGGTCCCTGTTGTGAATCAGCGTCGTGATATGTCCCTGGCTGTCACGACAAATGCTGAGCGGGGGCCTTTTTAACTCATATTCTATTCTTCTTTTTCATTCTGTGTTGTGTCTTGTTTCATTTTTTTTTCTTTTCTATTCTATTTAAAGCAGGGCAGCTGAAAAAGATGAGACATGCCTATGTCCTGCGGTTACACTGATGTAGACGCACCATTTTATGATAAGGTAGCCCCACATCTGATTCAAAGGACTTATTGTAATTTTGTAGTAAGTAGTTTAACAAAAGCCAGATAGTGTTGTAGATTAATTTAAAAGCTGATGTAATTGGTGGCGAATAACACTCTTTAAATCTTTTTAAACTACATTTTATAGTATCAAACACGGAATGTCTGAATGATTAAGTAGCATGCTTGCCTTTATGAATGGATAATAGAATAACTGCAAATGTTTTCAGAAACTTTAAATATTTTAACGTTCATAGACACGAATTTGTTTTATTTAATATACCTAAGCTTGATGGAGTATATAAAAAAACCGGCCAAGTTCTAGTCGCACTCGCGCAGGAAGGGTTCCGTACCATTATCTATAAAAAACGGCACAAAAATCATTTTTTTCTGTTTTTTTGTATTTGTTTTTATAGCTGAAACAAAAATACATCATCTGTGAAAATTTCAACTATGTAACTACCACGGTTCACGGTTTCATCAGACATCAGTTCTACCCTTTGGGTACGGAACCCTAAAAAGTACTGTAGGTAATTGTTGTACAACTTGTGCCTTAATTTCAAGAAATCATGCCATAATTCTTTCGAGTTCCCATAAATTAAGCCAAGTATTTTTAATTTTAGTAAACGAATGAGAATTATTTAGGTAATGGACCACAATGTATTTGGTTTGTTGAAATAACAAAATGAACTTTTGAGCAAAATGAAAAATGATCTTGAATATAATTTGGTGTTTTAATTGTTAACAATGCCGTGCAGTCGTTTTAGTAGTTTATGACTGCGTCAATAGTCAATTTCAATCAGTTAAAATAATTCTTTAGTTTATACTTGATTATTTATGCATTTAAAGTTATATTTTGGTCTATTAAGCATTTATATTATATTTCGCGAGATCTTACTGCTCTACTGAGCTCTAATTCAATTTTATAAAAGCAAAGTTTCTTATTATTTTCATGAAAATTAAAGTAATTATGTCAGACAAAACAACGTTACTAAGCAAAAATTCCCGTTCAATTCTGTAAAATGTTTAACTTGTTAAACTGTTAAAAATATAAGAGATAAATTGTCCGAGAAATACGTGATACGCGTTGAACACGGCAAGTTCAATATATTAGCAGAAAAGTCTTATTGCGCAACGAAAACTTGAAAGAACTTGATAAGTTGAAAGTCTAGTTACAACATTGTAATTCGGTAGGTACTCGAGTGAAATTGTTTTTTTTTAAGAATGGAAGGACATTACGCGAGTTTACGACTGAAGTTTGACAGACAAATACGCCGACAGACGGAACTGCGACAAGCCTTAGCTTCGACAGTACTGTAACTACTGCGAAAAGCGCTTCAGTGCCGTTGAAGCTAAGGCTTGTCGCAGTTCCATGTGTCAGCGTATTAAGCCTTGTATCCACTATTTTCGCGAACCTCTTGCGCTCCGCGCTTCTGCAACTGCTGCAATGGATACGGATTGCGCTCCCCTTTCTGTTCGCCTAAAACCGCCTCCGATTGGAGCGCCGAGCGCGGAGCGCGCACCGTTGCACGCTCCAGTAGGCCGATTCTACTAAAGTAAACTAACAAAACGTAAACGTAAATATTGACGAAACGCAAATAAACGTCAAGTTTCGTATTCTACTAATTCACATGATCGGTTCACACGCACTACGTTCTGTAAAAAAACCTCCAACATAGAATCTATTTTGTTACTGAGTGGGTTCACATTACTTATCGCTGATGAGTGAGTATAGTGTCAAAGTGATCGAGGTTTCGTGACCGATCGAAACGTGAGCCGAAACGCTACTGATTAAGAATTAGTAGAATACGAAACTTGACGTTTACTTGCGTTTCGTCAATAGTTGCGTTTACGTTTTTTTAGTTTACTTTAGTAGAATTGGCCAACAGGAGCGCGAACGTATCTACTATGTGGAGCAGTTACAAGAGCGCGGAGCGCAAGAGGTTCGCGAACATAGTGGATACACGGCTTTATAATTGTCTGTCGAACATCAGTCGTGCAGTCATATAACGCACTTTGACAGGAATGGGTAAGCTGGGAGATGCCTCAGACAAAATTTATTATCTTGTACCTCGTAACACAAGGATATGTTTTACTTTAAAAAGACAAATGTCTATGTTGCGTGGCGCATATTTATATTTTGTTACAGCATTGTAATTCGGTTACTCGTTTTCGGAATTCTCTCCGAAATTGAGGTTTCATTTTATGAACGGTCGATCATTAACGCACTTCGCTACTATCAAACCCCTTTCTTTTGTGTTAGTACTTAGACGTTGTTTTCATGCATAAGAAATGATAAACTTACTTCTTATTATTACGGATGATATACGAAATAGTTTCCAAAAAAAATTATCATCATTAATAGCTTGATTTAAGCATTTAATACTTATCCAGTAAAGTTCGAGTCAATTTCAGACTTTTTAAAATTTTGATACCCAATTTTGTTTTTCTACGAGTACATCAATAAGTATACATTCTACAGCATCTATGTAAACCTGGCCTTAAACCAAAGCTTCGTGACCACTAATTGCAAAACTATTTCGTTGCAAAGTGTTTCAAAGAGGATTATATCAGCGCTATACTTAGTATAATACTTACTCTGAGGCGCTATTCATCATTTATGTAACGACTATATTCATTCATGCAGGCTTCCATTACTGGACTTAGGGTTATTCGTTCATCATTCATGATATAACAACCTAATGGATTTGACGCTAGTACTGGTGCTATTTTAAGGGGCGGTAGACATACCACACACAATCTACAAAAAAATATTTTCTTATGATTTATAATGTAATGAGCTGAGCAGATGTCGTCAAGATCGAGAATTCGTTTTTTTATTTGCTTAACCAATATTCTAAAGTTTCTAAACAATCATAAATTCATTTTTAACGAAATAATTAATTTAAAAATATGAATGATACAAAAAAGGACCATTATAATTAAATATTTAACACAATACCCTTGTTATTACAAAAATATGGACGCTTTTAAATTAATACGACTTGGACAAAATTGAAAACATTAACGGTACGTGTTGTGGGATTTGAACTTGCACCAATAATTTATGTTAATAATAAATAAATAAATATTCACTTCAGAATAAAACAACTGTATACGCAATTGCCTTTATACACGTCTACAATCACAAATCTTCAAACCCACACAAATCAAGTAATTAAATTAAAAAAAACATTACCAAAACCGTACAAAGCATTCAAAGTTAAGTAACACGTACTAAGTCCATTAAATGTCGTTAATTAAAACTTTAAAACACATTGCCGTCAATTACCAAAATGGAAGCAACAGAAATACGTGACCTGAAAACGGATAAACTCGAAATCCTTTGTAACACACCTCTTTACTTCCCGATTCAAATTAAGGTATCAGATTTAGGTGCCACAGCAAAATACATAACAGAAAGCATACTTCTAATATACAGGGTAATTTTAAAATAAACAACAACCTCGCACGAGTAGATAGCTAACATCATAAACAACATCATTTCTTCTACGACTTTTAATAATTTGACACATTTTACTTTCATAAAAAAATAAATAATGTTCTTATCTCAATCATGCGCATCGCATCGCACGCGTCGCGCGCCCGCCTTTTCGTACTGAATGGAACATAGACTTACAAAGGTCATGACTACATTATAATCTTGGAAAATCATTTTAAATTAATGTATTGAGTTATGATAAAACTCGTAGAACAAATGTTGTTGTTTATGATGTTAGCTATTTAGTCGTGCGAGGTTGTTGATTTTTTTTTCATGTTAAAAAATTAGGTATACAGAGTTATTACTCTGTATACCTAATTTTTTAATCAAACATGAAATTTCTATTACTCCTATTAAACCATTTACACGAGGCCATTGAACGAGCTATTTATTTATTTAAACTTCATTGCACGGATTATAAAAAAAAATATCCAAAGTTGGAATTAATGTGTCATTTTTGGCCAATTGACCACTGACCGGAAGAGATATATGAAAATTGTGGGCGGTGCGACAAAGAACAATTGAAAAAAAGCTTGCGTTATATCTTATTGAGTTTTAATAATAGGATTGCACTACGCCAAGCCAATCCAGAATAAGTCAAGTGGTCGGAAGAAGAACTATATTTATCCTGAAAAAAAAGTAATTTTGTGGGTAGTTGTGTAAGTTCTTTTATTTTGACTCTGTCAAGGCGACAAAGACTTTCCTGTTTATTCCACATCGATAAAGCTACTCTGTAACGTTTGTATGAGAAATTTCTAGCCTGTGGCAATATTAGCGGAGTTTAGAAAATTAAGCGACTGCACAGATAATACCTATGTTTATTGGAAAACGTGACTGAAATACACCCACAAGTGATATGCAATATCTGATAATGTTGTTGGATTAATTATAAATTCAGTTCTAGCCTCAGTCTAGTAACTCTCGGTGTAAAACAGCTACTTAATTAGTGATCTCACTTAAAATTTATTAACGATAATTAGCAAAGCACATGAATACATTTTATATTTAACTATTTTATATATAAAAATATGATACTTATTTGTATTTCAAATGGATAGAAGGATGTCCCTTATCATAAGGGGTTTGTTTTTTTGTTATATGCAATCGTAGTACAATAAGGACCTAACCACCTAAGTGCAAATTAACAAAATCTTTTTTTTTTTTTTTTTATTTGACCCCAATCTTGCTCTAGAGCATAGATGGGATCTACGATAGATAGATAGATAGATATCTATAAGTTTTATGAAGAGATATTTTAATCAATAATATCTATTTTTGGTTTTTATAATTCGTTTCTCTTATCAAAGCGAGGAATACATTTTGTAAAAAATAATAATATTTATCTTCATAAAATTAAAAACATGACGTGACGAAAATTATTATGGTATTCAGTCACTTATTCAGAAAGTCAGTCGTTGAAAACTCTCTTTGCCATACAAAAACTGTTCTTATTCTGTAATTTTCATTAAGCAAAGAAAATCCTCAATGCAATTAGACTTTATCGATTTTAGCTTCAGCATCTAACTATCCCGAACTATCTTTTCTTCTCTAATTCTAGTTTTATTTCAATTCATTCGCATAATGTCTTCGTACTGAATTTTAAGTATTCTCTTTTAAAGTCGCTAGATCCAATTCATTTAAATTTATACTCTTAATACACACAGTCGTCTCGCACACTGACATTTGTAAATACGCGGCATCGATGTTGAGCGTTGGGGCAAGGAGTGGGGATCGCTTTGCGCATCATGAGACGATCATCGAATCAGAGACGCGTGTGCGCAGAGCTAACAACCAATCACGGCCAGCGGTGCAGGCGCGTCGCGTGACTAGCCAATCACGTAATCGTAATGGTCTTGTGCCCAACTTTCTTAAGGATATACTTATGTAGGAGAAATATTTATAATATGTCGATAGCAATATAAAATAAATTACCCGAAAGTGCTTCAAGGAAATGTGTTAAATAATTGGTTATTGAGTAATTGTTTTTATAGTCCCAATGAATATTTTAATTTTAATGAATAATTGTATCAATAATATGACATCTTTAATTTAAGTAGTATGACATTTTTATATTGTATTTTGTTTATTGTAATTTTATTATTGATATTTGCACGCCTGTATGCAGGCTGAATACATGGATAAATGATGCTTTTGAGTTCTTCATTATTAATTTTTTTTTTTTTTTTAAATTGCATGTATGATGTATAGTATTCTTGCAAATAAACGATAGAATTTTTTAATTTTGAATTTTTCGCCCAGCGCTTAAATTTCGTGCCGATACAACTACCATGAGGTTAATCACTGCATTACAGATATCTCTTCAATCATTAGCACTGGATCCTTGTAATAAAATAAGTACCAATCCACCTTCGAGCCGCGAATCCAAAGCGAGTCGAGAAAGCATCGCACTCAGCACTTTTTTTGCCATTTGTAATCGTAACAATAAAACCAGGAAAAGAAACGAAATCTAAAAGTTTTATTAATAGATAATTATATTGATGAATGATCATCTATTTATTATTTTGGTTTTAATATTTCGTCATTCTAAGATTTCGTCTCTCTTTTCAAAGCAGGAATACATTTTGTAAAAAAAAAAATATTTTTCACTGGGCAGTATTTTGTCTTCATAAAATAAAAACATGTTCGCGAGAGAGCGCAACAGGATCACTGAGAGTTTATAACTTACTACGTAAGTTCAGCAAACTGCCGTAAAGGTACCTATCGTCAGTGAAGTTCTAATAGGGCGTAAGTTAAAAATTGCTATTTTATAGGAGAGCAAAATGAATATAAGAAATTATAATAACCAAAATTAGAACATCATGTTTTCAGAATTAATTTAAATTAAATCTGTGTATACATTGGTTCGTCTTTTGCTTCCTAATTAGTTGGAACAATCTCGCAATTTTCCTGATCTAATGGCATGATAATCTTGTTATTGGATTAATTGTCAAAATCTAAAAAATGTAGCAAGCTGAAGTGGCAGTGGGCTGGCCATGTCTGTGGTAGAAGCGACGAGAGGTGGAGCAGGAAGGTTCTCGAATGGAGACCACGCTTAGGCAAACCTAGTGTAGGACGCCCCCCGGCTAGATAGACCGATGACCTGAAGAAGGCAGCCGGCAGCGACTGGATGCAAAGGGCGGGAGATCGTGCGCTGTGGCGCTCCTTGGGGGAGGCCTATGTCCAGCAGTGGACTGTAACAGGCTGATATGATGATGATGAATTATCTAACGTTCTGTTAGGTTAGAACTGCACAATGTTTTTCTTCCATAAATAAATAAATAAATATTAGACAACATCAAATCCATTGCTCTGATCATAAGGTACCTAAGTAGCTAAAGCACTTGTGTTACAGAAATCAAAAACAACAACGGTTATATCTCAACAACTAGACCCGTTCAAATATAGACAAGTTCATTTTCTACATTGACCTTACCGAGAACCGAACCGGGGATCTCAAACACAAATTACGTATAGCGACGCGTTTGTGTCTCAGAGCTGGCGTTTTTATTGTGTGAATCTGTTGACTTATTCTATTGAATGAATCTATTAACAATCCGGCTATCTGAAAACTAATCCAACCTGCTACTAAATCTATTGAAAGTGGTTAGCCTAAGGCTGGTTTTACACGCAGTGGTTAACTGAAACGGTTTTGTAAGCGATGTGATATAAAAGCAATCATAGCCCCCCTTAAACAAACTCATGCACGAACGCATGCTCGCACGCGCATACACGCACAGACACACACGCACTTTTGATATTTTGCATGTATCTAAAGCAATAAAAAAACAACCGTTGATACACTGTCAAATATGTGACTATAAGGCTAAGTTGCGGGCCAGCGACCGCGGCGGGCGCGGCTGGAAACCGCTTCCTGAGCTCTTAGGCTCGGTCTATACGCTGCCGGAATCCGTAATCATCCGCAAGAATCCGTTCAAAAAACGACCTTATTGCTTAAGCGATGGATTGAATCCGCGTTAACCCGTTCCGGTTTCCGGCTGGGTATAGACCGAGCCTCAGCCTCGGGCGATAATCGCAACCGCGGCGGCTGCGTAACCGCACAGAACTCCGGTCTCGTGAGTTTTGAAATGAAACCGCTGTTCAACCGCGCGGGCGCGTGTGAAAACCACTTCGTGAGTTCTCAGCCTAAGTCCTCCGTATGTCGACCTCCGTAGCCGAGAGGCGATGACGCCAGACTATGGCGTCGCCAACGCAACGCTGAGGTTCCGGGATCGATTCCCGGTCGGGTCAATGTAGAAAACGAACTTTTTTATATTGGCTCGGATCTGGGTGTTGTGGTACAGTCTTTACTTCTTATTTCTATTACATAGGTGCTTTAGCTTCTTATCTCAGTATCAGAGCAATGTAGTGTACGATGTTGTCGAAAATATAAAAAAAAAACTTTTATAACGATATTTTCGATTCCCTTCGATTCAATTCAATTTTGAAACCGCTTTAAAGAAAATCGTAATGATAAAACGCATAGTGCGAACTAGGGCTAACATTCGAGTTGAGGCTAGTCCAATGCCTCTGAAGTGCAATCTATGGGTCGTCTAGTTCATTACTTTGCTTTGTCTAAGAATAATCTCTCTAACAGTTAGGTTCAACAGGAAATCTAACAGCTGAACTCCGACTGGACCTTTGAAGTAATAAAGCCTTTAAGACCTTACGCACACTAATGTTCAGCGTCACGATCAGCGATTTTGCGACTGCATTGAGTTTAAAGGTAGACTTGAAGTAGGTACATTACAATCGGTAGTCGCATGCGAGAATTAAATAGGTCGCGGTCAATCGCATGCGACAATAGACTAGATAGTTGACAATTTTTGACTGGTTGTTGGCTGGCTTGGCGGTCTTAACCTTTTTATTTTATTTTAAAAATGATTTCAAAATCTACAAAAGACATTTTATAATTTACTTTATGTAAAGCGCGCAGTTGTTTGTTTCGTTAACTATGTTTCAGTAGTAAAAATCAAAACGATAAGACCACCTTAATTGTACATCATTGTCATTGTGTAATCATCAACTGTTACTTCTTTGTATGGTGTGTAATGAAATTTTTCATATACTAAGTGCCTGTTTCACAATCCATTAGTAATTATCGGTTAATTTAATCTGCTAGTTAAGTCATACATGTGTTCTTTAATTAAATTTATTTATTGAGTAGTGCTTACTTTTCGATTGGGAATCAGGCTCTAAATATAATATAAAGACAGACACAGATCAGCAAGCGGTAAATCTTTTTACACGGCCAATTTTAGTTGTTCATACTTTGTATACGGATTGGCATTACCATATACTTGTATCAATCCTTTGAAAAAATACCAACTCAAACTTGCCGTGTATAAATCTATCTATCTATCTTTCACAGTTATAAATTAGTGAGATTTAAAGTTAAGGTTCAACTTGTGTCACTCTTTATTCATACCAAAAGTAACTTGAAAGTCACATACTAAAACTTTCACCCTGATAACATACATAATGTCATAGGTACTCCAACTCTGTATAACATGCTTTAATGAGTAGACTTCAAAACTTCTAAGTTGACCGTACACGGCAGAACACATAAGAACTACCAGTTATTAAGTACAATCTACGGATTTATTATTCTACCTTATGTTAAATTTCGTCGACCGATTTTAAACCTTAAGATATATAGATAGAGTTCAAATCATGCGTCATAATTTGAGGTTTTGTGGTAGCTTGATAAGTTGTTGACTGTACACCTCCGTCCATTTAATTGAAAGCTCCAAACAAGTAGAAACTGGTCGCAAGTACCTCAGGTACTTAAATTCAGTCATGTCTTAAATGGCGACTTCATTAGACTTTCACGTTTTCTGTAACACAATCAAATTTAATATTTAGAGATGCTAAATAGTTTTAATTAATATATCAAAAAAAATTTGAAGGAAAATGATCGATAGAATTAATTCTTTATTCTAAAGCTTCATAATTTATTTTTCTTCGCTAATAATATTTAAGGCTATTTTCCCATCAATATTGAAGAACTTTATTTTAGGTTTCCCTCTCTCGTGAAAATGGTAATACTTAAATTAAGGTTTAAACTAAGTGTGACTATAGTGTAGACTGAATTATACAAAAAAAACTGATGTTACAGAAGTGTGAATTCTGCTTTCGATTAAGCACTTTTTATTATTTATTTATTTATTCCTACCTTATAGATTAAAGTCGATGTAACCATAAAGCATTATCAAATAGAATTGATGACATTAACCTGTCAGGCCAAGGTAAATACACAATAAAAAATCTATTATTACGCGGCCACCGGTGGGTAATTGAAGCTTGATAGGTTTAAAAAACAAAATAATTGTTAATCACATTATACCTATTTAATAGTATCGATATTGTATCTACACTATTAGACCCCCTAATTGAGTGGTTCCTCAAAGAAATTAAGGCATCATAATTGTAAAGATTCTATTTTTCTTTTCGATATGCGACTACAGTTCTTATTACAAAGAATGTAAGTTCCTTAATAGGGTGATAAAGTATCTTTAAAAGGACGAAACAGCTCAAAAGGTTTTCTACAATTTTATATAAACGCTATTGTCTTAGACCCCTTGTGATTTCACTTAGGTTCCATCCGGTTTAGGTAATGTTAGGTAGAAAGGAGCTTGTTGTGGCAGTTCGTAAACTAAAACAATCAATTTCAAACTTCTATCTACAATTATGACTAGGGGATTTCTTGAGTTCTGGAACATAACAAGAGGCGTTGGTGTGGTACAGGTGCGGCGCGAGGATGGTGTGGACGTGGCGAAGTCGTGGCACGGATGTGGCACGGTTGTGGCATGGGTGTGGCACAGGTGTGGCGCGGGCGAGGATCTGAAGGCGTTCGGAGTATGCCTCCAGATATAATAAGTGTTTATTTGGTTCGGACCTATTAATCTATCAAATTGAAATATTGATTTAGCAAACCTTTGTCAATTTATGAACAATTAAAAACGGTCGGGTTTTATACACGGCTAGTTTGAGTTGGTCATATTTTGTCAAAGGATTGATACAAGTAAATGGCAATTTTTATTCGTTAGGTTTATACCTCCGAACGAACGATACATATCATGGCAGACCTTCTGTTACGTACATTATTTCGTTCGGACGTGTAAACGTATTATATTATACTAGCTATTTACATCTCAATCCGGCAATAATGCCAATTCCGATACAAAGAATGAACAACTAAAATTGGCTGTGTGAAAAGATTCACTGCTCGCTGATTATTTTTTTAATTGCTCATACATTGTCAAATAAGCTGATTATTTCAATTAATTAGTTTTATACGTCAGAACGAATGACACATTTTTTTGTAGCCGGCTTTCTGCTCCTTTCTTTCTTTAACAAACACCTCAACTACGCCTCAACCGCGCCACGCACTCGCCACACCCGTGCCACGCCGACGCCTCTGTGTACGTCCCGCGCTTTACTTTTCCACCAATTAACTGCAATTTGTTTCCAACTTAAATACACTTTATGCATAGTCAACAGTCTTAAAACCTACCACAAACACCCTTATTGTCCTTCCTTTGATGAACTTTAAGTTGGACGTTGTTTAACTTAAAGGAATCAACCCACACGAAGTCACTTTTGAGATATGATTTTTTAAAGTTCAGATGTGTATTCTTCTGTGCTAAAGCAAGTAATCATTTGAAAGTTACATTAAATTAAAGGTAAAAAATACAAACTTTTTATGAATTTACTTTATAGAATCATTTCGTTCATAGTTTTTTAGATATTTCATGAAATATGGGTTTGAGTCCTTTCGGCTAATTGAATATTTGCATGAAGTGACCCTTATTTACGTTTCGCTGAAAAGACTCAGATTTGGAAACTTCTTAAAATAAATGATAAAATTATATATAATGAAAAAAAAAAAAGAAATAAGTATCAGTAGCCCGCTTGCCGCGCTTTCCCCGGTGGGCTCTTGGGTGGGTTTTGATATTAAGTCAGCCAAATGTACAGCCATAGTCGCGGCCTGGAACTAAAGTTTTTCTGTGGCCCTAATGTCGACTAGGCAGCCCTCTATTTTCGGAAGTTGCTATCTGCAGTCTGCGATGCGGCGATGCCACTTATTGGTGGCACTCTTTAAAAGAAAGCAATGCATTGGTGATCCTGCAAAATATCGGTTTTTCGTTCCGCCTGCTTGCAAGCTCGCTGAGAGTATCTTCGGCAACGTGGTAAGCGTTCCTCCCTAATTTTAGATGAGGGAGTAGAGAGACACCTCCTTGAAGTATACTTCTAGGCTACAAAAACCTTATAAACCCACAATTCACAAGGCAAAAAGCCAGACCTGGGAGAAATTCATAGGTGACCTTAATTGTGACCCATGTGGATGAGGTGCGCAAGAAGAAGTTAATATGTTACCATATTCTTAGTAATAAATGAATTTGATTTGGTTTAATTTGATTTGATAAGCTGTGCACTCCCAATTCTCAGATTCTTACCGGTATAGTAGCTGGTCTATTCCCAGAGTGAGAGTCCTTCCACTAGTTTCATTAGACTCCATCTGTACAGAATGAGCTGGTCCAAAATGTCTCTCCAACTACAGGGTAGGAACTAGGCGACATAATACTGCGCCCTCAGGCCAAAAAGACTCAAATGGTGTCCCTTGTTGTATGTTAGCGTTAGCGTCAGACTCAGAACCCCTTAGAAATCCCCTGATAGGAATGTTTAATGAGTGTTTTAAATCTGGTCGCTTCCCTTAAATCTGAAAGGATGGTCAGTTAGTTTTTCTCTGTAAAGAAGGGAGACCGGCGGACACTCCCTCTAGATATCGCCCGATTGTCTTACTCGATGAGATAGCTAAAATATTTAAAAGAGTTTCAGCCCATCCTTGAAGAATGGGTAAACCGCTGCCACAGGCAGAATAAACATTGCCTTGCCAGCATTTAACCTTTTTCGTCGCTTTTATTTTTGACATTTAATAGTATTCTGACAACTCTTTTCATCTTTGGATTCTGTCGCCACTTTTAGTTGATGTAACCTGCACAAGCACTCGTGATAAATACACTCGCTACTGTGGCTTAGATGACTAACTTTATAAACTCCAAAGATAAAGGGTTGCTTTTTCATAAAATGTAAAATAGCCTCAAATAAAATAGGAACGGCTCTCCTATAATGGAACCTGAGAACGGCTGAACCAGTTTTCATGGTTTATTTTCGAATTCGTCTCCACCCTGAATAGTATAATAAATAAATAAATATTGGAAAGCCTGCCTAAAAAAATTGGCGGTTAGAAGTTCGCCGGGTCAGCTAGTTGATTATATTTCATACAGCCAATATACGAAATTTTTTTTTGATATAATAACGTTGTATTATTAATTAGTTTATAATCGTTATTTTAAATAATTATAATATTTACTACAAACAAAATACATATAAACTAAGTCTGAATTCTTTTTCTGAATGAATATATGACTCTCGTTATTTTAAATTTAATTTAACTGAAATGATAGATTGTATGGGTTTTTTAAGTTAAATAATAATGCGGAGTCTTTAATACATAATCATTTTATCAGAACTGACCCAGGCAGTTTGAGTCTTTACAGCTGAATAAAAGTACGGAGCTTTTAATAGATGATCATTTCATCAGAAGTGACTCAGGCAGTTTGAGTCCTTTTAGCTAAATAAGTATGATGCTTACTCCTTAAGAATTATATTTATCTAAAACGACTTAGATGGTTTGAGGCTATTAAGCTGTATTAAAATGACATATCTTCAAACATGTGGGTTGAGTCCATGTATTTAAAAAATATACTTATAGTGTGTTTATTTCTATGATTTGTTCTGGTATGAAAGACCTACCCATAAAGATTATTTTGGCATGCATAACTCATTTTTTGACCAAAATGTGGATTGAGTCCTTTCTGCTAAACTACGTCCAGTTGAGAATCGGTCTAGTGAATTAGAAATTTTGTGGTTGTGTGTCTTTGATGTTGTTAATTATTTACAATTAAATATTTCATTAAAATAATCATAATCACTCAATCATTAACATAAATTTAACTGTAAATGAATATCAATGATTCTTATTAAACAATATATATATATATATATTTAGTGTTAAAACTTTTGTGGCAAAATTTCTCAAACTATAAACCCAACATTACTTTCAATTGATTCGTAAGAAAGGTCCTTTTAAAGCGTGTTTTCCAGTTATAGAAGGCACTTAGGTCCTGTCTTTCAATCCGACCTGCCACTTACAGGACGTGCCTGTCTGAAAAGTTAGTTTCTTATCTGAGGTTCAATTTAAATCAATTTCACTTAAATTCGATGAAATTTTAGCGTTCTATATATTTTTCACAGTTGTTAAAATAGATGAATAAATTAAACAGATTGTTATTTAATTCTTTATTAGTTACATGTTACTATTTTTTAAGTTCCTTGTTGCGGTCTTTTATCTTAACATTTCAGAACAGAATAGATTCTAAAATTTCTGAACGTCAAACATTGTAGATAGGTATTTCGTATAAACTACTCTCATAGACAAAACTGAGGTAACCTCGATCCGCAAGGAATGTCGTCCGGCTATTCTGTCCTTGCTATGTATATTGTAGAAAGAATTTCATATGGGAACTATCTTTGGGAATGGGTAATTTGGGCCGATAAGGTAAAGCCGAAATATGCGATTACAGGTTAAGGTTTTTACCCACTACACCGTATCATACCATGACCGTACTAGGAACGTGTCAGGCAAAACATATTATTTGTATTGAAATGTATGTGTGACACTGTTCCTACTAGACCGTTTCGTCACCCACCAACACCGTCGCGTACCATGCACGGAATATTTTGCCGGTGTTGACAGGCGACGTTGCCAAACCGCTGCTCGCAGGCGGCGAGCCGGTGAGTATGTATTCGGGTTGTAACATGCATGCGAGAGTGAAACGGAATTTCTATTGGTTTTGGACTTTGGTGGATGTTGCATACGGGCATCATACGGAATGTGTACAGAACGCTTTCGATACGTTAAGTGGGTATAGTAGAGCGTATCGTGTCTGATACGCTCCTAGCACGGTATGATACGGTGAACTGGGCAAAAACCTTTAGTCTTTTCAGCGATACACGTTGAGATTAAATTAAGGAGATCCGTAAACAAACAAAAGTCGCTGACATACTCGTAGCCCGACGGGCGAGCTAAAGTGGCAGTGGGCGGAGCATATAGCACATACATCTGCCGATGGGCTCAAAAGGTTTTAGAACGGAGGCCACGTACCGGCCCGCAGTATAGGACGTCCACCCACAAGTAAGACTGACAACAGGAAGATTGCAGGAGGCCTCGGGCAGGATGCAGGCCGCTTCCAATCGGGCAATCTGGAAGTCATTGAGGTCTATGTTTAGCAGTAGACGTCCTATGGCCGAAATGATGAAGATGAGTATTCACCAGCCAGCAATTGCTTATATATAGAGCATACGAAGACATTCACTCTTATGTGTGAAAATGCAATTTACTGATTTTATATTTATTGATCTTGTTTGTGCGTTTGGAATTTCATAAAAGATATTTAAGCCATTTAATATTTTTTTACAAAATAGTGAAGGCTGTATTCTATTCACAAAACAATCCAGCAGCTGAAATGATTGTAGAATGCAATGAAGCTTACCAAAACTTAATCATTTGACAAGATATCCCGTCTTTTCATCCCTAGCCAACCTTATCTTATACCAAGAGAAACTTAGGCAATTAAGCAGTGTCTACCTGGTAAATGAAATGGGGTAGGCAGTAGGCACTTACAAATGTTAAAACCACTGATTTTCATCAAAAAACACATTATTAAGTATCTACTGCCTACCTCGGAATAAAACCAATGCCCGCCACGGCTTCGTCATCAAAACATTATTTAATCCAAAAACCTAGTAAAAAAATACCAAATTTTACATTGTTGAACCAATTTATTGTCAGCGAATTGTCTATGGAAATGAGGCATTATCATAACAAGGATTGCAACGTCAAACCCTCAAACTGAAGGGCCCAATAGGGCGGTGAATAGTTTAATATTAATTTTATTGTTCGCCCCGGTTTGAGTGGGTAATCAAGTTTGGGGCCGATTATATTTGCGCTCTTAACTGTCAACGATTAAAGCTACGAAGTGTTATTAGAAACGTCAAAGTAAAGAAATAATATTAAGATCAACAACATAGCTCTAAGAATTGCAAACTAAAGTGGCAATATGCAGGACACATCGCTTGCATTCTTCGGGATTTGATTTTGCCAAACGGCAATGGCATAATTGAATATGAATTGGATCTCATTGTAATTGTCTGACACATTTGGTATTCTGCTACTAATTACGGACTTGAATGTATGACTTAAATCTGCTACTTATTTATAACTTAAATTAGTATCTACCTTTCTATCAAGTATCTAGTAATCTGCTACTAATTTAAGTTTTAAACCAAATTGTCAAACAATTACTATCAAACTGATATTCAATTAAGCCACCTTTAAACTTGCAGGTTTGGGTGGGACCCAAGGCGCGCGTCAAGGGCACTTTGAGACGCCAGTATATTACGGATTGAGGTATATAGAACGAAATATAACAAGCGCCCGCGGCGTGGTATGCATAATACATTTTGTCTTTTGTCTTTACATGCGTCTTGTCCTGCCTTGCAATATCGTATCCCTTAGCATAGAGTCTTTGTTTGTACGGACAACAGCTCGTCGACCTACCACAAAATGTCAAATTTTCTCATTTGAAAATGATCTCTATATGTCTGGCTTAAAGTTGAAAATCTATTGGAGAATTTTTGACTTTTGGGGTAGGTCGACGTGCCGTTGACTGTACTTTGGCAGAGTATGCTTGATCATTATCGCTGAAACGCTGCAAGTCTATACCTTTGTTAACAGCTCTCTGTAATCCTGTTTATGTACTGAAAAACCAATCAATTTTAAACAGTAGTTTCACAACCAATGTTTTGTGAATGTGCAGATTACCTCAAAACGTAACTCTGCCGCTAAGTGTTTTTTTCGAAAATTCTACAAGAACGTAAAATTTCAGAAAAATCCTTAAAAATTACGAATATTATGTAGCAAGACTATTAACGCTCTCTCTTTTTCTTTTTAGTAACTTACAATGTATATAAAACAAAAGTTTTTAATGCGTCATTGGATTGTTTCTATCATTGTCTCGTAAGCTGCTTTGAAAGGGATTTGACGATTAAAATTTTAGGCTCTACAATACTGACTTGGAGTATCGAGTCTATTCCTGTTATATGTGTAAAGGATTTATACATATAACAGGATTAAGATAATAAGTATTTTGATATTACCAGGCAGTTTGATCTAGTTTGACTGTATTACACGCAAAAATACAGGGTGTAAAATAAGACTTAACGAAGCCTTAAACCACGAATTCTATACTTAAAACCAAGTTGAATGCAAAAAAAATAATTGCTGGAAAATGACTTTTATTTTTGGGTATCAAAAAAAAAACTTATTTCTAGCCCGCAATGTATAGCGCGCACGCCGCAGACTATGCCTGTGTATGTAAGCGGATCATGTTTCTTTGTAAAAAAGTTTAGTATTATCAAACAGAAGACAATTTTGTAAAAATCTTTAAAAAAAAATGTAACTTTTACTGTCCATAACTCGGTAACCCGGCATTTCCCAGGTATAGTGTAAAAGAAAAAAATGATCGTAATAATACGTAGAATATGTAGTACTCGGCTTGGGGAAGCCTTTTTTTACACCCGATATAAACACTAATGTGGTGTCGGACTAGTGTTAATTGTATCAATATATAGTTTGAAATTGATTTACAAATGCGAGATTGTTGATAGCACTACCAACAATATTTATTTATAAAGGTTTTAAATCGAATTTTAACAAACATTTCCACGCTCTTAATGTATAATTTTTATCTTAGATATATTAAATAAAAGTTGGACAATCATATACATTGCTCCGATCCTAAGGTAAGTAGCTCAAGTCTGAATCATTGAAATGAAATATATTTTATTGCATAAAATACGGTACAATAAAGGTGATTATTTTTAAAACTAGTTCCAGCGTATTTTACCAATTTATCGGTAAGCAAAATCATAGTCAAAAATTACTAAATTTGTAAAGTTATAAAAAATTTAAATTCGAAAATTTGACGGTGTTACAATACTCAGACCAGAGACAATATATGTAGAAAAGTTCGTAATATCTACATTGGCCCGACGGATTGATATAAACAACTCAATTTCTGTTGGTTTATCAGGTTCAAAGACCTGTAACAAATAAAATTAAATCTTTAAATACATTAATTTTAAAATTATAATTCACCAATTTACACATCTTCGAGTACTTTGTATTAATGCGAGTCCTGAAATTGACAGTTTTAAGACAGTTTTAGTTTTACTAATACTACGTTTACTAAGATAATACGTTTGTAACATGTTTTTAGCAAATAAATTATTCATTTCATATTCATTTAATTTCATTACGTTAAAAAGTTTCAAGAATGAAAATCCAAAGTCTATAACAAACACAAAACATGTACAAACGCTAATTGGATAAAGAGAACAATTTATAATTGCAAGCTATTCTACGCTCTTTGTGTGATGCAGAACCGCGTGTTACTTGACAACTTAAAATTGGTCGCATAGCCTCTCCATCGCCCTTTATCTAAACACAAAATACTAATCAAATAAATAAATAAAAATAAATATTGGACAACATCACATACATTGCTCTGATCCTAAGGTAAGTAGCTAAAGCACTTGTGTAATATAAATTGAAACAACGACGGTACCACAACACCCAGACCTGAGACAATATAGAAAAGTTCGTTTTCTACATTGACCCGACCTGGAATCGAACCCGGAACCTCAGAGATGGCGACGTTAAATAGTCCGGCGTGCTCGCCTCTCGGCTACGGAGGTCGTCAATTAATTATTAATCAACTTTTACTACGGCTTCGATGAAATCATGGAAAAAATATTGTTGCTCTATGTATGGGATTATCATCAATGTAGAGAGGTTGATTTAAATGAAAAAAGAAACGTAAATTATAGAAAAAGTTGTTTGAATGAAAAACACATTCGCATTCTAGGTTTCACTACTGTTCAAAACCTTTTTGGTTTCACTGTACCTTTGAAAACTAATACCATGGCCTACATTAATTAGTGCTCAAGAACTACTATTCTTCAACGCAAAAAAAGAACTATTCTATACCTATTGTGTCAGGTCTATAAGGATTCTTTTATAAAGAAACAGGTTTCCGGCACAGACAAATTTGTGCATCGCACCCAAGTTTTTGTATGATTTCTACAAATCTGAGTAGAGGAAGCGTTTTAACTATGAAACAATACCCAAATCTAGATCGTTCGTAAATCTGAACAGTGGAATGGTTGAGAGGAATTTTCTGTGAATTAATGCTAGTAAACCCTCCCGCAGCTCAGAAGTACTAGGGTTCTGAACAGTGGCGGGCATTGGTATTATTTTGAGGTAGGCAGTAGATACTTAGTTAAGTGATTTATTGATAAAAATCAATGTTTTTCATTAATGACACACATTTGCAAGTACCTATTGCCTACCTCTTTTCATTTACTAGGTAGGCACTGCCTAATTGCCTATGTGCACCGCACGCCCCTGGTTCTGAATACTGGAAGGGTTTCCATAAACGCACCGAGAACCCACTTCTTCATGTCCTCACCCTTACTCAAGTGCTTTAGCTGCTTACTTTGGGATCAGAGCAAGGTATGTAATGTTGTCCAATATTTATTTATTTATGCTTATTTTCACTACGACAACAATATTGCAATCGCAAAAAAGAAATCAGGGCCCTAACCATGAACTGTTAAAACAATCACAAATCTGTCAAACATTATCATTTCTGTCAAATTTTGTATGAAATGACGTACCAAAATTGACAGATTTGACAACTTTGAGATTGCTTTAAGAGCTCATGGTTATGGCCTAGATCGTCAATTTAAACATTGTTATAAGTTGTAAGGGAAAAGTGGGATTAAAATGTAAATCCCATCAAAAAAAGTGTTTGTAAGAAACACACCCTTAAAATTTTACCATTAAAATATACAGGAAGTAAAAAAAGGCTTAACGAAGCCTTAAACCACGAGTTCTATACATAAAACCAAGTAGAATGCAAAAAGAATAATTGCTGGGAAATGACTTTTATTTTTGGGTTTCAAAAAAAATAACTCATTTCTAACCCGTAAGCGGATTGTGTGTAAGCGGATCATGTTTCTTTGTAAAAAAGTTTAGTATTATCAAACAGAAGTCAATTTTGTAAAAATCTTTGAAAATTTTTTTTAACTTTGACTGTCAATAACTCGGTAACCCGTCATTTCCCAGGTATAGTGTAAAAGAAAAAAATGATCGTAATAATACGAAGAATATGTGGTATTCGGCTTCGTTAAGCCTTTTTTTACACCCGATATATAAATTTAAGCAGTCGACTTATACTAACTCCACGACTGCCGGGAGATGTTTTTGTGAACCGAAGTGGTAGCTATAAATTGGATTACGCTGTGCTCACGCGAACAATGCCTTAGGGGCTGAGCAAATAAGCTTTCAGCTGTAACTACAAATTACTGCTAGCAGCTATTTTATACGTCATAATCTACCGATTATGTTACTTAATTTTTTGGGTTTAAAAATTTATACAGTGTGTACAAGAGAATAGGACACTCCTTAAAACCACGTGATCAGCTGGTTATCATCATATACAACAACTTTTTCTATGTCAGCAACATCGAAATCGACAATTTTGTTCAGCTTCCCCATACCAACAACTTACTCGCATACCTTGATGATAATGTATGGAGCATCTGAAAATAAAATCACGGTTTCGATGTTGCTCTCATAGGAAAAGTTGTTGTATATGACCTGCTGATCACATGGTTTTAAGAATTGTCCCATTCTTTTGTACACCCTTTATTAAAACAACAATTTCATTTCTATAGCTAAACTTACCTAAAATTTAAAAAATACCTACTCAAAAAAAACGCGTGTCCATGAGGCAAGGAGGCGAGAATGCTTGCAGCTGCAGCGTTTCCTCGCTGAATAGCTATACTTAGCCTTTGAGCAAGAAACGAGCCAGCATTTTTATTTTCTGAAATCGTCATTAATTTAGGGGCTATTTAATTTATTTATATTTTACTATGTTGGCATTTCATCATCAAACAACGAAGACAATTGGCGACTGTCACGGTGGACTGTCACTTAATACATAACTAGCGGTTACAGATTCAAATCCGCAACAACAAATTGGACCATCTCTGAGGTCTTGGGCTCGAGTCCTGCTGGGTCAATGAACAAAATGAAATTTTCTATATTGTCTTGGGTCTGGGTGGTGTGGTACCGTAGTTGGTTTTGATTTTTACGACCCGAGTGATTTAGTTAATTAAAGCATTTTCCTGATGAAATAAAAGATTAAGAGCAAATATACATTATTGTTTTCCAATATTTTTTATGCATTTTATTTTTGTGTGATGAACACATGTATTTTATCTGGACATGGGTGTCCTATTATTTGTTAACGTATGTCCGTTTTCTAGTACCGTAGTAGTAAACATGAAATATGTTTTTGCTTTTATCTCTAGCGGGAATAGTCTGCTCTGCTAGTCTGCTAAGTAACCAAAACTAAAACAATTAAATATTTTATAATTTATTTACACAAAAGTTTAAAATATTGAGTCAAAACACTTGAGAACCAGCAAAGTTATTAATGCAATAAATCTGCAACCCTTGATTTATGCCCGCGCTCTAAATTCAATTAACACCAAAACTCCGCAGAAAATATGAAATACAAAAATTAACACTCTTACAATGAAGACAAATGAAAGAGCTAGGCGCGTGGGACACAGTATAAAAATCTGCCTACAGTATGTCAACCAACTAGGTAGGTAGGTAACTACCGACTAACTAAAGGGTAATTAACCTTTAGTTAGTCGCGCTAAAATACTCACACTATTAGTCACGTGGGGTCTATTGGATCCCAGTTTGTAATTGTAAACCAAATTAAATAAATGAAAACGAAATATTTAAATTAAATTAAATTAAAATTCATTTATTGCAGATAAAACAGTATCCATAATTCAAAATTTTCAAAAATTAAATAAACTACTAAAATCAAAAATTAAAATCAAATCAAACAATAAAAAATTAAATAAAATGAAAATAATATAAATATAAAAATAAAAATAAAATGTCCCTTTTTTTATAACATAAAAGGCGATGAACTGGCATGCATTTTTATTTTGTAAGGGAACTTGAAGATCAATTTTTAAAATAAACAAAAAAATTATAAGTAACAACGAAATATAAACTACTTAAACATTTATTTAAAATACTTATTGATTACAAGGTACATAAATCTAGTTTTAGAAAAATGGTCTTTACACATACATTTGGTGCATTTATGATACTAAAGTTGTAAGTTTATGTTATATATAGATAGATCTGGCACATAGATGGCAACAGACTTTAGACGCACTGAAACTGATAACCAGAACTTCCATGTTCAGTCGCGTAGGGTCCATCAGACCCCAAACACCTCCGTGTGGCTAGTATGTTCAACATTGCGGCTCAGGGAACACTGAGAGGGTAAGGGCCCGTGAGCTAGGAAGCTACTAAAACGCACAGTCACTTAAGTGCCATATTTACCTATATATGGTAAAAACAAACTCGCTTGGGGTCCAATAGATCCCACGCGACTAATTAAAGGTTAAAGTCCATATACAATTCAACTCTACAAATATCATAGGATGTCATCATCAAGCTGATAACGCTGCATTCCGTTCCCAGTCGAGGTTCACTTGACATTGATCCTTGATGTGACAATTCTGAGACCAGGGCCCTAACCATGAACTGTTAAAACAATCACAAATCTGTCAAACATTATCATTTCTGTCAAATTTTATATGAAATGACGTACCAAAATTGACAGATTTGACAACTTTGAGATTGTTTTATGAGCTCATGGTTATGGCCCAGGAGAACCAGACCGTTTTGAGACTGTTTACATGCCCATAAGTTTGTAGAAAACCCTCGATGCGTGAGATTTCCTCAATCGAATCTTATTCAGTTTCCACTCAGGCAATCAAATGGCAAGCCTTTTGAATTAAACCTTAATTTTATTTAACTTAAAATTGTCTTATTTTCTGACTTTAAAAATTTCACTTGCCACTTAAACATTTAAAAAATAGACCCTACTAAAACAAGTTAATTCTCTGAACCTTTCTGTTCTATGGGAGGAAGATGAACCGAGGCCGCCATGTTTTTTACTAAAAAGGATTCCTTTGAAATAGGGCTTTGTTTTTTCAACAAAAGCCTTTGGAACTACAATTCAAACCTCTTTATCGTAAATATTCTTCAAATGCCGTAATTTTCCGGAGCAAGAGAAATGGTTTAAGGCTAATTTGGATAATGTGAGTGGGAAGCGATAAACACCTAAATGTTTAAGGCATTCTAAGTACTACAGTTTTAATAATTCGCAAGTTTGTTTGCCGTTTTACTTCTTATCTCATGCTGTCTTAGCAGTTGTCTAAAACGTTTCACGATACAAAATAAGACCAATAAAACCAATTTATTTCTGTAAATAGGCTTAAACTAAGCTCTTTTACACATCCCAATTTTTATCCCTACCGTCAGAAGCCACTGCTTCGGGATAATTTTGGACTAGTAATATTATGACACTAGGTTATTTTATAAGTAATTTAACTAGTTTCAATAGTTTAGACTTCATAACACGCGAGTTTAGTTCTTGATGAAATTAAGAAAGACTAAAAATAAATATTGTTTTTATCTAACGTAAGCTATATCAACCTTATAGTAGAAAGAAGATTTGCTCAAGTCACTTTATCGTCTTTTCCCTAAGGGACATAGGCAAAGGCCTCACGTTGGTTTAATACGTAGCGTAAAGTCTAAATTCAATTCACTGGGCTTATTTCTTGGCTATTATTTACCATCCGTAAAAAAAATTGGGGAAGGCCGAGCAAGATCCACACTCATTGTCATCAGTGTTAAGAAATCCACTGCTTCACTTAAGCTGCCCTATGTACCGCCACATCGAGCTGCTCAGAACTACGAAAATACAAAACTAACGAATATGTTTCGTTCGTTCGGACGTCCAAGCTTAACACATTAAAATTACCACCTCCTTGTATTAATCCTTTCACAAAATATGACCAACTCAAACTAGCCGTATACGAACACGACCGTTTTTAATAGTTTACAAATTGTCAAAGGTTTGATATAAGAGAATGGCTATTTTGATTTATTAGGTTAAGTGGAATTGGGCGGCACATGTCGCCCGGAAAGCCAACTCCTGGTGCAAACGCCTCCTCGATTGGAAGCCATGGGGAAATAAACGTCCGAAAGGTAGAAAGACGACGAAGGGGTGTGAAGAGGATTGCAGGGATGCAAAAGGCTCTGCCGAGAAAAGTGGAAATTTTTGATGGAGGCCTACACCAAATCGGTCGAGATAGGCCCAAGAAGAAGAAGAAGAAGGTTAATTACGCCCAAAAGAACGAAACGAACGAAACACAAGGTACAGGTTGCAGGACGACGCTGGATGCAGTCCCCTTCCAACAGGCCGATCTTAAAGTCACTAACTAGGGTAGGCCTATGTTCACCAGTGGACATCCTGTGGCTGAAATGATAATGATGATGAACAAAACGTTTTCGTAGTAGGCCTTCTGGACTGTTTGCATCCAGCAGCTACCCGCAACCTTGGTGGTCAGTCAACCGCGTTGGGGGCCTGCCTACGCTGCGTCTTCCATTTGTTGGATTTTTGACGACTATCTGGTGTAGTGGTTCGCGTTCCGGACTACAATGCCTGGTGGTTGCGTGTTCGAATCCTGCAAAAGGCAAATGTTAGTGTGATAAGCTCGAACATTTGCACTTAAGTCATGAATGTTAATAAACGTATTTAAGTAAGTTTATCTGTTATCCTAGTTACAATAATAAAAGTTTTGCTTAGTTTGCGGCTAGATAATTGGTGTGAATGTGAAAAAAAGACGAGGTTTTTTTAGCAATTCTGAAAGAAAACAGATAAATAAAATGTCATTTCGAGATAAAATACACATCATAAGCCCAACCTAATATAGGTTAAATCCGTAATTATGTAATACCGTAAAGGCAACCGAAACACTATCTCACACGCGATGCGCCGAATTACCGGGATGCCATTCCGCGAAGGGATGTGCAACAATCCCGGATTCCCGGCTTAATTCCGGGATGAAACGGGCAGCGGATTCATTTTATGCCGCCAGAAGTAAAGTTACACAATTGTCTTTTTATAATGTTAATCGTGTTTTAAAATATTTTTAAATAGTACAAAAATAAAGTCTGTTGAATAATTAAGCCATTTTGAGGTTCCGTATCAAGAGTGCTAACAGAACTTTGTAACTATGCCCACGCTGTCGGTTTGTACCTACGTCTGTCCATCCGCGTGTCCTATCTATACATGCATAACTAATATCTAACAAAAAAATAGTTATGAAGTAAATTTTATTTTATTTTTATTTTCTATGCGAAACTACCAGTATCAGGAAAACACCAAAGTTTGTTCAAAAAAGCAAGCAAAATGGTTCGCGTTAACAACTCTTTCAACCTAAACGCTAGGCCTGGTTCGGTATTAGGCAGGTAAGGTTGGTTCGAAATTTTTAGATCAAAATCCGTTACATCCCAAAATGTGATGTCACATCACTAACTGAAAGTCATTAGGCGTAATCGGTTTATCTCAGCCACTACATAGCCGCGTTCAAACACCGCTAATCGCCAACTAGCGAATCAGACGAGTACACTAACCGCTTTTCCTCTGACTTTTGACCTGTTTTGTGGGAGTTATAGGGATATTTATATTCACAAACTATTTACATACAAACTAACTACTAAAGTAGAGGTTATAGGTGAGGCTTAAATAGTAGATGAAACATCTGTGTCAAATTCTGTTTTGAAAAATGTGACTCTAATTTATAATTGAAAGCACATTTTAGACAAAATTTAACTCAACTACGAGAAAAGACAAGTTTTTTTTAATGCATGGCCTTAATGCTTATAATCTCTATGATGCTACTAATGCAAAAACTTCTGATTCACATGCACCTATTTCACCAGAACTACAATTGTCTAAAAAGTGTATTTTTTATTTCATTTTAATAATAAAATAAATGACACTTTTAAACTTAGCTTGAAAACTACTAACTTAATCCCGGAACGCACATAGAGTGATTCGAATACCTATGAAGATTCGTATCTCTGCCACTCTAGCATATGCAACAAAACACGATACAATATGAATGATATAGCAATTTATCGCATTTTTTAGTCAAAATATGAACTTTTATCGAAAAATCGAGCATGACCGTGATGTCGCTGGAACGGACATATTATGCTCACTGTTTCGATAAAAGTTCAAGATGGCGGCTATGGTATCATATTTTGAAAGTTGGGTGCAGTCGATATCTTTAAATGTAACACCATAAAACATGTACCGTGTTTATTGTAAATAAATGAATTTGAATTTAAATAAATTTGAATTTGATAAATCGCTTTATCGTATCATATCTACCGTGTTTAACCCCTCTAGCATCTAACCCCTCTAGCATGAGCAACCTCATGCTAGAGGGGCTGTTATTTTAATGTTAAGGCTGATTTTTTAGGTCCAGGTGACCTAAAAAATCAGCCTAGCCTATGATGCAGTTTAATACTCATATTCCCAATAATCCCTCTTAAATCAGACAGATGACCCTCGGGTCTAACAATGCCCTGAAGATCAAAGTTTAGCGGCTAAACTTCCTAAGTACTATTCAGTTGGGGTTAAGTATTCATAGACATATTCAAAGCAACACTAAATCAGAGTGTTGACGCTATTTACATCTAAATCTGGAGCTTAGAACACATAAGGTCATTTGACCGCTTTAGTGCTTGTCCGATTTTCCATCGGTATACAGGTTGGGATTTGAACATTATCCAAATTTTATATTTTTTAGTTTTTTTCATACCAAATCCCTAATAATCCAAAGATAATAAATAATAAGGAGCAGCATTTAACAAGCGTGTCTTGTACTAAATTATTTTTATCCCTGGATCTAGGGATCAGTTCTGTTAGGTGTAAGTCGGACCACGTCTTTATGTTGGACTAGCTTTTGCCTGCGGCTTCGCTTGCGTTAGATTGAAGTATTGACCTCGCCATCTTAGTGCTCTATAGAAACTTTGAACCCTCGTTAAACCCCTTATGGGGTTGAGTTTTAGAAAATCCTTTCTTAGCGCACTCCTACATCATAACAGGTTAATTGCCAAATTTCAGCGCAGCCCTTTCAGTGGTTTGAACTGTGGGTTGATATATCAGTCAGACAGTAACAGTTGCCTTTTATATAATACAGATTAACTATAGAACAACGCAATTTTTATTAGGGAGGGGATGAATTTTTAAATTGGAAAATCATCCGTTTCCCAAATAAATACTACATAAATTTTCTATAGTAAGTCCCCCGAATAGTTGATTTTGCTTTATAACTATAATATGAATATCTGAAAGATATAACTATTTTAAATAATTTGCGTTAAATTATGCGTATATCTTAAATATGGCAACTTGTACTACCAAATTTTTATGCAATGTTCTCATCATCATAGTCATTTCCGCCATAGAACGTCTACTAAGTATTTATATTTCATCATTTCCATAATTCATTTAATTTTGTCCATTGATTAATAAACCTCGATTATATAATAATTAAATATTATAAATATAATAGTATGACCAATAATTCTCACTGACTTTGTTTCTACAAGTATATTTCACGAGCTGATAAAGATTGCATTTCAAAATAATGTTTGGTTGTGACATTTTTAAGAGCAGTAAATAGTTGGTACACTGGACATTTATTTTAAGCTTTATAGTCCATTAAATAAGTAACAGTGTGATTTAATGTTTCTATATTACGTTTACGTAAAAAGTTGAAAGAGAAATGTAATCAATTCTGTAAAAATAGTATCATTGGAGTATTATACATTTAAAAATGCGCAATATTGTTATGCTGGGGCTTCACCTGCGTTTAATGCTGTTAATAAGTTAATGGCATTAAACGCAGGTGAAGCCCCAGCGTTAGAAAATATCAATTAAAGACTAGACCTGTGGAATCTTATAGAATTTATAAAAACCGACCAAGTGGGAGTCGGACTCGCGCACGAAGGGTTCAGTACCATTATCTAAAAACAGCAAAAAAAAAAAACATGTCTGTTGTATGGGAGCCCCCTTAAATATGTATCCATTGCATTTCACACGAATCTCAGTTACTTAGGACCGATCCTGTTTTCTTTTGCCCATAGTAACGCATCAAGATACAGCCTGGTAACAGACGGACAGCGGAGTCTTAATAATAGGGTCTCGTTTTACCCTTGGATACGGAACCCAAAAAACGTATGTAGGGTATTTTACACAGTAAATAAAACGGTCAGATTACAGGCGTGGTTAAACATCGAAGGGTCATAGCAAATCCAGTGAAATAACATTTTCAATGGATTGTTTGGGCTATACTGACGGCCTCTTGTGCTGTATGCTGCTGCAAAAAATGGCAGGTGCTCTCCGTGAATGAGTGAGGTATGCTACCAATGCAAGAGCGGTAGCAGAAAGTATGGTCATAATAGGCATTTCAATTGCAATCTCCGTAGCCGAGGCCGCCATCTCTGAGGTTCCGGGTTCGATCCCCGGTCGGGTCAATGTAGAAAATGAACTTTTCTATATTGTCTCGGGTCTGGGTGTTGTGGTACCGTCGTTGTTTCTGATTTCTATAACACAAGTGCTTTAGCTACTTACCATAGGATCAGAGGAATGTGTGTGATGTTGTCCAATATTTAAAAAAAAAAAATTGACGCTTTGAAACAGAACGCGGACGCTTTGAACTGCTAACAGTTTGCTCTACCGCACACGGAGAATGGTATGACCATGGACTTATTATAGGTATAACTTTTTCAATGGGTATGACAACTGCGTTGGAAAATAATATGCCCATTATCAACATTTAGTGAGCGGTCCTGCAAACAAACGGCTAACATTCCGCCTTAAACAAAACGTTTTGTTTATCCTTTAGTGGACGGCATGGCATTCCAGAATGCCATTTCAAAAGCACCGTTGTGGACGGATGGCATTCCAGAATGCCATGCCGTCGGCAGTCGATATTAACTCTGATTGTTGAAGCATTAAAGCTCTGTTTGGCCTGAAACTTTTTTAGTAGAATGAATGATAAATTCTCCGTTCATTGAAACCAAAAACAAATAGACGTTCACGGAAGAAAATAAAGACAAAAATTGGTGAACTTTTGACTTAGTGTTTAGCGGTCACGTGACACGTGATGACGTGTGGTAAAAAGTGAATTTTAAAAGTATTTTAGTGTAAAAAGGTTAGTTTTTTGCCATAATATCTATTGTTGTTAGTTTTAAAGTTATAATAAGTGTTAACAATAGTATTTCATTGTAATTTGAGCGTGTAACTTGATGTGAATTGAAGTGAAGTACTTGTAGGCGCGCGAGCGAACAATGGCAGTTTTATTGGCCGATAAGAATTAATGTAAACATCATAAAACACCGGCTCAGCATGTAAGTAGTTACTTTGTTTCAATAGCTTCTCAGAAATGTAACCCAAACCGTCCTAAGTGTAAACATTTGGCCTCACGAACAATAACAAAGCGATAAGCGCAATAAATTAACGGTCGGTATCAAGTGGCTGCGGTCCTTTTCAAGTGGCACCGTCTAAGCGTGTCGGGGCCGGAAGTAGGTTTGCGGCCGTCAACGGAGAGCCCTAAGATGAACTATACATTTTACTAGATATTAAACTGTAAGTAAAAGTTGGTCCCGGCCAATATCGCTTGATATTGATCGTGAAGCCTAGTCAGAGGCCCTAAGGCGGCTTGATAACATCTGACAGTAAGGTTTAGTCACTGGACTTACAACACCCCTCCACCAATCCGCACTGAGTCCGCGTGGTGGAGTATGGCCCAAACCACCTCCTCATATTTAAATGAAACTACTTTTACGGATTATTTCGCGATTTGTGTTCGCGTAAATAAAAGACAACAGTACACCTCCTCATAGTTAAGGTGAGCCCTGTGCCCTACAGTGGGACGTATATAGGCATACTTTTACTGTTTTACCAAAAAATATATTTTTATATTTTTACTTTATTCTTGGTAAATCCTAATAACCTGTCATTAACAGGAGTAAAAAAGGGGTGAATAGTCTTAGAAAAACAGATTTGTTTTAATACACGTACCTCAGTTATTTATTCTCTCTGCTTTAAAATTCTAAATGAATTCAATTGAATTGCTTAACTTACTAGTTTTAGTTTGTATTAAGCCATTCCCTAATCACTTAGAAGTTAATCTTTTAAAATGATTTTGGTTCATAAAGAAATTGCTGGAAGACAATTTATTTTATTTAAACTTTCTTTTTCTTTAAAATTATCCCTTTTTATTTCGTAAAGCCAATAGTTTGCTAAATAGAAGCCCAGACTAGACTCTGCCCCTCTTGCATGTAGAACAAAACACGATATGATACGATATGATATAGCGATTTATTGCATATTTTTTGTCAAAATATGAACTTTTATCAAAAAAGCGAGCATAACCGTGACGTCGCCGGCACGGACATCCTTACTTTTTCAATAAAAGTTCAAGAAGGCGGCTATGTTATCATATTTTTTAAGTAAATATGCGATAAATCGCTTTATCATATCGTATCATATCGTGTTTTGTTGATCGTGCTAGAGGGGCTGGTAGGATAAACTGGATAAGATAACTAAATTACTCAGTTAATGAAGGCTCATTATCGAAAAGAATGGTTCTGATATCTAGCACACTTAGCTACAACACAACTAGTCCAAAATCTAAAAACCGTTTCTAGATTATTTAAAATAAGTATTTTTTTTAATTTACTTGAATTTTTTGCATAGTTTTTAATTGAACAAATACAATAAAATAAACATCTCGAAGTTAGTCTTTGAGAAAGAGATAGGTAGTATACGTTTTTTTTTTCCCAAAACATCCAGGCTAAAGTTAATTACTAAAAATAATCTTCTGAAATGATTCGGAAATAGAACTTGCTCTACTAAAATTCTTATTAATTTTATGCCATCATAAACAAAACTTGTAAAAAAAACCAAGTCTCGCAACTCAGTTCTTCTACCGTGAAAAGTTGTGGGTCCATGTAATACCAAGTCGTTTAATTTATTCAGTCTCCACATAAGGGACCTCCTATCTTAAGTTATTACGTAAATAGCTAACCTAACAACATCTTATAGTGACCATATCAATAATAAAAATATTTTATGTTTTAAATAAATAGATTGACTTAACAATCGCATGATAACACAGTGTATCTCACAACGAATACATTACATGAAATTAGATTATTTGCGATTGCCAAGTCAATCTATTTATTTATTCTGTATTACAGTTTTAAGTAAGTTCATAATTAGACCCTAGACATACAGGGTGTACAAAAGAATAGGACACTCCTTAAAACCTCGTGATCAGCTGGATATATACAACAACTTTTCCTATGGGAGCAACATCGAAATCGTGATTTTATTTTCAGATGCTCCATACATTATCATCGAGGTATGCGTGTAGGTTTGTATGGAGAAGCTGTTATGTTGTATATGACCGGCTGATCACGTGGTTTTAAGGAGTGTCCTATTCTCTTGGACACCCTGTATAGAAAACGGCATAGCAAAATGACTTAAAAAGTATGAGACATAACCACGGTCGGATTGTCGCTATCGTAACGACACAGAGCCTGTAATGTTACTATATTTTAAAATTCTGTCACTGGAAATTTCCCGGGACTATTGGGGTTCAGTTTAAACTCGTGTTTGTTTGCTAATGTATTTAAAAAACAAAATCTTAAAAATTACGATTTATATCGCCTTATAACGAAAATAACTCGTCCACTACTCGTCCCACGTCCTAGTCGGGGTTGCCGCTGAAAACCAGCGTCGCTACGGCTTCGGCTGTAACGAAAAATGCTGAGCGGGGACCTTTTTGACACGCTTTTTGTATTTTCAATGTAATTCTGTTTGTAACTATGTGTGTGTCAAATAAACGTTCAAATAAACGTTTTCTATTCTATTCTAATAACATCAAGACACTAGTAACAGTAGTCAGGGACAATAATTTTTTCACTGCTTGTATCATCTCTGCTTACTGATAGAAAATGATGGTAGCTTTTGCCAAAGGCTAGGCTTATTGGTTTGACTTAACTTAGTTTGACACCGCTTTATTTTTTTTTCACTCTGCTGTGCAAGAAATAATATACGAGTATAAATAAAATGTAGGCATGACAAATATAGTTATTTTGGTATTCCTTAGTTGTTCTTATTTTAGTTTTTACACCCAGATTTCATCATCATCATCATCTCAGCCACAGGACGTCCACTGCTGAACATAGGCCTCCCCCAGTGACTTCCAGATCGGCCGATTGGAAGCGGCCTGCATCCAGCGTCGTCCTGCAACCTTTACCAGGTCGTCTGCCCACCTTGTGGGTGGGCGTCCTACGCTGCGCTTGCCTATACGCGGCCTCCATTCCAGAACCTTTCTGCCCCATCGGCCGTCAGTTCTACGTGCTATGTGCCCCGCCCACTGCCACTTCAGCCGGCTAATCCGTCGAGCTATGTCAGCGACTTTGGTTCGTTTACGGATCTCCTCATTTCTGATTTGATCTCGCAAAGAAACACCGAGCATAGTCCTTTCCATAGCGCGCTGTGCAACTTTAAGCTTCTTAATAAGGCCCATAGTAAGAGGCCACGTTTCAGTTCCGTATGTCATCACTGGTAACACACACTGGTTGTATACTTTCGTCTTTAGGCACTGAGGTATTTTTGGACGAGAAGACACACCCAGATTTAAGCCAAAGAAAAGATAAATTTTAATCAACCTCAACCCGAAATCAAATCCTTAAACACTACGCCAATTGAAACGTATAACATTTTAAAAGAAATTAAAACCCTTATAGCATAATTCCTACTCGCTCTTGGTCGATTTTTTATTTTTTTCTACTCAGGATCGTAAAAATTTAACTTACAGCTCTTTGCTTCCTCTAAAAGAGTACGTAACGTGCTTAAGCGAGATTTACTCTGGTGATACGCCTTTTGCATTGTAAAAGGTTTTTAGATTTCGTCCGAATGGCTAAAAGGCCTCGCACATTTGCTTTTGCAGTTACTCGTACCACGAAACTGGGAAAAGAAACATTTGCTGCAACTGATCACTTCCATCTTGCATTCGTATTTATTGCAAATCGTTTCTTGTTGGATCGTTGTATCTTTATTTTTTTTAAGTTCAGTGAATACAGGGTAATTGGTTTAGAACTTTAGAACTTAGATCGATAAAAGTACACTGTCGTCGGGGTAAATGACTATTTTTAATGCAAAGGGGAACTTTTCTTTCTATTTCGATATCGAAGCCATATTTCCATCAAACAAATCAATTTTAGTATGAAAGTCCAAATAATATTTTTCATATTTCAACTCATATTTATTTAGAAAAGTTGCTTAGGTTAATGAGTATAACCATACCTTGAAATATGACTAAACTGAACTGAAGTTTATGTAACACTAGCGACCCGCCCCGGCTTCGCACGGGTGCAATGACATATAAACCTTCCTCTTCAATCACTCTATTTATTAAAAAAAAAACGCATCAAAATTCGTTGCGTAGTTTTAAAGATTTAAGCATACATAGGGATATAGGGACAGAGAGAGCGACTTTGTTTTATACTATGTAGTGACGTCAAATGTTTAGTTTCAATCGAATTTTCATGACTTATTTTCCACATTTTGACCGAACGCAACCCAATGAAAACTCTTTACGTAGTGTTTTTTTTTTATTTCCATCTCAAAATTAATTAAACATCGAGTAAGCAAGCACTCTTATACAGAATGAGACTTTAAAATATTTTTCTTTGTGTTCGCTAAGCGAGGTTTCTTTCAACAACGTCTAGGTGCTATTAAGCTGTTCTTTATTAATATTACCATTGAAGTAGGGTTTTTATTGCAATCTAGCTTCTAGCTTTCACAGGAGAAGTTATTAAATTAATATTCGTGCAGACAGGATGTTTTTACTTTTACGTTATAACGTTCTATTTGAAACGTCGTAACAAACTTTAAGTAGTATTAAAATTTTACAAAACTGGAAGATAGTTTGACAATTTGTTTTTCCAATTCGAAGTTTTCTGTAAAGAGTGAATGTCGGCCCATCATGTTCGTACGCGGTATTCTTGCGAGGAGAACGTTGCTGGGACAACATACACAAGGTATTATTAAAATCTCATTTTAAACTCGAGAAAAAACATATCTGTACATTGACTATAAAAAAAAAACTGTTCGCCGAGTAGGATACTAGCGATCGAGCGCAGAAAGTCGCTAAATCGCGATTTTGCATCAATTAATCTTTACTTGTGTGTGTGTTTTTTTTAATAACGAAAAACTTTTGATGTAAATGTGTTACAATCGTTCTATATTATAACGAATTAATCACCAAAAATACAAAAATATTATATCAAACATAACATCTAGTGTTTCGCCATTCGAGACTAAATCCATGCGAATGTTTCCAAATACTCATTTTAAAATCCATTTCCTTTGCATAAACGTTGTGCAGCCTCGGTATAACTGAATATAGTGCATTCAATTTATTCAAGTGCAGTCTTTTTTAAGAAAAAAGTAATTCGTTTCTGTTCTCGATCGACATCACTAAATTTACGGACAGAGCTATACAACTGGCAATAAAATAGAAGAGATTAAATCAATCACAAAAAATAGGATAAGTTTTCTGAACTGGGAATATAATCAGTTTTTGTTAATTCATCATTCACCTGCCCTGAGCACATGTTATCTGGGTTCAGCACTGGATGTATTCTTCTTCCATGCAATTCGGTCACTTGTCATTGAGTCATTCACTTTCTTCTAAGACATATTGGCCCTCACACAATCCATCCATCTTTTCTTACGTCGTACTCTACCCCTTCATCCATCAAGACTCATTCCCATTCAATCATTCACATCACTCTCCTTTTTACATGCCCCTCTTCCTTTCTTATCACATGTCCGTCAAGACGAACGGTTATACTTCCTCTTATAGGTATATTATTCCTTATCTTGTCAATTCTCGTCACCCCACACACCTTTACATTTTCATTTCTGCTACATGCAATCGTTTTTCATCCACCTTCTTAAGTCTAGCATTAATTTTAAAAACTCCACCTTTTTGGAAATGCAAAAACATGCATTTAAAGTTTTTTTTTGGTTGATCTGTAGTTTGATCAGTTGTCATCAAAGATTATTGCCATTGATAAAACGCAAGCAAAATAGCAATGATTATGTTAAAAGAAGAAGAAGTAGGTAAAAAAACTACTTCTAATATTTAATTACTTAGATAATTTCAAGTTAAGCTAATAATTAAATAAAATAAAAAACCTATTGCGAATTCGTGTAATACAACATAGGCAACATAGTGTCAAGTGTGTAAACAAAAGAAATTAATAGAAAATAGAGCAGAATTATCGCACCCTATTCTACTGAATTCAGTTTAATAGCTGCAGAGCACAAGTGTGGGCCAATGTTAGCTAAATATTGAAGTTGAAGGAATATTCGACGGCGCTCTGTGTCGCCCGTGTACACGCGGTGGCTCTCTTGTTGAACTATCGGTCTCGGGGTATGAGTTTGGCATTTACATCTCATTATCTCAATGGTGATTGTAGCTCAGCGCCGGCATTGCTTTGGTAAATTTTGGTGGAAGTAAACTAAAGTATGCCTTTATACTCCCACTGCAGGGCACAGGCCTCTACTCAACTATGATGTGGCTTGAGACACACTCCACCACGCGGGCCCAGTGCGTATTGGTGGAGGGGTATGGTAAGCTAGTGACTATACCTTACCGTCATGTTATCAAGCCGCCATAAGGCCTCTGAATAGGCTTCACGGCCAGTATTAACCGATATCAGCGGGGACTTTTAACGTGCCTTCCAAAGCATGGAGTTGCATGTAATAAATGTCACTAAATATGGTTGGAATGGTCACCCATCCACTCACAACCGCGGCGTCGATTGCTAAACTTCAGTAATCGATACCAAAGCGCTGCCGCCACTGAGCTACGAGCACGTCCGCAATGCTTTGGTACTGTTTACTAAAGTAAAGCAACCCGCGCCGCGGTTATGAATTGATGGGTGACTATTACGACAATGTTTTGTAACACTTGTTATACAAGTACTTCGGAAGGAACGTTAAGGGCTTAGTATCTGACAGTAAGATTTAGTCACTTACAATACCCGTTCACATTGGGCCCGCGTGTTGGAGTATGGCCAAAACCACCCCTCACCGAGTTAAAACTGTGCCCTGCAGTGGGACGTAATGTATATAGGCTTACTATACACTTTCTCAGTTAATATATTTTATTAAAAACGTAGGATTTAAAGCAATTAAATTGAGAGGCCGTGTAGCTCGTAGAGCTGACTACCATATGAAAAGAAAGGTTCTCGAAAGGCTTAGCAAAAGGTGACCTTCCAACAGAGGTACTGTAAGAAACTTTTCTGGTGCCTCTGTGTATACTTACACAGTTGAAGGAATATTCGCTAAATGTAAAAAGGAGGCAAAACTGGGTTAACAGATTGTATGCATGTAGGTATATTACCTATAACATTGGAACCGCTGCTATTTACCGAATTTACTAAAAAAAATGACAGCCCTAACGGAAGAGCGTACAAAAAATTGGTTGTGGTTAGAATCCTACGCCAATATGAACAAATTTAGTCTAGAATTAAAATAAAAAGCTCATTCAACTAAATAAATCTGCAGCAAACTATAAATCTAGCTAACAAAACGCTGAGCAACAATCCGGTTTGCCTAGGTAAGTAACAACACTGAACCTTAAATTTAACTGCATCTTTATGACTACACACAGTCAGAAGGACTTTGGAAAACAAGTTTTAGCTGTCTCATGCACAAAGGGAAACAAATTCAATTATGCATTAATTATAATTATGCAACGCAAAAGTTTAGTCGCAATCTTAGGTCTGACGACCTCCATTCGAAAGGCGAGCACGCCGGACTTTAAATGACGTCGCCATCTCTGAGGTTCCGGGTTCGATCCCCGGTCGGGTCAATGTAGAAAATGAACTTTTCTATCTATATTGGCTCGGTACTCGGTGTTGTGGCACCGTCGTTGTTTCTGATTTCTATATATTATTAATTTCCTCCTAGGTGCTTTCGCTACTTCCCTTAGGATCAAAGCAATGTATGTGATGTTGTCCAATATTTATAATATAAAAAAGGAAGGTCTGTCGAATAACGTCTACTTAAGGTTTGAACATGTTGGTGTTAACATTAAGCCCAAGGGTAACAAGAAAATATTAGTGCGTAAGAAAAATTGAGGATTGTATTTATAGGTTTTTTTATCATAGGCGTATTTACATCTAGACGTAATTCAATAAAATTACTTTAGTATTATTAGATATCCTCATTGTCCGTGTGTTTCACTTTTATGCACGACTGCGAATCAAGTTATACAATTCCATTATAAGTTGAACTCTCATCAAAGGGACCACCAGTACCGTGAGAGTTCAGCTTATAATGGAAGGTATAGCTTAAACTGGCAGCCGAGTGTACGTATTTAATCCCAGAGCGTTGGCAAAGCGAGATTCACCTACTTACCAGAGTTTAGCTTGGCTAAATCTACGCCTTACAGAATGCACCGTTCGCTCCGTATTCCGCTTTTTAAGGATGGCAACGAAAAATTGTTTTAACACACTAAAGAGCTGATATTGACTTGACGTACACCTTTATTATATTGCACCAACTAAAAATGTAATGTGACAATGTGTAATCAATTATTTGAATTTGAATATGACTGTAAAGTCTTTAAAACATGTTTGAGTACCACAACAGAGAGATATTCTGTTCTTGTCGGTGAACGTTTTGAACAGGCTATTTGGCCAGGAAAAATAGAAAATACATTTATTTGAGGATAAATTATAATTGGATGATAATATATTTTGGTAAATGGTTAAATAATTACGGCCTTACTACAAAAAGATAGACTAGGTTTAACACTTGTCTAAAGATTAGTCAACCAATTAAAATGTTTGATAATAATATGTCTCGAATGTCTGATGTGTCAACATTTTAAATTGGTTTACCAATTAAAAACAAGTGTTTAGCACTAGTCTTATCTTTTTTGTAGTATGGCCATTATGTTTTTTTTAAATTTGTAAATAATTGTACCTTTGTTTTAAAAGTTGTACTATAGTACCTTCACACTAATAAAAAAAAAGCGAATACTAGGCAACCCTACCGTCTTCTCTACTGAGTACTGTGAATTTTCTCCCAGTTAGCTATCTGCTAATGTGTTTCTCATATTTTCCCTACAATCTGTTTGCTTTGAGATATTTTGTGCTTAGTTTATTCACTGAATTTCGCTTTTCCGTTTTGTTAGGCGCGTAAACTCTGCCATGAATGTTAGAGTTATGTTTTTGACGAAATAATATCGGATTATTATTGCAAATAGGTATTTGTGAAATAATTCAAAACTGAATTGGTAATGTTATGCAGTAATTTATGTAAATTATACAAATAGTTTATGTTAGCGTTGAGTCAATAGAAACAAAATTGTTAAAATTTACTTCCCATAGCACATTATACTTTCACATTTTACTGTTAGTTACCATCATGTTTCAGGCAAATAGAGATAAATAATCTTGTTATAGATATAATTTTTTATATGCACTGTTTTTAGAAACGATGATAATGTTTTTGGTTTAAGGAGGCTCAGAATCCAATATGTTCATGTTTCAAAAAACTTCTCCATCCCTGTACGACCGCTAGTTTCATAGACACAATTGTTTAACCCGTATGCTCGGAAAAAAGATAAATAAATAATAAATAAATATAAATATTGGACAACACCACATACATTGCTCTGATCCTAAGGTAAGTTGCTAAAGCACTTGTTTTATAGAAATCAGAAACAACGACGGTACCACAACACCCAGACCCGAGACAATAAAGAAAAGTTCGTTTTCTACATTGACCCGACCGGGGATCGAACCCGGAACCTCAGAGATGCGGCGCCATTTAAAGTCCGGCATGCTTGCCTCTCGGCTACGGAGGTCGTCAAAAACAAACAAAGATAACAAGTAGATAACAATAGCCCCGTCACACATGTGTTCGCGACTGATATATATGTACCAACTGTCATTACTTACTAAATTCTATTTGATCACGAGTCATGATTGAATGTGAGGCGATACTCCAATCATCATTATCATCATTTCAGTCACGGACAGGACGTCCACTGCTAAACATAGGCCTCCCCCAGTGACTTCCAGATTGGCCGGTTGCGTGCGGCCTGCATCCAGCGGCTTCCTGCAACCTTTACCAGGTCGTCTGTCCACCTTGTGGGTGGACGTCCTACGCTGCGCTTGCCGGTAACTGGCCTCCGTTACAGAACCTTTCTGCCCTATCGGCCGTCAGTTCTACGTGCTATGTGCTCCGCCTACTGCCACTTTAGCTTGATAATCCGTCGGGCTATGTGAGTGCCGTGTGGTGCCGGCACTTTAAAAGTATTGGACCACCCCTTCTCTTCCTATGGGTGTCGTAAGAGGCGACTACAGGAGAACCGCCATAAAAAGACGGGCAGCAGCGTCTCCTCTCCACCATTGGCCAAACTGCGATCGCCAACCCGCCTGCCAAGCGTGACGATTATGGCAAAATCCTCCTTTTGGAGAGGCCTGTGTCCAGCAGTGGACTGATATAGGCTGGTGATGTGATGTGATGATGATGTGATGTGAGCAATTTTTGTTAGGTCACTGATCTTTTCATTTTTTTTTGATTTTACGAATAAACACCGAGCATACTCCAATAATTAAGGCTCAAACAAAAAAGCGGAGAACTCAATTAATTGCGCATTTGGTTTTAATATATTTTTCATTGTTACAGTTCATGGAATTACACAGGTTAGACGCCAGCTCATACTAAATTACGTTATTTTAAAATTACAAAGCAATGTTTTGAAAGTACAACAGTACTGGAGAGTTGTTTTGTTTACAGTGTGTACGTAGCCTAAGTACACACGGGGAACAAATAACGTCGTACTGGGAATTATTTGTTTACCATTAAGGGCGCTTTACACGTCGTACCAGATGTTGCTTAAGTGAGCACTAAGTTTGAGTACCAAGCTTAGTTTGTTAATTATTTATTTTTGTACTTACGTTTGATACTGTTGACAAAATCTTGTACGCCATAGCCCATGAACCATATTATTATGGATTATGTATGGTTTTGAAAGTGGTGACATTTAAACAAAATGCGTGTTTTTTTTTGTGCATATCTGGCACATCTGTAATTTGTCCATATTGAATGACACGCATATAAAATAAACATAAGATAAATTTAATCCGGTTTTGGCTATAATTAATCATCCCTTTTTGATTAGATCTGAAGTCACCGTAGACAAAACCGCTGGCAGAATCCAGTCTTCATAAATTTTATTTTAAGGATAAGGTGTGCGCTGCCTTTTTCAGTACCTAATTAGAAGTCAAAATAAACACAGCGTTTACACAATTCTAAGGGGATTTGATTGAAAACAATTTATTACCCGCCGGTTTCACGGTCGTACCCTAATTGTTCCAGGGACGTAGACAAATAGCTCGCAGGATTGTGACGTCAGACATCCATCCTGTCGATAGCATGAAAAATACGCCTCCGTCAAAATACGAAATGCCTACGCGGTACCTTTTCCGGCGGATTATGGGAAATAAGTATTTTAGGGTGGCTACACCAATTTGTGGTTTCGAAGCAAGGACACATACATTCCAATATTAAGAAATAGACAGTTAATTTTGCTAGGGACGTCAGCCTAGTACACCCAGATCCGAACCAACTTAAAGATCGTTTTTAGGGTCCCGTACCCAAAGGGTATAACGGGACCCTCTTACTAAGGCTACACTGTCCGTCTGTCTGTCCGTCTGTCACCAGGCTGTACCTCATGAACCGTGATAGTTAGAAAGTTGAAATTTTCACAGATGATGTATTTCTGTTGCCGCTATAACAACAAATACTAAAAAACAAAATACAATAAATATTTAAGCGGGCTCCCATACAACATTGATGTGATTACAACGTGATTTTTTTGTCGTTTTTATAGATAATGGTACGGAACCCTTCGTGCGCGAATCCGACTCGCACTTGGCCGGTTTTTTTTGTACTGACCCGAAGTTTGTGTGCCCGGTAGCATTTTTGACTACCTTTTACTTGAATATGTGTAGGAATTAGCAGATTAACAACTTGAGCGTAGTAGCTCAGCGATTCGCTTCGTACTAGAGATGCGCAAAATATATCACTGAAAAGAAAAGAGAGATGTATTTCATTGTGATCTACTAATATATATCACTCTTTTATATCTTCAGCTCTTTTTTTAACTCAATGATCCACACGTCAATTCATGAGTGATTTAATCGCTGAGCTAGGTGTGTGCAGTGTAGTCCATAGAGACTAGAGAGAGAGAATAGGTGGCTGCTACTCAGAGCTAAAGATGTGACCGTTTTTATTTACATAGGTTAAAAAATTAAATTTATAAATTATTATTTCATGTTTACTAGTAAAAACTAGCAGCACCCGAAGCCAATGATAGTTTAGTCGCTCGGAAAGGAGTCTTATCTCAAAAGATATAAAGATACATTTGAGATGCAGGTGAGTTAGTGAGTGATTCATTCTTTCGGAAAGATATATATCATTTTTGTCTTTCACTCACGAGTTACACAACTCTACTTCGTACCTCTCCTATTCCTACATGTAAAGTGGGGATGGTTTTTTTCTATCTCATGGTGTGGAGTGTTGTTGGATAGATTGTTAAAAATATTGTGGGCAGCGGAAAAACATATAATTTAGGGATTCATTTCTAGGCTAGGTAGGTACTCTTTACATCTGATTAAACTTATAAAATGTGCCTGGAGAAGAAAATGTGTTAGATGAAGTTGTTCGTTTTGTAAAAGAGGCTATATACTTAACTGCATATTGTGACGGGATACTAAGGAACCCAACACGCTCTTGGCCGGTTTTTAAGCTGATTTGTAGTAAATGACCCAAAAGCTCAGAGTTAATCACAAAATTGGATATCCCAGCAAATGAGAAAAGTCGAAAAACAGGATTTTTATCGGACCTGTTCTACGATTTTTTAAATTTCCGTTGCCCTAAATTTCTAGTATTTTAAAAAAATAATACAAGACTTACAAGGTAGTTATTCAAAATCTTACTGTTAATTAAGTTATCCGCTAACAGACAAGGAATTACCAATTAGTCGAGAGGGACTAAGGGAGAGACAAATTAACGGATCCATTTGTCAAGTTTTTTGCCTTTTGAAGACAAAGCGGGGATTATCACGTGATAAAAATCCGTTTTACGGTTACGCAAAGATCTTTAGGGCAATTTATGTCATCAACGAATTACAGCCCAAAAAAAATTTAAGTATTTAAAATGATTTCAATCTTTAAATTTATATTATGTTAAAAAAACTGGCCAAGTGCGAGTCGGACTTGCGCATGAAGGGTTCCGTAACATTATCGAATTGCAGTTTAAGATTTATGACGTATTAAAAAAAACTACTTACTAGATCTCGTTCCAACCAATTTCGGCGGAAGTTTGTATGGTAATGTATGTCATATATTTTTTTAGTTTTATCATTCTCTTATTTTAAAAGTTACAGGGGGGGGACACACATTTTAGCACTTTGGAAGTGTCTCTCGCGCAAACTATTCAGTTTAGAAAAAAAATATATAAGAAACTTCATTATCATTTTTGAAGACCTATCCATAGATACCCCACACGTATGGGTTTGATGAAAAAATATTTTTTAGTTTCAGTTCTAAGTATAGGGAGCCCCCAAAATTTATTGTTTTTTTTCTGTTTTTGTGTAAAAATATATTATGCGGTTGACAGAATACATCTACTTAACAACATTCTTATAGTTTCGGTAAAAAGTGGCTGTGACAATACGGACGGACAGACAGACAGACATGACGAATCCATAAGGGTTCCGTTTTTTGCCATTTGGCTACGGAACCCTAAAAAGGGAAACAGGCAAAGGTTGTATCAGCTCTGCGAGCAATTTTGCTTGCCCATTCAGATTTGCAATAATTTAAAAAAGCTTTGTCAGGAACCATTTAGATATTATTCTCATTTCATAAGTACTTTAAAGAGTCATTTCGAAGTCAGAAACACATCATCATCATTATTTAAGACATGAGATGTCTAAAATTGTCCTCCCCAATGACTTTCAAGTAGCCGGTTGGAAGCAACTTGTATCCAGCTTCCTGCAATCTTTACAAGATTCTTCTATCTACCTTGTACGTACATGGATGGTCTACACTGCGCTTGTCGGTACGTAGTCTAGAATCTTGCTGTCCCATCGGCCACAAAAAGAAATAATCTTCGGCAGAAAACATTAGTAAGTCAATATTGGAAAACTAATAATGCCTAATCGTTGCTCTAATGTTTTCCCTTGCGCGTGTTCGCTATCTGCAGTTATAATATATCGTATACGATATTTTGTGTTTATTAAATATCTGACCATCTTTTCGTTTGGTTCAAAAGCTTCTTGCTGTTATTGGTCATGAAGTAAACATTTAGCAAAAGTCTACACTTTCTCTCGAACCTTGAATATACACCGTGCTTTTTTAACCGTCCTAAAGCCGAAGGCCACTTAAAGTATCCAATAACTACATGTCATTTGTATAATAAAACTTGGTAACTATGAATTATTTAAAAACTAAAAAATTTAAATAATTATAAGCAAAATTTAGTATGTAAAATCCTGTATACGGATATGATAGTCTACGTGGATGGTGCTGCACGCGTGGAGGCAGCAAGGTCAAGGACTATGCATTGTTGAAACCATAAACATTATAAACAGGATGATACATTACTATCTTGAATTATTTGTTATTTTTTACTTTAAAATGATATGGTTGATAATAGAAAAATAATACTTCCTAGAGGTTTATTAGGATGGTTACATTACGTAGGCTTCGGCTTTAAGACGGTTAAAAAAACACGGTGTATATTTGATGCCTATTTTTTATTACGAGAAAGTTGTGATGTCAAATCACTAGAACTAATTGATAGATCTTGTACTTATTTTTAGTCTTTCAGTAATTTACTGTTTTTATTCACAAATAAATTTGTATCTTGGTCTCGAATTAGAACTGAAATAATATTCTATAACTCAAGCAATTATATTCGTTATCAATAATAATAAAGTACAATTATGGTTTATTATTAGCTTTAAGCATTAATTAGTAACTTTGTTTGCTTTAAATCAAAGAAAGTTATATTAAATGATAACAAAATTTAATAAACGTTGAAGATATAAATCATTATTATTGCACTTTCAAAGTTATTGATTCACTAAAAACTCTTTAAGGTCTGACTCCGATGACCAAATGTAATTTTCCAATGGGACCAACATGCTAAAAAGAAGCTCTTGCCAGGGGCCTAACATGAACTCTAAGCAGTCATTGTCACCATCATCATTTTAGCCATAAGACGTCGAACCGAGTTAGACAATCACAAGGTGGACAGACGACCTGGTAAAGGTTGTAGGAAGCCTCAGGCTCCTTCCAACCAGCCAATCTGGAAGTCATTTGAGGAGGCCTATGTTCAGCAGTGGACGTCCTATGGCTGCAATTATGCTGATGATTCTCCATTGAGATTTATTTCTAATTATCATAAAAGGTAATAAAATAATAAATTATTTTAGATCATCAAGTTCCATGTCACTTTGCCTGTTCGATGTGTAGGTAAAGCTAATAATTCTCAAAGTGAATTTTTCTTAAACCTTTTTTTTCGTGTGTCTGTTTTTAGGAAAAATCTTAAAAACGGCAAAACCAATTGAGACCTGACAATCATCATAGACTAGATTATTTTTGGGCTACTTTAAATATAAAAAAATATACGGGTAAACAAATATAATCTGTTATGTTATCTTAAATTTGTATGTATTTAATTTGTATTCTGTTGCTGTACTTAAGAATTGTTCAACGTAAGATTTTTATTTTTTCAACGTCACGCAAACTAAATTATTTAATAGTGTATGGGAAAACGAGAAATTACCTACTTCTAAATTTTTATCAGAGGCACTCACCTGGTATCCTCGAGATGTCTTCTAGGAGGTACCTCCAATCTGGTGTCCAGTTCTGGTCTCTCGAAGCGATTTTGTGTGTACGGTTTAATTTAGCACTAATTTAGTAGTTTTTCGAAAAGGTTTTAGAAAACGGAACCCGCACGCCGCTTTGCAAGTTGAACACAGAATGTGAAGAGTTTTTTTTTAGAAGGCAGCACTAGTGACTGCGTTTTGTCACGGCGCTGGGAATTGGCATTGTGCCTCTGAATAAATGTTTCGAAAAGAGAAATTAATAACAAATATTTTTGTGCTATAAATATCTAAAGCTAATGAAAGTACAAATAGACTTTAATATATGACGACCTCCGTAGCCGAGACGCGAGCACGCCGGACTGTATATGGCGCCGCCATTTTTGAGGTTCCGGGTTCGATCCCCCGTCGGGTTAATGTGGAAAACGAACTTTTCTATATTGTCTCGGGTCTGGGTGTTGTGGTACCGTCGTTGTTTCTGATTTCTTTAACACAAGTGCTTTAGCTACTTACCTTAGGATCAGAGCAATGTATGTGATGTTGTCCAATATTTATTATTATTTTATTATTATTATATTTACTTATATATCACGTTAGTGGATACTTATAATATATTTGGAATTATATTCGCTAATCCTGTGATGCGCAAGTGTACCTTATTATACCTGAAATCTTTTTCCGTAATCTTTTGACCGCAGAAAAGCCATACTAATCGCTGACTCAACTCTTGGTTGTAAAGTAGAAGTCATCCGTGTCATAGTACAAAAAGACAAGTAAATTACCTCTCATCGTTAAATTTATAAGATATTTACTGAACCGTGACCCACGTGAAAACCATGTGAAACAACCAGAGTAAATAAAATTAATCATAGCTCCTAAAATTTCAAAGCTAAAACTGGGTCCAGATTATGTTCTTTTGTCCGTACCGTATCTCCGTTCTGTATCAGCGTTGCGTTGTAAGAACCCTTGTTTGGATGCCCGTTCGGTACGGTACGGTGGTACGGCGTCTCACAGGTACCGAACAGGCAAAATGAACATAGCTGGATCCACCCTTAAGTAGCAATGGGCAGGCCATATTGCTCGAAGAACTAACAATTGTTATGGAAGAAAGGTTTTTGAGTGGCAACCGCGAACTGGAAGACGCTGGAAGCAAACAGCCTTGAATCGTTGAATTGTGAAACGTTGTATGTTTATGTAGGTAATACTAGCTGTTGCCCGCGACTTCGCTCGCGTGATATTTAGTTTATTCAATTTATCTTACAGGATCATTTATCGGAGATAATAAGCATCCTATATGTTAATCCAGATCATATTCTATATGTATGCAAAATTTCATCCAAATCCGTTAAGTAGTTTTTGCGTGAATGAGTAACAAACATCCATCCATACTTACAAACTTTCGCATTTTTAATATTAGTAGGATTGTACTGGCGATAATTTAAAAAAACGCAAGTAAACTAGCTCTAAATAGAGTCCTACTACCAGTTTTAATCTACGGAGCCGAAACGTGGAACATGACAGTCAAGTTGGCCCGACGACTACACGTCACTCAGCGTGCTATGGAAAGGTCTATGTTTGGGATCTCATTAAGGGATAAGATCCGGAACGAGGTCATACGACATACTAAGGTGACTGATATTGACCATAAACTTTGAAAGTAAAATTTAGTGCATATTAAAGTTTTAAGTTTGGCGTTCAGGAAATTGGTCGAATATTCGAATATTGCAGATTAGATATTCGAATATTCGAACCCACTCTAATATTCGAATTATTCGAATATTCAAATGCAAGCCCTAGTTGCGTTACAAGAACCCTAGTTTGGACGCCCGTTCGATACGGTACGGTGGTACGGCGTCTCACCGTACCGTACCGAACAGGCAAAAAGAACATATCTGGACTCACCTTTAAGTAGCAATGGGCAGGCCACATTGCTCGAAGAACTAATTGTTGTGGAAGAAAGGTTTTTTGATTGGCAACCGCGAACTGGAAGCCGCTGGCAGCAAACAGCCTTGAATCGTTTACTATGACGTTCTATGTTTATGTAATACTAGCTGCCCGCGACATCGCTCGCGTGATCTTAAGTTTATTCAATGTATCTCACAGGATCATTTATCGGAGATAAGAAGTATCCTATATGTTAATCAAGATCATATTCTATATGTATGCAAAATTTTATCCAAATCCTTTCAGAAGTTTTTGCGTGAATGAGTAACAAACATCCATACTTACAAACTATCGCATTTATAATATGAGTAGGATTGTACTGGCAATTCTTTAAAAAAACGCAAGTAAACTAGCTCTAAATATCACGTAGCGATACAAACAAACGTAGACTCTATGTCGCTAAAAAGAGGGTGCACATTACTATTGCCGATGAGTATCTTCAGTGTTAAAGTGACAGAGCGTAGGTACTACCGCGGGCTCCGACGTCTGACCAGTTTTAAAGCTAAAATCGCTTGCAAGCACCTCATTGCCACTCACTTCGAGCCACGCCCTACGTTCATTTATGTTTCGGGTTCAATCAAGACAATAGGTGTTTAGGCACAAGCAATGAAGCTTCTATGTATCTAATTGGTCGTAGTAAAACGTAGTAACAGGAATATTTCTACAATGCGGTAAGGCGTCGTAGCCCGCGATAGTACCATCTAAGTAGTACCACAGAGTAAGTAATATACCTACTACGTTAAAGTAGTACAAACAAACCTAAACCATATTTTGTTCCAGAGCTGGTTCACATTATAAATCGTCGATAAGTGAAGTAAAGTCGGAGTGATCGCGGTTTTGTTTAGAGAATCGACAGGCTTCCAAATGCTGATGGGCTGCTTAAAGATTTACACTAAAAACGGGCTGGGCTTCTCCACGTTCTCATGACAGTTTTACTTCAACATTGATTTCTTGTTTTGTATAAACAATACCTCCATTGCTAAATTATCCCAATACTTACTGCTTACGTCCTGTTTAGCGTTAATTGATAGGTTAATTGATTGATTTGTAGTGCCGATCAAATAACGCGGGGGACTGACGTACAACGGCAAAAAGGCTGTAAATTGAAATCACAGGCAAAAAACACAGCGACCGTAGGACCGCTTAGATGTAATTTGGAATTTTGAAATTTGGTTTCAACTAATAAGCAAAAATTCATCAGAAACCACCCAGTTCCCTGCATCCAATGTTGTGCTTGTAAGTACACGATATACGGAATTATTTCTAAATTCAAATTCAAAACACCGGATTAGCCGTTTTTATTTATTAGCTGATTAATTTGGACTGTGCTCTAACTCACCCAGGATAAACTGGGATTACCTGCCCTAAAGACCGGTGAATAAATCGTCGAAAAATTAATCAGGTTGAATGGCCCGAATGAATCCAACCTCGTTTGTATCAACTCATCCAAGTTTGGCACACGTTAAGTTTTTAGGGTTCTGTACCCAAAGGGCAAATCGGGACCCTATTACCTACTAAGACTCCGCTGTCCGTCTGTCTGTCTCTCTGTCTGTCCGTCTTTCACCAGCTTTATTATGAACCGTAAATAGTTAGACAGTTGAAATTTTCACACATGATGTATTTTTGTTGCCGCTATAACTAAAAACCAGAATAAAAAAATATTTAAGGGGGCTACCATACAACAAACGTGATTTTTTGCTCGTTTTTATAGATAATAGTGCGAAACCCTTCACGCGCGAGTCCGACTAACACTTCGCCGGTTTTTTTTTTATATTCGAGCCGAAACTTTTTACTTTGTTTTCTGGGGAATTGGGTATAACTAAGGATGAAGTTATGAGTTGAGAATAACGATCGTCGTATTAAGTTTATGTAGATCAGTTTTTGATGGAATTATAGAACTAAAGGTTTCTTGAATAGTTGGGCGATGAATGTGGAATAGACAAGCCGAATACATTTAAAATACAAGAAAGTCACATACAGTAAGTTTACTTGACTGCCAGTAAATCTAGTTCGCACTTTGCATTTAGTTGAGTATTTGAGTTACAAAATTAACTCATTGGTAATTCAACTTCTCAATTATATTTTGTTGTTCAAAGTTTAAACCACAGATAGAATAGAACCAACGACTTCTAGTCACAAACATCCATTTCTACCGTCTAAATGCGATTGCTATACTTTATATTGCACGTTTACTGCAGATGATTAAGTCTCAAATACATAAATTAAGGCTCAGCCACTTTCTTTTGCTTTTCAGCACTCTTCATACGACACAAAAATTTCCCCAACCTGCACAGCTATAAACGTTTCAGAAATAAACGTTCAGACACGGAAGTGAGTCTACTAAATCTACCTCTTGTTTTAGGATTAGTAAATTTTCTATTCACGTATCACGTTCCTCATAAAATAGACTTTGACCCATCCGGATAGAGTCTATTTCTCATCGTCGTTATCAACGAAATTCCTATTGAGTGACATAAAGGTGTGAGCACATTAGCCTGGACCATCAATCTCCAGGTGACAGCGCTATTCATCGACTTTGAAACGGGAACAGGATAATCTAATAGCAGATGGCCTTCGAGTCCTCACGTTTTTGCAAGAAATTTCCCTAATAGAATATTATTCAGGCGTCAATAACTTAAATTAAGAGAAACTCGTTTTGTTGGAGAGAGCTATTCTAGTGACTAAGTGGCTAGGTTGAGTCCTTTAACTGCCTAGAAAGTAGATATTATACAATCTATTGAAGCCACCAGCTACCATTTAATTCAAGGTGTTGATAGGTACTTATATCAACACCTTGAATGAAATTAAAAGGACTTTTTTTGAGACCAAGATTAAAAATGTCGAATGAATGTTTAGATACATACATTTAGGCGAATAGAACAACGCAGTAGCCAAGTTTAATTCATAGGAACTAACGCTATATCCCGATGATAATGTATGATAGATTTTTTTTTATTATTTGATGTTCACCTTATCCATGTAAAAAATCTTTGTATTGTTGAACACATATACACCTCCTTAAAGCCATCTGTATAAAAACAACAAAAATTTGCATTTCAGGGTAGATGAGTGACTTATTTAACAGTTTGAGTTCCTTGTTATAGTTTGTGATTTATCGTAAAAAATTGAACTTACATAGCATACTATTCGAATGTTTCTAGCTCTATATTTTACTAGATTTTGTTAAATTAAAATCGACGTCATGTTCTATTGCCAAAGACAGTAAAGACCAAACAGGACATTGGAGATTTATTGCAATAATTTGAACCTGGGGAAACAGGTTTAATTTTTATAGTTGTTACCGCTTGCGATGGTCATACTTACACATCGCACCAGCCGAAGAACCTACTTAGTACATATTCTTGTCTATGGAAGAACCAGTATTGACGTCCCGCGTGTCTTCTGTTTCTTATCGCAACGCCATCTTGACAACATTATCGTTGTTAATATTTGGTCGGAGTACATAAACCATTATTCTACAAACCTGGCGTTTAAATACATACATCAACTAGGAAGCTACCTAGTTCAACAATAATTACTATGTTATTAAAGCTTTCAAATTATGCTAGTTATAAAAAGCTACGAAGAAATTGGCAGTTTCCACTACTACTAGAAAGCCTTTTTGAATGGAATTGGTTTGAGCTAGATTTAAACGGGTAATATCTTGCTAACTCATAATCTTGTGGTCCGTTTTATTGTCCGAAAGCAAAATGATAACAACAAAACAAAACAAGGTGATGAAGCTTAAGTATAAAGATTTTTAAAGTCTACAAAAACCAGTGGTGGTCGTCATGTTTTTATACGAGTATATATTTTTTAAACGTGGTGTGACAACAATTACGGAGCAAACACTTTAAAAAAAAAGTTTTACTGTTTTTATAAAGTAGTTTGTATTTGTTCATTCATCTATTTACTTGCTATGTGTATAACTTATTACTGTGCGTATATTCAATATGTTTTTCTTACACTAATAAAAAGAAAATCTTCCAGTAATCACATAAAATAAATATCCAGCTTCAATCTAACCAAAATTTGTGCCAAGGCGACTAGATAACGGATTAATATACGTTCATGAATACAAATTCATGACCCAGATACAATAATGGTCATGCTCATCACTTATACACTTTATAATCAATCTCATTTTTTTTCCTGTATAATTCAATAAACTGTCTGTTTTATTTGAGCTTTACCGAATGTAAAATGAATGTGGTGATTGAAGCACCCACAGAACTCGGAATGTGACAACGAAAGTAAATATATTCCGCATTGATTTGTTTGCGAATTCTCTTACGATGTGAATGCGATGCCTCGATTGTCGCCTTCACGTCATTCGATTCTGTTGTTCGTTTGAAATCAATTTCACACGATGAGTTTTGTTGAATCGTGTTTTTAACGAATACCGATCGGTTTTTGTTTGCATATTCTAGCCTAATCAATCAAGTGGGCTTCGAAATTGATGCATTATTGTGCGAGAGACACGGTGCGACATCGCGTCTGTCATTCTAACGATCTTTATGTTTATATACCTATCTCTTTTCATCTCTCTCTTTCCTTCCATTTTGAAAGAAATCATCTGCTGACTGTCTTTTGTCTTTATCTTTACATACACACTGTGCAATTACTAACTGCACCCAAACATGGCATTGCTCTTTAGCATTCTTACCACGAACGCCAAACGATTACATTGTTGAATTGAACTACATAAAATAGATCATGGTAAACATTATTATAGACCATACAAAATACAAAGAAAATTAATATTTACAAAAAGATATGTACAATTGAGATGGTTTTATCGCAAAAATGGATTTCTCTCCGAAATCCTGCAAGTAGAGAACAACTATGAAGAAAAAGAAAGTGGTGCAGAGCGCTTAAATTTTTTTGTACCTTATAAAAATACATCAACACAAAAGCTTACTTAACCTCTATCAAACTGCATTTAATCTTAACTTCCCCGTCCAAATATAAAACAAGACAAGTTTGGACCCTCTCATGCGTAGAGGGACGTGTGTCAACAACATCAAACAGACCCTTAAGAAGTTAACGAGGCGAGCAATCGGGAAATCTTATCTGGCAACGAATTACGGTAAGATCCTGATAAACAGTTGTAGGAAAGTAAACATTATTAATAGTATGCATAAGGTCCTTTTTGACAATCTTTGCCACGCGCTTGCTATTGATATGGGTGCATTTAATAAACTGATATTTTTTTTATCTACTACTACCTACCACATAGGTACATAATGACTGTATGACATGTTTCCACGCATATTCGATTTTAATTTAAAATTTTTAGTAATTTAGTCTTGTTGGGTGTTGTACTATCTTTACATACGTCTTCTTATTGTAGTATTTTTGTCTTGTCGGCCGTAGGCTTGGCGAACGCTGGAGCCTCTGATGATTTGCGCAGAATACCATGTCGTGCTCGTTGCGTCACTACCCTTTACTGAGCGTAGACCATTTTGGTACCACTAGTTTTAGTTTTAATTTAAGTTATTATAGATTTTGCTGCATGTAAATTTGGTGCCAAATAAATATTTTTTCTTTCTTTCTAAATGCAAAATAATTTGATGTAAATATTGTGCCTTAAAAGTGGCTGAACCTCTTAATGTTACACATTGCATAGTACAAGCCAGAATATGTAATGGTAACAAAAAACTCACAGATTAACTTAAATCACTCATAGAATGTTTTATGTTCCCGCAAAGACTTTTTATCCTTTCTCATAAAATCATTGCGCACTGGAACATATAAAAAGATTAAGGTCATAATTCAATGCATTTATTACTTTTCTTACCGTAGCATTTTATATCTTCCAAAAATCTTAGGCTATTGACTATAAATAAAGTATATTAGCAATATATACTTCTAAATCCAGCAACCCCACTTCACCATATGAAGCCAAACAAATAGTAACTAGTGAAATAGCTAAGTTTCAGCAAATGAAAAATAATCTTTGTCGACGCAAATGATCCCACCGTAAAGAAACCGCTTTGATGCTGAGCCATGTTTGTGGGAGCTTCAGTAATATTCTGTCTATTTTGACTGAGCGAGCTGCTCATTTATAAAGCATTGGGTTGGACAACGCAAACTAAACGCTTTTCTTTATTTTTGTGTAATTTGCTTATAATTTATTTGACACACATAGGCACAATTACAAACAGACTCAAATAAACATAAAAGAGTGTTAAAAAGGTCAGCTCTCAGCATTTGTCGTTACACCCAAAACCATAACGACGTTGATTTTTAGCGGAGACCCCGCAGGACGTGGGACGGGTAGTGACAACGGTACATCGGATCACCAAAGGCTCGGAGTCAGTCAAAGAAACCAGGCAGGTTCCGATGAGCCGATACACCGCTCTGCTCCCATAACTTTACAGGACAGGAGACGAAACAAAAACAAAACAAATAATCACAAGGACAATTTATAAAGAACAAGCACGCGATATAAGAAAGAGAAAAAAATACAACAAAAGTAGGTAGTAAAAAAAAAACAATACAAATAAAAAATATTTATCAGACAGCTAAAATGGGGACTCTCCCTCCCAATGAGTGCGCAGTTGGTCGAAGTGTCAGTGTATTATGGAATACTGTGTATTGAGCATCTCTGTACTCCTGTATCTAATGGAGTTCTATGTGCCTGAAAACACGCTTTGAATTATTATAATTATTTGTGCGATAGACGTTGCAAAAAGCTGGCAAAGAGAGAAGGAGATTACGTTAAACCGTTAATCAGCGCAGAACACCAAAAAGGTTCAGTTCATAAAACCCACAGAACAAGTAAGACTCGCTACGCTACGCTGTGATAAACTCGTACTAGGGGATTCCTAACTATCTCTGACCACACTTAAAACATTAAATACTGCTTATGTGCTGTTATTATAATAAAATAATAGGAGGTAAGGATTAACGATGTAACATAACCCAGCCATCACTTCACTAATCGACGATTAATAATGTTAAAGAAATGAGTAAAAAAATAAAGTGTATGTTGGTTTGTACTGCTTAGTTGATACGTGCTTTCACTTTAACACTGAAGTCAGTCACTCACTGACAATAGTAATTTTATTTTAACCTTAGCGAAATAGAGACTATGTCTGTTTGTATCGCTTAGGTGATATTATAGCGAGTTTACTTGCGTCTTTTTAGAGTATCGCTCTCTGTATAGTAAAATTCAGGAGATACGTATTTTTTTCTTAAAAAAATAAAAAATTGCAACTTATGATAAGGCGGGTTTACCGTACCCATCAGCTTTGTGGTGATGCCCAAAAAAAACATGCGTATCTCGAAAACACTGCACTTGATCGTCCCACTTCCGAGCCAGAGATATATTTCATCATAATATTCACATACGAGTAATCTGTATTTTTTACGACGTGAATTTATTAGTTCTTTGTTAGAAAGCTTCGGGGGCCTTAATATACCAAATTTATTACTTATAGGCATTTCATATATAAGTATATTCATAATTTATTACTTAAATAGGCATTGCATTTTTATATGAACAGATTGTTAGATTTGCTTTGCCTGCTTTTTTTATAAAAAAAAGACATGAAAAAAGGAACTAGGTACTCATAGATCGTATAAAAAATACATATTAAAATCTACTTTTTAATTAAAGAATAATAAGTAAAGTAAATAGAGATCAGGGAAATGTAGGAACGTGATAAAGATGTGTTCCCAATACAAGTGTCAATGACTACTTAAAGGAAAAACTCGACAAATATTTGTAAAAAGACTTTTTGAAACAAAGGAATTATTATATTTTAAATGATTTTCATATGTGTTAGATTATATTTTTTAAGAAAAAAAATACAATAACCAAATGTGATATTTAAAAACCGATGCCGTAAATTCTAATGCTTCTAAAGGATCAGAAACGGTTTCAATTTAAAATGGTGCAACTTCAAATTGCACATAAGACACATCCCGCTCAAACATAATTATCGAGTAAGAGGCGCTCATTTGTGTAAAGGCCTTCGCACATTGACGACATCAGGAAGATAATGGTATAATAAAAAAGCTTGCAACAAGAAATGCAAGGCTAAAAGTGCAAAATGCACAAGAATTTATACGTGTCATCATCATATCAGCCTGTTGCAGTCCACTGCTGGACATAGGCCTCCCCCAAGGAGCGCCACAGCGCACGATCTCCCGCCCTTAGCATCCATTCGCTGTTGGCTGCCTTCTTCAGGTCATCGGTCCATCTAGCCGGGGGGCGTCCTACACTACGTTTGCCTAAGCGTGGTCTCCATTCGAGAACCTTCCTGCTCCACCTCTCGTCGGTTCTGCGACAGACATGGCCAGCCCACTGCCACTTTAGCTTGCTACATTTCATCCATTAGTTTAACATGTCTGTCTGTGTATCTGTCTGTGGCTACGAAAATGGCTTCCTCACGGATGAACCGCTTTTCGTTTAGTTTTTTTTTTTTTGTCATACATAATTTTATCCCAAGTGTTCTTTCTTAGCCATTTTTGATAAAAATCTATTCAGCCGTTTGAAGATCATCAGCTCTTTTCTAGTTGATGAGGGAAACGGACTTACTTCCTTATGTTGATTCTAAATTTGGTACCGTGTTACTTCAATGATACTGAAAGTATATGGTAAGGTAATCATGATCTGATCAGACGTTTGAAGATCATCGGGGGTTTTTTTAAATTGTAATTTGAACGTTATTACTATGTTTAATTTAGCTAAGCCATTGTGTCTGTGTCGAAACAACGTCAAAGTACATGAAAGCATTACAAACCCAGAATTTTTTTGTAAGAAATAGGATAAAAGTCAACCAGTTATACTGAGATTGGTTTTAATTTACGCTACGCGATGCCGCAGCCGTATAGTTTTGACAGTTTACATACTCGTAGGTAGATACTATGCCATTACTATAGTTTTCGTTAATGTAAAACATACAATACTAATGCACACTCTTAAACAGCGTTAGAGTTAGTGAGTTATAAAAACTGTTATTTCCAATTTCTATGCATATAGATACAAAATATTGTTTGGAAAGAAATTCACTAATTTAATATTCTAGTTTTTTTTTTGAACTTGGATCTTATATCTTAGGCTATTTATGATAAACTATCACCATAGGCTGATCATATTTATAATCTGACGGTGTCGTGAAAGTTTTATGACCTGTATCAATAACTTCTGCTACACATCACCAGCCTATATCAGTCCACTGCTGGACACAGGCATAACGCTTGGCAGGCGGGTTGGCGATCGCAGTTTGGCCGATTTGTTTGGAGAGGAGACGCTGCTGCCCGTCTTCTTATCGCGGTTCTCCTGTAGTCGCTTCTTACGACACCCATAGGAAGAGAAGGGGTGGTGCAATTCTTTAAACATGCCGGAACCACACGGCACTTCTGCTACACGATGATTATATGCATCATCATCATTTAAGCTATACACGTCCACTGCTAAACATGGGCCTCTCCCAGTGACTTCCAGATTAGCCGATTAGAAGCGGCCTGCATCCAGCGGCTTTCTGCAACCTTTACCAGGTCGTCTGTCTACCTTGTGGGTGAACATCCTACACTGCGCTTGCTGGTACATGGCCTCCATTTCAGAACGTTTCAGCCCCATCGGCTGCCGGTTCTACGAGCTGTGCCCGCCCACTACCTCTTTAGCTTGCTAACCCGTCGGGCTATGTCAACGAGTTTTATTCGTTCACGGATCTCCTATTCATCATCTGAGATCCTTGTGGAAGTTTTGTGACATATTTCTCAATGTGTGTGTGGCCTACCATGTGATTGCGTGCCGTCGTCGTTGATTCGAGCGTGAGGCTTATGCAAACGCGAGAGCGGCTATGTGCCGGGGACTTTTAACGACGAATCTAGTTACGAATGCGAACATGATATTTTCGACCTTTTGTTAAAGTGATTGCGCTTTTTAATATGTATAGGAAGATGAAAGTATTCAGCAATCATTTAAAAAACGTTTTGGAAAATATAATATCGTTGCGTACGAATGTAAAGTTCTGTTTCAATATGCAGGCGAATATACCTAATTAATTCCATATGAATATTGTTTCAATTTTGATAAGGGTTAAATTTAGGCCTTTAAGATTTAATCAACCCTCCCTAGGGCCTCTCGGTATGCCAGGTAGGAGTGGAGCTAGAATCAAGCGATATTAGGGGAACCAATTTTCAACGTGGCTTCCAAAGCACGTTGTTGCAATGCTTGTGATAAATGGCAATTGGTTGCTTAATTATCTCGCTTAGTTCGCGTACACATGTGTCGCGAGTCCATGTATGTTTATTCAATTGTCATCTTATTTCCGAACTGCCGCTACTGAACTACACAGACACTTCCACAGAACAAGTAAGACTCGCTACGCTCCGCTACGCGCTTCTACAAGTTTGATGAAGTTCAAACAAAACATCTTGCTTATATTTGCTGCATCTCTCTCTCACTCATTTCAGAGAGGATAAGTCATAAAACATTTTTCTAAGTTTTCAAGTTGTTCGGAACTTTTTAATTGATTCGTTTCCAGCAGTCGCTGTCTTTCTCGTTCTTTTGGAATTTACGATGAAGTTTTAAGGGGTAGCCGACTATGTGCAGTAGATAATACTTCATATTGTTTTGAGTTTTGAGTCTGAGTTTAACATTTAAATACTACTGCCAAGGTTCTGTTAAGAGTTCAATGCATATTATGTTTCTTTGTATGAAGGGCAAAATGGAAAAAGCATTTTTCAACCCGAACAAGGTAAACTCTATTTCAAATAAAAATTGCTCAGACTTAGAAATATGTGTAAACAGTCTTAGTTAGAGTGCAAGTGATAAACTGAATATTACGCCAGTACTCAATGTACCTTGAACTCAGACAGCTCATAAAAAAATGATGAACCGACATTCAAGTCTGGACATCAAAAATATAAATTGAAAAGTCAAGGTGTGCGTTTAAATATACTTTATAGTATAAGGTTCTGTAGAGCGCACAGCTTTTATAAGTAAAATTATTTGCTAAGTGACAAGTTGTTTTCATTCGGAATAATTTCTAGCTATCTAGGCAAAATGTTACCTCGTAATAAAAGGATGTTAATTCTTCATTTGGCGCTTGTTTAATTATAAATTTGGTGAATTTTAAGTGTTACAATACAAACAGTTCCCATTAAGAGACACATCAAAATACAAAAAAAAAGGTCTGCCTTATCATGATGTGATCAATTTTAAGATTAAAAATTTTAAGATTTAAGAGAGCTTTAAACCCTATATATTTTAGATAGTAATATTAAAACAGTTTTATGAAATTTCAATGAAAAATAAGATAAACGGCTACAGTGGTCTAAGCTTTTTCTGTTCGACAGAACCCAAAAAATCTGGAGCACTTCCTTGATTAGACATTCCAACACGGCTGTAAAAATACCCGCTCAAATTACAAGTCTGGCCGTGCAAAGAGGGCTTGAACTAACAAAGGACATACACTCTCTTTGTAATAGACGGAATCAGTGTTTATGCTGCAATCAGTGGACCTCTATTAAACTGGTGAGAAACGGTCCACTTTTTCTTTGGTCGAGTACCTTTACTTTCATTTGGTTTGGGGAAATATCATTTGCAATTGTTTTGTAAAAAAAACTTGCTCAAGTTTAAAGAGGTAATAATAATTGTTCTTTATGTGACAACCACCGATTGTATGGTTTGGTTTGGGCGCAACGCTGTAAGTCCTAATTCAGTCAGAAAAAACATGTAGACTACTTGTGGAAATTGACTGGGGTGTAGGTGTAGGTACTCGAAGACGCCCACTATAAACATTCGCAAAACTCGTTGCATCCTTTATTACCTAAGACAATCTCACAAAATGTTATTACGAAATGTCAAAGGGTGAAAGCTCTTCACTGGTAAAGACATCATCTCAGCCTATTGCAGTCAACTGCTGGACGTAGGCGCAAAGAGCGCCAAAAAGCACGATCTCTCGCTTTTTTCATCCATCTACTACCAGCCATCTTCCGAAGGTCGTCGGTCCATCGAGCTGGGGGGCGACCTACACTACGTTTGCCTAAGCGTGGTCTCCACTCGAGAACCCATTTACTCGGTCCACCTTTCATCGGTTCTGCAACAGATGTGGCCAGCCCACTGCTACACAAGCTTGCTACATTTTTGGACTATAAATAAATAAATAAATAAATATCGGACAACATCACATACATTGCTCTGATCCTAATGTAAGTAACTAAAGCACTTGTGTTATAGAAATCAGAAACAAACGACGGTACCACAACACCCATACCCGAGACAATATAGAAAAGTTCGTTTTCTACATTGACCCGACCGGGGATCGAACCCGGAACCTCAGAGATGGCGACGCCATATAAAGTCCGGCATGCTCGCCTCTCGGCTATGAAGGTCGTCAATATGTCCGTTACTTTAGTCCTCTGCCTGATGGTCTCGTTTCGGATTTTAACCTTTAACGAAATCCCAAGCATCGACCTTTCCATAGCTCGCTGAATGTCAAAAGTGAATGGTCAAAAGTACTGTGTTAAAAGTAAATGTTGCTTAGGCACTCAATTATCAGCGGCCTCTGCTTTCGCTTGCTCAGCTTGTGCAAATTTGTGGTCACTTCTAAGTACCCTTACCTAAAAGAAACCAATAGAATCCAAAATAATCGTGGGAATTAAGACTGAAAGACTTATCTTTTGTGAGAACTACAGAGAATAATATTAATTATTATTTCAAAGTTTTTGACTGTGGCAGCTTCACTTCTATTAAATAGAAAATAGGGTTTATGAATACAAAATTTTGATAAACAATATTTAAAGGCCTTTTTAAGGAAATTGAACGTTAATGAATATGGCTGTTAGTAACCACATAGGGACCCGAAAACTTCTAATAATCTGAAAAATAGCGGGAAATATAAGTACTTCTCGCTAAGCCACACTGAATCATTAATAGTAGAAAGGAAGCCTCGGGAATCTATTGTTTGTATCCGAGATTAATGGGCTCGAGGAAAATGTTAAGAATAGGTGTTCTCATCAGTTTATTTGTGGGACCATACCTACTTCCCTATGTCGGGGAAGACAAAGAAATTCCTTGTCCAGGATAAAACAATTATGATCAGTAGGCATGTTTTCTGCTATTTACCTGTAAATTACTTCTAATATAAATCCTTCGTATTTATATTAGAAGTAATTTACCGGTAAAGTAATTATGAATAAATATAAAAATGAATGTTACAGAATCACACCAGAACGGATTTGGATGAAATTCGGCACAAAGATAGATAATTGTCTGAAATAACTCGATAGTTAAGTACTTTGTTCTGGTAAAGGATACGATTCCCGTAGGATAACATAAAACATATAGAGGGTTACTCTATTTACCGGTACATTACTACTATTATACATATATGCAAAATTATGAATTCACGAATGTTTGTTATTGCATCACGCCGGAACGGCTAAACGAATTTGGATGCAATTCGGCACAGAGAAAGTTAATTGTCTGGTTTTAAACACATGAGTTTCTTTTTTATTGGAAAAGTATACGATTTCCGTGGCATAACATAAAATAATTATTTAAGGGAAGGATAATAGATTGGTTACTGTTTTAAATTCACCTACGAGTAACAGATGATTTTTTTAGTAGCATTTCACTCCTAACTGTAATCTAATAAATTATAATAATAAATAAAAAATAATGACAGTGGGCCTTCTATGCCGTCTAGTTTGTTTGAAAGCAAGGACTAGTTCCTTTGTGTTGTACTTTACCGCGATTGTGACCGCGAACAATGCGCGATCAATTAGTTAGCTCGGATTTCGTTTGACCAAATAAAAGTTCGTAGGCACAAATTAATACTATTATTTAGGGTTGGAACTAATAACTGTATGTACAAAGTATATTGTTGTCTATCAACAAAAATCCAAACCATCGCGCGAGCTAAACAAGCGTCAGCGGAATCTCTTGACAACTTTTTGAACTAAACCATATAAACATTCTAGTGATTTGAGCATCTATTATTAGTTAGGGTCGATGGACCGACGTCTTTGGAAAGATAGCTAGCTGGAAAAAAAATACTTACTTTGGCGCACTTTGGGAGGATTATTACGTCCAACAGTGGACTGCATTAGGGACCTGATGAATACCATTACATACCCCACTAGTCAACCTTCGGGCTCAAAGACTAAACTGCAATGCGACGTTTCATCGCCAAAATATACGCACGAATGCATTTGTAACTTGCGAATTCGCATCGCACCGATTCGCAGTTTTGTGTTTAGGCCCTCGTAGTCAATTAACGACCTATCAAAAAACTACAGAAGCTGGATTTTCTTGATAATTCTAGTACATGTTGTATGTCTTTAATAAAGATACCTTTCTATTATATATTACTGTTATCAAAGTACGCACTTAGAACATGTAAGATCATAAGCATTTAATTAAATGTACATAGAGTACAATATGCAACATAGTTTTTTTTATTCGTCGCCGATAACGTCATTATTCTCAAGATACTCTCCACTGAAAACTGGCGCAATAGGCTAGGCCCATAGAAATATTAATGGTCCTTTCTCTGATCTGAGGCTAGGACCTTCTCCTACGTCATCGCACATGCTAAGTGTATATCATTTGGTATCATAATCACAAGTTTATTTACCCTTTTTTTTTCTTGTGAGGCTACAAGACTACAACAACTTTAATTTATTTTATTTGTAACATAAATGAGTATGTGGAGTGTATCATTTCACTGAAAACAAATTAAAATGAAGAGCGAGTGGACTAATAAACATTTTTCTATCCGATTCTGCCTTAAATTAATAAAAAAGCTGCATATTATGTCACCCTTTGTTATAAAATAACCATGATAAGGTCACGAAACTAATTCCATCAAATGGGTCAGCCATTAAGAAGTCATAGTACTAGAAAAACCATTCTCGGACGATTGTTCGCTACAGTAAAAAGTAGATATCAAAACGCAATACCCTTAATTAGAAATCCTAAAAGTCCGCTCTCGGCTATTTAAGCAAAAAAAATAATACTACAAAACGGAACAGCGAGGCGAAACGTCGTCATTTATTTTAGCGACACGCAAAAATTGAACAATTTTGACATATTTATAAGGCCGGTACCTTTTTAATGGCGGACTCGTGGAATAAATATCTTTCCGAAGGGCCGATAAAAAATTCCCAAAAGGTAACCTTGATAACTGTGTTTTGAATTAAAGCTTTTTAATGCTGTCTGGTATTAGCCATAAAATTATTTTTTACGCCCCAATAAAACGTTTTGCTGAGCGAGATAGGATACGATAGAATGAAGTTTTATAACAAGTTACGGCGTTATTAAATAGTTTCTATATGGAGAAATCGATAATGAAAATTAAAGCCGCTCTTTTCGGTTTGCGAAACACTCCGGATTTGCGGGTAGCACCAAAGTATCCTGAGTTATAAATTAAACAGGGTATTAAAAAACGTGCGATTGACGACCTCCATATCATAGCCGAGAGGTGAGCATGCCGGAATTTAAATGGCGTCGCCATCTCTGAGGTTCCGGGTTCGATGACCCGGTCGGGTCAATGTAGAAAACATACTTTTCTATATTGGCTCGGGTCTGGGTGTTGTGGTACCGTCGTTGTTTCTGATTTCTATAACACAAGTGCTTTAACTACTTACCTTAGGATCAGAGTAATGTATGTGATGTTGTCCAATATTTATTTATTTATTTCAGTCCACTACTGGACCTATGTCCAAATCAGCCAATATGGAAGTCACTGGGGGAGGCCTATGCCTCCCTCAGTGACTTCCATATTGGCCGGTTGCGCGCGGCCTGCACCCAGCGGCTTCCTACAACCTTTACAGGTCGTCTGTCCACCTTGTGGGTGGACGTCCCACGCTGCGCTTGCCGGTACGTGGCCCGTAATCCAGAACCTTTCTGCCCCATCGGCCTATATCGGCAAATTTAGCCAACTATCTTCTTGGGGGTGATTGAATGTATCAAATATATTCTATACTATAGGATCAACATTGAATAAAAAAAACTCTGCACACAAACTTACGTTGGCTGGTCTGCGGTTAAGTATGGGGAAGTATTTTTTTTTATCGATTTCGAATTTGGTCCTATAAAAAAGTTGTTATAGTTGAGCAGTAGAATCACCGCTCGTGCCATAGCTATTAAATTAACACCATTTATGAAAAATACCACGCTGCGCTTGCCGGTACGTGGCCTCCATTGGCTCCATTCCACCCACAAGGTGGGCAGACGACTTGGTTAAGGTTGCAGGACGACTGGAAGTCACTGAGGGAGGCCTTTGTTCAGCAGTGGACGTCCTGTGGCTGAAATGATGATGATGATGATGGATACCAATTAAAAAGATTTTTCTTTTTGTTCAAACCAACCCAACTGTAACATATCCAAAATAATATATTCCCTTGTTTCATAGCCCCTTATTTTATCTGCCGGAAATTTAGGCACTTCAAATAAAACCCGCTCGGTTTCCGCGCATTACTAAATAACGTATCGTAATTTAAATCACTCTCACAGAAATGAGTGTATTTTTATAATAGAATAAAATTAAAAAGCGCAGAAGAGCTTCGGACTGGAGTTATCCTATTAATTATTGTTTGTTTATACAGGTGTCCCAAAAAAAAGTGTCAAGCGGAAGTCCAGAGATAGAGCACCTCTTGGGGTACCCGAATCACCCCCATGTATATTCTACGATTTTGCGATATATTCTACGATATAAATCGAGGCAAATGTGATTACTATACTATCCGAGTAACTTTTGGTATAGAGTGAACATCAAAATAATAAACTCTATTCAAACTAACGCTCTACCTTGAAATATAAATAAATGAATAAAACAGTGTCGTGTTGAGTGAGTTTAAAAATGAAGATTAGTTCAAAAACCACATTATAAAAATGCGGATGTTGCGCCGCTTCTTCTCATCACCAGCCAATATGTAGTCCCGAAGTGGTGGTTGGGCTAAGATATATTTTTGGGACGTGCATACGTGCCCGGAAGAGGGCCTACATATTGAATAAATTACTTTGACAATAGATCTACCTCGTCCAATATGGCTACAGACTAAACAACACTATCTATAAGTATAATGCTCACACAATGAGTTGTCTGCTCTACATAATCTTTAGTCTATGCCCTCATACGTCATAAGGGTAGTCAGGGATTATTTAATTTTTTCAAGGTGCACACATTACCGTAATGGCAGGGGAATCGTTTGTTGTATTATAAAGCACATTTATCTTTGAGATAATGTTAAAACGCGAGATGCCAAATGGTCTGTTTGCGTCACTCGTAAATACAATTGAGATACAGTTCCAAAAAGGTTTTACTTGTACTAATATTATGTACCGAGAGCATATTTTTTTCGAACACTGTAGTTATCCGTTTACTACCATTGTTCAAGCTAAATAAAAAAGATATCCACCATAAATAATACTATCCCTTTTGACGTGATAATGTCTTATAAATCGATGACCGGCTGCACGCACGAAAAAATGTCACGTTCCGCGTGCGAGCGAGAGCGCGGAACAAGCGATAAAGAGGCACGATTGTACTAAGCGTTCGGCTTGTGACGTATCGCATCTATCCCTTTTCCACTCCATCGGCCGATGCGTCCAAGTAGCATCAATGTATTCTTATGACGTTATCACGTAAAATTTAGGTCCGTTAAACGACTTTACAGCTACTAGACAACCAATTTTTCAACAGACGAAAAAACGGAGAAGGTTCTCAAGTCGATGCGTATATTTGTTTTTTTTTAATGTATGATCACGCATAACTTTTTACAGATTAGTCCGATTTTGATAATTATTTTTTTATTAGAAAGGGTATAGCCCGAGGTTGGTCCCATATAAATTTGGAAGAAGAGCTGATTAGGTATACTTACATTAGATAAAGAACTTAGTTATTAAGGTAAAATGAATTATTTTTTTGCATTTCAGTTTTTCAGCGGTATTTGTTTTGTTAAAAAGTTTTTTGGATAACAGCGCTTACTAAAGTTTCACCACTCTCGAACTAATATCCATAAATTCATTAATAAAACATACGTGTAGTATAATCCAGGTAGGTCATCCGACACGTGTTCCGTGTAAATTTACTAAGGACCAAAATACTACTCATATAAGAAACACAGTCTGTTTTCATGTACAAAGCGAATATCCGTGGAATAAAATTTAAAACTTCTCCTAGCTAATGTAATTTAGCCTCAGTCCATTAAAAAGCCTCTTTTAATATTCACAGAGGACGTGATTAGGGGTTGTGTAATTGAGACGACATGAGAGATTTGATTAGTCGGCTGTAAAGGGTCGCGTGTGAAAAGATCGTTTTGAGCCAGTTTCAGGTATACAGCCACTTTACCAAAATCAAAAACCGGCCAAGTGGGTGTCGTGCCACGCGCAGTGTAGGGTTCCGTAGTTGCCCGTCATTATCACAATATATTTCAGAAAATACTTCATTTAAGTCACTTTTAATGTTTTACACCAAGGAATTGTTGAACGACTAAGTTGAAAGACTATTACGTTATGTTATGTTATATAACAAATGTTGTTGTTTATATGATGTTAGCTATCTAGTCGTGCGTGGTTGTTTTTAATTTTTTCAAGTAACCCTGTATACTCGACGATATTGTACGAAGCATCACTTTATTCCCATAATTTCGATGTTGGCCCTATAATAAACATTTTAAAGTTTGTTCCCCCTATCTAATGATCACTGTGGTCTGGTGGTATTCGTTTTTAGGGTTCCGAATCCGAAGGGTAAAACGGGACCCTATTACTAAGGCTCCGCTGTCCGTATGTCTGTCTGTCTGTCTGTCTGTCACCAGGCTGTATCTCATGAACTTTTCACAGATGATGTGTTAGAGTTGAAATTTTCACAGATGGTGTATTTCTGTTGCCGCTATAACAACAAATACTAAAAAATAGAATACAATAAATATTTAAGGGGGCCCCATACAACAAACGTGATTTTTTGGCCGTTTTTATAGATAATGGTACGGAACCCCTCGTGCGCGAGTCCGACTCGCACTTGACCGGTTTTTAATGTGTTAACAGACTTGTCTACATTACTATTTACCCAGACTAAGAACGGGACTAACGCTACGAGGAAGTTACCTGGACAAATAATTAAAAGGTAATTTAAAATATAAAATATGTACAAGCAACTCTTACAGCCATCTTCAAAAGTTACTCAGTCAAAGCACTCTTGTAACGCTGAAATTTGTACCAAAGTCAATTATCGCATAAAACAAAAAAACTTCAGAAGCGGGAAAACCGAAACTGTAATTATTCAGAAACTTTTTCTCCGTGACACGATTCTAGGCTTGTCCATTTTTCTGGAGGCTGAAAGATTAATTAAAAAACAACTGGTGGGGCGTTAGGTAAGTTGCGGTCGGATGGCCAAATTGGTTAGTTGGTAAAATGGCCAGAGTTTTGTTAACGTATCAAGCGGCAAAAGACCGTACGGCCGCTCAGTAACAATAAAATTTTCATTGTGTCTTTTGACCTTCGCCTGACAGGTTGAATAAAATTAAACGACCCTGATTTTGCGTATTATCACATTATGAAAAAGAAGTGCAGTTCAAAACTTGTAGGCCTACTTTCACAGCTTTATTTAATTAATTACAATATAATACACTAGTTAATAGTTTATGACAAACGACTGGAAATCCAAAATATTATAACAAATCGGCCTCATACTGCTGAATGGACATTGATCGTTTATTGTCAATAACAAAAGTCTATTCATGCAATTAGCTAGAACAGCAACAGGCAGTGATTATAAATATGATAATGTCAGTGTCAACGTCATTTTCTGTCAATATATGTTTACCTACTTGACAATATTATTCATTTTAAAATGTGATTAAGGGTTTTTGCATGAGAATCTTGCGATTTCGTCTGGACCGGGCTGGCCAGTGGCCAAGATCCGAAACACATATTTTAGCTGTAAATAGCCGTTCAGCCTACTGGCTTATTTAGCCATCTAACGGCGACAAATAGTAAATCAATTCGATTCCATAAGGCAGAAATCGATTAAAAAATGCGTCAACGTTATAGGATCTATCACTTTGCACTAGCTTTGACCTTACTACACTTAAGTCCAAATTATAAGGGATTGTAATTTTTAGGGTTCCGTACCCAAAGGGTAAAACGGGACCCTATTACTAAGGCTCCGCTGTCCGTCTGTCTGTCTGTCCGTCTGTCACCAGGATGTATCTCATGAACCGTGATAGTTAGACCGTTGAAATTTTCACAGATGATGTATTTCTGTTGCCGTTATAACAACAAATACTAAAAAACGGAATACAACTAATATTTAAGGGGGCTCCCATACAACAAACGTGTTTTTTTTTGCTTTTTTTATAGATAATGGTACGGAACCCTTTATGAGCGAGTCCGACTCGCACTTGGCCGGTTTTTTTCTTTTTAGGTACGGAACCCTAAAAATGAGTTTGGCTAAACTCTAATATTATTTTAATCTGGCGAAGTAATTACGCTTTAGCCTAAAAAAACAATGTGCGTAACGAAATTGTTTCAAACTGTTAACCATTTTACGATCCCAAATTTTGCCAAAGATATTTTAAAAAATGTTGACTTTAAAAATTGCTTTTAGTACGTTCAAGTTCAACGGCTTATTTTGAGGGGGATCGTATAAAGTAACTTGCTAAATTCAAACTTCTGTCCAGGATTACATTATATTACTGATCAAAATGTAATTGTTATTTTTTCTTTAGTTAAGTGATCTTAAATAGTCAATTTACTTCAATGACTCATTGTAGTTCAAATATATCATGTTTTAATCAATTAGTGTAATGTCCTCACCAAGACCTTTCTTTTGATACCAACTTTGTGGTGATTATCTCAATTTTTTTCCAAGATAAGAATCTGAGATTTAAATTCCGTCATATGAAATTTTGATAAAATTTATATAGCCTATGTCACCCAGGCCATTATTACGAATCTATTGACAACTTTTTTATTAAAATCGGCTTAGTTGTCTAGGCGCTACGGTAGAACATACATACCCTTCCTTTTGGCTTCTCCGTAGTCGGGTAAAAAGTAGAAAATTCAAATAAATGAGGGGTGCACTAAACAATCCGTCTTAATCTACATTTATATCAATTTTATAAATAAATAAAAAATTTGTAACAAATTCATTTACTTTAGAAAGCTGTAGACGGTATTTTTTTTGTCAAAACAAAAAAAATACCGTCATCTTCGAAAAATAAATGTTTTCCAAAAGTAAATAGCTAAGGTTCTACTTATATCCTACTACTCAAATAAGTACAAAAAGTTACCAACATAGAAATCGAAAATAATACTAAACACACGATCTGTTTTGTATGAATTTCATGGAAAAAAGGAACAAGTTTTTTTGATATCGTTTTTGGTCCCATAGTGTAAGTTGTTAATTTGTGTTTGAAAAGTAGAATTATGCCCAATATGAAAACTAAAGTTAAGTTCAAATAAAGGACCTTAAATATAAATAATTCTTATAAAACATATCCTTGGATTCAAATAAGTAGTATAACATGACCTAAAGGAAGTGGGCCCGCCAAAAACGAATACCTTAATCCAAAAAACAAAATAATTATTCGAATGAATAAACAATATTGTGTTCTGTTGAAAAGAATCGCACTAATTATACTGTAAGTAATAAATGAGGATCATAATTTGCAAAACAATGTTTCTTTTTTTAACTTTCTTGATTAAAAATAAGATCTTCCTATACAAGTACCCTTGTCGCGCTTACCCAGGGTTTACAACGAGATCTTTAGTGAGGTGGATCTTTTCGCTTATAGTAAGGAAACATTTAAGTCACATTCTATTAAGGTACTGTTGAATAATGACCTTAAATGATGACACACAGGTGACGAGCATAAAAGTTTTAATTTTATAAACATTTTATTTAACCCTAGTTTATATATAAAATGTATTATTTTGGCACCATGCCTCCGATTTACTTATTATTGTTAAACCGTGGAAATCTGTTATTAGCTGTATATTTTAAGAAACTAATAAGTACATTTAAACATAATTGTATCGCCGTTGATTTCCTCTTAAAAAAAAAAAAAAGTACAAACATTTTATAGATTTATTATTCAGATCAAATTTCATTATTTTTTATACAAAATGGAATACAACAGTTTGTCATAATATAAAGGCCAATCTTTCACCGACGACCCAAATAGGACAAAAATTTTGACCTTTCCAACTGAAACCGGCTTATCATTTGAAAGCTTTATACATTTTATAACAGAACGAGATCTAATGTACTGATAGCCCTTTTAGACAGGACTATGAAACATAAGCTTTATGTTAAAAAAATTGTAGCCTGGTCTAAAAGCCAAATCTGGATTTACAAATGAAGGTTTTCTTTTCCTGCGCAGTCATCATCATCTTTCGTAGGATATATTTTAAGTAGGTACTACCTATTTTAATCGGGCGGGGGCAAGATCAATCAACATCTGTATTTTAATAAATACCTTGATTGGTAATTCCCCTACTCCCAGCATCTGTCCCGATGCTGGGTTTGGTGAATGGTCTAAGGAGGAGCGCAGGTCGCAGAGATCCCGTAGACAAGGCCAGTGGACTATCCTTCCCGAGGTTGCTGCCCGTTCTTGGCCAATTGCCCTAAGCTACTGGTATAACAGAAACCTCTGGCCGTACCCCAAAATATCCTTACCTAGTCCCATCCTAACTCCCTCTCCAAACCGGCATAGCCGAACCGTGGCGGCGCAAAACCACACACAGGCATCCGTAAGCCCAGAAGGATTAAATCCCTTCTGAAAGCACGGCCACAGCACCTTGGGAAAGTGCTGTGTGTTTATTTCCCAAACCCCCCCCCCGTTAATGATATGAGTGCAAATACGAATGCGATTCTGTCATGCGATCCGGCTAACGCCCGGCGCTTGCAGGTACCCGGGCCTGCGAGTGTGAAATTTGTTACCGAAGGCCGCGCAGGGGTGGACGACCAGGCCCCCGCGTCGGCGAATGTTACTGGCGCTTTACCACAAACAGGACCAGGCTCCAGCCTGGACCTGTCAGGCCTCGCAGAGGCCATACCTACTGGCACAGAATCTGCGCCACCACAACACCAGTGGACCGTAGTCGCCCACAAGCGCCCCTTGAAAAAGGGGAAGGCTGGCTCAGCGGCTCCACCACACAAACCAAACCACACACCAAACCAAGGGCCAACGGGACAACCGGAACGTAGTCGCCACAACCGGCGCGCGGAAAGGAAAGCCCGGAAGCCTATTACCAAAGCGGCAGCCGACGACGTAGCAGCGGAAACGCAGCGCGTATCTGCGCCGCCCACCTCCACGGAGGTGGCAGCGGCACAGACTATACCGGCTCCGCCGCCACTACCACCACCAACACTACCACCACCACCACCACCACCAGCACAGTCGAAAAGGAGAAGAAAGCCGAGAGGTCATCGTAGCCGGACACATGCTGCGAATGCTTCCCCTGCTCCTGAAAAGGAGCAGTCTGGGCCTGGGGATCGCCCGGGTGAGCGGACTTCCTCGAAGCGAGCTCGCCTGGATGAGACTCAGTCACCCAGGGGAGAAGCCAAACGCGCAAAAACCGACACGAGACCAAAGCGGACGATGAGCTACGCAGATGCGAATAAATCGCATCTGAGAGTAGCGGTTACCACCGTTCCGCCGAGGGACCTCTCGTCCGCCCAGGCAGATCAGCTCAAGGAGACTATCGACGATAGTATCCTGCAGGCTGTTCTGTCTCCACCCTCTCCGAGCGCGCAAGCTCCTTCCTTCCGCGGACGCCCCTTCCTTCTGGATGGGGCACTAGCGATGTGGTGCGAGGATGCGAACGCTCTCGGCTGGCTGGTCGACAGGGTCAAAACCCTACCATCACCGATACCGGGCACCACTCTGACTGTTATTAAACAGTCAGAGATGAAGAAAAAGCTGAAGGCGGGGCTGCTTGTCCACTCCCGTATCACTGACGCTGCCACACTGCACCGAGTCCTTTGCGCCCAGAACCCGTGGTACAAAGTTGACTCATGGCAGTGTTACGATATGACGGTGGACAACAAGCCTCGAGAGGAGAATTCCAAGGAAAAGGTGATTCACCTTATCCTAGGAATCCCCGAAGACCAGAAGCAGACCATCCTGGAGAGAGATCGCCGAGTAGCCCATATGTCCGGCAGTGGCTACATCCGCTTCTTCTCTCCGGACGAGCCCGCAACAACTGGACAGGAACCGACAGCGACGAGTGAGGCCGCAGGGATAACATCCAACCCAGCGGCATCCACCTCAGTTCCCCAACCGGGTATGAGCGAGATGGAAGTAAACTCGGCGCTGCACATTGAGGGGAGCTACAGCGACGAAGATGACGTCCTGCGTAGCCCTTAGCTCCCTCAATGTCATACAGACAAACCTCCAGCACAAGCAGATAGCGGCGGCAACTTTACGCAGAGTGCTGGAGGTCAACAACAAGACCGTCGCTCTGATCCAGGAGCCCTGGATCAGGAATAATAGAGTCTGCGGTCTAAACAACATCGGTGGTAAGTTACTGCTGGACACCTCAGTTGAAAAACCGAGAACCTGCATCTACATGCCTAATAACGTAACAACAACCTTGCTTAACCAATTCTGTTCTAGAGACCTCACAGCAGTGAAGATATCTACAGTACAACAGACCGTCCTAGTGTTAGCTTCGGTGTATATGCCAAGTGAGGGCGAAATTCCTGCAAGGGAACTAGCCCAACTGGTACAACACTGCGAAGCACACGAATGGGACCTGATCATCTCCGCAGACTGCAACGCACATCACCCGCTGTGGGGAAGTAAGGACAGAAACAAAAGGGGTGAGTCTTTAGCCGAATATTTACACCAAGCAAACCTGAACATTATGAACAGAGGTATAGAACCCACTTTCGTAAGCTCAAGGTATCAATCTATCATAGACGTTACTTTGGCAACACACGCGGCGGCAGACCTCATTGAGGGTTGGCATGTATCAAATGAAACCTCCTTCGCAGACCGTCGCCGCGTCTGTTTCCAAATACTGTACACACAAACACACCCTGTTCCATATCGCAACCCCCGCAAAACAGATATAACAAGGTACACAAATCTACTAACCAAGTCGCTAGGTGATGTACAACTAACAGACGTAACACTTAGTACTGATAACATAGAATCAAACGTTCAGCTCCTAACTGAATCCCTTAGAGACAGTTATGAACTGGCTTGTCCTGAAGTAACACCCAAAACCTCGGGTAAAAGTACCTGGTGGGGGCCAGAACTCGACCGACTACGCAAGGGACTCAGGACACTCTTTAACCGAGCAAAAAACACCAGATCCACTGAAGACTGGGAAAAATACAAAACAGCACAAAAACACTACAAGAAAAGAATCAGATTCCGGAGAACGGAAAGCTGGCATGATTTCTGTAATACCATTAACTCAACCAACCAAGCCGCAAGAATAAAGAAAATCCTTTCAAAAGGCGATCTCAAACTCCTGGGCTCCCTGAAGAAAGAAGACGGCACTTATACAAACACAGATGAGGAAACCAGTACAGTACTACTGGAAACTCACTTCCCAGGCTGTCAAATAACGTCAGACTACGGATGGTCTGACGAGCAATACAGCACACCAACAACCCAAGAATGGGAAATTGCAGACAAGGTAGTAACGACAAATAAAATAGAATGGGCTCTAAAGAGCTTTAAGCCCTTCAAGTCGGCAGGGCTGGACGGAATCTTCCCAGCACTACTACAATGGCAGACCAACCAAGTAACAAAACATCTACTACCAATCTACAGGGCCTGCATTGCATTTAAATACATACCAAAAACATGGAGAGAGGCGAAAGTAGTCTTCCTGCCAAAACCAGGCAAGGAAGACTATACGCACGCCAAAGCTTTCAGGCCCATTAGTCTAACATCATTCCTACTAAAAACACTGGAAAGACTAGTAGACCGATACCTAAGGGACGGAGCGCTAAAACGTAAGCAACTACATCCCCAACAACATGCATACAGAACAGGCAGATCAACAGAGTCAGCGCTGCACATGGTGGTGCATAAAATAGAAACGGCTATCACAAATAAAGCTTCAACCCTAGCTGACTTCATAGACATAGAAGGGGCTTTCGACAAAACCATGCACAACAGCATTAACCACGCCCTACAGAAATACAACGTCGATCCAGTCATAAAAAACTGGATAACGCAACTAATAAGTAAAAGGGCGGTTCAAATAGTGGTGAACACTACCACAAGAGCAAAGGTAGTAAAAGGATGCCCCCAGGGTGGTGTCCTTTCACCACTCCTATGGAACATAGTAGTGGATAGCCTACTGTACAGACTAAACGAAAGAGGATACACTACTATTGGTTATGCAGACGACCTAACAATACTGATAAACGGAAACGCTGAAAATCTGCTCTGCGGAATTATGCGCTCAGCACTTCTGATAGTAGAAAAATGGTGTGACGAGCATCAACTATCAGTAAACCCGAAAAAGACAGAACTTATCCTTTTCACCAACAAAAGGAAGTTACCTCCACTACAATTACCAAAACTATTTAACACAGAACTCTCGCTATCAACTCAGGTGAAATACCTGGGCGTTATCCTTGATAACAAACTGAATTGGGCGAGTCATATCGATACAAAAATAAAGAAGGCCTGTATAGCATTTTGTCAATGTAGAAGACTAGTTGGTAAAAGTTGGGGTCTAAATCCAAAAATCACACTTTGGCTCTACACATCAGTTATCAGACCTTCTATAACTTATGGATCAGTTGTATGGTGGCCCAGAACACAACTGACCACAGTAAAAACAAAACTCCAGAGTCTACAACGACTAGCGAGCGTAGCAACTACTGGATGCATGAGAACCACCCCATCAGCCGCGCTCGAGTTCCTCCTAAACTTGAGACCGCTAGATCTCATCATACAGGAGGAAGCACAGTCAGCCGCCCTGAGACTAAGAGCAAATGGACTATGGAAACAAAACATAGAAACAACACACTCAAAAGTTCTGCAGGAGGTCCTAAAGGAATTACCACTCCTCGAGGCGCCCATGGACAGAACTCCGTGTCAACACATCTTCGATCGAAGATACAATATCCAACTCACAGAAGAACCAAAAGACAACTCTGGCGTCGATGAAGTTAGGATATATACAGACGGCTCAAAAACGGCAAACGGTACCGGAGCCGGCGTCTTCTCGAATGATTTAAACATAAATATATCGACCACACTAGACAAGTTAAACTCCATCTTCCAGGCAGAATGCATTGGTATAACCAAAGCGGCACAGGCGGTTGCAGCCAGAGACGTCCGAGATCTTGGCATAAAAATTGTCTCGGATAGTGCATCCGTACTCCAAGCCCTACAAAACAATGTCGTAACCTCCGCACTCATACTAGAGTGTCACAATGCACTCCAATCCATTGCAAACACGAACAGAGTAGTTCTGCAATGGATCAAAGGACACAGCAACTCACTGGGAAATGACACCGCAGACGAATTGGCCAAAAGAGGATCGAAGGTAGTAGTCCATGGACCGGAACCACTACTGCCTATACCTCAGGCCCAAATTAAAACGTGGCTGCGTGAAAGAACCACAGGAACCCACCATACCGAATGGATGAACAGTTTAGGATGCAGGCAAACAAAAGATGCAATTCCGGCAGCATCAAAAAAGCTTGCCCGCAGCCTCATCAGACTAAAACGGAACGAACTTCGGAAGGTTGTAGGTACTATAACCGGTCATTGTTCACTAAACAGGCACCTATTTCACATAGGAGTAACAGACAGCCCCACATGCAGAGGATGCATGGAGGCAGAGGAAACGCCGCGGCACGTGCTCATGGAGTGCGAGAGCGTGGCAGAACAACGGGCACGGATTCTCCAATCACCAGGATCACTCCCGGAGGCATTCAGGAGCCTGAAGGGTCTGCTGGCCTTCTGGGATGACTTGGGCTGGTTGGAGTAGGGGAAGGACACAGCACGCACAATGGCCCAATCGAGAGGCTAAGTGCGGACACCTCCCAGCTAAACTAAACTAACTAAACTAAACTAAACCTATTTTAATCTTAAGTTTGATATTTTGCAAACGGATCAATAAATCTAAAAAAAATGTCTTAGTAACCCCTCATTTTAATGAACCTTTTCAACGATAGACACGATGAAAAAAATCATCCCCACGTTACATTCAGTGGAGCTACCCTAAAAAATATTTATCAAAATTTTAGTCTGCAACTTTGTCGGTGTGACTGATATACATACCTCCAAAAAATTACAGCCTTCCAGTGCTAACAGTTTCCAAGGAAAACCTCGGACGGACAGACAGACGGGCTCACGAGGTTGTCTTGTCAGGACTACGGAACCCTAAAAACGAACCCAAAAAGCTCTTTGTATCTGGAATCACCAAAAACTTTACTCTTTAACTAAATACATTTAGCCTCTGAATAAACAATTTTCTTTGTATTAAATAAAAAAGTTCGAATTACATCTTTTGATTTTCTGGCCATATTCGAGCACTTAAGGAAATATCAAACTCAAAATAATAATATGGAAATATTGTATTTATATTTTCTAAAATAAAGTAAAATCTTCTAGGCTTTCTTTTGTCACCGGATATTTAGATAGTAATTTTGTTTGTTTGTCTTATAAAACAGGTTATCTACTTCAGAAAGTAAATAACTAATTGCTTAGGAAAATGATTCCTGTAGTTTACTTCTTAATCAAACCTAAAAAAACATTTTCATTACATAATAGATGTTTATTTCTGCATTTTGTAAATCCTGTATAAGTTCCTATAGTTACCTTAACCATAAACAAAGGAATCAGACCTCTTTATAAATTATAATAATTATAAATATGTCTATAAAATGTGTTCAGTCGGTGCGAATGAACACATTTTAACTCACAATGGCTGGCACCGATTCCAAGAACAACTGATTAGGTATACTTACATTAGTTAAGGAACTTAGTTATTAAGGTTAATTGAAAAAAAGTTTATTATTGTTTGCATTTCAGTTTTTCGGCGGTTATTTTTTTTTGTTAAAAAGTTTTTATTACCCTGCGTGTTCAAATTATTAATCGTGTGTGATTAATAAAGTGATCGCGGTTTTGTTAGGAGAATAAAACGACAGGCTGCTGCCGCGTCAACGCTTAACCTTTTCAATAGAAAATATTGGCTCGTAAACAATGCTTTTCACACGGTTTTTACTCGAGAACACTAGAGGTAACTTTTGGGTTCTACGTAGACACTTATTATAATTTAAGCTAATATTTATCCTTGTTAGTGAACTTAATTAAATACACGTGTTTTAAATAAATATCAAAAGAAAAAAGAGAGCGGTAATTACGTTTCAAATTAGACTTTCCTCCAGCGAATTTGCGTTAGCGAATTTATTTCCAACCCTGAAACTGTTACCCAATTAAAGGCAAGATTGTAATTGGTTCGTAACAAAAGGTGATTGAATCTGTTGAGAAGTGGCAATTAGCAAAATAATTTAGTACCTACAGAAGAAGACGATAATTTCTTTAGGAATTATGCGGCTAATTATGGTAATTCTGGAAAATGCCAAAAAAAGCGAGGTACTCTTAGCTCAGTAGCGGCAGCGCTTTGGTATCGATTACTAAACAACTAAAGTTAAACAATTAACACTGCGGTTGTGAGTGGATGGGTGACCATTCCGACCATATTTAGTGACGTTTATCACGAGCATCTCCGTGTTTCGAAAGGGACGTTAAAAGTAGGTCCCCGGCTGATATCGCTTGATATTAGTCGTGAAGCATAGTCAGGGGCCTTATGGCGGCTTAATTACATCTGACAGTGAGATTTAGTCACTGGCTTTACAACACCCCTCCACCAAACCGCACTGGGCCCGCGTGGTGGAATATGGCCCAAACCACCTCATACTTGAAGTGAGACTTGTACCCTGCAGTGGGACGTATAATATAGGCATATTAATCTTTTTTTACTTTACTTGTAATTCTGGAAAATATGATCCTCTTGCCTGTTGCTAAGCTATATATCATACAAGTATGTTTTAAGCGAATGAGATAACGCAAAGTCACCGCCCTAATATCAAATATTTTTCATTATGAGACAACGTCGCTAAATTATTGCCGCATTTTTTTCTGCATTAAATTTACACTAGTACATCATTCTATTTTGTTCACCATTTTGTTGATGTCGGCTGGAAAACATTTTTAAGCGTTAGCTGGTTATTATATGCGTAGGATTCAAAACCAATGACCACGACGTGAATGATTCTACATACCTATTATGTAGCTATGACTTCAGCAGAGCAGCGAGGCAGTAAGCCCATATATAAGGTCCAATTTTATTAGTGTACATCCTGTTAACCTGTGACTATATAGGTGAAAAGCAATCGTAAAAACCAATTTTCAAATGTGAACGATAAAAACTAAGTATGTAAAAAAGATAAACATGTGTACGAAAAAAAAAAATAACAACATTGACTTCATATTGCATAAACTCGTCCTATCTTTGGTACGTTTAACCATCTGATTATCCGTCTTATTCCTTGCCCTTGTCAGGGCGAGAAAGAGTTGAAAGATAGGACGAGTTTATGCAATATGTAGTCGATGCTGTTATTTTGTATTATTTTTTTATCTTTTTTATTTTTTATGATAGACATTTGGAAGTAAGTAAGTGAAAGACAGGATGTACACTAATTAAATCGGACCTTATAATATATGCCTTCAACTTTTAAGTATCTCTTGCGAAACTTGGTCGTAAGCCTATCTAAGATCAGTATCACATCTACTTCTTGAATTATTATACGCGTAGGACAAAACCAATGAACAGCTAATAGCTTTGACTTCTTCACCCATAGAGCCGCGAGGCAGTGAGCCCATATGCCTTTAACTTTCAGGTATCTCTTGCAAAACTTGGTCGAAGCCTTCCTAAGGTCAGTATTATCACATCTACTTCTCTAATTTGTCCAAAGCCTCTAAATGTCTCTATATTCAAACAGGTTGGTAACTCACAGATTTATTCTTGACAAAACCATGCTGGTGATCTGTGAGATAATGTTTTAAATCTAAATAAGTGGACAAAGCAGAAAAAAAAATCATCGATTATACCAGCAACATTTAGATCGGTCGGTGGATGTCATTTTTTAATAGTTTCATAAATATGACTTTTAAGATTTTTTTTTGGTTAACGCGAGTACTAATTACGGCTTTGTATATTAAAAATTTACGCACAATTCATCATACGTCACGTATCACGTATGATACTTGATATTTTTCATGCATAATAATAAGCTGAAGTGTGTTCCTAACAAAACAATCCTTTGTGCACGCGCGAGTTTAATATTCGGTTTCACATACGGCTACGAATTGGATAATTTTTTTTTGTTTATGTTTGCCTGTTTTTTATTGTAATTAATTGGCATGCAAAGTCACGAAGATTATATAACGCTTCTATCATAAAAGAGCTTCGTATCAAACAAAGCCTTTCGGCGATTGTGCAATTACGAATACTAAAGACGTTTGGACATATAAGCCGCAACGAAAGAAAGCTCATTAGAACGTTTAGTATTACAGGGAAGAGTGGAGGGTCACCGTTCTCGAGGCCGATCACCCACCAGATGGACAGACCTCAAAGTCCACTACAAAGTGCTCCCTCACTGAATGTACACGCAGTGTCACTAATAGAGAGAGACGGAGAAGCATCGCAAAAGCCGCTTCCAACTCAGACGATCCATGACCACGACCACTCCATCAGGAGTGTATACGACTAAGAAGAGGTCACAAAGATTAGTAATAAAAATATAAAATAATTTTAAAATGATCCATTTAAATTACATAATTAAAATTGACAAAACAACATTATATCTATTAAAATCAAAACGATACTTATGTGTGACGACGATACTTATGTGTGAGTACTATTTAAAGTCATTAACAAATGCGAATACATACAAAAATATCTGCCATTCTCATTTACGCGGACATCGGTTGAACGTGTTCACAATATTGAATACCAAACTCGCGGGTTACCTGATCAGTGCTTACGGGCGCCATCTGAGAATAGCTGTGGCTGTGCTTCCTCATTGGCCAGTTTTGTTGGCACCATAAAATCATTTTTTTAGTACTTGTTATACTTTTTTTATTTACACCACCGCCAACATCGGTCCGACGTCGATCGTCCAGGTGTCAATTTGCGTGCATGAGGGACTGACAGGCCTATTATCGGCAGACCGAAACATTGCTATCCCTTTATTTATCTTGGCTTATGCTATTACACGCTGGAATTCCAATATCATGTGTTTTATATTAACCTGCAAGCTATGAAACCTTAGCTGTTGAAACAATTGTTTTACCGCTGAAATCATACTCTTCACTTAATTAAATTATTAATTGTTTTCACAATCATACCATTAACCTTGCCCTAAACTAAGCAAAGCAATCATAAATTGTACCAGCAGTTTCGCTTTACATCTTTTCCTCTGATACTTTAACCGTATAATACCATATCTATATCTCTATGCTTTAACCACAAAGTAAGTATTATACTACGTAAAACTTTAAGTACGTCAACTACCTAACGCCAAAACCTTTTTATTATAAAAAAAAATACGAATTAATATATTTTTTATTGGCAATAATAAACTGTCAGTAATCTGTCAGTAACTAATTGATTAATAATAATAATAATTGGTAATTTATCTAAATTGACCCCGTACTGAAGTTGTATATATTAGCTAAAACCACATGTTTGATGTCAGACCTCATTTAATCCACTCGGCTCTGGAATTCTATCCCTAAACAATCAAACAAGTAAGGTACTTATAAAAATACTCTTTTCAGGAACTTGTTCGAGGTTATTTTCATTGTAAATTGAAATCGTCATCATTTATAAACTAGCTAGCTAGCTAGCTTTTTATAAACGTTACCGTAGCCAAGTGGTCGATTAGCACATTATGTCAGATGGCATTTAAAAAAATGTGCCATTAAGTTTTAATAAACATGTCTTCTTTGACACGTTAGGTACATTTTTACTTTCCTTTCATACTTTATTTTGGTGATAGCCCTCTGAAGAAATCTGATTGGACACAAATTTATCTAGATTTTCTCCGAAAATCATCACATAAACCATTATAAGTCATGAAGGGGCCAGGAAAAGGCTAAAAGTAGTAGTAAATTCACTGAATCAAATACTTTAGTTAATGCCCAGCTCTGATAGCGAAACCCTAACAGGCCAAATTTCACGAAGTTACCAAACGGTATATTGAGTAGAGCAGTAATCCCACCAATACTATTAATAGAAAAAGTTCGAAATTAGCAGAAGTTTAACACTCTTTTAAATATTTATTTAACTTATAACGAACGATAATATTATCCCGTTTATGTATCCCAGTGGGATACTTTTCTTTGCTTTATGGTTTAATCCTAAATAATAATAATAAAACGTATCATTATTGCTTACCAACTATGATGAAAATGATACAAAGATGGAGTTAATGGGTTCTCGAGATCACGCTTTGACAAGCGTAGTTAAAAACGTCCCATTGCTCGATGGGCTTACGACCTTAGGAAGATACCTGGCAGTGGCTGGATGAAAAAAGTTGGGGATCGTGCTTTTTGTCGCTCTTTGGGGGAGGCTTACGTCTAGCAGTGGACTGCAATAGTCTGACATGATGATGTACATTGTTTGTAGGTGTATTTGCAACTGAAAGTAAAACTTAGTAAGAATAAGGGTCCTTGTATTACAAGCTACTGAACAAGAAGGTTGCCAGAAGCTTTTCGGAATTTGACTATATTTTTTGATGTAAGTAATAAACGCTTGGTCAGAGTCCTAAGATTGATTGATACACTTGAATAAAAAATGTAAACACTTCAGCCAGTCATGCAAGAAACGTTGCCACTGTTCAACGTAGATTTATTTATTTCATTATTTGATCTTGTTTGCAAAATCTGTTAAGCAACTTTTTTTTAACAACCTACCAACGGATTTACTACATCTTGTTGTTGTTTATGAGTTTCAAGACATCCTCGGTACCAGCATATCTCTGTTATGCTCTGTCTTTTCCTTTTTTTTCAAGTTATGTTAATGGGTGTAAGATTGTTGATGATAAAACACTTGGTTAGTAATAGTTCAAACTAACCTTCTTTTATTTAATACATTTTACATAAAACCAACATATTTTGGTGCTATTAGTAAAGAAGTTTAGACAGATATGTAATATTGCCGCCGCATGTGCGACGAATACTTTAATCGGCGTATATTTGGAGTTGCTTTACTGATCTGTTCATTGTACTGTGGCATCGTTGCAAAGAAACATAAAAGTAATGAGCAGGATTTGACGATCCGAGATTAAAATGAATTGTCAGGAAATCCCATGAATTTATTTTTCTTCCCTTGTTATACAACCACAAATAGGTACTTAAAGCAGTTATTATTTTGTGTAGCTTCCAGATTTTAAGTAATTAATTGAACCTAGTAATTAAAAACAATGTTAGAACACCACCTTATTCTAAAGATTACACATATTATAAAGTGCGTACCTGCTATAGATATTATTATATTATAAATAAAAGTTTATCCTAAGACAATTTAAAAAAAAGCTCAATATCTAAATGATATTTTAAGAAGTTTTGTAGTAAATCAAATAAGTAGGTACATTGTTTATATCATAAATAATAAGTTTATCCTAAGACCTAAATGAAAGATTAAGAAGTTTTAATACTACTTATATTTTACAATAATCATATCATGTTTCAAGACAAGTTTCTTTTATAATTATAAACGAAAGTTTTTTTTACAAATAACAAATTCTCCAGGTAATTGCTAAAAATAGGGCCCAACTTTCGGAGACCCGAAATTGCCAGCAGTTGCCCTTTAATTATACAGTAATATCAATCTTAAGTTTCCCTCAAGTTTTACAAGGTTCCTGTTCAGATAAGATGGTAAGGAAGGGCAAGGATTTTTTATCGTATACAAATTTATACAGCACATTATTCTTGGTGGTACCTCCACGTACCGGCTTTTGAGAGCCTTTACATGCGACGACGAATGAGCTTAGCTTCTTTTATTTATATATGGGACAACAACAGCATACATAGTTTTATATATTACACGAGAGATAACTTAAATAGCCAATGAAAGTTGACCACGAAAAATTACAAAGTGAAGATAGTAGACATGTGTCGCTGCTGGTGAGCAGATCAGAACAAATCAACAAATTGAACAGCAATGCAATTCATGATGAGCAGCAAGGGTGAAAACTTACAACTTTTACATACATATATAAATAGACACATAAATACATATATAATCATCTTTTGAGCCATCACAGATGAACATAGGCCGCCCCCAGTGATTTCCAGATCAGCCGGTTTGAAGCGGCCTAAATCTAGCGGATTCCTGCAACCTTTGCCAGGTCGTTTGTCCACCTTGTGGGTGAAAAAAACACAAACAATATTTGCAAATACACATAGACCTACATATTTATGCGTATCTACAATCACTACCCGTGTGACATTAGGTACAGATAATAGTAGCCAAATTACCCACTTAAAAACTATAATCAAGTTTATTATCGAACTTATAGATACGTATCGAACGATAGATGTATGGGATTGACTTGGGTTATAGCACCTCTGCTACCCTTAGAATCCCATGAGAATCATACGTGACGACTTCCATAGCCGAAAGGCGTGAATGCGTCTAGGCGTCGCCATCTCTGAGGTTCCAGGTCGATCCCCGGTCGGGTCAATGTAGCGAATTTTTCTATATTGTCTCGGGTCTGGGTGTTGTAGTACCGTCGTTTTTTTCCGGCTCCCAAAAGAGGGTTATTGATTACTATAACACAAGTACTTTATCACTTACTTACTTTGGGATCAGAAGAACGTATGTGATGTTGTCCGATTTAAAATCTTATGATACAAACACCACAAAGCCAACTTTTTAACGATTTTTCAAACCAATGAGTTTTTGTCCTCACATATATACCGAGTGAGTCGACACGCAAAGAAGAAGAACGATTTTTCAAGTCGCCTTGTGTGAAGGCCACAAACACAGTGTTTTTATGCTTCCTTGGGCCCGAAACTGAAGTGCGCCTGATGACAGGTTGTTGAAAGTACTTTAGTGAAGACGACATGAGAGCTGAGAATACTCATTCTCGGTGATACGTGAACACTTAGTATATTAAACGAAGTATAGACTTCAAAGAAAATAACGCTTCTTTAACTGTTTATTACATTTTCATTCATTTCAATTGTAATGTCTATGATCAATTCTAGATATATAACCTGAAAATACAAATTCTCGGTGATGTACGTGAACACTTTGTATTTTAAATAAGCCGGCCAAGTGCGAGTCGGATTTGCGCACGAAGAGGTCCGTCCTTACCATTATCTATAAAAACAACAAAAAATCATCATCATATCATTGTACGGGAGCCCCCTTAAATATTTATTGTATTCTGTTTTTTAGTATTTGTTGTTATAGCGGCAAAAGAAATACTTCATCTGTGAAAATTTCAACTCTCTTACTATCACGGTTCTTGAGATACAGCCTGGTGACAAACGGACAGACAGACAGACGGACATCGGAGCCTCAGTAATAGGGTCCCGTTTTACCCTTTGGGTACGGAACCCTAAACACCAATATCTTAAATAAACATTAGATGAATATTTTGTTAGTTCAGGCACAGATTAATAAATAGTTACTACGGTTCAGGGCCCTAACCATGAACTGTAAAAACAATCACAAATCTGTCAAATTTTGTATGAAATGACGTACCAAAATTGACAGATTTGACAACTTTGAGATTGTTTTAAGAGTTCATGGTTATGGCCCTGTTCATTTTAGTTTAAAATTAGGGAGGTTAAACAGTAGGTAAGTCGTCCAATATGCGTTATGAACTTATGTGTAGGTAATGTGTATCGACCGTAGTTATATTGAAAATAGTTAGAATGTCTTTAGTTGTAATGATACGTAACCGTTTATTTTAGTTTTATTTTCAGTGATATCAAAATGTGATGGTAGATTAAAGAAACAGACATTATAAAGTCATCAACATAATAAATGAAGTTGGTCAATTTAGTCGCAATTATAACACAAAACATCCGCATTGTGACGTAAAACGATTATTGCATTACACAAAGTTACCAACCCGTAATTGACTTTTGAGTGTTACGTCCCTTCACCAACTTCATTATCACTCAAAGGTTTTGTTGAACTCAAGTTACTTTCTAACATAATCCCATTAATTATGACTTAAGTCAGTTCTAGTTAAGCTTTTTGAGTACCCTCAAATTTTCATACAAACTTTTTGGACGAGAAAATATTTTGATTGGAATTTTGCGAAATTGAATTAAAAGGGTAACGATGATTTAGTGGAGTTTAATACTTAGTAGCTGCTTTGATCTCCTAGATTAGAACTTTATCGTCGACTTCACGGAATGACTTTATAAGTTCCTAATACCTAACAAAGTTAATTTTAGTTCATATTAAGTGATCGTTAAGATTTAGGGTAACTTTGGTAGTTCAGATGATATAATACTTGAAAAAAATCAACCGTCTCAGGTGGGACCCGAACCCACTACTTTTACAGAACTTTAGTAGTTGTTGGGAAGAGGCAAGTTGGTCGCAGAAAGAAGTTACAAAAATATGTTCCATTAAAATAATTGCGTAATAAAATTAATTAATTTAAAAAAACCCGACTGCGTAAAAAGTGAACTTAAAAGATCAAAACAAGATTTAAAGAATCAATTTGCAGTCTGAGGCATCAAATCTATGTTACTTGATTCGACCTTTCTACACGGATTTAAATTACTTAATTAGGTACTAACGCAGTGCATACCGAGTCAATCATCATTATGCTGTTAATGGATTTGATGCCTCCGACTGCAAATTGATTCTTTTAATCTTTTTCATCATTAAGTTCACTTTTTACGCAGTCGGGTTTTTTTTAATTAATTAATTTTATTTTTGACTTTTTAGTTTGTAGTGTTCAATGAACTATAAAGCCTAATTATTTTGTAACTCCTCATTGAAAAAAAAGGTTTTAACTCGACTAAGTAGTATCTGAAATCGGTTTTTCCCGTTTAATTCATGTATCAATAGGAATTCCGGGTAATAACATAGCCTATGTCACTCCCACAACTGAAACGAATCTGTTGACATAATAATATCATATGTTGAAATCCATTAAACGGTTTTTCCTTCCTATTTTTTCAGTGTATTTTTTGCCTGTTCCCGTAGGAATTTTGGAAAATAAAGTATTGAATACTATTAGCAATGAAAATATGTGACCCACAGTTAATAAAATAATTTTTTAAAGTAGGTTCATCAATATTGCAGATCCGTTTTTTCCGTGTTAGTTCTATTCCCACGGGAATTTCGGGAAATAACATACCCCTTGTCACTCCCACAATTGAGACGAATCTATTGACATATTATACTTTAATATCCGTTAAACGGTTTAGGCTGCAGGGCGTGCCAAAGAAATGGACATACTAACTTACTTACATACATGCATACGCTCGAAAAACATAACCCTCGTTTGGCAGTCGGGTAAAAAGAAAAAACGTGCTTTATCGCTATTTTTGCAACGTATTATATATATAACTCGACATCTTCCAACTTCGAGTCTCGGCTTTATAAAACACAATTTAAGAGAATGTCCACGGAAATAAGATGCAGTGTCTGAGTCTAGTTTAGTTAAAAAACATTCTACCAAAGAGAATCCTTTAAACCGTTACCTCTGATGCCAAATGAAAGTATTGTGCAATACAGACCTGATTTTGTACTATCACAAAGATGGTAATATGTAAAGCGAATTCCGTACCTTTGTGGTGAACGAAGTCACTGAGTTCAAGCTCAGAAAGATATAAGCTCGTTATTGCCATCAAAAGAATAAAGGCTAGACTGCGCCTTTTGTATAAACTTAATATGCAGCTAGAAATACTAGTACCTATTTGTGACTCGGTTGGCGTGGTGACGCAGTATTCATATCCATTTAATACTTCAAAATGTAACAGCAGTATTAATTACCTTGTATACGTATGTATACTTATACCTAACCACGAGAACTACTGCCGACGAACTGTTGAACAGTTTGGCAGACAGTAAGCTATTTGTACGTCTTAATGTATGTTTTTAATAAATAAATAAAAAATAATATACAACAGCATAACAGTCCCCCGACGCGAATGACGCTTGGATCGAAACATTTCGTGGTAATATAACTTGTAATAAAGTTCAAGGGCCAAGAAGTAGGTAAACAAATAGTTTCCTACATTGTATTTTATACTTTTGAAATGTTTTTTTTTTTGGGGGTCTTTTGAAATTTTCGCTCCAGTGTGAACGTATACAATCTCTTGTCTCCTTTTACTTGTTTACCACGGACAGCGCATTGTTCACATCATATTGAGCATGGTGCGGACGGACGAAAAATACAGTCTTAAGGTGATCGCGCATCTATGAGCACTGCAAGCCCCGCAAGCACCGCAGTCATTGCATTTTAGAATTCTTTGTAAGAAATCGTATGGAACCTCGCGCAGGAGTCGCGCACCCAGCCGCGCTCAGCGCGCGCAGCGACCGCATCGGTCGCATATATGCGGATGGTTACAGGTCTTGCTGTACTCATAGATGCGCGATCACCTTTAGTTTACTCTTAAACTAAGGTTACTAGTAAGCCTGCCTAATGCAGACGGCTGCGGGCAATACGGTTGGCGTTAGAATGCTGGCAAAACAAAAAGTAGATTTATTTCAGCAGTTGATTGCGTTTCAAGTAAACATTCGATTTCCAATTCACTCTGTATTAGTTGTCCTATTTTTTACCGGACCTTCTCCTGAAAATTAACATTATCGTACAAGCGATACCTATAGGCCAGGACAATAAAACTCCTAAGTACGTGGCTCACCCTCGTCAGGCGATCGACATCGGTTTCGCTGCAGTCAACTGTTAAATTGGACCTTTCTTTGTTTCTTTTTGTAGGTAGAAAGCCGATATTCACTCTCTTTAATAAGAATTTGTAAAAAGATATTGAATTTGAAAAAACACGGCGTTATGTTTTTTACCGACCTGGAATGCCATAAAAGCTTTACCAGAAAGATTGGTGAGTGCGAAAGGCACTTAGCCTAAAGCTGATGCTAACTCAGACCGCATTTGGGCCCCATACTAGGGCGTTTTTGAACCTTACCAAATGCTGATAGCACCCGGCCAAGGCGTGAATCATTGTATCAAAGACGCGTATGCGGAGCTAACAACCAATCACAGCCGACGGTGCAGGCGCGTCGCACTACTAGCCAATCACGTAATCGTAATGGTCTTCTGCGCATCTTTCGCCCAGCGCTCAACGTAATTGTAGGCTTGATTGAGGAGGCAACACATGCGCCTCAGTATGCTTGGGCTTCGGCTTGTGAGGGTGAACACGGTAAAACCATGTTCGCTGCAATTTTTAACTTGGCTTAACTCGACTTACTTATTGGTAGATTTTGCAGAATCACATCTTGGTCATAACACGGAGACAACCTCCGTAGCTGAGAGGCGAGCACACCGGACTTGGTGTCATGTCTTTTCTTGGGTTCAATTCTCGGTCTGATCGATGTAGAAAATGAACTTTTCTGTGAAATATGTGTTAATAAAAAAGGATTTTATAAATTTTATAAAACATTAAACAACAACTTTTACTATACATAGAACGTACAAATAAACAAAAAATACTTACCCGTTCAAACCAAAGTGGCTAATGAGTAGTATTAAGCATCGATTTGAGATCATTTTCCTTCTTTAAGTCGGTTCATCATTTCAGCCACAGGACGACCACTGCTGACCTACATGCTTATGTCATAATAACTTACTATTATTATGACATGCAAGCATACACCTTGCACAGTATAGGTATTAATAAAATTTTAGCAGCGTAAGCATTGTTACGCAATGTTATTAACGCTCTCTTTCTTTTGTAAATAATTATTTATAAGCATGTATTATTATTAATATCACTGTACGTAGCTTAAGTTTTATACCAAATAAACTTTATCTTATCTTATCTTATATGCCTCCCCCAGTGACTTCCAGATCGGCCGGTTGGAAGCGGCCTGCATCCAGCGTCGTCCTGCAACCTTTACCAGGTCGTCTGCCCACCTTGTGGGTGGACGTCCCACGCTGTGCTTGCCGGTACGTGGCCTCCATTCCAGAACCTTTCTGCCCCATCGGCCGTCAGTTCTACGTGCTATGTGCCTCGCCCATTGCCATTTTAGCTGACTAATCCGTCGGGCTATGTTAGCGACTTTTGTTCGCTCACGGATCTCCTCATTTCTCATTTGATCTCGCAAAGAAACACCGAGCATAGCCCTTTCCATAGCGCGCTGTGCAACTTTGAGCTTTGGAATTTAAGTCGGTTAAAAGGATAATACAAGGTGTAACATTATTAATGCACATCCTCTAAAGGGCTGATTCTGGTGCTCAAATACAATAACTTTTACTAGGGTCCAACATCGAAATCACATAAAAAAAAATCACCTCCCCATACAACATCGCCGATCGGATGACATCAGTCTGTCGATTACTAAAGTTAAAAGTATGGAATATCTCCTTTTTTTTTTGAAATTTCGTTTTGGTCCCGTAGTAAAAGTTGTTTTATTTGAGCACCAGAATCAGCCCATAAGAGTACACTACTTGTCTAAAAGCCTTCTCCTATCAAACCATTAACTAACTACTGAATAATGAAAATGAAATCGTGTTGGCACTGTAACTTCAAACTTGTAGTCACGAGAGACCGGTTTGAAATTATAAGGCATACAATTTAATATATTTAATAACGACCGGAACTGTGTTTAACATTGTTAGAGTTATGCTTCTAACAGTGTTTAATATCAGGTGGCTATTCAGTTATGCTTGGGCTTCACCTGCGTGACGCCTAACGTTCAAATAACGGCATGATTTGTAATTAACTCTAATTACAAAATTACGCGCTAAATGTGTGTCCACACTTATTTGACGTTTGATTCTAGCGTCTAGCGGCTTAGTTAGCGTGTAATCTGTGGAAGACTAGTAGTCTTTAAAATAAAAAAAGGTTCTAAGAACTCAATACTTTTCTCGTTTTGTCTACTCCATTCTAAATTAATAACTATGCACTTACATTTATTTCACAAAGAGTTTTTGAATGTGACCGTGTTTTAACATGTTTAGTGTAGTAGGTGTAGCCACAACAACGAACTAGACGCACGCTTAATCCCTTTGATGTGTCAAAAGTTACCGCCGTCCGAGCTATCGCCTACCTCTATTGTCATTAAATCGAATTAGCGCACTAAGACCGGCCACATCTGCGTACTACGTCAAATAACGCACTAATTAATGATATAAGACGCAGGTGAAGCCCGAGCATTATACTCACAGTCATTAATTTGATTTTAGAGGATGATAACAATACACTCACAGATAAAATAATTGGAAAATTTTATTCAAAGCACATAAATACAATTTTTACACTTTTTAAGGTATAAGTTTTTATAGCACATCTAGTTAAAGCCATGAATAAATAATAGAGGTGCTTGTAGCTCGCATACTAAAGTTAAGCAACCAACGCCGCGGTTATGAGTGGATTGGTGACCATTCTCACCATATTTAGTGACATGTATCATGAGCATGTCCGTGCTGCGGAAGGCAGTTTAAAAGTTGGTCCCGGCTGATTTCGCTTGATATTAGTCGTAAAGCCTAGTCAGAGGGCTTGTGGCGGCTTGATTACATTTGTCAGTAAGGTTTAGTCACTGGCCTTACAACGCACCCTTCCACTAATCCGCACTGGGCCCGCGTGGTGGAGTATGGCCCAAACCAACTCATAGTTGAGGTAAGGCCTGTGCCCTGCAGTGGGACGTATTAGGCATACTTTAAGTTATAGACATCTGATTTTAACCTGTTATTAGTTGCATCCAGTTATAGCCAGATAAAACTAGATAAAGCCAAATCATGTAGCTACGCGCACTACATTTTTAGGGTTCCGTACCCAAAGGGCAAAACGGGACGCTATTACTAAGGCTCCGCTGTCCGTCTGTCTGTCTGTCTGTATGTATCTCATGAACCGTGATAGTTAGAAAATTAAAATTTTCCCATATGATGTATTTTTGGTGCCGCTATAACAACAAATACTAAAAAACAGAACACAATTAATATTTAAGGGTGCTCCCATACAACAAACGTGTTTTTTTTGCCGTTTTTACTGGTACGAAGGGTTCCCTTCGTGCGCGAGCCTGACTCGCACTTGGCCGGTTTTTGTATTCATAGCAATGTTTGAATCATGTTTCAAAAGCCCCCAGCAGTAGCTTGTTAAAACACAAAATTAATGCAATCCAATTATTTGCAACTGCAACTCCAAATTTGGGAACTATCACCTAATTATGAATTAATTTTGGCAACAATAGCAAAACATCGAGGCGGCAGACTAAATTATCAAATATTATGTTATAGTAAGAAGAAAAAAGCGGACAGTTGGAAAAAGGCTGAAGCTGAAAAAAGCAATAAGTTGAAGCAAGCAGTTTAATATTAATTTAGATAATAAACTACCTATTCTATACTGCCGACCTCCGTAGCCGAGAGGCGAGCATGCAGGAATTAGCGTTGCCATCTCGGAGTTCCCGGGTTTGGTTCCCGGCCGGGTCGGTGTGTTGTGGTACAGTTGTTGTTTCATGTGATGTTGTAATTTTTTTTTTAATAAGACATTCTCACGCAGCTACTTACATCAAATCAAATGAGCCCAAAGTTTTTTCTAGTAGCCATTAAATAGCTCCTGTATCAAACATCTGGTATGGCTAGTAGGTAAGACCGGCGATAATTGACAATAGAAGTATAATTCATAATTTTAAAGTCAATTTTAAAGTCTAACTGCAACACATATTACTAATTTAGGCGAATAATTTGTCACTGGTAGCTAATTAAAACTAAATTGACGTTTAAATCAGATTTTAGGAATATGAGCTGAATATTTTAAGGACAAAATAATATTCAGGTTATACTGTTGTTAAATGTATAAATAAGCTTAAATATTAGACTAATTAGTGACTCAACACAATGATTGTGATTATAATTTATTTGAAACTTAACGAACATAATGGTGTTTTTGGATGTTATCTAGCTCGTAATTTCTTTTCTCGATTACGTAATTCGTATTTAGAGCATTATCATAGCAAAAAACCGGCCAAGTGCAAGTCGGATTCGCGCACGAAGGGTTCCGTACCATTATCTATACAACATTAGACACTATATTATAAGGTTTTTTTCATAGCACCTGTCCCGGTGTCTGTACGTCTGTATCAGAGCAATAAACCGGCCAAGTGCGAGCCGCAGTCGCGCACGAAAGATTCTGCACCATTATCTAAAAACGGCAAAAAATCACGTTTGTTGTATAGGAGCCCCCTTAAATATTTAATTTATTCTGTTTTTTTAGTAAGTATTTGTTGTTTTAGCGGCAACAGAAATTACATCATCTGTTAAAATTTCAACTGTCACGGTTCATGAGTTACAGCCTGGTGACAGACGGACAGACAGATGGACAGCAGAGTCTTAGTAATAGGGTCCCATTTTACCCTTTGAGTACGGAACCCTAAAAAAGAGCCCAAACTTGACAGTCTTAATTTAACAACTACAAGTTGACAGGTGACTTTAACAGCAGCAGCAGCAAAACATGAAATATAATATTGCCTCAACTCATAATTAGATTGACAATTCGTTCCAATTAGATCCCATCAACATTATCCATGTGTCGATCGATCACTTATAATGTCGTTCTATGACTAAGGCCGTTTTCTGATTTGTCGGCGCAGCAGCGGCGCGGCATCAGCATGCTCGGTATACACGGTAAAGAAAGTATTGAATCTGTGCCGCGCCGCTCCCGCGCATACCGAGCCAATCAGTAACGCTCCATTGAAATATAGGCGCTCGGTAAGCTTTCTGTACCGCGTATACCGAGCATGCTGATGCCGCGCCGCTGCTGCGCCGACAAATCAGAAAACGGCCATAGAAACTTCAAATTGATTGCTCAACTTGATCGCCTGACACGGTAATGAAAAAAAGGAAAGAACTCACTCAAAAACTTCTCTTTGTATCAACTTCCCAACTTTACTCGAACGTTTGTTCCGGTAGAGTTATACACGCTTACAATTTGTTACTTTCTTTTGATATAGCTTACATTCAATAAGTTCTGAATAGAAAAGGACTGCTGTAATAAAATAATGGGGTTTATCGTTATCGTAAAAGGAGGTTTGACATCGATTGAATTAATAAGGGGTGTTAGTACCTATCGATTCATCCCCTGAAGCAAAAAGTGTATAGGTTTGACTCATGTTTGTGTGTTTGGCTATGTGTATGTCTGTGGCGCGGTAGTTCACACGGTCCTTTATTATCAATCATCATCTTGTCAACCTATTGCAATCCCCTGCTGGACGTAAATCTCCCTCAAACTCTCAAACTCTTTTTCATCAAGTAACTGCTAGCCATTTCTTCCATCAGCTACTGCCAGTGATTCATTCAACTACTGCTAGCCATGGCCACCCTAGTGTTCCAGAGGCTTTAGAAAAGCTAGTTTATGTTGAATGGTTCTCAGCTATTTGTGATGAAAATGAGGTCATCTGATCCGATGATTGTCAGCACTTTTCCTCTTTAGTAAATGGTCTCAGCCTCCATAACTACTGAATAAAAATTCAACACCATTTCACTGCTGATCGACATTCGAACCAGAAATATCTTAATACCTTAAAATAAAAGTGTAACTTAACGAAAGCTTGGTACTATTCACAGGGTTTTGGGTTTCTTTCATAAGATTTTTGGTTTTTATAAGATTTACGTATACCCAGTGAGTATACAATGGAAAATGTATTTGCTAAACTAACAAATTACCACCGCCGGTTGCTACACTTTTCCCATATAAATTATCCTATCTGTGTAAATAAACTGGTCAGAAACGTTGGTTAACCTTTATTTCGTTCGTAGCGTAGTAAAAGCTCATTCCGTTTATAGCATTTCCTAATGCTTTGTATTTAGTTCATTGAAATGTCCTTTCGTTTCTGTAGGTATCACGATCACTCAGCCAAAACCTGGTAACGGGAAAATTACGGACTGAGGCGGAGTTTTCGTGGAAATCCGTACGTGAGTTTCTGTTTTGAAAATGGGCGTAATTAGTTATCTACCTACTTATTGTAATGAGGATATTTCGAATGTGATCACAGTTGTATATTTTAATTAAAAAGATTGTTACTATTACAACACAAGTGTACAGAAAGTATTAAATTGTATGAAGTAGTAGCTTCTAAGCGCGAATATTTTACAACATCACAAACATTAGTCCAATCCTAAGGTAAGAAGCTGAAGCTCTCTTGAAATGAGAAACAAAAATACGAGATACGAGACAGTATAGAAAAAACTATTTACTACATTAATACGAGGAATCGAACTTGGGTGCTCAGAGTGGCGGAGTTGTCTAAAAATATTAGTCCTTTATCATCATTATGCTGTCGGCTGACAGCTCGACATATGCTTTTGCTTATGCATGCTGCGGAGCCCACTTAACACATCACAAATTTTATTCCATTTTTCTGTTCCCGGATATAATTATTAATTCCTCTGGGTTTAGATTTATTCTAAAGCTTACGCGGAAGAAGTCGCTGGCAAAGGCTAGTACCTTTTTAGTACTAAAAAGTTTGTCTTATATCGGTGCATTATAATTTTGAAGATTTCTAGGATTTCTCTACTACCTACACTACAGATGTAACTGGCTTACACTACGAAAATACATTTCTCGGTAGATGTTTTGCAGTAAAGTTATGCATTAGTGGGAAGTACTTCAAATTAACTAGACCAGACCAAACTTATTCATACATGTCTCTTTACTATACCTACACATATACCCCGTCTGAAACTTTATCGTTGTGGCCGAGCACAGCTTAAGTGATTGCAGTAATCTCATTCTTAAGAACGCAAATTACACAGTATCCAGACATTGCAATGAGATTGAATGGACTTCGGTTTAGCGTTGCCTGACAATGCATCGGCGAAACCACGGAATAGTTAAAGAAGGAAACCATATTTACCCGATTGAGATAGAAAATGTATTTTTCTTTATATTGCACAACATCAGATACATTGCTCTGATCCTAAGGTAAGTAACTAAATCACCTCTATTATAGAAATCAGAAACAACGACGGTACCACAATACCCAGACCCGACAATATAGAGAAAAGTTCGTTTTCTACATTGACCCGGTCGGGGATCGAGCCTGCAACCTCAGAGATGGCGACGCCATATTATACTATAGTCCAGCGTGCTCGCCTCTCGGCTACGGAGGTCGTCAAATGCAATCTGTCAAATCTATACTCAAACAAGGCCTCTGTTACCGAGTAGGGCGTGGGGCTGCTGTATTTCACATACATTATCGTAGTCCGAGCTTGAAATCCCTACACAAAACCCGAACCCACCTCATATTAACATAATCGCGTTGACGCTTTAACGTCTTGGGGACATTATAAGACTCTTTGTACATTGACAGTTTATGGGATAATTACCGGTAATATAGGAAAAGTGAAGTGACTATACCTTAAAAATGATGTGTGATTAGTTCAATTTCTACCTTCCCATACAAGCCTCCCTAGTCCCTACCTATCGTGGGTTGCATGGGAAAATCAAACCATAAAAGAAATGCACTGGAAAGTACGAGTACCTACTTATTATTCGATTACTCATTACTCGGCTCTGCTTGTTCAATATGCAAGACACACCAACTATTATTAAATCAATCCTATTTCCGTCTCATCGGATCGATACTGGACTACACACAGCTGCAATAAATGTATTCTATGTGGTTAGCATCGTCACAGCGACCAGTAAAGCCACGTTCACACTTAGGCGTAGAACACAGAGCAGGCCTAGCGCGATTGCAACAACGGGCGCGAATTTTGACATTTTTAGACGACCGTCTGGAAAACCAACAGGTTGTGGACTATATAAGTCCTGGCGAGTGCGGGTCGAGTCCTGCAAAGGTATTATGTCTTTGTAATGAGTACGAGATTAGTTTTGACATTTTAGTTCCGTGACATGAACTTGTGAAAATGGCCTAAGTCTCAGTGTCATGTCTCGGACATTCAGAAATCTCATGTTGTCAATGTATTATGTATGCGCTATGTTATTAGCATTCTCATTTCCTTATTTGATATGTACCATTGCAAATAAGATCTCAGACTGTTTGCGTTTTATCTGTACGCTATTCTAAATGTAAATTAGGGGTAGCTTTGTTGGTTGTAAGAAATAAGAGATGAAATAAAAAACATGGAGCAACTTTTTCTAAGACTGTCAAAATAACAACGGAAACATCTTTTCAGAGTTTATTCGACATATACGGCCTTCCCACAAAAAAGATAGACTAGGGTTAAACACTTGTCTTATATTAGTTAACCAATTTGAAATGTTGACATATCAGACATTCGAGACATATTATTAACAAACATTTCAAATCGGTTGACTAATCTCTAAACAAGTGTTTAACACTAGTCTATCTTTTTGTAGTAAGGCCATTTATTTTTATTTTAACGGCCCTACAAATACGAAAACTAATCTAAATGATTGCTAGTGATTACCTGATCAGTGATTGCTACCTACTGTTAAGGTTTATCGATTTGGTAGAAAAAAATATATATGTCAAATAATATGTATCTTTTGGTACCTATTGATTTTACAAAGATAGTTACGTTAAACATGATTAGTTAAAGACACTAGTGTATATTGCGTTTAAAAATGTGATTATAGTTGCAAAATTCTGAATGAAAACAGGTATTTAAAAACTATTTTCTTTTATTGTAAAATTCTGAATGAAACCCAGTGACTTCCAGATCGGCTGAACATAGGTTCAGCAGTGGACGTCCTGAGGCTGAAATGATGATCCCACTGGAAATACAGGGTGTAAAAAAGGCTTAACGAAGCCTTAAACCATGAATTCTATACATAAAACCAAGTAGAATGCAAAAAAAATAATTGTTGGGAAATGACTTTTATTTTTGGGTATCAAAAAAAATAACTTATTTCTAACCCGCAATGTATAGCGCGCACGCCACAGAAGATAGAAGTACTGAACATTTTTATCATGTTTCTTTGTAAAAAAATTTAGTATTATCAAACAGAAGTCAATTTTGTAAAAATCTTTGAATAAAAATTGTAACTTTGACTGTCAATAACTCGATAACCCGTCATTTCCCAGGTATAGTGTGAAAGAAAAAAATGATCGTAATAATACGTAGAATATGTGGTATTCGGCTTCGTTAAGCCTTTTTTTACACCCGATATACCTCTCCTTGGAGCGCCGCGTACTACGGTCGTATGCTAATCAAGTCAAGTCGAATTCAGTCTTTCTTGTGTTATCCGTAACTTTGCTCCAACGCCCTATTTTAGTATAAGGAAAAGGTCACTTATTCAGATTCATAAAGTGGACTAAGCCGTCGTTGTGCTACACTACGTCACTCATTTTAAAAATAGCGTCTTTTGTGTTTCAGTTATTTATCGCAGTATTGATAGTAACCTAACATACATTGGTTGAATAGCTGGGTTTTCAGGCATCGTAGGAGTTTTCTTATGACTAAAAATTGCATCTTACTTAATAAATTAAACCTATTTCGTTTAAAACCGTTTGATTAACGAAATGTTTTCCGTTAAGCCACGTGATAACTTGTAGTGTCATGTGCTATAAGAAAGGACACTAACTAATCGGACACGGCTATAGGCTGTTAGATAGGCGGGTAAAATTAAAATTTTGGTTCTTTGACAGAATAATAGAAAAAAGTACAATTTCAATTTTGGTTTTTTGACAAAATTATAGAATTTAAATGAAACTACTTTTACGGATTATTTCGCGATTTATTAACATTTTATTTAACGATACGATTGAGCAGCCTAAAGTCCTTGCAAGAGAACGACGATTTGTTCCTCGCATGTTACGGGAGGCAATTGAAATTAGAAGACACCCGAATTTCAACAGAGAAGATGGTTGGAAAATACCACCAGCATGGGATCCTGTTTTAACGAAATCCCATGCTAGGCCCCGCACTGCAAGACCTCTAGATACAGTTAGCTCTTTTTGCGTAGATAGGAACACAAATTAATATTAACTGAGTAACGGTAGTTTATATTTTTTCAAAATATTGTAAAGACGAATAACACCTTAGTCTACCTGTGACCACGAACGCTGTAAAGTGTTCGAAATGTCAGGTTAAATAAAATGTTAATAAATCGCGAAATAATCCGTAAAGTAGTTTTATTTAAATGTATCGTGTTCGCGTAAATAAAAGACAACAGTATAAAATAATAGAAAAAAAGGTTTGATTACTATTAAAACAAAAAACAAGCTGAGTTTGTGCCTGTGGCTATGTGCTCTTTTTGTCTACAATTATTATTTATGAGCAGCTCTCATCATAACACATACCCTAGACAAGAAGGTGTTGTAATATGTATATGGTAAAGATTTAAAGGAAAATCACGTTATGTATAACAATTTGGACGTAAGTAAATATGACAATAATATTTACGGATTATCTTGTACACCTTTTTTCTATCTATCGTCGATGCTTGTAAATAATAGTTATCTTTTATAAGCAAAGCAGTTAAAAAAATATATTGATAAGTAACATGTGGCAGATGTAATTAAGTAAACAGAAATATGATGACATCAAAAAAAATGTTTCATGTCCTTAACCATTTTTCAAATGTGGCAATTAATGCTGCTGAACAAAGCTAAAGGACGATGATAAAAATATCTTTGCCTACAGCGGGTTAGGTATGTTTTATAAGAGGCTTAGGTACTTAAAAAATAATTTCTTCATTTTCCTTTGATACTTCTTACAACCAAACGCTGTAATTACCTGGCCCTGTACAACATAATAATGGCATACAACAACGAAATAGAAGTTAATTTAATATCCGACAAATTAATTTGTTGTGGCCTGAAGGTAAGCATAAATTTGCTGCCGTTTCAAAAGAGTAATTTATGCACAAATTTATGATTTACTCTTCTAATCCGCCTTTTAAAAATAATGTACTTTTTTACTTCGAATGTTAGTTAATGTCGTAACGTAATTGCCAATCATAATCGTGTTTTAATAGATTTTATCATAAAATGTTCTTTTGAATGTAAATCTTAAATTATATTTTGTTGCCAATTCTAACTGGCCGATCCGGGAAACAACCTTAAATTTTATACATGAATAGATTTCCTGTTCTAGTGTCATAAACTTCAAAAAATATATACGCCAACCGTTGGCGCTTAAGTTTGTTTCCCCCGCTCAGTGGCGCGTTTGTCACCGTAACAATTATGGGTTGCTATTTTATTGTCGTACTTATTGTTAAATTATTTCATAGTCACGTACTGGTATTTTTTAACTTATCCTAACAATATAAAATATATCTAAGTTTGTAAAATGCTAATTGTTTACACACTTGATGTGACAGATGCTCCTGACCGATTCTTATTTAGGTTAGGAGCCTTGTTGGTCAATACTTTCGTATGGCTCATAAGGCTACAGAATCTTTTCGGTGATAAATTTCACATTGACATTTGACATATAAAAATATCTGACCTTTTTCCTCTTTGCGTGTCGACTCAGGCTTTTATTTGTGAGGACCAAAACTCAGCGACGATTAAAGCACTATCGGTAGCCTTGTAAAGATCCTCGCGTGTGCAGGTGTAGGGACACGCAGGGCATGATAGGAGGATATGCCACTGTCTAGGGGGAAAGACCACATAGACATGCGCTAGCCAAGCTGTAACCACCTGACTTTTGACTTTAAATGCTGTCTCCATTGAGGTACATAAATGTACTAGCGTACTAGAGAACACATCTCGAACTAAATGTTTCAGCCAAGCATTGTAGTACAGCCCCTCTAGCACGATTAACAAAACACGATATGATACGATATGATATAGCGATTTATCGCCTATTTACTTTAAAAATATGATAACATAGCCGCCATCTTGAACTTTTATTGAAACAGTGAGCATGTCCGTGCGCCGGCGACGTCACGGTTATGCTCGCTTTTCTCATAAAAGTTCATTTTTCGACAAAAAATATTCGATAAATCGCTATATCATATCGTGTTTTGTTGCACATGCTAGAGGGGCTGGACTAGTAGTTCGAGATGTGTTCTCTAGTACGCTAGTACATTATACCTCAATGGTTGTCTCAGTAATAATAAATAAATAAAAAATATTGGACATCACACATTGCTCTGATACTAAGGTAAGTAGCTAAAGCACTTGTGATACAGAAATCAGAAACAACGACGGTACCACAACACCCAGACCCGAGCCAATATAAAAAAGTTAGTTTTCTACACTGACCCGACCGGTAATCGAACGCGGAACCTCAGAGATGGTGGAGCCATTTACAGTCCGGCGTGCTCGCCTCTCGGCTACGGCGTTCGTCAGCATTTGGGTATCAAATATAAACTTTAACAAAAGATACGATAACGGCTCCAATACAAAATGTCTGTAGAATGGTTCTACCTATATCATTCAGTCCGTAGTTCCCCGACATCGACGTTTCATTTATTAACTCGAACCCGTTGGGAGGCTGTTTCTTCAAATACCAAGTGATCGTTTATTATTGTTTCAATTTAGATGTAACGACCTTATTTCAAACATAGATTGGAGAGCGAATGGACAAGGAGAAATTTATATGAAGAAATTCGTATCTTTGGTATAGGTATAGGCAGTAACAAATTTTTGCAGTGCCGTGGTGTTTTGTGTAACTTGTAACTGAGCGGAGGCCGTTTTGGTACCTACCAAAAATGTATTTACTAGATACCTAGTTACAAGGTTAAATGTGTTTTTATTTTATTTGTATTTTAAATGGTAATCATTTTTTTCTTTTTAGGAGCTATTCTGATCCTAAAGTAGGTAGCTAAAGCACTTGTGTTATAGAAATCAGAAACAACGACGGTACCACAACACCTAAACCCGAAACAAATAGAAAAGTTCTTATTCTTCTACATTGACCCGACCGGGGATCGAATACTGAACCTCAGAGATGGCGATGCCATATAGTCCGGCGTGCTCGTCTCTCGGTTACGTTAGGTTACGGAGGTCGTCATTCAACCGGCTCGCGGTGACTACCTATAGGACTGGGTGATGATGATGATGATGGTGATGATGATGAAAACTGAGTATTGGTGTGACTGTAGTGCATTTAATAAGACGCCCATATGTTGTACTAATTTGATAAAGTATTTCTATGCAAAATATAATCAGAAACAAGGAATCGAAGCACAAAATAAATAGCCTTATTGTCCACTTGGCAATAACTTAGATATCAAGCTAGTATCAGAAACACAAGTCAGATAAATGACCAGCAATGAAATAACAATGTTTTTCTATGAATTTATGAGACAGAAGATATTACTATTACGAAGTAAAACTAAAGAACTCAAATTATAGTACAAAACATTGGCATTAAGTCAAGTCAATTATGTATATTATTATAAGTAGGCCAACTAATAACATGAAATATTAATAAAATTATACATCATTTGTACTAACAATTCCGTACGATATGGGTACAATAATTATGGTGTAACAACTAAGAAACAAACCTTAGTCAGAAGCGCATTAAAAGGTACATTTTATTATTTTTTACTGTATTGTAATTTGTAACAAAAAATTTTGAAAGGCTTATCATGATTTATTTTACTTATTTACAAAATCCACAGCTCTTAAGTAGGTACATAAAACATTTTCTTATTACAAAGCAGACAGCCAGTATTGGATTTACATTATATAACTTTTTATACACTAAAATAAGTGTAAAAGAGTCCCCTCTTAAACACGTATTGTATTGTATAAAATGTTTTTGTATAAAACGTAAACTCAAACCATATAATCAAGCAATGTGCATTTATAGAAAAATATTTATTTTTTGTGACAGTGTGATATATAATATATATCGGGTGTAAAAAAAGGCTTAACGAAGCTGAATACCACGTATTATTATGATATTTTTTTTCTTTTACACAATACCTGGGAAATGACGGGTTACCGAGTTAATGGCAGTCAAAGTTACAATTTTTTTTCAAAGATTTTTTACAAAATTGACTTCTGTTTGATAATACTAAACTTTTTTACAAAGAAACATGATCCGCTTACACACACAGGCATAGTCTGTGGCGTGCGCGCTATACATTGCGGGTTAGAAATAAGTTATTTTTTTGATACCCAAAAATAAAAGTAATTTCCCAGCAATTACTTTTTTTGCATTCTACTTGGTTTTATGTATAGAATTCGTGGTTTAAGGCTTCGTTAAGCCTTTTTTTACACCCTGTATAATTCGTTCGGGTGCTAGGGACATGAAATAAGGTACCCACTGTATGTCTAGTTCGAGTAGACGGAGCATTCAAGCTCAAGACTAAATTTAATAGATCGCAAGAGTCTATAGATCCACAGCACACCTCATACAAAAAGGACATTTCCAGCAGTTTACGTCTGCCTTCGGGAGGTTGAAGTTTGTGATAGTGGCATAAGTCTTATGATTACAAGTTTTTTAACCCTTTGCGTCCCACTGCTCGATGGTGAAGTCTCACCCGAGTTTTAATAGAATAATGCCAGAAAACATACAAGTTTTTATTTGACCTGAAGTAGTGGTAGGGAAAAAAATATTGGGACGTGTAAAAGCGCTTAATTTAAGCCTATTTACAGAAATAAATTGGTATTATTGGTTCTAATTATGATCTCATGATGAGAAAAGTAAAATCCGTATGTTACGAGATATAGGCAATATTGTTTGCCAAGTCCGGCTCCCAGCACACCCATTCGCGAGACAAATCCAGTTTTTTTTTTAAATCGAATCGAATTGGATACCTTTAATGTTCAAGGAGAATCGCAATAGAATCGCAATAGTCAGTGGACAGAAAATAATGTAGTACGGACAACAGCTCGTCGATCTACCACAAAATGTCAAAATTTCTCATTTGAAAATGATCTCTAAATGTCAGGCTTAAGGTTGAAAATCTATTGGAGAATTTTTGACTTTTGGGGTAGGTCGACGTGCTGTTGACTGTACATACAATAAAGTGGATATTGCCCAGACGAATAAATCCGCAATAAATACAGATCTAGTAAATTAATACTTCTTTAAATTTTATTCAGTACAATTTACTCTATTTGGATAACTGCAATACTTTGACATTAGTGTCAAAGAACAAATCTATAAAGGGATTGTAAGTTTTGATGTGACTTTTAAGTGTTTCTGAGTCCAAATAACCGATTTTTGTACTTTGGATTGTCTTTTTTTGTGTTTGGTGTCACCGTAAAATTGTAAAAACCGTTAGATTATAATCTAACTAGCGAGATTGTAAACTATCGAAATATTGTGGACCGTAACGTACTGCTTACAATTTAACGCATTATATTTCGGTTGATTATAATCTAACGAAGTGAAACAGTTAGATGACAATCTGTCGAGCGTTAAATTGACAACTCTGGTCAAGGTTGTCCCTGATTGGTCGGTCTTATAGTTGGTTGTTCTGAGTCCATATAGTTAGGCATTAAACACGAGTGTCAGTCAATAAATGCACTTTAAGAATCGTGACATAAAGTATGTACATAATCATGACATAATCTAACGGTTTTTACAATTTTACGGTGACATATTGTTCGACGACCTCCGTAGCCGAGAGGCGAACACGCCGGACTGTGTATGGCGCCGCCATCTCTGAGGTTCCGGGTTCGATTCCCGGTTGGGTCAATGTAGAAAACGAAGTTTTCTATATTGGTTCGGGTCTGGGTGTTGTGGTGCCGTCATTGTTTCTGATTTCTATAACACAAGTGCTTTAGCTACTTACTTTAGGATCAGAGCAATGTATGTGATGTTGTCCAATATTTATTTATTATTTATATGTAACTATGCTCGACATCTTGCGTTTCTTAATCATTCTGTCCATCGATAAAGAATGCATTAAAATCCAAGTAGCTTTAAAGATCTAATCGTACAAACGACAGGAAGCGACTTTGTTTTATACTACGTAGAGACAATGTAGGGGTTTGAAATATGCGCCCTAAAAACAATTTGACATACAAGAAAGATCAAGGCGATGATACTAAAAGATACAAGGTAATTTCCCCGAAAACAAGGCGAGTTAAATAAACATTTTTACCGCAGAAGAGCTGTCAGAATGGAAAACAAGGATAACCGGGAATAAGGAGAAAGTAATGCGTCGACAGGTCCCGGTAGGATTTATCGTACGGGACTTTTAACGTAAAAAACATATACTATTTTATTTTCATGTGTCTCTACTAACACAATTGATATGGATACCGTAGGTTCATTAGTTAAACCTATTTAATGGTTATTTTTACTTTTAGGAACGGAACCCTAAAAATTAGCAAGCTAAAGCGGCAGTGGTCAAGGTACATAGCACGTAAAACTGTCGGCAGATAATGCAGAAAGGTTCTAGATCCACAAGGTGGACGGACGACCTTGTAAAGGTTGCAGGATGCTGCTGGATGTAGGCGGCTTAAAAACCGGCCAATCTTGAAGTCATTGGGGGATTCCTGGAGGCCTAGCACGAAAATGTATCTTTCGTTTGGACGTATAGACCTAGCAAATTAAAATAACCAGTCTCATGTGTCAATCCTTTGACAAAATATGACCAACTCAATCTAGCCGTATAAAAAAACCCGACAGTTTTCAATTGGTTATAAATTATCAAACTTTTGATAAAAGTAAATGGATAATTACTTTTAAACTTTCGCGTTGCATAATTTTAAATTCAATGAAACATTTTTCATTGAGTTTTAAGTGAATTTATATTTTGATTTGATCAGATAATACGAACGAACGAATGCTTACGTATTAGGCCTCCAGTTTAGCAGTGGTCGTTCTATGGCTGAAATGATGATGATGACAAGCGTTACAGGGCGTTAAAACATATTACATTACACCCCGTTACTTACCAATCGGTAATCAAGTTTAAAAAACCCGCATGAAACGTCTTTGAAATGAAATATCTTTATTTGTCCAGAACATGGTTATAGTAGATGTACATAAAGTTAAGAGTTCTCATGAGGTTGAGGTTCTTTCACGTTCTTTCTTCCCATTTGAGGTTTTTTCACGTTTATTAAAGAGTGAGCCTACTGCATCAGCCCCAAATGGCTGAGGTAATAAGATATGCGAGTTTTACAACGTATTGCGCCATGATTGAAATTTTATAGGGCTAATAAATATTCATCTTTATTGTATGAATATTCTTATACGTCATGGGGCATGGAGAGTTGTTAAATTCCACAACAATTTTATGTTATTTGCAAATATTTTTGCGTTTCTGAGCGCTAAATAGAGTGTAACTTTTAAAACAGAATTAAACATGTTTTAAACTTTGTGTGGACTGTCAAAGTATATAATATATCAGCAATGAATTACGAATCTTTTTACAGCCATTCATCCATACTAATATCCATAAAAAAGAGGTGCTCGTAGCTCAGTGGCGGCAGCGCTTTGGTATCGATTACTAAAGTTAAGCAACCAACGCCGCGGTCGTGAGTGGATGGGTGACCATTCCGACCATATTTAGTGACATTTTATCACGAGCATCTCCGTGCTTCGGAAGGCACGTTAAAAGTTGGTCCCGGCTAATATCGCTTGATATTGGTCGTGAATCCTAGTCAGAGGCTTGATAACATCTGACAGTAAGGTTTAGTCACTGGCCTTACTACAACACCCCTCCACCAATCCGCACTGGGCCCGCGTGGTGGAGTATATGGCCCAAATCACCTCATAGTTGAGGTGAGGCCTGTGCCCTGCAGTGGGACGTATATAGGCATACTTGATCCATACAAATAAAAGAATGATGAATTGTAATGATATCGCATTTGAAATTTTAACTTTTTGCTGAAAGATGTTGTGTTAGCAGATAACTAATAATAAAAACAAGAAACATGTTGTTTCTTTAAAAAGAACATATAATACAATGTGATATGGGCGGTACTTCTAATCCGTTAAGGCCAGGTGCGATATTCAATTTTATCGACAAAAATCATAATTTGGGGGTCAAACCCTCACTTTCTATGAATAGCGGCCATTTTGTTTTTTTACTTTAGGCAATAACAAAGGTTTTATGTATCGAAGAAACATGAAAGAAATACCACAAGATTGCTAACAGAACAAAGTAACTGACCATAAATGTTCTTTCTAGTGTTTAAGATTTCCTTGGCTAGAAAAAAAAAAAAAACTTTTTGAAAAATAAAATCTTTTTGCAGATTTGTTTTGACCCCAAATTACTTTTTTTGTTAATAAAATTAGATACCAAACATAGCCTTAAAGACAGAAGTCCAAATAAAACCAGACTTGCGTTAGTATAAGGATCATGTCTAAGGTTAAGGGTAACGACGATTAAGAACGAACGAGGCACAACCGCTGGGTTGAAATTTTTGTTACCTAGGGCTAGGGTTGCTAACCGTACTCTAAAATAGAGCATTGTACTCTATCTATCTATTATGTAGGCGTACTCTATAATCTATAACACTAATAGAGGACGCTAAACTACTCTTTTTACACAATCCTTTTAAAAACAATAAAAGATGTTAGGTTTCGCAAAAAGTACCTATACAAGATACTCCATTTTAGGGTTCTGTACCCAAAAGGTAAAACGGGACCTTAATACTAAGGCTCCGCTGTCTATCTGTCTGTCCGTCTATCACCAGGCTGTATCTCCTGAACCGTGATAGTAAGAAAGTTGAAATTGTCACAGACGATGTATTTCTGTTGCCGCTATAACAACAAATACTGAAAAACAGAATACAATAAATATTTAAGGGGGCTCCCATACAACAAACGTGATTTTTTTGCCGTTTTTATAAATAATAGTACCCTTCATGCGCGAGTCCAACTCGCACTTGGCCGGTTTTTATTTCCGTTAACTTCATTTAGCACCTTTAAAATCAGATATACTCAATTTCTTCTAATAAAAGTTGGCAAACTCTAATTAACCCGCGATGCATGACTCCGACTCGCTCTTGACCGATTTTTCCTACAAATGCGGTCGCACCGGTCCGTTACATTTCGTGACGTGTGACGTGACCAAGCCCCGAGATAAAGGCAGGACACAACTCATAAGAGGCGATACAAATTACGCCGCGATCGTGACCCTTGTCACCGCTGACAGCTCGTCATCAATATACCATAAGCCTTACAATTTTGAAAGTGTATTGTTACAATCCAGAAAAAAATATTTTGTAGAAAAATATACCAGTATAACTTCTTATTCATTTATTCTATTTCCAATGTAACAGCAGTAGGTATTAATATACTTTACACACTTTTATATCGGGTGTAAAAAAAGGCTTAACGAAGCCGAACACTACATATTCTACGTATTACTACGATCATTTTTTTCTTTTACACTATACCTGGGAAATGACGGGTTACCGAGTTATTGACAGTCAAAGTTTCAATTTTTTTTCAAAGATTTTTACAAAATTGACTTCTGTTTGGTAATACTAAACTTTTTTACAAAGAAACATGATCCGCTTACACACACATGCATAGTCTGTGGCGTGCGCGCTATACATTGCGGGTTAGAAATAAGTTATTTTTTTATACCCCAAAATAAAAGTCATTTCCCAGCAATTATTTTTTTTGCATTCTACTTGGTTTTATGAATAGAATTCGTGGTTTAAGGCTTCGTTAAGCCTTTTTTTACACCCTGTATGTATGCATCTCGTCAAACAAAATTAAAGATGACCCAAACCTTGATCAGTGCCCAAACTATGGCCTTACTACAAAAAGATAAACTAGTGTAATTTTTTTTTCTAAAGATAAGTCAACCAAATTGAAATGTCTGCTAATAATATGTCTCGAATGTCTGATGTGTCAACATTTCAAATTGGTTGTCTAATTTTAGACAAGTGTTTAACACTAGTCTATCTATTTAGGGTTCCGTAGCCAAATGGCAAAAAACGGAACCCTTATGGATTCGTCATGTCTGTCCGTCCGTATGTCACAGCCACTTATTTTCGAAACTAAGAACTATACTGTTGAAACTTGATAAGTAGATGTATTCTGTGAATCGCATCAAGATTTTCACACAAAAATAGAAAAACAAACAATAAATATTGGGGGTTCCCCATAGTGGACCTGAAACTCAAAAATTATTTTTCATCAAACCGTATCTATGGATAGGTCTTTAAAAATGATATTGAGGTTTCTAATTTTTTTTTTTCTTAACTGAATAGTTTGTGCGAGAGACACTTCCAGTAACTTCTAAAATAAGAGAGTGATAAGACTAAAAAATATATATGATGTACATTATACCATGCAAAATTCATCCACTGAAAATTGGTCTGAACGAGATCTAGTAAAAATTTTTTTTTTAATAAGTACGTCATAAATTGTAAACCTCAATTAGATAATGGTACGGAACCCTTCGTGCGCGAGTCCGACTTGCACTTGGCCGGTTTTTTGTAGTAAGGCCAGTATGAGTAACACGAATTACAAAAAGTATAGATAATTCTAAAACATATTGTATATGTATAAAACAGTGAAAAGCAAAAAAAACGACTTATGACGACTAGACTCGATCGCATGACCATAATGATTTATGGGTAGGTATTATCTATTTCTAGAATTATTTACAAAAGCTATGTAAAAAAGCCTTAGAGCATTCATTGAATGCTCTAAGAAAAAAGCGGCCGTACATTGAAAGAAAGAAAGAAAGAAAAAGTATTTATTTGGCTCATATCACAAATAATAATATAAACTACATACAATCAGTAATTAAGAGCAATACTGTGATATGATACCAAAATGGTTGCCACTCAGCTATTTTGCCATAGCAAAGGTTGCCATGACGCTGGTTTTCTGTGGAAACCATTGAGGTAGAGAGTCACCGAAAAAAAAATGAAAACAATTTTAGCATTTTAAGTAAGTACATCGAAATACACTAATGAGAAAAATGTGAAAAACAATAACAATCTAAAGGTAGGTACATTTTTTTCTGAATTTATGTATGACAGTATTCCGAGCGAATGTTTATGTGGGTGTGTGAGATTGTGTGAATATTTTAAGTAGGTAATGGTTTATTATTTATTGTTTGCAATTATCTAAAATTTCAAAACAGACAAGGTACGTCTGCTCATGTCATTGACATTTGCTTTTCGATCAGATATATCCTGAGGTGGTGTTTAAAGGAGGCAACAGATTTAGAGTTTCTGATCGGTGGCGGCAGATTGTTCCAACATTTCGTAGCAGCATAGCGGGCATATTAAGCGTGGAGCAACCCTCATCTTTCGCTGTGTAAATATGCATGCAACACATACAACAAAAAACGTTTTTTCCAATTATTTCTTTTCCTCGAATTCTTATTGGCCAGTCCGCATTCTCGACCGAATAACGTCAATCTACATTAACCATTTGACGGATTGCTAGTTACTCGTTTGCACCTAGCAGAGAATTCGAGGGAATTTATGCCATAGTTTTCATTTCCTTCCCACTTCAAGATTTTATACTCCGCGTAAAGGCTCTTTCGATCGGAATCCGAGAAAATTTGGAGTATAAAACAAATTCGGATCTAGTTAATTGTCAAGTAATTAATGTGCTAATAAGTAGGTATTCGTATGTTTTAATGAGGAAGTGATTAACGTTCACAAAATAAGATTATGACTCATACGAAATAAGCGAAACCTACTTTATTGGACCTATACATTTCTGCGATTTGAAACAGACGCGTGTATTGGTACAAATTAAAATTCAGACACAGTTTAAAACAAGCCTTTGTTAACCTAAATACTATGGTGAAGGCAGAAATTAGATAGTCATTTTTTTTCTACAAAACTAAATTTTTAGATTCCGATTTAAATGTATATTTTACCGAAAGCTATTTTCGGTTTGATATACCATTACCAAACATCCTGTATATTTGTCAGCACCTTCACTGCTTCTCTTTTACTGCTTGTAAACTCAAAAGTTAAGAATTTTCCCAGGTTTCCCGGAATTTGAACAGGAGAAAAGAAGTTCCTTGTAAACTTGTTGCAAATTTAATTATGCAGACGAGTTATTTGGGAAACGATAAATGTGTTATGCAAAACGCGTGTGGTTTAATAATTTGCAAACATTTACATGAATTTCGAATTGCAATATTTAATTCATATGTGTACACACACACGGATTATACAAGGTGTAACAGAATTGATGTACTTCCTCTTATGTGCTGATTCTGGTGCTCAAATACTACAACTTTTACTATGGGACCAACATCGAAATCGCAAAAAAAATATTTTTTTTCCCATACAAACTGATGTCAGCCGATCGGCGATTTAGTATGGGGAGGTGAATTTTATTTATGCGATTTGATGTTGGCCCCATAGTAAAAGTTGTTGTATTTGAACACCAGAATCAGCCCATAAAGGAAGTACATTAATTCTGTTACACCTTGTATTTATTGACCGACTTCAAAAAAGAGGAAGTTCTTAGTTTGACCCGTTCGTATGTATGTATGTTTTTCAGCGATTGTCTCGCGTTTGGCTGAACCGATTTTAGTGCGGTTTTCAGAAAAGTATTTGTTACTTTCTGGAGAAGATTTTAGTTTCATATTTATAATTATCATACTGTCAGCAGTATCTGGCCGCTGGATTCATGTTGCCTTCATCATCACCTCAGCTCCTTAACGGTTAGGAGTTAGTAAATAAAATTTATCTATCCTAAAAATCTAAAATTTTAAAATAACTTATAAAAAACAACAATTTCATTTCTATAACTAAACTTACCTAAAATAAAAATAAACTACTCAAAAATAAACGCGTGTCCATGAGGCAAGGAGGCGAGAATGCTTGCAGCGTTTCCTCCCTGAATAGCTATAGCCTTTGAGCGAGGAACGAGCCAGCATTTTTATTTTCCGAAATCGTCTTTAATTTAGGGGCTATTTTACCAAAAAGTAATTTTGCACTCGGTCCCCACGGTCCAAAGGTCTCAACACCAAATGGCGCAAACACGTAGTCACTTGCAAGTGACTCATATTTGCGCCGCTTGGCATTTTCTGCGGACTCCGCTGCAGCTCCCGCTTTTACGGCAGATTTCCTAAGATGAGAAGGGGCTAAAGTATCGACACAAGTTGCGTCCCATACCAAAGCCCGTCCCCGCTCCCAGGGAACGAGCGTAAGACCATCCGGTCTCTTCATTGAAAGCCGCATGGCGGGCGAAACGCCCAGCGCTTTGTTGACAACAGAGACAGTGAAGACCAAGTCTGTCCACCTCCTTGCCACAGGGACACGGGTGTGGCTCACAAACTGGAGCCCCAAGACGCAGGCCCACACACACCCGAAATGATTCGCTGTCGAGGAGTGTGCCAAGGTTTTTTGATGGAAGGGCGTTAAGCCAGTGGCCGGATTCCTTACAAGAAACTGCCAAGAGCCTAGCACGAACACAGTCACTGACGGAATTTTAGACTAAACAATTAAAGGTCTCCCTAGCCAGGGGAACATCTTAGTTTTTGAAGGTTTTGTTCCTTTGGGAAATCCTCACTGGGACAGAGACCACGCCAGGCTTCCTCAGCCAGTCTCAACTCAAAGAGATGACGGGGATGATTAAAGATTTTTAAGGCTAGACCAGATGTAGTATATACTTCTACCGTCAACACCGTTTTTTTTTTTCAAGTATATATATATACCGCAACATTGATTGGAAAATACGCTGGATTTGACAGCGAGAACCACTTGAAAGATTTCGTCGAGTTGAGTAACGTCTCGGTAGCTTAGTGGTCGGAGCACTCGCCCGGTGTGCGATGGGCGTGGGTTCGGATCCCACCTGAGGCGGACGGTTTTTTTCAAGTATTAAAAATCTTAAAAATGATATCTGCTTTGCTTGTTTTTTAGTTTTTAAACAATTTTTTTTTTGTTTTTTTTTTGGCAATCTTTTTTTTATTAAACTATGCTTTCTAAACGAAATAAGTATTGTACCATCAAATAAATGCTGAATAATCGCAATGGACCTCTATAGCAAATAATATACCCCTAGCTTTACTGAAGAACATTTAACATTTTTGTTGTCGCTTCGTATGATGATAATGAACGAATGAATGAATGAAAAAAGTTTAATTGGCACAATTTCAAAATAGTTTTAGCTAAGTTTTTGCTGAGATGCCCAAGTGGCCTTATTGCATTTCTCGGCAGTAAAATTTTTCATAAGAATAACAACTAAATTTTCAGCCCTAAAATAAAGCTACCAAAAGACCTTTACTCTGACTTCAAGCCTAGAAGGTCGCTCAAGTTAACCCTACATTTTTTATGACAAATGACACAATTTCGAGATACGAGGCAATCGCAAAGACAGCGCTTCTGTTATATCAACAAGGTCAAACAATATTGTCCTGAATACAGGTTCAGTAGGTAATATGTTTATTGTTTAGTATCTTTAGACCGCTAACGCCGTGGAGCATTTCAAACTTTATCTTTAAATCTAAAAGTCTTAAATCTTCAAAACGAATATACCTATTCTAATGAAAACTCTTAAGCAGAAATCAGTAATCTACAAAGTTAGTAAAAATGTTAAAAAATGTTCAAAGACACATTAACTGCAAAATTAAAGCGTTAGTAAGTTACTTAAAATGTTATCTAATTTTTTTTTAAACGTGGTTATTTATTTCAATAGCTTTGCTTTATTCTTGTTGAAGATTTTTGAGTTGAAAGTAAGTTATGAAATAGCTTAGGCGGTAAAGATCTTAATTTATAGAATAGATTAAATCACTGTTCAAATTCAGGTCAGTTCAACATACGAGTATAATAAAACTGCTTATAAGGATTATATCTAAAAATAAACCAACTTTAAGACATTTGTCTTAGCAACAAAAAAAAAATCATTATTGGACGTCCTAATAAAACGTTATGATTGGGCGCTGCATTCAAGGCTAAGCTGATAAATTCATGCAAGCCGCATAGAAAAAAAAACCTGCCACATTGTTTCGAAATTCAAACTCCGTTTAAAAACCTATGCGACCTGTACAAGTACTACCACATTTTTTCAAAATTCGAACTCCGTTTAAAAATCTGTATGTGACCTGTACAAGTACCTGTATTATGCAATGAATTTTACTAAATAATTATATTTTTTATACAAAAAAGAATCCCTATTTACCTTAGTCAAGGCATCACGCGCGATGGGGATTGCGGAGCATGCCTATGGCCTTGGCCTAAGGTGAAACCTGTAGCCCCGACTCATAACGGCACCGGAGGAACGCCGTCAGGTTTTTAGTGGGTAGGCGGGCCTCATCATCGAGGCCTGGAGTCCCACATAACCCCCGGCCGCCCCCGCGGCTGGTGTGGTATGCGGAAGAGCATTTTCCTGACGATAAAAGGCATCACGCGCTTACGGCTGGACCGATTTCACTAATATTTTTTTTGTTTTGCTTGTTATTGTCGAAATAGGGTCTTATGAAAGCAAAAAAAAGATACCTAGTTGCGCAGTAAACCACGGGAACGAAGTGGCGGGCTACAGCTAGTGGCAAAATAAATTAACCTTACGTCTGCGGGACCTTAAAATTGACGCACAGAGGGTCAACCTGCCAACCGGCACAGATTTATAGACGCCTGTTGGCGCGAGTAGGATTCTCTCTCTGTCCACCATGAAAGATTTATTTACACCGTGAATTTTGAGATACCCGAGAAAATTAACTAACATACTCAGATATCGATATACATCGAATTCGGCGAATAAAAAAAATTTTTTTTATGAGAAATTTATTTAATAGGTCCCTCACATTCCTTAAAAAAATATGCACTATAAAAGTCCTGCTAATTCAAATAGTAATCATTATCATTCCAACATTAACGGAACCAAAATCCACCTAATTTAGTTGCGTAATATTGGCGTACGGAAGGAATAACTATGAATGATTATTTTTTTCATTCATAGTTATTCCTTCCGTACGCCAACGCCGTACGTCGTTCCGTTTTTTTTATTTGCCAAATTCGATGTATATCGATATCTGAGTATGTTAGTTAATTTTCTCGGGTATCTCAAAATTCACGGTGTACTGACTAAATAATATCTTTTTCTTGGTCATCGTTTCCGTATCCGAATATTGAAGGCGATCCTTTATGCTGACTAAACTGTGATTTTAGTATAAAAAAAATGTTTAGAATGGTTGTGATACTAAATTAAGCATCGTATAGCAGAAAGCGACCATCAATAGGGCTACATTGCAAATTATTACCAAATTTAAAAATAAATTCCAGCTAAGTATAAAAACGAATTTATCGTAATCAATCTTCCTATTTTTCAAATGAAATTAACTGTAACATTTCCGAAAACAAAAGAAAACGCGAAGTTTACCGGTCATTCATCAAAGGATACAAGCGTACGCAACGCCGCGCTAACAAGGTCCTTATGCAGAACACACAGTACAATTTAATGGACCAATCGTAAATTAATCATAATTTTCATGTTTTAAAGCAGATATAAATTAAAAACTTTATTTTTCTATTCTTTACGTAGATCAATTAGGATAAAGATTCTGAATCGCTCCTGAAAATTTGTCAATACCGTTCAACTCTGTTTAAAGATTTTGTTTTTTCGCGTAAAAACGGCGTTTTTAATTAAGTCCAGTAAAGAGCTGCATTTAACCTGACAATTCCACTTTTACATCGTTAAGATGCATTCAGATTAACCCAGCTCGGTCTGAAAGACCGGCTCTCATTAGAAAGTAATTCCGCAAAGACCACGACAAAGCATTAGGGTAGCCCCAAGCAAATGGCATCGTTACGCCACAGAGCAACGAAATCCTAAAATACAATAAAATGTATTTGCCTGTCAGACATTTTGTCATGAAATGTCAAATGTTAATGTTAAACGTTCGAAACCGGGATGAAATGATCACAGATTTTCATTATCCTTTAAAATTCACTGACTTCAGCAGGGAGGAAATGAGATCTGCCTGTCGATTCTCTAAACAAAATCACTTACCTATTGACGATTAAATAATGTGAACCAACTCTGTAACAAAATAGAGTGTTTTTTTGTGCTGCTTTGGTGATACGCGCTGTCATTTTAACACTGAAGTCAGTAATTGACAATAGTAATTTAAACTTCGTAGCGAAATAGAGGCTATAATAAATAAATAACAAATAAATTAATAAATATCACATACATTGCTCTGATCCTATGGTAAGTAGCTAAAGCACTTGTGTTAAAGAAATCAGAAACAACGACGGTACCACAACACCCAGATCCGAGACAATAGAAAAGCTATTTTTCTACATTGACCCGATCGAGGATCGAACCCGGAACCTCAGAGAAGGCGACGCCATTTAGTCCGGCGTGCTTGCCTCTCGGCTACGGAGTTCGTCATATTTGTTTGTATCACCTAATATTGATATTTAAAGTAAATTTACCTGAGATTTTTAAGATAATTGACCCCTTGTTTTGATTTGATTGACACAAGTCACTGACATCACAGAAAATTTTGCACTCGCACTAAACTTTCGCAGCAGCAAACTTAGCAATCTTTACAAGGCCACCGATAGCGCTATATCGGTGGCTGAGTTTTGGTCCTCACATAATATACTGGATGACTTTTTTTACCGTCAAGAAAATAAACGTGTGAGATAGGTAAACGATATAGGTGATGATAACATGATAATTTAAAAAAAAGTTTAATTTTTAATTTATTTTATTTTTATCAATTATTTATCCTCATAACCATCAAGTTCTAAGTTAATTTAGACTAACTGAACATTAAAAAAAGAATATTGGTAAAATAATAATAAAAATATGAAACCGCCCAAAACTCAAACGCATATTCACTGATGTATTCTATGTTTATGCATATTTTTGGACATTCCAAATTTAATAAAATCAGTTGTATTTTATAAACACACTCACATAATATCACATAGTTTTAGGTACAGAATACACAGTTATTTTTTCCGGACGGTAAAAAAAGGCATCCAGTATGTAAAAGCCTGAGTGAGTCGACACGCATAGAAGAAGAAGCAGGACAAGACCATTGTAGGTCGAACACAAGAAGAACAGAGAACCTGGTAAGGGTTCCTGGAAGCTGCTAGATGCAGGCTGCTTCCAACCGGACAATCTGGAAGTCATTGGGCCTATGTTCAGCAGTGGACGTGCTATGAATGAAATGACGACGATGATGGTGAAAAGCACTGACCCAATTACCATTAATATTAGGAAGACCAATATTGATATCAGAATATTTTATAGACTTCGTTAAAAAAAAAGTATTTTTTAAATAAATTGTTTGAACAATCGCACCAATTATCTAGCCCCAAATTAAACAAAGCTTTTACTAGTGCGGCTAGATAACGGATACGTTTATAAACATCTATAAATTGGGTCCAAATTCTTGTGCTCTAGATCCAAGAAAAGCAAGTAAACCCGCGGGAGGGAGCTGATTGAGAATAACTGCAGTCGTTTTTTGAAGAGGCCAAACAAACGGTCATTGGGTGGGAAATGGACTTGAAACGATGAACGCGTTTTTGAAGGTCTTTAAGGGGAAAATCACTGCTTTAAGGAAAATCAAAAGAGAGTGTATAGGGGAAATACACAACATACTGAAAAACGCTGTTTTACGTTATAAAGTCAAAAACTTTAAACTGTTAGTAATCGCCATTTAAATAACGTACCTTCCGAAGCAAAGAAATGCTTGTGTTTATTAATATTACTTAAATGTTTGGAATGGTGGATACTAGTCGTTAAGTCTTAAAGCGGCTTGTGATAACATATTAATAAGGTTTAGTTACTGGTCTTACAGTACCTCTTCACCTAAAGGCACTGGGCTTGCGTGGTGGTGTATGGCCTAGACAATCTTATCTTCTTCAGGTGCCTCTTCATTGTTGAAGGTTGGCCGCTAACTTGTTGAATCCGGCTCTGTCCATGGCGAGTCGGAACAGCTGCTCGACGGATTTGATTCCAATTGAATTGAAGACAATCTTATAGCTGGGACTAATTTTTAACGTGTCTTTCGGAGCATGGAGATGTTTGTAATAAATGTCACTTAATATGGTCGATGGTCACTCATCCACCCACAACCGCGGTTTGGGTTTCTTATCTAGTGCAATCGCTACCAAAGCCACGCTGCTGCCACTGACCCCTTAAAGAAAGGTAACTTAAAACTAAAACAGTAATCATAGTTTTCGGCCGCATTTTGTTAGTCTGTGTCGCGAAATCTCGGAAGAATAGTGTCGTTAAAGAAAAGTGGCGTTTGGTCGCTCGAGTCTCGGCCCCGAGATAAGTACACTAGACATCTCATTTAATACTGCATACAACAGGTACTGGCATACTTCTTAACGTCAAAAAACGGTAATGTAGCCAAATACTGACTGATAAGTGTACACCTTAGAATTGGTTCATCATCATTCCAGCGGAGTAACCATGAACTCTTAAAACAATCTCAAATCTGTCAATTTTGGTACGTCATTACGTACAAAATTTGACAGATTTGATAATGTTTGACAGATTTGAGATTGTTTTAAGAGTTTGTGGTTACCGCCCAGCTACAGAATGGTCACTGCTGAACATAGGCCTTCCCAAATTTCTGCCAACTGGAAGCGTACTCAGTCGTAGCCTCGTAGGTCGAAGAATCGGAGTCCCGCCATGAGGCGTGGGTTTGCATCGTATACCGTATTTTTTCGGAATCAATGTACGGGTTGATGTTACTTGCTCATCATCATCATCATCATCAGTAGAACTGACGGCCGATGGGGCAGAAAGGTTCTGGAATGGACGCCACGTCACGTACCGGCCACTTACTAAACGGTAAATAAATTCAAATACCGTGACGAAACCTACATATTCAGATAACACTGGATGTGCAGCCATGATCCAAACATGATGGTCTAGTATCCATTTCGACATGATCGAAGAAATTAAAGCCAATCTAAAGAAGGCCTCAGTCTAAAAATACTTTTCAGAGTTGTTTTATCAACTCTGAAAAGGACTTTTCAGACTGATTTAAGACATTGAGACTTTACTTAAAAGGTCAATCACCTTATTTGTTGGCTTTTACACATAGTTGTATTTATATAACATCAAGATTTTTTAAAAGGTTTCAAAATTTTTGTTTGCTCGCGGGCCAGAGGCCCTGCTTTAATAATAGTATTTGTTATTATTTACAAAATGCGGCAAATTTGCGTGCAAAGATAAAAAAGCTAATATTTCACTTAAAGAAACATGACACGAAAAGAAATCTGAAATTTACATAAGCGAAGAATAGATTTATGTGATACATTTATAAAGAATTTATTCATGCAAAAGAATAAAATACGTGCACTCTGATCGTGATTCATCGACTTCACTTTGTATATGTACCTACTTAAATACGAGGATCCCTATAATTCATTTTATTAGGGCTACTGCCCACGTCCAAGTATTCAAAGACTTATTTACAGAATGTCATCTATCTGAAACATTGAGGTATAATGTACTAGCGTACTAGAGAACTAGGATCTTAGTTGGTTGTAGAGCCGCAAAAATTACAATCTTCTTTAATACAAGTATGGAACCAAGTTCGAAATTCGAAAAAAACCTTTTTCATACTAAACCGCCAACCGTCTGACACCAGTTTGTATGAAGTTTGTTTTTTGGTCACATACAAAATTTGGTGTAACAATGTGAGAAGTGGATTGTCTTTTTCAACTCTAGACCAATGGAAAATCACTATATATTAAGCTCTCAAGCGATGTCTACATTTAAAAGCCTTATTTTGAATCTTTAAAAATCCTTTGACTATTTCATCCAACAATAAAAAATTGCGTACTAAAGATACCGTGAAAAGACTTACAATTTTGCGGCAAAAATTAAACAAGTTATCTTTATTAGATTTTTATCACTGTCAATTATTCTTCTTGGCGTATAAAAAATTTAAGAGACACATTCATAAGCCGATACTATTCTTTATACTTGTGATCTCAAAACTATACTTAGGACTCTGTAACAATTTCTCACGAAATATAAATGGAATGAACAATGTTTAACCTCGTATCTGTCGTTTTAGTATTGTTTGAATGTAATAAAATTATGTTTGGGTGTAGAAATTTGACTCCACGGCCCTAACCATGAACTGTTAAAACAATCACAAATCTGTCAAACATTATCATTCCTGTCAAATTTTGTATGAAATGACGTACCAAAATTGACAGATTTGACAACTTTGAGATTGTTTTTAGAGTTCATGGTTAGGGGGCACGTGCGGTTAGGACTTAGGGCCACGGTGTCAGCCGCTAGGGTGTTAGGGTTCCGTACCCAAAGGATAAAACGGGACCTTATTACTAAGGCTCCGCTGTCCGTCTGTCTGTCTGTCCGTCTGTTACCAGGCTGTATCTCATAAACCGTTATAGCTAGAAAGTTGAAATTTTCACAGATGATGTATTTCTGTTGCCGCTATAACAACAAATACTAGAAAATATAATAAAATGAATATTTAAGGGGGCTCCCATGCAACAAACGTGTTTTTTTTTTGCCGTTTTTATAGAAAATGGTACGGAACCCTTCGTGCGCGAGTCCAACTCGCACTTGGCCGGTTTTTAAGACAAGCGATGTCAATTGCTCACAATCATACGTTGTTCCATATATCCCATATGCAATAGCAATGTCTCTATTATTACTAACGGTCGGTAGCGACGGTAGCTCAGTCTATTCAGCCTATTGCAGTCCACTGCTGGACGTAAGCCTCCCCCAAAGAGCGCCAAAGAGCACGATTTCCCGCTTTTCTCATCCATTAACTGCCAGCCATCTTCCTAAGGTCGTCGGTCCATCGAGCTGGGGGGCGTCCTTCACTACGTTTGCCAAGGCGTGGTCTGCACTCAGGAACCCGTTTATGAAAGTAAACTAATTGAAGTGTTCGTGATGTCATAATTGATAAATGTAACTATCTTGAATGGCGTTACTTAAATTTTCTTTGGATTTTAGAAGAGATCTATATGACTTCACCCCCAATTACCTTTTTAATAAAAATGAAACGGTAAGATATTAGAACTTTAATTGGAAGAATTGATATGGGACCATGTCTAATTGTGTGGAAGCAGGGGACAAGCTCGTGTTGCAGTGTTGTTGTTCCTTATTCTGATATAATGTGTAATGTGTTGTATTAAAATAGATTTGACATTCCATTTTGTATTGACGATTTATTATCAGTGCCCTTTGACATACCTATATTTGTAATTTATTTAGCAATGCGTAGTAGTTTATTTAAATCAAACGATTTTTGTAATTAAGTATGACATTTTAAATTAATGTAATGAATGAATTTGGATCTAATTAAGAATGTAATTTGATATTTGTTATTAATTGTTCAACGCAATATGTATTTTGCTAAGAATAAAGATTTGAATTTGAATCCCCAGCTAAAATATAGGTCCATGAATATCTTATCTCAGATCTAATCTTGAGACGGGGTTCATTCTTGAATCTCGTTTTAGAATACGGTCCGAAGAGTTAAAAACAAGCCTGTAAAACTTATGAATCTTCCCAGCAAAACAGGCGCTCGTCATGACGTAATCATACCTAGTTGTCAGGCAAAATGTTTTGATTAAAATTCTCAGACACCTGGCAAGGCGTTATGAAGTTGTACGCCTAAGTGACGGTATAATAAAAGTAATTTTGCCTTAAGCGTGACAAGTTCTAATATTCAAGAATTATAATAAATAGTCGTAATATTCAAGAAGAGTATTTCAGATTTTCAAACTAAATTAATGTGCCATTTTTTTATAATATCAGTTTTATTTTAGCATTTGATTTAAAAATAGTATTAAGAGTACGTAAAACTAAACTAATACATTTGTTGACATTGACTCATTAGAATCCTGTACATGTTTAAATTGTTTATTATCTGCCTGTTTAAGTGAGGTTTAATTCTTATACATAGATTTAAATAATTTGTTACTTTTATTTACTTAGGTTTTAGGTAGGTACTAGCTGATTCTGCCGCAAATCTGATCTCAAAATTTACGGTTGCAAATATTATCATTCAGTTCAGACTACATATGAATTTTGTAAGTTCAGCCAAGATCAAGTATGATTTTGGATTCAGCAAATTAATCATCATCATTCGCCTGCCCTTTGGCATGTCAACTACGGTCGGTCATCGCAGTATGTTTCCCACTTCTATCTCACCTTCTCTCTTCTGCTCTACTCTGCTTCACTTGTCATCCCAAATAATAAAAGCTTAACCTCTTTTTATTTTGTGGGAAAGGGCCTGTTTTTTGAAATTTTGTAAATGACAAAAAAAAAAAGTAACCCTGCTGTAATGTACTATACTTATCGTATCTTAACTCCATTTATACACGTCTTCAAATTTTTCCATTTCTTTCCCATTCTGCTGTAACGTAGGTAAGTCATTCTCCAGATTTGTGTTCTTATTAAAATTAACGTTTCGCTTTTTTCCCACCAACTATTTATTTTTAACTATTTAGTTTGATTATCCATATTTGGTACAGCGTTCATTAAAAAGTAAATAGTTTAATAAGCGACTCGTAAATTAGACTGAGGACACAAATCTGAAGAATGACCGATTTTTTTTTAACTCTATTAATACACGTCTTCAAATTCTTCCATTTATTTTCTGTCTCGGCTTAGTCCCAGATCTAGAATGCCCTCGCGTTCGCCACTCAAGTCCCAGCTGCGATGTGTACAGGTGTGAGACAGCAAACATTCTTAGTGCGCCGTGTTGACACTAGGGAACTTAGCGGTCGTGGAGCTGCGAAGCGAGAGGAGTGGGTTGAGCGATTTAATCGTTTTCAAAAGTGTGAGATGTTACGTTCAAAGAGCGCAATCTGTTACCTTCTTACCTGAGTTCAAAAATAAACTAAAAGTAACATAGTACGCAACGATTAGGTACTCGTACAGGTACTGTCCTTGTTTTCAAATCTTTTAGGAAAGGGTCTGTGGGCTATTTATTATTTTTTTGTCAAAATGACGAAAAAAGTTTAGGAAAGCCTGCTGTAACGTACCTAATTCAATCATTCTCCGAAGGTGACGAGGTGTGCCAAAAAGGACCCCCACTCAGTATTAGTCGTGGCAACTGAGGGCTGCCACGACACTGATATTCGTGTTGACACTAGGGAACTTAGCGGTCGTGGAGCTACGAAGAGAAGAGTGTAGGTTGGAAGCGATGTCGTCGTTTTTAATAGTCGTTACCGATGTTTTGTTTAAAGAGCGCATTTAGGTACTGTCCAATTTCTTCAATCGATTTTCAACTTAGTCTTTGAAGGTTCAAGTTTGTGGTTACTTGATGTGCTGTGTTGACTATACATAATAATAATAATAAATATTGGACAACATCACATACAGTACTCTGATCCTAAGGTAAGTAGCTATAGCACTTGTGATATATAAATCAAAAACAACGACGTACCACAACACCCGGACCCGAGACAATATAGAAAAAATCGTTTTCTACATTTACCTAGGGATCGAACCCGAAAACTCAGAGATGGCGACGCCAATACAATCCGGCGTGCTCGCCTCTCGGCTACGGAGATAGTCAAACATGTAGTACACCTAACTAACTAACTAAAATTTAAAATACTTAAGTTACTGACAGTTTTTTATTATTTTTATTTTCTTTGTATCTAATTTACACTAATAAAATGTATATAAATCAGATACTCTTTTTTTCACACCAAACAAAGAAGTTACAATTGATGTTTACAGAAAGATATACAATTTATATGTATTTAAATAAAAGAGAATAGATTGCGTAAAATCTTACGAACGCAAACGCTCATTAGGCGACACAACAACTTACAAGTTTCAACGCATTGTGGTTTCTTAACATCGCGAAATTAGTGTTATGACGCCTTGTGGCAAACACACAAAGACCACAACGAAGTTTGTTTATGCTATTTGCCTACAACACGTTATAGCAACAATAAAAAATATATGTAACACGGTCTCATGCTCATATTATTACTTGGCAAGCAGCCAATAAGTCAAAAATTATGTTCTTAAAACCATGGCTTAAAACTAATCGAGGAAAGGAAAATGTATAAAACTGTAAATTTAACTGGTTCTTTATAGTGCCTAAATGAAATCACAAGAAAAAACAAATAATATTTGAATTTGGCCGTGAAAAAAACATGGTACTTACATAATTTTGGGATTGATTGCACGATTTTTAAAAATACCTAATGGTTTGATTTTGTAAATTTTTTTGCGTATTAACTGGATTTATACGCAAAAAATTGCTGGAACTTTAAATCGACAGAGCCCCACTTACCTAGATGATATTTGTAATTGCAGCACCATCACAGGTTTTTGGACTATATTCAACTGTATTATTGTGTACAATATTTTAATAATAAAATAATAATGTGTGTGTGTGCCGTGTGGTGCTGGCACGTTAAAAGAATTGCACCACCCCTTCTCTTCCTATGGGTGTCGTAAGAGGCGACTACAGGAGAACCGCCATAAGAAGACGGGCAGCAGCGTCTCCTCTCCACCATTGGCCAAACTGCGATCGCCAACCCACCTGCCAAGCGTGGCGATTATGGCAAAATCCTCCTTTTGGAGAGGCCTGTGCCCAGCAGTGGACTGATATAGGCTGGTGATGTGATGATGTGAAAATAATAGTACCGTGTATACCGTATCCAACATTAGTACTATTCCTAAACACCGCGTCGGCAGTAGTGCCATGAAAAGTAGCAGAGACTCATGGCGCTCTGATACTTGCACATAAAGTATATACATTCGGTCCGAACATACACTTTAACATGTATGTAGTTATGTAAAAGGTATATGACAGACTTCAAGTAATTGCGAGTAAGCTGAGCGAGCAGAGCAAGGGCGGTAAACGTTCTTGATTAGAAAGCATTTAAAACAGTACCACTTCAACATTGTTTTATTTTATTTACCTAATATATAGATTCACTTAAAAACAATAGTGTTAAGGTACTGTTTAGCGTCCATAATAAGGCCCCAGACATACCTTCTTTTGTTTATTACTCAAAAATAGACATATTTTGGTCGGTAGGTCGAATAAGATGCACTTAAGGTTTGAACTAATTTGCCATAATAAAGAAAAAGAAGAAAACAGAGTGTATTGAAGGTTTTTTGACTGCGACGTGTAACCAAGTCACGAATTAGATTAAATTTGGCAATAGTGTATTTAGGTTTTTCATTATAGTATATTTAGCAATTGGATTTATCGGCAAGTTTAACTACCAAAAACGGAGATATCAAATTTTCTGACCTGATTTTTACCAATGCAGAATTTAATATCAGTTAAGAACATTTTACGTTTTGCGGTTGTTTGTGAGCCGTTGACTGTGCCCCAGATAATAGATAATGAGTATTTTATTTCCTAGTACCCATTTGTTATAGGGCGCGTTTACACACTTGACTGCTAATTAACTTATTCCAGTTCAAACCTACGGGTGTGATACAGGCCTTAATTATTATTCTACAATACGAGTACAATGTAAATTCATGAATGTGTGTGTGTACGCCAAATTTCAATAAGCACACATGAATGTTGCTAAGTAAACTTCTGCGATACGTATTATTCCAGCAATCGTTAATATTTAACTTTCCAACCTTAATGATAATAAATTCATTTATTCAGTATGTAGGTAGGCCCACTCTTTTTTGGGCCACTCACGGCACTCATACACTTTCCAAAAATAAAGCTTTGACCTATCACCGCTTTGGGACTACATATTAACTGGCGAAAGAAGAAACAGCGCAACAAACTCAGTCACATTTTTAGGGTTCCGTAGTCCTGACAAGGAATCCTTATAGTTTCGTCATGTCTGTCTGTCTGTCCGTCCGAAGTTTTGCTTGGAGACTGTTGACCCTAGGGAGTTGTAATTTTGTGGAGATATGTATATCAATCTCGCATTTGTGGAGATATGTATACCGACAAAACGGTAAAATAAAATTGGAAAAAAAATTTTTTTTTCAGGTTATCTCCCATACGTGTAACGTGGGGATGATAATTTTTTAACGTCCATTTATTGTTGAATAGGTCCTTTAAAATGACTTAGGGGTTGCTAAGACAATTCGATTTAGGGATCCGTTTGCGATATATTAAACTTTAAAGTGACAATATTTGCTTGAGTAGGGCGTCCCCCACCCCTAGGTAGACTAGTCAGTTTAAGAGTAATAGTCGTTCAACTTAGCCGTTCAAAAATTCCTTAGAGGAAAACATTAAAAGTGACTTAAATAAAGTAATTGCTGAAATTTATTGTGGTAACGACGAGCAACTACGGAACCCTGTGCGTGGCACAACACGCACTTGGCCGGTTTTTTTCACTCTGATTTCCATAGTAAATACAGTTTACAAGACATAATTTTTAAGTGCAAGCTAGGCAGGTTATAAAGTCCATAGACTTTTGTCGTTTAAATAATCTTATACATACTTTGTAATATCCTTTTTTCATAAGGATTTAGATGTGGTTTTTGAAGTCATGAACAACAACAAAGAAGTATTAGGTTTAGAATAGAACATAAAAAAAACTTCAATCAGGCTATACTTTTTGTTCTGGTTATTTTTGTTCGATTTATCAAGTATTGCTATCTCTTTCTGTCTCTAGGGTAAAAACAAAGACCCGCAATCCTCAGCCGCAGTCAATATCGGATTACTCTGGTCTAATTTAGACCTGTTCTCTATTAAAGGCGGCTCTCGTTCATTCACCAAAGATTAGGCTTTGAATTAATTAAGTATAGTAAAGCTTTAAAAGCTATAGCTTTAAAGGTGTTCTCAATCTAAAAGCATTAAACGAGACAGTAATTTGCCATTTTACAACCCCAAAATCAAAGATAATAAGCCTATTTGAGCTGTCTGCAAATGAGAGACCTTAATTATCTGTCTGAAGCATTAAACGTGATTACGAGAGTATAGGTAAACAAATATTTATTAGACTAAGGCCTGCCATACACGGACAGCTTGAAGCAGCTAGTATGGTCAGCTTCAAGCTGCGACTGCATATTAAACTACAGTATTCTACGTACACCCATACACGGAACCGCTTGAGCAGTTGTGACTGTTTTGGGCGGTTGGCAGCACCAAAGAATTTTAAATTTTCTCTGGCAGTACGGTGAAATTTCACCGTGCGGTCAAGCAGTCGCTAGGCATACACTGACTGCTCGAGCTGTCGACTGCTCTCGCTCAGTTACTACCGCCCGCGTGCGCTCTTCATTCCACGATTGCTACTGATTTGAATGAAAATAAAATTGTGACTTGTTACAGTTAATACCAACTGCTCTATCAGTTATGAATGGCAGTTTCAAGCTGTTGACTATGACTGCAAAAGCGGTATGTGTATGTTGATCACTGGCTAACTGCTCGAGCTGTCCGTGTATGACCGCCCTATGATTAATAGGTCGCGACGTCTTCTCCGAATCACCGATACAAGTTCTGAGGTGTCATTTATACCTATATAGCTAATTAGCGACCCGTCCTATATTCGCACCGGTGCATTAATTATCGAGATAGACATATTATAGTGTCGCAAAATTTTCTGTAGGCCTTTTTTGCGATGTACAACTCTAAAGTTATTTTAATATCTGGGCCTAACAATATTGTTTTCACTTCTCATGCTCATAAAGTTCATCTTTATGTTGGTAGCTGCATAAAATCGCTTTTCATGCTCTGGTGCATAAAGTAAAATCTTCGTCTAGTCTCAGATTCTGAGACAAAGGTCGTCAGGTAAACAGCAACATACGCAATTAAACTTCGTTAAATAAACTTGTTTTTTTGCTATATTCGTGTTTAATTTCCTCGCAATCGAAGTAAAAAGCAGAGTGTATAACTCGTACATCATAACCCCTTTTACTTCGACTCGTCTTGTCTATCCACCCTCACCTGCGGCTTGGGTAGATATACCTACCTACCGTCTCGGATATTAATGGTGCGCACTTGTTGTACAATGTATATTTGATTCTGAAATCAAGTCGTCAAAACATTAATTATTTTTTTCCTGTAATTCTCGGGCTTCAACTGCGAGTAATGTCATTAATTATTGCGCTAATTGATATAGTACGCCGGTGTGGCCGGTCTTAGTGCGCTAATTTGCTTTAATGACACTAGACGTTAGGCGATAGCTCAGACGGCGGTAAGTTTCGACGCATCATAGGCATTTAGCGGGCAACACGGTCACATTCAAAAACTCTTTGTGAAATAAATGTTAAAGTGCATAGTTTTAAGTTAGGATGGAGTGGACAAAATGAGAAAAGTATTGAGTTCTTAAGCGTTTTTTTTATTTTATTATAGACTTGTATTCACAGATCACACGCTCTAAGCCGCTAGACACTAGAATCAAACGTCAAATAAGTGTAGCCACACATTGAGCGCGTAGTTTTGTGCATTAATTAATGAATGCTAATCATGCCGTTATTTGAGCGTTAGGCGTCACGCAGGTAAAGCCCGAGCATAACAATAGGTTTGCCAAATCTGATGCTAATTCTATTATAAACCATACAATTCAGCATCCTTAACACTTCACAATATTTTTTCATTCACTTAATTTTTTTAGTCCACTTCAGTGAGTGTTCACCTCTAGTATGGGTAAAAGCTTTCCGGGAAATTGAAAAGGAAAAATCGGTCACCTGTAAGCGAGTGGACAGGCCGTGATGGACGGACGCCAATACGTTTAATTGCAAACGTATTTCCACAGACTTGGACCACATGTCTTTGATGTGTGTTTCTGAGTACAGCGGGAAGCTATGACATCAGTGCTATGACAAAGATATTTCGGCTAAAGTTTTGGCAACCGTTGAAAAAACATTAATTACTTCATTTCAACCTATCACACCGTTAGAGGTATAGATGGATACTCTTTAATGCACACAACTCAAAACAAACAGCACCGAGAAAAATACATTTCGAACCGTACAATAAAATTTTGTCATTGTAAATTTTTGTTTTTAGCAATTCCATGCAAGGTTTAATTGAAGATAAATAACACTTGAAAAAAATCATCGACCTCAAAGCACTCGCCCGGTATGCGATGGGACGTGGGTTCGAGTCCCACCTGAGGTCGGTGATTTTTTTCAAGTGTATTTATCTTTAATTAAACCTTGCATGGAATTGCTAAAAAACAAAAATTTACAATGTTTAAGCATTTCTGATCTTAACCAATAGTCAAATATTTGTAAAAATATTTCTATAGGGTGTTGACGGTAGTATACTACTCAGCTATACATATAGCTACAACATTGATCAGAATACGCTGGCTTTGACAGCGAGAAAAAACACTTGAGGAATTTCATCCTGTCACGTGACGTCCTCGGTAGCTTAGTGGTCAAAGCACTCGCCTGGTATGCGATGGGACGTGGGTTCGAGTCCCACCTGAGGTCGATGATTTTTTTCAAGCGTTATTTATCTTCAATTAAAATTTTGTCAGTCATATCGCTAGACATACGCAGAGGACAGTTTAAACAATTGAGATCACTAACTACTTCATATTTACCTATTTTAAACTTTTTATGTTTCTTTGTATATGTATGTACAATAACTTGATACCATCGAGTTGATCTGATGATGACGGCAGGAGAAGGGAAGGGGAACTCTGGTTGTTAAAGTAATTTTGAATCGTTTTAAGTTTTGGAAGAGTCCCATTTCTCATTATTAAATATATTTAAAATGTATCTACATAAAAAGGTAGGTTATGCCCTTTCCTACTAGCTTTCCTTGATACCCAATGCATTTGTCGACCTAACCTACTCCTGTCAACCTGCATAATTTAGGTATCGGGAACGCACTTGACGGGTTATAGTACCTACATAGTCTGCAAGCAATGACAATAAGAGTTACTTTTGGATACTTTTGGAAAGTAATAAAAAAATATTAAGAGAAAAAAAAATTTTTTGCTTATAAATAACCGGATTTTAGAGTCAATTTTTAAATCATATTCCTAGGCGCGTTTCATCGCTTGACATGCCGCGGCGCTCACGCGCGACACGTAATGCAGGGTCATAACGTTCTTTTAACGCAATAACGTTAGTTTGGACGCCCGTTTGGTACGGTACGGTGGTACGGCATCTCAATACGGATACAGGTACGGGCGTCCAAACTAGCGTTCTTGCAACGCAACGCTGATACAGAACGAAGGCACGGTACGCACAAAAGAACATATCTGGACCCAGGTTTACTCGTCACAGAGCGTATCTAGCGCAAACAAAAATCGAGTGGCAACAATTTTGTTTTGTGTTTGGAAAATAAGAAAAAAAAGTTTTAATAAATTATGATTTTTATTTCATAAATTTGATGGCGTCCAAAGTAACCCTGTATATAGTTGAGATGTAAATAAAGTACCTGCCTTTAAATCAAGTACCTGTTTAACGTTATACTCATAGGTATATCCGCTCTATACGAGGACTCTCCCTGAGCCCTTTTAAGCTGATAGTTTTGGACGTGAAAAATTTGAGGCCGCATGACTTACCCTCGGTTAAATATTGATATGTTCTAGGCTATTTTATGGCATCACGCGAAGAAAAATGCGTGGGATTTATCTTCTTGGCGTGGATTTTAAAATTGAATGGCTACATCAATCAAGAATGAAGCAAATAGGTATTAAAAACGGTTTTTAACGGTTTTGATTTAGATTTTTTTAAAACGGTTTTTTAATGAGTTTAGGGGCTTAACCACAAACTTTAAACAGTGCCTAAGCAAGGTTAATTTACTGTCAAAATATGAAAGAAAAAATACTATTTTAGAGCTCTTATTTAGGCTCCTAATTTTTTGGGTGACATTTTTATTTGAGGTGTAGTAGGTATTTCTATAGACTAACAGTGTAGTCAGCCCATTATACTCGTACTTAATAACCTTTACTACCTGTTTTTCTACACTGAAACATGTAATCATTTCGCGAAATACCCAAAGGTCACAAATTTAGAGTATTACATTACATTTTCTTTGCATAACAGGTACAAAAGAATTCTAATTTAAATATTCCGTCCTAAAATACCGGTACTAAAAACAACGATACAATTTAACATAATTAAAGTTTAGAATTACAGGAATCCCCGCTCGCGCTCTCTAAATGCTAAGGGCTCGTGCACATTCAAATGGAGGCCATTGCTTTTCCCAAATATGGTTCATACCAGCGGGCAATGTAACATGGCTGTTACAACAATAGATTAAGCTTATAGCATATTCTAAACCTATGGTTACAACGATCTTAGTCTTCAACTAGTGATAAATAAGGATCAGCTGTCATATCGGACATAAGTGTCATACGGGAATTCGAACGTTGTGGGCCTTCGAACAAGAGAAACATACAGACAGACAACATGGTATAAGTTGAAGAAATCCGCTGCTGCTTTATAATTTTAAAATTAAATTTGTAGTATATTCCTTTAAACTTTCATGGTCACTAACATTAGAATAGTTTGTTACGGGATTGCTACCATGTACCTTATTTTTTACTCCGTGATCATGGCGCTTGCAACAGTGCCGAAATATCGGGAACTCAAAAACAAGGTACCTACATGGTAGCAATCCCGTAACAAACTATTCTAATTAAATTTGTAGGTTCCAGAGTAACCTATTATTCATAATCCTGTCCACACGAGTTCAGTGCAATCAGCAATAATCGCGCTGTCATCGCCTGATTGATGGTTAGTGTCAAAACCTATGGGCAGCACTGACAGTAGATTGCTTTTGTTTTTTTCTGTCAATTTGCCATTTTAAAGCCAGAATTGAAAAATTTTCGGTATCGCATTGATTTTGCAAGATACGGAATCAGTGTGCCGGTTCAATTTCCGGTCGGTCAATGTAGAAAATGAACTTTTATACTATACTGGCTCAGGTCTGAGTGTTGTGGTGCCGTTGTTGCTTCTGATTTCTATAACACAAGTCATCATCATCATCATCACCAGCCCATATCAGTCCACTGCTGGACACAGGCCTCTCCAAAAGGAGGATTTTGCCATAATCGCCACGCTTGGCAGGCGGGTTGGCGATCGCAGTTTGGCCAATGGTGGTGAGGAGACGCTGCTGCCCGTCTTCTTATGGCGGTTCTCCTGTAGTCGCCTCTCACGACACCCATAGGAAGAGAAGGGGTGGTGCAATTCTTTTAACGTGCCGGCACCACACGACACACAAGTGCTATACCGCAATGCATGTGTAATGTTCTTCAATATTTATTTATATGTGTGACCGCGGCCAAAGTGTGTGATAGCCCTAACGAGCAGCAACTATTTGCAATGGCGGGCATCACGTTTCGTTTCATAAAAAATAAAACTCGCTGAACATTTTCCTAGGCGTTTTTCCACTCGGTTTTGCGGTTATGTTTGAATTGTAGCAATTTGTGGACGCGTTTTTGTTCCCACCCTGTACCTAAATGGATCGGTGAGGTTTATGTTCGAATAGTCGTGTTTATTTTAAATCTAATTTAGATCTAGAACTTTTTTGTTTTTTAATGATGTAATTCCTTAATTAAAAAATACCAGCCAGTGTAAGCCAGCCGCCGCCGCGGCCCGTCTGATCGTTAGGGAAGAGAGGTTCTCGAGTGGCGACCACGAACTGGAAGACGCAGCGTGGGCAGGCCTCATTGGGTCCACATGATGATATGGGACCCTGTAGGCTTAAGGCCTAATCAAGGCCTAATCAGAAAAGCTAGAATAAGAAAGAGAAGGACAAGCGGCCCAGAGCCGCTCGGTGTGGCGTTCTGCGTCAGGCCTATATCTAGGAGTGGATTTCCAAAGGCTAACTGATTATTTCCCAATAAACCTTTAAACGTCGTGTGGTCGAAATTGTAATTTTATACAGGAAGACTGTACATACTGGATACTCAACATCAGCGTTGTGGGCATGGATTCGTGACTCATCAGTTTGAAATGAAATGATTCTGTAAATGCTACATGTTTTATTGTTCGATATTATTCCCCATATTGTTGTAAATTGGGCAATTTACACGTATTTCATAATTATTTTTCCAACATAACTAAGAAGTTATGTTCAGGTGTGGCTATAATTAGAGATTAAACGAACTTACCTTAAGTGACGTTCTATCCTAATTATACGAAGGCTTCGTTCGAAGAGATTAGCATAATAGACACTTGTAGTAACGCGTAGCACTCGCCATTCCTTAACACTATTTGAGAAATTTATTGTTTTTTTTTTTTTTTTTTCGGGTATCTTCATAATCTTATTTTCCCCACTGGTCGATACGCCATCTTTGTCATTTAGTTTGGAGTTATGTCGTTCATATTTTACGACTATTAGGGGGACTAGACGAATGGGTGGGAGGGTTGCTAATCTCTTCGAACGAAGCCTTCGTATAATTAGGATAGAACGTCACTTAAGGTAAGTTCGTTTAATCTCTAATTATACTTCATGCTTCGTTCTCGAGATTAGCATAATAGACACTTGTAGATATTTAGAGACTACCTATAGTCGTAAAATATGGCAATGAAAATATTTAGCAAAATTTTAATGTTTTATTAATTTACTAAATAGAAAACAAAACATCAATCAGTTACCTATTTAATATAATTCTTGCGATACAATCATCAGATTTATTGATAATGGGCCTGTTATAAAATTTAGCAAAGGTTTGTGAGTTAAAGCTCCAACCGGCAGTTTTTCTTATTTGATCAATATTCACGCCAAGCCTATGTGCGGCCGATGTCACTGCGTGCCGGGTGCTATGCGCAGTGAACGTAGAAGTATCAGTTCCGCTTAAGCCTAGGACGTCTTTTATCCATCTTGATAATGTTTGTGTACTCACTGGTTTGTATGGTTTGTTAAGACTTAGAAAAAGATAGTCATTATTTCCTCTGTAACTGTTAGTTATTTCAATGTAAGTAAGCAAGGCTTTTGCGGGACAAATCTCTGGTTTCTCATAAAAAGGTAGAATCAATAAGGGTTGGGCTGAACCAGGTTTAGATGTTTTTATTAAATCTTGAATTTTAATTTTAATTTCAGTTTGGTTTATGTTTATATTACTGATTTTGATTTTTGAAAATGTTTGCACTCTATGTGCGGTGGCAAGAGCTAAAAGAGTTATAAGTTTTTTAGAGATTTGTGATTTATTAAGTTCTTCATTTGGATACCATTTTCCGATATAATTTAATACAAGTGACGTATCCCAAGTCTCGTTATACTTAGGCTTCGGAGGTCTAGACCGAAACACCCCTTTGAAAAATCTCTTTAAAGATTCGTTGTCCGAAATGCTATCTTTCTGAATTAACGCCAAAGCAGACCTATAAGAATTCAGTGTACCATACTGAGCACCCTCGTTAAACAATACAGTAAAGAAATGTATTATTTGTGGAATTGATACTTCATAAATGTTTAACTTATTCTCATTACAATAAGCGAACCACTTTTTATAGCACCCATCGTACTGTTTATACGAGTTATCTGACAGAGAATTTAACATTATCTCCATGATGCAAGTGGGATTCCTCTTCTTATCATCGCCTCCCGGACAAGACTCCTGCCACCAGGGTAATTGTTGTGTGCATGGGGCGGCGACTGGAATCAGTTGATATAATTAGATTCTCTGCAGCTTTGAACACTAAAATATTGGACACCAACAGTTTCTTAAAAAGTGGGTACCACGGTTGTGTCGGCCAATGCGGTACGACCATAATACCCATAGCCTGATCAGTAATAATTTTCCTTAAGGATTTTAAAATCATAGTAAAGGGAGGAAAAGCATAAAAATAGAAAATTGACCATGGAATCGTAAACGCATTTATGGCATACGCATCCGGGTCCCTATTCCAAGATACATAGGTAGGACACTTGTTGTTTATCCTACTTGCAAACAAGTCTATGTTTGGGGAGCCTAACTTGACAACAATTTCATTATATGCGTAATCTGCAAGCTGCCATTCAATGTCAGGGTGAATCCGCCTTGACTCTGAATCAGCGATAACATTGTCAGATGATCGAATATATGATGCAAATACAAATAACTTTTTGTTTTCACACCATTGCCAGATTTGCTTTGTAATATCTGTCAGATGTGGAAACTGAATACCTCCCATACGGTTAATGTAGGAAATAGCAGTGGTATTGTCAATACGAAGAAGGACCTGACAGTTTGAAAGATGTTTGGTAAATATCTTTAGACCAATAAACGCAGCCATAATTTCTAGGAAATTTATATGTTGCCCGCGTTCGTCCATACTCCAGAGGCCACTTGCTGTTTGATTACCACATGCTATTCCCCACCCCGTTGTTGAGGCATCTGAAAAAATTTCTAGGTCATATTTGTCAACTTTGATTTTGCAACTTGCACTGTGGATTGTACGCTTCCACCAGTCGAAATCTGAATTGAGTGAGTTTGGTATTGACATGATTTTGTCATAATCATTTGATTCTTTTAAATTTAGGTATTTATATCTCTCAAAAAGCTTTGTATATAGCCACCCATACTCTACTGCCGGACAGGCAGACACCAATAAACCAACAAAACTAGCAAAAGTTCTGATTTTACAGTGTTTAATCTTTGAAAATTTTGTCAACTCTGACTCAATTTTTAAAACTTTTTCTTTTGGTAATGTGACTCGGAATTTTTTTGTATCTAAAACATATCCCAAAAATTTGCAAGTATGAGAAGGTTTTTGGCTACTCTTTTTATCATTGATGATGAATCCTAACGAAATTAGGAGTTTTTTAGTTTGTTGCAAGTTTTCAAGACATGTCATGTAGTCATGTCCGATGAGGCATAAATCATCTAAATATATGGTTGACATGTATCCAGCGGCTCTCAATAACTTTACAACCGGCTTCATAACTTTGGTAAACACGTATGGTGCCGTGTTTAAGCCGAACGGAAGGACATTAAATTCAAATATAGAACCTTCAAATTGGAATCTAAGGTACTTACGATAACTTTCATGTATATTAATTAAAAAATATGCGTCTTTTAAATCAACGTTAGCTAAGTAACAATCTTTTGAAACAAGTTTGAGAACAGTCCTTAGGTCTTCCAGTTTGAAGTGATTGGTATCAATGAATTTGTTTAAGGATTTTAAGTTTAAAATAAACCGCATCGTGCCGTCTGGCTTGGGTATCAGGAAAATATTCGATAAATATTGATCCTCACAAGCAGAGCACTTTGATATAGCTCCCATTGATAATAATTTATCAATGGCATCAGTGTAGTGAGTTCTTTCCGACTCGGATAGTTTTTTATTTGTAACTAGCGTAGTTTGAACGGGAGGCCTCGAAAAGGGAATTTTATAACCTTTAATATACGATAAGATGACTGGATCATTAGAGATCATGAGCCATTGTTCGTAAAATGCACTAAGTCTACCTGCTGGCTTTACCGAATTTAGCGGCGATTGTAGCTTGGCCGCTGCTGATGGTGTTGCAATTGCTTCGAGGAGTTGTTGGGCCGACTGTTTGTCGAGGTCGTTGCAGGCTGCCTCATCCTCGGTGGGCCTGTCGGCCTGCGACTCGGACCCGGATGCTGCCAGTTTAAATTCCTTGTAGAATTCGAGGTAGAAGGTACTTGCTTCTTGACTGGGATTTTAGGTGCTGGTGGTTTTAAATCTGTACCAGTTTTGCAAATCGCTCTTGCTGATTTTAAAGTCTCTGACAAATTTTCACCAAACAGGTACTTGTCTATATTTGTAATTTGCAGCTGTTCTCTTATTTCTTTTTTGAGTCCACCCATAACAAAATTTCTTCGAGTTACAGAGTCAGCATGTTGGCAATCACAAATAATCCGGATTGAATCCATTAACAACTTAAGTAAGGTAGTGTCCTTATCCTTTGATGGTAAAAGGAGTGTAATAGCCTCTCCGAGACAGGTAATGGCCGAAGTGAGTGTTTTTTGTTTACCTTCAATAGCTTTGTCACGCTTAACGTTGATGTCCGAAATCGCAGCTTTCATTTCTGCATTTAAAATAGGTGGATCAATCAATTTGCAATTGCTTGGGGTCAAATATCGGTCTTTTAACTCCTTTCTTAAATCCTTGTCAAGCCCAAACGTAGTCCAATGTTGTAATCTAACTGAAAGATCTTTTTGCAAGTCTTTGCCATATTTTTTATCTGTGGTTGGATCTGTACCCAGTATGTCCATTATTTCGCTATCTAAATTAGAGCTCTCGTCTGCAACTGGTACAGTGGCGGGTTCCCCGGCCGTCGAGGTAGATGGGACGACGTTATTCGACGGTATTGTCACTACTGAAGGGACTGATACAGATTTTTCAACTTGGAACTCGGGGCAAGTAGGAGAGGACTCTGTATCTACTTCAAGCAATTCTGAAGGTGGGTCTAAAATAGCATTTTCATCGTCTGTCATTATTGTATAGTCGTAGTCTGAAAAGACATACAATTTTTAAGTAAGTGTACTAAGAGACAGTCCCCAGTTTTATTAACACGTACTGTCCGCAAAGTAACTGGTTAAATCTTATAGGATTGATGGCAAAGGGCAGTCCCTAGTGATAATAACACGTACTGCCCGCAAACCTCCTAACTATTTCGAACGTTATGTTACGATGTTGGCCAATTACCAGTAAGAGACAGTCCCAATGACTAGCAAGTACTGTCCGCAAACTGTTTTTAATTAAAATTGAAAGTAGACCTCAGTGAGTATCGCTTTATTGTTGTGAATCTTGTTTTGATAAGAAGATAGTTTTAACTGTACTGCCAGCAATATCAACATTAAAAGAAAAGTATTAACTTTTCTTACATTATTTTGTTGTGTAAATAATTTACCTATGCGGATTTAACTACAATACTTCCTTAATAATTTTATAAAGAAGTTAAGTTTACAGTTTATAAATAACGTAAATACCTTGTTTATCCAACGATGTTTGGGATGAGCGGGACGATGACAAATCCTTATCGGAACGGCTATGGCGCCGACGCCGACTCCGTTTGCGCGCCAATTTCTTTTCCAATCTCCTAATTTTTCGTTGTATGTGTTCACAATCGTCGTGATTCTTCTTACGTTTAGGCATATTTCAATTCACTTTCACTTTCTTTTAATTTAATCGCGATCTAAGTGTGGAACGGCGGAGCACTAAAACACGAATGGCAAAGATGGCGTATCGACCAGTGGGGAAAATAAGATTATGAAGATACCCGAAAAAAAAAAAAAAAAAAAAAAACAATAAATTTCTCAAATAGTGTTAAGGAATGGCGAGTGCTACGCGTTACTACAAGTGTCTATTATGCTAATCTCGAGAACGAAGCATGAAGTATAATAATGGTACTTAGTAGTTAATAAAATTAAAAATAATAATGAAAAAAAAATTTACAATAACCATTCAAACTATGGCGTCTGAGGGCGTACTACGTAGTTTAGTAGGAGTGGAACCATGGCTGGGGTTCCTCTTTCTTCGTAGGCTGCCCTCTTTTGGATTGTATCGAATTATAAGACATGAAAGGTAGATCAACTTGTAAAGCCAATTAAACTTCTCACAACATATTGTAGTCGTAGAACCAAAGTACTTACCCAACAATACGTGCAAACCAAAACGTTATTAACGTGTAACTGAGCCGAATGCCGGATGCTTGGACATATCTCTTGCGATTCAATGGGTTTTGCATGTTAACCCCTTTGTCAATAGCAAGAACGTTGGATAAAATACATATATATGTACAAAAAGGGATTAAAAATTACGTTAAACAAAACTGACGATTCTAAATCAGGACGCTAATAAGTAAAAACGATAAAAAAAATAAGCTAAATTTATTAATACAGAAGTTATTTAATTTATTTACGTCAAACTGGAAAGCTATTTGCAAATAAATAATTTAATATTCTTCAAATTTCGACTTCCAAATCGTTAATTATGTACGAAACATCTTTAAAAAAATACTGCAATCCATCAGAAAATATTTGGACTGCAAGAAGTGGGAATCGAATCGACGTCCTTTTTCTATCTGGCCGACTGCTCTGCTGAGCTCGTTTAATTCTTCAAAACTAACTTACTAAAATGTAAATAAAATAACATCATTTAAAATTAGAAAATAACATCTACTATCAAAATAAATTAAAGTCATAACCTATTTGATTTAAACACAACTTAAAACGTTAGCACATTAATATACTAAGGTGTTACAAAATAAATAAAGCACCAATCAAGTCAGACATTACATGGAATTAGTGTTGATTCATCTCCAAAAGCAAGAACAAAGCTCAATTCAAATAACATTGTCTCAAGAATCAAACATCTACTTTAGGCTTGATTAAACGGGAACGCCCGTGTCTTAATCATTTACATACATTCGAATTCCCAATATTCTCCGGGATTAAAAATGGAGGAACCCGGCGATATCTCAATCCCGCTTATTGGATAGCGAAATGAGAGGACTCTAGTTGCTTGAAATTTGATACTGTGTCATAAAAAATCAGCTGCGAATTTATTGGATTCGAAAACGGGGGTGCAGTTGTTGGCTGCTTCAATTTCAGTTAGGCCATTTTCTCTCTTTGGTCGGTACGGAAATTTCTTAGTAAGGGCGTTTACAGACATGCGACAGATTGTCAGCGAGACTTTCGACAATGGTCAGCGAATGTTGCCGTCAGCTAGAGTAATGTCACAAGTTCATGACAGCGAAACGATACCTTGTAATGTAATTATTATCGTAGGCACTTGTGTTTTAGTGGCTGCAGTTGACGCGGTTGTGGGTGACGATTCCGACTTAGCTTCATCTCCGTGTTTTCGAAAGCATGTCAGAATTTGGTCCCGGCTCATATCACTTTATACTAGTCGCGAAACCTAGTCAGAAGCATAAGGCGATTACATCTAACAGTAAGGTTTAGTCACTGGGCGTATATAACACCCTTCCCCCAATCGGCCGGCACTGAACCCACGTCGTGGAGTATGACCCAAACCACCCCCATAGTTGAGGTGTGGCCAGAACCCTGCAGTGGGATGTTTACAGTCTTACATAAAAATGTAAAAACACATGACAGGTTGTAGGTAACATGACGCGCCACTTTATAACGAAAAATAACTTAGTACACGGTAATTCCCGTTGTATTTTTTCCATGAGTAACCAGCTTTATTCTGTGCGTTTGCTTTATATTCAGGTGCCGGCAAACTATAATGATTAATTACTTGAAAGAATGTGCTGTCTCTGTGTTGGATAATTAGCTGTTTGTAGACAGTATAAAGAGTGGTTTTCTTTCTTATAAAATTTGTAATATCACCTATCCCAATAAGTAAGAAAGGCATCAAATGACCAAATTTAAATTAAAGCAGTAGGTATCTCTTGCCAAAAGCTCCTAAGGTTCAAGAAGGGTAACAAATATTGACCGTCATCTGGCATTCAAGACAAACGCAAATGTAATTAATTGGCCTTCAAAAGCAAATGGGTCACGGAGACCGATAATCGGGTTTGCTATTTGGGCCTTGTTTATTCACTACTCAAGATACCCATGGGTTTTAGGGTAGTAAGCAAACGAGACCAATTTCGGAAAACAGATTTGAATTTCTCAAATGACGACCTTTGTAGCCGAAAGACGAGCACGCTGGACTCGGCGTCTCCATGTCTAAGGTCTCAGATTCGACTCCCAGTCGGGTTAATGTAGAAAACGAACGTTTCTTTGAACGTTGTAAATTTTTGTTTTTAGCAATTCCATGCAAGGTTTAATTGAAGATAAATAACACTTGAAAAAAAGCATCGACCTCAGGTGGGACTCGACTCGGTAGCTTAGTGGTCAAAGCACTCGCCCGGTATGCGATGGGACGTGGGTTCGAGTCCCACCTGAGGTCGATGATTTTTTTTTCAAGTGTTATTTATCTTCAATTAAACCTTGCATGGAATTGCTAAAAACAAAAATTTACAATGTTTAAGCATTTCTGATCTTAACCAATAGTCAAATATTTGTAAAAATATTTCTATAGGGTGTTGACGGTAGTATACTGCTCAGCTATACATATGGCTGCATCATTGATCGGAATGCGCTGGCTTTGACAGCGAGAAAAAACGCTTGAGGAATTTCATCTTGTCACGTGACGTCCTCGGTAGCTTAGTGGTCAAAGCACTCGCCCGGTATGCGATGGGACGTGGGTTCGAGTCCCACCTGAGGTCGATGATTTTTTTTCAAGTGTTATTTATCTTCAATTAGTTTCTTTGAACGTTTTCTATATTGTCTTGGGTCCGAGTGTTGTAGTACCGTCATTGCTTCTGATTTCTATAATGCAAGTGCTTTAGCTTCTTACCTTAGAAGCAGAGCCATCAAATGTACTCGTATGTGATTTTGTCCAATATTTATTTATTTATGTATTAAATTTGACATAGTTATTAAAACCTTTAGGTGTAACATCATCATTATACTTGAACTAGAGCTTAGGTTATGACGTTGCTCTAAGGCCGAAGCGTAACGCAACTTCCACGATTAAAAAAGGAGTAGAAAATAGTTTCGATCCAGCGGGGTAACCATGAACTCTTTAAAACAATCTCAAATCTGTCAATTCTGTCAACTTTAGTACGTCATTTCATACAATATTTGACATTTGATAATGTTTAACAGATTTGAGTTTGTTTTAAGAGTTCGTGGTTACCGCCCAGTACTGTAACATAAATTTCAAAAACAGTATTCTCGTCATTGACTTATATATTACTTCGTAAGGACAGGGCGGACCACACGTCTGGGTGTTGGACATAAAGAGACCCGAAAATGACCCGACCGAGGCCGATGTGACGTAGTCAGTGGTCGGCGGTCATCGTGATCTGACATTTGTATGAAAAAATAAAAATGCCTAAATGTTCACTGAAAGGTTGCATAAATTACGACAGAAAGGTCATTAAAACAAATTCAAATTTTACTTCTCACCAATAATCCGCATATTTTCCAACTTCTTTGTCAATTTTACGAAGTAACGCCATATTTACCGTCCAAAACCGATACAACTTTGTAGCGGCGTGCATTAGTGCTCACAGTGCACTGAGTGCAGTCACAAATTACGTATAGCGGTGGCGCGTTAGACAGATAGGCCACTCGGAACTAAGCGTCAAAATCGTTACGCACAAATTGACAATTGCGTTTACTAGAAATCTCGGACGATCCGGGGCAGTACTACAGCGGACTGTCACTCACGACAGTTTACTACGAACGTGCGAAAAATGGATATAAGCGTTTTTATTAGGTACTGCTGCAGTGTGTTTGGATGTTTGAATACAACACAAAACTGTGATTACACGTTCTTTAAATTTCCAAAATAATATTAAAAGGTATATAAAACTCGGTCTAGGTTTTCTCTTGTAAGTAAAGTAAAGTAAGTAAGTAGTAAAGGTAAACATAAGTTTTTATAGCGATCAATCATTCATTTCATTACATTACACATTCAGCAGGAATGAGATTTTAAATTTTACTTAAATCGTCATTGGCTTAACACCAGTGTTTTAGGTAAGCGTTGAATAAAATATTATAAACATATTAAATTATTCATTGATTTTTTTTACATTGTCGTTGCTAGGATAAATACGCCACCTAGAAATGTCAGTATATGTCATAACAGTACCTAAGTAATGTAGTTAGTACATATAATTTCTAACAACGCGCAGCTGCCGCCGCTGTTAAAAACGACAGTAATTGAAGAAGCCAAGTTGGGGAGAGTGATTCTTGCTCTGTCTTCCCATTTAAGCCTGGACGTATGATAAGATGAATATATAAACTAATCGTTGTATCGGTGTAATAAGGCAAACTTATTTATTTCAAAAATCAGAATAGCAACCCTAGGCAGTCAGCCCAATTTGGGCAGTTGTTTTTGAGTACAGCGGGAGTGGACCTTCTGTATTTTTTCTATTTTGTGGTGCAGTCCAGAACATGCGATGTAATATAAATATCTTATTTTATGATGATTTATTAAATACTTATTTTAAGTTTACGTGATAAAGCACTATGAGTCAAAAATTGAAAACATGTCAAAAATAACAAAAGGCATAAGTAAAAAAAGATGTTTTATTCGAAAGACAGTGAAATGTAATTAATAAATATATATAAATTATCTGATATAGTTTTTTTAGAAAAGTATTAAGGTATGATTCCGTATACTTATAAAAATAAATTGTATCCACAAACACCCAATTATCTAGCCCCAAACTAAGCAAATCTTGTGCTATTGCCACTAGATACAGATAATAAACATACTTAAATATATTTATAAACTACTAAATACATTTATAAACATCCATGACCTTGGTGCAAAGGCTCGTGCTCACCACACTAACATTTGCCCCTCGCGGGAGTCGAACCCGCATTGTAGTCCGGAGCGCTACTACACCAGATGGTTTTCGATGTAATCTCATATAAACTCATATAGAAAATATGGGGACCAGCACTACTGCGTGCTGCTGAATTCGGAATCATACCTTTTGTTTCATTTCGAGAGATAGAGAGAGAAATTGTTTTTTGTTTTATAGCTTCAATTATATGTATAGATTAGTCATCATTACAACTTATAAGAAAAGTATAGTTTTATTTAAAAGTAATGTTGATGTTAAAGTATTTACTAATTACTTACATACAATTAAACAGAAACAAAAATATTGATATTTATTATAAAGACACGAAAATTAACGAAGTAAAACAAACGAAGTGCCTAGGTTTAACTATAGAACAAGACGTAAATTGGAAAACGCATATAGATAATTATTATATATATATATTACTAACATTGACGTCCCTGTATATATTTGAAACATGTGTATTTGTATTTTTTTTTCAATAATATACCTAATGAATTCAAAACATTATATAATAATCAATTTAAAACAAAATTGAATAAGTGGCTAATCTCACAAACCATGAGTTTTTTAAATAATAAATATTAATATCAACATAATTATGATATGACTGACATCTATGTACCTAATTTAATTTAATGCAATTTTAGATTATTTTTATATTTAATTTTAGTTCAAATTTTATATTTAATTTGCATGCCTCGTGTTGGCTAAACATGCTTGGTACGTTCATTTTAAAACACCTATGCATACCATGTTTAAGCAAATAAAGATTATTTTATTTTACCATAATTCATGTTGACGTATTTAATTTGAAAAAGCAAAAAGTTATATTTACTCTGATAATACTTTAAATATAACATCTGTGAAATAAAAACTTTTTTCTTAGTTCCTCTTTCGTTATAAGCCGCTCTTACAAGGTTACTTAGGAGTAATTTTGTGGTTACTCTATGATGTTATGATGGGGTTAGTGTGTAATGTATGGAGGAAATGCAAGGCGATTTGTTCTGTCAGCCGTATCTTTACTTTTTACATCAATGATTCTCGTACTATGATGTTAAATTATTAATTATGTTTTTATAAGATGTTTGCAAATCGTAATCATAACAAATAAAACTTCTGCAAACAATTACGAAGGCCAAGCGTCTCGATTTCCAAATTTAGTGAATATTGTAGTTAATCGATCAAATAAATTATGAATCAAGTTAGGCAATTACTGAATTGTTGCAAGACTATGGATTTGCTAATGGAGTCAGTAAGACGGGATTTACATGTAACGATCGTTTAAGCAACAAACTGAAGATAACCTAAATCTGAAGATTTGTAATATAATTTTAAAAGGCCAATACCTATATTTCTCTAAGATATGATAAGTAAAGTATGCCTAATGTCGCACTGCAGGGCACAGGCCTCACCTCAACAATGAGGTGATTTGGGCCGTACTCCACTACGCGAACCTAGTGCGGGTTGGCGGAGAGGTGTTTTAAGGCCAGTGACTAAACCTTACTGTCAGATGCCGCCTTAAGTCCTCTTACTAGGCTTCATAACTAATATTAAGCTATATCAGCTGGGAGTGACTTTTAACGAGCCTTCCGAAACATGATGTGATGCTCGTGATAAATGTCACTAAATATAGTTGGAATGGTCACCCAACCCAACCCAACCCATCCACTCACAACCGCGGCGTTGGTTGCTTAACTTTAGTAATCGATACCAAAGCGCCGCCGCCACTGAGTTCGTAGCACCTCGAGATATTATGATAAATCCTACTTTATTTTAATCCTATTGCAAAATATTACCCAAAGCGGTAGCCCAAAAATAAACACTATGTTTAGCTTATCACTTCCCGTTGTGGGGAAAAAATAACTATTTTTGAGGATTCTATATTGGTCCCAGTACAGAACAGAATTAACAATGAGTACGATACCCGTTGACAAACGATTATGAGCTTACAACGTAATACGTTTCGCCTAATCGAATCGTGACATGTAAACACTCCACCCCCACCCATCGGCAGAACTTGTCCCGATGTTAGAAGTTAGAGAAGTTTCCGTCTCACTTCCCTACAATTTCTGGCTTAGCGACCCAGACTTTGTCCAATAATCTGAACCGATATTTGACGAAGTATTGGTGCAATGCGTCTCTAGCACTCACTTTGATTGACCACACTTTGATGATTACTTAGGTAGGGTTAATTTTTGTATTTTCATCTTAGTACCTAATGATATCTTTGATAATGAATAACTTATTAGAAAAAGTGAATTCACGATTTATACCTTGTACCTTTTTATTATGAGTTTGATATTTCGACTCTGTTGCATTGCAATGGCCCCGGATATCTTTGCATATGTTATTAGCAGACAAAACTATCTACCCTCTGTCGTAGCATTTTATTACACCTCTACTATATACTAATTTCCAATGATAGTTCCATAAAAATCTAAATCAGTTTGAATAATTAGATTCATCATCATCATCATTTCACCCATTGGACCTCCGCTGCCGAGCAGAAGCCTGACGACTTCTAAATATTTTTGATTGTCAAGTGTAAATAATAAACTTGGGATCGAACATTTCTGTCTCAATGTCCAGGCAATCTAAACTTTAGATTTCAGGATTTTAGACGCCCAACGTTTAAAATTATCCTGGAACGATTCCTGCATCCATTTTTATTAGATCTATTTTAAATGCTAAAATGAGTATAATTCGCCAATATTGTTAACACTAGACAAGACAAACCTGCTTTACGAAAGTATATTAACCCTAGACGATAGAGAAAGAGAACTTTAAGTATTAATAACAGTACATTATAATGAGATTGACTTAAGTTGTAAGGAAGGCATTATTTAGAGTGTCATAATACTGATGAATATTAACAAAAATAATCGAGAATGTAATTTACAGTCAATACCTACAACTCAATTATTTATCGATCTGATCGGATGATAGAGACAGAATGTGGACAGTGGAACTCTTCAACGGCTATAAGTCCCTCAAGAAAGTGTTCATAGCTCATACATATAGCCGGTTTTATAGTTTTTAGCAGACATTCCTGTTTAAAAAGGACCAATTTAAATTAAAAGGAAGGATGAAACGTCAGGCAAAAGAGGTAACATTTTGTACCTAAATTATGATCGCGTTAATTCCCGTTTCATTGAGTTTTAATAGGATGGTACCATCAGATGAGAATCCTCAAAGCTACTAGGTGCAAGTTTTACTTAAGATCTAAAATCACAATCTAAATTCGCGTTATCTAAAAGTTCCCAAAAACTTATTTCAGTTTCTGGATCGGGATTAGTGGCAAAATGGTCTTATTTTAAACTTTTTGAATTCATCTCGTGTATTTTATTAGAAGCACAGATTTTTATAACCAATCTCAAAGGCTTTTTTGCAATATTGAACCTTGTTCCGTATAGTTAGAAATCAAAATGTTCTTTACAATAGGAACTGATCGGATTGCTTGTAATGTGAAAAGTTTGAGAATAGAAATCCTAAAGAGTTCGGTGACCGCTTACCAACTTTTAATGTAAATTGCAACTAAGTTCAAAAATAAACACATCGCTCTTATTCTTTGGAGCATAAAGTCTTGAATCAAACGATTATAGCAAGTCATAGATTATGCGCATAGAAAATGCATCGATTTATGCAAAGTCAGTCAACTTGAGATTTATATTAAATAGTTTATTCGCTATTGATACGGAACGGAGGTAAAGTCTCATTTAAGTTTCGGATGCTTTATTGGAACTAGCCAAAGTTACAAGCTACGATCGCATTCTAAGTAAGTATTATTGGAAATTCAGGAGATATTTGCGATATAATTATATCTTCAGATAATAATAATAATAATAATCCTTGGCCGATTTCGGCTACGGTGACAATGAAACTCCGCTACAAAGGGTGTCAACGGTGTGCCCTAACATGGCTAACATAACCAATTTTGGCACTAAATGTTCTGGTGCAATGCAGACATGTTAAGGTACCGTTGACGTAATTATAATGCATTGAGGAGGGTAGTCTGTTTTTGATTGCGTCCCTTTTCCCATCAAGATCAAGCCTCCTCTGTTCTTTAAATAGTTGGACCTGCTGCTGCACCAGATGGCGCCATTGTGACCGCTGCTCAGCCAAACCTTCCCAACTAGAGGGATCCATATTGCACCTTTTCATGTGTCTTTTCAGAACGTCTTTGTATCTAAGGAACTGGCCGCCTTGTTTCCGCTTGCCGTCCTTGACTTCAGATATAGGAATATCAATGTAGTATTCTAGGCGTTTAGTTAAATTCGTACACGCAAAGCAAAGCTTATGGAAACTGCTGGAAAAGAATGGCCGAGGACAGGCACAGTGAGGTGCATTGGAAAAGGTCTGGCCTATGTCCATCAGTGAACTAACATAGACTCAATATGATGGTTCTTTAACTACTGGTGCAAATAAAAGTCCCTCTGACTTCTACGGCATATTTTATTCTATCTATCTAGTAAACCAGCCTATGTTTACCCACTGCTCAGGATTAGCCTCCTTTCTGCTGCGCCACTTCTTTTACACTTCACCACGCTCTTATGTCAACACTTTGAGGAATGTCTTGTCATTGCAAATAATCTCAGCAAAGAGTTCTAAACTTCATTCACAGGATGAAAAATTTGGAAAAAAGATTGATGTCATAAATTCTACCAAGCTTAATAACAAGGCTAGATTATCTTCCATAAAATCTGCGGCATTAAGAACGGTTGATGAATCGGCCAGACCCGATGCCCTTGAAGACTGTATCCTAGCTTGAAGCTCCGAAGGCACAGTGTTCAGATTAATATCCAATCTAACACGCCTAAAATCATATTGAAAGAGTAAGAAAGCATGTTTATACATGACCTATTTGATTTATTCGTATCATTACGAATAAATCAAATAGGTACTTCTACTTTACTTGAAGGCTATTCCCGTTTGACGAATATCACTACATAAAACATATAATATTGAATTCCAAGATAGTCTTGATATGAGTCCACTTGCCTACACTTTCTTATTTTTTAATATGAAATTGAAGAATGTGTATCATCTGCCTCAGAGGGTGTTTCGGCTATTACAATGACTTACTATGGTGTCTCTGTGAATAGGTACCCAGAAGTCTTCAGTTGAACTTAAACCGCTAACTTTGGAAGCTCAAGTAACAATAAGTTGTAACGTCCGATATTCGGAAGATCACACAACACAGCTTAGCGAGCAGCTCAGTGCCAACTAAGTTAGACAAATTGATTCCAACTTGTCCCTACTTCGGAATTTGGCGTTGTTATCTATTTGGTCAGTTTCATCTGAGACTTCGTGCTTAAGTCGAAGCAATGATTCAACACCCCTATAAGTGGTGAATAAAGTTTTTAATTAATTGCTTACATTTATTTAGGAAAGTAACTACCCCCTTTACTGCAGGGTATTATTATTATTATGAAGCAGTTTGGTTTGGAGCCCAGTAAGGATTAGCTAAGTATAAAATTTCTGCTGATTACTGTGTATTACGATAAAAGTTTTAATATTAGGCATCTGGCGGCCTAAACTTAGTTTGTTGTTTTTGTTCAACGTTGAAAATTATGACAAACAGAAATAATTAGTTAAACCTTTCAGTCTACCAACGAGTTCTAAGCTAAAACTATTCGCACCTACTACACTACTTAGGCTAAAGTTAAAGGGCACTGGCACAGGTCAACCTTTTTCAATAATCAATAATAATGAGAAAATCTATTAAAATAACCCTCTTAAAAACACGAACCTCAAAAAAGTTCGGATCTCAATAACACTGCCAGGGATTAATGTTATTTTGTCTAAAGCGTGTTTTGGAAGATATTTTAGATACCATGGATAGTTCAACTTTCAACAATGGGGTATTTCAGATCTGATCGGGAGCTCATGAATATGAAAAGGTAAGTTGCCATCTACAAACATCTGCAAACAGGCTTGCAATATGAATTCCTTAGACTAATTCTGAAGATGGAAAAATACCAGGAGCAAAGCCCTAGATCTAAAGATAAAAAAAAATGGTATGACGACATCAAAGATTGGACCAACTCCTATTACCACAAATTTAATAGTTAATGACCGCCCTCAATTGTTTCTGTCCTGAAAACTTTTTGGAATATGGTAAATGTTGATTACTATGCTGGTATTCTTCTTCCGTCATCCAGCACAGGCTTGACTTTACATTATATCCAACTATGTTAATAAAAAACCTAGCGACTGAAAATGCGACCAAAAAAAATGAAAAGTAAAAGTAACGCATTTCCCATGTTAAAAAATTTGAAACCGGTTCGCAAATTGTAATATAAAGTTTTTTACGATCAAAACTAAGTGTATTGTTTAATGAGGTTTAAAAGTGCAACTTTCCCTATTATGAGACATACGCGTTATCCCATCAAAGCTGAACTCTGACTATTACCCGAGTATTATAGCACAATCTTCAACTTTACTCGTTAATAAAACTCCCATAATCAGCCACCTCCAATCGTTCACTGAATAATTTATACGCACTCATCTTAACGACTTCCGTTGTTTTAGACTAATATCGTTATCGTTTTGTAGCTTCTGTGTGATAGCGATAATTTAGAAATGGCAACGGTGGTTTCAACCGGGTACCGAAAAAAATTACTTAAATTACATTCATTTAATTCAAGTAATTTTTTTTAAAGATGTTTAAGCGAGATGTTCTATCAAAATCCCAAAAACAACTACGAGTATTTCATGCTAAACAAAGCTGTATTTTTTTTTTGTATTTTCAGATGTAGATGTTCGCCCTGTAGTGTAATTTATTGTACCTACTTATTAGCTTTATGGTGAGAGATAAGAGAGAGAGAGAGATGCCGCTGCCGTCATGTCAACACCAGGAGGCCTTGCAAGAAATTGTATCTTTCGTTCGGAAGTATAAACATAACAAATTAAAATAACCATCCTCATGTGTCAATCCTTTGATAAAATATGACCAACTCAATCTAGCCGTGTAAAAAAACCGACCGTTTTCAAATGTTCATAAATTGTAAAACCTTTGATACTAAGTGAATGGATATTTTAAATTGATCGGATAATTCGACCGAGCGAACGATACGCTTTTGTATTAGGCCTCCTTAGCAACTTTAATTTGAAATCTGCTTATTAAATACACGAAACACCTAATTAATACCGAAATCTCTTAAGATCAAACCCAAACGAGCACTTAGAACTAAAGAGAATAGTTCCATAGTTAGCGACGAAATCGCTGTTTGTACTAGTGATGCTGTGTTGTCGATAATTTTCCTATCAATAGTTAGAATTATAATCGTTCTAAAAGCGAAGAATTTTTTGTTTTACTAATGCTTAAGTTTAATAAACTCTTATGTTTAAAATAACTTAATTTTAAGATTAGAATATAGTAATTTAGTTTTAGAATAAGAAGATTGCAGCACCTGAAAAGGGTAATTATAAGTACATACTTTTAGGCTCCATGATATAGTTTAAGATCTTTGTTATACACTTAATTTGGAATAAACGAATTTTAATTTGAACTGCGAAACGTTGAGTATTCAGGTAAAAAATAAACAAATTAAATTAACGCTTAGCATCATGTTAATGCTTAATCCATACAAAATTAGTGAATGGACCAGTGACTGACTTGCCTCATGGACACGCTTTTATTTTTGAGTAGATAGTTAGTATTTATTTTTAGGTTAGGTTATTTTTTGTATTAGAATGTAAGTAATTGTAGTTAATATTCTGAATAAAAATTACTTACATTCATACTGTACTTTCTGTACATTCATATTGTACTTTTTGTACATTCATATTGTACTTTCTGTACTTACCCATTATTAAGTATCGATTGAAATATTCACAACACTAGTTCCCTTCCGAGCTTTCATTACGAAATTCATAATTGTTACAGTTAGATAGAACTAGGACTTCTAGTTACAGTCGTTGTAAGGTGACTTACAAATTTGTGTCCTATGGTTTAAGAATAAAGTTGAAAATTAGACGCAACTGTACTTTGGTATGTTCTTAAGATGCTTAGAACAAAGTATTCTGAGACAATATTGAAATTTTCTATTAAACCAACCAGTTTCCGACAAAGAGCTCTATTTATATAGCATACCTGTATGTAGGTACCTACTTTACAGTTTACGTATTACGATTTCGAATAGGTGTAGCCAAATACTTACAAGGTGTAATGATTAGGAGAAAGAAACCTTAATGCTTGGGATTGACCTGCGTGACGCCTGACGTTTAAATAACAGAATGATTAGCGTTCATTAAATTGTGCACTAAACTATGCGATAAATGTGTAGCTGGCTACACTTATTCTATAATTGATTCTAGCGTCTAGCGTCTAAGTTGGCGTGTAATCTATGGATCTAGGCTTTAAAATAAAAATAAAAAACGCTTCCAAGAACTCAATACTTTTTTTCTTTTGTCCACTCCGTCCTAAGCTAACACAATGACTATGCACTATTATCATGTATTACACAAAGAGTTTTTGAATGTGACCGTGTTTTATCAAGTTCGTATACTGAATGTATACAAAAGTACTCTGTGACTGAATGACTGTAGTAGTCGTAGCCACTACAACGCACGAGATGTCCGCTAAATCTTTTTGATGTGTCAAAAGTTACCGCCGTCCGAGCTATCGCCTAACGTCTAATGACTTTAAGAAAATTAGCTAAGACCGGCCACACTTGCGTACTATAAAACATAGCGCACTCTTTAATGGCATTAAACGTAGGTGAAGCTTCAGCATTATAGTGAATTAATAGGAATATTTATTTGTGACTCACGGTACGCAGCGTTCGGCGCCTTCCGACAAGGAAGAGGTATGATATACAGGAAAGAGGATGGCATTGGATGAAAAGAAAAGATAAAATAGCATAATTATTGATTTTTGTATTCAGTTATTTATTTATTATGGCCTTCTCTGCCAGTCAACCATTAGACTATACAGAAATGTTTTGTGGGCGATGTAAGGTATTCTTGGAAACGAAAAAACAATACTTCCCTTGGTCGGTCGGTTATAAAACAAGTTTCTTATCTTACCTCGCAAAAACTCGGCAATATAAGAAAATAGTCACGACTAGTTGTGAACTTACAACGATTCTTTCTCGTGATTACGCTAACGAACCAACTTGTTTAATGGAGAATAAGGGTTCCAACATTTCCAGCATTAATGAGGTCTTAAGAAAAACCAAAGCCTTTCATTGCGTTTTTTAGGGTTCCGTAGGCAAGGAACCCTTATAGTTTCATCATGTCCGTCTGTCTGTCTGTCCTTTCGTCCGAGGTTTTGCTTGGAGACTGTTAACCCAAGAGAACTGTAATTTTGTGGAGATATTAATATCAATCAGACCGACAAAGTAATAGAATAAAATTTTGCAAAATATTTTTTTTAGGTTAGCTCCTATGTATTGTGGTGATTTTTTTTCATAGTCTACCCCACTGTGTGGGATATCGTTGAATAGGTCCTTTAAAATGACTTATGTATGGGTTGCTAAGTCTATTTTCCGATTTAGGGAACCGTTTGCGAAATATTTTAATTAATTTTTGTTTAAGTAGGGCGTCTTCCCCCTCTAAAAGCCAAACTATTGGCTTGGAAAAATCTGTAAAAAATCATGAAAATAGTGATTTTCATGAACTTTTACGGAAAATCATAACGGTTGAGATAGATCAGTTAAGACTAATAGTCGTTCAACTTATTTGTTCAGAAATTCCTTAAAGAAAACCATTAATACTGACTTAAATGAAGTAAGTAATTGCTGAAATATATTGTGGTAACGACGAGCAACTACGGAACCCTATACTGCGCGTGGCACGACACGAACTTGGCCGGTTTTTATCTTAAAGGTGTCGCTTTAAGCATCAATCAAAAACCCGATTGGTGTAGTGTGCGGTAATTTACTTTGAACGCAAAGGGTCTCGGTTCGTTTTCTGTTTCGGGTCAATTCAGAAACCATCTTTTCCAAACTGGGTGTCTGGGTATGCTGGTAAAATTTTCCAGTACCTCGTAACATAAAGATGATAATTCCTTACTTCGAGGCCGTAGAAATTGATGTGTTGTCTAACACATTGTTATGTTCTGAATATTAATTCTCGACTTCTAGCAAAATGGCTGAATAAAGGATGTGAAATTAATCATAATAGTAGATTGTATTACAAAGTTTAAAGGTATACTATCACAGCTAGATAGTTTTTACAGCTTACCGAGATAACTTATAAAATATACTTGGAGAAAAAAAAAACTTAGATAAAGTTGTTATTTATTAAAACAGGAAGACAATACCTACAGCATAATACCATTCTATTGTATTCGGTTTTACCTAACAGCAGCTGCTAAGTGTTCCACTATCCATCAGCTGGCAGTGGATGTACATTGAGAGAGGCCTATGTCCAGCAGTAGACCGGCGTGGACTGATTAATACTATAATCCAACAGACAATTTGGAGTTTTGCCTGACGCATATTTATGTATTTATTGATTTGTTTACTCTTCCTAGAGTTTACCGCTAGTCTACTGCTTGTAAACTCTGAGGAACTTGTAATTTCCCCAGATTTCCCGTAATTTGACGGAGTAGAGATTCTTGATTATTTTTAGTATTTTATTACAAAAGTAAATATAAACGGGTTTTTACAGGCATCACAATAAATACGAAAAATATCGTTGATATCGTTTGATAGCGCATTCGGAAAATCATCCTCGTAATATTTTACGAACAGAATCAAAGTGCTATTATCGTGAAGATAAAAATTCCGCCAGAGATTTTTGTCGACATTCTTAATGACGAAGGAATGAAATGTTTTTTGTCCGCGTTGAATTTTGTATTTATTTTATTCTGAGATAGGAAGTAGCGCCACGTTGACGGGTATCTTTTTATCGATTTTGGAGAAAAACAGGACTTGTTGTTTTTGTACCAGGCTGTTTTTGCCCTAATTTTTTACATCCCAGCTTATAATCAGTTATAATCAGACTGTAGGATCTGATCTGGCTGACGTATTGGTATCATCATTATTAGATCATCACGGCTTAGGGTCTTTAAGGCGCTTTGCAGACGGCGGGGCGGGCCGGGCCGGTCTGTCCGCAAAGCAATAAAGACCGCGTCTGCCCGTCGATGTCCGCGGCTGCCCTCACCGCGAACACAAAGCACACCGCCGCGCCGCCAGTGTCCGCCGGGCAACTACGGCGCGGTCTTTTTGTCCTCTGTGTGCGTTGGTAGTATAGGATTCCCTTTGCGCTATCCTTCGCGGTGAAATTGACCGGCTCGGCCCGCCCCGCCGTCAGCAAAACGCCTTAAGGGACAGATTATGCACATACGAGTAACAATAAAATGCCGTCGTCTCGTTTGCTTGAACTAACGGACAATTTAATCTTATTTTGTTTCATCATCTCATTGGGAAGTGTAGGATATGTATGTTTTATTATAACTTCTTACTAAGTACTTTTACTTTCTAAAATTATGCTTCTAACTACAGGCTTTTACATGGGACCCTACTAAACCTTAGTACCATTTGAAATTAATTTCAAGTCGATTCCTCAATCTACCCATTCCTGAAAAAACGGATTTTGTACGTAAGACTAACAACAAAATGACCCTTTTAAGGGTTGTGTTTGATAGACAGACAACAAAATGACCCTATAAGAGCGGTGTTTGACAGACGGACATCATTTTCACCCTATGTAATGGTCATGTTTGAAAGATAATGATAAATATAGGTTTATTCTTTCTTTTAAGGAAGCCTTTTAAATGCCAATTTTCTGTGCCATCTGGTATTCCCTTTGTAGGTACCTACTTTCATATATTTCGTTTTACTTTCCATTGAGTTCTGTAGTAGAGCATGAGCTTGCAAGATAAATAAGCGAGCTCGATTGGAAGCGGTTTAATGGACACACCGACGGGCCGGCTTATTTGAACACCACTGAAAAACGGATGAAACATACGGGCAGATAAAAGAGGCGTGTTTCAGGCGTTTTACTGCCGTGGTTATCAGTCCAATTTAGGTTTTCTCGGTGAGTAGCGTTATGGTAGCGTAGTTTGAATATTCAATTTAATATATTTATGTTGTGTGTAATACTGTAATATAGTCCCTATCTATCTATGTTCTAAATGTCATAAAGGTTTTATAAAAAGGAACATACACTAAACAGATGATTATAGACTTTGTTGGGCACAAAATTAAGGTATTATGATCGCCATCCATAGTAAGTTTATACATAGATTAATATGAAAACTATGCCATACGTGCGCAGCAACAAAATCGCTTTATATACGAAAATAAACAACACGATTGCAGCAACAGTTGGCTGTCGCGCGACTCATCCTTCGCAAACGAAGGCGGGTTGGTGGCCGCCACTATTGGTCGATGACCGCTACAATTTGTTACACTCTCCTTCTGTACAGTCTCACTGTACAGGCAAATGTCGTTATTAAGTAGCGAGTGGTCGCTACCGGTGGCGTGTCGCGATCACTAGTCGTGTGAATTAGACATTAAGTTACGAATGACATCTATTCACTACAAGTATGCGGCGAGTCTATGCAAAATGTATAAAACGTCATTTATACTAAGATTTTTAATACTTGAAAAAATCGTCCGCCGCAGGTGGGATCCGAACCCACGTCCATCGCATACCGGGCGAGTGCTTTACCACTAAGCTACCGAGACGTTAGTCGACTCGACGAAATCTTTAAAGTGGTTCTCGCTGTCAAAGCCAGCGTATTCTGATCAATGTTGCGGTATATACTACTACCGTCAACACCACTTGTCATGTCACCGGAAATTCAAATCAAACTGCTTCAAACTCACAATCATTTGATAGATACTCGTACAATTTGAGCTACCAATGGCTAGGTGTTCATAACCCTTAATCCTGCGCATAACCATAACCATAACCATGGATATTACGCTATTCAACCGCCTGTATGGCGAGTACAGTATTGTGCGACCACAGAAAGTTGGGGTCCGACATAATAGGCCCAAGGCCTTACTATGAAAATCAAGACGTCATGTTTTATTTATTTTATCTTATTAGCAAAAGACACAAAACATGACGCATGAATTGTATCCGTTCATACAAATAATGCTCGTAGCTTAGTGGCGGCAGCGCTTTGGTATCGATTACTAAAGTTAAGCAACCAACGCCGCGGTCGTGAGTGGATGGGTGACCATGCCGACCATATTTAGTGACATTTATCACGAGCATCTCCGTGCTTCGGAAGGCGCGTTAAAAGTTGGTCCCGGCTAATATCGCTTGATATTGGTCGTGAAGCCTAGTCAGAGGCCTTAGGGCGGCTTAATAACATCTGACATGATCTGACAGTAAGGTTTAGTCACTGGCCTTACAACACCCCTCCACCAATCCGCACACTGCCAGCGTGGTGGAGTATGGCCCAAACAACCTCATAGTAATTGTCGATAAAAAATTAAACTTTGTACCACATGTTAACAATATAGTCAAAAAAGCAGCACAGATGTTAGGTTTTGTAAAAAGAACTACAAAAGGCTTCCGAAAGATAAACACTCGAATTATATTGTTTAATACTCTAGTCCGAAGTATATTAGAATACGCGAGTGTAGCGTGGAACCCCATTTATGCAGTGCACTCTCAGCGAATTGAAGGCATCCAGCGTTCGTTCACGAGGCACCTCGCGTTTATATCATCGGGTATATCACATAGAGCGCCTTACGATCAACGACTATCGTTCTTTGGTATTGACCACCTGCGGCATCGTCGGTATATCAACGACCTGACGTTTCTTCACGGACTCCTCGGCGGCTCGCTGAAGTGCAATGAACTTGTAGGAAGTGTTTCGCTCGCCGTTCCATTCCGCGTTCCTCGAAAAAAAGTAGACAAGATCTTTGCAATTCCTTTATGTAAAACAAATGTAGGTAAACAATCTCCTCTAGTTAGATGTTGTGCAAAATATAACGCACTTGCTAAAGAGGACAGGGCTGGGGCTGTGGACATTTTTCGCGACAAGTTACCAAGATTCAAGGCTAATCTCCGCAAAGTTTTAACCAATATAAGCGATTAATGAAAAGTTCATAAATCGCTATATTCATGTTTGAAATATTATACAATAAGTACTGTAACTAATTGTTTTAAGTTACGAATTTCTATGTTGTTGTTTTTTTAATATTTAAATATAAGTATATATTTTAAATGTTGTGTATGCCTATAATAGGTATATATATAAGATGTTTTTAATTATGTCGTGTTTCTAAAATGTAGCTATATATGTACTGTTGGTGTACCTTTTAATATAAATAAATAAATAGTTGAAGTAAGGCCTGAGCCCTGCAGTGGGACGTATATAGGCATACTTTACTTTACTTTACTTTATACAAATACTTAACAAAATTCATACTTAACAACTAGCCCTAAACATGCATCTACAAATGGAACAAGGAAAATTATATTTTGACATTTGAGCTTAATAAGTTACATGTCAACAAAAACACTTATGAGGAATCATTTATACCTACATAGCATTGGTGCATTCATTGAATGAATTAAATAATGTACATATTTCCAATTCAGAGAAAAGGAAATATTGTGTTTATGAATAACTGGTAAAATCATGATAAATAAGACTTACCTAAATTGTTAATGAAATTTTTTTGCTAACGATTTTCGAAAACTTAAGCCTAAACTGAGCCCCAAAAATATTAACTCTGTACCAAACCTTGTGACATCATAGATAGTACGAAATCAGCAACAATAATTTTAGTTTGTCATGAATAGAACCTCTATCTCATGGTAAGTTCTTTGATCTGTGGGCACCGGTCCAAACGCTATTGAAGACCTACCAGACCTATTTAGTTAATGTCACAGGCAGGGGCGTGCGGTGCATATAGGCCATTAGGCAGTGCCTACCAGATAGTTGAAATGAGGTAGGCAGTTGGTACTTTTAAATGTGGATTATTGACGAAAACCACTGATTTTCATCAATAATCCACATTTGTGTAAGAAACAAAGTCATACGGCAGAAGAGCAACGAAGAAGTTCCGGGTTCAATCCCCGACCTACTGCCTACCTCGAAATAAAACCAATGCACGCCACTGGGCACAGGGAATCTAAAAGGATGATGCAATTTGGATAAAACATTATTAGTTTTGAAATATTAAGGTTTCTAATTTCTATTTATTTCCTTATTTTCAATACTGTTCAAAGTCTTTAAGGACTAGGTAGTGCTCATAGAGCTGTGAGAGTTAGCAGCAATATCTTGTGAAGTTGTCGGTTCTTTAACAAAATATGTTAATGTGTGAGGTGACGTCATAATTGATAGAAACATCAGTCATTTCGAAATTGAGAGAAAAATGGTTTACTTATATGTAACCTAAAATAACATGTATTATTTATTCTACATATTATAAGTAATTTTTAATTCCAAAAGCCTACAAATTGGCACACGCGGAGTCAACCTTCAAAATGAATTCAAACACAATGTAGGTATTTGTGTAAAGCAAAGAATTCCCACCTGAGGTCGATGATTTTTTTTCAAGTGTTATTTATCTTCAATTGAAAAGAATTGAATTGAAAAACTTACCTTTTCGACTTTATACGACATCACTTTTGTATAGCCACAGAACAAGTAAGACTCGCTACGATCCCTTTTCTGTGGGAATAGAAGTTCACACTTTGGAATAATAACATACTCTTGTAAAGAAAAGTCCTACAGCATTATTCGTGTCAGTAAACCCCTCCAATGTGGCTGCAAAACCAAAATTGTAAGCCACAAATGACTGTTAAACCTAATAACTCCTGGAGCTTATTAAACAAAAGATATCGCAAACCCGTCTAAACCTTCCAGTTGCAAATGTGGCTTTAACGCCCGCATAAGTCCCAGATTTATTCTAACTCGCTTTTAATAGTTCCCGGTGACGGCCTCGGCATTCTAAAAAGGGATTAACCAGGTCACCGCTGTGGAATCAACTTATTTCCATAATCTGCTATTAAATAATTATTGTTCGTTTTTTTTTTCAGGGTCCAGCGTCAAGTGGGTATTTTATTTTAAACTTAAATGCCGTTTTTATTTTATACGACTGTCCTTAGTGTATGATCGTTTCAGAAGTGAAACCACAGCTTCAGAACAAGCTTATTTATTCTTCAAATGAAATCACACAGTATTTAAAAATTGACAATTTCTTCTATTGATAGCTTAAAAACAATTTAACTTATAGACGACGGCTCTAGGGGAGACTTTGAATTGAACAGAATGCCAGAGCGTTCGGCCTGCCTGACCAACGATTCGTACCGATTTTAACTTTAGTTACCGTGAAAATAATATTACCTAATTTGTGAATATTGCTTACATTAGTATCCGTTGATGTATGAATTTAGGTACCTAATAATAATCGTTTCACACATAGGCCGAACACAGAACGCCATAGCGAGCGGCTCTGGGCTGTTTGCATCTAGCGGCTGCCCACAGATCAGACTAGGTCGTCAGTCCACTGCGTAGAAGACTTAAAAACGTAAACTAAATAGCTTTAAGAAATAACAAACGGTACCAACACCCAACCAGAAAACAATATTAGTAGGTAAAGTTTGTTATCTACATTGACCCGGTCGGGAACCGAACCTGGGACCTCAGAGATGGTAACGCCAAGTCCAGAGTGATCGCCTCTTGGCAACAGAGGTCATCAAAAGGAGCGATGCATATAGGAAATAAGGCAGTGCCTACCTGATAAATACAATGAGGTAGGCAGCAGGTACTTATTATAAATGTTGTTGTGATTTCCATCAATAAAACACATAGTAACTACTGCCTACCTCGAAATAAAACCATGCCTGCTACTGCCGTGTCGTCAACCAATAAATATTAGACAGCATCACATAAATTACTCTGATCGTAAGGTACTCAAGTAGCGAAAACACGTGTGTTATAGAAACCAATAAATTAAACCTATATAAGTAATTGCAATTCACACTTTGCACGTTTTCAAAGAGACTTGGTTGAGGATGAGCTTTTATAAAAGGCGATTTAAGTGGCCAGCTTAAGAGGAAGCTGATGACTTTTATATTTCCTTACTCGAAAGCTAATAAAACTTACAAGCTATTTTTATGTAAGTTATTTATGATAAACCTTTTCTTGTTCTTACTGTAGTTAGGAATCAGTATGTAACCACCATTTTAATATAACATAATATAATAAATATTGGACAACATCACATACATTGCTCTGATCCTATGGTAAGTAGCTAAAGCACTTGTGTTATAGAAATCAGAAACGACGACGGTACCACAACACCCAGACCCGAGCCAATATAGAAAAGTTTGTTTTCTACATTGACCCTTCCGGGGATCGAACCCGGAACCTCAGAGATGGCGGCGCCATTTAAAGTCCGACATGCTCGCCTCTCGGCCACGGAGGTCGTCAAAAAAAGGATTGGTGAGTATAGATTCAAAAGAAATTATTTCTATGAGACCAATATACAATTGCATTGTCCATTGCAAATTATTAAAAATTAATACTGTGGAAAATACAGAATACGATGTTAAATTTTACATGAAGTCCATATATTTAACTCTGCATTGAATATGAACTATTGAATATCAATACCTACACATGAAATATTATTTGTACTTATATTGCTAAACTATACATACCTATACAATCTTATTGATAGTAGTTTCTACTTCTAAACAAAACTTGAATGGACTTTTGGGTCCTTTATCCAACGATATTGTTGCCTATAACCGAGAAACTATCGGAGGACCAAATGTCTATGCATAATGACAACCACAAGATACTTAAGGCATCTTGTGATTGTTAATAAGCATTTTAGGCCTTCGTAAAATAATAAATATTGGACAACTTCACATACATTGCTCTGATCCTATGGTAAGTAGCTAAAACACTTGTGTTATAGAAATCAGAAACGACGACGGTACCACAACACCCAGACCCGAGCCAATATAGAAAAGTTCGTTTTCTATATTGACCCGACCGGGGATCGAACCCGGAACCTCAGAGATGGCGGCGCCATTTAAAGTCCGACATGCTCGCCTCTCGGCCACGGAGGTCGTCAAAAAAAGGATTGGTGAGTATAGATTCAAAAGAAATTATTTCTATGACACCAATATACAATTGCATTGTCCATTGCAAATTATTAAAAATTAATACTGTGGAAAATACAGAATACGCTGTTAAAATTTTCATGAAGTCCATATATTTAACTCTGCATTGAATATGAACTATTGAATATCAATACACATGAAATATTATTTGTACTTATATTGCTAAACTATACATACCTATACAATCTTATTAATAGTAGTTTCTACTTCTAAACAAAACTTGAACAGACTTTTGGGTCCTTTATCCAACGATATTGTTGCCTATAACCAAGAAACTATTGGAGGACCAAATGTCTATGCATAATAACAACCACAAGATACTCAAGTCATCTTGTGATTGTTAATAAGCATTTTAGGCCTTCGTAAAATAATAAATATTGGACATTTTCACATACATTCCTCTGATCCTAAGGAAAGTAGCTAAAGCACTTGTATTATAGAAATCAAAAACAAGCGGTACTACAACACACAGACGAGACAATATAGAAAAGTTCCTTTACTACATTGACCCGGCCGGGGATTGAACCCGGAACCTCAGAGATGGCGGCGCCATATTTAAATAATCCGGCGTGCTCGCTTCTCGGCTACGAAGATATGTTTTTTTATCTTTAATCTTGAGACACCTAATTATAGGCTTAATTTTTCTTACATTTTCAGCCCAAACATAGCCATGCTAATTTGATTCATAGGGATACCTCAAGCCAAACAATAATTTCAAGCCCAATGACCGTGAAATCCAATTACACTCTGTGACGGCCGTGCAAGCAAACACTAACAATTAAGCAAGATATTAATTAGCCGGCGTCATTGCCCATCGCTTGCAGCTTCCTCACAGTGCATTCAATTGATTACCTGTGATTAGTTTTAGCAGCAAAGATTATGTACCTATTCAATTGGTAGGTAAGGTTTGTCAAAAGGCTGTGGAGCGGAGTCATCGTAATCATTTCAGCCACAGGACGCCCACTACTGAACATAGGCCTCCCCAGTGACTTCCAGATTGGCGGGTTGGAAGTGGCTCACAATCTTGCATCCAGCGGCTTCCTGCAACCTTTACCAGATCGTCTGCCACCTTGTTGGTGTACGTCCCACGCTGCGCTTGCCTCCATTCCAAAACCTTTCTGTCAATTCTACGTGCTATGTGCCCCGCCCATTGCCACTTTAGCTGGCTAATCCGTCGGGCTATGTCAGAGACTTTTGTTTCGTTCACGGATCGTCGCGCACGAAGCGTCGTCCTGCGACTTTTACCACGTCGTCTGCCCACCTTGTGGGTAGACGTCTCGCGCTGCGCTTGCCGGTACGTGGCCTCAGTGACTTTTGTTCGTTTACAGATATCTTAATTTTTGATTTCATCGCGCAAAGAAACACCGAGCCTTAGCCCTTTCCATAGCGCACTGTGCAACTTTGAGCTTCCTTATAAGGCCCATAGTAAGGGGTCACATTTCTGTTCCGTATCATTGGTAACACACACTGGTTGCAGACTCTCGTCTTTAGGCACTGAGGTATTTTGGACAAGAAGATGCTGTGTTTCTGAAGCGGAGTATCTGGGTGTAAATAGGATAAATAGAATGTAGAAAATTCTTCCGCTTAAAAAGCGATGTCGCAAAAGCGGTGTCGTGGTGGTAAGAAAACAGCAAAACTAAAAGGTATCAACAGGGCATGTGTGTAGAATGCGTCTGGACATTTGTGCCAAGCCGCACACAAACGACTATCCCCGATGCCTTAAGTCATCATCAACATCTCAGCCTATTGCAGTCCACTGCTAGACGTAAGATTCCTCAAAGAGCGCCAAAGAGCACGATCTCCCGATTTTTTCATCCATCCAATGTCAGTCATCTGCAGAATGCCGCTAGCAGCAGACCGCTTCCAACCGGCCGGCCAACCTCAATCATAGGGGATGCCTATGTTCAGCAGTGGACGTCCTATGGCTGAAATGCCTGAAATAAGGATGTCCAGTAACTTCACACAAAGTAGGTACTACAATTTGTACCTACACAAACACATTAAGCTCGTGTAATTCAATTACACCACAGTAATTAATGATGACGCTAAATTAGCTAGCATCATTGCACATCTGGCCGCTCGGCTGTTGAGTGTTGATGCATCCTGCCGACAATCCAATTGGAGCATACCTTACATGCCATTAGCGTAACATATTAATTGTTAATGTTGTGTGAACAATACCTTATGCAGGGTACAAAAGAATAAAAAAACCGGCCAAGTGCGTGTCGTGCCACGCGCAGTGGCAAGGGTTCCGTTAGTTGCCTGTCGTTACTACAATATATTTCAACAATTACTTCATTTAAGTCACTTACTATGATTTCCTCTAAGGATTTTTGAACGACTAAGTTAAACGAAATTTACTCTTAAACTAACTCGTTTATCTTAACCGTTATGATTTTCCCTAAAAGTTAATTAAAATCAGTACTATCATGATTTTTTTAGATTTTTCAAGCCAATAGTTAAGCTTTTAGAGGTGGAGAGACGCCTACTCGAACAAAAATTAGCACTTTAATGTTTAATATTTCGCAAACGGATCCCCAAATCTAAAAATTATTGTAGCGACGCCTAAGCCATTTAAAAGGACCTGTTAAACAATACCCCATACGATGGGTTAGAAGACGATGAAAAAAAATGTAGGTACGCTATGGGAGCTACCCTAAAAAAAAATTCTACCACTTTGTCGGCGTGATTGATATACATATTACATATCTCTACAAAATTACAGCTCTTTAGCATCAATAGTCTGGAAGCAAAACCTCGGACGGTCAGTCAGACATGACGAAACTATAAGGGTTCCTTGTCAGGACTACGGAACCCTATAAAGGACACTCCTTTAAATCCATGTGATCAGCTGCTGATAAACTTTTGCTAAGGGAGGCACATCGAAACCTTAAATTTTAGATGCTAATATTTTATCTGTTGGTTGGTACATGAATTAACTGTAGGTAACTTCTTTGTATAGTGTGCAGGAGTATCGATGATCGAGGTAGTTTGCATCGAGCATATAAAATAAGAAGAAAAAAACCGGCCAAGTGCGAGTTGGACTCACGCACGAAGGGTTCCGTACCATTATCTATAAAAACGGCAAAAGGATCAAGTTTGTTGTATGGAGCCCCCTTAAATATTTAGGTATTGTATTCTGTTTTTTAGTATTTGTTGTTATAGCGGCAACAGAAATACATCATCTGTGAAAACTTCAACTCTTTACCTATCACGGTTCATGAGATACAACCTGGTCTGTTGCGTTTTTCTTAGAGATTCGACCGGCTGGTGACAGACGGACAGACAAACAGACAGACATACAGCGGAGCCTTAGTAATAGGGTCCCGTTTTACCCTTTGGGTACGGAACCCTAAAAACGTGCAAAAAAATCACGTTTGTTATATGGAAGCCCCCTTAAATATATTTTTTTTCTGGTTGTTGGTATTTGTTGTTAATAGCGGCATCAGAAATACATCATCTGTGAAAATTTTAACTGTTGATGAGATACAGCCTGGTGACAGGCGGACAGGCGGACAGACGGACAGACGGACAGACGGACAGACGGACAGACGGACAGACGGACAGCGGAGTCTTAGTAATAGGGTCCCGTTTTACCCTTTGGATACGGAACCCTAAAAAACGACTATGATGTTGGTCCCGTAGAAAAAGTTGGTGACCTTGGTGTCCCCAGTGTCCAGCTGTATAGGCTGTCCCCATGTCTTTGACTAATGAAACTTATCGCTTGAAAGACTGATCAAGATCTGCCCCCTAACCATGAACTCTAAAAACAATCCCAAAGTTGTCAAATCTGTCATTTTTGGTACGTCATTTCATACAAAATTTGACAGAAATGATAATGTTTGACAGATTTGTGATTGTTTTAACAGTTCATGGTTAGGGCCCTGGTTACACAAAGAAAAGGCAGTAAGTAGTGAATATAATTATTTTATTTTACCGAAACCTACTAAGTATTAGTACATGGAATTATAGCTATTGACTAAAATTACCTTAAATAATTCGAATTATGTTATAATAATAAAAAATAATCAACCTAAATATACATACAATTATAGGTACATAATCACCTAACAACACATAAGAATACATTACTTTTGTCTCTTAAATACAATTATATACTTTATTTTACATAGATGTTAATTTTTATGAATAAAAAAATTTATTAAAATTAAAAGAGTTTTTATTTTATTTGAACATGACATGCAAAAAAACCTAAACTAAATTAAATTAATTATTTTTTTTACTAAGTTGATTATAAGTATCAACATAACACAAAAATTCATGTTGAAGTAAAAATATTATATTTAAAACATTACCTAAATCTTAAAAATAAAATAATGAACTATTTTTTATGACAATGGTAATATAAAATATTGTCTAAATAAAACAAAGGAACTAAACACAGGAACATTTCTTAAATAAACAGTAATAAAATAAAAAAAGTTTTTAGGTAGTTTTCATACCTATATTTAAAAAACTAACGTAGCAGATAACTCATTAAATATTATTACAATCTAACTTATAATAAAATTATAGAACTTCCTTTATTTCGTTCATAATTTATCACTATTTTCAGTAATAAACACTTAAGTTTATTTATGTATAGTAGCTATTTCAATTTATTGTTTAGCAACTCTTAAAAACACTAACTCACCGAATGTCTAAGCAAAACGCACTTCTATGACGCACCCGTCGATGCATTTACCATTAAAAAATTCTGACATCATTAGATAAGGAAAATATTGAAAAGTAAAATCACAAGTAAATATGGGATCAAAAAAGTGTTAGCCAAATTTTAGGGGGCGATTCAGAAAAGAGTATAAAAAACAAAAAATACCAACTAGAAAGAAATTACCAACTACCTAGCTGTTTTACATAACGGAGGCGTTTTGCCATACGGCGAATTATATAACGCCTAAATGAAAGTCCGCCGCATTGAATACGAGCTTTTTAACGTAATACTATACGTCTAGACGTTTTGTAATTCGGCGGGTCACTAGCCGCTTTGGCAGTTTATAGCACTGATCAAATAATACTACGTAGAGTTTATAGTACCAAATTTTCACACACGCGGCGCTGAGGACAGAGAATGGCGGCGGAATGTTAGGCAATTAATGGTGTAACAATATGAGTTAAGTTAAGAAAAAAACCGTTACCCTACAAAATGCGAATTGTACAATGCGGTTAAACGTGAGACGTCATATCGGAGAAAGCATCTCGTAATGACAATCCGCCGTATTGCAAAACGCCTTCGTTTTGTAAAACAGCTAGTTGGTTTGTAATACGGCGTATTATACAATCTGACTGCGACAAATGCACTCCGTTATCCAGCGGCAAACCTAACGTTTCGAGTGTGTCAGTCAGAAACTACGAAGGATCTCTCCCTCCTATAGATACTGGTTTCTAATAATTCCCCATCAGTTCTCAAATGTAAACAGTAAAAAGGATACGAAAACATCGTTCAGCGTGGAGCCGGTGGGCAAATCTGGCGACGGCACAGCCTGGGGTGGTCAGCTGAAGAGACAATACCTGTCCACACTGAGACACCTTCTCACAAAGCAGTGGGAATGTTGTGGAAGGCGGCAGCTGAAACCAATTAAAACATTTTTAGATATTGTTTATTGAAATATGACCTCTTGTCCAACAGTGGACCAAACATATTATGCTAAAGAAGATAATCTGATATGGAAACCATTCTCGGGGTTTCTCCCTCTCGTCCAAAAAGAGGTTATCCGACAGAGAACTTAAGTAATTGATACAGCCGAAATATTAAAGCTTATAGTTAAAGAAGTAATTGCCTATTTTCTATGGAGCATGCGTGGTGCAATTTAGAGAGCTATAATCGTGACACTGAATATGACAATCAAAAGACACTATAATAAAATATCTTACTTACATTACGGAACTGCAAGGTTATGACATCATTATTAGGCATCGGTTGATTTGGCACCGACGGTGGTGCATTTCCACGTATCATCGGATGAGGACCTGGACCTGGATTTGGACCTTGCATAATTGGGGCCACATTAGGATTCGGAGGCCTGAAAGGCCCAAACGGCCCTGAAGGACCATTCATTACCCCAGCCGGGGGGCCAACAGGACCAGTCGGAGGACCAAAAGGTCCCATTGGGCCACTTGGGCGCATTGGTGCTATGGCATTATTCGGACCCATAGGTGTCATCATTGAACCGTTTGGACCAACAGGTGCCATCATAGGAACGTTTGTTCCGACAGGTGCTATTCCAGGGCCCGATGGAAGAAAAGGTGGTACCAGTCCTGAAGGGCCCATTGGCACAGGACCCGTATTTCCTGGAAGTTGGTTGGGTCTAAATTGCATGCCAGTTGGTTGTGACATTGGAGGATGATAATTTTGTGACCCCGTGTTATACGCTGCTGTTGCAGGCCTTAAATTAGATCCGATGGATTGTATTGACCTGACTTCTAATCGTGGATCTTTCGGCGGTGTTTTACTCTCTTGGGCTTTATTCGCTTCTTTTAATTTAGCTGACAGATTCGACACTATTCTCACATCCGCAGTTTCTTCTTCTGATGAACTTTCTTCATCTAGTTCGTCGTGTCTTAGATTCTGACTTTTGCTTTCAGGTTCACTTGTGTTTTGCATTGTGTCTTTTCCAGGCAGATCTTCTACATTAGTAATTTTAAAATACTTTTGGCGATTCAGTACACTAGACTTTTCTTCAGAATCTTTACTTTTTTTATCTAAATCTGTACTTTTACTGTCAAAAAAAGCTATTTCTTCATCATCATCATTTTGACGACGGAATAGCGAGGCATCAACTAGCGAATTTTGATGTTTTGTGTATTTTTTGTAATGTTTAACGATGTCTCGTAGGGGCCTCCCATTAAATCCTAAGCCAGGACCAACATCTTTGAGTCCTTTAGGTAATATAATTGTGTCACTTGGTGGATTGATCATAGTGACCTTTAGTTTCATACCATATAAAGTTTGACCATTAAACATTGATATAGCCTGAAATAAAATAAGTAGCACAATAATATTGCCGACGAGCAACTCGCCGCGGCTTCGCACGAGTATTATCAACAAAGTATTTTACTTACTCAAATCTTTCTCGTGAATTAATCTATCTATAAGTAAAAACCTTATTAAAAGTTCCTATACAGTATTTTTGAAGATTAAATTTATAATATTATTTAATGGTGATGTTTTGTCTTTCCACCTAGGAAATTGTAGTCCTAAATATACTTATGTTTTCCAATTTTACCAATGAAATGAAAATAAAGTTGCATTATGTATGAAAAGCCATTGAACTGACATGACATGTTTTTAAATAGCAACGATATCGGAAGGGTATTATTCAATATTCAACTCATTTAAATATGAACAGGGTAGTCGGTCGAATTATAAAAACGTCTGGTTTATTTTTGTTGTGGAAAGCTGCAGGATGGAAACGGCCCAGACGGCTTGAGGCCCTTAAAATGAGTCCTATGGGCCATCTTTGGACTTCCAACTGATATGTTATTTTCTATTCTTAGAGCAAATTGTTTTCTTTTAATGTCCCTACGAAACGAAACGTTACATTCTAATAATTCTTCATACTAAAAATGGAAAGAAAACAAAACAGTACCAAAAATGGTCCTTATCCTGTTTTCGTTTTGGTCTTTTTTTATTGGTCTGCCGGTTAAGCTCTTGGCAAAATTCACTAAATGTAATTTCGTTACACAAGGATAGTAGTTCTTTACTTCTAGATCACGACAATAGACCGTTGACACCACCAATCAAATCATTCATCAAACATTTTTTCTTTAAATTTGTATGGCGATTGCAAGTTTTGACGTCACAGTCAACTCATCATTGAATTCGAAGCAATTAAAAACTGTATTGTTCTAATAAATGATTAATTATGTAATATCTATTAAACATATCTGGCCTAATAAGGCGTTTATAATAAAAAATATGTCTTAGAACTATTTATGAATGGCGTCAAGGTGAACAGACGACCTGGTAAAGGTTGTAGGAAGCCGCTGGATGCAGTTAGCTTCCAATTGGCCAATCTGGCAGTCACTGGGGGAGGCGTATGTTCAGAAGTAGACGTCCTGTGGCTGAAATGATGATGATGATGATGGTGTCATCATGTGAATTGTTGTGTTGTTCGGCACATTTATTGTGTTTTTACAGTCTAGTCACTACCAAAGCCGACCGTTTGGTGTAGTGGTTCGCGCTCCGGACTACAAAGCCTGGCGGTTGCGGGTTCGAATACCGCGAGGGAAAAATGATTGTGTGATGAGCACGAGCATTTGTACCTAAGTCATGGATGTTTATAAACGTATTTAAGAATGTTTATCCGTTATCTAGTCACCATAGTACAGTCAACAGCTCATCGACCTACCCCAAAAGTCAAAAATTCTTCAATAGATTTTCAACTTTAAGCCTGACGTATAAAGATAATTTTCAAATGATAAAATTTGACATTTTGTGGTAGGTCGACGAGCTGTTGTCCGTACAAGCTTTGCTTAGTTTAGGGCTAGCTAATTGGTGTGATCGTGAAAACAATTTAAAGCAAGTTTCAATGCTTTACCTGCACAGCTTCCAGCGGATGACTATACATTATGTTAGCGTATCTCTCGCGGATCGCCACCACTGAGCATATGATGACATGGCCGGCAAGCTCGAACACTTCTTTAAGTTCAGTTTTGTCACACCTAAACTAAAATGGATCTATAGATTAATATCCTACTAATATTATAAATGAAAGTTTGATGTAAAGATGTTTGGTACTCTTTCACACAAAAACTACTGAACAGATCTGGCTGAATTTACGCACAAATATAGAATATAGTCTGGATTAACACATAGGATACTTTTTATCGTGGTTAAATGTTGAATAAACTAAAGACCAAACGTGCAAAGTCGCGGGCAATAGCTTACATAATGATTCTTTGAATAAATAAATGAATAAATTAAGATTATTTCTTAAACAAAATCAATGGATCACCACCATTTGTCCATCGGTCTAGTTGTTTGCGCTTTGGACAAAGAATCTAAGCATGTTTAATTCGCTCAAATGTGTATATTTTTGAGATAAACACTAGCATTAGTACTAATTTCTGAAAGTTTATAAATGTATTTAATATTGTTATACATTGATATTGTAATTGTAGGTATTTATATAATTTACAGAACAAGCACGCTGCATCACTTTCCTCTTTCTTTATAGTAGCCCTCTGCCCGAAGGTTGTCTGGAAGAGATCACTCTTCGCGATAAGACCGCCTGTACCTCTTTCTGTAAATATCAACTGTAACCTCTTTGTTTGGTGTGCGATAAAGAGTATATATCTATTAACTATGTATGTTTACTCATTCCTAATCAACATAGCAACAAGCTTTGCTTAGTTTAGAGTTAGATTGTTATTTTTTACTTTAAGTAGACAGATAACTTATTGGTTTTCCAGAAAAAGTAAGGGTAAAAATAAGGGTCATCTACCTGAGATATTGAGTAAATAGAAATGACCCCATGACTACAACAATAGCAACTGAAAAAGCTTGTCTTTTCGATCTATCTGATGACGGAAGCCTATGCCAAAATCAGTTGCAGGCATTAATTTTATTTAGCGGTAGGCAGTAGATACTTAAAAGTGTTTTATTAATGAAAATCAGTCGATTTCATATTGATTGTCATTGGACACACGTTTGTAAGAACCTACTGCCTACCTAATTTCATTTACTAGGTAGGCACTGTCTAATTGCCTATATGCACCGCATGCCCCTGGCCATAATGCAGACAGAAACTAAGGACATACCGCAGCATTAAACAATTGTTTTGCTTATAAAATACTTATCCTAAAATGCTTTCGAGATATTTTGTGTAGTAAGGTGACACATGTTTTAATCATACTCTTTAAACTTACATTAACTACATAAACCCACTTAGCAAGTGGTAGTTTTATCCCAAGCGAATCAAGGAACTCCCGTTTCAGACCGAATAATTCTATATTATCGGTAGTTTGGTCAGCATCAGGAGATAAAGAGGTGCTTTTTTCCCTAAAAATATAATAAAAAATATCAATCTTTTACCATTTCACAAATTAACTTGGTTAATGGATAAAACTTACCTTTTTGGAACCAACATTGTTTCACATGAAACATTTTCAGAGCTCTCAGATTCTGTAACTATTTATATTTTTATAATATTAGTAATTGGGCATTTAAACTTTATTCGTCACAGATATCATACCTCCAATGAACACTACTTCAAGTTGGAGCACTTTTACCGCAGCTTGGCCACCCCATTATTGAAGAAAGTACATTTACTTGGCTTACTTATGTAAATCTCAAATCTTTTTTTTTCTAATGATATTATCATATAATTTTGGGGGAATAATATTGTACAAGCAAATGGTATATTCTTTATGTATATACTTTCGGAGGGCAAGGTAGTAACAATTTTACTAGTTTAAGGTGGACTTGTGCACAACCGGATTAGTTAAGTACCAGATTCAGACATCATTCTATCTCTGTCATCGTCATACAAACTGACAGCTATAAAATGATGTTGAAAACTGTGTTTGTGAATAGTTCTGGATTAAATTCGCTAATCCTGAGATGCGTAAGTGCGCCTTACAATAATTCAGTATGTTAACAACCATCCTACTAAACACAAACTATTTAAGGAAAGATTTGGCACAATAACTTTGTAACTTTTTTTTTAACTACTCATCAACTAACTTTACTTTAATTATTATTTAAGTGTATGGCCCTACAAACCATACAAATATTAGAAAAATAGAGAGTTCATATAAAAAAATACAAACATTTTAGGTGTTCATTGGAGCTATCGATATGTATCTTTAATTATACGATATTGTGTAAATTGCTAAAGCATGTAATTAGCAGAAAATTAAATAGACTTACTTATTTTTCTTTTTCGTGAATTTGTATCCGAAGTGGCAATATTATATTTTTTTTCCACTTCATTCCATTTTGGCGGGTGTGGGGTCTTTGGCTTGGAATTATCTTCATCTGAATCGTATCGTTTTGCAGACTCCATGGTACTATTTAGGTTGAACATCTTAAAACGGAGAGTTCCTTCAACATAAATTATGTACAGAGACACTGTTTTATATTAAAAATAGGGACAAATACTAAAAATGTTAAAGTTTGTAATTGACTAAGGTTAGATTTTGTAAAATATTTACTGAAAATTGCAGTTGTTTTGTTTTGATTGAAAAATAATGAAGCACCTCACTGAACCACTTTCTGAATGTCAATCATTTCAACCCATGGTTCCAAATTGAGTCAACATCGATTTTAGCGTACCTACTAGGAACTTTTATTAAGGAAATTTCAATTACAAATAAGTTTGAGGACACAAATATTGATTGCAGCTAAAACCGGAACTTACCAACTGTCAGAAGGTACGTCAAGTCGTCAATAGAACAAAGTGTCAAAATAGAAATGGGAGCTTGCTATTTTACCGAATCGTCATCCTACTCGTATTAAAATAACGTTAACAGATTAACGTTAAAATAGAAGTTCGTTATTCTATGGAACCTGGATTCCTCGTACATATATACCAGCCTTATGCCAGTGCCTAGTCAGATTCCTATGACAGCCAAATGTCAGCTCGACTTACTTTTGATGATGCCATGACAGATGTTTTCTTCCCCTTTTATGGCTTCCTAAGCGTAGCCAGTATTGTTAATAAGATCTGTCACTTGACTGAGTGAATAAAATAAAATTTTGTGAATAAATTAATATTTTTTTTGAACGAATAAATAGTCTCGAAGTCATATCTATGATTCATTTGAAAACATTCTTTAGCTAATCTGTAATTGCCATTTATTTGATTGATTAGTGGTTGTCAAGTCCACGTACGTAGTAGTAGTCCTACGTAGTATTATTTGATCAGTGGTCAAGTCTTTCAAACGTTAATTTTTAAATCCTTTTGCTCCATTAGCAGGAATATTAAAAATGAGTAACCAGAGATATCGTTGCCAGATTTGCGACATATTTTATGACGACGCTCAAAGGGAAAAAAGCTTCATGGCATATTTCCCGAAAAATGCGGATCGGTTAGTTAAAATTGCAATTTTCAGGCTACAATACAATCTGGATGTCACTAAAGGAGGCCTATGCCTATTTAAAACTACGCAACGAATCTTGATGCGGCTCTTTTAGTAGAGAGAGTGATTTACGAGAAAGGTCTCTATGTATAATACAGGCATAATATAATAAAGAAACACTGATAATTTTAGAGGTTTCTAATGTAATGTAGTAAATAAACTCATTTTTTGCGCTTACATAGCAAATGCTAGTTAAATACTTCGAGACGAGCTAGATCAATATAATGTGGATTACATTATTGTACACCTTAAAGATGTCTACCAAAAAATCCTCGATGGTAGGTATATGGGATTAGCCACCAACAATCACCATTTGTTATCCTTTATTTTTTACGAGTAATAATTGCGTAATTACGCATTTTTAGCGATTACGATTTTAAGCAATGCAGAATTATTTTTATTTAGTTATGTACCTGAAACACATTGTGCATTTAGTATAGATTATTATTTAGTATATATTAATATGGCCCTTACAGTATGTGATTTAAATGAATATTTTCGAAAATATTACGCATAGTATCATCATTGCACCCGTGCGAAATTGCATAAGTCGAGGTGTATTAAGTACCTAGGTAGGGTGTTTGCTCATTGTAGCATACACCTAGCTAGATTACTTAGGAAGTATATTATGTAAGAATTAATGATAAATACCAGTTATTAAATTACCTTTTTTTTTTGTTTAAAGATAATAATAGTCAAACAACTGACATAATTACGTATTATAATGATCGCGTTACCGGGAGTAACCGGAAGTACCGGGAGTTTAGTGTGCTTTAGTATAAAAGGTAATTTTAAGTAGTTTCGTATGTAATCTTTTCCATGAACCTACAAGTCACACATAAATCAGCTTTTGCCATACCTACTTGTAAAATATTAAAAATGTATTAAATAATTTGAAAAATGTTAATCACTATTATGTTAATGTTAATTTGTCACCTCTTATTATATTTTTTTCCTTGAATTTATTTATATATATATAAGGTGTAAACTTATCAGTTAACTCTTTTCTAGGGGATGATTCTACTACTTAAATAGAACAAATTTTTCAATGGGACCAACTTCAAAATCGCAAAACAAAAAACCATTTCCCCATACAAAACGGCAGATCAGCTAAGATCAGTTTGTATAAAGATATAAAATATTTTTTTACGATTTCGAAGTTGGTCTCATACATAAAGTTGTTTTATTTGAGCAGTAGAACCACCTTCTAGAAAAGAGTTAGCTGATAAGTTTACACCTTATATATATACTGTTGGTGTTCCTTACTGAATAAATAAATAAATAAACAACTCCGTTAAAAAAAATATTGAAACTATCCTTGCCTTCTGGATCTGTTTGTGCACAAAAGTGTCGTTTGGGATAGACGAGAGCAAAAAGATAATGTGAGGCAAGAGACTGAATTTAGAGGACTAAGCAAAGTGTTATCTTTATTTTCATGTTCTTTAATAAATATATTTTCGTTAAACCACAGTTTTATTGTAAAGTACATACTTAACCATAATTATTTATACAGTTTCTGACAGCTATACAGTTAAACGCACCGATTAACTTTTATCGATTATAATGAATCGATTACTCGATGTCGACTAAATCTATTCGATCTTTTAAAGCTTGTAACATTTACGGTCATTAGAAATCACATCACTATGAGTATCTCACTCTAGAGTTTATTCTTTTCCTTTTTTTTGTCAGTCGACGAAAAAGTATCCAATCAATTGAAGTTAGTGACGTTTGCCTTCTTCGTTGTTCCTAGTCCGGTATCTTCTACGTAGTATTATTTGATCAGTGATATATACATACACAGAGCTACGCTCCGCTACGCGCTGTTCTGTGCATACATACTTACTCGTTCGTTCGTACCTATTACCACTGATCAAATAATACTACGTAGACCTATTACCTTTTCTACAATGAATAAACAAACACATTAAATAAAAACTATGGTCTCTTTGTCCTTTTTATTGTCTTGTAAGTCAGTATCAGTTATTAGTTATCGTTAATTACAATTAGGCCCGCCACACACGGACAGCTCGATCAGTTAGCCAGTGATCAACATACACAGACTGCTCTAGCTAGCAGTCATAGTCAACAGCTTGAAGCTGCCATTGATAACTGCTGGAGCAGTTCGTATTAACTGCTCAACAAGTCACAATTTCATTTTCATTTAAATCAGTAGCAAACGTGGAATGATCAGCTCGAGCAGTCAGTCTATGCCTAGGGACTGCTTGACCACCCAACCGCCCAAAGCAGTCACAACTGCTCGAGCGATTCCGTGTATGTGTGTACGTAGAATACTATAGTTTACTATGCAGTCTCAGCTTGAAGCTGACGATACTAGCTGCTTCAAGCTGTCCGTGTATGGCGGGCCTTAGGTCAATACAATAGGGAGCAGGCAGTGAAACATGGAAAAGCGGAACTAAGTGCTTACAAAAATTTCAACCGTTAAATAGGTTAAAAATCTTATAAAAAACCATGAAAATGTTTCAAGAAAACATTATACAAGCAGTCATTAACTCAAATAAGTGTGAAAGAATTTTACGACTCGCACGAAACTACGAGTTCGCACTCCGGACTAAAGAGCTAAGAGGTTGTGGGGTTACCTAAATCCCTCATTGGGCAATAATGTTATTGTGATGAGCACGAGTATTAATTGTACTTAGGTAATGGATGTAAGTTTATTACACCCTTTCGTAGCCAGGGTGGGTCGCCAGTACGTACTACATATTAAAACAAACTTGCACGTCTTTCTTTTAAAACGTGAAGTGTCTACGACATATTGTCGTTTCGTTTAGTTGTGTTGAGTAAGCAATATTTTAGATTATGTTTAAGTTAGTACTAATCATTAAAGATCCGACACTCAAACTACTCATTCACATGCCTTTCTTTTAATTCCTCAACATCCCGGGAACTATGAACACTTTTCAAAATTTTAAATTGGTAGTATGTACCTCCACTCATTCCTTGCAAATCAAATAAACAACAAAATAATGCCATTAGGGTTCCTATTTTTCCATTTGAGTTAAAAAATACTAAAAATACATGAATACGTCTAAAAGTCCAAAAACTCTAAAATACAATTCGTGTTTCGTGGGTTCGAGTCCCACCTGAGGTCGATGATGTTTTTCAAGTGTTATTTATCTTCAATTAAACCTTGCATGGAATTGCTAAAAACAACAATTTACAATGTTTAAGCATTTCTGATCTTAACTAATAGTCAAATATTTGTAAAAATATTTCTATAGGGTGTTGACGGTAGTATACTACTCAGCTATACATATAGCTACAACATTGATCAGAATACGCTGGCTTTGACAGCGAGAAAAAACACTTGAGGAATTTCATCTTGTCACTGACGTCCTCGGTAGCTTAGTGGTCAAAGCACTCGCCCGGTAAGCGATGGGACGTGGGTTCGAGTCCCACCTGAGGTCGATGAATGTTTTTCAAGTGTTATTTATCTTCATCTAAAATACAAGTTTAAGACCTAGTAGTAGTAAGTATCTTAAATTTTAGTTCAAATTTAATTTTTATTTCGTAAAACTTTAACCCAAGTTATAAAACGAGAAATCGTATTGGAGAAACTTAAGTCTTGTAACCCACTTAGGTGCCATTATTGACTGCGTAAGGCTACGTCTTTGTGCATGGATTTTCATGCCCTACGCGTACGTAGGTGTCTTATATAATTACTTAGGGAGTAACAAAACCGGTCTTTGTTTGATACAGCCGTGTCTTTTAATTAATAGAAGCGTGGGCGAATGTAAAAGAAAATGAGAACCAAGTTAATTTAAAAATGACACAGATTTACTTTAGGCAAGTACTTAGTCCAAAATAAGTTTTATTTTAGTTTTTTAATTGTTTGCGTACCTACTGTTCTGTTATGTACCGTTGTGATGCCCCTTTTGCATTTTTTCTTGATCTATAAATAACTAGTTAATTATAAAAAATCGTAGCCTTTGTAAAACAAACTTTTCTAAAACTCGAGGAGCTTGAAACGTTTAAAATCTCATGCTGCTGATGTCATTAGTGTTTAAGTCCGTCAGAAAAAAACTTATACTTAATGTACCTAAATAAAGTATTTTGAAAAAGTAAATTCTTAGAGCAAAACCTATATATTTTGAGGCTTAAAAGGTTAAATTACCCAGTTGATAATTTTAAACGTTTCCAAAAATCACGACTACAAAAAGATTTTATTAAAGTTTAGGTAGGTATTCTATTTAAACAAGATTTTTTCAAAAACACGTAAAGTATGTACTATTCAGAGGAAATGGGTTACCTACTTAGATTCGAGCAGGCCACTGAATAAATAATTATATTTAAATATTGTAAGAAGTAGGTAACTTCTTACTACATGTATATGATATCATTGCCACACTTGCATAATATTAACATATTTTTAAAATACTTTTTTATCGTAAATTTTTGTTTTTAGAAATTCCATGCAAGGTTTAATTGAAGATAAATAACACTTGAAAAAAAAATCATCGACCTCAGGTGGGACTACTTTACTATCGACTTTATCTTTGTACTTTTTTATCGATAAAATAGTATCCTATTCGAATCTTAAAATAGACTCGTGGAATAAAAGCAGTGACTGTAAAGTTATTTAGTATGCTTTTGTATAAGTACCTAAACACTCTCCGACTTGGGCAGAACTTAGCCGCCTGTTGAAGAGACGTTCAACCACTATCACCCTCATTAGTTGTCTTGGCTCTTGGTTAATTAGTTTGCGGAAGTCCGAATATAAACGTCGTCCACGGAGTGAGGAGGCTCCCTAGAATGGGAGTGTTTAATTTTTATTTAATTAAACTATTTTACAGACAACCTCTATTTCCAGTTCCTCCACCTGGTCTCAGGTTAGAAAATATTGTGAACTCTATGCACTAAGTAGTTACTTACTTTAAATTGCTTTATTCAAAACCGTGCAATATATTTAATTTTGGCAAAGCTAAGTATTGTTTTTTAGGTTCCGTACCCAAATGGTAAAACCCTATTACTCAGGATCCGCTGTCCGTCCGTCTGTCTATCTGTCTGTCTGTCTGTCTGTCCGTCTGTCACCAGGCTGTACCTCATGAACCGTGATAGTTAATAAGTTGAAATTTTCACAGATGATGTATTTATGTTGCCACTATAACAACAACTACTAAAAAACAGAATACAATAAATATTTAAGGGGGCTCCCATACAACAAACGTGATTTATTTGGCCGTTTTTATAGACAATGGTACGAAACCCCTTGTGCGCGAGTCCGACTCGCACTTGGCCGATTTTTTTCTTGTGGGTAAGTGTCTAGTATTTTTCTAAATACCTATCTCTAATCTGCATAATTATTCTTTGTTAGTACTTACTAGCAAGTAGAAACAGATATATATGTAGATATAGGTACTATAGTAACCGCAGAGATATCATTCATTGGGTTAAGTAATTGAAGAGATATTTTGATTATTTAACACTGAGTGTTTATTTGTTATATTACTTAATTCCTACTTGTTACTTGGGTCAAACTTTTAAAACAAACTCACGTAAGTAATACGTATTAGCTGTAAGCCTTAGCTGTAATTAGACAATGTACATTTTCTAATTATAGCTACTACACTGCATGTTAGCAAGCTGTTTCAAACTCCTGTGTGACTCCAAAACTCTTGGCCGTACCTGCACTGCGGAACATTGCTAGTTTTGTCGTGTTGTTCAATTACATAGTTGTGTAGAAGTTAATCTTTTAATTAAGTTTGATATGTCCTAGTTGATTTTGAATGCCTCACAACAACCTCTAACTGAAATAGAACTGATTTATTTACCATTATTGGATTAGTCAGTACCTACCTACCTACAATTGGGTAATGCATTAGAAACTTAAACTTTAGAACTACTTATTTAATATAATATTATGTTATAAGTTAATAACATAAAATTGGAATTAAAACCTGGTACCTGCTGGGCTGGGATACTTTTTTAGTGTTGAATCTAAATCCTGATATATTAAATTATCATTACCATTAAATTTAATATATCAGGATTTAGATAATATAAACATAATCACAGGTTTTTGCAGAATAGTTAACTAATATCATGACTCTAATATTATAAATTTACAAAATAAGTTTTTACTGTATTCTGCCGCAAAGATGTAAAACAATTTGAATTTTTGATAATTTACTTCATCATAATATACAATTCATTCATTTCAAAAAATCATCAACAAAAATTCATTTTTCAAAGCTATGTATAATGTAAGTATTTTAATATTAATAAATTAAAGCTTCATTGGTGTGCTACACAAAAACGCCATTTGTCTCGCAATTTGCAATCTGTCCCCAGGAAATTAATTTCCTCTCCAAGAGAAAACGTCTCTAATTTACAATACGAATACGACTCGCTCACTAGTTGAACTTACCGAGATGTTCAGTTGTGGGAGAAAGCAAAGAGACTTTTAATAATATCTTAAATTAATCGATATTATCGATGTAATAAGTAAGTTATGGTGAGGTTTTAAGTTTTGTTACTGAGCATAGAAACGCAAGCCGTGTATTATCGTGCAGCTTCTCACAGCTACAGCGCAGGATATTTATGAGAGATTTAAAAATACTTTAATTTTGATATGTTTTTAAATGAATCTGTTTTAAGGAAAGTTGACACTATAAAAAAAATTATATATGATACCAACCAACCGTACCAAATCCTTGTTTAAAATTAAGTACTAAAATAGGTTTTAAGTTTATTGTCTACTTACTAACAAAATGGAACTTGTAGTCATAAATAAATAAATTGAATTTGAATTATATATATATATTGATAAAATGTGTATTTGTTTTATTATCGTGCATGACATATAACAGTGGACAAAGAAAACTTTCATGTTAAGGAACTGTATCTGTATGTATGTAATGTACTGTATGTATGTAAAGGAAATGTAGCCTCACTGAGTTGTGAAAAGAACGGTGGTGAGGGGAGATTAATAGAAAACCTAATATCTCAATTTAGACTAAATGCAATACAATGTAAGTATGTAATGTTGTCCAATATTTATTTATTTTATAAAAAGTGTATTATTTCTATAATGAATAATATCAGAGTTAGCAGGAGACCTGGGTTGCAATCCCAGCGTGGACCAGTTAGCTTTTTTCTTTTCCTACAATTCTAGCAAATCAATTTGCTAAAAGTAATACCTGCCTGAAGATAAAGTAGTATTATTGTAATCCTTTGGTATTACTTACTTACCAACGTAATACCTACATTTTATGTAGTTAGAAAAGCGTTCTGCGTAATTTAAGTATAAGTATTATTTAATATTCACAATAGATACTGGGAGGTTCAGAGCTCGGTTATTTCGTAATACCATATATATACCCATTCAAAAGTGATAACCATAAACATAGTCAAGCACATACGCGCTCCAAAAATTATTGAAAAAATATTTCTCTACGATATTGCGAGAAGTCTGCGTGCCAAGTCGAACGTTTTTGGACATAAATACAAAACATAAGGTTGCTAGAACCGAATATATAGTCATACAATCTTCTTAAAAGCATTTCACTGCTCCACAAGTCTTAGAATATAACTAGACATTATGAAATGTTTATAGGATGTCAGATAGTGTACTGAAATAAGACGTTTGAGAGACGCGCACAGGGAAGGATTGAGAGTTGATTAGGCCTTTTATGGCAAAAAATATTAACAAGATAAATCCATATTATGGAGGAAGAAGTCTGTGTGTCCGTCTGTCATCATGAACCGTGATAGTTAGACAGTTGAAATTTTCACAATGATGTATTTCTGTTGCCGCTATAACAACAAATACAAAAACTCAGAATAAAATAAATATTAAAGAGGACCCCCATACAACAAACGTAATTTATTGCTCGTTTTTTTAGATAATGGTGGGGAACCCTTCGTACGACTGTCCGACTCGCACTTGACTAGTTTATTTTATAATGATGCGGAACACTTCGTGCGCGAGTCCAACTCACACTTTGTCGGTTTTATATTTGCCAAAGGTAATTTATCGTAAAACATGTGGACAAAATTCCAGAAATACTTTAAAAAATTAAAAAGAGAATTAAATCTTGAATGTTTTGCTAGCATTACTGCAGACAAAGTTTTAAATCTCAAATACCTACATTGTTGCATCGGTTAATATAAATAGATAGATACTAAAAACTTTGGAATTCGCCACTTTTTATGAAACATCAAGTATACCTATCCGAATCTGTTTAGTAGTTTTTGCGTGAAAGAGCAAAAACATCTATACTTACAAACTTTCGCATTTATAAATCAGTAGATTACTTATTAGTGGGATACATTAAAAATAAAAAAGGTTACTTATGTTTGCCCTCGGAGACGAACCTGTTATGTCCAAATTCGATCTTATAAATTGTCCTGCACAACATGTTCCTTGATATTTCGCTAAGATACATATTGGACAGTAAAGGACGTTTAAGAAAAGTATCTACTAGACGATTTATTTGTCCGGAGAATAAAATACTGGTTTAGGACTACCTATTATGATGTGAAAAGTTATGTAGGTAATTGTGTGGGTTTGTTTATTGGTTATATCCTAACTTCGCCAAAAATGACTTTACAGCAAAGTAACCTTAATCAATATTGGTCCTCTATGGACCCCCCATCCAATGGTATGATAAAAATAAGTGTTATATAGGGTCAATTTTTCGACGAAAATTTTTAAGTCTTAAGAAAAGGGTTTACCTACACTCCAACCAGGACGGCGGCTATTTTGGTGTCGAAACCATAGGATAAGGTTTTGCGTTAAATAACAAGTCAAATTAAGAAAGGAACTTTCCCTTTTTTTTTTGTTACTGGGTGTGCGGGTACGCCCCCAGTAAATATAAATTGGCGGTCTGGTACCTCATAAGCTCCACGTCTCCTCAACACACTGCGAAATACGTTCTGTCGACAAATTGCAGTATTATCTTCTAACTCCTATCCGTTAAGGAGTTCTGTGGCTTCCATCATCAGGTCAGCAACATGACATGATGATTACTAGACCCAATAATCAGCATTGAGTCAGAAAATATATGCAAAACATTATGGGTGCCTATAAAAATTGAGGGTTGCCCTCGATTTCCCAGGGATCCCATCATCAGAATCTGACTTAGTGTAAATGGGACCACCTCGAGAGTATACCCTTTCAAACTAAAAAATAAATTTTGAAATCGGTCCGTAATTGACGGCGTAATCGCGTAACAAACATACAAAAAAAACAACATTCAGATGAATTGAGAACCTCCTCCTTTTTTTGAAGTCGGTTAAAAACACGGCTCATAGGTGGCTTGGAAGAATAATGGTCTAATATTTCAAATGCTCTAATATTAAAAAAAAACTCAAAAAGTTACATAAATTTTGTCATCAGGGTTACATTGCCAAGTAGTGCCAAATTTTAAAAATAAGATCTACGGTATTTGTCGTCAATTTAAACCTCTGCCACAGCGCACGATCTCCCGCCCTTTGCATCCAGTCGCTGCCAGCTGCCTTCTTTAGGTCATCGGTTCATCTAGCCGGGGGGCGTCCCACACTACGCTTGCCTAATCGTGCTCCTTGGGGGAGGCCTATGTCCAGCAGTAGACTGCAACAGGCTGATATGATTGATGATGATTGATTGAACCTCTGCATGGCTAGCATGCGCACATCGGCTATTTTATCGATAGACAAGACAAATTTTGTCGTTTTCCCCAACCTAACGGATCACACGTCTCGAATCCTTTTTCTTAATATTTCAGGGCCTCCCGTTCTTCGTAGCCACATATTTTTACGTTATAGCACGGCATTGCCATGTTATTTTGGTTTTTTCTTTGTTATTGTCGAAGACAAAACGACATATTTACGTCAAAAGTCGATAAAATGCCACGACAAAATTTTATCGTGTTGTGCATGCTAGCCCTGCTAGTTTGCGAGGGCGTTCCTGCTGTTAGAAATGTACCTTACATCGAAAAAGCTAAGGTTTTCGCGCGCCATTGTGACTATTATTGCATTGAACTTTGCAGTTCTAGGTTGCACAGAGATAGTGCGTGCGTATTTTTTATGAATGATGCAAGATGATCCACGCTTACCATCTTTTAGAAGCGCATAATAATAATAATTAAAAAAAAGTGTTTATTGTGTTATACAAAAATGTGTTAGATCGATTTAGTTACTGATTCTGAGTGGTTCCTGAAAATTTGGCACTACTTTGCAATGTAACCCTGTATAAGTATATTTATCAGAGACAAAGTTATAAAATCATTAAGAAAAATTTTGACGTCTGTGTTTCAGAATGGTTAAAAAATATTTTATTTGAAGAAACGGAAGATTTTTTATAATTCAATTATCAAGCTTTCGTCACTATCATCATTTCAGCCATACTAGGGGGTTGCCTTGCCATGAGCTTTAAACTATCCACTCAAATTCCAAGCAGTTCAGTGTCGATGCAGCTAACTGAATCGCTCAGATTCGTACTATGCATAGTAGATCGCTCTGATTCGTACTATGCATAGTACGAATCTGAGTAGATAGTTTAAAGCCCATGGTAACCCCCGCGAAACATAGGCATTCCCTTATGACTTCCCAATAGGCCGGTTGCGTTGCGGCCTCTTAGGAAGCAGCCTGCATCCACCGGCTTCCCGCAACCTTTACCCAGTACGTCAGTCTTCAGCTTGTGGGTGCACTGGGTGGGTGGGACGCACGCTGCGCTTGCCGCATGTATTATTAGGTATGTGGCCTCCATTCTTGACCCGCTAGGTAGGCAGTACTTAACTAGAACCTTTCATGAGTTGTCGGATCTGGTGAGAGTTTCACCGATAGCTAAATCGTTATGTCACTCTTGTTTAAACTACTGTATTTTTAAATCAGCGCCTACATTACATAACACAGGTAATTTTTAAACTTAAGCGGGAACTCAACTGCACCGCGTTAATGTGACTATTGAGTAATCTATTTTAAAAAACCTGTTATACTTTTGATTACATTCGTCCTGTAGATAGTATTTTAGCTAGTCGCTTGGATCACTGATCAATTAATACTAGCTTGGATCACAAGGAAAAGAAGTAACCAGTAGCGTTACTGTGATAAGATAACGGTAAAACAATTAGTCTGTTAACGTTAAGAAGTAACGAAATGTTATGTCAAAATGACAGTGACAGTTTGTTTAGCAAAAAATCTTGCTCGTTTGCTTGTATTTAGGTAGGTACATGTAAAAAATTCATAAAATTCGAAAAAAATCCAAGTGCCTGAAAATTACAGTTAAAATAATAAACATGTCAAGAAGTGAAATTCTCTATGTGAAAGACATGAACGTGGTAAGTTTTATTCGTAAATAAACTAAAATTGTGTCTGAATTAGTGGATTATCTTTTTAGCATGTTAAGATAAATACTTTACTGTAAATTCTAGTCTGAAAGTGATGGCGATGCTGGTGAGGAGGACATTTGGGACGACAGAAAGTTGAACGATGCCTATGACAAGGCATTACGGATCGCCAATGCAGAGGTTGCGAAGAGAGTAGCAATGTCGACTAACAACCAGAATAAAAACAAAGAAGGTACTCTACAGATGAATATGAAATTTATGACTATTCCAGAGGGTAGGAAACAATAGCAGAGCTTAGAAAACAGTATTTATAGTAGGATATTATTACAATCCTAACAAAGAAAGTAGTTATCAGATAGGCAAATAAATTAACTTTGCTCAGGCCAGTGTATTATTTAATAATCAAAACAAATTAATAGCCATGGCATCAAGGAATATGGATTTTTATTTTCCATCAAAGAAAGGTTTTCATTTCTCTTAATAATGTATTATTTGCAATCTATGTTCTTTTCCTAAGATTTAGGAAACCTGAAGTTTGTCTGAATGAATTAACTAACCAGGATAATCCTTTTATTATTGTGCACAACGGGGTCAAGACTTAAAAATAATTTACTTGCATTTTAATACAGTCCAGTGTCGTGTGGTGCCAGCACATTAAAAGAATTGCATCACCCCTTCTCTTCCTATGGGTGTCGTAAGAGGCGACTACAGGTGAACCCCCAAAAGAAGACGGGCAGCAGGGTCTCCTCTCCACCATTGGCCAAACTGCGATCGCCAACCCGCCTGCCAAGCGTGGCGATTGTGTCCAGCAGTGGACTGATATAGGCTGGTGATGATGATGAATATAGTCTAGTGGACTCCACAATGATCTTTTTATTGAACCTGTACCATCTGTGTATAAATATGTTACATTGATTTTAAAAAGGAGACTCAATAGGCAAAGCTATCTTTATTGCCAGTTGATAGTCAATGGGATAACATGAGTTCTGTCATAAAGTTTTAACAGCTTAACATAAATATGTTCATATCTTTATTTCTGGCCGTTCCCTTAATGCTGAGGATCATGACTGTATGTCAATCTTCTCCACTCAGGCCTGTTCTTCTCCTTCATTTGTCCGAGAATGATGAGTTTCTTCGGGCTGTGCAATGGGGATTGCATTATATGCCCAAAGAAACTCCGGATCCTTTCCTGGCACATAGTCAGCAGGCGCTTGGTGACCTTTAGCTCTTCATATATGTTCATATAATAATAATCTTATTTCATGTAGCAAATTGGCATGTCTCATCGTATTATGCGTGGGACGTCCACCCACAAGGTGGACAGAGGACCTGGTAAAGGTTGCAGGAAGCTGCTGAATACAGCCTGCTTCCAACTGGCCAACACCAGTAGCTGAAATGATGATAATGATTGTATTGACAGAAGATATTTCATTATATTTCCAGGTCAACCAGCCAATAAGAAGGACAAGCAGGCTAGCAAGCAAGGGCATTCAAAAGGCAATAAGAAGAATCAAAATACTTATTGGAAAGTGGGCATGTCATGTCGAGCAGTATATGAAGGAGACGGAGTAGAGTATGAGGCTACTGTGCTGAGAATTATCAACGACAAAGAGTGTGTGGTTAGATTTTTAGGTAAATATTTTTATTATAGCCAACAATTGGTGTTGACTTGTGTTTGCGACACAAAGGCCTCCGCAATCTTTTTCTACTGTTCATCATTCACCATTTCAGCCTGTTGCAGTCCACTGCTGGACATAGGCCTCCCGCACACAGCGCACGATCTACTACTTAATTAAATATCTAACTTAATTAATCTTTTTACTGTTAATTAAAATAAATAAACTGTAAAGAAAAAATATTGACTTGCCGTTGCTTTAAAAAAAACACATGATTTAAGGTAGAAGGGGGCTGGAGGAGAAACTTCACCACATATCACTAAGTTGCCAAAGAAACATCAGGCGATAAACGGACTACCCTTTACCTTTTTGTAGCATGTTTTTGTTTTAATTTAAATCCAATATTTAAAAAATATATATTACTTTAAATACAAGTATTGGTGGCCAAATTAAACAATTTACAAAGATAGAAAACCAGTTTATATAAACTAGTTGTTATTTAACAGCCTAATGTTGTAAAGGTGACAGCAATGAGAAAAGAGATTATACATTGCACTTTCAGGGGATTGATTTCATTCCCTTTTTATATAATTATTAAAAGGTTGATAATTTACTTGATATTAGTTAATGAACCGTATAATACTTCCTAAACTAAATTTTGTCCTACGCTTGTATGGTTTCTATATCATTAAATATAAAAAACCGGCCAAGTGCAAGTCGGACTCGCGCACTAAGGGTTCGGTACCATTATCTATAAAAACGGCAAAAAAAACACGTTTGTTGTATTAGCCCCCTTAAATATTTACGGTTCATGAGATAGCAACTTCCAGTACTTAACACAATTTTCATGGAATATGTTAATTGGTATGTAAAAGAGTGCAATTCTTTTTTTAAATTTTAGGGTATGACAATTCAGAGATAGTTACAATTAACACACTAAAACCTACACGTGGAAAAGATGAGCAAACTCGTCAGATTGAGCAAGCGTTAGATGATAACAAAACTGATGAAGCATACACAAGCCAGTCACCAACTACGGAGAAAATGGATTACATTAGCGATCGAGTTCCCAGTCCAGGAAGCACAGGTACCTTACAAGTTTGTTAGTTTTACTTTAATCAACGTTTTGTTGATCATGCGGACCAGCGATGAGGGCTGGCCCTCATCGCTGGTCAGCATAATCAACAAAACACGATATGATATGATATGATTTAGCAATTTATCGACACCTAACTGTCGCATGTCGTCACCGGCACAGACATACTCGATGTTTGGATAAAAGTTCAAGATAGCGCCTTTGTATATCATATTTTGACAGTTGGATGTCGTTAAATCTCTATCATCATCTCATTTCTATGTATTGTTTGCTAAATTTCAGCTTATTTTGTCTAGCTATTGAGAGAAGCTAGTGAGATTATGTAATTTTTAAGTATAAAACTTCTTGAACACTTATTATAAATTGCATATTATGAAATTTACTGAATGTTGTGATTTTTTGATTATTTATTTGCAGTACAGTCATTGCACAGAAAAAAGAAAAACGGTAAAAAGAAGAAGAATCAAAATCCGAAGCTACCAAATGGTTTTGAAATGCCTGAAATGCCTTTTGCGATGCCGCAAATGTCAGCTCTTAGAAATGTAAGTATATTTTACATGCAAGTGTCGTCATTAAACTAGTCAATAAGTGTCAATAATTTATAATAACTTCTCGGTCAATTCCAAAATAAGTGATTTAAAAAACCAGCCAGTTTTTGCTCCTGTGACTCTTTGTGTTGGTCACAATGCAAGCCTAGCGCGGTTGAGACGACGGGCGCGAAATATCAAACAGATGAAAAGTGGCTTTGCGTCCATTTTGTAGCGACTGAGGCGGAAGTCTAGCACAACGGGACTAAGCGAGACAGCGCGCGTAGTTTTCAAACGTTCCTGTCCGCGCGTTCTGGCCACACTGCGGGCCTAGTAAGCAAGCGGCCTAATGCGCTAGTGGCGGGAGTTGCAAACCACTTACCCAACTTCAAAATTATACTAAAAAGCGAAAAATAATGTCTAAGACACACCTAACCTAATTAGTTCTTTTTGGAGTCGGGGCCAAATGTGTTCATTCGCATTGTGTCAATATTGTTTTTCGCGTTTTACTTTTTTGACTGCATAATAAACATATTTCTGTAGCTTAGATACGCTGTACGCCTTCAACTCGGTTCTAGTGCTTATAAAATATGCTCACACCATCATAAGTTCTCTCCGACCCTAACCTAAAACTGTCTTGTAAAAATACCAAATTCTCGTCCATACTCCATAGTTAGCCAGGTATTGCTACTACTTACGTCACACCGCTACAAGAGATCGCGCGGCATTGTGGCCACCACTCGCCACCACTCGCCCCCGCTCGCCGCGCCCGCCTTAGCCCAAGCACGCACTGGTGGCCAGGCCGCGGCGGCCACCGAAATGTATCATCAGTATGCATTGTATCATCAGTGCGCGCACAGCGGCCGCGGCGGCCAATGAGATCAATGCGAGGTTACCTGCGACCCGTATTGGCCGCTAGCCGTCGCGACCACTGGGATTCGAAAAATTGTAGGATAGTAGGCCAGAGTGCACGCACTGGCCACTTTTTACTTGTTTACAGTGTTTAAATTACATCGTGATGCCTGTTCAAAAGTATTTAGTTTTTCTTTACATTGACGTGGTCGTGATTAGTCAATCTTTTCTTTGTTTTATCTTATTTTTTGAAAAAGTTCATCAAACGAGGACTTGGCCATTCTTAAATAATTAAAAAACATGTCGTTTTAGGTCAGTAAAGTACTAATATGTCTGAAATAATGCCTTACAATGTCTCTCACTCAGTAATTGATGAATCCAAAAGCTTTTCTTGTTTTTTCGCTTCTTACTTGCAAGATAAACCATCACAGCTAACACACACATGTACTCAGAACTGTCAATTTTGGCCGCAGTTCTGGCCGCATGCTTGGTCGCGACACTTGCGACCTGGTCGCAATACTGGCCGCCAGTGCGCGCTTGGGCTTAGGCATTAGTCACCGCGCATTCAGGTGGACGCACACTTTAGATTATTTTTCTCTACAACAGGACCCGAATTTTTATTTTCTTATCACTTTCAGTTAGGAGGTTCAATGGATATGCCGCTTCCCCCACCACCGCCACTAGCGCTGGGCGCGCGATCTGAGTGCGAAGAACAAGCCGTATCGTCTATGCTGCTCAGCTGGTACATGAGCGGCTACTACACTGGCCTGTACCAGGGACTTAAGAGGTGAGTCTATGCTGCTCAGCTGGTACATGAGCGGCTACTACACCGGCCTGTACCAGGGACTCAAGAGGTGAGTCTAGCTGCTCAGCTGGTACATGAGCGGCTACTACACCGGCCTGTACCAGGGACTCAAGAGGTGAGTCTAGCTGCTCAGCTGGTACATGAGCGGCTACTACACCGGCCTGTACCAGGGACTCAAGAGGTGAGTCTAGCTGCTCAGCTGGTACATGAGCGGCTACTACACCGGCCTGTACCAGGGACTCAAGAGGTGAGTCTAGCTGCTCAGCGTGTACATGAGCGGCTACTACACCGGCCTGTACCAGGGACTCAAGAGGTGAGTCTAGCTGCTCAGCTGGTACATGAGCGGCTACTACACCGGCCTGTACCAGGGACTCAAGAGGTGAGTCTAGCTGCTCAGCGTGTACATGAGCGGCTACTACACCGGCCTGTACCAGGGACTCAAGAGGTGAGTCTTTGCTGCTCAGCTGGTACATGAGCGGTTACTACTACACCGGCCGGCAGACTCGAGCCAATTTAGAAAGGTTTGTTTTTTAAGTGACCCGAACCGGCATTCGACTCCGGGACCTTTTGCTTTCAAGCCGGATCGCCGCACCACTACTCCACAAGACTAACAAATCTTTTTCCAACTCAGTGAGCCTATTCTACGTATATTTTAAATTCTATTAATTATTTACAGGGCCAAGGAAAATCGCAGAAACGTCTAACAATAGTGAAAAAAATAAAACAAACTCTTCACGTATTTTATTTTAATCTCGCATAAAATTAACTTAACATTATAATAGACATGCCGTTATCCTTGTAAAATAAATAAAATTATGCCTCCAGTTTTCTGTTCAACTATGTACAAAAATATACATCTCGATGCCTTTTTAATGATACATATTTTTTAATTTTAGAAGGTAATTTCCTATCTGATTGGTGGGTTTGATTAAAATAATGTTAAAATGAGATAGCATGAATATAGGTAATTATACTAGTTCATATTTTTTATTACAAAACTTCCTTTTAAAAGATGATTCTACCGATCTCATACAACTTCGCAAGGTTTAACATCGAAATCTCAATAAAAAGTTAATTTTCTTGTGAAAAGTTAATTAGTTTTCAATTTTGATATTATCTGTTCCACAGGAAAAGTTAATTTATTGGTAAAAACATATCTTAAATGGAAGTAAATTAATAAAAAAGCTATGATGTTTTATATAATATCTTTTCTTGATGAACTTTGTTATCATGGATAAGTAGTTTTGATCTTAAAAAGCATGTTTTCCATCAGTATAAGAAATAGTTAGTTATAATTTGTTTGAATAAAGTTTTTCAACTATTATTTTGAGTTTCATCACTGGCCTCCTAAAATTAAACCGTTAAACGCTTTCGCAGATACAAAATGAACAGTATCAGAGTTGAATTGTTTTTACTAAATTAAGTTCAGATTTGCTAGTTAAGCCGGGTATTCATAATATATAAGGCAACATTTGTTAATAAACACTGTTTATAAACAGTTTATATACAGTGTTTCACAATGTTTTTATCATCTCTGTAAACAGTTTATAAACAAAGGTGGTGAAACATATGGAACATGTTGTCCTAGCAACAACTGACAAGTGTGGACTGCCAAATTTCAGAAAGTGTTTATGGTAAACTTGTTTAGAAACTCGTCATAAACAGTTTAACAACAAATGTTGCCTAATGAATACCTGGCTTTATGCAAAACTAAATTGTTGTTTACATTATTCGCCAACTAAAAGATACTTGCGCGGACTATCGTGCTTTCACACAAGGCGATTTAACCGCGCGACTTTAGTCCATATAAAAACGATTCGCGCGAATTATTTGTTAAGTCTACCCAATCTTACCCTTTACGTTGGGCCAAGCGGACCTTTACGTGTCTTTTGCTTTTTGGATAAATTAATGAGATATCAGATGATATTTGCGCAACTTCACAGCTAGTTCATATTGTATCGCCGCTAAGTCGCCTAGTGTGTAAGCACTAAACAAAGTTTCTACCTGTCTGGATTGGGCCTAAGTAAATAGACAGGAAAAAATATTTTAATATTGAATTTGAAAAATAACCATTAATGAATTCCCACTCATTAACACCGAACTGAGTATTAAAAAATCACACATAATTACAAACAGGCAAAGTATATTCTATAACAGTTTATATTATTTTCCATATTTGCACACTAGAGCTCATCCACACTGCGACTTATGGCATCCGCCATCGGCGATTTTGCGACTGCATCGATGCTCTATTCCATTGCGTTTTCGCGTCTTTTCACTTGAGGACGAGTTCTAATCGCAGTTTTCTTTTCGATTACATATGCTAAAAGCCGCAGTGTGGGCGGGCCCTTTAAATCTCACAGTCATACACCAATTTAATACAGCTAAAAGAATGACTAAACTTTCGTATAACAGATTCATAAAACCATGGCAAGTTTATTCATGAGACATGAATATGAACTAACAATATTTACAAGTAGCGAAATATACAAACATGTATCAAAATATTATTTATTTGGCACATACGGTCTAATAGATCTTAATATCGGGTGTAAAAAAAGGCTTAACCAAGCCGAATACCACATATTCTACGTATTATTACGATCATTTTTTTCTTTTACACTATACCTGGGAAATGACGGGTTATCGAGTTATTGACAGTCAAAGTTACAATTTTTTTTCAAAGATTTTTACAAAATTGACTTCTGTTTGATAATACTAAACTTTTTTACAAAGAAACATGATAAAAATTTTCAGTGCTTCTTTCATAAAAGGCCTTTAAAGGGCACAGCCGGCAATGAATCGTGCGCAGTGCTCTCGCGCCACCCGCTCGCCCGCCGACCGCTTACACAACAGGCATAGTCTGTGGCGTGCGCGCTATACATTGCGGGTTAGAAATAAGTTTTTTTTTATGATACCCAAAAATAAAAGTCATTTCCCAGCAATTATTTTTATTGCATTCTACTTGGTTTTATGTATAGAATTTGTGGTATAAGGCTTGGTTAAGCCTTTTTTTACACCCTGTATAAAAAACAAAGTCGGGTTTGTTACAACACTTGTAACTCGAAAACGGCTGGACCGATTTTCATGGTTTATAATTTGTTGGATTTGTCGCTGCCCCGAATAGCAGAATAAATTATTTAAACATTGGAAAAGCTGATGAAAAATGATATTAACTTTTAGGCGGTACGAACTCGCCGGGTCAGATAGTTTAAAATAAAAAAGATCTTAAAATATTCGCCAGACAACTCACCAATTGTCATAGTCCCTATAGGGAATAATTTTATTTATTTGTTACGAAGTACCAGACTTTTTATCCAACGACGTGACCCAGCACGCCTGGACGTTGGCCAATTAAAAAAAAGTAGAAACCGAAACCAAAATGTGGCAGTTAACCTTTTTGGACTCGGTATCGATTGATTGAACCCATAGACTTAGGATTCGCTACGTGATTGAACCACTGATACTTGGTACCTAACTAAATACATACAGAGTACAATCAATTGAATTGAACTACTGAAACTTAAAGATATTAAAATCATTTTTTTTAAATAGCAACAAATCAGTAACTCCCGCTGGTTCCGCGTTTGATTATTTTTTTAACTAACTTCCAACAACCTATTGTAAAACCGTGTGTGCCTTAACTCATTAAATAAATCGTCCAATTTTGAACTCTTGGTGCAAAGTTAAAAGAGTGAGACTTCAAAGAGTCGGAGCTGAGTGTTGTGGAAATCAACCAATGGATAGATTTACTTTATTTTAACAGCTCGGCTTAGTTCCGCTAAAACATCTACAAGGTATTTAGCGGAGCTAAGATAAGTTTTTTAATTTAGCTATTGACCGATTTCCACAGAACAGCCACGGTGTTCAAAATCTCAGCTGTGTTAGCGCAGCCACTAGGGCTTCTATTAATTTTCTAAGCTCAGAAGGCATACATCGTTCGTTCGGAAATATAAACCTAACAAATTAAAATAACCAGTCACTTGGGTCAATCCTTTTACAAAATATGACCAACTCAATCTAGCCGTTTACAAAACACGACCAATTTCGAATTCAATGTGACAAAGCTTTGATTCAAGTGAATTGATATTTTAATTGGATCAGATAATCGTCCGAAAGAACGAGTCTTTCGTAGTAGATAGACCTACTGTACCGCTACGCCGGGTTTTAATAAAACTGCGTAGGTAGATTAGCTTCGCCTCGCTGAAGTTTGATAGCCGATAAATCCGTATCTTACCCGAAGGATGCGGCCGCAACTAGATCTTAACGCCTAAAGTCTAAATAAAACTCCACTGCGTCATGTGACTAGCAATGCCGACAACACGCAGCGTTTACAATATTTAACTATGAAAACCATGCTTGGTTTATTTGCTTTACGCCTGAAATCTCATTTAAATATTGTCACAGAATGAGATTGGCAATTGTGACAGCTATCTGCACCTCTCTCTTTCACAGCATAGCGAGCGACCGAGAGATATTTCCGTAGGTAAGCGATTTTGCGTTTTCCAAACGCACACTTCAACTGTGTAGTTCAAAAATTTGCACTAACCTTAGAATTTTTGTTACAAAATTAGCATGCTTAAATTTAAGTCAAGCCGTGACTCTAATTTGAGTCTCCTAATATTGTCTGTGGTCTAAAACGGCGCATATTTCGAAATAGTTTGACCATAAGTGTTGTACCACTCCATAAGAAGCTCACGGGGGTGGATTATTTTGCATTATTATGTCAAATCTACAGGTCACTTAGCCGTAGAAGTTCACAGCGGTAAAACGCATTGCTTCTTAATTCTTGCATCAGATTACGTCATTGCACATAAAATATAAAAAACCCTTCCGCGCGGTACAGCTCATGTGGCCATACTGTAATAGATTACTTGTTCGTGTCGTCATTATACAGTATATTGTCGATATACGTTGTCGTATCAAAGTTCATTTTTCTCTCACAGTTTGAAACCAAAGATTCGTTGCGCACAATGTGAACTCTATTTCGTTAATAATAGAGGTCACACTAGCGTGCTGAGTTCGTGAGTATCGTGGCTGAGGTCGATGGTGGCTGGTGGCACTCCCGGGGTGACAGCGCCCTCTCCCGGAGGTGTGCTGGTTGGTGGTCTGGAATCAGAAATAAACATTTATCGTGGAGAAAAACTAGTCTGTATGATGAAGGTAAACAAGAAGCGACATTTAGAAATTTATCCCCTGGGGATCAAATAGCCTAGGGGATGAAAGTTTGTACTGTTTTATTTTGAAACTAGACTTGTGTGTGATTTCAGATAAGTAATTCTAGCCGTAGGATTGGTGTTAAGAAATATAGATGAATAAATAAATATATTTATTCATCTATATTTCTATTATTTATAACAACATCACATAAATTGCTCTGATCCTAAACGTCAATAACACTAACCAATTTGAATGAAGTTTTGTACAAAGAATGCTTGAACTCTAATGAAGGACATAGGCTACTTCTTTTAAAATATTTTTTTATTAGAGTAAAATAGGGATGATAAGCCGTTACATAACCGTATTCCACGTGGGTAAGTAGGTACATAAACACGGCCACGAAAGGGATGAAAGAGGGGTTGAAAGTGTTTACAGAAACTCACCTAATAATATAAGGCCCTCCTTGCTGCAGCAGCGTTATAGGATGTGTATACGGCGCCCCAGTCATACTATGGAAGCTCAGGTTTCCCAACCCCGTGTTATTTAGATGGCCATTGCCCAATAGAACGCCATTAGACGTGTTAAGCGTCGGTGGCGTAGTCGCGAGCTCTTGCGTGCGAAGAGCTTTGACTAGGTTCGTCTTCTCTTTCTGCCACACGAACACGTTGTGGACCATTGCGCAGCCGCAGAAGACTATCCCCACTCCGATGAACACTGACGTCACAATCGCCGGTGTAGAGTGGAACTGGATGAATGTGTAGAGGATTATACCTGAAACGTATTTTTTTTTATTAAAGAAAATGAAAGAGTTATTCGTTGCTAGCCCAGTTGGTTATCTGTTATCTGGACGCAGCATGGCTAAATCAATGAATCAATATCTTTTCAACATCACATACAACTAGCGGCACGGATGTTGAGCGCTGGGCGAAAGTTGCGCAGAAGATCATTACTATTACATGATTGGCTAGTCGCTGCGCCTTTACCGCCGGCCGTGATTGGTTGTCTAGTACACGCGTCTGATACGATGATCGTCTCGTAAGATGCGCAAAGCGAACCTCACTCTTTGCCCCAGCGCTCAAAATCGATGCACCGTAACTGTACTTGCTCTGATCCTAAGTAGATAAAGCTACTTATCTAGGATCAGAGCAATGTGTGTGTCGTTGTCCATGCAATTAGTGTTATAAAAACCGAGATCCGAGACAATATAGAAAGGTTAATTTTCTATTAATTAAAAAGTAGGTTTATTTTTATGAGTTTGAGTTACTTGCAACTCGCCATGACCTTTGAGTAAAACTTAAACTCATTACTGTCAAAATTCTCAATTCATCATCATCATCATCATTTCAGCCACAGGACGTCCACTGCTAAACATAGGCCTCCCCCAGTGACTTCCAGATTGGCCGGTTGGAAGCGGCCTGCATCCAGCGGCTTCCTGCAACCTTAACCTGGTCGTCTGCCCACCTTGCGGACGCTGCCAGAAAGACTTCTCAATTCACTTGCCATAAATAGGGGTATATTTGTCCACTATTTTGTGGGTGCTATTACAACTGAATGGTTAGGTCAACTTTAAGGCTGACATTGATTTATAGCGAACAAATTGTTTTATAAATCATCAATCATCTTAAAAAATAAAACAGTTGCTTGTTGCTATACAGGGTGCGTCTTGTAAGGTGTCAAGTCAGTGCGAGGTGATGGGTGAAGACCATATAGCTATCTATTTGACCCCAATGTATGTTCTACGTAATTTATTTATTTATTTCGGGAGTTATATCAGAGGAGGGAGAAGTCCCCGGCTGTCACGACAAATGCAGAGCGGGGGGCCTTTTTGATACAAGCCTTCTTGTAATTATTTTCTTGTTGTATTTCTCTTTTTATGTATTTGTGTCAAATAAACCATTTCTTTAAAGGATAAAATCCGAAATAAGATCATCAGGCAGAGGACTAAATTACCGGTCATAGTCCAAAAATGTAGCAAGCTTAAGTGGCAGTGGGCTGGCCACATCTGTCGCAGAACCGATGAAAGGTGGAGTAAACGGGTTCTCGAGTGGAGACCACGACTAGGCAAACGTAATGTAGGACGCCCCCCAGCTCGATGGACCGACGACCTTCGGAAGATGGCTGGCAGTGGATGGATGAAAAAAGCGGGAGATCGTGTTCTTTGGCGCTCTTTGAGGGAGGCATACGTCCAGCAGTGGACTGCAATAGGCTGAGATGATGATGATGAAACCATTTCTATTTCTCACTACGTAGTAATACTGACCTGTTAAAAATACTGGTATTGAAATAAAGAAGCCTCCGACGGCGCAAACGCGGGTGATCGCCGACTTCTGGAGGTATTTGTTTGATCTGAAAACAGAAAAAAAAAATGGTATTTAACAATAATAATGACAATAAAACTGATTGGCAAAGAATTTTATATCTTACAACAATTTGAAAAAAAAGTATTCTGACGATCGACTTCTTGGAAGAGAGGAAATTAACGATCGACTTTGCTATTACCTAGTTCGCGTTGGACTTTACAAAGCCAGTGATCTTGTGTTCGAATACCGCGCATCGAAAAGTAACTGAGCAAAAAAGTTTAATAAAAAACTAAAAACCGACTTCAATATGAAACTAAAAAGCGAAAAATAATATTGACTAAAACATACCTAATCAGTTCTTTTTGGAGTCGGTGCCAGCCATCGAGAGTTAAAATGTTTTCATTCGCACCGACTCCAAAAAGAACTGATTAGGTATGTTTTAATCAATATTATTTTTCGCTTTTTAGTTTCATTTTGAAGTCGGTTTTTAGTTTTTTTATAACTTTTTTATTTTAAAATTTTAAGTGTTAAGTCCTCTATTTTTTCCCTCCTAACTTCGCCAAAAATTACTTTACAGCAAAGTAACCTTAACTCATATTGGTCCTCTATGGACTCCCCATCCAATGGTATGATAAAAATAAGGTGTTATATAGGGTCAATTTTTCGACGAATATTTTTAAGTCTTAAGAAAAGGGTTTACCTACACTCCAACCAGAACGGCGGCTATTTTGGTGTCGTAACCATAGGATAAGGTCTCGTGTTAAATAACAGGTTAAATTAAGAAAGGAACTTTCAAATTTTTTTTCGTTACTGGGTGTGCGGGTATGCCCCCACATCACCAGCCTATATCAGTCCACTGCTGGACACAGGCCTCTCCAAAAGGAGGATTTGCCATAATCGCCACGCTTGGCAGGCGGGTTGGCGATCGCAGTTTGGCCAATGGTGGAGAGGAGACGCTGCTGCCCGTCTTCTTGTGGCGGTTCTCCTGTAGTCGCCTCTTACGACACCCATAGGAAGAGAAGGGGTGGTGCAATTCTTTTAACGTGCCGGCACCACACGAACGGTATGCCCCCAGTAAATAAAAATTGGCGGTCTGGTACCTCATAAGCTCCACGTCTGCTCAACACACTGCGAAATACGTTCTGTCGACAAATTGCAGTATTATCTTCTAACTCCAATCCGTTAAGGAGTTCTGTGGCTTCCATCATCAGGTCAGCAACATGACATGATGATTACCAGACCCAAAAATCAGCATCGAGTCAGAAAATATATGCAAAACATTATGGGTGCCTATAAAAATTGAGGGTTGCCCTCGATTTCCCAGGGATCCCATCATCAGAATCTGACTTGGTGGAAATGGGACCACCTCGGGAGTATACCCTTTCAAACTAAAAAATAAATTTTTAAATCGGTCCATAATTGACGGCGTAATCGCGTAACCTACAAACAAAAAAAAAAAAAAAAAAAACAACATTCAGACGAATTGAGAACCTCCTCCTTTTTTTGGAAGTCGGTTAAAAATAGTATGTAGGAGCATTTTGTAGGTATGTATAGGACACAGTCATGGATTTTTACAATGTAAATTTATGTCATTGTAAGTAAATATTTAATATTTATCCGACATTAGTCGCCATAGTACCTACAAGCTATGCTTTGGAGCTAGTTAATGAATGGCGTTAAAGTCAACGGTCTCACTCGGAAAAATAACGTTTATAAGCTATCAGATACTTACTTGATAAAACATGATCTGTATTTTTAAAATAGTCAATTTTAAATGTAAGTAAAGTCGTAAAATGAATTTCTTTTTGGCAACACCAATTGGTGTAGTAGGTATAGCTTTTACTAGGGCTAAGAATTGGGAAATCCCGGTCTCGGAAGAACCGGGAAAATTTCAGTTCTTTTGCCGTAAATTGGAACTTTTGGTATTAATGCTCTACATTATAGCCAGCTTTCATCGAAATAATACATATTTTCCTATACCCATACCTTTAGCTACGCTTAAATATTCATTGAATAAGATTTTCGGAAATTATTGGCCCAATCGTTTAATTACGCAAACATACATAAAATGCATATAAAATTACACAATACTGCAATTTGAGAAGACTGCGCACTTAAAAGTCTTCATAATTTAGAAGCAATTCAAATAAATAATGTCCCACCTTACCTATTTTGAAACATATGTGTTTCGTAACGTCTCTTCTTAAAAGTTGACACCAAATAATAGAATTACTTAGCATATTGCGAGTAGCTGCGTGCTTGCAGCAAAGGATTTATGTGATAATAACTTAAGACATTATGTATTACGTTACCTTTTGTACAAACTATTGTACCTAGTTACTTTGGCCTATACTAAAACCTACAATAAACTAAAATCTTACAAAGGAATTTTTGTTTTACATGTGACTTTAAAGACTAATACCTTTTTTTTTTCTTTTTTTTGAGATGGGCTTACTCTTGACCCCAATCTTGCCCTAGAGCATAGATGGGATCTACGATGGAGCGAGCTTGCCCAGAAGATGCCTATTCACTCTGGACTTAAAGAGAGTCAGGTTATATGCACTCGGAAATACCTAATACCTTATAATACCTAATACCTAATTACCTAATAGTAATACATTGTGTTTTACATGCAAAAAACAGCCTAGGGATACTTATATCATTTTAAGTAGTAGAGCACTTCCTTGGTCGACTATACAATAAAAAAATCATAAGACTATCAATTGGCCTGGTCTGATAAAGCCATGAGGTGGACGATAACTCTTCAATGGCTACATCATGATAAGGAACAATTTAAAATCGACGGTGAACTGGTTGTAGACTTCTAACGGCACAGCGCGAACGCACCTGTTCTTCGGAATTAGGGTGACCAAAGAGGTTATATTATATTTGATCTTTTTTTTTCATTCTGAAAACTATAACGGCCTTACTACAAAAAGATAGACAAGTGTTGAACACGTGTTGAACACCCGTTTACAGATAAGTCACCCAATTTAAAATGTTTGTTAGTAATATGTCTCGAATGTCAGATAGATGTGTCAACATTTCAAATTGATTGATTAATTTTAGACAAGTGTTTAACGCTAGTCTATCTTTTTGTAGTAAGGCCATAAAGCTTTAAGTGATTATGTATGTACGGACAACAGCTCGTCGACCTACCACAAAATGTCAATTTTTCTCATTTGAAAAGGATCTCTATATGTCAGGCTTAAAGTTGAAAATCTATTGGAGAATTTTTAATTTTTGGGGTAGGTCGACGTGCTGTTGACTGTACCTAATTGGGCAGAATCAAAGATATCACTACGATGATTTTAAGAAAACCCATTCTTATAGAGATAAAACGAAGAATGTAATGAGCTGCACTCAAGAGAATTTTTAGAAAATCCATCCTTAGGAAGAAATGTTTTTTAGTAAATTCGAACTATGCGCACATGACGTCGCGAGGATTTGTTCAGTTAGTATACTTTCGTACACCAGAGGAAAAGTTATGGCAGTAATAGCGGTTACAACAACATTTACAGATTAGAAATGAATGACCTAATTGACGTAATGGCGGGCTGAATTTGACATGAACGTCCCTGAGTTTGAGTTCAGGTTTGGGTCAAATTGGAACACTCTTTTTGGTTAATTATTTAAATAAATTGACTTGTGTTTGGTGCTGGAAAAAGCTATTTTGTGATTCACCCGTACAGCACACCTGATGACCAAAGTTAGATTATGCCAATTATTAGGCCCACTTGCGCATCTCAGGATTAGCGATTTAATCCCGTAACACGTTGTTATACATCAATCTATAGCTGTCCGTTTGTATGACAATGATAGAGACAATGATGTCTTAAGCCCGGTTCCTATATCCTAGGTTGGTTTTGCTAACGGATGGTAGGAATTGTCAATTTGACATACTCAAAAGCGTTCCTATAAATGACGCTTCGTCAAATTTTATAGGAACGATTATTATAACGGCTCGTTTCTTTTGACACCAATACGATCAGTTGCTGATGTACACTTACGCATAGTACAATATAGGAACCCGGTGTTAATCTCGTACTAAACTAATCCGTTTGTGCGCAAGTCACCTTTAGTGAGAGTTAACTGTCTCTGTTTTTTTTATTAGAAGTGTGTCCTCCTTAACGTCAAATTTACTGTCACCCTTGGTTCATACTGTAGCCATATTTACGCTATAACCCTGTAAAGACCACAAGGCTAAGCTTAGACAGGTTTATACCAGCAATATGATATCTTCCGTTGGGTACGCTCAAAACGTCGGGTTTCTTGGCTGTCCGGCGAGTTCCGACGGATATGAAGTAATGAACGTAATAACACGTTCATTGATATATCATCAATACAGTATTGATCATATTAGATTAACAGTTAGGACTAAATTAATGAAAATGTGAAGGTTTAGAAAAAAGTCAGTTCAAGCGCTCTTAAAAGATTGGGAATATTTATCGTTTTTTTAATCTTACAGTGCAATAAATCAAATAGACTGCATCTCAGGCAATTCGCAACTGTAAATCCGTTTAATTTAACTTTTTTAATTCATAGTTTTGGTGATACAATTTCAATTAATTTCGAGTTTGGGCAATAAAAACCTGTTATCTTGATGTCATAATCACCCACCGTATTTACAAGCTCAAACCTAAGAATGAAACAGAATGGCCGTAAAATTAGAGGTAATTACTAAACCCCACAAAATGTTTACAAAAACGGTTGGTAAAGAGACATTTGTGCAGCCAACGGTTTTGCCACCAACTGCCAGTTACGGCTCGTTGCACATAGTGCAGCTACAGTTAAGATCTCTTTCAAAGTGTAATTTACTATATAGATTCAGACGTAGTATTTCAGAAATATATTTTAAATTATCTAAAACAAACATTGAATAAAAATAAAACAGAAAAATCATAATTCTTAGTTTTACGACATGCCATCAAATTTTATATCAATCATGACTTCTAAATTGACAAATCGCATGGCTGGCTTACAGATAGGTATACCTAGTTAGCACATGTTGAAAGAGAAACAAAAAAAAAACAAGTCTTATCTTTCGTCATCATCATCATCATTTTAGCCATGGGAAATCCACTGCTGGACATATACCTCCCCCAACTTATCTTTATCTTGATATATCTTTACCACTGATCAGGCAATATACCACTGATCTATATATACCACTGATTAGGCAATATATTGTACTAAACGAAGATTGAAAACATTTCCTAGATTCTGTGAACGTAGGTGTAGATTGCTTATCTTGCGAACGATATTATTTTATCCTTCCTAAATATAAAAATGAGCCCACATAAGTATAGCTTCCGCGTTCAAATCATATTAATGACCAGTATATCGTTTTACCAAAATAATATGTTAATACATTGGGTTTGTAGGCCAATTAGTAGTCTGACATCTCGCCACAGAATACATAATAGTCTAAGATCTTGCCTTTCAAGTTTTAAATCTACTCATACATTACCAAAACTGTTTCAAGGTTTATCGAGAATGTATCAAACTTAAAAATAACAAGGACACACTTCAGTATAGAGGTACATAGTAAATAGAGGCGTTGCCAGAGGAACGGTATTGGGGGTTCAGATCTCTCCCCAAAAAAATTAAAATTAACATTAATTACAATAAAATAAGGTGAGCCGAGCGAGTCGTCAAAGCAGAACTTGAAGATCACTTCTGTAATTTTACATTCTTTTTACAGTTTTTTTTAACCTTATACTAAATACCCCTGATACTAAAACCTGTCTACGCCCGTGATAGTAAATATGAAAGAATTGAAAGTTCTTTAACAACTGCACAGCTGCTGTAATACAACTACTTTTAACATTGTTATGGGACCAACATTGTTATCTTATCCCTATCAAAGTATACGCAAGTTAAAGTAGCAATGGGTTGGTCACGTGGTCACATTTACAGCTGTGATACAGTAGAACCTATTAATAATGGAGTGGACGTGTTCTTGAGTAGAGTCCGCGATTAGGCAGACGCAGCGTAGAGCGTTTTTCGACAAGGTGGAGCGAATGTATACATATGCAAAGCAGCGAATGGAAAAAATTACCAGACCAACCTTAGTGGCGTGCATTGAGAGAGTGAGAGAGAGAAAATTCATATTGACAAAATGATTGCTATTGAACAAAATTGCGAAAGTTCCATACAAAACGTCGTATTCCATCTGTCAATAGAAATCTAAGTATATTCAGTGTTTTTTCAGGGTTCAGTACCCAAAGGGTAAAACAGGACCCTATTACTGAGGCTCCGCTGTCCGTCTGTCTGTCTGTCTGTCCGTCTGTCACCAGGCTGTATCTCATGAACCGTGGTAGCTAGACAGTTGAAAATTTCACAGATGATGTATTTCTATTGTCGCTTTAACAACAAATACTAAAAACCAGAATAAAATAAATATTGAGGGGCTCCCATACAACAAACGTGAATTTTTTGCTCATGTTTATAGATAATGGTGTCCGGTGTGCGCGAGTCCGACTCGCACTTGGCCGTTTTTTTTTAATTCTTTTTTTATTTAATTATTTCAAACAGAGGCAACGCAACGCTTGTATGCAAACAATCACGGTTAAATATCAGGATAAGATAACGTTATCAGCGGGTACCGCGTTACCTTATTCGTAAGCCAGCTGACTGGACCGGTTTTACTCTCCGTCGCTACGCTATACGACGAATTCCAAGCTACAGGTACGTTCTATAGGCTAAGTCAGTGTTTGTCAAACATTTTCATGGTGCCATCCTATTTTGGCACTTTTTTTCATGCTGTACTGTAAAGTTTAAAGTGGAGCCGACTCTTTTAATAAATACTTATAGGTACTAAAGATTTATGAGTAAATGAGTAAACTATTCTTCTGGGCAATCCACCTAACAATATTTATCTGCAACAATCAATATTTAATTGTAAGACCTTACTTACTGCTTTATGTGGCAAAGCAGCTATAACAATACTTGTATTTAGTAAGACTCATTTAAAATTATTAGTTCATCAATCTTTAATAAATAATAAAGGGACGATGTACAGGTTAAAATTGTTATAGGTATGGTTGTCTATTTTTGAAAAATATGAAAAATGGTTTAGTCTGGTATTTTCGAAGGCTTATAATGTGCATACAGATAACCATTCAGTTTCCGAGCAGTTCAAAAGAAGGCCTGTTATAACAGCTCATGTTACGGTCCCTGATAGCAATCGCTTCGAATATGAAGAGTGAAGGCTTGCTATCTATAGTGCCAATAGAAAAGTCGATCGTATTATGGTACCTGGATGAGGAACGGGACAAAACCGTTAGGAAAGTTTAAAGTTGTCACTTATTTATGTGACGTCATAACGTCATATCACTAAAACGGAGAACTCACTGAAATAAATATTTTAAGAACCATTGGACCCAGCTAGAGCAATCGTGAACATTCCTCGTCGTTCCAACCGTGAGATTTTGTTTTGCGTGCCACGCGGACGAAATGGCGGGAACGCGCCAGTCGATTGTTTTGTTTTACGATGCGTTCAAATCGAATTTTTAACTGTGCCGCGATTATAGGTCAATCTGCGGCACAGATAAAAAAGGTTTTATTTTTTTATTTGTGAGCTTGTCAGAGTTATTATCACTTACAAGTGAAAACGAAGCGAGTTCTAGAGATGTCCTGACTGCCATTGAGTTGATTCACAGCACAGCCAGTACATTTTGCAGGTTGGTAGCGTATGCTGAGTTGTGATAAAACTCTTTTGGAGATTCCTATGGACAAGTATTTTTTTATCTTCGGTATAAAGTCAATTTGAGTCAGCATTTTCACAAAAATGTGAAAACGGTTTAGTACTTATTCTGTACTATTCTGTATTGAGTATTCTTACTTTATTCTATATTCGTTATCGTCTGTATTTTTTTGCTTTTTACATCGAAATGCAAGCTTGATAACAACACACGACTGTAACAAACCCGTCTAGCAGATAGAGTAGAGACTCTACCTGCTTTCACTGAAAAATACGACCTTTACCTTCGCAACAATGACTTAACTTGCATATCTCTACATCATTACTTTTTGTACAGGTACGACTCACAAATTCTTTACGTACAAAAAAAATTTAGAGCACTCGTCAAAATTTAAAAATATTTTTGGATGACTAGTTGTTAGGTACCTACTCTGTTTTTGTGCTAAAGCCTTGACATGTTTGCTACATACAACACAAGTTATCTTTCGCAATGTTGTCAAATCCTATTAAGATTATAAATGCACAAGTTTGTAAGTATGGATGCATGGCTGTTTGTTACTCTTTCACGAAAAAACTTAAATGAGTTTGAATTAAATTTTGCACCCGATATAACTCAAATCTAGCAAATTAATTATTTTTAATGCTACATTAAACAGGAACAGCATCAATTGGTTGTCGATGGTAATCTAAATTTGGATTTTTGTCTTTAAATCAGGCTTAAAATCTTTTATACGATTTACAAATTATAGTACCTATTATACAGTACATCAGAATTTTACAGAAAGGTGGTCAAGAGAGATAAGACAGTGGGCCATTCATGACCACTGATACAAATGACCTCAAGAAGATTTGTGCGAGTAGAATTTGGACATATGTGCACAGACAGAACTGAAAGAAGAACTAAAGAAGAAACGCGGTGAACAGTAGTGGGTAAGTATAGGCTGATTACATAGATACTTAGATATTCAAAAAAAACTAAAAATATCACGAATCCTTGTACCTTGCTTAGGACATCCGCTTGAAATTTTTTTTAGTACACACTCAGTTTTATAATCTGCTTTGACTTGTTTATCATCAACATCTGCTATTACCATAGACTTAGAATTCGCTAAACTTAATCTATGGCTATTACATTGTTGTTTCTACCGGTAACTTAAACCACAGCATAAATTGCTGAACTGTGCTGAAGCTATAACATGAAGCTTCGATTCAGTTAACTTTTTACTTGATTGATGTCATACTCAGTCAGTCTAAGAAAGATGTAGAAACAAAATAATTACGTTAATTGCATTCTTTAACAAATAATTTAATTTGACCACAAATAAAAGTAGCATTAAGATATCAATCTCCGTATTTCGTAACAGCAGTCATCCGTCAGACATACAAATTGGAGCATTCTTTAGAGAACCTGTCTTTTTCTAATACGTTCGGAATGAAAGGGAGACAAATGCCTTTTATTTAGTCAAGTCCCGGTGGTATCTGTGGGTTACAGCAAAAAATCTGTTGGCATGCCATGCCATTGTAAAATTTTGCTATTCGGTTTAAAATTCCTCTGCATGGCCTAATAAAAAAAATTGAAAGGTGGAACTTTTTTCAGTATTATTTGATCAGTGCTTTTTTCTAAATGTATTTTTTTTTTAATTCAACCAGCCAGGTTTTACCTTTAACACGATTCTATACTTGCCCAGCAGTGCTTTAGTGTAATAATAACTTTTTGCAGTTGTACGATTTCCTTGCATAACTAACTTATCTGAGCATGTATGCGAGTGTACTGTATGTTGTACTACTTAACTCATTTAATTATCTACTGATTTACATAGTTGATTTATATTTCGAGTCTGTTCAAAAAAATAGGGCCTTATAACATCCTGTATGTCTATGTCACGAGCCAACGTATGTAACATTGGCTCTTTATTTTTATAACACATTGTATGTGCATACTTTGGCTAGTACCTACTTTTTATAGGAACGTGTATGCCTACAATCTGAAAAAAAAATACGATTCCGATGTTGCTTCCAAAAAAAAGTTGATTGAAATTGAAAAAGTTGTTGTATATCACCAGCTGATCACGCGGATTTAACGATCGAGTGTCCTACTCTTTTGTACACCATGTATAACATAGTATACAAAATGACCACCCAGCAAAAGAACGTCGGAATGCCTTAAAATAAGATGCTAAGTTGATAAGTGTGGGCGGCGCCGAGCGGGGTCACTGGGCGAAACTAGCTTGCCCACGCGCATAGTCTTTGCCCGTTAATGGGCATTTTGCATAACACGAGAAGATGGCTTTGTATGGCAATAGATGATTAAGTGACTTTAGCTAATCTGTGGAGCTTGTAATCCTTTTACGTCTATGAACACTTTAGTTATCATTTTGAAACTCTTGATTTTCATCTGGCGTTCGTGACTCTGTCAGCTCAGTCACTGACGATGGTCCTTACATGGCATCTGATGATAAGTTCCCGTAATAACAAACTGGCGAGCGAAACAGATCACGTTTCTTGTATGGAAGCCCCCTTATATATTTATTTTATTCTGTTTTTTTTAGTTATAGCGGCCACAGAAATACATGAAAATTTCAACTGTCAACTATCACGGATCATAAGATACAGCCTGGTGACAGACGGACAGAGAGACGGACAGCGGAGTCTTAAGTAGTAATAGGGTCCCGTTTTACCCTTTGGGTACGGAACACTGAAAAAGTCTAAATTCCGTTTTGAACCGGTCATAAACTTTTCAGTCCCGATAAGCTACAGCTTGTAGCTTAAAATGCATATGAATAAGACTTTTTTGACTCAAGTTGATATTCATCTTTGACATCGACCTACAAGTGGGTCAGTATAAGGCCAGAGTGTAATATCAGAAACTGTATAATGTCGTTAAATCGTCAAAAAGCTGGTAATGTGACTGACAATAGAACAACAAAAATCTTGTTTTGGGTTGAGCCATTTTAATCGCATTACAAATTAGAAGTAATTTTTTTGTGATAATGCCGCTTCAGAAAGTGGATTGTGACGATACATTTCTTGAGGCTCTGGTACCAATTTAGTGGATTTTTAAGAGTCCTTTCTCCAGTCTGGATTCTAATTTAGTATTTTGTCCCAACGTCCCAAGTAAGGCTGGATTGGATTATCTTCTCTCTTCGTTTGCACATTTATGTTAACTGTGATTTACGCTTCACATTTCGTAAACAAACGTCACGGTTTGACAGTGACACCTCTTCTTTTCCGCTCTGGTTGTCTGTGGTCGTGTGCGTAACAGTAGCCAGTCTCGTATGGTCTATGTCACGGTTGGAAATACATGTCATCATGCTTTATGCTATGCCAAAGCTCTGGAACCACATGTCAACAATATTATTCTTCTACAGGATGTATCTTTAATATTACAAATTTTGTCGCATATTTAATAATTAAATTATTATAAGGGATTATTTTAACTGTTGTCAGCGAGTTGTTTGCGTAGCCTTTAATTTAATTTATAAACATTTCCCAGCGTCCGTACGACTAACTAGCTTCCTCGCAACCTGATAAATGGTTGAGAAATGCTAAAGGACAAACAATAAGACACTTGTTTTTATTAGAACGGCTATGTCTAAATTATAAAAATAAACTACGGCGCGTTTTTAGGAACTAACAGAAATTATGAGTGAATCTCAGTTAGAAATTGAGTGCAGTCAGTGCAGTGAGTTGTTAGGTATAGGTAGTAAGTCAAAGTTGAAAGTTTTACAAAATACAACAATGTTTTTCCCACACATTTTTAAACCACACTAATTCATAATTACTGTTTTCATTAACAATGGCCGACGAACTTAACACGTGCCCGTTAACTATTTATAAACTGCCTAAGTGATTATGAATCATCTACATAGAGATAACGGTAATCGCTACGTAAGAATAAGTAATCTCAACAAATACACTAAGCTCCAACATCGTCAAAATCCATCTGACCAATTTGAGCAAGATTTTAATTGTACAATACCTAATTAGGTATAATTGCTAACAATTTTATACCTTTCGTTAGATTTTGCTCTTCAATTTTCTGGCATGATTGCTTTTTTTAATACATATACTAGTATAACCTATTAAAATGACTATAAATCGATGCAATTACAAGTACGATGGAAGATGAGAAACGTGTTTTAATTGGACATTACGAGTTGGTTTGGTTGGAATACAATCTGTTATGTATAAACTAGGTGGGGTAGTTCTAAGAATCTAATGACAGTTAATGTTATGTTTTACTACCTTACAAAATGTGCTGTAGCACTGTAAATTGCGAACTCGTTGAATAAACATCTAATTATAAAGTCCTGTGTTCTGATTAGCTTAAATACATAATACAATCCTTTTGAGGTTACCGATGGTAGACGGTTAGGGAGTTTAGGGACTTGCAAACTGTTACTAAGCATTACCTTTGGATAGTAATTTAAAAAAAAAATCTTTGAATGTGGCTGTAATGTTTGGAAAATGCAAACCACAAAGGAAAAGGTACGGTAGTGCAATGTATCATACATCTGGCAATATACATTTCATCTGTGTACCTTTGAATATAAACATGTCTAGATAGAGTGTGGTGCTGCAATTGTCACCAAAAGAACAGGCCAGATTTGAGTGAGTAATAACTATGGTTACTATGCTAACAATTATGGGTTGCTAAGTTGCTATGGTAACAAGCGCGCCACTAAGCGGGCGAAACAAACTTTTGCGCCAATAGTTGGCTTATCTATTTTTTGACATTTATGACACTCGAACAGGGAATCGAGACAGAACATGTTACCGATGGTAGACGGTTAGTTAGGGACTTACAAAATGTTGTCGATTACAAAATGATGCCATTATATAAAGGCTTTCTTAAAGCTTTTGATAGTAATTAACGTAAATACGTTACGAATGTGGCTGTTAATGTTTGGGAAATTCAAACCACAAAGGAAAAGGTACTTATTGCAATGTAGGTATGATACTGCTGGCAATATACATACAAATTATTTGAATTAACAAATAAAAAAAAGTCTAATCGTTGATCCTACATGCAATAAAAATAGTATCATCGCAATCGCCAAAAGGATCACTGGCTCGCTGGCTCACCGCTCTCCGTGTCGTCTACCGTTTACAATTCAAGAAATTTAAACTCTATTTATCTACTCGTAAAGTATGTTATTGGTTCTCGCGTTCCGGCTGATGCTCGGAAATAATTGGGACATCATTCTATGGACGACCTTGTCCAAGGACTCTTTTTCTTGTTTTTTTTCCCACAGCGTCTGGGAGCAAGAATGTATCGTGCGTGATTTGTTACGATTTAGAACGTTATATTTTCTCTTTCTAAAAGATCAATTGGATGTTCTTTTAGCTAATGCGTAAGGTAATTTTTGGTTGTTCTATCATAGGGATAAACATTTATTGAGTATAAATTAAAGAGCTGTGCCTGAAACTTCGTTTGCGTGGACTACAGGATATTCGGTAACAAAAAAACGTTCAAATAAAGAACAATATAAATATAGAAATGTATCTCACAGGAACATTTAACCGGGATAGAAAAGTATCCTATATGTTAATCCAGATCCTGTTGTATATGTGTGCAAAATTACATCCAAATCCGTTTAGCCATTTACGCGTGCTTGAGACACAAACATCTAAACATCCTCATCATAAACTTTTGCATTTATAATATTAGTGGGATTAATATTCGCTATTTCGCTAGATAATACACTATGTATGATCTCTCAAAAATCTATCAATTAATTACACGTTTTCTGATTTATTACGTTACGATGAGTTTAATGCTCAACCCCATGGTTGTCGCGTACCAAATGGTACAAACCGATTTACAGAATAGGGTACTACCCCTATACATGGGGTTGTGTGATGTTTGTACGTCTGGTAACGGTGGTTACTGATAAGGTAGTGGAAAGTTTATTACCATCAATGCCGAAATTTATTTTTTTCTTTGTGGTGAAGAAATCAGCTGGGATGTCATTCGTCTGATCAGCTTCAAATTAGGTTTAAAAAATTCCGGGTGAAAGCTCTATCCTATCTACTGAACTACCGAGGACATAGCCAACCAGTCAAAATGTTCAAGTACCTATCTCTTGATGAGATCTTGATGAGACTTGAACGCCGCATTTTGTCTCCTAAGGTCTCCTAAACCACAAATTCGCTAAAAAATCTATGTACCGAACAGACTCTGGAATAATTTCCAGTTTTCCCTCCCTTTTTTCCCTGTCCCTTTTTCCCCTTTCCCTTTTTTGGAAATGTTACATTGTCATACTGAATATTATGCTCGTTTGCCTTCGACGTGTGAATATGTGTCGAAAACTGAACAACTTTTTCGATCGTTTTCGCAAATTCGAAAATGTTGCAACTTAAAATATTCGTACGCAATGTAATACAAGTATAATCAACTTCTGGAAATACGATCTGATGTTATGCCTTTTCACATAAACTCAGCACATTAATATAGGAACGATGTTAAGTAGAAAGTTGAGACATAAAATTCTTTAAAAACAGCCGCTGAAGTTAAATCTGATTACATGGGACCTTTTTAATGCGAATTTATTTAACGAACTTTTAAATGCTCTTTCTGTTTTAAGTAAACACCGTAATCATACTTATCTGATGCGTTTCTCAATACTACCAATACGTAGGTACTTTTAAGAAACTACTATATTTCTGTTAGGCTTAAAGATTGATTATTGCATTGAAAGTCCTTAGTTTCTGTCCATAGTTTGTCCATATAAATAATTGGAGGACACTTAGTTGTCAAATAATAATTATTCTCAATTTAATTATTCTAATGCGAAAGTAACTCTGTTCTTGTGTTCAAAAATCTAGATTTAATCAATATTAAATAATGTCCAACAGTCCAATGGAATATCAAAAGCCTGTCTAAGCTCAGAATTCTAAGTAATAGTAGATATTGCAACTAATCTAATAACCATAGCAACACTAGCCTCTAGTAAGTATAAGTACGTATTAATAAGTAGTCGCATCGCTTTTAGGTTTTCAATCGAATAATCGATACAAAACTATTACAAACTAGCTGTTGCCTGCGACTTTGCTCGCGTGGTCTCTAGTTTATTCAAGTCCCACAAAAAACATTTAACCGGGGTAAAAGGACATGTTGATCCAGATTATTCATACGTTATGTGTGCAAAATTTAATCCAAATTCGTTCAGTAGATTTTGCGTAAAAGTATAACAAACATCCATGCACTAATAAACTTTCGCATTTATAATATTAGTAGGAACGTATATTTAGGTATCGATTTATGCGAAACGGTTTTTTAAGAAACTCATTCTTAGGTCCTCTGATTAATCACGAACCCTCACAGGCTCGCATGACGCACCTTACATGCTCAAACGTGTTGAATGAACGCCGAGGTCACAAAGCAAATATTTTACAACCGGTTCCAAATCATGCACAAGGGTTACGCTTAGTTCGAGCGTGAGTATCCCAACTCTCCCATATCGAGTTCCCATACGTAAGGAGTCTCAAGTTGCCTGCCTTTCGGAAATGAAGTCAAAATTAACAATTATAACTAATCTAGTATATTATCCACAAACAATTTAGTACGTGCGTATGAGTGGTGTCTAGTGCCAATTCTTCTATAAGTATAGTCTCAGGCTGCCTGCATTTTTGGAAATAAAGTTAATAAGTCTTCCCTAAACTAGCACATTTCTCAAACGAAGGAATATTTATGTCAACACTGATGGCTCTCAATGTGTAGAAATAGCAGTTCAGTTCAGTTCAAAAATGTTAAATGTGATAAAACATTTAATTACTATCAGTATGTGCAGCAGAAAAAACCGCAAGCACAGCTTGGAGATGCCAGTTTATCCTTCCCCAAAGTATTTATCCATTAATACTGGTTCCATACCCTTTGAAAACCTGTTAAAGGCACTAGCTCTTCATCACCCATCTTAACGAAGCCTTGTTGAAGATATTAAATTTAATACCCAAGAAAAAGGCTTATGAAAACCGCAAGATTGACCGCGATAAACCTCTTCACATACACACAATAAGTAACAAACAATCAACAATAGATATTTAAGGAAACATTGCGAAACACAGTTCCCATCCCCATGATAAAACACGAGCCTTGGAAAATAGCACAGGCTTGTTTATTTAATTAAATCTGTTATCAAGAACATTAAAATCTCTTTGAACTTAATGTTGATTTTTATTGAAATTGACCCCTCACAATGTTTATTATTATAACTTACTACGTTTACTGCACAAAAAAAATTAGTCTGCTGGTTTCTCTAAATATTCTCTAGATTCCAGAAGATGACCAGATTTTCCGAATCTAAGATCATGGTTACGCGTCAGACAGAAACGAACAAAACGCAAGGAAATAATTGATAACGAAATTTAATTGAAATTCAAATCGTGTTACGATTAGTTTGAAGGTTTTTCGCCTTCTTTAAAATAAAACAGAAACAGAGAAAACTAAATAATGTTGAACTGATCGTATTTTCTTGGAAATTTGATTACACATATCGTTTTATGAATTCACAGTAGCCGTACAAACTATTCCTGATTGCATTATTATTTATTTACATAAAAATGCATGCGTTGTACATTTCCGAGTTCAAAACGTACACGTTAAGAATTTACACCGCGTCTGTCTGTTGGTTTATTTTCGGTGCCATTGCTCGCATTAGTTAGGTACTGCAGTCGGTATGTTTACATCAACTGCATATAAATTCCATACACAATTTTATCATTATTAAATTCTTTACACGTACCTTTTATTGGGTTTAACGCACTTAGATCTTTTTCCCCTTCACCACCTTTACTTTTATGTTTAAGTATTTTAATACCTCAGTATACATTGCGTTGTCTCTTACATAACCTTTTTTACAGAAGCATTTAGAAGCGGCTATGAATTCCACATTGTTGTGTACGAAGGCAACATCGTGTGTAGACGTGTCTTTAGTTCTTTGGACACAAACTACACCTGATCTTGGATTTGCTGTAAATTACCAACTCGATTCTAGTTTTAAAACGAGTTTCGATGTAATCAAAAGTATGAAATGTGAATGTCGAAGTTTTTTCTCAGAGCTCAGATAAGTTTTTCTATGAATTCCAGTAGCGATTGGTTTCCTGTTGAATCAACATTAAAATATTCACGTTCGAGTTTTAATTATTTTAATCAGTTATCGGAAACAGTTTTACGAAGTGACTTTTTGTAAAATATTTCGCACACCTACGTGTTTGGAACGTAAACATCGGATAAGTATTTCCTCGTTCAAACGCTTATAAATAAAACTTATTAATTTAGCATCTAAGGAGCTGATACATGTGTGTTATAATTCTCAACCAATATCGTGTTTTTTTGAACTTGTTAAAACATTTTTTGTTACTTAAGTTGCTCTGTTTTATGTTTTTTTTTTAAAGAGGTAAATCAAAATTAGTTTTTTTTTTTAAATACAAATGGGATTGCAGAATTTGTAATTGTTATTACGTGGAAATGAACTGGCCAAGCACAAAATGCATTTTGAAATAGTTACGTCACCATATTGTTAAAGTGACTTTCCCGCTATTTTTCATTTTACAAATAGGTCTTACCATGCACATAGCTAGCATTTGGGCTTTTGTGGGTGACTAACTAATGACTGGTCAATTTGTACACTCGGAAAGTCGGAAAGGTCATAGCCAGAGACCTTAGACTTAGAGACCGGTTTCTTTCGAGCTTGTCTGATGGCACGAATAGGTACTGGGTGAGAACAGACAGGTTGCAAATTATCTGAATAAGTAAAAACAACGGGATTATGACTATTTTTGTATGATTTTTTTCTTATTTTAAAGATAGTTAGTTTCTTAAATAAGTTCGATTTAAAAATAACAATAATATAACAGCCGATGACAAAAAGAAACCGGTTGAAACATTCCGCCTCGTTTAGATTCACGCGCGCTCCGGACTACAAAACGAGACGGTTTCAGGGTTCGAATCCTGCAAGGGATGTAGGTAGGTACTCGAGTATTTATACCTAAATCATAGATGTTTTAGTATGTTTATTTGTCTGTTACTTAATAGCCTATATCTTATTTTGGGGCTAGTTCGTTCATTAATGGGATTATTGAAAGTTTCTTTATCTTTACTTAATAGGATACGATCGGCGCAATCAGAATCGAAACAGAGAGTAATTAAGTAAATGTGAAAAAGATGAACATGGTATGAGAAGATTTGAAATGATGAATTTTATGCCCAGGGAGGGAGGGAAGAAACAAGCTAATAAGATGATGATCAAATAGCTATTCAAGTGTAGATTGAACAAATTACTAATCCTGCTGTCATAAGCAACTTGTGACAGATATCCTTCGTAAAAATCTAACAATAAGCAGATATTTTTGCATTTTAAAGACAATGAATGTCACAGTCGTAGATAGTCTATAAGTAGCGTGGAAATGTGTTTTAGTGCTCGCTCTCTAAGATATGCGGTCAGAGATATAACTACACATGTTAAGAGTTATAGACGCGGAAGGTACCGGTTGAACTAGCAGAGAGTTAGGTAAGCCAGTAATTTTAAACTTAATCGAAACTTGCGTGCTATTGCAAAAACAACATTTATAAATTGTTGAGGCAATTTTCAACTTATGTCATCGTTAAGGTTAAAAGTTAATAATTTTGTTATTTTTAACAAATGGCTTCTTTGGTTCGCATTGTTTACTAATCAATAATAAATTCGCGGCTTCAGAAATGATAATTTAATTAAATAATAATCACTGACCGTCATTGAGTCGGATTTGGATAGGTATCGTTTCTAATCGATCAATCATATTTTACGACCAATAATTTGTTTTTATAGTGGTCTCGGTAAGGCTATCATTGATGAGACAAAACTAGCTTTGATAGCGAAACACTAGGACGAAATTGTCAGGTTAACCAATTTCTTCAATACAAGCTTAGTTGAAAGAGCATTCGTTTGGATTTCGATGAAAAGATCAGGTGGAACCTGAAGCGATCGAATTATTTTTCAAGTGCATCTTTATCCGTATCACAACTAATTTAGACACAAAGAAGTAACGTTAACTGTGATACAGATACATAAAAAAGAAACAATTCTGTTAAGTACCTACAGAGCAGGCGTTAAGAAAAATACGCAAGAGTATTGTTTAAATATTGTTTTTATAATTTATATATCCGTCGCGAATACCATGATAAAAACTTACTCAGTCCTAAACTATCCACCCATTTCCAAAACCAATTGATTATCATAGGTTATCAAGACGCCATACAGTTCCAAAGCTGTGAAAATGATTGTGGTTCAATTTCATTTGCATTATAATCTGGAAGTGTGAAACTAAACCAAAAGCAATCTTATTCTCCTCATTTCCAAATACTGCGATACAATTCCTACTAGGAACTATGATCCAACTAAAATAATACCGAAATAATAATTAAAATGTAGAGTAATCAAACACCGTGAAGACAATCATAATGTACACAGTAACGGATCTGAGCGTTCTCATGAAGACAATTATGTTAATATGATTTGAAAAACTAAAGATAACAATAAGCTTGCCGACGCGTGCGAGCGAGTTATCAACCGTTGAACACGGAACGTTTTTTATCAAACCATTCACGAATAACCGCCACCCGAGACCGTTAGCACCTGCTACAGAAACGCACCCAACAAACACAAATTTTCAACATCAAACTTGAACTTGAAATCGACATGATTCGATGACATTCAAGAGGAATGCCGATACAACAGTTATGCCCAACGAAATATTTAATTAGAATGGGAAAACATCTCGCAGCCTCACTTCATCATACAGTTAAGCGTTGTGTAAGAGATAACCTGAATCGAGATAAGCCATTCGGAGGTGAAGCTTGCGTCACATACGAGCGAGCTTTAGTGCTTTCAGATATAGATAAATTTATATGCACAAACTAGTCTTCGCATTTAAAGAAATCTGTAAACCTGTTTTAAGGCATTCTTAACGGTTAAGTCGGGCCGGCGGCAACGAGCAGCCGATTCGAACTCGATCTGAAGCCGATCAATCAGTTTCTCACTCACCGTCCGTTCGGAGCCGAAGGGGAGTGCACCAACTTCACAGCGAACAGGAACTGTATTGCACACACGAGAAGACAGCATAAGTTCAGCGAGAGTGTCAACGCACACAATGCTAACGTCACTTCGTACACCACTGCGAACTCCTCGGGCGCCGTTGTGGCAGGGGCTGAAATCTTGAGCAGGAAGAGTAGCGCCAATAGCGCTAATAGCAAGCTCACGAGGCATAGGAGAGCGAGCGAAGTCAGGGCTTCTTCCGTGGCAGCTCGCGTGCTTCGACCCCGAGTTGCAGCCGGTCGAGTGGCTGGCAATCCAGGCGCTGTTCCATTAGCGATTTTTGGAGGAGATGCGACTGGGATCGGCGCGACGACCGGGACAGGAGCGGGAGCCAGCTGCGGCTGGGCGCCAGGGCTGACGCTGGCGGAGGTTCCGCCAACGGAGTGCTTCGAGGAGTCTAGGGTCGACACGTTGAGGGGCAGGTGGTGGTGCGGCCGCCGTGGCATGTTCTGGTAGCGGTGGTCGGCATCGTTCGCCGCCGGCGGCCGCTGCGCATGTTTCAACATGGCGCTCTCACGGCCCTCGCCATCCCGCCGACTGGTTTTCGGGCATTCGGGCCGGTTTCGTGCGGTGCGGTGTGCGGCGCGCGGTCGGTGCGGCGGCTCTGACTCGACTGAGCGCCCCCCTCTTACCTGCGTCCACGCGTGTGTCAATCACCGGTGCAGGGTGCAACTACATTCATTCGAGGGTACGCTACACTACCTAACCTACCCCGACAATAGGATAATGCTACTTGAAACACAATTGTCTCAAACAAATAACTATCTATTGAAATAGCAATTGTGTTTGTAAACAGCAATTAGGCAGTTTGTTTGAACAGCTACTGCACAGGTACTCGGATAGTGGAAGCAACAATGTAAATATTTGGTCTCGGCTATCTTTAATGTCCGAATTGGGTCGGATTCGAGGTTGTTAAACTAGCATTTGCATGCTAAACAATTTTACGTCAATTTGATATTACGTTGCTTGTTTAAAAGATGGACATGATTGCAAAATGGACATCGATGTAGAGTACGTAGTAAGTAGTATAGGGTCATTTTTAATTGGATTTTAATTTAATCACTTTGCTGTTTAACTCTGTTATACTTTTATGCCTTGATAAGAAACTGGGACATGAATGAGAGTGTCCTACTTTATATGTAGATAAGAAAACCTAGAAGGGAACACATTAATGGCCTCCAAACAAATTATTACAAGCTTGTTTTTATTCCAGAATAGAGATCTCTGTTACCTAGTTACTATGATTTATTAAGTTAGCAATGTTGGTATTCATTAGTCTGTGATAATTTTGTAGTTTTTCTTTAATTTTCTTAGTTTGATTTATATTTTCTGCATAGCATTTTCTGGCCTTATAATTGACTGGTAGAATTTTTGGTAGAAAGTCCAAAAATTTTTGCTGTGTTCATCTATATAAAATATAAATAAAATTATTCAATACCTAATCTCAATCATAATTTGACATTAGTCAGTAAATTTTAGGCCACACGAAAGTTTTTATTTGTATTTCATATTCATACATTTCATTTAAATTCCATTATATTTATAAATCTAACCGTGATCCGAACTTGGTCACATTTTAATTGCAATCAATAACCAACTGATATCAACTCATCATTCGTTATTCACGAAGGTATCAAACAAAACAGGAAAGGTAAACAACAGTAAACAACTACAAAGTCGCGATGCACTTGCGTCGGCTTGCCGAATAAAAAGCAACCTGCACACGACTGGCTAAATGGCCCATAAGTCAGGAGTACAGTTATCAACACACATCCATCTCTCGGCTTTATAGGCTGATTAATACATGGAACGTTAAAAAAGTCGTTGGATTTTCAACAGACTTAAGAGGGAGAGGTTCTCAATTCGATTGTTTTTTTTTGTGTGAGTTTAGGAATATCTTTGCTAAAGGTGAAGCTACTTTGATAAGTATTTTAATGAGTCAGATTAATAGTAGAATTATTCAATAAAAAAATGAAAACGGCACTCGTAAACGCGCAAAAGTAGATCAAATAGTTGGACAGCAGATTTCTGGTTTGGAATTAAATGATTCATTTAAGAAGATGACTCTATTTGTGTGCCATAAGTAGATAAATTATAGTCTATCTAATTATAGATATCTTAAAAAAACGGACCATAAAAAGGCTGAAGCAATGTACATACAACATGACGAAACAGTCAATGTCCAGCGGTGGACTATGACGTGGGTGAGATATATGATGATGATGCGCTACAGCTGGAACGACCTCAAGAAAATGGCTGACAGTAGCTGGATGAAAAAAGCGGGAGTTCGTGCTCTGTGGCGCTCTTTGGAGAAGACTTACTCCTAACAGTGGACTGTAATAAGGCTCAATGATGATAATAATTCATTGATGTGATGCCGGCGTTGGTTGCTTAACTTTAGTAATCGATACCAAAGCGCTGCCGCCACTGAGCTACGAGCTACGCCGCGGTCGTGAGTGGATGGGTGACCATTCCGACCATATTTAGTGACATTTATCAAGAGCATCTCCGTGCTTCGGAAGGCACGTTAAAAGTTGGACCCGGCCAATATCACTTGATATTGGTCGTGAAGCCTAGTCAGAGGCCTTAAGGCGGCTTGATAACATCTGACAGTAAGGTTTAGTCACTGGCCTTACAACACCCCTCCACCAATCCGCACCGGGCCCGCATGGTGGAGTATGGCCCAACCATCTCATAGTTGAGGTGAGGCCTGTGCCCTGCAGTGGGACGTATATAGGCATACTTAGGATGTGATGCCAGAAAAAGAGCTAGTGGTCTAAAGAGTTCTCATCAAAGCATTTCGCGTTTACAATTTAAAAATACTCGTAAAACGCCAGAGTGTAGACGCCCTTAAATAGCAGCTTTACAAGTTTGCAGGAAGTGGGCCCAAATGGACACCTCGGGATAAGCACAAGAATTTAATAAGTCGATGAACTTTCGTGTGGTGTGGTCGTGTGTCACGGCGATTAATATCTTGTGAGTATTAAACGGAAAAAGATGATGTTCTCACATTTTAATAAGACAAGAATTTTATTTTTTTAGAGTATATTACAGAAATAAACATTAATATTTCTTTTAATTCTTATCTTTTTTTGCGCTAGCTTCGCTCTTTTGTGTTCATTTAGTAAATAGCACAACGAGTTTTTTTTTTGTTCATATACAAGATATTCCTCGACCTCCGTAGCCGAGCGGCGAGCACGCTGGACTTTAAATGGCGCCGCCATCTCTGAGGTTCCGGGTTCGATCCCCGGTCGGGTCAATGTAGAAAACGAACTTTTCTATATTGGCTCTGGTCTGGGTGTTGTGGTACCGTCGTTGTTTCTGATTTCTATAACACAAGTGCTTTAGCTACTTACCTTAGGATCAGAGCAATGTATGTGATGTTGTCCAATATTTATTTATTAATATGGTTTTGAACAGTAGCCATAATTTAAAGGGCAATTGTGTTCGTCAATACAAGGCAACTTTTTCTATTGGTTAAACATCGCGATTTTGCACAAACAATACATATAGACAAATGCTCTCTACCACGATGATAAATTATAATAATAAAATGAAGTACTTAGTTAACAAACTTTAATATGAGTTTTTCTAGGCCCTAGCTCTGGAAACGTATTTTTGAAGCAATAGAATTCCAATTCGCATACGAAAATAAAACAACGAATAGAAATCTTTTAGTTATATCAGTTATTGCTTGTAAAATAAAATGCCTAGTCCTCTTTCGGCAGTTGAAAATGTTGGTCTCATAGTGAATTTTGTATTATAAATTAGCAGTAAATTAATAGGAGTTAAATATACTTTTTATAGGCAATTTATTTATTTATTTATTAAAAACATACATTAAGAGTTACAAATTACTTACTTCTGCCAAACTGTACAACAGTTTGTCGGCAGTAGTTCTCGTGGGTAGGTATAATAAGTTGTTTCTAATAAATAATAATCATTACGATCCATGAACTAAGTAAGTGCCTACAAGCAACGGCGGACCACTACATTACCCTACAAAAACATTGTTAATTTAGCTCAGTTTAAACTTTAAATCTTGCTATATAGGGATCATAGGTCAGTTAGTGACCATATCATATTATAAGGTAGCATAGTGGGCCGACGCAGCAGAACATAAAAAACTTACAAGTACGTTAAGTCAATAATTAGACACAATTATTAGGAGATTTCCAAAGAAATACACATCTACATAATTAGGTAACCTATTGAATAAAAAGTTAAAACATTGACATTTTGTGAGACCTATTTAGTCTTTATAATAGTCCATTCACTATTTCGAAATGCCACATCTTCAGATGTAGTCATTAATTTGCAGTCTTTCAAAACCAAGCTATTAATTGCTATTTACAAACACCTTGCTCTATCGATTAATAAAGTATACTTAATTACATACTGACGACCCAGTTGGTGTAGTGGCGTAGTAATTCGCCTTGAACGCCGAGGGTCTTGGGTTAGATTCCCGGTCCGGGTCAAACCAGAATATTATCTTTTTTAAATAGGCTCTCGAGATGTAAATATGAAACGTTTCTGGAAAAAAATATTGTCTGGGTTCATTGGGTGTAGTAATAGAACTAAGCACCTCATAGTTGAAGTGAAGCCAGTGCCCCTGTAGTCATATAAGGACGTAATATACCCAGCCTAGGCTTATTTTACTTTACCATGCCTCAAGGATATCATTATAAACATGCATAAGTAGGTACCTACTGTTATTCGTTTAGATTATCATCATCATCATTTTAGCCACAGGACGTCCACTGCTGAACATAGGCCACCCCCAGTGACTTTTAGATTTCCAGATTGGCCGGTTGGATTGGAAGCGGCCTGCATCCAGCGGCTTCCTGCAACCTTTACTAGGTCGTCTGTCCACCTTGCTGGTGGACGTCCCACGCTACGCTTTTCAGTACGTGGCCTCCATTCCAGAACCTTTCTGCCCTATCGGCCGTATTATTGTTTATTTAAGTAAACAAATGTTAAAAAAAGATTGATACCTATGCATCTTTTTATACCTACCAACATACTCGTCTAGCCCTACCGACTGAACTAAAATAGTAGCTATCCTGATATTCCTGATAGTAACAGGTTCCATGATAGGATTCCCGTGTGAACTCGATGTTTTTCTGAGAACACATGATTACGCCATCTGTTTTACATCCATCAATTTTAGATTAACTCTCAGTTTACTAGGATCACAGAATACATTTAATAGTACTATACTTGGGCCCGTATAGATATTATCCACAAGTTTAATTAATGTTTTATATAAGGTCCGATTTAATTAGTGTTCATCCTGTTAAACTGTGACTATATTGGTGGAAAGCAATCGTAAAAACCAACTTTCAAATGTCTATCATAAAAACTAAAAAAGTTAAAAATAAATTACAAAATAACAACATCGACTTCATATTGCATAAACTCGTCCTATCTTCAACTCTTTCTAGCTCTGTACAAGGGCAATGCAATACTAAAACAAGGGGAAGGAATAAGACGGATAATCAGATGGTTAAACGTAGCAAAGATAAGATGAGTTTATGCAATATGAAGTCAATGTTGTTGATTTTTAACTTTTTTAGTTTTTATGGTACACATTTGAAAATTGGTTTTTACGATTGCTTTTCACCTATATAGGCACAGGTTAACAGGATGAACACTAATAAAATCGGACCTTATATATAACCTGAAACTCTCCAGCACAAGCGCGGAACCCAAACAGCAGACTAGCTTATTCTAATTTATTTATAAAATAAAAAATATAGTAAAAGAACTCAAGTTAAGTTCCATGAACTGCTAATTTTGCGCCAAACACAACTCTTGAAGCGAATAGGTGGGTAACACATTCTTGTGTTACCTGATAATGCATTTTGTCAGTGGCGACTCGCAACAAACATGGAAGCTGGTCAATTTAAAAAAAAAATCTATGTAATTGACCGAGTTGGATGAATGAATGAAACGAGATGAATTGCGTATTAGGCTACTTACTCCACCATTTGGATCGCCATGTCATTACAGCATTTCAAGCCTTGTTAAAAATTACCTATTTCAGAAATTGTTGTTTGAATTGCATGTTTACATATTTTAATTTACGATCTTCATCATATAAGTATACAGATACCTACCCCTGGTTTTTTTAAACTTCATGAATGCCAATGTCATTCTTTTAAAATATAATATCGTCTAAAAAAGACAGACAAACTAGTACGTTATATTTTAGTTATTTGTTTTGCTATTCTACCTACTAGTATAATAATTTTAAAATCAAATATCCTTGGAACGATCAGGGCACGTGCTAAGCGGGCACTGTGCATCTTAAGGGTTTTTTTAACAAAGTTGCGTAGCTACCACCTGGTATATAGGCAGGTGTCGATGTATCGTGTTCATCGAAAAAACCTGGCACAGTGCAGCCAGCAAGCACGAGCCCTGTATTGCCTGTATGCACAGGACTACGATTAAAAATTGGCTTTATGGGTCTGAAGCGCGGACTGTTCCTTCTTTAAAGCTTAAAGGAAAGTTTTAAAACAACTATTGCACGTAATTTGTGGCTAGCCCAAACATTAAGTTAGAGGCTTATTTGCAGCGTTCATACACTAACTGCCGCACTCATCATCATCATCATCTTAGCCACAGGACGTCCACTGCTGAACATAGTCCTCCCCCAGTGACTTCCAGATCGGCTGGTTGGAAGCGGCCTGCATCCAGCGTCGTCCTGGGACTTTTGGACTGGGACGACTGACACCCACCAACTGCCGCACTCAGAGACGTCAATTTACAATAAAGTGTAAATTTACGTAAATTAACATTTTAGTTTTACGCCGACCTCCGTGCCGAAACTGGAGAGGCGAAAACGCCGGACTCGGTGTCGTCATCTCTGAGGTTTCAGGTTCGATTCTCGGTCGGGTCAATGTAGAAAACGATATTTCTATATTTACTCGGGTTTGGGTGTTGTGGTACCGTCGTTGTTTCTGATTTCCATAACAAGTGTTCTAACTACTTACTTTAGGCTCAGCAGAACTTGTATGTGATGTTGTTCAATATATACATATTTAAGGTTTCTCTCACGCTATATAACCACGTATACTTATTTAACAAGGAAGTAAAGGGCCAACGGTCGAAGTAACAAGATAACATGTCTTACCGTCTTACGGATATCCGTTCAACCACAAAACGTCTGTCTATCAGTCAACTGTTATAACCTACCACAAAATGTAAAATTTTCTCTTCCGATATTGTACACATCATGTAGAGTTAAATAATTATGTGCCAGACTAATGTGTTATGAATTGTCATGGTCCGAAAGGAATTAGCATCCGAGATACCATACAATGCATATTCCTAGCACACCCAATTTCATTCTCCCTAAAAATTATCAATCGTCAAAAATCGCGGTGTCGCCGCCCGATTGATGCTTAGTGTCAAAATCTATGAGCAGCACTGACAGTAGATTGCTATGTTTTTGTTTTTTGCTGTCAATTTGCGATTTTAAACCCAGAATTGATAAATTTTCGCTATCGCATTGCTATTGCAAGATACGGAATCAGGGTACGGGACTCTATGCGTACAATACAAAATGGATTAAAGCTCTATGAATGATAAATAAAAATATGCTTTTCGTTCGACTACCCTCCACGGAATCCTCTAGATTTCTCTAGCGTGCTATTCAGAGTTAGTGAGTACTTAGTTCAGGCATTTTAGTTTTAGTGCCAAATGAGTGAGTAGTTGCCACTTGCCATGATAGCAATTTATTATTGGTTTTCTATAACGATGCGTTTTAAAGAACCACATACTACTAAACCTACCCTGTCAGGCCAAGGTCAAGAGACACAATAAAAAATCTATTATGCGATCCAACCGGTGGGGCAATTGAAGCTTGATAGGCTAGATCGAGTTTGTAGTGCAATCTCTTACATAAGTAAACATCACTAAGGGGACGTTGTCCGAGAAATAGCAAAAAGTTGCATCTGCTGTAGGGTAACCACGATGGGGAAACCAATGGACGAAATAAAGTTCATTATGGAAGCAATATGCAAGCCATGATTTTTTTTATCGCAGGCCTAAATAGATTAGCAACAAGGTAGATAAAAGTAGGCCATAAAAAAATTACAGCACGTAATTTTAATAAGAAATTCAATTAAATCATTAGGTACAGAAACTATGTATGGCACGGCCAACAAAAAAAAAACAGAACTTTAATCAAAGGATCGATTATCTAAAGTTACTGAGTTGATGACTGATAATAATTACCTCTTAAGTACTTCCCGTTCAGACTGCGCGTCAATATCAAGGTATATTATATTACACTGGCTCGTGAAAATCGTAGACGCGGGGATGGCAAACGTTTGACAGCACTGTATCAAATGAAACTAAAGTAGATGCATAGATTGCATGTTCCATCCTCGTCGTGACACAAATTCAAAATTTCTAAGGGCAGGGTGAATTGGAAAGAGCTATCATAGGGATTCCTCTGCTGGAGGCTGGAGGATAAAATCAAAAGGACTCTGCGACAAGGCGAAGCGATGATATACGAGTATGTAGATGATAATAGAGTGGCATACGCCAAGCCGGTGGTAAAGATGGAAAAGAACAGCCGAGGATATCGGGCTTGTTTTGAGCGAGGCCTAAATATGTCTAGCAGTAGACTGTCGTGTATTGATTTTTTTTTCTCAAAAAGAATGTACTTACAAACAGTAATTACAAAAAGATAACTTAATTAACTAACATTAGTTATTAGACAGCGAGTACCGAATAAGATGAGCCACTTTGTGGTGACAATACTTATATAGGGACTGTGTATTCACCTCATATCAAATATTGCTGTGACCAACAGGGTCCATAAAGGATCAAGCTGAATGCCTAATTTTCTATTCTATATCTTATCTTTAGCATTTATAATGTCAGCATATTGCAGTTCACTGCTGAACGTAAGCAAAGAGCGCTAAAGAGCTCGATGTCCCGCTTTTTTCATTTAGCCAGTCACTGCCAGCCAGTTCCTAACATTATTAAGCATTATATGTGAGATTACTGAGGTTATTTTGGTCACCCTACTACAGGGGCGGCTGGTTCTAAGAATGTAGTAAGTCTAGTCCCTACAGGCTGGCTCATTACGGCCTCAGGACAAAACGTCATCCCGACTTTTTGCATCAGACAATCTCTGGCTCAAATTGGAAACTGTACTTTGACGACATATTGCAAAACAAAGTTGCAGTATAAGGGAAAATTAAATTACCTGAGTGGATTAACTACGTTATTTATTGCAGTCTTTTTTCGCAACTTGCGATATGTGGTTGAAGTGGTTTCCTAGTTTAACCAAAGTGTTAACTTTTAAATTAGACAGGGTGTACAAAGACCAGCACACATGTTAGAGTCACGTGATCAACTGTTTAATTTATGGAACAACCTTTACTATGGGAGAAAGATTATAATCGTAAAAAAGTATTAATATTTTCTAACGATTTCGATGTTCCTTCCATATTAAAAGTACGCGTGTAAGTCATGTCTGTTGGCTGAGGGCCCACATGTTTTTAACAGTTGTACTGACTAGAAATTTTAGTACAAATTACAAGCATTTTGTAGAACGCAAACTAGTATTTATAAAGAATTTAATAAAAAAAACTATGCCCCTAAGGTGCGTAGGTACCTCAATCCTCGTACTATAGGTACTTTCCATTTCTCCTTCGGTATTTGGATTGCTGGCTGGCATGCTTTGGTTGTTGAAATTTAGTAAAACACATTAAAACATTTACAGAATGATCAAATTTAATTTGACAGTAATTCTATATTATTTAGGCCGCAGCGCGCAGTGAGCGGCTCTAGGCTATTTTATCCAGTTTTCATAAAGTACCTACTTAGGTATGTCGATCAATCGATAAGCTTTATGGTTTACTCGCTATCTAATATTTAATCGTTTTTTACCCACACATTGTATAAACCTATACAATTATTTTTTATTAGTGCATTACAATAATTTTGCTTATTGTTTCTGTTCTTGGGATAGACTCTACTCTTCGCCGCCGCGCCATAGAGACATACCAAGACTCAGTACTTACCGTAAATCTATCTCCGAACCATATTACTTACATATTTTTTAAATTACAATGTAATAAAATTACAAGTCCTGTCAACTCTTGCCCTAAGCGCGCCGCCGCTATACATACTTAATTTGTGCCTAAACACCACTCACAGATTTGGCGGATTCTTATAAGTAGTTCCAAAATCTATCTTTGTCCCAAACAGACTGCAATGTTTATTTACATTGTTCTTTAAATTCTATGAATCATTCTGTAAACTGATAAATTAGTTCGCAAGTCACCCGCCCGCTTAGCAGCGCCATTTCAATGTTGCCAATATTGTGTTTCAAGGTTTTAATTTAATTTACTACGCGACCAGTAGCAACTATTTTGTATATGTTACGCTTAAAGACCGATAACGCTCATTGAACGAAAAAATTGCTTACAACGCGTTGAGGTCACAGTAAAACATCCACATAGCGAACGTCGTGTTATGGCTCTAGAAAATGCTCACGACGCTTTGTGGCTGGCAATAACAGAAAGACCACATAGCAAAACTCGTGTCGCGGCTGAAATGTTTTTATATTAGATCTCAACGCTAATCTGGTGGTAATAAGGCTTATGGAGGTAACGAATTAAAAAAAAACAGTAAGCACCTACCAAATATAAGAGGTTTTATTTGGCAGAAACTGTTTATTCACCAATCGTTATATAACAGACAAGAAGTAGTGCTTAAAATAAAACATTTTACATTCTGAAAATAGGTACAAATATTTAAATAAAATGTTAAAATAATATTCCCAAAATATGTATTTATTCATTGCATTAAGCTGCAACACTAAACATACACACTTATCAGGTATTCAAAGTGCGTTTGAGAGAGAAGGACCACACCTCCATTCAATCATTATTCGTTCCGTTTTGGATTTTTTGGAATTGGAACTCAAGGTACAGTTTTTAAATGTTCTAATTTATTTTGTTAGTGTTTTTAGCTAAATTCTATAACCTGTAAAGCGAAGAGGTATTTCGTTCAATGATCAAAAAGGTTTAGGTTTCGTCAATAAATAGGGAATCCCCCTATTTGAAGTTTCATGAACAGATGCAATTTTTTTTATTTTTTTATTATTTGTTAAGTTTAACCAAACTTTCTATGCTATCATTTAATGTAACCGTAGCTACAGATAGGCACACTTCTATATCTAGCGTAATAATTAACACGGCCGGCTGCATAAGTACCTCTTTTTGCAAATTAATTTTCCTAACTATTAAAATGTTATGATTTATTTAACATTTTAAACATACAGTTTTAATTATAGATACTCTTTAACGCAAACAATTATTATTATGAAGAATTTAAAGCTGATGCTAACAGGAAGATTCAAAATTTAAGGCGGTCTTTCAATTTTATATGAATTTTATTCAATTATCCGACAGAGATAAGCGTCACTACTTATGTGATTGTTGGCTATATTTATCACTATGAATAATATTTTAACGAGAATGTATGTATGTATGAATAACATTATTGCACTGTCTGATACCACTTATTTTAAACATTATACATAATATTTAAACGTACAACAAGGAGATTTGTTTCCAAACCTTTTATTATATGAATGCTTTAACCGTATCTTAGGACTCTTTTATAGATGGATTTAATGCACACCAAACAAAAAAGTAACAGTAGTAAGAATTTAAATACTTACTGGTTATAGACACCATATTGCTTAGAGTTTTAGGTTTATGAAAAGCACATTTTACATTTTCACTTTAAAATCATCTAAAACGTTGTCAATTGTGTTTTTCTTGAATTTGCCAAACAAAAGTTACTTTCAATGTTACTTATATTCGATAGTAACTGTGTCTTTATTATTTAAAAAAATAAATAAGTTCGAACTTCTTTTACATGTATATTAATATAATCGTTACCTTAAAAGCGGTAGAGCTAAATAAGTTATTTGGTAAAATAGAATGCGGTCTCAAGAAATTATATTAAATTATTTTATAAAAGTAGAGTAAAGTAAATGTTAAATTAAACTCCAACGCTACATTAGTGGAGTGGTAGAATTATTTTCTGGAAATCAAGTCATTTGTCTCTTAAATACTGCTACTAAAACACTTTGTCGGGAGATATAGTAGTTCCGTAATGTCCATATAGCGGCGCCACTTGTCTAGTTTACAATTTCAAGGCCAAAAAGAATAGATAAAGAATTCGCGCAACGGCAATCGGCAATATTTTGGAGAAAAAACCATACCATTCACCGTTTTCTATCAATGAGTTTATTAGACATTAGTTCAGTCAAGTTCATTATTATTTGTGGCTTGAGCTATAATCTGTGTGCCCTATTATACAGCGTGTCCAAGAGAATAGGACACTCCTTAAAACCACGTCATCAGCTGATCATATACAACAACTTTTTCTAATGATAATGTATGGAGCATCTGAAAATAAAATCACGATTTCGATGTTGCCCCCATAGGAAAAGTTGTTGTATATGACAAGCTGATCATGTGGTTTTAAGGAGTGTCCCATTCCTTTGTACACCCTGTATATTATATACATAATTCAAATTCAAAAGTACAATTCTGGTACAAACTTACATTTCATTGTATTATTCTTTGTAATTTTTTTATATTTCATTTTCAAGTTGCTATATCGACCGCTACATAGACATCATCGTCTGCTGCCCGTTTGACAATGGCCCAATATAGAGGCTAAGTGCGGAAACCTCCCAGCTAAACTAATTAACTGCTGCCCGTTTGAAGCCGCAATGTAGGCAGTCGGAAATAGACATTAAATAAAATTGGCAAAGTGTGATGTAGGTAGGTCTGCATTTTTAGCATTGAGGTATAATGTACTTTTAGTATGTTGTATGGGTCTGTTAGGGTAGTGTGAATTCAAATTTGCAACTTCGAAAAACTTGTGAAAACAGACAAACGAGAAAAGCTTCGAAATTTTGGGCCTTTTTTCACTTTTTATTCTCCAGGGCCAAACTATTCGAACTTAAATGTCGTTCTTTAAACTTTACATAAAATTATTTAAAAACAATACCCAATGTAAAAAAAGCAAAATTTAGAACCAGTTACAGTTTACTAGTTATAATAATTAACAATAAAGACATTTTGTAATTTAGCCTAATTAAAGTTCTTGCTCGAAGTGACTTCCCCTATTGCGTACGCTCGTTTGATAATAGGGCCCTCCTCGCCCTCGTGGCCTGCGAGGAGTCCGGACTTCACGCCGGTTGATTTCTTTGTCCAGACAAAGACACACAATTGGACTACTTCGATAGTTAAGTCACAACTCAGAAAAAGAATGGCACATTGCGTACGTCATAGGGGAAGTCACTTCGAGAAAAAACTTTCTATCTATCTATTCAGCCTATTGCAGTCCACTGCTGGACGTAAGCCTCCCCCAAAGAGTGCCAAAGAACACGATCTCCCGCTGATTTCATCCAGCCACTGCGAGCCATCTTCTAAGGTCATCGAGCTGGAAGGCGTGCTGCACTACGTTTGCCAAGGCTTGGTCACCAACTCACCACTAAAGAACCAGTTTACTCCACCTTTCATCGGTTCTGTGACAGATGTGGCCAGCACACTACCACTTAAGCTTGCTACATTTTTTGACTACGTCCGTTACTTTGGTTTTCTGCCTGATGAACTCGTTTTTGATTTTATCCCTTAACGAAATCCCAAATTTTCATAGCTCGCTGAGCTAAGTGACGTGAAGTCGGTGGGCTAGCTTCACTGTCATGTTCCAATTTTCGGCTCCGTAGGTCATCACCGGTAGGACGCACTGATCGAATACCTTGCTCTTCAGGGATTGTGGCAGTGGCGACGAGAAGATGTGACGCAGCTTCGCAAACGCAAAAAATAAATTACTTACAAAATTTCTTAATTGTTACTTATTATGAATTGTTAATTATTATTACTTGTTACTGGTTCTAAATTCTATTTCAATCTGCATTATTTGGGGATTGTTTTTTAGTTCTTGCCTTCTGCCTGTTTCCTTTGAGATTTTTTTTCAGTTTCTTATATGTTCCTAGTTTTAATGCTTTGTTGGAGAGCTAAGAATGCTTTGTTGGAGAGCTAAGAAAACGCTTATGTTTTGAAAATAATCTGCAAGCCAAGTTTTATAATGTTTTTAAGGCAATATAGGGGGGGGGGGGAACATATACAAAAAATCGGCCAAGTACGAGTCGGACTGGCGCACGAAGGGTTCCGTACCATTATCTAAAAAAAACGGCTAAAAAATGACGTTTGTTGTATGGGAGCCCCCTTAAATATTTATTGTATTCTGATTTTTAGTATTTGTTGTTATAGCGGCAACAGAAATACAACAGACGGACAGAAAGACACGTCGTCGTTTGGGTACGGAACCCTAAAAAATTGTGTTAATGTTAATATCGTTTTTCGTCCCGTATTTTTCAATTGGGCTCGATTATATTTATTTTAATATCGATAAATAACCAGTGTTTAATCTTTTTTAAAAATCACCAGAAAAAATTAGATTTAAATTGATACTTTTTTTTAATGAATTTTTAAAGTTGCATTTTTGACTTATTTTGAAAAAAGCCAAAAAACATGTCTCAAAAATGGTTCACTTTTGCATAATGCTGTCAATTACTATTACATAAATCTTTTACATTATTACAAAACTAAACCAAGCCTAAAGCATTCTTTTAAAAAAGTCGAGAACCCTATCATTTGACCACTCTATATCGGTCAGTATCGGTCTATCGCACACAAGTTTTTTAATCCTCTTTGGTCGCACACTGCACATACTGTAGTGTAGCCACTTCACGCAAAAATTACCGCGGTTATCGTCTTTGATGTGCGAAAAATATCGCCCCCGGAGCTATTGCCTACCGTCATATGCCATAATGATTGACATTGCAAAATTATGGCCATAAATCGTGGCTACACCTAGGAGGCGTTGTTTCAATTATGGTCATAATTATTGCCATATCACTGTAGTGTGGCCGTAACATAAGAATCGAAACATTTCTTAGAGTTCGTATGCGATTCTTTTTAATTCGTATACAAAATGGAATTTGAATGCAAAAAAAAAATACGCCTTTTGGTATGCTAATGGAGCCATAAGGTGGATAGTGTAACACTTCGATGGATGGCTAGAATGGCTAATAGTAAAACCTTTGACTTTGGGCTTATTTAATTAAGCGTCTTTCGAACGTCGACGTCGTGGCAGCGTCCAATCAGTGTTGACGCAACGCTTGCGCAGCGGCATTTACTTAACGCTGATTGGACACTGCCACGACGTCGACGCTCGAAAGACGCTAGTGTTGGGGAGGCTTTTTAACAAGTCCTTCACACCTATGCGTGATTAATAGTTTTTTTAAAGTATTACATATTTTAAAACACAATGAAACGGGAATTAACGGGATCATAATTTCGGTACAAAATGTTACCTTTTCCTTTGCCTTACGTTTCGATCGGGTTACACCGACCGTGGTCACAGGCTGACTGGGTTAATTCCCGTTTCATTGAGTTTTAAATTATGCAACGCGAAAGTTTAAAAGTTATTATTTTAAAATTCAATTTTCCATCATCATTGTCCCAGCCTATTGCAGTCTACTGCTGGAAGTTATCTCAAAAAGCGCTAAAAAGCACGATCTTTTTATCCTGCTACTGCCAGCCTAAGTCAAAGTCATTTTTTTAGTATACAGGCTGTACAAAAAAATAGGACACTCCTTAAAACCACGTGATCTGCTGGTCATATACAACAATCTTTTCTATAGGAGCAACATCGAAATCGAGATTTTTTTTAGCTGCTCCATACAAACTTACTCGTACTCCTCGATGATAACGTATGGAGCATCTAAAAAATAAACACGATTGCGAAGTTGGTCCCATAGGAAAAGTTGTAGTATATCATTTATATCAGGAACTGATCACATGGTTTTGAGGAGAGTCCTATTCATTTGTACACCCTGTATAGCCATCTTCCGGGCACTTATACTTACACATCCCAAAAGAAGTAAGAGAAGTAAGATTTCAAAAACTTTATGCTTACAGAAAAATGTTTGGTAAATTTCTTGGAAGTGGAGCCGGCCAGTTGGCGATGGGTTTTGGCACTCATATGTCGACACGGAGCCTAGAAAATCAACTCGTGGACCTGTTAACTCAGCAACTGCAAAGATCGGATAGAACTAAAACGGAAACAAAGGAAGAAGAGAAAAAAAAGGAAAAGTAAGTATGGTTTCGAGCAGTATTCACTAAAAAGACGTTTGATCATTACCAAATACGAATTAATTCAAATTGAAATTCAAAAGATCGGCTCTTTTGCGTATAATGACATGAAAGCCATCGGTATGAATGTCCGCGAACATGCCTGACGCGCTGCAGTATCGCGGCAGCCCCAACAAAACCCTGAACGCGTTGTTATACTGCACTCGCAGGGCGTTGATTGTCTTTAGCGTACAGCTAATCCACAGGCTACACGTGTAGAAAGACTGGCAAAAAGCTTTGAAAAGTATCACCTTAACGGGTTCAGTACAGCAGTACAACCTGCGAGCCAGCATATTGCATCTGACTGCCAACGCCCGTCGCTCCCGTTCTATATCCTCGCTATCAGAGAGATCCTTCGTCACCCAGTGACCCAGATATTTACAACGCGATACCCGTTTTAGTGCAACACCGCCTAAATAGACAGGAGGGACTGCTGTGATATTGTGACCCCGAGACTGAAACATCAGGATTTTAGGAATTTGGAAGGGAAGAGTGGGGCACGATTGAAATAAGAGAGACAGAGGCGATGACGTAGGGATGTCTCAGACTAGACAGGATGCTCTTAAAAATATATTTCTTTTTTTTTTAGGAAAAATAAAAAATAAATCTAGCCCGTTTTTAAGAACGAAAATGATGTGGCCCCGTTTCTATAAAGAAATTAGAAGTTCTGTTAAAGTTTCACAAGTTTATAAAAAGCGACCTTATATTCATTTTATATGTGGTATATATTTTTTCGCATAACATACAGAGCTATTTGTTCGAAAAAAAATTATCTATCTCGTACTAAAATTATTGACTTGTAGATCGAAGTACCTAATATCATAGAAATAGTATCTAGTATAATTAGGTACTTTTGTTTAAAATATTACACCATAAATGTCCAAGTTTATTAATAAACCCTTAAAACGCTTTAAAAAAATAGGAGTAAATATTATTCAAAAATTAATTATTTATTAGGCGATCGACATGCTTGTTATAGCGTCGGCTCACTGTAAAATCTATATCTGCTGGCTAGGTAAGCACTATCACTCACTCAATCACCAATCACGCTGCAAGTCCTGCTATAGGTGTACTGTACATACTTACCTACATTTCCATTATACATTGTACGGGCCCTAAACACAGCTAAGCTACTACGTCACGTCGCGTGTAATAACCAAAGAATCCTTTTTATGTTTCTTTGGTATAACTGAGTGCGTGTGACACCCGCCTGATATTGTATACCGCGCGGGGGCCCGGCGTAGATAAATAAGTCGACTAAATTGCGGAGTGAACCACGCCTGTCCTAAGCCATATAATCAGATTTCAGTAATGATAACGCATATCATGAATTGTAGCAGTACGCACCACATGTTTGCAACTACAATTATTATTGTATATCTTACGTAAAAGAACACAGATATACTTTGCCCTGACAAATTGTTTATGCTTATTCATTGTTCATTTGGTTATCTAATATATGTCGTCTTGATGAACAATCCATTTCAGTGTTTATTTGACGTTTGAAGAAAATATAAAATGTAAGTAGAAAAAATACGTGAAATTGTGTGTGTGCACTGAAATATCAAGTAGAACATTTGTGAATGGTGTATTGTAGGTTCTAGTAGAAGTATTGAAACAATTGTAGAACTGCGTCCTGAAATATGTAATAAAGAAATAGTTAAAAAGATACAGCTTGAAATATGTGATCTCTCAGTTCTTACAAAGGACCTTCTACATCTGGGAAAATATTAAGTTTTCACAAAATCTTTGCATAAGGATTTTTAATATGACTTTATTTACAACGAATCCGCTATAAAACATAATAAAAATATAAAATGGTTTTTCATTGATCTATCAGATGAATAAAACTTTTATAAACTAATTTGGGTCCTGTGTGCGAAGCACTATATTTTTGGTGGATAAAATTTTTTTGGTGTTCCCACAAGAGTTATACCTACCTAGTATTGATACTAATTTGATATCATTATAATAACTGTAGCCATTGTAAAATGGCGCATATTTATTATTATTGGACCCCACATTTACTAGGTGAAAAAAAAACCTATTGGACCCAAAAAGACAAATCAAACTTCAAAACAACAAAAATCAGACAAACTTCTTAAACACAACAACTTTTATTAAAGAAATAACATCGACATCGCAAAAAAAATGTCTTCCACTAACACAGCTGACATTCGTTTGTAAGGACAGGAGACGTGATTTTGAAGCACTCGAATTCCAATTCGCAACCGAATTCACAAGAATCGTAAACGATCTCCTAGGAAATTGTACACGATTCTTGTGATTTCGTATGCGAATTGGAATTCGAACGCTTCAAAAATTCGCCGCCAGGTGAGGTGAAATTTTTTGACCTCGATTTTTGGATCGAACGGAGTTTTTGTTACACCATGAATACACAGATGGAGTTACAACTGGTACGCGCTAATAAATGGTTTATTAATTTTTAGGCGCAAACTGAAAGATGTGGTAGTAATAGGGTGTGGAGCCTCCGGGATTGCTGCTTTAAGCAAGCTGCTAGAAGCCGGTTTGGATATAGTGGGGCTTGAAGCTGCAGACAGGATTGGTGGCCGGATTCATACCACCGATTTTGCTGGCGGAGTTGTGGACCTTGGGGCTGCGTGGTAAGCATTTTACTCCTTACTTAATTACTCCTAGACGCTCATTGCGTCTATAATAAAAAAAAAACACATTGGCCAAATTAAATTATTATGCCTACTAAAAAAGGTTAACAATTCCTGTCGCAGTCACGAATCCTTCATCCCTTAATATGGTATACGCTTACCCTATAAATAATACGCTTATAATATTTCTTACAGGATTCTAAGTCTATGCTCCATCGAACACGGTTTTCTTCTTCCCATATGTTTTATAATTAACAGGACAAAATGTAAAGTTGAAACCTTAAGTTAGGAGTAATTTGACAGGCCTACTATATTCGAAGAACTTGAACCAATTTTGCCAGTAGTCCCATCATGAGACCACTCCACAGGGACTAGTGGGAATACACGAATAATAAAATAAGACCCTATTATGTTATTACCATTGATGTAAAAAGTAAAGATACGGCTGACAGAACAAATCGCCTTGCATTTCCTCCATACATGACACACTAACCCCATCTGTTAGACTTTGATGTCAACTGTCAAATAGCAACCTTGTAAGAGCGGCTTAAAACGAAAGAGGAACAAAGAAAAAAGTTTTTATTGCACAGATGTTATATTTAAAGTAGTATCAGAGTAAATATAACTTTTTGCTTTTTCAAATTAAATACGTCAACATGAATTAAGGTAAAATAAAATAATCTTTATTTGCTTAAACACGGTATGCATAGGTGTTTTAAAATGAACGTACCAAGCATGTTTAGCCAACACGAGGCATGGAAATTAAATATAAAATTGAACTAAAATGAAATATAAAATTAATCTAAAATTGCATTCAATTAAATTAGGTACATAGATGTCAGTCATATCATAATTATGTTGAAATTAATATTTATTATTTAAAAAACTCCTTTAAAACCACTTATTCAATTTTGTTTTAAATTGATTATTATTTAATGTTTTGAATTTATTAGGTATATTATTGAATTTTTTTTTATACTCATTGGTATACAGTTTTTTTTATACTGCATTGTTATTGGAGTTTTAGTAGTAACAGGATATTTTGATTTCTTGTGTTCCGTGGATAAATGTCAAATGCCCTATTAAAAATATGCATAATTTGCATTACAAATACACATGTTTCAAATATATACAGGGACGTCAATGTTAGTAATTGCAACTGTGCAAATAGAGGACGACATGATGTTCGTGGAGGGACACCGCATATTGCTCTTATGCATCTTTTTTGGGCAATAAGAGCTCTATTTATATTAAGTAGTATCACATCAGTAAACTGTAGCATAATTTAGAACCTACAATGCATGGTAGGTAGCAATCGCAGTTTTTGTTACAGATCTAACCTGCTTTAAAGCATAAATAAACTTATTGACTCTGTAAGGATAGGTCCAGATCTGGCTAACGCGCCGTGAATGCACAGGACGCGCACAGCGCGCGGTTCACGTTCGAGCCAGTTTAAAGGTCGCGTTCGCACGGCTCGCGAGCAGTCTCACGCTGCGCCTGATGTTCAAACATTATCTATATGCGTTTTCCAATTTACGTCTTGTTCTATAGTTATACCTAGGAACTTCGTTTCTTTTACTTCGTTAATTTTCGTGTCTTTATAATGAATATCAATATTTGTGTTTCTGTTTAATTGTATGTAAGTAATTAGTAAATACTTTAACATCAACATTACTTTTAAATAAAACTATACTTTTCTTATAAGTTGTAATGATGACTAATCTATACATATAATTGAAGCTATAAAACAAAAAACAATTTCTCTCTCTATCTCTCGAAATGAAACAAAAGGTATGATTCCGAATTCAGCAGCACGCAGTAGTGCTGGTCCCCATATTTTCTATATGAGTTTATATGAGATTAGTGTAGTAGCGCTCCGGACTACAATGCGGGTTCGACTCCCGCGAGGGGCAAATGTTAGTGTGATGAGCACGAGCATTTGCACCTAAGTCATGGATGTTTATAAATGTATTTAAGTAGTTTATAAATATATTTAAGTATGTTTATTATCTGTATCTAGTGGCAATAGCACAAGATTTGCTTAGTTTGGGGCTAGATAATTGGGTGTCTGTGGATACAATTTATTTTTATAGGTATACGGAATCATACCTTAAAACTTTTCTAAAAAAACTATATCAGATAATTTATATATATTTATTAATTACATTTCACTGTCCTTCGAATAAAACATTTTTTTTTACTTATGCCTTTTGTTATTTTTGACATGTTTTCAATTTTTGACTCATAGTGCTTTATCACGTAAACTTAAAATAAGTATTCAATAAATCATCATAAAATAAAATATTTATATTACATCGCATGTACTGGACTGCACTCAGTGCACTGTGAGCACTAATGCACGCCGCTACAAAGTTGTATCGGTTTTGCACGGTAAATATGGCGTTGCTTCGTAAAATTGACAAAGAAGTTGGAAAATTGTTAAAGTAATGTAAATAAGTTTAGTGTTTATCAAATATGCGGCTTATTGGTGAGAAGTAATATTAGAATTTGTTTTAATGACCTTTCTGTCGTAATTTAAGCAACCTTTCAGTGAACATCTAGGCATTTTTATTTTTTCATACAAATGTCAGATCCCGATGACCGCCGACCACTGACTACGTCACATCGGCCTCGGTCGGGTCATTTTCGGGTCTCTTTAGGTCCAACACCCAGACGTGTGGTCCGCCCTGTCCTTACGAAGTAATATATAAGTCAATGGTTATTACCTAATTTTCTATTAGAGGGTGTTTCTATTGCTTAAACAAAGCAACTTTTTCTATCAAACCAATATCGAAAATAAAAAAACACCCTCCTACAACACTAGGCTATATTATACCAATATAGGGTAGTGAAAATTTTCTTTGCGATTTCAAAGTTGATCCGGTAGAAAATTCTGTTGTATTTGAACAGTAGAATCAATGGGATTGATTCTACTGTTCAAATACAACAGACTAGACTACAACTAGGCCCCGCACTGCAAGACCTCTAGATAAAGTTAGCTCTTTTTGCGTAGATAGGAACACAAATTAATATTAACTGAGTGGCGGTAGTTTATATTTTTTCAAAATATTGTAAAGACGAATAACACCTTAGTCTACCTGTGACCACGAACGCTGTAAACTGTTCGAAACGTCAGGTTAAATAAAATGTTAATAAATCGCGAAATAATCCGTAAAAGTAGTTTCATCTAAAAGTAGAATCAACCCCTAGGAAGGAAGATAAGTAATATATAAAACCTCATATTATCAGGTGTTTGTTTGGATTGAATAGGTTCCGAAACTAATGGACCGATTTGAAAATATTTTTCACCTTTAGAATTAATTCCTACATTTTTTCTGATGAATATAGGTGATACTTTAAAATCCCGAAAAATGCACTATTCTATCCTTAGGGATACGACACGAGAAATTTCACTATAGATGGCGCTGATTAGTATGAGATGTATTATCCGAAACGAGCTGCCGCTATTGTATTCTTTTATAAATAAACTTAAGACCACGTGATCGAAGTCGCGGGCTAGTATAGTAAGTTATAATTTTGTAGTAGTATAATTTATAACCTAACCTAAACCAAACAAAACTTTCAGGTGCCACGGTGAAGAGGGCAACATAGTGTACGAACTGGCCGCTCCTCATAAACTCCTGGGCAAGCCTGAGGGCGAAGAAGAAGAATGGTTCGTATTCTCCGACGGCACTCTTATGCCGACTGGGAACGCTCAAACTGTGGTCAGAAGGTTCAAGGAAACCTTATTTAAAGCCAACAAAAATAATTCGAAGTCAATTTCGCAATGTATTCGCGAGAAGTAAGTATCCTGTAGTAGTACTGATATTAGTTTTTTTTTTTTAATATTAGACAATATCACATACATTGCACTGATCCTAAGGTAAGTAGTTTAAGAACTTTTATAGAAACAAAAACAACGAAGGTACCACAACACCCAGAGCCGAGACAATATAGAAAAGATCGTTTTCTACATTGACACGACCGGATATCGAACCCGAAACCTCAGAGATGGCGACGCCATATATATTCCGGCGTGCTCGTATGGATTTTAGTAACCCTCACGCAAAAACTACTAAACAGATTTGGATGAAATTTTGCACTCATATAGAATACGATCTGGATTACCATATAAGATATTTTTTAACCCGATTAAATGTTCTTGTGGGATATATTGATTGAATAAATTTAAAGACCACGCAAGCGAAGTAGCGGTCCACAGGCGGAATAAAAATAGGTTTATTGCCATAAAACAGATACAGTTTACAGATTTTGCAGGTCTCCACACTAAGCTAAGCCTGTCTTGTGGAGAACAGAGGTACGATTAATTTTAACAAAAGTAAATAGTAGTTTTAATTTATTAGGGTAATACGTCCGAGTGCATAAAACACTTTCGTAGCCTTCAGTAGAATGACTGCGTCAAAGTTGATTTTATATTTTCAGCGCAGGAGTCGGCTTGACTGCTGATCCAGGGAAAGTACCTATAACTGAACCGTTCATTGAATGGTACGAACGGGATAACCACGTGGGCGGGCAAGATAACCTAAATAAAGGGAAGTCCCTCAAAGGTTTAGATGAGCACAAGCCTTGTAAAGGGGAGTTCTGGCTCCATTGGAAAGGATGTGGGTATAAAACTATACTAGACGTCTTGTTGGTAAGTTTGGATTTTGGAGACTCCATTTGACTTTTTAACAAGTTTTTAACAAGTACAAAAATATTTAATGGTCCACCATACGGACATACATTATCATATCAATTAATCAACTTAAATACTTGAAGAAATAGACTGTTGAGAAGAAAGACGCCAGGAGAATTTTTGGAAGGTGTTTTTTTTTGTAGGACCGCAGGAGTCAAAGAGATTGAATACAGTACAGTTCAGGTTTTACCATAGTTACATATACCAAAGCAGTTCATCGAATTGTAGCGCCATCTGTGGTAATTTGGTAGAACTACTTTATAGGCCGCGCTGAACAGATACGCTTGAATGTGATAAATGCTTAATTTTGTATAAGACCCATAGATGGCGCAAATTACTATAATCGAATTATTATTGTAAGTTTAACATAGACCAATACTTAGTACGTTTTATAACACTCTGCGCACACGCGTCTTTGTTACGATGATCTAATGGTCTTATTAGATGCGCAAAACGATCCCCAATCTTTGCCCCAGCGCGCTCAACGCCAGTGCCGGGTATTGTATTACAAACAGGCACTTCAATTTTATATATGTGTAAAGATGGCTCCCTATTAACCATGTATTTTTTTTTTCAGGATAAAATACCAAGGACAAAGACTCCGAAACAACCAAATATCCAACTGAATAAGCAGGTTACGTCTATCAAGTGGCAACTAGAGAACGATGATGATGATGATAAAAAGCCGTACGTGGAAGTTTTGTGCTCCGACGGCACGAAGTTTGAAACGAAGACTGTTATTGTTACGGTCTCTATCGGGGTGTTAAAAGAAAAGTAAGATATTTATCATCTTTATCATCTAAGCTTATTGCAGCCAAAGAACGTGATCACCCGCTTTTTTCATCCAGTCACTGCCAGTCACCTACCCAGTAAAACTCCTTCGAGCATTGACGGAGCGTCCTCCTGTCCAATCAGCGTTAAGTAAATGCTGCTTCGCAAGCGTTGCGTCAACTCTAATTGGACGCTGCCACGACGTCGACGCTCGTATCACGCAGGTCTCGGGGCTCCCTAAGAAAACTAGATAGTGCTCATCACTGGTGTATTTACACAAACACATACATGTAGGTACAAGATATTTAAAAAATATTGTTAAAAGTAAAATAAGTCCTAAACAAGTAATCAGGAGCACTGATCAACTAAACTACGTAGACAAGTGATAAAAATGGACACAAAATAATTTGCAATTCAGAACTGTCATAAAACAAAGGAATGTGTTCTCTGACAAGGGGTAAGCATAGACAATTGAATAGTTGAATCACATTTCGGCTTGGGATAGTTACTAATTCGGCACAACTTGTAAAAGAAGCACGTCTGGTGTTTCACCAGTCATCCTTTAATTTGCTATGTACTTATTTTTCTTTTAGTCACAAGCAGCTCTTCTCCCCTGCCCTACCAAGTGACAAAGTGAGATCCATAGACAATCTGGAATTATGTGTATTAGACAAGATTTACATTGAATTCGCCACTCAATGGTGGCCGAAATCACCAGCCAGTTTCAGGATTATCTGGAGGCCAGAGACCAAGGAAGAATTTTCTGCTGAAGATAGATGGGTGACCGAGATATATGGACTAAGAACGGTAGAAAATCAGCCTAAAGTACTCCTGGCTTGGATATACGGGAAAGGCGCAGAGCAAATGGAAGAAAAGAGCGAAATCGAAGTAAGAGCTGGTGTTGACAAATTCATGAATAAAATATTCAGTTTGAACTTCGAAGTGTCAAGAATCGTTTCGATTAAGAGGTAAGTTGGTATTTATAAAGTTATCGATCGATCGGTCGATATTACTGACTTGTATGTAAATTATTTCCACAATTACTTGACGACGTCCTCCGCAGCCAAGAGGCGAGCATGCCGAACTTGGCGTCGCCATCTCTGAGGTCCCGGGTTCGACACCCGGTCGGGTAAATATGAAAAACGAACTTTTCTATATTGTGTCGAGTCTGGGTGTTGATATTTTTATATATTGTTCTTTATTTGAACGTTTTTTGTCACATATACCAAACATCCTGTATCATCCTCCCAAACGAAGTTGCGGGCACAGTTTGTAAATACAAGGTTATTTTTGGACCCCCTGCCATATTTTCTCACTTCATTCTGTAGAAGCAGCACATCAAATTTATGAAATTAAATACTTTTTTTTTATGCGCTAGGTACGGACAACAGCTCGTCGACCTACCACAAAATGTCAAATTTTCTCATTTGAAAATGATCTCTATATGTCAGGCTTACAGTTGAAAATCTATTGGAGAATTTTTGACTTTTTGTGTCACAAAATAGAAAAATACAGAAGGTCCACTCCCGCCGTTCTCGAAAACAACTGCCCAAATTGGGCTGACTGCCTAGGGTTGCTATTCTGATTTTTGAAATAAATAAGTGTGCCTTATTACACCGATACAACGGTTAGTTTATTCATTCATCTAATCATACGTCCAGGCCTAAATGGGAAGACAGAGCAATAATTACTGTCCCCAACTTGGCTTCTTCAATTACTGTCGTTTTTAACAGCGGCGGCAGCTGCGCGTTGTTAGAAATTATACGCACTAACTACATTACTTAGGTACTGTTATGACATATACTGACATTTCTAGGTGGCGTATTTATCCTAGCAACGACAATGTAAAAAAAATCAATGAATAATTTAATATGTTTATAATCTTTTATTCAACGCTTACAACACTGGTGTTAAACCAATGACGATTTAAGTAAAATTTAAAAGCTCATTCCTGCTAAATGTGTAATGTAATAAAATGAATGATTGATCGCTATCAAAACTTATCTTTACCTTTACTACTTAGTTACTTTACTTTACTTACAAGAGAAAACCTAGACCTAGTTTTATATACCTTTTAATATTATTTTGGAAATTTGAAGAACGTGTAATCACAATTTTGTGTTGTATTCAAACATCCAAACACACTGCAGCAGAAAAAAACGCTTATATCCATTTTTCTCACGTAACAATGATCAATGCGTAGTAAACTGTCGTGAGTGACAGTCCGCTGTAGTACTGGCCCGGATCGTCCGAGATTGCATGTAAACGCAATTGTTAATTTGTGCGTAACGATTTTGACGCTTAGTTCCGAGTGGCCTATCCTTAGAGCATTCAACCAACAGGAGACGACAAGCTCGCTAATTTCTATGCGAAAAAGTCTGTCATTTCTTGCGGGGGGCAGGGAGTAACGCACACATAGTAAATGAACACTAACGCATTTTGGATGTCATTGCTACGCTCGCACACAACAAAAAATATCTAACACTAGCTTAAACTAGACGCACACAAATATATTCACACACAAGGACAACTTATCCATGCACGAGTGTGACGTCAGTTTTAAATAAACGAAGATAGTGCTTAACACTATCTATACATTTTATCGATGAGTTCTGCCAGTATTATGATAAGGTTTTATTCAATTCAGACTCTTTATTATGTGTAAGATAGAAACATTACTTTTGGCTTTCATTAACATCTACAGGGTTATTTATTAATATACGTCAGTATGGTTGAGTCTAAGGCCCGAACTATACCCAGCCGGAAATCCGGGTAAGTACGGTTTCAATCCATCGCTTAAGCAATAAGGTCGTTTTTGAACGAATTCTAGCGGATTCTAACAGATTCCGGCTGGTTAAAGTCCAAGCCTAAAACTGCAAGAAATACCTGTATAAATGGTTTTCAGGTGAATTGTCTTAAATTATAATAAAAAAATACTGGGCTATAACCCGCAAAAATCGTAAATATAATTGAGGGAAAGTTAGAAGGTTGAATTTTGTAAAGGACAAAGGAAAAACATTTTCTTTTTGCATAAGAAAAAGTTAACAAATATTAGTGCTATCATGAAATAAGAAAAACATAATACCTATTTTTTTGCTTGCTAAGACATAAAGTTGTAAATGAATTCAAATAGGTATTATTGGTCTGGGTCTGTCTGTGGTAGTGACTGGAGATGGTTGGCTCGGTTACTTTATAATATAAAGTTATGTTTCTTTGGAATGGATTCATTTTTATGACTTAATTAGTAATTGAGAAAGTGGTAAATAATAATTAATAAAAATCATTATCCGAAACATTATCAAATCCGCCAGAATCCGTTCAAAACACGACCCTATTGTTTAAGCGATGGATTAAAACCGTACTTACCCGGACCGGTTTCCGAATGGTTATAGTCCGAGCCATAAAATACTCTTAAATAATAAATAATCTGTTACAAAACACACGTTTCTCTAGAGTTTAAGGCTCGGTCTATACGCTGCCGGAATCCGTTAGCATCTGCAAGAATCCGTTAAAAAAACGACCTTATTGCTTAAGCGATGGATTGAATCCGCGTTAACCCGGTCCGGTTTCTGACTGGGTATAGACCAGCCTAAGATTAATGATAAGATATTTAAGGTGCCTCGAAGATTTTGTCGTCACCATTTGTAATGTTATATTTTCGCAAAAATAATGATAATTAATATTTACTGACATCTTAATATGGACACATTATAATAATGCCTATTGTAATATAAATAAGATCCGTAATCTTACAGTAAAGCAACCAAATTAAACAAAATTTATAACAGCATACTGTTTTTTTATTGTATGTGTAAATAAATAACAACAAAAACACTTGTAACCTAAGTCTTAATATTATTTTTGTGTTATAGTATAAATTCATATAAACAATAAAATTGAATCCACCCGTTTATTTTCCCAACGGGTGGGTTCATTGTGAATGTTACCGAATATATTCCCATTTTGGAAATACGTCCAAGTGGAATCCCAAATCTAGGTGACCTAAAGGTCAAGTGGTTAAATCGATATCGATATTTTGTTTTTGTGCGACCCCATCACCAACTTTGCTGCAGGGTGGCCAGCGTAGGTATCAGTAAAAATCTCAAATTTTCACAATAAAGTGAAGTTCGCAAATATATTATATTATTGAACTAGACCGATTATATGCAAATATTTATAGTATTGATACTTTTAAAACTAGGTAATTATTAAGTCCAATAAAATGCGCAAAACTTAAAGAAGAATCATAATTTGTTAACTGTGATATATAATATTAATTCAATAAGAATCTATTGTAATTAATATTATTAAAAATATTAAACGTGAAATGCCAGTGTGATTTCAATTTGGGTACTTCAGTATAAAAATTTACGCTTAATAGGTTTTTTTTTCCTTTTACTGGTATCACTTTTTGATTGACGAATTTTATAAGGTTTTTGCAATTTTAAGGCATTATTTGCTAATATCGAGACTCAATAATACTTATAGATGAAAATTTACGTTGTCCCTTAGTACATAAAATGTTTCTGATCTTTTTTAACACGAGCACACGGCGTAATTTGGCATTTTTAGCTGCTGTCCTTCCACGCTCACCGTGATTTGCCAATGATGGCGGAACGCGCTGCAAATAGTTTTATATAACCTCTGTGACCGACGGTCATAGACTTGTGGCAGAGGGGAATGCCTGTCAATGGCGTCTCCTGTTGGTTGAATGCTCTAAGGGCCTATCTGGGCCTATCTGTCTAGCGCGCCGCGCACCGCTATACGTCATTTGTGTCGACGTGCTGTTGACTGTACGTTCTGTGACACTGGCGATGTAGGCGCCGCGGCGTATCAAGCGCTAAGGAGATCAAGCGCGCCTAGGAATTTAGGATTTAAAAAGAAACTGTCAAATCCGGTTATATAAAAGTATATAACCGGATATATATATTTTTTATTACATCCCTTAAATTATATTTAATTGTGCCGGGGTTCCAAAAGTAAACCCTGTATTAATGATATTGATTTTAAAACAATTTTTTTTTCAGGTCCCAATGGGCCAAAAACAAGCTAGTACGCGGATCTTATTCCTACCGTAGCGTTGGAACAGAGATAGCTGGTGCAAGTGCATCCGATCTCGCGACTCCGTTATCATATAAAGGAACACAGGTGGTCCATTTCGCTGGAGAGGCCACATCACGTACACATCACAATGCAGTACACGGCGCCATTGAGACTGGGATACAGGTGGCTAATAATATCATACGATCACTACCACGGAATTAACGCTTTTATACTCCATTCGGATAAGATAATCGCTCTGACACTTCACACGTTCCGGTCCACCCATACTACTTACGAATTAATAATATAATATTTTATGTAAAACCTTTTTTTTTAATTGAAGATTATTACAAAATTATTTTAAACATTGCATCTAGAAATCTAAGTGATTATTCAATTCATTATAATTGCTTACGAATTTTAAAAATAAGCGAACAAAAAATCTCCTAAAATACTTGTTGCGTAAAACAGAACGCTTTCCTTTAGGGATTGACCACACAAAATCCACAATAAATCGATGAATATCCGATGAATCGGTGCGGTCGGCTTGTCAAACCCTATGCTTTGTCGTCAGTAGGAGTGCGTCTGCCTTTTAAGTGATTTGTGTTTTCGTTGTGCTTCAGAGTAGTTCCAGTTTTGCCTTATTACTGTTTTCGTTGAGTTTTTCGTTAATATTTTGTTATTGTTTTGCTTTTTAAGTTTGTTTAGCTTTGAACAACATGCTAAAAATCTGGTTCCGGCACTCAGGCAACAGAACATTGCAGTATTTCTTCATATTAGAAAAAGGTCAGTTAAAATAAAAACGATTCAACTTTCTTCATAAACTTTCGATTTCCGAAAAGAATCGATTAGATTCCGTTGGAGCGCATCACTATAAGTGTGAACTGTCATGTGTCAGAGCGATCTTCTTATCCTGAATCTACTATAATTCACAAGAGTACCAATATAATAAAAAGGTATGAACAAACATCTCCTTTAAAGAGGGTGTACGAAAGAATAGGGCACTCTTTAAAACCGTGTGATCATAGCGCGTGATACATCAACTATGGGAGCAACATCGAAATCGCAAAAAGTTCCTAAATTATTCATAGAGCCCAGAGGTAATAACGACCCCCACTATGCACCTGTTCGATTTGATCCATAATTTTAGGGACACCTGTATCACACTTAAATTATGGATGCAAATAAAGATTTCAATTGTACTATCTCAAAATTAGCTTAATTTTGTCTTAAAACAGCTGAACCGCTTTTTAGTATGTATAAGGAATTATTCGTTTTTTGCGTTTTCAAAGTTGTTTCCATAGAAAAAGTAGTAGTACGATAAAAAAAACATAACCATTATCTGACATGAAGAGCTGTTTTTGGATTATTGGAACATTTACGTAACCCCATGTACTTTTGGAATCCAACGCTTTAATAAATACAGTCATCTTATTTTTATATCTTATAAATATTGTTAAATCTTTACATTTAATATATTTTTGTAAGAATATCAGGAATGATTTAATAATAATAATAATTTGTTCATAAAACAGATTACAATGACGATCCAAATTATTGTTAGTACACACTTAAAACTATATTAGTAGCCATTGGATATTTTAATTGTATTATTTAATTGCCCCAATTACAAATTCCATTAAAAAATTAAATGAAATAGGATTTGTAAGTGACAAAAAAACATAATAATGGTCATAATGTTCAATATTTTTTATTGTTTTATAATAATAACCATAATTAAATCATAGTGATATGGTGCTTTACTATATTTTTATATCTGTGGTGCTTTTTACAATAAAATCAATTTTACTCGAATCATATTTTTATTTCATCAGTTAAAACATTTCAATATGAAACGATTGTATTAAAATAAATTAAAATATACATACAATGTATTTTTCATGCTAATTCTCAAGAACCAGCTTATCCTTTCATACAATAGGAGAAGGTAAAGAAAATCACTTTTTTAAATTTCGGTACTGCGCATAACCATAAAATAGTGTATAATTTACTAGAAAATCTTTTAGGTACTTTGAAACTACATATCTTGATAACAACATAAGATGTTTTTAAGGATTATCTGTTAGATACATTCTTATTTTAATCGAGTAAAAATATTTAAAAAAAAAATATTTCACAATTAAGCACGTAGCTTAAATAAATCTCATTACAAAGTTATTTTAACCTAACACTGACAATGTCAAGAAATATATTTTTATATAACTTTTCTTAGCAAAATTAAATCATATTCAAGTTTTTTTTTTCTTAAATAATAATAACGGATTAATTATTGTGATTAAGTTTAAATTAATACACTTACTATATAACTTAGCTAAATAGACTTTCTCGCGGCACAATAACACACACACACACACACAACATACCACAAAACTTCTTTTTTACTTCGTGTTGCATTGTTTGGTCTTGCCCGTAGTGATAATTCTTTGTCAAACAAATATGACTCAATGAGGTAAATTGTTGAAATTATTATTTCTTAGCAAAATATCATACGACAGCTGCGAATTACATTTTGATTAGAAAAATAGTAATAATAAATTCTTTCTACAATCACACCGATCCAATCATACTATGACGACGAGACAACGGATAAACATACATAAATACATTTATAAACATTCATGACTTAGGTACAAATGCTCGTGCTCATCACACTAACATTTGCCCCTCGCGGGATTCGAACCCGTAGAAACTTACTGGCTTTGTAGTCAGGAGCACGAACCACTACACCAGACGGTCATCAACAAACAAACGCGACATCTATTAGGATAAATGTGCAGTATGGTTCCTTATTATTTCTTTATAAAAGTGTATTATTTGCTGTTTTGTATTTATTTTATTTTTGTATTGTTGCTTGTTTAGTAAATAAGTTCTCTCCCTCTATCATTATTGGTTACTTGCTGGTGTCATCAGCTCAAATCAGGAAAGATTTGTAATTTTGTATGTTTGACACGAATAAACACAAAAACAATTTCACCATTAGAATGCTACATTATCCCTGAGTGATAAAGGCTATAATTTTATAATGAATAAAATGAAGTCCACGAGAACAAAGTCGCGAGCGACATCTAGTATAAAATATATTTACTGACTTTATTGCTGTCACGTGTAAACGAGGTCAGAGTTGATGACCTCGGTGCTGATGATATTTCCTTCTTCGTCTACATCACACATTGTAATCTCCACTGCGCTCTCTGGCGGCTCAACCTTCTCAGTCTTCATGGGGATGGATGGCTTCTCTTCATCATCACCTAAAAATTAAACCAGCATTTACGACGACCATGGGTTAGTACGAATCCGAGCGCTTTACTTAGCTGCACAGACACTGAACTGCCTGGAATTTGAATGGATAGTTTAAAGCTCACGGTAACAACCCCTGGACCGTATTTATGAATTATTGAAATTTTAACCCGCATTCGCAATAAAATAAAATAATATCCTACCTATAATCCTTATTTTTGAAAATTCGTTTCGTGAATTATACGAGTGGTCCTACCCATAACTCAACACGGAAAAATGAGATTGACAAGGTTAAATTAACACTTGGTTCACAGAGATTCGACATCGACAGCATATGACATTGACATTCACATAATAATAACCCAAAAAAAGACAGTTCTCCATCAATCCCGTTGAAATCAGTTTGTATATTGATATACAAACTGATTTCAGCGGGTAGTTTTAGTATCGTACTGGAAAGTGTTTTTTTTTTGCGATCGTTGGAGAAAGTGCTGTGTTTAAGCAATAGAATAAACCCCTAAAAGAAAGTTAGCTTTTGAATTAGAACCTAGGTAAAGACATACCTTTCAACGTTATTTCGAATCTTCTCGGCGCAGTCTCGGTGGCTTCAGCAACCTGCCGTATGTTGAACTCAAACGACGTCTTCAAAGACTCTTTAGGCCCGCTGTAGCCATCGACGATCTTCTTGGAAACTTCTAGAACCTCGTAACGAGTTGTGGTCAGTCGGTACATGCCGTCTTCGCTTATTTGGTACCTGAAATTGGAAAAAATATACTCATCTACATCCCATGCAGCGTTCGTTGATTGTACGTTATAGCTCTTCAATAATGGTTACTTAAGTAAGTTTATCTTAAAATACGAGTAAATGTGTATTTGTTACTCAGTTGTGAATCAACGGCTGATCGAATTTAGACGATGAACCTTTAATAAAGCATAGCACACAATGGGTTAATTGATCACCGAAGCGCCAGGGTTTATGTTAATGATTATTATGACCAACATTTAATACAATCCGACCATTTGTGAAATTTCGATAAAAAAAATATGGTTCACTCATTTTAGCTCTTTATTAATATAAAATAAATTTTACAAAAGTTCTATTCAAACAGCAAATGCCTTACCTAAACCTGCTGTGTCCGAATGGCCACTGCGCGCCGTGTACGTTGACGAGATGCGTTGTAAGCCGCGACCCTCTTGAGAATACCTTAAAATGCAATTAAACTTGCTTTAATGGTGAAATGATAAGAACATTCAGACGTAAAATTAAGTTGATATTTATTTTTGTATGAAAGTCATCATCAACATTTCAACCACAGGATGTCCACTGCTGAACATAGGCCTCCCCCAGTGACTTCCAGATCGGCCGGTTGGAAGCGGCCTGCATCCAGCAGCTTCCTGCAACCTTTACCAGGTCGTCTGCCCACCTTGTGGGTGGACGTCCTACGCTGCGTTTGCCGGTACGTGGCCTCCATTACAGAACCTTTCTGCCCCATCGGCTGCCAGTTCTACGTGCTATATGCCCACTGCTATTTTAGCTTGCTTATCCGCCGCAGCTTTAACTAAATCATTTGCTGTCTTATTCAGAGTGCATTTGCTATGCCGGGACTAAGGTTAAACCACTGTACTAACGTACACATATCAGTGGTTTAACCTTAGTCCCGTACTAGAAAATGCACTCTGAATAAGACAGTTGCGGCCTTACTACAAAAAGATAGACACGTGTTGAACACCTGTTTACAGATAAGTCAACCATTTTACAATGTTTGTTAGTATTATGTCTCAAATGTCAGGTGTGTCAACATTTCAAATTGGTTGATTAATTTTAGACAAGTGTTCAACGCTTGTCTATCTTTTTTGTAGTAAGGCTGTTGAAGTTTATGTGAAGGCCAAGTTTAAAAGGCTAGCCCTAAAACTAAACAAAATACATCTTTCAACCAATAGTAATAGCTACCTTCGTTTGTTTTTCTGGGCACATGTGGCATGCGTACTTCTTCTTCGGTTTAGGATCCTTCGCTTCGACCTCGGGGTTGTCATCGTCGGATATATCGTCGTCGACGTTTTCGTTTTTGACGCGTTTTCTTTTGCGCGTGTGCGTTGGTATGTGCTTGCGGAGGTCTGAGCGGTTCACGGCTCTGAAAGTAAGTGATATATTATAAATTTATGTCTATGGATGCGATTAAAAATTACCAATAAAAGCAGAGTGTAATGGAGTTAAGATCAAGGGAGATCCCATAAAGTTTAATTTTTTACCTCAGGGTCATATACTAGGTCCTTTAATGTTCCTGGTAATCATTATTCGTTTGATAAATATTATAAATATTGGACAACATCGCTTTTGACGCCTTCCAGCCACCGGAGCAAGTTAGGTTTCCCAGCTCGATGGATCGACGACCTTAGGAAGATGGCTGGCAGTGGATGACTGAAAAAAGCAGGAAATCGTGCTCTTTGGCGCTCTTTCGGGGAGGCCTACGTCCAGCAGTGGACTGCAATAGGCTGAGATTGCTCTGATCCTAAGTTACTTAACTTGTGTTATAGAAATCGGAAACAACGACGGTACCACAACACCCAGACCTGAGACAGTAAAGGAAATTTCGTTTTCAAAAATTGACCTGACCGGGGTTCGAACTCGGAACTTCAAGGGATGGCGGCGCCATTTAAAGTGCTGCTAGCTTCTCTACTACGATTACGGAGGGCGTCAAAAAGATACTACTTACCTTGTTACAGACAAAAATAAGGAGTAAAAAGCAAATAATTCACGTTTTTTTAATGGGCCTGGTCAGTAAACCCGCATCTCAGCTCGGAGTACCGAGTATACCTGTAGTCGCAGAGGAGTAGTACCGGTAATCGCAGTGGAGTAGTACCTGCAGTCGCAGCGAGTAGTACCTGTAGTCGCAGTGCGCGCAGGCGTGCAGGCGCGCCTGGGCTGCGGGCAGGTGCCGGTAGCGCACGTGCTGCGCGAGCGCGGCGGGCGCGAGTAGTACTTGCAGTCGCAGTGGAGTAGTACCTGTAGTCGCAGTGCGCGCAGGCGTGCAGGCGCGCCTGGGCTGCGGGCAGGTGCCGGTAGCGCACGTGCTGCGCGAGCGCGGCGGGCGCGAGTAGTACCTGTAGTCGCAGTGCGCGCAGGCGTGCAGGCGCGCCTGGGCTGCGGGCAGGTGCCGGTAGCGCACGTGCTGCGCGAGCGCGGCGGGCGCGAGTAGTACCTGTAGTCGCAGTGCGCGCAGGCGTGCAGGCGCGCCTGGGCTGCGGGCAGGTGCCGGTAGCGCACGTGCTGCGCGAGCGCGGCGGGCGCGAGTAGTACCTGTAGTCGCAGTGCGCGCAGGCGTGCAGGCGCGCCTGGGCTGCGGGCAGGTGCCGGGCGCGAGTAGTACCTGTAGTCGCAGTGCGCGCAGGCGTGCAGGCGCGCCTGGGCTGCGGGCAGGTGCCGGTAGCGCACGTGCTGCGCGAGCGCGGCGGGCGCGAGTAGTACTTGCAGTCGCAGTGGAGTAGTACCTGTAGTCGCAGTGCGCGCAGGCGTGCAGGCGCGCCTGGGCTGCGGGCAGGTGCCGGTAGCGCACGTGCTGCGCGAGCGCGGCGGGCGCGAGTAGTACTTGCAGTCGCAGTGGAGTAGTACCTGTAGTCGCAGTGCGCGCAGGCGTGCAGGCGCGCCTGGGCTGCGGGCAGGTGCCGGTAGCGCACGTGCTGCGCGAGCGCGGCGGGCGCGAGTAGTACCTGTAGTCGCAGTGCGCGCAGGCGTGCAGGCGCGCCTGGGCTGCGGGCAGGTGCCGGGCGCGAGTAGTACCTGTAGTCGCAGTGCGCGCAGGCGTGCAGGCGCGCCTGGGCTGCGGGCAGGTGCCGGTAGCGCACGTGCTGCGCGAGCGCGGCGGGCGCGAGTAGTACCTGTAGTCGCAGTGCGCGCAGGCGTGCAGGCGCGCCTGGGCTGCGGGCAGGTGCCGGTAGCGCACGTGCTGCGCGAGCGCGGCGGGCGCGAGTAGTACCTGTAGTCGCAGTGCGCGCAGGCGTGCAGGCGCGCCTGGGCTGCGGGCAGGTGCCGGTAGCGCACGTGCTGCGCGAGCGCGGCGGGCGCGAGTAGTACCTGTAGTCGCAGTGCGCGCAGGCGTGCAGGCGCGCCTGGGCTGCGGGCAGGTGCCGGTAGCGCACGTGCTGCGCGAGCGCGGCGGGCGCGAGTAGTACCTGTAGTCGCAGTGCGCGCAGGCGTGCAGGCGCGCCTGGGCTGCGGGCAGGTGCCGGTAGCGCACGTGCTGCGCGAGCGCGGCGGGCGCGAGTAGTACCTGTAGTCGCAGTGCGCGCAGGCGTGCAGGCGCGCCTGGGCTGCGGGCAGGTGCCGGGCGCGAGTAGTACCTGTAGTCGCAGTGCGCGCAGGCGTGCAGGCGCGCCTGGGCTGCGGGCAGGTGCCGGTAGCGCACGTGCTGCGCGAGCGCGGCGGGCGCGAGTAGTACCTGTAGTCGCAGTGCGCGCAGGCGTGCAGGCGCGCCTGGGCTGCGGGCAGGTGCCGGTAGCGCACGTGCTGCGCGAGCGCGGCGGGCGCGAGTAGTACCTGTAGTCGCAGTGCGCGCAGGCGTGCAGGCGCGCCTGGGCTGCGGGCAGGTGCCGGGCGCGAGTAGTACCTGTAGTCGCAGTGCGCGCAGGCGTGCAGGCGCGCCTGGGCTGCGGGCAGGTGCCGGTAGCGCACGTGCTGCGCGAGCGCGGCGGGCGCGAGTAGTACCTGTAGTCGCAGTGCGCGCAGGCGTGCAGGCGCGCCTGGGCTGCGGGCAGGTGCCGGTAGCGCACGTGCTGCGCGAGCGCGGCGGGCGCGAGTAGTACCTGTAGTCGCAGTGCGCGCAGGCGTGCAGGCGCGCCTGGGCTGCGGGCAGGTGCCGGTAGCGCACGTGCTGCGCGAGCGCGGCGGGCGCGAGTAGTACCTGTAGTCGCAGTGCGCGCAGGCGTGCAGGCGCGCCTGGGCTGCGGGCAGGTGCCGGTAGCGCACGTGCTGCGCGAGCGCGGCGGGCGTGGGCGCGGACATGTCGCACAGCGCGCACGCGTACGCGGACACGTGCTGGCGAGCGTGCTCGCGTAACAAGTATTCGGTGGCGCACGATACGCCGCAAACGGAACACGAGTAGCAAGAGTTCGGGTATACGTTCTGGAACAGATATATTGGAAACTCACGTTGGCAGTCAGCCTCAGTTCCGATGTTATTTCCCCAGTGCCTACCTACTTGGAATCCCGCTCGCGACGCTCAATACTGTACAAAGCAAATCGTGAAGATTACATCACCAGCATAAACAATCAGACAAATTACAAAAAATGGGATACTAAACAGATGTGAGGATAGCTACACTCATAATCGGGCCGGTATTGTCGGTTCGGCAGTATTCGTCGATAGCCGATCGAAGCATCTAAATACACACATTTAAAAATTTTCCTACCCCCGAACGAGAGGGTTTTAGGGTTGCTGTATACCGATTTATGCCCGAATATGTATACAGCAACCCCAAAACCCGTTCTCGTTCATTTATTAAACTGTGACAACTAGCGCGGTGATCCAATCCTATGGTTAAAGAATCAATACATTACAAATTAATACTAAATGATTTATCTATATTGACTGACCTGCCTTCTCAGATGGTCAGCAAGTTTCCTGTTGCATGCGAAGTGTTGACCGCAGTGGTAGCAAGCGATCAGTCTCTCGCCGGTGTGAGAGCGCACGTGCATAGACAACAGAACGCGGCGTGCGAACGTCAGACCGCATCCCGCCCATGAGCAAAGCATGCGGTCTGAATACTTTACATGCTGTTTTACGTGGTCAAAGAATGTCTGGAAGGTGGAATTAATGTATTTTTTTTTCAGTATGTCAAAACTATATAAATAAAATTATAATAATGACGATGATTTATATTCCGAGTACTTTATTCTCAATAACGGTAGCAAAAGACACAAGGTGTAATAATGCAAAAATCGAAACTTTTCCATGTAACCAACATTGGCCAAAAAAATTTTGGCTTTTTCCCTACACTGATGTCGACTGGTTGTAGTTTGGTTGTTGTTTGTTTGTTTAATTTTGTGATTTCAATGTTTTACCCTTATAAAAAGTTGCTGTATTATCTATGCTCTGCCTCCCCAAACCCGACATTGGCGAAATTATCGGACCGTTCCCGGACGGGCACGTTACTATACCCGCCACATTTAAAAAAAAAAAAAAAACATCTCTGCTCTGGATTCTTCATACATACAAAGAAGCAGGGGCGTGCAGTGCATATAGGCAATTAGGCAGTACCTACCTGATAAATGAAATGAGGAAGCCAGTAGGTACTTAGAAATGTGTGTTATTGATGAAAACCACTGATTTCATTAATAAAACACAATAGAAAGATCTACCGCCTACCTCGAAATAAAACCAATGCCCGCCACTGCAAAGAAGTAGGTTAAAATTGGTTTCCAAGACTTGATTACTTACAAGTGAAGCTAATTAAAGTGTATTTTAATCAACAACTGTTTCTAGAATCTGTTATGTGCATCAAGTTGATGTAATGCAGATAATATATAATGTGGATTATTAAATAACCTTGCAATGACGCGATGTTATCAGAACGTCACATAATTATTATCATATTTATTAACAATTGTTTTGACTTATTTACGCAAAACCCTGATTTTACTGATTATGATTGAAAGGTCAGTCATTTCTACATTTCAGTAATCTTATAATGAAACAAATAAATAACATCTGCGTCTTCCAGCTCAATCAGAGCTGAGCAAAAAACTTGTTGTCTGAATTAAACCTAAACAGGTATCTGAACCAAATATAATTTGTTTATTTATTTTTACAAACCTGTATACAATTGAATTTTTCTTTGCACCCAACCCACATGCAGAGATGCTCACTTATCAATGGGGGCAACTGATTTCTTTTACTGGAATCTTTCTTGCAGCGAGCCAGATTTAATGTGGCACGTCCATTGAAGCCAATTGCCATGAGACGGGCATGGTAAGCGTGAAAGTTGACGTGACGGACCATATCATTGAACTCTGCTGTTTTGTGGCCACACACATCCCACAAGCAAACATATTCCACTTAAAAAAAAACATTCATTTTTATATAATTTGGCAACAGAATAATTTTTCCAAAATTGTGTACAGTAGAATCCGTTTATTATGACATCGAAAGGAATTGACAAACACGTCATAATAAGCGGACGTCATACAAAACGTTTTGTGAAATGAAAAACCTTTTTTATGTAAATATGTATGTATTTAAGTATTTTAATACAGAAACATAGTAAATACATATGTAATTATGTATACATACATATTAAATAAAAATTAAAATTGTACATAATCAGCACATTATCACACATACAAGTGTATTTTTTACTGAAAGAATCAACATTTTCTTGTCGTGATTTTCGAAGCCTCTTCGGTTTCCAAACATTTGAATTGAACGATTGCTTAAAATGCGGTTTTTGTTTTTAAAAATCATTGAGAATGACCCACGCCAAATTCCTTTGCGAGACATGAGTTAGATTCTCCATTTTCTAATCTGCATATTAGAGCAAGAGCCAGCGACGGCCAGACCTTCGTTATATCATAAAAGCTGAAAGTTTTTCTATGTGTGCCTCTAGTATAGGTAGGAACGATCCCCACCTATGATACTTGGGTAGTGGTTCCTTTGGCAGGTAACAGGTAGCAAAGGTGTATAAAATTCCATCTAATATTTATTAATCTATTAAACTTAATTTTTTTATATTTTATTCATAACAACATTAAAACTCGCGTTACTCATTGCCAGACACTTAGTACGGTTCCAACCCCCTGCCGGACACCCCTAAACTATAATATTTTTTAATTCTACTTACGTTATCTTGTAAAAGCTAAATTTTATATATGTTTTTTGGGGAACTATTAAACGATGTTTCCCTAGTAGCCAGACATTTTCGAGGGTTCTATCATCCTGACAGACACATTGAATCGGGCAGAAGTTGTGAGAGCGCGGAGCATATGCAGTTACGGGTGTGAGTGAAACAGAGCGTTCGGTTTATTGCAACTTTTTACTGCACATCAGCTGTTGTTTATTTAGAATTGTCTCGTGATCTTTTTTTTTAATTGATAAATTAAAAAAAAAGATCACAAGAAGTTATATTAAATAAAATTATTCCAGTCCGGATACAAAATTTTTAACACAATATTAATTAAAAATCTTATAATAAAATATCAAGCATGTGAAAAAATTAATAACTTAATCCATATTATTTATAAGTTTTATAAAATGTATTGTATTTAAGTACAATTCAAGAATAATGTATTTACTTAACTTCAAGTGAGGCCTATGCCCTGCAGTGGGACGCATATAGGCATACTTAACTTGTATGGATATGACATTAGGTTTTCTTCTTTACCTCAATCTCTTTTTACGTTATGACCAATTTTTAATATAAAAAGAATTGAAAGAAATCGATTTATCTATTTTACCCCTAACAGGGATCCGCAGAGATCAGTCACCTATATATATAGATTTTTAAAAATTTCAAACTATTTATTAGCCTCAATTAGGTACTTAGGTTACAAAAAATATATTACCAGTTAGCTTCTTATCGGTTTCTAACCTATTAAATGAAAGTTGCTTAAATTCTTCGGGTTGTTTATTAAATACTTATAAAATAATTATGCATTTTTATTAAACCTACTCTGGAGTAAAGGTATGATTCCGAACAATGAGTGTCGCGCAGAAGTTCTGCTACTGCTTGCTGCGTAGCTTAGAATGTAATCTCATATGAACTCGTAAATAATATATTATTATGGGGACCAGTAGTGCTGCGGTAGCACTGCTGCATTCTGCTGAGTTCGGAATCATACCTGTAACCTACTTTTAGGTCTACGATACGGCAAGTTTGCCCATAATAAGGCTAGATTGTGATTCCAAAAAACATGTCAGGAAATTTTGATACGGATTTAAAAAAACAATAAAAATCTGTAAGTATCAAAATCATTTTGGTCGCACTATACAGGGTTGCTACTTAAACAACAGTGGCGCCCTCATTTTATTTCATGACTTTTTAGACAAGCTGTAACTGCATATGCTCCGCGCTCTCACAACTTCTGCCCGATTCAATGTGTCTGTCAGGATGATAGAACCCTCGAAAATGTCTGGCTACTAGGGAAACATCGTTTAATAGTTCCCCAAAAAACATATATAAAATTTAGCTTTTACAAGATAACGTAAGTAGAATTAAAAAATATTATAGTTTAGGGGTGTCCGGCAGGGGGTTGGAACCGTACTAAGTGTCTGGCAATGAGTAACGCGAGTTTTAATGTTGTTATGAATAAAATATAAAAAAAATAAGTTTAATAGATTAATAAATATTAGATGGAATTTTATACACCTTTGCTACCTGTTACCTGCCAAAGGAACCACTACCCAAGTATCATAGGTGGGGATCGTTCCTACCTATACTAGAGGCACACATAGAAAAACTTTCAGCTTTTATGATATAACGAAGGTCTGGCCGTCGCTGGCTCTTGGACTATATTATTGCACCTTTCTCTTCAATTGTAAATGCTTTACGTCGTTGAGATGTCATTTTTTTCACAGTAACAAACAAAAAACAATGCGTGACTTTCAAGCGTCAATTACTCACTGAGATTCAAAACAAAAACGAGCCACGTGCCGAACGTCGTCGGGAATCAACGAACATTACCGGAGGTGTAAAGAATCACGTCGGTCATTATAACCGGACATAATTTATTATTTAAATGGGTCATAATAAGCGACATGTCACTGTAAGGGAAGTCATTATATCCGACTTTTTTATAAAGAATTTTATATGAAAACCAAACTTCGTGGTGTAATTACGTCATAATAAGCGGTTGGTCAATATAGGCGGAGTCATAATAAACGGATTCTACTGTAGTTCATTTTTTAATATATTTGTTTTACTGAGGTATTGATAACATTGATGTAAAAAGTAAAGATACGGCTGACAGAACAAATCGCCTTGCATTTCCTCCATACATGACACACTAACCCCATCTGTTAGACTTTGATGTCAACTGTCAAATAGCATCATAGAGCAACCACAAAATTACTCTTAAGTAACCTTGTAAGAGCGGCTTATAACGAAAGAGAAACTAAGAAAAAAGTTTTTATTTCACAGATGTTATATTTAAAGTAGTATCAGAGTAAATATAACTTTTTGCTTTTTCAAATTAAATACGTCAACATGAATTAAGGTAAAATAAAATAATCTTTATTTGCTTAAACACGGTATGCATAGGTGTTTTAAAATGAACGTACCAAGCATGTTTAGCCAACACGAGGCATGCAAATTAAATATAAAATTGAACTAAAATGAAATATAAAATTAATCTAAAATTGCATTAAATTAAATTAGGTACAGTCAACAGCACGTCGACCTACCCCAAAAGTCAAAAATTCTCCAATAGATTTTCAACTTTAAGCTTGACAAATAGAGTTCATTTTCAAATGAGAAAATTTGTCATTTTGTGGTAGGTCGACGTGCTGTTGTCCGTACATAGATGTCATTCATATCATAATTATGTTGAAATTAATATTTATTATTTAAAAACTCTTTTATGGTATGTGAGATTAGCCACTTATTCAATTTTGTTTTAAATTGATTATTATTTAGTGTTTTGAATTCATTGGGTATATTATTGATTTTTTTTTATACTCATTGTTATACAGCTTTTTTTATACTGCATTGTTATTGGAGTTTTAGTAGTAACAGGATATTTTGATTTCTTGTGTTCCGTGGATAAATGTCAAATGCCCTATTAAAAATATGCATAATTTGCATTACAAATACATATGTTTCAAATATATACAGGGACGTCAATGTAAGTAATTGCAACTGTGCAAATAGAGGACGACATGATGTTTGTGGAGGGACACCGCATATTGCTCTTATGCATCTTTTTTGGGCAATAAAAGCTCTATTTATATTAAGTAGTATCACATCAGTAAACTGTAGCGTAATTTAGAACCTACAATGCATGATAGGTAGCAATCGCAGTTTTTGTTACAGATCTAACCTGCTTTAAAGCATAAATAAACTTATTGACTCTGTAAGGATAGGTCCAGATCTGGCTAACGCGCCGTGAATGCACAGGACGCGCACAGCGCGCGAACTGCGCGCGAGCTGCACGCGCGCGGCATGCGATCCGTTATTGCAACAGATTGGTGCGCCTCTTTAGCGCAACTCATGCAAGGCTTGTACAATGCGCGCGATCTGCGCGCGTGCAGTTCTGGTTCACGTTCGAGCCAGTTTAAAGGTCGCGTTCGCGCGGCTCGCGCGCAGTCTCGCGCTGCGCCTGATGTTCAAACATTATCTATATGCGTTTTCCAATTTACGTCTTGTTCTATAGTTAAACCTAGGAACTTCGTTTGTTTTACTTCGTTAATTTTCGTGTCTTTATAATGAATATCAATATTTTTGTTTCTGTTTAGTTGTATGTAAGTAATTAGTAAATACTTTAACATCAACATTACTTTTAAATAAAACTATACTTTTCTTATAAGTTGTAATGATGACTAATCTATACATATAATTGAAGCTATAAAACAAAAAACAATTTCTTTCTCTATCTCTCGAAATGTTTCTCTCTCTATCTCTCGAAATGAAAATCTCTTAAAACAAAAGGTATGGTTCCGAATTCAGCAGCACGCAGTAGTGCTGGTCCCCATATTTTCTATATGAGTTTATATAAGATTACCTCGACAAATATCTGGTGTAGTAGCGCTCCGGACTACAATGCGGGTTCGACTCCCGCGAGGGGCAAATGTTAGTGTGATGCGCACGAGCATTTGCACCTAAATCATGGATGTTTATAAATGTATTTAAGTAGTTTATAAATATATTTCAGTATGTTTATTTTCTGTATCTAGTGGCAATAGCACAAGATTTGCTTAGTTTGGGGCTAGATAATTGGGTGTTTGTGGATACAATTTATTTTTATAAGTATACGGAATCATACCTTAAAAATTTTCTAAAAAAACTATATCTGATAATTTATATATATTTATTAATTACATTTCACTGTCCTTCGAATAAAACATTTTTTTTACTTATGCTTTTTGTTATTTTTGACATGTTTTCAATTTTTGACTCATAGTGCTTTATCACGTAAACTTAAAATAAGTATTCAATAAATCATCATAAAATAAAATATTTATATTACATCACATGTACTGGACTGCACTCAGTGCACTGTGGGCACTAATGCACGCCGCTACTAAGTTGTATCGGTTTTGCACGGTAAATATGGCGTTGCTTCGTAAAATTGACAAAGAAGTTAGAAAATTGTTAAAGTAATGCAAATAACTTTAGTGTTAATCAAATATGCGGATTATTGGTGAGAAGTAAAATTTGAATTTGTTTTAATGACCTTTCTGTGGTAATTTATGCAACCTTTCAGTGAACATCTAGGCATTTTTAATTTTTTCATACAAATGTCAGATCACGATGACCGCCGACCACTGACTACGTCACATCGGCCTCGGTCGGGTCATTTTCGGGTCTCTTTAGGTCCAACACCCAGACGTGTGGTCCGCCCTGTCCTTACGAAGTAATATATAAGTCAATGATTGATAACTACAAAATTTGAATACTTACCAGTTTTATCTATTTTAATAACATGTAAGTTTGAGATATGGTTGCGGATGTGTTTATGAAATTCTTCATAATCTGTGAAGTGCCATGAGCATCCTTGCCACTCACAATCCAAGCGCAAGCTTTCAGTGCGTAGACGATGGAGAGGCTGAAAGTAAATAATTATGAAAGTCCTTAACCTCACAGCTTAGCAAAACCAGACATAATAGTAATTTTATTATTACATGCTCTGAAGGTTGTGTTATAAGGCACCAAAACATTAATTTAGCCAGGGGTCTCTCCCAGCAAACTATAAGAAAAACTTTTATTCTAATTTTATTGAATAATTCGTTCGAAGCGGGTAACAAAACCGGGAATTTTTAGGATCAAGGCGACACATCACAACACCAATAGGGTCGTCACCAAAAATCATAGTAAACATACCACAGTTTTCGGCTCAATGGCAGGCTCATGGACACCATCAGGAACTGTGGCCTCGTCTTCAGCTACAGACAGCAAAAAGTTCTTTCTATCAGCATTGGTCTGGATTATAAACTGTATATCGTTTTTATTCTGTTGAAGCTTCTTGGTGTCCGAACTGTTTTGCTTTTGGAGCCAGTCCATACATCGCAATAGTTTTAATTTCTTTACACCCGGGTTATCAGTTTCATCTGCCATAATTATAAGTCAACGGGTAGACACACACACATTTTTTAAGACATTTTCCTAGCTTATTATGAACTAGATTAGAGGGAAAACAGAAAGAGGAAAAAGGCTGGTGTTTACGCGCGTCCGCTTTTTTTTTTAGTTTGATTGACGTTTCTTAATTACTTGTACGTCTTTGTGCCAACGTCGTTATTTGACCGTTTTATCAACCTTTAATTTTTGCTCACTTTGAAAACCGGAGCTGTTATATTTTGGTAAAGATGCTGATGATACGGTTGGTGTTATGTAATACATGGGCATTCTGAATAGTTTAATAAAGCACCAATTTTGTTCATTAAGGCTCGGACTTTACGCTGCCGGAATCTGTTAGTCTCCTCGTGAATCCTTTAAAAAAACGACCTTATTGCTTAAGCGATGGATTGAACCCGTACTTACCCGGACCGGTTTCTGGCTGGGTAAAGTGCCTAACATGCCAATTTGTATTTTGTGCGAGCTGACTTTTTACAAAAAATCTTTTTAATCTGTGTGTGACATATCCGAATTCGTTCCGAATTGCGCTAAAAGCATAGCACTAGTCTATTAGCACGAATCCATATAAATGCAGTAGGTAGGTAAGAACACTCTATTTTGGGTAATATTTACGATTATTATATTTGGTCGGTTTCGCGATGGCTGACAGTGCTTTTAGCGCAATTCGGAATGCGGCCATTGCTTTGCTTGCTTGACGTTAAAGAAAATTAATAAAAAACGTGCGAGAAGACGGACGAGACGAGTGAACGCGTGAAGAAGTTTAGTACGACGTATTTACGGCACGGCGCGGCGAGTCCCACGTTGCCTTAAGTATCTCTTATCATCATTAATTAGATTCATAAATAGTTCATCTCGTTTTCCCGTCGCACACACAGTGAGTGACCGCCGTGAGTTCGTCCTGTTTTGCGGTTTGGTGCTGATGAAATCAACAGTACCGCTTGAGGAAGTAGTGAATAAATTGGACCATATTACTTTACCTCTAACAACCAGAATGCCGAACATCAAGGTCTTCAGCGGGAGCTCGCACCCGGACCTAGCGCAAAAAATTGTCGACCGCCTTGGGATTGATCTCGGCAAAGTGGTTACAAAAAAATTTAGCAACATGGAAACGTGCGTGGAAATCGGCGAATCTGTTAGAGGAGAAGATGTTTATATAGTTCAGAGCGGCAGCGGCGAGATCAACGATAATCTTATGGAACTACTGATCATGATCAACGCGTGCAAAATCGCTTCGGCGTCCCGAGTTACGGCTGTCATCCCTTGCTTTCCGTACGCGCGACAAGACAAAAAAGACAAAAGCAGAGCGCCAATCACTGCTAAACTGGTCGCTAACATCCTCTCTGTATCAGGAGCCGATCACATCATCACAATGGACCTCCATGCCTCGCAAATTCAAGGATTTTTCGACATACCTGTGGATAACCTCTTTGCTGAGCCAGCAGTGTTGAAATGGATTAAAGAAAACATCACTGACTGGAAAACCAGTATCGTTGTGTCTCCTGATGCTGGTGGTGCTAAAAGGGTGACTTCTATTGCAGACCGGTTGAATGTTGAGTTTGCTTTAATTCACAAAGAGAGGAAGAAGGCAAATGAAGTGGCTTCCATGGTGTTGGTTGGTGATGTGAAGAACCGCATAGCCATCCTGGTGGATGACATGGCTGACACTTGTGGAACTATATGTCATGCTGCAGAAAAGTTGATAGAGGCTGGTGCTACAAAAGTGTATGCCATCTTGACTCATGGTATTTTCTCAGGGCCTGCAATTTCACGAATTAACAATGCCTGTTTAGAAGCGGTTGTTGTTACAAACACAATTCCACAGGAGAGGCATATGCAGGAGTGCCCTAAAATACAGTGTATTGATGTTTCTATGATGTTGGCTGAGGCAGTGCGGCGTACACACAATGGAGAATCGGTTTCATATCTATTCTCCAATGTTCCATACTAGTTTAATTCATCCTCAGTTTACTATAATTAAGATTAGGTTCTCCAACACTTATGGTTTTATGTTGCTTTCAACATAGACAAAACCCTGATATTTTTGGGCATCTTAAGTGGTCTTGTTTGTATGTTATCTAACAGCAATAGATTAGATAAAGATAACTAAAAATTGGTGATATTTTTAACTCTGAAATTAATAATTGTGTATTTTGAAAGGAAAGTTGGAAGCCTACTAATTAAGTGGTAGTTTAAAATTCTCACAATGTGGATTTGAAGGAATAAAATGTTTTTTTCTTTATTGTATTATAATCTCATTTTATGGTTAGTTATGTTTCAGCATTCATGATTTATACATACAAGGTTGGCTCTCAAAGTTTTTAAAGCATAATGAATTAAAAGTATTAATTTTGTTTTGACTATATGAAATAGTTTCATTCCATGATGGCAATTAAAGAAAAAGTTATTAAACATAGTTTTGCTAAAGTTTAAAAACTTCCTTTTGCATTTACATAATAATGTTTTAGATTACTTGTTATTGTTAAACAGTATGTCTTTTTTTTTCTTTAAATAAATAACATTTATGAAGAGAATATTTTTATCTGTGTTAGTGTAGCTGTAGTTTATAAAAGACAAATTGTTTTGTTTACATTTTTACTTATCAAAAAACCATTAAATGTTTTTTTTTTAGTTTTATTTTAAAGTGGTCAATTGATGTAAAATGTAAATCAAAATTAAGGTTTACTTGATGTTCTTATTAGCTAAGTATACTCGTAGGTATTGCTTAAAATAATGTGGCCTTCTGTATATTTTATCAAAGTAGATTAATCGCCATAGAGAAATGAATTAATTGCATGCATTTTGATTACACATTTTATGGGCTATGAAGCCTATGAATGTAATAAAAACACAATCAAATGCATTAAATTGTATTTCAGTAAACATGTTATTATTAAAATTGTTAAAGCTGTAGAATGTTTTTCTGCTTTAAAAAATATTGATTTGTAAATTGCAATAACGATTTTTCTAAATTTATAAAACTTATTATGTATATTTGGTCCATATAACTACTATTAATTAAGCATTAATAAAAATATTGAAACATTAACTTCTTTATTTACTTGCAATTACCATTTACACAGTACCTACCTAGCTTTGCTTGGTACCTTATTCTTTGTAGAAATTAAATCACATAAATAATGTAAGAAGAAAGAAGTCAGGATTGTAGTTTGATATTTACTGTCATCACGTCACTAATAGGATAAGAAATCCATTTCTCAGGAATTATTATTTTGACCCCTGTCAACGACAGTCATCTTAATTTCTAAGTAGGTAGCTGTAAGAAGGTAGGCAAAAGTCGCGACTTAGTGAGACTTGTTACTAAGTGAGTACCCATGTAAATGGTTTTATTTCTGATCGTCCCTCTATTGCTTAGTTACATCATCAGAACAAATTTATATCTGTATGAAAACTTGACCCGTAAGGTCAGCAGCAATGATGTAAAATTGTTTGCTAGAGGCGCGCCTTGCACGTTTATTATCGGTCAATGGAAGTTTCGACTTTATTACAATGACCTTTGTTGGTGTTTTCATTGATAGTAAGTAAAACGGTACGGTCAACAGCGGAAATATTTCATACATTACTATAATGCTATAGTTTATTTTGCGCACTAAAAGCAGGGTAATATTACAAAGCGTTTTGTTGTTTTGGTTAACGACGTCAGAAGACTTCCATCTTTAACAGGGTGTTGTTAGGTAGGGTAGGAGCTTCGCACAAGACACAGGCGAATGTTTTCAATACTTATAACTTATTTATTACAGTTTACAGTCAAAGGATTGATTCTAAATAAAAACTAACCCAAATAATATATGATATATTATAAAATATTGTGTTATAAAAATAATCGATAACCAGTAAGTAGGTAGGTGCATTACTTATTTATAAATTAGTACTTGCCTAGAAACTAGAAATTTCCGATATTGATTATTTTGTAATAAAGTTAACTCCGAATCCAAAATAAGTTTCCTTTCCTTCAGTTCTTACTTATCACATACGAGCACTTACCCAAAACTACATGATTTAAGTATCTTTTTAGGAAGTTTAGGCATTCTCGTTTTCTACTTTAGATGGTGGATGCAATGGAGGCACCTACCGTAATCCAGTCGATCATATTACTTGTCTTGTGTTAGTATCAAATTGCATTTTAAAGAATTATCTGCGATACTTACTAAGTACTTTAGCGTTCATAAACATAAAAGTTTGTCGCGTAACTTTACACCAACTTCTCACAAAAGTGCTGATGGTCATTTGTTTGTCGGGCGAAGCGAGCAGCTTAGATTGACGTGGTTACAATTTATCGCTGAGAGTAGGTATAGAAATCTGTGGCTGAGATAAAATTATACAGGTTGTTTAAAAACAACATTTTATGGGTGGCCAGTTGGCCACATTTGTCGCAGAACCGATGAAAGGGTTCTCGAGAGCTTATAGAGCATTCATTGAATGCTCTAAGCTCGAGACTGGAGACCACGCCTTGGCAAACGTAGTATAATAACGCCCCCAGCTCGATGGGCCGACGACCTTAGAAAGATGGCTGGCAGTGGTTGGATGAAAAAAGCGGGAAATCGTACTCTTTGGCTTACCTGCAGTGGATGGACTGCAATAGGCTGACATGGTCACATGAGGATGTGATGATGATTATAATATTTACAATCTTGTGTAGAATAAACCTACAGGAATAAATGAAAAATAAAGTAAGTGTCTGTCAAGCGGGTTTGCTAAATGTGAATTATAGAATTAGATACTCTTTAATGCACACCAAACAAAGAAGTTACCTACAGTTGATATTTACAGAAAGATGTACAATTTAGGCGGTCTTATAGCTAAGAGTGATCTCTTCCAGACAACCTTCGAAAGAGGACAACTATAAAGAAAGGGGAAAGTATAAGCTAGGTATTACCTATTTGTAAGTAATGTTTAAGAGATTCCCATTTAGTGTGACCATTCAGACACTTAAGTATTGTATTCTATGTCCTCCGAGATTCTAAACTGTTTATCAAAATAAGGTGGATAACTATCACATACATAAGTAGGTAAGTGCCTGTAAGTCGCACATAGACAGCGTCTATGTACTACAAGTAATTATATTTTATAAACGTCTAAACTTGTTTATATACCTATCTATACTTAGTGGGTAAAAAATCAGTTGGTACCAAGTCCCACCTCGCAGATTAAGATTTCAGAACTGCGATAGCCCGCGTGACCCTATCTATCGCACGAGGCCCCCTGTTTCTCAGTTCGGACGTCACAATGTAGTAGATAAGTTTTCTTTTTATACCGTATTACTTAGGTCATATTACACATAAGTTGGTACATTGTAGGAATTATTATCGTGATAAATATGGAAAGATCAATGCTTCATGCTTGGAATTTCGTAAAGGGATAAAATCCGGCAGAAGACGAAAGTATTGGACATAGCATAGCTACATACCTATCACATAACCGATGAACGGTGGAGTAAACGGGTTTCCTAGTGGAGAACACGTCTTGGTAAACGTATAGCATTGGGTACTTATGGTAGAAAGCAACCGGGTGGTGTGCACTGCAACAGTTTGATACCATTCGCGAGAAGAACTTCAGCTTGCTGGAGCACTGCGTCCATAATATTACTTAGTACCTACATTCATGCATTCATACCTTTATGCAAAGGTAAAACCACATACAAAATTATATTTCGTTACGGATTTTCATATAAACATCTGGGTAAATAAGCAAATATTAAGATGCCAACGCTATTTCATGCCATTTTAAATAACGGTAATGATGTGTCATTAACCCACTTTAAAAACATATCAAACAAGATTAGGTAAACAATATTATGATATGATGGGCGTAGCAACATACCTAAATATTTTGCATAAATAGGAATCAGTCACATCGTTACTATGCCATGAAGGGTTACTGGACTATGAAGACTAGATACCTAACAGATAAAGATACCTACTCATAAATAAGTACGAAAAACATGTTCGTGCTCATCAAACATTTGCCCCTTGCGCGGAATTCGAATTCGCAACCGCCAGCATTGTAGTTTGGAGCGCGAACCACTACACCAGACGACCGTCAAGCAGAAGTTCCTAAAGCATTCTTTACCAGTCAAACAGTATTTTCTCGCAGTGTTATATAGTCGCCGTTTTCATCTAAGGCACTCTTTAGTTTAAGCTTTTTGGGTCGTTTTAAGAAATCCTAATGCAAAAGCAAAAAAATAAATAAAAATTAGCAATCAGTAATAATCGCGCTATCCTAAGTCTATGCGCAGCACTGACAGTAGATTGCTTTGTTTATGTCAATTAGCGATTTTAAGCCAGAATTGAATTTGTAACACAGAACAAGACTCGCTACGCTCCGATCCCTTTTCTGTGTTTTGCTAGTAAAGGTTTGCAGTTCTTTCTATTCAATAAATGGCGTTGCATTTACGCAACAGGCAACCACAATCAATCACCACACCACAGATTCAAGTGAATTTAAAAGAATCTTAACTACCCAGGACTTAGCTTCCTAGTCTTTTACTTTAGTTCTAGTGAACCTAGCATGATTCTCAGCGTATATAATACCACTCCATTGCTGCAAACGACAACCCATAATAGGGCATGGCATATTGTTTTTCTCACCCGTATGACAAGTGAATAAGGTTCAAAATATATATATCGGGTGTAAAAAAAAGTCTTAACGAAGCCGAATACCACATATTCTACGTATTATTACGATCATTTTTTTCTTTAACACTATACCTGGGAAATGACGGGTTACCGAGTTATTGACAGTCAAAAGTTATTTTTTTTTATCAAAGATTTCTACAAAATTGACTTCTGTTTGATAATACTAACTTTTTTACATAGAAACATGATAAAAATGTTCAGTACTTCTTTCATAAAAGTCCTTAAAGGGTACAGCCGGCAATAAGAAATGTTATTTTTTTTGATACCCAAAAATTAAAGTTTTTTCCCAGCAAATATTTTTTTCGCATTCTACTTGGTTTTTATGTATAGTCGTGGTTTAAGGCTTCGTTCAGCCTTTTTTTACACCCTGTATATATGCCTCGACCGTGTGTCCCATTTACTTGGGGTCGGCACTCCTTGTCCTGTTTTTCCACTGTGCACGATTCTGTGCAGTGTTCTTGTCGAGAAATAATAAGGTTCAAAGTATGGTGGTAACTATTTTCCCATTGTCCAATTAAGGGTTAATTAAAACTGTTAGAATAAAACAATCAGTGATCTTATGAATTACTTTATTCAACTTAATGATGAGCGTGGTGCGCTTGCGCGGCGGCCTTCCTCATCTGCGTGAGTACGTTGCTCAGCTCCTCACGCTTCCTCTTGGCACGGATGTGCGTGCCGAGACGCCGCTTCAGGAACTTGAGTGCGCGCTTGTCTTTTGACACCTGGAATAGACGGAATCAATAACTAATCTACAACCCAAGCAGTATATTATGGGCCTGGCTTCTTCAACAACAATACAGGGTTGTTTGTAAGAACTACCCGGTTAATCTAATGGTAAATGTTACTGAAAAAGTTAAGTTAAGCATCGGGACACTTACTCGAGACACTTACACAACAATACTTTTATATCTTTATGATTTTTATAACACATAGCTTTTTTGGGATGCTGATCGCCCTAGCCTTTTAGGAGCAGAAGTCACATTCTACTTCTGACAATTTTTATAGCCATTTGAACTTAGAAATTTTTTTTGACTAATAATATTTAAAACATGTTGTTTTTTGAATGAAAGAGTTAACTTTCAGAAAACTGATTCAAATAAATCTTTGACCAATAAAAATATTTGTTCCATACAAACTTTGGCTACTTTTTATTCCAGAAAAGGCACATTTCCAGAAAGATGTGTACGAATAAATTTCCATAGTTGTGAAAATTAACCTTGCCTTTGGCTAAAAACCAGTTGCCAGAAAGTAATTTAGCTATTGTCTACTTTTTAAAAGAAAGATTAATTATTTGACCCCTAACACAAGCTGCAGACACAGTTAATATAAATAAATAAAAATCTGAGAAATAATAAAGATATCATTTAGTATCTGTCTCAGAAGTTAACAGGGATAACCGTTTTCATGATAATATGCCACTAATTCTAAAAATTTGAGAAATTGAGAAAATATTAAAAGGGGTTAAACATTACCCCTACTTGGTTTCAGTTCGATTGATTAAAATTTCTACTGCATTACCCAGCAGGCCATGGCAAAGAGACAATGAAAATTTTATTGTTACAGGGCCACCGGTGGGTAATTGAAGCTTGATAGGATATATAATTTCGTGCTACATCGATTTATAAGCAACTAGCTGTTGCATGCCACTTGGTTAGTGTGGTCTTTAGTTTATTCAAAATATGGTCAAATTACACAAAATCTAAATTGTAACCTATATGTTATTCTGATACATGGCTATATTGCTGTGTCATCAAAACCGTTCAGTAGTTTTTGCGTGAAGTGGTGATAAACATCCATACATCAACAAACTTTCGGATTTTATTATTAGTAGGATTTATTAGATAAAAGGTATTGTACCTTCAGTAACTCCATAGCTCTCTTCTCATACTGTGCATGACCAACAACTTCACGGACGAGGTCTCGCACGAATTTGGAGTGCTTTGTTTGCAGCTGAAAGGAAAAACAATAAACAATTATTTCAACACAAAAGCAATTATGCAATGAAGTTTAAATGTGAAGAAATTTTAAGTTAGGACAGGAAATAAATGTGGTTTTTCTGTTGATTTTGAGTTCTATCTAATCGTGTTATCTAGACCAGAACTGTCTGCCTAAAACTTCTACTTACAAGAGCGGCAAGTACACACAATTAGAGGTAGGGAGGTAGTTGCTATACCAGTATCTTTATTTAATATATTTAACATAATATTTACGGTAAGAACTACAAAGGCATACAGAATAATTCTATACAAACATAACCTCAACATAGTTATTATTATTGAAATACTTACACCCTTCAATCTTGCTGGTCTGACTTTAATGGCTTTGTCTGTAATACCTTTCCTGCCAGCAGATATTTTGGTAGTTTTGTGGCCTTTTCGCAGGCCGACTGCGATTTCGAACCGGGGAGCAACCATGCTGAAAAACAATACGTGCACGGTGAGAAAAAAAATATGTGTTCCAAACTTTCAGTTTATTAATACAGGCACTATTTCACAAATCAAATACAGCGAATATTCACAGATTTTATCGATATTTTAAAATAATTTCCAGAAAAATATTTACGTACTTTTCGGATTGACAGATCCGACCAAAAAGAATGCGTTTTTTTTTTTATTTATAACAAGAAACAAAGTGTTATAAGACTTGGACGGTCGTCTTTTAATCCACTCACCCGGATGATTGGAATAACCGTTATCGTTATGTTAAAATTAGCACGTAATGAATGTAATGATGTTAAAAAAGCACAGGAAAAATAATGTAAAGTATTGAAGATGATTATGCTATTATGATGATAAAAGAATGATGACTACTTGCTATGAACGAAGGAGAGTATTTAATCAATGAGGTTAAAAAAGGGTACACTCTGTGCAAAATACTGAGGGGGCGCAAGGGTAAGACTGTAGGAGAGACTTAGAGGCATGGCATAGGAAACTAGGTTCCCTAAGGACTAAGGCTTCTAGGATTAGGGAATTGCATAGTAGGACAGTACAGTTTACAATCCTATTTTCTATAGTATTTGTTTCATTATATTGTAATTAGCCATTGCCTTCAACAAGAGACAACACTTATATTCTCAGAAAATACGTTTATAAATATCCATGACTCAGGTACATACAAATGCTCCTGCTCATCACACAAACACATGTGCGATTCAAGCCCACAAGTCCGCAACCGCCAGACTTTGTAGTCCGGAGTGCAAACCACTGCACCAGAAGGTTGTCATTTAGAATAGATGATGGAACTGGTGGAACCAAAACCTAGTTTTTTGACAGTAAAAAAATAAAAATACTTTTCTTGTAGCAGTACTAGTCTACTAGTAATAGTGGAGTAGTCGAGTAGCTAGCAGTCTAGCAGCACGTAATTTTTCAACAAAAATAACCTATTTTGTGCACATAGTAAAAAGTGATTTCTATCAATTGAAGTTTTGAAATATTTTTAATTTCAGTTTACTTTTACTGAACGTAATGTAAAAAAAGATATTTAAGGATTGTGGTGGATAATCTACGTAGCTTATTTAATCAGTGGATAACACTACTATTTAGGTTGCCAATACAAAAAATGATAGGAATATTAGAAAAAATGTGGTCATGGTAGTAATAAATGTCAATAAGGGTGTCTTATTTCAAGGATTATCATTTTTTGTTTTGAAATGAACAAATAAAAGAGTATATATTTTTTTCTATTTTTCTTCGAGTAGTCATATGCAGGCCTACCATCTGGTGGCGGTTTATCGTTGAATTTTGGGACACCTGCCCCTCTAGCACGATCAACAAAACACGATATGATTTATCGCCTATTTACTTTTAAAATATGATAACATAGCCGCCATCTTGAACTTTTATTGAAACAGTAAGCATGTCCGTGCCGGTGACGTCACGGTTATGCTCGCTTTTTTAATAAAAGTTCATATTTAGACAAAAAATATGCGATAAATCGCTATATCATATCGTGTTTTGTTGCACATGTTAGAGGGGCTGCATATAGTATTAACGACTTGTATTTAAAAACATAGATAACGCTTTTTTACAATTTAGTCTTTGGGAGGCCAATGTATAATGTAGCAAAGGAATGCAGCAATTGCCATAAAAAAACAAAGTGTCAATTTCAACAACTGTCAACTGTCAAAATCACATGGCATAAAGTGTAGCTGATGTCGATTTAAATTTCAAATTTTAATAAATTAACGTGGTTTCTTTTTACTTAATATCTGTTTGTATATTTTTTTCACATAAATAAGCTTTCTAGTAAGATTTAGAATAAAGAAATGTTCAGATAATATTAACATAACCTTAAATTTTGGACGAATCTTTTTGGAATCATGGAAGTCGGCGCTGTTAAACAGGCTTTTAACAATGAGGTGAGTAGTTGTGCGTGTGTTCTATGATAAAAACAAGATGTATTCATGAGCTCGGAAAAATATTTTGGGTCGCGGACTCATGAGACTGTTTGAGCTTGTTTGAATGACCATAATTTTATTCCCTGTAGGTATATGAAATATTTTTAGATCGTTGAGACTAACTTAAAAATTCATACTTAGGACAAAATTTATGAGCAATTGATAGCCATCGGATACATTCAGTAGTTCATAATTTTGTTAAGGTTAATGATTTATGTATTCATATGATGCCATTAAATGAAATAAAACAGGACAATACATACAAACAAATACAGATAACCATAATAGTTCTCCTGGCACTACATTATTTATTAAATACTTTACAAATAACCTTTTTATATCACAATTTGGCAAAAAGAGCAGCCTTTTCCATGATGTGTCTAGCGACATGTTTGAGGTACACAACCTATTTACAGTATATTTAATATCATTTAAAATTGATTCCAGCTTATTCAGCTAAAAAAAAAATTGAACCAGGCTAAGATACAGATTATCCACAAACTAACCAGAAAAGCAAAAACGTTGGCCGAGAAGAAAGCACCTGAAAATATAAAGGAAAAATTAAAAAGGAAGGCAACAGCTGCGGTCAATGAGGTCTTGATTATGAAGGTAATATTGTTACAAAGAAAAAAGATTTGCAAGTTGTTTCCTGATCTGTGTTTCTTGTTGCCCAAAGGCCCATGCATCCAAATTTGCATTGTTTTTTAAAATGGGCCACTAAGTAGCTCAGAAATTTGTCTGAGATTGAGGTGAGGTGAGGTGTACATTGCAATGCCATAGATTGATGTGATACTAGCACTTAACTAAAGTTTTTATGTATCTCACAATTGTAAACATTTGTGAGATGAGTAACCCATCTATGTCCACTTTTATTCTATATTCTCTATAAAATAGTACACCATTTTTTTGCCCTTTCTGGATTTCTTATCAATAAATAAATCAAATTAGGCCTTGCAGAGGCACAGCGAATTGCGTGACATAATTTAAATATAAAATTTGCAACTATTTACTGTCAAATTGAAGCAATTTCGGATTAAAAGGGCTTTATTATTATTATTATTAAATCAAATTATGTATTGTAAATTTTTGTTTTTAGCAATTCCATGCAAGGTTTAATTGAAGATAAATAACACTTGAAAAAAATCATCGACCTCAGGTGGGACTCGAACCCACGTCCCATCGCATTTTTTTTAAGTGTTATTTATCTTCAGTCAAATTATGTAAATAAAAACGCACCTACTGGTCCAAAAATCGAATACAAGAATGAATGAATTACTGCGGTACTATGCTTATTGAGCATCTCTTAGAAACATACAAACATTAAATAACCATTTTAATTTTCCAGAAAATTAAACCCAAAACCCTTGCAAAATTTATAATAACACACAAAGGTGACCTGAATAGTTATCTGAATAAACCTATTGTGGACCAAGATAAGGTGTGTGCCAGGCTTCTACTCCACAAGTCTCTTCAGGATAAATACAAATTTATAAGAGAGAGATTCTCATCTGTGCCAATAGATGACTTGTTGATGTCTAGAGAAGAGAGAAAAAAGTTGAAAAAAGAAGCTAAAGAAAAGCAGAAGAATAAAAAGAAAGGAAAGCAAGCAAAAGTGGTTAATGCAGAGGGAGAGTGGGATGTGGAAGATGTTGAAATGCCTGCTAACTTAAATAATACTAATAGTGGTACGGACTTATCTGATAATGATGAAGATCTAGCAGAAAAACTATCTTTAAATGAAGATGAAGATGATAAATCAAATAAAGATAATTCATCTGATAATGAAACAAGTGGCCAAGATGATCAAGAACTAGATGATAGTGATGCTATAAGGTCTGATGACGAATCTGAAGACAGTAAAGAATCTGAACCAGATGAAGATACACCAAGTGAAATAGGCAAGTTCGTAAAGGCTAATTCTGTAAGCCCACAAAAAGACAAGCTTGTAACTCCAAAAAAAGAAACGGACATTAAAACAATACTAGATGTAAAACCTAAACTTAGTATGAAACCAGATAAAAAAACAAAAAATAAGAATAAACTAGAAAAAAATAAGAATTTAAATGAAAAATTACTGACACGAAAATTCAAAAAAGACGTGGATGAAAGTCCTGTTCCTGAAACGAAGGTAGTAGATTCATTTTTTATTACTTCTACTGGTGAAAACTATATGTCGGTGGTCGAACCTAGACCTCCAGACGAAGTTAAAGATGTTCATAAACAAGGCAATAGGAAATTGAGGAGAGCAGCCATGTTTGGACATGTTCCTAAAATAAAACCCAGAAAATACAATGATGCACCTGATAATAGATTTAAGAAACAAAATGGATTTAACAGTAATAGTAACTCTAATAGGTTTAATGATAACAATAGTTTTAGTAAATTTAACGAAAATAATAGTGATAAAAGAAAATTCACAGATAAAAGACCTTTGTATAATAAAAACGAAGACTCAAAACCTGTTGAATCTAAGCCAGAAAAATTGCATCCATCTTGGGAAGCAAAGAAACGTCAGTCAGGTATACAGCCTTTCCAGGGTAAGAAGATTGTATTCGACGAAAGTTGATGTAATAGTCATTAATTCGTATTTATTTATATGTATTGATTAATGGGCGATTATAACATTCTATAATTTGAATTTGTTTTTCATTTTGCAACTCAAATGTTCATGTATATTTTGCAAATAGGCCATAATATCAATAATAATAATAGTTGACCATAACTTCATATACAGCAGTGGTCTACTAACGTGTTATCAAATTGCTTTTAATGGCCTCTTTGCAGAAATGGACACAACGTCAGGTCACTGCTGGATATAGGCCTCCTGCACAGATTAGTCGAAGTATGTCTAAAAAGGCCTTCTGGCCGTAAAAACGTAGTGATTTAATACTCCTTGCCTCCTGGTTCACGTATTTTTTCCATCTACTGCCAGATACTTTGCGTTATCATTTCACCTTGTCGGACGGCGGCCTACGCTGCGTGGTACCTCGCCAGTTATGGTTTTACCAGCTCATGAGCTTATACTCATTACCACTTCAGCTTGGTTAATATTTGTACTATATCTTAATACTTTTGTGGTTAAGTAGTTTGTAAAAAAAAATATATTGGACAACATCACATTACATATACATTGTTCTGATTCTACGGAAAGTAGCTAAAGCATTTGTGTAATAGAAATCAGAAACAACGACGGTACCACAACACCCAGACCCGAGACAATATAGAAAAGTTCGTTTTCTATATTGACCCGACCGGGGATCGAACCCGGAATGGCGACGCCAATAAAGTCCAGCGTGCTCGCATCTCGACTGAAAGATTAATAATTTTTGTTTTTACTTTTGTTTAATATTAGGTATAATCCTTTAGTGTAATCAAAGTTGAAATAATGACTATGAAGTGTTGTTTCAATGTTTAAGAAATTGTTTTTCCATTTTTTTTATTATACTACTAAATTATGGAATTATCACAACATACCAGACGAAATTCACACTTCAGTTGCAGATCCGTGTAAAACCACAGTGTTAATTGCATAGCTTGCACATAAATAAATGTAGTTCCGCTCACAAAACATACCACTGGTCGGTATCTTGAAATCTACGGGGGTTAACTGAACCGCATGCTTTGTTGTTATTAGTGATGGGACGTCCCATCACGGGTTGTTTCTGGGGCGTCCCCTTTTAGAAGATAACTTGTTATTTTAAATGTTTCATAACTGAAATATGGCATATTGAATTAAAATGAAGGTTATTTTCAATTCCGGGAAAGTGTACAGTTTTTGTAAGATGCGTTAAATGATAAACGAATGTAGGTACTTAATTTAAAGTCATTTTAAACACATACTCATATGTCTCATAGGAAACAAAGTGAAAAATCGTCTGAAGTTTATCGAACAATCGCTCCATAAGAAAAATAGTGCCTATCTAATATGTATAAAATTAGTTAAATCTGTATAAGTAAACAAAAACTATTTAAAATATAATTTTTACCCACCACCCAAAGCGGTTCTTAATTATTGTATTGTCTCGAGTCGACTGTATACAAATGTATTAAAATGAATAGACTATGCCTCATGACATTAAGTCCACCGATTGTATGATTTTTAATTAGTGCCATAAAGTTGAAATTATAAAATATCTAGTATATTTATTTTAACTTTAATGGCAGATGTTGCCCCTGTTGCCACTGCTACAGCACTAACATTGCCGTATTGCAGCGTGTAATGAAGCATTCCTCACATGTGACGCGAGTTATCGCCGTCCTGCGACCGCTGAGCGCTGTGCCACCTGAATGCGACCTGGACAAGGGTGACCATGCATCAGGAAAATTTTAACGCAAAATATAACCTTAACGATAAGAGATAACGTTCAATTCAGACGCTTTGGAACGGACTGCGAACATGCTTTGCTCCACCGTACACGGAAAATTGTATGACAAATGCGTTGGTAAAAATATGACCAATATCAACAGTTAAGTGTGCGGTCCTGCTAACGCACGGCTTACGTCCGGCTCAAAACGTCTTATTTGAAAGAGCCCTGAGACCGCCTAAATTGTAAGTAAAGTAATCTTTCTGTATTAATCAACTGTAGCTTCTTTGTTTGTTTTGCAATAAGGAGTATCTATCTATCTACTTATGATTAGAAATCGAAGGTGTTCAACTCTAGGTATCACCAAAAGCTGCTGTAGCCTGTGTTCTAGATAGAAAGGATAGAAGAGTCTATTCTGTAGTGTCTTATTTTTTGTACGCTCTGAATACAGATACAGGGCGTACAAAAGAATAGGACACTACTTAAATCAACGTATGCTCATAATTATACCTACATCCACTTTTTCTATGGGAGCCACATCGTAATCGAAAGAGATTTAGATGCTTCATACAACTAACTAACAAGTTATCTCGATGAAAATGTATGGATATGGGTCTGGGTTGTACTTAGTTCTATAACGCGATTTAAAAGTAAAAAATGCTAAAAATCAATGTCAACTTACCAGGTGGTGACATTTTAAATCAGTGGAATTGGTCACCCTAGGACCAGACGTTTGCAAACACGTAGGCATGTTACTTCAATTGTAACGACCATTGGACGTGTTTTGATTAGAACATGAATTGCAATGAAATTATTTGGGCTTACTGGAATTTGTAGTGTAGAGTATTCGGGTAGAGTAGAACACGGTAACACGGTTCAGCAGGTGCTTTACTATGAGCCTTAAAGAAGGCCTGCTTTTTAACTGTCCAGCTTTTTCATGCTTTGATAGTACGATAGAAGATGATCAGTAGTTTTTGGAGTCGGTGCCAGCTAAGGAGACTTTGAAAGTTTAAATGTCACCGACTCGAAAATAACTGATGGTTTAAGTAGTACGATTAAATTGTAAATAAGTACTTCTAATTTTTTAGTTTTGTTTACGCCTAAATTTTGGCAATTCATGTTAGGGTGCTATAAAAAGTCAAGTGTATTGTAAATGACCGTTATACTCGTATAATACCGTAAGTTCCTAGTAAACTTTTCCAAAATCAAAATGGAGAAATAAATTAATTAAATCATACGTAGGTCACGAGCGGCCGCATCGATTGCGGTGAGCCAGCGCTCAATGCGGTTTGTGTTAAGGGTTGTCAAAATTAGAAACTGCAATTAATTGGTTGTCGTATACTGGATGGTTGGTTATGGTTGTATAAAGGTACCTATATAGGTTAACATAACACAATTTTCTAGGCCCAAACTAAACAAAACTAATAGTAGGCGACTAGATAACGGATAAAAATACTTAATACGTTTTCAAATAACATTTTAAACTTTCTTGTTGCATTTTTTAATTATTTAACGTCGGGACAAATCATAAATAAAAAAGGTATGTTGCATAATACCAGTGCTTTGTACGTTTTCAAATATCCATGACTTAGGTTCAAATGCGCGTGCTCATCACAACAAACATTTGCCCCTTGAGGTATTCGAACTCGCAACTATCTGGCTTTGTCGTCCAGGGCGCAAACCACTACAGACAGTCGTCAATTATCATGTCCTTGTAGTAAGGCTCGGACTACACACCGCCGGAATTTCTTAACGGTCTCCTTTATCGGATCACTAAGTTTGCTTGGGCGATACGCCTTAACCTGGGCTTCTCAGCCGTTTTTAGCGGGTTCTGAATAATATAGGATGAATGTAGTCCGAGTCTAAGGAATTAACATGCTTATGTTACGAGGTACCAAATAACCAGACATATATTTTGCCAGGGGCCCAGCGCCCCCAGACGCAAGTTACAGCCCTGGAACGCCTGCATTGCTGCGAACTGCAAAAAACTCGGCACCGGTTTATCGGTGCTCCCGCGCCGTAAAACGGGTAGATATCGCCCGTTTATTTGTGAGCCAATTTGACGCCGAACTGTGTCAGTGGGATTGTGCTGCAAATCTCATAAAATAGTGTGATTTTATGGACGATCACTTTTTGTGTAACCTACTCTTTGAAGCCAAAGTTGTTGACAAACGGTGGCCAGGTTGCACGAATCGAGCAGCCTGGATCTTGCATGACATTTGGCCAAAACTAAAACCTATAAAATACTCGTTTCTAACTAATTCCTCGTCTCTAAATTAGTCAATAAGTAACTAGCACCTAGTACCTACTACTGAATCTGTTGATGGAATTGGACGTTATAGCTTACAGCCCGAACGGTCATTTCTCTAAAGGCACCCTAAATCATTTTTACTAAGCACTTTAATGCAATAATGCGATGCGTTACTTTCTGATAATCAAGGCAGATACAAATAAGATAATTAATACAGCTATGTGTAAAGCTAAAATACCCATATTTTGATAAACGTATTGACCTAGTGCAGCGGTAATTCGCATTGAATGCAAATGGTCCCGGGTTCAATTCCTGGCTTCCGATGATGTCAACTAGCCGATTGTGGAATTCCATGTTTGTCCCTGCTCCTTTCTCTATCTTTAGCCCTATAACTTTAATTTCACCAACCAAAACAAAAGGGCATTGTCTTCACTGCTCACAATAGCAACTACCGTTGTCATGTTACAATTTGTCGGACATGCAATAACTTGCACTGAGATTTTGTGTGATGTACGAGGTAACTTATCACCTACACATAATCGCGCCATCCGTCACTAGATCCAATATGGCTGCCATAAATCGCTTCAAGTCATCTGTTAAGTGCAACGCTGGTATGCAATTAAGCATTCCATGTTGAATCAACGCTCACACAATTAATAGTGGGTCGTCAGGGGGTGGCTATGCAAAAGGAAATTCCGGGATGAGTTCATTCCAAAATTAATGAAGAGGTCAATGATCCCATACTTTTTGTTCTTTTTTTATATCGGACAGCATAGAAAAATAAAAAGCTTTTTTAATCTTCATGGCACAGTAAGGCTATAGCTAAGTGTAGCACTTGCGCATCATTATTACTTAAAATACGTCCAAATTACAAATCACCCTGTAACACCCTGTGTTGTTTTCGGTTTTTTTAAACAAGGATTATCCTATCCTACTAATTAAGACACTGTATTTCCTACGAATTCAAGATTCCCGGCGATCATTACATCATTAATTTTTATGCCCCCTAGTCTTCGGTTTTTGAAACACGAGTTCTACCTATCCGACGAATCAAGACGCTGAAAAGCATTTTTCGTCTCTATAAGGTAAGTTGTAGCACTTTCGCTTCACTTTTACTTATCAATCATAATTTCAGCCACAGGACGTCCACTGCTGAACATTGGCCTCCCCTAGTAACTTCCAGATCGGCCGGTTGGAAGCGACTTGCATCCAGCGGCTTCCTGCAACCTTTACCAGGTCGTCTGTCAACCTTGTTGGTGGACATCCTACGCTGCGCTTGCCAGTACGTGGTCTCAATTCCAGATCACTTCTGCCCCATCGGCCGTAAGTTCTACGTGGTGCCCCACCCACTGCCACTTCAGCTTGCTAATCCCTCGGGCTATGTCAGCGACTATTATTAATTATAATACGACCAAATTAAAGTTTACCCTGTAATCCCTAGTCCTCGCTTTTCAAGGCTCGGAATGTCCTTAAAATTCCTAATTCGTGTTGCCCCTACTCGCCACACACTACGGATTTCGTGCGGGCTAAATGCGTAAAGTCGGTTCGGTGATTCGTTTGCGGTTGCCTCTCCACGATGAGGTTAAGGTAATTTACTCTTGTTTCACACACGAACTTAGTAAGGTCGGTACACACGGTAGATAAGTGGTGAGTTTCTGAAGTTATTTCCGTAGGTGTAATTGTTTTTAGTTATTGATTTATGTAGGTCAAAGGATAAGCAAGATGGAAAAACAGTGGGCTGGTGACATTTGCTGTAGCACCAATAAACGAAGGGGCGGACTTGTTCTTGAAATGAAAATGAAAAAATAAATTGTTTATCGTTATCGTAAACATTACATACAGAGGCAGAACCACTCCGTAAGACACTTGTGCTAGGAGTGGCCACTATCCCATATTATCATACCTTCTTGTTCTTAAGTGGAGGGTTAGGCAAGCCCAATATGTCAAACAAGATGCAGTGATGACATAGGTATGCAAAGCTGCTGGCAGCGATAATAATAGAGATAGCCAGATGCCTATGTCCAGTTGTCAAGTAACGTAGCCCATGACATAATGACTAAGACTAAGGACGACCGTCTGGTGTAGTGGTTCGCGCTCCGGACTACTGCCTGGCGGTTGCGGGTTCGAATCCCGCGAGGGGCAAATGTTAGTGTGATGAGCACGAGCATTTGCACCTAAGTCATGGATGTTTATGAACGTATTTAAGTATGTTTCTCCGTTATCTAGTCGCCATAGCACAAGCTTTGCTTAGTTTGGGGCTAGATAATTGGTGTGATTGTGGAAACAATTTATTATTTAAGTATGCAGCTTTTTGGCGATATTACATTGGGGTTTCGGAAAGAATGACATCCACAATTTAATGACCGCGGATTCGTAGCACATTAAACTAAATAAAGCACTAAATAACACATTCGAAAAACAGAAAATATTTCTTAGAATCAATGTAGCTCTAATACAGCCGTGTCTAGTCTATAGAATTATGTTGTCTATACAATATCCGAATAGCCTAACGTTACAAAATATAATTATAAGCCGTGGGAACGCACGGTTTAGCAATCAAACACCTAGCCTTCCTAGGTAATGCCAAATGTAATGATACACCGAAAATTGCATCGAGATTAGGACATGCGTATTGAGATGTTGTCGGTTGCATATTTTCATTTCATGCAACCATCGTATGCCACATTCCCACCACTATTATACCGGACATTTGACGCATAGAATTGTATCTATTTGCTATGATGGTTAGCTAGTAGCATCGGTAAAGATACTTTTTATTATGATAGGTTATTGGGTATGACGCAAATGTTGTGGTGTGAGACCTTTTCGAACCTAAGCTACCGTGGTAGGGACATAGGTACCGTCATATTATTTCAATGTTGCAAACGAGCAGCTAATCACGTGGTTTTAACTTTTAAGGAGTGTCCAAGTTTTTTTACAGCCTATATGTTTCACATAATTCACTTCATAAGTCTCTGCACATCTTAACCTACTTGTTATTAACAAGGCGCAATACAAACCGCTCACGTCCGCTTTTTAATTTCAGACCAGGATTAAAACTGACGTATTATTTAAAAAAAACATCCCCTCGTGTAGGAGGGGTTTGTAATTATGCGTTTAAAACGTGATCCCATTCCAGGAGACGTGACCGAGTGGACTCCATGTTATAAATAAAATAAAAAAGACATGTGCACGGTTTTAGTATTTGCGAACAGTTAGCAAATGGGTACAATGTAAGCCTATTAGCACAAATTACGTATAGCGGCGGCGCGCTAGACAGATAGGCCACTCGGAACTAAGCGTCAAAATCGTTACGCACAAATTGATAATTGCGTTTATATGCAATCTCGGACGATCCGGGGCAGTACTACAGCGGACTGTCACTCACGACAGTTTACTACGCATTGATCATTGTTACGTGCGAAAAATGGATATAAGCGTTTTTATTAGGTACTGCTGCAGTGTGTTTGGATGTTTTAATACAACACAAAATTGTGATTACACGTTCTTTAAATTTCCTAAATAATATTCAAAGGTATATAAAACTAGGTCTAGGTTTTCTCTTGTAAGTAAAGTAAGTAAGTAGTAAAGGTAAAGATAAGTTTTTATAGCGATCAATCATTCATTTCATTACATGACACATTGAGCAGGAATGATCTTTTAAATTTTACTTAAATCGTCATTGGTTTAACACCAGTGTTTTAGGTAAGCGTTGAATAAAAGATTATATTATTCATTGTTTTTTTTTACATTGTCGTTGCTAGGATAAATACGCCACCTAGAAATGTCAGTACTTATATGCCTAAGTAATGTAGTTAGTACGTAGAATTTCTAACAACGCGCACCTGCCGCCGCTGTTAAAACGACAGTAATTGAAGAAGCCAAGTTGGGGAGAGTAATTATTGCTCTGTCTTCCCATTTAGGCCTGGACGTATGATAAGATGAATGAATAAACTAATCGTATCGGTGTAATAAGGCACACTTATTTATTTCAAAAATCAGAATAGCAACCCTAGGCAGTCAGCCCAATTTGGGCAGTTGTTATCGAGAACGGCGGGAGTGGACCTTCTGTATTTTTTCTATTTTGTGCTATTAGCCTATTCTATAAATATAAAACATAGCTTTGGTTTTGTTACACCATTTTTAAAAACGACTGGACCAATTTCCATGATGACGTTTGATTCATTGGATTTGTCTTCGCTTCGAATAGCAGAATAACTATTAAAACATTGGTAAACATCACAAAAATCCTGGGTCATAAATAGGGTACCGTTTGATTTGAGTAAATTAAAAATACCTTTATTGTCGAGGCAAATGAAAATCGAACTTTCTTCTTCAAATCTTTTGGTAGTACCAAGTTTTCACATCGTGGTGGAATAATTCTCTTGTCTATCAGTAACTCTGTATAAAATGAACAGAGTGTACAAGAGGATAGGACACTCCATAAAATCACACGATCAGCTGATCATATACAACAACTTTTTCTATGGAAGCAACACCGAAATCGATAATTTTTTTAGCTGTTCCATACAAACTTATTCGCATACCTCGATTATAATGTATGGAGCATCTGGAAATCAAACTACGATGTTGCTCCCGTAGGAAAAGTTGTTGTATATCAACAGCTGATCACGTGGGTTTAAGTAGTATCCCATTCTTTTGTACATCCTGTATATAGGGTTATTTGAAAATATCAACAACCTCGCACGACTTTGTATCTAGCTAACATCATAAACAACAACATTTGTTCAACGACTTTTGATAATTTGACACATTTTATTTTCATACAAGACTAAATATCAATTAAATTACACGTCTTAATAATAAAGCTATAATATGAGATAAGAGCGCGCCGTCTTTTCCTGGTGAATGGAACATAGACTTACAAATGTCACGATAGTACAATAAGCTTAGAAAATCATTTTAATTAATGTTTTGAGTTATGATAAAACTCGTAGAACAAATGTTGTTGTTTATGATGTTAGCTATCTAGTCGTGCGAGGTTGTTGATTTTTTTTCAAATAACCCTGTATATCATTTCTGCATTTCATAGAACTATGTCAAAGTATCTAGCCGGGGAGCTATACATAGATACAGAGATGCAGATTCAATTCCCTAGAGAGTGATCATATTATCATGTCGTCTCTTGTCTTGTACCATAGGGACTACGATTTAATGTCTGATTGGCTTCAATCAATTTCAGGTACTATAGGACTTAATACATTATCATTGTACACATTTGAATTGTCAGACCTAATAATTACATAGTCATATGTTAAAATGGGTCCGGTTAATTAGCTACATGTGGTTTTCACTCTTCTACATGAGATATTTCGATTTCAAGTAGTGTTTTATTTGTGATTATTTGTTTTTTTAACTGCTTTTCACTATAATATACTCTGATTTTGTTTGGTCCTAACGCTTCGTGTGATTGTAAGTTAAAATACTCTTTGTCTATAATTTAAAAATGACTGTATGTGCAAACTGCAAACATAAAATAAATAAATAAATATTGGACAGCATCACATACATTGCTCTGATCCTAAGGTAAGTAGCTAAAGCACTTGTGTTATAGAAATCAGAAACAACGACGGTACCACAACACCCAGACCCGAGCCAATATAGAAAAGTTCGTTTTCTACATTGACCCGACCGGGGATCGAACCCGGAACCTCAGAGATAGCGGCGCCATTTAAAGTCCGGCGTGCTCGCCGCTCGGCCACGGAGGTCGTCAAATAAAAATAAATACATATTTATCTAGCAAATAGTATAATAAATAAATAAATAAATAATAATAAATAAATATTGGACAACATCACATACATTGCTCTGATCCTAAGGTAAGTAGCTAAGCACTTGTGTTATAGAAATCAGAAACAACGACGGTACTACAACACAACATAATGATAACTTTCCTATGCGAAGACTCTTCATTCCTCTTTGGCTTAAAAATGAAATCTACACAGACAAAGTAATGGACAGAATCTAGTAATATTATAATGTACGCAATAACTATTCGGATGAAGGTACTCACTAAAACCCTAGAGCCCTTTAGGGCTTAGGCAGACAACACAACTGAGACAAAAACTTCATGTTAAATTAATAGTCTTTTTGCTAACTCAAAGACATTATCTATAAACTCTATTTATACGCGTCTCTCAAACAAAGCTAATAAAACTGACATCAGAGTATTTGAAAGCCAATGTTAACTCGCCGTAATACAGGATAGAGATGTCCTTTGTGTTAATCGTATCGAAAGATTTACATCGATTTACGACAATAAAAGACATGACAACTAACTTTTTTTTCTTCTACGATCAGGTAGATTATTAAGAAGTATCGCGCACGTATTGTTTATTTTATCACTTAATCAAAATATTACAGTGGTATATTAATTTGAAATGTCGCATAAAGTCACGCCCAGGTACAATTTTTACTTAGAAGTGACTAAGGGGCCTCTCTGGACTTAATATTATCTTTGTAATGTTTTGGTTGATTGACAAAAAAAAAATTAAGAGTCCATTATTTTTTTTTATAATCTAGCTGGATTAAATAGTTTTTTTTACCCAGTTGTCATCCTTTAGTTAAATAAAATAAATATGCGCCAGATGATACATTAGTCATGGCTTCCGCTACTTCTGGGAGTTGTTTCCTTGGGAGTAGTTCTGAGAACTAGACTTATTAAGAATAGTTCATTTTCTTCGTTGTTTGTCTTTTCTATTTTAGACCTTTTCATTAAATGTGTCTGTAATTTGTAGTTCATATTAAATAATGTGTTATACTGTAATCATCTGTTAAACTATAATATTACATAAAAAAATACTGATGCGTTTATTAATGTTCTTAATGCATCGATAGTTATTTAAATATCGACAAAGATAACACCACTACTGCAGACGTGACAAAAAACTACCCCAGGGTCAAAGGGCAGCCGTGGTTCGAACAAAAACCGTTTGTGGTTTTTGTGACAGAATCATAAAGCGAATTCATGGTTGTGTTTTGTTGTACACCTGGTTTTCAGCAGGTCCTAAATTTTCAAGCTTGTAGAGAATTCTATTCAAAACTAGCTGTTGCCCGAGACTTCGTTCTCGTGGTATTTAAATCAACTCAGAAATCATCTTCGAAGTATTCTCAACAACTCTTAAGTTAGTGAACTACAATATGTTGAGCACTGGGGCAAAAAGTGGGGATCGCTTTGCGCATCTTACGTCATCGTATCAGAGACGCGTGTGCGCGGCTAACATCCAATCACGGCCGGTGGTGCAGGCGCGCCGAACTACTAGCCAATTACGTAATCTTAATGGTCTTCTGTGCATCTTTCACCCAGCGCTCAACATCGTGCCGCTGGTTGTACCATAGTCGTCCATAAATCATGATGACCTCTACTTTATATGAAACTCCATACCGATGAGAATTCAAGCTGCTGAAGTTGTACTTAACCAATCACGATTTGATGTACCTCAGTTTTTAAATAAGACTTTATACTTTCTTGGTATGTAATGAAATTTTGTCCTGGTATTGAAGTTAGTAATTTAGTATGTAGTCGTACATGGTTGTGCCATGCATAAAACTCAATAATAGAGGGCCTTCTAAGTATAAATCAAAGCCTAAGACAAATTACTTTAAAATGTATATTCGGTTTATTCCAAACAAAAGTTAGAAAGTGAAAGGAGCTCCTCTTTCCTAAAATATGAACAGGTCAACAAAAAAAAGGGTTTTATTTTAATCGAGATTAAACTAACTTCTAACACAAAATAAATAGGTAGTACGTCCCTGCTTGTCCGATGGTAAAATGTCCCTAAAATTTGTTTTTCGCTACAAAATAAAGCACCGGAACGTGTCATTGCCTCCCGGCCTATAAAACATAAGCGGAAAAAGTGAAATCTTCCGTTTTGCGCTAAGCTATTTACTGCTTATAAAAGTTACGACAAAGAGCGTAACCCGAGCATAGGGTTGTACAGGTTGTAAATTGACAAGCAAAAAAGAATTTGGCACTAAGCTTTAACAGCACTACATAGACATGTTGTAGCATATATTATATAAATGCGTATGTGTGTGTTGTGGCGTGTTTGTGTGTGTATATAAATATGCTGAATTTGTTTACATACACAAATATGCTACTTATGCTTATATGAGTTAGTTTAGTTAAATTAAATCTAACTAAGTGAGATTCGCACCCGCAGTCAACCACGGAAGTGGTTTGCGAGGCAATTTATTAAGTTATTTTTTTGTAAAAGAATAATAATAAATAAATAAATAATAATAAATAAATAAATAGGTTTTAAAACTAATATTGTTTTATGGTTACTAAATTAATACTAAAATAATTAATGAGTAAACTTACCAGTCAGTTTTGTCCTCTGTACGATTATTCTGAGTTAAACACATTCATCCTACAAATAATAAACGATTCTACAAATACGAATAGTCGTTAACGTTTACTACTAAATAGTGAATTTCGTGATTTGTATCGTCTGTTATTTATGATTTGTGAAAATTTATTAGTTTTTTTTTTAAGGTATCCATGATTTTTCACGATTGATTAGCTTGCAAGAAGATAAGCAGGAGTTTATATTTACAATAATGATAAAAAGTTTTACAATCATACTAATGACCACCACCAAACAGTCCCCAAACTAAGTATAGGACAAGACTATGGTGTCTAGATAATAGATTTTATAAACATCCATGCCTTATTTGCAACATTATTTGCTCCTCGCGAGATTCGAACCCGCAACCACCTGGCTATGTAGTTTGTAGTGCGAACCACTAAACACTAAGACCACTGATCGTCAATTGTTAAATTAATTAATTAAATTTTAAATTGTTATGGAACATCTACTATGCTGGCTGGACACATCTTGTAGGACAAGTATTATGTATTTTATATCTGTGTATGGTCATACATGAGTGCGAAGTATATAATATAGTCGGTCAATCAATGCCTTTTTACTTATCTAAGACCTATCAATATATTGCTTACTAAAAAGCCAAGTGCGAGTCGGACTTGTAGTCATTTGCGCGTGGAGCTACTTTGAGAACATAAGTGTTGTCGAACAATAAGCTGTTGAATTTTGTCGATAGAAAGAAGAATAAAAAAATATTTTTTAGGAAAGAAATACTTGGTTTATTCTATTATCACGAATAAATAACAATTAGTACATTTAACACACACAATTAAGATATTACTGACAATACAATATTGTACTTTGATGCATTTAGTAACAAAATGTTAGTAATGTATTCTTTGGCTTATTATCAGTGTTGAGATATTGCAACATACATTACCAAGGGGTGTTACATTAAAATGATAAAGTGAGCATTTTGCATATTTTTACTAAAATATTCGTACAGAACACTTACTGTAAGTCATTTATTAATAGTTTTTAATATACAGGATATTTTTTTTTCGTTTAACATACTTATTCGTTTGAATATACTCGTAATAACAAAAAACTTTTTCTATGAAACTAATTGCTTATCTTAACTTAATTAAGAGTTAGAGTACGATTTTGTTATGAAATAGTTATATACAAAATTAAGTAAAGTAATAGGCAAGTAGTTTCTTGGGAAAAAATGTTTGTTATCATAAGTATAAACAAATCCGTAAGTGTTTTACACTAATAAAATGTCACCCTACAAAAAGCCAGCAATATTTACCTATTGTTAAGAAATGAATACGCTTGTGTTAATACTTTGATACCAGAAAGTACTCGACCATTTTTGATTTTTAAAGGCGAATTCCAGCACACCTACACCCGATGCTTATTAAGAAAAGATAATTGCCCATATTGAAAAAATGCTCCAGAAAAGTAAAATAAAAAATGGCGATTTACTGCACCAGACCGCCTAAAGTGGGAATCTTTTTATCTTTGATTGCTAATAGTAAAAATTTTTAGCTGACTAAATGAGTGACATTAACAGAGCGAAAAAACCTATAAAATGCTTGGAGGATGATGTCCTTAAAATTAATATGCTTTTGAATTTTTATAATATTTATTATGTCTTGTCGGCCTAAAGATACACACATACAACCTTTTTATACTTATGGTATTATAGTAAGAAATATCTTAAATAAATTGCATTATAATTATCAAAATTGATTTACAAATAAATGTAAAAAAAAAAGATTATCGATAACCGAGCGAGCTCTTTGTGTAAATGCTGCTTAGGTACAATAAATTCCAGTAATTAATGGATTTATTAATTTATTGGATTGGTCTCACTCCATGCACGACTTAGGTTAAAAAATATATAAACATTCTAATCTAACAATAACCTACTTACAATTAGTTTAGGGTACACACGTAAAATATAATAATTATATCTATTTCACAAGCCTTGTCAAATTGATACTTCTTCCGTTTTTGATAACTAACTTAATTAATCACTTAGTTTGAAACACGCATCTATGAAAATTACAAAACAAAAATAGCTTTCTTGCAATCATTGATCTTACTTTGCAATACTCGTAGTTACCTAAACAAGTGAATTGCGTTCAATTATAAACATAAATATTTACATAGTTCATGTAAACTACATGCGAAGTTTAAGATTTTTTCCAGCCACAGGAACATCACATTGATTTGAAAAAGTGTTGAATGAAAAGGCTAAATATTCATGTGGTAATGTATGCACTTTTCTATGATATAAACACGACGACCTCCTTAGCCGAGAGGCGAGCACGCCGGACTTTAAATGGCGCCGCCATCTCTGAGGTTCCGGGTTCGATCCCCGGTCAGGTCAATGTAGAAAACGAACTTTTCTATATTGTCTCGGGTCTGGGTGTTGTGGTACCGTCGTTGTTTCTGATTTCTATAACACAAGTGCTTTAGCTACTTACCTTAGGATCAGAGCAATGTATGTGATGTTGTCCAATATTTATTTATTTATTTATTTATTGCCCAGAATAGCCGTCTTTGCTTCACTCTCCACGATTCTGCACTAGATTGTAAAGGTCGGTTAGTAATTGGTAAATCAAAGTGTACTTTGTAAACAAATATGTTAAAAAGTATTCGGTTTTAGCCGGACCGATGCCGTTACCTTTGTTTTGGGAATAACCCCATACACATTTCGGTGGAATGCAATAAACAGCTACCGAGAATCACCGACAACACGTGGGCGTATTGTCGTATGGCCTGAAAGTATTCTAGAGTGATATAAAAATTCACATGATATAATTTCAAATAATTAATAAACTGACATAAATTATGTAATATAATAACACAATTTGAACTATGTCATTACATTTATTGGCATATCAATATACCATTGTACAAGTAAAATCAGTTGCATTGCGCTGCGGTTAGCTATAAGTTCATACATAGATATAGATACAGTCCACAGTGTTCTACGAGCAATCGAAACTTGTTAAAAAGTAGTGACAAATAAATATTCATACTGAACGCACGTCTTTATACTTACAATAATCCCTTAACATACACTCGACCTTATTGCGTAGACATATGGTCCTTCGAGCCGGATACACCGCATATGGATTTGTGTGTTCGAACGGCAACCGGCCGCGGAGAACAAAAGACAGTGCATTGAACAGTGCGATAACAAGTTATAGCTGCCGGTATTACTTACAAAACAGTGAAAAATATTAATAACGCACTTTAACTTTGAATACGAGTGTACGAACATTAGTGTTTGCAATATAAACTGAGTTTTTTTGTGTTTTGTAAACTCAAGAACATTGCGTGAATACGTTTTACTTGTGAACTGAGTACTTTGAGTAATTGTGCATCATCATTCTGCGAGTTGTTACGAGAACTAAGTTGTGATATCTACCTATCTATCATACCGTGCTACGAGCCTATTACCTACGTATTGCTGCCGGGATTATTTCGAGTTATAAAACATGGAACAAGAAATTAATAAATTGGACGTGCTATTTGCATTACAAGCCGAGTATTTAAGCAATTTGGAGAAAGCAGTAAAGAACTTTAAGAAGACACTGAAAGATAGAATAAAACGACCTTATTTAGAGACGAGATTAGAAGCACTAGAAGAGTTATACAATACTTTTAAACAAGGGCATAAAGCTATCGTCACAGAAACTTTGACAGAACACGAGTACCTTTACTTTACTGAAGATAAATTTGAATGTTTTGAGGAAACTTATATTTATTATAAGTCATTGATACTAGAAGCTTTGCAACCATTGCTCCCCACGATTCCACAAGCACCAGCTTTTACCACGACGCCGCAGTCGACACCGCACCCCATTGTTACGCAAGAAAATAAAAATTGTGATGTGCGACTACCCCAGATTATACTGCCGACGTTCAGCGGAAGGTACGAAGAGTGGCAGACCTTTTATGATATGTTTTCATCGCTAATCCACAACAATAAACACGTTACGCCAGTACAGAAGCTTCATTACTTAAAAAGTAATTTATCGGGTGAGGCACAAAACCTATTGCGCAACTTTTCAACCACGGATGCAAACTACGAAGAAGCTTGGAAACAGTTGGTGCGGCGCTATGACAATAAAAGGTACAATTGTAATGCTGTATTGAGGAATTTATTTGCGCTAAAGAAATTACAAACCGAGTCGGCCAATGCAATAAAGCAGTTATTAGACACTACTTCTACATGCTTAAAATCGTTGGATAATATAGGCATAAGCACAAGCAAATGGGATGCAATTATAGTGTTTTTAGTGGTTTCTAAGCTAGATACAGAATCGATTAAACAGTGGGAACAGCATCTAAACTCCTTAAACAATGATGAATTACCGACATGGGAGCAGTTACAAGATTATTTAGAGAGTAGATTCAGATCTTTAGAGATGATTGACACAAATGTGACGCGCCCCGTACAATCAGCTAAGCCTACACCAAAAGCTAAAACATTTCATACATCAATTGAAGGCAATTCTAAGAGTACATTAGGAGAACGAAAATGTGCAATGTGTCATGATGGAAACCACTTTATTTATCAATGCAAAGAGTATGGCCTCTTAACACCTTACAAGAGACAAGATTTCGTGAAAAACAACAAGTTATGTTTTAACTGCTTATCACCTACACACTCTGCGCTAAAATGTCGACAGCCAACGAGTTGTAAAAAATGCGGGCGACGTCACCATACTACCCTACATTTCGATCGAGAGAATATGAATACCCACCAGGAGATGGCATCACCGAGCGAGGTTGCAGCTACACCGTCATCGAGTGAGGTCCCCCGTGAGAAACCAAACACAGGCTACACAACACGAGGTGACACCCATATTACTACAGCGTTTTCTAGAAATGAGCTGCAACCAAATCACGTCCTGTTGGCGACCGCTAGAGTTAAGGTATTTAATTCAATTAATTGTAAACAAACTATTAGAGCTTTACTTGATCAGGGGTCTCAGGCTTCTTTTGTAACTGAGGCTACAGTACAATTACTTGGTTTATCACGTAAACCTGTAAGTGGTTGGGTTTCGGGGTTGGGAGATGGTCGTTTGAGAATTAAACACACGGTTTCACTTCGCTTACAGTCACGCCATAATCCAGGGAACGTTATTCAAGTAAACGCGTATGTGTTACATTCCTTAACATCTTTGCTTCCAGCCACCCGATTTAGTGTAACAGAGTGGTCAGCTATTGTTGACCTACCTTTAGCCGATCCTACCTATACATTTCCTGGGAAGATTGACATCTTACTCGGAGCTGAGGTTTACAGTGAGATATTACTAGAAGGAGTAATCAAGCAGTCTGAGGGGAGTTTGATGGCACAAAACACAGTCTTTGGTTGGATTATATCAGGAAGAGTGACACGGAAATCTGGTGAGTTAGCACAACTTAATTTTTCTAGTCTGCACGTACATGTTGAAGAGGATGACTTATTAAAAAAGTTCTGGGAGATGGAGAATGAGCCTAATACAATACAAAAAGAGATGACGAAGAGTGAGAAAATGTGTGAGCATTTATTTGAGTCAACTACAGTAAGAGATAAGGAAGGAAGATTTGTTGTGAGACTACCTTTTGCAACAGATGATCCTACGAGTAAGTATGGTCATTCTAAAGAGACAGCTATCAAGAGATTACAGTCATTAGAGAAAAAACTATCGAGAGATCCGAAACAACGAGAAGAGTACAACAAGGTATTTGCAGAATATTTGAGTTTAAATCATATGAGACCTGTTTACGAACATGAGTTGAACAATCTTAACACTGTGTATCTTCCTCATCATGCAGTGATAAGAGAGGACAAGGAGACTACGAAAGTAAGAATTGTGTTTAATGCCTCGAGCAAAGGAGACAATAATGTGTCACTGAATGACGACCTCCTTGTCGGGCCAAAGTTACAGCAGGATTTGAGGCATATTTTAATGAGATGGAGAAACCATAAAATATGTCTTATCGCGGACATTGTTAAAATGTATAGGATGGTTTGTGTTGCAGACGAAGATACAGACTATCAGAGAATCGTGTGGCGATTCTCATTGGACGAGCCTATACAACACTTCAAACTGTTGCGCTTGACGTTCGGCACAGCATGCGCACCATATTTGGCAGTCAAATCTTTACAAAAGCTTGCTGATTTAGAAGAGAAGAATTATCCATTGGCAGCTAAAATAACGAAACGCGATTATTATATGGATGATCTCATTACAGGAACAGAAACAGAAAGAGAAGCATTGGAAGTACACTATGAGATGAATGAGCTAATGAAGTCAGGTGGATTCGAACTTCAAAAGTGGAACAGCAATTGTGAGAACGTAATGGAAAAAATTAGAGATAAAAATGGCCAATGTAATCGATTAGAGTCAATTAACTTGAACAAGACAATCAAGGTTCTTGGAGTGAGTTGGTGTCGAGAGACAGACGACTTTGTATACACGGTGGAACTACCAGAACCCAAAGAGATTATAACTAAGAGACAAGTCCTGGCTGATGTAGCAAAGCTTTACGACCCAGAAGGCTGGATTGCTCCAGTTGTTGTGAATGCTAAGAAATGTATACAGACGCTGTGGAAATCCGGTTTGTCATGGGATCATTGCTTGCCTGGGGATTTGTTAAACGAGTGGCTATCATATAGAAGAAGCTTAGTGGATTTGAAGCAACTGAAAATACCGAGATGGTTTAATGTTACGCGAGCCTCCAAAAAAGAATTGCACGTGTTTTCAGATGCTTCTAAATCAGCCTTTGCAGCTGCAGTCTATATTCGGGTTATAGATGGATCAAATGGAGTACACGTACACTTAGTGACAGCAAAAACCAAGGTTGCTCCAATAGAAAAAGAAGTTTCGATACCAAGACTTGAGTTGTGTGGTGCTACCTTGGCTGCTAAGCTTATTTGGGAAGTTTCACAAGTAATGGAGATACCCAATGAACATTTGTATGGCTGGACGGATTCGACTATCGTACTTGCATGGCTTAAGGGAGGCGCATGTCGTTGGACTACTTTTGTGAGTAATCGAGTATCCACTATTTTGAACATAATGGATGTTGAGCAATGGAGTCACGTGTCTACAGAATCAAACCCTGCGGATTGTGCTTCGCGAGGCTTGCACCCAAAGGATTTGATTGTTCATCCATTGTGGTGGCAAGGACCTCAGTGGTTATCAGAAATTGTAATTGAGACGAATGACACAACTATTGAAGATACAAACGAGGAAGAGAAGATCAAGTCTTTAACTGCTTTATCCAATATAGACGAAGATTTTATTTGGTTAAGGTTTTCATCCTTAACGAGGTTGCTTAAAGTAACGTCGTACTGTCGAAGAATTTTAAATTTTAAACTGCCAAAAGAAAAGAGATTAAATTTACCAAAGTTTATAACAGCTGAAGAAGTAAAAGAAACTTTAATTGCTTGCATTAAGTTAATTCAAAATCGTGAATTTGAAAGTGAAATAAAACAGTTAAAGACTCGAGGAAGTGTACCTAAGAAGAGCTCCTTACGCACTCTTAATCCCTTTTTGGATAATAAAGGGATATTGAGAGTGTCTGGTCGCATCACTCATTCAGATGCATGTTATGATACGAGACATCCAATGATTATGCCTGCTAAAAACCATTTTACCACGCTTTTAATTATTGATGCTCATCATCAGACTTTACACGGAGGACCGCAATTAATGCTAAATTTCTTGAGAACTAAGTTTTGGATTGTACACGCCAAATATCGAGTAAAGAAGATTTTCCGAGAATGTGTCACTTGTTTAAGATATTCTACAAAAAAGACGACACCACTCATGGCTCCTCTACCAGAGTCGAGGTTGAAACCTAGTAAACCTTTTAAATCTACAGGTGTAGATTACTTTGGCCCAATACACATAAGATTTTCGCCTGGTAGAGGAGCAAAATCCTATAAGGGCTATGGATGCATTTTTGTGTGTATGGTTACAAGGGCTGTACACTTAGAAGCGGTTACTGACTTAACTGCGAAAGCGTTTATCGCAGCCTTCAGGCGTTTTACAGCGCGGCGTGGTCACTGTCAAGACGTATGGAGCGACAATGGCACCAACTTTGTTGGCGCAGATAGAGAATTGAAGGAAATGTTCAATGGTACAAAATCATCACTTCCTGACGAAATCGCGAAGCTGCTTGTGTTGGAGCGGACAACTTGGCACTTCATCCCTCCACACTCCCCAAATTTTGGCGGTCTGTGGGAGGCAGGCGTGCGTAGCACTAAAATACACTTGCGTAAACTACTTGGTAACACTACACTTACCTATGAGGAATTGGCAACGGTACTAGCGCAAGTGGAGGCGTGTTTAAATTCACGTCCGATAAGTTTGATTAGTGACGACCCTAACGACCCCCTACCGCTGACACCCGGCCACTTTCTGGTAGGTGAACCTTTAATAAATATAGCTGATCAAGATACTGATTGTAATATCCAGGGTTTAAATAGGTGGAGATTTGTCCAAAAAATTGTAAAGAATTTTTGGGATAGGTGGTACAGAGAGTACCTAGGAAGTCTTAATCAAAGATATAAGTGGAACACAAAGGGTACAGAGCCTGAGATAGGTAATATTGTAATCTTAAAGGAGGATAATATGCCCCCTGCTAAATGGCTTTTAGGTAAAATAATACAGAAACACCCTGGACCCGATAACGTAACACGAGTTGTAACAGTCAAATGTAAATCGGGGACATTTAAGCGTCCACTAAACAAGCTTTGTATGATTACAAAATGAATTTTCTTTGCATGATGTTAAGAGTATTTGTTTATTTTTATTTTTATTAGTATGCCTTTGCTTATATATCTTGTTTATTCAACTATTCACGAAATATTATGTAGTTCCTAATACAATGTTATGTTTCTAGTCGATGCCTGGTTAATTGTCTTAGTAATGGTGTAGACATGTAAAATACGTTATGGTGGGCGGTCAAAGTATAATTAGCGGCATAATATTGTAACCAGATAGTAAGTAAGTCAACAAAAAATCTAGGATATTGGTACTTATGTTTAACCACTATAATTGTGTTAAATTAAACCATACTTACTTTGGCTTGTGTAAACACATGATCTTAATCCTAGATATAAGTTCAACTTTTATTTTTGTCTTTTTTATAAGAACTATTGTTCTTGGTGGGCGGAATGTACAAGTAAAATCAGTTGCATTGCGCTGCGGTTAGCTATAAGTTCATACATAGATATAGATACAGTCCACAGTGTTCTACGAGCAATCGAAACTTGTTAAAAAGTAGTGACAAATAAATATTCATACTGAACGCACGTCTTTATACTTACAATAATCCCTTAACATACACTCGACCTTATTGCGTAGACAACCATAGTAATAACATTAATTGCTTACATAACCTGCCTTTTAAATGTCTAGCAAACTCTCGATGTTTTATCGACTGTCTGACAACACTATGCTCACAATCTCGCATTAACGCAATTTGCAACTAACACTCACTGATTCTGTTAACTTATATATCTAGCTTAAGTAATTATTATAAACTGGTTTTGCTTTCCACATTTTTGTCTAGATTTTGTTGAGTCTCGCCTGTACTTTCTTTAGTATTTTTCCTCCTGTCTAGATCTTGGGCCTCTTTTAAAGAGTCGGGTAGTTTCATGTTGTTTGTCTCTGGCAGAGTCAGCACGAGGAATGCGGAGATTCCCGCCATAATGCCAAAGAGCGTGGTCGGCAGATACAGGTAGAACCTTGCCTGTAACAAAAAAAGTATGTCAAAGGTCGGGCCGGACGGCCACACTTATACTTTAATCACGATGAATTTTCATAGGTTTTTGCCCTAAAAGTAAGTCACATTTTGCTATTCTACAAGGAGTACAAAAGAATGGGAATCTCCTTAACCACGTAATCAGCTGGTGATATACAACAACTTTTCTATTCGAGCAACATCGTAATCGTGATTTTATTTTCAGATGCTCTATACATTATTATAGAACAACACTTATTATGGAACAGCTAAAAAAACTTAATTTAGATGTCGCTCCCATAAAAAAAGTTATTGTATGTGACCTGCTGATCACGTGGTTTTAAGAAGTGTCCTATTCTCTTGTACACCCTATATAGTCTAGCGAGTCGGACGGTTCCGACCCGGCGACAGCCCAACAATTTCAGATTGACCGGTTGGAAGCGGCCTGCATCCTGTGACTTCCTGCAACCTTTACCTTTACCAATACGATTGATGCGAAATGCAAGTTATACTATTCTAGCTAGTGTGCGGTGGGTGTATGCCAGCAGTAACGTTATCAGGGTTTGATGTCTTACCCGTCCCCTTACTATTTTCCTTATAGCAATACGACCAGTCATCTCCGATAAATATATTTCATTAAACAGATTCTATCACATTACATTGTCATTGCAATCTTCCCTTTAGGCTCGTATTACTTTTTGGCAATAGATATCATCTTCGATAAGGAAAATGGTCGTCGAAATTCCACGGCAAGATGTTGCAATACTAAATAATATACAGCCGAAAATGTATTAAAAGAATGTCAATGACTTACCAACAACGGAGTGAGTGGAGCGACTGTGGATCCAATTCTCCCAATTGTGGAGCATATAGCCAGTAATGTAGTCCTGTAGTTCGTAGGGAATACTTCAGCCGCGAAAACATATAAGGAGTTATATGCGAGGGTGATGAAAAACTTGCCCCCGAGATAGAAGAATATGGACCAGTTTCCAGCTGTAATAATAAGTGAGATAAATATCGTGACTTTAAGATGTTAGCACTGTATTGCGAAGACGTGTTAATGACCATTATTAACATATTATTGAACTTCAATCGATAAAATATATGTTTGAGTTTTCAATCAATAACAGACGTAATTAACAAAGTAGAATACAGATGTAGCGACAACACTTATTTGAGTTTTAGTTTTAATTATATTTATTCAACTACATAATATTTTAAATAATTTACTGAATCATATTAAGGGGCACTCAGGGCACGTCCGGAATACAGAACGGTCATAAAGTTTATGCGTTTTCAATACTTTGATTTCCTTTTGTTTCCAATTTATCTTATTTAGTTCTCAATCAGAGTTTTAAATATTTTAAATTACATATTTAAGGTTATTAGCTTGAAATCACTCAGCAATATTCTTGGAGTAAGTCATTATTCAAAATGTATATAAAAATAATTTTTGCATGCCATGTTAAACCTCTTGGTGATGGCGCTACCCATTAGCAGATGCGTCAGGGATATTTGTGGCCACCTTAATATTTACAAAAGTATTTGCGGTTAAAAGTTTAGAGGATAACACTCTTAGTTTACCGACTGCACCAAGTGCAAATTCACTGTAACTGTAAATTTAGAGGCAATGACCTTGTCAACGTTGAAAGTAGAACTAAATTGGTGCAAACCTACTTTTACAGTGAAGGACAAAACCGCAGAATAAAAAAAAATAAAGCATGAAATTGAATTAAGTACAAAGTAAAATGAATCTATTTGCCAGAACACGTATTGAAGTCGGATGTATTGAAGTATGAAACACGGAAAAGATTTTATTTCATTTCAAAACTACACGTGAATCAATGAGAAATGACATTTATAACATGTGTTGGGTATTTTTTTGTTTTTAGGCGTTTATGGTTTGTTAAAAATATCAATGTCCTAGAAAAAATGAAAAAAGAATACTACAATAACAAACTTGACGAAAGCGTATAGTGCTCTTTGAGGTAACAAAATACATTAAAATCGGACTTCGTAGTAAACATTTATGTGTAAAAAACAATAATAAACAGATGAGTGAAATTTAGAAACAAGCCATTGCTTTTCATAAGTATTAAAGAAAATATAATAACCTGGAATAAACCCGTAGTTTATCAAAATTAATCCCGTAAGGAAGAAAGCTGTAGAGATCACTCTCTTCCTTCCAAATCTGTCCAAAAATATCAGTTTGCAGACATTTGCGGGAGCTTCTACCACGATCACTACTATGTAGTTCAAATAGCTATTTCCTGAGAGTTCTATCGCGTTGATAGACAGTCCATAGTAGACCAGAGTAGACGCCGTCCACAGAAAAGAACAAATGAACAGTCGCTTCCAAATCATTTGGGAAGTCAGCAACTGCTTGAAAGCTGACTGATTACTTTCCATCGACTCGGTCTTCCTTGCATCTCTTTGCTTCATGGCTTGTTTTTCCACCTGATCATAATATTCTTTTGGTATATTCACATTGTTGAACTTCTCGGACCTGCTGAGGACTTTCAATCCCTCTTCGTACTTTCCTTTACTGAAGTACCATCTGAAACTCTCGGAGAGCATCCAGAGGTAGGTGAAGACGAAGACTGAAGGGGTGTAGATGACGAAGAGGAGGTATCTCCAGTTCTTTAGATAATAGGCTAGTAAGGTGACTGTGACTCCTCCGAGGATGAACATGGTGTTGAATAGAAGACTAGCGAAGACTCGTCCCTTGGGCCCGACTAGTTCCAAAGCTGAAAAGAACATGAACATTTTAGTATAACGCTTTGTGTGGTGTGCAATAAAATAGTATCCTATGAATAAGTAGGTATTATATGTATAAAATTATGGATGTTTGTTACTCTTTCACGCAAAAACTACGGAATTGATTGAGATGAAATTTTGCACACATAAAGAATATGATCTGGATTAATATATAGGATACATTTTATCCTGGTTAGGTATTTCCGTGAGATAAATTTAATAAACTAAGGGGCAAGCGAGCAAAGTCGCGTGCAACAGCTAGTCTCATATAAATAAATTGTATAGTTTTTCTACAGAATCTTGTTTCTACATATTATTATGAACTGATTCCAGTAAAATTTTGTAAACGCAACCTTTTTTTATATTAAAATGGGCTAATGTTATTTTAAATAAATTATTGGTGGGTACATAGGTTTTTTTTTTCGTTTGTATATTATCTAATGGTTGATATATTACTCGTAAGTTCAACAGTGGTAGACCTATAAATTAAAGTATTAGTAAAATATTAAATTTACCACTTAAACGCTTTTTGCCATATATTTGTTCAGTGAAACCTAAATAAGATTTCCGGAACAGTTTGAACAGCTACCTCAAATGTTTAGGAGAGTTTTTATTTATTAAACATTTATTAGGAATTGCCGTTTGATTTAATTTAAGTAAGTTTTTGCAAGAAAAGATAGCCAAAAATAAAACCGTCGCACATTAAGCAAAATTTCTTTTAAAAATAAATTGATGTAGAGCAAAAAGAGTAGCTATTACGTCATCCCATGGACACAAAGGTAAGAAAGTGCCTAAAACAGGTTCAGGAAATGATTTATTGGTCAGCAAAAACTACAATTAGTGATCAAGCAATGTTTTAGCTAGTCAGCCGTTGAATATAGAAGGCCGTAGGAGCTAAAATAATAAGCATTTATTGACAATTTATTAAATATATTGCCTTTTCATTGGTTTCAGAATTTAATTTCAAAGATTTGTGCAATGACTTAAATGTTTCTTCGCTTGTTTATTTTGAAACGTATTTATTGACTAACGACCTTTCAAAACATTACTTAACGAAATACAAATAATTACGTTTACATAAGCAGTTAGGTGCATATTTGGTAGATACTTATTTTTACAGCATAGTTTGAAATATTGGTCTTTGTCAACATTCATTTCATAGACGTTTGAAATAAGTATAATTTTACTTTTACTTAAATAATAGCTAGTAATATATAAAGGTTAGATGACCTAATTGGCGTTGAAATGCGGCGATTAGCACTAAATGCAAGGGGTCTCGGGGTCGATTCACGGTTTTGGTCAATTATATTTATAAGTTGACAAAAATGTTTGTTTGGTATCTCGTAACACAAGAATGGATTTACTTAGTTCACCAGTTTTTTGTTCAATATTAATTATGTACCCACAGCTCAGCAAACCAGGGCACAATAGAAATTTTATAATTACGTGGTGTCATGCGACACAGCCAATAAGTTATATATCATCGTTTGCATCCAGCGACTTCCCGCACCCTGACTAGGTCGTCAGTCCTCCAGGAGGTCTGCCACACTAGTAAAAACTATAAGCACGCCAATAGTTAACAAAAGGGAATTTATATTACTTTATTGCTATACATAACAGCGGGGTAACCATGAACTGTTAAAACAATCTCAAAGCTGTCAAATCTGTCAATTTTGGTACGTCATTACATACAAAATTTGACAGAAATGATAATGTTTGACAGATTTGTGATTGTTTTAACAGTTCATGGTTAGGGCCCAGGTATTTTTTTATTCTTTATCAAAAAAACAATGCAAGAACATTTTAGATCTAGATTAATTGTACGAGTATTGTAACCTAAAGATTTTACAACGGCATGACCAAACAAAAAATAGAGGGGGTAGAGCTATGTATATTCTTTCAAGCATTTTTAAAGGACTTCGATCTTCGGTACTTAAACAGAACTATAATTAGTAATTGATAATATTGTTTTATTTTAGTCGGAAGCTGTTATCAATAAAGTATCGTCTTAGAAAATAATAGTCCCAGTGTTCCGCGTGCATTGACTTTAATGTAATAAAGACTGGCTGTAAATATGTATTGATACGGAAGATATAATTATATTTTAATATTAATGGTATGTTAGGCAGTGGCACAATGGATCGTAATGATTTCCTTGGTAAAAAAATGGATATTCTATAAGGTCACGTATAATTGATTTAATACACGTAATGTTGATTTCGGTTACACTAAGTTTTAACTTACATTTCCTATTTACATTTTTAATGTTAAGTTATCTCACTATATACTCTTCGTTGTACATCATTTACCATAAAAAGAAATGTGAAAATACAGTTGATGCTTAGAAAAATATCCACAATTTAGGCGGGTTTATCGCTCAAACCGATCTTTCTAGCTTATTTTCTAATATTTTTATAACTTTTTTTAAGCCGCACTTTTTTTAAAATAAATAAATAACTAAATATTTTTTTTTTTTTTTTTAGTAAACGAACAAATGGAAAGGAAAACTAAAAGCATAGAGAAAGAATAATACTACGCTAAAAGGTAATCATCAATATTTGACGACCTCCGTAGCCCAGAGGCGAGCACACCGGACTTTAAATGGCGCCGCCATCTCTGAGGTTTCGGGTTCGATCCCCGGTCGGGTCAATGTAGGAAACGAACTTTTCTATATTGGCTCGGGTCTGGGTGTTGTGGTACCGTCGTTGTTTCTGATTTCTATAACACAAGTGCTTTAGCTACTTACCTTAGGATCAGAGAAATGTATGTGATGTTGTCCAATATTTATTTATTATTTTTTAATATATTTTAAAATACCACAATATTTACAACAGAGCCTACTACTCACTCTGACAAGTGTTATTGAACTCTAACGTTTTTTAAAAAAGTTGTCGTACTTTTACCAGAATTAAAAAGGGCCGAGCCACGACCTTGGTAGGTTTATTTAAAGTACACAAAGATCAACCTTCATACGAGACAATAAGCAAGGTCAAGTCAAATGACCCAAACAAAGCCGCTTGCACTGGTGTTCTATGAAGGGATACTTAGTATGTCTTGCAGCTGACTTCCAAAGTCTGATGATAGTACAATACCCGGCACCGATGTTAAGCGCTGGGGCAAAGAGTGGGGATCGCTTTGCGCGTCTTACGAGACGATTATCGTATCAGAGACGCGTGTGTGCGGAGCTAACATTCAATCACAGCCGGCTTCGCAGGCCGCGTCGCACGACTACCCAATAACGTAATCGTAATAGTCTTCTGCGCATCTTTCGCCAAGCGCTCAACATCCGTGCCGTTAGTTGTAATAAAGCTAGGTCACGTAAAGTTTGCTGGAATAGCTTTTTAAACCCATAAGGCTGACGACCTCCGTAGCCGAGAGGAGCGCGCCGGACTTATATGGTGTCGCCATCTCTGAGGTTCCGGTTCGATCCCCGGTCGGGTAAATGTAGGAAACTAACTTTTCTATATTGTTTCGGGTCTGGCTGTTGTGGTACCGTCGTTGTTTCTGATTTCTATAACACAAGTGTTTCAGCTACTTACCATAGGATCAGGTATGTGATGTTGTCCAATATATTTATACTTATATTTAGAAACAGTGGTGTAACTCACCCAGAACAAAGCAAGCAGTATAAACGCCGCCCCCAAACGCGGGTTCCAAGAATTCGAACACGACGAACATGTTGTAATTCGCGGCGAGCGCGCGAACGAGGCCGAACACTCCGCTCGATACAGACGCGAACACGAGCGCGAGCCGCCGCCCGAACTTGTCAGAGAGCAACCCAGTCAAGGGGATGGAAATGAAGAAGCCAGCATTGTGGACAGTCCCAACGAGGGAACGTTTCCAGTCCTCGCAGGCTAGGTTGAACTGAAACAAAAGAAGAAACAAATGACTGATAATACCTAGAGTTTTTGACGAAAAATTGCTACTGAATACAATACGGCACTAAGCAAGCGATATTGCTATTATGAATGTGAACTAGATACAGCAATGTATGGAGCATTTGAATGTATGAATTTACTTTGATAATTTCGAAATAAGCCTAAAAACATGTAGATCCGTACCGGGAATCGAAGTTTGACATTTGCGTTCAAGGGACATCACCGCGCCTTTTCATCTAATAAATGTTGAGCTTATTCCATGGCAAAGAAACGAAAGTACTGTCGAGACTTATAAAAATGCATAGGAAAAAGGACTGCAAGAAGCAGACATGGGAATTGAGAATGTTGAGGGACTTGTAGAGTTTCGGGAACTGACAAGGTAGTATAAAAGTGGTATCTGTAACAGTCTGTAATAGAGATAAATAAAATAAGTAAATGGAAACTGTATGTCTTGGTATTGATATTACGGTGATGATGAGTAGGAACTAGGGACCAGGGGCACGTAACAAACGATAGTTATTGGTATGAGTGGAGAGGACCAGAAATACTTTACTAGAGGTAGCTGGATTGTTTGAGGAGTGATATAACTAAGGAGTGAGTCGGTGACTCAATGACCAGACCAGACCAGATTGCATGGAAGATATAACACTGCATCAATCCTATACTTGGGAACAGAGCAGGCCAATTATATAATGATGGCTGATCTTATTAACCTGTATGTATTTTATTAAATTGTTATAATATGTACGCAACAAGTGCATCTGTATTTGGCGACGCATGCATAAAATAAATGATTATAGCAAATAATTAATACAACGGCTAACATTTAATAAGCCAGACAGCAAACTACAGGTGCGTTCTGACGTCGAAGACGAAGTCTATTTTATTTCCAGCAGTCCAGCAAACTTATTTACTGCTTGGTTTAAGTTTTAAAAAATAAAACAAGCAAAAGTCCAAATATAGGGCAAACCCTCTACGGGGTACCTTACAAGTTTTCTTTCAAACCATGACCTCCAAACACGGAAAAATGAGACACAACAATGAGACACTCAACTCACACACTGAGAACATTTGTTTTATACGGTCTTATACAACCGCTTGACAGTTGATAAGTAAAGAGGCATTTTTGATCTTATTCAAATTTATAATTTGTTCAAGATCATTCCACTACTGAAATCTATGCCAAAACAAAGAGAGAAAAAAATTGTACGATGAGAACAGGCGGCATCGCCACGATTCCATAGAAATTCACGTTTAACCTCTCACAAAAAGCTATAGTAAAACTCGAAGCTTTTGATCGTTCCTATAAACTCCACGAGGCCACAAACTCCTCGTGCAGCACAGAATGTGTCAAACAACGTGACTTTCAGTACAAATTTAATCATAAATACCGTGAGTCACATACCTGCGATCGCAATTGAGGACTGTGAAATCGCGATTACGATGGGCATGGTAAGATACGAGATGAATTATAATAGTATAGTTGGCAACCAAATGACTACAATTGTTAAATCTTAGTTGCTGGTGCATGGCATAGTCGTAACAGCTGATCGCTATGTTGTATGGTGAAGTAGAATTAAATATATTAAATATGGATGGAAAAAGTCATTAATGATTAAACTTTTATGGCTGACTGCGGTCGAAAAACATACATAAATGAATCTCTTTATACTATCCAATCTGGAATAATTGAGATTTTCGAATGCACCGCTCGGCAGCCAATAAGTCAAGGAAAATTAGAAAAAGCTCAAGTCTAATCTTAACCAAGCTTATAACAGTGATTAATCTGACTCAGCGGGCTAGGCCAACTGCTTTCGAATTGATTTGCATGATTTGATTATAAGCAATTCCCTTAAGGAGATATGAAGTTTACCAAGGCCTATATTTACGTATCCACAATTAGCTAGCTTACAAGTTACATGATTATAAAGCCTTCTTAATGAAATATTTCTACTATATTAGGTAAAAGCTAAAGTTATCCAGATAACTTTTCTGCTTCTTCTTCCTAGCATTTTCCACATCAGCGAATTTGTCAGAATTGGTTTTAGCATCAGCATCCGTATTAATTGATGCTGATTTTATTGCTGATACCACTGATACGGTCGTGACCGTTAAAGGCAGGGTTAAGCGCCAGTCGCGCATGCGCTTGCAAGAGTTTTTGACCAATCAAACATCGTAAATCGTCAGTTGTCAAGTTTTTCTCTAGAATACGTGTCAAAATGTTAAATAGAACATAGATATAGAATGTAATAGCGAATCCTAAGTCTATAATTATAAGTATTCGACAGATAACCTCGATGTGGATTTCCTCAAATCACCCCAAAATATGTTAAATATTTTCGTTTTTAGACTTTTTAAATGTTTTCCCCGTAAAGTTAGCTGGGTTACTTTTTAATAATAAAAACAGTTTGTAGGAAATTAGATTACTTGAATTGAAATAGGGACCAACGATGAAATTGAGAAATAACCTGTAGTACCAACAGTCAAATAGAAATATTTTTTTACAATACAAGCTCTTACGCAACCTTGTTTCTTTCAACCCCTAAAACTCTCTGCAAAAGGAGATGTATTATTTTTAAATTATCTAATATGCTAACTCGGTTCAACATTTGACAAAAGTGCGTACAGCCCCCTAACCATGAACTCTAAAAACAATCTCAAATTTGTCAAATCTGTCAATTTTGGTACGTCATTTCATACAAAATTTGACAGAAATGATAATGTTTGACAGATTTGTGATTGTTTTAACAGTTCATGGTTAGGGCCCTGGTATTTGGTCTTCTGTTGGTCTGAAGTTCATGGAATGTAAATTCCCTTATGTTCACGTGTTCATTTAGCAAGGAATGTTAATTAAGACTTAAAAGCAAACACTGAGCACGACTAATCGTTACTTGCGTTTTCACACGCCGAAAGAAAAAATGATTTTCGGATTTGATAAAAGAAAACTTTGAAATTACTAAGTGTGTTTTGTTTATTTGTACACAGGAATAATAATTAAAACCTTTAAAAACCGGCCTATTGGGAGTCGGACCAGCGCACTGAGGGTTTTGTACAAACGGGTGTTATTGCTTTTTCCGAGCTGTTTTTTGTGATAGAACTAAAATTATCGATTTTCGGAATTTTTCCTTAACTTATGATATAAAACAGTACTTGTTGGCAAATTTCATGATTTACTACCTATTGATCTTTCACAGCTTCAAGGGATTGCAGATCTTATTAATTGATATTAATATTTATTTGATTCTTATAATTCTAAACGCGAATGATAATAATCCCAAAATTTTACGTTAGTTTATTTGACGACCTCAGTGGCCGAGAGGCGAGCATTTACCGGAGCCGGACTTTAAATGGCGCCGCCATCTCTGAGGTGTTGTGGTACCGTCGTTGTTTCTGATTTCTATAACACAAGTGCTTTAGCTACTTACCTTAGGATCAGAGAAATGTATGTGATGTTGTCCAATATTTATTTATTTATTTTATTAATTTAGACATTCTAATAATATTAACTAAGTTCTTAATCATGTAATATTATGATTAATATTTCATCGTGTGATCAAAGAATATTATGTTTACGTCATTTTAAAGAGTAACGATGGAATAATGAAGTTCTTTTGTCATCTTGATTAATGACTCTCATACATCATTAATAGATCATCTGTTCTCATCAATGTCATCTGAATCGAACAATTTGTTAAAACACTTGTTTCTGTGCAAATAAAGACGTCATTTTGTATATATCATAAAGTTTGTGGATAATTTTGTAATGATGTCCGAGTGGGATGAGGCTTGAATGTTAGCGGTAAATGTTTATTACCTCAGCTTATTTACACTGTACATAACGGTAAACATCAAAATAATTTGCAGTATTTATTGGTATAAGAGAATGATGGCGTGATAACTTGGTCAATTTTCTCAAGATTGGCAAGCACAAACAATCAAGTTTGGGCTTGCCATTCCTAATAGTGGTTGATCAAAGACATTTATTCATTATACATATAGGTAGGACACTTATACACGTCCCAAAAATATAGCGGGGCCCTCTGCTTCGGGCCTACATATCGACTGGTGATAAGAAAAAACCGGCCAAATGCGAGTCGGTCTTGCGCACGAAGAGTTCCGTACCATGCTATAAAAACGGCAAGAAACACGTTTCTTGTATGGTAGCCCCCTTAAATATTTATTTTATTCTGTCTTTAGGTATTTTTTGTTATAAGTAGCGGCAACAGAAATACACCATCTGTAAACATTTCAACTGTCTAACTATCACGATTCATGAGATACAGCCTGGTGACAGACGGACAGACAGACACAGATGGATAACGGAGCATTAGTAATAGGGTCTCGTTTTACCCTTTGGGACGGAACCCTAAAAACGGCGCAACAAACTCGGACACCTTTCTATCAGACCAAACACCAGTAAAAACCAACAAATAAAACCAAGAATGTAGATTGCAGCAACCTAGAATGAAAAACCGGGCAAGTGCGAGTCGGACTCGCGCACGAAGGGTTCCTTACCATTATCTATAAAAACGGCAAAAAAAACACGTTTATTGTATGGGAGCCCCCTTAAATATTTATTTTATTCTGTTTTTTAGTATTTTTTGTTATAGCGGCAACAGAAATACACCATCTGTGATCACTTAAACGGTCTAACTATCACGGTTCATGAGATACAGCCTGGTGACAGACGTAAAGACAGAAAAATGGACAGCGGAGCCTTAGTAATAGGGTTCCGTTTTACGAAACCCTAAACCGGCGCAAAAAACTCTGACACCTTTCTATCAGACCAAACAAAAGAAAAACCAACAAATAAAACCAAGAATGAAGATTGCAGCAACCTAAGGAATAGTACCATGCCTCGGATGGTTTTAGCCCGTTGTGCAACGAAACTGCAATACGACTAAAAGTGAAACGACTAAGTCTGTCTAATTTTATGAGTCTCTCCGCTTATAATCAAGAGTCACAGGTAAATACTGATTGCAACATAATCGCTATTGTTAAGCCGTCCACGCAGCCGCGAATATTCACTTTGAACGTTATTAAAATGCAGATACGATCTTTTATTACGAATTGACAATAACGTCATGTGTACTCGTGTGAACAAAATTCATAGTTTATAGTAATTTTAATGGACTCATTTTATAACTTAAATGTTCTGACTGATCTGACTGTAACTTTGTCTTAGTCTACGGAATTAAGATAAGGGAAATAAATAATCAATGTGAACACAAAAACCGGATAAAAACTTATTTCAATTTTGTGTTCCAAATTTTCAGTCGTTTACGCGTAATTAAGGTAAAAATATCCAATGATTTATAGATAATCATCCTATATTAGTAAGAAAGCCTACCTTCTTAGTCGTATGGCTATTTAAAAAATATGTTGGTAAATAATGCGAATTATTTGTTTTAGTACGAGTAGGTACTAGGTAAATTAATCAATGCACCTTTAGATAAAGTTAATAAGATGTACCATTTTTTTAGAATATGATAATAATCTTCATCATCATCATCATCATTTCAGCCACAGGACGTCCCCTGCTGAACATAGGCCTCCCCCAGTGACTTCCCTATTGGCCGATTGGAAGCGGCCTGCATCCAGCGGCGTCCTGCAACCATTATCAGGTAGTCTGTCCACCTTGCGGATGGGCGTCCAATGCTGCGCTTGCCGGTACGTGGCCTCCATTTCAGAACCTTTCTGCCCCATCGCTGTCTACGTGAATAATATTGAATTTATGCATAATATATAATCTTCTGTTTTAAAATTATACGCGTTTATATTACCAGAATTTTACTGTCTTAATTATAAAATTTTCTAGAGCTACTTCTATTCTTGACCTAATTAATTATGAAAAACTTGTAAACTCTATTGTTATGACCGTTAATTCATTTAAATTCAATGCATTAGGTCATTCATCATGCTTTCGTGGCAATAATGATCGTGGTATTTAAGTACCTACTTAGTGCTATTCATTCGTGATATATTTTATTCAAGGTTTTCACGTTATCTAACAATTTATTAGATGATTTATGTAGGTAAATAGATTCTGTTTTATTATTTGGAAAAGCCACTTTGATCGATTTCAGGGAAATCTTAATGTACATTTGTTCTCATAGATACACGTGAATTTCTCTGGTCTTTTTTGTTCGGCTTTAAGCGGAATTATAGTTAGGAAACTTGCACACGCAAATTTTAAAGTTTGTGCAATAATCCATCATAACTTAATAGGTAGTACTAAATACGTATTTCCTAGAAACAGGAGGAACTGTAAATAACAGGTTGGTCAATGACAGATGACACAACTCTTTAAAAAAAGCACGATTAACAAAACTGCTTTTATAATTATGATGAATTAATGTTTGTTTTTGATTAAGAACTTGATACTTACTTTATATAAACATATGTTATAGTAATAGATTAGAAATTTTGAAAACACGAACAACACGGAATGTTATACAGGGTGTACAAAAGAATAGGACACTCCTTAAAACCACGTTATCGGCTGGTCATAAAAGACAACTTTTTCTATGGGAGCAACATCGGAATCGAGAATTTGTTTTTAGCTGCTATATAAAGTAACTATCTAGGTAATCATCTGTTAATAAAGTATGAATCAACGACGACGTCAAAAAAAAATTACGATTTTAATGTTGCTCCCATAGCAAAAGTTGTTGTAATCGTATATCAGCAGCTGATCACGAGGTTTTAATGAGTGTCCTTTTGTACATCCTTTATATATACATATATACAGGGTTAGTTTTGATTTATATCATAACCTAAACATAGTCCAGCTCATGACGAAATTATGGTAGCGTCTTCTGAGGACACGCAGAGGTTTTCTAAATCAAAGAAGTCGCGGGTCACAGCAAGTAAATGTAGTAATTCAACCCGTACTAATATTATACACGCGAAAGTTTGTATTGTAGTGTCGTGTGGTGCCGGCACGTTAAAAGAATAGCACCACCCTATCTCTTCCTATGGGTGTCGTAAGAGGCGACTACAGGAGAACCGCCACAAGAAGACGGGCAGCAGCGTCTCCTTTCCACCATTGGCCAAACTGCGATCGCCAACCCGCCTGCCAAGAGTGGCGATTATGGCAAAATCCTCGTTTTGGAGAGGCCTGTTGCCAGCAGTGGACTGATATAGGCTGGTGATGATGAAAGTTTGTATGTATGAATGTTTGTTACTCTTTCACGCAAACACTACTGAACGGATTTGCATGAAATTTTGCTCACATATAGAATATGATCTGGATTAACATATAGGATACTTTTTATCCCGGTTAAAAATGTTTCTGTGAGATCTTTTACTATATTATTTATTTGAACGTTTTTTGTTACATATTTACCAAATTAATATCCTGTAGTGCACGCAAACGAAGTTGCGGGCACAGCTAGTTTAATTTATAAAAATACCCATGCGAAGTCTAGACGGATCTTTACTTAGTTAATTAGTAATTATTTATCTGTTTGATCTATGTGGCCGTGGTAGTCTTTAATAAATTCACGCTTTGTGTATGGCTTCATTTATTATTATTTATTACTACGTTGTGTTAGTTTAAAAACAATTGGAAAATCATTACATCATTTATCATAATGCAATTTGCCATTCAAGGAAACCATGACTGCGCAAAGACATACGAAATGGTGACTAAAATCCATTTTTAGGGCATTTCATATTGAAATTGTTGTATTAGTACTCAATTTAAAAAAAAAGAAAAAATATAAAAACTTTTTTTATCCCGAAACTTTTTGTAAACAAACTTCGAGGTATGCGAGATAGCAGCCAATATGGATTGTCGCTCTTCTGTTTTCAAATACTTCAAATAAATTAAAGTTTTATAAAAAAAAACTAAAAACCCGATCAAATTAAAGCTAAAAAACCGAAAAATAATATAAACTAAAACGTAGCTAACCATTTATTTTTTGAGTTGGTGCCAGCCATGGAGAGGCAAAAACGACTACCTAATTGAAATGATTAAAATTAAATAAAAGGAGATTTATCACATTTGAGGCACTAGGTCTCTGTTTATTTTGAATTTTGCCATAGAGTATAGACCCTCGTCTGAAAAATTTACTGCTTGTTTTGGGACTTTTTTTAGGGGCTTTGTCTACAAGATATTTCAGTCCCATCGAACAAACAATCATATTACCTTATAGGTATCTAAGTATAATTTTCGTCAAATAAAAAGAACGCTAGAGGGTGGCGTTACTTGTCTCCACCGAACACTTTATAGCAGTATTGAAAATGTTAGTTCCTATTTTGGCCACCGCTCTTTTTACGTGACGCCAAGTTATATACCTAGTACACTAATGTGAAAATAACTTAAGTACATAATGTTATTTATTTGATTTGTTACATTATGCACATCCACAGCACAGTGTCGTGTGGTGCCGGCACGTTAAAAGAATTGCACCACCCCTTCTCTTCCTATGGGTATCGTAAGAGGCGATTACAAGAGAACTGCCATAAAATGACGGGCAGCAGCGTTCTCCACCATTGACCAAACTGCGATCGCCAACTCGCCTGCCAAGCGTGGCGATTATGGCAAAATCCTCCTTTTGGAGAGGCCTGTGTCCAGCAGCGGACGGATATAGGCTGGTGATGTGCATAATTAATGCACATCATCATTTCAGTCACAGAACGTCCACTGCTGAACATGGGCCTACCCCAATGACTTCTATCTCGGGTTGGAAGCCTAATGAAGCTTGCTTTAATGTTTATTTCAAAATCTGACTTACCTCTTTAACAATAGAGTGCTCTTCTAAATACACATACGACTCACACCCTATCTGAGTCGAGGTATCGAAGTGTTGAGCTGAGCAGTAGCTGCCGTTGGTGAACGTGCTGTTACTGAAGGGAGCGTAGCGGAGGCACTTGTATGGAGTGCCATCCTCCTTGTGAGGGATGCTGAAGTTTATGGCTGACATATCGTCATCGCACTCTGGTACTGCACATCTGAAAAGAGGGTAAAGTTTTAGACGAATTTAATAATTGTGTACTAGCTGACCCGGCGAACTTCGTTTGTTTGCCCGGCCTAGAAGTTTTTTTGTCAGCTTTTCCAATGTTTTATTATTTATTCTGCTATTCGGGGCGGAGACAAATCCAACAAATTATAAACCATGAAAATCGGTACAGTCGTTCTCGAGTTATAGGTGTTGTAACAAACCCGACTTTGTTTTATATATTAAGATTGTGTATTGTGGAAGAAGTCCATAGATAAATTTAGAGGTAGCTCGTCGTTTTATATTTGGAAAGTAAAGATCCGGCTGTCAGAACAAATTACCCTACACATTTGCGATTTAAAAATACTAAAGCTGTCTACACTCTAAACTATGAATGATGTCAACGGTTAAACTGCATGTGCATCATAGAAGGCGTCGCTTTTAAACATTGAATGTTTTTTTACATGTAGATTAAGAAGAAGGAATTTTTTTTTGGATAATGTAGGAGTTTATCGATTTACCTGTGATATTAAATACATAAGTTCTTTTTTAATTGTGCTTTTTTTGTTAGTGAACGACACAATTTAAACGTCATGAGAAAACTTATCTTACTCTAAAAATTTTGCAAGACTAACTTGCAATAGAGAAGAAATAAAATTATTTAAGTATTATAAAGGATTAAAAAATTGCAATCAGACAGAAGAACCAGAAAATGTTTGACTATGGCTGTAGAAAACAAATAACCTAACTTTTTTGCTAGCCCAAAAAAGTAATAGCAAGTCCAAATTGCTAGTCCATAATACAAACAGCGGAGGTGGCCAATTTTGTGGGAACGTACGTTTGTCACCAACAAAAACATGGAGATCCATGCCTAATGGACAATGGTGACGCGAACGAGGCCGTTATGTTTAACGGACTATTTACTTTTATTGCGAGGTCGATAAGGAAAATGGCGCTTAATTTATATAAATTCTAACCATCTGACAGTTCTATATCTATAAACAACTGTTAAACATAAACAATAGGCAGTGGAACAAATACTTCAATTAAAAAAGCCAACTCGCCCATGCTGGGAGTTGAAGCCAAAACTCCTGCTTAGCGCACAGGCGCTTCATCAATGAACCTACGGAGGCCTTACCCAAACTGAACGAAGCTAAACTGGCTTTCGTTTTTGATTTTTACAGCCTAAGTCGTGTTTTTACGCCAAACTCCATGAAAAACCAAGGCCCTGGGGGGTAACTATGTGCTTTTCAAACATTACTTCAAGTTTATTTTGTTTATGTTTGAGAGAGAGAGAGAGAAATATTTTATTAGACACACACAACAATAAGAGTTTCGAGTTCTTTTTATACCCCAAATAGCAGGATGAAGAAGATCTGGTAGGGTGCACACATATATAAAGTAGATACTTTTTCGAAATAAACCAAAATTGTTTTCGAAATAAACAAATGATTTGTCCAGTAGTCTAGTGAAGTAAGGAGTAACAAAAAACGAAACGGAATTCTAATTTCTAATTGCATAATTAGAAACTATTTTTGCCGTTGTTTTGTTGAGAAACAAAAGTTAAAATAAAAATCTTGAAAAATAAAGGAAAAATACTTTTAAAGATCCGTTTTATATCTTACAACCACGGTGTTCTCAGTTCTGTTACTTTTGCAAAGATTTATCAATGCTATAATAAAATTTGACATTCTAAAATTTGATATCCTATAATTTGATATCCTTGAAATAACTCCTAGGCAAAGGTGTTTCCTGGTAATAAAAAAGGATGTTAATTCCTTACTCCGAGACGACCACGTAGATAAGTTGTTAGTGTCACATATAAATTTACACTTTGGGTTCGCAGTTCGCTTCATTGAAGCGGAGCTAAGCTAAGTGAGCTGATCGGTTTTAACACCATTTTTTTTTTATTCCTACTACTTACGGTACGGGTACGGATCAATTACTGTGCATTGCGATACGCTCTTGCCCGGTTCCTATTTCCAGTAAGTCTTGTTGTGAAATTTCTGCGTTTTTTAGATAACTTTCCTTTTGACGGCAAAGTTTAGAGTTTTTGTCGGTTTCATTGAAATTGCTGCTAATTATAAACTAAAAGTATTCACTGTTCATTTTTTAACCGACTTCAAAAAAAAGGAGGAGGTTCTCAATTCGTCTGAATGTTGTTGTTTTTTTTTTTTTTTGTATGTATGTTACGCGATTACGCCGTCAATTATGGACCGATTTTAAAAAATTTTCTTTAGTTTGATAGGGTATACTCCCGAGGTGGTCCCATTTACACCAAGTCAGATTCTGATGATGGGATCCCTGGGAAATCGAGGGCAACCCTCAATTTTTATAGGCACCCATAATGTTTTGCATATATTTTCTGACTCAATGCTGATTTTTGGGTCTGGTAATTATCATGTCATGATGCTGACCTGATGATGGAAGCCACAGAACTCCTTAACGGATAGGAGTTAGAAGATACTACTGCAATTTGTCGACAGTACGTATTTCGCAGTGTGCTGAGCAGACGTGGAGCTTATGAGGTACCAGACTGTCAATTTTTATTTACTGGGAGCCTACCCGCACACCCAGTAACGAAAAAAAATGTAAAAGTTCCTTTCTTATATTGACTTGGTATTTAACGCAAGACCTTATCCTATGGTTACGACACCAAAATAGCCGCCGTTCTGGTTGGAGTGTAGAAAAACCCTTTCCTTAACACTTACAAATTTTCGTTGAAAAATTGACCCAATATAACACCTTATTTTTATCATACCATTGGATGGGTGGTCTACAGAAGACCAACATTTGTCTAGGTCACTTTGCTGTAAAGTCATTTTTGGCGGAGTTAGGAGGGGAAAAATAGAGGACTTAACACTTAAAATTGTGAAATAAAAATAAGTTTAATAAAAAAACTAAAAACCGACTTCAAAATGAAACTAAAAAGCGAAAAATAATATAGACTAAAACATACCTAATCAGTTCTTTTTGGAGTCGGTGCGAATGAACACATTTTAACTCTCGATGGCTGGCACGAAGTCGAAGTCGGTTTTTAGTTTTTTTTTAAACTTATTTTTTTATAGATTGAAATAACGATTTCTTAAATCTAATTGCACAGAAGTTTAGTATTCACACAGCGTGTTTTTTGAATGCGGAAATAGGCGATGTAAATAATCGAATATGTGCTAAGGTATTATTACGCGTTACATAATTTATGCTCTTCTATAAAGGTCAAGGTTTCTCCGTACCAGAAACGTAAACAAAATTGGTTTAGTAGTAAAAGTTTCGCATTTATAATATTAAAGATGCGTAGAAATAAACAAACTGAGTAAGTCGTATTTTTGTTTAACAAACAAGCAAGGTTTATATTAAATCCATCCGGAATATGGCGCAAATAGTTCTATTTGCTGGCTATACATAATAAACGTATATACGCACCACAAACATCACGACGTGACAGTAATTGAAGATATAAGTGTCCAAATAGCACAAAAGTAGTTTAGGTAATGATTCGTAGTTGGCGCGTTGGTAACTCAGTGGTCACACCTAACTTTCGTGGGTTGTAGTTTGTAGTTCGATCAAGGCAAGGTACGGTTTTCTAAAGATGTTTTCCTTCACCACCGAGCGACTGGTCGCTGGTGAAGGTTTGTGTAGATACATACAATCTAAAATATTCAAATTTACCTACGGGTTTGAATGTGTACTCATAACGTCGTAACCAGTGGGTGTGATGTAATACTCCAATAAATTGAAGACCCAAAAATATTTTTTATTTTTAAATTTTCGACTCAGGTTTCTTTGGCAAAGTTGTTAAGATTAATCGGTACAACTATATTCCAAAATATGTATTCATTTTTTGCCACACGTCTTAAGCAAATACAAATATAACTTTTCTCGTAAATCAAAACGCCTTGACTTTTTAAACATTTACGTTTTAGGTACAAAGTACAAACGCTCGGACTTATATCACGACATTTGCCCCTTGGGGATTCGAACCTGCAACCACTAGGCTTTATAGTCCGGAGCGCGAACTACTAGGGCAAATGGGTTTTTTAATCAAAAATTTTAATACTCATCATTATTTCAGCCATAGGACGTTCACTGCTGAACATAGGCCTCCCCCAGTGACTTCCAGATCGGCCAGTAAACTTTTTATAGTGTAAACTATTTCAAAATCCCTACAATAGTTTAACATACATAATGGGGATTTGAATTACATTACTATGTAGTGATAATGATAATAGTTTTGTGAAAATTGTTCACATCTTTTTGCAATTGCAATTTGCTGCACAAACAAGTACTTAATATCTGATGCGTCAATGTAGCTCGTAATCAAAGCGTACAATGGACTAGTAAAACACCCTGTAACACATCGTCTGATATCGGATTACCTACGTCAGTACATCACAATTCTCAGGATCGTAGTGTTGTGATATGGATAATGAACTTGGTTTAAGTTGGCTTTCAGCAATCGGTACTTTCTTTTAAACTTTCGCGTTGCATAATTTAAAACTCAATGAAACGGGAATTAACGCGATCATAATTTAGGTAGGTACAAAATGTTACTTCTTTTGCCTGACGTTTCGATCGGGTTACACCGACCGTGGTCACAGGCTGACTCGCCTTATTGTGATCGCGTTAATTCCCGTTTCATTTAGTTTTAAATTGGTACTTAGATATTGTGCAGATATTTGTTTTTCGTCTTTTCACACTGTATTTCGAAGAAAAACTGCATTTAGTTTGGCCGTTGACGTATGCGTAGGGAAAAACGGGATTGTTAACTAAGGGAAAGTTCACATGGCCAAGATTTTTCTCGTGTACCGCATAAAGTTAAGCATACATTTTCATGTTTAGAAGACAGTTGTCATGTGGTTTGTTCTGCGACATTTGAATGTATGCAAAACTTACATATGATACATTTTATCGCAAAAAAGAGTTGAAGGGGTTATAATTATGGAAAAATAAAAACAAGTTAATCATTGTCGAAAATAAAATCATGAAAATTTGCATTTATACACATGATAGGAAATAAATAAATATGCTCATAGTTGAGGTGAGGCCTCTGCCCTGCAGTGGGACGTACCTGTCTTGATGCTTGAAATACGAACGCTTGACTATTCAATGAAGCTAAAATGTACCTCGAATCACGAGAACCTTCATACTTGTAGAGTGATCGCAATTCATTGAGAATATTTATTTATCAATTGAGACCCGAGTTATTTAGATTTCATATTATACCGTAAGCATATTTGGATAATCAAATGCTAAAAGGACATCTGAGTAAAAATATTACTTATGTTTAATTATATAATTATATAATGTAAGAAGGTTTTATCTGTTTTTCATAAATACATATTAGTTATGTTTTTGTGTGGTGTGTAGATTAAAGTATAATATTCATAAATATAGGTTGTGGTATTAAAAATAATCAAATTTAAGGAGGCAATTACATTCATCAATACGCACAACGTTTTCGGATTTTTTGTGTATTTTCTTTGTTTCTCTAAACTAAGTCTCAACAATGATAATAATGTATCAAGAGCAGCAAAAAGATTTTTTATGATTTCGATGACTAAGTCAGCGATAGGAATTTAAAAGTTTTTGTTTATTACATAGACCTCCGTGCCAAGAGGCGCGGACGCCCGACTTGGCGGCGGCATCTCTGAGGTCTCGGGTTCGATTCCCAGTCGGGTCAATGTATTAACCCAACTTCTCTATATTGTCTCGGGTCTTGTTGTTGTGGTACCGTCGTTATTTCTGATTTCTATAGCACAAGTGTCTTAGCTACATACAGACAACAGCTCGTCGACCTACCACAAAACGTCAAATTTTCTTAAATGAAAATGATCTTTACCATGTCAGGCATAAAGTTGAAAATCTGTTGGAGAACTTTTAACTTTATGGGTAGGTCGACGTGCTGTTGACTGTATGTACATCAGAGCAATGTATGTGATGTTGTCCAATATTTAATTATTATTTTATTTTAAAGATTAACACGTTCGCCTCCTAGGCTTACGTTCAAAACTGTCCCCATATAAAAGTTGTTTGTATATATCTGTTCAATACTACATCATGTATATCAATTTGAGATGATAAATAAACTTTACAAACCAAATTTTGGATTCTTTCCTTGAGGTTATATAAAATGAAATTAATTACCTTTCGATGATAACGATTGTAACACAAAATAGAAAACGCCGCCGCTATACGTAATTTGTGATTGTAATATGATTACATCAAAATATTATTGAACTATATATTGACCATTAAATAAAATTATATGCGCATACTTGAACACTATTAAAGTACCTTTCTAACTGTAGTTAATTTTACACCGCTTTTGTTAACATTATTGAACCCTTTTTAATAATGATTGTTCAATAATGAAATCTATTTGTATATTATCTCACGTAATAAACTATCTATGAATAGTATTATGCATATTAAACAACATATACGTGCTATATTATCTCTGATCTAGATAACGAGTCATCTCGCGATACTTCACATCAGCCCCTCTACCTAGCATGACCAACAAAACGCGATATATAAGGTTCGATTTTATTAGTGTACATCCTGTTAACCTGTGACTATACACCGTGAATTTTGAATTACCTGAGAAAATTAAATAACATACTCAGATATCGATATGCATCGAATTTGGCGAATAAAAAAAACGGAACGGCGTGCGGCGTTGGCGTACGGAAGGAATAACTATGAATGAAAAAAAATTCATTCATAGTTATTCCTTCCGTATGCCAATATTACGCGACCAAATTAGGTGGATTTTGGTTCCGTTAATGTTGGAATGATAATAATTACTATTTGAATTAGCAGGACTTTTATGGTGCATATTTTTTAAGGAATGTTAGGGACCTTTTAAATAAATTTCTCATATTTTTTTTTTATTCGCCAAATTCGATGTATATCGATATCTGAGTATGTTAGTTAATTTTCTCGGGTAATTAAAAATTCACGGTGTATAGGTAAAAAGCAATCGTAAAAACCAACTTTCAAATGTCTATCATAAAAACTAAAAAAGTTAAAAATAAAGATACAAAATAACAACATGACTTCATATTGCATTAGCTCGTCGTATCTTCTACTCTTTCTCGCTCTGACAAGGGGAAGGAATAAGACGGATGATCAGATGGTTAAACGTACCAAAGGTAGGATGAGTTTATGCAATATGAAGTCAATGTTGTTGATTTTAATTTTTAACTTTTTTAGTTTTATGGTACACATTTGAAAATTGGTTTTTATGATTGCTTTTCATCTATATAGTCACAGGTTAACAGGATGTACACTAATAAAATCGGACCTTATATACCTATGATAGAGCGATTTATCGACACCGAACTGTCAAAATTGAACTTTTATCGATACAGCGAGCATGACCGTGACGTCACCGACACGGACATGCTATAAATATTTGGATAAACGTTCACGATGGTGGCTATTTGTATCATATTTTGAGAGATTAGGTGTAGATAAACTGCTATATCATATCATATCATATCGTGTGTAGGGTCACGCTAGGGGGGCTGGACTTGGTATAGTAAACGGTCGCGGCTTCGTTCGGACCAGTTTTTCTTGATGCCGCATGCCGATCGTGGGCCGTTCCCTATACAGTTTGTTTACCTTAGCTAAAAATAAACATCTAATAAAACCGGCCAAGTGCGAGTCGGACTCAGTCGGTACCATATTCTATAAAAACGGCAAAAAAATCACGTTTGTTGTATGGGAGCCCCCTTGAATATTCATTGTATTCTGTTTTTTAGTATTTGTTGTTATAGCGGCAACAGAAATACATCATCTGTGAAAATTTCAACTCTCTAGCTGTCACGGTTCATGAGATACAGCCTGGTGACCGACGGGACATACAGACAGACAGACAGACAGACGGACAGCGGAGCCTTAATAATAGGGTCCCGTTTTACCCTTTGCGTACGGAACCCTAAAAAGCAGTGCGATGACATCTTATACAGAATGAGTGAGTCGAGGGAATCTAATGCCATCTAACAAAATTAATAACTTTCTTGAAAATATCAATTCTGAAAACGGGAAAATAAAATAAAGTTCAGTTTCTATATTTTTTCCTCGGGGATAATGTATGGAACACGAGCTATTTCTGAGTGCGTCTGTCAATGGTGCTACATCCGTGTAGGCTCTATTGGATAAGCTGTATTTAAACAAAGTTCGACCTGCCACCCTGTATAGTTTCCTAGGAAAACAATTAGTCATAAAGATAGCCTATAAAACTCTAGCTTGTGTTGGTGTAAAAGAAATTGCTTCTTCAAGAAAGATATTGGATACTGCGATTTATGAACAGGGCGGTAACCACGAACTCTTAAAACTATATCAAATCTGTCAAACATTATCAAATCTGTCAAATTTTGTATGTAATGACGTACCAAAGTTGACAGATTTGACAGCTTTGAGATTGTTGTAAGAGTTCATGGTTACCCCGCAGGGTGAAAAGTATTCACAACTGATATTTCATGGTCACTTATATGTTTTATCACGAGGGCATACACAATCAATAACGAACGTTTAATGGTTTATATTCAACGGAACAGTACTAAAATCTATGTGGTAAAGTCAGTGTTGCATTGATTGGGGAATATTGTAAGTAATATCGACATATATTTCTTTTTAGCTATATAATTCACTTAAAAACAATTAGACAGAAAAATAATTACACAATTGGTCAGTTATTAATTAAACACAAATAAATTTTCAATCTAACAGTTCGGTCATTTAAATAATGTTAGTTAATTAATGTTTACTTTATTTGACAACTAAAGATAAACATATTTATGCATAGAAAGATACTCTTTACAGGCGTTATAAAATCAATTTAAAAAAATATATTTAATGATTATTTATCTTAAGGATACATTTACAAGAGAAATAACTTCTATATTGTAGCAAATACATTTTATCATCATAAGAAGCAATACGTTCTTTCGTCACTACGAACGTATGCAATAATTACTTACGAAACTGTACAAATATGCCCTATTTTCACTGCAGTTAAGTCTCGAATACAATAAACAATTCTATTTAAATTGGAAATAAAACTAACCTAAACCAAATTCTAAATGCTCACCTGTATTCCAGGTCCATGCTTTCGAAATTGTAAACAGAAGAATACATCCCAGCCAAGAAGACAGGTAGGAGAATAAAGAAGTAATTGAATACATTGAACCTCCCGAAAGGGCCTAGGAGTCGCAAAATGTCATCCACGCTCACTTCGGCACTCTCTTTCTTTTCAAGATCCATCTTTGTGTAATCTGTCACCCACAATGTAATATTTGTCGCGTAATATTTGTAATTATTCTGTAACGTGCGCGGGAGTCGATCGTACGCTCGTACGCGCCGTCACCGAACCGATTGTGATCGGTCAGCGGTCGGTATAAGGTTTTTATTGTTGGTTAAAATCATTCAAGTAAGTTATCGCCTCGAAAGTAACAGTTTATGATAACGGCTCGAAAGTGTTGTGCTAGCTTGAACTTGGCATTGGGAGTATATTATGGTGGTAATTGTGTTAACAGCGTTATTTTTTTGTTTTGATTCTCAACCCTAGCCCTCTGAAACGAGACACATCAAGAATTTTATTCTAATGTGGTCTCATCTGACCATTTGGAAGCTAATAAGTTAGGTTTTTATTTGATAAAACATTTATTAAGTAAACATCCTTATATACAGCCTATCAGCTGTCATGATTTTTAGGGGAAAAAGCCTATTTTCCACACATCCCACAAAACTAGTCGACAATTATGATTGAGGCAAGATTAAAGAAGATTTTATGTAATAATTTCCTTTTTGATTTAAGTTTTATGAGAGCGCTTTGTTAACGTTAATTAGCTATGCTTCCATTTTGACCTAACTCATCATCATTGTATGGAATTAATCCTGAATGGATCAAATCAAACATAGATGGCCAGGGGGCCTAGCATGAAAGTGTGTCTTTTGTTCGGTCTTATAAACCTAATAAATAAAAATGGCCAATCTCATGTGTCAATCCTTTGATAAAATATGACCTACTCTATTTAGCCGTGTAAAAACCCGACCTTTTTTTAATAATTGTTCATGAATTGCCAAACCTTTGATATATGGGAATGGATGTTTTAATTTGTTCGGATAATATGACCGACCGAACGATGCGCTTTCGTATTAGGCCTCCAGGTTTTCGGTCTGTTAGCTTGGGGCAGCGGGTGTGTAAGGAAAGTTAATTCTTTTTCGCGATTAGATAATTTACGTTATCAAAGCGCTCTCATTAAACTTAATTCAAAACGGAAATCATTACATCAAATCATTTTTAGGGTTCCGTACCCGAAGGGTAAAACGGGACCCTATTACTAAGGCTCCGCTATCCGTCCGTCTGTCTGTCTTTATGTCTGTCTGTTTGTCTGTCCGTCTGTCACCAGGCTGTATTCATAAACCGTGATAGTTAGTGAGTGAAAATTTTCACAGATGTTGTATTTTTGTTGCCGCGATAACAACAAATACTAAAAAACAGAATACAACAAATACTTAAGGGTGCTCCCATACAGAAAACGTGATTTTTTTGCCGTTTTCATAGATTATGGTACGGAATCCTTCGTGCGCGAGTCCGAGTCGCACTTGGCCGGTTTTTTTTAATCTTATAAATCGTCGAATAGCTTCTATGGGATGTATGGAAAGCAGCAAAATTTTAAACTCTTTCATTTATGTTTTTACTAATATATCCTTTGACATATTTATTAAACAACTGGATTGGAGCTAATGTTTAATGTTTTTAAGTATTTGTTTTAGTCGGGAAAGTAAAAAAATGGTTAGTTTAACATAGTTTAAAAAAATAAAAGCCTGACAACATATCAATGGACATGACCTCGAAGTTAGGAAAATTATCCTTGTTTTAAGTGGCTCCAAACCATGTTGTTTTCAAGATTTCGTTTCCTAGTACACAGACCAGGAGAAAACGAAAGTGCATCGTTCGGTCAGTCGTATTATCGGATCAAATTAAAACATCTATTCCCCCATATCAAAGGTTTGACAATTTATGAACAATTAAAAACGGTCGGGTTTTTTACACGGCTAGATTGAGTTGGTCATATTTTATCAAAGGATTGGCACATGAGATTGGCCACTTAATTTTTTTAGGTTTATACGACCGAACGAAAGATACACTGAGCTAAATAAGAAAAAAACCCTTTTCTAAATTGACCTCTTGCATCAAAGGTGAATCACCTCACCACCACGCCGATCGTAAATTTTATTACCTAAAGCTAAAGGTATATGTAATGGTAAGGTTGTATAGTGGTATATTTTATCAAACTAACCAGAATTTGACAAATGTTTTTTGGCCGATTTTCAACTTAAACTTAAACAATTTAGAGTTCATTTGGAGGAAAATTTGAGGTTTGTCTTAGGTTAGGTTAGGAGGTAAATTCTGTGGTAGGTATTAATCTTTTTGTGCATGTGTGTCCGTCTTGTCTTACTAAAAACGCAATAAAATGATTTTAAATATGTACATAAAGAGGGGAAAAGTTTTTAACTTATGGATTCAGATATTCGGTTCCAGCAGAGAGTTGTTTTTATTGTTTCCATTCGTACCGACTTCAAAAATAACTGTTTATGTGATAAATTGTAGATATGAAACGCTATTTCACAGGACGAATCATTCACTTGTACTTACAAACATAGTTATTTTATAATACAATTACTAAGATACTTACAAACTTAAAAACTTGAACCGAATTTTTCTAACAGCTCTTTATTAACCTACATTATTTGGCCCAAGTACGGTCTCTAGGTTATATGCCATGAGAGAGCATGCTTGGCTTTTCTCTATAGGATAGTATTAGAATACTGTGATCAGTTGCTATATCGCAGCGGTGCAGTTGCAATATTACCTTAGCTCCAAAAATGCATGTGATGCCTCTTAGTAGTGATGCCAAAAAACGTTAGTTTGACCATCGATAATTTACATCGAAAATTATAGTAATGTCGATAGTATCGATAAACATTATTAAAATACACCCAATACTATCTATAATATTAGACACAAATAGTGAATACACCATTATCAGTATTCATACTATGGATAATGTTACTATACTGGAAATATTCGATAGCATCGATACTATCCGATACTGCTATTGTGGGCAGGGCACATAGCACGTAGAACTGACGGCTGATGGGGCAGAAAGGTTCTGGAATGAAGGCCACGTACCGCCAAGCGCAGCGTGGGACTCACACCCACAAGGTGGAAATACGACCTGGTAAAGGTTGCAGGAAGCCGCTGGATGATGATACTATCCGTGGCACTTTACGGGTGCACCTATGTTTTGGCATATGCTGGCTGATACCCAAGTACCGTACTGACGCACTGAAGGTGCCTAAGGCTAAGGTGCCTATTAGGTGTGTAAATAAAAGTCATGAAGGTCACTGGGGTTTAATTCATTCAGATGTATTAAATATTATTATCTAAATTATGATCGAGTCGATCAATAGACTATCGTCTTGCTATCGATATTCGGCTTTTGATCGGCAACCCTACCTCCTAAGGTCTCAAAAAAGCTTATTAAAATTCTTTCGCATCCAACGGTTATACCTAACCAGTTTGACAAGACTCCTTTCTTTTTAAAAAGGTTCACAACATCACTTTAAACGCAAGGGTTTTATTTGGTTACCCAATATGATGACACAGTATACATACAAATGCAAATAAGTATGACTCATTTTATTTATGTCGGTAATTATTCGGTTAATATATTAACATATTTTAGTTGATTTTATTTATGTTCGTATTTTTAGTTGTAATACCTACTTAATAGATACCGAATGATCGCAGGAGACCTCTGCGTGGGTAATCGTTCGAATGGTGGACAGGGGAAAAACGGCCAGCAGGGCTAGCATGCGCGCATCGGTTAATTTATCGATAGACAAGACAAATTTTGTCTTCGACGAAAATTTTGTCGTTTTCCCTAAACTAACGAATCACAGACGTCTCGAATCCTTTTTCGTAATATTTTCAGGGTCTCCCGTTCTTCGTAGTCACTTATTTTTACGTTATAACACGACATTGCTATGATATTTTGGTTTTTTCTTTGTTATCGTCGAAGACAAAACGACATACACTCGCGAGCAATGAAAAAATTCCACCCACAAAATGCCGACAAACACCTTAATATCTCCTAAGACATAGAACCTAGCTTAACACAATATTTACGTTTTTAGTTGGTAATATTCTGATGCCCTGTTAAATGTACTTCAATATTGCAGACGGCGTCATTAAGCTAGCCTTTTCCGTTTATGAGTAATTTGGTGCTATATATGTCACTGGAACTTTTTCAGTGCTCGCGAGTGTGTTTACGTCAAAAGTCGATCAAATGCCACGACAAAATTTTATCGTGTTGTGCATGCTAGCCCTGCAGGTAAAACAAAGGCGGGGCCTGATAGCCTAGCACGAAAATGTATCTTTCTTTAGGAAGTATAAACCTAAAAATTGGCCTATCAAATTAAAATAACCATTCACTTGTATCAATCCATTGAAAAAATATGACCAACTCAATCTAACAACAGCTGTGTAAAAAATCAGACCGTTTTCAATTGTTTATAAATTGTCAAACCTTTGGTACAAGTGAATGGATATTTTAATTTGATCGGATAATACGACCGAACGAATGATACGCTTTCGTATTAGGCCCCCGGATCTGGCAGCCATCAAAAAACATAGTTAAACACCCTCTACCAGGAAGTAATTTATCTAACATAGTCTTTATTGCAGACAATAGAGGGTGTTTGGTAATGGGTATACTAAGCCGAAACAAGCCTATGTTAAAATATGCATTTAAACAGTATGCCGAAGTCAGAAATTTGATATTATCTTTTTTTTAATGAAACAAAAAAAATTAAATCCGATTAAGTATGTAATTTTTTTTCAAAATTTTGATTTAGATTTTATGTCATTATTGCTATAATAAATGTCTTAAATAAAATACATATAATTAGTGGACAACTATTAAGCTTCCTTAGCCTAAAATTGCATTATTTGATTTCTTTTGAAGAAAATATTAAACTACTAAACTACTTTCTATTACTATTCAGGGATACTAAAAGTCTTAGTAAATCCTGTAATGTTTATAAGACCTAAAAAATAAATCTTAACCGACCTCTATTCTTGGAAACTATGTACTGAGTCTACAATTAAATTGAATTAAGAAAAAAAAAATCTTTCTTCCTCTTCACGCGAGTTCAATTTGCTAGTGTTCGGTTTATTATCATTGTTCTTTTAAATTAAGTCAAGTAGCACTTGAAACTATTTGCTAAGGCACGCTGAATTCACATTCCTCTCCATTTTTTAGGGTTTCGTACCCAAAGGGTAAAACGGGACCGTATTACTAAGGCTCCGCTGTCCGTCTGTCTGTCCGTCTGTCCGTCTGTCCGTCTGTCCGTCTGTCCGTCTGTCCGTCTGTCCGTCTGTCCGTCTGTCCGTCTGTCCGTCTGTCCGTCTGTCCGTCTGTCCGTCTGTCCGTCTGTCCGTCTGTCCGTCTGTCCGTCTGTCCGTCTGTCCGTCTGTCCGTCTGTCCGTCTGTCCGTCTGTCCGTCTGTCCGTCTGTCCGTCTGTCCGTCTGTCCGTCTGTCCGTCTGTCCGTCTGTCCGTCTGTCCGTCTGTCCGTCTGTCCGTCTGTCCGTCTGTCCGTCTGTCCGTCTGTCCGTCTGTCCGTCTGTCCGTCTGTCCGTCTGTCCGTCTGTCCGTCTGTCCGTCTGTCCGTCTGTCCGTCTGTCCGTCTGTCCGTCTGTCCGTCTGTCCGTCTGTCCGTCTGTCCGTCTGTCCGTCTGTCCGTCTGTCCGTCTGTCCGTCTGTCCGTCTGTCCGTCTGTCCGTCTGTCCGTCTGTCCGTCTGTCCGTCTGTCCGTCTGTCCGTCTGTCCGTCTGTCCGTCTGTCACCAGGCTGTATCTCATAAACCGTGATAGTTAGAAAGTTGAAATTTTTACAGATGATATACTCGTATTTGTGTTGCCACTATAAGAACAAATACTAAAAAACAGAATACAATAACTATTTAAGGAGGCTCTCATACAACCAAAGTATTTATTTGCCGTTTTTATAGATAATGGTACGAAACCTTTCGTGCGCGAGTCCGACTCGGACTTGGCCGGTTTTTTAAAGTAAAAGTCGTACTTTAGAAAACATTAAAAGAATCACATGGAAGTATGTTCATCATTAAAATTAACACCCTGTATTATCGCACAAACATTATTATCTGACCCATGCAGTCCCAACCCCGACCTGTCTTAGTACAGCCGTTATTGTGGATGTAATTAGTAATAATCGTTATGTATTAATTATAATTTATACAGATTATACGATGCTTTATGTATTTACAAACCATTAGGACTGAGTGACAATTGTTTTACATTTAAAATTATTACGTACAATAATAAAATAATAACAGAAGTGGAATTCTATAGGTTAATAAAAAAACTCAAACGTTCTTTACTCATGACGACGGGATTGGTGCGCGTTGATTCGCTTTAAACGCAAAGATTCCCGGGTTCGATTCCTTATTTGAGAAAATTTGTAATGATACTACCTGGCGCCCGCGACTTCACTCTTGTGGTCTTAACTTTATTCAATATATCCCATTGGAACACAAAACATTTAACCGGGATAAAAAGTATCCCATATTTCAACTCAGATGATATTCTATGTGTGCAAAATTTCATTTAAATCCGTTGAGCCGTTTACACGAGATTGAGTCACAAACATCCTTATATATTTTTTTATATTAGTGGGATGTGAAACCATTGCTTGGAAAAAAATACACTTTTATAACTCATGAAAGTCGTCATAAATAACAATCGTCATAAACAAATAAATCATTACTTCTAGCTAATAGTCATTTATTTATAGGTTTATTTGCGTCGATACCGATACTGTTGCTAGTTGGAAGTGTATTATATAATAATATAATATATAATCCGGCCAAGTGCAAGACGGACTCGCGCACGAAGGGGAACCTTTATCCATAAAAACGGCAAAAAACATGTCTGTTGTATGGGAGCTCCCATTAAATATTTGTTTTATTTTAATTCAATTATTTATTTTTAAAGTGAATAACTAAATATTCTGTGAATATTTCAAGCATCTACATGTTGCAGTTATCAATATCGAGCAAAAACGAGCAAAAAAATCACTTTTGTTGTATGGGATCCCCCGGAAATATTTCATTTTTTCTGTATTTGATACTGTCTCCCTCCATAGTCAGTCCCGCATGGTTGAGGATCGTGACCCTGTCTATGCAGTCGCCTCGGTGATGAGCTGTCTTCAGCCCTCGCGATCCTGCGCTCGTCTGAGCGCCTCGTGAAATGATATGATATACGTATTTTTGATGCACCGGCAACAGAAATACACCATCTGTGAAAATGTCAACTGTCTAACTATCACGGTTTATGAGATACAGCATGATGACAGATGGATAGACAGACAAACAGACAGACAGACGGACAGACATACAGACGGACAGACAGACAGACGGACAGACAGACAGACGGACAGACAGCGAAGTCTTAGTATTAGGGTCCCGTTTTAACTTTTGGGTTCGGAACCCTAAAAAGTAATTTATTTATCTACGCGAGATGAGGTGTCTAGTATTTGTTATTTTGATTTAATACTATTAATTAATAGTAACATGATTTTTTGCTCGTTTTTATAGATAATGGTACTGAACTCGCACTTGACCGGTTTTTTCTTTATAATAAACTGTCTGTCACGAAATATTTCTCCGCACACATAAAGTAGGTAAACATATTATTTTGCTGAGATGCGATCATGTACAGACGACATCACGTCATGGTATCCAAAACTGTCAAAGTTCTTCAATCGATTTTCAACTTAATTTTCAAGCAATATAGTTTATTATTCATTGGGGAAATTTGACAGTTTGTCACCGGCACTGGCACCGACTCAAAAAGAACTGATTAGGTACGTTTTACCTACTAAATATTCTTTTCCCTATTTAATTTATTTTTGAAGTTAGTTTTTAGGTTAAAAAATTTTTAATCTATAAATCTTTGGTTTCGTTCTGAGGTCTACTTATAAAGCAGACAAAGCTGAGGGCGGAAGTAGTATTTATGAAATGCAATGTTATTTATTTGATCGTTATTTTATTAGCTTCGTCCTATCTCTTGCCAAACACAAATACTTAAAAAAAAAGGATTTTCCGGTTTTTATAATGTATAGGTAACAATATTTTTTAAACGAATCTTATTAAAAAATATACTTACAGGAAAACAAACATTGTAAGTGTGTTAACTAAACAATTAAAGTTCCCACTCATAATCATGTAATGTTGTGTGTATGGTTTATGATTTGATATACAATCATTACCTTCATTAATCATTCATCAATTATTTTCCGGGAAATACCACAATGATATAAATCTCTATGTGATGTTCAAATTAAATATAGGTACCTATCGAGTTATTCGTATATGTATTATTAATTTATGTAGGTGCATTAGTTATGAAATTGATCAACAATAGCAAAAATACGTATAGCGGCGGCGCGCCAGTAGACTCTTAATTTTGACCACCACATTTTTTAGACTATGTCCTAAACTTTGGTCTTTTGGCCTGATAATCTCGTTACGGATTGTATAATTCCAAGCATATTCGACCTTGTCATAGCTCGCTGAGTGACGTGAAGTCGGCGGGCCAGGGACGCACTGATCGAATACCTTGCTCCTCAGGCATTGGGGCAGTGGCGACAAAAGTCAAAAAGATGTGACGCATCTTCTCAAATGCTGCCAAGCCAAGCTGCACTCTCCTAGCGATTTCCCGCTCTAAGCTGTCTCTATTCAACTGCAGCACATGACGTAAGCCAGCGTTGAGACTGCAGCATTTTTGAAAATCCTTCATCGGTTCCGCCATGATGACAATATCACCGGCAAAACGTAATGGTACTTACAATAGAAATCGAAAAAAATTAACCCTCCCGTTCCCAATAGCTATTGCATATAATATCATAGCATAGGGTACAACTATCAGTATGGGAAAAATGGCATTTTTGTGATTTTGATGTTGGTTTTATACAAAAGTAGTTAGTAGTAGTCTACCTGTGACCACGAACGCTGTAAAGTGTTCGAAACGTCAAGTTAAATAAAATGTTAATAAATCGCGAAATAATCCCTAAAAGTAGTTTCATTTAAATAAAACAAAAGTAGCTGTTAGTAATAAGCTATAGATAAACATACTAAAAGAAAGTTAACTAAAATATTTTGTTTATGTACGAAAAATTATCTGATATGTAGATAAATAAAATCGGCAAACTTGGATATAATTTGTCTTTACATCAGAACTTAATATTAACTCGGGCACTCATATGCAGTTCGTCCCATTTGCGGTTTATATCATTCGTGGTTTGCACCAGTCGCCGTTATGCTCAATGACAGTTTGTTACATAAGTAGTATATTCTTTGGTACTATGTTTGAACCAGGTAGTAACTAAGTTACTCCCGAAGGACGAGGTGGGGATGGGCCTGGTAGCCACGACGTGACGTGGTCCACGAAGAGAATCCCGCTGGATGTAGTCTTGTGAATTCGTCTACGAGGGCTGCACGTGTCGAAGGTGAAGGGTCCTTACTAGTTCTGTAGTATGTAATGCACCTCACCCTATTACGAAACATTTATTTATTTATTTATTTATTTATTGAATAAAACAAACGGTCATACAATTTCAGTATCCTTATAACATTATCATTAACAGACCTATAGTTTTCTTTATTTTTACAAAGTATAACTTTATTATAAGAGCCTTGCTTACACTTATTTATATACAATTTGAGCATACATATTTCAAGTTAAAGTAGGTTAAAGTAGGAAATTAACAAGAAACAACGTAAATAATTAATTGGTTTGAATACAGATTGGCTAGGACCAAATAAAAATGATGCTGTGGGCACCTATTTGACAATAAGTTCCTTAATAATGCAGTAGACTGAAAGCTTTTTTAATGGAGCCTATTGTGCAACTGAATATATCTTTATCAGACAACTTATCGCTATTGTTGTAAATTTTGCAAGCACGCTTTACAAACATGTTCTGACCGTAAGATGTTTTACATTTGGGTATGAAAAACAAATCTTTCTTACGACATCGACGCTCCTGTCCACGGGGCACTCTGAGAAATATATCATGCAGAAGTGAGGGGGCATCTAAAAGGTTATGAATGATCTTATAAAGTAGAACGGAGTCTACGCAGTCGCGACGCAATTCCAGAGAATTGATCTTGTGAGACTTTAGTGAGTCTTCATAATTGGTATAAGTATTTCCTATTCTATAATCAAGTGCCTTAATAAATTTTCTCTGGATTTTCTCTATTCGAGCAATATGTACTTTGAAGAAAGGTTTCCAGACAGCACACGCAAATTCAAGTCGGCTCAGAACAAAACTATTGTACAACAGTTTGTAGGTTTGTAATTTTTTAAAGGGTTTTCCGAGACGAAGTATCAAGCCCAACTGCTTGTATGCTTTTTCCAACATAGTGTCAATGTGAGGATTAAAAGTCATTCGTGAGTCCATGATTACCCCAAGATCACGGATCTGAGTTACTCTGCCTAGACATTTACCACTTAGTTTATAATCATAACTTAAGACGTTTCGTTTTCTGGAAAAGGTTATTATAAAACATTTGTCAAGGTTCAAAAATAAATTATTATCATTGCAAAATCTTTCAAAATTATCAAGGTCTTGTTGGAGTAACTCACAATCTCTTTCCCCACGGATGACCCTAAATATTTTAGTGTCGTCCGCGTATAATAAAAGATCGGAATGAGCAATGTACTTGTCAATGTCGTTTATATACAACGTAAACAATAGGGGACCCAAATGGGACCCTTGCGGGACACCAGAAGTGACGTTTTTTTGTTGTGACATAAAGCCAGAAAGCACTACACACTGATTTCTGTTTTCGACGTATGACCTGATCCAGCGGAAAAGATCACCGTGTATACCGAGATGCCAAAGCTTAATTAGTAGGTTTTTATGGCAGATTTTATCGAACGCCTTGGCAAAATCCGCATACACAGCATCAACGCTGAACCCATCATCCATAGCACCAAGCACTTTAGTAGTGAAGGTTAATAAATTACTATCTACCGAGCGACCTTTGTAAAAACCATGTTGATTTTGTGTTATGTGTCGTTGAACAACATTGAAGAGCTGATCAGTGACAATCTTTTCACATATTTTGCTGAATTGACATAATTTGGATATCGGCCGATATTTTTCAATATTCGACCCTTCGGTATGGGAGATATCCAAGCTGACTTCCAAACCGCCGGAAAGCATCCCTCCCTAATAGATTTAGTGAAGAGAATGGTTAATGGGGTGGCCAGTGATACGGCGCACCTCTGAATGAACAGAGGATGCACACCGTCTGGTCCAGGACCCTTGTGGACATTTAATGATTTTAAGTGCTTAAGGACTATATCTTCACTAAATTCAACAGAGTGCATATCAATTACCGCATCCGTGGGATCTGCTAGATTTTCAGCTACAAATGAGTCAAGGTTTGAATCCTCAAAGACGGAGTGAAAATGCGCATTGAAAAGATTACAGATTTTCTCTCCATCACTGGTGTTTTCACCTTTGTAATGCATTAGCTCCGGTACACCATTAACATAAGGCTGAATATAAATAAGATTGACGCAAGGCTATTTGATACACAATTTTAACATCAGTCGACCTAATTAGACCTTTCATTGTGCTCCCTGGTCCCAACATTGCATGGCGACCCTGCCAGTACTGCCTTTCGGCAGTCCTGTGCATTCGATTGTAATATAAATCAGTAAAGTTATTTAAAAAATTGAAACATTTTGGACAATAATTTAAAAATGAATATGTGAAGCTGAAAAACGATTGAATTAGCGAAAGATAAAAAGTGCTACAAGGATGAAAGAGTTTTGCCTGGCTGCCGGGTGTTGATGGAGCCAGATGGAGGAACAACAGCTTGTGTAATATTCTATACGTTTCTGAGGAGTGTGCCCTCTGTACTACACCTCCATTATGGATTTGTAAAATAAGTATAGGTGATATCCGTATCTACGATTTATTAAGAGACTAAATAATCACATGGTAATACCTATCGATATGATTAATTTGTGAAAAATAGGGAAAACACACACGATTCTGGCTAATTAAATATGCACATTATGAAACCGATTATGGAGTACGTGTTTATGAGTGAGATCTCCGCAAATGCAGTGTAAGGGAGTGCGCTCATTGCAGAATGAGGACGGGACGGCAAGGCATTTTTTGGTGACATAAAGTAATGTACCTTAATATTATAGCACTTGGGTTAAAATTGCAATGATAGTGGTCTCAGCAAGCCGCGGTATGCTAAGGCATACCGAATTATACAATTTGAAAAAACTAACCTTAGTGTCATAATTTTAAGGTACATTACTATTCGTCACCTAAAAATCCCTTGCTGTACCGTCCCGATACTAGGCGTAGTCCCCTCCGACGAAGTAAACTGCTGGCAGCAGATAGAAAAAAAGAAGAAAAAGAAGGCTGATGGTGTGCATTGGTTAAGGTTCGTTAACGACCGCTTGGCGTAGTAGTTTGCGCTCCGGATCACAAAGGTAGCGGGTTCTCGCAGGGCAAATGTTAGAATGATAAGCATGATCATTAAAGCTGTTAGCGGCATTAAATCGAAACTACAAGTCACTACTCAATCGATGACTAGTTACTACGATCTGTCACTCGTATTTGCTGCTTTTCGCGCGCTTACGCTGGAAAAAAATATTGTTAAACCTAATTGTGTTAATAAAAGTATTATCAAATTATTTGCAATTTAATAAATGCACTTAAGTCATCGATGTTTTTTAATATCCAGCCATCCATCCATCAGCCGAAAGACGTCCACTGCTAGACATAGGCCTCCCCCAAGGATTTCCACGAAGATCGGTCCTGTGCCACCCGCATCCAGCGGCTTCCCGCGACCTTCACCAGATCGTCGGTCCACCTTGTGGGGGGCCTACCAACACTACGCCTTCCGGCCCGCGGCCACCATTCGAGGACCTTCCTGCCCCAACGGCCATCAGTCCTGCGAGCAATGTGCCCCGCCCACTGCCACTTAAGGTTTGCGATTCTAAGAGCTACGTCGGTGACTTTGTTCGCCTTCGGATCGTCTCATTTCTGATTCGATCGAGAAGGGAAACTCCGAGCATAGCTCTTTCCATCGCCCTTTGAGTGACCTTGAGCTTTCTTATGAGGCCCATTGTTAGCGGCCACGTCTCTGATCTGTATGTCATCACTGGCACCACACATTGATTCTATACCTTGGTCTTGAGGCATTGCGGTAGTGTTTGTATGGAGAAGATATTACGTAGCTTCCCGATTTTTTAAATATATTTGAGTATTTTTAACTTCTCTAGTCCCCGTAGTACAAGCAAAGCAGTACAAGAAAAATGGTGGCAAAATTTTCCTCGTATTGCAATAAATAGAGTACTAAAACCAAAGTAATATATTCCAAAGAAATATGTCCAAGCATGCAAGTCAAATTTCAAATGAGTACCTAAAACATTGGTTTGACAAAATTCTGTTTAGTAGGTACATTGAAACGCTATTAGTTTTATAATTTGCGTCAATTCGTTTTTAGTACAACCACAATCATGGATTGTTGTGGTTCACCGCAGTAATTTTCTTAAGAATGCTCCTAGTAAAATATGTTGCGAAATTCTTCAAAGATGGAATTTGTTATTTATTATCTAGGATAATGATTATGATGTTTTCAATGTAACAAATGTTTACCCTAACATTTTCTGTTGTGATTAAGATTTTACTGCCAAATAATATGCTGCTTAATAATCCAAGTCCTATGACTGAAATGATGATGATGGTATTTTTATGTAGTTGGTATGCTAGTCGCTGACGTAGTCCGACGGGTAAGCAAGCTAATGTAGCATTGGGCGGGTACATAGATCGTAGAACTGGCGCCCGATGGGGCAGAAATATTTTCGTATTGAGGCTACATACCGGAACAATGTACTGTGGTGGATCGTCTACCCACAAGGTAGACAGATGACGTGGTAAAGGTTGAAGAAAGCCGCTGATGCAGGCCGCTTCCAACCGGCCAATCTGGAAGTCACTGGGGGAGGCCTATATTCTGCAGTGGACGTCCTGTGGATGAAATGATGGTAATGATACTAGTAGAAAGTTATTTTAAACAGTATGTACAACTTCCAAGAAAACACACGTGCGGAGTCACAGTTTAAAAAAATAACCATATCGGAGAGGATATTATCATTGACTGTCTTGTAAGTGGTAATGGCAATGGCTCGCAGAAAAATCATAGAGCCAATCACATGACAAAAATATAAGCTGTTATATTTATAAAGTTTCCATGATTAATGTAATAGCACATACAAGTAAAGGTGTTCCATGCATAACACCGGCGCAATCTTCATTCCCGTCTACACACCGGTTGTATCGCCGAGATTTCCGTGTTTTATTCCGTTGACGTGAACCCGCTATCCGATATTGCACTTGCGGACACGGCGTTAGTGATGGAAGAAACGTTAATCGAATGTCGATAGTTTATTGCGATTTAAACGTAAAATGTAAGATAAAAATACTATCGACGGACTCACATCATCATCATCATCTCAGCCACAGGACGTCCACTGCTGAACATAGGCCTCCCCCAGTGACTTCCAGATCGGCCGATTGGAAGCGGCCTGCATCCAGCGTCGTCCTGCAACCTTTACCAGGTCGTCTGCCCACCTTGTGGGTGGGCGTCCTACGCTGCGCTTGCCGATACGCGGCCTCCATTCCAGAACCTTTCTGCCCCATCGGCCGTCAGTTCTACGTGCTATGTGCCCCGCCCACTGCCACTTCAGCCGGCTAATCCGTCGGGCTATGTCAGCGACTTTGGTTCGTTCACGGATCTCCTCATTTCTGATTTGATCTCGCAAAGAAACACCGAGCATAGCCCTTTCCATAGCGCGCTGTGCAACTTTAAGCTTCTTAATAAGGCCCATAGTAAGAGGCCACGTTTCAGTTCCGTATGTCATCACTGGTAACACACACTGGTTGTATACTTTCGTCTTTAGGCACTGAGGTATTTTGGACGAGAAGATGTTGCGTAGTTTCCCGAACGCTGCCCATCCGAGTTAGATTCGTCGATTGACCTCTTTCTCAAAATTGGACCTACCCAACTGGATCACTTGTCCCAGGTAAACATATTTGTCAACAATTTCGAGAATAGAGCTCCCAACTGGTACTGGGTAGGGCGCAACATGGGCATTCGACATAATCTTTGTTTTGTCCATGTTCATCTGAAGACCTACCTGTTGGGAAACTCTATTAAGGCCATCGAGCATTGTACCGAGGTCTTCCAGCGACTCTGCCATGACCACAATATCGTCGGCAAACCGAAGGTGAGTAATGTATTCGCCATTAATGTTGATGCCGAATCCTTCCCATTCCAGGAGTTTAAAAGCATCTTCCAATGCGGCGGTAAACAGTTTCGGAGAAATAACGTCTCCCTGCCTTACGCCTCGCTGCAGAGGAAAAGCTTTCGTGCTCTGCTCCTGTACTCGGACCGTCATGGTGGCGTTTTTGTATAAACATTTCAGCACCTCGATGTACCGATAGTCAATATGGCACCGCTGTAGGGACTGTAGCACTGCCCAAGTCTCGATTGAATCGAAGGCCTTCTCATAGTCCACAAACGCCAAGCATAGTGGTAAGTTATACTCTTCGGTCTTCTGTATAACTTGTCGCAGCGTATGGATGTGGTCTATGGTACTAAAGCCTTTTCGGAAACCTGCTTGTTCGGGAGGCTGGAAGTCACGGACTCACAAACGTGAATAATGAACTTATTTAATCAAGAATTGAGGAAGCAGAAAATAAAATTATTACTGAAGTTCATGACTGGATAGATGACAGCAAGTCAGTGATAGATAGTTAAAAACATTTTAATCGAGTAAAATAGTACAAAAAGCAGAAGAATTTAGAATACGCAGTGTAATATTATGTGTTTTTTCTCGCTGACAAAGCCAGCGTACTCTGATCTATGTTGTAGCTATATGAATAGCTGAGTAGTATACTACCTTGAGGAAACACTTGAGGAATTTCATCTTGTCACGTGTCGTCCTCGGTAGCTTAGTGGTCAAAGCACTCGCCCGGTATGCGATGGGACGTGGGTTCGAGTCCCACCTGAGGTCGATGATTTTTTTCAAGTGTTATTTATCTTCAATTAAACCTTGCATGGAATTGCTAAAAACAAAATTTACAATAAAACACTTGATTAAAGAAAACCTTGTGGTTTAGGTGTGAACATAATTTAAGAGATGTTTATTTTTTTAAGTGTTACTACGTGTAAAAATGTTCTTATTTCCCCATATAAAATTCAAACTTAATTGAATTGATTGAACGATATAAAAAAAAGTAAAGTAGGTATGCCTAAGATACGTCCTACTGCAGGGCACAGGGCTTACCTCAACTATGAGGTGGTTTGAGCCATACTCCACCATGCGAACCTGGTGCGGATCGGTGGAGGGGTGAAGGGGTTGTTAGGCCAGTTATTAAACCTTACTGTCAGATGTAATCAAGCCGCCATAAGGCCTCTGACTAGGCTTTACGACCAGTATCAAGCGATATCAGCCGGGACCAACTTTTAACGTGCCTTCCAAAGCACGGAGATGCTCGTGATAAAATGTCACTAAATATGGTTGGAATGGTTACCCATATTGATGGGTCGCGGTTGTGAGTTGTTACAACCGCGGCGTTGGTTGCTCAACTTTAGTAATCGATACTAAAGCGCTGCCGCCACTGAGCTACTACAACACTTTTTTGAGTCTTTCATCTATATTTTCCTACCCTAAGCGTAAAAAACAGCGGCTGAATTAGCCACACGAAGTTTTTCTACTGAACGACGTGTTTTATCAGTATTTTTTATATTATCACTGTAATATTCACTTTTGTAGACAAAGATGAATTATTAAGATTTAATTTTTATGATAAATTAAATTATTTATTATTATTTATCATGTTATTTAAATATAATCAATAGTTTTGTAAATTGAAAATTTCATCATCATCATCTCAGCCTATTGCAGTCCACTGCTGGACGCAAGCCTCCTCCAAAGAGCGCCAAAAAGCATGATCTCCCGCTTTTTTCATCCATCCACTGCCGGGCATCTTTCTTAGGTCGGTCCATCGAGCAAGGGGGGTTCTACAGTAGGTACGTTTGCCAAGGCGTGGTCTCCATTGGAGAACCCGTTTACTCCACCTTTCATCGGTTCTGATAAAAATGTGGCTAGCCTACTGCCAGTTAAGCTTGCTACGTTTTTGGACTATGTTCGTTACTTTAGTCCTCTGCCTGATGATTTCATTTCAGATTTAAATTTCGGAGTTGTAAATTTAGAAATGAAGAATTACGATTCTTCTTACCTAAGAGTTCCTAATTACCAAAAATTTTTACAATTCTAAACACTTTAAAACACTGAATTTGAAAGTTTAAGTAGCCAGTATAAAGACTTCGTCGCCGGTGTTCGTGGTTTTTATCAATTCATCTATACTTTTTTTTTATATTATAAAGAGGAAAGATTTGTACCTATTTTTGTATGTTTGTAATGAATAGGCTCAAAAAGTACTGGGCCGATTTAAAAAAATCTTTCACCAATAGAATGCTACATTCTTCCAATTTGACATAGGCTACATTTTATTTTGAAAAAAAATAGGGATCCTTGGTAAAATTTGAACAATGTAACCGAAGGTGTAGAAAAATGAGTCTTAAAATGTCTTTAGTCGAATGCGCTGCCGAAACTATTAGCGATAATTGTCTACCCCGTGCGAAGCCGGGACGGGCTGCTAGTAGTTTATAAAACGGCACCAAAATGCAAAATTAACATTTAAAATGAAATAAAACAACTCAGAAACAATTCACAAACCATTAAGGGTTAAATAAATGAAAAATAATCGATGAGATATTATCGACATGTCTCACCCCTAACTTCAATCCCCAAGGAGAAGCTCTTTGTGGGATTGAAACTTTTTGACTCTGAGGGATTGTTATCTGCAAAGTAGCTCAAATATATGCGCTTTATACGTGAAGTGGGTAAAGGGTGGAATCAAATGCTTTTATCGTATTACATGCTGACAGCACTAAGACATTCTGCGGAGAACTAAGCCTGTATATTGTAAATATTAGATATGAGATTGTAATTTAGGTTTCAAACTAATGCCTCTACTTACTTATTGCAATATTGTACATAATCAAAACAATTGAACAGTATAAACCCTGTAAGGGTGTAGCAATTACAATTTCAAATATATACAGATTGACTGCGATTTATGTGACAAAAATCTTATGCTCCATCCTCGAGGTATTTTACATTTTGAATAAAAAGTGCATTCTTTAACACAAAATAATAATATCATACAAGCATGTAGAAATCTATTTCCAGTGTCCTAGCTAGGCATTTAGGTATGATAAAACTCTCGGTACAACAGCGAATAACGGGAATGTCAACCCAATAAGAGTAGGTAACATTTGATGCACATTAGCATTCGAGAGTTAATCGTGAAACGTGAAGAATACCTATATAATATGACGACCTCCGTAGCCGAGAGGCGAGCATGCCGGACTTTACATGGCGCCGCCATCACTGAGGTTCCGGGTTCGATCCCCGGTTGGGTCAATCAGAAAACAAACTTTTCTATATTGGCTCGGGTTTGGGTGTTGTTGTACCGTCGTTGTTTCTGGTTACTATAATACAAGTGCTTAAGCTACTTACCTTAGGATCAGAGCAATGTATGTGATGTTGTCCAATATTTAAAAAAATAAAAAAGTGGTCAATGTTGAAGTCAGATATTTGATATTCACATACCATAACTTTGTAGATTGTTTTCGATTTTGGTTTTAGTAAAGGTTTAGTGTTATACGAATGACTTGTGGAGAGGATTTTGTTTTTTCCAATTGATACATACTGTTATATTTGATTCGCCAAATGTTTGAGCATAGTCTACAATTCTTGGGGACTCTTTATTATTTGGGGAACTTATTAAATGGTCTGCCCATGATATTGTTTGTTGTCCATCCATGAACAATCTTTATGCAGGGTTACATTGCAAGGTAAAGTCAAATTTTCAGGAGCGATTCAGAATCTCAGTCAATAACTTAATCGATCTTAGGAATGATCAATTTTCCGATTTAAGGCACAGGATGCCCACTTACTTGTTCATTAATGTGAAGTAATTCACTAGGGATAGGGAATCACCTAGCAAATAAAGATGAACTACGTTCTGACATTACGCCTCTTTGTTTATTGACAAAAAAAAATGATTTTGGTCAATCATTGTATACTCACGCGAGTCATTGTCGCTAGACTTTTTCTAAAAAAACTGCAAAATGAATGGATGGTCATAACAATTTCCTGCAATCATCGTTGTCAGACTTAAATGATAAAAAGTAAATGATGACAATGACAATAAGTAAAAATTCGACAGAATGCTTTGATAAATCCATATTTACCTCGTTTTACCCACAGGACGTCCACTGCTGAACATAGGCCTCCCCAGTGACCGGTCATCGGGGGATTTTTGCCATACTCGCCACGCTTGGCAGGCGGGTTGGCGGGCGCAGTTTTTTTATTGTTTCGCACGCAGATGCTGCTTCCCGTCTCGTGCTACAGGATTTAGTCGCCTCTTACGACACGCCTCCTGTTGACGGCGGGGAAGTGTATTCTTGACGGCTGTCCCCACACGCACATATTTACCTACTTAATACATATTTAATTCTTAGAACTAATTAACCTTCATGAAGTTTGTAAAGTTAGCAACCTGTCGGTCTTCTCATTTCGACCACAATAACTGGGAGTTTTCACTTAAAGGACGCTTTTGATCACATGATACAAAAAGGTATAATTATTTACTTATTGGTAAGACAGTATTATAGTAGTATTTCTAGACAAAGTCATAAATGAATCATTTTGAAGCGATAAATAGGGAGCGTGACCAAAAACATGAAAGGTGGTAATAAACAGTTTATTTATTTATTTCGTCGACCACCGTAGCCGAGAGGCGAGCACTCCGGACTTGGTGTCGCCATCTCTGAGGTCCCAGGTTAGATCCCCGGTCGAGTCAGTGTGGAAAACGTTTATATATTGGCTCTGGTCTGGGTGTTGTGGTACCGTCGCTGTTTCTGATTACTATAACACAAGTACTTTAGCTACTTACCTTAGGATCAGAGCAATACATATTGTGATGTTTTTGTTACATATTGATTTCTGTGGCCTTAAGTTCGATAGGCGATAACGTGAGTAGATATTATGTATTTGACATCCACTCTTTTCTACTAGAAGTTCACGAATACAGTGCACATTCCAAATTCTTTATTTGGCTATAAAAATTTTTGGTTACCCACGCATTTGTAGTAATCTTGTTGCCACGTGTCCGCATGTCGTTGCGGGGTGTAATTGAATTCCACACTATTAAGCTGACCACACGAGCTGGATGACTGAGGACAATGTCCGGAATTATAAGGTACGTGCACACACATCAGTCACGTCTCAAGTCGGTAATAAACACGACAATGTATACAGGATCACCCCTTTTTAGGGTTCCGTAGTCCTGACAAGGAGCTCTTTAGTTTCGTTATGTCCGTCTGTCTGTCTGTTTGTCTGTCCTTTGTTGACACTAGAGGGCTGTAATTTTGTATAGAAATGTGTATATCATCATATCATGAATGTATGAGCGCTGGGCGAAATATGCGCAGAAGATCGTTTATTATTTACACTTACGAGATAAATTAGTCATGCGACGCACCTGCACCGCCGGCTCTGATTGGTTGTTAGCTGCGCGCACACCCGCCTCTGATTCGATGATCGTCTCGTAAGATACGCAAAGCGATCCTTACTTTTTGCCCCAGCGCCAGCGCTCAACATCGGTGCCGCGTACTGTACACTGCGTAGAGATTCTCGATGTGGTGTTCCATGGAAGATACCCGTGTTCATCAGTGCACTGTCAAATGCTGATATCCTGATTGTGGAATTTTACTTTAGATTAACACAGAAGCAGTGGCGGGCATTGGTTTTATTCCTAGGTAGGCAGTAGATGCTTGCTAATGTGTTTTATTGATGAAAATCAGTGGTTTTCGACCTCATTTCCTTTATCAGGAAGGCTTTGCCTAATTGGCTTTATGCTCCGCATGCCCCTGCACAGAAGTACAGCTATGGAAAAAGCCATGCTAACGTTTCTTTACGAGATCAAATCAGAAATGGGGAGATCCGTAAACGAACAAAAGTCTCTGACATAGCCCGATGGATTAGCCAGCTAATGTGGCAGTGGGCGGGACACAGCACGTAGATAGAACTGACGGCCGATGGGGCATGGGTCAGAAAGATTCACTGGAGGCCACGTACCGGCAAGCGCAGCGTAGGACGTCCACCCACTAGGTCGACGGGCGACCTGTTAGGTAAATGTTGCAGGAAGCCGCTGGATGCAGGCCGCTTCCAACCGGCCAATCTGGAAGTCACTGGGGGAGGCCTATGTTCAGCAGTGGACGTGTGGCTGAAATGATGAACACAGACACAGAAGTATCCACATTCTAGCAACAACTATGGTGCGCCTACGCGCGTAACGCATTGTTTTGCTTACAGACAGGCGCGAATACGAGCACTCGGTTAGACTAAATTGTTTTATTTGCTGACCGAGTTTCGATAAAAACGCTTTAGTTGACCCGCGTATTTGAGAGTGTTTGAATTGTGGATGGAACTGAATGTACAAAAATTCGAGCGCACAATTGAAATAAAAATAAAGCTAAAATATAACGGGTTTCAAAATAAACTAAAAAGCGAAAAATAATATGTATTTAGTAAAACATACTGTAAAAGTAAGCCCACTTTATTCTGGTATCGAGGCCTTAAGGTCTACTGATAACCAGGCCTTAAGGTCTTGCGTTCAATACCTAAGTCAATTTGAGATACAAAATTTTGTAATCTTTCTTGTTTTTAGGAGTGCTGGTTTACGTCTCCCTTATAAAATAACCTTGCTGGTACCTCGAAAGCGGCTGTCTGCCCAATACAAGTACATTACGAAATACGTTCTGTCGACTAACCACAGCATTATCTCTAACTCCTAACCGTCGAGTTCTGTGTCTCTCATCATTAGCTCAGCAACATGAGATGATGAATTACCAGACCCAAATATAAGCATTATTATATAACATTTTAAACTTTCTTGTTGCATTTAAGGTATGTGTTGCATTAATACCCGTTATGTGTATAATAGTGTATCAGCATTGCATTTGAAAATATATGTGCAAAACATTATGAAACATTAAATTTGAGGGTTGCCTTCGAGTTCTCAAAGATCCCATCATGAGATTCTGGCTTTGTGATAACGGGACCAATTTAAAAGTACTGGTGCAGTGGTTCGCGCCCGGACTTTAATGCCAGGCGGTTGGGGGTTCAATTCCCGCAAGGAGCAAATGTTAGTGTGATGAACACTAGCATTTGTACTTAAGTTAAACATTATACGTTAACGCTAAAACGTTTATACTTTCTCCTAGTCGCCATAATACAAGTTTTTTTTTAAATTATTTATTACTCCTTAGTTCGGAAAAATAAAACACAGTAGATTAGGTACTTATGTTATGTTTGGAGAAGGTCTAATCCGACCATTCGGCAGCTAATAATTTAAAGCAATAATTAAAATTTTTGTTTTTAGCAATTCCAAGCAAGATTTTTAATTAAAGATAAACCACTTGAAAAAAATCATCGACCTCAGGTGGGACCTCATTAATGCCGCCTTATTCTGTCGAGTTAAAGTTTAAAACTGGTCATCTAATCTGCTGTTTTCCTACAAGCTAAACCCCTATGATATCCGCATCAAGCAAACGCGTTTCTAACGCGACTAGTTTGGTGCAGCAAATTAAACTGATATTGCAGCCGAGAGTTCGTTTTTAGTCGTTCGCCGCAAATGGCGTCTTTGATGGCTGTTGAATACACTTTTACAGCGACATATGCGGTTATGAAAATGTAAGTTCTAAAATAATTCTGGGAAAAATTATATCAGAATAAGGACGACAGAATATAGCATATATCTTTCTGCGTAAGAGAGAAAATCGTGTAATTTTTTTGGTACAATTTTGTCTAGTAGAAAACAAATTTGAATTGAAATTATCGATCTAACCACCTCCAGTCGGATTACAATCCATCGTCCAGTAGCGCTGTTATACTTTGTGCCTTTTGGTATGTTCTTCTAAACACCTCAAGGTATAATAACTAGGACCAATTTACAAAACTAAAATATTTTTTTCTCAAATTTTATTAATATTTGACAACCTTCGTTCGTAGGCGATAGGCGACCATGTCGGACTTAGCATCGACATCTCTGAGGCCCTGACCCGAGTTTGATTTCCGGTCGGTTCAGTGTAGAAAACGAACTTTTATTATTTGTCTCTAGTGTGGGTGTTATGGTACCATAAATAACACAAATGCTTAAACTTCCTTCCTTAGGATTAGAGCAATAATTGTGATGTTGTCCAATATTGATTTATTTATTTTAACTACAGTTGGTGAGTTGCATATTCTCTAACTAAACTTGTGTCACATACACAAACGAAAGTGATATCGTTGATTGTCATCAGACAAAGTGACAGGATCCGTTATGCGCTTCAATCAAACAAAGAGCACTTTATGCACCAGTATCAAGTTCTAGAGATCCCCCTCTCGTTTTTGGTATCGATAATGTTTATTGTGGAAGCCAAAAGACGCACCGGCTTAAACCCTGTAATACCTTTGAATCGGGAAGATAGAAATGAAATATGAAGGTCGTTTAGTTACCGGTATAATGGAATAACATGCATACTACAAAAATTTATTACGTAATTGACGTTAATCTTCATGATACCTAACAAAAATAAAAAAAAACAATTAATTTTCAAAGGCACTTTAGGAAGGACACACTTTCTAGGTTCTAGTGATTTGGTGCATAATTATTGTATCGTCAAAAGATATGCAGTAAAATGCTCACTTGTTGCACTTATTCAAAGATTACGTCAGAATTTTTATGAGAACTGTTGACAGTTATTTTTTTCATATATCGATATCGTTTTAATCAACACCTTTTTCCCTCCCTACCCGGCGATTTAAGAGTAGTGCAATATTTTCGGGCCCCACGACCCGCGTGTCCCCGGCAACAGGGATGCGCATCTCGGAACTGTGGCTTTGTTGCGTCTCTTGATGCCCTGTTGCGACGAGTGACGAAGCAACCCTGTGGATATGACATGACCTAGTTACTATTTCAGGTTAGGGCGTAATCATCATCATTATAATCTCAGCCTATTTTACTCCACTGCGGATGTAATTCATCTTCATCATCATCATCATCTTAGCCTATTTCAGTCAACTGCTGAACGTAAGCCTCCAAAGATCGCTAAAGAGCGTGAACTTGAAGTTTTTTATTAAGCCCCTGCCAGCCATCTTTCTGAGCTCATCGCTCTACAAAGTTAGGAGCCGTTTAACACTACGTTTGCAAATACCATAGTCTTTTTTCGAGAACCCGTTTACTCCACCTTTCATCGGTTCTGCGACAGGTGGATGGCCCACTGCCACTTTAGCTTGCTATATTTTTGGACTACTTTACCATTACTGGTCTTCTGCCGGATGAACCCGTTCCGGATTCTATACCGTAACGAGATCCAAAGCATCAACCTTTCCGTAGCTCGCATAAAAATGATTTACACAGTATTTTTTTTGGTGCAGATAACACGCTTTTGCAGGTATGAATGCAACAAATAAATATACCGGTTTGAGTCAATTTAGAAAATGTATTTTTATCCGACTACGGCGATGCCAAAAGGAAGGGTAATGATAAATGATTGTTTCATCATAACACAATAATATTAAATGTTATAATGTTAACTTTTTACTTTGATTAAAAAACAAAAATTTGTCGAAACAAACTTTAGTACCTCAATGGTTATTTCCGAGGAGGCTGCTTTCACACTCCAAAAAATACCTTTTGTCCCTAAGAGCGTGTGGTTTTAAATGAGAAACGAGAAAAAGTACACACGTTCTTATGAAGAAAAGGGTTGCTAATGCCTTACGAATGCGGAACTTTTGGAACATTTTTTGGCCTCATCCACAATCTTTTTCTTTATTTTAAAACATTCATATTTGAGCTTGATATTACAGCGGTTGTAGAAAGGATTGAGTTCAGTTTAGAAGAAAAACATTGGTACGTTTTTAAGGGTTCCGTACCCAAAGGCTAAAACGGGACCCTATTACTAAGACTTCGCTGTCTGTCTGTCACCAGGCTGTATCTCATGAACTGTGATAGTTAGGAAGTTGAATTTCTCACAGATGATGTATTTCTGTTGCCACTATAACAACAAATACTATAAACCAGAATAAATAAAAAAAAAAATCTCGTTTTTATAGATAATGGTATGGAACCTTTCGTGCGCGAGTCTGGATCGCACTTGGCCGGTTTTTGGGTCAAGTCAGAAAACTAAGTTTTCGCAAAACACGATGATCTTTATTCCATACTTTCAAAATTTTTATTTCTAAGTTGACCCGAAACCTATTTTATTGTATGCTATTAAGGCGCCTCTAAATTAAAGAAAAAACCCGACTAAGTGGTTGTCGGACTATTGTATGGTTCCGTTGTTTCCGTCAGAAGATGCGCTATTTGTTACCTATTTTACGCAACTTACGTTACCGCGTTAATAAAACATCATAGTAATTTTTTTGCGAAGTAATCACAGCTAATGTCGGAGACCTTACAAGTTATAATTTGGTAAGTAAATTGTATTGCCTACATAGATGTGATAGTTTTCCTTTTAACGTATATAACTATTCCTTTATACATACTACGTTTTAGTTGTTTAAACCTGCATTACTCTATTCTAGAAATATATCACCTACGTCACAGAGTAAGTATTATGGCTACATAAAAATACTTTTAAATACAAATAGTTTATTGACATAAAAATTGAGTTACAACTTGTATTCCTACTACATAAAGAAAAACTTAAATGAATAAGAAGGAACAACATTTTTTTGCTTGCTACCGTCGATACTTAATCTGTTCTCAACAAGAAGAAAATTCCAACTCGTCCACATTCAGACCGCAACGTACAAGAAGTATATTCCCAACTGTATTCTCAAACTTTCAGTCAATCGCTTAGTGTGAAGTAAGGAAACAATCGAACTTCCTAGAAGATTCCAGAACCGCTCACGGAATGCTACAAGAAAGTGCGACTCAAAAAAGCAATCCCTCGATAATGGATAGACTGAGGCGGGCGAGTTTGCACAAGTCCCCGATATCGACGTGACAAGAAACTATAGGTCCCAAATAATAGTTTGTAATCTAAAATTACTAGAATAAAGAAATAAATCAGTACACTTATTTACCTTCCAGCAAATTTTACTTAAGGCCTTAACAACACCCAAGTGTCTAAAATCTCGAATATAAAAATCAAATTGTCAGAATACCTGCTACTACTTGAATCTAAAAATTTAAAATACGATATGCTACAAGAGGATTCAATATACATCTTGAATTGAATAATTTTGATTTTCCGTTAAGTCCCTTGGATAAAAACATGCACAAAAAAGTGTCTATTTTTTCATAAATTGCAAATGTTCTCTTAAACGGCACAAGCTATTTCATTACTGTTTTAACACAAAACAAGATTTTGGAAATAAACATGTTTTAAATGGAGAGTTTTATTTAAAAAATCTTGTTAAAGGCATTAATTTCATAAAAAAACATGTTTTTCCGATTTTTACGCGCGATTTTACGCACGCGCGAAATTGTATGGGCGCGACGCGTCAAGGTCATTCAAGCGTGTCAAGGCCTTAACTGATAATTGATTACCTACCTATTGCTATTGCGTTGCATGATGAATATACACAAGATCTCATAGAAGTCAGAACGTGACCACATTCAGGCAAATAAAAGGTAACTTAGTAATGTATGATCGCGTTAATTCCTGTTCTAGTGTGTTTTAATGATTGATTGAAAGAGTAATTTTATACTTAATGAAACTTAATGAAGTTCTTACCTCATTGAAGAAAGGATTCTTCCTGGCATGATGTGACTTTACCTCATTGAATCATGGGTGACGGCTTCCCGCGGACTTTTAAAGTAACGTGGGCTACACGAATTAAAATATTGTACTCGAAGAAGAAAATTACATCATAAATTATGATGTTAATGTTGTATATTGTGACAAAAAACTTCAGAAAATGCGCGTTTTAAAACTATATGCGAGATAATAATACAGATATTTTAGTTTAGCCATGTGTTGTTACACCCTTTGCAGATGCATTAATAGTAATATCCCTGATATTGCCATAAAATTGTGGTCGTATTCGACATCAGTCTGCTAACCATCGTATTAAGTTATACTTTAGACTCGCTTAAATATTTAGAGCAAGTCTAACTAATGGCCCAGGTGGGTATGGGAAACACTTAAACTTAAGTTAGGAGCAGATGGCTTCAGCTATTTAGTGCTCGTTAGACTATGAGTGATGAATTTTATAATGGCTTCATATTTTATTGGCGAAACTAGTAATATGGGAATGTTTGTGTCACAAAATTTTCCACGCTCTGAAATATCAGAAACAAGCTTAGCCTTTGTCAAATTCAAATTCATTTATTTACATGAAACTCGGTACATGTTATAAGGTGTTACATTCAAATATTATGTTCAAACATGTTTCGCTAACTTACTAGCATGCAAATGTCAATTTGAGAAAAAAAATAGTAATTTAAATCATGTCAAATATTAAGCACAATATTACATTATTAAAATAAAATGTCAGTTCCTACATTATACAACACTCCACAGTATCATTCCACATATAAATGACCTAATGCCTGAGTCTGTTCATATAGTCTAAATATTCTTTAACAGAGTAGAAACACTGTTCCTGTAACCAGAACTTCACTGCCTTGATAAATAAATAATGATAAATTCTTTCCATTATCACACCAAATTTCTCGTCCAAAATGAACGAACGAAAGTCTACAACCAGTGTATGTTACCAGTGATGACATACGGAACAGAAACGTCTCCTCTTACTATGGGCCTTATACGGAAGCTCAAAGTCGCACAGCGCGCTATGGAAAGGGCTATGCTCGGTGTTTCAAATCAAATCAGAAATGAGGAGATCTGTGAACGAACAAAAGTCGCTGACATAGCCCGATAGATTAGCAAGCAAAAGTGGCAGTGTGCGGGGCACATAGCACGTAGAACTGACAGCCGCTGGGGCAGAAAGGTTCTGGAGGCCACGTAACGGCAAGCGCAGCGTGGGACGTTAACCCACAAGGTGGACAGACGACCTGGTAAAGGTTGCAGGAAGTCGCTGGATCTGGATGCAGGTTGCTTCCAACCGGCCGATCTGGATGTCACTAGGGTGGCATATGTTTAGCAGTGGACGTTCTGTGGCTGAAATGATAATGATGAGGATCACACCAATTATCTAGCCCAGGGGCGTGCGGGGCATATAGGCAATGAGGCAGTGCCTACCTGATAAATGAAATGAGGTAGGCAGAAGGTACTTACAAATGTGTGTTATTGATAAAAGCCACTGATTTTCATCAATAAAACACATTACTGCCTACCTCGAAATAAAACCAATGCACGCCACTGATCTAGCCACAAACTGAGCAAAGTTTGTATTATGGCGACTAGGATAACAGAATTAACAGATATATACACATAAATACGTATAAACATACATGACTTAGGTACAGATGCTCGTGTTCATCACACTAACACTCGCCCCTTGCAGGATTCGAACCCGCAACCGCCAGGCATTGAAGTCCGGAGCCTAAACCACTACAGCAGACAGTCGTCGATGTATGGATTTTCAGAATGAGATTTGTATTACACGTCATGTATATGGATGAAACTCGTGCAGACAATAGGCATTTACTAGGATGATATTAGCTACATGTATTAACTAGGGTATTTAGTAAACAAATAAATAATTTATTCTTTATTTTTTTATTGGACAACATCACATACTTTGCTCTGATCCTAAGGTAAGTAGCTAAAGCACTTGTGTTATAGAAATCAGAAACAACGATGGCACCACAACACCCGACCCGGGACAATACAGAAAAGTTCGTTTTCTACATTGACCGACCGGGAATCGAACTCGGGACTTCAGAGATGGCGACATCAAGTCCGGCGTGCTCGCCTCTCGGCTACGGAGGTCGCCAGGTAGTTGGATGCAAGCGGCTCAGGAGGCCTAATACGAAAGCGCATCGTTCGGTCGGTCGTATTATCCGATCAAATTTAAACGGGAATGGCCCCCAGCCTTACGTCAGTGCCTATTGAGATTTCTATGACAGCCAAATGTCAGCTCGACTTACTTTCGATGACGCCATGACAGATGTTTTCTACCCCTTTTATAGCTTCTTAAGCGTAGCCAGTATTGTTAATAAGATCTGTCACCTGGCTGAATGAATAAAATTTATTGATGTGAATGAATAAAATATTTTTTGTGAACGAGTAAAAAGTGTCGAAGCCCCATCCATAATAAGCACGATTTGATAACGTAATGTATAATATCTGCAAGGCTCGGATTATAATAAGCTGTTTCCGGCCGATATTAGAACCTTTTTACAAAACGACCTTAGGCTCGGTCTATACGCTGCCGGAATCCGTAAGCTACCGCAAGAATCCCTTCAAAAACGACGGTTTTCAGTTTGACCCGTATGTTTGTATGTATGTATTTAAATCGCGGACAAACGTTCTTGATTTTCTCGCGTTTGGCTCGTTTGGCGTTTCGATGAGGTTGTTTCATTGTGAAGTTCCTATGGCCACCTTCCAGCTCCATCATCAGATCACCACCATTTTATCATAATATTGCATTGTCACGCGGTTTACACATGCATGCTAAAATTTCAGCTCAATCGGTAACCGGGAAGTGGATCAAATTTAACTTACCGGATTTGATTACAGAAAAACTAAATAAAAGCTTGTAAAAAAAAATAGTTTCAGGTATCTTTCTTAATGTGTAATTAAACATAACATAAGTTCAAGTGCAAGTACATAGCTAAACTTGTTTAGTATTCGTTATTGAGTGGGTTATCTATTTTTAAATGGATATCATTGAAGCTATAGCCTATTTAATTAGTTTTGTGTTTCTTAAATAATAGGGTTTGCCCGCAAAATAGAAGATTTGTCACCAAAATGTAGTCACCAAACAAAATAAAATCAATTTCACAATAAATCACCAAAAATCATGGAGATATCTGGTCTAGTACCAAATAGGTTTGTCCTAATAAGTATTAAATCAAACAAATTTAAAGAGATCACTAATAAATTATATATTAAATCACTAGAAAATTTCATAAAGTTTCAAAAAAATGATGGGTTGTCGTCATCATCGTTTCAACCAAAATAGTCTACTACTTAACTGGACATATGCCTCTCCCAAGGATCTTAATATCCACACGTAGTAAAAATATATTTAAAGAAAATTGCTAGCAGAAATGTAAATAAAACACTTAATTAAAATCAAAATAATCAATATTTATTGTTAAAAACAATAATCACTGAATAATCAGCGCTGGTTTGGATTTTGAAGGTAGGTACGTTTATGTATGTATGTATTTAGAAATACCTTATTTAATTATAATAAACTTTGTTTTGTGCTTTTCCATGGTAGTAACTAGTAAGTAGATTTTGTCACTCACTTTTTACTTTTCCGAACCAAACTAAGCGTTATTGACATCTAAATCCAACTCGTGTTAGGTATAAACGTTACAACAGTAGAATAAGCCGCGCTTAAAAAAGGTAGTGATTTTAATTTATTATTTTTAGTTTAATGGTTTATGTTTTAGATGTGTAATATTCATTTGTGGTAATTACTAGTAAAAACATTTCTGTTCCGCCCTGTGCCTTCGTCTGTGCACTGTGTGTAGTGCCTTATATCATCGAATCATGGTTGATTTTACAAAAAGTTTTTAATGAACAGTACATCCTTTTTTTATAAGATTTAATACTCCTTTGTATTTATTTTTTGTCAAAAGATATTCGGCGTGTCATTGGCGTCTGTCAAGTGTCAAGTCATTAAATTAAATTAAATTCTGAATTGTTGAATTTCCACGAAATATATTTTAAATTACATTTAGTGCTCCTAAAGTGCATGCTCATACAAGTTGTATAAAGCTGTATAAAATTAAAACAGCAGAAAGAGTTCAAACTCTTGTTCATGCAGATATATGGACCAATCGTGTATTTCTTATTCTGAGGTTCTATGACATTCTGTGATGTACAGTCAACAGCACGTCGACCTACCCCAAAAGTCAAAAATTCTCCAATAGATTTTCAACTTTAAGCCTGACATATAGAGTTCATTTTCAAATGAGAAAATTTGACATTTTGTGGTAGGTCGACGTGCTGTTGTCCGTACTTATGTGAGTCAATAAAATTGATTGGAACTATCTTTGCCTTTTGGATCTGTTTGTTAATGCACGTTCCTTTTCGGCTACAGCTACAAGAGAACGAGAAGATAATCTGAGACTATGAATCTGTATTTCTGGGACTGAACTAAGTGTATTTCTTATTTTGAAGTTCTTAAATATAAAATTTTAGTTTAACTACAGTTTTATTGTAAAGTACCCATTATTATTATTTTTGCAGGTTCTGATAGCTACTATACAGCGCATACTACCTACCAACCGATTATAAAGTATCGATTAACGATTATCGATTAAAGTGCATCGATATCTCGTTTATGTCTAGATCTATGCGATATTATATAGCCTGTGGACATTTACGGTCATCAGACATCACATCACTATTAAGTATCTCACTCTGAGTTTTTTCTTTTCTTTTTTTTTGTCACTCGACGAAAAAGTTTCCAATCAATTGAAGTAAGTGACGTTTACTTTCTTCGATATTCCTACTCCGCTATCTTCTACGTAGTATTATTTGATCAGTGATGGCCCCCGTATCGAAGATTTGACAATTTATTAACAATTGAAAACCGTCGGGTTTTTTACACGGCTAGATTGAGTTGGTCATATTTTTTCAAAGATTGACACAATATGAGTCTGGCTATTTTATTTTGTTAGTTTTATACGACTGAACGAAAGGTACACATACGTGCTAGACCCCCAGGGTCGCTGTGGCAATCTATGGGAGAGGCTGTGTCTTGCATTAGACTTTCATAGGAATGATGAAAAGTGCTTCAATGGCGTTCATATATTAGAATGTCAGTTTGTGAATTTAGGTATTTTTGAATTAAAAATCTGTTAATGGTTCTTATCTACTTAAATAAAACATACACATAAATCGTTCAAAAAGTTTATTTAAAAATTGTGAATTCATAATGCATTTATTTGTACTAAAATACAAATTAGGTTTACAAGTATAAATAACAGTATAAAACAAGCTATTGGCAATTAATCGAAAATAGGGCGGATATCTTGTAAGGAAATATATATTCCTAAGTCTATGTCCATAAAGATATAAATATTTGTAAAAATGTAATAGTAAATGTGATATTTAAGTATTATACATTTATAGTAAAAATTCAATTTTTAGTCAACTTACATATGTATACCTTCCGGTGTAGTACTTTTCGCCCGGACTGTAAGGCCACGCGGTCGTGGGTCCGAATTTCGCAAGGAGCGAGTTGTTCTTTAATGAGCACTAACTTTTGTTTCTAAGTCATGGATGGAGTTAAACGTATGTATGATGTCTATCCGTTATCAAGTTGTTACAGTAAAACCTTTGCTCTGGATAAATTAGATAATTGGTGTGATTGTTGGCGAAAGTTATTTATTGTTTTAAGTTTTGACAGAAGTTTTCGAAAGCTTATATATGTTATCGTGCCCTGAGAGCCTAATGTAAGTTATCTGTAGTAGTCACTTCGCACAAATCGATTAAATCGTAAACGTTAATTTCTGTTACTTATCGATCGATTGTTTTGTCTAACTCACCTGATCTAGTCATACAAATAATTTCATATTGTCACTACAGTTTTTCACAAGGTCTTGACGTCATGAATGTAGGAAGTGACATACTTTCTCGATAAATCACGATTTTTACACGTGCTGCGCCGGCGCAAGCGAAAGTTTCAAAACATTACGATTTATGTAATATCGTCGTATCGCATAGGATACCGCAATACTTTGGTCGATAGCTGCTAATAAAAAAAACATCCTATTGTGCAAGGATTCAAGATTTTAAGGTTCCAGTATCTTAAAAGGATAAGAGGAACCCGTGTAGAATAACTTTCGGTGTCCTTTGTCTGTCAAGAACCTTTTAATAAAAAACGCGTGGATGTATCGAGTTGAAATAATTTTAAATGATCAGGTCTCTTGCTGATTTCAATTTCTTGGAGCTGTAAAAAAACAACCTTCGAAGTCAACGCAATCCAACGATATGGACGCTTTTAAGCCGTATATTTTGACACCCGCAAAGGAATCAAAACCTATACGTTACTACTCAAGAATCATGAAATTTGGCAAGGATCAATCACGAAAAAAGTTTTCTTGAAAAAAACTCCCAAAAAAAGGTAAAAAGTAGATCCCGTCATAGAAGAATTACATACATAAGTTAGTACAGAACCGTCAGTGCAGTGCCCTTAAAATCGCGCGGACAATGAATATTTTTGCTCTAGCACTTTTTTGATCATGACAATAGGACACATACTGCAATGCATAAAAACACGACAAAAATTTTGGACAATGTTTACCGAACAACGAATGTCATTGTAGTTCAAAGTACAGACAGCTCATAAACCTACTACGAGTTTATACTGGTATTAGTCGAGTATTATTACTCGACCGATAATCGTCTAAACACATTTTTTGGTAAGTTGATTTGCAGTGACTATAAGTAATGTATTACGGATATTAAAAAGTCCAAAAGGTCCTGTCATATTAGGAATGTTTACAAAATTAGGGAGTCTATTAATAATAATTATAAAAAATACATGCATTATACAAGTTCCAAATGATAAGATATTACTTAAAATGTACCAGAAAACAAAAATACATAAGACAAAATTAGTTTTGCAAAGTGGGATTTTTTAAATATCATATTTTTTATATCTTTATGCTTAGTTTTATTCTGATTTTATTTTTATATTATTTGTGGTTTACGATCTGTTTTAGTTATGATTATTATTTTTCTTGGTAAGTAAAATAACGATAAATACATAGAGGTACAAAATCTACAAAGAATTGTCTTTAATTGGTCCCTTATTAGCTATTATTCAATTATATTACATCATACAAATAATGAAATTCACAAACATGCATGCAAATAACTAAAATACTGTAAATATTAATATTAACCTGTGTCAGTAAGTACAAATAAGTATCTATCAATTTAAAAAAAGTAATCTTTGTATACAAAGAGGTACGAATATCCCTCAATTGGGGTACGAATATAGTATAAGTATAAAAAAGACTCAATGCATTTTACTTTTGTTTATATGATTATACCATTTTACAGAGCAAAAACCAAAATTGTTTTATTCAAACTAGGTAATTGTAATCGGGAAGCATTAGTAAATGGTATTTGATAGAAACAAAAATCGAAAAAACAAACAAGTCTGTGTAAACAGTGACTGGGCATAAAATAAAAATGGTTCTCTTGTATACAAAAAACCGAAATATTCGACAATGTAGTGATTACCTAGAAATTTAATATACAAAATGTTAACAAAACTACTATAAACATATTGAAAGATTTTAAAAGCTATGTACATTTTTGACACAGTTGATATCCCGACCGAAGTTGAAAAAACTAATAAAGCTAACGTTGATCTATCCTAAAACGATTAAACACACACAATACATTTTTCAAGTAAGTAATTATAATAATTAACATAATCATTATACGTTTTATACTGAAACTGTGATATTTAACAATATGGTAGATCGAGACAGTTGTCGGTTTCAGATTGTTCAGGTACGCTATAGTAGGTGGATTTACACGGTCTGATTATTTAGTCTTTATTTGGTATCTTAGTCCAACCGCTTAATTGAGACCAGACGGCCAAGTGTCCTGTCAAGTTTTTGAATGCAAGAATTTTTTTATTATAATATTATTTGGGTTAACGCACCCAATCATTAAATAAGCTCGACGCAACGAAAATAATCGTGTTTTTCTTTTATTGAAAAAAAGTATCAGTAAAGAGATTGTCAGAGAAGCATCGTTGTTAAATCGGACCGTGTAAATGCCTTAGATTGATGGCGGTGAAATTATCGGTACCGCAATTGGTCAAATGTTACGGCTACCCGCAATCAGGTATAGTAACAACCACAGATTTGCCGCAATGCAGTCTCTTATTAGATTAAGTAACATACATGATACATACTTATATATCGCATCTCTACTCATTAAAATTGATTTTGTTTTTAATTTTATTCTATGTGATTAAGGGGGTGATTCAACAAATATATTTAGAAAAAGTACAAAATAAAACAGGATTTCCAGAAATTTAAATTTAGGATATTATTTGGTTATTTTAAATTAAAGGTTTAGATTTTTTTGGTAAAAATAGTCAACATTGATTATTACCTTACAAAATAGCCAGTTTGCATCAGATCATTATGCTATCTAAAGTCATTCATATAAGTAAATTCTTTAAACATTTTTTTTATACTTAGATTATCAGTTGGACGAATATAAAGATAAGTAATATTTAAGTATCGTAGTTGTTAACGCCTTAAAAAGTATCAACCTTAATAATAAACTGTATAATGTATGTGTATATTAGATATTATTACAAATAAATAAAAAAAAAACTCAAAACGCATGCAGGACTCCATTGTTTGTGATTTGTGGAAAATCTCTAGCTAGATTAAATAATCTGGCTTTGGTGTTTTCACGAAATAAATACAAAATTTAAGCTGCTATTATGCATTTTATAAAAATACAAAACTTATACGCTCATTTGTGGAATAGGTAGAAAATTCTACTTGAAATAAACTGGCAATATTCGAGCTAAGTAGGTAATATTGTCACACGCTAAATAATAAATAGTATATTACAATAGCCATAAAACTAAATTGGATCCTCTATTTCTCGAAATGCTTACTGGTTCATACAATGAGATTTGTATTACAACAGTATAATATTTACTATCTTACATGTACGTAAGTATGGATGGATAGTCGGAGACAAAATGTTAAGTATCACAATTCAAAAAATGCTAGTCGTTTTTTAAAATGCTTAGGATTAGAAGAATTCATTAATACTACGCTGCGTTTTGTTTAATTTAAAAATACTTTTCTGGTCTTCCTTCAATTAACAAATAATAAAAAAAAGATATTTGTAGAGTTGTATAGGTGCATGATGAATTGATGATAGATGTATCTGATATATGTTCATGCATGATGTGCATAAAATTATTTATCAATTAGGTATAGTAAAATTGTAGATAAAGAATGGTTATTTTTAATATGAAACTTCAACTCTTGAAGTAAGGTCACAGAATAAATACAGGTCCTTGAAACTTGTTTATAACGTACATCGTTGTTTGTACATATAAATGTTACTAACGCTGTTTATGTGTGCTCACATCCAAGCAAACCATAGCACGCATACAACAATAACATTTCAAACACACACACACACGGGTAAGCGTACTTCGTAATTGCCCATCAATTTGTGCATGTGCTTTCTTCTAACTCCCGTATTATGAAAGAGATGGCAATATGTACATAACGCGGCATAAATGCTGAGCGCTGAGTCAAAGAGTGGGGATCGCTTTGCGCATCTGAAGTGACGATCATCGTATCAGAGACGCGTGTGCGCGGAGCTCACAACCAATCACGGATGCAGGCGCGTCACACGACAAGCCAATCACGAAATCGTAATGGTCTTCTGCGCAAAATTAGCTCAACTCCCGTGCCGCTAGATGTAAGTGCTGTCAAAAAGTTTTTAAAGTTTTGATTGAAAACGTTATAACGGTATATCATTATAGAGGATCCAAGAATTAAAGTTATTCTCACAACATGTCTTCGTCTACTGTTTTGCTCTTCATCCTGTATAACTCTTCAGCCTCTTCGATCGTGTCTGGGAGCCTCATGTTCCTCGTTTCGGGTAGCATGATGACCAGGACACTGGATATCATACACATGATCCCAAAGATCACAGTTGGCATCGATTTGTGGTAGTGAGACTGAAAGGAAAGGATAAGTTTAGCTTTGGTGTTAAGTCCGTTCATTGCGGTTGGCGAATTTTGTAAGTAATCTCGGCACGTCGTTTTACAAAATATCAAGATTTAAAATTAACGATTTGAAAAGGTTACTTGCTTATTACTCGATTAGGTTATTATTTTTGTTTTCATTACTTTTTAATAAATAATTTATCAATATCAAAATGGTTAACAATATTCGTTAATTATATAAAACTAGATGCAAAAGTATAGGTAGTCAGATGGATTAACACACAAGCGCAAATCATATGTCTTAAATAACTAAGTATTTACTAAGATATACCTTGCTATTGTCAAAACATCATCAGAATCATTAGTTTGCCATTGAATCATTTATTTATTTATAAGGTACATAGAATGATCACAATTTTATATTAGTCTCATTTATCCTGCTACTGAAAATAGCATGCAAATCAACGGTAAAAGATCGTGGACTCTTTGTAACTTTGAACAATATGTAGGTATTTCTTTCATAAGATTTGTATAGATAAATTGTTCAAAGTTACAAAGAGTCTTCACATCTACATCCAAGGGAAAACTTGTGTATTTTACTTTGGGTAAAAACGTGTTTATCATGAAAGTTAAATTATAATCTATTATTTATGACGTACTGATACTGCAGACTAACAAATATTTTATTTGACTTTCTAGAGGACACGTACTGCATTATATTTGACTTTAAAAATAAATTAAGAAAACATCTAAAATATAGAGTTTTTGTTTTTTAAGTAATCAATAAAACCAGCAACCTTGGCAGTCACCTTGTATTGTAAAAGATAAAACTTTATTGGATAGCTTACAATGTTTGTAGGGTTTTTTTAAAAGAAAATTATAAATTTCCCCAAAGGGGTATATTTTAGCTCCCAAAATGATATTATTTTACAAGAAAATCCCTGAATCCCCGAAAGTAATGGTTATTTTATAATAAGTCATTATTATTGAAATTATAATTTCTCAAAATTTATTTAAGAAGTAAACAATAATAAACAATTTATTTAAATACTCATTGAATCAAAGACCCCATGCACCTCGAGGTGTCTGACTGGTTTTTCTAAGGAAAGTATATTTACAAAGTATATTTTGTTCATTGTTTGGTGGTGCATGAACTTAAAAAAAATGGGTACCAACAATAACCCCACATCTTTGGCTCTTCTACCATGTTACTCCCTACTCCCTAAAAACTGACGATTAAGTTGGACTTACTAATAGAGGTATGATAGGAGCCACCAAAGACCCGATATTGCCAGCAGTAGAACACACGCTGATCAGAGTCTGTCTCATGTTCGTTGGGAACACCTCAGATACGTAGATGTAGACTGAACTGTAGGCCAGGGTTACGTTCCACTTGCTCCCTTAAAACTTACGATTGAGATGGACTTACCAATAGAGGTGTGATAGGAGCCACCAAAGACCCGATCCTGCCGGCAGTGGAACACACGCTGATCAGTGTCTGTCTTATGTTCGTTGGGAACACCTCAGATACGTAGATGTAGACTGAACTGTAGGCCAAGGTCACGCTCCACTTGCTCCCTTAAAACTTACGATTGATATGGACTTACAAATAGAGGTGTGATAGGAGCCACCAAAGACCCGATCCTGCCGGCAGTGGAACACACGCTGATCAGTGTCTGTCTCATGTTCGTTGGGAGCACCTCAAATACGTAGATGTAGACTGAACTGTAGGCAAGGGTTACGTTCCACTTGCTCCCTTAAAACTTACGATTGAGATGGACTTACCAATAGAGGTGTGATAGGAGCCACCAAAGACCCGATCCTGCTGGCAGTGGAACACACGCTGATCAGTGTCTGTCTCATGTTCGTTGGGAGCACCTCAGATACGAAGATGTAGACTGAACTGTAGGCCAAGGTCACGCTCCACTTACTCCCTAAAACTTACGATTGAGATGGACTTACCAATAGAGGTGTGATAGGATCTACCAAAGACCTGATCCTGCCAGCAGTGGAACACACGCCGATCAGTGTCTGTCTCATGTTCGTTGGGAACACCTCAGATACGTAGATGTAGACTGTACTGTAGGCCAAGGACACGCTCCACTTGCTCCCTTAAAACTTACGATTGATATGGACTTACAAATAGAGGTATGATAGGAGCCACCAAAGACCCGATCCTGCCAGCAGTGGAACACACGCTGATCAGTGTCTGTCTCATGTTCGTTGGGAACACCTCAGATACGTAGATGTAGACTGAACTGTAGGCCAAGGACACGCTCCACTTGCTCCCTTAAAACTTACGATTGATATGGACTTACAAATAGAGGTATGATAGGAGCCACCAAAGACCCGATCCTGCCGGCAGTGGAACACACGCTGATCAGTATCTGTCTCATGTTCGTTGGGAGCACCTCAAATACGTAGATGTAGACTGAACTGTAGGCCAAGGTCACGCTCCACTTACTCCCTTAAAACTTACGATTGATATGGACTTACAAATAAAGGTGTGATAGGAGCCACCAAAGACCCGATCCTGCCGGCAGTGGAACACACGCTGATCAGTGTCTGTCTCATGTTCGTTGGGAGCACCTCAAATACGTAGATGTAGACTGAACTGTAGGCCAAGGTCACGCTCCACTTATTCCCTTAAAACTTACGATTGAGATGGACTTACCAATAGAGGTGTGATAGGAGCCACCAAAGACCCGATCCTGCCAGCAGTGGAACAGACGCTGATCAGTGTGTGTCTCATGTTCGTTGGGAACACCTCAGATACGTAGATGTAGACTGAACTGTAGGCCAAGGTCACGCTCCACTTGCTCCCTTAAAACTTACGATTGATATGGACTTACAAATAGAGGTGTGATAGGAGCCACCAAAGACCCGATCCTGCCGGCAGTGGAACACACGCTGATCAGTGTCTGTCTCATGTTCGTTGGGAGCACCTCAAATACGTAGATGTAGACTGAACTGTAGGCCAAGGTCACGCTCCACTTATTCCCTTAAAACTTACGATTGAGATGGACTTACCAATAGAGGTGTGACAGGAGCCACCAACGACCCGATCCTGCCAGCAGTGGAACACACGCTGATCAGTGTCTGTCTCATGTTCGTTGGGAACACCTCAGACACGTAGATGTATACTGAACTGTAGGCGAGGGTCACGCTCCACTTGCCGATGAGGTAAAGAGGGATGGACCACCAGTCAGCTGTGAGAGAAAAGTAAACCTTTTAGAGTTAGTCAAATGAAAATGGCTAATGCATCTGCGGATATAATTTTGAAGAATTAGAACTCCAAATCCGTACTGAAATCCTATAAAACCATCTGCAATTTCTTAAAAATTTGTAAGCGATTCTTGCATTTCCGTATCCCAATTGGAATTGGTAACCTGGTCCTCTTCCATGCCACCCATATTTAGTACCAGCCTCTAACCATTTGAATTTGACTTCCTCCACTTCCCCATATAAGCATAATGCTTATATGCTTAAGTCCCCTTTACAAAATGGCATCAAATAGGCTTATTTTAAAAATAAGCAAAGCGGTTATCCAATTTTACAGTTGCTTATTAATATGTATGATGTTTGGGATATTAATACATTATCTGAAACGTGACTTATTAGTTATGACAAACACTGTTGAACTGATTGAAAAAAATATTCCCAAATAACATATTGGACATCATCACATACATTGCTTTGATCCTAAGATAAGTAGCTAAATCACTTGTGTTATAGAAATCAGACACAACGACGGTACTACAACACCTAGACCCGAGACAATATAGAAAATTTCGTTTCCTACATTGACCCGACCAGGGATCGAAACCGGAACCTGAGAGATGGCGACGCCATTATAGTCCGGCGTATAAAAATAAGTTAGTTAGTATTAGTCAATTTTGATGGTTGTATAACAAATGAGAGGTCACTGGGGGAGGCCTATGTTCAGCAGTGGACGTCCTGTGGCTGAGATGATGATGATGATGATGATGATACCAAATGATGTTGGTCGTACAGTTATGCAAACTATTTAATAATAACATTATTTAGCCTAAGAATTGTACAAATAAATTAAATAATTATGAATTTGGTTGATGGTTACTTATAAATAACTTTTAATGTAATGCTAAGTAGTGGTAAAACTAACAGTGTACCAATTCCTATTTACCTACTGACTGGAAAACCAATAATTGTATAATTAAAATGCGATAATAATGAAATCTAAAAATATCTCCTCAAAAATCGTAGTAAACATTATACTGTTGACTAAACGAAATGTAGGGTTGTCGTGTTTTAACTTAAGTGACATAATACTATATTTTATTTTAAATTTAACTTCTAATCTACACTGTGTTTGGTATCCGGTGGCGTAGACGTTACCTTACCATCGGTCCTCGATTTTTATATATCTAGGTTGTAAAATTACCTCTTCTTTGTGCTCTTTGAGGTATAACTGAATAGACAGTCAAGGCCAAAGCCTAATAGTATCAAAATACTAGCGATCGGATACAGTGTATATATTTTTTTATTTAACTATTGGATTTGAATCGGGAGTTAGTAACTGTTTCTTGTTTTTTTCTGTGGTGTAAAAGTAAAATTATAATAAAATACTGATTTTGCTCATATTTTAATTCAGATTTGCCATCCTTGTTTGACTTTACTAGCTGTTTTATTGACTAACTAAACAAACTAAAATGTTTTTATTACATTCAAGCCTAATTCTGTTTAATGTGACAACCCTAATGATGACATAATTAAACACTGTGTAATTAACACGCGAAGGCACGTGTAGTGTTGACATTGACATTATTGGGCCAACACAGTATTTAAAATTTACGGTGGAGGCATAACATAATACAGTTTTGGGTTGATCAATATTGGTAAGGTATGTTTATTTAACATTTTAATTAGTTGCTAATTGACATTTAAATTTTTTTTAAATTTAAGTATTGTTATTTTATTAATTTTAATCACATTATTGTAATTTTATAGCAGGTATGTTAAATATATTTTAAATATTGTAGTGCCCTTTTAAGGTTAATGTGTTGGACAAATTTAATTGCAACATCTTTTATACCATGTGAAACAATAAATGAATTATAAACAATTCAGACTTATTTTAATAAGGACTTAATTTTATGTTCACATCTCGCTTTAAATAAACTCTGAGTATCGTAATTTTTAGAAATGTCTTGTGTCCCGAGACTGAGAATGTCGAAACTTCCCAAACTCAATTGCTAGCAAACTTGTCACGTGCTATTAAACCCTTAAACACATTTAATATAATGAATTCATCTAACTTTCTAGCCCCAAACTGGTGGCTAGATATGAGATAAACTAACACTCGAACTCGAAAATAACTAACTCGAAAATACCATAAAGAGAGCCATTATAATATAATGCTCGTCCTTAACCTACAAACGATATTCTAAAGTCAAAAATAAGGCTGTCTTAGCTCAGATAATTTTTGTGTGTATTTAGTTTTCTTTAACAAGTGCATTTATAAAGCCTTTATCGGTACTAAGTGAAGTTACTGACCTCTAACTTATGTCAAATGCTGATAGCGCTAATTATTAACAAAACAAAACAGTCAGTGCACTAGTGAAAACTGGTAATAAGCTAATTAAATTTAAACCGTGATTAAAAAATGTTTGGTTTGAATGTATCAGGACTACAGAGGTCTAAATTTAAAGGCAATTACTACAAATGTAACTAGACCTGCCTCATTTCAGATCATGGTCTACGTACCCTGACTACGAAAGGGGCAAAATGCTTAAAGGTAGCAGACTTAAGCCTATAAAAATAAAAAATAATACTCACATCTCGGCAGAAACGCGAACAGCAAGCATGTCATAGCACACGTCACGTAATTCGCTATCAGCGTCTTTTTCCTGCCATACTTGTCTAATACGATCACCACCACGATATAAGCCGGAATCTCGACCAACACAACCAACATGAAGCTCACGTACTTATTACTGCTCAGAGATACCGAATTTATCGATAGTCCATAGTATACTAGAGAACATGTCATCCACAAAAACGAACATATAAGAAGTCGCTTCCAGATGATACTAGATCGAATGGCTTTCGATAGTTGGGACTTTTTGTCGTCACTTTGATTTTGAGGTTTCAGTAAAGGATCAGCTAAGCCATCCAGCTCCAATTTGCGAGGATCAAGATTGTTGATTTTTGCTGCTTTCTTGAGGACGCTGACGGCTTCGTCTCTTCGGCCTTTGCTAAGAAGCCATCTGCCGCTCTCGTTCATGAACCAAACGTACATGACGACGATAATGGCGGGGCTGTATAAGATCATAATGTAAGTGCGCCAGTTATCGACTACCCACGCTAGGAGGGCGATTAGGACGACGCCAATGACGAAAGTCATATTGCACATGGCTGAGACTATGACGCGTTGCTTTACGCCGACCAGCTCGACAACTGTAAAAAACAAGCTTGTTTAGATTTCAGATGGGTAAGGAGTAGATAAAGTTGTGACATCGAATAATTGAGATGTGGTATGACAGAATATTGTACGGTATTGGAATTTGGTGTTTAAATAAGTAAGTAATAAAGTATGATTATGTGCATACATTTCTGCCGTTGGGCACCTACTCAATAATTTAGAAATACAGGATGTCTTACTGACTTGTCTTAGTAGACTACATCAAATTAATTCTAATTGAATAGGCATAATTTAGCGGCATTTTCTAATCATACCCGACCTACGCAATGCGGGAATTATTCCCATGCGCAGGTTGACCAAATAAATACCATAACTAAGAACTTAATAGCTGTAATTTACTACTACTTGTACAAGTATAATTAAATCCCGGTTGAAATGATTTCTTTTTATGCTAATTCATCTCTATCAATAAATAAGACATTTGTATTTATAGAAAATTTAGCTTTTGCCCGCGATTTCGTCAGCTGGGTAAAGACCCAGCTTCTTCTTCTTATTTCTAAAGAGAAATAAGCCAAAATGGAGTATATTATATCACCCATGGGCACATAAAGACGGGATAAAAATTATCCTCTATGTTTAAGTTAGATGGATTTTTATGCGTGTCATTTTTTTTTACAAATTCCTTTAAGCCCTTAAAATAAAAGATTAAGAAACAAACATACCTACAGACTTCACATTTAAAATGAAGTAAGATAAAATAACATTTTTAGGACTTTTGGGTCCGAAAACTCTGTATCTTATAATCTGATCATAATGTTTATTTTATTAACAATTGAAAATACAAACACGTAAAAAGATTATATTCATTCTGCAGGAGCAAATAAAATGAGTCACTGTAAATATCAAAAGAATCAACTTACTAAAAACATAAGCAGAAGGGTACAATCCACCGCCGAAGCCAGCTTCGAAGAAGTGCAAAATCACGAAGACGAGGTAGTTCGGCGCGAAGGCTCTCGAGAAACCGAAGATAAAACATGCGCAGGAGGCGAAACCGACAGCTACTTTCCTTCCGAATCGGTCGGAGATGGCGCCAGTAAACAGCATGGCCACGAACATGCCACAGTTGTGGACTGTGCCCACGAGAGCTCGCTTCCATTCTTGACAGCCGAGGTTGAACTGCAATAGAGATTGTATGGTAAATAAATTGTGTTGTAGTTTTAGAGACTCTTATTACGAATATAGGTACTGAAGCGAATGTCTTTGTTGCCTGTAAAATTAGTTTATCTTATTTGAGAGGCAACCGTTGTAATTTTTTCCCTAATGCAAATAATCCCTAAAATAAGAATATCATATTGATAACTAAGGTCAGTGTAATTTGATTGATCCAATTTTAGCTACTCTCTCAACACGGCGAATTTTCATGGGTATTGGAACTCTCAAAAGTCACAATCTCTTGCTTAAATAACAAGTTTCACCTTTCTTCCATCGGACATCCAGACGCACGGCCGGCTACCATCCGTTCTTAGTTGATATACCCATAATCCGCACTAAGCGCTTCTCATCATCTTTTATAATGCGCACAGCTAAAGATTGGAATTCCCTGCCTGCGTCTGTATTTCCGAGTGCATATAACCTGACTCTCTTTAAGTCCAGAGTGAATAGGCATCTTCTGGGCAAGCTCGCTCCATCGTAGATCCCATCTATGCTCTCGAGCAAGATTGGGGTCAAGAGTAAGCCCATCTTAAGTAAAAAAAAAAAAATGTTTTTCTAAAATTATTATCCAATTCAACAGCAGATAGGTCATTTTGTAAGTTTTTATTTGGAGATTTCGATGAGAGAGAAGTTCTATTTGTGATTTGAGATTATGACTTTTGAACTCTATAACCGACGGAGATACATCTTGTAGCCCATCAAGTTCGTTTGTGTTACTCAGACACTAGGCGTTAACTGGGACGAGATACGCTCGGTATTTTAAGATTAAGTTACTTATAAGTAAGAGAGTTAATCATCTTAATTTTCTCCACTGTAATACCTGCCGCTGCAGATAACTAAACAGAGTATATCGCCTGATGTAATATTTTTGATAATTGGAATACATTGCGTGGTCAATAACTGTACACCTGATAATATTTCTAAGCCTACGATTGTCTGTAAGTAGATATAGAAATCATCATAAATTAGGCTATAACTGCATACTCCATGAGTTTCATAACTGCAAAAGATAAAGTAAAGTCGTAAAATAAATGCAATAATGTCATACTTCGTTTGCGTACTACAGAGCATTTTAGTTTATGGTGATATTTGTATAATTCATAAAGCAATCTTTGATGCACATTGGATGTAATTTTTAATGGTTTATTACGTTCAAAGATCCTGAAGTTATGATTCCGATACCGGCTGGCATAAATTAACACCTTTATAGCATAACCACCTGCGTCAATTCATGATTAAATCTTTAGGGTTCCGTAGTCAAAACGGAACTCTTTTTGTCGTGTCGTCGTCTGTCTGTCCACGGCTAAGCTCAGAGACTATAATTCCTACAAAGCAATTATTTCCCTATTGCAAGATGGTTTTAAGAAACATTTGGTTGTAAACGTCGTTTATTTGCCTTCTTTGCTGCTGGAGCCGGTTTTCGAATTATTATTTAGGCGGAAATTCTGTTGTTTCTATCAGAAGTACTAATAAAGATTCTTAGGGTTCGTACTATACACATGTACAGTAAATAATATGTAATTAAAATTTAATGACGTCATGTACCTAGTGTGTTATGGCACAAAATAAGACTATACGTAATTTGTGGTCATGGTATATTGTACTTGTAAAAACTTAAGCGATGTAACAACATTTGAGAAAATTAACATAGGAAGATATTTGTTAAGAAAATAACCGCAACTGACTGACACTGTGCACTTATAAGAAAATAAAAATCGTTGAAATCGATTGCTGTTATGTGATGGATTTCCTTGAATCTTATGTGAAACACGATTACCAGTTCAAAAATTATATTGATATCTATCCCAAAGCTACGCGTTGCAAACTCTTTGCATAACACAGAAGACAATATGACTGCCTACAAAATATCGCAATAGTATTAACGAAACAGTATTGTAAAACCAACGCAATTGTAAAACCTTATAGATAACGCCATAAGTAGTTAATAAAAGCAGGAAAAACTACATAAAATGTATATAAATATTTTGCAATAGATGTTTACAAGGTACCACTGATTTATCAATTCTAAATTACTTAATCGCTTGTCCTTATTTTTAATTTTAACTCTATCATTAAATTCTAACTATGCTATGCTTTTTATCTAAACAGTTAATTAACAATGTAATCAAATCTTGGAAGTCATTTAACCTAGTTCTAACTGTCGTATCGATTTTAAACTTTATGTTACTTTGTGACAATAAAATAGTAACAATTTTTTTTATCAAGCTGATGTGATGATGTCGTCCACATACAAGGTGGACAGATGCCCTGGTAAAGGTTATAGGACGCCACTGGATGCGGATCGCTTCCAACCAGTCAATCTGGAAGTCAATGGGGGAGGCCTATGTTCAGCAGTGGACGTGTTGGGGCTGAAATTATGATGATGTGATGATGAAGCCAGGAGGGGGATATATGTGAGTAACCTTTTTGATGACGCCAATACATTAAATGGTGTGTTTTATAGTCTTATAGTATGATATTATGTTTACTATGTTTAACAAAAAAGGTACAGACTCAATTTTTATCAGTGTACCGTTGAAATTTGTTTTTAAAATATTTTTTTAATATACGCTTTGCCCAAGATTGACTAATTAAATCAGATAACCAATCATAATTTCTAAGTAAGTAAGTATTAATATTAAATTACATACGTCTTTTACAAACGAATGTTCCTCTTCATACACATATTTTTTACACTCTTCTGTCTTGTTAGAAAATTCTTCTTTCACACACTGAAGGTTGTTTACGTCTGTTGTATTCCATAGAGAGTATCTGAGGCAAGCATCAGGTTTGTCGGTGTCAGGGTCTATTGGCAGGGCGTAGTTGAGCCAGGATGTGTCGTTCAGTTTGAATCTGTCCTCGCAGCCGTCGACTTCGCATCTGAAAAGTTGGAAAAGATTAGGAAGTGGGTAAAACGTAGCCACGGTGAGTCAGTGTCATCGAGCATGTGCAAATTATATTTTTTTTATTCTTCGATAACAATTTCGCTATTATACAGGGTGTACAAGAGAATAGGACAGTCTTTCAAACCACTTGATCAGCTGGTCGTATACAACAACTTTTTCTATGGGAGCAACTTCGAAATCGAGATTTTTTTTAGCTGCTCCATATGAACTTATTCGCATACCTCGATAATAATGATGGAGCATCCGAAAATAAAATATCGATTTCGATATTGGTACCATAGGAAAAGTTGTTGTATATCACCAGCTGATCACGTGGTTTTAAGGAGTGTCCCATTCTATTGTACCTACACCCTGTATGATCAGTAACGAACTCTTCTGATAATTTAAAACTGTTAAACGGATCTACGTTATCCGTTGGTCTATCTAGCCTGTATTATACTGCTCTATTTAGGTACTTGCTCGATGGTTTGATAAAAAAAACAAATAGCAATTTAGTCGTGTCTAAAATTATGACAATAAAAGATAGTAAGATGAACAACTTGATTATACTAGGAAAAAACGATATTAAACTTCAATTTTAATTATTTTCCGTAATTGAATTAAAAAGTAACCTTACTGACTACATAGTAAACGTCAACGGCTAAACTATAGTAAAAAAATAATAAACAAGACGTCGCATTTCTTCAATTGATAATAGGGAGGGAAATAAGGTTCTCAAGGGGCGACCATGAGTAATATAATTAATTAATCACGCCCACACACACACGTAAATTCCCTTCATAAATAAAATCGATTGAAAGAGAGAGAGGGAGAATCGATTGACTCAATAGCATAAAACCGACTACAAAATGATAAGTCGTTTTGCTACCTTCGTCCGACGACGAGACGATCTCCGTAGCTGAGAGGCGAGCACGCCGGACTATATGGCGTCGCCATCTCTGAGGTTCCGGGTTCGATCCCCGGTCGGGTCAATGTAAGAAACGAACATTTCTATATTGACTTGGGTCTGGGTGTTGTGGTACCGTCGTTGTTTCTGATTTCTATAACACAAGTGCTTTCGCTTCTTACCATAGAATCAGAGCAATGTATGTGATGTTGTCCAATATTTATTTTATTCATTAATTTATTGAGTATAGGTACCTACCTACCAATCTCAAATGAAATCCTAGATCTTATAATAATATGTAGAGTTTAGATTATTGCGTAAAAACTATAAACTAGATGGGTTTATTTTAATGCTTGTAATTTAAAGTAATTATTTCTGGGGATTAATTAAGATATTTTAATACCTAATTGACTACTTTAGATTTAATTATTAAACGTGTTGATAAGGCCGAGATGAGTAGCTGATAAGTTGTGGGCTTAACGTGTCTGACTGATAAATCGATTTTATGTTTAATCTATATGAGCAATAAGATCAAAGAACGATAGGGATTGTTGCAACAAATACATTGCAAACAAACGAGATCATTTTGATGTCCCATAAATGAAGGATGTGAGTTAGATGCGACAAGAAAAGAAGAAGAAAATGAAAACAGGAACTCTAAGAAAACTGAAGGCCTACTATGAAACTGGAGGCCTACTATGAAATTGTTTGTACCTATCGATCATTCGGACGTATAAACCTACAAATTAAAGCAAGATAATAGCCAGTCACTTGTATCAATCCTTTGACAAAATACACATGACCAACTCAAATTGCCGTGCCGTGAATTGAAAAGCCTTGTTAAAAACACGACTGTTTTCAATAGTTCACAAATTGTCAAAGGTTCGATACTTAAGTTAATGGTTATTTTAATTTGATAGGTTGATACGTCCGACCTAAAGAAACATTTCCGTAATATATAGGCCCCCTGTTTCATTCGTCCGGACGTATTAAACTAGTAAATTAAAATAATGACCATAAACTTACTACTATGAAATTGTACCTAGCGAACATTCGGACGTATAAACCTACAAATTAAAGAGCAATAAAATAGCCGGTCACTTATATCAATCAGTTGAAAAAAAAAAACAAACTCAAACTAGCCGTGTAAAAAACACAAATGTTTTCGATTGTTAATTATTTATCACAGGTTTAGTACAAGTAGATGGTAATTTTGATTTGTTTGGTTTAAACGTCCGAACAAAACGAAACTCTCTCGTTAGCTAAACCAACGTTTATAAAGTATAATGGGACTAAATGGAAGATATCTGGAATGAAAAAAAATCGTGATGCATACGTATTATGAAAAATTAACACGTCATATTCAAACTTTTTAAAAGTCGGATAGATAAATTTTCTTTTGTGATTTATCCAGGAAAATTGCAATCAGATATTCGTGCCTTGATCATAATAACCGTAATTATACTTCATTTCAAGGAAATGTGTATTAATTATGGTCTTCGCGAAGAAAATGTAGGTATAAATGCGTTTGTATGTCCGATCAATTAAACAACAAAGCACCTAACACAATATGAATAATATGAAACACGATGAAGTGGGTAGTTCACGTATTGTGTGTAAATTATAGTTTAATTGTAATAATTACACTGTGGGAATCCTTTGAATTATCGACGGTAGCAGCATATGGCGTATTCTTCTTTTAATATTGAAAATTACTTTTTTTGCTATTTTTTAAATAATTATCAAAAAGATTATTAATATTAAAACACTGCAAACGATAATTGTGAAATGCCACCTATTTTCCGATTATGTTCTATGTTAATAAAATTTACAAACGATAGAAAAAACGTTAACATGTTGACATTTTACTCTTAAAAATGTCACTAATCCATGTTTTAATTGTATAATTTACATCTATTGGTACACATAAAGGTATTAAATTTAAAAGGTAAAGGTACACATTAAAAAGGTATTTTTTGACCAACAAAATAGACTAAAACACATTACAGGGCAATAACCATGAACTCTTAAAACAATCTCAAAGTTGTCAAATCTGACAATTTTGGTACGTCATTTCATACAAAATTTGACAGAAATGATAATGTTTGACAGATTTGTGATTGTTTTAACAGTTCACTGTTCAACAGATCCGACAAAATAAGCAAATCGAAACCCACCTGTACGCAATCTCTCTAGCTTCAAAAATGAAGCCACATTCGAAGAAACTACTCAGCAGTATTGGGTACAGCAACAGTACGAAGTTGAGCAGATTGTACCGTCCGTACGGACCCAGGCTCTCCAAGACCGAGTCTAAATTGATTTCTTTCTTCAACTCTTCCATCCTGATTTCCCGGGTATCTGCGTTACCCTGCAAATGGATTGGAAAGTTTAAGTCGGGAGTAGAACATTAGGGGAGTTTTTGTTAGTAATCGCCCATTGCAAGGTGAAGTGCACTTGGATTCTTTAGTAATTGCTCTGTCTGAATCGTTTTCCCGGGTGGATAGGGTTGTAAGTAGCTTCAGATGCGCTGAAGAAAATGTAAAAGGTTTTTTTCTGCATACAACTCTGACATTTTGAATAATGTTTTTAATAATAAAAAAAACATTTCGATGTTGTTTTATCCAAGCAGCTGATTACGTGCCTAAAGGAGTGGCCTATTCGTTCGTAGTCCCTGTAGTAATAGTACCTAAGTATCTCAAATACAGAGTGTTATGTTAAATGGTACCTACCTATAATCGTATTAAGCCGAAAACAGCCTATGTTAACATTATGCATACGCAATACTATAGTGAAGTCCGAAATTTGATATCATCACTTTTGAAAAAAAAAGTCGGACATATTATATTTTTTTGTATGAAAAAAAACATGATGATATCCAATTTCCGACTTCACCATACCATTTATATGCACATGTTTATATAAGCTAGTTTCGGCTTGATATATATACCATTTACCTAACACCCTGTATAGATGGGTACGTCAGATTCTTAATTTGTATGCTTCATCTTACTTTGTAGCTGAGATACCATTGTTCGCTCGTATTGAGAATATTAACGGCTTGGTTCCTTATTTACTGCATATTGAACTCATGGCATTATAATAACAATACTGTTATGGACACAAATAAATATATTTAGTACCTAGTTTCAAAATACCGTTTATAAAGGTTCTAACCTCAATAAAATTAAAAATAGTAGTTTAAAACCTATTAAAAACGCTTTCATTTGTTTATTAAGTCTTTAGTATCCTTTGATTGGTAAACACTTTTTGTTTGTCATAAAGATTTAAATAATAACGATTAAAAAAAATTGTATCAACAATCACACCCAATAGCTAGCCCCAAACTAAGCAAAGCTTGTAGGTACTATGGTGACTATTTAAAAACGTCCATGACTCGGGTACAAATGCTCGTGCACATCACACAAACATTTGTCTCTTGCGGGATTCGAACCCGCAACCGCCAGGCATTTCAAATATGTTATTTATGTGAGTACTATTTCAACTTAGCTGTTTCTAAAAAATAACGTAAATAAATAATTTTCAATTTAAAAAACAATTTCCAGCTTTCAGGACTTAACTCGTCTAAAGTCTATGCCCAGGGAGCTATTATCCAGAGTTAAAAATTGCTTCCGAACCCTGTATTTTAACTGTGATCCGATCCCGTGGGAACCGTTCGGACTTCAATACGTACCTCAGCAGTTTAATGCTTTGTTTTAAATCTACTAGTTACTAACTTATTGGCTGCTGAGTGGTCGTTTATGACGCGTAACAATATTCATATTTCATTCATATTCATATTTATTTATTGCATCTTGTTAATAAAATGTCTATTGTTTTATTTTGCTGGTCTGAAGGCATTGAGGTATAATGTACTATTTATTATAACTCAATGACTGAAAGGCTATTGACTAAGGGCCGGTTTTTCAAACTCCAGTTAACTTTACAATTTTTGCTTTCCAACGAATAAAACGAATCTCGAAAATCCAACGAATAAAATTGACGTTTTGACACATATTCTATACGTACAGTCAACATGTCAAACTTTAGCGTCAGTTAGAAGATATTTGGTTATTGAAAAATCGGCCCTTAGACATCTTAAATTCGTGTGACGTAAGTTCATATCCTAGAATGACAACCTCCGTAGCCAAAAGCCGAGCATGCCGGACTTGGCGTCGCGGCAGATTCAGGGTTCGGTTCCCGGTCGGGTCAATGTAGAAAAGGTACATTTCTATATTGTTTCGGGTCTGGGTATTGTGTGTGGTATCGTCGTTGTTTCTGATTTCTATAACACAAGTGCCTTAGCTTCTTACTTTAGGACCAGCACAATGTATGTGATATAATGAGAAATTTAAAAACAAAATAATTTAAAAAAAAATGGATTTTTCAGGATGCGTATTTTTGTAGCGTTTGAATTCCTTTTCGCATTCGAAATCTTAAGAATTGTATACAATTTCCGAGGAGTTATTTATTATTTTTACCATATTCTCGGCGGTCAGAAATAGTTTTTAAAAATGATTTTTACAAGCTTTGATATTAAGTTTATACCTAAATAACGCAAAAACAAAACAATGAAAACTTGTCTTAATAAACTAACTTGACCTTGAAGAAAATTGCTAGCATGACAAATGACAAATGACGCGATGAAAATTATTTGATGATATGGCTTTAAAGGAACGCAAACATAGTAAAATCTTTTTTATTTATACAAACAAACTAGATACGTGCTACAAAAGTACTCTGTCTAGGCACTCTTGTCTTATCTAAGCCTGGATTAACAGTGTAGTAAACGTTAACTAGTTAAATCCCTTAATCGGAGCTTAACTAAATGAATTAAACGGTTAATTGTCATTGACTCCATCTAATTGCTTAATTGTCCACTTGATCTTTTAACTACAGATTACTATAGTTTATTACATTCATTATGTACCTTAAATACCATATAACAGAGTTACATTGCAAGGTAGTGTTAAATATTAAAATAAGGACTCCAACAGAGCACGATCTCCCGCTTTTTTCATCCATCCACTGCCAGCCATCTTTCTAAGATCGTCGGTCCATCCAGCTGGGGAACGTCCTACACTACGTTTGACATGGCGTGGTCTCCATATTTAACAACTACTAAACATTAAAAACGACTTAATGCAGTCCACGAGATCCATTTTTTTTAAGTATACATAGTATCACATAGTATTGATATAAATACGTTACGATATAAAAAACAAATCAATGGTAAATATATATTTTTGTTCTTTACGTAGATCGATAATGTTCGATCGATAAATTTTCTGTAGCAAGTGCTACAGAAAATTTAGCACTATAACCATAGTCTGAATTATTATTGTTGATTAATTGATTTAGTACTTACTTAGTCTGATATTTGCAAGATGTTAAAAAAGTATGGATATATGGTAAACAGTGCTTTGTAAAAATCTATCATACATCATAAATCTTTATTTGCTTCAATACAAGAAGTTCTTGATTTCATGAAATATCGATGCACATAATTGGGCTGCATAGATTAGCATTTAGGCATCTAGGTGGTATAAATAGTACTGAAATTAAATTAGCATTGGTTTATTGATACGGTGGACGACCTCCGTAGCCATAAAAAAATTATCTGATCTGAGTCCGTAGCCGAGAGGCGAGCACGCCGGACAGTATATGGCGCCGCCATCTCTGAGGTTCCGGGTTCGATCCCCGGTCGGGTCAATGTGGAAAACGAATTTTTCTATATTGTCTCGGGTCTGGGTGTTGCGGTACCGTCGTTGTTTCTGATTTCTATAACACAAGTGCTTTAGCTACAGCTTACCTTAGGATCAGAGCAATGTATGTGATGTTGTCCAATATTTATTTTATTTATTTATTTATATAAGGGGTTTAAATAATCTTTTTCTTTGTCCAACCCTCTTCCCAGTTTAGCTGGGGTTGGGTCTCCTTATACGTTTGCGCCAGAGAGCTCTGTTCTGGCTTGTCTCTTCGCTCAGGTTCTCTTTGTGGTCTCCTTCTGCATGTATGACCACCAGGTGGAGGACGGTCGACCTCGCGGTCGGTCGGGGATATTTCAGGCATTTTTGATGGGGTGGTCATCTTCGCGTCTCAGGACATGGCCGTACCAGGGCATACGACTCTCCTTAACCTTTTCGATATTCATTTCGCAATTTGTCCAGTCGGGTCACTCCTCCCGCCCATCTGAGCATTTTCATCTCATTTGTGTGCAGTTTTTGTTCCTGTGCTTTCTTGACCGTCCAGCACTCTGCTCCATACGTCATGGCCATAAGGGGTGTAAATAATACTAAAATTAAATTAGCATTGGTTCATAGATTAATTCTATGTTACACTGTAACATGTTTTGCGTATGACGAAAACAAATTTAATTACATTGAACTGTAGAAATATAAAAAAGGTTTTATAATACATAGTCCTAATTCCACGAGTTTCTAATTTGATCATGGATATTTGTAACACTTGCTTGCATGTCTAATGGATAAACGTGAATTCTACTAGTAATTTAAAAAGGGTTTTCGCATTTACTGTGCAAAAAGTAGTGGCACTACTATGAGCATACCAACTTTTAGCATCTGCTATCGGCGATTTTGCGACTGCATCGATGCTCCATTGCGTTTTGGCGATTATGCGATCGATTGTTAGCATTCGCAATCGGTGACTTGGCGACTGTACCTAGCTTTTGCGACTTTTATATTAATATGGATGAGACTAAAAGTCGCAGTATTTAATAGGGATGACGCAGTGGTCATACTGCGACTTTTATGGCCTTACTACAAAAAAGATCTAGGGTTAAACAAATGGGTTGACTCATCTTTAGATAGGTGTTAACACTAGTCAATATTTTTGTAGTAAGGCCATTTGTGTTTAGTATCCTGTGGTAAAAAAAATGAAATTCTATTTAGTCCATCAGATAAACTATCAAAAAATAATGGACTTATTTCTTTGTTTTGTCAATCAACCAAAAAAATGCAAAGATAAAGCGCGTTAAAGTTCGGTAGAGGGGGCTCGTCTAAGTAATTTTTTTTAGGTGTGACGTCATGTGAAATTTCAAATCAACATATCTCTGTAATATTTTGATTATGTGAAAAAAGAAAAAAATATGTGTCCAATACTTTTTAATAATCTACCTGATGGACGAAAAAAAGTAAGTCGTAATCCCTTTGTTATCCCGTATTTGATAAAAATAATTTTAAAAGGTAGAAGGTCGGTCGTCAATTTTTCGATATTTAGACGCCTAGTAAAAAAAGTGTTGTACCAAAACAGCAGAATCAACCCCTTAGCTTCATTTCTGGTGTATTCTTCATATACCTTACGTAGCTTACCTGACCTTTGATAAAGGAATGGATTGTGTTGCTTGCAGGTGTTGAGTTACAAAACAAACTTGTGCTAAGTAGCGATTAATGATATGATTATATGACTGATCGACCACAGTAATTAGATAGTATCGCCACAAGAGCCATCAATTACTATACTAACATAACATCAAGGTGAACTATTCACGTACACCGGGTTCCTATATTGTACTATGCGTAAGTGTACATCAGCAACTGATCGTATTGGTGTCAAAAGTAACGAGCCGTTATAGTCGTTCCAATAAAATTTGACGAAGCGTCATTTATAGGAACGCTTTTGAGTATGTCAAGTTCACAATTCCTACCATCCGTTAGCAAAATCAACCATTTCTCGGATATAGGAACCGGGCTATAGAGGTGCTGTCATGCTGTGGTGACAGTGCTTCGGTTTTGATTTATAAAGTTAAGCAACTCACGCTCCGGTTGTAAGTTGATGGATGACCATTCCGACCATATTTTGTGACATTTAGATTTATACAAATATAGAAATTAATTTCTCGATGATCGTTAAAAATATATTTTGCTAATATTGCATAATACTACTCGTTCGTAGAGCCTAGTCAGAGGCCTTAAGGAGACCTACTGGTCTAAAACGGCCGCATTGGATGTTTCATATTTCGTTCATAATATGTTTCATTTAGCAAATCTTAAAATGACAAGTTATTTGATGAATCATAAAATGAGCCTCGAACATTTCATATTTGCAGTTCATCTAATTTGACAGTTTTGTATGGAAATTCGTAATATGGTCCACTTAATATGAAATGAGTAATTCATATTAAATGTCAAATTGGTGAACAACCATTTAAATTTTATTTTTATTATTATTTTGTATTGATATTTGTAGAACACACAAGACTTGAGTATTTTGAAACATTTTGTTGCTTTGTGTTGTTAAAAACATTCATTTTTACAAAAACCGTAAAGTAAGATTGGATGCGTCACTATATTTTTTAACGTCATCAAATATGATCCATTTGATGATATGAATTGCATATGATTCATTTATTAATGTGGCCGTTTTAGGGTTTTGTAAAGCATTTCCGCTACATTTTACTAAATGAATCAGATTAAAAATGAAACATCCAATGCGGCCGTTTTAGACCCGCTGATTACAACCGGGTGAGGTTTAGTTACTTGCCTCACAACGCTCTTTCATCAATCCGCACTGGCCCGCGTGGTGGACTATGACCCAAACCCATTACATAGGCAAGGTGAGACCTGTGCCCTGCAGTTAGACGTTAACGGGGTTTCTTAACTTATGGTTCAATTTAAAAGAAATTATTTTTGCTATGAACTTCAGCAATCAGAGCAATTAGCGAATCCCATTTTTCAAAAATCTTTAAAACGATACAATTTATAAAACTTGATTGAATTTAACTACTAGACCAAACGGTTGACAGTCGACGTTATTGGTAAAACCAAACTTTGTATACCAACTCAAGTTGTTGAATCATAAAACCTAAGATTTACGTACTTTCACAGTCACAGATATCATCACAAATCTTTGAAGGCGGAAATGATGATGAGCAACAAATTTGAAGTTCTTTAAAAACACAGTACTCATCATTCTGATGCAGGTTCATTAAAGCACAACATTACTGGCATTCACGCCAGTGCACAGAATCATCAGGGAAGCGCGCTTGGCCGCACATGAATCGATTTAAAACGGTATGTAGGCTTGACATTGGGATAACCCCCCTTTGTCATGTCACTGTAAAATGCGAATAATATTAAAGAGATAAATTAATTTTCTTTTTTACGTCAATCCAAAGTTGAACGTATGTTTTACGAGTCGTTCCCCGCTAATTCTATAACGAAAGTTAGAAGAACCGACTTTACCGAAATTACTGTATTACGAGTATATTATCTATATTATTATTCATGCAACACTTTTTTTTAAGTTGGTGAAGATGCATCTTCAAATTTATTTGTCATTTGGTCATCCATTAAACGTGAGATTTGAAAGGGAGGAGAGGTTCGGAAAAAAATACGAAATATCGCTACGGTGGGGGATTGTTGAGATATCACGTGTTCTTTTGTTTTCTTTGAACGCGCGATTTCTAAACCGAAAAGCGGTCTTTGACCTTGACTCGCCGTTGCTTGTACCAAAAAAAATACACATGATTTTGGGTAGGGGGAGGGAGGAGTAGTCTAAAACCTCACCTCGTATCACCATAAGGGTAAAAATTGCTAAATTAACATCATGTGGTTAGAGGACCACCCCTTGGTTGACATTATTATTGTAGAGTTTCTGTAATGTATCGCCGGCCCCTGATTAAAATTCTTCGATAACGAATTGAAAACCGGTGATTCACATGACACTTATAAAATCTAAGCTTCAAGTGATATTCTGCTCGACAATTTGCTATCGAACGGTGCTGAATCGGAAATCGGATCACCTTATACGGTTGGACTTGCTCAATAAATGCTTGGACAAAATATTATCATTGTTATTGAGCCCACAACAAGCATAAGCAAAACTCTTAAGCCTAATAAATTGGTCTCAAATGTTTTATTTTTCTGTTTATTATGAACTACACAGGACCCTGTGACCTTGTGATAGGTTTTTCGGTTAAGGGTCAGCGACAATCATTGATTATGTCAAAGATTTACAGTCACGAAACTCATTAATTTGAGGAATCGCTAAAAAATAGGTTACTTTTATCGGCATCTTGAAATATTTACTTTTTAACACCAAGGTGAATATACTTGACATATCTACTTAAAATGGTACTATTGCCTCTATACAGAGTGCATATTATTGAACATGTGTGACCCTATTGACTGAAGTCGTGTTCAACTCATTGTACTTATTTAGTATCAAATGGTCTTATGATTTGATTTATCGATTGATTTAGCCAATATTGCGAGGCATTCGCGAAGGTTTTGGATAAAAAAGAAAAAAAAAATTGTAAGAGTAAAAGTTTTGACTACCAATCCGCACTGGGCCTTCGTGGTGGAGTATGGCCCAGAACTACCATAGTTAAGATGACGTCTGTGTCCTGCAAGGGGATGTTTGTAGGTTAACTTTTTTTTTTACAGCTTTTCTAGCTAGGCGCTGGAGAAAAAGCAGATGCCAGGTGTTTATTAAATACAGCTTCAGAGCTTCTCAAATGTCTTATATTTTACCTTTTAAGGGGTTGTATTGAATTGAGAAACACATGTGTCAAATCTTTTTTTTTATTAATAGTTTTAACTTGCTTTGGTAAAGTAACAAGGCGAGGAATTGTATTAGGTAATTTAGAAAATTCTGTACAAAGCTATACAGCCAAGGTCCTAAATGACTGGTAATTGTCTAATAATTAGAGATTCAATGGCACTTGTTTAAGATGTAACTAGACTGGTTGCTTCCAGGATCATGATTGTGGCCATGGTACAAAAAATGGACATAAGACTATCTAAGAGCTTCAGAGATTCGATGGCAATTGCTGCAAGCTTAACTAACATTATAGAATCATGGTCAAGTTGTTATGTGTTTCGACGACCTTCGTAGCCAAGAGGTCGGTACTACATCTCTGAGATTCCGGGTTCGATTTTCGGTCGGTCAATGTAAAAAAATATATTTTATATAGTTTCTGTTTTTCTATTGACGTGGTACCAATGTTCTTTCTGATTCCTTCAAAACAAGTTCTTTAGCTTTCCTTAAAATCAAAACAATGTATGTGATGTTCTTTATAATTTTAAGTATATTGCCCCTCTAGCATGAGCAACGAAACAGGATATGATATGATATGATATAGCGATTTATCGACTAGGGCTAGAAAAAAGACAAAAGCGCTCAGAAGCAATGTGTTAAATTATTAAACATTTTATAAAATTCTAAGTTGCCCGTGCAGTTTTCTCCAACAGAAGGTACTTTGAAAGTTGTTAATGCGCTTGAGTAATTACTCCAAACGAGTTTGGAAAGCTTAAAATAATGTACCTACTACGAACGCGTAAGTTACGAACTTAAAATTACGTATATTACTTAGTTGTTGCTATGGCAACCTATGGGTTTATACAGGACTAGCTGTACCCGCAACTTTGTTTGCGTGGACTACAGGATGTTTGGTATGAATATAACAAAAAAACTTAATAATGAACAATATATAGAAAAATATCCCACAGGAACCTTTAACAGGGATAAAAGTATCCTATATGTTAATACAGATCATTTTATACTACATGTGTACAAAATTTCATCCAAATCAATTTAATAGTTTTTGCGGAAAGAGTAACAAACATCTATTTTGAAGTATTACATACAATTTTGAAGACCTCCGTAGCCGAGAGGCGAGCACGCCGGACTGTATTAGCGTGGCCATCTCTGAGGTTCCGGGTTCGATCCCCGGTCGGTTCAAAGTAGAAAACGAACTTTTCTACATTGTCTCGGGTCTGGTGACTGGTCGGAATGTATGTGATGTTGTCCAATATTTATAATACAAAGTGTCACGTTTATAATATTAGTGAGGTGAATGTTTTAAGAAGTCAGTAGCCATTTAGATGGAAGCGAATGTGTTTTATGATTCCGATATTGAATTATTGTTGGTACCTTATCCAAAGTTACCTAAAGGTAAGCACATACGCCTACTTAATATAGCTACTGGTTGAAACAACAACCTGTTTATAAGTTGTTATTTTCCTACTTAAACTGAACTTATAAATGATTATCCGAACAATCGGATTAGCATTGTTGTAATACCTACCTAATAAACACTTCGTGACTTAGCTAAAATGTTTAATATCTTAAATATAAATAATAATCGTCAAAAGGTAAACATTATGTAGGAGGTGAATTGAACTAAGTTGCGACAAAGCTTAATACTAAATAAATCTTGGTTCACATCACATAGCTCCTAATGGTTGTTAGCTCCGCGCACCCGCATCTCCGATACGAAGATGCGCAAAGCGATCCCCACTCTTTGCCCGAGCGCTCAACATCGGTCCCGGGTATTGTATCTTAGCGTTAAAGAGGTCTAATGTCAATAGATTCGAACTATCAGGCTAGCCGAACTAGGGATTCTTATTAAGAGTAACGCAGTCAAAGTTAGGTCAGTCTACCTAAAAATTTTTTTTAAAGAAATTTCGACATATTTTTTTTCGACCTACAGAAAACTTTTTTACACAAAATTATCCTACATAATAACTACTTAACATGTAAGATTGGACCTGAACTCATGCATAACCTTATTTAATCAAAGATCTCTGCTTAGTCATAGCTTGATAAAAATCAACGTTGTGTAATGAGCAACATAAATACATGTTTATTTTTAACTTTCATAGCCAGAGATTCAGTCAAAAGAATATATTTCAGAGACTAACTGTACAAGACATGTCACAGAGTGCTAAAATGTAAAACAATGGTCACTTGATGTGCGAAGTCTGTGCCGTGAGAATTCGCAGAAACGGCAAGCGAATACTTTATTGTGGCTAGTAACTGACGGTAGCTAACTGGCCACTATTGTGTTACTAGTCTTTAGAGTATTTTTTCTTTTTCTTTTTTACACCGGACAGGCGAACTGGTAAAACTCGCAATCTGGAAGTCATTATGGTAGGCCTATGTTTATCAGTGGACATTCTGTGGCTGAAATCCTTTGGGTTCAGAATGTGCAAGTTCTAAAATGTCCTGAGGGTGCAAAACGTCCAAATCCCAGAATATACATATCCCAGTATGTATTATACAACTGTACATATCCCAGAATGTACATATCCCAGAATGTCCATATCCCAGAATGTACCTATCCCAGAATGTCCATATCCCAGTATGTTCATATCCCAGAATGCCCATATCCCAAAATGTCCATATCCCAGAAAATATCCTGGCTCCATCATCGGATCAGCTAGATTGTATTAAATAATTTTATTGCAATCCGAATGTTACTTACAAACTCTAAAATCGATACGCAAGTAAAGCTAATAACTGTTAAAAATAAATTTTGTTAATTAATATAGGACTTTCCAAGTGCAGAGGGATATTATTATTACTAAACAATATTTTAAATATTTTGTCATTCAAAATTACAAGGAACTTTATTATTTAAATTTGGCTGCTTATTTTGGTTGGAATTGTTAGACATAAAAAGTAGGGCATTCTCATTAATTTCGTAATTAACTGATACCTTTATGAGATAATAGCACATTATCTAGTAATTAGTGACTTGCACATGTAATTTTCGTCTGTACAATAACTATGAATTAGAATTTTATAGACAATATTTGAGTTGGAGTATCATGAATCATGATGATAAATAGTAATTTTTCATTTAGAAATTTTTATTTTCGTGCGTTTTCGACCTTATTTTAATTTAGCATCGACAACCCTAAGATCTGATAAATTCAAAAGTATACAATAATTTGTAAGTATTTTTATGCATTCATTAAAGTGCATACGAGAAAACAGATACTCCTTTGTTAAACAAAGTTTATTAAGCCCTCGTTTAAAATGATTTAATGATGACGATGAATCATTTCATTGATCAACTAATAGCTTCATATCGGACAAAGTCCGAAACGATAATAATTAATTTCCCAGCACACAACAGTATAAAATAATGTAAAAATATCAAACAACTTAAAAAATTAAGGTCTTTTAATACTACATCATTATTCGGCATTTTCAAAATCAAAATATTTTATTGAGGATTTGTGTAATAATTTTATTGAAACGAGAAAGTTTTGTACATATTTCTTTTTATTTGAGTTTATATTCCCGACATTCCATTAAATTATTTTTACCACCTCAAGTTTGAATAATGGCAGCAAGGGAAACTAAATAATAAAATCAATTGACGTACTTTAAATAAGCTTTAAAAAAGTAATATCCTAAAGGTTTTTTTTATGGAAATCCACAATTAGTTCATCTACAGGCTACATTTAAAATAAGAAAAATCGATGAATAAAAAAGTGAAAATAAAAAAGGCATAATTATGGTTGTATTTCAAAAATAGTATCTTGGTATTATCCTTTTACTAGCTGTTGCTCGCGACTTTGCTCGCGTGGTCTGTAGTTTAATTATATCCCACAAGAACATTAAACTGGGATAAAAAGTATCCTATATGTTAATCCAGATCACATTCTATACGTGTGCAAAATCTGTTTACGCGTGATTGAGTCACAAACATCCAAACATCTTCACAAACTTTCGCATTTATAATATTATATTAGTGGGAAGTGGGATAGTGTCAATGTCCCAATTGAAAAAAAAAGGCCAAGGGCGAGTCTGACTCGCGCACGAAGTGTTTATTTAACCATTATCTATGAAAACGACAAACATTTTGTCACGGCACGGCAACGGCAAAAATCACGTTTGTTGTATGGGAGCCCCCTTAGACGACCTCCGTAGCCGAGAGGCGAGCACGCCGGACTTTAATTTCGATCCCCGGTCGGGTCAATGTAGAAAACGAACTTTTCTATATTGGTTCGGGTCAGTGTGTTGTGGTACCGTCGTTGTTTCCTATTTCTATAACGGAAGTGATTTAGCTACCTACCTTAGGATCAGAGCAATGTATGTGATGTTGTCCAATATTTATTTATTTATTAAATATTTATTTTATTCCGATTTTTAGTATTTGTTGTTATAGCGGCCACAGAAATACATCATCTGTGAAAAATTTCACTTGTCTAACTTGAGTTTATGAGATACAGCCTGGTGACAGACGGACTGACAGACAGATAGACAGACGGACAGCGGAGCCTTAGTAATAGGGTCCCGTTTTACCCTTTGGGTACGGAACCCTAAAAAATGCCTTATCTGCGACTTTCAGCGCAGATCCATCGAGCAATTGAGTCTTAATATTTTTAATGAAAGTTCTAGTACATTTTCAGATAAAATATACAGTTGATAAAACCCAACTCAAGAATAAGGTAAAAAAAAAACAAATTCAACTTCACCGTCCGTTTCACAGTCTGGAATAGTTAATTATTATAAACTCAATTAAGTACGCGACGAACAATAAATTACGTTCTATTTATGAACTTTTATTTTTTTAGGGTTCCGTAGTCCTGACAAGGAACCCGTATAGTTTCGTCATGTCCGTCCGAGGTTTTGCTTCGAAACTTTAGACCCCGGAGAGTTGTAATTTGGTGGAGATATGCATATGAATCACGCCGACATAATGGTAGAATAAAAATTTGAAAAAAAAAAATGTTTTTTAGTGTAGCTGCCATACACGTAACTTGGGGATGATTTATTTTTTCATCATCCACCTTATTGTGTGGGGTATCGTTGAATAGAGGTCCTTTAAAGTGACTTAGGGCTAGGACTTTTTTTTCTATTTAGGAATCCGTTTGCGAAAAATTTAAACTTTAAAGTGTCAAAATTTGCTCCAGTAGGGCGTTCCCCCCCTCTAAAAGTTAAACTATTGGCTTGAAAAATCTGGAAAAACTCATGACATTGTTGTTCATGCTTTTCATGAACTTTCAACGAAAATCATAACGGTTAAGATAGATCAGTTAGTTTAAGAGTAATGTTCATTCTACATAGTCGTTTAAAAATTCCTTAGAGGAAAACATTACGCGCACTTGGCTGGTTTTTTTCACTGGCCTATCAATAACCAAGGCTATAAGGACTGCCGAGGAAAGGAATACGTGGATGAGAATAGTGCATCGGGTGAATAAAAAGTTTAAAATTGAAACGACCAGTAAGGTCGTGTCAAACTTGAAGTGTTGCAATAAAGATACCGACTAAGAAGAAGAAGATAGAGACTGTTTTTTTTAACATGAGAGGTAGCTTCTGTTTTTTATAAAATAATTAATATCTATTTAAAGCGTAGCGATACAATTATAAAAGTAGGTTGATGGTGTTATCTTCAAGTTATCAAGTTCGTGAACATACTTTTAATGTGCACGAATTTGGAATGTGGATACCATATCAATAGGTAGGCCTATTTAGTGTGATAATGTTACCGTATGACAACTTTAGGGTGAATATTTCATCTCAATTATTAATGCTGTTTTGCCATTATCATCATCTCAACAATAGGACGTTTACTTCTGAACATATTCCTTCCTAATAACTTCCAGATTGGCCGGTTAGAAGCGGCCTACATCTTACAGCTTCCCGCAGCCTTTACCACGTCGTCTGTCCATCTGGTGGACGTCATACGTTACGTTTACCGGTATGTGATGTGCTTTTCCCAAAAGATTATTATGATAAAAACGTCATTCTCTTTTGGTTCTTATGTCGAGGGCAAACTAAATATTTATGTGCGACCGATAATCCGCAACTAATAAGGGCCTTGAAGTAGACACAGGTTAAAACATAAGGTTCTCACGCGTAAAACGCGGTCAATCATATACAATTGAAGAACTTTGTCGCCTACTATTCTTCTCTCTCTCTTAATGTAGAACTACATTTAGCAAAAATACCTTTTAGATACTCTACCTAAGTTCTCGTTTATGGATTATTAAACCCAATTGTAAAGATAAATTAAATCTTTTACTAAATGAGAAAAAATATATAGCTTCATTTTTTGCAAAAAGTGACGAGTTTCGAAAAAAAGAACAAACCATGATATCTTTAAAATATCATCTTTGCCGTAAGCATATTATTATGGTCGCTGTGCTACTTTGTTACATCCTTTGAAGTCTTAATTAATTCATAAATGACGTCAAGCCAAAAAAATAATAATGCACACATTAGCACGTAATACCTAAGAATGTCATGATGCATTTTTATTTACACATTATCTAACAAAACTAAGTCATCATATCTTGGAAGTCAGTTTTAACCTACTTTTAATTGTCGTACAGATTTAAAATTTCGTATGTGACTTGTCAGTCTTATCACATGTGTGATGGAGTTAGAAGGTTGATGGGGAAACTCTTTTAACGACTAAGAGTATAATATTTAGGATCGGGTTCAAATCATTTTGGAAAGTCCCATACACCTTTAAGCAATACAATAGTATTTTGTTTACATATATTTTTTAATGAAATTGCAATATTATAGAACGAGTATTTTAAAAGAGAAAGAAATCGGCAACAGGTAACGGCAGTACGTTTGATATATTCACAGAATATTAAGTTAAGTATGTATTCACTTTAAAAAATAAATAATTAAATGAAAATTAAAAATATTTAAGGGGGCTCCCATACAACAGACATGACTTTTTTCTAGATAAATGGTACGGAAACCTTCGTGAGCGAGCCCGACTCGCGCTTGGTCGGTTTTTTGTCATTCTGATCGACGATACTTTGTGATTCCTGGATATGGTCACTTCATAAAACGATATTTTTTAAAATTGGTTTCATTTGATCGTACTGGGCATCGATCGCAGTACCCTATAGATCACTATATCCATAGATACACGGATGTAGTCCAGACGATCTTATTTATCTCATACTAAATAACAAATACTAATAAATGAACATTAATATGACAAAAATTGTCAACTCATTCATGCTTAGTATAAAACAGTAAATAGGTCATTGTATAAATTATGGCAGAATAACTGTTGTTTAAAAATAACCATTTTGTACTCTAAACGGTACGTGTCTTGGATGTTAAGATTAGAGTATGTCTAGGAGATACCCCTGGCAAAAAATCATAGTATATACCTTGCAACAAAAATGCAGTTTCTTACTTCAAGTTCACAACTGGTTGTGTTGTCTGGTGCATTTCTAGGGTTCCGTACAAGAATGAAAAAAAAAACGGAACCCTTATAGGATCACTCGTGCTTCTATCTGTGTGTCCGTTCGTCTGTCACAGACAATTTGCTAAGAATCCACAGGACCAAATCATGCGAAATTTGCTAGAATAATCCTATGACCTAAACACAGATGTGCAAAGTAAATAAATATTTTTTTAGGATCTTTTTCGGGGCACAAATTAGGAAAATATATATGTTTTTGCAAACCTTAATGTGTCGTATTACAAATATATTATTGTAAAATAGTTTTGATTTTATTCATGAAAGAAGACGAAAATTGACCATCAGGGAATGGCACTGATCTCTGAAACTATTGAGCCTAAAATTGAAAAAATAAAAACTAAACATAGTTTATTGCTTGTGAATGTCAGAAAAACCTATTATGAGAAATCTATCAATTAAAAAAAAGGTGGCAAGGCTCACCTTTTAACACATTTTAACTTTGGCATTGTACGGAACCCTCTCCACGCAAGTTCAATTCGCGCTTAAGCGGTTTTTATTTATCACTACAAAACATACAGGGTAACAGTGCAGGTAGTGCCAAATCAGGAGCTATTTAGTAACTTCATCGATCTAAGTAGATTTTTTTTCATATTATTACCCTTCTGCTCTTAAAATGGAACTAGTGGATAATTTACGATTGATAGATTAAATTACACCTTATTAGTGCACTGTATAAGGTACTTATTGGCGTGGTGTCGGCGATCGACTACTAAGAGCATTCCAATGCTCAAGATCGGCTTTGATCTCTGATTAGTAATCATACACCTTGCGTTTTTTTTTCATTTAAAGTTTTTTCAATACGAAGATACAAATTAATAACGAAAGAGTCGTTTGAATATGTTTTTTTTTTTTAATTTATAAAAACCAAGTATCACCTATCATCACATCTGCTAATAGTCAGAAAGACTGATTGCAAAATATAGCAAACAAAAATACAGTTTAAGAAATACATTTTATGTGGTACGATTAAAAAAAAAAAAATGCGTTAAAAAATAACAACAGAAGGTACATGTACCTGGCAATGTAGTTTATTATCTATGTGTCAAAAATAAATGAATGAATAGCAATGCGCACAGATCGGTGCGCTTGCGCATACAACATGGGACCGCTCTGGTCTATTGTTGGGCCAGGTAAACGAATGATGGGATCTCACTAAAGTGGTATTTTTATTCATCCGTAACATTCGTTTCGAATGTTGAACGGTTGAGGTTCGATAAGGATGATCGTAACTGAAGATCGTCATTTGTTCAAGATCTGATGAATTGTTAAAATGCCTTGTGGTACCTAAATATGCAACTTCAAAAACTTTCATCTCGCTTGTTTTTTATTTAATTCTTAATTATTAGTAAGAATTGATATGCAGTCTGTAGCATATTTGAATATGTAGAGCGAATTCACTAATGTAGAGCATTGAGTTATTCAATTTTGAATTAAAGTATCTTTTTTATTTATTTTCCAGTGTTGTTGACGGGTCCTTGAATCATAAATTATTTATAGAACTGATGTCATTTATTGTAGATTATTATTTTATATAGCTAACGTTGTCCGTTATAGTATACTCGTAGTTATACTCGTATATACAATAAAATAGGTTACAAGTAAATGTATATTTTAATGTCAGTATTAATTTGTTTTTGACGATATCGTTTAAATATCTCGTTCTACATTAGCACAGATTGACCGGGCTTACGAACAGTACTGAATAACTTAACAGGCATGCGTGTAATCCAATTTTAATCGGGCCAACGCGCATGCGTCGACCTTTTGATAACTTATAAACACAACTAAACACGAAAACATTTGTTATTTTCTACTTAATTTATAGCAAAACAATGAACCGAAAGTGCAAATTAGAAAAACAATACTCACTCAGCTATGCATCACTAATTAAATCGGTATACCATGACCCACTTTCGTGTGCGTGGTTAACCTCTCCCAATTTCACGTGTGCACTTCGATATCACCAATTAATGTTCGGAATTTCAAAAATGTCGTCGTGAAAATTGTATTTCGTGGATATTTGCTGCGGATTTCACGGACGATGTTCGCTCGCCGGCACGCGTGTACCCGGTTTGTGATTATAATGATGTCTGCTATCGGATTGGTTCGGTTCGAGGCTCACTTCATACTCAATTTTTATCGTGCTGAGCGCGTACGCCGATCCTACGCTCATACTCAAACTTATCGTTTTTATCTCGTACATCTCCAGTTTTGTTGAACACACTTGCAACGGCCCCCTTACATTCGCATCGATGCGTTGCGTTTTTGTTTAGAAACCAAGCCTCGATGTTATAAATATCGTCTATGGCGGCGGAATGCACCATCTGTCGTAGTGTCTTATGCATTTTGTTTGAGAACATAGATGACACATGCGTTCGATTGAAGTTTCATATAACATCTGGAAGTTACGAAGGGTACTGACCCAAGGTTACAGTTACGAGTAAAAGTCTTGCATAAATTTTAATGTTAATGTATGTCCTTGGTGTGTTAGGTAGGACGTTGTCCTACAAAATAGTGTCATTGTCTTAACCCGGTTTTAAACGAATAATGTATTTGTATGCATAATTCATAAATTTGCTCACCAGAATATTTTATGTTTTTAAACCATTTTGACTCTACTATTTCAAGATAGCGATTAGGTATCTTGTCAATGACCATAAACTTAACAGTTTGTACCTACTACGTCATTAAAAGCTGACAAGAACTACTTAACACTTATTATTGCTTAGATCTAAGTGATAATTAGCTATAAATACCGTGAAATAGCTAAATATGTATAAGTTATAACCATAGAGTTGTAATTAACCACAAAATCGTGAAAGGTAACCCTATTTATTGCAAAAAAAAGATTTAGAATTTTTCAATCGTTTACAAACGTCAGTGTGCGTGAATCATCGCTGGATAGCAACACAGCTAAACACTCTTTGCTCTGAGGTTAGCAACCGGCGTTGTCGAAAAAAGATAACGAATGCATTGATATAAAAAGTATAATATAAGTCAATGAACGAATGTTTGTATTTGTACCACTCAAGTCGTATGCATCTGTATTGCGGATGTAAATGCTATGCAGAAAATTTGGATCGAAATCAAATCATTTTTTTTTGCAAATAGGCCATTGATTAACTCTGTTTTTATTGAATCCAGTAGTCGGCTCTGGAACTCTCTTTCCAAATATAAAACTATCTTCCTGTTACTTTTTTAAATTTCAAGAAACTTGTTTGCACATTTTTTTTATAAATTGCAATTTTTATTTTTAATTTTGATCGTTTAGAAAAATAATTACAATCACACACATGATATTATACGAGTAGAATGGGCGAGAGTTGACAGTACAGGAACTAATAAATATAATGGTGGCATTTTGGTATAGTAATAAATGAAATTACTCTACAGGGTTTGTGCTCCATGGTACCGATTGACGTAGTGGTTATTCGGCTTTAACGCAAACGGTTCTGGGCTCGATTCTCAGGTCGGGTCAATTGAGAAAACTGACTTTTCAAAATCGTAGATGGGGCCACAAAGCCAGGTCTTTCAATAAAAGTCCACGTAAATGTTAAAAACATTTTTTGTGCTTGTTAAATGAACATTTTCTCACTCTAAGATATATAAAAAAATAAGATAGAGCCATTGTTTTGAAAAGAGATACAAATAAGTTTGTTAATTGTGAATAATTATTACACTGTACTGTGTTTAACGAAAGTTTGACACGTTTGCTAACTTAAAAGATTCTATAATGCAGCGATTACTTGATCAGTGGCAGAGCCACTTTATCAGTGACAATAACTACGGGCAAGACCAAACATTAAAGTGTCACCTATAGGGATAAATGATCGAACATTATTTATGAGAGTGGGTGAAGAATCTGCCTCTCATACGGAGTGAAGACATCGCTGTTCCAGTCAGCCTGTGACCACGGTCGGTGTAACCCGGTCGAAACGTTAGGCAAATAAGGTAACCTTTGTACTTAAATTATTATTCATTCGGTTAAAATTATCATTCATTAAGTTAAAATTATGCAACGCGAATGTTTAAACGTAATTAAAAATATTCGAATCCCGCAAATATTTGTGTGATCACAAACATTCCTACAAGCGGCACCGATGTTGAGCGCTCGGTGAAAGATGCGCAAAAGATCATGTTATTATATTAATATATTATATTGGCTATTACTGCGACGCGCTGGCTGGGATTGGTTGTTAGCTCCGCGCACACGCGTCTCTGATACGATAATCGTCTCGTAGGATGAAATGAAATGAAATGAAATTAATTATTCTGTATGTAGGCCCTCCTCCGGGCACTTATACACGTCCCAAAATATAACTTAGCCCTACCACCGCTTCGGGACTACATATAGGCTGGTGATGAGAAGAAACTGCGCAACAAACTCAGTCACCTTTGTCAGCCTGATTTTACAGGAAATACATTTTACAAGACAATATTAATATTGTATTGTAATATTAGTATTGCACTTACGTGCGAGCTAGGCAGTTTAAGTCCATACACTCTTGTCGTTTAAATAATCTTCTAATTTGTAATATCCTTTTGTCATAAGGACTTTTTTTATGTTGATTTTGAACTCATTGATCGGTAGTTCAACAAGAGTTTATGGTAATTTATAGAAAAAATTTATACCATTCCCCACAAATGAATTACCAACTTTTTTTAATCTGAAGCACGGAACGGCAAGTTTATTTTATTTCTAGTATTATAATGATGTGAATCACTTTTAAGACTAAACAAACTTAGATTTTTTCTTATATACATAATATTTTCAAAAATGTATTGGGACGCAACGGTTAATATGTTGACCTCTTTAAAAATCTACCTCAGAGACTCTCGAGGACCAAGACAGTATATTGCACATACGGCTCTTTTCTGCAACACAAAGATTGATTCAATGTCAGCAGCTGAGCCCCATAGCAATAGACCATACGATTACAAACTATGAAAATAACTAAAGTATACTAGTCTTGCCGTTTCGACATCAGTTAAAAGCCTTATTTTCCTCACAGCATAAGCCGCTGAACTGAGCCTTCCTGACAGGGCATTTATATGGGGACCCCATTGCAGTCGTGAGTCGTGATGTGATACCCAAAAATGTTGTTGAATCAACCGCATCTATATGATCGTCTGACATATTTATATGCGTACTGACCTGCCTTACATTGGGCATAGTGAATTTAATGCACTTGGTTTTTTTCGCATTTAGTAAGAGATTGTTGGCAGTAAACCAGCGTACTACTTGTGAGAGTGCATCATTGACATCGTCGAGGGTAGCTTTACCTCTATCAGTTTTAAAAATCAAAGATGTATCATCTGCAAACAATACTATCTCACAAAGGTTTTTAGTAAAGTAAGGAAGGTCATTTATATGTATTAGGAATAATAAAGGTCCCAATATAGAGCCCTGGGGCACACCCATGCGTAATGGGGCTCCAGAAGAGTCAGTTCCATTAATACTAACTGTTTGCAATCTGTCAGTGAGGTATGACTCTAACAAATTTCCTGAATCATTCGAGACACCATAATGCCGTAATTTTATTATTAACGTTTTGTGATCTACACAATCGAATGCTTTAGACAAATCACAAAACACTCCTAAAGCATCTTTCTTTTTTTCAAATGCATCGAATATATGCATAATGAGTGCAACTCCCGCATCAGTTGTGTTTCTACCTTTAGTAAAACCAAACTGCTTCTCATGTAATAATTCGTTAATTCTAAAATGTGATAAAAGTTGATTAAATATAATCTTTTCAAATATTTTACTAAGAGCTGGTAGTATTGATATAGGTCTGTAGTTCGAGGGATCACTTTTATCACCGGATTTAAATAAAGGTATAATTTTACTGTACTTCATTAAATTTGGAAATGAACCTTCATCAATACACCGATTAAATATACAAGCAAGATGCATTGCTATACTATCAATAATATGTTGATTATATTAGTCGAAATTCCCAATAAATCTTCAGTTTTTCTAATATTCAACTCTCTAAAAGTCTTAATAATAATTTCTGGATTAATATGTCTAAAATTAAATATAGAATTGCATTTGTCAACATTGGATTTTAGAAAATTTTCGGCAAGACCTAGTGAAGAGTTTAATTTACTAGTTGTAACTAAAGGTATTTTAGAGAAGAAATCCTCAAATGCGTTCGCTACTTCACTGTCAGATTTAATAATTTTACTGTCGATATTGAGGTCAATAGTACGATCTGATTGTTTATTTTTGCCTGTTTCTTTATTGATAATACTCCAAGTAGCTTTAATTTTATTTTTGGAGTTTGTAATAATACCACGGATATAATTGGCTTTGGCTACAGAACATACTTTTTAAAAATCTTAGATAATTTTTTAACATATTCAAAAAATTTTGGGTCTTGAGTTTGCACTCTTTCATATAATTCGTATAAATTTTTCCTACTTTTGTGAATACCGGTCATGGCCCAGTCACTAAATTAATATTTATTGGTATTTACTTTTATATGTTTTTGTTTGAATATATTATTAAATTCATATTTGACTAATCCAAATAGGTTTTCATATGATAAATCTACAGTATCACTGTATGGTGGCAATAAGTTTATTCCGCAATCAATATTATTTTTAAATCGATCTAATTTATGATGCGCAAAGCGATCCTCTTCCTCACTCTCTGCCCCAGCGCTCAACTTCGGTGCCAGGTACTATGCCTAAGTCATGGATGTATATAAACGTTTTTTAGTATGTCTATCCGTTATCTAGTCACCATAGATAAGAAAACAACTTATTTTGTACCAGTTAGTCGTACTTGGAAATGCGAGGGTAAAATTCGGGGGAGGGTAAACAATGTGTCATATAGCTTTAAATTTTGTAATAAGTATTCAAAATATGTATTTGTAAGTATTTTACGCTTTGCCACACAGGCAATTATTTAAAACAAGATACTTGTAAAAGAGGTTTTATTACTTGTGTCCTGTGCTTGTGTCCCTATAGGTTAAAGTAAGTTTTGAAAATTAAAAAAAAAATACAACTATTTATATTTCTTGGTGTGAAAAACTGTGTATAGCTGTCTTTTAATTGATATATATAAGGTCAAATTTTATTAGTGTTCATCCTGTTAACCTGTGAGTATATAGGTGAAAAGCAATCGTAAAAACCAACTTTACAAAATAACAACATCGATTTCATATTGCATAAAAGTACCTATCTTCAATTCTTTCTCGCTCTGTACAAGGGAAAGGAATAAGACGGATAATCAGATGGTTAAACGTAGCAAAGATAAGACGAGTTTATGCAATATGAAGTCAATGTAGTTGATTTTTAACTTTTTTAGTTTTTATGGTACACATTTGAAAATTGGTTTTTACGATTGCTTTTCACCTATATAGTCATAGGTTAACAGGATGAACACTAATAAAATCGGACCTTATATAACTAGCTGTGTTTGCATGGACTGCGGCATGTTTGGTATAAACGTTTTGACTTTCATCCCCTTTCAAGAAACCGTGCTGAATTTCGGGATAAAAAGTATCTTTAGGACCTAACTTGTAGTGTATATGAGTACCATGTAGTGCTCTACTCGTAGTATTAAATTCATTCAGTAGTTTCGGATGCGCAGCCAAGATACAGACAGATGGACATACAGACAGACAGACAAAATATAATATAATTGCAGTTTTGGCTTCAGTATCGTTAATAGAGTCCTCCCCAAAAATTATTTACAAAATATTTTCAGTGTACAAAATTCGACGCGGTATAGTTTTATTATAGTTACCTAAAAGTAATATCGGGTGTAAAAAAAGGCTTAACGAAGCCGAATACTACATAGTCTACGTATAATTACGATTATTTTTTCTTTTACACTATACCTGGGAAATTACGGGTTACCGAGTTATTGACAGTCAAAGTTACAATTTTTTTCAAAGCTTTTTTTACAAAATTGACTTCTGTTTGATAATACTATATTTTTTTCTCTATGATAATACTAACCTTTTTTACAAAGAAACATGTTCCGCTTACACACACAGGCATAGTCTGTGGCGTGCGCGCTATACATTCCGGGTTAGAAATAAGTTTTTTTTTTGATACTCAAAAATAAAAGTCATTTCCCAGCAATTATTTTTTTTGCATTCTACTTGGTTTTATGTATAGAATTCGTGGTTTAAGGCTTCGTTAAGCCTTTTTTTACACCCTGTATAGAAGGTTGTCTGGAACAGATCGCTTTTTAGCGATAAGACCGCCTAAATTATTCTTACTTATTTCTGTAAATATTATCTGTAACTTCTTTGTTTGGTGTGCAATAAAGAGTATCTGTCTATAGTATAGTTATATAGTAAATTGATCCTGCGCGACCTTGTATACTATACAAGATCATGTGAATGCAGTTTCTTATCTCTAAATGGACGACATACCTCTAAATCGTAAATACCTTCAATAAGCCAATCTCCGTAGCCAAAAGGCAAAAAACGGAACCCTTATGGATTCGTCATGTCTGTCTGTCTGTCTGTCCGTCCGTATGTAACAGCCACTTTTTACCGAAACTATAAGAACTATACTGCTACTAAACTAAACTTGGTATGTAGATGTATTCTGTGAACCGCATTAAGATTTTTACACAAAAAAATATCAATAAATTTTGGGGGTTCCCCATATTTAAATATTTTTTTTCATCAAACCCATACGTGTGGGGTATATAGATACCCCATTATCATTATCATTTTTGAAGACCTATCCATAGGGATAGGTCTTCAAAAATGATAATGAGTTTTCTAATATCGTTTTTTTCTAAACTGAATAGTTTGCGCGAGAGACACTGCCAAAGTGCTAAAATGTGTCCCCCCTTGTAACATCTAAAATAAGAAATTGATAAAAAAGAAAAAAATATGATATACATTACCATGCAAACTTCCACCGAAAATTGGTTTGAACGAGATTTAGTAAGTAGTTTTTTTTTAATACGTCATAAATCGTAAACCGCAATGGTATGGAACCCTTCGTGCGCGAGTCCGACTCGCACTTGGCCGGTTTTTTTGTTATAACACCTACAACACATATTACTTCGCCGCCGGTGCAGATAATTTAGTAGCTATGTATGGAACTAGGCTAACTACGACTTATAAATTAAATAAACATCGTGCTAGGGCCACTGCTAGTTAGATTATAATTTGGGCTGTATCCTTTGAATTCGTTATTACCTTAGAGCAAATTCTCTAAGGTCTAGACTCTAGACTCTAGATCGTAAGTGAATTAGGTTAGCGCCTGAAAATAAAAATCATACGCAAGTTTAATATCAGTGCTTTTCTTTGTTGCATGATAAGACAAACAGGCGCTAAACTAATTGTTATTACCTAGGTATCGTTATTTACTTTGCTTTAGAATGATACTAAAACTGTTTTCTATTTCAAATGAATCCTATTTTTTTGCGTGATTGGCTTTCAATCTAGTAACCTGATAGATTAATCCTCTTCTCTTTTAATTTAGTGCCCAACAGACAATTCGGCGTTCGGCGCTCGTCCAGTGCGCCCGCACGCTTGCTATAGTAATACCCGTTTAGTTGAATACAGCGCTTAGTGATGTACATGATATCGGTATCGCACATCGATAAAGTTGTGTATCTGCTCAAATGGATAAATATTTAGTGAGATCGGCGTCTACAAGCAGTCTCGCCTCTAAAAGATCACTTGAAGACCCAAATGATGGCTGGAAAGCCCCCAAGCGATATGCAACCCATAAGATGACCAAGTCAACCGACGCTGGAAGGGTTGACCACCAAAACCGGTTCCAAAGTCTTCCTCTGGTGGACGACCCCTCAAATGACGGTAATGAACACCTCCAAAAAGCCACAACCATTGTTAAGAAGCCCGTACACATCCCACCAATTATTATTCAAATACAGAAGGATTGGACCCATGAGACTATTAAAAGCAGTGTTGGTAAGTTTACCAAACGCTTCCACCTGCAATATAGAAACGGTAACAAGGTTGCTGTACTTTGTCACACAGTCGAAGATCATCAGGCGGTAAAAGATGGTTTACGTGGGGATGGCAGCTCCTTCTTAACCTATACTCGAAAAGACGAAAAAACACCTAAAGTTGTCCTTAAGGGCCTGCCTGCGTACGTGGAAGACGCACTACCTGATGAACTGGAGAAACTGGGCTACAAAGTTTCTTCTATAATTAGGCTGAAGTCGAAACAGTCTGCCACAGACCAATCCTGCCCACCGTTTTTGGTGCAACTAGCTCCAGGTGCCGACATTGCAAAGTTTCGGCAAATCAAGTATCTTTGCAATTGCGTAATCAAAATTGAGAAGTTTAAACCAAATCGAAGTCTGGGAACTCAGTGCTTTAGGTGTCAGGAGTTTGGACACTCATCTCAAAACTGCAATATGCCAGCGCGATGTGTCAAATGCACTGGTCTCCATGCCTCTTCTGAATGTCCCAAGAAGGACCGCAACACACCAGCCCAATGTTGTAACTGCGACGGCGACCACCCAGCCAACTATAGTAACTGCAGCGCACGACTTGTCTATTTAGAGAGACTACGTAAAAAAAGGGACATTGAACGAAAACCACCATCGCTTCCCCGTTTTTTACCAAAAATCATTGGAAAAACAGTTGACTCTTCTCCATCGTGGGCTGCAATAGTATCTTCTGGACCTGCTGTAGGACCCTCTGGTCGTGTCAACAGTCAAGTTCTCGCCGCTTCTCCTGTAACAGATGCGCCAACTCCAGCTCCAGGTGATTCTGTTTCAAAAGAGATGTTAGATATTCTTTTAGCTCTAAGGAAAGTTAAATCTCAATTCATATTATGTAAATCTCAGCTAGAGAAAGTAACACTTGTACTTACTCAACTTGGCCAATATGTCTAGCTTCTTTGGTGTGCGAGTGCTCTCCTGGAACGCTGACGGCTTGCGCTGTAAAGTCCAGGAATTGTTCGACTTACTTGAATCCGTACCTGTAGATGTTATAGCTATTTCTGAAACCCGGCTTAACCCCAATATACCCCTCTTCACTCCTGGCTACACCTGTTATCGCCAAGATAAGCACCCGTGTGGCAGAGGCCAGGGTGTAGCTATCCTAGTTAAAAACACGATTCAACATCATTTAATACAGATACCTAAGACTAAAAACATCGAAGCAATTGGTATAACTCTCAAAGTGTCCGGTGTTGAACATGTAATAATTAGCATTTATCAATCACCAAACTTACCATTACTATGCAGTGACCTTGATGTATTGTTTGGTCTGTCTCCACACACCCTCATTACTGGCGACTTCAATGCTAACCATAACTACTGGAATAGCAGTTATACCAATACCCGTGGCAGAACTTTATTTCGGCACATGCTGCATAATGATTTTGTGATTCACGCACCTGATAAGCCAACCCAGGTTAACTATTGTTCTCGTCATAAGGCAACTAGTCCTGACTTAGTTCTTTGCCAAAATATTAACAGCATAAGTGACGTTCGTGTATTAATTTCACTTTCGTCAAATCATTATCCAATGTATTTTAGTGTGGAAGGTAGTCTAAACTATGAAGAAAAGAAGCGCCATTACTGCTACAACAAGGCCAACTGGAATCGCTATCGATCCATTCTTGATGATAACATTGCTCTGACTTCATCTACTTTCAAATGTATCGAAGAAATAGATTCAGCCGTTGATCACCTTCAAAATACCATAATTAAAGCTAGAGACATTACAGTACCGGCGCGAGAACTGAACGGCCCTAGTAGATGTAAATTACCACGACATATTAAGCGCTTAATTCATTATAAAAACTACCTTCGCCGTATAGATTCAGGTTTGCCCAGTTCAATTATAAAAAGGCAGATTCGTAACATAATAAACACTTTAAACACTCAAATTGCACATCTCATTAAATTACATGAGGACAAAGTCTGGAATGTCAAACTTGCTAAAGTAGACAACCCCAGTAGTGACCTTTGGCGCTTAGCTAAATCTCTTAAGCCCAAAACTCAAAATATACCACCTTTGAAGCAAGCCAATGGCTCCCTAGAATCCGATAAAACACGGCAAACTGAATTGTTGGCTTCTGCCTTTCTCAGTAATACGCGGCTTACATTTGATTGGTCTAACCCGGAAATAGAAGACGATGTACAAGTCTCAATACGAACTATTAAAGAACATCAAATTAATACTCTTGAAAAACCTGTGCGCCCCGCCGAAATACGTAAAGTATTAACATCTCTGAAACCACGTAAATCACCGGGCATGGATGGCATAACCAATACCCTGCTCAAAAATATATCACAGAAAGCAGTAGTTCTAATCACAAAAATTTTTAACGGTTGTTTTTTTCTTGGGCTATTTTCCCGTGGCTTGGAAGACAGCAAAAGTTATTGCCCTTAAGAAACCAGGCAAAGATGATTCGATACCCACAAATTACCGACCTATCAGCTTATTACCGTCCCTTGGTAAACTGTTTGAAAAAGTAATCTACACCCGTTTGCTTATGGCATCCAATCACTTACTTATTAACGAACAATTTGGCTTTCGCTCTTCACATTCAACTGTTCAACAACTTTCCAGAGTATCTGAACATGTTTCCCACCATCTTAATCTCCGCCATTCTACCGGTATGTTTTTACTCGACATCGAAAAAGCCTTTGACACCGTATGGCATGACGGTCTTCTCCATAAATCTCTGAAATTAAATATATCAATAAATTTATTAAAACTCATTAAGTCATATTTGTCAAACCGTATGTTCACAGTATTTATAGATGATAAAATCAAATCTTCTTGTCGAGTAATCCACGCAGGAGTCCCTCAAGGGTCAATTTTGGGACCATACCTCTTTCTTTTGTACCTGAACGACATACCTGTTCAGCCACGAACTAGCCTTGCCTGCTTTGCGGACGACACGGCCTGTTTTACATCATCTAAGGACGTGGATCTCATTATAATCCGCCTGCAACTTGCTATTGATAAACTAGATTTATACTTCAATAAATGGAAATTGAAACTTAACGCAGCTAAAACAGAAGCGATTCTATTCACCCGACAGCGTAAAGCTCCAAAGCGTACGCTAAGTATTTCAGGTCACCAGATTCCCTGGAGTACTGTGGTTCGTTACCTCGGTGTCAAAATGGACAATAAACTTAACTGGTCTAAACATGTTGCGGACTTAAGAGTCAAAGGCGCTCAAGCTATAGGTGCACTGAGTCCAATACTAAACCGTAAAAGCAAGCTTAGCCCTAAAACTAAAATAAGAATCTACACGACTCTTGTTAGGCCGTGTATAACATATGCCTGCCCAGTCTGGAGCAGCACCTGTATGACAAACTACCAACTTCTCCAAATTATCCAAAATAAAGCGCTAAAAATTTCATTTAACACCAGATTTAAAACTAATTTAAATAAATTACAGCGTACAATTAAACTTCCTTCTTTACTGCAGTATATACTAAAATTAACTAAAAGCTTTTATACTAAGAACTCATGTCACAAAAACCCATTAATATCAAAAATATGTAACACTTCTAAATCTGACCTACCTTATATCGACAAGTACGGAACATATCGCCTTCCGCATCACTACCTTTTGTTCCCACCCGCGAACGTCACGCGGACCGGTGAGCAGACGCACAACCAGTTTGTAAACGTCTCGCACAGGCGACCGCAGCTCCCCTGCGTCGCCCGTTACTTAACAGGAGCGGGGGACGGGGAAGCTCATGTCGCTAGTGCGAATTGACTTTGTTTGCACCACTAAGTACGGTATTAGTATTTTGTTTTGGTGTGAACTTGTAACTTACCCACTATTATGATGAAGTAAGCGTTAATTATTACAATAATTTTGCAATTTTATTTATATGTAACTAAATTTACTAAATCTAACTAACTGTCCTAATGAGCTAAATACATAAATGTTAATTAACTTTTAAAGGTGCATATATAGCCTTATAAAGTAGTTTTATAAGTTGTGAATTGTATGACTGTGTAATTAAGTTGTGCAATGTATTGTTATTAATTATCTGTCAAATAAAGAATTTTGAAATGAAATGAAAAAGTGCCCAACAGAGTATAGAATTTGTATAGCTGTAAGCTTATGTAACTTTTTGGTCATGCAAATAAATCATCACCATCATCATTTTAGCCACAGGACGTCCACTGCTGAACAAAGGCCTCCCCCATTGACTTCCAGATTGGCCGGTTGGAAGCGGCGAAACATGTACCTTTTGCAATTTTTTTTAAAATTTTATTTATTTTTTGTAATTACAATGGCAAAATGTTGTATTTATTATTTTATTTATATTCAATTGCACACTCCACTAATAGACATATACCAACGAACTAGACATAGGGACAATCCAGGACAGAAGGTGAGCCGACCCCACCTAAAGTGGGAAAAGAAAAAGAAAAAGACTCTCCACTAACAGGTTTTACCCAAAGCTCTATAAATGATGAGAATTTTTAATGAAACTGACTAGTCTCTTGTAAAATAAAGTTGTACTCTTTAGATATCGTTTTGCACTCAATGTGATATTTATTAAACCTTTTAACGACTGTCAAGATTTGGAGCTTTTCCAAAGTGGCACCATCGTAGTCCAGGGTTGTGTTTCTTCTTCGCCTTTTAATTTAAGCTACCTATTTCTTGTCCGCCTCTAATTTTCCATTTACTCTATAATCTACAATAATTACTTACCTACCTGTTTTTTAAAGTCATAGTAGCTGTATAGGTGAAGAATATTTACTAGACCTAGTTCAAAAATAGAGGCAAATAGAGCACCGCGTCTTGACCGGTGTTGTTGCCTTGCGGTGCGTCTACGGCGCGGTAGCGGTCAGAATTTAAAGAGGTTTTAAAGATGCGAGTGCACCTTAACCACGCTGCGTTAGTTGTTATTTGTCTTATACAGAGAGACGACACCGAAAACGGTTGCCCGGTTTCGCACCGGAGTTGCAACGGCTCTGCAACCGCGTCTGATGTGTGGAAACTGTGTGTGCTATGTTTATAAACATTATCATTTCCCTTAAACTGGAAATTAAGGGATAATCTTTATATTATTATTCGCTCTATCTTTGAGAGCGTACAAAAAATCGAATATCTAAGGTCATTATAAACTTGTGTACCTATAACTATCCATAAAAAATACCTAAAAACCAGAACTACATAGAAGTAACAACACAAAACAAACAAGAATCGAATGTTGTTCATCAAACATAACCGATTGGTACTCTAATCAATCACACGAGTACATTCGCAAACACTACTGTATAAATAAAACCGCTACTTTATTTCTCTCTATGGTACTCAATACCGGGAAAGATAATTAAAACATTGCACAGTATGACCGTACAGGAATATTTGAATTTTTTTTTTGCAGGACGCTGGACATTTTCTTTTGTATCGCTCGGGATGAGGTAAATAAAAGTACCTCTAAAAAACGCCTACACAAATATTTATAGTGCATAGGTAACTTGTTTTTCCAAAATGAAATTGCTCGTAACTAAAAGTGAGGTACAGTGTGGTTGTAGTCAAGTCTCGTAATGGATCGTGCGTGAGTTGAAATTCCGAAGGTACTTTTAGATATTTACAATATATGTACTGATTTAGAGCCTTCCCATAATGTGACATTTAACATCGGCGATCGAAAATTAATACTGGAGGCCTAATACGAAAGCGCATCGTTCGGCCGGCTGTATTATCCGATCAAATTAAAACATCCATTCCCCCATATCAAACGTTTGAAAATTTATGAACAATTGAAAACAGGTATTTTTACACGGTTAGATTGAGTTGGTCATATTTTATCAAAGGATTGACACATGAGACTGACCATTTTTATTTGTTAGGTTTATACGACCGAACGAGAGATACTTTTGTGCTAGGCCCCCTGATGTTAGCGAATAATCGCACAAAATCGCCGAAACGCAATGCAGCATCGATGCAAAATTTCCGATCGCAGATGATTAAAGTCGCAGTATGTGCAGACTCGTATACCACGAAGGGAGACCACCATCTTCCACCACGGTGGTCGCCACTATAGATCCTTTCTTGCAGTTGTCAGACCTGCCCATTTAGCTTCCTGAGAGCTCTCTACAATTTGTTTGTTTTTTGTTGAATTAAGGTGGCCTTTGTGGACTATGAGAAAGCCTTCGACTCGGTTGAAACCTGGGCTGTTCTGGACTCCTTGCAGCGATGCTAAGTCGATTGGCGGTACGTGAAGGTGCTAAGGAGCCTGTACAGTATGGCATCAATGTCCGTCCAAGTACAAAACCACCGAACAAAACCCATCCAGCTGCTCCGAGGTGTTAGACAGGGAGATGTTATATCTCCGAAACTGTTCACCAAAGCACTGGAGGATGTGTTCAAGACGCTGGATTGGAACGGACTGGGTATCAATGTAAATGGCGAATATCTTACGCATCTTCACTTTGCCGATGACATCGTTATTATGGTAGAATCGCTGCAGGATTTGCAAAAAATGCTGCACAGTCTTAATGCTGCCTCGAGACGTGTGGGGCTTGGGATGAATTTGGACAAGACTAAGGTAATGTTCAACGAACATGTCGTCCCGGAACCAATTTCCGTCGAAGGCGCAACGCTCGAGGTTGTCCAAGGGTACGTCTACCTTGGACAAGTACTACAGCTCGGTAGAGACAACTTCGAGCGGGAAATCGTCAAAAGAGTGCAGCTTGGCTGGGCAGCATTTGGGAAATTGCGTCATATCTTCACGTCGACACTGCCGCAGTGCCTGAAAAGCCGGGTGTTTAAGCAATGCGTCCTACCAGTTTTAACCTACGGAGCCGAACCGTGGAACATGACAGTCAAGTTGGCCCACCGACTACACGTCACTCAGCGTGCTATGGAAAGGTATATGTTGGGGATCTCATTAAGGGATAAGATCCGGAACGAGGTCATACGACATAAGACTAAGGTGACTGATATTGTCCAAAAATGTAGCAAGCTGAAGTGGCAGTGGGCTGGCCATGTCTCCCGCAGAACCGACGAGAGGTGGAGCAGGAAGGTTCTCGAATGGAGACCACGCTTAGGCAAACGTAGTGTAGGACGCCCCCCGGCTAGATGGACCGATGACCTGAAGAAGGCAGCTGGCAGCGACTGGATGCAAAGGGCGGGAGATCGTGCGCTGTGGCGCTCCTTGGGGGAGGCCTATGTCCAGCAGTGGACTGCAACAGGCTGATATGATGATGATGATGATGAAGGTGCTCTCAGACAGCAGTTATATAACGTTAGAAAATGTTGCATAACAATTTTTGTATAACTTTTTTTAAATAAATTATAAAAAAAGTTATACATTTTTAGTTATGTTATACAATTACATGTAACAAAATGTTAAACAACTAATTACAACATAATTCAACAAATTATCACTTCACCATCCGAAGCGGGACGTACGCGGGGAGGAGGATGATGGTTACAGAATGTTATACGATGTAATACAACGAATTGAACCAGTATGGGAGCATTTATAACATACTAACTGTTGCTAGCGACTTCGCTCGCGTGATATTTACTTATTCAATGTATCGCACAGGATCATTTATCGGAGATAAAATGTTTCCTTTATGTTAATCCAGATCATATTCTACACCGTGAATTTTTAATTACCCGAGAAAATTAACTAACATACTCAGATATCGATATACATCGAATTTGGCGAATAAAAATTTTTTTTTATGAGAAATTTATTTAAAAGGTCCCTAACATTCCTTAAAAAATATGCACCATAAAAGTCCTGCTAATTCAAATAGTAATCATTATCATTCCAACATTAACGGAACCAAAATCCACCTTATTTGGTCGCGTAATATTGGCGTACGGAAGGAATAACTATGAATGATTTTTTTTTCACTCATAGTTATTCCTTCCGTACGCCAACGCCGTACGCCGTTCCGTTTTTTTTAAATTCGATATCTGAGTATGTTAGTTAATTTTCTCGGGTAATTAAAAATTCACGGAGTATATGTATGCAATATTTCATCCAAATCTGTTCAGTAGTTTTGGCGTGAAAGAGTAACAAATATCCATCCATACTTACAAATTTTCGCATTTATAATATTAGTAGGAAGTAGGATAGCATTGTAGCAAAATGTTACACACGGTTATTAAATGTTATCGTACTACACGATTATTTATAAAGTTATTTAACTGCTGTGTGGAAGCACCTTTAGGTAGGTATGTAGTATTTACTTTGATTTTGTTACCTATCTTTTCAGAATAGTATCAACCAATATGACTTATCATTAAAGGAATCCAACCAATACAATAAAAGTAAAGTTATATGTCAAAAGAATGTATTTATTATTAAAGATTTATTGACTTTATTTCTTATCGAGCAGACACGTACAATACACAGATCTGTAAATATTACAGATAAAAATAAATGACTGCAAAAATATAAGACTTTTTTTGAGTAGCATGCAAATAATAATCTATGGAACTAAACATAGATTTTTTTATTTTTAGGTTGAGCAGAGAGTTTTTTACCACATAATCTTATATTAAACCTAACTTACAAATAAAATTGATAATTCCAAAGTCAACTTGTCATTTCAAAACTGGTCATTTTGAAGTTGCCTTTTTTATCAACCTACCACAAATAAAAAAACCTTGATACATTTTCGACTTCAGTTTGTATTTTTTTTCTTTTTTAATAATTGGAAATAAGTTTTGTTCAAAATAATTATCATGCCAGGAAATACCCAATACGATAATATAGGTCTGTATTAGAAATAAGTTTACCTAAATATTATTGAAGCATAAAAGCTTAAGACAAATAAGAATTTAGTCGTAGTGTTTTTAATCTAATAAGACTACTGTTTGTGGTAGGTTTATAAGCTGCAGAGGGTAAATGAGACAATAGTTAAACCTTTTCTGTTAATTGTAAAACTTATTTTCTAAACGATCTCCTTTGTACAATACACATTTTTTATTTGGGCTCCATATCTCCAAAATAAAAAAAATAAAAAAATTGTCTCTAGAATAAAAAATAGTATAAAACAAAATGGCTACACATTAAAAATTACATACAAAACATTGACACTATTGACAGCAGTTAGTACTATTACTAAACTCAACCTCAAAATATATTAAATGTAATAAAATATCCATGCATAATTTAACTTGTACATTTTGTAAATCCAGTTACATAATAATAAAAATATGGTTATAGATATTCAAAATTCTTGTGCCGTTAAAAAATTTACAAAAAATAAGAATTTTAATGCTTTGATAAAGTATAAAAATAAATTGTATCACTGGGTCTTTTTCGCCCATTTTAGTGATGGGATCCGTTTAGAAATGTCAATCGTAATAATAATAATTGTCGTCTAAAATTATTAAGTTAAGTTACGACTCAACCAATTTATTTATGATGTATCTCAGCGTACGAGGAACTGAAGGTAGGTAGGAATGTCTATCTTGTCTGTGTTTCTTCATCTTGCGCTTTTCTTTTGGACAACCGTTCGGCGTCCTCGATGGTGTCTGGTAGCGGAAGGTTAATCGTCTCTGGTAGCGTGAAAACTAGGACACTGGCAGCCAGAGCTAGGCTTCCGAAGAATATGGTGGGCTGTGCCTGGTGATAGAAAAAAAAAAAAACTATAGTTTATATACAGGTTCCTCGATTTGTTACTGCATTACTGAAGATGAAATAAAAGTTAGGTTGCTGTGATAATTGCAAACCATAATGTTGTTTTACGTAATTAGAAATAAAACTTATATACAATAATTATTTATATGTTGGGAAAGAGGTTATTATTAGCCGGTAATTTTTTTGAATACATTTTGTGAAAGTAGAGGAGAGTAGCCACAACGCTTGCATATACAGATTGTTAAAAATAGCTTTAGAATTGAGTATAGAATACAGCAATTTATTCAAAAATCCATTGTTATAAATGATAACGAAAAACAAGACTATTATAGAGAAATATCCATTATCATATCAATTCATTATGATTATTTAAGTAATAGTTTGAAATTATATAATTATATCAAAATTCAATGCTGGTTATGGCGCGTGTACAATCGTTGCCGTTTCTTAGAGAATGAACAAAAAGTTACATTGTATTTTTTAAATATAGACCATAGACTCGACTAGATACCGCTATACAATTTAAGTCGTATTTTTGCCTGCGTGTGTTTCCCCATAATGATCGTATATTGGAACCTTAAAGACGGAGCATAGAAAAACAATCTTATCAAACTATAAAAAACACAAAATCCTTAAAATGCGTTTTTAGTCAATACTTCGTTTACCCACCAGCAGTTGAGTTAGTGGAGCCAAAGTGGAGCCAACCCTGCCCAATGACGAGCATACAGCCAACAGAGACTGCCTGACATTGGTCGGGAACACCTCAGACACGTAGATGTAGACAGAACTGTAAGCAACTGTGATGCTGAACTTGCCACACAGGTAAATGACTAGGGACACCCACTTTTGATCTGCGAAAGAATTAAACATCTCTTCATTTGTAATACCATTGTAACTAAGTTTTAAGTACCTTTGCATATGTACCTACCACCCAGTGGCGTGCATTGGTTTTATTTCGAGGTAGGCGGTAGATAATTACAGTAATGTGTTTTATTGATGAAAATAAGTGGTTTTCATCAAAAACACACATTTAACATTTTAAACACAGTACCTACTGCCTACCTCATTTCATTAATCAGGTAGGCACTGCCTAATTGCCTATATGCACCGCACGCCCTTGCCTATGTACATTACTTAGTAAGCAAATAAAGATTTGAATTTAAAAACACCGGCTAAGTGCGAGTCGGGCTCGCACACGAAGGGTTCCGTACCATTATCTATAAAAACGGCAAAAAATCACCCCTTAATTATTTATTTTATTCTGTTTTTTAGCATTTGCTGTTAAAACGGCAACAGAGATACATCATCTGTGAAAATTTCGACTGTCTAACTATACAGACAGACAGACGGACGAACAGCAAAGTCTTAGTAATAGTGTCCCGTTTTACCCTTAAGGTACGGAACTCTAAAAACATCTCTACATTTGCAATACCTTTGTAACTAAGTTTTAAGTACTGTATTGTGTACCTACCATCTATGAAGGTTAGAATTTAAAATATCAAACCAAAGTTAGCGGGCATTATAGTATTTTTAAAATATGATTTTATAATACCCACATTGAGACGCAAGAAGCATTCATCTCTTTCTGTCACACAAAGATTTAATCTATACGACCTCCGTAGCCGAGAGGCGAGCATACCGGACTGAGGGGCGTCGCCGCGTCGCTTCCATCTCTGAGGTTCCGGGTTCGATTCCCGGTCGTGACAATGTGGAAAATGAACTTTTCTATATTGTCTTGAGTCTGGGTGTTGTAGTACCGTCGTTGTTTCTGATTTTTATAACACATGTGCTTTAGCTACTTACTTTAGGATCAAAACAATGTATCTGATGTTATCTTATTTGATGTAACTCAGAAGTCTGACGGGGACTCCGGGTAGACTCTCTAATCTGTGTGAAGTCATCTGCAATCAGTTTTTTCAGTAGCACCATAGTAGAACTGTAACATCTTTTAACAGTCTAGTTGAATCGAATTTGGAATTCAGAATAGTTCTACCGTTTAATAATTTTTGTTCCATTATTTGACAAAAAGTAGGTTGCCGAGTTTTAGTGCGCGTCAGTGTAGTTTAAGTTTAAAAATATTAAAATCACATTAATTCATTGATTTATTCAGCTTCATAGGTATTTTATTGTATTACACTCTGTTCAGTCTTATGATTTGTATAGCTAAGGTAAAACTATATATTTCGTTACCGTGGTATTAATAGCCGTCTGTCTGTGTCCCTTATTAAACATTTTGTTTTGATGTTATTTTAGTATCCATTCAAAGGCATTCGCTATAGAAACCGATATTCATCTCGGATTTTCAATTAAAATCAATCTTCATCTGGCATTTAATTTATTTACCAAATGTTTATTAAGCAATTCAGCCGGGGCAGCGCAAGATTTACTAAGTGTTTTATAACCGCAAAAATTACGCGTACTTGTCGCTTACTAAAGCCATAATATAGGAATGTACAGAAGGCTCTTAAAACATTTGATATTCTTATAATTGTAACAGTCAAACTCGTTTTTCGTTAGAACTCGTTTTTCCTATTTAAAACTAGTTTTTACTAAATGCTTTTATTAAAATAGTAATACCTAGTTAAAACTAGAATTTACTACTGATATATTTGATTTCAGATAAAACTAGTTGTCACTCCGAGCTTTCTGACACCGAGCTAACTGACACTAAAACTCTCAGGAATCAATCAATATTAACTTATTATTTATTGCTGGCCGAGAGCGAGATCACGAAAAAGTAAATTGCTGATTGATAAAGATGTGTTGCAGAGTTAGGGACTGAACCATACTGTCAATTGAAATCAAACCGCAAAGCCCTCTGAATAGGCTTTACGTTTTATCGAGCGATAACTTAACATTGAAAGACAATCAATTCACACTAAGTGTTGTAACTTAAAGTTCTTTGTAATTTTAAAACTAGTGTTAGACCAGACTTTTGGGCCGCTAACATTTGTTACATTATTTATGTGCATGTAAGTTGTTAATGTTTAGTAGGGAGCTGGTTATACTGTTCCTATTTATATTATCCTAGACTCTGTTTTGTAAGGAGTTGGAATCGGCTTTACTTAAATATTCCATTAATTCAGGCTACTGGGTAAACAGCTTTCCAAGGAAACAGGGTGTTCTTTAACGCGATTCTGGTTAGGCGAATTGTTTTCGGATTAAGAACATTGACTTTTGTCAACGACAAATTACATTCAAACGTAATCTTAAGGAAGCTGAGGCTTCGGTGTCTATTTTAAGAACAGCCGGTCGATTCTGCGAAAAAACTGGAGGCCTAGCACGAAATGTATCTTTCGTTCAGACGTATAAACTAAAAAAAATTAAATAACCAGTCTTATGCGTCAATCCTTTGATAAAATATGACTTAATAAATTGTCAAACCTTTGATACAAGTGAATGGATATTTTAATTTGATCGGATAATACGACCGAACGAACGATACGGTTTCGTAAGTAAGTAAGTTAAGTATGTGAACCCAATTTAACCAATATATTCGTTTTATAAAAAAAGGTTTATGTCATAAACAATCAATTAATATAAAATACTAACTGTCGCCCGCGACTTCGCTCACGTGGTCTTTAGTTTATTCAATATATCCCACAGGAAAATTTAACGGGGTTAAAAAGTATCCCATATGTTAATCCAGATTATATTCTATATGTGTGCAAAATTTAATCCAAATCCGTACAGTAGTTTTTGCCTGAAAGAGTAACAGACATTTATAAATCATGTACCTACAAACTTTCGCATTTATAATACGAGCTGTGCCTGCAACTTCGTTTGCGTGGATTACAGGATGTTTGGTTTGACATATAACGCAAACCTTTCAAATAAAGAATAATGTATAGAAAAACATCCCACGGAAACATTTAACCGGGATAAAAAATATCATATATGTTAATCAGATCATAATCTAAATGTTCGCAAAATTACATCCAAATCCGTTCAGCCGTAAACGCGTGATTCAGTCACAAACACCCAAACATCCTCATAACCTTTTGCGTTTTATATTATTACTCGTAGTAGGATGCGATCAATACGATTGTTATTTTAGTGTCCGGTATCTTGTTTCAAATTATTAAAAACCAATTACTTAGTATTGTTCAACAATTTCGCCGAGAAAAGCATATTACCTTTTATTTATCCGTCACAATTCAAGTTGTTTTTCAATATCGCGAAAATAAACACATCCTAAGATATGCGTGATAACTTTTTAGCTGTTATTGTATGAAATAAGTAATAAATTCATAAATAGCTATTAAATAATTTTCCTTTTGTAATTAATTTCCATATTTGGAATAAGATATGTTTACTTGATTAAACTAGGAATCCTACTTAGCGTTACTGCGTATATTTTGAGATGAAATAGCAAAATTAATTTAATTCGATAATACGTACACGTACGTGAATAGCTGTAATTGTTAATATGAATTAAGTAATTATACTGTAATTAAATAACATAAATTGAGATGTTACCACCATTCACAAAAAATATTTTACGCAATCATGTTTTAAAATAACACCTTATTTGACTCAGAACTATTCTCCTTGCGGCGAGCATTTGAATTCCAATTCACAAAAATCGCTATCAAATTGTAAACGATTTTTAGGATTTCGTATGAGAATTGCTTCGCTTCAAAACAAAAATACACCCCCAGCCTCTCTAGCATGACCAACAAAACACAATATGATATGATATAGCGATTTATCGACACATCGGTCAAAAATGATATACATACCCACCATCTTAAAATTTATCAAAACAGCGAGCATGTCCGGGTCGGTGACGTCACGGTCATGCTCGCTGTTTTGATAAAAGTTTATAATTTGACAGTTGCGTGTCGATGAATTGCTACTTCATAATATCATATCATATCGAATTTTGTCGGTCATGCTAGGGGGACTGGGCACTAACAGGCTTGGCCAACCTGAAAGGCGATAAACTGTCTTCGTTTAGAGGTTGGCCGGTGCAGGCTAAATTTAAAGGGGGGTATTGAACCGAGCGGCAAAGTAAATTTTACTGTGTGAGGACCCACAAAATAAGGCTTACCTGCTCTCCGGTTTTTTGTGTATTATATAAATAAGCTTTGACAAGTGAGGTCAGTGAACTGTGAAGTTTTGTTTACGGAGCCGCTTAGCCTGACACTAGCACTTGGCTATTACAGCAATCGAACCTGCCGCCGCGCGTCGATAGGGTGTTTGTAGTCAGGAAAGCCTTATAGTGTGCAAATTTTTTACGGTTTATTTAATTACCTTTAAAACATTTGCGTAATTTTAAACTGGCGTATTGTCAAAAAGTTGCTTGTATTCGGCAGGTTGAGCAAATAAATATTTTAGGTTCATTATAATTATAAAGAATACGTATGAAATAAAGTGAACCTTACCTTTCGGCAGGAATGATAAACTTATACACAAACACGCACTCAACACGTATGTGGTTATCAACGTCCTTTTTCTTCCAAATCTGTCCAAGACTAGACAACACACGAAATTCGCTGGAATCTCTACAAACGCCACTAACATAAAGTTCACATATTTATTCCCAGCGAGTGACACTGAGTTTATCGAGAGTCCATAGTAAACAAACGTACAAGTTATCCATAGGAACGAGCACACAATCAGTCTTTTCCTTATAATACTAGATTTAACCACTTTTAGAAACGTGGAAGATCCTTTATCTTCTTCTACGAGTTCTTCTTTTTCTTCTAAAGGCACTTTGTTTTCGTCATACAATGGTGATAACAGTTCATCGGATAGTTCTACTTTGTTCATTTTAGCTGCTTTATTGAGGATTGCAACTGCCTCGTCTATTCTGCCTTTGCTAAGAAGCCACCTGACACTTTCGTTGAGGATCCAGAGGTATGAGAAGACGAGTAAGGCTGGTGAGTAGACGATTTGCAGAAGTTGGCGCCAGTCCTGCAGCCACCAGGACAGTCCTGAGAGAGTGATGAGGCCACACACGTATAGGACGTTGATGATTGTGTTTCCGAGAACCCGACCCTTTGGGCCGACTAGTTCCATAGCTGAAAGTTAAATACAATTAGAAAATGTTTACAAATAGTTTTTAGGACAAAATGTTTTTGGTATCGATGCAATTGTGCTGGATATTTAGATCTCCAAGTCTTTATATCAGTAAAATTATAAAGGAGAAGGGGTCGATTCTCTAAAAAAAAAACGCAAGTAAACAAATATAGCATCTATATTGCTAAGAAGTGGGTTCACATTCCTATTATCAATGAGTGACTTCAGTGTTAAAGTAACAGCGCGTATCACCTAAGCAATACAAACAAACAAAGACTCTATTTTGTGACAGAGTTGATTCACATTTGTTAATCGTCGATTAGTAAAGTGGTGGAATGTGTGATGTGAAGTGATCGCGATTTTGTTTAGAGAATCGACAATAGGAAAAACTGTCTTTCAGTGAAATTTTAAGGTAAAATTAAATTCTTATTTGGAATACTAATTTCTCTTACCCAAGACAAACGCTGTGCTATAAGCTCCAGCACCCATCGCCGTTTCCAAGAATTCAAACACTATGAACATCTCATAGTTAATTGAAAAGGATCTCAGAATTCCGAATATTCCATTCATCAGAGAGGCTATCGAGAGGGCTATCTTCCTTCCATACCTGTCCGATATAATACCTGTTAGAGGTAATGATATAAAGAGGCCTGAGTTGTGTATAGTGCCTACAAGAGTTCTCTTCATATCTTGGCAGCCTAGGTTAAACTGAAACAATAAAACATAGAGGTTGTGCACATAATAATAACTCATTTTTAACTACTTGGGTCTAACTCTAACTCAATACAATACATTGAATGTCATCACCCATGGACATTTGCAACAAAGAGGCTGATCGCAACAAAAATTCATTTCAGCGGGGTGACCATGAACTCTTTAAACAATCTTAAATTTGTCAATTGCGTACCTCATTACGTACGAATTTTGGCAGATTTGACAAGACTTGACAGATTTGAGATTGTTTTAAGAGTTCATGGTTAGCCCCCAGAATATTGAAAGCTGCATAGTGGAAAATCCCATGCTGATTTTTGTCAATGTTTTTTAAATCGGTTTGTACATATTTGATCAAGACTGTATTTTACTGGAATATTTTTCACATTTCTTTGTGTGTACAGACAACACAGGCTAGCAATTTACTTTTTATTATTTACCCAAACTTTATTTTGCCGAACTGATGTGACAACAAACAGTCCTCCAGGTCGCTATCAACAATTTCAAAATGCTCTGATGGATTTCTGATTATGTTTGCTACAAACAAATATGTGTTATTTACACAAGATTAGATCCGGTTGCCTAATCGACACATACGAGTGTAATTAACAAGCGCAAACATAAAGATAAGCTTTCAATTGCTGTGCGACAAATATAAGGTTTGGCACAAACTTTGATTGGGAAATCAATATTATTTGGTTTACTTCGAAGTGATTACAGAGTGTTGGAGTTACATATTTGTATCCGCTTTGATCAATCGGATTTTGATCACCATATGACTTGACGTAACTACGAATGCCGCATGGCATTAAGTCCACCTATTGTATATTTTTTTAAATCTGTACATTAAAGTTTAAATAAATGAATAAACACACCAAATTCCATGGTTTCAAATAAAGCAAAATATAATACCATTGTATTAATGGAAACTTTTTTTTGCTTTTTAAATTGTCTTTTACCCGGGTCTTTTACTGCATCTATCGGTCAAACGCAATCTTTGGGGAATTGCGCGATAGAATATTTCTGTTGCTATCAAAATCAGCCGCGGGAAATTGTTATTTTATTTAAAAAAAAAACTATCAAGCGGATACTGCGTTTTTTTTGTGGCGCCTCATGGCGACTTAACATCGAACACTTTTCTATAAACCATCGCTGTAAATCACCAATTCTTTTTAGAAAACCACATCTAAATCAAACCATTTTGTAGATAAAAGGCAACATTTGTTTGCTCACACAAATAATACAAACAAACTACTCCTGTCGTTGCTAACCGTACTTCCCAAAAAATGAATGTGTTTAACTACAAACTGTCAATGATGTGCAATTGACCCCCATTATCTAGAGGCAAGGAATGTATAATGTTATTTAATGAAGATGACACCAAACATTATTATTTGTATTTGAGGTCATCAGAAGGAGAACTAAAGTAGTCGATATAACTCGGAGTTTATGAAACTGAGGCGGCCAGTTGGCCGGTTTCATTATTACAAGGGACCCCACTAGCGTCCTTCGAGCGTCAACGGCGTGGCAACATCCAATCAGTGATGACGCAAGGCTTGCACAGCGGCATTTACTAAACGCTGATTGGACACTGCCACGACGTCGACGCTCGAAAGACGCTAGTGTTGGGGAGGCCTAGCCTACAAGGTAGCCAGCGTTTTGGTAGTGATTACCAAATCGGTGGCAATTTGGACCATATTCAGTGATACCTACATATTTATAAAACTATAAATGCCTTATTCGAACCTTTTTTATCTCCAATCAGCCCTTCAAATACCCATTATGAAAGTTATTCCTTTATTACTATACTCTGATTACTAGCGACCTACACTTCGTTTGTTAAGTCATGGTCTCCACTCAGGGATAAGTCTATCTTATCGTTTATGAGTTCTACGGCAAATGTGTCCTCATTATCACTTCAGCTTGACCTAATATAGATTCTATGTCCGATTTCTTGAGAAAATGACCGTACAATGTCTGACATGGTTTCTGTCCGCTTACCACGTGGTGCACGCGTGTGAGTCGCGTGCGATGTGATCGCGTGGTGTGACCCATAGATTTGAAGACAATAAAATGAGCGATGTAGTAAAGATAAGTACTTAAAATAGGTCAACATTTTCGATTGTTTTAACACGTGCCAAACGGAGCCACAGCCTATGTATGTTCAGTGTGTTCACTCTCTTAATAATTTATGTATAAAAATATTTATTAAAATATCATTATAATAGTTAAATCGCTGTTAAATTTTAATTAAGTCATTTATTACACACGTACACTATATTTTTGTTCTTTCATTTGTTTTATAACAGTATTTTAATTGTTTTGTTGTTTTCGTAGAAAAATTACGAATCTTCCCTTATACCTACCTACTGAAACTTAAAAGTATTATAAATAAATAAATATTGGACAACATCACATACTTGCTCTGATCCTAAGGTAAGTAGCTAAAGCACTTGTGTTATAGAAATCAGAAACAACGACGGTACCACAACACCCAGACCTGAACCAATATAGAAAAGATCGTTTTCTACATACCCGACCGGGGATCGAACCCAAAACCTCAGAGATGGTGGCGCCAATTAACGTCCGGCGTACTCGCCTCTCCGCTACAGAGGTCGTCAAAATCAAAAGTATTCCATCTCTTGTTGACGTCGTAACCACACGTAAAAGCACAAAATATTTTTTTCAGTCTCATTATCAACTGCTGAGTAAATACTTACATCTTTAACAATAGAGTACTCGTCATCGTTATAATCATACGTTGTACATGGCACAGTCTTATTTTTATTGAAGTCACCAGCTGCACACATTGTCGCGTTTCTATACTCGTAGTCTTCCCGTAACATGGGATACTTTGTGCATTTTGACAGCTGTCCTTTGACTAGGGGTATGGCGTTTGTCACCCATGACGTATTTTCCAGGTGGGCACATTCACTTATGTGACATCTGAAACAAACAATTATTTTTATAACTACTATAGTTACATAAACAAAAAAAAAACAACGACTATGTTTAGTGTGCGGTTATGAAGAGTAGCGAAAATTAATGAGGTATTTTTGTTCATCAATTCAAACAATTTTTTTGTTTCGTTTTTCTTTTATCTCTAAAAAAACGCTCTACTTCGATGAAAATGTGTGAAGCAGAAAAGATGAACTCACTAAAAGTCTAAATAGACACTTCTTTATTACTTTGTTGTCGTCTGTCTGTCTGTCGTTACATAGAAACTCCAAAAAACAAGAAAAAGCGGTTTAAATATTCAATACTCGATTTACCATTTCAATGACTTTAAATTTCTACGGAACCCTTGAGGCCTGAGTAATGTCTAACTTTACTATTTACACGAATGATGTTTCTACTTATTTACCTATACTGTGTCAAAACGTTTAAGAATACTAATTAAAATGGCAAATTGACATTGTGCTTAGCTTGTTTAGACATTGATATTGTTTTCACGTGAAAGTCAGCGAAGAAATTTCACTGTTATCATATTTAAGGCCATAACAAATTAGATTGTTTGAGATCGCTTGTTTAAAATAGCTCAGTCTGTGTAAGTTATTTATAGTGTTGTCTAAGTATAGTGTCTTGTCTAACAAGAATTTATTACGATGAAGTTTGTTTGGATAAAATCACTTTAATTTAATAATATACGAGACTAGGCATAAAAAATTTGATATTCAAGAAAGGTACATTAGTGTATTTTTGTAAGTCTGATGCCTTAATATAAATAGCACTGAGAACTGTATATTTTAATATTTTCATCATACTTTATATTTCGCTTTCGAAATATAAAATGTTATAAATAATGTCTATTTTTGTAGGGCTCGATGCCGACTCTCTTTATAAGGTGTCCGCTGAAAACCTTTCGTAAAGCCATGTATAGCTGGTTTTACAAATTATGTGAAACTTAAATTGTATTATTTTATATTGTGCTAAATAAACTCATTCATTCATTCATAATTTGTTTAACGCTAGATTCAAAAAGTATGTAGGTATTTCGATGTTGCTCCGATATTATTTCAGTATCCGATTACAAACCTTTCACAATAGAAAAAAAGTTGTTTAAAAGCATGGCACTCAATGTATTATAATGATGAAAATATATAACAATATTTATTTTCATTTTATAAAATTAGGTTCTCATTGATTAAAGTTTATTTTTGGTTTGTCTATTGATACCATAGAAGAAGTTGCTGTATTTCCAGTAAAATTAACTTAAAGAAAGGAAACCAGTAATTATGACTCTATTTTATACAATTTATAGTGTTTCTACATACATTTATTTTGCGTATCCTGTTTCTCGATGACATAACACGATCGTCTTAACGTGTAGAGTACATAAATTGAGACCGCACTTCGTCCACAAATCAACAAAGTCGTTTACAAATCTACTATAGTCTATATAGTGTGCCAGGATTTACTGGTTTGATATTTGATCTAACCTAACTGGGTAATATAATTATAAATTTATATTTACATAATAATAATTGAAATCTTGATCTTATTTATTGTTTGTAGGTTGATTAAATAATTTGTTAATTAACAGTTAAATAGATTTTATAGTTACCATGAAGATTTGCGTGAAACTTACTGCATGATTGTTTAACAAGTTTCAGTTTGAAAAAGATACAAAATGTATTCTATAATTTCAAGTGATTTGTGCAGCTCTATAATATGTAAACAGGTGCAGTTTTAAACATGTTTTCCCTATAGCAGCTTTACTTTATTGTATTTTGAATAGAGTATTATTTATTAAACCATTTTCTTTTAACTCAGATCATACAAAATATGGTGCGTTTATCTAGTAACATAATTGAAATAAGAGTTGTTACATTATAAAAATACTTGACCAACAAAAGCTTGTCCATTCGAAAAGAAACACCCAGATGCCCCACTCATAAACTCACCTACGTTGTTATGAATTGGGATTATGTTACTAATCGTTGAAAAGTGAGTTCAGTGTTGGAAGTCAGAGGATTTTTTTTTACTGAATCGCATAGCTTATGTTGACAAGCCGTCCATCATACAGCATATTGGTGCTGAATTCACTCTTTACAGTCTTCTTACTACCTCTTTGAAAACTGGAATATTGTATTAAAGAGTTTTTTTTCCATTAATTTGGGTCAAGCAAACAGTTTTACAATAAAATTTTGCATGTAATATGAGTACAAATTAAAACGAGTTTGTCAAATTGATCGGTTTTGATACCGAGCTTTACGTTATCCTATTACTACGACCTATGCAAATCGAAACTCATGGCTTCATGCAAGTCAAATGTGAGAATTAAGCAAGATCTGACAGTACATAGAATCGTACATGCGTCTCACTCCCTAAAATATGCAGGTATGAAGAGCCCACTCACATATATGGATATTGCATTTAATTTGCTGATTTGGTTACCTTAATTGCAATCTTGTTATTGAGTAACTAAAACATCTATGGACCGACGACTATAGGATGTTGGCTGGCGTTGGTTGGATAAAAAAGCGGTGGGTAGCGGTTTTTGGCGCTTTACGTAAAGCGGTGGACTGCTATAGGCTAAGATGATGTTAATAATGAATATAAATGAAAAACCGAGATTCGAATTTGAGATTTTGCATCCGCATTTTGAAACACCGGGCATAGTCCTTTCCATAGCATTCTGTTCAGTCTTGAGCTCCCTTGTGTTTTCTTTGCACCGATAATACCTCCTACTATCAACTATATGTCTATGCTGTGTTTGACTAAACTCATACGTATTACTATTTCATATAGCGTAGACTTGCATATTATCTCATAATACCGAAGTCTGTTTGTTTGTTGGGGACCAAAGATAATATTGTGGGAGGCACATTATTATGATTGTCCTGGATTAGAATTGGCTGTGTTAATCCGCAATAATAGTGAAAAAATCATAAGGATACCATAGTATTAAACATACTTTGAGTTATTAAGTTATTTTTTAATAAGTATGTAGCATGAATAATATTAAGTTTTGCAATAAACATTATTTCTATTTCATTATCCTACCATTTCTTACCCGACTATATTCCAGTAAAAGGATGTGTTATAATATTTGTTAGTCCCATATTAGGGCAGTCATGGATAGATTTCTTTTGTTTTATCTATAATTAAAATAATTACACTTATCCTAAAACATACGATATTATAGAAAATACTTATTCTCTTAATAATATTTTCATCTCATCAATAAATCTAATCTACGTAAAATGTCTACACTGCTGTAACGAAAGTGATAAATCTAGAAAAATACGAGCTATTGGTATCATCGGACGTAATATAATTAATATCAGTCGCATGATGCCTGCCCATGATTGATTGCCGGGCCCGACCGGGTGGATGTGATAGCATCTCGCTCGCCTGGCTCAAGTGAGCGAAGCGGAGCGAGCGGTTGATACAGAAGGTAAAAATATCAAGTTATTACTCACGCTTTCACGGCTTAACGGAATAAGCTGAAATTAGCAAAAATTTACAAAGAGAAGTAGAGCAAAGCTAGCAAATTTAAAGATACTCATTGTTTTATCATTATTGTTTCTTTAAGGCCAAGCAAAACTCTATTATGTGAGCAACGAAAGAACTAACGAAGCAGCAAATAAATAAAATGCAATGAAAAGTCATATAAATAGAGTTCATTATTAACTGAAAAATTTTTATAGTAGATTCGTTGATAGGTTATTTACTCAGCGCATAAAAAGTAAATTATGTCTCTACAGGGTGTACAAGAGAATAGGACACTCCATAAAACCACGTGATTAGCTGGTCATACACAACAACTTTTTCTATGGGAACAACATCGAAATCGAGTTTTTTTTTAGCTGCTCCATACAAACTTTCTCGCATACCTCGATGATAATGTATGAGGCATCTGAAAATAAAATCACGATTTCGATGTTGCTTCCATAGAGAAAGTTGTAACATATCACCAGCTGATCACGTGGTCTCAATGAGTGTCCCATTCTTTTGTACACCCTGTATATCTTTCCATTTGTACCAAACAAAACGGATATAAAGTCCGAATAACAACTGTTTGTAATTAAGTGTCTAGTGTTGATAGTAAGATATTACTCGGGACCCCGGGACCGATGTAGCAACATTTTGGACCATTAATCATACCAGAGGTGTTGAGCATTTGGGAATCTAGATCTCTCGGGAGAATTAGCGCAAGTGCTTAATGCAACGAGTTTGGTATTGAATCGAGAATGGTTGTGTTACATGTGACAAGAACAAAATTATTACCTACAGGGCAGTCAGACAGTATTAGCATATTGCAGGACTAATTGCAATTTTTATTTTTAGGAAAACTAACAGCATTTGTATCACATATAAACAAACATGAATTAAACTGTACATTAGCCGTAAGAGCTATAATATTATTAATAAAAATAGAATAGTATTCAATATTGATGCAACGTAAAAATATCAGTAGCTGGAATAAAACTAACAACTTAATGAAAGTTGATGGTCACAGTGATTACTGCTTGTTTGTGACTGTTCAATTTTGTAATTTAACTTTTAATTTATAACCTTTTTATTTATTTAAACTTTTGCGAATAAAACTGACAAAAAATTGTCAAAATGAACACTACTTTAAGCATTTCGCAAACCAGCAAACGTTTTAATTAGACGACGTGTTTTAAAAAATCACACGAGCCGACGACACGTACTCGTACATACAAACAATTTGATTTGTAAATAAAATAAATAAAATAGTCTTCACGATAATTTTAAATCAAGAAATGGTTCTTGTTGGTTTAAATAGGACAGAGATAAAAAGTGTTGAAACTGACTTAAGACCAAATTTTGTGTCAGGCTTATCGTATCGCCTCACGTGTTTGTTATTAATAGCTTTATGATTTTTTAGAAAAGGTAACACTTTTGATTTAATTTTTTTGATTTGTAACCATTTTTTAAGGAAAAAAAACATGAATAATTTACCCGTGTTTTACTTAACACCCTGTATTTAAAACTTTGAAGTTTCACAATTATAACGAAGGAACGGCGTTCATAGAAAATAAAGTGTTAAATACACAGTTGGAATAAAACACCTTTTTGTCAATTTAAACAAGACAAAGTTCCAATTATTCCTTTTTTAGTGTCACCTAAACTTCAGTTAATCCCTACATCGGCTCAACCCCATTCCCTGTCAGCGCCAAGTTAATTACGTTATACCAAACAACAGATCTAAGATTAAGAGCAACAGTATCTTGGCTTAGCCTGTGTCCGCTATGCATAGCTTGCACGACCAGGGAATTCCAATTTAGTACTAGAATGCCAGATTTGCTGTTGATCATGTAGGATAAGCATTCGAGGAATTACTTTGGTGCTAATTCTGTGGCAATATCTTATGATTTATCTATTGCAGGTCTGCCAAAACAAAAATGAGTATTCGATAAACAGGGTGTACAAGAGAATAGGACACTCATTAAAACCACGTGATCAGCTGATCATAATTATACAGCAACTTTTTCTATAAAGAAAACTTTTGCATTTATAATATAAGTAGGATGTCACCTTGCTAGTCGTTGGATGACCAAAGTTCAGGAAATTAAAACTCTGACTTCTGACTGTCAAATTCCTAAAACTTACTGCAAAAATGTTTTTGTTTAATCAGTATTGTCATAAATAATGTCAGTCATAAAGAAAAAAAAAGAAAAATACCTTGTCTGCCCAAAATCACGGTTGTTGTTTCTGCTATAGCAAAAAAAACATATAATAATGATTTAAAAAAAAGGCTGTTTTTTTTAGAGAAAACTCGACTCTTAATTGAAAAGTTAATTTAATCGTTATCATTATCGTTAATTATCTTAAAAGAAAATAAAATAAATAATAATAATGCCCTGCTTATTAGTTAAAAATCGATATAAAACAAAAGCTAGTCAGGTACCATCAGGTACCATGTTTTTCCCGAAACTGTCTCACGTTATTTAGGTGTTACCACACCTAACAATATCTAGCCCAAATCTTCGTCGGCTATGCTATGTAGTTTGCACGACCTGCCCCCTAACAATGAACTCTAAAAACAATCTCAAAGTTGTCAAATCTGTCAATTTTGGTACGTCATTTCATACAAAATTTGACAGAAATGATAATGTTTGACAGATTTGTGATTGTTTTAACAGTTCATGGTTAGGGCCCTGGAATTTCAATTTAGCGCTAGAATACCACAGATTTGCTAGCCTTAATTAATAGGGGTTACAGACGCGCTCGAGAAATATTTCTTATTCAAAAGCTGTGGGTTTTCTGCAGAATTGAGTATTAGAAGTACAGAATAATAATTCGAGTAGTTATATTATGAGTACAGATGTCGGTGTTTCCAGCTTCCATATGACGCTAGAGGAGTTCTTAGCCTGCCTATATTTTAAGGCATAATAGGAGCAAGCAAAACGTTTCTGTCATATAATAGCAGCAACCACATCTTCGTTACTATGAGGTATTTTTTGTGTTTAGGCTGGAGAAATGTGTCTCTAGCTGACACATGAGCAGCGAGGGGAGGGTTCGAGCAACGCACACATAGATACGAAATCTCAGAACACGCGAAGCTCGAAATACTGTCAGAGTGTTCCGAAATTTCATGTCTGGTAGCTATATCTATGTGTGCGTGGCTCTAGCGGGCCTTGTAAGAAACTTTACTTTTGATACCTGCTTTTTGTTTTGTGGAATAAGTCACTTGCTTTTCGAGTTTTCGACTCGTTTTTACGGCAAATTTTTCATTTACATATTGCTTCATTAGTGTTATAATGTAGAAAATGTATACAAAGCCCCATTTCGCCAAAAGTGACGTGACAAATAACCAGTGTCATGTCGCAATCAGACACCAGCGTCATTTGCGTCAAAGCGGCGGCTACAGTACACTCGCATACAAATCTATGCAAATCTGCATTGGCTGTAAGCAATAGCTGAGATTTCGGGATTGACGGCAAATTGCGATTTGGTATACAAGCTAGGTAGGTATGCTGTGCTGTAAGTAAATACAACTCAAACAAAAAGACTTTTAACAGTGTTCTTACACGGTTTTTGTAGAGCATCCTCAGATAAGAAGAAGCGGTAAAATAGGAAAATATTAGACTGGCAGTAAAAATGAATGGAAAAGAATAGCCAAAGAATCAGTGGTAGGGTAAAAAAAAATTGGGGACATGTAAAACCGATTAGTTTAAGCCTATTTGCAATAATAAGTTGGTTTTAATGGTTCATGGGAGATGTTTTCAGCAGTGGACGCCAAACAAACTTTGGCGTTAACTGTTGGCTTATTATTTTTTACGTTTATGACACTCGAACAGGGAATCTAGACATGTATACACCGTGAATTTTGAGATACCCGAGAAAATTAACTAACATACTCAGATATCGATATACATCGAATTTGGCGAAGTAAAAAAAACGTAACGGCGTACGGCGTTGGCGTACGGAAGGAATAACTATGAATGAAAAAAAAATCGTTTATAGTTATATCTTCCGTACGCCAATATTACGCGACTAAATTAGGTGGATTTTGGTTCCGTTAATGTTGGAATGATAATGATTACTATTTGAATTAGCAGGACATTTATAGTGCATATTTTTCAAGGAATGTTAGGGACCTATTAAATAAATTTCTCATAAAAAAAAAAAAATTTATTCGCCGAATTCGATGTATATCGCTATCTGAGTATGTTAGTTAATTTTCTCGGGTATCTCAAAATTCACGGTGTATAATCGAAGCTTTAAACTCAAGAACGTATTTACAAATTTACAACCTCATCCATACCTATCCGTATCAGCTACCTAACCAGCAATCACGGTTTCGGATGTCGCCCGCAAGCGAGTACACACGCGTGCAAATGCATGCAAATGTGAGCTGCAGCTAGGTGCACATGATCCGATCGAGTGCTTTGACGGAAAGATTAAATAAAATCGAGATACAGGGTGTATACAATGTTATAAGCCGAAACTAGCCTATGTTGAAGTATGCGTATAATACTATGGTGAAGTCAGAAATTAGATATAATCATTTAAAAAAAAAACAGAAAAATAGGATTCGTCATTTTTTTTTCGTATGAAAAATTGCCGTGCCGCCGCAATAAAATAATGTGCCGTGTGGTGCCGGCACGTTAAAAGAATTGCACCACCCCTTCTCGTCCTATGGGTGTCGTAAGAGGCGACTACAGGAGAACCACCATAAGAAGACGAGTAGCAGCGTCTCCTCTCCACCATTGGCTAAACTGCGATCGCTAACCCGCCTGCCAAGCGTGGCGATTATGTCAAAATCCTCCTTTTGGAGAGGCCTGTATCCAGCAGTGGACTGATATAGGCTGGTGATGTGATGATGATGATGAAAAATTAAAATTTTTCTGACTTTACCATACCATTACGCAATTGCTAACATAATAGGATAGTTTCCGCTTGATATACCATTTACCTAACACTTTGTATAGGGTAGTGGATTATTACGTATTAAACCTACTGCCAACTGCTGACTACTGAGAACAAAATCGAAGGATGTGCTACCAACATGTGCTTGTTATTTATATAAGGTCCAATTTTATTAGTGTTCATCCTGTTAACCTGTGACTATATAGGTGAAAAGCAATCGTAAAAACCTATTTTCAAATGTGTACCATAAAAACTAAAAAATTTAAAAATCAACAACATTGACGACATATTGCATAAACTCGTCCTATCTTTGCTACGTTTAACCATCTGTCCATCCGTCTTATTCCTTTCTCTTGTACAGAGCGAGAAAGAGTTGAAGATAGGACGAGTTTATGCAATATGAAGTCGATGTTGTTATTTTGTAATTTATTTTTAACTTTTTTAGTTTTTATGATTGACATTTGAAAGTTGGTTGTTACGATTGCTTTTCACCTATATAGTCACAGGTTAACAGGATGAACACTAATAAAATTGGACCTTATATATTAGATAAAACATATGGTTAAATAATTATTATTATGTAGCTAGCTGTCCCGGCGAACTTCGTACCGCCTAACATTATTATTTTTCGTTCGCTTTTCCAATGTTTTTATTATTTATCCTGCTATTTGGGGCGGAGACCAATCCAACAAATTATAAACCATGGAAATCGGTCCAACCAGTCTCGAGTTATAAGTGTTGAAACAAACACGACTTTGTCTGTGTGTGTCAAATAAACCTTTTTTTATTCTATTCTATTCTATTCTTTTGTTTTATATATTAGAAGAAGATAACAATAGGAACTGGGCGGTAACCACGAACTCTTAAAACAATCTCAAATCTGTCAAACATTATCATTTCTGTCAAATTTTGTATGAAATGACGTACCAAAATTGACAGATTTGACATCTTTGATTGTTTTAAGAGTTCATGGTTATGGCCCTGTTCTATACTTGAGTGAAAGACGGCTACTGTAATCATTTTTTTGGCAGTTTTTTAAGACACTGATGTGACTTGTGTAAACAAAGAAAAATTAAGGAAACTAAACGAATCAGCTCATTCTTGGCCGTATCCATCAAATGAGGAAAAGGGCTGTTAGGACTTCCTGCTTATTGCACACTTGACATCCAGACTGGAACCACGACCTTGTCTGAATACAGATTAGTACCGAAACATTTTTCTTAGTCATTCACTTCTTTGACGACCTCCGTAGCCGCCGAGCACGCCGGACTTTAAATGGCGCCGCCATCTCTGAGGTTCCGGGTTCGATCCCCGGTCGGGTCAATGTAGAAAACGAACTTTTCTATATTGGCTCGGGTCTGGGTGTTGTGGTACCGTCGTTGTTTCTGATTTCTATAACACAAGTGCTTTAGCTACTTACCTTAGGATCAGAGCAATGCATGTGATATTGTCCAATATTTATTTATATTTATTTATTATATTTATTCAAGCTTTAAAATGTTTTAGTTGCGTCTCTACTTCTTTTGCTATTCTCTATAGGGTGCAAATGGTAAGTATATCAAACCGAAACTAGCCTATGTTAACAAATGCATATAAATACTATTGTATTATTTTGAATTCATCATTTAAAAAAAAAGTTCATACAAATCTTATTAAATAAATTAAACGAGCTTTGAAAATGAACATAATGACACAAACTAAGCTAAACTTAAAACAAAAAGTTAAGAAAAATATTAATAAGAAGTAAATATTTACAAAATAAATCATAAATGAATAAATAATAATAATCATAAATCTTATTCGAATAATTTTGACTTAAAAAAAAATTAAAGTTCATATGTTATCCAATTTCTGACTTCTTCACTATACTATTTATATGCATTTATATTAACATAAGCTAGATTCGGTTTAATATAACCATTACCAAACATCCTGTATAAGTTATGACGACCTCTGTAGCTGAGAGGTGACTTAGCGTCATTCAAATTCGATTCCCGGTCGGGATAGTGTAGAACAAACGATATTGGTTGGGTGTTGTGGTACCGACGTCGTTTCTGATTTAGAAGTATTTTAGCTGCTTATTTTATGATCAGAACAATGTATATGATGATGTTCAATATATTTTTGTTAGTAGTATTTAGTATTATAATTACTAAATGGCAAACGTCTACATAAAAAGTCCAAAAAAAAAATATTTAAATTTATATTCTTAGCTTTTAAATTCCGTCTCGTTTTTAAATGTCATTTGTTTTTTGCTATCGCCTATTAATTGGTTGATAATGAATGCAGATTTATTATAAAAAAAACATGATAATTATTATCACTAGCAAAAGTGTGGTCGGCAAATAAATTGCACAAAGATTAAGTTGTCAAAATGATAAATAAATAAGCGGCCAAGTGCGAGTCGGACTCGCGCACGAAAGGTTCCGTATCATTATCTTTAAAAACGGCAAGAAAATCACGTTTGTTGCATGGGAGCCCCATTAAATATTTATTGTATTCTGTTTTTTAAGTATTTGTTGTTATAGCAGTAACAGAAATACATCATATACGAAAATTTCTACTCTGTAACTATCACGGTTCATGAGATACAGCCTGGTGAAAGACGGACAGACAGACGGACAGACGGACAGACGGACAGACGGACAGACGGACAGACGGACAGACAGACAGACAGACAGACAGACGGACAGCGGAGCCTTAGTAATAGGGTCCCGTTTTACCCTATGTACGGAACTCTAAAAATAGACAATATAATATTTGAAACTCCCTATTTTAAATGTGTGAAAGTAGTGAGTTCTTGTTTTATCATTTAGTATAGTACCTATTTGTAGCAAATATGTGTAGTTTTTATACGAGGTAAGGCGGCAATTGGAAATAACAATAGGCAATGTTTGTTTGCGACAACTGAATAGGTATAACATTTAACACAATATGTAGGATTTGTATCGATTTATGGGTACCGTTGGACTGTCAAGTTTTTAAACAAAAACGCACTTAATATATTTTTCTTTATTCTATACCACAATAAGTAGTTTAATAAGTAACACATTGTACTATGTAAAATGCCATAAAAAACCTGTTACTTCAAAAATCAGAAAGTGATATTAACAATGAGCATATTAAAACTTTTGTTTTATATTCAATTTTATCATTTTGGTATACAGTTCGTGTTATTTACCCCTCCAATGTGGATTCCAAAATGTGGAAAAACCCTCGCCTGTGGAACCCAAATTAATATAATTTTATATATATCATATAATCTTTTCCGCCAAAAATTACTAACACACTCTTAGAACTTCACTGACGAAATATGGTTTCGAATAAGCAAGTAAACGTTATTTGCTCTAACGAATTATGGCTTTAAGACAGGTCGAGATCTTATTAGACAGTTTTGTAACACTAGTATACACGTGTTATTTACCTATGCTACTATTTTGGTTATAAATGATCTCATTAATGTTATATAGGAACGAGAATGATTTCATCCTGCAACTCAAATAACTTTGAACGACGAAGAAAACCGGTTGTTTTTCGACAGTGCAGTTATGTAGATTTAAAAAACATCATTATGTGTAAATTCATGTTTTGGTTTTTGTTAGCAAAGTTTTATATAAGTATTTCTTTTACATTTATTAAAACTGGTAATTTATAATTTTGATATTGGTATAATTTTGGTAAGTATTTAAATATTAATACAAAATGAAGCCAAATAGTCACTACCTACGTAATAAATTATAATGAGATTATATGCCTTCTATTTATTTAATAATATAATATTCTGTAAAACTCAGTGTTGGACTTAAAATGGGATTCTATACACCAATGACCTATATTTGGGGAATTCACGCATGCGTGTTTGAATAGGGTGGCGTGATCCCGACGAAAATAGCTAACCTCAAAAAACCATAATACGGTTTTCTATTCTAAATTTAGTTTAACACAAGAGAGAGCTACAAAAATAACATCAATGTCAATGCAGTCATTATTAATACGAAATAATTCAGGGAGCGAAATAAATTAAATACTTGTAGTATGAGACACATATAGTGTAATGTATCTGAAATCAAATGTAAAGGTTATCGGCTCACCTGTAACTTAAATCCGGGGCTTCAAATACGTAAACTGATCCAAAAATACCAGCCAAATATACGGGGAACAACAAAAAAGCATAGTTCACGATATTATATCTTCCGAACGGGCCAAGTTGTGCCAAAATCGCGTCTAATTCCACACCCGTATTTTGTTTCGCCATTTCATAAATTAAACTCTAACTTATTTTCACAAATAAAATTAAATATCACTTTGAATTGTCAAATATTTAGGATTTATTTATTTACAATTTCGCACAGTACTTTAGAATCTAAGGTTACTAGTGTTTACGATTCTGACGGACACTTTTGCGCATGCGTTTAACCTGATTGGAGTTTTGACACATTTTGCCGGGTTTTTAATTCATTAAAACAGGTTTATCCTTGAAGACTTACACCGGACTAGCTAGGTAACGTCTGAACACACGCGGTCAAACGCAAAAATAAACAAGAATACAGGGACAGATGTTCGTACATGCCGATGAACCGTTATCGAAATCACGGGAGGATAAAACGAAACAGAAATACACGTCTTTGAACGCTTTCGGTAAGTGCAAACGAGAGAGACGTAGTTTTCAAAGCTCACTTTATTATCGGAAGATAAGTGTGTGCTTTAAGAATTTTAACAGGGATTAAGTGACAATATTGAAAATAATAAGTTTGGGATCGTTTGGGGTTGATATTTTTAGTAACGAAAACCTACGTTTAATAAATTTAAAAATATTAAAGAAAAAAATGATTACTTCGATAAATAATATAATGATTTAGAAATTTAAGTGTACCCAAACCTTTTACATAAAAGTTTAATGTAATGTGTGTAATAAAACTTGTAATATAAATTATGTGTGTAAATAAGACTCTCTTGGTCAAAATTTAGTTGTAATACTCTGTTTCTTTATTATGTTTATTTGTTTAATTATCTAATAATTCAGTTTACATTTATGTTATTATTCTTAGCAATTTAAATTCGTTGTCTTTAGCCTCTTACTTGTATGAAACCAGGTCGCTGTCTGCGTATGTTAGTCCGTATATTTCTTATCTACGCAAATAATTTTGAAATAGATTTTACTATTATTAATACATTTGTCCAAAAGGTCGGTATATTTATGTACGGAATTAATTATCAAAGTAAGTTTGTCTTGAATGAAGTAAATATTTATGTTTGCGATAATATTTAACAAAATATACCTAACCTGATAAGCGGATTGCAAACATTGTATGATGAGCCAATATTAATTGCAAATCCGGCAGCTGTTATTTGTATGTGAACATCACGTGGTGATCTTCGATAGATAGTTAATTGTATTATCTTAATTAAATACTTATCGTAAAAAAGATGTTTTCATTTATTTTGTATACATGGTGTTTGGTTATGTGTATATCAAGCTGAAAGTAGCCTATATTAACATATGCAAATAAATACTATGGTATAATCAGAAAATGAAAATTGAGATTTTTATCTTCATTGATTTGCACACAAAATGAAATCTTTAGAATCCAAGTTTATAAAAATATTTTTGTCTAAAATGGTTATTAAAAATATTTGTCTTCACCATACTTTCATATGCATTAACATGTATTTACAATATATTATGTTAAAAATACACTTTGGGCAATTTTATTTTAGATAAGATAAGATAAGATAGATAAGATATTTATTTGTATAAACATGGTACATTTCTGGTTCTTATTTTTAGGTATCGTGTTCGTGCATACATGTTTAATCGATCTATCGATATACAAATGTTACGATATCGTCATGCGTAACCAGTTGAATAAAAGGTTAATAAAAACATTAAACACTTAATATGCGATTGAAGTGAGTACATTTAGAATAATTTCAATTCAATTACAATTCAATTTCAAGCCTATTATACGAAAACAAAATGTCAGTTCATTAAACAAAAAATAAAATAAAACAAAAAATAAATAAATGTCCGTCCATTATATATAAATAGGGAATCAGTCAAATGCATATCCTTAATCTGCGGTCAAATGTTAACAAGTCACAAAGCATCAATGTCAATTACTTGGGAAGAAGTCATTATATAATTTTTTGAGGCAACCGTTACGACAAAATTGCATAAAATCATCGACGCTATAAAAACAATTCCTTGCTAAGATTCTAAATACAATTCTTTTAAAAACAACTAATGGCAGAGTTTGGATCCAATCCGGAAGTAAGTTAAACAACCTGACACACATGCTGTAACTATTTTTGCTAAAACAGGTTGTACTTGCTGATGGGATTGTTAATTTGTGTGGGTACCTTGTATTAAAATTGCAGTCCTCTCGTTTTTTTGTGAAAAGACTGATGTTCTTTTTTGCAAACAATAGAGTTTCGAAAATATATAAGGATGGTAGTGCGAGTATATTCATTTGCTTAAAGAGAGGTCTGCATGATTCCAGCTGACCGACGCCACAAATAGATCTTATACACTTCTTCTGCAAAATGAAGACCCGGTTGATGTTTGTTGAATTTCCCCATATAATCAGTCCGTACCTCAGCAGAGAACCCACGTATCCATGATATGCCATTAGCGCTGTGTTTTGATTCGCCAATTGTGATAGGCGGTATAGAGCATATACAAATCTATTCATCTTCTGGCATATCATGTCAATATGGTGATGCCAAGGTTTTGACGAAAGGTCCACCTTTCGTCCATTACTGCCAGGCGACAGGTCAAACTATAATTAATAAATAGTGTCCAGCTGGATTAAAGAGCGAGAAAACCTCAGAGGTTTTTGATTCCCGTTTGACATTTGGTTTTTTGGACACTTTTTAAATCTGTCGTTTTTAACCCGATAAAAATGTTAATACTTAGTGGTATTTATTACAGGATTAATAAATAATAGAAAATATAAAAACTAATAGAAAAAGCAAGCTATACCTCATAGTCTGTTTATCTTACTTCCAAGGTTCAGGAAACTTCAAACCGTAAAATTAAAAAAAGTTTAGTAGTTTCTACGTTTTTATGATAATTCATCAAAATTGATTGCTCTTTCCGAATTCTTTCCGAAACAAATAAATGATAAACTGGTTATGATAAAACTGATATATTTGGAGAGTGAAAACTTGGTACAAAAATGGACTTATAATAAAATGAGTGAGTACTCTTGATGGCTAAATGCGAACTGATTTGTTAGAGTGAAATATTAATTACCTACTGGTAAATGAGGTCAAAGTGTAAAATGATGATTTTACTAAAATGTACATTGCTTGCTCGTACACTAGTTTCTATTTGGATTTTCAAAATACCCTTTTATACTCCACACAATGATACAGCAAACCTCAGGAAACACTGTTTCTTAGTGTATTGTATTCTGTGCCAGATAATCTTAGGCCCACCGCTCATTGTCTCGGCCCGAAGATCGCCGAGATTGAATCTGTTTTAGCTCGCTCGACCATGTCGGCTCGACAACGGCTCGTGTCGAGTAATCTGCCTACAAGGATTTTATCCCTAAGAGCCTGTACACACTTGATACTTTAACAGGGATTTTGAGACTGTATTCGGCCAGGTTGGGCAAGACTAACGTACTTTTTGGCTAGATGGTGAAAATCTCAATTGATTTATTAACTTTATAAAAAGTATTATCACTTCTAATAAGAACGCCGAAATTGCAACATTTAAAATTATTTTTTTTTTGTTCTATTTTTGTTTTGTGTGGTGTTCAATGAAAGTAACCATCTATCCCTATTTACGTAGTAGAGCCAAGATTTGCCTTTGGTTCGATTTACGTTTCGCGTCAATTCAGAAAACATCTTAATATACGAGTATGTTGGCTCTTGTCCTAAGAGATGCTAATTATTCTCCTGGAGACCATGACAATTTGGTGTTGTCCAGTTTACTTGCATCCTGATGCAAGTAAACACTATATCCCATAAATTCCCATTTTACAGGTAAAATGAAATTTCAAAGGAGACAGACGGTGAATAAATATAAATATTGGACAACATCACATACTCGTACATTGCTCTGAACCTAAGATAAGTAGATAAAGCACTTGTGTTATAGAAATCAGAAACAACGACGGTACCACAACATCGAGACCCGAGATAATATAGAAAAGTTATCTTCCTACATTGACCCGACCGAGGATCGAACCCGGATCCTCAGAGATGGTGATGCCATATAGTCGGGCGTACTCACCTCTCGGCTTCGGAGCTGAAATTAACTATAAACTAAATTTTGCCCAGGAATAGAGAATAAAATAATACAAATACATATTTAGGGTGTAGAGTTAAATTTCGGGTGAGAGAAAAGTCGTTTTTGAAAGCTTTCGTGAAAGTTCATCGTTTAAAAACGTTGCGGTACTTCAATACTTTACAGCAGAACCATTCAATAAGCAAAGCATGTTCGTTTGCTGAAAAAACATTATTTATTCTAGAAAGATTCCCATTTCTTTACGTTATATCTTTCGAACTTTCTTACCAAATTTCGCTAAAAATCTTTATTGTAAAAACTCCGAGCATTCTTTTTAAAATATTCAGCACATCAATATTCGGATCGTTTGTTGGGAACATAAAATGTAATGAACACGCTAACAAGTGGTATGTTTCCAAGATAAATAAATGAAGAAAACTTTTATGAACATTCGTTGCGCATTCATGGACCTTGTTACGGAGCTTGTTACTGGAATAGGGCTGTCGCTTAAATAAATAAGAGTAAGTTGAGCTGATCAGAACTTACTTGTATTACTTTTGATACTACTTCGAACTACATACTTTGATTAATTTTGGCTTCAAGAAGTTTTTAGGGTTTCGTGTCCAGAGGGGCAAGCGGAAACATTAATATAAACCAATAAAATTTATTTTTGCAAATAGGCTTAAACTGAGCACTTTTTTGTTAGTCCAATCGTACGGTTAGGACTTGGCTCTGAAGAATGAGTGACAGAACTGTTGACTTTAATAAAACTGAGTATTAAATTAGTTAATGCTGTGCATTTATTGCTTTACCATAAATCCTCACAAGTGAGAACTAACACAACACTTCACGGGTATTATTGCAACACATACCTTTTTTTATTATTTCCCGATGTTTCGGCCTAATTGCATAGGCCGTGGTCGCGGGAAGACTGACGATGCCGGCGCATCTGCCCAAGCGCGATGACGAATATTCATCCACCTGCATTTCTTGATTATTTGTGGCGGCGGTACAGTCAATCCGACAAACTATGCTCACAGTATCCGGATTTGTTTGGGGCGGCGGAAAACGCGATTTATACTTTGGAATCACCAATAATTCGCGTGAAGTGTGTCACGTCTACAAGTGAGGAGTCCGATTCCGGTCAGCTTACGCAGTGTGGTCCCGTAGGCGCCACCACTAGCGTAATCGCTGCTTGGACACTGGGCCTGTGTCATGCATGCATGTCGTGATCGTGCCTACTAGTATAAGGGTCCGACATACCTGAGACCTCACACGCCTTTGCCTCGATGACCGCTAATGGACTAGGCCTGAACCAAGGTTGAAAGCCTTCAGCGCTAGCGCAGTCACAAGACGTCTACTGCTGAACATAGGCCCCCTCCAGTGACTTTCAGATAGGCTGGTTGGAAGGTCGCTGTCGCTGCGTTTCCTAATTTTCTCAACTGTTTGTTATTTACAGAAGTAGAGGTTAAAAGCTGTAGATTACTAGTGTTTCTCTCGACTATGTCCACGATAATGTGTATAAATATATATGCCTTGTTTTATACCTATGTTGGAAGGGTAAAAATGTTTTCTTACTGAACCCTTAACATAAGAAATGTGTTTTTTTTAAATTGACACAAGATGGCCTTTCATTATGCATACGATGTAGGTTATATTTTTAAGCCTTCTAATTTGCCCCCAAAAGTGATGCACACAATTAAAATTACGGGCATGTAACGTAAATTAATTAATTATAATTATTAATGATCTAAGATCAAAAAATCAATCATATCATCATCAATCATAGAAATACGGAACCCTTAAAAATCATGTCAGTCAAATTAACGCCCTTCTCTTTATATGAAGGTGTTTCCCAGATTCTTACATATGACTTAGTACCTAATACAGGGTAGCTACCCAAGTGGATATGTTATTATGGTTAGTTAATATCCAATCGGTATGCTCTACCGTTAATATAATTCTAATTACAACACAATCAGGTGTGTTGTGTTGTAAATTACAATGTTATCTGGTGGTGGCACGCGCCGAGCGTCGATAACGTCATAATGTGAGCCTACTACTAGTTTACAGTGTCGATACGGTATAGCAGGAACTAATAGTGATGTTATGTTTACGGTCATTAAAAGAAATAAATAAACTCTTTCAACAATCAAACCAGTTATCTAGCTCAAACTAAGCAAAGCTTGTGCCTAGTATGGCGACTAGATAACGGATAAACATAGTTAGAGAAATTTATAAACATCTAGGAGTTAGATACAAATGTTTGAACGCATCACAATAACAGTTGCCTCTTGAGGGATTCAAACCCGAAGCTTCAAGCCCGAAACCGCCAGGCTTTGTAGTACTGGCAGGCACAGGCACCTGCCCTGTAGACTATTGTCAACAGGGCAGGTGCCTGTTTCGGACATCTGCAGATATGCGAAAAGTATGAGATCCTAAGACTGATTCTTAGGGTGAAATTAGCGTGAAAATGAGCTCTAGGTTATAAAAGACAAAAAAAAGATGATATCAATGATGGTTGCGCCTCTGCTACGGCGAGATCAAAGACTTCAGACTTCAGACGTCAGTAATCGCCAACGATTTCACATAGTGTTCTAGAAACTTCGGTAGATTATGACACTCATTGATACTGGTACTAAATATAGAGCGGCAGCTTAAGGTCACAGAATAATCAACAGCAACGGGCCTAGCCTCGTTTATAAAAGTAGCGGTAACTTTAAACGTATTGCCCCATATGAAAGCGTTCATGTAGTCGCATTATCGTTACCCGCGGCAGAATCGTGGCTTCGTACTACTGCTCGTTATCATACTTCTTAGGCGACTTCCTTTTTGAAGCGTACTTTTAATGCTCAATTATTATTTTTTTGTAGCACCACACATAACAAAAATATTTATTAATAAATAATTAAGGATACTTCTATTGTCTCAATAATTATTTTTTATTATAACACTCTAAAGATAGTTTTTTTTTCTTAATAAGTATAAGATATACATAAATCCAAGCTTAATCTGCAACATACATAAAAAACCTATACTCATACATAATTTTAATACTTACCACAAGGTTAATTTTCGACTGTGTAATTATTATTACATACTCACTTACTCAGGATTCCTAAACTATTCGTTTGTCTATAGTTAATTAGTGTAGGTATGGTAATCAATTAACTAAATCCAATAATCTTAATGGCCACTCAACGTCTTGAACACTCTGTAATTACATCATTAATTGATACATGTTACATCAGTCGGTCCAGGATTGGCAAGCTCAAAAAAATACGAAAACTGATAAAAAAAGATTGCCTGACCACTCGACTATAATATGTTAATCTGTTTAATATAAATATTACATTACTTGCTTCTGCCCGCGGCCTCCTTTGCGTAGACTTCAGAATTAAGCCAAAGACGAATGAATAATAATTCAATTCAATTCAATGTAATTTTGTATTTCTTGCTTCCTACAATGGTTCAAAGGTGTTATATATATGTACGTTAAACAGATGGTTATAGACCACGTTTGAATCAACATAACAAAAAAAAACTACAGAAATTAAAAAAAATAATCTTTAAATACTACTTAACTAAATACTTTGAGAAAATCTATTTTCAAAATTTCTAAACGCAGTGTAGATACGTAGATCTCACGTATACGCTTTTAGTTTTCGTCAGAATTCCTATTCGTTCTGTGTTTGGACTCTATGATTTACTTCACTATATTGTAAAGTCAAGTCAATCAAACGCTTCGACGGAGCGGAGTGTAATTTTAATGGAATTAATTTATTAAATAGCCAATAATTAAGGTCTTTTTCATGTCCTAATGTTTTTTTATGAGAAACTGTTTTGGGACCATTTTTCACTATTGTCAGTTTCTATAAAAAAACAATTTTAAATTAAAATCAGCATTATGTATTCAAAATGTACCCTATTTAATAATATTATGCTGTGTTCAAACTTTATCTCATTAAACAAATTCTCACTTGCAGTTTGAAAATGTAGAGCTACTAAGCTACAGTATTAACTGTATTTTACATTTATTCTAGCTATTAATATAGTAATAATAAATAATGATAATAACTATTTTAATATTAAACTAACCTAGTTGTAAGTAATAACTAACAAAATGTGAGTCCTTGTAACATAAATAAATAAATTTTAATAATTTAATAATTCATTCATATTCCTGAAAATCACCAACAGTAACCTGCATATGTATTTGGTAATCCGTATTTCCCAAGAATATTCAGCAAAGCAAGAACCGGCTTGATATCTCTCACAACCAATGATGGTTATAGATTTGCAATAGAATAGGATTCCAATATTAGTTCTGCACCAAAGGCTTATAACAGCTATATAATCTGTGTAATCTACTGTGCTCAGGTTACTAACGCAGAAACTATAGACTTTGAATATTTCAAATTATTATTAACCTTTGACGGACTCCGTACTGTGTCTAAAAGTAAGTTATGGACATGGTCCAAGAAATTAGCAAGCTAAAGTGGCGAGTGCACCGATCTTGGCATTGCTATCTCTGAGGTCCCGGTTTCCCCTTGGCCCGATAGACTGACGTCATCACATCGGTGGCTGGAGTAGACTGGTTTACTTCTGCGATGATACACGAAGCACGAAACCTATTAAACCAAGATGACTTTGTCTTTTGTTTTGTCCAAAAATCACTCCGTACTGTGTCTAAAAATAAGTAATGGTCTAAGAAACTAGCAAGCTAATGTGGCGAGTGCACCGCACTTGGCATTGCTATCTCTGAGGTCCCGGTTTCCCCTTGGCCCGATAGACTGACGTCATCACATCGGTGGCTGGAGTAGACTGAATGTTTACTTCTGCGATGATACACGAAGCACGAAACCTATTAAACCAAGATGACTTTGTCTTTTGTTTTGTCCAAAAATCACTCCGTACTGTGTCTAAAAATAAGTAATGGACATGGTCTAAGAAACTAGCAAGCTAAAGTAGCGAGTGCGCCGAACTTGGCGTTGCCATCTCTGAGGTTCCGGGTTTGATTCCCGGTCGGGTCAATATAGAACACGGACTTTTCTATTTTCTCTCGGATCTGGGTGTTGTGGTAGTTGTGGTACCGTCGTTGCTTCTTATTTTTATTATATAACACAAGTTTTTATTGAATAAAATACTGTTATTGAATGTTTCAATGTATCAACTTTATTAATTTAGTAGTAGTAGAAGAACTTAGTCGTAACGAGAAATTAGAAAACGTTTAGTATTAGTTGAGACGTTTAGTAGTAAGAGATGCATTATCCACCTTGCTAGTTACAGCATCAGATCTGGGCGGTAACCACGAACCCCTAAAACAATCACAAATCTGTCAAACTACTATGGTATTACTATCCATGTCAGATTCTTGCAATTTTGCCATCTAAGATTATTATTTAAATAGTTACATTGAAGCTGACAAAATTGTGTAACCTTACTATAATGATTTTCGAAATTTGTCAAGTGTAAGTTTATATTTTTTGACAGAGTGTGCAAACAATTGTAAACCTTATGGTGGTTTGGCATTCTCTGACGGACCGAAACAGAAATTTATGTAAATAAATGTTCTATTTTGACGTAGTATAATTCGTTCTCTATGGTTCTATGAATTATGGGCAAGCTATCTATCATTGCGCAGATAGTGCCATCTAGTCAGAGAGGGAAACAAACGATGGCGTAGTTATATTTTAGTTCCATTTACTCACCACCTTCGCTGTCTTTCGCGCGAGTTAAGGTGGAAATTTTCAAAGTACCGAGACTGTCTCTCTGTTTTACGTAGTATTATTATTACTCTATGCTTCTTTCTCTATGCTATAATTGACCACACCATCAAAATGTATATTTGTATATTGACGAAGTTCATACATTTCGTGGGCAGCATACCTTCACCCAAGGAGGCGCCGATCAGCAACGCGGCAGGTATCGTGACAGACCGCATTCAGCTGACGACTCCATTCAACTTGATTGCTCGAAGACGTATATACTTTGATTACATAAGCGGTAGATATGCCGGTCTATTTACTACCTGATGACCAATGGTACACAATTTTTTATGTTAGTATATTGAGTTTAGAAATAAATTAATAGTAGTATAGTTTTACTATTCACCTATACCTCAGTTACAGTATCAGAACAGTTTGATGATAATGAGTTATTGTATGACTAACCGAATGTCAGATTCTAGCAAAAACGCGCAGTATACTGTTTATTTTACAATGTAGATATATTTTTTACCATTTTTTTTAAATTAATAATTTGCGTAGGCATTTGACAGCAGATGGCCAAGGATGGTGCTACTCAGTCTAGCAAAATAGATAGATTTTGTTGTTACGTGGTCTTATGCGTCCTTTTGATCAAGAAAAGTCATTGCCATCTCATAAGAATAATTTACCGTCCCACCCTGTAAAGACTAGTCATAGTATGTAGTTCAATAATACAAGCTCTAAAAGATCCTAATGTACCTACCAATTATTCAGCTAAAAATAAATGTTTTTAGATCGAAAGCAAGTTATTTATGTGATTGGATTCTATAAATCTGCGTAAGGAATTTGGACAAGCTAATAAAGCAAATTGCGCGTGAAATGAGTCCGACGCTGAAATATTATCTTCCCCCCGGGATGCAGGCGAGCAACTGCCAAGACAGGTATCCTAGACAGGCACGATTTAGGCTATTAATATCTTACTCAAGTGCTCTATGTGTATGTAGTTTATACTTATTGATATTAACATCGTAGGTATATAAATAAAATTACACAGTAAGCACTCTGCACCACTTTCCCCTTTCTTTGTAGTTGTCCTCTGCCTAAAGGTTGTCTGGAAGAGATGGCTTTTTAGCGATAAGACCGCCTAAACTGTACATCTTTCTGTAAATATCAACTGTAACTTCTTTGTTTGGTGTGCAATAAAGAGTATCTATATATCTATCTATCTCTGTATTTCTTCAGAATAACGTAAATACCGACCAAGTGCGAATCGGAGTCGCGCACGAAGGGTTCTGTAACATTATCTATAATAACGGTAACAATCACGTTTGTTGTATGGGAGCCCCCTTAAATACCTACTTATTTTTATTCTGATTTTTAATATTTGTTGTTACAGCGGCAACAAAAATACATCATCTGTGAAAATTTAAACTGTCTAACTTTCACGGCTCATGGGATACAGCCTGGTGACAGACGTCCGTCTCATCGACAGACAGACAGACGGACGGATAACGGAGTCTTAGTAATAGGGTCACGTTTTAACCTTTGGGTACGGAACCCTAAAAACTAGTCCTTAATATAATTTGGGAAGAAGTTGTAGCTTCTTCGGGGTTCTTCATCATCATCATCGTTTCAGACAAAGGACGTCCACTGCTAAAAGTAGGCTAATAAATTCCAAATTGGCCGGTTCTTATCTTACCCGATCATTTTAAGGATCTTTTGATCAAATAACTTGTCAATTTCAAACTATTAGTCTACTAGGATTTGCACGACAATTACCCGTTGGAAAATCGTTACTGCTTTGCAAATTATTTACAAAACAGAAGTTATTATATACCACACGAGAAAAAATACGCCAGTACGTATACGTGCTATTCCAATTTAATCAATTAATCATAAAATATAATGGTTTGAAGATTTTAACAAGCATAAAAAGTTGAGTAAAAAATATATATATATTGTTATTTTACTGAAATCCTTTTTTAGGGTTCTTTACCCACGGGTAAAACCTATTACTAAGAATCCACTGTCCGTCTGTCTGTTTGTCCGTCCGTCACCAGGCTGTATCACATGAACTGTTATAGTTAGACAGTTGTCATTTTCACAGGTGGTGTTGCCAGTATAACAACAAAAACTAAAAACCAGAATTAAATACACATTTAAGGGGCTCCCATACAACAAACGTGTTTTTTTTTGCTTGTTTCTATTGATATAGTTGCGGAACCCTTCGTACGCGAGTCCGACTCGTACTTGGCCGGTTTTTAAAAGAGTTACTGTTATTTCATATCTCCATGAAGTGTGCATTTTGATTACAATCGAAAATAGTATTTCTGATTTTGATTAATTATTGTCGAAAATTGTTTTCCCGCAATTTTCCAGGTGGTACTTTATTCGAATATTAAATATTTTTATGCAATGTGAAATTATCTTAAATAGTAACCAACAAACACACGTGCAACTAAATTAAAATATATTAGGTGATTCTGGGAAGTGTAAGAAAAAGTACTATGAAAGTTTAAAAATATGTACCAGGAAATACCTTTATAAACTATTTTCGAGGATACCGGTGGCCCGTAATCGTGAAATGAAATTGGCATCGCTGTGGCGAGCGCTGCTGCAAGTAAGATGTACGAGCCCGTCAACGCTGCTTAATGCTCCACTAAGCCCGGTGGTCAAGCTTCAGCCTTAAGGGTCTTGTACACTTGTAGTGATCTTGTTCTTTCTGACGATGCTACGCCGCTAGGCCTTTGACTCTAATAATTTCCGTTATACGACGCGGGAGCCCCTAAGCTCCTTTGATTAATTTTCCGCGTATAATTGTTCGGTGTGAAAATGACTTTATAAATAATAATTTTTCGGACTTTTCCCCTAAACTTTTTAGTTTGCCGATTCATAGGGTGCATTTGTTCTGTGATATTTTGTGGTTTTTGACTTGTCTTTTTATGTACAGATTTCTTAGTTTACAGGTTTGTAAAATAGTTTTTTTTTGTGTGTGTTTGTAGCTTAAATGATTTTATAATAATTTATAGTTAATTTGGCTTTTCTGCACGCAACTCATGGAAAATACATGGTAAACAAAGGGAGTAAACCTATATTGGCTATCGACATTTGGCATTCCAATCTCATCAAGATGTCAAGGGTCGTATCAACACCACACCTACACAGCAGAGTACGCCGTACTTACTTACGGATGGGCCTCATCTCATTATATGGCCTATAAAGCCGTAACCGGTGCGGTCCATCTACGCAGCTGCGCAGGTCAGTGAAATCCGAAGCCTTTGTTTTGAATGATTTGATCTCGGGTGATTTGTACGGAATAACGTCGGGTGATTGTAAACACAAAATAAAATTGACGAGTAATAAAAGAGACAGGTTCGTTTTTTTGGTTTATATGTTGTCATCGTCAATCGTCTGTTTTTTTTTGTATTATTGAGCCAGATTAATAATAGCCTCTCCCAGATCCTTCAAAAACTCTTTCTTTTTCTTTGTCGGTATCACTATTGACAGAGTGATCGTGGTCATCAATTCAGGAGTGCGCGCCACTCCTCTCTGATGGCTGCCTTCGTCGTGCATTCAAGTAGCGATAATGAGCCACCAGATTACAGTCAAATTCTGCTAATCCTGGTAGAACTTTACAGATTGTCTCTGTTATGTAATTCCGCTCAAGCTGTTTAAAAACTGCGTATTTATTTAATACCTAACTATTGGACAAATATAGTTACTTGTAATTTATAGGCCATGTTATGTCGGGTAATTTTAATTTAATAAATCTGAGCAGTTAATTAGACATAACCATGTTTAGGCTTCATCTGATAATTAAGAAAAAAACCACCAAACAAAAATTTTTTTTCAAGACTTAAGTAAATAGTAAAATATGTAGTGTAAAAGGTCCACTATAATTGGATGTTGTGGTCGCCGAAGCGGCAGCTAACGATCTCGTCTAACCATTTTATTTGCCATCAACTATTGATTGGCAAACTATTTTATAACGACCAACTTGGGTAGTTTGAGACAGGGAATTTTGGTCTGCTGGGAATATGGGGTTTATTTTAAAATAACTTGATTTGTTGTAAAATACAATCAAAGTCATTCTATACCGGAAAATTACTTTGGATTCTTCATTGAATAACATGCGGCGTAAACTAATGTTTTCATATGCTTAGGTTGGAAAAGCAGACATCCTGACAACGAAGAGATGTAGGTTTAATTAACAATGAGATTGTCGACTTTTTCAAAATAAATTTTATGTAAAAACGAAAAAAAATATAGCATAGGTATTAAAATCGTACAAAAGGTTCCAACCTTTAACTATTTTATGTATAAGGTACTCAAAATGTAAGTGTGATCTCCTCGTAGGTGTATTAGGTCAATTGCAGTTATAGTAACTTAGTAAGGTAAACGGCTTACATGCATCAAATCATTTAGTTTACCGACAACATGTCTGTAGCCAACTCAAAGTGCTTTGTATCGTGACATATGTAGTATTGCTAATGACGTCATTAATTTGGCATTCAGTTGCATACTTATGACAATATCAGTCAGCTCACCTTTTAATTTTAACCAACATCGAAAAAACTAGTCTGCTTTACGATGTTATTGTTGTTTGTTCCGATATCCGTTTTGATAAAGTGTGAATGTGTTTTTTTTCGAATTTGATGTTGGTTACTTAGAAATCGTTGTATGTATAAATGAACAATGATATAAATGTCTTCTTGAGTTTGACTCCTGCTTAGAAGCACATTCTCATTCTGTATATTTCATCATCATCGTAATTTCAGCCATAGGACGTTCACTGTTAAAGTTGACCTCCCCCAATTTATTTATAAAGTTAAAACCATTTTTTACCTGCTGTTTGCTTCCTTCGGTGGTGTTTTATTTTATTTTATTTTTATTTAATAAGGACACACAACAGGTAACAGCTAAGAAGGTAGCACAATTTTTATATAAAAGATAAAAGGAGAAGGTGTAGATGAACGTTTAAATAAAAAGCAAACTGCGTGCCAGAAAATGTTAAATCCAAGACAAATAAAGAAACAATAGATATTAATAGCTAATAAAAAAATAGGATAACACCATCGAGCCAATTCTTTAGGTAATCGCATTATGCCAGTTGTTTAAAATTTCCCTTTATCTTGCAGAACGCAGCGTATTTCGATTAAACCTTCAAAGGTTTCTGCTACATTTATTCAGTGAAGTTAGTTCTGAACGAGTTTCCCAGTTTATAAGTCTAACCCCTACTATTTGTTTAACGAATTTTCTTTTATTTTTTTGAGAGTTTATTGAACTTTCAGAAGTTAATCCGAGAGTGAATTTGCATTTGCGTGTAAGGCATTAATTATGTGATAACTTGGTTCATCCTTTAATCACGTCTATTATTATTCAATTGTTATTTGTTTTCCTGGGAGTTGGAGGGTTCAATCGAATTCACTACATGCTTGACCGAGTAATAAAACATTAATTTGCCTAACTGTCAATCAATAATTTGGTTCTGTACGTTTATAACGGTATCCTGGAATCCTTTGGACATGCCCTGATAGAGTAACGACCGACCAAGGTGACAGTTCAATCCATAGTTTAGTTATTTTCAATACTATCGATATCGACTATCGAGCGGCAACATTCCGAATCAAGTCGGCCAAAAAAGGTATCTTTCTTCATCACCATCATCTTGGTAAAGGCTTTCTTATGTCTTTCCCAAGCAAGTCAACCTCTTGCCTGAGTACAATAGTTATACACTAAGGCTGGGTTGCACCGTCTTATTATAAACTTCACTAAACGTCAAAAGTCTGTCAAACTCCATACAGTAAACCTGTTACAGTGATAGTTATGGTTAAATTTAAGGTGGTGCAACTCAGTCTAACACCAGGGCCCTAACCATGAACTGTTAAAACAATCACAAAGTTGTCAAATCTGTCAATTTTGGTACGTCATTTCATACAAAATTTGACAGAAATGATAATGTTTGACAGATTTGGGATTGTTTTAACAGTTTATGGTTAGGGCCCTGTATTTATAGACAAGTAAAAGTAATTACATGAGAAAAGTTAAGCAACGATTTTGTTTTCATAGTGAAGTTATGACAGAAGTACGAACTGTCAAAAGTTAAAATTTCTAGTCAAGAAATAGACGCCATTTATATTGCTGGAGCATGCATAGAACAAGTGATGTTAATAACTTGAACATAGATAGAGTATAATTTAAAAAAAAATCTTTACTGATAAAATGACTTTGCTAAGTGGTTGATAAAATCCGAAACGAGAAAATCAGGCAGAGGACTAAAGTAACGGAGATAGTCCCAAAATGTAGCAAGCTTAATGGCAGTGGCACATTTGTCGCAGAACCGACGAAAGGTAGAGTAAACGGGTTCTCGAGTGGAAACCACGCCTAGGAAAACGTAGTGTAGGACGCCCCCCCCCCCCCCCCCAGCTCGATGGACCGACGACCTTAGGAAGATGGCTGGCATAAGGACGTGTAAAAGAGCCTATTTGCAAAAATAAATTGGTTTTATTGGTTTTTATTTTATTATTGGGTGGATGAAAAAAACTAGAGATCGTGCTTTTTGGCGCTCTTACGTCCATAATGGACTGCAATAGGCTGAGATGATGAAGTGGTTATTACTTCTTTATAAATACGGGTGTAAAAGCTAGTTGATAAAATGCAAAAATCTTTACAAAACAAACAAATAGTAAGGGCGCTGTTAAGAAGTTCCCAGTCGCAAACTCAGTATCGAGGATCCTCCCTCAGGATACGTGACGTATTTAAATCCTTAAGGCAGCGATTAGGTGTCGCGTAGTCTGCGAGACGTTAACCGATCTGCAGTGTAATTTTTAAGCACTGCGACAACGCTGCTGGCTTGCTGATACTGCATCGGATCAATTATTGATTCTTTAATGCAGGGGCGTGCGGTGCATATAGGCAATAAGGCAGTGCCTAACTGGTAAATAAAAAGCAAAATTAAAATTTTTGAAAAAACCCACGACGCTTAAAACGTTATTAAAAATAGATAAAATAATTTGAAAAACCCTCAACTTTAATATTTAAGTATGTAACGAAAGATAATTAACGTACACATAGAGTTTATCTATCGCGGAGTCAACATTTCGTAAGAAAAAAACATGACGCCTAGTAATAAACAATAACGAATTCTAGGTAGGGCACTTGCGCGCCCCGTGTAAGAACCCTTACTAATTAACCACCAATCCATTACTGAAAACTGCATGAAAATCAGACTAGTAGGTCGTTTTGGTTTTGCACAAACAAATATTTACTGCAGCGCCCCCTGGTGAGTTTTCACTGTAACATCTATCTAAGAACATGCACCAATCAAACTTGAATCCAGCACTAAAAACCGCATCAAAATCGTACCTACTAGTAGTTTTGGTTTTGCACAAACAAATGTTTACTGCAGCGCCCCCTAGTGAGGTACTACTGTAACACCTATTTAAGAACCTACACTAATCAAACACAAATCCATTACTGAAAACCGCATCCAAATCGTACTAGTAGTTTTGTTTTTGTACAAAAAAAATGTTGACTGCAGCGCCCCCTGGTGAGCTGTCACCGTAACACCTTTAAAAGAACATGCACCAATCAAAACTGGATCTATCACTGAAAACCGCATCAAAATCGGACTAGTAATTTTGGAGATAATTGGCAATGGATTCCACAAACAACCTCTCACCCTAAACGCATATACCATCTCCGTTCCGTCGTGGGTAATGAAAAATAAAAAAAGTTTAATAAAAACTAATAACCGACTTCAAAATGAAACTAAAAAGCGAAAAATAATATTGACTAAAACATACCTAATCAGTTCTTTTTGGAGTCGGTGCCAGCCATCGAGAGTTAAAATGTGTTCATTCGCACCGACTCCAAAAAGAACTGATTAGGTATGTTTTAGTCAATATTATTTTTCGCTTTTTAGTTTCATTTTGAAGTCGGTTATTAGTTTTTATTAAACTTTTTTTATTTTACAATTTTAAGTGTTGTCCTCTATTTTTTCCCTCCTAACTTCGCCAAAAATTACTTTACAGCAAAGTAACCTCAACTAATATTGGTCCTCTATGGACCCCCCATTCAATGGTATGATAAAAATAAGGTGTTATATAGGGTCAATTTTTCGACGAAAATTTTTAAGTCTTAAGAAATGGTTTACCTACACTCCAACCAGAACGGCGGCTATTTTGGTGTCGTTACCATAGGATAAGGTCTCGCGTTAAATAACAGGTTAAATTAAGAAAGGAACTTTCAAATTTTTTTTCGTTACTGGGTGTGCGGGTACGCCCCCAGTAAATAAAAATTGGCGGTCTGGTACCTCATAAGCTCCACGTCTGCTCAACACACTGCGAAATACGTTCTGTCGACAAATTGCAGTATTATCTTCTAACTCCTATCCGTTAAGGAGTTCTGTGGCTTCCATCATCAGGTCAGCAACATGACATGTTGATTACCAGACCCAAAAATCAGCATCGAGTCAGAAAATATATGCAAAACATTATGGGTGCCTATAAAAATTGAGGGTTGCCCTCGATTTCCCAGGGATCCCATCATCAGAATCTGACTTGGTGGAAATGGGACCACCTCGGGAGTATACCCTTTCAAACTAAAAAATAAATTTTGAAATCGGTCCATAATTGACGGCGTAATCGCGTAACATACATACAAAAAAAAAAAAAAAAACAACAACATTCAGACGAATTGAGAACCTCCTCCTTTTTTTTGAAGTCGGTTAAAAAAGGGAGGCAATAGGTACATGCAAATGTTTGTCATTGATGAGAAACACAGATTTTTATCAAAAAACATTCAAGTATGTATCTACTGCCTACCTCAAAATAATGCAAATTCCCGCCACTGCTTTAATGGTAACATAGATCCTACCTACCTACCTTCTACCTCGTGTAGAGTTTAGGGCGAATTAAGTTTAAGGCGTTACTATTGAAGTCAATATTGAAGTATCGATGAAGACAGCGGCACAAAAAAAAATACTATTGGAATTTTTGATATTTTGAATTAGACTTATGTGTATGTTAGTTTGTTAATTTTCAGCTAAAGAATAAAGAGTCAAGTGGGTGTTCGGTTTTGCGGTCAAACCACGAGCTCGTAAAACAGTATTACTTCAACCTTGTTTTGTTTTTTGTATTTTACACTGCTAAGGTCTTAACTTCTGTCCCTGAACGTTATTTATAATGACCATAATATGAAAAATGACCAAATAGATAAATTGAGAATTTCTAGCTAAATATACGATTCTCAGGGGTAACGTATTTAAATCTTTAAGAACCGATTAGGTGTCGTGTCGTTGGCGAGACGTTAACCGGCCTGGGGCTAGTCCTAAGGGGCTAGCATCTCGTAATATGAGTGAAGAAGATAATGCATGTCTATTTGCATTAAGGTTACGTAAGCACTTATAGATAGGAGAATTTATGAATGAGCGGCTTTTTGTTTTAAATGGAAACGAGGAGTTGAGAAAGCAAAGGCTGACCATGGATTATTTAAGGGTTTGTGATAGATGTGTGTAGCTGCTACGTGCACGCAACTTCGTTTGCGTAAATTACAGGATGTTTGGTAAGATATACCTATCCCACAGGAACATTGAACCGGGCTAAAAAGTATTCTTTATGTTAATCCACATCTTATTCTTTACGTGTGTAAAATTCCATCCAAATTCATTCAGCCGTTTACTCGTGATTGAGTCACAAATATCAGAACATCCAAATATCCTTAAACTTTCGCATTTATAATATTAAATTAGTGGAATATAGTCGGATTTAGTAGGACTAGTAGGATTTCTGAATAAATTTCTGTTTCTGTAACATAAACAGACAAATTGAGCAGACGTGTGAAAATTAGGATTGATATTTTTGACGACCTCCGTAGCCGAGAGGCGAGCACGCCGGACTTAAAATGGCGCCGCCATCTCTGAGGTTCCGGGTTCGATCCCGGGTCAATGTAGAAAACGAACTTTTCTATATTGGCTCGGGTCTGGGTGTTGTGGTACCGTCGTTGTTTCTGATTTCTATAACACAAGTGCTTTAGCTACTTACCTTAGGATCAGAGAAATGCGATGTTGTCCAATATTTCTTCATATTTAGATTAGTGAGTCTGGATAAGCGACTGTAAGCAGGGTATATAACAAAGGAACTAATAAAATCATTACAACTCACACGTCTATTCTTAGCACTCCCACTTCAATCTGTCTATTTTTGTACGAGACATCTAAAGATGTATTAAAAACGTATCTAACTTTTAAGAGCGAGATTAAAATATGATTTGCGTCATTATTTAGTAATTCCAAAAGTTTGCCTGTTTACTAATATACAATTTTGTTTCTGTGTGTGTGTTAAGATAAAAAATAGTCAAGAAATGTAAAACGTACCTTCATATTTTCCAAAGCAGGCAAGGTACTAACACCGATTACGAGGATCCGTCGTTTTCCCGACGTCAACCGGGCGGGGTCTCCTGAGAGAGGTATCAGATGACTCATGCATATTACCAGTACAGGCAACACCAAAAATTGTACTATTTTTTGGTTTTTTTGAGGAATAATATTTTTTTTTGAGGTTAGAAAATCTAAAGTTTTGAAGGGACTAGTGTCTCTTCAAAATTTTTAAAGTATTAAAGTAGCGTGTAAAGAAGACTACAGCATAAACATTAAACAACCTACAGGCCACCTACAGTTTTAAAGTATAATTAAAGGTTTTCTTGTGAGTTCGTTCGTTTAAATGTTATTCAGCTCTTTTGGGGTATTGTAATAGGATAGAGAAATCCAGATTTCTCGTTAACTTGGCTAATTCTGAAACAAGCACACGTACAATCATGCAAGGATGATGTTCAAATTGTTACATTGTCCTTCGCGCATTGCAATCAGAATTCGTCTCTCCTCTTCTAAATCACTACATTAACTTCTCTCTCACATTTCTTGGAATCGTTCTAAGTATCTCACATGTGTAAATTCAATTTTCAATAATGACACATGCAAGAAGGTTAGGGTGTGAAATTAAAAAAAACGGTGAAAATAATCTTAATATAATTCGCAAAAAGCTAAGAATGAACTTAGTACCAACTCAAGTTTGTTCTACAGGCAATATTATGATTTTATTAGTAAAAAAGCCATTCTAAAATGTAATTTAAAGTTTCATGTTGAAACATGAAAGATGCATTTAAACTGAGAAGTATAAGCGGGCAGTCTGCCGCGGCACGTACTCAATGATATCATACCGCAACTTTGTACTTACACGGGTTACGGAATGTCCAACAAACTTTTGTGGAGTAAGACTGTAAGTACACATTATTTCAACGATCGGTGGCTAAGGCGCAAGGGTGTTTTTACACTAGTATACTTTGTGTTGTTGTTAATGAGATGCTTAGTATCTCCTATTTTCCTATAGTTATAGCTGAAACATGGACGGTCACTCAAAGACATCGTAAAAAGATTGATGCCCTAGAGATGTGGTGCTGGTGGCGTTTGCTAAGGATTAAATGGACGGCTCACCGCACTAACGTTTCTATCCTAAAGGAGCTTCGCATAAAACAAAGGCAATTACGAATACTAATGATGTTGAACATATAAGCCGCAACGAAAGCACTTTAGAACGTTTAGTGATACAGGGAAGAGTAGAGGATCACTGTTTTCGAGGCTGATCACCCACAAGATGGACAGACCTTATGAAGTTCACTCAAAAGTGTTCTCACACTGAATACAGTCACTTTATAGAGAGCGATGGAGAAGCATCGCAAACGCCGCTTCCAACTTAGACGATCTATGACCACGACCACTCCATGAGGAGTGTATACGAATAAGAAGAAGGATTGTGTCAAGCTACGCATTATCTTTGCAGCCAGGTGGTGACCGCGTAGTAGTCGCGTGTAATACCAGTGCAACAATATTGGATCCCTTGCTTTCACTAGCCCACGGACTGCTGATGACGGATGCTCGGACTGCCCGGTATTAATGTGAAATTTTTTGGCCGTCCTATTTAAATCAATCGGAAAGTCCTTAGTTAAATAGAGAGCATTGTGCAATAAAGGTTTTGCCAAGGTGTATGCCGCGCTTAAAGAGTCTGGTCGGCGCTGTACAGCAATTATAAAAAAAACAGAAATGGCAATTTGCTCTACATTTTTCTAAAAAGTCATTTTTCAAATTAGAAATTTAAGTTTTTTTTATGAATCCATTAATATTAATATGAAACTTGAACCAAACTTAGTTCTGCTTATTAAAACATTAGAATATAAGCACATATTTTAACAGGAATATAAAGAAGGTATTATCAAACGGCGCTAACGTCTTTTTGGTACAAACCGATTTTCTCATAAAAAGAGCCGCAAGCAATCGCTAGTACTATTAATATTCGATTTCCGCAAAGTAGCGTTCTATTGTGACTTTGTAAATAAAACGTGTAACCCGATTACTGGGCAAACGCGACGCGACGCTAGCGCCGACTGCGAACGGTGGCAAACTCGCGCCCCGCTAACGAACCTCTTTGTTACACCTGCACCGTGAAACTAGAAAGATTGCAGGTTTAACAACTTAACCAATAAAACTATGATTTAGATATCCGATGTAAGGCGTCCACAAACTTCCTTGAGTTGCAAAAACGTACCCTTTAGCCCAGTTCGCGCACACATGTGTTTTCAATTTGATTATTATTCAATTGTTTTCTTTTTTTTTCGAGTATACGGGGATTGTATCTACGAGAATCTGGACATCAAGTTCACTTTTATGTGCCATTCTAGGCTAGACACTGAACTAGCCCTTAAAATTTAACTCGTACTTTTTAAACACACGGTGGACTTTGTCCACTTATTGTCATGCAAACTGACAATGGCAGATAGAATAATTTTTAATACCGTGTTAGTGAATAGTTCGGGATAAGATTCGCTAATTCTGACATGCGCAAGTGGACCTGTATGTTACAATATGCAGTGCCCCAAAAAATATTGTCAAGTTAAAATTTTGAGATAGTAGGGGGTACTTTATTTAGGGTGTCTAGTGATATCCAAATATGAAACAAATAGTAGAAAAGACCTTAATTAGGTAACTTAGAAGAAATCTTTTGTTTCGGGTGCTCTTTGATTTTTAGGTCTATTAATATTCATTAAATTTTTTCTTACTTTGACACCATGGCAATAATTTTAAGCATCTATATAATATAATTATATAAAATAATCGGCAATTAAAGATACAGTGAAAATATTGCAAATACATACTTAATTACTTATTTACCGGATGCAAACAAATTCTTTGCTATTTTCATGCTTCACTACAATTTTGCATAAACATTATTCATTATATAAATAATGCATGAACTATCTAACTACAAAATGTAAACACAGTTTCCGAGTGCCGGAATTATGAAGTGAGCAATAACTTATAGGCCCCAAAACAAGCGATCCAACACTGGTAGACCTCCGTAATACTGTGGCCACACGATTATAAGGGTCTGTGGTTCGACCTTTATGTTAGGGCATTATTTCAAGCTGGTCAATCTGTATTAACGACCTTTGCAAGTACAATACCCTGTAAGTTGTTGCTAGTAAACTGTTACGCGTATGCTTAGCAACAGTATCTTAATTTAGTAGAGACATTGATCGTTCTTCAATCTGAATATTACTTGTATTAAAATCTAATTATTTGTTTTTAATAGGCTGATCGATTTGATTATCGTTAAAAAGTTGTTGGCATGTTTGTTGTGTAAATAAATAAATAAATATTGGACAGCGTCACATACATTGCTCTGATCCAAACGTAAGTAGCTAAAGCACTTGTATTATAGAAATCAGAAACGACAGAGCCACAGCATCTAGACCCAAGACAATATAGAAAAGTTCTAATTGAACCTGCGACCTCGACACACAGACACAGACGGCGAAACCAGGTCAGGTGTGCTCACATTTCAGTAATGGAGGTCGTCAAAATAAAAAAAATAAAAATTTGTTTATTTTTAAGGTAAGCATTTTTCTAATACTGTTACACTCATATTTATAGACAAGTAAAAGTAATTACTTTTCTTAAGTAATTACTAAAGCAACGATTTTGTTTTTATAGTAAAGTAATTGACAGAAGTAAGAACTGTCAAAAGTTTGAAATCAGCCAAGTAAAGTCCCGGCCAAACCAACGCGTGCGCGGTGGCGTGCGTGGTGGCGTGCGCGTGGGCGTTTAGATCGTGCCATAGCATTTGTATCGACGAGTTCACACCGGTGCGGACAGCGGCGGCGTGTAGCTTGACATTCAGCTTTTGCACGTGCGGACATGACATTTGACGTGACAGGCTCAACAGACAGATGATGCGCTACTATGATAATATAAATAATTACGTTTAAAGATACAATTTTTTTTCCGATAAGCAATGAGTGAAGCCAACTAGCTTTTTTCTTTCCTGCATCTTCAAATAGCTTCGCTCAGGTAACCGCGTTGGAATTAATTAATGCGAAACTCAGTAAATAAATAAATTAAAAACTCTACAAACATTCTTTGTTTATTTAGTAAAAGGGTTGAGCTTTTATATTCGTAGTATATCTGCAAATAATCTGATAAACAATTATTAAATAAATGACAAAAAAAATTAATCTCCTATGACTTCATTCATGGATGACTAATCTCTTTCTTGTTAGGTTTATACATCCGAGCGAAAGATACATTATCGTGCTAGGCCTCCTGAACGCGTAGTGTCCGCGTGTTTGGTGTGAACTGGCCTGCACGCCCACGCCCACGCCACCACGCACGCCCACGCCCCCGCGTTGGTTTGGCCGTAGCTTTAGAGAGAACATGCTTAGAACAAGTGACGTAAATAACTTGACTATAGAATATAATTTTCAAAAAATAAGAATTCCTTACTGTAATAATGACATTACTAAATTTTTGCTTCACATCACATCATATAACCAGCCTATATCAGTCCACTGCTGGACACAGGACTCTCTAAAAGGAGGATTTTGCCATAATCGCCACGCTTGGCAGGCGGGTTGGCGATCGCAGTTTGGCCAATGGTGGAGAGGAGACGCTGCTGCCCGTCTTCTTATGGCGGTTCTACTGTAGTCGCCTCTTACGACACCCATAGGAAGAGAATGGGTGGTGCAATTCTTTTAACGTGCCAGCACCACTCGGCACCACGGCAATTTTTGGTTATCAACAAGTAATTACTTCTTCTTCTTCAATCGCTAGGTGCTTACTTCGGCAAAATCAGGCGCGCGCGGCCCGTCTGACATCGAGCTATGGCTGCATCTGCAAGCAAAAAGGCATAATTATATTTTTATTTCATTGTCGCTAACCTTGTGACTTACTCTGTTGACTATTAACACTCACCTTAAGGTCATGACACGCGAGTAGAACTTGATGCCGGTGTACGGGGCGCCGTTGGCCCCAGCAAGTCTTTGGGTCTTCGCTGTACTGCATATTAATCTTCAGTATCGGTCTAGTAGGCGATCTGAGATTGAAGTACACCTAGAACACAGAACACACCTTTAAGTAGAGGATCTAGTTGTGGTATAGGTAATTGACTAAAGTGAGAATAAATATTAAAAATACATATGAAACAGACTCCGATGCTGGCACAATAGCCAGGCAGTGAGGTTATTTGGCTTTTGATTGATTTGAGCTATTGGGTTATACCCTTAGGTCGTACGATAACGGGAACGTCCTTTTTTCTTTGCACTATCACGTAATCATCACGTAACACTTGATAAATTTTATGTTTTACACCACCTAATACTAATGCACTAATGTTCACGTCCACAGTCTTAGTAAATGGATATATTTAATTTCGTTTGCGGGTAGAAGTTTCCGTCTCGACGGCCCCACCCGTACTGGTCGCCTGTCGCGGTGCTCTGTGCTACGTCATCGGGCGCACAATATATATATATATATATTTATTTATTATTATTTTTATATATAAATATGTATATATAAAAATATATATAAATAGCGCCGCCATCTCTGAGGTTCCGGGTTCGATCCCCGGTCGGGTCAATGTAGAAAATGAACTTTTCTATATTGGCTCGGGTCTGGGTGTTGTAGTACCGTCGTTGTTTCTGATTTCTTTAACACAAGTGCTTTAGCTTAGCTACCTGCTTAGCTTACCTTAGGATCAGAGCAATGTTTGTGATGTTGTCCAATATATATAAATAAATTAGTTATTATATTGTTTATGAAAGTTTATGTATTTATTTATTTTTAAAAGTTAATTATTAGATATACTTATTGTTATTTATTTAGTTTACTGAGCACGCAGTAATTACGAACTGGGCCACCTAGGGCTCCAGCTGAAAATCATCGCTGCCATTTTCTGCAGCACATGCTGAGCTGGTGCCCATTAAATAGACACCACATTGATGCGGATCATGGTATGCAATCCTTTGTGATTTTTGTTGTTGTTTAATGTTGTTATTTGTCTGCCTTTTCTTTTTTATGTTTTTTGTATTTTTAATGTGTTCTACTTTTGTATTGATGTGTGTGTCTAATAAAATATTTCTCTCTCTCTCTCTCTCTCTTAAATATACGGGTGTTTTCTTTGATTACCAAATTACTTCTTTAAATATACGGGTGTTAGTGTCTTTTTTTTAACATTCGCCGTTTCTATGGCCCAACACGAGTCAAAAGACACCTCCGCGTATTCCTACATCGGTGTTCTAGTTGAGCCTGAATGCGGCCATTACTTTAGGCTGCTGACCATTCGGTCTCGTTACTCGGCGGATTTGTAAAAAAGCCTTTCTACCGCTGCGGGATTCCAGGCACCTGGATTTACTGTAGTCTGCAATTCTACAATGTTAGAGGATTTTTTTAAACTGCGGCTACAAAATCTCTTGCTTTTATAATGTGGATTGTTTAGATTGATGACTTTGCGACGCTGGATAAAACTTATCTGAAGTCTGTTTATAAGACTGGTGTTAATATCCTGTCAGTTACACTATAATACACGGCACATTTTGACGACCTCCGTGGCCGAGAGGCGAGCATGCCGGACTTTAAATGGCGCCGCCATCTCTGAGGTTCCGGGTTCGATCGCCGCTCGGGTCAATGTAGAAAACGAACTTTTCTATATTGGCTCGGGTCTGGGTGTTGTGGTACCGTCGTTGTTTCTGATTTCTATAACACAAGTGCTTTAGCTACTTACCTTAGGATCAGAGCAATGTATGTGATGTTGTCCAATATTTATATATTTATAATACACACACTATAGATTATGAAACAGTTTAAAGATGAATAAGTATTGGACAAAATTACATCTCCGGTTTTAAGGTAAGTAACTGTTGTGTTATATAAATCAAAAACAAAGACAGGACAAAATCACCCAATATAGAAGATTTTGTTTTTTAATTGACCCGATCGGGAATCAAGCCCATACTTCAGGGCCCTAACCATGAGCTGTTAAAACAATCCCAAATCTGTCAAACATTATCATTTCTGTCAAATTTTGTATGAAATGACGTACCAAAATTGACAGATTTGACAACTTTGAGATTGTTTTTAGAGTTCATGGTTAGGGGGCAGGGATGGCGAGGCCGCGTTTATGTTACTATATTACTCTGTTCTGTTAAAACAAATAATCTTATTTGTTTTAACAGAACTATCTATCTATATTAATCTGGCCACTTAAAAGAGATGGGCTAGTATGATAAGCGGTAGGAATTTATATCCATAACGATAGTATTGCGTTTGTAAAACCTCCCACATTACAGAATAATAAAAGCAGAGTAGCATATAAACCATCGAATTGCGCGTTGAATAGCTTAAACCCTCCCACAGCTCAGAAGTACTGAGGTTCTGAGTACTGGAAGGGTTTCCATAAACGCCGCGAGGTCAAGTCTGCAGTGCAGACTATGGCTCGGCTATGGATCGAAAAAAGGATGTAATTAATTGAATGCTTATACTGCCATATTAGAGGTATATAAGTCGTTGAGCCTAGAAATAGTTTTTAACGGCGTCTCGATTACATCTGGCTGTTACCTTGGTCACTTAACTTCTTATCCACTAATTTGCACTGGGCCCGCGTGGTGTTTTTTAACTTACCCGGTCGGGAATCAAGCCCAAGACTTCAGAGATGGCGAGACCAAGTCTGCAGTGCTCGCCTCTCGGATATGGGGCGATCCCCTAAAAACTTACATAATATGGCAGTATAAAACTTGGACTGCCATATAATGTAAGTCGTTGAGCCTAGTCAGAGGTTTTGACGGCGTCTCGATCACATTCTGCTAGTTAATTTGGTCACTTATCTTAAAAACCCCTTCACTAATCCGCGCTGGGCCCGCTTGGTGGAGTAAAGCCCAAACCATGTCCTTGTTACGTTGAGACCTGTGCACTGCAGTGGAACGTATAGATTCTTACCTATAAATAGATATATACTCTTTATTAACACTCAACCAAAGTAATTACACACATTTTTACAGAAAGACGTCAACTTTACGCGGTCTTATCGCCAACAAAAACAAGTTTAGTTAGTTTTGTCTCAACTTGTCAAATATATAACTTTTATATTACGTTTAACTTTTAAAATCCATTTAAGAAGAAAAATTATTCCAAGTATTTAAGACATATCTTAATGTCTTTAGTGAAGTTCAAGCAAGACAAATCGCTTACCTTGATTTTAGTTTCGACAGTTCAATTCAAAAGTTTTAATTTTATTCTGCCTCTAAAATTGTAGAATATAAAGACATTTCAAAAAACTTAGCTTTTAAAATTCTGATTAGGCTCGGTCTATACGCTGTCGGAAACCGTTAGCATCCTCAAGAATCCGTTCAAAAAACGACCTTATTGCATAAGCGATGGATTGAATCCGCGTTAACCTGGTGCGGTTTCCGGCTGGGTATAGACCGAGCCTTATAATGGGAATACTTTAAGGTTCGTACACATCTGATGTTCGCGTGCCGCAATCGTTGCGCATTCGTTACTGTTCTTGCGCTTTTTTATCTCTAGCTATTCACGCTTTACTAATTAAATCTAAGCAATTAGCATGCCAAATGTCCCTGTATTAAATATTGTGTTGCCTAGTTTTTAAGTTCTTGTTTAACTGACAATTTTCTAAGTGAGATCTTAACTCACGCAAGGCTCGTTTGTACTCCACTTCACTCCACAAACAGAGAAAAAGCAAGCGTAGGTTAAGCAAGGGGCAAATAAATAATTGTTTTTCGTTTTTATTTTATTTTATTGCTGGTCTAGCCAAATTAACTTGTTTTATTAAAATACACTATATCTACGTTCCACATATCGAAATCCCAGAGGCATTGTGAGCCCAAAACTTAAGGAATTATCAAAGGGTATTATCGGTATCTTAGTGTGCCATCTCCAAACTCGAAAATTTCGATAAAACCATCCCAAAGATTGCTCTGATAAAGAGTTTGAAAGCTGAACGTGTTTAATGTAATGGAGTTTCGTGTTCAGAAGTTTATAATCTATCACATTGAGTACATAACGTAATGTTTTAAAATACATTTTCAGCTTAAATTAAAATTTTAATTTCGAAATGATTATTTAACATATACATTAATTTGGAAAATATTGGAAAAAAGATATTTGGCAGCGTTAGAGTATCATTTTATTGTGAATAAAGTCTTTACAGTATAAATGTAAAAGCATGTTTGTTTAGCTTGATAAATGAGCTTTACGAAATAAGCTAAAATTTGGCAAATTAAGACTTAATTTAACAACACAAAGGATAGTTTTTGTGTTATCTTGTGAGAAGTATTCATTTCTCTTAGGCCTAATTCTAAAGTTTATATGCAGACCAAATCTAATCACGTTACAACTGAAGTACGAGTACAATTTAATTGTAGCATATATTTTTATGAAGCAGAACTTTCGTGGGCAACTATAACGACCAAAACTAAAACAAACGTTGCCTCACTAGGACATGGTTTGAGCTTTACTCCACCACGCGGGCCCAGCGCGGATAAGTGAAGGGGTTTTTAACGACCTCCGTAGCCGAGAGGCGAGCACGCCGGACTGTAAATGGCGCCGCCATCTCTGAGGTTCCGGGTTCGATCCCCGGTCGGGTCAATGTAGGAAACGAACTTTTCTATATTGTCTCGGGTCTGGGTGTTGTGGTGCCGTCGTTGTTTCTGCTTTCTATAACACAAGTGCTTTAGCTACTTACCTTAGGATCAAAGCAATGTATGTGATGTTGTCTAATATTTTAAGATAAGTGACCAAATTAACTAACAGAATGTAATCGAGACGCAATAAAAACCTCTGACTAGGCTCAACGACATAATATGGCAGTATAAGTTTTATACTGCCATATTATGTAAGTTTTTAGGGGATCGCCCCATTTCCGAGAGGCGAGCACTGCAGACTAGGCCTCGCCATCTCTGAAGTATTGGGCTCGATTCCCGACCGGGTCAGTTAATAATAAAAAACTAAAAACCGACTTCAAAATGAAACTAAAAAGCGTAAAATAATATTGACTAAAACATACCTAATCAGTTCTTTTTGAATTCGTGGTTACCGCCCTGCCCTTCTTTTGCAATGATTTGGGCCCGTAATATGCCAATAGATTGACAATGGCCTATTTATGATACACGACTATAAGCAAACCGGATGACTGCCACCGCAACTAATACACGTTGTTTAGTCAAATCTATAACAGCCAATTGAATTTAACCATCCAAATTTTAATAAACACTAAAATAGTCACTGGTTCAGAAAACATTGATTATTCATTAATAGCAGTATTGCTAGAAACTTGCATTGCTATGTTCTACATAAAGGTACCTAATAGCTAACTTCCTTATACCTTACTAAACTTCGTGATTCTGTTGCGCAAATACAAACTTATTCTACGGGAACATATATATTGATATTGATATTGATATATGGATTTTGGGGAAAAAACAGGTGGGAGTCGGATACGCCAACGAATGGTTCCGCACCATTATCTATACATTATTAGACACTATATTATAACCTCTTTGTAGTTTACCTGTTTATATCGATAAAAAACCAGCAGATAAACCACTTTTGTTGTATAGAAGCCCCACTTAAATATTTATTTTATTCTGTTTTTAGTATTTGTTGAGCGGCATAAATACATCATCTGTAAAAAAATAAACTGCCTAGCTATCGCAGTTCATGAGATACACCCCGGTGAAAATTGACAGACGGACAGTGGAGTCTTTGTAATAGGGTCCCGTTTTTACCCTCTGGGTACGGAACCCTAAACACATTTCCCCTTACTAAACTGCTGATCAACTTACATCAGTTTTTAACCTCTCACTTGTCGCCAAGTGAATTTTAATGCTATTTGTGTAGTCACTGGGCTCACGACTTTTTTTCTGCCATCGACAAGCTATTAAGTGGAATGTCTGTTTCTATTTTACTGAGTAATTATGTTTACTTGTTTCAAAGTCTGTATTATCAGCGCAGTCGAGTGCGACATTGTATTATTTTACTTTGCTTGCTTGCTTTGCTACTGCTAAAAGCAGAATAACTGAATTACTTCGTAGCCTTGCGTCCTTCTAAAAGTCTGCTAAAGACGACGTTTCTCTAATTAGATTTAGTCCAGCTTACGCAAGGTTTTATTCCTTTTTAGGATTCCGTAGTCGTGACCCTTATAGTTATGTCATGTCCGTCCGTCTGTCTGTCTGTCCGAGGTTTTGTTTGGAGACTGTTGATACTAGAGAGCCGTAATTTTGAGGAGGTTTGTACATATTGATCGTGATCAAAGTGGTAAAATACAATTTTAAAAAACATTTTAGGGTAGCTCCCGCTCTTAATTAATAAAAAAATCCTTAGAAGATGCAACAATCGTAAGGACTCCATCTAAAGTATATTGTGGTAACGACAAGCAACTACGGAACCCTACACTGTGCGTGGCACGACACTCACCGGGCCGTTTTTTTTCATTCATTCATTAAAGTCATCATCTATAGTAGTTTAATTTTTGAATTTTCCAAAAGAATTGCAAAACGCATAACATTAGTCTGTCAAAATTATTTTACAAGGGTGTAGTCAGGATATTTTGAAATTTAATAGAGTCAGAACTTAAGGAAGTTGGCTATTGATCAGCTACTTATGAAGCTGACTGGCTCTTTCAAATAAGACGTTTTTTAGACAAGACATCAGTGGTGCGTTTACAACACGTTATCTTGTAGTTTAAAGTGTGTTTTCGAGTCATCGTTTGCTGCAAAAAGCCTCGAAGGCTTATCAAGATTTTATCTAGGTTGACATTGATACTGTACGAGGTAAAAACAAAATAAAAACTGAACTCTTTGCGTACTATTGTACTGAATTAACGCGCAATTAATTTAGCTTAAATACAGTTGATTTCAACTAGTTCCAAGTAAAGTACGAAATAATGTTATTTTCTCTATTCAAAAAATAAAACCCTAAAGAAAATAGTTGTTAAGTATTATTAATGATTTTTTATTTATTTTGAGGTATGAAAAGGAATGGTTTGGAAGTTTTCCATCTTGCAAATGTTACCAATATTGTAAAATTTCAATGTTTCTATTACAAAATTACGCACTACTGCGGGGTAACCATGAACTCTTAAAACAATCTCAAAGCTGTCAAATCTGTCTATTTTGGTACGTCATTACATACAAAATTTGACAGATTTGATAATGTTTGACAGATTGAGATTGTTTTAAGAGTTCGTGGTTACCGCCTTGAACTTCATTGATCTGATCAATAATGCATAGTTATTAATTTTGCAAACTTTCAACTGTAATATTATTATTTTGAAATGACGCAACACGCAACATTATCAAAATAAATGCAAATCATGCACAACCCTCAGTGAACTTGCTCAGCTTTGTTTCACAAATCACAGTTCTCTCTGCCGACAAAAGATGGCGCTAGTGGTCCGTAATCGTAATTTCGTTTCCAATAACCGATTCCACTAGAACCCCGTTGCGAATCATGAAAGCGAATCGAACGATAGCCAAACATTTGCCATGAGTGGCAACGTAAATACAAAACCTTATTATTTGCAGTCCAAAGCGTCGTTGGCCGGCAGTGTGCTACGAGAAGTCGTAGCGTCGCTACGCGTCTACGGAACCTCGTAGATTTTTTCTACGACAACCGGCGTAGCACGGGTTATTGTTTTGACAAATAACATTGTGAGTGGTTTAGTTATTTGTAGAATGAAATTGGATTTGGATTCTATGAAATGTGAACTGAATAGTTGAAAGCAATAATCCAGAATATATTCTAGCACCGCTGGACGCCGAATCCGGTGATTTTTTGCAAATTCTAAAACGGTGAGCTATGGCATTTTATCCTATCTTAATAAACTTGTAGATCGTCTTGTGTTTTTACTTAGATAATCTATTGTGTAAAAACACAATGCCAGCATAATTTTATTTGTGTTTTACCCCAAGCAGGAGGAAGTTATTATAATCATGTTTCTGTCATAATTCTGTGGTTGTCAATTATTTGAATTTGATATCTCTGTCAAATGATGTCGGATAAAACAAGAATGTTTTTCTTATGAGACATCGTAGAATTATGGTTTAAATGCATTCAACCTGTTTTCATAACACATTAGACATGTGCCTATAATAGGAATGATGCCATATGACTATAGGGCTCAACGCATAAACTAGACACTATATTATAAACCTTATTCACTTAGCAAAAGGTCAAAAATTTATAAAACAATGTTTACTTATTAAACGGTTAAAATATTAAAAAAAAACATATGTTTTGTCTTATTGACAGATTTACTTTTTATGATTTCCCAAATTATCTGCTGATTACAAAAGTTTTAACTATGAAGTCAATATCTAATTCAGTTCATCTTTACTATACCTACTCTATTTTTTGTCTACGTAACTAATATCTAAGTAAGGAAAACGCATTTTCATTGTGATTTCAATATTTTCTCCATGGTTCAAGGTGTTATCGAGTAATTGATATTCATTCTGTATTTCCCAAAAAGAAGTAGACATTCCATAATTACTTGTCAACAAAGCATCAATACATAAACCCCACAATCATACCATTTATCTAGCCATAAACAAACCGAAGGTTCTACTATAGATGACTATAGTGACACGATAACAAAAACATATATTAATAATACATTATTGATATCCATTTTTGACGACCACCGTAGCCGAGAGGCGAGTACGCCGGACTATATGGCGTCGCCATCTCTGACGTTCCGGGTTCGATCCCCGGCGGTTCAATATAGGAAACGAACTTTTCTATATTGTCTCGGGTCTGGGTGTTGTGGTACAGTCGTTGTTCCTAATTTCTATAACACAAGTGATTTAGCTACTTATCTTAGGATCAGAGCAATGTATGTGATGTTGTCCAATATTTTTTAGTTTTATTTATTTATCCATGACTTAAATACTCATAACATTCGTAGGATTATTCGATTGTGCTTATATTAAACAGACACTTCTTGCGGGATTCGAACTAGCAACCGCCTTGCTTTTTAGTCCCCAGAGGGCAACACCAGACCAGGCGATCGTCAAATAAAAGGAAGTTAACTTTATGACATCAAAGCAACTAAATAGCGTAAAACTTTTTGACATAACAAAAGAGGGGATCCTTTTCCAAGAGGGGATATTGGTCGTATCTTTTATGTATGTTTAATAGCGCGCGACAAAGAAGGCTATATATTTCACTTAAATACTGTATTATGTATGACGTAGGTAGTGGCAGTAATTTATGATAGTTTACGTTTGTTCCCCTTCCCTTATCCTATTTCACGTGAGGGTATTTGACCATGAGCTCAGCAAGTCTGGATATTTGGAGAGATAATGTTTAGCTTTATGATCTTTTTTAGGGTTTCATACCCAAAGGGCAAAACGGGACCCTATTACTAAGACTCTGTTGTCCGTCTGTCTGTCTGTCCGTCTGTCACCAGGCTGTATCTTATGAACCGTGATAGTTAGACAGTTGAAATTTTTACATATGATGTATTTCTGTTGCCGCTTTATCAATAAATACTTAAAAAATAGAATAAAATAAATATTGAAGGGGGCTGCAAGTGCTAGCTACTTACCTTAGAACCAGAGAAATGTATGTGATGTTGTCCAATCATGGTCAACCGTACCACGACTTTGAATGGACAAAAGCGCTAGGAAACAGAAGAAAAATATTTTTCCTGTTTAGTAGCCTCGTTTTCTAATCACTGGCTATTGTTTTTTTAAACTGACTGTATCATATTGATAGTCAATTAATCATAAAGAAAATTTCACAATAACGAAATTATGACATCCATAACCAATCATGAATAATTCTAAGACATCAATTATTAAATCGTACACCTTATTTTAGCACCAAATGTACATTATAATTTATTGAGAGAATCAGATTTTTGTTTGCTTCAAAATCAATAAACAGTTCAATCAATAAGAAGCTTGCTATCGCCATACAAATTATATGGCAGAGGTGCGTTTTGACAGCTCAAAAAAGTATGTCAATTGATTGGTGGTGTCAGCTAGCCTATTTGTCAAAGAAAGTGGGATTGTTAACATATTTACAAACGACATTTTGAACGTTTGTTACAAACGTAATCGTACAATTACGTAATTACGTATAAATCATAATCATTAAGTAGTGTTATTTTTACGTCAAACTCTTAACCGAAAACAAAATAATGTTAAAGTAATACTGCTTTGAATGATTCTGGTAACTATCCAGAACATAATTTACAAGAGTTGGCTCTCAATTATTCGTTTGACTGTTTCTCAGATATCCCTGTGGGACCTTCGTGAAGAAATAGTTGGATCCAAAGTTTTACGCGGAAAATACCTTCCGTTTATGCCGGTGACGATAACAGCATTTTTATAAAATATAGGAATCTTCATTTATTAACAGAAGACAGAGATAAAGCAAAAGGAACAAAGAAAATCGGCCAAGTGCGCACGTTTTTCAGTGAACAGTGATTCAGAAGGGTACCATTCTATCAAAAGGGCAGAAAATCACGTTGTTGTATGGGAGCCCCTTAAATATTTATTTTATTATGGTTTTTAGTCATCAGACCTGCGTTTTCCGTAAGCCGAAAGGTCAGTGGATTGTATAGGTACATCCAGTATAATTCGAAAGTGCAGGTTTTTCACTATATTTCTCTCGCTGCCGAACAAGTGGTATCAGTTTACATAAGGATTGCTTTTTTTTATAATTTATTGTCAACACATCCTACAAATGTGCGAAATATGGTGCAATTTGTGTTTATCTGTCGTGCAATATTTCTGATTACCCTAAGCATGTTTCCTCTAGATTAAAAAATAATGTAACTACAGTTGATATTCCTAAATGAATAACAAAAAAATAAAAAAAATCTAGAAGTACATTTTAGGTTTTGAATGCACAATGCACGAACGTCAGGAGAAACTCTATTCGATTAATCTACCCATGGAATAGTTAAAGAATATTCCGTGGATCTACCATTGCTTTAAAAGCTGAAAATTACATAGAAACACCAACATTGTTATATCGGAAAGTAAATTCTGATAAATAAGTTTACGGCTCAACAGTTAATTAGTACATTTAAACGTTTATTACTATAGTATTGTCGAAAACAGTGGGATCATCTCTGCTCTGTTTGAGTGTTCGCGACTCGCGTGTTTATTTTAATGATACCATTTTATTATTCATGGAAGTTTAAATCTGCAGGAGTTAACAAAGTGGTATAACTAAGCCGGATGCTTTACCAATGAGATAGATAATAATATGAATTTAGTTTGGCTTAGTATTGCGTATCTATTACACCATTCATTAAAAGATAGTTACTATTTATACAGCATGTTTATTAATAAACGTGTTCTCATGATACTTTAGCGTTCTTCTTTGCCTGGCCCTTTCCCATTTTATTTGGGGTCGGCCCTCCGTATCATGCGTCTCCAGGTTGCTCTGTCCTGGGTCATCTCTTTGCTCACTTGAGCCTCCTTGAGGTTCTTATTTACTATGGACATCCATGTGATTCGGGGTCTTCCTCGTCCTCGGGGTTTACTTTCGATATCTAGCATTTTTCTGGTCATGTGATCGGATGGCCGCCTCATAACGTGTCCGTACCAACGCAGACGGCTATCCTGTAGTTTATCTGGGATAGGTCTCACTTTGAAGGTGCCTCTTATGTGTGTGTTTCTGACATGATCCAGCCTAGTTACACCATCTGCCCACCTGAGCATCTTCATCTTCATGATACTATAGCGTTGATACATATTTTTTATTTTATAGAAAACAATAAGCAACAATTTTTCTTGTCTCTCCCCGAGCAAGCAAGACAGAAATTGGAAGTTGCCAGTTTAAGCAGCATAAATACGTTAGTAAGTTTTTTTACGAAATTGGTTTCAATCAGAGTTTTTAATTTTATTTTTTATTTTTTATTTCTTAAACGTCTGTCCTCGATTTGCCTACACCGTGTTGTGAGCTATTTTGGCTATACCGCACGAAGAGAGGCCAACAATCTAGAAAAGCTAGTAGTAACAGGAAAAATTGAAGGAAAAAGACCCAGAGGCCGCAGCCCGAAGAGATGGTCGGACCAGATCTCCGAACAGCTGGAGCTACCAGTCAGCGCCGCCCTTCACCGGGCGACGGACCGTATCAGTTGGCGGCAGACCATGATGCGTCATAGAAGTCACGATCCTCAGTAATGGGGGAACGATTGAGAAGAAAAATTTCTTATTATTTTTATATTTTTAATTTAATCGAAAATGATGTAGATACATTAGCTTAAAGATATTAAGTCTCTGTTTATTTACATACCTACTGTTTTAACAATGTTTGTGACCAAAATGTGAATTTAAGTTAAAATTAAAAAGAATGGTTCAAATGGGGTGCACGGAAATAAAATGCAAGTTCAGCGACTGTCGTCGAATTGATTGAAAAAATAAGAAATAAATGATTTATTACAATACATACTTTTTTAAACTACATACGTACTTTTTAAATGATTTCAGTCAAGAAATGTACTTACAATTTGTTTTTTGAAGATTTTTTGGGTTGAATTTCATCTTTTTACATGACTGCAAGAGTTAACCTAATGTTTATTAAAACAAAGTATTGAATAAGTTTCCCAATAAACTGTCAACATTTATATTCAGAGGTAGCAAGAGTACCGGCTATTGAACTTAGAACCCAATTTACAATGTTATCGGGTCGTTACAGTGTGTCAATTACACAACATGCATCGGTCGCCGTAAGCTATTGCAATACCGATATCACACGGGACAGCGGTAACAAATGGCATGCACATAAACACCGCGATCTAGTGTTGTAAGAGACTCGAGTCCCAAAGTCTTATAATAATGGGACTTCTTCTTTTTTGGAGACTGAGGTCTTTTTAAAGACTCGAGTCCGAGTCCAGCTCAAGTATTTGAGACTTTTAAAAAAGACTTGAGTCATGACTACGAGAACTAGTGTCGGGACTGAGTCTTTTCAAAAGAACCTGGGACTGACTTTAAGCCAGCGTTCGTTACCACACGCCTACCCACCTCTCAAAATAAAAATATACCAAATATTATTACATAAAATGATATGCACATTATTATATCTATAGACTCAAAGGACTCAAACGACTGAAAAGACTCAAAGGAGTCGAAAAGAATCAAAGAACTCGAAAATACTCAAAGGACTCGAAAAGACTCATGACTTGCGAGACTAATAATTAGTCTATGACTCAAGACTATTATAGACTTTAGACTTTAGACTATTATAGTCTTGAGTCTCGAATTTGAGACTGAAGAACAAGTCTTTTACAACACTACCGCGATCACACTGCGGAGTATAAAAGAAGATGGAGGGCTCAATATTGGATTGTTTACAGTACTATTCAAACGTTTACGTATTCGCTTGATCTCTTTAGTCTCTATTACTGTAACCTTGTTTTGTTTTAAGGGTTCCGTACCTAGAAATGTGAGTGTACTTTTCTAAACTCCGTACTTAATATTAACTAATTTCAATCAAGAAAGGTGTTAATTATGAAAATATTTCTCTTGAAACGATTTTCCTTTCCTGAACTACGTAAAATTTCTGTCTTTACGATAGTATGCATATGTTAACATAGGCTAGTTACATTTGATAGGTAAATTAAATAGGGTATAATAGTGACCTGCCCCCCTAGCATGGCCAACAAAACATGATACGATATGATATGATATAGTGATCAATCCACACCAACTGTCAAAACAATGAACTTTTATCGAAACAGCGAGCATGTACGTGCTGGTGACGTCACGATCATGCTCGCTGTTTCGTTAAAAGTTTAAGATGGCGGCTATGTCATCTATTTTGACAGATAAATCACTATATAATAATCATATCATATCGTGTTTTGTTGGTCATGCTAGGGGGTCTGGTCACGTTAGGTTTGCATCAAGCTTTAAAGCGCGCGTTTGACGGTATCTACCGCGCGCTGTGTCAGTTGTAATGCACGACGCACACATAAATATTGCGTTCAGAGGTGACTTATTTCGCTATTTGCATAGTAGGCACGTTTCTATTTCAGCTGATACGGGGTTCAAATGAGTTTGTGCCAAGCCTTTAATTGTGCTATGTATATTTTTACTAACGTCAAAAATAGTTGGTCATAAAACTTGTTTTGCAAGTAGGGTGTAAATTGATGAAATATAGATAAGGTTGAATTACTCACTTTTATGAACTTTTCCACCTTCAAAAATAACACGCAGTATAGTAATTGTTTTTACATTTAGAACTTTTAATAAATTTTGTTTTATCTAAGCATTTATATTTTATAATAATAAGTATTTTATGTATGTTGTATGAAGTTTATACTTATTGATATTGTAATTGGTATACATGTATATAAAATTAAATTACACAATATGCACTCTGCACCACCTGAAGGTTGTCTGGAAGAGATAGCTTTTTAGCGACAAGACTGCCTAAATTGTACATCTTTCTGTAAAAATTAGGAACACCGACAGAACTCACCACCTAGTCCCGAAATATAGAAAAAATCGTTTTCTACATTGACCCGACTACACTGAATTGAACCCGGGACCACAGAGATGGCGACCCAAGTCCAGCGTACTGGCCTCTGGGTGTACAAGGTGGTCGCACAGTATTTATGATAAATTCATGAAAATGATTACTTTCATTATGTTCTAAATTATTTAAAGCTGTTACGCGTCTACCCTAGCCACTTTAAGACAACCAAATAAATTGGCAAATGCAGTCCGCAGCTGTAGCGGAGCGTTTATATGTACGTCGTTTGTTACCGCTGTCACGCTAGCGATATCGTCGCCGCAGAGGCACTATGTAAGAGGCACTTATGTGATATCGACAGCCTTAAAGTATGCCTATAAACATCCCACTGCAAAGCACAGGCCTCACCTCATCTATGAGGTGGTTTGCGCCGTCATACTCCACCACGCGGGCCCAGTGTGAATTAATGAAGGGGTGTTGTAAGGCCAGTGACTAAACCTTACTGTCAGATGTAATCAAGCCGCCATAGACCTCTGAATAGGCTTTTAAATCTTCCCTCTCTGACTACGCTTCTACGTCTAATGAAGCGATATCAGCTAGGACCAAATTTTAACATATATGTTAATATGTTCATAACATATTAATTGTTGAAGACGGATAGTGGCAAATAAACGGTTTCTGAAAAAACATTTTGTTGGTCATGTAATTGTGTATTTGAACAAAACACGTAAAGAAAACATAATAATTTGATAAACATCAACTAAGGATCAACAAATAAACGGACTACTCCAAGGAGTAGGTATTTATCATCGGCAGAAATTAGGGCTTTTTCGTCAAGAACCCCTCTTCATGTAATTACTCTATTCGGGCGAGTGAAAAGACGGACCTTTTAGACCCTTAGGTTTCTTGAATGGGCCGTATTTTGTCATACTGGCTTTTTGAGAGTTTTGTGATGGTGGCTCTGAAGAGCTTCGGTTTGTTGGAAATACATGATTAATGTATATGATACGGACAATGTAAATTAGGTTTTGAGTTTAATTCCGTTTCACAATGAAGATTACGGTATCACTGTTTGAGCTTATCTCGATGTTTTGCTGAAAAAATACGGATCTTTTTTCCCTGTCTTAAATCTATTTTATTTCGACGAAAAATTAAGTTATCCCAGTTTAGCTATTACAAGAATATCTGTTTTGTTAACGTTTTTCTAACTTATTTATGGCATACACTGTTCTTAATATTGTTCTTCTATTGTTCAAGTATGAATGATGAACGAATGTTTAAACTTACTAAATTTTATAAAATTCATTTTCTTCTGGGTAGTCTTGAAATGCCTCAACAATAGATAGATAGAAACTCTTTTAGCACAAAAAACAAAGAAGTCACAGTTGATATTTACAGAAAGATGTACAATTTAAGCGGTCTTATCGCTAAAAAGCGATAAATTTCAATTCAATTTTGTAGGATTAGAGAGTGTTAATGGCATCTTGTCAGTTTATTTGCGCTAATCGTTTTGGCAAGTGCTCCTTCGATATTAATCTATTTATGCTTACTTTATTCATAAATAATTATGTGGTTTGTAAAATGAAAATTTGGCTTATTTCTAGATTAAACAGAGGTTTACCCTCGAATAACAACTTACTCCAGCTTGATCGAATCCGGCCTAATGGCATAAATGTTATAGATATTAGTGGCATTAAGCATTATTGATTAAATAATGTTTAATTAAACAACTATGTTATTAATGTTTAATTGCAAAGATCTTTGCAAGGCTACCGATAGTGGTATATCGGTGGCTGAGTTTTGGTCTTCAGATATATGAAAGCAGGCTTTCATATATGTGAAGACCAAAACTCAGCCACAGACTCAGGAGTCGACACGCAAAGAAGAAGAAGAATTGAACAACCAACCAATGACGTCAATTAGCACGTCATTAAGTATCAAACTATTTCAATTGTAGCAGCACTAATTAAACAGTATAAATACTTTATCCACAGATGGGGAAAGTAGGATTAAAACATTTATTCATGTTAAATTAAATAAATTAAATTAAATATTGGACAACATCACATACATTGCTCTGATCCTAAGGTAAGTTGCTAAAGCACTTGTGTTATAGAAATCAGAAACAACGACGGTACCACAACACCCAGACCTGAGCCAATATAGAAAAGTTCGTTTTCTACATTGACCCGACCGGGGATCGAACCCGGAACCTCAGAGATGGCGGCGCCATTTACAGTCCGGCGTGCTCGCCTCTCGGCTACGGAGGTCGTCATGTACACAACTCGAAGTACTTCGAAGTATTGTTTACACAAACTCACTGGGAACAAGCCCATGTAATGTTTTCTCAGTTAATTAATAATGCACAAGGGGATTTGCGACTTAACGCGGATTATGCTATCGAAGTCAAACTTCTAGTTAGCCAACAAGTTCCTATAAGCCAGAGTATGGCAGCTTAAAGGATTGTCTGCAGTTTAAGCTCTGCATGAATTTAATATTACGCGACGGTGATTGACAGATGTAATGAAATTGATAGCGATATGATTGAGCGCACTTGGTCGCTTAAGTTCTGAGTTTGAAAGTCAAGGAGGCAATGATTTTTGTAGGATCAAGAGGGTTAGTGGGGACAAGTTTCGTCCTTCAATCGAAGTTTTTAGGCGATTTGTAAACGGCGGGGCGGGCCGGGCCGTCAATTTTATGGCGAACGATAGCGAAAGGGAATCCTATACTACCAACGCACACGGAGGGCAAAAAGAACGCGCCGCAGGTGCCTGGGCACTTGTGGCGTGATGGTGTGCTTTGTGTTCGCGGTGACTTGCTTCGCAGTCAAAAATACTGCCCTGCCCCGCTGTCTAAAGTGCCTTGGTTAAGGGTTCCGCACCCAAAGGGTAAAACGGGACCCTATAACTAAAGCTCCGCTGTCCGTCTGTCTGTCTGTCTGTATGTCTTGTCTGTCTGTCAGTCTGTCACCAGGCTGTATCTCATAAGCCGTGATAGTTAGAGAGTTGAATTTTCACAGATTATGTATTTTTGTTCCCGCTATAACAACAAATACTTACTAAAAAACAGAAAATAATAAATATTTAAGGGGGCTCCCATACAACAAACATGTTTTTTTTTGCCGTTTTTATAGATAATGGTACGGAACCCTTCGTGCGCGATTCCAACTCGCACTTGGCCGGTTTTTTTTACTTTAAGATCTGAGGGAGTTCAAGTCTCCTTAGCATACTGATAACAGATACAAATGATTTTGGCTTATCATTCCATATATGCATGATTATAATTTCGTTTATGATTTAGGATAATGTATCACAACTTGAAATGGATTGGCTTTAGGAGACACCTTGTTGACCCTGACAAAATTCTTTATCACAATTTTGCTAACAAAAGCCATGAAGTAAAATAATATTGTTACTATAGTAAAACTATTCATGGATCATATAATACCGTCATCGTTATTTTTGCGACACGCTTTTATGGAGCGGCAGTAAATAATTACGACGAGAGATCAGAAGCGGTCGTTAGAGCGACACATCGGTGTTGCCAGTGTTACGCAAACACGTAAAGTCCACTGCTTGTAATAAAATCATGTAATTTCAGAAATAAAAAAATACGGAACATAATTTGTTGTGACGGATGCTGTATCTTAATTTTCAAACCTCTACCCTACGGTTAGATAAACTTATATGGAATAACATGGACAAAGATCTACCCTAATAAAGCACTTACCCAAATTGCTATAAGCTGCTTCCGTTAAAAAGCTTCATCACATCACATCACCAGCCTATATCAGTCCACTGCTGGACACAGGCCTCTCCAAAAGGAGGATTTTGCCATAATCGCCACGCTTGGCAGGCGGGTTGGCGATCGCAGTTTGGCCAATGGTGGAGAGGAGACGCTGTTGCCCGTCTTCTTGTGGCGGTTCTCCTGTGGTCGCCTCTTACGACACCCATAGGAAGAGAAGGGGTGGTGCAATTCTTTTAACGTGCCGGCACCACACGACACTTAAAAAGCTTCCTGTAGCTTTAATGATCATCCACGCTACATATCCCAGCTCAAGTAATCAAAATCTAAATCCCTTCTTTCTTAAAATTGTTGTTGTGTCTCCAATGGCGTTTGATTTAAATTCACAGGTAGAACCCTAAATTCACAAAAAAAGAAAGTCAGAAACCGCAGATACTCAATAACCAGTAATGTAATATCTAAAGCGTTACCTACTTACGATCTCATCAAACTTTCGCGTTCATTTTTACGTAACGCTACGCATCGAAAGTTTTCAGATGTATTTGCCACAGTTCAATATGTTTGGAAACATACGAAGACTCAATCGTGGCGTGTAGTCGTCTTTATTTTCTCTAAAACAATTTTAAGTTTACGGTTTTGAGCAAGTAAAAATATACCATGCATGACTTGCGATGTTCCTTCTCTATCCTAGTCTACAATTTAGTCCAAAAGCGCTGTATATAAAACTAGGACATGTAAAATTGCCACAGTGTTCCCAGAAAAACTTAAATTATCTAAAGTGAAACCATAATTCAAAAAAGGAGACGAGGCAGATATGGGCAACTATAGGCCAATAATACTTATTCCGGTAATTTCTAAAATTTTCGAAAAAGCTATGGCTAAAAGGATGAATTCGTTTATTGCTCACCATAAAATTATTAAACGGGAGCAATATGGCTTTCAAGAGGGCAAATCGACATCCCTTGCCTGTTTTACTTTAGTTAAATATTTAACAGAAGCTCTTAATGATAAACTTTTGACATTGGCTTTATTTCTTGACATGTCAAAGGCCTTTGACTCAGTATGTCATAAAATACTGCTTAAAAAGCTTTTCGATTACGGTATAAGAGGTGTAGCGCTTAATTGGTTCGAAAGCTACCTCTGCAATCGGCAACAGTGTACTGAAATCACGCGCATAGAAAATAAAATCAAGGTTACATCTAGGTCCAATTACAAAACCGTGAAAGCAGGGGTACCTCAAGGAAAAGCAAAAAACCTGCGTAAACTGCGACTTTTAGATTCGCGATCGGCGATTTTGTTTGCCACTACATTGATGGTGCATGGTGTTTTGGCGACTCCCTGCAATTGAACGCGCGAGATTAACATAGCCACTAACTGTCCGTCTATGGTTATGTGATCGAACTATAAGAATTTTATGAAGTCTGTCGTTGCTTTTTCTTTTGCCGTGGTTATTGGTGCCGTGTGGTGCCGGCACGTTAAAAGAATTGCACTACCCCTTCTCTTCCTATGGGTGTCGTAAGAGGCGACTACAGAAGAACCGTCATAAGAAGACGGGCAGCAGCGTCTCCTCACCACCATTGGCCAAACTGCGATCGCCAACCCGCCTGCCAAGCGTGGCGATTATGACAAAATCCTCCTTTTGGAGAGGCCTGTGTCCAGCAGTGGACTGATATGGGCTGGTGATGTGATGATGATGATGTGATGTGTCGTTGCTTTTTCTTAGCCAGCCAATTCAAAGGCCGCAAGACGACAGACCTAACTGGGTTGAGTTTCCGTATATTTTCACTCTAACACCATTATAATAACCTGGTAACTCGACTTACACATTCGGAACATGGTTTCTAGGATTAAGAAAAATCGGTGCAACTTTGAGAATAGTCACTAGGGCGCTGTTTAGTAATTGTGTAAATTGTATTTACTTTGTACAAATGATAGAAATAAATTACTTTTAAACTTTCGCGTTGCATAATTTAAAACTCAATGAAACGGGAATTAACGCGATCATAATTTAGGTACAAAATGTTACCTCTTTTGCTTGACGTTTTGATCCACTTTTATTCAAGAGTTGTGCGTGAAGCTATTGAAATCAAAAAGTATAAAAATTTAAATCGGGAAGACGGTTTATAATTATCCGCGACATGGAATCCAGTAATTAAAAATAAACAATCTCGTTTTGTTTCGCGATCGAGTTCTCACCTGAATACGGACGCGGCGGTTAGTGTGCAGAATAGGGACACAGTCAGTGTAGTGTGTGACGGTACTTGGCGTGAAAATAATATTATGAGGGTAGATGAAGAATCTGCCTCTCATACGGAGTGAAGACATCGCTGTTCCAGTCAGCCTGTGACCACGGTCGGTGTAACCCGGTCGAAACGTCAGGCAAAAGAGGTAACATTTTGTACTTAAATTATGATCGCGTTAATTCCCGTTTCATTGAGTTTTAGATAGAAATAAAGTTTAATGGAGTGCGTAGGTATTGGTTTTTTATAATATCAGAAAGGGTGTCTTTTAAATCTTATTTACTTGTTTATAGCGATTTGTATTGTGATATTTTTAAGTAATTTCTCTTTATTTCACATCTCTACCTACTATTTTACCACGTGGAGACAATTTGAAAATGTTTGGGTCTTAAACGATTTTAAAGCATAAATGTATTTTTTTTTAATGATAAAAATATTAGGTATTCTTTTAGGTGATAACATTTTTACACTGAATAAATCTGATTAGGACAAAAATAATATAAATAAATATTAAATATAACATCACATACATTGCTCTGATCCTAAGGTAAGTAGCTAAAGCACTTGTGTTGTAGAAATCAGAAACAACGACGGTACCACAACACCCAGACCCGAGCCAATATAGAAAAGTTCGTTTTCTACATTGACCCGACCGGGGATCGAACCCGGAACCTCAGAGATGGCGGCGCCATTTAAAGTCCGGCGTGCTCGCCTCTCGGCTACGGAGGTCGTCTAAATGTTTTCGTAATATCGAAAAGTGACAAAAAAGTAATTTCTCTTGAATTTGGTGGTACAAATAAACAAAAACAATATTTAATTATTTAAAACTATTTACTAACTATTTACTTAACAAGCGAGCTGTGATTTCTGAACTGTGTTTTATGAAAGAACATTAGGTACTACTCGTAATTTAACCTTTTTTTTTCTCTATGCTTTTAGTATCATTTACAGACATCGTAAACGTAAAAATATTAAGTTAATTTTACGTTTCGTGTGTCAGCAGTGTCATCAATAATGTAAGTCAAATTGACGTTATAAGTGATAGGTTAAAAAGTGTTAGTAAAATAAAAACATTAAACCCAAAAAATACAATGTAAATATTATTTTTTGTAACGAAATTTTAATGTAAGGTCTTAGCAAACGATCGACGTCAAAGTTTAAAAAAAGTAGCTATTATTTTTTCAGTCAATAATGCTCTCAGCATTTCAGGATTATGCTAAGTGGAACTTGACACAGTTCGAGTCAAGTCAAGGGTCAATACAAATTCCAATTACGGCTATAGGTAGAAAAATCTCGAATCTTTTGAACAATCAATGAAAGTGAACATTGTCTCTAATTGTTACTAGATGTGACGTATAATTTAATTGTAAACAATAATAGTAGTTTTTTACTAAAGATGTTTTTTTGTTGGTTGGTTAAAACAGTTCATGCTTAATAAAATCGCATAAAATTAAATTTCAAAATAATATGTGAATTCTAAGAGGTGAGTCACAAATTTTCCTATATTTTGACTTATTATGCAAAATGGTATTAATAATATAAATGAGTTGTATCAAAATAAAGACGTGTCATTTCTGAAATTTCCCATTTAGTTAGGTTTGAATAGAATTGTAGAGAAAAAAGAATACCTACTTATACGAAGATTTAAAAAAATAGGAAAATGTAGTGGATGAATTAATTTTATTCTTCATGTCCGCAGCCTTTGCATTAGTTTAGTTTAACATAATAGACGATCTTAAGTCAAGAATTTTATTACTTTGTGTAAAAAGAAGAATCTGTACCTGTGAATTGCAATATTATAACCAAAACCCTTTATTAGTGATTAATGGCCTTACTACAAAAGATAGACTAGTGTTGAACACTTGTCTAAAGATGAGTCAACCAATTTGAAATGTTTCTTAATAATATGTCGCGAATGTGTTATGTGTAAACATTTCAATTTGGTTGATTAATCTTTAGACAAGTGTTCAACACTAGTCTTTTTTTGTAGTAAGGCCATTAGTATCTAACTCATATTCTTACCTACACTTTTTTGAATATTATAATAAGATTAGCTTATGATCACTTCCAGAAACCTGACATCTGCGTAGAATGGGACTAACGAGGGAAAATGTATGCGCATACATTTTGTACACTCGTGACCGATTGAATGGCAACGTCTCGGTTCGGATTTGTATTTCTATGCATTTATTCGGTACGCGATTATGTGCGTATATTTTGAACGATATTGTACGAGTTTCTTGCAGGCGCGTAGGCGTTCTATGGGAGATATTGCGAAAAAGTAAATGATTTAAAAAAAAAAGGTATTCGTGCGTGGCTGTTTTAGGAGATTCGCGCTGTTTAAATGTTATCAGATTTTAAAACCATGACTGCTGGATCCGAATTAATGATAATAATGAACCGTTGTACGGTTTATTATCCATAATAGGAAGTAGCATACGATAACGTTACTGGTATTTAAAACAATCACTTTGTCAGTAGTCTGAAAATACATTTTGAAACTTACTGTACTATAAGAATCATAATATGGATTCGGCTTAAGTCTAAAGCACCCGAAGTAAAAATTTATTAGTCACCGGAATGTAAGTAGTTTCTCGTCATTTAATCACATTACCAGCCTATATCAGTCCGCTGCTGGACACAGGCCTCTCCGAAAGGAGGATTTTGCCATAATCGCCACGCTTGGCAGGCGGGTTGGCGATCGCAGTTTGGCCAATGGTGGAGAGGAGACGCTGCTGCCCGTCTTCTTATGACGGTTCTCCTGTAGTCGTCATTTAATCAAATTCATAAATAAACGAATTAACGTGTTAACGGTAGCCTTGAAGATCCCTAAAAAGTTAAAGTTGAAGTCTCAAAATAATAAACAGTAATTGCTTTAGTCTACGCTAGCGAGTCGCTAGCATAGACTAGTCGCTAGTGGCGACTAAGCACAGGTTTATTGTATTTTTTTAATTGTTTTTTTAGACAACATCACATACATTGTTCTGATTTTTAAGTAAGGACTTAATGAAGACATACGAACTTTTTGGCCACGTTGATGAGCGAGGGAAAACTGACTCACGGTGAAAACAATTTTTGGTGTTGGTATAACAAGTTTGTCAAATTATGCAATTAATTACGCAACCATTTGCACATCTTTCGCTTTAAGAAGTGCCACCATTCAAATGATGACCGAGCGCTGATTACATGAAGCATAGACCCTAAAGAGCAGAACTTCATTCACTTTATGCCACATAACTTCTGCCACCTCAACTGTGACTGTTCTGTTTAGTATGGGCAAGAGTTAACGGGACTAGTCAGTTCATATTAAAATGTGAGTAAAAAATAGGCCAAGTTCAAGTCGGACTCGCGCACAAAGAGTTGCGCACCATTATCTATAAAAACGAGAAAAAACACGTTTGTTGTATGGGAGCCCCCTTAAATATTTATTTTATTCTGTTTTTTAGTATATGTTGTTATAGCGGCAACAGAAATACATCATCTGTGAAAATTTCAACGGTCTAACTATCACGGTTCATGAGATACAGCCTGGTGACAGACGGACAGACAGACAGACGGACAGCGGAGCCTTAGTAATAGGGTCCCGTTTTACCCTTTGGGTACGTAACCTTAAAAACGAGAAAAAAACACGTTTGTTGTAGGGCATCCCCTTAAATAATTATTTTATTCTGTTTTTTAGTATTTGTTGTTATAGCGGCAACAGAAATACATCATCTGTGCAGAAAATTCCAACGGTCTAACTATCACGGTTCATGAGATTCAGCCTGGTGACAGACGGACAGACAGACAAACAGACAGACGGACAGCGGAGTCTTAGTAATAGTAGGGTCCCGCTTTACCGCTTGGGTTAGTAGGTACCCAACCTTCTATTGATTCAAAGTTTCTCGATCATATCTCGATAAGTGTGATGGCGCTATAAATTAAGCCGTCACTTAGAATCATTCATGGCTTTACTTAATACAACCGCTAAACTGAAAGAGGCGAATCAGCTTAAGGTCACCTAAGCCGAGGCTTTTAAGATGCTTGAATAAATTATGCTCCAACTTGCTACGTCACTTAGGGCTCGATCACAGTGGTAATTTGCAAGCGTTATTAAGCGAGGAGCGAATAGGTAACAAACATGGCGTAAATGTGCAAATACACATTTCAGTAAATATTTTAATCCTAGTCAAAAATCATTGTATTAAATCACATATGCACACGCAAGATAATTGAGCTTGCGTCACAGTTTCACGATCACAATAGTGATATGTATTTCATATCGTTAAAATTAAATATTTAAAAAAAAACCCGCCGATGATTTTCAAACGGCTGATTAGGTCATGTTTACCTTACCATATACTTTAAATATCATTGAAGTAACACGGTACCAAATTTCGAATCGATCGGATAAAAGGAAGTTAGTCAGTTTCTCTCATCATATATAAAAGAACTGATGATCTTGACACGGCTAAACAGAATTTTTTGAAACAAGGCATAAGAACACTCGGGATAAAATAATCTATGGCACAAAAAAAACTAAACGAAAATCGGTTTATCCGTAAGGGAGCTACGATACCACAGACAGATGCACAGACAGACACGTTAAACTTATAACACCCCTCTTTTGTTGCGTTGGGGGTTAAAAATAAGAAGGTTCCGTTGATGTGGTTTTGCATTAGAAGTACAAATTTTTAGCCAGAGTGTCGTCCAATCCCAGCGGCGCATACCAACAAATTTAAATTGTGTCGTTATGAAAATACCTACCTACTAATCAAGATGCTTTTCCGATACATTTACCGATACTCAATAGTAGTCAAGTATCTGCTAAAATCTGCTCTGGCTGGCTCTGCGATCGCGTTGAGCGAACCGTCTTCATGGTACACTGCGCCATAACCCTTAATAGTGAAGGGAACCTTCAAATATTAAAGTTTCAAAATTTCGGTACTTATCCGGGGTTCAAAGAATTTTCATTAGACTAAAGTGGAATTCATTTCCGTTCGATCGCGAACTTCCAACTTTGGGGTATTTCATGGCGGCCAAGGATATTACAGGAATTTTCATAATCCATCAGTGAATTATCTACATAATTTAGTTCGGACCCGAGTTAATATTCTGACGAATTCCAAATCTTTGTTATTTTAATAGTTTTAGTTCGTTGAGGTTTAATGTTGCAGGCTTCTTAAGAGTTTCGCCTCGTTAATGAACTCGTATTTTAACTTATGCACATACTTTACCCTTCGACGCTCCGAAAGATTTATGATTTACAACGTATTTACATTTTATATGCTAATTCATAATTTTAAAATGTTGTACGATTATTGTGCTACCATAAAATATTGTTTCCAAAAAAGTTTAGAAGACAGATAACATTATTTACATATTAGTTTTTGGTACTCATTCTGTACTTTATACGGTGCCGGGAGATGGAAAGTAATAACCGAGGATCATCATCATCATGATTTCAGCCACAGGACATCCACTGCTGAACATGGGCCTCTCCCAACGATATCTAGATCGGCCGGTTGGAAGCGGCCTGCATCCAACGTTGTCCTGCAACCCTTACCAGGTCTCCACCTTGTGGGTAGACGTCCCACGCTGCGCTTGCCGGTACGTGGCCTCCATTCCAAAACCCGAGGATCTCCTGCACAAATTGTCTTAGGCCTTCCCCCACACAGCGTCTTTCGAACCTCGACGTCGTGGCAGTGTCCAATCAGCGTCAAATAAATGCCGCTGCGCAAGCGTTGCGTCGACACTGATTGGATGCTGCCACGACGTCGACGCTTGAATGAATCTAGTGTGGGTGATCTGTGATTTGAATTGAAGGAGCCCTTACGACACGACCAGCGTTCCGGCGGTATAACTCGATTTAATCGCTCGATCACTCAAGTTACTCGATCAGACAAGCTTAAACAAGCAAACCAAATTTGATATCGGGTGTAAATTACCATCTGCCAACAAACGAACATTTTCACGTTATAAAAGCAGGTACATTTATTTTAACGAACCAAGCCAAATGTACCTCAAATATTTTTCTATTATCTCTCGCCCATACACAAGCAGCCATCGAAACCACTCAAACGCCCGCCAGGACGACGAAATTGGCTGTCCTGTCGCAAAATAGATTGGCACACTTACAAGACACAGATACCGACACTCTGTTCTCTATTCCAAACACTGGAAGCTCGAATTTGAAGAGCAAATCGAGTTTTAAAGTTTGTTTTCCAACCGTTTAATGTCTCAGAAGCTGCAAAAGGTACATGAAAATGTACAGATTCAGTATTTGCGAAGTAAACTGTTTTTAGTACTTGTTTTGCTATTGAAAATTTATTCGTGCCTACAAAAGCCGAAATAAATAGACTTCAATTTTGTTTTTTCTTTCATTTCGTCTTCGTTTTATAGCGTGCAATCTCAGAGGGTGCATATTTTATTTGATGTGTCGTATTTTTTAAAAATTACTTATAATAATAAAAAAGACTCAAACCAAATGTTCTATATGAGCTCAGTGTGGATGTCAAGCCTGCCAATTAACCTCTTTTATTAAATAGTTTATTGTTTTAGCTGCGTGGGACGTCCGCCCACAAGGTGGGCAGAGTACCTGGTAAAGGTTGCAGGACGACGCTGGATGCAGGCCGCTTCCAACCGGCCGATCTGGAAGTCACTGGGGTAGGCATACGTTCAGCAGTGGATGTCATGTGGCTAAAATGATGATGATGATTGTTTTAGTTAGGTTTTCTTAAACAGTTATAATGTTAAGGTATACACAAATTTTTATTTTTTGTAAATATTTTAAGTAAATATTTAAACCGCTATACTTGGACGTCTACTGTCATATCAATATGAACATCTATCTAGTAATCTAAACAATTTATTCTTGTTTTTAACTAACACTAAGTCTCTACTTGAAAACTAAAGAAGAAAAAACTTAAAGAAACTTGCTGGCAGGTTAACCACTATTATCATGCTAGGAAACAATATTTCCGTCATTCAGTTACACCAATTATTCTCAGGAGTTCCGTTCGTTGGTTTTTCTTTTGAATAGGCATCAAGAGCAGGGTTCGAGGCTTAGTAATTGGACTGTCACGGTATCGGAAACAATATTACAGTACTACAAAACGTGGGAAACTATTTGACGTTTTATTTTGGAATGAACATTTGTTTTTGTAGCATACAAATCTATTGGATTGTGATAGAAATCTTGATCTTAAAAATGGTGACTGGTGAGATGAGAAAATATCTTTAACATAGTATTAATTATAACCATGAGAATGTTTTTTTACTATGCCATGAAAATTGGTACAAGTTGACCTCTTTATCTACCTTAATCATTTACCTTGGCAATAAGAATCATCTGTATTTGTTTTTCTGTTGCAGCTCTAATTTTATTGTTATTCTGTATAATACTGTTTATTTATTTAATCCAATCTGTGTGATCTGCGGGGTAACCATTAACTCTAAAAACAATCTCAAAGTTGTCAAATCTGTCAATTTTGGTACGTTATTTCATACAAAATTTGACAGAAATGATAATGTTTGACAGATTTGAGATTGTTTTAAGGGTTCGTGGTTACCGTCCTGTAATCTGTACAAACCACAACATAGATATTTTACTAAACCCTAATTACTTATAGTACATGAACGCCATGTATAAGTTACAGTTGTAGTTACAGGTCACGGGAAAGGTCGTTTTCTGAATTGACTTGAATATTTTCATTTCATCAAAAGAAACACCAAGAAGTCTACAAAACAGAAGCGAAACTAAGCAAAGAAAAACAGGCTTAAAATAAAAATGAATGTCTCTATAATATCGTTCTTAATTTTAAACTAAGTCGCAGAACAAATGCGACAGCTCAGGATATTCCCCCGGCGCCTGCAGTTAGGTACGTTGTTAGGCGTCAGTTGTGAATATTTTATAGAGTCTTTGTTAACGCTTACTGCTGAGTGAAGGCGACTCAGAAGGCCTACTACGAAAGCGTTTCGTTTGTTCCGAAGTATAAACCTAATAAATTTGAATGATCTCTACTTATATCAAACCATTGAACATTTAAAAACAATTAAAACGGTCGGGTATTTTATACATCAAGTTTGAGTTGTTCATTGCATATTTTGTGAAACCCTTTGTTTGACTCAAAGAACAAGAGAATTGATATTAAAATTTATAGGCTAATATGACTGAACAAACGAAAAGTTTTTATAGTAGACCTTCAGCCCCATGACCAGTAGCATGACCAAGAAAACACGATATGATAATGTTGTCTTTTATTTACACGAACACGATACATTCAAATGAAACTACTTTTTCGGATTATTTCGCGATTCATTAATATTTTATTTACAGGTAGACTGAGACCACGAACGCTGTAAAGTGTTCGAAACGTCAGGTTAAATAAAATGTTAATAAATCGCGAAATAATCCGTAAAAGTAGTTTCATTTAAACGATATGATAATATGATATAGCGATTTATCGACACCCAACTGTCAAAATATGAACTTTTATCGAAACAGCGAGCATGACTGTGACGTCACCGGTAAGGACATGCACGCTGTTTCGATAAAAGTTCAAGATGGCGGCTATGCGTATCATATTTAGAGTGGTTATATCGCTATATCATATCATATCGTGTTTTGTTGGTCATGCTAGGGAGGCAGAACGCCGGTTTTCTGTACGTCTTTTAAAGCTCTGTGGGGAATCACACTGCACAATTGGTGGTGGTGGTGGCTGCACAATATCCCGATAGGTGAAGTTTCGTTTTTGGTATTTTCAGTGATTATTTGATTACTCATTCAGTCGTTTTGACACTGCTCCAATAATCACTTGTTATATTCTGGTAATTGGTCGTTTTCATTGTTGTAGATTATTGAATAATCACAAGAATTGTATCTCTTTTGAAAACGTTACCTCTGTGTAGTTAACGTCATTTGCAAATACATTAAATGTTTATTTAACGAGTACAAAAAATAATTGAAATTTATATTTACCCGCCACACTGAACATTGGTTGACAATGTGTTGACGAGACAAAACATATAGGGGCCATGTGAGATAAGCTTTGGCTGTAATTCCAGATTTATTAGTTAGGTATATTCTTACAGAATCTAGTAATACCTGTATGACGACCTCCGTAGCCAAAAGGCGAGCATGCCGGACTTGGCGTCGCCATCTCTGAGGTCGCAGGTTCGATTCCCGGTTGAATCAATTTAGAAAAAGATATTTTCTATATCGGCTCGGGTCGAGGTATTATGGTACCGTCGTTGTTTCTGATTTCTATAACACAAAAGGTTTAGCTATTTACCTTAGGATCAGAGCAATGTATGTAATGCTGTTCAACATTTATTTAATTATTTATTATTCCTTCTAAGCGATGATCTAATGGTTAAATACCTAGAGCCTTTTTTATGAGGCCGAGTTAATTTACAAGTTAGAAATTTTAAAGTTATAGAAATGTTAAAATTATTTAGTAAAAATCTAGCCAAAATATAGATGAAAAACTTCAGACTTACATAAATTAGCTTCCCATAGTACTTACGCTTCTAACCTTAAATAATATATCTCCGAAATACTAATATTGTTAAAACGTAAGTATGGAAAGCGTCGGCCATGAATATTTTACTAAGTCATTGTAAACGCGTAGCTGTTGTTTCGTCTTTACTCTGAATATTTTCACCCGAGACAGCTAAGTGCCGAGCCGGGCATAATATTAAGTGAAGATATTGTTACTTAACACCTTGAATGAAATACTAATACTACGGTTGCAATTTTGTTTTTAAGCCGATGCTTGCCGCACCATGTACTCTAATTAAGCGTTTTTTTTTAAAGTAAAAAAGAACATGCCTAGTAAAGATAAATTGTGATAATTGATAAAGTGTTTAAGCGAGACGCCAAGAGAAATATTAGCTGTCTTATTTCAGAGTGCATTTGCTAGTCCGGGACTAAGGTTACCCTATTATAATAGGAAAAAGTTCACTTTAACCCACTGTACTAACGTAGGGTATAGAACCGTGGGTTACCCTAAGTCCCAGACTAGCAAATGCACTCTGAATAAGAGACAATGAATATCTAAGGGACTGGCCATGTGCGCTTGGCTTAATATCCTTGCGCAGATCTAGACTTACTATAAGCACTAATTAACAAACAAACATAAGTCTTACCACTCTGTAAAATAAACATCTTTCTCCATGGCACCATATCAAAATCGAAAAAGAAGTGCTGCCGCTGCATTGCTGCTGAGTTCGAAATCATTCCTTTAGGTACAATAATCATGCTAATAACAAAAATATTTGCTTTCTTGCGGTTTTTGAACCCATGACTGCGTTGGTAGTCCAAATGAAACTAGACCAGCCGACTCTTAAGTCGACGGGACAAATTGCAAGGAATATCACATGCCTTAGCATATGATATTCCTTGCGATCTGTCCCGTTATAAGTCCGGGTACGCTTGACTATAATAGTGTACAAAAGACGCACTCTGTAAACTCATTCAAATAAAACAAGCACTTCTTTATCAACAGAGTGATCGAGGCATGGAACAAAATATTGCCTGCATAAGTAGTGTCAGCACAAACTACTAACCAGTTTTAGAACAGACTAGACAAGTATCTACGATACGATACGAGGTACTAGCCCAGCCAGGATCAAAGCCTGCTCCGGTCAAACCGGCATACCAGGTAGCACATTTTATAAGGAGGGACACGCTCTGGGATGGGATAGGACGGCCGACCAGCCAACCGACCGCGCAAGTCGGCTGAAACCAATCGACCACAACCAAGTAGATATGCATCCTGAGCCTGGTATAGGAAAATGGGTAAAGACGGGTTTATTGTTGTTAGGATTGAGCGTTGATGATGATGGGTTGGGCAATCTGGCCTTGGGTGTTGTGGTTTTTTCCTGATGATTATGTTATCTTGTTACTTGGTTTGGCTTGCTAGTTGTTCTGCGTCATTATTTCATGAGTGTTGTTGTTTCGTATGAGCTTCTGGCGTCGGATTCACTGTCAGTTTCTTCTGTTTCGAATATTGTTTAAGCTGCTTGTCTCACCTCCTTTTTGTTTACGGCTAGGTGTTTACATTCTATTAGGGTTTTATTAAAGTATTTCAGATCATGTGAGAGCGAGTCCTTCCACGAAAATATGGGCCTGCCAATCTTTAGCCTATTTGCTTTGAGTTTTATAGCGCTGTGGAGTACGTGTAGCTTCGTTTGCTAATTCGTTCGTAATATGACCGTAGTAACACAGTAAGAGAAATTTTATTCTCTTGCTCATCAGAATTTGGTGTAGTTTTTGGTTTTTCGGTGGAGATTTGCTGTGGCTAAGCATGTCTCTTAAAATGATCCGCTCGTACCGTCTAAGCATGGATCGGTTTGCTTTGGTTAGCGCGGCGGCCTTTAGTCCATACGTCATTGTAGGCTCAATGATCATTTTATACAATAGTCTTGCCATTGCATCTTGGTTTTTCTAATAAAAAGGGATTAGAATTTTGGAGTTTTTAGCTCCTTGCTTGCAGCGGGTTTTTATTGTTTCTCTTCTGCTGTGCCCTGATGTTATGTAAGTGCTGAGCTATTTTATCTCCTCGAATGGTTGGATATTAGTACCATCTCTAATTTGGAGTATTTGAGTGCGCCTGCAGGTATTTGTCGGGTCACGGATCAAGATTTTCGATTTTGTGGTATTGATTTTTAGTCCAACAGTAAGGAGGAGTTCTTTGAGTCGGGAATAAAATTATTTGTAGTTGTCTAAAGTTTGTTCCTAAAATAATTATATCGTCAGCAAATGATAGGCATATCGGTAGGGATAATATTAGGTCTTGATTGAGATGAAGGAATGGTACTTCTTCTTCTAGAGTTTTTTAAAACGTCGTCATAAGAATAGTAAAGTAGGCAACCTTGTTTGACTGCTTTGCCTTTGTTAATAAACCGTGTTTGTTGTCCAAACCACCTTATGCATGTTGATTCATTCATACAAGCTTTTATAATCCTATTGGTAAAAGTCTTATTAGTCCTGGACACGAGGATGTCTTTCAATGCATTTAAGTTTACGGTATCAAAAGCTTGTTCTATGACGATGTCATGACGTTTGTTTTTGTGCCTTCCCGCCATTTCTCGTCGAGAATTCCACGGAGAGTAAAAATATGATCACCGGTAGATCTACTTTCTAGGAAGGCTGCTTGATAGTTGCTTAGGCTTTTAGTAAATTTATCAAGACGGGACAGAATAAAGTTGGCGTATATTCTATAGCCAGTACAGTACGGCATGTCGAAATGCGCTCATATTCGTTAGTCGATTTCGGGTTCTTTTTTTTTTTGGTATCGGAATTTGGACGGTTTGCGTCCAGGCTGATGGTATGATATTGCTTTGCCATGCATTCCTAAAGTTCTCCATTGGGTCTGTGAACATCTCGTGGGTAGAGCTTTAAATAGTTCCGTGACTACTTGGTCAATACCTGGTGCTGTGCCGCATACTATTGATTATTTTAGCAACTTCTTCATTGCCTAGGCCTTCGCAAAGGTCATTTATATTCTCGTTCTTACATAGAGATATGGCTGGACCTTAAGATTTTGATAGTTCCTTTTCCCAATTAAAAATAGGTATATATGTGGTCTTCTTCCTGTATTTTTCCGTTGTTTTAAATCTTCGGTAAAAGTTATATGTGGATTTCATACGCTAAGAAGGATGCATGCTATTAAGGTCCTTGAAAAAGGATTAGAATTCGCGGTCTTGATTTTTTCAATATGTACTGCAACTTGGTGCGACAATGTTTTAACTCTAGTCGGGATGTTGTATCACGCGAATGTCGGTTACGAAATTTAGCTTTCTGTAATTCAGCTAGCGCAAGTCTGTGCTCCTTAGATATGTTTGCTACCTTCTTGATAGTGTTAGTAGCACTTAATTTCATAATTTCTATAATCGTATCCCAAGGTAGTGGTCGTTGGTGTTGATTGCTAATATTCCAGGCTTCAGTGGTCATTTTAATTTCATTTTGGATTTTTTGCGGATGGCTTCATGTTGTAGTAGCTCATAGTTTAAGTGCCTGTGGTTAAAATATTGGTTTACTGGAATCTTATTGGATTCTCTTGTTGCTACCGGAAAGTGTCTTGTGAATTTAATTTTGTTTGAGTTAGCTCACCCATGATTAGTTTATGGTCTGAAGTTTTCTTATTAGGCTCTCCTTTTATAAGGGTGAATAGACTTGTATTGTTTGCTTTTGTAAGTATGTGGTCGAATTATGATATTCTTTTGCCCGATTTCCACATTTTTTTACAAATTGGTCTGCCAAAGGAAGTATCCCAGCGTAATTTTTCTCGTCTGATAATATCGATAATGATATTACCAATGTCATTGGAGTCTTTGTGTAGCAGATTGTTTCCAATCTGACCGGGTTCTTGGAGCTCGTTTACATCTAGGGATCCTATGTGGGCATTGAAGTCACCTAGTAGTGTCAGTGTAATGTCTTTTGGTTTTTGTTTTATGGTTTGCAGTAAGAGTAACCTGGAAATTGTTTTAGTAGCTGCCGCCGTTTTGTTCGGTATGTAGGCCGTGATTATGAATAGCTTTCTGTTAAAATGATTTATTACTATGGATGCAGTCATGATATCTGGGTAGCTAATTACGTTTTTTATTTGCAAGGTTGTGCTTTTCTTGACCACGATGGCCAGGCAACGGCTTTTGTTTGATCCTGACAATAACCATTTGTACTTTTTAGAGCTGTATGTTCCCGGGAGCATGTGGGTTTCCTGTAAGCAAGCGTTAACTATGTTTTTTTTTTATTTGAGATGGGCTAACTCTTGACCCCAATCTATGTTGTTTTTATTTAGGAAATTATCAATTTCGTCTTTCTTTTTGGGGTCTGCGGTGCCTACGACGTTCCATGTGCCAATTTTTAGGTTACTTGGCTGTCGATGTTATGTTTAGGGCGAGTTGATGTACTGACTAGGCGATATCCGGTTTTGTCTGCATAATCCTCAATACTCATGGGGGAGCTAATCGAGTCATTTGTGCTTTCCAGTGTGTTTTGATGTTGGCTCTTCTCATTATGTAATGCCTTGTTTACTAGCGTAGTATATTCGTTTCCAGAAATTAACGTATATGAGACTATCATAGTGGCTACCGTCATAGATGAGGTTTATGTCGCCAACAGAATCGTTTGGATTTTTTGGCTTAAAGACTAATAAGGTCGATCTATTTTCATTCTGATGAATGTTGATATTTATATACCACCCCATTCCCAGTCTTTGTATTGCTTTGCAATGTAGTAACGGTATTGTAATTGGTTGTCTGTGTCAACGTTGCTGGCAATAGCTATTTTTATTGTATCGTCGTCTTGGTTTTCTTCCACGTGTCGCGCAAGATCACGTCTCACTGCTCCAGGGTCTAGTGTGTGTGACTGATATTGCCCTAAACAGACAATTTCCATCTCCAGCTACTTTGATTATTGCTGTTGATATTGTTTGGGCTGTGAAGGAAAGCTTAAATCTAGTATATTAGAGACTTATGGCTAGTGTGTAAAGGTTGCAGAATTGTTATTTATTAGTGTTTTTGTAAGTGTTGGTAATCCTTGTTGCGTCATTTTTTATGGGTTTGCCGTTTTTTGTTGGGTCACTATACTTTTCAGATAGGTTCAATGGTAACCAGATGTGGCTTAAACCCGGGGTATTGATTTCTTGCTTTTGTATTATGCAAGAAACAAGAGTGTTTTTAATGGGCTCTTCTTTTTGCTGTTTCTTGTAAATTTAAATGTTTTGTTGAGTGAAACTATGCTATACTAAGATTTATTGTTACCAAAGATGTTTGCTTTGTTTCAGATTTATGTTTAACATGTGTTGTCTTTTTCGGTATTGAGACTTTTTGGCAATGAGCGTAAGTTGATAGTCGATTGTTAGAGTTACAGAAAACTTTGCTTTATACCTCAATAATTTTTAAGTACCTACTTATATTTTATGTATTTGTGGTACTTTGAGGTGATGTAAGTATTATAATATTCTAGAGACTTCGGTCTGAGGTTTGCTGTTTGAGTATTGTCCTATTTAAATCTATTGAAACTAGTGATTCTGATAGGTTCGAAGTGATCGAATTTGTTATTCAATTCGCAACTGTTAGGTAGTTGGTGTTTGTAAGGTAAAGGACTGATCTCACCGGGTTTGCGCCTACACGCGCAGTAGCTGGGCTAGTGTGCCTTACTCGAACTCTTTGCAACTCGCCACAGGCTTAAGATGTGAATGCGATGGTCTCTCCTTTCCCTGAGGCTGCACTGGAGCACTCGTAAGACGATTGGCACAACAACACTATACACACTTGGCTCACACACTTCGAGATAGCTAAAACCTATGCAAGAATTAAATTACGGAGGGTTGATTCTGAAAACACTTATCCCGCGTTCCGTTGATTATTAATTTAAGTTTAAATGTTTAATTTAATTTATTTTAAAATTTACACACTGGTTATTGACTTCAAAGGCTAAAGAGAAATTGCAATATTATTTTCAAAGACAGGGCCCGCGCGCTGGGCTTTGGATTTTAAGAACAAAAGATCTTTTTGTTTCGGGCCACTTGCAGCGCACGTGTTGTAGGCGACCACTCGCGACGGCTGACCGAATAGAACCTAGAACAGACTAGACAAGTATCTGGAGGAAAAGAAAACTTGAACTATGATAATGAGATGCAGGCTGTCACCAGTTGTTTCAACTGCCTGCCTGTCAATAATAAATATATAAATAAAAAAACCGCACGCGAAGCGTCAATTCCGGTCGTTTTGTCATCGCTTAGACAATGGATCTACGAGTAGATACTAGTCTACAAGGCATGAACCTTTCGGTTGGTACAAAACGTAGCTTTAACTTTTAACATCCCCTTACCTTTACTAAACATTCCCCTGCAATTCTACGCCATTCTATCTGCTCGTAACGCAAAAGCAAGTAAAGAAGTTTTGTTACTTTTATCGCCACTAAAATCGAGCGAAATGCGAAATTCTATAGAAAAGTTAACAACAAAAGCTGTTTTGGTGATAAACTTAAAAAGCGGCAGGTTGTTCGCTACGCTTCGCTTTGTTAGGAAATCGAAAATGACAATTCTTTTATATTTACTTGCCATTTTAGAACTGAGAATGTGACTTATGTCAAGTGCATACCTACCTAGCCTAACCATGAAAACTAAACAGTAGGTATGAACACAGTATACAGGGTGTTCAAGAGAATAGGACACTCCTTAAAACCACGTGATCAGCTGGTCATATACAACAACTTTTTCTATGGAGCAACATCGAAATCGAGTTTTTTTTTACCTTCTCCATACAAACCTTTTGCATACCAAGATGATAATGTATGGAGCATTTGAAAATAAAATTAACCCTGTCAGGGTGTACAAAAGAATGGGACACTCCTTAAAATCACGCGATGAGCTGGTCAAAATAAAATCACGATTTCGGTGTTGCTCCCATAGGAAAAGTTGTTGTATATTATGGGAGCAACATCGAAATCGTGATTTTATTTTCAAATGCTCTATACATTATCATCTAGGTATGCGAGTAGGTTTGTATGGAGAAGCTGAAACAAATTCTCAAAAAATATCTTATTATTACTGTGTGGTATGAATGTTGATTTTTCGTATTGTATCAGAAAAAAGAAAACAACGAAGTAATATTGTTTAAAGACCTCAATGTTTGTCCCCAGTCCATTTTAGGTACAATAAGCATTATTCTACTTATTGATTTTATGAATATAATGTTCATTATTATTTTGAAGATAATTGTTTATGTATCATATACCTACTCATTTCATGATGAGATTATATAGAGGTATGTTAGCTATTCATTTTAGAAGAGTATGAAAATACATTAGTAGATAAGTCAATTAACGTTCCTTTGAAATACTTGGTGATCGGTTTGATCCTACTACTAATTAAAAAGTTATTTATCTGATAAATAAATATTTGGCAACAGCACAAACATGAAATCAGAAACAACGATGGTACCACAACACCCAAACCCGAGACAATATAAAAAAAAATGTTTTCTACATTAACCCGACTGGGAATCGAACCTGGGACCTCAGAGATGGTGACGCCTGTCTACTCACCTCGCGGCTACTTAGGTTATCAAATTAATAGTACCTGGAACCCTTTAATGGTTGCATTGATAAAAGAAAAATATATCTTCCGCGATTGAGCCTTCATGATGGTGTCTTTAAAAGAAAATACAATAACTCAATTCTGATCCACATAATTGCCATCCATCCAAACTATCGTAGAAAGAAATATTGAATCAATTCGTTTGCCATCCAACTCGGGTGCTCGCGGCATAAATCAAGTATCACTGTGAAATATGGCAGCGTCGCCGCACAGCATGTGTGCTTTAGAAAGTGGAATTCCGGGAATTGAGAGACGTGAATGTTACCATTTTTCCTGTCTTTATTTACGGGGTGAGTGTTTAGCGGATATTTATTACTATTTTCCTAGCATGACCAATAAAACACGATCAGTAAAGCGATTTATAGACACCAAACTGTTAAAATATATATATTTTTTAAAATTTTATTGAAACAATGAGCATGACCGTTACGTCACCGGCACGGACATGCTCGCTGTATCGATAAAAGTTCAAGATAGCGGCTATGTAGTATATCTTATTTTGACAGATAGGTGTCAATAACTCGCTATATCATATTATATCGTTGGGGCTAAACTCGACTAGGCGCAGAGTAACATTACTGTACAAAGATATTTTGATTAAAATATTACTTTTTCTTCTTCTTCTTCTTTTTTTTAATGGCCAATCCGTGTTTCCACGTTCGCCAGTGTCAAGTGAGTATAGTATAGCACTGTTTTTGGGAATAAGAAAATGTGTGCTTGAGTATTAAAATATTATATCACATTCTAATAATGTTTTTTTTTTCACTATTTCAAATTCTCAAGATGTCACATTTGCAAATATTGGCAAAAAAAAACTTTCACACACCGGTACATCAAAACATGCAAACATAAGTACTTGTTTTCAGAGAGCCAAACAATTGTATTTAAGTTTTTTTGCGCTGGTTCTCCTAGGCTTATAAGACACTAGCCCACAATATACCAACTAGATGTACTTGTAGCTCATTGACAGCAGCGCTATCAATGATAGTGATTACCGAAGATAAGCAACCCACACCGCGTGACGGGATGGGTGACCATTCCGGCCAAATATTACTGACATTTTATCGCAAGCATCTGCTTGCTTGAGAAGGTATGCTAAGTTGGTCACGGGTAATATCACTTGATAATACAACAGAAATATATTTATTTGGCACACAAAAAATAGGATAGTAATCAATAAAAATGTTACAATAAAAGCCGTGCCGAAAAGGACTACCGCTCAGTATTAGTCGTGATGAACCCTCTTTACTACTTCACTTACATCTGATAGAAAGGTTTCGTCACTGGCCTTTCAACACCTCTCCACCAATCCACGCTGTTTAAACCCGCGTGGTGAAGTATTACCCAAACCACCTCATAGTTGGGGCAAGCCCTGTGCCCTACAATGATAAGTTTATAATATGCACACTTTACTTTTTTTTTACGTCTAACTCACTCTGCCTAGTGAACAAATTCACATAAATCTTTATACCTTTTGATATCCAATCAGAAAAAAAACTTTAAAAAAATAATAATATAAAACGTATTAGAATTGTAATACAGAAGAAATTGGCTTAACTTCATAGTAATTACTTCCTGGTTGTTGCGAAGTTACGGCTTATCAGCCGTCGGTTGCATGGCACGAGGATAAAGTTATTTTTACTCTTAGCAAGTTCCTGAGTGCCGACGGAGATATCAATATACCAGACAGGTACAGTTTACAGCGAAATTGATAAGTAAGATACAAAATAAAAAAATAATTTAACATACTTATTTATGCCCGTGCTCTTCACACTAAAATTTGCCTGTTGCGGGTTTCAAACCCACCACCTTCTGGCTTTGTAATCCAGATCGCAAACTACTACACTAGATGTTCAAGACATTAAATAAATCATTTAGCAAAGACAAAAAATAGGTATTGTGGTCTACGCTGTGAAAATGATTCTATTAATCCCTTATAATATTATATTAAATGCCAAAAGCACATTAAATGCCAAAGAAACTCTGTCTGTATGTCTGTTACGCTTTCACGCCTTACCTGATAAACCAATATTGATAAAATTTGTCACCGAGATAGACTTGGGAATGGATATAGGCTACCTTTTATTACGATAAAAAGGCTTGCAGGGGTTGGGGACATTGGGGATGAAAGTAAGTATGGAAGTTGGTCAAGGACGACACATACCAAATATCCTGTAGTCTACCTACGCAAACCAAGTTGTGGGCTCAGTTCGTTATTTTATAAGTCTTTAAATACCATGAAGTTATTAATGGACGATAGTTATTATATTAAAATTTATAAAAGGTGTACCTAATTGCAATTCACCTAAAAGCTTTAAAACTTTTTAAAAATATGAGAAACTTAATTACTTTAAAACTTTCACGTTACATAATAATTTAAACTCAATGAAACGGGAATTAACGCGATCATAATTTATCCGATTGAAACGTCAGGCAAAAGAGATACAAAATGTTACCTCTTTTGCCTGACGTTTGGATCGGGTTACACCATAGATATAGAATGTACAAGATAGACAAAGGCTCATTGCAAATGATACAAAAAATGTGACACGTATGTGTGTGTGTAGTAGTGTTGTTCAAGCCACAAATTTTTTATCGATAAATTGCAACCGGCATCAAATTGATTTGGAACAAGTCACAATCGCCGCGGATCTTGAAGCACCTAAAGTTAAACTTAATCTTTAAACAAAAAAGAGGTGAAAATCAGTATCACGGAAAGGATACGGGGCTTTCTGGGCTTGTATGTGTAAAGTTAAGATATGGTCGAAAAAAGGTGATATTTTTGTTATGAAAACTTCACAGTCTGGAAACTGAGAAATCTGAAAAACAAGTTTACTTGCATTAAATCGAAAAATGAGTAATTGAATATTGTGAACAAGTTTATATAATGAAAAATAAGAAAACGGTCGTTTTAAATATGTCATCATCATCATCATCATTTCAGCCACAGGACGTCAACTGCTGAACATAGGCCTCCCCCAGTGACTCCCAGATCAGCCGGTTGGAAGCAACCTGCATCCAGCGTCGTCCTGCAACCTTTACCAGGTTGTCTGCTCAAATATTAAATATGTAACCTATTTAAAACAATTTCATATCATAATTTCATTTCAACATATTCCTTATATGATGTCAAAATTATTTAATATCCTCTAAATAAATTTAAACATACTTGATGTCACAATTCTTGAAATGCTTTTATTTTATTTAACTGACACCTGTGTTTCATTCCTAACTCTATTGACACAGAACGACATAATGTAAAACCGACCAACAATAGAGTTACAACAGGTTAATTTCAAGTTAATTTAAATGTTATATAAATTGTCACTTGGATTAAAAATTAAAACTTATAATAAAATCAAGCAAAAAAATATTATTATTCTAAAATTGTCAACTCTGAAAACTATGTAAGGCATATTTAAACATAAATAAAACAATCAAAATATTTATTTTTATACATATTTACACTTTTATACAATGTACATTATTTTATACAATATTTTTATACTTTGATTTTTTTAAAAGAAAATTTTGTTAGAAATTAAAATTTGTTTGTTTATACTGATATTAACAAACAAATTTTTTCAAGAAACTACTCGCCCCATCTCGACTTCATTTTGTTTGTAAACGAAACTATGTATTACAGCATGTGACAGCATTACATACATTGCTCTGATTCAAAGGTAAGTAGCTAAAGCCATTGTGTTAAAGAAATCAGAAACAACGAGAGTATCACAACACACAGACCCGGGCCAATATAGAAAAGTTCGTTTTCTACATTGACCCGACCGGGGATCGAACCCAGAACCTCAGAGAAGGCGACGCCATTTAAAGTCCAGCATGCTCGCCTCTCGGCCACGGAGGTCGTCATACTCTTAATTAAATTGAAATTGGAAATAAGTTTTTTGGGAAAAGTTGTTTGTTATCACGATTATTATCCTTTAAGTCGGTACATCACAAATAAATAATCTTACCGTATAGATAAAATTAACGACTTTACTTTAACACTCGTTTAGATGGTATTCTTAAAAAAATATTTTATATTATACTAAATATTTGACTAAACTATACAGAATTCTTTTAGTCGTTTATAAACAAGTTATATTTTAGATGCCCAAAAATAAAACTAAAATCTCATAATGTAATCACAAAAAAACAGTATTGGAGTGTTTTTTTTGTAAACAAACATGATAAATATTTTTTTAGTAATTGCTACTAATCTTCTATACCCACAAATGGCTGTCGATATTTTATCGATACTTACGACGTCACCGCTATTTCAATCCCTAGTGTAGACATACAATTTACTATTTTACCTAATATTTATTGTAATTATGTCTTTGACTACGAAATACACAAACACACACCAAACAAAGTTCATATTCTTCTGTAAAATCCAAGTTCTTTGTCGATTATAGTTACGAATTAGACACAAATTTGTTTCAAAATATTTTCATCAAAAAATGTATTTACCTGTGAAATGTGTATTTATTTGGGTTATATGTTCTTGTCACATCACAATTTATAATTGAACAGCACCCCATGTCTACAGAAATATTTAAATAAGTTTTCCATTTGTAATTTTGTATATTTTAATAAAATTAATTTTGACGTTTGAAATTGAAATCATTTATAGTCAGTTAAATATTTTTTTTGTGTCACATATGTACATTGACATCTGTCTTTTTCTATCTTGTAGGGTGCCCGCAAGGATATGATGTCTCTTTTCCACGCTTTGTCAGTCTTTAAGAGCGTAGCGAATCCTAAGTCTATGGGTTACACCGACCGTGGTTAATTCCCGTTTCATTGAGTATTAGAAACTTCTTCTTTTTTCATTTTTATGAAACAATTTTCTATTTCTATTTACTACACTTTCCTCAACGCTGTTTTGTTGCTATATCAAAGATATTTTAATTCATAATTATCTTGCAAAACCTGTAGTTACGAAAGCGATAAATTATGTTTTTAATGCTTGTACAAACTTTCAAATGCGAAGAAAACGATTAATCGGTGTTGTCAATGTGAAAACAGTATTATTAATAAATAAATAAATTAGTAGGTGAAAACTAAACGGTTGTATTTAGAATATCTGTATCTGTAAAATGTTGAATAAACTTAAATCGTCACGCAGTTTTATTTTGTCAATTGTCAAATGAGCCTTTATTTATCTATATTCTCATGTTGGCATTTTCAAGGCGTATAGATGGAAGTAGGTACCTATAAACGCGAAAAATATATGCGACAAAAACAACAAGGGTCACATTTCAGAATATAAACCTTCAGTATCATCACTGCCAAATTCACTGGCTTATCTCAAACATCTGCACCTGTCCCTACTTAACAAAAATGCTGGCGAAAGGTATAACATTTTAGGCGGCCCGGGAGAGCATCAATTAAATTGTAAGACCCATTTAAGTCCATATGACGTCGATGACATGACTGAATTTGGTTGAAGGACTTGACAGTGCCGCAGAGTAGAAAAGGCAGTTGATCTAAAACATTTCATGTGTAATCTTAAAGGATCAAACACGACAATTTCTAGGACTATAGTTACCTCAATATTTATCTTCTAACAACAGTACAAACTATCACAGTTTCTAGAGTTCCGTACCCAAAGGGTAAAACGGGACCCTAGTACTAAGACTCCACTGTCCGTCTGTCTGTCTGTCCGTCTGTCACCAGACTGTATCTCGTGAACCGTAAAAGTTCTTTAAAAGTTCAAGTTGAAATTTTCACAGATGATGTAGGATTTTTGCTGCCGCTAATACAACAAATATTAAAAACCAGAATAAAATAAATATTTAAGGGGGCTCCATACAACAAACGTGTTTTTTTTTTTGCTCGTTTTTATAGATAGGTTATGGTGCGAGTCCGACTCGCACTTGGCCGGGTTTTTGATTTATTATTCTTTTTCGCCTTTGTCTTATTACCTTATTGTCAGCGGGGCCTTTGATTTAAATAATTTGTCAATTTCTAATGAAATTACATGCTATCCCCAGGTGGAAGACACAAGAATGAGATAGATTTCATATTCAGCAGTCATAAAAACATCATAAAAGACGTGACCGTCCTTAATAGTTTTAACACTGGCAGTGATCATCGTCTCATTCGAACAATTGTAGTTATTAATGACAAACTAATGCGATACTCAAGGATAAGACCAAAGAAGACCAAAATAGATACTATCGCGCTCAGAACAAACAAGGATGTCTATCAACAAAAGCTGCAGGAGAAGCTCCTGAACATAGGCACCGACACCTTAGACATCGACGAACTCGCTCAACACTTGCACAGTACCCTATACACAACAGCAAAAGAAATAACACCTAAAGGCAAGAACAACCGCCCTAAACTAAAAGATCAAACAAAAAAGTTGCTAGAGGATAGAAGGCAGTTAATAAACCAAGGTCTTAATAGAACTGATAGGTTCAAACTACTTTGTAAAGAAGTGAGGAAAAGCGTCGAAGAAGATGTCGAAGAATATCGCGAACATATAGTAAAATCTATTATTGAACAATACAAAGGCCCAAAAGTGTTCAGAAAGGCACTCTCTATAGGAAACCAACAAATAACAAAACTGCTAGATCAACAAGGAAATTTAGTCACAGAAAAGAACAGGCTACTAAGAGTTGTTGAAGAATTCTATGAGCAGCTCTATACACCTAAAAGCACGAACAGGGTTGAAAACATAACCAAAACCATTATGAACGTTGGTTCCGAAGATGTGCCGGAAATTACAAACGCTGAGATTGAATATGCTCTAAGAAAAATGAAGAACAATAAAGCTCCTGGAGAAGATGGCGTTATTATCGAAATGGTTAAAGAAGGCAGGGATATAGTAATCCAACTCATTAACAAGCTCCTAAACAAATGTCTTGAAGAAGGGAAAATATCCAAAGAATGGGAATGTGCAAAAGTCATCTTGTTATTCAAAAAGGGTAACAAGGCAGATTTAAGCAATTATCGCCCAATAAGTTTGTTATCTCAGCTCTACAAACTATTAACTAAGATCGTCACTATTCGCCTTACCAGTAAATTCGATTTTTACCAGCCCTTTGAGCAAGCTGGATTCAGAAGCGGCTTTAGCACTATGGACCACATATTGACGATGAGAACTGTGATCGAGAAAGTAACAGAGTACCAGATGCCTTTGTGGATAGCATTCATCGATTACAAGAAGGCATTTGATAGTGTGGAGTCCTGGGCGGTGACTCAGTCATTACAAAACGCTCGAATAGACCATCGATACACAAAATTAATTAAAAACATTTACGACAATGCAACCATGAGAGTAACTCTGATGGAATCTACAGAACCAATAGCAATTAAAAGAGGTGTTAGGCAAGGAGATACACTTTCCCCAAAGCTATTCACACTAGTTCTGGAAGATATATTCAAAAAACTCTCATGGGAAGAACGTGGTCTAAATATAGCAGGAACTAGACTGAGTAACCTTAGGTTCGCGGATGATATTGTTCTTCTCACGGACAACCCTGAAGAATGCTCCAAGAGCTGAGCGACGTTTCTCTACAAGTTGGTTTGGAAATGAATTTAAACAAAACCAAAATAATGTCAAACATACATGGAAATAACACCACCATAACCATCAACCAAACCACCATTGAACATGTAGAGAAGTACGTATACTTAGGGCAGGAAATCAGAATGGGTAAAGATAACCAGTGTAATGAGATTCACAGGCGAATAAGGCTTATGTGGGCAGCCTACTCGAAGCTGGACTTTGCTTTTAAAATGAAACTCTCTGCCGAACAAAAAGCCAGGATATTTAACCAGTGCATCCTACCGGTGCTCACTCATGGTGCCGAAACCTGGGTTTTCACCAAAGACACCATCAACCGATTGGAAGTGGCCCAGAGGGCAGTAGAGAGAAAGCTAGTAGGAGTGACACTAAGGGACCATATAACTAATAAATGGCTTCGAGAGCAAAGCAAGGTCGCAGATGTAACTAAACGAGTAGAGCACCTTAAGTGGAAGTGGGCGGGACATGTCGCCCGGAACGACAACTCCTGGTGCAAACGCCTCCTTGATTGGAAGCCGTGGGGAAATAAACGTCCGAAAGGTAGACCTCAAATGCGCTGGAAAGACGACGTGAAGAGAGTTGCAGGCACGAACTGGATGCAAGAGGCTCAATGCCGAGTAAAATGGAAAATGTTGAAGGAGGCCTACACCAAATCGGTCGAGACAGGCTAGAGAAGAAGAAGAAGAAGAATGAAATTAACGAACAATGGCGTAGTCGCAATTTTTTGCGAAGTTCAACCAAGAACTAGAATCACTGAAGAAAAAAAATCCTGCCAAACAGAAGTGGGACCTGCTGGGCCATTTACACAGCTTGTCTCCTAAAAAAGGGACGAGAATCGTCACGCATTGACTGCTTATTGATGGACCACAGTTTTAGTGTAAAACTGGAGTAGAACATTGTTATAAGTAAACGTAGCATTCGCTCTCTTCCAAAACAATCGATACTATTCAATGATTTATGCTCCTTTGGCAAGTAGGTAGGTTGCTGAGAAAATACTTCAACGCTTTCACTAAATAATATTGAGTATTTATATTATATTCTTTTGTTAATTTTAGTAAGAAGGTTTCCTAGCCGATACTTTTTTTAACCCCAGACGCAAAAACGACGAGGTGTTATAAGTTTGACGTGTCTGTGTGTGTGTGTCTGTCTATGGCATTGTAGCTCCCGAACGGATGAACCGATGTTGATTTAGTTTTTTTTTGTTTGAATGATTAATTATCGAGAGTGTTCTTAGCTATGTTTGATGAAAATCGGTCCAAGATGGCCGCTGCGGCGTAACAAAATGGCGGATTACATATTTTTTTAAGCTCTCTCAATATGGGTATCGAATGAAAGGGCTGACTAGTAGAATACTATAGTACGCAACATTTCTTGTAAAATAAATAAAATAAAATAAATAAAGTTAAAGGACCAAAGAGTTAACAAATAGTTTACATATTATTTTTACTTTTTATATGTTGCTTTTTGAGTCGGGGGTTTTTAAAAATTTTATTTTTGAATAGAGAAAACATTATGCAAGCGATAAATCAGTCATTAAATATTTAAGTTGTGAGGAATTCAGAGTTTTTTTTGAGACACAAGACAACAAGATATATTTGGGCTGCTTATATAGAATGTCATCAAAGATGCTGTTCATTTATTCAATGAAATAAACTCCACCTATGTTGTCTGTCATTCTTACTTAAGAAGGTTAGAAAGTTATGCTCTCTTGTTAATGTCAAATGCAGATTCGAGTGACAGCTAATTAAAGCGGAAGAATAGGCAGAAATTAAAACATCTTCTCTTAAAAACACATTTGACTGCGTTATAATCTTATCTCTAGTGGCAATAGAAATTGACATCTGCCAAACGAGTGGGTAATTAAATACCTATTAAATATAAAGAAACTATAAGTCTGACATTATCAGGATGTTAGGTATCACACATTCTTTCTCTTCTGTTGGTAAAATTCAGTATACTCATCTAACCTATGCTGTGTGTTTGGTCCTTCCGAAAGCCAATTACAGTCACGCGACCCACCATTTGCGTTAATCTACGTGATTAACCTTTTTGCAGTACTAATAGCGATTTTTGCCGTCGGTCGTGTCACTCTAAACGCTGAGCTGAGACCAGTTGAAAAGTGATTTCAGGTTGTTTTGACCCTTGACGTTGCGTGACTGGTAAGTTAGCTTTGAAGAATGGTTATTTTATTGTTGGGAAACAAATGCAGGCGCATAAGTTTCAACGGTAGCGCTAAATATAGATAGATTATACAGGGTGTAATGTTGAACGAGGTTGGTCGAATATAACCAAATCGATAAAAAACTGAATGAGTTACACTCGAGTGGATAAGGTTCTGAATGTATGTAATACTTTAATGTTGTTGATTTTAAAATAAAGTTTAGGCTGAGTACTATTAGATCTATGAAAAATTGTCATATGTGATGTAGTATTTTTTTTTTTTAGTAATTCCATGCAAGGTTTAATTGAAGATAAATAACACTTGAAAAAAAACATCGACCTCAGGTGGGACTCGAACCCACGTCCCATCGCATACCGGGCGTACATATACATATAGCTACAACATTACAGCGAGAAAAAACACTTGAGGAATTTCATCTTGTCACGTGATGTCCTCGGTAGCTTAGTGGTCAAAGCACTCGCCCGGTATGCGATGGGACGTGGGTTCGAGTCCCACCTGAGGTCGATGATTTTTTTCAAGTGTTATTTATCTTCATATGTGATGTATTTTCTAAAACTCTTAAAAATATTTATTTATATAGAAAAAAAACTGGCAGACTTATTTTGTAAGCAAAACATCAGAAACATGAGCACTTTAATTGTTTTACTGTCATAATTTTATTCTGTTGTGTGTTTATTTTGCATGTAAAGGATTTATTTATTTAATTGATTCGACATGTCACATGGTATCGTCACGGTAATATTATCTAAATAATATTACCGTGGTATCGTTTTGTTTTCTTTTATAATAATCATCATCATCATCATTTTAGCCACAGGACGTCCACTGTTGAACATAGGCCTCCCCCAGTGACTTCTGTCATCGGGGGGTTTTCGCTATACTCGCCACGCTTGGCAGGCGGGTTGGCGAGCGCAGTTTTTTTATTATTTCGCACGCAGACGCTGCTCCCCGTCTCGTGCTACAGGATTTAGTCGCCTCTTACGACACGCCTCCTGCCGGCGGTGGGGAAGTGTATTCTTACGGCCGTCCCCACACGGCACGGTTATTATAATAATAATAACTTTTTATTTCAGAAATTGCTTTCGACGGTAATTTGACGCATCCCATCAAAAATTTAAATGCTACTGATCTATAAAAGTTAAATATACTAACAGCACATTGAACGAGTATTGTAACAAAATTAAACATTTACAATTCCGCCCAATTGACCTAGAAACGTGAAACTTGACAAGGAAAATACATAATTTGTGGTTATTTTTTCAATCAGAACATTGCTTATATCATTCATAATTCTGAATATTTTTCTTTTCAATCTAGGATACTATTACTTGTAAGTCTGCCTAAATTGCAATTAACTCGATTAATCAAACCAAAGAACACACTAACCTTTTTAGGGTTCCGTACCCAAAGGGTAAAACGGGACCCTATTACTAAGGCTCCGCTGTCCGTCTGCCTGTCTGTCTATCCGTCTGTCCGTCTGTCACCAGGCTGTATCTCATGAACCGTGATAGGTAGAGAGTTGAAATTTTCACAGATGATGTATTTCTATTGCCGCTATAACAACGAATAACTAAAAAACAGAATACAATAATTATTTAAGGGGGCTCCCATACAATAAACGTGTTTTTTTTGCCGTTTTTATAGATTATGGTACGGAATCCTTTGTGCGCGAGTCCGACTCGCACTTGGCCGGTTTTTTTGTTTACATTTATTATTTTGAATTTATAAAAGCCTTTATGTTCATAGCGTCTTAAGCGAAATCTGACTTCTAAGAATTCTAAGCCCTCAAAACATCATAGACCATTTTTTATACCTAATTCTATAATAGGCTTAGGTACATGCTCAGTTTAATGTTTTTAAGGCTTAAAAGTCAGGTTTCGTTTAAGTGGTATAAACATTGACTGGATATTTTATTTGAAAAAGACTTTAAATTTCACATTCAAATTCTTGTTATTTTTAATAGCCGTATAACATTGTTGTTTTCTGTTAAAAACACGAGTCAATTAGCAATTACTTAGTATTTTTCCAATGCTTTTTAATTCTTTACCAACTGTTCTGAAGGTTATATTTAATTAAACCTTTACGTGACGCTAGTCACCGAGAACAGTTAAATTCCAAGGAAAATCGTTCAGAAAATTACAGAGAAACGTAAACAAGTCGAAGACGAGTAAAACTAAACATCCGAACAATGTAACAGTTGATTAAAATAAATCGACGGTTCGAGTGTTCCGGTCGTTTGTTGTGATCCGACTCGTCGAACGTCATTATTCATTTTAAGGGGCGTTTTGACTTTACTATATTGAAGGCGTTTGCTTATCGGTAAAAGAAAAAAAATTAAGCGTTCCAAAGGACATTGTTCTGCGTCCATACAATGTTCGCCTAAGAACCAACAGTGAAAAAAAATACCTTTCCAAGTCCGAAATTACACATAATTGTATGTAAGAACAATAACTTCTGACGGACACTTCTGAAAACATAGATATTAGCAGTTATCATAGAGATTTTGAGGTTATGTTTTATTTTTACGAAACATTACTATGTTATTGCTAATGTAAGCACTTCAAGCACATTTTAACGGCTATTCATAATAAGTACCTGCTTGTTTAATATTATTTATATACATATTTGTATAGTTTGAGCAAGATGTTTATAAGTAATACTGCAAAACATGTATCATGATAAGGCTCGTCAAATATTAGAAAATGCTATTTTCCATCTTGAGATAATGACCTAAAGAGCGCTGCAATGCTAATTTTTCCCCAGATTTAAAGAATACAGAATGCAAGAAGCAATAATAAGTAGGTATTGCTTCTTGTTTTAGCCTAGCACTTAAAGATATATAAATAAAACTCAGGTTGTGATTACTTATTTTATTCATACCAAATAAATACAACTTATACCCTCTCATTTCAAACAAGTCTGGCCATGTCTGTCTTTCTAAATGGAAGCTACATATACGACAATTGCTCGGTATATAGTATTTGTGATCACTAAAAAGACTTATGCGTAACGTAAGTGGAACTATTTGTTGTGACATATCTTTACAGGTTGGAAAAATGCAGCAAGAATGAGTGCCAGGAGCTCTTGAGTAGTTAGGCAGTGTAATTATGTCAGCTTGTGGCACTGATACTTCAGTTCTTGTCTGATTCAGAGTGGTTTATGCATGCTGATAACATCTATGACAAACAAGATCGGATGGTTGAACCTGTAAATATAAAAAAACTATAATACACAGTATACTTTTTAACTGAAATAAAATGCATTATATAATTCATAATCAATATAATTATTTACCTGCCGCAGCTGAACCCAATTCCAAATGATGTGTAAAACATGGAGGTTGATTTCTGCTTGGACTTCGTGACTTCAAGCATTTGTCAATGAACAACCACATATTAGGCATATGTTTTGATGACCAACAGTGACAGTAGAATCTTGTAAGTCTTCTACTGTTGCACTTCTCTCAGATATCAAATGTGTGACACGCTTCACAAATATAGTCCGCTGAAGTAGCCTGTAATATTAAAAATATTATGAGTGATTCATTGACTGGATCGGTTTTAAGTAATAAAATGAAATGTTTCTACTTTTGAATCAAGCTGAACACTTACCACTCTTGGTATTATCTGTTGTTGTACTCGTAACAGAATTGCATTATCTTCTAAAATATGTCATCTCATTCTTATCAAATTATTATTACAGTTAATGCATCTCAACTGTACACTCGAGGCCGCAGTACCTCTTGATGATGACGGCAAAGAGTAATGTTTTACAGCTTTTTCAGCTCTTTGCCAGCAAGGATGACAAATGTAATGTGATGCCCGAACCTAAATTAAAATAAAAAAAAATACAAATAAATGATAATATAGATCTGAGTACCTATCTTTAATGATTCCCGTATTTGAATAAAAATAAACATGCCTGCCATGGTAGAAGTCTTTCAAATATGATGTTCCTGATATTCACATGATGTTGAATATCAGTCCTCAATGTGATCAAGTGCGAAGTGACAACACTATATTACAAAGAGTTCCCAGCTGAGCGCAAGTTTGTAATTGCTTCTGGAATTTTATGTTTATTAGTGAATTTAAAAAAAAAAAACATTAGGTACCTAGATTAAGGTATGACCAGAATCTATTGTATTAAACAGAAAATAATATATGCTTTACTTCTTTCTCTTTTATTTAAAAGAAACAATATCATAAATTACGGAAAGTGGAGCGGTCCATTGTCGTATACAGTAAAAAATCTGTTCGTCTTCCAGCACCATATAGCCACTCGCTGAACCACAATTCACACGATATGTGGATTCCATCATTAGTCCGTGTTAACAGAAAGTTATCGTAGCTAAAAGCCCGTGATTCAAGCCAGGTAGGACGCTAAAGAAGGGTATCGATATCCGTTGTTCAAGCTAAGTCGTAATTTATAAAAACTTAAGTAAGTATCGCAAAACAAACCAACTACATAGTGCACTTAGATTCCAAAAACATTTGCGAAATGTATTTTTTCAAACGTAAGTTCGAAAACGATCGCACGTCTGACGTCTATCTATTTTAACGTCTTGTCATCTGTCAACGTTATTGAGGTTTTTTTTTTGCGTGGCACAATGCTGTTTGGCCACTGAGAGTACCATAGTATTGTTATTTTAAATGAAAACAGATGATTTCTCTGTATCCCAGTTCCTTGAGGATTAAATTAGTATGAGGTGTATTTCAAAATATTAACGTTTTCATAATTTATTTGAGTTTATGACTAACTTTTGAAATATGTGCGTAAAGGTATTGTGCGATTGGCCAAATCACAGGAGTCCATAAACGCAGCAAATTAGTATTAAAAAATAAGTACATAGCTCAAAATCGAAAAAGTCCTTTTTATTTCGATTTCACAATTCAGAAGTGTCCGTTACTATCTAATGAATGCTAATTATCGCAAAATTAAGAATAAGAATTTTGGTAGTTGTCAAATAAGTGTTGGTTCTTAGGCGAGTTTTAACAATGTCCTTTAAAATAAAATTAAAAGTAATTAATTCGAATTCGCCCTTTTTAAACACTAAATGGTAATCTATATTATATATATAAAAATGAATCCCTATTTCCCTTGGTGAACGGATTTCAAACTATGTGATCACTGTTAGGGTTGACACATAGAAGACGATTATAAAAAGTTTATACTTCTGCTAGCTAACCATTACGAAACTGTTGCATAAAATACGGCATTTCAGAGGCATTCATTCTGTCCCACTTGGCGTGTAATCCAAATTAAAAATATCTCAATTGAGAAAATTGTTTGCTGGAGAAATTGCGTTGCTCAACTCACATAATTTACACCACCCGTTTGATGCTGAATGCCCATTCTGGGCGAATACGTTTGGTGAGAACGCACCTTTTTTGAAGCAATTAATCATAATTTATCTCGAAACGATTACTTGAAAACACTTTGGTCTAACTAATTTTATTTGGAAAATGTCACAAGTAATTCGTTAATGCAAAATTATTTCACTTATTTTCACGTTAAATATCTACGTATTCAGAGTATAGGTAGTTTTATCTCAATCGTTTTTTAATTAGATGGGTACTAGCTGAGGTTACGGGATGTACCTAATGTCACTGTCGAGTCCAATTATGTCTGCTCCGCAGTTTTTGCAATTTTTACAGCAGACATAATATGTCTGTTTTGCAGGTGAAGGGGTCATTCAATTACCACAACTCATATCCTTGGGTCGTAAACTAAGAACCGACTTCAAAAATAAAGTAAAAAGCGAGTTAAATTTCTTTAACAATACTTTATCGTAATTGAGGATCTATCATTATAGAAGTCGTTTAAAAATATCGTTATAACAGAAGTGTCATTACCATGGGATAGTCTAGCAAGGTCTTGTGTTAAATGCCTAAGTCAATTTAAAAAACGAACATATTTATTTCTCGTTTCTGGGTGTACAGGTTTACGCCCTCAGTAAATTACTGTCTGGTACCTCGTAAGTACCACGTCTGCCCAATACACTACGAAATACGTTCTATCGACAAATTGAAGTATTATCTATTGATTTCTAAACATTAAGGAGTTCTGTGGCCTCCATCATCAGCTCAGCAGTATGATACGCATATTAAACCTTCACCAGAATGTAACAAACACTTTTCTGAAAACCGCATCAAAATCGGATGAGCCAAACGCGAGAAAATCGCGGACAAACATACATACATACACGCATAAAAACATACGGGTCAAACTGAGAACCTCCTTTTTTATAGAAGCCGTGTAAACCACTTGCTCGGCAGTAATAGAAATCAATTACTTAAACTGATCGTTTTTTTATTGTGTTGCGTGTGTTTACGGATTTTACTTCAATATCCCTATCGGCAAGTGAGTTCAACTGAAAAATTTAGATTGTCCAAGTCTCATCAGCCGTAGATTAAGACTGCATTTTCCGCACGGTATAATAACTATCGCATTATAAATTTGGCAGTTGAACCGGGGCGGCCGTGTCAATAAAACGCTCGTAAATCTTCGGTCACTTACAACAAACAAATTGATGGCTCCAAACGGCCGCTATAACAACCTATGACGGGAGTTAACGACCGATCACGCAAGCTAGGTTTTACGAATGTCAATTTAGCTGACGCCCCGTTAAAGGCCGCTACAAATAAATACAGGCACAACACGGGCTTTGGGGGAATCATGAAAATATTTTACATCACTTATTCGTTTCCAAATCTCTTTCTTGTCTTTCGCCTTCTCACTGATATAAACGTTTTAGTTTTCAATTGAAACCCAAGAGTTTATAATTAAATTTTGGACGATATAAATGGATTAGCTAATGTACAGACAACAGCTCTTTGACCTACCACAAATAGTAAAATTTTCTGAATTGAAAAATATCTTAAAGTTGAAAATCTGTTGGAGAACTTTCAACTTTCTGGGAAGGTCGACGTGCTGTTGACTGTACACTGTACATGTCAGACTTGTCACACTTTAGTTATAATAAAACTAGGTATTTAATATTTTATTTAGACTCCAAAAAACAAATATAAAGTTACCCCTTTTTACACCTAATCCCAACTCAGCATTCCCGTATCAATTAAAAGTGATTTATGTCCTCGAAACTCATCTCGTGTTTAATTAAATCCAAAGAATTAATTCCAAAAAATACCCCCATACAACTAGCCCTGATGTAAACGAGACGTAATTTCTCCGACTTGGTTATTACGTCTTTGTTCTTGCAAGGCCCTGAGGGGCAAAAATGTAATAATTTCAGCCTAATTTATCGTTCCGTTTAATTTCGTCTTTATAACGCGGCAGATCCAGAAAGGGTTAGCGATTTGTTACGGGACGATAATATTTTAATGGTGAAAAATTGTAGCTGAGATCGTGAGCTAATTAGGAATAGACCTGATAATGATTATAATGATTTGATTTTTTAATGGTGATAAGAGTTTTGTCTTGATAATCAGACTTTGAGCTTTATCGATTACTCCGTACCACTGTGTTTCAATAAATTCATTAAATAAAACTACTTTATAGTAAGAACACCAAGAAAACCTTCTTTGCCCACCGTTTATATAAAAAAATTACCAAGTTAAAATAAAGTTACTATGACAGACACGATTCTAGTTATTAATTTGTAATTTTTGCGATGTAATGAAATCATAACAACTTAAAATACATACTCGTTAAAACGTTTGATAGTAAGAACAGAAAGTAAGGCACCTTTTTAAATGCGTAGTATTTAATTGACTTTTGAGAGATGAGTCGTGACTTTGTAAATTAGGTTTTCTAGCGTTATGTATCGGATAGCTATCTAAGGATTATTTAGCCGGTAAACTCGTGATTAGTCTTAGGTAATGGGATTAGCTTTACCTGGCACGTATGTCGCGTTCCATAAAACCCGTTTTGTTGCCCGCGACATAGTGTTAAATTGTTTTGGTTTTGGCGCTCACACGACGTCGAGACTTGAATACAGCACTGTTTTCGCACATAAACGCTGCGGTTATCGCACATAAACTTTATAGGATCTCTTGTACACTTGTCTGTCTGTATGTCTGACAGATTGTCAGCATTTTCAAAGTCGATCGGTTAGTATGTTGGAATTGACTACATGCTACGTTTTAGTACCTTAAATATGCCTATTTCTTTAAAACTTATTTGCATAGCAAAAAATATCTCGTATACACTGAGAAAATTCTTGCAGAAATTATAGATAAAGGTGTTACAAGATTGAGAGGCTTTACATTCAGCCTTGTATCTAGTTAAGTTTATTTTTACCCTCTTTAATGTAAAAGTTGATGGTGGATCTTTTTTATTAAAAAAAAAAAGTGATTTGCCCACGATATTGCACTAAAGTAGGGTAAAAAATATTGGGACGTAAAAGATTAATTTAGGCTTGTTTGTAGAAATGAATTGGTTTGTTATTAAGGAAAAGTATAAGGATAAAGGAACGGATAAGTACAGTGCCCGCAAACTTTCAATCTACAAGAGTCCATAGTTTAGTAAAAAATAGTAAAATAATCTTTATTCCCTTAAAAATATTTTATAAAATTACGGCGGCTGCGTGCGAGTATCGATCCGTGTGTTTTCACTCATAGATTGCTTCCCAACCGCACGACAGCTCTCCGTAAACATACGTGCTACGTGGTACTCTTACAGGTAACGATTTAATTAAGGAAAAGTACACAATGAAATACAAAATTAGAAGCTGGATTTAGGTTAGAAAATTCGTATTGTTTTTACATTTTTAATTTGAAGTGGTCTTTAATAAAAAAGATATTACGTAAAACTCATTTCATGAGTGAGAAAGTGCTAATGTTTTTATCAAAATAATAAGATATGTTGCTCGTATCTTGCGTGAAATTCTAGATGATAAGAAAACTAATAGTTAATTTATCTCTCAGGGCAACTAAACACGACACAGTAGGAATTATATTGTCAATAGCAATGGCTTCCCTGACAAAATAATGTAGGACTTGTGTAGTGCTACGTTTGGTGCGACCGATTAAGGCCCCACCAAACACATACGAAAATGAAATAAAAGAAAATGAACTTGAAAAAATATAATTAAAATAAAATTAAAATTGGAACAAAAAAAATAAATATTCTGTGTTGTGTGGCTTGCGTGGGGAATTTTGATTGAGAACGCAAAAGAAAACTTATTTATTTTACAACTAATTAAACTACACAGAATTTAGAGGTATAAAATTCCAAACCGGTTAACAGAATAATTTATATAAAAAATTTACAATGAACGGGCTTATCGAAAAGTAAAAAAACAATAACGAAGGTGCCGGCGCCGGATAGTCGCCCTTATCCTTTGCAGTCGGATTAAATAGTCGTTGCTATCGCAGAATCGTCTCTTTTCCTTGCAGAAGTCGTTGCTAGCGCAGGATCGTTCCTTTTCAACGCAACAAGGTGATATAAACAAGTACGTGCTGGAACTAGCACCTACTCGTAGCAGGTCTATTTGGTGCTTATTAAAGCTAGCGCTTCGGCAGGTAGGGGGGAGAACCCGTAGACCGGGTCCTTTGTTGATACAGTAATGAACTTTACGATATATTATGCGTCGAGCCAACCACACAACTGTCCATTTTCTCTTTTGGACAGACATTCTTTACATGACAGACATGCCCATTCAAAATGTTAATTAAAAAGAAAATTATTATAGGTGGCCAGGAATAAAAAAATAAATAAAAAAGTTTAACTTCAAAAGAGTTCCGCAGCATAATGCTGCAGCACACCCTTTCCAACAAAAAAGAAAAAAAAAAAAAAAAGTTAACATTAATAGGTTGACAACCCTATGACAAAAGTTGGCAACCCTAACAAATAAGTAAGCAACCATAATGCGGTTTAGAAAGCTGACAGCATACGAACAAGATTAATAAACTAAGAAATATTTTACTAAACGAAAAAAAATAAAGAAAGCATTAATAAGGAAATACTACTTAAGAATATCCTTAATATGGTATTGTCCGGTATGAGATGAGTCCAGGTCTTTTAAAAAATACGTAGTTCTAGAGATAACCCTAATAACTTGGCATTTGACAAACCGAGGTGCAAACTTGTTAGTGAAAAAATCAGCACCTGAAGATCTAGAAAAATTTCGCCTCCATACAGTGTCACCGACGTTCAAAACTAAATCACGTCGGTTTCTATTGTAAGCACGAGAGCTTCTTAAAAACGAAATCGCCAGGTTATCGGAAACTTTAGCGTAAATTTCAGCAAGGGAAGAAAGATTAGAGGCATGCTGAGTCCGACTCTCGGCCAAATTAGAGCTCTGAGTCTGACTATTAACACTATGAGAAGGAAAAGACACCTCCCTACCAAAAACGAGAAAGTTAGGAGTGAAACCAGTAGCGAGATTTATGCAAGAATTTAAGTATAGTTTGACTTTGGGTAATAACTTTGCCCAATTCCTGTGATTATCCTCGACAAGAATACTTAAACAAGTAACAATTGTCTGATTATATCTCTCAACTGTGTTAGCTTGAGGAGTATAATACGGAGTATAAAATGGCTCAATCCTAAATGAAGACAAAAAGCGGTTGAATTGACTACTGCGAAAAACAGTAGCATTATCACAGAGAATTGAGTGAGGAATACCAAATCTATAAAATATCTCTACTTCCAATGCTTTAGCAACGGAAACGGCATCTATCTTCTTTAAAGGAACAAGCCAAACATATTTAGAAAATACATCGACCATAGACAAAATGTACTTGAAACCGTAATAGGCCAAGGGTAGAGGCCCAATAACATCTATAGATATAATTTGAATAGGTTGAGTAACATCCTTAGGATAACACATCTGCCCTCGAGGTCGGGTATTAGCAATTTTATAAGCCTTACATAAATCACACCTGCTTAATGTTTCAGAGACGTCGCGAAACATATTTGACCAATAATAGCGCTCTTTGATTTTTAGGTAGGTCTTAGTAACTCCCGGGTGAATCGAGGGAAAGTCATTATGAACCTCCCATATTATTTCATCAACCTTCTCCTTGGGAAGAACAATACGCCAAGGATCAGCAGACAAGGGACTATCGACAGGCATACGCCTCATAAGTACGCCATTCTGAATAGCGTACGCTGGGAACATTTGTGGGGAATCACGGGTACCCAAAAATATTTTCTTGTACCAGCGATCATCAGTTTGATCAAGACCTTGATCGTAGGAGACAGGGTTAATATGGACTCTAGACAAAGCATCTGGAACAACCAGCTGAGATCCTTTGCGATGAACAATATCGAAAGAATATTGCGAGATAACAGTCGCCCAACGAGCTAAACGACCAGAAGGATTGTTCAACGTGAGGAGCCATTTAAGGGCCATATGATCAGTTATAACTGTAAATTGCATTCCATCCAAATAACACCGAAAGTTTTTAATGGAATCAAGAACGGCTAAAAGTTCACGCTCCGTTGTGCTGTAATTACGTTCGACTTTAGAAAATAAGCGAGAATAAAAGGCAATAGGATGCTCACCATCCTCGAACTTTTGAGAGAGAACGGCACCTAGGCCAACAGATGAAGCATCACATTGTAAAATAAACGGTTTAGAAAAATCAGGACAGCCAATAACAGGAGTATTAATTAATGCATCCTTAAGTTTTTTGAAAGCACTATCGGATGATTCATTCCAGACAATCGGATCATTACCCTTCTTAGGACCAATTAAGGCGGTAAGTGGGGCAATTATAGAAGAAAAATCCTTAACAAAGCGTCTATAATAAGAACACATACCAATAAAACCACGTAGAGCCTTAGCCGTCATGGGAACCGGATAATCCCTTATTGTGTCCAGCTTACCTGGATCAGTTTGAAGACCCTTTTCATTAACGATATAACCCAAATACTTAAGTTCCCCTTTGCAAAATTCACACTTCTTGATGTTGATAGACAAGCCAGCCTGTAACAAACGATCACGAACCTTGCGAAGCAGGGCTAAATGACTGCTGAAATCACGGGAAACGAGGATCAGATCGTCAACGTACCCGAAGACACAGTCATCACTGGTGGAGGTAAATTCAAAATTGACGATCATATCAGTCAGTCGTTGCATCTCAGAAGCGGCATTTGTTAAACCAAACGGCATCCTTACAAATTCGAACAAACCACGTTGAGGAACGATAAAAGCTGTTTTCTCGCAGCTTTCCTTATCTGCTAAAGGAATCTGCCAGAAAGCACTCCGGAGATCGAGGGATGTCATATACTTGGCACCTCTAAGGTTATCCAGTATATCAGAAATACGGGGAAGAGGATAGGAGTCCCTAACAGTGACACTATTTAGTTTTCTACTGTCGACACAAAAACGAACTGTACCATCTTTCTTTGTGACCATCACAACTGGACTAGCCCATGGAGAACGTGATGGACGAATGACACCTAATTCCAACATTGAGTCAATCTCTTCATTGAGAACTTTTAACTTAGCTGGAGAAAGGGGATAGTACCTCTGTCGAATAGGTGAACCGATGGTATTGATTTTATGGGAAAGCCAGGTGGTTTTCCCGAGACCAATCTTTTCTGATGAAATATCATCAAATTCACCAATCACTTTTTGAAGTTGGAGTTCCTGTTTAGGAGTCAAAACATTCCGCGGATGGATATACCGGACTTCACAAATGTTTTGAGAAAGAGGTTGAGGAACAGAAGAGGACAGGAACATATTTCCTTTAACATGTTTGTTAAAAGCTTGGCTAAAAATAGAAGTCAAACCGAATTTATTCCAAAATTCCATTCCCAAAATCACAGGAGAAGACATATTACGGGCAATCAAAAAACTATGATCAACAGTATCACCATTGAACATAACAGGAATAACAACAGAACCCAAAATATCAATAGGAGAATTATTAGCTGAAATGACAGAAGGAACTAAGGAATTAGAATCAATTGAAACACCAAGTTGTTGACTCAAGGCATCACTAACTAAAGACATTTGAGCACCAGAATCGAGAAGAGATTTAACAGGTTCACCCTTTAAATAAATTTCGATAAACGGGCGATTATCTAAAGAGTTTGTCGTAATCACCGGTGACACTGTACGAAGTGAAACGTGCCGCCGGTGGCTTAGGCATTTTTTGGACTACATTTAGGACATTCCCTGGTAATGTATCCAGGATTACGGCACCTAAAACACAATGGACCTGGTACGATCGAGCAGTCTCGATAAGAATGGCCAGACCCATTACATTTTAAGCACTCAAGGACCGAAGGCTGAGTAATAACGGAAACAGCTTTAGGACAAGCAGAAGTAGAGGGTAGGTATTCCTCAAAATGAGACGCCATCTGAATAAGGGAAGCCAAATCCGAAAACTTATGTACTGAAAGACAGGGGAAATATTTAACGTGCATATTATGCGTAATAATCTGTAGAAGATTGAAATCAGAAATAGGAGTTGCGAGCTTACAGTTCAGATCCATAACCTCAATTATAAAATTACGGATGGATTGATCCGAACGCTGTTTGAGACTCCTGATTGTCTGCTCTGTTAAAAATTCAAAATTAGTGGGACCAAAGGTCTTAAAGAAAAGATCCTTAAGTTCTTTGTAGGAAAGTTCGGGCTGCCTAACGGACCTAAAATACTTCAAAGCAGTGTCGGAAAGAAGTTCATGAAACCTTGCGATAAGGTACTGGTCAGGAATATCATCAGCGAATTTCCTTTCATCAACACAGGTAAAAAATTCCCTTACACAACCTTGACCAGTATACTTTAAATTCCACTTTGACAAATTAACCTTTCTTTGACAAAAATTTAAATGATTAGAATCGGAACGAATAGGGGAAGGAACACTAGTGGAAATAGAAATCTGGGAAGATCTAGGAGGTATTGGGGGAGGTCTAGATATAATTGGACTCTCCCGTCGTGGGGTATTACCGATTAAAGGACTTCTATGAAGTGATGGATGGGAAACTGGGTCAGACATTCTGAGAATTATTGACGCTTGTCAAATAGTATTTAATCAAAAAGGTAATAAATTGAAAAAATAATAAGTTATAAAGCGACAGTAAACGCTTGTGCTATTTTTTAAACAAAAAAAATCCGGCAATGAAGCCGAGAGAAGAAGAAAAAAAAAGTAAAAGTAATGATAGTAATGTGAACTATTCCATGTATGTATGTAACCGTAATTAAATGTTAAGTCTTCGGCTCATGAGACTGGGTACCTCTAGTTCAGCGGTCTCGAAGACCCTAAGAAAGTACACCATGAATCAATTACCTGCTCGGTTTGTGTAATGTGGCGGGATATTCTCCCGAAGCACACACACTGAGTCAATGGAAGAACACAGACACGGAAGACTCCGAAGAGTTTTACGAAACTCCCGAACTATGTCACATCCACGTGAAATCCACCAGTGGGCAGATCGTGAAGTGTTACTGTGTGTAAAAATGTATTGAGTAACGATCTGTACAGTGTACTGACATGGTAGAGAGTTAATGAAATATGTGTGAAAATGAGAAGCCTAAAGGTATAGCGCAAGTTTACAGAATATGTCAAAGTAACTAAATACTAATTTGCTCGATATGAGCACCACACACACACCAAAAAATATTTAACTTTTGTTCGGGCGCCAATGCTACGTTTGGTGCGACCGATTAAGGCCCCACCAAACACATACGAAAATGAAATAAAAGAAAATGAACTTGAAAAAATATAATTAAAATAAAATTAAAATTGGAACAAAAAAAATAAATATTCTGTGTTGTGTGGCTTGCGTGGGGAATTTTGATTGAGAACGCAAAAGAAAACTTATTTATTTTACAACTAATTAAACTACACAGAATTTAGAGGTATAAAATTCCAAACCGGTTAACAGAATAATTTATATAAAAAATTTACAATGAACGGGCTTATCGAAAAGTAAAAAAACAATAACGAAGGTGCCGGCGCCGGATAGTCGCCCTTATCCTTTGCAGTCGGATTAAATAGTCGTTGCTATCGCAGAATCGTCTCTTTTCCTTGCAGAAGTCGTTGCTAGCGCAGGATCGTTCCTTTTCAACGCAACAAGGTGATATAAACAAGTACGTGCTGGAACTAGCACCTACTCGTAGCAGGTCTATTTGGTGCTTATTAAAGCTAGCGCTTCGGCAGGTAGGGGGGAGAACCCGTAGACCGGGTCCTTTGTTGATACAGTAATGAACTTTACGATATATTATGCGTCGAGCCAACCACACAACTGTCCATTTTCTCTTTTGGACAGACATTCTTTACATGACAGACATGCCCATTCAAAATGTTAATTAAAAAGAAAATTATTATAGGTGGCCAGGAATAAAAAAATAAATAAAAAAGTTTAACTTCAAAAGAGTTCCGCAGCATAATGCTGCAGTAGGTACAATAATGCGTTTTATAGTTATGGTACGGTTATTCATCTTGATGTTAGGGTCCCGTGTTCTATTCCTTGTTTGGGTCAATCCAGAAAACTAATTTTATGAAACTGACTTAGGCTTATACAAGTGGAACGACACCAGTTAAAAACTATAATGTTGTACCTATCCTACCTATCTTTTTAGGAAAGAAATTTTCTGAAAGGTTGATAAACAGTTTTATGATTTAAGGACATTCCATTCTTAATTTGAAACAAAGCAAAGGACAAAGGACAAAGCAAAGGACATTCCATTCTTAATTTGAAACAACGTCAATTGGTGTGTTATCTAGCTCATTTTAAGGGTTCCGTACCCAAAGGGTAAAACAGGACCCTATTACTAAGACTCCGCTCTCCGTCTCTCTGTCAGTCAATAGGCTGTATCACATGAACCTTGATAGTTAGACAGTTGAAATTTTCACAGATGATGTATTTTTGTTGCCTGGGGGACTTCCATATAACAAACGTGTTTTTTTTGCTCGTTTTTATACATAATGGTGCGGAACCCTTCGTGCGCGAGTCCGATTCGCACTTGGCAGCTTTTTATCCCTCTAAATAGAACCAAAGCCCGTTCAGTGCTGTATTCACCTGACAAAGTTTCTCTATTACGGTTCATGCAACAATGGCAACGCGTGTCGGTGCACCAATAAAGAAATTAATCACTTACTTACAAATAGTTGGCTCGCGTGTTGCAGTCTCACGAACTTCGCTAATCCAGCGAACAAGAAATTCATAAGCAAGCCAAACAAAATGGCATCGGTAAACAAAGACAGAAATTCGCTGAGTAACCGACACGGTTTAACTAGGGATGTTACTAATAAGTATCAGAATGACAAGGCAGTAGGAGAGCTAAATGACATAATTCATAAATTCTTTATTGTGAAACACAGGTAGGTACAAAGAGGTCTTACAGATTTTTTTAGGTCAGCTGTGATCTGCCTTTATAGGCGTACAAAAACAAACTAAAACAATCTTAATATTCATAAAAAAAGTACAATTACAGTCACTTATGGTACCTAATAACATTAAACAATAAAATAATAAGTCTAATAGTTTACACATTATCTGTCAGGAATTCATTCAACGAGTAATAACATCAATTAGAAATTCATTTAATTTTATTTTGAAACTTTGTATGTCAGTTATATCCCGTATATTCATTGGGATTTTGTTGTAAATCCTAGGAGAACTATTGCCGAATATGCTATTGCTGCGCAGACTAGTTTTGCAACGGATTGACATTAGCGTGTTTTTATTTCGATCTCCACTTCTGTACTTAAATTTTTATCAAATAAAGCGCATTCCATACCTAATATAGAGGCATGGAAGGGTTAAAATCTTTTCGACATTAAAAAGGTTAGTCGGCTATTGTCCAGCAATAAGAAAACTTATAAATTTCTATCACGGTCTTGAATGACAAAAAGCTCTTGATTTTTTTAAATTAATTATTAAAAAAAAATTGTTAATGAAAAAAAAGCTAATGGATTTTACTTAAAAAAAAACAAGTGCCTTATGTCGGTGGCACCTACAAACTATCGCTCATCTACTCTCCTGCCTTTGGTGTATGCATAAGAGATGACCTAAACAGAGTGTCACAGAATACCATAGAAGTTACCAAGTTTTGATTGAAGTCCATAGAATCCCTAATGACACGACAGAAGAAGAAGAAAAAGGTGGGATTTGAACCCACGAACTTTCGCTATTCAGCTAAGTGCTCGTCCAACTGGCTACAGCAGAAATTCGGTTACCCATCATATTCAATTTAAAAATTAATAGATTCTAAATAGCACTGGTTCCGAATGTTTGTGGCACATCACTAGAATGTTGGAGGTATTTTAAACATATTTGTTGGAAAATGTGGAAATAATCAACTTTTTCTTCTGGCTTGCCAGGATCGATCGTCATTTAGTTTCGTATTGTTTAATCAATAATTTCTGCAAATAAGTACTTCGATATTAATCCTATGCTCTTTTTTACGTGTAAATTATGTTATGTACAAAAATAGGAGTATTTGATTCTTGTAGATGGTTTTCAAGTTATTTTTTATGTAAATAGTATCATTTAACAAATATGTAATTTGTGAATCTTCTTGATAACACTCTGAGTTAGGTTTTTTAGAACGTTATAAAAACTTAGTCAGTTGCCAATTCTCCGAGCGATGTGGCCTACCTATTGCCACTTTAGCTTTGCAAATTAGCCCTTAACTAAGCAAGCAAAGCTTGTACTATGGCGTCTAGATAAACATAATAGAATACATGGAAACATAACTTAGATACAATGCTCGTACTCATCACACAGACATTATTTGCTCTTTGCGGTATTGAAACATGCAACCGCATTTGTCTTTAACCACAACATTAGAAGGTCGAACACTAAGACTTTAAATTCTTTATCATTACATTCATTTAAAATCTTCAATCCGCGGCTTTCCACGTCACTTTAGCTTAACGAAAACTGCGCCAAACTTAACCAAGGAAATTAGCGAACCGTTAAAACTCCAAGTACGAAACTAAATGGAAATTTCAGACAGCAAATCGCGCCTAGTACACAAACACCGCGTAATAGCCTGTAACCGTCCTGATTTCTAATCAAAATCAGTTTAGCTTTACAAGCAGTAAACACCAGGCTTGTCATTGGACTTTACACCTTCTGTTGTCGGAAAACGGTCGAAAGTTAAGTGAAAAATAGACAACACCTTGGTGAAACTCACGCAACCCCCATCCGGGGCGTGATTTGTGACGGCGAATGAATTTGCTAAAGAAAACCTTATAAATTAGAATGTAATCAAGCTAGATAGTTAAGCTGGTGTAAATAAGTTGATATTGTTATTTTGTGTTTTTCTGTAACGAATTAATTAGAAGATAATTAACAATTATTATAGAGTTTGTCCATTTAAGGTATCTGAACCAAAGGATCTTAATAATTAAGCTTTAGCGTCCAGCGATAAGACCGCATAATTGGGTACAATAGGATAGTGTAAATTTTTGTTTTTTAGCAATTCCATGCAAGGTTTAATTGAAGATAAATAACACTTGAAAAAAATCATCGACCTCAGGTGGGACAAAAATTTACAATGTTTAAGCATTTCTGATCATAGCCAATAGTCAAATATTTGTAAAAATATTTCTATAGGGTGTTGACGGTAGTATACTACTCAGCTATACATATAGCTACAACATTGATCAGAATACGCTGGCTTTGACAGCGAGAAAAAACACTTGTGGAATTTCATCTTGTCACGTGACGTCCTCGGTAGCTTAGTGGTCAAAGCACTCGCCCGGTATGCGATGGGACGTGGGTTCGGGTCCCACCTGAGGTCGATGATTTTTTTCAAGTGTTATTTATCTTCAATTACAATAGGATAGGATAAACAGTAGCAATAGTAATTGTTTGTTTTGTGTGGTGTGCAATAAAGAGTATCTTTGTATCTTTCGTAATTATCTTCGTCTTCGTTTGTGTGAACTAAAAGATGTTTGGTATATCACATATACCCTACAGGAACATTGAACCGGCAAAAAAAGGATCCTATAGGTATGTTAATTCAGATTATCTTCTCGTTTATACGAATTTATTTATTTATTTATTTTACACACTTATGTGTGTAAAATTCCAAACAAATTCGTTCAGCCGTTTATGCGCGATGAGTCACAAACATCTAAACACTAAACATCCTCACAATCTTTCGCATTTATAATATTTAGTAGGATTGTGTTTTAAATGTATTTATCGTTATTAAGTCGTAAGTACCAAACTTTGCTAAATTTAGAGCATGATCATTCGTGTTAAGAATAACTTTGCCATAACTTAAGTACGTAGTTAAGTATTTTCGTTTCAATAGATCAATAAATATTTGGACAAATCTTGTGAATCCCAGAGTTAATTTAAAAAAAAAAGGTAGTTCAGATTCCGAATAAGGTGTTCTAACTCCAGACTTACGCTTGACACTATTATTTGAAATATTTTGTATAAAAAAATCACAGTTGAAAATAGATTTATTACTATAACTATATTTATTTAAATTTTGTTATTGAGCACTAGGTACCAACGCGTTGTAATTTCAGATAATTACAAATCTGAGCCTATGAAATAGTCTCAATACTCCTTGATTTAAAGTTTGCTATTCATTGTTCACTTGTTCAGTCATAAGATTTTCTTTTGATCAAGCATTGTTGTCGAATATCTATTGGCATGCCGTTTTACATGCGAACATTATAATAATAATATAATATAATAATAATAATATTGGACAACATCACATACATTGCTCTGATCCTAAGGTAAGTAGCTAAAGCACTTGTGTTACAGACATCAGAGACAACGACGGTACCACAACACCCAGACCCGAGCCAATATAGAAAAGTTCGTTTTCTACATTAACCCGACCGGGGATCGAACCCGGAACCTTAGAGATGGCGACGCCATATAGTCCGGCGTACTCGCCTCTCGGCTACGGAGGTCGTCAAAACAAACATGGGTCAAATGTCATTTGGGCGAAAAGTAAGAGGTCAATAAATTCTGTTGGTCAAACGTTCATTGGCGTGCTGTTCTCTTGGCGAACGCTTCATGGGTAAAGTGATATTTGGGCAAAAAGTTAATAGGTTAAAGATCCTATTGGTGGGTAGTTCATGGATCAATCTATTGTTGGTGAACGGTTTCAAAATCAAGAGGACGAAGAAAATATTGTCTCAAAATACAATATTTTAACACTTGACACTTTTTCTCCCTCAAAGATAGGATTAGACCCTTATAAAGGAAACGACCCGAGGCCAAAAACTTTCCGCACAAACTTAGGTATTAATACATAAATGTTTTGATGTCTTACAAAGGGTCTTTGAAATATTTATCCCAAGTACGGTTAAATCAAATAATTTCTATCACAATACAACAACGCGTATAAAAGAGTTTGTGCTCGGATTTTTGGGATAAAGAGATTAATCGCTGTGGCATTTACACGGAACTGATTTTTTATAACCAGTTTATGAAATTCACGAATAATTGTGGACCGAAAGAGGGGGAGAGAGATCTTTGTTCTATTAGATAACACAAATAAAAGATAATGAAAAGTTGGAACAAAAAGCACAAAATAAAGAGCAAAAAATATTAAAACGTTATACAAGATCTGGGCCCTAACCATAAACTGTTAAAACAATAACAAATCTGTCAAACATTATCATTTCTGTCAAATTTTGTATGAAATGACGTACCAAAATTGACAGATTTGTCAACTTTGAGATTGTTTTAAGAGTTCATGGTTATGGCCCTGGTCAGCGCGCTTAACGATGCCTACTAGGCAGCAGCTCATTGTGAGTTGCAGAGCCTGTAGATTTAATAGTTATAAGTCAAAATACAATCCCCGGCATGGATCTTGAGAGCCCGGGCAAAGAGTGGGAATCACTTTGCGCATCTTACGAGACGATCATCGTATCGGAGACGCGTGTGCGAGGAACAACCAGTCACAACCACCACATTGAGTTTTACTAAATACAATACCTATTGGACAACATCACATACATTGCTCTGATCGTAAGGTAAGTAGCGAAAGCACTTGTGTTATAGAAATCAGAAACAACTACGGTACCACAACACCCAGACCCGAGTCAATATAGAAAAGTTCGTTTTTTTATATTGACCCGACCGGGGATCGAACCCGGAACCTCAGAGATGGCGTACTCGCATCTCGGCTATGGAGGTCGTCTAATCGTAATGATCTTCTGCGCATCTTTAATTCAGTGCCCAAGATCCGTGCCACTAGTTATGCTAATATCATCACTAGCCTTTATTAGTCCACTGCGGGACTTTCCTACACGGAACGCCACAGTAAACGCCTTTTGTCAGTTTTTATAAAGCGGCTTTGCTACTTTGACCAGACGTCAATCTACTAAACGTGAGGCCTGCCCAAACTGCGTCTTTGATTTCGTGGTCACAACTCAAAAACTGGAGTTTCCATGGTGCGATTTACCTAGTCATTGTAAACATTTACCATAATCGCATCGTGTAAACGCCGATGTAGCCGCGAGCGCGTGGTCGCGCGTGGTTAACCGTGGCTTGAGCCGCAACATTGTTGGGCCCGCTTTATAATGCGCAAATTGCTCGAAAAATATTTCACAATTAATTAATATTGTAGGTCGTATAACATTGGGGGAGACGTGTTTTGTGATTAAAACAAAATATTTTTAATAATGTTACTGGCATCTTGTATGGTAGGCCGGATGCATCTTTTTGCTAAAAGCAGTACAGTAGAGGTCTTAAACGCGTACTTGGCAAGTTGTATTGTGAATCTCTCTCCCCCATTTGTTATGAAGGCCTACATAACCTGATATCGTCCCTACGGTTCCGTACATTAAAGTCTGTACCCTGTAATGAGACGTATTTCTCTCTATTCACATCAGAATAAAAAAAAACATCCCTATTGTGATTCGTAATCTGAGATTTAATTAAAAAGAAAACACCGATAGATCAACGGTTTTGTATTCTTTGTAAATAGAAGATAACAAGACTGGCTGGCTGCATCTAGGATAAGTGATGACAAAAAAATAAAATGATCATAATGTACCTACTCATGTCACGTGTGTGTTTAGTGTGTCTGTTTTATATGTGTGTGTGTTTTGGAAAGTTTTAAAAATCATGCAATATTTAGCATTCTGTCGACTTTATACGTCTACCAGAGCACGCCTTACATTTTATAAAACCGGGTAATTCCATTATCAGTCGGGACATCGCCAATAAATTCCCGTATCGATGGCAGAACAAATTCTTATTCCCTGTATTCCCCAAGTATTTCCTTTGGATTTTAAACTGCTGAACATGCGGTGGCAATAAGTTCCATTTGTTTACGGCCACTGGGTTCGAGTTTAGGCACAATATAAATAAATAGCGTAGACTCGTTCTTTTTGTTGCTGCTGTATTCTAAAATACGAATAAAAAACAATGAATTTGAACCAATTAGATATCAAAATGAGTTAGACAAAACGCTTCTTATCCTGATATTATAGAAACAACGTTTTTTGTTTGCCTTTTTTTTAAATAAAAAACGGACACTACGAAACAACTACAAAGAATTTCGGAAAATAACATCCAATTGGACTATAGACTTGGCTATAGCCTTAGAGCCCTACCGGTAGGCATTGTTTTATCTTCGGTGAATGGTTTGTTGTCTTTTATCGAGGCTGTCACTGACAAGATTGGAAACATTTTGAAGCGCGCTTCAATCAAAACCTACTTCAAGCCGCCGAAAAGGATTACCCAAATTTTACCATCTGTCAAGTGCAACATACCTCTTTAAGATGCGGGGTTGTACAGACTGGAATGTGACTATGGGCTCTCCTACATCGGTCAAACAAAACGAAGTATATGCGTGCGGGTAAAAGAACATATAGCCGACATCAAACATAGACGTAATACTAAGTCTGCAGTGTGTGAACATGCCTTAGATACACTCAACCATTTCATACGATTTGACCAGCCTAAAGTCCTTGCAAGAAAACGACGATTTGTTCCTAGCATGTTAATGGAGGCAATTGAAATTAGAAGACACCCGAATTTCAACAGAGAAGATGGTTGGAAAATATCACCAGCATGGGATCCTATTTTAACGAAATCCCATGCACGCACTGCAAGACCTTTAGATACGGTTAGCTCTTTTTGCGTAGATAGGAACACAAATTAATATTAACTGAGTGACGGTAGTTATATAATGTTTATCAAAATATTGTAAAAACGAATAACACCTTAGTCTACCTGTGACCACGAACGCTGTAAAGTGTTCGAGACGTTAGGTTAAATAAAATGTTAATAAATCGCGAAATAATCCGTAAAAGTAGTTCCATTCGGTGAATATATTAAAATATTGTTTTCTGGAACATATTTGTTAAAAAACAGAAAGTAAAATATTGCGCCCAATATTTTCAAACTCCTACAAAAAGCAGAATGTAGCTCCCATGCAATAGTCAACGTAGTAACGTAGTTTTTATTTAATGAATAGCTGACCCAGCGAACTTCGTACCTACCGCCTAACAGTATTTTTTTTTTCGTCAGCTTTTACAATGTTGTCATTATTTATTCTGCCATTCGAAGCGGAGACAAATCCAAAAAAAATGTACTTAAACCATGAAGATCGGTCCAGTCGTTCTCGAGTTAAGTTTTGTAACAAACCCTACTGAAAAATCAACAACCTCGCATGACTAGATAGCTAACATTATACACAACAACATTTAATCTACGACTTTAGATAATTTGACATATTCTACTTTCATAAAAAAGTAAATATCAATATAATTTTATGTCTGAATGTTCTTATCTCTGTGCGCTTCACATCGGGCGGGGCGGGGGAGAGCGGGACGCGAACCTCGCGCGTCGCCTAACATAGACTTACAAATGGTACGACAGTACAATAAAAGCTTGGAAAATCATTTTTAATTAATGTATTGAGTTATGATAAAACTCGTAGAACAAAAGTTGTTTATGATGATTATATCTAGTCGTGCGAGGTTGTTGATTTATTTCAAATAACCCTGTATATTAAGATTTAGACAAGAAAGATTATGAGCTGTAGAATCACTGAACAAACTTTTTAAACAATAAGTTTAAACACATTATTAGCTGTTACCCAATATATAATAAATGACACTTAACGTTTATTGCATAATTTAAAAAACATTTTGATATTTATTTTATATAAAAACCGTATAATATTTTTTATAAAAAAGAAGATCATCAAGGGAAAAGACTAGACCCTACTGCATCTACTTTTATTTTGGATTAGGGGATGAAACTTTTGCGTTACGATTTAAGGAACAGATGCTTGAATTTAAAATATATAGAAGAAAGTGGTTTCTTAAAATACAGGAGTGGTGTTAAATAAATAAAAACTCAATTTAATGTTAGAGTAAAGACGTAAAATCGTTTGTATAAGCGACTAGCGACGAACACGCGGCTCCTGCGCGGTAGCCGCGTGGTTACCGCGTGATAGCTGCGTGTTAGGCTGCCCGCCCACGTCAGACTTTTTGTAGAACCGATATCGATACGGGCCCATTTTTCCAAAAGCTGGCTGTCCAAAAGAATGGGACAACTGTTCCAACAAGTTTTTGTATATGACCAGCTGATCACGTGGTTTTAAGGAGGGTCCTATTCTCTTGTACACCCTGTATATTTCATTTGATTATGCACGTGTTCCGCTGCCCTGTGACGGACTCACGAAAATTTTGTCCCTAACCAACCCTAAAAGTTATTTCTGACTCTTAGCTTTTTTCAAATATAAATAGAACTAAAGAAACAAATAACAAGAAAATTTATTTATAAACAATTTACGAATTGCGCCCGAGGTTTGTAATTTGATTCCGATAGTTTCTATAAATGGCGGCTTTATACAACAATCACAAATAAAACATCCATTCAAAAAATTTATTGTTATTTGTTATTTTTAGTTGAATGGATACTGTAAATATATTTTTGTTTTATTGTACAAAAATGTTGCGTTGTATCTACAAAAAATATCAAATGAAAATTAATATAAATTTGTTTATTTCAGATGCGTGAACGATCAGTGTTAAACGAGACAAAATAGTGAGTTTTAAATTAAGTGAATTAATAATGTAGTGTCAAATTACGTAGTGTTAAGTGATTCAAGTTTTAAAATGTTAAGAAAACTGTTTTGGACTGTACTTCAAGGGTTTGTCTTGCTGCCCACAATAGCTATAAAAGGTAAGATACGTTATTTGAGAAGTCTAATAATAAAAATGCAAAGGTTTGTTCAAAGGTCTTACGTTATAGTTCGTTTGTTTGTATTGATGAAGACATTCGCCTTCTATTTGGGTTATTAAGTAATAACTTTAGGAATTTATCGATATAATCGGTATAAGTATCGACATTATTAGATATTGGACAATCTGGAAGTCATTGAGTGAGGACTATGTCCAGCAGTGCAGCACCCAAAAGGTGGACATACGACCTGGTAAAGGTTGCAGGAAGCTGCCGGATGCAGGTCGCTTTTAACCGGCCAACCTGGCAGTCACATGGGGTGGCCTATGTTTAGCAGCGGATGTCTGGTGGCTTTAATGATGATGATATCGGTATAAATATCGATAGGCCTTACTTTTGGTCTTTAGATGGACTATGGATTTACTATCGATCTATAGAATATAGATAATACAGAACTAGCAGAATCTTTACAAAAGACTGCTTAAATACTATATAAAGTTTCTGTTTGAACCCCTTGCCAACGTTACTTCCCAGTACAGCTAACACAAAAGTACATCACATTAACGTCAGAGCGAGTTTCAACTCGGACATGACACGAAGAAAAACGTTTAAACCGTTCAAGTTAGTAAAACTACGGAAGTCGCGTTCGCTCGAGTTTTTCGGCCGAGTTCATTAATCTTTCTACGTGAGTGCTTTGAACCTACATCATTGCTGTATGCTGATTTTGTACAAGACTGTACTTCTTCTACGGTTTCACGAATCAATACTATTATCAATGATCAAATGCCTTTAAAATAGGAATAAATAAATTTATACATAAATCTGAGTTCTCAACTGGAGAAGTGGTCTCCAAACATAGTGTAGGACACTCCCAGCTCGATGGACTGACGATCTTAGAGAGATGGCCGGCAGTAGCGGGATAAAAAAGACAGAGATCGTGCTCTTTGGGGGAGAAGGCTGACGATACGATAGGCTGACATAATGATGATAAATATTGATATATAAATTTAGTTTCTTAGAAAGATTGTCTATAATGTGCTCGATAGTCTAACCTTTCGTCTAGCGACTGATTACGCGAGAATTAAAATAATGTAGGTATGTATTTTGCATATCAAATTCTCCATGTTGCGGAACTGAAAAGTTCGGTAGGTGTGTCGCACTTAGAACCTAATAAGGATGTGTCCGTAGCGCAGCTAAAAGAGACTGGCTTAAAAGAACGTTGAGATTTAACCGATTTGATATCTGAGTTTTTTATTGCTGCTTGGTTAAAACACTACAAAAGAACTACTTTGGCAACAATCTAGATGCTGTATAAAATTTGTAAAAGATAAAAATAATCGTTTTAGTCACAAATGCACAAACAATTACAAATAACGCTTAACCTTAAATAATAGATCGATTAACTAAATAATTAGAAAAAAGTTTATAAAGTATAAGAAATGCAGATACATTTAAATTACTATACCTACATTGCTTAACTCATCTTTGTCTGATTAAAATAGTTAAGTATCAATGTCTTAATTTCGAAATCATCACTTAAAGTGAATTTGCTTAAAAGTCACAGTTCAATATTTAAATATCACATGACAAGACTACTCGCTTCATCCCTAAAAACTAGGGCGCGGGGTAGCGCTCTTTTGGCCAGGATCCAAACCCGAGCGGTGTCCATTTGATTTTGTATCGCCACGACTTAACGTCACTCAACATCACCCCTAGATGACGTCAACCTGGAAAGTCGTTTTTTAACCGGTTACAACTGGATATCACGTGATGTTTTCGTGGACGTTTGTCTTTTATATTGATAAGTGGTAGGAATTTTGTTTACGTGATTGACACAAACTTGATTTTCTAAATGTGTGCTAGGCACCTACAGTATTTCTTGGGTTTTACACTTGAAACGAATCGTTAAAGTCGGCAGCTTTAGAGGTAGGTTTTGATATTGATGATATGTGACAGTAAGGTTAAGCTTCTAGACTTAGGCATACTTGCTTATCTCAGGATTAGCGAATTTAATCCCTAACTATCCACTTACACGGTATGAGATACAGAATGATGTCGTAGTTTTGTACTAAAGTAATCCGGTTGTGCGTAAGTCCACCTTATACAGGATGTGATATACAACAGCTTTTCCTATGGAAGCAATATCGAAATCGTGATTTTATTTTCAGATGCTCCATACATTATCACCGAGGTATGCGAGACAGTTTGTTTGAAGCAGCTAAAAAATCTTGATTTCAAGGTTACTCCCATAGAAAAAGTTGATATAAGCGACAAACTGATCCCGTGGTTTTAAGGAGTATCCTATTCTCTTTTACACCCTGTAGATGCTCGCGTAGAGTAGATTGGGTGGGGAGGCCTGCACTGCATTCTGCTTGTGATAGCCGTATCTAGTATTTTAGATTAAGTATTTTATAAGTTCATATCCTATGATATATTGAAGGCCTGTTTCGTATTGTACGGATAAGTTCTGTACAGGCTATTCTATTGTTAGTTATGTTTACCGATAAACACTATTTTTGCTGCACCGTCAAATAGCACTATGATACATTAATTCAAGCACTTTTATCCATATTTTTATTTGTTACATAACCATTTGGCATTTAATCCGTACATTGTGAAACATGCCCTTAATAAATTAACGATAGTTTAAACATTAAAATGACTAAATTTCTATAGTCAAGGAATGCTACCTGGATCGAGACTTAGAAGGAACTAAGAAAAACGAGAAGGCGCAACGTGGTTAGGTCTTAACACAGTCAACTAACGATCCAGTTATGGTTGCGGAAAGCCTGGGTGTAAACAGTCCAGCTTAAAGCTGTTGCACGTGTATAATGACTTTGACTTGCTGTAGGATTATATAACGGCTTTTATCCAGCAATGTCTTCAAAGGCTGATGATGATAATGAAGAGGATGAGCCTATCCTATTACAAAAGAGGTGCTGCACACTGCTACCAATTCGCAATCCGTTCGGAATCCAGACATCGATATCCAGGACTAACTGTCGGATAGCTTATTGTACCTTCAATTAACCATAGCAAATGCACGGGGCTTAACGCCAATCATTCGCCGAGTACATGGCCATGTTATCTTTAAGGGAATTGCTACTGACACTTTAGAAAATTGTAGTGCTTTAAAAACATGTTTAAGTTAAAAAAATAACAAATTTGAACCCTATCTAGTTGTATAAAAGACGTTTTTGCAATGAAGAAACGTCTCTAATGCTTCCAAACCATCAAGAATCCATTTAGAGTGAGTCAACATTATTTTGTCTTACAGTTTTGTGTCTACGATGTTAGTGATAATGTTTAAATTGTTTTCAGTGTTTCTTTGAATAATTTATTTGGACCTGTCTGCCTTTGGCATGGTTGTTTTTACATTAGAACCTAATGAAGTAGAGGTAAATAAAACTTGTATTTTAGGCATGTATAGCTTTAAATGAACAAACTTTTATTTCGTACAGTTTTTAAAAGAATAAAAATTATAGAAAACATTGACAATCGTATACCAAATAGATCTTTGCCTATTTTGTCATTAAGTTTTGTCACGAAAATGTTAAAGACCACCTTGTAACCTCTTATTTTATACATCATGGTGAAGAAAATTTTGTTCTAACAAATTGTGTTTTGACAACTCATTAAAATAGTCTGGCAATCGATTGACAAATTCATCATCGAGATGAATAAGTCTTGTCTGGAGAGGTACCTAAAAAAGCTCTCCTAGCACAGACTTGAAGAAAATTTATCTGAATTCACCTAAACTGGAGATCAAACACAAGCCTTGGCGTTTAAGGCGAATCACTATGTCACTTAGTAAATCAGCGGGGTAACCATGAACTTTAAAAACAATCTCAAAGTTGTCAAATCTGTCAATTTTGGTACGTCATTTCATACAAAATTTGACAGAAATGATAATGTTTGACAGATTTAAGATTGTTTTAAGGGTTCGTGGTTACCGCCCTGGTCGTCAATCGATAGATTGATTTAAAGAAGATACAGTTTTTTATCAAATATTTATATCAAAAGTCGCCAAGATATTGTAGTAGGTCTAAACCAATTTTAACAGGGTCACATCTATGCCAACTTTAAGCAAATTCAATACACCCAAAACGTTCATTAAAACACTTGATCGTGCTTTTACGAAATCCGTCTAATTAATTAAAGTCGTTTCGTTCTTTTTACATTTTTTTCGTGCAGGAAATTAAAACAAAGTTTTCCGTGGAGCGTGTTCGTTTCTAATTTATTTTAAGCAGATTTTCTCGAGATTAGAAAGGAGAGGAAACGGCGACTTTTTCATTTCGCAAATTAAGTCTGAAGAGATGACGTTAGTGTTTTGTTTGGAGTAAACCGCGATTTTGTTTGGGATTTGTCGGTAAATGTATACGATTTGTGGTTTATTTTAACAAAATTTTGACATTTTGGTATTGTAGTTGAAAAATGAGTACTTTTTCTGAACTGTTTGTTTTATGTGGTATCTTTTAACAAAAAGTATCTATCCATCAATGAATATTGAACTAAGGTTTTTTTCTGTATTACGGGAAATTTTCCCTAATATATGTCACTAAAAACATCCCTTAGCATTTTTATAACAATCTTGTGAACGTAGGTATTCATCCATAGGGATTTTTTTGCTTCTACTGATTTATGCTATGGTAGATTCTCGACTAAAGTAAAGATCAGTTGTTATTGTTAACAGCAAGTTAACACTTTTATCCGTAAAGCATAAAGCCGTTGTGAAAATAAAACTAACAATTCCACTATGACCTCATTAAATAAAAACATCTGTGCAATATAAGTTTAGCTTTTTATTGGAAATATACATCATCATTACCATATTTTCAGCCATAGGACGTCCACTAATGAACATAGGCCTCCGCCAATGACTTCCAGATTGGTCCAGCGGCTTCCTATACCAGGTCGTTTGTCCACCTTATTGGTGGACGTCTACCGCTGCTCTTGCCGATACGTAGCCGTCATTCTAGCTCTACCAACAGGAAAACCTTTTGTGCCGATATTTAGTTAAAAACTTTGTCTAAATCCAATACAATACCATCTAAATTCTTTACCATAACAACCTTTTTTTTTTTTAACCTATATCATCCCACTGCTGGGCAAATGTCTCCCCCAAACTCCTCCACCTATCTCTATCCATGGCCAACGACTCCCAATCCTTAGCAAAACTAACCAAATCGTCACACCAGCGCTTTCTGGGTCTGCCCCTGCGGCGATAGACATCTGCTGGTATCCACTGCGTGACGATTTGGGCCCATCTATCCGGGTGCATCCTACATATGTGTCCCGCCCACTCCCACTTTAGCCTTGCTGTTTTCTTGCCTACATCCGCTATACCAGTTCTGGAGCGTATTGTGGTATTACGGACCTTATCCATCCTTTTAATACCCAACACGCTCCTTTCCATGGCTCTTTGGCAAACCTTGAGTTTGGATTTTTGACTTTCGGTTAGTGACCACATCTGCGCTCCATACGTAAGAACGGGCAGGATGCAAGCAACTTAAACTTAAAGATTACTATTCCAATTAATGCAACACATGACGAGAGGCGTTCTGTTAAATGTAACATAATAAATATTGGGCGGAGCAGCCGGCAAGTTTGGCCCTCTGCCACTGACTTGTAACAGTTCCTAGCACAGTTTTAGGCGTTGTGTTTTGATAATACGTATCTATTATTAACATACGAGTGCTGAATTGGATGCTATTCAAATGATAGCGCTGAAAATCAATCTCGGTGTACAAACAAAAGGAAAATTTTTAGTCAGCAGTCCATGCTATTATATTTTAAGCTTTTATCCGCGAATGATGTAAACATTTTTGAGGCTTTCACAATAGGGCTTATTCTTTTGAATTTTTTTATAGTAATATTAATCTTTTTTATATTTTGCGACCAATGCGTCACGCAAAAAGTAGCAATAGCAGCAGGTTCCATAATTGTGGTATTGAGAAAAGCTGTGGTCGACGGATTGAAAAGAACTGCTAAGATAAAAGAGAAGAGATCAGGTCAAAATGGTCTGTGTATTTTTCTCAAAAGAATATTCTTGTTGAATATTAATTTTGGAATTAATGTTTATATGGAAGCATTTTATAAAAATGTGATGTAAGCATAACCATGCACAAATAAAACCGTAGGTAGTCAATCCAACAATGATAATTTCGACGAACACCAGTCGTTTTTCATTATAATAATTAGCAATAACATTAATCATCGTCCAAATTACCTTAACTGCGTTCCACTTAGCACTATAATAACACGAACCCATTTAAATGTCCGGTCAAAGCGAACCGACTCAATTAAAATGGGTATTTAAGTAAAATTGTTGTGTCAGTAAAATTATTTGCGATTCCTCATTCCGGCAGTAATTTTAATTTGTTGTTATAATGTTCAATCCAAAAAATAGGGTAAACAAGTAATTTACGTTATTTTTATAGTTTTGTTTGCAACTTTGGTAATACTCGTAGTAGTTCAAAATAAATGTTATAAATAATAAAAAAAGTTTAATAAAAAACTAAAAACCGACTTCAAAATGAAACTAAAAAGCGAAAAATAATATTGACTAAAACATACCTAATCAGTTCTTTTTGGAGTCGGTGCCAGCCATCGAGAGTTAAAATGTGTTCATTCGCACCGACTCCAAAAAGAACTGACTAGGTATGTTTTAGTCAATATTATTTTTCGCTTTTTAGTTTCATTTTGAAGTCGGTTTTTAGTTTTTTATTAAACTTTTTTTATTTTATAATTTTAAGTGTTAAGTCCTCTATTTTTTCCCTCCTAACTTCGCCAAATATTACTTTACAGCAAAGTAACCTTAACTAATATTGGTCCTCTATGGACCCCCCATCCAATGGTATGATAAAAATAAGGTGTTATATAGGGTCAATTTTTCGACGAAAATTTTTAAGTCTTAAGAAAAGGGTTTACCTACACTCTAACCAGAACGGCGGCTATTTTGATGTCGTAACCATAGGATAAGGTCTTGCGTTAAATAACTGGTTAAATTAAGAAAGAAACTTTTACATTTTTTTTCGTTACTGGGTGTGTAAGTAAATAAAAATTGGCGGTCTGGTACCTCATAAGCTCCACGTCTGCTCAACACACTGCGAAATACGTTCTGTCGACAAATTGCAGTATTATCTTTTAACTCCTATCCGTTAAGGAGTTCTGTGGCTTCCATCATCAGGTCAGCAACATGATATGATGATTACCAGACCCAAAAATCAGCATCGAGTCAGAAAATATATGCAAAACATTATGGGTGCCTATAAAAATTGAGGGTTGCCCTCGATTTCCCAAGGATCCCATCATCCGAATCTGACTTGGTGGAAATGGGACCACCTCCGGAGTATACCCTTTCAAACTAAAAAATAAATTTTGAAATCGGTCCATAATTGACGGCGTAATCGCGTAACATACATACAAAAAAAAAAAAAAAAACAACAACATTCAGACGAATTGAGAACCTCCTCCTTTTTTTGAAGTCGGTTAAAAATGACTTCTCTGTGCGCGAGTTTGAATTGACAGGTTATATAAAAGTGAATTTATAAATTAAAAAATAAAAATAACTAAATTGGACCACATCATACACATTTTTCTGACCCTAAGGTAAGTAGCCAAAGCATTTGTGTTTTAGAAATCAGAAATAACGACGGTACCATAACGCCCAGACTGAAGATGGAAAACTGTGTAGTCATTTGCCTGTTTTGTGAGTAAACGCACTCTTTTTATTAAATTCTTAGATCAATCCCTGACTCTAACAATTGTTTAAATAAACATACAGACAAAATATCAACTCTTTCTCGTTAGATAAGTTGGTTTTGAAAATACTCCGAAGGTTATGATTGCGACTCGTTAAAGCCACGTTGAATTTTTAAATTAATTTTCTTTTTATTTTCATCTTAACACAAAGGTAAAAATTGTTTTTTACCGTCATAATAATACAATTTCCTGGAAAAGAAGGGTTAAGAATAACGATTATTGGAGCAAATTCCGTACAATAAACTATAATTCTGATCGTGCAGCTCAAAAAGTTGCGCAGTTAACTTTACACTTTCATGTTTATTCATTGACTGTAATTAAGTTCATTTGCCTTTGCTATATTTTTGCTTTTTTCACTGCTGTATTTTATTGTTGTGTGGGTGAAGTTGATTGTACGTACTTTATGTACAATTATAATAAGAGCGTTACTCGTTCTAGGTTAACTTAGGAATAACGACCAGATGCGATGCGATACGACGCGATACGATGCGATCTGACGCGAAAAGTGTGATTCTGGCACCAGCGAGAGTCACAAAAATTACCGGTAGACGATTTCACCGATAGTGTAACCAACTTTCAAGGTTAATATTTAAACTGGCGATAGTTCGGCAACACTACCATGCATCAGTTAAAATATATTTTTTTAATTATTAAAACGGTCTTTTTTAAATGAAATAAAATGAAACCGGCCAAGTCCACCATATCCATAGAAACCATTATCTAAAAACGGCAAAAAAATACCCTTTGGGTGCGGAACCCTAAAAATTGGGCTTTTGTCCCATGGTACAAAATGTATAGTAATAATTAAGTGTTGTATGCAATCAACTAATATTTTAAGACCCACTTCCGCGTCAGGATTAGCGAATTGAATCCCGTACCCTAATTCCGTTTCTTGCAAAAGCCATGCGATGGCGAAAATTGACCAATTCTGGTTTTAAAATCGCAAACTGACAGCAAATAACAAAAACAAAGCAATCCACTGTCAGTCCACCTATACATTTTGACACTAATTATCAATCAGGCGATGACCGCCCGATTATTGCTAATTTAAAACCGAGTAAAATCCAGATGACGGGTCTTCTATTGGATAAAGCCATCTTGTTGGCGAACGGCCACGCGATCTTTTGCCTTCAGTGTTCCCAACCATGATCAATTTTTCAAGATTTTTGTCGCCTCTGCGCATGGTGTGGCCAAAGTATGAGAGAATTCGTTGTTGGCACAAGGTGGACAAGCGAGTTTTTATTTGGAGCTGGGTTAGGATTGGTGCGTTTTGCAGTCCAAGGTATTCTCAGCATTCGTCTCCAGCACCACATCTCGAATGCATCAATCCTTTGCCTTTCTCGGGCCAGGATTGTCCACGTTTCTACTTCATACAGAAAGATAGGGAATACCAAGGCTCGTATCAGTCTGACCTTGGTTTTGATACCAATTCCTCTTTTCTTCCAGATTTCGTTTAGACGGGACATTGCATCTTTGGCATACCGATTCTCCTCTTTATCTCGGGGACACAGCTGCCATCATTGTTGATTTGGAAGCCCAAGTATATGTAGTGATCGACTTTGTTGATGCCAGGAATGTTGCAGGTGACATTTGTTAACTTTCCGGCTCAATCTATCATAAGCTTCGTCTTTGCTCTGTTCACTGCTAGACCAATGTTTCCACTTTCAAGCTCGAGTCTGTGGAACAACTTATTGATATCCGCCATGGATGTTGCCAAAAGAATGGTGTCGTCGGCATATCGGAGATTTGAAAGTCTCTTACCACCCACAGGGAAACCTTTCTCCCAGTTTTCCGTAGTCCTACGAATAATGTGCTCTCCATATATATTCAAAAGTGCCGGAGACAATATGCAGCCCTGTCTCACTCCTTTTTTAGTCTGGAACATATTGGAGCATTAAGTTCCTATTCTGATGAAAGAGCGATATTCAGTGTACAGACTTTGGATCAAAGCAACGAGGTGTTCAGGAGCTCCCATTTCAAGCATCACATTCCACAGTTTATCCCATTGTACAGTCGAGTTCATAAATATATGAGTAAATCCGAGGCTTCAAAAATAAATGAGCATAGAAAGGTACATATCCCTCTGAGCAGATTTACCAATCAAAAATATGTGTTCATATCACCTGTCATATTAATCTGAGCAAGGCTCACAATAATAAGTAAGCAACTGAAAACTCATAAATGTCTGTACTAATATTTTTCAAAATTATTTAATCAAGTAAAAGTACACAAATACTTACGCAGAACTTTTTTCAAATATTTATAAGCATGTACTTACACAGTCAAAGGCTTTTGTGTAATCAATAAAGCATAATATGACGGGGTTGTTAAATTCTTTGCTCTTCTCGATGATTTGACGGACATTTAGTATTTGTTCCCGCGTTCCTCTGCTTTTGACGAAACCTGCCTGCTCTTCGGGTATCTGTCGGCTCAGGAAGTAGCTTAGACGTCGATTAATCACATCGACAGAGACATAAAGATGTCTTAATCCCGTACTAAAGTAATCCTGAGATGCGCAAGTGGGCCAAGTAAAATTATTGCGTATCACTACCGCTAGCCGTTTTCAGTAGGTATTTATCAATTCTGATAAAATAAAAAGTACTTTTAACATATTTTATAGCTTACACATTATACTGGCAGCTGAGAAAAAAGAAAAAAAAAACCCAATGGAAACCAAAATTAAATTCAAGCTTCGAAATCTCGAATCTTCCATTCCACGTATGATATTATAAAAACTCGGATTCTTTTTTCAAATAACAAAAATTCCAATTCCAGTCTCTACAAGGCGCGAATACCGAAATACCGAATTAAATTGGTTAGCAAGGCAAAGTTCCGGATTGTTTCCGAAGTACAGGCAACTCGAACTGTGTCTCAGTTCATTTAGCTAAATGAGCTCTAGTCTGCTATTTGATTTTGAACTCTATACCAAATGGATAGAGGTGAACATCCAAAGGATGGTATAGACAAGGTTGGGATGTACCTAATAATGTTTGTACCTGATCGAGAGTGATGTCGGCAAACAGGCCGAAATGTAAGCTACACTTCAAAGACCATGTTTGTGAGTTGTGGCGTCGTTTGTTTTAGATTATATAAAAACTATTAAGGTGCTGTAATTAATTATAACTTGCCTTCAAATCAATGCAATATTTGTCACGCTTAAGATAATACAAATTCTTTTTGATAAATACCATGATTTTAGGGATGGTGAATGTATTGATCCATACTTCCCACATGGAATCGTTGAAACGAAGAAACTATCTTGCACAAAGGTCGTCAATATTTATTAAAACACAACACAACATTAAATAATGGTTTCTCAAAGATTACGCTCGATACTTTTTTTGTCAATACTCTTATCAATACATTCATCCTATAAAAGATTTTTACTAATAAAAATACTGGTGTTTAATAAATAAATACCTACTTACTTTAAGCTAATTGAAGACCGTGATTTGGCGAGCGCAGCGTAAGTAAGTATACCGCTTCCACGCCGCCGCCACCGCGCGATACCTACTCACTCAGGCGATTAGTCCGTAAAAAGAAATTACATCGAGATTCCGATGTATTGATAACGCGATGTCATGAACGGTAGATATTTTATAGATCTACTGAATCTGTGAATTTTTGATTTATCGTCCACAATCATTTGATTTTCGATTAATTAGAATATGATAAATTAGGGCGGTAACACCCGTAAGCACTGATTAACCCAATGTCTAACCCTGTAATTTACTTAGCTACTGTTCACTACCAAACCAACCAAGAAAAAGAATGCAATTTTTCAAACAAATTCTAATGGCGCGGGTAGATGGCGCTGATTGTCGTTTGAACCGCGCAATACTCTCATTTGTTGGGAGTCTATTAAACGACTACACTACTAGACTAGGGTTTTTCATAATTATCTAAATTTTTATCAGAGGCACAAGCCTTTAGGTAATTTTTGAAGCATGTTTGCATCTCGTGTGTGAAATGTGCGTATGGGTAATAGGCATGAGTCGTACTTGCAAAATCTAGTACCAGGGCTCCCCCCTGGTACGTACGAGCTGCACACATGCCGTTACTAATTACTACAAGCGTTTGGTCTGGCTCTTTAGCGTATTTTATGCAAGACTTGTAATAGTGCGCCTGTCATTCCAGTTCACGTTCAAGATAAAGGTGTAGCTCATAGGTCGCGCGGCGCACGAACATAAAATGAGCTGCGCATAGGCGGCGCGTGCGCCAGGTACCCAATCCTCGTAATCTAAAAGTAGTAATAATCCGGTGTCGAACCTGTCCCACTAACATCAACCTCTCAAATGGTATTCTCGTACACTAAAATGACAATGTCAAATTGACAAATCAATCCAAAGTGATCGTAATCGTGAGTGGGAAATTGCCAAATAGTATTCTACTAATTTTAAGCTGGCTTGATTTGTCAAAATTGTCAACATGGATTTAATAGTCAAACTGGATAGAGCCCTGGTTAGACAGAGAAAACAAACGCCTCTGGTTTGTGCCTCTCACTAAGAACAGGTTGCATCAAATAGAATATACTTTTCTGCTACTCGTAAGACTAAAAATGTAATTTACATAGCAAATTTTAGAAGTACTCTATCCAGTTTCACTACTAAATCCATAGATGATACTAATAACTAGCTTTACATTTAACATAATCATCATTAAGAAATCATGATCATGATTTTTCGTGCGCAAATTTGACGTTTAAATAGCGACGAGAATACCAATTTTTAGTAACATCATCCCGTCAGGCCACGCTAAAGAGACACAATGAAAATTTTATTGTTACGTGGCCACCGGTGGGTAATTGAAGCTTGATAGTCCCATCATAATATTAAGTTCCCTATGAATGACAATTATGGGAATTGGCCCCCAGATCTGACGCAGCCAATAAGCAGGAGACGAATTTATGAATCGGACGAATTCCAAATTTTATCGTAGGTATACAAAATCCTTAGAGCATAAATGCTTTACGACAAAATCGCAAGATTCGCATGCGATAGACTAAATTCACTATTTTCGAAAATTCATTTCGTGAATTATGCAACGAGTGGTCTTACTCACTCGTATTTTCGATTCTATTATTATAAGCAAGTTCGGAAGTATGACTTTGGCAAGTAAACTTATGGTTTTCAGATTAAAAACTATTTTCTTCGTTCTGTTTTATGATATCATTGCAAGTTTTTAAAATCAATAAGTTTTTGTATTCCGGTTTTTAATATTTTCTGCGTGAAACGAAAATAGTTACAAGAATTTCAATTTAGTTGCAAGTAGGGAATTTGATCCCGGGCTATTTTTATAATCCCGGATTCTCTACTGGATCTGGATTGTCTACAGACAATCCCGGGATCCCTGGAGAGTACCGGGTTTGTGGAAAGTAATGAAAAATCAGAGAAAAATTGTGTAAAATTTAGCTTTTTAGGTTTCCGTAGCCCTTCAAAGGAACCCTTATAGTTTCGTCATGCTATCTATCTGTCTGTCTGTCCGAGGTTTTGCTTACAGGCTTTTGACAATAGAGAGTTGTTATTTTGTGTACGTATATCAATGACGCCGACAAAGTGGTAGATTAAAAATATAAATAGCTCCAATGTAACGTGGGGATAATTTTTTTTACGTCTACCCCACCCGTACGTGTACTATTTTTCATATTAGGGACCCGTTTGCGAAATATTAAACTTAAAGTGGTAATTTTTCTTCAAGTTTAATAACTTGGAAAATTTATAAAAGTTCATGATAATAGTGCCTTTCATGAAGTTAAAAGAAAAATCATAATGGTTAAGATACTCGTAGAGCAGTTAGTTTAAAAGTAATAGTCGTTCAACTTATGTAATTGAAAAATTCATACCTAATGAAAGATCCTTAGAGGAACACATTAAAAGTGATTTCATAATATCATATCAGCCACAGGACGTCTACTGCTGAACATAGGCCTCCCCCAGTGACTTCTGTCATCGGGGGGTTGTTGCCATACTCGCCACACTTGGCAGGCGGGTTGGCGGGCGCAGTTTTTTATATTATTTCTGACGCAGACGCTGCTCCAAGTCTCGTGCTACAGGATTTAGTTGCCTTTTACGACACGCCTCCTGTTGGCGGTGGGGAAGTGTATTCTTTACGGCCGTCCCCACACGGCACCTTGACTTAAAAGTGACTTAAATAAAGTAATTGCTGTATTAGATTGTGGTAATGACGGGCAACTACGGAATCCTTGGTAAACTTCGCGTGCGTGGCACGACACGCACTTGGCCGACTTTTTCTTGTATTTTCAGTAACATGATAATTAAAATGTAATTAAATAATCAGTTAGAAATTAAAAATTTAATCCCGTAAATCCCGGGATATGTACAATTTAATCCTGAAATTTTCGGGACTAAAATACACTCGGGATCCCGGGATCCCGGGATGTCGGTGTTGGCTATGGTGTTGGGTACTAATTTTTGCATTCGTTTGTTTCGCATGCGATTTGAGGGATAGAGGGCGGTGCTCTTTGCATGTGCCTGTGTTTGTCCTCAGATTGTGGGTTACAGGCGGTGTAATTGGGGTTCCTATGCCGGGGAAACTAATCGGAAGTTGTGAGCAAAATAATTACATTTTTATAATTATTCATTTTAATGCTTCGACGCGGTTATGGCAATAGCACAGTTGGTCGGGATCAGAGCAAAAAGAGATATTTATTTTAATATTAAAACAATATTTCGTATTTTTTTCCTTTGACAAATCGAACCTACTATTTTGATGTTTACTATTAGTGCTTTATAGTGTTATTATTGAACCAGCAGTGGGTTGATTATAATGGTGATAGTTCTATGAAATAATCACGGTTTACGGATAATGTTAATTTATACTTGAATCTACACAAAACGCGAGATAGTGGCTTAAATCGAATTTGTCCGTGAATACTTATTGTATGCAATGAAATATTTGGAAACGTTTGCGAATTAACAGTATAAATAGGCCAGATAGTTGAACGGGTTTGTGATTTATACAGCAAATATCATATTCACAGTTTGGAGTTTGATTTGAACTATTTGAAATATTGCACGAAAATTTATTGACAAAATAAAGCATCAGTATAATTATACCTACTATAGCAGTAACTCCAAATACTTAGACAAGAATCCTTCACCGTATTCATGAGATTTTTGGCCATGTTGCTTGGAAATTAGGGTTAATTCTAGAGATACTACTGTTTACCATGTGGTACACAGTATAAGAAGATTAAGAAGCCCAACCTTTTTAGTGCAATCCTTTACGCACGAATTCGAAGTTCAAGAAGGAGCTACTACCACGGTTGTTGGGCTAAGTTATAATATTTTGGGTGGTAGTATCACCGCTTAGGACTCTTGAGAAGAAGGTGGCTTATATAGAACATGCAACAAACTTAATTGTGAACTTCATAATAATACATTTACCACAGAAGACAGTTTTTCGAACCTTGATGCTACGGATTACATATTCGTACCGTTACTGATATGGCTACGGACTACGGACTACGAAATACGTAGTCAACCCGTCGCAGAGCCAGCAATGCCATAGCAAACTACACTTAACTATTTTTATAGATAGTATGGTAACTGCAGCTTATTTAGCCTTAAATATTGAAACTGTCTCCTATAGGTATTACAAATAAATCTAACTATAGCTCAACTTTGATTAGAAGTTATGGCAAAACTTCTACTAGATGGCAGGCAGTTCATTACACATAAATGCTTATCTACCATAGTAAACACCATAGTAATATTTTATGTATTTAACGCAGTTAAATATTCATTAATTAACATAAATAAAATCAACTCGCGACAATAAAGAGCCTACATTTGAAACAGTACCCATAAATTCGTGCTATTTCGGAACAGCTAAATAGCTTGTGCTGGGCTGATTGTGCGCCATTTTGTCATTTCAGTAGTCATAACATGATTGAATTACTTTCATGCTAAATGTAGATACAGGTCACGTGAATAATACTGGACTGGCGATTGGGAAACAAAGATTGTATTTAGATAATAGTATTTACTACTCATTGACAAAACCAAATGATAGAGTTTATTCAAACAATGATTCTCAATATGAACTATGCTATTAGCTGCTGGAAAAAAAAGAACATTCGTGAGAAGCTAAGTTTATATTAGAGAATAGCGCTGCCCGACTTTGCTCGCGTGGTCTTTAGTTTTTAGGGTTCCGTACCCAAAGGGTAAAACGGGACCCTATTACTAGGACTCTCTGTCTGTCCGTCTGTCTGTCCGTCTGTCACCAGGCTGTATCTCACGAACCGTGATAGCTAGAGAGTTAAATTTTTTACAGATGATGTATTTCTGTTGCCGCTATAATAACAAATACTAAAAAACAGAATACAATAAATATTTAAGGGGGCTCCTATACAGCAAACGTGATTTTTTAGCCGTTTTTATAGAAAATTGGTACGGAACCCTTCGTGCGCGAGTCCGGCTTGCACTTTGACGGTTTTTTCAATATATCCCATAGGAACATTTAATCTGGATAAAACGTATCCTATTGTTAATCTTTATCATAATATTCTATATGAGTGCAATATTTCATCCAAGTCCGTTCGATAGTTTTTGCGCAAGGAGTAACAAACATCCATACATACAAACTTTCGCATTTATAATATTAGTGGGATTCGATTAATCGAATATTGATGCAGTATTTCTTACCTAAGCCTTCTCCAAACGTTTTCCAACAAGCATTTCATTATTAAAACAATACTCACCATCGTTCCAATTCGTATATCCTCAAATGTATAATAGTTGGGACGCATAATTAAATATCCTATGTGTCCCGAAAGCGTCGAAAAGCGCGAACAGAGTGAGTTTAATAGTTCCCGTTCTCAAATTAGCATAGTTGAATTTTGATTAGCCGTAAAACAGTGTTCAACTTTTGGCTGCTCAGTCCCATTAAATATTCGTTAATGATGCATTAATGGACATACCCTGCCTATTATGCGTTTTACAGGGTCTGCAAATTAAACAGTTGCTTGTACGTTTTAATTTTGTTGTTGTGTGCTGTCAGTGTTTTCAATGTGATAGTCAAGAGCACTCGTATATTAAATTTGCGACCGCAAACATGGATTTAAACGTACAATAAAACACAATAGTTGTTGGAAATTGAGTTTGTATGGATTGTAAAAACAAAACATAATGTTAAATTAATAACTTTCATTCAATCTTCTTCTTCTTCTTCTTCAATCATTTTTAAAAATTAATAAATACAGACAAATCGGCGCCAATCACCTTTTCGTACCCTTTGGCGTCGATACCTTAGGCTATGCCTTAGGTCCGTGGGGTCCTAACGCAATCTCTTTAATAACGAGAGAAAAGGTTATCCGACAGCAATGGTGACCCAAGAGCTGGCAGCTACCTCGCACAGCGACTGAGCATCGCAATCCAGCGAGGTAATTCACCCAGCATCTTGGGCATCTTACCACAAGGACCTTTTTTATAACTTTAATATATAGCCGTTTATATATATTTTTTAAATTTGTTTCTTATGTGTTTAAATTTTGTAATTTATTATTATACTTTTAGTTTTAAATGTAAATATGTTTAAGTTTATCTATCTTCTTGTCAATTCGATTCTAGATGGACTTCGATCAATCTTAGCTACCTACTTCTTTGGCAACTTATGTCGCTACGTTTAAATCACCCCCTTCTGCAAGTACTAGGACAAAAAGGGCAAGATAGTAGAGAAGCCATTGTTTGTAAGTTTGCATCATAGTCACAACCTATAGCTTGGTCCCTCGGTTACCAAATTTTGTCAACAGCGGCCAACCACTGTACAATGATGTTTTTTTTTTTGGTGGATACCAGTGTTCGGTAAAACCTATGTTGGTTAATGCAGCACTATTGTGTATTGGCTATGTAAAAAATATAGATAGATAGATACTCTTTATTGCACAACAAACAAAGAAGTTACAGTTAACAAATAAAGATGTACAATTTAGGCGGTCTTATCGCTAACAGCGATCTCATCCCGACAACCTTCAGGTAGAGGACAACTATAAAGAGATATGTATGATTATAATAAAAAAAACGAAAAAATACTCCTTGTAGGCCAGCCAAGGCTGCTTGAGCCAAGATGCATTCGTATTTGAAACGATTGAGGTGATATTTTTCTTGAGAAGTGTTTTGAAGTTTTTTTTGTTAATGTGTTTTAAATGTTGGTTACAGATCTTAATTTTATAATATTGACTTAAATCATGACCCCGTTTTCAAGCTTCTAACGTGAATTTGTTACAACACGTGTTGGAACGTGGGAGAAAGTACATAATAATACTACATAAAGGTATACTAAAACATCAAACAAATATGAACAAATAGCACAAATATCAAAGTCCTCGTTTTATTACACAAACTAATTACGGACCCACCTCAACCCTAGTCTTGCTTGTGTGATCAGCCTCGTTTTACCTCTTTATGATATTTGGGACAACACATTTTATAGTGATGTCAAAATATATCGAAATGATACATATCGACAAATAATGACATTCTTGTTTACTCCCAATTGTTAAAAGAGTTAGTTATACAAGTGCAACAATAGAGTTTTTAATGTTTTCCCATCTTATTCTTATAATTCTGTAATGTATTTTTAATTGGAAGGAGTTTTAAAATTGCAATCGTTGCTTGCCTTGGCTTTTCTATCCCACATTGTCTGATTTGACCCATTCTGTCCTTTTTGCTTTGTTTCATGAATGTTTTTCTAAGTGTGCTGTAGTGTCTTAAATATTCTACCCTAACCTTTCCCTCTATAATGCTATGCTATACAAAAGTAAAAAAAATACTCACTGTAACATTTCCTTTTTTTATTTTAAACTTCCTATAGTATTCTCCATAATGTCGTGACACGCGGTAGGTAACCTTTTTCCTTTTTGGTTTATTAAGTGGATCTTATGATCGTTTATTTCTTTCTAACAATTTTTGGAACTCTAGCATTTGGCACCATTGAATTTCAAACTATATACTATCCATCTAAAGCAAACAGAAAATTTTATCTGTTAATAATTACTTATTTACAAACAATAAAAAAATGTTTTCTAAGGAAATAGAAAATCCGTTACACCCATCCCTATTATGGGTTAAATTTAATAAATCTTACCGATGTTTCCTCCCCGTGAATGGCCCGGAAACTCAGTGGAACTCCTGTTTTCATAACGTACACCCTTAAATGATAAAATGAAATATTTCCACGGGTAACATTCTCATTGGCAACTAAGCGGTGCTAAATTTGGTGCGTGATTTTTGGGTTTCGAGTTATATTGTTTGGTATTTTAAATGTTTGGTTTGAGAACTTTAGTTTTCTACTTGAGGTAAGCGTTTTCTTTAACGAAACGTAAATTTTAACTAATTTTAATACTAGGTTTTTCAAGACGTAGGTTTCTACACGTAGGTGTGACACGAAAAAGAATGATTTATACATCATATACTTTATGGTAATATTTAAAAAAAAGTAATTTAATCCTAGTTTTTACTACAGCTGTTAATGTCTTATTGAATCTAAAAATTTTTTACCTATATAATTCCACTGCTGTCTAAAAGTCTACCCCAGACTCTTCTATCGATCTCATAACGCCAATGACTCCCAATCCCTAATCTGGTTAACCAAATCGTCGCCCATAATATGTTCTTGGGTCGACCTTCGGTGAAAGTGGTCTGTAGGTACCCATCGCAAGACATTATCAGAAATTAATCCGATTTCTTACCACCGTTCCGTTTCTATGGTTATTCCATATACAATTTATAATCTTTAGAAAACGCTGTTAGAGCTTATTCACAGAAGTACAATTCGGTTATTTGGCGGATCGTCCTTTTTCACGATTCGTTTTTTTTTGACGGCAGCAATGCTTTAATGGCAGTGCTAATACTACACGCATCAAACTTAAAAAACATAACCCTCGTTTGGCAGTCGGGTAAAAATGGACGTAAACGTCTTAGATCACGTATCGTCTTTATAAAATCACCTTCGTCAATCAATTCGAATCGTAATTTACACATCTATCCGGTTGGGTACTTCATCCAAGACTGAATTCTGAATTACGATACGAATGTGAATATTAATACGGATATTTGGACAAATCGCGAAAAAGCACAATTCCAGTTGCAATGTGAATGTCTATCCGTCATGACGTATCGTGTTATTTGACGAATCGTCAATGTCTGATCCCGTGTGAATGAGCCTTAACACTCCCGGCGCGTTGAATGCGCAAAGAACACCCACCATCCGTCGCCCGGATGTAATATTTATCGTCCGTGCATTTTATGAGCGCGAATAAACAGCGCTGCGTTTTATACGTTTTCTTCCTTTTATGAAAATGTAATTGCCGAATTTGCTTTTTGATTGCGAAACTTAATCAGTGGTGATACTATATTTATCAATTTACTAAATTGAAGATATATAACACTTGAAAAAAATCATCGACCTCAGGTGGGCTCGAACCCACGTCCCATCGCATACCGGGCGAGTGCCACCTGAGGTCGATGATTTTTTTCAAGTGTTATTTATCTTCAATTAAACCTTGCATGGAATTGCTAAAAACAAAAATTTACAATGTTTAAGCATTTCTGATCTTAACCAATAGTCAAATATTTGTAAAAATATTTCTATAGGGTGTTGACGGTAGTATACTACTCAGCTATACATATAGCTACAACATTGATAAGAATACGCTGGCTTTGACAGCGAGAAAAAACACTTGAGGAATTTCATCTTGTCACGTGACGTCCTCGGTAACATAGGGGTCAAAGCACTCGCCCGGAATGCGATGGGACGTGGGTTCGAGTCCCACCTGAGGTCGATGATTTTTTTCTTGTGTTATTTATCTTCAATTAAACCTTGCATGGAATTGCTAAAAACAAAATTTACAATATTTACTAAATGTCCAATAATCAGTTAGGGTGAGCAGACGATTAGGTATAGGTAGTATACGCAACATACGGATTATGAATTGTAATGTTTTTTTAAATATAAATATTGGACAATGGATGTGGGTGTTGGACCCGGATTTATCACAAGTGCTAAAGCTACTAACTTTAATCTTAGAAGAACAATGTATACGATATACATTGTTCTAAGCCTAAAGTTAGTAGCTGAAGCACTTGTAATATATCCGGATCCAACACCCAGATCCGAGCCAATATAGAAAAGTTCGTTTCCACATTGAAAACGGAACCTCAGTCCCTGTCCCGCATGCTCGCTTCTCGGCTACGGAGGCCGTTATTATGCACTAGCAACTTCCCTGAGTTATCTGCTGTCGATAACGACTGCTACTTCTTTATCTGATTATATCCGGAAAAAAATAGTAATTCAGTCCAAGCCACCATTTGATTGCTTTACAGATTGCCATTGGCTAAAGCTCCAGTGGACAACTTTGATCTATTTTAGCACAGTAGGCAAAATACGTAACAAAGGAAGATTGCATGCAATCGATGTTAAACATTGCACTGGAGACAAAAAAACAGACGTGAAACCTCTTTACAAGTTTTCTGTTCAAAATTATCGGATCACTCTTAACAATAGTTTTCTATTTTTTGTCTATTCCTAAATATGTCACATCATCACATCACCAGCCTATATCAGACCACTGCTGGACACAGGCCTCTCCAAAAGGAGGATTTTGCCATAATCGACACGCTTGGCAGGCGGGTTGGCGATCGCAGTTTGGCCAATGGTGGAGAGGAGACGCTGCTGCCCGTCTTCTTATGGCGGTTCTCCTGTAGTCGCCTTAGTCGCTTCTTACGACACCCATAGGAAGAGAAGGGGTGGTGAAATTCTTTTAACGTGCCAGCACCACACGGCATAAATATGTAATGATTTTAAAATACTGGCAGGTGAATCTAGCGGGTGGTATTAACGAGGATTCCCTTTATCTATTTGCACGGGTTCATTATAGAACCGTTCGGGATGAGGGTGGTCTTAAACGTTTCGAGAAATCATTTATGGTCTAGTAAGTCCCCCTCCAACACTCATATTTATTTCACTTTCTTCGTTACCTCATTATTAAAAATTATATACAAACGTAAAAAAAAATAAGCAAGAAATTTCTGAAAGAAAATGTATCCTATTTTGATAAATACCTTAAATTCAAAGGGTAGAATTTAAGTCTCACACTGGTCATCAAACAATGAGAATGTCTTAGATAATTCTCCCAACGTCTTAATTTGGCTCCGTAATTAAGGCCCTGACCCGGGGCACGTCAAATTAATTACATCTATTCGAGATAATGACGCTAGAAACTGTAGAAAGGGTATTTTTCAGTTGCCCTTTTTGTCTCTGAGTTGCGAAGCCTGAATTACGCGGACTTATTCCTAAATTCGGCAACAGTTTTTTGGAATCCTCTTTAAAACTGGTGTTTTTAAAATGAGAACGTTTCATCATACTTTTAAACTGGAGATGGCAAAGGAAAACTCTCGGATTTTGTGTTCAGTTAAAAAGCTAGCACTTATCATAATTTCAGGTCAATGCTTTGTGAAATTTCAAATATTACAGAATTCTCAAGAGGAATATCAGCGCTTGGAAAACTTTGCTTAGTGTAGCTAGGTTTTTTTTAATTCCTAGTTTTTTTTTGTGCGAAGTTTCTTTGTTTTATGGTTTAAAATTTTACTATCTTCTTTACGTATAGATTTTTAAACCTAGTAGAGACTATTCCTTGATATCGGTAGTCACTCCCATTTATTCAGCTAATTATCTAAACTTACTAAGCTATTTGCACATCTCACTTCAATCTATTATCCTTTCGGTAATTATTGATGCAGTGTTCTAAACCATTCATTCTTATTTTCAACTTTAAACTTACTGACAGTATGCAAAATTACATTGAGAATTTAGTTAAAGATAAATCTTGATTTTGGAACGCTGAAAATGGTTGTAAGATATTAGGGTGCATGGTACTTACACATTTTTAGGAGCGACTCAGATTCAGTAAGGGTATATTATGACGATTATAACCTTCCAACTTTTTGGATCGTTATAGTATCGCAAGAACGGTGGTTCTAAGAAAAAAAAAAAGATATTTTTATTCATAATTATATAGTCTTCAATATTTTACCAGATTATATGTTGAACACCAAAGCCGACCCGAAACATCTACTATATTAGATTCATCTAAACATATTCGATTTTGCCGTTTAATGCCGGCCTGAATTAGTGTGAAGTAAGTAACCCTTACATAATCGATCTAAGTAAAGAACGATGACGATTGAATGGTTAAATTGCACCTTATATGTACTATATAAAAACCTAGTGATAAATGACCGGCGAACCTCTCGTTTTTTTTTTCGAAAACTTTAATTTCTTTTAGAAAAGATAAAAAATAGTAAGTAACAATAAAAACTTTAAAGTTATTTCTTTTCGAAAAGATAAAAATTGGTAACAATAAAATTTTAAACTAACTTGACATGTATATCTGTATATACCTAAGTTCCCCCAAAAACTTTACCGAAATTGCAAAAAAACCGTCGCCCATAAACCCCGCCGGGCTGCGTTAAACACAATGTGCAGATTTAAAATTCCATTTCCGCGCACGTGATCACGCCGGTTCCGATCCGGAAGCCGGACTGTGCCGTGCGGGGTGTGCGCGTTTTTGCCGAATGTTTCGAGCTGGACTTCATAACTGGTTTTTATCCAACTACGAAAGGAAGGGTAATGGTTTTGGCAGTCTATGTATTTTTATGTAAGTATGTTTGTATGTACCAGCTTAGAGCCTAAACTACTGAACCGATTTTAATGAATGAAGTGTCAATAGATATGTAATAATGGCCCGGGAAAAAGCTATAGAAATTTTATATTTTTTTTATATTCATGACGGACTTTAAACATCAGATTCTACCCTCGAAAAAAATACAACTGAGATAATCACCATGTGATTGGTATCAAAAGAAAGGTCTTGGCGAGCACATTACAAATATCTATCTATATACCATATTGTATAAGTTTAAATATATCTTTAAAATACGGTTATACAGTTCGCGCGGTCCAGCAGTCGTAGTCGGATTATAGTTTTTAAACATTATAATTATTGTGTGAATATAACTAATACTGCTAGTTAAGTGTTTTGTTTTTGACTATAGATTTTTGCTGTATGAGTTTTGTTATCAAGCAGTTTACATTCCCTTGGAACGCCCTTGCAAGGCATCACATAATAGGTCATTTATTTATTTAACATCGCATAATTTAATATGACACGCAATAACGTTCAAATTAGAATTTAGTCAAGCGTTTAGGAACATGTCAAACTCTAAACGAAAGATTAATTAAAAAAACTTGTTGCTCGTAGCAGTATCTTAGAACATAGAAATGTAACAATTTTATAGAATTTTATAATCTTGAATTTATTCTCGAAACTTATCGGTTTTTCTTTGTCTGTTAATTTAACAAAATGACATAAAAGGGTCTTTTAATATTCTTTTGTACATTTGTCTCATTAATATGAAACCTAAATAATGTTATTATTATTATTTTGGCTGGGTTATAAATCAATTAAAATGCATAGGCATTTTATTCATTTATCAGGCATCGAAGATATTAATTATTTTCACTTGTCAATTTTTATACTGAAATGGGGGGTAGCCATGAACTCTTAAACCAATCTCAAATCTGTCAAATCTTCTCAAATTTCGTACGTAATGACGTAAGAAATTGACAGATTTGAGATTGTTTTAAGAGTTCATGGTTACCCCGCAGGTAGGATTCAAATTGCGACTTCGGTCACACTTCGGTATCGGACGATTCTTCCAACTAAGCAAAGGAAGACATTTCTTAAGTCGTGATATTTATTTATGATTATTCATTGTTAATTGGTACTTGTGAGCCAGCGTTAATCCATCGACTTTGGGTTATAAGTAATTACACTCAAATAAAAAAAATAAAAAGACCCCCAGTTAAGATGAAATAACTGTATTACTTTTGTTTAAACAATAACAATTCTAATTATTTTATCGAATATAAATAATTTGGGATTCGATACAGCCTTTCGCTATTTAAAAGACTTATTAAATAATGTACTATCGTGAATACAAAAATGTAAAAATAGAATGCTTTCAATGTAGCTCATACAAAAAAGAAAAATAAATTGTCTAGTCTAGAAAAAATTACGTTTTTTCTTTTTGCTTTAATAAATACTTTAACCATTCAAACTGCTTTCACCTCTAAAACAAACGACGCCTCCTGGGACCTTAGCAGGACTTTACATCATTAATCTGGGAGGCCCTAAGATGCCGGACCCATACTCCCGACTATTTGTCACAAGGTATTATCTGCCTTACTTCGGGACACACACTGACTCACACTTTCCTATACTCTGAACTAATTGGCGAAGGTCAGGGGAATTAGTTTAGTGCTTATTTATAACCCGGAGTTTGCTCATCCACGGTTTCTGAATCAATTCAGAAAAAACCTGTTAAGCCCAACAACTCATAAGTTAGTGAGTTAATTGCAAACTTCTTCTATTTATCATGACCTCTACTTTATATGGAATTTGATATAGAAGAAAATTTAAGCTATGTTTGTTAACCCTAGAAGCTAGATTTTAAATTAGTCTTCACACTTCCAAACTATCAAATATAATTCAAAATCGGCCCAGTACTTACCGAGGCTTAAGGTTATCACCATACACACAGACAAATAAACGTCTACTATAATGTTTTTTGACATTAAAAATATAAAGGTAGAGTTTTTAAAATCTACACTATAATAATATGTGATTGATACTTAAAAGAGTACGAACGAAACCAATAGTCGTAGGTTCACAACGCTGTGCCTCAAAGTGCTGAAATTTGCAATACCAACAACTAGTAAAATACCATGACTCCAGTATTTCCCAAATACATTTTCTAATTTAGTAAAATAGGTCTTCTAAGAAAGCGCAGTAAGCCAAATAACTTCATTCCATTGGAAACACGAAAGATTAAGGAAGCGGTGTAGAGGATTGAACGTCCATTAGGCAGATTGGTTAGGAATAGCAAATGATCGAAGCTATGGAAAAAGTCAGTCAAGTATGATTTTGCTTTGCAAATTGAGGAATTAGGCACCGTCGTCTATTTCTGGTCCGAAATTCTTTTCATTTATTTCAATGGAAAAAAAATATGATTACTTAAAGTAATTGCAGATAAATGTTTTTATTTACGTTCATTATGTTTATAATTGGCAAGTGATGCGTTGATTCAACTTTCCGGGTTAGAGTAAGTTTCTTGGTGCATTAGTTTCTTTCAAATTGCACTTGTACAGGCCATCCTTTTCCCCATTCTTGATTATGCTGACTGTTGCTACTTAGATCTTAACGAATGTCTCTTAAGCAAGCTCGAGCGCCTTCAGAATTTCTGCATTCGTATCATCTATGGTCTACGTAAGTACGACCATGTCTCAGAATACCGAGCTCTGCTAAAGTGGCTACCGATGGGACGTCGGCGCGAGTATCACATTCTTTCCTTCTTATTTTCTATATTATTTAATCCAAATTCACCACCATATCTAAAGGAGCGTTTTAAATTTAGGCAGTCTGCCTTGGGTCACGAAATGCGGTCTTCTAATAATCTCCACCTCGCTTTTCCTTTACATTCTTCTCACACATATTCACAGTCCTTCACTGTGCAATCCATCCGCTTATGGAATTCCTTGCCGATGACTATTCGGCAGTCCGGATCACTTAAAAGCTTTAAAAGTAAACTTATAACCTATCTCCTTTCCCTTTAGCTTTTTTGTTTTTGTGTCTTTTCGTCATGATTCTTTCATGTTAATTGGGTTTGCATTTATTGTATTTATGTATAAGGTAATATGTATGTATGCCTTATTTAGGATAATATAAGTATGTTTATTATTTATTTTGTTAATTTACGTATATATATTGTTATTTAATTTTTCTTTCTTTAACTCTTCACCGCCTTCCCCTCTCGACTTTGTAAACTGTCCTCTACCTGAAGGTTGTCTGGAAGAGATCGCTTCTAGCGATAAGACCGCCTATGTTGTACCATTCTAAATGTATTCTTTTTTTGTACTCTTTGTTTTGTGTGGTGTGCAATAAAGAGTATCTATCTATCTATCTATCTAGTTTCGAACATATTTTTTACTAAATGGAAATCCATCGGAATGAAAGACTCAAGTGAGTATAGGTATGCTGGTTAGCCCCTGGTAGAAAACATTGTCTAGTATGCCAATGGCGTACTAGACAATGTTTTAATAATATGTGAATATACACATATTAGTTGGTACATTATTCTGAGACTATAACTGTTGGTTTGATTAGGCAAAAAGTGAATAATAGTTGATTATTTTGAGTACACACTTACCTTGTTACACAAGTGAATTGTGCTGTGAATAGTTGGTAGCATTTATTAATAGCGGTCACTGTCGTAATCAGTTACTGCATTAATGTCGGTGACAACTAGCCAACTATGTTAGTCTGTGGCTAACTAACTAATCAACTAAACTAACTGGTAAAACGATCACGAGATCTGAAGACCTACTACGAAAATGTATCGTTCGTTCGGACGCATCAACCTAACAAATTGAAATAACCATTTGCTTATAACGAACCTTTGACAATTTGTGAACTATTTAAAACGGTCGTGTTTTTTACACGGCTAGTGTGAGTCGGTCATATTTTGACAAAGGATTGATACAAGGAGATAGTAATTTAAGTCTGACAAACCATGTGACAGTAGGTAAATGGCTTAGCACTAATATGACAACATTGACCTAGTTGACAATTCGTTGTCGAAGAGTTCTGAGTCGGGGGCAGCAGGTCCGTGAAGGAATATTTAGTTGGTTTATCTGAAAGTTCAAGGTCATCATGAATATAAAGACTTTTTTCTAAATAATATTTTTATTTAACAAAAAACAAATTCTCAACTATTCTGTTTAAAAGTTATCACTTGCATTACAATCATTAAAACAATTTGCGTTTCACATGAAAACGAACTAAATTTATTCACACTTCACAGTGTTTAAATTCATTTTACGCTCCACCGGACTTCGTAATTAGTTTTAACAATGTCTGCGAAACAAATAATATAAAAGTTATAATGACCTCAAACAAATGACGTGGCAATTTTAACTGACCAATCTCATAATAATACGTATTTTCGTTTATTATCTCGCCCGCACCAAATAGAGTCGGTAACATTACACAAATAGTGGCTATTTGCGAATGTACCGATAGTAAATATTTAGTCTGCAATGTAAATTCTTTAACGGATTCATGAAAATTTATTATAGTTCTGTGAGGTTTTGTGGTTATTGACAGATAAGGTCAGAATATAAATAACAAAAGTTACAAATTTATGATTTGGTATACCAGTGTGTATTAAGAAATAACTTATAGAAATTATACTGGATGGTAAAAAACTACGAGCCAAACTTTAGAGCGTAGTTCAAAGTAGTGTCAAAAACAGTAAAAAATCTAAATTTAATTGATTTTAAATATTTTTTTGTTAAATCAGAACGACATTCGTTAGATTGTTTACGTACCGTTATGTACCAGTATTCATCTCATCATCATTTAGCTCGTACTTTTTTAGGATTCCGTACCCAAAGGGTAAAACGGGACCCTATTACTAAGGCTCCGCTGTCCGTCTGTCTGTCTGTCTGTCTGTTTGTCCGTCTGTCACCAGGCTGTATCTCATGAACCGTGATAGCTAGACAGTTGAAATTTTCACAGATGATGTATTTCTGGTGCCGCTATAACAATAAATACTACAAAAACAGAATACAATAAATATTTAAGGGGGCTCCCATACAACAAACTTGATTTTTTGCCGTTTTTATACTCTTGGCCGCGCGAGTCCGACTCTCACTGGCCGGTTTTTTTAAATACCCTATATCCTAACTGATTGTACCTGCCTATCTTATGGACTTAACATTTTCGGATTATGTCATCAAAAGTTTTCTTTTTATTTACGTGTCGATATAGTGTCCTTTACAAACAGTGCGTAGTAGGCAGAAAGACAAAAAGAGACGACCTTTATTTTAGGCAATTTTACTGATATTTCAAATGGGATTTGACTAAAATAAGTGTTGTTGAATCAATCCACTATATTGAAATAAAAAAAAAAAAAAAACATTAAACAAAATTATACATTTTAAAAAGCCCGCGAAAATGCAGCCGCTCATCGAATAAGTTATAAAATACTAGAAGAGGCTTTAAAATATGTCCACTGACTGACAGAGTGCCCATACAGTTGTGCGAAAAGTCTTGCCACAGTACATATATCTATACACTTTAGAAACTAGGCCTGTTTATACGAGATACGTCTAATACGTCAATGGAGCGTTAGGGTTTTCTTAAAAGTTGATTAAAAATCGCGCGAACTGAAAACAATAGAAATGAACCAAAAGCGTTGACCAAAGAAGATTTAAATCCTATGTTTTTACGTTCTGCAGTGACACTGACAAATGACAGCATCTCGTCTCGTATCGGCAGTATTCGGCATCCTCGACTCTGAGTACACTTATTTTACTGAGATTTCTTGTTGCTGCGTGCACATGTATGTATACATGACCTTTTATTACTGTAATTATATATATACAATGTGATATGGGCGGTACTTCTAATCCGTTAAGGCTAAGTGCGATATTTAATTTTATCGACAAAAATAATAATTTGGTGGGTCAAACCCTCACCTCCTTCGAATAACGGCAATTTCAGTTTTTTCTAACACTTTAGGTAATACCAAAGGTTTTATGTATCGTAGAAACATGAAAGAATTACCACAAGATAGTAAAAAGAACGGAGCAACTGACTATAAACATAATTTCTGATGTTTAGGGTTTCCTTGTCTAGAAAAAAAAACATTTAATTAATTTCGAAAAAAAACTTTATTTTTTATATTTGTTTTGACTCCAAAGTACCTACTTTTTTGACAATAAAATTAAGTACCGAACTTAGCCTTAACGGGTTAGAAGTACCGTCCATATTACATTGTATACATATACTGTGGTATTGCTTTGGGATGTCACTTCTAGTAGAACTTAACTCATTAGTGACATGCTGTCATGGCGGCGTGTTGGGCTTTTTGTTGGAAAATTGTAAAATAATATTATTTAACAAAAACTACACATTTGAAAATGTTCTACAGTACATAGTTGTTTGTTATTTTGAATGAATAAGTACCAGTTTAATTCGGTTTCGGTACAAACTACGTTAATTAAATATTGTTAAACTAAAATTGTAATAAAAACAATAGCTTATTGTATCGTAGTAAATAAAGACAAAAGTTTGAATTGTACAATACGAATAGAAATATTTTTTAACCTATTTGATTTATTTAAAATAATGTATGGGAGATAAACAAATTCCATAGTATTTTAAGTGTCAAGTGTGAGTAAGTGGTTTAAAAAGCTTTAACGCATCTGAATTTTACTGCTTTATTTTTCAGATTGAATATGTTTTCACTTTGTACATACTCGTTTTACATTTTTTCAAACACTTTTTACCAAATAAGTTATAAGACTAGACGTCATTCATTATTCACCACTCACTCAAATTTTAATTCAAACGTGAATACAGGGTGCTAGAAAAAATATCTATTTACAAAAATTAGCTTACCAAATTATAATTATGATGAGGAAAAAACTTTTCTTTAAACCTTTGCTCTGCTAAAATATATTTAAACATTATGTAATAAATTGTGACTCATTGAAAAAACTATTTTACATTCATAAATCATCATCAGCATTTCAGGCACAGGGCGTCCATTGCTGAACATACGATAGAACATCTCCCAGTGACTATTCAAAAATAGGTACTTTTATTTAACTAACAGATTAAAATTAGGGGGAGGCCTGTCTGTTTTAAGCAAAAATGTACCAAACGAACAAGAAAATCTTGAGTACTTTAAAAAAAAAAGTCATAAGTGTTGAGACAGATCGTAAAACATTTTTTGTCTAGAGGTAAAAATGTAGGTAGTATTAAAACACCCTATATTTTTGTAAACATTTTTAGAAGGCTGCAAAATTTTTGCTAAGTGCTTTAACTATCTAGGCCCATCCTTTACCCAGTCATATGCATCCATCCCAGTTGTGGCAGGCTTTTATCTAGATTGCCCAAGTCTCTGCTTGGGCCAATTACTCCTAATTTCGCGGTGAATAATTGAGATCGCCGCGAGAACGGACACTTGCGTGGATTGAATTGTTTTTGTGTTTGAAAAAGGGACGTTTTAAAACTCTAAAAAATACACATACACAAAAAAATTAACCCTATAGAAAAAAAGCAACGATTTTTAAAACTCGCCAGTGCTAGTTGAATTCGCGTACCGCGGGTAGGATCATAACGCGAGTCTGACTCAAACTTGACCGGTTTTTTTTTAACTTATTATTTCACACACTCCTTATGATATAGTAAATGTTTCGGTTTTTTATTTTTTGCGGTTCTGAGACCGCCTGAAACGTGGTCAATGATTATTGGTATACCCAATATGCTCGGTTTTGGTAAGGTAAAGGAAAAGGTTTCGGACCTTCGTCATTTAATTATTTAAAAATAATGTTTATTATTTACAATTTAACCCCCATGAGATATGTATTGTTCCATATTTTACTTCGTAAAAGAACTACAGTGACGAAGCTTCCTATCATACCCTAAAAAGGAATAAATAGATTCAAAATTTCCGATCCCTATTGCTATTTTCCCTAACAGCGGACGTGTGATATTTTTTACTGCAGTCAAAATGGCGGTTTTCTTATCCTTATTTGTTTTTATTCCGAGACCGTAAGGATCCATTTCCCATCTGCTCCCGACAAATTACCCATTCTATCTGTCATCCCGAATACAAAGGTAAGCGCACCAGTATTTGTGAGTGAACATCTACTTTTCTTGAAAAAGTTATTATTTCAAATACAATGAGTGAGGATGGTGGGATTTTTTAAATTAATTATCACTATTTAAATCTACAGTAGATACAATCTATGATTAAAATGTTAGTAACCTAATTTTTTTCTCAATCATTAATTAATTATTTTTTTAATTTGACAAAAATTAACGACACACAAGTGTTAAAAGTAAACGTACCATAAAATCCACTTTGACAACGTACAAAAATTATGAAATCTGTTTTAATTACACTGGTGACGTTGACAATTACAGTAGTGACGTTTATTATGCGATTTTAATAATAATTGACTTACATGTAGAGTTGCTTTGTATCAGCAGCTGTGCTATGTTCTTTCAAGGATAGTAAGTTTACAATTACCCTGAATTATAATTCAATTTTTGAAAATGCTTTAATTAACTGATGATTAGAAATGACAAATCAAAAATAAGGTTCTAATTATCTGCCCTATTCACTTTTTTTCGCAAAAAAACAGAAGAAAAATAATTTCGTAATCGACGATTAAACGTGAAAACATTTTAATGTGAATTTTCCTATAATTACCCACCGCACATGATCGGTGCTCGCACGTTATTATATTTTCCCAACTACCTCCGTTTCCCATACTCGGATCAAACGCGTGATTGATGTACACTTGACGTGTCGCCCGCTAATGTTGGGTGGAAAGATTGATATGTCCTCCCGGGGTTGAAACACGTCCGTATATTTTTCCTATCCCATTTGAAACCGAATGGATACTGATCCATTCAGCATTCCTGATGAAAAGGATTTGGACGTGGTCTCAAACTGGTTTCGTGTCTGTGGTTTTAATTTGGTACTAAAACTTTATCATCGAATAGGCTCGAGATCGAGTTGCAAAATCTTTCCGCTCCGTGGTTAATTTTATTCACTCATTGGTTTTAGAGCCAAAAAGCCTGATTCTCCTACTCAAATATTATACAACATCATCTCATTTTTCTACGGGACAAACAGCGAAATCCCAAAAATAGAACTTTATTATTTATAGCTACTTGATAATTTAATTCACCTTGTTAATTATTAGACTGTGTTTATGCCATAAACATTGAAGAATAAAATTCCACTGTATCTTTGTGTGTTTTTGAGTAGTATTAAACTTGAATTTGGGATTATTTTGACGAAACTCAGGCATACATATATAATTATAAAAGCGTGTTAAACTACAATGTAAAAATAATTATAAATAAATATCAAACATCACATATATTGTTCGGATCCTAAGGTAAGTAGCTAAAGCAAATCAGAAACCACGACGGTACCACAACACCCAGACCCGAGACAATGTAGGAAAGTTCGTTTTCCACATTGACCCGACCAGGAATCGAACCCTGAACCTCAGAGATGGCGACGCCATTTAGTCCGGCGTGCTCGCTTCTTGGCTACGGAGGTCGTCACATCTAAAAATAAATAAATGAACATGTTTATATTATACCCACTACAATATCAAACCATAATACACTCGCGAGCAATAAAAAGGTCCACCCACAAAATGCCGACAAACACCATTATCTCCTAAGACATAGAACCTAGCTTCATAAATTAAAAAGTTTTTAGTTGGTAATATTCTGATGCGCTGATAAATGTACTTCAATATTGCAGACGGCGTCATTAAGCTAGCCTTTTCCGTTTAGGAGTAATTTGGTGCTATATATGTCGGAACTTTTTCATTGCTCGGGAGTGTATTTGTTTATCTTTCCCAAACACGTAATAAGTAAAAGATACCTCAGAAAACTTATAACATAGGACCTTACTACCACAGCTTTTAATTTGCTAAGTTCTCTTAAACATAAAAGATATTTTAAAAAACACCGGGATATGGAATAATGTATTCCAGGTATTTATTATTCATGTGTGAGAAATGAAATGAGACAATGCCACTAGCACAGCCCTTGGACGTAACTAATTATTACATTTCCAAATAAATAATGACAAAACAGAGGTTATTTTAATCATTCCGCTCAGTTCACGCTTACATGTTTCGAGAATACTAGTTAAAATGTTTGATTATCGAGTCTAATGAGTTTGGTACGAAATATCGATTATTCCATTTGCAGTTCGATTGTAAAGAAAATACTTTTAAAACCAGTCTAAAGTTCCAAAACTTTAAAAACAAAAATAAATTCGCGTATTCCAAAGTGCGTAAAATAATCAATAAAACTAGTATTTTTTGAATCCCTAAGAGCAGTTAACTAGTTACTATACCTACTACACATACGCTAGTTCAAGGAAAACGTTCTCTATAATAAGCTAGGTGGAACAAAACTTGAGTTGGTAAGCCCTGCTTGACCCGCCAAGTGTGTCGGTGCAAACCTTATTATCGTCTTTAATCCTCTTAGGTGGACTTCCCCCCCTCCTACCTCTAAGATGTGACGCTAGCTCTTGTATTTTTTATCATCGCCAAACGCACAATTATTGCTGACATAACTTTTTTATTGCCCTAAATATTTTAGGGGTATGAAAAATGTAAGCTTAATAAGGCTGATTACGCACTGGGGCCTAAAAAGAGGTCTTAAAGCAGTGCTACTTAGACTTTGCTTTGTTAAGTGGTCCGTAAAAGGTGATTACGCACTATGGGGCCTAAAATGTCTTCTTAGAGCAGTGTTACTTCGATCTTGTTTTGTTTTATGGGGTCCGTAAAAAGGAGCCATAGGATCATTTTATCGTCTATCTGTCTGTCTGTTCGTCCATATATCTTTCAAGATTCTTTTCCTCAGGAATCCGTGGAGTTAAGAAGTAGAATTTAATATCAAATACCTACTCATGTGAATAAATTAGACATCTAAGACAAATCATTTAAAATATTTTTCGGCTATTTTAGCTGTATTTTCGATACTCACAAGGGAATCAAAACCTGTAGAGTACTTCTCGTTGATCTGGAAAGTTCTTGAAACATTACAACACAACCTCGTTTTGTATAATAAACCCGAAATAGTCTTCATCAAAAACAATTAGAGTTAGAGTAGCTTTTATAATTTAATTTTTTTTCCTAGAACAGTTACTTTGTCTGGGAATTTCGACGACCTTTGTGAAAACGATTTCTATTACAGAAAAAAGTTAGCCAAAGGAATATATTTTATATTAGAATGTAATTTAACATTATGAGACAGGAAAAAAATAAATTTGTAACAAACTATTACAGGGCCCTAACCATGAACTGTTAAAACAATCACAAATCTGTCAAACATTATCATTTCTGTCAAATTCTGTATGAAATGACGTACCAAAATTGACAGATTTGACAACTTTGAGATTGTTTTTAGAGTTCATGGTTAAATGGCAGGTAACACTTAAAAAATAATGATTATCCTACTAGTATTATAAATGCGAACCTTTGTGAAAATGAATGTACTTATGGATGTTTGTTACCTTTTCACGCAAGAACTACTGAATGGATTTGGATAAGATTTTGCATACATAGAATATGATCTGGATTAACATATAAGATTTTTTATCCCGGTTGAATGTTCCTGTTGGATATGCTTCTTTGCATGACACATCCAAACATCCTGTAATCCACGCAAACGTAGTGTGAGCACAGCTAGTACGAGTAATAAATAATTGACATTGCATTATACCATGGTGAAATCATGGTGTCGTGTGGTGCCGGCACGTTAAAAGAATCGCACCACCCCTTCTCTTCCTATGGGTGTCGTAAGAGGCGACTGCAGGAGAACTGCCAAAAGAAGACGGGCAGCAGCGTCTCCTCTCCACCATTGGCCAAACTGCGATCGCCAACCCGCCTGCCAAGCGTGGCGATTATGGCAAAATCCTCCTTTTGCAGAGGCCTGTGCCCAGCAGTGGACTGATATACGCTGGAAATGAGAGATGATGATGGTGAAATCACTTGGTTATGTTAAAGTTATGTCAGAGGCGATGACGAATTTAGATATCATATCACTATGGAGCGGTTGCCTGTACTTATAAGGCGCTTGATATTTATACATGTCAGTAAATATAACAAGGGGCCTACTACGAAAGTGTTTCGTTCGTTCGGACGTATTAACCTAACATTTTTTTTTTCCACAATGACACCAATTATCTAGCCCTAAACTAAGCAAAGCTTGTATTATGGTGACTAGGATAACGGTTATACATACTTAAATACGTTTATGAACATCCATGACTTAGGTACAGAATTTTATGCTCGTGTTCATCACACTAACATTTGCCCCTTGCGGGATTCGATCCCGCAACCGCCAGGCATTGTTATCCGGAGCGCGAACCACTACACTAGACGGTCGTCCAACCATAAGAAAATTACCATTCCCTTGTATCAAACCTTTATCAATTTTTAAACGATTGAAAACGGCCGTGTTTTTTTACACGGCTAGTTTGCATTGGTCATTTATTATTTTATATTATAGATAGATTATTTTAATTTGTATGGTTTATAGCCGAACGTAAGATACATTTTAGTAGGCCTTCTGTACCGACCAGTGAGAAATCAGCCTTAAGCGTAGTTTTTATTGCGTGGGACGGTAATCTTGAGACTTAACCCTTGGTATATTTTAGACGTGAAGACGTAAATAGGGTCATTTCGCCCCCTCAGTGCCGGCTTAGTAATAACTTTATTATTTCACTTTATTGAGTGGACTCTAGAATGAAAGGTCTGCGTGGGAAGAAACTTACTACGTCATTATTTATTCCAACGTGTTGGAGATCGTACTTTTTCGTTTTATTAATAAAAATTTAGAATAATATTATAAAAAAAATTGCCCACCAATTTAGAATACTATATCACCCTTATTACACTGGGTTAAAAACGACTTCCAATATTGAAGTACATAGTTAGTTTATTACTTATGTTTAGTATAGTTTATTACAAATATTACCATTCGTTCCCGAACGAGATTCACCGTTGTCAGAGAAAACTGCAAAGCTAAAATGGGAGTTGGCTAGCCATGTTCGTAGAATGCATCTTGGGAAGTTGGACAGGTAAAGGGTTAATTGAGTTAAGACAGTGGCGACAGGAAGTTGGGCCCAGTGGCTATTGCATGTGCATTGTATTGTATTTGTGTAACAATATAATGTTCAAGCTTGTGCTTGTGCAGTACTTGCTTAATTAAACAATTAAATTAAAACAAAAAGAAAAACAAAATTAATGTAAGATTTAATATTTATTGGTTGATTTAAATAAGGTAACTATTGTTGTAATATTCATTATCTTGGTATTCACTTACAACTTTTGTAAAACATGCTTATGAACTTTGTCCTTTTGTACTCCTCCTTTTGTACTAAAGTACATAAATAAATAAATAAAGAAGGATAAATCCTTTGTACTATGTAATTTTTACTTTAACTGTCGTAAGATGTTATTCTGTTTTTATGTTCCCTATAAATTCAAATTGTACTATCTTTATAATCTATCAAAAAAGTACGTAGTCGCGATATTAGGTAATTCATTTTCCTTTCCTTTCGCGTTCCCTACGCAATAGCTTTTTAATGATGTGTATTATATTTCCTTATTAAAAAAAACCCACTTACTTCCACCAATCAATTGAGGCGCCTTTTTCTTTAACGTATCAATATTTTTCATGTCACGTATGAATTTCAACTCTACTGCTAATACTTATAAAGCCTCAACCCGTTTACCTTTCAACTACACTCGGCATAATAATATGCGTTAAACGGTACATTTCCCACAATCAATTCCTTATTAACTGGTCCATTGGTCTGTAATACAAAATGACAAGAAATATTTCTTAGAAATAAAAAACCGGCCAAGTGCGAGCCGGACTCGCGCACGAAGGGTTCCGTACCATTATCTATAAAAACAGCAAAAAAACGTTTGTTGTATATTTAAATACTTACTTTTTACTACCCTTTAAATACTTATTGTTTTTTGTTTTTTAGTATTTGTCGTTATAGCGGCAATAGAAATACATCATCTGTGAAAATTTCAACTGTCTAACTACCACGGTTCATGAGATACAGCCTGGTGACAGACGGACAGACAGACGGACGGACAGTGGCGCCTTAGTAAGGTCCCGTTTTACCCTTTAGGTACGGAACTCTAAAAAGTCGGTCAACTGTTTTATGTGCCTCGTTTGTGCCCTACCTTATTTCGGGATATCTTTTACGTATTCGTCCTATTATCTCTATGGGCAGTTATTTTTTTATTGCTACATAAATAGTTTCCTAGATGTCTGCTTACTGTGCTGTTTGCCTATTTCCAAATATAAGGGTTTCAATTAAAGTGATTATTGATGCAGAAAAAAATATACAGGTTGACTTTTTTGACGAGAAAATCGTTTTTACAGGATATTCTGGCCATAAGGTAAATAGCTTTTACTATGGAGATAAAGTCGCAACGCTAAAAAATCTGATGCTCCATTCATTTTACTCGTATCATTGAAGTAAATATATTTTTTTGTATGGAGACTTGGAGTGGTAACCTTTATTCTTTCGTATTTGATATTAGTGCCATAGGTTATCAGATTATTCTAATAGAAAAAGAAGTTAATTTTGTTGAGTAGATAACTCTTAAGGCAGGGCACACCCATTGTTATTGTATACGAGAGCAGACAGCAGCAGACAGCATGAGTTTATGGTTTTATTTTACTCGTCACAGATTCTGCATAAAAAATCAGGATGAAATTCGTTTTTAATTGTAACATACAGATTCATTGAAGGACATTATGACTCAGCTTGCTGTTATTACTTTGAAAATTTCGCGTTGTATAATTTAAAACTCAATCAAACGAAACGAACCATCGCTGAAATGAGCGATTGCCGAACACCTTTTTGAATCGGGCACTAATCACTGGATTAAATTCATCAAACGCAAGTTCTTTTCACGGATTGCCACTTTTATTCAAGAGTTGTGCGTGAAGTTATTGAAATCAAACAGTAAAAAATTTCAATCGGGAAGACGGTTTTAAATTATCCGCGACATGGAATCCAGTGATTAAAAATAGACAATCTCGTTTTGTTTCGCGATCGAGTTCTCACCTGAATACGGACGCGGCGGTTAGTGTGCAGAATAGTGACACAGTGAGTGTAGTGTGTGACGGTACTGGCGTGAAAATAATATTATGAGGGTAGATGAAGAATCTGCCTCTCATACGGAGTGAAGACATCGCTGTTCCAGTCAGCCTGTGACCACGGTCGGTGTAACCCGATCGAAACGTCAGGAAAAAGAGGTAACATTTTGTACCTAAATTATGATCGCGTTAATTCCCGTTTCATTGAGTTTCAGCTTACTGTTCTTCTAAGCATGAATATTTCTTTTTTCTAGCGCTTCCTATTTCATAATAGGTAATGAGTAAACGTACGTAAATTATACTTCTTGATGCGAGTTGAGCATCAAGGCTGATAATAACATTTGGAGCTACAGCTGTCAGACCTCCGTGACCATTAGACATGGAAACCAACAAAATTGTTGACCTTCTACAGATTTTTTTTTTAAGTACCACTTATACACTCGCGAGCAATGAAAAAGTTCCTCCCACAAAATGCCGACAAACACCTTAATATCTCCTAAGACATAGAACCTAGCTTCATAAATTAAAATGTTAAATAAAGTTGAATATTCTGATGCGCTGTTAAATGTACTTCAATATTGCAGACGCGTCATTAAGCTAGCCTTTTCTGTTTAGGAGTAATTTGATGCTATATATGTCACTGGAACTTTTTCATTGCTCGCGAGTGTATTTAACACTTAAGGACTCGCTAATGAGTCTGGTAGACCCAGTCCCTTGTATTTTGTTGAACAACTTAAAAAACACGAAGTTTGCGACGTTGTCGCTTTCAGTACCTTTCGACCATAGTGTGGCGCGGTAGATGGCGGCCTGAGCCGTCAGTTAGCATGCTGCGTGTGAGTGCTACGGACGTGAAAGGTGCGTATGGGTCCGCTGGACCCGGTAGCGACTAAATACGTAAGTGATTTTTCCCATTTTGTTATTTCTGTTTGTTTACTTTTTTATCAAAACGTTGGCTATTTCTTTGATTAAACCTCATTTTCGTGTCAGATTTTCTGTCACTAATATTCCACAGCACATCAAAACCCGTATCAAAAACATAATACCAGAAGTGGAACCATGTGCAGCATCCTTCGCACTCTTACTAACCAGTGGACGAAAAGTGCGTTGCGGTCTATGTAACTGGAAGGAAAAGATAGGAAAACCAAGGTTTATTGCGCAACATGTAATACACCAATTTGTGGAGAACACATGAAACAGATTTGTGCAAATTGTTATAGCTTAGTTTGATGTAGAAAGATGTAAAACTATGATGAAAAGTGATTTTTTACCAACGAAGATAATAATCTAAAATTTGTGGATTTTCAAATTTGATTTTGCTTGTTCCTATGATGATTGATCTCTCATTGTTATTTTGTCTTAGTAGATACATTCTAGTAGTATAATAAAGTTTAGAAGATTTTGTTTAAAATAGATAGTTACAGAATTTATAACTTTTAGTCTTAGTTTAGTCATGAAAATGAGCCAAAATTCCTTCTATTTTTGTACGGATTATTGATTGAGTTAAAACAATAAATATTAGTTTTTTTACTAAATATATGTTTTTCTTTTGAACCTTTATAACGATTTTAAAATATACTAACCACTTAAATTGAGCAGTTTTGAAATAAACACGTGATATTGTAGTGGGTCCGCTGTACCCGGTAGCGAGTGTTTGTGTTACAAATTAAGGCGCGAGTCCCTAAGTGTTAATTGTCAGCGTGAATTTTATGAAGGTATACGTTGTGGTGATTTTTATGTATAGGTTGCCAAATTACGGCTTTCTGGGACTTACTGAGTCTGGGCTAAGTCGACAGACAGACAGATGCATGAATAACAGGAATTTATACTTAGGGGTCCACTTACACTAAACATTGTTAGTAAATCGCTTTAAATACACGCGAAACGTCTCGTTACTTAATAAACACAGTAGTTTGGTATTGTATCACGAGAATATCACCGGTATTACGGGTCCCGTAGGAATACTCGAACTAACGAATACAGTACGCCTACACCGTTTTGGAATATGCGTCCGCCTTGAGAATAATAATAATGTTATATCCGTACAAGGACTATATAATCTATAGGTACTGTAGAGGTTTATAGCCAAACGAGTAAAACCTCTACGTCTACCAAAGTATGTTCGAAATATGAAAGTTGCTTTTGAATATTTTTGAGTGACGTGTAGAAAAAACAATGGATTATGCTATGAAAAGAATTAGACTATGAATTATGATAAAAATTGAAATATAATCAAAAAGAAGTAATAAAATTAAGAGTAATACATACCTTGGAAAAAAAAAAACAAGAAAAAAAAGTTATTTTCCGATGTAATTTTCTATGAAAGTTGACATGCTAATAGCTTCGAAAAAATATATGTTGTTTATGTATCTTTCACAAAGAGGAATTAGAAGTTTCGTAATATAATAACAATTAGTAGCTTATAAAAAAAATAAACACTAAAGACTAATTTTTAAGTATTTTTAGCTCCTATCTCAGAAATTATGTGAGTAAAACCTTCAATTTTTTTTACTAAAATAGGTATTTGTGATTTGAATAGTTATTAGTAATATCAAATGTTTTAGGATACAAATATATTATATACAATTTTTTAACTCTATATCCAGCGATTGCGCTAGATTGTTTAGTCTGCACCGCTGGCTGGTGCAGACTAAAAAATTAATTTAGCATACGTAATCCCCTTAATAAACAGAAAACAATGACAATGTAAAGAAATATTGAAAGCAGCCAGCAGAATAACAGAGCTAAGTATAGTTGTGATGTGTATTGTGTTAGAATATAGTTTGATTGAATATACTACGAGAATACGAAATAATTGGTATAGGTTATTTAAACCTCTGTGTAACGCAACCCTGCTACAGTACCTACGGCTGTAAAGATTTGTTATATAATTTTTTGTCGAGGAAAATAATATACTTTATGATAATACTATCTTAATCGGCGGTCAATTTTAGATTGATGTTTTTTTTAGTTCATTTTATACATATAAGAAACTATTTCTTTAAAAAAAATGCTAGAGACGAGTCCTTTTTTGTAAAAAATACACTTTATAGAGTTTTGATTTTATTTGAGAAAACGACTTTTACAACTAATTAATAAATCCACAAGATCTTAATTATTTAGAACATGCAAGTGTGAGAAATTGCGATACTGCAATTGATAATTTTTTATTGAGTATGGGGCATAAAACTAAATATATTTTGAACATAATATAATTGAAACATCAGCGTCCTTGCTTAAATTATTGAAGTACTATTAAAATATGTAATAGACTTACAAACAGTGTGCTGGTATCTGCGTTAATTTACTTCGAGGATTTTGTTTACTTAAAAAAGCGTTGTCTCTGTTGGGATTTAAAACCCATGACGTTTTGCTATTTTTGCAACTTATTTTTTTACTGTCTAGGCAACAGAATTACGTTAAATTTCTTGCTTGACCACTAACATTAATTCCAAAATAACAATAGTAAAATAAAGTTAGATAACATTATTGCGTATGTAAATGTGCAAAATAAATAGTCGTTCCTTAGTAATATTTCGTAGCTGGCGCTCGATAAGTTTGTCGCATTGCTGTGACGGATAGACGGCGGACGTGACATCCGACCACTATGATGCGCCGGGTTCGCGTGTTGAGCTGAAACACATAAAGGTAATATGTATGAATAAAGGATGCTTACATACTTAATACTTGTTAGGAACACGTTACTTAAGTAGTTTAGTCAGGTTTTCAGCACGTAATAAAAACATCCATCGGCTCCACGAAAAACAATTTAATAACGAATTATCAAATTCAAATCCGCGTTCGTTTCTGCTCTCGCTCATTCCATCCTTCTTTTCTTGCACACTCCATGCGTTTTATTTTAAGCTTGAAATAGTAAAAACAATTGAATACCATCTTTTACCATATTTAAATCAGTAGGTATTCGTTTCTCCTCTCGCTCTATTCGTATGCCTTCTTTTTTACGTTTCATTTCACCCATCTTACTTAGAAGGTATTACGCTTATGTGACGATTCTATTCACATTCTTTTACAGAGAAATAATGTTACATCAGTACCTACAAACATCTTTGAACAACAAATGCGTTTATGAGGGACGCTATTATCATAAATTTCAAAAAGTTTATTTTAAGCCTAAATTAAAAAGAAATGATAAAAAAGCGATTTGTTTTCTATTATAAAAATTGGTAATATAGGTTCCTGTAATAATTTAATATGCGCCTAACAACACATTAAAAAATCTTATCATGATCTTAAAATAAATATGATTTTTAAAGTTTAGTTCGTAAATTATGTCTTCTTACTATGTACTTGTATCATTTGATAAAGTTATATAAATATACTTTATTACACATATAGCACTTCAGAATTAAAAAAAAACAAGTTTACAATTAAGGCGATTACATCCATTTTCCACATTTGTGCAACTATATTACTCAAGCGCAGCGTGGGACGTCCACCCACAAGGTTGGCAGACGACATGGTAAAAGTCGCAGGACGACGCTGGATGCAGGCCGCTTCCAACCGGCCGACCTGGAAGTCACTGGGGGAGGCCTATGTTCAGCAGTGGACGTCCTGTGGCTGAGATGATGATGATGATGATGATGATTACTCATGCAATGTAATCAATTATAACGCCGATTTATTTCTGTTCTGTATTAGGTCAATTGATTTTTTACCTCTTTATGACATTCTTTCTTTTACTCTTTATTACAATATTTTTCTCAGATCACTTTAAGACTTCATTTGCATTCATAAGAGTTTGTAACGGCCTAATTTGAATAATTCACGCAATATTTCCTTGTTAAGTCATCGCCAGAAACCATTTTGTACATGCAATAAAAGTGGATAAGGATTTTGATTATATTTTTATAGCGTTAACGCAAAACAGACATATTATAAAAAAAACAGGCATATGTGCACTGCAATGCTTGTTTTCAAATACGTGGTTTCATGTTGCTCGACAAATATGCGTACTAAGAAGGGATCTTATTTACCTACAGCATAATTATTACCTTCACTTGCTTTTGTTATACACTTTCACTGGTTTAAAAAAGAATTTATATATTAGTACATTAACATCAGCAACATTCTAAAAGTTATTTGTGTTGCCATGCTTTTATGCGAAGAAGAAAAAACATCGCATTGACTCACTGCTTTATTCTTAATGATATTTTTAGGTTACAGCAAAGCTAGAAAAACGGGAGTGAAAACAGTTTATAGAGCATTACGTGGCGATCCAGGATATGATAGGAAACCTAACTCATTTTGAAAAAAAAAAACGACTTACTGCTTTTACTGTTAGCGCGGCAGAGCTATAAATATTATTTTGTTATTGCCAAATGAGTCTTACAAGTTGGTACTTGTAAGACTCATTTGGACTCATTGTAGTATGGTGTGGTTACCACATTTCAATAATTCTTTATTCTTTATTCATTCTTTATTCTGTATATTCTGTATATAGGCCCTCTTCCGGGCACTTATACACGTCCCAACATATAACTTAGCCCTACCACCGCTTCGGGACAACATATCGGCTGGTGATGAGAAGAAACGGCGCAAGAAACTCAGTCACCTTTGTCAGCCTGATTTTATTACAGGAAATACAATTACAATATAGTGTAAGTGCGAGCTAGGCAGGCTATTAAGTCCATGCACTCTTGTCGTTCAAGTAATCTTCAACTTTGTAGTATCCTTTTTCCATAAGGATTTTTTTAATGTGGTTTTTGAACTCATAAACAGGCAAGTCAACAAGAGTTTGTGGTACTTTATTGAAGATTTTTATACATTTCCCCAAAAATGAATTACCCACTTTCTTTAATCTGAAGCTCGGAACGGCAAGTTTATTTTTATTTCTAGTATTATAATGATGTGAATCACATTTAAGGCTAAATGAACTTGGGTTTTTTCTAACATACATAATATTGTCAAAAATGTATTGTGACGCTACTGTTAATATTTTAATATCTTTAAAGACCTCCCTCAGAGAGTCGCGAGGCCCAAGACAGTATATTGCACGTACAGCTCTTTTCTGCAACACAAAGATTGACTCAATATCAGCAGCTGAGCCCCATAGCAATAGACCATACGACAACAAGCTATGAAAATAACTAAAGTATACAAGTCTTGCCGTTTCGACATCAGTTAAAAGCCTTATTTTCCTCACAGCATAAGCCGCCGAACTGAGCTTTCCTGACAAGGCAATTATAAGGGGAACCCATTGCAGTCGGGAGTCTATTGTAATTCCCAAAAAGGTTGTTGAATTGACTGCATCTATATGATCGTCTGACATATTAATATGCGTACTGACCTGCCTCACATTGGGCATAGTAAATTTGATAAGCTTGGTTTTTTTTGCATTAAGTAACAGATTGTTAGCAGTAAACCATCGTACTACTTGAGAGAGAGTATCATTCACATCGTCAAAGGTAGCTATACCTCGGTCAGTTTTAAAAATCAATGATGTATCATCTGCAAACAATACTATCTCACAAAGGTCTTTAGTAAAGTAAGGAAGGTCATTTATATAAATCAGGAATAATAAAGGTCCCAATATAGAGCCCTGGGGCACACCCATGCGTAATGGGGCCCCGGAAGAGTCAGTTCCATTGACATTAACTGTTTGCGTTCTATCTGTGAGGTATGACTCTAACAATTTTTCTGATTCATTTGAGACACCATAATGCCGTAATTTCATTAATAACGTTTTGTGATCTACACAATCGAAAGCCTTAGACAAATCACAAAAAACCCCTAGAGCATCTTGCTTATTTTCAAATGCATCGAAGATATGCTTAATGAGTGCAACTCCCGCATCAGTTGTGCTTCTACCCTTGGTAAAACCAAACTGATTCTCATGCAATAGTTTGTTCATTCTAAAGTGTGATAAGAGTTAATTAAACACAATTTTTTCAAATATTTTACTAAGAGCTGGTAGTATTGATATCGGTCTATAGTTAGAGGGATCACTTTTATCTCCGGATTTAAATGTAGGTATGATTTTGCTGTATTTCATTAAATTAGGAAATGAACCTTCGTCAATACACTGATTAAATATACAAGCAAGATGCGTTGCTATAATATCAATTATATGGTTGATTATATTAATTGAAATGCCCCATAAATCTTCTGTTTTTTTCAAATTTAGCTCTCTAAAAGTTTTAACAATAATATCGGGATTTATATGCCTGAAATTTAGAATAGAACTGCATTCCTCGACATTTGATTTCAAAAAAGTTTCTGCAAGACCTTGTGAAGAGTTTAATTTACTAGTTGTAGCAATAGGTATATTAGAAAAAAAATCCTTAAACGCGTTTGCTACCTTGTTGTCGGATTGAATAATTTTATTATCAACATTAAGGCTAAATGTGCGATCTAATTGTTTAGTTTTGCATGTTTCTCTATTAATAATGTTCCAAGTGGCTTTTATTTTATTTTTGGAGCTAGCAATAGTATCACGAATGTAATTTGATTTGGCCAGTGAACATACTATTTTAAAGATTTTAGAGTATTTTTTGACATGTTCAATAATTTTAGGGTCTTGAGTTTGCACTTTTAGGTCATACAATTCATATAATTTTCTCCTACTTTTATGAATTCCAGCCGTAGCCCAGTCACTGAATTTACATTTATTTGTATTTATTTTAATGTGTTTTTGCTTAAATATGTTGTTAAACTTATCTTTAATCAATCCAAACAAATTTTCATACGACACATCCGTAGTGTCACTGTTGAATGGTAATACATTTATTCCATAATCAATATTTTTCTTAAATCTATCTAATTGATTGGCAGTGATTGGCCTACAGATGATATCCACCGTTGGTGAAACATGATGGTGCTCAAATGTGGCTATTTGTCCACTATGATCTGATCTTAGGCAGTTTATAATTGATTTTTGCATAACTTCACAATTACAGAAAATATTATCTAAGCAAGTAGCTGTTGTAGGAGTGATTCGAGTAGGTTCATTAAAAAGGTTGATTAAACAATAGGATTTGAAAAGATTAAGAACCTTACAGAGTTTTGAGTTACTTCTAATAAATCAATGTTAAAGTCTCCACATACAACTATTTTCTTATTAGATTTTGATAATATATTTAATACCTGTTCCATGGTGGACTCAAAAAGAGGGTAATCTGCTGATGGGGGTTTATATACACTAACAATGATATACCGCTCTAGCTCAGCACATGCTAGTTCAATAGTTTGCTCTATAGAGAGTGCCACGATGTCTGTGCGTTTTTTGGACTTAATATTGTTTTTAATAAGAATTAGTGATCCCCCTCGTTGAGCCGACTCTCTACTGAACAAACTAATGACTGTCCAATTTACAATCCCTATGAGCACTTCACATTTCTTAAGCCAGTGCTCAGTAAGACAGATGACATGTATATTCATGTCTTGTAAATATAATGTTAATTCCAGTTCTTTGCCAGAAAAGCCTTGTATATTCTGATGAACAATATTGAGGCAGTTAGACTTTTCCTTTGTCATTGTAGGATGACTGCAAGAGATTTCCTCTATTGTCTTATTATTTAATTTAAATGTATATTATTATTACTTGGAACGGATTCCAAGGTGTGGCTTAACATGTCATTACTCTGTTCAATAGAAGCAGATTTGGTAGCCAAGTTCTTGGCTGAATAATTAATATAATATGATAGAGACATTGCTATCTGTCTTTTGATTTTTCCACTGAGATAATATTTATCCCTGGTCAAATGATATTGATTTTTTTGATTTGTGGTGACTCACATCCTAACTGAGAGCCAAGTGAGCAACTTTCATTTAAAGTTATATTATTATTACAGCAACAGGATGACACGAGGCTCGTCAAAGCCAAGATATGTTCACCACACTCTTTTTTTGTGATAACATAGCGCTGAGTCATTACATCTAATGATTTCTTAAGATTACATAATTCTAATTCTAAGTTTTGAACATTTTTTTCATAGTCAGACACACTTTTTTCTAATAAAATAGAATACAGATCTAGTTTATCGCCTAATTTTCTTCTTTCATCTATTTGTTTGGTGTAAGACTGTAAACATTTCTGCTTTTTGATTAATTTCTGAGTTCTTTTAATAAACTTATTAACTTTGACATATTTCCTAATTTTATTTTTACTTAATTTAGCAAGGCAACCAGGATAAGGGGATTTTAAAGTTATGTCACCAGTTAAATCAATGGTTGTAACTGATTTATTGCTAGATGAAGTTTGGAGGGGGCTGGGCGCACTTCCTACTAATTTATTAAATAAACAATTAGTTTGGTAGTCAACATGATCTTGCTTCTCTGTCTCCAGGTGTAGGATGTGGTCCTGGGCGTCATTGAGGTCTTGATGAAGCAAAGACATGCGTTTTAAATTGAGCTCATATTCTTCGCTGCACTGGTCGAACCTATCAATCACGGATTGAAGTTTATTCCGCTCGTCAACAACTAACAAATAGTTGGAGTGCAGCTCAGCCATCTCTTTTTTTAAATTAGTATTTTTATTCCATACTTCCATTAGTTCCCTTTCATTGTCCTCTCTTTCACTACTCAATTGCTCAACCAACTCCTTGGATGCCTTCAGTTCTTTCAAAGCCAGTAAGAGTTTTGACTCCTCCTGGCGAGCATAGGCTTTGCGAGTAAGCATAATGTATCACGATATGAAGAATTACTCCAATGAATCGATAGATCAATTATTATCTATGTGGTTAAGTATTTCAGTTTGAAAATATAACCTCAACGCGGGTGATGTCAATGTCACAAAAGAAAGTAAATCGACTTACTGTTTATTTATGAACATTAAACAATGTAATTAACTTGCTATATAAATTAATTGGAACAGAGAACAATGTTTAACAATGGTACGAAACTTTTGTAATTGCAAATTTGCAATGTCATTCACTATCGTCCACCGGCGATAAGTAAATACGCAATACACATAAAATACACACACTTCAATCTCACAAATTATTTCTTAATACTAATTACACATTTAGGTACGTTCCGCGATAAATATTAGGCCTCAAAATTAAAATTTAACAATTAAATAAATAAAATTCTCAGGACGAGATCTTATTGCCAGTGTTGCCACAGAAAAAAAAAAAAAAAAAAAGCTACATTAAGCTATACTCAAGTTAAATATATTATTCTTTTAAATGCCTTATTTTTGGTTTAGCATGTATTCTATGTAATGTACCAATTTATGTAACTGACTAAGCACTGTGTGCAATTGAAACCTAAATACTTGATGCTGTCTACCATTTAAATCATTTATTTATTATTACTTTGTTTAAGCGGTCTTTACTCGTGTATTTTATGTCGTTGCTAAATTTATTTTGTGTCTTTTTAATTGGTTTCAATAAAAGTAGACTCAATATCATTATCATAACGATATTATAGTAACGGCCATTTTTCTAGTCTCATAAGGACTTGAAGGCAACTAAGACGGAGAAATAGTAAGTGCGTCATTAGTGAGGCTAATATACTCCTATTTTCTTTTTTAGTCAAGAATTTCTCAAGTACATCTCAAGGTCACGTCTTAGTTCTTAACATGTATAATTTTAACGTCTCCACTGCAAGATTTTGCTCGTTTTACCTCTCTAGTTATCCCCTCGAGTAGCTAAGAAAATGTACAAAGTCTTGTTACAATGGAGGTTAGTACAGTAAGGCTTTTACAAAGAAAAGATTACCAACGACGACGACCTCCGAAGCCAAGAGGCGAGCACGCCGGACTTTAAATGGCGCCGCCATCTCTGAGGTTCCGGGTTCGATCCCCGAGTCAGTGTAGAAAACGAACTTTTCTATATTAGCTCGGGTCTGGGTGTTGTGGTACCGGCATTGTTTCTGATTTCTATAACACAAGTGCTTTAGCAACTTACCTAAGGATCAGAGCAATGTTTGTGATGTTATCCAATATTAAAAAAAAAAAGTTGCTTGCCTATCTGGCCTTTTTTATTTGGAGGGGTCTTATTTCATTTGAGATTTAGATACAGTTTGAGTTAATTCATTATCGGATGGTATATGATAAAGGATAAACAAGCTGAAGTGGCAGTGTGTATGTCATATTTACTGCCGTAGAACCGATAACTGATGAGGTATTCGTATTCTTGAGTGGAGACCACGTCTTGAAAAAGGCAGTGTAGGGCGCCCTGGCAGGCCAATGAAAAACAGCAACCGAGGATTCTGCTGAGAGCTGTCAGCGCTTTAATAAGTCAGTAAGATAAAAAAAATCTTATAAAAATACTGTAAGTCCTATCAAATAGCAGTCATCCCTGTGCTACGTACGTGATTTCAATTATTCGTATAGTGGGTAAGATAAGCGACGTACGTTCAAAGAGAATTGGTGATAGGTTCACCTGAGTTGGTTATACTGTACAGTAATCAGATACAATACAACTTCGCTTTACCTTAATTTAATATAAACTCTATGTTTTGGACTGTAAGTTGTAATTCGGTTGGCTGCTAGCTGTTTGTATAATTTTGTCTCTTCGCAAGCTATGTGTAAGCCTGCTGTGCAGTTATCCTATTTTGTTCTAAGTACTCTCTCTTAGCTTAGAAAATGTAGAAAGTTTTCGCGATGCGACGGACGGGCCAATATCGGGTCTCAAAGGCACGATAACGAGTTGACCCCCAGCCAGCAGGCTAGGAGGCTACCACTTGGCAACTATTATGTCAGAATAGTAACTATAGTTAAGCAGTGTTTTTTTTTAAAGAATGTTATGTTGTCTTAAAAAAAAATTCGAGATCATGTTTTGAAACTTTTAGTTTTGCAATTTAAAGTACAGCCAATGCCATCTAGGATGTTTAGAAGGTATCCTTCATAATGGTATATTTTTCAAAAGTTGCATGCGTTTTAGGATCTTGTTTTTACATATACTTAAAAAATTAGACGTTTAGACTAAAACGTTTGGAATGGTAACCAGGGCCCTAACCATGAACAGTTAAAACAATCACAAATCTGTCAAACATTATCATTTCTATCAAATTTTGTATGAAATGACGTACCAATATTGACAGATTTGATAACTTTGAGATTGTTTTAAGAGTTCATGGTTATGGCCCAGAATACCTCTTTACTTTAGTAGATATCAATTACTTGGTACTTACAAACAATTTAATATAAGTGTGCTGCATATTTTTTAAATGCACGAAATGCAAACTATATTACTTATATTATATTTATCGCTATATTATTATAAATAAAACAATATAAAGTTCCTAACTTATGATTGTGCTCAGTTGTGGCTTTGCTTGTTCAAAAATAAATATTTCAAAATAAATTTTGATTAAAAATGCCAAATGTAAAATAAAAAAAAATATGTTTGAAGAATAACTATTGTTATTATGCACAACCTATGAATTTTTCCCCCAGAGAGATGGTTATTTGTTTTAACTGATGATTTCCGAGCTTTAAATTCCCTGAGTTCTGTCTCGGTCTAGATTTTTTTGGTTGACTTGCTACCAGTTCTGCTCTAACTAGCTTATGATTAGTGTTAAAATTCAATTTGTTAATTACGGTAAAGTTGGTAAAATAGCTGCTTTTGTTGGTCATTATAAAATCAATTTGGTTTTTTGTTTTACCGTCCGGAGAGATCCAGGTCCACATATTTTTCTTATTTTTCTTGAATGTTGTATTTAAAATAGTTAGATTGTTTTCCAGTGCAAAGTTCATGATATGTTCCCCATTTCTACTTCTTTTTTTGTCGCTGTATGCGAATGGACCTAGTATTCTTTCTTCTCCTGTGTGCCTCTTTCCAATTTGGCCATTGTAGTCTCCCATTATTATAAGGTTTTTATGACCGTACTTTTGGATGGCGTTGTTAAGATCGAGGTAGAATGTATTTATTGTTTCTACATTCGATTGTTCTGTAGGAGAATATATTTGTACGATAGACCAGGGATCTTTATATCCAGGTATTTTTAAATTTAACATTGCAATACGCTCCGAGATACCTATAAATCCTTCTACATATTTTGTTAAATGTTTTTAACAATAAATCCCACCCCATGAAGGCCCGGGGTCTCACCTATATGGTAAAATATGTAGTCAGGATAAGATATGATATTTTCACCCATTCTTCGCACTTCACTCAGGCCAACGATGTTCCATTTAATGTGTTTTAATGCATACATTAGTTCTGAAAGATTTTCTTCATTTTTTAGGGTAAGTACATTAAGGGCTGCTATGTAGATTTTATGTTTTTGATGTTTATGATTCTTATTGTTATTTCTTTTTGTCGGAGGGTTGTGGTTTCTATCCCCCACGAGGACCAGTCGGCTTGGGGGAGGTTGGTGTATTCTTGTTTCTTTGTTGCCAGTTTCTTTGGTTGGTTTAGGTTTCCGTTTGCCGAATCTTAATTGTTATTGTTTTTTGGTAGTAGAAATATTAGAAAGAGAGTTAGATCTAGCCCGCATCAAATCAAAGGCATTTGTTCTGTTTGACTTGATAGAAGACACAGTAAGTTGTTTTTTAGACTGGTTATTATGAGAAAAAGGTGAAGTAGAGCATTCTCTTTTCCTGTTCTCTTGGTTATTCTTATTTTCTTTAATAATTAATTTATCATATTTCAAAAATGCTATATTGCCTTTTTTTCTCTCTTCAGCTAGCTGTGCTTGCAACATTTTTCTCTTTTCTAACACTTCCTTTGAGTAATCTTCACTGATGTAAATTTTCTTCAGGTTCTTTTTGTTTTTAATAATTTCGTTCTTTTTCCAATTGCTTATAAACGAACATAGTACCGGCCTCGGCTTGTTACTTTCTCTGTTTTTAGTTCCTAAGCGGTGGATTTTGTTGACTTCATAGTTTTCTATATCAATGTTTAAATCATGTTTCAGATTTCCTTTTAATTCTTGTAGTAGTTCAGAAGTTGACGTTTCTTTTTCTTCTAGGCCAAAAATTATAATATTGTTGTTCTTATCCCCTCTTTTCAGGAATTCTATTTCTTTTTCCATTTTTTCTATTTTTATTTTTAGGTTTTTGTTTTCTTCTACTAAAGGAATTAATTTCTCTTCCATTTTGTTCATAATACTTTTTGTGATAGAATCCTTTAATTCAGCAGTTTGGTTTTCCATCTCAATTTTCATTTTGTCGAATAATATTTGAAATTGACCCTCCATTCTACTTTTACGAAGTTATGTTTACGTATATTGGAACGTATGAATAGAATATGGTAAAAGTTATGTTCGTGGTTGGCAACACTAGCTGTAATGTAAATGTCACAAACGTCAGCCTTGTTGACGTTGTTATGTCAGTTGTCAATTGTCTAACACAAGGGAGTTAGGTACACAAGAAAAATATAACTGGATAGAAAGTACCATAAAAACCCAAATACAACTCACTGCAAACACCAAAAACGAACCGAAAAAATGGCTAACAACAAATACTTTAAAATTACTAGAAGCCAGAAATCACCTCATAAGTGCTAAAGATACTCAAGACAGAAGGAAACATCTAACAAAAATAAGTAAAGAAATTAAAGATAGCATAAGAAAAGACAGGAAACAAAACAGAATGGAAATCATGGAGAAATATATAAGTAAAACAGGTGGAGTTAAAAAAGCATACAAAGAATTGAAGAACTCAATGGATTGGATAGCTAAAATGAAAAACGACAGTGGAAAATGGAATCATCGCAGAACAGACATACTAGAAACAGCAACACTTTATTACAAGAAACTGTACGAAAGTAAAACAACAGAAAGTGAAATTGTTTTGGCAGATACCTCAAGTATTCCTAGCATTCTTCAAGCTGAAGTCGAGAAAGCTATAGACACCCAAAAGGTAGATAAAACCCCGGGTCCTGATGGCATTGATAACGAAATCCTAAGACAAAGTAAGGAAATCTTAATACCTGTGTTAACAGAGATGTTCAACAATATCATAAACACTGAAATAATTCCTCAACAATGGACAGACTCTAATATTATCCTGCTGTATAAAAAAGGAGACAAACATGATATCGGAAACTATCGTCCTATCAGTCTCATGTCCAACATATATAAAATCTTTGCTAAGATCATTTTAAGACGAATTGAAAAAACACTAGACGAACATCAACCCATCGAGCAGGCTGGATTTCGTAAGGACTTCTCGGTTATTGACCACATCCATGTGGTTCGTCAGGTTATAGAGAAGTACAATGAATACCAACTTACATACTACATTGCATTTATCGACTATAGCAAAGCATTCGACTCTCTACTACACAAAAATATATGGGAGGCACTAGTGGAACAAGGGATTGAACATAAATATATTCGACTAATAAAAAACGTATATAGTAATAGTACAGCGAGAATCCAGTTAGAAAGGAAGGGACATCCGTTCAAAGTAGAAAAAGGCGTTAGACAGGGAGACCCCCTGTCTCCAAAACTATTTTCCGCTGTTTTGGAATCAATTTTCAGGCGAATCAATTGGGAAAATCTAGGAATCAATGTAGATGGTATATCGCTGTCGCATTTGAGATTCGCTGATGACATAGTTTTATTTGCAAAAACACCTGAAGGCATCAATAGAATGATAAAAGACCTGGCAATTGAAAGTGAGAAAGTAGGTTTAAAACTCAATCCTGAAAAGACTAGATTGATGACAAATGCAAACAAAACCACGATACAATTAGGAACCACCGAAATAAACTACACTGATGAATACATCTATCTAGGACAGCTCATAACTCAAAAAGAACCTATGCACAAGGAAGTAAAGAGAAGAATTATGAACGGTTGGAAAAGATACTGGAACTTTAGAGAGGTTATGAAAGATAAGAAATTGCATATAAACATCAAAAGTAAATTATTTAACACCTGCATACTACCCGTCCTTATGTATGGCTGCCAATCATGGACTTTAACTCAGGAAATGACAAGCAAACTCGCAACTTGTCAATACGCTATGGAGAGAAGTATGCTAAATGTCAAGAGATCAGAAAGATTGAAAAACTGTGTCATCCGAAGTAAAACAAAAACAATAGATGTAACATTGAAAATTAGAAGACTCAAATGGAGATGGGCAGGGCACATGTTAAGAGGTCATGATAAATGGAGTAAGAAAGTGACAAGATGGTATCCCAGGGAAGGCAAGAGAAAAAGAGGCAGACCCGAGAAACGGTGGGATGATGATATAAAAGAAGTGGCAGGAGTGATGTGGAACAGAGTCGCTCAAGATAGATTAGAATGGAAAAGGTTGGAGGAGGCCTTTGCCGACTGGCAAACAGATTTACAAAAAATAAAGAAGCAGCAAATATTAGAATAACTTTCAAAGTTTCAAGTTATATAATTATTGTTTTAAATATTTGTTTTGGTTACGATATATTTGTTATTAGGTTAAGTTGATCTGAATAAAGGCTTATTATATTATTATTATTATTATTATTATGCACAACAACAGAACAGAAACATTTGAACTATGTTGGTATTACTCGTACAATATTAACGAAAACCGTTAGTCCATATACAAACCTGCCTGAAAACCTCTCAATTCGCGCCACAAGAACGTAGTGCCATTTACCTAAATAACAACTAAAATGTCTTTATACTGGTTAAACACGTGTCGACTCGGAATGCACACGCCAGTGCTCGGATTTAAATTAAATTGCAGATTTAAAGCGCGTACAACGCCACCTTGTGCAGATTGCAGTGCAACTAACCTATTTTGGGGTGGAATGACTCTTGGATAGTTGGAGAAAAATTTACTCGAGTGTCGGAGGTTTTTTATTTGTTTTTAAATAAGTCAGCGTTTGACAACCAACCTTTTTACCTACGACGAAAAAAAGGTCCAACAAGTTTAATGTAAGCATCTGTGTGTCGGTCTTTTTAGGTTGCAGCTGTTTGAATATTACCTATAAGGTTTTTTCTAGTTGATGAAGTAACATTCTAGGTCTGGTTCATTATAAATTTGGCATCATGTTACTTCAATAATGTTGTAAGAACATGCTTACCTGGAATCTGCAGGATACCTTACTTCTCACAACCTTACAGGAGTATGACGGTCATCCTGCAAATTACAAATGGTTGTTATTTTGACGAATAAAACAATATTTATAACTGTTCTACGAGTATACCTTCATTTTGTTTGCGAGTAGCCTTTGGACTGTAGTATAGAACAGCAGTTATTATTCATAACAATAACAAGTAACCAACTTGCGTAACTTTGTCTTGTTCAATCCGAACACTTACTTTTTTATTACAAAAACTTGACACTTATGCATAGAAGTGACGTTTCGGTCCATAGTAGGTACTTAATATCCATTCTGTGCTAAAACGGCTAATTTGCCCGATCACCGTCGCTCGCATTATCATTACGGGATAGTACACACTTACCGCCCTCACCCCTAGCCGTTAGAACGTACCATTACCCGCGCGGACTGTCCCGAGAGGACAGTCTTCATCATAGCATAAAGAAAGCAGATTGTTCAAGTATAAAAAGACCTTCTGAATTTGGCCGTTTATTTATTGAACCTCTTAAACTTCAAAAATATTATTTCTGGAAAGTAAAATAAACTTACTATACAAGGTGCCCCAAGAAAGGTTTACCAGGCTCCTATTTTTAGAGGACAGCTATTACCTATTTATTGATTGAAACGCCACGTATGTTTCGCGAAAAATTTAAAATCGATTAATACAAGGTGACCAAGAGAATAGGAGACTCTTTAAAATAGTGATCAGCTGGTCGTATACAATTACTTTTTCTATACAGGGTGTATAGGGCAGCATGTAGGTAAATTAAAGTCAAGGTAAAATGAGTAGTCTAGATAATAGATAAAAATATTTCACTGAATAAATTTACACATGTATGAAATTATCACATCGGGAAACATTCCACAAAACGACCGAAACTCATGGGTACAACGTTAGCCGGGCCGTTATGTTTATTAATTGTTTGTAATTGTATGGAACGCCGAAAGACGCAAACGGCCAAAATTTAAGATAAATGTGGATAATCTCATGAAAATACAAGTACGGTACGGTACGTTTTTTTTTATTGATTCATGATCAGAATCGTTTACTGAGCTATCTCCTTAATTTACCTACGCGCTGCCACTTACATCCTGTATAAGCAACATCAAAATCGAGTTTTTTTTAGTTACTCCATACAAACTCACTCTCATACCTCGATGATAACGTAATGGAGCATCTAAAAAAACACGATTTCGATGTTGCTCCTACTCGTATAAGAAAAGTTGTTGCATAAGACCAGCTAATCACGTAGTTTAAAGGAGTGTCCTATTCTCTTGTACACCATGTAGATTTCACCAACCAACTAGGCGGTGTCTTCTACACCCATTTCAGGCACTCTGATCCCACTGCAGGATGTAAGCCACCTCATTAAAGCACCATGTACCTACTACACTTAAGCCTGTTGCCACAGTTCTCGTGTTATCACCCACCCATTTATCAGAAGGGCGATCTTGACCTCTTTTTCCTATTCGTGGCAACCATTCGGACAATGACTTACTTCGCCTTCCATCTCCACGTCTAGCCAAGTGTACCACCCACTGCCATTTTAGTGTGGAAGTCAGTAATATCTGTAACTTTGGTACGAAGACTTATTTCAGTATTACGATCACTAATACATTATAATTCTGATTCCAAGCATAAAGTAATTAGGCTTACTTATCTGATGTAGCTGTAATATCAGCGGCCATATTAATTAGCCACCAGCAAAGTGGAAGGTGATGTTTTTACTTATTTCAACTATAGTAATAGTACATCTGGGGGGTTAGAAGTTTTAGCTGGCTTTCGGCATATATGAAATGAGAGGTGCTTTGCTTGGCTTGAATATGGTAGGTAGAGGTAGAAATAGGACATATCTTTAGTATTGCTTTGATTTTTAAAATATGTATGTATGCAAATATCCAGTGACTTATAAATGTCTGATTAGCACATTTTATTTAGTTACGAACCAACCAGTCAACCGACGTTGATATCCTGAATATTATTATCATGTCTGTATTATGTTAGTAACTGGTTGTGCCAAATTTTCCTTTTTTGTTTTACTCGATCGTTCTCTATTCTATTTTCTTTTATAAATGTTTTTTTGAAGAAATAAAATAAACGGTTTGGTAATCTATTTTACTTATGTAGTCTTTATTGCAAATAGTGAAACAACTAGGTAAACCATTTCTCTAATAAATAGAAAACTTATAATTCTTTATCTAAATATTCTACTTGAATAACAGAAAGGATAAACCAAAACACAGCAGGTACCTTGTACATTTCCCAAAAAATCACTGAAGCAGGATAAAATCGCACATTAGGCACTGGTAAAATAGTTTCTCAAATAACCAAACCCGCACTGTCCAAACAAACGCAGTCAGATGGGTCCCTAGCCCGTGACCTTTTATTGTTTAACTTAGGTAATTACTTTTCTTCTGAAAGCTTTGCGTACACTAGCTGAACTGCAGTGGGACACAACCTTTTAGGGAAAACTCCGAAATAAGGTGTTTTAACTATGAATTTTTTAGCGAAAATTTCGTGTACGTTAGCAGAAATTTTGTTTTGGGCAATCGAAATACTACTCAATGTTACCCATGAGAACCATTTAAACTAGCAATCTCAAAATCGATTCGACGAGATCTCGTGTGCGAAATCGATCAAATACGTCGAGATTGCTGCGAATACGTGACTGTGAGGCTTTGAGATAGCATTATAAAAATTATAATGCCATTTGTAATTTTTAAAAGCAAATATGTTTTCGTCCCAAATATTTATTGTAATTTTGTAACTGCATTCTTAACCACATCAATTTTAGTCAGTGTTAGGCTTCTTCTCATCAAGTTTTCAATAAACAATTTTAATTCATTTTTTTATCAAATACTTTTTTATCATCTTACATTTCTTTTCGCCGTTTTAGTTCTCGAATTTATATTTATTATTATTGCTTATTTGGGTGTCATTATTTACTGGTTACTATAGTTTATTAGTAATTTACAAGGTATTTTTTTAATGGGATTTCTTGGCTTGTACAGCCTGTCGATTCTGCAAACAAAACCGCGCTCACTTCGTCGCTGCACTCGCTCATCAACGATAAATAATATGAACCTTCTTACTAACAAGATAGGGGCTATGTTCGTTTGTACGGCTAAGTCGAGTTTTAAAGCGAGTCCGTTGCGTTTTTTTTTAGATAATCGACCGGCAGGTAGTGTGCATTTACCTTTACACTCATTTCGAGTTTTACGTGGGTGTGGTTCGCCATTATTACTCGTAAAATTAGAAGTAAAACACACTCACCTGCGCGAAGTTTGACCGTAATTAGAGCTGTAGTTACAAATGAAAAGATTTAAATACTCCAGCAAATAAATTATAATAAATAACGACACAGAAACACAACGTCCTCAGTTGTTTAATCGACGACCCAATTGGCGAAGTGGGTGACGTGAGACACCTCATCGTATAGTGTCCTAGTAGGTTCAATTCTTAGTTTGAAACAAGTAAATTAACTTGTCTAAATTGGCTGAGATGTGGTTGTGCTGGGAGTTGCCCCTGAAAAATTAATTGTCTGGTATCACGTACTAGTATAGGGTTGTTCATTTGGTATTGCAATACCGAGACAGTTGAAGTTTTGTATATTCTAATATCGAAGGGCTAATGACCTAGTCCTGCCCGTGATAAGAACTGGTTATGGAAAGAAATCAATCGCCTTCGAATGAGATCAGATCTATAACAAACTACCTACAGACATAAAAAATATGGAGTCTTTCAGTATTTTCAAATCTACACTAAGTAGACATATAATCTTCTTAATATATAAAACAATGTCGGATTTGTTACAACACTTATAACTCGAAAACGGCTGGACCGTTTTTTATGGTTTATAATTTGTTGGATTCGTCTTCGCCCCGAATAGCAGAATAAATAACAAAAACATTGGAAAAGCTGGCAAAAAAAAATACTTCTAGGCGGTACGAAGTACGCCGGGTCAGCTAGAAACCTCATCAGTCTTGTTATTTGTACTGTTATATATATTTTTGCCTAAGTACGTATGTACCTTAACCGTATACAGGTAAATTAAATAAAATATATCTCCCATAACCGTTCGTATATGCAGACTCTGCTAAATGTTTGTCTGCCATGGGAATTTTGTAAAACAAGCGCCAATATAAAAACAAACTTCGTCCATCCGTTCATAATAAATATCATTCATTCCTCGTCACTCGGAAATTTAGTGCACAATTTAGGATGGTATTTTCCATTTTGTGTTTACGACTCGTATAAAAAAAGTTTTTACAAGCCATTTTGAGAAGCGTTGAATAACATAAAATATTTCGCGTCGATGTGCTTTCATTTTGTTTGTAATGAATTTTAAAAATTTCATTTTTTTTAAGACTGTGAACATTTGACTACATTAAAATCAATATGCAAGGAGCCGCTGGATGCAGGCCGCTTCCAACCGGCCAATCTATAGAATGATTTTAATGTAATAATTTTTTTTCTTTAGGACTTAAAGAAACAAATATAAGAGTAGACACCGTGGGATTTTGTACTGGAAAATCGTCTACACCCGTTTCTCACTAAACTGTTTCCCGCCATTAATTTTGAACCAAAATCTGTACCCAGTTACCTCAGAAAATCGGCCGGTGAGATAATTGCCAAAGTTAAACAACGAGGGGCCCCGTAATTTGCCACTGACCGGTAATTACTCGGTCAAGAGCCCCAAGCAAAAATACCGAGGTGGGAATGAAGCGGGATTTTTAAATGTAATCCCCGATTTGTTAGCCTTTTGTTCAGTTCAATGCGATTAACGAGAGATTAATTAATTTAAAAAGATTGCGGTTTTAGAACATACTGTAGAAAAATGTTATCGCAGATTTTATTCGATGGTTCTATTTACGTATCTTTGTTATTTTGATGTATCGTTAGGAGTTTTTTCATTTATCAATTCAATCTGAATCTATTATTTTTGGGATTTCATTAAAAAAATTATGGATCCTTATAGTTTTGCCAGTCCGTCTTTTGCGTTGCGTTCAACAACTCGGCTAATCGACATCTAGGCGTGTGGTTGAATGACGTTGCTCAATGAAAGGACTAGCCGCACAATTGTACGGCTATTTCAACCAGTTGGCTGCGACATATCAACGGAGATATTAATTATTAAATTAAATTTTAAATTAAATTAATTAATCTTTATTCAGGCAAAATACACCCGTACATATAGACAAATCACAATATAAATTAAATTTCAGTCATTAAATTATAAAAGTTAAAATAATGCATACCATTTCATTAGAATCAGTATTGAATATATTGAATAAATGTATTTTGAATTTTGCATTTTGAAAGCTCGCAAAAAGTACGGTATAATTTATTGCTGGTGTCATCACCCTAGAGTTGGTTGGTCAGTATACATCCTCATTTATTGTCGTCCAAATATTTAAACAAGGATCACGCTCCCACACAACATCACACTCGCAATCCGGGCTGACACTATTTGATAAATGACCCCCAGGAACGCTTTAAAACGAATTTAAATAGCATTTTTACAATTCATGAATTATTTATCGCAACCATGAATTTCAAATTTCGCTTTTGTAATTTTGCTGTACGATGTATTTTTCCGGTATAATCTATGTATTTATTTACAATCTTGCGGGCGTTGTCATATGTTATGCGTACCAACATATTTGGACTTAATATGTCAGATAAAATAATTAATTATGGCGTTTTTATTTGCAAAATATATTTATTAAAACATAATCGAGATGATAAGAACGAGGTTTCTGAGCTACCATTGAAAATGTTAAATCAAACAATTGTATATATAGCTTACATAGAATTAACAATTATTTTTTCAATAGACAATTCTCCCAGAATTTGTGTTCAAAACGTGATATTATTTTTAAATTCGAATCTGTTCGCTCAATCAAAAACGAATTTATCCTCTCAACTGTACTGTAGGCAACATAACAATAGCCTTTAAAGCCGATTACAAAATGTCCATTTGTTGTTTTAATTGAGTCATTATTGTGCCATTGACCTAATTTATCGTTAACGATTTACCGACGTTCGATAAGCTTATAAAACTTTTCTTTGTCACTAAAACCCATCATCGCAGTTCTGAAAACATTTTTCAGCTTCTGATTAAAAAGTACTCGAACGTGATTTTCATTATATTTAGGGTAGCTCTGTATTGTTAATTAGCATGTTTACGAAACCTTTAATTCTATGTAGAGCTACGTTTAGAGTTCGGATTATAACTGAAAAATGCAGCGTGGAACGCATTCCATTCAATAAGCCAAGATTAGTAGAAAGATAACAAAAGAATTGTTAAAGTTAAGCCTTAGTGATATTAATATATATTTATTTTTTAATATAGGACAACATCACATACATTGCTCTGATCCTAAGGTAAGTTGCTAAAGCACTTGTGTTATAGAAATCAGAAACAACGACGGTACCACAACACCCAGACCCGAGCCAATATAGAAAAGTTCGTTTTCTACATTGACCCGACCGGGGATCGAACCCGGAACCTCAGAGATGGCGGTGCCATTTAAAGTCCGGCGTGCTCGCCTCTCGGCTACGGAGGTCGTCAGGTATATAAGGTCCGATTTTATTAGTGTTCATCCTGTTAACTTGTGACTATATAGGTGAAAAGCAATCGTAAAAACCAATTTTCAAATGTGTATCATAAAAACTAAAAAAGTTAAAAATCAACAACATCGACTTCATATTGCATAAACTCGTCCTATCTTTGCTACGTTTAACCATCTGACTATCCGTCTTATTCCTTCCCCTTGTACAGAGCAAGAAAGAGTTGAAGATAGGACGAGTTTATGCAATATGAAGCCGATGTTGTTATTTTGTAATTTATTTTTAACTTTTTTCGTTTTTATGATAGACATTTGAAAGTTGGTTTTTACGATTGCTTTTTACCTATATAGTCACAGGTTAACAGGATGAACACTAATAAAATCGGACCTTATATTTGAGAAGAATCCTATTCTATCCTAAATACAATTAAATGTTTACTTCCACAATTAATTTATGTAAAAGTCTTCCTTTAGAACCAATTTTATCATTCCTTTATTTTATATCGGACACATTCACTCGAAATCCGTGATGAATAATAAAATCACGAACAAAAAGTAAAAATAATTGAACGAGAAATGTATTCATTATCCATTTTGTTAAATAGTATATTTAATTTATCATTGATTTGTCTCAACTCTTATCAGTAAAGGTTAAATGGATAGCACACTGACTCGAAGTTTTTTTACCTGTTTTTAAACATAAAAATATAGGTGGTAACTAACTACTGCTATTTTTTAAAATCTACGAGTAAACAACCCACCACTGTATACATATATTTTAAAATACTACATCATGCATAATAGCAGTATTTTTAGTTTTTTTTTTAAATAATGGTTAGAGTTGACTGTAACTTCTTATAAATTCTACCAACTAGAGTAAATTAGAGTAAAGTTTAATATTATAGTGCTTCCTATTACTCGTATACACATAAGCTGTCTAATACAATTGATTGGCTGGGCATAATAATACCTATAACAAAATTATAGATTAAGTTCTCGATCAATTACATTAATTTACAACAATCCATCAAACCTTAAGTGTTCGATAAAACACAGCAAAACAAGTAAAAGCCGATAACTACAACAAATTAAATATTAATCATATTAAAAGTTCCCATGTTACATCGGTTTTCGGGGCTTAGATGGGACCAAATAACGCTGACCTCTCGTTCCTAGACTGAAATTACTTGTGAAACGAGAAAATGGCGTTGTTTGGGGAGTCTAGGTGTTCTGGCCATCCTCTGGCAAACAATTAGTGAAAGTTAAACACGAATTTGACCCTAACTCCTGCTGTGGGCTATTCCTCATTCGGTTTGACGGCTTATAGACAGATAAGAATCAGCTGGAAAGCCAGCAAATATTAGCTAGGGTAAAATAAAATATATTCTGTGTCTATCATTTGCCGTTATCAATATCGAGAAAAAAAACACGTTTGTTTCATGGGCGCTCCATTAAATATTTATTTAATTTTATTTTTTTAGTATTTGTTGTCATAGCGGCAACAGAAATACATCATCTGTGAAAATTTCAACTATGTAACTATCACGGTTCATGAGAAACAGCCCGGTGACAGACTGACAGACAGACAGCGGAGCCTTAGTAATAGGGTCCCGTTTTACCCTTTGGGTACGGAACCCTAAAAATAAACCTCACATTAGAAAGGTTGCCATAAAAAGTGAGTGAAACGAAGAAAGGAACGTGTCCTTTCTTCGTACCACACACTTTTATAGTGGCGAGACACAACCAAATTTCAACTGGAATATAATTTTAGAATAGTTTGTTACGGGATTGCTACCATGTACCTTATTTTTGAGTTCCCGATATTTCGGCACTGTTGCAAGCGCCATGATCACGGAGTAACTGAAGATCTTGCGGGTAAGTTGTTAAGGGAAAACATATCGGTCTACCCTCTTTCGCTGTCTTTTATTGCACGCGTCGGTACCATTGTCTACAAACTCACTATTTTCTCGCACCTGTTCTCGACACACAACACTAACAGTATCTGACCGCGAAACAGCAGTTTGTTGTTTTTTCCGGTTTTTGCACATACGAACGAGAACAGGTGCGAGAAAATAGTGAGTTTGTAGACAATGGTACCGACGCGTGCAATAAAAGACAGCGAAAGAGGGTAGACCGATATGTTTGCCCTTAACAACTAAAGCTGGAAACATACTATTTTTCAGAATTTTCTTCCAAAATCTACTAAACGATACAGATTTTCTACTGAAATTACTACTAAATCATCGTCACACTAAAGTGGTCACACTCATGGCGTCCGCAAGCAACGTCCGAAGGACCGTGCACACTGATCAGTCGCGGCTGTAAGCCGCGTCCGTAAGCCGCGTCCGATAGTATGTTTCCAGCTTTACCCGCAAGATCTTCAGTTACTCCGTGATCATGGCGCTTGCAACAGTGCCGAAATATCGGGAACTCAAAAATAAGGTACATGGTAGCAATCCCGTAACAAACTATTCTAATGTAAGTGACCATGAAAGTTTAAAACAATATATTGGAATATAATTTTAACTTAAGACTGAAAGCGACCACCTCCGTAGCCGAGAGGCGAGTACGCCGGACTATACTATAATATGGCGTCGCCATTTCTGAGGTTTCGGGTTCGATTCCCGGTGAAAAACAATCTTTTCCATATTGTCTCGGGTCTGGGTGTTGTGGTACCGTCGTTGTTTCTGATTTCTATAACAAATGTGCTTTAGCTACTAACTTAAGGACAGAACAATGTATGTGATGTTGTCCAATATTTAATATTTATTATTCAATGCCATTCCTAAAACAGTAAAAAGTTAGAGGCAGCAAGTATGTTGGCATCGTCTCTCTTGGCGACAATGTGCTGCCGATAAGTTCATTGAAAAACTATATTAGCCTTACCATTAAGTTAGTTCGATAATACGAGTATATCGTAAGTATTCGTAAATGCCGCGAATTCAATTTGTCCATAGTTGTTGCTATAGAAATGTCAAAGCTCAAACAAATGAAATACGCATTTTAAAACAATATTTTTCTGGTTTTATTTTGAAATAAATTTGAATTTGGAATTCCTAATCAAACGCCTTGATGATTTGCTTTTAATGTTGCCAGTATTGAGTATCGGCAATTTCATATCTAATACCATGTATTAATGAAACAAGACTGAAACTTTAACCAAAACAAGTTCATCGGATTTAACTTGCAATCGCAATTAAGGGGCTAACGTTATAATTAGCTAAGCATTAAAATGAGGTTCATAATTGAGCCCAAACTTGGTTCTGTTTGTAGCCGTTAGCAAAGTCACGCTACGGCGAAAGGTTACATGTTTCCAATGTCACACGGTTAAGACAAAGACTGTAAGTAAACATAAGTTTGTATGTTTACCTCTTGACAAAGATATTGGTTTAATAAAACATCCAAGAATGAATTTACGATAGCAAAAAAAAACTAATATGTATTTGGATATTGTTTTGTAAGTAGAGGTTTATCAATTTAGTGACGATTGACAAATCGTAACTAATTAAACCTTAATAGGCTAAGATACTTGTAAATAAAAACAATAGTAACGTTACGATTTAATTCAAAGTATTTTTTTATTTGAGATGGGCTTACCCTTGACCCCAATCTTGCTCTAGAGCATAGATGGGATCTACGATGGAGCGAGCTTGGAAATACAGACGCAGGCAGGGAATTTCAATCTTTAGCTGTGCGCATTATAAAAGATGATGAGAAGCGCTTAGTGTGGATTATGGGTATATCAACTAAGAACGGATGGTAGCCGGCCGTGCGTCTGGATGTCCGATGGAAGAAAGGTGACGGTAGTATGAGCTCATGCAGCTCATAAGCACACTCTCCGAAGTACAATCTATAGAAGACCGATAGGCAAGCAACCTTGCGGCGGTGAGCCAGGCTGTGCAGCTTGGACGCCACCAGTTTTTATCGCCTATTATTCTCTTGGCTCTGCGTTCCACCGAGCCATGTGCAGCAAGTTGGTATTTCGCCGAGCCGTCCCAAAGGTGGCAGCAGTACTCCATGCAAGATCGGACTTGAGCTTTGTAAAGAGTTAAAAGCTGTCCAGGCGTGAAGTACCGCTTGACTTTATTTAGGACGCCCAACTTTCTAGCTGCAATTTGAGCCTTAGACTCGATGGTGGTGGCAAAGTTGAGGTCAGACGACAACTACATGCCAAGAAGTTGTAGATTGTCGGTCACTGGAACAGATGTACCTCGGAAAGTAGGAGAAAGGGTGAAAGGACTCCTTTTTGTGGAGAAAAGACACGCCTGCGTCTTAGAGGCATTGAAGCTGATGAGATTGTCATCGCCCCACTGGGAGACGTTACTTAACGTCAGGCTCGTACGCTCAACCATGGCCTCTCTCAGTCTTTGGACCTCAACTCCACCGGCTCCTGCACTAGACAGATACTTCTCCGTGACAGTACTGTCATCTGCGTACCCAACAACACCTGAAGATAGCAGGTCATTGATGTGCAGCAGGAAAAGAGTCACAGAGAGCACAGACCCCTGAGGAACTCCCCGAGGAGTCACATAAGTGCGTTGTCTATAAGATAATTTGTTTATAAATGAACAATTTTCTGTTTTCTAGTTTTCATAATATAACAATATACATTGTCCAAGCGAATTGTACCAAATCCTGGAATTTCCTTGCAACACAATTGAGAAAGCCTTGCTCAGGCATCGTTCACAGCTATTGAACAGAAACCATTTTACGTCACCGGCTACAATACAATTTAGAAGCCGTGCACACTTGCGTTCCAATGCGGACGCTCCTGGGTTGCATTCAACGAAATGTCCGCTGCATTGTTCTGGAGATTTGACGCAAAAGGTATTAATATTGAATGCTAACTTTGCTTCTATGCAGCTTCGGTTTTAGCTATCTACTGTTCTTGCGGTGTTTCAGAACTTAGTTGAGACGCAGCAGTTGCTTTGTGTTGCGTTATTCTAACCGCAAGTGACTTAATTATTTATTTCGTTTATAACTGTACAATAGATACAACTTCATTTGCCCTACCTTTAGCAAAAACTGGGGGCTATTCGGGCACAATAGTTTTGCTATCGTGACTACTCATTTACAGATGAAGGCTTAAGAAGCTAACTTTGACTTAAGAAGCCAGGTAAATTATAAGTTGCGAAGCTAAATATTAATATTTTCAAAAGGTTTTCTTTTGTATTATCTTACGAGTATAATTTAGACTTATGTCTTAAGCTAATTTTAAACTAGCTAGTGTTGCTGAAAAATTAGTTATTATATTGAGGATTGTGTCTAATATAGCTATAATAGATACGATCCTTAACCTAAACTGTATTCATATTTTTTTAAATAATAGACAATTTTGGCGATTGAACGAACACACATGATGAATAAATCAAGCACTATTAGAAGCCTAACATCATCTATGTATAAAAACTGGTTATTTGCAAGTTGAAATTGTGGAATTGTGTTTTTTTTACTACTAGTATAAGTTTTGTTATTTACTGTTCTACTTAAGAGTTGGCACTTTAAACACAAGTTTAACGCATGAATGTATTACCGTTTAACGGTACGTATAGTAAAGAGCTGTTTAATTTATATGTTTAAGCAAGTCGTGTGATGTCGTCGGCAATCTACAGGAGCACTACCTAAATCGAACGATGACGTCAGGCAATAGTATAAAGACGCAAAGTTTATAAGTCTTTCTATGAGAGGTAAAGCAAAGTAAGCCTGTATATCAATCGATAAGCCGTGTAGACAATGGAAATGTTCAGTAACATCGTGACAGACACCACCTGTCACGGCAATCGACTCAGCACCTCGCAAACCTTCGTGGATATAATTGTCGGGGAGAATTAACATTTTCGCTTTCCGCTATTGGTTAAATTAAATTTTTCGGAAGTGGAACTGTTTCGGGCACTTTGAATCGTGTGATTAATGATTCCGAAAAGTTTATCTTTAATTTGCTTACTCCACTTTTTGAATTTGAATCAGCATTGACTTCCTTTTAGGCGGAATCGATCGACAAACTGATGGTAAATTTGCACGCGCCATTTGAAACCGTTCGTCATTCTGGTAGATACGCGAAGTTTGCTAGATTGGAATTTTCAGTTGCACACTGTAATTTTTAAGTAATGTTACGTAAGAGATCTATGGATAGAAATTTGTAACTTTAAGTCAACTAATCTCTGTCGTCTTTGTGGATCAATAAAAATACAGATAATATCGGTTGTCATTACCAACAATAAAGTGACAATCATTTATAAATGTAGTAACGAGTTTGGAAAAAAGAGGTAGGGCTCGTCCTTCATTGATGGACAGGTACTATCATCAGAATGAAGGAATCAGTAAAAGATAATCACAGGATCGCAGTGAATGACGCTCCAAGGAGGAGCTTACACCTTGCATTGGGATCAAAGTAGCCAAAATAATGGTGATGATGATCATTTTGAGAGAGGAACTACGTCATACATTGCTTGCTTGGATGTAACAGGCAAACGAGGTCATAATTAATTATGTATGCTACAGCCATTGAATGGTTATTAGTTGACGGCTACCATACTGTAGTTGACTAGCGCTATAGATATTGAGATAAGTGATAAAAGAGACTCGAGTCCTTTAGTTTATGTAACCTTTAGATGACCTCTGGACTATTGACTTTAAAGATTCGGGGATTTAGTCTTTAATGCTATAACCATAGTGATAGACCATTAATTTGTTTAAAAGTGTATTTTAGTAGTTTGGTTTTTGTGCCTAACTTTTAATACATCGTTAAGTCTTTGTAAGTTTAGAAGAGACAAAAATATTTTTATCGACCCAAGTTGTAGATGGCAAAAATAGGCTACAATAAAAAAAGAAGGCAGAACTAACCTAATTTCTCTGCAAGTTGTAAAAAACTGCCAAAAAAGACATCCTCGAGTACTGCCTATATAAATTCAGGCTTAAAATAACAAGCCTACCTGCAGTAATCGCACTGGATAAAGCAGTTTTCGGTGAGCGTGTAACTTTCCGTACCAAGCTAAAAAAGACTGTAAGTTTACTGCTTAAAGTCGAATTTAGCTTGTAAGAACCAGATGACGTGACGCATAAAATTCGCTAGACAGTACCATAACGGTTTAATTTATTAACTTGATGATTTTCAACTTTCAAGCTTTGCATAAAAGGTTGAATGACAAATTTTTGCGTCGTTTTCAGAAGTTTAAGCGAAAACGGCTTTTTGACTACCTACCCAAATATCACAAATCATGTTTATTTAAGATCACTTGAACAATTTAGATTTGAGTAAATATACTTATCTTAATCGGTAAGTTAAAATGAGTATGTCATTTATTTATTGTTTTTCAAGATCCAATAAATGAATTGTAAACTGATCGTAAATAAAAAATAACAAATATTGAATTTATACTTCAATTTTACTCAATTACTGCAAGGCTTTTCACACTTTTCATCACCATCACCAGCCTATATCAGTCCACTGCTGGACACAGGCCTCTCCAAAAGGAGGATTTTGCCATAATCGCCACGCCTGGCAGGCGGGTTGGCGACCGCAGTTTGGCCAATGGTGGAGAGGAGACGCTGCTGCCCGTCTTATGGCGGTTCTCCTGTAGTAGCCTCTTACGACACCCATAAGAAGAGAAGGGTTGGTGCAATTCTTTTAACGTGCCGGCACCACACGGCGTAAATAAAAAATAACAAATATTGAATTTATACTTCAATTTTACTCAATTACTGCAAGGCTTTTCACATTTTTGATACCATTAAATGAATAAATTATTGACTTCGTATCCGATCTCTATTTATCATTAAAACAATGTTCAACTCTTTACAATAATGAATTCCAATATCAGCATTGCAAATAACAATAACCAAACCACGTACACAGGTCGTAATGAACACCGATAAACTGAACTCAATTGTATCAACATAGAGTTTTTCAATCCAGCTCGAAACAATCAAACTGTAATTAGCACTAAGCAAACCCGCATTGTAATTGTTTAATCGGTGAAATTCACTAGACTTTTACTAATGAAACTCCATTCGAATTCGATCTTTATTGCTCAAGCAATAAGAATGAAAGCGGAGCCATCATAGGAAATACCTGCGTACCCTTTCGTTAGAAATGAGTGGAGGAAATGAGAGGGCTGAGTACTCTCGATGAAACGTGAGGAGGAATCTAATAGCATCCCTCTAACTGAGGATTGGGGCATGTAATTGAAAAATCATTTTGAGTAAGGTCAAAGATTTGTTGGGAATCGTTTCTGAGAGTTTGGAATATGTAATTTTTCATTTTGCGACGAATGTGAGTTTTTTTTTTATTAATCATGCTCTCTCTCAGTGAGTTCTAAAATAATATTGTTTCCTATTTACTGTTTTAAATCTGCTTCTGTGTGATTAAATTCTAAATAAAACCTATGTTTTGGAAAACAATGTGACGATAGTATGGAATTTGGACTGCTATTCAATATTTTTGAGCCAGTTAAATTTATTTATTTATTTTATTTAGAACTTTATTGCACAACTTTCAGATAGTGTACAAAAAGTGGACTTAATGCTAGAAGCATTCTCTGCCAGTCAACCATTGGGTCATGCAGAAAGTTTTCAAAGGACGCGGTGCAAGTAACTGATTAAATACAGCCAAAAAGTGTAATAGCCAAAAAAAATACAAAATAATTTAGAAACTTCTACTAAATTAACGTACTTGAATAAATTAAATAGAATATATAAACATCAAACAAATGTAATATAATACATACAAATATACCTAATACATAAATACTATACATAAATACCTACATATAAGTGCAATTAATCTATTGTATGAATTGGCGAACTTTATTCTTGAAAATAAGTTTAGAGTCCGATTTTTTTATGTCGAGTGGTAGTGAGTTCCAAAGTCGTGTTGCCCTCAGACAGAAAGATTTTGAAACGAAAGTAGAACGATGGGCAGGTGTGCCCAGTCGAAGATTATCAGAGGATCGGAGAGAGCGGTCATGAGATTGGCAGAGATACAAAAACATGTTCTTAAGATATGCAGGTGAAAAGGGATTATTAAGAACACCGTATACAATGCCGAGAATTCAAACTTTTCTACGCTGACGGATGGGAAGCCATTTAAGTTGGGCCCTATAGCCGGAAACATGGTCGTATTTGCGGAGGCCGAAAATGAAACGAATACAGCTATTAAGAAGACGTTCAAGCTTTTCAGTAAGAGCCTCGGTGAGGTTTGAACAACAGGAGTCAGCGTAGTCGATGATAGGGATGCCGAGAGCTTGTACAAGCATAACCTTAGTCTTGAATGGAAGAAAGAATTTGAAGCGGTAAAGACTCCTCAAGCAAGTGAATACCTTCCGGCTAACTTCAGCAACGTGAACAGTCCAGCTAAGTGTTGAATCGATCAAAAGGCCCAAGTTCTTTACACTGGAACAGTATGGAATTGAGTTGCCCTCGTACACGACAAGTTCGAGGTCATTATAACAATTTTTTGCCATCAGTCTAGAACTACCTACAATAATAGCTTAACATTTTAAAGGATTAACAGAGACACCGAAATTGCGAGACCAAGTGGATATGAAGTTCAAGCTATCATTTATTAGCTATTATTTTAAATCACGGACAATTGCTTAAAGTTTATTTATTTTTGATTTTACGCATTTACTTTTTCATCAGAACTGTATTTTTGTACATTTAAACAACTGCCAATCTATCATTGACAATAATATGCTCGAAAAACTGTTAAGCTTGCGTAATTATGGTTTAGTAGAAGTCTATCTTTACTTTAAACATACAACAATAATTGAATCAATCACATTCGTAAATTTTATAGCAAAGCAATAATAATCAAAACACGTCCGAAGTTATTTGCTTCATTACGAGTTTACTCCATTCTCGCTCCTCAGGCTCGTAGCGTTGTTTCATTTCCTACCATCGGCAAATAAAGGGTGCTTACTTCGAGAATACTCTTGTCTCCATAAAATTGGCTGGATATGCCTAAATTTATAAAAAAAGTTTTTTTTTTCAAGTGATATCCCTCAAATCTTTCATTTGTTGTTTTGACTCACTCAATATTATTAGTAGACAGGTGTAATAGCGTCAGTTTTATTTTTGTCGATACATCATCTTTTTTACCCGACTGCCAAACGAGGGTTATGTTTTTCGAGCGTATGTATGTATGAAAATATGTCTATTTCTTTGGCACGCCCTACAGCCTTAACCGTTTAACGGATATAAAAGTATAATATATCAATAGATTCGTCTCAATTGTGGGAGTGACAAGGGGTATTTTATTTCTTGAAATTCCTACGTGGACGGAACTTACGCGGGAAAAACGGATCTGCAATACTGATAAGCTGATTTTGAAACTTTCTTTTATTAACTAAAGGTCACATATTTTCAGTGCTAATAGTATTCAATACTTTATTTTCCAAAATTTCTACGGGAACAGGCAAAAAAATACACTGAAAAAATAGGAAGAAAAAAACATTTAATGGATTTCAACTTATGATATGTCATTAGATTTGTCTCAATGGTGGGAGTGACAGGCTATCTTATTACGCGGAATTCCTGTTGATACATGAATTAAACGGGAAAAACCGATTTCAGATACACTTACTCGAGTTAAAACCTTTTTTTTTCAATGAAGAGTTACAAATATAGCTTTATAGTTCATTGAAAAGTAGGAGTAGAACACTACAACAAACTAAAAAGTCAAAAATAAAATAATTTAAAAAAAAAACCCGACTGCGTAAAAAGTGAACTTAAAAGATATAAACAAAATTTAAAGAATCAATTTGCAGTCTGAGGCATCAAATCCATGTTACTTGATTCCAACGCAGTGCATACCAAGTTAATCATCATTATGCTGTTAATGGATTTGATGCCTCCGACTGCAAATTGATTCTTTAAATCTTGTTTTCATCTTTTAAGTTCACTTTTTACGCAGTCAGGTTTTTTTTAATAATTATTTTATTTATAAAACAATTTGAGCATTACAGCTTTAAAAATGACGTCAACAATCATTAAGCCTGTAAAATAGCCTTCGTTTTGATGTTTGAAGCAGTGGCTAAAAAGTATAAAAATACACGTGGCTAGTTATTGAATTTGGGCATGTTTTTACTTTAATTTAAAATAGGTTAAATTAATTTATCATAAAAAGATAAATTTGTTTAAAATTAAATTTATCATGGCGTAATTTTTAAATATCATACTACAATGTGTATCTACTTTTTTACATTAAAATTTTGACTACTTTACTAAATTTATACCATAAAAAGTATACTGCTGTTATCTTTGTTTAGTTGTATTTTTAATTTCATAGCAGATATACCTTGTTTCATCTACCGTATCCAGAAGTGAAGGTTTCTTGGGTACATCAGTTAGATCTCGTGCTATGGATATTATCGTCTGCAATTGTGAACCGATTTATACCGTGTTCGCGCGGTTTACGGCTCTTTGTGTAGAGCTGTAAACTTTGGTCATTTCATTAATGAAATTCATTCAACTCCCATTTAACGACAAAAATAAATAAAAGTACTACTGCTATTGCTAACAAGAACGTTGTGGTAATAAGTAGGTTGAGTGACGTTATTCGGATCTTTTAGGATGTTTGGGATCTTGGACAACATAGTTACATTTCCGGGATCCACTCAGTAGATCCCCATCCCCAAGAATCACCATCGTCCCAGTAGATTCTACTGGGACGATTGGGATTTTGGAAAATATCTAAATAATCTTGCCTAAATTTCACCCGCACATGGTGGATCACCTTAACTCACTTTTTTGTTTTAATAGTAGCTATTGAAAGTCTTACTATTCAACTATCATCTACATCTTAGGGACACGAAATGTAGGGTACAGTGGATACCCGTCCAATATGCGGTATTTCTGCCTACTTGCTTTACATAATCAACGACTTGACGGACATGGCAAATCTATGATAGTTCCATATTAACTACACAATTAAAAAATTGCAGAGGAATTCACAAACTCACGATGCCAAGTCTTACCATTTTATCTTTATAATCATGGCTGCAAAAAGATTATTCCCAAGTTACGAGTACACTCTGACGTAGATTAGTAGCGAGTGTAGTCGGCAGATAAGTGGCGCAACCCTACAATTATAGCCAGCTTAGGGTAATGGAAACATAGCAAATTTTGCTTCCCTGCTCAGTTAGGCTGGGATGGGAGGAAATGTTTGATTTATGTCATATTGCTATTTAGATTGAATTGCGTCGCTTTAATTCTTTTCTAACTTGCGCTAATATTTAATGAGAGGTTCTTCATTTTTATGGGCAGAATCCCTAAACAAGCATAATACATATATCTCGTCTGTGCAAGTAAAATATTTATTTTTTAGCTTGTACAGTGTAGTACCATTACGAACATGTGTTATTCGTTAGTTCGGACAATTACTTTTTATAATTATTTGAAAGAAGAATTATACCACTAATGCGAAACTAACCCAGTTTGTTGCACTTTCGCTATTTTGTTTTAGGAAAAAGATTGCTTCAAACCCAAAGCCACTCCTAATTTTATACTGCCGGAGTGGATTAAAAATATTATAATGTCTATATGATATTTTTAATCCACTCCGGCAGTATAAAATTATTAGTGCCTTGACATATTCCACTACGAGCAAACAAACAATGAAATGAACGAAGCGAATAGCAGCTTTTAATTATTTATCAAAGGTTTGAAAGTATAAGACATACCAGACTAAGCAAACCTTGTACTATAGCGACTTAAGACTAGATAAAAGATAAATAAATATTCTTAATGGCCCTGGATCGGACTCAGGCATTGAGAGGGGCCTATGTCTAGCCGTGGACTGACATGATTATGATGTTGAAACTCTATTTGATGAATTTGCTATTTCTTAGCGAATCTACATAATTATTAGGTTATTGATAATATAGCTTAGGATGAGGTATGCTTAAAAAAAACAATTGAATTTGCAATACGTTCAAGCATTAATATTCATAATAGTTTACAATGTTAAACGCTAAACTCCAAATAGGAGCAACACAGACACACTTGAAAATCTACAATTTAATCTACAACAGAAAATGGGTTGGTTAGTACAACTACAACTCATTTGCCTTATGTTCCGTTTGTGTATCGATCGTATACGAGTACGTAAATACAGGCTAACCAGTGCATTCCCGCTGATGTATTATTCAACCGTCTTGCTTGTGCCACTAGTTTCATTTCCATTAATTTTGGATGTGCCCCGTAATTGCGTTATGAATTATTTCCTGCTTTTTCTTTTGTTTTCGAACATTCTTTCATAATGGAAGTTTACGAGTAGGTAAGCGGAAGTTTTATTAGTTAGACCGAGCTGCCTTAAGTTTTTAGTGTTGTGATTCTAAGGTATTTGGAATGCAAATTCTGATCGAATTATGTATTTTTTGCAGTTTGTGGATTGTTTTAATAAAAAAAAGGTTGAAATACTGCTCTTTTCAGTAATGTTTACAAATATTCCAAATATAAAGCAGGTTACCCACCTAGCTATGTAGCATGTAACGTATCTGATACTGTATTTGGTGAGTACGTAGGCACGAGCCTGCTGCGAGCCGCTCGCTCGTGCTCCGAGTATTTTGCCTTGATCAGTGGCTCCGAGTAACCCGCCGAGATACAGTATCAGATACGTTACATGCTACACGACCAGGTCCAAACAAATGTAAAAACCTACTATAAAAATCAATTGAATATTTCACACAAATCTATTACAAAATTATTATCGATGACCGGCTAGCGTTAGCATTAGTATGACTTAGTGATTCTGGTTTGAGATTATGATGCTATAGTTTTAATATTGTTCTTAAGCAACTGGAAGGTTAATCAAGACAAGTTTATTACTATATTACCATGTGTATTGTTATAGTATTCGCTTGGTGTCAGCTTATGTCTTAAAACAGGTGAGAGGTGAAGAAATAAAAAGTTCAGTTATAACAACGACGGAAAAAAACGAAACAAGTGATGGTTATATCGAGTCTGAGAGCTCTGGCATGCCTAAAATATTATGTCCTCATTGCAAATGTCAATCCATCAAACTTTTTTACGGGACTCATTAGGCAAAGCTATGTTTATCTCTCACGGATATCTGTCAAAATAGAGCACTATTCTCGTGAAAATACAGTTTTTTATCAAAGAGAATTAATTGAAATCGAATATGCTTCGGGAATCTTAAAATAACATTTTTGGATATTATTACTTTTACTGGGAAAATGGTGGATGGTAGTAATACTCGTATTTTGTCCTGGTAACTTTTCAGCCGGCAGTTTTTTGTTTTATTTATAAAGTATCGTCTGCAACTCTGCCTAATAAACAAGATACTTTATTAATTTGATTGGCACTATGTACAGCTATTAATATGGTAAATTAAAATCACAGCGCTGTATAAAAGCTAAAAAGTTGATAAAATTAGAGTAACAATATCCAAAACAAAACTTACCCATTAAAAATTTCTGACAAAGCTATTGATCTAAACTATTATTTTTAATTTTCATTTTACAATTTGATTTTATTTAAACAAACACTGCGTCCTCTTTTAAACCACTTCACATATTCGGTACAAAATGACACACTGCGGTGAGAGCGACAAAGTTCCATGGGCAGTGCGGAGCTACAATTGTTGAAACTTTGTCCGCGTGGCGGCGTTGATGGAAATTATTATTGTTGTTCCCTTGTTAGCTAGTTAGTTAGGTCTAGTCTTTGTTACGTCGACTGCTAAAGTTACTTTTTCATTTGTCTTTTATAATTAAGGTGACTAATTAAAATTATAATCTCTATGGTTATTGGATTCATTGTAATTCTTAATAATAAAAGTAATTTATTCGATGATTGGTCTTTTTCTAGCCTCTAGACACTTATTACTTGGCCTACGGGCTCTATTTGATAATTTATCTTCCTTTTTTAGGGTTCCGTACCCAAAGGATAAAACGGGACCCTAATACTAAGGCTCCGCTGTCCGTCTGTCTGTCTGTCTGTCCGATTTTCACAGATGATGTATTTCTGTTGCCGCTATAACAACAAATACTAAAAAACAGGATACAATAAATATTTAAGGGGGCAACAATACAAAAAACGTATTTTTTTTTGCCGTTTTAAAAGATAATGGTACGGAACCCTTCGTGCGCGAGTCCGACTCGCACTTGGCCGGTTTTTGTATCTTTATATGATTATACTGCTCAAGTATTTTGATCTGGATCAAAAAATAAGTAAATAAAAACAGCTGTTCTTTAAAACAGATAATTTTTTGTTACAGATTCAAATATAGCAAATCGCAAGATGGTCGACGTACCGCAATTCGAGAAGCCAATTGGGAATCAGACCTTTCACATTGGCAGAGAAGCGGTGCTGGGTTGCTCTATCGTAAACTTAGGAAAACATAAGGTAAGTTAAATAATCTTCTTCTTCTTCTTCTTCTCGAGTCAATGGCAACTAAATTCTCTGCGCCCAAAAAGTGGCAACATCAATGGCCTTCTGGTTGGCGTTGTAAAGGTCCTCTTGCGTGCAGGTGGCAGGAGAGGTAGGGCACGACATTAAGTGTGGCATAGACAGTTTAAATAATGATTACCAGTCAACTGGAAGTATAGCTGCTAGATTTTTAGTGGTGTAACGGTTCCTACCAGCCAGTTTAGAAGTCATTGAGGGAAGTCTATTTGAAGCAGTAGACGTTCTAAGGCTGAATTAATGAATATATTGATGACGAAGTTAAGACTGGGAGTTGGAAAACACAGCATTCCGAGCAACATTTTTTTTTTATTGTTGTATGGTGTTTTCTTTATTAAAGTTAATTTATTTTATTATTTTGTCCTTATTGTTAAGGTTCATTGTATATATTATATTATCATATTGCTATACGAATAAACTTCACATCAAGGCTAGTTAGTCGATACCAAAACCTAAATGAACTCTTTATGACTTACTAGCAGCCCGTCCCGGCTTTGCACGGGGTAGACAATTATCGCTAATAGTTTCGGCAGCGCATTCGACGAAAGACATTTTAAGACTCATTTTTCTACACCTTCGGTTACATTGTTCAAATTTTACCAAGGATCCCTAATTTTTTTCAAAATGAAATGTAGCCTATGTCAAATTGGAAGAATGTAGCATTCTATTGGTGAAAGAATTTTTTAAATCGGCCCAGTACTTTTTGAGCCTATTCATTACAAACATACAAAAATAGGTACAAATCTTTCCTCTTTATAATATTAGTATAGATTTGAATACAGAGAAAACTAAAGTGACCAATGACAACCAAATGAGCAAGGAGTATAATAATTTGTGTGTAGCCTCGAGAAATAAAACGGCGAAAATACATGTCAGATGATAAATGAAAGCATTCGTAAATACTTCATAGAAAATGACTTTATATTATTATTGTATAATGATAACCTGATGAGCAAGAAATTTAATACTGCGTAACATTGATTTGGCTAAGAATGAAGTTACAAAATCACAAAAAACGACTACAGGTGGTTGGAAAGTTACTTGGGACATAATTAACAAATAGGGGACAAAAGAGAATTTCATTTACAAAATTAAAAATGGTACAAAATAGGTACAAATCTTTCCTCTTTATAATATTAGTATAGATTAGATAACCAATATTACAACAGAGATATAATATTTTCTGATTTATTAGCTTCTGGCCACAATTATTTATTTAACAAAAGTAAATTTTGCTCAGGCATTATAATTAAGTATTCCACATAAACGAAAACCGAATCAGAATTAACAAACCAATTGTACAAGGAGCTAAAAACTTTAATTGGCCGTCGCGTCGGATCGGATGCGGTATTTGTTCGCGCGTACCGTAATTACGTCTTGTTTATTACCGAATACCGGAGTTACGGCAACCATTACCTTTGACGATCACCTGAACAACCGGCAACTATAAAACCGGAGTACACTCGGCTAGAGCTTTGTTCGAGGATATTACAACTGTAGCATTTGATGAGCGTTGGAAGTTGCAATATTTTAGTTTATGTTTATTGCCGCAATATTGCACTGGAGTTTAGGGTGTAATGTGAATGATTTAAAGTGTGAACGATGTACCTACCATTTGAGATAAAACAAGAAATACTGCAACGGCATTTTGTTTTTAATGTAAGTTAGTTATTCTGTCCTAGCTTATGTAAGCAATTTAAGGAATTCAGGGCGGTAACCACAAACTCTTAAAACAATCTCAAATCTGTCAAACATTATCAAATCTGTCAAATTTTGTATGTAATGACGTACCAGAATTGAAGGATTTGACAGCTTTGAGATTTTTTTAAGAGTTCATGGTTACCCCGCAGAGGTTTAACTATTTTTGTTTAAAAGATCTTTTCACTTTGACCATCTTACGAAATATCCACATAAGATACACAATCTGCATTTCATGGTGTATTATTATATTTGTATGATTGTATCTTTCCATTAACATAATGGCTTGAATAAAAATATTACACATTCGATTTTATTTATAGCAACTTTTAACATTCTGGCTAGATTTATTACAATCTTATTCAATGAGGTGAGTAGGTACTTATTTTAGAAACTAAAAGTTCCATTTTTTTTTTAAAGTTCAATAACAAGCATCTAAAACTTTAGTCGTCCCAGAATAGATGTGGCATCAGTTCGATAGTAATTACGCTACTAATTGCCTAGTGCCGGAATCACGACTGGCATTAGCTTTCACGATCACCTGTTCAGCGAATTGCTGCGGAACTAAAAATATATAATTTAGACGATCTATAAAAGGAAATGTACTTTTGTTTGTTTTATTATTGTACTGGACTAATTCCAGAAACAATAAAAGATGTATTTTTATCACGGCTATAGCCGTACATTACCGGCAAAAACATTAATAGTAAATTAAATCACAAACAATAATGCTTAAAAATGTTTTATTTTCAAATCGTAATCCAGAATTCTTTTATATTTAAAAAAATCTGTATTTTTTTATGGAATATTGGAATGGAATAGTTTGAACAATATAACATTGAGATGATTTAGATGTTCATACAAACTACCGACAAGGTAAAAAAAATAAAAATAAAAAACAAAATAATTACAAATAATAATATTTTGCTTTAATGAGCATCTAAACAGTTTTTAATATTTCGATGTTGCTTTTACTCGTACATTAAAAGTTGAAGTAAATTTTAAACAAATTGCGTTATTATGGACGACCTCCGTAGCCGAGAGGAGAGCACGCCGGACTATATGGCGTCGCTATCTCGAGGTTTCAGGTTCGATCTCCAGTCGGGTAAATGTGGAAAACAAACTATTCTATTTCTAACGAACTATTGTCTTGGGTCTGGGTGTTGTGGTACCGTTGTTGTTTCTGATCTGAGTGCCTTAGATACTTACCTTAGGATCAGAGCAATGTAGGTGATGCTGTCTAATGTTTATATAAAAAAAAAATAGTGTCCTATTCCTTTTTACCTATTGTATATACACGTCAACTTGAGGACCTCCTTTTTTAAGTCGGTTGAATAATGTTCTCTAGGTTTGTTAAAGCCTTACACTCTGCGTGAATCAAATTGGTAAAAATGGCGGGCTTCCACCGCACTCTGTGAAAAATTTACAAAGTAAATCTCACTTATTAGTTATCAGTCTTCATCTTACGCACATAGAAATCGGAAAATTCTGGTTACAAAATGTAATGTAATACCCAGAAGTAGCGATAGATACTTAGATATAATTTAATAGGCAAACACAATTCCGTATTACCGACTAAGTAGCTTTTTTGATTTGGAAAGTTTTTTTTTTCTTTTTGAGATTTTGTTTTTTTTTTTTTTTTAGTAAATGTTGTAAAATTAGAGTGCCAAAACATGCACATCAGTCTCATCGTTTTCATCATTTCAGCCACAGGACGTCCACTGCTGAACATAGGTCTCCCCCAGTGACTTCTGTCATCGGGGGGTTTTTGCCATACTCGCCACACTTGGCAGGCGAGTTGGCGAGCGCAGTTTTGTTATTATTTCGCACGCAGACGCTGCTCCCCGTCTCGTGCTACAGGATTTAGTCGCCTCTTACGACACGCCTTCTGTTGGCGGTGGGGAAGTGTATTCTTTACGGCCGTCCCTACACGGCACATCAGTCTATTATAGCATCAGAAATCAGAATATAGCTTTAAATTAATTGGTAACGCGAGCCAGAAAGTTAAAAGCCGCTTTAGTACATATTTAGATGTTGACCATGTGCAGGTAGAATCTAATGTGATAGTGCAATTCTAATTGCCTGACTACAAAAAGATAGACCAGTGTTGAACACTTGTCTAAAGATTAGTCAAACAATTTGAGATGTTGACAGATCGGACAATCGAGACATGTTAGAAACATTTCAAATTGGTTGACTTATCTTTAGACAAGTGTTCAACACTAGTCTATCTATTTGTAGTAAGGCCATAAGTACTGGGCGAAACTAACAAGTGAAGCGACAGAACTTCTGGTTTACATTCCACTCGGAACTAAGCGTCATAATCGTCACGCACAGATTGACAATTGCGTTTACTAGAAATCTCGGACGATCGGGGATAGAGCTATGCTGCCTCCCGGAACCCGACATTGGCGAAGTTATCGGACCGTTCCCGGACGGGCACGATACTATACCCGCCACATAAAAAAAAAAAAAAAAAAAAAAATAGAGCTATAGCGGGCTGTCACTCAAGACAGTTTACTACGCATTGATCATTGTTACGTGCAAAAAATGGATAAGCGTTTTTATTACTGCTGCAGTGTGTTTGGATGTTTTAATACAACACAAAATTATGATTACACGTTCTTCAAATTTTTAAATAATATTGAAAGGTATATAAAACTAGGTCTTCCTTATTTCTTGTTAGTAAAGTAAAGTAAGTAAGTAATGAATCATAATTAAGTGCTCTTTTTAATTGTGACTTGATGGTTCTGGGTTTAACCCCGACTGGCGTGAGTTGTATTTTAAATGTGTTAGACCTATGACAAATTACTAGTAAATTTGTTTGCTAAAAGTAATAATACTGATAAAATATTTTATGTTTTCTATACAACTGCAGTAGTCACAAAACAATAACGTGTATTTTAACTTGTCTAAGGCAATTCTTCCGAAACTTCCACCGTTCCAACGAAATAACCTAACACATTCGTTTTTATTTCTCCCACACACAAGTTTTGTAATTACAGTAGGTGCGTTAATCTCAATAGCCCTGCTTTAATAATGCGCGGCGTAATTAGCTACGGATCCCACGAAAATGTACGTACATTTTGAGTTTTCTTTGCCAGGATGAATTATTTATTGTGGAAAACCACTAGAGTCCAAAGCTGATCGTTTAATTTGCTAATGCTAAAGCTTAAGGCTTTAAGTGGATGAGCAGAGCGATTGAGCTGGTACTGCAATTTTAGGGTTCCGTACCCAAAGGGTACAACGGGACCCTATTACTAAGGCTCCGCTGTCTGTCTGTCTGTCTGTCTGTTACCAGGCTGTATCTCGTGAACCGTGATAGTTAGACAGTTGATGAATTTTAACAGAATGATGTAGGTATTTTTGTTGCCGCCATAACAATAAATACTAAAGAATGGAATAAAATAAAAAATTAAGGGGGCTCCGATACAACAAACGTGATTTTTTTTGCCGTTTTTATAGAAAATGGTACGGAACCCTTTGTGCGCGAATCCGACTCGCACTTGGCCGGTTTTTTTTATAGATAATGATACCGAAGCCGGTTTTTTAATGTTTCTTCTTTTACATAGCCTTTTGTCTCGTACTGCAATTTTAGGGTTCCGTACCCAAAGGGTACAACGGGACCCTATTACTAAGGCTCCGCTGTCTGTCTGTCTGTCTGTCTGTTACCAGGCTGTATCTCGTGAACCGTGATAGTTAGACAGTTGATGAATTTTAACAGAATGATGTAGGTATTTTTGTTGCCGCCATAACAATAAATACTAAAGAATGGAATAAAATAAAAAATTAAGGGGGCTCCGATACAACAAACGTGATTTTTTTGCCGTTTTTATAGAAAATGGTACGGAACCCTTCGTGCGCGAATCCGACTCGCACTTGGCCGGTTTTTTTTATAGATAATGATACCGAAGCCGGTTTTTTAATGTTTCTTCTTTTACATAGCCTTTTGTCTCGTTTCGTTTCAGAATCCTAATTCGAGGTAGTCTTGTTAATACATCACAATCGATCAAATCCAAATCGAATCAAAATCATTTATTTGTCAGCAGATAGCCATCTAATCTTCATAATCCTTATTACAGGGGAACCAAGACATTTTATGGTAGCACTTATAAAAGCTATCTGATATCATTTCTCACGAGTGTTTTGCTACCGTTAGGCAAATGGTATAAATTCAAACAGAAATATTTTTTATTTCAAAAATACTATTTTGGTCTATTGGTCTACCGATAAAACGGTAAATGACTGGCTCCTTAAGAAGACAGAGGTTTTAGAAATTTTCTCTTAGTATCTTAAAAAAAAATCAATTCGCACCAGGCCATACAAAAAATATTTATAATGGTCTCAAAGTAAGATATTAATAGTAGTTGAGGCATTTGCAAGTACTTCAAGACCCAAAACGGTCAATATGTTTATATACCGTAAAATGTTTATAATGTGTATAACCGAGCGCTTTTCAAGCAACCATTTCGTAAAACCGTTTGTATAATAAAAAACATAATTATGTTTATATACATACCTAAGTGTAGATATACGGGTGTAAAAAAAGGCTTAACGAAGCCTTTAACCACGAAGTCTATATATAAAACCAAGCAGAATGCAAAAAAATAATTGCTGGGAAATGACGTTTATTTTTGGGTATCAAAAAAAAATAACTTATTTCTAACCCGCAATGTATAGCGCGCACGCCACAGACTATGCCGGTGTGTGTAAGAGGATCATGTTTCTTTGTAAAAGTTTATATTATAAAAAGAAGTCAATTTTGTAAAAATCTTTTAAAAAAATGTAACTTTGACTGTCAATATCTCGGTAACCCGTCATTTCCCAGGTATAGTGTAAAAGAAAAAAATGATCGTAATCATACGTAGAATATGTGGTATTCGGCTTCATTAAGCCTTTTTTTACACCCAATATATTATATATATAAGGTCCGATTTTATTAGTGTTCATCCTGTTAACCTGTGACTATATAGGTGAAAAGCAATCGTAAAAACCAATTTTCACATGTCTATCATAAAAACTAAAAAAGTTAAAAATAAATTACAAAATAACAACATCGACTTCATATTGCATAAACTCGTCCTATCTTCAACTCTTTCTCGCTCTGTACAAGGGGAAGAAATAAGACGTATAATCAGATGGTTAAACGTAGCAAAGATAGGACGAGTTTATGCAATATGAAGTCAATGTTGTTGATTTTTAACTTTTTTAGTTTTTATGGTACACATTTGAAAATTGTTTTTTACGATTGCCTTTCACCTATATAGTCACGGGTTAACAGGATGAACACTAATAAAATCGGACCTTATATACTTATATTATGTATATTACTTAGCCGAATTTTGCAATGAATCACCAAAATAATATTTTTATAATTACGCCGTATATAAATACGTAAATGATTATTATGAAACGAAGCTTGACGAAACAAAACGAAAATTGATAACGACCTGCCCTGTGATTTAAAGGCAATTAATGTAAAGTAATTTCCCTTAAATACATAATACATCAACAGCTACTCCTACTTATTTCACTAAAACATTATCGGTCTCATATATTCTATTTTTGTTCCAAAATTTTTAAATTCACTAAAATTAACCGTTATTAACCCTAATTGTGAGGTGCTCGTAGCTCAGTGGCGGCAGCGCTTTGGTATCGATTACTAAAGTTAAGCAACCAACGCCGCGGTCGTGAGTGGATGGGTGACCATTCCAACCATATTTAGTGACATTTATGACGAGCATCTCCGTGCTTCGGAAGGCACGTTAAAAGTTGGTCCCGGCCAATATCGCTTGATATTGGTCGTGAAGCCTAGTCAGTGGCCTTAAGGCGGCTTGATAACATCTGATAGTAAGGTTTAGTCACTGGCCTTACAACACCCCTTCACCAATCCGCACCGGGCCCGCGTGGTGGAGTATGGCCCAAACCACCTCATAGTTGAGATGAGGCCTGTGCCCTGCAGTGGGACGTATATAGGCATACTTTACTTTTTTTTAACCCTAATTTTTACATTACAAAAAGCACTTAGGGCGAAGATACTTTCGATGAATTAAGGGGTTGAACGCGCTATTAAAGTATTTATTTGAATCGATATGATAATACAACTTAGAATGAATGTAGGTACTTTAGATTCACTTAATTCACGAAAATACTTAACGACTAAAGCTAAGTTGAAACCCTGACTATAGTCAACAAGTCACAGCTTGGAAGCGAGACGGAAATAATGGCTGCCTAATTGTAAATCTGTCATTAGTTTGTTAATGTCAATTTGATTCAGATTCATTTATTGCCAGTTACAAGTTGGGTATGGTGTTACAAAGTATATTTGTAACCCTGGTCGTTTACACGGTGTTTTTTTACTATTCTAATTCAAATTATTTATTGGTTTTTAGCTCTTTACAGTGATAAAAGTTAATTTAAAACAACAATAAAAACCTGTGTATGAAATACAAGATTATTTGGTAGCGACAGTTCAGAAAAATGAATGTTTTTTTAGGTTTGTTGTAGATGTGATGGTGTAGGACGGTCAATCTGGAAGTCACTAGGGGAGGCCTATTTTCAGCAGTGGACGTCCTGTGGCTAAAATGATGATGATGATGGTGACAGTTTAAAAATTATCATTAAAATCAGGAACAAAATCAATACATAAACACAGTTCTCATCATCATCTTATAAATTAATTGTTAGTCAAATCATATTTAAGTGTATTTTAACATTTTTAACAAACTTATAGTATGGATTCGCCACTTTTTCGAATTTGGTCTAACTTCTGTCAGAGTCAGTTCAGTTAGAGTCCTGTTTTTACCCATCACTTTGTCAATGTCATCCTTTTATCGCATTTAGCATGTATATTTAACTAGGGTAACTAACCGATTTTAAAACTAAGACCACTAATTGCATCAATCGGACACTAATAGTTACTCAAAAGGTGTTAGTTAAAGTTAATTCGAAACACCGAAATATTTACAAAAAATAATATAAGGCATTTCATACACAGTTTCTATTTGAACATCGTTAGACTGCTCAAGAGCAAACTCAAATTATTTATGTTTTACGAGTATGGTTCGCCATTTTGACGTCTGAGGTATTAAATTAATTAGCACCCTTTGATATTACGATCTCAATTAGGAAAGTGGTGAATTTAATATCCGATAGCTTTTAAATGTATGAATGCGATGCCGATAACGGTTTTACGAAATAATTGCTTGAAAAGCGTTCGGTTTGCGTTTAAAAGGCATTTCTGTTTGCGTTTAAAAGGCACTTGTATTTAAGTATTGATGATGAGTTATGAGAAGTATGTTAGCATTAGTAGTACTTAGTAGTCTGCGTCACTAAGTTTCTCTTCATTCCCATTATACTCCAAAACATTTCAGATTTCACGAAAATGTGTCATTAACAGTTATGCTTGTACTCGTGTCAATGATACAGCAAACTACACTATATGGAGTCATCAACCTTGACAAAATTCTAGGGGCTTTCATTTATGCGTTGGTTGCCCGATTAAAATTCTTCCCTCAGGCAGAAGTTACGGCGCAAAAAACACGCGATTAGATCAGGGCTCTAACCATGAACTGTTAAAACAATCACAAAGTTGTCAAATCTGTCAATTTTGGTACGTCATGTCATACAAAAATTGACAGAAATGATAATATTTGACAGATTTGTGATTGTTTAAACAGTTCATAGTTAGGGCCCAGGGGAGTAACCATGAACTCATAAACACACTCAAATCTGTCAATTTCGAACGTCATTACGTACGAAATTTGACAGATTTGAGATTGTTTATGAGTTCATGGTTACCCCGCAGATATGGTCTGTGATTTAGTTGTAACTCCAAGTTCGATCCCTTAAACCTCATTTCACCAAATTTTTTGAACAAATTAATGCTACTTATTTTGATGAAAAGTGATGCTGACTGTAAAAATGGAATTCAGTAGACTAAAGTTTATCGGATTCAATTTCATGAAGCTGATATCGTATTATAAAAATATTGATTTGTCTAGTCGCGTCTTGAATTACTGTTAACACAGAGTTGCTTGAATATGACCTTGTCAAGTATAGAATCCCTATGTATTACAACTTATAGCAACATCCTGGGATAAATTATAAGCAAAACAAAACACATTAGCCCGTAATTCATTTGCAGCTCCCATAACAGTTGCAAATCAGAGGCTGTCCCTTCGCCCAGAGGGGAAATGAAGAATTTGAATCACGCTCCATCACTAAATTGATTTGGTGTTCGTGAGCAGTGCATTTAAATCCTCGGTCACGTCCTGTTTTATTGTGAGGCAAAAGTTACAATGGTCCAACGCGAATAGTAATGGCGGGTCGCGCACCTAATGTTATGTAATTCTTGAAAATTGCAAAGAAAGGGCGGCCTGAGCGTATTCCGGGTGCAGATCTTTTAAACTATGTTTGTAGGTTAACAAATTGAATTGGTGAAGAAAATGCTTTTGGGTTTGGATGATATAAAAGTTTAGGTTTGATTTTTTAATTCTTTTTCTGACGGCGTCTTATTACAAATAGGTTGTACAGTCAACAGCCTACACATCAAGCACAAACTGTAAGATTTCCCCAATGAATAATTAACTCTATTGTTTTAATATTAAGTTGGAAATCGATTGATGAAATAGGATAGTTTTGGATACCATAACGTGCGGTTGACTGTCCTGTTCTTTACTACACTAAAGAACAGGGCAATCAATAAAATCATGTAGTCAGCTGATGATAAAATAATTTTTAATAAGGGAGAAATAAAATAATATTATTATGGGGCATTTTCGTATTTAAAAAGTTTATTTGAGCAGTAGAATAACCTTGTATAATAACTCCATCGAACTAACGAGCTATTTCGATGATAATAGACAAAGCATCTATTATTTAGTAAACATTTTTTATGGTTTCAAAAAAATCCTTTATCAGTCTTTTTACAAGAACTACGAAGTGTTTTGATTGTCTTAAAAGATTACTAACAAAAATCGCAAAGAAAAAAGAAAAAAAACACAAGGTAAAATCAAATTCTTTATCAGAAATTCAGAACCACTTTCCTTGATTACTAAACCTATATTTCTTACCAGCTAAAAACTAATCACCCAGACTATTACTGCTAGTTCTTCCGTGTTTACACTAATTAATTCCCGTTTATAACCTGTCATAACCATCGCAAAAGCGCCTAATGAAACGTAAATATTTTCTAATAAAGTACGCCACTTCCACGGGCCTAATATATCTTTATGGCGGTCATATAGCCTTAATATGAGAGCGGAAATATGATTATCATCTTCTACAAACACTTGGTTATTAAGCCCGCCCCATTTTAGGGTTAATTTTATACATTTGCATAGGATCTCCTTTATTAAAGCTAATATAATTAAAAACATTAAATGTCACGCGAAATGTTCATTAAAAGCTAATTTTCAAACAGAATACCTATTCTGATAAATTATTTTGTAAGACCTCGTTATGGAGATTTACTTTTAATTTGACGTTGAAATTGTAGGAAACATCAATGGAAATTAAATTTTGCATTTAATTACTTGCAAAATAAGTTTCAAAGCAACTAACTAAATTAAAGATTAGATGAAAGTATTCAAAACAGCCGCGGGTTTGCTTGCGTGTTTAATATATTTGGTTAACTATTAGGTATTATTTTTGCATCCAGCCTTTTTTTGATAACTTATCGTTGTTTAGCTTATGTTTTTAAATTTTCTGATGCTAATATGACTAGGTCTACCTTCTTTTTTTTATTAAGCAAATAATAGCAGTGTGCTGAGAAACCTGACCTTTGTCTGTCCGTATTTAGCGCAAAGTGTTATAGTCCTGCATACTAATTACACTGGCCTCATTTATTCTAAGAACCCTCGCAAAGATCTTGGATTAGTATAATTAAGTACCTGCTTCCATTTTTTTTTCAAGATAAATGTTTAATGTCCTAACTTCTCAATCAAAAACATAATAGAAATTTTATTGTTAGGTCACATGTGACCAAATATAGGGTTCCATACCTCAAATATGTACACTTATTGGATCACTACGTTGTTCGTCTGTCTGTATGTTTGTCTGTCTGTCAAGACCCTTTAGATAATCTTTAGATTCCCGTTATCGACGAACTATTAAGATACCTACAAGTTTGTACGGAACCTTTGGTTCGCGAGTCCTACCCGGAATTGGCCGGTTTTAAATGAATATTGGCATGTGAAAATGTGTGATAAAAAGCAAGTCGCAACAAACGTAGGTATATGAAATAATGACACTTAACAACATGGGTCTAAAAATATGACCGACGAAGACAGCAAAATATAAAGGGTAACAATTATACTTACCCAAGAGATTAAAAACAAAACAAACCCGGTTATAGATAGCACCGATCCGTGGAAACGTTCAGACGATAAAATTAATAGGGGATAATCCGTTGCGTTGTAAAATCTTGCTATTTGTTTTTATGATCATTCATTTGTTCTCGTTACCAAATCAGGAATCACAGAAATAAAATAGGAATATTATAAATTTTTTCTTCTTCTTTTTTCAAGCACAATTTAGATGCCATGGTTTTACTTAAATAACCATTATATTACAAAATTAGATCAAACTTTTTCATATTTAATGAATATAATAAAGATAACAGAATACTTTTAAAAAAAACCGCCTTAGGTGGGGCACAACCCACGACCGAATATTAACAAACGTCGAATAATTATACCTTCAAACGATGTAAAATAGTTCTTAAAACTAATTTTAGAAAAGAAGGAAAATAAACTAACTCTAACATATTTGTGTCCTACCCTACAAAAGTAAAAAAAATATAAATTGAATGAGAAGAAGTGATACAAAAAGACAATATATGAAAAATAAGCAGCTGTAGGGCGAAATAAGATTGGAATGAAGACCACAAATAAGCATCTGCAGTACAAAACAAATACAGCGAATGAGTAATTGATTCAAAAGTGATAGAAACTACCAAGATATTGATTGGGATTCAAAATCATCAGGTTCCATAATTTGATCAGTTAATAATTAAAGGGCAGAACCATTTATATCTTTTCTTTTTATGAAAATTTATTCTGTTACTCAACAAGTCAACTGTTGATTTCAATTATGATTGTTCCTTCGGGAAAATAAATCAATGAATTATTCATTTATAGGCCCAATTAATATTTCAGTTTCATTATACTTAATTTCCGTGAACATTTTTATTATGATTCAGAAAAAGTGATTAATTATGAAATATCAATTGAAGAGAAATTTCGCAAAAGCGTGACGACGAATTTGTTTTATGTTTACGTACGTACCTCAACTGTATGTAGTTGTTGGTGAGATTAAAATATTTTTGTAGAGTTTCATATTATAACTACATACAACTATGCAAAGATAATGAAACATAATATTCAACGATTAAGAATATTTATGGGAATCGCAACTACGACAATAAGGTTGCCTTTTGACAAGGTAGAGCGCTGACATACCTACGCAAAGCTGCGGTTGGAAATAGTTACCAATAATCGGGTTGCATTAGGAGAGGCCAAACTCCGATAGTGGACTGACTTGGGATAAATATAATAATAAAGATAATACGATCAGTAATAAAGCTGTTGCAATTGAATTTGATACAATCGAAGAGGTAATACATTTTATAGCCAGCAACAGTCATAAATAAGATCATGACGAGGATACGAGAGAAACAGATTTACGTTTGCTATTTAACTGTTAAACAGGCAACATGCGAGATATTTGGAGCACGTGTTAACTTAAGATGTATCTTGTCTGCTGAATGTAGGTGTTCTTGTCTACACGTACTTAGACAGTCTGGAGTATGTGGTCCAAGTGAAAACAAGTTACAGTAAAAATTTAATTTAAAATTTTAATATGTTTTAGGACCAGGATATGATCAGGATTACATTGGGATAAGATAAAATAATGGAATTTCTTGATTTTTACTTATTATGCTAGGACATTTTGAAAGATGACTCTATTCCTTTTATTTTAGAGCCTAGTAGTATTGAATTTTTGTAAGTATTTTACTAAATGTCAATTTTGTAATTTGAGACGATGGAGCTGTGATATGGAGCCAGGAGGTTAATAGCATGACTGCCCCTCATAAACGAGACACAATGGAAGTTCTACCGTGATCCTGTCATATAGGTCCGCTAAGCGTTTGACAAACTTATATGTATACATAAAAGTTTGCTTCTTTTTTTAACCTACAGTGTAAAACAAGCTTAAACAACTGAGTTATTAGGTTAAATGTTTATGTAGAAACCAAATATGGTATATAACCTATCCCATATAACCCATATAACCTATCTGGGATAGGTGCTTTGTATTTACTAACACTAGTTCTAGGAAATTGTTATTAACACTTAAGGGGCTATTTCAGGCTATATAAATATTACAAAGATAGGAAGTGTATAACTGAGGTTTCATTATCAAACCGTGAAATTGTAGTCAAATCATTAAATCTCAAAAAACATTTTATTCGCACAAAACATTAGGTGTATTAATAAAATAGATAACTATTCGCTTTGACACCTCAATTATGGATGCCTAAACAGCCCTTTTTACAATAAATTACCCAACCCACCATGACTCACGACCTGATTGATCCAATGACGGGCGCTGTCAAGGGTGCGCACAGATTCTGATCGTCTAAAACAATTTTTCCCCTAACATTATCACGGAAAATTGGACCATCGCAGCGCGTATTAAATTAATGATACCTGTCAGAATTTGTTGAGAGCGCTCCTCGAGACGTGAAGGTTGTACACAAAAGCGGGCCCCTGGTAAAACCGCCATCATTCACTTGTAGCAACAATGGGGCAATAAAATGTACAAGAAATAAAAGCAAGCCGGCCGGTACCAATGTACGTCAAGAGATAAGGCCCGCGTTCACGCTGCAATACATTCGTCATTTTGTTTCATTTTCCGATATTTCGACAATCGGGGCATTCGACGCACCGAACGGCACATGTGAGTAACAAAAGATTGGGTTTTTATAGTTTCGGTCGTGTTTTTTACAGGCTGCGTAACTGGGACTGTGATTTGGAAAAACTCATTTGCGTAGACTATAAAAGTTTAATCTCAGTCAGATCACGTACGTTTTAAAATTTATTTAAAACCAGTTGTATATCTCAGCGTTGTAGCTTTTAACAACTTTAGTAACAAAAGCAGACAAAATAATACACTTTAACGAGAAAGCCTATCACAAATGAATAGTGTAATGATCAAACACGATGCATAAATACCTGTACAAAAAACATCATTGTATTCTTTTATTATGTGTGCTTTATGAGGATAGTACGCAAATAATGTTTTTTTTTTCTTCAAAAAAGTGATTGGTGATACTAATACAGTTTTGACTAAAATTATAAAATCTCATGTACTATGTTAGCGGATTTAGTTTGTAAAAATATTCAAACATAGGTACGTTGTTTTATTCTATTTCATTCTAGGTCTGGAGAGGTCCAATATAAATCTACAAAAATATTTTGCCCGTACCAGGGAATTTGATCTTTATTGCATATTATATGTTGAATAAAATCATACCTATTAATTGGAGATTATCCGTCTGTTTCATCAGCACTAGCCTATATCAGTCCACTGCTGGACACAGGCCTCTCGAAAAGGAGGATTTTGCCATAATCGCCACGCTTGGCAGGTGGGTTGGCGATCGCAGTTTGGCCAATGGTGGAGAGGAGACGCTGCTGCCCGTCTTCTTGTGGCGGTTCTCCTGTAGTCGCCTCTTACGACACCCATAGGAAGAGAAGGGGTGGTGCTATTCTTTTAATGTCCCGGCACCACACGTCTGTTTCATAATATTGTTATTTTGTTTCAACTGCACATTTTTGGGAGAAATAATTATACTATACACCTAAGCATAATGTTAGCACCTCTACTCAGACGTTCACTTAGAGCAGAATACCTATTAACAAATGAGTAATACCATCAGTTAGATAAACATTTCAAACCCTTTATCATAGACCAAAATACATATCTTTCAAGAGCCATTTGACAGGCACCATTAATTTGAACCATAACCACGATGACGGTACATTGCGTATGATAAAGTGAAGTGGTATCTCAAATGAAGTGCTCTTACGAAACCATCTGATGCTTAATAGCGAAGCACCTTAATGCGCGGTGTTTTGTGATATGTCCTTAAGGATAATATGAGTGCTATTGCTTGTGTGGATGGCTCGGACCATTTTTCTTCGAGAATTTGTTTTAGAGCAGTTAAAAAAGTAACGATTTCAATTTTAATGGCACTGTTTTCATATAATGTTGTAAAATTAATTAGTTTCATAGAATCACAATATTATCATAGCATATAAATGATATTTTTTTGTTCTCTTTTTAAATCATTTGAATTCAGAGACACATCCCAATTCCAGCGTTTTTACAAATAGCAGGGACTAGTGCTGCCATTGAAAAAAAATATTACTACTTAGCTTGGGATTTTTTAAATTATTATCATAAATTATGTTTATGGTTTAGTATTCTAATAGATATGTCAGAGCGGGACCTACTGAGACAAGCATACGTTGCTTAAAAGGATGGTCCCAACCATAGATTATTGTCAGGCACTAGATGAAAAGAAAGAAATATTTGTCATTTTCATATTTTTCTTTTAGTGTTTTCATTAGATGAAACTTTTTTTTTTATTTTTTTTTTCAATTACCCTTTCTCATAAACGCTAAGACGTAAGTATTAGTCTATGGACTAAAATTCATTTTAGTGAGATATAAATTCCAAATGTATTTGCGATGGTTTCTAGTAATTCAACTGAACAAGCCTTCTTTTCTAAGTTAGAAAAAGCAGGCCTGTTTTAAAAGCTTATAGGAGTAGTAAAGGATCTTAAGGGCACTATAGAGTACCCGGCATCGATGTTGAGCGGTAGGGCAAAGAGTGGGGATAGCTTTGCGCATCAAACGAGACAATCATCGTATGAGTGACGCGTGCAGTGCAGGCGCGTCGCATTACTAGCCAATCAGGTAATTTGAATGGCTTTCTGCGCATCTATCGCCCAGTGCTCAAATTCCGTGCCGCTACTTGCTTTACGAAAACGGTTTGTTTGATTGGACGTATAAATTTAGTAAATTAAAATTACCCTGTACTTGTGTACAACCTTGACAATAATTCATAAATGATTGGATGCGATCGTGTTTTTAAATGGCTAGTCCCAGTTGTTCTTATGTTTTCGAAGGATTGACATAAGTGAATAGTTATTTGTAATTTAAAAGGTATACTTACCTACGTCCGAATGAACAAAATCTTTTCGTAGTAGGCATACCTGACGACCGTCTGGTGTAGTGGTTCGCGCTCCGGATTACAAAGCCTAGCGGTTGCGGGTTCGAATCCCGCGAGCGGCAATTGTTAGTGTGATGAGCACGAGCATTTGCACCTAAGTCATGGATGTTTATAAACGTATTTAAGTATGTTTATCCGTTATTTAGTCGCCATAGCACAAGCTTTGCTTAGTTTGGGTCTAGATAATTGGTGTGATTATGGAATTAATTAATTATCTTTTCGTAGTAGGCATACCTACTATTTGCTTCTAAGAAGAATACCTTTGTTCAAGTTTATTTCATCTGATGAATTTATTATCATCATCATGAAGTAAATTAAAATTATGTAATTAAATGACAAAACCAATCCTCTTATGTGACCACAATTTAACGCTATATTTAAAAACGAAACTAATTTATTACTTCAAACAATATTTGTAACGGATAGAGGCTTCTAAACAAAAATTAATTACAAGTAACCATTAATTTTACCTAACAAAGTAGCAATTTCCACCCAAAATTTGTTTCATAACAATAAAGTACCTATTAATTTAATGTTTTATCAAATTGTGATTTGGGTAGCAATTAATTATAAGCTTGCTGTTATTGCAATCTTTGGATAAATAAACTAGGACTAAACTGTCAATTATTAAATTTATCCAGTATTTATATTTATTTTATCCATTATTTACTAAAATTAACATTACAATAACGTAATATTATATTCAGTAAAAATAAAAAAAAGATTACAGTAATTCTTGACTACCTTGGAGCTGAGACATGAGCTAGACATTGTTTTCTCTTTAGTCCCGGGTTCGATTCCCGGTCAGACTAATGTAAAAACTATATGTTGTGTATTTTATTATGTGTAGGTATTAAGTGCTTTGGCTACTTTCTATATAATCAGAATAATGCAATGTATGTGATGTTATAGAATATTTATATTTTAGCAACGTACTAAATCAACACAATTACCTACTCACAATCTCTGTCACTGGCGTGACAGACTGTCAGACGCGTCTTTTTCGCTGCCATTTAAGCTCATCATATTCATAATTTTAAAGGGTTTTTTTAGCAGCCCTTAACTCAGCTTTCACTGTATAACTTCAAAAAAAAATCAACACAATTCCTGTCCACAGAGTCACTGACGTGACAGAGAGTCTAACAGGTTATTTTTGCTGCCCTTTTAGCTTCAAATCCCAGAATTTTGAGTATTTAATACCGCTGAGCTCAGATTTCAGTACACAACTCAGCTGGTAAAACTGCAATAAAATCAGGGACTCAGGCATAAACATCATTTTAGGGTTACGTTCTTCAAAAGAAACAAAACGGAACCATTATAGCATCACTTTGTTGTCCGTCCGTCCATCCGTCTGACTGTCAAAGACCCTTTATCTCGGAGGCGTGTAAAGGTATCGATTTTAAATAAAACGATATACTCAGGTCTACCGTCTCTTGAATCTGTGAAAAAATCAAACTTCGAAGTTAACCTGAAAACAGATACGACCGTTTATGCCGCAAAATTCGATATATTCGTACATTTCGACACTCTCAAGGGAATCAAAATTTATAGGGTATTTTCTGTTGAATTTGAATTATGAATATGAAAAAAGAATTATGAAATTTTGACAAATCTTGCAATCAGGGGCGTGCAGTGCATATATGCAACTAGGCAGTGCAGTGTTCTGTAAACATCAGTGTACTACCATGTTACAAGCAAATAATAAATTTCTTTCTTTCTTTCCTTCTTACCTGATAAATGAAATGAGGTAGCCAGTAGGTACTTACAAATGTGTAATATTGATGAAAAATAGTGATTTTCATCAACTTAACACATTAGTAAGTATCTACTGCCTACCTCGAAATAAAACCAATGCCCGCCACTGTGTAAACCGTCTGATACTACAAGTATAGGAAAAAACCTAATAAATAACTATTTTTGATACTTAAAATGTACTTACAATTTTTTTATAATATCAACCTACGGAACCCTCGATGGGCAAGTCCGACTTCTCCGGTTTTTTTCTGTTCATTTGGAAACTTTCTTACTTTCTTGGGTACCAACATACAACACAAGCACATACTTTATCCGTGACCCACTCTATTAAAACCATAAGGGGAGAAGTAACCATTCCCCAGTACATTAGAAAGCAAGGGGCAGACAATGTCTGTGTTATTCCAGATTAATTTGCAGCTCACACAAAGGGTGTGGTAATGGCCACGATTATTGTACTGTTTGTTTGTTCTCGTAATCTTTTCCTGCTAATATTGTAAGATGAAACTCTAGGGTTGTGGCAATCTGACAAATTTTATTCAGTTTAAAAAAAACGTTAGTTTGTTTAATTTTGGTGGTTGATTTTCTAGCTTGTATAATAATAATAATAATAAATTGTTTCCACAATCACACCAATTATCTAGCTCCAAACTAAGCAAAGCTTGTGCTATGGCGACTAGATAACGGATAAACATACTTAAATACGTTTATAAACATCCATGACTTAGGTGCAAATGCTCGTGCTCATCACACTAACATTTGCCCCTCGCGGGATTCTAACCCGCAACCGCCAGGCATTGTAATCCGGAGCGCGAACCACTACACCAGACGGTCGTCACGAATCGGTCGTATCGAAATAGTGTACAGACTGTGCTTTTGACTAATCAAATAACAACATATTTCTAATATATGTATATAGCTACTACTTATAGCCAAATTGAAGGCAAAGGCATAAGTGTTCGTTCACAAACAGCTTTTTCTATGTGGTCAACTTCGAAATCGTAAATATGATTTTTTGTTTCTTCCATACAAACAAAGCTGTAGGTACCTCGATGAAAATGTATGTAGCAGTTTTTTCGTTATAGAATATTATAAAAATAGAAATAATTCCACTTTACCTTCACCTTTTTTCGCTCTTTTCTCTTCTCTTCTAGACTGCAATAGGCTGACATGACGATGATAATGATGAAGTCAAATAATGACTGTTAAACATTGGTAATTTCAAAACCTAAGAAAATCAATATCATAACTTGTTTCTAATAAAATGATTCAGAATGGAAAATTCCTTTCAAAGAAATCGGGATCATCCTTATTGTTAAACTCTGTTTGTTGAGAATTTCTAGAGAATAAGGGTAATAGTATTTTATATGGTCGTTAGAGCCTGATTAAAAGCAAAGCTTAAGGAAAACTAGGAAAATTGTAGGTAGGGTTTGTTTGTAGTCATAGAAATATCGTTCCCTGATCTGAGTTTGTAGTAGTAGGGATTTGGCGTATTTAATGTTATATCTGAATCGCCGAATTACGAAATCGGCAATTGAGACTTTGAATCCCGTGATAAGTGACGACCTCCGTAACCGAGAGGTAAGCACGCCGGAATATATATGGCGTCGCCATCTCTGAGATTCCGGGTTCGATCCCCGGGTCAATGTAGAAAACGAACTTTTCTATATGGTCTCGGGTCTTGGTGTTGTGGTTCCGTCGTTTTTCCTGATTTCTATAACACAATTGCTTTAGCTACTTACCTTAGGATCAATGTATGTGATGTTGTCTAATATTTATTTATTTATTAAGGTCAAATGTTTGCGTAATGATCACAAGCATTAGATACTACCTGAATAATGGATGTCTTATTAGCCTCATTCATAATTAATAACAACTTATATTTTATTCAAGTATTAACACAATATTGACATTACTGTATACAAGCCAAAGTTAAGAAGCCAAATAACAAGATCTTGGTGCTTGGAGATAAAAAAGGAGTCACTAACTGTTTTATTCAGAGTGCATTTGCTATTCCGGGACTAAGGTTAAACCACTGTTCTAACGTACATAAATCTGTGGTTTAACCTTAGTTTGGACTAGTAATTGCACTCTGAATAAGACAGTAAATGTCGGACCTACCTATTTTGTACGGATATTAGTAGCAATAACATTTCTTACTTTAAATATTAATTGCCAATCAGTAATCGTCTATCAAAGGGACTGCGACAGTTCTTCTATTTTCACCTCAAGCACATACCATCATAGGGTAAAAATATCATTTACATATTTTGTTAGATAAATCCGCCATTATTTAATCAGTCACGTATTAAATAAAGGCGAGAGTTAGCAAAACTTGTTTGTCAACTTATAATTAGTTTGAGTGACAACACAGTTTCGGAGCAAGATAGTCCATATCAGCGCTAAAAACGGACCTCCAAATAAATCAAATGGGTGAATCCTTGAGCTAGATGATTAGCATGATTGTGATAGTAATTCTGAATACAGTCTCTATGCGATCCATCTTATACCTACTGCCAAAGTTCGCATTTAGATAATGCTTTCTGTAGTTGCACATTCAATACTGAGACTAAATGAGAACAAAACGACGTAATTCTAAGAAAACCAGGTCACCGAAGTTCGATAAAATCTTTAACAAAGAACAAGTTATTTTTGCTTTGCGATGACTTCTTTAAGTTTAAATAACAAGATGGGAGTGCAAGTTTTATTTTATTTGTAAATGTTGACAAAAGAAGCTATCCCGAGTCGCTAAAAGTAGAAACGTGGAAACATGCCTTTTTTACAGATTTATGCGTTAAAAGGTAGGTAACCTAAGAATTTATTTAAAAGTCGGACCATAAAACTAGAGAATTAGGGGCTTCCCACCTGAGGTGGTCGATATTTTCAATTATTATTATAACCTTGAAGACAATGAGGTTAAAAAAACACTAAATTTGACGGTAAAACCGACAGTGTTAATGTTCAAAGCTATTAAAGTAGATATCTAATTAGTTTGCATTATGTGCCCAAAGACACTTCGTCAAAATACGAGCACTGTTTTAAATACATTGGCATGTCATACGTTTCCGACACAGATATCAGGATTCTTATAAAAGGCAAAAGGTACTATGAGGTATGATCCGGAGGCAAACCAAAGTCACCGACGTAGCTCTCAGAATCGCAAACCTGAAGTGGCAGTGGGCGGGGCATATTGCTCGCAGGACTGATGGCCGTTGGGGCAGAAAGGTCCTTGAATGGCGGCCGCGGGCCGAAAGGCGTAGTGTTGGTAGGCCCCCCACAAGGTGGACCGACGATCTGGTGAAGGTCGCGGGAAGCCGCTGGATGCGGGTGGCACAAAACCGATCTTTGTGGAAATTCTCGGGGGAGGCCTATGTCCAGCAGTGGACGTCTTTCGGCTGATGGATGGATGGATAGATATGATGTTACTGTCATTTTGTGCGCTCTCTCTTTCTATCTCAAGAGCTGTGCTCTTGGCTGTGTAAAAATACCAGATCTTAAAAGCTGTCCTTATCTTGTGTACTTTGTGGCATTTTACTATATCTTTTTGGTGGTACCTTTTGGCTATAGACTCAAATGCATGATCTTATTGCTAAGTTCATGCTAATTGTTTGTTTATAATGATAATCATCATTAACGAATAAATAGTGAGAAATGTCAAATATATGAAAATACGTAACAAAAAAAAAATATTAATCTTAAAATAAAACATATAAGCGTATAATGGTGGTGGTAGTTGGTTTGGTGTAATGTAAACTAAAATAAGATATAGATATAAAATTAGGTCAATATTTTAAGTCCAGCACAGTTTAAAGGGCCAAAACAATACTATGTTCTTGGTACGTGAGTCCGTGTTCAACTTGACCTTAAACCTTCAGAAATAAAAAAGGTAAACACAGCTAATCATCAATTATTCCAAGCAGACGCTACTAAAGATCGTTTGCTGGAACCTTACGAGTTAATACCTAACTAATTCAAATGGCAACTGCTTCAATGCAGCTGTTAATTCTAGCTATTTAACATTCCGCCTCCCCTGCGGAGGGTGAACTAAATTAAATACCAGGCTCCAAGTCTCGGATAAATTCTCTCTGTTGCAATTTTAAGTCGAAACAGAAAGATTATTTTTATAATGAACATGCAATTCCCTGCATAGACCAGGATTATAAAGGGCGTGATGGGGACAAAATTCATTTTATTGTTTAATTGTTGACGCTTGATTGTGTAGCAAAGATAAAAAAAATTCACAATTATCTTAGTGGAAGAAAAACAGCGATGAAGTACTTTTCAAAACGTTAGGTTCACGTATGTGCCACAAATTACGTATAGCGGCGGCGCGCTAGCATGTGCTTTATTCAGGGGTGTTAACTTTTGGAAGGTTTAAAATGTATCTGGCTATTCAAGGCCTCCGATTCCGTTATTCAAGGGCTGTGGATTTTTTGTGTAAAATAAATAAAATGATTGACGTCAATTAACTTTCAATACCCGCGTACAAAATCATGTAAAGTAATTTGTAAGTGGCACATCATTAAAACTTTAGGTCTTAAGCAAGCACACATTGAAAAATCAGTTAGAGCAACACGTACAAAAAAAAAAATTGTTTCGAAAATTTAATTCTAGATAATTTAAATTTCGAAATAAAAGTAGTTTATTTACTGGTGATAGGTTTAGATTTCAGATGTATAATTATAATCAATCCGAAAGTGATATTCAGCAGTACAAATGTGACTACGAGTAGAAATAGGAACGAGACAAAGCGCAGCGAGAAAGAAGTGGTCTAGAAATATTCCGTAAGAGGATTAAAATAATTATCGTCTATCGTCGCGGGGTTTACAACTGTCTCTTCACGATCATTATCATACATTTTTAACCGACTTCAAAAAACGGAAAGGGTTCTCAATTCGTCTAAATGTTGTTTTTTTTTTTCAACACATATCGAAGATAATAATAGGATTAATCTTTCTATCTCAGGTGGGATGGCTCCGCGCTGAAGACCAAACAGTTCTGTCTCTTCACGAGCGTGTTGTCCTCGGCCCTCGGTACTCCGTCAGCCTGGACTCTCCCAGCACTTGGCAGCTGAGGATCAGGCCGCTGCGGGCTGAAGACCGGGGCTGCTACATGTGCCAAATCAACACGCAGCCAAGCATGAAGTGGCAAATTGGCTGTATCGATGTTTATGGTAAGCTTTATTAGCATCATCAGTCTCATTCTCTTCCTAATGGATAAAAAGAGACAAACTATACATTTAAGCTCTGCCAAACTTGAGGTACATACATAAGTGTGACCTTGCTTTTGACTGCACTATATCCGCCATATTTTAATGGAGATAATTTTATATGGATGCCCCATTCCAAAATTCTATATGGATGCTGTTTTACAGATTTTTAGGTTGAAATTCAATCCGTAACGTAAACAAGTATGAAATGGCAGATTGGGTGTATTGATATTTATGATAAAATTTATCGACATATTCGTCATCTTCTGCCTTCGGAAGTTTAATACTAGACAGCCCTTATGCAGAAAATGCCACAACTAGCGGTTCTGGGCTATTATCATGGAATGGCAGATTAATAACCGTTGACTGTAAATAAGTTTATCATCATAATCATCATCATACCAGTCATAGGTTCAGCAGTGGACGTCCTGTTCAGGGCTATTCAGGCCTCCCCCAGTGACTTCCAGATTGGCCGGTTGGAAGCGACCTGCATCCAGCGGCTTCCTGCAACCTTTTACAGGTCGTCTGTCTACCTTGTGGGTGGACGTCCCATGCTGCGCTTGCCGGTACGTGGCCTCCATTCCAGAACCTTTCTGCCCTATCGTGCATCGTACATTGTACATTAGCTAAATGACAAAATGAAATTTGACTGTGTTAAAACTATTTGTTGAAACAAAGAGGTAATTACAAAATAGAATACGTTGTGCCAAGGAATAAAAAATACTAACATAATTTACAAGCACTTATTAAGTTTGAACAAATAATAGTTTTCTACTAACAACCGACAAGCTTACCTTTTTTATCCTATTCTACTGCAAGATCTTTTATTTACAGTCGGTTGCCGAGCATCGGTGAGGATCCTAATTGAGTTGGCAAATTATACTTATTGAAATGTTTTTACGTTTGAAGCAATTTTCGTGGCTCTTTGCGTGTTTAATTTTGTTTTTACTTTTGTGTTTTGGGTAAGTTTTGAATTTTTGCTTGTAATACGAAAGCTCCTGCTCAATTGAGATCTTTGGTAATGTATTGGTAAACGTCAAATGTAGTTTTTTTTTATGCATTTCATAAATAAAACCGGCCAAGTGCGAGTTGGAGTTAAGGATGGTTCTGTCAAAACTTGTAGGTATGTAAATAATTCGCTTAGAGTGGATTTAATTGTGTCTTGAAGATAATTTTCGCTATTACTGAGATTGACAAAAAGCAAATGTTTTTTGGGCGATCAATCACCTATGTCATCCAGGGTATCAAAAAGGCTTGAACTTTGAAACCATTTCAATCATCAAGAAAATATATTTCTTGTACTAAAAAAATCCTTTCAACATTTTTTTAAAGTGTTTTTTTCTATGGCATGAATGAAAATAGGTATGGATCATAGTTTACATAATTTCTAAAGTCCCCATTTAGTAGAAAAAGAAAAATGTATGTTGCTTTTCTTTTAAGGCATGTTTCTAACTATTAAAACACATTTACATAACCATGGGATCAAGTTGTAATTTCGAAAAGATTTTTTTCCCATCGGTAATACTCGTATTTAATTGACAATTTTATGTAGGGATTTGTTAAATGATGGTCTAATTTAATAATTTAAAAACATGTGCTCAAGCGTAGGATAAGATTCTGAAATGAATTTAACTAATATTTTAGAATGCGTTTAAAACAGAAACATTCGTTTATCCATATCATTTTAATTACCAGATGTTCCCCAATAAGTCGGAAAGAAAAGCTATTAAGGACTGTTATTAAAGTCAAAAGTAGCGTCAACGAAAATGGGAGTATTCGCGGGTAATATTTAAAAGGTGTAGCAGTGAAGAACTTAAGTAAATTACAGAGAAACAAACCGAATTGCAAACTTTCTCATGCGAATTGAACCGTAAATATTTTCAAAAGAAACTCTCCACGAGCGATTTCTTTAAACGCATAATACGTAAAAATAAAAAAGAGGGGACGACTAAAGCTTATTAGGGACAGGAGCCGGCTTCAAAACATTTCAAAGTACTTACGTCGAACTTAGAACAAAACTCAATATCAATGAAATGTCTCGAATGAAAACGGTGGAAAAGTATTTTCCTCGGAAAAATAAATCACCTAAGAAAAGTTAGCGTTACTTCCTCGCGCCATTGGAGGTGGCTGCCAACTTTTATCGTTCGCTTCAAATTAGTTCGGGGCTATTCTTTTTTTCACTTCTGAAGTTTTGAAGTATGGATTTCAATATTGAATTTTTACTATGTCTCTGAGGCATGTGGCTCGCAACTTTCCGCGCTGGGAGAATTTAATACGGAGTAACGTTACAGAGTTATGCAATCGTTATTTGATGTGAGATGAAATTGACGAAATTGGTGTGGAATATTCGAAGATGTGCCATGGAGTTACCAGATTTTTTTTTGAATAGGGGAATTATGAGTACCTCAACGACGACTGAAAGCTTTTTCAAGTCGAAATTGATTTCATGCTTGCAACGTATTACAGATTGTACAAAGGAATATGACACTCGTTAAAACCACGTGATCAGCTGCTCAAATATGCTCATATACATCTAATTTCGTATAAGAGCAACATCAAAACCTAAACAAAATTACAATATCCATACAAACTAACACGCTACCGCTATGACATTGTTTCAAAATTCAAGATTTTGATGTTGCTCTCGTAGTAAAGGTTTGTGTACATGATCAGCTGATGAGGGTCCTATTCTTTGCTCTACCATGTCATGGTGGGAGGTCATTGCCCCTTGTACATCTAGAGATTAAGCTATTAATCCAACAAACCGGCTAAATGTGGGCCAATCACTTTGTGTTAGACCAGTGTTCTATATTAGCTGTAATCAACGTAAGATAGATAACGTTAGTATTATTTAATAAATGAAGAAACTTTATATTACTGTCTAGCATCAAGCTTACATAATTTTCTAAATATAACAACCATAACTTAAAAAAAGATTATTCTGCTACATTTCCCCAAATTTGCTTCAACTAATCTCTTCTACGCGTCCTAATTAAAAAGCAGAGCTGCTCTAAGTTAAATTTTCCCGATATTTGCCACTAAATTTTTTCCCATATTGTTTTAGATGACACAAACACTTTTCGCAAGTTATTCTACGGCCACAGTTTACGACCGCTGGAGTGTATCGCCTCGTTTGTTCGAGTCACACTCACACTTGTATTTACATAAACGCGTTCAGGAGTGCGCTGCCTTTTATTGCCTTTTAACTTTGTACCCTTTTACGCCACACTTGCATCTTCTGAAGGGTTATCAACTTAAACAATTGCTTTTGGGTTTGTGACAGAATAAACTGCACACAAATCTAGTAGCTGTACGCAATTAGTAAAATAACAAGAGGTAAATATTCTGAAAAAAAAAAGAATGTAGTGCGACGTGCGTAGACAAGGCAGAGAATAGGTGTCAAAGATGTGTCAGTCGTCATATACCATTATTACTATAGACTTAGCATTCGCTTTGCTTCGATATCTATTATTATTACAGACTGACCTAACAGACATGATTATATAAGAAAAGAGAAAAGCGTATTATGCCACAAAAACATAATTAGTAGGAGCGTAAAATGAATAACGAGTGTATAATTATACAAACAGCGATCAATAAACAGGTTTAGTCTTGTGATATGTAACTTTCATTTGTTTATGTTTATAAACCTTTTTTATCCAAACAGTACCTCCAGACATCAGCAACGAGGAAACTTCAACTGATGTATCAGCTCAGGAGTTGGATAATGTGACCCTTTCCTGCAAAGCCACTGGCCATCCTCCTCCAAAGATTACTTGGAGGAGGGAAGATCACGAGCAAATGCTACTAAAGAAGATTGGTGGCAGAGATTTTTATAAAGGTAATAAGATGGCCATCATTTGCCTTCCTGTTTCCTGATATATCGGATTGACACGTTATGTCTCGCCCTGCTACCTCAGATGTGAGCTAAACTAAGCTCAGCGGAGATTTATAGAAATCAATAATTAGTTTTTTTTTATTTAACAAGTCAGCTTAGTTCCTCTTTAATGGGCGGTGTTTAACGGAAGCCTACTACGAAGATATTTTGTTCGTTCAGACTTATTAATCAATCAGATTAAGATAACCATTCACTTGTAGGTATCAATCATTTAACAAAGTATGAACAGATCAAAACTTAAAGTTTGATAAATCTGCTTTGATTCACAGCTCAGCTAAGCTCCGCCCCAATGGAATCTCACCCTGAGACTTGTGTACTGTAACTTAATCGCAGTGGGATGTTTACTTCAATTATTTTACAGTGGAAAGCTACGTAGGCAGTTCGCTGCCACTCTGGCGGGTGGATCGTCGGCAAATGGGTGCGTTTCTGTGCATCGCATCTAACGACGTACCTCCAGCTGTCAGTAAGCGGATTATACTGAACGTCAATTGTAAGTGCATAATACAATTTTACATTAGAACTGTCACCAGCCCCTCAGGTGGGTGAGTAGTGGCCATGTCAAATGTATTGTTTGTGCTTGCTAGTTTATCGCAAGTTTGATGTACGTTTCACCACTTAGCATAGCATTAAACATAATATGATAAATTCAATGATCAAATAATTATTAAGGTCAGGACCAAATTAGGAGAAGAATAATGCTTACTTTTTTGACTTCAGAATAACGAAAACTTCAATTTCGAACAAAAAATCTCCAGAGAATCAAGACATGTATATTTTTTTCGTGCTATAACCACCATGTCTATCTGGAAGGTTTACATTGGATTTCTACAAAATAATTAACTATTCAAATTAGTGGTTTCAGAATTTTATTTTTATTTTTAATAAAATTTACTTATTTTTTGATCTTCTTAATGGAGATTTTTAGTAATAGACTTTTCCACTAGATGACTCGGCAGCGGCACCTGTGTTGGCAGCAACACATAAAATGCATGAAATTAATTGTTGTAGCTAGAAAGTGGACAAATTTAACTTACACTTGCAGTTGCCGAGGCCAGATCTCAAAGAAGCACTTCATAAAAAGTGCCTATTTCCTTTGAAAACAAATTCAACACTCAAACTCTTAAGACGATAACATTTTTTTTAACACAAATTGGATTTGTATTCAATTCGAAAGAAATAAAATTGATAGGAATATTAGTATCTTCAAGGCTTCGATCAAGTGAAGGCTCGAATCGAATAAACTACTTACGTGTCTCACCTTTGACGGCAATACAATTAGACTATTATTCGTCTAACCTCCCTACCTACGCCAATTGAGATGGTACAAGTGAAGGAATTTATCATTTTTATGTAACTTGATGTGTAATTTAGATTTAAGTTTATTACGAAAATTTCACTTTAATGGCTGTCTGAGATATTCAGGTATCTTCATTAGGATACATTAACTAAATCCGCTGTCTTATTTTTTAAAATATAAATATCGTTTTATGGGAACAGGTATGTGCTTTTTTTAAACACGAATCTTCAAATTATTGTTTTTTTTTTAAATTATTGTTAGTATACGATTTGGTATGGAAAATAATAGATACAATAGATTAATTAATTATCCATAAATAAAGACTAAAACCACAAGAATATCAACGAATCAGATCCATTGTACCGACTACCATAGATATACATGAATCTTTGCCACTACGTACGTTCCAAAATGAATGTACAATCCCTAAAATATTTTTATATAATCATATTGTACCCACTAGATAACCGAACATAAATCAATTCACCGCAAAAATTAAGTCCTCCATAATAATCCAATTGAATAATCTCAGTCCTCACATTTTTCTCGCGAATTTTCCCTCCAGTTTATCCCTTGAACCAGTGCCCAAAGTCGTGATAAAGCCGAATTGATCTCCCTCTTGTAAGCCGTCCTTGCGTATAATTGACTCTTCCCTGTCATTGGCTGCTCCCTATAGCTGATATGGAGGTAGGGATTGCAATCCTTCACTGTTTATGACCTCAGTTTGCGGGATCGATGTTAAGTCATGTAAATATGGTTTGCAATTAGGTTTTAAAGTTTTTATAAACATAAATTTACACCTAATCTTAAATAGGTGCACCTTATAAGTATACTTAAAGTTTGAACAATATTTTTTTAAAGATTATACACGGTGAATTTTGAGATACCCGAGAAAATTAACTAACATACTCAGATTTCGATATACATCGAATTCGGCGAATAAAAAGAATTATTTTTATGAGAAATTTATTTAATAGGTCCCTAACATTCCTTAAAAAATATGCACTATAAAAGTCCTGCTAATTCAAATAGTAATCATTATCATTCCAACATTAACGGAACCAAAATCCACCTAATTTAGTCGCGTAATATTGGCGTACGGAAGGAATAACTATGAATGATTTTTTTTTTCATTCATAGTTATTCCTTCCTTACGCCAACGCCGTACGCCGTTCCGTTTTATTATTCGCCAAATTCGATGTATATCGATATCTGAGTATGTTAGTTAATTTTCTCGGGTATCTCAAAATTCACGGTGTATAGGTATTAATTTAATAAGGTGTAAACGTTGATAATGTAAGGTCTGAACGTTGATAAGGTTTTTGTTGAAAATGACAGACTATAAACCAGTTTTTGATAACAATAACGTTTTAAATCATACAGTCACAAAATTAAAACTATATTTATTTTTAAGAATATACCGAGGTTTAAATGAAAACTCGTAACATAAAATTACAGGACCTGTAAAATACAAACTTTTGTCATTAAATTTCTTGTAGGTCTTTTCACCATTCGATAATAATTATCTCAAAGTAATGGTAAAAAATTACAATGCCCAAAATTAACCAATTTATTTATTTAATTTATTGGAAAAGATTCACCAGCAACACACCAGTAAACATTACAAACAAATATCGGACATGATCTAAGATATGTCTCACAGAATGTAAATGAATTCCGGGAATTCCACGGATTTAGTTTAGTAATTCCCCATAGCTGACTAGAGACCTCATACTATTAAAATACTTTAGCGGTCGTACCTTTTCGATCAACGTTAAATATCCTTTGTTTACAACCAATAGGGTTTGTAGAGGGGATGTTTATGGGCTCTCTATTATCTCACGGTAAGTCTCATAATATTTATTGAAGCCTTTTTTATTGGGCATCTTAAAATATAAAGATTTTAATTTTATCACGAAATATATTGCAGTTATTAAAATCGAAAGTTATCATGAAACTTTTAATGCGTAAAATAAATATAGTGTGCGCAGTTTTTGTATAGAAAAAGATGATACATTTTGTAAGACTTGTTTAGTGCACGATAAATAATGAGTTTATAATTAACTTGGTTTTGCGCTAATTTATAAAATCTTTTGTTTAGGAAACGATACAGTTTAAATATTTCGATTAGTAGTAATAATCATTCTCATCTTTATTTAAAAAATCAAAGACAAGAAAATGGAATCCCTATTCTACAGACGAAACTCAGTGAAGAGTGCGGAGTGAATTTCACGGACCATCGGATCCCGAATCTCCAATTCCGGATCCCGTCTGTGGGATGAATCCCAGTTTATCAGTACATTGCCTTTAGCGCACTAACCGCTAAGCAAATCCCCACTCATCGAATCGTTCGATTTCGCTAGAAATTTTACTCGATTTGCGGGTCATTTGAGGCGAAAGTCCCATTTTAATGCATTTGCTGGCGTACGGATCCAATAATCATGATCTGTTGGTTAGTAGATTGGGTATTTTAAGCAATTTCAGTTTATTGGCCAGTTTTGGCGGAATCGGGCGAAAATTAGGGATTTCGCCAGAATTGGATTATGGTGGATTTTTTGGCACAGGATAATAAGCAAGCTTCGTGCAATTAAATTGAAAGCGACTGATTATAATGTTATGTTGCAATAGTATAAGATAGCTTATAATCATAATTTTTTAAAAGACATTATTTCATTACGCTAGTATCTCGATTTTATCTTTCGAGAATATAACACGAAATAATTATCATACACAAAGATATTACGCATTCAAAATGTTAAGGACACGTCTAGACATAACGACTTTTTCAACCCCTTTTAACGTCTCAATGTTTGAACTCTGCCATCTTTTTTCCTATTATGGACCCCAGTATCTCGTTCCTTTTCTGTTTAACGTCAGCGAATCGTATCACCCATTACATCGGTCTCCACCTTTACACTAATTGCCATTTATGTAAATCGAATTGAAAGCGATAAGAATAATCGATACGTAGATATTCGATTCGTAATGTTTCGAATAAAAGCTAACGTTTTCAGTAAGAATTCTTTCTGAAAACATTAGCTGTTAGAATGAATGAATAAAGATGGAGGAAATTCCACTTAAGTATTTGGAATAGAATTTATTTCTATTTCCTGTAACGTACTGGAAAATTGAAAAGTGACGTATTTTTAGGGTTATTTTTTTTAAGCTAGCTCCCATGCCTCCTAATACATGTAACGTGGGGATGTTATTTTTTTCATCGTCTACCCCATCGTGTGCGATATCGCTGAATAGGTCCTTTAAAATGACTTAGGGTTGCTACGACTAGGGGGGGGGGGGGGGGGCTCTAAAAGTTAAACTATTGGCTTGAAAAATCTGGAAAAATTCATGGCACCTAATAGTGCTTTCCATGAACTTTAAAAAAAATCGTAACAATTAAGATAGATCTGGGCCATAACCATGAACTCTTAAAACAATCTCAAAGTTGTCAAATCTGTCAATTTTAGTACGTCATTTCATACAAAATTTGACAGAAATGATAATGTTTGACAGATTTGTGATTGTTTTAACAGCTCATGGTTAGGGCCCAGTTAGTTTACGAGTAATAGTCATTCAAAAATTCCTTACAGGAAAACATTAAAAGTGGCTTAAATGAAGTAAATGCTGAAATATATTATGATAGCGACGGGCAACTACAGAACCCTATACTGCACGTGGCACGACACGCACTTGGCTGGTTTTTATATCAGATTTTAATATATAATTTGCCTTTGAACACCGTGAAAGTTAAGTAACAATTTTCTGTCTGCAAAATGTTTATGCAACATCTAATAGTAATGGCGCAGTCAGGAGCTATGTAATCACCATTAGTGTCGCCTACCTACTAAAAACCAGACAATAGTGTCCAAAGCCGCTATTGAAGAAAAAACTAAGAAGGAGTTTTCAAGTAGAAACCTTAAGCATTCGTCCTCGAGTTTTAATAAAATCAAACCCAACCTAACCTTTCTACTATTAGGTTAAATTCAGGATGAACAAAATAATAAGGCACTCCATAGATTACGTGATCCGCAGGTCATAAACATTTTTTTTTTCTATAGATGTAACATCGAAATTTTATATTTAGATTTACATTTTTGACGACCACCGTAGCCGAGAGGCGAGCACGCCGGACTATATATGGCGCCGCCATCTCTGAGGTTCCGGGTTCGATACCCGGTCGGGTCAATGTAGGAAACGAACTTTTCTATATTGGATCGGGACTGGGTGTTGTGGTATCGTCGTTGTTTCTGATTTCTATAACACAAGTCCTTTAGCTACTTACCTTAGGATCAGAGCAATGTATGTGATGTTGTCCAGTATTAATAACAAAAAAGATGCTCCATCCTACCAAACTACTCGGGTGCCTCGATAAAAATGTATGAAGCATCTAAAAAAAGAACTCAATTTTGATGCTGCTCCCATGGGAAAATGTCAATGTCATCAGCTGATTACACGGTTTTAAAAAGTGCCTTAATCTTTTATACACCCTGCTAATTAACCTTTTTGTTTCCAGTTCCCCCAACAGTGATAGTGCCAAACCAGTTGTTAGGAGCGCCATTGGGTACAGACGTGGTGCTGGAGTGTACCGTCGAGGCTTACCCAAACACCATCAACTATTGGCTGAAGAACCGTGGCGAAATGCTTCTCGATGGGTAATTATTTCAATTATTCATCATCATCATAATTTTAGCCACAGCACGTCCACTGCTGAACATAGGCCTCCCCCAGTGATTTCTGTCATCGGGGGTTTTTGCCATACTCGAGCGAGCCCGTCTCGTGCTACAGGATTTAGTTGCCTCTTACGACACACCTCCTGTTGGCGGTGGGGAAGTGTATTCTTTACGGCCATCCCCACACGGCACATTTAATTAAATTAAGCAAGCAATTTCAATTAAAATAAGGGGTATTGACGATCTGACCAGTGCAGTACCTAATTCACGTTGAATGCAATAGGGATGACAACTGGGTAAAGAAAAATAAATTCTGTTTAGTTCGATTATCAAAAAAATTTGGGACCGCGTCAAAGGGAGAGGGGCTCGTGACGTCACTTCTAAGTATAATTGTACATAGGTGTGACGTCATGGGACATTTCAAATCATTAGAATATCTCTGTAATATTTTGATTATGTGAAAACGAAAAAATAGCAATACTTTTTTTAATGTACCCGATAGATGAAGAAAAAGAAGTTAGTTGTCATCCCTGTTATGCCCATAGGTCGATTCCCGGTTTGGTTAAAATTCAAAAGTACTTATATTTTTTACATGGGTCTAAGTATCCTGGTATACGCCTATAACAAAAATCATTTTTGTAAACATACTACTATAAACTAACTTGGGAATAGGGACTTGAGTTTCTTCCGATTTTGATAGTACATAGTCAGGTCATAAGTTCTGTCACACAATAAAAACTTTTGAATTTAGAATGCTGACAACAAAAAAGTTTATTGAATTCGAATTTCGAATTTTTCATGAAAATAAAAATGTGTACTTTTTAGATATGACTTTTTAATATTTCCTTATTTTTAATTATGGAGTGGACACTTAAAGAAGACCGTGTCGCGGTTATTGCGTTGCATCGTTGCGGTAACGCGCCAATTCAGATTTTCGACTTACTGAAGAATTTGAATATAACCAAAAGATTCGTTTATCGTACCATAAAACGATACAATGAATACTCTAGTGTAGTGTAGGGGTTAAGCAGGACCACGGTGAAAAGGGTGTTAAATGAAGACTTAGAACTTAGGGCATATCAAAAAAAACAGGACATCGTTTGGACGCTCGTTTAATGGACCGTTGAAGCGGTACGCGGGAAAAAAGCATCGGGAAATTCTTTTTTCGGATGAAAAAATTTTCATCGTGGAAGAGAGCTACAACAAACAAAATGATAAGGTGTACTCACACAGCAGTGAAGAAGCAAGCAACCGTATTCCGCATGTCCAACGAGGTCATTTTCCATCCGCACTCATGGTTTGGTTGGGAGTCTCCTATTGGGGCTTAACTGAGGTATATTTTTGTGAGAAAGGCGTAAAAACAAATGCAGTTGTGTATCAAAATACAGTCCTCAAGAACCTTGTGGAACCTTTTTCTCATACCATGTTTAATAACAGGCACTGGGTATTCCAACAAGATTCTGCGCCAGCTCATAGAACGAAAAGCACACAAGACTGGCTGGCGGCGCGTGAAATCGACTTCATCCGGCACGAAGACTGGCCCTCCTCCAGTCCAGATTTGAGTCCGTTAGATTACAAGATATGGCAACGCTTGGAGGAAAAGGCCTGCTCAAAGCCTTATCCTGATTTGGAGTCACTCAAGGCATCCTTGATTAAGGCAGCCGCCGATATTGACATGGACCTCGTTCGTGTTGCGATAGACGACTGGCCGCGCAGATTGAAGACCTGTATTCAAAATTGCGGAAGTCATTTTGAATAAACTTTATTACCATATGAATCTATGTTTTATTAAGTTCATTTTGCTATATAAATGGTTACATAAATAATAAACATGTCTAAATTATTTCATATTACACATGAGACAGAACTTATGACCTGACTAGGTAATAATGTCTTTGTAGGTCATAAATCAGTCCTGCGAGCAATGTGCCAATGAGCGGGCCGGAAGGCGTAGTGTTGGTTGGCCCACAAGGTGGACCGACGATCTGGTGAAGGTCGCGGGAAGCCGCTGGATGCGGGTGGCACAAGACCGATCTTTGTGGAAATCCTTGGGGGAGGCCTATGTCCAGCAGTGGACGTCTTTCGGCTGATGGATGGATGGATGGATGAGGTCATAAATGAGTATTTTTTTCCAATTTAATCTTAATTACAGGCCAAAGTACATAGTAAGCGAAGAGAGGTCATCATACAAGGTGCTTATGAAGTTAACAATCAAGCAGTTTTCAAAGCACGACATTGGGACCTACAATTGCGTCAGCACAAACTCCCTCGGAAAAAGTGAGGGGACACTCAGGCTTTATGGTAAGATTATCAATAAATGGATTTTGGACAAGTATTTTTTTGTATAAGATCAGCGATCCCTTAAAAAAATCTTAACCCAGATAAGCCCACCACCTGAATAGAAAAACAGTCAAAATGTATAATTATTAAAAAAAAACCTGAACATGACAGTAATAAAAATGATGATAAAAGATTATTAAATTTAATTACTTTGTAATTTATTTTTCAGAAATAAAGCTATACCCAAGCTCACAGTCAGCCGCAGAAGTGAATGTAGGCGGTAAGTTATTAAGATTTTAGCCACAGTATACACAGGAACAATAAGCTGGCTCCACACAAAACAAGTTACGCGCAATTGTTATGGCGCCGATCACAATTAGCTAGCTAAAGTAACAATGATACTCACTTTGACAATGTGTATGAGCTTGGTTTTTGGATATTCTTTTCTAATCGCTGCCTTGTTGGAGGGCGCCCAACGCTGTTTGTGCCAAGTCACGGTCTCCACTCAAGAACACATCCCTATTGGTTATCAATTCTACGGGCAAATGTGAACAGTCCACTGCCACTTTAGCTTGCTAATTCTCTGAGCTATTTCGATTGCTGTTTCGGTTACGATTATCGACACCATCGACATTACTATCAATTATAGGTTTACTTGATCGCTACTCATGTTCAACTTATCAACTGGCAACTTTCAAAAGCAGGTTTACTCCAGTTTTTTGTATTGTATTCCAGCCTTAACAGGATTAAGTTAATTATAAATGAGGCCAAATACAACCGTCAAATCTCCGAACTATGCTATTTCGTGGAACTGTTAGAGGAATAGTTTTAATGGCCACGGTAGACCCACATACACGCTCTTTGTGAGTTACAACTTAACTTGATACGGGTTTGCACCATTTAAGTCAAGATAATTTATTATTGAAGCATCTCCGCTTACAGAGTGTTCTACTTAGTTATTAATATACATTTTCAAGTAGAATCATTATAATTTTTAGGATATTGTTTTTATACTCAACATAATATCTTTTTACAGGTCTTACAGAAGGTGCAGTAAAACAAAAACCTGCTTTCAGTGATTCAAACAAAGTTTTTTCGAGGACAATTTTAACATTAATACTTGTTACCGTAGCTGTTGTTAAACTAGAAATAATGTAAAAGTCAAATGTTTTTATCGAAAAGAAGACTGTATATAAAAATGATGTCAATAAGCTTAAAGTACTTAACAATGATTTAGATGTAATTGGAAATGTTACTTAGGTGATAAAATAATAAAAGTTGTTTGGTGAAAGGAAAATAATAAATAACTCCATAAACCTGCTTCCATTTTTTTCACAATCACACTAATTACCTTGCCCCAAACTAAGCAAAGCTTGTACTTTGACTATAATTGATAAACATACTTAAATACATTTATAAACATCCATAACTTAGATACAATGCTCGCACACACTTTTGACTAAAGGAAAGAGTAATAATGTAAGTACTTTGTTTAGTTCCTTATTTGTATTGTAGGTAAAAATTTTAGGTGTTTGAATTTTTAATATTGTATTTTTTTCTGGGAATAAATTAGATTTATTAGTTCATTTTGACGTTACGCTACGACAAAACATAATAGAGCCTAAACTCGAGCCGAGTATTTAACTGTGCGATTGTAAAAATCATCTGAAATTAAATAAATACCCAAAATTATGACATAAGTTGCGTTATGTATTAGTGCTGTTCGTACTTACATTTGACGTAAACTAAAGTACCTGACTGCCAAAGCTTACGTTTGTATTTATATTTTTTCCCAACTTAAACTATTTCAAGACCACAGTAAAATTAGTTGGTAAATTAGGTTAAGTTACCGTAGTGACCACAATATTGAGCGATTGAGCCGAGCGAGCAAAACGAGCGGTACCGCGGCAGCAGCCAGCAATTCCCTTGAGTTTAATTTACCTGTGATGTATCAAATTAAATGTAAATATTATTTAGCAAAACTTATAAAATAAGGTTATTATCTATGTAAATATCGATGTTTGAATACTAAATTATTTTTAGGAGAGCAGACAGCTTGTAATTTATTATAGGTTTCCATCCAAAAATTAAAAAAATCTATTATTTCTCAGAGTTTAAAACTTGGTAGGTAATCTTCTGTTGCAGTTAAGGTGCAAAAAATATGGTACATATACACGTTTCTATGCTTTCTTCGTTAGTTTCCACATGATAATAACGCGAAATTGCTGGGATTTCAAAGAACATAGGCATATGGTCGTAAAACGTGACTGAAGACTTTCATTGCCATACAAAAGACATACACTCACATTTTTAAAAATAAAATGCGAGTTTGTATATTTTTAGGGTTCCGTCAGCAAATGGTGCTAACCGGACAGTTATTAAATACGTCTCCAATTTAAAGATGTTAAATCTTAAAAAAAATATATACACTGAAGTTCAAAACGAAATTACAATTTTGGAATAGACCGTGTGAAAATAGTACCATAAGTGATCTTTTACCACTGGAGTTATAATTTCCTACGCAATTTCTAACAATCCTTGATATTTTTAATATGCCAAAATAGATTCACTTTTAATCAAAAAAAAAAAAAACATTGGTTTCCATAATTCAAAATTGAAAAAAAGTTTTTACAGTTAACAGCCCCCTAACCATGAACTCTTAAAACAATCTCAAAGTTGTCAAATCTGTCAATTTTGGCACGTCATTTCATACAAAATTTGACAGAAATGATAATGTTTGACAGATTTGTGATTGTTTTAACAGCTCATGGTTAGGGCCCAGGAATATTAAGATTATAAGTAGAATAATTTAAAAAAATATGTGTTTATAAGCCTGGAAAGGTAGGATAAAATGATAATGTTGTTATTATATTAAGATTATTTTGTAACATTGTTTTCCATACACAATAAAAACTTACTTACTTACTTCGAAAATCCGCTATACTGAATAATACCTACACTTAGAACAATATGTAAATTCTCCAAACTTAGTTCAGATTACGATATCACTGTGCTTACCTAAGTCCACATTTAGGCTGAAATCAGAAAAAGATGAAAAATGTCCCTTTAGAAAAGAAACATAAACTGGTAAAAAGTCAACAGGGTCTTCGATACGCGAATCTGACTTGCACTTGACCACTTTTTAAAATATGTTACGTCATGTAAGACTTTAGTCTCGTTACAGAACATGTGATCTTTCTTCCAGAACATTATTTTATATGATTAACATCCAGTGACCTAACTATGAAACTCAAACAGTATCGAAAAAGTATTGTTTTAATGTTGAAACTCTATACAGAAAAGACAAAACAAGCTTGAAATCAAACTGTTAAAAGTGTTTGAGGTTAGGCTCCTATATTAATGTAGTATGCTAATATTTTGTTCAGTAGATTTGTTGGTCTTTAACACTTAGGGACTTGCGCCTTAAATTGTAACACAAACACTCGCTACCGGGTACAGCGGACCCACTACAATATCACGTGTTTATTTCAAAACTGCTCAATTAAAGTGGTTGGTATATTTTAAAATCGTTATAAAGGTTTAAAATAAAAACACATATTTAATAAAAAAACGAATATTTATTGTTTTAACTCAATCATTAATCCGTACAAAAAAAGAAGGAATTTTGGCACATTTTTATGACTAAACTTAGACTACTAGTTATAAATTCTGTAACTATCTATTTTAAACAAAATCTTCTAAACTTTATTATACTACTAGAATGTATCTACTAAGACAAAATAACAATGAGAGATCAATCATCATAGGAACAAGCAAAATCAAATTTGAAAATCCACAAATTTTAGTTATACATATTTCTACATCAAACTAAGCTATAAAAATTTGCAAAAATCTGTTTCATGTGTTCTCCACAAATTGGTGTATTACATGTTGTGCAAAAAACCTTGGTTTTCCTATCTTTCTTCCAGTTACATAGACCGCAACGCACTTTTCGTCCACTAGTTGGTAAGAGTGCGGAGGATGCTGCCGATGGTTCCACTTCTGGTATTATGTTTCTGATACGGGTTTTGATGTGCTGTAGAATATTAGTGACAGAAAATCTGACACGAAAATGAGGTTCAATCAAAGAAATAGCCAACGTTTTGATAAATAAGTAAACAAACAGAAATAACAAAATGGGAAAAATCACTTACGTATTTAGTCGCTACCGGGTCCAGCGGACCCATACGCACCTTTCACGTCCGTAGCACTCACACGCAGCACGCTAACTAACGGCTCAGACCGCCATCTACCGCGCCAGACTATGGTCGAAAGGTACTAAAAGCGACAACGTTGCAAACTTCGTGTTTTTTAAGTTGTTCAACAAAATAAAAGGGACTGGGTTTACCAGACCCATTAGCGAGTCCTTAAGTGTTAAACATGTTATTTAGTTATTATAAATATTGTGAATGATGTTTTTAACCGACTTCAAAAAAAAGGAGGAGGTTCTCAATTCGTCTGAATGTTGTTGTTTTTTTTTTTTTTTTTTTGTATGTATGTTACGCGATTACGCCGTCAATTATGGACCGATTTCAAAATTTATTTTTTAGTTTGAAAGGGTATACTCCCGAGGTGGTCCCATTTCCACCAAGTCAGATTCTGATGATGGGATCCCTGGGAAATCGAGGGCAACCCTCAATTTTTATAGGCACCCATAATGTTTTGCATATATTTTCTGACTCGATGCTGATTTTTGGGTCTGGTAATCATCATGTCATGTTGCTGACCTGATTGATGATGGAAGCCACAGAACTCCTTAACGGATAGGAGTTAGAAGATAATACTGCAATTTGTCGACAGAACGTATTTCGCAGTGTGTTGAGCAGACGTGGAGCTTATGAGGTACCAGACCGCCAATTTTTATTTACTGGGGGCGTACCCGCACACCCAGTAACGAAAAAAAATTTGAAAGTTCCTTTCTTAATTTAACCTGTTATTTAACGCGAGACCTTATCCTATGGTTACGACACCAAAATAGCCACCGTTCTGGTTGGAGTGTAGGTAAACCCTTTTCTTAAGACTTAAAAATTTTCGTCGAAAAATTGACCATATATAACACCTTATTTTTATCATACCATTGGATGGGGCGTCCATAGAGGACCAATATTAGTTAAGGTTACTTTGCTGTAAAGTAATTTTTGGCGAAGTTAGGAGGGAAAAAATAGAGGACTTAACACTTAAAGTTGTAAAATAAAAAAAGTTTAATAAAAAACTAAAAACCGACTTCAAAATGAAACTAAAAAGCGAAAAATAATATTGACTAAAACATACCTAATCAGTTCTTTTTGGAGTCGGTGCGAATGAACACATTTTAACTCTCGATGGCTGGCACCGACTCCAAAAAGAACTGATTAGGTATGTTTTAGTCAATATTATTTTTCGCTTTTTAGTTTCATTTTGAAGTCGGTTTTTAGTTTTTTATTAAACTTTTTTTTTGTTATAATTTTACAAGAAAAAAAATAATTTGGACAAAATAATACATACTTTTATTTATGTTTAAGGCTAGGTATGCCCCTGATCAAACTTCTTTGTTAAACGTGACTCAGATTAGAAAACTTTGATGCATTCAATACATAGGTAATTTAATTTTTGACATTAATATTGAGAATATTTTGAGAAGGACAGTAGCATAGGTCAACAGTTAAAGGATTTTTGATTGAATCGTGGAAAAAGTCATAAAAAGTTTGACAAGAGAATATTTTCACGTTGGTGAATGTCTGGGTATGAATGAATGGGTGTATGTGTATAAATGTATACGAGTTTACCATAGTACCTACTTGTATGAATGTGTGTGTGCGCGTGTGCGCGTGTGTGGGCGGGTTGTCCTACCTAGCCCAGAAATCGCAAACCTCCTTTTTAAGAATCTTTTGGAAATATTAAATAAGTCTACTGGAGCAATATGTTTGTTTGTCGCAATATTTTCCATTACCATCGAGCAAGTATAAATATGTATGAGAGAGGTGCCTTGAAAGGGACAATTTTGTGATATACCACAAAAATAGTCTTGATTAGAAACAATTTTCATATTTTGGGTAATTTAAATTGTCCCTTTCAAGGCACCTAGCCTCCACCTAACCTCTCCCCTACACATTTTTAACAATTGATAATGATCTTTATGTGTCGCACTTAAAGTTGAATATCAGTTCGTTGACCATTAGGGGTAGGTTGAGCTGCCGTTGACTGTACCTTGATTATGATTTAAACTCAAGCCGTTACTAAACTGCAACATTTTTTATACTCATTTAATGTTTTGTAAAATGTTAAAATAATAAGTAAGGTTTTTTATTAATCCATTTCTATACTAAAGCTTCTAATTTGTGTTTAAAAAATAACATTTCAATGTGTAAGAGCTCTTTATGGTTTTTAAGGATAACAAAAAACATTTTTAGAGAATTTGCATAAACATTGTAATTATAAAAATGCTTTGTGGTTTCACGTCAAGAGCAAAAGGTCTTTACCCTACTTCAGAATACTAAAAACAAATTCGAAACACAATAATTACCTCCTAATATTTTCCCAATTCATAAGTATCTACATCAAAGAATATTTAAACCCTCGTCCTCAAAACGGGTTAATTAAATAAATTATAAAATATCTCGAGCAAACAAGTTAACTTTCTTATAAAAATATTTATTTCCCTAAACGTGGTTGTTAAATGTTTGAGTTGCAGAGACCCTCCGGCCATAACCCGTTTAATAATGAAATTCAATAAGAGAGGCTTAACTTTATCATATTTCATTTTATATTGTTGCCCTATTGTTTTAACGAGTTGGGTTTAGTTTTAATTGTATTTAACTATTCATTGAGTCTAAGTTCAAATGATTAGTCTTGTAATTAAGTTAACATTTGTTTCGTTAAATTAAAATGATAAAATTATTAATAGTTAATTAATTCTAAATCTAGATTTGATTTCATTTACAAAACAGTAATTATATTATTTTAAATTTCTTGTGATGAGTACCGGAAGTCAGTTCTTCAAATTATTTTAAACCTTAATTGAGATTCGATTGAGACCTAGAAAATATTAAATTAAACGCGGTAGACTGATGACCTAAAGTCAAGGTGCTGGACACCCGCGGGATGCAAACGGCCCAGAGTTAAAGTTCTACCATCATCATCACCATTTCAGCCACAGAACGTCCACTGCTGAACATATGCCTCCCCCAGCGACTTCCTGATTGACGGTTGGAAGCGGCCTGCATCCAGCGGCTTCCTACAACATTTATCAGGTCATCTGTTTACCTTGTGGGTGGACATTCACGTCGTAAAAATATATTCAGAAAAAATAATAGCACTGCTACAAGGGAGAAAAAACTATTAAATTCCTTAAATCAAGATTAAGAACCTAGGCAGGTAATATATGAATTTGTAAAACTTCTACATGTAGGCCTGTATTATTATATATTTGATTAATTAAATGTATAATGAGAGTCGGCTCTGTATTTTGTGGGTAAATCTGTCATAGAATTGACAGTCTAAAGAGGAGCAGGTGTTGAAGAACGCTCCGTCGTCCTTGTGAGACCCTCGTGGCAGGAGTAAATAATGAAATAATAGTTTGTTACGGGATTGCTACCATGTACCTTATTTTTGAGTTCCCGATATTTCGGCACTGTTGCAAGCGCCATGATCACGGAGTAACTCCATGATCACGGAGTAACTCCGTGATCATGGCGCTTGCAATAGTGCCGAAATATCGGAAACACAAAAATAAGGTACATGGTAGCAATCCCGTAACAAACTATTCTAATGTTAGTGACCATGAAAGTTTAAAAGAATATAATGAAATAATGTTTTGTTGAATTCTATAATGCTGAAGATCCAAGTAATAAGTATAGCAATGACATTCAGAAAATTGTTCACGTCAAAGCACTAAAGCTGGTCGCTGCGGTAGCCGTCTTCTAATGTCTTCTTAGTGGCCAGTATGCTTTGTGCATTACACAAATGCATGGCGTCAACATCAGGTGTAGTAAGTCGTCAGTAGTACACCCAAGCTACGCATTAACGAAAATAGAAGAAAATATTAAGAAGATACGTCAGATAAGGTGACTTCTGCTAAAGCCGAGCCCGAGAGTGCCTGCAAAAAGCAACGGACCTGCTGCCTCGACGGGTAAGTACTTTTCTATCTTTATTGTATTCTTGTTTAAAGAAGTTTTGCTTGATAAAAATAAATCTTTAAACTTATAAGGATATCATTAAAACTAAGTTATTTCATGGAAATCCAAAGTCTAATGCTGACATTATGGTTAAATCCTGTCGCTCAGTTCGCGCACACGTGTGTGCGCGGGGTCCATGGTTATTCAATTGTTATCTTTTATCTTTTTTATTGGAGTGCGTACTTTCTATTGTAACTCAATAAAAATATTCAATTAATTTATCTCGTCCAAGTCTTAATAAAACTTGGCCGATATTAAGTAGCATGATAATATTCAATACCGCTCATAAAAACTTTTTAATTAAACTTAACGAAGTGCATCCATAAAACAACCGGTACGTATAATCCTTTCCGTTACTGGTCTTAAACTCCGCGGTAGTAAAACTGGACATAACATGCCACTAAGTTCTTTATCTTTACAGATAATTCTTAAGTACCCATCTAGTCTGCTTTAGTGCCGTGTAAAGCCTAACCGCTGTGGTTATAAAAAGTGTTTTACTCTGAACGTGGCAAAAAGCACACAATCTTGCGGTCGTAAAACTTGCCCCCAAGTGTTTTTGGTGTAAGTGCCTAAAAACTGTTAAGTTGTAGGCTGGTATGCAGTAGTAATAAGGAATAACAAAACATACTTACGCATACATATTTGACGACCGTCTGGTGTAGTGGTTCGCGCTCCGGACTACAATGCCTGGCGGTTGCGGGTTCGAATCCCGCGAGGGGCAAATGTTAGTGTGATGAGCACGAGCATTTGCACCTAAGTCATGGATGTTTATAAACGTATTTAAGTATATTTATCCGTTATTTAGTTGCCATTGCACAAGCGTTGCTTAGTTTGGGGCTAGATAATTGGTGTGATTGTGGAAACAATTTATTATTTATTATATTTTATTTGTATGCCACACAGTTGTGGAGTATGACCTGGTAGAAGTTGCAGGAAGCCGATGGATGTAGGCTTCTTTCAACTAATCTGGAAGTCATTAGGAAGGCCTATGTTCAGCAGTTCAGCATCCTGAGGTTGAAAATGATGATGATGATGAAGTACGTTCTACGTGTTGCTTAGAATAACTAAAGTTGTTTTTTTTTATTTCAAAACCTTAGAACAGCTGGTGTCTACCTCCTCCATAGTCGTTCCCTTAGAGGTTGAGGATCGTGCGTGACCTGATCAGTTAATTGGATGATGAGCCGTCTCCAGGCATTTTTCAGGATAGCAAAATGATTTGAATAACATTTTAATGTTTTTACATTTTATTTTAATTAATAAAAAATACCATGAGAGTTAATACACCATGAAAACAAAGGATTCCATCGTGTATTAACTTTTGATTTATAAGATTTTAATGCGAACTATTTTTTTTCAACTTCACTTTATGTTATTATAAAATTGGATTTTTCCACTATTTATAATAGCGTAATAAAAAAAATACCAATCATAATTTAGTTTATATTAAAAAAGGTAGAATAAGATATTTTAATTTCTTTGTATAAACAAAAAAAATACAAACCTTAATCATACTACCGTACAAGCATTTAATACTAATAAATATACTGCCATTTCAGAGTAAAAATTTTTTGTCGCCGAAAAAGTTTCGCTAACAAATTCAATTGCGATATTTTATAAAAAGTACGTGTAATACCAAAAGAGTGTTCATTAAATCGAGCATGAATAGAGTCTGAAAATACGTGTGTAATCGGCCTAATTTTCCTATTTACTTTTCCAATATGTCAATACCTTACAGTAATAAGATTGAAAGGAACCATGAGCTCATAAAGATCACAAGGAAACATGAGCTTTACAAATGAAATGCTCATATAATATCGCAAATAAGCAATCTCAATCCGCCTTCAGAGCAACGTGTAAACATGTACGAGTGTACCGTCTAAAATTCTCTTTTTATTGCATTCCCCGTCACAGGAGAACCTTAATTTAATATGGGCTGCTCGATTTGTTTACAAAGGAAAAATTTATTCATGAAATTTGTTTTCCAAGGGTCCAGGCCCAGATAAAAATAAACTTTCTTCGCGTAAGTTACTTTGACCCGGACCTTTATTTTGTCCAACAATATTCTTCATATTTTCATAGTTTCGTCTATCTGTCTCGCTATTGTTGACCGTTCCGTAGTTTATTATGATGATATGGGTATTCAAATCCATACATTTTTATTGGCTTTTATTCATAGCTATTAATTTATAACTGTAACGATGGCAGTGTATTAAGACACTGGATTCGATTAGAAATAGTACTTCCAGCTCAATACGACCATTGCGAGTCCTTGGATTATCTACAGGCTTTTAATCGAATCAATGTAAAAGGCCGATGCATATTAGCAAAGCCGAATTTTGTCCTCAATTTCATACAAAATTTTTACTTCAGTATATTGCACGGATCAAAAAGGATTATCCTGCAGTAGTATCAAATTAGCTCATCATCATATCAGACTATTTTAGTCCACTGCTGCACGTAAGCCTCCGTCAAAGAGAGTCCAAAGAGCACAGTATCACGCTTTTTATATCCAGCCACTGCCAGCCCATCTTCGTAAGGTCTTCGGTCCATCCAGCTGGGGGAATTCTGCACTAAGTTTGCCAAGACTTGGTCTTACTCGAAAACTCGTTTACTACATCTTTCATCTGTGACAGATTTACTAGACTACTAGACTTTGACTAGCCCACTGCCACTTAATGCTTACTATATTTTTGGACTATGTCCGTTACTTTGGTCTTCTGCCTGATGATTACGTTTTGGATTTTATCCCATTATGTAATCCTATGCTTGAGATCCTTTCCATAGCTCGCTGAATTACGCGAAGTCGGTGGGCCAGCTTCATTGTCATGTTCCACGTTTCTGCTTCATAGGTCATCACCGGTAGGAAATCGCACGCACTTACTTACTTTTCTATATTGGCTCGGGTCTGGGTGTTGTGGTACCGTCGTTGTTTCTGATTTCTAAAACACAAGTGCTTTAGCTACTAACCTTAGGATCAGAGCAATGTATCTGATATTCTCCAATATTTATTATTATTATTATTTATTACTTACCGTAAATCGTATACCTCACTTTTTAAAAATTGTGGCAGTGGCGACGAACAAAGTAGGTAGCTCAAATGATGATAATTATTTTAAACCGCGGTTTGTACAATTTAACGATTTTCGTGTTATGGTTATGTTAATGAAACAAATTAAATCCACTTAACTATTCAAAATGTCTTTGGTTAAAAAGTTAGCGCAGTTTTTATAGCCAAACATATTTTTCATATTTCGACCGATTTTGATGGGCAGAATCATTGTTAAAAATATTATGTTACACTTGCATGTATTGCCAAATCTGAAATAACAATATTAATGTAAAATTATTTGGATAGGTTAAAGGTGAAAGTCAATGATCTTGACGTAACTTGCAAGCACCTTGCAAGTTACGTTACCCTGACATATATTTGTGCTATATTTCTTTTCGTCATGAATAGAAGCAACTTTTTTACAAACCCACTTACAACCCCAAACCTTTTTGCGTAAAGATACGTTTCCTTCCTTGCATAAAAATAGGGGTATACGTCGAAGTACGTAAGTCGAAGCCGACAATCGAAAATAAACCCGAAAGTAAACCTTCAAGATATTTTTACAGTGCCAGTATCCGTTGATTACATTCGTCAGAAGTTCTGATGTATGTGTATTTTCACAGTCGAGTTTGATTGAGTATACTCATTGCAATCGAATGCTTATAAAACGACTTTTGAAAAAACAAGACAACGATAATTTAACATATTTTTATACAGGAAGAGTGCGCGAGTCGAACTCTAACTTGGCCGGTTTTTATTGTACATATATGCATGCAAAATTTCATCCAAAACCTTTCAGCCGTTTGTGCGTGATCGCAAACATCCAAACAAACTTTCGCATTTACAATATTGGTGGAATTTCATAAATAGAAACTTCACTTGCACGCTAAACGCCCGATTCAAATGGCAACTGAGATTATTTGCAAATATTTCGAAGCACCTGTGCGTTTGAAAGCAACTGTGCGTTCGTAATAAAACCTTGGTTAAAATTATTTTATGAAATCAGCGCCTGCACATATAAAGTACCTTTAGCAAATGAGGCGGATTAATAGTTATTCGTCCACTCTTGATTTACGCCGATGTGAATGAGTTCCGGTCAGATTTTTTACAAGTAGGTAGGAAGGTAGGTACTTGTAAAGTGTTTTGAATATAATATATATACATAAAATCAGATTGGAAGAAGAATAACTTTAGTTTAAATAGTAAAATAAAATAACATAAGTACATAAAGTAACAAGAAATAACGAATAAATTTTAAACATCTTAATACATGAAGTAAATGTACCAAACGCTTTCCAATTGAATGTCAAAGTCAACGTTAATATTATTATGATAACTTGAGACGAATATGAGTCGAATCTGGGTCGCGTCGATATGGAATTCTTAGAGCAACTTGAATAAACACAAGTTTCAAACATCAACAGTAAATCCAATATGTCTCGCGTACACTCACCACAGACTGCATTCCAAAATATACTCTATTGCGACGAGTTAAGAGAGCACATTTTTGCAACTTTACGTCGCTTCAGAATTTTCTCCCCATGGAGAGTTTCCTGGCAATATTTTTCAAAGTTGAAAACCAGAAAATAAACAAATGCAGTCAAATCGAGAGCAGACCGAGCAGACCATCTATCTCGCTCTGACTCAATAAAGTGACAAACAACATGAAACTGTATTAAAGCATCCACTATTATAGTAGTGGTGATTTAAGATTTAAATGTAACGATACAATAATAACACACAGACTCGGATGAAATTTATCTTCATTTCTCTTTATCTAGATATTATTTCGTAATTCAAAATGTATTCATCCGTGTTTTTGTTAGCTAAAAGACATCTAGCCATAATTATAGCAAAGCATCTGGATAGTTACATTTTAAATCCTTTTAAATTTAAAATGTAACCAAGCAATAACACTCAGGCTCGGATGTAATTAAGGGTTAATTTCTCTCTATCTAGGTATTATTTCGTAACCCAAATCTATGTATTTATCTCTGGTTTTGTTAGCTTAATGAATATCTAGCCGTAATTATAGCAGTAACATTTATTAATGTAGCAGAATACCAAAATACATTTTAAATGTACATCGTTATTCGTATTACATTTCCCTAAGTAACATCTGTTGGTACCTACTCTGTATTTTAAAAAATCTGGTTGATGCGATTTAAGAATTGCGCTGAAGTTAGTGATAAGAATGTTCTGCATATTTTTTTAACCATAAGCATTTGCTACCATTTATCCATATGTTTTAAAATTATATTGGAAAATATTATAGGTTTCAGGTCAATTTTTGTATGCATTTATAGATAGGGTACTCACCTAGCCGTGTAGTATGTAACGTATCTGATACTGTATCTCGGCGGGTCACTGCGAGCTTAATGTGTTCTACGCGCCAGCGGCTCGCAGCAGGCTCGTGCCTACGTACTCACTCGATACAATATCATATACGTTACATGCTACACGGATGGGTTTTGCATGGGGGTTTGGGAGTACACTTTCCAGAGTTTGAACTCTCAACCGTTTAATAATTGTCACTTACTTCTAAATCAAGTAGGTGGATGTGTTCTAAAGCCCGTATTTATTCTTATTTTTTCCATTTATCGAACTCTTATCTTATCCATAACTCGATGGAGAATTTTCGCAATGATTAGGGTTCCAAACGTACCGGAGCGAGTAATAACTCAGCGCATTTACCGTCAATACCGAGACGCGTCGCAAGATTGATGAAGACGCGTCCCTGGTAAACATGTCTCCGCTACAATTAGCGCGAAGATTCCCTGTCCCAGATATTAAATGATAGACGATTTCGAAGCTTGCTTTTATCCACGCTAAAATGCTTTTTTTAGCAGAAAAAATGTAAAAATACGTTTGACGACCTCCGTAGCTGAGAGGCGAGCACGCCGGACTTTTAATGGCGCCGCTATCTCTGAGGTTCCGGGTTCGATCCCCGGTCGGGTCAATGTAGAAAACGAACTTTTCTATGTTGGCTCGGGTCTGGGTTTTGTGGTACCGTCGTTGTTTCTGATTTCTATAACACGAGTGCTTTAGCTACTTACCTTAGGATCATAGCAATGTATGTAATGTTGTCCAATATTTATTTATATCAGTTACCTTATAATTTATTAAAGTGTGATTCCAGTACATACAATATACAGAAAAAGATAATTTAATACACCTTGTTTCTCCCTTTAATTTTCGAACCAAAATGGCGTAATATAAATCCCTATTAAGTCATCTCAGCTCTCATTTGGCTTCATTATTGTGTCTGAGCAAACTGACAACGCTCTTTTTGTGAAACAAAAGCCTTTGAAAAGCGCTGAAGAAATATTTTTTCGCGTCCTTGATAGAAATGTGACAATTGACTTTCTAAGACAAAAGTAATTACAGTCTTGTTACAACCCGACAACAAATTTATACTTTTAGAGAATTGACATCTTATTTTTGAGGCAACAGCATAAAGGAACATCCAAGTTAGATTTGCTTTTAGCTCTAAGTTTTAAAATTTTAAATCCTGTATCATGTAGCCATAAACTCTTAAAACAATCTCAAATCTGTCAAATCTTGTCATATCTGTCAAATTTCATTCGTAATGACGTAGATTTGACAGAATTGAGATTGTTTAACGGTTTTAAGAGTTTATGGTTACCCCGCTGGGAAAAGTAATTATTTATGACTGGTTTTTAAGGCCACACTATGCTGTTGCATTTTGAATCAAATTATTATACATCTTTACTTAATACTAAATTCGTTTGGTACCTAATCTAGAAATAAAAACGTGGACATATATTTTAATTATAGATTTTTTAAATACCTTAATTAGTATTCACTATATGGATTGTATTGAGTCATATCATTAAAATATTGCTCATGTTGGTAAAAAAATAATTGTAGTGGTAACACAGACGCCAACGCTAGTAACGAAATACAAAACATCAGACCACCTAATTCATCTATCAGTACAAATTTTCGAGCCTATTTAGGCTGTTTTATAAATTAAACCAGAAATTTAATTTGGCACTTCTTGTATTCTAAGCGTAATATGAAACATATTGCCACTAAACTAAATAGGTTGTGTCTAAAAGACGTATTGTATAAACGTGAAGCTCATAATTTTATAATTCTACTTAAAGTTCACTTAGGAATTCTGCCACTTTGAAAGTTACTTATCGCTTATCTTTTGTGAGCAGCCACAACTCAAGCCTTTAAAGAAAGAGCCTTTCTCTCAAGGGATATAGTATAACGGTAGCAATATTAAAAGTTTTACGATGTCGTCCGTTTCTGCGACAAAATTTACTGTAACTATGTTTAAATCTACCAGGGACCGTAAAGTTTGTGTCGTCATCAATATTTTAATACTTCTTACAATTTGACTTCAAGACTTAAGGTGCTCATCCCATTTAAATTTTTAGAATTTCGTTCCTTAAAAGGAAAAAAGGAAACCTTATTGGATTATTTTTAGTCCGTCTGTCTGTCTGGCTGTCAATACCATTTTCACCCAAAGACATTAAAATACAATAAATTTGTTTTCACCAGTAACACGCGCAGATTTTATCATGTAAAAATAATTTAAAGAGATCGAACCCGTTACATGGATGGCTAAGGCGTTTTGCAGATGGCGGGGCGGGCCGGGGCGGTCTGTCCGCGAAGCAATAAAAACCGCGTCTGCCCGTCGGTGTCCGCGGCTGCCCTCGCCGCGGCGAACATAATCCACGCCGCCCGCGCCGCGCCGCCAATGTCCACCAGGCACCTGCGGCGCGGTCTTTTTGTCCTCCGTGTGCGTTGGTAGTATAGGATTGCCTTTGCGCTATCGTTCGCGGTGAAATTGACCGGCCCGGCCCGCCCCACGCACCGTCTGCAAAGCGCCTTATATTCAATATTCTACCCTTAGGATCGGAACAATGTTAAGGATACTATCCAATACTTAATTAAAATATAAATCTATTTATTTTATCACACCGAAGGTTCTGAGATCCATCGTCCATGAAATCGAAAGCTTATAAAATTGAAAGTAGGTACTCATAAATTAGCTAGATATCTTCTTTGGCGGAGACCTAAGTGGAATGGATCTAATATATGTTTTATAATTTAGCAATTTAATTATACGCAAACCAAACCACAGCATTTTAAGTATCTCGTCGTAACGTATAAAGTTATAACAAAAGCATTTTTTAAAAAGTGCAAACTAAAATAAAAATCTTAAATGGGTACGGTTTAGCGGGGCAAATGCTATTCGATTTATGAATGTATCTTTAATCAACCAGCAAAATACATTTACCCTCAGCGTACCTACTGTCATTGAAGCAAACCATAAATCCTTTCGTTGCACAATATTCCACGCTATTTTCCTAATACTAGACGTGAAATACAAAATATTGACAGCGAAGTCTGGCGTCAGTCGATGAATGCAATACGGTTTGAATTTGTTTTATTCATGCCACGTTAAGGTTAATATTTTTAAACATTATTGTTCAAGTATGAAATAAAATGTAGTTTTTGTATGATTTTTGACACAATTTAATTATAACGTTGTACCAATACTGAATACCTATCCTATTCAGGGTAACTAAAAAGGTCTGACTAAAAACTTTTGGAACAGCTTGTATCTAAATCAAATCTAAAGCTAAGACACTTTTTTACATTTTTTTACACGCCCGCTACATTGAGCGCTTCAAAATACCGGACTCGCGTACACGGGCATATTTCGGCGTGTTCGCTCGAACCGGTATAGTGTTAAGTCAGTATCAACATGGATACCTACAAGCTTATAAGCGCATCAACGCTCATACGAGTTGTGCATGTGGCAAAAGGTGCGCCTATACGCGCCTACATACGCTTCCAAAAACGAGCTTATATGTGCTTATAAAACGCTAGTTTGTAGCCGCCCTAAGGCTTTTAATATAAAAAATAAATAATAATAAATAAATATTGGACAAAATCATTTATACTAAAGCTGATGTTATATTGTTTTAAACTTTCATGGTCACTAACATTAGAATAGTTTGTTACGGGATTGCTACCATGTACCTTATTTTTGAGTTCCCGATATTTCGGCACTGTTGCAAGCGCCATGATCACGGAGTAACTGAAGATCTTGCGGGTAAGTTGTTAAGGGCAAACATATCGGTCTACCCTCTTTCGCTGTCTTTTATTGCACGCGTCGGTACCATTGTCTACAAACTCACTATTTTCTCGCACCTGTTCTCGACACACAACACTAACAGTATCTGACCGCGAAACAGCAGTTTGTTGTTTTTTCCGGTTTTTGCACATACGAATCACTGGATTCCAGACACTTGACAATTTAAACCCATCCTCGCGATTGAAATTTTTGTACTTTGTAATTTCAATCGCTTCCCTGACCATTCTTGGTATGTAGTGGCGTTCTGTCGCAATGATCTGAGGGTCGGGAACTCAAAAATAAGGTACATGGTAGCAATTCCGTAACAAACTATTCTAAAGCTGATGTTGTCCAAAATTTTTTTTTATTGAACAGTTGGTATTTTTTTATATTTCATTCACCATTGGTCTCTCAGTTAACGTTGTTTATATATGAGGAGAACAACCTGTACTAATATGCCATTCGTTCAATCTTACACGCTGTATATTATTTATTAAAAGTGTTAACGCCTAGTCTAGAAGAGGGCAAATTCGCCGCGAAACTAGGCGCTAGTCAAAAGTGAACTTGCGCTATGCTTGTAGACTGCAAAAGGGTGACAAGCTCAAAACGTGCTTGTCTCCCTTTTGCAGTCTACAAGAATTAATTGATTAATTTAATTTTAATTGTTTCCACAATCACACCAACTATCTAGCCCCAAACTAAGCAAAGCTTGTGCTATGAAGACTAGATATACACACTTAAATACATTTATAAACATCCATGACTCAGGTGCAAATGCTCGTGCTCATCATACTAACATTTGCACCTCGCGGGATTCGAACCCTTTGAATTTTAATAAATAATATCGAAAATTCGAATTAATATTCAGGGTTCATATAGAATTGTTCCTTTTGTATCGAAGTGGGTATATTCTTTGTTATAGAAACTACAAAGAACGTGAATTGAAAGTGTGCCTGTAAAGTGCTGGTGTGAGCGTTGAAACACATAAGTACTTGATTGTTCCTTGACTAAAAAGTTTTAATTGGACTTTTTAACTTATATTAATGCTCAACTTATGTTTCAATTATAAGAAATTGTATTTTGGCAGTTAAATCAGATCCTAAGAAGTTTTGCGTGTTTGGAATTACGTTGTAAAGTAAATGCTATTAAAAGCAAATACATTTTGAAAATATATTATTGCTTTAACAGATCATAGTAAGGCCCTAGACGAATACCCTTCGTTTCCGTCAAAAGGAACAAATATTCCCGCCAACAGTTACCACTCGTTACCAAGACGTGGCTTGGCCTACATTCTGCTGCGAGTTATCGCCTACATTAGCTCTACAGGCGAGTAATCCGCGCCAGTCTAGACAGGCGTGAAAACAAATCACATATATTACATATCTAACCTTACTTATACGACATAAAATAACAAGTTATTTAAAGTAAGGTTTTTAACCTTAATGAAACGGGAATTAGCGCGATCAAAATTTAGGTATAAATTATTTTATTTCATTGAGTTTAATTTATGCAACGTGAAGGTTTAAAAGTAATTAAGGTTTTCAACCGACTTTAAAAGGAGGTTCTGCATTTTATTAGATGTGTATGTTACGCCATGAGATTTTTGTGATTTTTTAATAGAGCTTAGTTTATCGGTGTTCTTATATTAATTTTAAGGAAGTTCTCATATATTTTGTATGTTTTATCTTAAGGTTGCGAAATCTGTGTACATTGTCAAATTGTCTGGATCTAGTGTGGGACCATCGTTTGTTTCTTACAAGTGCTTAACAACTTACTTACCTTTTTATCAAAGAAATTTATTTAATTAACTATATAACGTATATTCATTAATGATCTGTAGCGGTTTAAAATAGTAGATTTCCGATAATGACCTTACGACGACAGTTACCGAAGTAACTATCCTGAAAACGAACTTAGTCAAATTATGACCGCTCTTTCTTATTTGCCTTTGTTTTTCTCATACCTCATCATCTACTACCTAGAACAGACCTAGTTCCTAGGAGTTATTGCCCGCATTAGGTCAAGGAGAAGTCTAATCCACACCCTGCCTAGACGTCCCTGTAGCACTATTTCCTAGGTGAACTAGAGAGAAGTTATTATTTAAGTCGACGCTTGCCGGTGACGGGTTTTGTGTGGTACAAGTTAGAAGAGACTGTGAGTTTGTGTGCGGGGATGACCCCACAATACCACCCCATCATATACCCCGTCACATGATCTGGTCACCGAGTCATATAAATGACTCGGTGACCAGATCATGTGACGTGTATTTATCAGAAAGGTCCTGACTAGGGAGACGAAATAAAGATTTCCGGGTATATTATTTCACCAAACGACTCACAATTTTGAGAATAAACAAATAGAAATAGTAATTACTAGCTAAGTATTACCCGCGACTTCGTTTTCATCCAAATCCATTTAGTAGTTTTTGGTTAGGATTATAAGAAGTGAGAAAAGAAAATAATTAAAACTTAGTAGTAGGTAGTCATTACTTTCTTTTCTCACTTCTAAAAATTTCGCATTGCATGATTAGACAAACTGAAATATGACGGCGGTTCTGGAGACAAAATAATTTATAAGGTAAGGTGAAGAATCTACCTCGTGGACCATCGTCAGCTTAATAAAAGATAAAATAAAAAAATTGATAAAAAAACTTTTAAAAAACAAGCTTTTATTTAAGTGCTCTAAAAAGAGGAAAATAAAAAGAAAATTTAATAAATTTAGTACGGACAACAGCTCGTCGACCTACCACATAATGTCAAATTTTCTCAAGTTGAAAATCTATTGGAGAATTTTTGACTTTTGGGGTAGGTCGACGTGCTGTTGACTTGTACATGTATTACACAATTTATTAAATGATTTATAAGCATGTCGCGGGATTTACATATTTCATAGGAAATCTCGCGACATTTTTCTTTCATAGAATTACTTAGAATAATTAGTATGTCAAGCAAGACCAGTTAGTACACAGGTAAATCTTGCGACGAACTTTATTATAATGTAATAAATTGTGTAATACATACACTAAATTGATAGGTTTGATTTAATTTAAAGTTTATTTCTCTTTTTAGGGCACTTACATAAAATCTTGTTTTTACTATGAATTTATTTTCATTACAAACTTACCACATTTTGAATGTCGCTTCCTCCCAAAACTTAGACCAAAACCTGAGGACTGGGTGACAAATCCCTTCAAAAAGCTACAGCATGACAAAATGTGCAATTTACTGTGCACATGGTGAATGTAGGTAATTTTTATTTCGCCGGCTTCTTTGATGTGCACAATATACTGAAAATTTAAGACACAGTTTTCAACAACAGGTGAATTGTGAAATTGCCACGCTATTTTCCCTTTTTGTGAAAATGGGAAGTATTTATTTTCAACCCCATTTTCTGCTGTAAGTTTGTGATGTTTGAATCTTTTCAAGGTTTCGGGCATCACTGGAAAAACTACCTGTCTAGCATTCAAAGATATAATTATGATAAAAGACCCGCTTTACTGACACTGTAAGCTTTTATTACCGGCAGCTTTAGCTAAATATGAAGTGCCTATAATAATAAACGTTAAAAGCACTTGCATTTTTTATAAGCGTACGTGCTAAAAATACATGCCTATATCGCATTATATATCTCGAGTAAGACAAAAATCATGTATCGACAATTAAAGTTCAATTAAAAACAACAGTTAAACGAAGCTTCTTGGCAAGTGTTCTGTAAAACTACACTTAAGAAAACACAAGTTATTATTCAGTTAAATTAAGTTTCCGTTTCAGCCCGATAGACTTTCCATTAGTCAGTAATGTAATGAGATGGTGCAGTATGTTTCGTTTTACTCTATTTTCTGCAAACGCTAAGCACGTTGCATGTGAGGAGAATAGTGCTGGAGCCAGGGACCTCTAAGAAAATGTTTTGTTCGTTCGGACGTGTTAACCTATTAAATTAAAATAACCATTCACTTAACAAACCTTTGACAATTATGAACTATTGAAAACGGTAGGGTTTTTTACGCGGCTAGTTTGATATGGTCCTATTTTGTCAAAAGATGACATGACGCAAAGAGATGGTAATTTTATTTGTTAGGTTTATACGTCCGACGAACGATACATTTTCGAAGTAGGCTGAAAAGGTGCAAGATTGTTATTGTCAAACTAATGGGATTAGCTTTAACTTTTCTTTTACGCCTGATGTTTTTACCTCTGCCCTCTGGGACGTTATTTAGTTTGTAAGCTATTTTTCTTGTATTTTTAGGGTTCCGTACCCAAAGGGTAAAACGGGACCCTACTACTAAGGCTCCGCTGTCCGTCTGTCTGTCCTTCTGTCACCAGGCTTTATCTCATGAACCGTGATAGTTAGAGAGCTGAAATTTTCAGAGATGATGTATTTCGGTTGCCGCTATAACAGAACAGAACTAAAAAACAGAATAAAATAAATATTTAAGGGGGCTCCCATACAAGAAACGTGTTTTTACCGTTTTTATAGAAAATGGTACGGAACCCTTCGTGCGTGAGTCTGACTCGCACTTGGCCGGTTTTTATTGCTTGCACTACCTAATAGAGTTGCAAATGATAATAACACGCTGCGATTGTCAAAGATGCATAGTATGTTTGATGTTAAATAATAATAACCGCTAGCATTTTTTTTAACCGTCGATATTTATTAATGTCGGTCATAGTTATTAAACTGTTGTATTTGAGCTGCAATATTATTCCCGTAGCAATAAAAGCCAATAACAGAAATACCCTAAGTACTAAGAATCAGTGAGAGTTGAGTATATTATCAAACAGAAACTTAGGTTTACTTGCAAATAAAAGTACCCGTTATAAATAAAACCTGTTTGTTAAGAAAATAATGCAAAAAGAATGACACTTTGCTCCTAGCCTATTCCCGTTCGATAATGGAAGTACAGTGCATGTTTATTTCTTTGTCTTGTTCCGTGTGCTGCAGCTACCATGACTTGTCACATCGATCATGTTTCCCGCAGAACCGAAATGGGAAATTTCCTGTTAAATTATCTTTTTGATGAAAAACTAAGGTCAGAGTTAGAACATACATGTTGAAATTTAAGTTTCTTTAATGAAAGCTTTGTTATAAACAGCTAATAGGGTAAAACAGGGTAATACGCCCCAGTTTTTTTTTTAACTGTGAATAAAACTAGTTCTAGTTCAGTATTCAAAAAAGTGTGTTATTCTGATTAATGTTTGACATTTCAGTAAAAAATGGCACATATAGGGTTTTTGTAAGATTAAAATAACATACACATTTTTTTTTAAACTTATTGTGGGGCGTTTTACCTGACGACTGTTGGGTAAAATGCCCTACGTAGTTTACAAAACATCTTTTAACTTTCCAGTCAAAATATGTCTTTTCAAGGTTCTGTATGGTATACCAAAGTTCCTTGATGCTTCGTTCACTCCCATATTCTTTTTACGGCACTCATAGCTTCTTCTAAGTCTTCATCTTTCCATGTTGCACGTAAAGTCTTCCTCACGTACTGACGAGGCATCGTCTATAAACATTATACAAGAAACTTCAACGAATTTAAATAAATCAATAGACAGAAAGATAGGCAGGCAGACACATTTTATAATTAATATTATAAGTGGGGCATTTTAAATTCGGGCACATGGGGCGTTTAGTAAAAATGTGTCTTTAATATGCCCCACCGAGCCCTTGACGACAGCTTCAAGGTTATAACGCTCGAGTGTTTCGAAAAAGAAAGGTAATTTTATCTATTTTCAGGGTACGTGGATGAAACTGATATGTAAAACATAATATTTTAATTATAAAAATTTGTTTGACACTTACCGTAAATTGTCAAAACACCAAAAACCTAAAAAAAGCAATAATTTTGTCACCAGTAAAACAATTAACCACAGTCGTCCGCTATCTTCTCATACGACTGTTGTATACTCAATGCGCGTCAGTGGCGCCGCCTAATTGTGTTAGTTTGCGTGTGAGAGTAGTGGGGCGTTTTGTCAACTGGGGCGTATTACCCTGTTTTACCCTATTGAAATTATGAAGATAGTTATTGCGAGTACAGTCATTGGTGCGTTAAAAATATTGTTGGTTGACGGTTTTGCAAATTAATGAAACTGCGTTTTTTTAAGTGGCCTTTTTGATCCCACAATTTTTGAAGAGAGCACAAAAGGTTCTACTGTTTCCTATGTGGTCATGTCAAGTTTAAGACTTGTGAATCTATAAAACGACTAGGTTGTCGCAGCCTTTCAGTGATACAAGAGTCACAGGTTGGGTCTCAGTTCAGAAAATGTTCCAAATGAGACGTACCGTTTTTATTTTTACTCACCAGTAGGCGCCACTTTTTTTAAATATTGGACAACATCACATACATTGCTCTGATCCTAAGGTAAGTAGCTAAAGCACTTGTGTTATAGAAATCAGGAACAACGACGGTACCACAACACCCAGACCCGAGCCAATATAGAAAAGTTCGTTTTCTACATTGACCCGACCGGGGATCGAACCCGGAACCTCAGAGATGGCGGCGCCATTTAAAATCCGGCGTGCTCGCCTCTCGGCTACGGAGGTCGTCAAACTGTCTGTGAGGTCCAGAATAATATTTCATTCAGAGACCCCACGCGACACTATAAGTCTTCTAGCGGCAAATTTACACGCGATATCATTAGCGGTTTTTAGGGTTCCGTACCCAAAGGGTAAAACGAGACCATATTACTAAGGCTCCGCTGTCCGTCTGTCTGTCTGTCCGTCTGTCACCAGGCTGTATCTCATGAGCCGTGATAGTTAGACAGTTGAAATTTTCACAGATGATGTATTTCTGTTGCCGCTATAACAACAAATACCAGAATAAAATAAATAAAAACCAGAATAAAATAAATGAAATGAAATTATTTATACTGTATGTAGGCCCTCCTCCGGGCACTTATACACGTCCCAAAATATAACTTAGCCCTACCACCGCTTCGGGACTACATATAGGCTGGTGATGAGAAGAAACGACGCAACAAACTTAGTCACCTTTGTCAGCCTGATTTTACAGGAAATACATTTTACAAGACAATAGTAAGTGCGAGCTAGGCAGTTTAAGTCCATACACTCTTGTCGTTTAAATAATCTTCTAATTTGTAATATCCTTTTGTCATAAGGACTTTTTAAATGTTGATTTTGAACTCATGGATCGGAAGTTCAACAAGAGTTTGTGGTAATTTATTGAAACATTTTATACCATTCCCCATAAATGAATTACCAACTTTTTTTAATCTGAAGCACGGAACGGCAAATATATAACGAGGCTCCCATACAACATACCTACGTGATTTTTTTGCTCTTTTTTATAGATAATGGTGCGGAACCCTTCGTACGCGAGTCCTACTCGATCTTGGCCAGTTTTTTTAGAGCATATTTATTCATTTCTACCCATCCATCCATCCATCAGCCGAAAGACGTTCACTGCTGGACATAGGTCTCCCCTAAGGATTTCCACAAAGATCGGTCATGTCTTGTATTCATTTCTATATCACAAACATATTCAGTCTTCCTTTATATCTCCGTCACTGAACGTAAGTCGTATTTAAGTAAGTTTGTTTGTGTAACGACACAATAACTTGTTTAAAAGGAGGAAGTTTTTCTTTGTGTCCGACAATAATATGTTTTGGTAACTTTGAACACATTCAATCGGATTACTCAAGCCTAATACCAAGTGCATGTCGTAATATACACAGACAAGGGTTCCGTCTTTTCAAATTAAATAAACTGAAAAACATTGACATCCAAACTAAATAAACTAGGTAGTTACAATTAAACTATTACACATTTGCGACCATACATTTTTATAACAATTTTTAAAGTTAATTGGCGTTTTTAGTAGTTACAACGTTAAATTTGTATTTTTTTGTTTGTTAAGATATGTTTTAAATTATTATTGTAAAGCGGCTTAGAAAGTTACGGCATACATAATATGCTTTTAAAAAAATAAAATGCTTTCCGAAAATGCCGAAACTAAATAATTAAGAAAAAAGTAATTATTTTTCTTACGATATCCGGTACAGTACAGTACAGTTATTCCAGTATAGGAACCCACTCAAAAAATTCTTCAAACATCATTTCAAACATCTACTATATTTACAGATGCCTATTATACCTAATACCAAGTCAAAAAAAAAATTTGCTTTCCAGAGGAAGATTGATAGAAAAATAAATAAACCGAGGGACGAAAAGTGGCGCTGAAACCCTAAAAATACGAAAACTTTTGTATTGAAAAAAATATTACGAGTAGGTAGGTATTTCATCAAAACCATTCTTACATTTTTTGTTTTATCACAAAAAGACGGACAATAACTATAAAAGTCACGAGAAGAAATATAATAATATACCTTCCTACTCATTATAGTTATTTGTTTGATAATAATAACCACTGACTCTTTTGAATACTTACAAAAGTTAAGAGTAAAGAATATTCTATAGAAATATAAGAATAAATATAATGAATTACGTTTGCCTTTTGCTCTGTTTTTGAAAATATATACAGGTACCTAAAATTTACAGGTACCAAAGCGGATTGTAAATCTGAAAGTGGATACACAGTAAAACAAAAGACTCGACATTTTACGAACTTCAACTTAATTTACTAGAGTATAAAGTGCAAAGGAAGTAAATATCATTTAAAAATCAACCCTGCATCCGTGTGAAGTGAAAATTAAGAGCGCATATTCGTACACTTAATGAAGTTTTGCGAAAAGCAAATAAAACTGGGTCAGTATGAACACAGCGAAAATGAACCTGCAACTTGTTTGTGTGTGTAAGGTCCACGGAGCCCAAAGGAAGTCTGGTGAAAGGTTTTGATGTGTATTCCATATGGGATTCAGTTAAAAAAAAATGGAAAAAGGCGCTGGATGTAAGCGCTTGTGTCCGCTGGATGTAAGTTGTCGATTCTCTAAACAAAACCGCGACCACTTCGACATCACTTCACTTATCGACGATTAAATAATGTGAACCAACACTTTAACAAAATAGAGTCTATGTTTATTTATACGGCTTCGATCGGTAGTTGACAATAGTCATTTTAACCTACTTTATACAAATAGAGCCTATATTTGTTTGTATCGCTTAGGTGATATTTAAAGCGAGTTTAGTTGCGATTTTTTGGAGAAGCTATCCCCAATGGCTACTCAGGATACGCTTGACTGTGATTCTAGATTCAAATCTAATCAACACATTTAAGATTTGGTGAACTCCATTTCTAAGATTTCTCTTGAAACATTAACAAAAGTCAATCTTTTTTTTTTGACAGGTTAGCAAGCTAAAGTACTGATGGCCGATGGACAGGTTTTAGGATAGATAGAAAGGACAAAGTCTCCTTACAAGGAACGTCGACAACCTGGCAAGGGTTTTAAGAATTCACTGCTGGATGCAGGCCGCCTAACCCGCCAATCTGAAAGTCATTGGGGGAGGCCTACAGTAACATCAGTAGACGTAGGTATGGCTTAAATGATGATGACAGGCGATAGCTATTTATTGAAAAATCATATATTAAAAGATAGACACGGCTTACGTTACATTGTTTTGGTTTAATTTATAAACGATAAATTGTATGTAAGCGTTGTCAAATTTACGTTAAACTCTTACTGAAACATAACAAGGTTAAAGTGATACTGTTTTGAGAGCTCATAATTAGGCCCCTGTAAGTTTTTAGGACATTTAACAACCCAACCCTAAATACGGGGGCAAAAAATTAAGGCCATTATAAAAAGTTTTAAGGTAAATAGCTCGCATGGGACAAACCGCGGGCTTTTTGGCGTAGATAAAAAAATATTCCCTGTTTTTCGTCTAGCGGGTGCGATGAAATTTAACTTTTTTTCTTTCTAAGGGAATCAAGGACTCTGAAATTCGGTTTTGCTAAAATTATCCGAGCCTTGTATCTTTAACTCGTAAGGGATTTCGTAAAATAAAAACTTTAGTAAGTAGGTAAAATTACTTGTACGGTTGAAACCGTTTAAATAAAAGAGATTGATATCGTAGAAAATGTAGATAAATTATGGAAAAATGTAATGTGAAGGTGAAATGTACATTTTAGCTACAATTAATATGATTCATGTAGTAGTGATACTATTTGTGGTGGGAACGAGCGTGGTGGGAATTGTCCATGTGGCAGTGCGAGGTTCTTCATCATCATTTAGCCACAGGAAATATTTTGCTGCTGAATATCGGCCTCCCTTAGTAACTTTCAGATTGTCCAGTTGCGCGCGGCCTGCATCCAGCGGCTTCCTGCAACCAAAAAATGTTTCGAGATTTCATGTCCTTAAGCGAGGTCTATGAGTATATAGTTTGAACGCGCACTGTAAGAAGGTTCACTTTTGATACCTACATATGACTATTATTTATTATATGACCTAGAGATGTCTTATCTTTAGACTTGCACTAGAAACAACTAGGAGGGCCGTATTTTTGGTCTATATATTTAGTAGTAAACAGAACTGTGGGCATTTGCTGATAGTCAATTAATTGTTATACACATGTCTGTGCACATGTGGGCTCCTCAGCGCAATAGCAGCGCTCGTTAAACGGGTAAACATGGTCCCTGGGCGCCGCTCCAAGTGGAAGCTGCAAATCTTCCTTCGCAATAGTCTGATTACGTAATGAGACAGTTGATTTCTTGGGCGTTTCTGTACAAATATTCGAATTATAACTCTATAGATATTCATATAAAATTACTTGTGCGGCATATACTGTAGTATATGCCTGAAGGATTGGCATGCTAAAGTAGGTGGGGCATATAGCACGTAGAACTGACGGTGTATGGGACAGAAAGGAAAGCGTAAGATAATTCAAGCGCAGTGTTAGACGTCCTCCAAGTTAGACAGCCTGGTAAAAGTTGCATGGAAGCTACTGAATGCGGGCGATTTCCAACCGGTCAAATGGAAGTCTATGTTTAGTATAGACGTCTCATGGCTGAAATATTGATGACAAGATCGCACACGGGGAGTTTGCGAAGTTGCAATATTGAAACCAACATCAAAATCTACAAAAATACTTTTTCGTCGAAATCTTAACAACTGATAAATCATATTTCTGTGCCATTTTGTAAGGGAAAAAGTTTATTTCACTTCACGAAATTTAAATTTCACCTAAGGATTTAATCGGTAAAATACCCTTTACCGATTAAATCCTTAAGTGAAATTCAAACATTCGACCTTACATTTGAGAAATTATTGTTATTGTGCGTTATTTTCTATGTGCACAGTTATCGCTCAGTAGATATCATTCTAATTTGAACAATATCTATTATTAACTTTTAAAAAAATCCGTACCCTGCCTGAAAGACATTCATTTAAGTGTCTTCATTCTTTTTTTTACGATTATTATTAATTCAATTATTGTTTTAATATGTTTTAAATTGGTATATAATTTATTAATAATAATTTATTCTTCATAAACTTTATTCGTCATCATCTCTAATAAACCTTCTTGGCACACTAAACAGACCCTGTTATATAGTGATCTTTTTAATTTACCTATTTAAAACACTAGAATTGTATCACTCAATGCCAAAACATTATCCACCAGTCAATTTCGTTTCCTGGCCGTACAGAGATAGTATATGCTGCGCAACTAAAATAAAATTAAAATGCTGATATAAACCTGGAAAGGTTGCAGGAAGCCGCTGGATGCCGCTTCCAACCGGCCGATCTGGAAGTCACTGGGGGAAACCTATGATCAGCAGCGGGACGTCTTGTGGCTGAAATGATTATGATGATGAAAAACTTGTAAAACGCATTTTAATTTAGTTTCACAAAGTTATCTGCTACAAGCAGTTATAAGTACTTTAATGTTTTGCCATAATATTTTTTCTGAGCAACAAAATTCAGTGGAATTTTCCCCCATACACTTCTCGGTACGAAAAAAAGGCAAGTAGATGGTGTCGTGCCAAAACAATCCATACATTAGGAAGTCAAGTAGCGTGTCTTTAAAGGAGAGTTCAGTCACGGTGGCGACTCGCAGACTTATTGCTGGTAGTTAGCTACGATTTCTGAACTAACAATTCACGCCAACTTCGGGTATTTGGGATGGCGTAAGGGATAGACTTGCGCCATTTTTACTAGTCAACTTCTTTAACTATACATGACGTAATTTACATAACGTGTAATCGTAGAGCAGCTGATTCAGGTGCTAAAATACAACATTTTTATCTATAAGACCGACATAAAAAATAAAAAAAACACCAACTTCTTGTTTCAAGGATTTATAGGATCACTCATGCGTCCGTCTTTCCGGTCGTCTGTCTCAGCGAATTTGTTCCGAATCTGAACGCCCAAGTGTTCCTAAATCGTGTCCGTGAACGATGTTTATGCGTGCGCTTGCTCGAGCGCGAATATTATAATAATTAATAAACAAATTAATTAATCTACTCTATAAATACAGGCGCACTTCATTTGGTATACTTACGTTAAAGAATGTGCCAACGTGAACACGTGTGTGGACATATTATTCTCAGAACTGAAGCGAAGTGAACTTTAACATTATCCTATATTGTTGGTCTGAGAATAGGACCTCACCGTGCGCCATCAAAGTTCATCCCTTAACCCACAGTTCCATTCCCCCGAGAGGAGTGGCGGAAATACGACGAACACTAGGTTTTATTTGCCATCACATATTACAGGGGCTGCCTGTATGAAGGCGATAAACTTATACGTAGACGTGCAGGAGTGTAATTAACGCTAAGTGCGGACTAAATGTTACACTGTGTGGTAAGTTGCTTAGAGGTTACGTCTTGTGCTCGAAATATTTTAGGTTTTTTTTTTGCATATAAATGTAATAATTTTGCTTGTTGAAAGAGTGACGTGAACGTCTGCATGAACATTTGTCATCATCATCATTTCAGCCACAGGACGTCCACTGCTGAACATAGGCCCCCAGTGACTTCCAGATTGACCGGTTTGAAGCGACCTGCATCCAGCGGCTTCCTGTAACCTTTATCAGGTAGTCTGCCCACCTTGTGATGGACGTCCCACGCTGCGCTTGTCGGTACCTGGCCTTCAATTCAGAACCTTTTTGCCCCATCGGCCGTCAGTTCTACATGCTATGCGCCCCGCCCAGTACCACTTTAGCATGCTAATCCGTCAGGCTATATCAAAGACTTAAGTTCGTTGAAGGATTACTGATTTGATCTCGCAAAGAAACACCGAGCATAGCTTTCTATAGGACGCTGTGCAACTTTGAACTTCCCCTTAAGAACATTTGTACCTAAGACATATTTTTGTTAAATAAAGTAACAATTTTTTAATCCTTCACCCAAGCGGCAGCCGGCTGCCACACGTTGTTATCCATTTTCCTAGGAGTTAAAGGGTTAAGCTTAGCTTAGTTTGGGGCTAGATAATTGGTGTGATTGGAATTTTTTTTTTTTTAATGAGTAGAAGAATTTTGTAAAATAAAAAAAAAAAAAATATTCTGTTTTATTATGTTGCCGAAATTAATTCATGTTAAACTTGAATGGCACCAAATTACTTATGTGATTAGCTAACAAACGCAAAGCTACTAATATCATGACAAAATCGTTACTATTGCTTATCCACTGCCATATATACCTTTCAAGCATTACTGATACATTAGTTCAAAAAGCAGCCCGGTAATAACTCCGTCATAAAACGTAGACTGCCTAGCTTATAGATACCGCACCGCTTGTGTTTGTGGAGATGAAAAATAATACAATTAAGCACAGGTTGTATTATTCTATTTAAACTTTACTAAAAGAGCAGCATTCCAATCATGAAAAAATTACATAGAAAGATAGTTTGTTTATTAAGACCATATTGTTTTCTACAAAATACTCATTATTTAATAATAATGCAATACTTAGACAAAAGAATTAAAATTACATGTTTGTGGTTTCATAACCATAATGCTACGCGCGCAAAATATTACTTTTATAATTAATAATATTTACTTAAATCAACCACAATTAATCAATAAATATACGACCTAATGCCTGACTAAACTAACTTTTGTTAGGCCTACTTAATTATAGTTTGTTCAATACTACCCAGTATCAAATCTGAAATCCGAGCCAAAAAATGTCACGTAAAGTTCCGTACACATCTATTTTCTTTGTGTCGTTAACTTATTGACAATAGTCACTCTTAATTGACATGCGTCAAAGCTGCTATATTGCTGCAAAGTATGCTGTCCTGTGCGGTGTCCATACAACTACGTTGTCTGTGACCATATATCAAGAGATACAACGAGCGTGTATCAAAGGAAATAATTAATGTTTCGAATCGTTAATATCTACAACAGCCATTTATCAAAAGCCATTAGTTAACTGATAGTGTTTGTTTGCGATATCACACTAATAAAGTTGGGTCGTGTCTTAAATTTACGGTTTTGCCGCAGGACTTTTGTAAATACGCATTGGGAGAAACTCTAATTACTGTGGCTTAGTAACAGCGATATTGGAATGAGATGTACCTGTACTGTTGATCCCACCATCACAGGAGCCTGCCACCAGGTTAAGACATTCCGTGGCTGACCTGGAAATCCTAATTAAGTGTGGCTTTATTAACGGTACTAACAGCAAGTGTGTTTGCAGTGCTTTAGGCGGAATCATGGGCCACCTTATATCTTGTCATGCGTGTTTGGACAGCTGCACACGCGAAGACCTGTAAAGGTGATCGCGCATCTAGGAGCACTGCAAGACTTGCAACTGCGATGCGCTCGCTACTTGCGCTGACTGCGGCTAGATACGCGAGGTTCCGCACGATATCATAAAAATAATTCTAAAATGTATTGGCTGCGGTGGTTGCGGGTCTTGCAGAGCTTATAGATGCGCGACCACCACCAGTTAGTGCCTTTACCACGCACTTAACGTAATAAATTAATTAATAGAACAAATGTGTTTAAATGATACACACAGATATATAAAAACAACAAATAAATATTAAAATAGTTTCTTTATTTACACTAATCCATACTCAAAGGTTTTAAAGTAAATACTCACATAGACACAATTTTTACAAAAAAAGATATTTTGTATTCGTAAATTAAAAGTTAAATTATGCATCGCTTTTAGCTAAGCTTCAGATAAATATTTTCTAAATGAATTTTCCATTAATTATAGACTTTCTAGTTTGATTATTAATATTTTCTCTCGGTTTTGATATAACTCTACAAGTAAGATGCTGTGACTATTGCAATAACTCACCTCCAAAGTAAGATTTTATCCTTTCTCTAAGAAAATCACCTATAATCTTAGACCTGTCTGTGCTTAAGATGCCATGGTATTATTGTTTTTACCAGTGCCTTATTTAAACATATTATTATGATTTTCTCCTAAATAAAAAATATACCAAATAAAATAAAAATCAAATCATAATTATTTTGGTTTTTGTTCTGAGTACGCATGCTTCGGCATAAGACAGTCTTAAATAAATACTATTTATATTAAATGTAAGCTTATTGTAAGTGAGCTTAATGTTTTTATGAGAATAAAGTATCTTTAAACCGAATCAAATAAGAACTAGAACCATTATAATATTTAAATTACTAAATTGCCTTGTCTGATCATTTTATAATGATTTTAAATGCCTTCTTAAGTATGTAGTTAGTAAAGTAAGTAAAGTAAAGTATGCCTATATACGTCCCACTGCAGGGCACAGGCCTCACCTCAACTATGAGGTGGTTTGGGCCATACTCCACCACGCGGGCCCAGTGCAGATTGGTGGAGGGGTGTTGTAAGGCCAGTGTCTAAGCCTTACTGTCAGATGTTATCGAGCCGCCTCAAGGCCTCTGACTAGGTTTCACGACCAATATCAAGCGATATTGGCCAGGAACAACTTTTAACGTGCCTTCCGAAGCACGGAGATGCTCGTGATAAATGTCACTAAATATGGTCGGAATGGTCACCCATCCACTCACGACCGCGGCGTTGGTTGCTTAACTTTAGTAATCGATACCAAAGCGCTGCCGCCACTGAGCTACGAGCACCCCCTATGTAGTTAGTAGAAAGCACATAATATATAATAGTACTAGGGTAGTAGATGCCAAATGACTAGGTAGTGAAACTCGAATATTTTCAACAGTGGTAAAAAGGTATTTATAATTTTAATATTCGTTTGTTGGTGACATACTTTTTGTCTTTTATAGAAACCTACAAAACCTAGATGTTAGATCATACTGGATTTCCTACATAATAATACATCAGCGGGGTAACCATGAACTCTTAAAACAATCTCAAATCTGTTAAATCTTGTCAAATGTGTCAAATTTCGTACGTAATGACGTACGAAATATAACAAAATTTGACAGATTTGAAATTATTTATTAAGTTCATGGTTATTGAGAGATATACCCATATACCCAGGCGTGAGATATACCTACACTTAGGTCACTTTCACAATGTCGAGGATAAAAATTATTGAATTAATGTGTCTTAAAGCGCTATTTGATGGTCGGGAAACGCAAAAATAGTGTTTATCTTAAAGATAAGTAACAAATAGCCTATACAGAACTAATCCGTACACTGACACAGGCCCTTAATCCTCTTGCTTCTAAGTACATGTGTGAGGTATGAGAACATCATTCATGGGAGTGTTCCGTGTGATACTGACTGTGACGATTCGTGTTATAGATGTAATTCGGTAAGCATGTCATAACTCACGTGGGTAACTTCGTTCGTTCTCGTGACGTCATTTCTTCTTGGGAATATCGTTACTGTCTAAAGGTGCTCTTAGACGGGCATTTGTTAGCAGTCGGTTGTAAAAAAAATACTAGGGCAATATAGAGCAATCTTTGGCAATTTTTAAAGAGTTATGTAACCGATATGTTGCTAATTTCTCGGTAATAATTCTAAGTAGCATCAAATAATTATATCGATTGCTGAATTTTAAACAATAATGTATAAAAGAGATATTTAGCAACAAATATCGTTACAACCTACTGTCGCATTATGGAACAACTTGATAATCCCATAGGAATTTACTGAATACTAAACAATAAATAATATTCCTTGCCGTGGTACGGGAAGCGACGCGCGAGAAGATAAGCGAACTGGAGCATTTGCTATAAGCATCTAAAAAAGATTGCTACTTAAATTGCTTAAATTATACCTCAGACAACAGCTGTTGCTCAATTATTGCCCAAAAATTGTCATACTGCTGATCGCCTGCAATTGAGTCTCAGAAATTCCGTTTCTAATAGGAGTGCCTACGCTTGATTAAGTCCATTGACAATTATAACTAATTATTATATTTCAACAGTATATCATTAACTTTTATAATGGTCTAAGGCCTAAGGTATTTAAACTTTATTGCACAGATAAAAAAATACATACAATAGGTGGTCTTGATGCCATGATGCATTATTTACCAGTCGATCATAACAGATATGTTTTGTGAGCGATGCGATAAAGACATACATAAAAAACATAAACTACATAAAAATGCAGAAACTAAATACCTACTATCATATTATACACATAAACTAAATACTATCATACATAGACTACATAGGCATGATGATACATAAATAAATAAATATGATGACGATAAGAGATTAGAAGAATTCAAGTAGATGGTTGCAATTTGCAATTGACGAAAATGAGCGCGTTCTTGAAAGAGAATTTACATGGTACTCGTTTGATATTTTCGGAAAGCGAGTTCCAGAGCCGGATGGATTGAAGAACAAAGGAGTTGGAAATAAAACCAGAGTGGTGAGAAGGGGTGGAGAAGTAAGTACATAATATGGTACTTAAAGGTTTAAGTATAGTATTATTTGTACAAATTCTGTTATTTGTTAGCCACTCAATACTATTTAAAGTTCATTCAGTAAACAAAGTTTTGTTCGTTACGATGCGGATTATGCAAATGTATTCAAAATAAATCAGGAATTCCGATATACTGCAATTTCCGAGCGTAAATTTTATCTATTTGGTCGGAAGATAATCGCAGTTTGTTGTTATTATGGGTTATTTATCTGAAAGTTATTAATGCGTTTAATTTGAAACGATATAATTAATACGACATGTTCTTATTTATCTGAAAGATACATTATTTTATAATAGATGCAGATAATTTACCTATAGTAACAGCAAGTAAGTCGAGAACTTATTAACGTATCACAAAATGGCATATTTAAATCTATGTTGTGACCTTACAATTTAAAAGCAGTTGTACTTACAATAATTTTAAGGCAGTTTAGCCTGCCGTTGACTAAAAAAATCTTTATAAAACATAGTTTCGCTTTTAAATTTTTTTCATTTTAGTCAAAATGAAAAAAAAAACCTGTTTACTTTAAGTATCTTCATTTAAAGCTAAGTCATCATTTAGCTTTTTGTCGATATATAGATTCAATAGCCGAAACGTCAATGACGCCCGTTGGCACCGGCATTTTATATATTTTATTTAGGATGTTCGGTAGAAAATAAATCAAAAATAGGTAAAAAATCGACTTCAAATTGAATTATTACGGTCTTAATAAGTTGTTTAAGTGTTATTAATGCCTGATATCAGTTACTTTAAATTGACTAACTTAATTTGACTTTCTAGAATCATGACATGACCTAGTACTCGTACTTTCTAGAAATGGGACAAAGCAAGGTATTTCATTATCTCAAACGTTGCATTTGGGAGTTTTGTGCCTAAAATTTTGAGGTTTGGCCCTTCCCATGATACACATTAGTTGGGAGCATAAGGTACTTAAAAATCAAAGTACCCTCAGGGTCGTTCCGTTTCGCTCGAAGGCTGCCGCTCACCTTGCCACATAAATCTTTATGCGATGACGTGCTTTTAGGAGGGCGTTACGCGTAGCCGAATGTTTTATGATCGCAAAGGTACTAGTGATGAAGTACCTACTTAGATAAATGCTAAAACAAAGGAGGCATATGAGCCCCAATTAACTGTTTCTAAAGGGAACTTGTTAGACGAAAGACTGATATTAATAGATACTGTAAGACAAAAATGTTTTTATTAGTACACTTTATGAATGTGCCGCGGGCGCTTGTCATATTTCGTTCTATAGAGCGCAATACATTTTCGTCTATGAGTGCAGCGAACTCGCGCCCTAGCTACTTGCTATATCAAGTATGTTCGCAGATGACTTGTCAGTGACTTTTCCATGCACAAATTCCACTGAACTTAATACTTCCTTAGAAAATACACTATCAAACATAACATCATGGCTAAAAGATCATAACTTACTCTTAAACTTAAATAAAACTAAAATAATGCAATTCAGACCCTTCCAAAGAAAAACTTTAAATATAGATTTCACTTTTCAAAATCAAAAAATAGAAACCGTAGAAACTTTCACTTTACTAGGAATAAATATTATTACTCAATTACTCAAATATTGATACTCATCTCAACTGGAAAAGCCACATTATAAACACCTCCATTAAACTGGCAAGATTCACTTACGCTTTGCTTCAACTAAAGAGAGTCACAGATTATAACACCACCAAAATGGCCTACTATGCGTACGCTTATTCTTGGCTTACATATGGAATAGTATTATGGGGAAACAGCACGGAAGTACACTACCTGTTCATAAAACAAAAAAAAAATGCATCAGAATATTAGCAAATATAGACGGACGGACGAGCTGTAGACCTTACTTTAATAAATTAAAAATTCTAACACTTACATCTATCTATGTACTCGAAATATGTAAATTTGTCAAAAAAAATATGCACTTCTTTCCAATCTACTCCAGACCATCAAATTTGAGACAGAGACATAAATTAGCCTTCCCGAACTCAAAATTAAAAATTCATCAAAACGGACCTCACACAAACGCTGTAAAAATTTATAACAAAATCCCCGCAAATATAAAACAAATTGAAAACTTACACAAATTCAACCAAACTTTAAAAGAACACCTTATTCATAAGTGCTACTATAATCTGCAGGAGTTTTTCGAGGAGATCCCAGATTGATTAATACATTGAATACATTGTGATTTGTTTGTTAAAAAAAAAACTTAATGTAATGCTTATTTATTTATTAGTAAGTTGCTATGCCCTGCCAGGGTTACATGTTACGGGACTAATGAAAATGTAAAACATCTCTCCAACCACATGTGTGCAATAAACAATTTGAATTTGAATTTTCTTTAACATCTACTTCGTCATTTCCCCATCCAGGTCGCTTATGGCAAATAGAAAGATCAAAATATGATTTTCATAGCAAAATTCGTATCGTAAAAATCATGATGTCCCATCACGGGTTTTGGCATCGAATCAAAACCCAAAAGAAAAGAGTAATAACAAAAAAAGTGAAAATTTAATAAATCAATAACTTTCTTTTTCTTATTCATTGAATCCCAATAACGTGCTTTATACAGAACACTCAATGAAAATGAACACCCTAAAAAACATTCCAATACAATGATGTACTTAGATGTTTACAAGATGACAAAAAGCGTAAAATAAACTAAAAGAAAATCCATCAGCGACTAGACCTCTGATATCCCGAGGCCAGAACAGGCTCGCAATATCCTGTGGGATCGCGAAGAGAGTCTGGCGAAAACAGCTCGATAAAGGAGCAATTATTAACATTGTCATTTGTCAATTCACAGAAGCGTCTTTGGACGAGGTTTTGAACAGTTTACAGGGAACAAAAAAACCGGAAAAATGCAAGCACGATGTGCCTTACGAATCTAATTTTGAATGTAGATAAAACATATTGTAAGTTTAATTGCTATTATTGTTTGTATAAAACAAACGTTCAGTGCGCGAGTCTGATTCTCATTGGATCTGCAGGAAAAAACAGCCCTTAGCATTATTTATTTAATTAATGGGGTAAACCTAACAATTATCATCATTTTGTTTTTATTGAGACATAAAGAATCTTTAAACCTTATTTATTACTATATAAATAATTTCTTCTTAATTCAGCCGTAGCTACAAATACGTCACGTTGTAAAAATAATTTTCAAGTACCAATTACTGGAATTTTGTCTAAAGTAGTTCTTTGTTTCTTTAAGAATTCGCTCTAGAGTGTAGTCTAGAGGTTGATAGGTCATATCACTTCTTACTTACCTATTATGCTAAACATAACTAAAATGAAACTTCAGATGCTAATTACTCTTTACTTGGTAAAGAAACCTGGCTGAAATTAGACATTCAAATAAAACAATAGTACAAATATACGCGAAATCTCTCTTTGGGCCAACGGAATTTCACGCGGGAAATCTTTAGGGCCTATCTTAATATTAAATAAATTCCTATGAAAGGTAACTTCACTAACCGTTGACCCGTTCCCAGAAAAAAAGGACTACCAAAAGGTTACCGCTAACAAAAGTAATAACTTGCCGGGACTTGCAAAATTAAACAAAGGCCCGTAATTATGAATGCCAATCCACTTACAATTAGCCGAAGGGAATAATGCTTTTGTATTATTTTCTTACCTTTGCCTTGCAATTTAATTTAATTTAATTTAGGCAACTTTGAACATTATTTGAGTTAAAGGTTAATTTCGCCTGTAATCCAGGAGTTAGAAAAGCAATTGTTTTAGGTAGTGATTAGATAATGATACAAAAGGAACTAGGCTAAATTATTTTTTAAAAGTCATGTCGGTAATTAATTAAATAATCATCTTTTTCGACTAAGAAAAAAATAGGTATTTCTATATTGTTAAAATGCTCAATAGTACGTACTTAAGTGTTTTCAAAACAAAGAGTCACACAGACAAGTAAAATAATTACTGGAAATCTTTGTAGTTTTTTAAACTCAGCCAGAGCTAAGGTAGAGATTTAATTGTGTATTCATATGAATGGTGTTACTATATATCGAAAAGTTTTCATGATATACCTACATGTAAATTGTCATATCAAAAAAATTTCGTCAAAAGAGTTTTAGCCACATTTTTGTGTCGAGTTTCTACAGCAATAATGGCAATTAAACACAAACAAACAAACACTACCACGTACGTAAGGCCTCGTACCGGCAAGCGCAGCGTGGGACGTCCACCCACAAGGTGGGCAGACGACCTGGTTAAGGTTGCAGGACGATGCTGGATGCAGGCCGCTTTCAATCGGCCGATCTGGAAGTCACTGGGGGAGGCCTATGTCCAGCAGTGGACGTCCTGTGGCTGAAATGATAAAACAAACACTCAGTACATAAGTCTGACTCGCATTAGATTTGCAGCAAAAAAACCCTTCGTATCTTTTACATATTGGCTCAACCCGCTCTTCATGGAGTTAAGCAAGCATGGTTGAAGACAACTTAGTTTTAAATCAGAATAAATTTCTTGATTTGATTACATAGTAACTAGAAAGAGAGTGAGAGAGAGGGATAGAGAGAGAGAATAAAAAGGAACGGGCTCTCTCTCTTTCGCAAGTGAAGGTAGAAAAAGCGTTTGAAAATAAGATACCTAACGCCTATGGTCCCGCAACAAGTTAAATAAAATGTGGTCCCACCTTTGCCGTCTGCCACGTACCTTCTCTTAAAAGTCCAATAACGCAGGTTATTGCTCATGAATCAAATAAATTGCCAAAAGATCGCGATTTTTTGCCAACCCCGCCGTGCAAAATAGATTTCGGCAATATTTTTAAAATATTGCGAGTTTAGTGTTTCTTTATTGTATGTAAATGTAGCGTCAATGTGTTCCTATGTACGTGTTATCAGTAGTAGCTATCTATCATGTAAGCAAAAGTTCTGGCTAATCTTCGTAACTCTAAAACATTTGGATGAAATTTTTAATGATTATAGTAAACTTATATTTCTTTTTTAGACAGTTACTTTCAATTTAAAGTGCTACTCATAAGAAGCTAGGCTGGGCCAATAGTACCTAAAATAAACAAAAACAGACGAAAAACGAACAGAACGAAAAAAAAATTAATTATCGAGTGAACGGGTAAATGTGTTTCACATACTTACATCACTTTTATTACGGGGAATCAATTCGTCTGAATATTTTTTTTTCTTTGAATCAAAATATTGATGTCATGATAATAATATTCATCTTTTCATAAATATCAGTTGGTAGACCATTCTGTTAAAACAATGATTTTGTTTTATAAATCCACTTGTATGTTTCGTTTTCACCAGTTTTTACCAGCCTAAAAGACTGAATTAGTAATATCCAGTTTCCCAATAAAAAATACAGTAGAAACCTTTTACTGAACGTAACTAAGTATCTTTATTTTGCTCACATTCTCTACGAGTACAAACAAACTACGCATTACCCCCAAATATCCTCTAGTGTAATCCAAAACGCGTGAAATATTTACGAGAACATTTTTGCAAGTAACGTCGTTTCGTACGCAAATAGGGCACGGCCGAAACATTAACCGGCGCACATATAAATCAGACGCCAATCTGAGCACGCTGTCTTCAATCATTGCGGGATTTTCCACGAGACATCCCATTTCCGAAGCTGCTGCTCAAGAAATAACAAGAACAGCCAGTTTAAAATGTTTTAGAAAGAGACAGAGAGATTCAAAATGACATGTAACATGATTAGACAGTTTACATAACACAATACACATTTAAGATTGCTGGTAGCCGCTGGATGCAGGTCACTTCCAACCGGTCAATCTAGAGGTCACTGGTTGAGGCTTATGTTTAGCAGTGGACGAAATGGTGATGATGATGATGTAAACACATTAATCTCTTATCCCAGCAAAACGAGACTAGTTTTATTATGTAACGCAGTTTTTGTGTAAATGCACTAATAAACTTAACAAAGAATACTAATCCAGAATTTATAAATAATAAAAAATATTAAACAAGCATGTGCTCATATTTTCAGATTTGCAGATAACCATTCTGTAAGCCAAGTGATGGCTATATTATATGCAAAGCATTTCTCTACGATATCGATTAAAGATTGTGGAGACGCATAGTAAAACGAGCTGTTTGTATAACTGTGGAAATGGGCAGGGCACAGATCCCGAACGTTTATTAGTCTAAAATATATAAAAAAACCCCTCATGAATTCCCAATTGTTTTGGAGCCGATTGCGCTATCAGATTGTTTTATAGCAGTTTACTACATTTTTAACTTCTATGGCAAGGTTTAGTCACCTTTATTATTATTTAGGCTATAACACATAACTTTGTAACACATTGTGTGAATATTTTTTATCTAATTCGTTTAGTCTACCGCCACGTTAGTCCGTGGGCAAACAGTAACAATTTTGGCCGCCTTGCGAGATAAATTCGACTCACGTGTTTTGCTAAGTGCTACTTATGTAAGTATGTAGTATACATAAGTAGAACTGGGCAGGACACGTGAAGACGTTCTTTACAATCATGTTGGCAAATTATATTAAGATCTTATCTGATGTCCTGATTTTGAAACTCAGAATGCTTTTTAGCCCTTTAACAATCCTCGTATTAGGACTGTTAGCATTATGATTTAGACGTAGACCCGAGTCTGGCGGAATTTGGGACTTAACAGTGATTGCTTCAAATAGTTAGAGGATCTAGTCCAGCAGTGGGATAGTGCGGTGTTAGTTTTAAAAAAGGCTAAATTGCAAACCAGCTCAAAATCCAGGATGTAATTAAATTAAACTATCTTTATTGCTAGAAAGCGTTTTTATATTTATACTTACTTGGAATTACATTTAATTGGTGTGATCGTGGAAATTTATATTATCGACAGCTAAAAGATTAAATTATTTTTTCAGAATGTGCTGGCTGTTTTGACAGGCTTGTTGTACTACAAATATGAACAAATCGCGGAAGACATTTAGAACCAATCTATGCGTAATAATGTATTAGCTAACAATATAGGTAGCTTCATGAATATTATTTTGTCACTATTTTATGGACTGCTGAAATAGCAGCATATAAATAGCACATAATAAGATTGAAGTGTATAATGGATTATTATCCATATTTTCCGTTCGTTTTTTAAACATAAGTTGTTTCAAAAGTTTCTCTTGATATTTTAATAATTCCCAAAAGGCATAAACCTCTGCCTTCAGGCTATGAAATGGCAAGAGTTTATATACAAAATAATTGTTTCTATATTTGTCTACGAGTATAGCAAAGTCCACTTAAGTTGGCAGCTAAACTAAACCAAATGCTGTAAACTGGTCACTTTTAGGCTTAATTCTGCAATTCAATAGGTTAATGCTAAATTTAAATATTATTATCAAGACCTTACAATTTATACAAAAATATTTTATATACAAATCGCCAAAGTATAAGTTTTTCTGCGCACACACAATGTATGTGATAATTATGTTGTCCAATTATAATTGTTATACAAGGTGTAACAAAACCATCTTCGATCCAAAAAGGGGGTTATTCTGGTGCTCAAATACTTTCAAGGACAAGACTTCTTTGAAATACTAAATTTTTAGCATTTTCAGACATACCCACCCGAACCAATTTAGAAAAACTATTTTTCTGAATTGACCAAAACCGTAATTGAACCTAGGACTACGTCTATCGACTCCTACCCAATTGAATCATTATTATTATAAGGCTGAATCAATGAATAAGGTCATGTAATTACAGATAACAGCACGTCATGGTATCCAAAACCACACCTCGGACAATCGCGACAAAATTTACGAGTATGAAACAAATGCGTTTATTAGCACACAGTCATAAGCTCGTGCAGGTGAACGCGTATGCTTGTGTGAGTGACATAATATTAAGCTCAAGGGCGCACTGCGGCCAGGCCGCGGCGGCCAAGTCGCGGTGGCCACCGAAATATAACATCAGTATGCATTGTATCACATGGACAGAATAAACGCTTTCGAGATGTGGTGCTATCGCCGGATGCTTCGGATACCCTGGACCGCTTTCCGTACAAATGAATCCATCTTAAGCCAACTACGGATCAAAGAACGTTCTCAAGCGGTACTTACGCTATTTCGGCCATCTCGCACGCAAGCCGCATGATAACCTTGAAAAGAACATATTATTGGCAAAAGGCAGGGTAAAAGACCACGTGGCCGCAGGCCGACACGATGGTCTGATCTACTTAGTAAAGACCCTGGAAATGCCATTTCACGAGGCGCTCAGACGAGCGCAGGATCGCGAGGGCTGGAGACAGCTCATCACCGAGGCGACTGCATAAACAGGGTCACGATCCTCAACCATGAGGGACCGACTATGGAGAAGGAAGCATTGTATCATTAGAGAGCGCGCACTTAACCGCACGCGGCCACACGCGGCCACACGCGGCCAAGTGCGCGCACTGATGATACAATGCATACTGATGTTATATTTCGGTGGCCGCAGCGACTTGGCCGCCGCGGCCTGGCCGCCAGTGCGCGCTTGTACTATAAGACATGCTAGGGATGGCGCCATTTAGATTTAATCGTAGTGCGTTCGGGAACGCATAAGGCTGCAATATGAAATACATAATGACCTTGTAATAGCAACGCAGTACTCATTATTATACTATGCTAACAAAACTCAAAATTATTCAATCAATTTTCAACTTAATTTTAAAGCAATAGAGTTTATTATTCATTGGGAAAAGACAGTTTGTGGTAACTTGATGTTCGGTTTAGGTACTGAACAAGACTTAAATATTCTACTTCCCTTTATCAAATAAAATATCGAATTATGCCTGCAGATATATTTTCACTGCATTTCGAATATGTTGATTAGTATAATCCAATCGTCATCTACCTTCCATTTATTCAGATGAGTGGTCCAGAGCTCCCAACCCGACAACCCAAAGGACCGTAAAAGTCACGGCTAATTATATTTCAAAAACACTCTACAAAAGCGCATTGGATTTGTTTTAAATAAGTTTGAGGATAAAAATTGGTCAAGCGTAAGTTTCACTTGTAAAACCAGTGTTCTATGTTGAATTTAAAAAAATAATAATTGAAAGCAGCAGAAAGTATTTTTTTTGCTTTAAAAAATTGTGTTGTAAAGCATAGAAGAGAGGCGGTTGAAGATGCTTTAAATTATCTTTAAAAACATTTCAATTATTTTAATCTAACTCATGTTTTCGCGATGAATACGATTCGATCTATGATAAAATTTATTTTTTTAACTAAATTAACTTTATATAAAAACTATTCATTAAAAGGTTACTTTGGTCATTTAAAAAAAATATTTACGAATCATGGTGCATGAAATACACACAAATACTTACTTCAAGATCGAAGGTATAAGCTACACCGTTCAATCATTCGAAGTGAGAATGTGTGTGTTATCCAAAGCGCGTTGAATATAACTGATTTATAATTATGCTAATGATTTATTGTACCCTAATATGATCAGCCCTTGGAAGTCCACTGCTGAAGATGGACCTTTAATATTACTATGAAACGTCACAGCGAGCGGCTCTGAAGGACCACTATGAAAAATTATCGTTCGTTCGGACGTAACAAATTGATACCACCTCCTTGCATCAATCCTTTGAAAAAATTAAGAAAAATGTAAACATTAAAAATATTGTACTCTCTTGTGCTCCCTTGAATACTCATCGAATTATAAACTTCAATTTTTTTTTAATTTTGTTAAAAATTTCGAATACGCTCTTGGATGTCGTACTCAATGTAAATAGGACCGTTTTTACAAATTTTAAACGTAACGCCAAAACGAATTGTCAAAGGAACGAGCGAAGCAATATTTTTGCGCCGAAACTCTTAAATATTTGACGGCCAGTCATTGCTACGGAAGAAAATTTAAGGCGAAGGTATATTGATTGAGATAACTGCATAGATCAGTTATAGCAACAGACACCACAATAAGAGAGCAGTCAAGAAGCGCTGCGTCTGATCTGAATCCGAAAAATATCGGTCCGAAAAAGCCGTAGTGCTGTTTGACGACCTCCGTAGCCGAGGGGCGATCCCCGGTCGGATCAATATAGAAAACGAACTTTTCTATATTGTGTCGGGTCTGGGTGTTGTGATTTTCCACCCTGATGACTTTGCACCAAGGTTCACGGGTGCGAAAACGGTCTTAAAGTGCATGCAAATTTTAATTACTTAGTTTCTGTTATGTTTATAGCGGTCAACCAAGCGTGAAATATATCTATTGCTACTGCAGTACTCTCAAAAGGCAAAAAAAATATGGGTAGTATGTTTCTTTTGACATTGGAATCTGAAACAAATATCACCTGATTTATATTACTTGCCTTTTATGTAGTTAATCAGTAATCTAATGACTAATATTTCATAACAGAGAACTTCTCTAAAATTGGTCTTAGTTAGGTAAATATAATTGCTTGCGATTGTGGAGTGTCTAGAGAGATAAGTTGTCTTAAAATACAGTCTGCTCTGGATCCGGAGAGGAATGATGATAAAAAAGGAAAATTTCTCTTTGACTTTATTAGCGATTTGTTGGTAGTCTTCGGGGAATAAATAAAAACTCGGTTTATAACATTATGCTGGAGGTACAATCCTCTTTGAGCAGTAATAAAATATCTTGAGGTGTTTCCATTTCTTTTATGAGCCACCTTCAATGGAAAACAGGTTAAGTAAATAGATAAAAACGTAAAGACCACAATTTATATAAAAAATATTTTTGTTGCATAGAGTTTTAGCAACTTTTTAATTTCACAATAATCAGTTCAGTAGTTTCGGCGTGAAAACGTAACACACAGAGAGACAGAGCAGGGGCGTGCGGTGCATATAGGCAATTAGGCAGTGCCTACCTGGTAAATGAAATAAGGTAGGAAGTAGCTACTTACAAATCTATGTCATTGATGAAAACCACTGATTTTCATTAATAAAATACTTAAGTACTAGTACTAGAGTACTTAAGTATAAGTAAGTAGGCAGTAGACTGCCTACCTCAAAATAAAGCCAATGCCCGCCACTGAGATAGAGTTACTTTCGCATTTATAATATTAGTATAGAGTAAGGTAGTCAGGATTATGATACAAGTGTGCTAAGTTGGTCATTACACACGAGGCATTATTGTAAGCGCGAGCAAAAGGCGAGCGCGGTAAGGATGCTGAGTGTGTAATGATCAATGAACATGAATTGCATACGACGTTTTTCAACACAATTGCGAGAAAAAAAACAAACTAAAAATACCTTCTCCGAATACGACATGGCGTTTTTGCTGTTTTTCCACTAATTGAAATTTATCGTAAGCCGTCACTTGCATTTCGTGATATGATAAGTATTTCCGGCGGGGTAGAATTAATATTTTGCTCGTCTTTACTGTTTGAAGTAGATTTTTGATATTTACTAACCACACAGCACACAGCAACAACTTTACCAAATATTTACGGAAAATGGCGCGTAAGTTTGGTTTTTTTCGCGCGCCGCACTTCTGATGTGCGCGCAGATTCAAAACGCACAGGAAAAACCGGCTGTTCAGGCGCAGCAATATAAAAAATAAAATAAACTATAAATTAATGTTTCTTAATACGATAGTTAATTTGTGTCTGTGGCGGGCATTAGTTTTATTTCGAGGTAGGCAAAAAATGGTTTCCTTCAATGACACACATTTGTAAGTACCTACTGCCTACCTCATTCCATTTACCAGGTAGGCACTGCCTAATTGCCTATATGCACCGCACGCCCCTGATTTATGATCATAAATATTCAATTTGATGAAATGAAATGTTTATTTGTCATCTTAACCCTTAAATAATTTCATATTCATAAAAATATTCAATATTCTTAGACATAAACTTATGCTGAAATTAAAAAAAGTTTATTTTACCGCACTTGTAATGTTTTTACAGCATAAGGTTGGTAATATGCTGACTTATAAACGGTGTAGGCAATAGGAGTCAATTTAAGAGCAACTGTGTTGAAAAATACTTTTTCATATCTCATACTCAGAAAGTAGTGTTTGTTTAATCCGAGTAACGGGTGGAAAATGCTTCTTCCCACCTTTGGCCGGGAAAGACTCATAGTAATTGCTCCTCTCTAGGGTGGGAACAAATTAAAAAAAAATAACTAAAATTGACTGAACAGGCTGCAAAAAATCTTACATAATTATAAGATAATTGCCACGGACTTGAGAGTATATAAACAGTGTGAAAAAAAAACTAAGCAGGTCCTCCCCGGGCAGTGATGCGGTGTGTTCCATATTTAAAATTCTAAATTGACTATATAATTTGGCGGGATACTAACTCTGCAGGCTGTATCGAAATCTCAATTTAAAAGACTTATATGTTATTAAAAACGAGTTCAGCAGATTCTGAAACGATGACCCCAGATTCTGATAAAGACGAGGCAAAATTAAATATAGTTTTTACTTTCTTTATATTTGAAATGAAAAGTAGAGTGCTTATCACGGGTGAAAGACATCAATTCCTGCCGCCTTCGCTGCGCTCGGGTGTCTAAATACCTCGTATGGGAATTGATTCCTTCGACCCTCGTGTAACAATAAGTTATTATAATGCAAACCTTGTTTTCACCACCACTACATTATACAATTCTAAAGAGTTGAAAAAATATTTTTTACTAATAAAACTACTGCTTTTACAATGGGAACTAAAATAACTTCTAGTAATAGTTGGTTATATAGCTGTTAAGCTATTGCATAAAATAAAGCTTTGTAAAAGCTCTCGAGATACAATGTTGTTACATTGCGTAGAATTCTTACTTTAATGAAGTTACGTACGGTCAGAAACGTCGTTAATGCATGAATAAATATAATAGTAATTGGATACAATTTTGACAACATTTACAAAGTTTGTGATACAAAAACCTTTTTAAGGAATCTTCATCGGAACATTGAAATAAAATCAATAGTTATACTCGGTACATGATGCTTCATAGATTGTGATCCCAATTAATGGTTTATTTTTATAGTCGAAAGAGCCACCCATCCACTTACAACAGCGTTAGTTGATTTACTTTGGTGACCAGACTAAAAAATCGCTATGCCGCCACGCCACTAAGATGGAAACTGTAATTATAAAAGCTAATGACTCAATCTCCCGAATTTCCACTGCCAACCGTACAAACTTGCAAAGCGACAGGATATTAAAAGTATTAAAGAATCCCTCGAGTGCGGATAACTGAAAAGTGAAACTTATTTCATTATGCGAGACTTACGCTGAGCCGAGACGTGGAGTGCTCTATCACACTAAACACGTAACGTTTTATAGCAGTAGCTCATCTTCTGACAAACGCTTAATAGATGCATCATTATTATTTCAGCCACAGGACGTCCACTGCTGAACATAGTCTTCCCCAGTGACTTCCAGATTGGCCTGGGAAGCGGCTTGTATCCAGCGGCGTCCTGCAACCTTTACCAGGTTGTCTGTCCACCTTGTGTGTGGAGGTCTCATGCTGCGCTTGCCGGTACGTGGCTTTCATTCGAGAACCTTTCTGCCCCATCGGCCGTCAGTTCTACGTGCTATGTGTCCACTGCTACTTTAGCTTGCTAATCCATCGGCTTTTGTTCGTTCACGGATTTCCTTATATCTGATTCGATCTCATAAAGGAACACCTAGCATTGAATGCAAATATCCTCGATAATAAGAGACCCGAGCTTGCATTCGATTCACATTCGATCCATATTCGGCCCTTGTCCTATCCGTATCAATCCTATCCATTTCCAAGAAGTGTTGCTGATCTAAAATTGCTATTAGCGTTAGCGTCCGTATAGAGCTGGGGGCGGGGCGTCTTACACTACGATTTCTAAGGCGTGGTCTTCATATGGGAACGCGTTTATAAAAAAAAAATAAAAAAAACAAGTAAGCTTCGGTTTGTCATAATGTTAACTGTGGCTCTGTGCGCTTCTCATCACTGGACCTCTTTCTTATAAGCCAACGTTTTATATTTTAACGTCATTTTATGGCCTTTTTCTGTTGTGATACACAAAAGGTACTGCGTTATTTTATAAATGCAATTATTACTTAGGTGGCTTTAAAGAAAATCTAAAAATTGGAGTTAAATGAGCATAAAACCAAAAAGTTTCGTAATAAAATAACTTAAATAATCTATGTTGAAACTATTTTTTTTTTTAGAGGAATGACAAAAACCTAACATAACATAACTTTAAGTAGGTACTTTAAAATATGTATTCAAAGCTACATGATTCCTAAAATCGTTTGGCCCACTTACCCACCAGTTCAAAATGTATTCCAGTCGTAACATAGTATGCAAATTAAATACACCGATCGAAAGGCATATCTCATTCAAGGTAATAAATTACAAATTTTATACGCTGTAAAACTGACCCCCACCTGGGTTGCACCTAACCCCCCTCCACTTTTAGAAAGGTGTAAAACTTTTATGTGCTGTAAAAATCCGACACTTATGCTTAGATTGTGATTTGGATTATTTTATTCGATTCACCTTTTTAATCCGTTGTAAAATGTTTGTGCGAGAAATAAAATTTAAACAGTTTTGGTGTATGGGAGTTTTATTTGTTCAATCTTGATCGACTATTGTATTGGTATTGTTTTATAACATATTTAAAGATTTATTGTAATGAATATAATATATAAAATAACGTAAGTTTTTGAGAATAGTTGACTGAATATTGATCAAAAATCACGCTACAGCTTACGATTACAATTGGCAAGATGGTGCGAGTAACGTTTATAAACGTAAGGATAGTGCCTACCGTCGCTTTTCATTAAAATATAGAGTAGAAAATGGCGGCCCTCGCTACTGAGGTATTACACCCACCGCATTTGATGTGCATTTGTTTCATAGAGGTGCAAACCTTTACAGCTGTGGAAAATTTGAAACTGCACTGCAACCACACCGTCTCGAAACCGCAACCTATTTGTAATTACATTGTGCTCCTAAGCAGCTCCTAGTTCTGTTCCAGCATGAAGATATTGTATTATTGAAACCAGTATCTTTATTATTTCGTGCCATTTTTATGCCATGGTTTAAATGGTCGATTTAGCTATTGCTACAAAAGGATCATGACCATGATTGGAGGATTGTATTCAACCCAGATAAGGAACGGGACGTACTTATAAGACTGTAAATAGTCAAATCGATAGGTTTATTTGGCTTTAAGAAGGTATCATCTGTCGTCTTCTAACAAAATTTAATGACCTTATTTATATCTCCTTCTCGCACTACAAACAATATTTCTTCTAGTAGGTAATTTTAATGCTCAATTACAGCAAGTTTGTCTATGAAACCAATATCAAAATAGCAAAAACAAACATCCCCAAACTATGCCGTCACCCATATGCCATCAATTAAGGTTAATTTTAAATAAGTTATTTAGGAACTTATATTCTAAAAAATTTATAAATATTTTCTAGCAATATACGAAATAAAAAAAATAAAATTTAACTAATCAAAAACGTAAAATACAATTTGAGGTTGTAGTTTTTTTTACCGTAAGATACTTACAACATTGTAACTAATAACGGCGAAGAAATATTCCTCGAAGTATTGATAGAAAACATTATACTTAAAGAATGTCCCGACATTGTAATGGGACTGTCAAAACGGGTCTTTCCTTAATATTTTCTCAGAATATACAATAGATTGGATCTGTATTATTTTTCCCCGATATCCTCTTACTGAAACTAGTTTTTTGTACCACTCAGAATAATGAAAAACGTTGTTTCAATTGTCAGGGGAATGTCGTATTTACCGTCATTTGCGGAAATACTTAAAGATATTTTCTGGAGATGAATAATATTGAGATTTAAATTTCCTTTTGAATTACAATAATTTGCATTGATAGCACGTAAAAAATAATAGTGGATATTTGTTACAAGTTTCTGTTAATTTTATGGAATCGTTAGGCTATATTAGCCTTGACTGTGGTGGACTCGTTAAACGCAATTTTTAGATCGCATAATAGTCCAACAGTAAGTCTACAATTATTAAGTAGTAATTTAAAAGATTAATCGATGTTAGATTCCAAATACAACCATACTAAAAACAAAGCTGGTACAATGAAGACTAAATAACGGAATTATTATCATAAAATGTACCTGTAGTTTTATTTCGGGGATAAAATCAAAAGGCACAAGTATCAATTGACAACTTTGGGTGTGTAATGTCCTGTTACTGTTAAAAAGGCTAGTTGACAACGCCGATCAATTAATATACTTTTTATAAGCCAAAATACACTGTATCTTATAATTTGTATCACAATGGCAAGCTGTTCACTAAACCTAATCGCCTAAATTATTATTGATTTCGAAGCAATTTTTGAGATGGTACGGTCACGTACTGCGTAGAACCGAGGATCATGTCGTGAGGAAGTGCCTTTCTATGGCTTTTATGAAGAGGGAAGAGGAAGACCTCAGACCACCTGGCTGACGAATGTCTAGAGAGACATGAAGGAACTGGGTCTGAGGGAAGAGGACGCCCAGCGACGGACCACGTGGCGTCGCATGATTGGAAAAGCCGACCTTGTGTAGCAGGAAAAGGAGAGGCCAAAGAAGAAAGAAGAAGAAGAAGCAACAAAATCATATATTTGATACTGTAACGGGTACTGGGCCAAAAATATATTGTTTGTTTTAGTAAATGATATATTATATTAGAATTTTTAAAATGGTGTCTGCATCTTAATGAAGGGTGTGTGTAATGGCTCTTAATAAAGTTATATCGAATTTTCAAGCGATGCCCGCTTACTTCGCGCGTAATAACAAAGAGTATAAAACAGTGCTTAGACGACCGAAATTCCGTCTCGCGAACGATTACAAGAAAAGTTTTGAGCTAAAATTTATCGCGAGGACGCTCAGTTATTTTTCAATTTGGTAGATCTTCGAACTCGTTTAAAAGTAGGTAGTTTAAGCGATTACGCTTGAAATGCTAAACTTTGTTATTGGGATAAAAAGGAGGTAATGAGAGCCGAAACAACTTGCCGGCTTATTTCTTTTAACTTTGATTGTGTTTTTGATGCGATTTTGTTTTTTGGAAGTTAAATTGCTAAACTGCAAAATAACATTGGTTTAACCGTGAAATAATTATGAACTAACTAACTATCTGTCAACATTACTTTTCACAATTCATGTAGTTACCTATTGCTTCACATAGTTAGATAAAAGATGTAACATACCTTTTATCAACATATGAATCCTTAAAGGACAACACAGATATACAATAAGGTAAATCCACAGATTTTCATCACTAAAACACTTAAGTAAGTATCTACTGCCTACCTCGAAATAAAACTAATGACCGCAACCAATGAATCTACACATTTTCTCTATAGGTGTATCAATAAGATAATTAGGCAAAATTGCTTTTTTTATTACTTAGGTATGTCATTTGACTAGCCCACAGAATGGCACTTACATTTGAATAAATGTTTCAAAACTTTTAATTTTTGATATGGCACAAAATTTACAGTGGATCCAGGTCATCGCTTTTCACTGCTATCCCAAGGGACCTGACGCCAGCGAAGTTCACTTAATGACCAGCCATACTTGAGCCCTGGATTTTTTCTTGTAATTATATTGAATTTTAATCAAGGCTTCGTCAATCCTGAAATATATGCACATAATTTACATTATACATTCATATTATATTTTTAAATTAAAAAAAAAATCACATTTTAATAAACTTTCTCTAAGGGAGTTTTTTACTGCTTATAAGTATAAAAATAACTTTACAATGCCATTAACATTGATTTCCTTAAAAGTTCCATGATCCCAATTTTATCTCTAGATTTTCCTACACCTACAGCTGATCGGCCATCCGAATTCCAAATATAATAATCATAAATATTACGCAAAATAGGAGTTTTTACCTACATACTGCATTTATAAGGATTCGTGCTACGTGCTTTTAGCATTATTCAGAACATAGGGTATGTTAACGTGTTTCATTTTAGCATACTACGTATTAAACTATAGCTATCCAGACCTCCGTTGCCCTTAACAGGGAAACCATACCATCTTAGACCATGGCTACAAGACCTGTGTTAACTGAATGTGTAGGTTTTCTAAAAATATTTCACATCACTGCCGAAAAAGTGTTATAAATCAGAATATACGCTGTAAGAAAATCTAATTTTGCTTATCATATCCCGCACTGAGCCTGCATGGACGAGTATGTGGTCAAACCTAATCATAGTTAAAATAAGGCATGTGCCTTGCAGTAGGATGTATTTTAAGGTAATCACGCATCTATAAACACTGCAAGACCTAGCAACCATCCGCATTATACGACCGATGCACTCGCTGCTTGCGCTGAGCGCGGCTAGGTGCGCGAGGTTCCATACGATTTTATACAAATTCTAAAATGCAATGACTTTGGTGGTTGCGGATCTTACAGTGTTCATTGATGCGCGGTCACCTTTAGGCTTATTTAACCTTTTAACCTTGTCATAAACATATTTGTTGTCATTCCTAAATTAGAACTGTCCCTCGTTAATTTTAAACGATTAGCAAACTTAGATTATCTTTTGTAAACAAACGCGTTGAAAATTAATAAACCTGCCCAAAAAAACAAAACGCTTACGTTAAGCAATAAGTGGGCGGCTATTTGATAATTTATAAAAGTGCGTGTGTGGGTACCACACACTCGAACACAAAATAAGGGTGCGACATTGGCGGGCATTGGTTATATTTCGAGGTAGGCAGTAGGTACTTATAATGTGTTTTATTGATGAAAATCAGTGGTTTTTATCACTAATCCACATTTGTAAGAACCTACTGCCTACCTCATTTCAATTATCAGGTAGGCACTGCCTAATTGCCCATATGAATTGCACGCCCCTGTGGTGCGATTCACAATGGCATTATAGTAGTGTAACAATTATATCGTGTACCATGTTACAGTGTATTCGACTGTACTCTAGCGAAGTATTTTCTTTTATGTAATTTGTTTTTTTCTTCTGCTTTTGTATCAATGTAAGTAGGGGTATATTTTGCTATGCTAGATGGCCCTCTAGTAAAACAATTTTATCCTCTCGCTCAGTTCGCACACACGTGTGCGCGGGACAATTGTTATTTAATTTGTTATCTTTTTTCCGAGGATACGGGATAAAACACTTTGAGGAATTAATTCGGGTCACTCAATTAATTTTATTTTCCGAGAAACCCAAAAACCAGCTGGATCACAAAAACATTATTAATGTAGTTCATTTTCGTCCAGAAATCGAAAATATATTACTTTATGAACATCCGTAGATCATAAAAAAAGGAATAATTTTGTAATTGGCCCGAATTAATCGCCCTTTAGATTTATTAATAGATGGACTATACTTGAGGCTTGGTGTAGTTTATTCAATGAATTTCAACCAATTTATCTATTGAAAACGCTTGGAAGAATTTCAAATAATGCCTACGTCTTTAATGTTATGGGACGTGTGTTCGAGTCCCACCTGAGGTCAATGATTTTTTCAAGTGTTATTTATCTTTAATAAAACCTTGCATGGAATTGCTAAAAACAAAAATGTACAATGTTTAAGCATTTCTGATCTTAACCAATAGTCAAATATTTGTAAAAATATTTCTATCGGGTGTTGACGGGTAGTATACTACTCAGCTATACATATAGCTACAACATTGATCAGAGATACGCTGGCTTCGACAGCGAGAAGAAACACTTGAGAAATGTCATCGTGTCACGTGACGTCCTCGGTAGTTGGTAAAGCACTCGCCCGGCATGCGATGGGACGTGGGTTCGAGTCCCACCTGAGGTCAATGATTTTTTCAAGTGTTATTTATCTATAATAATGCCTACGTATTTATTGCCAATTTATATCGACGACCGCCTTACCGATCTACTCGGCCGTCCGTTGTAGTGGTTCGCGCTCCGGGATGCGAAGCCTGGCGATTGAGAGTTCGAATCCCGAAGGGGCAAATGTTTGCTTAGTATGGGGCTAGATGATTGGTGTGTTTGTGGAAATAATATAATATTTTATAATTGAAAAACTATCTGCTACGATGATATCAGTCTGTGGATAATTTGACAGCGCCTTTTTTAAGTAAATCAAAAGCTTCAGACCATTACAATTACTTACTTACTAGCTGAATATAAAGGTTTTGTTGCTAATGTATCCGTTTTTCGTAAAGAACATGGACTTGAAAGCATACGCTGATTTCTTAACTTATCGTAAATTTGTTGAATTACTCGAATGTAGAAAACAAACTTTTCTTTATTGTCTCGATTGTCTTCTTTATTGTGTTGTCCCGTGTTGTGGTGCCGTTGTTATTTCTGATTTCTATAACACATTAAGTGCTTTAGCTACTCACTTTAGGTTCTAATTATTTAGGTATACTAAAACATAATTACCACGTTTTAATCAATAACAATTCAGTGGCATCTATAAACCAATCGCTATAACAAATTCCTCCTAACTCAAACAGAACAAACTTTGCCATACATCATACATCTTATCCACATCCCATCTCCGCGACTAATTTCCAAGGAAGTCGCAAGATCCATCAAAACACTCATAACTCTTGCATTAACCACTTCAGAAGCAGCTTTCACCCTACCTCCCTTAAGGCGCAGTCTCGTCAACATGATTAGTCGTCACAGAAAGATGCTGAATGATTTTCTAAGTGCACGCTCATTGTTTTTTGTGTAAGATTTAGTTGATTCATGTTTTAGAATTTTTAAAAAATATTTTACAAATCTGTGCAATTTTTTATCAGAATATTAAGATTCAAAGCTACAATACTGACTCAAATCAATTACACCATAATCATCATGTAGCCAATTGCAGTCTACTACTGGACGTAAGCCTCCTCCAAAGAACGCCAAGGAGCACGATCTCTCGCTTTTTCCATCCAGCAACTAACCAGCCATCGTCTTAAGGTAAACAAATGAATGAAGTGGTTGCTTGCACTACCTAACCCACATCACAACACAAATATCAAAATAAGTTTTTTTAAATCGTATTGCTAAATAGTTTAAGTAAACCGAATAATTAACGTGACATTTATTATAAACATTTCTTCGTTTCAGAAGGTACTAAAATTTGGTTCCAGACGATTTTAGTAAATATTATGTAATTGTCGATCTTATACATTCTTCACGTTAAGTACCTTTAATGCTACTAACATCCTGGAATCAAATAACCATACAATTTGATGATTGAGTTTTTAAGTTTTAATTTTAGTCGCACCAATGAAACTACCCCTAATTATATAGACATTAATCAATCTAACAACAAAAGGGTTCGTTGCGCTCCAAAACCTGCTTAGTGCTCATAATCTGAGGGTATCTTTAGCCAGCCTGTCGATGTTGAAGCTAAAATAATACACAAACATTAAAACAATAACATTATTATTATTAAAACAAGTAAATGAAACCGCTTGAATTTGAAATTGAAAGCGCTTTCACACTAATGCTACTTGGCATCTGTAGTCCGGCCGGTTAAAAAACCGGAAAAATGTCGGGTCACGCGCAATGTGAGGTTCTGTAGTTGCTTGTTTTTTTTACTTCGTTGTTTAAACTACCTATTAATGGATGTACATTTCTCACATTTTTATAAACGACTATTTATCTGGCCGGGTTTATACATCTTCTCACATTTCTAAAAACTCTTATTTTACGCAATTGGATCCCTGAACCATGCTAATGCTTTCTGCCTACCTATGCTTTCTGCCTAAGAAAGCCAAAAGTTTTTCTTAGACAGAAAGTATACCCGCGCCCTGCTGCGCAACTATTTTGTGGCTATCTTCTGAAACGAGCCTTCTTTGGGCCGTCATAGTAATACCACAGTATAAATACAGTATGTCTGGGTTTTTACCGACGATAATTTAAGGGCTTTAAAACGTATTACAAAAACTGGCCGCATAAATGTACTTTATTTTTGTATTATTTGATACATTTTGAGATTATCTACAAATTAATATTAAAATCACTATTTTGGCTGCAATACTTTAGGAGCTGCTGTACTTTGAATATGCAGTGCACATGCACTATATGAATATTTTTTTGAAAATCACTCCTAAAATCCACGTTTGATTAGAAGTATTCTGAATTGGCATACTATTGGTTTAACCTTGTTGGTGATATAAATAAATAAAATAAAAAATCAATAAATAGAGTTTTGCGCTCCCGCAATGTCAAATTCAATCTACCGTAGCTCCTGAAGTATGGCATCCAAAATAGTAATTTTGGTATGGTTTTGTAGATAATCTCATAATGTATCTCATTATACAAAAATAAAGTACATTTATGGGGCCAGTTTTTGTTCTACGTTAAATATTTTTTTAAATTTAGTCAATTTTTTAGCATGTTTCTTATTTTATTTTTTTCTCTATAATAGTTATAATTTTTTCAACTGTTCTTTGTTTTATATGATAGGCAATTTCATTGTCTTTCAAATAAATCTTTTTCATAATGTTTAAGCACTCCAGATCCATATAAATAGTAGTTTTTTGCATGCTATACCATAAAAGTTTTAAAATATTTAAATGGCTGCCATTTCAAGGGGAGTAGAGTTAGACCCCAACTTGAGGGGTGTTTTGTCGATAAAATTTGATGAATTAATAGAACTTAAATTATCGCCTGTCGAAACCCAGACACACTGTATATATCTATACAGTAAAGAAACTACCTATAAACGGTCAAAATGACGTACTCACACATGTGCACGCCTCAACAAGAAATCCCAGTAAAAACGGAGTACTGAGAGTCGGGGATGCCGAATACAGCCGATACGAGACGAGATGATGTCAGTAGTCACTATCGCTGTAGAACGTAAAAACATAGTATTTAAATCCTCTTCGGTCCACGCTTTGTCTTCATTTATAGTGTTTTCAGTTCGCGCGGTTTTTAATCAACTTTATAAGACAACCCTAACGCTCCATTGACGTATTTGACGTATCTTGACAAACAGGCCTAGTTTCCATACTGTATAGAATGTACTGTGGTAATACGGAGATTGGTTTGCGGGTAGTGTCCGTTCGATAAGATGAGCCTCATATTACCTATCGACATCCCCGCAGTAGCACATACGTTAACACATACCTCGCCCAAAAAAACAAAATGGTGGTATGCTTTGGAAGAAGCCTATATCTAACAACTATGATGTAAGCTGATTATGATTATGACCAAATCGTTTTCCCTTACTCACAAGATCAACAAAAAAGGCTCTCAAGTTTGAAACCATTCGCGACACTCCTAAGTGCCGGTTTAATTACATCGCGTGTTGTATTAACGAATCGGCGCATTATTCAAATGGCGGCAGTTGGCTGCAGGCGCTCGGCACCTTCGCGTAAGAACCAAATGGAATGATAATTGCTCAAGTTTCAGCAAAAGGCAGGTCAGAGTTCACCGAGGGAATAGTTTCTTGCATTATTTTAATGTTGGCAACAGTAATGTATCTCTTGCATGATTTAACTTTGTTGGCGAAAATAGATCGTTAGCCTTGTCGTTTCTTGTCACGAGAATTGCACAAATTGAGATCGCGTTTTGTTTTGCTGCAAATTCTGGAACACGAGATCTTTGTGATACGAGATCTTTGTGCTTATTTTTGCATTATTCTGTTTTTGGATAATTAGGGTTGAATTTATTGGGGCAAGAAAACCTGTCACTATTATTATCAATGAGGGGCATTAATTTTTTTAAACTTAAAAAAATAAATGCCTGTAATCAAATACATTTTATTATATTTATAACCTTTGTTACGCCCGAGTTGGTATGCAAGTTATATGTTAGATTGATATATTTATTACCCTATCAAGCTTCAAAATTTTTTTTTATTATCACGCGGCTACCAGGAGGTAACCAGTGGACGAGTAACAATAAAATTTTCATTGTGTCTCTTTGCCGTGGCCTGACGGGTAAGTACGATTTCAAACTTTAAAGCAATTTTTACGTCATATTTTACGTCTTCATCTGAGAAAAAGACATAATTTAACTTTAACCCAACCCATTTCTCTTCATATGATCTCATGCCGTCTCACGTGAGCGTGTTATGTTTAAGTACCTATTATAATTTTGCTAGAACGCTTTCTTAACATGAACAGCTAAAGCACGCAATAAAAATTAAGCGTTGAACCTGTCTGAAGGAACTTTTGCGAAGCGGCATGTATAAAATATGAATACGTCAGACGATATTTTGGGTTATACCAAAGACTAAATAAGCGTTAGAAGGCACAGTAATGATATTTACTATCACCATGCGAATTTTTTTTAATAGATAAATGTTGTAACCCAATTATGCCAAAACGGGTGAATCGATCTAGATTAAATATACACAGATTATACGTCTATAGTCTAGGTATATCTATAGTCTGGAATATCAATTAAAAGGTTAAGTACCAAGCGATTTTTGCTCTTTATTGCCAAAACACATTAACTGTATAAAGATAAAAAATAACTCCAATAACCTTTATACTTAAGCGGTAAAGTTTTACTTTTTTCACAAAATTATAAATTTTTAGCTTTATTTTAATTAGCGGCCAAATGGACCGCCGCGAGTAGTAGTAGTAGGTAATGTTTATCTCATTCTTCTTAATAAGTAGCAACGGTCCCAATTTAGCGGTCCTTGGGAATGGTGGAAAACGAAAATTATAATTAGTTTCGACTTAAAAACGTTCCTATAACTTCTATACAAAAGAATACATTCCTCAAATTATATTTCCCCCGATGGCGAGGTTATTTCTTCAGTATACCTACCTACTATGAGAGAGACAGATTTCGTAATAAGCGATAAACAGACTCGTAGCGAGGTAAATTATTCAAATATAGGCAGGTTTGAGCTCTGGAGCGGAGTCGTGCGTTGTCGGCTCATTTGGATACCTCGTTTTAACTAATCTTTAGTAAACAAAGTTTTATTCAAGGGTTTATGAATCGTTTGTCCTGGATTAACCTATTTACTGTCAAAATAAATTCTGTGCCTATTTGATCGTCGCTATTTTGGCGCTGTACCTATATGCAGATGAATCGAGTGATGAAAGGAAACTAAACTTATGGTCGCAAGTTATGCTGTCATGTCAGATCAGGTATTTACTGATAATATAATGAAAAATATTTTTATTTTATTTTAGTTAGTTTTATTGCATCTACTGATTTCTATAAAATCAGTTTATACTATGTTATAAATTTCTTTTAAAAACATAACACCCAGTTAATTACTTCTGTAGCCGAGAGGCGAGTACACCGGACATAACATTGCTATCATTGAGGGCGAAATATACTGAAAACCTTTATATGGGGTTCAGTATAGAAAACTACCTTTTCTCTACTATCTCGGGTCAGGATGTTGTGGTACCCTCGTTGTTTCTGATTTCATTAACACATTAACACGCTTTGCTTTATTTACTTATTTACTCAGTACACATATTATTTATTTATTTCATTTATTTTATTTATTTATTTTATTTATTCTATTTATTTATTACAGGAAAACCAGGGTTTATACAATATTAAAATACATCAGTATAGCATCTATTAAACCACATAAAGATCTTTACAATTAGCGATAATCTAGGAATTAACAAAACATATCAAAACATAGCTAAAACTTAGAGAGTGAATCAACATTCAAAGCCTCACACTTATTGATATAGAAATAGTAAGATTAAAAACAAGATATTTTGCTAAACAAATATTAACTTAATTAGTTCAATTTCCCGTAAAATATGAACAAAGAGTCCAACTCTCCATAACAGTAGTGAAGATGCGCTAAATTCCAGATATATTCCGGAGTAATAGTTACTTCAACAAGTTTCCCGGTTATTATTCCCATTCCGCCATTTTCTGCAAGAAACTGAAGCGTACTTGTAACGGAATATAAATGAGGACTCCAAGGTGGTCTGGATCCCTTTGTATAAGTCTGATAGATTATACAGAAGTGGTTATTTATAAAGGTTATATTTTCGTGAATTAGTGAGTCGTTGGTCCGGGATGTTTGTCTACATAATGTAGACTTATTGCCATGTGTGTGTGATGCCAGAAATTGATGTCATGATGATGAGTATGTAGTCATCATCATGTCAGCCTATTGAAGGCTACTGCTGAGCCTCCCCTAAAGAGCACCAAAGAGCACGCTATCTCTCGTTTTTTCATACAGCTACTACCAGGCATCTTATAAGGTCTTCGATCCATCAATCAGGGGAGCGTCAAGCATCAATCAACGCGTGGTCTCCATTCAAGAACCCGTTTACTCCAGCTTTCATCGATTCTGCAATTGGTGTGACTAGCCTTTTTTTTTGGTGCGCAGGAAAAAATCATTTCGCATACCTACCGCCGGGGCAGCGGTAGGTTATGTGGGACTCCCTGGTCATCTAACAATGGCTTTTGCGACTGTTCCATGACGAAGTATCACCCACTAAAAAACCTGCGGTGTACCTCGCAACGTATGCTAGTGACACATGGGGACCCGTGTTCTGGTTTCCGTCCATGAGGTGTGACTGGCCTAGTGCCACTTAAGTTTGCTATATTTTTATACTATACCCGTTACTTTGGACTTCTGCTGAATGACCTCGTATCAAACTTTATCCTATTACTCAATTAGAAGCATTGACCTTTCCATAGCTCGATAAGGGACATAAAGTCAGTATGCCAGCTTCACTGTCATGTTCCTCGTTTTGGCTCCATAGGTCATCACCGATAGGATGCACTGATCTTATTCGATCACTTTGCACTTCAGGCATTGTGAAAGTGGCGACGAGAATGCATGCATATGGATATTAAGTTAATAATTTGATTAATTTAACTTTGACGCTAGAATAATTTCCGCATTCGTATGAAACCTTTTGTTTTGCATATATCAATAATGAACAATATTATATTGTTTTAAACTTTCATGGTCACTAACATTAGAATAGTTTTTTTACGAGATTGCTACCATGTACCTTATTTTTGAATTCCCGATATTTACTCCGTGATCATGGCGCTTGCAACAGTGCCGAAATATAATAATAATAGATTTTTGAGTTCCCGATATTTCGGCACTGTTGCAAGCGCCATGATCACGGAGTAAATATCGGGAATTCAAAAATAAGGTAGGTACATGGTAGCAATCTCGTAAAAAACTATTCTAATGAACAATATTTCCATTTTCAACCTAGTTTTACGCATGTACAGAATATTAAATCACACAGAACTATCGACATAATATTTGTGTCTAACCACGTTACATTCCGTTAATGTCCACGCAGTCCCATCCGCACGTAGATCAAGAAAAATCTAGAGCTGCTATTATTTTGCCAGTTTGATTGGTCTGTTACCCGTTCTGTACCAAACCTTGTACAACATACTCATAAGATTTATTTGTTACTGGTTCTGTACCAAACCTTGTACATTGTATACATACTCAATAGAACTACTTTATACAAAGTGCCAAACATTGCACACTCATCTCGCACAATCAAATCTGATGCAACATTGCATAGCGTATTGCATTCCAAATGCGGGACCGAAGTAGATCGCTACTGGGCATATATACATAGCCAATATACATCGGCCAATCCAGTGAAAACAAACAAACTACCTACGGTGTACCTCACGGAGAGTGTTATTTTTATTAATTTTATTAAATAACGGATCATTAAACGGACATTGAATTGGATTTTCCAAATAGGTATTATATTCATCATCATCATCATCTCAGCCACAGGACGTCCACTGCTGAACATATTAGGCCTCCCCCAGTGACTTCCATATTGGCCGGTTGGAAGCGGTCTGCATCCAGCGCCCCTACCCAGTACCGGTTGGGAGCTCTATCCTCGAAATTTTATTGTTGACAAATATGATAACCTGGGACAAGTGATCCAGTTGGCTAGGTCCAATTTTGAGAAGGAGGTCAATCGACGAATCTAACTCGGATGGGCATGGCATGGGCAAATCAGAAATGAAGATATCCTTGAACAAACAAAAGTCGCTGACATAGCCCGACGGATTAACCAGCTAAAGTGGTAATGGGCGGGGCACATAGCACGTAGAACTGACGGCTGATGGAGCAGAAAAGTTCTGGAATGGAGGCCACGTACCTCGTACCACGGCAAGCGCAGCGTGGGTCGTCCAGCCACAAGGTGGGCAGACGACATGGTAAAAGTCGCAGATATTTTATTAATTTAATGAAATTATACAAGATTTATATATATTTAATAATAATTGTTATTTCTGGACTTTTAAGAAACTTTCTTAGTTCGAATATTTTATTGATATGAATAACCTTTGTTATGAACTCTTAAGCTAAATTAGAAATAGCCTTTCCATAGACGACCGAATAGTTATATTTAGGCTTTATGACACTGACAAAAATCTGTTACCTATATATTAATCTGTATGTAGAATATAGTATAGAGATTTTCTTTTGTCACGCAAAATTATTTTAGATATCTAAAAATTTCTTAGATATCTACTACAAAATTAGAAAACTAAGTCACAAGTTAAGAAAAATATTTATGACAATTTTTTACTGCAAAAAGTTGGCTGTATAGTTTGGGCTATTTTAGACGCTTAGTTACCGAGTTTGAGCAAAGTTTGAGATGTTTCAACGTTTTAGAGAAACCTATGGTAAATAGCGGAGATATGAACTGGGCGGCTTAAAATTGTGTTTAAGGGGTTATGTTTCGTTATTAATTTAATGCTACTGTTATTAGCTCGTAAAGTTCGTGACTGATACTTTTGTGGGACGACAGACGAGTAAGAGGTGCGCTAGGTTTCAGCGGAGGAGTAGTGGCAGGTGATCGACGTCAAAGTCATTTATTCAGTATATAGGCCCTCTTCCGGGCACTTATACTCGTCCCAAAAATATAACTTAGCCATACTACCGCTTTGGAACTACATAAAGGCTGGTGATAAGAAGACGCGGCACAACAGACTCAGTCAGCCTAATTTTTTACAGGAAATACATTTAACAAGACATAATTAGCAAGTGCGAGCTAGATTATAAAGTCCATTGGCATTCACCCTTGTGGTTTAAATAGTCTTCTAATTTGTTATATCATTTTTTCATAAAGATTTTCTTAATGTGGTTTTTGAACTGATGAATTGTGGTAAAATGGAGACAATAAGCATGTCCTTAGACGTAGGAGTATATAGGACGTCCACCCACATCATTTTAGCCACAGGAAGTCCACTGCTGAACGTAGGTAGGCCTCGAACAATTATTTACAGATTGATCCGTTAGAAGTAGTTAGCCTACATCCAGCAGCTTCCTACAACCTTTACCGGGTCGTTTGTCCATCTTGTCAGTGGATGTCCTTTGCTGTGCTGGTAGGCACGTGGAGTCCAATCCCTAACAATTAATCCCATCCCTGAATAAGAATAAAAGACATGGTTTATCAATTCAAAATTAATAATGCAAAAATTACCAATAAAGCAATACAATTACAATGTTCAACCCTCATCGTGTTAAATATAGGGTGTGCGTTACACGATTGGCCCTTCGTCGGGGCCTCGCAGAAAAGGCCCAATCTGTCCCCAAACAAAACAGGGCCATCCAAATTAGGGCCCACACGATCAGAACTCGAACGAAACTCGCATTTGATTTGTAATCTAATAATATTAAGTTATTTACGGGCCGGGGGCAATAAGTTCTTGTTTCCGATGAAATGTTGCCAGAGACCCGGGATGGTGGGTGGTCCAAATAAAAAGAGATACTGTTTCAAAAAGATAATCTGTTTGTGTGTGTATGTGTGTAGTGTTTGTTATACCCGTAATGATTCACACTTTGCGATTATGAACTCCACAAAGGGTATTGTATTTGTGTTAATTATAAGCCTTTGTATTCAAGCCATAATACAGGATGTAATAAGAATAACGCACAATATTTTAGGGGGCGATTCTGCTTAGGTACCTTTGTTTTTTGTATTAACTAGACCTACCGTTATAAAACTACATATTAGTAAAATGTAAGTCATTTTACTAAGTAAATCACCTACTACATATTGGTCACCTTGGTTTGCAGTACTTAGCACCACGGGCGAGACACGTGTGCACGCGGGCGTGACGCAAACGTAGCGAGGCGTGACGATAACGTGACTCGTCGTCTTTTGTTTTATTTGCATGTTTCTAAAACAACTGCCCTCACTTCGACACTGAACTTACTCATCGATAAGTAATGTGAACCCATTTTTGACAAAATAGACTCTACGCTCGTTTGTACCGCATAAATAAACCGTGTTGTTACTTTGTCACTGTTACTTATCGACAAGTAATGTGAAACCATTTCTTAGCAAAGTAGAGGCTATGTTGTACATCTTTCTGTATATATCAACTGTAACTTCTTTGTTTGGTGTGCAATAAAAAGTGTCATCTATATATGTTTTTTGCACTGCTTAGGTGAGTTTTGGTTTGAGTGAGTTTTTTAACTTGCATTTTGAACAGAATCGGCAGGCTGAACCTTTAAAATCGCTTAAGCCTCAAACTTGTCCCCAAGTGTTGCACGAAGGAAATTTATTCATAGAATTCAATTTACTCCAGGTGTGCCTTGACCCTTAACGGGGAATAAACGGGGCTTATTATGGGTGACTTTTGTTTCTTTTTTCGGCCAGAATGTAGTGTTACGTATACGGCTATTTATTTTATGTAGGGAATTTACCAAAACTGAGATAACAGTAGCAGGAACATGCAAGTAAATACTGCTTGTTAAGGTTCCGTTACCAAAGGATAAAACCGGACCTTATTACTAAGACTCCGCTGTCCGTCTGTCCGTCTGTCCGTCTGTCCGTCTGTCCGTCTGTCCGTCTGTCCGTCTGTCCGTCTGTCCGTCTGTCCGTCTGTCCGTCTGTCCGTCTGTCCGTCTGTCCGTCTGTCCGTCTGTCCGTCTGTCCGTCTGTCCGTCTGTCCGTCTGTCCGTCTGTCCGTCTGTCCGTCTGTCCGTCTGTCCGTCTGTCCGTCTGTCCGTCTGTCCGTCTGTCCGTCTGTCCGTCTGTCCGTCTGTCCGTCTGTCCGTCTGTCCGTCTGTCCGTCTGTCCGTCTGTCCGTCTGTCCGTCTGTCCGTCTGTCCGTCTGTCCGTCTGTCCGTCTGTCCGTCTGTCCGTCTGTCCGTCTGTCCGTCTGTCCGTCTGTCCGTCTGTCCGTCTGTCCGTCTGTCCGTCTGTCCGTCTGTCCGTCTGTCCGTCTGTCCGTCTGTCCGTCTGTCCGTCTGTCCGTCTGTCCGTCTGTCCGTCTGTCCGTCTGTCCGTCTGTCCGTCTGTCTGTCTGTATCGCCATTTTTTGCAATTTTTATACATAAAGTACGTAACCCTTCGTGCGCGAGACTGACTCGCACTTGGCCGGTTTTTGTTATTCTCTTCTGTCGATTTTGAAATAAAACTCAAGTAGCAACGCTCTAAAGCTCACTTAAGCGGTACAAACAAGCATAACCTGCTGGAAAGTCAATGACATCATCGCTTCAAAAGAAATTCTGCCAAAAAAAACTAGCCATCTCTGTCAGCTTGAATTTTGTAAATTTCTTAATAATTCTTTATACAATTGAATAACCTATGCAGATGACGTGGTGATGGGATTGCTTACAGTAGTAACTACTGCGTACCTACTCATAATTTGAAATTTGATGGTGACTGCAATGTTATTGCAATAAAACTTTGGTGTGTAGTTGTGCGTATACCAGGGTACGTTTCTAAATTAATTCGAAGTCCTAGAAGAAGTAGCGATCAAAAGTTATGACTATATAAAACGTCAAAGCAATCAAAATCACAGGGTCAACATTGAAGGCGTATTGAATCTACGATTGTGGATTTACCTAAGAAATTCTGGGACTACCTAACTTTTTATGTTTGGGCCCTATTTTATCAACAAGGGCCAGGTAAATATGTTTTGTCTAGAAAATGTAGCTAAAGGCTAAGGCTTATTTGGATATGAACAGTCAAATATTATCCAATTAATATATTAAATTTGTTTTACTTACGGGGAATAGCATTGGCAGATTGAATTACTTTCTTGTCTCATTTTTCGTTTTACAGGCTAAAACCTAAATGAAAAATAAATATCGATACTAAGGTTTAATAATAATTATGATCGAGGTACTCATCAACAATTAAGGAATAGTTCGAATAATCGTTTAGGAACTTATTTGAAAAAAGATGCCATCGGTAAAATGTGTGTGTGTGTGTGTGAGAGAGAGAGAGAGTTGAGTCAGTCACAAAATCGGTGATCAAAGTCGGTGAAATAGTCGACCTGATTATCGAACCTACTCTGAATTGGGCTTGGATATGCCCTTAACTGAAATCCACTTTTATAAACACAAATCTGCTAATAAAAGAAACACGTAATCTGACACTTTATTACGAGTACAGTCCTTGGATCATCGACATGGGTCCAGATATCATAACTGCTTTTTTTAAAAATTTAATCCACGTTTTTACGGTTAATAACAGACAAACATCATCGCTGTTTTCTACAAAGTAGTACAAAACTTCAACGATGATGAAAATTGTATTAACTACATGACAAAACAGATAGTCAAAAAACGAATCGGGCCAGCAAAGCAAGTTAACAAAGTCAGTTAACATTGAATAAACGACAGTTTCCCTTCAAACCGACATAAAAATGCTTTATTACGTCTGTCAAAGGCAGAAAACGTGAAAAAGCAACGAAAAATGCGACAATAGGCGTGAATGTCTCAAAACAAACAATGCGGTGACAAGGAAAGGCCCATTTAGGCACAAAAGCTGTTGTGAACGAATGTTTTGTAGGGCATGCTACCTCGGGGATAGTTATTCTTTGAATGACTTATACGGCAGTTTTTCTTTGTTATATTACAAGGATAATGTTTAATTAGCTGTTTTTAATCAAATATTATCATTAATTACCTACATTTGTGATTTAATTGTTTTAAATGCTTCTATGGTCAGATGATTTTGTGAAACATTACATGCATCAATGATAGCAAAACATTATCTTTCACTGATAACAGCAAAAACAAACATTTTTTAAGCTGTTATTTTCTTTATAAAAAATCTGCATCTATTTTTCAAGAACATTTCAGGTTTACTTCCCTAAATCACCGTGAAAATTATCCACCATCTAACGCAAAAAGCAAATAAGGCCGACGAAAAGCAAATCATAAACGAAAAAATTAAAAAAATGATTGTTGGAATCGCGTAAAAAGGAATCGGATTTAGTGATGCCACTATATGCAGTGTCGATATACCAAAAATAAACCTAGCCTTTTAGCTACTGATACAAGTTATATTTTCTAACTTACTTATCTATCGATACTGTGGCACTTTTTTTAGTTTTTATTTATTTCAAAAACTTTACTATCGATAAAGACTTGCTATTTTATATTATTCTAATTGGTTTAATAGTTTATAAACTAAAACTTCACAACTACAATAAAAGCTTAGACTATAAAATATTATATAAATAAAAATTCTATCAACACTTATCACAACAATCTCACACTTAACAAATACTCATTTTGTTAGTATGTTACGATGCTTATAGTTTTTAGCACCTATAAGTTAAGGTCGATACCGATTCATCGATATTTTGGCATCCCTAATAGGATCGCGAAACAACCCTTTTTGCGGTTACAGACTACCCGTCCGATGCAATTTTGTTCCCCATTTTCTGGATAAAATTTTTCGGGGTGACGTTTTTATTGTTCAATTGTAGTGGTGTTTATCCTTGTCTATCTGGGTACTTAAAATATTTGTTTCTTGTTTCGCTTAGGATTCAGATTTGCGCTGCAGCAATGCTTTTTTATACTGATCGCGTTATGTCTATAAGAAAACTGCCCGAAGAACTAAAAAACGTTATGATATATTTGACTTTTAAAGCACTCGTGCTACTTACTTGAGGTTTCGCAAAGGCTTCAAAACAGACAGAAAAAAATGTTTCCTACAAATTACAATACTAATTGGTAATATCGATAATAATGCTACTGTGCTTATTTGCTAGCGAAACTATTTATTTTTTCCTCACAATAAATTGTCAATTGATAGTCGATCGATGGTAAAATATCGAGCAGCAGCACTAGACAATCATTGAAATTTACAAGATGCACTTCAGATCGACGGTAGATTAACTTTTGAATCGTCTCTCGCCACCAAGTGTTAACCAAGTGGTAATCGTTTCTTGAGGAACCTCAAGAGAGTAGAGTGTACGTATTTTTTTTTTGCATCTATTTAATAAATTATCTAAGTGCACTGATAGCGTACATAATGCAACCTAAAAAGAACTAAAAAGCTGTCGCACAGTTGATAAAAACGTTCAGCAGTTCAACTTTGTAAAACATTCATCCAAACTTTGAAACAAAATTTTCTGTACGTTTTTTGGTTGTCACTCTTTGAATTTACACTAGCTGCACGCACTCCTGTAAACGTGGCAGTGGGTTGAACTAAATTTAAATGGAAAAAGTTTTTTTTAGTTCAAATCTAGCCCAGCAGCATGAATGCTATTACCTATACTTATGTACGATCCACCTTCACACTGAGAAAAATAATGACCTGAGCGAGGGCGTAGAAATTATCACCGCATTTCCAATAAGTTCATCAACTAGGTTACTTCACCCGCTGATGTAGACATCGCCATATTGATCCGGTTGCAATTTATCAGCTGGTGGATAGCCGTCGATATTTCATCTCATTCCACCACCTTACATCGTAACGTAATGATCGTCATTTGCTCTTGTGTAGGGTTGTCACTATTGTTCTAGGTTTTTTTAATCGTTTTTTACAAGTGGGCAGGTGTTTAAAATTGGCCCAATAATTTTTGCCTCACAAGAAAGGCAAAGCAATGAAATAGTCCTATTTTAATTTATATAATTCATTGTCAAAATTAACATAGAAAGAAAACGTCTTCTTATTTCAATAATGAATAATAATAGAAGGTAACTCAAGAACACCTCGACATCAAATAAAATACTATTGTATCAATCAACCAAAGTCTGTTACTAAAAAAACTTTCAAGACATAAAATATTTCATTGTCAATGATTTAAACTAATTATGAGTTTAAAAAACACATTTTTGAAGGAATTGGGCTCGTTTAACGAATAAATTAAGAAGAAATACGAGGTTTTCTAGTGGCCTATATTCCCCTCCTGGCTACATTAACAAATCCATACCACTGATCAAATAAACTATGTAGTACACTGTAAACTATGTATAAATACATCAAATCATTATATTATTGTCATCGGACTGTGACGTATAAAGTTTCAAAAAGATACGACCAATTCAAAGTAGGTTAGAACATCTTTCAAGATTATATTACAAAGTAAACTGTTTGTTACAAGTATAGCTAATAGAAGTGTGATAAAAAGCAAATAAACGAGCGGTAATATTTAATGAAATCTAAGATGGCTGACAGCCCTAGCGCTGAGTCCGATGGTGCTCAAGGAGACAGTTCTCGTCCTAACAAATTGCAAGTTATAATAACAAAGGATAATGCTCCAACTTATGAAGATAAATAAAGGGAGGAATGAAAGGAGATTGTACAATAAAAATAACATTTATCCGGTGGAGGATGTGCGATCATCTACGAATGAGGAGTTGGGTGTTATAGAGGTATGAAAAAAAGAAAAACTATTCAATGTGTACACAATGCTTCATATAACCCCAAATAGGTTAGGATGGCACACTATAATTTTTTTTGATTGAAAAAAAAACTTACAAATACCGATTCATTAGATAATTGGGGCTAGTCCCAGACTAAACACAGCTAATACATTTTAGTTTAGTAAATATTTTACAGATAGACATACTTAATACATTATATATAGTTGGTAATACATTTACCTACATTCGTACAAACCTTAATTTAATACTGCTTAATGTATTTCTTGCCGATGAATTCTTGAATGATGGCCTTAATCGAGTTTCCCAACAGGTAGGCATTCACAAGAACATGGAAAAAACAAAAATTATGTCGAATGTTGTGACCTACCCAGTACCAGTTGGGAGCTCTATCCTTGAAATTGTTGACAAATATGTTAAACTGGGACAAGTGATCCAGGTGGGTAGGTCCAATTTTGTGTAGGAGGTCAATCGACGAATCCAACTCGGATGGGCAGCGTTCGTGAAACTACGCAAAATCTTCTCGTCCAAAATACCTTAGTGCCTAAAGACGAAAGTCTACAACAAGTGTGTGTTACCGGTGATGATATATGGAACAAAAACGTGGCCTCTTACTATGGGCCTTATAGGAAGGCTCAAAGTTGCACAGCGCGCTATGAAAAGGGCTATGCTCGGTGTTTCTTTGCGAGATCAAATCAGAAATGAGGAAACAAACAAAAGTCGTTGACATAGCCCGACGGATTAGCCAGCTAAAGTGGCAGTGAGCAGGCCACATAGCACGCAGAACTGAAGGTCGATAGGGCAGAAAGGTTCCGGAATGGAGGCTACGTACCGACAAGCGCATCGTGGGACCTCCACCCACAAGGTCCGCAGACGACCTGGTAAAGGTTGCAGGACGACGCTGGATGCAGGTTGCTTCCAACCGGCCCATCTGGAAGTCACTGGCGAAGACCTATATTTAGCAGTGGACGTCCTGTGGCTGAAATGATGATGATGATAATGTATTTCTGTTTATTGTTCCAAATAAAAAAAAACACTATAGCATAGGCATTAAATTAAACAAACACTTGCCTCATGCGGCATTGGAACCATTCTGTTGAATCTAAATATATAATCTAATGGTCGTCAAAGGCTACTTAGACTCACATATTTTGTTATTAAACCGTGGTCTATACAAAGTATTTTAATAACGCACAACCTCAAGAGTTGACTAGTATCCAAATACAAAAATACCCATAATCAAAGTGAAACGATTAGTTACTATGGAATCAAAAATGGAATTTAAATAAAAATACCTCAAAGCCGTTCTACTTAATAATATTTTATTTTACATTTAACTTAAATGACAACTTTTATTTGTTACCGTTTAGTGTTCTTGGATGCAGAACCCATTTTCTAAACATTAGAATTTCAGCAATTTATATGTATAATAATATATAAATCTCTGATATGGTCGTATACGAATCCCAAAAAATTAGACACGATTTTAGATTTCGTATACGAATGGATGTAAGAATGCTCTCATAATACGCCCCCAGGCCAGGATTTGAGTCCTTGATTGAGCGCACAACCGCATCTGACCGCAGCGCTCTCCACAAGCGAGGTTTGGATTAATTTGCGGGTAATTGATTGATTTGATAAGTTTGAAACTGCAAACTAACAGCTTTTGATGGACATTGACTGTATGGGCGTAATATTGGGAACCTGATAACATCAATTTTAAATTCTTTATAAACCTTGCAAGTATATATCTATCTAGTGGTTGAGTAGAGTAAACCTTGTTTCTTTTAACGCTTTTTAACATGGGTAGGTTAAAGGTTATCTCATGTAAATAGAAATCCATTATAAACTAATTGTTTGTATATTGTTTACATACGTCACATTTTGTTATTTTGCATACAGTAAACTATGTTCTGTAAATGACAAAAAATAAGTAATTCGTAATATATTAAATTATAGATTAACATGATTCTTAATTTTGTATTTATATTTGCTGTAAGAAGTTGGACAATTTTAATACTTTTTCTTAGTTAGCTATGTTTTAAAGGTGTAAAAAAAACCCTTCAAGGTGTAAAAAGCCCGTTAATTACAAGAGGGTAATTCTACTGCTCAAATAAAGTAACTTTTTCTAAGAGACCATCATAAAAAATCTCAATAAGAAAATAACTTCTTCGTACAAATTGATGTCGCCGGTTAAGTAAGGTAAAGCGATTTTGCAATACTGATGTTGGTGCCGTAACAAGAATTTGGGATCGAACAGGGTTTTGTTACACCTCGTATATTAAAAGGGATATAAGTCAGTAAGTACATCTTTTCCCAGCCTATAAAGGCTTACTGCAAGTTGTCAATCGCTTGCAATCGGCTTTGGGCGTAGTTTTAAATTTAAACCAGCTCATCCGAGCCGGATTACATTGCAGCCATGATATAGTTCTCTGCATCCGATTAAGAGGTATTGAAAATTACAAAATGAGTGCCTTTTGTGCATAAAAACCATTTATAAATATCATAGTGCTCGTTTAGTATACTCAATCAATAACTGCTGATAATAGCTAGTGATGCACTTTTTTTACATTTTAAACTTTCTTATTGCATTCTTCAATTAATACAATGCACATCACTATTTTTATTGTTTGTCCCATAAGCTATAGTTTCACTTCAAAGATTCAGTTAACATACTTATTAGGACGTTTACGTCAAAGGTAATGTTCAACTAACATGTCATCCCGGAACCAATTTCCGTCGAGGGCACTACGCTCGAGGTTGTCCAAGAGTACGTCTACCTTAGACAAGTACTACAGCTCGGTAGAGACAACTTCGAGCGGGAAATCGCCAGAAGAGTGCAGCTTGGCTAGGCAGCATTTGAGAAATTGCGTCATTTTCACGTCGACACTGCCGCAGTGCCTGAAAAGCCGGGTGTTTAACCAATGCTTCCTACCACTTTTAACCTACGGAGCCGACATGGAACGTGGAACATGACAGTCAAATTGGCCCACCGACTACACGTCACTCAGCGTGCTATGGAAAGTTCAATGTTGGGGATCTCACTAAGGGATAAGATCCGTAACGAGGACATACGACATAAGACTAAGGTGACTGATATTGTCCAAAACTGTAGCAATCAGAAGTGGCAGTGGGCTGGCCATGTCTGTCGCAGAACTGACGAGAGGTGGAGCAGGAACGTTCTCGAATGGAGACCACGCTTAGGCAAACGTAGTGTAGGACGCCCCCCGGCTAGATGGACCGATGACCTGAAGAAGGCAGCTGGCAGCGACTGGATGCAAAGGGCGGGAGATCGTGCGCTGTGGCGCTCCTTGGGGAGGGCCTATGTCCAGCAGTGGACTGCAATAGGCTGATATGATGATGACTTATTAGGATCTTATTTATCCAGCTACCGATAAAACTTCGCAAAATAAGCAAACTGAATTAGCAGTCCCAATTGAAGAGAAAGTGGACTAGCATAAAACTCCGTGGATAACCAATAAACAATCACCAGATTACACATTAAGTTCAAATACGCAAAAAGTACCAGAAAAGTACTCGTAGAGGTGCTCGTAGCTCAGTGGCGGCAGCGCTTTGGTATCGATTACTAAAGTTAAGCAACCAACGCCGCGGTCGTGAGTGGATGGGTGACCATTCCGACCATATTTAGTGACATTTATCACGAGCATCTCCGTGCTTCGGAAGGCACGTTAAAAGTTGGTCCCGGCCAATATTGCTTGATATTGGTCGTGAAGCCTAGTCAGAGGCCTTAAGGCGGCTTGATAACATCTGACAGTAAGGTTTAGTCACTGGCCTTACAACACCCCTCCACCAATCCGCACCGGGCCCGCGTGGTGGAGTATGGCCCAAACCACCTCATAGTTGAGGCCTGTGCCCTGCAGTGGGACGTATATAGGCATACTTTACTTTACTTTACTTTTTACCAGAAAAGTGCCGGCATTTTTAAGTACGCACTGACGCTATACGGGATGTACAAAAGAATAGGACACTCCTTAAAACACGTGATCAGCCGGTCATAAACAACTACTTTTCCTATGGGAGCAATATCGGAATCGTGTATTTTTTTCAGACGCTCATTTATTATCATCGAGGTATACGAGTAAGTGTATCGAGCAGCAAAAAATATCGATTTCGATGTTGTTGCTATTATAAAAAGTTGTTTTATATGACCAGCTGATCACGTGGTTTTAAGAAGTATCCTATTCTTGTGTACACTGCGTACAAGAGTTATTCTTTCGCAACTTACCCGAACGGGAATCTAAAACGAATTTTCGCGCCACTTGGTTTTAAAGTCATCAATTTATTAAACAATATATTTTCAAAAGACAAACTAACATTATTATACTTTCTATTTTATATTTCAATTTACGAATGGTGTTAGTGGCAAAAATATTATATATTAACTATAAATACCTATCTTTTATGTAATAAATAAATCATCCTGTATAAATACAGAATGATTTATTTATATTCTAATGCGTATTTAATAATAGCTTTAAAACCACCCTAAACCTTTTCAAAAGAAGCCCCAACCGATACAAGCGGCAAGTTTCTAATTTCTATAATTCGGCAAGTTGTGCCAGTCACACCGAGTCGTGAATGTCAAGAAGATTAATGTGGGCAGCCTAATTAGAAAAGTTTGCCAACAGCTATTTAATGACCGACCGTAAACTAGGGGCATAGTGCCACTTTCCCACGGTGATTCCGTTTTAAAGAGTTCGCAGAACCCTAATTTTAGGCGTTGTGAGTTTCGTAGATTAATACTGATTCGTACAATTAAAACGACGACGGCGACGATATAAAATTATTAATAATAATAAATACGGCGGAACGAAGATGTACTATGCTGGGTTTTCGATACATTTGAAAACATACAAAAGTTTTTGTGTGATGGAAATATACGCAAACAAAAACATGTATATGCAACCAGTGCATCTTATACTTCTTAATTACTGAAATCTTAATTGGGTGACAACTAAAGGAATGATACAGAGGTGAATATTCACTCAAAGGGCAATGGGACGTAAGATTTCAGTAATAAAAGGCCAGTGGAAATGGTTGAGGAATCGAAGCAAAAAAGTAAAGGGCAAGGTGAAGCGACTAGCCGAACTAAAATGGCATACTGACTGCATTGAAGATACAATGAATCGGTCACAAAAGACTCAAGATACTGATGAATATGTAAAAGGATTTAAATTTGAATTTGTGCATACCTTTTAGATAAATAACAAATAATAACTTTAAAACGACGAATTCTAAATTCACTCTAAGAATCCAAAAATAAATAAAAAATACGACGGTACGTAAGACCTAGACGTTCACAAGTTCCAATTGCACTTGGACAGTTTTTACTGCAACTTAATAGTCCTCATCTAACTCCAATTACGAAAATGAGTAAAACGCTGATTCAACTTGACGTATGCCTATTCTAGTGTGGGCCCCTAATTGAGCGCACCGACCGCTCTCAGATTCGGCTCTTTGAGGAGCAAATTGTGGATTAATTTGCGGCTCTTTGATTGATAAACTTCAAGGGAAAGCAATCCATTTGACGAAAACGTTAAATGTGTTTAGTTTTTTTTAATGCTCCTAATATATATTTTCTAATATTGCTTTACTGTCGTATTATTTGTTTTGCATGAACTCAGACTTAATAAAAGTACTTTAGTACTAAAGACAAAACTGTAAACGTGTTTGGACGTCAATACAATGACGCGATGACAGTTCGATTTTTGTTCGTGTAATTCAGAAGTTCATTTTAAAATTTTAGTTTTAGGGTTCCGTAACCTAAGGGTAAAACGGGGCCCTATTACTGAGGCTCCGCTGTCCGCCTGTCTGTTTGTCTGTCCGACTGCCACCATGCTGTATCTCATGAACCGTAATAGTTAGACAGTTGACATTTTCACAGAATAGGATGTATTTTATTTTATTGTATTTTGTACGCCAATCGGCAGATCACAGAACTCTATCTATCTTATATAAGTTTTTGACATCTATATTTTTACCTGTAAATCACAAATAAACTTTTTTGAATTTGAATTTGAATTTTTGAATATTTCTGTTGCCGCTATAGCAACAAATACTAAAAAACAGAATAAAATGAATACATAAGGCGGCTCTCATACAACAAATGTGATTTTTTAGCTGTTTTTATTAATGGTACGAAACCCGTCGTGCGCGGGTCCGACTCACTTGGCCGGTTTTTTTATTTTAAACATTTTCTTAATCACATCAATTATCTGGCTCTTAAATATGCGAAGGTTGTACTATGCCGACTAGTAAACGGATAAACATACTTTAATACGTTTACAAAAATCCATGACTCAGGTACAAATGCCCGTACCCTTCACACAAATATCGGATCACTATTGGATCGGGTCTTTTTAGAGACGCCTCTAGTAAAATTATCTAATTATCTTGTACCATGACAATGAATTGGTGTGTTGTCCGGCACATATTTAAAACACTTCATCAGAAAAATATTTCCACCAGACATAAAAAGAACGCAAACACATCCAAACAATTACATCAATCCTGAGATCCTAAGCTATCTTGAACACGATGACGATTAGACATGACGACTAACATGACTTGATACTTGATAGATGACATTTATTATCAATTTAAACATATTACATAAGCATAGGTACAAATGGTGCAATGATTATTAATATGATAATTTGACGACCTCCGTAGCTGAGAGGCGAGCACGCCGGACTATATATGGCGCTGCCATCTCTGAGGTTCCGGGTTCGATCCCCGGTCGGGTCAATGTAGAAAACGAACTTTTCTATATTGTCTCGGTCTGGGTGTTGTGGTCGTTGTTTCTGATTTCTATAACACAAGTGCTTTAGCTATTTACCTTAGGATCAGAGCAATCAATGTATGTGATGTTTTGTTTTATTCAATTTGTTTTGAGTATCATTAAATAAATAAAAGCATGATATTATTTTTACTCCTATTGTAAACTAGCTGATCCGGCGAACTTCGTACCGCCTGACAGTAAATTTTTTTTCGTCAGCTTTTCCAATTTTTTTGTTATTTATTTTTCTATTCTGGGCGGAGACAAATCCAACAAATCATGCACCATGAAAAGCGGTCCAGCAGTTCTCGAGTTATAAGTGTTGTAATAAACCCGACTTTGTTTTATATATTAAGATATTACGGTTCGTTTAAGACGTTGTCCTTAGCACTAACAACTTATAACCTTAATGGTGTTAATATTATTCATTGATAACAATTAATCTAACGATTCTGTAAACAAAACTGAGCTCACTTTGACCTGCGGGTTAACCATGAACTCTAAAAACAATCTCAAAGTTGTTAAATCTGTCAATTTTGGTAGGTACGTCATTTCATACAAAATTTGACAGAAATGATAATGTTTGACAGATTTGAGATTGTTTTAAGGGTTCGTGGTTACCGCCCTGAACTCACTTAACGATAAGCTATGTAAACCAACTTTGTAACAAAAAAGAGGCTATGTTCGTTTATACCGGTGTGTAGCGAGTTTACTGCGTGTTTTACCGGGGCTCCCATACAACAAACGTTTATTTTTTGCTCGTTTTGTCAGATAATGGAACCCTTCGTGCGCAAGTCCGACTCGCACTTGGCCGGTTTTACAGAATAGACTGTTTTTCGAAGGCTTATAGGATGGTAAAATACAGTGTCAGAGAGTCTGTACTCTTATCCTATAGGTATCGCAATAGAGCGATCTCAATGCTACAACTAAAAATATGTTAGGAACTCACTTATTATTTGTGATTTTCTTTTGTAATTTTCCATAGAAACATCTTTAAAAAAAGTTCTCAACAGGGACACTTCGATCGAATTGCTTCACACAAACCACAATTCTCTTGAACGTTAAAATCGAATACTGCAAAAATCGATGCACACTGTTTAAAAACAAAGAATCTATTTTTAACACAGTAAGAAAAGTTTCTATTCCTAGAAGTTGTAGTAGTCCAATTAATTGGTATTTCAAATTGAAAGTTTTTAATATTATTTCCGTATATTGTAAACCTTATTCACCTCAAATAGCCGCTCACTATTTTTAGATAAAATGAAATCAACACCCATTGTAGCTCTATGAGACCTATATCAAACAAAAAGGGTAGTTTGTATTTTTGGAACAGATTGTAAACACTATTGTTAAAACTAACCAATCAACGTTAAAATTAGACATGAAATCAAGACGGGTAGTGTATTTTCGTGAGCATATCGTGTTCTCAACATTATTGTACTTATGTAAGTACCTACATTAAAGTTATAGAACGAAGAACAAACTAACTTCAAAATAATTTCATTTAAAAACTTTACATACAATTTGCGAAATTGAATCACACAATAATAGATAATTTGGGTCCAAAGTTTTTATCCCAAATCGATACGAAAATGTCTAATTTTATTTTACCAACAGAAAATTCTAAGGCAATTGTGTTTACAGTTTTATACAATTATAAAACCGTATTAAGGAGATCCCGAAAAACATGGTAAGAGAGGTTTAGTTAATCGTTAGAACATAACAAGTTTTGAAAATACCTATACTCAATACTCAATAATTTATTGCTAAACCTATCATAAGTCTATCTATAATCGTGGCAGCTTTTGGTAAATGTCATTTTGAAACTTTGCTCACGCCTTTCTCGAAAATCAAGTGAACTCCATAAATATGTGCACACAGTTTTCACTTGATTCAAATTCTAGTGAGTCACTCACATCCAATTTCGTGTTAAAACGGAACAAAAATTGCACTGCAAAAATCGACGCACACCAAACTGGGTCGCCATAGTAAAGAATAATACTGTTTTACAGCGATACCGCCCCAACCGCACATCCCAGTTCTTTTGAGACAGAAAAGGAAAATAAACATCTGAGAAGCTTACAAACATTAAGTTTCAAGTGCACATGGGGATACTACCATGGGTTACCATCGAGTTTGGGAAAAGAAAACCAAGTTTCAATGATTTTCATGATATTATATTTATGATTTTACTTGAAAAACAATTGACTTTTTATGTAGGAGTCAAACCCACGTCTATTCGCTATGCAAGCGACTGAATCTTCGAAATACATTTTGCAGCATTCCAAAAATACAAATCGAATTTTGGTAACTTAACCTTAAAGAAATGAAATCGAAGGTGGAATTTTACGTGCAGAATTTAACATTTAAGCAGAAGAAGACGCAAGGAACTGCTTAACCTATATTAAGCCATCATTTGGTTTTCTAGAAGGTTTGGACTACGAAAATTAACAAACGAATCAACGAACTAAATTATTAAAAAAACGAAGTTTACTCATAAATTTATGTCGGCTTTAAATTAGTAATTTGGCGATAAAATTTGGAAAGTTTAAAGTAATCTTTTTTTCATACGAATCAGGGAAGGTAACATAAAAATTTCCAAATTTTAACTTCAAATTGCTAATTTATAGCTGACACAAATTTTTAATCTTCCAAGTAAATTACGAAATGAATAAGTGCTCAAGGACAATGTTATTCTAGACCGCAATTAATGTATTTTTGATTTGGACAAATCATAAGATAATTTTTAAGTAACGAAAACAGATTAAGTACAAGCTGTAAAAGAGTATCCAGAAGCAGCCAAAGTGTAAACACGTTATAAAAAGCTAGTTTTATCACCATGGCAACGGTTTGCTCTCCAAAACTTCAAACTTGTGGATTACACCGAAAACTGGTGTGATTGATTTAAGTTTGGCGTCAGTAAAATCGGCGGGCTATGCGAGGACGTGCCTCTATGAAAGTTTGAGTAGTTGATGATGAGTAGCAGTTGTGAAAACCAAGTAGCGAATGTTCCTACCACAAAATCTTTTACGCCTTGATCGCGATCAAAAAGTTAACTTAAAACGGCAAACTATTCGTATAAGGCGCCTTTTTGGTAGCATTATGGAAATTTAACTTTTCAAATTTACGTTTTATTTTTTTAAAATGCTTAGAGTCATATCGAATCGTAACTGATAATATTATGCATGAACTAGATCGATCTCTTCTTTCATGTAAATGGCAGTTGATAAGGCTTTCTATTAATGCCCCATGAAAAAACGGGTAAAGAAAAACTTTCTTTACCTCGGTTGCAAAACAGCGGCTGACCCGTCAATCTTTTATTAAGTTGGCTATCGTGTATAACATTTGGCGATAATCAATCAAACAAGCTTACCATGATCAATTACTTGACATCTCTGCCCAAGCTGTGCTACGAAAATTAATTATAGTCACTGACATAACAATGTAACAAATGATACAGCCAAATACTAATGTGAACTCTCTGATATTGAACTAAAATTTTGGTTTTGCAAGGGATTTCATTATGTATAAGTATGAGTGTATCCATCGTTCTTTTTATTAGTAAACTTTCTTTAAGTGCGTGATTTAAACACAATGACTTGTAATATGGGACCTAAATCGCAAAAATACTAAATAGCCGTTTTTTTGTTTTTGATTTTAGCACTTTACGCTGATTTGGTATTCTCCTCGGATATAATAGGACTCGAAGATTTTTGTATAGTAAGGTTTTTAAGTATACTCATCAGCCGCGTAGAGTCCACTGGGCCCCAAACACTTTCGTGTAATGCGTATAATTTTGAAATCATAATATGATTATAAACGCGACTGGGACACTTAGGGAAACTGCGTCTTATGTGGAAGCCTACTGAAAGGTACAATTGCTTTCACAAGTTGTTGCATTGATTGCTTGAAGTCTAATCGACATAAATCATAAATAATAAGATATAATCCAGAAATCATAAAACCCAGTTGAAATACCCGTTAATTATATTTTCAGTGGTAAAAGTAGCCATTGCAGGGCGCACAGGCATCGTGTCAGAAGTCTTAAGCAGCAATTCAAAACATTTTTTTTTAGGTATATCCTATTTATTTTGAGTCATCTATCTTCATAAAATAATCTTTGAGTCTCGTATTCCTAACAAAGAACACAATTTAAATAAAACAATCAAATATAATTGATCTTTTCCGAAAATAGCAGACGTTTTTCAATTTTAATTTGAGTCCGGATCAAAGGAGCTCGAGTTAATTGCAACCTTGCTATTTTCAATCTCTTTGAATTGGTAAACCTTGGTGCTCTTCGTTGTCTATAAATAAATGGATTTATCGAATTTTCTTACTTCTATATTTTATCCTTACGATGTTATCAACTAACATCATTAAAATATTATCATGTTTTAGAGATGCAGATAACTCTCAATCTACGTTCAGTCATCTATGTCCTATTTAAAACTGTAAAATAAAATGACATTAAAGAATTATTTTGATGGAGGTCATTAATATTGTTTGACTGCACTCAATAACTGATTAATTAAAAAACCAAATGATTATATTATTGTTATATAAATCGAATCTCTGTATTCACCAAACCATTTCAGCAACTCTTTTCAGCATTTCACACAAAAACGGATAAACTTTATTACTGGAAATTTGTGAAAATTCTGTATTTTTTAAAATTTCAATTTAGATTTCCTTATATGAGTTTATCTTATAATCCCAAGGACCTTACCATGAGCTCTTAAACCAGTATAATTTTAACCTTGTTTTGTTTCTTGTGAATAGAGTTTGATGCAGAAAAAAACTCTGGTTACTTACTGTTTATATGGTATTCGTGTTCGTGGCAAGGCGGTTAAAATATACATATAAACATAATAATTTAAGTTTTTTAATGAACTGACATAATTTTCAAGTCTACGCCAGCCCACTGCTAGACATGGACTTCTCCCGATGCACGCCATTGTGTCCGGTCCTCGCCTATTCTTTTTTTATCTGTTGCCCTTCGTATATATACTCCACCTTGTCCGAGGGCGTCCTATGCTACTATGACAAGACTGTCATGACTTACATAGCCAAAACGTAGTCACTTACGGTTCGACAATAGTAGTTATGTGAAGTTTCCCAGCGAGCTACGGAAAGTGCAATGCTTGGGATTTCTCTGAGGGATAAAAACAGAAATGTAATAATGGAGAATGTTAATAGGTATGCCAAATCGGTTGAAAGTTTGTTACAGTAAAGCTTGTATGTATACAAATACACTAGTTTTTGTTATATTCAAAAATACCTATTAGTTTCGATTTTACAGGCATTTAAACTTACGATAAATTATCGAGTCCCGCAAACAGTCACGTGACCGCATGTGGCGTCAATTAATTACAACGCTCCGCTTAATAGCAAGTCGCCAGACACCGTGCTGATGAGAGTGCGAGCGAACTGAGCGAGTGTTGTGAGATGACGTCACACTGTCACAGGTTTACTTCTATAAGTCGGAAACTAATTGACGTATCGAAGTAATTCTTTCACTTGTATTTTTTTTATTTTTGACAGAGAATATGGAGAGCTAATATTCAAAATTAGTGAACATTCTTCATTGGACAGGGCTCTAATGGAATACGACTTGCGGTACCGTAGTAGGGGCCAGTGTCTTTTTGTGTCACGCAGTAAGGAACGTCTAGCGCAGAGCAGGTGCTTTTTGCAGTCGCATTCGGGGTGATGAACCCCCCTCCCCTACCTGTAAGTTTCCCCACCTTATTGAAAAGATTGCAATACGATTTACCACTGAAGTTTGTGCTTTTGTGTGATTACACTGCCTGAAAAGGTTATTTAGTAAGAATTCGTGTGCACACCTACAGTTATGCTAATAAATATAGAGCCCTTGCAAATCAAGTTGTAACAGTTGAAGCTATGCCTATGGCAATGGCTGTTTTCTGGTTCTGGTCATCAGACCCTTGTTAGTTTTAGACGGCCGGAACAGATCAATTTGGTCCACATCTGTTATTTAGAATGTGCAGGTTTTCTTAATTGTATTATTTTCCCTTAACGCTAAGAAAATGGTATAAATATTATTATGGATTTACGGGTTTGGATGTGAGGCAACATTGCTACCACTGAGTTATCCCCGCTCTAAAGTCAAGATAAGTCATACCATGTTATTTTTGTATTAATGTGATACCAATTGTACAAAAAAGGTACAAATCAGATGTCAGCCATGGAGAGTAAAAATGTGATAATTCGCACAAGTAATTTTGAAATTCGGCCTACGATTCGGCGAAGATATCGAATAACATTTAAAAAATGAGAGACCGTCGAACCATAAAACCTCCTCCTTTTGAAGTCGGAACCAATACGCCTGTTCCGAAACTCACTACAGGTTTTCACTAATTTTGCCCAGATTTTCCCCGGACTCGGGGCAATGAACTACTCACGTAGTATTAGTGAGCGTTTTAAGTTCTCCCCTTATTGAAAAGGTTCCTTGGGAATTCACGCCTGGAGTACCGAAAAACGCGTCCAAGTACGTGGATTGAATATGTAATTTGTTGCTTTTGTGTTAAATATTACAAGAGATGGCCATAAAATGGGAGAGGGACGGTTTGTTTGTACCCTTCATGGCCGGAATTTCCTCTTGCTTCTTTAAGTAATAAGTGTAAATAAAAGGGAAAAAAAACAAGACAAATTCGAGACAGACTTGCGCACGAAGTGTTCCGTATTATTATCAATAAAAAAGGCAAAAAATCACGTTAGTTGTATGGGAGCCCCTTAAATATAAATTTTATTCTATTTTTTATTAGTATTTGTTGTTATCGCAGATAATATATGCTGGTACAGCAATACATTATCTGCGAAAATTTCAATTGTCTATATCACGGTTTATGAGATACAGTCTGGTGACAGACAGACGGACAGACAGACAGACGGACAGCGGACTCTTACTTTGGCTACGGAACCCTAAAAATGCTGGTGTAATACAAAAACCAATATGCCTACTTGTAATAATTGTACAAACTCTTCCTCATTCGATTTAGCATACTATGGGAGTTTTGAAGATAATCATATTCTGATATAAAATGCCTTAATTGAAACCAGGAAAAAATAACTTATTTAAAAATATTTCAGAATTTCAGCTACATGAATTTTCTTTGATTAATTATAACTTTTCTATTCATAAAAGTAAATTAACATTAAAGGAATTTGCTTTGAAATTTTTAACCCAATTCCTTTAAGGTTAAATCAGGTTATGAATCCAGCGGTACGGCAAAATTCACATTTGGAGACCGGTGCTAGTTTAAATATTCAAAACATTTCTAAATAGGCGAACAGACTGCGGAAATAAACCCCAGTTTCCAAAATATAATTTTAATAAAAAGTATGAATTACTACAATTATCGTGACTGATATGAAAACAAAAGGAGTTTAAAGACTAGATTTTCATGGCAAAATTAATATAGCCGCTCAGAAGAATAAGGCTGTGAGATGTCACCGACAGCTTTTCCCATTATCACTATTACTCCGTTACAACACTTGACACTTCCAATATAGGGCCCAATTTTGCTCTTGCGATTCTCCTCTTGGTTAAGGCAAGCCCATGGTACGAAGGCCAAATGAATAATATGGTCCCTCTTCTAAGACACCTCAGCGGGGTAACCATGAACTCTTAAAACAATCACAAATCTGTCAATTTCGTACGTCATTATGTACGAAATTTGACAGATTTGACAAGATTGACTGACTTCATATCTGTGTGTATGGGCCAGCCAGAACAAAAGAGCAATAAGTAACTTTTCTTAAATAAATCTATCTCCATTATAATCTCTTTTAACAGTTTTTCTATCCAACCTGAATTCAAAACAGGACAAAAATACGTTTAAACTTGATCTGAGACCATTATCGTGAAGAAACTATTGTTAGTAGTTTGCTTCACAACGAATAGACGAGCTGTGTCTGAAAAAGCAATTTAAACTATTCCCGAGTTAAGTTTTGGTCTAAGTTAAAGACTACATTGCAGAATGTTTCCAACTAACATCTCTAAAATAGGTACACATTCGATCTTGCGGTAATGACGGCATTTATACAAAGTTATTGGCTTGATAGACAAAGTGGCTTTTTTAGGCGTCTATATCTATTTGTTTTTTATCTATTTGAAGCTACTTTTGCTGTTAGAAAAAAAAACGGCCTACTTACATTATGAATGTGAAAAAATAAATAATAAAGAAAAATTTTGCACTCATACTGAATATGATTTGTCAAGAGATTTGTTCAAATTTACCTGTTCCCGGTTTCTATATATTGTGTTTTTTTTAAACATTTTTTGTAACATATCATACCAAACATTATTTAGTCCACGCAAACGAACTTGCGGGCACAGCTAGTATAATAATATATTGATCAATAGCTATTACTTATGCAGACATCCTACGCAAGCGGCTTTAGAGAATTAGTTCAGATTTTAATACGAATCCAATAAGTTGCGCTAGAGCGATGATAGCTTAGTGGTGAAGTCTTGTATTATATCCGTATGTCGTTAGTTCGCATTGAGATACGTACCTCTGGATATTTCAGAATCCATACGTATTCATAATATTATTTGCTCAGCTATGAGAGACAACATTGTAGAAAACCTTCATTCAGATAACCATTGAGGTTTATTTCAATAGCAGCCTATCTGGCTCCTGATTCAGAATCCTAAAATTGGTAACCATAAATTTCGTACGTACGAAATTTGTCAGATTTGACAAGATTTGACAGATTTGAGAATTGTTTTAAGAGTTCATGATTACCCCGCTGGTAAATCATATGACAGTAAACGGTAAATCCTAGTGTCGAAAAGTTTTTCCATCTGACAATATTGTCCGACAGTATTATTTCCCGATGCAAAACCGTTCGTTACCATATGGTAAATAACGGTTTTTGTTAACGGAAGTTTGAACAGCTTATAGATACATACGGTACCTGAATTTTATTCGTTTTTTATCTTTAGAATTATGCTACACTTGAGAAAACAAATCGTAGGATTTGTCAAATAAACTGCATTAAATTCCGCTTTTGATTTAAACCACGGCTTAGTAAAGGCATACAGTGTGACACAAAGAAAGTGAAGTCGCGCAGAGTTTGCCTTATAAATCCCGCTTGGGGAGTAAATAACTTAGTACGCTGTTTGATTTCGCACGGTGATTACAACAATTTGAACTCAACCTTTAAGGGTCTCACGTATGAGCAGGTTTATCGAACAGTTACCTATTGCTATTGTAATTGTACAGGTTAAAATCGGTTGACAGAGGCCTAAAGTATTTGATATTCTCAAAGAATATAAGGAAGGTAAACGGAGCAGTTTTTCAGTAGAGTTCGGATCAGAAAGGCTGCAACTTAGCAAACACAGAGACGCTTGGTCACTAGGTAAACTTTATTAAGTTATCACATTACTAGCATTAGTGAGTAAAGCGATGTTATACGCAAAGCAGCTGGCAATGGTTGGTACAAATAAGCGGTGGTTGGGAGTAAATGTATATCCAGGAGTGGGCTGACATAGATGAAACAGTAAACGGAACAGTTATTAAGTGTAGACTGCAACATAGCAAACGTAGTGTAGTACAATCTCCGACTAGGTAAAGCGATAATAAGATATATGCAAAACTGATGGATGTTATTGGAATGATAAACATGGATTGGGAAAAGTCTTTATCCAGGAACAAACTGATTGACATACTGACGGACTGCATAATAATAATAGATCGTTTTAGGCAGGTATAATTATTGTTTAAACAATACAGTGCAATGAAAAGAAGTTCATTGTTATATTTAATACCGTACCAAAGGCCAGTACTATGTGAAATATTAGGAGGAAATCCGTATCGTATCACCAGGCGTTATACAAACCTAGTAAACTGTTTATTATTACTTTTAAAAAAGTAGGCTAAGTTATGATTCAGGTAGTCGGTGTGCAAAAAAAACAAGGATCGGTGTGCAAAATTTGAATTCGTTCAACCGTTCATGCGTAAAATTAAGTAACTTTCGCCATTACGAGCAGTTGGTGAGTCCGTTATCAGATATTTACCGCTTCTAAGTGAAGATAATTATTTAAAGTTTTTATTTTAAATTACATGACAACATAAACTACAAGTTTACATCGGAATCTATTACGTAGGACTCTTAACAACGTCAGTTATTGCCTAGAATATTTGTTAACAAGAACAGGCTTGTTTTCTTTAATTAAACTTCTTCCTACATTTTGCGGACAGGCTTCTATTTCAAAATTGCCTGCCCATTTCCCTTTAGTGTGGTTTTTGCTGCTCAGTGAAACCACGGAAATGATGATAATATTATGGCGTGAAACATTCCACTGGCAAATTAGGCATTTTCGCATTATGAGCTCTAGATACTAACTGGTATAATTAAAGAAAGTGATTTGTAGTGTAACGTATTTATTTAACCTTCAGACTAACCAAGTTTGCGTAGTTTTTGGTGTAGGCTTTTGTTTAAAAGTAGAACTGCTGCTATTGGTGTCGGAGTTGCGACAATCACGTCAGTTTGAAGGATTAAGGTGAGTATATAATAGAGCATTTTCTGGATTATCATCATCACTATTATCATTATTTCAGCCACTGCTTAACATAGGCCTCCCGATGTGACTTTCAAATTGGCCGGCTGGAAGCATCCAGCATTTTCTGAATTTATGAATCTAGATTCATGGATTCTGTATAATTTTTATGTAATGTAAGTTTTTTTTCAGTAATATTTGGCAACTGTACTAGGTAATAATATACATAAGAAAAGAATAAGGTTCACAAACTTCAATTGAGTGAGTAATTTGGTTAAAAAAAGCGTGAATATTAGCTCTCGACAACTTTGTAACCGATATCTAAAGCAAAAAAAAGGAAGTTCTTTTTAGAATATGTAAAAACGAAATTTTTCGTTAAAGGTGTGCATTGAAAAAAAAACAGAATTTCGGTATGCCAGTATTTGCACCAATGGATGGATAGCAGTCGGTTCAAACAAGGTATTTGGGGTTATAGGATATCAGCAAAATGTCATGGTATCGTTGGTTGGTTTGCAATGCAATGTCAAAGTTTTGAAACATTATTGTTTGCTCTTCGTTTTATTAAAGTAAGGAATCACCATTTTTGTTTGTCCATATCGACATATTTATATAACATAGTTATTTATCTTCAATATTTATATAATTTAATTTTTCCTGGGTATTAATACAGATCCATATTAGTTACCATAGCAAATTTAGATAAGTTGGTATTTTGAATTGATAATTGGTGAAAACCACGCACCTATCTAATCGTCATTTTTATGTGGTGCAAAAGGGACCAGCGGAGGGCAACCATGAACTCTCAAAACAAACTCAAATCTGTCAATCCCGTCAATTTCGTACGTCATTACGCACGATTACGTATTTTAATAAAGTTATACTTGTAAAAATAAAGAAAACTATAGGTATGTTAATGATAATGTAATTAAGGATACTGAAATTGTACGACCGTTTGTTTTTTTTAATAAATAAAAAAATAAATAAAATAAATTTGACAGATTACGTCATTACATACGAAATTTGACAGATTTGAGAGATTTGAGATTGTTTTAAGAGTACATGGTTAGCCCCCAGACCTAGAGAGACCAATGCTGGGCCTACTTTTCTTGGCTTTATTATGCACAGCGCTTCTAATACGCACGCTTTGTTATAAACGGTATCAGTATCATCGGCAAACAGAAAAAAGAGAATAATAAAAAGTAACGGTCGAGTAAGGGAAAGAAACGGCAGAGGAGAGAGGGTTGTATTGCTGGTCGATAGTTTATTATCGATACTTTAATTCAATAAGCACTATTTAATGCTAGTCTATAAACAAGACTCTACAATCTAAAATGGGCTGCTTGCTAGGTTTTTTTTTCATTGCACAATGTCAAAATATGGATCGTGTAGGTATGCATCTGTTGTTACGGGTTCACGTTTGCTTTCTTTATTATTTATTAACAAAATATTGACATATTTAAACTCCACGAACCTATTCCCATATTAGTATGAAAGGGTGTTTGGAGAGGCCAGCAGTGGACTGATATGGGCTGGTGATGTGATGTGATGATTAGTATAAAGAGTATGTAAATTATTTTATTTTCATACTGTTCGTTCAAAGCAATCTCAAATGCTCCTAAATAGTAAGCTTACAAATAAATTAATTAAGCTTAGTCTAAGTGTGAAGAGTCATTGTGACTTAGCGTGTTTTTTAAATTTACGTATTCTACTACAAGCCCATCTAAGTTTAAATTACCATGAGCAGCAATATTTTTTTAAAACCACAACTGCTGATTTTACTATCATAAATGTTTATCGATTATTAAGACTATCGATATTTACAACACCAAAAAAGGGTCGATTTGATAAGTACAAGTGTGGGGGGAATCGTCGGAGCATGCTTACAGCCGTAATAAGATTTGTCCGTTTTGATTCTGCACATAGCTTTTTCATATCTGATTTTGCTTTCGCGCTGTCAGGCTCGGGAATACTTTAACTTGGTTTGCCGTTTTTCCATTATAAGAAAACTAAAAGCAGTTTCAGAATGAAAGGTAAACTACTTGAACGAGCTACCTTAAAACACAAAATAATATAAAGGTACAGAAGGCTCACTTCCGAAACAGATGCAATAAATTATCAAATTTGCACCCGCACGTCCACCTTACTGATTTAACTGCCAACTACCTTTGACTACAGGCGAAAATGAACCCTATCTATACGGCACTATTACTGGGATACGCTTAAGCCAAATTGGTTTGGAGTGGTTTTGGTCGCCTCACTAGGGTCGACTGTGCAATGTAAAGTCGAAATCCTGTGTCGAAGTTAATGTTTTCCAAACTCAAATGATTTACTGCTAATAACTGAAGAGCTCCACTCCACTATCCACTATCATATCAGCTCTATGGTATCAAATACTTGCCACCCATATTATACATACTTACAAAAGTTACAAAGTTTTGACCTCTCAGCCCAGGGAAACGAGGCACAATGGAAAAAATAAAATAAAAATATTCAACACAGGTCTAGCTACCTGCGTTGAATACACGTTAACACAGTGGGCTAGCCCACTTAACGTGTTGCTTTGCGATTGAAATAGATACGACAGTAAAAAGTAGATATAAAATTTCAGTTTTTTACAGTCAAGTGGTCGTGTGGTGCCGGCACGTTAAAATAATTGCACCACCCCTTCTCTTCCTATGGGTGTCGTAAGAGGCGACTACAGGAAAACCGCCACAAGAAGATGAGCAGCAGCGTCTCCTCTCCACCATTGGCCAAACTGCGATCGCCAACCCGCCTGCCAAACGTGGCGATTATGGCCAAATCCTCCTTTTGGAGAGGCCTAAGTCCAGCAGTGGACTGATATAGGCTGGTGATGATGATGACAGTCAAGAAACTTGTAGGTAGAAGTGAAACTAATAAAATTGTATTGAATACATCAGAAAATAAAACAACTTAAGGTGTTAAGGAAAGAAAAAAACGAAATCTCCAAGTCGTATCTAAGGCACCGCCTAGAAATAATCAAAGGGCCCGTTATTACGAGATTAGAGCAGGGTCAACAGCTCTCCATAATAAGAAACACCCTATAAAACTCGTTTCCGAGAGATAACCATCGCACTGTCACAAAACGGAAAGGGTCAGAAATGGTGAATTATACAGGTTGTGGTTTTGAATAGTACCCAAATTTAAGGAGACGAATGGGTTCATCAAATGTTACAACTTCAAACATAGGGTCAACGACAAACGAAGAAATACGTTTTCGATATCGACTCTATTGTAGTTATTTGTATTGATGAACAAAATCACCTCCTTAGCTGGTTTTGAGTAGTAGCTAAGTGTTATTTAGTGAAATAGTGATTCTGGAGGCCCAATACTTTTTGTATAATACCGACAAAAACACTGCCAAAGAAAAACCATACAACATGGTGAATGGTCAATAATTTAGTAAGCATATAAATTATTGTCAAAAATTTGTTGAATACTCGAATGTGTTGTCATTGTAGAATCTTTTTCGAAACATAAAAAATCGAAAGTAAAACTGATTAACTCCGTAAAAATCATATAAATTTTACCTTATTTATTGAATATAAATTTTATTGGTTTGTCAAACAGTTTAAAAAATAAATGATACTTTTGGAAGTGCTGGACGTGGTCTAACTCTTTGTTTACATTTAACCCATCGAATAGTAACGTTTCTGAAAAACCCGATCGTACTGTTATGGCAATCAAACGCAGCAAGCCACTGTATAATATTTAGGTCAAATAAAGAAAGAAATTTAGAACTTTACCGGTCGAATTGACCATGGTTCTTTTATTTTCACAAACACTATTCACAAGTTTTCTTAAGTCCGGACCGTTTTCACCCTGTTTCAGAATGTGGCGGAGAATCTAGGCGGATTCCGGCAGCGGGGTATAAGTTACACCAAAGACACAACGATTATCTTTTGTTTTTCAACTAAAAATAAATTAAAAAAGATTGTCGGCGTTCTGGTTTAAAATCAAGATTACTTTGATTTCGTCAGTTTATACATTTAATTTATCATAATATCATACTTACTATATATTTGTTTTTCTTGTTCCAATTTCGATTCTTATTCTACAACTGCTTTGGTACAATATTGCTTGTGGCAAGAAGAATCAACGCAAGAAACTCAATCTTTAATTTTTCCCCCAAAAGATTTATTCATCCCCAAAGAGCCTTAGGACGTCCACTGCTGAACATCCTATCCCAATATCTTCCAGATGCATCTAGCGGCTACCTACAACTTTTACCAGTTATTACCCGTACAGCATAAAAACATTATATTTATGATTTCGCCATAAGCAAGTGATCGCTACGGTGTCACATTCAGCCGCGTTAAGGATAACCTTGCTTCCGTATCTCGTCCCCCTCTTTCGGAACTTTAATATAGTTTCACTTGTTGATGAATTCCCCAAGAATAGTACTTTTCTCCGATATTTTTTTGAACTTCGAGAGTTCGCAGGTGTCGACACACACTCAAATCAACGCTTGTACCGGTTGGGTTACGAAGTTTTAGGCGCGAAGATTGGTGAGTGGGTATTTTTGTGAGTTTTACGGGAAAATGAAGCGTTTTGCGACGAACTTCTAATATTTAGTTAGATAAATAAATTTGACTAGGTTTTACGATATTTAGTTCAGTTTGGCGTGTCTGAAACGTAATTGCCACCATAGAGTTTTTTTTTTTTTTAAATAATCTATCTATCTATTCAGCCTTTTGTAGTCCACTGCTGGACGTAAGCCTCCCCCAAAGAGCGCTAAAGAGCACGATCTCCCGAGTTTTAATCCAGCCACTGCCAGCCATCTTTTTAAGTTGGTCCATTGGGCTGAGCACGTCCGGCACTACGTGTGCCAAGGCGTGGTCTCCACTCAACAACCCGTTTACTCCACCTTTCATCGGTTCTGCGATAGGTGTGGCCATAAATAAAAAGAAGAAATTCATTAATAACAATAGCTATGTATTTATGATATGACTAGTTCTTGCTCATTTTTAAGGCTTTTAAAGCAGTCTTTTTTTTGAGCTTAGGGCAGTATTACCTGCTCAAAATTATTTAACGCATGTCAATTTTTCTATGTACCAACTGTGTGCTCTCGTTGACTCTCTTTTAAGCTTTCTGACAACTTAATTGGGTATATATTTCATTTTGCCATAGGATAACAATTTGCGATGTTGCCAAAAACCGCTGAAATAAATTCGAGGAGGCATGAGTGAAAAGCAACCCCAGACAGACATATAAAAAAAAAACTTGTAATTTACCACACGCCACTACGAATTTCACAACTTCTAAGATAAGCGCAAACTTGGCTCCATTTTACATTAATTCTTTTGGCAAACTTTCAAATAACTTTTTCATTTGCAACCGTTTACGAAGTAAGTATTTTATTAAAAACAAAAATTTGAGGCTAAATACATAGACAGCTTTTTCGCCCCAACACGTTTATCTTATCACAAGTACAATATAGGAAGGCGGAGTCAGCATGCTCACTCTGTAAGCATATACAATATGATATAGGCGGTACTTGTAACCCGTTGAGGCTAAGTACGATATCTTATTTTATCGACAAAAATAATAGTTCGGGGTGTCAAACTCCTACTCCAATAAATAGCAGCCATGTTTTTTTTTCGAATGAATTCCGTTCTGCTTAACACTTAAGACAATAACTAAGGTTTCATGTGTCTTAGGAACATGAAAGAAATGCCACAACAGAACAGAACTAGAGTAACCGACCAACAACTTATTTTAGGAATTCATTCGAAAAAAATCAATATGGCTGCTATTTATTGGGGATAGGAGTTTGACACCCCAAATTATTTTTTTGGCAATAAAATTAGATATCGTACTTAGCCCTAACGGGTTAGAAGTACCGCCCATATCACATTGTATATGTATACATCCTGATTTTTTTATTTTCTATAAATCCAGGATTTAAACCTTTAAGGGCCTGTTCTATATTATAACAGATAAATTATGAAGAGGATAAAAATTCTTGAACTAAATATTTCATAGCGTTATTTCACGGTGGTGAAACGCAAAAAAGTGTTAATCCTTAAAATAATTAAAAAATAGCCGTACATTGTGAAACAGACCCTTAAATGTAAGACCGCGTCACGAAACATGTTCAAAGATTAAAAACAAAACAGTTTTGTCTCTTGGCGTGATTTTTTCATAGCTATTTTTGGGTTCTGAGAAAAAAGTTACAGTTAAACAAAGATTAGTTTCGCGTACAAAATTCAACTGGAGTTACTGTGTCTACACTTTTTTCACAAAAAGAGGCGTCCAGAACATATCTTAGCGATTTTCGCGAGATTTTCTTTCTGGAAAATTGAAAAGTAAATTGCTTGTGGGTGTTTCAGCGGCAGAATATTTACTTGAATGTTCTATTCGAACTGTAAATTACCTGTCAATGTCATGTCATATTGGACTCCTACTGGTATGGACCCCAAGAATGAAATACGAGATGAAATAAACGACAATTTTATTTTCACTTTCTATCACATCTTTATAAATAATGATTACGGTAAAAGTTATTGTAAAATATTTTCAAAGGCAATAAAAAACTAATAACATAAATATTACTCATACATAATAAGAATAAAAGCGCCTGCGTTTTAAAAATGTGTTATTGAAAATGGGTAGAGTATTATATCAAACTTATTGATTTTGTTTTACACAGATGTAGGTATGACGTCAAACAAACATTACTGTTTAGCGTTCATGGTAATTTTGCACAACGTCCTCATCCTTTACAGTGACAAACAAACATATTGTTTATGCCCTGTTTCATGTTTGTTGCGTGAATCAAGAATTAACAGAGATGACGAACGCTATTGATGCGATCGTGACGCGAATTTTATACCATGACCTGAGTTTTGATAGACATATTGTTGTTTCCAGCCCTGTTTATTTTACTTGTATTCTAAGGCACCATTAGCTGTTATTTGGAGGGTTTAATATGAATTATACCTACTCATGCTACTCAAAATATGAATTTGATCTTTAAAAACCATTAAAACCAATTTACTTCTGTAAATAGGCTTAAACTAAGCGCTTTTACACGTCCCAATATTTTTTTCCCTACCACTACTTCGGGACAATTATGGGCTAGCGCCGAGAAGAAGTAGCGCAAGATCGTTTAAGTCGTCTACCTCGTGGTTGAGAGTCGTGTGGTATGTGTAATGAAACATAATATAATACGGTGTCATCATCATCATCGTGACAGTTTTATATTCCATTGCAGCTTGCAAGGTATTTATACGTACTACTATATCCATGGCAGGTTGTTAATGTCCTTAACAAAACCACGACCACTCCGACAACACTTCATTAATCGATTGTGAACCAACTCTGTAACAAAATAGAGTCTATGTTTGTTTGCACTACTTGGGTGAAACGCGCTGTCACTTTAACACTGAAATCACTAAAAGATAATAGTAATTTGAATCCATTTCTTAGCAAAAAAGAGGCCATTATTTTATTATTGACCCCCTGGACGTAAGCCTCCAAAAGAGCGCCAAAGAGTACGATTCATAAAGTGTATTTTATGGATTTTTATGGAGTCGCTTTACTGTTTTTAACCCCCGACACAAAAAGAGGGGTGTTATTATTAAATTTTTACACACTGGCATTTTAAAATAGTTTACGGAGAATTTGAGATTTACCAGAAAAGTATTTAAATATTTTAACCACAGATACCTATTACTGCCAATGCAAATCATATTTGTAAAACCGCGCCAAATATTCAACGCAGAAATAACCCAATTTTCTTCCAAAACTGCCATAACTTCTGTGTATTTGTAAAACGATTTTTTTATTCTGATTACTTTTCAGCATGTCTGGATTTAAAAATATTATAATAACACAAACGGAATGTGCATAATCTAATTCCCATCGTGTGCAGTTTTTGCGAGCCCGTGGCAACGGGCAAAAGCTTTTAGGGTTATGTGTTGAATTAAAAAATAAAATAAAATAACTTTAAAGTACAAAATATTTGTATAAAGCACCGTCTGGTATTGTGGTCAGGCTATAAACAGGTTGTTACAGGTTCGAATGCCGCAAGAAAAAAAAAATATTTTAGATAAATATTAGACATCATCACACATTGCTCTGATCCTAAGGTAAGTAGTTTAAGCACTGTGTTAAAGAAACCAGTAACAATAACGCTACCACAACACCCAGACCCGAGCCAATATGGATTGGATGGAATGTATTTAAGTATAGACTACTAAGTTTTTTTTAGTTTAGGGCTAGATTAATGGCGTCATTATGCAAGAGTTTAATATTTAGTTATAATTTGCTTTAGAGAAATTCTTCTACTAATTCCGTTGTGAATTGTGATGCATCTAACAATCACATAGCTGCTTTGATGTGCATTAATTTACTTTTGTTCACTTCTTTGTAAGATTCAGCAAAGTAAAGCGCTTTCATAGAATAGAAAAATATTTTTTGGTCACTAAGCATATACAGTAGAATCCGTTTATTATGACATCGAAAGGAATTGACAAACACGTCATAATAAGCGGACGTCATACAAAATGTACTTAAGTATTTTAATACAGAAACATAGTAAATACATATGTATACATACATATTAAATCAACATCAAAATCACTGAGATTCAAAACAAAAACGAGCCACGTGCCGAACGTCGTCGGGAATCAACGAACATTACCGGAGGTGTAAAGAATCATGTCGGTCATTATAACCGGACATAATTTATTAAAAATGGGTCATAATAAGCGACATGTCACTGTAAGGGAAGTCATTATATCCGACTTTTTTATAAAGAATTTTATATGAAAACCAAACTTCGTGGTGTAATTACGTCATAATAACCGGTTGGTCAATATAGGCGGAGTCATAATAAACGGATTCTACCTTACATATTAGTAAAGAAAAAAACAAACATATGACATATAATACTATGCAAACTTTGTAGGCATAGTTAAGAAAGATTATTGGAGTCATTATGTACTTACCTTTCAAAGTGCCGACCCTTTTAGCTACAACCTGGCATTTAGACATACTACGAAATTGACAACTTGTACAGACAACAGCTCATCAACCTACCACAAAACATCAAAATTTCTTAATTGATATTGATCTCTATATGTTAGGCTTAAAGTCGAAAATCAGTTGCATGACCTTTTAACTTTTTTGGTAGGTTGACCTGCCGTTGTCTGTACTTAGACGTAAAAATTGGGTGCAAAAAACAAAGATACCTACTAACATTACCTTTTCTCAGTTGCTGTACATAGCAAAGCTCCTAAAACATCACCTGTGATTTTTACGGAATCAGAAGCACACACTTCTACTCGCGCTTACCGTCGTCATTTTTTTTACATTGCCATTGCAAAACTTGTCCGTTGTTCCCAGGAAGATTGCATTCACTGAAACGTTTATAAAGGGTTACGGGAAAAAAGTGCTTTCGCAGCTCGCCTGATATTTTGAACGCTATCAAAATTTTACGGTGGACCGTTGTATAAAACTTTTTCGATGACGTTGTGTGCAGTCCAAATATTGGAGGAATTTCATTGATATAGAATTAGGTAGCTTTCCATGAAAAAAATGAAATTTCAAACTTTTCACGTTGAATAATAAAAAAACCTGAAAAGCAAAGCTGAACTGAATAAATTATCTAATAGAGACAGAAATATAAATGATGAGAATTTAAATAACATAATGCAATTTCATAATTTGGCTAAGACTCATATTTTTTGCTTGCGTTTTGACTATGGCAAGTACTAAACATTCGAAACACCTACAGTATTTTTTTTTAACAAAACAGGCCAAAGTTTGTCGCCATCCAAATTCTCTTGTTGCTAAAAATCGCGAGTTTAATAGACCGTTCTACTGCAAACGGTCGAGAGCGCCGAACAGAAAAACGTCCAAAATACACAACCCGATAGAGACGTAACTGGATTACGGGCGAATCTAGAACACGTTAGTTTTCAGTTTACACGTAAGTACTTGACAGCAAATGAAGATAGTAATAGAGAAGATCTTATTACTTGTATAATTTAAAAATAACAAACGGATCAGTCGATCGAATATATTGACAGCGCCATCTATTGAAGCTACGAGTATACCCAAGCCATTAGCACCTAATTTGTTTATCCTTATTGACTACCTAATAGAGGAAGTAGTTTTGCGTTGATTAGCCTTGAACGTAAAGTGTCCCGAGTTTGTTGTTTTAAGAGACGTGCTAAAGAAAATGAGCGGCGGCAAGTCTCTCGGTCACGACGGAATCAGTGTAGAGCATCTGAGGCATGCGGGGTCCCACCTGCCGAGGGTGCTGGCTCTGTTCTTTTCAATGTGTATTAGTCACGCTTATATACCACATGACTTAATGAAGACCATCGTAGTGCCCATTGTGAAGGACAGAACCGGGAATGTCTCAGACAGGGGGAATTACCGCCCTATATCATTGGCAACAACAATTGCAAAGGTGTTGGACGGTGTGCTAAACTCAGAATTAGAAAAATATGCTAACATACACGACGCACAGTTTGGATTTAGGTCCGGACTTTCTACTGAGAGCGCAATCCTGAGCCTGAAGCACACTGTTCAATACTACACAGACCGCAGGACTCCGGTGTACGCCTGCTTCCTCGACCTCTCCAAGGCTTTTGACTTAGTGTCATATGACGTCCTTTGGAGAAAGTTGATGACCAGGGGTGTACCGGAAGAAGTTGTAAATATATTTAAGTTTTGGTACGCCAACCAGACTACCTTTGTAAGGTGGGCTGACTCTCTCTCGGGAGCATATTGGAGTGCGGAGTAAGACAAGGTGGGATAACGTCTCCTAAACTCTTTAACATTTATGTTAATGATCTCATCGTGGAGCTGAGCAGCATGCGGGTCGGGTGTCGGATAGACGGCGTAAGTATCAATAATATCAGCTACGCTGACGATATGGTGCTGCTCAGCCCAACGGTGGGAGGTCTTAGAGAATTGCTGAAGGTCTGTGAAACATATGCTGCAGAACATGGGCTCACATATAATGTAAATAAAACCGAGTACATGGTCTTTGAGGCCGCTGGTAAATGCCCTGATACACTTAATATTACCCTTAACGGCATGAACATTAAGCGCGTCACAAAATTTAAATATCTGGGGCATATTATTGCTTGCGACCTCAAAGATGATTCTGATATAGAAAGGGAGCGTAGGGCTCTGGTGGTTAGAGGTAATATGTTGGCTCGCAGATTTTCTCGTTGCACAGAACAAGTAAAGATCACGCTTTTTAAAGCATATTGCCAGAGTATATACACGGGAAGTCTGTGGGTCAAACACACCAAAAAATCGCTGGACACCCTGCGCATTCAATATAATAATATCTTTAGGATGCTGTTGGGACTGCCTCGCTTCTGCAGTGCATCGGGATATGTTTGCGGAGTACCAAGCTGATGGATTTAACGCCATCATTCGCAAAAACACAGCTTCGATGATTGGCAGGGTGCGGGACAGTCGCAGTAGTATTCTGAGGACACTAGCGGACAGATTCACGTCACCGATGTGGAAGTGTTTTGTGCAAAGGCTGCTCACGGGGCCGTATCCGCCCTCCTGATGATTCGGATCTGCACAATTTAAATTTTTATTGTCTTATGTTTGCCTGATTTACTAACACAGTTGTTTTAAGTTAAATTATTTCTTGATGGATACTAACTGCTATGGATGTGAGTTATCTGAAATAAAGACTTTTTATTTTATTTATTTAAGCAATAGTTATTGCCTTATTGGTCATTCTAAAGGTATGATTCTGAACTCAGCAGCACGCAGCAGTGCTGCCGCAACACTGCTTCATCAGCACTACTGGTCCCCATATTCTCTATGAGTTTATATAATAAAAACGTAACCATTTCACATTTTTATATTACCCATTTTTGACAAAAAAAGTAGGTAGCTAGGCACCTACCCATTTTAAGCCCGCTGTGCGTATTTTTTCAGCAAAGCACATCCCGAAAGTAATAGTATACAGTGCAGACCACCCGTAAATATTTTCCGTGTTGTTTATCTACAAAAACAAACAAAACTTTTTCGCACCAACTCTCCCTTGCTCAGATAATGTAGCATGCTAGACTGCGCATTATAAAAATAAATAAAACAATACATGGTAACAGTGGATTTTTATCACAAATTTATAAGACCCTATATAATAATTTTGCACTAATACAATGAACTTTGTGTTAACTGTAGAAATATTTCTATCAAGCGATAATCTTCTTTTGTGGCGACTATTGTGATAGCTGCTCTGTATTCGCAACACTCATTTTGGCCCCCGCGTTGTTTATGAATCAAAACATTGCCATAATTAAATTTATTGCGCGGACATAACTGTCTGCAAATTATTTACCGCTTTCATTTCCGATTTGAGATCTCTTTTTGTTTTACATTGTATTACTCCATTATGAGTGTTATGATCTTTGTTCTTTATTTTATTATGCAGGGTGTGATTGAAATAACGCAAAACCTCTTAGAGGCTTATCCTGGAAAATATTTTCGTGCAAATATAATTTCAGTTTCAATGGGACCAATCAACATCTAATTCTCATTTTTGTTTGCAGTTTAATATGCGGAAGCGTTATTTTTTTCCAAAACCTTATAAAAAAGTGGCTGTATCTGAGCAAAATTCTGTATCTGGGTTATTTTTATGACACCTTGTATAATATTCATTAATACATAATACTTACTCTGTGATTATAATACTTAACCTGTGTTAATACGATGCTTTCTGTCGAACAACGGACAAAATTGTGCCTACTAGCACAAACTACGTATAGCGCCGGCGTTAGTGCATGGTCCTGGCCAGTCCTGGTAACATTATCTTACTTTTAAAACTTTTCTGTTCGAAAACGGTATTACAACATTTTAAATAGGTAGGTACTAGACTGTTGTTACAAAATAATGAGGTAAATTTCGTGTATAATCTAAGTAATAAAGACTTCTAATATAGATCATGAAAAATAGATTTCATAAGTTTAGTTGTCCAACCAAAAATGAAACCAAAAAAACATTTAACCTCCTTAAAGGTACATTTCGAACCAAAATACGGAATACCAAAAATTCCGAACGCCAATAATTGTTCTCACCTTCTAAAGTAATGATTTCGCGATTTTTTACCAAACAAAAGAGTCCCAAAACAAGGGGGAGAAAGACAAAATACGGATAGGAATTGGAAACAATTACGAAGTAGCAAGTTTCTGCGATAACGACTGGGGGTGACTTTGTCAGACGAAAGAGGAAAGGGGAATTCTAAGCGTTTCTTTCCTTGACATTGTGAGATCTTTAGTTGGACATGCAGTTTTGAAGCGATTATCAACCTTATTGTCTGAGACATAAGAAACAGTTCTTGCTAGTTCGTTCAACCATAGACGTAGACTGGACAGTTTTGGTTTTAAGTTACAACTAAGAGTTCGGTATGCCTCTTTAATCCTTTGCATAAAATTCTGAGACAAGACTTTTTGTACTTAAGGTCTTTAATTCACAATGTAAAAATTCACAATGTGTGTTTTGAATTCGTTCTGATGAGCTATATTTTACTTATCTCAAGGCTAAACACGATTTTTGACACATTTATGACACGATTTTCAAGCACATAACATTATTTATACATTGTGAAACAGGCCCTTAATTATAAAAGTTCTTTTCAACATTTATTTTTAAACTTTATCTTTGGTGTAACGTTTTTTTAAGGTTTTACCAATAAGTTAAAATTTTGTAATTTGGATTTATTAAGTATACTTTATTCATTTTTTATTCATTAATTTAATTTTGATATTGATTCTTATTTTAGCTTATTAACTAAACAGCTTAGTTAGGTTAAAGAAAGGACATACTAACAGATGTTTTTCTTTTAAATATAAACAATTTCTAAGCTAACAAATTAAAGTAACCTTTCTCTTGTGTCAAAACTTTGATAAAATATGACCAACTCAATCTAGCCGTGTAAAAAACCCGACCGTTTTCAATTGTTCATAAATTGTCAAACCTTTTACTCAAGTTTGATTCAAATATTTTAATTTGATCGGATAATACGACCGAACGAACGTAACGCTTTCGTATTAGGCCTCCCTGGGCAGACAATGATATCTATAAAAATATGGCACTCACTACACCATTCAATCAACTAAAACATAACAATCGTGCATTAAAATAAAAATTAAAATTCAAAACCAGTTCAAGTTGGGAGAATACTTCATAGATTTACGATTATGATTGCTGCTCGAATCTTCTTAAGCGAGTTTTCACTATTGGACATAAGATATAATATTATATCCAAGATCTATCATGATACGTTTGCGTTATAATAAATTTAGATCCCAGATGTAACACTTCCATTCAAAACTACGGTGAGTTATATTATAGATATAAATTTATATCTGACGTTGTAACAAAGTTTAGATAAGCAATTAGTGTTTTGGAAAAGTTGTTCTAAATCCGAGTATAAAAAATAAACCCATAACTATTTTACCTTAATTTTTAGTAACGGTATATTTCATGGTAAAAAACTGGCTTTAGCCTATTGATAAAAGCCATGCATGCACTTAGTGTAAGCTATTCTCAAACAAGTCAGGTCCTATTTCTGGCCATACTAACACCTCAAAAGGCTTTCAAGGGAATTAAATGACGGCTACCGATAAACGCTTTTAAGCCAAACACGCAATTTAGTTTGCTTTGTTAGTGAAAACTTTGGGAAAACGATTTTTTAGTATGAGAAAATTTAACGGAGTAGGTAACCTAAGGGAAAATTGGCCAGTGGTAATTTTCAACCTACATCTATGATGCTCGCTCGCTCTGCAGTGAGATGAAACATAGTGAAAAAAAGATGAAACTAGATGTACCTACCAAAATATTCTTGGTCCTATGTATAGCTTGACTGGCCGAATCTAGAATTAAGGCGAAGCGTAGCCCAACTGGGCCCCAAATTCAGAACCGATTTGAAATACGTTGTGGAAATTAAATTAATTGTGCTCTTATATTCACAATATACAATTATATTTTTTTAAGTTTTTTTTTTTTCCACAATCACACCAATTAGCTAGCCCCAAACTAAGCATAGCTTGTACTATGGCGACTAGATAACGGATAAACATACTTAAATACGTTTTAAAACATCCATGACTCAGGTACAAATGTTCGTGCTCATCACACTTACATTTGCCCCTTGCAGGATTCGAACCCGCAACCGCCAGGCATTGTAGTCCGGAGCGCGAACCACTACACCAGACGGTCGTCAAAAGATAGCCAATTGTCGACTAGAAAACTTTGTAGGTAACGTTATTTACCGTTGTCATTTTGTTATCTAAGGGTCAATTTTGTGGAACATCTTATTGAAATTAAAACCAACCATGTTTTACATGAAAGAATGCGTACCAAACAGGTTTGTGCAAAAGCGCAATCCGCGTGGTTTTAAACCTAACTACTAAATCTGTGACCACTCCACTTCGTAACCACATCGCTTTCACGCTACAGCGTACCACGTGTGGTCTTGTCATTTGTTGACAAAGAAAGTTACAATTTCACAATACAGGCATGTAGGTGCCACACATCCGAACAACTTAGATTGGTTCAAATGGATCCCTAATTAATAAACCCCAAATCGTTCAATCACTATTTGGTGCGTAAGATATTGTACAGACTAGGCGTTAAAAAGCGCGTTTGTTGTTGGGTTTTCCTACACCTCTTGAAGTTGTTATTATGGACCTAGGTATAACAAAAACTTCAAGAGTTATTTGGCGGAATAGAAGCCAATCTCAACTTGATTTATTTTCTCCAGTAGAACAAACACGGTTTTATTTTTGAGAAGGTATAAATAATGTTTTAGGATAAGTTAGTATAATTTGAAGATTTATTTTATTCTTGTGTATTTTCTTAACACAGGAAAGTAATAAAAAATATTTCCTAGTAAAGACAAACACAAAACACAGCAGAATTATTCAAGTGCTTATAAAAATTTTTGATGTGAGATACTATTATTTTAAGTTGTTAAACTACTTCTTATTAGAAAAGGTTCTCAAATTCTACGAAAAAGTTTATATTATTAATCATAACTGATATTTTTTATAGATAAATCAATGTGTTTTGCGCTCAGAAAAAGTTTTTTATCACATAAAATGATAATTTGTTATAAGTATACGTATTTACAACCGCCACATCTGTAACATCAGACGCCCCGCGGGATCTAATCAGAGTTTACGAATATAAAGCATCATTAGTGAACCAAAGCGCCAGTTATCGGTAGCCAATAACAGCGCGGAGATTACTACTGGGCTTGCTAATTATTATTGGAGGATTAATAACGGTTATTCAATTATAGATGTGTGCTATTGGCGGGTTTACTTATTACACATAATTTGGTCCTAACAAAATGGTGTTTGCATTCGCAATGATTTTGCTAGAGCAAATAAATAATAAATATTGGACAACATCACATACATTGCTCTGATCCTAAGATAAGTAGCTAAAGCACTTGTGTTAAAGAAATCAGAAACTACGACGGTACCACAATACCCAGACCCGAGCCAATATAGAAAAGTAAGTTTTCTACATTGACCTGACCGGGGATCGAATCCGGAACCTCAGAGATGGCGGCGCCATTTAAAGTCCGGCGTGCTCGCCTCTCGGCTACGGAGTTCGTCAAAATCAAAGTAAATAAAAGCGATGGGGCAAAGAATGGGAATCGCTTCGCGCATCTTACGAGACGATCGTATCAGAGACGCGTTGCGCGGAGCTAACATCCAATCCCATCGGCGGTGGGTGACTAATTAATCACGTAATCGTAATCGTATTCTGCGCAACTCTCGCCCAGCGCTCAATTTCCGTGCAAGCTGTAGGTAATACTTCCTAAAAAAACATCAGTATCTTCAAGCTAAAATTGAATGTCGAGCGGTCACATAAGACACTGTAACAATACTGTGTTCCGTTTTGCACTACTGTGGAGTTATTGAGATCAAAAAACATCTAGAAAAGGCCAGAAATATTAGCCCTACAAGTCTGATCCGATAGTCAGCCCATAATACCTACGAAAGGTGATAATGCACAAAAATACACTCGTTATCTTTAGGGCCTCCGATAAACGACTTGCCCGTTACAAAAGGTAGGAAAAGATAACGATCTCGGGATAGTCAGCCATTGTACGGTATTCCCTGCAAATCCTGGCCGGTTCGGGCTGAGATTAAGTGGCGCGTTCGAAAAGTTTTATGTTTTTTTTTTAGTTCGAGTGTTTAACATTCGTGACTAAACTAACGTCTTAAAAAAACTTTAGCTGTATTAAAGTGATGCAAAGGAGTTAAGGTGCAGCGTTATTTGTTGAGGTGCCTTGAAATCTTATTTGAATAAAAAACAATACTATAAAAGTTGATATTAAGAATTTTAACAAGTTGATATTGCTGTTATTCTAGATTACGTCGCACTCTCGTGTGTCGTAAGTACTGATTGCACGACAAATGCTTTACTCTGCGTATGTTGTTTTTAATTCTGTTTTGTAATTGTGCGTTTGTTAAGTGTGTCAAATAAATATTTTATAGCTTAAGTTCACATCCTAACACGTACCTTTAAAAAATAGATACGCGTACTTATGTACGGATTATTGCCAATTTGTTAGACGGTCAGAGAAAACGACGAAGAAAACTGCATTTTTACATAACAATGGATGTGTATATGGGCCAAAATAGTGTAGTTCCCCTGTCTCACAGTTACAGGAGTCTGATCAGATGAATCGCTCAGAATATCGTAATAAAAAAGCGATAAATAATTGGACAAGCTAAAGTTAGCTTCTGAAAAAGGACGCTACTTGCCTGACTTTTAAATACCGGATTCTCGCGAAAAAGCAGGCAATTAATTAAAACTAAAAACATGTCAAACGTTGTAATTATTTAAACTATGTAATATCTAACTGTAAGTGAAAGTTAAGCCTCAAAACTACAACGGACAGAATTGTAACCTAACTTTGTGCGACTTAAAATGCAACTCAGTGCACAGCTTATGCAAATAAGTACACTCGGAGATTAGAACTTGGTACGTGAAGGGAATTATTAAAAATATGTACATTTGAAATGGACATGGTGTACAATTTAGGTATTTGTATAAATTAATAATTTTAAACATCTAAAGCAGGGCTTTAATTGAGGTATTGTATTATTTGATAATATGAATAAAACATACCGAATGTTCAATATTCTTTTTCGTCAAGCCATATAAGCGAGTAAAATTTTTAAATCTCAGTTTATGGGCGAGTGGTGCAGTTGAAAAGAACACCATGGAAAATAAGTTGTACTGGTACATATTTACCATCAAATTACATTATCGTTGATAGGCAAGTCTATTACAGTCTTGAGGCCTAAGCATAAGCTTTAAAAAACAGTGTAACTTCGGGTACCACTACAATTTGCTATGATACTATTTTTTCTTTAAATATTTTGACGTAAAACAACAAAGTTACAGATAAATCTGCCGGGTGCCGCCTTAAGAGCCTGACATCTAGGCGGACTCTAAGGAGAAAAGAAACGGAAAAACATAGAGGATTTACAAAATAATAGGATACTTCTTAAAACCACGTAATCCGGCTCATATTACATTGACTGTTTCTAGGGGAAAACATCAAACTCGTAAATATTTTTTGGATACTATCCCGTATAATTTTCTATCCCATATAATATAATCCCATTTTCTTTCTCCTCTATACATATAGAGGACCTGAAAAAACACGATTGCTCCCGTAGTAATATGTTTATAAGCAGCTGATCACGTACGGCCTTACTTATAAACGTTGATTAAATTTAAAACACTGTTAAACAGCTCATTAAAAAATATGTTTACTTATAAACGGTATTTAAAGTTAAACTACGTCTTAGGGCCTTCATAACTAGCTGTCAAGTTAAATAGCGTCGTACCCTTGTTTGAAGTTTAATTACCAAAATGGCGTGTGGCAACAGCTGTTTTCAGCTGTCATCTCGGGGTCAACATACAATAATGTGTTAAACACTTCTAAATGACATAAAATATGTCTTATTTATGGCTATAAGGCTCTGTACCATCACCTTTCCTTTCGTGGATAAATACCAGTACACTCTTTTGTTTTAAGATTGATTGACATTCGACATTGCTTTAAACATTCTTTTTTTGAATTTTCGCTTCAATGACAGTATTTTGGGTCTTACTGGTACTGTCTTTGTATACGGTTGCTAAAAGTTTTTTACCAGGTATTTCAAAATAAAAACGGACATACGAAACACGTAATTTATTCTCGTTTTAACACACTGTTTTATTCATAAGACAAGTGTACGTCGCAATAATCTTGCGAAATGTTGGTTTAAATGTAGGAAAGAAGGTAAAAAAAAAATGTGTGCGTGTACTAGTGTACACACGTAAGAAGTGAAACAACAAAAGAAAAAGATGGCGCGTAACGGAAAAATGTGACGCGTAACCGAAAAATGTGACGGTAATTTTTTTTCCAATGCCGATAAAGAAGTTTCACTTCAATAATTGTACCAACACTTACTTGACACACTTGATGCTTTTTGTTTGGCCGCTAATTTTCGTTGGAGTTTCCGTATTTTCTTACGAATATGATGTTTCGAGTCCTTGCGCTTGTAATGTTTACGTTTTCCTATGACTCTTTCACGTTATTCACTAAATTTAACACTGAAATCGGGTAAAAATAAGTGCCGATGCCGAAACACGAAAATTATTACTAGAGCTCGGTGTTGGCAGAGTAAAATAAAAATTGTGTTGCTTATCCGTTATTAACAAACTAACGCCTAAATACCGATTATGAGTGAAAAATATTTAAACACTAATTAAGAAGTTAAAAAGTGATTAGTTAATTAGTTACTAAGATGTTGATTCGTTGGTAAGGCTGGTAGTTTCGAATAATGTTTTATTATTTGGTTCACCTATTATCGGGACCAGTCACAATGCACGCTTGGCGGTCTCATTTAGACATCACGCGTTAAGAAAAGCCTCTATTATCCAACAGTTGATTCGAGGCCTAAAAGTTTATAATTAGGCGCTACTTCAATCTGCTGCTAATTGGCAAATAAATCATCGCACAATCACGTTAAACAATCCGTTGAACTTTAATTGAGACGGCAAACAGTAATATTACCATAACGCAAAACTTATGTAAACGACTTACCGTCAGAAATATGGAGAGCAAACTCTACCCGCCGCGCTTCGCTGAGTTTAGCCTATAGTTGTTAGACGGTGCGACTTGTCGCGAATGCGTATAGTCGCACAATCGTTACTAATAAAATACCTGGATTCTTACGGCCTTACTTATAAAAATCAACTAATCAAAAACTTAGTAACTAATTAACTTATCACTGTTTAACTTTTTAATTAGTGTTTAACTATTTTTCACTCATAATCGCTATTTAGGCGTTAGTTAGTTAATTAACGGATACTCAACACTATTATTATTTTACTCTGCCAACACCGAACTCTAGTCATTATGTAAACCCAAAATACTGTCATTGTAGCAAGATTTCAATTCAATTCTTTATTGCTTTATACATAATTTCTTTCAACATTCAAAAAAAGAATGTTGAAAGCAATGTCAAATGTCAATCAATCTTGAGACCAAAGAGTAGATTTATCCACGAAGGGAAAGGTGATGATACAGAGCCATACAGCCATATCTTTATTTAATATAAAAAATAAGGTTTTTTTATGTCATTAAGGATTGTTTAACACAATTATTGTGTGAGGGACGCCCGAGACGACAGCTAGCTAGGCAGAAAGCAGCTGTTGCTGCTACGCCATTTTTGTAATTAAATTTTAAACAAGGGTACGACGCTAATAAACTTGACAGTTAGTTACGAAGTCTCTAAGACGTTTTTAACTTTTATTAACGTTTATAAGTAAACATATTTTTAATAAGCTGTTTAACTGTGCCTATCTTCATTATTTCAAAAAGTTTACAAACTACGCTAAACACCGCTATTATAACGGTGACTTTACTTACTGTTTATTTTTTGTTTTGACTATTTTACAGATTTCGTCAAGAGTTTATCATAATTCAGACACGACTGAGGAGTGGTTGCGATGTGAGTACAACGCGTTGTGCTTAGTTTCAAACAACACTGATACCATCACAACCGCACTGCACTCTTACCGTGGGAGTACAACGCGTTGTGCTAGGTTCCGAGCCACACTGGTACCATCGCAACCGCACCCGCACTCTTACCGCGGGAGCATAACGCCTTGTGTTCGGTTTCGAACCACACTGGTACCATCGCAACCGCACCGCACTCTTACCGTGGGAGTACAACCCGTTGTGCTAGGTTCCGAACCACACTGGTACCATCGCAACCGCACCGCACTCTTACCGCGGGAGCATAACGCCTTGTGTTCGGTTTCGAACCACACTGGTACCATCGCAACCGCACCGCACTCTTACCGTGGGAGTAGAACGCCTTGTGCTCGGTTTCGAACCACACTGGTACTATCGGTGGTTGCGGTTGCACTTGTACAAAACTCGGCCACCCCGAGTTAGACATTTATTGCGAAATAACACCGCACGCGCTTTCACTATGATTCAAGATTATCAAGATGATGAAGCAAAACATGAGCATTACTAAATATTGTAGTACAATGAAGCTGTACAATCAATATTTATGTACAGTTCATTTACAAATTAATTAAGATTAAAGGTTACCGGCCATCACCTGTCATTGATTACACGTCCAACACAACGTTCCGTGGAACGATCTCACATTCGATTGGCTCTCACGCTGTTTTGATCAAAGCAAAAACATTTAATCATGCATATTCTATATTATAGATAATTAACAATTGCCACATATTTGCTCCGAATAGGTAACCAGAATAAAGTTTTATACGGTCGCTTTTTATAAACCGGTGAAACTTTAACAGAACTTATAATTATTTAAGAGAAACCGGGCCATATGATTTTCGGTCTTAAAAACGGGTTAGTTTTCATTTTATTTTTCCTAACAAAAATAGAAAATATTTTTAAGAGCCCCTGTCTAGTCTGAGACATCCCTACGTCATCGCCTCTGCCTCTCTTATTTCAATCGTGCCCCAGTCTTCCCTCATTTCATTCACTAAGCAGCACGGGGTGTTTTATTTTACGTTGAAATCAAAATAGTTTTTGGCGTTTTTCTCGAAAACTAGCGTATAATTTTTTATTTTTTTTTAACAAAAATGATTGATTTATGTTTTTATAATTGCCCTTTAAATTGCACCAATCGCTGTTTATAATAAGCGACCTTGTATAGTATAAATTATTAGTAGCAGTAAAGTACAGTCTTTATGTCTCATATTTCTCTAAACTCGCCCAAGATGAGAATGCGAGTATCGCAATATCCGACGGATAGCGCGCATCGTAAATAACTGCCAACATTTTATACGTGTTTTTGTATAAAAGTATACTTACTTTAAAGATATTATATCGTGTGCTTTGATAGTTGATTTTGAGATGGGGATTGACTTTGAGCGGCATTCACCGAGATTTTTTAATTAACTGAGAAAATTAACAAACATATTTAAAATTTTATTAGCATCATTTTTGATACTGAAAAAAAAGTTGTTTTACCTTAAACTAAAGAAAAACGTGTTAATTAATTGAACTCAACTTAAATAACTAACTTCATTTTTGTTATTTACGTACGTAATGGATAATTTATGGATAAAATATTAATAAATTTTGCTTTTTTCTCTTTAAAACCAATAAAACAAATTTATTTCTGTTTTGGTTTAAAATAAAATAAACTCTTTTTCACATCCCATTTTTTTCCCTACCACTACTTCGAGACTAGTTCGGGCTAGCGTCGAGAAGAAGTAGCGCAAGGATCTCGGTTACTATTGTCTTTTATTTGTATGTAAATTCTCTCTGGTGATAAAAAAGTTACGGTGTTTAAGAGAGTTATTTTTAAAGTTGTGCTATCGCTGTACTTAGAATGGAAGATTAATTTATTTACTTGAACAATAAGATAATTTCGAGGCTTTTAATATTTATTGAATTTTTAGCAAAATTAGATAGATCATCGAAGGTATAATTGTACTTTTCAAATTATTAGCCCCAAACCGCTGTCAGTGAAGCTTTGACAATACTGTTTATAGAAGAGCAAGGAGCTTCAATAACTGATCGTATCGATATTTTACGTAATAGCTATTACTTATTTTATAGTTCGTCATAAAGCTTTTTAGTCCGAATAACCATGAAGTTGCATTGTTTGGCCATGCCTGTACTTTATTGGTTTTGTAACAATTTGACAGTAAAATATCAGAATGACACTGACAGCCACTTGTCAGTGGTCGAAACAAACACAATTTATTTATTATTATTTATAAATTAATTAATTTTGAATGCTATTACTACTTAACTTGGGATAAAAAGGGAATATAAAAAATAAAACAGTCATTTTTTTATATTTATTTTATTTTACAACACAACAGATTACATAAAACATCGTGACTTAAAGCTATAACATATAATAATAATAGTGTGATACAAGCATTGAGGTATAATGTACTAGCGTACTAGAGAACACATCTCGAACTAAATGTTTCAGCCAAGCATTGTAGCCCGGTGGACTACAAAGTTTGAACGGTGAACAATAAAGAAGCAGTTTTGAAAACTTCAATTACTGACACTGACTGATGCTTTGTAGTCCACCCACTGGACTCAAATGCTTGGCTGAAACATTTAGTTCGAGATGTGTTCTTTAGTACGTTAGTACATTATACCTCAATGGATACAAGATAATAATATTCATACGTGTTATCACGGTATGCCACATTGAGGTACATGTACTAGCGTACAGCCGGTCGATTCTCTAAGAAAAACGCAACGGACTCGCTCTAAAACTCGACTTAGCCGTACAAACGAACATAGCCTCTATCTTGTCAGTAAGAAGGTTCATATTATTTATCGTTGATGAGCGAGTGCAGCGACGAAGTGAGCGCGGTTTTGTTTACAGAATCGACAGGCAGTACTTTAAACCTCAATGGTATGCCATGGATGAGAAACAAACAAAGATTTTTATTAAATGATTTTTTCAAAACACATGGCTTGTTATGAAAGTATTCAGTAATTTTAAATAGTAATAATGACGTAATTTAATAAATGACATGGAAATTGCCCATTCCCTTGTAATCTCCGACTTTGCTGAGCTTTAAGTTTTTACACCAGAAATACGGAACCCTCTCCACGCGAGTTCAGTTCGCATTTGTCTGGTTTTCTTACAATATAAATATACCCTTGTTAAACCAATCGGTGAGTCTCTTTTACGTATTCTTAAATTTAAGCAAGGGCTGTTAACGAACACAATAGATAAATCTTGATGATACATCCATTATACTGCAAGACAACCTCAAAGCAGACTTTACTTACAAAATCTATTCCGACGGCGTCTTTGAAAAATATCTTGCTAGAGGGAAATTAATATTCCGGAATAATAAAAGATAATTGGATTATCGTTACGTAAGATCAAAGAGAATGGACGCTGCTTAGTGAGGATTACTGACGTTCAACGAAATTGCAATTGAGTATCTTTTAGTAATCTAGCTAGTCGCAAGTACAAATATTCAGAGCTAGCGTTCCCCAACTATTAACGAAAACGAGGTAACTAGATGTACATATTAAAAAAAAACAGCTGACCTGCAGAAAACCAAAAATCTAATAAAAATGTATACCGTAAACTGAGGTTACTTTGACCCATTTTTTTCCCTTTTTGACGTTTTATCGTATTGTTTTGTATATATTGGACAGATTACGTTCTGTAAGGAATGTAATAGGTAACATGGATTAATTTTACAGTATGTCTTAGAAAAACTGTCAAAAGTGATGTCAAAAGTTTTTTTTATCAATTTTGAGCCAATGTTGAACTAAAAGAGTGGTTTAATTAGCCCAAAAAAATAATCTGCTTTGAAATGTTACTTTTTGATATATTGGACTAATGTAAACTACGTGTAACGACAAAACAATAATTAAAGATACATTTACAAGTAGAAAATGCTTTTATTTACTTAAATTATAACGTTTTTAATCAAAAATAACTACGTCAGTATCATCGTATGAGAATCAGTCTTAATATTTTTCAATATTACCATATAATCAACTAGTTACAGCAACATTTATTACCCAAATGACTAGTACATTGGGACTATACCTATTGATGAAACATCAGGTGGTATCAAAGCAACTTCTCAAAGGTTTATTGTTTGTATCGCTTAGGTGATATTAAGAGCGAGTTTAATTGAGTTTTTTAGAGGGTCAACCCCCTGATACTGACTCCAAAAATATGGTTAATTTGCTGACAAGTATCAAACATGTAGCAAGCTGAAGTGATTGACGTAGTTTATCCAGTAAGTGGAGTAAATGGGTTCTCGAGTTGAAACCACGCCATTCCAAACGTAGCTGCGTAGTGTAGGACACCTCCAGCTCGACGGGCCGTCGACCTTGCTAAGATGTCTGGCAGTGGCTGGATGAAAAAAGCAGGAGATCGTGCTCTTTGGCGCTCATCGAGAGAGGATACGTGCAGTAGTGCACTAAAATGATGATAATGATTAAAAAAATACTTTAAATTGATACCCATATCAATTGAAAGTATTTTGTTACGCAAAGTAAGTATGCGCAAGCTCTGCTGTATATTATTAATAAAATATGCAATTAATCTAAAAATAAATTCAGTTCCGTTCCAAAAGCCGGTGACATTTCTAAATGGCAGTGGAACAGTTGACGCGTTGGAACAGCTCCCTAATATCATAACATGCATCACTGCGCCTGTCTGGAACCTAGATATTACGCGCCATGTGCCTCACTTCCAGACTGAGGGTAGAATGAGAATTATTCTGTTACGAAATATGACATTGGCTATTGTCAAAAAGATTCGTACCTACTGTTTGTTGTTGAATATGTGGATGATACAAAACAATTCTTATTCTATTATGCTCTAATGATAAAACAAAGGTCTGATTAGAGCGATTGTTTGATTTCACTCTTGCGGCTTGGTATTTAAGGTTCTTATTTATGAGTTAATATAATTTTTTCTTTAGACTACTACTTAAATACAACAGATCAATAGAAAGGACAAACTAATTAAAAAAACGATTTTACTCTGTTTCCCAGCTCTCCAGCTAGATTAAAGCAATGAACGACGTGTTACGTAAAGGCTGTTCCAAGGTAATTCGTACGTCTTTTTAAATTATAGGTTTAGCTTAAACCTGGTTCAGAACTTCAGTCTATCCCTTTCATATTCTAACAAACAAGTGCACAGTGATATAAACAGAAGCCATTTTAAGCCGGGTTTATGTCAAATCTGGGTTTATCAGCAAGTGGTCCTAAAATAAGTATTAAGTCTGTTCAAATAAAACTGAAAAGTTTCAGAGTTCTCGTTGCTATATTATTTTCCGTAACATCACATAAAAGCGAGTTTATTGAGTGTAAAAACTCTGCTTCGAGATATATCACGGCTGTTAAGTTATAAGTCAAGACAGCCTACGGTTAGAACGGATTCCGTTCCCTTACGGGCAGAATTTATCGCCATTTTTTGTGTTACTCTTATTTTTTGAATGGGGAATGCTTGTGAAAAACGGCATCGCCTTTGTAAATCGTGTTTGTGCTTTGTTAGCTTTGGTAAGCGGCTTGTTCACCTTTTTGCTTTTATATTTTTCCGCTATAAAATGTTTGATCGCTAAATAAATGTGACCTATCAAAATGAACTCACGCCAACGCGCAACTTTAAGTAAAGAAAATTGTTCAGTAGAACTGAAAAAACCGTCCAAGTGCGAGTCGGACTCGCGCACGAAGGGTTCCGTACCATTTTCTATAAAAAAAACCGCAAAAAAAAAAACGTTTGTTGTAATGTATTCTATAGCTGCAACAAAAATACATCATCTGTGAATCATTTGTGAGCATTTCAACTCACTAGCTGTCACGGTTTATGAGATACAGCCTGGTGACAGACGGACAGACGGACAGACTGCTAATAGGATGACATATATTTTTTGTTGCTTTTTCATACAAAGTTACCTCCGTCGAATTTCTTATTTGTATAGCAATAAAAGGTACCCAAGGTAACCGGCTAAAGCAGCTTTGCTAAATTTAAACTGAGATTTAAACAAAAGTCGTTTTCTTGAATGCGATATCACAAATATTTACCTTTTTTTCGTCTAGGGTGCTAAATGTGCTGCACCGATGGCCGGGATTGGTTGCTAGATCCGCGCACACGCGTCTCTAATATGATCATTGTCTCGTAAGATGCGCAAGGCGATACCCACTTTTTGCCCGAGCGCTTATCAGGATCGGTCCTGGGTATTTTGCAGGTCCATTTATAATCTAAATTCAAAACGAAAATCTGCGACTCTTTGCGTTCAAATTAAATCACCTCGCTCGCTCGGAATAAATAGTAGTGACTAATTGGTTGTTGTTTTATTTTAACTTTTTAAAAGTTCCACCTATAATAAGCAGCCTAGATACCCACGTGACACGTTTAAATCAACAGCCCAGTCCCAAAAGAACCCCCTCAAAGTCGGTATAATCCGCCAGTAATATGATGGTGATATTTCATTCTTTCCCCACGGGAATGTACTGAATCGATGTGCTCCGCTATTTGAAAATCACGCTGACTCGTGTTAATGATAGAGTGTTTGATACAAAAAAAACTAAAAAGTTAAAACACAACTTCTTGTTTTAAAAGTGAGAATTGACAGTAAGAGACGCCTTTTGTCAAATTGTCTTTGCACGATATTTAAAAAAGAGCAGTATTTTTTTAATTTAAAGAATGCTTTTTTTATTACCTAAATTGTAATACATATAAACATAATCGTAGAAATGACGGACTTAGGACAAGAAGACTTCTTAACTTGTTTACTAGTGGTCAAAACGAAAAGTGCAAGGGCTACATTAGTAAGAAATTATCAAAATGTTAATTTATCTAAAGATGATTATTCTGGAAACACAGTGTATTCTCTTTTTGCTAGCTGTCTCTGTTTAATAATAGTACATAACTGCCTAAGATACATGTTGTTTAGAAGGTTGTAGTAAGCTTTTTTTCAAATCGCAAAGGAGAAATTTATCTCTTTATACAAACTGATGTCACCTATTCTGCGCTGTTGTATGGGAAACTGCTATTTTTTATGAAGTGGCTCACATAGAAAAAGATGTATTTCAGCAGAAGAATCACCCAATCCCAATCAAATTTACACCTTATTGTAGTTCTTTACTTTCAGTTAAACGGTTTATATTATGTTACAGTCAAACGCACGTCATGGTATCCAAAACTGTCAAATTTCTTTAATCGATTTTCAACTTAATAAACATGCAATAGAGTTTATTATTCACTGGGGAAATTCGTCAGTTTGTGGTAACTTGATATGCTGTCGTACCAGGATATTACTGAAAAGTAAACTTAGTTTTTGAACTCAATCCCACTGGATTCTGTTTCACGGAATTGTACTTACGAGGCACTATTCGCAGCTCATCAGGTTTCCATTTACTTGAACCGATGCCAAAATAATCCGGTAAAGAGTCGGCTTCTGCTGTTTTAGGTAATAACGGATTTTGGAGATAAGTCGTTGCTAGACATTTCATTAAGTGCTAGAAATATTTAAATGTTCAATGTATAAAAAACTGATGGTTAGAATTAAAATTGTTTTCTCTGCTGTTTGTCTGTTTTTGGAAAGTCGAAAATTAGAATTATTTACTAATTAGTAGTTACAATTTCTGTGATATAATCATCTGTACGTTGAATGACTGATTATTCTTTGACCGACCTACTAAAGAGATGTATTTGCAAATGATAGATTGATTAAGATTAAAAAAAACAAATTTTGACTTTTTTTATTCTTAAGTTTACTCAAAATGAATCGCGGGATACACTAGTGGGCTGCAATCTGGGGTAACTGTCCAGCTTTAGGTCACAAAGAGATTACTAACTTTGTTTTCGTTTATACGATTCACAAAAAGAGTTTAGCATTGTTGTGCGAAACCTGAACTTTTTTAACGTTTTAAAGAGTATTCAGGGTGTCTACTAAATTATAGCAATATTTCATAGGAAAATATTGCGGTAGCATACGATCTGGTTCGCAGATCTGGTTCTATTCAGAGTCTGGTTTTATTCTAGTTAGTTGGCTTTTATATGAATTGCAATAGAAAGATTATTTAAAAAATGCCAATAGACTAATCTAAAACTCTTAGACCAGCTCATTTCTTCCAGTTCTTTTCAGACCTTTTTTTATTTAGAACTCATAATGATCCCAGCCGCTTTATGCAGAAGACCCAAAACTTACCGAGGACCTATCAATAAACGCAAGACATTAGTTATTAGTGTTGTTTTTACGTCAAACTTTTTACAGAATACACGGATAAACAAAACACGGTTAAATTAATACTATTTTATGATCTCATTCATCCTAGGCAATAGACATAATAAATACCACAGAGACCGGTCATTGTATAAACTGTCCCCCTACTTGTCGTCAATTGTCACCATTTGGCATTTGGAAAAATGTTATACTTCCCGCGTTTCACTTACGGCGGAAAAAGGGGTCACGGGCTCGCGTCCCTGAGGAGATGGCAGGGTAAAAAATAATCCGTGTGATGGATATTACGGGCCAAGCCGTAAGAAATAAAAATATGAAACTTTGTAACGTTATGTTCAGAAATTCTCATGGGACGTTTGATTAAATTAGGAAAATAAACTTGAAAGTCAAAACAAAGTCAAATAAAATAGCCGTCACAGTCAGGAATAATTTGCATCTGTTTTTGTTTTTCATTGGTTTAGATGTTATTAAAAATTTTCAAATGTTTTCTTTCTCGTTAATTAATGATCAATAAACTTTTTCACAAAAGAATTACCCATAATCTTGCAGGTAAGCTAGGTAACTATGACACAAAGGTATTTTAAATCCAAACAAATGTAATTGTTGTACCAAATCCGTTGTCAGCAACTGGAATGCACAGTCGCAGCTGCACAATTCCGCCGTGAGCGCCGAAACAAAATGCTATATCTGAATATTTTATTAAATTGTGTTGTAGATGTGACAAGTAGTCGCAAGGAAAGTGATTGCAACGGGTGCAGCTATTAATTGATTATTAAAACATTATACTGCTTAGTAAGAATAAAAAGAATATAAGTTAAGATATTAAAACATGAAATAAATAAATGAAACATATCATTTATTCGCACAAACCATGGTAGCAAACGATGACATTAAAACAATAAAAATGCTCATGTTCTTAAGTATTCTCGATTTTTTGGATAAAATTATTTTTTATTAACATATGAATAACATATCATTGTTTATAATTATGTTTTATCATTAATAGTTATATAACCGTTATTGCGGGAAATAGTGTGAATCCTATACAATATCTTAGTATAAATAACCACTGGAAGTATTTCTGGGATGAAATAAAAATATCTATTTTTTATCTGGTTTATTCCCGAAATATACGAAAAGACACCTTTGTTTTGTTTAACATGACATGTATTTTTTCCTTCCTTATTTTACTTTCCGAAAATAAACAATCAGCAGTAAAAACAATAATTTCCCGCTCAAAAGATAAACAAAATACATTGCTAAACAGAATATAAAATAAAAGCTTGTAAAAAGAATAAATTTTACACAAACGCTGTCATAAACAACATCGTTTTGTACCAAATCCTGCGACAGCAATGAGAGAACAACCGCAGTTGCATCTCGTCCGGTGAAAACAAAAATACAGCAAGTGAATATTTTATAAAATTGCATTTCCCTCCTTTTGCGTGGGAGGATTGCGCGGCGAAGTAGAAAATAAATAGGTAAATTATTCTACAGCAAACGGCATTTCCGCGGCTATAAAGCGGTAAAATAGGGCTTAGTTGTTTCGTTTTTTAAAACCTGTAGTAAAAACTGGTCACATTGATAACTAACAGTTCTCCAAGGCTTCACCGGCACACAATTTTGTGTCGAATTCCCCAAGTAAAATTTAATACTTTGGTTTCTTTTTTTGGAATTAATTCTCTTTTTCTGCGCTTTTTAGAGTATTTTTGTTAAATTTCCGCCTTCCAAATCCTAAAGCTCACAAAGATGGCTGTGCAATGCACAGACAATGCACAGTGTGCATTGTCTGTCAGTTACTAAGTCACAGGTCACAGTACTTTTAGGTATATAATAATACGAACGCAAAAATGACAATGTTTGATATATTTACTTAAATTGAAAACAGCAAACTGCAAATAATTAAGAAGGTAGTCTAAAAATAATTTTAAATAAAACGAACTACCTGGTGCAGGTCGGTTCTAATTGGATAGCAGAAATAAACGTAATTCGTTTAGTGACAGGAGCATCCGGGCAGGACGTCAGAGAGCGGGTCGAAGAGTTTTTTTTTATTTGGTAGTTTTAAAATAAGTAGTAAAGACACTCTACCACGTACTTCTTAGGATAGAAATTACTCTAGAGTAATACAAAATTGAATAGTCAACTCTGTAAAGAATGTTTGGGTAATTACGATCTCTTGTATCAATTATATTGCTTAAATTTTGCACTTCTGCCTAAAAGGTGAAATTTTTTGAATAATTATGCTGACTTATTTTGATACGAATTTGCCAGAATGATAACATCATTTGCCAGAATATAAAAAAATATGATGATATTAACCTTAAACCAGGGCCATAACCATGAACTCTTAAAACAATATCAAAGTTGTCAAATCTGTCAATTTTGGTACGTCATTTCATACAAAATTTGACAGAAATGATAATGTTTGACAGATTTGAGATTGTTTTAAGAGTTCGTGGTTACTGCCCTGTGATAGTCAAATAAAATTAAAAAAATATATAATTTGCTTTACATTGACTTAACAAAAGTTTGATTTAGTCTCAATTGGGTTTGTAAAAGGTACTTATTTACTTAGCTTGTATGTCAATAACTGATATCTTTATAGCATTTTATAAAAAAAAATATAGTAAGGTTGAGTAAAACGATTCTGCACATTATTATCATTCCATTTTATTTTTTGTAAACAGTCTTATAATCGAGCGATGAGTTTACACAGAAAAATGTAAACAATACTTCAATTTTGGCGGTTCTAAGCGAAACATCGGATATACTAAATAATCAGGATATCTACATCGTTGTGTTATTTAAATTTATGAACATCCTTATTATAATATTTACAAGAATTGAAACATGTAATTGAATTACGTTCCACCTTTAAAGCATAAAACGGTTCTTAACAATTATTTACATATCGTTATGTAAACTACGTGAACATGAATAAACATGTCGTCAATAATAACAATGTCCAGATTGCTTGGCTGTTTGTAGAGTTCCCCTTTGCTGGTTCAGTAAGACCTGTAAAAAAAGATTTCCTAAGTCCTAACTGACATCACATTGTTTTCTACAGTCAATGAAGTAAGGCACAGAAAAATTTTGTGGCCAGTATTTTTTGATTTTATTTTGAAACAGTTTTATTTATTTCTTATGATCTGAAAGGTTTAAGAATAAATAACGGCGATATAGGTATACTTATACCACACGTATGAAAGAACACATAAATAAGCTGTGTATGGTATTATATTTTTAATTAAATAACAGTATCATATTACTTTAATATGATACTGTTCTCTTATTAAAAAGAAAATACCGTTGATGTAATTTAGCGCCAATTCATTCTATATTGAAAGAGTTCGCATAAATCAGATCGTTAAAAATGTATCGGGCCCTTCGGGGTAACAAAGTATTTCTTGAAAAATGCGACATTTCGTTGCGATACATAAACATGAAAAAGTACTCGTAGAAAGTTTTCACTCTTACCTCCAGCCACGCTGATTTGATTGCTGAAGTCCTCGGAATACGAGTTGAGTTTTATTTCTGCAATTTAAATGTATTATTAACGTACACGACGTGAAATATTATTATTACGAGTTGAAACGGTTTAGGTGTACAACATGCATGAGCAATGAAGTGTTACAATTCGAAACTTATGCCATTGGAATAAAGTTTTAAATCCAAGGTAACCGTATACAGGGTGTACAAGAGAATGGTACACTTCTTTAAACCACGTGATCAGCTGGTCATATACAACAACTTTTTCTATGGGAGCAACATCGATATCGATAAAAAAATATCAGCTTCTTCACACAAACTTACTCGCATACCTCGATGATAATGTTTGGAGTATCTAAAAATAAAATCACGATTTCGATGTTGCTCCCATAGGAAAAGTTGTTTTATATGGCCAGCTGATCACGTGGTTTTAAGGAGTGTCACATTCTTTTGTACACCCTGTATATGTATGATTGTGACTGTACGTGGGTGTAGATAGTGTCCCAAAATTGCAAATCGAACAGTCCTAAGTTTGTAGTCCTAAAAAATAAAGTAGGTAAACAAAGGCAAAATGGTTTATACATATTTTTGTTTTAGCAACGACAACCTGCTTTTTGCGAAATGTTGTTAATTAAAAAAAATGTTGTCATCGCTTTGGTATCGATTATTTTTGTAATCGATACTTAGTTAGTAACTTTGGTTAAGCAACCAACGCCGCTTTTGTTAGTTGATGAGTTACCATTCCAATTATTTTAGTAATTGGATTTTTTCATCACGAGCATCTCCGTTGTTCGGAGGGCACGTTAAAAGTTGGTCCCGGCTGATGTAGCTTGATACTGGTCGTGAAGCCTAATCAAAGGCCTTAGCCCAAGCGCGCACTGGCGGCCAGGCCGCGACGGCCAAGTCGCGCGCAGATGATACAATGCATACTGATGTTATATTTCGGTGGCCGCCGCGATTTGGCCGCCCATTGCGCGCTTGGGCTTAAGGCGGCTTGACTACATCTGACAGTAAGGTTTAGACCTTACAACACCCCTCCACCAATCCGCACTGGGCCCGCGTGGTGGAGTATCGCCCAAACCACCTCATAGTTGAGGTGAGGTCCGTGCCTGCAGTAGGACGGATATAGGCATACTTTTTTTTTAATGTTAATTATTATTTTATAGGTCATTCCCAAAACAACTTCCGTCCCATACAAGCTTAAACACTTTAATTATCTTTTTTTTTTAATTAACTATATTGATTTTGTAGTAAAAGAAGTTTGTTAAAAAAAAACAAACGTTAACTTAACAAATAAATAACAATATTACAATCATTATAATCAATCATAGAAAATCTGAGTAAATGTGGTTTTAAAAATGAAGACGTGAATTTTGAGAATACTAAAATTCGTGTAAAGAACTTCAACGGTTTTTGCGGAGCCGAACAAAGACCAACAGATACCAATTACTAAGGGATCCTTCTTGAAGTTTGCCAATTAACCTTTAGGAGTGTATTTGACACTCTTAATGAAATGTAAGAAGGTGTTTTGCGTTTTAGCTTATACCCATACTTATACAATCGATGTTGACAAATTTTATGATCTCATTTTTTAAGAAAAAATATTTTTTTAAGTTCTTTGCTTTATCGTCCTTGGTATAGGTAATAAAAGAGTTTATTGAGGATTATTTATTATTTAACTTTTTTGATGTATGCTTTTACAGCTCAAATATTTAAAAAAAAGTTTACTTTAAGGCCTATTCTAAATCTCAATAAATTCAGTTCTTTTTGCGAAGTGGTACCTATAAATGAACCTATACCAGTACAGCTGATTAGCTATATATTATAATTTTTCTTTTGTTATTTTTAAGCAGTGAAAAAAAATTATAAATAAAATATTCGACAAATTCTGATCCTAAGGTAAGTAGCTAAAGCAATTGTGTTTTAGAAATCAGAAACAACGAAGGTACCACAAAATCCAGACCCGAACCAATATTGAAAAGTTCGTTTTCTACATTGACTCGACCGGAAATCGAACCCGGTACCTCAGAGAAGGCGACGCCAAGTCCAGCATGCTTGCCTCTCGGGCTCTCGGCTACGGAGGCCGTCAATAGTAATAATTAGCCTATAAAAGTAAATGAACTGATAAAATTTTATCGTATAAAGGGTGATCAATATCCTTACAACATTATAGGTATTATTATCTGTATAAGACATTTGAAGTAATTATCTAAACTGAAATGATTAAATGAAAGAAAAGAAGTAACATAAGTTAAAATTCATTAGCGTCGCGTCGTTAAAATATACCTACTTTATGTGTTATTATTCTACACCCACTTTATTTCCCAAAACATAAACATCTCGTGCGAGTTCAAACGTAATTTATGATAGTTTGCAATAATTTCCAGAGGAGTACCCATTTATTATGCCAATACAGTACGTTGTCGGGATGTGGAATTGCGCTCTTACAGTTTAATGTACAGATACAATGAAACTACGCTAGGCTGGGCTCATGGCAGTCACACGAATATTATTCAGACTAGCTGCTGACTCGGTCTACAAATTACAATACACTATCCACGTGTAAATGAATAGGAGCTATATGATAAAAAGAGAGGTCTGCTTCTCGCGTAGGTAGTGAACCTTCTGTGCTTGTGAGGTTCTATGTTCTATGACAACACAACAGGTAAGAATATTTAGCAACCGATTCACGTACGAGTATGAGCCACCAGTGTTTCACTTTTGTTATATTTTAGTCGTAAATTAGAGTTGGATTCCATCTCTTGGGATGCTATATTCTTACCTCAAGTATTTGAATCTTTTCTGTGTTATGATGACAAGGAATTACTGGGTAATTACCTTTTTTTTTTGTTTTCAAACGAAAATAGAGTTTGGTAGAGTTATAAGAGTAAAAAATAAGTAATGTATGCCTATATATGTCCCACTGCAATGCACAGGCCTCACTTCAATTATGAGGTGATTTGGGCCATACTCCACCTCGCGGCCCAGCGATAGTTATAAGAGTAATGCGACTAAAAATAATAAAACAACCCAAGCCGATGTATCACAAAATAAAAGAAAAACTCACCATAAAGTCTTAAAGTCCCTTCGCTCTTTCCCAAGGAGTTAGTACTGACGCAGTTGTATGTACCGATGTCACTTTTGGAGAACTGGCGGATGGTCAGCCACATCGACACCTTATAAGATGACTTTTCTTCTCTGATCGTGTACTTGGGTCTGAAACAATAGGTTAGGTAAGGAGGATCTTCTAAGATACAGTATCTGCATTGACTATACTCCTTAAATAAATTCACATGACTACAAAAGACGGCAACAAATAAATGCCAGTTTTTAGCAAACACAAGGGATCAACCAAACATAACTATATTTTGGCAGTCGGGTAAAAAAGGGTTTGAACTTGAATGATGAATCATGGATTAGCTTTTTATCTTTCATCCGTTAATGTTTCTAACTCATCTACTTGTACACCATGACAAAATAAATGAATATTAAATTTTCGTAGTCATGAAATATTTGTGGGTGCCAAGGGAGTGTTTAAAATGTGTCAAACTATGGAAAAATTGCGAGGAAAATATTACAAACGATTTTTTCCCCATTCAAACTGTTCATACCTGTCAAACAGGGATTTCGTGACACATTTGATTCTGAGGCGTGTGAAGTTCAGCCCGTATAATATAAAACTAAGTAGCTTACCGGCGTCTGTACTCTGTACTATACACCGTGAATTTTTAATTACCCGAGAAAATTAACTAACATACTCAGATATATATAATATATAAAATATGAGAAATTTATTTAAAAGATCCCTAGCATTCCTTAAAAAATATGCACCATAAAAGTCCTGCTAATTCAAATAGTAATCATTATCATTCCAACATTATCGGAACCAAAATCCACCTAATTTGGTCGGGTAATATTGGTGTACGGAAGGAATAACTATGAATGAAATTTTTTTCATTCAAAGTTATTTCTTCTGTACGCCAACGCTGTACGCCGTCCCGTTTTTTTTTATTCGCCAAATTCGATGTATATCGATATCTGAGTATGTTAGTTAATTTTCTCGGGTAATTAAAATTTCACGGTGTATATGTAATGACTATTGAATAATGAATTAATTTAAGACCATACGTACAAGTAGAAATAAAATTGATTAAGTATTTGCATTTCCTTTTCCAAAATAAAACTCATTTGGTCGGGTAATATTGGTGTACGGAAGGAATAACTATGAATGAAATTTTTTTCATTCAAAGTTATTTCTTCTGTACGCCAACGCTTTACGCCGTCCCGTTTTTTTTTTTATTCGCCAAATTCGATGTATATCGATATCTGAGTATGTTAGTTAATTTTCTCGGGTAATTAAAATTTCACGGTGTATATGTAATGACTATTGAATAATGAATTAATTTAAGACCATACGTACAAGTAGAAATAAAATTGATTAAGTATTTGCATTTCCTTTTTCAAAATAAAACTCATTCGAATGACTGGAATAACTTATTTCTGATTTATCACCATTGTCGTGAAAAATATTCTTTCAGGCCTCGTTAAATTCGTATTTTGACTGATGTTCACATCTAAAAGCTTTCAGAGCGTTATATTATACGTAGATGATATCAGATTCAAGCCTTCAATGCCGTCATCCAGACGAAAACATCTTGAAGAAGCAAAACAAAGAAACGAACGAGAAAATATGTGGAGTTGAATCTTTCTGTCGTTCGATAGTAATAACACGGTCCTTCACTGCTATTTTATCAGAAAATACTTCAAAAATATAAAAATACTATTTGTGCTATTTGAAATAAATCATTTAAGGCTTTGCTTTCAAATCATCGTCTGCTATCCTTGAGTAAATGCCGAAACTAATTGTTAGTATTTCTGCATAAATTGCTCAATAAAAACAGACTTTACCTAAATGTTGAAAACTATATATTTTTTAATTTAATTTCCTGTACCAAAAGATTGTATCAAAGTGATTGCTTTAAGCCTGAATGCTGAATGTATTATGTTTAAATGTGTCTATTTTGTAATATCAAGTAAGCCTTTTCGAGCAATAAAGTATGTATTTATCTATCTAAAGTGTATCTTCCCCTTCACTCTTGCCGTGGGTATTAAACCTACACCATGGTGGTATAGAATAATACAAAAAATATTAGTAATGCGTATTTTTAAAAAAATAAAGGGGTTTCAAAACTAATTTCTATGCACAAATGCAGATTTTCGATGGCTTTAAAATAAAAAAAACAATTTCACACTAGGCTCTATCCTATGTGGTCAATCCTAGCACATCCCTGTCGCTTGACCAGGATAGCAAATATCTCAAGCGTGTCTCAAGGAATCAAAACAAAGAAAGGGCCGGACAAATAAGTTCCTTTTGCCTATACAACGTGAATTTTTAATTACCCGAGAAAATTAACTAACATACTTAGATATCGATATACATCGAATTTGGCGAATAAAAAAAACGGAACGGCGTACGGCGTTGGCGTACGGAAGGAATAACTATGAATGAAAAAAAAGTCATTCATAGTTATTCCTTCCTTACGCCAATATTACGCAACCAAATTAGGTGGATTTTGGTTCCGTTAATGTTGGAATGATAATGATTACTATTTGAATTAGCAGGACTTTTATGGTGCATATTTTTTAAGGAATGTTAGGCACCTTTTAAATAAATTTCTCATATTTTTTTTTATTTGCCAAATTCGATGTATATCTATATCTGAGTATGTTAGTTAATTTTCTCGGGTAATTAAAAATCCACGGTGTATAAATTTGTACAGAAACTAAAGTTTGATACTTTAGGATGAGCTGTGTTAGTATAAAACAAAGTTTGCACTTCCTGATTTCAAGTTACTAAGTTTTTAATTCATATTGGCTATTAACTAAACTATACGTAACTTTATTTCACATTTTAGTTTTGTATCATTTTTCAAAATCTATTTTATATTAAGTAGTTCTTTTTTGACAGAAAAAGAATATACGTTTCTTGCATGGCCCATTTTTGGTTTTGAACCCTATAGGGTATATATAACCAAAGTATACGTTCTATTGCAATGGTAGAGTCTTATGTCAATAAATACACGTAAATAAGAAATAAGGCCACCGAGCATGCCGCGTGGTCGATAATATAAAGTCCGTTTCTATTTACCACGACCACCACCACACATATTTATGTAAAAAGATATGGCAAGATTGTTCCCAAGTGACATAGTGGACTGACGGCCTACTCATGGTTACGGACAGCTGCCTTTCTAGTATGACCAACAAAACACGATAATGATATGATATTTATAGCGATTTATCGACACCCAACTGTCCAAATTAAAAGTTTTATTTAAACAGCAAGCATGGCCGTGATGTCATCGCTGTTTCGATAAAAGTGCAAGATGGCGGCTGTGTATATCATATTTTGTCAGTTGAGTGTCGATACATCCCTATATCATATTATTATATCGTGTTTGGTTGGTTGTGGATGCAATGACGGCTGAGAACGGCTCGCTATAGGGAGGATGGGAGGCCTATGTCTAGTAGTGGACTTCCGAAGGCTGGTGATGATGATTATAAAAGATAACTAATTTAATTATATTTGTGCAATTATTCCTAGGCCTCTCACTTAGATGCCAGTTGATAAGCGAGGCATCCAGCAGTTCATCCACGGCTTGAAGGGAATTATAAATGTTCTCGTTCTTAAATTCATAAATTCAAAAATTGTACACAAGCGTAACGCGCTACTCTTGGTTTCCCGAGATACTCATCTCTTGTTTCATCACTATCTGCACTTTTGTATTTAATATAACATACCCGTCTAGAAGCATTTCTCCTCTGTTCTTGATCCAGTAGTTGATTGTGTTGGGATACGCTTCTACATAGCACTTGAGTTTGACGTCGGTGCCCAGGGGCGCTCCGAGCAGCTGGTTTGGCACTTTCACAGTGGGGGCAACTGTTGAAAAAAGGGATATTAATTATATCTTACCTCAATCGTGCAAATAATTACTCAGACGTACAAAAAAGAGAGTTCTCTTTTTTCAAAAACCATTTAGAATAATCTGTAAAATGTAACATCTGATCCGTTGCTCGGTTACCACTTCAGAGTTGAAGCAAAAACACGGCCAATCAAAATGATTATTCATTTAAATCTTCGGAGATACCCACAGAGCAGGGATCAAGTCTTACTTGTTCTGTGGAGATACCCAATAATTATTTATTGCGTTCTATAATGTACAGATTGTAGATTTTTTTGTCTCGGCCTTAACTTCAGAGGTAGATACTCGTAGATAGGTACTCTTTATTGCACATCAAACATAGAAGTTACAATTTATGTTAACAGAAAGATGTATAGTTTAAGAGGTAATGCCAGGACAAAACAATTAAGAAGATTCTAGGTCTTCATACTCCGAACAAAACTTTGTTAGTTTTGAGTCTCCCTGTATAGGGCCTCCTCGACAAAATGTTTGATTGTCCCGCTAAATGTTCAATTAAGCTGCAGTAGATTTTTCCCCTATTGCTATCTTTCTCTTGAGAAATTAAATTCACTTTGTCTGTATAAATTGGAATTGTTGCATTTATTCGTGGTATTATTTTCTTTAATCCCCCTTGCATGAAACAGCTTACGTTTTTGGAAACCACCCAGAATAACACGGTTCGTCCGTTCTTAAGTAAGTAGTAACTAACAAGAAACTATTGGTAGCATAATTAGTAAATAAAAAACCTAGTTACTAAAACATCATAAAATGCAATAATAGTAGATTGTACAACAAGTGCATAAATAAAACGCACCATTTTACCCGAGACGACGTTTATCCACCCAAGCCGTAGTCAAGGGGGAAATGGGTTATATATACACTCTGCTTTTCACTTCAATTGTGAAGAAATTAAGTATCAATATTGAAAAAAAAAAACATACAACAATTTTAAATTGTAACACAAAGCAAATACAAGGACTCTCCGCCAATATACTTTTTTTTTATACGTGGCAGTGGCATTTAACTTCAAAGGTCGTATTATTCTATTTAAATACTATTTCTCAGAAAACTCATTAATCTTGCCTAGTTTTATTAATTTAGTATTATAACATAGATCAGGTATAAAAATAACGAAACAGATGAAAATTAAATAATAAGTTTATTAAACGAAGTTTAATTGCGTGTGTGGCTGTGGCACAATGACCTCTTTGTCTTAGAGCCTGAGACTTAGACGAAAATTTTACTTTATTTACTAGAGCATTAAAGGCTATTTTATGCAGTCTATACCCGACACTTCCTTCCACACTGAACGGGGCGTGCGTCAAGGATGTATTCTGTCGCCAAAGTTATTCAACCTCTACGGTGAACACATCATGAGGAGAGCACTTGATGGGTGGCACGGTGGGATCTGTGTTGGCGGCGAAAGAGTGACCAACCTTAGATATGCGGACGATACAACAATTGTTGCGTCAAGTGAGGAAGAGATGGCAGAATTGCTGAAGAAAATTGAAGCCGAAAGTGCCATGCTTGGGCTTAAGATCAACCACGCTAAAACCAAAATCATGGTGATAGACCGGGCTCAACTTCTTCCAAGCTCGAATATTCTTGACGGATACGAAAAGGTCAATCAGTTTGTTTATCTGGGCTCTATGATCAAATCTAAGGGCAGCTGCTCTTAAGAAATCCGCCGTCGCACTGCAATGGCTAAAAGTCCAATGACAAACCTCGGAAAAATCTGGAGGAACCGCGAAATCCGACAAAAAACGAAAATGCGACTGGTCCGGGCGCTGGTATTCTCCATATTCCTATACGGGGCAGAAACGTGGTGCATTAAAAGTCGCGATAGCAGCAAAATTGATTCCTTTGAAATGTGGTGTTGGCGAAGACTACTACGTATACCATGGACAGCCATGAGAACTAACGAGTCAATACTTTCGGAGCTCAAAATAACCAAGCGACTCTCAACCATATGCCAGGAACGAGCTCTCAACTTCTTCGGTCATATAATGCGCTCATCTAGGCATCGTCTGGAGAAGCGTCTAATGCTGGGGCAGATGGAGGGTAGACGTGCTCGGGGCAGGGCGCCAACTATATGGACAGACGCGATAAAGAGGGCTGTCGGAGGAAACATACACACACCGGCATATTTAGCGGAACATAAAAAAAGGTTTGATATCAGTATCATATAAGGTTGCTGGCTGGTTTATACGTCATTTAATTTAAAAAGCAATAATTTCAAATTAAGAAAACAACTTAACATTACATTTTATGCAATTGTTTCATTTTTATTCAAATACACCTTATCTGGAGCGAACTTCGAGTATTTCTTCCTTCTGAGTTTTATTTAAAATTTCATTGAAATACTGTTTTTTGTTAGTTTTTTTTTTAATAACGCATCTTTTTGGAGTTGAGGGCTGAATTATGCCTGACTTAGCCCCAACGGAGATTGCCAGGGCACTCGAAATGCGAAGAAATGGTCAAACCTACAGAGTGATATCCAGAGATCTTCGTCGACCAGTTTCAACGATCCATCGCAGTATCCAACGGTTCAGGGAGACCGGTACTTATGTGAGAAGAGCAGGACAAGGCAGAAAAAGACGCACTTCGAGTAGGGATGATCGTTTCATTCGGCTTCGTGTACGTAGGAACCCCCGTTTGACTGCCGTCCAAGCCCGACATGAGTTAGAAGCAGTGCGGGGTGTAACCGTAAGTGAGCGTACGGTACGAAGAAGGTTCGAAGAAGCTGGTTTGGGTTCATTTGTGCCCGCAAAGGCTCCAAGGCTCGAAGTAAATCATCGTAGAAACAGGTTGACTTTTGCTCAGGAACATCGAATTTGGAACGCGAACCAATGGAGTAAGGTATTGCTTAGTGATGAGTGCAGAATTCTCTTAAATCAAATTGACGGCAGGCAAAGAATATACAGACGCAAAGGAGAACGATACATTCAGACAAATTTTGAAACTACAGTTGCATACGGTGGTGGATCAATAATGGTTTGGGCGGGCATTTGTTTGGGAGCTCGCACAGACATGGTAGTGATTGACAGAGGGAGTCTGACTGCAGACCGCTATATCAGAGAAGTTTTAGAAGAAAATGTCGTACCGTTTTCCCCATATATCGGTGACGATTTTGTTTTTATGCAGGATAATGCTCGGCAGTATACCGCTCGGGTAACTCAAGCATATCTTAATGATATGAATATCACTGTTATGGAGTGGCCGGCGAGATCACCGGATATGAACCCAATAGAGCACGTTTGGGACTTGCTGAAAAGAAAAGTTAAGTCCAGAATTCCAGCTCCTGCCAACGTGGGTGAACTGCGAATCGCCGTAGTTGAGGAATGGCGGAGACTATCCCAGGAGACCATCGATAACATCATTCTCAGTATGCCTAGACGGGTAGAAACTTTAATAAGAGCACGTGGAGGAAATACGCGATATTAATCACCATTTTTCTAATTTAATAAATTGTTATTTTAATATCAATTTTCACTTTTCCCGGTTACATAAAAAATTCTAAAATGTACCATTTTTCACAAAAAGCCTTTACTCGCAAAATGTGTTCTTAATGTGTTCTCATTTTAATTAAAACAAATGAAACTTTAAATAACAAAAGAAGTGTAGTGAGTAGATTTAAAAATAAAACCATATTTTTTTTAATTATGGACTTTTTTTTGTGTTCCGCTAAATATGCCGGTGTGTGTATATGATGCGGTCCATAGAACTGAAGACCGCGCGGCTTGGAGACGTGTCGTGTATGGTCGCGATCCTCAGCACTAAGGGAACGACGAAGAAGAATACCCGACATAAAAATAAACTTTACGAGCATGAGAAGTGAAAATGACATTTTAAAGATCTGTAAGTCACCAAAGAACAGAAAAACGAACGTATTTAAAGAGAAAATCACCTTAACACTTTCATTGCCAATAAGGTTCAAATTCTAACTTAGAATTTGTTGCCATTGGTTGTCTTTTTATCACATTCGTGTTTTTGACTCGCAAACAGCATCATACTCAGAAAAACGTTATAATCCCTTTGGACCTCACCCAGAATGGGCCAATCCGTCTTCCAGTTACGTGACCCGCCGCCATTACGGCCGAGCGCTTTATCGCGCCATTGGATACGTATAGCTGGTTTTTATTCGATTCTTATAAATATTACACTTTTATTCGGTTGTATATTTTCATTACATTGACTGTGTAATGTGCGCGGTGTTATGTTTGCTTTTGGGGCGCTGCATGGAATACAAATAGAAAATTTGATGCTTTTTGCCGCCAGCAAAAAGATTTCATAGTTTTGGAATAGAATTCAAAATAACTGAATGATAATAATAAAATTTTACCTCAAAACAAAAATACTTTTTGGTATTCCTAAATTAGTTTTACATTGGAATCCGTAGAGATGTTTTTATTTTTATTTAACTGATACACCTAAAGTTATACAATTACTTACGCTGACGTTTTTGGTGTTTCATAGAAAATGGAATCCAAGCACTGATGGAAGTACCTACTAACTGTGCCGAGGCTAAACAAACGACTATTAATTGCAGAGTATTTACATTTGTCAAGACCAATACTTCACAACCCAATGAACACAAGAGCATCTACGAGTAATAGTTAATCAGATAAAGCAGTACTTACAGTTGACTAAAAGTATGATCCTTTTGCTGACCGCAGGAGGGACGTCGTTGGACGCGATGCATAGGAACGCGCCCATCTGACGTCGGTCCACTCGCCAGAGGGGCAATGAACTGCCCACATAACTTTCCACTAAACAAAAAAGCATAAAGTTATTTAATTACACAAGAAGTGACGTTTATCAGATTTAGACTATTAAAAAAAAACAACATTCAGAAGAATTAAGAACCTCCTCCTTTTTTTTGAAGTCGGTTAAAAATAGATAACTAAAACTTATAATAACGGGTCTAAACGCGACGTACTATAGTATGTAAGTAGTATTGATACTACTTACATTCCTCGACGTTTTGACCACGACTCGACCACGACACGACTCGTGAACGCGAAAGTTTAAAAGATTATGTTAAAATGGATAATATTTTTTTCGGAAATTGCTATGAAAAGTAAATCAGTATTTTTTTCTCTTTGGGGTTTGAAAATCTTTGGATCATAGACTGATCCACAGTACCCGGTTCTCATATTTTAGACACTTGAATAAATAAAAAATAATAAACTCTACACAACTAATTTATACAATTTTTATTAAAAATTATCTATTTTGATGCAAAATGAACATGGTCTTGTGCTTGATGAGAATCATAAAATCAAGTAACTATGTTAAAAATGAAGAATCATGAAATTTAACCAAAACTGTTAAACAAAGATGCAGACCATACCATTTACGAATTAGGCCAGAACTTTACAAGTACGGTGATATATTAAAATTAAGTCATAACTATTATGAGCATGACTTTAAGTGTGCATGACACTTTTTTATTTTACATCGTAATAACTCTGTTTTTTAGAGATCACATTTGGAAATTTTAATATAAATTATGAGTGTGACGATATCGTCTATTGATTGGTTACTAAATTGTTATGTAGCACGCACATTGCTCATTAGTGACAGTTTGTTATTATATCATCTACGTAAGAATATTTCTGTAGGACTGTTATGAAATCATACATGAATAACTGCCTTTTGTATAAAACATCTATCTCAAAAATGTATGGGAATTTGCAAGATTTTGGTTACAAATTCCGTAAGCGACACAAATAAAAATCATGTCCTGCAAAATAGTTTCATAAAAGCATATACAATAATATTAACACAATAGAGTAAATTCGATTCGTAGTTTTTTTTGCCTTTTTTATTCAAAATGAGATCTATTGATCCCAACGGAAATAGAATTCCTAACTAAACCACACAGAGCAAAGTGCATTAATTATGCAAGTCCAGAAAATTGTACACGTATAAGCAGGTCATGCATGCCAGTCCAGTTTTAACATTTTAAAACAAAATTTCAATGAATACCTACCATTTATTTTTACGTTGTTGGAGATCTCATTAAATGTTTTAAGTTTGAATCATTAAAAAGTTCATAACGAAAGAGAAACACAGAGCATTGCAGAGGCGATACTTTTTTTTAAGAACTTCTGCTTGGTAATAAGGTAAAAACAAAGGTTTTTTTTTATTAAAATGAGTAATTATCTCGTAAGGGCTGATATCATTGCTCAAATAAAACTTAGAAAATAAAATCTGCACAAAAAATCAATTATCTACAAACTGTAATAGCGACCGGTCATAGATAGATACTCTTCATAATCATAATCATAAATCTTTATTTGCGGCAATATGGTATACAAGATCTTAAGTTCATTGTACACGCTAGAATCGATCTCTTCCAGACAACCTTCAGGTAGAGAACAACTAAAAAGATGATCATTCATTTTAGATTTAGATACTGGTTCTATAAAGAATTGTTGCATTGGAAGATGCGTTATTAAAGTGACACTGTGTATGTGGTACCGCTTTTTCAATCTAAAAGGCTAATTGACCGAATGATATTAATATTATGGTGGTTAAGTAGTATGTCTCATAAATCTGATTTACAACAGCAATTCTGGGGTCCAACAACTTCCCAAGTATGCAAGTTAAACACAATTCTGGGCCATAACCATGAACTCTTAAAACAATCTCAAAGTTGTCAAATCTGTCAATTTTGGTCATTTCATACAAAATTTGACAGAAATGATAATGTTTGACAGATTTGAGATTGTTTTAAGAGTTCGTGGTTACCGCCCAGGGCCCTAACCATAAACTGTTAAAACAATCCCAAATCTGTCAAACATTATCATTTCTGTCAAATTTTGTATGAAATGACGTACCAAAATTGACAGATATGACAACTTTGAGATTGTTTTAAGAATTCATGGTTTTGACTAAGGTCCTTAATATGTTTTATTTAAAATCTTACTAGGTATACCCCAACAATTTTTACTACATTTATAAGTTTCTGTTTTATAATACGTTACTTAATTAAAGATAATGATTCATCTGCTTATAACCTTAGTTTAGTTGGTTATCGAATTCTTGATTAAAATGTATTTAAAATTCTTTTTAAGAACACAGAATTTTTAAAGTTTTATCATTACACGGCAAAATTATTATTTTCAAGAAATCTGCTTAAGATAATAGAGTGCTAAATCTTCCATTTGTTGTAGTAGGCTCTTGTCCATACTGCTTAAAATGATTTATATTTATAACTAAATTATAATCGTGTTTTAATGCAATACTCTTTCAATTTGTGAATTTTGATTATTAATATATTTATAACCTCAAGATAACCAAGGAATGGTTTCAAAGACACAAAGGGATAACACACAGACCACAATGGACACTGTCTACGTTATATACTCGTATGTGGATATTATGCAAATCATTAGCCATTCTGTTTTGTTGCGCCACCGAGTCTCATTTCTCCCTGAATTAAGAATGGTATAGACACAAATAAAGGAACAAAAGACTAAGAATATGGTATGTTGAGTTGCTTTGTCGGGATATTTTTAGGGTAATTTATTATTTTTCCCGTATATGCTCATTTTTAAACTGATAACACTTGCGATATTTGTTAACTGGACGAAAAACTGGACTAAAACCATCCTCTTCACAAACGGTATTATGTGCGTTGTATAAACGAATTTATAGATTTAGTAATTAATGTTCAACCAGAACGATCTCGACTATTACTAATTAAGTCGTCGATATCTTTTGTATACTGTTCATGAAAAAAATCGAACAGAAATATTAATGGAGTATATTGCAAAAAAATTTAACCACATCAATATCGTTAACATTTCTATTAAAAAGTTTATAAATGACCTCACTGCAGATGTCATAGTTAAAAAACTTGATTATTAATGTCCACAATAAAGAAATATAGTTTTTTTGCATTTTTAATTTCTCTTATAATGTCTTCCTTATAGAAAAACTGGTGGCCGGTATTACTCATAAAGTATATCGATTCCTTGTGGTTATTCTGGGGCCCTCAAATAGTCGTTTTTTTCGTTCCTTGCAAGAACTTGAATTTTCTTACAAACGATCGAACTTAATTTTGCTATCCCAATAATAATTTTCACGCTTGCATGCTCGAACCTCCTCCACTCATTATCTGGGTTCGTGTAGGTGTGAAAGCCAAACAGTAAAGCAAGATGTAGAAAGGTCATTCCACACACGCATATACCGTGCAACAGTCTTCTGTTTTAATTTTTTTTTGTCATTACTGGATATTATAAATTCATTTTGTTGGTGAACTTTACTTGGATTTCAAATTTTACTTGAAATTCAGTTGTATTTTTGAGACTTTCTATAGCTTTTTTTTTGGTTTTTTGCTTGACATATTGTTATCGTTAACTCATTTTGGAAAGTACTTGATTGTATGGTTGTTAAAACAAGATAACCCAAGGTTTACTTTTATCACCATCTTAATTGCTAGAGGATTAGAGTAAGTAGGTTTTAAAAATTATTAACATAAAAATGACATCACATAACAATATTTTTTAAAGTAAATGTACTAACTTTTTTAACATAAGCCGTATCTTGAATCATAAAGTACATAAATTATTTAAGATGTTGGAATATGCCTTAAGCATATTTTGAATCATCATGTAACAAAGTAATATTAATTACGATTATACGAGTATCAGTATTTATAAACAAGTAATGTTACCAATTCATCATACAACACAATCAATTTGGTACAACTCACAAAGCGCGATCCGCTTGGCTTTTTATGGTTTGAGCCTACTGTATTAGTTTTCTACGATGGTATAAGCGTGAGAGGAAGACTCCCCCTTCTACCAATTTGTAAACACACCTGTGTCAGGCTTAAAGTTTACGTGAAAAAGTCAAATTTTAATTAAGGATCCGATATCTGGGCGGTAATGGGCGTGCTTATTTGATATTGGGACGACGAAGGGTGGTAGCAAATTAGAATGCGTATGAATTTTAAATTAAATATGACTGTGTAAATTTTTCTCTAAAAATTGGCTGGTAGATTTTGAAAAACTTATCAGATTAATAAATATACGCCGGGTACCTGAGATAGAAAATAAGATTAAAGGTCCTCAGTTCCAGTTCATTGGATCTGATCGACTTCAGTAGTAACCTTAGCTGAAACTGCAGAATATCTTTAATGAAATAACTTATAATAATGTAAAAACTTATTCTGAATGACGTACGCTTTTACCAAAAATCAATATTAATTCTAGAAAGATTCGAATTAATGTAAAGAGTTTGAGATTACTAGCCAACTACTGACCTATAGAGAATTCCAAATACTGATGTTTAAACGTCAAACTCGATGCAAAAAAAAATGCTTGAAGTTATACTGTTTTAAGGTTTCATGCTGGTTCAGGTGCAAGTAACCTGTCCAAAAATAGCTTACCTTTGTCAAACTCTCTTGATAATGGTTTCTTTAGTAGTATAGGCTCGTGATCCTCCCTCCTCCAAGTAATCTTTGGAGGGGGGTGCCCCGTGGCCTTGCAGGTGAGTGTTGCGTTCTCTAGCTCCTGTACCGACACGTCTGACGATGTGTCATCGCTCATGATGTCTGGTGGTACTGTGAACAAAATATTCCTGTTAGTATATAGTGAAATGTTAGACTACATACAATATAAATAGCACTTGAAAAAAATCATCGACCTCAGGTGGGTCGATGTTTTTTTTTCAAGTGTTATTTATCTTCAATTAAACCTTGCATGGAATTGTTAAGCAATTCCATGCAAGGTTTAATTGAAGATAAATAAACAAAAATTAAAAATACATACAATAATTATGTCGTGTTCAAACTATCATCATCCTATTTAGTCCATGTCACTTTACTGTTGGACTTCGGCTTGGCTAAGTGTATATTACTGAACCTCATTATCAGCTATTTTTCGTCTGCAGCTAGCAGCTCTGCTTCAATTATCTTGTTGGATGGCACCTGTTTTACCGACTATTGTCTTAAGGGTAGCAGTAAGCTACGTAGGACTTACTGATTGACAGTAAACAGCGGTACCGGTGTAACGTGGCATATATACCTACTAAAAAACCTGCTATGGACCTCGCTACCTTAGCTTCTACCACAGTTATGCGTACACTGTTATTCTGAGCTCCTTATGATTGCTTAGCCATGGTCTTCAAAAACACGTTTACATCAAACAGTCCATTTGCATTGCTACTTATTTTTTTGCACAAATTCAAGATAATGTGTGAGAATTAAATAAAGGAACCAAATGAATAAAATTGATGTTGTCTCAGCTTTCTAACCTGCTCTGTGACCCGCAAAAAAATTTCTAACCTGAGGTAAATGGGTCTATATTTTGGATTACCAAAACACCCCAGCAGCACCGTTAAAAAAGATATTCCGTGGCAAGCGATAAACTCATTCATCAGTATAATAATTTTATTTCACAATCTCACACAGAACTCGAAGTTATCTCGGCTGTGTTCCGGGCAATAAAACACTACGACCGTCGGGCCTGCCGATTTTTAACGCGCAAACTTCAAACAGGAGTTGGGTTGGGAAGAGAGGTACATTTTTACAGCAAGTGCTAATAATTTCCACCATAATTTTGGATTTTTTTTTAAATGTATAATTAAATTACAACTTCATGCATGACCAAAAAATATATTTCAGTTTAACAGTGATCTCGTTGTTCTACCCCATATAGCTCTGTCTATAAATTGGACAGCATTTTTTACTTTACTTTTATGTGGTCTAAAACTTTTATGGGAAGGCAATGAAAAAATCCTATGACAGAATTATGACCTCTATTCTCCATCCAAATGTCTATTATTTATAAAAATCAAAGCGAAAAATAGATCTTGCAAAGATCAATTTACAATATTTATTATTTTTATTGTTTTTATAATGTCATAAATAAAGTATTATTTTTAGGATAATTGTATAAATAAATATTGGACAACATCACATTTTATAAGTAAAGTCAGATCCTAAGCTATAAAAATCAGAATCAACAACGGTACCACAACACCTAGACCCGAGACAACATAGAAAAGTTCGGTTTCGACATTGTACCGACCGGGGATCGAATCCGAAAACTCAGAGATGGTGACGCCATATCCTACATAGTCCGGCGAGTTCGCCTATCGGCTACGAAGCCGTCATTGTACGGAGGTTTGTCAGATTTATTTGCAAATGGAGTCAAAGTCACATTGTAAAGAAAAAAAAGAAACAAAAACTAAAAACCACTTAATTTTTGAGTCGCAAATACCTCTCTGGTTGTCATCTACCAACGTTGCAGGCTATTGCGAAACGTTGCCGTACGTAGCAAGTGGCGTATAGCCATAATCGTTGCCACGTGTATAATGGTTGAAGTTTCACAAACAAAATCGTAATCCCGGTCCCAGTAGTATTATCTTAATGCGCAAACTCAAACACTTTGGAGGAAAAAGTAAATGTTCACAACATCCCGTGATTTAACACCCTTCAGGGTACTATGGGCGTATTCTTTGACGTTTTTCCTGTGGCGGTTCCGCGTTTACTCTTTTTTAGGGCTCCGTACCCAAAGGGTAAAACGGGACCCTATTACTATGGCTCCGGTATCCATCTGTCTGTCTGTCTATCTGTCGGTCTGTGTATCTGTCTATCCGTCTGTCACCAGGCTGTATCTCATGAATCGTGATAGTTAGAGAGTTGAGATTTTCACAGATTATGTATTTCTGTTGCCGCTATAACAACAAATAATATTAAAAATCAGAATACAATATAAATATAGTTAAGTGGGCTCCCATACAACCGACGTATTTTTTTTTGTCGTTTTTAGAGATAATGGTACGGAACCCTTCGTACGCGAGTCCGACTCGCCCTTGGCCGGTTTTTTGAAGGCCTTAAGACGATTTAATGACCTTTACGCGTTGCGGCCATACAATCACGCGCGTGCGGTTGACCTCTAAAAATTGGAGAAACATGTTTTTTATGAAATTAATGGCAATAAAATAAATATACAAATAAAACTCTCAACTCAAAACATGTATATTTTCTCAGACTTGTTTTGTTTGAAAACAGTAACGAAATAGTTTGTGCCGTTTGAGGGAAAATTTGCAATTTATGAGAAAACAGACACTTTTTTGTGTTTGTTATAATCCAAGGGATTTAACAATAAAATCAAAATTATTCAATTCAAGATATTTATGAAATCCTCTTCTAGCATATATTCAGATAATTTGATTTTCATATCCGAGATTTTTGTAACTTGGGTGATGCTAGGTTTTAACATGTTTGATTCACAGTAACATATTAATTAAAACAACTATGTTATTGGAAGTCATTTAATATACATCTAACTGTATTTTGTATCTGACGTAAGCCTTCTGTAACATTTTCAGAGACTCCGAATACGAAATCCCATTGGCGGTGCAAAATTTAAGACTAACTCTTTGTTCGATGTTTTTGTCCATTATGAAATTCGCAATACACACTAGATATGACATTGGGGTGACAATAAAAAACAATACAAATAATAAATATAAATAATAAATAAATATTGAACAACATCTCATACATTGTTCTGATCCTAAAGTAAGTAGCTAAAGCATTTGTGTTATAGAAATCAGAAACAACGATGGTACCACAACACCCAGACCCGAGACAATATAGAAAAGTTTGTTTACCACATTGACCCGACTGGGAACCGAAGCCGGAACCTCAGAGATGGAGGCGCGCCCAGTCCGGCATGCTCGCCTCTTTAATAAAAATAATGTTAAAATATAATATTCAAAACCATTAATTACGATAATATCAAAGTATTTTAATAGTCGAATGCTACATTCATTAACAAAAGTAGTTCAGTAGGTATAGTATTCTATGTTATTTTTTCCCTTTTTTCGACGGATCGTTCGATCGATACCATCGTTCTCGTTATACGTTTAATAAATTACTATGCATCTATTTTATTACGTAAAAAGTTTTAGTTATTTAATAATAATACTTACTCACTGTTATTTAACCTTAATTATTGTCAAGTATTTTTATCAGAAGTAATGCCCGTAGGATAACCGCCAAAAGAAGACGGGCAGCAGCGTCTCCTCTCCACCATTGGCCAAACTGCGATCGCCGCCTGCCAAGCGTGGCGATTATGGGAAAATCCTCCTTTTGGAGAGGCCTGGATCCAGCTGTGGACTGATATAGGCTGTTGATGTGATGTGATGTGAATGCCCGTATTTGGTATTTGAGGGCACTTAAACGCTGAGTTTTAGAACTTATTTTGCTTTCTAGTTTGTCGTAAGCAAGAACACAGTAGCACGCTATCATGCCAATGGCCGAAGCTGGGATAGACTATTGGGAATTGATCGAGAACAAATTATTTCACTTAATGAATTATATTTATTAAAAGGTTCTTTACATGAGGAATATAGAAAATACTTCGACTCCAGATTTTCTAATGAATCCCGAAAACAAAAGTTCTTTCTACGTCAAAGAAAAATATTCAAAAGCAAGTTTCATATTTCGAACATACCTTGGTAGACGTAGAGGTTTTACTCGCTCGGCTATAAACCTCTACAGTACTTAGAAATCAAGGTCAAAACTAGTCTCTGTTAAACATTTAAATAAGTATTTTTTTTTTTACAAAACAGCCGTTTTTTTCTGGACTGAACCGCTCCTTTCTTACACTTATATAATTTTTAGATTCCCATTATAAATTAACAATAAATCGTGCTGCCTGCAATTTCATTTACATTGCACACGGAGTATACCTGCTAGCATTAATTTATAACTTAATTACAGAGCAGAACTTCAATTATAAGTAACACTTGCAGACCTTATTTAATGTACAAGTATTTGGAGTGAGTGACATTTAAAATTAGATATCGTAGTCGTTGATGGCTTGATGCAAAATGCTCAAGTAAAAGAAATGGCGTCTAGTACTTGGCTTAGAATTGAAACTTTTGACAGTTCTTATCTTACTTCTGTCCATTACTTCACTATAAAAACAAAAATGTGTCTTTTTCTTTTCACTTCACTGGTCTTTAAAGACGGGTGTTAGGGTTGTAAATAATTCATTTTTAATCTTACACAGCATGTGCAGTTCGGCACTTAAATGTAAGAGCTTCCACACACCACGATGTTTTGTGTTGCAAAGGTTATAAAAGAATAAACAAAAGTAATAGACAGACAGTCAGACAGCGGAGCCTTAGTACTAATAGGGTCCCGTTTTACCCTTTGGGTACGGAAACCTAAAAAATCGCATACCCACCGAAATTATTTTACAGACAAATTATACTAGTTTTCAACCATGTACAACTAAAGCAACATTATGACAGTCTCACTGACTTTTGTATATTTAATATAAAATAATACTCAATCCAATATTCATGAATACAGTATTTAAACTTCAACGTTCTATGCGTTCAAATACGAGCGAAATGGGAATTTAATCAAACAAGCTTACAGTCTATCGATTTTCCATCAATCGAATGTATAGTCCTCTAATGACATCCTCTTGTGCGGCATTGAAACAATTTCAAAGACGGTAACGTGTCAGCATTCAAAATATCAAAGCGGCTTGCGCCTCCATCAAAGGCGGATCTGTATAATAGTTAAGGCTGAACTACATGAATACGCAGCTAAGGTTTTTTTGTGCAAAAATAAAACTTTTTTTTTTAAATATAACTATTTATAATACTTGTTAGGGGTACGTTTTGAATGCACTAAGAAAGAGATATAATGTTGTTCTTTTTTTGTATATTTAAAAAGTTATGTTCGGAATTTGCTAAAATAGCTCCTTCAACGTTGGAAACGCAATGTTCATTGTGCGGCGACGGCATGCATTGCACGTGTCTGCAGACCATACTGTTAATAGTAAAATACTACTATTTAACTAGCAACTACATTCTAACTGAAGCAGATAAGGACAAAAAAATCATTTACCCGCAAAGATCATTACATAGTCAAATTTTACTAGTTTTTATCTATGTAAAACTGAAGCAACACCGAGACAGTCTCATTTACTAAATTTGTATACTTAAAATTTAAAATATAAGTTGCTTTTTAAAACTTTCATAAAGCGAAAAAGTGAAGTTCAACCCTAACATTTCACCGATGGTTTTATTTATGCCGATCCCGATCACGTCAAAGTGCAAATACGTGCCAATCAATCATGTTGGGCTTAACTAGGCGGAGGAAGAAATTAAGCAACATTGACACTTCCACGTATCATATATGCTATTACTGATACAAGCAAAATTGACAGCGCAAACATAATTGATGTCATCGATGAGTTTTGGACAAGCTTTTTCATGTAATAATTTCTGGGAATATTCTCCTTTAAAAAATCTTACTCTTGTAATTCCGATTGAAAAATAATATTGGATTTACTTTGAAAAACCCGTCGAGGCAATGTCACACCGAACTATTTTATATGCAAAATCCAATCGTGCATTACAGAGTCACCTCGAAATTTCTACAAGTTCGAAATTGAAAAAGGAATCGCTACATTTCCCGGGCCATGCAAATCGCACATGCAAATAAAAAAAGTAAATTAGTAAAGTTTCAACGTTTCGCGGTCGCGGTATATTGAAGCGAGCCGGCGGCGACGCTTTGTGTAAACGCGAGGAGGAACGCCGTGCGGTGTAAAGGAGACATTTTATGACTGCCAGGTTCTCGGTTGGTAGAACGTTTGTTTGAAATATAACCGTTTTAAATACTGTACCACCATGTATAGGGTAAAACCGGGATAGATGCCACACTTTTTGAAAATATCTTATATCTCCCTGTACAATTATTTCATTCTTTTCATTGTAAAACTGGCTTTACTTTGGTCTTTTATCTATGAATTTATGAAAGGTAAAAATATTACCTTTGACATTACCAGAGTATTACCGATTATTGCGGACCTCTAAATTTTGAGACATCTATCCCATATAGGGGATAGTTGCCAAGTCCATAAAAATAAAATTAAGGATAGACGACTCGCTGAGAAATAGGGCATCTATCGCGAAAAAACTTTGATCGCACCTACCCGTCCCATGCAATCGCACAGAGACATGAGACACGATCCAGTTGGTGGTGGTTGGAAAGTCTCTCTATAGAGAAATAAAATAACACGCTATGTATTTTCGAAACTAGAGTAATTACAATCGGGGCATCTATACCACCGGGGCTTCAATAAACGAGTAATTAAATCCAATTTAAAACGAACTTTTTTATCTTTTATTAAATCTAAGGTCCGATTTTATTAGTGTTCATCCTGTTAACCTGTGACTATATAGGTGAAAAGCAATCGTAAAAACCAACTTTCAAATGTCTATCATAAAAACTAAAATGGTTAAAAATAAATTACAAAATAACAACATCGACTTCATATTACATAAACTCGTCCTATCTTCAACTCTTTCTCGCTGTGTACAAGGAGAAGGAATAATACAGATAATCAGATGGTTAAACGTAGCAAAGATAGAACGAGTTTATGCAATATGAAGTCAATGTTGTTGATTTTTAACTTTTTTAGTTTTTAAATTACACATTTGAAAATTGGTTTTTACGATTGCTTTTCACCTATATAGTCACAGGTTAACAGGTTGAACACTAATAAAATCGTACCTTATATAATGCAATAAGAATTGTTGTCCACTATGCCTTCTTAAACCATTCATTTCCGATTGTAATGAAACTTTGGATAAGCGGCACCGATGTTGATCGCTGGGATGCGCAGGAGACCATACGATGATGATGATGATGAGTACTCACACGCGTCTCTAATACGATGATCGTCTCGTTAGATACAAAGTGATCCCCACTCTTTGCCCCAGCGCTTAAAGACTACGCAAACGAAATTGCAGGCAATAGGTACATTTTAAATAAAACCTAACCAAGAGCTTATTAGACCATATTCAAAGATGCTTAACAAAGAATTCTACGACATTTAGTTGACAGTTTAGAAAAATTAGAAACTCAAATTAATTGTGGTAACAATTTATTATTATTAATTTATTTAAGTGAAAAACTAAAACCAATTCAGACATCATTTTCGCCGTCGCAATTCACTAATGTTTTATCGCATTCAGTACAGGACAAAATAAGTATAAAGCGACTGCCTGCAGCTTTGTTTAGGTAAATACGCTTTTATAAGAGACAACAGAATGTCATCTTCCATTCAAAACTTATAAAGCAACAATTTAAAAAAAATTGTAGGTACTAAAAGAAAAAAATACTGCTTTGACTGATCTTGTTTCCTTCAGTGCTCGAAAGAATAGTTTTAACTTGTTTCCAATACTTCCTGTAAAGAATACTTTGTTACAGAAAATTCCTGTATTATACTTCTATTAGTTGATCTTTAACGGAGGAACATTACAGTAGGTTTAGTACGTTCAGCATTCACATACATACAAGTTTATTCAATACTGTACTAAACTAAAAATATTCAGTCTCATCTAGTTTGATTGGGACAGCCATAACTAACCTTGCTTATGATGTCGAGCTAAAATACTTATTGCTATCGCTTCAGAATAGGGAATTGACGTCCTTGTATTATTGCACCAGGCAATGATTATTTTCCCAGAGGCATCTCAAAACACTTGCAGGCGCAAATAAATTTAGATAAATGTGTATTACTAAATTGACGACAACCACATTGACTACCATGAATCAAACACGACATCCATTGCGTTCAAGGCAAATAAAATAGGTTCAAGGCAAATATATAAGAAAGGCAAATGGCTCTATAAATTAGGTATGGTTTTTTTTCTAGGATACGACATTGTTTGTGTGAAGTGGCTTTCTGCCTTAGTATCCAAAAAAGGCAAATATTTTATGCAAAACCCTCTACCCTCATAACAGTCAGTTAGAAACCTTGCTGTCAAATTCAAAATTTAAATTTAATTAATCACCTAACCATATTCAGTGACCTTGCTACATATTTCTTCATTGTGTTCGAGCTTAACTCATACTATTTCGTAGTATAGCAAGTTATCTGTCCCCACTTGAGCAGATAGAGTTCCAAGCAAACTTTATTTATTCCCAACTTCCAGGGGAAATGTTTAATGTTGAATTTTTATTTTTCCTTTGAGTCTACGAAGAAGGTTGAACCTATTTTCCTTAGTACATATTTCGTTTTAACTGCAATGTATGTTTCGGATGTGATAGGGCTTACACATTTTTAGTGGAATGAGGTTTTAGAGCGAGTTCATAATGCATAAACATTTTCTCTTTACTGTACGAGTTTTGAAATTATGAGTTCTTTTTTGCGAAACAAAAATACTAGTCCACTTAAAATTGCTTTATTTGAAACGGTCTTTAGATGAATTTTCCAAAATAACCGCATTTGAATGAATCCAGAAACAACTGATTTTCCCGGGATCCCATTGTATTTCATAAACTTTTTTGGTGGAAAATCAGAACCCATAACAAAGTTCTCAGAATCATCACTTGTCATAATAATCAAATCTCCGAATCAATCACATTATCTAATAGTCATTTGTCCGAAAGTTATTTAGTCATAATTTTCATTTCTATAAATATAAAATCTCATAATTTTGTTAGTCATAAACATATTTGTCCTAAATATCTTTTAGCATAAGTTGTAATATTCCGAATATACACATATCATAAAAAAAATTGTTTAGAATCTGAATCGGAGCATTTATACGTAGATACCATTCATTCCAAAAAAAACTTCAAATGTAAGTTTCCTTTTATCTAGGATTCTAGATTATTAGGATTATCGGTGAAAAGCCATAAGCGGCCATAAGGTTTGAAACAACATAAAACCAAGTTGACATACAAAACGATTTGGGAAACCCGACTCGCCGTGGTCCTTTGCCGTGGTACTTGTCTGCCCAATACAAGAGTGTAATTTAAAAGCCGGAGGCGCGGAGGGAGTGCAGTCCTCGCCCCCAGTAACAAAGTTGTTACGGAAGGGCGGAAGGACTGCACTGCCCGCAGCGTCGGAGACGAGCGGAACCTATGCTTGCTGCTTGCTGCATGCCTGCTTGCATGCTGCATGCCTGCTTGCATGCTGCATGCCTGATTGCATGCTGCGTGCCTGCTTGCATGCTGCATGCCTGGTTGCGTACTGCATGCATTCGTAGCAACGATTGACACATTGCTACATTTGCTTCCATGAGTTTATAAGGATACATTATAATTATGTGCAATAACATTTATTATTAAAAACTATTAGAGAAATATATTTTATTGATTTGAAATATTGTGGGTTATAATATTTATGGAAAATATGTTTAGACCTTATGATGTTTCGGAATTTTAATTTTATTGCTTGTTAAATTCTGGATTTCAATATTATAGTAAGCAATAGTTCGGAAAATCAATAACTATGAGGAAAAATTTTCAGCCAAACTAAATTATAGATAAAAAAATATGAAATTCAATAGAGAACCGATTTTCCCACGTCAAGAAAATCGTTCCAAATTTTAATACTTTACACAGTACTTTATACAATACAGTACATACAAGATATTTTGTGAGAGATTATATTTTAAATGGGCTTGAATACTCTCATAGAAATATTTTTATCAAATAATTTGAGAAGACAATCAAATATTAATCCTCAGTACCTGCCTACACCAGACATGAAAGCCGAAAATTTATTAATATCACAAGTAGATGTTTTATTAACCCCTCAGCACTGCTAACAAAGATTCAATAGAAGAAATTGTTATGCGGTCTCATGCTACCACTTGATATTCAATTAGTTGCAAAAAAAATCTACGCACTCTAGTATCAAGCATAATTCAAAACTTTAGTCTTTATTTATCCATACTTGACTTGAAGTTTCTCCATGCAGTGTTATTCAGGACAATATTATGTTATTTTATGACGCTAATATTCTACGGGGGTCATGAATACAAGCAACAAAACCATTAAGAAGCAAGACAATTTTCTTTAATATTTGCATGCTAAAATTTTTGGCTAAGTAGGTTAATGCACATTTTTATTTAAAATGTATGATCACATGCTATGTATGTACCTGTACCCTACTTAATAGCAAATAAAATTATTTGTATTTGTATTTGTATTTGACAGCAACATTATAAAATAAACAAGTAGAAAATAATGTCGATTTCGTCCAATGTCTATATTTTTCATTAATTAAGCTTAAAAAAATACCTGACCTTCTTAACGTGAACCAACAAAGGAACCAGCTAATTTATTAACTATTCCCAAGTTTCAGAGTTTAGCAATTTCGCTTCCAGTATTTGCATGCCGGTCCGCGCCAAGATTTCTTTTTCAATTTCGGACTTGTTCCTAGTTTATTGAGTTCGGGTGTCATTCGGGACGACAGCAGTTAGGTTAAATGCAAACACCCGCCGGGAAAAAGGGGTTAAGACATTTTAGGAAAGGAATGTCAGTTTTTAAAATAAAATTATATCTAATAGTTGTAAACTGTTGTAAACCACTTTTTAGGTTCGTCGTATGGTACCTAGGTCATATTTTGTAAGGAGAGTTTGATCTTCCATTTTCGATGTTGGTGTAATAATTGTTAATTTCTATGGGTACAATACGATTATTTTGTCTTACCAGTCATCCTATATTCTATTAATTATTACTAGTTACATTTGACATCGTATTTCATGACCTACAAATTCATCAAATACTAAAATACCACCCACTTAATTTTCAGTCATCTAATTAGGTAGGTAATGCCAGGTGTTTATGTTTCATTTAATTAAGTCAGATTTTTCATAGCTTCACGAAAAACTGAACGAAGAAAACAATACTGAAATAAGCTAACAAAAACCAGACTTTATACTAAAAGGTTGTAAAAGTAGGTCAAAATCTTACGTTTAAATTTTCTTTTCGCACGTTTTTACAAACTTTAATCTCCATTGTACAGTTTTTTTATTTCTCTAAAATTTACGCAAGGTTTGCTGTAAAAGTACGATCTTATGTAACTGTTGTCCTTAAATAAGACTTGTTTGAGAGGTTTTAGAGTTGAAGGAAGCTTAAAATGCTCGTGTGTGTAGACACAGCGGGATCCCATGTCTGGGACACTTATGAGTGATACAGAGAATTAGATCTGGATTTGTGAAACTAAATTATGCTGAAAACAGGATGTGTTCCGTATTATAAACGGAAATATAAGCTTCTCTAACCGACCTCCAGCCAGCGGGATATTTACCAAAACTACGTCTGATGAACTATAAATTGGTATCAACTTATAGATCTAATGTGTTCTGTTCATTTAAAGAAACATCTTTCTAATATCCTTAATTCAGTCACAATCAAGCTCCAAAGAAACCTCCAGTCAGCGGACTTTTTCTCCTAAGGACGTTATTATTGAAGCTTTTACACTAAATTAATAAAATTTAAACTTAATTTATCTTTAATTTTAATACAAGAGGTACAAATAGGTAATTTAAGTGAAATAAGTTTTAATTGTTTAAACTTTATTAATATAGGGTAAAAGCTGCAATAATAACGTCATTAGGAGCAAAAGTCCGCTGACTCGAGGTTTCTTTTGAGCTTGATTGTTACTGAATTAAGGACATTAGAAGGATATTTTATTTTTAATGAACGGAACACATATAGATCTAAAAGTTGATACCAATTTATAGTTCATCAGACTTGATCAGACATAGTTTTGGTAAATATCCCGCTGGCTGGAGGTCGGTTAGAGAAGCTTATATTTCCGTTTATAATACGGAAAAATTCTGTTTTCAGCATAATTCAGTAGAACAAATCCAGATCTAATTCTCTGTATCACTCATGAGTCTCCCAGACATGGGATCCCGCTGAGTGTAGACACACAAAATGCTCATATGTGATAATTTTAATTATGCCTCTTATTATGCCCTATTGGTACAGCCTTTCACAACTATAAGGGGCCTCAATAATTAATAAACGAAATAATGCCTATTTCAATTGATTGTAAAAACGTTTCACTTGTTTAAGAAATGTTGACATCGTTACAAGCTCAAATTCATGTATTAAAATTACTTGTCCTCAATAATTATCACAGAAGGGAAATGTGAAACCAATTTTCTGATGAAAAGTCATGAGAATTTTCAATGTGTTCCTTTTTTGGCTTACGTAAATAACTAGTTATTGTTAAGTAATGACAAATACCGTCTACTCACACTAACACCCATCGAACTCAAGGACACACACACACACGGCGGCAGGTCGCTTGCGATTCTATTTTGACAATGCGGGCCCTCGTTGTGTCGACTTCGGTCGTGGACGTCAAATTTGTAATTCGGGCTGTCAGTCAAACGTATTTTATGTGTACATAAGAATAACCTATTTTTTTACTCTTAATCATTATACAGGGTGTCCCATAAATATAGGTCATCATGGTAACAGCTTTTGTTCTACGAATAAACGAATAATAACTGTTTATTCGTAAGAGTGGCCTTCTCTAAAAGCTAAGTTTTTTCGTGAATATTTAATTCCTAAAAACCCTAAAATAATCCGGACAAAAGTGACTACACTGCATTGCAGACCTACCATTCAAATTTTGTTACGCTATCTTCAAATAGCGATGTACAAAATGCGGTTACTATGTATACGCTTTATTAAAAAACAATAACTTTAGCTAATCATTTAATTGTCTTATTGACTTATAATTTGATCATTAATATTAATACCTGATTAAAAACACTTGACCCACTTCCTAGTCCTCTGGTATATGATTTACAGAGTTTTGTAAAATTTAGTCTTAAGCTATTACATCTAAACCTATTTGGTAAATCTATCTTAAACTATTCTAATTTACTGTCTAATATACCAAAACCATATTCATCAGATATGTCCTAGTAGCCACCTAAATAATGTTAATTATCAAAATGATGACGTCATTATTAACAGATGCTTTAAAACTAAAGCAACTCAAGTAACATTTTGACTACAATCTATTTTAAACTCTATGGTTCGAAAGATAAGCAGCTAATTACTATTTGCAAAAATATAAATCCTAACACTCTGCTTTTGGGCTTATTATCAGTACAGGTAAGGTCAGACATGCTACGAGAAATACAATAATTAACCACAATGGCTTACTATAATTATATTGGTATTATAGTTAATTCGGAGGTACGAGTATAACGACCTAACCAGTATAACCACTAATAATATAGGTACAACTGTACCTATCCTTGTAAATTTTTGTTTTTTAGCAATTCCATGCAAGGTTTAATTGTAATTGTAAAGTGCTTTCTCGCACTCGCCCGGCATGCGATGGGACGTGGGTTCGAGTCCCACCTGAGGTCGATGATTTTTTTCAAGTGTTATTTATCTTCAACTGTACCTATCCTTACTTTCAGTAGGTATCGACAGAATCTATCGACAATAGCCACACTGTCGATAGGCCTATCGATAGTATCGATACTATTACTCACCTAGGAACGTTGCAATACTACTGGTAACCAATTTAATAGCCTCAGTTTTATATTGTTTTTCATAAATTCTAAACTTTGTTTAAATTATCAATAGCGCCATAGTGGTAGGGGAAAAAATATTGGGACGTGTAAAAGTAAGTGCCTTTAATAACCAATTTGCAGAAAAAAAATGATTTTGGTCACTTTGATAGACTATCGGCTTGCTTTAGATATTAAGCTATCGATCGACATCGTTGAATACAATTTTTTCCCCTACCACTATAAAGCTATTGATAATTTAAACAAAGTTAAGAATTTATGAGAAACAATATAAAACTGAGGCTATTAAATTGATAACCAGTAGTATTGCAACGTTCCTAGGTGAGTAATAGTATCGATACTATCGATAGGCCTATCAACAGTGTGGCTATTGTCGATAGATTCTGTCGATACCTACTGAAAGTAAGAATAGGTACAGCTGTACCTATTCTTACTTTCAGTAGGTATCGACATTAAGCATTTCTGATCTTAACCAATAGTTAAATATTTTCTATAGGGAGTTGACGGTAGTACTCAGCTATACATATAGCTACAACATTGATCAGAATACGCTGGCTTTGACAGCAAGAAAGAACACTTGAGAAATTTCATCTTGTCACGTGACGTCCTCGGTAGCTTAGATAGTAAAGCACTCGCCCGGCTTTCGATGGGACGTGGGTTCGAGTCCCACCTGAGGTCGATGATTTTTTTCAATGTTATTTATCTTCAATTAAACCTTGCATGGAATTGCTAAAAACAAAAATTTAGATATTTGACGTCTTTTACGAATAGAACTCTCATCCAATATTTTTTAATGTGTCTGTTAATGTTGAAATCCTATAATATTACCACTTAGGTTAAAATAAAAAATAGGGGAAAAAATTCGAAACGAGATTATCAGGCAGAAGACCAAAGTAACGGACATAGTCCAACAATGTAGCAAACTTAAGTGGCAGTGGGTTAGCCACATCTGTTGCAGAACCGATGAAAGGTGGAGTATACGGCTTCTCGAGTGGAGACCACGTCTTGGCAAACGTAGTGTAGAACGCTCCCAGCCCGGTGGACCGACGACCTAAGAAAGATGGCTGGCAATGGGTGGATGAAAAAAGCGGGAAATCATGTTCTTTGGCGCTCTTTGGGGGAGGCTTACGTCCATCAGTGGACTGCAATTGGCTTTTAAATAAAAATTGCTATTTAATATCTAATAATTATTACTTAAATATACTATAAAAATAAATATAAAATTACAGGTATTGACTCAGGTACAGGTATTTTCATCACCAGTCAGGCTGGTGATGAAAAGAAGGAGTTTGTTGCAGGAAATTCATTTACATTATATAAAATAGTACGAGCTAGGCAAGTTATAAATTCTATGAGCTCTTTTCGCACAAATGTTCATCTACTTTATTTCACCAGGTTCATTAAGTGCATTTACAATAACAAGATAATGTAAGTGCGAGCTAGGCAGGTTATAAAGTCCATACACTCTTGTCGTTCAAATCTTCTAATTTGTAATATCCTTTATTCTTAAGGATTTTTAAATGTGTTTTTAGGGTTCCGTACCCAAAGGGTAAAACGCGGGGATAGGGTCCCCGCGTTTTACCCTTTTACTTTTACTACTAAGGCTCCGCTGTCCGTTTGTCTGTCTGTCCGTCTGACTGTCTGTCCGTATGTCTGTCTGTCCGTCTGTCTGTCTGTCTGTCTGTCACCAGGCTGTATCTCATGAACCGTTTAGGTTTAGACAGTTTAAATTTTCACAGATGATGTATTTCTGTTGCCGCTGTAACAACAAATACTAAAAAATGCAATAAAATAAATATTTAAGGTGGCCCTGATACAACAAACATAATATTTTTGCCGTTTTTATATACAATGTGATATGGGCGGTACTTCTATAATTATTTACAATATTAATCGATCAATTCAGATATCGCACTTAGCCTTAACGGTTTAGAAGTGCCACCCATATCACATTGTATAATGGTATGAAACCCTTCATGCGCGAGTCCGACTCGCACTTGGCCGGTTTTTTTGAACTCATAAAAAGGTAGTTCAACAAGCGTCTATGGTATATTATTGAAAAAAAATATACCTTTTCCCATAAATGAAACACGAGCGATAAATGTATAATAATAAAAAATAAGTAACGATAGGTAACCAGTTTCTTGGGCAAAGTTATTTGATATCATGATTGTAAACAAACCCTCAAAGATTATTTGTGGCTCAAATAAAGTAAAGAACTGGTTTGGCCTGAGGTAACAGTTTTCTATCGATACCAATTTATCCCATACAAAACAAGAGTCAATAATAATTACCAATTCTCCCCCACCTTTAAGGTCTAAACAAATACACTAGCACGTTTGTGTGTTTTAATTAAACGATGACGCACTGTGTCGTCAATTTTACGTAACTGATATTTTACTAGTGACGTATGATGAGTGGTCATGACGCCAAAGTCGTTCAATTCCAATTGGAAAATAAATTAATCACATTATTGTAGACTAGAAATAAAGGGAATATACCAAAAGTCAGCAAAAATAAAGCCTTTTATTTATTAAAACTACTAGAACCAAAGTTTTTGGATTAAATTTGGATATTGATAGCTTCAACTTTTGTTTACAATCAGTCATATTATCGAGGGCCGAAATGGCCCAAAAACAAATTACATTGACACATGCATTTAAAAAATTATCTGGTTTTAAATAAAACATGACATTGAGACATGCATTTAAAAAAATTTCTTGTTTAAAAAAAAACCTGCCTTTATAGAACTTCTTAATATCACTTTCTTTGATCTCATTTGCAACATGGCTACACAACTTTTTAATCTTCCGTATTTATCGGTTTTCTTAGTCCAATAGAACTACTTATTTGTGAATTTAACCCAACTAGTACCCTCTAGTTGGGTTTCAGTAGTAGTAGTAGTAGGTTAGTAGTTACACCCGTAAGAGACGGGGATTTAGTTCGGAAGGCGACATATTTACCCCAAGATTGGTTTTCGTGGCTGTAAAATTATAAAATATTAGAAAGTTAACTACCTATTCAATCTTTTAAACTTTCGCGTTGCATTATAACTAAAACTTATTATCACGGGTCTAAACGCGATGCGAGTATAGTATGTAGTACTATTGATAATACTTACATTCCTCGACGTTTCGACCGTGATGTCCCCTCGTGACCACGACCGTAGGGTCGTGGTCATGAGGGGACTGTTGCGCGGCGGGGACTGCATCGGGCGGCCGGCCGCCCGATGCAGACGAAGAATCATGACAATACTACTAATTACTTTACTACGTCGCGTTTAGACCCGTGATCATTGATGTAAAAAGTAAAGATACGGCTGACAGAACAAATCGCCTTGCATTTCCTCCATACATGACACACTAACCCCATCTGTTAGACTTTGATGTCAACTGTCAAATAGCAACCTTGTAAGAGCGGCTTAAAACGAAAGAGGAACTAAGAAAAAAGTTTTTATTGCACAGATGTTATATTTAAAGTAGTGTCAGAGTAAATATTACTTTTTGCTTTTTCAAATTAAATACGTCAACATAAATTAAAGTAAAATAAAATAATCTTTATATGCTTAAACACGGTATGCATAGGTGTTTTAAAATGAACGTGCCAAGCATGTTTAGCCAAAACGAGGCATGCAAATTAAATATAAAATTGAACTAAAATTAAATATAAAATTGAGTCTAAAATTGCATTAAATTAAATAGATGTCAGTCATATCATAATTATGTTGAAATTAATATTTATTATTTAAAAAAACTCCCTTTATGGTAGGTATGTGAGATTAGTCACTTATTCAGTTTTGTTTTAAATTGATTATTATTTAATGTTTTGAATTCATTAGTTGGTACATTATTAAAGATTTTTTTATACTCATTATCATGCAGCTTTTTTTATACTGCATTGTTATTGTAGTTTTTAGTAGTACCAGGATAATTTGATTTCTTGTGTTCCGTGGATAAATATCAAATGCCCTATTAAAAATATGCATAATTTGCATTACAAATACACATGTTTCAAATATATACAGGGACGTCAATGTTAGTAATTACAATTGTGCAAATAGAGGACGACATGATGTTCGTGGAGGGACACCGCATATTGGTCTTATGCATCTTTTTCTGGCAATAAAAGCTCTATTTATATTAGTGCTATTGCCCCACATCAGTAAACTGTAACGTAATTGAGAACCTACAATGCATGATAGGTAGCAATCGCAGTTTTTGTTACAGATCTAACCTGCTTTAAGGCATAAATAAACTTGATGACTCTGTAAGGATAGGTCCAGGTCTGGCGAACGCGCCACGAATGCGCAGGTCGCGCGCGAGCTGCACACGCGTGGCACGCGATCCATTACTGCAACCGTTTGGTGCGTCTCTTTAGCGCAACTCATGCAAGACTTGTACAGTGCGCGCGAGCTGCGCGCGTGCGGTTCTGGTTCACATTCAAGCCAGTTTAAAGGTCGCGTTCGCGCAGCTCGCGCGCAGCTCTTGCCTGCTGTACAAACATTATCTATATGCGTTTTCCAATTCACCTCTTGTTCTACAGTTAAACCTAGGAACTTCGTTTGTTTTACTTTGTTAATTTTCGTGTCTATAGAATGAATATCAATAAAAATAAAAGTATTTAAGTATGTTTGTAAATGTATTTAAGTGTGTTTATAAATGTATTTAAATATGTTTATTATCTGTATCTAGTCGCAATAGCACAAGATTTGCTTAGTTTGGCTAGATAATTGAGTGTTTGTGGATACAATTTATTTTTATATACGGAATCATACCTTAAAACTTAAAAAAAAAACTATATCAGATAATTTATATTTTTATTTATTACATTTCACTGTCCTTCGAATTAACCATTTGTTTTTAACTTTTGCCTTTTGTTATTTTTGGCATGTTTTCAATTTTTAACTCATAGTGCATCACGTAAACTTAAATAAGTATTCAATAAATTATCATAAAATAAAATATTTATATTACATCGCATGTACTGGACTGCACTTAGTGCACTGTAAGCACTATTATGGCTATATTATAACCATACAACTGATACAACTAATGCACGCCGCTACAAAGTTGTATCGGTTTTGCACGGTAAATATGGCGTTGCTTCGTAAAATTGACAAAGAAGTTAGAAAATTGTTAAAGTAATTTAAATGAGAAGTAATATTAGAATTTGTTTTAATGACCTTTCTGTCGTAATTTAAGCAACCTTTCAGTGAACATCTAGGCATTTTTATTTTTTCATACAAATGTCAGATCCCGATGACCGCCGACTACTGACTACGTCACATCGGCCTCGGTCGGGTCATTTTCGGGTCTCTTTAGGTCCAACACCCAGACGTGTGGTCCGCCCTGTCCTTACGAAGTAATATATAAGTCAATGCCCGTGATTATAAGTTTTAGTTACCTTTTCAATGTAGCAAATTGCTACTAGCAATGTATAATTAAAGACGTAGATATATTTCAGAAAAAAACATGCAATTGAATTTGAATAACATAGAAACACTTGTAAAAACTGATCGATTTTTTTGGAAGGTTTTTGCACGATTTTTTTATTCGTATTAATTACTTTTAAAATATCATGTAAATTACCGGTTGTATCTATCATTAATAGACAGAAACTAAGCCGCGAATTGTTGAACGATTGTGAAGCATTACAAGCGAGTCCTGAATTTGAACACGGATACAATCGTGTAAATAATTATTTTATGTTACTCCCGATTTTACATATTTTTGAGGTTAATAACTATTAGATTGAATTGCACTATTTTCGTTCTTTGCAGAAGGTATTACAAAACAGAATACACAAGTTATTGGTTACTAAAAACCTGAAAATTAATCACCAAAAACGAAACGTATTTAAAAAGTCGCGATTCGTTATGCCAGTTTTAATTAATCTTGGCTGTATGGTAATATGTCTGAATCCTGAAAATGTAAAATGTTTATTGAAATTCTAAATATTAAGATCCTATTTTATTTGATAAATTCCAAATAAAAACATTTTTTTTATAGGACTAATATCGGATCCTATACTTAATCATTTAAGGTATTGAACCCTAAGAGTTCAGAGCAGCTGATCACGTGGTTTAAGGTGTTCTAACACCAAAATAATTATGCTTAATTAGGCCCCTTCCTTACCCAATATAAAATCATAAAACTGCTCTAGAAATTCACAAATCCATACGTATGTATGCTAGCAGCTGTGTTGAGGTCATTGACCTCTGAGATATGGCCCTTACTCAGCCACTGCGCCTGCAAGACTATTATTGAAGATAATAGGCCACTGGACTAAAGTGGATTGGCGAATTTTTCTAGGTCGATAGATAGTCTGCCTTACCCGTTTCTTTACAAATCACGTTATCAACTTTCTCATTGGTCTGTCTATTATTTCTTGTGTATTAAAGGGATTTGGTTAATAGTACATCAAGTGATTATTTGGGAAACTTTATGTCATCTTGACATGTGTTATCTTATTTAACACTAGCTGTGCCCGCAACTTCGTTTGCGTGAACTACAGGTGGTTGCCATATCAAGCAACGCTGTGGAATGCGTGAAGCACTATTTATTAAGAAAAGAGCTGAAAATTCTTGTCAGTACCTCGTAAGCGCCACGTCTGCCCAATACACTGCAAAATATTATCTGTCGACGTCTGTTAAGGATTTTTTGTGACTTTCATCTTCAGTCTATTTGTAAAAACTGCAAAGAAATTCGTGCAGTATCTTTGGAGATTAGCGTATACATCGCGCCAGACAGACAGACAGACAAAAATTAAAATAATTGCATTTTTGACTTCAGTATCGATTATAGAGTGCTCCCCAAAATTAATTTTTAAAATATCTTAAATGTACAGACATCGACCCGTTACATATTTATTATAGTAGAGATAAACATTTGCATTGAGATTTCTAGTCTAGGCCTAACATTAAGTTAAAAGAGAAATAAACGTCTGATGATTCCACAATACTTGCCTTCCTTACTTTTAAACGATTACAAAGCTTTTTTTTTTGTTTTATGACATAATTTTTTTTAATACTAGATCGAAAAAGATTTTCTTTTTTGACATATTTTGTTACTAAACTTGTCACTAAAACTTATTTTAGCAAAATCTTATCTATTAATATAATTGCGAGAATGTATTAATATTATAATGGATCGGAAATCGGAATCCTCATATGTGTTGGTACATCGTGCGTAGGGTGACTATGAATACCTGCGAGATATTGATACATATTTTAATAGGATTAATTATAATACTCGTAGCATATGTAGGGCTTCGGAATATCTTTACTGAGTCAGCAAAAAAAAAAATGACCTACAGACAAAAGTTAGTCGCTTCGCTGCGGTTTAATTTGTATAGTCTTTATCGCAGTCATATTAAAAGTTGGTTTAGAGTGATGTCGAATGGTAATTTCTCTCTAAATAAACGTAAATAACCTGACAGACTTAAGAAAAAAAAGCCTTATTATTTTGGTAACAAGCAAGTGAAATTCTTTGTCTTTCAACACTATCTATAATTAGGTTTGATCAGTGAATATGAAAAAATATATTTACAATACTTTATTGATAATGTAACATGGTTTTTGAATGGAATGAAATTAATTCTGTACGCATACCTGTATAGCTTTTAATTCTCTTGCTCAGTTCACGCACACGTGTCATTCTATTGTTATTCAATTGTTATATTTTTTCCAAACATACGAGTTAACAAAAATAATTTTTGTGCCCATGGAATTATTCTTTATTATTCCTTTAGGCCTAATTCTGAAGTCTACGCAGACAAAAGCTATTAACAAATTACACATGACATAATTGTACACGAAATTAAACCGATGACCAGAATGGTCTCATAAAAACTGTCAGCCTGGCGACCGTTGTGACCATCTCACCGATCGATCAGCGTCTTACGTGCCCTAGAAACTGAAATGGAAATAAAAGGGTGTGGCTAGGAAACGAACTGACGTGTGGCCGCGTCCCAGGTGAAGTAGGTTTTGGTTGGGCCAAGGGAAAGGTCCGAGTAATGGGAAATAGCAAAATCGTTCCGCGCGGAACATAAAATGCAGGTATTTTCTGTTAATTTACGTAGAAATGTTGATAATTTTAGATCATTGGCAATGAGACGTAGTTCTTGATGATTGACCTCAAAAAAAAATTTCGGGGGTTCAAAGTTCGTATGGAGCACCAAGATCGTGAGGTTAATCCTTTAACTAAATAAGCAATTAGTAAAGAATAATGTCTATACAAAAGAAGTTTTGTAGGGTTTTTTTTTTAATTTACTGAGTTTGACATTCATTCATTCACTCAAATTCAAATGTAACGTAACGTAAGTTCATAGTAAGCAATAAAAAAGAATAATATTGCTAAACTCACCATAGACATCGATACAGCCAATCTGCCACTTCATGCTTGGCTGCGTGTTGATCTGGCACATGTAGCAGCCCCGGTCTTCAGCTCGGAGGGGTCTGATCCTCAGCTGCCAAGTTCTTGGTGCATCCAGGTTGACGGAGTACCGTGCGCCCAGGACTGCTCGCTCGTGCATCGTCAAAACTGTCTGGTCTTCAGCCCGGAGCCAGCCGAGCTAGTAACAAAGAGAGTAGGATATTAATTACCTAATGATTTTGTACCAGTCCAGCCACTTCAACATACGTAGAGACACAATACAATACAACATTGGACAACATCACATACAATGCTCTGATCCTAAGATAAGTAGCGAAAGCACTTGTGTTATAGAAATCAGAAACAACGACGGTACCACAACACCGAGACACGAGCCAATATAGAAAAGTTCGTTTTCTACATTAACCCGACCGGAGATCGAACACGGAACCTCAAAGATGGCGAGGATAATCACTTAGTCATGTGTGTAATTTTATAAAGTTCTATCCAGCTAAAAATATTTTTTGTGTCACATTCTAGCATTCAAACCTTTGTAGTTTGGGTTCTATCTCCCTTCAAACAATACAGGTTTAGCTTGTCGTTTCTCTTATGTTATTTGGAACAAAGGTCTGTAGTCCACACAGGATAGTAATGCACCCCGTATTTTTGGGACTACAGTTTTAAGAAAACGAGCAACAAAGACAGCAATCGACAAAACGGTGTATAAAAAGAAAAAGTGTGCAACCAACCGCCGCGTTTGGTGTCGGTATTAAAATTCACGTCGTGGCCGGTGCAGCTTGATTTTTGTGCATTGTTATGCTGTAGGCAGCACGAAAAATAGGGCTGTCGCAAGCCGCAATACATATACAGGGTGTAAAACAAGGCTTAACGAAGCCTTAAACCACGAATTCTATACATAAAACCAAGTAGAATGCAAAAAAATAATTGCTGGGAAATGACTTTTATTTTTGGGTATTAAAAAAATAACTTATTTCTAACCCGCAATGTATAGCGCGCACGCCACAGACTATGCCTTGTGTGTGTAAGCGGATCATGTTTCTTTGTAAAAAAGTTTAGTATTATCAAACAGAAGTCAATTTTGTAAATATCTTTGAAAAAAAAATGTAACTTTGACTGTCAATAACTCAGTAACCCGTCATTTCCCAGGTATAGTGTAAAAGAAAAAAATGATCGTAATAATACGTAGAATATGTGGTATTTGGCTTCGTTAAGCCTTTTTTTACACCCGATATTTCCTAAAAGATAGCAGGCGACTTAGGATCCATTTGATGGAAAGTGGCTTTTAGAGACCTGGTTCCGATTCAGAACCAATAGCAAATTCTCAACTGAAAAATGACGTGACATTAGTGTCACGATAAATTGTATGAATTCACGAGGTTTATCTGTTGACAATTCGATGTTGGAAGTATCTGAATCGGGTACACAAGACTTTTGAAGACCCCATCATTGCAAACTAGAATGAACACTTTGTTTCATAACTACACTGCAAACTTTAAAGTTGGTTGTTAAATAAAAAATATTATATTTAAGGAAATAAATACTTTTATTACTGTGTTAAACAGTGATGCATTTAATGCTTAGCTCAGCAACTATAATAATTTATAAAATGTTTTTCCTGCCAAAGACAGCAATCGACAGAACGGTGTATAAAAAGACTTTTTAAGCTAGACCGTTTTATCTAATAATCTGACAACGGTTATAGAACTAGTTCAGATTTTTGATCTATAACCTGTGTAGATTGTACCTACTTCAGTTTATACGTAGCTTGCAACTCAATTTTCGCATTACTATGCACCGAGGGTTGCCACGAGTAGGCTACACAACGCAGGATTTGCGGAAAGCCCAGGTTGAATATATTCGAAACAATCTAAAATAGAGCTGGTAAATTCGTGATAGCTACAGGGTGTAAAAAAAGGCTTAACGAAGCCTTAAACCACGAATTCTATACATAAAACCAAGTAGAATGCAAAAAAAAATATTGCTGGGAAATGACTCTTATTTTTGGGTATCAAAAAAAATAACTTATTTCTAACCCGCAATGTATAGCGCGCACGCCATAGACTATTTCTGTGTGTGTAAGCGGATCATGTTTCTTTGTAAAAAAAGTTTAGCATTATCAAACAGAAGTCAATTTTGTAAAAAATCTTTGAAAAAAAATTGTAACTTTGACTGTCAATAACTCGGTTACCCGTTATTTCCCAGGTATAGTGTAAAAGAAAAAAATGATCGTAATAATACGTAGAATATGTAGTATTCGGCTTCGGCCTTTTTTTACACCCGATATATGGCACTCTATCCGTACATTGTGAAACAGACCCTTATTACAGAGGTATGTAAAAAGTTCTGACTGATATCAGTCAAAAATATTTTTAATGAAATATCTAGTAGGATATTATTCGCATGAAAAATATAAATATATATAATACATGTAAATATTGAACAATATCACAGACATTGCGCAATTCTAAGGTAAGGTTAGCTTAAGCACTTGTGTTATAGAAATCAGGTACCACAAGACCCCGACCAGGGGCAATATAGAAAAGTAAGTTATGTAAACCGTTAATTATGCAACACATTTAATTTTTAGTGAAAACAACTTAGAGACAGCCCTATTGCCGTGTTTGAGAATTTACTACACAAGGCAAGAAGTAATTAAAGATAATTGGGGCTAATTTTTGTTGCCTAACAAAGAATTAATTGTAACTCTCTTCTCACAACTTGAAATAAATGAGAACATTTTGTAACGCGAACATCGGGTATACATCGTATTTAAGTTTATCAAATTATTTATATGGATGATCAAATTTATTTAGCAATTCCCCTTAAAGGTCACTTTTTTTCACGACCTCCGTAAAAGAGAGGCGAGCACGACGGACTATACGGTGTCGCCATCTCTGAGGTTCCGGTTTCGATCCCCGGTCGTTTCAATGTAGAAAACGAACTTTTCTATATTGTCTCGGGTCTGGGTGTTGGGGTACCATCGTTGTTTCTGATTTATTTAACGCAAGTGCCTTAGCTACTTACCATAGGATCAGGACATGTATGTCATGTTGTTCAATATTTATTCATCACAACCCTTAAGAAAGAAGAAGCTAGAAATAGCCAAGTCTGATTGTACAAAAGACAATGATTTTCCAATACACGATAACAAGCAGAAAGTATAATGTAATACATTCTATCCCCGATTCGAGCAGCCATATAGCGAAAAGTACTTAGGACCTACCTAAGTACTTTTCGCTATAGAGAATTGATGATAATTTTAAGCGTATCAAAACCCATCTGAAGTGATATTTTGTTTGATTTATCAAGTTTGTATTTTCAAATAATATATGTATTTAAAAATATTTTAATTCATTGTGTCTGCTAATGAACACAGATAAACTTAAGTCTAAATTTCACACTACTATGTCAAGCTTGAAAAGATCACGTACGTAAAACTTACGTAAAAAATTAAATAAAATCAATTTATTTCAGACAGAGTCCATACAAGTGTCATAAGAAACATTAATTAATTTAATCTAATTCAATTCAATTCAAAATTTCAAATCAATATAATAAAACTAACTATCTAATACAATTCAGATTCAATTCATTAAATTATATCATAACTATCAAAGTAAAAGGTAAATTTAATTTAAAATGTTTTACAAATATCTGTGTCAATTAATCATGTATAGAGCGAGTGACCAACGACTGCATCGCTCGCTATATTATAAAAGGAATAATTTTAATATATAAAATAGGAATAATATACAACAACCATGCCTAGCCATGATAGAGGTTTTTATTCATTGTATTTTATTATATGTAACCCGGCAAACGTTGTTTTACCATATAAATTATGGTGATTTTTTTAATGCTGACAATAAAAAAGTTGAAATAAAATAATTTGTCTAAAAAATATAATAACAATTGAGGTGAACCACCCTTATCAGGGTATGAAAAAGTGCACGTCCTATTCTCGGATCTACTGAATATACACACAAAATTTCATAAGAATCGTTCGAGACGTTTCGAAGGACTTTTATTACAAACACTGTGACACGAGATTTTTTTTATAAAAGATCATACAACAACGAAAACTCATTAATGTCTTATGAAAATTCTAAGGCCTAGCCCTGTTAAAGAGGTTTTACTTCATGTATTTTATTTTCCATTAAGAGTTTGACGTAAAAAAACACTGCTTACGTTAAGTTTATCGTTCATAGTTAAGCCTTATTTTCAAATCTACCATATAAAAACAAAAATCTAAACTTTTAATGATAATGTACTCGGACCAGGTGTAAAGTAATCAATGTTTACCGTTTCAACTTTTTCTTTCGCTACTATCATATGAACATATGCTATTCCTGGATGGTTTACAGACTAGTACGTAATCTAGGCCACAAGTGTTTGTTCCCAGGTTATTAGGTGCCTGAAGTTAGTTTCGTACAGTCACATGCAAAAATAACTGTCAATTGCATTTCTTTTAGACAAGCTTAAAAACCGACCAAGTTTGAGGAGGTCTCGTGCACGAAGGGTTCCTTACCATTATGTATAAAACGTCATAAAAAATAAGTTTGTTGTACGGCCCTTAACAATTAATTTATTCTGTATTTTAATATTTGTTGTTACAGCGACTACTGAAATACTTACACTAACGAAAATTTTAACTGACTAACTATAACGGTTCGTGAGATACAGCCTGGTGACAAACGGATGGACAGCGGAGTCTTAGTAACAGGGTCCCATTTTACCCTTTATGTACGGAACCCTAAAAATGTAACAACACTGCAAAACAAAATCTATTGTTAATTCAAAACTCAAATCCATACACAACGACAATATGAAATGTGACGGAAACAATTTATCTAAATAGGATATGTAGAAATAAATCAGTATTATTAATCTGATGCACAAACTGTCAGAATAAATAAGAAGGAAATATATCCTGAATGATGTTTGCTGTCGTTTTTTTGTGAATCGGATTAAGGACACCGAGCAATGATATTAAAAAATTTTAGCAATAAAATTTTATGCTTTGTACATACAAATTGTGTACATCTTCGTTTATTACCTTGTAAATCTTATTCTCTATAGATATTTATTAGATGTTGATGGTTTAAGAAAAACTTTCATTAAAAGCAATATTTGAATAAAATTACATTTGTTTTTTTAAATTTTATTGTTTTTTTTTAAATAAAAATATTTTCTATTACCAATATAAGTTTGTTGTGTTTTGATATTACAGTTTACTTGCCTTAGCACTGTGAAATAGCCTCATTATTACTTCCAACTGTACCTACTCGTTGCAAGTTAGTTGGAGTTTCTGAACTGTCTTATTTCAGTAAAACTCCACAACTATGCCGAGATGAAATATGAAGGGAATTACGGGGCAAATTGTTTAGAAGAAAAACTAGTTTCGCCATGAGATGCTACATTTATCACAGTGCTTAATGATAGCGAGCTTCTATGTCTGCTAGACTATAATTACCTATAATGGTTCTGAAAACGTTTTTTTAAATATGTTTAAAACTGACTTAAGAATCTAAAGGATTGAAATAAAGAATATAAAATATCTTTCTGTCACACGAAACATCTAATCCTAAATTATATCTTATTCCTAATTAAAAATAAAAAATATTTTTATTTTAAACTAGCTGTCCCGGCGAACTTTGTACCGCCTAACAGTTTTTTTTGTTAGCCTTTCCAATGTTTTTATTATTTACTCTGCTATTCGGGGCAGAGACAAATCCAACAAACTAAAAACCATGGAAATCGGTCCAGCTGTTCTCAAGTTATAAGTGTTGTAACAAACTCGACTTTGTTTTATATTTTAAGATAAATATTAGACAACATCACATACATGTATCTGTATTAAAGTTAGTAGCTAAAGCACTCGTGTTATAGAAAACGAAAACAGAAACACGTCGATACCACAACAACCAGACCAGAGACAAAAATATAGTAAAGTTCGTTTTTTACATTGACCCACTGGGAATCGAAACCGGAACCTCAGAGATTGCTACACCATTACGGTAGTCATATTTAGTTAACATCTTGACTTAGGTACATTAAACATTGCACCTCGCTGGATTCAAACATTTGACCGCGTCCTTTGTATTCCCGAGTGCGAACATCTGTACTATACGGTCGTCAAATTATAGATATTGTACTTAACTGTACACCCTACTAATATAATAAATGCTAAAGTTTGTGAGTATGATTGTGTGTTACTCTTTCACGCAAAAACTACAGAAAGGATTTGGATGAAATTTTGTACACCTATAGAACATGATCTGGATTAACATATAGGATACTTTTTATCCCGGTTAAATTTTCCTGTGGGATATATTAAAAAAACTAAAGACTACGCAAGCGAAGTCGCGGGCAACAGATAGTATAAGATATTAAGTATTAGGTGCGTCTGTCAGTCCGTTTTTAAACCAGTGTGTAACAGCCATATAATTTGCAGTTTTATGTGCTATGAGGCTGAAACTCGGCATGTTTAAAGACTCCCACGACACCTAATACAAATTATTATGAGTTAGATGTCTTTCAACGGTCTTATATAAATATGGGATCAATTTTATTTTTAAGGGGCTACTTTTTAAGCGGTGACCTTTAGTTCGAGAATAAAAACAACAGTTTTTTTTTATACACCAAGGACCATTTTCAAGTCTTAATGCAAACCGCTACGTTATGCACGTAAACAAATTAATATCCTTGTCGCTTTTTGTTAAAGATATCGGGTGAATATGTCTTACACTAAGCTAAATGAACCGAACTCAGGTAAGGTACACCAGAATTCAGTTCTGAGTCTATACTGAGTCCTTTACTGAACTCTATTGTACCCTTTCTGTAACAGCGATGAACTTTGTTTTTCCAACTTTTTGCAAATATCAGCTGCATTTTTTTTTCTTTTCTATATTATCTCGGGTCTGGGTTTTGTGGTACCGTTGTTATGTCTATAACACAAGAGCTTTAGCTACCTACCTTAGGATCAGAGCAATGTACTACTCTGTCAAGAAAGTAACGGGAAAAGATTAATAATACACAAAATGTTAGTTATTCATCCAAATTTATTTTATCACCTTCAAAGTATGCTCCTTCAGAAGCGATACACTTACGCCAACGAATAATCCAATCATCAAAACATTTTTAAACGCTTTTTCCGGAATCGAGTTCAGTTCTCGCCGCGAATTCTCCTTTATGTCTTCTACCGAATGAAACCGGGTGCCACGAAGTGGTAATTTGAGTTTAGTAAAAAGAAAGAAGTCGGCTGGAGTCATATCTGGTGAATGGTTGGCTGCTCGATGGTACTTGTTGAGTTTTTGGTCAAAAATTCATTCACAATGATGGCCTTGTGGGAAGGCGCATTATCGTAGTGCAAAATTCAGGAATTTTCATTCCACAAATCTGGCCTTTTTCGTCTAATTTGCTCTCATAAACACCACATAACGCTTAAATAATACTCTTTTTTTATCGTTTGACCTTCTAGCAAGAATTTTGAGTGCACAACACCGCGACAGTCAAAGAAAACAGTCAACATGACTTTCACTTTCGATCGAGTTTGGCGCGGTTTCTACGGTTTCGGTTCAATTGGAAGGCGTCACTCCGAAGCTTGTTGACTAGTTTGCATGTCAAATTCGTAAACCCACGTCTCGTCACCAATAACTATGCGTTTCATGAATGTTGGGTCGGAATTGACTCGTTCCAGCATGTCCTCAGCAAAATTCAGGTCTTTTGGGACTAGCCGAGCGGCAATATGTTTCATAACCACATTGATTATTTAAAATGGTTTGAATCGACTCGTGTGACACAGAAAGTTTGACGACTCTCTCAAACTTAAATGTGGATTTTCAGTCACTATTTCCTACACTTTTGCGATGTTATCTTCAGTAGCAGACGTTGATGTGCTACCAGAGCGAGGCAAATCTTCCATCACATCTCGACCGCTTTTGAACGCTTTGTACCACTCATAAACACGTGTTTTTGATAAAGTCGATTCACCGTAAGCCTTTTGTAACATTTTCAGAGACTCCGAAGACGAAATCCCATTGGCGATGCAAAATTTAAGACAAACTCTTTGTTCGATGTTTTTGTCCATTGTGAAATTCGCAATACACACTAGATATGGTATAACTAAAAACAATACTGTATTTAATCTAATTATCAGGGCCCTAACCATGAACTGTTAAAACAATCATAAATCTATCAAACATTATCATTTCTGTCAAATTTTGTATGAAATGACGTATTACGACATACGTCATTTCACACATACCGTGATTGTTTTAACAGTTCATGGTAAGGGCCCATCCACGACAATATTGCTCTGACTTCGCACTCATAACAACGCCTTTCATTTTGTGTACACGGCGACTACATCAGGTCCCTTACATTTGAACACAAGAGACCGACGCAAGTAGGGACAAGGAAGTTATAATTTAAATAGTTGTCAAGCAATCAGTGACGGCACCCCAGCCGCTATTAGTTTCGTTATTAGCCATATACGCAGTAATTAAGCTAAAATTTGTCAGTCACGTCTTAATGTAGCTTCACACAATAAGTTGCTAGTAATATCAGACGAAGTTGGGTCATCCCGAGTACTATCCTGGTCATATATCAAGTAAAGTGTTAAAGTTAGATCCTCGGTTCTGCAACTTGCTTAGCGAGTAAATGAGGCTTTCACGAATGATGATTGTAATAAATGTGATGAAGATACCGTCGGGATTTAAAGGCTTAATTTTTAAATTGTTGTTTATTTTAACTTTACGACCTATCTTCCTTTTATAGGGCCTAGTGTCCGTGTAGCGTGGGGACACAAAGTCGAAACTATTATAAAATATTCAGGTCTGACGGTCCCTTGCAAAATGTGAAGAAAACAAATTACAACTCAATCCAAAGATGCAGCCGTTTATTTTAACACTAGCTAAGGAATTATACTAGATACTTTCTCTCAACCTAGATATTGAAGGAGATTTTTTTTTCCTTAATACATACCATCATTTTGTATTGATTTCACAGCTTTATTGCTAGCAAACAAGCAGCTTTACATAAATGAACAGTTATTTGATCACGTTCACAACTAACAAAATCTTGATAGCATCATTTTTTTTAGTGCGCCTTTTTAAATCATAAGACCTCAAACCAATAAATGTCTATTTACCAGAGTTTGGCTGTACAGTACATAATTCTGAAATGGACAGAGCAACAGCTTAGATGGTTGATGTTTTTCCCACACCGTTGCACCCATCCTTAGTAGAAAATCAGCTAAAAAGGCTATCATCGGGTTTTATGTACCTAAGTAATTTCTAGTTTTCCCGCACCGTTGCACTCAGCCTTGATAGAAAATCAGGCAAACAAGGTTACCATTCGTTATTGTAGACTTTTGCGACATCGATAAAGCACAAGACACGTGCCTGCAACGTTGCGTGACTGTTTTCATCACGAAAACGGAACGCCAAGGACGCATACCGCACCTTTATCTCGTCTAACGCTACGCCTTCCATGGAAAAAACTACCTGAAGTTGATGCATTTGGAAAGAATACACAATTACAAGTGTTTTTTCATAGTAAAATTGATTTTAAACAGAAGAAAAGCACCGTGTATGTTAATTAGTAGTGTGTTCGTCTGTTTGTTGACAATTATAATGCTAAAAAAGTATATAAAGGATGATGAGCATTAAACCACGGGACCAGGTACAATAGATAGATAGATACTCTTTATTGGTCACCAAACAAAGAAGTTACAGTTGATATTTATAGTAAGATTTATAATTTAGGCAGTCAATACCCCAACAGCAATGAAATTTTGGAGACCTACATGTCAAATACATGATGCTGATGGACTCATCACTATAATCACTAAATTCAGACACGAAGCCATTGCAACTCTTGCTGTCGCAATATAGTATACCGTCAGCGACATCTCTCGGTAGAGGACAATCGGTTTTATTACAAATTCCTAATATAATCCTTGCAACTAGTAAACTAATCTTCCAATTCCCCGTTTCAAATTCAGCATAAATTTTTAATACGAAAGTGGTTTCTACACCCTCGTAACGACAATAGTTCGATTTCAAATGGTCGGCAAAGGGACACTTCGGAAACCTCTGATAAATGTCACTATACGGATCGTTAAGCCACTATCATTAATTATAAATAGCCGCTCGGGAAAGGTACGGAAATGTAAAGAAAGAAAGCAAGCAACATTGTAGCTGTAAGACTGATTTACAATGCATTTAAGGTACATTATAAACCTGACAAAGTACTTTGTTAGCATTGTTAAAATTATAAGAACAACGATAAATACATTTATAGGTAATTGTAATCTTTATTGCATATCAAAAAAGGAATTACAGAGGCTCAATCAGGAGCTTTTAACGGTTACTTATGCAGTGTTGTCAAACTTTAAAGAAAAAACAAAACTAGGTTAAGATTTTTGTGATTTGATGCTGTTTCAAAAGATGACGCTGGTTATGCCTCAGTTATAATAAAAACCGGCCAAGTGCGAGTCGGACTCGAGCACGAACCGTTCACGTACCATTAACTATAAAAACGGCATAAAAATACTTTGGCTGTATGAGAGCCCCATAAATAAATATTGTATTCTGTTTTATGTTTTGTATTTGTTGTTCGGCAACTTCTGTTATACAGCATCTGTAAAATTTCAACTCTTTAACTATCACGGTTCATGAGATACAGCCTGGTAACAGACGGACAGACAGACAGCGGAGCCATAGTAATAGGGTCCCGTTTTACCCTTGGATCCAATACCCTAAAAAATGGGTTTTAGAAAAATAATTTTTTTTTTTATTTTGGATATTTGGTGCTAGTTACAATTTTCGTGTTGACGGCGGAATCCTGTATTTTTTGATGAACTAGCGATTCACTGATCAAAACGCATCTTTATGTTTTTTAAAATAACCAACTTATACACCAAGATTTGAAGTTTTACAAACATAAAAAAATACTTTTGTAAGATAACGGCTTTTTCTTCCTGCTAGAAGTTAAGTACCTAACTAATTAAATCTTTATAGGTCTAGCCATTTCAAGTTGAACTCGTACTGTTGTTCATACAAACCTTTTAGTAAAAGTTGCATTTATTTGAATAGGCTAGTTGACACCACCAATCAATTGACATACTTTTTATGTGCTGTCAAAACGGATATCTTCCTTATAATTTGTATGGCGATATCGGATTATGACGTCACTATCCGATAAACTCAACTGCCTTACTTTTTTACGATTTTAAAGCAATCAAAAATCAGTTTGTGTCTTAAATGAAATTGTACTGAGTTATTAGGCCTAAAATAAAGTGTCTGATTTAATAAATGATGCCTTAGAATTATTTATGAATGGGGTCAACATCCCTATTATCTTGACGTGTAAATAAACCAATAAAACCAATTTATTTTTGAAAATAGGCTTTAACTAAGTGCTTTTACACTGTCCACATTAAATGTACACCTACAAAGGTTTGATTTCTTAAGTGAAAAATTACCAAATAAATTTATTTGCCTTTTAATGCCGCTGGAAGGCCGTGAATACTTAATGGTATTTAGTTCTTGTAGCACGCTTTTATGATTTATGAATATTTTATATTTAAATCAGGAGCTGTGGGCACTTCGGTCCTCGGTACGAACTTTCCAGACTAGAGCAAATAACACGATATATCTATATACACTTGACAAGAAAATTATGGGCGCTAGAAAACTTTATTTCTACTGACGTGTAATAAATTTGGGATACCATTTTTAGGGTTCCGTACCCAAATGGTAAAACGGGACCCTATTACTGAGACTCCGCTGTCCGTCTGTCACCAGGCTGTATCTCATGAACCTTGATAGCAAGACAGTTGAAATTTACACAGATGATGTATTTCTGTTGCCGCTATAACAACAAATACTGAAAAAACATAATAAAATAAATATTTAAAGGGGCTTCCATACAACAAACGTATTTTTTTGCCATTTTCATAGATAATGGTACGGAACCCTTCGTGCGCGGGTCCGACTCGCACTTGGCTGGTTTTTTATAATAACATTTTTACGTACCTAAGTACGTAAATTTTACTTTCTTTGAGGCTTTGAGGCGATTTGATTACCAGTATCTGACATTAAGGTTAAGTTACTGGTTTTACAACATCCACTGCACTGGGCCCGCCTTTGTTGAGGTGAAGCATGTGCCCTGCAGTGCGACGTATACATAATTACACTATACACAACACTGGTATTTATGCAACATATACCATTTTTAGGGTTCCGTACCCAAAGGGTAAAACGGGACCCTATTACTAAGGTTCCGCTGTCCGTCTGTCTGTCTATCTGTCTATCAGTCTGTCACCAGGCTGTATCTCATGAACCGTAAAAGTTAGTTAACATTTTCACAGATAATGTATTTCTGTTGCCGCTATAACAACAAATACTAAAAAACCGTATACAATAAATATTTAAGGGGGCTCCCATAACACAAAAGTGTTTTTTCTTGTTTTTATGGATAATGGTACGGAACCCTTCGCGCGCGAGTCCGATTCGCACTTGGCCGGCTTTATTAATTATTTTCCTGACGATTCCAAAACGTCCTAATTGCATAAGCCGTGGTCGCAGGAAGACTGGCGATGTAAGAGGTACGGCGCGTCTGCCCAAGCGTTACTTTAAACTTAATTGTAAACATACTTAACTTTATTCGTATGTACTTTAACTCTATACTTACTTTGTGTTTCCCCAGATTTGTCACAGCACAGCCTAGCACAGCTTCTCTGCCTAGAAAAAAGGTGTGGTTCCCAATCGGCCGCTCAAATTCTGGCTCCTCGGAAAACTTTTTGGTAGTCATTTGCGAGTCTGAAACAAAAGAACCTTGTTAAACATTCATGTCCATCGAACATTCAAAGCGATTACGGTCCCAATTTCTCATCGGTGAACTTTGGTAAAATGTCAAAAGATGCCAGCTAACGGGCAAAGTTGGAGTTGGTTAAATTCGGCTTATATTAAAAGTCGTTTTGCGCTCTTCCTTGTAAACATGTTGGGGAGATCGAAAAGCTATTTTAGTTTTAAGTACTTTAGGATTATAGTAAGTGTCGTATTTAAGATGATAAACTCAATATCGTTTTCTTTAAAACTGGCTGTCACTATTATTTTAGCATTCAGAAATCTAAGCATCAAATTGCACCTGACCATAGGGTGAATGATTGTGTTTGCGCTTAAGAAAATAAAGATCATCGACCTCAGGTGGGACTCGTACCCACGTCCCATCGCACCTGGGTTCAAGTCTCACCTGAGGTCGATGATTTTTTCAAGTGTTATTTATCTTCAATTAAACCTTGCATGGAATTGCTAAAAACAAAAATTTTCATTAAAAAAATAATAATAATGCAGGCAAAAAAAATGAACAGGGATTTTCCAAAATAAGTAATATCCGTTTTTTAAATTGCTATTTTTAGTTAAATCTTCTGTTGTTCGTCATAATTTCAGACACAGCACGTCCACTAAACATAGGCCTCCCCCAGTGTCTTTGTTGGTTTAATGTAAATCTTCTTCAATTACAATTATTTCTTCTGTGAAAATTTTATCAACATAATTATGATAGAGGACCGCTTTGACATTTCAAATTTTACACCCCTGACAGCACGACAGACAGCGTAGTCTTAGTAAGAGTAATATCTCTTAACGTTACGAAACCTAGTGAAATCCTATTAACATACACTATAATACATTATATTCTTAAGTATTAAATTCAAACATATTCCAGGTAAAGCGGCGAATATACGTGCATGTGAGTCGATGTTTTGACAGCCTCCTCAAAGCAACTTCATTTGCATAAGTTCCAGCTTAAAATCTAGACTGAATATTACACAAGTTGATTTTAAGTTTTCCCGGAAAATGTAGGTAGGTAATACGAGTATTCATGTTATAATAGGTCCGGGTATTGAAAAGATTTTGACGGTGGGTAAGCGTTACGGAATGTGGATGAAATTTAGCACACATATATAAATAAGAAATTTTGCACAAATATAATATTTTGCCGATATAACAACAAATACTAAAAACCAAAATAAAATATATATTTAAGGGGACTCCCTTACAACAAACGTGATTGTTTGCACGTTTTTATAGATAATGGTACGGAACCCTTCGTGCGCAAGTCCGACTCGCACTTGGCCGGTTTTTTTAGGAAGAAAATAATATACTTTCCATGTTGAGAACGCCTCATTCACCTACTTGGCGCCTTCTTTCAGATCATAATATAAGAAAAATAAAAAAATAACAATTATATTTTAAAAATATCTGTTTTATTACGATTTTATACGATGTTTTATTAAGAATTGATTTGAACGATCTAGTTTCCGATTTTTTCTCAGAAAAACGGCGTCCTTATTAATAAGTTTTAAAGAAAGTTTTGTAATTCGGTGCCACCTTTGTCGGAACACACAGAGAGTTCACTGACCCCACAAACAGTTCTCATAAGTCCATAACTGTCGGATAATCTATGACGATCATTATTTGAAGAGTTTATGCGGCTTGAACGAACAGTAATTAGGTCGGTCACCAACCTTTAAACTAGGGGTTGCGAATCTCTAAATAGGAGTGGCACTGCAGCCAGTAAAAATATATCTAATGTACCTGCTTAAATAAATTACCAAGTGCGAGTTGGAATCACGCCAATGGTTCCATACAAATGTACGAAAAAAAACACCAATTTTTCCGATCTCGACAGGGTGAACAAAAGAATAGGACACTCCTTAAAACCACGTGATCAGCTGGTGATATACAACAACTTTTCCTACGAGAGTAACATCGAAAACGTGATTTTATTTTCAGATGCTCCATACATTATCATCGAGGTATGCAAGTAAGTTTGTATCGAGCAGCTAAAAATAATCTCAATTCGATGTTGCTCCCATAGGAAAAGTTGTTGTATCACGTGGTTTCAAGGAGTGTCCTGTTCTCTTGTACACCATGTATATTTCTTATGATTTATAATTAAAAATGTTCAGTTTTCAGAAATTTTATTTATCTTGTGCTATAGAATTTGCTTCTTGTTATTTTAACGTGCCTTCCGAAGCACGGGGATGCTCGTGATAGATGTCACTAAATATGGTTGGAATGGTCACCCATCCACTTACGACCGTGGCGTTGGTTGCTTAACTCTATTAATCGATACCAAAGCGCTGCCGCCACAGAGCTACGAATACCTCTTAAAAATTAAACTTAAAATTCCATATTCTAACGATATTAAATAAAATGCGCGCAAGGTGCACAGATTTGAACGCTAAGATAAAGACTCCTCTATTCCTAATCTAATCAGTATCATGCTTTGACATGAAAAGGAATAATAAAATACCTTTAATATACTAGCGTTGTATGCTTTAGATTTTTCACTTTGTATAATCTTTAAAAGCATGAAATTTAGAAGATGGTTTTCATAAAAGGGTGCGTTTACATCTATCCCCAATACCTTACGTCTATCTTTTGACGGATGAGGTTTTTGCAATTTATCAATGGCCATTTAATTCCACGTTAAAGACAAATTCCTAATCATGGGTAGATCTGGTATATTAAGTGTTAATTTTAGTTTCTTTATCAAATAAATGTATCATCATCACATCACATCACCAGCCTTATCAGTCCACTGCTGGACACTGGCCTCTCTAAAAGGAGGATTTTGCTATAATCGCCACGCTTGGCAGGCGGGTTGGCGATCGCAGTTTGGCCAATGGTGGAGAGGAGACGTTGCTACTCGTCTTCTTGTGGCGGTTCTCCTGTAGTCGCCTCTTACGACACCCATAGGAAGAGAAGGGGTGGAGCAATTCTTTTAACGTGCCGGCACCACACGACACAAATAAATGTATTATTGATGCTATATAGTTGAACTATAGTCCCTAAAATAAAAATAAAATCGAATATTCCCAATTTGATCATGAATAAACACAAGTCTCCTTTCGAATAACGCAGATATTCCGTGTTACTGCAGGCCTACTGCAAAATATCTAGGTACAACAGGTCTCTAGACATAGACAGAGAGAGAAACATGGGCCAAAACTCAATATTTTCTCGTAACTTTAGACAAGTTCCACCTGACCATCATGTATTGTCATCCAAATTATACATAAGTACTAACTATTTTTTTTATTCAAAATGTCAATAAGATGTAGATTCAAATCTATTTCTAAGAAAAAAAATACATATCGACTTAATCACATAATCTGTCAATACAACTCGCCAGTATACACACACCCTTACAAACCTACCTGCCAAGTGCCTTACGAAACTCAAAACTTTAAAACTTCATAGCTATAATAACAAAGCCGTCTATAACAAAGTTATCAGCGATCTATCTCTAGAGGCCAACTTTGAACTCTGTCAAAACTTATTAAAGTTCAATATTGATTGAATGAGTAATGTGAAATCAATTAAAATGAACGAGAGACGGTGTATTGTAATGAGCTTTTAGTTAGTTGGTATTAAATTTATTCTGGAAGGATCTATCGACTCTAATGTTTATTTAAAGCTACAAAATACGGAGTAACGTCCCCTAATAAATGGATAAATATCTTACAAGATCGCATATACACTGAGCAGCTAAAGCATTTGTAACAAAGTAATCAGAAACATCTGCTTCACCACCCTGAACACCCAGACCCGAAACAATGTAGAAAAGTTTTTTACAGTGTCCCGGATGGGAATCGAACCAGGGACCTCAAAGATGGCGACGAATTACGAATCGAATAAGTATTTTGAACGTTTTCAGGGATTTAGATCTTTTTTCTATGGTCAAAGTTATATTTAAGTTGTAGAATCTATTTGCTTCTTTATCTACAAGACATATGTCGAGTTACCATAACGCCGGTTATAACTTCAATTGGAGGATTTTGTTATTACTCCATCTCAGGGGCGTGCGGTGCATATTGGCTATTATGCAGTGCCTACCTGATAATTGAAATGAGGTAAATAGTAGCTACTTACAAGAGTTACAAGTGTGGATTATTGATGAAAACCACTGATTTTCATTAATAAAACACATTATAAGTATCTACTGCCTACCACGAAATAAAACCAATGCACGCCACTGCTCCACCTTCACACCTTTTCGTTAAAAAAACAAAATAGAATAATGTTATCAACAAAACAAATAAAAATAAAAGACAATCAAATACGAAACCCAAACATATGGACACGCCACCAAACTGCCTCATAAAAGAGCAAGACCTCTAAAACAGTAATAAAACAACTTACATAAAAACAAAACTGAAAAACGTTACTCATGCGCAAATGTCGCAAGTGCCATGTAAGCTAGGGTTGGCAAATTACTTTTATAAACATAATCTAAAAGGGTGCCGTGTGGTGCCGGCACGTTAAAAGAATTGCACCACCCCTTCTCTTCCTATGGGTGTCGTAAGAGGCGACTACAGGATAACCGCCACAAGAAGACGGGCAGCAGCGTCTCCTCTCCACCATTGGCCAAACTGCGATCGCCAACCCGCCTGCCAAGCGTGGCGATTATGGCAAAATCCTCCTTTTGGAGAGGTCTGTGTCCAGCAGTAGACTGATATAGGCTGGTGATGATGATGATGATGATGATGAATCTAAAAGAACTTATTAATATAAATTGATATGCATCAGTAGGTTACAAGTATTTTTTTACAATATATGATATAAATGGAAATTGATTTGAGTTCATGAATTAATGAAAGTGATAATTATTAATTTTATGTATCGACTATAAAAAGAAATCGGTTAAAAAATTATCGTTTTTATTTCTGTAAAGTATTATTTCGATATCCTTGTGTTGTGTAATGAGTTACGTCCTACATTGACCAGACCGGGACCTCAGAAATGGCAAAACTAAGGCGTGCTCTCCATTAGGCCAAGAGGTATTAAGTAGCAGTATTCCCGTAATGTTAAAAAAGGCACAATGTATAAATTGCAGTTACTTAACAAGACAATAGACCAAATTTTATATTTTGTACAAAATATCAAGTTTGGGTTGGTATTAAGATCAAGAAGTGGGTTGAGAAGACTGTAATTTATTTTTAGTAAATTTATTTAATGAGTACTTAATATTTTTCTACAATTTAAGTGATGTAATAAATGCAGTTGATAGTCATGACTGAAACCAACAGTAGAAGTGTATCCCCCCTATTTTAACAATGTAACTATCAAATTTCTCACCCCCACCGACTGTCTTAATTGGCGCAGGGGTACTGTGTTTAGCTTTATGCGCATGGGGTCCCGAGTTTGATTGGTTATAATTATCAGAATTTGCTTGGATCTGTAACACAACATAAGGGTATTGAAATAATACTTTGCAGAAATAAAAATAATAAATATTCCCATAAAAAGAACTTTTTTATATTACCTCCCGAGCTTTCCCACGTTAGAGACCGGTCTGGATGTTGCGGTATCGTCGTTCTTTCTGATTTTTATAGCACAAGTGCTTGAGCTTCTTACCTTAATAGGAAAAGAGCAATGAAGCATTTAACGTGATAGTGTTATGGTTATTCATGACTTTGGCGATTAACTTATCTGTTTTTGGAGTCTATCTAACAGATCCAAATAAAAAGTTTTTTATCGTATCTTGTTTCGTGGCAGTTAAAGACCGGACGACTATTTATTACCGACAGTCATAGCTAAACTTTAATAATCTTTTTTTTTTTCTCTTTATTTTTAAGGAACTTTTGCCTCAGAGGCATGGCAGTTCCATCGTACCATAGAGCTATACACATCAAAGCAGTTTAATGTTAAATATATTTTACAATCTTAATACTTTATATTTTAGGTGGAACTTCGATCAACAGCAATTTCACAGAGCATTTTTGCTGCGTCAGATGTGGGTATAGCCAATATACTTTGGAAACTTTAATAATCACAACTGGGCCCTAACCATGAGCTGTTAAAACAATCACAAATCTGTCAAACATTATCATTTCTGTCAAATTTTGTATGAAATGACGTACCAAAATTGACAGATTTGACAACTTTGAGATTGTTTTTAGAGTTCATGGTTAGGGGGCTGGCCGTTGAGTAACAAGCAACTCATAGCTGCAAATTCACAAAGCATAAGTAATAAATCGCGATCATTTATCACTAAGCAAAGCAGGCAGCCCTAACTTGAGGGTAGGCGGTGGCAGTTCGCACCTGTCACCAAATGCTAATGTGGCGGGTTCACACAAAATGCTCCGATTCGTAAGGGAGGTAATACACAAAAGGCAATGGCACGGAAACGGAAAGGTTTGGTTGATATTAGACGTATGATTAGTTTTTCTTTAAAAAAATGGTTAAGTGCGAGTCGGACTCGCGCACCAAGGGTTCCATACGAGCTCTAAGTTAAGTAAATAATGGTGATTAAATCTTAAAGATTTTATACATAGTTTTATATATGAAGTAACTTTTATGGTTTCATTTTTTAGGGTTCCGTACCTAAAGGGTAAAACGGGACCCTATTACTAAGGCTCCGCTGTCCGTCTGTCTGTCTGTCCGTCTTTCACCAGGCTGTATCTCATGAACCGTGATAGTAAGACAGTTAAAATGTTCACAGATGACGTATTTCTGTTGCCGCTATAACAAAACCCGAATTAAATTAATATTTAAGTAGGCACCAATACAACAAACGTATTATTTTTTGCCTTTTTTTATAGATAATGGTACGCGCCCTTTATGCGCGAGGCCGACTCGCACTTGGCCGTTTTTTTTTTTTTTGATAAAACATCGTTAATTAATAACAGATAATTTCATGATTCTAGATCAACGAGAAGTACCCTATAGGTTTTAATTCTCGCGCAAGTATCAAAAATACGACATAATCAACCAATATCTTTTGATGGAGTTAACTCCATAACTAAGAAATTTGATTTTTATCTGTTCCAAGGAGATGCAGACTTATTAATTTTAATTTAACACGTGTAAGAGGGTCTTGATAAACGGAAAAATATGTTTAGTACATAAAAATAATGTATTTTGAACGCACGAAGCGAAAGAGACAAACATGAAATAACAGTAAATTTGTTTGCTTAAAGTCCTTCGATCTTGACCCAAATGTAGTTTAGTTATGTTTATGTCAATAAGTATGTAACTATTCCGTATTTAAGCTAGTTGATTATAATTTTCTTAAGTCAACTCAATTAAACTTACACAAAACCAACTATAGTTAGAATCATCATCATCGTCATCATCAAATCAGAAACAACGGCGGCATCTCAACATCCAGAAACGAGACAATATAGAAAAGTTCGGTTTCTAAATATACAGAATCAAACTCGGGACTTCAGAGATGGCGACGCAAGTGCAGCTGCTCGCCTCTCGGCTACGGTGGTCGTTAATTGTGCTCTTACGTATCAAAAACAAATCTTGATCGTAACAACAAAATCTTCCAATTCTACCTTGTAATACCCACTTGTAAAGTATGGTTTGCCCGATCGTTGTTTCCACAAATATTTCTGTTAGTACTAGTAATAAGCGATCCATTACTCAGGCGGTCTGTTACTAACGCGACGCAGGTGAGCTGGCGAATAAATGACGAGAACTTACATATAAGTCGAGGAAATCGAGCTTAGTTTTGTTTTGACAAGGTGAATAATAAATCTTGTTCTATACAGCGCGGTGTCAGCTCATATTATACCACTTTTAGTATTACCGCAACTTCGAGGTGTATAAATATTAATAAATTGTCATGATTCCGAAGTGAGGAATGAATATGCTTATTAACAATGTAATATTTTTTTTTTGACTGGGACGTTTTCTAGGACAACCAGTGGGGTAACCATGAACTCTTAAAACAATCTCAAAGCTGTCATATCTGTCAATTTTGGTATTACATACATACATCATTACAAACAAAATTTGTCAGATTTGATAATTTTTGACAGATTTGAGATTGTTTTAAGAGTTCGTGGTTACCGCCCAGACATGATTTAGAAAATCGATATGCAGTATATTAAAATACAGAGGGCGTTAGCCCGTATATACACATCATTAGTAGATTATAATAAACATATCAATATAAAAAATAAGCACAAATAAATAATAAATTAAATTCGTTACGTCCTGTGTATAAACTAAAATAGTAGCGCGGAATAGTACATACCTAGCGTATTTGCGCTGCTCAAATCGGCAACTGTGTTTGACGTTTGGCGGTATTGAGGAGAAGTGGGCATAAATCTTTAAATTATTTTTTGTAATTTTTTAAAATAAAAACTTTTTTTTTTGTTCGGAATATTTGTTCTTATGTATGTACTAACGTTATCTGTTATGGGTTAGCGGGAACGCCTTTCGTTAATTAACATACATACTGTATTTGTAAATTGTATTAAAAATCATTTTTGCCAGCACAAACAGACGGTAGGAAGCAATTTTAAAAAGTAACTTTTCTATTTTGACCTGACAAGGAATCATTATCAACACCATTTCAGCTACAGGACGTCCTCTGCTGAACATAGGCCTCCCCTAGTGACTTCCAGATTGGCCGGTTGGGGCGGCTCCATGCAACCTATACCAGGCCACCTGTCTACCATGGGTGGATGTCTAATGCTGCGCTGGGCGGTACGTGGCCTCCGTTCTGGAATCTTTCTGCTCCATAGACCATCAGTTGGAATTAATATTCTTCTTTACTACTCAGCTATACATATAGCTACAACATTAATCAGAGTACGCTGGCTTTGACAGCGGGAAAAAACACTTGAGGAATTTCATCTTGTCACGTGACGTCCTCGGTAGCTTAGTGGTCAAAGCACTCGCCCGGTATGCGATGGGACGTGGGTTCGAGTCCCACCTGAGGTCGATGATTTTTTTCAAGTGTTATTTATCTTCAATTAAACCTTGCATGGAATTGCTAAAAACAAAAATTTATAATATTCTTGTGTTTAAATGTAGGTAATTGTCCACGCACGGACATAGTACCACAGACCGGAGGGGACTGTGAATGAGGATCAAAGAAGACATTGTATTTGGCCTTTTAACTAATGATATCGTTGTATCTAAAAGTAGTGTAGGACGCTCGATGTACCTACTACCTTAGGGAGATGGCTGGCAGTGGCTGGATGGATATTAGGAGATCGTGCTCTTTGGCGCTTTTTGGGAAGGCTTACGTCCAGCAGTGGACTTAAATAGGCTGACATGATGATGATGAGAAGGATCGGTGTGTGGTTTAAGAACAGGTTTTTGAACAGAAGCGAGGAGGCAATTAAGAAAAGTTACTATACTAAGATTAACTTTAATAAGGAATATAACTCTTGCAAACCGAATCACCTTCTACTTCATCGATCTGAACTTTAAAATACTTATTATTTATACCTCTATTGTTGTAAATTTAAGAAAAATACTAAAATACCATTTTTTTTGTCTAGAAAAGTAAACATAAACTTAACATAAAATAATATCTGAATTTAGGTACACTAGCCAAAACAAAATTTCCAAAGTTAAATTCTTAAAGAACACGAAAAAAGTTGTTGCCTCAAATAAGCTTCAATTCAATTAATAAATTAACATCACGCCGTCCTTTAGACACTTTTGGAATTGCATTTAAGTTTTAAAACTTAGTAATTTTCTTTAAATTTCTTTAAATTAGTAAGAAAACCGAAAAGTCAGAAGCCGCCAAAGAATTGCTAAGTTAATTTATATTAATACTGTTTTTAATTAATCAGAATGGACTAGAAACTGTGAAGAATAAAATTGCGCCGAGAGCATATTTTATATGCTAATATTATTTTGTTTATAAAATACTTTTTAAAGTTTTTAGAAAATTAAACGAATACGGATATTAGGTATAATATATTTCACTACATTGACCTTTTATCGGTATTCATATTTATTATGAATTAGCTATAATAAATTATGATTATTTTTCTTAGTAAATAGATTTGCATGTATGGTATTTATTAGGTTAGTCTTGTGTTGTGGACATATTATTTGTGTATGTGCTAGAAAGAAAAACATAAAATGTCTATATTATTTTATTTGTTTTATTTTAGTTTATTTTCTTAATAACAAAGCAGACAGCCAGTGTTTGATTTATTTACTATTTGTTACATTTAGACAAAACAAAACGTGTTAATAAGAGGAAAACGCGAACTCCCTGTGTGTGTATGTGTGTGTATATTAGATAGTTTTATTAAAGCCAAATTAATATCGAAATCAAATCAGCCAACTAATATTTTATTGCGATTTAGTTATATCATTTAAGTCTTGCCTATTGCCACACAATGATTTATGTTATCACTCGTCACACATTCTAGACGTCGTAGTAAAATAATGTTCGCTATAAACCGGGGCAGAACACGTGGATGGTTTCATATCTCTCGAATTGGACGTATAAATCTCGAAGAAAGGGTGTTATGTCAAATATTTCTATGATAAACGGTATCTTATACGTTACATGAATAGAAAAATTGGACGATGGTATGATTTTTTACGTGAAAACTGAATTATGCATCTTTTGAGTCATATGTTTTAGCTATTTATAGGTAGCTATTTTTAATATAAACATAAATATATTTTAAATAGTGTTTGTCAAGTACGTTGTGTTATTCGAATTTATTAAAACATTTCGAAAATTGTAGGACTTAAAATTTGTATGAATGACACGGGAGATAGAAACGGTCTTAAATGTATATTTTTAAATATATTGTGCTTACCTTTCATAGCCATCGTGGGTAATAAAGCCACAGCCTGGAGCAACCAAAAACAAGTCCGTTCGATCCACATTCTAAGCTATTCACGTTTAATCACCCGAATGAATACATTTTTATTCTACCACTGAGCCATCGTGTACTCATTAGGCACACTGAGTTCATTTATTTTACTGTAGCGGCATTTGTTTTTACTGCAGTTTCATTTGTTTTACTGCTGATTCATATATTCCAGTGAAGTATGAATCAATCACACATGGTAATAATAATATTTCTGAGTTAAAAGCTGCTGTTTTTATTACATTTTTAATTGCAAATCTGTGTTTTCATTGCATTGATGATTTTTATGATACCCTGAATGCGCAATCATAAATTTTACTGATTTATACGTAGCTTTAAATTTTTGATAGTAAAACTATTTAAAACAATAGAATGTATTTAAAATTTTGATGGTCTGTTTGTTGTTGAAGAAATAATTGATATAACGAAATGTATTCAGTTGTTTTTAAACATTAAGAAAATTGGAAATTCTATATTTTTCTTTTATTTTGATAACGAAAAGTCAACTAAATAAAAATTGAAATAAAACATCGGTTTAATTTATCAAGCAGAGTATTTGATTTACAAACATGTTTGTAATGCTAGTTATTTTTATACATTTTTGTGTGCGTGGTACTTATACACGTTTTAATATAATATTCATTGTTCCATTTATAATTTAGCATAAAGATTGCGAGACATACTCGGTCATCTTAGGTTATCTCTAGTAGCGAGCAATACTGTTTGTTGTGTTAAAAAGTTTTTTATTGCATCAGCATAAATTATAAAAATCAGAAGTAGAACTGACAATGCAATTTATTTTGTAGTTTTAACAGAATCGAGGACTCTTGCATTTCTTTCCGAACCTATAATTGAAAAAATTTACGACAAAAATAGTTTTTGTCGTAAATTTTAACTTCATAACTGTGACAGTTAACTCAATTACAGCATCTAGTATCATATATTGACTCGACACTGTTGGAATGTGTTTGTTCGGTCTCACACACTATTGGGCCATTAAAAAAACAAATATTAAATTGATACTATTTTAATTAAAGCTCATTCATAACTAAAAAACTATAACTTTGAAAGAGAAAGGGCAATGTTTCGCCCTTTCGGAAACTTTAGTCAAAACTTCTTATAAAGGCTGAATATTTTAACTGCCTTAATTATAGAATAACTTTTAAAAAGTCGGACCAAATGAACTGGCACGACTTCACTCGTATTTGTTAAGGACCTAAGTAAATTTGCTTAATTAACGCTATCAGGTTTTCCTCCTAAATTAAACTGTTCAATTCTTAAGGTCTTATTTGGTTTGCAAATTATCTACAAATATGACTTACAGTATTGTCTGCTTCGTTAGAGTCAGAAAAAGGGACATTTTATTTTCTTATTCTGTGCTGTATTACGTTTTTTTTTGTCTTTATCATTGTGTTTTCTACTATGAATCATGGTCAGTTATGATTACTTGAAATGATATTAAAAATAAATAGGTGAAAAAAACATTCGAAACGTTTTAAAAAACCTCCTGATTTATTTATTCCGATAAAAGCAAATCATGTGGTAATATAATCGTTACCAATGTCTGTACCTCCATTTTTGGAAAAAAAGGCATAAAAATAAAATTACTCAGAACTGTAAAAAGTGCAGCAAATTCAAATTGTAAATTAATTCAAAAAATATCGTTATTTAAGGAAAACTACTGACATTAAAACCAAAGAATATCGGAACTTGAACACCTCATTCACTTCCTTGAATATGTTGTTAAAATTAAGATCTCACTTAAAACCACGCCAAATCTAGACACATCTTTTCATTGCGCATTCAGAATACATTTTAAATCACTAAAACTTGTTTTTGGCACAAAAAATCTAAGTAACAACTTTAAACATCGCAAACACCGAGGCTGTTTCTGTCGAAATTCTACGAACGTCCGCTCCGTAGCAGGATTCGTAGCGCACTGAGGTAGACTCGCGGCATCGTAGCACACAGCGCTACGGCTTTTATGTATACCGTAGTCCATATCGTGCTGTAGACACGACTACGTCACATGAAAAGGTCGCCTCAAACGCTTAAACCTTGCGCCTTTTGCATGAATAGAGCAATGGGAATGTGTTTTGTTTTTACTGATGTTCCATTTTTGAATGGGGCGTTTGAAGTTTTTCTTGCGACTGCAAAACGTGCAGTTGTGTGAGTACGTATGGTTTGATTACACACCTGAATAACTTTGAATAACAATTTTAATGCCGATTTTTTTTGTAAATTTGAACACGACCATCAAGTGATTTGAAATTGATAATGATATATTATATATGCATTAAAAAAAATACTACCTTTCATAATTAAATGTTATACCTATCAAGCATCAATTACCCACCGGTGGCCGCGTAACAATCAAATTTTCATTGTGTCTCTTTGCCGTGGCCTGACGGGACGTGTTCACAAAAGTTTGTTGGTGTTGGTTTAAATAAACGATTTCTAGGTAAGAAAACGAATTTCTTGCATAGTTTGCAATCTGCATAAACTGTTCTCATGCATACCTAGAAATCTCATGCATATATTATTTAGTGTGTTAGATGCTCCGAGATTTCTCTTACGTACATACAAATTCATATCTGTTTACAAAATAATTCAAAAGATTGGATTGCAATTCAGTTTATTTTATTTAGTTACCTACTCTTTTATTTGGATGACTTTTTTCAGAGTATCGTAAATAAATCAGTATTTGCTAAATAAAAAAATATTTATACAATCACACACTCACGCCGATAATTATAATCCCAAATTAATCAAAGCTTCATAAATACACTTCTTAATGTCCATGAATTAAATTCAAATGTTCTTAGCGCGATTCAAACCTGCAACCCCTGGTTATAGAAACACAGACCTACATTTTTCATTTAGTAATTAATTTTCCATTCCATTAGATATTTTTACATGAGAAATGTACGGAATACGAAACTACTATTAATAAAGTTTGATCAAAAAATAAATGAAATGAATATTTTTATTTAACAATTAACAAAATACCTACTGCAAAATATTTCACATAGTCTTTCGTCGAAAAACGTCAATATGAAATACCTCGAATGACGTATCTATTTTGAATAGCGCAATATGTTGGTACATGTCTTTTGCCAGTCGTTTTATGCCGATCAAATATTTTTCTTCAACATCCATCATGTAGGTTTTATGTTATTGGATATCATTTTGCTAATACATTTGAAGGAAAACCGTCTGCTCGAGCAAGGAGGTTTGTGCGCGAGTCAATTACCTGCAATATTTTATGTGTACATGTTGTGGCGTTATTAATTAATTTTACTATATCTGCAGATAGGAGGCAAAAAAAAACTAGATGTATAAAATTTCTGCATGTTTTCATCAGGCATGTAAAATTTAATTATACAGGGTGTGTAATGTGTAAAAAAGGCTTAACGAAGCCTTAAACCACGAATTATACTTCGTACCTCTTCCGAAGATGATTACAAGTTTACATGCAGCAGTACGTAGTATGGTGCCGTCCTTATCACACTTTTTAAAGCAACTAAAAGAAAAAAACTATTTCTGTCTCACTCCCTCCCACTCCACCCGGTCTACGGTAGCACTAGACGCCATTACGTGATTTTGTGTCGTCCGAGTCACACGTTCGTGTCAAAATGGGTGGAAAGAAAAGATCGCGAGACGAAGACTACGATAGTATAAGGAAAAAAATTCGTAAACTAGAAAAACGATTAAAACGTCGTCGTAAAATTTCATCCAGTTCAGAAAGTGAAGTGTTAAATGATGACTCATCACGTTCAGTGCAGTCAGCAGATAACGAATTAGAAATAACGTGCGGTAAGTAAAACATTGCTTTTTTTGTATGTATTGTTTCGCACTCGCGCATCATATCGGCATACTGGCGCCGACACGTCGCCGATGGCTTTTGTTACTATGCGCTTTATACATATTTAACGCTAAATGCTTTAAATACCTTTATCGTTACACTTTAGCTTATTGATACTTCAAAATACTAAAGTTATTGCAAATTTTAATGATTTTTAACAATTTAACTCCACGTGAATCGTGTTGAGTACTTATTTTTTTCCTTGTTACTCCCCGTAAACCGGGTCGAGTTTTTTAACTTGCTACACGTATATCGTGTTGAGCACTACCTACCTATAGCTCCGCGTATACCGCGTTTGAGCGTTACTATGTATCCTATATGGATACGTAATATTTTTACATTATAACAATGCCATTTAGCTATCATCCTTTATGGATAGATTTTTATTTAAATACATCTTTTCAGATGAAAACCAAACAGATAACCAGTCCCAACCGGAATGTTCTGTAACGGTTGAGGAATGTCCGGAATTAAATCAAGACATCTTAAGCATGTTAGGCGATGATACTTCCGCAGAAAAGCCTTTTGGGGATAACCTACACAAAGATGTGGCTTCGAGGTGGCAACATATTTTATTAAATGGCTTATCCAAAGAAAACAGATCAGAGTTACTTAAAACATATCTACCTCCAGAAAATTGCCCGAATATGAAAGCTCCTAAGCTTAATTTAGAAATAAAAGCAGCTTTAACAGAAATAAATAACAAGAAAGATTCTTATTCACAAACAAAGCAAAACCAATTGGCCAGCTCATTGTCAGCCTTGGGTAAAGCCCTGAATTTGACCTTACTAAAAAGTAAAGATGATACCTCACAGGAAATAATTAAATTACTAAGTGACGCTGGTCGTCTACTGTGTGACTATCACTATAAAGAATCTCAATCGAGGCGATACGCTATTATTAATACATTGAACAAGGAAACAAGAGATACTATTAAAAATACAAAGATAGATGACTTTCTATTCGGGTCTGACCTTGCGGAACATTTGAAATCTTCGAAGGCAATTTCAAAGTCCGGAATGGAACTTCGGCCGACAACCACAGATAATCGAACAAAGCCTAAACCGGCCATCAGCGGACAAATATCTGTAGTTCGTCGTGGGACTTTAAACGCGAGGGGGGCGCCGCAAGCACCAGCCGCCGAGCCGCGAGCGAACCCCTTACCACCCAGGAGGCCGGCGGCTCCAGCGGCTCCAGCGCGCGACCGTCGCAATTACAGCTCGAGGAACACGCAACGTCATCGGGGGAGGAGGAATTGACTCCGGATCCACAGGTACTTATTCCTGTTGCTGGTAGATTAAAATATTTTTATCAGCAATGGGCTGGTATTACAAATGACCCTATTATTTTATCATGGATCAATGGCTATAAAATTCCATTTAAAGATAATCCTGTACAACATGAAATACCCCAGAATAGGTGTTGTTCTGATACAGAAGCAAACATCATAGACAACTGTGTTTCGGATTTATTAGAGTCTAAATTTATCTCAGCCTGTATTTCATGTGAAGGACAATACATTTCACCTATTTTTACAGTTCCAAAACCGAATGGTAACCATAGGTTCATACTAAACCTAAAAGGTTTGAATAAGTTCATAGACGTCCGGCATTTCAAAATGGAGGATTACCGTACGGTTTTGAAACTCATAGAACACAATGACTATATGGCTACAATAGATGTACAGGATGCTTATTTTTTGGTGAATATTGATATTGAGGATCGTAAAAAGTTAAGATTCCAATGGCGTTCAAATATTTTTGAATTTAACGTCCTCCCGTTTGGTTTATGTACTGCACCGTTCGTTTTTACGAAATTACTTAAACCAATACTATATAAACTTCGCTCTGCTGGTCATATGTCTGTAAATTATTTAGATGACTTTTGCTGTATTGGGTCATCTTTTGAACAATGCGTTCACAATGTCAACACTACCATAACCCTTTTAGAATCTTTAGGATTTATAATAAATATGAGCAAAAGCCAAATTGCACCCAGTAGATCGTGCAAATTTTTGGGATTTATTTTTGATACGAGTGATATGACCTTGTCTTTACCACAAGATAAAAAAATGCGTATTAAGGAAAAAGCAAAACATTTTCTTAAGATAAAAAAATGCACAATAAGACAATTTTCAGAATTTATCGGTCTATTAACTTCAGCTTGCCCAGCGGTTAGCTATGGGTGGATTTACACGAAATTATTTGAAAGGGAGAAATACTTGGCATTGGGTACTTCAGAAAATTATAATAAAAAAATGTATATCGACAGTTACTTGCATCACGATTTTAAATGGTGGGTATCTAACATCGAACAAAGTTTTCATCCAGTTAGACAAGACAAATACGATAAGGTCATATTCAGTGACGCTTCCAGTACTGGATGGGGTGCTGCCTGTGATGGTAACACAGCTGGGGGTAACTGGAATACATCTGACTTAGCAAAACATATCAATTATTTAGAATTAAAAGCATCTTTTTATGCGTTGAAGACATTCGCAGCACATTTACGCAATTGTAATATCCTTCTTCGAATTGATAATAGTACAGCCTTAGCATACATCAACCGGATGGGTGGTGTACGCTTCACACACCTCAATGATTTATCTCGTGAAATTTGGCAGTGGTGTGAAGATCGTAACTTATATATCTTTGCATCATATATTAAATCAGCTGATAACACCGAGGCTGACCGTGCATCTAGGCAATTAAAAATTGATACTGAATGGGAACTGGCTGACTTTGCGTTTAATGAAATAGTAAAATCCTTGGGCAAGCCGGAGTTTGATCTCTTTGCTAGTGTACAAAATCATAAATGTGCAAGGTACGCGTCTTGGAAACTTGACCCTGAGTCCGAAATAGTTGATTCATTCACTTTTAGCTGGGAAAATTTAGATTTTTATGCGTTTCCCCCATTTTGTTTAGTTACAAAGGTTCTCCAAAAAATTAAATCTGATAAAGCGATAGGCATTGTCGTCGTACCATACTGGCCATCCCAGCCGTGGTACCCAATGTACCAAAAAATGGTGGTTTCACGAAAGATCATATTTCAGCCCAGCAAGTCATTACTCCATTCTCCTTTCAGGCAAGTTCATCCTCTCCATGCAGACCTTTCCCTGGTGGCGTCGAAATTATCCGGCAGACGCTCATGAAGCGAGGGGCTCCATCAGCTTCATTAAATTTACTAATGGCATCTTTCGCCGAAAATACTTTAAATCAATATAATTCATCATTAAGAAAATGGTGGGATTTCTGTCAAAGTAATCATTACAATTATTGCGAAGCTAACGTGTCACAGGTGATTCAATTCTTAACAGAAAATTTTGAGTCCGGTGCTAGCTATAGTACACTAAATACCATCAAATCAGCTTTGTCACTCCTACTTGATCCAACAGTTACTTCCCATGTCATGATTACTAGACTCTTAAAGGGTGTTTTTAAATTAAAACCACCTGCACCTAAGTACGACATTACATGGGACCCAATCATCGTGCTTAATTATTTAAGTCGGTTCTATCCCTATGAAAACATTAACCTTCGTGATTTGTCTCTAAAAACCATAACTTTACTTGCCATTGCATCCGCTCAGCGAATGCAAACATTAAGTCTGATCAAAATTGAAAACATTGTTGTCGAAAGCGATTATATCATAATAAAAATTGTTGATTTAATAAAAACTTCCCGGCCTGGAGCCTATCAACCACTAATAAGGCTTCCCTTTATTCTAGAAAATCCAAAAATCTGTCCGGCCTTATCGTTACAATCATACATAAATAAAACTTTAAATATTCGAAATAATAATACATCAGGAAATTTATTTATTAGCTTCAGAAAACCTCATAATAATGTAGGGCCGCAAACACTTTCGCACTGGGTTAAGACTACCCTGCATAAAAGTGGTATAGACACAAATATATTTGGCGCTCACAGCACGCGGCACGCCGCCACGTCAGCCGCGCGCCGCGCTGGAGTCAGCCTGCAGGTGGTTCGTAGGGCCGCAGGCTGGAGCGACACATCCAATGTGTTCCTTAAGTATTACAACCGAGATGTAAACGTAGCAACTGCTACCAGTAATGATTTTGCGAACTCTTTGTTTAATATATAATCTTTAATTAATTTTATTATTATTATAATTTTTTCTTTGTTACCAATTTTTATGGAAAATACTTTATACTGTCTGTTGTTATTTCCATTGAGGAAATGAGATAATATTATAAGTATTCAGCCAAAGTTGTAATTTTTTTTTCTTTCTATTTTTAAATGCATATTGGTCTCATCAAATTTGTTTGAAACTCTAAACATCTGCATGTAAACTTGTAATCATCTTCGGAAGAGGTACGAAGTATAATTAAGAATTAAACGAACTTACCTTGTGAAGTTCGATTCTAATTATACGAGTACCACGAACGAAGATGATTACCTACTCCCACCCAACCCAGGCTCATTTACCTAACCCCTCTAAATAATTTCAAAAAATTTGATTTCAGTTAACTCTAAAATTAATGGCGTCTAGTGCTACCGTAGACCGGGTGGAGTGGGAGGGAGTGAGACAGAAATAGTTTTTTTCTTTTAGTTGCTTTAAAAAGTGTGATAAGGACGGCACCATACTACGTACTGCTGCATGTAAACTTGTAATCATCTTCGTTCGTGGTACTCGTATAATTAGAATCGAACTTCACAAGGTAAGTTCGTTTAATTCTTAATTCTATACATAAAAATAACTTATTTCTAACCCGCAATGTATAGCGCGCACGCCACAGAAGAAAGAAGTACTAAAAAATTTTATCATGTTTCTTTGAAAAAAGTTTAGTATTATCAAACAGAAGTCAATTTTGTTAAAATCTTTGAAAAAAATTGTCAATAACTCGGTAACCGGTCATTTCCCAGGTATAGTGTAAAAGAAAAAAATGATCGTAATAATACGTAGAATATGTGGTATTCAGCTTTGTTAAGTCTTTTTTTACACCCGATATAAAGCTGTGCATTAAGTATTTGTTTATTGTAGTACCTACTGGACTATCGTTTTGAAACTTTGTTTAATCGCACAACTTAAATTGATCTTGTCTGTACCAATACAGTGTCGTACCTACACGCGGTAATGGCTCGGTAGCAATTTCATGTGTTTCAAGTAGTATTGCGAAAAGGTCGATAAGTTTTGATATCGATGTGTTTAATGAATTAGAAAAAGCAAAGACTTTTATACTAAAGTCTAATTTTAATACTAAATTACGAATTAGAAGCGTAGTAGAGTGACTTCTGATTAGGCTAGCTACTTAACTCGTTTCGATATTTTAGTTGAAAAAACCTTGGGTAGGAATACCTACCCAAGGTTTTTTCAAGTAAAATATCGAAGTAAATTGAGACCACGACTTTTTGCTTTCGGGGTTGATCTTTCATAAGATCTTGCGAGGATATTATATCATCGAGGTATTATTAATTATTGTTGATTTATTTCTTTAATGTCTCTTTACATTTAAACTTTTTTTTTTATTGAACTTTGAGGTGCAATAAAAATAAACTTTAAAATGTATTTAGGTAATCATCCTTCTCGTAACACTATAGCTCTACAAGCTTATAAAACGAATAAAATAAGCCATTTTTTTCAGTGTTTACACTGATCTCTTATTTTAACACGATAAAAAGCACTCTGACTTGTTAAATCAGGGTGCATTTTATCGTGTTATCGAAATAATTATCGTGTTCGCAGCACTAGTATCGAGTTGGCAAGAGAAACTTTGGTCATTAGGACGAGCTTGTAAGTACTTGATACAGCGGGTTGGGTTCCACCTGGTTTTACTTACACACGTGTTGCTATGGTATTGTTTAGTTGCCATAATTAGCCTGTGGAGAACTATTCTCATAACTATGTGAATAGTACTTGTGTTAAATTGTTGTCTTAGAGGGGTCGTGAAATTTTCGATTATGTAGGTATAATATAATATAAATATTAGACAACATCAAATACATTGCTCTGATCCTAAAGTAAGTACCTAAAGCACTTGTCTTATAGAAATCAGAAACAACGATAGTACAACACCCAGACCCAAGACATTAAAGAAAAGTTCGTGTTCTACATTAACCCGACTGGGGATCAAAACCGGAACCTCAAACGCCATATATAGTCCGGCTTGATCGCCTCTCGGCTACAGAGGTCGTCACAATTTTCACGGTTTTTAGACAAAATGTACTTCTCATAGAAACTCATCTTTTTCCGTTAGTCTGTTTGTCAAGACCCATTTTAACAGAATCGCGTCAAGGTATCATGGTTAAATGAATATCATTAAGTTTGTAACCCCTTGAAACTGCGAAAAACTTCTAGTTGCCTTAGCACAGGTTACAGTAACCTTTTTACCAGGTGTACCCAAAATTTTTATAAAAGAGATGTAAAAATACTTATTGGGCGCATTTCAGACTCATTATTGAAAAATATTTTAAAGAGAAATGTACTTCTACTTCTCTTCGTACTAAATTATCGCCGCTATGACAAATAAATACAATTGTATTGCGAGTTTGGTAGAACATAAGAACTGTTTGTATGATCGATAAGAACTTTAAAAAAATTATTTCTTATTCATTGTACTTAATTGGGTGTAAATTATCTTATGTTATAGACTGGGTCATCGTTACGAAACTCTTAGCAGGTCTACGAAACGCGTCTTAACTATTTGTCGGTAATAATAATATGCCGGCTAATTTATGAAGACAGTAAATAATTAACTGGAACCCATGTTGCATGTTTTAAACATAACTTCAGTTGGAGAAAGCTACAATTATCCTTTCTAAGCAAAAGTTTCCTAAAATTCACAGCTGCTTGTTGTCTGTGAAGATAGTCAAAATTGGCAGCGACTAGAGTACAGGCACTAGTGATTCTGTTAGAATCCGTTTTTTAGGGTTCCGTAGTCCTGACAAGGAACCCTAATAGTTTCGTCATGTCCGTCTGTCTGTCTGTCTGTCCATCCGAGGTTTTGCTTGGAGACTATTGACCCTAGAGAGTTGTAATTTTGTGGAAATATCTATATTAATCACGTCGAAAAAACTAAAAAATAAAATTTTGAAAAATATTTAGTTTCAGGGTAGCTTTTATACATGATTTTTTTTATGGTCTATCCCATCGTGTGGGTTATCGTCATGAACTTTTAAAGAAAAATCATAGCGGTTAAGGTAGACCAGTTAGTTTAAGAGTAATAGTCGTTCAACTTAGTCGTTCAAAAATTCTTTAGAGGAAAACATTAAAAGTGACTTAAATGAAGTAATTGCTGAAATATATTGTGGTAACGACGGGCAACTACGGAACCCTATACTGCGCGTGGCACGACACGCATTTGTTTAATGTGACTTACGGACACATAAAGAATGGTTTTAGGTGATGTACCTAATATTCTATTGATTTACTATTGTACTAAACTCATAATTTTATTACAAACTAACTTTATGAAACACATTTATTCACACTTTTACTTACAAAGTTTGCAGCAAGTTTTATAGGCTCTCCAAAGAATCTAATAGTTATTTATAGCGATCATTACTTTCATCCAATGTGGTAAAACAATGGAAGTTTATACAGAAAGTTCTCTCATTAACATTTCTCATGGGGTCGATTCTCTAAAAAACGTAAGTAAACTCGCTCTAAATATCACCTAAGCGATACAAACGAATATAGCCTAAATTTTATTAAAAAGTGGGTTAACATTACTAAATTGTCAATGTGTGCGCTTATCCCTAAGTAGTACAATTACAAACAAACAAAAACTTTAATTTGATACAGAGTAGGTTCACATTACAATTTATCTGTCCTGCTGAGCTATACCTAGTCCACATAGTTACTTGGTAATTGACCAAAAGTCTAAATCGAGACTTGTAGCTATGAAGCGGAGTATTTTGGGAAAGTTTCATGAATTTTATGCTTTATAACTCTTTTTTTTTTAATAATTGAATAATACTATGTTTTCAAAATAAAAAAGTGAACCTTTTGCTTTTATTTGTAGTGGCATTAATGAAATTTTCCCGTTTGATAAAACTTTATGTGAAGAACGCGTTGTGCGAGCAAGATATTGCATTTCTTAGGTTTATCATAGTTTATAGTTTACAGCAGTAAAAAATGAAGATTTCAATAAAAGATGAATGTTAGAGAATCTAGCAGCGAATAAAAATTATTTGTTATTATTTATTTTAATAAAAGGGCTTAATCCAGCAAGACACATTAGACAATCACAGTAAATCTCACATACACAACAATACATATTACGCACTTACTTAGCTATTTGATATTTCCAAATAAAATGTTAACTGCCTAACTAATATAACTTCGTACGGAACCCTCAGTGGGCGAGTCCGACTCGCACTTGTTCGGTTTTATAAATACTTCTTGCATAATTGTTAGTCATTTTTTTTAATTTATTTAGATTACGCCATAGCAATAGCACGTATTTAGTAAAAATTTCCATCGCCAATAAATAATACATTTAAAATACCAGGTAGGGTGGTCAAACAAACAGACCAACAGCGTAGGTTATGCAATAAAAAACTATGGAGCCCCAAAACACTTCTTTTCTCAAGCGGCTAATATACTAATAAAAAACCCTTAAAACGACATGCGACCTGGAAAAAAAATAGTTTTTCAACACAGTTGCTCGTAAATTGACCCTTATAACACCATTTTTAGTTTCATAATTCATCATATTACGCACTTGTGCTGTAATAACATTATCGTACTAGTGCGGTAATGTAAACTTTTTTTTAAATCCCGCAAAAGTTTATGTCTAACAACATTAAGCTAGAATTCCATATGACATAATGCTGTGAAAATAGCTTAATTAACATTAAGCTATTTTCACAGCATTATGTCATATGGAATTCTATTATGGGGCTCAGCAGCAGATATCGACTCTATATTTATATTACAAAAGAGAGCTATACGAGCAATTTATAACCTTGGACCTCGTAACTCGTTAAAATAACTGTTTAAAGAAATTAATATACTGACAGTAGCTTCGCAATTTATTTACGAAAATATCATTTACGTTCGCAAACATATGGATCAGTTCCCTAAGAAAAGTGACATTCATAATTTTAACACCCGGAATAAGGATAAGCTTGCCGTTCCAGATTTCAGACTGCATAAAGTGGGAAATTCGTTCATGGGGAAATGTATTCGCTTTTTTAATAAATTACCAGCATCTATTGCTGAACTGCCCATGTTTAAATTTAAAGCTCATGTAAAAAATATTCTCATGAAAAAAGGGTATTATACTGTTATAGATTATTTAAATGATAAAAATGTTTGGATATAAATACTGCCTTGCTCGCACAGGTGCATTTATCTTGTAATTTAATATTTTGTTATGTATATTTAAAACTTTTAAAAAGAGGCTGACAATAGTGACCGAGTTTCTTGCGCTGCTTCTTCTCAGCGCTAGCCCAAACTTGTCCCGAAGCAGTGGTAGGGAATAAAATAACAATGGGACGTGTAAAAGTGCTTAGTTTAAGCCTATTTGCAAAAATAAATTGGTTTTTATTGAATATTTTACCAATATTACATTATTTTAGGGTTAAGTGACAAATGAATATTTCATCTTATCAAATTGTATATTAATAAACACAAATTAACTTAACTATCATTTTTAGAAACAATAATTTATAGTTTATTTCATTTGTTAAATTGCTGCTACTCCGGCTGAACAGCCAGTTTTTTTCTGTGCCATTATTGAACCTGCGCGCTCATCGAAATTCGGCAGGCGAAAAAAATAAAACTTACGTGCCATTTTCTATAAATATTTAATAAAGTTGTTGCTGTGTGGTTAATTACTATCAAAATATCTACTTTAAATAGTGAAGACGAGTAAAATGTTATTCAACCCCGTCGGGAATACTTATCGAGGCACGAAACGCAAGTGATATCCTGTTGCAGCCAAAATCCAGAGAAAAACAGCAAAAACGGAGAAGGTATTTTAGATTTTAGTTTTGTTTTTTTCTTGCAACTGTGTTGAAAAACGTCGTATGAAACTCGTGTGCGTTATTTATTACACACTCGGCTTCCTTACCGCGCTCGCCTGCGGCTCGCGCTTACAAGAATGCCTCGTGTGTAATAATCAACTTTGCACACTTGTATCATAATGTACTATTACGAATCAGTTAATATTATCATTTTAAAAAAAAAAGCTTCATGTATGCCATAATAGGCACCAACATAGCCATCGAAAAATATGTTTATTTATTTATTTGATGTCAATATTCTTCTCTAAATAATGTTTCAGCCCGTCACTAAGACATTTCTGTAACCTCAGTACACGGAAAAACACACATAACATCTTTAAAACAATCCAAACACATCCACCCTCAGATTTAGCACCGCGCACTCCCGGAGGTAATATAATACTGTATTGAAATATCGCATAAAGTATCCGCTTTCTTGCGATGTGTGCAGATTTCCAGTTTAACTGGAGCTCTGGTGTTCCAATTTACTGGGCGAGTTTGCGAGTGATTAGGATAATTCGATGGACGATGAGGGGTCTTGGAAGGGTGGTGGAGCAGTAAACGTTCAATGCCTGAAAGCTACTTATAGCCATGCATATTTATAGCGTATTAGTCGAACGTTGTTGAGCCACCGGTGAGCTTTAAGGGTGTATTTTAAATTTAAAAGTTGTATTTTCAAATACTAATGAAACTGGGTTAGTTATTCATCCTACTAATATTATAAATGCGAATGTTTGTGAGTGTGGATGTATGTTACTCTGTCACGCAAAAAATACTGCACGGATTTTGCACACATGTAAATTAAGATTTGGATTAACTTATAGGATTTTGATTCGGTCAAATGTTCCTGTGGGATATATTTAAGAAACTAAAGGCTACTCGAGCGAGGATTATGGACAAGATAAGGAATCTTCTAAGCGCAGTTAGAAGTAAATGTCAGCTGTTAATAATTATTATAACAAGTAGGTATAAGATATATTTTGGAATGACAAATACCAACACTACGATGTGCTTTGTTCCTTTTTAAAATATAATTTACCTCAACTATAGGCAGAATGTTAATTGTGTCTGCTTTTTCCGCGGTTTTGATTTAGTTTTTATTATAAAACCAGGAGCTAAACGAATTGACAATACATTTTCAATTTCATTTTTACTCTGTATCGATGTGTCACATGTACTTTCTCAAATTACCATGACGTCATGCATGGAAAACACTCAATCCTCTTCCAAACAAAATGATACGTATATAACGTACCACCCTAAGTGAGTACGCGCCTTAAATGCAAATTATAAATGTTTATATAAAGAGTTCAATTTATATTCTAATTCGATGGCTTCCCGCTAGAGGGCGTCACCGATGATGGTTCTGAAATAAAGCGGTTTAGCGTAAACATGAGACGTTTTGAATATTTTTCAACTTTTACATTCTTTCCGAGATGACACAGCTTAAACTTTTTACTAAAAGTTACTAGCTGGTTACTAAGAAGTTTTCAGTAACCAGCTAACGTTGTGGAAATGAATCCTTTTTGACACGTTATTATTAGATTTACTAGTAACTAACAGTTAGTTAACTACGTAATTAAATCAATCAATTACTTGTTGTATTATATATTCTGTTTTACTGCTTTTGTACTACTTAACCTACTGTTGTAAGTTTTATCAATATAAATCTAACATTCAAATGACTACATTAACCATGGAGCTGATCTGTTTTTGGACTCATTCAATTTGGTTTGACGGGTCGGTATATGTTTGGATATATTATTATATTAGAAAACGTCCTATGTGATATCATATCATAGAAAAACAAGAAAAAATACAACACCCCCTTCTAAGTACGCGAATTGTTTTTCTACCACTTTATCGGCGTTATTAATATTATGTACACCCATGCTTATTTAAAGCTTTATAGTACTAAGCTAAGGGTCCCTGAGATAAGCCGTGGATCAACAGACAGACAAAGATTAGCTATAAGGGTTTCGTGTCGACTACGGAAACCTAAAAAATACAAACGGCATAACAATATTTTTTTTTATAAGTTAAATAAACCCACAAATTAATATCTAATGACTAATCACGATATGAGTCATAAATAGAGAGCGGATTTGAAGTAGCGATCTCAATATTAATATGGATATGACTAGTGCAATTTGACTATTTCAAAAATTAACAAACGATGTTTTTATTTATTATCATCATCATTTTTGCCCAATATTTACAAAAGCTTTCAAAAAGGTTTTTACTTTTTTGTTCCGATAAGTTACATTATTTTTGTGTGTAGAAAAAATAATAAATTATACCAGTCATATCCATATTAATATTGAGATCGCTACTTCGAATCCGCTCTCTAGTTATAAACATAACCTATTTATTTTACCTTATACCCACATGATAAACTAACGTGTCAAAGTTTCGTATACGCCACGCAATATTGCTAAGTCGTAAACTTCAAAGGCATCCACCGTTTGATCTGTTTCAGAAACTTAGTTAGATTCGGGTAAACAATTCGATATGTGCTAAGGGATCGAATACCCATAGGCTACGCATGAACATGGGCAATTATTGGTTATTTGTATACAATCATCTCTGACGTAAACTGCCTGATACTCTTAACAAAACCGCGATCACTTTGACATACTTTGACATAGTTTTCTATAAAAGTTGACGAGTCATCAGCAATGGTTTTGAGATAGGTGTTACCCGAGGAATGATCGAAATTACGTTACGTTATAAGTTGTAGTCTTTAAGATATTCTCATATTCTTAATTCATGTCAGAGTATAGCAGCCCCCAAGGGATATCTATGGTGACTTACGTTCCTATTAGTCGGGTATTTTATTGAATCATTTTTCTTTTACAAGGTTTCCACAGTACATACAAAATGGAATTTTCAAAAGTTTTTATTTTGTTTTTCTCAATCTTCTATCAAAATATTTTTTTAAAAAATCAAGTGACTAATTCGAAACAGAGCTATCGCAAACGGTATACTACAACTTTCTTTAAGATGATATTGATTTAATTACTAAATTATTCTAGCAAGTTTTTTTTTAGGTTTGGCAGTTAGTTTTAGCACATATTAATAAGCTGAGGCTATTTTAGCTAAAATTATTCGGCACTCTACTAAAATACTTGTTTATATCAACAATATGAGTTAGCGTTTATAGATAACTTTAGCCAATTACTTTTCAAATATTGCGGGATACATATTTAAAGGACTTTTTTTTTGTTTTTATGATGGCTTTTTTAATTAAAGTATATATTCAACGATATGAGTTTTTTGTACCATTAATTAATCTGATGCTTAAAATAGGTCGATTAGTCACTGGGATACAAACCAATGTGGCGTTTGATACAAGTACAATTTTATCATAATCAAAAATAATACATATTTTTCTGATAGCGTTTATCCACTTACTACGATTATCAGCACTACGTCAAATCTTTTGCATTGAAAACTGGACTCTATGTTTTATAGGGTAAGTGTTAACCTTAATAGACTAAAAGTATATCGGTCGATAAGGTTTTTGTTACTGATATAAACGAGTAAAATACTTGTGGCAACGGACAAACATATACGTGTTTAAGTGAATATTTCGACCAAAATGTCGAATAATTTTTGTCTTCATTGCAAATTCTTTGCTGGAAAAACTTTGGAATGGATGGTAAATAATAAAATGATAGTGTTCCTCGGGCTACTGTCATTCAGTTTATTAGTCTCAACATTAGCATTAGCTGGACAAAGGAACAGAGCCCTAGCAGAACTGGCAGACCTGAGAACGAGTACAGTCAGCCCTCCAACAACAGATCAACCGACAACAATTCCATCAACAATAGATCTAGAAAACATTGAACAACCAAGTCAAGAGACACCAGAACAAGAAACAGCCAACAATCCCGGACTAAAAAATGTAATAGAATCTGATGCATCAGCAGAAAATAAAGCAAGAGATGTAGATGCAGATTCCACAGTAAAAAGTCATGGACCTGACGAAGATTTTTCTGATAAAAGCAAATTGCTTGAAGTGCTTGGAGTATTTGGATCAGCTCAGTAAATAATATAAAGTTATTGTGATAATAATTAAGTTTGTTAGGAGTACCAATTATTATTTATTAGACCTCATGTTCTTTCAACATGTGTTATGGAGGTTTAAGCAAATTTTGCAACATGGTTAATCAAAATCGATCAATTTTCACAATGGATCAGTAAAAACAAAAATGTTGTCCCTCATATAGGAAAGCTATGTAAACAAAACAATTTAGTATCGATCGATATATTTTTTATATTTCAGTCTTTGTTTCGTTAGCATAGCAAAGTTGTTTCATTGCTAGATTTCGGAGCTTAAGCACATCTTGAAATTTGGCTGGACTTTTATATTACACGTTGTGTTTACAATAAATAAGTGATCAATCTTATGTCGCCTTATCTTATGAAACTTGTGATTTCGATCTGTCATCTCTTACAACTTTGATTAAGTACGATGATGGAATAATATCAATATCCTTAGACCTTCGATTGTAATTCTATGACAGTTTTTGTTTACTTTTAACTCAATGTTAACTATCATCAAAACTCGCGACTCTGAGGGTCTAGCTAGTTTTTTTTTTACTTTTACGCGTTTAAAAATTGATTGCCAATATAGTATTTGAAGTGGCAACTCCAGGGTTGCAATTTCACAGGTAGGTACATAAATATGGTTTCTATAGCAAAGCCAATGCCGCATCCTTGGCATCATGAAATTGCTATGAAATAATCTAGTAAATGCCCTCTGACCTTGCGTTAGATAAAATAATATCGGCATCATTTTTTCTGTGCAATGAATAAAGTACAATGACCGAGCTTTGTTCGGTAATTTAAAAATCCTCTGCATACCAAATTTAATGAAAACCGTTGGATCCGTTTCCGAAATTCAGATTACACATATATTATATTATTATATCCCTGTGTTTAATAATTACAAAACAAATTGAACAACTTAACAATTTTTTTATTATTTATTTATTTATATACTTAAATCAATTGCTCAGGGTGAATGGTCCTAGGTTAAATAAAAGACATATATAGATTGTCCTTCTCATAAATTTTAACAACTTTTTTGACGACTTCGCAGCCGTGAAACGAGCACGCTGGACTTCACGTTGTCATTTCTGTGGTCCCGAGTTTGATTCCTTATCGGGTCAATTAGATAATTTGTTTTTACAAAACAAGCGTTCAACAAACAAGCGTACAAAACAAACAATCAAATTTTTTTTATACTTTTTCTATTTTAATTACTATATGAAAAGTGGTTTATTGGGAAAAAAAACCTGTAGAAATATTTGTTTCATTTACCCTAACACCCGGTATAAATTGATAAATATGTTTTATTTTAAGTAAATTTGAAGTAATAAAAGGAAAACACAAATTATTGTTAATGTCTGTTTTTGATAATGTTGGCGTTTGATTAGATAAATCACACGTGTTATCTGGTGGGTTATATAGAGGCCACAAATATTCATAGTTCTGTTAGGTTTTGATTAGATAAATCACACGTGTTATCTGGTGGGTTATATAGAGGCCACAAATATTCATAGTTCTGTTAGGTTTTATCTATAGCACACATAAATATAACGACAACCGTCTGTTATAGTGGGGTCGGTTACAAAGACAGCGGCTACAGGTTTGAATCGAGCAAAGGGAACATTTTGATAACGACGTAATTTATACTTATTTTGCATTTAGTATAAGATCTGTTTACATTTGAATGGATACCTAATCTTTTTTAAATAAATACCTGAGTCATAGATGTATCTGTTTCAATTATTTTTATTTGTTACTGGATTACTGTAACGAAGCTCCCCAGCTAGCAATGGGGCTCAGGTGCTTTGGGTAGATGACGCTGCATTAAATATCATATTTATCGTAGATGTTTATAACCTACAGAGTAAAACCTCTAGGTCTACCATGGTATGTTCGAAGAAGCAAACTGTTTTGAATATCTAATAGAAAGATTTGATTGACGTGGGAAAAACAGTTGATCTTTCTCACAATCATCAACACAGTCGGACATAATTTTATATTTTAAAATAATCACCTGAAGAAATAGAAATACGAAATAAATACCAAATACGAGAGAGTAATTCGAAAGCCGGAGGCATGTGGGGAATAGACTCTACTATGCTGTAAACAAGACTGTGATTTGTTAGGTACATAAAGCCTGCACCTGCAGCGCCGAAGAAGATAAATCCATGCATGTGTGCTTGCCTTGCTTGCCTGCCAGCTACATATTTAATTGCATGATGTAGGCATGTATGCTTGCTTGCATGTTACATTTTCAATTACATGTTTCACGCCTGTTTGCTAATAACATTAAAAAACAAGTAGTTTAAAACAATAAATTGATGTTTTTTTGTTTATTTATAATTTAAACAAACGACAGCATGTTTATTAAAGCGATAGCATTAAGTACCGTGTGGGGACGGCCGTAAAGAATACACTTCCCCACCGCCGTATAGGAGGCGTGTCGTAAGAGGCGACTAAATCCTGTAGCACGAGACGGGGAGCAGCGTCTGCGTGCGAAACAATATAAAAAAACTGCTTTCAGCTTTCAGCTTTCAGCTTGAGCTGTCAAATCGCTTTGAATGCCTAGAAAACTGCGAGTCAGTGGACGAGATTAACAACAGGTTTGTAGAAACTGTCCAGGCGGTCGGGTCGAAATTTTTCAAGCCCCGTCGAAGAGACAGACCGCAAAAACTTACCGACCACACCCTCAAACTCATGGCAGAACGACGTTTACTGGCACTGCAGTCCTCCGCTGACGCTAAGTTGTATCGGCAGCACAATAGACAGATATGGAAGTCCTTGCGACATGATATCCGCAACTTTAATACGAATAGTATTAAAGAGGCGATAGAGCGGAACCAAGGCTCCAAAGTGTTTGCAAGAGACATGTCTATTGGGCAGAGCCAGCTGACGAAGCTGAAGACGGAGGATGGTAGTATAATGTCGACAAAAGCCGAAGTTTTGAGGGAGATCGAAAAGTTCTATGGGCAGTTATACACCTCGGTCACTAAACCTGTTAGTAGTTCAGCCGCAGATCCAAGAGCTAAGCTTACCCGACACTATACCGAAGATATCCCGGACATCAGCCTATATGAGATTAGGATGGCTCTCAAACAGCTCAGGAACAACAAGGCGCCGGGTGATGACGGGATTACCTCAGAGATTCTGAAAGCGGGTGGAACACCGGTACTGAAGGTCCTTCAGAAACTCTTTAACTCCGTCTTGCTCGAGGGAATAACGCCGGAGGCATGGAATAGAGGTGTGGTGGTGCTCTTCTTCAAGAAAGGAGATAACACCTTGCTGAAGAACTACAGACCCATCTCGCTTCTGAGCCATGTCTACAAGTTGTTTTCGAGGGTCATCACGAATCGTCTCGCACGTAGGTTCGATGACTTCCAGCCTCCCGAACAAGCAGGTTTCCGAAAAGGCTTTAGTACCATAGACCACATCCATACGCTGCGACAAGTTATACAGAAGACCGAAGAGTATAACTTACCACTATGCTTGGCGTTTGTGGACTATGAGAAGGCCTTCGATTCAATCGAGACTTGGGCAGTGCTACAGTCTCTACAGCGGTGCCATATTGACTATCGGTACATCGAGGTGCTGAAATGTTTATATAAAAACGCCACCATGACGGTCCGAGTACAGGAGCAGAGCACTAAAGCTATTCCTCTGCAGCGAGGCGTAAGGCAGGGAGACGTTATTTCTCCGAAACTGTTTACCGCCGCATTGGAAGATGCTTTTAAACTCCTGGAATGGAAAGGATTCGGCATCAACATTAATGGCGAATACATTACTCACCTTCGGTTTGCCGACGATATTGTGGTCATGGCAGAGTCGCTGGAAGACCTCGGTACAATGCTCGATGGCCTTAATAGAGTTTCCCAACAGGTAGGTCTTCAGATGAACATGGACAAAACAAAGATTATGTCGAATGCCCATGTTGCGCCCTACCCAGTACCAGTTGGGAGCTCTATTCTTGAAATTGTTGACAAATATGTTTACCTGGGACAAGTGATCCAGTTGGGTAGGTCCAATTTTGAGAAAGAGGTCAATCGACGAATCCAACTCGGATGGGCAGCGTTCGGGAAACTACGCAACATCTTCTCGTCCAAAATACCTCAGTGCCTAAAGACGAAAGTATACAACCAGTGTGTGTTACCAGTGATGACATACGGAACTGAAACGTGGCCTCTTACTATGGGCCTTATTAAGAAGCTTAAAGTTGCACAGCGCGCTATGGAAAGGGCTATGCTCGGTGTTTCTTTGCGAGATCAAATCAGAAATGAGGAGATCCGTGAACGAACCAAAGTCGCTGACATAGCTCGACGGATTAGCCGGCTGAAGTGGCAGTGGGCGGGGCACATAGCACGTAGAACTGACGGCCGATGGGGCAGAAAGGTTCTGGAATGGAGGCCGCGTATAGGCAAGCGCAGCGTAGGACGCCCACCCACAAGGTGGGCAGACGACCTGGTAAAGGTTGCAGGACGACGCTGGATGCAGGCCGCTTCCAATCGGCCGATCTGGAAGTCACTGGGGGAGGCCTATGTTCAGCAGTGGATGTCCTGTGGCTGAGATGATGATGATTAAGTAATCACAAATATTATGTTCAAGATATCGGAAGTTAACAATTTATTTGTAAATAATAATATTCAATTTTCGAAATTTTAATAAAACGTAATTCTCATAATCAGAAATAGTGTTTTGATTCGTAATTATCACAGTTATCGATATAAACATGAAATTAGGAATTATAAACGTTAGAAGTGTTGAGGTCTTGGAATTTAAAAGTTAATTATTACCATCTTAATCATCATTTCAGCCATAGGACGTTCACTAATGAATAGGTCTTCCCCAATAACTGCTGGAAAAATAATTATGATAGATAAATAAGATAAACCACGCCTTTATATATATTCCAAGCGTCATAACCAAAAAAATAACAAAAACTCGAAGGTTTTAGAGAAAAATACAAAATTAATGCATAGATATAAATTTATTTATGCATACGCTTACATTTTCATAATCACACATAAAAACAATGAATGAAATAAAAAATAGGCTACTTTTTATAAAGCTCCCAATTCCATGTGCAATCCAAACAAAGATATTTTTTTTGCATCTTTCAAGCGTACAAGTACAAAAATTAACACCATATACGTCATACTGTTTTTATGTAAGATTCGTGTAATAAATACGTACATTTTTATAGAACGATTAAACAGTCGCTTCCACTTATAAGAAAATAATAAAGATAAGCGAACGACTGTTTGCATGGGTCAATGTCTGATCAAATCAATCAAACATGTTCATTCGTTTAGGTATATATCCATCCATCCAAACTCGTATTTATAACAGAAATATTAATATTACTGATTTCAAAATACCGAATTGTTTAATGTTGAAAGGTTTAAATTAACGAAAAGGTAAGTTATATATTAACTAAAGTATGAGAATTATTTAAAAGGTATTAATACCGGACATTTGCAGCATTGAACGTCCACAGGGCGGACAAAGATCTGCTAAAGGTGAAAAGAGGCCGTTGGATCTTGTATCCATTGGAGGCCTATGTTCAGCAGTGCATGTTCTAAACATTATAAATAAATAAATTGTTTCCACAATCACACCAATTATCTATGCCCCAAACTAAGCAAAGCTTGTGCTATAACGACTAGATAACAGATAAACATACCACACTAACATTTGGCCCTCGCGGGATTCGAACCCGCAACCGCCAGGCATTGTAGTCCGGAGCGCGAACCACTATATCAGACGGTCGTCTATGGCTGAAATGATTATGAATATTTATGTAGAAGTTTACGATTAATTTATGTAGGTCACATGCATCGTATTTTTATTTAACATATTTTTGTCTTGTACCTACGTTTCAATATTTTTATTTACCGTTAGACAATGTGACCCTAAACGGCATTTTTTATTGTATTTATCTATCCCATATCTTTTTCAAGACACAGTGTTAATTAACATGATTATGCAAGTGGGCCTAATAGTCACTGATTAAGCTTACAAGTTGCGATATACTGACGATATTCATGCATACCTTTAACTATTCGGAGGCCATCAATTATACGTCTAGCTACCAAAATACTCAATGCATGATAGATCGGTAAATAATCATTATCTAAAATAACACAGACATTCCTGATAAGGTTATCCACTTTGACTGTGATATATCAGTACTACGCCAAATTTTAAGCATTGAAAACTGGACTTTATCACTGAGAAATTAAGGGTCAACTTTGATAAAATGATAATGGAATCGGTCGATAAGGGTTTTGTTACTGATATGAATGTAATGAAAATAAAACTCTCGTGGCAACGGACAAACTTACACGTGTGTTAGTGAAGTTATAGTAAAAAAGTGCAAATAACTTTGGGCTCCATTTTAGATACTATTCAAGCAGAACTCTAGAATGGATGGCAAATAATAAAATGATAGTATTCTTAGGATTACTATCGTTTTGTTTATTCGTGTCAACATTGTCGATGGCGGGACAAAGGAACAGAGCGCTGGCACAAATTGAAGTACTCAGAACAAGTACAATAAGGCCACCAACTACACATTCACCAACCGATTCAACAACCGATTCTACAGCCGATTCAACAACTGATCCAACAACCGATTCTACGGCCGATTCAACAACCGATTCAACAATTGTTACAACAACCGATTCAACAATTGTTACAAAAACCGATTCGACAACCGATTCAATGCCTGATTCAACCACCAACCAAGCAAGTGAGCTACCATCCGAAGTTCCAGATACAGGTCACGATCAAGACAGTGGTTCTCCCGGCAAAAGCAGATTTCTGGAACTGCTAGGAACACACGACTCGACTTAATAACATAAGGTAAATTTAAGTGATATTGTAAAAAAGTCTTGTACTATTTCTTTTAAATAGCAGTCAACCTGGTCTTTAAAAGATCTTCCTATCAGGTGCGTGATACGTTAGCTTATTATTTTAATTGATAAGATTGGTGACAACCTCATCGTAGATAAGTTACATTATATCTTCTAATCGATATGCTAAATTTTTGTTAATGGTAACAAGGATAATGTAAATATTAAAATCTGATGTTCATAAAACTACCATCGACATTTTACGGGGTAAACAAACCGTATAAATAAAAAAACGATTATTTACGATCCATATTCAAAATGATTTAGCATTCATATAGCATTTAGATTTGTTTGTTTCTATTTGGGTCAGTCTGGCCAGCCTTGGGTCAGTGTGATCCAGTATCATTGATGACCGAAAACTTTGAATACTAAATGAAGAGGCATTTTTTGGTGGAAATAACACAAAAGATTCTGTTCCGAACTGCCTTATCTTGAATGTTCTGGCATTACGTAATGACGTAGGGTGTTAAATGTTTAATATTGTGCAATTTGTTTTATTGCAATTTAAAGTTGCAACCTATTTATATGACGCGACGTTTAGATAATTTAATTGTAGATAATATAAATATTTTTTTTATAAATAAAAATTGTATATTTGATTTAGGCTTTTTTGTTGCATACAATTATACCCATTTATTTTAAACGAACTTTCTAATGTTATACTTACAGATTTTAAACTTTAAACGTTAGCTCAGATCTTTATGACAATATAAAATGGTATCATTGAGTTAGGTTGATGATGTTTAGGAGAGTTGGTGTTTAAATTTTATAATAAAGTTTCATCGAGTATTGTCTAATTTTTTTATTTACCTCTATGTACAAGTATACTACAGATAAGTTAAAAAAAAAAACATTACCATTCTTTTTAATTGTTGGATAAAAAGTATTTAATATCCATCAGGGGCGCATTTGCTAATTTAAAATCCAAACCAGGGTAGGATTGAAACTAATATTTTTTGCAACTCGTAAATGTGTTCATAAGATAAATAACACGAAAAATAAAAAATAATGTGCACATAAAACGCGGTTTCTTTTGAATTTTTTTTGCCATATCGTAAGAACCGTAAGGCCTAGGCGCCACTTCAGACTTTTGATTAGCTGACAAATGAGTCGTTCTTTGAATTACATGGAGTTCACGAATGAAATTTCAAATAATTTTGATTTTCAGCCACTCGTTTCACATGGGCCGTAGGCTTGTGGTCCGAGTTGGTGAATTAGTCGACAAGTGTGTGACAGACAGCGCTAATAAGCTTATGGTTTTAAAACTTTCCAAACGGTAGTCCTTCGCGGGTTTTTAATTCCACCTTTATGAGAACATTGCAATTTCAGATAGGTATATTTATTTACCTTTTTATCAGACCTTTATAGGTACTTCTTTGTCGCTTAGTTTTCAGGTAGGTATGGAGGGTCAAGTTATGTCGGTCGTTATACACCATGGTTGACATCCTTGGGGTATTCTACGACCGAATCACCTAGAGCTCCCTTGTACGCTGTTAGACCATGTTCACACATGTTGATACAAAAACTTAAAGGTTTTTTTTTCATTTGTTTAACTGTTACAAATTAGACAAAAAAAACTATTATAATTTTGAACGTTTACAGTATCTTATCAAATCTGAATTTGTACTAGGTAATTATTATAATAATAACTATTCAACAAGCACACTAGCATTTTTTATTTTCACTTAATAAATAAAAAAAGGCTAGGACTAGCGACCGAACCATATTTTAGTCATCTGTAATTTATCTATAAGTAACACACTAACTATCATGGTCTCAAAGTAAATTAATATACTTGTATTAGAATTTGTGAAAGACGCACTAACCGCTCCGTTTACTTCTATAAATCCGAAACTAATTGACGTATCGAAGTAATTCTTTCACTTGTATTTTTAACTTTTGACAGAGAATATGGAGAGCTAATATTCGAAATTAGTGAGCATTCTTCGAATGTTAATAGGTAGGTATGCCAAATCGGTTGAAAGTGTGTTACAGTAAAGCTTGTATGTATACAAATACATTAGTTTTTGTTGTAGTCAAAAATACCTATTAGTTTTGATTTTACAGGCATTTAAACTTACTTTAAATATCGAGTCCAGCAAACATTTACGTGATCGCATGTGACGTCAATTTACAACCTATCAAAGTAATTCTTTCACTTGTATTTTTTATTTTTGTCAGAGAAGAGAGGAGAGCTAATTTACAAAATTAGTGAACATTATCCATTGCTGATGCTGTAAAGTATGCTTATATACGTCCCAGTGCAGGGCATGGGCCATATCTCAACTATGAGGTAGTTTGGACCATATTACGATACAAAGCATCCTCAAATACCAGTTGAAGCGACGAGTTAGTCGCAAAATCGCCGATCGCAGATGCAAGCAATCGAATGCAGAATCGTCACAAATACAGAACGTCTAAGTATTTCTGTGCGTGTAAGCGTGTAAAGAAGGGTGTATTTTTGTATGTGTGGTGTGTGTGTGTGTGTGTGTGTGTGTGTGTGTGTGTGTGTGTGTGTGTGCGTGCGTGCGTGCGTGCGTGCGTGCGTGCGTGCGTGCGTGAGTGCGTGCGTGCGTGTGTGTGTGTGTGTGTGTGTGTGTGTGTGTGTGTGTGCGTGTGTGTGTGTGTGTGTGTGTGTGTGTGTGTGTGTGTGTGTGTGTGTGTGTGTGTGTGTGTGTGTGTGTGTGTGCAACGAGTACTTAAATATTGAGGCCTCTTCAAATAAAACTATCGTGTGAACTGTGCCCAGTGCGAATGGATCAAGTCGTTCTGGTCGCTGTACCTACATAACAATCGGCCGGGTCCTTATCTAAAGGATCATTTCTCACGTCAGCGCAGCCGCGGGGCGATATTTGTCACAACTCCTTCAAGGCTTTTTATGGTCCGGAACGGGGAAGTTACCTTTGCGAGGAGATTTATACGGAGCACGGTTTGTTTTAAACTAGGAACTTTGGAAATAAAATGATCAAGCGGAACGGTGCTTAGCATGATAGGGTAAGTACGGACAGTTTAAATAGGACAGGATAAGTTTAAATAACTTCAGAAAACCATTACAGTCTTTTAAATGAGAAAATTATTTCTATCTTTTTTTATAATATATTATATCTTTTTTCAGGTAAGGCAGCAGGGTTTCTTTTGGTTCCAATCAAAGTTTACAGATGCTTATTAAATCATTTGTCCAGATTTATATACAGTAATAGAGTACTATTTTTTATAGTTATTGTCTTCGTAACTTTCGTAAGTACATAAAAGTTGTTTTATTCAAATAGAATCTAAACTTAAACACAAAAATACCGACAGAATAAAGCAGCTCAGAAAATGTCTAAAACTTTTCCTTACTTAGTTGTCATCTTTCCAATAAAAATCCTCACCACATAGACTTTTCTTGAACGAAAAACTTCTGACAAACATCGGGAAAGTTTGTATTTACACCTCACTACATTCTTGCACGACTTTCTTGAGACATAAATAGAGAATTCGCACCCGCAAAAATGTTATTACACATTGGAAATCACGTCGAGCGAACGAAATATCAGAGTTTCATTCCTTTAATCCGATTTTAACAAGTTACCGTTACATTGTGGATCTGGCGTACAGTTCCGCCTTTTCGTTACACAATGGAGAGACATTCAGTGATCATTTTATCAAGAGTTCTTTGATATCGATGACGGCTGGCATTTGACTCGCAAGGTTATACAATCTTTCGAATAAGTATGCACTGGTTTTCACTACTGAAGTTTTTAGAAACTTCCAACTCTTTTTGGTTTTGCTGATTTATGATTGATTGCTGATTCATGAGTAACTAGCTCAACTATTAAATCCTTCTCTCAACTTTAATCCAATAACGTGATGGTTACCTGGAACTGATAGTTTCTATAAATAAAATGTATGCTTTTTTCTTTATTTTGTTGCATTTATGTGGTACGCAAAAAAGGTGTCTATCTGTGTATGACAGCTGGCAGCTGGCCTTAATGACAGCTGGCAAAAAAACTGTTGCTCTCAGAATAAAAAACAATAAAAACCAATATATTTTTGCAAATAGGCTTAAACTAAGCGCTTTTACACGTTTAAATTTTTTTCCCTACAACTGCTACAAGACAAATTTAGGCTCCTCCTAAATTACTCTCCCTTAGGCTCACAAAGATACATTAATTTTTTACCTTAAGCAAAGGCATCAAAGTTCAAAGTTGCTATATTCTCTTTTGTCAAATTTTAAGATCGGTGTTAAGGTCGGTGAGTGAGCCAACCGTAGCTCTTTCGTTTACGTTTCCGCTTGAAGACTTAAGCCCTGCGCTATCGCGGAAGGCAGACCACTCGCGATTGTTGGCTCAAACGCTTAATTAGTGCCTGGACAAGCTGTATCGCTCAATTGAGCGGGCTCCACTTTGTTGTTAAATATTTTCTTTAGTATTGAAACAAACATTTAAACTAATACGTTTATTTTAAAAGTTTAAGAATTTTTACAAATTTTTGAATTTTTAATTAATTGTTACTATAAAATTAACGACCATCTTTATGACAAAAATTTTATTTGTGAAGTACCACACCGCCATTCAATATTTATGCCTATTAATTATGCTTTTAGGCATAAAGTCCGCCAATTGTTACGTTTGTTGATGAAAAAGAAATACTAGTTTCATTTTGCTTAACACACTCTGTCATCCGCATTTTGTCAAGCCGCAAGGGCGAGACGTAGTATGATCGGGCTAGTTGGGCAGATGTGGATGTTTTTGACGTGATAACTTCTTTAGACATCGATAACCGTCTACACGCACGAAACAATGTCACGTTACGCGTGCGAGCGAGCGCGAAACAAGAACAAGCGATAAAGAGGCACGATCGGCCTAAGCGTTCGGCTTGTGACGCATCTATCTATCCTTCACTCCATATCGGCCGATACGCGTTATCACGTAAAATAAACGTAGGTAAACCGACTTTCAAAATTAAAAATAGATGCCTCGGACAAGCATAAAATTAATTTACTATTGTAATCTATACACACAATATTTTTATCCATTGCAGCCGTGGCAGATATTTTTTAAACATCTTATACGTATGAATATAGAAAACCCATCTTACATTCGCGGTCGAAAGTTGACTGATCTTAGCGATCGTGTGTATTTTATTCAATCAGCGTTAAAGGTTTATGGGATGAAACGCAATCATCAGTGAAATTCTTTGTGGCTACGTCAAATCAGGTGGCACCCACCGATATGGTGATTTCCCGCGAGGCTTGCGCTGCTTTCGTTCCATTTTATGATTGTTTTGTATTGATTTCAAACTGAATAAATGAGTTTTTAAGATGAGAAACTATTTCAGTTATTATAAAGTGAAAAAATAACAAAAGGCATCTTTGTATGATAATATTTATTAATAAAGTACTTACACGTCCCAGCTAGCCCTACCACTATTTTAGAACTATTGTGGGCTGGTGCCTACAGCGCCTACTTTCTTCTACAAGAATTGACGCAAGAAACTCGAAAATTTAATTAAGATTTGCTTAGAAATACATTTTTTTTAAATTGTACTCACATATGTTTTTTTTAGTTTTCCTAATTTCTTTTTGTTTTATCATCATCATCATCATCATATCAGCCACAGGACGTCCACTGCTGAACATAGGCCTCCTCCAGTGACTTCTGTCATCGGGGGGTTGTTGCCATACTCGCCACGCTTGGCAGGCAAGTTGGCGAGAGCAGTTTTTTATATTATTTCGCACGCAGACGCTGCTCCCCCTCTCGTGCTACAGGATTTAGTCGCCTCTTAAGACACGCCTCCTGTTGGCGGTGGGGAAGTGTATTCTTTACGGCCGTCCCTACACGGCACTTCTTCTTCTTCTTTTTTTTTTGCGAGATTAATTTTACCTATCAACAAATTACTGCTTTCTAGTACTAAAAGTCTTTGTGCTTAGCCGCGAACAGACAACAGATGGATGGACATGGCGAAACTATAACGGTTGACTGGGGAACCCTAAAAACAAGACGTGTACAAGTGACGTCCCATTTGCTAAAAAATTGATGTATATCGACAGTTAACTGAAATATATTATGTACTAGTTGTGCCCGCATATTTGTTTGCGTGGACTACAGGATGAGTGGTATTGCCATATCAACCAACGCTGTGGACTGCGTGAAGCACTATTTATTATGAAAAAAGCCTTTTACTAAGACTGATCAGTTATTTTTTGAGACGGTGCCAGCCATGGAGTGTTATAATGTGTTATTTCCACGGACTCCAAATAGAACTGATGAGGTATGTTTTAGTCAATACTACTTTCTTGCTTTATTTGACAGAGAAATCACGTAGCAAACATACAACAAAAAAACATTCAGACGAATTGAGAACCTTCATGGTCACTAACATTAGAATAGTTTGTTACGAGATTGCTACCATGTACCTTATTTTTGAGTTCCCGATATTTCGGCACTGTTGCAAGCGCCATGATCACGGAGTAAGTTACTCCGTGATCATGGCGCTAAATCGGCGTATTATCGGGAACTCAGAAATAAGGTACATGGTAGCAATCTCGTAACAAACTATTCTAAGAATTGAGAACCCCCCCCCCCCCTTTTTTTGAACTCGGTTAAAAATATCTTCAATGTACAGAATTCGACCGGTTACAGATTTACTATTTACTTAGAATAGTTTGTTACGAGATTGCTACCATGTACCTTATTTTTGAGTTCCCGATATTTCGGCACTGTTGCAAGCACCATGATCACGGAGTAAGTTACTCCGTGATCATGGCGCTAAATCGGCGTAATATCGGGAACTCAGAAATAAGGTTGGTACATGGTAGCAATCTCGTAACAAACTATTCTAAGAATTGAGAACCCCCCCCCCCCCCTTTTTTTTTAAGTCGGTTAAAAATATCTTCAATGTACAGAATTCGACCCATTACAGATTTTAATAGTATAGATGTTATGCCACAAAGTATCAGTTGAGAAATGTCAAAGTTTTACCTCATCTTAATCGTGACATGGGTCACAGAAATGCTTTCTATCCCTTTTCGACGTCCACTATTTTGGCATTTATAATGGTGTTTTTCACTAAATTATTAACAGAATATTTAAATTATCTTGCATAGAGAAATACAAGTAATTAGGAAAAGGAAGCCACTTCTTTCTCACCCGTGATGAACCAAAGGAAATTTAACCACAGTCGAAATAAATAGCAGTTGACGCACTTTGAAAAAAAAGTACGTAATATCTTTACTTGTACCTATTTAGTATCTGCGGTCACATGTTAGTAATATCAAAAATAATGTTACATTTAAAAAAAGGTTTCGACTACCATAAGCAGGAATTAAATCCTTGTCCCAAGCGGCATTCCGCCGAGACTAACCGATATAAACTAGATTTTTAACTTATTTTTTAATCCATTAAATAAAAGCAAGTATTTTTTTAAATATTAAATAATTGAATTGGACGTCATAAGACTATGATGATGATAACTTATTCATTTTAGTAATCTATTGATTTCAACAATAAAGTCTAGTATCTTTTAGCAGTCTTAATTATGTTTAAGACATTTTTATTAATGTTTAAGAGGTTTTTTGTTTTATTTTATACAGGGTGTCCCAAAATTCAACGATAAAACCGCACCACTCTCGAGGAAAAATTAAAAAAATATATCTCTTTTATTTTTTAATTTACAAATAAAAAATGATAATCCTTGAAAATTTACTCCCCTTATGACATTTATGACTACTATGACCACAATTCGTTAAATATTTCTATTAATTTTTACTGGAATTTTTGAATATTTTAGGATTGTGGTGGATAATAGTACTATTTACGTTGTCGGTACGAAAATAAATAATAGAAACAATTGTGGTCATGGTTGTCATAAGGGAAGTCAATTTTCAAGGATTATTATTTTTTATTAGTAAATTAAACAATAAAAGAGGTATAGAGGTTTACATTGCAAAGGGGTGCCATATTTTCAGGGGCTACTCAGAATCAGTAACTAAATTGATTTACGATATAAACGATCTAAAAAACAAACTAATTTTTTTTAATATTTTTTATTACTATCCCCTGTTCAAAGGTGTTACGAGTGGATAATCTTGTCTCATTCATGAAAAATTCCCACGCACTATCTCTGTGCAACCTAGAACTGCAACGTTCAATGCAATAATAGTCACAATGGCGCGCGAAAACAAACCTTAGCCTTTTCGTTTTATGGAACATTTCTAACAGCAGAAGCATCCGCGTATACCAGAGGTTCAAATTGACAACAAATACTATTAGCAGTGCACCTCTAGATCTTATTTTTAAAATTTGGCACCCCTTTGCAATGCAACTATGTAACCCTGTATATTTTTTTTATTTTTTCTCGAGTAGTCATAGCAGGCTCACCATCCGTGCCGTTTTATCGTTGAATTTTGGGACATCCTGTATTCAAAACAAAGATTCTAAACAGAAGATCAACTGAGTTTTCTATACTGTGTACTAATCGTACCCCTATGTGATGTGAAGGGTTCCTTCGGTCGCGAGATAAATGCCCCCTGTCGGCGGTCCGATGTAAGAAATGGGAACCGTTAGATAAGAGAGCAGTGCGACACCAAACTCGCGAGGACCAGAGACCTACATATTTTTAGTATTGGGTAATCTGTACCGATGTCTTATTGTTTATTTAGACGTGTACATGAACTTAGAAACATGATTTTAGTAATAATAGTATTAATCTAAATGCAGCAATCGATCGACTTCCTTATGTTTAATTAATGTTTTTGTGGCCCAGGTAGGATAGTCAATGTCATTAAAAATGAAATTATATACTAAAAATACGGTTATAAGACTTATAATGCGTAACAACTGGAAAAAAATAGTGTTAAATTTATGTTATCCTGCTGATTACAACGGCTACAAATTGCTCGTCGTGTTTTTTTTTTACTTTTACAATTTTGGACTTGTCATATTTAACCTGCAGGAAAGTAGGCTGCGTTGGTATGGTCACGTTAAGAAGAGGCCCACGTAGGGAATACGTAGGATTAAGTAGGGTATTTGGCACTGCAGCTTTCCCTCCCAGGCTGAAGATTCAGAGGAAGACCCAAGACACGGTGGGAGAGTGTAGTACTGAAGGACATGAGGGAGTGCGAGGTCTCCGAAGACGATATAGGGGATAGAGCGAAGAAGAAGAGAAAAATACAGAAAGCTGACCCCACCACCATGTGGGATAGATAGCTGGGAAGAGAGAGAGGACTTGTAATATTAAAAACTCAACGATGTTTTATTAATACCGTTCAAAAAAAAACTTATTAATCTCTAAAACAGCATCTAATTTTAAAACCAGGTCGATAAGTCGTTACTACAGGTTTTTATAATAAAACCATCATATAATATATAAACAAGCCAGTTCTAAAATTTCATACGTCTATGTCCGATTATTCTTAGAAATTACTTCATTTGAAGACATAGGGTAGAGTTCGTAGGGCCCCATACAAATTCGTTCAATTTGTTATTTTGATGATGTTATTAACCTTAAAATAAGACAGTAGGTAATGTATCGCCTGTCGCGAAGAAATAGCAATAATAGTTCGAATTAAATCATACACATTGCCGTTAGTCTAGGAATAACTTGAAAATGGCTTAATTCTATTTTTACATCATTGGCTGTTTGGTTTGTGATTGTAATTGTAAAGGACAAGTTATATATAAAAAAATGGAAAACGTCGCTGCCCTAAGTTCTTTGGAATTACATTAAACTGTATATCCTTTTTAAAGGACCACAATATTTACGGGAAATTTGGTACTACGGAAACGTCAATAAACAACGTTTGCCGAGACAGCAAGTCATAATAAAGCGTTACTACAATATTGTGTATTTTATAGTGTTTTTTAATTTCCATATTTTTTTATTACTGATCTTTCAAATATTTTGGTCTAGATTCTCAATTTTGGTGAATACTTTTCTAACACCTAGTATATTTTCAATATACATAGTATTGCACAGACATCTGGGTCCCTAATTAAAAGAAAAACTGTTTTATTTTCTATTTTCTTGTGTGTATTTTATTAGTTAATTTTCATATTATAATGAGTTCTGCCTGCAAGCCTAAGGCGATGTTTCGAATCAAGGAAATCGGAACCCACTTGCAACGGCAAAAAACATTTCTGACTTTAGCAATTTCTAAAATACAGTCTATTTCGACACGAAAGAATTAGAAAAAAAATGAATAAATAATCTTGATTACTTCGAAAACCGGTGAATATGCACTACTAACGCTATCGCTAACGCCAGTAAGAGAAACTACCTACTCTATTAAGGTTAAAACATTTCTTTGTCAATATCTTGTTAATGTCAATACATCAAGAGCAAAAACCAGAGGATATTCTTTTATAATAGCTTAATTATAATATATTTGACACCATTGTTTAATGGCATTAATTAATGCACTAAGATCTGCGCTAAATGTGTGGCCACACTTATTTGACGTTTGATTCTAGCGGCTTTTAGCGTGTGATCTGTGGTAACTAGTCTAAAATAAAAAAAAGCTTCCAAGAACTCACCACTTTTCTCATTTTGTCTACTCCATCCTAACTCAATGACTATGCATGCACTATATCTATTATTTCACAAAGAGTTTTTAAATGTGACTGTGTTTCAACATCTTCAGTGAGTAGGTTTAGCCACAACAACGCACTATAAGACGCCCACTAAATCTCTTTGATGTGTCGAAAGTTACGAGCTATAGCCTAACGTCTAATGTCATGAAAGCAAATTAGCGCGCTAAGACCGGCCACACCTGCGTATTACGAGTAGGTAAGTATATCAAATAGCGCACTAATTGTTTGCATTACACGCAGGTAAAGCCCTAGCATTATATTAAGAAATGCCGCGTTGACATAACGTGACCGGAGGAGCGCCGAAGGTTCGAGACACAAACAACACATACTCCCGTTCGGTACATAGGTATCCCGAATCACAAAGCGCGTTATCCTTGATTTGTGATGCTTCTAAGACTGGGATAGGCGCAGTCTTACAACAAAAAATCGGTAGTAGCTGAATGCAATCAGGATGGTCTTCGAAAGGACTTACTTCGACAAAAGAAATATAGTACGTACGACAGAGAATAATTGTTAGTTGAACATTTTAATAATGAAATTGAGAGTCGAGAATTGAGTATATTTACCGGACAAAAACTATTGACTAACGCAGCGGTTACTAAAATAGGCACAGATCGAGAAACCGCGAGACGAGAGAGAGAAGTACGCGACTATTACTGTTGTTTAAGTTGCAGTTGGATTGTGTAATCCGCCGTATTACAAACCAACTAGCTGTTTTACAAAACGGAGGCGTTATGCCATACGGCGGATCGAGGATACGGCGGATCGACGATACGGCGGATCGAGGATACGGCGGATCGACGATACGGCGGATTGTCATTACGTTGTGTTCTCCGATATGACGTCTCACGTTTAGCCGCACTGTACAATTCTCATTTTGTAGGGTGACGGGTTAATATTCTACCATACACCATACCTATACTCCATAGCCAACTTAGTGGTTTTGACGTACATTATTATAGCCTGTGAATGAATCTAGTTATTATAACTACGGCTTGTTACAGTTCAATATTGCGACGAATTTAAATTATTTAGCTGCACAATCATTAATTTCACAATCATTTAGAATGTTGTCGTAATCTAAATCACTATATAGTCCACCTTTACGCACGTTTGTTACTCCATTTTTGTTGTTATGACTAGCAGCGCCGCGAGTGTTGAAAATTGGTACTATAAACTGCCAAATCGGCGGCGCCGAATTACAAAACGCCTAGACGTATTTAATAACGTGAAAGCTCGTATTCAATGCAGCGGACTTTCATACGGCGTTATGCAATCCGCCGTTTCGTCGATCCGCTGTATGGCAAAACGCCCCCGTTTTGTAAAACAGCTAGTTTGGTTTGTAATACGGCGAATTATGCAATCCGACTGCTACGTATACATTAGCAAAGTTACTAGCGATATGCAATGGGTATGTTAGCGGATGCGATAACCACTTACTGACGCGTTATCACGCACAGTAGTCCATTGTTTGTCCAACCGACATTGACTTCGACAAAGTAGCTCAGGCACAGAAAAACGATCAGCAACTTTTAAGCTTGTTATCAGAAGCCAACAATAAGTTACTATACAAGAGAATTCAATCACCATTGTGTAGCAGTTCAATTTATTGTAATATTACAGAGAACGCAGTTAGATCATACATTCGAGAGAGCCTAGGAAGTCAGTATTAGACAAAGTTTATTACGTTAGTCACAGAGGAATCAGAATTTCTAGAAAGAAGATTCATCATCATCATCTCAGCCTATTGCAGTCCACTGCTGCAAAGAGCGCAAAAGAGCACGATCTCTCGCATTTTTCATCAAGCCACTGCCAGCCATCTTCCTAGGGTCGTCGGTCCATCGAGTTGGGGGGGGGGGGTCCTACACTACGTTTGCCAAACGCCGAACACTACGTTTGGCCGAACATATTATGAATCGAGATATAAATAGGCGGAGTAAAGCATGAGTATCGTGTCAAAGTGTTGAAGTTTAACGTCACACGGTATCAGATAACGGAACATTTCCACAGAGCAAACGTTTCGAACACGTTCATATGGATATCGTAGGCACATTACCAACCACATGCGAAGGATATCGGTGTTTAGTAATGAAAATTGACAGACCTATACGTTGGCCAAAATCCATACCAGTAAATAATATTACAGCAGACGTAATTAGTAGAACCATTTATGAAAATTAGGTGTTTCAGATACGGTTACGGATACAGATCGAATAAGCAAGCTGAAGTGGCAGTGGGCCGGCCATATTTGTCGCAGAACCGATAACCGCTGGGGTAAACGAGTTCTTGAGTGGAGACCGCGTGTCGGCAAGCGTAGTGTGGGACGCCCTCAGACTAGATGGAGTGACGATCTTCGCAAGGTTGCTGGCAGGAGCTGGATGAGAGAAGCCGTGGATCGTGCAGAGTGGCGTGCAATTGGAGAGGCCTATGTCCAGCAGTGGACTAGTGTGGGCTGATGATGAGATACGGTTGTCCAAAAAGAATTGCTAGAGATCAGGGTAGACAGTTCGAAAGCGAGCTTTACACTTTATTGATAAAAACGTTTAGTATTTTAAAAATACGTTCGAATGATATCACCCACAGAGCAACGGCATGTTTGAAAGATTTCATAGATCATTGAAAGATGCATTAAAAGCACGTTTACTATACAGGGAAAAGACATGGACAGACGAATTAGATATCAAAGGTAATTTTGGGACTGCGCGGCATGTTATAACGACAGTGGTATTAGCGCAGCCCAGTGAACACTAGAACCTACTTACCATGATTTACTTTACCATGAGATTTTTGTTGTGAAACGGCTACCAAAAAATATATCACATTGATCAACCTAATTATGTAGCAAATCTCAGGCAAATCATCGAGAATTCGCGACCTAAGCTCAAGTTGAATAGGGATACTAGACAAATTGTTGGTTCCTACGGATTGAGATACGTGCAGTCATGTATCTATTTGTGAGAAATGACATGGTATAGAAACCTTTAACTCCTACTTATAACGGTCCATACCAAGCCACTAGTAGATTACTTAAAAAAACTGTCATACAGTAAGCGGAACGTCATCACATCACATCACCAGCCTATATCAGTCCACTGCTGGACACAGGCCTCTCCAAAAGGAGGATTTTGCCATAATCGCCACGCTTGGCAGGCGGGTTGGCGATCGCAGTTTGGCCAATTGTGGAGAGGAGACGCTGCTGCCCGTTTTCTTATGGCGGATCACCTGTAGTCGCCTCTTACGACACCCATAGGAACGTCAATCAAACATTTTAATAGACAGTCTAAAGCCTAAAAACAATATGGAAATAATAATAATAAAATTCATTTATGCAAGTGACTATTGACTCATTTTGTTAGTGTGTACTTATTACTATGTTAATAAATAAAATAAAAACAACTTAAAATTATTGATTATATTAATATTAACAAAGAAATAAACTAAGTAAATACAGAAGAAAAGCCTAGTTCAAAAAGTGTGTTGCAACCAGTACGAATTTTCCTGAATTAAAATCGGTAATAATATTTAAAATCTTTGTCACGTTGTAATTATTTCTAGGTGTTGGGCACTGTAAATCTTGACTGTGTTACGTTTGAATCAACGAGAAACGTTAAAATATAATAGTTAATTTGAAAATGGGAACCTATCAGCACAAAGATTGAGTAATTAACGCTCAGACTCAAATTAGCATCAACGGCGAAATTACAAAATCAAATAAATGTATTCACCATTGTGTTAATTGTCATCATAACATTATTGGGCATACTCGTAGGTATAAACCTAACTACCTAAACTAATGCCATACGACGAAATTGTTTGGACCGCATTACAAAATGGTTGAAAGAAACAACTATAGCGGTGACACCAAAGTTGTTCATGTACTTACCTCGTTCTGTACAATAACTGGAAAGCCAGGACTAGTGTAAAGATAAAAAATAATGGCCTTACTACAAAAAAGATGGACTAGGGTTAAACACTTTTCTAAAATTAGTCAACCAATTTGAAATGTTGACCCATAAGACATTCGAGAAATTTTTTCGACGACCTCCGTAGCCGAGAGGCGAGCACGCCGGACTTTAAATGGCACCGCCATTTCTGAGGTTCCGGGTTCGATCCCCGGTCGGGTCAATGTAGAAAATGAACTTTTCTATATGGTCTCGGGTCTGGGTGGTGTGGTACCGTCGTTGTTTCTGGTTTCTCAAACACAAGTGCTTTAGCTACTTACCTTAGGATCAGAGCAATGTATGTGATGCTGTCATTGACTTATATATTACTGATGTTGTCCAATATTTATTATTTATTTATTTTTAATTGGTTGACTAATCTTTAGACAAGTGTTTAAACCTAGTCTATCTTTTTGGAGTAAGGCCATAAGTATTTTGTTTTTAAAAGCAGAAAAGTTGCAATGTACAATATTGTGTTTCTATGTCTAAGTATAGTTAAAATGTAATTCTGTGTATATATAAGCGTGGCGTTGTTGTGAAGGGTGCTGCCGGATCCGAGGGTTTATATTTTTTATTATTTCAGAATACGCCTTCACAATAACTACTTACCTATGCATTGTAAAAAAATATGATTCATTTCAAGAAATATTACATGCGACTTTACATAGGTAAGAATTCATAATTAAGGAAAGTGTTGAACGTACAAGAATTAATGTGTATGTAACTTTAAGTAAGAATTATGTCTAAGGGATTGTTTCAACATGTACCTACATATAAAGTGCCAAATAGCTATGTAACAGATAAATTATATATAATGTCATATAGTGATATTTGAGGTTCGTGAAACGCAAATATTGAGTTTATCCTTCAGCTAAGTTAAAAATAGCTTATTCAGAACACATAGGGCTTTATTACAAAATAGACAGACTATAGGTTTAAACCATGTTCAAAAAAATAATTAACCAATTTAAAATGTTGACACATCAGACATATCTCGGTAATAATAAATATTGGACAACATCATCACATACATTGCTCTGATTCTAAGGTAAGTAGCTAAAGCATTTGTGTTATAGAAATCAGAAACAACGACGGTACCACGACACCCAGACCCGAGCCAATATAGAAAAGTTCGTTTTCTACATTGACCCGACCGGGGATCGAACCCGGAACCTCAGAGATGGCGGCGCCATTTAAAGTCCGGCATGCTCGCCTCTCGGCCACGGAGGTCGTAATAATGACCCAAAATATGGGTATTATTTTATAACTAAATATTATTTAGTTGGCTAATCTTTAGACATGGTTTAAATCTAGTCTATCTTTTCTGTAATAAGGCCGATACAGACTACATGGTGAAACAGGCCCTAAATGTGTAACTAGATGAATAATACATATAAGTAAAGTCGGGAAATAAAAAAACTTTAATTTTGTTAGAAAACATTTACTAAGCAATATTGTCGTGAACATTGTTAAAAAGAGCTTCACCTTAACAAGAATTCGTTTCTAAAAATAGATTTGTATGATTTCCCCTTAAGCATTGGAATGTAGGTTAGTGACGACAATGTAAAAATTTAGGCAACAGTAAAACTTTGTGTATTGTTATTGAGAATTGTAACGTTGCATTTTTAGCGAACTCGACGATACGCGATAACCAGCGAATAGACAAATGGAGTTGAATAATGGCGCAATTTCACTAGTCGATCGGGTCCGCATGCGGCGTGCGGGAGATTTCTGGAACGCATGCCACAGGGCCCGCATTCGGGGAACCGTTTTTATTCGTCGATAGGGTCCACATGCGGAGTGCGAGAGATTTCTGGAACGCGTTCCACAGGGCCCGCAATATAATAAATATTTGACTCAAGACCCGGAAGCAAGCTTTATATCGACTAATGAATTTCATTGGCCGATAGCACGGTCGGTATAATGCATGCGGAGAATCCCCGCAGGCGTTGTACCGAACGCGTATCGACTTGCAACTTTCATTCAGTGTTGCCAGATGGTCTATCTAAGAATGCGGTGTTGCGTACTAAAAATTACAGTGTTTTTGTCATAAATACAGTAAAAACTAACAAAAAAATACAGTATATTTTACAGTGCAAATAAAACAAACTTTTAATACTATTTAGATAGTGGTTTATTCAAAATGCTGAAGCCAATTTTTTAAGTTAATGTCACTGAGCCACTCATCTCGGAATTTTTGTTTATAGTGCCGTTTCTTAGTTTTTTTTGGGGTTGACGGTCCACTTTTATTGTCATCTGAAGAACTCATGGTCAATTTAGATGTTTTACTTAGATGAACAACTTAAATCTTTTTTTACACGCTTGCACGTACGTATAACACTAATAATACTGCCCTCGCCGATCTTCTAAAACGTAACTAATTTGAAAGACACACTATTACATCAAACTGTAGTTGTTAATATATTCATTCCTTCTAGCCGGGTAATACGTTTTGATGAATGAAAGACTGAATGGGGATTCCCCCTACATACCTACTCCACTCTTGCAATAAGTTGCGTTCATAAAATAAAAAATAAAAATATTACAGATGCGTTTATTTTAAAGAAATGAATCAAACTTGTTTCATAAAAAAATACAGTGCTCTCCATACACTGTATTTATAACAATACAGTGTACAGTAGATGGCTTAAAAATACAGTAGATCCACTGTAATTACAGTGCATCTGGCAACACTGCTTTCATTGGTCGTTATCTCGCATGCGGGGAGTCCCCGCATGCTGTATACCGAACGAGTTATCGACTAATGAAAATGCGCCATAATGATTATCGGGTTCAGTAGTATTTTATTTTTTTATTTATAAAAAATCTATGTCTGATGTAGCGGCACAGTGTAGCGCTTATATTTACAAAAATGATGAGTTGCAATGGTAACGTGACCGGATTGACGCCGAAGGTTCGAGTCTCGGCAGTCGCACACCACACAGACTCCCGTTCGGAACTTATTTAATTAGAGGCAGAGATACTTTATTGGAGTCAGATATTATGTGAACAATTAAATATACGAGTACAGACCTTTCTTTACCACATGTCTACCGTTTCATTTATCGCTAAAGAGAATTCCCCCAACTTAGTAACAGATAGATATTAATTGCCTAAATGTTAACCTTTACAAGAATGTTATCTTTTTTCATTAAACAAAAAAAATAAAAATATGTGCGTATTTTTTTTTAAATGACCTGCTGTTTTAAAAATTTAGTAGAAAGTGGCTTAAACTATAATATTTTTATTACTGGACTTTTAAATACCTAATAATACATTTTGGTTTAAATTTAACCAATACCCAGTATTATTTCAACGTATTATTGCGGAGACATGTGAGTCAGTCTAGATTAAAAAAAAAAGATTTATTTTCGATTTACTCGGGTGTATTTTATGAGTTTATTTTCATATTAATAAAATGAGTTCTGCCTGCAAGCCTGAGGCGATATGTTCCGAATCACGGAGATTCCGATATTAGGTACTTAACGCTGATTGCTTTCCTGCGATAGGGATTAGGGCGCGTAATTTGCTCGTTTCCAGATTAAATTATAAGTACTTTAATAATCGATTTTGATTCGATAAAATTTTAAGTCACATATCCACTCAATCATTCAATCTTTTTACATTTCTTTGGCGTAAAAATAATATTATGAGGGTAGATGAAGAATCTGCCTCTCATACGGAGGGAAGACATCGCTGTTCCAGTCAGCCTGTGACCACGGTCGGTGTGACCCGATCGAAACGTCAGGCAAAAGAGGTAACATTTTGTACTTGAGTGAGTTTTAAATTATGCAACGCGAAATTTTAAAAGTAATCATTGGTTTTTACGATATACGGTACGGTTGATATTCCGAGGAAGGACATTACCCGAAATTCAGCACGGTTTCCGTGGGAGAGGGGATGCAACTCAAAATGTTTACTTAGTTTTAAATCATTAATGCGTAGTCCGATTTCATTCATTCTTATTTTGTTAGAAATAAGATACTTAAAAAATTGTCTCGTAAATATATCATGCTTATCGGTTAATAATGGCTTCGGCAACTGTTCCATAACGAAGTATCACCTAATAAAAACATGCGTTGTACTACGCAACGTATGCTAGTGATACATGGACACCCCGTGTTCTGGATTGCTGTCCATGCATCACAAACGTACGGCATGCTATGCCGAGCCTCAAGTACAGGGAATGGGTGATCCTGTTCACACAGGATCACCACAGACTGGCAGACTGTGCAATGTGAGCTTAGGGCCCCGTTCTGCACTCCCTAGTCTGCTAGAAGCGAAGAAGTTGAGCGTGGCGTAACTAGCTCTCCTCTTCCCTCTTCTTCGACTTCGGATCGGGTCAGCCAGGGTTTATGCTTCCTAGCCCGATCCGCAGCCACCCTTTGCGACGACATGGCGTCGCCACAAAGGCCGCCGTCATACTCCCTCCCTCTCGCTGCCCAGCGTAGCTCAAACTATACTGGGAAGCGAGAAACATCACCAACCGCAGGGTCAGCATCCCGCGGCCTACCTCCACCGCGTAAACGCCGCGGCCGCATCAGGTCGCTGAAGACAGGGAGAACGGCGCACCTTATCACCGACACTCCTCTTCCTCCGCGACCACCGACTAGACAGCACGAGTGGGGAGCCCTCACCCCCCACAAGTTCCACCCCAAGACGCATCCACGAGCGGGCCGGGAGCGTCTCCTACCGTGGGTTCTAAGCCCCCCCCCCCCCCATCACACCAAGATGTGAACCCGTCAGGAGGGCCTTCTCCGAAGTAAAAGATACTTTTCTTAATAAACGTGCTTTATCGCAGTCCACAGCGTTGGTATGTGCCCAAAAAGATAGTATGATCCTGATGATGATGTATACCAAATTCTTGTAGTCTATTTTTAAAGGTACACATTAATAATAGTTCAAGATTTGGTTCCTCATACCCGCGCACATCGTTGCTTACCTCGATAGTTCATAGCGTACTTTGAATAAAGATAATTATTACTTAAGATTTCATTACAAATGTTTAGTTTACAGATTTTGACACTTGTAGTATAAGACGATATTATATTGTTTTAAACTTTCATGGTCACTAACATTAGAATAGTTTGTTATTCCGTGATCATGGCGCTTGCAACAGTGCCGAAATATCGGGAACTCAAAAATAAGGTACATGGTAGTAATCCCGTAACAAACTATTTTAAGACGATATTAGGTACTTGCCTTATAGTCTAGGTCAACGAAAAATATCCTATAAATTTTAATTCTTTTGAGAATGTCGAAAAAGTTTTTTGAGGCATAGACTGCTGTATCTTTTTTAACGTACGTTAACTAAAGTTTGTTTTTTCACAGCTTTGAGGGACTGTAGACTTGAGCATTTCCGAGATAAAAGGTTTTGGCAGACAGACAGGTAGACAACAAAGTGATTCTATAAGGGTTTAGTTTTTTTTACTTTTGAGGTACGGAACCCTAAAAAACTAACGATTGTTGAAAGTGTATATATAAAATTATACATATTAATTGAATTATTGTTGATTTGGCAACCGCACCAGTCACTTGTATCCGACATGTCCTTGCCCTGGCAGTCAAAAGCAGCCGACCTAAAGAGTAGGTTGCTGCATTTGTTGGACACGAAAGTGCTATCCGACTGTTTATTCCTGGTGGGTAAAGGGAATGGACAGCTTGTTAAGGGACACAAGGTCATCGTATCTGCAGCTTCCACTGTCCTTCAAGATATGCTTGAAGCAGCTAAAGGAGATCACCCCGTGATTACTTTAACTGAAGTCGAGCCTGACATTTTTCAGTTGTTGTTAAAGTGAGTACAGTTCATTTTCAAGAACAATGATTGTGTCAAAATTAGCTTCTTGTGTAGTAGTAGTGTTTTCCATTCAGATTGTTGTAGTTCCCTAAACAAAGCGGTCTAAACAATCAAATTTATCTTGTAGGTAAGTTCCTTGTACCGAAATCTATCCGAATGAGTACTATGGATGCTCAGCGATATCTTGTGATTTCCGACTTTTATTTGGGATTTCTCGTCCCAACGTTTTGGGCCAAAACTATACCGTGTTCAATTTTCACTTCATTAGCATGATAGCATTACAATAATGCGAGAATTCATATTTCGATTAAAACATTAGCCCTCTTATTACAAAAAAATACATAAGTACTGGGTTTGAGCCAGGACTTAAAAGTCTAGGCTTATTACGGTACTAAGGCTTATTACAGTACTAAAATTTTAGCATATTACAAATCGTAGCCCAAGCAAGGACTTAATAGTACCGAAACTCGTTCCTGGTCTTATCCAGAGCCACAGATTATAAGCAGCAAATGTCAGTTTATCATTCACTTATTCGTTCAGCATTCGATGCGCCGTTCCTTTTTACAAAATGTTGTTACTTATTTATAGAAAAAATAATTATTAATAATCGCCTTTTAAATGAAATTCGTACAATTTTTCTATTTACAGTTGTTTCAATATTGTAACAACTGAATTTTGGTCCTATGATCAAGTTTTTTTAAAGGTACATATTATTTACTATCGAGCTAAAGTAAAACGGAAACGGGTAAGCGGCGCGCGAAATTCGAGTACTTCTGTCATCGAAATAATAAACGATTCCAGTGAAATCATAAAATAAAGACGCTTTGTTCATTATTTATTAAATATTTGTTCTATATTTTTGTACTACTCAAATTGCCTATATTTGTAGCGAAAAACTTCGTCATCTAAATCAAAAGGATTCAAACGAATACGGTATCTATAGGAACGCCGCTGCGTTCCCAGGTCCTCCAAATCATCGAAATCCATTAAATCAATTGAATCAATTTCCATTTTTGACGATTTAACAAATAAAAACACAAACGCGTATGTCAACTTCTGAATTAAATTTGACGTTTTGAGGTTAGTACCAGAGTTAAACTAGGGGACCTGGCGGTTTAACTTTGATACTATAGACAATTCCCGAACCATCGATAAACTTCATTTTGTAATAGCGTTTATTTTAGTTCATGGTTTAATACCAGTACTAAACTGAGTACTAAGTTTAAACTTTGTTTTGGAATAAGAGGGTATGAGTTCGGGGCTAAGACGTGTTGAAATGAATGTTTTTGATGTCAAAAGCGATTTATTTTATTGTTAACATTAAGTGTTTTTTAAACTTAATTTTGCAATGACATCTGCAAAATCGCTTTTTCTTGATTAATACTTAATTTTTCTTATGAACGCAGGTACATCTATACGGATGTCATCGACGTTAACGCCGACACAGTCTGGGATCTGATCACGGCAGGGAGAACTTACAAGTTAAGTCATATGGTAAAGCTGTGCTTTGAATATATAGCCACTAGCTTGACTCCGGAAAATGTTCTCAAAGTTTACGATTTCGCTCTTCATTTAAATGAAAATTTCGAACACGATGTTAAGGAACAATGTGAAGAAGTATGTATTATATATTTTTTTTTAGAATTTTGGATTCGAATTTGTCACCTTTTAAGAGCCGATGATAGGCCAAATGGCGTTTCTGGGTTTGCGGAGATTCTGTTTTACAATGACAGTTCTGAATCAGTCATGTTATTAAACATATATAGCAAACTTCAGGATATTTACAAGCGACTATATTTATCGGAAACACAATTCTGAAAAATATGCTCGATAGAAAAAAATCACAAACATGCATCAAAATTTTACGAAGATTCGTCTTTATGTAATGGATAAATTACATATACGAATGAAACTCTGGCAATAAACTATACTAAGTGAAATGCGGTGACTATATTTATCAAAAAAAGAATTAAGTATTTAATAACGTTGTAAGAAGTAAAACTCTGAAATAAAGCCTGAGCGCACCAGTATATAAGATCCGATTTTATTAGTGTACATCCTGTTAACTTGTGACTATATAGGTGTAAAGCAATCGTAAAAACCAACTTTCAAATGTATATCATAAAAACTAATAATGTTAAAAAAAAAATACAGTATAACAACATCGACTTCATATTGCATAAACTCGTCCAATCTTCAAATCTTTCTCGCTCTGACAAGGGGAAGGAATAAGATGGATAATCAGATGGTTAAACGTACCAAAGATAGGACGAGTTTATGCAATATGAAGTCAATGTTGTCGATTTTGATTTTGATTTTTAATTTTTTTAGTTTTTATGGTACACATTTGAAAATTGGTTTTTACGATTGCTTTTAACCTATATAGTCACAGGTTAACAGGATGTACACTAATAAAATCGGATCTTATATACTTAGCCGCCCCGCTCCCCGACCCGCGCAACAGACCAAATTTAGTACCGCTCCAGCATTCGCACGGGGTACCCGTGTCGCTTTCCGCGCTACGAGAAACGTATACTGACATTATTGTAAGGATGGCAAATAAACGCAACAAAATGAAAATATCAAGGACCTGGTGAAAAAATTTGAATAAACATATTAATTAAATAAAAAGGTAAGTAACTAACCAAGTTCTAAATACCAAAATAAGAGTGGATTTTTTTTTACACGAGTTAAATATTTTTTATAGGTACATTTTTCGTTTTCAGGAATGGAAAACTTCTTTTACGCACACACCTGGAATCTAGCAACGAAAATATACGAGTGGACCTGTAAGTATTAGCAACATTTATTGATTTTCACAAATGTGGCAATCTTAAAGGCGAAGTATTTCTGAACTCATGCTGGGACTGGACATTGTTGCACTTACAGAAAGCGATTTTATTTCTTACAGAATTCTTTACCTGTTGCGATACTACACAAGTAATGTAATTTTTTTTATTGCAGAAATTCCGAAGGCGAGAATGAACAAAAGTTTTATGTACTGACTAATACTTCAAAGACTGTTTTTAGGCAGTTATTCATAATTTTTAACCTATTTATAATATAAATTCAGTAATAAATTTTTATGTGTTTTTCATTTATTCACCTTCACGAGTGTGATTTAAAATATTTTAACTAACAACGAAAACGAAAACGGCTATACAAAGGATCATTAATACCATCAAAAAGCGCAGATTTATCGACACAAACTTTTGCCTTTTTTTACTTAGGCATTGAACGGTTATCCGTTGGTTACGACACTTCTGTTCATAACGATATTTTTATTAAACGACTTCTATAATAATAGACCCTCAATTGGACGATAAAGTATTGTTAAAGTCCTAGCACTAATAAAATAAAAATAAAAACTAGGAACCGACTTCAAAAATGAACTAAAAGGCGAAAAATTATATTTTGTAAACAAAAATTGGTACCTAATCAGTTATTTTTGGAGTCGGTGCGAATAAACACATTTTAACTCTCCATGGAGTCCATGGAACACCGACTCCAAAAAGGTTGTGTCTCCATAGTTTAGAAATTTTGTTTTTATGTTTGTTAGCTATGTTTTTTTTACAAAATAAGTATAATTTTTCGCCTTTTAGTTCATTTTTGAAGTCGGTTCCTAGTTGTTTTAACTTTTTTTTCAACAAATCAAATAATGTAAATACAAAATAACTAATGACTAGGCAGTATGGGAATAAGGAGTGAAAAAAAGAAATCTGACATTTGTCACTGTCAGACAACAATAGCTTTCATTCGGAAACGCATACAACATATTTAAAAACATTATATTTCTATTAATTAAACAGAGGTCTATAAAAATATAAAAACTGTGTAGAGTGATAGCGTTTAATATTATTTCGATTTATTTTTATTAAAAAAACAACATGTCCTTTAAAGGTAGAAATTCTTGTGTATTGTTTTTACAAAATCGTGTTTCGCCAGTTACTTTTAAAATAGGTCAATTATTTATTTGTACAATTATGCAAATGCTGCTCCTCATGAAATCGTCCATGCCTATTTAGCAGGCCTTAGCAGTACAGTAATCAATTAATGTTAATTGTTATCAAATAGAAAACCTGTTTCTAGTGAAAAGCACAAACCAGAGGGATTTGTTCTCGCTCACCCAGTGGCAGTGAACATGCATTCAGGCAAAGTCATTAAAATAATGGCGTCATCTCCTAGCAAATGCTAGCTAGTTTATAAAATTCATATTTGATAATATTTTCAATCGTATTTATTTCGTTAATAATCCAAAATTATGAACCATGATTTTAGACCTAACGATTTTCATAAGCAACATCACATACAATAATTACTTTTAGAGCAATAGAACGCAGCATCTAACGTCGAGACAAAACAGACATCTGTGGAAACTGTTAGACCTTATATACCAACAATGTGTATGCTACGCCAAACTTTTTGCTGCGGTAATGTTACCACTTGCTGTGGTAACATTACCGCAGCAAAAACAAATTTTGTCATATAAATAAATTATTAAAATGGATAGATGGAATTGGATGGACCTATTAGACCTAAAAGAACTTATTTTACTTTCGCCAATTTGGTCACCGCTAGAAAGAGAAAAACTCTTCGGCTTTGTCTCTCTGTCGGAACACATTATTTCGCATAGTGCTCAATCTATTTTGATATGATAGATCAATGGTTACGGTACACCAGTCTTTCTTTACATTCACAATGAAGTCATTCATTCCATTCTTCTTTCCCATCCATAAAATCTAAAGAGTGAGATGAGTGACGGAACGTCAAACAGTCGTGTTATTAATTATTTGTTTGTGACGGTGAATATTCGTTTTTGCTTAAAATTTTATAGAAAATTTATAAATATTAGCAGTTTCCAGTGTTAAATGTGTTCTACGATATTCTTATATGATATAAGACGTTGATTCACAGAATACATAATGAGATCAAGTCGGCAAGTCGACTTTTTGTTATGAGTGCTGTTTGTTTATCAAAACTATCAGTTAAGGATAATTCGATTTTTAGTATTGTAGTTTTAAATACCTTATTTACCCATATTGTTATGTTATTGTGTAACATTTATTGTTCTAAACGAATTAAATGATTTTGTATTTATGTAAATACATTTTGAGACTACATTTTCATTTATATGAAGCTTTGCATATTCGCACCATATCTAAAAAAATATATTTATAAGTATACAAAGTCTATTTAAATAAAAATAACGATAAGCATACTTTTTAGTTTTTACTTCTGTGCCTACGTCTATACAGTAGTTACTCAGCAGTAGTCAACCCTATCGTATATCCGCGCGAGACGTCAGCCGCTAACTGACAGGCATACGAATCGCGCATGAAGTGAGGCGGGGGGGAAATTTGAATTTGAACTGGAGTTATATAGGCTCTTAATATTTCAAATTTTTTTTAGGTAATTAGGACTAAAACAAAGGAAGTGCTCACTGACAGTAGCTTTGAAAAATCTTGTCTTGATGTAGTTGCGGCGGTGTTCTCACTGGATACTTTGGATATAGACAGCGAGTTGGATCTTCTAAACGCAGCCGATCGCTATGCAAAGCACTGCTTAAAATGCGAGAGTAAGTATGACTCATGTTTTATCTAACATTATTTTTTTACAATATCGCGTTAGCAGACAAAATTCACCTGTATATCTATCGCCGGATTATAAACGCTAAGTCTGATCAGTGATATAACAAATATTTTAGAAAGTCAACTTGATTTGAGGGAGGGAAGGGCGGTGCTCTTTGCATGTGACTGTGTTTGTCCTCAGATTGTGGGTTACAGGTGGTGTAATTGGGGTTCCCTATGCCGGCGTAACTAAGCGGAAGTTGTAAGCAAAATAATTACATTAGAATAGTTTGTAACGAGATTGCTACCATCATGTACCTTATTTTTGAGTTCCCGATATTTCGGCACTGTTGCAAGCGCCATGATCACGGAGTAACTGATTACATTTTCATAATTATAAAGTCAACTTTGTTTTCAGAAGCTGATAATGATTCCCTGACTATTCGAAATGTCGTGGAAAAAATTCGATTTCTCACTCTGACTACAGAAGAATTTGGAAAAGGCCAAACCTCTACGTCTCTGCTGTCTAATTCTGATGCCTGCGCCATACTTTATAACATTGTTTATCATAATTCAAAGGTGCCAATGCCCAATGGGTTTTCGCAGAGTAGAGATGCAAGAAAAAAGGTAGGTATTTTTTTATAAACCTTTGTAAATTCGTTTGAATGTAAAATTTCTTAAGTATAGCTTTAAGGCTCATGAGCATCCGTACAAGTAATTAGTAGGGAACGATACTCTCAAGGATGTGGACAAATAGAACTCAGACAGAATTAAGTTCCGTCTGGGTTAGGTAATATCAATTTCGACAAAGGGGTAACAAGATGAATTCAACCCAGCTCGGCAGCTTTATAGAAACTAATTAGTGATATCCGTGAGAGGCTAATGACTTAAGTATAAAATTTCCAGTGTTGACTAAGACACTAAGACGTGGTGCTTTGACAATTGAACTTTAAATAAGTTAAATGGAAGCCTGTAGCGTTGGCAGGACACAAACCTGATAAACTGTAAAAGTTGCCAGAAGACACTGGATGCAAACAAAACAAAGCCGCTTGCTGTAGCATTCTATTAGAAAGCCTTTGCCTGGCAGTGGACTTCCAAAGACTGATGATGATTATAAATAAATAAATTCCACAATACCACCGATCAACAAGCCCCAAATTAAGCAGAGCTTATACTATGGTGACTAGGTAAAATGCTCGTAAACATCACACAAACATTTGCTCCTTGCGGGATTTGAACCCGCTACCTCCAGGCTTTTTAGTACAGAGCACAAACCACTGACGGTCGACTGATTAAAGTGCTAACTAATTAGTACATTCATCAGCATTTTCACTAGTCTCTAGGCGTTAACGGTAAGATATATGGCCGTCATTGGCCTTTGCCTTAAGAGATTTCAGTGATCGGCTCTGGGCCTTAATTTTTGTCTCGTCCAGTTTTACTAAAGAATGATAACCATAGTACTAGATCCTCGAGTGACTCGGCTAAAACAGTTCTCAGGTATCAAATTGTCAAATAAGGTACTTGGTAAAAGGTCTGTGACACACCAGCAGGGCTATTGTGTAAAACAAAACACTAACTGACGCACTCAGAGACGTCACTTTACTTAAATGGTTACATTAGAAAACCTAATACTAAAAACTATTTATTTATTATATCGGGTGTAAAAAAAGGCTTAACGAAGCCAAATACCACATATTCTACGTATTATTACGATCATTTTTTTCTTTTACACTATACCTGGGATATGACGGGTTACCGAGTTATTGGCAGTCAAAGTTACAATTTTTTTTCAAAGATTTTTTACAAAATTGACTTCTGTTTGATAATACTAAACTTTTTTACAAAGAAACATGATCCGCTTACACAAACAGGCATAGTCTGTGGCGTGCGCGCTATACATTGCGGGTTAGAAATAAGTTTTTTTTTATACCTACCCAAAAATAAAAGTCATTTCCCAGCAATTATTTTTTTTGCATTCTACTTGATTTTATGTATAGAATTCGTGGTTTAAGGGTTCGTTAAGCCTTTTTTTACACCCTGTATATTGTTAAAGAAACAAAAATATTTATCCACACTTTATTTTTAATAGACGTCTCAGAGTGTATCAATAAAACTTTTCAAAGTCACATCGTTTTAAGTTGACATAATTAAATCGACATAATTTCAGGAAATGAAAATCATCTTCCATGTGCCCGATATTGAAAATTTATTGAATGAAAACAATCCGAAGAGTTCTTTAACATATGAATTGCAAAATTTAAAATGGGATATTCTGGTTAAAAAGAAGTTTATAGAATTCAAAAATTATTTGTCTATTTTTGCCTGTTGCAACTGGGAAAGTGGGTCTGATAAATGGTCGTGTAATGCAGAGGTAAAGATTAAGCTTCTACGAACCAACAAAGAGGGGCCAATGTCGAAGTCATATACGCAAATCTTCAAAAGGTACCTTCTTTTGTTTTGAATATCTACATAAACCGCATTTTTTTTTTAATATTAGTCAACATCATATTATTATACTTACATGGCTCTGATCCTATGGTGCCTAAGGTTAAGTAGGTAACTAAAGCACTTGCGTTATAGAAATCAGAAACAACGATGGTACCACAACACCCAGACCCGAGAAAATACAAAAAACTTCGTTATCTGTAACGCATACCTATCAACACACGCATGCAGAACTAGATTTAGGTTTTTAGGGTTCCGTAGTCCTGACAAAGAAACCCTTATAGTTTCGTCATTTCCGTCTGTCTGTCCGTCTATCCGTCCGTGGTTTTGCTTGGAGACTGTTGATCCTAGAGAACTGTAATTTTGTGGAAATATGTATTTCAATCATGCCAACAAAGTGGTAGTTTTTTTTTTAAATGATGATGATGATGATGATGAAATTGTACCTGCATAATTAACGTAACTAATAAATATCACAAATTTGTGACATATTAAACTAATGAGATTAATAATTATTAATCTCATTAGTTTAATATGTTTTTAAAACTGATGAACAGTGAAACAATAGCTGTCGGTGTAAGAAGCGTTTACTTTGCCATGTCCTCGATTGCGGTATGACGTTTATTATGCGTTACTAAAATCAATACAAATAATAAAAATGTAACGGATCGCTGTCTGTCCATGGAAGATATATGAGAAAAAATATTATTAGGACCTTTATTAACGCAAATGGCACGCAAAAAATATTGTTACAATTTTTGGCTGTTTGTCAGTGCGTTTGTACACGCTAATCTCAGAAACGGCTCATCTGATTTAGATGTAGTTTTCAATAATATATTTTGGTATGCTTCATTTAACATTACTACCAAAAAGATAGACTAGTGTTAAACACTCGTCTTAAATTAGTCAACCAATTTGAAATGTTTGTTAATAATATGTCTCGAATGTCTTTAACCAATTTAAAATGTTGACACATTTAGACATTCGAGACATTTATTAAAAACATATCAAATTGGTTGACTAATCTTTAGACAAGTGTTTAACACTATCCTATCTTTTTGTAGTAAGGCCATTAATGTTTGTTTCATTTCAATGGGTTCATAATTAAAAAAGTTGTGCCAATTTAAAGAATCACGTCGAACATTTGTTAAACTATCTATCCAGTCGTTCTCTGTTCGGTAGCATTGACTGAAACTTTACTAACTTGATAATAATGGTCTATATAAAATTATGAATATATAATAATTATTATTAATCTATAAATGTAACGGTTCGTATTTTGAAATATTAAAGAGACTTTGATAATTGATTTTTGGGGGCACTCTATAATCAATACTAAAGCCCGAACTGTAATTATTTTCATTTTTGTCTGTCTGTCTGTCTGTATATTGGCCGTGCATCACGCCGAAACTACGTGGCTTTCACTAATATATTGTGGTAAGCTTCACTTAACATTTAGTGTTTGTTTCATGACGGTGGGTTCATAAATAAAAAAAAAATGTGCCAATTTAAAGAATCACGTCGAACATTTGTTACCCTTTCTATATCAGTCTATTCTTTCTCTGTTCTCTAGCATTGGCTGAAACTTTACTAAACTTCATAAAAATGGTCTATATAAAATTATGATTATAATATGATAAGGCCTGCATGCCTGCCTGCACTCGCACTTGACCGGTTTTTTATGATATATTCACTTAATTATTGATTAAGTTAATTCATTTGTTTGTAATTTCTATAACACAAGTGCTTTAGCTAATTATCTTAGAATTAGAGCAACGTATGAGTTGTCCAATATTTATTTGTATACATGACATATATTTTTTTACAGGGATAAATCAGGTTATGGATATCCTAAGTTTATCGAAATCTCTAATTTACTGGATCCCAACAACCATTACGTCAAAGATGGGGCTATAACTTTTGAAATCATCATACAAGCAGATAAACCCCAAGACGTGACCCTACCAATATAAATAATTTACTGTTCACTTAGCTTAAGCGTGAAAAGTTAAAAAGGTTTCCTGTGTGTTTAATTAAAATAAAAAGTTGTCATTATGGTTTTTATTTAACTCTATCCTAAACATGATTACTAACTACTCAAAAGTCAAAGAATTATCATTAGTCAAAGAATTATTATTACTTTTGAAATCAACATAAAAGCCGAAAAGTCCCAAGGGGTGTAAAGACCAATATAAATTAACAGTTTACATGACTTGAAAATGAAAAGTGAATATAATCTTCTGAGTGTTGTATTAAAAATTACTAGCTATCATCGTTGTTTTTTTAAACTCAATAATCAACATGATTACAATGTTAAAAAATGCTGAAATACCGGGTATGTATAAACATACCCAACTTTTCGGCAAATTTAGAATTAAATCCGGATAGTTACAGGGATTCATAATTATTGAATCATATTTATGAAAAAACAGTTATTTTCAATTGTAAATTCTTCAAACAATCACACCCATTAGTTTTTAACAAAGGAAATAATGTAGACGTCTAGATAGTGGATTTACATATTTTTAGGGTTCCGTACCCCTTTGGTAAAACGGGACCCTATTACTGAGGCTCCGCCGCCGTCTGTCTGTCTGTTCGTCTGTCTGTCCGTCTGTCACCAGGCTGTATCTCATGAACCGTGGTAGCTAGACAGTTGAAATTTTCACAGATAACAACAAATACTAAAAACCAGAATAAAATAAATATTGTAAATTTTTGTTTTTTTAGCAATTCCATGCTAGGTTTAATTGAAGATAAATATCACTTGAAAAAAATCATCGACCTCAGGTGGGACTCGAACCCACGTCCCATCGCATACCGGGCGAGTGCTTTGACCACTAAGCTACCGAGGACGTCACGTGACAAGATGAAATTCCTCAAGTGTTTTTTCTCGCTGTCAAAGCCAGCGTATTCTGATCAATGTTGTAGCTATATGTATAGCTGAGTAGTATACTACCGTCAACACCCTATAGAAATATTTTTACAAATATTTGACTATTGGTTAAGATCAGAAATACTTAAACATTGTAAATTTTTGTTTTTTTAGCAATTCCATGCTAGGTTTAATTGAAGATAAATATCACTTGAAAAAAATCATCGACCTCAGGTGGGACTCGAACCCACGTCCCATCGCATACCGGGCGAGTGCTTTGACCACTAAGCTACCGAGGACGTCACGTGACAAGATGAAATTCCTCAAGTGTTTTTTCTCGCTGTCAAAGCCAGCGTATTCTGATCAATGTTGTAGCTATATGTATAGCTGAGTAGTATACTACCGTCAACACCCTATAGAAATATTTTTACAAATATTTGACTATTGGTTAAGATCAGAAATGCTTAAACATTGTAAATTTTTGTTTTTTTAGCAATTCCATGCTAGGTTTAATTGAAGATAAATATCACTTGAAAAAAATCATCGACCTCAGGTGGGACTCAAACCCACGTCCCATCGCATACCGGGCGAGTGCTTTGACCACTAAGCTACCGAGGACTAAGCTACAGAATTGCTAATTTAAGCATTTCTGATCTTAACCAATAGTCAAATATTTGTAAAAATATTTCTATAGGGTGTTGACGGTAGTATACTACTCAGCTATACATATAGCTACAACATTGATCAGAATACGCTGGCTTTGACAGCGAGAAAAAACACTTGAGGAATTTCATCTTGTCACGTGACGTCCTCGGTAGCTTAGTGGTCAAAGCACTCGCCCGGTATGCGATGGGACGTGGGTTCGAGTCCCACCTGAGGTCGATGATTTTTTTCAAGTGATATTTATCTTCAATAAAATAAATATTTAGAATAAAGATTTTTTTTGCTCGTTTTTATATGTAGATAATGGTTCAGAACCCTTTGTGCGCGAGTCCGACTCGCACTTGGCTGGTTTTAGACTAGATCAGCTTTGTTATTGTATAATATAAATGGTTCTCGTTCGACCAATGGTTGCCTGGTAGAGAATGCCTTAATTAAGGCATTAAGTTCGCCAATTGTACATTAATTTCGTGAAATAAAGAATAAAATAAATAAATCATTCTAGTTTCATTTTAGGGGTTCTGTCACCAGAATGTATCTTATGAACCGTGGTAGCTAGACAGTTGAAATTTTCACAGATGATGTATTTCTGTTGTCGCTATTAAAACAAATACTAAAAACCAGAATAACATAAATATTTAAGGGGGCTCCCATACAAAAATCGTGCTTTTTGCCGTTATTGTAGATAATGGTACGGAACCCTTCGTGGCGAGTCGGACCGTACTTAGCCGATTTTTTAAATTTATTTATTATTAATAGTACATTATCCCGCAAAACTGTTTAAACAGTTTGTCTCCAAGATCAAGTTGTTCCAAAGTTCTGGAGTCACTGTGGCAGTGTGGGAGGCTATGTTTAGCAGTGGACGTCCTTGGCTGAAATGATGAATGATAATGATGATGTTCGACTTCCAATTTCTAGAAGTCAAAATTATGTAGACTCAAACCAGTTTAATAAAAAACAATGTAATTTTATAAAAAAAAACTAATACCCGACTTCAAAATTAAACTAAAAAACCCGCCAAGTGCGATTCGGACTCGCGCACGAAGGGTTCCGTACCATTATCTTTGAAAACGGCAAAAAAACATGTTTGTTGAATGGGAGCCCTATTTAATATTTGTTGTATGCAATTTTTTAGTATTTGTTGATAAAGCGGCAAGTGCGGCAACAGCAAAACATCATGTGTGAAAATTCCAACTGTCGTATTATCATGGTTCATGAGATACAGCCTGGTAAGAGACGGACAGACGGACAGACGGACAGACGGACAGACGGACAGACGGACAGACGGACAGACGGACAGACGGACAGACGGACAGACGGACAGACGGACAGACGGACAGACAGACGTACGGACAGCGAAGTCTTAGTAATAGGGTCCCGTTTAACCCTTTGGGTACGGAACCCTAAAAACGAAAAATGTTTGTTTTAGTCAATATTATTTTTCTTTAGGTTAGATTAGTACTATACAATAGCATAGCCAAACCACTGAGGTCCGTAATTATACAAGGTATTAAATTTACGTCGATCGGAATGTAAAAATTTTTGAATACAAAACAGGTATATATGTAGGTATATCATGATTAACAGCTAGCGGCATGTTGTTAGGTACTAGCAACGATGACAAAAGAATTGGACAAACACGTAGGTATTGTTCGATTACTAATTCACATTATAATCATAAGTATTTTGAAGAGCACTGAGGAAAAGCACTTTAATCTTATTATTGAATATTTTAACCGAAGAAAAAACGGAGGAGGTTCTTAAGTCGACGCGTATTTTTTTTTTGTGTATGATCACGCATAACTCTTACATATTAAGCCGATTTGATATTTATTTTTTATTTGAAAGAGTATACCCCGAAGTTGGTCCCATATAAATGTGATAAAAAACAAACCTAAGAGTAGGAAAAAAAGAAGCTGATTGATTGTTCAATCACTGATTGTATTAAAAAAAAACATACCCTAAGGGTGGGAAAATAGGGTTGATTTCTTGTTCATTCTCAGATTTTCATGCCGGTTTTATATCCACAGAAAATAATGAAATAAAATACCGGCCAAGTGCGAGTCGGACTCGCGCACGAAGGGTTCCGTACCATTTAAAAACGGCAAAAATCACTTTTGTTGTATAGGAGCCCCCTTAAATAGTTATTGTATTCTGTCTTTTAGTATTTGTTGTTATAGCGGCAACAGAAATACATCATCTGTGAAAATTTCAACTTTCTAACTAACACGGTTCATGAGATACAGCCTGGTGACCGACTGACAGACAGACGGACGGACAGACAGATGGACAGCGGAGCCTCAGTAATAGGGTCCCGTTTTACCCTTTGGGTACGGAACCCTAAAAAGCCAGCTATTGAGAGTTAAAATATGTTCACTCGCACCGATTCCAAAAAGAACTGATTAGGTATACATACATTAGTTAAAGAACTTAGTTATTAAGGTTAAATGAAAAATAACTAATTATTTTGTGCTTTTCAGTTTTGCGGCGGTTAAATTTTTTTGTCGTCAATTCATCCCGTAATTTTGTGGGTAGTTCATTTTATATGAGTCGAGGGCACAACATAATAAGATGTTCGTCTACCATATTCATTGTTTACGCGAACCGAGCGGCGACTCAGCTGACGTCGAGCTACCGATCGGGTGTATACAGAATGTTCCCTTTGTGGCTGATTATCTATATCTATACTTCCAATTCCTGTTCTGCGGTGTCCTTGTAGACATATGTGATAAAAATTGGCATGTTTCATTCAGCTGCTCTAAATGTTCCATCCTCCTTTCTATTTATACCCATTTGTCCGAGGTAGCAGTATTTTAGTTTTGTCTTGATCTTTTGCACTTTGACCCATTCACTGTAGGATTCCGCAGGTTGTTTACTATTTGTTTAACTGATTTCGCTAGCATTTGGACCAATCAGATGTTGCATGGTACTTACAAGTGAGCGTGGTGACGTAGTACTTATTATTATACTATTGTGACCTAGTCCATCGCTGCGCAGAACCGGTTTCCCGTGCTGGCGAGTCAACGCGCGCACTGTGTATGTAATAGTGGTGGTCACGATTCTTGAAGTAACATTCATTTTATTTGACTGACACACACACACACAAGTTTTACAAAGGGAGTTCTCTGTCTAGACAGAGAACTCCCTTTGTAAAACCGACCAATCAGGGACAGCCTTCGAAGTGTTGACAATTTAACGCTCGTTAGATTATAATCTGAATGTTACGGTTCACAATATTTCATTAGCTTACAATCTCGCGAGTTAGACCGTTTTTATAATTTATTGTTTGCGTACTGGTTGCTGCCGCAGTCGCGTTTTGAAAGGAAGATTTAATAGAGTTAAAAACATCAGTTGGCAAAGACATCTCGCCAATTTGCCACCATTTTACCTTTTTTAATTTTGTATAAAGAACGTCTTAATCAACTACCTGTTTATGTACACACTGTATTCTGCAAAGCAGCCGTTATCTCGCCGAGTCGTCGATGCAAGCGAGAATGATAACTCGGTGGTATGCCAGTGCGATATCTAATACTGTCGTGTACGGACGTAATGTGGGGAAACAAGTAAAGAAGTGGTCAATGCAAGATTTTTATTTCGTTATTTTATTAAATTTGTTTTTAATCCTAGTGTACTCTGTTATACCACACATTAGCCCGTGCTCACTGAGTGTTTCTAAGAATAAGTGCTTGAGTGAATCTATGCATTTCAGGTCGATATTTGTATTTGTAGTAGATTATTGATAGTGTACTTTAAATAAAGATAATTATTATTTAAGATTTAATTACAAATAGTTTACAGATCATTACAATTTTATAAAAGTTTGTTTTTTCACAGCTTTGAGGGACTGTAAACACAGAAAGATAGACAACAAAGTGATTCTACAAGTTCAGTTTTGTCCTTGCGAGGTCCGGAACCCTACAAAACTAACACGATTATAAATTGAAAGTGTATAAAAAAAACATTGTTGATTTTGCAACCATACATTGTCATGTCATCTGTATCCGACATGTCCTTGCCTTGGCAGTCAAAAGCAGCAGACCTAAAGGGTAGGTTGCTGCATCTGTTTGACACCAAAGTGCTATCCGACTGTTCATTTCTGGTGGGTAGAGGGAATAGTCAGCTCGTTGAAGGACACAAGGTCATCGTGTCTGTAGCTTCCCCTGTCCTTCAAGAGATGCTTAAAGCAGCTGAAGGAGATCACCCCGTGATTACCTTAACAGATATCAAGCCTGACATTTTTCAGTTGATGTTAAAGTGAGTATAGTTCATTTTCGAAAACAATAATTGCGTCAAAATTAGCTTCTATTCAAATGAGTACTATGTATGCTCAGCGAAATTTTGGAATTTTCGACTTTTTTTTTAGTTTTCTTGTCCCAACGTTTTGGGCCAAAAAATATACCGTAATCAATTTTAATTTCATTAGCATGAAAGCAGATTCATATTTCGATTACAATATTATTTGTTTGGGGCTAAGATGTGTGTTATTAGTGGGCTAAGTGTTCAAATGAATGTTTTTGATGTTAAAGGCGGTTTATTTTGTTGTAAACATTTTTTTTTAACTTAATTTTGCAATGACATCTGCTAAATCAGTTTTCCTTGAGTAATAGTTACTAAATTATTATTTGGACCGCAGGTACATGTACACGGATGTCATCGACGTTAACGCCGACACAGCCGGGGACCTGATCACGGCAGGGAGAACTTACGATTTAAGTCATATGTTAACGCTGTGCTTTGAATATATAGCCACTAGCTTGACTCCAGAAAATGTTCTAAAAGTTTACGATTTTGCTGTTCGTTTAAATGAAAATTTTGAAGATGATGTGAAGGAACAATGTGAAGAAGTATGTCTTTTTTTTTTCAATTTAGAATTTTGGAATCGAAATTGGTAATTTTTATTCAATTTTTTTTTAGGTTATTAGGACTAAAACTAGGGAAGTGCTCACTGACAGTAGTTTTGAAGAATCTTGTCTTGATGTGGTTGTGGCGGTGTTCTCACTGGATAGTTTGGATATAGACAGCGAGTTGGATCTTCTAAACGCAGCCGATCGCTATGCAAAGCATTTCTTAAACGGCGAGAGTAAGTAGTATGTCTCATCTTTTATCTTACATTCCTTTGTTACAATACAATATCGCGCTAGCAGGCAAAAGTCACCTGTGGCTGCTATAAAGTATATCTATCGCCGGATTATAAACATTTAGTGATATGACAAATATTATAGAATGACAACTTTGTTTTCAGAAGCTGATAATGATTCTCTTACTATTCGAAATGTCTTGGAAAAAATTCGATTTCTCACTCTGACTACAGAAGAATTTGGAAAGGGCCATACCTCAACGTCTGTGCTGTCTAATTCTGATGCCTGCACCATACTTTATAACATTGTTTATCATAATTCAAAGGTGCCAATGCCCAATGGGTTTTCGCAGAGTAGAGATGCAAGGAAAAAGGTAGATATTTTTTTATAAACCTTTGTAAATTCGTTTGACTGTAAAATTTCTTAAGTTTAGCTTAAAGGCGCATTGATACTCTCAAGGATGTGGACAAATAGACCTCAGACAGAATTAAGTTCCGTCTGGGTTAGGTAATATCAATTTGACAAAGGGGTAACAAGATGAATTCAACCCAGCTGGGCAGCGTTATAGAAACTAATTAGTGATATCCGTGAGAGGCTAAAGACTTAAGTATAAAATTTCCAGTGTTGACTAAGACACTGAGACGTGGTGCTTTGACAGTTGAACTTTAAATAAGCTAAATGGATGACTGTAGCGTTGGCAGGACACAAACCTGATAAACTGTAAAAGTTGCCAGAAGACACTGGATGCAAACAAAACAAAGCCGCTTGCTGTAGCATTCTATTAGAAAACCTTTGCCTGGCAGTGGACTTCCAAAAACTGATGATAATTATAAATAAATAAATTTCACAATACTACTGATCAACAAGCCCCAAATTAAGCAGAGCTTATACTATGGTGACTAGGTAAAAATGCTCGTAAACATCACACAAACATTTGCTCCTTGCGGGATTTGAACCCGCGACCTCCAGGCTTTTTAGTACAGAGCACAAACCACTGACGGTCGACAGATGAAAGTGCTAACTAATTAGTACATTCATCAGCATTTTCACTAGTCTCTAGGCGTTAACGGTTAGTTTATGGCCGTCATTGGGCTTTGCCTAAGAGATTTCAGTAAGCGGCTCTGGGCCTTAATTTTTGTCTCGTCCAGTTTTACTAAAGAATGATAACCATAGTACTAGATCCTCGAGTGGCTTGGCCAAAACAGTTCTCAGGTATCAAATTGCCAAATAAGGTATTTGGTAAAAGGTCTGTGACACACCAGCAGGGCTATTGTGTAAAACAAAACACTAACTGACGCACTCAGAGACGTCACTTTACTTAAATGGTTACATAAGAAAACCTAATACTAAAAACTATTTATTTATTATATATTGTTAAATAAACAAAAATATTTATCCACACTTTATTTTTAATAGACGTCTCAGAGTGTATCAATAAAACTTTTCAAAGTCACATCGTTTTAAGTTGACATAATTAAATCGACATAATTTCAGGAAATGAAAATCATCTTCCATGTGCCCGATATTGAAAATTTATTGAATAAAAACAATCCGAAGAGTTCTTCAACATATGAATTGCAAAATTTAAAATGGAAAATTGTGGTTAACAAGAAGTTTATAGAATTCATAAATTATTTGTCTATTTATGCCTATTGCAACTGGGAAAGTGGGTCTGATAAATGGTCGTGTAATGCAGAGGTAAAGATTAAGCTTCTACGAACCAACAAAGAGGGGCCAATGTCGAAGTCATATACGCATATCTTCAAAAGGTACCTTCTTTTGTTTTGAATATCTACATAAACCACATTTTTTTAAAATATTACTCAACATCATATTATTATACTTACATGGCTCTGATCCTAAGGTGCCTAAGGTTAAGTAGGTAACTAAAGCACTTGCGTTATAGAAATCAGAAACAACGATAGTACCACAACACCCAGACCCGAGAAAATACAAAAAACTTCGTTATCTGTAACGCATACCTATCAACACACGCATGCAGAACTAGATTTATTTGGTTTTTAGGGTTCCGTAGTCCTGATAAAGGAACCCTAGTTTCGTCATTTCCGTCTGTCTGTCTGTCTATCCGTCCGAGGTTTTGCTTGGAGACTGTTGATCCTAGAGAACATAATTTTGTGTATATCAATCATGCCAACAAAGTGGTACATTATTTTTATGAAAAATATATTTTTTTACTCTGCGCGTGGCACGACAAGCACATGGCCAGTTTTTTTTTAAATTTTAATCGATTATGTCGACAGACCAAATTAAGATTATTGAATTTCTTCACATTAAATTGTAATTGGAGGAGGTCTATGTTCAGCAGTGGACGTCCTGTGGCTGAAATGATGATGATGATGATGAAATTGTAGCTGCATAATTAACGTAACTAATAAATATCACAAATTATTAATCTCATTAGTTTAATATGATTTTAAAACTGATGAACATTGAAACAAGAGCTGTCGGTGTAAGCAGCGTTCACTTTGCCATGTCCTCGATTGCGGTATGACGTTTATTATGCGTTACTAAAATCAATACAAATAATAAAAATGTAACAGATCGCTGTCTGTACATGGAAGATATACGAGAAAAAATATTATTAGGACCTTTATTAACGCAAATGGCACGCAAAAAAATATTGTTAGAATTTTTGTCTGTTTTTGCGTTTGTGTACGCTAATCTCAGAAACGGCTTATGTGATTTAGATGTAGTTTTCACTAATATATTTTGGTATGCTTCATTTATCATTACTACCAAAAAGATAGACTAGTGTTAAACACTTGTCTTAAATTAAGATTTTTAATACTTGAAAAAAAAAATCGTCCGCCTCAGGTGGGATCCGAACCCACGTCCATCGCATGCCGGGCGAGTGCTTTGACCACTAAGCTACCGAGACGTTAGTCACTCGACGAAATCTTTCAAGTGGTTCTCGCTGTCAAAGCCAGCGTATTTTCTAATCAATGTTGCGGTATATACTACTACTGTCAACACCCGATAGAAATATTTTTACAAATATTTAACTATTGGTAAAGATCAGAAAAGCTTAAACAATTTAAATTTTTGTTTTTAGCAATTACCATGCTAGGTTTATCTAAGATTTTTAATACTTGAAAAAAAAAGTAGTTAAAAAAGTAGTTTAGTAAAAAAGTTTTTTTTCCCACCTGAGGCGGACGATTTTTTTCAAGTATTAAAAATCTTAGATAAACCTAGCATGGTAATTGCTTAAAACAAAAAATTAAATTGTCTTAAATTAGTCAACCAATTTGAAATGTTTGTTAATAATATGTCTCGAATGTCTTTCACCAATTTAAAATGTTGACACATTTAGACATTCGAGACATTTATTAAAAAACATATCAAATTGGTTGACTAATCTTTAGACAAGTGTTTAACACTATCCTATCTTTTTGTAGTAAGGCCATTAATATTTGTTTCATTTTAATGGGTTCTTATCTTAAAAAGTTGTGCCAATTTAAAGAATCACGTCGAACATTTGTTAAACTATCTATCTAGTCGTTCTCTGTTCAGTAGCATTGACTGAAACTTTACTAAACTTGATAATAAAAGTCTATATAAAATTATGAATATATATAATAATAATAATAATGAATCTATAAATGTAACGGGTCGTATTCTGTACATTGAAGACATTTTGAAAATTGATTTTTGGGGGCACTCTATAATCGATACTGAAGCCCGAACTGTAATTATTTTCATTTTTGTCTGTCTGTCTGTCTGTATATTGGCCGTGCATCACGCCGAAACTACGTGGTTTTAACTAATATATTGTGGTAAGCTTCACTTAACATTTAGTGTTCCTTTCATGACGGTGGGTTCATAAATAAAAAAAATGTGCCAATTTAATTTAATCATGTCGAACATCTATTCTTTCTCTTTTCAGTAGCATTGGCTGAAACTTTACTAAACTTCATAAAAATGGTCTATATAAAATTATGATTATAAGATAAGGCCTGCATGCCTGCCTGCACTCGCACTTGGCCAGTTTTTTATGATATATTCACTTAACTATTGATTTAGTTAATTCATTTGTTTCTTATTTCTATAACACATGTGCTTTAGCTAATTATCTTAAAATTAGAGCAATGTATGACTTGTCCAATATTTATTTGTATACATGACATATTTTTTTTACAGGGATAAATCAAATTGTGGTTATGGATATCCTGAGTTTATCGAAATCTCTAATTTACTGGATCCCAACAACCATTACGTCAAAGATGGGGCTATAACTTTTGAAATCATCATAAAAGCCGATAAACCTCAAGGCGTGAGGGGACCAATATAAATAATTTACTGTTCACTTAGCTTAAACGAGAAAAGTTAAAAATGTTTTCTGTGTGTTTAATTAAAATAAATAGTTGTCATTTTGGTTTTCATTTAACTCTATACTAAACATGATGACTACCTACTCAAAGGTCAAAGAAGGGGGCTATTACTTTTGAAATCAACATAAAAGCCAAAAAGTCCCAAGGGGTGTAAAGACCAATATAAATTAACTGTTTACTTGGCTTGAAAATGAAAAGTGAATATAATCTTCTGAGTGTTGTATTAAAAAATTACTAGCTATCATCGTTGTTTTTTTTAACTCAATAATAAACATGATTATAATGTTAAAAAAATGCTGAAATATCGGGTATGTATAAACATACCCAGCTTTTTGGCAAATTTAGAATTAAATCCGGATAGTTACAGGGATTCATAATTATTGAATGATATTTATGAAAAAACAGTTATTTTCAATTGTAAATTCTTCAAACAATCACACCCATTAGTTTTTAACAAAGGAAATAATGTAGACGTCTAGATAGTGGATTTACATATTTTTAGGGTTCCGTACCCCTTTGGTAAAACGGGACCCTATTACTGAGGCTCCGCCGCTGTCTGTCTGTCTGTCTGTCTGTCTGTTCGTCTGTCTGTCCGTCTGTCACCAGGCTGTATCTCATGAACCGTGGTAGCTAGACAGTTGAAATTTTCACAGATAACAACAAATACTAAAAACCAGAATAAAATAAATATTTAGAATAAAGATTATAAAATAAAGATTTTTTTTGCTCGTTTTTATATGTAGATAATGGTTCAGAACCCTTTGTGCGCGAGTCCGACTCGCACTTGGCTGGTTTTAGACTAGATCAGCTTTGTTATTGTATAATATAAATGGTTCTCGTTCGACCAATGGTTGCCTGGTAGAGAATGCCTTAATTAAGGCATTAAGTTCGCCAATTGTACATTAATTTCGTGAAATAAAGAATAAAATAAATAAATAATTCTAGTTTCATTTTAGGGGTTCTGTCACCAGAATGTATCTTATGAACCGTGGTAGCTAGACAGTTGAAATTTTCACAGATGATGTATTTCTGTTGCCGCTATTAAAACAAATACTAAAAACCAGAATAACATAAATATTTAAGGGGGCTCCCATACAAAAATCGTGTTTTTTGCCGTTTTTGTAGATAATGGTACGGAACCCTTCGTGGCGAGTCGGACCGTACTTAGCCGATTTTTTTTTTAATTTATATATTATTAATAGTACATTATCCCGCAAAACTGTTTAAACAGTTTGTCTCCAAGATCAAGTTGTTCAAAAGTTCTGGAGTCATTGTGGCAGTGTGGGAGGCTATGTTTAGCAGTGGACGAGTCCTTGGCTGAAATGATGAATGATAATGATGATGTTCGACTTCCAATTTCTAGTAGTCAAAATTATGTAGACTCAAACCAGTTTAATAAAAAACAATGTAATTTTATAAAAAAAAACTAATACCCGACTTCAAAATTAAACTAAAAAACCCGCCAAGTGCGATTCGGACTCGCGCACGAAGGGTTCCGTACCATTATCTTTGAAAACGGCAAAAAAACATGTTTGTTGAATGGGAGCCCTATTTAATATTTGTTGTATGCATTTTTTTAGTATTTGTTGATAAAGCGGCAAGTGCGGCAACAGCAAAACATCATGTGTGAAAATTCCAACTGTCGTATTATCATGGTTCATGAGATACAGCCTGGTAAGAGACGGACAGACGGACAGACGGACAGACGGACAGACGGACAGACGGACAGACGGACAGACGGAGGACACAGAGCAAACGTTTCGAACACGTTCATGTGGATATCGTAGGCACATTACCAACCACATGCGAAGGATATCGGTGTTTAGTAATGAAAATTAACAGATCTATACGTTGGCCAAAATCCATACCAGTAACTAAACTAAATATTACAGCAGACGTAATTAGTAGAACCATTTATGAAAATTAGGTTTTTCAGATACGGTTGTCCAAAAAGAATTGCTAGAGATCAGGGTAGACAGTTCGAAAGCGAGCTTTACACTTTATTGATAAAAACGTTTAGTGTTTTAAAAATACGTTCGAATGATATCACCCACAGAGCAACGCTGCCGTCTATAAGCTAAAAGGCCGCTAAATGACAAAAACGAATTTTGTGCTAGAGCCAAAAAAAGCGGCAAAATTTTCAAACCAATGCTACTTAGTTTCTATAAACATTTAGTCATGTTGCCATATACCAAAAGAAAGGTTTTCTTTTCAACCTTCATATAAAATTGGTTAATTTTGATAAATATTAATATTTATGTAAATAAATACATATTTTCCTTTCTAATCTTGTAAAATCTTAAAGATCGTTTGAAGAGTGCATAACTATATAGCGGCTAAAGGTTCATAACTGCTTTATAGTTATGGATTTATTGATAACTGCCAAAAGAGTTTTTTGGGACAGGAAGTTATCGATCTTATCCATAACTATAAAGCGGCTAATTACACATAGCCGCCTTTTAGCCAAGTAGATATCCCTTAACTTCTCTTCCATAATGTATTAACAACTTTTATTACAGCCTGTGCATATCTTAAAAGCAGTTAATTACTAAAACTGTTCATATAACTGCTTTTTAGGCTAGCATTATCCTAACATTTGTGTTATGAATCCTGCAAAATTATACGTTAACTTATAAAATCCAGCAAAAATTTTTCAAAGACATGTACTTTCCACAAAACTACCAGGCATAAGACATTATAAAATAATAAATGTGACCTCTTCTAAACAAATTAAATTTAAAATAATACTTTTTAGGAACTAAGAACTCAACAATAGCATGGCTAATCAGAAAATATTTCAGAAATTGAAATTTCACGTATTACATAGGAAGTCTCACTTAGTAATAATAATTATAATCATTCATCATTATCGATGTTTACATTAATTGCAATCTATGTAACAGAATCATACTTATACAACCTGCAGTAGTAACAGTCTTAGCATGCACTAAAATTTCTATTTTAATTTTAGTTTCACTCTGTTATTGTAAAACAGTCCGTATTTATTCGCGTCAAAACTCATTAAAAAAATATTATCAAACAAAGTTTGTATTAAAATTGTGGATATCCTGTCGCAAGGACTTCCATATCCGTCTATTGAGCCACCGATATGCCTTAGCGTCAACGGAGGTCTGCAATGCCATTGAACGTCGCTCTGCCATGAGTTTGAGTGTATGGTCGGTATATTTTGCGACCTGTTTCTACCACGGGGTTTGAAAAATTTCGACCCGACCGCCTGGACAGTTTATACAAACCTATTGTAAATCTCGTTCACTAACTCGCAGTTCTCTAGGCGTTCAAAGCAATTTGACAACCCAAGCTGAAGGCATTAACAGGTCGGAGCGTCGACTTCACATGAGACCTTTCTAGCTTGACATTAATGTTTAATGTGCCTCTAACCATTTGGTGATCGCTTCCGGTTTTCACCCTGTTGATCACGAAGACATTAATGAACACTCGTCGCTTTGTAGTCATGATAAAATCAATATCCTTTTCGTGGACCCATCGGGACTCATCCAGGTCAACTTCTTCTGAGAAAAGTAATTCATCGAAAAGAGGTCCCCCTTTTTCAGAAATTTGATCAGCCTGTTCCGTTGCCCATACCCAAATTGCCCCGCTCTCAGCTCATTATCGCTTCGCTTGCTCAGTTTCGCGTTGAAACCCCCATCACAACATTGAAGTAAGTTTTAGTGGTTTTCATGGCCTTACTGATATCCTAATACATAGCTTCCACTTCCTCATCAGGGTATCTAGTGTAGAGGTCAGTGTCATCACATCACATCATCAGCCCATACTAGTCCACTGCTGGACATAGGCCTCTCCAATTGCACGCCACTCTGCACGATCCACGGCTACTCTCATCCAGCTCCTGCCAGCAACCTTGCGAAGATCGTCACTCCATCTAGTCTGAGGGCGTCCCACACTACGCTTGCCGACACGCGGTCTTCTGCGACAAATATGGCCGGCCCACTGCCACTTCAGCTTGCTTATTCGATGGGCTATGTCGATGACTTTAGTTTTCTGTCGGATTACCTCATTTCGGATCCGATCCCTCAGAGAAACTCCGAGCATAGCCCTTTCCATAGCTCGCTGAGCGACTTTAAATCTGTGGACCAGCCCTATCGTGAGTGTCCACGTTTCGGCTCCGTATGTCATGACGGGTAGGACGCACTGATTGAAGACTTTCGTCTTAAGACTTTGTGGAATGGGCGACGTAAATACTCGACGTAATTTCCCATATGCTGCCCAGCCTAGCTGTATTCTTTTACTGGCCTCTCTCTCGAAGTTGTTTCTGCCCAACTGCAAAATTTGCCCGAGGTAGACATATTCCTTAACAACCTCGAGATCACTGCCTTGCACTGAAATGGGTTCCGGAATGATGTGGTCGTTGAACATAACCTTGGTTTTGTCCAGGTTCATCCGCAGACCGATTCGTTGAGAAGAATCAGCAAGGCCGTTCAGCATGGATTGTAAATCCTGCAACGTTTCGGCCACGATGACGATGTCGTCCGCAAATCGCAAGTGTGAGATGTATTCACCGTTGATGTTGATGCCTTGTCCTTTCCAGTCCAGCATTTTAAACACATCCTCCAAGGCATTTGTGAACAATTTGGGGGATATAACATCCCCTTGTCTCACACCTCGATGTAAGGGGATATGTTTAGTCTGCTGGTTCTGTACTTGGACGGCCATTGTGGCTGCATTGTAGAGACACCTCAACACTTGGATATATCGCCAGTCGACTTGGCATCGCTGCAGGGATTCTAGAACAGCCCAGGTCTCGACAGAGTCAAACGCCTTCTCATAGTCCACAAATGCTAAGCACAGGGGTCGATTGTACTCTTCGGACTTCTGTATAATCTGCCGCATTGTGAAGATGTGGTCTATGGTGCCGTATCCTCCTCGAAACCCGGCCTGCTCTGGTGGTTGAAATTCGTCGAGTCTTCGCGCAAGGCGGTTTGTGATGACTCTAGAAAACAGCTTGTAGACGTGGCTTAGGAGCGAAATGGGTCGGTAGTTCTTCAATAGGGTCTTGTCTCCTTTTTTGAAGAACAACACGACAACACTCCTACTCCACGCCTCCGGAGTTCTCCCATCAAAGAGAACAGTGTTAAAGATGTGTTGGAGTTCCTTCAACACAGGTTTACCGCCTGCTTTCAGGAGCTCAGATGTAACACCGTCCTCACCAGGGGCTTTTCCGTTTTTGAGCTGTTTAAGAGCCATCTCAATTTCGCCTAGGCTGACTTCTGGCAAGTCTTCGGTAAAGTGGCGGGTCAATATGGCTCTGGAATCCTCATTTTCGGGATCAGGTTGAGATGCATGCGAGGCGTATAGCTGGCTGTAGAAGTTTTCAATTTCCGAAAGAATCTCCGGCCTCGAAGCAACGACTACGCCACTGGCCGTCGTCAACTTCGTCAAGTGGCTTCTCCCGAGAGACTGGACAAACACTTTCGATCCCCGATTTTGCTCTATCGCTCGTTCAATTGAGCGTGTATTGGAGCATCGGAGGTCGTAGCGTACTAGTTTGCCAATCTTCTTGTTGAGAGCCCTTTGTTCGGACGAAGTAACAGGTGGGTCCTCACGTCGTTCCTTCATAAGCCTAAGAGTCTCATTCGAAAACTTCGACTTCTTGCCATTACGCTGAGTTGCGCAAAATCTCGTACCTTCCTCCCTGATAATTCCGACCACTTTTTCGAGGGCCTGGTTTGTATCAACAGCATTTGTGGTTTCCATGGCAGCAAATCGGTTTTCCAGTTTGGTCTGGAACGTTTCGGATCCCACGATGGTTTGGAGCAGGTTAGGACGGAGCCTGGACTTCATCAAGCGGACACGTTCGAGCTTAAAGTTGATATTCAGAGAGCCTCGGACAAGTCGGTGATCACTGCCGGTATTAAACCTGTTAATCACTGAGACGTCTCTGAATATATGCTTCTTATCCGTCAAGATAAAGTCGATCTCATTTTTTGTCTTATTATCGGGGCTACGCCATGTCCACTTTCTTTGGGGCTGTTTCTTGAAGAAAGAATTCATCAAGAAAAGAGGTCGGTGTATAGAGCTGTATCACTTTCAGCGAGTATCTATTCCATACTCTAAAGTGTCAGGTATGCAACCCAGCTCGACACACTTCCGATGAGGGACTTGTGGACGAGAAACTCGACACCACTTTGAGACAGTTGTTCGCCCTTCCGGTGATAGTGTAGGTTGCCAGATTTCAGGGTTATCGTGTCCTCCTCGCCCTTTTGTCCGACTTCTGATATTCCAATGATACTCCAGTGTATCCTACTTAAGTCTTATTCAAGCTCAACAATCTTCTCATCAGTACTTAGCGTGCGTACGTTGTGTATGTGTAATGATTATATATTATTCAAGTGATCTTTCTATGGTCCTCGAGGGACCACATTTTAATATTGCATTTATTTAAATTATTGACAAATCACGTTTTATCATTCTGTTAACGTTTAAAAATGTCATTCTAAATATCTATTAACAAAAAATTCCTGCCAACTGAGTAATTGTCTTGCAGTGGAAAGTACAGTGTGAAGACTGAGGGACTACACTTTAGTATTTAAGCATATATTTTTTTATTATTTTTGTGTATTTTTGTATAAGTGTACTATTCGTTTTACAAAATGCTTGTTACTTTTACTACAACTTCCACAGAAAAAACTACAACACTGCACAACTACTTAATATTATGTGGTCCCTCAGTCCACACATACAATCTTAGCTGACGGACGAACTAAAGACACTGCTAAACCAACATCACTCAGTTTCTATTAGCGGATTTAGTGGGTAGGTTTACTCAAGAACTGAACATAAGCCGGCTGCCTCTCGATGGTCTACTGATAATGATAATTTTATTGAGTTTATATAACTACGTGAATAAAATACTTACCCCAGAAACCTTCACGCCACCATGATGACTGATGATTTTGGCGCGAAACCCAAGAGAATCAATATCATAATTCGCGATGTAAGGTGAATAAAAAGGCCGGATGTTACGAATAATAATTTTGAGTTTTTTTAGTTTCGAACGATAGGTTAATTTTTGCCCTAAATTCGCCTATTAATGGCTTCTTTTAATTAAGTCATAGCCAAAACTGCTAAAGTCTATAATTAATACTTCGCAAAGTTAGTTCCATGAAAACAAAGAGTTACGTTTAAAACGGTACCTACCAATGAAAGGCGTTATCAGTCAGTAATTCAAATGATCTAATAATTTCTAGAAATAAGCAAACGCCCCTTTCATCGGTGATATTAAAATTTTGCGCTGCGCTGACAACTTGACTTGTGTCCTCCGCAACCCCAAAAAATCCCAATGAGAGGCGCGGGAGCTTGCGTAGTTTGCCGCTTTTTAGCGATGTATCGCTATTTAACGTCTTTTTTGCAATGCAAGACATAAAAAAATATATTTATTTAATTTAGGTACGGACAAGCATGGCTTTCTATAATAGTATATTAGTTGTAAAAGTAGTAACAATACAACGCTTAAAGGCCGCTAAATGATTCTAACTGCTTTTTAGTTAGGTAAGAGCGTAATTACCGCCATTTAGTTAAGTCTATGCAAGGTATTATACTCCAACGTAACCAAGCTAAAAGGCCGCTAAAATACTTTTGCTGCCTTTTAGCTTATTGTTAAATAATAACGGTTTTTTAGTTTAGCATTGATGGTAAAAATGTTTGATCGATCCAAACGTTAAAGTAGTATAGCTGCCTTTTAATCTAGTTGGGCTGTTTAGCGGCCTTTATGCGATGTGAAGTATATATTTTTTGTATTTAGCTGCCTTTTTAAAAAAAATATATCGAAAACGGTAAAAGATAGAATAACCGTTCCTAGACAGATCGATAGAGTTTTTTTTTTATATACTATAACATTTAAAAAGTGAAAAATGACCAAATATCATTTAGCGGCCTTTAAGCTTATAGAAGGCAGAACGGCATGTTTGAAAGATTTCATAAATCATTGAAAGATGCATTAAAAGCACGTTTACTGTACAGGGAAAAGTCATAGACAGACGAATTAGATATCAAAGGTTATTTTGGGACTCTGCGCGGCATGTTATAACCACAGTGGTATTAGCGCAGCCCAGTGAACACTAGAACATACTTTACCATGATTTACTTTACCATGAGATTTTTGTTGTGAAACGGCTACCAAAAAATATATCACATTGATCAACCTAATTATATATATAGCAAATCTCAGGCAAATCATCGAGAATTCGCGACCTAAGCTCAAGTTGAATAGGGATACTGGACAAATTGTTGGTTCCTACGGATTTAGATACGTGCAGTCATGTATCTATTTGTGAGAAATGACATGGTATGGAAACCTTTAACTCCTACTTATAAAGGTCCATACCAAGCCACTAGTAGATTACTTAAAAAAACTGTCATACAGTAAGCGGAAAGTCATCACATCACAGCACCAGCCTATATTAGTCCACTGCTGGACACAGGCCTCTCCAAAAGGAGGATTTTGCCATAATCGCCACGCTTGGCAGGCGGGTTGGCGATCGCAGTTTGGCCAATTGTGGAGAGGAGACGCTGCTGCCCGTCTTCTTATGGCGGTTCTCCTGTAGTCGCCTCTTACGACACCTATAGGAACGTCAATCAAACATTTTAATAGACAGTCTAAAGCCAGCCTACCTCCTAGTTACCAGAATATGAAAACAATATGGAAATAATAATAATAAAATTCATTTATGCAAGTGACTATTGACTCATTTTGTTAGTGTGTACTTATTACTATGTTAATAAATAAAATAAAAACAACTTAAAATTATTGATTATATAAATATTAACAAAGAAATAAACTAAGTAAATACAGAAGAAAAGTCTAGTTCAAAAAGTGTGTTGCAACCAGTACGATTTTTCCTGAATTAAAATCTGTAATAATATTTAAAATCTTTGTCACGTTGTAATTATTTCTAGGTGTTGGGCACTGTAAATCTTGACTGTGTTACGTTTGAATCAACGAGAAACGTTAAAATATAATAGTTAATTTGAAAATGGGAACCTATCAGCACAAAGATTGAGTAATTAACGCTCAGACTCAAATTAGCATCAACGGCGAAATTACAAAATCAAATAAATGTATTCACCATTGTGTTAATTGTCATCATAACATTATTGGGCATACTCGTAGGTATAAACCTAACTACCTAAACTAATGCCATACGACGAAATTGTTTGGACCGCATTACAAAATGGTTGAAAGAAACAACTATAGCGGTGACACCAAAGTCGTTCATGTACTTACCTCGTTCTGTACAATAACTGGAAAGCCGGGACTAGTGTAAAGACAAACAATAATGGCCTTACTACAAAAAAGATGGACTAGGGTTAAACACTTTTCTAAAATTAGTCAACCAATTTGAAATGTTGACCCATAAGACATTCGAGAAATTTTTTCGACGACCTCCGTAGCCGAGAGGCGAGCACGCCGGACTTTAAATGGCACCGCCATTTCTGAGGTTCCGGGTTCGATCCCCGGTCGGGTCAATGTAGAAAATGAACTTTTCTATATGGTCTCGGGTCTGGGTGGTGTGGTACCGTCGTTGTTTCTGGTTTCTCAAACACAAGTGCTTTAGCTACTTACCTTAGGATCAGAGCAATGTATGTGATGCTGTCATTGACTTATATATTACTGATGTTGTCCAATATTTATTATTTATTTATTTTTAATTGGTTGACTAATCTTTAGACAAGTGTTTAAACCTAGTCTATCTTTTTGGAGTAAGGCCATAAGTATTTTGTTTTTAAAAGCAAAAAAGTTGCAATGTACAATATTGTGTTTCTATGTCTAAGTATAGTTAAAATGTAATTCTGTGTATATATAAGCGTGGCGTTGTTGTGAAGGGTGCTGCCGGATCCGAGGGTTTATATTTTTTATTATTTCAGAATACGCCTTCACAATAACTACTTACCTATGCATTGTAAAAAAATATGATTCATTTCAAGAAATATTACATGCGACTTTACATAGGTAAGAATTCATAATTAAGGAAAGTGTTGAACGTACAAGAATTAATGTGTATGTAACTTTAAGTAAGAATTATGTCTAAGGGATTGTTTCAACATGTACCTACATATAAAGTGCCAAATAGCTATGTAACAGATAAATTATATATAATGTCATATAGTGATATTTGAGGTTCGTGAAACGCAAATATTGAGTTTATCCTTCAGCTAAGTTAAAAATAGCTTATTCAGAACACATAGGGCTTTATTACAAAATAGACAGACTATAGGTTTAAACCATGTTCAAAAAAATAATTAACCAATTTAAAATGTTGACACATCAGACATATCTCGGTAATAATAAATATTGGACAACATCATCACATACATTGCTCTGATTCTAAGGTAAGTAGCTAAAGCATTTGTGTTATAGAAATCAGAAACAACGACGGTACCACGACACCCAGACCCGAGCCAATATAGAAAAGTTCGTTTTCTACATTGACCCGACCGGGGATCGAACCCGGAACCTCAGAGATGGCGGCGCCATTTAAAGTCCGGCATGCTCGCCTCTCGGCCACGGAGGTCGTAATAATGACCCAAAATATGGGTATTATTTTATAACTAAATATTATTTAGTTGGCTAATCTTTAGACATGGTTTAAATCTAGTCTATCTTTTCTGTTATAAGGCCGATACAGACTACATGGTGAAACAGGCCCTAAATGTGTAACTAGATAAATAATACATATAAGTAAAGTCGGGAAATAAAAAAACTTTAATTTTGTTAGAAAACATTTACTAAGCAATATTGTCGTGAACATTGTTAAAAAGAGCTTCACCTTAACAAGAATTCGTTTCTAAAAATAGATTTGTATGATTTCCCCTTAAGCATTGGAACGTAGGTTAGTGACGACAATGTAAAAATTTAGGCAACAGTAAAACTTTGTGTATTGTTATTGAGAATTGTAACGTTGCATTTTTAGCGAACTCGACGATACGCGATAACCAGCGAATAGTCAAATGGAGTTGAATAATGGCGCAATTTCACTAGTCGATCGGGTCCGCATGCGGCGTGAGGAAGATTTCTGGAACGCATGCCACAGGGCCCGCATTCGGGGAACCGTTTTAATTCGTCGATAGGGTCCGCATGCGGAGTGCGAGAGATTTCTGGAACGCGTGCCACAGGGCCCGCAATATAATAAATATTTGACTCAAGACCCGGAAGCAAGCTTTATATCGACTAATGAATTTCATTGGCCGATAGCACGGTCGGTATAATGCATGCGGAGAATCCCCGCAGGCGTTGTACCGAACGCGTATCGACTTGCAACTTTCATTCAGTGTTGCCAGATGGTATATCTAAGAATGCGGTGTTGCGTACTAAAAATTACAGTGTTTTTGTCATAAATACAGTAAAAACTAACAAAAAAATACAGTATATTTTACAGTGCAAATAAAACAAACTTTTAATACTATTTAGATAGTGGTTTATTCAAAATGCTGAAGCCAATTTTTTAAGTTAATGTCACTGAGCCACTCATCTCGGAATTTTTGTTTATAGTGCCGTTTCTTAGTTTTTTTTGGGGTTGACGGTCCACTTTTATTGTCACCTGAAGAACTCATGGTCAATTTAGATGTTTTACTTAGATGAACAACTTAAATCTTTTTTTACACGCTTGCACGTACGTATAACACTAATAATACTGCCCTCGCCGATCTTCTAAAACGTAACTAATTTGAAAGACACACTATTACATCAAACTGTAGTTGTTAATATATTCATTCCTTCTAGCCGGGTAATACGTTTTGATGAATGAAAGACTGAATGGGGATTCCCCCTACATATCTACTCCACTCTTGCAATAAGTCGCGTTCATAAAATAAAAATATTAAAGATGCGTTTATTTTAAAGAAATGAATCAAACTTGTTTCATAAAAAAATACAGTGCTCTCCATACACTGTATTTATAACAATACAGTGTACAGTAGATGGCTTAAAAATACAGTAGATCCACTGTAATTACAGTGAATCTGGCAACACTGCTTTCATTGGTCGTTATCTCGCATGCGGGGAGTCCCCGCATGCTGTATACCGAACGAGTTATCGACTAATGAAAATGCGCCATAATGATTATCGGGTTCAGTAGTATTTTATTTTTTTATTTATAAAAAATCTATGTCTGATGTAGCGGCACAGTGTAGCGCTTATATTTACAAAAATGATGAGTTGCAATGGTAACGTGACTGGATTGACGCCGCAGGTTCGAGTCTCGGCAGTCGCACACCACACAGACTCCCGTTCGGAACTTATTTAATTAGAGGCTATACTTTATTGGAGTCAGATATTATGTGAACAATTAAATATACGAGTACAGACCTTTCTTTACCACATGTCTACCGTTTCATTTATCGCTAAAGAGAATTCCCTCGGCCAATGAAATTCATTAGTCGATATAAAGCTTGCTTCCGGGTCTTGAGTCAAATATTTATTATATTGCGGGCCCTGTGGCACGCGTTCCAGAAATCTCTCGCACTCCGCATGTGGACCCTATCGACGAATAAAAACGGTTCCCCGAATGCGGGCCCTGTGGCATGCGTTCCAGAAATCTCCCGCACGCCGATAGCACGGTCGGTATAATGCATGCGGAGAATCCCCGCAGGCGTTGTACCGAACGCGTATCGACTTGCAACTTTCATTCAGTGTTGCCAGATGGTCTATCTAAGAATGCGGTGTTGCGTACTAAAAATTACAGTGTTTTTGTCATAAATACAGTAAAAACTAACAAAAAAATACAGTATATTTTACAGTGCAAATAAAACAAACTTTTAATACTATTTAGATAGTGGTTTATTCAAAATGCTGAAGCCAATTTTTTAAGTTAATGTCACTGAGCCACTGAGTAGTCCGATTTCATTCATTCCTATTTTGTTAGAAAGAAGATACTTAAAACATTGTCTCGTAAATATATCATGCTTATCGGTTAATAATGGCTTCGGCAACTGTTCCATAACGAAGTATCACCTAATAAAAACATGCGTTGTACTACGCAACGTATGCTAGTGATACATGGACATCCCGTGTTCTGGATTGCTGTCCACGCATCTCAAACGTACGGCCTGCTATGCCAAGCCTCAAGCACAGGGAATGGGTGATCCTGTACATACAGGATCACCACAGACTGGCAGACTGTGCAATGTGAGCTTAGGGCCCCGTTCTGCACTCCCTAGTCTGCTAGAAGCGAAGAAGTTGAGCGTGGCGTAACTAGCTCTCCTCCTCCCTCTTCTTCGACTTCGGATCGGGTCAGCCAGGGTTTATGCTTCCTAGCCCGACCGGCAGCCACCCTTTGCGACGACATGGCGTCGCCACAAAGGCCGCCGTCATACTCCCTCCCTCTCGCTGCCCAGCGTAGCTCAAACTATACTGGGAAGCGAGAAACATCACCAACCGCAGGGTCAGCATCCCGCGGCCTACCTCCACCGCGTAAACGCCGCGGCCGCATCAGGTCGCTGAAGACAGGGAGAACGGCGCACCTTATCACCGACACTCCTCCTCCTCCGCGACCACCGACTAGACAGCACGAGTGGGGAGCCCTCACCCCCCACAAGTTCCACCCCAAGACGCATCCACGAGCGGGCCGGGAGCGTCTCCCACCGTGGGTTCTAAGCCCCCCCCCCCCCATCACACCAAGATGTGAACCCGTCGGGAGGGCCTTCTCCGAAGTAAAAGATACTTTTCTTAATAAACGTGCTTTATCGCAGTCCACAGCGTTGGTATGTGCCCAAAAAGACAGTATGATCCTGATGATGATGTATACCAAGTTCTTGTAGTCTATTTTTACCAGACTGCCAAACGAGGGTTATGTTTTTCGAGCGTATGTATGTATGTAAGTATGTCTATTTCTTTGGCACGCCCTCCAGCCTCAACCGTTTAACGGATATTAAAGTATAATATATCAATAGATATTTCAATTGTGGGAGTGACAAGGGGTATGTTATTTCCCGAAATTCCCGCGGGGACAGAACTTACGCGGGAAAAACGAATCTGCAATACTGATAAACCGATTTTAAAACATTCTCTTATCAGCTATGGGTCACATATTTTCAGCGCTAATAGTATTCACTTCTTTATTTTCCAAAATTCCTACGGGAACAGGCAAAAAAATACACTGAAAAAATAGGAAAGAAAAACCGTTTAATGGATTTCAACATATGATATGTCATAAGATTCGTCTCAGTTGTGGGAGTGACATAGGCTTTGTTATTACCCGGAATTCTTATTGGTACATGAATTAAACGGGAAAAACCGATTTTACTCTCGAGCTAAAACCTTTTTTTTTCTTTTGATGCCTCAGACTGCAAATTGATTCTTTAAAACTTGTTTTCGTCTTTTAAGTTCACTTTTTACGCAGTCGGGTTTTTTGATTTTTGAATTAATTATTTTTTTAAAGGAACACATTAATAATAGAACAGGTCAAGATTTGGTTCCTCATACCCGCGCACATCATTGCTTACCTGAACCTCGATAGTTCATAGCATACTTTGAATAAAGATAATAATTATTTAAGATTACATTACAAATGTATAGTTTACTAATTTTGACACTTGTAGTATAAGACGATATTTCTTGCCTTATAGTCAACGGAAAAATATATCCTATAAATTTAAATTCTCTTGAGAATGTCGAAAAAGTTTTTTTAAGCATAGACTGCTGTATCTTTTTTAACGTACGTTAACTAAAGTTTGTTATTTCACAGCTTTGAGCAACTGTAGACTTGAGCATTTCCGAGATAAAAGGTTTTGGCAGACAGACAGATAGACAACAAAGTGATTCTATAAGGGTTCAGTTTTTTTTTCCTTTTGAGGTACGGAACCCTAAAAAACTAACGATTGTTGATATGTATATATAAAATTATACATATTAATTGAATCATTGTTGATTTGGCAACCGCACCAGTCACTTGTATCTGACATGTCCTTGCCCTGGCAGTCAAAAGCAGCCGACCTAAAGAGTAGGTTGCTGCATTTGTTGGACACGAAAGTGCTATCCGACTGTTTATTCCTGGTGGGTAAAGGGAATGGACAGCTTGTTAAGGGACACAAGGTCATCGTATCTGCAGCTTCCACTGTCCTTCAAGATATGCTTGAAGCAGCTAAAGGAGATCACCCCGTGATTACTTTAACTGAAGTCGAGCCTGACATTTTTCAGTTGTTGTTAAAGTGAGTACAGTTCATTTTCGAGAACAATAATTGTGTCAAAATTAGCTTCTTAGTGGTGTTTTCCATTCAGATTGTTTTAGTTCGCTAAACAAAGCGATCTAAACAATCAAATTTATCTTGTAGGTAAGTCCCTTGTACCGAAATCTATCCGAATGAGTACTATGGATGCTCAGCGATATCTTGTGATTTCCAACTTTTATTTGGGATTTCTCGTCCTAACGTTTTGGGCCAAAACTATACCGTGTTCAATTTTCACTTCATTAGCATGATAGCATTACAATAATGCGAGAATTCATATTTCGATTAAAACATTATGAGTTCGGGGCTAAGACGTGTTGAAATGAATGTTTTTGATGTCAAAAGCGATTTATTTTATTGTTAACATTAAGTGTTTTTTAAACTTAATTTTGCAATGACATCTGCAAAATCGCTTTTCCTTGATTAATACTTAATTTTTCTTATGAACGCAGGTACATCTATACGGATGTCATCGACGTTAACGCCGACACAGTCTGGGATCTGATCACGGCAGGGAGAACTTACAAGTTAAGTCATATGGTAAAGCTGTGCTTAAATATATAGCCACTAGCTTGACTCCGGAAAATGTTCTCAAAGTTTACGATTTCGCTCTTCATTTAAATGAAAATTTCGAACACGATGTTAAGGAACAATGTGAAGAAGTATGTATTATATATTTTTTTTTAGAATTTTGGATTCGAATTTGTCACCTTTTAATATTTCAAAATTTTTTTAGGTAATTAGGACTAAAACAAAGGAAGTGCTCACTGGCAGTAGCTTTGAAAAATCTTGTCTTGATGTAGTTGCGGCGGTGTTCTCACTGGATAGTTTGGATATAGACAGCGAGTTGGATCTTCTAAACGCAGCCGATCGCTATGCAAAGCACTGCTCAAAATGCGAGAGTAAGTATGACTCATGTTTTATCTAACATTATTTTTTTATAATATCGCGTTAGCAGACAAAATTCACCTGTATATCTATCGCCGGATTATAAACGCTAAGTCTGATCAGTGATATAACAAATATTTTAGAAAGTCAACTTGATTTGAGGGAGGGAAGGGCGGTGCTCTTTGCATGTGACTGTGTTTGTCCTCAGATTGTGGGTTACAGGTGGTGTAATTGGGGTTCCCTATGCCGGCGTAACTAAGCGGAAGTTGTAAGCAAAATAATTACATTAGAATAGTTTGTAACGAGATTGCTACCATCATGTACCTTATTTTTGAGTTCCCGATATTTCGGCACTGTTGCAAGCGCCATGATCACGGAGTAACTGATTACATTTTCATAATTATAAAGTCAACTTTGTTTTCAGAAGCTGATAATGATTCCCTGACTATTCGAAATGTCGTGGAAAAAATTCGATTTCTCACTCTGACTACAGAAGAATTTGGAAAAGGCCAAACCTCCACGTCTCTGCTGTCTAATTCTGATGCCTGCGCCATACTTTATAACATTGTTTATCATAATTCAAAGGTGCCAATGCCCAATGGGTTTTCGCAGAGTAGAGATGCAAGAAAAAAGGTAGGTATTTTTTTATAAATCTTTGTAAATTAGTTTGAATGTAAAATTTCTTAAGTATAGCTTTAAGGCTCATGAGCATCCGTACAAGTAATTAGTAGGGAACGATACTCTCAAGGATGTGGACAAATAGAACTCAGACAGAATTAAGTTCCGTCTGGGTTAGGTAATATCAATTTCGACAAAGGGGTAACAAGATGAATTCAACCCAGCTCGGCAGCTTTATAGAAACTAATTAGTGATATCCGTGAGAGGCTAATGACTTAAGTATAAAATTTCCAGTGTTGACTAAGACACTGAGACGTGGTGCTTTGACAATTGAACTTTAAATAAGTTAAATGGAAGCCTGTAGCGTTGGCAGGACACAAACCTGATAAACTGTAAAAGTTGCCAGAAGACACTGGATGCAAACAAAACAAAGCCGCTTGCTGTAGCATTCTATTAGAAAGCCTTTGCCTGGCAGTGGACTTCCAAAGACTGATGATGATTATAAATAAATAAATTCCACAATACCACCGATCAACAAGCCCCAAATTAAGCAGAGCTTATACTATGGTGACTAGGTAAAATGCTCGTAAACATCACACAAACATTTGCTCCTTGCGGGATTTGAACCCGCTACCTCCAGGCTTTTTAGTACAGAGCACAAACCACTGACGGTCGACTGATGAAAGTGCTAACTAATTAGTACATTCATCAGCATTTTCACTAGTCTCTAGGCGTTAACGGTAAGATATATGGCCGTCATTGGCCTTTGCCTTAAGAGATTTCAGTGATCGGCTCTGGGCCTTAATTTTTGTCTCGTCCAGTTTTACTAAAGAATGATAACCATAGTACTAGATCCTCGAGTGACTCGGCTAAAACAGTTCTCAGGGCCCTAACCATGAACTGTTAAAACAATCACAAATCTGTCAAACATTATCATTTCTGTCAAATTTTGTATGAAATGACGTACCAAAATTGACAGATTTGACAACTTTGAGATTGTTTTTAGAGTTCATGGTTAGGGGGCAGGTATCAAATTGTCAAATAAGGTACTTGGTAAAAGGTCTGTGACACACCAGCAGGGCTATTGTGTAAAACAAAACACTAACTGACGCACTCAGAGACGTCACTTTACTTAAATGGTTACATTAGAAAACCTAATACTAAAAACTATTTATTTATTATATCGGGTGTAAAAAAAGGCTTAAAGAAGCCAAATACCACATATTCTACGTATTATTACGATCATTTTTTTCTTTTACACTATACCTGGGATATGACGGGTTACCGAGTTAATGGCAGTCAAAGTTACAATTTTTTTTCAAAGATTTTTTACAAAATTGACTTCTGTTTGATAATACTAAACTTTTTTACAAAGAAACATGATCCGCTTACACACACAGGCATAGTCTGTGGCGTGCGCGCTATACATTGCGGGTTAGAAATAAGTTTTTTTTTATACCTACCCAAAAATAAAAGTCATTTCCCAGCAATTATTTTTTGCATTCTACTTGATTTTATGTATAGAATTCGTGGTTTAAGGGTTCGTTAAGCCTTTTTTTACACCCTGTATATTGTTAAAGAAACAAAAATATTTATCCACACTTTATTTTTAATAGACGTCTCAGAGTGTATCAATAAAACTTTTCAAAGTCACATCGTTTTAAGTTGACATAATTAAATCGACATAATTTCAGGAAATGAAAATCATCTTCCATGTGCCCGATATTGAAAATTTATTGAATGAAAACAATCCGAAGAGTTCTTCAACATATGAATTGCAAAATTTAAAATGGAAAATTGTGGTTAACAAGAAGTTTATAGAATTCATAAATTATTTGTCTATTTATGCCTATTGCAACTGGGAAAGTGGGTCTGATAAATGGTCGTGTAATGCAGAGGTAAAGATTAAGCTTCTACGAACCAACAAAGAGGGGCCAATGTCGAAGTCATATACGCATATCTTCAAAAGGTACCTTCTTTTGTTTTGAATATCTACATAAACCGCATTTTTTTAAAATATTACTCAACATCATATTATTATACTTACATGGCTCTGATCCTAAGGTGCCTAATGTTAAGTAGGTAACTAAAGCACTTGCGTTATAGAAATCAGAAACAACGATAGTACCACAACACCCAGACCCGAGAAAATACAAAAAACTTCCGTTATCTGTAACGCATACCTATCAACACACGCATGCAGAACTAGATTTAGGTTTTTAGGGTTCCGTAGTCCTGACAAAGGAACCCTTATAGTTTCGTCATTTTCGTCTGTCTGTCTGTCTATCCGTCCGTGGTTTTGCTTGGAGACTGTTGATCCTAGAGAACTGTAATTTTGTGGAAATATGTATATCAATCATGCCAACAAAGTGGTAGATTTTTTTTTTAAATTATGATGATGATGATGAAATTGTAGCTGCATAATTAACGTAACTAATAAATATCACAAATTATTAATCTCATTAGTTTAATATGTTTTTAAAACTGATGAACATTGAAACAAGAGCTGTCGGTGTAAGCAGCGTTCACTTTGCCATGTCCTCGATTGCGGTATGACGTTTATTATGCGTTACTAAAATCAATACAAATAATAAAAATGTAACGGATCGCTGTCTGTACATGGAAGATATACGAGCAAAATATTATTAGGACCTTTATTAACGCAAATGGCAAGTAAAAAAATATTGTTAGAATTTTTGTCCGTTTGTCTGTGCGTTCGTGCACGCTAATCTCAGAAACGGCTTATCCGATTAACCTAGGGTTGTCACTAATATATTTTGGTATGCTTCATTTAACATTACTACCAAAAAGATAGACTAGTGTTAAACACTTGTCTTAAATAAGTCAACTAATTTGAAATGTTTGTTAATAATATGTCTCGATTCTCGAATGTCTTTAACCAATTTAAAATGTTGACACATTTAGACATTCGAGACATTTATTAAAAAACATATCAAATTGGTTGACTAATCTTTAGACAAGTGTTTTACACAATTCTATCTTTTTTAGTCAGGCCCTTAATATATGTTTCATTTTAATAGGTTCTTATCTTAAAAAGTTGTGCCAATTTAAAGAATCACGTCGAACATTTGTTAAACTATCTATCTAGTCGTTTTCTGTTCAGTAGCATTGACTGAAACATTACTAAACTTGATAATAATGGTCTATATACAATTATGAATATATAATTATTATTACTAATCTATAAATGTAACGGTTCGTATTTTGAAAAATTAAAGAGACTTTGATAATTGATTTTTGGGGGCACTCTATAATCGATACTGAAGCCCGAACTGTAATTATTTTCATTTTTGTCTGTCTGTCTGTCTGTATATTGGCCGCGCATCATGCTGCAACTACGTGGTTTTAACTAATATATTGTGGTAAGCTTCACTTAACATTTAGTGTTTGTTTCATGACGGTGGGTTCATAAATAAAAAAAAATGTGCCAATTTAAAGAATCATGTCGAACATCTATTCTTTCTCTTTTCAGTAGCATTGGCTGAAACTTACTAAACTTCATAAAAGTGGTCTATATAAAATTATGATTATATGATAAGGCCTGCCTGCCTGCCTGCACTCGCACCTGGCCGGTTTTTTATTATATATTCACTTAATTATTGATTAAGTTAATTCATTTGTTTCTTATTTCTATAACACATGTGCTTTATCTACTTATTTTAGAATGAGAGCAATGTATGAGTTGTCCAATATTAATGTTTCATTTTTTTTTTACAGTGGTAAACCATATTTGGGGTGGTACTTCATCGAAATCTCTAATTTACTGGATCCCAACAACCATTACGTCAAAGATGGGGCTATAACTTTTGAAATCATCATAAAAACCGATAAACCCCAAAGCGTTTAAGGATCAAAATAAATAATTTACTGTTCACTTAGCTTAAACATGAAAAGTTAATAGTTTTTCCTGTATGTTTAATAAAAATAAAAATTTGTCATTGTGGTTTTCATTTAACTCTATACTAAACATGATTACTAACTACTCAAAAGTCAAAGAATTATCATTAGTCAAAGAATTATTATTACTTTTGAAATCAACATAAAAGCCGAAAAGTCCCAAGGGGTGTAAAGACCAATATAAATTAACAGTTTACTTGGCTTGAAAATGAAAAGTGAATATAATCTTCTGAGTGTTGTATTAAAAAATTACTAGCTATCATCGTTGTTTTTTTTAACTCAATAATAAACATGATTATAATGTTAAAAAAATGCTGAAATATCGGGTATGTATAAACATACCCAGCTTTTTGGCAAATTTAGAATTAAATCCGGATAGTTACGGGGATTCATAATTATTGAATCATATTTATGAAAAAACAGTTATTTTCAATTGTAAATTCTTCAAACAATCACACCCATTAGTTTTTAACAAAGGAAATAATGTAGACGTCTAGATAGTGGATTTACATATTTTTAGGGTTCCGTACCCCTTTGGTAAAACGGGACCCTATTACTGAGGCTCCGCCGCCGTCTGTCTGTCTGTCTGTTCGTCTGTCTGTCCGTCTGTCACCAGGCTGTATCTCATGAACCGTGGTAGCTAGACAGTTGAAATTTTCACAGATAACAACAAATACTAAAAACCAGAATATTATAAATATTTAGAATTAAGATTATAAAATAAAGATTTTTTTTGCTCGTTTTTATTTGTAGATAATGGTTCAGAACCCTTTGTGCGCGAGTCCGACTCGCACTTGGCTGGTTTTAGACTAGATCAGCTTTGTTATTGTATAATATAAATGGTTCTCGTTCGACCAATGGTTGCCTGGTAGAGAATGCCTTAATTAAGGCATTAAGTTCGCCAATTGTACATTAATTTCGTGAAATAAAGAATAAAATAAATAAATAATTCTAGTTTCATTTTAGGGGTTCTGTCACCAGAATGTATCTTATGAACCGTGGTAGCTAGACAGTTGAAATTTTCACAGATGATGTATTTCTGTTGCCGCTATTAAAACAAATACTAAAAACCAGAATAACATAAATATTTAAGGGGGCTCCCATACAAAAATCGTGTTTTTTGCCGTTTTTGTAGATAATGGTACGGAACCCTTCGTGGCGAGTCGGACCGTACTTAGCCGATTTTTTTTTTAATTTATATATTATTAATAGTACATTATCCCGCAAAACTGTTTAAACAGTTTGTCTCCAAGATCAAGTTGTTCAAAAGTTCTGGAGTCATTGTGGCAGTGTGGGAGGCTATGTTTAGCAGTGGACGAGTCCTTGGCTGAAATGATGAATGATAATGATGATGTTCGACTTCCAATTTCTAGTAGTCAAAATTATGTAGACTCAAACCAGTTTAATAAAAAACAATGTAATTTTATAAAAAAAAACTAATACCCGACTTCAAAATTAAACTAAAAAACCCGCCAAGTGCGATTCGGACTCGCGCACGAAGGGTTCCGTACCATTATCTTTGAAAACGGCAAAAAAACATGTTTGTTGAATGGGAGCCCTATTTAATATTTGTTGTATGCATTTTTTTAGTATTTGTTGATAAAGCGGCAAGTGCGGCAACAGCAAAACATCATGTGTGAAAATTCCAACTGTCGTATTATCATGGTTCATGAGATACAGCCTGGTAAGAGACGGACAGACGGACAGACGGACAGACGGACAGACGGACAGACGGACAGACGGACAGACGGACAGACGGACAGACGGACAGACGGACAGACGGACAGACGGACAGACGGACAGACGGACAGACGGACAGACGGACAGACGGACAGACGGACAGACGGACAGACGGACAGACGGACAGACGGACAGACGGACAGACGGACAGACGGACAGACGGACAGACGGACAGACGGACAGACGGACAGACGGACAGACGGACAGACGGACAGACGGACAGACGGACAGACGGACAGACGGACAGACAAACAGACGGACAGACGGACAGACGGACAGACGGACAGACGGACAGACGGACAGACGGACAGACGGACAGACGGACAGACGGACAGACGGACAGACGGACAGACGGACAGACGGACAGACGGACGGACGGACAGACGGACAGACGGACAGACGGACGGACGGACAGACGGACAGACGGACAGACGGACAGACGGACAGACGGACAGACGGACAGACGGACAGACGGACAGACGGACAGACGGACAGACGGACAGACGGACAGACGGACAGACGGACAGACGGACAGACGGACAGACGGACAGACGGACAGACGGACAGACGGACAGACGGACTGACGGACAGACGGACAGACGGACAGACGGACAGACGGACAGACGGACAGACGGACAGACGGACAGACGGACAGACGGACAGACGGACAGACGGACAGACGGACAGACGGACAGACGGACAGACGGACAGACGGACAGACGGACAGACGGACAGACGGACAGACGGACAGACGGACAGACGGACAGACGGACAGACGGACAGACGGACAGACGGACAGACGGACTGACGGACACACGGACACACGGACAGACGGACAGACGGACAGACGGACAGACGGACAGACGGACAGACGGACAGACGGACAGACGGACAGACGGACAGACGGACAGACGGACAGACGGACAGACGGACAGACGGACAGACGGACAGACGGACAGACAGACATACGGACAGACGGATAGACGGACAGACGGACAGACAGACGTACGGACATCGAAGTCTTAGTAATAGGGTCCCGTTTAACCCTTTGGGTACGGAACCCTAAAAACGAAAAATGTTTGTTTTAGTCAATATTATTTTTCTTTAGGTTAGATTAGTACTATACTAGCATAGCCAAACCACTGAGGTCCGTAGTTATACAAGGTATTAAATTTACGTCGATCGGAATGTAAAAATTTTTGAATACAAAACAAGTATATATGTAGGTAGATCATGATTAACAGCTAGCGGCATGTTGTTAGGTACTAGCAACGATGACAAAAGAATTGGACAAACACGTAGGTATTGTTCGATTACTAATTCACATTAAAATCATAAGTATTTTGAAGAGAACTGAGGAAAAGCACTTTAATCTTATTATTGAATATTTTAACCGAAGAAAAAACGGAGGAGGTTCTTAAGTCGACGCGTATTTTTTTTTTGTGTATGATCACGCATAACTTCTCACATATTAAGCCGATTTGATATTTATTTTTTATTTGAAAGAGTATACCCCGAAGTTGGTCCCATATAAATGTGATAAAGCAAACCTAAGAGTAGGAAAAAAAGAAGCTGATTGATTGTTCAATCACTGATTGTATTAAAAAAAAACATACCCTAAGGGTGGGAAAATAGGGTTGATTTCTTGTTCATTCTCAGATTTTCATGCCGGTTTTATATCCACAGAAAATAATGAAATAAAAAACCGGCCAAGTGCGAGTCGGACTCGCGCACGAAGGGTTCCGTACCATTTAAAAACTGCAAAAAATCACTTTTGTTGTATAGGAGCCCCCTTAAATAGTTATTGTATTCTGTCTTTTAGTATTTGTTGTTATAGCGGCAACAGAAATACATCATCTGTGAAAATTTCAACTCTCTAACTAACACGGTTCATGAGATACAGCCTGGTGACAGACGGACAGACAGACGGACGGACAGACAGATGGACAGCGGAGCCTCAGTAATAGGGTCCCGTTTTACCCTTTGGGTACGGAACCCTAAAAAGCCAGCTATTGAGAGTTAAAATATGTTCACTCGCACCGATTCCAAAAAGAACTGATTAGGTATACATACATTAGTTAAAGAACTTAGTTATTAAGGTTAAATGAAAAATAACTAATTATTTTGTGCTTTTCAGTTTTGCGGCGGTTAAATTTTTTTGTCGTCAATTCATCCCGTAATTTTGTGGGTAGTTCATTTTATATGAGTCGAGGGCACAACATAATAAGATGTTCGTCTACCATATTCATTGTTTACGCGAACCGAGCGGCGACTCAGCTGACGTCGAGCTACCGATCGGGTGTATACAGAATGTTCCCTTTGTGGCTGATTATCTATATCTATACTTCCAATTCCTGTTCTGCGGTGTCCTTGTAGACATATGTGATAAAAATTGGCATGTTTCATTCAGCTACTCTAAATGTCTTCCTCTTTTGCACTTTGACCCATTCACTGTAGGATTCCGCAGGTTGTTTACTATTTGTTTAACTGATTTCGCTAGCATTTGGACCAATCAGATGTTGCATGGTACTTACAAGTGAGCGTGGTGACGTAGTACTTATTATTATACTATTGTGACCTAGTCCATCGCTGCGCAGAACCGGTTTCCCGTGCTGGCGAGTCAACGCGCGCACTGTGTATGTAATAGTGGTGGTCACGATTCTTGAAGTAACATTCATTTTATTTGACTGACACACCACACACAAGTTTTACAAAGGGAGTTCTCTGTCTAGACAGAGAACTCCCTTTGTAAAACCGACTAATCAGGGACAGCCTTCGAAGTGTTGACAATTTAACGCTCGTTAGATTATAATCTGAATGTTACGGTTCACAATATTTCATTAGCTTACAATCTCGCGAGTTAGACCGTTTTTATAATTTATTGTTTGCGTACTGGTTGCTGCCGCAGTCGCGTTTTGAAAGGAAGATTTAATAGAGTTAAAAACATCAGTTGGCAAAGACATCTCGCCAATTTGCCACCATTTTACCTTTTTTAATTTTGTATAAAGAACGTCTTAATCAACTACCTGTTTATGTACACACTGTATTCTGCAAAGCAGCCGTTATCTCGCCGAGTCGTCGATGCAAGCGAGAATGATAACTCGGTGGTATGCCAGTGCGATATCTAATACTGTCGTGTACGGACGTAATGTGGGGAAACAAGTAAAGAAGTGGTCAATGCAAGATTTTTATTTCGTTATTTTATTAAATTTGTTTTTAATCCTAGTGTACTCTGTTATACCACACATTAGCCCGTGCTCACTGAGTGTTTCTAAGAATAAGTGCTTGAGTGAATCTATGCATTTCAGGTCGATATTTGTATTTGTAGTAGATTATTGATAGTGTACTTTAAATAAAGATAATTATTATTTAAGATTTAATTACAAATAGTTTACAGATCATTACAATTTTATAATAGTTTGTTTTTTCACAGCTTTGAGGGACTGTAAACACAGAAAGATAGACAACAAAGTGATTCTACAAGTTCAGTTTTGTCCTTTCGAGGTCCGGAACCCTACAAAACTAACACGATTATAAATTGAAAGTGTATAAAAAAAACATTGTTAATTTTGCAACCATACATTGTCATGTCATCTGTATCCGACATGTCCTTGCCTTGGCAGTCAAAAGCAGCAGACCTAAAGGGTAGGTTGCTGCATCTGTTTGACACCAAAGTGCTATCCGACTGTTCATTTCTGGTGGGTAAAGGGGATAGTCAGCTCGTTGAAGGACACAAGGTCATCGTGTCTGCAGCTTCCCCTGTCCTTCAAGAGATGCTTAAAGCAGCTGAAGGAGATCACCCCGTGATTACCTTAACAGATATCAAGCCTGACATTTTTCAGTTGATGTTAAAGTGAGTATAGTTCATTTTCGAAAACAATAATTGCGTCAAAATTAGCTTCTATTTAAATGAGTACTATGTATGCTCAGCGAAATTTTGGAATTTTCGACTTTTTTTTTAGTTTTCTTGTCCCAACGTTTTGGGCCAAAAAATATACCGTAATCAATTTTAATTTCATTAGCATGAAAGCAGATTCATATTTCGATTACAATATTATTTGTTTGGGGCTAAGATGTGTGTTATTAGTGGGCTAAGTGTTCAAATGAATGTTTTTGATGTTAAAGGCGGTTTATTTTGTTGTAAAACATTTTTTTTTAACTTAATTTTGCAATGACATCTGCTAAATCAGTTTTTCTTGAGTAATAGTTACTAAATTATTATTTGGACCGCAGGTACATGTACACGGATGTCATCGACGTTAACGCCGACACAGCCGGGGACCTGATCACGGCAGGGAGAACTTACGATTTAAGTCATATGTTAACGCTGTGCTTTGAATATATAGCCACTAGCTTGACTCCAGAAAATGTTCTTAAAGTTTACGATTTCGCTGTTCGTTTAAATGAAAATTTTGAAGATGATGTGAAGGAACAATGTGAAGAAGTATGACATTTTTTTTTCAATTTAGAATTTTGGAATCGAAATTGGTAATTTTTATTAAATTTTTTTTTAGGTTATTAGGACTAAAACTAGGGAAGTGCTCAGTGACAGAAGTTTTGAAGAATCTTGTCTTGATGTGGTTGTGGCGGTGTTCTCACTGGATAGTTTGGATATAGACAGCGAGTTGGATCTTCTAAACGCAGCCGATCGCTATGCAAAGCATTTCTTAAACGGCGAGAGTAAGTAGTATGTCTCATCTTTTATCTTACATTCCTTTGTTACAATACAATATCGCGCTAGCAGGCAAAAGTCACCTGTGGCTGCTATAAAGTATATCTATCGCCGGATTATAAACATTTAGTGATATGACAAATATTATAGAATGACAACTTTGTTTTCAGAAGCTGATAATGATTCTCTTACTATTCGAAATGTCTTGGAAAAAATTCGATTTCTCACTCTGACTACAGAAGAATTTGGAAAGGGCCATACCTCCACGTCTGTGCTGTCTAATTCTGATGCCTGCACCATACTTTATAACATTGTTTATCATAATTCAAAGGTGCCAATGCCCAATGGGTTTTCGCAGAGTAGAGATGCAAGGAAAAAGGTAGATATTTTTTTATAAACCTTTGTAAATTCGTTTGACTGTAAAATTTCTTAAGTTTAGCTTAAAGGCGCATGGATACTCTCAAGGATGTGGACAAATAGACCTCAGACAGAATTAAGTTCCGTCTGGGTTAGGTAATATCAATTTGACAAAGGGGTAACAAGATGAATTCAACCCAGCTGGGCAGCGTTATAGAAACTAATTAGTGATATCCGTGAGAGGCTAAAGACTTAAGTATAAAATTTCCAGTGTTGACTAAGACACTGAGACGTGGTGCTTTGACAGTTGAACTTTAAATAAGCTAAATGGATGACTGTAGCGTTGGCAGGACACAAACCTGATAAACTGTAAAAGTTGCCAGAAGACACTGGATGCAAACAAAAGAAAGCCGCTTGCTGTAGCATTCTATTAGAAAACCTTTGCCTGGCAGTGGACTTCCAAAGACTGATGATAATTATAAATAAATAAATTTCACAATACTACTGATCAACAAGCCCCAAATTAAGCAGAGCTTATACTATGGTGACTAGGTAAAAATGCTCGTAAACATCACACAAACATTTGCTCCTTGCGGGATTTGAACCCGCGACCTCCAGGCTTTTTAGTACAGAGCACAAACCACTGACGGTCGACTGATGAAAGTGCTAACTAATTAGTACATTCATCAGCATTTTCACTAGTCTCTAGGCGTTAACGGTAAGATATATGGCCGTCATTGGCCTTTGCCTTAAGAGATTTCATTGATCGGCTCTGGGCCTTAATTTTTGCCTCGTCCAGTTTTACTAAAGAATGATAACCATAGTACTAGATCCTCGAGTGACTCGGCTAAAACAGTTCTCAGGTATCAAATTGTTAAATAAGGTACTTGGTAAAAGGTCTGTGACACACCAGCAGGGCTATTGTGTAAAACAAAACACTAACTGACGCACTCAGAGACGTCACTTTACTTAAATGGTTACATTAGAAAACCTAATATTAAAAACTATTTATTTATTATATCAGGTGTAAAAAAAGGCTTAACGAAGCCAAATACCACAGATTCTACGTATTATTACGATCATTTTTTTCTTTTACACTATACCTGGGATATGACGGGTTACCGAGTTAATGGCAGTCAAAGTTACATTTTTTTTTTCAAAGATTTTTTACAAAATTGACTTCTGTTTGATAATACTAAACTTTTTTACAAAGAAACATGATCCGCTTACACACACAGGCATAGTCTGTGGCGTGCGCGCTATACATTGCGAGCTAGAAATAAGTTTTTTTTTTGATACCTACCCAAAAATAAAAGTCATTTCCCAGCAATTATTTTTTTTGCATTCTACTTGGTTTTATGTATAGAATTCGTGGTTAAAGGGTTCGTTAAGCCTTTTTTTACACCCTGTATATTGTTAAAGAAACAAAAATATTTATCCACACTTTATTTTTAATAGACGTCTCAGAGTGTATCAATAAAACTTTTCAAAGTCACATCGTTTTAAGTTGACATAATTAAATCGACATAATTTCAGGAAATGAAAATCATCTTCCATGTGCCCGATATTGAAAATTTATTGAATGAAAACAATCCGAAGAGTTCTTCAACATATGAATTGCAAAATTTAAAATGGGAAATTCTGGTTAAAAAGAAGTTAGAAGAGAAGAAGTTAGAGAGAATAGAATTCAAAAATTATTTGTCTATTTATGCCTATTGCAACTGGGAAAGTGAGTCTGATAAATGGTCGTGTAATGCAGAGGTAAAGATTAAGCTTCTACGAACCAACAAAGAGGGGCCAATGTTGAAGTCATATACGCATATCTTCAAAAGGTACCTTCTTTTGTTTTGAATATCTACATAAACCACATTTTTTTAAAATATTACTCAACATCATATTATTATACTTACATGGCTCTGATCCTAAGGTGCCTAAGGTTAAGTAGGTAACTAAAGCACTTGCGTTATAGAAATCAGAAACAACGATAGTACCACAACACCCAGACCCGAGAAAATACAAAAAACTTCGTTATCTGTAACGCATACCTATCAACACACGCATGCAGAACTAGATTTATTTGGTTTTTAGGGTTCCGTAGTCCTGATAAAGGAACCCTAGTTTCGTCATTTCCGTCTGTCTGTCTGTCTATCCGTCCGAGGTTTTGCTTGGAGACTGTTGATCCTAGAGAACATAATTTTGTGTATATCAATCATGCCAACAAAGTGGTACATTATTTTTATGAAAAATATATTTTTTTACTCTGCGCGTGGCACGACAAGCACATGGCCAGTTTTTTTTTTAATTTTAATCGATTATGTCGACAGACCAAATTAAGATTATTGAATTTCTTCACATTAAATTGTAATTGGAGGAGGTCTATGTTCAGCAGTGGACGTCCTGTGGCTGAAATGATGATGATGATGATGAAATTGTAGCTGCATAATTAACGTAACTAATAAATATCACAAATTATTAATCTCAGTTTAATATGATTTTAAAACTGATGAACATTGAAACAAGAGCTGTCGGTGTAAGCAGCGTTTACTTTGCCATGTCCTCGATTGCGGTATGACGTTTATTATGCGTTACTAAAATCAATACAAATAATAAAAATGTAACAGATCGCTGTCTGTACATGGAAGATATACGAGAAAAAATATTATTAGGACCTTTATTAACGCAAATGGCACGCAAAAAAAGTATTGTTAGAATTTTTGTCTGTTTGTGCGTTTGTTTACGCTAATCTCAGAAACGGCTTATGTGATTTAGATGTAGTTTTCACTAGTGTTGCCCAAATGCAAGAACAAGACGAGACTTAGCCAGTCTTGGTCTTGGTCTTGCGCCAATACACCTGGTCTTGGTCTTGGTCTTGGTCTTGCGCTCCCAGTCTTGGTCTTGGTCTTGGTCTTGCAGCAAGAGTCTTGCAAGTCTTGCAATTACCTATTAGTCTATTACTATTTATTAAAGTTTACTTTAAATCTTAGAAAAACGTATTAGAATTGGAACATTGTGAGCTTGAATTAACATAGCCATAGTAAAGATCAAGCAGATTAATAAATAACTGAAGATTTGATAAGAAATTCGAAAAATCAACTGACCTATATGTCGTTTTCCATGGAAGTAACTGTTTCTTAATAAACATTTATGATTTATAAGCTTACATTTGCTAAAACATGTACAAAAACAAATTAATTACAATAACTTGACTGTATTCTAAATCTAGATTTTTAGGATTACTAAGTTTTAAACCTTTATTTGAGTGGTTTTTCTATAGAAAATATATATGTATTATATATTTTTAGAAAGAGGAGGAAATAGGCTAAGCATTAAATATTTATTAAAGAAGTTTTTATTTTCCTAGAAAAATAAATAAAATAATTAAGGTCGCGTTTTTTTTTTTGATTGATACCTAACACTAACCTCAATAAATATGATGAAATCCAAGAAGTTGTTCATGATTTCTAGCCACAACACAATTCACTAACACTTTAGCTTTCTATTTCACTCATTTGTTTTCTTCAAATCACTTACAATTGATAACAAACCACAATTAATTACGCGCACGAAAAAAAAACGGCCGCGCCGCTGACCCGCCACTAACAGCTGGTATCAAACTTCTAGGACAAATGGCGGCAATGATCGGCTTTGAAACACGATAGCACAAAAAATTCACGATTACCTCTAAATCTGATAACTAAATTGTATTCCTGGATAAATATGCTACAAAGTTATTTAAATTTGATAGCCACACGAACAAATTTAGCTATATTTATCGCTTTAGCAAAACGAAATACACTCATAAAAATTAGGTGAAAGTTGAGTCGAGTGAAAGTTCTAAAACTTTTTCATTAAATATTTTGTAAAATGACAAAAACAAATATGAAAACGTATTGTACGTTAAATTTCCACTAGTATGGGTTACAATTATTACTCAGTTTTTACGTCCTCGCTGCATAAAACGACACAAAACTTTTTGTTTACAAACAATGAAAGCAAAATGGCCGACCTTACAAAAAATTGCAACTCACTCTCGATTTTTAATTAATTTTTGGGTGTTGGCTTTACCCAGTTTCTTTTTTTCGGGTCTATACTGACCTGTTGATAACTAGACTGGCCGTTAATATTCATAGAACGGTAAAAAATAACGAGTTACCGCCATAGACACGGCTTTAAAAGTCATGCCCTCGTAAGCACACCAACGGGTGCGCTGGACGCTACGGGGCTATTTTGAGGTAAGCACACCCTGGAGTGCGCGGGACGCGTCACGGGTTAAAACATAACTATGCATGCACTCAGTTTGATTTTAATAGATATTTTTTTATTCGCTATGTTTATGATATTAGTCGTAATGCGCATAGGTCCAGTTTTTCATATTCTTTGATACAGTTTTTTGCGTCTCATAGAATTCCTAAGCGTACCTACCTATACACCGAACTGTTACACCTAACTACTCAGTGAAATAGCGCTAAGTCCTAGCTGCAAGACGCAAGAGTCTTGCAGCTAGTTCTTGCTCAAGTCTTGCACGGTCAGTCTTGGTCTTGGTCTTGCTAAAAATACGCGGTCTTGTTCTTGGTCTTGGTCTTGCAAAAACGCAAGAACAAGACCAAGACTGCAAGACCAAGACTGAATTTGGGCAACACTAGTTTTCACTAATATATTTTGGTATGCTTCATTTATCATTACTACCAAAAAGATAGACTAGTGTTAAACACTTGTCTTAAATTAAGATTTTTAATACTTATTGATTTAGTTAATTCATTTGTTTCTTATTTCTATAACACATGTGCTTTAGCTAATTATCTTAAAATTAGAGCAATGTATGACTTGTCCAATATTTATTTGTATACATGACATATTTTTTTTACAGGGATAAATCAAATTGTGGTAATGGATATCCTAAGTTTATCGAAATCTCTAATTTACTGGATCCCAACAACCATTACGTCAAAGATGGGGCTATAACTTTTGAAATCATCATAAAAGCCGATAAACCTCAAGGCGTGAGGGGACCAATATAAATAATTTACTGTTCACTTAGCTTAGCTAAAAATGTTTTCTGTGTGTTTAATTAAAATAAAAAGTTGTCATTTTGGTTTTCATTTAACTCTATACTAAACATGATGACTACCTACTCAAAGGTCAAAGAAGGGGGCTATTACTTTTGAAATCAACTTAAAAGCTGAAAAGTCCCAAGGGGTGTAAAGACCAATATAAATTAACTGTTTACTTGGCTTGAAAATGAAAAGTGAATATAATCTTCTGAGTGTTGTATTAAAAAATTACTAGCTATCATCTTTGTTTTTTTTAACTCAATAATAAACATGATTATAATGTTAAAAAAATGCTGAAATATCGGGTATGTATAAACATACCCAGCTTTTTGGCAAATTTAGAATTAAATCCGGATAGTTATAGGGATTCATAATTATTGAATCATATTTATGAAAAAACAGTTATTTTCAATTGTAAATTCTTCAAACAATCACACCCATTATTTTTTAACAAAGGAAATTATGTAGTCGTCTAGATAGTGGATTTACATATTTTTAGGGTTCCGTACCCCTTTGGTAAAACGGGACCCTATTACTGAGGCTGTCCGTCTGTCTGTATGTTCGTCTGTCTGTCCGTCTGTCACCAGAATGTATCTTATGAACCGTGTTAGCCAGACAGTTGAAATTTTCACAGATGATGTATTTCTGTTGCCGCTATTAAAACAAATACTAAAAACCAGAATAACATAAATATTTAAGGGGGATCCCATACAAAAATCGTGTTTTTTGCCGTTTTTGTAGATAATGGTACGGAACCCTTCGTGCGCGAGTCGGACCGTACTTAGCCGATTTTATTATTATTTTTAATTTATTTATTATTAATAGTACATTATCCCGCAAAACTGTTTAAACAGTTTGTCTCCAAGATCATGTTGTTCAAAAGTTCTGGAGTCACTGTGGCAGTGTGGGAGGCTATGTTTAGCAGTGGACGTCCTTGGCTGAAATGATGAATGATAATGATGATGTTCGACTTCCAATTTCTAGAAGTCAAAATTATGTAGACTCAAACCAGTTTAATAAAAAACAATGTAGTTTTATAAAAAAAACTAATACCCGACTTCGAAATTAGACTTAAAAAACCCGCCAAGTGCAGTGTACGTTCGCGCAGCAAAAAGAATCGCCTTTTCAAGGATTGGATGATGCAGATAATTAGTGCCCTATATCGTGTAAATGTGCCCGAAATTTTATATTTGTGCCTCCAACAGCTTCAGATTAATTTAAGAAAAACGGATTCTGCTGCACGAACGTTCGCCCAGCACAATTTTTTTTAATTGATGGGCCTAGCTGTATATTAAATATGCAAAAAGATAGCTTATATACGATTATAAATGTGCCGTGAAAGCCAGATTTGTGCCTCTTAAGATATCAGAGTTATTTAGTTTTTTGCTGGGTGAACGTTTTGGTGATTGCTGTATATCGGAAACGGTTGAACGCACATTCATGATTTTTTGTATACAGATTCGGTACATTTGTGCCTATTTGTGCCGGAATTTTCATTAACATGACTAGCATGGTTCAGATGCAATTCTTTTATTTCCTAAAAAACGGAAAAATGCTCTGGCTCCCGAACGAACAAGACCAAGGACTTCGCGTTAGTTCCGACTGGTAGCCATTGTATATTTACATGATCCTGTAAAGTTTCGCGGGCCTACTACATATCATTTCCGATTTCTTAACGATTTTGTCTTTTTTTTGAGGTTATCTTGAGTGAAATTACTTAGAATACGAAAACACTAGTTTCCTGTGAGCTGGCTTATTACATGCTTCTACAATAATATGAGTGCTGTTTTAAGAATACGTATGCAAAAAATCATGTATGTATACCCATTACTTTAGACAATAACGATAAAAAACCATTCGAAATATTTTTGGTAGATTATCCGACCAAATTGTAGCGAACATTAAAAAGCGGCCGCACGATACATAAAACTATCCTTCCTCACTTGATGGCGTTGTAACGAAAAAATAGTACAGATGCGTACAGAATCATTAAGTTGGAAAATAGTTTATATTAGGGACATGAAATAAAATGTGAATTGTTTTTTTTTGTACATAATAATACACTATAATTTGTAATTTATTATTAAAAATAAATTGTCGACCTTTTGAGATTATAATGAATGATTTTGCACCATAAATCTATACCTAACTACATAGCTGATTAAGCTTGATAGCTTGATGTGCCATTGACAGTATATTTGTTTTTTTTAGTTGGTAAGTCAAGCAATTTGGATAAAAGGAGATAACAAAACAATATTGGTAATTTTTATATTGATTTATTTTTTGTATACAATAATAAACAATGAATAATGGTTAGGTGCTATTTGTACCTTTTAGATGATTAAAACGTGTACAATAAAATTAACATTACAAATAAATAAAAAAGGCAAATTTAACTTAATTCCTAAACACAACAAAAAGTGTTCTAAATATTACATAACAAAAAATTTGGGATGTAGCGGGGCGTATGTTTCCGTTTAGGTGTACAAGCCGACCCTATTGGGTGTTGCATCGACAGGTACAGGCGGCCAGCAACTCTCGCCAGTGGCTCCAAGTAGCTGTAGTGCTCGCAGCGGCCACATCCCGGTAAACCGCGTCGGCGCGCGGGCTAAACCTGGTCGAGGGGGACCTTTTGTGTTTCGGCAGAGAGGTCTGATGCGGATGCCTCTCGCATGAGTAGCACGAAGTCTGTCTTGGCGCAGAAGGCAACCCACGCTGATTAGCAACGGACCTTGGCGGACGCGGCGAGACAGCAAGGCATTTGGAAGGCCGAGGGCGACGATAGAGGTCAAGAGCAATCGTCGGCCAGACACTGCATCCATCTCTTCTCCAGTCGTAGCGGTTCTCCGTTCCACTGGACCAAGAAGGGTTAGGACGAGAGAGTGCATCTGTGTTTGCGCGTACACTTATGCACTTAAATATCTCCTGCGCACCTGACTGCTTCCGAACATGGACTCCGATTTTCAACAACGGAGTTGAAGCAGTCGCCGTGGCCGAAACCGGTCGGAGGATATATATATTAACAAAAAATGGATAATATTGATGGACAAGAAATTTTGTACTTCGTTATCGCTTCAAACAGCTTAATCAGCTATCAAGCTACGTAGGTATAAATAAATGGTAATTTTTGACGAACTCCGTAGCCGAGAGTCGAGCACGCCGGACTAATATGGTGTCGCCATCTCTGAGGTTCCGGGTTCGATCCCCGGTCGGGTCAATGTAGGAAACGAACTTTTCTATATTGTCTGGGGTCTGGGTGTTGTGGTAACGTCTTTGTTTCTTTTTCTATAACACAAGTGCTTTAGCTACTTACCATAGGATCAGAGCAATGATTGTGACGTTGTCCAATATTTATTTATTTTTTATTATTATTTATTTCATTCATTCATTATATAATTTATTTTAAATAATAAATTACAAATTTAAGTGGATTATTAGGTACAAAAAAACAATTCACATTTTATTTCATGTCCCAAATACCTATAAACTATTTTCCAACTTAACAATTCTGTACGCAACTGTACTGTTTAAATTTCGTTACAACGCCATCAAGTGCGGAAGGATAGTTTGATGTATCGTGCGGCCGCTTTTTAATGTTTACTACAATTTGGTCGGATAATCTACCAAAAATATTGTGAATGGTTTTTAATCGTTATTGTCTAAAGTAATGGGTATACATACATGATTTTTTGCATACGTATTCTTAAAACAGCGCTCATATTATTGTAGAAGCATGTAATAAGCCAGATCACAGGAAACTAGTGTTTTCGTATTCTAAGTAATTTCACTCAAGATAACCTCAAAAAAAAGACAAAATCGTTAAGAAATCGGAAATGAAATGTAGTAGGCCCGCGAAACTTTACAGGATCATGTAAATATACAATGGCTACTAGTCGGAACTAACGCGAAGTCCTTGGTCTTGTTCGTTCGGGAGCCAGAGCATTTTTCCGTTTTTTAGGAAATAAAAGAATTGCATCTGAACCATGCTAGTCATGTTATTGAAAATTCCGGCACAAATAGGCACAAATGTACCGAATCTGTATACAAAAAATCATGAATGTGCGTTCAACCGTTTCCGATATACAGCAATCACCAAAACGTTCGCCCAGCAAAAAACTAAATAACTCTGATATCTTAAGAGGCACAAATCTGGCTTTCACGGCACATTTATGATCGTATATAAGCTATCTTTTTGCATATTTAATATACAGCTAGACCCATCAATTAAAAAAAATTTTGCTGGGCGAACGTTCGTGCAGCAGAATCTGTTTTTCTTAAATTAATCTGAAGCTGTTGGAGGCACAAATATAAAATTTCGGGCACATTTACACGATATAGGGCACTAATTATCTGCATCATCCAATCCTTGAAAAGGCGATTCTTTTTGCTGCGCGAACGTACACCCAAGTGCAAGTCGGACTCGTACACGAAGGGTTCTGTACCATTATCTTTGAAAACGGCAAAAAAACATGTTTGTTGGATGGGAGCCCTATTTAATATTTATTGTATGCAACTTTTTAGTATTTGTTGATAAAGCGGCAAGTGCGGCAACAGCAAAACATCATCTGTGGAAATTCCAACTGTCGTATTATCATGGTTCATGAGATACAGCCTGGTAAGAGACGGACAGACGGACAGACAGACGTACGGACAGCGAAGTCTTAGTAATAGGGTCCCGTTTAACCCTTTGGGTACGGAACCCTAAAAACGAAAAATGTTTGTTTTAGTCAATATTATTTTTCTTTAGGTTAGATTAGTACTATACTAGCATAGCCAAACCACTGAGGTCCGTAATTATACAAGGTATTAAATTTACGTCGATCGGAATGTAAATATTTTTGAATACAAAACAAGTATATATGTAGGTAGATCATGATTAACAGCTAGCGGCATGTTGTTAGGTACTAGCAACGATGACAAAAGAATTGGACAAACACGTAGGTATTGTTCGATTACTAATTCACATTAAAATCATAAGTATTTTGAAGAGAACTGAGGAAAAGCACTTTAATCTTATTATTGAATATTTTAACCGAAGAAAAAACGGAGGAGGTTCTTAAGTCGACGCGTATTTTTTTTTTTGTGTATGATCACGCATAACTTCTCACATATTAAGCCGATTTGATATTTATTTTTTATTTGAAAGAGTATACCCCGAAGTTAATCCCATATAAATGTGATAAAAAACAAACCTAAGAGTAGGAAAAAAAGAAGCTGATTGATTGTTCAATCACTGATTGTATTAAAAAAAAACATACCCTAAGGGTGGGAAAATAGGGTTGATTTCTTGTTCATTCTCAGATTTTCATGCCGGTTTTATATCCACAGAAAATAATGAAATAAAAAACCGGCCAAGTGCGAGTCGGACTCGCGCACGAAGGGTTCCGTACCATTTAAAAACGGCAAAAATCACTTTTGTTGTATAGGAGCCCCCTTAAATAGTTATTGTATTCTGTCTTTTAGTATTTGTTGTTATAGCGGCAACAGAAATACATCATCTGTGAAAATTTCAACTCTCTAACTAACACGGTTCATGAGATACAGCCTGGTGACAGACGGACAGACAGACGGACGGACAGACAGATGGACAGCGGAGCCTCAGTAATAGGGTCCCGTTTTACCCTTTGAGTACGGAACCCTAAAAAGCCAGCTATTGAGAGTTAAAATATGTTCACTCGCACCGATTCCAAAAAGAACTGATTAGGTATACATACATTAGTTAAAGAACTTAGTTATTAAGGTTAAATGAAAAATAACTAATTATTTTGTGCTTTTCAGTTTTGCGGCGGTTAAATTTTTTTGTCGTCAATTCATCCCGTAATTTTGTGGGTAGTTCATTTTATATGAGTCGAGGGCACAACATAATAAGATGTTCGTCTACCATATTCATTGTTTACGCGAACCGAGCGGCGACTCAGCTGACGTCGAGCTACCGATCGGGTGTATACAGAATGTTCCTTTTGTGGCTGATTATCTATATCTATACTTCCAATTCCTGTTCTGCGGTGTCCTTGTAGACATATGTGATAAAAATTGGCATGTTTCATTCAGCTACTCTAAATGTTCCATCCTCCTTTCTATTTATACCCATTTATCCGAGGTAGCAGTATTTTAGTTTTGTCTTTCTCTTTTGCACTTTGACCTATTCACTGTAGGATTCAGCTGGCTATTTACTATTTGTTTAACTGATTTCGCTAGCATTTGGACCAATCAGCTGTTGCATGGTACTTACAAGTGAGCGTGGTGACGTAGTACTTATTATTATACTATGGTGACCTAGTCCATCGCTGCGCAGAACCGGTTTCCCGTGTTGGCGAGTCAACGCGCGCACTGTGTGTGTAATAGTGGTGGTCACGATTCTTGTAGTAACATTCATTTTATTTGACTGCCACACGTGTTTGATACCTAACTCTATAGACAGAGAACTCCCTTTGTAAAACCGACCAATCAGGGACAGCCTTCGAAGTGTTGACAATTTAATGCTCGTCAGATTGTAAACTAACTGTTTATCTTCGTTACATTATAATTTATCGAAAAATTATGCGTTAAATTGTAAGCAGAATGTTACGGTTCACAATATTTCATTAGCTTACAATCTCGCAAATAAGACCGTTTTTATAATTTATTGTTTGCGTACTGGTTGCTGCCGCAGTTTTGAAAGGAAGATTTTATAAAGTTAGAAACATCAGATGGTGAAGACATCTCGCCAGTTTCCCACCATTTTACCTTTTTTACCCGACTGCCAAACGAGGGTTATGTTTTTCGAGCGTATGTATGTTTGTATGTATGTATGACTATTTTTTTGACACGCCCTACAGCCTAAACCATTCAACGGATATTAAAGTATAATATATCAATAGATTCGTCTTAATTGTGGGAGTGACAAGGGGTATGTTATTTCCAGAAATTCCCGCGGGAACGAAACTTACGCTAGAAAAACGGATCTGCAATACTGATAAACCGATTCATTAACTACGGGTCATATATTTTCAGTGCTATGTGTGTGTGTGAATACTATTTCAATACTTTATTTTCCAAAATTCCTACGGGAACAGGCAAAAAAATACACAGAAAAAATAAGAAGGAAAAACCGTTTAATGGATTTCAACATATAATATGTCATTAGATTTGTCTCGGTTGCGGGAGTGACATAGGCTATGTTATTATCCTGAATTCCTTTTGGTACATGAATAAAACGGGAAAAACCGATTTCACATACCACTTACTCGAGTTAAAACCTTTTTTTTTTCAATGAAGAGTAACAAAATAAGTCTGTATAGTTCATTGAAAAGTTCAAGAACACTACAAACTAAAAAGTCAAAAATAAAATGTATTAATTTAAAAAATCAAAAATACCCGATTGCGTAAAAGTGAACTTAAAAGATGAAAACAAGATTTAAAGAATCAATTTGCATTCGGAGGCATCAAAGCCATTAACAGCATAATGATGATTGACTTGGTATGCACGTAAATCCGTGTAGAAAAAGTCGAATTAAGTAACATAGATTTGATGCCTCCGACTGCAAATTGATTCTTTAAATCTTGTTTTCATCTTTTAAGTTTACTTTTACGCAGTCGGGTATTTTTTATTTTTTTATTTAATAAATTTTTATTAATTTTGTATGAAGAACGTCTTAATCAACTAGGTACCTGTTTATGTACACACTGTATTCTGCAAAGCGGCCGTAAACTCACCGAGTCGTCGATGCAAGCGAGAATGATAACTCGGTGGTATGCCAGTGCGATATCTAATACTGTCGTGTACGGACGTAATGTGGGGAAACAAGTAAAGAAGTGGTCAATGCAAGATTTATATTTCGTTATTTTATTAAATTTGTTTTTAATCCTAGTGTACTCTGTTATACCACACATTAGCCCGTGCTCGCTGAGCGTTTCTAGGAATAAGTGCTTGAGTGAATCTATGCATTTCAGGTCGATATTTGTATTTGTAGTAGATTATTGATAGTGTACTTTAAATAAAGATAATTATTATTTAAGATTTAATTACAAATAGTTTACAGATCATTACAATTTTATAATAGTTTGTTTTTTCACAGCTTTGAGGGACTGTAAACACAGAAAGATAGACAACAAAGTGATTCTACAAGTTCAGTTTTGTCCTTTCGAGGTCCGGAACCCTACTAAACTAACACGATTATAAATTGAAAGTGTATAAAAAAAACATTGTTGATTTTGCAACCATACATTGTCATGTCATCTGTATCCGACATGTCCTTGCCTTGGCAGTCAAAAGCAGCAGACCTAAAGGGTAGGTTGCTGCATCTGTTTGACACCAAAGTGCTATCCGACTGTTCATTTTTGGTGGGTAGAGGGAATAGTCAGCTCGTTGAAGGACACAAGGTCATCGTGTCTGTAGCTTCCCCTGTCCTTCAAGAGATGCTTAAAGCAGCTGAAGGAGATCACCCCGTGATTACCTTAACAGATATCAAGCCTGACATTTTTCAGTTGATGTTAAAGTGAGTATAGTTCATTTTCGAAAACAATAATTGCGTCAAAATTAGCTTCTATTCAAATGAGTACTATGTATGCTCAGCGAAATTTTGGAATTTTCGACTTTTTTTTTAGTTTTCTTGTCCCAACGTTTTGGGCCAAAAAATATACCGTAATCAATTTTAATTTCATTAGCATGAAAGCAGATTCATATTTCGATTACAATATTATTTGTTTGGGGCTAAGATGTGTGTTATTAGTGGGCTAAGTGTTCAAATGAATGTTTTTGATGTTAAAGGCGGTTTATTTTGTTGTAAACATTTTTTTTTAACTTAATTTTGCAATGACATCTGCTAGGTAAATCAGTTTTCCTTGAGTAATAGTTACTAAATTATTATTTGGACCGCAGGTACATGTACACGGATGTCATCGACGTTAACGCCGACACTGCCGGGGACCTGATCACGGCAGGGAGAACTTACGATTTAAGTCATATGTTAACGCTGTGCTTTGAATATATAGCCACTAGCTTGACTCCAGAAAATGTTCTTAAAGTTTACGATTTCGCTGTTCGTTTAAATGAAAATTTTGAAGATGATGTGAAGGAACAATGTGAAGAAGTATGTCATTTTTTTTTTTTATTTAGAATTTTGGAATCGAAATTGGTAATTTTTATTAAATTTTTTTTTAGGTTATTAGGACTAAAACTAGGGAAGTGCTCAGTGACAGAAGTTTTGAAGAATCTTGTCTTGATGTGGTTGTGGCGGTGTTCTCACTGGATAGTTTGGATATAGACAGCGAGTTGGATCTTCTAAACGCAGCCGATCGCTATGCAAAGCATTTCTTAAACGGCGAGAGTAAGTAGTATGTCACATCTTTTATCTTACATTCCTTTGTTACAATACAATATCGCGCTAGCAGGAAAAAGTCACCTGTGGCTGCTATAAAGTATATCTATCGAAGGATTATAAACATTTAATGATATGACAAATATTATAGAATGACAACTTTGTTTTCAGAAGCTGATAATGATTCCCTTACTATTCGAAATGTCTTGGAAAAAATTCGATTTCTCACTCTTACTATAGAAGAATTTGGAAAGGGCCATACCTCCACGTCTCTGCTGTCTAATTCTGATGCCTGCGCCATACTTTATAACATTGTTTATCATAATTCAAAGGTGCCAATGCCCAATGGGTTTTCGCAGAGTAGAGATGCAAGGAAAAAGGTAGATATATTTTTTATAAACCTTTGTAAATTCGTTTGACTGTAAAATTTCTTAAGTTTAGCTTAAAGGCGCATGGATACTCTCAAGGATGTGGACAAATAGACCTCAGACAGAATTAAGTTCCGTCTGGGTTAGGTAATATCAATTTGACAAAGGGGTAACAAGATGAATTCAACCCAGCTGGGCAGCGTTATAGAAACTAATTAGTGATATCCGTGAGAGGCTAAAGACTTAAGTATAAAATTTCCAGTGTTGACTAAGACACTGAGACGTGGTGCTTTGACAGTTGAACTTTAAATAAGCTAAATGGATGACTGTAGCGTTGGCAGGACACAAACCTGATAAACTGTAAAAGTTGCCAGAAGACACTGGATGCAAACAAAACAAAGCCGCTTGCTGTAGCATTCTATTAGAAAACCTTTGCCTGGCAGTGGACTTCCAAAGACTGATGATAATTATAAATAAATAAATTTCACAATACTACCAATCAACAAGCCCCAAATTAAGCAGAGCTTATACTATGGTGACTAGGTAAAATGCTCGTAAACATCACACAAACATTTGCTCCTTGCGGGATTTGAACCCGCTACCTCCAGGCTTTTTAGTACAGAGCACAAACCACTGACGGTCGACTGATGAAAGTGCTAACTAATTAGTACATTCATCAGCATTTTCACTAGTCTCTAGGCGTTAACGGTAAGTTTATGGCCGTCATTGGCCTTTGCCTTAAGAGATTTCAGTGATCGGCTCTGGGCCTTAATTTTTGTCTCGTCCAGTTTTACTAAAGAATGATAACCATAGTACTAGATCCTCGAGTGACTCGGCTAAAACAGTTCTCAGGTATCAAATTGTCAAATAAGGTACTTGGTAAAAGGTCTGTGACACACCAGCAGGGCTATTGTGTAAAACAAAACACTAACTGACGCACTCAGAGACGTCACTTTACTTAAATGGTTACATTAGAAAACCTAATACTAAAAACTATTTATTTATTATATCGGGTGTAAAAAAAGGCTTAACGAAGCCAAATACCACATATTCTACGTATTATTACGATCATTTTTTTCTTTTACACTATACCTGGGATATGACGGGTTACCGAGTTAATGGCAGTCAAAGTTACAATTTTTTTTCAAAGATTTTTTACAAAATTGACTTCTGTTTGATAATACTAAACTTTTTTACAAAGAAACATGATCCGCTTACACACACAGGCATAGTCTGTGGCGTGCGCGCTATACATTGCGGGTTAGAAATAAGTTTTTTTTTATACCTACCCAAAAATAAAAGTCATTTCCCAGCAATTATTTTTTTTGCATTCTACTTGATTTTATGTATAGAATTCGTGGTTTAAGGGTTCGTTAAGCCTTTTTTTACACCCTGTATATTGTTAAAGAAACAAAAATATTTATCCACACTTTATTTTTAATAGACGTCTCAGAGTGTATCAATAAAACTTTTCAAAGTCACATCGTTTTAAGTTGACATAATTAAATCGACATAATTTCAGGAAATGAAAATCATCTTCCATGTGCCCGATATTGAAAATTTATTGAATGAAAACAATCCGAAGAGTTCTTCAACATATGAATTGCAAAATTTAAAATGGAAAATTGTGGTTAACAAGAAGTTTATAGAATTCATAAATTATTTGTCTATTTATGCCTATTGCAACTGGGAAAGTTGGTCTGATAAATGGTCGTGTAATGCAGAGGTAAAGATTAAGCTTCTACGAACCAACAAAGAGGGGCCAATGTCGAAGTCATATACGCATATCTTCAAAAGGTACCTTCTTTTGTTTTGAATATCTACATAAACCGCATTTTTTAAAAATATTAGTCAACATCATATTATTATACTTACATGGCTCTGATCCTAAGGTGCCTAGTGTTAAGTAGGTAACTAAAGCACTTGCATTATAGAAATCAGAAACAACGATAGTACCACAACACCCAGACCCGAGAAAATACAAAAAACTTCCGTTATCTGTAACGCATACCTATCAACACACGCATGCAGAACTAGATTTAGGTTTTTAGGGTTCCGTAGTCCTGACAAAGGAACCCTTATAGTTTCGTCATTTTCGTCTGTCTGTCTGTCTATCCGTCCGAGGTTTTGCTTGGAGACTGTTGATCCTAGAGAACTGTAATTTTGTGGAAATATGTATATCAATCATGCCAACAAAGTGGTAGATTTTTTTTTTAAATTATGATGATGATGATGAAATTGTAGCTGCATAATTAACGTAACTAATAAATATCACAAATTATTAATCTCATTAGTTTAATATGTATTTAAAACTGATGAACATTGAAACAATAGCTGTCGGTGTAAGAAGCGTTTACTTTACCATGTCCTCGATTGCGGTATGACGTTTATTATGCGTTACTAAAATCAATACAAATAATAAAAATGTAACGGATCGCTGTCTGTACATGGAAGATATACGAAAAAAAATATTATTAGGACCTTTATTAACGCAAATGGCAAGTAAAAAAATATTGTTAGAATTTTTGTCCGTTTGTCTGTGCGTTCGTGCACGACAAACGGACTTATCCGATTAACCTAGGGTTGTCACTAATATATTTTGGTATGCTTCATTTAACATTACTACCAAAAAGATAGACTAGTGTTAAACACTTGTCTTAAATAAGTCAACTAATTTGAAATGTTTGTTAATAATATGTCTCGAATGTCTTTAACCAATTTAAAATGTTGACACATTTAGACATTCGAGACATTTATTAAAAAACATATCAAATTGGTTGACTAATCTTTAGACAAGTGTTTAACACAATTCAATCTTTTTGTAGTAAGGCCATTAATGTTTGTTTCATTTCAATGGGTTCATAATTAAAAAAGTTGTGCCAATTTAAAGAATCACGTCGAACATTTGTTAAACTATCTATCCAGTCGTTCTCTGTTCGGTAGCATTGACTGAAACTTTACTAAACTTGATAATAATGGTCTATATAAAATTATGAATATATAATAATTATTATTAATCTATAAATGTAACGGTTCGTATTTTGAAATATTAAAGAGACTTTGATAATTGATTTTTGGGGGCACTCTATAATCGATACTAAAGCCCGAACTGTAATTATTTTCATTTTTGTCTGTCTGTCTGTCTGTATATTGGCCGTGCATCACGCCGAAACTACGTGGTTTTCACTAATATATTGTGGTAAGCTTCACTTAACATTTAGTGTTTGTTTCATGACGGTGGGTTCATAAATAAAAAAAAAATGTGCCAATTTAAAGAATCACGTCGAACATTTGTTACCCTTTCTATATCAGTCTATTCTTTCTCTGTTCTGTAGCATTGGCTGAAACTTTACTAAACTTCATAATAATGGTCTATATAAAATTATGATTATATGATAAGGCCTGCCTGCCTGCCTGCACTCGCACTTGACCGGTTTTTTTATGATATATTCACTTAGTTATTGATTAAGTTAATTCATTTGTTTCTAATTTCTATAACACAAGTGCTTAAGCTAATTATCTTAGAATTAGAGCAATGTACGAGTTGTCCAATATTTATTTGTGTATGTTACAGTCAAAACTCAGAACTGGTCAAACGCACCTTTGGCTGCAAAAATCAGTTTAAAGTAGTATTGACTAAGGACGTTGGTCAAAACCACTTTTAACTGATTATTTCCGTCAAAAGTAGTTTTAACTAAGGAAGTTAGTCAAAACCACTTTTCACTTCAAAATTAATGGGCAAAAGTTATTTTCACTAGATTGTAACGGTCAAAAGTGGTTTTAAGCAAGAATGTAAGTCAAAATTCTTTGTGACTGAGAATTATTTGATTAAAAAAACTAAACTTTACTAACTTGACTAAAGACATCAGTCAAAACCATTATTGACTGATTTTTGCAGTCAAAAGTGGTTTTGACCGGCAATGAGTTTTGACTGTAACATGTACATGACATATTTTTTTTACAGTGATGTCTCAAATCAGGGATATCGAAAGTTCATCGAAATCCCTGATTTACTGGATCCCAACAACCATTACGTCAAAGATGGGGCTATAACTTTTGAAATCATCATAAAAGCCGATAAACCCCAAGGCGTTTAAGGATCAAAATAAATAATTTACTGTTCACTTAGCTTAAACATGAAAAGTTAATAGTTTTTCCTGTATGTTTAATAAAAATAAAAAATTGTCATTGTGGTTTTCATTTGACTCAATAATAAGCATGATTTCTCACTACTATGCGTTTAGAAAGGCCTGGGCGGTAACCACGAACTCTTAAAACAATCTCAAATCTGTCAAACATTATTATTTCTGTCAAATTTTGTATGAAATGACGTATCAAAATTGACAGATTTGACAACTTTGAGATTGTTTTAAGAGTTCATGGTTATGGCCCTGGTATGTAGAAGTTTAGAATTACATCCGAATAGTTCATATGGAATCTGTTTATTTATAAAACGTATTTATTCGAAATCAGTAATTTTCAATACTAAATTCTTCAACCAATCACACTACATTACTTATTTATCCCCAAACTAATAATTTTGAGATTTTATCAGTCGAGCTTCGTTATTTTATCAAAATAATTAGAGTTTCGTTGTTCAAATGTTCTGGAAATGATGAATGATGATGATGATGTTAGACTTTAAATTTCTAGTAAGTAGTCGTAATTCTGTAGACTTGAACCAGTGTTGCAACTTGATAGCCCTCTATCGAAAGTCGTTAAGATAGGATATTATCGAAAATAGCCAAAGTATTATCAGCTTATCGACCATATCAACTCCATCAATAGTATCGATACTATCGAAATTTGCAATAGTATAGTTTAACTGATTTTAAAGGTTAAATATCGCTAGTGTAACTGAATTTCAAGGTCAACTATCGATAGTCAAACTATTTATATCTCGACAAAACTAACTGAAACCTCTCACAGCACTGCGCAGTCACAGAGTGGTGCATGTGTTACATTTCTTGTTTCCGTACCCAAAGGATCCGGTCGGATGTGATAATTTCACCCCCTATTGTTCAAACCCAAAGGATAAACAGGCCAACAAACGCAGGGAAGTAATAAAAGGGAAGATGCTTGCTAATGGCCGCAAACGTCGTTATTATCTACAATACTTTACCTACTTTTCTTTGTTACAGTTTGGAGATTTCAATTATCTTTCAAGTTAGGTCTGGTAGGATACTATAACCGCTAAACAATACGTAAAATGTGTGATTCTTTCATTAAAATCTATGCAGAAAAATCGTCAAATTAGTCGATTTTTTGTGTCAGGTATAACAAAAGCACACATTAAATACAGGTAAAGCACATCCTTATGCATAATGTCCAAACAAACCTTAAATTATTTAAAAGAAGAAATTTATGATCCACTTTTAACCTTATATTAGTAGTTTGGCAAATGCATTCCGGATACTATCTTTAACATCACTAAGCACGTGCAGACCTTACATGCAGCTACATGGATAAATGCTTTGAGCAATTGCCTGGCAAATGATAGTCCTGTCCTATACACCGTGAATTTTTAATTACCCGAGAAAATTACCTAACATACTCAGATATCGATATACATCGAATTTGATAACTCGAATGAATAACTATGAATGAAAAAAAAATCATTCATAGTTATTCCTTCCGTACGCCAATATTACGCGACCAAATTAGGTGGATTTTGGTTCCGTTAATGTTGGAATGATAATGATTAATTACTATTTGAATTAGCAGGACTTTTATGGTGCATATTTTTTAAGGAATGTAAGGGATCTTTTAAATAAATTTCTCATATTTTTTTTTATTCACCAAATTCGATGTATATCGATATCTGAGTATGTTAGTTAATTTTCTCGGGTAATTAAAAATTCACGGTGTATTATGTTGTATTAAAGTTGTATTTGAATTAGTTCTGAACATTAATATCTAATTTATTTTGTTAATTTGAAAAAACACAATGCAAGTGATACTTTTATTAGAGATGATATGGAACGGATTAATATTGTGTTATATCGATGCACAATGGCTTGAATTTGAGCAACAATAATGGTTTTAATTCAGTCTGGAATTGCTGGGCGCCTTAGTACCTAGGTATTTATGGCTTAATGATTTATATATGTATAAAGACTGCTATGGATGCGTGGCTCTCCGCAATGTTATGTAGAATATATATCTAAAAGCCTGTGTTTTACAGCACAACTACTTGAAAGTATAAGATACAAGCATACGCAAGAAATCGGAATATACTACACAAGCGGGCAAATAAACTAGATTCCGAATACTCGACCTTATTCTACCCGGTAACGCGGTTGTAGAAAAATGTCCCGTATTCAAGAGAAACTTAGTAATTTATCTTGGTTGTTTAAGCGCGGCCTTTTTGTTTTGTCCGCGTTTTAATTAGTTTTGTTCCAGCTCCATGAGATTTAAAAGTAATAAAATTATTTGCTCGACGTTCTCATATGTTTTTCCCTGAGTTGGTACAATGCGAATTGGGTTATAATTTCGTAGACTGCAATGGGTTAAGATAATCCTCATTTCAGAATATGGTTCATTATCAGCCCACATCAGTCCACTTATGGACATAGACCATTATGGTAGGTCTGAACATAATTGACAGCTTCGAGGAGCGAGCACGCCGGATGTGGCCTATCTTTGAGGTTCTGACTCGATCCCTGATCGAGACAATGTAGAAAACGAAATCTTGAACTTAATCTATGTTTCTAATTTCTGTGACACAAGCCCTTTAACTATTTACCGGTTTTATTTATTTAGGTTCAGAGCAATAAATAAATATGTAATTCAATATTTTAAATTTAACACGTCTTGTTTAATTTAGGTATAACTGTGTTTATTAGCATTGCTTTAATGAAATTGAAAAAGTTTGCCAAAAAAACTATTTATGAAAAAATTGACATTTTTTGTGTTTGTTTTTATTAACAAAAATCAAAATTATTTCAATCAAGATTTTTATTAAATACTCTTCTACCATATCTTATTTTTAGGTATTTAGAGGCAAGTAACAGTTAATCCATACTACATATTCTAACAATTTGATTTTTATAGCCGAGATTTTAGGCAAGATCATTACAATAGCCCAAGACCTAGGTCATAATTGTACAGGCTGATATTAAATGGAATATGATCTTGTTAGATTATTGAAAAGGCTTAAAGTTCATTTATTTTTATTTAAAAAAACACTGAGTACTAATAATTTACTACTTTAAATTTTAGGTAGATGCCCAGAATAGAAGTTTAATAGTTCAATGTGGTTAAGCAATGATAATGATAACATATGACCACCACTTTTGCTGTTGTTATATTCTGTTATTTCTGGGTTTATGATAACTGGTTGTGGCTTGATAAAAAATTGATATGACGTCACTCATTTCTTGACCTATTATAGTGTACCACTTGTACAGCTAAAATAAACCTATTTTATTTTTAAACGCATTTTTTACATCTTCCTAATTTTACACAGCATACATTAGCTAATATTTGTGAATTTTCGTTTTTAGCATTTCCATGCAAGGTTTAAATGAAGATAAATAACACTTGAAAAAAAATCATCGACATCAGGTGGGACCTCGATGATTTTTTCAAGTGTTATTTATCTTCATTTAAACCTTGCATGGAATTACTAAAAACAAAAATTAACAATGTTTAAGCATTTCTGATCATAACCAATAGTCAAACATTTGTAAAAATATTTCTATCGGGTGTTGACGGTAGTATACTACTCAGCTATACATATAACTACAACATCATTGATCAGAGATACGCTGGCTTCGACAGCGAGAAGAAACACTTGAGAAATTTCATCGTGTCACGTGACGTCCTCGGTAGCTTATTTGGTCAAAGCACTCGCCCGGCATGCGATGGGACTTGGGTTCGTGTCCCACCTGAGGTCGATAATTTTTTTCAAGTGCTATTTATCTTCATTTTATATTTGCGAGTAATGTTTAGATGGGACAGTTTTGCAAGCAATCCCTTGAATCTGTAAAAAAAACTTCGTAGTCAACGTGATAAACTGATACGGCTGTTTATGCCGCATTTTTTATACTCGTATGGGAATTAAACTAGAACCTATCTGTTAGACTAGAATCATTATTTTTAAAGGTAAGAAAACCGTAACTTCATTCCCGTTAAGAACGAACTATTTACTACCCTAAAGTTTTTACGGAACCCTAATTACCATTTTTTTACAAGAAAAAAACTTTTTAATTTAATCATAATAATAATACATACATATTAAATGGGAATGTTTTCGTTGACGTGTTAATCCTCAATTTTGGTGAATACTTTTCCAAGACCTAGTATTTTTTCAATATAGTATTGCACAGACATCTGGGTCCCTAAATTAAAAAAAAAAAATGTTTTATTTTCTATTTTCTTGTGTGTATTTTATTAGTTAATTTTCATATTATAATGAGTTCTGCCTGCAAGCCTGAGGCGATGTTTCGAATCAAGGAAATCGGAACCCACTTGCAACGGGAAAAAAATTACCGACTTTAGCTATTTCTAAAATACAGTCTATTTAGACCCGAAAGATTAAGAAAAAAATTGGATGAATAATTTTGATAACCCGCGAATATGCACTACTAACGCGATATAGTAAGAGCAACTACCTACCCTATTTAGGTTAAACATTTCTTTGTCAATATCTTGTTAATGTCAATACATCAAGAGCAAAAACCAGAGGATATTCTTTTGACACCATTGTTTAATGGCATTAATTACTGCACTAAGCTCTGCGCTTAATGTGTGGCCACACTTATTTGACGTTTGATTCTAGGGGCTTTTAGCGTGTGATCTGTGGTAACTAGTCTAAAATAAAAAAAAGCTTCCAAGAACTCACTACTTTTCTCATTTTGTCTACTCCATCCTAACTCAATGACTATGCATGCACTATATCTATTATTTCACAAAGAGTTTTTAAATGTGACTGTGTTTCAACATCTTCAATGAGTAGGTTTAGCCACAACAACGCACTATAAGACGCCCACTAAATCTCTTTGATGTGTCGAAAGTTACGAGCTATAGCCTAACGTCTACTGTCATGAAAGCAAATTAGCGCGCTAAGACCGGCCACACCTGCGTATTACGAGTAAGTATATCAAATAGCGCACTAATTATTTGCATTACACGCAGGTAAAGCCCTAGCGTTATATTAAGAAATGCCGCGTTGACATAACGTGACCGGAGGAGCGCCGAAGGTTCGAGACACAAACAACACATACTCCCGTTCGGTACATAGGTATCCCGAATCACAAAGCGCGTTATCCTTGATTTGTGATGCTTCTAAGACTGGGATAGGCGCAGTCTTACAACAAAAAATCGGTAGTAGCTGGAGCAATCTGGATGGTCTTCGAAAGGACTTACTTCGACAAAAGAAATATAGTACGTACGACAGAGAATAATTGTTAGTTGAACATTTTAATAATGTAATTGAGAGTCGAGAATTGAGTATATTTACCGGACAAAAACTATTGACTAACGCAGCGGTTACTAAAATAGGCACAGATCGAGAAACCGCGAGACGAGAGAGAGAAGTACGCAACTATTACTGTTGTTTAAGTTGCAGTTGGATTGTGTAATCCGCCGTATTACAAACCAACTAGCTGTTTTACAAAACGGAGGCGTTATGCCATACGGCGGATCGAGGATACGGCGGATCGACGATACGGCGGATTGTCATTACGTTGTGTTCTCCGATATGACGTCTCACGTTTAGCCGCATTGTACAATTCTCATTTTGTAGGGTGACGGGTTAATATTCTACCATACACCATACCTATACTCTATAGCCAACTTAGTGGTTTTGACGTACATTATTATAACCTGTGAATGAATCTAGTTATTATAACTACGGCTTGTTACAGTTCAATATTGCGACGAATTTAAATTATTTAGCTGCACAATCATTAATTTCACAATTATTTAGAATGTTGTCGTAATCTAAATCACTATACTTATAGTCCACTTTTACGCAAAACTCTGCCCCAATCCATTTTTGTTGTTATGACTGGCAGCGCCGCGAGTGTTGAAAATTGGTACTATAAACTGCCAAATCGGCGGCGCCGAATTACAAAACGCCTAGACGTATTGAATAACGTGAAAGCTCGTATTCAATGCAGCGGATACAATGCAATCCGCCGTTTCGTCGATCCGCTGTATGGCAAAACGCCTCCGTTTTGTAAAACAGCTAGTTGGTTTGTAATACGGCGAATTATGCAATCCGACTGCGACGTATACATTAGCAAATTTACTAGCGGCATACAGTATGTTAGCGGATGCGATAACCAGGTAGCTGACGCGTTATCACGCACAGTAGTCCATTGTTTGTCTAACCGACATTGACTTCGACAAAGTAGCTCAAGCACAGAAAAACGATCAGCAACTTTTAAGCTTGTTATCAGAATTGAAGATAAATAACACTTGAAAAAAAATCATCGACCTCAGGTGGGACTCGAACCCACGCCCCATCGCATACCGGGCGAGTGCTTTGACCACTAAGCTACCGAGGACGTCACGTGACAAGATGAAATTCCTCAAGTGTTTTTTCTCGCTGTCAAAGCCAGCGTATTCTGATCAATGTTGTAGCTATATGTATAGCTGAGTAGTATACTACCGTCAACACCCTATAGAAATATTTTTACAAATATTTGACTATTGGTTAAGATCAGAAATGCTTAAACATTGTAAATTTTTGTTTTTAGCAATTCCATGCAAGGTTTAATTGAAGATAAATAACACTTGAAAAAAATCATCGACCTCAGGTGGGACTCGAACCCACGTCCCATCGCATACCGGGCGAGTGCTTTGACCACTAAGCTACCGAGGACGTCACGTGACAAGATGAAATTCCTCAAGTGTTTTTTCTCGCTGTCAAAGCCAGCGTATTCTGATAAATGTTGTAACTATATGTATAGCTGAGTAGTATACTACCGTCAACACCCTATAGAAATATTTTTACAAATATTTGACTATTGGTTAAGATCAGAAATGCTTAAACATTGTAAATTTTTGTTTTTAGCAATTCCATGCAAGGTTTAATTGAAGATAAATAACACTTGAAAAAATCATCGACCTCAGGTGGGACTCGAACCCACGTCCCATCGCATACCGGGCGAGTGCTTTCGGTAGCTTAGTGGTCAAAACAAAAATTTACAATGTTTAAGCATTTCTGATCTTAACCAATAGTCAAATATTTGTAAAAATATTTCTATAGGGTGTTGACGGTAGTATACTACTCAGCTATACATATAGCTACAACATTGATCAGAATACGCTGGCTTTGACAGCGAGAAAAAAACACTTGAGGAATTTCATCTTGTCACGTGACGTCCTCGGTAGCTTAGTGGTCAAAGCACTCGCCCGGTATGCGATGGGACGTGGGTTCGAGTCCCACCTGAGGTCGATGATTTTTTTCAAGTGTTATTTATCTTCAATTAAACCTTGCATGGAATTGCTAAAAACAAAAATTTACAATTGTTATCAGAAGCCAACAATAAGTTACTATACAAGAGAATTCAATCACCATTGTGTAGCAGTTTAATTTATTGTACTATTACAGAGAATGCAGTTAGATCATACATTCGAGAGAGCCTAGGCAGTCAGTATTAGACAAAGTTTATTACGTTAGTCACAGAGGAATCAGAATTTCTAGAAAGAAGATACATCATCATCATCATCTCAGCCTATTGCAGTCCACTGCTGCAAAGAGCGCGAAAGAGCACGATCTCTCGCATTTTTCATCAAGCCACTGCCAGCCATCTTCCTAGGGTCGTCGATCCATCGAGTTGGGGGGGGGGGGGGGGGGGGGGTCCTACACTACGTTTGCCAAACGCCGAACACTACGTTTGGCCGAACATATTATGAATCGAGATATAAATAGGCGGAGTAAAGCATGAGTATCGTGTCAAAGTGTTGAAGTTTAACGTCACACGGTATCAGATAACGGAACATGTCCACAGAGCGAACGTTTCGAACACGTTCATGTGGATATCGTAGGCACATTACCAACCACATTCGAAGGATATCAGTGTTTAATAATGAATATTGACAGATCTATACGTTGGCCAAAATCCATACCAGTAACTAATATTACAGCAGACGTAATTAGTAGAACCATTTATGAAAATTAGGTTTTTCAGATACGGTTACGGATACGGATCGAATAAGCAAGCTGAAGTGGCAGTGGGCCGGTCATATTTGTCGCAGAACCGATAACCGCTGGGGTAAACGAGTTCTTGAGTGGAAACCGCGTGTCGGCAAGCGTAGTGTGGGACGCCCTCAGACGAGATGGAGTGACGATCTTCGCAAGGTTGCTGGCAGGAGCTGGATGAGAGTAGCCGTGGATCGTGCAGAGTGGCGTGCAATTGGAGAGGCCTATGTTCAGCAGTGGACTAGTGTGGGCTGATGATAAGATACGGTTGTCCAAAAAGAATTGCTAGAGATCAGGGTAGACAGTTCGAAAGCGAGCTTTACACTTCATTGATAAAAACGTTAATATTTTAAAAATACGTACGAATGATATCACCCACAGAGCAACGGCATGTTTGAAAGATTTCATAGATCATTGAAAGATGCATTAAAAGCACGTTTACTATACAGGAAAAAGTCATGGACAGACGTATTAGATATCAAAGGTAATTTTGGGACTTTGCGCGGCATGTTATAACGACATGGTATTAGCGCAGCCTAGTTAACACTAGAACATACTTTACTTTACCATGAGATTTTTGTTGTGAAACGGCTACCAAAAAATATATCACATTGATCAACCTAATTATATAGCAAATCTCAGGCAAATCATCGAGAATTCGCGACCTAAGCTCAAGTTGAATAGGGATACTAGACAAATTGTTGGTCCCTACGGATTGAGATAAGTGCAGTCATGTATCTATTTGTGAGAAATGACATGGTATGGAAACCTTTCACTCCTACTTATAAAGGTCCATACCAAGCCACTAGTAGATTACTTAAAAAAACTGTCATACAGTAAGCGGAACGTCATCACATCACAGCACCAGCCTATATCAGTCCACTGCTGGACACAGGCCTTTCCAAAGGGAGGATTTTGCCATAATCGCCACGCTTGGCAGGCGGGTTGGCGATCGCAGTTTGGCCAATTGTGGAGAGGAGACGCTGCTGCCCGTTTTCTTATGGCGGTTCACCTGTAGTCGCCTCTTACTTCACCCATAGGAACGCCAATCAAACATTTTAATAGACAGTCTAAAGCCAGCCTACCTCCTAGTTATCAGAATATGAAAAAAATATGGAAATAATAATAATAAAATTCATTTATGCAAGTGACTATTGACTCATTTTGTTAGTGTGTACTTATTACTATGTTAATAAATAAAATAAAATCAACAACGAACTTTTCTATATTGGCTCGGGTCTGGGTGTTGTGGTACCGTCGTTGTTTCTGATTTCTATAACACAAGTGCTTTAGCTACTTACCTTAGGATCAGAGCAATGTATGTGATGTTGTCCAATATTTATTATTTATTTATTTTTAATTGGTTGACTAATCTTTAGACAAGTGTTTAAACCTAGTCTATCTTTTCTGTAATAAGGCCGATACAGACTACATGGTGAAACAGGCCCTAAATGTGTAATTAGATAAATAATACATATAAGTAAAGTCGGGAAATAAAAAAACTTTAATTTTGTTAGAAAACATTTACAATATTGTCGTGAACATTGTTAAAAAGAGCTTCACCTTAACAAGAATTCGTTTCTAAAAAAAGATTTGTATGATTTCCCCTTAAGCATTGGAACGTAGGTTAGTGACGACAATGTAAAAATTTAGGCAACAGTAAAACTTTGTGTATTGTTATTGAGAATTGTAACGTTGCATTTTTAGCGAACTCGACGATACGCGATAACCAGCGAATAGTCAAATGGAGTTGAATAATGGCGCAATTTCACTAGTCGATAGGGTCCGCATGCGGCGTGCGGGAGATTTCTGGAACGCATGCCACAGGGCCCGCATTCGGGGAACCGTTTTTATTCGTCGATAGGGTCCACATGCGGAGTGCGAGAGATTTCTGGAACGCGTGCCACAGGGCCCGCAATATAATAAATATTTGACTCAAGACCCGGAAGCAAGCTTTATATCGACTAATGAATTTCATTGGCCGATAGCACGGTCGGTATAATGCATGCGGAGAATCCCCGCAGGCGTTGTACCGAACGCGTATCGACTTGCAACTTTCATTCAGTGTTGCCAGATGGTCTATCTAAGAATGCGGTGTTGCGTACTAAAAATTACAGTGTTTTTGTCATAAATACAGTAAAAACTAACAAAAAAATACAGTATATTTTACAGTGCAAATAAAACAAACTTTTAATACTATTTAGATAGTGGTTTATTCAAAATGCTGAAGCCAATTTTTTAAGTTAATGTCACTGAGCCACTCATCTCGGAATTTTTGTTTATAGTGCCGTTTCTTAGTTTTTTTTGGGGTTGACGGTCCACTTTTATTGTCACCTGAAGAACTCATGGTCAATTTAGATGTTTTACTTAGATGAACAACTTAAATCTTTTTTTACACGCTTGCACGTACGTATAACACTAATAATACTGCCCTCGCCGATCTTCTAAAACGTAACTAATTTGAAAGACACACTATTACATCAAACTGTAGTTGTTAATATATTCATTCCTTCTAGCCGGGTAATACGTTTTGATGAATGAAAGACTGAATGGGGATTCCCCCTACATACCTACTCCACTCTTGCAATAAGTCGCGTTCATAAAATAAAAATATTAAAGATGCGTTTATTTTAAAGAAATGAATCAAACTTGTTTCATAAAAAAATACAGTGCTCTCCATACACTGTATTTATAACAATACAGTGTACAGTAGATGGCTTAAAAATACAGTAGATCCACTGTAATTACAGTGAATCTGGCAACACTGCTTTCATTGGTCGTTATCTCGCATGCGGGGAGTCCCCGCATGCTGTATACCGAACGAGTTATCGACTAATGAAAATGCGCCATAATGATTATCGGGTTCAGTAGTATTTTATTTTTTTATTTATAAAAAATCTATGTCTGATGTAGCGGCACAGTGTAGCGCTTATATTTACAAAAATGATGAGTTGCAATGGTAACGTGACTGGATTGACGCCGCAGGTTCGAGTCTCGGCAGTCGCACACCACACAGACTCCCGTTCGGAACTTATTTAATTAGAGGCTATACTTTATTGGAGTCAGATATTATGTGAACAATTAAATATACGAGTACAGACCTTTCTTTACCACATGTCTACCGTTTCATTTATCGCTAAAGAGAATTCCCTCGGCCAATGAAATTCATTAGTCGATATAAAGCTTGCTTCCGGGTCTTGAGTCAAATATTTATTATATTATATAAAACGGTTCCCCGAATGCGGGCCCTGTGGCATGCGTTCCAGAAATCTCCCGCACGCCGATAGCACGGTCGGTATAATGCATGCGGAGAATCCCCGCAGGCGTTGTACCGAACGCGTATCGACTTGCAACTTTCATTCAGTGTTGCCAGATGGTCTATCTAAGAATGCGGTGTTGCGTACTAAAAATTACAGTGTTTTTGTCATAAATACAGTAAAAACTAACAAAAAAATACAGTATATTTTACAGTGCAAATAAAACAAACTTTTAATACTATTTAGATAGTGGTTTATTCAAAATGCTGAAGCCAATTTTTTAAGTTAATGTCACTGAGCCACTGAGTAGTCCGATTTCATTCATTCCTATTTTGTTAGAAAGAAGATACTTAAAACATTGTCTCGTAAATATATCATGCTTATCGGTTAATAATGGCTTCGGCAACTGTTCCATAACGAAGTATCACCTAATAAAAACATGCGTTGTACTACGCAACGTATGCTAGTGATACATGGACATCCCGTGTTCTGGATTGCTGTCCACGCATCTCAAACGTACGGCATGCTATGCCAAGCCTCAAGCACAGGGAATGGGTGATCCTGTACATACAGGATCACCACAGACTGGCAGACTGTGCAATGTGAGCTTAGGGCCCCGTTCTGCACTCCCTAGTCTGCTAGAAGCGAAGAAGTTGAGCGTGGCGTAACTAGCTCTCCTCCTCCCTCTTCTTCGACTTCGGATCGGGTCAGCCAGGGTTTATGCTTCCTAGCCCGATCCGCAGCCACCCTTTGCGACGACATGGCGTCGCCACAAAGGCCGCCGTCATACTCCCTCCCTCTCGCTGCCCAGCGTAGCTCAAACTATACTGGGAAGCGAGAAACATCACCAACCGCAGGGTCAGCATCCCGCGGCCTACCTCCACCGCGTAAACGCCGCGGCCGCATCAGGTCGCTGAAGACAGGGAGAACGGCGCACCTTATCACCGACACTCCTCTTCCTCCGCGACCACCGACTAGACAGCACGAGTGGGGAGCCCTCACCCCCCACAAGTTCCACCCCAAGACGCATCCACGAGCGGGCCGGGAGCGTCTCCCACCGTGGGTTCTAAGCCCCCCCCCCCCCCATCACACCAAGATGTGAACCCGTCGGGAGGGCCTTCTCCGAAGTAAAAGATACTTTTCTTAATAAACGTGCTTTATCGCAGTCCACAGCGTTGGTATGTGCCCAAAAAGACAGTATGATCCTGATGATGATGTATACCAAGTTCTTGTAGTCTATTTTTACCAGACTGCCAAACGAGGGTTATGTTTTTCGAGCGTATGTATGTATGTAAGTATGTCTATTTCTTTGGCACGCCCTCCAGCCTCAACCGTTTAACGGATATTAAAGTATAATATATCAATAGATATTTCAATTGTGGGAGTGACAAGGGGTATGTTATTTCCCGAAATTCCCGCGGGGACAGAACTTACGCGGGAAAAACGAATCTGCAATACTGATAAACCGATTTTAAAACATTCTCTTATCAGCTATGGGTCACATATTTTCAGCGCTAATAGTATTCACTTCTTTATTTTCCAAAATTCCTACGGGAACAGGCAAAAAAATACACTGAAAAAATAGGAAAGAAAAACCGTTTAATGGATTTCAACATATGATATGTCATAAGATTCGTCTCAGTTGTGGGAGTGACATAGGCTTTGTTATTACCCGGAATTCTTATTGGTACATGAATTAAACGGGAAAAACCGATTTTACTCTCGAGCTAAAACCTTTTTTTTTCTTTTGATGCCTCAGACTGCAAATTGATTCTTTAAATCTTGTTTTCGTCTTTTAAGTTCACTTTTTACGCAGTCGGGTTTTTTGATTTTTGAATTAATTATTTTTTTAAAGGAACACATTAATAATAGAACAGGTCAAGATTTGGTTCCTCATACCCGCGCACATCATTGCTTACCTGAACCTCGATAGTTCATAGCATACTTTGAATAAAGATAATAATTATTTAAGATTACATTACAAATGTATAGTTTACTAATTTTGACACTTGTAGTATAAGACGATATTTCTTGCCTTATAGTCAACGGAAAAATATATCCTATAAATTTAAATTCTCTTGAGAATGTCGAAAAAGTTTTTTTAAGCATAGACTGCTGTATCTTTTTTAACGTACGTTAACTAAAGTTTGTTATTTCACAGCTTTGAGCAACTGTAGACTTGAGCATTTCCGAGATAAAAGGTTTTGGCAGACAGACAGATAGACAACAAAGTGATTCTATAAGGGTTCAGTTTTTTTTTCCTTTTGAGGTACGGAACCCTAAAAAACTAACGATTGTTGATATGTATATATAAAATTATACATATTAATTGAATCATTGTTGATTTGGCAACCGCACCAGTCACTTGTATCTGACATGTCCTTGCCCTGGCAGTCAAAAGCAGCCGACCTAAAGAGTAGGTTGCTGCATTTGTTGGACACGAAAGTGCTATCCGACTGTTTATTCCTGGTGGGTAAAGGGAATGGACAGCTTGTTAAGGGACACAAGGTCATCGTATCTGCAGCTTCCACTGTCCTTCAAGATATGCTTGAAGCAGCTAAAGGAGATCACCCCGTGATTACTTTAACTGAAGTCGAGCCTGACATTTTTCAGTTGTTGTTAAAGTGAGTACAGTTCATTTTCGAGAACAATAATTGTGTCAAAATTAGCTTCTTAGTGGTGTTTTCCATTCAGATTGTTTTAGTTCGCTAAACAAAGCGATCTAAACAATCAAATTTATCTTGTAGGTAAGTCCCTTGTACCGAAATCTATCCGAATGAGTACTATGGATGCTCAGCGATATCTTGTGATTTCCAACTTTTATTTGGGATTTCTCGTCCTAACGTTTTGGGCCAAAACTATACCGTGTTCAATTTTCACTTCATTAGCATGATAGCATTACAATAATGCGAGAATTCATATTTCGATTAAAACATTATAAGTTCGGGGCTAAGACGTGTTGAAATGAATGTTTTTGATGTCAAAAGCGATTTATTTTATTGTTAACATTAAGTGTTTTTTAAACTTAATTTTGCAATGACATCTGCAAAATCGCTTTTCCTTGATTAATACTTAATTTTTCTTATGAACGCAGGTACATCTATACGGATGTCATCGACGTTAACGCCGACACAGTCTGGGATCTGATCACGGCAGGGAGAACTTACAAGTTAAGTCATATGGTAAAGCTGTGCTTTGAATATATAGCCACTAGCTTGACTCCGGAAAATGTTCTCAAAGTTTACGATTTCGCTCTTCATTTAAATGAAAATTTCGAACACGATGTTAAGGAACAATGTGAAGAAGTATGTATTATATATTTTTTTTTAGAATTTTGGATTCGAATTTGTCACCTTTTAATATTTCAAAATTTTTTTAGGTAATTAGGACTAAAACAAAGGAAGTGCTCACTGGCAGTAGCTTTGAAAAATCTTGTCTTGATGTAGTTGCGGCGGTGTTCTCACTGGATAGTTTGGATATAGACAGCGAGTTGGATCTTCTAAACGCAGCCGATCGCTATGCAAAGCACTGCTCAAAATGCGAGAGTAAGTATGACTCATGTTTTATCTAACATTATTTTTTTACAATATCGCGTTAGCAGACAAAATTCACCTGTATATCTATCGCCGGATTATAAACGCTAAGTCTGATCAGTGATATAACAAATATTTTAGAAAGTCAACTTGATTTGAGGGAGGGAAGGGCGGTGCTCTTTGCATGTGACTGTGTTTGTCCTCAGATTGTGGGTTACAGGTGGTGTAATTGGGGTTCCCTATGGCGGCGTAACTAAGCGGAAGTTGTAAGCAAAATAATTACATTAGAATAGTTTGTAACGAGATTGCTACCATCATGTACCTTATTTTTGAGTTCCCGATATTTCGGCACTGTTGCAAGCGCCATGATCACGGAGTAACTGATTACATTTTCATAATTATAAAGTCAACTTTGTTTTCAGAAGCTGATAATGATTCCCTGACTATTCGAAATGTCGTGGAAAAAATTCGATTTCTCACTCTGACTACAGAAGAATTTGGAAAAGGCCAAACCTCTACGTCTCTGCTGTCTAATTCTGATGCCTGCGCCATACTTTATAACATTGTTTATCATAATTCAAAGGTGCCAATGCCCAATGGGTTTTCGCAGAGTAGAGATGCAAGAAAAAAGGTAGGTATTTTTTTATAAATCTTTGTAAATTCGTTTGAATGTAAAATTTCTTAAGTATAGCTTTAAGGCTCATGAGCATCCGTACAAGTAATTAGTAGGGAACGATACTCTCAAGGATGTGGACAAATAGAACTCAGACAGAATTAAGTTCCGTCTGGGTTAGGTAATATCAATTTCGACAAAGGGGTAACAAGATGAATTCAACCCAGCTCGGCAGCTTTATAGAAACTAATTAGTGATATCCGTGAGAGGCTAATGACTTAAGTATAAAATTTCCAGTGTTGACTAAGACACTGAGACGTGGTGCTTTGACAATTGAACTTTAAATAAGTTAAATGGAAGCCTGTAGCGTTGGCAGGACACAAACCTGATAAACTGTAAAAGTTGCCAGAAGACACTGGATGCAAACAAAACAAAGCCGCTTGCTGTAGCATTCTATTAGAAAGCCTTTGCCTGGCAGTGGACTTCCAAAGACTGATGATGATTATAAATAAATAAATTCCACAATACCACCGATCAACAAGCCCCAAATTAAGCAGAGCTTATACTATGGTGACTAGGTAAAATGCTCGTAAACATCACACAAACATTTTCTCCTTGCGGGATTTGAACCCGCTACCTCCAGGCTTTTTAGTACAGAGCACAAACCACTGACGGTCGACTGATGAAAGTGCTAACTAATTAGTACATTCATCAGCATTTTCACTAGTCTCTAGGCGTTAACGGTAAGATATATGGCCGTCATTGGCCTTTGCCTTAAGAGATTTCAGTGATCGGCTCTGGGCCTTAATTTTTGTCTCGTCCAGTTTTACTAAAGAATGATAACCATAGTACTAGATCCTCGAGTGACTCGGCTAAAACAGTTCTCAGGGCCCTAACCATGAACTGTTAAAACAATCACAAATCTGTCAAACATTATCATTTCTGTCAAATTTTGTATGAAATGACGTACCAAAATTGACAGATTTGACAACTTTGAGATTGTTTTTAGAGTTCATGGTTAGGGGGCAGGTATCAAATTGTCAAATAAGGTACTTGGTAAAAGGTCTGTGACACACCAGCAGGGCTATTGTGTAAAACAAAACACTAACTGACGCACTCAGAGACGTCACTTTACTTAAATGGTTACATTAGAAAACCTAATACTAAAAACTATTTATTTATTATATCGGGTGTAAAAAAAGGCTTAAAGAAGCCAAATACCACATATTCTACGTATTATTACGATCATTTTTTTCTTTTACACTATACCTGGGATATGACGGGTTACCGAGTTAATGGCAGTCAAAGTTACAATTTTTTTTCAAAGATTTTTTACAAAATTGACTTCTGTTTGATAATACTAAACTTTTTTACAAAGAAACATGATCCGCTTACACACACAGGCATAGTCTGTGGCGTGCGCGCTATACATTGCGGGTTAGAAATAAGTTTTTTTTTATACCTACCCAAAAATAAAAGTCATTTCCCAGCAATTATTTTTTTTGCATTCTACTTGATTTTATGTATAGAATTCGTGGTTTAAGGGTTCGTTAAGCCTTTTTTTACACCCTGTATATTGTTAAAGAAACAAAAATATTTATCCACACTTTATTTTTAATAGACGTCTCAGAGTGTATCAATAAAACTTTTCAAAGTCACATCGTTTTAAGTTGACATAATTAAATCGACATAATTTCAGGAAATGAAAATCATCTTCCATGTGCCCGATATTGAAAATTTATTGAATGAAAACAATCCGAAGAGTTCTTCAACATATGAATTGCAAAATTTAAAATGGAAAATTGTGGTTAACAAGAAGTTTATAGAATTCATAAATTATTTGTCTATTTATGCCTATTGCAACTGGGAAAGTGGGTCTGATAAATGGTCGTGTAATGCAGAGGTAAAGATTAAGCTTCTACGAACCAACAAAGAGGGGCCAATGTCGAAGTCATATACGCATATCTTCAAAAGGTACCTTCTTTTGTTTTGAATATCTACATAAACCGCATTTTTTTAAAATATTAGTCAACATCATATTATTATACTTACATGGCTCTGATCCTAAGGTGCCTAATGTTAAGTAGGTAACTAAAGCACTTGCGTTATAGAAATCAGAAACAACGATAGTACCACAACACCCAGACCCGAGAAAATACAAAAAACTTCCGTTATCTGTAACGCATACCTATCAACACACGCATGCAGAACTAGATTTAGGTTTTTAGGGTTCCGTAGTCCTGACAAAGGAACCCTTATAGTTTCGTCATTTTCGTCTGTCTGTCTGTCTATCCGTCCGTGGTTTTGCTTGGAGACTGTTGATCCTAGAGAACTGTAATTTTGTGGAAATATGTATATCAATCATGCCAACAAAGTGGTAGATTTTTTTTTTAAATTATGATGATGATGATGAAATTGTAGCTGCATAATTAACGTAACTAATAAATATCACAAATTATTAATCTCATTAGTTTAATATGTTTTTAAAACTGATGAACATTGAAACAAGAGCTGTCGGTGTAAGAAGCGTTTACTTTACCATGTCCTCGATTGCGGTATGACGTTTATTATGCGTTACTAAAATCAATACAAATAATAAAAATGTAACGGATCGCTGTCTGTCCATGGAAGATATACGAGCAAAATATTATTAGGACCTTTATTAACGCAAATGGCAAGTAAAAAAATATTGATAGATTTTTTTTCCGTTTGTCTGTGCGTTCGTGCACGCTAATCTCAGAAACGGCTTATCCGATTAACCTAGGGTTGTCACTAATATATTTTGGTATGCTTCATTTAACATTACTACCAAAAAGATAGACTAGTGTTAAACACTTGTCTTAAATAAGTCAACTAATTTGAAATGTTTGTTAATAATATGTCTCGATTCTCGAATGTCTTTAACCAATTTAAAATGTTGACACATTTAGACATTCGAGACATTTATTAAAAACATATCAAATTGGTTGACTAATCTTTAGACAAGTGTTTAACACTATCCTATCTTTTTGTAGTAAGGCCACTAATGTTTGTTTCATTTCAATGGGTTCATAATTAAAAAAGTTGTGCCAATTTAAAGAATCACGTCGAACATTTGTTAAACTATCTATCCAGTCGTTCTCTGTTCGGTAGCATTGACTGAAACTTTACTAAACTTGATAATAATGGTCTATATAAAATTATGAATATATAATTATTATTACTAATCTATAAATGTAACGGTTCGTATTTTGAAAAATTAAAGAGACTTTGATAATTGATTTTTGGGGGCACTCTATAATCGATACTGAAGCCCGAACTGTAATTATTTTCATTTTTGTCTGTCTGTCTGTCTGTATATTGGCCGTGCATCACGCCGAAACTACGTGGTTCTAACTAATATATTGTGGTAAGCTTCACTTAACATTTAGTGTTTGTTTCATGACGGTGGGTTCATAAATAAAAAAAAAATGTGCCAATTTAAAGAATCACGTCGAACATTTGTTAACCTATCTATATCAGTCTATTCTTTCTCTGCTCTGTAGCATTGGCTGAAACTTTACTAAACTTCATAAAAATGGTCTATATAAAATTATGATTATAATAATATGATAAGGCCTGCATGCCTGCCTGCACTCGCACCTGGCCGGTTTTTTTATGATATATTCACTTAGTTATTGATTAAGTTAATTCATTTGTTTCTGATTTCTATAACACATGTGCTTTAGCTAATTCTCTTAGAATTAAAGCAATGTATGAGTTGCCCAATATTTATTTGTGTACATGACATATTTTTTTTACAGGGATGTCTCAGATTGGGGATATGAAAAGTTCATCGAAATCCCTGATTTACTGGATCCCAACGACCATTACGTCAAAGATGGGGCTATAACTTTTGAAATCATCATAAAAGCCGATAAACCCCAAAGCGTTTAAGGATCAAAATAAATAATTTACTGTTCACTTAGCTTAAACATGAAAAGTTAATAGTTTTTCCTGTATGTTTAATAAAAATAAAAATTTGTCATTGTGGTTTTCATTTGACTCAATAATAAGCATGATTTCTCACTACTATGCGTTTAGAAAGGCCTGGGCCCTAACCATGAGCTGTTAAAACAATCACAAATCTGTCAAACATTATCATTTCTGTCAAATTTTGTATGAAATGACGTACCAAAATTGACAGATTTGACAACTTTGAGATTGTTTTTATAGTTCATGGTTAGGGGGCTGGGCGGTAACCACGAACTCTTAAAACAATCTCAAATCTGTCAAACATTATTATTTCTGTCAAATTTTGTATGAAATGACGTATCAAAATTGACAGATTTGACAACTTTGAGATTGTTTTAAGAGTTCATGGTTATGGCCCTGGTATGTAAAAGTTTAGAATTACATCCGAATAGTTCATATGGAATCTGTTTATTTATAAAACGTATTTATTCGAAATCAGTAATTTTCAATACTAAATTCGTCAACCAATCACACTAAATTACTTATTTATCCCCAAACTAATAATTTTGAGACTATATCAGTCGAGCTTTGTTATTTTATCTAAATAATTAGAGTTTCGTTGTTCAATTGTTCTGGAAATGATGAATGATGATGATGATGTTCGACTTCCAATTTCTAGTAAGTAGTCGTAATTCTGTAGACTTGAACCAGTGTTGCAACTTGATAGCCCTCTATCGAAAGTCGTTAAGATAGGATATTATCGAAAATAGCCAAAGTATTATCAGGCTATCGATCATATCAACTCCATCAATAGTATAGATACTATCCAAATTTGCAATAGTATAGTTTAACTGATTTTAAAGGTCAAATATCGCTAATGTAACTGAATTTCAAGGTCAACTATCGGTAGTCAAACTATTGATATCTCGACAAAACTAACTGAAACCTCTCACAGCACTGCGCAGTCACAGAGTGGTGCATGTGTTACATTTCTTGTTTCCGTACCCAAAGGATCCGGTCGGATGTGATAATTTCACCCCCTATTGTTCAAACCCAAAGGATAAACAGGCCAACAAATGCAGGGAAATAATAAAAGGGAAGATGCTTGCTAATGGCCGCAAACGTCGTTATTATCTACAATACTTTACCCACTTTTCTTTGTTACAGTTTGGAGATTTCAATTATCTTTCAAGTTAGGTCTGGTAGGATACTATAACCGCTAAACAATACGTAAAATGTGTGATTCTTTATTAAAATCTATGCAGAAAAATCGTCAAATTAGTCGATTTTTTGTGTCAGGTATAACAAAAGCACACATTAAATACAGTTAAAGCACATCCTTATGCATAATGTCCAAACAAACCTTAAATTATTTAAAAGAAGAAATTTATGATCCACTTTTAACCTTATATTAGTAGTTTGGCAAATGCATTCCGGATACTATCTTTAACATCACTAAGCACGTGCACACCTTACATGCAGCTACATGGATAAATGCTTTGAGCAAATCCTAGCAAACACCGTGAATTTTTAATTACCCGAGAAAATTAACTAACATACTCAGATATCGATATACATCGAACTTGGGGAATAAAAAAAACGGAACGGCGTACGGCGTTGGCGTACGGAAGGAATAACTATGAATAAAAAAAATCATTCATAGTTATTCCTTCCGTACGCCAATATTACGCGACCAAATTAGGTGGATTTTGGTTCTGTTGATGTTGGAATGATAATGATTACTATTTGAATTAGCAGGACTTTTATAGTGCATATTTTTTAAGGAATGTTAGGGATCTTTTAAATAAATTTCTCTTTTTTTTATTCGCCAAATTCGATGTATATCAATATCTGAGTATGTTAGTTAATTTCCTCGGGTAATTAAAAATTCACGGTGTATTATGTTGTATTAAAGTTGTATTTGAATAAGTTCTGAACATTAATATCTAATTTATTTTGTTAATTGGAAAAAACACAATGCAAGTGATACTTTTATTAGAGATGATATGGAACGGATTAATATTGTGTTATTTCGATGCACAATGGCTTGAATTTGAGCAACATTCAGTCTGGAATTGCTGGGCGCCATAGTACCTAGGTATTTATGGCTTAATGATTTATATATGTATAAAGACTGCTATGGACGCGTGGCTCTCCGCAATGTCATGTAGGATATATATCTAAAAGCCTGTGTTTTACAGCACAACTACTTGAAAGTATAAGATACAAGCATACGCAAGAAATCGGAATATACTACACAAGCGGGCAAATAAACTAGATTCCGAATACTCGACCTTTTTCTACCCGGTAACGCGGTTGTAGAAAAATGTCCCGTATTCAAGAGAAACTTAGTAATTTATCTTGGTTGTTTAAGCGCGGCCTCTTTTGTTTTGTCCGCGTTTTAATTAGTTTTGTTCCAGCTCCATGAGATTTAAAAGTAATAAAATTATTTGCTCGACGTTCTCGTATGTTTTTCCCTGAGTTGGTACAATGCGAATTGGGTTATAATTTCGTAGACTGCAATGGGTTAAGATAATCCTCATTTCAGAATATGGTTCATTATCAGCCCACATCAGTCCACTTATGGACATAGACCATTATGGTAGGTCTGAACATAATTGACAGCTTTGAGGAGCGAGCACGCCGGATGTGGCCTATCTTTGAGGTTCTGACTCGATCCCTGGTCAAGACAATGTAGAAAACGAAATCTTGAACTTAATCTTGGTTTCTAATTTCTGTGACACAACATGTGTCCTTTAACTATTTACCGGTTTTATTTATTTGGGTTCAGAGCAATAAATAAATATGTAATTTAATATTTTAAATTTAACACGTCTTGTTTAATTTAGGTATAACTGTGTTTATTAGCATTGCTTTAATGAAATTGAAAAAGTTTGCCAAAAAAACTATTTATGAAAAAATTGACATTTTTTGTGTTTGTTTTTAATAACAAAAATCAAAATTATTCCAATCAAGATGTTTATTAAATACTATTCTACCATATCTTATTTTTAGGTTTTTAGAGGCAAGTAACAGTTAATCCATAGTACATATTCTAACAATTTGATTTTTATAGCCGAGATTTTAGGCAAGATCATTACAATAGCCCAAGACCTAGGTCATAATTGTACAGGCTGATATTAAATGGAATATGATCTTGTTAGATTATTGAAAAGGCTTAAAGTTCATGTATTTTTATTTAAAAAAACACTGAGTACTAATAATTTACTACTTTAGATTTTAGGTAGATGCCCAGAATAGAAGTTTATTCGTTCAATGTGGTTTAGCAATGATAATGATAACTTTAAATGACCACCACTTTTGCTGTTGTTATATTGTGTTATTTCTGGGTTCATGATAACTGGTTGTGGCTTGATAAAAAATTGATATGACGTCACTCATTTCTTAACCTATTATAGTGTACCACTTGTACAGCTAAAATGAACCTATTTTATTTTTAAACACATTTTTTACATCTTCCTAATTTTACACAGCATACATTAGCAAATATTTGCGAATTTTCGTTTTTAGCATTTCCATGCAAGGTTTAAATGAAGATAAATAACACTTGAAAAAAATCATCGACCTCGATGATTTTTTTCAAGTGTTATTTATCTTCATTTAAACCTTGCATGGAATTACTAAAAACAAAAATTAACAATGTTTAAGCATTTCTGATCATAACCAATAGTCAAACATTTGTAAAAATATTTCTATCGGGTGTTGACGGTAGTATACTACTCAGCTATACATATAACTACAACATCATTGATCAGAGATACGCTGGCTTCGACAGCGAGAAGAAACACTTGAGAAATTTCATCGTGTCACGTGACGTCCTCGGTAGCTTATTTGGTCAAAGCACGATGGCATGCGATGGGACTTGGGTTCGTGTCCCACATGAGGTCGATAATTTTTTTTAAGTGCTATTTATCTTTATTTAATATTTGCGAGTAATGTTAAGATGGGACAGTTTTGCAAGCAATCCCTTGAATATGTAAAAAAAACTTCGTAGTCAACGCGATAAACTGATACGGCTGTTTATGCCGCATTTTTTATACTCGTATGGGAATCAAACTAGAACCTCTCTGTTAGACTAGAATCATTATTTTTAAAGGTAAGAAAACCGTAACTTCATTCCCGTTAAGAACGAACTATTTACTACCCTAAAGTTTTTACGGAACCCTAATTACCATTTTTTAATAAGAAAAAAACTTTCTAATTTAATCATAATATTAGTACATACATATTAAATGGGAAAGTTGTCGTTGATGTGTTAATCCATTTTTATCGACAAACTATAACTTACACTTAAAACATTATTAGAAAATACATCTGCAATATTTACAATCCGACTATAGCTGAACGGAAAGTAAGATTTATCAAAGTTACTATACATACATAAATATATATTTTTAAATGAATAAATCTAATTTTCATAGCAAAACAATCACTTTCGCTTGGAAACTTACACAAAACTCAAGCGATTCACGACGCCAAAAACAATTTAAACTAAATTATTTCTAAAAATTGTAAATCCTTGCGTAGCCATTTGCATTCAGTGACCGTTTCAGTATTTATTGCTTTAATTAAATTTAATTCCGGGCAAAGGGTGAAAGTTTAAGTCCCGAAAATACTGCTTATAAATGTTTGAAATAGAATTATTTACTTTACTTTATTTCTTGGGAATTATTTTATTAAAGAACACAACACAATATTTACTAATCCTTTTTTAGGTATTTTTGCAAAAGGTGTGAATCTTATTAAATCTTATGTGAAACGTACCTTTTGAATAAATTTTAGACTAACAGCCTTATACTTAAACAATACATAACTTTAAGAAAATCTTGAAATTATGATTGACGTTGAAATATTAAATTCATTAACGCTATTTAGAGCTAATCAATAAATATCTGTTAAATGAACTAATTATGATAATGATTGAGAATATTTAAAAATTTCTCGCTTTTTAGTTTATTTTTGAAGTCAGTTTTTAGTTTTTACAAACCTTATTTTTTTATCAAAAATATTCACTGATGATATGGGACAGATGACGACCGTCTGGTGCAGTTACGGGTTCGAATCCCGCGAGGGGCAAATGTTTGTGTGATGACCACGAGCATTTGTACCTCAGTCATGGACGTTTACAAACTTATATAAGTATATTCATTCGTTATCTAGTAGCCATAGTACAAGCTATGCTTAGTTTGGGGCTAAATAATTTGTGTGATTGTAGAAACAAACAATTTATTATTATTATTTATTTATATTTAAAAAATTGATGATATGGGAAAGATATTTTGTGGTTGTGGTAAATACTATACGCCGAGCTACAAGGCTCGGTACAATACCTATTTTGTTATCAAAATGTAAAGTATAAAAGCAAAGGGTTCCTCAGTTAAGTTACTATATCAGTTTCAGAATTATACGTAGGTGCAGTGGTCTGCCTTAAATATGTCTTTGTCATGTGAAATACAAGCTGGAGAACTAAAAAGCAGGCTGAAACATTTGTTTGAGACGAAACAATTGTCTGACTGTAGCTTTTTGGTAGGTAAAGGGAACGGCCAGCTCGTTGAAGGGCATAAGGCCATCGTGTCTGCAGCTTCCCCTGTTCTTCAGAGGAAGATCACAGCGGCTGAAGGAGATCATCCCAAGATAATATTAACTGATGTTGAGCCGGAAGTTTTTGAGTCAATGTTGAAGTAAGTGCTCATCATCATTATTCTAGCCTTAAGACGTTCACTGTTTCCTGGTTAGAAATGGCCTGCATACAGCACCATCCTGCAAACTTTACCAGGTCGTTTGTTTACCTTGGTATGTGTTAGGACATTAAAATTTTTGTATTTTTTGTAATATAATACGCAGTGGGACGATTCTTACCACTTAACACTTCAACGACTCCGCGTGTAGCCAGGGTATAGCTAGGCGGTTAGCCAATCAAAATCACCTATTGTTGGGTAACTATGACAAATTGCTCTACTGCCTTATGATGACCTGGAACGAAATAAAACATAACGCAAAAACAGGAACAATGAGTAGTAGTTCTAAAATATATAACCTGTTCTGGTACTATAAATTTATTAAGTTCTTAAGCAACTTTACTATAAAACTTTTTCGAAATCTAAGGGAATAGTCACCAACAGGGCTAGCATGCGCAACACGAAAAAATTTTGTCGTGGCATTTTATCGACTTTTATCGTTAATATGTCGTTTTGTCTTCGACGATAACAAAGAAAAACCAAAATACCTATCATGGCAATGCCGTGTTATAATGTAAAAATAGGTGGCTATGATCAACGGGAGACCCTGAAAATATTAAAAAAAGGTTTCGGGATGTCTGTGATCCGGTAGGTTAGGGAAAACGACAAAATTTTCGTCGAAGACGTCAACATTTGTGATGTCTATCGATAAAATAACCGATGCGCGCATGCTAGCCCTGCAAGTCTATTTAAATTAGTTTGAAAAAAATGTACTCGTCTTTTAATATTTTTTATCGCAGGTACATTTACACAGATTGCGTTGATGTTAAACCCGAAACAGTCTATGACCTTGCTGCAGCAGCCAAGGTGTACCAACTGCCGAAATTGTCGAAGGCATGCAACGAATATATCGCTACCAACTTAAACCCACAAAATGTTCTTCGAGCCTACAGTATCGCAACACAATGTGGTGAAGACGAAGATTTGAAGAAAATATGTGAAGAGGTAAAAAAATTGGCTAACAAAAACATCAATGGTTAATGCGCTGCTTTAAAAAAACCTTCATAAAACTGACCTCAACTTCTTTCGACAACAGCTCGTCAACCTACCACATATTGACATATTTTCTCAATTGATAATGATCGCTATTATGTCGGACTTGGATAACCTAAATTTTTTATGTATCTAGACCCGCTGTTTACTGTACAACAGTTTGAAGTGCAAATAATGGCAGATTAAATCATTAAATATTAATTTCAACTTGATACCCTAATGCGTTCTTGACAGACAGACACACAGACAATGAAGTGATTTATGAGGGTTCTTTTTAAGGCACGGAACGCTTTGTTTTGTATAAGGAACGGGCAAGATAAATTCGGTCGGTAGTGATTCTGTATATTAACATTTATTTACAGGTAATAAAAACAAAAACCAAAGAAGTGCTTACTGATAGCAGCTTTGAAGATGCTTGTCTCGACGTAGTTGTGGCAGTCTTTTCACTGGAAACCTTGGAAATCGACAGCGAATTAGAACTCTTAAACGCAGCCGACCGCTATGCAAAGAACGCTTCAAATTGTCGTAAGGAGATTATTTATAAAAGTCGACTACGTTAAAGATAATTTGTAAAACCTAGAAATAAAAACTGAAAAGAAAAAAACAAGCCCCGTAGTAAAGAATGTTGTTAAGTAATACTGAGTATTTATCTACACCATTGAAATTTTGATAATCGATACACATAAAACAAATCATAATTTCTTATGCATAACCAACCATACTTGTTTAGTGTTTTTGGTTATTGTTTTTTCAGAATCTCAGGGTAATACTCTCACTATCAAGAATGTTTTGGAAAAAATTCGCTTTCTCTCTCTATCTCCCGAAGAATTCGCAAAAGGTCGTGCCACTACGTCTGTTCTGTCTGCATCGGACGCCTGTGCTATACAGGCCAACATTCCCTACGAAAAGTCAGGAGTTCCTATGCCTCCAGGTTTCTCGCTAAGACGAGATCCAAGAAAAAAGGTAACATATAAATTACTCATAATCATCTGTTTTACAATGTACGGATAAAGTTATGTAAAAGATAAAAATATGTAGGTGATAATAGTGCTTGAAAATCGTGTCAAAAACCATGTATATTCTTAAGATGAGTAAAATAAAGCTTATTCAGAACTAATGGAGAACTTATCCGGACATTGTGAAACAGGCCCGAAATTTAACATCACCTACCAGCTGGTACCTTTAATTTTACAACAATAGTTATTTTGCACGCTTACCCCAGTACAGCAAGACATGGCTGTCTTACTAGTATTCCAATAAATTATTTCTTCCAACAATCACGCTTATTATCTAGCTCAAACTAAGCAAAGCCTGTACTATGGCTATTATATCGGATAGCCATACTAAATACACTAGATGACCGCCGTAACCGAGAGGCGAGCACGACAGACAATAATGGCGCCGCCATCTCTGAGGTTCCGGGTTCGATTCCCGGTCGGGTTAATGTAGAAAACGAACTTTTCTATATTGGCTCGGGTCTGGGCGTTGTAGTACCGTCGTTGTTTCTGATTTTTATATCACAAGTGATTTAGCTACTTACCTTAGGATCAGAGCAATGTACGTGATGTGGTCCAATATATTTATATATAATTAGTTAAAAATTAACTTACAAGGAAATAATACATTTGCACATCAACATTTGCCCCTTGCAGGATTTGCTCCTACAACTACAAAATATCTGGGTTCATTTATCATTTCATGTACATGTAACAGATTTATGTTATTTCAGGTGAATGTTACGGCTATCGAATCGTTGTCTGAAATAAAATTTAAATATCGAGTACTCGACATTAATAATTTGTTGAATAAAAACGAAAAGGCGTGGTCTTCTATTTTCAAGCTGCGGGATTTGAAATGGAAAATAGGAGTTCAGGAAAAGGATAAAGATCCTGACAATCATTTAGGGATATTCGCCTATTGTAACTGGGAGAGTGAGTCAGACACATGGTCGTGCAATGCAGAGATTGAGTTTTCCCTTCAACGTACTGAAGGAGAACCAACTCACTATTCAACGACGCACAAATTTAATCGGTAAGTCGTTTATATTATTTTTTCCACAATTTATGTAAATATTAATGACAACACCGGCGTCAAAGCCTTCCAATATGATTCCCAATATGTCATTTTACTCCAATAGATTGAAAATTGACTATTTTAAACGCTATCTAAACCTGTCAATTATTTGCCTCTTCACCTTTACCCTGTGCCTTTACTTTTAACCTTTATTAGACTAATAACTTCAGGATTTTTTAAAATCTATTTTATAAGGGAAGCATTGTAAACTTTTAGCCCAAGTGCATCTATGTTTAACTGAAGTGTGTGTGAAAAAAAATGCAAATAGATTTATAAGTATTTTAATGAAATAAGTACCTATCAAAATCATATTTTCACTTTAGGCATACCTAGTAAGTAACTACTTATTCATGTGTGCTATAATATTTTACAGGGGTCAGTCAAACTGGGGCTTCCCAACATTCATCGAGATCTCCAAATTGCTAGACCCCAATAATCATTACGTCAAAGATGGAGGCCTCACTTTCGAAATTCATATTAAGGCCGATGAACCACAAAGCCTGTAAAAGGAGTACGAGTAATACCTACTAGTACCTATACTTCATAACCTTAAAGTAAAAACAAAAGACGGTTGACCTTTATTATGATGTTGTCGCTATAAAACAGAAGAAAGATGACCTTCTTTTGTTTTCTCTGTAAAAAATATTTATGTAAACAATACTGCTTGGGTATGTACTGGGTAAAAATATTATTATTATAATATTATTTTATATGCGTGATCTATCAAAAGTTATATAAACGATTGGAAAGGGTATAGGTAGGACAAAACAAGACTATCAATTAACAATCATTTTTTTTGTAATTTGTTCTAAAAATCGTCATGAGGATTAAGTATGCAAAAATTTTCATTGTTTTCAATTTAAAGACAGTTAAAGCTTAAGGTAGGGTATACCTACTGTTCAATGATACCACACAAACTTACCAGATAAACTAGCTGGTATACCTAAAGTTCAGACTGCATAAAAAATTCGTTAATGGGTAAATTATTCACATATTTAATATTGCAAGTCTGTCATTGAAAAACCCTTATAAAAATAAAATCTTATGTAAAGATGATTTTCATAAAAAACGGTTAAATACTGTCGATAATTTTATTATACTACTGCATTTCCAACAAATTCAATCGTTCTGTCCTACCCAGTATACTTTATTTACTTGTTTATGGTAAGGCCCCTATGCCTAATTACAGAAATTGTTTCGTGTTTTTTTTTTGTGTCAAATAAAAATGTGAAACAAGTTATTGGTTATAATTTAGCTTCAACCTAACACGAACTTTAGTATAAGTCTAATGTTTTATTCAATATTTGATATTAATATAAAAAATCGGCCAAGTGCGAGTCGGACTCGCGCACGAAGGGTTCCGTACCATTATTTATAAAGCGGCAAAAAAAACCACGTTTTTTGAATGGGAGCCCCTTAAATATTTATTGTTTCTGTTTTGTTTGTTGTTCGTGTTTTAAGTATTTGCTGTTATAGCGGCAACAGAAATACATCCTCTATGAAACAACTGTCTAACTATCACGGTTCATGAGATACAGCCTGGTGACAGACGGACAGACAGACAGACAACAAAATAAATATTTGTTTTGAAAGTTGTTAGTTTATTTTAGACTCAATTTTAATTTCGATTATAAAAAAAACATTTTGGGTTTCAGTATATTATGATAAGACTTAAAATTTGCTGTATTCTTTCTCCTGACTCACGACATAAGTAGTATTCTGATAAAATCAGTCTTATTTTCGATCAAGCAAAAAAAAGTCAACTAAACAATACCGAGATTACGTTGGAACTTCAGATCAAATTGAGCGCATCGATATCGAGGGAATTCCTAAATAAACCAAATGGGTAAAGGAAAAAGGGCAACTGACGATGGAGCCCGCACAAAGGTCGTATTCCGCTCCACATAAGATAAAAATTGATAAACCTTAAACTCTGTCCCATTCGCACATGCACTGATACTCATAGGAGAGAGGAGTTAGGGTGTTGTAAAACAAATGAAAGGTGCACCAGAATATGGGCACTGGGCAGGTCAACGATAGTGCTGATCAAGGGTAATGTGAGCTGGTCGGAACTGTTTCTTTTTTCTTATTTAGTGAGGTGTGTCATCACGGTTGACGGAAATCTGCCATTTAGGTCAGGGGTTGGAAAGAAATTTAAGACTTAATTTACTTACGCATACTTTACATAGTAACTCGTATCCCTAAGGAATGGTTCATTTTTGTGATTTTAAAGTAGCCCATGTTGATCACAAATAATGTAGGATTCTAATGGTAAAAGAATTTTTCAAATCGGTCCAGTAGTTTTGGAGCCTATTCATTTCAAACAAACAATTAAATCTTTCCTCTTTATAATATTATATTATAAGTATAGGTAGATAAGGTGGATAGACGTCCTGGTAAAGGTTGCATGCAGGAAGCTGCTGTATGCAGCAGGCCGTTTCTAACCGGCCAATCTGGAAGTCACCGGAGGAGGCCTATGTTCAGCAGTGTACGTCTGGTTGCTGAAATGATGATGATGATGATTATTATTAAAAAGATTTTTCAAGTTAAGTCACTTGTATGAATAAGGTTATTATTGTTTATATTGCATTTATTTCATTGCATCAGTTCAGGGTTGACAAAATTGACAATTCTTGTGACGGCGTTCAACAATGTTAATATGCATGAGTATGGTTTCTAGTTCGATTTACTTGTTGATAGTTCGTTCTAAATGTTCCCCATAAACTGGAAGCGTTCTTTGGGAATACAAGATGGCCTGTTGACTCCTTTGGGATCCTATTACGGCCGATTTACTATGTAGATGTATTTATTTACGTGTGTGAAGTTTGGTAGTGCCTCTTAGGAAAGGTAAATGAGCCAGACAACATTAATCGGCGTGCACTCGCAGAACATTAAAATAATTAAGTAAATAGTAGTTTCTTTAGTGTAATCATTATAGAATGCCATCTACAACCAAAATTTTAAGAACAGGATGTCAAAATCGTTTTAATTGCATAAAACTGGCTAGGTCTTTAATTTTGTCGTCGTCATCGTCTGTAGTACGTAATTAAGAGATAAATAGTAGATTTTATTATGTACAAAAATAGAAGGATGTCTAGAAGCCGTGTCAAACCCGAATTGGGCTAATTCGGATGCCGTAATTTAAATACAGCAACTTTTTTAATAGGGTATAATGCAAAATTTTAATGCGAGTAAGAGTGGCGCCCTGAGGTTCCGACAAATATATAAGGTCTGATTTTATTAGTGTACATCCTGTTAACCTGTGACTATCTATATAGGTGAAGAGCAATCGTAAAAACTAATTTTCATATGTGTACCATAAAAACTAAAAAAGTTATAAATCAAAATTAACAACATTGACTTTATATTGCATAAACTCGTCCTATCTTTGGTACGTTTAACCATCTGATTATCCGTCTTATTCCCTTCCCTTGTCAGAGCGAGAAAGAGTTGAAGATAGGACGAGTTTTTGCAATATGAAGTCGATGTTGGAAATTTATATTTTAAACTTTTTAGTTTTTATTATAGACATTTGAAAGTTGGTTTTTACGATTGTTTTTCACCTACTACTCTGTCAAGAAAGTACCGGGAAAAGATTAATTATACACAAAATGTTAGTTAAGAAAAAGAAAGAAGTCAGCTGGAGCCATATCTGGTGAATAAGGTGGCTGCTCGATGGTATTTGTTGAGTTTTTAGTCAAAAAATCGTTCACAATGATGGCCTTGTGGGAAGGCGCATTATCGTGGTGTATAATCCAAGAATTTCATTTCATTCCACAAATCTGGCCTTTTTCGTCTAATTTGCTCTCTAAAACGCCGCATAACGCTTAAACAATACTCTTTTTTTATCGTTTGACCTTCTGGCAAGAATTCTGAGTGCACAACACCGCGACAGTCAAAGAAAACAGTCAACATGGCTTTGACTTTCGATCGAGTTTGGCGCGGTTTCTTTGGTTTCGATTCGGTTCAGTTGGAAGGCGCCACTCCGAAGCTTGTTGACTAGTTTGCATGTCAAACTCATAAACCCACGTCTCGTCACCAGTAACGAGATGCCTTTCATGAATGTTGGGCCGAAATTGGCTCGTTCTAGCATGTCCTCAGTGACTCTTTTGCAATTGAGTTTTTGGAGAAAATTCAGGTCTTTGGGACTAGCCGAGCGGCAACATGTTTCATACCCAATTGATTATTTAAAATAATACGAATCGACTCGTGTGACACAGAAAGTTCGACAGCTAGCTCTCTCAAACTTGAATGAGGATTTTCAGTCACTATTTCCTTCAGTTTTGCGATATTATCTTCAGTAGCAGACGTTGATGGCCTACCAGAGCGAGGCAAATCTTCCATCATATCTCGACCGCTATTGAACGCTTTGAACTACTCATAAACACGTGTTTTTGATAAAGTCAATTCACCGTAAGCCTTCTGAGACATTTTCAGAGACTCTGAACACGAAATCCCATTGGCGATGCAAAATTTAAGACAAATTCTTTGTTCTATTTTTTTGTCCATTATGAAATTCGCAATACACACTAGATATGGTATAACTAAAAACAATACTGTATTTAATCTAATTATCAGATGTAACTCATACTCTGCGCCAAAATGGAAAACAGTTGTGCCAATCTAACAACAACAAAAAAATATATAATTTTAAATTTGGAACCGTAAACAAATCATCAATTCCCGAAACTTTTTTGACAGAATGTACTGATGTACATTCTGTCACAGGTTAACAGGATGTACGTACACTAATAAAATCGTACCTTATATAGATGTTAGTAGATATTGCATGATTTTATGGCCAATATCAGATCATAACGTGTAGTTGCTTTTCTTCTCCTATATCAGACATGTGACAAATCTTTTTCTTTTTCTGCCTCTGTAATGGACCGCATGTGATAATAATTTTAACCTGCAATAACATTACTTAGACCGATGATATGGCTAGATAGGAAATATTTTTTTATTGCTTAGTGACACGTTTCTGAATAGGTTCGGTTTTTACCCTTTAGAGGCACGATACCTTAAAGGGTATTCCCAAAAAACATCGTTACGTATTATTTGTTTTATTTTGAAAAAAAATGCAGCAGAGGTTCGGTCGGGACTACCACAGGTTGCCGAAATTCTAGCCCCTGTTAAAATTCAAATAGATATTTGTATGAAGAATTCGGTAATCCCCAAACCTGTTTTAAGCCTCAAATCCTCAGTTTGTTGAACGTATTTCCTGTAATAAAATCAGGCTAACAAAAGTGACTGAGTTTTTTGCGCCGCTTCTTCTCATCACCAGCCGATATATTATCCCGAAGAAGTAGGGCTTAGTTATATTTTGGGACGTGTATAAGTGCCCGCAAAAGGGCCTATATACTGAATAAATGGCTTGACTTTGACTTAAAAGCTTCACGGCTCCCCAATTTAGAACTGTCTCCATATAAAGCTCAGTACACATAAGTCACAGTTTAAAAAACGCTCGTCACAACAGAGCCGGACCGGGCAATCGCAATAAATGAAATTTATTATGGACGGAGGTATTTTTTATACGATCACAGGGAAGATTTGTCGTCCACCGGTGATTTCCCCAGGGCTCGTTGTGTTTAGTGATATTGTGTGCACGGCTTTATTTCAATCGGTTCACCCTTTCCGATGCTAGGGCTACGATAATTGGAATGGCGTTTTAATGTTGTGACGTCATATCTGGTTTTGCCATAATAAATCCTAACGGACAGATAACAAAAGGATCCTGTCGTTTATTGTCCGTTTGTCTATTCCTATGTCCATACAATGTCATCCATTTAGTATTATCGAAGGCGCCCGTTAGTTAAGAACTTTTGAGTATTTTTATAATATAATATTTTTATACTGTTTGATGTTCAACCCTAGTAAATGTTGTTGGATGTCAGCTGACTACGTGGGTTTTAGAGAATGAGCTAAAATCTTGGTACAGTCAACAGCACGTCGACCTACCTAAAAAGTTAAAAGTTCTCCAACAGATTTTCAACTTTAAGCCTGACATGTACAGACCATTTTTAATTGAGAAAATTTGACGATTTGTGGTAGGTCGACGAGTCTGTAAATTTTTCAAAAAATAATGACAAATCTTTCATATTATTACTTTGTAGTATCCACATATCCAGTACATTTGACACTATGATTAGCTTACTTAATCAGTTTCTAGTGTTATATACCTAATAAGCTTACTTTTTAAATTTTCAAGTGTAAAATTCTAAATATATATTTTCCAAGCGCTTTACCGACGCTGCGCAAATATTGTTAACTCAATTTAGGCATCGCACAAAGTTAATTCGGACCTAGTTTCGGAATAGGCGTAATAAGGCTTCGGGAACAGGCGTATTTGCTGACTGGCACCAAATCTACAATTAGAGCACTTACACGCAAATTCAGTAGTCATTTTGATGAAGGATGCAGGATTTCTAGCTTTCAAAGAGATTTTTAGTTAGTACAAGATAAGTTTTTGCACAACTTTCAGAACCTGTTCTCGGTTTAAATAAATCTTTTTTTTTTCAATAACACCAATTATCTAGCTCCAAACTAAAAAGCGCATCTTGTTTATGGTGACTAGATAACGGATTAATATACTGAAACTAGCTGTTGCCCGTGACTTGCTTCACGTGGTCTTTAGTTTCTTCAATATATCCCACAATAAGTTACATGACAAAATTCTAAGGCAAATAATAGAAATCGGCAACAACGACGATACCAGGACACTCAGACCCTTGACAGCAAAACTCGAGACCAGAGATGGCGACGCCGAGTCCGGCGTGCTCGCCTCTCGGTTACTCGTCGAATTATTATTATACTGAAAACTCCGGATTTCTGTGACAATTCCGGTTGCTGTGGTGGCACGCGCAAAATCCGGTCTTTAATAAACCAATTAATTAAAACGTACCAGACGAATGTAATGGCCAAATAACTCCACACGTAACTTGCATTTCACATATTATTTGTATGTTGATAGGTTGATTGAGGTTATTGATAAGCAAATTATTGGACTTGGCATACCAGTCATAATTATGTGAATCTTAAAATCCATGCCGAGATCATCAGGCAGAAGACCAAAGTAACCGACATTATCCAAAAAAGTAGTAAGCTTAAGTGGCAGTGGGCTGGCCACATATGTCGCAGAAGCGTTGAAAGGTGGAGTAAACGGATTCTCGAGTGGAGACAACGCCTTAGCAAACGTAGTGTAGGACGCCCCCTAGGTCGATGGCCGACGAACTTTTAAAGATGGCCGATAGTGGCTCGACGATAAAAGTAGGAGATCGTGCTCTGTGGCGCTCTTTGGCGAAGGCTTACGTCCAGCAGTGAACTGCATGATGCCATGATGACGATGATAAATCTAAATAACATTTTAATAGCATATCCAAACTATTTCCAACATCGAGGCTTTGCCAGCTGCGATCCCCGCTTGGTGGACCGTCAATTTACACTACACTGATTTATACAGATACAGCCTGCATCCCAGTCGCCACCAAATTTGCGGTAGCATGACGCCAATTATGCCGGTTCTCGTGGCATGCACTCCGGTTTTACTAATTAAGCAGTAACAATAATAAATATAAATAATATTTATTTTAAGATTTAGAAAAAAATTGGCCAAGTGCAAGTAAACGTGGTACAGTCGGCGTTAAAAATAGCTGATCGAAAACTCACTTCCAAAAGTACTGACCCTACTAAAAGACGCAATAACCTCACATCTTTATTACACTTTTGCATAGTGATTTTTAAGACTATTGTTATATATTTTGCACTGCGATTCTTTAGGGAAAATTCAGATACTTAGCTACTGTTTGTGTGTGTAACCGTATATCATTTAGCATGACTTTTTTAGTTAGTAAAACACAGGTGTTATAGAAATTGAGTATTCAAAAAGGTACTTATCTTAATTTGGTTTTTGTTTATACTAAGCTCGATTGTAATGTTATTTATTAGATGTGATGCATAAACAGATTGTTTTAGGATAATGGGATATCAAACTTGTACATAGTGATTAGTAGGATACATAAAAGACATCTCTTCATCATCATTATCATCTCAGCCTATTGCAGTCCACTGCTGGACGTAGGCCTCCCCCAAAGAGCGCCAAAGAGCACGATCTCCCGCTTTTTTCATCCATCCACTGCCAGCCATCTTCCTAAGGTCATCGGTCCATCGAGCTGGGGGTCGTCCTACACTACGTTTGCCTAGGCGTGGTCTCCACTCGAGAACCCGTTTACTCCACCTTTCATCGGTTCTGCGACAGATGTGGCCAGCCCACTGCCACTTATGCTTGCTACATTTTTGGACTATGTCCGTTACTTTAGTCCTCTGCCTGATGATCTCATTTCGGATTTTATCCTTTAACGAAATCCCAAGCATCGACCTTTCCATAGCTCGCTGAGTGACATGTAGTCGATGGGCCAGCTTTACTGTCATATTCCACGTTTCGGCTCCGTAGGTCATCACCGGTAGGACGCACTGATCGAATACCTTGCTCTTCAGGCATTGTGGCAAAATACATCTCTTATATCTTCTTAACTTTCTTTCTCTTATTAATTGCTAGACCTTGTGCCTAATGAGTCCTGATCAACGCACTTGACAACACGATCTCCGGTTTGATTCCCGGCTATGACAATGTAGAAAAACAAAATTTTCTATTAATATCATAGAACCAGAGCAATGTTAGTTAATGTTGCCCAAATGTCTAATATTTATTCAAAATTAATTTGATTTTAAATTGTTTTCAACATTCGTTTTATGTTTTAAAAAAATATACTCGAAACTATTGCAATTCGAGTGGTAAGAAAAATTGGAAATACCAAACGTGTAGGTAAAATCGAATACCGTTTATATCGAAAATATTGCGGCAGTCGCCAGTTTGAAATAAGCTGCTTATGCTATTTCCAGCTACACTTTTTCTTGGAGCTTAAAACGGGGTCAAGCTGAAATACGAAAGTTAAGAAATTTAATTTACAAAAAAAAAACACGGATGTTACGAGGGAGTAAACTTTTGAAATAAAAATACCGGTTTGAGATGGCGTTAAAAGCCAAAATCATAGCTTATTAACTAAATAAGTTATAATTGTAAAAGTAGATAGAATACTGGTTTTCCCTAAATATTATGTCAGGCAGAAATAAAAAAATAAAGATAGCCCCCATTGTTTTTGTTGCCTCGACTTATGTAATAAATAGGTATGTTGATAAGCCTGATGATAAAACCTTAATTACAGACATAAAAAAAAAAATTGGACAACATCACATACATTGCTCTGACCCTAAGGTAAGTTGCTAAAGCGCTTGTGTTATAGAAATCAGAAACAACGACGGTACCACAACACCCAGATCCGAGCCAATATAGAAAAATTCGTTATCTACATTGACCCGACCGGGGATCGAACCCGGAACCTCAGAGATGGCGGCGCCATTTAAAGTCCGGCGTGCTCGCCTCTCGGCTACGGAGGTCGTCTTATAATAAGATAATTGTGGTTAGATCTGATACCTACTATTGCACTTACAACACTTACACTTTTCATCCTCTTTTGGTAACTTATTAACAGGAAAGACTTTAACTTTCTGATAGCAGCAAAAAACTCCTTATTGTGCATAAAGTAAACCACAGATAAATTTTGTGGAGCAACTGGAACCAAAGTAACATATAGCCTTTCTTTGTTAGGATGTTGCTCAACAAAAGAAACTGTAAATTAGATGTACCTTACCTAGGCAACATAAAACGAGTTGTTCATCTTAGTGTTTATTACGAACACTTTCATAGATGAGCAAAATGTAAAGTGTGTTTGTTTGTGTGTTACGTAGTGTTTTGATGTTAAATTTTGCACCACGAAACGTAAATAAACTGTGGATGGACCGTTAAAACCTAACCCTAAGGGCCTGTTTCTTGAATCAAATTTATTCCTTTTTTTTCGTCTTCTCTAAAGGTTAGTTCTCCGGCACTTAGCACAAAGCAATACCCCGAACTACGCCATTGGAGTATACAAAGTGCTTTGCCACTGTTCTGTTTGTGTTTGTGACAAACGACAACCCTTATTTATTTTAGAGTTCGTTGACATTTCGAGCAAATTCGCTGGCGGCAAAGGGGCATGCTTCGGGAAACGTGGGGTGACCATACTGGGGTACAATAAATCCGGACTGTTGCATTTCAAAAATTAAGACGACCGGCAACTACGCCTTACGTATCTTATAAAAGCAAAGCAAAAATTTGCAATTCTGGCTTTAAAATTTGTGAAAGGCGCAAATTTACAGCAAAAAAAAAACAAAGCAATCTACTGACAGTGCTGCCTCTAACACAAATTACGTATAGCGGCGGTATTTTTTTTATTTTGTGCCTCTACCGAGCACACCAAGCAATCAATCGGGCGATGACTGCGCGATTATTGCTGATTGCCAATTTTTAGATAATAAGGGTGGCGATTGGTTTAATGAAGGTGATCGCCAAAATTTTAATTTACTTACTTACTACTTCTATGCGGGAGTCTGTGTCAGACTGTGTATAGTGTTCATATCATCATCATCATCATCATTTCAGCCATAGGATTTCTACTGCTTAACGTAGTTTGGAAGCGGCCTGCATCCAGCAGCTTCCTGCAACCTTTACCAGCTTTGATTATCTGTCCAACTTGTAGATGAACTTTCTACGCTGTGCTTACCAGTATGTGGCCTCCATTATAAAACCTTTTACCCATCGGCCGTTTATATACCTAAATAGAAAAAAAGAAAATTTATATTTAAGAAGCTGTGTTTAATAGTCTTAAATCATTATTTTTTGCTTAAAAACCTGTCTTTTGCTGAATTTATAGTAGATTTCTATTTTCTAAACGTATACTAGCACCATCATGGTCACCCTATAGACAATAAATACAGACTGTTTGAGCACCAGATACACAATGTAACTTTAGAAAACACAATGCAATTATAGTATTAGTAGCATCTGGAATATGGTGATGTATGCACGACCTTGGCCAAAAACGAGAAGCTCATTCTTTAATTGCAGGAGGTACAAGGGTTAACAGATTAAAAAAAAATGGAATAACTCTTTCTGAAGGTTGTCTGAAGGATTTCGATTTTAGCGATATAACCGCCTAACAATTTTTCTATTTCTTATTTAATACTTGTGTGTGGTGTGCAATAAAGAGTACTAGTTATCTATCCAACACGCAGAATATGTCAAACTTATGCAAGTGCAACTCGTCATAATCGTAGACAAAACTAGAAAGTTTGTTTCGGTACTTGATAATTACATTGGGAATATTCACTGACCTTTAGCACCCAAACAGTTTTGTGTGGTGTGCAATAAGGAGTACTATCTATCTATTCAACACGCAGAATTATGTCAAACTTATGCAAGTGTAACTCATAATAATCTTAGCCAAAACTAGAAAGTTTGTTTCGGTACTTGATTTCACTGACCTTTAGCACCCGAAGGGAGCAAACAGAACGTAGGATAGCTTACAAATTTAAAGATTATATTCGGCCTGACTATCGCAGCAGCGCAGCATTTTTTCTTTGAATGCTTGCGTTCGATTACCAGTCGGATCATTATTTATAAAAGGAAAATTTTAGCCAAGGAAGAAAGGTAGTAGGTTTCTTGTTTATCGAATTATTTATATGTACGATTATAGATAGCTTAGCAATTCCCCATAGGTCACACAATTCACGACATTTCATGTTCAGACATAGAGCCAATTAGGCAAGAAAAGGAGCCATTACAAATGAAGACGTACGTGGGTTGGGCCGTCGCAAAATATCAGGTGTCGAATTACATACTTACTGGAATAAGACTATAATACAGGAAGGAACAGTGCAATTATAATTGCAAGTTCACGTTCTTAGTCTTTTATTCTGTTAAAGGATTCTTAAACAAGATAGGCAGGTTTAGGACCAATCCTGAACCAGAAAGTCTATGCGTTGCATAAATATAAGACAAAATTAAAGCAACGCCATTAAATTAAAATTTATAAATTGTATTTTTACTGTCTAGACTACAGGTGTATGCTTTGCTGTCTGTCCAAAGGTAAATAAATAAACACACTCTAAATTACACTTTAGGGAAGTCCCTAGTGCTTAAGTATTCTAAACAGAATTTAAGCGATATTTTATTTTGATGTTAAACTATATAGATACAGAATAAACAAAATAAGTACCTACGGTTGTAATCTGTCATGCTTGAACCATCCACATGTACAATAAAAACAAAAATAAATTGTTTCGTTTCAGTGGCCTGACCGAAGAGCATCATACGAGTATTATTGTTTATAGGCCACTGTAGTCATTTGTAGCCCCTGTTGTAACGCTATGACAGAATGTGTGAATCTTAATATAAACTTCAAATCACGCAAAAAGCAGTAGGTATTATTTTATAGAAAAGGTCTCGCCTCTTAACAACTCCTTTAAAATTCAAAGTGGAATGCAACAAATGGAATTAATAGCTGTTAAATACTGCTAATGTTAACTTCATCTCGGATTAAATGGACGAAAAATTTTGTTTTCCGCACTTTTGTTTTTGATTAACTTCGTTAACAGCAGAGAAGTTTCTCCTCAATTGGGGTAGGTAAGTACAGTGGGTTCACTTTGTTCGTTTCCTCTTGATATAATCCCAGTTCAGCCACCCTAGCACGACCAACAAAACACGATATGATATGATATAGCGTTTATTAACATCAAACTGTCAAAATAATATGATAAACATAGCCGCCATCTTGAACTTTTATCGAAACAGCAAGCATGACCGCGACGTCACTGGCAGTTCATATTTTGACAGTTGGGTGTCGATAAATCGCTATAAATACCATATCATATCGTGTTGTGGTAGTAAGGGGCTGAAAAGTCTAGTGATTATATTCAGTATCACCAGAATATGCAAGTTTCCTTGACGATAAAGAAGCGCTTCAGATGCACACTGAATCTGTTTCTTTTGTGTTTTCTTATGAACGTTTTTTCTACGTTTGTTTGAAACAAAACAAACAATAATTGTTGGTTAGTAAGCAAAACGTTCCCTTAGCTTCAGGCGGTGTTCTATAGGAACTCTAATTATGGTGCCAATCGATAGACCAATCATGGATTTTTTTTTACAAAATACACAATCAACAAACGACTTTCTTGCCTTCAGAATTAACTAGGAATCTGAGAGGTAGAACTCGGAAACGATTGGGTGATAACTTTGAAAACTTTCCAAAAATTGGCAAGCTCTTACCGCAGACAAGGATAAGTGGTAAAGTTTGGGATGGGATGTAATGGGGATGGGTAGCCCAGAAGTGGGGCACTCATGGCTAAATAAAAATATAGAAATATGCTGACCTATATATATGCATTTGTTCCTCGGGATATTTCATCTGGTCAAACTGAAAATAATTCAATCTCATAGAATGGAGGATGTTGAAACTTATCCTGACTTTATTTGCGATAATCTATGTTAGAGCAATTAAAAATGTACCAAAATAATAAAATTGTAAAAAATATCAAAACTCTCTCATCTTTTAAGCCACCTTTTTCTTGCATGCGCAATTAGACTATTGATAAAAGAGACAGTTACCATAGATACTAGCCATAAGGCATCTCGCAAAAACCCGTAAGGCGGAGTCTCGCAAACAGCCGGGTAAGACGCCCATTGCACCTGCGCGGACATTAAGTCCCGCCAAATAATGAACCATTAATTTGGTTCAGAAGAAGTTACTGCATCCGCAAACACGGCCAGTGCACACTTACAGAAGCCGTAAAACTGTCTCACAGGTTGAATATTTCGCGTAAAACCAGACGTAACTACAGTACCTTTTAAAAATAAAAGACGATCAGAATCGGGAGAACGCAAATCTTTTTTTTATTATAGATCTCATTATTTTTTTGCGATTCGATATTCATCCCGTACCTAGTTTTATGGTTTTACGCGAACATTTTTATTATACATTCATAAACGAATAAATTATACTCTGTATTTGCCATGAAACAATTTAAAAAACCCTTAGGAAGACATTAATCTAGGATAATTCCTAACGCATTAGAATATGAAAAAAAGGAGACCTAAACGAATTCAAATGTGTATTTTTCTACATACTAATAAGTATGAAAATAATTTTATTTTTGGCCTTCCAGTCCAGTTTTTGATAGCTTGCTCAAGCATTTAGTTAGTCAGTTTAACAATTATTATTCATACTCTGCGTTTTTTAAATAAATATAAAGAGAAAAAGATACATGAACTTTAGGCCAGGGCAGAAATTTGGGCTTAAATGGCTGATGATTACTGATAATCCAGTCCCACGAGCTCTTAAAACAGTTTTATTTCTACATTCTTTTGTTTTTTCTTTATTGATTTTGACGTATAAACACTGATTATGTTACTGTTAAGAGTTCATGCTTCAGGCTTTTATATACTTACGCCTGCGCAGACGAGATACTTTTATCCGTACGAGGAATATTATGTCCCTGAATATTCTTCTGAGGACTTACAATCTGACGCACATGGTATGTGATCAATAATTTAATTGGTTACCAGACATTTTGTGAAGCTCAACCCAAAAAGGCTTATATATTCAGCAGTTACTATTGGTTTTTATTTAATTATATTTTACATTAAAATATTAAAACCGGAACGAGATCATCCCCCAGCTCGATAGACCGACGACCATGAAGATGGCTGGGAGTGGCTGGATAAAAAACGCGGGAGTCGGGAAACATATAGCCGATGCAGTTGTCTCATTTATTTCTAAACATACTTGGCCTTACTACAAAAAGATAGACTAGTGTTAAACACTTGTCTTAAGAATAGTCAACCAATTTGAAATGTTGACACATAGACATTCGAGACATATTACTAACAAACATTTCAAATTGGTTGGCTTATCTTTAGATAAATGTTTAACACTAGTCTATCTTTTTGTAGTAAGGCCAATTGTAATACGTTCAAAAAGGATGGAACACCTACGTGCTTGAGTTTGCAACGAAAACAAGCGACGATCGAATCGACCGTTTCCCGGTATGCCCGAAGATCCGCCATATTTAATTTATACCGGGAGCCGGTATACCCACAGTTGGGAGGTTATGCTGATGATAAAATGTTCCAAGGTTCCGTCCTCTGCGTAGGCCTTTATCGAAATAAAGATTTCGTTAGCAACTATGACTTATTTGGTTAAAGTACGTACACAAACTTGTGAGCTTTCATCTGCTAACTAAATCACCAAGCCGTTAGTACTAATGGTTTAGCTTGAAATAGCAGCAATTTCTTATTTGTTCCTAATATATTTAAAGTAAGTCGGCATTTCTAAACATAACGTTTCAATTAATTTGCTAAATTTATTTAAGGCAGTTATGATAAACTATGCTAGCTTAACGCTATGTTTGCTTGTCAATATTACAATGCTGAATTGACTTCAATTTAGAACTAGGTAAACTGGATTTTTCTCTTTTTAGGCACACTCTAGACAATACTTAGCTGCCATTTGTGGTATGTAAAGTGATTGGGTAATTTTATAAATGAAAGTTAAAGAAACAGATTAAGGCAAGTATTTTGTTTTTTTTTAAATATTAGTTATTTTTATAAATGTTTGACTTCACTCACACATTCACATTTGACATTTGCTGTCATTCATATCTGTGCCATTTTTCATGCACAGACACGGGACACACATAAACGCGCAAACTCTGTGACGTCGGTGACGTAACAGTTTATTTGATCAGTGGACGTAACCATGAACTCTCATGGTTACGTCCACTGATCAAATAAACTGTTACGTCACCGACGTCACATTTGATTTGAGATTGTTTTAAGAGTTTAAAACAATCTCAAATCTGTCAAATCTTGTCAAAACTGTCAAATTTCTTACGTAATGACGTACGAAATTGACAGATTTGAGATTGTTTTAAGAGTTCATGGTTACCCCGCATATGTAAGCTTCTCCGCGATTAGAGGCCGTATGAATGTATTTTGTATCTTCTGTGTCTTTTATATGTATCAGTATTTTGGTAAAAATAAACATCATCTTGTAATATAATGTTATTGCTTAAACTGGATGAAACACAGTTTTTAAAAGTTTAGGTATTAAAAATACCCCTGTCTGTGAAGATGGCAGAATTCTGCCTCACAGATAGCCATCTGACAGGTGATGACACCTCACAAAGGACTGGTTGTAAATAGCAAAATACAGTTTATAGGCGTAAATTCTCCAAATGGTTTTGGAATAGGGATGACGACTAATTTTTTTTTATCGTCTATCAGGTAGATTATCAAAAAATATTGGACAGGTATTGTTCCTTTTTTACATAACCAAAATATTTCAAAGATATATTGATTTGAAATGTCGCATGACGTCACGCCTAGGTACATTTTTACTTAGATGTGACATTACGAGACCCCTCTCCCGAACTCTGACGAGTCTTAACTTTATAATTTTTTGGCTGATTGACAAAAGAAAAAATAATAAGTCCATTATTTTATGATGACCTAACTGACGGACTAAGTAGAATCTCATTTTCCTTACCCAGTTATAATCCCTATTAGCACAGGTTATATTTTTCTTTACATACCGAATTAGTAATACAGAACCTTTACTAAATGTTTGGGAACCCTAATAAGAGTTATCAGCAATGACCGATAATAGAGGTTGACCGATCAGCCCTGTCGCCACCAGAAGTTATCAATCAACCTTTTTGTCTCGCCCTTTCTAACCCGGGTGATCTTTGACTTATAAAGGGTGAATCAGTTCGGGGTTATTATGGGGTCGGTGGATTAAGTCCGAAACAATTTTTGTTTTATTTTCTTTATTTGACAACAGTATACTAAATGGAATGGATTTGTGCATACTATTGTACTGTTATCACGTACTATCTAGATTCCTTTGAACTATCTTGAGTGTTTCAACTACGATATTTTGTCAGAGGTAAGTTAACTAAATCCAAACAGCTTGTGAGAGATTGCAGCTCCGGAACCTTATTAAATAAAAATACAATTTTTTTTTATTCGAAAATGAGGCCAGCTGCCTGACAGAATGGCCTTTTACGTGACGTATTAGGCTTAAAAATTTGTGACCGCGCTAAATTAAAAGCCATAGGCAAAATGAGTTGTTTTTTTTTCTTAAAATCCTTGTGCCGTTAAACACTATCTAATATTTTAAGAAGATTCGCGAGCAAAAAGCCCCTGGTTTGTTTTAATTTAAATTTTTCCACAAAGCCCTACTCCAACGTAGCCGCCGCAAGACTAATTAAAGTTCGTGTGTTGGCGTGGACGAGGAAATTACATATAAAGGAAACTGTTTTTAGCAATAAATGAGAACTTCTTTTTAATGGCGGAAATTTAATTATTTCACATTGGTAGCAAGAGCTTTAATTCAGAAGATTTTTACGAAATGCAAAGGATCTAGCAATACCAAGGGACAATTATCTTAGGTTTAACTTTAACTTCAACGAACTCGATTTCTCACAGAATCCATCAACATTTAAAAAAAGTCGTAATTGATATTTTACTTCCTTAAAAGAAAAAAAAGGAATAAAAAATTTGTTTTGTTTTGACTAGCTAATAAGACGTACGTAAATAAATAATATAATATAGTCTCTAAAATAAAAATATTATATATAGTATAAATAGATTAATTGAGCTATTGATGTAGTATTAAACTAAAGTATATATGATACCTAACAAAGTTACTAGCTAAGTATTTTACCTCGCATTAGAAATTATTAATTTTGTATACCTACACGTGGATTACGTGGTGGGATGTGTTACCACTTACAGTACATAAGTTTAGCCATAAGCCAATAAATGTAGCACATTTGTTTGTAATCCCTAAAATATAAAATAAAATAACATAGATTTACCTTATATCACATTTACCTTAGATTACCTTCTATTTTTGTACAGAATAAATTTTATCTTATCTTATCTTATCTTCTTATCTTACATCCATACGAACCAAAGTAAACTGGCGCAGCAGAATCTCATCTTTAAACAAACGCCTACATTGGCTCAGTCACAAACCTGCACAAACATCAAATGCCTACAAGGCATTTGAAGTTTATTATATTCATAACTAGCGACCCGCCCCGGCTTCGCACGGATGCAATTATCAGTGTTTTTCTACTATATAATGCATGTATTATACATATAAACCATCCTCTTGAATCACTCTATCTATTAAAAAAAACCGCATCCAAATCCGTTGCGTAGTTTGAAAGATTTCAGCATACATAGGGATAAGGGACAGAGAAAGCGACTTTGATTTATACTAAATGTAGCGATAGTGATATCATTTTGTTGGTCTCACTGAAATTTGACTGTCAACATCTCTGGGGTCCCGTTTGATATCTAGCCAGGTCAGGGGCGTGCGGTGCATATAGGCAATTAGGCAGTGCCTACCTGATAAATAAAATATGGTAGGCAGAGGTATTTACAAATGTGTGCTATTAATGAAAACCACTGAATGTGTGCTATTGATGAAAACACATTAGTAAGTACCTACTGCCTACCTCGAAATAAAACCAATGCCAGCCACTGGGTCGGGTCAGTGACGAAAACCAACTTGTCTTAATTATCTCAGGTTTGGGTGCGTTGTTTCTGATTTCTAGAACACAAATGCTTTAATTACTTACCTTAGGATCAGAGCAATGTTTTTGATGTTGTCCGATAAAATAATAATAAAATAAATTGTTTCCACAATCACACCAATTATCTAGCCCCAAACTAAGCAAAGCTTGTGCTATGACGACTAGATAACGGATAAACATACTTAAATGCGTTTATAAACATCCATGACTAAGGTACAAATGCTCGTGGTCATCACACTAACATTTTCCCTCGCGGGATTCGAACCCGCAACCGCCAGGCATAGTAGTCCGGAGCGCGAACCACTACACCAGACGGTCGTCAAAGTCGTCCAATATTTATCCAATCAACAAAAACTACAACAGGATTATCTTTTGCCCCATAAGTTACAGTCACCTCAGACCAGGCCGCAAGTCCAAGTTGCCATGCCAATAAACTGCCACTCAAGTTCCGGGTCATTACCGGCCCTATCTCGGATCAAATTGCTCAAGTTTCGACAGCTTAGGAGCCCGAGGTGGCCGAGCTTGTATTCTTAAATACATCGAAATAGACACCAATTTTAAACATTTCTGTTAAAAACAAATGAAAACACAAGAGCTGTCAGAAAATTGTAAATTTTTAACAAGAATATAACAACGTGTTTTTATCCCAAAACTTAACTAATGACATATTTTTGTTAAAGATATAATTTGTCAAAATAAAAATATGTAGTAGTCGCATAGTGTACAAGTATTTTTTTAAACCGGCCAAGTGCGAGTCGGACTGGCGCACGAAGGGCACCATTATCTATAAAAACGGCAAAAAACACGTCTGTTGTATGATGGGAGCCCCCTATATTTATTTTATTCTAGTTTTTAGTATTTTTTGTTATAGCGGTGACAGAAATAAATCATCTGTGAAAATTTCTAAAAGCTTACTAGCACGGTTCATGAGATACAGACTGGTGACAGAGGGACGGACAGACAGACGGACAGTGAAGTCTTAGTAATAGGGTCTCGTTTTACCCTTTGGGTACGGAATCCTAAAAATAAAATAAATGAAACATTTACACGGGCAGTCTTAATAGGATTTATTTACTTAAGAATTGTGAATTTCGTAAAAAAAACAAGTTGTGTCTACATTTTCTTAATTAACGGAAAATCTAAAATTTTATCTTTTTAAATTTTAGTAGCGTAGTAGTCGCATAGTCCGATTGCGTTCAATCTTTTTTTGTTAGAAAGTAAGTATATACCTACATTAATCAATGTCTCATAAAATGTTCAAGGTCTTTTGATTTTGTAGTTTGGAAATAACATTATCACCAGCCTGTATCAGTCCACTGCTGGACACAGGCCTCTCCAAAAGGAGGATTTTGCCATAATCGCCACGCTTGGCAGGCGGGTTGGCGATCTCAGTTTGGCCAATGGTGGAGAGGAGACGCTGCTGCCCGTCTTCTTGTGGCGGTTCTCCTGTAGTCGCCTCTTACGACACCCATAGGAAGAGAAGGGGTGGTGCTATTCTTTTAACGTGCCGGCACCACACGACACGTTAAAAGACGTTGGAACTAACAACCCTGAGTAAAAGGTCCAAATAACTTAGAACCCGCATTGTTCAGGAACCTTTGAACGTACGGCTCATCTTAGGCTGGATAAGGTATTAACTTTATCGTATAGGCTTAAAATTAATAGACTTATTATTATACTCGTAGTCAGACCACTCCAAAGGAGCCAGATTTCGCCAAACGCCAAGTTTTCGGAATATTATGCAATGCTATACAGGGTGTACAATAGTAAAGAGTATATATACGCATTCATGTAAAAAAAAATGAAGTCAGCTTCACCGCAGTCCACAGCGTTTCTGATTGATATGACACATAGGCCAAAAATCCTGTAGTCCACGCAAACGTAGTTGCGGGCACAATGACATAATAAATATTTACAAAACACTAGCTGACCCGGCAAACGTTGTTTTGCCATATAAATGAAAAATGTTAAGGGTGGACAACCCTTATCACTAAGGGGTATGAAAAAAAGATGTTAGCCGATTCTCAGATCTACTCAATATGCTCACAAAATTTCATGAGAATCGGTCAAGCCGTTTCGGAGGAGTACGGGAACGAACATTGTGACACGAGAATTTTATATATAAAATTATACTTAATTCATTATTTAAAGGCTTTCTTAAAGTTGATTAACATTCGTAAATGGCTGTTGTTGTTATACTTTAACTCTACCTATACAAAAGTGTTTACATAAATTGATTGCACTGACACGAATAAAAAGATGTTAACTGTGCAAATATGAATGATTCGCCCTCCAATATGACTTGTCTGATTCCAGAAATATTCCACGAAAGAGCCATTATGTGAGCGTTGAAAGTAATAAATTCTCAGCGAAAAACCGCGCGGCCGATTACTGCCGCTCTGTTAGATAAAGATATTTCAACGTGACCACCGGAATGATAAAATTTAATAACAAGACAGCGGAAGGTAATATTTCTTGCTTGAAAAACTTTACTCCTAATAAATGTTATTAGTATTTTATTATGTAAGGTCGGATTTTTTTGGAATTTTAGCTGTTTATGTTTGGTTTGGTTGGGTTATATTCGTAATAGTTAGTATTGGATCTTGTTTTTATGACTATTTTTATGACCTTAAAAATACATCATGTAGATAAAAACCTTCAGATGTTCTCAAACTTTATCCTAATAAAAAAATAGTACTTTTTAAAAAAATATTTTATTCGGATATATGTGGAACCTTCAACTGATGGGATAAACGTGTTCTTGAGTTTAGACCGTGTAAGTTAATCAGTGAGTCCATACGAGAAAAAAAACAAAACATTATCGACAACAACATCATCTACATTTAAAATTTAAAAGAGAAAGATTATTTTATTTTAATGTATGTTTCCATTTTTAAGGTACTTACAATTTTAGTCGGAGAGAAATAAAGACGGTGACTTAAATAATTACAACTTAAATGAATAGCGTCTAAAGAAACGAGACATTGTTTCAAAACAAATTACACTTCAATAACCGCTCTTTTGATGAAACTCTGATGAAAACTTGTTTTTACTTGGACCCTGTTTAAATTATAAAAATGTTCACACAAAGTTTATTTTAATTGTTCGGTAACCGGATTATAAGTATTTTTTCTTATATTGTGAATTTAGCAAAAAAACTAAATTGAAAATCTCAGAAAATATGGACTCAATTGCGTGAAATGGACAAGCGCTGGAATCCCAAATAATATTATTGAACAATTTTTTTAAACAACTCATTATGTAAAGTTGTAGACCTTTATTTCAGCACGAAGCATATCAATAAATTGATTTGGATCATATCCTTGCTACTAATAGCATCATTTAATGATATAGTTTTATAACCAAACAATAAGAATATTTATACCAGTAAAAACACAATTTATAAACCGATTTTAAATTTCTAAAACAATTTGGACGACAAGAAACCTTTTAAGGAAACTCAAAGTTGCACAACGCGCTTTGGAAAGGGCAATGCTAGTTATTTCTTTACGAGATCGAATTAAAAATTAGGATATCCGTGAACGAACAAAAGTCGCTGTCATAGCCCGACGGACAAGCAAGCTAAAGTGGTAGTGGGCGGGGCACATAGTACGTAGATCTGTAGGCCGATGGGGCAGAAAGGTTCTGGAATGGAGACCACGTACCGGCAAGCGCAGCGTGGGACGTCCACCCACAAAGGTGGCCAGAAGGTAAAGGTTGCAAGAAGCCGCTGGATGCAGGCCGCTTCCAACCGGCCAATCTGGAAGACACTGGGGGAGGCCTTTGTTCAGCAGTGGATGTCCTGTGGCTGAAACGATGATGATGACAAGAAACGGTCGTCGCGTCTGGAAACGTGAGGAATGCCAGAATTCGAGACAGCACTATAGAAATTAGGCACTGCTTGATGCCGAGTTCATTGAGTATCGAAACATTCGTACGAAAATCAGGCCATGAGACTCTAAGCATTTTACCTCAACACCACATCCTCAAAGAATTTACTTTCTTTTTCTCATAGCGTCCACGTTTTAGAAAGAAATAAAGAAACCTAAGCTTACTATAATATTACGCTGATAAGTTTATTGTTTTAAGTCATAAGGCTTTAAATCAATAATAATTTTCGTTTTTTATAGCACGTTGAGAAGAGCTTTCAATTTTTTTTATGTAAATAATTTCATCTTCATCATCTCAGCCTATTGCAGACCACGGCTGGAACGCCTAAGAGCGCCAAAAAATACGATCTCCCGCTTTTTTCATCCAGCCACTGCTAGCCATCCTCGTAAGATCGTCGGTCTATCGAGCAATTTATCTTTTGTTTACTATAATACCTAGATAGGTATTAGTAGGTAAAATAACTGGGAACAGGGTCTCTGTGTCGCAATGAAGGTTAATTGGTGTGAAAGAATTTTAAAGGTCGACAAAGGTTTAAAGTCCAATTAAACTAATGAATACAAGTTTTATGAACATGTCACCGGCAATTTACATTTTCAGCGTTTTATAGAAAAGGCACGAAAAACCCAGGGTCAAACTTGTAATAGAATCAACGAATGTAAATTGTTGAGAATCGGTCCCCGTTTTTTTTAGTAAAGGTCGTAAGTAGTAATCAAAAGATGTTTTAAAAAAATTAAATAACTTTTTAATTAGTACTAAGAATAAACAAATTATTATGTATTCAACTTTGGTCCCGTATAGCAAAGGATTTGATAGACTTAAAATATATACTTAATAGGCGTTAAAATATATACTTAAGTAAAGTAATTTTATGCAGTTGTTGGGTTTTTGTGGGATATTTTTTTTTTCATTAATTCTAAAATCAGCCGCTAGTAACTTATACATAACCTTTAGGTAGTGTAAATGATGTAGTGCGAAGCGCGGCACAAATAAATGACGACAACAAAAAATCTTACAATCCTAGCCGTTTTAGTAAATTAATGATTACAAAAATGCCTGCAACAATAAAATACAAGTGTTTTAAATATGTCTGTGTACTTTCGAACGTAGATAACTGTTTTAACGAGAAAGTGGTAATCATTTTAATTGATGTTGTCTACTAAATGAGAAAATAATATCTATTCGGTAAGATTTAAATTAATGAAAGTAATAATACTAATCATTGAATTATTATTTCCATTAGGCATGGACGATATCATGAGGAGCAGGTGAAAAATCATATGACTTGAAAATCATTTGTCACACCTGCTACTTTTTGTCATATTGACTGCTACAAATCACAGACTGTGAAATCATATGTCATGCGCAAATTTCTTTTCATTCGTTGATGACATGTAGCAGAGCGGGTCTAGCGAGCGCAGGCCTTGAGCGCGCAAGCGAGTAGGAATGATTTGCTACAGATGCGTGTTAGAAAAAGACAAACATGCTGTGCTATTTTTTATGCATTTTAAGAGCTTTAAACTTATGACCGTAAAGTTTAGATTCGTATGTCATAATTTTTGTTACGAGTGGCAGGTTGAAACCTTCTAGTTTGTTGAATTTTATGCTGAGCGCCGTAAGGTTTAGATTATCTTGTTATGATTTTATAGTAGGGAACGTCGAGCTCGTTTTGTTTACAATGAAATTTCGTTTTATGTGTGAATTATGATTTTATGATGTTGTTTTTAAATTCACTAGTCGCCCGGTGATGAGTGATAGGTGCATACGCCAATGTAAAAATAAGTTTACTCACACGTTCAGGATTTAAAAATAATTCACATGAAAATTTTTACATTGTCAGTCCCAAGCCTGTACAAGTATGAGGGGAAGTTAATTGTTTAAAAAAAAAATGCTTAAATAATACACACAAATAGCACATTACGTAGCGCACGAACTATATATGACATTTCATAAAAAAGTAGCAAAGTAGCAAGGAGCAACTGTTCACAATAAATCATATTTCATTTTAAGTAACAAATAGCAAAAGTGTTACATTATGACACTGCGACAAAAAATCATTGCCAATGATTTATCACAGGTGATTTCATATGACAAAAAATCGTTTTGTCATATGACAATGACTGAAAAATAGCAATCATTGCCATGCCTAATTTCCATAGTTTCCATCTATCGGCAACTTTCTTACAAAATCATTATTACACATTAACTACATGATCAGCTGTTAGCATTAATGGGAAGCTGTGTTTTTCAAGATTTCATTATAAAAAAAACTGTTTTTTCGTGTATCACCAATTTAGAGAAATCGCAGTTTGGCCAATGGTGGAGAGGAGACGCAGCTGCCCGTCTTCTTGTGGCTGTTTTCCTGTAGTCGCCTCTTACGACACCCATAGGAAGAGAAGGGGTGGTGCAATTAATTCTTTTAACGTGCCGGCACCACACGACACGACAAATTTATGATTGTCACTTGTAAATAGCATAGATGAGTTCAAAATCAAGTAGGTATTTCAGCTGCAATGGCGGCATTTATCGCCGCAACAATTACTAGCCTGCACTGCACCGATCCACTCTCTAGAGACCACCCGGTGTAAGTTTGTTTCTCTAAACTAATACCTTACGTTTAGTGTTCTTTAAATTGTAAGTGTAGTTGTAAATTGTAGCTACAAATCCTACAATACGGGGTGTTACAGAAAAGGTAGGTATATCTAACCAGGAGCGACAGGTTAGGTATCCGTAAATAACTTTAATAATATGATGACAGCATTGGGGTATTTAATAAATAAATATCGGACAATATCACATACATTGCTCTTATGCTGCATTGATCCTATGGTAAGCAGCGAAAGCATATGTGTTATAGAAATCAGAAACAACGACGGTAACACAACACCCATACCCGAGTAAATATAGAAAAGTTATTTTCCTATATTGTCCCAACCGGGGATCGAACCCGGAACCTCAGAGATGGCGACGCCATGTATAGTCCGGCGTACTCGCCTCTCGCCTCAGCTACGGAGGTCTTCAAGATTAGAGTGCGGTGGTTTGCTTATAGCACTAGAGTCCCGGTTTTGAGTTCTGTTCGGGCCCCCGGTTCAGATCCGTATAACAGATTGTCGATTTAACTCCATGATTAAACATTGTGTTTTGCGATTTAGTGTCAATTCCAAAATCGAAGTTTTCAGAAGTCAATAAACTAACTGAACTGAGTGAAAGTTAGTATTTCTATACTACTTAAGTGTTAATAGCTACCTTAACTATTGGTATTATGAAACAAACACATCTGCCAATCACGTGCAACCTCAAAACTACTCGTGGATGTGAGACGTGACACTCTGCAAACTGGATTCGTGCTTTTAAATGGGAAACAATCGCTAGTTTGCACTTTTTAAAAATATTACAAGGCAATTTTAATGAGTCGGTGACGTATTAAGGTGACCATGGTACATGTTTTATTTGAAGATCAATGATTGAAGTGAGTGATGACAATTTTTTTAACTAACACTAGCTCTTATCGAACTCAAGAAAATAGACGTAGTGGCAGATTTCTTTGTTTTATTCATCCAGCAAATAAAGTGGCATTTCACCTACCTTACATTTTCATCATACCATACGGTAGTCCACTGCTAGACGTAGTCTTTTACCATAAAACGACACATAGAGCGGAATAAGAATTAAGAGGTGTATCCAGTAGGTTCTTAGTTTTTTAAACGGGATTTGTCACCAAAAAGGTTTTAGTGCAACTGAACAACAGGAAAACAAGTTACGATGTGGTTGCCCAAATTGGGTATTTTATTGCAGAAATCATCTGACGACTTAATGTACTAATGCTAGATCATCCATGTCCCTGCCAATCATACAAACATCAACATGTTGCGCTACATAACCTTACAGTACGTGACAACCAAGTTGAGCGCTGGGGCGAAGCGCAGTGTACAATTTGAAAATGCTTTTGCTTGGTTTTGCAGATCGTAACGCAAACAACTAAGTCCAAGACGCTTCACGATGAAACAATCAAAAACATTCGACAAAAACGTTTCAACACGAAATGACTTAACAGTCCCTAATCTAGTTTACGGAAGTCTTAAGTCTGCCGAAGCCTTTAATCCCGCCTTCTATAGCAATTAGGTGGCGTTAATCCGTATTCCTAAATGGATTGTCGATGTCCGGAAGAAGGTAAGTAGGTGCTGGTATTAAAGAAAGTGGACCGTAAATCTCCGTGATCGCTTTGGTGCTTCTAAAAATAAAAGCAAGAGTATTCTGGGCCGCAGAACTTCAAGACAACTGTAGGAGGTCAGTGTGGGAAAGTTTATTTTAAGTGTTTCGTAAAATTTATCTATTTACACATATAAACTGTCTTTTACATACTTGCTGACTGACTAAAAATGCACCACCCAAACCAATTTCGAAGTAGAAAGACTTTAGAAAACGTATTTTTGTCGTGAATACGGAGGCTATTCAAAAACAGACAGACAGACAGACGAAGCGGCCTTTTACAGCCTTAGTAATAGGGTCCCGTTTTACCCTTTGGGTACGGAACCCTAAAAACGAGTGATAACAAAATCGGGAGATACAGTTTGGTGTTTAATTTATTTTATTCATGTGCAATTGCACACTCTACACATGTGTTGCAGCTACACATCTATCATCTTCATCCAAAATTCAAATACACCACTGGATAGCTTAAGCATCAAAGAATCTGTTTTTGAAGTGCACAGGGGTACAAATTGATGTAAATTTGGAAAAATCGGTACCCAAATAAATACAGGGGATAAAAATAAAATAACCATGTGCCAAATGCAATATTATCAAAGTCCCAAAGGAAAGAACTAACATCTTTTGTTACGAAGTAATAGATAGTCGTGCGTTCCCTAGATGATCAAGCAAAAATATTCTGAATTGCCTCAAATTGAAAATCAAAGCCATTACGTTGAAGGCTCCAACCGCCACCATTATGAATTACTAAACCAATCAAATCATTTTTGTTGAATATTTTTTATGGAAAATCGCTATAACTTTTACAATATCAAACAGTAAATATGATGGAACTAGACAGGATCTGTTTGGAACAGACAACGACGAGGGTTCCGCTTGATCTTTGATTATTATCAAAAAACGGCTTTGTCTTGGTTAAAGCCGCAGGGAAAGGGTTACCTTTGTCGTATCTTTCAGTTTATTTCATAATCAATCAAGATACGGTAAGATCCGAAAAATAAGTTCGCGGAAGATGGCCCTGTGAGAATGGTATTTGATTTTGAATTCACATATTTCCTTCGAGCTTGAGCTGACTGCCCGGGTAGTCTGATTTTATTAGGTGCTTAAACCTTGTCTGCTTAGAAATAAGGTTCAGGATTGACCGAACAATCGGATCCAAGCTCAAAGGGTCGATTATACTTTGTGGAATACTTTAACTAGGAAAATCTGATTTTCTAAGCCAGCCATTCTCAAAGTGGGCTCCACGGTCGCACACCGCCATACACTGCCGCATACGCCGCGCACCGAGGAAGAGGATACTTTATACCTACTACATTCATTTTATTTGGTTAGGATCACTAGTCAGGTTTCTTTATTACTTGTTTGTGCGTATGTAAAAAATGAATGTCTAATCAAAGTTTTTGAACCATTTTGATAGGGCTATCTGCAATACAACCTTAATCATGGCCAGTCGACATTGATTGTGCTTTATCTAAAATGTCTTATATAAAAATAACATTTTGATGTTACCTACCTTAATTCAGATTTTTCAACTCATAGATTTTGTGCGCGTAAAAGTCCTGATTTAAATGGGAATTAGCGCGATCGTTAAGTACGTTTTATTTAGTGTAATACGCACTCATCATCAATTCAATCATGTGAAAGACCCTTTGGTCTTATCGAGATCTAATAAATTTTTATTAAATCTCGATTAGCTTCTAATTAGGCCTTAAAACGTAGATACTAGACATATTGCAATTGCATTGCAGCTCTTAAGTCAACACAGCCGACAACACGTTACCGCGCAGATGAGAGATAAATCATTTCGACGGGGTGACCAAGGGCCGGCGGTGTCCAGGCCCTAGATAACCTATTCCCATAGACCCCGCACTACCAACTTAATTCTTAGATGAATACCTAAATATACCGACAAAAAAGTGTTGTGACAACAAACAAATCGAATTGAATGACGTTAATTATTCTACGCGAAAATTCATATTTACAAAAAATACGATAGAAATCCAAGCTAGAACTAACCAATTTTCTTTTTTCTTTCATAGTTCACTACTTAGTGCTCCGGGCACTAAGTAGTGAAATAAGAAAGAAATAATGGTTAATACCAAATACCCAACTAAGATTAATGATAGAGCGATTTTTTTTTTAGTTTCTTCTTTGTCAAGCAAATCTACTTCAACGGTTACCTACTTGTCAGACTCTCTACTAAGAGTGCATCAAGTAAACAACTTTTAAACTTTAAAATAACGCGACGTTAATAGAACCAGTGGCACTGATGTTGAGCGCTGGGCGAAAGATGCGCTGAAGACCATTACTACTACGTCATTGGCTAGCAGTGCGACGCACCTGCACTGCCGGCCGTCATTGGTGGTTAGCTTCGGGCACACGCGTCTCTGATACGATGATCGTCTCGTAAGATGCGCAAAATGATCCTCACCCTTTCCCCGGTGCTCAACATCGGTGCCGGGTACTGTACTACTAACAACATTATCCGTCGAAAAATGAAATCTTGGCACAATCACCGACGCCGCGGCGTCTAGCAATAACTTATCTGTGGTCCAGCCGAAGCGTCCGTGATCGAAATGCCAGTTTAGAATAGAGCCCCGGCTTTAAATTGAGTGTGACTTGAGCCACTGAGCTATGAAAATCATGGCTATTTGAAAACACTCAAAATATATAAGGTATTTCAAGATATCTGCCTCAGCTGCAATGGATGTATTAATTGCTTATATAAATTACAATAGCAAAGATATTTTATGCCCTGGACGGCATCTTTTTTTAATTAAAAGAAAATTAAGACAAAGCATCATTTTGCCTCAAACCTCCACCACCACACAGGTGTGGTGGTGGAGGTTTGAGGCAAAATGATGGGCAGGCCCAACTAGCCCGCTCGTACTATACGTCTCGCTCTTGCGCATTGTCAAATGCGGATGGCAGTGTGTTATGCAAAATGAAGCAGTATTTATTTATTTACCGTCTCTTCTTAAATAATTCATTACCAATCGGTAGCACGAAATTTCTTCTCTATCGCTTATATAAGGCATACTTTCACCTATTGCAGTCGTGACCGGTATTTTTGAAACACCTTATTTACCCTATAAATAAAATACAATTAGGGAGATGATTTTTCAGATATTTCATAGTATTAGCAACCTATAATACAGGAAAAAAAAATTTAGTATATGTGCTTTTATTTATTGTACACTTGTGTGAAATCATCAAACTGGTAGGTTAGTAAGTTAACAAAAAGTGATAAATCTTGTTTGGAGACTAAGAAAAGCATAATATTAAACCATACTAAGAAAATGTTTGGTCACGCGCTACGATTAGTCGTAACTCGTAACGTAAACAATATCCGCTAAAACATGTCGCGTATTAACAATAGCACTTATTGTTCCAATATTTCGAGCTTTGTCTTTGATGTCTATCTGATTAAATTAACAAAAAATACTTTTTAAAATTCATTAAAATAAAGACAACATTGTCTTGCCCAACACACGGTTTAGCTAAAAACATTTTGTAATACGAGTAAAGTATTTTAAACTTTAATGCACAAATTTAAAGAAATAGTCCGAGACGGCTAGGTTTTGAGGTTTTATAAAAAACTAGTTTGTGATTTTTTGCATATAGTTTCCGGACCATTTTCCAAACCTAAGACATTAATTTGTGTAATTATTGGTATGTACTTTTAAAAATGTACTAAAGCTATGTAACAATATATGCCTGTAAATTGTAAAGCTCCATCTCAATTTTCGTAGCTCCGCGCTTACACGCTTTACCGTGGTCGAATGACGTTTATTCCAACTTCAGCACATCATTTACACTTGACCGAGTCGACGTCGGTTCGAAAACGTCATTTCTCCGAGTGCGACGTCAACGCATGGCGACGACTTGGCTTTCGAATGATGACATCTCCAATCAGTTTGCTCGAGTGATTGAGAATTGGGAATTAACACGTTCTATGTCGAGGAAAAAAAAGCATTGTCTCATTCAGGCCGCGTCAGTCAGTGATGGTCGACATTTAGACTTTCCGTTCGGGCCGCGTCAGTCAGTGATGACCGCGTTTTACGAGGGTTTTTGTTTCGCTCTTACAGGCCGTAGGGCAGTGCTATCAAACTAAATCCCATATTCATTGACCCGCGTGGCCCTCTAGTTGCTCCACATAAAATGGTTTTTGAAAAAAATAAAAACTTAGAAAGAAAAACAATAATTACCATAGAAAAAAGGTTTTTTCAAGGAACACAAAAAAAATGAATCTAATTTCTAAAAATCGGACTTAATGAAAAAAGAAAACTTAACAATAATATTTATTCGCCATTTTAGTAGGTAGCAACAATACCAACACACACTGCCCGACATACCGCGACCCGCGCGGCCCCCTGTAACGGAAAGTCGATTTTTCCTCTGTATAGGCCGCGTCGGTCAAGGCTGCCCGACGTTAATTATTTCCATGAATAATGGCACAAATTGACTTTTGATAAAATCAACATACATTTGAACATTAGAAAAAAGCATATGAGCAAAAAAATCATTTTACTAATTTTAGACAAAACTGTAATTTTTGCTAGGCCTAAAGGGAAAGTTCGCTGTCGGTCAACACTGACCGCGTTGGCAGAGAACGTGTTAACGATGAGAACGTATTTACAGATGTGATTATAGGAACGTTATATGAGGGGAATTCGTGTAATTTAGCTGTTAGGTATACTACTTTCATATTCATTTCGTAATTTAGTATGATAGGTAGATGCTCGAAACGTTTTGTCGAATTTGATTCAAAACGTTAACATAAGTTTTAAAATCGTCTATATATATTGTCTTGGGTCTTGGTGTTAGTACTATCGTCATTTTTATAGCACAATTGCTTTAGTTACTTTCCTTAGGATTAGAACAAATATGTAATGTTACGTAATATTTACTTATTTTTAAACAGTACATTGTTACTCTTGTTTCTACGTCTAAATGCGAACAGAAATAACAAAACACAATAGAAATGAATGACTTTAGCACTATGCAGGCCGTTAATATTTTGGTATTTTTACCTAATGTTGATTAGGAATTTAAAAGCTTGTGACTAACACAATAAGTTGTCTGAAGAATTGAGCAGCAGTAGGACTTAATCCTCTGTGGAGATGAAATGTCTAGACGTTTTAGGAACCATGTGTACTCAGACAGTGCAAATAAATAGCAGACTACAGAATAGGAAAGAATACTAAAGCTAAATGATCAACAAGAAAAGTTCATTAACATTTAAAACTTAATAGACATTGTCTCGTTAGAATTGTGTAACAAACATACAATCTTTCACGTTTTTGATATTAGTTAAACAATTATTACAGCAGTGGGCGGGGCACATAGCACGTAGATCAGACGACCGATGGGGCAGAAAGGTTCTGACATAGAGGCCACGTACCGGCAAGCGCAGCGTGGGACGTCCACCCACAAGGTGGACAGACGACCTGGTAAAGGTTGTAAGAAGCCGCTGGATGCAAGCCGCTCGTAACCGGACAATCTGGAAGTCACTGGGGGAGGCCTATAATCGTAAGAGAATGTCTTGTGGCTGAAATGATGATGGTGATGAAATAATTATGGACGCAACATTAAAATTTATTTACAAGCAGACCATATTACAATTAAAGATGCTCCTAATTTATCAATAATCTAGGGGGTAATTCTCCTTTAAAATACAAAAACTTTTTCAATCAACAACGTCGAAATTACAAAAAATTAACACTTTCCTATTAACCAGCCGACAAGCGACAAAGTTGGTGCGAAAAAGTTTTTTTTGATTTCGATGTTTGTTCGTTATAAAACTTATCTTATTTGAGCAGTAGAATCAACCCCTAGAATGAAATTAACTAATAAATTAGAATCCTATACATACAGGCTGTTAGGTTATTATGACACCGCTAACTTATTCGTATAAATTCTATTGTGAAGTCAAACTAAACTCATAATATGCATTGAATATTAAATACAGGTGCTAAAACCATTTTTATATTTATTATTATGTATTATTTACATAAACACGGTCTTTGTACGTATAAGAGAAAGTGTTAGTGACTCCAGATTTATTTCCTGATGTAACAGCAATGGCAACATCACGGTGCATTAGAACATAAATATACCTACTGAAATAAAAACGCATACAAAATGAGAGGATATTGCGGGATCTCTGGCTCCTTTTTAAGTATGCAAATTTAAATACGATTAAACTGAACAGGACAGGCATAGCCAACCGAGTCCGTTGTGCTAAGTGTGATAGTGACAGACAGTCGTTGTAAGGTACGTCGTATTTCAAAATAGTTAACCCAGATGCATACTTTAGCTACCTTTTTCGCTATATGCGATTTTTCTAGCCTCTAGTAATTAAATCATGGAAGCCTTTTATAGCGGGTTCTGAGTATTTTTTCGTGTTTAGAAGATTGATATTATCATAATGCTCTTTGTAAATACTCACCCTGGCAAAGGCGTAAAAATATTACAGCTTATGTGACAGGAAGTCTATTAGTCATGGCCTACAGTGATAGTTTACTAGTGGCTTTTTAATTATTCATATTTACGTTGAATTTTATACTTGAAAATGTATTACATTTAAACATACATTATTTAGAACGAGTTTGATGACATCATAGACTGGTAACTATAAATTTCATAATATAGAATCGAAAATCGAAAAATAAAGATGGGTTAGTTATGATTATCATTTTATGATAAGTCAAGAACGGTGCGACCGATATTGATTTATTATTTGATTTTTAACTCTATCCGGAATAGCAGAATTTAACTTTTAATACACCGTTTTTAGATAATTATTGGATCTGAGGCGGTATGAAGTTTTGTAGTAAGTATAATATTCATGTATTTTTTTTTGTAGGATAGAATTTTAGACCCTCTCTACAACGGCCGGGAATGCTACGAGCTATATTTGCCGGAGAATCTGCACCCCATAGAGGGAGCCCTATGTTCAGCGCTGGAGATCCTATGGATGAAATTATGATGATGATGAAGCTAACATTTGGCATACTTACATATCTATAGAATGTCCGGCAGCGGATATTCAAAGGCTGATAATTATCATGATAAATTATGTAAGAATTGATTCAGCTTAAAAAATAACATATCAACTTCTGTCCGTTTTTGTGTTACCGTTGGATTCATGGTAACTAGTAATTTAATATTGTTTTAGTACCGAAGTCGAAAATTATAATAAAATAAATAAATATTGGACAACATCACATACATTGCTCTGATCCTAAGGTAAGTAGCTAAAGCACTTGTGTTATAGAAATCAGAAACAACGACGGTACCACAACACCCAGACCCGAGCCAATATAGAAAAGTTCGTTTTCTACATTGACCCGACCGGGGATCGAACCCGGAACCTCAGAGATGGCGACGCCATATAGTCCGGCGTACTCACCTCTCGGCTACGGAGGTCGTCGAAAATTACTTTTATATGTTGTGTAATGCTAAGTAAATAAAGTAATTTCTAACTTCTTTCTATTCTTACATAGACTTGATCCATCCATAACTTATCTGATTAAAAGGGAAGACGTCAAATATTTTACAAAATTAAATCCAGACAGATCAAACGAAGCATTCGGATAAACATAATCGAGACTAATTGATAATTGCCATTAATGGATTTACGCTTCGTAGTAGCGGCAAATACAGTAGGCTCACTCCAAAACAACCCTAGCACAAGAAAAGATAGTAAGAAAAAACAAATTCTGAACAACGTAAACAATAAATACGGGTACCTCTACTTAAGCCTGGATAACGAATAAATATACTTAAATATTCACATCTGTCGCAGAACCGATGAAAGGTGGAATAAATGGGTTCTCGAGTGGAGACCACGCCTTGGCAAACATAGTGTAGGACGCCCCCCAGCCCGATGGACCGACGACCTTAGGAAGATGGTTACCAGTGGCTGGATGAAAGCGGGTCGTGCTCTTTGGCGCTCTTTGGGGGAGGCTTACGTCCAGCAGTGGACTGCAATAGGCTGAATAGATAGATACGATTCATAACTTTAGAACAAGTACTTGTCATACACAAAAAAATACCCTTTCGTAATTCGATCCCGTTTTATCCGGAACTCAAACAACTAAACACGTCATCGGTTGTGTATTTTTACACACTTATTACAATTTTTGCTACTGCACCCGAGATAAGTATAGAAAATCATTTTATAAAAATCCTGTAATCATAAAATGACTAATTTGATATTTCAAGTAGTGAAATTTTACATGTTTATCCTACTCATATTATAAATGCGAAAGTTTGTAAGTATGTATGCATGTTTGTTACTCTTTCACGAAAAAACTACTGAACGTATTTGGATGAAATTTTGCATCCTACATATCTGGATTAACATATAGAAAACTTTTGATCCCGGTTAGATGTTCCAGTGGGATATATGGAATAAACTAAAGAGCACGCGAGCAAAGTCGCGGGCAACAGCTAGTAAATAATAAAAAAAAAAAAAACTAAATAGTCTTTTTTTAAGTTCCATAGATCAAATATCAAATATCGGATTATGTTTAAATACCTTTAGACATTTTTAAGGGTTCAGTTATGAATATTTTGTATTTGTTACTTTAATTATGTTGATAATTAAATAATTTATCGTAAAATAATTAAAGCTACTCGGTTTAGTCAATTGTGGTAAAAATTCTATTGAAAAGTGAAACGGTGCCTTAGTTAGTGTGCTAGACAGTGAAATCTAATAAATCTCCTGGTATCGTGACCCCTTTGAGGAATGTTTCGATGACATAAAAATGTATTTGAATTTTGTTTTTCATCAAATACATGCTTCGTTTATTCAAGATTCAATTAATTAATTTAAACGCTGGCTTCGACAGCGGGTAGCAACGTCCTCGGTAGTTTAGTTGGAAAAGCACTCACCCGGTATGCGATGGTCGTGGGTTCAGGTCCCACATGAGGCGGTGTTTTTTTTTTTAAGTACCTATTATAATATCTTCAATAAAAATTTATTACCAAGGTATAGGCTGTCGAAAGCTGAAAAAAACTGATTATAATGCTTAAAACTGTAGTAACTTTCATGGATCCTTAAAAAATCAGTTCTCCCTTTGGAGTTCTTTCTAATAGGTACTCATAGACACATCATCATAGTCAGCCCAAGTCAGTCCGATGATTGATATAGGCCTCTCCCAATGCAAGCCCCTGAGCCCAATCCTCAGCTATTCTTTTCCATCCACTGCTCATAGCTTTGCGTATTCATCACTCCACCTTGTCGGAGGGCGTCCTACGCTGTTTTCCAAATCGCGGTCATAACTCAAGAACATATCTACCCCACCGGTTATCGGTTTTGGAAAAGTGACTACCTAGCCTCCAGGCACTCCAGTTTGCTTATTAATAATAATAAATATTGAACAACATCTCATACATTGCTCTGATCCTAAGGTAAGTTGCTAAAGCACTTGTGTTATAGGAATCAGAAACAACGACAGTACCACAACACCCAGACCCGAGCCATATAGAAAAGTTTGTTTTCTACATAGACCCGACCGGGGATCGAACCCCGAACCTCAGAGATGGCGGCGCCATTTAAAGTCCGGCGTGCAAGCCTCTCGGCTACAGAGATCGACTTGAGCTGTATCAATTACTTTGCATTAATAACCTAAAAAGTAAGACCTAAATTTGAAACGCGGAGGCCTAACATAATTTGTGGAGTGCAAACGCAATAAGAAGTGCCTGTGTTATCCGCGACGAAATTAAATATTTCACATCACATGGATCTTTGAAAAGTTTTGGATATACTGATAGTTTTTTTTCTTACATCGGTTCCTAAAGTGATTCATTCCTGTACATATTAAACGTTACGTAATACAAATCAATCAAATCAAATCAAATCGTTTATTTGCTTTAAATAGGTGGTTACAGAGCTCCGAAGATATTATACAGATATTTGTTTTGCTTAAGACCTGTTTAGCCATAATCTATGACATGCAAAATTTAAAAGTTTTTATTATAAAAATCATTGACTTATATATGATAAAAATATTAAAAGTTATTTTAAGGTAATTCTACGCATCAACAATAATATAATGTCAATTTTTGTCAATACGTAAATAACTAGCTTTTGAATTGTAAAAAATTGCTCTTTTTATTTTACTATAACGCAAAAATGTAAAATTAAAATAAGTAAAGCAAATCGCAATGCTAGTTTTTTTTTAAAAAACTATAACTAATACTGACACAATCAAAATAGCATCGTTTATTTTACTAATAAGGGTTTTTATCATTAGTGATGCATCATAAATTTGTCTGTTCCTTGCCTTATGACAAATTATGATCTTATCATAGTTTTTTTTTGTTTTAATTTAGAATCTACTCTACTTGCTATTTCACTTTGTTTTAAATATGCAGGTTAACATAAGGAAGTAGGCTGATGGGGCACATTGATTTTTCGGTAATATTCCACACACATGCACTTAAACACATGCTTACTTCATATGATCGAACGCTATAGGCTACACTATATTTCCATGTAAAATTCAAGTTAATTCTCCCCTGAAGAAGTTTAAGGCCCGATTCGACCAAGCTGGAGTAGGGTTCATCTAGTCTAGAGTAAGCGAATTTATTATTTTACCAACTAAAAATATATGAATAAAGTAATTAAACACGAGCATATTTCTATACGAGTGACTTTGTACATGTAAAGATTATCTTCAGAATAAATTAATATCTAAGTTGGCACTTGTCGCAATATCACGGCTTAATCTCTGTTACTTATCCTACCTTAAAAGATACTTACCTATTTTTTTTTCAAAATGTTATCACATCTTTTTTGACACTAGTCGTATACCCTTGCGAACACCTTTAATTACACCTTTAATTACGGTGTTCTAGTACAAAGAATCTCTGAGCTAAATCGCGGACAGTCAGATAGACAGACATACGGACGAACGGACAAGGCGAAATTGTAAGGGTTCCAATTCGAGTATGGAACCCTAAAAATCACTTTTATAATGTTTCCAGGATTGCGTGTCTGTTGTTTCTCGCATCACATACACGGCACCGTATCCCCGTTCCCGAGGGAAATCAGGGATCACACGGCACTGGGCGTTAAATCTCATGATGGGCGAGCATACCTCTGCTTTCGGTGTTCGGCAATACGCCGCCTGCAGAGATTTTGATGGATTTTGCAATTTGATCAAACCTGTAGGCGTGACTAATTAATTTTTTATATTAATTCGTAGATGCGTTTTTAAAGAAGCTCAGTGATTTTAAAAGTACATTTTCAAAAGAGTTTTGAAGTAGGTGTAAAACATGAAGCTTCCTCATAGTAAACACACTGTTTATAGCCATTTCGAAACGTTTTCTGATGAGTTATTTTTTTTAATTTTATTTGTCGTCGTAAACCTTTAAATTAAGACACAAACTAGTTTATCACATAAATCCTTATTCTTTTTTGTGAGGTAATATTTATGCACCGTGTTGACGTGACTTTGTGTCTCTCTAGAACGATTGTGTCTGATTTTGCTGGAAGTCATTTTAATCTTACAACCAGGTACCTTAACGTAACCTTCTAACGGCACTAGTCAAGGTCCCATTTCGATTTTATTCTACAAAAAAATTTATGACAGCTTTAAACTATGGAACCAACAAACAAACGTAAAAAAAATCAACAGAACTGTTATGTGATTCCGATGACAGTCCCATTATAAAACATGTTGTATTTGACCTAAAATCACTTACCAAAAGGAAATGAATTCATAAAATAGACCTATATAAACCACGTGTACCTTAAAACTGTTTGTTTTCCTGAAAACTTGTGTAATAGAACCTTAAATCTCAGGGATACCTGCCCGCAGTGCGGTGCTTGCCGCAGTTACTTACAAAGCGTGACCAATTCATTCTGGGGCTCTTATTTAATTACACTGCGAAAGAGTTACCGTGAAGACGGTATATTTAACCCGTTTAAACATGAGGCTTATGTAACCCTAAGCTATTTATTTTAAAGGTACTTATATCTGTCTATTAGTCATCTAATCCAACATATCTATGATGGTGGAAATACCTAAAATGTCGGTTATCAAAATCAATTATCAGAATATCTGTTACTTGAATCTAAAAACTAAAAATACAATATGCTTGAAGAGTATTTATAAATACTGACCATATGAAATAAACAATTTAGTTTTTTTTTGTTAACCTTTGTTTTAAAACAAAAAAAAAACCAAAAAAGCCTCACAAAATAAGATTATGAAAATATGAATGTTTTCAATCAAACGTTTTATTGAACGTCACTGGAGAGGCCTATGTTCAGCAGTGGACGTCCTGTAGCTGAAATGATGATGATGATGTTTTAATATAATAATCATTTTATTAGCATTAAAATTGGTTGTGTTACAGAAATCAGCCTAAAAAAAAACCTTTGCCATTCAATGAACGTGAATGTACCAGAAATCTCAGACAGCTATTTCTGTTTAATACCTTCACTCTCGCACCAAAACAACATTATAGGATCAGACGCTGTGTAAATATTATTCTGCGGTACAAATGCTACTCCGTTGTCTACACCATCCCTCATTTACCTTTTTTTATTAACTGAACCCGATTTCTTCAAATACAAATGCATAAGGGTAGCTGCATAGGTAGCGTGTTTAAGTGGTTTCGCTATTTTAATAGTATTTTGCTGTAATAAAGGCTGATAAAAGTAGTATTGCAAAGCAATGTTTAGAGTAGATTTTTATTTGAAATGTCCTGTTATGTTTAACAAACATTCTATACTTTGTCGGTATTTGACTGCGTATAGAATGATACACTAATTTGAATGATACGCTAGACCAGTGACACTATGACAATCCGCGTTTACTTCAAAATTCGGCTCAATTTTTTAATTTTAACAGAAGACCTGTTATAATTCAAAAATTATGCCGAATTTCGCTTGTTTTTTAATTACAAACGTCCCAAAAAAGCACTTTGCAATCAGAAATCACATCTATTATCAGGAAAGGATGCTGCTTTCGTCAGCTGCTACGTTTACGCACTCAGTTAGAAATTCTACAGTCCTATATTTACATCATATAAAATTATAACGAGTGACACCAAATCAGCATTTTCATTCGCATGGCAAACTCATTTCCCGAGTAGTAACCGTCAAAAAACTGCATATACCTATCAATATGCGCTGATGCTACTTTATGCAGCCAAACACTGCTATTTCAAGCTCCACGGTTTGCTGCCACAATTCGAAATATTAGTCATTCATTCCTTCAACTTCAATCACTGAATAAGACAGTTTATAAGAAAAATGATTTTTCCATCTCACAAATTGATTTCCCACGAAATAACCGACCGAAAACGCCAGGACTCCGGCCGGCCTTACCAGCAGTCCCGCACAAAGGGGCACTCGGCAATCACGCCGTTTGTAAATCCTTCACGTACACACGTGAGCGGGAATATTGAGTATTGAGCGACGCGGCTGAATACTAAATAATGAGCTTGTCTCCGGAATACTCACACACATCCCAATACTAATGTGGGGGAAATATGGACCGCGTTATAATTACATGAAAATGGTCTTTTGCACGTGTGCGTTGAGGAAATACACCTGTAGAAAAGATTTCTGAACGGTTGGTATTATAATTTCAGAATACAATGGTTTGACGTATGACTGCATGAAGATAAGAATAAGAATTTGTCTTGAAAATATTTTACCCCCTTTTAATTTTAAATTGGATTTTACAAAACACTCGCAAGTTTACAAAAACAAGACAATACAATAAGATCAAACCTTAAATAGTATATCTGATAAAAAGTTTTTTTTTTTTTAACTCGCTTCTTAGCTACTTTCAACAGTCATTTGGGGACGTTCAGCTGTGGACGGCCCTGATATGGCTTTCATATGGCTGAAATGATGATGAATAAAAATATTTAATAAATTAATTAGGTATATTAATATTCATATCGATGAATAAACTCTCTATGTCGCAGTAAATTAAAATTTCTAGTAACCTCAATGTGACACGATAGTTGTCAGTAAAATTGTAGAGCGGACCTAATTCGACACATCGCTAAGTTGCGCCAGCTGGCAACTCGCCGCAACTAACGATCACAGATAAAAAAATACTTTACTTACATTTACGGAGGAATCCAAATAGAAATAGGTCACAGTAGAACACTACTATGTTAATTTAACGACGCAACTGATTTAAACTGTACAAAAGTACATAAGAGTTTCAATTTCATTCGTACCGAATATGGCATCATGCAACAGGAAATATCATTATTCTTCAGAATTCCTTCAGGTATTGATGATATTTTTACAAATAAAACCAATTACCAGTGATGACATGAAACAGCGTGGCCTCTGACTCTTCTCTTGAAATTGAACAACTTTTACCATGATCACAATAGTGTGAGACAAATCATGATTCATAATATTTTGTCGAGTATTCGTGCACTTAGCTAACTAAGTAATAAATTTTTTTTTCGTCATAATTATCACCATTTGTACCTACACTATTGGTTCAAAAGCAAAAGTTTATATTGATAACAACACCAAAATAAAATAAGACAGACCTTGACGGTTTACGAGTCGGTTCCACAGAACCGTTTGTGAATTAGAACCAGTCCTTTTTATCTCGGGTCGTTCGTTGGACATTAATTGTAGTTCCACGTCCACCCAAATCTTGTTAATCTGTGTATTTCATTAAACCCTTGCCTGCATGTAACCGCAAGTAGATGCGGTCGCCGCGGTCACATACATCACAGCGCGGGCGACAATTAATCAATTACTGGGACATGACTAAAATTGACTCGTTCGCCCTTGTCCCGCAGTCTAATTCAAGGTTGTTGTTGCTTTATTGAAATGGGACGCGGATGGGACACTGGTGTTTCACTGTTCGAATTTGATTTATTTACGGATTAGCGTAGTTGATGGAATTTAACAACTACTAACATAAACAGTTGGGTAGGTCCAATTTTGAGAAAGAGGTCAATCGACGAATCCAACTCGGATGGGCAGCGTTCGGGAAACTACGCAACATCTTCTCGTCCAAAATACCTCAGTGCCTAAAGACGAAAGTATACAACCAGTGTGTGTTACCAGTGATGACATACGGAACTGAAACGTGGCCTCTTACTATGGGCCTTATTAAGAAGCTTAAAGTTGCACAGCGCGCTATGGAAAGGGCTATGCTCGGTGTTTCTTTGCGAGATCAAATCAGAAATGAGGAGATCCGTGAACGAACCAAAGTCGCTGACATAGCTCGACGGATTAGCCGGCTGAAGTGGCAGTGGGCAGGGCACATAGCACGTAGAACTGACGGCCGATGGGGCAGAAAGGTTCTGGAATGGAGGCCGCGTATAGGCAAGCGCAGCGTAGGACGCCCACCCACAAGGTGGGCAGACGACCTGGTAAAGGTTGCAGGACGACGCTGGATGCAGGCCGCTTCCAATCGGCCGATCTGGAAGTCACTGGGGGAGGCCTATGTTCAGCAGTGGACGTCCTGTGGCTGAGATGATGATAACATAAACGCGATACTGTAAGCGTTGTCGCTATTGCGCCTGAGGCATTTCACTTATTGGTATCTTTTACATTTATATGCACATTCTTCTAACAGCTGAAAGCTAAAGCTTAAGCATGGGAGTTTAAATTTGTTAAAAACTTACATTTTGGTCTTCATCATCATCATCTCAGCCTATTGCAGTCCACTGCTGGACGTAGGCCTCCCCCAAAGAGCGCCAAAGAGCACGATATCCCGCTTTTTTCATCCATTCACTGCCAGCCATCTTCCTAAGGTCGTCGGCCTATCGAGCTGGGGGTCGTCCTATACTACGTTTGCCTAGGCGTGGTCTCCACTCGAGAACCCGTTTACTCCATCTTTCATCGGTTATGCGACAGATGTGGCCAGCCCACTGCCACTTAAGCTTGCTTCATTTTTGGACTATGTCCGTTACTTTAGTCCTCTGCCTGATGATCTCCTTTCGGATTATATCCTTTAACGAAATCCCAAGCATCGACCTTTCCATAGCTCGCTGAGTGACATGTAGTCGGTGTCGGTCGGCCAGCTTTACTGTCATATTCCACGTTTCGGCTCCGTAGGTCATCACCGGTAGGACGCACTGATCGAATACCTTGCTCTTCAGGCATTGTGGCAGTGGCGACATTTTGGCCTATTATATTATATTTATTTAAAACAGAAAACCAAAGACGGTTTACTGGAGGTACGATAAGCAAAAATACTATGGGTCCTATCCTATAGCATTTTTCTAAATGCCATAGTATACGAGATCATGGTAGGTCTCCCGAGGCCTGATCAGTGTCGGCTTTACCTCAAAATCTATACAGAAAGAACAAAATATGATTCGCAAATCTAGAGGTTCGTGCCAGGATTCAAACTCACGACCCATAGAAGCACGACTCTGACTGAGTTACCACTGCTCAATATAACATTTACATCAAAGAGTTAATTAGTTTATTTCAAAATCTCTTAAATATGGGCACTCATTAAGAATTGAAACTCCAACTCGATTGAAAGTCGGCAAATTGTTAGCTGAACTTCCGAAACGCTTATTGGCGACGAAAACAATTAATTTCGTTATCCAACTTCCTAAATGGGGTGGGGACTGTTGTGATGTATCATCATTATCCTCTCTTCTCTTCTCATTTCTTCTTATCTTTTTCAAAATAATACTCTATGAGTTTTGTTACGTTTGATAATTTGATAAAAACTTTTTGTTTCCTTTTTTTGGTTTTGTATTTTTTTACAAAACACTGTAAGACTAATTACAAAATGGAGCCAATGCGCTTACAAGCTTAGGAAAGATTGATATATTATTGTTATTTTCGCACCGTCATAGATATAGTAATGGTTGGTATGACCGGATAAACCATTCCAGTTGCAAAAGTCACATTAAACAAAACACAAACAAATCTTAATAATTGGCGGGTCATTTTATTATAAACATAACCCTCGTTTGGCAGTCGGGTAAAAACAAGGTGCGGTTTAAATGTTGGTCTCAAACAAACAAAAAACAAGATAACGTTACTTTATCGATTCCAAAACCAACAGAAATTCAGTGTTGTTTAATAACTATTACAAAAGGACGTCATTTTTATTGTCTGTTATAGGTCAGTATGATTTGCCTGACTAGAATTTCTAGTCTAGCAATTAATGGACAGCAAGCTTCCAAGATACAAAAAATAAAATACTCACAAATAACACGTATCCAATCTATGAGTGCAGCACACAAAATGAAAACGCATGTCAATTTTGATATACCCCTCGCAAGTCTTTATTCACAAAAAAATTGACAGAAATGCACAGACGACTAGTTGATTTCGGCGAACGGACGATTTTATTTTCGGTAAAACCGTAACAGGCGTTGATAAAAGTAGGTTCACTATAAACGTGCGAATAATCACGAGTATTCCCTACATGTTGTTTCGTGTTAGCTGTAACTGTAAGGGGCCTAAGACTAATGGAATATTAAATAAGACGTGGACTGTAAACACATAGGTATATTCTGGTAACAAAATACGTTATTTCGTCTTTATTTGATCGCGCCTATAAGGGAGGACCGCGTCCGATGCCGATGGTGGTCGAGAGGCTGAGTGCGGCGGAGGGCACCTACGGAGTGTGCCCGCCGCCCGCGCATACGAAGAACGCCGAAGATGGCCGAGCTGGCTGCAGGGCTTGGTGGCACCAACAGTAACTGTTAGTGATTAGGTACTTGATAACTGATTCAGCGCCACTGATCAAATCCTCACTACATTATAGGTTCTGTTAAGTTGGGTAACGTATGTCACACAAGGGTCAACACATTACAATATCAAGTAAAAATATACGAATTATATCACCGTTCAAACCAAAGCCTCTTGCTATCTCAAGTCATTAGCAAATACATTTCGTGTTTTGTTTTATAACCATTACAAAACATTTTTAGCTAACTACATTTTAGACATTGAATAACAATCCATTAGCAAGACAAATCACGCTGGTGCCAGCCAAAATTAACTTCGCCTGTACTTCTCCATGATGGAACTGTTTCACAGGGCCTTTCTTTATTCCTTGCTGTCCCATCAAAGAATAAGCCTACTGTTTTTAAATTCTGTATTACAAACCGGCGAGTCCATTGAAATGCTCGGTAAGCGTCTGGCGCGCGATTGCACAGAATGAAGTTTCCAGGCGCGCGCGGCCATGATGGAAATCAAAACAACATGGCGGATGAGGTGTGTTGCACGTGTTGAGCACTTCAATGCCCACTTTCTTTCTAATTCTTCTTATTTTCAAGCAATACCGTCTAAATTGTACATAATTATGTAAACATTAACTGTAAATTGTTTGTATGTTGTAAAGTAGGCTATCTTTGAAATACAGGATGTGTTATACACAGACAAAATTAAGTATGAGAATGTGCTCATTCAATAAAAAACTAACGCTCTATTTCGATGTTAAGGTTTTAAGGATGTTAAGTAGCATTTTTTTGTGTTTTTGATATTGACCCTATAATAAAATATAACCACTAGACAAAGAGGCGAATATGTTTTTCTGGCCGAATGGCTATACTAAGTTTTTAAGCAAGAAACGAGCCAGCATTCTTATTTTCTTAAATTAAAATAAATTTTGGTGCTATTTTTCCAACAAGTTATTTTTATTTTATCGGGACTGCACACAATATCGGGACGGCACGGCAACGGATTTTAATAAAATATAAATATCGGACAACATTAGATACATTGCTCTGATCCTTAGATAAGTAGCGAAAGCACTTGTGTTATAGAAATCAGAAACAACGACGGTACCACAACACCCAGATCCGAGCCTATATAGAAAAGTTCGTTTTCTACATTGACCCGACCGGGAATCGAACCCGGAACCTCAGAGATAGCGACGCGGCCAAGTCCGGCGTGCTCCTCTCGGCTACGGAGGCCGTCAATTTTTTGGTGTAAATGTACAGTCAACAGCACGTCGACCTACCCCAAAAGTCAAAAATTCTCCAATAGATTTTCAACTTTAAGCCTGACATATAGAGTTCATTTTCAAATGAGAAAATTTGACATTTTGTGGTAGGTCGACGTGCTGTTGTCCGTACCTTAAATTATGAAACAAAGGTTGAAATTAATAATACGGTATTCCTCAGCATACCGCGGCTTGCTGAGACTACTATCATTGCAATTTTAACCCAAGCGCTATAATATTAAGATGCATTACTATCTGTCACCAAAGAATGCCTTGCCTAATTTGATTCACGTTGACGTCGACAAATGACGTCATTGTAGTTGCACAGAGTCAAAGTACGGTAATCTCAAACACGCATGACACTGCGGCGATGCATTATTTTGCAGAAATAATCCTCGCAATAGGATCATTCTTGCTTCGTCACAGCGTGCAAAAGCACTTATACTTAGTTTCCGCACGTTCGTTCGTTCACATCGGACCAGACCATAAACAATTTTATTTCATATGTTTACGGAGCCACACTAAATCATGCCGGGTCGTTATTGGACGTATTATTGCCGGAGATATTACTACATTCACTATACGCGTTTATTTAGACATAATGCTCGAATAAATGCTATTACTATAACATACTTTTATTATTTTCCTTTATTTGTGGGAGATTTCTTTGTGCTGGACTTTTACGGCTGATTGAGTTGACTTTAACGGCTGTAAATTAACTTTTGTGTTAGATATAGAAAAACAGTCTGTTTTTGAGTGACTCGCTAGACGCTACACGTCTTTAAAATAATGTTCTCTCAATATATACCTACATAATACCTACATCTTATTGGAATATACCTTAAAAATATCACTTCTTCATACAAGTATTTTTGAGATCGCCGAGGATCAGGCTCAGGAGCGACTTCCAGCACGCTCATACCCGAATAAAATAAAATAAGGTTTACCGTAAAACAGGTGGCATTTTTTTTTTTTGCGGCATAGCTGCAAAATTTCGTGCTCTCCTTCTTCTTCCAAAGTAGCAAAATTAATCTCCCAATAAAATTTTAGCCCATGCAAGTATAACTAGTGCCTTATATCTGATAACTTAGATTCATTTTGAAGTGGACAAAAATACATTTAACTACAATTTCGTGTTCATACATCGAGCTTTATCCGTTGCAGGACATATTATCTCGTGAAATTCATGATGTGATACGAACAGATTTATCGGGTGTGGCGCTAGATACAGCGGTTTCTTTACCTAATTATATTTTACGGTGCACCTAAAAAGTATTGGCTTCTGCAAAATAATTTGTGGAAGGTCTAACTTAGCATTACCTACATAACAAATAATGAACAGAGATCAAAGTTAAGGCTGAAGCTTACTCGTTTACCTAAGATCGATTCCAATCCCTGGTTAATTAACGTCACAATAAGAACTCGTCAAAATTAGTTTGAATGATTATCAAAACTACTTATAGAATATGGTTGCTATTGACTTGTCATCTTTTTTGAACAAACTTTTAGGTTATTTACCTTATAATAAAATCCTAGAAGTAATTTATAACCGACTTCAAACTGACTTATCGATTTGAAGCTTTGTAAGTATCTGGGCCATAACCATGAACTCTTAAATAACAATCTCAAAGTTGTCAAATCTGTCAATGTATTAATTTTGGTACGTCATTTCAAACAAAATTTGACAGAAATGATAATGTTTGACAGATTTGTGATTGTTTTAACAGTTCATGGTTAGAGCCCTGGGCCATAACCATGAACTCTTAAAACAATCTCAAAGTTGTCAAATCTGTCAATTTTGGTACGTCATTTCATACAAAATTTGACAGAAATGATAATGTTTGACAGATTTGTGATTGTTTTAACAGTTCATGGTTAGGGCCCTGACATTCATATGACGCCATCGTTACACCATACGATTATTTGACACCATTGTGCTGATTTCCCACAAGGTGGACAGAGGACATGGTACAGGTTTCAAGAAGCCGCTTGATGCAGGCCGTTTCCAACTGGCCAATCTGGAAGTCACTGGGGAGGCCTTTGTACAGCAGTGGACGTCCTGCGACTGAAATGATGATGATGATGATGATCGTGTGATCTGATGATGGAACCAGGAAGGGGATGGTGAAACTCTTCAGTGACCTTTGTTTTTCGGTTTATTTGATATATTTTGACGATAGTTTTCTAAACTATAATACTAATTATTCAATAGAAATATGTATGTACACGAAAATATGGTACCTGTGTGAACAGGGCAAATTTTATTTCACATATTTTCATTATAAAAAAGGCATTTACGGTATTGGAGCTGCTTTCAATGAACAACCTTTACATAAACTAAAACATGAATATTGTGATGTAGCTGTGCGTTCGTTTTCAGAACTGACACAATAGTTTAATTTTAGCTGAAACAAATTTCATTGCAGCTAATTCCATTGAGTGTGACATTTAGGGTCTGTTTCACTATGTACGGATAAACTTAATGTAACCGATAAAAATATTGAGAAGATAAAAGTGTTTGAAATAATGTGTTATAATATCGCGCTGTTTGACGGTCGTGAAACGCAAAATCCTTTAGATAAGTAAAATAAAGCGTATTCAGAACATATGCAGAACTTATCTGTACATTGTGAAACAGGCCCTTATTATACCCACACTATAATACTCGTACAAAACATTCTTCTTCTTATTCGGTACGCTCTTGACAGAGCGGTCGTGATCGTCAAGTACTCGTAGCAGTAGTGGATGGGGCAGATGTGATGCGCTTCACGACATTTCGCCACCGCTGCCTGCTAGAGGTCATCCTGCTGCACTCGTTAAGAGAGCCGCCAATGGCAGATTTGATCTGGTCAGTCCAACGCGTGGGTGACCTTCCGCGCGGTCTTGTGCCCTCTACCTTCCCTAAGACAACAAGGTGTTCTATGGACTGATTGTCTTGCCGGGAAACATGTCCGAAGAATGTCAAGAAGAACAAAACATTATGACACAATAAATGTGAGATCAGAATTGTGCACTGACACATACATCATCTGTCAAGTTACGTACCAGTCCCAAGTACGTCTGTAATTCTTAAATTAACCACAATATGGTTTCTTAACAATTAAATTTCGATTGAGACTCGTTTCCGTGTCCTTAAAAGCGCCTCTACCCACTGCGTACGCGCAGTTGACAATATGTAAGTAAAACGTGTGCATATTGCAGTGTATAAAAGAAAATAGTTGTTAGTGGGTCGTTCTTCAAGACACGTTTTTTAAGCGGCATCACCTAAAAAGAATGGAAATCGAAAAGCCAGCTAGCCACTTTTTTTTTCGGGTATACTTCCACTCCTCTCTTAACTGGGTTATTGATTATTATTCAATTATCTTTATATTTAATATCATTAAAAAAATAAGACACACCGATTCTTTGATTTTCGTGGAGTGTCCCAAACCCCGATCTGGTCACTTAGTAAATTATATATTTTAAACTAAACGGTACATGCTTACCAAAAAAAATATACTAAGTCATAAGAAGTTGACAATTCTATGAAAAATTAGATCGTAGTTCTAAAAGAAATACATTATCTAAAAAAAATTAAAATGTGACTGTCCCGGGGTAGTTACTGATTTGCGTGGATCATTATAAATTCACTTGCAAAACCCTAATTTCGCGACCTGATGTTGTGTCATCCTAATTCACGTTAAAACTAGTCGCGCTCCGATGGCCGGGCAGAGTACTAGTGTGACGACGCGTCGAGTGTCCGAAAAATTAAGGTAAGAACCTCGTTGCATGGGTATGGTTTCTCAAAAATTTGATTTGTGTGGTACAATTTTCTCCGGTGTCTGTAAATTTATTTATTAAATAAAATTTTGTAGCGATCAAATAATAGGTTACGTAACCTATATTCAAAATACAGTTAATTTGCTTAAAAGGTTTATGTATATTTTTAGGATAAAGGATTTATTTTGATTTTCGTGGTCGTGATTTGCGTGGTTTACGTGGCTGTTTTGACCCACGCAAGTCAATTATTGGCCATGCAAATGAAATAACTTTCGGGTTTTGTAATAGTATTGTATGATCATTTTAATTTTAAAATGTCAATACGTTTAAATCACAATTAAAATGTTGCAGTTGATGGGTTTCTAATTTTATAAGTACCTTATTATAGTAAAAATAGTGTCAGATAAGCTACCTATATTAATAAATAATAAAATTGTCATCATATCATAATCATATCAACCTGTTGCAGTCCACTGCTGGACATAGGCCTGCCCCAAGGAGCGCTACAGCGCTCGATCTCCCGCCCTTTGCATCCAGTCGCTGCCAGCTGCCTTCTTCAGGTCATCGGTCCATCTAGCCGGGTGGCGTCCTACACTACGTTTGCCTAAGCGTGGTTACCATTCGAGAACCTTCCGGATCTTATCCCTTAATGAGATCCCCAACATAGAGCTTTCCATAGCACGCTGAGTGACGTGTAGTCGGTGGGCCAAATTGACTGTCATGTTCCACGTTTCGGCTCCGTAGGTTAAAACTGGTAGGACGCATTGGTTAAACACCCGGCTTTTAAGGCACTGCGGCAGTGTCGACGTGAAGATGTGACGCAATTTCCCAAATGCTGCCCAGCCAAGCTGCACTCTTCTGGCGATTTCCCGCTCGAAGTTGTCTCTACCGAGCTGTAGTACTTGTCCAAGGTAGACGTACTCTTGGACAACCTCGAGCGTAGTGCCCTTGATGGAAATTGGGTCCGGGATGACATGTTCGTTGAACATTAACTTTGTCTTGTCCAAATTCATCCCAAGCCCCACACGTCTCGAGGCAGCGTTAAGACTGTGCAGCATTTTTTGCAAATCCTGCAGCGATTCTGCCATAATAACTATGTCATCGGCAAAGCGAAGATGCGTAAGATATTCGTCATTTACATTGATGCCCAGTCCGTTTCAATTCAGCGTCTTGAACACATCCTCCAGTGCGTTGGTGAACAGTTTCAGAGATATAACATCTCTTGCGGAAAGACGGTTTGTGATGACCCTCGAGAACAGCTTGTAAACGTGACTTAGGAGCGTGATTGCTTTATAGTTTTTCAGGAGACTTTTGTCTCCTTTCTTGAAAAACAATGCAACCACGCCCCTACTCCACTCTTCCGGAGTTGCCCCATTGGCTATGACGGAGTTGAAGAGCCTCTTAAGTTCGCCAAGCACAGGTTGGCCTGCAGCTTTTAAGAGCTCAGATGTAATTCCGTCTTCGCCGGGAGCTTTCCCATTACTAAGCTGTCCGAGGGCCGCCTCAATCTTATCCTCCTCCACATCTGGGAGATCTTCAGTGTGTGGCGGGTAAGCTTGGCTCTTGGATCATTCGCGTCGGGCTGCGGCTGTATGTAGGGAATACAATGCGTACAATCGGCCGTAAAAGCCTTCGAATTCGGCCAGAATCTCCGGAACCGATGAGAAGATTCTGCCATCCGAGGTTTTCAGCTTTGTCAGGTGACAAATCTTTTAGTAAAGACCTTCGACCCCCGATTCTGCTCAATCGCCTCCTCTATGAGGCGAGTATTGTAGCTGCGTAGTAATAAAATTGTAATGAATAATTTTTTAGACCAAAAATGCCTAAAACATGAGAGGAAAAATTAGAAAGAAAGAAGGATAACTTCTTTCTTTCTAAGAAAGAAGAAGAAGAGAGAGGCTTAAAAATAATGAAGAGTTTAAGGTAAAAAACCGGGCGAGATATTATAAAAGGAAAGCCGAAGGAAAAATACTTAGTATTCATTACTTGAACCGCCGCGAACAAAAAGCTAGACGACATAGAAGTTCCAGGCCTGGCCAAAGACTACGAAGAACTGATGACTACAAAAACTACTAGAGCTGTGATCTCTTGTCTTAACGACGAAAACTCAAGTGTAATTATATAGGTTTGTCATTCATGTCATGTTTTTAAATAAATAATGCTCGATTGATTCTAATATAAATTTAAATAAAAGCTTAAAAAAACAATTTTTGTGTTAGTTACTTACCTATTCTTTCAACTGATAACATAATAACTTATTTTATATATAAAATAACATTTAATAACTTATCTAAGAAGTTTAAATAAATAAAAAATCATTTTCGTGGAGTGTTTTGTGATTTGCGTGGCCTCCAATTTTTTGACCTCGATTATCTCTGTAAGTATATCGCTCTATTATGTGCCTTTTCTATAAAAAACATTACTTTTACGTATATTTTAAGATACAGAGGTCGATTTATAAAATATATTAAATTTGAAAATTGCCACGCAAATCACCAAATAATGCCTTGCTCGAAGAAGCACCCTAGTACGTTTTAGGTTGTTGTGGCTAACTGTACAGCTACGAACGACGCGGTGCGGTTGCTGGTAATGCGGCTAGCTTTTTATATCTTGAGAGTCGTACTCGCTGTTCTCATTAATATTAATTCAACCTAAAAAAAATATTCAGCCATAGGACGCCCACTGCTAATCATAAGCCTTCCCCAATGACTTTTAGGACTCGATATGACGGTTGGAAGCGGTCTACATCCAGCAGCTTTCTGCAACCTTTACCAGGTGTCTAACCATCTTATGGATAAACGTTATACGCTACCATGGTAGCTCTAATATAAAAGATTACAACGGACACTGAGGGGATGTTAAATATGAAGTGTCCCTGTCATTCGGTAGTTTTTTTTTTACAAAGTACCTAAACATTTCGTTACGGTGCGCTACGCGGTCCAAGTTCCACTGTAGGTAAAATTAATAACTCACACTTTTCCTTCACAGTTGCAATCAGACGACACTCATCCAAGTTGACATCTCTTAGTAACAAGTTGTATTTCTCAGTAACAAGATGCAAATCTGGGTGGAACTCATTACGGGGTCCAAAAATACGATGATTAAAGAGTAAAAACATAAAACGTCGGTAAACAATGCCGCCTCTCTAATGGTAATGAGACGGGGACATCGGAACCGTAGCTGGAGGAGAACAGGCAGGTGCCTGTTTTCCGGATTTTTTACAAGATATACAGTTAGGTAATAAACACTAATCTCAGATAGAGGTAAATTCCGGTCGCTTTCTCATCGCTAAGCATTCTTAGCGCAGAGAAAGCGATAAGTACATGTTTTGCATGACAACCAGTGTAAGTGACATAAACGGCACGTACGTGCATGCAATGCATGACTTAAGGTACAAATTCTCGTGCTCATTACACAAACATTTGTAGTCCAGCAGGGCTAGCATGCGCAACACGATAAAATTTTGTCGTTGCATTTTATCGACTTTTGACGTAAATATATCGTTTTGTCTTCGAAGATATCAAAGTAAAAACCAAAATATCAAGGCAATGCCGTGTTATAACGTAAAAATAGGTGGCTACGAAGAACGGGAGACCCTGAAAATATTAAGAAAAAGGATTCGAGACGTCTGTGATCCGTTAGGTTAGGAAAAATGACAAAATTATCGTCGAAGAAATAATTAGTCTTGTCTATCGATAAAATAACCGATGCGCGCATGCTAGCCCTGCAGATCACGTAACCTTGGACCCGATATCGTCGTCCGAAGAAATTGCAAATGTAAGTATGTAAATATTGGTTATACTAGCTCTGAGAGTATAAAAGATATTCAGATTATTTAGTTCGTTATTAATTTCACAATAAATATACCGTACGTGTGCTTACTGATCTACTTACCATTAATAAACAGGCGGAATTCGATTGAACAAGAATTGTGAATTTGAGCAAAAGAAATCGCGAACCCACTGGTAGATTGCATTAACACAGATTTTCTTTTCTTATCTTATGAATTGAAGCGTGATGTTTAGTAAGACGTCACGTGATTTTTAATGGGAGGTTGTGTTAGTATATTTAAAAGGAAATGCCGGGCGGAGGATAAATACTTGGTTGGTTGGAAAACATACGTGCATTTGCATTTGAAAAAGTTAACCATTTTTTCTTTTAAGTACGCTCTATAATTGAAAGGGATAAAAGCTTATTAAAGGTCTAGGGGGCCATCTATAAATTACGTCGCACGAATTTCATGATATTTTGATTGGAATGGTCACCCATCCACTCACAGCCGCGGTGTGGGCTGCTTAACTTTAGTAATTGACACCATAGCATTGTGGCCACTCAGCTATGAGCTGTGGTACTGTGGTTGAGTATAGCCCAAACCACCTCATAGTTGAGGTGAAGCCTGTGCCCTGTAGTAGGACGTATATAGGCATAATTTACTTTTACCGATACCCTATCTAATCTGTGGTATGGTATCCTGGGCGAGTGGCATGTGCAAGCAGCAGGTTACGAGTATAAGCTTGAGTCACTGAACTGCTTCTTAACACGGTATGCGCATTTTACCCGCGCTGTGCGCAAGCACCTATATAGGTAGGTACTTAACACATTGTTTTATAGGGTTCCGTAGCCAAAGGGTAAAACGGGACCCTATTACTAAGGGTCCGCTGTCCGTCTGTCTGTCCGTCTGTCACCAGGCTGTATCTCATGAACCGTGATAGTTAGAGAGTTGAAATTTTCACAGATGATGTATTTTTGTTGCCTCTATAACAACTAAAAAAATTGAATACAATAAATATTTAAGGGGGCTCTCATACAACAAACGTGATTTTCTTTCCGTTTTTATAAATGATGGTACGGAACCCTTTGTGCGCGAGTCCAACTCGCACTTGGCCGGTTTTTTATATCACTTTAGCTTCAAATGATGAGGCAGGGGATGACGTATGAAGCGATGGATGGATTGTGTAAATGATGATTAGAGTAAAGAATGAACGGAATGGTAGAAAAACCTGCCTGTCGATTCTCTAAACATAACCGCGATTTGACTTCACTTCACTAATCGAAGATAATTAATGTGAACAAATTCTTTAAAAAATAGAGATGTTTGTTTGTACTGCTTAGGTGATACGTGCTGTCACTTTAACACTGAAGTCACTCATCGACAACACAAAATAGAAAAAATACAGAAAGTCCAATCCCGCCGTTCTTGAAAACAACTGCCTAAATTGGGCTGACTGCCTAGGGTTGCTATTCAGAATTTTTGAAATAAGTTAGTGTGCTTTATTACTCCGATACATCTACATGCCGTGCTCTGCTCATACATTCATCTTATCATACGTCCAGGCCTAAATGGGAAGACAAAGCAATATTTACTCTCCTCAAATTGGCTTCTTAAATGACTGTCGTTTTTAACAGTGGCGGCAGCTGCGCTTTGGTTGACAAAAATTATACGTACTAACTTGTTATATACTCACATTTCAAGGTGATGTGTTTATCCTAGCAACGATAACGTAAAAATACCAATGAATAATTTAACATGTCTATTATCTTTTATTTAACGCTTACCGCAAACACTGGTGTTATACCAGCGACGATATGTTAAGGAAAATTTAAAAGCCCATTTCTGCTGAATGTGCAATGAAATGAATAATAAAATTGATCGCTATGAAAACTTATCTTTAGCTTTACTACTTACTTACTTACTTTACTTTACTAACAAGAAAAAACCAAGACCTAGTTTTATATACCTTTCAATATTATTTGGAAATTTGAAGAACGTGTAATCACAATTATGTATTGTATTAAAAAATAATATAAACTAATAAAAACGCTTATCCATTTTTTGCACGTAACAATGATCAATGCGTAGTAAACTGTCGTGAGTGACAGTCCGTTATAGCTCTATCCCCGATCGTCCTTGATTTCGTGTAAACGCAATTGTCAATCTGAGCGTGACGATTATGACGCTTAGTTCCGAGTGGACTATCTGTCTAGCGCGCCGGCGCTCTACGTAATTTGTGTCGACAATAGTAATGAAAACCCATTTTGGTTTGTTTGTATCGCATAAGTGATATTTAGAGTGAGTTTACAGGCATTTTTTTTTAAATCGCCCTCTGCAAGCACAGTTATAAGTGAAACAAATACTAAGGTCGGCCATACTCTTTTATTGTGAATTTCCTTTACTCACACTATTTATTTATTTTTCTTCAAAGGCAAGGTCATACATAAACGCGACAAAGAAATTGTTTGTTACATTTATCCAACAAACATTTCACTTTCTTAAATGTATTGATCATAGTTAGTAATTATGTTTTGATTAAACAACAAACTGATTTTTTATTACAATTTAAGAATATGTTTGAAAAGCTCTCGTCGTTATTAATTTTATAAAGTTTTTCTACATCAAACAAGAAGCTAAATTACAAAAAAGTTAATATGAAAGTGAACAATCACTGCTCAGCATCAAATGAACAAAGAATATTAATTTGCTTTCGATTAGATTAAAGTAACGAAATATTTTCCTAATATTCAATTGATAAGTTACTCAGTTTTATTTTAATACTTAGAAATTAGATCAACTTGTAAGTATTGTATAAAAAGTTCTTTAGTAAGTCTATAGATCGCACTGCAGTCGCGACTACAAAGCACGCGATCGCGGGTTCGGATCGCACAAGTGACATCTATTGTGGCCGCATCACATACAATAATGGCCTTACTACAAAACAGATAGACTAAGGTTAAACACTTGTCTAAAATTAGTCAACCAATTTGTAATGTTGACACGTCAGACATTCGAGACATATTATTAACAAACATTTCAAATTGGTTGACTAATCTTTAGACAAGTGTTTAACACTAGTCTATCTTCTTGTAGTAAGGCCATAATAGTTGTACAGGTAAGACTATTTAAAATACTTTTTTAAAAATGACAAAAAATACTTATCTTTTCCAAAATATTAATAGACTACTAAAACTAGAAATAAATCCGCCAAGGACAGTTTTTGTAAATGTTGTGATTTATGGGGAATAAAAACGTTAATTTCTTTAAAAAAATATGCAAAATACCGACGGACTTATCCCAAAAAGCAAAGAAAAAAACAGTACCCCTATTATGTTTATAGACCAGGTACTTCCTAAACAGCAACAAATATGTACGAACAACTTTTGTAAATGCTAAAACAAAGCAAATATCTAAAGCATTTCCAGGTCAGCCCGGGTTACGCCTGTACCTTTTATAGGATTAAAACCAATATCCAACAATTACATCGGGGGGACTCCCCTCCGTCGTAATTCTTCGCATTCCGTCGTTAATTTAAAACTAAACGGCGACCGGTCGCGAAAATAGATTGTCGCATAAATAACTTAAAAGAAAAAAGGTTTCCAAATTTATGTTCTCCTACTACTAGGTTTGGGCAAATTCGCAATTCCAGCAGAGTTTTGTAACAGTTTATTGGGAGTTTCCTAAATCTGGATTAGCTTCTGTTTTGCTTTGTAAATCGGCCTTTTACTAGATTAGGCTGATAAAGTGTTTATGTAAGTGTTAGTTTTCGTAGGACAGTTGGGTGACGGTTAATCATGTTAACATTTGTGTGCTAAAGTAACTATTTAGTTTAGGGACAGGGAATTTTGCAATTTATAGTACGAGTTAAGGATGAGTTAAGGACCTTTCACACTAGGTGATTTAGCTTCGTAACAGCCGCAGTGCGTAGTCAAAATAAAAAATAAAAAAAAATTCTTTATTTTCATACAGTGGTTAAATTACACAATTATTGTGTGTGTGTGTGTGTGTGAGTGTGTGTGTGTGTGTGTGTGTGTGTGTGTGTGTGTGTGTGTGTGTGTTTTTGTTGCAACGCCGCTTAAAGATTTGTTTTCTATTCAAACATTATAATTTTAATTTGCATGTCAGTTAAAAATGTGCTAAAAGTATTCAAATTAGGCCATCCACCACCTATTCTCCAACGAACGTCATTATTCCTATCTATTCCTGTCGCACGTATTTACGACACAATATTTCACAGAATGTTTCTCATAAAGCCGTCCCGAAGACAGCATTACAATACCTACTGAACCCTCTTTCCTGGAGTAATAGGTATTTATGGTCCTCACACAATAACCCATTAGTGGTACGCCATGTGTTTTCTGTTTGTGGCCACACAAACATATTTTATCCCCGAAGTAATTACTTCCAATATACCAAAGTTATGGAATCCATTTAGTGATAAATTCTGATTTCTTTTACGTTACGCTTATTAGTTAATGTACTGCGATTGTTTTATTTCTATTGCTCTCATATTAGTCGTTTGACTATATTTTGTGACGTGTACCTAACATGAAAAATCAATTTCTTATTACGTACTAGCTGTTGCCCGCTACTTCGCTCGCGTGGTCTTTCGTTTATTTAATTTAACCCACTATTTAACCAGGATAAAAAGCATCCTTTTTGTTAAACTAGATCATATTCTATGTGAGCAAAATTTCACCCAAATCCGTTAAGTAGTTCTTACGTGAAAGAGTATCGATGTCGATGATTTTTTCAAGTGTTATTTATCTTCAATTAAACCTTGCATGGAATTGCTAAAAACAAAAATTTACAATGTTTAAGCATTTCTGATCTCAACCAATAGTCAAATATTTGTAAAAATATTTCTATAGGGTGTTGACGGTAGTATACTACTCAGCTATACATATAGCTACAACATTGATCAGAATACGCTGGCTTTGACAGCGAGAAAAAACACTTGAGGAATTTCATCTAAAGTGGTAAAGCACTCGCCCGGCTTGCGATGGGACGTGGGTTCGAGTCCCACCTGAGGTCGATGATTTTTTTCAAGTGTTATTTGTCTTCAATTAAACCTTGCATGGAATTGCTAAAAACAAAAATTTACAAAAGTAATAAACATCCATACATCTATACTTACAAACTTTCGCATTTATAATATTAGTAGGATATCCGTAAGGCAGATAATATAAGGCTCTGAGCTATTATATACAGATCTATATTGAAACGGGAATTAACAATATTTTCCTATAATAATGTAATGCCCATAAAGTTTAACAAGTTTAACAAAGAAATGAGAATTGTTTTTGATGCCGGTTCGAAGAAGTTGTTGTTCTTAATGAGCAGTGAGGGATCTCTAAAAGGAAGATAGCTATTTTAATACTTCATACAAGGCTACATCACAAGGTGGTATCTTTAAGGATTGTTTCATAATCACTAACTTTATTATCTACGTAAAGATTCTTTTTCGTATTAAATTAAGTATTCATTAACTGTTTAAAAATGGCCAGCGTGGTTTTCGATCGGTCCATGAAATTACATCGCATTTGCACTGCATAAAGTTCACCTCTCGTTAGCTTTTTCAGATATTTTATTGTAAATGTTATTCGAAACATGCAGTAATTAAAAATAATTACTTGCGCGAAAGTCGTTTTTTATTTGTTCTCCTATTTTTTATCTATATCATAGTTACAAAATGCCCATTACACTAAGGCTCACTCAATGCTGAATTCCTAAACCAGCGTTTTAGTATGCTACTAAAACTATTTTAAAGTGAAATAATCACTTACGAATCGTAGCACGATGACAAGCTACGAAGCTACGTTCGGCACCACTGCTACGGGTTTCGTAGTCACCGAACAAATAATAAAACTATTATTTAAATCCTATCAGACTCTGTAGAGCCCTTTTTCGAGGGTTGTCCTATAGTTGTAGATAGATAGATAAATACTTCTTATGGCTTACAAAACAAAGAAGTTACCGTGTTTTTTTCCGTCATCCACGCGCGATTTTTATGGCCGCGCCGCGTCAAGATCATTCAAGCGCGTTAAAGCCTTAATGCTATAAAACGGTAAATCTCTTAGTAACGAAATAATAGAAATTTCAGTGTTAAGGGTCTCACGCAACGCAACCGCTTGTCACCCAATAAGTTAAATCCACCAGTAGATTAATATCAAATCTAGCAAGTTGGTTAAGTTGCTTAAGAGTTATAAGCAATTTAAATGAAACTACTTTTACGGATTATTTCGCGATTTATTAACATTTTATTTAACCTTAAAATTTTTTTAGTTATAAGCAACTTTACTTAACTTGTAGTGTCCATTATTCAGTTATTGTAACAAGGAAATTCAACCCCTTGAGGAAAAGTTTGTGATTGAACATACGACGAAATGTGTCATGATGCAAATGACTATGAGTCTATCCTTAAGCCTTATGTGAAAATATGAAAACATAGAAACCTTTTTTTATAAATATTCGACCACACGTGACGTAGTTAACTTCAGATAAGGTAAACATATCCTTTACATACTACATAATCATAACATAAATAAAAAACATAATAGTCAAAGAAAAATAATTAATAAAAAAACCCGACTGCGTAAAAAGTGAACTTAAAAGATGAAAACAAGATTTAAAGTATCAATTTGCAGTCTGAGGCATCAAATCCATGTTACTTGATTCGACTTTTTCTACACGGATTTAAATTACTTAATTAGATACTAACGCAGTGCATACCAAGTCAATCATTATTATGCTGTTAATGGATTTGAGCAAATTGATACTTTAAATCTTGTTTTCATCTTTTAAGTTCACTTTTTACGCAGTCGGGTTTTTTCACTTTTTAAATTAATTAATTTTATTTTTGTCTTTTCAGTTTGAAGTGTTCTACTCCTACTTTTCAAAGAACTATAAAGCCTTATCTGAAACTCTGTCGAAAAAAAAAGGTTTTAACTCGAGTAAGTATAGTATCTGAAATCGCTTTTTCCCGTTTAATACATGTACCGACAGGAATTCCGAGTAATAACATCGCCTATGTCACTCCCACAACTCAGACGATTCTAATGACATATCATATGTTCAAATCAATTAAACGGTTTTTCCTTCCTATTTTTTCAGTGTATTTTTTTGCCTTTTCACGTAAGAATTTTGGAAAGTAAATTATTGTATACTATAAGCACTGAAAATATGTGACCCTTAGTTAATAAAAGAAAGTTTCAAAATCGGTTTATCACTATGCAGATCCATTTTTCCCGCGTAAGTTCTGTTCCCGAGGGAATTTCGAGAAATAACATACCCCTTGACACTCCTGCAATTGAGACAAATCTATTGATATAATATACTTTAAAATCCGTTAAACGGTTTAGGCTGTAGGGCGTGCCAAAGAAATAGACATACCTACTTACATACATACATACATACGCTCGAAAAACATGGCCCTCGTTTGGCAGTCGGGTAATAAAAACCCTGTTTTTTTTAAATTAGTTAAACACTATTGATCAAATATATTACTTTGGCTTATCTGCCTAGATGAAATGTACAAAATCTAACAAAAATGCAAGTTACTGGTCACAATATAAGATTCTTATCTAGCGAATACACACAATATAGAGTCTTAATAATTGTTCTGTGGTTCTAAATAAATGATTTTTTTTAAAGTTAGATGAAAACAATAGGAATCTCAAATCGTAACTTTTCCTTTCTAATGAAAAAGAAAAACAAAAGAGCTTCTTCAAAAGAGGTCACCACTGTTGACTTCTCTGACGTCACACAAAAATAAATATTTCAAATTCATAAATAGAACACATCAAAAAGAGCGCGAAACAATCGCTTACTTTTCTCCTTTTCAACGGAACAAAGGTTTGCTTGCTGCGGGCGAGACATGTCTTGAGTAACGCTTTATCCCGCGGCCGGTTTAGTTTGAGCTCGTTCGTCCCCCTTGACACTTCTTTGTTAGAAAAGAAAGACGAATGTTATCGAGTCCGCGGGGGTCAGGATAATCTGGTCACTTACACATGTCATGCCGGGAGACATGAAATACGGAGTGTTTTGAAACCGTTTGAACCAAACTGTTGCGTGTCATGTTTCCGTCTGTGAGTTGTCACTTGTAGGTCTTTTGGTAGTTGTTTGCACTTTTTTCTTAATTCAGACCTGCGGGGTAACCATTAACTCTTAAAACAATCTCAAAGCTGTCAAATCTGTCAATTTTGGTACGTCATTACATACAAAATTTGACAGATTAAAGATTGTTTTAAAGCTTCGGCCAAACCAACGTGGGCGTGCGCGGTGGCGTGGGCGTGGGCGTGCAGACCAGTTCACACCAAACACGCGGACACTACGCGTTCAGGGGGCCAAGCACGAAAATGTATCTTTCGCTCGGACGTATAAACCTAACAAGAAAGAGATAAGTCATTAATGAAGTCAAAGAAGATTAGTCATAATAAAGGTGTATATCTAATGATCTTGTAGAAACTGTGATTTAACAATTGTTTATCAGATTATTTGCAGATAAAGAATATTGCCGTTCGGATAGTCCCAAAAGACCTAAATTTTCTCCAAAAACTCAATCGCAAAAGAGTCGCTGAGGACATGCTAGAACGAGTCAATTCCGACCCAGCATTCATGAAACGCATTGTTACTGGTGACGAGACGTGGGTTTACGAGTTTTACATGCAAACTAGTCAACAAGCGTCGGAGTGGCGCCTTCCAACTGAACCGAAACCGAAAAAACCGCGCCAAACTTGATCGAAAGTCAAAGTCATGTTGACTGTTTTCTTTGACTGTCTCGGTTTTGTGCACTCAGAATTATTGCCAGAAGGTCAAACGATAAAAAAAGAGTATTATTTAAGCGTTATGCGGCGTTTAAGAGAGCAAATTAGACGAAAAAGGTCAGATTTGTGGAATAAAAATTCTTAGATTTTGCACCACGATGATGCGCCTTCCCACAAGGCCATCATTGTGAACGAATTTTTGACCAAAAACTCAACAAATACCATCGAGCAGCCACCTTATTCACCAGTTATGGCTCCAGCCGACTTCTTTCTTTTTCCTAAACTCAAATTACCATTTCGTGGCACCCGGTTTCATTCTGTAGAAGACATATAGGAGAACTGAACTCGATTCCGGTTAAAGCGTTTAAAAAATGTTTTGATGATTGGATTATTCGTTGGCGTAAGTGTATCGCTTCTGAAGGAGCATACTTTGAAGGTGATTAAATAAATTTGGATGAATACTAACATTTTGTGTATTATTATTCTTTTCCTGGTACTTTCTTGACAGAGTAGTATATTAAACAACATCAGCATCACATACATTGCTCTGATCGTACGGTAAGTAGCTACTTGTGTCATAAAAATCAGAAACAACGACGGTACCACAACACCAACGTATGCTTTCAATTCAATTCAATTCAATTCGGAAATGTATGCTTTCAATATCCAGTGGGTATTAGCTTTTAAAATAGTTAGTAGAAATTGTTGAAAGGACACTGAATAGAAGAGCGCCGTTTACAACTTCAATGACTTTAAATTTACTTGCAAGTAATGTAGTATGGGATAAGTATTCTAATAAAACAAATGCCATGTTAAGCGACCCAAAATAAATTGTACAAAAGAAGGATAATATTATCAAAAAATCAGATCCTTCCACTGGATAGATTAGATTTGTATTAAAATGAACCAGCTAACTAAAATGAACATGAATAGGTGTAAGATGAACAATATTAGAACATTAAAAATTTCATCCTACACCAATCCGTCAAATGAATGAGGTTTCACACTTTCTTCCGCTTCCATCCATAGTCCGCTAGCTCCGCTGAGAAGTTTCAAATGGTAGCACATACAATTTTAATGTAACTGATTTTTCTCGAGACTCATGTTATTGGATATTAGTTGCACAGTGTAAACACTGTCCGGTTATCCTACAACTACTTTTTACACCCTAGTTGCATTTGCAACTGTTGTGAGTGCAGCAGGTCGATTCTCTAAGAAAAACGCAACGGACTCGCTCTAAAACTCGACTTAGCCGTACAAACGAACATAGCCTCTATCTTGTTAGTAAGAAGGTTCATATTATTTATCGTTGATTAGCGACTGCAGCGACGAAGTGAGCACGGTTTTGTTTACAGAATCGACAGGCAGTACTGCACCCTGATAACGTAGGTATCTTGCAATCAAATTGCTCACTGATTTCTTTGCTTTCAAAAACTTATAGGGAATACGAAAATGACACAAAGTCAATGAAATTGGACCGATAGAATGTACAATATAGTTTACTTATTGTTCGTTCGAAGCACGATCGTCATTAGATTGCTTTCATATTGATTATCAATTAGCAATTTTAGAGCAAGTTTTGCACAATTTTCGATATCGCTTTGCTATTGCAAGATACGTAATCAGGGTGCAAACTTGCTCCGATAACCATCTTCCATTCTGTCTTTAGCCGTAGCTTTCTAGGTCACAAACTGGATAAAAATATCTAGCAATATCTCACACAATTGAGACGAATCTATTGATATCTCATAATATATATTACGTTAACTGCAGGGCGTGCCAAAGAAATAAACATACATGTATTATAGGTACATATGCTCGAAAAACATAACCCACGTTTGGCAGTAGGGTAAAAAAGCGTGCCCATAGAAATAGCTCAGAAACTAGTTACAGTGTATACACGGTGTCTATGTGTGCATGATTTGCATATTTCCTCTTAATTTCTTCTAATGATTATCCAGCTAAAAGCAATGCAAAGCTTGCACCATGGCTACTAGATAACATAGAAACATACTTAAATATTTAAAAAAAACAGGTAGGTACAAAAATGTTCATAATCATTACAAAACAACTGCTTTCGTGTTTAGAACCTGCAACTGCTTGACCATGTAGCCTAAAACCATACCCATTATCTAGACCAGGGCGGTAACCACGAACTCTTAAAACAATCTCAAATCTGTCAAACATTATCAAATCTGTCAAATTTTGTATGTAATGACGTTCCAAAATTGACAGATTTGACAGCTTTGAGATTGTTTTAAGAGTTCATGGTTATGGCCCAGGTCTCCAATTCAGAACCGTTCAATAACAAATTGTCAACCAATAAACTAAGCGACACTTGCCCCATATTCCGAATTGCGCTAAAAGCACTATTAGCACGAATCCATGATACACCCAACTGTCAAAATATGAACTCTTATCTTATCGAAACAGCAAGCATGACCTGATGATGACATGCTCACTGTTTCGATAAAAGTTCAATAGGCGGCTATGTAAGTATGTCGAATTATCATATCATATCATATCATTATCATTTCTGTCAAATTTTGTATGAAATGACGTACCAAAATTGACAGATTTGACAACTTTGAGATTGTTTTAAGAGTTCATGGTTATGGCCCAGGTCTTGTAGTTGGAATGATCCTACTGTATCATTATTTTAACTGTGGTTTAATCATGATACTCGTATCAAAATGGGGCATTCTTAAAATCATATTTTTGCTAACTTTGATAGTGAGCGTGCAATATTAAGGCCACAGCAGATAGACATCCACAGTAATTTGGTTGTGAGCCAAGCAGTTTTTCCGCCGTAACACACTGTTTAATGTACCACATCAAAACTGCAGCTAGGTATAACGAGATTCGTATCTTGAAAGTGCGGGAAGAGTTCTCATTTTTCGTGCTTTAACGTCTGTATTATGTATTGTATTCGTTTATTGGGGCTACTACTTTTAGAAATACAGATAGATACATATTTTCTATTAGATACACAAACATGATTAATACTTAGTAATAAACATTCCAAAAACAAAAAATGAAGCCAGAAAGAAATACAACTAATTTCTGAGTGTGTCACACACACATACACTCAATTAACGAAATAAAAATAAAATACAATTAAAAAAAAACGAGGCCAAAGAGAATTAAAATAGTTTTAAAAAAAAAGAATGACTTGTACTTGATTCTGGCTCTAATTTCATGTCAGAATTTACCCGTAAGCCAATTTGTCAACCCTCTTTTAAACCTAGTTAGAAGGCGAGTTTACTTACGTGTTCCCTAAAGATCACACTCGCGAGCAACGGTTGGGATAAAATAAAAAAAACAGGCTAAGTGCGAGCCGGACTCGCGCACGAAGGGTTCTGAACCATTATCTATAAAAACGAGCAAGTAAAAATCACGTTTGTTGTATGGGAGCCCCCTTAATTATTTATTTTGTTCTGGTTTGCGGCAACAGAAATACATCATCTGTAAAAATTTCAACTGTCTAACTATCACGGTTCATGAGATACAGCCTGTTAAAGACGGACAGACAGACATGTAATGTGTAGCTCACTTCACCCCAAACGCGTAACCCTAATTATAGGCTCATTATGTTGGCGTAATTAAACGGAACTACTGTGCTGTCCTTTGCTCGACGGTCCCAACCTTACAGACAGACGAACAGCGGAATCTTAGTAAAAGGGTCCCGTTTTACCCTTTGGGTACGAAACCCTAAAAAATAACCTTTACCAATCATCCCTAGAGTCTAAGCTACTTTGAAACACACGCTACCCACCATCAACCTACATACCTCGGTCTCCGTGCTAAGTCTTTGAGAAAAAATAAGTCCCAGCTTAAAGTAGTAAGTATAACTACTAACAACCCCGAGCGTGAAGGTTCTTAATGTAATGGACGTCAGAAAGTTTTCATATACACCACACCAATAGAACTGGGGGGAACTGATACACATGCTGAAGTAGACTGGCGAGCATCTAACTTTATTTAACTACGGAATACTTAAAGTGCTCGGTGAGAATCCCAGAACCTGTCTCAGGATTTTTGGAATCTATAAAGGGTTTATTAGTAGCTTGGCAGTAAGGTTAATAAAAATAAATAAATAAAATAAATATTAAACAACATCACATACATTGCTCTGATCCTAAGGTAAGTAATAAGAAAAAACGACGGTATCAATACACCCAAACCCGAGCCTATATATAAGGAAAAGTTCGTTAACTACATTGACCCGACCGGGCATCGAACCCGGAACCTCAGAGATGGCGTCGCCATATAGCCCGGCGCGCGGCGTGCTCACCTCTCGGCTACGAAGGTTGTAAATTGTGAGGAAACCCGCACTGCTTATTTAGACAGCACTAGAGCCTAGATTGAATCGGTTACCTTGACTCGAGGCTCTCGTCCATCATTGGTACCGAGCAACGTCGCGCGTCAAGTTTTTAGTAGGAGTCCCTCATACTCCAACGCCTAATTCCAGCCTCTCCCGAAATCATTAAATTAAACAAGAAAACAAAAACTAACAGTATTCTTTACAATATTCCAAAGTAGAATTTTTAAAAGTAGCTATTTTATTTTACAAAAGATATCTGAATTATAATTTCGAACATGCACGAACATCTACCTAAACCAACAGCTAATAAAATGCCTTAAGAAATTATACACTATCAACTAACAATTTGAGCTTACTTGAAATAAATTATTTAAATCTGAATTAAGATCCTAATGACACTTCTCTGCCTAAAATAAATAAATTCTGTAGCAATTAGGTTGATCTTTGACTCTGCAATAACTAACCGTATCGACTCGATTGGATATCGGAATTGTACTCGTGTTCAGTTTCAACTTATTCAGCACAATAGACCCAATTTGATTCGAATAGTAATATTGGACGGCTGTGTAGCTGTCGATAAATTACCGATGAAAATTTTCGGAGGTATTGGTAACTCTGTATTTACCAGCAGGGTAACCATAAACTCTTAAAACAATCTCAAATCTGTCAATTCCATACGTCATTACGTACGAAATTTGACAAGAATTGCCAGATTTGAGATTGTTTTAAGAGTTCATGCTTACCCCCCTGTAAGTGGTATAAAAAAATATAAGGATATGCGCCAGGAAACTCGAACTAAAGAATTAACAATATTTTGTTACAAGGTACAGGGCAACTATTTTGCCAGTGGCGTCTTCCAATTGGTTTATTGTATTGGCTCAAAGCGGGAATCGAATCGGAGACCCCTTTGTTTTAAGGGTAAACACCACGCCACTTAGCCAGTCAGGAATCGGTATCGCGTAGGTACCTATTGTCGTGTATAAGTTATTGTCGGGCTGTCTACTGCGTTGCGTAATTTGATAAAGTTAAATTTATTTACATCACTAAAAAGTATCTCAAGTAACACACACAACAATTTACTTTTCCATACTGAACCGACATCAGTTTATTATGTTATATAACATTTTTAAAGATATTGGCCCCGTACAAAAACTGGTTGTATTTGAGCACTAGAATCAACCATTAAAAATAAAAAAACATACACAAGATGTACTTACCAGACAAAATGGACCCGTCCAATCAGTGTAGACGCAACGATTGCGCAGTGGCATTTACTAAACGCTGATTGGACACTGCCACAACGTCGACGCTCGAAAGACGCTAGTGTGGGAGAGGGCCTAAGTGGAACACCGCTCCACGTTTTTATCTTTACAGACCTACATCATTTAAGGTTTTATAACCGCTAAAGCAGTGTGTAAGATTGTTAGAAAAGTACCTTAGCCCCACGTGCTCACTCGTTTGGAAATTAAAAACATGGCTTTTGAAGTTTTAAAGGCAAAAGTTTCGCGAACTCAAAGCCTACATTTTAAATAAGTATATTTATTGCAGCAGTCTTATGGGATTTTTATTTTGGTAAAAACTTCTGTTCTTTCAAAACTTTGGCACAATAATGATTTCTATTTTTGTAAGTAATTAAAAGTTTTTGAAAAACTAACAAATATTTCATAAACACTTTTAGCTTTTTTTCGAACAAAACACCACCAACTCAACTTTAATAAAATTATAATCGTAACAATTGTTTCAAGCTTTTAAATATATTTATTTTCATAGACGTATGAGTTTTCCGGAACATTTTTCACATTCTAACACGTTTCGCCAAGGATTTCGGAGACAGTCCGTAAAAAACCGCATCCCTTACGTAATATATGGCGTCCCAAGAGATCTCGAACCTGCTTGATGTATGACGTGTAATACTGGGATGGGACGCATTAGGATATCTTCAATTTTTACCGCTTTTCTTTAAGACAGAAGCCAGATAGGTCTGAGGATAAGTAAGTCTTAGTACCAATACTAATTATTGACTCTTATTTAGGATTAGAATTTTAAATTAGAAACATACATGACGGTCAATTCTTATTACAATATAGTTTTGAACTATACTTTTTAACCCACTTCAAAAAAGGATGAGGTTCTAAGTTAGAAGTTATGATAGAATAAGTCAGAACTTCTTTTTTTAATTATTATAATTTATTAGTAAGTAGTAGTAAGTAGCTCTGTGCAAGCCGGCCACTGCCACAACAACGCTCGCTTCGCTTGCTTAGCTCGTGCATTCACGGTTCTATTAAAACCTAAACTACTCGTGAATCAGTTCATCTAGTAAAAGGAACATTAAAATACCTGTTTTGGAGATTAGCATCTACAGAACAAGAGGTTAAGGACTTTAGTATATTTATAATATAGAACAAAGAAAAGTTAAAATAATTACACCATTACCTCTGTTATGAGAATAAAACGATTTTTATGATCTTTGATTGTTAGATTTGAAGAGATAAATAGCGCCGAATAGACTGAATATAGATAAACTATATTGAAAGTTATACTATATGTAGGTATACAACTTACCAGCTAGCAATATATTTTATAAATATACGCAAATACAAAATATTTTACCCTTACAAGCAGACGAGACCCCACCGCGCCGCAACTCAAAGGTTTTATTAGACGTGAGGAGAATTCTCATGTATATAAGGATTCCTTTAAATAATAAGCTAACCTTAAGTCGCCACACTTAAGTCTTGGGATTTACGAAGAATATCAGGGCAGGAATAACTTTATAGGCACTAAGTTTCCCCATAAACTAAGGCCGTATTCTTTGTTGCTCTGCTGAGTAGATGAATACACAGTGAAATGTTTTTTATGGCATAGCTCTCGAATATAAATTATACAAGGTGCTTTGAGGATATTCTAAATTAACGCAAATAAAAGATGACGCTTTGACAAATATTTTGATCAACTCACTCTTCAAATAATAAATTATAATCTTGAAATATGGAAAGCAGCAAAGTTTTAAGCTGACTTCTCAAGTAGAGGAAAAAACCCTTATTTCGTCAATGTAACAAATACAATAAAATGATAGTGTAATTTTTTTTGGAAATCTTTAAATGAACCCTTATGTTTGCAAAACTATCAAGTATAACTGGGTGCTTTTTCCTATATTTATGTCAGATGGTTGACTCTCCCAACAAAAATAACATAGTTTTGTGAACTGTCAAAAAGCACTTATTCCACCACCAGGTCCTGTGCCAAATCATCTATTTGTAAAGTAACTTTTTGCAAACAAATGAGAAAGAACTGAGTTTTCAAGCCCTACTCTTACTCCAAAAACAATTACAAGAAATAGTTTTTCTTTTAATGTTTCTTTCTTGCTAAGTAAGGGTCTGTTTCACAATGTACGGATAAGTTCTGTATAGGCTATTTTTAATGAACTTATCTTTAGAAACACAATTTTTGCGTTTCACGACCGTCAAAAAGCGCTATACACCGTGAATTTTTAATTACCCGAGAAAATTAACTAACATACTCAGATATCGATATACATCGAATTTGGCGAATAAAAAAAACGGAACGGCGTACGTAAGAAGTTACAGTTGATATTTACAGAAAGATGTACAATTTAGGCGGTTTTATCGCTAAAAAGCGATCTCTTCCAGACAACCTTTAGGCAGAGGACAACTACAAAGAAAGGGGAAAGTATCTTGTTGTCTACAAGTTCAATCAACTCTAAAAGAATTAAGCAAACATTTTCCTACTCCTTGTACGCAAAATAGCTGCCCGCAACTATTTCAGCGCAGCATTAATAAAATGGCGGTTGAAGCGCCCATGGGATTGTTTCGACAAATTGGGACTAAGGAATTTAATATGAATCCGGCTTGAGAAGGGGTTGCCTCTTTGCCCGTGATTACTATACTATAGTGTGCGCCTAAAATGTGCTACGCAACTTTATGGCTGCGTCAGGATAAAGAATTTTTATTTAAGTGGCGACCCAGACCTTTATAAGAGATTGGTATGGTATAACAACAGCCGAGAATTTACCAGACCGAGTCTTACAGCGAGCAATATGATGCGCTGGTTTTCCATTGCAGTGTTAACCTTTAGTTAGTCCTAGAAATAAAATACTCACGCTATTAGTCGCGTGGGGTCTGTGTGGAACCCAGTTTGTAATTGTTAAAAAAAAACAAATAAATTAAATCAAATATTTATTTTGGAAACTTGAAGATCAATATTTAAAATAAACAAAAAAATAAGTCTCTCTCTACATCTTCTCTACGACCAAAACATAAATAAAGACAAACGTCGGATCGATAAGGTCTGTCAAGTCTTGCGTTCCCGCCTAGGTGATGATTCGTCGACAGTTTTAATTTTTTGGTAGTATTCTTTATAATAGAGTTAATAAAGCCCCAAAAATTTATCCGTTGACCTACAGGGAAAGTAAGTAGTTGGACATTTGGTGCATTTATCATACAAAAGTTTTGGATTTTCCATATATAAGATCTGGCACATAGATGGCAACAGACTTCAGAAGCACTGGAACTGATAGCCCGAACTTGCAGATTTAGTCGCGTGGGGTCTACCAGACCCCAAAAATCTCCGTGTGGCACGTGTGTTCACATTGTGGCTCAAGGTACACTGAGAGAGTCACAGTCACGTTCGTGCAACATTCACCTAAATAATATAGTAAAACAAACTCGCTTGCGGTCCAGTAGATCCTCCGCGACTAATTAAAGGTTAAGGTGATCGTGCATTTATGTACACTGCAAGACCCGCAACCACCGCAGTCATTGCATTTTAGAATTCTGTATGAAAGCATAATATGGAACCTCGCGCATAAAGCGGATGGTTGCAGGTCTCGCAGTGTTCATAGATGCGCGATCACCTTTAGGGTGAGACTACATTGAGTTGAGCTTAGCGGAGTCATGTGGAAATGAATCAGTCTATTTATTTTAATAATCCAGCTCAGTTCCGCTCCGTTAGACGGTGTTTAGTGGGGCTGACAAGCTGTTAAAATAACGAAACTCTATTGACTAATTTCATCACAACTCTGCTCTGTTCAACACAGCTCATATCTAGGAAAACCAACACATTGGCTAAGCTAAACTAAGCTGAGTACTGCACCGTAACCGCAGCCAAAGAAGCTTAGGTACTCCCAGAAATCTACTCCGCTCTAATATAGTCTTATAAGACTAATAACTTCTAAGACTTATACTATGGCGCCTAGATAGCGGACAAACTTTTATACTTCCATAAGCACTTGCCCCTTGCGGGATACGAACCCGCAACCACCTAGCATTGTATTATGGAGCGCAAAACACTAGACCAAACTACCGTCAGACTGCGCCAATATGTAGAGACCAGAAATAAATATAATAATATTGAAAAACATTACATAATTGCCACTGTTCTATGGTAAGTAATGAAAGCACTTGTGTTACAGAAATCAGAAACCACGACAATACCAGAACACCTAGACCCGAGACAATACTGAAAAGTTCATTTTCTACATTGACCCGATCAGGAGCTTAACCCAGGACCTCAGAGATGGCGATGCCGAGTCTGGCATGCTCGCCTCTAGATTACGGAAGTCGTAGATAAAGGGGTAACTTATTACCCTAATTAAAAAACATACCACTTTGATACCTAAAACTAAAGCTCCCTTATCAATCACTACAACCATTTATAACTTAATTAACATTTTAATACACAAAACTAAAGAATCACTGGTTATTATTTTATCAAATTTCATAATAATATACACCGTGAATTTTTAAATACCCGAGAAAATTAACCAAATTCGATGTATATCTATATCTGAGTATGTTAGTTAATTTTCTCGGGTAATTAAAAATTCACGGTGTATTTAATCTAAGTTTTATAGTTTAATCTAAGCGTTTTTGAAAACCCGAAAACGCTATCCGCCATGATCGTGACGATAGTGACGTCAGAAATCTCGAAAGCAAAATTACTTTTGCATTATTCTGACGTTTATCTTCGTCTTTTTCTTTAAATTGTATCCTATAATCTACACAAAACTTTGCTTGTTACTTGTAACTATAAGGTAATCATCATCATCATCATTTCAGCCACAGAACGTCCACTGCTGAACATAGGCCTCCCCCAGTGACTTCCAGATCGGCCGATTGGAAGCGGCCTGCGTCCTGCATTTTAATAACTAGTATTAAAATAGTTGTCTGTTTATTTCAAACTTAATTTTACTTCCGTGAATACCTATTTAGAACCAGAACCATAATTAAACTTAGGTATTGATTTACCTACGTATTGTAAGACGATATTATTTTACTATATAACTTGATTTACCAATACCACTTCAAGTTTACAAAGAACCCCACTCAACCCAATAGCAAGAGGTCTAAGTTACAATAGGAGATTTTATTGGGACATGAGAATGATGAGTTGAGATGGCTTATTTGTTGTTTACATTAGAATTTGTAAACAACAATCAAGTGATCGTTTGTAATAGCTTTATTGTGGCTGTATTAATATCGCAGAACAACGGGTTAATACTTTAAGATAGTCACGATTTACTACTTTGTTTTATGATTGTAAAATGCAAACATCATACTAAAGTTTTGGATTTTCCATTATAAGATCTGGCACATAGATGGCAACGGACTTTAAGCACTGGAACTGATAGCCCGAACTTGCAGGTTTAGTCGCGTGGGGTCTATCAGACCCCAAAAATCTCCGTGTGGCACGTGTGTTACACATTTAATTTTATAGACCACAAAATATTACTATTAAAAATGGTCCTTACTCCAGAACATTTAAGTTTGGTAATTAATAAAATTATGAAAAACAGTATCTACAGCCTCATGGGGCCCGATTAGATCCGACTGACCGGTCAGTCCTGAACCTTATAACGCTTATTTCTGAGGAGACAAGGATTAAAGTTGCGCATAATATAACAAATAAACACATTAATACATACTTTAATTCAGAAGTCCACTGCTTAACTTAAGCTATGACTTAAGCCTCCCCGATAAAACGAGCAGCCTGTCAATTGTCTAAACAAAACCGCGATCACTTCGATATCACTTCACTAATCGGCGATTAATAATTTGAACCAACTCTGTAACAAAATATAGTCTGTTTGTTTGTATTGCTTAGGTGATACGCGCTGTCACTTCAACACTGAAGTCACTCATCGACAATGGGTTCAAATTACACCCACTCTTTAGCGTAATAAAGGCTATGTTTGTTTGTATCGCATATTTGATGCTTAGAGCAAGTTTACTTTCGTTGTTTTAGAGAATCGACCTCCAGCTCTGGGCTGGTTTTAACCAGGATGATGGTTTTTTTAGATTGATATCTAATAAACCCATTATCCTGGTTAAAAAATTACAACTTTAGTGTTGTACTTTTTAAGTAACCTAACTTAACATAAGAATATAACTTTTGAACCACATTTAATTCAATGGATTTCAAGAAACTTGGATGACAAACCCATGATATCCAACTTGAAAGTGCAATGTAATATTAAGCTAAAAGTGTTTAACCTTTTTGATAATCTAATCTGGCTGAATTCAAGAGGGTTAAACTAGTCACTTGATAAATTTTAATCAAAATCTTTTGGTCGTATTTGCATAGCCCTCTAAACATCATGAGACCCTAAAATTTGCATTGAAATGAGCGTAAAATGACCGGGGACCCTCATTATAAGGACGACGAGAGCGCAGACCTTTATTCTTTTGTCTATCCCTTTGTCAGGCCGCCATTTTGTTCCATCCGCCATTTTGTGATGCAAAGATTTGTTTATGAAAAATAACCATTGTGTTACTCCTACGTTATCTTTCATAAAGAGATTGGATATGTAGATTAAGTGTGTTTGCATAATTCGCCATTTATAAGGAAAAATATGTCTATTTCAAAACATTTTCACAAATGCTACATGAATATTCTTTTGTTGATTTTTTGTAATTGTTTATTTTTGATGCTATTATTAAGTGCTAATGTTAAGGCAACTTGCAATACAAAAGCTTGAATTTAATAATAAAATGAAGGTTTGGTTATACATAAAACTCAATCTTTCTGTAAATGGCTAATGGAAAAATTATTTTCTCTAAATAAGATGGAAATCGTAAAAAAAAATCTTTCATCATCATCGATGCAGAATGTTATTTTGTATTTTTTTTCAAGATGACGATGATAAAATACGAGTAAAAGGTCCGCAAAATTTTTAAACCTTACCAATATCTATTTGGCAGTACCAAATTAGGACCGCACCAGATCAATACGTTTTTCCCGTATCCGATGTCTGATATCCCATTACCTGCCAGTGGAGATTTGCCTACCTGGAGATGTTCGAATAAAAAGCCGCATGCGCACTATAACACTGCATTGTAGTGGCAACACTAACATTTAAAAGCCGATTCTCGTCGGGAATTTCCCACGAAAAACGCGTCCGACCCATGAACTGGCCCCAACATGTTGCGTTGCAACGCAACAAGTTCGTTAGTTTTATTTTCCTCTTGTTTCGTATGGACAATTTTTCATGAGTAGGCAGCAAGGCTTTATTTTTCTCTTGGCCGTTGTTACAATAGAATTATTGGGTGCATTATTTAGCATTACGTTTTAAGTTTTTCGTTAAAACAACACTGCTAGCCAAAAATACTTCATTGTGTGGGATTTTCGAGACCACGAGGCCTAGCACGAAAATGTATCTTTCGTTTAGACGTATCAACCTAAAAAATAAAAATAACCAGTCTCATGTGTCAATCAAATCCTTTGATAAAATATGACCAACTCAATCTAGCCATGTAAAAAACCCGACCGTTTTCAATTCTTCATAAATTGTCTAACCTTTGATACAAGTGAATGGGGATTTTAATTTGATCGGATAATACGACCGGACGATCGATACGTTTTCGTATTAGGCCTCCAGGGGCCTAACCATGACATGAGGATGAGGATAACAGGAAAAACTGTATTACTTACTTATATCTTTTTTTGTTTTTGCATAAAGTTTGACCTAAAAACAACGCTACTGAAGAGATAAGTTAATATTTAATAATTAGTTTGTTAATGGGGCCTACTTTGAAACAGACCAATTTGCAGATAAACTAAGTTTTATGTGAAAAACTAATAGCTTGCAATCATACAGCGTGTAGAGAAAGCTTTGCTTGGCGTGTGCCGAAATGAGGATACCCGTGAAACAATCGAAGTCTCTTAACGTAAACGTAATTTCTTACAAAAAGATAAAGTGGCAATATCAGGCTATAAACGTCTCTCGCATAGATGAATTCTTTTAAGTGGCAACCACAATTAAAAGACGCAGCGTCAGCAAGCATCACGGTGGACTGTCGACCATGTTGCTGAAAGCCGCAGGTATGACTTAATGAGATTAGTATAAAACAGAAATGGTGACAAGACATCAAGCCCCAAAGATTTTTACTGCTCTTTTCGAAATGTTCAGAAGAATAGAAATATATTGATGTCTTGCGAATATCAAAAAATGCGGCAAAAACAGCTGTATCTTTTGATTGCGTTTACTAAAAGTTTGGTTTCTTAACAGCTTCAAGGGATTGTAGACCTGAGTACTTATATGATATAAACTTGATACCTCCAAGTATTCAAGGTAAATAGGGACTTAACAGACAAGCAGACGGATAGCGAAGTGATTCTAAAAGGGTCCCTTTTTATCTGTTGAAGTACGGAACCCTAAAAAGGCCCGTCACGCCATCAGTTTTCGGCAAAACCAGCCCGTTTCGTTATTAATGCTATTAAGCCGCCGAAAAAGCTTCCTTTATCGTGCATAATTGGTTTATCGTTAACTTTATCAACGGAATTGTTCATCAGGAGCCAGGTGTTAACAATTATAGAGAATAAAAAATAATTTACAAGACCGTTATAGCCGTGAAAGGTAGCTTATTACTTTAAGATTATCGTTAAAGATTCGTCTGCAGACAGGGGCGATGACCTAATAAGCATAAAAATTCTTGGAAACTTAATTAGATTGGCAATATTTAAATTCTCCGTATAAAGAGTATAACGTTACGGGTACCTAAAGTTACTTAACAATAAAGTATGCTAATATACGACCCATTGCAGGGCCCACCTCAACTATGAGGTGGTTTAGGCTATACTCCACCACGCAGTTCCATTGCGGATTGATGGAGGGGTGTTGTAAGGCAAGTGACCTTTCCCATTCAAGCGGTCATGGATACTATAGTCTCCAAAGAAAAACAGGCATCTTACGTCTTGGATACTGTAGTCTCCATAAAATAAAAAGGTGAATGCTTGCAAGAAAAATCGAATAGCGACATCTTTACAAATTATTTGAAAGCTTATTTAAATCAAGGCGACTTAAGGCCTTTGACTTGGCTTCTAGAAAGTATTCGTTATTAGTTAGCATTCGTCGGAAGTTCTCGTTCGTATGCTAAATAACTATGCTATTGAGTATCCATTAAGTAACACAATTATTATCGTAGTTGGCAGAGATGCTGCAAACTTTCACTTACAAACTTTGAGTTAGTCGTTTGAAATAGGTACATAAGTAAGTTCGACATCCAGCTAAATAATAACTTAATTTGCTGGAGATATTGTCATTTAGTATGTGATGTAAGTTTGAGTACCTTTCTTATCATGCCATTGGTAAAACCACATCATGCTTCTTCGTATTAAAAAAACATACAAAAAAAAACAACATTCAGACGAATTTAGAACCTCCTCCTTTTTTTGAAGTCGGTTAAAAAGTGACAACCAATCCTTTTGGCTAAATCCATGTGAATATTGTAAGAAGAACTTAACCGAGTGATGACACACTTGTAATAATTATTATTTAACCAATAATTGAAAGTGGAATATTGGAAATACAGGAGTCTTTTTATTCGAGATACAGGTAGCATTCCGAATATTTCCATTCCATTAGAATAGTTTGTTACGGGATTGCTACCATGTACCTTATTTTTTAGTTCCCGATATTTCGGCACTGTTGCAAGCGCCATGATCACGGAGTAACTGAAGATCTTGCGGGTAAGTTGTTAAGTGCCGAAATATCGGGAACTCAAAAATAAGGTACATGGTAGCAATCCCGTAACAAACTATTCTAATGTTAGTGACCATGAAAGTTTAAAACAATATATTTCCATTCCACCATAAATAGTTGGTTAAATTATATTACAAGTGGCTGATAGAATGCTGATACATTGACATCCTGTTTACTATGTTTCCAAATCAAAATCGATGTTGATTTGCACTTCACTAAACATTCAAAAAAACCGCCCAAGTGCGAGTCGGACTTGCGCACGAAGTGTTCCGTACCATTCTATAAAAACGGAAAAACAATCACGTTTCTTTTATGCCCCCTTAAATATTTATTGTATTCTGTTTTCCAGTATTTGTTGTTATAGCGGCAACAGCAATACATCATGTGTGAAAATTTCAACTTTCTTACTATCACGGCTCATGAGATACAGCCTGGTGACAGACGGGCAGACAGACAGACAGACAGACAGACGGACAGCAGAGCCTTAGTAATAGGGTCCCGTTTTACCCTTTGGGTACGGAACACTAAAAAATAAAACCGATAAAAATCATCACAAGTTTTCTTAATAAGTCAAGTTTGTCACGAGACCGTAAAACGATCACACGCATAACCAAGTAACTCATAAAAAAGAGGTTTAAAATTTTAATACCGATAGTCTCGAAGCTATCAATATTATATTAAAATGAGAATCGAGAATCGAGTGAGCTTGGGCATAAAATATCGATAATGTGTTCAACTCCACACTTTATACTGATCTCTGAATACTTAATGTAAATCTTTATTGAAAGCGTTCATATTAAATTATCCCAATTGTACCTTTTATAATAATGACACGTCTTTCTTTCTCCCAGTGATATATAATAATTACTTCAAACGAGTAATATGTTTGTATTTTAATATATAATTCGCGTATTGGAAACGTCCTTAAAATTAGCAACGGATGATTATTTGTGTTGTTTGCCTTTATTGTTGCCGACGATTGTTAATCAACTGTTCCTCAAAATGTTATGAGATCGGGCTATATTATACTTTCGTTAAAAACGCTTAAAGATGATCCTGGAACGTCCTGAATATCGTTGAAAAGACGTAGAAGTTTAAGACCTGCTCAACCTCGACTAGCGAGAGCTATCGCAAGACCGAAAGTCAATGACCAAAAGTCATTGGCGTCAGAGTTCAAGAATCACTTTGGGTCGTTGCGTCACCATAGTAAGTAGGTGAGGAGGCCCAGGGGTCGTCCATTAATCACTTGATGTTTTTTTTAGCAATTTTAATACATACCCTTCCACATCGAGATACGTGGTATATGACCATCCCCCTGCCCCTACCCAAAATCACGTGTATTGGTACAAGCAACGGCGAGTCAAGGTCACACACCACTTTACGAAAAAGCATTCGCGCGTTCAAAGAAAAAAATAATACACGTGATATCTCACTACAATCCCACCTGCCCCCCTTGTGATATTTCATGACCATTACCGAACCAAATCACCCCCTCTCCTCCAGGCCTAACGTGATTACTAGACAACCCCTATTACATGTATTTACGTATGTATTACAGCAATTCCCAAGGTTGTCAACCTACAGTTTCAAAATCTCCACCTCATCAGTTCCTAACAAACCTCAGTACGTGCTCGAGAAGGAATTGTACATTTGGGCGGATTTATTATAACCACAGACAAAGTTGCCGTTTTAATTCGTCATGAAACAATCTCTAGGAGTTGTCAAGGCGGAAATCTCGCGTTTTGCCGCTTCCTTTGTTAGCGTTTGGAAGTCGGAGTTCAGTGTTGCCGTCGTATGAGTTTTCGCGTTGCTGTGATCGTATTTGCTATTGCAAGCATACAATGCCCATGTAGGACGAAGAAAATTTGTGTTAGTTACTTTATTTTTGCCGGCGTTTGGAAGTAGTCTGCTGTACGTCATAGGCATATTATACAAAGTGCCCCAAAGAGGCACGCCACACTGACACTGGAGATAGCTTAGCTACAGACTTTTTAGATAAAAATGACATGCTTTTAAGAGGATTGTGTTATCCTGTTACTTTGCAAAAACACTATCTGTATTCCGATTCACGGCCCTCTGCCTCCTTACTCCCTCGTGCGATATCATAGAGTCTTAGAGTTGATTGACTTTTTCCTTCTAAAATATTCTTTCGTTTCATTTCCAGCCTTAAAATCCTTTACGAAATGAGACAATGTTGGTGTCATTCGATTCAGTACACCCTCGAGATAATTTGGAAAAGGTCGTAGTTGAATTGACCCAAACCGGGAATTGAACCCGAAAACCCTTTGGGTTCAAGACGAGTTACCGCGACGATACACCAATTGGGTGATAAAAACGCTGCGTGATCATTCTCATTAAAAACCTGCCCCACGTGGATTGCATTTCACTTTCGCCAATTGCAAAACTTTTTCAGTCTTTTTAAAATCCAAACCTATTGTTACTAAGTGAATGACTGAATAAAAATTTTAGTTATAGAATATTATGCAATTTTGTGATTTTCTTAAACTGAGTGTCTATTCCTGTATCGGTTCAGGGAGTGCGGCGACTAAGCAGACCGGGTTGTAGCGAAATTGTTGCCTGGAGTTAACGAACGCGCAGAATTTTGATGAAGCACACATCCAGCCCGTTATTTTTGTAATGAAAACGTTAAATATGTCTTAGTTTTGTAGCTGGGAATTTAAAATTGACATAGCTATACAAAATACAACGCCAACAGGCTGCTATACAAGCAAGATTGAGAAAACGTTAAAGTAAAATACGAAAGCAACTAAGTTAGTGTAAAAATAAAGGTTGGCAACCCTAAGGTATGATTTCGATACTAGCAACAGCGATCTGGGCGGTAACCACGAACTCTTAAAACAATCTCAAATCTGTCAAACATTATCATTTCTGTCAAAATTTGAATGAAATGACGTACCAAAATTGACAGATTTGACAACTTTGAGATTGTTTTGAGAGTTCATGGTTATGGCCTAGCAACATAACTGGGAGATTTAATTAATACGTTAAGGATCGCATGTATAGTCAACAGCACATCGACCTACCCAAAAAGTCAAAAAATCTCCAATAGATTTTCAACTTTAAGCCTGACATATAGAGATTAAAATTTGACATTTTGTGGTAGGTCGACGAGATGTTGTCCGTACACTACGCGGTATCGATGTTGAGCGCTGGGGCAAAGAGTAGGGATCGCTTTGTGCATCTTACGAGACGATCATCGTATCAGAGACGCGTTTGTGCGGAACTAACAACCAATCACGGCCGGCGGTGCACGCGCGTCACACGACTAGCCAATCACGTAATCGTAATAGACTTCTGCGCAACTTTTGCCCAGTGCACAACTTCCGTGCCGTTAGTTGTAACACCTACGAATTTCAATACACTCTGTAAGCACAAAATAGAAGCGCGCTAGACATAATTTGTGCTGTAAGATACATTTCGGCGGGAATGTGATTAGCCGTTATTACCTGCTACTGCCTGTATTATCGGAATCGTACCTAAAGGCTGTCAGACAGAAAGCTAATCTGCATTTTACTTAATAAAACTGTCATCGGTACTGGCAAAATTAATTATCTAGTGCCTCGTAATTAGGATTGCCAACCGTAATCCAAAATAGAGCATTGTACTTTATATCATGTAGGCTTACTTTATAATCTATAACACTAATAGAGGACACTTAAATACTCTATTTACGAAAACTGATTGTTATTGACAAGTATTTGTTAAATGTCGCAAAGAACAACAGAAAATACGTTTCTAATAACAAAAAATGAGAAATAATTATAAATAGGTACTCTTTTATTAAGCTGTGTACCTTCTTATTCTACCAAAATAAAAATATACTTTATTCGCCCTAAAAAAAGGTGGTAACTCTACTCGTAATACAAGGACGTTAATTTCTTATTCTGATACCCTGACAATTATTGAGTTTTCTGGCGCATATTTAGGGTTGTCAATACAATCTTCTTAACCGTTTTTTTTTACAAACAAAGGCATTTCAAGGCGTTTGCATATTTTTACACTCACAGTAGTAATTTCACGAAGTTGTTTATTGTCTCTTACATTTTTCTGATTCTATTAAACAGTTTTTCATGCGATTTCAAATAAAATAATATTTCCAAATAAAATTGTGGTGCCACTCCTTTTGCATTTATAAATCTTAACACCATGTAATAAGGTTTAATTTTATGTGCATTGTCTGAATTTGCCAACGGAAGTTTCCGCGCGTCTCTGATCGAACTCATAATGAGATGCACAGAAAACTTTGAGCAATTAACAAGCGTGTTGAGCTCAGTGTAATTATATTATAGAGTGAACTGTGACGTCACGGGCATGTTTAAGCGATAATGAACACTGTCATATCGGATTTTAAATTTAATGAAGATGCTAACGATGATAAAGTTTTATTTGAAACTTGTTTTGTAAAAGAACTCTTTACTATACTTCGTTTAAAACAAGTTTATTTGAAATCCTAAACCCTAATTAGATAAAATTGCTTAAGCCAGCTTGCACGAAAATGTTTAGTTAAATTAATAACTGTGAGTTTCAGGGTTAGTTAACTAAAATTTTAACTCACAATTTATCTTGGACCTATTGAAAATAACCCAGAGTCAACTAACCCCACAATTATATTTTTCATTATATTTTTTATGATTTAACCTATGGTTTACCCTTAACTTGTATCTTTGCAAGGCAAATTATTTATTTAACCCTGGAGATGCAACTAGCTCGGAGTTATTTCTGTTAACTCTAGAACGTGCAAGTGGCCCTTACACTGTTCGTTTAGCACTCTAACTTTTATTTCATACAGTCGCTCGTTCGTAAAGTTGATGCAATGCCCGGCACCGATGGGCTCGTATCAGAGACACGTGTCGTCTGCGCGGAGCTAACAACCAATCACAGCCGGCTGTGCAGGCGGTATTCTGCACAACTTTAAACCAGCACTCAACATCGGCCAAACTTACACCGAATCAGAGTATTGTAGAATGGAACGTAAGATGCGTTAGAGAGAGCAAAAAAATGAGTGAAAGGAATGAGTGAAAAAAGTTTGAGTTTAAGTATTTTTGGAGCTGCCTAGTTAGTAATAACTAGTTAATATTGCTTTGTTCTTAACATTCAACATGTTAGAATACTTAAATAATACCGTTTTTTAAATCTATCTATTTTCGGAAAATATATATTAACGCGAAGGCACCTAAAAATGTTTATCTAGGTAGACATCTCAACATAATCTCTAAACAGTACAAAAGCTAAACAAGGCTAAAGTAATACTGTTAAGGGGAAGTGGCGATGACTCCTGAAAGCATCCTAAGGTAACAAGTTTCATTACGTGTCACTCTCCAAAAATATCAAAACGAAACCGAATATCCACGCGAAAACGGATAAAACGCGAAACCGTCTCTTTATCGAACGTGAATTTCCATACATTAAAATTCGACGTCGTCGCAAATTGTTATCGTTGGGAGCCTAATGACGTATTTGCATTAAAAAAGAGTTCCGAACGAGAATCGTAACAAAAATATCGGGAATGCACTGAGAGGTACAAATTGTTATTAAATAGATTCCCTACTTTCGCTTCCTGATTCGTCCTGCATAATATTTCCGTTGCTTCAATTCAAATCTCGGCTAGAAAAAGAGACGTTTCAGCTCCTCTGCAAAAGTTATTGCTACAATTTGTAAATTGGACTGATATCGATTGGCTATTATGATATATCAAGATCTCTGTATTTGGAAAGGAAATAAATGTGTCTTTTCGCCATATATCTTTGTGCCGAACCGTTTCACCACATAAGAATTTAAAAATTACCCATATCACTGATTTGATGATAATATGATTATCCGAAAATCTTATTTTTTATTTAATAAGGGTTATTTCAACAACATTAATTGACAAAATTTTTGATTGAAATGTATGCGTTCGGAAAAAAAACTACATTGAGGCATTGACGTGATGCGATTCAAACCCACGATCGCTTAGATTTTAGGCGAAACTTGAATCACTAAGTTAAAAAGACATGAATTAAAATAATACCTTCAAAAACCTATCTCACGGAAACTATTCACGTGAAAAATATTACAAAATGAACATCGATAAGTATTCGGACTCTGCATACCAATATCGAAGTTATTCAAGACCGCCTAGGGGGATTATATTCAAGACTGCCTCGATTATCCTATCTTTGGCTGTTATCTGCTCAAGCCAGACAGACTTAGTAAAATTGGGTAGGTATCTTGTCTACATTTAACAAACTCATCACACTCCTTAAAAACGCCTTAACAGCTGCTCGTCTACAACAACTTTTTCTATGAGACCAACATTGAAATCGCAAAAAAAACACTTCATACTAATGCGCGCTTCAGACCTAGTGCGCAAATCGCGCGACGGTCCGCGATCGCGAAGTGTTGAGTCGATTCGCGCAAGCATTCGCGCTTGAGACTCCTGTCGCACTAGCGATTTGCGACCGAATTCGCAGCGAATACGCAAATTACTGTGAGCCTGCTTGCCTTTCCCTTCCTTTTATATTCACTTAAGAATCAGTAGTGTGATAGGGCTCTTAATCTTGTTGGATGTACAATCGCTAGAGCGTTATTACACTAGAGATTTGCGAGTAAATTTAAAACAAGGCGAGAGTGCAGCGAACGAGCACGCAGCGAACACGCTGCAAGTGTGCGGAAGGATTTGGGAGAATTTTTTGCGCTATTAACACAAGTTTTGTTTCCAACCGGCCAATCTGAAAGTCCGGGAGGCCTATGTTCAGCAGTGAACGTCCTATGTCTAAAATGATGATGACGACAGTACTGTTGGCAACATTAAAATTATATTTTTTGCTCTTGGCAACTTTGCTTCGACTGTCGTCTCTCTCTCTCTCTCACTATGTATGGAAAAAAATAAACAAAATAATTGTTTTAATAACATTAACGAGCGATCTATCAACAATTTTTTTTGTGCAGCAAGACTCAACAATCTGCACAACTACTAAATCTCGGAGCAGCAGTTCAAAAGCAAGCCAGCCCCCCTAGCATGATCAACAAAACACGATATGATATAATATGATATAGCGATTTATCGACACCCAGTGACCCAACTGTCAAAACAATTATAATATAAACTTTTATCGAAAAAGCTAGCGTGACCGTGACGTCACCGGCACAAACATGATTTCTGTTTCGATAAAAGATCAAGATGGCGGCTATGTATATCATATTTTGACAGTTGGGTGTCGATAAATCGCTATAACCTAATATTATCATACCGTGTTTTGTTGGTCATGCTAAGGGGGGGCTGCTCTAAGAACTTATAGTAAGAAGCCAGTAGATAGTTTACATGGCTTTATTTTTGTTTAAACAGTTTTATATGAATTTAGGTAACATAAATGTTCATACATCCTGAAAGTGCTAAGCGATTATGAAGATCGACGTTGGTATGAAACGGGGTGAATATATCAACGATAGTGAAAATTGTTTAAAACCTAATTCTTTTTAAAAGCGAAATATTGTGTTAACCCCTGTTTTCTTTATTTTTTTAACTACCAGAAAAATGCTTCTTGGCATTATTCGTGTCATTTGTAAAAAACAGTGTATAAAGTATGTACTTATAAAGGAATTTCGATAACATTGTGCTATACGAAAATATTTTCGAATCTTTAGCCTCCAAACTCATACCATCTCCTGAATAAATAGTGTTTCTACTTAAAAATCGACTTCGAAAAACTAAACTTTTAAAAAACAAACAAAAATAATCCAACTCATCGCCTGCCACCAACTCCAAAAGGCAAAAACAACTAAACTGTGTTTTTCTCAAAATTGATATTGACCTCTATGTGTCAAACTATAGGTAAATACAGTCGTGGAATTTATTATTTTGTAGTCGGTTGTTGACCCGTTGACAAAACGTAAGACCTTTTGAAATTCGTCTTTCAAAACACTGGCCACAAAAGTTGAACCAAGCTACTTTTTCTGCCCTCATTAGTTCGCCGGTAATTATTTTAGAGCGTCCAAGTATACTAATGAGTCCTTAATCGCGACTTGCATGTTTGCAACCTTACTTTGTGTGCTATACATTGCCTTTTACAACGTCGTCAGTACTTAAAACTTCGTGTAGGTAAACTAGCTTGTTTGTTGGCTAAAGTTTGTGTGTGTATATTTTTTTTAATAAACATGTAGTACCTATGCGTTAGTCTACACACAAATATGTATGGTCTTTAAGTTAGGAATTTTAACATCTTTGTGTTACCGAGTCATTGATTATACATATAGAATATCTTTCCACTATGATATTAACTAGTCACTGGTAGACCTACTGAAATATGGCTGCTAGATAACTACTTAAATGGTAATAGAAGAAATTGTTTATTTAATTAAATGACCGATCAATTTTTATATTTCTATGAAGATGTGAACATATAGTTTCACAACCAATATACAGCCTTCGTGGTAGTAAAATTTTCAGATTAATATAAATAAATTATACCTAAACTTATATTATAAAAACTCTACAAGCATTTCTTTTAGCCATTTCAAAGAAATCAGTAGTTTCAATTAGCTGATCTTATCAGGTTTAACGACCAGTTTTTGTTATAATTATATGGTGTTGCTTTTTATGGTTGATGTAGAGTTAGACAAGTTGATTGTTTTCATTTTATTCTTTCTGCAATTTATTATATTTTTAGATATAAAACAAATTAATAAGTTTTTTTAAAGCTCTGGAGGTGTCATAATACACAGAAAATTGGCATACTCTTGTTTGAACAAGCTTTATAAGTTTCGAATCCATGATTAATAATAATTTGATAAAAAAATGTGTTATTGAGTAGACGAAAATGACGTTAAGAGCGCATTTATAAAGGCAGCTATTTCGCACTTACTAAGTGACTACATGTCTTATAAATATTTTTTTTCTGTAATTAATAGTTTTCATAAACAATATCGAGTCATTATGTAAATATAGCCTGACGCCTGTCAAGTTCGTGTGAGATACCTACTCAAGCAGGAGGTGACAGGAGGAACTCTATAAATATAAATATAAATATTGGACAACATTACATACATTGCTCTGATCCTAAGGTAAGTAGCTAAAGCACTTGTGTTATAGAAATCAGAAACAACGACGGTACCACAACACTCGGACCCGAGCCAATATAGAAAAGTTCGTTTTCTACATTCACCCGACCGGGGATCGAACCCGGAACCTCAGAGATGGCGGCGCTATTTTAAGTCCGGCGTGCTCGCCTCTTGGCTACAGAGGTCGTCGACTATACGACGACAGGGTCTGCGCTATGTATTTTTTTAAATCTTTATTAAGGAAAGATACAGCATTACAACATAACATACTTATAGCTATCATCATCATCAGCCCACACTAGTCCACTGCTGGACATAGGTCTCTCCAATTGCACGCCACTCTACACGATCCACGGCTATACACTTATAGATAACATTAAATAAATTATACATAAGCATTTATGCACGAGGAAGGCGGCCATCAGAGAGGAGTGGCGGCATGTTCTGCAGCTTGCCACCAACACCTGAAGTGATGACCACGAACACTCTGTCAAGAGGGATACAGATTAAGAACAAGAAGCATTTAAAGTTTCCAATGTTAATTTTTACATAAATGTTAATAAAAAGACACATGCGAGAAAAAAACAAGCAAGCAATAAAAACCGAATAAATTGTTATACATTAAATTATTATAAAGGTTAGTAAGTAAGGGCTTGCTCAACCCTCCCCCCACTACATGCTAGCGCACCTCGTCCCCGTCAGCGTCTGTCACCTGACATGCGTAGTTATCCCACACAATGATGAACTATAGTCCAATAGTTGTATGGTCCGACCATGGAGTACATACTGAACCTAGAGTGGTAATCACATTTACCTATTTTGTTCAACAAAATTTCGGCCGTTTTTTTATCGGTGATCGCTGTACTGTTTAAGTATAGGACTTTGACACGATATTTCATTTTCATACTAAATGCTAACATGTTTCAGAAAAGATGGCCGGTAGGTGCAACTGAAAAAAATAATAATTAATTTTTTATGCTAAACTATTTCAACGTCGCAAAACGTTGAGCATATTAGAAAAACAATTTTCTTTATTCTAGTCATAATGAAACTGTTGACCTTTAAATTGATACGGAGTAATGAAAGTCATCTCGACCATATCGGCTACATTGTCCCAATATCATTCTGTCCTAAGCCCAACAAGACAATGTTGCTTTACATCGTACATTTCTGTTTTTATCGTCAGAGTAGAGCCATGAAGTAAGCGACTGAAGATCAACTATTTTAGTGCTATTATTACTGCTAAAACTTGGTTAAACCTTAAGCTATAATTTCTGCAGCACACGCTAAACTAGTGCCCATATCAATACGCCTACCAATTTTTTTTTATGTATGTCATCTTTTTTTTTGTGTTTTAAGGTACAGTCTGTTTTTTTTTTACTTGTCATTTCAAAAATCTTTTTTTTTGTTTTATTTTTTAATTTTTCTTTTTATTTTGATTTCATTTTGTTGTGTGTGTCTAGTAAAAATATCTCTCTCTTCCTCTCTGTCTCTGTCCCTCTCTCTATCTCTCTCTCTCTCTCAGCCAATCATCTGAAATGTTTATGATCTGTCAAGTGACGCCACTGGCACGGACATGCTCGCAGTTTCGATAAAAGTTCAAGGTGGCAGCTATGTAAATAATATTTTGACAGTTGGGTGTCGATAAATCACTATATCATATATCGTGATTTGTTGGCCATGCTAGGGGCTGGTAGATACTCGATAGATGTTTATAATAACCCTCGTTTGGCTGTCGGGTAATAAACAATCGAGAATCGCTCATTCTAAGGCCACAAAGCGAGCAGGCTAAAAAATGGCTGCTGGTGCAGGGGCCAGCACGCAATGTTGCCTCAAACTGCCTTTATACAGCCTGTCGCTGCGCTTTATGATTCAACACGGCACTCGCACACATAAAACACGTGTACTTTTACAACATACGAGAAATTCTCAACTTTATTAGTCTTGATTAAAAAATAAACTGAAATGCGGTTAGTGTTAATCTTAGTTTTTAATTACATTAAAATGTGATGTAGATTACTCGAGGCACGTTTAGAAACGTTTTTCTTTACTGGTATATATTTCAGTAAGTAGATTCCATAAGTAAAACGGTTTCGCGTGTCTTAAGAAGGTTTTTTGGGCGAAGTTGACTGTGACTATTACGAAAATGTTCCGTTCGCTCGGAAACTTTATTATGTTCTCTATAAACCTAAAAAAAACATCTCCATAAGTGAAGCCTTTGACAATTCACGAGCAATTAACAATAACCATATTTGTTACTCTGCTAGTTTCAGTTGTTAAATTTTATCAAAGGAGTACATATTTGTAGTAATTTTAATTTATTAGGTTTATACGTCCGAACAAACGAAATATTTTCGTAACAGGCGTACAGGCATTGATCGGTTTCCGCGGCAATACGTGTGTGGAAAAAATATTACCAATTGTGCAATATTTGGTTAAAAAAATACTATAAATACAGTTAGCGGACAGTATGGAAATATTTTCTGATACTGACGTCGTTGACGTTTTATTAGGCACGAGTAATTTAAAACGGTTTTATAATGTACGGATAAAGTCCCAAATAACTATGTTACAGATAAATTATGTAAATGATAAAAGTTCTTGAACTTAATGTGTCATGTAGCGCTATTTAATATTCGTGACGTGAAACGCAAAAAACGTGTTTATCCTTCAGATAAGTTAATAATAGCTTATTCAGAACTTATACGTTCATTGTGAAACAGGCCCTTAATATCCATAAAGTGTGAAGCAGGAGATCGTGCGCTGTGGCGCTCCTTGGGGGAGGCCTATGTCCAGCAGTGGAATGCAACAGGCTGATATGATGATGATGAAGAAGCAGAAGTAATTTAAAACGGTTTCATAATGTACGAATAAAGTCCCAAATAGCTATGTATCAGATAAATTATGTAAATGATAAAAGTTCTTGAACTTAAATGTGTCATGTAGCGCTATTTGACGTTCATGACGTGAAACGCAAAAAACGTGTTTATCCTTCAGATAAGTTAAAAATAGCTTATTCAGAACTTATACGTTCATTGTGAAACAGGCCCTTAATATCCATAAAGTGTGAAGCAGGAGATCGTGCGCTGTGGCGCTCCTTGGGGGAGGCCTATGTCCAGCAGTGGAATGCAACAGGCTGATATGATGATGATGAAGAAGCAGGAGTAATTTAAAACGGTTTCATAATGTACGAATAAAGTCCCAAATAGCTATGTATCAGATAAATTATGTAAATGATAAAAGTTCTTGAACATTATGTGAGCGCTATTTGACGTTCGTGACGTAAAACGCAATTATTTTTTTTAACCTTCAGATAATTTAAAAATAGCTTATTCAGAACTTATATGTTCATTGTGAAACAGGCCCTTAATATCCATAAAGTGTGAAGCAGGAGATCGCTGTGGCGCTCCTTGGGGGAGGCCTATGTCCAGCAGTGGAATGCAACAGGCTGATATGATGATGATGAAGAAGCAGGAGTACAAACGCAATCTGAAAGTGGTATTCTTGCTCCGTGTCATACATATGTTGATCTTGTTTCTTTGCTATTCTTGAACTACGCTTATTATATTCTGTCCACGTTACTATTTGTTATAATAATACTTTACACGTTTCCTAATTAGTATACTTTTATATGACCATAATATTCAGCCAGCAATAACTATAGGAACGATTAAGTAGAATACATTGTCGCGTGCTATTTATGTATAGAGCGAAAAAAAAAACTGGCGCGAAATACTCTGTTTGGCAGATTTAAGAAGAAACATTTTACATCACATCACCAGCCTATAACAGTCCACTGCTGGACACAGGCCTCTCCAAAAAGGAGGATTTTGCCATAATCGCCACGCTTGGCAGGCGGGTTGGCGATCGCAGTTTGGCCAATGGTGGAGAAGAGACGCTGCTGCCCGTCTTCTTGTGGCGGTTTTCCTGTAGTCGCCTCTTACGACACCCATAGGAAGAGAAGGGGTGGTGCTATTCTTTTAAAGTGCCGGCACCACACGGCACAGTGTCGGCACCACACGGCACATGGGAAGAAACATTTATTATTATTATTTATTCATAAACATATTACAATGATCCAAATTATTGTTAGTAGGTACATTTATATGCAAATTAATTATTATACATCAGGGTTGTATCCGTAAAAATAATTAACACCGCTTTTAAATTACTGCAGACCCTTCTCGCTTTAAGAAAATGAATGGGATAGTCGATATTTTTAATTTCCTTTTGTTCCGATGAAAGACCTTTGATTTAAATCCAGCTCTGCAACTGGAGATCATAAGAATACTTTTGAATCTTAAAAAACACTACTGATCGAGTCGTATATGAAAATTGGATTGTATTGCAGGAAAGTTGGGTTCAAAATCGAAAAGCAATCTAAACTATCATGATTCATGTTTTACAATAAAAATTCTACGTCATAAAAGGCTGTCGTAGTCATAATCGCTACGACTTTCGTAGCGCTACGGAAAAAGCCTGTCTCTACCTTATTTTTGGTATGTCATTGTAAAGATCATCTATCTTATGATAAACATTCTCTATGATTATACAATACCGTTACTCGTAAACGTGTTTTCCGATTTTGCCGTTTTCCTCGACAACCTTCCAAAAGTATTTATTAGCATTTTAATGACACAATATTCTTAACATAAGTTCTCGACATAAAGCTAAAATAAACATTTTGGAGATAAACATTTAGGTAGTTACTCACAACGCTAAGAATGCCCTAGAAGCAATAAGATACAAACATTTTAGATATACACACAATTGAGATCGTTTTGACGCTCAAAATGTTGTAGCAATCATAACGCGAAGATAACTGCTTTATTACAGTAGTATAATTAACAGTAGTATAATTGCATAAATACATAGAACTATAATAAGTATAATGATAGCGAAAACTGTCCAATTCTGGCTTTAAAATCGCAAGTTGACAGCAACAAACAAAGCAATCTACTGTCAGTGCTGCCCATAGATTTTAACACTAACCATCAATCGGGCGATGACTGCGCGATTATTGCTGATTGCAAATTTTTAGGGAATAAGGGTACAGTTGTCAGCCCTAAGACGTAATCCTATTCCCGCCAAGACCCGCTAACGAAGTAACGAACTGTCACATTTTCCCGCCAAAATGAGGGCCGCCATAATTGCGTTGGCCTCTACCAAGGACGCCGGTGTTATGTGATACTGTGCTAATACTAAATTATCTATTCTGTAGCGGCACTTACATTTGAACGAAATGTAAATACTAGTAATAATGAAAAAAAGAAATACAATACAACAATACTTTTTTTTTTACCAGGTCATCTGTCCACCTTGTGGTGGGTGGACGTCCCACATTCCAGAAACTTCCTGTCCTATCGGCCGTCAGTTCTACATGCTATGTGCCCCGCACACTGCCACTTTAGCTTGCTAATCCATGGGGCTATCGCTTTTTGTTCATTCTGGTTGTTTTTTTGGTTCTGGTAAAGGTTGCAGGATGACGCTGGGTGCAAGCCGCTTCCAACCGGCCAATCTGGCAGTCACTGGGGGGGCCTATGTTCAGCAGTGGATATCCTGTGGCTGAAATGATGTTTTTTTTTTGAGAAGCTAGAAGGTCCTGGTTGCTTCTGATTTCCATAACACAAGTGCTTTAGCTACTTACCATATGATCAGAACATTGTATGTGATGTCCAACTCCAATATTTATTTATTTTATAGGATTCTGACTGTTTTATTATCAAAGCCATAGTACGGGGACAGTCAAAGGATTTCCATAATAAATACGAGCACAAAGGATAAACAATGTTCATTACTGACAAACGAAAATATGAAATAATTGAATTGTACGCCTCGGAGATTTCCTCTGGCTTATTTAAAACGGGAATATGATCAGCTGATCACAAACTTTAATTTTTTGGTTAGACTTATTTGATAAGTTGTTTGTTACTTTTTGGACAAGCGGTCGCATGAGACCGTGTTATAATTGATTCTCGTTTTACTGAAGGTTGAATATTATGAGTATTAAGATTTCATAAAATTAATCCTGATACTAATGGTAAATGGTAATGGTGGTACAATCTTTCTCTTAAAATCTGACATCTGTCTGACAAATCGGTTTTCCCTTAAAAAGTTTGTTTTGTTCTTCTGATACAAAGAGTGTTGCCATATTCAAGCACGAGGCTAGTTTCCTATTTATGTTGATGCATGGTTTAGAGATGCGACAAAAAGAGAGATTTGGCCCTCCTGCCAATGATTGATGACTTATTTACGAGTTCTAAAGAAGCGATATGGTGGTTTGAAGGTTTTGGGTTTGATAAGATTGGGTCAATAACATTTCATTCTTTTAAGGAATCATTTTAATGTAAAAGTTCGTTTGTTTTTTATTAAAGCTTATCGAATTTGATGAAAGATAGGGTACAAAGGTGTGCTAAACTTGTATTACATCAAAAGATATTTTTTATCTAAAAAAAAGTAAATAATGTTGTTTATTTATATTTTTATATTTAGACATTTGTTTGCCAAAAAGGCTGATCACAGCAAGCACATTATTTTTTATCATGTTCAACATCAGTTTTCACCTGTGTATCACAAATAAATGACTTGACTTGATGTTTTAGGAAGTTCCGACTAAGTCTTAGCGAAACTGCGGGCAAAAACTGGGCTACATTTAAATGTTGCCAGATTCATGAATTTTAAATCTTTTTCCATCTATGGAATATGACTTATTAGTTACGATCCCTTGAACGTATTCAAAGAAAAACATTTATTTAATTTTTACACAAATAAAATTCCAGCGATTAGTAAATTCAAACCGCCTGAATAATTATTATAGGGGCGAACTAGTAACAGAAATTGTATAATTGCTTTTATTTGTTCCAAATACTATAAATTACATAAACTCGGTATATTTTATCTGTTCGTATTTAATTTGTTAAATCATGAAGCACATCACAATAGTTATCGTTCGCTATTTTTATCGTTGTAACTCGAGCGAAAACAGATCCAAATATACTCAAAGACGAGTGAAAGGATATCTTTTGTCATCAAATCCATTATGTAGTTTGATTTCATTGTACTAGATATTGGGTTAGGGGTAGCACAAGCCCTAATTTCATTAATTTATTATCTCGTTTGTTTAGATGCTACAGCGATATTTGAAATTTGTGATGTAAGATAATATTTATACGACAAGCAAATGGCAAGCTAATAAAGCAATGTCAATTAATAAAATACCAAATAGGTTCAAGGAAGGGTCTACAAATGTTATGACATGTAAACTTCAAAATTGGCTTATAGATTGCTGTTTCTATAATATCGACGAATTCCTTAAAGGAAAATTTGCATGCTTATATATAATGTTTAAGCAGAAAAGTAGTACTGTACTCATTATAAGACCTTATTGTAATTTAAATGATCTACCTATTCTATGCAAATAAATGCTTTGACTTTGATATCTCACTTCTGAGCTGAGCTGAGTAAAAAAGAAGGTCTATGAGATATGGCTCGGTAACTTATCCAGCAATGGGCACAAAAGAGTAATCATAAGACAATACCGTATGCTCGTCTCTACCCATTAAACAATTAAAGCTGCGTCTGAATTAATCTATTTAGATCTTCAACCCTAGAATGCTTAGCAACCAATCAATTTAGTGAATCACACCGATGTCCATTGTTAGGCAATCGATTCTAACATGGCCGTACAATACATGGAGTTTTGCTATACAATCTTGTACAGACATATTTCTAAAAATAGTTATGATTGTTTAAAAAATTCTGATAATGAAAATATTATTCTCACAAAAGTATTGGTTTGTTCAATTTTATGTGTTCGGTATTGTTCTGCGATAACAAAATATTATTTGGTTTTTATATCTGTCTAGACAAAGACGAACACCTATAGTTAATACGTTCAACTTTCAATTTCAAACCTTTATTTGCGTACTAAGTGATCTACCTACATTGATGCTAGGTACATATGTAACAGAACCTAAAAACTTGGTAACCTAAAAGGTACAGCAAATGTATGCAGCTTCATTTAGATAAATTATTAAAATAAGTAGGTACAATGAGTACCAAATAGTGTTTAAAATATTTCAACAATTATGTGAATTTATTAAAACTGTCAGAGCCATTAAAGTGAGTATAATTTTAAGGTAAAAAATTACTTGCTCGTAAAGTATTCATTTATTGAATAAAATCATTTTGATATGAGGTAGATCTTTGAAAAAGTTTTAATGTTAGTTTTGTTTTTAATATAAAGTGGTAGTTTGTTAAATATTATTACTGCCTAGGTATTTAGCATTTTTATTCTAGAGTAGGGGGGTAAGTAGAGCCAATCTTTGTGCCTTGTATTGATGTTGTAGGTTTCTTTACATTTTTGCATTTTTAAATGTTTTAAAATGTGAATATGCATAAATTGTAAATGTTAATTATTTAACTTAAAGTTAGTAAATTAAATTTCGTAAAGTATGGTTTGCAATGATTCTCACACATTTTTTTTTTGCATTTAAAATAGCTCATTAATATTTATCTAAAATCTAGGTAGGGACTTCGTGGAGCACATAAAATCTACCTGTTATGTACTAATATACTACGACCACGACAGAGTCAAAAGCGAAGCGAAGCCGGTTTTTTTTTAATATCTTTGTGTTGGTCGCTGGGGCAAAGAGTAGGGAACGCTTTGCACATCTTTATGCCTACGTAATCGTAACAGTCTTCTGCGCATCTTTCACCCGGCGCTAAACATCGGTGCCGCTAGTTGTAACCTAGTTCTAAAATGGTCTGAGCTACGGAGAGGATTCCATGTGTCGCGAAGATTTGTCTTAACATGAAAACAGGGTGACAATAGTGATCGATTTTTTTGCGTTGCTTCTTCAAGCAAGCCAACACACGCTTAAATCCAATGGAAGGGTAAGAACCTTTGTTAATATCCTTTCGTCACTGACGCTGTGTTTACTTAACTATTCACGGTAACTCGTACATCAAACAAAAGTTAACGTTAAGCATTAAGTTAAAACTTTACACGAAGGCATCTCGATCCTCTCGCTCGCCACAATTATATCTTAATTAGCTCATTTTGTAGTGCAAACGACTGAGACCGACCACAGTATAAATTAATTACAGTGGTCTCCCTCCCACAAGACGGCTAGGATATAGTACGTCACGTATTCATGGATACGCAAATCCATAAGTCTAGTCATCGAGAAATCACAATGGTGCAGACAGAACGGCTTGGCAGTGTTGGCAGTCATTTTAATCAACTTTAAAGTGTCATCGATTCCTATAGTTTCAGGCGAGCATTTTGCATAACGATTGGTTGTGGTAATTGTTCTGATTTCTATTACATGTGCTTTAGCTACTTACCATAGGAGGAGGAGGGTTATGTAAGTGATGGTAATATTTATTAATTGTCTTATTCGTATTCCAATATTTAATAGTTGTCCAATAATATTTATATATTCGTATATATAAATATTATTGGACTTAATGCTTATTTTGAACCTAGATTCTTGTAATTAATATAAGATTTTTCACTATTATTGCTTTACAATATCATCAGTGAAGTCTTAAAATTTAGCACAGCAATTTTAGACGGTGACTTTCTTCTTTGTACTCTGAGCATACTGTATCCGCGTTTATTGTGGATAGACCGACTTATCTCGATTTCACAGAGACGCTTAATAAATTTACACTGGCTGTTCGCTTTTAATCCTTCCAGAATTCCGCCACTTCGCGCGTTTCGCTGTACCACGGTCCAAGGCAGGAGATTAATATTTTTAATGTATCCACTAATCCGTTGACAAAATAGCAAAAATGTTAACTAAGTCAACTCATGGTGTCATGATTGAGTTTGAGACTCTGAGTATGCAGTCATGAGTAAAATGACTCAAACCACAGAAAAAATTGGACTGACGTACATACATAGGTACTCAACAGCAAATTTCATACTTTTATATAGCTCAATATGTAAACAATAAACATTGTCCATAAAATTCGTTTTTTAACCACTTATGACATCTAGGGTTGAGTCTGGTGCTTAAATCTGACAATTATTTCTATAGGTTCGACATCGAAATCATATAGAAAAAACATACCTACTGAACAAATTGTTTGTTTCGTCGAAATTGGTCTGTTTTTTATTAATTCAGCCCATCTTTTATGTGACATTTTTGTTTTACCGTTCTTTTATTATTTTATCACTTATTTCTTTTACTTCTTTGTTTGAATTTTAAGTTAGAACTTGTATATTCTGTAGGCATAAAGTTTTTCCCAAGCCTTATTAACTTGCATAGGCAGCTTCTGAAATACATTTATAGCGAAAGTTTAAACTATACCTTGGGCCACACTTTATGCCCGCTCTGGTGTCTTGAATTTTAATTCAAGTTATCGATCTTCACCTTACAAGTTTAGTCTTTGCTTGGACAAACGACCTAATGAAATGACTGGAATTTTTCTATCATCATAAAATCTTTTTCGAGTCGAAACCTTTTCAGGAGGTTGCATCTAGACAAAAGCTATATTTCAAAGATCTTGATTTTAAAAAACTAGTGTAGCCGAACAGAATTAAACGTTTTCAAAATAATACATCTATTATCTTTTATAATATCAGGTCTATCTAGATATTTATCGAAATGAAATAAAAACATTCCCTTTACAAATTATTACACGAGACCAAATTATGGGACATTGATTATTTTATCAATGCTGGTTCCATCTATAAGTTAAGAAAATAAGCTTTCAAGAGCATATTTGTAGTAACACAAAGTAAAGGAGCCGGTCAACCGGACTATAAAACCAGGCAGTTGCAAGTTCGAATCACGGCAAGGGCAAATGTTTTGTTAAGCATTTATAGATGTCATTAAATGTCTTAAATACTAAATATATAGTCTTTGTTGCAAACCACACACCATTTTAAATGTATTTATGTATGTCTATTCGTCATTTAGTTGGCATAGTACAGTGCGACTGTTAAAACTATATTAAAAACTAAAATTATTCATTTCTTCATTTCATTATTTTGTTTAACAGACAGAAACTTTAGTGATATTTTTACTCATCTTAGATTTAAATGAATAATTTACTAAGGAGTCCCATGTCTAGACATCGTGTTAAGTCTATAAAATGAATTATTTTTATTATTTCGACAAAATTAAAATTAATCGCAAATAAAATTCTCAATTCTCATTCTGTAGCCCTAAAACGGGTGGTCACTAAATCAGTCATAATTACAGTAATAAAGTCTGTACAACACGCCCCTAGCGGAAAAACGCGACAAATAAACCTAGCGATATTGGTGCGATAAAACAAATTTTATTGCCCGGTTAGCAATAATACAGGGTGCTATAACGAAAGTTTGGATTTGGGAGTGGTAAATCATTACGCGTAGAGTTGGTAGGGAGGCAGAGAAAAATGTAATAGAGTAATTACATGTAAACGGGTTATTTTTTAGGTTTACAAATCTGTAATGAGACGACTGTATAATATGGTTTGTGCTCTGAACTATGAAGCCAGGCGGTTGCAGGTTCAAATCCCGCATGAATGTTTATAAATGTCATCATCATCACCAGCCTATTCCGTCCACTGCTGGACACAGGCCTCTCCAAAAGGAGGATTTTGCCATAATCGCCACGCTTGGCGGGCGGGTTGGCGATCGCAGTTTGGCCAATGGTGGAGAGGAGACACTGCTGCCCGTCTTCTTAATGGCGGTTCTCCTGTAGTCGCCTCTTACGACACCCATAGGAAGAGAAGGGGTGGTGCAATTCTTTTAATGTGCCGGCACCACACGACACTTTATAAATGTGTTCAAGTATATTTATCTGCTATCTTGTCGCCATAGTGCATGCTCTGGTTGTATTGGAGCTATATAATTGAAACTAAGAATATTATTTTATTTATTTATTACATAGCCTTTATCCGCGATTTTGTCTACCTATTTAAAAAAGGAATTAATAATCTCTCTACGAAAATAACAAAAACGGGAAAGAAATATTAAATGGAACTAGTCAAATCAAATCGTTTAAACTCGAAGGCTTAAGTATCTTTTTTAAAAAGTTTCACTATTCACGTTTAAAAAGGCTTCTAGATTTGCTTACATAGTTAGCTTAGTACAAGTAAGATTTACTTAATAAAAGTATGTCAAAATTTCAACGAACAAATTAACTTATGCTTTGAACTTTTAACGTCCCTTTTCATGCATCGGAATTTAAAAACAACGAGACAATTCCTCTTCAGACTCCCTATCCACAGCTTAAGTTTGATATTTACCCGCGGCGACAAGCACAAACGCCAAAAATTCGTCACAAAGAAAGAGAAATTGGGGAGAAAAACTTTTTATCACAAGTACAACACTCCAGGTCAAGTTACTGCCGAAAAGACGCCCCCAAATCCACACACTTGCGCCCTCGAAAATTCAAGATGGCGGCGTCAAATTGACACATCCGGCGGAGGCTTTGACGCGGACACTTGCCGGAAGTGCACTTACAGCGTTCAGATATCCACTCCACAGACAGCAGCATCCTGAAAAAGTATCCCGGCTGTTAGTAACTTTCCTTTGGCTTTTTGCTTCGACTTGGGTATATCGATAATATACTAAGTATCGTCTCAATTCGCTGCGAATATGTAATTTGATTTTCATTTTTGTACTTTATGGCTTATCTTTTTATTGGGACGTCAAATTTTCTGACATGTAAGCAGCGATGTTTTGAGGCGGTAAGCGGTCCGGTAGCGAATCCGTGGAAAGCGATTGCATGCAAACGCATTCAGTGTGGCATGGTGCATATGCATCTCGAACATTACCAAAAATTCTGCCCTTGGAACGCTGCCGGTGCCGCGTCAGTGGGTTCCGCGCTTTAGGCTTATTTAATTGACCGACCGATCGCTGATTGACTAACCACCGTTAGGTAAGATAGTTAGATTTTCGGGCAGCAACCAAAAGTTGAAGAGTTGATGCCTGGGAGGCCTAATGACCTAATCAAGGTTGAAGAAGCCACTGAATGCAAATGGCCTAGAGTCTTTCATGTGGGAGGCCTATTTCTAAATTAGACTTCTAAATGCTGATGATTAATAAATAACCATTGTACCTACCTACAACATCACATACATTGCTGTGATCCTATAAGGTAAGTAGCTTAATCACTTTTTTATAGAAATCAGAAACAACGACGGTACAACACCCAGACCCGAGACAATATAGAAAAAGTCGTTTTCTACATTGACCAGACCGGGAATTGAAACTGGAACCTCAGAGATACATATGATATCGACATTAGAGAGTGACGTATGATAATAATGATGATTGATCGGTCAAACTACACAAACCACTGACACGTTACTTATGTGCATAGACTATCATTTTATTTCCATATCATCATACATTCAGTGCCGGAAATGGGCACACGTTTCGAATATTTCAAAACTATGAAATATTCCGATACGATGTGGAAACGAAAGAATTTCCTATTAGAATAGTTGGACAATTTGAAAATATTCGCCGAACGTGATATTCCGAAATGTGGTCTGAAATATGGGCTCGCCGTGAAAATGGCACGAGGGCTTTAAAAATACATAATAAAATTTTTAAGTAAAATTACTATTTAGTCGTATTTCTTCAATCAGATATCTATTTTTTCTCTATTTAACTAACTTTAAAAATCGAAGAAAAATTGTACAAAACTAAAACGACCAGTCGCTTAGACTTAATAGGCCTCTAATTGCTTACTGAATGAGTCGGCAAGCGAAACTTCGCAAGCTGCGTACATTACGCGCTGTAAAAATACTCAATTTAAAAATTGTAGTGGAGAAAACAGTTAGCAGATCACAATTTGCTTGACACGACCTTATAAATTACAGAAAAACCTTCTAGTAAGTAGGTACGAGTATGAACAGAACCCAATCCACCATAAACTCTCCTCTTACATACTACTTATACGTGAATGAGTACCTTACCTAGGTACTGGTAGAGGTTTATAACTCGATGAATAAAACCTCTACGTCTACCATGGTATGTTCGATGAAGAAAAGTATTCAGATTTCGAAAAATTTTCTTGACGTGGTAAAAATAGTTGTTTCTTGCTTTTTTTTAAATAACGTGGGCCACACAGAAAATGAGACGTCTTACAATTTAATATTATAAATCATATTAACGGCCATTTTTAATCAAGAATAATGTTCTAGATTGTCGTCGCACACAAGGTTTCAAAGTAAAGTGGTTAATTTGTAATACTAATTCTCAAGAATAAATATACAAAAAGTCATATAAATATTCCTCATTTTGACTAATCCCCTGTGCATTCGTCACCACAGTACCTACGCTGGATACATCCCTGGGTTTTTTAAAGCTTAATTATTAAGGTTATCGCTATTATGCTAAAAATACCGTTGAGAAAAGATTAAGGCATTCTACAAATGTTTTGTCTCGCTTTGTTGTTTAATGTCCGCAGGCCATAATATGTGGTAATAGTGGTTAATCAATGTCAGTTGTAATTTTTTACTAGAAATACCTAATTTAGATGATTAAATTTCGTCGAAGAAAATTAAGAATAAGAATAAATTTATTTTCATAAAAGTATACAATACAGTTTTTACAGGTCTCCACACAATTAGGCTAAGCCTGTCCCGTGGAGAACTATACGATTATCAAACCTATGTATTTAAACGACACAGAACACACAATGAATAGTGGATTAGTATTTTTATTTTTTGCAATTTTTTTTTTGGAATACAACATATTTAGGCTTCTTAAGTATTTTTATTATGTAGGTATTTACATTATCTAGTACTTTACGAAATTAGAAAGTAAAACTTTTTTTAATACGTAGTAGCTTTTATGAAGGCTAAAACGCCTGGTTTTGCAACTCCGTTATTATTTTGAAATTAATCTCGTGCAATGGCAATGATAAAAAACCGGCCAAGTGCGAGTCGGACTCGTGCACGAAGGGTTCTGTACCATTATCTAATTGCGGTTTTCGATTTATGACGTATAATAAAACTACTGACTAGATCTCGTTCAAACCAATTATTGGTGGAAGTTTGCATGGTAATGTATATCATATTTTTTTTTTAGTTTTATCATTCTCTTATTTTAGAAGTTACAGGGGTTGGGACACTTTTTAGCACTTTGGAAGTGTCTCTCGCACAAACTATTCAGTTTAGAATAAAATATACTAGAAACCTCACTATCATTTTTGAAGACCTATCCTATGGGTTTGATGAAAAATAAATTTTTGAGTTTCAGTTTTAAGTGTGTGCCCCCAAAAATTTTTTTTATGTATTTGAGTAAACATTTAATGCAGTTCACAGAATACATCTACTTACCAAGTTTCAACAGTATAGTTCTTATAGTTTCGGTAAAAAGTGGCTGTGACATACAGACGGACAAACAGGCATGACGAATCCATAAGGGTTTCGTTTATTGCCATTTGGCTACGGAACCCTAATAAAAGATAAATAATATTTGCACATTATACATTAATGTAATGTCACTGGGTTTATCTTCTTCTAGATAAACTTATTTTAAAACTAAATAAAAGTTTGAATCATTAGTCATGACATTGATCATTGCCGAATGAAAATTCAACGGGTACGGTTTTATAATCCAAAATGAAATTGTTCTGTCTGTTTGCTGTGATTTTAGTAGCAGTGGTAGAATGTAAGCATACCATCATAGGGACTAATGTCCAAAGACCCCAATTGTATCACAGCATTGTGGAGTACAAGCCATGGACTTTCAGGAAGAGGGTGGAAAATCTATTTTACATGATGCCGTCTTTGCCTGCTAACTCTGGTCGAGTTATTCAGGTAACTTAAAATATTCATTAATAAAAACAAAAGACCTGACTCACTGACTAAATCAAAAAATCAAAAATGCCAATAAACATCCCACTGTAGGACACAAGTCCTCACACCTCAACTATGATGTGGTTTGGGCCATACTCCACTACGCCGGCCCAGTGCGGACTGGTAGCGGGGTATTGTTAAGACCAGTGACTAAACCTTACTTTCAGATTAGTCAAGCCGCCTTATGGCATCAGACTAGGCCTCCGACTAAAATCATATTTTGATTTCACTTATATCAACCAGCTTATACGCCAAAAAAGTTTAAATTTTCCACAGAGGTTCTTATTATAGCGTAGATACCCAAGCACGATTTTTTTACAAGCAGCCATTGAAATGATTGACTATACACCTCCTGGTTCATTCTCAGATTAGCTTATTGGTATCAAATTATTTTATTGGCATCCGGTACCGCATACCGAATTACGCTAAAATCACTGTCAGCTAAAAGTCACGAATATTACACAAAATAGGGTTTTTTACCTACCTACTGCATATGGATTCTTGCTAATATTGATTTTGGCGCAATTCGGATTGCAACCCGAATAACACGTATAAAATCAATAGGTATGACAATTTTAAGTACCTAGTTCGTGCGAGAGTATATCTATAGAATAATGCCTGTCAAAAAATGATGATTACCTAAGCATCATTTAGGTAGATGGCTACAAAACATGTAATGACTGCTGACGGCTGAAGTATGTAGTAAGCATTTACTTAGCTAAGAAATTCTTAACTAGTTTACATCATCAGATATATGAATAACGCTGTTAAGAATTATATTTTATTTGTGCTCGCTACACATCCTACTGTCGGGGTCTCCGCTGAAAACTGTAACGACAAATGTTTAATTTTAATTCCGTTTGTAATTGTGCTGTGTGTCAAGTAAATGTTTTCTATTCTTCTTTGCCAGGGAATCTTGGCCTATGACCTGACGAACTCTGATGCGTCTGCCAACGTAACCCAAGGCGGGATTGGCTACAACTTCGTCAATCTTCGCATGAAGAGCTCTCGAGGGAAGAAACTAAACTTCAACGTTTACATATACGCATAATCTGAATTGTCATTCATTGAACTTCATGTCTTTTTTTTCAATTTGATTAATATCAAAGACTTACCTTCGACATCAATAAAAATATAAATAAAATAAATATATTTACAATCATTATAACAAAATAAGGTGCCGTGTGGGGACGGCCGTAAAGAAAACTCTTCCCCACCGCCAACAGGAGGCGTGTCGTAAGAGGCGACTAAATCCTGTAGCACGAGACGAGGAGCAGCGTCTGCGTGCGAAATAATATAAAAAACTGCGCTCGCCAACCCGCCTGCCAAGCGTGGCGAGTATGGCAAAAAACCCCCGATGACAGAAGTCGGGAGAGGCCTATGTTCAGCAGTGAATGTCATGTTGCTGAAATGATAACAAAATAATTTAAATAAATAATTCTACTAAATGATATGCAAATAAAAACATTTAAATATTTTTGGTCTGGAATGATTTTGAAAATTTTAAAAGGCACAATTTACGCAGTCTGGTCGCTAGTATCAGTACGCGGCATCTATGTTAAGCGCTGGGGCAAAGAGTGGGGATCACTTTGTGCATTTTACAATACGATCATCGTATTAGAAAACGTGGGGAGCTAACAACCAATCACAGCCAGCGTTGCAGGCGCGGCGCGCGACTAATCGTAATCGTAATAATCTTCTGTGCAACTTTCGCCCACCGCTCAACTTTCAGACCACCTTAATGTAGAAGACAATCAATATGGTTTTGCAAAACTTGTTATGAGGTTATCAATTCAATGCATACCTATTCTTTTTGTTTAAATACGCATAAACGCAACCATGTACCTAACACTCTAACTTTATTGTTAATCATACTTGGCCTCCCAAATTCAAAATTATGGTTTACCTCTTCTTTCATGAAAGCCAAATACCACCAGATTTCCCAAGATATATAACTGTTCTGTACAAAAAGACGAATATAGTTACGAGTTAAAAGGTAAATTTACAACGAACGGAATTCGGCTGAAACGTCTGCCGGCAGCCCCGGTACGAATTGGCAATAAACAAAGAGTTTTAAAAAACCTGCTGCACCTGATAGCGCGTGACAGACCGATAGACACGACGACGGTACGGCCGCTTCTCACACCGCAACATAACGCTCAAAACAAAACTACGTTCTTTTTCCTCGCTCGTTAATGAACCGTGGACATAATCTGTCTAGAAGTAAGCAATCTATGGTCTAATATGTGGGCAACAGCGACCAGAAGCTACAAAAAGACCAACAAAAGTACCTACTTGAAAATAAAAGCCAATAAAGTCAAATTATTTCTACTAATAGGTCGGAATTTAGGTCTTTTACACGTCCTAATGAATATTTCTATTCAGCTTTGTTAATTATAAGTTTCGTCATATGTAAATATTCTTCTTCTTTGCCTGGCCCTTTCCCATTTTATTTGGAGTCGGCCCTCCGTATCAGCGTTACCAGCAGTGGCGGGCATTAGTTTTATTTCAAAGTAGGCAGTAGATACTTACTTAGGTGTTTTAATGAAAATGAAAACCCCTGAGTTTCATCAATGGCACACCATGTAAAGTAGGTACCTACTGCCTACGTTATTTAATTTACCAGGTAGGCACTGCCTAATTTCCTATATGCCCCGCACCCCTGACTCTCCGTCTCCTTATTCACTTGGACTTCTTTGAGATTCTTATTTAAAACGGACATCCATGTCATTCGGGGTTTTCCTTCCACAGTTCACACTCGTAAATGTTCCACATTATTCTTATTAATTAAACTCTCCATATACAGGTTGACTTTTTTATCACCATCCAAACCTTCTGAGAAGACTCCCGTGATACAAACGAACAACTCTTTTAAAGGACCAATTCTCTAACTGCAAAAAATAACAGGTGTTCCATACATTTTGGTCGAATGAATATTGATATTTTGTATGGAACAGCAGAATATTTTTTGCAGTTAAGAGCTGGTCTCATATAAAGAGTTGTTCGTTTTTATCACGGGAGTCTTCTCAGAAGGTTTGGATGGTGATAAAAAAGTCAACCTGTATATCTACGAAACCAAACATAAACGATATTTTACAAGTGAGTGTGACACAACGCTGCAGCTAGTCGGTTTGGAACAAAAAATCGCCTGTCTCGTTTGCCGTAGGAGATTTTAAAATGCTATTTTTTCAAAACCAGGTTTGTGGGCTTTGTCAGCTGTGATTTCACCTGACTTTCGATAAAGATTGCTAAAATATGTCACACTCATTTTGTATATTTTAGGCAAAAGTTATTTGATACAGCTTTGTAACTGTCTGCTACAAAAAGGCTGGATGTATTGATATTTTAAATTGATTGGGATTGTGCTATGTTGAGTGCCATCACAGAGGTTCATAGTTTCAAGTATAAGATAATAAATAAATATTGGACAACATCACATTCATTGCTCTGATCCTAAGATAAGTAGCTAAAGCACTTGTGTTATAGAAATCAGAATTGACCCAACCGGTGATCAAACCCGGAACCTCAGAGATGGCGACGCCATATAGTCCGGCGTACTCGCCTCTCGGCTGCGGAAGACGTCTTTTGTATTGTTTGTTATATTTTTTTTTGACATAATAATAGACACATCTTGGTCGTTAACTGACGCTTAATAAATACAACGATAACGAAAAGCAGAAATTATCCTTTTAAGTATGTAAATTTTATCGACTTTCCGTAAGTGTTCGAGCAATATTCTCAATTTTCTGTATCCCGCTAATTCGTTAACTGATGACCAAGTTTCAGAGTTGAAATAAGTCTTGTTTAATTCGCAACGTCTGTTAATTGTAGATAACTCGAGAAAAGTTTCCTGTGTCGATTGTTTCTTGATGAAAATTCGTTTGGGAGTTTATTACTCTTTGACTTTGACGATTGGCGCAAGTTGTGGATTTGCGATTTTATAGCTACGAAACAATACCCTACCGCTGAATGCTCTAAGCCTACCGCTGATGCTACAGTACGTTTAGTATTAATATCAATACAGTGAATGGACCCAGTAACTCGTTTATTGGAAGGATTGGCATATTTTAGCCCTTGACAACATCAAAAAAAAGTATGTCAATTGATTGGTGCTGTCAACTAGCCTTGTGCTTATTTTGTTTATTTGTTCGACGACAACGGAAAAACTTTATTTCTGAGACAATTCTTGAACCTTAAATTCTGTATTCTACATTCGTACAAAACAAAAGTTTTCGAATCCGATTTGTATGTTTTTTTTAAATTAAATGATAATATGAATTTTCTGACTTTACCATACTATTTATATGCATAATATGTTAACTACACGCAAGTGGCTTGATATACCCATTACCAAACACCTGTAGAGCACGAGCTGTATAATAATTATGTACCTATGTATTGAAGCTCCCAAAAAATAATAAATGTTTCTCGCTATTCAAAGTCAAAATCTTTGGACCACAAATTAAATACGAGACTCCAGAGTAGCATGTTAATTATTTAACTGTCATTCATGTACGAGTCTTTAAGTAAAATAGGATTAACTGCTTACTCGCAATACGCTGGAACTCTGTAACAGGACTAACAAGTTAATATGGGAAAAGTCTATTTCAAACATCCAAGACAAATCAATTTGTGAAAAGCTAATCTTGGTAATATAGGTTCCTAGCTATAATAACGGCTACGTCTCATTTTTTGTACGTCTCAGTGGAATAATAAGACATTACTTGGAACACGCACTTTCTGAAGACTATAGTTTTAAACACAGGCTTTCAGGGATATCGAGAAGATATCTTTTTTGTTCCGATCGCTGCCCAATCGAGTTGGATTTCAGATGCCACCATCATGTGTCCTATAAAATAGGTAAATTCATACTAATCATAACCAAAACAGGCACAAAAGTATAGCTACATAATTATCACGACCCGATTATAATATACATTGTTCATTTTTGTATCTTTCACATACACCTACACACTTTTTTAACACCACACACACATTTATTCGATCTGTATTTTTTACGGTTGTTTTAACTTGTCTTCAAAAACTTCAAGGATCACTATTGATTAACGTTATGATTATCACTATACTATCATAGATACTTAATGAAAAGCCTGGGTAGTCCACTAGGCTTAATAATATTCCCACATCTTCTTATGATCACGCCGCAAAGCAACGCCAGAATAACGTTACTGAAAAAAAGACATTAGCCGTAATAAAGCAAGAGACGTATTTTTGAAGCATTCGAAATGAATCTTGAATTCGAACACGAATACAATTCGTGTGCGAATCCTATTTCTATCACTCCCGATTTTACGCATTTTTGAATCACTCGAATTCTGTGTTGCTATTATGGTAAAATTCTTTAACTACTTATTTTCGATTCACGCAGAAAATATTTAAAACCGGAATGCAAAAACTTATTGATTTTAAAAACCGGCAATGAATCGCATGGAACGGAACGAAAAAAAAAAGTTTTTAATCTGTGAACCATATGTTTACTTGCCAAAGTCATACTTCTAAACTTTCTAGCTCTACTAGTAGAATCGAAATATGAGTGGGTCGGACCACTCGTTGCAGAATTCACAGAATGAATTTTCAACAAAAGTAGCGATTTTAGTCATTCGCATGCGAATCTTGCCATTTCGTATTCGAATTGGAATTCGCATGATTCAAAAATACGTCTCCAGGAATAGAGACCGCCATTACGCACGGAGAAATAAACGTTACCGTAAAAGCTAAATGGACTGGCGAAGCGTGTTGCGCGTAATTTTTAACCTAATTAAAGCTGTTATTACCCGACCTTTCTACGGCTTATTTCTAGGTAGAGGTTTTTTTAGTACCTAATGTAGGCTCTGGGGGATCCGTTAGTTCAATTACGGCTCTGTAAACAATGTATATCGAAATTCTAATTGTGGATGCTGATAACACACAAAAACAATGTATTCAAGGTAGAAAAAAATTATGATATTCACGGTGAGTCAAATCTGTGGGCAGTGTAAGTTTATTGGTGAGTAGAATTTTCTAGCATTAATTCAAAATTTCAGATTGCACAAGATGGTAAATCTAATGCTACTCATGTTAAAATATAGTTAATTATACATCGTGCTTTTTTAATTGTCTTAAAGCCGAAGGCCACTAAAAGTATCCAATAACTACTTGTCATTCGTAAAATAAAACTTGGTTTTTTATTAAGATTTAAAAGACTAAGAAATTAAAATAATTATAATATAATAGCAGAATTGAGTTCCAATCATTCTGTACACGGATATGATAGTCTACCTACGTGGACGGTGCTGCACGCGTGGAGGCGGCAAGGTCAAGGACTATGTATTGTTGTAACAAATATTATTAACAGGATAGTACATTCCTATCTTGAATTATTTGTTATTTTTTATTTAAAAATTATATGGATGATAAAAAATAACAATTCCTAGAATGCCACGTCATTCTAGGAATCGGCTTTAAGACAATTAAAAAAGCACGGTGAACATATTTTTAACAAATTATTAGGTAGGTACAATCACATGCCAAAGTATTATCGATTATTTAAAAGACCAATACGTGGATATTAATTTACATAACTTAAAATTGCAGGATGTTGTTTATTTTTCCCAAAATACACAAATGTATTTACCATTCATACGACCTAATCACGGAGAAGCTAACCTCATACGTCACAGAGTTTGTGTGTGTGTGTGTGTGTCCTGTACCTACTCCCGTGTCTGTGCATGCAAAATGACACAGATTTCAATGACAGCAAACGTCAAATGTGAATGTTGAGTAAAGGTACATTCAATGTACATTCACTTTGTACAGGCTTACAAACTATGTCATCAAGTCAAAAATTTCAAAAAAATATTTAAAAAAATACTAGTACCTACTTAACTATTTTTTTATTCAAATGAGTTTTATCAGTTGGTTTATACCTTCATTTAAAAAAATACCCATAGAATCAATTTACTTACTAAATTGACAACCTCCGTAGCCGAGAGAGATAAACTTGGAGATAGATCAATTTCTATATGACTTTACTTGACTTTAATGTATATATCTAATTGACTGTTAATTGATAGAAATTGATTTACCTTTTTAATGCCTACCCTTTTAGATGCAAACAGCCACTCGCTGTGGCGTTCTGTAGGGGGCGGGGGGGGGGGCTATATCGGCTGTAGACATCCAAGGGCTGATGATGGTGATGACCTTTTTAATGATACATTAAAATCCAACCTGTTGGAGCCACATGCACAGTTTAGTCTCCGAAATAATGATACACGAGAATTTCCGGATTTCATGGCCACAACTACAGAGCGCGAGCGATCCGTCATACACAGACGTTTATTAATTCCGAATATTCCCGAAAACCCAAGTCCCGGCAAAATAGGAATCAGGCCGGCCGCGCGATCGCGTCGCGAGTGAGACACAAAAGCGTTACGCTAATTTAATTTCATTTTGATATAGATTAACGCTATTGTGATGTAGCTGGATGAGTGAGACGTATAAAAAAATATCTTATTAACCTAGTTCAATTTGAAATAAATTATTCTGATTCTAATTCTTTATTTTGTCATGCGTCGTATCGTAAAATTTTGTCGATTAAGGTACCTCTGAGTGACTATAGTATATTACGGGTAATGAAATCTATATTGTCATAAGGTCGATTCGTGTCGATTATGGTGTCTCTGAGTGACTATATTATGACATTATGGATAAAGAAATCTATATTGTCATAGAAATTCACTTACTTAGACGAGAACTTAAATACCAATAGTTTCGGTTACAGAAAAATAAAAAAAATAAAAGATCAATCTTCATATCAAATTTTAATAATCGGAATTCATATTTTTGATTTGGCTCAATCCGTTAGACCTATTCTATTTAAACTCAAGATTTTAAAATTCGTAATTAGCTGAAAATTGAGATATTGGAATAAAAAAAAGATAAATACTTCATTTTTGCTTTTTTTATCACTTTCATTTATCTGGATTAAGTTGTAGGATACTTTTTATCCAGGTTACCTAAATGTTCCTTTCGGGTGTTTTGAATAAACCAAAAGACCACGCGAGCGAAGTCGCGAGCAACAGCTAGTTGTTTATAAGTTGTCAGAGGATTAACACGAATGTTTTTTATTTATATATTAGGGTAATACGTCCGGACAAACGAAACACTTCCGTAGTAGGCCTTCCGCAACGGCCTACTATGAAAATGATTTGTTCGATTCGGACGTACCTATTAACCTAATAAGTTAAAATTACTCGTGTCATACCATTGATAATTTATGAACAGTTGCGAATGGTCGTGTTTTTATACGGCTAGTTTCAGTTGCATATATTTTGATAGGAATAACACAAGTAAACGGCAATATCATTTTCTAGGCTACGCTTAATACGTCCAAACAAATGAAGGTTTTCGTAGTAAGCCATTGGTTTTGTAACCAACGAATAGTTTACATCATTATTCTAGTAGCTAGTATGTAGCCAGCCTACAAATAAGACAGCTGTTCGGTATTAAGATACGCGTATGTACGCCGTGTCAACACAAATCAGGCCTCGAAATAATTTCTGAAATGAAAACATGTTTACCGACGATTTGCGTCCCAGATGTATGAAAGTATGACTTAATATAATATGATACATTTATTGAATGAAGGCTGATACCTGCGGGGTAACCATGAACTCTTAAAACAATAACAAAGCTGTCAAATCTGTAAATTTTGGTACGTCATTACATACAAAATTTGACAGATTTGAGATTGTTGTAAGAGTTCGTGGTTACCACCCAGGGCCATAACCATCAACTCTTAAAACAATCTCAAAGTTGTCAAATCTGTCAATTTTGGTACGTCATTTCATACAAAATTTGACAGAAATGATAATGTTTGACAGACTGATGTATGTAGTTCCTATACTTACCTTGCCTACGTAACTGATGTATTATGATACTAAATAATAAATTACTTAAAACAAGGTTCTTGAGGCCTAAGCTACTGGTAAAAGTAACTGATAAACATTCCACATAAAGGAAAACCTACAAAAATAAGAATCCTAATAACAAATTAGATTTAATGAGCGAATACTTTTTATTAAAAAAAATTACATAAGTCATTTAAGGGAAGTAGCTTGCCCGCTGTCTCATTTCAGCTTATACAAGGTACAATTAGCGGCACCGATGTTGAGCGCTAGGCGAAAGATGCGCAGATTACCTGAGGCTAGTTAGTAGTACGACGCGACTGTACCGCCGGTCGTGATTGGTTGTTAGCTCCGCGCCCACGCGTCTCTCATACGATGATCGTCTCGTAAGATGCGCAATGCGATCCCCACTCTTTGCCCCAGCGCTCAACATCGGTGATAGGTACTGTAGCAAAGTACCACAGGTAAGTAGCACAAGGCATTAAGAAATCTGCATTTTGTAGCCAATTTTCCCTAACAGTAGAATCAAATCACTTTGTTATTAAACATTTTGGTTTTATTTCATGCATATATTAAATCAGTCAGATTAGTCAAAACAGGCTTAGCATGAAAATATCTTTCGTTCGGTCGTATAAACCTAACAAATTAAAAAATTGGTTGCCTGTAAAGTCGGTATACGGGCGAAAGTTTTACGTGACAACGATTAGAGGGAATGTTAGTATCGGACATCGTCCAAAAATGTAGCAAGTTTAAGTGGCCGTGGGCTGGCCACATCTGTCGCAGAACCGATGAAAGGCGGAGTAAACGGGTTACCGAGTGTAGTAAAATTGGTTTATGTTAAATCAATCAGTTGTTAAAAGTTATTAATAAATTTAACTTGTTTTACATTGCTATAAATATAAAAACTAAATTTAAAAGTTAGAACATTTATTTAAATCACATTAATTGCACATTAATTTTTTCAAGTTAAACAAATTATTATTGGTTGAGAAACGATTTATACTACTTTTTTGATTGAAAACTACCACAACATTGTGATTACTACAACATAACCTATTCACTTATGTCTTAGTCATTTATTTCATCATGTTATATTATCAGTCTGAAATTATTTACCTTTGCTGTTTGAATTGTTGCGATGGACGAAACTACCTTCACATTATCACTACACAATCGTTTTACAATTAACTGGCAACGTGTAAACTTGTATGCAGGCGCCTAAGCGAAATAGAAGCGCAAGACATGAACCGGTGTGTATGCCTATCTCTCTCACTCTCTCTCTCTCGCTCTGTCTCTCTCGCTCTTAGGCGGCCTAACCATGCCCGAGTGGAAGGGACGCGTGCCTCTCACTCGCTCTCATTGTGAGCGCATAACGTGAGCGGAGCGTAACGCAGTTTCTTGAAGTGTCACCCGGCAAACCAATTTATAAGACGTTGTCACGTCAAAATGGTCAGTCTCATGTGCCGACCGTTTTCAATTGTTCATAAATTGTCAAACCATTAATACGGGGATATTTTAATTTGATGGGATAATACGACCGACCGAACGATGCTCTTTCGTATTAGGCCTCCAGGGTTGGTGCTATTGATGTTGATAATTCACACCACTACTTTAATGATAATGTAATTTTATTTAATCCGAAATAGGTCATATCACTGACCAATAGAAATCTTCAAGTATTAATATTAGACTTTGAGGCTGTATCTTAGGACTTGTTAAGTAAAACAATAAATACATTTTAGACAACATCACATACATTGCTCTGATCCTAAGGTTAGTAGCTAAAGCACTTGTCTTATAGAAACCAGAAACAATGAAGGTACCACAACACCCAGACCCAAGACAATATAGAAAAGTACGTTTTCCACATTGACCCGACCGGGGATCGAACCTGGAACCTCAGAGATGGCGACGCCATAAAGTCCGGCGTGCTCGCCTCTCGGCTACGGAGGTCGTCAAACAATGTCACTTGCACTTTATATAGTCATTTTTTTAACTACACTTTACAGATTTTGTAAAACGCGCTGCTATACAATGTTTTGCAAGTCCGAAAACAACGTTTGTTAACCTTTTTGCTTCATCCAACAATAAAATCAGACTAAACATTTGAAAAACGGTGCAGTAAATAATGCTGCGCATTCATTCATTCCGCAAACGCGGCGTTTCCACGCGATGTGGCGATGTGTAACTATGACAGTGAATGCAGTAGGCCCACCCTAAAGGTAAAAAATAGTAAATGCGAAAAAAAATACGACGTGGGTATATCTATCTATTCAGCCTATTGCAGTCCACTGCTCGACGTAAGCATCCCCCAAAGAGCGCAAAAGAGCACGATCTCCCGCTTTTTTCATCCATCCACTGCCAGCAATCTTCCTAAGGTCATCGGTCCATCGGGCTGGAGGGGGGGGGGCGTCCTACACTAGGCTTGCCAAGGCATGGTCTCCACTCAAGAACCCGTTTTCTACTGGAGTCGGAAAAAATCACGAAATATGACGAGGAGGGAGAGGTCGTAGTGAGATATCACGTGTATTTATTGTTTCTTTGAACGTGCGATTTCTAAACCGAAAGGCCATGCGTGAATGAACTTGACTAGCCGTTATTTGTACCAAAAAAACGTGTTTTTGGGTAGATGGTAGTCTGAAACCTCATCATTTAACCAGGGGGGAGTTAAAAAGTTGCTAAAAAAACATTACGTGATTAAAGGATACCCGCTAAAAGGCGTGGTATGACGATAACGAAACGAGGTGCCTATATAGGAGACTTAGGGCCTGTTTCACAAACGAAAAGTAAGCACTACTTAACAAATAAATTTAAAAAAAGAACACATTTTGTATGAAGTATCTTGCAGATATATCAAGCAGAAGTATCAAGGTCACTCAAAGGGCGATGGAGAGAGCTATGCTCGGAGTTTCCCTTCTCGATCGAATCAGAAATGAGACGATAGTCACCGACATAGCTCTTAGAATCGCAAACCTTAAGTGGCAGTGGGCGGGGCACATTTCTCGCAGGGCTGATGGCCGTTGGGGTAGGAAGGTCCTCGAATAGCGGCCGCGGGCCGGAAGGCGTAGTGTTGGTAGGCCCCCTACAAGGTAGACCGACGATCTGGTGAAGGTCGTGGAAAGCCGCTGGATGCGGGTGGCACAGGACCGATCTTCGTGGAAATCCTTGGGGGAGGCCTATGTCCAGCAGTGGACGTCTTTCGGCTGATGGATGGGTGAATGGATGGATATTGCAGATAAGCGGGGAACCCATAAGAGGGCTGTTTGTCGCTACGATTCACGCACTAAGCCTACTGATATTATTTTATACTGTACGATTGTAATTTGGCGATGCGTGGACTGTGGAGCGAGCCGAGCGAGCGAGTTGCGCTCGTATATCACTGACGCTGCGGCTCGTGCGTCAAATGTTTTACAATTTACTCGCACCGTTGTATTAACTTACGTGGACAACGATACAGGGTGTTTAAAAAATATAAATTAATTAATAAATCCATTTCAAAATCCGTCGTGTCGTGTGGTGCCGGCACGTTAAAGAATTGCACCACCCCTTCTCTTCCTATGGGTATCGTAAGAGGCGACTAAATAAGTGTAAATAAGTAAATAGCTGTAAATAAGTGGCTGTGTGTATTGTGTGATGTTGGAACAAACGAGTCATTTTAGAGACCATTATAAACGTAGTGAGGCGTCTCCTGCAATAAATAAATTGTCAGTTTAATAAACTGTCAATTTGAAGACAAAAGTGTCACTTTTGAAGCTATTAATGCGGAAGGCGATCGGTCGTTTTCAGAGTCACCTAGTATCTTATGTTTCGACTCCATATCTAATAAAATAAATAGGTTATTCATTCTTTACTTCCAGAACACGACAATAATTAGTGTTTGTCTACCGCATATTTACTAGTTTCTTTATTGCAATTAAGAGCCTGAAATCCTGAATGAGTTTATTCACGGGTTATTAATTGAAAACAAGTAATAAATGTTAACATTACATCTAAAAAAACATTAAAATAGTTAAACTTTTTATTTCCAATAATATTTAAAACAATTTAAATCTTTTCGTATGCACAGTTATCTCATCCCCACCTCTTTTCGATTTAAATACAGTTGTTTTCATTGTCTGTGCTGAAAAGAAAAGGTTTATTTAAAGCCATTAGAAATTATTTGATTTTATAAACAGATAATTTCATGCACAAAAGTAAAAAAAATCAATCTTCTTTAATAAATAAAACAAAGTCGTGTTTGTTACAACACTTATAACTCGAGAACGGCTGGACCGATTTTCATGGTTTATGTTTTGTTGGATTTGTATCCGAATAGAATAAATAATAAAAACAATAAAAATTTCACGAAAAAAAATACTGTTAGGTGGTACAAAGTCCGCCGGGTCAGCTAGTAACAATATAAATGGGATACAAATAGATAGACATTAAAATTCAAAAAATGATTTCTTAAACGGTCACTGGTGTGCCTGCCAAAAACACATACTGTATGAATTTTCCTTTGTTAAACCAATCATAAATCAAATCAAAAAGAAAAAAAAACAATTAAAATAAGTACCTATTAGAACTTACTTGTACATTCACCTTTTAAAATATAGTTTTTGTTTTTCTCTCTCTTTAGTGCTTTTATGTTTTTCTTGTGAAACCTTGCGAGGCTTTTTGAGCCTAAAACTATCGACAGTTCGAACTTATTCAAACGATTTCTTAATTTTCTATTGGTCAATATTATCCGCTTCCATTTTGTATAGGCATAGCTCGCGTTGCGCAATGCAATGCTGTCTAAATAGCTGAAAGCGTAAAAAAAAAACGTCATTCAAAGGCATAATTATCGTAAAACTTTAACTGTCTTATTCAGAGTGCATTTACTAGTCCAGACTAAGGTTAAACCACTGATTTTTGTACGTTAAAACAGTGGTTTAACCTTAGTCCCGGAATAGCAAATGCACTCTGAATAAGACAGTAATTGGTTAAATTGGTTTAGATTGGTCCAATATAATATTTTTTTTTGTAAACAAAACGCTGTCACTAACTTTCTTTAAAAAGGATAATATTAGATTTTTTATAGTTTTGGTGCTACAGGGTGCAATGCGATTTATAATTTATTTTATTTTACTATTCTCTTTAAATAAAATTGTAACAGCTGATCGTTAATTTAAGGGGAATGTGCTGTCAGCTACTTCATCTAATTTTCTATTTTATGCAAAAATATAGGTACAGATAATTTATTATTTAATCAAAACCAAGACTAAATTTATTGCACTGTATTAAATTTTTTCATATGGTATAAAACGTAACTTTCACGATGTTCCTATAATTTCATTAGACTCTAAGTATAAAATATAAGACTCGCTAGCAAATGAAAAAAGCTGAAATATACGTCGCCTTACATAACAAGACGTGAAAAACTCACGAAAATATTCTCCAAGACAACTCCAAAGGCAGCGAAGACACATTGTCACGTTGTGAATCTGTATAAAATATTTTTTGGCCGAACACAAAAATTCCTTTGTCGTGCATAATGTAAACAAAAGATTTGTGGCGCGAAACGCGGGTAGATAGATTATAAATTTGACTTTTGTTTTTTTAAGTTGAAAAATGTTGCGTGGTTTGCCCAGTTATGCTGCTTCAGACATAAACTAAAAAAAAACCTACAATTTTGTTTTCTTACACTCAAGATTTCGAGAAACTTGAGAAATTCAAGTTATTATAATTTCTTTAACTGTTATTCAAACTATGGTTTTTGGTATTGAAAGCAAGAGGAGAAATTATTGCAGCTTCACTTTAATGACAAAAAGGCATTTCATTTTTCAAAGCGAGCAAACCGATTTTTACGTGATCATTTAAACGCAGCCAGAATCATAGCTATTGACACGTAAAAATAAACAATTTGAGAAGGCATTTAGGCTCATTAAAAAATCATTTGAGATTAAATTAAACAATTTGCTTATTTTGTAAACTTTAATAATATTATAATTTTCCATAGTTCTTAAAAAAATATTAATACAATTCGAACAAACATAATTTTTACATAACGAAGTATTATACAATTGTTCAAATCCACTATTAAAATTTAGACACTCCCATCAGGATCGAAGTGATAAATATCCTTTACCAATTTCTGATATCTATCACTTCCATTCATTAACGTCGTGGTTCCTTTCGCCACCAGCACACCTTTTGCGTTTCTGAAGCAAGTTTCTACTGCTGGTAGGTTCCCTTGACGAAGCACCGAAGTTTCTATTGTAATTTCATCACCGAGGCAAGCAGCTGCGACGAATCTGTCGACAAATAATTTTATTATAGCATTGGAATAATATCCGATCCTGAGGTACCAAAAAATATAAAAAAGTATGTTTTCTAATATTTTACCACACCTGGAATCGAACATGGGACCTATGAAATGGCAACGCCAAAACTTATGAGCCTGCCTGCCGGCTACGGGGGTCGACAAAGAAACTTAGAATTCCCCCACACTAGGGCTGATTTCATCACGGGACAAGTAAAGTAACACTCGCAACGCTCTGCTGATTTCATATTCACTGGTACCCACACAAGACAGATAAGAAGTGTCTACATCTACAGCTGACGACACGACACAATCCATTATCCATGGCTTAAGTATAAATTACTACCAATACATAATATATACGAATTGGTGTTCATATTGTGGGTCAGCTATACGCTGAACTGAAAACAATCAACGCCCTCAACGGGCAGTATAACAATGCGTTCAGGATGTTGTTGGCGCTGCCGCGGTACTGCAGCTCACACCGATGGCTTCCACGACATCCTTCGTAAAAGATCCGCCTCGATGCTAAACCGTGTTCGTGGGGACTCCTAATAATATTCTGCGTGTAGTGGCGGGGCGAGTAGTTTGCTCATGTGAAGCACTGGGTTCGGCAATGATTTTATTTATTTTTAACCGACTTCAAAAAAAGGAGGAAGTTCTCAATTCGAGTGATTTTTTTTTTATGTTTGTTACGCGATAACGTCGTCAATTAGGGACCGATTTCAAAAATTATTTTTTAGTTTGAAAGGGTATCATCCCGAGGTGGTCCCATTTACACCAAGTCAGATTCTGATGATGGGATCCCTGGGAAATTGAGGGCAACCCTCAATTTTTATAGGCACCCATAATGTTTTGCACATATTTTCTGACTCAATGCTGATTTTTGGGTCTGGTAATCATCATGTCATGTTGCTGACCTGATGATGGAAGCCACAGAACTCCTTAACAGATAGAAGTTAGAAGATAATACTGCAATTTGTCGACAGAACGTATTTCGTTGACAGTATGTTGAGCAGACGTGGAGCTTATGAGGTACCAGACCGCCAATTTTTATTTACCCGCACACCCAGTAACGAAAGAAAAAATTAAAAGTTCCTTTCTTAAATTGACTTGGTATTTAACGCAAAACCTAATCCTATGGTTACGAAACCAAAATAGCCGCCGTTCTGGTTGGAGTGTAGGAAAACCCTTTCCTTAACCAAAAAATTGACTCTAACACCTTTTTTTTATCATACCATTGGATGGGGGGTCCATAGAGGAGCAACATTAGTTAAGGTTACTTTGCTGTAAAGTCATTTTTGGCGGAGTTGGAAGGTGAAAACTGAAGCTTATTTTTAAGGCGTCTGGGACTTGAAATAAATTTCGTCGAAAAATGTATCATTAATAGCACCCTATTTTTAATATACCATTGGGTGGGTCCACAGAAGACCAACATTTGTCTAGGTCACTTTGCTGTAAAGTCATTTTTGGCGGAGATAGGAGGGAAAAAATAGAGGACTTAACACTTAAAATTGTGAAATAAAATAATATAAAACTAAAAAGCGAAAAATAATATTGACTAAAACATACCTAATCAGTTCTTTTTGGAGTCGGTGCGAATGAACACATTTTAACTCTCGATGGCTGGCACCGACTCCAAAAAGAACTGATTACGTATGTTTTAGTCGATATTATTTTTCGCTTTTTAATTTCATTTTGAAGTCGGTTTTTAGTTTTTTATTAAACTTATTGCTATCTTATTTCTTCTGTACTAAGCTGACTTGTTTAATAAATGTTCATTTTGTTAAACTATGGACCACTGTTTTGTCTGAAATAAACGCTTTAAATATGAATTATCATAATTATCATCAAGATTAAGTTCATCATTACTTACATTATTTCAAATTTGTTCAAATTGGCCTTAAAAGAAAGAAACAATATTCCATAAACGTCGTACAAAATAAATATCTTGCTAAGGGGTAACTTACTCAACGTGCAAACCCATAGTCCATGCGATCTTGCCCGTGGTTCCTAAATGGGCAAACGTGGATAGTGCGTCGACACACGCCGCTATGAAACCTCCGTGCAAGGTATCGCCACCGTTGCACATGCTGCGATCGACCGTGAAGGTGCTCTGACTAACGCCAGCCGACAGTGACTTTATATTCACCTAAAATATTTTATTAGAAGAGAAAAAATATCACTATTAATCTTTCTTTGATAAAATTCAATGAACGAAAATTCTTACAGCAAGCTTTGTAAACGGATTTTAACGTGAAAATGTGAAAGCGCCATCTAGAATAAAATAATAGAAACACTTGCTACAGCTTCACGGAAACTGCTTTAAAAAAGCGACTGGTTGACTACCATCTAGTGATGAATAGCCAAACCACGTGTTTCAAAAAGAAATAAGTTCCGCTACCGTATAATAGATGGCAGGACTTTACATTTCACAAGATCAGGTAATCACTAGCCGAAGAAGAATTAGTAAGAAGACCGCTAAGCAATAATTCGAAATTAGATAAAACCAAATAAAACACATTAAAAGCTTACCTTTTTTAAAATTACGCTCGTGTCAAATTGATTAGGTTTAGATATTGTGTATGATTTTAACGCATTTAATAGACTAAGTCCACGAGAAGCCATGTTTTGTGACGATTGTAGAAATATTTTACTTACGCTCTATATATACCCATCTTCACGGCAATGTTAAATCAGATAGACTGTAAACGGTCGCTTAGCGGTGCGGTGGCAATTTATTTATCATCAAATTATAATATCCACCATAAATCGTCGGTTTCTATTGTTAAAACGGTACGGTAAATTACATAGGACATGTAAAAAGGTGTAAAGTTCCACGATTGTAGATATTTTTCTATTAAGTTGCTCTACGCTTAACATACATGAGTAGGTAGGTTACTTAAGCAGAAAAAAATATTTTGTCATTTTTTTTTTGTTAATTCATTATACATTTTATGGTTCAAAGCAATTAAAGCAGTTTTAAAATAGACTACAGGCAGGCAGCAAGAAGAAATAAAAAAGTAATATTAACATTAAAAAATAAAATACCTATATTTTGGATTCTTCATCATTAAGTGCCTTAGAGCATTCAATGAATGCTTAACAGGGCCAATAATATCATGATCGATTATAATCGATACTAAGATAATTATGGGCATGATAGAAATCGGATTAATATTTTTTATTGCTAGCAACATTTATCAAATCAACAAGCGGGTTTGGTTTGCTTGTCGGTTCGGTTCGCTCGCAGGTTTTTCGGAAAACGCAATATTTATCTAATTTTTGTGTTTTGGTCTAATTAAATCTTATCAGACCACAGTATTATTTTATAGTGAAGTCATTACAGTTTCATAATTGTTGAGAGATGTGTATTGATAGGCCAAATTACAAGTGACAGATGTTTTAGAATAAGCGCCACTTTTCGACTTATTAGAAAAGGAATTACTATTTGAAACATGGAAGATATTGGTAAAACCAATGGTTGTCTTAAGTCCAGTCCTCCTAAAGCAGGTATGTTTATTCATTTTTACGTTTATCACAAGTTATAGCGTTGCACATTTTGACGTTCATATAAATTACCCGGCCGAGTTATGAAGTAGGTCATGTAACCGTACTTTTCTGAACACTTTTCGCGCGTACTTTAGTTTTTAAATGCTGCTAATGAAATATGTGTTCAGAATTAATTGTAATAATTTATTTAATTCACCAAAAATCATGAAACAGCCTTAATTAATGCATTAAATGTAGGGTCTTCGTGGATATAATTGGCATTCATATGACATCGTGTCGTGGTCGGGTTATAATCCAAACATCAATAAGATTTTTCGGTCACAAATACACAGAATCAAACAAATGGAGGTAGTTGGATACATTTTACCCTAAATTTGAGCAACGATACCATGAACTATTGAATAGTAAGCAGCAAAAAAATATTTTTAGTCAAAGCTAAGTTGGGTTGTAATGACATGGCTTGTTGTTGTAACAAACAATTTAAACCTTATTTGTATTGCTAAAAAGACTACAATCGATAGCATTTTTAGGTTAAGTAGATTTTTAGCTAAATCTTATTCAGAACCCAGTTTCCCCGAACAAAGGGTTGGATTCATGTCTTACCATCTAAAGGGAAAAAATGTATTTTTTATATTGAATAAATATGGATTACAAGACTTGTCTGCTATGCAGCTGGTGTAAGATTTTTATTTCAAAATGGAAATTTATATATGTATATTCTTCATTATTCACTAGCAGGCTGGTGCTGGTTGGCTATGGGCACAAAAAATACCTAATAGTTATTTGTTTATATTACCAGAACTTGCTTTTTTTAAACAATGCACTCATAAACATCGAACAATGACTCTATCTTTTCTGGAATGCCTTAGCATTCTGAGACCGTTTCCATGAGTGATGTCTAAAGTTATCTTTTGATACCTTTTATTTATTCTGTACTATGGTAGAGAATAATTACTAAATAGTATATAATATTATTATTTATAATGCTTTAAAAAACTATTCTGTTAAAATGGTCAGATAAAGTCAGAATTTCTAAAAATCTAAATTAGCCATATCAGACTTTTTGGACTGTAAACTTGCTTCAACCCCTGCAAGTGTAATGTCTTTTTGAAGTCTGCTAAAAATAGTAAATAGTTACTGGTTCTATTCTAGTGATGTTGATTCCAATCATAGACATGTCCCAACTTGTTACATATTATTGGCCATTATAATTTAGGCTTTACAACCATGAAGTTAAAGTTCAATTTCAATAAGTTTTACTAAGTCAAGGAACCTTGACTTTGAAACACCTACTATTTGAATTATTTTTATTCCAATTAGTTTTTTTTACTCATCTTAATGCAAAGATAGGCAGTTAGTACCTTAAACTATTTTTTTTAGGCAAGTTGCATCTTTGTCAAGTCATCAATCACATTTGTTTTAGGTTGTTGTTATTATTAGTTTTTAACTAGTTTGACGACTTAATTTGTGTAGTGGCAGTGTATTCTTTAGCGCACGCAATGCGTTCTGGGTTTGATTCCCGGTTCTAGCCAATTTAATAAACGCATTTTTCTAAATCTGGTAGATAATGTCTTATGGCATTTAATTCACCTAAAGTAAATAACTATTTAAAAGCTGTGCAATAAAGTTTTAATAAATAAATTAATTAATGTGCTTTGGTCTGGGTGTGCTAGGGGCTTCCAATAAATAAAGCAAAATTCATTGTGTTTCTGTAAATGAAAATGGTCACCGGTGCAGGTCAATTCCAAAAACTCAGTTTTCTAAATATTGTACTAGGTGCATAAGTCGTAATAATATAATATTTTGTGCCTATGTGCCTAGCCTATACCAGCAGTGGACGTCCTGTGGCTGTAATGATGATACAGTCGTAATGATTATTTTAGTTGCTTGATTTCCAGACCATAAAAAGTTGTGTTGTGTGCCGCAGGGTTAATAAAGGGTTTTCTACTAAAATTTGGCCACCACTTTTTTACACCTTTCACAGCTTGGTCAACATTAGGAACTATAAATATGTCATTATCATCATCAGACCTTGTAGATCCACTGAGTAATTTCATTATTTTGTTTACATCAGACTCTATGGATCCATCTGGCGGAGATGCTAATCCTACTGGGAATGTGTCTCAGACTCTGTTCCCGGACAGCCCAGTATACGAGCCAGAGGAGGACTTGGACTTAAACACTGGACAAACTGAGGAGGTATGAAATAAAATAGATTGATATATTATTATTAAATTCTTATACATGACTAAATATTTTGCCCAAAAAAATATTAATTCTTTGTCCTTTTATAAAAAAATATTCTTGTGTTATTGCTTGTTTTATGCATCTATGTACATCAGAAAGTTAAAAATAAATGTGAACACTTAATGCCAGTGCTGTCTTATTTAGCTATTATTATTGTGATATATCTTTAAATGTGACCAACCATACTGTTTATTTAAAGTAATTTTCATTACTTTATTGTACAGATTAATATCGTACAAAATGTGTGCTAAATGCCAATAGACATTCTCCCCCAGTCGATCAGGCTAAACAGAAATGTTTTGTGGGCGGTGGGACATAATGTTCATATTGTGATGAGTCCCTGTATATGTAAATCTACTTTGTTCAAGTTGATACTCGTAAGTAAGACGATAACAACGCTTTAATTTTGATTATATATTTTAGTATTTCGAGTTAAAAAAGTTAACAAATCAATTTGGACTAAATAGTAAAAGTTCTCTTATATTATCACCATTACATTTTTTTGGCCATTTTATGACACCGTAATATTGTGATCCTAAGTATTAATTTTTTTTAGGAAACAGCTAGTCCCCCTATAGACCCCGAAGACGCACCAGTTGCTGAGAGTAAAGGTATTTAGCACATTTCATCAGCAAACTAATTATTTTCAAATTTCATTAGTTCACTTATAAAATATTTTGTTACAGAAGACCAAACGACCTCTATAGCCAAAAGAAAACTAAGCGACGAACCAACTGAAAACAGCGCAAAAATTCAGAAACTCGACCTCACTGAGGCCGATTCTGCGATATCCTCTCAGACTCTCGACGATGAGGTCTCCAAAATAACTGGAGCCTCTAAACGCAAGCTAGAAAAACTTGAAGATTCTCTACCATCCGTCTCGCGGATTCGCACCCCAGTGCGATCGAGTCCCCGAAAAATAACCAAACGAAGCAATAGCGTTGACTTAGACAAACCGAAAACACCAAAGACACCTAAAACTAGACCAGCCAGTGCAGACATAACTAAATCCCGCAAAACCCCGCGTAACGTACAATTAGATAAACTAAAACCAGACCCTATAGCTGAGGAACAAGAAAGTGCCGGCAGCTCCAATTCGCGGCCAAGTGTAGAATTCGTAGCGGAAATACCCCCACCTAAAGTAGCCTCCGAAGAGAGCAATTCTGAACTCAACGACTCGCAAGATTTCCGTCTAGTCCTTTCACCGACTCCAGAAGAAGATAATAATGAAGAAAAACCCGTAGAACCAAACTATAGCAGCGACCCTGTCGTAGTCAAAGATCGAAAAGAGATTCTAGATCCAGGGAAGATTCACGAAACTCGAAGCGAGGGCTACACCTATCCAGATCAGAACAGCAATCTTTCCCAACCGCTAGCGAAAGAATTCACCAAAGATAAAGCTACTGATCAAGAGAGTACTGATAGCATTGGTTCCTTGAATTTGGAGAGTCCAGACCACGTTCCAAGTATGGCTTCGAAGTTGATTTCCAAACTTTCCAATGGAAATTCATCTACTCCTACTGAGTTGGCAGCACAGGACAAACACGGATCGGAGAATAGTGACAGTACTCCTGACATGGTTAAATTGAACGGTAACAAACTGAAAAGAAAGAACGAGTCATTCAAAAGCAGCTACTCAACTACACCATCCACTATTTCTCCTTTACAAAATGGTCATTCTTTACCAACTAGTACCCCTCAGATTCCAGTGTTTGATATTCATGTAAGCCACAATGAAGATTGTGAGTTCTTGTCCCTATATGTCGTAAGAATAGACAATGATCTCAGCATGGACATGTATAAAGAGTATCAACGAGTTTCAAAAAGGTTCACAATGGATGGTTATCAAGCAGATGTGTCAGCTACCAACTCCACATCTAGTGTGACTAGTGGAGCTATGATATCTTTACCGAATCGAGCTTCGTTTTCTTCAACTATAAGTTCAATATCCACATTGAGTAGTCGAACAAGTGACGGCAACTTCTTAGTACCACAAGCACCGCGAAAGTCGGTAACAAATCCATCTACAACTGTGAAAGGGTATGATGCCCTGTTGAAGAAATTGCAAGAGATATTTTCTCATGTGCGGGACACATCAGAAGAGGCGAATAGGTCAATATCTGACGACAAAGTCTCTGTAGGAATTCAGACATCAATGTCTAGTGACTCCGCTTTGAGCAATGGCAATGCTAGTCCGGAAGAAGTAGGGAAATGCGACAAAGCAACTCCGAAGAGTTCGCTCAAGAAGTCACGAGTCAGAGGTCGACGGCACATAGCTGGTAAAACCAAACGGGCATTGTTACCCACACAACTTGAAGAGCCAGAACTGATGCACGGCATGAATTCTCCAGAAATGGTGCCAACTAACGGGGATAGTGGGAAGGAATCTCCCATTAAGTCTCCGAAAGAGGAGAAGCCGTTGTCAACTTTGGTGGCCACTCCTAAATCGGTTAGCAAACTGAAGCAAAAGCGGCGGCCGACTTCGCCGAGACCGGTGACTCCTGTTGAGAAAGTTGTAATCAAACCGGAGTACCCTGGCTTTGCGCCTGATACAGTCGTGCTAGCAAAATGGGTGGACAAGCGCTACTATTCAGGAAAAGTGCAGGAGATTACTGAGCCGAATAAATACTTGATCAAATTCGACGATGGGCAGACGAAAGTTCTTTTGGACGACTTTATAATTTTCGGGGATATGAAGACGCTGCCCTTGGATGGACAGTCGGTGTATGCGATGGTTGATGAGGAGCAGAACTATGAGCCTGGATTGGTGCTTGGTGTAGAGGAAAATGATAGCGGCACTGTTACGTACAAATGCACTACTGATGGGTAAGTTGCGAAACTGATATTTTAAAAGTATTCAAATTTAAAATGATCATTACTTTTTAACACAATTTCTTAATAACTATTAAGGCAATACAAACTATTCGTCTGTCCGGTAGCCAGTTTTTTTTTTTTTTTGAAAAGGCAAGGATAATATAATATAAAATAGAGACATGTACCTGTACAGGGTCACTGTTAAGACGAGGGAATCGCTGTAGCAAGTACTACCAATGAAAATATTTTTTAGTATGGGACTTAAAACGAGATCGAAAGCAAAAAGGTCACCTCTCTCTTCATACAAAATAGTCATTTACCTCGACGATAATTGAACGAAGTATCAATTATTTCGTCCGGTATCTTAATGGTCTGAATATCCGATCAAAGCGATGTTAAGTTAGCGTTTGAGCAGTCTTTCTCTAGAGTTGACCTTACTTTTCCCCCGTCTCATTCAAATATCCCTCACACAGAGACACTCTAGTCATGGTGACGGCTAGCGAGCTGTACTTAACAGAAGACCAGGCGCGCTCGCTGAAGGAGTCCGCGCGCTCGCGCTCCCCCACCACGCCCTGCACGCCGCGCAGCCGCCGCCACAACAGGGAGCTGGACTTGGATAATATTATACACGTATGTTTGAACCGTAGGGGACAAAATCCCTCACACAGAGACACTCTTGTCATGGTGACGTCAAGCAAGCTGAACCTTACGGAAGACTAGGCGCGGTAGCTGACAGAGTCCGCGCAGTCGCCGCCACAATAGGGAGCTAGACCTGGACAATAATACACAGGTATATATTAACCGTAGGGGACAAATATCGCCCTTCAGCTCGATGCACCGACGACCTTAGGAAGATGGCTGTCAGTGGCTGGATGAAAGAAGTGGGAGATCGTGCTCTTTGGCGCTCTTTGAGGTAGGCTTACGTCCAGTATGGACTGCAATACGCTGAGATGATGACGCGTTGGGCCAGCTGTACCTTACAGAAGATCAACAGGTATACAGGTATTTGATATACTATTTAGTCAAGTTTCATGGTCAATATTTCAGTCATAGAACATCCACTTCTGAACATAGGCCTCCCCAGTGACTTCCAGATTAACCGGTTGGAATCGGTCTGCATCCAGTGGCTTCCTGCAACCTTTACCAAATCGTCCGCCTTGTTCCCACAAGGCGGACTGTAGACTGATCCACATTATCAGTACTGATTAAGACGACCCATTGGCATAGTAGATCGAACATAAAAAAAAAACTCGCAAGCTATTTCTAAGATGACAATAAAAATACTATATCGTTTACAAACAAATTAACTTTAGCCAATGTCAAGGTGACGGACAATCAACGAGATAATGACCTAAATAGCTATGCGATAGTGCGATACGCTGACATTGACGCCTTCCGGTAATCATGACGACGATAATAGTGCCGTTTGGAAACTAGAAAACGGGTCAAGTGTGCGTCGGAATTTTAGATCGGGTTCTTTTTTATCCTGGGCATCTACGGAAGACCAGCGTCGTAGCATTAGTAATATGCTCCGACATATGCTGAGTAGATACCTTTTCAGTATCATGTACCGTTGTATACATATAAGTAAATAACACTGTTATCATTTTTTTTTTAATTTCCTGTAACTATATTGTATGCTATGCATGATTCTGAATAAACGATCTTCTATTCTATTCTATTCTGTGAACTCTGTATTATAATTAAAGTAAATAGCTGGCAGTACACTAATTGTCATAACTCGATGTGCCAGGTTATGAATCTGGGAGGTCATCTAGCTCACAGTGGCGGGCATTATTTATTTCAGGTATACCTAGTTCAGAAATCAGAGACTTCATAATATATCTGTGAAAAAATATTTATTCATTAAAGTTATTATATTATTATTATTATTTCGAGGTAGGCAGTAGATACTTACTTAAGCGTTTTATTGATGAAAATCAGTGATTTTTTGTAAGTACCTACTGCCTACCACATTTAATTTATCGGATAGGCACTGCCTAATTGCCTATATGCACCGCACGCCCCTGCTAGCTCACCCAGATTTATTTAACTAACCCAAGTTAATCTATATATATAAAAATGAAACCCGTTTTCCGTTGTCACGGCATCACGCGTGAACGGCTGGACCGATTTCGCTCATTATTTTTTTTTTCGTTGTGTTTGTTATTGACAGGAGAAGGTTCTTATGAAATAAAAATATAAGAAAAAGGCGCGGAAAATTAAAAAAAAAATACAAATCTAAAGACAACGGGAACGAAGTCGCGGGCAACAGCTAGTTTAAAATAAAAAAGATTTCTTAATTGACACAAAACTGAAAATTAATCTCGGGATCTTTTGCGTTCAATTCAAACATCCTTTTTTAGCCACGATTGTGTTGTAATGAGTCTAAAAGTAATTTAACAGAGATGTAGTTACTGAACCCGGAGATAACGAGAGATGTCAAATGAAAACGTGTGACATCCATCCAATAAGTGAGTTCACAAATAACGCGTAGACATAATATTAAATGTAAAATAGTTAACTATTGTTGAAGCCTACAGCGCCTGTCACTTTTCTCACTCTACTAAACTCATAGTTCAACGTAATTTCTGATATCTTTTATAAGGTTTTTTTAGGTTGTTTAACTTCTCAAACCACTTCATAAAATCGCACTCTGATCTGGAAGCTACTCTAAAATTGGTACTTATACATTTTTAATTAAATGACATTTTAATTTAACGTAAACCGAGTTCAATTAATGGAATTCCACTGCGCGAAGAAAGCGTAGACAAATCTTTCGTGCCTATCTATACCTACCTGTTTAGATCGTTTTCATTTAGCGATTTCCCATAACCCACTTAAATTGTATTAAACCAGTAGGTACTTTAATTAAATTGCATAATATAAAACAAAATGTATTTCTTTTTTGTAGGGCCCTCGCAGCGCTCGGAATCGGGACAAGGGTAATTCTAGCGCAAAGAAACGAGTGGCTTCACCGAAGAGTCCCAAAGCATCTACCTCAGGTAAGAATACTGAAATTGTTACATTGTTTCCAACATTTTTGGAATTAACTGAATTGAGATAAAAAGGCAAGAGTATAACACAATGCGACATCTATCGAAATTAATGTGAAGTGTGGTGTCCCTTTGGTTTGATTGTTAGAAGAATGGATGTTATGTGGGATACGGAGTGTAACTGTGTTAGCTAAATTTTACATATATTTGAAATTCCTGTGTTATCAAAAATAATCAATTGCCTACTCTTTGATTTGAGTACCTAAGTATAGTATATATAGTAGTAAGTATATGTAGTGTCGATTTGAGCAAATATTTTTTGGAATATAATATTTTCCAAAATAAAACGTTTGCTATTTAACATTTGTAAAAACTTGACAAATTAAAATTTTTCCAAATGATAATTGGACCAAATGAATTCTGTGCGAAATCGGGAAGTGAAATTTGACGAAAAAAAATTTGGCCAAATGGAAGGATACCAGAATGGACACTTTATTTGTGATTGTTTGATACACGGGTACGGGCGGATTAACAAAAAAACAAAATTATTCAATTCGAAATGTTTTATAGCGTATCGTATTTTAGTTTTTGGATTCGGATAATAGGTATTCTGATGATTTGATTCATATCCGAGATTTTAGGCATTTCATCCACATAAGGCCAAGAAAGGAAGTCGAATTTGTTACTGATATACGTAATTTATTTATATTTATTACAACAGGGTTGAAAAGCGCAAAGAGTACGCCTGTAAGCCGAAAGCGTCTCGCGAGCGAAAGCAGTGAAATAAGCGAAAGCAGCAACTCCGCACCGCCCGTGCGTTTAGAAGAAGTCGCCGGGGTAGAGCCAGAAGTTCAGCGCACGCCCAGGAAGATCGACGGGGTCAAAGGTCAGTGACCCTTTTTGGTGTGATAACGTCTTATAAATCGATGACCGGCTTCACGCATGAAAAAATTACGTTCCGGGTGCGAGCGAGAGCGCGGAATAAGCAATGAGAGGCACGATCGGCCTTAGCGTTCGGCTTGTGACGCATCTATCTCTTTTCCACTCCATCGGGCGATGCGTCCGAGTTTTCTTATGTCGTTATCACGTAAAATTAACGTCCGTAAACCGACAACCATTCTTTTTATACATCTAGGATATTATGCTATTACGCAATCCATACCAGCCAAAAGGGTAGCCAGAGGTTATGTGAAACTTTAGACCTCAAAGTTCCGAAGCCCAAACCTGACGTTGTCCTCCGGTGCCATTGAGTTAGAACTGCGAGCTATCGCCCCGGGAAAGCCCTGAGCATTCGTCTACAGTTTCGCCTCTAGCTGTGACTCGCTGGAGGTCAGTGACCTTAGTGTGTTAGCCTATTGCAGTCCACTGCTGGATGTAAGCCTTCCCAAAAAATGTCCAAAAGCATGTTTAGTCAGTGCGCTACTTGGCAAGGTCAATTCGAGTAAGGGTATATACACACATATTCGGGCCGGAATTGTCGATTCGGCAGTATAAATGTCAAACAACAATGCCGACCTGAAACATTCTACTACTTTACATCCCTATAGATGTACGATTTTGCCGCCGGACTCCAGTACACAATCACCGTACGCTAAAATGTAGGACTAATATTAAACACATATCTAAATTCATTTGTGGTGCATGGTGGCAGTATGCCGAGTTCGGTTAAACATAACAATCAGCTCGCATATATTTATTTTTTATTTATTTTATTAGGAAATTCAACAGCATTATTAAAACGACCCTTGCAAAATAAATATATCATTCCAGTATTATTGTTTCCAGCCGGTCCCCTCCAGCTCAAAGGAGCAGCAAAACAGAACATCGGCAAGAAGAACTCCAAACTCACGAAGTTTGAAAACGACGAAGATACGGTGACTCAACTTGGGCCCATCCCGGCTGCGGACACGAAAATGTTTGCTGGATTGCACTTCTTGCTCACTTGTACCGATACGCCTAGGAGAACGAGGGAGAAGGTACGAAACTGACTGATTAATTAAGGCTAGAACAAAACAGACCATGATCAGTAACAGCGCGATCGTATAATCGATCGGTTTTCTTTTTAAACTTGGGCCCATCCCATCCGCGAATAACAAACTGTTCGAAAGACTGCACCATGTTCCTTTACTAAAAAATATTTTGGATATGCTGTTCAGAATTGATATAAACGCAAAAGGTTCAAGTAACGGTTCAATGATGTCATGCAAATAAATACATATTTAAGAAGGCATATAAATTTTTCCATGGGGCTGCAAAAATTAGAGTGAAACTTCGATTTTAAACAATGTAAATAATTAAAATATAAACTTTTCGTCTGAAAGGAAATGACAGTTCTTTCAGAAACGCGAAACCAAAAGCCTAAAAAAAAAAATTTCTTACGTTGCTGGCCAGTTTAAAGTCGTGGTTCAAGAAAAAATTGTCTGATCGACGCATGACAGTTTGCGACGAAATCTTAACGTTACTTGTAGTGACGTAGCCAATTCAGACGTCACAATATTGATTTTAATTCCCAGAGCCAAAGCCACTACTCATCAGAGGAAGATGGCGAAACAATCAGCGCGGCAATGGCGGGCGCTAACGCGGAAGACGTAGTGTTCTGCGGCCGACCCTTCAACAAGGAGCGACTCAAGGAACAGATAGAGGCGGGCGGCGGCGTGGTGTACAGGTATAGCGTCTTCTGTCTCGTGCTGTCTCTCCTTGTCAGACAAGGACAGCATATGTATACCGTTCTGCGGCCGACCCTTCAACAAGGAGCGACTCAAGGAACAGATAGAGGCTGGCGGTGGCGTGGTGTACAGGCTAGTTAGTTTAGCTGGGCAGTTTCCGCAGTTAGCCTCTTGATAGGGCCATTGTGCGTGCTGCATCTTTTTTTCCGTTACTCCAACCAGCCTAGGTCATCCCAGAAGGTCAGCAGCCTTTTCAGGCTCAGAATGAACCTGGTGATTGGAGAATCCATGCTCGTTGTTCTGCCACGTTCCCGCATTCCATAAGGACGTGTTGTGTCGTTTCTTCTGCGTCCATGCATCCTCTGCATATGGGGCTGCCTGTTACACCTATGTTAAACAGGTGTTTGTGTTAAGAACCTTTTGATCATTTGACACCATTGACACTTAATTTTTACCTTTTTTCCTCCAGCCACTTCGACGACGTGCCAAAGAACAAGTATTCCGTCTGCAAACTGATCGCGCCCCGGCCCTGCCTCACCGCCAAGTACATCCAGTGCCTAGCGGCCGACATCCGCGCCGTGACACACGGGTGGATCATCGAGAGCTGCATCAAGGGAGAGCCAGTGGACGTGGAGCCTTATCTACTACCGGCCGGGTGGTCGCTGCAGAAGCAACAGCATATTGATTGGGTAAGAACCTCTTAATTACATGGAAAACTTCCTATTTAGTAGTGTTTAGAAACGTAACTTAGCGCTGTGACCTATGGGTGGGTCATCGTACCTTAGACCAGCGCCGGTCATAAGATACTGCATCAAGGGAGAGCCAATGGATGTCAAGCCTACTGTTGGCTGGTTACGCTTCCGAAGCAGTAGCATATTGACTGGGTAAGAAGCTCATACACGATAAACACTGCTAAATACATTTAGTTTCTTTCCGCGGATGTTAAGTGCCGTGACCCACGGGAAGGTCATCGAGAGCTGCATCAAAGGAGCGCCAGTGGACGTGGAGTCTTACCTGCTGCCGGCCGGGTGGTCGCTGCTGAAACAGCAGCATATTGATTGGGTAAATAGTGAGATGAATGCACGATAAACACTTATTTAGTTTCTTTCCCCGGACATTCGCCGTGACCCATAGGGTAAGTACCCTAGGGAGGGGTACTGCAAAATACATTTATTTTCTCGCCACGGATATTTCGACGTAACCCACGTAGTCATGGGTATGCTGAAATTTTGCCATTTCTGACAACTTACTTATTTTTTAGCTGACACTTTGAGTTTTTGTCGCCTTGCATACCTGACATTGGGTTTCTAACTTCTGCAAGAATCGGTATCTTGCGTGGTAAGTGCAGGAAATATGCCTGCATATCGACTATATCTTAGAAATTTTACTTGCTATTATACTTTATGTTTCCCGTTGCGTAAGTATCTCTATAACAAACGAAATTATACACAAATAAATCTACAAGCAAAAGCAGACATTTAATAATCTATTCCATTCCAGGCCCCGTCATCAGGCAAGCGTAACACAAACTTCTTCAAAGACAAACTCATCCTCCTCTGCAGCGACAACGACAACACCTTCCTCAAATTCTGGGACCGAGTATGCACCCTGGCCGGCGCCAACACCCGAGTGGTCAGTGCGGATGACCCCAACATGTCCGGGGCCATAGCACTGGTCACCGAGTGGGACTGCCCGCACGAAGTACAGAACAAAGCGAACCAAGACAATATCCCCCTTGTTTCAACCCACTGGGTCATCCAGTGCCTCATCGAAGCCAAGGTCCTTGACCCCAACGGTCATGCCAACTTCTCATTTGCATTTACGGAGCAAGAATGATCCTGGGACTTTAAAAAATACCTCATAATACGTGAATATTGACACTTGAGGTTGCGATAGTGACGCTTAGTTATAGTGAAGTGGTTTATAAAGTGGACAAGTGTGAAGCTTGGGAATAGAAAGATGTGTAATGTTAAGTATTTCGACATCTATATGATTGGTAGGGTTGAACCTTTCTGGTTTTGATTTAGGAATTAAAAAATATTATTATTGTATTTCAAATGACAGCTAAAACTAAACAGTCTGACATCAAACAGTCATAAATATACATAGTCCTATGACTATGTATATTTATGACTTGTAGACCTATGTCTACAAGAAATATTTGTGTTTTGTGATTTTAAATTTTTAGGTAGTTAAATTTTATAAATTGCTCATAATTTATGAAACATGTAATAAAAACCAACCATGTAATAAATTAGTTCCAAATGAAGCACAATAGATCTGAAATATTGTCAGCAAAAATGATCACTAAAATCAATCGATTATAAATTGTTCATTACCAGTGAGACATCATGCTAAGAATATAAAACCATAATGGCAATTTACAAAAGTTAGTGTTAAGAAAATATGTTCAACCCTTGATCAATTGAAATCGTGAAAGACAATCTTGTCACTAATATAAATTAAATATTATTGACTATGTACCTGATTCAACAGGCCCATTCTAAACGATCTGCAGGTATACTGTGTTATATCTTAGCTATTAAAAATTAAGGAAAATGTGAATGTTCTAATGATCTATTCTTATAAACTCTTATATACTTCTAATGTTGCTATGACAACAAATCTATGTTTTCTTGTATCAAAGAATTTCACCGCTACGGTGTTGATATGTTTAAGGTTATATGGCGGTAAGTATTAAAGCTTGATTAATGTATAAATGGAATTAAAATTATACATAAACTTACTATTATGAGAAAAAGATTCATGTGAATAATAGTTTGGAGTTAGATAATGATGTGTTTTATAGACATTGGATTTATTCAAAAGTTAGAATTTAAATATTGGTGTAATCTTGCTATTATTCATATTCCCAGTGTATTATTTATGTAGTAACTTAAAAAACCTTAGCTAAAGGGTACTGAATTTTTGGTCTACCTTGAATGGTCAATATAATTACTAAAATTGTAAGTAAGCATATTTGCTGTTTCTCATAAGTATAAATAAGCATTTCTATAATTGTGATTGTGGTACAAAACTAAGTTTTGAATGATTTGCATTTTGGTTACAAGATAAAATAATATTGGTGTGATTCGAATATTTCTGAAACTCGAAGATTCTTTGTGATTCAGACTCAAGGGCTCCGTTATATATAGCCCGTCACCATGACAACGTGTTAACTTTTCACGTTACGCCAAGTTATTGACTAGTAGGAAATTGTGATTTATAGATAGGAAGACAAGTCATATTATTTGAGTCTCTTTGTCGTTTGGTAAGAAAATATTGCAGGAATGGAAAAGAGACACACTTTTTTGCATTGGTATTATTATTCCAGGTAATATCAATGGTAAAATGTGAGTAATATTATATAAGAACATGTCCTAGGGAAAAATATGGTATCTACAAAATTAGGCTTGTAACTTTCTATGTCCAATTCACTAAGTATGGAAATGTATCTCAAAAACATTTTTATGTTTGGAGAAGGGTACAATTGATTTGTGCGACTTAAATAAGTCTGAATTTAGATTAGATTAGCCTATTATTATAATTGTGTGTAATAATATTGGTCTCATTTAAACATAATCTCTAGCTAGAGTTACTGTATTTTCTTGTCAGTTTTATTTGATAAAAAAAAATTGTTTTGCTTTTGTTATGAACAAAGCTTATTTTTTATTATTTTATCGGAGGAATATTTAACGTGGACATTTGCAAAATATTTAAACTTTTTATATTCCTTCTATAAATTTATTTAGTATTCTTAAAATGTGATTGGTGGTGAATAGTTTGACTTCGCTCGTGATATGTTTATAGGAATGGTACTTTCTAATTTGCTTTTAAAAATTAATTATGTAGAATGACTTTTTGTATATATTTTTTGACATGGAAGCAGTATTTTTCTTAATTCTATTGACTTCGCGTCACAAAGTAGCTTATACTAGCATAGTATTGGGTGTTATTGTTTAATATTCTACATCATTAAACTGTGCTATTTTTAATGATCGATGCTTTTTGGGCCATTCGGGATTTTATCAGTGATGGGAAAGTACGAAAATAAATTGCTTTGTACGTCTTGTATATACCTAGTATAATAAGTGTTGATAATGTAGGTTATAGCTGTATAACATGACTGACAGGAGAGTCATACTACAAAGTCTAATACTTAATTAACGCATAGATACAAATTCAACAGAAATTCATAAACTGTATTTGACTCGTAATATTTATGTATGTAATTAACGTTTCGAAATTATAACAAGATAATATTAAACTTTTTGGAAACATTTTAATTAGTATTTTAACGAAGTGTGAAATTTGGATCATCCTTTGTCGAATACCTATGAATTTCAAAAACTCATAGAATTGATGTGAATTTGTGTTATAGTGACTATCGTCGAATTTAATGCATTTATTGACCGACTTCGATTAAAGAGGTCCTCAGTTCGTCAATATGTTTTTACCTCGAGCTATTTGTTTGTAAGTTAACACAACAAAGTTTGTGTTTTGGCATTTTGTAGTTTTTATTTTATTTTTATATTATTTTGTTTTTGTTATGTCGTCGTAATTACGTTGTAAGATTATAAGGAGTCATGGTAGAAATGTAATGTGTAAACTATGGTAAATAAAAACTGTGGACACTTGAAGAAAACTGTTTTTTTCTCTACTACCTTATGGCTCAAACACAAAACTGCCATGCGACGTTGCATCGCAAAAGTCTACACACGAATGCATTTAAAATCTATGCAGTTTTCTGCGTTGCGAATTCGCATCGCACTGAATCGAAGTTTTGGGCTCATAGTCGCTTTTAGGGTTCCGTATCCAAAGGGTAAAACGGGACCCTATTACTAAGGCTCCGCTGTCCGTCTGTCACCAGGCTGTATCTCACGAACCGTGATAGATAGAGAGTTGAAATTTTCACAGATGATGTATTTCTGTTGCCGCTATAGCAACAAATACTAAAAAACAGAATACAATTAATATTTAAGGGGGCTAGCATACAACTAACGTGATTTTTTTTGCTGTTTTTAAGAAAATAGTACGGAACCCTTCGTGCGCGAGTCCGACTCGCGCTTGCCAGTTTTTTTATGTACCTATTACAAATATTTTAATGAAACTCCCATCTTACATTCAGGAGCAGAACTACTATTGCAAACAAGAACATACATAGTTCCACAAATATGTTTCAGATGGCGTTACGAGTATTTAGGTGCGGTGATGTTGGAGATTCTAAAACATTTTTTTGTTGCAGATAGAAGTTGGATTAGAAATTGCTAGGTCTCTACAAAGATTACGAAGAATGCCATTATTTTAGCCCTGACACTGCTTACTGATCATGTAAACTCCAACTGCGCCAAATTCGTATACGAATTCACAAGAATCGCAAATGAACTCCTAGAAATTGTATCTACGATTCTTAGGATTTCGTATGCGAATTTTGGAATTTGAACGCATAAAAATCCACCCCCAACACCTAAATAAGGGCTTCTTGCGTCGTTGCTAAACATTAAAACTGAACTAAAAACGCGCATACGATATATCTTCATATCCATTGATGTAAAAAGTAAAGATACGGCTGACAGAACAAATCGCCTTGCATTTCCTCCATACATGACACACTAACCCCATCTGTTAGACTTTGATGTCAACTGTCAAATAGCAACCTTGTAAGAGCGGCTTAAAATGAAAAAGGAACTAAGAAAAAAGTTTTTATTGCACAGATGTTATATTTAAAGTAGTGTCAGAGTAAATAAAACTTTTTGCTTTTTCAAATTAAATACGTCAACATAAATTAAAGTAAAATAAAATAATCTTTATATGCTTAAACACGGTATGCATAGGTGTTTTAAAATGAACGTGCCAAGCATGTTTAGCCAAAACGAGGCATGCAAATTAAATATAAAATTGAACTAAAATTAAATATAAAATTGAGTCTAAAATTGCATTAAATTAAATAGATGTCAGTCATAACATAATTATGTTGAAATTAATATTGATTATTTAAAAAAACTCCTTTATGGTAGGTATGTAAGATTAGCCACTTATTCAGTTTTGTTTTAAATTGATTATTATTCAATGTTTTGAATTCATTAGTAGGTATATTATTGAAGATTTTTTTATACTTATTGTCATGCAGCTTTCTTTTATACTGCATTGTTATTAAAGTTTTAGTAGTACCAGGATATTTTGATTTCTTGTGTTCCGTGGATAAATGTCAAATGCCCTATTAAAGATATGCATAATTTGCATTACAAATACAGATGTTTCAAATATATACAGGGACGTCAATGTAAGTAATTACAATTGTGCAAATAGAGGACGACATAATGTTCGTGGAGGGACACCGCATATTGGTCTTATGCATCTTTTTCTGGCAATAAAAGCTCTATTTATATTAGTGCTATTGCCCCACATCAGTAAACAGTAGCGTAATTTAGAACCTACAATGCATGATAGGTAGCAATCGCATTTTTTGTTACAGATCTAACCTGCTTTAAGGCATAAATAAACTTGATGACTCTATAAGGATAGGTCCAGATCTGGCGAACGCGCCACGAATGCGCAGGTCGCGCGCAAGCTGCACACGCGTGGCACGCGATCCGTTACTGCTACCGATTGGTGCGTCTCCTTAGCGCAACTCATGCAAGACTTGTACCGCACGCGCGAGCTGCGCGCGTGCGGTTCTGGTTCACATTCAAGCCAGTGCGCAGCTCTTGCCAAAGCTCTTACCTGCTGTACATACGATATCTATATGCGTTTTCCAATTCACGTCTTGTTCTATAGTTAAACCTAGGAACTTCGTTTGTTTTACTTCGTTAATTTTCGTGTCTTTAGAATGAATATCAATAAATATAAATGTATTTAAGTACCTATGTTTGTAAATGTATTTAAGTATGTTTATAAATGTATTTAAATATGTTTATTATCTGTATCTAGTCGCAATAGCACAAGATTTGCTTAGTTTGGCTAGATAATTGAGTGTTTGTGGATACAATTTATTTTTATATACGGAATCATACCTTAAAACTTAAAAAAAAAACGATATCAGATAATTTATATTTTTATTTATTACATTTCACTGTCCTTCGAATAAAACATTTTTTTTAAACTTTTACCTTTTGTTATTTTTGTCATGTTTTCAATTTTTAACTCATAGTGCATCACGTAAACTTAAAATAAGTATTCAATAAATTATCATAAAATAAAATATTTATATTACATCGCATGTACTGGACTGCACTCAGTGCACTGTGAGCACTATTATGGCTATACTATAAGCATACAACTAATGCACGCCGCTACAAAGTTGTATCGGTTTTGCACGGTAAATATGGCGTTGCTTCGTAAAATTGAAAAAGAAGTTAGAAAATTGTTAAAGTAATGTAAATAAGTTTAGTGTTTATCAAATATGCGGCTTATTGGTGAGAAGTAATATTAGAATTTGTTTTAATGACCTTTCTGTCGTAATTTAAGCAACCTTTCAGTAAACATCTAGGCATTTTTATTTTTTCATACAAATGTCAGATCCCGATGACCGCCGACCACTGACTACGTCACATCGGCCTCGGTCGGGTCATTTTCGGGTCTTTTTAGGTCCAACACCCAGACGTGTGGTCCGCCCTGTCCTTACGAAGTAATATATAAGTCAATGTTCATATCTTTATAATATTTTTCAACACAGTTGCTCGTAAATTGACTCTTATAGCATCGTTTTTAGTTTCATAATTCATCATATTACGCACTTGTGCTGTAATAACATTATAGCACTAGTGCGGTAATGTAAACTTTTTAAAAAAAATCCAGCAAAAGTTTATGTCTAAGAACATTGAATATTTTACCAATATTAAATTATTTTAGGGTTAAGATGACAAATAAATATTTCATTTTATCAAATTGTATATTAATAAACACAAATTAACTTAACTATCATTTTTAGAAACAATAACTTATATTTTATTTAATTTTTTAAATTGCACCTACTCCGGCTGAACAGCCAGTTTTTCCTATGCCACTATTGAACCTGCGCGCGCATCGCAATTGCGGCGCGCGAAAAAAACAAAACTTACGTGCCATTTTCCCTAAATATTTGGTAAAGTTGTTGCTGTGTGGTTAATTACTATCAAAAATGTCTACTTTAAATAGTGAAGACGAGTAAAATGTTATTCACCCCGTCGGAAATACTTATACTTATAGACACGAAACGCAAGTAATATCCTGTTGCCGCCAAAATCCAGAGAAAAAAAGCAAAAAAAACGAAGAAGATATTTTAGATTTTAGTTTGGTTTTTTCATCGCAATTGTGTTGAAAAACGTCGTATGGAACTCGTGTGCATTGATTATTATACACGAGGCATTATTTGTATCATAATGTAAGTACTATTACCTAATAATTTTTTTTTTGTATCGTGTATAGGTAGTATATACCTATATAACCGACGATAGATCAGGCAATCAAACTGGTAATTTAAGTAGCTCACGCTAGTGCGAGGTCACCATCAAGAACTTCTAAGAAGAGATAATCTTGTAAACTTTCGCGTTGCATTATAACTAAAACTTATAATTTCGGGCATTGTCATCGGCCTGGAATCCAGTGATTAATAAGTGTAAACCGCGTGTGTCGCCTTTATCAATTAACATTAACCCGGATACTGTGAGTGTGGTGTGTCGCACTGAACCTACTGACTCTAGTTCAAGTGCACAACCTAATCTGTGTGCACAACAAATATCGGAGAGTTCGAGGGTAGCAAAGGAACCGGCCGCCCGATGCAGACGAAGACGCCGCGCACCAGTCCCCTCGTGACCACGACCGTAGCATCACGGTCGAAACGTCGAGGAATGTAAGTAGTATCAATACTACTACATACTATGGTACGTCGCGTTTAGACCCGTAATTATAAGTTTTAGTTCTAAGAAGAGAGCTGTCATCGTATTCATGACTGCCCGGGCAGACGCCACTGGAAGCGACTTCTACAAGCGTTGTAAACCCACACTTCTGTGGTCATTTAATCTCTTGCGTTAGTCAAGCGCTTTCATAGTTCCAATACTTAACTTTTTGACTGTTAAGAACTACGACTTGGAAATTGAGGTTTTTGCGAAGTAATGCAGCCGCCTGAGACAGCAAAATTTCTAACGAGTCTCGTTTCCTATTAGTCTTGAAATCTAGTCTTTATCAAAACTTTTGTCATCTCACTTCAACTAAAGCTATTCAAAACACAATGACCCGCTCGTTTCAGCGTTTGATATAAAAACGAGTATTTATCGTCGGAAACAATACATTCACTGTATGTGACCTGGGGGTGAGACGATACTCAGATACTCAAAAGTGTATCACTTAACCCTAGGCCAGCTATAGGGCCAGGTTTAAAGGTTACCTATATAAAAGCAATACTATAATGTTTTGTAAAACCAGTGTGTTTGAGGCGGTTGGTTGTTCAAGGACTCTTGGGAGTTACTTACTAGTCCTGAATAATTGGAAGTACTTACCTATCATTCATTGAGCTAGCCAGGAGGAGAGTTAGTGTATGTGTCCTAATTTTGTGCGGCATTGTGATAACCCTGAATGGATTTAGTGTCATTTGTAATGAAAACTAGCAAGATATATAAATAAAGTAGTGATGTTTTAGAATAAGTTAAAAAACCTTATCGAGTTCTTATGTGATTAAATTGTACGTGATGCTACTTGGTTATGAGTATGAGTGACTAATAGGGTAACTTGAAGCTAACGCTTGTTTTTAAAATGCATTATGTTGTTTAACGTATCCCACTATCTAATAACGCGGGGGCTTCACCTGTGTTTAATGCCATTAATAAGTTACGCTATTTCATATAAATATCGTAATTATTAATGGCTTTCAACGCAGGTGAAGCCCCTGCATAAGAAAGACGTCCTTAATTGCTGTCACCTGTAAAATCGTACCTTGCCTACTGATTTTAATTTGAAATTAAGAAGCCTAGTTACCAAAAATCGGTTGAATACGATTGGATAAGAGGTACACTAATCGCCTATGAGCTTTTATTTAGTCGCCTAGATTCTTTTCGTAACGGCCTAAGATTTTCACTTGGTCTTGACTTCAACCTGTATTCGAAGAGCCGTAAAACAAGTTAGATAAATAGATTGATTCTTGTTTTCTTTTTTTATTTACGTTAAGTATCTATTTCTTTCGTAACCCATAATGGCTAAGAACAAATTGTAATTAGGGTTGACTATTATTATAGCAAGCAAAGGTTGGGTAAGTGTTGGTAATGATTTTGTTCATTTACTGTAAGGAATTTATTCGTTTGTTTGTATCGCAGCCAAGAAGCAAAGTTTATCAACAGGGTTAAGTATTTTGATAAACAAACTGATGACGAGGTCTGATGAAATGTATTCTATAAATTATAAGTAGGTAGGTAAACGTAGATTGTAGTAATGTGTATGTATATCACCACCATCATCAGAGAAGCACATTGGAAAACACATAACAATAGAATTTATCTGACAAAATCACATCATAAATAATATGAAATGTTTGTGGTCAGGGAATCAGGTTATTTTTTTAAACGTCACTTTTGAAGCTGACTGTACTACGTTCAGAAATCAGAATTGACCACTGTTCCACAATCCTCATTTATAATTTTCTGATATAGGTATTCTTTTGTTTCTATAGTGGCTTGCATGACCGTAGCCACTCTCTGCGTAAATACTTAGTTAAGTTAATATTGATATTAGTTTTTAAATTAGGTATGTATTTAATAAACTATTTTGATATTTAACACAGTCAGTTTTTTTATATAAAATATATAAACTGCTTCCTTTTTTACGATCTTAACTAGAATAACATTAATTTGTACAAGTTCATTTTACTCTTACGTATCAACTACCTACTCGTATTTAAAGTATTCAGTAGGTTTTTATTTTGTTTTACAGATCCTATATTAAAAATACAATAATAGGTTCTATAATGTAGTTAGGTACTTGTGGAAATTCACGGTGTAAAGTTCGGGCAGAAAGTACCTAAGTACCAATTTATACTGTCTTTGGGATGCACGATATGTTTTTGGAGCGCACACCTCTAAAACCCTGCGCACAGACTTTTGATTGATCGATAATTTAATCGGTAATTGAATTAGAACATTTCCTATTACATACAGGGTTACACTTGCAAAGGGGTGCCAAATTTTCAGGAGTGACTCAGAATCAGAAACATAATCGAACTATGCAAAGAAAAAAAAATCACATTTTATTATTCCTATCCACTGTAAAAAATCGTCCGCGTGGATACTTTACCTCATTCATGGAAAAATACGCACGCACGATTATCTGCGTAACGTAAATTATATCGATTATCGACCGATTGAAATTTGTTTAGTGTGCGCATTCACAGCTTGAGTATTCACAAACTATCGTTCGATTAAAAAGTCTTTGGCGTGATCTTAGTCTCGACCAAGATTGCCGTCGAAAACTAATACGTAGAAACCTGAACATCTTTACTATACCTACTAAAAGCTATGTTGTAAAGACGTATAGAGGACAGCGATAAAAGTTATATTTATAATAAATGGCCGCCTGTTTACTTCTCTCTTATCGCCGAGATAAAGTGAGTTATGAGATCATGCGCAGAGAACTGGACAGACAATCGTTTTGTAGTAAAAGATATTTTTGTTTAGCATTTACGTCATAATTAGTTACTTTTATTGCGTCTTTAGATAGTATCTAATTGACTCTTAAAATCAGTCAATTTTTACGAGAAACTTTTATAGGTGCCTACTCCAACTGCAAAACATATACCTTACCTCAACTCTAAAATGATACTCTACCACGTGGTTTAATCCGGATCGGTGAAGATAAATGTTGCGACTGTAAACCTTACTCTCAGATGTAATGGCGCCTCCTCTTCGCGCCATAAGATAAACAAACCCGTAAAAAATCTCCTGTATAATACCGCAAGCAAAGATATTAAAAACCTTAACTAAAGTCACCAACCACTTTATTCACTCAAAGTCAATACATTAGCACCTCATCTCAAGAGACAAGAGGGAGATTCCTCCAAGCCCCTAAAAACCGTACTTTTAGGGAAACAGTTCCCAAGGGAGCGGTTGTCAAGTGTTATCTGAGCGGAGCTAAAAAACTGGTGGTGATAATAAGTGCTTATGATACTGGTTATGGCAAGATGAAAGATAAGGTTATTGAACTGGGAATAGTCTGTGATTGCATCGGTTTTTGTTGTTTTGTGGGTTTTTTATGGCGTTTTCAGAAATCGCAAAGTAAGTATACCTATGCTGTAGAGACTGGATAAACTTGATCAGATATCTATTAGTGCCATAATTCTTTCTGCTGGAAACAGAGCGATTCTTTTGAGAAGAAGCAATACAGGATGTAGATTTCAATCTGAGCAGTATTCATTAAAAAGACGAATGACCACTTTACAGAACACGAAGTTAAAGCTAATATTTTTTGTAACACACTTATTATACTGTGGCGTAAGAAACGTTTAAGTTACTAGAAACCACGCGCAATATCGCGGGAAGCTTGCTGGCATTGATAACTTTTATCTGCCGTTCGAGTTATTCTTGAAGTTTAATATTTAAAAATTGAAGAAAATTTTAAGTAAATAAAAATAATTTTTGAAGTCATTTTTTTGTGTTTCGTGGTCAGTATAAGTTATAGAATCACCTCTGTAAGTTCTGCTCAGATTGAAATCTACACATAATCACACCCTATATAATTTAAAAGAATCGAATACATCTAAAGATGACAATAAAATATCAAAACTGACCTATACGGTTTTTAAGTTGAACTAGCTTATAGAGAGTTCCGTACTTCTTATAGGGTTTCCTGTAATCTATGATAAACAACTACTTATTTTATCTTTATTTTTTTAAATCATCAGTCTGTTTGCAATCACCTAAAGTTACCAACATAATATGGCCACATTACACTGGCATATAAATTGCGTTTTATCGTGACCATTATGCATACAACCAACTGTGTCTCAAATTATCAATATTCAACAAAATTAAAATGAAAAACTCAAGAAAATAAATAGGTACAAACAATAATCTCACCATTTTTGCAATAATAAAAACACTTCTTACGCTACGCTTGCTACGAGCTACGAAGTGTTGAATTCTGAGACCTGATCGTGCGTTTTTGTCTCCCATAATAAAAGTTGCTTGAATAATAGTAAAAAATATGTTTTCATTTATTGTCGTATGATCGGTTCCACCAAGTATACCTTAATACATTCTAAAAAATATTTTTCTAATGCTACCTACGACAGCTACGAGAAAAGTCCTTAGGAACCCATGCAAACGCATACTTCAGTGTGGGTGCGGGTCGGCCAATAGAAAGCTCGCGGGGTCGTGACCCCGCCAATAAGGTGAGGATCCGCCCTGTAATCACGTGACCACGGCTTCTATCCCTGAAAATACATGAATGAGTAAATAGACAAGTAAACGCTTTGAATGTGAAATGAAACTTCGTTTTCTTCGTTAAGTTAAAGCTAAATTAATTAAAGAGCTAACGAATGTGTTGAATTTATTAAAGGAACAAAAGTAATTGATATTCTTGAGCATTAGGTTTTATAAACCTCGCAATTTATTATTAAGAAAACCTTATCCATGTCCGTCACACGGACTCCTACTTGTTAAGTTGTTTAAAATGATAGGCCCTGATGTGACTATGTCAATTTTGTATTATATTAAACGCAGTTGAGTCTAGTATAAGAATAAATTCCCACTTGTGTAAGCCAGGTCATAGACCGAGTGAAGCCATAGAAATGTGGCACTTCTTAATATATTAAGTGGATAAGAATGACGTAATGCTACTGAAAACTCATAAGATTATAAGGAGCTATATCACAGTTTTGTAATTGTTACTGACCTAGGACCGTCTAGCTAGAGGTTCTCGTTTAACACCTTATGTCAACCCTAACTGAACATTATGACGCATTGTTTGACGTTGAGTTAATCTAGAATTTCTGCAAGTTATTGCTGACCCATCATTTTGCCAAATGCCCTTAAATTATGACCAGTGATTTGTGACTTGGGAACGATATAAATATAAATTATATTTACAAATTTCAATAAGACCATTTGTAAAACTAAGTCATTTTTTTAACGTGTTTTCATTCCCACATTTATGGATGACTAATAACAGATTGAATGAAATGTAAACAGGTTTTTTCCTAGTTCTTACCATTTTTAATCTCTATAAAACTATTTAAAGCAGTTAAAGTGATAGGCCAATTTAAGTTACTACGAATTTCCATGCTTTTATACGCAATAAATTTGAGATTCTATTGAGGTTATATTTGTAAAGACACCAAAAAATCTGTTATCTAAAATTCGTATTCAAACAACGAAATAAGAAACGGCCAACTACTTATTTGTAGTTTGTTTTTAAAAATGAGATGCTAAAAACGATCTTAATGCCCTCACAAGTACCTATCGTTCTATTTATAAAATGATTAAGCATAATAACGTAACATGACCTAAACCTTAGCTCAGTCTAGGACTAAGGTAGACAAAAACCCGTCCCGGGCGGGGCGCGGGCGAGCCGTATTGATTTTCAGGACGAGTAAGATGCCGCAGAATTCTTGTTGAGTGTGTGATGAAAACGTTACTACGAGAAAACTGAGCTCCACATTTACTAGGTGTTAAGTTTGGAGAATATTTTACTTGAAGAAGTACGAATAATAACAGAACTGAGTGCTGGTTTTGGTTTTGAGTTTAGTTAAAGGACTTTATTTTATCTTTCCGGGAAGCACATAAAATTTGATAATATGTATCTTAATTGTTCCAAAATGTGGTAAACAGTGTAAATTATTCAATATAACGAAGTGTAATTATTTAATATCACCTACCACCTCCGCAGCCGAGAGATGAGCGCGCCGGACTTTATACAATGCTGCATCTCTGAGGTTCTGGGTTCGATCCCCGGGCAGATCAATGTAGAAAACGAACTTTTCTATAAAAAAAGTTTTAGGCACCTTTCCCCAAGTCAGCAAGCTCAATCAGATATATTATTTATAGGTTTAGTAAAAGTACCAAGATTTTAAGGACATTTACACGACTGTACACAGACTGAATACGATGTCTAGCATAACATACAAACACCACGTACCAAACTCAAATGTATTCTTACAAAAAAAATGTTTTTTCTAGGGAAATTTCACCACTACGAGCGCCTACCTCGTTTGACATGTGATTGTCAAAGGACAAGACAACACGCTACCGGGATAGCTAATAAACATACAGGGTGTTAGGTAAATGGTAGGTATATCAAGTCGAAACTAGCCTATGTTAACACATGCATATTAATAGTATGGTGAAATCAGAAATTACATATCATTTTTTTAAAAAATATTTCATACAAATAGGATTCTGAAAATTTTGTTTTGTATGAAAATAAAACAAAAATGGTGATATCAAATTACTGACTTAGCCATACGTATTTATATGCATGTGTTAACATGGCTTGCTTCGGCTTGATATACCATTTACCTAACACCCTGTATACTAGCATCCAAAGCCTCATGATACCTAATCTCTAAAACATAGTACATGTACTCGCATAGTCCCTTAGGCGGTTTCATCACAGGTCGAGCACATCAAAGAGGCGCATGAAAGCGCGAGGTCCCATTCACAGGCCTTAATGAGGGCGATGGGAGGGAACAGAGGGTTAGGACTGCTATACACTGCGTATCTATGCTTAAAATAACTCGATAAAGATACTGCAAACTGCAAAAATCGGAATAAGTTGAACTACCTACAGTCGGTAAAATATAAGAAGCCCATTTTGACAGCTTGTTTTTAGACGATACAATGAAATTTATAAATTAAGATGACATTAAACGTTTAAAAATACGTAATTTTTGGGGAAAAAGTAAGTTACATCATAAAAATATTTAAGTCAAGAATAAAGTAATAAGTTTCCGGAAGATAACTATTCGTAGATAGATATCAAAACAATCTAACTAGCTCCACTCCTAGGGATAGGACTCGAGAGAAGTCTCAAACTGCGCTGATGCTTACTAGGCTGCTCCTCGTACTATACCAACTAAATTGCTACAGTCTAATAATAATCTTTGCTGCATTTGAAAAGATAATAGCCCATGAAGATTGATGAATTTACTAAATAGAAAATGTTTACTATAGGCTGACAAGCACTGGCATGAGAACGTGTAACAATAAAATGCCTAGTGTCTCGTTTTTCTGGGATAAGTTACTTTTTAATTGGATACTATAGCAATACGATACAAAGGCTGGCTTATATTTGGCCCAACGTATTAGCCTAGCTATACAGCGTGGCAATGTGGCCAGCCTTTTGGGTACCTTTCCGCAAGGCAGCGACCTCAATCAGATATTTTATTTTTTTGTGTCCTATAAATAAAATATCTGATTTTGTGTACATAAATAGTTTAGGTTTTTATTTGTTTAATTTTTTAGATTTAAAAACTGTTCTTTTTTTCTCATAAAATAAACTTTATATAGCAATTGCTTTTTAAATATATTTTTTATAGCAAAGTATATTTTGTAACTATGATACAGGCTTAACGCGTTCATCCTTAGTTTTTGTTTGTACGCGGTTGTCGCTGTAGTTATTTGGTAATGACGCAAAAGGACTGGAAGCCATGGGGAAATGGTTTTTAAGTTGTTTTACTGTGATGTTTGTGGCAAAATAAACAACAAATACGAGCAATGAGTAATTCAGTGCATAGTAGGTATTAAGATTTCTAAGTAATTCAATTTACTTTTTAAATTGCATCAACGTTCGTAAATAATTAAGAGATTGGTTGCACCTACACTCTCGTGGTATTCCGTTTTTCCACCGACTTCCGAAAAACAAAAAAAGGAGGTTCATGTTTTTTTCTCTTTTATAATGGTGACGCCCAATTATTTAGATAATTGGAATGCTCTAAGCCTAATTATGACGATTCTCTTATGTTGGATGAACTAAATTTTCGAGTTGTTCTTAGTAAAATCCAGCCAGCTTTAACCAGTAGCTCAGATAGCGACTTTTTGTGATAGGTACCTTTACGACATCAGTCCGCTAACACTTATTGCGATAAACCTGTTTTACATAGGTAAGTATATATTTCTTACAGTTTGATGTTTATCTGTCGATATCCAATTCCATGATATGAGTTAATGTATGAGTATGTCTATAAATCATTAATTCTCCAAAATATTGACACGAAAAGAATTTACCAACACATCCTGAACACTCGGCTTAACTCGATACGATCGAGTAATCCATCCGTAATCACAAAAGTCCCACTTAAATCTACGGCGGGAACGTTTAAACACAAATAAAGATTGGATAACACGAGAACGGGGTGGCGATAAGTGTAAATCCCGCTTTACGATAACCAGGATATCTTGACCCCTACCCTTACATCTCCTCTCCTTATCTTTGTTAAAAAGTGTTGCGTTAAATGCGGGTCTGGTAGAGCTGGTGCTCAATGAAAGCGAATCCTTGAGTCGTCAAGTGATAGAAAATCGCATCAAGCGATCACGTGGGGTGATTTTCAAAAACCGAACGGATTTTTGGAGCTCGTTTACATTTCGATAGTTGCGAGATTAGAGGGGTTTGTTGGAGGGAGGGGCAGAGAGATGCAGCGGCATAGAAATAATGTACAAAAAGATGATTGTAGATGAGACCCTAGTTTTAGTTATAATCGTGTGTGTATGTGCCTCGTTTTGTTTTCTCTTCTATTCAGAATTGTTCGATAACAAATTGTCGACTGGACAATCACGTGACACAATGCATGATTAACATGAATTATCATGTGATTTGGCGGTCGACACGAAAGTCAGGTTAGTTGTAATATATTATGATATTATGTTTTGAATTTTTCTCTGCCCCAAATAGCAGAATATCTATTAAAACACCATAAACATTAATAAAAGGTACTAAGTTCGCCAGGACAGCTAGTAGATAATATAGCAACATTATCTATTTTGAGTATAATTACGATCGAAAGTAATTGATAACACATCAAAATTATTACTTTGCTAAGTGTCGTAGCACTCATTGTGTTCGTAGCAATCAATGCAGATGGATGAGTCGTAGCACTGCACAGAATATAGATATTAGCATACGGCCACCAGTGATGTATTATGTTGATACTTGCAGCGTTCAATTAGTAGCCAGTGTATGTTAGTTAGGGACTACGATGACTTTGAACTTGAGAAATAAAAGCAAGTAATAATAATTAGATTGTGGTGTGGTCTTTACCATGTGTGATAAGTTACATTTATGTTACTTAAAATCAAATTAGCGCTCTTGAAGTTATTCGTTACATTCTGGTTTGAACATAATATTATGATTGCTACGACGATGCATGCAATTATAGCCAGTTATTAGCAGCTGAGAAAAACGCCCCCTTATTCCCTAAAAATTAGCAATCAGCAATAATCGCGCGGTCATCGACCGATTGATAGTGTCAAAATGTATAAGTAGCACTGGGCCATAACCATGAACTCTTAAAACAATCTCAAAGTTGTCAAATCTGTCAATTTTGGTACGTCATTTCATACAAAATTTGACAGAAATGATAATGTTTGACAGATTTGTGATTGTTTTAACAGTGCATGGTTAAGGCCAGGGCCTAGTAGATTGCTTTGTATTTTGCTGTCAATTTGATTTTAAAGCCGGAATAGGTAAATTTTTGCTATCGCACTGATTTGCAAGATACGAAATCAGGGTACCAGACAACGAATTGTTTGATTAAAAAAGCATAGAGATTTTTTGGAATTTTGCTAAAACAGTATTTGGTAGCATACAGTGTGTTCCAAGAAAAGTAAGCCTGGCAATTCTTAAAAACTCACTGTATAACTCACTTATGTGTTACAAATCAACTTAGCCTCTGTTTTTGTTATCACGGGATCATAAGCGAGTTGAGTGTCAAAGTCACAAGACTATTGCAATCCACTGCTGGACGTAAGCCTTCCCCAAAGAGCGCCAAAGAGCAAGATCTCCCGCTTTTATCATCCAGCTATGCCAGCTATCTTCCTAAGGTCGTCGGTCCTTCGGGCTAGGGGGCGTCCTACATTATCACGTGGCTTGACCAAGGCGTGGTCTCCACTCCACATCGGTTCTGCGACAGATGTGGCCAACCTACTTGACTGCACAATTACCCGGCTGCTATAAAAATATACCTAGGTCCTATAATCCGTGGTTTTCGTAGTAGAATTTGTAGGTACACAGTAGGCAGACAGTTGGCTCACTAATTCGGCAGGGTTTGCGGTTCACTTCGGTTATTAACTGCCCTGCCGGTTTAGATCGTTTCAGTGACGGCTAATTTGTACTGCCGATGTTTTGATGTGTTTAGACACTGAATGGGGTGCGTTAATTAAGCTTTCAATGGAATTTCGTGTTTTTAAACATGCTAATGAGAGTCTTTGAAATATATTCGTTTTTTTAAGAAATAATAATACATAACATCATAGTGATAGGTCAGAGGCGAATTGACGACAAACCTTCATATTTTAAATCAAAATTTTTATTAAGGATTCCTATAAGATTTCGTCTTCGTTTGCAAATTAGGTTTCTCAATAATAACTCTCTTCAATAACTACTGGAATGCTACCGCCATCGATCGAGCACATACCCTATAAAACAGCCTAAGAATCCGGACCATCTTTCTCCGAATCTAGTTAGTGACTTTTCACTTACATTAAGTATGAAATGACAAGTCCTGTCAACTCTTACCCATAGTAAAACAGTACAGATACAAAATAAAAAATGGCGGGAATTAAATGACATTTCTACTCTATTTGGTCCTTCGAGCTGGATATGAACCCCACTCCATGGTTGCCGCCTACAGAAGCTATTCAAAGAAGTCTGTTGTCCGTTTTCTCTGTCTGTATGAGACCTATCCCAATGCTGTAACTGTAACGAACTTAAGACAAGTAACTTGTCAGATCCCAGGTGCGTAAATGACGTCACAAACTCAAAGATGGCTTATTCTGAGCGTCCACGGAATGCGGGTAAAAACGCGGAATTAGACTGGGCGGAACCATCTGCGACACTTCGCGTGACTGCCGGTCTATGGCGCATTCTATTGACATACAGGGTGTTTCTATTTATTACTGTTACTTATTAAACCTTAGCTTTAGTTAAAGTGGCCATAATCACAGTTAATTAAACTGTTATTATGGCCACTTAATAGGTGTTCGACGAGTGGGACCGTAAGATTTGAATTGATATTTCAGAGATCGTTAAAAATATGCATTATGAATGTGAATCCCAGTAGGTAATCAGCCACTGAAGGGCTGAATAATATCGAATTTAGAAAAAAAAAATTTCTTTACTATATAAATATGTCCTTTAACTGAAAAAAAGCAACCACGATAAATGTTAAATATTATGAAGAGTGGCATAGGGTGGCTGTTTTTTTGCTAAGCATTCGAATAACAAAAAAATATAATATACCTACTGAATTATTTATAAGAGAATATGTTCTGCTGAAACGGATTAAATAAATTACCCAAAACAGCAACCTGTAACTAGCCATCGGACCCCGTGGGAGAGAGCGCCGCATCATTTCTCCCGATATCCCCGTTTTTAACCAGGAAATTCGTTTTTGTTCGACCAGACCAAATGGGATTCTAATAAGAATCGAGTCGTATAAATACTGATCTTTTTCCTACTCGTCAATCGTCATAATTAAAGAAAATATGATATTTGTGTTGCGCTGTTTACGTATTTTCTGAAATTAGGAATAGGTTTTTTTTTATGACATAAAACAAGAATGATAGAGTTTCCCAACAAGGCCTTCAGATGAAAATGGACAAAACATAGGTAATGTCGAATGCCCATGTTGCGCCCTACTCAGTAACAGTAGGGACCTGACAAATAAGTAAGTAGTTGACAAAAATGTCTACCTGGACAAGTGGAAAAATCTGTTTGGATGTAGGAACTGCTCATTTGTTCTAAATTAGTCTCTGACCAATATTTCTAGCAAACCTTGCGGATGAAAATGGGCTACCTACTTTCTTTCCTGATAAAAAAAAATGGTTGTCTGTAAAGTCAGTTTACGGACGATAATTTTACGTGATAAAGTCTTATAAAAACATCAATGCTACTCGGACGCTTCGGCCGATGGAGTGGAAGAGAGATAGATGCGTCACAAGCCGAAGGCTTAAACCGATCGTGCCTCTCTATCGCTTGTTCCGCGCTCTCGCTGGCATGCGGAACGTGACACTTTTTCGTGCGTGCTGCTGGTCCCAAATATATCGACGTTATCATGTGAAATAAAATTGGATAGATAAACAAATAGCTTAATCATAAACCTTATTAGATTATAGCCAGTCAAAACCTAACTGTAGGCAGAGAAAATTTAAAAGGAGTAGGTAATCATTTCAATTGGATGACCACACTGACATTTAAAATACTTCCTAATTTTATATTGTTTTAGGTGTTTTCAATGACTGTGGGAACATGCTGACAGACAGCATGGCTATCTTCAAATATGGAATGTTTTTATTATCTATGGGAATGTGGCTAATTTTTTCCCTCGCAATCCCCCGCTTCCTGGTCGGCGTGATTTGTACCGTGTCACTAGTGTTCGAAATTTGAAGTTTAAAACGACACCTGTTCGCGGGTTCCCACGGGTCGGAAATGGGTCAAATGGGAATTTCATCCGGGTACTAATTGCGTTTCTGATTCGAATTTTAAAATCTTTGACGTGTTTTTTGCCTTGGTTTTCTTATTTGAATATTAATGCGGCCAGAATTTTAACAATTTTATTACCAAAATTTTTACAAAAATAATTCGTTGATTATAGTTTGTGACATGTCAGTGACTCTTTTCCTGTTAGGTTTTAAATATTTACATCATTTAAATATTCCTCGTCGATTTCTGTGACTCACCGTCCCAGTGACTTTAAGATTTGGCGGTGATCTATCCATTTATGTGGTATCTAGAAGTAAAATACAACCTTTTATATTTTTTCCCGTTGGTGTCTTAAACGATCCGTTTTGCTATTAAAGGTACTTTTTTACCATAGCATTTTGTAATGTACCATTCCTAGTAGCCGTACCGTAACGTAGCCAACGTTTCACCAAGAACACCTAGATGCGACAAGTTTATAGCGAAGAAAATTTTATTAAAGGTACAATCGCAAAAAAGAGTACATATGAGCAAAGTGTTTTTACTATGGTTTGACACAGATTAGGTAATTTCGTAGTATTGAGAAAAACTTGAATAATTAATGTTAGCGGGATTGAATTGAATCTACACATCACTATCGATAACTAGTGAACGTCACTACGACTGTCACTTGACTTTTGCTGTTTCTTACGCTGCTGCACTAATTATTGTGAAACTTAATTCAATTAAACAAAAGTGTTTTAAAGTTAGGTATGTGTGTGTTAAGTTAACATTGATTAAAACACATTCGATCACAAAACATCAAATGACCTATTTGTCAAAATAACCAAATTACTTCTTAGTATTTGTGTGTTATCAAGCAGATTAGTTCCCAGCATATTTTTTGCCCCGAAACCAGGACATCTGTTATTCCCGCAGGAACTCCGGCCGTAAATCATCCCGGCATAGGTACGCGGATTAATTCGTTTGTGACTAAAAGTTTACCGTGCTCATTTGAATCGCAGATTTATCATTTAAATGTACCTACCTGTGGACAAAACGTAAAGGTTGTATATTTATACAAAAAAATATATTTTTACAGAACTTTTATGAATTTAATATAAGCTTGAGTTTTTAATAGAAACTTTTAAGTCTAAAATATTCGATATGGATAAACCAATTACTTATATTGCAATTTAATAAGCATAAGCAGAGTTACGTTTTACGTGTGAGTACCTACCTATTTAAGGTGTTGAAAAGAAAACCTACAACGTACACACAAGATTTATTGGGTATCAATGTAGGTTCACAAGGGTCCGACTTAGCTACTTCCGCAGATCTAAACTTCCCTGTGGTGGTGAAGGTGGCAGGTGGCTGGCCGTAGACCGTGCTAGTGCAATCCTCCGTGTCCGAGGTCCCGACTTCGAGACTTGATTCCCAATCTGGTTCCCTGAAAGATACGACGCTCCAGCTTAAGCCAGGCAGTTGACGACGCCTGACGATTACGATCACACCAGCATAGCAAAGCCAAGCCGAGCCAAGCCACTCAGGAAGAATCTTCTAATAAGTAGTGAAGTGGCTGTGATCTAAGTCTAACGAGTAAGCAAAGAACATTGTACACACAACACAAAACAAGATAACTGTTATTCTAATTAAGCTGTTTGTTACACACTTTGCTTACAAATATGATCTCTACCAATTCTCTACTATGTTTATGAAATAAGTTAATATAAATTTTGAACTGACATTTTGTATGAAAGGCTTTATTATGATGTAAATGTTACAGGAAATGTATGAATTCTAGATGTCGTGTTGTGCCGGCACGTTAAAAGAATAGCACCACCCCTTCTCTTCCTATGGGTGTCGTAAGAGGCGACTACAGGAGAACCGCCACAAGAAGACGGGCAGCAGCGTCTCTTCTCCACCATTGGCCAAACTGCGATCACCAACCCGCCTGCCAAGCGTGGCGATTATGGCAAAATCCTCCTTTTGGAGAGGCCTGTGTCCAGCAGTGGACTGATATAGGCTGGTGATGGATGATAAATTCTAGGAATTGTATACAACTCCTAGGAAATGTATACAATTCTGAAGTTATTTAGGAAATGTATGAAATATTGATTCAAAGATTATTTAATACGAACATATCCTAGGAAATATATACATTTCCTAGAAATTTTATAGAATTCCAATATCGTATTTGGAAATGTATAAAACGAACGCTATGTGTAAATAAAATGAATAAAACACGTTTTTAAACTTAGAATCAGAGTTTTTACTAAGGGTCTCATTGAGACAATTATGTAACAACCATACAGTATATAATATCTTTATTTCTTACTAATTCAAGGATCAGAGTTTTTATAAACCTATCAAGCGGCAAATACCCTCCGGCCGCTCCGTAACAATAAAATTTTCATTGTGTCTCTTGACCTTCGCCTGACAGGTTAAGGCTCTCATTGAGACAATCAATTAACAATCTTAAGGTTTATAAATTATAATATTTGATGACCTCCGTAGCCAAGAGGCGAGCACGCTGGATTTTGAATGGCGCCGCCATCTCTGGGGTTCCGGGTTCGATTCCCGGTCGGGTCAATGTAGAAAACGAACTTTTCTATATTGGCTAGGGTCTGGGTGTTGTGGTACCGTCGTTGTTTCTATAACACAAGTGCCTTAGCTACTTACCTTAGGATCAGAGCAATGTATGTGATGTTGTCAAATATTAGGTTATATTTAAAAAAATAAATATCTTCATACTTCTTGATCATTTAGGAAATAGAGTTTTTATTTGTACGTTGAAACTAATAAGTTACAATCATAAGGTTTAATATAATATACTAATTTAAGCTTATTAAATCAACTATTTTTTAATTCTTAAGGCACATTTATTACAAAACCTACTATATTTTCTTATAAAGCTCAAAGCACCGCATGTCCACGCGTATTCATTGAAATCTTAAATATATAACATTTCCGATTGCTGTTTAGGAAATGTATAAATGTCCTAGGAAATGTGTCTAAGATAATTTACATCACACATTTCCGGGTGATTTTAGGAATTATATACAATTCCTAGGAAATGTATACAATGGCGGATTTCATACATTTCCTGTAACATAAATACTCTTAACTCGAATACCGAGCTAGTTACACATGAAATATAATAATATCAATCGAATAATACTGTTCTTAGATCAAAGTACTATTACATCTAAGGCTCTAAAGACGAATTTTTATTTCACCACTAGGTAAGCTGTAACCCAAAACTGCGTGAAAACTTGTAGATCCACATAACACTGAATATAACGGTCTACTCGTACCAAACTAAATAGATCTGTCGCATAAAAACTTCACGTCTTCACGGAAGACATCAAAGCTAATCACATTTCAAGCAACCTAAGAGACATCTTTCCAATGTCCACCCACATGTCCGGGCATTTCCACGCCAATTGTCACCCACTAAATGTCCATAAAACTAATTGCCGCTAATGCGGCCTACATTCACACGCGTGCGCAACAGAAATTACCGTAAAATGTCTCGGTAATGACCAATTCTCTTTTGTGTATTAAACTTAACTTTCGTACTGGCCGGTTTTAGGAAAAACATTCGAAAATAATTCTTACGCAAAAGAAAAATAAGTGTCATTACAGCTTTTGTCGTTCCATATCCAAACGCAAAAAGAACCAACACAGCCATCGTAATGATCCAATAAAAAACAATCCTTATTGTAGGGTACATTTCGGTTGTTTTTCAAATAACAGGGAATCGGTTTTGGCTTCTACATTACGTCTCAATAAAGGAATTGACAGCTGCGGTCAGTTTTTTCCCGGACAATGCCGCCCACCTACAGATGATCGAATTTTTTCACAAAGACCGGCTTCGGTCATTACAAGGTCATTTAAGCGCATACAAACGTTATACAAAGATAACACGATGCGATTATTTATCGGTAGCCTTTGTATACTTAATAAAGCTATCAATGATAATAAGGTTGTAACCGATTCAAAACACTTTTGTACTTAAATTGAAAAAGAGAATGTACTAAACTGGACTGGACTGGAATCAATAGTATGGAAATTTTTCTTGGGCTTGGTAAGTTCAATATTGATAAAAAAATTAATACATGGATGAAGTGTCCGCTAGTTAATCTATATCTGTGCTGTATCTACAATCTTAAGCCCTTAAAACTGAGCCCAATCTCAGTTGCTTGCATTGGAAGAGGCCTATGTCCAGCAGTTGACAAACGCGTGCTAAAGATTAAGATAAATAACCATATTATCCACTACTACTATACAATATTAAGGTGGCCTGACCTGAGCGGTAACCACGAACTCTTAAAACAATCTCAAATCTGTCAAACATTATCAAATCTGTCAATTTTTTTATATAATGACGTACCAAAATTGTCAGTATTGACAGCTTTGAGATTGTTTTAAGAGTTCATGGTTACCCCGCTGATTACAGTTGCAGTCGAATTAAATCCATGTCACTATCACATTACTAAAACCTGTAAAGTATGGCACAAATAATAATTGATAGAAGCATAGGCAGCAGTTTAACAATCTAGTTCGACTAAAGAACTAGTTTTATTTAAACTAAATCAAGTTAGTTCCGTGAGAGTGTGGTTGTCCAAATTGGTCCGTTTCCCTGTCTATAAAAGTTACAGAGGTTCGATTGCAATTTCTCAAATAATAGCTACACTTGCCGCAACGCCGTAATATCTAGAATCATTATTATTTATTTATTAAATCAGACAACAGAGATCCAAATGGGTTAGTTTTACATAAAATCTTACAAACTATGTTAGTACCTATGTCAAGAGACAACGTGCTAAGAGAAGGGCATGCTGTCAGCCTTATTAATGCGTTTTCTAATAACGTTTTCATGATTGGACGTTTCCTACTGTCCAATCATGAGATAAAAGTATTGTCAGTTAAATTTCGAAAACAGTAGTAAGATCGTAGAAACAAACGGGTGTAAGATGCGGTTAAAAAGCGAAACTGAAACCTAGTCAGAGGCCTTAAGGCGGCTTGGTTACATTACATCCTACAATAAGGTTTAGTGCATTACCTTAAAAACCCCTGCATCAATCGATACTGGGGGGGACAAGTTGGGGTTGGGATTGAGTATGGCCCAAATCATTATAGTATTAGGTTCAGGTCTGTGCCCGCCAGTGCAGTGGGATGAAGTGATGTACAAGGCTCGAGGCCTCCGAGTCCTTTTGTCGTTTCCAGGGCTCACCTCGTTTGTATGGAGCTCGATAGCTCGGGAGTCTTTTTCAAGGCTCGAGCCTTTTTGAGAGCTGGATCGATCTCGATGCTTTTTCAGGGCTCGAGTCTTTTTCTGCGCTCGAAGTTGTGATGGGCTATTCATTCATAATGAATATGATTAGAGGTAAAGCACAATAGATTAAGCATCGACGGTGCTCTTTATGACATAAGATATTCATCTTTTTGAGTTCCAATTTCGGAGACTCGACACAGATTTGCAAGGCTCTGTGAGCTCGATAGGATCGGATCCCGAGTCAAGTTAAGCGCGAGCTCTCTGAGCAACAACTATTATTATTACTTACGGAGATATTAAAGTCATAAACTTAAACATATTCAAGGCTCGCGTTCATTTTAAGACTCGAGCTCTTTTGAGGGCTCAAGCTCTTTTGATAGGTTCGAGCTCCTTTGAAGGCACAAACTCTTTTAAAACCTTGAGGCGTGGCTTCGACAGCTTGCGTCTCGGCTAGGCTCTGGTCTACGAGCCTACCGACCTCACCGAGTCCTGCCAATACGCCTCGAGGCTTCAAAAGTAGAACTCGACGCCTCGATGTTTGTACATCACTAGTGGGATGTGCATATAGGATTTCTTTACTACTACATCCTACGATTGGGTATGAGCTTAAAGAGCTATAATATAATTTGATTAAATCCGAATCTAATTGTGGTGAAGCCATAGCAAGGATCTTGGTAAGTAGATATGCGGCTAATAGAAAAAGTAACATTTCGTTTTCCGCCTTCGGTGCCCGCTTCCGTCGGCTCGGCTTCCTACCAGGGTGACTGTGGTGACTGGTTGTCTTGGGAAACCAGTAAATTATAATTATGTATACCGATCGATAGCATTGGAAGGATGAAAAAAGCGGTAGATCGTACTCTTACGTCCAGCAGTGGACTGCAATAGGCTGAGATGTTGATGATACCGAGTCTTACTTTACGTTTAGAGATATAAAGGGTAATTCTGGTGCTCAAATAGAAATCAATCATTGATTTAAAACTCAATGAAACGAGAATTAACGCGATCATAATTTAGGTTTAAAATGTTACTTACCTCTTTTGCCTGATTATGCAACGCGAAAGTTTAAGAGTAATTAAGTAATCATTGGTTATGGGACCATTATGAAAACCTAAGTAGATCAGTAATTACAATAATTGATAAAGTGGTAGTTTTTTTTAAAGTTGGTAAAAAAAATTTAACTCCTTACATTTTTTAACCAACTTTAAAAAAAACTAGTACATAAAATAAAATCGTCCGTTCCTAGTTAAAAAATTTAAATACCCCTACTTAATTTTTTTAACTAGGAACGGACGATTTTATTTTATGCACTAGATCATGAAAAGCGATTTTATGCAGCCTATACCCAACATAAAAATGAACTTTACGAGTAAATGAGAAGTGAAAAATTTATCTTTTTGACTAACAGGCAGTAGGTACATTTGGTCACCCTACTGTCAGCGGAATCAGCGCAATAGTATTACATGTCAAGCGCAATCCTCTTACCGCTCCTTGCGTTTGGCTCGTCTTGACCGCACGCGCTACGGCTTCCCGCAAACGACTGAGGAAGTGTTGCCTTTACTTGTTTGTCGAAATTACTTGAAAAAGGAGAATTTCAATGTCTAAATCCTGGTGGCCTAGACGCCTACACGTGTATGTGAAACTACTCGTAGTTGTAAAAGGAAGATTTCAACACTCAAAACCCTGGGGGTCTCGCACGAAGTGACAAAAACGATGTATGGTATTGTTCATGCATTTCCTACTACGAAATGCAATCAGTCAGTCGGGTCGGGCTTGTCAGTCGATGCAACTGAACTTTATTTGAAAGCGACTGCGAAACAGTATACTTTAATTTTTTTTATTTAGCGCGGTAGATAGCACCGCTCTAAATTAAATTTTTAAAGTTATTTAACCAATAAAAGCTTTTTTTTAATCCTGCAAATATGTTTAAGCCTAGTGCTTTTAGACTTCCTTATTTATTTTTTACCCTTCCACTGCTTTGGGACAATATAGTAATATATATATATAGTAGGCTAGCTCTGAAAAGAAGCAGCGCTTCTTGCGTCATCACTAGGTCATTATTTGTCATAAAATTTTACCTTATTATTAGTCTATTTTAGTTCAAAGTATTAAGTTACTACAAAAACCATGTGCAGTTTATACCATTAGAAACCCATCTTTAACTTTACCGCATTTTTCGAAATCGAGCCAACAGTATTTTCGACTTAATGGCGGATCTCACCCCGACCTTCCGCTTCCTTACAGTTTATTAATAAATCAAACATTTTCACATAAATCATTATTACAAGTTATGACGTGCCAAAACGAGCTTTAAAGCTAGTTGGGGTAGATCGGAATAACATAAAGTTTGGAAGCTTGGTTTTTCAATCTCTAGATAAGTAGGTATTGCCAATTCCTGAAATTAAGATGCTATGTTAATTATTAACGTGATCAAAATTGAGTGATTTACATTTTGGAGATCTGTTAAAATTATCCTTACTTTCATATACCTTGCTTTATAAACAACAACCTTATTAAATATAGGTTCTATCTATTCCAATTTTTAAAAGAATAAATGTAAACGGAATGATATAATAAAATTGCTCTAGGTTAAATCTTGTTTTAAAAAGTTAAGTACCTAGGTAGCTTGAATCTTGATCTCTCTAAACATGACATGTATAAACAGTGCAACGTGAACAAAATTAACACCGCTTAAAACCGCGTAATCTGTTCTATTGCAGAAGCAATATGGGAGGTGAGAAAAATATTTAGAATTTCAGACGCTTCAAACTTGTTTGCCCTGATAGGTATTGATACGCTCCTTAGAGCGTCTATTGTTTTTCTTAATATTCATCGCATTCAATAAAAGTTTTTTTTTAATAACAGCTGATGAAGTGGTTTTAACAATATCAGTGTCCAAAGTGAGTTTAGAAGTGTCCTTTCCTTTCGCTCAACCCATGTTCACCCTGTTTCTTAAATCTTAAAAAGACAACTTCTAATTTGTACTTACCCCAAATTAAACACTATGTCTTGCCTTGGTGTGAATAATTATCCCTACCAAGCTATACCTACATTTTTTTTAAATATATTTTCATTACATTTTCTTTTACTCATCTACGGCACCCTACTAATCCTACAGTAACACGCTTGTTCAATTTTTTGTGACGAATTTAAGCTTTTAAATGTAAACGCATCTGTTGTGTTGACACGTGGAAACATATCAACATAATATATCTGCGTTTGTTGTTGTACGTCATATCTGGCTGAGCGTTATTACAGATTAGTGTCTAATAAATAAGTGGCGCTATATTTAATTTCAACGTGTCTTATTTATTTATTCAAGAGCTGTTTCATTCAACGGAAGCTGTGATCGCTGTGTTTTTGTTTTATTTGAACTTATAGATATCCTCCAAGGTTGTAATAAACCTAAATTTTGGTACCTATTTTGAAAAAAGAATCTGTTTTAGTTTGTTTTTTCTAGTGTAAGTAACTGACGTCTATCCAGCGAGGGTAAATTGTTCATCGGTTGTGAATTTACTGATGGGTTTTTCTAACGGATTATTTTAGATTACACGTGGATATTACTGTCAGAGAAAATTTAATATGGTGCTGGCTGGACAAAAGTGGGGTCTATGTCTAGCATGATATTTATGTGTATGAAAGTTTGTCACCATTATCGAAAAAAATAATTATGTCTGATGTCCTAACCTTTCAATTTGATGGCTTTAATGACGGTTTAAACATACTCTACCTAGCTTTAAATTTGTTTTTTGTTGTAATTTCTTGTTTTGTGGACACAGACGTGAAAATAGTGTGGCCAATATAAAAATCCCGAATGCATAACGTTTTCTAAATTCAAATTTGCCAAATCATACCTGATTATACTTAGCCGCAGCAGACTACGACCTAGATTTTTTTTTCAAACGATCCGAAAAAAAACTACAGACTCAATCTGGCCAGTGTCAATTAAAGTAGTCAAGTGGTATCACTGTACATGACACTTCCTCACAAGTGTGTCCCTTGTAACCCACACCGCGCACGTGCGCCGGACATAGGACCACTTCCACTTACTGGTAGGTTATGTTACCTTTAAACTAAGGTGTTCGAAAATTAAGAAACAAAGAGCCAGCCAGTGAAAATGAGATAACAAGAAGGCGATCTTCTTTGATCGCCTTCTTGTGATCTTATTTTCACTGTGGTGGATTTTCGCGGTGGTGGATTGATCTACAAAGTACCTTTTAGAATGTTTATTAAATTGATGTAATTGAAATTGAAAAGCTGTAAAACTACCGTTTTTGACTGTCATTAATGACGGACGGTATGACATAAATTTATATTATTTATAATTAAGATTTGGCTGTAATAAAAACAAAAGATAATGTTAACAACGTTTCTGTGAAAGTGAAAAAATAGACAAAGTTAGATCTTATAACTCCACGCTCAATTTTAGGGTTCCGTACCCGAAGGGTAAAACGGGACCCTATTACTAAGGCTCTGCTGTCCGTCTGTCCGTCTGTACGTCTGTCACCAGGCTGTATTCTTGAACCGTGATAGTTAGAAAGTTGAAATTTTCACAGATGATGTATTTCTGTTGCCGCTATAACAACAAATGATAAAAAACAGAAAACAATAAATATTTAAGGGGGCTCCCATACAACAAACGTGATTTTTTGGCCATTTTTATAGATAATGGTACGGAACCCTTTGTGCGCGAGTCCGACTCGCACTTGGCCGGTTTTTTACTAGTTTACATAACTTTCAGTTCTGTATTCTCTTTTTACTACACGCTTGTTAACTTTTAAAAAAAACTTAAAGCGTAATCTTAATTTTACGACGAATTCTACTAACCACATAACGAGGCCGTAAAAACCAAATACGCATTAAATAATTTTAAAACAAACATATAGATAAATTACTCACGTTCCTTTAAGCGCTCCATAAAATGTAGTCCTAAGTGCAGCCGTTAAAATTCATTGGCACTAAACATTTCTTTCCTTTGCCTTACTTTTTATAACGAGACAATTCGTAGTCAACTTCCTGCTATAATATTTCCATACTTTCAGTGCTGCCAACTGAGTTGCCGTTTCTTGAGGATGAAAGTTAACCACCCTAAAACAACTTTAAAACGGCATGAATTTTGGTTGATATTTGAATGACAACATTGTAAGATGTTGAGGTGTATGATATTATATGAAACTGCAGATAAGGGGGAATTATTATTGTCGAAACGTTTATTTTATAACCCTATTATTGCGGGGTTTAGGATAAACGTGCTCTTCATAGATTCTTTGAATAGTACGATATTCTATTTAGAATTGATTTGAATAGAAGGTCAAGGATTTGAAACCAATTACATGTAGGTATAATTTTAGTAATATTTTTTTTACTTATTAGCAACAATAATTTACTATTAAAAATGGAAAACTAAATAAAAATGTGTCGTACGAAGTTTTGATTTTACCAAAGTCAATTAAAAATAAAAAATATTTATGATAAGGTGCTGAATTTGGCATCCTTATAATGTATTGGATATGTGAAATGTTTAACTAAAAGTAACGTAGCGGCTCGAACGCCTCGTTCGCATTAAATCGAGTTTCATGCACAATATATCGCGCACTCCGCACCCAATGTCGCGGAACGCATCAAATCTCTGCTTGTAACCGAACGAGCGATCCATTTTTAAAAGTATTACAATTTATTGCTACAATATTGGCACGCTTGGATGTGTGCGTGAATTTATTTTTAAAACCGTGACGAATTTGTACAATTCTTTTCCCAGATTTGGACTAAAAATTGTAAGCATTGACATTAATGTGATCACGGCTTGATTGAATGAGATATTGCGTGCATAGTCCAGTATTATGGTTTAAAATTCATATTTTTGAATTGCGAACAAGAAAAAACTTTTTTGTATTTTAACGGATCGGATTGTGCAGTCAAGAAATAAGCGTGAAAAAGTTCCGTGGTTATCCGAACAGGTTTGGAGCGTTCCATTTTTTAAAGTTCTTTTTCGGGAGCACTCGGCGGAGAGATAAGAGCGTCTCGCATTAACGGTGCTTCAATGGCCACTATCTGGAGCTGAAACGGATCTCTTTCAGTTTAATGGGTGATATTTTTTGTTCATGGGTGGGGTTAAAGGTGACGCCGACCAATGGAGGCGTCGCGGCTGGCGACGGCACGTGCCTTCTTGCTCAGATAAAGAACTTAAAGAAAATGTTAGAGTGGGAGGAGATATTCTATTCTTGGGCGCACGTCTGTGAGCATTTGGTACTGTCGTATAAAGAAGTCATAAAAACTTATTCGGTCTGTTCTTTCCCAGATTATTAACACAGTTTTTATTTAATATGTATAAAACATTAGTAGTTTCACAAGTAAACTTTTACAAAATTCACTGTGGACTGTTCAGCACAGAGGAATGCCTTAAGTGTGGTTTCTAGCTGTTATGTTACCCCTCATTGTTGCTATATGACTTTAATTCAATCAGTTTATGCAAATTAAGGCTGAATGTATATTGTTAACAATTTTCATCAATGGATATGTAAACCTAAAATTAATTTAAATATACTTTTTTTTTAAAATCCGTCCGTTTTCGTTTTTTTTTCTTCTTTCACCTTAGATATTCTTGACAAAGTTTTTAGGATTTCAACTAACCAGTAAATTGTAGATTTGAGTCATTAAATACGCTGATACCTGACTGTCTGTCAATTTAATAATTATGACATAAGGGCTCAAATATCAGATTACTAACTCGAAATATTTATAAAACTACATAGGTAAAACTACATAAATTATTGACAAATTAAAACATTCGCAAACATAAAAACAAATGCGCGCGAGCGTACGCTGTGTTTATTCTCGGTGAGTGCACGTGAAATAAACCCGCATCGCATCGGCGGGATTACTCGAATACCCGCGCTGTTCCGTTTTACGGGAATTATACTATTTGTGACGGATATAAATCTCAGTATGAACAGTTCATGTTAGATTTGTTTTTATTTTAAAACGATATTGTCATTTTTCGAATACCTATAGATGTTTTTTATTTTTCCCACTGGAGGATGTAAGTCGATAGCAAAAATCGACTTGCGTCTCTTCCGCTTTAAAAAAAATTTATAGTAGGTATGTAAAGTTATATTTTCGTTTTATTTATGATATTAAAAAAAAACGGAATTTTAAAAAAATACGTAGGCAGAAGTACTGTAACTTGCCGTTCTTTTTTATTTTCTACAATAGTAGAGCATAAAAAAATTGTGTTAAAATCAAAATTAAAGACTATTTGTGACGGCTAAATTATTTTTAGTTGATGTCACGATTTTTTTTGTATTTGTTTTTTTATCTATTAACTATTCGAAAGCCGGTCGTCAGCAAATGACAATAGATTTAAAACCGTTGGGCAAACTTGTTATGGTGGAGAAGTTCAAGTCTAAACAAACAGACTGGCCGGGTGGCCCTTTTGTTACGATCGGTGCATGCATGGGCATGTGCCCAATATTGGGATTTATAATGAATACTGGCTTTTAAGGTAACTATAGGTACGAAATTCCATTACTACATTAGTACTCAACGTTAGGAACAGAAACAATCATTGCCTTTTCAAGTTATAAATTACCATGTCTTGTCATCTCGCCTACTAAAACCATAGGTTTAGAATTTGTACGTGCGGGATTGTTGTCGTTTAAAATAAATAAACATGTATGTATAGCTCGATGGTAGGGCTTTCCTGTCCTAAGCGTTGTCTGTGGTTTTGCTCCAGAGCTACAATAACTATTTTCACGCAAATAAATCACAATTTAGTTTGCTTTATAACCTAACTAATAGTATTTTTCCCCCATTCTCACAAAAATCTTAAGAATACAAATAGAATATGTAGTCTATTTGAAAACTACTGTTTTTAAAATTCAATCAAAAACGCGTCAACGTAAATGACATTTCGTTTTCAAACACGAATATAAAACATCTATTACCTATTACCAAAATTAGATTCCTTAAAAAAACGCTATTTGAACCAAACAATTTACCTACTGAAAAATCGTCCCCTAGCGGTAAATATTGGTTCTTAAAAACAGCTCATTTGCGTTTACCGCCGTACAAATCACTCAGGCACGAAAATAAATAAATTCCATAAGGAAAAAACTCATTCCCCACAATTAAAAAAAGCCATAGTTATTTGGTTTTCCATAAATACTCGACGCTCCACTACCGACTTTGAGATATATCTTCCTGGCGGTTTTTTGTGACTAACGGGGTTCAGAGTGACTGACGACAGAGATTTGGAGTCGTTTTTTGTTTTAATATTTCTCGAGGTTTTTGCGATTCGGTTCGAGTTTTGGATATAGTAAATGAAGGTGTTAAAAGGTATGTGTGCCAATTTATTTATGGCGAGCTAAATTCTGTGGGTTTTTTTTTTAAATACTTAATTACGTTAAGCACATGAATACATTGAGAAGCAAAACAAAATGACAACTAGCTACAAAATTTATTAGAGGTCTATAATTTATTTAAGTTATTTACAGTAATTAGAGAACATGATTTTAAAAACAGTTTGTCGCAGTTTTGTCACAACAGTACAACTATGAAAATGAACTTGAACGCCGAAAGTCAACAATAGTTTTGTTAAAAAACGCTCACACCTTCTGTTTTAGGCTCACCGCATCACACCCCTAGAATGTCACCGAACATCGTATTTATTTGGTTTTCAAATCCTCGCGGTCGCGTCGGCATAAATTGTCGGCCGCGTCGTTTCCGACAAATGGTAGACGCTCGACGCTAATGACATTTTGTTCCGTGCAATCGGGACGTAATGATTCGAAATTTGAAATAGACTTGAAGACATTTGGAATATGTTTTTTTTCTATATTGCTCTTTCTTAAATTAGGTGCGTTTTTACGCTACAAATATGGTGTCAATAAATACAATAACATTTATTCCTACAATGCTTGAAATATCGAATTTCAAAATATAGGTACTTACCTATGTAATTTCAGTAATAACTGTTTGATTGAAAGTGAAGTGTTAAAAATATCCAAAATTATAATAACGAAGTAAGTTTAGCGATTCCAAAATCTCTTTCAAAAATATAAACTCGTATCGATGTAAACTCACCAGAAATCTGGTTTCTTTGATACTTCGAGTTTATAAAGTGCATAGGCAAATCGAAAGGTCACATATCACAAAAGATTAATGACTTAACAAGTGTCTAAGCCAGTTTCTCATACCTTCACCCCAAACTAACTATTCATCAATATTCAAGAAATTCCACTTTCCGCGCAACTAGTCCAACTATTCACGTATGCACATAAATCGTGACAAAGATCCGCGAGGCCATTATCCGCGAATTCGCACAATAGCCCGATTCGGACCCGAGACATTAATTATAAATTCTGTACTCGGACTTATGATCTATCGGGTATTGTCCAGCAGAGGTCACCGCTTGACCCGTGAGAACTGGCCACTTGCGAAAAAAATATAGAAAATAATGATCGGATATTCAAAATCGAGCGACCCTAAAATTTGAATATGCATAGAACATCCGGATGGGTCTGCAAGAAAACATTGCATTGTGGCCCGCCGGTCACCTTTTGTGTGCAAATAATTTATTCTGTCGCATGACCGGCGAGCGGCGCAGAGTGTCATCGTATTATTATTCAAATTTGGAAGCAGGTGCTACGTGACACAAACAGAATTGACCTTCGATGGCTGACCACTTTAATTTCCTTTGCCCGTTATTGCTTTTTAGTCCTATAGGTGATTAGCTTTAGTAAAGTTATAATCTTGAAGGCTTTATTAGCAATTGTCTTTAAAACTTTGTCTTGGTCAAGTCACTTTTTACGGTCTCTAAAGTAAACTATCTACTCCGTCGGATTTAGATGCAATCTGATTCATATTCCGCCCTCATGTTTAGCCATAACTGCGGTTTCCCTAAAAAGGGAAATCTCACAAAGGACGTCATCAATCAATGGGATTGACCGGTCGATGGGCAACTTTAATCATTGCACCCTGGAGATTACGGCGTTATGGTCTTTGGGATGTATAAAACGGCATCCCTTTGCTATGTATGATGTGATATTAATCGATGCTGTGGCAAGACTTTTTATTCATTTTTAGATTACTTAATAACTAATAACACAGGTCAGTAAAATCACATACACTAAAATCTTTGTAAGTGACAAAAAGCTATAAATTAACTAGCGTAAAGACTTAACGTAAAGATTACAGCAAAATGATAAAAACAAATTCATAAAAATCAAACAAAAACATTAGGTCTTTTACAAAAAACATTTGATAAAAAAAAGTGTTCTTTTGGCAGTTTTTTTTAAATTTCAGAGTCCTTCAATGAAAAGCCACCCTGGCTTTTTTGATGAATAATATTTATGTTGTCAGTTTTCAATAATTTGAAATTAACGAATTTCAAGCCTAGCGGGAGAAGTTTTAAAAAAGTTTCGCTTGACAGAACGTAACGTTCACTTTATTGCCCAATGTCAATATCCACCCTTTGACGAAGTTAAACTCGGCGCAATCCCCACTAATCCGCCATAAAAAACAAACGGTGGGCGAAAAAATAGCTATAAACTTACTTAAGGGTTAGTTGGCAGCTTCAGCGTAAATCCGTAGGCGGGACGGAATATTTAGGCGGCATCCGCAGATACGGGGACTACACGCATAACCAGATAACCCTTTGTGCCTGATTTACAAGTTGGACCGGGTTTCCATTGTATTCAAGTGCTGCATTTTGGGGTTACACGTTTGAAATTTTGCTTGTGATCTACTGAGTTGTAAGTAAGACAAATGGGCATACTTAGAGTGAGGGCGGCTAAGAGAATTCTAACGTCCATCTCATAGAAACGATAAAAATGCTTGATTTTAAATGATCTCTTTTTTAAATACCAATTTTATTAGGCTGACTTTTTTAGGCAATATGACAATACAACACTTTAAATGCAAAAAAAGGTTTCTTTGTACCTACTACTTTTCTTTAGTACTTTTTAGTAGACACATAAATATGTCTGCTAATTCTTATGTAACGGCCAAAATTTGCAAAAGTTTCAATGTTTAGGATTCGGCTTTCGGTATAAAATACAAAGATAAAATAAGTATAATCGTAGACTTAAAAAGGCCGTCGCTACGCAAGAAATTAAAAGATTAACCATTGACGTATTTGTAAAATTGGCGGATTTTACAAAAACTTAGATTGTTATTTTTGGTAAAATAGATATTTTAGGATGACAAAGTGGTGACACTTTCTGATAAAATAAAAATACTGACTGTACTAAATCTCAATACCCGATTAATAATCGTAAAGTTTGATTCCATGGAAACGTCCAATTGACTGATTTTCCACACCCTTAACCGGGGCTCGTAAAATTTTATCACAAGATCTCGCTTCCTAACTAAATCCTTAGACGGGCCCTTAAATATGCTACCACCGTTATTCTCTTTCCGAAACATATAGAATAGCGTTGCTGTGAAATATGCTATCTCGGGGTGGGGAATTACTTTATCAGGTCTTGGCAAAAAGTGCCGTATTTAGAATTTGATACCGCTTTGGTCGCTAGGAAAGATTGGTCAAATTTTGCCGGTGCAGCGCGCAGCGGTTTTAAACAATAACGGCCTTACTACAAAAATATAGACTAGGTTTGAACACTTGTCTAAAGATTAGACAACCAATTAAAAATGTTTGTTAATAATTATGTCTCGAATGTCTGATGTGTCAACATTTCAAATTGGTTGACTAATGACAATCAAGTGTTTAACACTAGTCTATCTTTTTTGTAGCAAGGCCATTAGTTTATGTTATAAAGTTTTATTTATGCCATAAACTAAATTCTGTTGCGTAACCTAAAAGCTTAGGTTATCTTATCTTCGACGATATAGTCTCAAATAGAAGGTGTTTTCTGTGTGTATATCTTTTGATTCAAACAATTGAGCACAGATAACCTAGTTAGTATTTTGCTTAAAACAATCAAGACGGATAGTACTTTGTCCACCCCTGGCAAAAGCTCTATTTCCATCGTTTCTTGATGCTCCTTTTTTTTTTGCTTTATTTTTTTAAATCATCTACCCTCGACCACTGTCCAAGGAGTTTTACAGTGCAATTTTATTTATAGCAAAATTATACGGTTTTCGTGAGAAACCGCGTATTCCTTGGGGCGATTTTTAGGGTGATTTTGGTCAGTAAAGTACGAGATTAGGGGCCGGTATTATTTCACATTTTTGAAGATTCAAATATTGCGACGACTGTGGCGGGATTATTGACAATGGTGATTTGATTTTATCAGTTCTTTGAGGTAGAAAATGAAAATGTATTTTTTATCGAAATACATTTATCTGCGTAAAAGTAGTTATTATTTATTTGATTAATGTAAGACTTCCCTATGTGTTTTACGCAATGTAGAGTCATTGGGTACTAAAAATTTTTCTACATACTAAAAGTCCTTGTTTTTAGGGTTCCGTACCTACCTCAAAAAGGAACCCTTTTTTGTCCGTTTTAAATCATAAATCTTTATTTGCGGCAATATGGTATACAAGATCTTAAGTAACAAAAATATCGATTCACATATTGGGCTATTATAAATTAGCATGCAAATTTTACATTACAGAAAATTAAATAATAAATAAAAATTAAATCATGTCAACTCGAATAATAGGTCAAATTAATTAATATAGGAATACAGAATGTCATTATCATCATGCCATATCAAAACGTATTCATAAAAATAATATGTCCTATTCTTATAACCTATTTAATTTCATTTAATTTAAAACACAATCAATAATTAAGTACTTAAACATTATGTCACGTTATTTGATCTCAAATGCGGAGATCGGTAAATAAAAATCCAGAAAAATAAAAATATTCGATGATAAAGAGAAATCTACAAACAGATAAAAAAAAAAATTTTAAATTGAAATCATACCAAAGAAAAAAAACTTTGCCTTAGTTGGACGTAGTTTAGCAGAAAGGACTCAATCCACATTTTGGTCAAAAATGAGTTATGCATGCCAAAATAATCTTTATGGGTAGGTCTTTCATACCAGAAAAAATCATAGCAGTAAACACAGTATAAGCATATTTTTTAAATACATGGACTCAACCCACATGTTTGAAGACATGCGATTTTAATACAACTAAATAGCCTTAAAGCACCTGAGTCGTTTAAGATAAATATAATTCTTATGGAGTAAGCATCATACTTATTCATCTAAAAGGACTCAAACTGCCTGAGTCAGTTCTGATAAAATGATCATCTATTAAAAGCTCCGTAATTTGATTCAGCTATAAAGATCCAAACTGCTTGGGTCAGTTCTGATAAAATCATTATGTATTAAAGACTCCGCATTATTATTTATCTTAAAAAACCCATACAATCTATCATTTCAGTTAAATTAAATTTAAAATAACGAAAGTCAGAAAATATATTCATTTAATAAAAGAATTCAGACTTAGTTTATATGTATTTTGTTTGTGGTAAATATGATTAATATTTAAAATATCGATTATAAACTGATTATTAATATGACGTTATTATATCAAAAATTCATTTCCTTCTTTGGCTGTATTAAATATAATCTAACTGGCTGTAAAAAATATATGAACTAGCTGACCCGGCGAACTTCTAACCGCCAGTTTTTTTTTCGTCAGCTTTTCCAATATTTATTTATTTATACTACTATTCAGGGTGGAGACGAATTTGAAAACTAAAAACCATGAAAATCGGTTCAGCCCTTCTCCAGTTCCATTATAGGAGAGTTCCTATTTTATTTGAGGCTTATTTACATTGTATGAAGAAGCAATACTATATCTTTGGAGTTTATAAAGTTAGTCATCTGAGACACAGTAACGAGTGTATTTATCATGAGTGCGAGTGCAGGTCACATCAAGTAAAAGTGGCGACAGAAACCAAAGATGAAAAGAGTTTACAGAATACTATTAAATGTCAAAAATAAAAGCGACGAAAAAGGAGGATTTAGGCAATGTTATATGCTGCCTGTGGCAACGGTTTTTCCATTCTTAAAGGATGCGTTGAAATGTCTCTCGTGTCCATGCCCCGTATCTGGGTTTCTCGATGTTTTGTTTCCAGCGAAGAAGTGCGCCTTCCTGCGGTTGGTTGTGAGTCTGCTGGACTTCTTCTAGAGTGAAGCGCTCTCCTCTAGCTCACGCAGCCAATCGGCTGTGGTAAACATTGGTAAGTATATGCGCCTCATACTCCCATGGTGGAATGCCAGCCAAGGCGGAAGGAGTATCCATCAGTCTAGGCACCAGTGCACGGAAGTTGTCTCTAAAGCGCCACCATCGCCTTCAGACTAGAGGTTAGACATTTTAATTGAGCCTTTACCTTAAAACGCACGCCATCAATCAACAGGGATAAAGGCATCTAATGGTCCATGAAAGCATATTTCCTCGGTTTTGACTGCGCAGCGACCAATCATAGCCTATGTATCACAGGAGATGGCCCATTACTGTGTCATTTGCCATATTTGCAGACAGCCATGCCTGTCATTAAGAAGTACCCCTCTTTCCCTAATGTAATTCTCTAACCGTCGCAGACGATAGCTAAGTGCCTCATCAATACAACTTAAGGGATTAAAGGCGTCTTACCCTTTAGGTCAGGATTGCATCAACAGTTGAGCGACCCGACCTGAAGCCAAACTTTTGGTTGGACAGGCCCTCAAGGCTAACTTATTTAAGGTATTCTTCGAGATGAACGACAGAGATTCTTTCAAATATCTTAGCTATCTCATCGAGGAAGACAATCGGGCGATATCTGAAGGGAGAGTCCGCCGGTCTCCCTTCATTACAGAGAAGAACTAACCAACCATCCTTTCAGACTTATGGGAAGCGACCAGATTTAAAACACTCATTAAACATTCCTATCAGGTGATTTCTAAGGGGTTCTGAGTCTGACGCTATCGCTAACACATAACCAGGGACACTATTTGAGTCTTTTCGGCCTGAAAGCTCAGTATTGCGCCACCTAGTTCCTACCCTGTAGTTGGAAAGAACTTCTGGACCACCTCAGTCTGTACAGATGGAGTCTAATAAGACTAGTGGGAGGACTCTCACTCTGGGAATAGACCAGCTACTATAACGGTAAGAAACAGAGAATTGGGAGCCCACATCTTATCTCCTTGCGCACGAGTCAGCATGGGTCACGATTAAGGTCACCTATGAATTCCTCCCAGGTATGGTTTTTTGCCTTGTGAATTTTGGGTTGACTAGGTTTTTGTAGCCTGGAAGTATACTTCAAGGAGGTGCTTCTCTACTCCCTCATCTACAATTAGGGAGGAACGCTTACCACGTTGCCGAAAATACTCTTAGCGAGTTTGCAAGCAGGCGGAACGAAAAACCGATATTTTGCAGGATCAACAATACACTGCTTTCTTTTGAAGAGTGCCTCGAATAGGTGGCATCGCCGCATCGCAGACTAGATAGCAACTTCCGAAAATAGAGGGCTGCTTAGTCGACATTAGGGCCACAGAAAAACTTCAGTTCCAGGCCGCGACTATGGTTGCACATTTAGCTGACTCATTATCAAAACCCACCCAAGAGCCCACCGGGAAAAGCGCGACAAGCGGGCTAATGATTCTTATTTCATATATTTTTTTCATTTTATATAATTTTATCATTTATTTTAATAAGTTTTCAAACCTGAGTCTTTTCGGCGAAACGTAAATAAAGGGTCACTTTATACAAATATTCAATTAGCCGAAAGGACTCAAACCCATATTTCATGAAATATCTAACAAACTATGTACAAAATGATTCTTAAAAGTTAATCTATAAAAAGATAGTATTTTTTACCTTTAATTTAATGTAACTTTCAAATGATAACTTGCTTTATCACAGAAGAATACACATCTGAACTTTAAAAAATCATATCTCAAAAGTGACTTCGTGTGGGTTGAGTCCTTTCTGCTAAACTACGTCCAGTTAAAAAAATGTTACCGTTACCGTCCGTTTATTGAATGGGCGTGTGATATTTTTTCTTTTTTTCTCAAAAGGCTTGTTAGTGGTCAGTCATTGAATAGGTTTTTTTAACAAAGATGTGTAAATTTGTACGAACACTCCCTGTAAGTGGCTGAGATAACTTTTTTTATGTTGTGTGTACAAGATTAAATATTTATGGCAAAGAAAAAACTACAAAGGCGGGAAAATTTAGGGAAGATTTGGGCCAAATGGTCGAGGCTGGCTTATTATTACAGTTTTTTTACAGATCAACAGATGATAAACAAGTTTAAAAAGTAATGTTTAGATTTCAGAATAAAATAAAATGTTGATAGATAGATATTTAATACACATCAGACAAAGTTTATAAAGTACAGGAAGTACTTATGGAGCTGCACAAATTAAGCGGTCTTACCGCTAGCGATCTCTTCCAGACAGCTTTTAGGTAGAGTACGTTAAAAGGGATTTAGAGGAGAAGATGAGGAGCTCGGATCAAAAAAAAGGCAGTCATGTCAGTGCATTTACTAGTCTATGAGACTCCTAATAAAATAAAACACGTATTACTACTACGGTACTGCTTCTGTTGTATAAAATAATTTGTATATAATTGACTATTAAAAGTTATTCAGATGGTAACGAATCAAACCCGGGACCTTTCATTTCAACAGATTGCCGCTCGACTAAACCTTGTTGTTTGCCCAAAAATACTAGGATATTTCTATATTATCATATTATGTTATGTAGCCTTTGATGAATATGCCTTCTTTACCCTACTTAAATATTATTCATAATAGCGGTATGAATAAGTTAACCTTGCCGTTATTTGAGTGCAAATATTTCGTCAATATGGTACCCCTATCCATCAAGAGGGAGGGACGATGTTGACATAGAATTTACGATATTAATATTTACTGAGGGACTTTAAGCTGTCCATCTAATGATAAATCTCTTAGCCAGGGAAAAATTGAATTTAAAAAAAACAAATAGTTTCTGAAGAACAATAAGAAGTGCTCTTTATTGCACTCCATACGAAGTAATTACAGTGCATGTTTAATAAATAGGTTTACAGAAAGATGTATTTAGGTACAATTTCGACGGATTTATCGGTAAACACGATCTCTAATAAATACATTAAAATATTTAATAAAGTACATTTTTTAAATCTTTGTAAGAATTCCGGTATTTTAAGTCCGTCATTTTGGTTATATTTTCTGCTTTTGACACTGGCCTTGACAAAAAAAAAGTGTATTTTTAATTATCATCCAACTTGCATTCTAGTGATTCTAGTTCGAATTTCAAATTCCCGTCAACATAGATAAAATAATAGTGCATCTTGCACACGACCGCCAAGGTGCACCCTGCCCATTGTCCAGCGGACCCATCGTTGCTGGCATAACATAATTGCGTTGGCCCCCTTCGCTATACTTGCCAAAAAAAGAAAAATAGGGCTACGAAAAAGATAAAGATAACGTATTCAAAACATATGTCACTTTCGGTACCGATTCGAATTGACGTGTCCCGTATTGTCCCCTGTATCTTAACTTACCTTATTAGCTGGACCGTGAATTTCCCATGACGGCAAAATTTACTTTTTGAATATTTTTGAGATTCCGACGTACTGACTGACCCAGTGACATGTTTTCGGAAGCTGAGCGGATTAGTTCCGTGCACACACAATAAAACCTATTTGATGGGAGATTTAATTTATTGAAATGTCACTTTTATAATTCATAATTTATTGGCGTTTGAATATTTTCTGTCATCGATGGACGTTGTTTGAGATTTGTTTCGTGCGTGAATAATCTTTTTGGATGCCTCGTTTGTATGTCTGGATGTTTGTTACTCACCTCTGTAGCCATAGACGACCTCTAAATCTATCTAGTATCTATTAGCCTGCGCTTGTCAGGATTATCGAATTTAAACTGGAACTGTCTAAGCAACATTTTATAGCTGTCAGTTTGTGTGACTTCGACAGAGACAGAATAATGGCAGGGTAAGTGAATTTAATGCGGATTTCCGGAACTATCTAATAACTTGTTATTAAGCATCACTTTATAAAGCTGCCAGTTTCTATGACTTCAACAGATTTCACAGGCTCAGACTGAGTCGGATCACCTTGACTTTAACCTTAATACCATAGCTATAACTTTAACCGGTATATGTATGAGTTTGACAGACATTTGACGTTTGTTAAAGTTAAAGTAAGATGGAAAGTAAGAAGTAAGATGCAAACCCAGCATTAGACAGTAAAGTTACCGCTAAAATTGGACCACGATTGTATCTAACCCTCTCATGGCTGTTAGACAACTAATGTTTTTTTATAAAAAGCTTTGCGGTACAATCGACCCTATTGCGTAATCCAGTCGATAGGCCGCTGATTAGGCGCGAGGCCGCGAGAGATGCGGCGATAACCCGCGTCCGCGATCGGGTCCGTTACACCCCCGGGCGAGAGCAGGGTTGAACATTAAATAAAAAGTCTACACGCAGGTAAATGAGCGTAGTTTTAGTGCCAAAGCTTGTATGTCTCATCATCTTTTTTTTAGCCATAAGACGTTCGCTGTTGAATACCAGTGACTACCAGGCTGGCTGGTAAAAAACGGCCTGAGTCCTATTTTGTATATTCGTATGCCTGGATGTTTGTTACTCACCTGTGTAGCCATCGACGACCTCCAAACAGGATTAGCGAAATTAAACATTTTTATTTATCTGTCAGTTTGTATGACTTTGACACGGACAGAATAATGTCTTATTCCCATGTGCGCGAAAGTCCATCTTAGTGATCAAGGCCATGAATTTAAATTTTCACTGATTACTATGGGTATTGCAAAAATTTGACAATAATTGTATACAGCTAGTTATGCCGCAAATGTTTTTTTTTTATGAAAAGCTTAACGGTACAATCGACCCCACCGCGTAATCCAGTCGATAGGCCGCTGATTAGGCGCGAGGCCGCGAGAGATGCGGTGATAACCCGCGCCCGCGATCGGGTCCGTTACACCCCCGGGCGAGAGCAGGGTTGAACATCCAACCAATGAATTATCTGCACGCCGGTAATTTAAATTATCTTAGTTTTTTTAAGTACCAATGTTTGATGTCTCATCATCATTATTATTTTAGTCATACTCGCGCCGTCCCCTACTAAACATAGTTATGGTACTTTCCTCGTTGTTTATGATTTCTATAACGCAAGTGCTTTAGCCACTTACCCAAGTATCGCTGTAACATTTAAATTAATCGCGAAAACAAAATTCACTTTTCTAATACTTAACCGCCGAACAGCTGACATCATTTTGTATGGCTGGCGGAGTAACACTTTTTTATTTTATGTTTATCTCATAGAAAAATAGTTGCTTTATTTGAGCAATCGTATTAACCCCTAGAAAAAAGTAGCTAAATTAATTTAGACTTTATATTATGTTTCATTTGGAATTTTAACAGTATTTTAAATTAGTAAAAAATAATTAAAGTACACACGTCATGTCATATTGGTTTTTAATCAATTATTTTACTATACAGGCTATGTAACTTACTTGCATTTTGTTGGACATCCCTAATCTCGACAAGAGGTGCACAGTGAGCTGTGCTACGCAATGAGTGACATATTAATAACACCGAACAGATCGCAGATAAGCTATTAATTTGGCCCCAGTATCCTATTCTGTACCAAATATGTAACTACAACAGTACCACCTACAATCCTAAATACCAACCTTAAGTTTTGTTGAATAAGGTTGAATTTGGAATTTAAGGGTACAAACGTACAGTTGGCTTTTTCTACGCAGAAATTGATACGGTCTTTTGTGCTTCATACAAAAGTACAATAGAGATATTGTTTTCTGGTCGTTTTTGGTTTTTAATGAACGTGTTTCCTTGATTAGCTGGGGCGGAGGACCCTTGAGAGACTGATTGCGATGGGAATGTCGCGATAGGATGTTTGAATAGAAAAATGCAGTGAAGAGGTGATTGGGTTGATATAATACCCCTAGTTGAACATTATTAGTGCTAAACAAAACATCATATTTTATTGGAGGGACACAGAGTTAAAATGCGCCAAAAAAAAACTAACAAAACAAAAAATATTATTTAATCTTAATGTAAAACGTTTATATCTAGTAAATTTCCGTAGAATAATTTGAAAACAACTTTTGTGTGTTTTGGAACTTGTCAAAACGTTTAATAAGAGCCCAAACTCATACCTAGGTTTTACTCGTAGGCTTCGTAGTACCTAATTGAAGAGCACCTTCAACTTCTTGGTGCCATCATCAAATAACCTCGATGGTATCAAGTTATCAAATAGACATTTAAATGTGACATTCTAATCAATACAACAATCTTAGCAAATTCTTCAACTATCAGAAGTATAAAGATTAACATTGACGACCTCTGTGGCCGAGAGGCGAGCATGCCGGACTTTAAATGGCGCCGAGATCTCTGAGGTTCCGGGTTCGATCCCCGGTCGGGTCAATGTAGAAAACGAACTTTTCTATATTGGCTCGGGTCTGGGTGTTGTGGTACCGTCGTTGTTTCTGATTTCTATAACACAAGTGCTTTAGCTACTTACCTTAGGATCAGAGCAATGTATGTGATGTTGTCCAATATTTATTATTTTTACATTGACAATACACGATTCGATTGCACAGTTAATTACAGGGAATAGCTAAAAGTGTTTGAAAATGGAACATAAATACCTCTTAATATTTACTATGCATAATGAAATATCAAATATTTTCTTTAAAGCTATATACGTCTATCTAAAAGCCAAGCCAGACCATTACCAGTCTACGCAGTTGGATAAAAGAGAACCAGCTATTAAGTTACTCCATCCATTGTAAACAAAACGAAATCTTTGACTATCAAAAGGTTATAGATCATTTGAGATTGACTTGAAACAGGTTCATTACAATTACATTAGACTAGATTATTATTACATTAGACTTACAATGGAGGTGGTGACTTGATCAGGTAATTAGTAAGACAATGCTTGATTGTACCACGATTATGACTGCGAGTGATATTGTCATTAGGGGTTAAAGGTGTACTGGTTATGTTTAATTAACTTTTTACCCGGCTGCGCTGCAAATACCTACCGGGTTTTGATTTTTATACCCGTATCCGGTTATATAAAGTGTAATCCGGTTATATAAGGATAAAAACTCGTATGAGCTCAATCTGGTGCTCAGATACAACATCATCATCGCATCATTTCAGCTATAGGGTGTCCATTGCTGAACATTGGCCTCCGCCGACAGACAGACAGATGGAGATGACGAAACTAAAAGGGTTCCTTGTCAGGACTACGGAACCCTAAAAAGGCAGGTTATAACAACATATACACACACACTAAGATAAGCCTTTAAAAATCAAGAAGCCGTTCCCACTTCCCTAGACTTAGCCTTATAATAGCTCTAACATGGTATTTCAAATTTGAAAGAATATATGCTTAGAGCGGACGTTTCAGCTGTATGTACAGTCAACAGCACGTCGACCTACCCAAAAAGTCAAAAATTCTCCAATAGATTTTCAACTTTAAGCCTGACATATAGAGATCATTTTCAAATAAGAAAATTTGACATTTTGTGGTAGGTCGACGTGCTGTTGTCCGTACAAAAAAATTATACTTTAACAACTTATTAATAGGCCCAAGCTTCATTACACTTTTCACTACTGGAAAATCGTCAAGCTTTTCGCTTGACGATAATCCAGTAGTGAAAAGTAAATGTATGAAATAAAAAATCGAATGTTTTAAAACGAATAAACTAAAGTAAAAAAAAAGGCTTGTAAAAACGGAAACAAAATCATGTAGAGCCAGATTTCGACTAAGTTACGTTCCTAATGTTATTTAGTGTGTTAATAATTCAGGAATTATTGAAAATAAATTGCAATCACCAAAACCAGTTCTTAACTGTTTTTCATATCAGCCAGGAGTACATTAACAAAAGATCTCGTAGCATTTCTTTGCAAATGGCAAGTTATTTATGCCCATGCTCATGCCCATATTGGCCTTGCGTTAATCTAACCTAGGGTTATGTAAACGAATCGTCTGATCGTCTGATGTTTAAGGATCAAAAAGCATGTTTACATTTAGCATTAGAACCTCATATTATACTTAACCTGTCACTGTTTGCATTGGTCCCAACTTCCCGAACACGCAAAAAATCGGCGCGTCGTCAAGGCGTGGTCTCTTGACAAATTTACGATAGTTTTTGCCGATTTGTTTTTCGTACGGTTTATGGTTCCCGTAAGTGGCGAGCGGTATCGCGTTTCGGCTGTTTTTGCTCTGAAAGATTATCAATACTAAGGTGTTACAGTTAATCTGGAAATCATTCATCTTTTTGGCGGTTGTTTATCAGTTTGTTTCTGTTGATTATGATATTGTATCTTCTTTCAGGTCAAAACAGGTCGATTTGTAAACTAGCAGTATCTATGAGATATTCCAAAGCTTATTTCTTGTTTACGTTTCGATATAATATAATACATTAGGTATAGGTCTTTTGAAAAATGAAGACACATAAAAAAACGAAAAATCTACAGAAGAGTTATAAGTTATCATAAAATACAAAATTATGCATTAAATAAAATATTCATCTCCTCGTTAGTAAAATTCCAACTTTTAAAACACACTTTTAAAAACAAACATGACGAAACACCGTAAAATATGAAAAATAAAGTAAAATTTCTAAGTTATTTTACCTATATTCGGCATGTCACTTGCTACTGACATCAGCCGTATTCAAATACAGGCATTGTGTAACTAATTAATATGTGGGCGCATTAACAAACAATAGCCATTTCACTGAATACTGAATATAATACTAACACAACGCCGTCTTGACGTACGTTCCGAACGAAAAATAATGTTTCATGGCATTTGTCTGTAAAAGTAAAAGTCATGATTTGTAAAGGAATACTCGCAAGTTTACTTGAAACGAAGAAATTGAAATTTATTTTTAGGGTTATTTATAGAGTAGCTCATCATGAAATAATAACATGTCGAACGTTCATAGAAGGTGAATACATGCAGACAAAAATTATCGTAATGAAAATCAGTTACCTAAAGTTATACTCACTCATAGATTTCTTAAAGAGTAAATTATACAGACGTAATAACAAGTATTTAACAATATTACTGCAGGGTAAAATATTTTGTATATCGTTATTTTTATTTATAATCCACTGTACATTGTATCACTAACTTGCACGCAGCCACCAAGAAATTTCGATTAACCCTTCCATTAACCTCATTTTCATCACAAAAACTTAAGTTCAACCCTCTCCTTCCCAAAACCCGCCCGACAAGACGTGTGCCGGCGCAGCATCCCTATCTCTTAACCCGTAAACGCGTGCGGGGATCAATACGACCTCTTCCTCCCCATTATACATCTCGGCACAATCCCTTTTTATCCCTTTTACAGGGCTAAAGGGTACACGAATCGTGCGCAAGGATTCTGTAATGTATCACGTGCCCTTTGTTAGAAATGAGATCGTAACCCTTACTTCTTTATACTCGGGGTTTAGGTAAGATCTTGAATTTACAGTTCTTTGTGTGGCGTTTTACTATAAGATATCTTATGTTAGGTATGTTAGAGACTAATAGATAGGAACAATTGTAACTTTTTCTGTTTAGCTGTAGGTACTTAATTAAAAAACTCGCACATATTTTTAAGTACGAAAAACGACCACTTGTGTTACAATGACTTGGTATTTTGTATGTAAATTTTGGTACTGATAACATTTCCTCAAGAAACCAAATCAAGTTTTTGTGTAAACCAAAAGTTCCCAGAACACATTTCGAACACGTGAACTCCAACCGTGGGACCACACATGCGGTTTGAATAAAACTAGTATAAAGTAGGTGATTTCGAAAACCAGATTTCTTTCTTCATCAATATTCACAATATTAGGCGAAGCCCCTTTTTTATCTTTTTTTCTTTTGCAGGATTTGTAACGACTTTTTTCTATAGCGTAAAAGACGTATGTGACCCCTGACCTCAACAGTTGGGACCCTTTGAGTAGCGAACGGTTGAAATCTAGTTTGTATGAAAAAAGCGTGTCTATGTTTTGTCAGCGGACAATGCTGTGAATGGTTTGAGTCCGAAACGGATTCTATGTGGTCGGGCTAGTTACACTATGTACCATATAGGCATGTTTACAAGACGCTCGTGAACGTTAGATCGTTACTAAAATTTTCAAGAAGAAAAAGAATTAGTTACTCGTATAAGCTATAATAAGTCTTTAAAAAAAAAATAAGAAGACTCTTGCTCTTAATATCTTATTGAAAATAACATAAGTCATCCTCTCAGATATCCAACTGATAAAATATGTCAGTTATTAAATGATTTTACGAATTAATTATGCCTCATTGATAAGCTTGTCCAAAAATGTAAGTAAGAGATTCCCTCTTTTACCATTTAGAATGTTGAAATTTATCAAAATCTTGCTAAGTAGATGATGCAACATTCATTAATTATTGACAATTATAAGGCATATTAATAAAAACCAACTACTGTTTACGCTTGCTCTTCACTGTTACAAAGTCGAAAAAAGATTTTTTGCTTCTAAATCTGTTTGCACAAAAAACCCTTAAGAATCCGCACAATAGCCCCAACGCTCCCGTTAAGTAACCCAATTTTTGCACCATAAATAAAAGAAGAAAAAAACACAACCATGAAAGCTAACGGTCTTCCGCTTTTTTTTAACAAAAAAATCCTTGTCCGAGGACGTATGAATCTGTGTATGAATTAATTTGTATTACGCCCCGATGCTTACATACAAAGTGTGTATTGAAAGCGAAAATTAGGCCACATTCATGACAGTTTTTTGTATTTTTTATTATCTTTTTTAAGAATCTTGTGATGTTTGACAATATTGACAGATTCAGCCCCCGATGGCCCCAGATTGAGGCGAGTCGAGGATTTGTAAATAATCCCATTCAAAATTAATACAATTCTGAAGAAGTTTTTGGTCGGCTGATTGGCTTCATTGTCAAGTTTTTTGAGACATCGCTCCTGTTTCTATAACAGAGATGGTATGAATTCTGATTTTGAAAATTACATTTTATTCAAAAGATTTGGAGTTATTGCCTTTTGTTTAAGTTGGTTCATTGGATTTGAGAGTATGCCTGGTTGTTTTATAAACAATACGTAGCTAAGAGATAATTTTGGTCACGTTTTTCTTCAATCAATTTGCTTGTATAATTTAAATAACAGATTGAGACTAAAAAGCACTATGAAAAAAATAAAATTACGTACAAAAGAACTATTCTTATCAAGTCGCTTTCCTGATAAATTACTCAACCTACTACTACAACTACAAATTCATTTTATTAACTCAACTAATATTAATAAAGATTAACAATTTTTTCCTATCACTTACCAAATAGGGTTTTTTTCATGACCAAAAAACCCATCTACGCATTAAACGGTTAATTTGTGACAGTAATTGTCAGCATCCGTTTAAGGGTTACCGGCAATCTCGGCTGTAACCCCACCACGTGCGAATGAGGGTTAAGATGTTAAAAAAAGTGTTAGAAAAGGGTGCTGCCGCTTTTTTAGTGTTCACTATTTTCGAAGGGCTTAAAAAAAACGAATGTAAACAAACATAAGTATTAACGTGATACAAAAACATATTTTTTTGCTGCCTTCATTATCATTCAGAAAAAGTATACCTAGCTGTTTTAGAGATCTCCGAATTACAAGTACGCTATTTAGTTAATAGATCTCGTAAATTGACCTGTTCGTTTTCTAAAGATCTTTTCTAAATTAAACCGATCACGAATCGTCTTCGGGACACCTTACCTCGAAGCAACACATTGTATTAACAGCTTATCGGGTCGACAAGGTCGCTTCAAAGTTGATTGGATTCCTGAGGTAGACAATATTTTCACATAGAACTATTTTATGACTACCCGTAGATATTCAAAATTATAATACGATCGCCGCGCCATCCGCCATTTTCGTGACCACACTTCAATGCCAACTTTGGTTAACCCACTATAATATGATTGGGTAATCACAGTCTCTGGGGAAATATTGCGACCGGCTTAATATCTGACCTACCTACTGGTTTAATATTCGGACAGGATCTGGCTTATAGAGGTCTTAATACCCTCGGCTACTGCACAGTAAAATTTATTAATGTATTACATTTTTCAGGGTTGATATAAAAAGACAGGACAGAGAAGCGTTCTCGGTATGAAAGGTACAGTAAAGGTTGTACTTTAGCAGTACGTAAGTCAAATTCTCTCTCAAAACTCTTTGATTTTGACTTTGATGACTTTAAAATATGCCTGAAACTGGTTTAAGAAGTGAACTGACCAACATATTATGCTTAAAGAAAAAAAGAAAACGACTTAAGTGAGCTCTACTATTTACTGTATTATATACAGTAAATAGGACATAAGGACTTAAGTAGGTGCATTACTCGTAGTATCATATTTGTTTTGTATTTCTTTAACCCCAAATCCAGGATAAAAAAGGTTTTGATCCTACAGCAAAAGAAGATAATTTTTATAGAAACTAAATAGTTGATTATCATAACGTGTTTTTAGGGTTCCTGCCCAAAGGGTAAAACGGGACCCTATTACTAAGGCTCCGCTGTCCGTCTGCCTGTCTGTCTGTCCGTCTGTCACCAGGCTGTATCTCATGAACCGAGGAAGTTAGACAGTTGAAATTTTCACAGATGACGTTGCCGCTATAACAACAAATAGGTACTACAAACAGAAATAAATAAATATTTAAGTAGGGCTCTCATACAACAGACATGTTTTGCCGTTTTTGTAGTACGGAACCCTTCGTGCGCGAGTCCGCCTCGCACTTGGCCGATTTTTTAACGCTCTCCGCGTTACCAAACTTATACTTAGAAAATCAAATATTGCTATCAATCTTGCTGAGGAGGTCGTTTCGTGTTTGTTTACATTCGTGGACGTGACTGAAGTAGAAACAAATGATTAAATCCGGGATTACCTATTTGGTATACGTATTGGCAAATATCATTTCAGCGGAGATAATACGAAAACAAATCACAAAATGCTATGGAATTTCTTTATGGTTTAGTGATCGTTCAGCTCTCCCTTTCCAGCCTACTTATTGCGTTCGAATTTGCTAAACTGTAATAATCTTCTTAAAAAGTGACTATTCATATTTCCAAACGCAATAACTTCCCTTCAAAATTGATTTGAGGCATCTTTTTGTGACGCAACCGCGTGGATGGAGCGCCCTGCTTAATCGGCTAGCTTAAGTGGCATTAAACGCTCCCACACAATCCCATCACTTGCCAACAAATCTGATTTCCAATGCACTTTAATCCGATATCATCGGCTTGCCTTCAATATATTTAATGAACGCCACTTTCTATCGCACCGAAACCATTGACGCATCTCTACGAATGGCAATGATAATGCTAGAACAGAAGCGGCAATGTATTTGGAGTAAGAGTTACTAGCTGAATCGGGATGAAGCGCTCCCAAAAAGCTCTCGCTCGGTAGTCAATTAAGTACTCAGCCAGGGGTTGTACACAATTGGTCGCCTCCGCACAATGCGACCGTGGCGCCGCAGCGCGGAGATATTGTGAACTCGAAAGAGGTTTTATTAGAGTGATTGTGAGGGTTGACGTTTTGTTGAGGGATTTATTACTGTGGCGGCGTACGGATTAAGTTTATGAGTAGCGTTGAAGGTAGCAAGTTGTTTATTAAACTTCCGATGTTATATTGTTAGCAGGGAGTTAGGATATTAAATAGTGGCTGTCTATCTGCCTGCTGACAAAGCGAGGCTTAGCTCATTCAGTAGAGTTATGGTATGGTAAGGTGTTATTTGTTTCCATACAAATTGGTAAAAATATTGATTGAAAGGTATACATAATTTAAGATCATTATTTGAGATTGATAAGATCAAAATCAATCGAGAATCTTGCTATCTAATCCAACTAAATCTATGTTGGAATACCTTGTTCGATGAATATGCCCGAATACCTTACCCATCCGTTTAAAATACCCTACGTTAAAATGTAGATATAACATAACATCAGGTGCAGTGTCGTGTTTCCCATAAATAACAACTTTCAGTAACAACAGCAGTTCATTTTCGTCCGCTTTTCCGTACTAGCGTTGAAATGGCGAGACCGACGCGCGCGTTGTGGCGTGAAATCGCATCGCGCCGCGACGCACTCGACCGCGACCAACGGTTGCGCGCTTCTGACCGACCGCCCGCCATTGGGCAGTATGGCAAGTGTCGTGGGTTGCAAACCTTTCAGCCGATATCGGAGATGGATTACCTACATTTTGTGGTTTTGAAATTCGAAACTGGATTACAGACATACATTTTATAGTAGGTACTGGTAGTAACACCTTATTACCCGACTGCCAAACGAGGGTTATAATTTTTAGTTCAGAGATATGGCATCAAAGAAGCCATGATTGTGTCATCAAACAAAATAGAACGCTGAAGAGTGAATAAGCTTTTGACTGAATGTGGAAAATATTATTATTTTGGAGATCTCAAATCCGATATAGGCTTTTAAATCCAAGAAACGGTGGATTAGTAAGTCTAGTCTCACACTTGTAGGGTATTAGTTTAAATTCCAGCATACCCCCACATTAATGGATTTATACCATTTGCTTGGTGGTTATGAAAAACATCGTGAAAAAACACTGAAGGTTTAAGTAGATATATTCCGAACTGGCACGGTTCCTCTATCGAGTGGATATGAAGGTCTAATGGTAATCGCTCCCAATCAAATGACTAGATTTGCCGCATCTATGCAGGATCTAGGACAGCGATAGAAATACTGAAGTAATTTACTAGTTTGATGACCGTCTGGTATAGTGGTTCGCGCTCCAGACTACAATGCCTGGTGGTTGCGGGTTCGAATCCCGCGAGGGGCAAATGTTAGTGTGATGAGCACGAGCATTTGTACCTAAGTCATGGATGTTTGCAAAATGTATTTAAGTATGTTTATCCGTTATCTAGTCGCCATAGTACAAGCTATGCTTAGTTTGGGGCTAGTTAATTGGTGCGATTGTGGAAACAATCTATTTATTTTAAATTTATTTATTGCTCGTCCATTCAAAGCTAATTGGTTGTAGAAATACCTAAGCAGTGGCTTGGTGGACTCATGTAGTTGTGCTAGCAATTTCTACACATAGTCCGGAAAAAATCATAACAAAGCGGTTCCTGATAGTAAAATTTGTCATCATTAAAAATAAGTCTTCATTTTATATGTTACCTATCTACGTGTTTGTGTCAAGTCTGTCAAGTGACAACATTTAAAAGCTAGCTAAAAGCAGTTAAGATAACGCACACATACAGGCTGTCCCACGCGAGGGCAACATGATAACCTTCTCCCTCCTCCGTCTTGTTATCGTCAAGAAATAGGTTATGTACTGATAACAATTACGATATTACGGGAAAACAGCTGGCGAAGCTGTTACCACATCTTGGAAGTTTGGTCGGGTTTTTGAGAAATATGAAATTGAGGTTTATGGTAATTTTAATGCAGCGTTGGTCAAATGTTTGATTTTAATTATTCCTTTCCTATAGACAACAAAAATATAGAACTCTTAAGTATCTACACATGTAGCACACAACAAAACTCGTAGAATATTATGCTAGTAGGTGATACCTACTACTCTACTAGCTATGTTTAAAAAATAGAAATATTATAACATAAAAAATAAATAAATATCCTAATGCATCGTATCCTACTCTATCACAGTCTTTCTAACTTTGTTTAATTTCGATTTACATATACCCCTACTAATATATGACGACCGTCTTGTGTAGTGGTTCGCGCTCCGGACTACAATGCCTGGCGGTTGCGAGTTCGAATCCCGCGAGGGGCAAATGTTAGTGTGATGAGCACGAGCATTTTGCACCTAAGTCATGGATGTTTATAAACGTATATATGTATGTTTATCCGTTATCTAGTCGCCATAGCACAAGCTTTGCTTAGTTTGGGGCTAGATAATTGGTGTGATTGTGGAAAAAAAAAATAGTTTTATTAATTTTTTGATAACAAACTAGTAGTTTTTAAATCTTACTCTATATTTAAAAACACTTGAGAGATGAATGTTATTTTAAAAATTTATCGTTTTAATTACTTATTTTTAAAAATCTTTATAAAGATGCTAAATATAATATATATTTAGCATCTCTGTTAAAAGCAACTATTCCCAAAATGTGTCATCTTTATACATACACAAAAGTAAAGAGTCGTAAATTAAGTTACAACGCCTTGCTACAAAACGTATAAAGACACATTTTTGCCGGCTCTATATTTAAGCAGACAGTCAAAGACAATACAATCAAAACAAATTCTAAATAAATCTGAACAAACGCACGTGCAAGGCAGAAAAGAGAAAGAAGCAACTACAATCGAGTGACTTATGATAAAAATAATACGCAATATTTTGTAAGTCATGTTACTAAGTTATTTTTATCTTTTTAATATGTCGTCATGGGTTGCTCAAAGATCAAATATTTTTAGCCAGCTCGATATATGTATAATAGAAAAAAATCCTTTATAGATTGACACAGAACAAGTAACACTCGCTACGCTCCGCTGTTCTGTGGATAATGAGGAGTTAGAATGAGTAAAGGGGGTTCCGTTTTGATAACCGTAAAAACCACTTCAAGTTATCATCATCTCACGTCTTAAATCTAGTCTCCATAATATCACGATTAAAAAAACACAAAAAAAAAATAGAAACAGAATAAATATGTTTTTGGAACAAAGGAAAAACATAAAATTGCAGAAGGAAATATTAGGTAATGTAAATTATAAAATGACATAGCGTTAGCCAAAAAGACTCCCTCATCTTAATTAATAAGTCGTGACAGCAGATGGCTATAAACTATAAGAACACTTTCGAAAAAATCACAAGCCGATTGGCATGGTTTTAACTTAGAACTGGCTTAAAACAAACAAATAGGTTTCTCAACAAACAGGCGGACAAGACCGCAGACGAGTGATTTAAGGTTGACAGATTCGTATTACGTTTTGTTCCTCTTCAAATCGATCTCGGTGTAAATTGTGATGGGAACTGATTGATTTATTTTGGCTGTAACGGTATATTTAGCCGGAGATCGGTTAGCGCTGTCGTTCGGTTTGGTGAGTGACAGTATTAACGGACTCAATGATCGTGTTTGTAGAAAATTAATAATTTTGATCCGAAATTTTTAATATTATTAAATGAAAGCAAAATATTACTTACACAAATAATAATTATAAAAAACTTAGGAGATGAAAGCCTGGTCTAGTGGTTCGCGCTCTGAACTCAAAGCCTGGCTGTTGCAGGTTGGAATCCCGCAAGTGGCAACACATTTTTGTGTGATGAGCACTGGCACGAGCATTTTACCTAAGTCATCGATGTTCACAAACATATTATAGTGCCTATGTTTATATTGGAAATAGTCCGTAGCCAATAAGGCGTCGAAAGTTGCAAATATCGCAGTCAACTTATTTATTCGGCCATTCGATGAATAGTGTACTCATTGACGGCATTCAATCAAAAATGACTACAGGCCAGTCGTTAAATGAAATAACAGGTTCTATGTCAACTTTTTGACTAATCGAATGATATGACCCCATCCATTAAAACTCCAGAAAACAAATATGATGTTAGCAGCTGCTGCTGATATAAAGTAATGCATATTTTTAGTGACTAATTCAAGTTTTCCGCGACATACATTTACCCCTTGGTAGAAAATAATTTGATGAGAAATCGCAAAATTCCGTTTACTCAAAGAAAAATGGCTTACATATCAGCTAAACATAAGAAAATACACGCGCAACTGCTTTAGGTAATCTGTGTTTATGCGAAAGGCTAGATTATTGCATATTTGTAATGGGTTAACTCTTCTAAAAATAGCAAAGTACGCCATTAAGAGAGTATCAAGTAATAAAACATTATAAGTAGAACTTTTTAGTTGAAAAAAGAATGCTGGAAATTACCAAATTGAACTTACAGTAAGCAATGAACAAGATTGTGTTTTGACAAATTAAAAACCAAATGGCTTATTTACCCATTATTCTGACGCTACCCCACATTCCTGGTCTCCTGAATGATCCACGGCCTGCGCGGGCGACTGATCGATGGCTCGATCGTTACCGGCGAGATCTATGCGCATGCGCAGAAGTAACGATACGTGTCTTAATGTTTTCCTTGCGAATGTTGTGATGCCACTGCAAAAATGCCAACGGATTTAAAATAGGAGGTGACCTATGCAAAATGCTTGAACATAGATTAAAACAGCTTTTTCTCAATGTCACTTTATGTAGAAACGATTACCTATTTCTAAATTCAAGTAACTTTGATGACGTAACACAAGTGTAAATTACAAAGCCGATAACAGCTACTAAACATTAACTAACGTACGTTTTCGTAGGTATATTTTTCTTTTGATTGTTAATCGCTGTGAGCAAAATATAATCTTAACGGGAACTTACCTTACGTATCTTACGTTGTGAAATGCTAAAATAGAACTTTGTGTTTGTGTTTAAAAAATTGAATTCCCTTACTAATTCTCTGTAAGTTCTATGTTTAAGAAAAAAACCTACCGTAAATAAGATTTTAGAAATCAGACTATTATTAAACGACGAGAGCGCATATACTCTACATTCTGTCTAGCTACTTTATATATTGTCTTGATAATGTTTTTTTTTGTAGCAAAGACTGACTGTTTGTGAGTCAATTCTTCTAACCGATAGGTATTTTGTAAAAGAGCCCATAAACTGAAAAAATTATTGTATAACAAATTCCAGGAGTAGGATTGAAGTGATTTTAAGAATTTATTATAGAAAATAATATGTGTTCATATTAAACACCGGTAAATAATAATGACAAGGTTCCTGAAACGACCTCTTCTTGCAATGGTTATAAGTATAACGATTCTCAACTAGCATTGTGAAAAAACATCAAGCCTCCATTAAAAACCCCTGAAAAAAGGAAAAATAAACTTCTGAAAGTCTGCGAAGTGCCAGCACTCAATTACTCAGCGGCGACCCAACAGACACCACAGACAACATTATGGTTCAGTAGCTCAACAAAATCAATCCTAAAACAACTAATTTTACCTTGAATTCCAGAATTAACACTATTACTACTATCACAGAGTAAGGCTACTATTACAGAAGATGTAATTGAAACAACGAAAAGCCACTTTAAAAGCCTTTGAATAAGCATTCTACTGCGTAAGTAAACCTTTTTGTATGGACACAACGTATAAAACGCAAAAAAGCACTTTCCCAAACATTTTTTTTTTAAGTACTATACAGATGTGCAACTGTAGATTTTCGAGTCTAGGTGCTTTAATTAAAATACTTAACAGTGATTTTGAAGGACCTCTAAGAGGTTTTGCTTTATTAATGACATTAGATTTTACGAAAGGCGTTCCCCACTCTTGGAGTTCATATTGTCACAGGTGTCTGTTTAAGCGCCTACGTTTAAAGTTTTAGGTGTTTGTATTAAGTTAAGTTACTGCTGTAATGCGCCATGTTTACCGTACCGAAACTGGATCGATGCGGACTTGAGCCCACTTTGGCAAGAACTTATGCTAAATCTTAGTTGTGTAGATGATTTCCTGTTTTTTTCTCGGATATCGATTTGACAGAGGTTTGTTACAGGCTTGTTGTTTGTGTCAATGTTAACGGCTGCATTGAAAAGATACTTAGATAGATTCTATACTCTTTATTGCACAAACAAAGAAGTTATAGTTGATATTTACAGAAAGATGTACAATTTAGGCGGTCTTATCGCTAAGAGCGATTAAGACTAATGACGTTATTGGATTATTAAGTAACAGCCGTAAATAATAATAGTAAAAAATATTTCTTAGACAGGTATAATATCATCGTAAGGATAATAAATTTATCTATCAACACAATTACATTTTAATTTTTGTTTTTAGCAATTACCATGCCAGGTTTATCTAAGATTACAATCAATCAATATCAATTACATTTAAATATGAAGTCGTGTTATTTCCAAGAAATGTATTCTACTCCATTGTGCTACTTGCACTTCAGCTATTAGCTCAACTATCAAAACCGCAAAAACTAATTTTAGTATGGAAAATAATTGCACCCATACATAATATTAAGGATCAGACAACACACCAATTATTATGTTCCTGTATAAGTGTTGGTTCTAAGGCGAGTTTTTACATTGTCCTTTTCTTTAAACTTCTTGATTTGCTTATAAACGATGAACACACGACAATTAAAAAAAAATCACAGTTATCGATTTACAATAATAGCTTAAAGGAATCACAATAAACTACTACTTGACGTGACTACGAAGTACCAGAAAGAATTTAGTCAGTAGAGTCTCCTTGAACATCGAAATCAGAGTTAATTTCGACAAGTTCGTTTTCTAAATTAGCCCAGACAGAAATTGAACAAGAGGCCCTTTTGCGTTTGCGAATAAACACACCACTCCGACAATCGAGTCGCCAAATCAGGTTTATCTAAAAACTATGGTGGCCAACATCAAGTAAAGAAATCTGCATTTCTACGTTATAGAAAATACTTTCAGCTCTTATTTACAATACAGTATACAGGCTCAAATTTCCTATAGTAAACTCTGTTGCTACTAATAAAATCGATTGCTAACGTAAGCTACTAAAACACTTCTAGCTCCCATTCACACAGTATTGGCTTAACCATCCCGTGGACTTCCATTCCCAATTTTCCTGTTTTCCACATTTTATTCATGAGACGTGGGCGGAGCGGGGCGGCGCGACCTTTGACCCGCCCTACCGCCCGGGTCTCGCTCACTCACCCCCGCTCACCCGAGCTCACCCGGGGTGAGCCACCTGGCTCCTTTGTTTTTGTCATCTTCTTTTGCTGATGGTTGGCTAATAAATGGGCTGAGTAAGAGCTTCTGGTGGTTGGTAGTGGTGATTGCTTGTTTTGTATATTTAAGGCTACATCTGAATAAAGATTGGTACCTAATAAAATCATAAAGTACCTATATTGACGATCGTTTCAGTCTAGTGGTTCACGCTGGACTACAGAATAATTTGGTGCGGATTCGAATCCCAGAAGGAGTAAGTGTTTCTGTGAAGATGGTAAGCATTTGTAAAAAATAAGCCATGGATGTCATAATAACTATAATAATTATTTCGATACAAGTACAGTAGTATATCAATTCAATAAAAGTAAGAGTTATTTGGTAGGCATAATTATGTTTATGGTTTAATAGGTATGTTAATTTTATTTTTCAACACAGTTGCTCGTAAATTGACTCTTATAACACCGTTCATAGTTTCATAATTCATCATATTACGCACTTGTACTGTAATAACATTATCGCACTGGTGCGGTAATGTAAACTTTTTTTTTTAATTTCAGCAAATGTTTATGTCTAATAACATTGAATATTTTACGAACTTTAAATTATTTTAGGGTGAAGATGACAAATAAATATTTCATTTCATCAAATTGTATATATATAAACACAAATTTACTTAACTATCATTTTTAAAAATAATAATTTATAGTTTATTTTATTTTTTAAATTGCTGCTACTCCGTCTGAACAGCCGGTTTTTCCTGTGCCATTATTGAACCTGCGCGCATCGACAATGCGGCGCTCGAAAAAAACAAAACTTACATGCCATTTCACGTATATTTGCTAAAGTTGTTGCTGTGTGGTTAATTACTATCAAAAATGTCTACTTCAAATAACGAAGACGAGTAAAATGTTAATTCAACCCCGTCGGAAATACTTATCGAGGCACGAAACGCGAGTGTTGCCGCCAAAATCCATAGAAAAACAGCAAAAACGCCAAGTCATATTCGGAGAAGGTATTTTAGATTTTAGTTTGTTTTTTTCCTCGCAATTGTGTTGAAAAACGTCGTATGCAACTCGTGTGCATTGATCATTATCACTCTCGGCTTCCTTACCGCGCTCGCCTGCGGCTCGCGCTTACAATAATGCCTCGTGTGTAATGACCAACGTAGCACAATTGTATCATAATGTACTACTACAAAATAGTAGGGTCCTGATTGTAATAATGAAGTTATTATAAATAAGTTATTACGCTATGTTTGCTTTATTTCAATCTAATTCTCAAATTGGTAATACTACTATTTGATCAAATCATACTTGAAAATACTAAAGTACTACAATAACTGATAGATATTTTGTAAATGAAAATAGTCTGGTAATTAAAATATTTCAATACCTACATTCTGTTTGATTGTGACGATGTAAGTACACTTATAATCAGCGGTTTTTTAAACTTCTTCTGCATAACTCAAATAAAAAGCTAATTCAATCATCATCAGACTTGGAAAGTCCACCGTTGGCCTTAAGCCTCTAACCACTTAATACTCACCAATTAAGCAACTTAAACGTATTTGAAAGTACAAACACTTTGCAGAGTAAGTTCATTAAAACGTTGATTGTATAACTAGTGTACAGTTTGATAAGCACACTGAAACTGATAACGGGAAATACCTACTTACATACTTGGGATTACGAAATTGTATTAATTAACTTGTATATAAAACGTTTATGCATAAAATATTTTGTGTTTTTAGACCTTTAAAATATTTTTTATGTGCATAAAATATTTTGTGTTTTTAGACCTTTAAAATATTTTTTATGATAAAAAAAGCAAAGGCATGTATGCGTTATTCCAAATTGCAAAGATAATTGTAGTCAGCGCTGGCGCCAGTCACTGTCAAATTTATTCGTATCAGTGCGCTCGTCGTAGACATGTTTCATGGAATCACTGCTGTGACAGTAGTTGGCATCGGTGTCACAAATAAATATTCGTTTATGTTAGGAATTAACATCCTGTGTTTAATTATATACACTAATTTGCCAGCGGCGTCTGTCCTTATGCCCAAGTATACCAAAGTTTATTTATTCATAAAAAAATGATTTTTGAATGGAACTACACCAGGAATAGAACTAAGTATAACTACTAAGATTCCAGAAAAAGACAAAGGTCTTAGAAAAAAAGTACCGCGTTTCACAAATTTTCCAATTAGCATAAAATTTGAAAATTCTTATGAGAAATCTCATATTATTTTTGGAACTAAGAAATCTTATCGTAACTTTTCAAGATTACATATTAAAGCAACACTGTTAACAGACTAGTAAACAAGAATATTGACTGACTGAACATTGCAACTTTTATTGTTTTTTTTCTAAATTTATCAACCAATTACTGAATTACTCAAAAACTGACTGATATCTTCAATAGGTACCTCAATCCCCAGCAGTATAAATTATACTGAATGTACAAAACGTAACATTTCCGCGAATTATTAACAATACATACACGTGCCTAATTTCTATTCAAAAATCTTAGTAGCATGTCAAAGCTTCATCGATGCGTCAGGCCGGTAGCGCGTCACGCTGTCAAATGCGCAAGATTCGTCCCCCCTCGGAGGCCACGCCCCGCGCGCCGCCCACCGCGATCTAGATCGATCTAGTTTGCGCGCGCGTTTCAGCGATCGATTCGACCGTTTCGTTCTTGTTTTGTAATGAAATAAACAGTTTTATTTAAAACTGGAACGATGTTGATTTGAATTGTATGTTGATTTGAATTGTATGCTGATTTAAATGTAAAGTCGTTGATATATGATGCAAAGTTGAAGATATTGAGCAAAAGATGGTTTGTATTTGAAAGTATTTATTAGTAAGAGGTTTCAATGAGATATATTTTAACTCTTTTCGAAAGAGCTCAGTAATTTGTATGTAAGTATGAATATTTATTATCATAAAAAATAGTAAAACAAATTTGGTAAAACAGAAGTCAATTTTAATTGACCATTAATTTATCCTGAACAAATGTTATCTTTTATTTTTATACTGAGTATATCACTTGCATAGGCCATGATGCTAAAATATTAAAATAACAGCCTACCTGTTATCAATTCTATAAAAGGTTTCCCTCCCCATATATCATTTAAATCCATAACAATTGTATTTCTTATTCCAAGTGTCTACTTATTTATTGCCATGAACTAAACGTATGAGCTTTAAAACAGTATCTATTTCAGCTACGTTTTTTTTACGTTTGACTTAAAGCATTAGAGATCGCTTCTAGCGATAAGACCGCCTAAATTGTATCATCATAAATGTTTTTTTTTGTTTGTACTGTTTGTTTTGTGTGGTGTGCAATAAATATCTATCTTCTATTAAATGGGTTAGTATTACGCATTACTATGACTTAATAAATACTGATTTACTAAATGTAGAGTCATTTCATATCAACGAAAACTTGTCAATACTATTTTGTTTTAATATTTTGTACTATATTTGTTTGAACTACAAAAAAATCTTAGTTTATTTCAATAGCTATATGAAAGAAGATACTTCCCTATATCCTACTTCATAATGTATCCCACATACCGCATCCATGAAGTTGCGTAATTACTTGTAGGTACTTACCCCAAGTTCCCGAATAAATACCTCAAGTAACTCCGTTATATGGCTAGCTAAGTATATACGCTATCGCGGGCAGAAATATGGAGGCAACGGGAAACTTGATACAAAGTAGGATTTTCAGGTACCGTCCCCAAAACAGGCCTGAAAATACTTTGTAACTTTATTTTCGCAATTATCACCATTGTTAGGAAGAAATCTGTGATTAATTTGCTCTAAAATATGAAAAGATTTAAGTGAGTTAAAAACAAAACAGTGATTTGCAATTCACATTTGCAGATATTAACAAATAACTTCTTAAAACAAAAGACGAAACATTATGATTCCTAATTCAAATTAAACGCAAACAAAAAGTCCGCATAATGACAATGTGTAAGTGTAAAACCGCAGAAAACCGCCCACCGCGATTTTTCTTACCGACCGTACAGCTGAAAGATTTCCCCCCGCGGGGTGGGGGGCCGCGGTCGAGGTGGCGGGGCCTTCGCTCCCTGCCCCTGGGCCACCGGGCCAATGGCGGAGCGCGGCGCCCTGGCCCGACCTGAGACCCGCGTCAGTCGCGACTGAGCCGCGACCCCTGACACAAGCGCGCCGCGCGTGTTCTCCGCTGTGACCGCAACCGGCATCATCACGCACGGAGCGCTAGTATACGGCGGGGTCGGTGGCCCGGGCCTTTGCCCTCCGAGAGGCTCCGACCTCCCGCCATTGGAGCTCGGCTTCCGCGGCGGATGGCGGGAAGACGAGCTGCTACCTTCGACTCCCGCGAGCCAGGCCGCGTCTACCCAGAGTGGATCCTCGGCCACCGACAAAGGCCAGAACGTGGAATGTGTCGTCTGCGGCGACAAATCCTCGGGGAAACACTACGGCCAGTTCACTTGCGAGGGTACGTAACGTGTGAAGTGAAAGTGATGTGTAACCGTGCTCAAGTGATTGCGGATTGTGCGATTACAGAAATAGATTTGTGCGTACGGGTCAAAGTTCATGCGGTCAATTCTTAAACTCCCATAGACAAAAATATAGCAGGCTTTTTTAATCTCCCAGAGTAGGTATCTTTAAGAATAAAAATGAGGTATGTCAAATTACTTAAAAAACAAAATTTATTTATAAAATAAATGTGGTTAGGATGATGAACGAGCGACTTGATATTTATAAGCCGTCGGTAAAGTTTCCGCGCCAAGAACATAATTAATCTCGAAACCGGTGATTAAAAATCTCAAATTGATGACATATTATTTTACTTGATTTTATCAAAAAGGCATGAAAGACAAACTATTTCAAAACAACGTTTAAACTATGCAACCGAAGTTGAATGCTTAAAGACCCTTATTAAGTAGGCGGTAGCAAAATTCTATACCGAAATCTTGTAATTACTTATAAAAGCTGTCAATCAAATCTAATTAGTATCTATGTAAAAATCTTGAATAGATATAACATCTCTCACTAGTGCTATGGTACATAATTATTTTTAATACAATACTAAAAGTAAGTTAATTATTTTAACTACATTAAAATTTAAATTAAAAACACCTCTACAAGATCTTACATAATCCCTAAGATAATAGATAAATAATTAATAAATTTAAAATAGTTTAATTTGATACCGTCTTCTTTTATTTCTACGTCTTCAAACAAAACAATAAAAGTCAATTAATCACTCCCCTTACCTCAAAAATCTCAATTAACAGAGCTCCCGAGTTTCTAATGAGAATGCAATAAGACAAAGTTTTCTTAAACAGCCTGGTCTCAAAGATAAGGGGTGTGACTTTTATGCAAATCAGAGTTCGCAGAAATCGCTGTTTTCTTACTTACTCCCTTTTTAAAGGCAATTTTGGCACCCCTAACAAGATTAATGAATTTTATTACCTTTATGAAATTAATGGTGAAATTAGTTGGGTTTATTATTTTTAATTGTTTTATTGTGCATCATCATCATCATCATCTCAGCCACAGGACGTCCACTGCTGAACATAGGCCTCCCCCAGTGACTTCCAGATCGGCCGATTGTGCATGCTCCATTGTAAAACATGAATCGAAAAATTACTGGCCTAGAATATACCTTCTAATTATTGACTCGTAACTAAGGCATTTGATAGAATTTAGCATTGAGAAAATCATATTTAATTGTTAAAATTAAAAGTATTAACATTAAATGCACCGGTAATTGATTGACAGTGATACGTTATAATGCCGACCTGACAGGTTTTATGTAAGAGTTAAAATCTATAGAGGTAGAGTTTTTGTAAATGTAATAGGTCAACAAATAAATAATAAGTTAAATAACTGAATGTGGTAAGTGTATGATTTCAACATTTAAGATAAAACTTACCACAGAATATAAACTGTACCTGCAGAGTTTTTTTATATAGAATGGTACTAATTAAAAACGGTCTTATCGCTAGACTATATGTTCTAGGCAACCCCCAAATAGGTACAAAGTTCAAAGGGAAGGTAGTGAAGAGTATAAAAAACATTAAAAGAAAAAAAATCTAGTAATAAATTTAAAATAATAGTTTTAAAAGTTGTTAGAAATGCTTTAATAAATATGCGTTTCGTCAATCCAAATTTTATGGTTTTGACTATATTACTATATTAAACTTTTATTTACATCATGACTCGATGGGATCAAATTATTGTATTTTTATCCTAATGTCGATAATAAAAATAAAATAACTCAATAGAATGTAGGTATAGAAGTAGTTAGGTTACTTTGGTAAATCAGTTAGTTTTTTACAAGTGAAGTTTTTAAAGCTAGTTTAAAAGACATATTTCCATAAAATTATTTACATCCTACCTTTAAAGAAATTTTATAGATAGGTAAGCGCTCTGAAAAGTACTTTTAAAATCTTTAAAATTTTGCGAGTCTGCCTGTTATGGCTATGTAAGCTTTGACTGAGAAACGTCACATGTTGTAGTTTTTGTGAGATTTTAATTGCATTCTATTAATTATTAAATAGAAAACCAGCAGTCGCAAAGTCTTGTTTTCTTATTTGTCACTTGGTTTTATTTACTTTGCAATAAAATTAATACTGCGTATAATTATTGACCTTGTGATTGAGTAATTCTGCTAAACCCTTTTTCTGGCTTTTCTTACAATACATAAACTCAGTTACTAGTATGCCCGAAGTATTAACCCCTTAACGGCCGCATGATAGCTCCGTAACGACTATCCTTGTCTATAGATCTAATTAGTCGGCTCCCCATATAAATATCCTTTTTCATGTCAAGATTAAGTTATTTAGTGACACCTCTTGAAAAGACCTTAAACAAAAGAATTTCTCTACGACGAAGGTAATTATAATTATATGTTTCGTGTCAACATATGATTATAGTGCGGCTTACCAACGATCAGATAATGTTTACATAAAAGTATAAGTGAAGTCTTGGGAACTTTGATAATGTCTTGTAATTTAATAATTACTTAATAACGTCATGTCAGGTGAAAAGCGGCGGTGAAAAAGGTTTCCCTTATGATTGTTTTGTTTAATGTCTCTTTTATAGTGTGTAAATTGTTAAATAATATGTAGTTAAAAGGCAATTCACAACGAGTATTTGAACATAATTAATTAACACGTTCTTCTTGACTGAAAACATTTGTACTAGAACACCGTATTAATTAGTAAAATAACGTGATATTATTTTTTAAAAGTTGGCAAAATAATTAGGTTTCAGCACACGAGAAAAAAATGAAGGAAACAAAAGAAATCTAATATAGAGATCAGACACACAGTTTCGCGAACACTACAATTATTGACATGTTATTGTCACTAATGACACTTCATTAGTAGTATAATAAGCCTAGAGCGCAACAGTCATTGTAGCAGCCTCTTAGCACCTTGCCCTTGGCAGGTTAATTGTCTGTCACTAACAGTAATAGTTGAGAATAATCACTCAAGAAACTAAAGATAAGAATAAAATATTTTTCTAGCAAAAAGTAAGATTAGGAAAGTACAACTGAATCGAAAACTTCATTCGTTGGGATGGGATCAGATTTACTAAGTCTTAATAATGTTAGGTAACATTCTAGGTAATAAGGTATAGAATATAGGTAGCAGATTGGTACATGAAATTTAAACCTGCCACAAAAATTACTAAGGGCATTTGAAGTAGCTATCATTGTATTTATATGGAAGAGACCAGTGATTTTTTTGTTACAAGAATAGAAGAATATTAATCCATATTAATATTTATAACTACTGCAATGCGCTTCCTAATAATGACTGCAGTAGGTATTATTGAAAAACTATAATTGAGAAAAAGTAGAATGAACATAATTATATTCAATACGACAAAGACAAGCTCATTTATTGGATACCGGTCGTAATAAGACCGCGTAAGAAAAAAACTATTGTCTCGTTTTGCTGAAGAGAAGGGTTAAGTAATACTTATATTTAAAATCTTGCCCAAAAGTACCAATACACCAAAAATGCATTGGCCTTTATTAAGTTAGCTGCTTACACAAGCGTTGTCATTAGTGACATAATAGGCCTGTGCAGTCATTATATCAGGCCCCTTAGACCACAGCCTTGACCCTTGACGGGTTAACATTTAACCCGTTCTGAACTTGCATGCTTTCCAGATATGCTTGTAAACAATGTTCTTATTTTGGCTTTGATCGTGACTTTCTTTTGTGTTCGGTATTGTAGCAAGTTTTGGTGAAAGATTTTTTTTTATTTGTATGAATAAAGAGATTATTTTTAAGAATAAAATGAAGCAGCAGTTTGAGATAACACTTTTATGCGATAAAATTTTGATTTTAGTGATGACCTTTAGTTACATTCCTAATAATTTAAGTGCAATATTATTTTTAGGGAAATAATTTTACAATTATTAAGGAATAGGCACAAAGTAAAAATAATTTTAAAAAAGCTTGGACGGGAAATTATTTTTTTGTTAAAACTAGGCATTCTTAGCATTACGCTACAACAAAATTCATACAAGCATACTATCTAAAGGAATTTGAGAATTAATCATAGATCACGTCTATATTTGGGTTAGGTTGCAGACTTGCAGCCTAGCTAGAGAAAACTCATCAAAAATAAAAACAAATGACTAAACAGAACTGCTATTGCAGTTTCTGCTCCGAATAGTTTAAATTCGAGAATTTAATAAGTTTATAAACAAACCTGAAAAGTGTTTCAAAATGTCTCTCAATCCCAACATAGAAAAGCTCGTGAAGGTTTTGAAATTTAGGTAAAAAAACATTTATTTTAGCGATTAAAAATCACAACTAAGAACATAACAAAAAAAATTTAAATGCTAATTTTCTGTCAGTTTACAAAAAATTGGTGAAGCTCTAGCTTGGTGTACCCACACAAAAAAATTACACAATACTCTACATAGATGGCGCTCGCTGTTGACGTGCATTCTTGCACATTAGAATTATAAATAAAAAATAAACACTATATTAATTAACATGGAGACAATTATGTATTGAATTAATCAAAGCTTAAAATTTACTTTGTAACTCTCTTTATTGTTGATAAAATTCTGCCGTGAACTCTAGTATTATTCTGAGTTTGAATGGAAAATGTAAATATGTATGTCAAATCGGTTGAAAGTTACAGTAAAGCTTGTGCATACAAATACACTAGTTTTTGTTGTAATGAAAAATACCTATTTGTTTTGATTTTATAGGCATTTACACTTACGATGAATATCGAGTCCCGCAAACAGTCACGTGACCGCATGTGACGTCAATTTACAACGCTCCGCTTAGTAGCAAGTCGCCAGACACCGTGCTGATGAGAGCGCGAGCGGACTGAGCGAGTGTTGTGAGATGACGTCACACCGTCACACGGTTAGTTCTATAAATCGGAAACTAATTGACGTATCAAAGTAATTCTTACCACTTGTATTTTTTATTTTTGACTGAGAATATGGAGAGTTAATATTCAAAATTAGTGAACATTCTTCATTTTTTATTTGTGGAATTTTTTAAATGAAATTAGCTGTCGTATCATTTTGGTCTCGTGATTTCGAGTTTAATTCGAAAAATATACAATTAATTAAAAAGTTAATATTTAATTTGGTACCCGCAGAATATACCTACTCAAATCCTATTTTGGGTATCACTAATAAAATGAGGAAATTCGAGATTGCTATAATTATAATAAACAGCATTATTTATTACGAATGACTATCTGATTTATGTACCTAGTGAGTAGTGACGCAGTAATTCACCAAGAACACAATAGTACAAATGTACCTAACATAAGAACTGTACCACTTGATATAAAGTACCTATGCCTATATTCGTCCCACTGCAGGGCACATGGCATTCACCTCAACTATAATACCATACTCCACAACGCGTGCCTAGTGCGGATTGGTGGAGGGATGTTGTAAGGCCAGTGACTAATCAAGCCGCCTTAAGGCCTGTGACTAGGTTTCACGACCAATATCAAGCGATATAACCCGGAGCCAACTTTTAACGTGCCTTCTGAGGCACGGAGATGCTCGTGATAAATGTCACTAAATATGGTCGGAACGGTCACCCATCCATTCACAACCGGGGCGTTGGTTGCTTAACTTTAGTAATTGATACCAAAGCGCTGCCGCCACTGAGCTACGAGCACCTCACACACTTGGTTTGTTTGCAAATAAATAATTGAATACTAGGTCCCGGGTTCGAATCCCGGTTTCGGTTAATTCAGAAACTAGGTTTTCCTAAATTGTTTCGGGTGTCGATGTTGTAGTAAATGCCCTTAGCAAAATTCTTGCCCGGTATCTCGAAACACATGGATTAAGTAATCCTTAGGTATTAGACCATGAACATAATTCGTCATACTCATTCATTCGATCCCCAAATCCTTGCAACAAAATGCAAATCTATTTCGGCAGGCGCAAGTTAGATTTGTATAAAGTGAATAATAATTGAAAATAATAATTATTTCCCTAATTAAGGGCATATTGGGCGATAGGAGCCCGACATCGTGGCGCCATGCAAAAAAGGTCTAGATTTATCATAATAATACTTATACGGAATGTTCTCGGAAATATACAGAGTAGGTAATTAATTAACAGATGTGGTTATAACAAAAATTCAATACTTGAAAATCTTATACAGAGTATAAGTAGTAAAGTTATGTAAAAGGCATTTACTTATTGCGTCTATGCATATTTTAGCACATTCCTTTTTCCACTTTGTAGAGTAATTATCGAGCACCATGTTTGTTGTTTAAAGTATAAATTCAAAATACTTATTAAATAAATAAAAATGTCATTTGGAACAAATTTGCCACTTATCAAAATATATTTTAGGTAGGTACATAAGGAAGCCAAAACAGAGTCAACTTTTCTTACACATTCGTTTTCGTAGTTTTACATTTAAAGCATTTTATTTAGCAATTGCAATAAAAGTACACTTTAATTAAATACAAACATTTCTGGTTACTTATCACACTTAAAACACATTCGCATCCAGTTACGAAAACACACGTCATTTTTAAATCAAATATTTTTTGCACATCCTGTATCGAAATGTCAAGTCAAAGAGTTGAGACAAATATTATTAAAAATAATGCTAATTTGAAAGCTTGCCTATTTCGGTGGCTGTTATCAATGTAGGTAAACTGACGGCTGGCGCCGCCGGGGTCGCGACCTCCTGAAGTATGGCCCAGTGGAGATAATACTTTTACAATTATTATGTGTTGTGTTCTACATTAATTTGACATTTGAATAAATCTGAAGGTTTTAGTCACTGATCAAATAAGTTTTAGTTAGATTTACCGGCGATGACTTTAGTTACATTAAGGCCGTTTTCTGATTTGACGGTGCAGCATCGGCGCGACATCAGCATGCTCGGTATACGCGGTACAGAAAGTATGGAATCTGGGCCGCGCCGCTTCCGCGCATACCGAGCCAATCAAGAACGCTTCATTGAAATATAGGCGCTCGGTAAGCTTTCTGTACCGCGTATACCGAACGAGCATGCTGATGTCGCGCCGCTGCTGCGCCGACAAATCAGAAAACGGCCTTACTCTGCGGCTAGACTTGACATTACTTTAACAATATTTCCACGTCAATAATATCGACGTTTGTTGAAATCCGTTCTGCCTTCTCAACGCGATCAACATTTGTATTGTAAGCCATTTTCATCTCTTTAATCCGTTTTAGTACCTAAGCTCTTTGTTATGCCGATACCGATTACTATAAGACGTAAGACTATATCGATAAACCGCATTAGTGCGGCCCATAAAGTGCTATTTTGATGTCGACAAATCTACTTTATTAACATCTGGACCTCCCGCTGATTGTAATACAACCTTGTCTAAATAAAACCGGACTTTACGCGGAGGTCGTTCATACTAAAACCTTTATAGGTGTTGTAGCGACAAAGTTCTCCAGAGAAGCGCTCCTTTTGACTTAAATGCTCGCGTCCGTGAGCGACAATAGTGATTGCAGTTGACACCTGCCTTTAGTGATGGGAATAGTAGTCAAAAACTATATCGATATTGTATTGTTTTAAAATTTCGTTTTAAACTTTCAATTGAGATACAATTGAATTAGAATGTCAACGATTTACTATCGTTTCATTAGTATAATTTTATTTTATGATCAGACACTTTACAATCTTTAAAAATATAGTATTAAATGACGTAGGTACATAAATTGCAAAATATTTGTCAAAAGCTTTGTTAATATATCAATAAGTTTCTCATACCTGTTAAAAAACAATTTAGGTTTCATTAGTATTATTTTATTTTATGATCATACTCTTTTCAATCTTCAAAAATATAGTATTTAATGACGTAGGTACCGACAAACATTGCAAAATATTTATTATAAGCTGTGTTAATATATTTATGAGTTTTTATACCTATCAAAAAACAATTTAACAACTGCCACTGCTAAACAAGTAATTTACAAAAATAATAAACTTAATGAGTTTCACTGCTAATGCTAATATTGTCTCGAAGACACGTAAAGCCACTTTTTTCTCCTAAAACAACGATGCATGCCATTTACAACGTGTCATTTAAGCGTCGATATCTGAAGCTGACCCCCGCACTATCGGCCACTATAACCGGTCAGTTTATGGTATGTTTTGTCCCGCGATACCGTGGCAGTTAACCCTATCTTTACGACCGACTCTAAACATAAGTGTCTTTCCGAACTTATTTATTTTTATCTCATTCCACTTTTTAAATTGAATTCACGTTCGGCTCGTGTGTGGCTCTCTTTCCGACCACTAAAACTGTCAATAAAACGCACCACGGTCGAATATCACGACGCCTTTTAATGAAAATTTGATTCAACTTAATATATTATTTATGTGAATTAAACAAGTACTCGCTACGCGTTAATAAGGTAAACACTTGGTTGCGCGACGTTAACGACCATCTTGGAAATTTAAGGCCGCCATATTACACGCGGGTAACGTATTTGTCACGTCGTAAATCGAAAATGTACGTTTTTTTATCTATAAAAACGATTTACTCTCGCGTCAAATATTTTATTAACGATAAATAACGTTAAATAATGTGTATTCTTTATACTGTCGCGCACTCGAGAATGTGACACCACGTTTTTAAAGAAATTGACGTGTCATTAAGAAAATTAACAGATTCCGGCTTATCGAGTGTCGATACACCTGACGGTGACATTTGTTTGTCGACATATTAATATGTTAATTTGTCATGCGTCCGTCCTTAGCCTTTCGTTTCGAAACGATACATTGTTTAATCTACTGTCCTCATTATGTTTTCGGTGTGTAAATTATGTTAAATATTGGTAGTGCATTCATGTTATTGACCTCACGTTATTTAGTACATTTATAAATGAAAAATATTTTTGAATACTTGATTTTTTGCATCGACACTTAGTGCAGTAAACAGTCCTAGTGGACCTTTTTCCTTTTTAATAATTATACTATACTACGCTATATCTAACACCTACCTCCTCATATCTAACTGGTTGTATATCCCTGTTGTATATCACATAGGATGCTGTGAACGGACCTAGGTCATTAAGGCCCGATCGGTTCTTCTCATTAAGCTGGTAATTTTTCATTAAACTCATTCTTTTGTGCTGTCTTAATGAATTGATTAAGGGAAGTCATTCGCTTATACATTTGTATATGCAGATGTTTCCTTCTGTTAGTTGTACGAGTAACTTACTTGTAGTGGATATTTACTAAGGCGCAAATGAAATAATAATACTTATTAAAAACTACTCTATGATAAGTGTAATGGACGCATTATGAAGAAGAAACTAGAAAAACACCCACTTCTAATAAGTGGAATAATGTAGATTTTATTTTTATTAGGTACGGACAACAGCACGTCGACCTACCACAAAATGTCAAATTTTCTCATTTGAAAATGAACTCTATATGTCAGGCTTAAAGTTGAAAATCTATTGGAGAATTTTTGACTTTTGGGGTAGGTCGACGTGCTGTTGACTGTACTTATGACAACTTAATCAGTGGTCAACATTAAAGACTGTGCAGGCAACATTTGTGAATTGAAACGTAAATTGATTTTGTTTTAGAGCATATAAGGATAACTATTATTATTATTATTAGGTCTTAAAATATAGGAAAAAATCTAGAGGTAAAAAAACTACTTTTTGTTATTAAAAAATAAAACACTTTTTAAAAGTTAGCATTTGTTATTCTTTACTCGCTGCCATAATAAGTATTTGGCATAATTTTTATTTCAACAAATTCGTCTCACTACTGTAGCAGAAATCGATTTCCGTGACCATGTAGCAATTTGATAAATCAAAATTAATAAACACTAGTTTCTTTTGCAATTTATTTGTCTCGTATTTTTTTTTTTACTGTATCAAGAAACAATCACAATCTGGAAGTCGCTGCGAGAGGCCTATGTTCAGCAGTGGATGTCCTGTGGCTGAAATGATGTTGATGATGAAATATAACCGCTCTAAATAAATAATATTTGTATGGTTTTAGAATTAGTTCTTTTACAATGATTATTTTCAAAACCAGCCAAGTGCGAGTCGGTCTCGCGCACGAAGACAGACAGACGGACAGCGGAGCCTCAGTAATAGGGTCCCGTTTTACCCTTTGGGTACGGAACCCTAAAAATGAAATTATACATTTTACCAATTTTTAAAGCTTCTTGCTTCGTCTCGTCTACATTTAGAAAAACAAATCTATAGTTATTTTAGCGCACTGTTCATAGAACCTACTTAATTTAAAAGTTGTTTTTTGCACAAAAACCTTGACCTAGCATTATTAAATAGCCTGTTATCGAAAATTAAACGTGACTAATTAAAATCAGGGAAAAGTGAATAAAAACAGTAGAAAAATATAATGGGTATTATTCGGTTTCGGGTATAATACTCATTAACTGGGTAGGGTAGGATAAGTGTATAACCTTAAGTAGAGTAGTTATAGGTACGTGTACCTACAAAATTTTGACCCGAAAATTATAAATACTTTAATCAATTTAAAATTTTTATATTAAACTAACCTAAAGATCTGTCGAAAATTTAGCCACTATTTCCTAATAGTGGCTAAATTTTCGAGTTTAATGCGATACCTACATAAAAACAAAAACATTTTAGTAACACCAATAACTACCTAGTCCAAAATATTTATATATTTTTTAACAATTTTATTAACAATCAATAAAAATATTTTGTAAGGCATATCAGTAACTAGTCCGCCGTTTTGAAACATAAGTATCTGTCTTCAACCAACATCATTGTCAGCCCATCACCAGCTCCTAGACATAGAACTAAAGTTTAAAAAACATGTTTCTAAGCAAATAAAATATTGTGAATTATGAATAATTAGTTTCGGTATCTAGATCAAGAAGCAATTTCTTCAATAATTTAGTCCGCAGATAGCTACGATATCACGCTAATGATTTTTCAGTTCACACCTCGATGATTAATGACATAAATAATGATTCTACGTAATTGATCCGCGTCTAATTCAATTTCGGAGCTCGTTCTACTTCGGTCAGATCACGAAATAAATATTTAATTAAAACTTGTTAATTAGATATTTTTATTGACACTAAGTGTAATCAATTGCTAGATTATATCACGTTAGTACTAACATAACCTTTATTGAAGACTCTACAAACACATTCAGAAAATTTTGTGAAAAAATAACTTTTTGTACACCTCGGTTTTTAGCATTTGCAAATTTTCAATTCAATTTCATAGCATGTGGAATGCTATGAAATTGGACTTCGTAAACATATCATAGTGTAATTCAATTATAAATTACGTATTAATATTGAAAATTCAAAACAGGATCGTAGCACCAAGTCCCTTCGTCATACTTCGTTTATATCTGTTAAAAAAGGTGTTCAATAATGTCTTGCAGAAGTCCCTATATTCCATTTCCAACTATAACTTGGCAATTAACTTGGCTTGCTTGGTTCTTCTGCTGGTCAGAGAGAGCTTCATCATCATCTCCATCATCATTTGAACCACAGGACGTCCACTGCTGAACATAGACCTCCCCCAGTGACTTCCAGATTGGCCAGTTGCAAGCGGCCTGCATCCAGCGGCTTCCTGCAACCTTTACCAGGTCGTCGCATGCTGCGCTTGCCGGTACGTGGCCTCCATTCCAGAACCTTTCTGCTCCATCGGCCGTCAGTTCTAGGTGCTATGTGCCCCGACCACTGCCACTTTAGCTTGCTAGTCCGTCGGGCTATGTCAGCGACTTTTATTCGTTAACGGATCACCGCATTTCTGATTCGATCTCGTATCAAATACCTACGAAGCCCTTTCTATAGCGCATTGTCCATTCCATAACATAATTCTTTGAGGTTTGGTTGGACCTCAAAGACAATTTTTCATGATTGTTCGTCCTCGTACTATGTACATAGGTATCACGTACGTATTTGAGCTCAAAGGTTAGATTAGGTACAACCACATGCCTCGTTTGCTGACTTTGAATGAATGCCTGGAAAAAACACGTGTTTTTGTTTGCATTAAAGTCTTTTATCGATTCATAAGAATTTGATTTGTTACTGTAATGGGTAATTATGCCAGGCCCCTAAATGTAAAGTGAATTCAATGTAAAGACATGTATTTATGTTATGTTATTGAATAAAATTGCATCCTACGTTTCAAGTCTACTCCTAATTATTAATACCTACAATTGCAAGCCGAGAATGGTAGCTAAATACAAATTATGGGGCACCAGAATAGCTAAATATAATGGCGAGGTCGCAAAACCATTAAGTATGCTTCGGCAAATAATACAGTACCGTTTTAAAGATACATTATTAGAAGGCTATATTTAGTTCATGTCATGTCAGACATTTTAACTGATAAGTTACAAACAGTTGCCTATGCTTTAAAGAATTATTTATTTAAACATAATTACACAGATTTAAAAATCACACTAAAGGTAGACTTAATGCCATAAAGCATTATTTACTAGTCAGCCATAGGGATAAACAGAGATAGATTGATGGGTTTCGCTGAAAAAAGAACAATTTTTTTATGGTAATATTTTTTTCCTGTCTTACTATTTATTTACCATGATTTGCTGCAGGCATCTCCAAAGTAGTATGCGCTTTGATTGAATTATGTATTTGTCTGCAGAAAATAATAGTTACCTAGAAAAACCTGTAATACTAAAGTCGATACATAATAAATTATGAATAACAATGTTACTCCACATTTTATTGTTCATTAACGTCTCTGAGGGTGGTAGTTACTGTGAGTGTCTTATGATCTTCGTAAACTTTAGATGCCCCTGTATCATACCATTTTAACCTTGAAACAATTCGTTACCGAGTACTTAGGTATTATTTTGAAAAAACCCATCTGTATTTTGGTTGCACGTGCTGTCATATTACAAAAAATTGCGCAATCCAATCCAATATAATGACGTCAACGGTACCTTAACATATCCACATTGCACCAGAACATTTAGTGCCAAAATTGGTTATGTTAGCCATGTTAGGGCACACCGTTGACACCCCTTTGTAGCGGAGTTTCATTGTCACCGTAGCCGAAATCGGCCAAGGATTATTATTATATATTATTTAATACATTAAACTATATTCAGAAGTGACGTTTCACTAAATCATCGGAATAAAGACTTGATATTATCATATTTATCTTATTAATGGAACAAATTCGTAGAACTAAACGGACCTCAGAGGCCGTAGCTTAAGTAGGAATTTGAAAACGACAACGAACTCCAAAATTCTTAAAATGTATGGGATTGACAAATGCCGTCGTGAAATCACGTGGTGATTGTCATTGTTGTGGTTTTTAGACAGACGATGACGAAGTAAGATATCGTGTCGGTCCGAAGCGATGCCACTTGTCTAAGCCCCCTAAAATAGCGACCTGTGAGCACATATTCGTAATTACGCAACAGTACACAACACAAAGTGCGTCGAGCCAAGATATAACCTATCAAGCGGCAAAGACCGCCCGGCCGCTCAGTAACAATAAAATTTTCATTGTGTCTTTTGACCTTCGCCTGACAGACGCCACTATAATTGCACAATCCTGAATAACAGTAATAGCATGAATATGCCAGACAAGACACCAACTTTCATGGTCTCGGAGTAAGAAATCTACGTCCTTGTGTTAAGAGGTACTTACCCTGTACCAGACAATGATTGTTCCCGAGCACACACAGGCTCGAGCTAATAGAAAATTCCAAACAATTAATGACGTCACGCAATGTGGGCCAGGAGGCTGCGATGGGCACCTTTACAGGCGATATTGACATCATTCACAAATAATTATAAGACAACACTTCTTCAAAATCACATCTTATAGGCCAGAAAATATGATTATTTTATTGTATAGAATTTTAATTATTGTATTGAAATCATTAATTTAAGTTTGCTTTATAGTGACGTCATCATCGACATCATCAGCCTTCTTACCACAGTGGTACATTAACAAAACAAAATCTTGCAAGCATTGTTTTATCTAGAATTAGCTTAACTATTATGCTAATAATGTGTGTTTCCACAGAATAATCTAAATAATCGTAACTTTCGTCGGTAGGTAGGTCGTGTCGTAGAGTTTCGATAAAACTTCAGCTAAGTTCAGAATTTCACCAAAGCTATCGGATACATGATAAACTGATTATAAAATTAATGTTTGTAACGGATAATCTTTTAGCCATTGTTAGAATTTCTCTTTAAACATGTGCAAAAGAAAGCAAGGAACAGTAGGATATCTTGTGTCGTAGAGTCAAGCGCAGGTTGACCTTTTTATATGGGTCAAAATTTCTCTACAAATTTTCAAAGTAAAGTTGAAAATAAAATTCGGTGTAAAAAATAGCGTTTTCGTAACTCGATCAGCTGTTGACTGTACTACAACATAAAATTATTTGATTCTTTAAGGTTAAAATTAAGAAACTGTTTCCAAATGTATATTTTACACGTCTATATGTATACATCCATTAATATAATAAATAAAATTGTAATAATTAATAATGGCGTAAAAGTGGATAAAGTTTTCCCTAAAGTTTTCTCGCAAAACGTGGAGGGTGTTTAATTTAGCAAATCTATTATGAAATAGATTTGCCTGTGGCTAAGTCCGCGAAAAATAAATAAATAAATAATAAATAAATATTGGACAACATCACATACATTGCTCTGACCCTAAGGTAAGTAGCTAAAGCACTTGTGTTATAGAAATCAGAAACAACGACGGTACCACAACACCTAGACCCGAGACAATATAGAAAAGTTCGTTTTCCACACGGTCAGGTCAACCGGGGTTCGATCCCGGAACCTCAGAGATGGCGACGCCATATAGTCCGGCGTGCTCGCCTCTCGGCTACGGAGGTCGTCAAAAATTGGTTTTTCAATTCAATTTCAAAAATTACCCTATTGAGACTCTAAAAACCTGGCTTTCTTGCTTTTCCCAAGCTCTCCAATTATTCTTAACACTATAACCACCCTTGGTCTCCCCTAGTGAATTAGGCTTACTGTACTCATCTTTACTATGTCCGGTGTCACTGAGCCGTGTTATCATGGGGGAATATTTGCAAGAGTCGATTTTCTCAACGATAGTGGTAATTGGAGGCGGCGGTTATGGCGGGGAAACGCAGCGGGAAATAAATCGCTAGACTTGTAGGCAATAAACTGATTATACTATTTAGATCTTAATCACATTCCTTCTAGGTTTACCTTCTCATCCTATTTCATTCCACAGCTGGACGTAAGCCCCCCAAAAAGCGTCAAAAATCGAGCACAAACTCCAGCTTTTTAATACACTAAAAAATTATACTTCTACCTTTAAGTAGTACATCTCTTTGAAATTTCTAAAAAGGTTCACAAAAATTGAGTCCAACTATGATTACTTATCATATTCATAGTTTTAGGCAAAGTATATTTTTTGTTAATTTAACCCTCAAATCCTAAGCGGTAACCGGTTACCGCACGTCCATTGTTATTCAATCGAATTGAATAGAATTACCTATTATACACGGTCGAGGGGTTAACTTAAAAAACACAGTTTTGATATCTTGCATGATTTGCGCCAAAAGATCTTTCATGGCTGCTTCACTTGGCTTCAAAATGTTCAACCGTTCCGTATGAACCCGGCCCAACTACCAGCCTTATCTCAGTACGTGAGCGCTAACGGTATCAAGAATGCGGTAGACGGGGAAATATGCGCCTTTGTTGCCCAAAACACGCTTCAGGCTGTTTATTTTTGAGGCCATTAAGTTTTTGAGACTTATATGACGGCTATTCGAACGGTACAACACTACGTTACTCAAATAGGTTGCGAAAATATCAACTGAAGTTTAAGAGGTAAATATGTTGTAGGTACTGAAATTTTGTTCTTGAGTATAAGGATCATTGAAACAGTGGCGGGCATTGTTTTGATTTTCAGGTAGGCAGTAGATGCTTAAGTGTTTAATTTAATTGAATTTACTTTTACGAATTATTTTGCGATTTATTAACATTAAAAAAAAGTAGTTTCATTTAAATGTATCGTGTTCGCGTAAATAAAAGACAACAATAAGTGTTTAATTGATAAAAATCAGCGGTTTTCATCAATTACACACATTTGTGAGTACCTTCTGCCTATCTCATTTCATTTACCAGGTAGGCACTGTATTGAAATAAATATGCGGCAGGCAATATACTAAGAAGGTCTCGAAGTAACATCTTTGTGTTACGAGGACCAGATAATGAATTTGTCTGCTGCTTTAGAAAAGTGTGTTGTTTTGAATTGATCTGAACTCTGAATAAACCAGGGACCCTTTGTATTCGAGTCGAATACTACACCACTCGGATAAATAAACGCCAGTAAGCCAATCGGGTAATAAAGAAACAAAATCATTTTTATTCTTTTTTTATATTATAAAAAGTATATCCTTTATTGGCTGTAAGGTAAACATATATTATTCAAACTTTGTAATTAAGAGCTGTGGATTTTGTTTCATAAATAAAATAAAAATAAAATAAAATAAAATCTTTGAAACTCCAAAATTACATTTCAATTGAAGAAACTAAATGAACAAATGCGAAACAGTTTCAACCTAAAAAAAGAATAACAAATAGCAAGGGGTTGTCTTTTTTAAAGCTTTTGAAGTTAACTGTACTAACAACATTGACCTCATCCAATTTGTAACCGAATCCACAAGTATTTGCCCCGCTAATGGCAACAAAACATGCGAGCACGTTTGACGACCGATCCGAACCATCAACTATGTGAATATTTAAATTATAACAACCGAATAACCCATAAATAACTCCCTGATGATGATATTGTATTCATAGCACCTCCCACTGCTTTGATTCCAGCCTACTGTATAATCAGCCCACTTAGACAACCCAGAAATACCAATACATTACCCAAAATTAATAATACCGTTTAAGTGTGACAATACTCTATAAATGATCATGGTTTTATGCTCCTTCTTTTATAATTTACAGCGAATCCGATGCCATATTTTTTGTAATGAAAACCAAATCTTAGATAAACTTTATATTCTGCAAAATTTCCATACGCGATTATAATCCTATCGAGATAAGTGTTATTAAAATAAGCAGAAAACTTTAAAGCTGATGCTGAAAGCAAATTGTTTCTTCTAATGTTTACGCATAATATATTCATGAGAGTGGTTTCGACTGTCTATAGATCGTTAAGTTGGTATTTTAACTGTTCCGTATATACGATTCTATCTGATACTTCCATACAAATAGTCAAATTATCTTTATCGAGTAGCCAATGATAAATGGGATTATGTTAATGGCATTTAACGTATTAACACGCTTAACTAACAAGTGATTACTACCGCCTATAAAGTATTCCTAAATAACATCAATCGCCAAGTAAATATTGTAAACACTTCATTAATTATTGCTATTAGATCTTCAAAATATTTTACGACGCATTTTTTTTTAATAACCCATTTGTTGAGTTTTTTCATAAGTTTTGTATAAGTACACGGTATCAAATCTCCAAAAGATTACATTTTGTATAAATATCCAGTTTTGTGTACCTAAATATCTTTAGATTAGGTATCAAAGTAATATCTTACGTCCTTGTTCGCTCGGGGTCTGACTACTAAAAACAAACATACCTTAAAAAAGCAAAGATTTGGTTAACTTTTTCGAACCAGACTGGTGGCTGTAGTGGTATAATAAAGGTTCGTTAGCAGAATTGTTATAACCAAGTTCCTATTGGTTTGTAAAACATTTTCCAAATAAAAAGTCCAATATCTATCTAAATTGTCAGAAACTTTGTTATTATGTGTTGTGCCTAAAAGTAAGATACTTAATAAAACGAGTATGATACTTGCTAGCAGGGACGTGCGGTGCATATAGGCAATCAGGCAGTGCCTACCTAATAAATGAAATAAGGTAGGCAGTAGGTACTTACAAATGTGTGTTATTGGTGAAAATCATTGATTTTCATTAAAAAAACATATTTGTAAGTATCTACTGCCTACCTCGAAATAAAACCAATGCCCGCCACTGCTTGCTAGGACAGAGTATAATGCTTAAAACTATAAATCACCTTAAAAAAGCCGTTAGTGATTTTCAAATTGAATATCTCTTCAACAGGTTGCAAATCCTTTTTCAAGAGATCCGTCAGAAGAAACCTGACGTACTCGTGTCGAGGGAACAGGAACTGCCCCATAGACCAGCATCACAGAAACCAGTGCCAGTACTGCAGACTCAGGAAATGTCTCAAAATGGGCATGAGGAGAGAAGGTGAGTCCACTATTCAAAATTTCACTGAATCAAAAGGAACTTGCCAAATCACTTGCAAATCTCTGGCAAACTACAATGTTAAAAGTAAAAATTATTGGCTTGACGATGAGAAAAAAACAATTAAAGAAAATTTTACTAACAAAAAGCTTGTACTAACTGAAGATGAAATAAAGTCCATGCCTATATTGAGACATTTTAAAGTAAACCCGTGTTATTAAAGTTTTCTTTTTTGTCCACCGGTACTTTGCGCTACTCTGTAAGTACTATGTAATATAAGTTTTAATATTATGGCATTAACTGAGGAGTGAGGGACGTTAATTCTAGCGTTACGGTAGCTTTAACTGCTTCTAGGAATTTTTACAACTTCAGCCTCCGAAATTACATTATCATGTACTCGGAATATTTTGGAAACAAAAATTTTGTAGTCTTTAAGAGTCCTGTCTATTTCTCATGTTTCACTTACTATTAGTATCGTGTTTTTATTGATAAACGAAATTAGTCGAACTACAGACATTTACGTCATAAAATATCTTATTTCAAGAGAAAAATAGATCGTTTTTCCAAAAAAATACTAAATTAAACACGCTATTGGATTTATCAAATCCAAATTTACAGCTTCTTGTAGTTACTTAGCTAGATGACCGCAAACTACAATCTAAGGAATCTGACTAAAACCTTCAATGAGTTACATAACCAATTACGTCGAGGGCTCATCAATGAGGTGACCTACGTATTAATAAGTGCCTACCGATACAAAAAGCTCGCTTTAAAGATACATTGATTGTCACAAGTGTAATTAGTGAGTCCATTAATCTTAACAAGTCATTAGGCGGACAACTGCCCAAGGGCAGTTCTAAGTAACTGTTGACTATCAATGTTAATATAAAGTTATGAGCAGTAATAGGTTATTATTATGGTGGAATTAATATAGACGGTTATTGTTTTAGAGACAGCGGTGATTGATGATTTTGATGACGATGGATTTGTGACCTCGGGTTGGGAGTTTGTGCGACTAGTCGAATCAGATCTCTTGTTTAAAAAAAATGAAATTATGTTGTAGGCACCATGCGGTTACAAGATTTACTTGTGTTCGTAACATCACTTAATATTTCTTCATCTATTACAATTTCATCTTTAAAACTAGATGATCTTTATTGATTTTGATTTTAGTTCGGGATAATGTTATGACTATATATCACTTGGAATAAATATTTGCTTTATGCCTTTACTTGACCAATAAAAATCAACAAATTGCGCCACCGAACTACTGCTAATTGTAGGCTAAGTACTAACAACTTAATGAGTAATGGCTCTAAAACTGACTTTGTTTCATTTTAAAATAAAGCATAATTAGCGACTTTACTGCATTGGTCGAGGCTGTTTTAAATATGATGGACCTTAAGCGATGAAGGCGACGCGTTTGGCTTTTAAAGTGTTAATGTGTAGAATGTGTTAACATTGTGTCAAAAGTTATCTACGTAGATACCTAAAACAATGGGTATAATTTATTCCATTAAATTGTATTTATTCTCCTTAATCTATTAAATTTTATATTTTTCAAGAAACATATATTTTAATCTTTTGACTGCCACAAAACTAGACAACAGAAAATATATTGTTTAGGATTTGAACTGAACATTTAAGAGATGGAACTTCCCAACAATCAATAGTTTTTTTTTTGTTTACGAAAGTACAATTAAGAATAGTTTTAAACATGTTACAAATACGAACGTTTTATATCACACCTTTAAACATGAATACTAAGCATTTGCTTAAAAGTCTCAAAAAGTCCGACCCTGGTATTCATTAAGCAGTATAAAAGATAACGCGTCAGAGGTAGTTTCCTCTGCTGCTATAAAGGAACCTTCACGAGCACAGGTTAAGTTCATATCAGTTCCGCTGATTGTACAAAAGTGGACCGAGAATGGCACCCTGAGTGACCCCAATGTTTTAGTTACGATAATGATTCTTTAGTGCTTGGAATTCTGCAGTTTGGTTATCATTTTATCATTGTTTCGTTATATTTTTATGCTTTATTTAAAGAATTCAACATAATATTACTTTTACGTTTTACTAGCTAAGATGAGTCTTAAACTCATTAATAGAATGCGTGAATAGATTTAACGATAGTTGAATATTAATTCCCAAAATATTTGAAATGGCAAAAAAAAGCTTCTGAGGTCGAATCATTTTGATTATTATGCAAAGGATCAGTTGTGCCAAAAAACTCCCTCTTTCGGTTGACGCATCACACCTTTGCAATAGCATCATTAGCATTGTCCCTTTCCTTTGTACTTCCCGGCAGATATGCAAAGGCCACTGCCGGAAAGGACACGTAACCCGCTGCTCTCAATTCAACCCTTAAGCACCCCATTAGGTATTCTCGACCCCGTATTTTGCCCAACAAACGATTTGTTTGCTGTCAACAAACAAAAGAAAGGTGCAAACTCCAGGGTCCACAACTGAGTTTTTTATCCAAGATTAACTGTTAATAGAAAGAGAGGAGAGTGTGCCTCCTTTGTCACAGCATAATCGTCTTAGATATCAAACTTGTAGATCTGGTCAAGATTAGATCCGTCGACGTGGCTTTTGTCATACTTTTTTCTCTTTTGTTTTGTGAATAGTCGGTAGTTTCTAAAACGTTTTAGCGGTTGAAAAGATCCATTGAGCTATGCAAGCTACCACCTAATACATTTGATTGTGGAATTTGATCTGACACAGATAGATGACAGATAATTATGTTTCTTATCGGTCATTGATCAAAATGTGTTTTTGATTAAAATGTTGACTTAGTAATGTTTTCATTAATATAATAAAGTCAGTCAACTTTTTAAAGACTTGCGTTTGCAGGTACTCGTATTTAATTACCACTTGATTTTAAGTGATAAAGGTATTTTAATCACAAATTAATGGCCAGTATGGCTATATTCACCGGTGATTAGAAAAAAAAAATCTCTGAGAACAAAAGAGTCTAAAGGATTTTATCTATAAATAGGTATTAGCTAAAAAAAAGTTAAATATTGGTGTTTTCCAATATTAGTTTTTGTCTTATGGTAAAGTGACTGCATACATTTGGACTAGTAGGTATTTACTAAAATTCTCCGATCCCCTTACCCCTATTCTTCACATTTGCACATGCGAAACAAACATCACATACCGATTGATTAATTAGCATCGCCGAAACCACTTTATAAAATAATTACATAAAAGTATACTAAACAAAAGCCTCGGGTTCACCCGTCAAGTGAACAATGGCCTTCTTTGTTTGAGCCGCATCAATCATAACGCTTTGTTAGAGATATCTTAATAAGTTTTTGTGTTATACCGGTCATTTAGAAAGATTCTGCCATCGCTCTCGATACCACCCCTCGGGTGAATTTTAATGAAACCTCGTTCGAAGGGAAAATGTTTACAATGTGTACGGAAAAATGGATGCAGGAATATGTAGCGATGAATATAGTAGAATAAAACAAAAAAAGATCAGTTTTCGTATTTTGTATCATGCTTCTGTTACAAAATTCTTATTATCAAAAACCGTTATAACCGTGTAATTTATCATTTTCTAGACCATGTAATTTTGTAAACGGTAATTTTTAATAACACCCTTCCTTGTCATAGACCATAACTGTCTTTACTTTACATAACTTTAATCCGAGTGTAAAATTCTTGCAGTTTTGTAACCATACAAAATGCGCTTTCATTGTATTGCCCACAAGACTTGTCAAAAGCGTCATCTACGGCCTGTTCCCAGGGGCTGCAAATTATGCCATGTTTGCTTCAGTTATTATTTTTAAAGAGTAAACGCCCTATACGCGCCTTCAGACGACAAAGAACTTGTCAAAAGGATAGACGATTCGCTTTGAGGAGGGTGTCAATTTGCGCGGCGACCCAGGTGTGGTCATTGTTGACCAACTGACCGTATGGGTTTGTTTGGATTAGGCCAGTCTAGTTTCGCAAACATACCCCGCTACCGTGAGAAATTTAACGTTTTTCGCATGTCCATCCTGCGGTCACTAGTAGCCACTAGTAATTACGTGACACAAAAAGATCAGCGATAAATGGACATTCCTCATTTCTAGCGTCACCGAGATTAATTTAATGACTTAATCGTGTCAACAATCAGTACCGGCACGACGAAAACAACTCAGTCCTACGTAGATGGCCACTTTGTCTGCCGCGTCACAGCCAAAAGATATTATCATTTCTAGTGAGCATAATAACTGTGACATGTTTCGTACGACGCTCCAGGGCCACTTGTAATGGTGGTTTCTGGGAAAACTGAGTCTTACTAGCCGCGGCCGACATAAAGATACCATCGGCGGTCGTGCCGATCCGTTCCCACGAGGTGGCTCGCGAAACCTAAGCGGGCCTGGCAGACCCTCGGACATTGGTCAGGAGTTAACGCCCGGACGAAAACATTAATTAAAATCGAAGACAACATAGACCGGTTTCGATTTTGCATGGTCAAGGTGGCGACCCTTCGGACCTGCCGATGGTAAGCTAATTATATTTCCGCACGTTTTGTCGGAGCATTTGCATGTGAATCGGGCCATCACAATAGAGAATGTTACTAATCTGCCGTGGAAAGGCACCCGGCAGGGCAGGCAATGCTCCACTGCGGGACGGGTCGGCTCTCAATACTTGTTAGAAACCTGATAGGTTTTCACTATAAATATTAGCTTTACACTGAATAGCTAATGGCGGATAATATTGGATTTCACATTGTGATGGAAGATTTCATCAAGGCCTTTTGTATTCTTGAATTTTCGCAACAATAAATCTGCTTTGAATTCCTTGAAAGGTATTTTATAATTTCAACGTTAACAAAGTATATATAGTAGCTGGCTACTGGAAAATTAATGTTTATGCGGATAAAGTTTACAACCTTAAACACGAGACTCGTAAACCGAATCCAAAACGCCCTCACAAAAAGGAATCAAAGTGTAAAATCATTTGTGTCGGATTAAAAAAGAAGCTAGCGAACGAGCGTGAGATATACACCACTATCAATCACCTGGTGATTTATATTCTCTCGCGGGGATGATGTATCGCCTGGACTCGAACACTCGACCGATGGTAAAAGTATTCGATAATTAACTTTTTAAAATTTGACTGACGCCTTCATCTCGGGCTCAGTTGAAAAAACCGTCTACGACCAAATATGTGAAATCGCCATATCGCTTAGCTTAATGCTCGCTTAATGCAAATCTAATCTATATCCATAGCAATAAAGACTAGAATAGCTTGCTCGAGCAGAACCTGTTACTTGCGTGTTTTGGCTTTGGTATGTGGAATATCTTCCATAAGTTCATTTCTAATGTCATCAACAAAAGGCTTGTATGGGCTTATTAAAATTTTTGCATAATTTATATTAGATGTGATTCATCGTTATAGTATATCTAAAGCATCGAATTGAGTCGCGCCGTTCAATAAATTAGAAGTGTAATAATATAATTATCGTTTCCGAAACGTGTTTGAAAAATATCTATAAAATTATTCTCATTTAAATGGAGAAGAGCCGTCACTGATCACAATTGAAAAAAAAAAGTAATTTGACAACAAATAGGAATTTAATATGAAATAACAAAACAAAAATCAAAACTCAAATATTTTTACAAGTATACATCAGAAAATAACGAAAATTCGTCTAATAAATGTCACACTTCTGAAACATCAATACAGATTTAAAATAAATATTGTGGGTAATCGTTAATATTATGAAATAAACGATTCTATGGAAAGTTTGGACAGCAATCAAAAGTTGTTGTCTTCAAAACTATTCACTATACTTTCGGGTACAAGAATTACATTTTCGCTGTGGGTAAATGATGGTACATTTAGGAGTCTCTTTCATTGCTGATGCTTTTTCAACTTCAGGTCTTTCAAAATCTAGTATTTACAGAAATTAATGAATATTAAGTTTTCCGTTATTTTAAACTAATATTCGCAATAACCAAGCTCCCTTAACTTCTGTTTGGGATTTTAAAATAAATATTAATTTCGAAATTCATCATAATTAGATCACTTTAAGTCACTGCTAGACGTAGGCTTTTCTTTAAACTTGACACTGAGCCCATTCTTTGACTATTTTTTTCCGTCCATTGCCAGCAGCATCATTGCTCTAATTAATATATATATAGGTATATAAAAAAAAACAAAAATTAACATAACATAGTCCACCAAAAATGTATAAGTTAATGTATTGTGTTAACAAGTACCTTGTCTTCAACCACCTGACCAAAGCTTTAAATCTAACGCTATCGGAATGTGTGTTACTGTACAGAAATCCAACATAATTCATCAAGCTGGACGACGTGACATTACATAGCACGTCAAAATATCCACCTACAGGGGGTTGGGTGAATGCGTTCCACTTGCAGGAACCCCCGCAGAGACGCCGGCGCACGCTAACGAACTATAGAGGTGATTTATCAGCGGCCAGCTCACACTCCGACGCTAATTCCTTTACGATGTGTGATGCTGGGTAATGAAATATCACGTCGCTGGTTCTTTAATTTGATTTGGATTACGGTTTACGCGTTTTTGATAGAAGAGATATAGGACCTCAATACGGCTGCGTAGGAGTTAGTTGTAGATGAAACAAAATAATTGTTAAAATAATTTATTTTAAAAAAACGTTAGTATGTGTTAGTTTTGATTTCGATTCTCTAGAAAAATAACACAATAAAGACACCTAAAATGTGAAAATCTAAAAAACCAAGCCAACGATGAAATTTTTTTCTATCTGCAATCTAGTAAAAAATTGAATAAATTATACTAACTTCCTAAATACTTATTAAAGGGGCCATTAATAAAAGATTCAATTATCTGCGTACTAATCGAAATTCCTAATATACTGTTTGGAAATGTATATATTTTTTGATTTATTCAAAATATCATAATAGACTGTTCGATTGATTTGAATGCAAGTCTTTATTAAATTTGCTTAATGTCTGATCTTAAACATAAATATCATTCGCTATTTTCTATTCATCACTAATCAGTCATATCATAAGTCTCGATTTATGCCCGCATTCACGGCCAGCACTAAAACTATTTATGATAGAATTTCCTGCAGGTGAAATTTTCTCACAGTCGGCTGGCCTAATGCCGTATAATCTCGAATACCCAAGAGTAATGCACGTTTTGTATGTATATTGGTTACTACGTTAGTAGTCGCAGCGAACCTGTTTTGGTCGTGCCCTCTGTACGATACCGCGCTATATTATATCCGTACCTCTTATAGTTTCACTTTACGTTTTAAGATCATGATTTTAATGACGAGAAACCGAGATCGGTGAGGCAGAAGCAATTATCGGAATTAATTTGAGCGAAAAGTGTGAAAACAATCTAAGGTCATCGATGGGACCAAAACACGTCATTTATACTGAGCTGACAAGTTAATGTTTCCGCTAAAAGAAATTAACGTCGATATGTAAAATTTGTTTGTCCAAAACCAAATATTAATTCCGTATGCTAATGTTAGTGATGGCTTAATAAGACTAATGGTAGCGATCGAAATCTGATATGACAACTCTTTCCGTGTTGTCACTTGGGATTCATCTAGCATTCGCATCTGTACGTCAGGTTGTCCGTAAGGCCCGTCATTACGTGAATCATACTCGGTATCGTGCCGGGAGAATTTCGTGAGGTCACAGTTTAGTATAGCGGTTTAGGTGCCCTGCGGTCGTTCGGCCGAGAGAGACGGCGATACCATGGTCTATGAGGAACGAACAGGACGATAGGTCTCTTCTCTGTCTAACGCCGACCGTTTCGTGACCCCGCAGCTAATCACATATCTGCAAGCGTATTATGATTATCGCAAGGCTTCGTTTCTCTTACGTTGTTATGGTCAGTGACTCTTTGTGCGATGCCTTTATCGTGAGCTTATATTGTTTTAGCAGCAGAATTTTCATCGCAATCAGTTTTAGGTTTTGTATTTGTAAAATAATTTCTAATGGTGATATCAGTTGATTGTTTTAATTATTTATGGCAATGCCATAAGGTGCATTGCTTTGACAGCTTCCTTTAGAGTGTTTATTGCTTTTTCTTATTTCGGTTGAGAACGGAATGGCCTAACCTGTTGCTGCATGGGCTCGACATAAATCTTCTCCGGCGTTTAATAAGTCGATAATTACAAAAACCGATTCCGACTAATGGGGTTACGGCCGGTATGCGTTTAATTCTCGGCACGTGCCTTCCAATCGCTTTATTATACAATCTTTAGCATATTTCCGTAGAATTTTTATCTTTACGATAAGTAATTATATTATCCGGTACTGTTTTGATGTCTTCCGTGTTCTGGCGCGGGTGTTAATTTAGATATGCCCACCTGTGGAGGCGAAGTGGGCGGTTTTGAAACTTCTCAAGCCTGACTTTTATGTCGCTTTTAGTGTTATTTGCATTCGATAGCTTCTTACCTTTGAGTAGTTCTTGTAACTTTATTTTTTTATATTTAATATTCAATTACAAGCATTGAATTCTTAAACTTCTTTGAATATGAGCGACTCCATGTTTTTGCCTCTATTGCCCCTTACTACTAGTGTGTTAAAGAAAATTGTAGAAGTACCTATTATACGGTTCACCTGTAACAGATCTCATTTGACTATTGTTTCGTTGCATCCGATAACATCACAATGTTTTACCATTTCTTCAGCTTTCTCAATACCCGATTCATAATAATCAAATAATCGTGCGCCTAATCAAATCGCCCATTCGTCAACTGCTCTTACATGTTTCGAAACAACGCTTTCTATTGCATCTCTAATCAGTATATTAGGGACAATATTTCTCTCTGTCGTGTGCTTGAAAATTTCCTAATGATATCAAAACACAACCGTTACTTAACAAAAGAGTATACCATTTGTCGTTAGCAATAGGCGACACATAGGCGCGTGCTGCGCTATGAAAAATAGCTCACATAAATAACGGATTATCAACGTATCGGGGCGTAAATAGTGTTGCCGGTCGATAAATTGACCATCGATAACCTATCTACAGGTTAATAAGAAGAAAAATATCGATTCTTTTAAGTTTTTTTAGTATGGTGTATGTACAGTCAACAGCACGTCGACCTACCCCAAAAGTAAAAAATTCTCCAATAGATTTTCAACTTTAAGCCTGACATAAAGAGTTCATTTTCAAATGAGAAAATTTAACATTTTGTAGTTGTCATAAAAACGGTTATAATTGGCTTGTAAAGTGTCATGATGACCATTGCTATTATTTGCAACTTCAGTGCTATTTATAGGCAAATTCATTAAAATGATTTCCAAAATTTATCGACAGTAAAACTATCGACAACAGAACGCCACTGTTTGTAACGAGATAGCTAACAACTAAAATAAATAGGCAAACGGTAAATGAAGTCGTACGGAATTTAAATCTACGAGGACGTAGTGATGTACCCTGTATCTTATGAATCTTGTCTTAACAGATGGATGCTGGGATGTCTTCGTTAATGGTTCAATTTATAGGCTGTTATTTATGTTTTTGTTGCCTTCTTGGTCATTAGAGGAAGCCTTAATCTTGTTTGAATAGTTATTATTTTATTTATTCGCCTCACATATTTTGAACTCTTCTTAAACATTGACTACAAACTTCTTTCTGAAACATTTGCCCCTAAAACATTTGAGGAAGTCTTCCTTGAAGATTTGGACGTTTAAAGTTCAGCCTAGGGTTACGAAATTACATATACAGAATGTCCCGTAAATCAAGTTCAATCTTGTAACCAAATATTCTATGCATCATATTGAACAACTTTTGTTCTATCACTTTTTCAATTATACATATGTTTTTCTTGACTGTCTTTATAAATCTAATTGACTAATTTGTTAATTTTATATAGGAAGTCGATAAATTTTCATGCAAATTTGCAAAAGTGATAAATCAATATTTTTTCACCATGATGTATAGAACATGTGGTTACAAGGCTGACCTTGATTTACGGGACAGCCTGTATATACTTTTATATCACTTCAAAGCAACATTATTGACAGCAACTTTATTTTTTTAACTGAGATAAGTGAGTAGGTTCTAATTATTATTACTTATTAATACTGAATAAATTGAGCAAGCTGTTAGTCTAACTCTGGACTTTTCTTGTACTATGGGCTAAACCTTTTCATTATAATTTACTCAATCTATTTATATCAGATTTATGGGATTCCCTGTCACACGAGTATTTAGACCGACTACAATTCTATTATTATAGTGAATAACTAGAATTTAACGATTATACCTAGATCTATGTTTCCTGTTTAGTTTTATCGCTTTTGCTTCTGAGTACGCAATTACTAAGGTTCTCAAGAAAATGAGTGATTACTTAATTAACAGTCATTTATTACTTTTAAACACCGTTTATTATGGAATTCATTATTGAGAATAGTTCTCTCTGTAAATATAAATAAAGATTATTATCAATTAGATAATGAAACAAATAAACCGGCAAAGTGCGAGTCATTTCAGCGACTCTCTTATAGTTATGTCCTCGGTTTCGTTAAAGATTTTGTTTTCAATCGACATAGTAGTTTCGAAGATTATCAACTCATCCAACTTAAACTATTTGTTGAATGAATTTAGGTTTTATTAGTAATTTTCGGGGTCGCAGCTACTAAAAATCTAAAAAAAAAGTTCCTACACAACATGATGTTGCAGTAATCGGCTATTTGGCACGGGGAAGTCTTTTTTTTCTATTTCGATTCTGGTCACATAGTAAAATTTATTTTTATTTGATCAGTATAAAGTAGGGATCAAATTCTTTATCTTGGTGTATATTATTTTATTTTAAATTTAAAAATATAAACCTTTTTACTTCTGTTTTCATCTGAAAAAAAAAATATTTTACAAAGATCGATTAGCCCTAGTTAGAGTATCCTTATCAATTATCTATTTAAAGTTACTTTTTCTCCTTGTTTCATATATGACTTTGTTATTTTTTTCTTCCAAAGCTGCAAATCGATTTATTATTATAGAGCTGGATCATACCCTATAATAACAATCAATCATCATTCATATTAGTGTTGAATCGATTGTCATTAATCGATTTAAAACTATATGATGATGGGTTTGTTATCGTATTGATTCACAGTAACGAATTAGCACAAGGCCGATTGTCGAAGCATTTAAATTATAACGTAGAATCTATTATCCTTATGACAAATAGTATTGTAATTACTGAATAATTGGCTGTTGTATAGTTATGCACATATTTTACAAAAAACTTTATTAATTTAATGCACTACTTACAAAAAAAGAATATTTAGAGCCAGCAGACAACAAAAAAAAATTTAAACATATATTTTTTATTATTTTTAAATGAGTTTTAAAAAGTTTTGAACATGCTTGGATTTGTATCGTCAAACAAATCAGCCTTAAGTAGGTAGAAGGTTTTACTAAGAAGCCATTAACAATTTCTAGTTCTATTATCCGCTTCCTTGCTAATACATAAAAATCAATGTTTTTAATCCGGTTAAGTTGGTAAAATCGTCTTTCATTATTTAAATACATAGTTTGCTAGTGAAGTTAATAAGCATGCAATAGGTGCTCCATTCAAAAGAAGATATCCGGATTTAACTATAGACTAAAACTGTTAACATTTAAGTTATTTTAGATGGTTTAGTAAAACAAAGCCTTTCATAAATATAGCCTTGTCTTATTGATCACTATTAATCAAGAACGAGTCTTAACCCAATTATTATTTAATGAAAACGTCTAGATAGAAATCTTAATGTTTTTAGATAATTGTTTTAATAGTATAAACAATCTTATCATAAAACTAAAGGACGTCTTTTGTCAAATCTTAATATTTAAAAAACAAGTAAGTACTTACTTAGTTATTTTGAAAAAATATCAGTCTTTTACGATCGATCAAAACTGTTTCTGGACTGGTCTTTTAATTCGTATATCCAAACATAACTTTTTACGGGGTTGTTACAACCCTTACAATTTTAATTAAATAATAATTAGGTAGGGCATGTTACACATATTTTTAAGTAATCATTCTTAAATCTAAGGCAACATTTTATTTTCTGTCTTGTCCTTCATTAAAAAAACCAAGAATACAAGAAAAAAATAATGAATAATTTTGCGTACGAGCGTCCACCACCATAGATCTAAGAAATGACACAAAACTCAAATAGTTTCCTTCTCGTGATCTATGTCAAGAGCACTATACCTACTACTTTACGGCCTAGCTCTTATCTTAGTGTAATAAGGTATATATTCCTTTGAACTGTCTCGATCACCGACGCGTTTTGAATTAAAACAATAATGAAGTATTATAAAACGGCGTTTTATTGTAAAGCTCGCGTAAATGGGTTACACGTGCCTTGAATTAATGACTTTGTTTGGAAACCTTTTGAAATTGCAAGATTCAACCAAACGTTTTATGCGGACACTAAAATTTGACAAACTAAGATTGAGATAAAAGTTTTAAACCTATTCAAGCTCTTATATGACCTACCTTAGTACCTACCTAACGTTCTCAACAAAAGCTTTCGATTTAAACTCGAAATAGGAGGGTATAAACAAATAATCTTACGATAATAAAAACACGTTTTTTACATTATGGACCATACTAGTGTTAATCCAAATAGTTTTGGACATTATAAATAAAATAATAATAATATAATTAACTGTACAATTATTAAAATATTTAAAGTCACCAAAGCACTGCCCAGTGCCCATATTTCCAACACAAATCGCTTCTCTAATCACAAAAGCCTTCTTATTTATTGGCCGCACCGTTATTTGTTAAGTAGCAATTTAATTTATATTAAAAACAGTGCTAATTTTCACTTAATCCGGTGAGCTATGCTCACGGACTGACGAATTTATTTAAAAAGGTATGTTTCAAAAAAAGTTACAATACTTTCGTTCGTAGAATTCAAACTTCTTTAGCATGGTTATGGTTGTTTAGAGAAATTATAATAAGATGTGGAAATATAATCTCCTAGCTAATGGGTCTACTAGTGTTATTACATGGGGAGCCCCGTCAATATTAACACTGTTTTATATTAATTTCTATTGATAGTCATTTGTCAATGGTCAAATTTTATTTGACTAACGTTAGGTAGGAATTGAAGTATTACGTTAGAAAAGTAAATAAACGTGTTTTAATGATTTGAAATTAAAATAATGTATTGGAATTAATCAATCTCGAACTAATAATGATTCAAATAACATAGAAGCTAAATTTGTTTGATGATATTTCTAGTTACTACTACTGTAAGAAAAAAATCAACATTTGTTTGTATTTGAAGTAAACAATCGCATTTGTAAATAATTAAGTCAAACATCTTACTTATCCATAATATGTAGATCTTGAAAGAAAAGACTTAAAGTACTTAGGACATTCAAATATGACATATATGTAGGTAATAGAAAGCAAAGGTGATTGAATCATCATTATTTCCGTCATATGACGTCCACTGCTGAACATAGGCCTCCCGCAGTGACTGCCAGATTGGCCGGTTGGAAGCGGCCTGCATCCAGCAGCTTTCTGCAAACTGGACCTGAACCTGGACAAATGTGTAAAATAACAAAATAAAACAAACATTCAAACATAGGATTATCTCGTAAGAATATATTGTTTTAAACTTTCATGGTCACTAACATAAGAATAGTTTGTTACGACTCCGTGATCATGGCGCTTGAAACAGTGCCGAAATATCGGGAACTCAAAAATAAGGTACATGGTAGCAATCTCGTAACAAACTATTCTTATATCTGGTAACACTTGCAAAACATGGGTAAACGGCATCAAAAGCAAACGTTAATCCCCAAAATTCATGATGTAGATACCATAGCCCCATTGATCCTCAAACATTGAAGTCATAATTAGTTGCTAAAAAGCAAACAAGCGCTCTACGCGCACGCGCACCGATTGCCGCGATATCAATGACGCACCGTCATTTTGGAGATGCGTCCGAGATAGTGTAATGACGCGCGTCACTTTACACAGTCATGCAAACGTCAGTAACTCACGGGGATATCGTATATGGTTTTAGATTTGGTAAAGTAGGAGGTGCACAAAGCTAGAGGGTGCAGTCAGATAATTGTTAATTGTAGAGATAATGGACCCAGTAATTCGTGTATTTAATTGTTATTGCATCTAAATTTAATTCTATTTTATAATATATAAAATTAGGCACCACGTGACTCCCTATTTTTTTTCATTTATTATTTCTTGGCTCTAGTTTAAATTTTATTAGACTTAAAGGTCGAAGCGATATACTCTTGCTGATGTCTCTGTCTCTGTCCTTTGTCTAATGCTAGACACCTGTCCACCGGTTTGCAAAAATACTTTTTTAGAATTTTAGTCCAAGTCCCAATCATTGGTGTCCTTCAAAAATATTACTACCTCCAATATTTCATTTGTAGACTTAGACACAGAATAAAAAAAATATTGAGCCCGCGACTGCTTCCTTTGTAGTCTGGAGTGCGATCCACTAGAGCAAATGGTGAACTATGATCCTTCGACTACCTTCGGCTTCTCTCATCGTTCTTATCTTGTAAAACTTAACTTACTGCTTTCCATTTTTCCAATGTCCATCTCGCGAGGTGTCGAAGGCGTGGGAGCGCGCGCGGCCCACTTCCAACGAATCAAGCGCACGATTACTCCTATTCCGACGGAATTATCTCTAACACTTAATTGAATGCGAGAACCTAAGATTAGGTGCATTACCGATTTTTGTTTTGTAATGAATAATGTGCCGTGTTACGATTTTTTTTTTGGTTAACTTAGCATTGATGTTGCGGTTAATGTTATTAGAATTTCATGGCATGTTCATAATCAACTTATTGTCAAATTCACACATTTTATAATAAAAGTAATATTCAGAAAGTAAAAGTTTTATGAACTCAATTATTTTTTTCAAAAGATATAGGTACAACAATCTAAAAAAAAAAGTGTGGATCAATAGAAAAAATATCACTCAATGATTCAAAAAGGGCAATAGTTAATATGGAATGTACTAATAACTGGTCACCCAAATTAATATTCCAAGAGTTTGAATTCAGTAAAACAATTTGCACCTTTCCTCAAGAAGTATGGTTTAAGTATAACTAATAAATTGCCCAAACAAATTAACTTTATAGTATTCATGGTGACGAGCACATTTTCTTAAAATTCTCGACTTTAAAAAGGCGTTTACTGCAAAATCTGCATAAGTACTTACTGCAACCGACAATTACCTCCTTCACGGAACCAGTGGTGACAGCTTCCACTGAACTTGTTGTTTGAGGCAAAAACGTAACCTGTTGAGGTAAAAAAAGGTTTAAGCGCGTGCGCCAGCATTCGCCGCGCGGGCTAAAGGAGTGTCCATGGTTGCTTTATTTTATTGAAAAAACCACTTGTTTTTAATATTATGTTAGGAACTTATTTTGCTTCTAATGTTTTTTTTTTTGGCTATCAATTTTTTATACATAAAACACAGCTTTAAATACTTAAAAGCTAAACCTGTGTCTTAACATAACATATAAAAATTAGAGTGACTAACATGATTTGTCCAATGCCGTTTGAAACTTTTGTGTATGTTATAAATGGGACACTGAAAACGAAAAGAAATGCAAAATTAAAAAATACTCACCAGAACGTTTCTTTACAATTTGTATCAATATGATCACAGCCTATCTCCGCCAAAAAACTCCCGCGCGCTCCGAATTTTTCCCGCGCCGAACATTTCTGTCCGGGCATTTTGACGATTCGTCGCGGGATGATTTGTGAGCTCACGACTGGCGTAACTAGCATACTCTGGTACCGTTCACGAATGTATTGCTAAGAATTCTTTATCATTTGGAATTAAAACCACAGTACATGTTAAAACTAAAGGCATTTAAAAGTGGAGACACGTGTTGCCAGGGAAACCGATCAAGCCTGGCTCAAATTTATCTATCTGAGGAATTTACTAAAATACATAATTTGTGACTGTAGTTACAATAATGAAGTCCGTAAAGCCAATGAATATGATAACGGACGAACTTTTATGTAAATTCAAATCAGCAGATTTGAGGGTATCAGATATTTAGTAACCTTGGTGACTGATAGCCAGTTAGTCTCTCGTCAAGACAGTTTACGGTCTCTGCAATAGTTTGTACAATATTGTGCAATAGATTGGTTATACACATGTACATGGCTTCTGTTATTAGAATAGAATATAGAATATCGGACAACATCACATACATTGCTCTGATCCTAAGGTAAGTAGCTAAAGTACTTGTGTTATAGAAATCAGAAACAACGACGGTACCACAACACCCAGACCCGAGCCAATATAGAAAAGATCGTTTTCTACATTGACCCGACCGGGGATCGAACCCAGAACCTCAGAGATGGCGGCGCCATTTAAAGTCCGGTGTGCTCGCCTCTCGGCTACGGAGGTCGTCTAATTCTCTAAATCTATTATTACGTTATTTCTTCTAAGGCTCTCAGATACAGTTAATGTTACTAATCAAAGGTTCACATGATCTGATAATTTACATATTTTTCTAGAGAGAATCAAAATTATCTAGTTTGGTTACCAAAATAATTTAGTTTCGCCTTCGCTTCGTGACAACGATTCTGCACGTCGCACCTGTTCGGTCGTGATAGAGACTTCACATTTTAAATCGATCACCATGGTCTGCTCTGCAGTAAAAACTGTCAATGAGCCGTGAAAAATTGTCAATGGGAAATGTACCTGCTGCTGCGTACAACAAACCATCCGATTTCATACCTCAATACAGTCGTGACCATAATTTTCAAGGTACCAAAACTACATCCAACATTTTACCACAAAAACAACTTGGGTTTTTTTGCAACATTCATCAGGCACAAAATTTATTGCTAAAAATGTGTAACCGCAACTTTCGTGTATTTGTATTTTAGAAATCCGATTCTTGTCACCCACTAATTAGTGTCAGTATCGATCATTATAAAATGCAATATAAAATAGATAGAGGATTTACATATTATGTCAATAGACTAGACTTTAAAAATTGATAACAGCTTGAAGTGTCACAAATGCGAGTCGCATTCTTTTGATGTTCTATGTAACCCGAATTTATGGATGTTCTTTATAAAGTCACGTTTAAATTGACAAAATTTAGCCAATATGGTGATATTACGCAAATTAAATTAACATAAAATCGATGTAGAGCTACTAATACCGGAAAAATTGGTATAAACTATGTATGATAACGATAAATATTCAAAATGGGTAAACAATCAAGTAGCATTTATGGTACGTTTCAGATATAGTTGGACATAATAGTAAACAGTTATTTAAGCCTTACAGTGAATACTGTTAACCTAAACGTAAAATTAGATAAATAACACACTACAGCTTATGGTAAAGAAATTTATAGGACGGAGGTCAAATACTTGCTTGAGGACAATTTAAAACGCATTAATAGAAATTACTACGTTGTTGTGGCAACGAGAATCGGACGATCAGTAATGGACGGTAATGCTCAGTTTCCATTCTTGCTTAGTTTTGTAACTAAAGCATCATCATTTTGATAGTATAATTTGACCTCATTAACGACATCAATGTTTTTTTTTGTTTGTTTTGAGAAGAGTGTATATGGACACCAAATTGCTTCGAACGTAAAATAACACATTTATAAACGTTTATGTTTGAATCAATTTCAATGCAAATCAATTTCTCTATCATTAAGGATTTAATTTCCCCATAACAGTTGTTACGTAGGTATGAGTAATTTAGTCTTGTGGTAACACTTAAGTTATACCAATGAAAGCAAACCCCTTCTTCTTAGCAGTCGGAATAGGAAGCGGCATTAATATAATTACAACGTCTCGCAGTTGTTAGGACGAACATAAACTGAGTTATTACAGTCATAACGTAATGCAATGAACTTGTGTTCACATGCTAATTGCTATCTGCCGAGTACGTATGTGATTCTACGTCAATTATACACTTTAAATAAAATTCTCGAGCCTTAGCTACGACTGGATTGCATAAGGCTCACAAAAATCCTTGCCAAAACAATTAAAGACTGCCACAAGGGTCTACTTTATGACCTTTTTTATTGAAAACATTTAATAACATTTTTTTTCCTTGTTTCAGCTGTACAAAGAGGTCGAGTGCCACCAACGCAACCAACTGGGCTCGCTCTCCCTGGACAGTTTTCCCTTGCGAATGGCGACCCCGCGGCCGGCCTCAACAGCCATCCTTACCTCTCCTCATACATTTCCCTGCTCCTTCGAGCAGAGCCATACCCAACCTCAAGATACGGCCAGTGCGTTCAGCCAACCAACGTCATGGGGATAGACAATATTTGCGAACTCGCCGCAAGGCTATTATTCTCCGCAGTGGAATGGGCGAGGAATATTCCATTCTTCCCCGACCTTCAAGTGACTGACCAGGTCGCGCTCCTAAGACTAGTCTGGTCGGAGTTGTTCGTTCTCAACGCGTCTCAGTGTTCCATGCCCCTGCACGTGGCTCCATTACTGGCGGCGGCCGGTCTACACGCTTCGCCGATGGCGGCGGACCGAGTGGTCGCCTTCATGGACCACATACGAATCTTCCAAGAGCAAGTGGAGAAGCTGAAAGCGCTCCACGTCGACTCAGCGGAGTACTCCTGTCTGAAGGCCATCGTCCTCTTCACGACAGGTAAAATTTTAGATAGTCTTTTTGGGGAGGCGCGGTTGTTGCTTTACAGGGTAGCCGGCGCTGGTGGCGCTGTGACTAACTATGGGGAGTTGTTGACGCTGGTGCGGACGCATTTGGATGTGTACGCCGATGCCACGAGGGTCCAAGCGCCACCCGCGCCGCCTCCGCCGTCCGCGGCTTCTTCAGGGTACTATTCTACATTGGACACGTCACTTGGCGTCAACTCCTCGCTCTCGTACGGCAGCTTTCTTTCGACACCGTCCAGACTGCCTCCAAACTACACAAGCAGTCCTCGAATGCCTGAAGCTAGTACTAGTACGTCATCACCTTTCAAATTCTGGGACAGTAGTATTAAAGTCCACAAATCGGAGCAGGGGGGTTGACGCCTCGTAGACCGGGCATGGGATTGAGATCGTGTCGGGTGCTGGCGACTGCTTTGTCACTTGGCATCGGTAGGGACATTCCTTCGCGTATTTAACCGTTAGCTAGGGTACTATGTTTGTGAACGGGGATAATAACTCTCACTCCTCGCATAGCGGTCAGACCGAAGTATGGGGAGTTCGCGACTTATTGTTCTTGCGAGTTAGAGATTCTTCCGCGAAATGTGATATTGTAAATATTTATGTACCTATAGTATTGAATGTAATATATTATTTAAAATGTAGTGTAGTATATTGTAAAATTAACTTAAAATCGCGTTGGGTCGCGTTAAAGTTTGACTAATTATTTTTAAAAATGTAATTTTATTACTTTCTCAATTAATACACGCGCGTAATTTATTATCAAAGGAAATCATTTTGTTTCATTTTTATTTCTAGTTATTTCATTGGACATTTTATATGTGCAGCTTGGTGAAGGTATGGTTGTGGGTATTTCTTGTATCGAGATGCGTTCGTGTTCTGCTAAGTAAATTTAATTTTATACAGGAATAGCTATAAACTTTCATTTTCCGCGATGTTACGGCCCCGACGGTTAAGGTAACATCGGGTTGCGAGACAGTTTCTCGTTTTAGTGCCGCTGAAGTGAACGAGCTTTTACAAATTTGACATAATATAAGTATGTAGGTAGTTTCACGTTCGATGGAATTAGTAAAATGTCGATACATTAAGGAATTAATTATAAAGTAAGTATGAAATGGTGCCTAATCATAACCTCTAAGACCTAAGAAGTATAATCTTACGTCAGATTTAATACAGGAAAAACAAAAGAAGGTTGAACTAATATATTTTTAGTCTATGGAAAAACAAGTCGCGTAAGACTTTAAATAAGGATTAGTGCAAGTGGCCTAAACTTGTACTATCTAATAACAGAAGTATTATAATATGGTTCTATCGCATAATTTACTCTCCAATGAAAACAGGTAGTTTAAATATATGTTGATGATACCATTCGTGTAAATTGACATTGTGATTCTAGCTGCACTTGTTAGTCAGTTATAATAGCTGATAAGTCCTACGTTTCTGGCTTCAGACGGCAGTTTCCGATGTATGGCGATACTTTCACGAGTGGTTATAGCGTGTGACGACCAAGCGGGTTCAGAAACTCTACCGTGACAGAATCATATCTCAGAAAGCACGCGAGCTATATGGGCCATATAAGGTACACATCATTTAGTTATCTAAATAATGTATACCTTACATATCTAATCTATAAAAAATCGATATTAATTGGCTTACATCAAGCGTGTGTCTTTGGTAAACTTATCATAGGTTTAATAATTATATGACGTTACCAAATAATAAAATCGAAAATAAATTAATGTGAATAAAAAAATCGGCTAGCCAACACGCAAATGATCATGGTATCAAAGGATGGATTTAATATCCTCCTTATATAACGAGGTATCAGTCATTTTTTGCCGAGGTCTTCTCCTCGCTCAGACTAGAATCATTTCAGAAAAGTTTAAATAGGTAGTGGTCACGCCCTGGGACAAACTGAGTGATGAAGTCATTTAGCAATCTTAATACATTAAAATGAGTCAGTAAATTTTAGTCATCCTTGTTCTTCGTCTAGTAAATTAAAGTCACTAACGACACAGAATTGTCTATCATTTTCATTTAAACTTTTTAGCATGCCAATAAAACAGCTAACACAAAATTAGGTTATCCATTTTCATTGAAATAGTTCCGTGAAATTGCCACAGCGGATTTTTCAGTTACTGAATTTCCCCGCTACGTTTACGCGTGGTACATATAACATTTTAAACGCAAAACGGCTAACACAACACTGTCACTGGTTACTAAACAGAATATAAAAGTAGTTACTGTGTCTCCAACACTGAGTCTGCCGACCATTGTAGCATGATCTCTCCGCCTCTCTTGGTTAGAACTGAAAGTGTTCTGAAAGGGGGACTTGTATGTACAGATGGGGGTCTGTGTCGCTGGTCAGCCTGGGGGTACAATGAATATGCATTGGCAATAAGCTGGCAACTTTCTCTGGACTCGCCGCATAATAGTGTAGAGGCAACTTTGCGTGTGGATTATCGTAGATTGATTCGCTAATGCGTTTATATCGGTAGACTTTGGCGTGTGAGTTGCGTCACTATTGTCCGAGCTGTAGTAGGATTTATCGGAGCGAAATAATTTACGATCGATGTGATACGACGCGTTTATCTGTGAAGCTGATGTTGTATCATAAAATGAACGTAACCACATACACTACCTGAACTACTTGAGTACAATATTAAGGCATAAACTTTTCCTTAAAAGTTTTTAGCCTCACATTTCATGGGACTAGACTAGCTAGAAATAAACTTTATTTAATGTCATCTTCTAAAAATGACTATATCCTCCTATGGTCTACTTACGGAGCGCTTATAACGAGTATTACTCCTTGGGTTGGTAATCCCTTTACTATGCACAGAATCGTGGCATGAAAAGCATGACAACTAATTCTGGTAAATGAGAAATATACCAACCGAATTGAAAACCTCCTTCTTTTTAATTTGAAGTCGGTTCAAAATCAAGCGCTTTAATATTTCCATTGCCTCTTATAATAAATAATCCATCACGCTTCTTTAATTGACTATAGAATATAGGTTATGAAACCACACAGTTTTAGAAGAATAAAAGAAATGAGCAACAATGCTTGCATCATAATTAAACAAGGCTGATATTGAGAGGTTCTCACAGGCCGCGCAATGGCCGCTACAATGCCTGTCCGTTGTGTAGGGTGCATTACCGGTACAGCTTAGTCATGCTAGGGTGACCACGCTGGCAGGTTGTATAAGACATAACCTACAAATTTTACACTTTATCTTGACTATTAAGTATCAAATAATAAAAGAACAACGTTTAACAAACTTAAATATCAAAGCCTAAGGAAGCTCAGACTCTAAACTAAATTATTTTAAATTTTATACCTATAATCAATTATTTCTTTACTACTTACATTAGTACTATTTAGTATTTAGCTGAATATTTTTGATAAATTATAAAGTACCAAAGAAAGCGACAACAGATGTTTGCTTAGAAATAGGATCTAGTGATAAGATCAAGATTAAATGTTCATGTCGAGGATGAGTCTGATCTATAAGCTCTGCGTTTCTGTAACTAAAACTGTAACTTCTTTGTATCGCGTGCAAAACAAGAGTATCTAAGTACCTTTTGTATTGATAAAAGCGAATTTTAATTCAGAAAACCTCAACCTAGCTCATTCAAGCTTTGCATGGATTTCACAAATCGTATCAGAATCGCTATTGTCAGTAGTTTACACAGACAAAAAGGACGGTCGAAAATCAGTCACGATCAAGATTTTTGGAAATATCGCTTGCCCTAACGAAAAATATGAAAAAAAAGAAGATTATTTTAGTGCTTTGGGCCCTAACTCGTTCTGTGTGCATAATATATATTGGTTCTCAGGGCCTTAGTCTCTCTCTCTTAATTTCCACTCGTGTTTGTGCTGCTTTCCTACTCCTGAATGTCATCTATCAATGTTTTAGATTTTTACTTCACATTCGATCAAGTAAAATTTATTTTTACTTTACTTTATAGTTTAGCATCATCACCAAAGAATACGTCTGTGGTACTGGCAATAAGTTTATGTGATTAAGGGTATCTCGTAATTATTAATCAAACTTCTTTTTTAGGGTTCCGTACCCAAAGGGTAAAACGGGACCCTATAAGTGAGACTCCGCTATCCGGCTGTCTGTCTGTCTGTCCGTCTATCACCATGCTGTATCTCATGAACCGTGATAGCAAGACAGCTGAAATTTTCACAGATGATGTATTTCTGTTACCGCTATTAACAACAAATACTAACAACCAGTATAAAATAAATACTTAAGGGGCTCCCATACAACCAACGTGATTTTTTTGCTCGATAATATAAATAATGGTAGCCTTCGTGCGAAGTCCAACTCGCACTTGGCCAGTTTTTTTTCTTAAATAGTTAAATTTGGCTTCTAAGAAACTATTATGCGCAGTTTTTCACGTGATACCTACCGGAGACCACAATAAATCGTGTAAATAGTAGAGATGATTCAATATCCTGTTTCTTGCGCATGTAACAAATACTGTATCATAGGTATCATGATAGGATGATACGGAGGTGAGGTGTAATTCTGTCTGAGGGTACAACTTATTTTTTTAATAAGATTTTTTAAGAAATCGGATGTTATCGATCTGTAAATCCACGGGTGTTAGCATTGTATTTGAAATAGAAACCTTCAATACAGAGTAAAACTTAGTTGAGCTATACTTAGGTATAAGTCAGTTTTTTCCCTTTTTCCATCAATACCAATTTTCAATCTTTAGTAAACTAAACTTTTTGTTTTCCCGATCCATATGTGAGACTTACTTTTCAGAGTCATTTTTCCTAACACATAATTGAAAAGTGAGTTTTAATTTCTCGGGTCTAGATAGCACACTATTTCTTTTTCTTTTTTTCTTACCAAAACAAATACCTATTAATCCACTGGCCATCATACATACCCACATTCATTGCAAACGTTAACACTTTAAAAACAAAGCGCTGGCCGCGGGCAAGATCCTTCAGGCTTTTCAGGCCGGTCCCCACAGACTATAGCCGTCTCGTTCGCACTCCATGTTCGCGTGTGAGTGTGAGCAGTGTATGTCTAACGGTACCGAGGTCGTGACGACGGGACGCGGGACGAGTCACGATTTTGAAAAAGTGTTGGACGCCGGCGCGCGCGGCATCCCTGAGCGGTGCGCAGGCCCAAGTTATGGGAATTTAGTGTTATCAATAATAATAGTAATTTAATATTATTACGTCTGGAGGTTCTAAACAAACAGTATTTAAATTTAAAAAAAAAAACCTATCGCCAATAAATCAATCCCTGCTCAGGTTAAACAAATCGACGCACCATAGTTTTTTAGATCTTTTCTCTTCGGCGATAGCCATCCGTAAACTGGTTTTGTAACCCTTTCGGCCCACATATCCATAAATGTATCCTGCTTACCACAGTGCATCATGCATATTTTCGTCCCTAAAAAAAATACAATAGACGAGTTTTTTTTGCAGAAATACAAGTACTTAAAATATAAAATATCTTTTAAAAATGCGAATCTCTTTTGAATCGCACCAGCTTCACCGTACGGCATACTCTGCATCATTGTATTATTATACGGGCCTTTATCTTATATAAACCTTCCACAATAACTGGAAAGGAAGAGCCTTACCTACATTCACAAACCATATCATATGTGAAATATTAAAGTTAAATGTAGTGCTGATTTTACCTTTGTTAAAAACTTAAGGTAATAAATAGTAGTCTTTCATTCAGGAAGGTAACGATAATCTTTTGTTTTTTCAGTAAATATTCTGACGTAAAAACGAGAGCTTAGGAACTGTAAAGAGTTCATTCATGGCTAGGCAATTTCAACCCAAAAATTTAACCCACTTTCCGTGTTTTTACAGATTTCAAACATGTCCCGTGAAATCCAAAGCTTAGAGCAATATCTTCTTCCTAAACGATTATTTAAATGCAATGACAAATCTTAAGACTTGAATGACACCGTGGGTGGATTATTAATCAAATCAATAAGTTTATACTTTACAAAATTTTACAAACTTATCATGACAAAACACATTTTTAAAGTTCTCCGTCCCTATAACTTTCTGTGCCCAATTACTCCACATTGTTGAACCTCCAGATTCGGCCTACCTCAGCCGCAGCCTCTGGCCGAACCAATCACCTCCCCATTGTGTCCGTATTACTTGCAAATTCTATTAAATATGTTCGTAAAAACGGTTTCCTCCGACACTTTTCACATCACATCAACCAGCGATGCGTGAAAAACAAAATTGAGAGGTTCTTTCAGTTCTGGACGCGACATGCACACAGTACATGCTAAATAATTGGATTTTCACTAGGCTACCGTTCTTGTGGTCAAGATATATGGTGGTTGTATGACTATGAGGTTTGCGGGCGATTGAAAAACGGCGGTTGCACGATACTGTTGTTATTTGAACGCAATTTTGCTTATAGTCTAATCCTTATTCCGTTATAATGGTAGAATGGTATTTATGCCTTTTATAGAATTAGCCGTACAAGTTACAAATCTATTTTAACATGAATGGAAATCCTCGAACGTCAAACAACAAAAGATTTAATTTACTACTACCGATAATGATACGGTAATTTCTAACGTCCTTTTAATTTTATATTCAGGTTCTACTTGAAGTTAAGCTTGTAGGTACCTACGACTACTACTATAGTCAGTAGTCGATAAACAAAACTAATAAACATAAACAATGCCGCAATATCTAACATCGCAATAAAGAATTAACACCCCGTGTCAGAAGGGAGCACCAAGATACAGCAATAAACTGGAAACAGATGCGCGCCGAATCACTCGGGTCACCACAAGACGTGTGTCGTTGCATAATGTTAATAAAAAAACAACAAATACAGCAAAAATTGAAATTCCGCCGATTGGCAACGCCGGCACCCTCGTCACGGCGCGTGTCAAATGAACAAATATCGAATCATCGCGCCAAATCCGAATGCACACCCACAATACAAAATGCTTTTTATCGTCAGACCCGACAACATAATTTCCTTTGCCTGAAAAAAGTAATCGACTTGACATTCCATTACCGTAAAGTCGTATATCAAGGTGATATTAGCGGATTACGCTTTTGCTGTAAACATTATAGAGTTGTAAGTTCATTGACGGTGGAATTAACCCTAAAAAGTTGATGTATGGAAATATTAATCAGAGCGATAAGTGTGGGATGTGGGAGTTAGGTTCGTGTTAGACAGTGCGATTGTCCGTTTGTCTGTTTATCTGATGGTTTCTGAGATAAAGGGTGGGGTTAGTGACACAAGCGACGCTTCCGCGACCTTATCGGCAGGAATGCGTGTTGCATTTATTACAAAAAACAACTACCATTTTAAACACGACTGTATCCTTGGCTTTAATGTTGAGATTTTAGTCTTAAATAACGCAATTCTAATCTTTTATGGCATTCTAGCACTAAGCATGATAATAAATTCCACCAATTTGCATACAAACTATCAAAATTACGACTATTAGACCGCTTTCTATATATTATTTATTTTTAATAATCACGATCACAAAACTTTAATTACGCACACTTATGTTAATAATTGTAGGATTTACGTAAATATTATGTATGTGACAGATCTTATATAAATGCAAATGCCGATATGGTTTTATGTTGTTGAAAGTTATTTGAGTATAGCTTTCGCGAGTATTATATTTGCAGATAGGATTTGCTCATTAAAGCGAATAACCGATCGTTAAACCGATATTAATTGGTTGCTAAGATCTCTCAAGAGGTATACTATACGTAGACATATTACACGGTATATCTTTGTCTAGGCCCCGCTATCGTGGTATACCGTTATGGGAGTATCCCATAACTCGTTCAGGACAAATTAATGATCTCGATATTGATTATTGTCTTTAAATTGAATAGTGTGTGTTACTACATCATTATCTTGGTAGTGTGTCTATAAAATGTTGTGTTTATTGCTAAGTCAATTTTTAAATTCCAGTTATATTTTAAATGTTGTTTTTGCAATTAAAATGCTAGTATTTATCAAGGTAATATTATTACATTTTTCAGAAAAAAATTAGTTTAGTAAAAAAACCAACCGAGATTGCTAAAATGGGATTTTTATCAAATTAAACAATTTATGGTCCGAAAATATTAAGAATAACAACAAAATTTCGCAAGTCGTGATGTAATTATTTCTGATTGGTGTTCACTGTCACGTGACTGAGAGCCAAGTTTCAAGAATTTGTTTCCTAAAAATATTGAAAACTCTTGTTCAAAATAAAAAAAACTTGTATTTTGTTTTCTCCGTACCTGCTAATTATTAGAAATATCAATCAAGCCAATTTGTGTTTAGGGGACACAAGCCTATTGGGTATTGAACTTACATCCATTAATTACTGTCTGAACTACTGCTATTTAAAACAGAGAGAATTAGTTTTCTAGTTGTATTTTTTCAAGTTTCAAATTTCTGATAAAATTTTATCGGCGGTAATATCAAATCTAAAGAAACATATTGTTGGTAGATTTTATTTAAATCATAAGTATTACGTCACGGCCACTATAATAATTTTAATTTCCACACATGAACGAGTTAACATTAATATTTCTTGTTCTTATAAGAAGCGATAAATTTTATTTTCACTCGGCAATAACGCGTTAAGTTAAATATATTGAATATTTTATCGACTATTGTTTTCCGGTAGAATGTATTGGTTGAGTAAAACTTATTGAACTGAATGTGATCCTATCCGAAATATTAATATAATATTTATTTGTGTAGTAATTCATCCGTAAACGCAATTTAATTTTATTTATTTCACCAGAAAAAATTGACGACCTCATTGCCAAATGGTGTTAAAAAAGTTTTTTTTTTTTGTGGAATGATTTGCAGTACCTTCAAAATAATTATTTTAAACATTACATATCATTATTATTTTTTTATACTTGAACTAGATTAAAATTATTTATTAGCTCGAGTGTGATGATGTAAATCACAAAGTCCGCGATATTGTACTTACTTTTTTATAGGAAAATCATTGTTTTAAAAAAAATCTTATTTAAACTTTGAAAATACAGAAAACCCAAAAAAATCATAATAAATAAATGCAAAATTCAAAACTCTATTGGTCCAAATCGTAAATGCCAACCCAAAACCGCGGCGAGGGGTCCTTCGGACAGACAATGGCCGGGTCGCGCCACAGATGGCGTAAAGCACTCGCGTACCTAATCTTAACCCTCCCTTCATTGCTTCATTTACAAAGTGCGTAAGGGACAAATTGAACGTAAATATTGTGTTTGAGTAAAACACTTGAGTGCTAGAAACGTTACGTGAAAAACAAAATCATTGGTTTAAATTTAGAAAAAAAAACTATTTGGATGGTATTAGTAAATAAGTAATTAGGTAAGCATTTTTCAACAAGTAATAGAATGGCCTAAGGTCATAATACCTATGAACGAAAGACCTAATTTCAAAATACCTAATGTCATGAGACCTTAACGTTGTTAGACCTACTTTTGCAATGTCTTAGTTTAAATAATCTCACGACGGAATAGCACTTGAAGGTATCAAGTTATGGTGATAAGTTTAGATATTTTTGGTACCTTTGTTAATTTATAAAATTTAAATAATAAATAATAAATAAATAAAAAATCATTTATTATCTTCCTAATGGTATACATAAATAATTGTTAACATTCTTACCTACTATGACACAATACTATTTGAAAATAAAGGGCAGAGGTTAAAATATATTATTTACAAATGAGGTTGATAAATACTCATCTACTACTTAATTTTCCCCACAAGTGATATAAGATACAAGTAATCTTTGAGCGAAATATTTAATTACGTAGGTTTAACGACTTAGGTGTTTTGAAATTAGATACTTCGTCTATAGGTTAGGTGTATTGTCCTTAGGTTAATCGACTTTAGGTAAACCATACATTAGGTATTTTAACTATTAAATCTTATAAACTTAGGTCTTATGAGCATTAGGTGTTTTAAAAATTAGGTCTTTCGTCCATAGGTATTATGACCTTAGACCTTTTAACTTTAGGCCTTGTAATATGTAACCTATTTTTTACCTTTACTTTTGAAATGGAAAAAAAGACGATAGTCTTTCAACCTAATTACCTAAATCATTTACTTCGACAACCCTAATTTAAATCAGAAACTACAGTTTTACAGCTACCACATTCCCCTATAGGCCAGTAGGCATATGCAAATACCGCATTGATATCGCTTCGGCCCTGTTTACCCAAATCGCCGCCGTTAGGGGCGCGCAATTAATTGAATTACGTGTCGCTCCGCATTACACGTGCTATGATTTTAGTTTGCTCAAACTTTGGGTAATTTTAGATTATTGAACACGTGTATTTTACGTTAGATTCAATATTTAGATGTACTTTATATAGTATTTTACTTTGTACTTTCTTGTTCCGTTCTCATTTGCTTATGTTCTTTCAGAGCATAAAGTTTTCGTTTTCATTATATACCTACTGGATTCGCTTTTCAGCTATAAAACATGAGATACAAGTAGACTCGTAAAAAACTAAAGCAATGTTCACTACGTCGGGTTTTTTTTTCAAAAACCAAAGACTTTTTTTTAAATATCTCTCTCATACTAAAATTGCCTAAAATGTTCTAGCTATAAGCTTACGAACGAGTACTAAACAACTTAATAATATCATATCGTAACAGAATACCTGACAATCAGATACCGCTTTTGAAATTAGATCCAAACAACGCCACATTTTGAGATCCCAAGAAAACGTCCGCATTTTCAATCCCTATCTTTCTAACGTCTAACCGTCTAACGGGCGAGGCGTGGCTTTTGAAACCCCACGTTACAAACTTGGGACCTATCCATTGTGGCTCCTTATCGGCGTCCCCAACTTCTCCTGCAAGACAATGGGAAGACACGAATAGTTCCTGACGCCTGTCCGAGGTTTTCGGGAATCATTGAGATAGTATCCCGGTAAACAAGCGTACATTATTTTGGGTTTTGCGTGAAATACACAAAAGATGCGAGTTCTCATTAGAGCTGCTAAACAAGGCCCGAAAACAATATCGAATAATTAAAAATCGGCTTCATGAATTTTTTTTTTTGTATATTTGATTTAAAATGCCTTAATCTTTATGTTATGGATGCCGAATAGAGACCGCGTAATAAATTAAATCTTTTATGTTTTTTGTTTTGCTGAGCAGAGGGGCTAATATATTATTTAATTTAATTCGATAAATGTTTAGGAATTGATAGACAAGCATCGACATAATAATGATTACTTAAATCACAATTTAAAGTACTACATTTTGAGTATGACAATTTACACCCTCGCTCGTATGACAACGGCATTAGATATATCTCGAATTAAATGGATAACAGCATGCGTTGACGGCACCCCGGGGTGGTTTACATTAACACGCATTATTGTTATGGTCCGTTAGACACTTTACAGTACAGATTACGCGCGACCAAACTACTGCGGCCTTTGACGGGTTAATGTCATAGAATAAGATTAGACGCTTAAAATGGATAGAGGGGTCAGGGCATATTGGTTGTTGATTGTTGCCTAAGTCAGCATTGTTTGCATAGGTCGAGGATCGTGGTTGCTGATCCTCATTGGTTTGCTAACAGTTTAAACTATAATGACAGGATAATGTTGAATTTTAAACAGGTGCATTGTTGGGTTTAAACGTAATTGTAGGGTTAACGTGTTCGACATGGCTAATGATTTATCATGTAGCTCTTTCTATTTATGGTAGATCGTTTAGTAATTGTTATAGTTGAGAAATCGACCGAGGCTCATTGTTTAAATCGGCCTCTTTCAAGCTTGATTTAGCAGGTCTGTTTTGGTTTTAGTGACCTGTCACGTGCTAGGTGTACCACAAAAATTTATAAATAGACTGGTTTTCCTGTGAGTTGTGCCTTATGCAGCGGATGATTAAAACCGACCCATGTAATACAGGCTTTTTATAATTATATTTTATTCAATTACCGAAAAACCCCTAGTTTCCGCATTAATAAAAACAAAACGTTAAATAGCCTGTTTATAGAATATTATAATATATAATTTAGTTACGGGAGTTTATATTCAGTTAAAAAAGTTAAGTTACCTTTTTAATAGAAATATGCAATAACAAAACGTAATTAAAAAGTCCAAAGACTTACGAACTGATAAAAGCTCATAAGAATACTTTCAAGCACAATTTGGTCTTTACGTTTACAAGAATACAGTAGGAAACGGCATAGAATATGAAATAACATAGTCAAAATAGATGAGTAGTATTAAAATTTTAATGGAAACCTACCAATATTGTATGGCTATAATACAAAGAAAGCTGTTACAGTACATACATTGTCGCGGTCTACTTTTTACTACCCCTATTCTTAATTTGCCCACTTTTTCCGGTTTGTCCCTTATTAAAGCAGTATTGGCTGTCTGAAAAATTGTTCTCGTCATATTTTTTTTTCTAGATTTGTTGTGAAAACATGTGTTGTTTTACAGCATCATAAAACATTTTTTTTGTTCTCTAAATCAACATCTTATTTAAAAAAACAACAACAATAATGCTGAAAAAACACTTTCGCTACAAATCATTATATCTTCAGTCAAGATTTCGATTTCAGTGTCATAGAGTTGCTATATTTGAGCAGCAGAACAGAGGCTTTCTTTCAATAGCATCTTGGTATGTGGTGTATGTTATAAAGATAGACGAGTTGTTGGTTTCTGTGTAGAGTTGAGTTACTCATCTCTTTCCACTGTGTCAAGAATCGGTGAGGGGAAGGAAAACTGCCGTTCTCTGATAAGAGAGCGATTTGAATAATTACCACAGTCGCAACACGATGATGAATGTGTCTAAGAAATGCTAAATTTCGCTTGAGAGCTTTATTAATTTGCCTTGTTTATTATTTATGTGACGTACGCGTAATTAGCTGTTTTTGGTGGGCTGGGGATTGTTTGGTGTCACAAGCTACTATCTCCTTGCCTATTCAAGCTATGAAATTAATAAGGGTCTGTTTATTTTGTTATTTGGAAAGCAAATTGTATAAACAAAATTACTTAGTTATATCAATTAATTTTTATCTTATAACTGCGTCACATGTTCGATATAATTATTACGAATTGCTTTATTTAGTCCCAATTTTAAAATTTTACCTCACGTTGAAGTCTATGTCTATTGCGCTCTGCATAACGGCTGCATTGACGACCTCCGTAGCCGAGAGGCGAGCACGCCGGACTTTAAATGGCGCCACCAACTCTGAGGTTCCGGGTTTGATCCCCGCTCGGGTCAATGTAGAAAACTAACGTTTCTATATTGGGTCGGGTCTGGGTGTTGTGGTACCGTCGTTATTTCTGACTTCTTTAACACAAGTGCTATAGCTACTTACCTTAGGATCGGAGCAATGTATGTGATGTTGTCCAATATTATTATATTAAACCCTAGTTGTTTTTTTAATTCAGCAGAATGGTGTGGGTCTTTTCTCTTTATATCTTATCTAGATAGTTATATTTTCTCCGTACCCATTGTTTCAAACGTAAACAAGTACTTTAACCCTTACAAAGTCGCAGGACATTAAAATTCATCCCGCACGTCACTAAGGCCGGTTTAACCGTCCTTAGATCCGTCGATAACCATTAGGAGCCCTTAATTTGTGCAACCAGCCCTTCACCTATCCCTTCCGTATCCCTTTACAGATCGTTAACCGGAGATTAAGAGACGATGGAAACGGTATGTTTAAGTGAACACATTGGGATAAAAAAACATGTACATTTAACGATTCGGACGATGTAAATATATAGCTTTTGCTAAAATACCCATTAAAAACGCTCCAATGACCATTTATACTAATTTATTTAGTGATTTACTTATTCGGGAATTTATCACTTCCTAGTGTTTGTGTCTGTTTCAAAATAGCGACAGAAAAAAATACATTTTTAGCATGGCATAGGCAGGCAAATTTATTATTTAGCAGTGCGTAGCAGCAGCTAATAATTTGAATCTTTGATAAAACTAAAAACAACTACTATTATTTTTTGCCCGTTATATTTTGTCTCTTCCAGCTAAAACAGCTATATCTCAGAGTGTAATGTCGCTAAACCCAAGAGTTTCGCGCTATACCACTGATATTCCAATGCGGCCCTTAGCGCAGAGATTGAATATCAGTTGATTTGTGCGCCAACTAGTTTGTTCGCGGCCTAATCGACCATCGGCCCCTAATGGTCATTGTCATAGATATTGTTCATGTTTAAGGTAATGTAATGGCCAATGAAGGGTTAATGATGATCCAAATGATGCTGACAAAAGCATTTCGTCTTTTTTCTAACCATAGATTTGAAAAAAATATTCGACGTCGTTAGTGTGCTAAAAACGATATCGAAAGATTCGCGTACCAAAGACTTGGATAGGTGAACCTACGCTATTTACGAGTAATTGTAATGTCCATTGCTTAAACAAGAAATAAGTTTGTTATTCCTTGACTTGCTTCTGCAATCTCGACATACAGTGAAAGTACATGGGAAGATGTTTCCAGCTGCCTTATAAAACAAATAACCTTACAATTAATCTACAACAACTTGTAATATTTCAGCTAGAGTAATCTCTAAGGCCGTATCTGTAGTCATATGTTACATCCGGAGGCAGAGATATCGATCTAATCTCTCGATTCACGTTTATCGAGTACCGCTTGTATCGATAACCGCTTATCGATACAGCATTTGTCACGAACACTCAGTACTTGACGACAAATCTTGTTAAGGGGGAGATTGATTATCATTAAGAATAATAATTTTCAATGTTTAAATCTAAACATTATAATAGCGGTAAAGAAAGGGGGTGGATGACACAATAACTTTCATGTCAAATACTCGACCAAGTAACTACTGTTAAAAAACAAGACTATGCGCACAAGCACAGATACGCTCCATTCTTTGCTACCTATGTATTTTGATGAACCGATATGTCTTGACCAAGTTACTGTGATTTTTTTTATTTGAACGCCTAGTACCACTCACTTTATTGTACCCCGCCTTAGTCTTTTTTTTTGTTACTTACTTTTTGAGTGTACGTTCGGCGTCTTCTTTGTAAAGAATTTAAAATAGCTGTTTCCTTGTTCGGCACGATCGTTTAAACCAACGGTCATTGTTTTATTATTGATTCAACATCTAGCATTTGCATAGTAAAAGGTTCACAACATTTCCCCGCCCACGTAACGATATGCGCTTAGCCAAATGTGTTTTTTATCTCAAACCTAGACAAATTTCCCCATGATCAGTTATTTGCTTTGATTTAAATGTATTGGAAATACCGCTTTTAAAACAGTGGTAGCTGATACAAAACGGTAAAACAAGAGCTGTTAATAAATTATAGAAATAAATAAACATACTACTTTTCTATTATTGTAAAACCATTTCAATAATTTGAATTCTTTTTGTTTTTGACAACTTGTTATTTGTAAATAACCGAGACTTAACATTTAAGGTGGATAACCATTTGTTACTGGTCAATGGTCATAATAATCGATTTTTTTGTTTCATAACAATTAATTGATAAATAATTACGCGGAGAAAATGTCTTCCCCTTAAGAATTACACATAAAGAATCTATAAGTTTATTCGAGATGGTACCGATATCGATTATTACCGATCGTCGCAGAGCCATTGTTCCGATTTATCGATTTATTAGTCGATTTATTCAATTAATATGGGCACTAGAGACGTGCTCGTTTGGTTTCTATTCTTGCGTCATATTTTGGAGTGGGTAATAAAATGTGCAGAACAATCCAGTGAGGCAATCTGAGTATTTAGGTAGGTATTGCATTGATATTAATTACGTTACTTGATGAGAAGTCACGTGATTTTATATTTTGATTTCATCATAATGTTGAACCTTGTTATTACTGTTACATGTGCCTTAAAAAGGTTTTAATTATTTTTTAATTTGTATAAGTTATATTTACCAACCTTTCATCAATAATCCTCAAAACAAATCATTGATTAATTTACAGATTAAACAATTGTTTAACCCTTTGTAATTGTTCATGGTCATAAAAAATATAAAACACCTAAAAAAAAGTATATTTGTTGTTAAATTTTATGAATTAAATAGTTATTATTATAAATAACAGCTGTTTTAAAACTCTAAAATATAATGATAAAGGTCCTCTCGTATGTAAATATTATTTTAACTGCATTTGACGTTAGATTGATGGATAGACTCTTCATTGCACATCATACGAAGAATAAATTATATACATTTTTTACGGAACAGCGTACAATTTAAGCTGTCTAATTGCTTTTAAGTCCACAATCTCAGGTAGAGGACAACGATAGGGAAAAAAACTAGTTGATAGTACAAAAGTCGATAACCTAGTTGCTAAAGAATCATAAATAACGCGTCCTAATTACTCAAAAACAATGTTATCTCGTTCCATCGGTGCATACAACCGAACTTTATTTATATGAAGTCTAAAATATTATGTACTTTGCAATTCATAAGCGGTAGCGATTAAGAGATGACGTTAACTAAAATAATAGGTAGCATAGCAACATTATTCACCATAACATTTAATTTATTCTAACAAAAATACTATTTAAAACAATAAAAGTAGGTACATGAATACATTTTATATGGTACACGATCAATACTGACTAAGATTAAGATACAATTATGATAACATGCATTACAGTACCATCTAGAAATCTAGATGTACATCTAGAATGAGGCAATAATTTGGTATCGGTTTAAGTTTAAATAAGACTGCATCTTTCTGTTCATCTGTAACTACATAGAATGATGTGAAGAAAGAGAATTTATTTTTTTATCACCCTTTAAGTTTGTAAGATCGTTGTATAACGTTTGATTACATTTCCACACAAAAGAAAGGCTTCGCTATATCGCATCATGCTACTTAAAACAAAATGTTACCGCGATATAAATCTCAGTCTCAGGCACCTACACTTAATTTAAAATAAAATAAAATCTTATTTTAATAAATTAGACACGTTTTAAGGTTTCCCGCTAATGTTATTTCCCTCGCACCACGCGCACCGCACGCCGCGTCCGTCTGTCTGTCAGAGCAATGTTGACAGGTGTTAAATCGTAGAGCCGGCACGCATGCGCCCGCGCAGCCCGCGCCGTGTAATTAGTTGAGTCATGCCGATTAAGTAATAAAGCCTTTCTGGACGAGGCAATTGTTTTGGAATTTTGTTGATATTATGTTACGTTATGGTTATGTTATAACTTATATATTTGTACAAAATAAAGCTTTTTGCCATTTTGGTAGTTCTTGTTGCGTGTTAGGACCAATTGATATGCTTGTTTGGTAATATAATGAATACTAGAGGTTAAAGAAATGTATATTATATTACTTATAAACAAGTATTATAATATAAATAAAATCTCATTTCGGATAAAGATTAAATTAAATCTACCTACCTGTACATAATTATGCAAGCTTAAGGTGTGCTTTTATGAACATGATAGTGAACCAATATGATAACAAGATCATCTCTTTTCGTTATATTACCTATAAACTTGTATTGGATTGGCTTAGCTAGAGCCCTAGCTAGCCCTAGACGCTAGCTGCGCAGACGCTGCGCTAGACGTACCGCGCGTCGCATTGCATATGTTCGACCAAATCCTACGCAAGTGAAACGCTAGTATTATCGGTCTGTTAATGACCCCGTCCTATATGATTTACACGCCATAATTTAACAGTTTCGCTACCAAATTTATTGCAACCACTTTCCATACTAATACGTTACAGTAACTATAGTAGCACCGTCTCAGGTTTTCACCCAGTCCACCATAAAGCATAGATCAAATAGGCCTATCTCAGCAGAGGCGACCATTCACACTGCCCCCATGTTAAATCAATGTCCTCCGTATATGTATTACGTTGTACTTTCTGTCTGTCATTTGATACTGGGAAGGTTTAGTGTCGTATTATTGCTGTTTCAACGAAGGGTTGTTCGGTGTTTGTTCAATTATATAAGTTTGAAGCACAATGTATTTATTAGATTCCACAATTGTACTTGGCGTGTTTTTGGACGTATTTCAGTCCATTTTAAGGCAGGTTTAATTTTATCAGCAATTGATGTACTTGGCGTATTTTTGGACACATTTAAGTCCAACTAAAGCCAGGTTTTATTCGATTGGCTACTTCGGCTACTCGTGTTAATGGGACATGATAATGGTTAACTGTAAAAACTTTATTAAAAACAAATACAACCTATGTAGCGAATAATAGTAATTGTTTTAATTAGATGGCTAGTAATTATCAGAAGCAAACAATATAATAATCGAAATTAAATAATAAACTCTTTGATAGTACATTTAACTGCACTCAATTAATAAAATCGCTAACAGATTCCAGAGAAAATAAGCCAAAAGTATTTTCTCACTTAATTAAGTACAATTGTGTCGTTAGCCCGCTGTGTTTATCACTGTCCATACTTTGAGTTACGATGGGCCTAGGGTTGTCACAGTAACTAGAAGATACTACGAAATAATTAAATAATTGCACTCCTACTACCCGCATCTGAATTCGGAATTCAGATACAGAATAAAGTACATTTTTATATAATTTTGCGTATCTTGTATTAAAATTAACTATTGTCGATTTAATAACCAAGGCCATGGCCAATAAAATAAAAGAATTTCATAATTTTGACCTCACCCAAAATAATGAATGAACTTGTAAATCAAATTAAACTTTTTTTTGTTAATTCGTAATAGCTTATGTTAAGTTACAACCCTACTCGGGCCGGTTCGTTGGGCCTCTATTAACATTCTGTAAGTTTATCTTTTTTATCTACATCCTCTTAATAAATAGTTAGAATAAAATAAACAAGACGTAAGTTATAAAATGTCAATACAACATGTAATTGTAATTGCAATGAATAACATTTTAATGCTTTATTATTACCTATGTATCTTTACTATTTTCAAATTCCTTACCTCTAAAACTATTATATTTAAAATACTATATTTATTTTATGTGATTTATGTTAATGAATACGATTGAAAACTATATTCTAATTATTAACTTGATACCGCCCAGTTAACTTGAATGTATCTAGTCATCCATCAGTGTCTTCTAATTAATAACTTTCCTTTTTTGCGTCGAAAATATAAACATTACTCTTCACTATTCCGCAGACAGATAACAGACTATAGTTTTAATGATAATTCGACGCCAGCAAAGAACAAAAGGCGTGACCCAATATGAGTGTCCATCATAAATCCATATTAAAGATTGGCCGTCGCACGCCCAATAGTTATATCTCAACATCTATTTACACGACCAATTAAAAAAGCAGCAACAAAGAAAGCAAGCGATGCACCTGACACCACCACTCAATGCGGCAGGTTAATGTAGGTTCACACGTGAACCTAAGGTGAGAGCGATCCACCGGCGGCAAGGCCGAGAGGAGCGATCAATTTAAAACGAAACCTGCCGCTCACGTAATAAGGTCAACATTCCCACGGTCGTGGACTAAGAGCACAATTAAGAAAGTATCCGATAAGGCTCGAGTTATGACCTTAGAATAAGGACTGTGTTAGAGGGGAGTAGAGTTGTATTTGTTTTGGAAGGCGACTGAGGACCGGTTGGATCGGTCGCGAACTTTTACCTATAAATTTGTGTCGGCAATGTCGGCATGCGGTGGGCATGCTATGTCTGGAAGCTCTATGGGGCCAGTGCTTTATGTCACGAGCTACTTGAGGTCAGCGCGGATTTGACATTTTTTGCTAGGCTGTTGTTAACAAGACGTAAATAGTGATTATTCAGGGATTGAGCCACGCGTTAACGTTATAATCAAGCACTAAGAATATATTTACGAGTAAAGTTCAATTTACGTAACTGCAGCTCTATGGCAGAAACCACGTTTGATTCGCTGAGTTACAACTAAAAGGTAGAAGAAATATTATATCTGACTTCTTTGGTTTTAGAAAACACGTATAAAAGCGTATGACGAATGCATATTTTTTACATTTAAATTATTTTTTGTTTTAATCCAGAACGCAAGCGTTTTATGCGAATCCAACTACAGTTTTTATAATAATCGCTAATCGCTCCCGCTACCGCTTGTGACTTCACGGGCGGTAGTCTTCTTTCAGTGCTTTTCACAACGAGTCAATTAAAACTAACATTACTAAACTCTTTTTATACCTTTTTTATGCTATGTGCTGAGGTTTTACTATCGGAAAAGTTACAAATTGGTTAAATTAAAATATGCTTTAACATCAATAAAATCGGCTTGTTTATTGTTCATTTCGGTCCTCCTAAATTTCGGTCCTCTTAAATGGTAGATCTTTTCAAAAAGTCAACATGATATTATTTGGAACTTATGTTTTTTTTCATGAATTTCAAGCTTTTTAGAACAGGTATTTAAAGATCAACAAAAACATTACTCGCTTTATTTGGTAACCGTAGGTATAGGTATTCCTCGATCTAGGTATAAGTATAAACACGTATCAGCGTACATTTTTTTATGTGTCCAAAGAGTGACAAAGCTCACTTACGCCTAAAAGCTTATTCTTTATGCACCCTTGGAGCTTTTTTCGACCGCGTTTTACTTACTGAAGTGTTCGGGTAATTTATAGCTTTGAGTAATGAAAACACATAGTGATCCTGTTAGGAGCTTTTACTTCCTATAAAATAAATAGTGTTCTTAGCACCGGAATAAATGTAGAACATTTTCTTTTAGGAGATGTTTCTACTGCTTTCAATTTCTTCATACAGCCTTGTAACTATTTAGTATGGAATACGCTTATTTTATAATAACATATCCTATTCCATAAGGTTGAATAGAAAGTTATATCTGAGCAGCAAATTACTTACTAATAAATCAGTGGGTATCCTAAGTATACAATATTTCGGTCGGTCGGTACATACCTACATTAATATAATATTTTTATTAAGGAGCTAATTCAATTGCAAATGAATTTTTTAATAAATGGCCTACGATATTCTTCAAACATTGGTACAACGAAAGAACAAATTGACCAATAACTTCACTAATTAATGGCCTGTCACCCGTTAAAACCACTTAATAAATCATTACCACGTTTATTAACATTAAATAATAATTCATTCAATTTTGTCCCGTTAAATTAATCAATAAACATACGAAACCGATTATAAAGTTATTTTTCATCTACAATTACACTCGAAATTAAATCGTCGTTAAAAAATTTAACACCTTTTAAAGGTTGTAAATAAATATCATGGCTTTCATATCGTGGTCTTTATTCCTGTACTATTTTAGTAAGTTTAGGGATCAAAGATAGACGGTAGATGTAAATTTCTCAAAATTATGTGCAAGATACGCCTCAATCAGTGGTTTTATGGGTAAAATTATGGCGGTGTCAGGTTTCGTTGCTTCTTTGTAGGTTTAAGATCTGTTGCTTTTACTTAACGAAAACCCGCTGTTTCTATCTAAATACCTACTAATATTAAATATGACAAATAGTATTTGAACATTTAAGCACTTATTAACATAGTATCTCCATAAAATAAATCAAAAATTGTCATAGTTTTGATTAATGAGTATATTTTAAAAGAAAAATAAGACAAGTAACTCAGAATACACAAACAAGAATTTGTAATACAAAATATTCCTCGTAAAAGTTAGCAAAGCGATGATATTATAGATTATTTACATTTAATAAGACGCCGTAGATTTAAATTACCCTTGATTGTTACAAAAAGACGCGCTCTTATCGTCTAGAAAAACGAATATCTATAAAGTCAATATATCAGTGTTTGGGTGATTTTTTTACTCCAGAACTGTAGTCCAACACCGGCCAACGGGTACCACGTTCCTGATGTTGGCGGGGCCACTGATTTATTGGGTCCAGCCCAAGACTGATACTGAGAAGCCATTTGTCTCTATCCTTTATGGTAAATGCGAGATTTAGGAGCTTTTCGTTTGGCCTAAGGCTGTTTTCTAACGGTATACTTAACTACTGCAATTTTTACTATGCGGTAGGGCATGTCGGGATAATAAGAAAAGGTTAAAGGTTGGAAATATCGCGGCTTACTTACAAATAATGAGTTGAATTCCATTGTTTATTTTTGCATATCTACGTAGAGTTTTTTGCAACGCAAAATATATTTTTTTTTTAATATTTGTGATCATAGTTTATAATAGCAAAATTTAAAGCAGACAAATTAATTTTTAGGCCTACAAATGTAGTTTGAGTGAGAAAATAAAAGTTTTATTGGAATATCGGTTTCCCAACACCGACAGTCGTAAAAGACATTAAAAAATAGAAACGATAACGACATACAATGCGACATTAATAACTTGAGCTGTATCAATAAGCGGATCTTATTTTTAGGCAAGCAGATACTTTAATATCTATAAAGTAGGATTTTACGTATCTACGTAAAAAGCATACTACGTACGTAGCATATTCAACGTTCACTTATTATTAGATTTAAATCATACATTATATTCGTCTATAGGTAAATATCGTTCAGTATGTGTGTGTGTACTGTGTGTATCTTATATTTAGCCGCCATCGCGCCATAAGCCTTGGGTAGGAAACAGGAGCTTGCTTATTTTGTTCTGTTAATAAAGTGATTATTAAAAGTATTTTTTATTGTAAATTTGGGTCAAATTTACCGATTGCTTCCAAAACATTCTGCTAAACCTTTATGGGGAAAAATTGCAATTGATCTTAAATTTTCATTATTTTTCCTGAGAAAACCAAGTCCGGCTTATAAATTCGAGCCTAAGTGAAAGTGTCCCCTCTACTTTTTCCGAGAAAGAGGAAACTATTTTCGTCGAACAAAAAATGTTTCCGTCCAAGGATTTATGGGCCTCACTCGCAAACCTCTACCTCGTACCCTCCGTATAAAACGCGTGAAATGAAGTACTGCCCTCCTTGGGAAAAATCTGGAAGCCACAGAGATGTGTCGTTTGTAAGCGTAGGTTTTTAACGTTCCAATAAAATATGAAACGTAGCAAGTTTTATTTAAACCATTGCTTATTGATAAAAGTAAACTTTGAATCATATTCTTTATATATTTATTTGTTTAAACTCATTGTCCTACGATACAAAAAAGTTTTACAAATTTAGAGATACACACAGCTATAAATAATAATACATGGTAGTTTTTATTTATTAAAATTATTGTCCCTTTCTTAGCCCTTGTGCTTTAGCTACTTACCTTAGGATCAGAGCAATGTATGTGTTGTTGTCCAATATTTATTTATTTATTTAAATTTTTACTAAAAGGTTAGTGTAATAAGTTTAAAAGTTACTACGTCGCATCTCTGTGGCAGACACGCACGTGTCAAACGTTTATCATCAATTTTTCCCTCTAAAAACACTGTCAGATTTTTATTGCTCAATCAATTTAATTTTGCATGGTTTTAAAACCAATTCTTATAAGTATGTTATGTTATAAGGATAAATGTGTGTTAGTAAAAGATATATATTTCATTAAGTTTTCTTATAAAACCATTTAGATGTTACTCATTTTCAGAAATTTACTAAGTTGTTGGCTGGTTTACTGGTTATAGGACGATGATAGCAAAATTATTAGACGTGGATAGGTATTAAATAATTAAAGGTCACATTTGTTTTAACGTCAACTTCTTTATGTAGTCTGTGTATAACCTAACGTCAAAGTAACAGATACCTAAAATATGGCACGTGACATAAAATCAACACACTAACAAACTTGACTATATAAAAAAATCTCAGTTTTTGGGTGTTCTCATTACTTAGTCAAATAGTTAAATAGATACTCTTTATTGCACACCAAACAAAGAAGTTACAGTTGATATTTACAAGAATGTACATTGAAGTTACAGTTGATATTAACAAGAATGTACATTTAGGCGGTCTTATCGCTAAGAGCGATCTCTTTTAGACAAATTTCCAGATAACTATAAAGAAAGGGGAAAGTGGTGTAGTGAATAGTACCGATTTGGGCTTTTAATATTGTTGTTAAATGGTAAAAATTTGGCGACAGCGTAACCCTTTATCTTAAAATTACCTGTATCACCGTAACCAGTACCTGATTCAACCATAAAGCTCTGTAGAGTCGTGGCATAGAGATTGCTATTAATGGTCAAGCCCATTGACAAGCAAGAAAAAGCGTTCTAGCCAAAATAGTAAGTTACTACAAGTAAACGTATAACATTTCTTTTTACAGCGTCTACAACAAAATAACAGTATCCTATAGTTCCCATAAGTTTCCAACTAAAAGTAACTCTATCTAAGTATCTTATAATGAGAGGTACACTGCTCAAACCATGATAATCTTAATAAAAATGGGGGTACTTCAGTTGCGGCTAAGTAAAAAAGCACTTTGCTGAATTTTTGGTTAGATGACTAAGTAAATTGAAAAAACTGGCCAAGTGCGAGTCGGACTCGCGCAGAAAGGGTTCCGCACATTATCTATAAAACGAGCAAAAAAATCACGTTTGTTGTATGGGAGCCCCCTCAAATATTTATTTCTATTTTTTACTTTTTTTCGTTGTTATAACGGCAACAGAAATACATCATCTGTGAAAGCTGATTTCAGCTGTCTAACTATCACGGTTCATGAGATACAGCCTGGTGACAGACGGACAGACAGACGGACAGCGGAGCCTTTAGTAATAGGGTCCCGTTTTACCCTTTGGGTACGGAACCCTAAAAAGCGAGTTACCTACTATTTATTAGTTATGTATCTTTTAATGGTGGGGGACCTACCTAGCCTACCTCACTAGCATTACTATCCTGCTACCCTGAATTTTTATTATCCATTCACACATCAGACATAAGCTTCATAAGAACAAGTATATCACGACAATTATACTTACATTCATGGCCTGGTAGAAATTACAAAATTTTACACAGGGTTGATTTTGCAAAGCCAAAAAAGTACCTACGTCATTTTTAAAATTTTAGTTAAAACTTATTTACAATTTTTTATTCAAAATAATGATGTAATTTATGCCTTTATCATAGAACTTACTTGCATATGTTATACCGTTTTCGGCTTATAGGGTCTTAACCTAAAACCATGTCTAACAAATATGCCTACGTATACGTTCTTTTTATATAGGCGATATTTTTTCTATTCTCTTACGATCAGCAAACGTCGGAACTCGAACGGTCACTCAATAACAATAAAAAGGTCCTCATAGACATTCCCGGCACGTACGCCCTCGCTTGTCACCAGACCACCTATTCCCGAAATTGATATACATTACTTACAAATCACTTAACATGCTGAAAGTCTTTATAACTAAGACGATAAAGTCCAATTTCGGTTGCCTCGTCCGCATTCCTAAATCGGTCATAAAACACCACTAGTTTAACTTGAACTTCGTCTAAGAACAACATGTTACTGTTCAGCTGTCAATGTATTGTGGTTAGGCTTTTTGCCATAAGCGTCCACTATCCAGATTATGTGAGACTATTCTTGACAATAAAATGTAAGAGTTCAAAGGTCAGCGTATACTGGTGCTTTTCCTTATGCTTGACCGTTTTGGTTTCGGGTCTGGTACCAATTGCTTAAGAAATATTATTAGGCTGATGGCTAGGGGACGTCCAGTTGATGGAATAAAACGCTCGTGTTTGTGAGTGCTGAAATTGAGCCGACGTTTTTAGGGCGACACTAACTTGCTGGCTATTGAGTGTCGTAAAATATTTAATTTAGTTTCTTTTCGTTACTCGGAGTTTGTTTTTTCACTTGACAATATTACCGGTCAAGTACGTGTTTTTTTCCTTGTTTTATTGCAAGATTTTTCCAAGTGAAGCAAAAGTCATGGTGTAAAATATCGTGTTTAAATCTCAAGTCACATAAATGGACATAGGATTTCTCATAAGCACTTGACTGATGCTGTAATAGTACATTATGATACAAGTGTGCTACGTTGGTCATTATACACGAGGCATTATTATAAGCGCGAGCCGCAGGCGAGCGCGGTAAGGAAGCCGAGTGTGATAATGATCAATGCACACGAGTTGCATACGACGTTTTTCAACACAATTGCGAGGAAAAAACAAATTAAAATCTAAAATACCTTCTCCGAATATGACTTGGCGTTTTTGCTGTTTTTCTATGCATTTTGGCGGCAACAGGCTATCACTCGCGTTTCGTGCCTCGATAAGTATTTCCGACGGGGTTGAATAACATTTTACTCGTCTTTACTATTTAAAGTAGAAATTTTTGATAGTAATTAACCACACAGCAACAACTTTACCAAATAATAATGGAAAATAGCACGTAAGTTTTGTTTTTTTCGCGCGCCGCAATTTCGATGCGCGCGCAGGTTCAATAATGGCACAGGAAAAACTGACTGTTCAGCCGAGTAGCAGCAATTTAAAAAATAAAATAAACTATAAAATATTGTTTCTAAAAATAATAGTTAAGTTAGTTTGTGTTTATTAATATACAATTTAATAAAATGAAATATTTATTTGTCATCTTAACCCTTAAATAATTTAATATTCGTAAAATATTCAATGTTCTTAGACACAAACTTTTGCTGGATTTTTTAAAAAAAAGTTCACATTACCGCACTAGTGCGATAATCTTTTTACAGCACAAGTGCGTAATATGATGAGTTATGATACTAAAAACGGTGTTATAAGAGTGAATTTACGAGCAACTGTGTTGAAAATAAATATACGCCTGGCAACGATGTGTTATCACTAGTCTTTAGATTACAAACGAAGTACCAGACAGTTATTTGCCAGGGGCTTCTTCGTCTGAGACCTGTGCCAATTCAGAAAAACTATTACATGGGTGCATTTTTTTTAATTATCACTTTTTTTTCTCACGAATTTTTAGGATTACTTACCCACATGGTAGAAACGGCACAATATTAAGACTCCCTGACCGTCTGTCTGGCATCAGGCTGTATTTTATGAACCGTGATAGCATACAGTTGAAATTTACACAGATATTTCTCTTGCCGCTATAATAACAAATACTAAATACAGAATAAAATAAATATGTGTGGCACCCATACAAGAAATGTGATTAATTTTTGCTCGATATTAATAACGGCATGAGGTAGACGCCTAAAATAGTCACACAATATTTAGTTGTATGGTACGGAACCCTTCGTGCGCGAGTTCGACTTGCACTTGGCCGGTTTCATGACTTATATCTTCGATAAGTTTGTTGGCATCCATACAATGTTTTATTTTGGATTAAAAAAAGTGTAAACATGCCATACCTATATTAATGATTACGTAACTATTACACAAAATGTTTTAGTACAAAACGCAAACTACGCGTTTTGAACGCTCCATCCGATCCTACGTACCGATAAAAGCTAAACACGACGTGGGCGGGCCGGGGGCGTGACGACGCGGCCACGATACGACCACGATACTATCGGCTAATCAATTAATACGAGACTTGCGATTCGGACAGCCTGTGGTTTGGCGTCTAAATTATATTTTAAGAATTTTATTGTTTTGCGATGGCAAATCGCGTTTTGTTGTTAAATTTTGCAATAGTAATTTGTTCTATCTTTTGGTTATACCTGAGTAAGTAGGTATTATAGGTATTTTTTCATTTAATAGCGACTAAAATGTAACCAAGCAACATTTACCGGGAAATCTTAACAGGCGAGTCATATCGAATGAATTTCAGTGAGCCAATCACGTAGCTTTGAAATCCATCATCACGAGCGTTTTAAGAGACGATTCCGGAATAAATAGCGGTGAGAAAGAAATGGAAACTCGTTTAATGTCGCTTACGACTTTATAAGATGTTAGCTCTAGTTGTGATTCTTTTATCATTTTTACAATGATGACCAGGAATTTCAGGAACAACAGTGTTTTGTTTTTTTTTGTTTTGTTTTTCTACTTTTAAAGGTTATTTAACCCGTTAGCCGTGTGCATGCAGTCGACTATAGAGTTATTGTCATCATGCATGATCTATCAATCGCATCTTTTTATGCTGTTTGGGTATTGTCATTATTTTTATTTTGTTTTAAATTAATTTGTGCTTAAATAGACTTCGTATTGTTCGCATGTGTTAACAAAATATTAAGTTATTAGGAAGTCAAATACTCATACAGTGCCTACAGATAACAGTTACAGAACGACATGGTATTCAGCTCTGACAAATTTATTCAATCGATTTTCAACGTAACTTTTGGGCATAGAGTTTTTAATTTATTGGGGTAGTTTGACACTTTGTGGCAACTTGATGTGCTGTTGATTGTATCTTCATCATCTCATTTCTGCATCCCATTTTCCTGAAATTTAAGACTCTTCATTACAGCCGTTATACTTCTTAATATATCATAAAGTCTCAGCTTTTCATATATTTACCTTTGTTGCACAGAAAACAAGGGTAAATATATCGAAAACACTTCGGATGTTCATGCTTCTTTTTGTGTGTGTGTGTGTTTGTGTTTTGCTACCCACGTCATTCGGTCATCTATGGTGATGGTTACTCTTGGTGATGGTTCTTACTTCAACCACTTGTAAATAACATAACTAACCACACCTTTTCTGTTTCTGAGCATTTTCACCCAAAGTAACCGACACTAGCTATGTTCACCACTAACAATTTGGAAGACAACTCACAGAGAGCGCTTGAAACCTGCTTTGAAATCGTAAGTAGACTAACCTTTTATTTATTTTTTATTATTTCAATTTTTTGTGATATTTTATAATGAAGCTAACTTTACGAAATTTAATTACTCCTTGTTGACTCAGTATCATTATGAATTTTTAAAGGTACTGTCATCGCTAGATTGTTTTTGTGGAAATTAAAATCCTTCTAATATTATAAATGCGAAAGTTTGTATAGATGATGTTTTTAGTAATAATAATAATAATTAGACAACATCACATACATTGCTCTGATCCTAAGGTAAGTAGCTAAAGCACGAGTGTTATAGAAATTAGAAACAACGACGGTACCACAACACCCAGACCCGAGCCAATATATTGTTAAATGTTTGTTACTCTTTCACGCAAAAACTATTAAACGGATTTGGATGAAATTTTGCATACATATAGAATATGATCTTGATTAACATATAGGATACTTTTTATCTCCGATAAATGATCCTGTGAGATACATTGAATAAACTAATGATCACGCGAGCGAAGTCGCGGGCAACAGCTAGTCTAGTACGATATAATATGCAGCTCCTAATTAAGTTTATAGAAAGGTTAACACTGTGCGTGATGTTGCTCATATACCAACATCACTGTACTTATTGATAAAGTTAGTTACATTTTATTATGTAGAATAGTATAACCTTTAAACTTTGTTGTCGCATTTTTAACTAACACTGCATTACACGGGTATTATTTCAACACTTATTTTAAAAAACAATTAATTAGAGCAAATATATTCGTAAAACAGAAACGTGTGGCAATAATACTCGAGTAATGTATGTTATACGTAGAATAGTGTTTGTCAAAGTATAAACTAAATATAGCAATTTAGTTGTAGCGTTTTCTAACGTTAGTAATACAAAATGTATCTATGTAAACGATTTTACAATCGAAAACTTTTAGTAGGCCACAATATAGTCCCAAAGCAGTAGTAGGCTTAAAAAAAACAAAATAACGACGTAAAAGATACCTTAATTTAAGCCTCTACGTAGGTTTAAATCTGTTAATTGTACATTCTTAGTCCAAATAGTACGCATCTTGGTTCGAAAAACAAAACACCGTCGCGTCTGACTTAAATATTTAACGCCAAAATATTAATGTCCAGCACTAAAATATTAACCGCGACCACTAACACTGCCCCTGCGTAATGGGTCCGGACGACCCCGCAGAAGGGCTAATAAGTGAAACAGAGATTTATGAGCGCACAGATATGCAAATAGAAATTTGCGGTCCCCAGCCGATAAAAAGACGGTTCGCCGGGGGATGTCAGGCCAACTGTCGGGGGATCACGGCTTATAATTATTTCGGATAGAAAACGACGTGTCGTCGGCGTAAAGTTTTAATGGACGGTGTGGTTGATGTAGACTGTTTTATTGAATAGCCGAACGATAACAATTTTCATGTTATACTTTTGACGACCTCCGTAGCCGAGAGGAGAGCACGCCGTATTATATATGGCACCGCCATCTCTGAGGTTCCGGGTTCGATCCCCGGTCGGGTCAATGTGGAAAACGAACTTTTCTATACCTACCTAAAATTGCTCAGATATTTAATTTACGTAACAATAATAAGTGACTTTTCAAACGACTCAATCCTTAATAATTCTTCATACTAATTAAATATGTTAATAATTACATTATTTTCAATATTTTGTTAATATATAATTTTCAATGTAGGTATTTCAATATTTGAAAATGAATCTTTAAATAATTATCTTACGACTATCTTCGTAATGAACGAGAGACAAATACTTAATGTAATCAAACGGAAAAACCTTTAGCTTGATTTAAGTAAATACAAATAACTTTAACAGCCTTTCATTGTTAAGATAAGATTATCGTCACAACAAAATTAACATGAAATATCAATATTTTTATCAAGATTTCATATAACCTGTCACTTACCTACAATCTTTATTCATCCATTCCGGCTTAACTCGTCTCGGTCGTAGAGACCCCTTCGGCGGGTTATCTCGTAATTCGTAAAACTTGTTAAACAAATCCGCTTGTATTCGGGGATTCGGTATAAAGGAATTGCTAATTATTGCCACCGGTGTGGCGTAATAAGATTTTAGGCCTCCTTCTACCTTGCGTTTATTCTGGTCTGCTATAAATCCGGTTAAAACTTATCGGTTTTTATTTTGTCTGTCGAGATTTTCGAGTAAGTCGTCACCTGCTAATTTATTTACCTACATTGTTTCTTAATAATTACTATTTGTTAGAAATTATAAACTTTCCAATGTTTGCGTTGCTAGTTGACTGCGACGTATTATGAATCTTCATCATTGGCCCCCAAAATATAGTCCAGCTTAATTTATATACCGTGCTGGTGGAATCTGGCGATCAATAATTTGACTGGAATGCCGCCGATACGAAGAAATAAGATTGATGCATAGCATCTTGTCAGAAATGGTCCTGGCGACCTGCTTGTTTTAGGTTATTTCGTAACTGCTCTATACAATACGTCAAATCATTGTCATAGTGGTTTTAGGATTACAAGAACTTTACGACACAATAAAAAGTCAATTTTTTTAATTACAGAATATCCCATTTATTGGTGAATCAAACAGTTCTGTGACATATCACAGGACTGAGCACCGTGTATTTATTGCATTTCTTTCATCTACATACAAAGTTGAAAGTGCCTCCAATATTTGCGCAACATAGGCCATATTCATAAGCTATTTGCCAACTTGATCAAATGCCGCTGCTCCCTTCGAGTCCTCTAATGAGCAAACAGCGACACACGGACAGACACGGCCTCACGGTCTGGAGGCTCGCTTTGATAGGGATACGCCAATTAGGATGGAGCATAACACGCCTAGGTATCTATCTATTCCTGTATTTTGACTTTAGTACAAAAAACACTACATTATAAGCGTACATAAATAAAAACTTCAATAAGAAAATTTAAATTTTTACATTTACAAGGTATTCTTCCCAAAAATAGTTGGTAAATAAATAGTTGATAAAACAGTACATTTATTCAAATCAACAACTAGCTAAACCATAATACGGATACTTTTACTCCACCTATTCCAATGTTAAGGGACAGACATTCTTTAAGAAAATAGACTAAGTCATCATACCAGCGTTTTTGTGGTTTAACCTCTTGGACGTGACAGAGAATTTTAGTTCACTTTTTAGGATATATCCTGTGTACATGGCCCATACACACAGATATTTTAACTTTGAAAATCTCTTTATCTTAATCAATATCCTTAAATCAAAACGATCCTAATAGGTATATCCGTAACGAACATTGACAGTAGATATAGTCCACGCATCAACCCCCCTGCTGAGTGTTAATACTGACCGGGACGACGTAACGAGCTGCGACCGCATGAATATGCAGGCGGATTCATTAAACGGTATGCCACGGGCTAATTCGATAATTTGTCCTTTTACTGCGATATTAATTGCTGAAATTTTTTGAGAACGTCATACGATGTAGCCGCTGCCAACTTGAAGTCATTAGGGGTAGCCTATGTTCAGCAGTGGACGTCTTAAGGCTGTAATCCAATGACGATGTTGATGATCTTGTCATGTGACATTAAATTTTAAAAGTTATACGCGTCTTGAAGTACCTAAGGAATAAATATCCTCATATTGGTAGTACCAGAAAAGGAATTTTGTTATGGGCATTGTTCAGCACATACAGATCAGAGCCAATTTAGAAAAGTAAGTTGTCTGAATTGATTCTGACGAGGAATGCCCTTTGCGTTCAAAGCAATTTGGGACGCCACTACGCCAATCGAGTCTTAAAAAATGTGTTTGAATTATTTTTGGAAACTAATCCAAGTATACGTCGTAATTGACTCATTCAGCTGTCTATCATCATGTTTTTAGCATATTTATTTTATTTTAACCTGACCTGTTTTTTTATGTATCTTCAGATAACTGTATGTTTTTTTTGGCAACAATCATATATCTATTTGAAAGTGTGTGATCTTATAACAATCTGTACCACGTATTTAACAAGGTGTTAAAAACATCTACAGCTACAATTAAAAACAAAAATGCCAAGACTATTATTTTTAATCGATGTTTAAGCTTTTACTTGCCCATCAATGATAAATATGTGGTACAAAAACAGGAGCCACGGAGGCGGCGCGCTGTGTTCGGTGATAATAACAATGCGCGGGCGCCGGCGGCTAGCAGCGACATCTGTCAGCCCGCAATTATGGCGGATTAATAAGTCAAACATAGTTATTTATGGAATACCGGTATTTAATCGGTTAACGTTATTAAAAGGAATATAAATTTGTTAGTTTTGCGTCATGTCTCTATAAGTCAGCATTTGATCATAAAACTTTTAGTTGTGTTGTGTATTTTTTAAATAGAACTGGTTAAATATTTCATAAAATTACAAAAGTTTAACTTTTTTTATCATTCATTGTGAAATGTCATATTAAGATCAGTTATTCCAACAGTACACTTTCCAAATTAATATAAATAATATAATACCTAGCCCTAGATAGCCGCCTTCGCTTGATTAATACCTTACAAAAATAATCACACGGTTTTTTGTCTTCCCCATAATGGTTGCAAATTGAAGGTTGTAATTTATTTTTTTAGCGATCGTTTTGACGCGTGCCCAGGAGTCGGGTTACCACAATGGCTGATCATAGGTTTCGCGGTTTTGTTGTGGTTATATGTTTCACACTTCCCCTCGTGTTTCGATATCCAATTTGCACATAATAGTACATTTAACATCGGTAAAAGTATATGGTACATGACTTTATGATTAAGGATTAGTTTAACAATAGACGTTTTATTTTATTTTTGTAACACATGTTTTAAACTATTCTATTATTTTGAGATTCAAGATTAAAAAATATTATCTGATAACTATTTGATCAAAAAATGTCCTATACAAACTTAAAAGGATCTTTTAAAATTTTTAGTTGGTCATAGTTTGACCATAAAAAATTTGACGCTCAAGCAGTCAGATGGTTAAATGATAACCTAATACTGAAAAACACGATAAAATCGGTTCCTATTTTATTAAATCTCATGCCCTTGCTAATAAAAATGGTTGAGTAGGTACTTTTTTAAATTCGTCCATTGATTAGTGGCGGGGTCGATGTGTGACTGAAGTGACGCGTGCAGATACGATTATCCTTGCCCCTCGGGATGGAAACTAAAAATGAGAGCACATGAGATAGACGAGATGTTTATAATCCGACGATAGAGCATTTGTGTGTAATGCAAAATATTTATTTAGAAATAAATAGTTATATGCCAGACAACGCTTATTCACTTGAAGTGAGGAATTGACATCCTTGAGCTAGGTACCAGACAATGAGTTTGCTAGCGCACCGAACTGGAAATCGAATTTGACGGGTTTTTATGAAAAAGTTGAAAAAGTTGTAGTAGTAACAAGAATTAGATGTATGTACTCATCTGTACAGTTCTTTATTCAACTAGTTTTAATCAGTAAAATAAGATTTTAATAATCGGTGAGGTATTGAATTGTTTGGTGTACCATTAATATTTAACTGAATTAGGTAGATATGCTTTGCGTTACATTTAGCTAAAGGCAAAACTATTACTATATTATAGTATATGTATTAAAGAAGATTCATCGTCACATATCGCAAGATCAGTCTCACATATCAAGCCCGTGTAATCCTCACCACATTGAGGGTTGTGTCGAGCCAAAAGTCGCGAGATTGCGCGGTCGAGGAGACCGGAGGGTCCGCTAGGGTTACAGATGTACGCGGTTTGTTGTGTTGTTTGCGCGGTTTACATTTCGGGAAACCAACCCTTGCGATGATTATGGGGATTTATCGCTTTTACGAAAAGTGGAGGCGGGAAAAGAGACAGTTTAGGAGAGTTAGTGACTGAATTATTGTTTTTTTTTTCTTAGTATTTAATGTTGAGAGTTTAAGACACTTAAAAGTACTTAATAAACGAACGTTGACTACACAACACTCACACGTGTGTGTGTGTGTGAGTGTTGTGTAGTCAATTTTGGTGCTGATGAAAGCTGCATTTTAAAGCAAATAATATTCATTATTACGAAATACTCTGAAATGAATTAGGGTCTCTACCAAAAAATAGTTTTTAATAAAGCAAAATTTTAATTTTAAAGACCTACTAAAATAAAAACAAAAACCTATCACCTACATTTCCACGCCCGTACATACTTAAAACATTTTATTATCATCATAATTATAACTAATTTATAATAACAAATAAAACATCGCGAAGTAATTAAACAGTTCCATTAAACCGATCCAAAACTTCCGACTAGTACGGGAACACCGAACGACAGAAGTAATTATCGAAAAAGCTCATTAAAACTTGTGTCCGAGCGGTTATTCGCGTCGTGATTTCCGTCCGTGCAGTGGTCCGGGGTTTGACTTCTTTTGTGCGTTTAATTGTGGCGAATTAACCAAATGAGAGCTGCTCTATCGGGTACAGTCGGACGCATTTAACGAGCAATACTGAGCCAAAGAAACATTTTTGGCTTCATTTATAAAATAGTTGTTTGTTAACGAACCAAAAACATTTTTTTTTTTACTTTATTTACAATATAGTTTTTTGTTTAGACATTAGAGAGATTTTGTGCTAAGTCACAAATCAACTTCTTCATCGATAGTTAGAGCTAACCTATATTTGTATTTTATTATAATACACCTATCTGTTAAATAGTTTGATTTGATAGGTAAAATTGTATGAAAGATTGGCTCCGCATTTAGAGATGAAGTCCCTATGTCCATTCCTACTTACATATTTTTCCGCTTATTAATCGGAATAGAAAAAGTGGTTTCTATTATATTATCTTACTAAACAGTAAGTGTTAGTAAATAAAAAAATCCGTTACATTTAACAGCGCCATAATCGTAATCGGAGGGATTTGTTAATATTAACACGTTTATGCTTTAAAACTAGTTTGCATACAGTGCTTGAATTTCAATATTATACCAGTATAAATATGGATATCTACTTAATATTCTAACTGGGTGTACTTTAGTTATATGATCCTAATATTTATTTAAATGTTACCAAGAGAAGACTTCCTAGTTACGGGATTTTCTCAAGTCCTTGCTTTAATTCCAGTTAAGATAGATAACCTTGAAAATAACTTATAAACAGCTTATCTGAGACTTATTATTGTACGTATAATAGTGTATTAATTTTTATTAAAGTCTCAAAGTTTTATAAAAATTTTCAGATTCATTTATTTACTACCGTTACAATTTTAGAATATCGTTACACTAATCTGTTTAGCATTTAACCCTAAATCGCGTTAAACCATCTAAATTACCATTACAATTTCCAAGCCTTGTAAAACCCATCTAGCCCTATCTAGGTCCACGTTAATTCGCCCTGTCACTTATCCCAAACATCAGCCAACTGTACGAGACAAAAGGAACGCACGCGCATACGCTCACGATATCCCCATTAGCGCACTCTGTGGGCGTAATTAAAAGAGTTACAATACAGATCTGGCGAATTAAAAACAATTAACATCGGCCCGAATTGTGCACAATGGTCGGAGTGGCACGACTTGGCTGGACAGGCCAGTGCTGTGGTGAAAACAGCCAACTATCTATTCTAAAGCGAAGAAAGGTATTTGTTATAGATTCAGAATAAACAGCCAGTAGTAGTGACTTTTTGTCCACCAAGGAAACGGCTATGGTACAAAGCCATATAGCCAAAAAATAAACAGTAAAATAATTTAATATCACGGTTTAATCTGGCAAGCTCAACCCACCCACGTTAGAGCCGTGTACGATATTAATTCGTATGTGTCCAGATTTCGTGGCCTGGATTAAAAAAAACTATAAATCGCACTATATTGGACTTGTCAAAACTAATCCAAATGACAGTAGGTTATACAATCAGGTAGTACTTAATCATTAAAGAGTTCTTTCATTATATAACTCTTGGAATGACTCCAGTTTCATATCAGCTCAATGGAATCAAATGTATGTTTTGTCATCCGAATGTCATCCACTTAAATTCCTAGACTTTATTAGGTACCTAATTAGTCGTTAATTAGTTACAACAAGTAAAGCTAATTTAATAGAAGTGGCAGACTTCTATTAAATTAGCTAAATCTTTTATTTACTAGTTAAGCCCAATTTAACCAACATATTTTAATAAATTGACACAAAAGTATTAGGAAAGTATTTAGGATGAATGCACCATTAATTCGTCGTAGCAATCAACGTAGCAAGCGTAGCATTATCCGTAGAGACTAAGCAGTGACCGTCGTTAGTGATTATTATATTTTTGTGATGTGTTTTTTTTTTCATAAACAAGAATATTTTCCTTATTAACATTCCTATATTTTTTTAAACTTTAAATGTACTTATAAGCAGCGCTGTTTGCTAACACTCAGGCTTAGATTTATTTTGTTATATTCCCAATTGGGTAATTAATATCTATCGGTCTTGTCTATATCACTTGCCAATGATTGTCATCTAAATGTGCTTTATTACGTATAATTACAATTAAAATACTGACATGAAGGCTTTTCTATTCTGACTATAACGTCTCCGAGAAAGCTTAGGCGCTTGTACTAGACTACGGAAGCAATTCTTTTATGGCGAGATTAGCGACTTTCAGACCATATATGCCCCATAGGGCATTTACAATAGTTCAATGGCCACAGAATTAAATTAAAAAAGACTTATCCAGAGCAACATCAAAAATAGTTACTTTAATATACTTAGTAAAAAACTTAACATTCTCTCGAATTATTTAATTTTTTATAATTGTCATAAATTACTGGCCAATAGTAAAATTGCTTAACTTTTTTCATGCAAGTGGCATAAAAGCGTCGAACCTCAAAATTAAACACTGGCCAAAGCGTCCGTACATAAAATCAATCAGTGCGAAACATCAATCGCATTGGGCCGCGTTGATCGAGCCGTTAAATTGGGTTTTCAGCGTTTAAGCCGATTCGCGAAAGTGCTGAGTCGCACCGACACCCGCGAGGGTGACCGCCATTTTCTTTTTTCACGGTTTGACGGGTAAACGGTTCTTCGCCCACGCCTGTATTACGTAACGCGATAATAGAATCGAAGACGAATGCAATTGAACGAAAGTTTGATTGAATGAACGTATTTTTTTTGTAAAAACTACATTTGTCCATTTATGCTACCCATAAAAAGGGATCTACATATTAAAAACATTTACGTAGATTTTTGTTTTTAATGACTCTTATTCTCATTTGCCTTTTTGTCCGAGCTATAATTTGGTGTTAATCTAATAGTTAATCTGCTCAAAAAACGAGCCCTTTCACAATGTGTGACAAACTCTAAAGGGGGTCTTTCATCATAATTCTGCCTCTGGTTATCCAAGATCACGAGGATAATAATTTAACTGCTCACTTATTTAGCAGTTTTGTCAAAGACTAAATTTACCTATTTCCCTATTTGTAAAGTACCTTACAAGTTTGATAGAATTCACAAGGCGATTAGTTGCAAATGTTGCAATCGCTTTCACGTAATAGCTTAGCAGCCCGTAGCCAATGACGTCATCATGGTTAGTTACGCTTTACGTCTTTTTATTAATTCAAATTTAGAACATGATCTTTTTAATAATTTCTTTTTTGGTCTATTGGGGCTGAACCCCTATTAAACTTTCGAAAAACGTTTAGTTTAGGAAGCAACTTAATGTCTTAAGTACTAATGTCAATAAAATCGTTGATCTCGTTTCTTTTTTTGGGGATGTTCCCACAACAATGAGACACGTTTTTTATTTAATTCTCGAAAAGTCGAACTCTTATTTTTTCATTAAACAATCAGGTCGCACCCTAATGATGGTTAGAGGGTGTCATATTTCGACACGCGTCAACAAAAGCTCAGAGTTTGGGGTCTTTTGAGCCACACTCGTATTATTATTGTCCCTTTTTTAATAAACCTATCGATGGTTATCATTAAGTATCGTGTTGCACAATGAAAGGTTGGATTTAATCATTATACGCTATGCACGGATTTAGGTTTGTATTTGCGGTTCGTCATTGTTGTACACGGGAGTTTATTAAATGATCTTTTTGTTCATTTACACAGTTAAAAAAAGATTTTTATTAAAATATATTTTTTTTAGCGTAAACTATTGCACATTTTAAATCGTGATACTCTCCATCGCTAGTCTTTTCGCTTAGCCTAGGCACCTCTCATTCAAATATGCTTAGGCATGAACTACATATTATCGGGCCGGTCTGCCAGACCTGAAAAAGCAACAAAACATCCTCAGTTGGGCGCATATATCACCGTACGACAATGGCCCGACTTTTTGCGGACCACAGTACTCTTTGAACTGGGATTTTTTCACTCCATTCGGCGAGCGTGCGCGGGCTTTATTCGACCCGCTAGCATTTTAGGGTTATCTATGCAGCATTCCATTTGCGATTGTATTATTTTAATAAAAAAAATACAAATGTTTCTAAAATTAACAAAAAAAAAATTTTCTTTCTGAATTTTAGCGAAATTTTTTGCAATTAACTTGTTGGTTGAATTAACCAGAACCATAGATTTATAAAGAAGGATATTCATAAAACAATTTGGTATCTGGAAAGGCAGTTTTAAAAGACATAAATAATTTTCTAATTTTTTTGTAAACTCATTCAATTACACATCGTCGTGGATATCATAGCACACATCATGACACAACGATGTTTAAAGAGTATTTAAGTACGTGGATCCGTTGTTGCCAGTAAATTGTGTCATTGGTGGCAGGCCAAAGCTATAATTCTAGGACATTGATAAGTGTCCAGAAGAGATCGTAAATATTGAATAAATGGCGATAATCGTGTTACAAAGTAACTTAACACACAAAGTAAAAATGTTGTCGGTGCCAGCCCTATCGCGAGTTAGTTCTGCAACTTGGACAGTAGCGTCGCGTACGTTCGCGTTGGCTGGCTGGCGAACACACCCTTTTTGTTTTGGCCATAGATAATAAATACTCTTTCAGCCTTTAATTCCCTTTTACTGAAAACAAAGAGTATTTTAGAAGAAGAATGGTTATGCTAATATCTGTAGAGAGATAGTAGAGTTTGTAGGCGCTAAGAGTCTCTTCTAGTTCTTCTTGTTTTGATTGCCAATCCGCGTTTCCGCGTTCGTCAGTGTCATGAGAGTAGCTAATCTCACAACCACGCAGTTATTTGAATTTGACATTTCTGAGTGCATAATATCAGAGATAGAAAAGAGTCAGTACAAAGTGTTGTCCTCTATTTTTCTCTACCTAGTAGCCAATGTTTATAAATGAGGCCCATTTTTCTTGGTCTGTTACTACTCAACTGCCAAAATACAAATCTAACTAATCTGTAAGTTCAATCGTAGATTTTCACACTAACCTTCCCTTCCCTAAAATAAAGAGAATATAAACTGCTAATATTCCCGCAAAATTTAAAGCGCGTGCACACTGACGGCGATCGAGCCGATAATCAAAAGATCCGTATTGTATCGGCCGATAAGCGCTCTCGGCGCACACGAGTGACGTCGAGAGGCAACGGCGGTGTCAAGCACGCACTAATCCGCCGCAGCGCCCTCTAAGCGGTCTAGTACGTGATTAAACCGCGAAATGTCAAAGTGCAAAGATCGGCCCTTTGTGCGCCCGTCAGTCAGAGCGCGGTGATGTGTTCATTCATCACTTTAATGCCGCGGGAAACAACGGGAAAGGGTGTAGATGAGTTTTTCTTTTCTTGCAAGATGTAGTAGTTTTCATTACGTCATGAATAGTTTTCGTTGCTCAGTTTCACTTACAATCTTCTAGCTAGTAACGTTGAAATTAGTTTCACAATCATCATCTCAGCCTATTGCAGTCCACTGCTGGACGTAAACCTCCTCAAAGAGCCCCAAGAAGCACGACCTCTCGCTTTAAATTCACAATATACTTACTTACTTTTAACACACAATTCACAGGATTAATAAAAGGCATTCTGTTTAAGTAAAGTCGCGAAACAGTTAGTGGATTCCGAATTTGTTAAATAGAAAGCTCTACCAACCAACACACTCTCATTATCGTTACGAAAATCTTCGAATGATTCGCGCTATTCAGCAAAAAGTGCTAGATCAGCACAGATAACAAATCCGAACACAGGCAAAGGCGTGAAACCTAACCCGTTAAGGTGCGTGTACACGCGCTATCGGGCATCGAGCGACATAAACTACGCCGCGGGTGGCGCTACCGGCGCAGTTTACGACGTCACAAAAATTCTCACCTCGCTACTGTAGGCTTGAATTAAGGTCTGCTACTGGCGATATTGTAACCGCTGTTAATGATCATTAGTGAACGAGGTGGAGCTACTTTCTTGAGACTTGCTTTAGAAAGATGGTACAGACTATAATACCATACTACCTTGTTTTGAGGACAGCCTAGAGGCGAGGAGAGCTAGTGCCATAATCTTTTCTGAATATAGGTGTAAGTAGTTGATAATGTACATGAGCATATCGTGAATTAGTTTAGTACAGTAGTACCTACCTACCTACTCATTCTATTTATATTTGTATAATAGATATTATTTGTGTCTACTTATTAACTATGTACTCGAATATTCGTCCCAAAATTTGGCTTTGAGCAATCGCGTTTTTTACTTACTGTTGATCTCCTTTTAGTGGAACTAAAATATAAAATTAAAAAAATAAAAACAATATTTTCTGAAGCATTAGAAAATTAAAAGGCCTCACGTATCGACCTGTATATTTTAACAATTAAGTCAAAACTAAACACATTCAATTACCACGACCCATCAAACGGCTCGCACTTGCGATCCAACATCAAGTAAACAAAAGAACAATACGGTCAGTCAGTAGTAGCACAAGTGGGTCAGAGTGCCGGCAGCAGTGTCAGAGGTGTCGTGATAGCGAGTTCAGACGGGCCCATAATGCGGCATGTCACTGCCTAGCGGGTGACGTGACCGCGCGATTGTGTACCGAGCTTTATTTCAAGTCAAGTTTAGAATAGGGCAGGAGATGATGCGACCTCTTTCAATTAAAAAACAAAGTTTAAACCTTGTGTTCTATTTTTATTTAAATTTCAAACAGACAAGTAGGTTTGCTTATTAAAAAAAAAGGTTTATTTGTATTTTTTGTTACTTGCTAGAAAACATCGACATCGGACTCGCGCACCTCTTGAATACAAACTGTAGGTTTACAGTTCGTCCATCGAGAGATCATTAACTTGTGCTATGCAACGAAAATACCCTATAGGATGACCTTCTTACGAGTGTAATATCAACAGTAATATGACCTTTATCATAAATGCTTATAGGTTCTTAGAACTTTTAACTATTTAGGGGATTGCTAACCTAAGTATTTGAAATTAATTTTCACTTGATACATTCACGCGTTCCTGGCAAAAACGGTCTTGACAAACAACGTGATCCTTTAATCCCGACCCCAGTTTCTTTTGAGGAACGAATCCTTACAAAGATTAAAAATGATGAATTAAATTTAATACCTTTTAAAGTAGGTAAGCATTTTATAACAAACCGGAAAGCACGTTGATCACAAGTCTCGTTATTTCACTATTCCGAACCGAGGACAAGATCCCCGGCTAATTTAAGCACATCGCCGAACTATCGCAACCGCATAAACCCCTAACAAGGCGTTTCACTTTGCGCCGATAATCGCAACGCATTTCACGAACACGGGGCTTACACTCGACGATGGGATACGAGACGACTTTTCCTTAAGAAAAACATACTGGGTACGTACAACAATATTTCAGGTCTGAAAGCCACGTTGCATTTGAAATAGGTTTTAAAGTTTTAATCCGCAAATCTGTATTACATATCTATGTCAGCTAGTGTCTTGAATCTTATTATAAAGTAGGTACAATTATTTTCAATGAAACAGAATGAACCAGTACAATAAGATATTGTTAGTACAGGCCACAACTCATCAACCTACTCGTATGTTGGTTTAAGTAGAAAATCAGTTAAATAACCTTTAACTTTTAGGGTACCTAGGTTGACCTGCTGTCGACTGATCACGAACAACGACACTTATCGAAAACGAAGTCACAACTAGTCGACTAGTGTAAACCACATTCACCTGCTCGGTCGCACCGTGATAACCGTAATGACGCCGTAAACTTCTCCGGATCGCCAGAGAGAGATAGAAAGAACGCAGATATGCAAGAACGCGGAAGAATTAGCCACCTAACGACGGAGTAAATCACATAGACGCGATCCCAACCTCTTTGGAACCGAGATTAAATTTAAAATACTCTTAAATCAAACGATTTGTATGGGAACTCGTTCTTACCGGCCAGCATTGATTCGTATAGGTCAGAATTTATGCGATATCTAGAGATACAATGCGATTTGTTTGGATGTTAATGTTCAGATGTTTATGCATGGTTTGTTGTACGCAAGGTAACTTTCCAAATAGTTAATTTATTCTAAATTTCTGAATATTCAAATCAATACTATGGCTTATTTTTTCTAAAACTTACCTAAATACAAAAGTCATTGAAAAGTGTATTTCGACTTAACTCTACATAAAGTAGTAAATTTGTAAACATGGTTTGTTATTGAAACATTGAACATAAATGTAGGAAATTTATAAAAAATATCAATATTACTGGCTACACTTCAAAAATATTTAAAAATATCAGTTAATTATTCCCCAGCTGCCCATCTGGGCTTGTCCATTTGAATAACAAAGAGCGTGAAAAACGAAGGATTGACGCGCGGGGTGACGGGGCGATACATGTATGCGGATTTTAGCCTTTCGGCGCAGGAAGAACCGACCAGCCCCTCTAGCATGTACAACAAAACACGATATGATACGATACGATATAGCGATTTATCGCATATTTTTTGTCAAAATATGAACTTTTATCAAAAAAGCGAGCTTAACTGTGACTTCGCCGGCACGGACATGCTTACTGTTTCAATAAAAGTTTAAGATGGCGGCTATGTTATCATATTTTGAAAGTAAATAGGCGATAAATCGCTATATCATATCGTATCATATCGTGTTTTGTTGATCGTGCTACAGGGGCAGACAATACCAAGCATGTAGAAGAGACTTGTAAACCACTGTACCTTTTAAATACAGTCATAATTAACATAAATTTGATAGAAGCGAACGAACACATGAAGCGAACTGTTAGTTAAATACATTCATTTAGCATAGACTTTATTTTTATTAAAAAGATTCGTGCTATGATTTCTGATACAAGAAAATAAGATCCAAAAAAATCTTTACGGACTGATAACCATCAGACCATCACGGTCGCCGTCAAGAAAGGCACGCGACATCACATTGTCAATAGGGCCTCAACAAAAAAGCTATTGTGCAAACAACAAAAACCTATTTACAAATACTCGCTCGCCCGCCCACTCAAAAGGTGTTTATTTTAAAATTTCTCTACACAATAACCGATGTCACATTTTTTCTCATTCTTTTCGCGCCATTTAATGCTATTTCATGAATCGGAGGTATAAAAACTTTTTGGTTGCAACTCCCGTTACATTTGCTTATACGATTTATAACCTTATTTTACAGTGAAATAAGGATTTCCAAATTTGAATTTTCAAATACATTTTGCAAAAAAGAAAAGTAATCGCGTTGGCGATGGCCGTTTCTTTTTTTTATTCCATCGGACACGTGTCCAAGGTATCCAATTTGTAGGCATTGTATCGTTGTTGTCGTTTAGAATTTATCACATTTCAATGGCTTTCAAACTTATTTTATTATCGTCGACATAATTTGGTATATTATTCTTTAAAGTTAACAATTGAAATAAACTTTATTTCAAAATAATGTTTTAATTAATAATGCTCTACGTCATTAATAGAGGATTAGCTTATGATTTGTTAATATTTGCTCAGAGAATACTCATGTAGAGTATTCTAGATTAGTTTTATTTATAAGTACAGATAAAGTGAAACATTTATTTTAATAATGTGCCAAATAGAACATTGGTTTCAGGATTAGATGTTAAAATAATGTACTCGTGAGTGGTGCGAAATTTCGGCTTTGTGAACATAAATAAACACCTCAAATCTCGATAGGCGGGGTGTTATTCTAAAGATTGGAATCTTTGCGACAACCACTGGGACTGGGGTGGCCAAGCGACCTTCTTGCTAACGTGGAAAAATTATCAATCCTCATGAAAACATACAGACCTACAACTACTGAAAGCCCTATTTTACGATTTACAACATGTTTTTTTTTCAAACTACACAAGCGTTAGACTAAATATATTATCAGAACTATATTTCTGTGATCAGAACGTTTAGTTATGAAAAGGGCACCAGAGAATAAGTGATTTATTACTATAATGTTAAACTATACGTGATTCTTATTTAATTTTCATTATGGCCATTTATATATTTTTTCTTTTAACCATTTAATACTGCTTGAAAGCAAAACGAACATTTTTAATCTAAAATCTGGCCGCAATTCCCCTATAAATAGTAAAATATTATTGCCAATGAATTGCTCCATCAATAACAGTAAAAGTATAATCCAAGTACTGAAAAAAAAAATACATTTACAATAGTACTGTCAAGCCCATGTAATACTGCCTCATATTTACGAAGTTTTAAAGAACTAACAGTAAATTTTTTACAGTAGCAATTTGCGAAATTTTCGTTAAAAAAAACAGAATATAATTTTTTAAATAGCTATCTTGCTTTAGTCTCCGTCACCGATGTTTATTAAGTTTGGTTCTAACTAAAGTTGTATCCTATAGCTTTTCCATAATTAAAGTCGCCCTAGCGGATCCCATTGTGGGCGCTAAATTTGTTGCGCGACTTCCGATCGCCCGCGAGATTGCTTTACGATGGTTGCCATTGTACCGCTCCCGAACCCGATATAACATGATATAGGTCCAAGTAGCAGAGATGACTCAATGGTTCTTTAACTTATGGATATGTTGTCAGCTGGAAGGTTGAGGGTTCAAATATCCTGTCACGTGAGGAGCCTCAAGACATTTTATGGCTCTACCAAACGTATGTACTTGCTAAAAACTTATACCTTATTAAAAACGTGGGTATTTGGGGCTGATGAAAGAAAAATAAAAAGTTGTACTTAGTACTTTAGGTCTTTTAGGAATGTTTGTGTATTGCCATGCCAAAGTATGCATTTTATTTCGCATACCTACATTTAAAATTAAATAACAAAGTTTTTTAACGATGGTTCGTCTTGCCTTCGGCCTTGCTATGCTCTACCTACTGGGCACATAATACTAAGTAACTAGCAAAATTGTAAGACCTAACTTCTAATATGGTAAAGCAATAAATGATTAAGTATTCAACAAATGTCTAAAACCGACGACCTTTTATTACAGAAAAGTCTTATCAAAATAGCAATACATCATATTTTTATTGCAAATCTGAAATAAAAATATCAAAAATTAAAAAGAAACAACTTTTATAATAAGATTTGGTCGAATAAAGAGCTATTATGTCCGTTCAATCTTTGTCTAACTAATACTGTTCATACTCCTCATTCATCCAATAGATTGTGTAAACATCTGTCTGTAAGCCGTATCTTAGTTTCTACAAATATGACTCTTAATGCATAGTGATAAGGATCATGAATGTGTCATGTTTGTTCGTGTCTGTTCTTCGCCTACAGTGTTGAACGCCTTCCGAGAGCATTGTTAACGTTTATGCAGGATTTACCTATTCGATATTTGTTTTTTTTTATGTTTGCCGAGTGACGTGGGTACACATATGTGACGTTAACGTTACGATGAGTGTACTTACTAATAGTAGGTATGTGACGCAAAAGTTACACATTATTTCAACTAAAATTTGTTTGAAACGAATCAATTTCTCAGACATGCTAAGGTACCAAAGTCCAAAAAGGTATTAAATTATAATTTACAAATGCATGCTAAAAAAGAAAGAATTTCAAAGAATAAAATAAGTTTAACTCATAAATAACCCTAGGTATGCACCCTATACCTATCAATGTACATGACCTATATTGATCCATACCAGACTTCCTACAAAGGAAGAAAAAAAACTAAAAATCGGACTTTTACGATAAAAAAGTAGGATGTAAAAAAACAAATTCCTTTACTGGAAAAAACATGTAGGTAAACAGTTTTGACAAACCCTTGATTTAAAAAATGGGGTCACTAAACACCCGCATGCCACGCTTATTAGAGCATGATTATTTTATTTTCGTATAAAAGATAAATAATGCGAGGCGCGAACCGAATGCGGGTTCGATTTAACTCGATTCTCACCCTTTACTCGATAGTATTTAATGAACGTAATGGAACGGTCACTGTTATATCAATGTAAGTCGTCACTTTGGAATACAACTGATATAATCATTAATGAATCGTTATTATTATTAAAAGTACACACTAAAAGTAAATGTTCCTAACCCTTCATTTTTGCTATTATTCAAATCTCAAAAAAACAGTAGGTACAATTACTCAGTAACAAACTTACTTTTATGTTAATAATCAAGGTTTTGCCGAAAAATACCAACAATTTTCCTGATAACACACAAAATTTGCCCTCATAATCATAACAACTATAGTAACTATAGTACAACATGAATCGAGCGTAGGACTCAACTAAATTTAGTTTAATGAAACTGAACATTTACTAACAAGATACCATCGTTAAATGAACCACCCTTTTTAAACTATTTTCTTCAATCATACTCCTTTAGCCTTGCACACACAAAAAAATAGGTTTGGTATCTAAATAGGACGTCTAAAGTGTCCCTTACTTACTTAAGTTCTACTTTAATATGTCCCTTTGGATTTGAGCTTGCCACTAAAGGACAAGACTACCTAAGCGTGTATTGCGTACAAGACTCTAAATGCGTCGTGATAAGGAGCTTTTAGGTCATGTATTTCCTAACCTAAAATTATATTAGCATATCCAAAAAGATAATTTCACTGGACCAAAAAGAGTATTATCCAGTGTATGTTTGGCCGTAGCTCATTAGTTCGTCGTCACATCGGCGCCTGCGTCGCCAAGCACCAGTAATGATCGCTCATTGCTTCTGATGGAGCATTGATTCAGGGGTCAAATCTGTTGACACCACCATCAATACTATTTAAGCATTTGTGTTCCAGTCTGATTCACTCCTTTATTTGGGGTACATTAAATTGATCAGTTGGTAAATGATATACTTTTCAAAGAATATTTTATCAATTTCACACCAAATTTTACAGTTAGGTATAAAAAGTATCAGTGCTGTTTAAAATAAAACAATTAAAAACAAAAACACCAGTCTGAAATTGCATTGGCTAATTACTTAAAAGACGTATTTCACATAATGATCACGACAAGATAAGCTAAAAAGAAAACCCATAGTTCCATTTAATCGCGTTTCTTTTAAATTATTGATTCCTTTGCATCATTAATATAACCCAATAACTTTACTAACCAATCTAAAGGTGACCCATGGTCCCCTAATAAATAACTATGGCATTTTGCAAAAATACCGACATGAAATTGGTAATATCCACTACTGAAACGCAATGCCAAAATGATTCCAAGAAACACTTAAGAGTTTTCCAAACGCTTCTGTAAATATGCTGTGGACTAGCTAGCACCTACACAAAAACACGCGTCACCTCCAAATTTCGTCGTCCACTCAATTATAGTCATTGCATCGATGTTTGCCCATCTACTCGGGGTCGTTTCAATTAAACTATATTACATTGTTACGACGGCAGGCGAGGGTTAATTGCTATTGGGCCGTCTCCGCTGATCTTTGGTCTCAAGACCAGTGTCGGACACCTTTCGATTGCAGCAGGGTTAAGACCAAATGCCCTTGTTTGTGATTTTTCTGATAATCTGGGCTATCTGTTTGCGGAAACTTGTCTTATCTTTTGTTTTTTTTCACAATCCTAATTATAGACATTGACGTCTAAAGAATGTATATGCACATATTTACCTTATTATATTTCTTTTTTTTTAAGATAGGTATTTCACACTAGAAACAGCAATCGTGTTAGTGAATATAGCAATCAATCAGAATCAGAGAATTAAACAATCGATTACACACCGCTTTTAAAGGTGACTATGACCAAATAAAGAATATTTGTGGAAGGAAAACGAAACGATCAACAAAAATTATAACAACTATAAAGAAAAGGACACATCTAAATGTAGTACTTAGCTCTCCTAAAACGACAAACAGTAAGACAACGTTCATTAAAAACTGCGTAATACGTATCAATTATGCCAGCAGCTGTCTGTAGGGCATCGCTCGAGCAATTAGTTCAAGTGACCACAATTACGGACTGATTGCGTCACCTTGCGCCACGAATTAGAACCATTCGTTTCATTTGCTGAATGGAAATTTAGGTCGCCTCTTATTGGTCAAGATGACAGAATCACCAGTTTCATTCAAGACTTGTGAAGATACGCCGCTTAAATAGATTTTATCGGCAATTCGATACCAGACCTAAGTAAATCACAGCAGTATTAAGAAGTAAGTTATTTTAAATAGTTAAAAACATTCGCAATTTCGTTTGTCTTTTTTAATAGAACTAACTTAAAGTTTAGTGCGAATTAATGACACCATAGTCTTATATATTTTTTGTTTTTGATTAAAAAAAACATTAATTTCGTGACATCGCTATTCTTCGCATAAGATTATCTCCCGTGTAACACAGCAGTATTTTATTTTAATATCATTTTACGAGTGTACCTCTTCTTGCTTAAAAGATTATTATGAACATAAAACTACCAAAGAAAATAAATAATAAAATATTGAATGCACCATGTAAAAAAAATATAGGAAATGGGTGTAGAACAATTTATTGTCTTCTTGCTAAAAACATAATTTCCATAGAGCCTTTTTATCTATACTAATTCATAAGCATTTTAATTTATAATATGACAATTATTACTGATAGCAAAATAACTTTAGAGCACATTCCACAAGCATACTCAACAAAGCATCCTTGACATAATAATATCATAGCTACAGTAATTACTGCTTGAAAAAGCAATTAATATTCACAAGGCACGCCTACGGACAAGTGGGTTAATTTTTAATTACCTCTAAATAGCCTTACTGTCAGTTTTCATTCCAAGAACAGTGGTCACGATATCGCTACACGTGTTCAATTATACAAAGTAATTCTAGCTTTTTAGGAAGCAATAATAAACTAAATTGAAATGTTTAAAGCTATTCAGACTGTAATTGTTGACGGTATATTTGTAAATACTGTAATGTAGATCTAGATCTCCGTTTTCGTTCACAATTATTGTGTGTATTTTCATACCTTTGTACAGCACTACACACGCCTTTAGTATCTACAAATACAGGGTGTACAAAAGAATGGGACACTCCTTAAAGTCACGTGATCAGCTGGTGAAATACAGCACTTTTTCCTATGAGAGCAACATCGAAACCGTGATTTTATTTCAGATTTTTCGTCGAGGTCTGCGAGTATGGAGCAGCTAAAAATATCGATTTCAATGTTGCTCCCATAGAAAAAGTTGTTCTATATGACCAACTGATCACGTGGCTTTAAGGAGTGTCCCATTCTTTTGTACATCCTGTATAAGACTAAATAAAAGAGGGCAGAAGTCATAATGGCTAAAATTTTTACTAGTATCAGCATTGTCATTATCAGTCAGCGTCGGGCAACTGCTCTTTGATAAAATAAACATTTCTTAGAGCGTATAATGGTCCAATCAGATAAATTGGCATAATTGGTAGCCTAACCAAGAAATTTCAAGCCCACTGTAACTTCTCATTCGCGAGACATCAAATAAAGCAAGACACAAAAGCCGTGCAGAATTCCACCACAGACACATCTGCTCGGGATCATAATGACCCTTTTGTTTACCGCGTCATTTCTTCCTTCTGCGATCATAAAAAATATTAATGCGCACTACAACATCAGCCAAATGTACCGGGGCCTCCTAATCGCATTAAGACGGCCTGCGACTCTTCACGGGTTATTATGTTTATACGTTTTTATTCCGGGGGTTGCGGCCGGAAAGGATTATTCTTATCTGGCGTTTACTCGTTTAGTTCATCCTTCTATTGCGCCATTGTCAAAATCTACTTGTTTGACGTTTGAATAAGAATTCGTGGCGTAACGCAAGGATCAATACTGAGCCTATTTTATATAATGTTGACGTTGAGCCGATGACAACATTCACGTTCATTAAAATTGTCGTTGAAGCTTATAAACTATGTCGCAACTGACTATTTAGGTTAGTTTTGAAGAATAATGCCAGCATAATAGCCGTAAGTTTTATTGCAGGCATTCTGTATGTAATATGCTGTTAGTGTACGAGTTATCACAGAGGTGTTAATGAACGTTGAACAAATATGTCAAGTCAACCATAATAGGTAATATTATTGTGATTGCAAGTCAAGTCACAAAGCTTTATCAATGACGCGAAATTTAATGTAGCATGAACATTTTCCGTGACATTTAATTCTGTTGATGTTGCAATATTTTAAACCATATCTGGTAAATCAACTGTTTGTGTACCAAAAATGCCGTAAAGGCCCATAACTGTTTGCCTAAGAGAGTTTTAACGATTACCTTTCCTTTTTACAGATGCCTGTGGGCTATCAGACGTACCACACATAGAAAGTCTACAAGAGAAATCCCAGTGTGCACTTGAGGAGTACTGCCGAAGTCAGTACCCGAACCAGCCTACACGCTTCGGCAAGCTGCTCCTGCGGCTACCATCGTTACGGACGGTCAGTTCACAAGTGATAGAACAGCTGTTCTTCGTCCGGCTCGTCGGCAAGACTCCGATCGAGACCCTCATCAGGGACATGCTCCTCTCCGGTAGCTCGTTCTCGTGGCCGTACATGGCGACCATGTGACATACGATGTGGAGACAGCTGGCGGCGGCCTGATCGACGCCTTACGGCTTCCCGCCGTATCTGCCTAGCCAGCGCTTCGACCCGTTCCAGAGGTACCAAAGAGAGGCGGAGGACGCGGTTACGTCGTCCAGTGAGTTCCATGAAAGCACTGATAACGCGCCCGCCTCCGAGGAGTACTTTGGGTCGAGGACAAGCAGAGACAGCGAGAGAGCCGACCCCTGCCCGACCTTCGATCCCATATCAGCGTTCTACGCACCGAAGACGAGCGAGCAGGAGTTCGACGTGCCCACCACCACGTCGGGCGACACACAAAAGAGCGCGAAAACCTCTATGATGATCGACAACCTCTTAAACATCAGGAGCCAAGACACGTGCGCGATGCCAGACATGAAATAAGACGATTAGGGTGTAATGGGGTCAGTAGTGTTTATTAGTTCAAGTTTTCTTTTGTTCCTCTGTAAAAATATAGGCTAGATTTAATATTTAATACTGTACATAAAATGTTTTTATTATTGTAAATGTATAGTTATTGTGATAAGGTACGAGAGACAAACTGTTTTCTACAATTGTGAATGCTCTTGCACAATGTTTTCTTTGTCTAAACTACGTATTTCCAAAGTGTATGAAATCAATGTTTTATTTAAACTTTTTATATATTACTTAAGGAATCAATCTTGGATTGATAAAGCGCAATAAATTGTACATTGGTCCTGCAAAGTTGGTGTGAATTGTGTAGTTATATGTATAGAGATAAATATAAAGGGTTCACTTACCCCATGTTTCTAGAAATTACTCGATTCTTGCTACTCTACCTTCCATCTATCACAAAATTATAATGGAGTTATTTTTATGAGAAGCGCAATAGTAGGACAAAAATACAACCTGAAAAACGTGAAATGTTTTCATTTAATTAATGTGCGTAAAATCAAAATATTGCCATTTATCGTGTACTATTAAATATTTTCTTAAACTGGTGCTCTTCACTAAATAAATTAGTAATATTGTCTTACGCGAAATTATTTAAGGTTTATTTGTATCGTGTTTTTTATGTATCGTACGTAAACAATTCCTTGGAAGCATTTATCTATTTTATTTACACAATTATATTGTATAGAAATAATCGTACCAACCAACAACTATAAAGTAATAATTTTATTTATTTACGTCAATATGTTGTGATGTGTCAAAATGTATTGTGTTATGTAAAGTTGTTGTGTTGTACCTACTACAGCATTTGTACCAAATTGTCAGATTAGGTCGGTCAATGTCAATCGACTTTCTAAAAATATTGTTTACGTTTTTTTTTAATTATTTTCGTGTGAAAATAACTATAAAGTTAGTGAGAAATAAATACTTATTACATACATATTTATTTTAAAGAATTATTTTATAATGTACAAAGCAATACAGACGCGACGGTTCATACAATATAACATGTCAATTAATATTAATTAATCATTGCATTATCTTGGTAGTCAAAGGATTTTACGAGGACGTGATTTTACAGGACGATAAAAATATTTTTAATTTACTGGTTACCGATACTGGTTAATTTGATGTTTTGGTAAACACATCAAATAGATAATTGTCCTAAAAATTAAAAGAATATTTTCATTTCGTACAATTTTTTACCTGAAAAACTAATCTCATCAATCAGTAAAAGTAACTCAGCTTTTTTTTCGTATTATATGGTTTTCAGACAATTTAATTAATGACTGGTTTGAAATTGTTGATTTTCTTTTATTTCGTATTCTTTTCCTGCCAAGTAAGAGAAGCAATGTATTTATTCGCAATAATGTACAGTGGGTTGTATTATACGTGTGTATGAGATGTATGGACGCGTATTGAGGAATTAAAATGTCTCTATGGATTTAAATTTGTTTGTTTTATTTGAACTTGTTGGATACTGACCTGATAGATCTCTGTATTTATTTTCGATCAAAGTATCACCATTTTGTGTGACCTGTAACGTATTAGATACTGACCGGTTGGTTGAGACCGCGTAACAATTAAATGTGGAATTACATAGCCAATGTGACATTTTAAATGCTTTACTAGTAATAAACACCTATGAAATTAAAATAACGAAGAGTGACTTCATGCTTCATGCTTTTATCTGATAACAATCTTTTTACAATTTTACTGTAAAGTCAAATTAAATAATTAATAAAATCAATAGAAACTGTATGAAGTTAAGTTATGACCTTATAAAACCGAAAAAGGTACGAAGATATAATACCAAATTCTTGACTTCATAATAAATAGATGCATACTTATGCTAGAACATAACTACCTTTTTAACCTAACCTACAAATTTGAAACCCTCAAGGGGTGTCAACCCTATATAAAAAAAAAAACATTTTAATGGACACCGGTCATAAGCAAGCCTAAATACTGCCAGCATTATTAGCTGCCTTCAGCTTTACAGACCTACACCATCTTCAATGTGCTCTGATGGAAGACCGATGTTGTTCCTCCCCCGGGGTTAGGGGTGTCAAAGCTCTGCATACGGGCGGATTTCTTGTATCAGCTAACCTTGCTTTTCATTAATTATAGGAACCTAATCAACTAGAATTCTATACAGGGTATACAAGAGAATAGGACACTCCTACAAACTACGCATCAGGTGGTCATAAACAATTTTTTTCTATTGGAGTCGTATTATGCAACTATAGTTGTTGCATTTTTTGGGTTAATTTATTTAAGATAGTGCCCATACAAATTTTAAAATATACAAGATTATTGTTTGTGATTGCAATGCGACTACAAATAAAAGAAACCAATTTGTGAAATTTATTTGATCCGTTTTTAATCGCATTACGAACGTTTTGATACCATAAATTTTTAAATGGACGTAAAACGTTTTTAATTGTAGTTTTACTAGGACCGGGGCGACATCGGATTGCGACTTCTGTTCAAAAAAAGAAAATGGCTTTCTCGTCGCCGAAGACCACTCAGACTCGGCATTTCAGGGGTTCATTAAATTTCTCAATTCGATATGAAATAAAAAACCTATGCTAGTTCCATAACCATTTCGAGATTTTACGCTTATAAGCTGTATTTTGTTATTTACATCAATTAAAATAACAAGATGACGTTTATTTTTACAAAAATATTATAAAAAAATATTTGCCTCATACCACGACCTCTAATCACGGAGAAGCTTTTATATCTGACGTCACAGAGTTTGCATGTGATGCAAAAATGACACAGATTTGAATGACAGCAATAATGTCAAATGTAAATGTGTGATTGAAGACACGTTCACTGATCAAGTAGGTAATCACTTACAAACTACGGCACTAAGACAAAACTGCTGCACGCGGAACATACACTTATTCGTGCGTGCAGCATCATCAAAAGAATAGGTGAAGTGTTAATTTTTTATTTATTTAAATCAGTTTCCTAAATGGGTTTATACTTTCATAAAAAAATATTTAATAACCCTTAAAATCACTTTAAATACCGATTTGTCGCAAAAGCTAACCACTAAACCAGATCGTCCATCCGACCACGGGAACGACATCGCGTGGCATACAGACGGGACGGGAAGGCACCTGTATGCCGCACGCGATCCGTGATTTGAGCGGGAGTGCCCACGCGTGGGAACCGAAGGGATACTCGTAATTAGTCGCAGGATATATTGGCTTTTAACTGTGGAGTCAGGTGTTATCTAATTGGTTTGATATTCAATAATGATAGCCATTTATTCTGTAGACAAGGTGTAGTTGAATTAGCGTAAAACCTCCAATAGGCGAATTCCGGTTTTCAAACATAACAACTTTTGAAATAGGACCCGAAAAACATCGAAATAAAAAAAAATACTAACGGCCCCTGCAGAATATGAGTGTCGTGGCTGACTAATACTGAGTGGGGTGGCACGACTTGTTTTTTCTTCCTTTTTTTAATTGGACAAAATCACATACATTGCTCTGATCCTAAGGTAAGTAGCTAAAGCACTTCTGTTATAGATATATACAACTACAAAATAAATAAGTAGTGTGAACAGGCCTCCCACCTGGAGGACTGACGACCTAGTCCAGGTTACGGGAAGCTGCTCGATGCAAACGGCCTAAAGGCATTCCATATGGCTTTCTTTAACGAATGCCTTTAATGTCCCGCAGTAGACATCCAAAGACTAATTATGATGAGTAGTAACCAATATACAGGGTGTTAGGTAAATGGTAGGTATTTCAAGCCGAAACTAGTCTTTTTTATCGTGAGGAAAAATGCTGAGGCGCATTCCCGCCAACCCTAAAAATAAAAGCATATTTTATTAATGTTAAAAAAAACAGTGTTATTGTCGAAAAGAAAATCTCTGCTTTGTATTTTAAATAAAGAAAACCTTTGGGGTATGTGGGACTCCAGGCTCGAAAAGAGACGTACCTACCCGCCTTAGGCGCTTTGCAGACGGGCCGTGCCGGTCTAACAGCGAAGCAATAAAGACCGCGTCTGCCCGTGGATGCCCGTGGCTGCCCTCACCGCGAAATCAAAGCACACCGACGCGCCACCACTGCCAGCAGTGCCCACCGGGCACCTGCGGCGCGGTCTTTTTGCCCTCCGTGAGCGTAGGTGGTATATTATTTTCTTTGCGCTATCCTTCGCGGTGAAATTGACCGACCCGGCCTCCCCGCCGTCTGCAAGATGCCTAAAAAACCTTACGACATTCTTCGGTGCCAGTGGGACGAGAGCCGCGAGTGATCGCCCAGGGTAACCCTATAGGCATGCGGCCGCAGAAGCCGAAACTAGCCTATGTTAACATATGCATATAAATACTATGGTGAAGTCAGAAATTTGACATCACCATTTTAATTTTTTTAATTTTCATACAAAACAAAATGTTTAGAGTCCGATTTGTATGTTTTTTTACAAAAATGATGATATCAAATTTCTGAATTTACGATAGAATTTATATGCACTTGTTAAAATATGCTGGTTTTGGTTTGATATGCCATTTACCAAGCATCATGTATACCTAGTCTTTATATTAAATTAATGTCCAACGAAACACACGTAAAAATTCTTAAAAACTGATTTCTTTCGCTGAACCTTTCGGTCTATCTTAGCTTACGACGATAGTACTATAACTAAGGTATCAAATTCCCAGGCAATACAACACCACGACAGATGTGCCAAACAATGACAATCAAAGTCAATCACAATTCACAACTCATTACAGCCCCCACGGAAGTAGCCGCGGATTGACCGCACCTGGCAGGGCTGCCACCGGCGGAATTCAATCACGTCGCACTAGGGTTCCCACACTTCCCACGCGTGACGCGGAATACTCCGTTTAGTCAAATTAATTGGTTTGTGTGTGATTATGGTAATAGTGGTTTTAGTGAATTGAAGGATTAACCTGTTGCTTATATGTATAAAAGAGCGATGGCCTATTCATTTAAAAAAAGTCTCAATGTCAGAAAGTTCGATGGAGGATTCCACGAATATGTAAAGTAAACAGATGACTCCAATCAAGGAATGCTGATTAAAAACCACGCTATGGTCACCGTTCAATTGACAACTTCTGACTAGCAATACCTAGACGGAATAAAAAAAAATAAAGGTTAAATATTTCCAGGAATAATGGCCTTATATTTGTTTTTCGCAATTTCATGTTGCTTTTAAATAGCAATCTACTAGTACCTTTTCTCCATGTATTCTGACGTCCGTTTACTGTAGCAATTTTCACTTCAAATAAACTTCAACGCAATCAGTTTAATCGCCAACATTGAATAATTTCGATTTCTAACAAATAATAAAAATAAAAACAAGAGTGACCTACCGTTGGTGACCTCTACATGCTCTGATTTGGCAACATCTGCCCCAATCAACGTTGACAAGCCGATATTTTAATCATTTAGAATTTAGACCATAACAAGACTCATAACAAAAGAGGCACCACGCGTGACCAGCCGTTGGCAACTCCTGACCTGCCTGCACTGATTGCAGTTGGCTACACCTGCACCAGCTGTGTCCTGTTTGTCTGACTTTTGGCATTAAAAATACTGGTTTGTTTTTTAAATGGGTAATCCAGAATTCCTAGTGCGCAATTAGACAAGAGTTCCTAATTGCAGTGCCCATGACGTCATATAGTTTTAATTAATTTAAGTTCATTATAAAAATAGTAATTGATTGTGTATGTTTGTGTATTGAGTTAACAAAAAGGAATAAAATAAAATTAAAAGTGGTGTTCTTTTTATTGCAACTGCAATTGTCTCAGGTTGATAATCTTTGACTGCTATCAGTTTGCTCTACAGTAGGAAATAAAAATTTAATAAAATACGAGTACATACTCCCCGTAAGGCAGATTATGCACGTTTCGAGCTATTGTCTTTAATATATTTTGTATCTAAAGCTTAATATTTAGAGACGTAAAGTCTGGCACTCAGACTTTGTGCTTTGTTTGGGCATATTATTTTATAGAAATGGATAAATTGTAGCAGTACATAAATTCAAGGTTCATCCAATGGCATGAGTGGATTCAATGCAAGACCAAACTATAACAATTGTAATCATAATTACCCATTATGACGTCACCTCCTGCAGTCCGCATCCTCGTTCTATCCTTTTCAGGTGTTTCAGGGAGGCGTAGGGCGGGGCCGGGTCAACCAATCGGGTCGGAGGTCACGACCCGACCTCGCGGGTTGCGACCCGCGAGCTCGATTGATTCGTGCCTAAGGTTTGACGCCCCTGACTTCTGAGCTATACTGAAACTGCGTAATTGAACCGAGATTCTTGGGCGTAGGCGTTTATTTGATACTTTCATCGTCATTGGCTGCTAGTTAATCTATGTACGAGTACTTTATAATCGTAAACTGTAAACATTGTATTTCCTCGTATTGTTATTAAAATCAATATTGAAATAATAACCGCTTTAAGCTTCTAGTATTTGTGACTCTCAAGAATTTTGTCTGTTCCAAATAAACTTAAAACTGTCTAAAATGGCACTCCTGACTACAATATAACAATTATAAGAATAGGTCCGGTTGAATTTATATGACTGTACGTAGTACGTATACAGGGTATTTGGTAATGAATGGATGGGTTACATCAAGCCGAAACTAGCCTATGTTAACATATGCATGGCGAAGTCAGAATTTTGATTTCATAATTATTATTTTTTTATTTTCATACAAACCAAAATGTTTAGAACTAGACTTATAAGATTTTTTTTTTTCAAAAATGATGATATAAAATTTCTGGCTTCACCATAGTATTTATATGCTAACATAGGCTAGTTTCGGCTTGATATACCATTTACAGCACCCTGTATAAAACGCAACTAACAAAATTCATTGTCTGGTACCTCCTAACTCGTAAAAAACACATTAACACATTTTAGATGTTAATTATTTTTTTTAATTCGAGGCCTTGCCAATTAGTTTCTTCTTTGGAGCATAATTATTTAAGTTATTTTTATATCCTTGTGACGTCACCTTATTCTATGCTGACGGCGCGGTGGAAGTCAGCTTCAGTATAATTATGTTTGTGTATCCTAACTAGGTACTTTTATTTCTAAGATATTGTGATGTGTATTTTCTCATAGCTCTAGTATGAAGGTGTACAAGATGGAGCGATAAGACAGACAGACGGACAGATATCTGGTAAACGGCATGTGCTTGTACACCTAGCCGATTGTTGCTATCGGACAAGAGTGGGGTGGAGTCGTTTGTGTAAAATATTTTTTTATTTCTTTATTAGCTTTTAATATTTTTCGATAATATTAATTAATTTGGCCGGCTGGAAACGACCTGCATCCAGCGGCTTCCTGCCACCTTTACCAGGTCGTCTGTCTACCCCCCTGTGGTCGGACGTCCCAATTTAACATGGTTTACCATGCATACATGCATTAATGATAAAGATATATCTAATATTTTGAATTGTATTAGTATATTTTAAATCTATTTACTGTTAATTTTAAGTAGCATCGTATATAGCATTTTACTGAGGTTGATCCTAAAAATAAAATAAAAACATACTTTTACCTGAAAAAACCGAATCTTTGGAAAATTACAACTGCATTATGTAAATAAGACCATTAAAACCATTAAAACCAATTTATTTCTGTAAATAGGCTTAAACTAAGCGCTTTTACACGTCCCAATATTTTTTTTCCCTACCACTACTTCGGGACAAATTTGGGCTAGCGCCGAGAAGAAGTAGCGCAAGAAAATCGGTCACTATTGTCAGCCTCTTTTTAAATTGTATATATTTTACATTACAAGATAAATGTACCTGTGCGAGCAGGGCAGTATTTATTTCCAAATATTTTTATCATTTATATAATCATTTACAGTATAATATCCTTTTTTCATTAAAGTTGTTTTAATATGCGATTTAAATTTTAACAGGGGCAGTTCTACGATAGACGCTGGTAATTTATTAAAAAAGCAAATACATTTTCCCATAAACGAATTACCCACTTTATGCAGTCTGAAATTGGGAACGGCAAGCTTGTTCTTATTCCGGGTGTTAAGATTATGAATGTCACTTTTCTTAAGGAATAAGGACAGGTTTTTGCGGATGTACATTATATTTTCATAAATAAATTGGGATGCTACTGTTAGTATATTAATTTCTTTAAACAGTTCTTTTAAGGAGTTTCGGGGTCCAAGGCCGTAAATTGCCCGTACAGCTCTCTTCTGCAGTACAAATATAGATTCAATACCTGCTGCTGAGCCCCATAACAATATTCCATATGACATTATACTATGAAAATAGCTAAAATACACCAATCTTGCCGTTTCAACATCAGTCAGCTGTCTTATCTTTCTCACGGCATAAGCCGCAGAGCTAAGTCTTCCCGACAGAGTCTCGATATGTTAATAGTATATAGTAATAAGTAAGAAATATGTATCGAAAAGTAAAGTAAAATACATAAATTAGGGCAGGTATTTCAACCGATGAAGCTACGGCCTAGGCAAGATTGCGGGAAGCCGCTTGATGGAACTGCCCAGAAACGCTCATTTTGGCGTTCTACAGGGAAGCTCCAATACAAATGTTTTGCTGTATAAGTATTAGTGTTAAAAATATTCAAATAAAATAAAAACATTCAAATAATATTTAAGCTTAAACTATTTCTCTTTATTATTTATATATTTATTTCGTTTTAATCACTAACTGCTACCAAACCAACTTGAAATATTACCTATTATACCTAACCTAGTACAGTACACCTCGTAAACATTGTGCCATGTGGGACTCTGTTATTGGCTAAGTGTTTTATTTAGTAAGTTCATTAACATGATTGTTAAGAAAAAGCGGTTGAGTTTCCAAATAAATAACTTAAACTAAAAATATTTTTATGTATTCACTCCACTCCACCACAGTTTCATAGCCCAGCCTAATCGCGCGGGTGGTCGCGCCTGATTGTGATTGACAGTCGCGCGTCATACCAGTGTGACCAACGGACCGACCCACCGCAACTTTGAGCACGTCATCCATCACTGCGCCTAACTAACCCTCGGAATACCACTATCATGTTAACGCCGCGATGGAATGGTTACCAATATTTAACGTCGAAAAGCAACGTGGTGTTAGATTAAGGCGCGTACACATTAAAGAGAGCAGTGTAACACACAGGTAACGTTTTTTTATAAATTAAATAACTTGAGCAAGCTTGGTAACAAAAATAAATCATTTATTATTAATTTGTAGTACAACAGAAGGGTTTTTATGATGAACTCGAGTAAACCTTTTAATTTCGATATTTCGAATTTTAACGACAAAAGAGCTTTGATAACCTTTACACAAAAAAAATAAGTTGGATATCCTCATTTAACTTACACTAAAAGAAAGAAAAAAAAAGAAAATTGAAATTACTATACATAGAATAGAGATCACTATACATAGAGGTGCACCGAATTATCATGATCAATTAGCATATACTTTCAAAGCAGGTTTGAATGCCAACCACCACATACTCGTATACCATCTATTAAATTTTGATAAAGCATGTGTCTTTATATGAGGTGTGAAGGTGACGAGTAGTAGGCCTATCAACCATCACATACCATCTGTTAAATTTTCATATAATTATGTGTTTTTATATGAGGTGTGAGCGTGACGATAGTCTTGTTACACACGAACGACCAAGTGGGCGCGCACCCCATACTTCATAAAGTCTCGAGCCTTTCAAACACTTTGAAAGCCTTCGCTCGACTATTACATATGGACGGAGTGACAGCCAGTGAATGTATGAGCTTGATATACGCTTATTGAATGGTATTGTTTTCGGGTATAAGTTCTTCGAACCTGGAAGTATCGGAATGTTTGCTTAAAGTTTAATCTCTTTTCTCAGCAAAAACTGTTGAGGTGATTATTAACACTTACAATTTCTCTATCAGTGAAAGAATTTTCAGCATCGGATTACATTATTCAGGAAACCGCTGGTCGCTTCCAGCCGGCCCATCTGGAAGTCACTGGGGGAGGCCTATGTTCAGCAGTGGATGTCCTTTGTGACCGAAATGATGATGATTACATTATTCTACAAGTTATTGTCACGTGGATCTTAGGCAATCACTTTTAACTTTAAAGTTTATTAAACTATTAAGTTCATAACTTTACTATTTACTAACATTACATGAATATTTTAATTGTGGATTATTATTTTAAAATTTATCGATGAAAAATGCAGTTACTAATCAATACAACTGTAGTAGTTTTTGCACTTACAAGTAATTTAAGGCCTTCCTGTAGAGGCACGCTAGTACTACCATTGCATTCAATTTATTTATTTGCATTACACAAAATAAAGATCTATGACATTTTTTGCCCAATTTGGGCTTGCAAAATGACAAATTTATCAGTGCATAAATGGAAAATTAGCGCAGTAAAAATTTGACCCGTATTCGTACTCTAAATTAATTCCAATTGTTAGCGGTCGAGTCAAAAACGATAAGCTAGATTGATATCTTTAACATAAAACGCTATCGCATTTCGAAAGCTAGTAAATTTTCTCAAGTGTAAATCACGGCCCAAAAACACGATAGATAAGCCGTAGCCCGCGAGCGACCAAGTGTCAATTTATCTAAAGTGCGCACTTTGGCACATTGTTTCAGGCCAACCGACGGACCCTAATGAAATTGACGACTGACTTACAGGGGTGTTAGATTCGAGGATGTTTCTAAAGATGAGGAATAATATGTAAGTTATCAAGATTTTGAATAGCCAAGACTCGCAGAAGGCTTAGGTGGATAAGCTTTAGTGAGTTTACCTGCATAATTAAGTCCCCATATCTTGCTTATTTCCCGAAAAAAGAATTTTTGACGCTTGGGACCGAGTTTCCTTTGCTACTTTGCGCTCTTTTCGGCGCTAATCTATGTCCTAAAGCAGGAGTAGGGTAAGAAATAAAGACTAAAAGAGCCTGTAAAGTTGGTTCTTTAAAGTTTTCTAGCGCCAAATATAGTTTTCTGCAAATTTGCAAAGCGTGGACTCAGTTCAAGTTTGAACATATTGATGAGGCTACGTAACCATTGTACATCTATACTAGCTGCTGCAATACAGGCCGGTTTCAGGAGTTAGGCGCCAATGTCACTGAACTCCCAAAATATTTTATTTTAATAATTCCTGTAACGTTACAAATGTTCGAATTCCTAGTCATCTCATCTACCAGTATTTAAGTCATATTTTATTTAATAATAAAATATTAAATATTTGATCATTAGACACCAATCTCATGTATATCAAAGCCATATCTGCGGATTGGCTCGGACGTGAAAAAACAAACGTCTCCCCTTGTGCCCCTAACTTCTTTAGCTTTCGTGACGTCATCGACTTATCTCCTTCATGACAGCATAGAGTTTGCACACGCGGGGATTGGTACCTACTTGGTCTTCACGATCGTCAACTTTGATTAATTAATCGGCGTCATAACCATCCATTTGAAATGCAATAAAGTGATTCTAAGTTTCTGGTTAATCAGTTTTCAATGACCACGAATTGCATTTTTATGACTTCCTTCATGCTTAAAGAAAACTGCATTTTGTCTTTTTACAGAAATCGCTAAATTTCCCTTTATATCAAGTGTAATCATGCCTTTATATCTATTTAGTACCTATTACGTATTTTAATACACACTAAAATCTAAAACCCTTATCTTTAGCGATGTAACTTACACGTTACTTTGTAATATTAATCTATCATTAGTGTAGTCATTATACATAGTGCTTTAGGTGACATCCTTGTCCTATTAAGATAAAATGTAGCGGTAACGATGTTTCTAACATCATATTATTATGTACTAAAATCTGATAATGTCTCCTAACTTCAAATAAACTTAACCCTGCAAAATCAGAAATAAGAGTTATTTTTACAACCGTTCGGCAGTCTGTAAGTTAACTAAAGTGCTTATTAATATGGTGACTGGTAAAACGAAGGAATCTTTACAGAATATTCTGCCCGGTAAGGTTAACAGCTTATGGACAAAGTCTTAACAAAAAAAACGATGTTTCATAAATTATCATCAAGGTAAATGAGCATTAAAATAAGGAGAGGTGACCGTTTCTTCCGATTTAGATATTAGTGTCATATTTAAACATGTTCATTGCATTAACGAAGTTCTAACATACCAGGCAGTTTCTTCTACAGCATGGTATCTAGTCGTGTATCATGTAACGTATCTGATACTGTATCAAGTAGACCCGCCGAGATACAGTATCAGATACGTTACATGCTACACGGTAGGTTAGTAGAACAACTTATGGCACATTCCAAAAACATACTACAACCGAAATTGGCGGCGAATCTCGAATTTACATAGTCGTAAATACTTTCTGCACCCTCAACACTTGTCCCGCCCGGGGGTACAAGTCACCCCGGAGGGATTTTTTATTCTAAGATAAGAGATGTCACGTCTTGACAGATGTCACGAGGTTATAAAGCGGGATTTGGCAATTTGACACAACAATTCTTGGTTTTACGGTGACAATGTTTAGGGGAAGAATAAATAAAAAACGGTACAGATTGTGTTCGGGTGAATAGGTATTGGAGTAATAAGAATGTTAAAATATGTTGAGGATTAAGATGATTTTATCAAATTCAATTATTTGTGTCCAATTTAAAAAAATAACAATTTTGCTGAGCAACCACCTACTTAATAATGATAAATATGCATTAAATAGGTGTCCATGAATATGTCCATGACCATGGCGCTTGTACGAAATGCTTTTGCTGATCGCACTGACACTAGCACCTTGCACCTAAGATTCGAACCCGTACTCCCCTAATAACTACTACTCGTATAAAACTGCCGGAGTCCTACAGTATGTACGGTAAGAAACCAAGAGTCATACTATTGCAATATCGTGCCATTAGTGCCAACACATTTAAAAATCACAAAATCAAAGAAGGCCATCGTTTTAGGTAAAAGATTATGTACTAATGCCATCAAACTGATTTTAACACCCGTATGATAGAGTCCATGCTATACTCGTATTCATTTTAGACTATAATTTCGTGGCATATCTTTCGTTTCTTTAAACAAATTTTGTTGTTAAACGTTACACAGAAGTTAAACTAAGTATTCACTGCTACATCAAACCACTGATCACCGTACTAAACAAATATTCTCACGAAAAAAATCGTACAATGACTTATCTCGACGCAAACATCATTTATACTGAAGCTATCACACGCTAATCGATTTAAATTCCAACACACGTCATTGTTCAATAGATCCCTCCCACTAACATCAAATATGATACTTAGAATAACAAACTTAAGGCTGAAAGTCAAACGGTTGTACAAAGATAGACGACGCCACCGCAGTCCCATATTTGCTTACCGTTAATCAAAAAACTTTTGTCAAGACACCGTCACAAAACTTCCCCGGTTTGATAAATCGTTTAACCCTCTGCCTACGGCGACGGGTGTCCGAGCGAACATACAAGCCAAGCGCTAATGATACGTCTAATCGTGCAGAATAATTGTCGCTTTAACCATTAGCAATAAATGGTATAAATATTCCCATTTCGGGATGACCTGTTTGCAGAGCTGAGCCAGATGAGCAAACACGCTGTTGTCGTGACATCATTAATTATAAAATAGCCAGCTTTGCCGTTAACTTTGACATGAGTTTCGGGAAATAAGGAAATGCACGCGAAACGTAAATAAAATGTATTTGATTCTCACCAAGTAACGAAAGTAGGTTCTTAAACTATTTATTTAATGACAAGCTATAATGTTCTAAACTATAAAAAAGATACACTTTTGTCAATACTAACGTAATTTTTAGGTCAATGTACAGAACTAAGTACTAAAATAAATTCAATAAATTTCTACCCAATTAGATCTTCACATGTATAAAGTTTACTTATAACTTTACTGCACTTTTAATGGTAAAGTACCTACCACTTACTCGGCAATCTCTATAAAACGCGCTTACATCTCAAAGCGTTCAAGACTTCCCCACACGTCAATTAGGTCTCCGCGACACATTTCTCGCTAAGTGTCACTCCCTCAACCTCTTTTGGTTTGGAAGCATCACATGCATCTCACATGTCGCCTTCGCTAGTGCACTATGCATCGCTCGCTAAGTACAAGTAAAAATGAAAAAGACCTAAAAAAGCGGCGATGTAAAGTGAAGCTTAAAGAATCCAGACCAAAGTGCAAAAGTGGCTTCGCTCGCAAAGCCGAAACGAGGCGAGTTGTCATCAAATACGCATCCTCCAGGGCGGGAATCAGTTTTAAAGCCATTAGAGGAGGGGACCCCCTTTGCTGTAACTAGACTGCGTTAATATTTAACAAGTGAGGTAGAGATTAGCGTGACTTGCCATCTGCGCCCAGCACCTTCTGCGGCTTGACACTGGCTTTTAAAAAAGCACTGTCAACGTCGTCAAATGTTAATTATGTGCGCGTAAAATGGAATTTTTTGCAGCGCTAACGGCTTTGTAATGTTCGACCGGCGCTAAGTTTGAAATGATAAAAGATATACAAGCCCTTGTCTGCTTTTATCTAGATAGAAGAGTTTTGTTCTCTTCTTTTGCACAAATGAACAGAGAAATGAGAATTATATTCAGCTTTATCATTTCTATCAAAACGATTCTTGATATCATAATCAAGTATGTTCTTGTTACTGACCATAGAAGTTTAAGATAGTAGATCCTCGAGACATATAACATTAACATTCATTAATCCAACGATGAACACAACAAATAAGTTTTCAAAGACATTACTCGAGATAAACTCGTTACACAAGCCTCTTGTCATCGTGTAACTATAAACTTACAACTTACACAATATACAAATAAACTAAAAAAGATAAACACTTTAAATTACTTCACTCATCACCTATTTCCATATTTTTATTTCATTACACCGACAATCCGGGTCTCCGAATTAATTCGCCACCGAAAACACGCCGGTGAAAATTCGTAAGAGTAATCCTTTCAACCCTTCTCCGCAATTAGAATTACAGTCGAAGACGGCCGGCATCTGCGGGTTAACTAATGGCGGATGCATTATTAAAGTAGGGATGGGATTATGGCGTTATAGAATACGCTTAATGCATTTGGTGTTTGTTTGAGCTCATTTTCATAATGAAAGCTGTAGGCCAATTAAATTTACACTGCGAGGTGGTCGATAACGTCCACTTAATAGGTATCTCGAAGGTCCAAAGTTCGCAAACAATCGTCAATATCGTCATTCATCTGTTTACCACTTTCACCAAAACAAAACAAAAATGGGAATATTGTTTAAACGGAAACATTGCAGTATAATAAAAGTATGCAAAATGCAAAAAGGAAGTTAAAATCTTTTTAATCGATTATAGCAGAGTTAATAATTGTCTCGATATCGATGATGACAATCATTAAGATCTCCTACCACCCGTTCAAAGCTCTGCAAATGAAGATACGCAGGTACGGTTCTAATTTATTTTTAGGTAGCAATTTTTAATATTTTTTTAGTTAGCTCAACCTAAATATTTCACAAAACCCATCAAACATTATGCTAACAAACAGTTAAGCAAAAAACCTTTCCACGTGTGATTAGACTAAAAGCACAGGTAACATAATACTTTATATTAAACTTACTAGAGAATAATAAAGCCAAGTCCGATTTTTAAGTAGAATGGCAAGAATCGCACTCGTTTTTTATTTTTTTAAGATTCGAATCCGTCTTTTGTTATTTTTAATTTTCTAACGGTCCGAAGTCTGAAACAAAAACAAACGACACTCGAAAATCTGCTTACGTAACGCACCCAATTCCCACCGAACACCATTAGATGCCCTATGAGAATCCCAAACTAATCAGTCACAGTCCAAACCTCCGGGGCTTATATTAGCATATGCAAAAATCACAATGGCCAAGAAGTTAATGGTCATGCATAATTTTGCACCTCGGCACAAAAGGGTTAAACAAAAGTCGAACAATAAAAAGGTTTATTAATATCTCAAATGCATCATCTGCGGTTAGACCGGTTTGAGTCTATTAATGTGATCGTAGTATTGCTAGTGTTGGTTATAAGAAGATTTATTTTGTTACGCGTGGTAGTGCCCTTATTCATGCTAAGCCGATTCTTAAAGAACTTGAAAATCTCTCTCGATGAATCGACCGATCGAACGAACGAACGAATGTATCTCTAAATCAAAAATAAAAAAGGCAAAACAAATAGATCCAGAAATACCTCTTTATTAAATGAATACAAGCATTTAGGTACAATCATACATAACTTACCGGTCGGTATTGAATCTTTCTATTAGTGAAGACATTACTAAAATCCTTAGAGTGGTTTTCGAGATCAGCGAACACGGACAGACACACTTGGCTAGCGAATCGTATTTTTATGGGTATTTTAATATTAATCATCACCATTTGAAAGTTCAATGCTGTTCATAGGCCTCCCCCATAGAACGCCACAACAAGCGACTCTAGTGGGCCATTTGCATCCAGTGATTGCCCGCAAACTTAACTAAGTCGTCAGTCCACCGCGTAGCTGCCCTCGCCGCGTTTTCCAGTTCGCTGTCAATATCTTAAATATTACAGGTAAATTGGGAGTAACTTAGTAATGATGACATATTCTCCATAGAATAAATACATCACGTAGACTATAGCAATAAAAATATTTTAGGTTCTCGTCATGTTAAAAGCCACGAATCTTTATCTAGTTCGAAATCTGTCCGAGCTAGACGTATCAAGTGTCATTATAATAGGCAATTAGACCTGTTAAAAACATCACGGGGACCACTTTAGCTTGACTCCCGTCACCCTTCTCTTTCGTTACAGAATAGAGCTTTTTTTACAGATGAACGCATGTCAAGTTATGCTGGTTTCTAAAAGATAGGGTTGTGCGAAGAAGCTATTTGTTTTCGGCCGTCACCTTAGTAGTTAAACAAACAATATTTAAATAAAAGCGACTTTTGTCCCTTTCCCATAGACACTATTGTATGTATTGTCACCTTTGTGAGTCTGAATACCTTTGTTTTTTTTGTCTATGCCAGCTGAAATGTCCAGTAGTATTTCTAAGCTTCTGCTTTTAGTAATTATGCATTGTTTTTTTTTTTCATGGCTATTGTGTTGGGTTGGGTATTTAAATAGTTGGTTGACCAGAATGATGAGTAGGCAAAAAATGTTCAGTACTGTCATAAATTTTAAATTGCATAATTTTGTATTAGAGTCTGTGGTGTGCAATAGACCTAATAATCATAGTCATAAATCTTTACTGTAAACATGGTTACGAAAAAACTTCTTACAAAAAGGAAGAAAAAGATACCTATCCTGATAAAAAGTTTGTTTAACTTTAACATTATTACTGCAAACTTAATTACAATTAATTCAATTACATGCTTGATCCATGCCTAGATAATAAAGGAAATTAGTGAACAGTAGGTTTCTAACCGCTTTAGATAACTTTCTTGAGTAACGAAAAAAAAGTGAAACATCTTTTTTAATTTACGTAAAAAAAACATTACTTACTTATTTACTAGATATTCGAAAACAGTGGCAAGAAAACTAGGAACATACACAATATTATTAACAATAACGGTCCTCTCGGAATTTCTAACATTTCTCTACTGTCAGACGTCAATCAAACGCGCCACACAACTTGTGTTAGAGGCCGTGATCGTCGTATTTAAACATACGACCAACAATCCCAAACAACAATAATAAAAAGTACAATCAAAAACTATCCTTACTCGGTTTGAATACCGATTGTTTTGAGCTGGCAAACCGCAGGACTAGTTTTGTTTTCTGACTCTTTTACATCTCCCAGGGTTTTTTGCTGTTTTCAGTTTAGTGTTGGGCCTGGATGTGTGGGGAATAGATTTTCCTGCAGACAATTACCGATTATGGTATTTTCACTAAAAACGTCTCTAGGTATTTTATAACGTTCTATCGTTATAGATAATGAATAACGTTCTTACGTTTACTGTTGAGCTGCTTCAGCTAGGCTTTCAATATCAGAGGGAGGACGGATAAAAACGTTTATAGCTCCAAGCAAAAAAATAAAATCAACTAATATAATTAAATAATTATGTTCCTTTATTTGTTAAAACCTAAGGTGAACACAAAATTGATAAAATCTTATTATTTATGCCCTTGTAGTAAGGCACTTTTACACGTCGAATTTTTTTACATTTTTTCGTACTTATTATAATCGAGTGCTGAGAAGCTCAGTCGCTATTGTCAAACTTTTCAAATCTTTAAACAACCATTCCTTATCTTTTTGATTAAAATTTTGATTTCATACTACGTAGTATTTTCCTTCTCCGTGATTTCAGCAAACATTTTGGGTATCCGTCCCATTTCTAATTCGTCTTCAAAAATATTCCAGAAAACCGGTATACCGGTTTATTTTCTAGCACCACTGCCCTATGCATTCGTGTCATTCCATGGAGTAAACAAGTCCATACAAAAGGCGACTGACTATCCCTTTTTTATTAATATCGGTGGCTCAATGGGACAAAGGGGCACCGGTGATCAGACTCGCTCAGGTGTTATATTGTACTTGATTATGTGTAATGAGCTTAGGTCTTATACCCTTAATTCTATTAATCCCTTTATTTATTATTTGAGTACGTAAAATAGGTATTTAACTTTTAAAGCATATTTTATAAATGTTGCTACTTCGTTTTCATGATCATAAAACATTTCATGCAACGGGCAAATTTTTGTGATGAGCACGAGTATTTTTACATATAATGTTTTCATCCCTCATCTAGTAGCCATTAAACAAGCTTGTTTAGTTTGCGGCTTAATTGGTGTGCTCCTTGGATGAATTTATTCATTATTTATTACATTTGAAACTGCAATTTAATATACTTTAAGACTTAAACTTAGAGACCAAATGGTAGATTCAACTGCTACACAGTTTGTTTAATTAAGATCTTCATCCACTCAGACACAATCTTGGCATCTGAAAATGCATGGAACTCAATAGTTTTCTACACAAACTAATAATTAAAATGTCACACCATACATTTTAACATTTATGGTATTAACGGTCAACGCAAACTATTTGTGTTAAACATTAACGGACAGACAGACCGGTCTTGCTATCATTAATATCCATGCAACGATTGCTGCTTAAGGAAGCGTTATCCATAGACAAGGATTCAAGCAGCGTAACGGTAATTAAAATTTTACACTCAGAATCCTGGTTTTGGTTTGATTTATCGATTTGTTAAACACTTAATTCTTTTATTAGGTATGAAAGATAATTTTCTCCGTAGTACTTCAAGCTGCTTCAAAAAGCAATCTTTAGATTATTATTCTGATTTTAATAATAAATTTTTCATTTAAATTCATGCTTACTTAGATCTATTGAAGATCCTGAAAATAAGGTGGACATGCTTGCAAAAAAGCGCAAATTCCTTTATCTTCAGCTATGTGCCATTGTAGACTGTTTTTTTTACATAATTGTTTCGAATTCAATCACTCACTCTACTTCACCATAAACACTTGACAGTACCTAAGCACTGGTGTTAAAATACAGAAAAAGACAAAACACTGTCGGTTCTTTCCAATTTTGTCATAAAATATCTCCCCACGACGAAATCTATCCTGTCGTTCATATTACTGTTTAAAAACTTTCCCAAAATATTAAAATGGTCACGTGTGACCACGTCCTCATCCAGGTAATCCCTCGTTTTAATCATTATCACATGCAGATGACTGAGTAATCGTGTTTAGCGCGTGGCATATTATACTCACCTTGCTGACCTCAAGGGAGGCTGGGGTTTGGTCATCTTGATTTTTTTACATAATAAAGTAACCGTGCTTTTTAATAATGTATGACTTAATAGAGTGGTTATTTGATTGTGATATAATCAAGCTGCTTTTACATAGCAGTTTGACGAACGTCTGATGTAGTGGTTCGCGCTCTGGACTACAAAGCCTGGCTGCGAGTTCGAATCCCGCGAGGGGATAATATTTGTGTGATGAGCACGAGCTTTTGTACCTAAGTCATGGACGTTTATAAACGTATCTAAGTATGTTTATCCGTTATCTAGTCGCCATAATACAAGCTATGCTTAGTTTGGGGCTAGCTTATTGGTGTGATTGTGAAAACAATTCATTTATTATAATTTGTTACCTTAAAACATTTTTAAGTTACAAACAACATTACTCGAAATTTCCTAATACAAATCTCCACAAGCACTAACAATAAAAGTAAACTTCAGATGAAACACTTTATTGGTAAGAATGAAAAGTCTACCATTTGGCACAAAAACAAATTAGGTACAACATATTAGCAATCAGCATAAGTTCCAAAATTAATTGAGACTTATTACATAAAGCACAGCAAAATATAAGTTGCAAGCTTACAAGTGCAGATACAAATTTTATAATCCACTATCAGAATTTAATCTGGCACGAGTCTCTTAACCACAAATATCTCAGATCATCCCTCATTTTTAATTCATTCTTATAAAGAAGTGTAAAACGCGCGAGGCATTGTAATCTGACCTGGGGTCAGCAGGGATGCTGCGCGTGCGCCGGCCACGTGGTCATCGCGTTTTTTATCGTTTATTCAAATGGAAATAAGATAACTTTGAAACAGGTTAGTATAGACGAAGCGTGTCAATATTTTCTTAAGTGTTATTCAACTGCATAAACTTTTTTTAAATCTTTTCTTTGCTATTTCATATGCGTTTTCTCCGTCGTCAAAATTAAAAGATGAATTTTAAGCCAGTATCTCAAAGGCCCAACCATGAACTCTAAAAGTACCTAACAGTTATGTTTTAACGTCATACTCTATGCATTAAAAATAAATAGATAGGCTTATGATTGGCACAAAAGCATGTATACTAGCTCGTTCATATAAGTTTTATCCGTTATTTAATTTAAAAAAAAAACATGACGTCATAATTTCTAAAACTATAATTCATAGCATAAACATTGACCATTATCCACACAAGTGACCCCATCAAAGCGCCGGACTGGTCATTCCTAAAGATTTTATGGGAACCAAAATCGCTAATAATTCATAAATTCGGACACCGGACTCCTTGGCGGAACCCGTTGGGCAAATCCGTCATTAATTTGAACAAGCCCGCACAATGGGTGATTCTTCGCCCTTCTGCCGAAAAGACTATGCATAATAGTCCTTACTCGTTTAAGAATGATAAATTGCCGAAGTGGACGCGGCACGTCTATTCCCACAGATATTAAAGTGGGGGACAAAGAAACGACCCCGGAGCAGAAAGGACCCATGCTGCGGTATTGAAAATATGGCAAAATACATGCACATTGTCCGGCATGCAAATCCTGGTTTTGGCGGGAAATTAGAAAAGTTTTTAGCGTTCGACTTTGATGTTAAGTAATCTCTCAGACTCTCAGTCGCTCCACGGGTGGTTTCGGGATTGGATGTTAAGTTCAATATTTGTGATTGATTTTTTCACGGATGCATTGTTCCTACGCTTTTGAGGGTATTACACGAGTAATACTAACCTACTTAAAATGGTATTACCCATTCCATACACCGAACGTTCTGACATTCAAAAGCTTTACGGATTTCTCGCTGCTAACAGCTACTAATTCTTTTTATAAGGATAAAAAATGTACAATGAAAACTTAGCTCATTTCACTTGGATCAGAAAAAGATTAATTTAATTGATTAAGTACCTACATACATATTATACGCCCCTGTTTTTAATAATATTGTACATCATGATTTTCGTTCGTCACCATTCCAAAACAATTTAGGCGGACATTCCGTTTATCCAAACAAGTTCAACATTCAAAGTTATTTCCTAACTAGAGATAGTGTCTGTTGCATATTCATGAAAAAGGTTGTCAGTAACGAAATAAATCAACCGCACAGGTGTCTCTGGTGCTTACACTTTACGCAGCCAATCAGACCGACCACCGGTAACGTGACAAATGACGAGACGACACACATCCCACCCGATAATGAAAGTATTATACGACATTATGCGACTCTATAAAAACCGCACTCAAGATGCTTATCTTCTGTCGCTGAAGATTGATGGAATATGCATGCTGTGCTAGCGACCGAATTTTATAGCCCACTGTAAGACACGGAAAACATAAGTCTAAGATTTTTATAGTTTGATAGTGTTACCATGGCCAAAGAATATTAACATACTAAAATTATTTTACTATGGCAGCAACATTGTCCGTCAGTACGTCCTTCCTGAAATAAACCACACCTTGCCTTAAACAACTTATACTCTATAATTCAACTATAACTTAGAGAAGTTATAGTCGAATTCGCAAAACCTTTATAATTACTGAAAAATAAAATGATTGTGGATACGATTCTTTTTTGTGGACAAAATAATTTAAAATCATGCTTACTTCTTTAAAGAATAAAGCTAAGAAGTAAAACTAGCTTAATAATAGGAAGATGTCTGTTATTAGTCTGGGGTGCCTAGAGAGCTCTTAAACTACTGGCATCTGAAAGGTGATATCTCATTCATTGACAGCGCCGTTTCCAGATACATTGTTAACTCATTAACATAAATCATAATAACCTCATTATCTAAGGAATCGCTTTATTTCCTCCTCCATCAATCGGGCTGATAGAGAACGCTGTCAACTGGTCGGCCACACTCGAAGTTACCACCAAGCATTGTAACTTTACTTCTTATCTCACACCTTAGAACATTACGACATCTAATCGAGATTCATTTCCATCATATGCATGGTTCGTTGCGTATAATATATCTTATAGCAAAGTCAGCAATGGATGTAGAGACGATATTTCTGTCGTAATAGAGTAATGTGAACCATTGTCGACCACACTATTAATCTGTTATACGCAGTATTTATTCGTCCGGCCCACAGCACTAATGTAAGTACTTTGCAACTATCCTGAACAGGTTTCTCTGATTTTATTGCATCCACGTATAGTCAGTGTTCTGTAATTACACCTCATTTGTTTATTGTTGCTTTATAACGACGTTTTATTGTCTCTATACGGTGTCCCAATGTTTTAGAGGTTATACGATCACAACTTTACGACTGTTCAACTCTTTCATGTGTTTTATTGGTTTATATTAAGCCGATAGCTGACAAGTTGGACTGCAGAATAGGAGTTTTATAACGCAAAGGTTATGTCTTTTAGATTATGCTACGATTTACATGTTTTCATTTTTAATTGACGTAAATTTATTCATTAGGACATAAAGAGTTATACAAATTAGTATAAATCTTTATACTTGGCGCCGCTCGTAAAATCCAAAATGTCGATAGCATAGTTCGTGGCCGTATGTCACTCTCCGTATCAAATTAACATTTCAATTTACATTTTTTGCGGTAGATGCGAGTATGTCGGGGTAGTGTTACCCTCTCACCATTAATTGGGTTACGGAGGGCTGTGCCTCAGGGGACAGAAGGGTTACTCCTCAGGGAGGTAGCCAAAATTGATTGAGATGGATGTTGTCAGCGGACAAATTCGGTGACACTTTTTCATCTTTTTACCCCACTCTCCTCTGCTATTCTTTTGTTTTTTCTATTAAGGGCTTTAATCAGTCGGGCACTGTTTCTAATTGCTTCAACTTCTTGAGTGGTATTTCAATTGGAAGTTTATTACTGGTGATTGTTTTAAACCGTTTCGCTTCGGTATGATGAATTCATGAGACAAGTTGAGAAGTTTTTAACTTTTGCTTTCTAAGTATTGAATGAGGAAAAGGGTTTACAAATAGGAGGAACGATGATAATAATAGTTAAAATGCAGTTTTGAACAACATTAAATTGGACTCTACGATTAATTATGAGGGAAACAAGCAATATCTTGGCATTAGTTTGTTTTTTATTTAGCAAACACATTCTCTTAAAGACGTGTGCTTACAAAACAAAATTTACCTTCACATACGTCCAAAAATCACCATTACTAATGAACCATTAGTTATTTTAAACCATCAATAGCGAGCTATAAATAACTGAGGCAATGTTCACTTCCACGTTGACAATGCTTCCAGCAGATCCACCGATAACACCATAAGATTTACATGAATACCTTTATGTAACTATAATCACGCTTTTGCTGTCCCAATCCTCTGCTTGAAACACAAATTATATCGTCCACATACACCATCGATTAACCCATCATCCATTGCCGAGTATAGACAGATGTTTTCTCCAAACTTCCTAACAACCCGCTTCTATGTGTGCAGGACTAAAGTCAGTTATCGTTCTCATGTCGTTGTTTTGGTGTATTGGTAAGAGGGCGATGCGAGATAACCTCCGATAAACCCTGGATAAAATCTCGTGCGATTTGCCTCGGTACGCGGTAGCACGAAATTTAACATCTTCGGAAATAGGATCAATACCAGTACGTTTGTTTGTTGTCTAATAAGACTCGGTAATAATAAATCTTGTGACCCGAGGTTTGATTGTGCTAATTCCAAAGTCGTGATAAACCACTTAATGTGTCTTTGACATATGACCGAATAGCATCTTTATCAAAGCTTCGATGCTTAAAACGCATTGTTAATACTTATTTGAGTATTAACAATGCGTTTTTAGCTGGTGCTTAGCCGGTTTGATAGGTACTACAATATGTAGCAGGTACAAAAACTGCCTTGCCATCACCGCGAAATCCAATATTTTTGACAAGTTGAATGCAATTCATTTTTGATTCCAAATAAAATGACCATAAACTTATCAATAAACAAATTGACAACACATTTGTGATTGCTCGGTCGATATTTTCCTTCTATCAGAGTAAAAAAAAAACAATTTGGCAGTAGAATTAACCAAGACTACACATCTCATAAGGACAATAGCATGCTGTGATTGTGATCATCATCATCTCAGCCCACTGTTGGACGTAAGCTTCCCTCTAAGAGCGCCATAGAGTACGTTCTCCCGCTTTTTCATCCATCCACTGCCAGACATCTGCCTAAGGTCGTCGGTCCATCGAGCTGGGGGGCGTCCTAAACTACGTTTGTTTGCCAAGGCGTGGTTCCACTCGAGTACCCGTTTACTCCAACTTTCATCGGTTCTGCGACAAATGTGGCCAGCCCACTGCCACTTAAGCTTGCTACATTTAAGACTATGTCCTTCACTTTAGTCCATTGCTAGATGATCTCGTTTCGGATTTTATCACTTAAAGAAATCCCGAGCTTGGACTTTCCCATAGCTCGCTAAGTGACATGGAGTCGGTGGGCCAGCTTTACTGTCATGTTCCACGTTTCGGCTGTGACTGTATGCTAAGCAAAAAGTATCGCTGTTCGCACTGATGATGACTTGAATTGATAGGATTTTCGAAAACATCACATCCCAATAAATGTAACTTTTAGATACGATAAAATTCAAATTGAGCAGAAGTTATCGCTTTATTAACAATATCGCCACCAGAGCTAGATGTCATATTATCAGACACAAACAAACGTTTTTTGATTTTGAAAGACATAGATCTTAGTCTAACTGAGTTGTGGAGCAAGCAAGCGTGAAACGCTTGTAAAAAGCACTCTCAATAGGGCTTGATTAGCGATGATTGGTACGGGGGGAGGGAAGGGACCAAGGATGTCTACTAACTATTATTTTTAACTCCAGCACGATCTATCTGTTTGACACTTTCACTGCGGTTGGTAAAATATAATCAATGAATCTCGTTATCATTTATCCTAGTTACTTAGTTTTAGCTTAAAGATAGTTATTAACGTGTATTAGTAGTCGGTAAATTCTGTCCAGCCAGACATTTCTGACAATATTATCGACGTAATTGGGGTATTTGATTTAATTACTCTAAACCTGAAATGATCTCCGCTATACTTATTCTTATTACAATTGAACTAACACTAACAATTATATCGATAAAGTTAATTTATAGCTAGAAGAAGATGCACGATAATTTGGTGATGTAAAAATCGTGCTACCAATCAATATTATAGTAAACCTTATTATTATATTAAACAATAGGCAGCCCTATCCGCGAGTGACCCTTCCACTGAATTAATTATTCAAAGTACGTAGTTGGACGGTCGCGCGGTTTCAAGATGCTGTTATCAAAATGTTTGTTAAATTTCTAGCTCTGTGACGTGAATTTTGATTTTTCAATAATTGTTTTGTTATTTAACTTTTTTATTTCAGAAATTTGGTCATCTGTCAGAACACAAAACAAAAGTACATCAAGGGCTAAGAAAGCGGTAGTGGCAATTGGCGTACTCAGAAAAGATAACCAATGGGATAGACTTGTTGTTACGTGAAAATAAAATGCCGAATTGCGGCCTCAGAAGGCCTACAACAAAAGTGTTTCCGATCGTTCAGACATATTAACATAATAAATTAAAATTAGTTAAATAATTTATCATTATTCATAGCGATACGTGCAATATTCTGATATTCATACAACAAAATACCTGCACTTCAAACACACTGGATAGCTCCGCGCCCTCTCCTAACAAAGAGCTGTAAACTCAAAGAGAAAGAAGCCCATATTAAAATTTCCTTGAGAATAATCCGAACACAACACAATATCAAAATTTAATATCATTCTAATCTTAATTCTCCTTATTAATGTTGCCCAAGGAGGGTCTGCGCCTTAACGCTGAAAAGCTTCAAAGGGAGTTCAACCTTAATACGTTGTAACGAAGTTGAAAATTCAAGAGCGGTTTTAAAGAGGGTTGTAAGGATTTCTCGAGAAAGCAGGTAAGTTCAAAAGATAACGTTGTCTATTCGAAAATATGGCTTAATTAGGTCGGATCGAGATTTGGGCGGGATCTTTGAGGTTGTTAGCATAATCAGTCGGTAATTTTTGAGATAGGAAACAGCAAGAAATGTTAAGGCAGATTCATGTAAAGGATGTCCAAATAAATGTGCACACTTTGCCATGGTTTTGGATTTGTTGTCTGAATGTCATAAGCTGAAAATCGAATTTGAGATTCTTTGCATACCTAGGTACCACTCACAGCGCGTAGGGTCTGCCCATCAAATACAGATGATATCCGAAATCATATGAATATCAAAAAATAACATTCTTCTGTGTCACACCTTGACCCGATTTATAAAATACTAGCTGTGCCCGCAACAGGACTACAGAATGTTTGCTATGACACATAACGCAAACCATTCAAATAAAAAACAATATATTTAAAAATATCACACAGTAACATTTAACCGGGATAAAAAGTATTCTATATGTTAATCCAGATCATACTCTATATGTGTGCAAAATTTCATCTAAATCCGTTCAGCCGTTGACGCGTGATCGAGTCACAAACATCCAAAAATCCTGTGAGGATGTTTAGATATTTGAACTTTCGCATTTATAATATTAGTGGGATCTTTGTATAAATGAACCCAAATCTGATTTCGAATCTGGGTCTATTTCGCTAGTAATCCTAGAAAAAATATGTTTTATCAAAATATATTAACCCGATTTACGCCTCAAAACAAAGTAAAATAGACTACCGTGTGTGTCCAGAGGACATTCTTTAATTAAAAGCCGAAAAACCCATGATGGATCGCGCCCCTAATTGATGGGTGGCCGCTCATTCAAATATTTAATCACATTTACTTTTTGCGGTGATCCGTTTTAAGTAATATGTTTGTTTTAACACTGTCTGATGTGGGTACAGTCGACAGGAAAAAGCAGGGGAAAAGGCTTTTGTAGTGGGTCGCAATAATGAGTAAGCAAAGTGAGTACTTAAGCACACTTACACTGAACATTATCTTAATAATAGTATATGTTACCTAGCAACTACTAACGTGAGGTACTTACAATGCAATTAAACCGTTAAACGTTAACCGTTATTCAGCAACTCTACCTTTAATTTTGGAATACTAAAATAATATTTATTTTTATTTGATTTCTTGGAGATCCTTCTTAAAACAAATAATTCTAGATAATAGAAGATCATATCATTACACGAGCCTTCCATAAAGCTATCGCCATTTTTCCTGTTTTTAGGGTTCCGTACCCAAAGGGCAAAACGGGACCCTATTACTGAGGCTCCGCTGTCCGTCTGTCTGTCTGGTTGTCTGTCTGTCCGTCTGTCACCAGGCTATATCTCATGAACCGTGGTAGCAAGACAGTTGAAATTTTCACAGATTGATGTATTTTTCTTGCCGCTATAAAAACAAATACAAAAAAAACAGATTAAAATAAATATTTAAGGGGTGCTCCCATACAACAAACGTGATTTTTTGGCCGTTTTTATAGATAATATAAATGCAAATAAGGAAATCCTAAAAATGACTTATTATGCCCTATGCCAATCTTTAATAACCTACGGTATAGAAGTCTGGGGCGGTGCCGCGAAAACCCAACTCATTGAAGTAGAGCGCGCGCAGCGAGCACTTCTAAAGGTTATTTATTGCAAACCCTTCTTATATCCAACTCTTGACCTCTACAAGATTAGCGAAGTTCTTTCAGTCAGACAGTTATTTGTGCTTTATATGGTTTTAAGACAACACTCACTAACTAACGTGACCCAGCAGGATAAACATCGCCGAAATCATCTTGTGGTCCGTTCAGAGCCCTGTAAAACAGCATTTGCAAAGAGATTTTTTGCATTTTTGGGACCGTACCTATACAACAAGTTACACCAAATACTCAATATTTACGATGACAACAAATGGGCATGTAAAGGTAAACTTGTGAAATACCTGATGTCTCTTAATTATATGGATACCGAACAGTTACTTCAGATTATGAAATAAAAATATACACACGCACACACACGCACACACACACACACACACACACACACGCTATTTTGTTTATATCCACTTGTCTTAAAAACTGTAATTAATGTAGTAGTATTCTTACCGCATTAGCTATGTTTTTCATTACAATAATTGCTTTGTAATAACGGCTGGGGCCTGGTGACCTGTAATACGGGTCTCTGAACCTACACAGGCACAAGTCTCCCACGAATGACTTATTTATATTTTTATAAATAGGGATTCATTGTTATCATGTAATGTATCAATTTGTGGTGAGAAATAAACAATTTTATTTATTATTATTTATATAATGGTACGGAACCCTTCATGCGCAAGTCCGCCTCGCACTTGGCCGGTTTTTATCTTTCAAAATATTATAAATCCTATTTTTAAGTGCAAAAAAAGATGTTTTCTTTCACTGAGATAGCAGTTGCAGCAATATTCAGTAAGAGTTTGTGGTATTTAGGTTTCACACATCAAAATCAATACTCGTTCGACGAAAAATATAACAAATTCGCTACCAAAAATATTTGATTCAAAATTAAAATGAAACTGAGTTAATAAACCGTGCACATTCAGTTAGAAACGCGAACGCAATGTTTTCAAACTGGAAAACGTCATGAAAGTCAATCAACAACAACAAAAGGTGCATCGGGATAAGGTGGGAGGCGCCGGGACCCGGGAACAAAACCGGGAATATTAAAGAACCCATCTCGGAACAATGCCTCGATGACAAAACTCTTACTTTGAACTCGGTCTAATCGCGGGTAAAACTTTATTTTCTGATGCGCGGGTTTCGCGTTGCTGACATAGTATTAGATCTCTTAAAAATTAGGTATGTTTTCCACAAAACATTTTAAGCAATAAGTCCGAATTTACATTTTCATTTTAAAATCAGTAGAACCCTTCATTATCTGAGCATTTTTTTTCCTTTTGCCTACTTATATTAATAGTGTTAGTTTCTATCATTTGTGTAACGTGTTTGTAGTTCTACAAAGCTACAAGATTTATAAGGCCAGCGCTCTCTGCTACTAGCACAAAAAAAGTATCCAGAAAAATGTTAAATGGGACTATCACTGTGCCAATAGCTAGCCAGCTGGTCTCGCTTTTTCTCGATATCTGTAAAACATAACTTATATTATTACATATTCATATTGAAACTATATGCGTAATGTAAATTTTTCTCATTATCTGCATCAATTTCTCCTTTCATCTACAGTTATTATAAGGACAACTAAATTGTACGTCTTTAAACATCAACTGAGCTGTGTATGGTGACCCAAAAGACTACTAATCTAGTAACGTGGTGTATTTATTATTTATTTTCTCTATGGTGGTGTCAAATGCATCACCCTTAACAGGAGTATCCCTAACCACGGTTCTGCACGGTGGTGGTTAAAACACAAAGAGCCACCGTTTTGTACGCGAAGGGTAATGAAAAACATGGCTCCTGTCGGCTTCGGCTTGCCCCTTTGTTGCGTCTCCTAATTCCTAGCTTAATGAGTTATTGGCAAATGTGAGGATTTATTTTACCATGTGTGTTGAACTAATTTTGCGGATTCAACCTTATAAAATATAAAACCTATTAACTATGCAATTAATTTAATGATTGTGTTATTAGCATTGCATTTTTTTCTGTCAGAAATTATAAAAATACAAAAGTCTGAATCACCTTCATTGAAATAATCTATGAGACTTAAAATTATTTTATATCTAAGTAAGTAAGAAAGTTCTGTCTTCGAAATTCCTTATCCCAGATATTTTTTTTTTCAAGCTATATAGGAAATTGAACACTGGCGTAACGATACACTAAAATAGTGCCATTACATATGACTACAGCAAAAACTACTGAAATAATACCTAAACCATACAACTGGTATTCTGAAAAAACCATTATACATTTTATAAAAGGTTTTTTTTTAATATAAATATTGGCAACATCACACATTGCTCTGATCCTTTGGTAAGTAGCTAAAGCACTTGTGCTATAGAAATCAGAAACAACGACGGTACCACAACACCCAGACCCGAGACAATATAGAAAAGTTCGTTTTCTACATTGACCCGACAGGGGATCGAACCCGGAACCTTAGAGATGGCGACGCCTTAAATAGTCCGGCGTGCTCGCCTCTCGGCTACGGAGGTCGATTTGTCTATTTAATACTTTTCATATATTAATAAAATTTCTATTTCTACGAATGTTCTTCATTTCAAATCACAGTTTCCTTTCAAGACAATACTTGAGTACGGTGTTTCGGTGATACATCATGCGCGGAACAATGGCGATCGAGAGCCGACTGCCGCTTGCGCATATACTCCGACTGAGCAATCTTGAGTGTTGATAGACTGGTGCTTGTCCCTGTCGGAGGAGTTTGGCGATTATCATGGCAATCTTTACTTTATCTACTCATGAACAGAGACCGGATGCTTTGTCCGAACCACTGTCTAAGATATTTGAGTCAAAAGGTCCTATTTTTGCTTAACTGGTTTTCGACGTCCTTGAATCTTCTTTTTTTTTTTAAATATTGGACAACATCACATACATTGCTCTGATCCTAAGGTAAGTTGCTAATGCACTTGTGTTTTATAAATCAGAAACAACGACGGTACCACAACAGCCAGACCCGAGACAATATAGAAAAGTTCGTTTTCTACATTGAACCGATCGGGGATCGAACCCGGAACCTCAGAGATGGCGGCGCCTTATATAGTCCGGCGTGCTCGCCTCTCGGCTACGGAAGTCGTCAACCTTAACCTCCTCAACTCGCTCCTCACTTCCATAATCCTTCCATATCCTCCGTAGCCGAAAGGCGAGCACGACGGACTTGGGCGCGTCGCCATCTCTGAAGTTTAAGGTTCGATTCGCGGCCGATGACTTGGGTCTGGGTGTTGTGGTACCGTGGTTGTTTCTGATTCCTATAACACAAGTGCTTCAGCTACTTAAAGCTTAGCATCAGAGCAATGTTTGTGATGTTGTCCAATATCACTTCGAATTCGCTTTATCGACGATTAATAATTTGTACAAGCTCTGTAAGAAAATAGAGTCTATGTTTGTTTGTACTGCTTAGGTGATACGCACACTTTAACACTGAAATAACCTTATCGACATAAGTTATGTGAACCCTTCACAGAAAAATAGAGGGGTTTGTACTTTAGCTTAGCGCTACGCTTAGGACCTTAGGTGATATTTAGAACGATGATATTTGCGTTTTCTTACATAATCATAGAATAAAAACATTGGATTTATGTAAAATAATCAAATTAAGACGATTTTTGCAATGCAATCATGTAGCATCGTCGTAACTAAGATGGCAAAACTTTAAAAATCCACGTTAAAACTTGTAAGGTGATGTGGCTCCATTACTCATTGTAAAAGTTGCTTTATTTAGGCAGTAGAATCATCACCAAAAATAAACTTTCAATAGAACTTTAATTATAGCTCTCTAATATACAAATCGAACTTTTCTAAATTTTCCTGGGTCTGAAAGACGTTCACGCTACAAACGGAAAGATCTTAATTCCTTATTTCGAGATCCTAACATTGGAGTATCTGATGCATTGAGTAATAAAGAAAAACACAAAGTATCAAAACCGTTGAATCGCACTAGATCCTTGAGTCCGCTAAATACTATGTTATAAAGCAACCGACAATGTCCTGTGGTCAATACAAACCTTTTCATAATGCGAAGACATACACCACCGCTTCTTTCCCACGACTTCTCTAAACAATAGTAGACTACCGAAAACATTGACAAAATATTGCACAAACGTATGTACTTAAAACTCTCAAAATGGTCTGTATTTCTATTGAAAAACATTCAATATCGTTTAGCAGGGAAGTATATTGTCACAGAATATCATACAATGACCCTTTGTCGAGAATAAGTCCAAACATATGCTCTGCTATTATCTCAAGTTTAAGGTCAACCTTTTTGGTTAACCGCAAGATTTAGTGGGTGACATTAAATTCTGATCGATTTGACGTGTTTAAATGGATTTAAAGTATCGTGAGAACGTGTAGGGGTGTTACAACACTGTATTGTAATAACGATTCTATACTGTTAGAGATCAAAACAGATGCAAAGAATCTATTGTTTTTTGTTTGGAGTTACTTAGACCTTTACTTTTAAGTTACTACTTACATAAATAAAATACCCTTCATCATTTGACGACCGTCGGGTGTAGTGGTTCGCGCTTCAGACTACAATGCCTGGCGGTTGCGGGTTCGAATCCCGCAAGGGGCAAATGTTAGTGTGATGAACACGAGCATTTATACCTAAGTCGAATGTTTATAAACGTATTAAGTACAATCAGTTATCCTATAAAAGCTGTGCTTAGGTTGGAGCTAGATAATTGGTTGGCTAGCTAATATGAAAATCTGAGTGCGTATTAGAAACTCTAGATTACTTTTAAAACACTACACAACCCTTTTTATGACAAAGAACATCAAAATCTCAAAAAATATAAGTGGCCTTACTATAAAAAAATAGACTAGGGTTAAACGCTTCTATAAAATTAGTCAACCAATTTGAAATGTTGACACATCAGACATGCGAGACATAAGTATTATTAACAAACATTTCAAATTGGTTAACTAATCTTTAGACAAGTGTTTAACACTAGTCTATCATTTTGTAGTAAGGCCAAATATGTTCAGTATTAATTTTACCTCGCGGTAAACCTGGAAACGACCACAAAAGCATACACATCGTAAAAAAAGTGTGTAATCCATGTTACACGAAGCCGATCACAAATGCATATCGATTGCAGGCTATGAATAATTCACCAAGTCAGAGAGCGCATCACGCACGTACGGCACAATTAAAGAGGAGCAATATCAATTAGCACTGACTGTACTAACCACTGAGGTCAAACATTGAAACTGGGGGATAGTGAGAATAAGCAAAAATGTTAATACATTTTTAAAAAACCGGACAAGTGTGAGTCGGACTCGCGCACGAAGGGTTCCGTACCATTTAAAAACGGCAAAAAAAACATGATTGTTGTATGGGAGCCCCCTTATATATTTATTTTGTTCTGTTTTTAAGTATTTGTTGTTACAGCGGCAACAGAAATACATCATCTGTGAAAATTTCAACTGTCTAACTATCACGGTTGATAAGATATAGCCTGGTGACAGACGGACAGACAGACAGACGGACAGCGGAGCCTTAGTCTTTTTTTTAGCCTAACGGAAACCTAAAAAAAAACATCTTTTCTGAGCCTAGAGGTATCTATCTGCATGACGGACCTCTCCGCACTGGCCCGTAAGTAAAGTATAAAATTTACTAAATATGACATTAACATAAAGTATATAATTTATGTCAATATCATGATCGCGAAGTAAGGAATTAAAGTCTTTTTGTTACTAGTTACCAGACAATGCCAAGAGCAATACAGCTATATCACAGATTCGAGCCAATTTAGAAATGTTCGTTTTCTGTATTGGCCCATATAATCGGGATTTGAATCCGGGACCGTTTGTGTTCAAGGCATTTGCTGTGCCACTATGCCAACTGGGTTCACTAAGTATTCTGTTACAGCACAAATGCCTACTTCCCGTGCTTTAAAATATAGTTTCGATCCGGCTCCGGTATCAAAAACGGTTTCTTGTATAAGACTTCTGATGACAACATATTTTCAAAAAAATAGTAGCATAATTAGAGTTTACGAGAATACCATTTTTGATATAATATTTACTGGTACCGGATTACTGGTACCGGATAGTTTCATAATCCACCGGAAACAATTTATCTACTATAGGTATTATCAGTAGTAGGGTTTCGATCGACAGAAGAATACTTAAATGCACCATTCCGATCCCGATAAAAATTCAATGCCATTTGGTAACTTTTTAAAAACCGCTTCGCTGTCCTCTCGCCCCTCGGCACTCACTACTCAGCAGACATTCGAACTAAAACTATTCCGGGGGAGGTAAAAAAATTGATATTTTATTGCGTCCGGGGTCCACTTTTCTGCCATATTTTATTCTGTTTTCGTCGGTCGCTGTGGTTTGTTTTACTGTTGGGTTGCGGTCTTTGGCTGCGACCTTTTTGGTAAACTCATCCCTAAAATAAAGAGTGTAAGATACCAACTTTTTTTTTTGACACTTTATGGTGTTTTTTTATAAAGTTGGTAATGTGATGTGTGTCTCGCCACGCACGGATGACTAGTATATCATTTTCTTTGTACAAATGGCTTCCAGTATCTTTTGTAGCGGCCTAATCTGGTAAGAAAATAAACAATGGGGTCGGAAGGGGGATCAAGGGGGTCTGTAATTTACATTCGGTTTGACAAAACTCACCGCGAATGCTTCACTGGTTATCATTATGAATAACTTTAGTGAAAGGCTTGAGGTTTATGGGTTTTTTATCTTTGAAGTATAAAGATAATTTAATAAGATTCATTTAGTGTAGAAAGTTCGTCCTGCTGTCTAAAATTTCCATGCCCTACTGAAATACTTTTATATTTTGTAAGAAGTAACATAAAAGTGGACGGACAGTGTACATACACATTATCGTATCTCCAAATTGTCTTTTCAGACATAAGTTCCTATTAATATGTAATCTCCAAAATTGTACAAAAAATCACTGAGTAGGTTCTTACTGTATTAAGTTTCGATTACTAGCTGGGTAAAGTATACCAACGAACTGTCAACCAATATTCTGAATGGTCCGAAGTTTCAGATTTTTCAGACTGCTACAATTATTTCAAACTTGCTTATTTTTATCATAGCATGATACTTGTTTTTATCATTTTAATTATTTTATTACGTTAAATGGTATACGCGAATAATGTATTTAAATTAATTTTGATTGTACACCCTAGTGGCAGGCAGGTCACGGTTAGTTCTAAGCATGACATTTTATAAGACCCTTGTTGTATATCTGTGTTCCACAATAAAGAGTTATGATTATGATAATGTACTTTTACTATTTATTATTTATCGACCTACCGTCTTATTTTTTGATTTCCATAACACCAGTGCTTTAGCAACTTATCTTAGGATCAGAAAAATGAATGTGATGTTGTCCAATATTTATTTATTTATCTATGACGTGTAAGCATAGTCCAAAGGTCTATGCCCAAATGTCAAGTGAAATATTATTATAAATAATAAGTGTATAATAATTACACTTAAACTAAATAGACAAAACAAACTTAAAAAATAAGACAGACTCCAATGCTTTTATAAATCTTATTAGAATATGAGAAGAAATAAAAGAAATTAATAAAAGGTATTCACAGTTAATTGCACTATCAACAATAATTAGAAGCTGCTAATCAACTTGTATAGTAACAACTTTTTTGTATTTATATTGCATAATTAAGTACAGCTATCTACTCCATTTTTTGGTAGGAACGGGACAGCTTGATCTGTTGATTATTTCTAAAAAAGCGTTAACAAAATCAATTTGTGTAACCTATCTTTTATTTCTGTGCTGTACCTAACTTTGGAAACAAATTACCTATGAAGGAAGGCATTTATTTATTTTTAGAAATCAGGTCCTAAAGGTTAGGATACAAAAACTTTATGCATACTAAAATTTAACATCCCTTAGCACCTGAACTAACCCTTTACGGCTTCAATAAAAGCAACTGGGAATCGAACCCGGGACCGTCATAAATCACCCATCGTAAAACACCCACTAATGTCGCGTTGCTTACAGCGAATTTCACGCTTGACCAGCCTTGTTAATACCGCCAAAATTGCTTCTTTGAGAATCGATTCTGTTATGGTTTCGTGTGTCGTTACGATTAAGTACGGAAAATCGATTAGCGACTCTCTTTTGTTTTGTTTAATTCATGCGCCAATTTGTTTAGTGTACAGTTGCAGAGAAAATTGTTTCATAAAGTCTTTCTTGAAGAACCGATTGGTGGCGTGGCAATTCGCCATTCGATTGCCGGTTCGAGTCAATTCAGAAAACGAGAGTTTTGATGTCGTGGGAGGTAACCAGACGAAAACATTTTGTGGTACCTAGTGTGCTTTGTTTTGTATGGTTATGTTGCCTATGTTGCTTTCATAGAAAAAGTAAATAAATAACTGCCACAACGTCTAAACCTGTTGTCTCAATCTGCTTGAAGCACTTAGGCCCTGTTTTAGGTTTATTCCGCCTGTTACTACGTACTGTATTTTTATTAAGTAGGCCATTGGATCACGTATTTTATGTATATATTAATTTTGCTTTTAAAAAAATCTTATCTGTTGTCTAGCCCCATACTTAGCAGTTTGTACTATGGTGACTAGCTAACAGATAAACATTATTAAATACATTTAATAAACGTATAACGACTTTGGTATGGTCATCACTAGAGATGCCGCGAATAGTCGAATACCGATTAATCGCCATTCCCTATGGCGAATAGTCGAATAACTCGCTATTATTATTCGACATAAAGAAAGTAACATAAAAAATATAAATTTCTTATCAAATAATAAATAATATCACGTTTGTAGGATCATATACTTGCCTACAGCTGTAATCTATAACCTTTTCAAGATTATGTATGAGAAAAGAAAATAAAGTATAAATATCAGTTTCTCATTATACTGATTTACATTGTGAAATGCTGGCAACCCTTTTCCTGTACACAACTATTTTAAGGGGAATAATACCCATTGAGGTATAATGTATTAGCGTACTAAAGAACACATCTCGAACTAAATATTTCAGCCAAACATTGTAGTCCAGAGGACTACAAAGCTTCAGTCAGTGTCAATAATTGAAGATGTCAAAACTGCTTCTTGATTGTTCAAATACTACAATGCTTGGCTGAAACATTTAGTAAGAGATGTGTTCTCCAGTACGCTAGTACAGTCAACAGCACGTCGACCTACCCCAAAAGTCAAAAATTCTCCAATACATTTTCAACTTTAAGCCATTATGTATAGAGTTCATTTTCAAATGAGAAAATTTGACATTTTGTGGTAGGTCGACGTGCTCTTGTCCGTACATTATACCTCAAAGGGAAACCTCGTGTTTGTTGCTTATAAAAAAGTGATTATTTTAACTTAATAGTTTTTTAATATTCAGTGAATGTCGAATAATAGACATTGTTATTCGGTATTCGACGAATAACAAAAAAAATGACGAGTAATGCCGAATACCGAATAATAGCGAGTATTCGCGGCAACACTAGTCATCACACAAACATTTTGCTCCTTGCCGGATTCGATCCCGCAACCGCCTGGTTTTGTATTCCAGATTGCAAACCAATATACCTGAGGGTCGTCAAATAGTTAATTAGTCTGAAGTCTAAAATTTTAACATTAAAAATACTGATTCCAAAAGGCTATCACGAGTGTCATCAAATTTTAGTTAATTAGACTGAAGTAAAAAATAAAAATACCCAAAAGGCTAATCATCGAAACATTGAAACAGGCCTAGCCCCCGGCAAAGTCGCGGCATACCGGCTAGCATCTCACCCGAGAGCGTTCACCCCTGACCCGACCGCTGGTCATCTCGAGACGTCTGCCGTCCTGCTCGCACTCACACCACACCGCATAAGTCGGTGCCGCTCTAGCGGTGCACGATTCGATCGCCGCTGTGGATCCGGGTGTCCTCAGAATTGCACTCGGCAATGCGGTACGAGAATTGTGGATTATATTTTTTGATTAAAATTTGGTTTGTTTATGTTATTTAAACTATTTGGTTTTTTTGAAAGACTTTTGAAATATCTTTATAAGAGGATAATAACATAGGTAGCCGCCACAACAAAATTGGTGTGATTATGGAAACAATCAATAAAAAATAAGACTTATGTGCGTCGTATGTACGTTAATTTCTTCGCGATGTATTTTTTTTTTAATTGCTTGTAACGATGAAATAGTAAATGCAATACAAGAAACGTTATAATTTTATGATAGATAGATATAATGTAGGTACTGCACTATCATCTGTCATTGGGGTCAATATCCACTGATCAAAAAGGGTATGTTGCATTTAATGTACTAATTACTAATATAGTTTTATTGAGGAATTTAAATATAATGTTGTCATTGCTAGTTTATTCTTCATAATCATATTGTTTTAAAACAAAAACACAACATACCTTCTTCTTTGTTTAGGGTTCGGTGCCCAAAGGGTAAAACGGGACCCTATTACTAAAGCTTCGCTGTCCGTCTGTCTGTCTGTCTGTCTGTCTCTCTGTCTGTCAACAGGCTGTATCTCATGAACCGTGATAACTAGAGATTTGAAATTTTGACAGATGTATTTCAGTTGCCGCTATAACAACAAATACTAAAACACAGGATACAATACATATTTAAGGGGGCTCCCATAAAACAAACGTGATTTTATTGCCGATTTTATAGAAAATGGTACGGAACCCTTCGTGCGCGAGTCCGACTCGCACTTGGCCGGTTTTTTGAAGTTGTTGAAAAATAGGTCTATCTATTTACATGCGTTATAAATATGTTAACAAAGGTAGATTTCTAAGCCAAAAAATTGCTCGTCAGATTCCACTATCCGTGTACCACAGAATAATCGAAACTGGGAAGATGTTCACTGTTGCGGCATTACCTGCCCGCGCACACATGCCGCAAGCGCGCACTACCGCGTGTCCACGTGTGCTCAAACCGGGACAGCTCGAACATAGGCAAGGGAATTTTTAAAACAAAAAACTGCCACCAAATAGACAACCGTAATAAAGAGTCAATGTTTTAACTCGACGCTGACTACGCTCATACATGCCGAAATGAAGAAGAAATTATATATTTAAAGAGGCAAAGTTCTCTTATAAAGAAATCAAGGTGTACAAGAAAGTTAACTATGTATATACCTACCTACCTTATTATACGAAAATAAGTACAATATAGGTATCGGAATCGGGAAAATCAAGAATCAGAATCAGAATTTTTAGTTATTTTTAGTAAGATAAAAAATTAGATCACTATACTGAAAAATTTGCCCTCACGATTGAGAAGACGTTTTGATTCCCAGGCTTATAGGTGTGGTGAGCTTAGGCGTAACACAAGACTACGTTATAGGATAGCAAACAGGCGTCCCAAACATTCAGATTTTTTTTATTAAAAAGGGACGTCCCTGTACTTCAAGACGTATGGTCACATTGCTAGAATAGCGGGGCGATTGTCAATTGTTACTTGTTAGCAGTGTTATAATCGGTGCTTTTCCCGGTTGTTTGCTTGTATTTGTGTTTTGGTTGATTACGTTTACTGATGACGTCATTGTTGAAATTATAATTAGACTACCTAAATATCTAAGCGGAGAGGTATGTTAACAGTTTGACTATTAATTAATTTTGACCAATCAATAATGCATAGTGGAAATATTAATTAAAATGCCAATTCATAGGTTCAAAGCTACATTATTTTATTGGTAAGACAGACAAAGGATGGTGTAGGTAGGCTTACTAACAAGTCAATTCATCGAATCAAAGTAATTAATGTAACGGTGGATTTAATTTTGTATGGGACATTCTATGATTCCACAGTTGCGCTAACGAGCTTAATGAGACACTTCTAGTGGCCAAATAAAAACAACGGCTTTACAAATTGTTGATCCACAAAAAAAAAACAATAGGCTTATGACAAAAAATAGGGGCCTTTGATTGCCCCTTTGCCCTAAAAACGTAAGGTACTGTACATCACTAAATACCACAAATAACAGCGTCACTAGTTGTAAATACCACTATAACATCTCCGACGCCAAATCTAACAAAGAATGTTTAACTTGACTCGACATAAAAATATTCTTATAACACAGACATTACACTGACAAAACCTCCACAATTTATTAATAAAAGCTTCAGATAATAACACCCGCTTAAAAATGCACCACATTAAATAAAAACCCCTTTACTATAACAACAAGGTGACCATTCCCCCGCAGTCGACAGAACGGTCCCGTATAATTACGTGGTCCCTACTTGCGATGGGGACAAATGACGTAATGATTTTTATGTGATTTTCACGCATCACTACTTCGTGCGTTACTTCGAGAATGCCATTACTGTTGGACACTAAAGCTGATACTAATGACCATTCGTGCAAGCATTTATTTTGTTGAACTATTAAAAACCTTACATTTAAATGAAAAATAAAAAAAATTAAATTGTGTAAATTGTAAAAAAATTACAACAAACAAAGTAAAACATTTACCTGATTGAGGATTTAAGTAATGAGATGCATGATTTATTTATTTATTAATTATACAAAGACAAGTTATCAGCACAAAATAATACTTTACTACCAAACTACTTATAGTTAACATAGAGTATTTTCATTTTTGTGTATTGTTGTTTAAACAGTTTTCTACATTAACATGGATAGATTTTATTGTAATTAATGATTCCATCACAACATCAACTATTGTCATTTGTCTACCACATCATAAGCCATGGCATAACGAGAGCGAAATATTTTCATTCGTTAATTAAAAGGGAATCCTGCATAAACAATCCCCTGATATGGCACCATTGATCCACGCAAAGTTGTTTTAAATAACTATTAATTTTTAGTTCAACGCCATCTAGCGGATTACGCCCGTACTAAAGCCGAATAGACGTGATGTGCTAATTGGTTATGCAAATTGTTGTCTCCCTTCTTTCGACTATCTCTTTTGTCATTTCGATTATGATATAAAGCCTTTATTGTAAACTGATTGTAGGTCACGTTGAATAAAAGACACTTAAAATATGTAAAAAATCGCATTGTAATAACTATGTAAGCTTAATACACAAGCAAAAGGCATTGGGCTTACTTTTACTCGTCTGTGGTAATATTTGTATACTTACCTACCGTTATTATTTAACATCTTGAGTATGGTTTAATCCTATAATAAACATCATTTATTCATAGTCATGGAGAATTGGTATGTCGGAGTTAATGGAGAAAAAAAATACAATATTTATTAAAATAAAATCAACTTTTTAACAAGACGTATTACCTACCCAAGCCCCAATGTAAATCATTACACTGATCTAGTTATTTTTTTTATTGGGATTACGTTTCGTTTGTCTGATAAAAGTTGTTGCATATTATTTGCTTCTAAATCACCAACTACAAGGTTTTTTTATGTGGAACCTTAAAATTTGTAGCTCACCTCATAGTTTAACAAATAGTCTAATTGTGCTAATATCAATTAGTTTTTCCTGTAAATTTGTATTTTTTGTGTGGTGTGCAATAAAGAAAACCCAATATCTATACAATAATTATTATCTTGCTTCTTTTGGTTTTAAAACGCAAAAATTGTCCGCAATACAACGCACTCTCACTGCGACTGTACGTACCGGTTTGTCGAGTGACGTCAAACGTGTGGAGTGACTACGGTAATTTCGTCGCTTCTCTCATCGGGGGGTGTAACTCAGTGGTAGAGTGTCTGCTTCGCATGCTGAAAGTCCTGGGTTCAAATCCCAGCACCTCCACAATGAATCTTTTTTGTTTTTTTGATAGCTTTTTTTAAAATTTATTATAGTTATCAGTTTATTATAGTTTTTTTTTCAGTTACTAAAATAAAAGTAACAATGTTATGGTTTTATTTTACTTAGTCCATGGTTTTACTTAAAGTTTTTGCTTGCTATATTTTTTTTTATTTCCTGTTCTTTATTTGAAATTAAAATAATTTAATGTTTAAGAACAATAAGTGTTTCTTTCTGAATCCGATAGAGCATAGCATGATACGGCACACGTCCACAATTTACTATAATTATATCCCGTTTTAGATTTTTAACCACAGTAACCACTGATTGACGTGCAGCTGTTTTACTCCATTCCCCTAAAAGCATTTTTTTTAAATATTTATTTTCCTATTCATTATTGCTACTTACCGAGGTCTATTAAATCTGGTTGTAATAATAGGAGATTTGCTCGGAAAAAACAGAATACCTATAGTAGGTGGTTTATTTCCTTTTTTGGCCAACAAACAAACTTACCCTCTAAAAACCTTATGTTCAACTACTTAGGTTGGTACATACCAAATCAAAACGTGTAAGCAAAAAGTAGACAGGGGAGAAAATTGTGTATTCCTACTAGACAATATTATTTAAGTGTCTTTATTTATTAATTCGCTATTTATTAATTATTCAGAATGACAAAAGAATTGGAAACTCCATAAAATAACATAATTATGCATATACGAGTAAATACTTAGTACGATCAACTCAGTTTGACATTTCAGAAACAAGATCTTCAGAGATGGTGAAATCAAGTCCGGTGTGCTCGCCTCTCGGCTGCGGAGGTCGTCGAGACCAGTTATTTTAGCGAAAATATAGTTTTCCTTGTAAATCTGTACTGTCCTTGTAAAATGTACTTGAAACAGTTGGTACTTCCAAGTCCTAACAAACCTAGTCTATATGAATATCGATCGGCCTTATTTGGGCTGCGTTCATTTGTTATTCCATTTGGGCTGGCATTTGGCGGCATCAAGTATTCAGAAGCCAGGCCGCCTAATGGGCGCCTTCAAAAACGACACCTGGTTGGTAGCTGACCTTTTGTTTACTGATACTATTCAAATTGAAGATTGTTAAAATGATCTTTGCTTTGTTCGATTTTATACAGTCAGGTAAAAAGGGAAAATTATTTCCAAACTTTAACCGTAAGTTACAGTTTAAGAATATCAAAACGTTTGTAAGGCGTAAACAAATACTTCGAATAATCCTCCATCATCATCATCATCACCAGCCTATATTAGTCCACTGCTGGACACAGGCCTCTTTAAAAGGAGGATTTTGCCATAATCGCCACGCTTGGCAGGTGGGTTGGCGACCGCAGTTTGGCCAATGGTGGAGAGGAGACGCTGCTGCCCGTCTTCTTATGGCGGTTCTCCTGTAGTCGCCTCTTAAGACACCCATAGGAAGAGAATAATCCTCCACGACCTCATAATAAGCAATACTGACACTAAGGCAATTACAAATAATTGTTGATTAAAATATTATTAAGAACCCTAATTGTGTGTAACGCAGCGGTAATTCGCGCTGAACGCAAAAGGTCCGTCATTCTATTTCTATATTTGCTAGTATCTGGGTGTGCTGGGTGACCCCCTGCCCAAAATAGGTATATTGTCTTGTCTTGTACCTTGTAATTGTAACACAAGGATGTTCATTTCTTACTTCGAAAACATGACAGTTGGGTATTGTGGCGAATACAACTAGCGGCACGGAAGTTAAGCGCTGGGTGAAAGATGCGCAGAAGACCATTACGATTACGTGAGTGAGGCTAGTCGCGTGCCGCGCCTGCACCGCTGGCCGTGATTGGTTGTTAGCTCCGCGTACACGCCTCTCTGATACGATGCTCGTCTCGTAAGATGCACAAAGCGATCCCCAAACTGCCCCAGCGCTCAAAATCGATGCCGCGTCGTACTGTTTTAATGTCATCATTAAATTGACGATCTCCGTAGCCAACGGCCGTAATTCGCCAGACGTCGTCGCCATCTGTTTGGTCCCGGGTTCGATTCCCGGTCGAGTCAATGTGGAAAACTAACTATTCTATTATTGTCTCTGGTCTGGGTGTTCTAGTACCGTCCGTTATTTCTGATTTCTATAACACAAGTGCTTTATTTATTTACTTTAGGATCAGGGCAATGTATGTGATATTGTCAAATATCTATTTATTATTTATAACGGCCCTTTAATGAAAAGTGGTTCCACGTTTCACCACTTTCAGATCTACAATATGTATCCCACGTGCCTCCTCGCCCCGCCCCCCTCGGAAATTGGCTCGCCGTACAATTTCCACGCCGTGCAATCCGCCGATCTAACGCCTATCTCCACCCCGCGCGCTTTGTCCGCTTCGGGCTCAAAAAATTAAATCCACTTCGTTTCCGAACGGATTTTCTGATTTCGTTTTTAAATTTTTAAAATGTGGAAATTGAATGTTTTTTTTGGTGTTATAATTTCTGACATGTGATGTGGAACAAAATACCTATCTGTGTTGCATTCAATTAAATTTACCAATCTACAAAACCTTTTATCTTTCTGTTTTGAACACAAAGGATTCATTACCTGGTCAGGTTATTTTCGAAAATACATCTGTATTAAGTGTGTCCTTCAGTTCGATCCAGCCCCTCTAGCATGTACAACAAAACACGATATGATACGATATGATATAGCGATTTATCGCATATTTTTTTGTCAAAATATGAACTTTTATCAAAAAAGCGAGCTTAACCGTGACGTCGCCGGCACGGACATGCTTACTGTTTCAATACAAGTTCAAGATGGCGGCTATGTTATCATATTTTGAAAGTAAATAGGCGATAAATCGCTATATCATATCGTGTTTTGTTGATCGTGCTACAGGGGCTGAGTTTTTTATTTGAAGTGCATGAACGAAATATTGAATAATATATTTAAACACCTGTACTAATATTTATAGCAATGTCACAGTAAAAGGAGTGGCAATAAATTATGATCGCGTTAATTCCCGTTTCATTGAGTTTTAAATTATGCAACGCGAAAGTTTTAAAAGTAATAATAGCAATGTCACAGATCAAAAATTTTGTAGAAAGGGCAGAATTTTTTTTTTACATAATAATCAGACCTCTGGTTAGTTTTAGCTGTCAAAGATTGCTTACTCGTCGCTACGGGGGCGACAAATTGCGGAGTCCCGCGGGAAATCTGTGGTTATTAGCTGTCAATCATCCCCCGCGTCGATCGCGTCACGCTGAGATTTTGGGGGTGATCATCTCTAGCCCTCAGACTGGGATTGAGCTTACAATAAGTTTATAAGAATACATGTGAGTCCGAAATATCCTACATAGTTTGCCATTCTTAAAACCATTTCATTCACTCATTGGTTAAAGGTTGTAAAACAATGAGGCACAAATATTTCAGCTTTATTACTTTTTTTAAATGCACTCGTCATTTTCTTATGGATATTTACTCAAAATGCATGCATTCTGTATCTATCTGTTTATTTCACTTATGAGATCGATAATATAACAGTTTTACAACACTTATCTTATACGTTTGTAAAAAAAAAATTGGTAACAATAAAACATGGACATAGACAAACATACATACAAAACAAGCAGAAAAACTTTCGCATTATCTATAATAGATACTACTATTTACAATAAGCATCTCCGTGCTTCAGAAGGCACGTTAAAAGTTGGTCCCGCCCGGCTAATATCGCTTGATATTGTTCGTGAAGCTTAGTCAGAGGCCTTAAGGCGGCTTGATTTAAATCTGACAGTAAGGTTTAGTCACTGGCCTTACAACACTCCTCCACAGATCCGCACTGGGCCCGCGTGGTAGAGTATAGCCCAAACCACCTCATAGTTGCGGTGAGGCCTGTGCTCTGCAGTGGGACGTATAAAGGCATACTTTATGTTTTTTTGTACTACAATAAAGTACAATTTTATAAGCTTTCACTTATTTTTTATATTTTTGATTTTATTTTGATTTTTGGATCACTAAAAAACTACTTGACTTTTAATGTACGACCTCTTTTGCTCGATACCTCCTCCTTACGATCCCAACCCTCCTAAAACTATCGAGCAATCACCATCACAATTAATAAACGTGTAATTTTCCAATTACAGGACGCGCGGCGACACGCCAGCGACAAATAGTCACGCTAGCGACAATTTGTCACGCTCACGTTCGGCGTCGATGACAAACGACGCACGCTAATTCTATCACTTGTCCTAATTAAGCGGGTTGGCGGGACACATGTTGGTTTTGAGGTTCAATAACGGATAAATTATGCGGTAGACAACAGTCATCAACTTGTCGAACAAGTTAGATTCGTCATCTTGAAAGCAGTACGCATCCAGTTCCAGCGGCTTTCTGCAACCTTTTTATTTTCTGAGGGCGCTTCTTATTTGTCTACTCTAGGAATCAAACCGAGACGCTCAACTCCGCTCAAGGCGATTATTATCCTAAGCTACCAATGATTCAATCATTGTCATAGCTCGACAGTTCGACCATGATCACATTATAAAGTTGAGCACTTATTATGAAGTCTGAGAGTGAACTATTTAAATATTTTTGACAACTTTGGAAAGTAATTTATAAATGAAATGAAATTATTTTATTTATAAGATCCATTGTGGTTTGTTTGTGTGGTTAACACACATTACTATTAGCAGTACGAGAGAAAGTGAGTAAGTCCGTACTATATTTAGCATTATAGTGCGCAGGAGTAGTAAGTAGCTAGATGTAGCTTAATTGTAATATATTAATTTTGTTTGCATAGGTGGCTGCGCACTAAAGCCGAATTTTCACTTTTCTAGAACCGTAAATGTTCTAGTTTTTGATCGGATGCATCGTATCGTTCTAACAAACCACTTCCCAGTCCCCTTGTCAACCTTATCCATTGAACTTGATCCCTTTTCCTTTACATGCTCGAGTAATCCCAGGCACCGAATGTAATTAAACAATTTGGCACACGCCCCGGTACACTTCCTTGATTTATTGGCTGCACCTGAAGCAAATTTGTGTCACATACGAATACATGTACAGCTGAATTTAAAGAATCGTTCTATCCCATGGATCTCTCATATCAAACGATAGATCCATGTTCCTTAGAACATTTAGATGCTCTAAGCTAAGCCATGTTAATATCGCTTTAAAGCCTTACAAGACGAGTGACTGTCGTTCAGGGAATTTTTCTATGTTTGATTCTATGGCCGGGATTCCCTTTGACAGTAGGTGGCCTTTCTAAGTAGGTGATTTTTGTCATAAAGTTTGTCATCAAACTAAAATTTAAAAAATTAAAGGGATTGCGCCAATATAATATTTTTAATCAAAATCAATGTTTGTTAAGCGTAGCGAGTCTTAAGTCCCGGCCAAACAGACGCGTGCGCGATGGCGTGCGTGGTGGCGTGGGCGTGGGCGTTTAGATCGTGCCATAGCATTTGTATCGACGAGTTCACGGCGCGGACAGCGGCGGCGTGCATCACGCGTGCAGCTTGACATTAAGCTTTTGCACGCGCGGACATGACATTTGACGTGACAGGCTCAACAGACAGATGGTGCGCTACTACGGTAATATAAATAATTACGTTTAAAGATACTATTTTTTTTCCGATAAGCAATGAGTGAAGCCAACTAGCTTTTTTCGTTCCTACATCTTCAAATAGCTTCGCTCGGGTAACCGCGTTGGAATTAATTAATGCGAAACTCAGTAAATAAATGAATTAAAAACTCTACAAAAATTATTTGTTTATTTAGTAAAAGGGTTGAGCTTTTATATTCGTAGTATATCGGCAAATAATCTGATAAACAATAGTTAAATCATAATTTCTACAACATCATTAGATACCTTTATTATGACTAACATTCATAATCTTCTTTGACTTTATTCATGACTAATCTCTTTCTTGTTAGGTTTATACATCCGAGCGAAAGATACATTTTCATGCTAGGCCTCCTGAACGCCTAGTGTTTGCGTGTTTCGTGTGAACTGGCCTGCACGCCCACGAACACTCCACCGCGCACGCCCACGCCCACGCCCACGCCCTCGCGTTTGTTTGGCCGTAGCTTAAAGGCTCTAAGTGTACTACGTGATACTACGTACAACATCTATGGTTACTTTAGAGCATCTAAGTTGGTAAAATACGTAGTATAATTTTTTCTCTATGGTAAAATGCTCTATAATTTTATTCATTCTCTTTTCATGACATTTGACGAGGCAGAAGTTTTACTTCATTGTCACTGTCATTTTGTTTTGCGTGTATTTTGTACGGTTTTATTTTATACTCACTTTATGCAAAAATGTATGTTTTAAAGTTATTATTAACATTCATTATCACATCAAGAGCAGTAATACAAGCGTATGAATACTCAATTAATGTTGGGACTGTGTTGTTTTCGCCTTCGGACCTTCGAAAGAGTCACTGGAGTAAAACGGAGTTAGGACTGTTAAGGGCACGTCGATATTTCCAAGAGTTGCTGCCCCCACCCAACTTCATAGACACAACAAACGAAGAATACATAAACACGCTTCTGAAATTTTTCAAAGACACCTATTCCACTATCAAAAGGGAAGCACAGTGTCCAGATTCAGATAGTCTAATGACTACAGCATTCTCAGATGCTTTAGGAGGCTACCTAAAACTCTGGGTGATACCAATTTCGAAACTGTCATTTTACGGAGGAACTGTATCCCAAGATAGCATTGTCAAACTTTACAAGTTCCACAATGAGATCAAAAGGTATATGGGGACAAACGGCAATGGCTGGCGTAGTCCTGACGGGATTCTCCTTAAGTCTATAACAATAAACATTGCGCCACCTCGGCACATATCAAGAAGTATGAAGGATCCATGTCAGCATCTAGCATATTATGAGAAAACAGAAAATGGTTTGTCTATACCCACTCCACTCATTGATTGGAATGACGAATTACAAACAATGTTTGTTCCTCTTCGGAATCAATCATTAGTTCCTCTCGACTCGCCTAATTACCCCAATACCCTATTCAAATATTACGACGCAGCCAAAAACTGTATAGATGCAAGCAACAGTGGTGATAAAAATGAATTCGATGATAGATTTCAAGCATGGCTGGACCAAGACGTCGTACCCCACCTCAGTGATGACAAGGTTTACTTGCCTCTGGGCAGTGTTCTTACTTTAGCAAACAGGTCGCGAACCCTGTTTGATAAATTCTCAAATATACGAAAACCCAAATTCCCATCCAACCGCCACTACACGCTATTTGGTGTCCCGATAGATTTGAACTCAAAGAAAACATGGATCATTGCGGTTTTACTGTTACTTGAAGTAGCTTGGTGTATTCCAGCATTAATTTACTTGGCATTCATAAAAAAAAAGAAAAAAGAAAACAATATCTACACACTCCTTCATGCTTGTCGTAACAAAACTAGCAGCAAAAGAAAGAAGAGTAAAAGTGGGATATTTCGAGGAGCGTCATCCAAAAATATAGGTTTTAAGATAGAAAATAGACCACGTTCAGAAAATCTTGAGGTCGAATCGCATTATTTTCCATCAGATTCAAGAGGTTCTGCAGTCACGGATACGAGATCGTATTTCGGTTCTGACGCGAGCTCTATCGTTAGTGTGATCCATGAGACGACGCCGCCACCATTGAAGTCTTCTTTGAAGAAAATAATCCGCAGCTCGCACACTGCTCCTATACAGCAACATGTTTCAATAAAGCAGTCAAGGTCAAACCGAACGTGCGTCGACAATAAACCATGCCAGTGCAAAAAATCGACACCAGAGCAGAATACAAGCACAAACAGTTATAGCACTGTACCGACTGAACTTGTTAAAACTATTTCGTCTCTTAAAGAAATAAAAGAGCCATTAGATGACACAATGGCAAAAATATCGAATACTACTCATGTGAAATCCTCGCGTGATCTTATGATAAAAAATATGCCTTCAATTCATATAGCAGAAGCAACAGTTTCTGCAGACATGGTTAAGGATTTTCCCTGTATTGCATGCCTTGAACCTGCGGTTGGCAGTGAGGTCACTGTCGTAAATCAAGAAAAAAAACCGCATGAAGTATGCTTTGATAAGAGCATAGAGATGATAGATTTAGACGGTTTGAAAGCAAAACCTGTCAAACCTGGTAAAAAGTCCAAAAATATAGGATTGAGGTTAGAATCGGGTAAGCCCTACTTGGAGATTAAGATAGACAAGCCACGGGCTGAAATAAGTGTAGGGATTGGAGGAATATTCGATCCATTAAAGGGTGTGAAGCGAAGTAAGATCCCAAAGAGGCTTCCAAAGACCTCTGTCCAGATGGCAAGTACTTCTCCTATGAGGAGACATTCTCCTATTAGTTACAACACTCAGAAACCGAAGAGCCTAATACCGCAACTGAAAAAAAGGCCTGTTGATGACATAGACGTCAAAACACGTAAGCCTGCAAGCAAGCGTAAAGATAGTAAACTAAATGTTACTTTGTAATTTTAGCTTACGGTTAGTATAATATTATTTTGTATTGGTGTTAATATATTGGTTTTAGGAGTACATTAATTTATTTTACTAATGAAAATATAAATTAAAAGGATAATGTTTCCTGAAATATTTTCTATTATGAATATGAAGGTTTGCCAATCAGATTTTTGAATCTTTGTTACTGAATGATCACCTTGACCTGGATCAAAAAATTGTAACTTCTTTTTCATCATCATCATCATCATCTCAGCCTATTGCAGTCCACTGCTGGACGTAGGCCTCCCCATAAGAGTGCCAAAGAGCACGATCTCCCGCTTTTTTTCATCCATCCACTGCCAGCCATCTTCCTAAGGTCATCGGTCCATCGAGCTGGGGGTCGTCCTACACTACGTTTGCCTAGGCGTGGTCTCCACTCGAGAACCCGTTTACTCCACCTTTCATCGGTTCTTCTCGGAACTTCTTTTTGCATTAAAATAATGATCCTGGAGCAAGACGCTTTATTCTTTAAGAAACAACCGCAAGTAGAAAGAATGCTGAGGGAAACCAATAATAAATGACTTCAGTAGTTCAATATAGGGATATATAATAGGTACTCGTTTTTTTTAGTATATAAGCAGTAAAAACACCCCCTAGAAGAAGTCAGCTAATAAATTAGAAAGTTAGAACGAATATTATTTTAACTAAAATAAATAGCCTAAAGTTAAACATCTTACCAAAAACAACGTCCGTCTATTCATATTTCATTTTCATTAGCTTAGTCTTCCTATAGCAAAAATAGGTACTTGCAACACGCCATAAATCCCAATAAAGTACGTTCCACACTACACCGGTGGCTAATCACTCTGACGAATTTATCGGCGCGGGTGAGGGCCAGTGAGTTATTGCATATTTCGCGCTCAGGTGGCGCGGCGCTACACTAATCTGTCATTACGGTCCCACTTAGCGAATGAAGCTCGGACTTTGGGGTGGATTCGGCGGTCGCAAGTGAAATATGAGAGAATAGTATCTGCTGTACATAATTAATGTAAAAACACCAAAAAATATGCTATACAGGGTGTAACGTGGTTTTAAGAAGTGTCCTGTTCTTTTGTACAACCTGTATATTTCCACAACAATTCAGAGCGTGTTCCGTACCCACAAAGTTTGTTTATAGAGAGTAAAATTAATATATAAAGAGGTTTGCCGTACATAAGATAAGATGCAGCACAAAAACCTCGTTATTGAAATAAGGAACTTTCATTCTCCAGAATCTAGTCCAAAGTTGCACCTTATAAAGTTACATTTTGAAATTTCCTTGTTTTGCTTTCCCACAAGCGAACAATCTATGATGAAAAGAGTTTGTGGGACTATCAAAATTCTGAAAAGTGATTCGATTCCACAAAGCCTAGAATGTGGACTTGATTAGAATACGCGACTGTGGACTCGATTAGAATACGGAATGAATACAAAGGTCTTCAGCAGGCAGGCAGCAGTAAATGAAAATTTGCGTTTCTGTGAGCACTGCTTAAAGAAATTGCATTTTATCACACCACCAATAATTCCTCACACACTCGATAGATCCTAACTTGTCGAATGAAGCTCAAATATTACGGTCGCAAGTGGAACGTATCCTAACCGAATAGAGTATGAAAAGCTTCACAGAGCGTCGTTCATCTGTTTATAAAACTTCGTTCAGCAATTTTGTATGTAAAACTGTGCCCCCGTTTATGCAGAACGAGCTTTCCTTATTTCAACAGTAGATATGGATCGATTATAACAGGCCTTTTGTTGCCAAAATTTTAGACTTCATCGTCAAAAAGGTAGTCTGCATTGCACCCCATTGCCAGCCGCGAGGATACACTGCCAATGCTTACATACATATTTCTATGTGATGATGCTAGATCCCTATAGATTTTAAAGTTTTCACAAAACAATCCTGTTTTTTTAAATAAGTAACTTATTAATGGAAGAACAAAACTTTTGAAAATGGCATGTACATTGTTGTATTGTACGTATTTTGTTTTCATTGCTATTTCCCATAGAAGAAACAGGGGAACATTATGGCCGCGAAATCTTTACAGATGTCCCAAATCTTGTCGCCAATTAAAGCTCGGTGTCGATAAATTAGGGTGTTCCCAGGACAATTTGTCCACTAATCCCGTGTCGATGGAGGATTATCCCGGCGATCGGTGTAATCCACCACATTAGAACTGGCCCGCTATTTATTGGGAAGTGGTCACCCCAGTCCATTCATCTTGCAAGTTAGTTGAAATAGATTTCTGTAAATCAGTGGGAGTGAAGTATGGTTGCAATGAATTGGTTTATTGCTTGGTTGGAGGGTACTGAAGTGATATTTGTTTTGAATATTGAATACAATTTATCGCTTGATACTTGTCCTGATGCCTCATAAAGCTTGATTACATCTAACAGTATGGTAAGTCATCAATCCGCACTGGGCCTGCGTGGTAAAGTCTGGCCCAAACCACCTCATAGTTGAGGTGAGAACTATACCCTGCAATGGGACGTGTAAAAACTCACTTAACTTTTATTTAATACAGTTTAATGCATTCTGAGATTTGAACCCGTGCGATGAGCCGGTATTATGACCATTGCACAATCGGGTTTGTCATAACGAAATATTTTCCTGTAAGAATACTAAACTTGATACTAAATCACCCTTTAACAGGATCAGATTTTATTTCATCATCATCATATTTTCAGCCACAGGTCGCCTCCCCCAGTTATTTAACAGTACTTTATTTAAATTCTATTGTATATTGTAAATTTTTGTTTTAAGCAATTCCACTCGCTCTCACCCTCGCCCGGTATGCGATGGGATGTGGGTTCGAGTCCCACCTGAGGTCGATGATTTTTTTTTCAAGTGTTATTTATCTTCAATTAAACCTTGCATGGAATTGCTTAAAACAAAAATTTACAATGTTTAAGCATTTCTGATCTTAACCAATAGTCAAATATTTGTAAAAATATTTCTATAGGGTGTTGACGGTAGTATACTACTCAGCTATACATATAGCTACAACTATGATCAGAATACGCTGGCTTTGACAGCGAAAAAAAACACTTGAGGAATTTCATCTTGTCACGTGACATCCTCGGTAGCTTAGTGGTCAAAGCACTCGCCCGGTATGCGATGGGACGTGGGTTCGAGTCCCACCTGAGGTCGATGATTTTTTTCAAGTGTTATTTATCTTCTATTGTATATTGTTTCCCATAACTCAATCAATTACTGCTATTTAAAGGTGGCCAGTAACAAATGTAGTCTTAATCCGCGAAATTAAACCTGTCTCCGGTCAGGGTCGGTCAGACCCGGGCCAGAAGGCCCCGGGCGCTGGACGACAATCCAGGGTTTGATTTACTGCCCAGATTATATGGATCAAGCTGATTAACTACTTGCAACCGCGTTTTTGTGCCACATATAACAGAAAGGTGCGGTGGAATTTTAAGGAGTAATTATATTGCTTTAAATACATTAGAACCTCTTTAAGTCAAACCTCGATAAGTCAAAATCCTCTATAACTCGAAAAAAAAATATTTTCCCTTCCCTTCAAGCGAGAATAAACTATAATACTCGAAATCTCAATTGTCCATTTTATTTTTCGGGTTATAAAGAGGTTTATATTGCCCCTTTATAACCCGAAAATTAAAATGGACCACTGTATCTCGAAATTCTCGAACATGGCGATGTTTGATTTTACAACCTTTAATTCGATTTATTTGCAACTATTTACCTCTATAGGTCGAAGAAAGATAATATAAGATACCGACTGCAAGAATGTGACGCTGTGGCTGTGTAGATACATCATTGTTTAAAAAGATGGAATGTATACAATAAATACCAATTCTATGAAATTAATATGGAGTCAGGAGTTTCTTTCTGGGTTACGTTTCTTAAGTGTTATTGATTTTAAGTAACCGCTGCTTTATACTCAACCTAAACAACAGCAAGATGAATCTGAAAAATCACTCAATTCAACGACAGCAGGTTCAAAAGAGCGAAAACCCAGAATGGATATTTACACTGTTTTGTAAAAAAAAATGTGAATCGCACGCATTTCAGCAATAAACTTCCCAGTTACTACACGTTTTCCTAGTAGATCAGCTCTGATTACCCGCATTATTTTAATCATCTCATAAATCACCAACGCGCTGAATAGAACATCAACAAACGCTTCGCAATTTATGAAGTCCTCTCCCGCAAAATAAATAATTTGTGCTTCGGTGCGGAAGAAAAACTCCTTAAATTAACCCGTTGACAACAACCCCGCAGACGATAATTTAAACAATCTCTCCCCTGTTTGCTGAAACCCAAGATTTGGCGATACCCATTTGTAACCCCTTATCTCGGTAGGGTTGTCCCGGATTAGTGTTGTAATGGTTGTAGATTGTGACTGTATGATGTCCCGATTTTAAACAGTATAATTTTTACATTATTTCTGTACACCATTTTTTTATTTTAAATATAAGTAAATATTGTATTTTAACTTAATCGCCTCGGTCTGACAAGGACACCCGAAAGGACTCTAAAGGAAAAGACTACATTTAATCAACTACAGTTTTCGAATACAATACCTTAAAAACGTTCACATTATAAAATATTTTCAGCAACCCTTTAAAGTTTAATCCCAAATTTTAGATGATAGGTGAAATTAACAGTTGATATTCACAGAAATATGTACATTTTAGGCGCTCTTATCGCGATCTTTCTCTAGACTTCTTCTTATTCTAATATAGAAGATCTATTTGATGGCCACCAATCACGAGCGGGAGAAGCTTCTCTGGACTTTAGCTTGACAAATGGACATAAGAAAAGTCCGTGGCTAAGATAACTGTCCCACTCCCGCTACGCAGACAACACTACGCGAAATCAGAAAGCACGCAAAGACACCGCAACAAGGTGCCCACCAAACTGTAAGGCGTCAGAGGCACTTCCTAATTGGGACAGGTAGAGGTAATTAAAGGAGTAACGAGCTCCTTAGGGACACCCAGATACGCAGATGGCGGGTGAGGAATGGTCTACAAGATAACGAGTCCGGTGACTACCGTTCTAATCTTTTGACGACATTTATACTGTCTTTTAGGAACAACCAGAAAAGTGGTTGTAATGTTGTAAAAATGTTTAAGTACTCGACTGAACAAGAACTAGATACAATAGTCCGTTGTTTGGAGGTTAATAGTTACCCCCACGGCATATAGGTTGTTATTCTTTATGTCGCTTATCTACTTCAATACCCAAGCAAGATATTTTAAGACCCACTGCAAAAAAAAAATATGCAGGAAATTCACGTATCATACCATAACATTTTCTGTTAATCAGTTAAAAATGTACTGATTTTATCTTAAAATGGAAAGTTGACCGATAATTTGAGAGTCCTAGTAAACTTAGGAAAATAATTATTTTGCTTTGACGGTAATTCAAAGTATGAGATGGTTTGATTTATTGTAGAGTGTGAACATCTACATAGAAACATTAAACATTATGTTTTTTTTCTAAAGTAGTTATATGTTTTTATAAGTAACACTGTTACGTGTCGATGTATTGTCCTTTTGCAATAAAATTTCTTCATCTTTATTAAGATAAATTCTTAAATACAATGACTAAAAAACCGGCCAAGTGCGAGTCGGACTTGCGGTTCCATTATCTTTAAAAACGGCAAAAAAATCACGTTTTTTGTATGGGCAAAAAAATCACGTTTTTTGTATTCAATATTTATTTTATTCTAATTTTTATTCGGGTTTTTAGTATTTGTTGTTATAGCGGCAACAGAAATACATCATCTGTGAAAAATTTAATTGTCTATCACGGTTCAGCCTAGTAATAAACGGACAGACGGACAGACAGACAGACAGACAGACGGACGGACAGCGGAGCCTTAGGAATAGGGTACGAAACCATAAAAATAATAAAAGAACGCATTGTATTTTGTATGGTATATCATACACAGCACATTGATAAATACAAAGCGTTAGATGTAAATCCTGGAACAGCTTCGTAATCAGGCAAGACGCAAACAAATTACGATTCCACAGCGCAAACATCTCATGTTCAAGCCATTCAATTCATTGAGATCCTGATGTCAACTAACCAAATAACGATGGAATTTTAGGTATGGTTCCACCACCCAAACTTGGTCTCTGACACCGCTTGCGTATCCACCGATTTCGTCGAATTTGTAACTGCAAAGAGGGGCAAGGAAGCTCATGTAAGATTGGATGTTGAAAATACACGTTAGGGGCCTTAAACAAATTAATCACGGAGTCCAATTTCGCGGAAAACAATGGGGGTGAGCGGAATGGTCGGATTCCTCAAGCCACCATGTCGGAGGGATGTGGTGACAAATTAACTTTGTTCGCAATGAAAAATAAAAGTTAAGGGACAACTAGGTATAGTTGCTCTACGCTCAGTTAGATTGACGGAGATAAACTTCATGGCATCAAAACTTGCTGATAACAGATGTCTCGTATTTCCGCCGCATTGAGACGTTTTTTTCTAAAATTACCCTTTTTTATTTATCTTAATTTTGAGAAAAAACGGCCAAGTGCGAGTCGGACTCGCGCACGAAGGATTCCGTACCATTATCTTAACATGTTTGTTGTATGGGAGCCCCCTTAAATATTTCATTGTGTTCTGTTTTTTTTTTTTTGTTATAGTGGCAACAGAAATACATAATCTGTGAAAATTTCAACAATCTAACTATCACGGTTTATGACATACAGCCTAGTGACAGACGGGCAGACATGCCGACAGACGGACAGCGGAGCCTTAGTAATGGGCCCCGCTTACCCTTTGGGTACAGAACCCTAAAAAAAACTACTTGTTTTAATAAAATATAAACTCGAGAACCTTTAGGAACACGTCGACGTATGCTGACTTCGTTTAACACAGTTATAATTTAATCACAATCTATCAATTACTAAAGGATTTGTTTTCTATACCACTGGACCAATAAGAATAGAATAGTAGAATAGAATAGAATAGTATTTATTTGGCACAAAATAAATAGAAACATAAAAAACAAAATACAGTTGGACACAAAAGATAATAAACAAAGTAATAATAATAAAATATCGTGCCGAAAAGGACCCCCGCTCAGTATTAGTCGTGCGTGACAACTTAAGGCTGCCACGACACTGATATTCTGCGGGGGCCACTAACAACAAAAAAAAAATGAACAAAATACTACAAGTCAAAAATCAAATACAATAATAACAATATAACAATCAAAACAAAAAACATTAAAAACACACACCACACAACACTAAAAACCTCAAACCAATAAACCAGAGACAATGACAACCGCTTCAATAACTAGCCCAACATGCGCAAGTAACTAAACTATCCTACACAATACCTACTTGGGTCTAATAAAGCGTAGGCCACACTATCAGATACAAGAACGCGTGATGGTCAAATGCTCGCATCCGGCGTTTACTAAGAACACAATGTTTAGACACGTCCTTTAATTTGTGTTTCCTGTTAGCTACGAAGCTGTTGGCCACAATAAGATAAGTGACACGTATGAAGATGCGAGTCTATTAGGAACAAGTGACGCACGCAAAAGTGTCATTTATGACAAAATACTTTAAAAATGGAATAGAATATGATGAAATCTATTTTTCAATAGGGTGCACGGAAGATCAGCATGCAATTGCAACAGTTTCCCTAGATATATGAAACCTTTAATTTAACGTTGATTTAACACAAAAATAAAAACTTACTACGTGAGTCTTGTTTCTTTAACTAATAATTATGTTTATGTTCACATTAACAAAGTAATGATTGCTGATTCTTATTAAAATTAAAGAATTATTATTAAATCTTTAGACTAGAATAACTCTTTAACTCTTGCCCTTTTTAAAATTATGACCAGTTTATGGTGAAATCTCACTCAATAAAATAGTCTGTTTTAGTCATATTTTGAAACCTAACATGAGCATAATTGACAAGTACTGTTTCTTACCTGATTTCGAAGTTTTTACGATGAAGTAAATAAATTTAAATAAATATTTATTTATTTTCGGCGGTCCATTTCAAGTCAGGTTATACTGATAATATGGCTTGACTTGTATCCGTATGATTTGAGTAAATCTAGTTTTATGTTACAAATTTTCCCAAAATTACTAGTAAACATTTTACATCTTTTATTATTACATATTCCGTATCCGCAATATGTGGCCAGTAATCAAAGCCCTTCAGCCAATAGCGCACCTGGCCAAACACACCACCCGCGCTGCGACAATTAAAAAAATATAACAAGCGGAAACAGAGCGCGCCCTACTTCCGCTACGCCAATGGCCGGCTCACCTTTGACCCCACCTGTGTGGGCATCCCCTTATATATTATGCTGTGTTATATACTTACTTTTTCGGGGGCGGTGAATAGGCACTTTTGTATTTATTAAAGTAAGATTTACAAAGTTACCTATAAAATGGTTATAAGTGTGTAAGAAGTTACCTAAATGTAACTCACCTACATAATAATTTATTTTAATATTTAATACACAATAATTTAATATTTTATACATAACAGTCTATCAAAGTTAATACTTATTTCATTACATTGGATTAGATTTTTTTATGAATACTTTTTATTTATGCTTTAAAAAGTTAATTTATAATTGTTTAACCTATATTTTAAGCAGTAAGAGTACCGTTTTTAAGCTTTCAAAAAAATTTTAAACACTCGAAGTAGAAGATTTATGTCCCCATTTCAATACCTTTTCATAAAACTTTACAATTCTTCCTGAAATATCTTGCAGAGCATAAACTTCAAACCGTAATGATAATACAAATACGCCGATAAGACTTCAAAGCTGCCAACAATCGACTAAGTGGTAATAAATCAAGGATTGGAGTCTTGGGTTAAGCGAACGGTAAACGCATAGAAGCACCGTCACTCAAAGTCAGGAGATTTTTATAGCATTGCTGATTGCTTCATTCTGATGCAAGCATGCATTGCATGTTACATAGCGTATCTCAAGTAAGAAACAATAAATAAATATTAATATTAAAAAACATCACATACAGGGTGTAAAAAAAGGCTTAACGAAGCCTTAAACCACGAATTGTATACATAAAGCAAGCACCAAGTAGAATGCAAAAAAATAATTGCTGGGAAATGACTTTTATTTTTGGGTATCAAAAAATATAACTTATTTCTAACCCACAATGTATAGCGCGCACGCCACAGAAGAAAGAAATACTGAACATTTTTATCATATTTCTTTGTAAAAAAGTTAAATATTATCAAACAGAAGTCAATTTTGTAAAAATCTTTAAAAAAAATTGTAACTTTGACTGTCAATAACTCGGTAACCCGTCATTTCCCAGGTATAGTGTAAAAGAAAAAAAATATCGTAATAATACGTAGAATATGTGGTATTCGGCTTCGTTAAGCCTTTTTTTACACCCGATATATTATTCTGATCAAAAAGTAAGTAGCGCTTGTGTTATAGAAATCAGAAACAACGACGGTACCACAACACCCACAACTATACGCCGTGTTTTCATAATTTACAATTATAATGAATTTCAATTGTTTAAACACAACTTATAGCTCATATTAATATTGCTTGGTATTGCCAGCAACCAGCAACAAATGGTTGTCAAAATGTTGATCTTCTATCACGCAACTTTCACTTCTGCATAACTCATATCCCTTGTTCCGAATAGCACTAAAATCACTATTAGCACGAATCCATATAAATGCAGTAGGTAAGTAAGAAACCCTTTTTGTGTAATATTTGCGACTATTATATTTGGTCGGTTTTGCGCTGAAAGTGCTTTTAGCGCAATTCGGAATGCGGCCTTTATTGGACGTGTTTTCCTTCCTATGCTTTTCTCGTTCACTTCGTAAGAAGATATAAACAAATTAGTCTTGATAATAATAACTAATCTAAAGTATTAATAGCTTTGTTCTGTGTAGGGAAGTACTTCATGTTACAGATAACGTGTAAAGATAAGGATGACTTGTAAAATATATTATCGTTTTTGTATATTTCAGTTTTCAAGTGGTAACGGAAATAGAATCCAAAAAGTAAGTAATATTTATGTTAAAACTTCAAACTTACGACTAGTAGATGTTTGGTGAGACTACTAAGCTAAACAATCGCTTTAAAACATTCCTCAGTAGTACCTTATGTAGTACTTTATGTTTATATTTAATCCGATTATAATGGTTTCAATAAGTTTCAAAATAAGTAATTAACATCCTTGTGTTAGGTACGGACAACAGCACGTCGACCTACCACAAAATGTCAAAGTTTCTCATTTGAAAATGAACTCTATCTGTCAGGCTTAAAGTTGAAAATCTATTGGAGAATTTTTGACTTTTGGGGTAGGTCGACGTGCTGTTGACTGTACAAGGTACCAGAACATTAATGTTGCTAGCTGCATCCTCAAGATGATGCAACAAGAGAGAGAGGTATCTTGCATGCATATCTAAGCAACACTCGAGTCAATGAAAAAGTTGATCAGAACCGGGAATTGAACCCGGAACCTATGCCCTTAAATGGGAACCCCCGCGCCACTACGCCTATCAGTAGCCCTAACATACGAATAGTGGTAAGTTATCCGTGCCCTAACATAATATTAGGTAGTACCTATAATATTTAGCTCATAATCAGCTGATCTGAGTTGATCATATTTTGTCAATCCTTTGACAAAATATGATCAACTCAAACTGGCCGTATAAAAGCCGATAATGAGGGCTATCGCGATTCGTGTAGCGTTTTTTAAATTTTGACCTGTGTGTGGGGATAGAATCGGGAATGAAAGGTCATATGGAAGTCCAAACAAATTCACACTTTTACGCCTAATTCCGGAACCAATTCTGATAAATGTTTAGGGATAGACTAGAGCTTTGGTTGGCTAGTAAGTACTGAATAAATTATTATTAGTATTATTAAATATCGTTCAGGATCTGACTCGACAGTGGCGCCAACTGGTGGGTGAGCACAAACGGTAGCCCTCATAGCGAATCCTTAGTCTATGGTAGCCCTCATTGTATACAATTTGTCAAGGGTTTGACAGAAGTACCTAGACAGTAATTTCTTTGTTAGGTTATACGTCCGAAGGAACGAAACAATTTGTAGTAGGTCCTGCCTTGCGCTAGCCCATAATATTGAACTTAGATTGAGCCGTAGCCCGCAGAGTCAGTAGAGCTCATAAAACTCTTCCTTACAGTCGCAGGCGCATATTTCAAACAATTAACCGGCCCAATCGCGGCCAATTTGAGTCGCCTCTGCCATCATGTGGCAGTTTAAGTGGGAAATAGGACATTGATAAATAATACCGAATTTCATCCATATTGTACTAGCAATACTTCATGTAGTTGGCATTACAAAAAGGCTAGCCATTAAACGAACACAGTCCAAAAGTTTTTCATGTAATCTTTTAGTCAGCTCTTGTAAGCTTTTGAGATATCTAACCTTATTTATTATACATCTGTTATATTGAAGAGAAAGAGAAAAGGTTATTGAAACCAATCTTTTTGTTTGCTACAAATAAGAATGTTCTCGGTATTTCATTAATGAGCTGGTTTAATGAAAGATTAAAATTCTGTCTGTAAAAAGGCACTGCGTGTTTATTTAAATAGTCAGTTTATTATAAAAATATTTTAACATTGATGTTGTGTGTACCTCATCCAAACTTTTGATAAAACTTAAAAAAACGCTTACTGACTAACTTCATAGAAGACTAAATTCCCAGTTCATCCGTAGCTTTCTCTGTGCCAATAGGGCGGACAGTGCGGCCATAAACTCCTAAAAAAAAAACGCTGACTGACTAGATTCATTAAAGTCTAAATTCCCAGTTCATCCGTAGCTTTCCCTGTGCCAATAGCGCGGACTAGTGCGGCCATAACTCAGAACACAATAGAGCCCTGCCCTGCGGCCAAGCTGGACTGTAATGAAATTCCTGGGAATCCCGGGGTAGAAGAGGGATGCCCGAAATATCGATTCCGGAAACTAGTGTTTAGGTATCGATTTCTAAAACTGGCTTAATCAGGTTCTAAATCAGTTTCTATTCTTGAAGAATCATTGCTACTTCTTCGAAAAATATTATGATACCTGTAGAAATTACGTAACTATTTCGGTAAATGCCTAGCTGCAGTTCATGGTAGAAGATAAATTATTAGGCCTGTTTAAAGCTCTTTAAAATACAATAATATTTATTCTCAGGCGAAGAGTCTACATACTAATAGTATCCTTCTTATAGACAATATAATACAATCACAGTTTATTTTAGGCAGGCAATAAAATTCTCAATTACTTTTGTTCAAACATTTGTCACACAATTTTGTCTAAACAATCAAAGTACACAATAAATCAAATAAGTGAAGGCATAATTATCATCATCGTTTGTCAGTGGACTTAAAAAAGGCCATCAGGCGATGATGATGATGATGATCTGACATCCAAATTATCTTTGTAGCTATCTTTGAGACCTTTAAATAAAAATGACCGTAAACAGATCACGACAAAGCAGTACAAAGCAGTTTGACACACGGCAACAAAAATTCATCTTCATTATCATAATTTCAGCCACAGGACGTCCACAAACTGCTGAACATAGGCCTCCCCCAGTAACTTCCAGATCGGCCGGCTGGAAGCGACCTGCGGGTCTAAAACGGCCGCATTGGATGTTTCATTTTTAATCTGATTCATTTAGTGAAATGTAGCGGAAATGCTTTGCAAACCCTAAAGTGGCCACATTAATAAATGAATCATATGCAATTCATTTCATCAAATGGATCATATTAGTAACGCGTCCAATCTTATTTTACGGTTTTTGTGAAAATGAATGTTTTTAACAACACAAAGGAACAAAATGTTTCAAAATACTCGAATTTTGTGTGTTCTATAAATATCAATACAAAATAATTATAAAAATAACATTAAAATGGTGGTTCACCATTTGACATTTAATATGAATTACTCATTTCATAATAAGTGGACCATATTACGAATTTCCATACAAAACTGTCAAATTAGAACGAAATATGAAACATCCAATGCGGCCGTTTTAGACCCGCTGCATCCAGCGGCTTCCTGCAACCTTACCAGGTCATCCACCTTGTGGCTGGACAAATTCAAATTTCGATAATCTAATCAAAATAAGATTCAGGTTTTTTATACAAAACATGCCATTCCGTAGGAATGGCAGAAAGGCAGACTTTTCTGAATTTCTGGGGTTTGAATTGCGCTGTAACCTCTATTTTTGAAGTCCTATTGAAGATCGAGTAGTTATTCGAGAAGAATATACCTAGACTCGATGAGATAATAGCTTCTACGAATGACTGATGTGTCACGAATACTGAACAGCGTTCAAATACAAACACTGTAATTACTCTTACCTCATAAATTTTGAAGACCCACAATTGTCGTGTCTGACTGTTGCTAATCTTCACTATACTCATCCCTGTCCCGCGTGGAGTAATTTGGTTGGTGTGATAGGGATAGAGATGATTGCAATTTTGTCTGGATCGTTCGCGGGAGATTTATACGCTCATTTGTAAATAATGAAGGCGCCACTCTATTGTGATGGGAGTCCTATTGAAGGCGACCTAACCGCACCCCTGTGCCATAGGGTTGTCCAAAAGGGTTCTAATACTGCACTGAACACTTAAACTGACTGCATAATTGCCTTGTTTCGTCATCTGCTGTATTCTGGCCGTGTTAAGACAACATTATTACGAATGGACGCTATTTCAAATATACAATAATTTTCCTAATGTAATCACTATCCCTTTTACGTAGTATATAATACTATCTCCGTGCTATCCCGATCAAATATACATTCGACAGTTCACTAGTTCGACAGAATATTGCTCCGACTCCGACAGTTCATTCACATTCACAATAATTCAAATTCAATTTTAAAAAACACGAAATTGACACATTAGCGCTTAGATTTAGATAAATCGAGTCATAATTACTTATTACATTTCAAATATGTAGATAAGCTACAATTAAAATTAAGAAAATTCGTACAGGTCATCAAATCCGGGAGTGATCCTGGTGATTGGAAAATCCGTGGTCGTTATTACATACTGGCAACGTACTGGTATCAGACAAGGGTTTTGCCTATCAACACCATGAGGATAACAAAAGAATTCTACGACAGTCTTGACTCCCACCGACACCCTTCCTTAATACGTATCTTGCAAAAGCAATGCGATAGAGAAAATTGAGCAATTCTGGCTTTAAAATCGCAAATTGACAGCAAAAACAAAAACAAAGCAATCTACTGACAGTGCTACCTACAGATTTTAACACTATAGACATCAATCGGGCGATGACTGCGCGATTATTGGTAATTGCCCATTTTTAAGTATGGGAGCGGATCGGCTTTCCTAAGGCCCCATTTATTTTGCCCCAAAAATCAGGTCAATAAATAAAGGCTGACGAGATTTCAGAAGGACATAAAGTCTTTCTGAAATCTCGTCATTAGGACATAATTCATATAGTCCTTCTGAAATCTCGTCATTGTAGTTTGATTCGTACCTCTCTTCAAAGAGGATTTAAATACTAGGTAATACCTCTCTTCTTGTCTCTAGTCGTGTCACACTTAATATTTATATTTATTGCCCTCGCAGCATCCCTACTGTAAGGCCAATTACTTAATGCGAGTATGCAGATGGCGCTCGCGTCTCCACCTGCCATTGTCCGAGCGTGGCGCCCTCCGCGGCGACTTGCGGTACTATTCACGGAGTGAGCACTCTCTATTAGCAAGCAATTTGGCCTGAAAGCACGAATTATGAAAGAATACGCAAACATTTATAAGGAAAATGGGTGGTGGAGGGTGAAATGGACGTTTTTTTTTAATTACTGCACTATTTTGAGTAGGAATTTTAATACATTAGTTAGATGAAATATTTTAAACAATTTTCAGACGAGAGTAGATTTTATTAAGTCTACAGTTTTTATATTCCATCAACCTAGCCTATAAAATCTACAATTACTTTCAAATGGCAACGTTGTAAGACTATATAATATTGTTATTGCTCCGTGTCAATGGCAATTCTATATGGACTTTGACCAAAACGTCATTAAATTCCACAGCACTTTATTTGCAACTTTATAAAAGTAACATCCATAATGCCGCTATAATTTTCACTTTAACTATCCTAGAACCGTTATCTAAATCGTGATTTATTTATAATCCTACGACATCAAACAAAACAAATAATAATCCTAACACTCAAAATCTCAACGACACTCAAGCCATTTAGGTAGAACAATCTTTTCAACCCTCTAAAGACTCATCTATACAAAACGACACAACTTGCTGCCACAAAAAATACTCAAAAACGGTAGGTACCACTAACTTAGCAAGTCAACAGCGTCTTAAAACGATTACCTCGGAGGTGCGAGGGGAGGCGACACGTAAACCGCATTAGGCATGTTAAATCCGGCCCTGGGAGGGCGAAGGAGGTTTTTTCCACGATATTTTTATGCGTATCGCTTACTTTCGTGATTATTGTTCGGGCGCCATTTGCATTGCTCGCAGGGAGCATACTGCGGAACAGATGAGTTGATACTTGAAGATTTGTTGGTTATAATGCTGAAGAGTGTAGACGGATCATGTACTACTACAAGATGCTACTATAGGTAACAATGACTACAGTAAAAGTTGTAAGAAATAGTTATAGCTTTCCCATACTCACAAGCTAGGTTCGTACCTAGCAAAACCTTGGAACCAGATTCGTACTACCTACAGTGTAAGTAAATAGTCTTCGATGTCTTGAATAATAATAAAAAGTCAAAAATAAACTGCCATAAAATCTCATAGAAGTATTACCTTGTCACTCGAGGACTGCTGTTGGCGTTTGGAAAATTCGACTCTATTAAACGGTATTGCTATTATATTATGAATGAATAAATAAATAGATATGCGCCAGAAAAAATGCCAATGTAATTGTCATGATCTAGAAGTAAGAATCGAATCGTATTGAACCCAGCACGAACTGACAAATTAATCATGACAATATTTGCAAAGTAATTTGCTAAAAGTAATAGGTACATAAAGATTAAAGATGAATTATTATGAATAAATTATTATTGCAGCCTCGTTTCAAATAAACAACGCAAATATCAAAACTGTTTGGTCGCAGTACACAGGTGACATTTCCTTGATTTTTTCAAGGGAGGGAAAGTATCCTACCGCGAGTCACCGAATCGGAGTGTCAGAGTAAGTTTATTCCGCTCCTACTTATACAAACCGTGTCACTCTTCATTGCTGCCTCTTTTACTTTTGCCAATTTACTTTACCGACTTCCTGTCTTTTCTTTTTTTAAGGTGTGGAAAAAACGTTTTATTTAGGTAGGTAGAGTGCGACTTAAGTTAAGTTGGTACTACTAATATTATTATATCTCTGGAACTACTGTGAATAAGCAACTGCGTGTTAATTGGTTTTAATTACTACAAGTTGTATGAAGTACTTATTTTTCTGTCGCCGAAAGCCTGTAGTCTAATACTGATAGTTAATATTGTCTCAATTGGTATTCCATAAATTCATGTAAAATTAGGTTATTTTAAATTAAATAAATTGTTACGAAATGATCCATAAACTCAAAATTATGCTACAATAATAAGAAAGTAAAAAATTCAAAAATGTAGCTTAAGCTTAAGTGGTAGTGGGCTGGCCACATCTGTCGCAGAACCGATGAAAGGTGGAGTAAACGGGTTCTCGAGTGGAGACCACGCCTAGGCAAACGTAGTGTAGGACGCCCCCCAGCTCGATGGACCGACGACCTTAGGAAGATGGCTGGCAATGGATGGATGAAAAAAGCGGGAGATCGTGCTCTTTGGCGCTCTTTGGGGGAGGCCTACGTCCAGAAGTGGACTGCAATAGGCTGAGATGATGATGAGATGATGATAAGAAAGTAGGTATATTTAGCCAGGAGATAGCGTCTCTCATCACAAATTCAAGAAGCTAATCAAATCGGACATCGACCGCTTTTCGTCGGATGTCATGATCATGATCATCATTCCTTGCCTTGAAATAATCAAAAACGTCTTTTTTCTATAATATCTTTACCCAATTATGCCAGTTGATAATACTGGTAATGCTTAATTTCAGTGAATTACGATAACGATTCTTCATCTTCGCCCTCCATAGGATGGTTTTGTTTTAACGATTTTAATCTGTACCCTCAAGGGCGGAGTTGAGGGCAACCCAGCTTAATTAATTAACTAGAGACAACAGAAACAAGCTTGTTTGGTTAGATTGGTTAAGTTACTGGAATCCCGCCAATGATTATTTCATTTTGTGATAAATTAGATGAGGTTCTAATTCAAAACCGCCTACTAAACTAGAAATTCGGTTTGTCTTAATACGGAGCGAAATTTGCAAAATGGATTACATTTGATCTGTCAGAAATTTCAATATTACAATAAAGGTGGTGTGTAAACTTTTTAACGTTTTACGAAGGTGAACTTGCCAACCAACTTCACCAAAGATAACCTGAAAGGGCTTACCAGTGCTAGCCAGTGTTGTAATATACATTCTACTACAAGTCAATAAATATGATTAATCCACCAATATTTGTAATGAACCTTCACGATGGACATAGGCGTAATTACCTGGCACAACTACAGTTATAAGTACTTAGTTTCTTTGATCCTTCAACTCCCAAGCGGCAGGCTACCGCATGTCCTTTGTTATTCAATTGTTATCTATTTTTATGAGTGCTGAAGGGTTAAAATAGCCCATATCAATCGCAGTTTAACTCAGCGAATGACACATCAAGAAACAGCAAGCCCAACGCTGCCTACGTCGATTCTTTCCTCATTTGCATCCGGATATAAGTAAACCATCAAATATCTTAAGCGCCCTCCAAATGGCTGTCGAGATTGCAAATTTATCGCACTTAAGCCGAAATTAGTCTCCGAAACCGTCGCCGCTTGACTTCGCGCAGGTGCGAATTATTACACGAAAGAAAGGGTTAGGGCTCGAAAAGACATTTTAATGCCGCCATTATTGTACGTAACTATGACGGAGAGTATATGAAATGAAATAAAATGAAATGAAATGAAATGAAATAATTTATTTGCGCAAAACATGGTGTGACACAGGTGTTAACATTTTTACAACAGTACTCACGTTTTACCTTTTTACATGGCATGCAAATATTTATAAGTAATTGCTAATAATTAAACAATCAAATTAAATAATATCAAACAAATGTCGAGTTAATTGGATGTCAAATAATTTTATAACTTATTGTAAAAAAAAAATCAAATTGAATAGTACCAAATGTCAAAAAATATATACAAATTTATTTATTTATTTAAAAATGTCACTGACTTTATAAAAATTCTTATCACTAAGCCATTTTACAAGTTTTCTTTTAAAACATACTTTTGGTAACTGTTTAATGTCATTTGGAAGTGCATTGTAAATTTTAACACACATAGCATCACATTGTCTATGATAATGTTGTAGTTTAGGTAAAAAATTATACACTAATTTATTTGGATCTCTGAGCCTTAAGCTATGATCGTCACTTCGCTTTTTAAACAACATTATATTATTTTTGACAAATACAGCTACTTCAAGGATGTACATACAAGGTAATGGCAATATTTGTAAACTTCTAAATACAGGTTCACAAGACTGACGAGAGGACATACCACAAATTGCCCTTATGCACTTTTTTTGCGCTTTAAACAGAAAATTTAAGTCAGTGGAATTTCCCCAAACCAAAAGTCCATACTTCAGAATTGAGCCAATATATCCATGATATGCTGCAAGACAAGTCTGCAAAGTAGACGTGTGACGCAGTCTTCTCAAAACAAACACGTAGCGGTTTATTTTATCCCTTAAGGCTCCTATTTGTATTTTCCAATCACAATGATCATCCATTGTAATTCCCAAAAATTTTGTGTTGTCAACTTCTCGTATATTTATTCCATTATAATTAATATTAAGCTTTAGTTTAGTCTGTCTATTTGTACCAAATTGCATATAGTTCGTTTTGTTTATATTTACTGTCAAATTATTATCATCAAGCCATGTTACTATTTTGTCAATTGTATTATTAATGTCAGATTCATATACTTTAGAATTGTTGCTAAAAGGAACCACTACAGAAACATCATCTGCAAATAATATACATTTGTGGTTAGTTACTTCAGGAATGTCGTTTATGTAAAGCAAAAATAGTAATGGACCTAGGACACTTCCTTGTGGAACACCACATGTATTTACCAAAAGCTGTGATCTGCTACTTAAAATATTGAAATTCCTATCTATGCTCGCAATTTCTACAGACTGTTTTCTGTTTCGCAAGTAAGATTCTAACCAATTTCGTGCCAAACCCCTCACGCCCATGTTTTCCAGTTTTAGAAGTAATAAGTCATGAGAAACAAAGTCAAAGGCACGAGTCATGTCAAAGAGATACTTTGTCGAAAAGAACGGTTTGATGACGGCGACGTGACGTTGATAACACTGTTGGCTATAAAGTTTTCCTTAGGCGTTTTAAGTAGTTTACGATTATCTGCGACGCCTATATTATTCGCAATTTGAGAAGTAATGCAACATCGTATGAAACGGTATTAAACTACCCCATCTGGTAGCTGTGTACCTTGACGGGATGTTCACGAACTTGTTAAATCCTGATAACGTAAGAAACGTGTAGCATAGCATTCGTAGTCACTATGACTACGTCGTAGCAGAGTATATGTTTTTTTCATTTTTCAAGAAACACATGCATTTCGTAGAACTCGCCGTAGTCGCGCTACGGCGTAGCAGTAAATATTTTGAAAATAGTAAAAAACTTTCGTTAGTTTAAGTAAAGCCTTTTATATTGTACTACGGGACGGGTGAGCCAGCGAATTTGAGTTAATGACTCAAAATTATGACGCCTGCCATGATGGCGCGATTTATTGAGATAATCCGCCATGCTCAGCGGATAACGGACAAACGCGCGTTTTATTAGCCTTAACTCACCCCTTTATTGAATGTAATGTAAACTACAGTTGCTGAATGAATTTTTAGTTTTAATTTAGGTTGTAAGTATTTAAAGCAGCTTGCATTTGGTACTAATGATACTTATGATTCTTTCGAGTTAGTGAAAGAAGACAGTATTTTATAATTTAGGCCTCGCCTAGCATCTTCCTTCTAGCGTTAAGCAAATTCTGCTGCACAAGCGTTGCGTTAACACTGATCTACTTTGACACTGATTAGATGCTGCCACGACGAGGACGCTCGAAGGACGCTAGTGTGGTGTGTTTCTGTTAAAACTATCGAACGAAGTTTGTGTAGAGCGTTCAAGAGGAAGAACGAAGAAAATGCTTATTGATGTTGTACCTAGTGGGCACTGATTCAGCGCGTGCTGCAGAAAACTGCAGCGTTTATTTTAGCTTGACCTCTAGGTGACACAAATGTGCTGAATAAACAAAACACAAACACCCCACACTATAGCGTCTTTCGAACTTCGACGTCGTGGCAGCGTCAAATCAGTGTTGACGCAACGCTTTCGCAGCGTGACGCTTAAATTTTGCATCGCCAATGGGATTTCGTGTTCGGAGTCTCTGAAAATGTTACAAAAGGCTTACGGTGAATCGACTTTATCAAAAACACGTGTTTATGAGTGGTATAAAGCGTTTGAAAGCGGTCGAGATGTGACGGAAGATTTGCCTTGCTCTGGTAGGCCATCAACGTATGCTACTGAAGATAACATCGCAAAAGTGAAGGAAATAGTGACTGAAAATCCTCATTCAAGTTTGAGAGAGCTAGCCGTCGAACTTTCTGTGTCACACGAGTCGATTCGTACCATTTTAAATAATCAATTGGGAATTAAACATGTTGCCGCTCGGCTAGTCCCAAAAGACCAGAATTTTCTCCAAAAACTCAATCGCAAAAGAGTCGCTGAGGACATGCTAGAACGAGTCAATTCCGACCCAACATTCATGAAACGCATTGTTACTGGTGACGAGACGTGGGTTTACGAGTTTGACATGCAAACTAGTTAACAAGCTTCGGAGTGGCGCCTTCCAACTGAACCAAAACCGAAGAAACCGCGCCGAACTCTATCGAAAGTCAAAGTCATGTTGACTGTTTTCTTTGACTGTCGCGGTGTTGTGCACTCAGAATTCTTGCCAGAAGGTCAAACGATAAAAAAAAGAGTATTATTTAAGCGTTATGCAACGTTTAAGAGAGCAAATTAGACGAAAAAGTCCAGATTTGTGGAATGCCATCAAATACCATCGAGCAGCCACCTTATTCACCAGATATGGCTCCAGCCGACTTCTTTCTTTTTCCTAAACTCAAATTACCACTTCGTGGCACCTGTTTTCATTCGGTAGAAGATATAAAGGAGAATTCGCGACGAGAACTGCACTCGATCCCGGAAAAAGCGTTTAAAAATGTTTTGATGATTGAAATATTCGTTGGCGTAAGTTTATCGCTTCTGAAGGAGCATACTTTGAAGGTGAGAAAATAAATTTGGATGAATAACTAACATTTTGTGTATTATTAATCTTTTGCCGGTACTTTCTTGACAGAGTAGTATAAAACAAATCAAATCAAATCAAATCAAAATCATTTATTTGCATAAACACAGGTAACAAACAGTGTTTGGATTGAATATAGGAAGTGAATAGTACCTCTATGTCTGGCCATGAGAGGCGTGCAAATTTTCAGTATTTATACAGTATAAAAAAAGTTTAATAAAAAACTAAAAACCGACTTCAAAATGAAACTAAAAAGCGAAAAATAATATTGACTAAAACATACCTAATCACTTCTTTTTGGAGTCGGTGCCAGCCATCGAGAGTTAAAATGTGTTCGCACCGACTCCAAAAAGAACTGATTAGGTATGTTTTAGTCAATATTATTTTTCGCTTTTTAGTTTCATTTTGAAGTCGGTTTTTAGTTTTTTATTAAACTTTTTTTATTTTACAATTTTAAGTGTTAAGTCCTCTTATTTTTTCCCTCCTAACTTCGCCAAATATTACTTTACAGCAAAGTAACCTTAACTAATATTGGTCCTCTATGGACCCCCCATCCAATGGTATGATAAAAATAAGGTGTTATATAGGGTCAATTTTTCGACGAACATTTTTAAGTCTTAGAAAAGGGTTTACCTACACTCCAACCAGAACGGCGGCTATTTTGGTGTCGAAACCATAGGATAAGGTCTTGCGTTAAATAACAAGTCAAATTAAGAAAGGAACTTTCAATTTTTTTTTCGTTACTGGGTGTGCGGGTACGCCCCCAGTAAATAAAAATTGGCGGTCTGGTACCTCATAAGCTCCACGTCTGCTCAACACACTGCGAAATACGTTCTGTCGACAAATTGCAGTATTATCTTCTAACTCCTATCCGTTAAGGAGTTCTGTGGCTTCCATCATCAGGTCAGCAACATGACATGATGATTACCAGACCCAAAAATCAGCATCGAGTCAGAAAATATATGCAAAACATTATGGGTGCCTATAAAAATTGAGGGTTGCCCTTGATTTCCCAGGGATCCCATCATCAGAATCTGACTTGGTGGAAATGGGACCACCTAGGGAGTATACCCTTTCAAACTAAAAAATAAATTTTGAAATCGGTCCATAATTGACGGCGTAATCGCGTAACAAACATACAAAAAAAAAAAAAACAACGAATTGAGAACCTCCTCCTTTTTTTTGAAGTCGGTTAAAAATAGTAAGCAAAGAATGTTAAATATTAAAAGTAAGTATTCAATGTCATTAAGTATTTACGATCTCACACATTATTCATTTTTTTTTTTAAATTAAAAATACAATTATATTAAATGTCAAAGTTTACAATATTAAATGGGCAATTAAATATAATTTTACAATTTGTCAGAATTTGTTTACAAAATGCAACGAACACTTCAAGTAATTAGCGATAACGTCAGTGTCGCATAGACCACACATTTATACAGAGTGTACAAAAGAATGGGACATTCCTTAAAACCACGTGATCAGCTGGTCATATACAACAACTTTTCCTATGGGAGCAACATCGAAATCGTGATTTTATTTTCAGATGCTCCATACATTATCATCGAGGTATGCGAGTTAGTTTGTATGGAGAAGCTGAATTTTTTTATCGATTTCGATGTTGCTCCCATAGAAAAAGTTGTTGTATATGACCAGCTGATCACGTGGTTTTTAGGAGTGTCCTATTCTCTTGTACACCCTGAGACCTTTGTGGGCCGTCAACTGAATATAACTAAATGCATTTTCTTGTAGAGTGGTAAGTAGACCCGTCGTAAACATACAGAATCTTTTTAGAGTTATAATGGAAGTATGTATCCAGTATGCAGTTAGTGTGCAGGTCGAATCTTTTTTATTTCTAAGAGTAGATTGAATAAATTAAAAGAGCAGTGGTAGATTTGTAGGTCGGTGGTGCTAATTACAATCAGAGACAAAACGACACCGCGACAATATAAAACAAATGCAACGAACACTTCAGTCTTCAAGTAATTAGCGATAATGTCAGCGTCGCATAGACCACACATTTTTATAGAGGTCGTGACCTTTGAGGCCGTCGCAAAGGTCGCGACCTGGCAAATGTCGCGACCTTTCTGCTGATGGGCTGAGTCTAGGGAATACTGAAACACTAGTACTGAATAAGCTAAGCTGCTTAATAGGTAGCGGAGGAGTATAAAAAACCAGCCATGTGCGAGTCTGACTCACGCACATAGGGTTCCGCACTATTAAAATCACTTTTGTTGTATGGGAGCCCCCTTAAATATTATTTTTATTTTGGTTTTTAGTATTAGTTGTTATAGCGGCAACAGAAATACCTACATCATCTGTGAAAATTTCAACTGTCTAGCTACCACGGTTCATGAGATACAGCCTGGTGACAGACGGACAGACGGACAGACGGACAGACGGACAGACGGACAGACGGACAGACGGACAGACGGACAGACGGACAGACGGACAGACGGACAGACGGACAGACGGACAGACGGACAGACGGACAGACGGACAGACGGACAGACGGACAGACGGACAGACGGACAGACGGACAGACGGACAGACGGACAGACGGACAGACGGACAGACGGACAGACGGACAGACGGACAGACGGACAGACGGACAGACGGACAGACGGACAGACGGACAGACGGACAGACGGACAGACGGACAGACGGACAGACGGACAGACGGACAGACGGACAGACGGACAGACGGACAGACGGACAGACGGACAGACGGACAGACGGACAGACGGACAGACGGACAGACGGACAGACGGACAGACGGACAGACGGACAGACGGACAGACGGACAGACGGACAGACGGACAGACGGACAGACGGACAGACGGACAGACGGACAGACGGACAGACGGACAGACGGACAGACGGACAGACGGACAGACGAACAGACGGACAGACGGCACCTACCCTGCCTGGCAGAATTTTTGGTGTTTCGGGATAATTTAGATAATAATAAGTCTTTGTTCGGACAAAACAATATTTCTTTGTTATTCATATATATTTATTTTGTTCCTTGTAGCTGACAATGGCCTTCTCCCACCTTCTCCATTCTGGCCTTTCTATGGCTACTCTAACCCATGTAGTTCCCACGACTTGTCTAATGTCGTGTCATCCCACCTTTTCTGTGGTCTACCTCTCTTACTTTTTCCAGGCATAGGGATAATTTAAATAGTAAGATTAAATACCTTACTTTAACAAAAACAAATAGTTCTCATGCATTTATTCATTCATAATCTTTAGTGATCTACAGCTCGAGTCGACTTCAATCTTTCCAATTTAGAAAATGGATCGTGGTAGGTAATTCTAAATTTTAAACTGTCCGCATTGCCCCTACGCGATGACGTATGGTACCCCAGAGGGTGATCAACTCTGCTCAGAGACAACGACAATATACTGCAGGGTATAGACAAAATGAAACTTTTTGCGCGGGAATAGAATCGCAAAGGAATAAACTTGGTGCTGGATCAATTGTTTTTGGACATGACGAATTCATGCTGTCAAGAAGATGTGCAATTATTAATGTTGCGTAAACCATAACAATTGAATGTGGTGGATAATGCATCGTTTGTTGTGGTAACAACAAATATTGGAATCCACTAATTTCACCTAAATTTAAATGTATTAAATGTATTTGTGGAGTGGTAGAGTCGGTGTAAACATAAAGACTCTTTTAGGAGTTTTAATGGAAGCGTGCAGTGTGCAGGTCGAATCTTTTTGAGTTCTAAGAGTAGATTGAATAAATTGAAAGAGCGGTGGTAGCTCTGTAGGTCGATGGTGCTTCCTACCATTGGACCAGAGCAATATAATGATGATGTCCAATATTTATTTAATTATAACAACAAAATCTATTGTTAACCTGACTCTTTCTTGAAACACTACTTTCAACCATACAACTAAAGTTGACGCATACCCCTCAACCGCGGGAAAGTGCAATAATTGTAATTAGTACAGCAATAATAGCCAGGGAGCGCGCAAGGGGCATAATTCAATAACGCTATGACTGATCGCGCCCGCACCCGAGGTCACTGACTGCGGTGTATCGCAGGGCTCTCCACAATAAATATTTACGGAGCTATATTAATTAGGCCGGTATTTCTTGGTATTTATGTGTGGCTAATTGAAATCGTCCACTAAAGTAGAGATAAAGACAGAATTACTCATGCAAATCCAATGTCAACCTAATCCCTATCTACTAATCATTTACTTTATGGTTTTCGCATGGTACATCATGGTTGCAAATAGAAATTTTAATTTCGAATCTAAGGATTGATTTTACTCGAATTTAAGGTTCCGTTATCGTACGTCACATGAATGACCGTAATACAAAATTGAAGTTTAAGGGCAGGCAGAGCAGGAGTTAAGTTAATGGGTTTAAAATCACATATTATGACGTTTAAGCACTACGACAGCGCATAGCATAGATTCAATTAAGTGAAGTTAAAGTATTATGCAGTTAATAATATAGATACGTTAATGAAGGAGTACTGTATAACCTATCATTTGCAGGTTGTTTTTTAGCCTACAGCCTTATTAAACACAAGAGATGAAAGATTTCATTCTGTTCTGCGATACAAAACATATTAATCTATAAATTCAAATAAGTTTTACTACAAGTACCTACACGCAACATTGAAAATCATTTTTAACCGACTTCAAAAAAAAGGAGGAGGTTCTCAATTCGTCTGAATGTTGTTTTTTTGATTGTACATAGTCGTCGAGGTAAAGCATTAATTTTGTCTATAGCCTAAAGTATCTGTTTTTTTTTTTCATGTTTTCGATGTTGACAATTCCTGACAATGAATTACATTCAATTCCTTTTTAACCGACTTCAAAAAAAAGGAGGAGGTCCTCAATACGTCTAAATGTTGTTTTTTTTTTTTGTATGTATGTTACGCGATTACGCCGTCAATTATGGACCGATTTCAAATTTTTTTTAGTTTGACAGGGTATACTCCCGAGGTGGTCCCATTTCCACCAAGTCAGATTCTGATGATGGTATCCCTGGGAAATCGAGGGCAACCCTCAACTTTTATAGGCACCCATAATGTTTTGCATATATTTTCTGACTCGATGCTGATTTTTAAGTCTGGTAATCATCATGTCATGTTGCTGACCTGATGATGGAAGCCACAGAACTCCGTAACGGATAGGAGTAAGAAGATAATACTGCAATTTGTCGACAGAACGTATTTCGCAGTGTGTTGAGCAGACGTGGAGCTTATGAGGTACCAGACCGCCAATTTTTATTTACTGGGGGCGTACCCGCACACCCAGTAACGAAAAAAAAATTGAAAGCTCCTTTCTTAATTTAACCTGTTATTTAACGCGAGACTATGGTTACGACACCAAAATAGCCGCCCTTCCGGTTGGAGTGTAGGTATACCCTTTTCTTAAGACTTAAAAATTTTCGTCGAAAAATTGACCCTATATAACACCTTATTTTTATCATACCATTGGATAGAGGACCAATATTAGTTAAGGTTACTTTGCTGTAAAGTAATTTTTGGCGAAGTTAGGAGGGAAAAAATAGAGGACTTAACACTTAAAATTGTAAAATAAAAAAAGTATAAAAAACTTAAAAAACCGACTTCAAAATTAAACTAAAAAGCGAAAAATAATATTGACTAAACATACCTAATCAGTTCTTTTTGGAGTCGGTGCGAATGAACACGTTTTAACTCTCGATGGCTGGCACCGACTCAAAAAAGAACTGATTATATTATTTTTCGCTTTTTAGTTTCATTTTGAAGTCGGTTTTTTATATGACTGCTAAATAAAACAACAATCTGTAGATGATATAGATATCACCTATGTATTGACGACCTCCGTAGCCAAGAGGCGAGCACGCTGGACTATATTGCGTCGCCATCTCTGAGGTTCCGGGTTCGATCCCCGGTCGGGTCAATGTAGAAAACGAACTTTTCTATATTGTCTCCGTCTCGGGTCTGGGTGTTGTGGTACCGTCGTTGTTTCTGATTCCTATAATACAAGTGGTTTGACTACTTACCTTAGAATCAGAGCAATGTATGTGATGATGTGCAATATTTATTTATTTACTTTCTTTTTACTTTAAAACTTTAAATGAGATAGTGGGCAGAGCTATGCAACTAAAGCCCACGTTATATACCTACCTAAACGACATGAATTACCTACTGGTATAACTTGTTTCTAAATTAAGTCTAGACTGGTAAACCAAGTAGGTAGGTAGCTAAACGTTTAGTTTGCAAATACTATTTTGCTTGTCATTTATTGCACCTAGTTCGGAAAACTAATGAATCAAGTCAATAAATTAGTTCTAGAATCAATTTATGGGCAAATGGAATTCCATTTATGTTAAGAAGAAGGCTTAATTCCGTAAGTAATGTACATTAAAGTAAGGCACTTAAGATGAAGTTATATCTTATGGTATCTATAGACTAATTAGGACGGTAACTACCACTTTTCCTGTGGTACCAAAAACTGAATCTCAAAAAACTAAAATGTTCATTGTAAATTATAAATAAAAGGTGGACACACGTTGGACAAACAACTTGGTACATGTTTATACAGGAAACCGCTGGATGCAGGCCGATTCCAACTGGCCAATCTGGAAGTCATTGGGGGGCGCCTATTTTCAGCAGTAGTCCAGTGACAAATGGAGGACGGTGACAAAAAAATAAAAGATACTAAATTATTAGAAGCAATATTATTTACTCATAAAACATGTGACTAATATTTCGCTAATATATCAAAAGCGTGTTCTTATTTGTGTAATAACTTTCTGGCTGGATGTCAACGTTTAAACCGATAAAATGTGATCAGTGCCGCGATACGTACTCGCACGTAGAGACGCCATTGTGCGCCAACATGTCACACTAAAGGGGTTTTGGAGTGTGGCTTTTCAATTTGCCGATGTGTTTGTGTGGAATATCGTACGATGGAGTCGACGTTAAACTATAATTGTTAGGATTTTTTAATATTTTGAAGAATTGAAATTCTACTTCTTGTTTTAAGGGTTGAAAAAATCAGAAACCAGTTTTATTGAAACTGCGAGCATACCTTCATACCTTCTCTTTGTGGAGTTTGCCTCAGAGACTCAGATAATATCAACTTAACACTTTAAGAAAGCCATACTTCCGCGAAAAAATGGAAAACTTTAGCCTGAACCCCATCAGACATTTATTTTTCGCCCATGCCATCATCATGCCCGTCGTCCGGTTCAATGAGGTGTCCTAAAAATTTTAGACACTTTTTTGTGACACATTACTATTAATGTACACTAATTAAAGTAGCTCTTATTTATTACAAGAATAAGTTTAACGTAGGTAGCTAAACTTTTGCTAAATACAGACCAGTCAACAGATCTCCCTGTTTCCGCCCAAATCAAGTTTGTGTAATAGTTAAACTTTTTTCCCTGGTCCGTTGAAAAACCCGCACGGTCTGGGTGCAGGAAATGAAACGAGCACGTGTGTAGATGGAATCGCTGCGAACTATTGTCGGAAGCCCTATGCGAAACGGAACGTAACGACACTTGTCAAACGTGGCGGGAATTTAGAAAAATGGCCGTGAATCGAACGCCGCACCTGCGTAGCTCAAAATTAAATTTCGAATAGGGCTAGAGAACGTAAATTGAGTGATTCTACGAGATAGCCGTGTCAGTCACTGATCAAATTAAACTATTAGGCTGGGTTGCACCATCTTACTTTAACTTTAACAAACGTCAAAAGTCTGTCAAACTCCATTCAGAAACACCGGTTAAAGTTACAGTTATGGTTAAAGTTAAGGTGGTGCAACTCACTCTTAGTGTTTCAGTCATCGAACCATTTTGTTGGTGTAAAATAGACCGTAAAAATGACTTGTTTTTACATCAGCCCAAGAATACAAAGCTAGTTAGGTACTTTAATTCGAACTTTATAAGAAATCTGATTTAATCTCGAATAATTTGTCTTTCGAGTTGTTTGGAAGCACTCAACCTAGTTAACGGGACAAAATATATTTTTTATTAAGACGCGGTCTCATGCGGTCCATAAGTTAACAAACTATTAAGCATGATGGCAAATATTAACAGTTGTTTTATAGCCACACTCGTTTTTCAAGGCGCTTCGCAGCAAAATATTGGAGTTCGCGTAGCCCTTTTACGAAAAAACGTACCTACGCGAAAATCCTTTTGACAATTTCAGTTCTGCATACTTACGACGTGACTGATTTAAATAACTACACAACACCCCTAGCTTGACATCTTACACAATGTAGGAATCTAGCTAGCTAGACAGATATACCTACCTACCCACCTTTTGGAGTAGGTAGGTAACCTTTATAAAATGTCTACATGTAATGTTGTATTTTTTTCACTTGCCAAGGACATTTTTTTTTTTTTTTATTAAGCATTTGGCCTTGCACGGCTTGTGCTATGCCATGACGACGTGAAAGGTAGGGAAACGAGTAAGGAAAATACCGGGTGTTGAATTTAGGATAGGATCAGGATAGTAGTAATGGGATATTATAAGGGACAAAAGGTTACATTTGGATTACATAAAGGATAATGAGAGAATAATAATTAAGTCTATTATATCATTAAATTTTTATATCATTATTCGATAAAAATACAGTAATAGATTTATATACTGAGTAGTCATTAGTAAATAAAAGACAATTTATAGAGGTGGGAAAAGGGACACGGAGGGTTATTAGGGACGATATAAAAGAGGAGCGATCATATTTCGGGCAGGAAAAAAGGATATGGTCAATATCACCTACATCGCTACCACATTCACAGATATCACTGTCCACGATGTGAAGTCTAGCTAAATGTGCTGGAGTACACGTGTGTCCCAGACGCATGCGAATGAGACTAGAGGTAGCAGTTTTATCCAGCGTCGTTCTAAAGAACCAAGGTTTTGTAGGAATTTCTGGTTGGATGCCTTTGTAATGTTTCCCTTTAAATAAACTACTTCTGTTCCAATCTTCGACCCAAGACCGGCGAAGATGGAATTTAGGAAGAGCAGCCAGATCATGACAGAAGTTTTTATACGGAAATATGTCACCAAACATTACCGCATCATTTGCTAATTTGTCCGCAATTTCATTACCGGGAATACTACTATGGGAAGGAATCCAAGCAAAAATCACTTGAAAACCTTTACTTTTACAGTCATTAAGTAATTCTCTACATTTAATAATTATCGGAAAACTAGTATTTGATTTAAAGGGAAATTTCGCCAAAGCTTGTAATGCACTTTTAGAGTCTGAAAATATAATCGTTTGTTTTAGCTTCATAAGTAAAACATATTCAAGAGATTTAAACAACCCAAAGCATTCGCCAGTGAAAACGGAAGTTTCCGGGGGAAACTTAATTTTTTGTGTAATTTGGTACTGATGATGATATACTCCAATGCCTACATTTCCTTCTGGAGAGTGCTTAGATGCATCGCAATATAAATGGTGCCAACGGTGCCACTCATTCATCTCCAAAATGTAATTAAAATTACTATGAGCAGAACTACCATGTTTGGGAATATCTAAATCTAAATGAATGCTAGGTGAATAAATTAAAGACTCATAATTAGAGCAGAAAAGGGGAAGGTATGAAGATCTATGCGTAGGAGCTTGAAGGGAGATAAATTTACGAAAGCTAATGACTAGGCACGGAGGAGATTTATGAAACCAGTATGGGGAAGAATCAACATACTCCGAAAGCTGTTTTAGTTTGAGGTACAAAGGGTGATTCAGAAATTGAAACGCACGAAAAAGGAATTTATCACTTAAGCACTGACGTCTGAGATTAAGAGGTGGTTCAGCGCATTCAACTTGTAGTGCGTTTTTAGGACTAGAACGCATGGCACCAGTAACAATTCTTAGAGCTTTAGTCTGAACTACATCTAGTTTACGCAATCCTACTATGCTGCAAGGTTCTAAAAAGAAGGTCCCGTAATCGAGAACGCTTCTAATTAAGGCGTTATATACAAGCTTTAGGTTAAAGGGATGGGCACCCCACCAAACACCCGCGAGACATCTTAAAATATGCAGTAACTTTTCGCATCTAGCGATTAGGTAATATAGATGAGGAAGACCTGTTAATTTCGCATCTAAAATTAGTCCTAAAAATTTTGCCTCATCTTTATTGGGAATTACAAGATTATCAAAATACACAGAAATAGGCGGTGGGCACCGTTTTCTAGAAAATAGAACTACTGAACTCTTAATTACTGACAGATTTAAACCATTTTTATCCAACCAAACCTTTAAAATTTTTAGAGCAGAAGACAGGGAAACACACAATTTTTTTATTTCAAAACCGGAAATATACATGACTAGGTCGTCAGCGTATTGTAAAATATTAACACTATTAGAGAACAAATCTTCTAAATCATACGTGTAAATGTTGAATAAAAGTGGGCTTAATACAGAACCTTGAGGAAGGCCCCTCCACACTGACCTAGATTTAGTGGATTCTCCACATATAACATTTATAAAACGTTCTGACAAAATATTCATAATAAAATTTAATAATATAATAGGAACTTTAAGCAAAATAAGTTTGTTTCTAAGGATAGGTAATAGAACATTATCGTAGGCTGCTGTAATATCTAAAAAGGCTGCAAGTAGAGATTTATTACAAGAAAAAGCTATCCGGATATCACAAGTAAAAATACCTAAACTGTCAGAAGTGCTTCGACCTTTTCGAAACCCATATTGGTTTTTACACAATAAACCCTTACTTTCAATAAACCATTCTAATCTATTTTTAATTAAGTGTTCAGCTATTTTTATGAGAACAGAGGAGAGTGCAATCGGTCTATAAGAAGCAGCTTCATTTGAAGATTTATTAGGTTTTAAAATTGGGATTATATCCTGGGACTTCCAAGCAGGAGGAACCGAACCATGAATCATAACGGAATTAACAAGAGATAGGTAATATTTAAGACTTGAGTCGCTCAGGTGAGAGAGAAATGAGTATGGAATCCCGTCACTACCGGGAGCAGAATCTTTTACTGCAGAAAGGATGCCTTTAAGTTCGTCTAGGTTGAATGGAGCAGAAAGAGCATTTTGATCCATCTCAGCGGATGAGGGAATGAAAATTGGTAAAATGTTATTTAAGGGTACAAAAGGTGGAGCAAGCTTATCTAAAAAGTCCTCCGCTACTTGATCTTGAAGAATAGAATGGCGAGTTTCTTTAAAAGCCGACCTGAATCTTCTAATATTAGACCAGACTATAGAAGGGGGAGTATTAGGCGAGATGGAAGAACAAAAAGTTCTCCAGCCTTCCCATTTTTTTTGTTTTAGTAACTTTCGCGTACTTGTAAAAACATCAGATAAAATACAGTAATTCTCATTAGTAGAATGGTTACAATACCTTCTCTCGGCTTCCTTTCTTTTCTTAATTGCCATTGTGCACTCACTATCCCACCAAGGGGGAGAAGGGAGATTAAGATTACGTTTTCCTTTAACCGGAAATATTTCCTTGGCAGTTTCGACAAGAAGAGAAGCTAATGCTTCAGAACATTCTGACTGGTTGCTTTCAGTTACTTCAGGAAGCAACATAATTTTTTCCTCAACTTTTACTTTATACAAAAGCCAGTCAGCATTAGCTAATTTAAATTTCATACGTGGAAGAGGAGGTTGGCTTGATTTGGCTATTGTAGGGAAAGTTATGTAAATTGGGTAATGATCACTACCATAAGTAGAAGTCAATGTAGTCCACGTCAAAGAAGAAGCTAGGCTAGGAGAGCAGATTGACAGATCAGGTGCACTTAGACCCTCATGAGGAGGAGTTCGGCGAGTTGGAAGTCCTGTATTAAGAATACAAAAATTTTGATCATCAACAAAATCTAGCACTCTACTGCCATAGTGATTTGAGTTAGTACTTCCCCATGCCTGGTGCTGAGCATTAAAATCACCTAATATTAAAATTGGTTTAGGAAAGTCATGAATTAAGTTTTCTACTTCATCATGAATCGTCGATGAAGGGTACGGTATATAAATAGAAACATAAGTAATATTATCAATCGATATGGCTACAATAGAGAAGCCACTGTGATGTTGTGGAATGGGAATGATAGAAAATGAAACAGAATTATGAATTAGAAGTGCAACACCACCATAATTATCTGCTCTGTCTTCTCTAACACAAGAGAAGCCAGATACTCTGAATACGGAGTCGGGCTGAAGCCACGTCTCCTGAAGCGCAATAACAAACGGGCGCAATTTATTTATAATAAAAATAAGGTCACTTTTCTTGTTAGAAATACTATGACAATTCCACTGAATCACAGAGGACAGCTTTGCCATCTTGAGGGCTATTTGAATTTAAAACATCAATAAGAGGAACGGCAACGTTGGGCGGTAAAGATAAGAAATTAGTTTGAGTCAAAGATTTAATAAGAGTGATTATCAGTTCTTTAATAGACAATTCAGAAAGAGGATTATTTGTATTATCTTTATTCATTATGACATTTTGACTTGGGGAAAATGGAGTATTATAGTCTTTTATTAATTCATCATGACTGGAACGGTCATAGCCTTTAGTTAATTTTTGAGGGGTCCTAGGTTTTAAAAACACAGTTTTTTTATAGGAATTTTTATTCAAAACATTTTTATGTAAGGCATGGTGAGACATACTTGGACTCTGAGAGTTCTGTTGGATTGGAGTAGAAGTTAGCATATCAGCATATGATCTTGTGACAGAAGGGTGTAATTTATTAGCTTCGGCATATGTAACACAATCTTTTGCCATGGTTTCCTTAATATTCCGTTGTCTAAGAAACTCTGGGCACTTTTTGCTAGTAGCAAAATGTGGACCAGAACATAAGCAACAAGTAATATCATCTTCATGAATAGAGCAGCCATCTCCTGAATGGCTCTGACCACATCTGAAGCAACGAGGATTAGACCTGCATTGACTTTTGATGTGACCATACCTACAGCACTGGAAGCATTGTATAGTGGGATAAATATATAAGTCGACTGGTAAAGATGTGTAACACATATACACTCTCTTAGGCAAAACCTGTCCATCAAAAGTCAAAACTATAGTTTCAATCGGAACAAACTCAGACTTACCATTGATCACATTTTTCCTCTTCAGACGTCTGGCTTTAATAATATTACCGCAACCTATGGGCACTGAAATATTGCTAATAATATCATCATCAGACCAATCGATAGGAACACCACGTACAACTCCCATACGAGTGACATTAGAAGCAGGGATAAATGCTTTGTACTTGTTTGAAATTAAGATACTGCTTTTTAAAAATACATTAGCATTCTCATGTGATGAAAAAGCTACTGACAGTCTATTTCTTCCTATCTTTTTCAGACTTCCATTAATCACATTAGGAATTAAATTCTTTTTCAAAAAGTGACCAAATGTCACGGGGTGTAAAGTTAAGTTCTCGTTCGGGGAAGTTTGCTCTTTCTGAATATGAATAATATATGGTGCTAGATCCGAGGCCAGATAACACTGCCTACCTACAGGTTGACGCACAGAATTATCATCAGACAAATTAACAGACTTTGGCACTGATGGAGAAATGTTAGAGTCAAAATTATCTACTTTTTCGGTTAAAGATTCACACTGACAATCACTTTCATTTACTTTGCCCGATTTATGTCGTCTTCTTTTCTTATTACAGTGTTTGCAAATTTTACGAGGTGCTGAAGTTCGCTTACGTTTTGAAGCAGAACTATTTCCATTACGTTCAGAACCGTCCGTGTCAAAAACTGAACCTTCAGTATCCATATTTACATTGCAATTTGAAATAGTAACAAAGTGAGAAGCTTGGGGAACCCCTCCACCAGGATCATCAGAAGCGTCCATTGGGACAATGTAAAAAGAGAGAACTTACCAAATATATGGAGCAAACTATAGAATTTATACAACAAATACCATAAAATATATACACCACACTACTTAACTGATCCTATTTAGCTAATTTTTAAATTAAAATTAACAAAAACGAAAAAAGACGCCTACACCGTTTGACGTTTCCCGCGCTTTTTTTCAGCCAAGGACATACTTAGTAGGTTTATTTAACTTACTTTATTAAAAAAATATACATTTTATTGCACAAAAAAAGGTTTTCACAAACGAGGCATTATTCACAATCAGGCGTAATATTACCAAAAAGATATCTACTTAAATAATAATATAAAAGTACTGTTTCAATTAGCTTTTATTTTAATTTAAAATTTACGTTAAAAACACTGAATTATAAAAAAGAAAAGTCTTAACTAAATAAACAACGAAAAGTCATAACCTCATTTAAGTTAGTTCTTTTTTTATTTAAAATTATTATTTACTCATTGTTTTGCGTTTCACATCAAAATAATGAGTAAACTTATGTTGGTACCACAAAGATTTCAAAAAGAAAATAATAAATTGTGCTGTTAATTGCCCACGACATTGTGCTGCTAATTTACATTTAAAAAATAGTCCCCAGGCCAAAGCGCGCAGCTAAGTTTAATGAGAAATTAGAGGAAAAATTGAAATCGCCCGGCCGTAAATGAAAAATTAAAAACTCCTGCCGGAAACGGAACCGCGGCCATGTTTCTTAAGAAACCGTGATGTTATCTTAATTACCTACTGTGGAAAACAAAACGCGAAGAATATTTATGACGTTTAATTCGATTACGCATGATAAATGAGAAAACTACGAGTTTTTATTTTTGGTAAAAGTTTTTCAATAATGTATATTTTAATGCACCAATCCACATTGATTGACACACATTTAGACAACTTTATCGAGTCTATTATTTAGCACACAGTACAGGTAGCGGAGCGTAGCGAGTCTTACTTGTTCTGTGATTTAGCACAAGAAAGCGGTGATGTATGCTTTGTACGAATAAATTCATTACACCCTTCACCCTGCCCGCAGTAGGTACTTATAGTTTTGCTCTATGTCAAAAAATAATAGCACTTTTATCGCATTGTGTGAAGATGGCGCGGGTGCTCCCGTGACTTCCGGAGTTGCAGTGACACTACACACAAAACGCAGTTACGTGCTAGGGTTGCCGCATATTTATCCATATTTTTATTTTTTCACCCTTTTAGTAGGTAGCTTATACTATAACCTTCTCATCCCAATGGTCTAAATAACTTAAAAAACATTTTCAAAAGGTGGCTGCAGGCCGTTTCTAACCGGCCAATCTGGAAGACACTAGGGGAGTCCTACTTTTAGCAGTAGACGTCCTGTGGCTGAAATGATGATGATGATGAGATGATTATTTCGTATAAGGCAAAAAAGCTCGCTGATTGTAATGAAAACACCTAAATCAGCATTTTCAATAACCCTGCATGCAGTAAATGCCATATCTCGGTTTCCATTCTACTTATATAATGTTTCTAGAAACTTAGGCAAATAAATATGCTTCTATTTTTTTAAAGTTCTGTAACTAAGAGGTACAAGTACCAAAATATTGTATGTAACTGGACTGCTGTCTCGGTCTCCGAATGCCCTGAAGGGCATACAACTGCCTACGATTCTTACCCTAAAATTCTAGGCACCTTAAGGATTTAACACTACTATTTTGGTAATAAAAACTTTCTAATTACATACATTATTGTACACAATTTAATGTACACGTTTTTATGTTTTGTCACCCCTATACAAAGACATCATCATTGTAATGGATGTCACGGGATCCAACTCTACAAGTGTTCTAAAAAGTGGATAGGCACCAACTTTGCTGTCACAGAAACATGCGAAACTCTACCTTAAGGTAAGTAACAGAAGGTTCTTCTGCATCTCTCAAATAAGTTTGGTATTTCGGTGGCTAGATGGAGCTGCAGTTGTGAGACCAACACATTAGGGACATCTCTCGGCGGGAGTGAGAAAATTACACAGGAATTATGACATTTAAGTGTCGCGACTCGCGCTTCTAAAAGGGTTTTATTCTTGACACAAAAATGCAGAGCAGTTTATTTTATGTTGTTGACAGAAAATATGATTTAATAGTATTGCTTGCGGAAAGCGTAAAAACCTTTTAGATTACTGCAAGGCGTTCTTAGTTGTTAGTTGGGACACCTGTATAATTAATAAGAAAGACAAAACCCAGTGATTAATTACCTATATGCCAGAGTTACGATTGTATGCGGGCCTTCATGAGAGCAAAAACGTGAGAAAACTTGCACATTCAGACAACACTGGATGTGTAGCCAAATACGTTCCAAAATGCTCTGGTTTCCCTGTCCCAGAGTTACAGAAGTGATAGCAATCGCTTCAAATTGTAATAAGCAAACTTGCCACACCTAGAAACATGGCTAAAGCGTACCCCGACTAGGAACGAGCAAAAATAACGTATGGTATGTCAAAAAATATTATAAAGTTTAAAACCTATAACCCGACTAACGTCTGGACCGTATATTAACTTATGCATATAAAAATACTATGGTGAAGAACCGTCCTATAAAATATTGATAAAAAAAAACATAGCCTTGGCCATTAATACAAATCTATTGACACATTCATTCATTAGTTTAGGCGCTACGGTGAAACATACAAACATACTATTATATAGATTGCCAAAATCATTACCCATCTTTTTGGCTTCGCCGTAGTCGGGTAAAAAACAAAGATATTTTTATCAGTCCTCTTCAATTAAAACTTTTCCGTTGGACCACTGTTATCACTAAAATACTTGTAGCCCTGAGATAATGTATCAACTTAAATTAAACAATATTGCCTAATAAATGTATTTTGTTTACAATAACAAAGATTTGTTGTGCACAAATATTTTTTATTTATGGATATTATATTTTGTTTACGGGTTGTTCAAAAAAAGATAATTTTAACCAAACCTACTCGTTTAGGCCATATTTTGTCATTTCTAGAATTAAGCACCTACTTTACCAATAGAATAGGTCGTTCGAGAATAATGAAGTAAATTTGTATAAACCCCTTTTTTTATTAAACTCAAGTTCCCCAGCCCCTTTCCACGCTCACCCCACGGCAATTTTTCAATTTAAAATACGTAAATTTTATAATAATGAAATTAAAAGAAAAACAATTGCAGCTAGGTCGGCTTTACAAGATTATTTGTAATTTTCGATCAACATGTACCTAGCACCATCGAGAAAAAAAATACTCTAGCACAAAGTAAGTAGTTACTTGGGTAAGTAAATAAAAAATTGCACAAATTCTGACAGGTAACTACGAAACCCTACACTGCAACTGCCGGATGCCTCATAAACTCACTGAAATAAATAAAATTATAACCAACATTCTATAAATATGCTTTATTTTTAATAATTTGTAATTTAAATATTAGCAAAATAAAGTTTAGTAACAAAACAAACAATAGTATTACTAACTTACACAGATATATTTATACTAATAATAAGCTTACGAAGTAAATAATAATCTTAATCATCAGTTGTCATACAAAGATTCAGCATTTGTCTTTCTTATCAGTTTCATGGACTACCTGGGGCTTGAAGTCCAAATCGATGACCTTCTTTAGGCTCTCCACGTACATGTCCAATCGCTGGGTCATGTAGTAGCAGCGGCGGTCCTTAATCTGTCTGTTTGCGTTCAAATCTAACACTCCGATTAGCAGACCATCTCTGGTCCTCGAAAGACCAGGACACCTCACGCCGTCAGGACCGGTAAAGTAACTAGAACCGTAGAAGAGACCGAGATCCTTGTGCGCCGGCTTGCCATCGGCAGAAGTAAACTCATTGGGAAACTCCTCGTAACCAACTCGGTTGATGGCAGCAGTGAAGTAGCAGTTAGTAATCGCGGCATTCCTCGCTTCGATATTCCACATGTACTCGCTGCCGGCCTCCGCAGCTATAGTGGCAGATGGGTTAAAAACAATCTCAGCACCGTTCTGGCCGAACATCATCCAGTTCAGGACGTGATGACGCCCGAAACAGATGTTTACAGCGATCTTTCCATACCGAGTAGCAAACACCGGGTGACCAGTGTTCCCTTCCATGTAGTAATTAGACTCATTGAAATCTCCTACCCTCGGGATGTGGTTCTTACGGTGCTTACCGATCACGTTGCCGGTGTCGCTGATAACCACAGCCGTGTTCCAGAGAATCTCCGCGTGTTTCTCATCCCGTTCCAAAATCGACGATACAATTACCATTGCGTATTTCACTGCTAATTCTTTTAAGAACCTCGTGGTGGGTCCTTCTTCTGCTGACTCAGCGAATTCGCACCACGGCTGCTTCTCCCTGGTGCAGAAAGCGAACGGCATATTCCATAATTCTTGGAAACAGATGATGTTGACGCCTTCCTGGCCGGCGACGTCGATAATCTTCTTCACTTTCTCAAAGATAGCTTTCTTCTGCTCGTTGATGGGGCGGTCGGTGGGTACAGCGATGGAGTGCTGAATGATGCCTACTTTGACGATTCTGGGTGGCCTGGTCTGTTCTTTTTTAGCTGGGAAAGCGTAAGCAGCGATTTCGAAGTCGCCATCTTTGGCAGCGGCGATTGAGGAGTCCTTGAATTTAATTTCGTAGTTGTCCTTTCTGCCAAAGTAGATCCTGTTGAACTCGTCAAGGTCTCGTCCACTGAGGTTGCTGTTGACGATCGCCTCGAGGCTTTGTGTTTCGTTGTCCAGTTTATCCATGATGCAGGCGTGTGTCTGAAAGGGTTTGCCGATGGCGACTGATCACTCTCGTACGCTGGCTGCTATAAATAGGTGCTTTAATGGTAATTCGTTGAGCACGGAGCTTGTTTACTTATCTGTGTGGTCCGATCCTGATGGCCTTCGACCTGCTGCGATAAAGTTTGAGACAATATCCGAACGAACAATATTGACTTGTCAACTGTAGGTACGTGACTGGAGATGGTAAGGTCTCGTCTATAAGGAGACGATGAATGGAAATAAAATCATTTCCATTAATGGTGGTTCCTACATTCAGTGGGTGCTGATCGGCATAATTAATTATCCATTTACTTAGATCTCTAAATAACTGTTGCACAATATTCTAATCATAGTTTCCATAATAGGTATGTCGAGAAACTAGAGATTTATGTAACCATGAAAATGTTTATCCTTTAAATAAATAAATATTGGACAACATCACATCATTGCTCTGAGGTAAGTTTATAGCAACCAAAAACTGACAGTACCACAACACTCAGACCCGAGCCAATATAAAAAAAATCGTTTTCTACATTGAATCGACTCGGAATCGAACCCGGGACCTGGCGACGCAAGTTCTGCTGCTCGTGTCCCGGCTACGGAGGTCGTCGTAGACGTAGAGGGTATGGAATCAAAGCATGTTTACTTGTAAAAAAATGAACCATTACCATGATTTGTTACTGAATGGTTTAAAAATGCATTTTCCTCATACAAATAATATTTTGCTTTGTTATCTAATAGTAATTTCAATATATTTTTTTACTAGCTACGCGGTACGTGTTCATGATAATAATAAAAATGTATTGTTTAAGTTTAAAAATTTATTATATTTACAAAGTTAGATGTACCTTTAGTGTGATTTCATTCATATAGCAACAACTAATGTATTCCGATAAAACGTTGATAGTCGAAGCTTTAATAATCATAATTAAATACATTAGAGTAATTAGCTAAATAAATACCTACAATAATTATCGTTGTATTATTAGTTTAATTTTTACGACATCAATCCCACCCACGTATTGAAGTCTTGTAGGCTTCAATCCTGAAAAGTAACCCACATGGACCACTTTGTTGTTCGTCTGTCAGAGCCCTTGCCCTCATAGAACAGAAACAAGAAATAAAACCTTCCTTTGCCGGGCCAGTGCTCCGTCGCCGATCTTCCGCAATGGACTAATAATGTATTTAAAAAAATGCAACCAACGTTCCTCGTAATAATGTGTCCGACGTCTGCCCGCGACAGTAAATTATGTGCAAGCTATCAGCGGAATGCACCTAGTGTGGCGCCAGCTTAAGAATCACAAATCAGAATAGAATAGAACAGAAAAATGCTTATTCGGAACCATCCATAAAATATTATTATAGAAAAATGAGAAAAATAATTGTGACAGGGCTATTTCTATTCATGATGCTGAAAACATAAAATATAGGCGTCTCAAAAGAACGTTTTGTGCGCGACTCTTACTTGACTTGCTTTGAAATTATGATATAGCAAAATCAATAGACAAAACCTGTCTAACTTTGGTATTTCATTTAAATGCTGCGATAACTGTATATCGTAAACACTACCACGCGCTCTTAATCACATTCATACATACATATTAGTGTCTATATGTAACTTGTCCAGCTATGTGCTCAGTAAACAACCTTACGTAACATCGCCTCGGCTCTGAATAAATATTTATAGACATCAGACCGTATCGAACAACATGGAAACGCACGCAGAACTGAGTCTCGATGAAATTATTAAGAAAAACCTAACCCCAGCGCAACTTGGAGAATACAATAGAATTCATTACGGAAAAGAAACGTTAGACACACTACACATAAAGGAAGATATAACCTTCAAATGCAAAGAAAAAGGTATAGATGTTGCGGCGTATTCCTTCCAAGCCGCAAAAGAGGAATTTAGAAAGCCGAGAAGAGTGAAAGCAGGGTTAATCCAACATTCTATTATTGCGCCAACCGATAAACCTGTTGCTGAACAAAGGAACGCAATTTTTCGCAAGGTCAGTGAACTTATAGACATCGCAGCCTCTGCAGGAGTACAGATACTCTGTCTACAGGAAACCTGGTCAATGCCATTCTTTCTCTGCACAGGTGAAAAGGAAAAATGGTCAGATTTTGCGGAATCCGCCACAGATGGTCCCAGTACAAAATTCCTCCAGAAAATAGCAGAAAAAAATAAAATGGTCATCATTTCACCGATCTTAGAAGACGATGACGGAGTATGGTGGAATACTGCAGTTGTCATTGACGAAAATGGTAATTGTATGGGGAAACATCGTAAGAACCATCTGCCGAGTGTAGGAAGTTTCAGTGAGACTAGCTACTATGAACCAGGGAATTTGGGCCACGCTGTTTTCGATACCAAGTATGCCAAAATCGCTGTCAACATTTGCTATGGCCGTCATCACGCACTCAACTGGCTGATGTTTGGCCTAAACGGGGCTGAGATTGTGTTTAACCCAGCAGCAACAATTTCAGAGTTCGGGGAATCATTTTGGGGCATAGAAGCTCGTAACGCTGCAATCGCTAACAACTATTTCACATGCAGCATCAATAGGGTTGGCATAGAAGTTTTTACGGTAAAAGCAGAAGAATTAAGAGAAAAGAAGACTGTTACAAGAACTTATTATGGATCCAGCTATATGACAGCACCTAACGGTTGTAGAACTCCTGCTTTGTCCAGGGTAAAAGACGGTTTACTGATAGGACAACTTGATTTAAACTTGTGCAGGCAAGTAAAAGACCAATGGGGGTTTAATATGACATCTCGACTGGATATGTACGCAACAGAATTAACTCGTACTATGGCACAATAAATTAATATTGTAGCTTTTACCAATGCTTTGCAGGATTTAATAAGGAATTCGAATAGTGTTCTTGTTATTGTGTTAATTTCAATATCTCAATACCTGTGATGTGCGGCATTTTTTGGTATTCGAATATTTTGGTATTCGTTAAAAAAAGTTTTTGATACCTACCCGAGTCAGAAGACTCGGACAGGTATTCGAGTACTTCCACGAGTATTCGAATACTTTAGTTAGTGAACTCGAGTGCTTTATGAATCGAATTTTGTAATTTTCTATTGACGACATATCCTAATGTTTCGCCACAAATCATGTATGAAAGTATATGTCCCTAATAACAAATTCTTGTATAATCAGTCATTTAAACATCCTGTGGTGGCATGGAATAGCATATTAAATAACGCTAGCAACTATTAATTACGAATTGGATTTTTGTACATAATAAGTATGTATACCAAATAAATTCTGCAGTTCTAGAAGCACGATTTACTAGCTTCGATAATCTCTGAGAAAAAAGTAAAATACTCGTTAAAAAATAAGAAATAACAATTATGTTCAAAACGTAAACGTAAAAATCTTCATAAAAATTCTTAGTACCTACTTACGAAAATGTGATGTAAGAATCATAACTTAAATATAATCTTAAATATAAAATTCTCGTGTCACAATGTTCGTTCCCGTACTCCTCCAAAACGGCTTGACCGATTCTCATGAAATTTTGTGAGCATATTGAGTAGGTCTGAGAATCGGCTTACATCTATTTTTCATACCCCTTAGTGATAAGGGTTGTCCCCCCCTAACAGAAATTACTTAAAAATTATTTATATGGCAAAACAACGTTTGCCGGGTCAGCTAGTGTAATATAAAAATTCATAATTCTCTTTTAAAGTGGAGCGGGCATTCAAAATTCGACTGTACGCGCGAAGTTAGAAGGTTGCTATTAAATTACACGACTTAGGATTCGAATACCTTAGTACTCGAAATCTGTATTCGGGTATTGAGGATCCGAATACAGATTTTTCTATTCTCGAGTACGTGACTACTTGCTAGGTGTTCGAGTCAGTACTCGAGGCAGTCTGACTCGGCACATCACTAGCTTTGTAAAAGATTTCAATGTTATTTTTAATAAACAAATAGTAAATATTCAGTCAGTTTTTTTTTAACGCATAACAGTAGGTATTTTCTATGTATGTTTTAAAATACGGCTATCCCACTTTCAATGTTTTTCCAGAAACTCATTAAGTTTGCTATAAGATTTAATACAGACCAGTTAGTTCAATCAAAATAGGTAATTGTATTTTGTTAATTCAATTTGTTAGCGTCTGGATATGCAGTCCCATGAGACCACCATAAAATAAAATTAATATTGTCTGGTATTGCTTACGTATGTTTATAATACCGCAGAGTAAGAATTGTACTAAGATAATACGGAGAACGACCCCCGCAGCCGAGAGTCAAGCACGCCGGACTATATGGCGTCGCCATCTCTGAGGTTCCGGGTTCGATCCCTGGTCGGGTCAATATAGAAAACGGACTTTTCCATATTGTCTCGGGTCTGGGCGTTGTGGTACCGTCGTTGTTTCTGATCTCTTTAACACAAGTGCTTAACTTCTGGCAAAAAAAATATCTACTACACAATTCGCATAAATTTTTATCCCATAGTACCTATTAGTGTAGTGTGAGTTCGAAAGAAGCAATAAGCGTGAGCAGGCAGAGCGAGGGTGAAAATTTTTGGGTTTTAATCTTTGATAGATATTTCATTGTAGTGGAGTATAATTTCAATGAAACCGGAAAAAACATTATTACATTGCACGAGAGGCCACAGCAAGTCAACGACGAAAGGTACCTTTAGCTTATGGGGTGCGTTTTGCAAAAGGTACATTTTGCGACTGAGCCACAAAATATAAAACGCCACCGCAATACGTAATTTTTAACTGAGCCGTTAAAACAAGCGCATAGCGAGCCAGGTATAATAGTCAGTATTTTATTACCATATTAAAATACTGACATAACACAAAATTACTATAATTCAATCAGCAAAAGGGAAATTCTAACAAACTTTAATCCATAGGTAGGAATAACTAATGAAAATAAATATGTTTTTGCATCAGTAAACCCGTTGTAATAATCTGCACAATTGAAAAGCAAATGAACTTTATTCGAATAATTTACTGTTTTACAGTTGTACAACACTACGTAAATTAAAAAAAAAACTGTCACTTGTTTCTTCGCCGGATGATATGACATTTTTGGTTTTCTTCAGAATCATTGTAATAAATTGAAATAAAAAAAGGAATTTGTAATCAAATATTAAAATGGTGAGTTCATATAAAATATTCCGTAAAGTATACAATATTTACATAGCATCATATTATTATGAATAAGCTAATAGGTTATGTTAGCGTCTAAACCATTACAATGCATTTTTGTATTCGTATCAGCAATTACAAGCTGTTTTCGGAGCAAATGACTTACTACTAGCTCTCGATGTCTCATTTAATTTACCTTATACTCGAAAAAGGTTGATCAGTGGCTGTTAAACATGAATTTAAATAATTTCAGTCGATCTTGGCGTACAATGGTGGTGCTGTGGTTGCCATGAAAGGGCAAGACTGTGTAGCGATCGCCACAGACAAGCGGTACGGTATCCAGGCCCAGACCGTGTCGACAAACTTTCCTAAAGTCTTCAAGATGGGCCCAACTTTATATGTTGGTCTACCAGGCCTTGCTACGGACACACAAACAGTGTTCCAAAGGCTAAAATTCAGGTAAATACCGATGTATAGACATTTTTTTTTAACAGGATTGTTAATATTACTAGTTTGTCAGCTACCTTTCAGATAAATTTCAATTTTACAAAGTTCTTATATAAAAGTAAACATGTTTAAAGAAACATGCTGTGGGGTGCTGTGTCTGTGTGACACCCCATATTATATGGCCAATTACCAAAGCTTGGCGACCTCAATGCAGAAATAATAAAGAATTTATTCTTAACAAGTTGTGTTATGTTTCTACCTTAGACTGCAATTTACAAACTCATTTATTAAATATCTGCAACTGTGTAATATTCAGTGTTACTAATTTTTATAGCTAAAAAGTTCTGTCTAATAATCTAAATCTATTGGTTATAGGATGAACCTGTACGAGCTAAAAGAAAACAGAATAATGAGGCCCAAGACATTCTCAGCGATGCTGTCCAACCTCCTTTACGAGAAACGCTTTGGTCCGTACTTTATTGAGCCTGTGATTGCTGGGCTGGACCCCTTTGATAACCAGCCTTATGTATGCAATATGGATCTGGTAAGTTAGAAGTTGATATACTTTATTTGGCACATGTTTACCCCAGGGCCTAGTGCAAGTGCAACAAAATGGCCATGTCACTTACTTTTTTTGAAAAGTCAATGTTAGTTTGTATTACTTTTCTATCAATTTAAGTGACTTGGTTGTTTTGTGCAACTCATACAAGGCACCCTGGTTCTATTTGTAACTTGTTAGTTTGTAGTTTTAAATCCTAACCTTAAACATATGTTTTGAGCTACAGTTTCACACTTAAGTTATTAGCCTCAGTATATTCTATTTGTATCAAATGTATCCTGCTTTGTGTATCAAACTATAAAATAAAAATATAATTGTATATAATATCAATCATATTAGCCATTTCTGGATGTAGACCTCATCAAATGTAGGATACTGAGTCAGTTCTTTAGGAATTATTTTCCAGCCACTGTGCATATTAAATTGCCATATTTTGCAAAGTTTAAATATTGTAAAAAAACACTTCAAATTACATCAAATAGTGTAGCAGCAGTCAAATAACATAATGAGTCAATTTGTCTTTATAGCTAGGAGCTGGGTTGGATTACTGAATTTAGAAATAATTTTTCTTATACATTGGCTCAAAAATGTGATATTTATGTATAAGGATAGCCTTCAAATAATGCTATAATAATAGCATACTAATTATTATAAATATATTTTCAGATTGGATGCCCCAATGAGCCAGAAGACTTTGTAGTGTCCGGGACATGCTCTGAGCAGCTGTATGGTATGTGTGAAGCTCTCTGGGAACCTAATCTGAAGCCTGATGAACTTTTTGAGACTATCTCACAGGTACCTATATTAAGTTTTTGTCATGTACATTAGAATGTATCTGGAATAGATTGCTATTATATTAAGTTTTTGTCATTTACATTAGAATGTATCTGGAATAGATTGCTATTAGCGATAAGACATTTTCCAACTGCCACTTTAGCTTTGCTGTGACGACCTCCGTAGCTAAGCGACGAGCGCGCCGGACTTGGCGGCGATATCGGTGCCGGATTCAATTCCCGGTCGGGTCAATGTAGAAAACATACTCTGCAATATTGTCTCAGGGTTTAAATATTGTACTACCGTCGTTGTTTTTGATAAAACACAACTGCTAATTACCATAGGATCATAGCAATTTATCAGTATGTAATGCTTTCCAATATATATTTATTATTTTGTTCTATCGTGTTATATTGTTTTTTCCTAGGCCCTAGTGAACGCAGCCGACCGTGACGCGATCTCGGGTTGGGGCGCTGTCGTGTACATCATCGAGAAGGACAAGATCACCGAGAAACACGTCAAGACGAGGATGGACTAGTGTGTAGTGTATGCGATGCTGGTATTATCTTAAAGTTTTATTAATAAAGCTATGTAAAATCCACATTGCGTTTTCTTTGATTCTTCAATAGCAAACGTAAGGTTACGTCCAGATCTGGCGAATGCAGCACGCGTTCCGTTACTGCAATCGTTTGGTGCGCCTTTTTAGCGCAACTCATGCAAGACTTGCACAGTGCGCGCGAGAGCGGCGAATACAGTTCCAGGAAGTAGGTGTAGCTCACAGGTCGCGGCGCATTCGCTTGATCTGGACGCAGCCTACCATGCATAAATAAACGTCAGCCCTTCTAGCATGTGCAACAAAACACGATGTGATACGATATGATATAGCGATTTATCGCATATTTTTTGTCAAAATATGAACTTTTATCAAAAAAGCGAGCATAACCGTGACGTCGCCGGCACGGACATGCTTACTGTTTCAATAAAAGTTCAAGATGGCGGCTATGTTATCATATTTTAAAAGTAAATAGGAGATAAATGGCAATATCATATCGTGTTTTGTTGATCGTGCTAGAGGGGCTGGCTTATTATGAATAGCAGCTGTCACGTGACACTAGCGCTAGCCGGTGCTTGGTCTTCCATTCATGAACCCTGGGTTGGGTAGTCCAGCAGTATAGTGTGAAAGGTAGAACGAGGTAATCACAGGATGTTATTAAAGTACAGCTTAAAAAAAAAAAACGAACATCATGAGTGATTCCCTCGTCTTGCGAGTCACTCAATTTTTTTATATGACATTAAAATCAGAATGTAAAATGAAACAACCAGAAGATATATTGCAGAAACTTTATAAACCGAATTTATTTAAAAAATTAAGTTTTAATTTTGCATACACATTTTTGTCTTTACAAGAGTAGGAGACTAGAGAATTAACAATTCAATCGTGTTGCTTACTTGCCGAATACCTTATGCTCTTAGCGAAGCTATCGTATTTATAATAAATATTATCGTTTGCCTTACACCGAGGCACGTGGCTTCAACCGTCACCATATAACAAGAAAATAAAACCTATTTTATAGTAACACAACTAAAATACAAAAAAAAATATTACCGACCTAAACAATGGCAACACATATGACATATTTTAATCATTACCATGACTAACACATTGTTCAGGAATCTAGGTTAGATTAATTATTGGTATGAAGAAGAAAGACAATAAGGGCATCTCACTCTGAGACTAACAGAACATTTGTCTGCTAAAAAGTGAAACTGACCACGATAAATGTTTGAAAGAAACCTTGTTTTGAGACCATTACAGTATTTTTTTAAATAGCTACTAACTTATTAGATTGATAAAATCAGTTTATTCTACAATAAAAGTAAAATTATTTTCTAAAAGTAAACAATATCTATCACAAAATCTATCCTTCCTTAAACACAATTTAATCAAATTTAAAGTTTGGTAGTGGGAACCGAAATACTGTTTATATAGTTTAGTTATAAAGGGTAGTAAACTTTTACATGCAATATTAAAATACGGGCCCTTAAATTAGTCGCGCATTAGCCAGGCCACAGAGCCACTAATTAGAAAGCCACATCTTTCAAAATGAATTCTAATACAATAACTCGAGACAAATGATGACTATCAAAGTATAAAATTCCATCAGTTTCAAACCCACATTAAGGCCAAACATCTATAGAATAAATCACAAAGACTCCAATAACAATCCAAGTCTTAATCCGAAATAGAATAATAAATAACAAAATCTTACTTCATACTATTTTCTACTCTAGACAGAAACTAAGCGACACTAGGTAAAGGTATATTGGCAATATTACAATGAATTCTTCGGGTTTAACCCATTCCAAACATATTATACTGAATGAAGTTCTGCATGGTATATTTCAGACTGTAATTCAACTTTGGTATTCTTTTTTTAGTAAAAAAGAAATAGTTCTTACACATTATATTTAAGGCGGCGTACAGTGCAATTTTTAGCATCAGCCACCACTCATTTAAACTGCCACTGTTGCTCAATCGCAATCAGGGGGCTTAGCGCGAAAGTGTATTGTTCGGTCGGTCGTATTAACCGATCAAATTAAAACATCCATTCCCCGTATCAAAGGTTTGACAATTTATGAACAATTAAAAACAGTCGGGTTTTTTACACGGCTAGATTGAGTTGGTCATATTTTATCAAAGGATTGACACATGAGACAGACCATTTTAATTTTTTAGGTTTATACGACCGAACGAACGATACACTTTAGCGCTAGGCCCCCAGAGTCTCTAAAACACGATTTAGTCGCCGATCAAAACGCCAAAAATCATCGACGCAATCTTAAATTTGGTGTGATCGCGTATAATAAAAATCGCAGTGTGCGCAGCCTCTTAGCGATAATAAAATAACATATCTGGTGTCAATATGCATTTTATTTAGGACCATTTGCATAAGTCTAGATTTAGCGTAAACCTGGCGTAATAGGTACACAATTGTTTGCCAGTTTTAACACAGGTATATACTAGATCTAAAGCAGTTTGCGCAAATGGGCGTTAGATAAACTAAATTACAATTCCTTTTACACAATGTAACACAATACATTCGCTTCTTTCTCGCGCGTACGATAATTTTGTGCGCGAGCAAGACAGCTGCACTTTTTGAAAATGCGAATTACGTTCTAATTTTAGCACATACTGTTTCATTCAATCGTATTTTTTATGACGCCTCTACTTTATCCGTCAGGCATCGTTTTTTCATTTTGGTTTTTACACTTTTTTGAAAATAGTTATTACAATATTGGGGACCAACCAGAACTTCATCACTAATTATTTTCATAAACGTTACACTTTATTGCAATGTACTATCATTTGCATGGACTCCAGTCACATATCAGTCAAACAACGTGTTAAATACTTGTCTACATAGGTTATAGTTAACTCCCACGAAACAGGGCATAGTATACAACAGAGCTGTAAACCTATCAGTGGGTCTGATTTCGACATTTTCACTATCTCTAACACTACGGCAGAACATCCATTTTGACCTTATTGAAAGACAAAGACTGATGTCAAACTACAAATCTGTCAGACATTGTCCATAGACAATTGGCGCTGTTCATAAATTATGGCGAAGATATAACGCGTCCTACTAAATTTAGTTTGACAGTTCTAACTATTACCGTCTCTTTTCATTCAATATGGAGGGAAAGAGATATCAAAACTTAAAATAAGAATCGCTGCCCGAAATCAGGCCCACCGTTTACTAATCTGAGAATAACATTATTACTTGTCCAATTTCAACACGCGAACATCCTTAACTTAATGATATCCAACATTTTCAATTTGTTCATACTAAATCTACGCGATAGCGGAACATTATAAAAGCTAATAACAGTTATGAATTATTGCAAAATGTGCTCAAAGATCAGTTCAAACGTGAGACGAGATGCTTCGATGTAGCGGCGCTTGGCAGCGTACCTTCAACTCGCCAAATAACGGAAGCGCAGGTCACACCGGGAGCGATGCGTAACGAATATTACAAGCTCAAGTTTTGAATAGCAGGCAAGTTTAAGGAGACGAATATGTTTATCAATACATGCCACTTTTGTTATCCATATTGATAAACAAATTCGCCTCCTTAATTTTAGCGACTGTTTAATCAAAACCAGCCTGTAATTCTGTTACGCTTTGCTTATGTCGGAGTATTATGAGAGTTCGCAAGCTGCATCGCTGGTGTAGTTTAGCTCAGTAGTTTTCGATGTAACGCAAGTATGAAAAAAGCATGCAAAACGCTTCGCTTCCAGTGTGCCCTGTGCTTAATGTTTGCGATTCGGCTGTGCTTCTCTAACACTCAAACTCTTCTTCTTCAATTGATGGAAATGACAGAAACACATGTTTCACCACCGTGGGTTACTGCTCCTGTTATAGATCTTTGTTTGATTTGTGGCGAATGATTGTGTTTTGTGACACAACTCCGCCAAAGTTACGTAAATTTATTAAGTGGCAATTCATAGATGTAAAACATATCGAAATGATAGTTTTATATACATACGTAGGTTAGAGATAGGTACAACCGAATCGCACCACTATCGATTTATATAAAGTGTCTCCGCACGCTTCTGAGAATCTTCGGAACGACCGCTCTATTCATTTGTCGTCATTGTTTCGGCAAGTTTTGCCACCGCGTCATTTTTAGTAGTCCGCGTGAGTGATATATTTGTAACAACCGACTCGCCAGCGGAGGCTCTTTTCCAAGTTTCACTTTAACGCAATCGAAACGTATACGACAACCACTGTGGACTTTGAGGTGGCGCCGCCTGGCGGTCCGTTAACACAACCATTTTGTTTTTTCTTACAAATCTGTTTACCTTTCGATTGTGTTGAAGTAAAATAAACTCGGATAAGGCATTCTCCTGCGACGTAATTTTAATTTAAAGCATGCAGAGACACCTCTCAAGACATTTTTTTATTTTTAGCAATCTATTTCACAATACCAGGGTATTCCATAAATAGATATATCGCTAAATGTTTTCCGAATAACATCTAGCTAAATTGTACGTTAAATTTTAATTGACTTTCTCATATTTAAAATAAATATTGCAAATCTGCTTATGTTATAATTTTTATTCCTTTTGAATTCATAGGCCTATACAAACCAGAACCAAACTTCCACGATATTTATTTGAAGTTATCACAAATTCGATTCTATTCAAACACATTTGGCAGTTGAAAATACACTGAAAACTATTTCCACGAGTGTTACAATTCGCACGCGAAGCGAATAAATACGAGAAAGATTTGAAAACGACAAACATCTGACTTCTTTTCATTTCTTTCATTATAAATATCAAACTTTAAGAAACCTCCACACTACATTTCAACGAGACGAATTTTACAATTTTCTTTGATAATCGACGTACCTACATTACATTATACCTGCGAACGTCGTGACATTAACAACGCGGTGCCCCCTCTAGCAAGCGACAATGAGCGAACTCTAAAGAAACTACTTTAAAACTACAAGACCCTGTAAATTCCATTTTGACTACAAAGCACGCCACTCGAGAACAACTCTATCAATGCATATTAAACCATACTGCCATAGCAATAAGATTCAAAAACCATTTGAAGTGAATACACTGAAACAGTTGCTTCTCTCACCTGTGATAAGTGCTGCCTAGTCTAACGGAGTATCAATTTCAGAACTTAACATGTCTAGTGACGCTAGCGGAAACTAAAAATGACTTCGATATTTGATACTAACAGTCCCGAGCAAACGCTATTTAACATTGCCATAGATAAAACAGATCTAGGGTGGCCATTTTGCTTTTCAAAACCAGTTTTACACTTTTTTCACACGTTAAACTTATAAAAATACTAATAATTGATCAGATTATAATAAAGATTTTACAATCTGGAGTATATTTGAGTCCGAATTTTTATTGCAATGGCGCCCCAAGTCTTTATCCTTTTTGATGATCATAAACTCAATTTAATCCGGACTTTTATTAAAATCTTCAAACGCAGTTTGATTTTAGGCGTTTATTTCTTAAGCTAATGTTATTTTTGGTGTCAATATTGTGCGTAAGATATAAACGCTAAAATTTCGTTTATCTTCACTACATACCCCATTATTCTTTCGTCGTTGCTAGTCGAAGCACTGCTTTAGAGATGTTTCACTAAAAGTGGACTTTCTCTCAAAGACATAAAGTCCATATTCAGTGGTACATCTTGTGACAATTTATCGTACAACCGAATGTCGAATTATTCTGACAATATTTTTATTAGCTTCGATATGTGGCCCTCAACTTGCAAAGTGTAGCAAACTTTTTGCGCGTCATTTGTTTTGTCTTAACTGTCATTTAGACGAATAAGCTTGCGATATGGCGGAGCTATGCGAGAAAAGCAAGAATAATTTAAATACTTATCAGTTAAAAGATTGCCATGATATCTGGCATTATTGCTATATAACTTAGCAGTTAAGAAATAGGATAAAAACGCTTTCTCTCGCGATTGCTTCACTTCAATTATCCACCTTCCTTGCACAGCTTCGATGACTAGCATATCGTCAACATATACGTAAGACATTGTCAAAACGGAAAATTACTTCACGTTTTTTCCAAATCCAACTTTTAACTCTCCAACAATACTGATTATTCTGCCGACGCATTTCACAACGAATATTTAATGTGTCTTGACGATATTGATCAAGTTACTGTTTCATGTCTTATAGTATGACCGCAAGTGCTGTATCGCGCGTATGTTCCATGAATTTTTATCTCATATGCATATGACGTACGCCATGGTATCCAAAACTGCCAAATTTCTTCAATCGACTTTCAACCTTATTTTCAAGCAATAGAGTTTAATATTCATTGGGGAAATTTAACAGTTTATGGTAAGTCTAGTGAAAGTAATGCGTCCTACCGCCGCAAACGTCGACGGCGAAATGACTGATCTGTCCAGCTACAACTAGCCGCTCAGATCTTGAGCGCTGATTGGCTAGACGTGCGATGCGTCCACAACGCCGACCGGGATTGGTCATTAGCTCCGCGCACACGAGTCTCTGATACGACGATCGTCTCGTATGACGCGCAAAGCGATATTTCTTTGTCCAAGCGCTCAAGATCCATGCAGGGGATTGTACTTAAGGAGCTGTACAGCTCTTGAGGTTATACTATAGTCTAAATCCGTCAAGAAGGTATTATCAGATGTGTATTCGACATTCGGTGGTACTGTGTGTGTGCGGCCTAGTTGCCTTCGATGGCCTTGGCTACGAACTCTATGAACCGCTTTCCGTACTGCTCAGGGTCGCAAGTAGAGATCCCGTCTACATTGCTGCCGTACTTCACTGTCTTCGCTGCTTTTGCCGCCTGTGTAAACCAAGGTTTTATTTTATTTAAACAGTAAATATAAAACTGAGCTCTAAAATATTGGATTTTTCTAAAACAATTGACGCTTGGATTCTTGAAGCAGGATCATTTGATATTTATGGTTTCAAATAAAGATATTTCATAAATTTAAAAACAAAATGTTAGTATCTAGTATTTAGTTTTTAATCGTTCCGATTATTTTGCAATGTTGCCATTTCTAAAATATAAGTGCAACGTAAATAAAACATATAAATTCTTATTATTTGATAGCTATTAGGAATCATAATATTTTATCACTTTTTAGAGTGCTGAACTCACCTGTTTCTTTACTCCATAGTGCGTCAATACATCAATCAGAGCAACGAAATAGATTTCTTTCTTATGTGCGCCTGTAAAAAACAAACGATTATACATATACAATATGCCTGGCCTATTATTGACCTATACAATAATATTTTTGGGTCGCATTGATACCTATTACGCTAATGATGCACTGGGCTGTGACGTCACAAACTAGTAAATATATTGTACATATTATACGGTACAAGAGGCATTCCAAAATACGGGCACTGCGATGCAGACGGCAGCAACTTTGACAGTCTTTCGGTGAGAAACGAGTCGAGCGTTTATAATTTTTAGTGGCATTTTAAAATTAAAAACATATTGGAAGCTTTAGTATTACGTTTCATAACTGCCTAAATTTTTCTTATAAATTATTTGTGTATTTAAAAAAATACGAGGAAATAGAGTGGCTCACGTCACTTAAAATAAGAGAATCTTGAAATCTAAGAGAATCATCTGTTTAATGATACTCACCGTCCTGGCTGGGTATGGCGTAGATGTCTAGTTCCGGGATGATGCCCTGGTAGCGCAGCGACGACTGCCGCGCGAATCCGCGCGGACTGTCCGGCGGAGTGTTGTAGCCCCATCTGTATGATAGAGATAGAAGGTATCCCGTACAAATCGTAATACAGTAAAATACCGATTATCTGAATCAATGAAAACCAGGAGTATTTCGTATAATCGAAAAACCGGATAATCGATTTCAAAGCTAAATAAAAAAATCTTTATTAATTTATTCCATGCCCTTTTAAATGTTTGCAGTTCCATAGAGTGACATGCTTTTACCAGCTTATAGCAACAATCTTTCAAATTGGTTTTCTTAATAAAATCAGAGGCGGGAATAAGTTTCTCGTAACATGTCTCGTTGCACCGTCAAAGTCAGTAATTTATAGCCGTGAAAAATAAGTCCGGATAATCGGATGTTCGGATAATCGATATACGGATAGTCGGGATTCTACTGTAGCTATATGTACATTAATGGATATGAATATATTGTCGATGGTTGACAAGGCCAAACAAGATTAGCTTTGACTTTACTTCTCTGACAGTTTACTGTTACGACGAACCCGAAATAGACTGGATAAGTTAAAAACTATCCTTAACTCATACATCTTCTTTAACTCTACCGAAGATGTAAACCTGCTGTTCTTGACGCATATTATTTCAGGGTATTCAGGGAAGCGTTTTTGTACTTCTAGAAAGTTGTCTCCTATTAAGCGATACACTGATAATAAGCCATCTTCGGGTGCACCAGCGCCTGTCCAATTAGGAGTCGAAGTGGTCGCCATGACCGAAAACGGTCGGAAAGATCATCATCACCCTGATAATAAAGTGTAATCAATAATAATATCTAAGCTTTAATGCCTAAAAAATTCGTTGTCTGTGTTTTGTTGGTCATGCTAGGGGGGCAGTTCAAGTACCTGCCATCGACTAGGGCTCCGGGCAAATACACTTGTGCTTGGGTCCAGGGGGTCTACAATGAACACACGAAACCCGTACGAACTCCGTATTTTCGGGCCGTTTCCTACCATGAAAATACTACGGGCCCGTCAACGGAACGAAATCGGAGTTTGACGTTTGTTGTTACGGATAGCTTACCATGAACACTCGAGCCCGACACGAAAATTCGATTTTGACGTAGAGTTTTTCGTGCATTTTGCCGAACTTCTCACGAGAACTCAAGTGCTACCGTAAGCTTTTCGGATTAAAATTTTATTCCAGAAATGTGATTTAATAAAGTGATTTATTGATAATTCTATTACAGGTTTCGTACTTTTTTACCACTGGAGTGTACTTTTAAGGGTTTGAGTGTAACAAAGGGTGTGCAAGGCGTTTGGAACTTAGAAAATTTTTCATCAAAAATATAAAACAATAAAACTCAAATCTTTGTTTTTCAATGTATAAGGGGGCTCAAATTAAATGCTTTTTATACCTGTGACTTTTTCTTTCCGACGCATGGTTTAACCGGAAAATGCGACAGAATATAGTGGTCAAACACTTAGAAAAATTTTGTGATTAAATTATAGAACTTCATAAAATTCAAATCTTTGTTTTTCGTCGTATAGAGGGGCATAAACTAAATGCTTTTGAGTTTTATTATGTTTTATATTTTTGATGAAAAATTTTCTAAGTTTCAAACGCCTTCAATATTTTATCGCATTTTATAGCTAAACTGTGTGTCGGAAAGAAAAAGTCACAAGTATTAAAAGCCTTTAATTTGGGGCCCTTTATACGTTAAAAATCAAAGATTTGAGTTTTATAGTAATTTATATTTTTGATGAAAAATTTCCTAAGTCCCAAATGCCTTGCACACCCTTTGATACACTTATACATATAATAAATTAATAGACAAAGTTATGGCATTCGTGGTATAGTTGGTTTAGTATAATTATATAGGTATAGGTATTATGATAATTTAAGATTAAAAGTATAGATGAATATATAGACTTTAGTGTAGAAAACAAATTCTTTGTTTAACTTTGAAGATAATAAAACTCAATTGTTACTTATTAAAATTGTGGTTTTTTTTAATCAAATTATAATATTTATTGATGTTGAGATTGAATGTATATTTGTATTGCATACACAATCGCCATTCTGAGCTGCCGTAACTCATTTAGAATGGCCTCTTCGGTGGCCACACGCCGCTGATCAATATTTAGGCGTTGCTCCTCAAATGCCATTATCCGGGAGCCCAGAGAGTTGGCTGGCAAACCTCTTCTTGCCCTCAAAACTCTCCTAGCCGGCTGGGCCTGGGACTCTGGAAAAAAGATTTCATTTGAGCCAGGGGTATTTAGATACACATTATACCAAGGCCCGTAATCGGGTTGGGCAGAGCCCCTAGCTAGTAGGTGGTCAGGAGACAAACTGCAGCTACTTTTGGCTTTTGATAGATATTAATCAATACAGTATTAATTATTTGTAACTTTCATTATGTATGACATTTCATACTTACGATTCTGTGAAGACGACTCTGCAGGCTGAGAGACTTGAGGTGGAACAGCAGAATGTGGTATCTCACCGAGTTGTTCTTCATCTGCAGGTAGCTCCAACAGGATATCTTTAAAAAATAAGATGTCTTTGAATATCACAATAAATAAAATAAACAATCATCTCTACAGCCCTGCTGGAACCCAATGTTGCCACCAAACAATAGTTTTCTATTGTGTCTAGTTTTATCGGGCTAGACAAGTTTTACCATACTATTCAGTATGTAACACAGTACACATCAAATGTCCCTAGCAGAGTTGCAGTGGGAAAAGAACATCATAGCATTAGCTGTCAGGGCCACAATAGGCAATAATCTGTTTTATACTTACGAGTTTAAAATAATTATGATTACTTACCATCTTATGGAGCTCCCTCTGGGGGAGCTGCAGTTGATGCAGAAGCAGCTGATGCTGGCTCTCTATCCTGAAAATAATATAAAAAATAACTAAAAAATAAGCTTTATAAACGACTATAGGGTTTGAAATTGGCTCTAAAGTTGTTCATAGGGTTTAAATCAATTCATAATAGAATTGATTTACATGATAAATTGTTATTATAAAAGTAAGGTATAATTTTGTGTACAGAGATCATACACAATGCACACTTATAAAACAACTTACAGCATAAAAGGCTGGAACACGGCCTTCCACCTGCTGACTCCCAAATCCCTCACCCATTATTGAAATTATCCAACGGTCAGTGTCGGAAATGGGAGGGGCAGTTGATGGCCCACCACCAGTAGCACTGGCAGATTGTCTGGAAGCGCTGGCAGCTTTCTTTGCCAGATATTTCCTATCTGCCCAGACCTAAAAGCAGATTAATTGCCTAGTATTAGAAACATTTATTAGCTTGCATTGTCGGAAGCATCTAAAACTTCCTAGAAGAAACTGTCTTTTAAAATTTTATTAAGTTATTTTATGTTATTTAAAGGATAATTAATTATTTCATATTACCCTCTGCCACTGCTTCACGGTTTTCACTGTACCACCGCAGGCATTTAAATTGTTTGCAAGATCTTGCCAGAGCTCTCTTATACGAGCTCGTCCTGAAACATCCCTCAGATGACCTCTGGCAAGATCTTGATGCTCTTGCAGGAAATTTAGTCGCACTTTAATTTGCTCTGCAGTTGGTGGTGCCGACATGGTTGTAGGTACTGCAAAGAGAACTTTAAGTTTAATGTTTCAGAAAAGACTGTACATTTAATACGGACAAGAGGAATATAGTCAAGTTACTTACATGAAAGTCTGATTATGTGTGGTGAATCAATTCTCAGCTCTGACGACGTATGAACACCACATTTAAGAGTTTTACTCCATTAACAGATGAAATATTACAAACACTCATGATTAAGAACACTTAAGAACTCGGTGCGGATTGTAGAAAACACTTGAAAGTTTAACTTTCTACGAAAAAAGCAAAAATTAACTCGGAATCGCATGAAAATGTCATCACAAAACAAACTTAAACAAACAAAGTTATGTGTGTAGTACTGCGGGAAGAAATATCCTCTCAACATCATAATCTTATTAGTGGGACGTGGCATTCTCTATTTGGTTGGCTTATCTTAGGTATTTTAAAGTGTATTCACAAAATTTCTTTGATAAAAATTTACAATGTTTTAATGACATACGGAGCATTCCGCAAATTTTAACTGTAGTTTATAAAATCTAATTCATAAATATACTAATTGATTGCGTTAAAACAATTCAATTAAAAGTAATTTTAAAATTTTAATGTTATTACCGGTTTTTAGGATAGGCATTATAAATAACCTTTTTCAATCATTCGTTCACGTAACCTTGTCTATGCGTCCGTACTAAACCCGCGAATCCGAAAATAGTTCATGGTAGCTACGAGTCACGTACTTCGTTCGGGTTACGGACGGGCTCGAAATTACGGACGGACGTTTCATTGTAGACCTCCAGTGCCGCAGCAGGGGCCAGTCCGGCTTGTTGCTGAGCTCGTTCAGGATGGTATTGGGTATATATAATACTATTGATCAGTGGTGTTAACTATACTTCATTCAGGATAAGATGATCGCTGTGACACATGACAGTTCACGCTCATAGTGGTGCGCTTCAAAGAAAACTAAACGATTCTTTTCGGAAATCGAGAAAGTATATAAAGAAAGTTGAATCGATTTTTCTTTCACTTACCTTTTTCTAATATTAAGTAAAACTGCATTGTTCTGTTGCCTGAGTGCCGGAAACAGATTTTTGGTATGTCGTTCAAAGCTTAACAAACTTAAAAAGCAAAACAATAACAAAAACTTAACGAAAAACTTGACAAAACAGTAATGAGGCAAAACTGGAACTACTCTGAAGCACAACGAAAACACAAACCACTTAAAAAGCAAACGCACTAATACTGACGACAAAGCACAGGCTTTGACAATCCAACCGCATCGATTCATCGGATATTTATCGATTTTGTGTGGTCAATCCCTATAGGAAAGCGCTCCGTTTTACGCATCAAGTAGGTGTTTCAGGAGATTTAGTGTTCGCTTATTTTTAAAATTCGTAAGCAATAATAATGAATTAAATAATCACTTACATTTCTAGATGCAACATTTCAAAGAGTTGTGCAATAATCTACAATTAAATGATAAAATGTTTTTCATAAAATATTAAATCATTAATTCGTAAGTAGTATGGGTGGTCCGGAACGTGTGAAGTGTCAGAGCGATCATCTTATCCTGAATGGAGTATAGCCTATGGTGTGTGTAGCGCGCAGTACGCACCTGTCGCCGTGGTGGCGGTTGTCGGTGTCCGTGTCGGTGTCGGTGTCGTCGGACTCGTTGTCGGCCTGCGCGCGCGCCGCCTCGGCCTCGGCCTCGCCGCGCCCGCACTCGTGCACGCCGAGCAGTAGCGAGTAGTCCATCAGGTGCAGCTTCGTTAGGAACTGCGAACGATGGGTAACGTAAGAACTTTGTAGATTCTCTAGTGTAGTGCGCAAAACTGGCGATAGATGGCGTTGTATTTTATTAAATCGCGCAATGTAAGTATTTTTCGACAACCTTTTAAGAATAATGTTTGGTGTAATTGTTAACTATCCTGTTACTGATCTGACGTTTGTAGTGAAGTAATAAACCTGTCGTGTACTAAGTTTGGGTTTTATTTATAAGCGAGTACACCCTCGAGTTCGACCTTAACCCCAGGGGGTTAAACAGGTAATTAAAACAGTATAAACTCAGTAAAACGGAAATTAACGCGATCTTAGTTTAGGTAGAAAATGTTACCTTAAATTTCAGAATAGGGGCACAGTAAGTGTAGTGTGCGACGGTAATCGGCGTGAAAGTAATATTATGAGGGTGGGTGAAGAATTTGCTTCTCATACGAAGTGAAGACATCGCTGTTTCAGTCAGCCTATGACTCGGTCGAAATGAAACGTCAGGCAAATAGGTAACATTTTAAAATTAAATTATGGTCGCGTTAATTTAAAAAAAATGGTAATTATCAGAGGAATTATTGTCATTATAATTTGGTAAAACAGGTCAGTGGAACTTCCAAGGGGTGATTCTTCTAAGTACATATAAAGAAATCATACACTTATTTATATAAACTAATGTCAGTTGGTAGGCGGTTTAGTATTAGTGGGAAGTATATTTCGATTTTATGAGATTTCAATGTTTGTCCCATTGAAAAAGTTATTGTATTTAACGGATGATCCCTTATAGTTCCATTGCACCTTTCTGTTACACCCGGTACCTAATCGAAATGGAGCTGTAATCTGACGCGAGCCAAATAACACCGTATTGATGATGACATTGAGTAGGCAATTCTTTTGGCATTATTGCAGGGTCAGATTTCTGTAGTGTTTATTATTCTGTGGTTTATTTTACCTCGACGTCGGCCGTCAGCGTCTCGAGCAGCTTGTCCTTGGCCGCGTCACCGATGTCGATGCGCACGCCCTGCTTGATGAAGTCGTTGTCTTTCAGCGTGGGTAGCTCCTTCTCTAGTTCCTTCTCTGACGCTTCCCGGTCTACTGTGGACCCTTTGAGGTCATACTTCCTGTGAATCAAACGAAATATTTATTTTTATATTCATTACTTAACGAAGTTTATCTTGAGGGTCAGTCAAAGCGGCGAATGCCTAAAGAAATAGAGAACAGGCCCTGACCCTTACATGCTTTTCCAGCGCCGTCACCTAATCAACAAGTTTTATTGGTTCTCACAGCGCGAGCGGTCCGATTTTACTTTTATTTTAATAACATTAACTTTAAAATATCCGACAATATATTGTCGGATATTTTACGACAGCATGACCTGCGCAGCTCGGTCATTCATAATAACAGGCGTACGCTGCGGCGCCGACGCTGAGCCAACAACGACCATATTCAGTGCACATACGGTGCATAAGGTCCTTGTTGGCAATAAAATCGACGCGATCCGATTTTTGCTTGCGTTGGCGCTCCTGCTGTTAGAAATGTATCTCTAACATCGTAAAGGCTAAGCTTAGGTTTGTTTTCTCGCGCCATTGAGACTATTTTTTAAGAATGTTACAAGATTATCCGCACCGCGTTTAACAGCAAATAGTAATAATTGTATATGCAAAAAAAAGTTTTTTTTTTTTTTACGTAGATCGATTTAGTTACTGATTTTGAGTGGTCCCTGAAAAATTGGCACTACCTTACAATATAACCCTGTATTATTTATGCTTACGTGACTTACTTGTGAATGTTGAGGTGGTTGGAGAACACGTTCCTCGTGGCCACCAGGTAGTGCTCGATCCCGTCCACGGTCAGCCGGTACATGCCGAGGTACTGCGGCAGCAGCGTCTTGCCGTGCCTCTCCACTATGTACTGGGGACAATAAGCGAGAACTTTGGATAGATGGGCCTACATTAGGAGGCTGATGGGGTTGCATGCACGTTGCAAAGGCTCTTTGACTTACTCTTAAGGTCTATACAGGGTGTTTGGTAATGGGCATATCAAGCCGCAACAGCCAATGTTATATGCATATACTCGTAAATACTATGGTGTAGTCAGAAATATCATGAAACTTGGTATCATATTTTTTTTTATCAAAACATAATTTAACAAATCCGATTTGTATTTTTTTAAATTATTGTATGTAATCTTTGAGTTCACTAAAGTATTTATATGCATATGTTAACATAGGCTACCTTCGGCTTAATATACCCATTATCAAACACCTATACACCAAAGCCGCCTAGGCCGCCGGGCTCATTTTGAACAATCATGGTAACCCGACGGCCTGGGTGATTTCGTGTCATAAAGCTATACAAGATAGCCGTACCAGTCATCTAACTCCGATAATGGTTATTAATTTTTCACTTAAACTACAGACAAGCCTTGTCGAATCTTGCCCATGTCTGAGGCCCGAATGTCGTCCATACGGGGTTCCCATGCATCGTGAACATACGTTCAGACCTTAAGCAGACATTTGTGGGGTTTAAACCTCGCCCCGATTTTATTTTAGCTTTGAAAATCGAATTACTATTTTGACCACTACAAATGAAAGAAAGGGATAGTAGGTAGCTCAAAAGTCCGATTTTTCTTCCTAGCGTTTTGTATAGTTCCTAGTCGGGGTAAGCTTGGACAATGATTCTAGCGGCAAGACAGGTTATTAATTTTGTTTTTTTTTTTATAATGAGTGCCAAGTGCCAAATATTGTTATCTACATGAACAGCAAGTATTTCACTTGTACCTGAAACTTTATCTTTGATAGCATAATCCACATTATCGGATACAGAATTTCTACTTAATGGAATTGATTATATTACGAAGTACATATCAACAGTTGTGCTTATCCTTGACAAGTAATATCTCTGGGATTCTTTAATGTTTGTTTAATATTTTCCTTATCTTTATATTTAGTCAATTAAATTTACGTCAATCAAATTAATGATTCACTTTAAAAAATCACAACTTATCTAGCTCGAAACAAGGCATTTCTTATATGTGTATAGATAACGAATATTTAGAGGTACTAATATCCGAATTCAGATGACATGAACTCAATTAGGTATATAATATATTAGTGTTCATCAAATATTCATCACATTTTCCTTCCCCTTGCGGGACTAATACTGAGCGTTGACTATTGTAATCCAGATCCGTCAAAATAAATAATTCTCAAAATAAACGTAACAAATGTCACGGTTCATGAGATACAGCCTGGTGACAGACGGACAGACAGACGGACGGACAGCAGTCTTAGTAATAGGGTCCCGTTTTACCCTTTGGGTATAGAAACCTAAAAACATGAGTTATTCTTGATAGTTTTTTAAAATGGCGTAATCGCATGTGGTCAAAGTGAATTCATAATGTCTAGTATACTGCAGTAAGTCTTACCGGATGATAATGCTTGAGGAAGGAGTGCATCCTCTCCACTTCTTCGGACGTCAGAGTCTTCAAGATGAAGAGCCGGTCATAGCTCTGGTAGAACTTGGCGCCAGACTTGCCTGAAGAGTCGTCGGGGGTCGGCTGAGATCTGTGACAAAGGGTATCCTGTTTTTGAGGATTTATAAACGCAACCTTATTTTATTAGTCTATGATTTTATTCTTTTAGTGACATGGTTTTTCTTGAATTAATATTTCTTTGTAGGTGTTAAGAAATAATAATTGAAAAAAGACCTGTTAAACCTTTTGATAAATCCCTACTATATGTTTTCGCGTTTCTTTTACGTCAGCATCAAATATTTTAATAGTTATTCAGCGTTCCGATTTCTCCCATAATTATATCTGGTATATAAATATAGGAGAAATCGGAGCGCTGAATAACTATTAAAGATTATACAACGTTTATTATTATAAATGTGATTAAATAAATAAATGTTACAAATAATATTAGTGTATAGGGTTCCTATAAAATTATCGATATTGTCGAAAATTTTTATTTTTAGGGACTTAATAATTAAAACATGTTTGTAAATGATGAATACAATTAATGTGCTTAAAATACATTTACATCACAAATAATCAACCAAAAACACTCAATTCAATTAAATTATTAGACCAGACTGTCATACTACTCTGTCAAGAAAGTACCGGGAAAAGATTAATAATACACAAAATGTTAGTTATTTATCCAAATTTATTTTATCACCTTCAAAGTATGCTCCTTCAGAAGCGAAACACTTACGCCAACGAATAATCCAATCATCAAAACATTCTTTAACGCTTTTTCCGGAATCGAGTTCAGTTCTCACCGCAAATACACCTTTATGTCTTCTACCGAATGAAACCGGGTGCCACGAAGTCGTAATTTGAGTTTAGGAAAAAGAAAGAAGTCGGCTGGAGCCATATCTGGTGAATAAGGTGGCTGCTCGATGGTATTTGATGGCATTCCACAAATCTGGACTTTTTCGTCTAATTTGCTCTCTTAAACGCCGCATAACGCTTAAATAATACTCTTTTTTATCGTTTCACCTTCTGGCAAGAATTCTGAGTGCACAACACCGCGACAGTCAAAGAAAACAGTCAACATGACTTTGACTTTCGATCGAGTTTGGCGCGGTTTCTTCAATTTCGGTTCCGTTGGAAGGCGCCACTCCGAAGCTTGTTGACTAGTTTGCATGTCAAACTCGTAAACCCACGTCTCGTCACCAGTAACAATGCGTTTCATGAATGTTGGGTCGGAATTGACTCGTTCTAGCATGTCCTCAGCGACTCTTTTGCGATTGAGTTTTTGGAGAAAATTCAGGTCTTTTGGGACTAGCCGAGCAGCAACATGTTTCATACCCAATTGATTATGACAATAGTAAGAATCGACTCGTGTGACACAGAAAGTTCGACGGCTAGCTGTCTCAAACTTGAATGAGGATTATCAGTCACTATTTCCTTTACTTTTGCGATGTTATCTTCAGTAGCAGACGTTGATGGCCTACCAAAGCGAGGCAAATCTTCCTTTACATCTCGACCGCTTATGAACGATTTGTACCACTCATAAACACGTGTTTTTGATAAAGTCGAATCACCGTAAGCCTTCTGTAACATTTTCAGAGACTCCCAACAAGAAATCCCATTGGCGATGCAAAATTTAAGACAAACTCTTTGTTTGATGTTTTTGTCCATTATGAAATTCGCAATACACACTAGATATGGTATTACTAAAAACAATACTGTATTTAATCTAATTATCAGATGTAACTCGAACTCCGCGCCAAGATGAAAAACAGTTGTGCCAATCTAACAACAACAAAAAAAATATAATTTTGAATTTGGAACCATAAACAAATCATCAATTCCCGAAACTTTTTTGACAGAATGTATGTAGGTATGTTGTTCTTTAATTGAACGTTTTTTATTACATCATAGCAAACATACTGTAGTCCACTTGAGGAAAATTACAAATTTTCCTAAAAAGATTCAAAATAACTCGTTGAATTATCCTCAAGTACAATTTCAGTGCAACGTCCTAATCAATATCATGTTTGATGTTATCGCTACTAATCAGATATTGTATTCGGCCTTTATCAAACTGTTTCTAGGTACCTGCATTCAACGAACACTAGCCTCGGCCCCTCACGGGTATCTAAGGTTATCTTACTAATATTATAAACATGAAAGATTGTATATTTGGATGTTTGTTACACCAAATGATCCTATGTATTAATAAATTAGATTAACACACAGAATAATTTTTATTTGGGTTTTGTATTTGTTCCTATGGGATAATTTAATTATCACTTGTTGGCTTAATTCCTAAGTCTAGTTGCGGGCATCATCACTAAGCCTATATATCAGTCCACTGCTGGACACAGGCCTCTCCAAAAGGAGGATTTTGGCATAATCGCCACGCTTGGCAGGCGGGTTGGCGATTGCAGTTTGGCCAATGGTGGTGTAGTTGCGGGCAGGAGCTAGTAGATTATATAAGGTCCTATTTTATTAGTTACCTTTCAGGTGTACGTTCGCGCAGCAAAAAGAATCGCCTTTTCAAGGATTGGATGATGCAGATAATTAGTGCCCTATATCGTGTAAATGTGCCCGAAATTTTATATTTGTGCCTCCAACAGCTTCAGATTAATTTAAGAAAAACAGATTCTGCTGCACGAACGTTCGCCCAGCAAATTTTTTTTTAATTGATGGGCCTAGCTGTATATTAAATATGCAAAAAGAGAGCTTATATACGATCATAAATGTGCCGTGAAAGCCAGATTTGTGCCTCTTAAGATATCAGAGTTATTTAGTTTTTTGCTGGGCGAACGTTTTGGTGATTGCTGTATATCGGAAACGGTTGAACGCACATTCATGATTTTTTGTATACAGATTAGGTACATTTGTGCCTATTTGTGCCGGAATTTACATTAACATGACTAGCAAGCTGTTGGAGGCACAAATATAAAATTTCGGGCACATTTACACGATATAGGGCACTAATTATCTGCATCATCCAATCCTTGAAAAGGCGATACTTTTTGCTGCGCGAACCTTTCAGTCAGTCTACATCTCAAATACAAAATCTTCCAACATGGGACGAACATCGACATTTCAAGAAAAATTATATATGGCTGTATGTATAAGTTCTGATGTTTAGATCTAAATCTAAGTCTAAATAAGTAAGGCTATAACTCCTTCCTTGCTGGTTGGTCGCCAACTAGGGAGCGGAACTCGCTATCTGCTGGCACATAATTAAAACAGCCTTAATTGGAGTCTCTTTCAATAAAGACGCTTTAGCTGGACGTCAGTCGAGTGTTTGCAGCACCGCACATTAAATGTTGGTGATTACCATATATTTTTTAAACGCGATTGTCATAAAAAATAACGTGCGCCGTCCTGGCAAACGCAAAATTGACGTCTGGCTCAAAAAGTCTCAATTGGAAGAGCCCTAATAATGATTTACTCCATAGCATCATTACCAGCCCACGTCCATCAGTCTACTGCTGGACAAAGGTGATATTTTCCACGCTTCCGAACCCGATCCACGTCTATTCTTTTCATATCATTAAAAATTTCAGCACTCTATACCTAGTCGGAGGGCGCACTACGCTGTAATTGCTAACTTGCGGTCAAGAACCTCTAGTCTACACCAAATGTGAACAACCCTATATTAACCCAACATTATATAAGGTGAAGTGGCAGTCCTCTTTAATTTAAGCTATTTAACCGAGCCGTATTTGACCGCTAAGTTGGCAACGAGCAGATTATCGGCCATTTACCACCTTAGGCTGCGAATAAGTATTTTCAAATTTATTTGTTGCACTGATCAGATGTGGGTTACAAAGGTGATATATCGGGTGTGACTCATTAGTAATAAACTACTGTATCTGGTCAATTTGCATAACCTAAATTGAATACACCTGAAAACTTAACTGAACTGATATGCTTTTTCTATACGTAAAAATAAATAAATTCCAGTAAATACTTACCAACTACGTATCAGTGCATACGTGATAATCTGCAATAGTTACGTTTATACGTACTCTGTTCGTGTTGTGTGATAAGGTGCATGACTCATGTAACATTTCGCTGTGATAAAATAAAGGCTTCCAATTCCGAGAAACTCGGGACTGGCTATTACATATAGCCAACATTATAAGAATCAAACGACTTGTAAAATTTAAAACGGATAGGTATGTATGCTGAGCTTAGAAAGACATATTACTCTTTTTAAATCATAATTGGTAATTATTGTTGTTGTTTTTATCACTCGAATCCAAAAGGCCATGAGATACATTCTTTATTATTTTACTTTACGTATTTTTGGCAACTGAAATTAACCCTCGAAATTAGTATAATAATGGAAAGCAACAGCTGAACACTCTTATTATACTTAATATCAAAGTACTAAACTGTAAAAACGAGGGTAATAAACATCGTGATCTACCCAATATCAATTAAGGACCACAACCTCAGTACAAATCCTTGGCTTTTGAGTTTTTTTTTTCAATTCTTTTTATACAACAAGCATAGTTACCAGAGAAACCATTTAACCACTTGATTGTTTTAATAAAAGTTTATTCACGAATAGACGCAGAATTGGAAGCACTTCTCATAATTTGTGTTTAGGTGAATGAGAAAAAAAACGGGAGCAAATAGGCAAATAATGTGGATAATATGTTGGGACAAACGCGGGTTAAGGAACACAAGTGTAGGTCACGGCCAATCAGGGACTAGGAAACAGCATGTTCGTTCAACTCGCTCGCAAATCGACGGACACTTACCATCGGGGTCTCTTTGACAACTTTCAAGTTCTCAATCTGGTAAAATAGACTCATGGTATGACGAACACTCAAGGACAAAACATACAGGTAGCTGTCACGCGGAAAACCAACACTCGTTATCAGAACCATCTGAGTCACTCTTACTGTTTCATAAGCTGTTAACAAGGACGTTGTGATGTGGTCTACTAATGATTGCCGTGTCAGTTGAAAAGGCACACTACATACTGTTAATTGAAAAAGAAAACTTAAAAAATCGTACAGCTTCGTAGTAAAACGTCCGCTGACCTCAGGCGTTTGATCGTCAGGCCTCGTTTCACGAATTCGCTCGCATCATGGAATAAGCCTTCTTGGTGCGTTTCGTTTTTCATGTTGGCAACGTCTGTCGGCGCCGTGGCTGAGCGCCGCAGCTTACTGCACAACCTCTTCTGGGCCTTCGAGCAGAGGTAGTTATCTGGTTTTCTAAACCTAGGGACCATAGGATGGGAGTGGAATGGGGATCAAAGGGATGCCAGTCCAAAATTATGAGGAAATTAAAAATAAATATAAATAAATATGCATACATAAATATAAAGATGTCTCGTTAGCGTTATCGAGTGCCGACATTTAGCATCAATTAGAAAGGTTTTAATGTCTTTATTATAGATAAAGTTTATTACCTTGTGAGTGACTCTTTGTAATCGAGGTCGTCAATGCCAAACCTCTCGCGCAGGTTTCTAAACACCAAAGGACAATATTCCTTCACCTTAAAATGAGATGGCATGTTTTCCCTGAAAACAAAATAAGATAGTTTAATATACATACTCTCTAAATTGGGCACACTGGGGACGCCTTTATGGAATAATTAGTGGTCTGGTACAGTAAACGGCATCGTTGTTGAGCGCTGGGGCAAAGAGTGGGGATCTCTTTGTGCATCTTACGAGATGATCATCGTATCAGAGACGCGTGTCGGAGCTAACAACCAATCACGGCCGGCAGTGCAGGCGCGGCGCGCAAACAGCCAATCAGGTAATCGTAATGGTCTTCTGCTCAACGTTCGCCCAGCGCTGAACTTCCGTCGTTAGTTGTACCTTTTTACACGGGGTTGTTCATGCTTTAACGAGACCGAGTTGCCATGGTATCGGTCTGTGTTTTTGACATCACCTTTCACAAGCCGATCCGCATAGTAGACCGACTTTCGCATTGTTCTAAGGGTTTTGACAAAACAACACACAGTGGAACCGGGAATTCGCTACTGGATTCCGAGTTTTAGGGGAAGGGCCCCTAAAACTCGGAATTCGGGCACTAATAATCGTATATTAAATCATCATATTTGTTAGCATTTTGGAGATCCAAAAAAAACTTCACGATACTTTTATACTTAGTGGAAAATTATTATTCTTTCAATATCTGCAAATCAATCACAGAAATCAGACTTTCAAACAACACCACATTGATATAAAACGGCTTATCTCTGTTAAAACCCAACCAATCAGTTTATACCTAGAAGGGTTTAATAACTTTGTTATGCTATGAATCATTTCTTAGATTATGATAAAAAAATATCAATAAACATTTATTATACCAAACAATGAAATTGTTTGTTCGTCATCATCATCATCATTTTAGCCACAGAATGTTCACTGCTGAACATAGGCCTTCACCAGTGACTTCCAGGTTAGCCCCTTGGAAGTGAATAGTTAGTTCAATAATTTACAAAAAATTAATTCAGGCCAGACAGAACTGCTATTATTGTCATGGTCCTGTCCTGAAGTATTAAATTAACATCCTGGTGTTACCGTCATATCGTCAATTTTTTTGCCGAAGTTTTCTTAATTTTGGACCCTTGCACAGTTGCGTTTAAGGCTAAGTACCGGCCTACTGTAACATATTCCCATTATTTATGTTAAATTAAAAAAATAAAATTTTGTGACAACACCTAGTTTAGGTCTCAATTAATTCACCCAAGAAAAATACATATTTTTTTATAGAAAGCATGTTCTATTTATTGTGTTGATTTTAAATATTTTCCTCTACACAGAACAGAGATATATTTTATTTCATACAATTTTGCTTACATTTATACCACTCTCAAAACAAAGTACAAAACTAAGTATGATTTTATCTTTAAATAAAACGAAATAAATGTACACCTATAGGAATGACTGACTGGGTAAAAAAAATATTTTTTTATTTAGTCCATCAGTTAGATGAAAACTATAAACTAAATAAAAACTTGTGTTATAAAAGTCAGAAAAAACGACGGTACCACAACACCCAGACCCAGAAAGTAAGTTTTCTACATTGACCCAACCGGTGATCAAGCCCAGCACATCAGAGATGGCGGCGGCTATGGAGGTTGTATACAAAATAAATCCTTTAAAAATCATTCAAGAATCTACTTGAATGATTTGAGTACTTAACTTGGATAGCATGACTACCAACTAGGATTGAAAGGATTGCTTACTTATTAAATAAGTGGTTGTCAACTTTGAGCTTGGAGTAAGCCCTGAAGTCATCAGGTAGTAGCATGACTGGTATTGTGACATGACTTAATTCGTTGATCTGAAAAAACAAAAGATTGTGGTTACTGGCACCAAAATGGAGAACAATTATTATAACCCTAGAAAAGGGGGCTAAAACAAAAAAACAAAATTTTTTGGGGACAATGAAATAGGAAGGATAGCATGAATGACATGCAATGGACTCAAGTGCTTAGGCTGGGGGATTTAAACACTCACTTAAAAATATAGGTTAACCAATATCAGCTCTAATATTATTAGTCAGATTCATTGTATTCTACCTACATTGTAGTAGTCGAAATTGTGAAAAAAAATTAATGATAATACAATAAATAATTTGATAAAATATACATACAAAAATTACTGTTTTGAGTATATTATTAGTATAGTAATTTATAAGTCTATGCTATTCACAAAATGTCTAATATTAACAAGTACCTATGATTAATTTACAATTTGTCTCTGACCAGTCAATGACGCAGTTTGAAAGAAGCTTGAAGAACATTACATATTTTTATAGACTAGTCATAGCAAGGACATTGATAAAACAATAAGAATTGACCAAGTGCCAGAATAAGATGCTGAGACACAAGCAAGACGATTATACTTTCAACTGGTACCTAACTAACATGTAAATAAATAACGTAATATCACAACAATCCGGTAACGAAGGAAATGACATAATGTAATTGCAACTAAATCCCATTATGCTTCCGACATGGATGGATGTAATTCATAATTAATTAACATTATAGAAATAATATAATTACCGTGTGATTTACACCCCACATAAAAACAGACAGTAACGGTTCATTAGCACGAAACAATTTCACTTTTTGATGCTTTACGCGAATGTGTTTCTTTTTCAACTTGCTCAAACCCGTACTTGGAACGGACATTTTGGATTTGTTTACAACTTACAGCTTACACGTAAAACCACCACTCGACGTAATTTGTAAGACTAAAACGTAATCAAACCATTTTATAACGACAGGAATATTATATAGCCGCAAATCGGGTGATCGTATTGGAATTTTTACAGAAACTCAACACCCATCAACAGTACAAACGGTTTTTGACAGGAGTCAGGACGGTCAGAACACTGATCAAATAAACTGGTCAGACGTACTACATACTCTGTCTAATCTGTGGCTGTCCCACAATAAAGATTATGTTGGTATAACCACTGACCTGCGTTAATACCTCAACAGTTTTTTTAGTCTCACACACACCACGGCACACCGTACCACACACCACACCCCCCACACACACGCACGACTAGATAAGATATGGACAGCTCAGAAACTTTCTCTGTCTTATTCAGAGTGCATCCTTTTTTTTGTCAGGAAAATGCTTAACGCATACCACACCGGCTGCGGGGGCAGCTGGGGGTTATGTGGGACTCCGGACCTCAGAATGAGACCCGTTTACCCACTAAAACCTGACGGTGCCCCTCCGGTGCCATGTGAGTCGGGACCACGGGTTTTGCCATAGGCCTAGGGCCATAGGCATGCTCCGCTGTCCCCGCTCGGCTATGGCTCTCCTATCAGCGAGCGTCAGCTAGCTGAGGGGGGAGTGGAGCCAGTGGCGTAGCTAGGTAACCAAGGGCCCTGGGGCAAATTAAAAAAATAGGGCCCCACTGCAGCTATGTAAACTGATTAGGTTTTTTCAAATAAAAATATGAAATATACAAAACCTTTAAAAATGCTAAGCTATTTAAGCTCTTTATTGTGCACTGCAATAAAAAAATGGGCAGGTAATAAATATATTAAACAGAAACAACATAAATTAATACTTGGTGGTTACTTTGTATTTAAATTACAAAATAAATGTGTGCGAGCGGTATGTGGTGCGTGGTTTCTTGAAAGCTGCAAGCCCTTATTTCAAAAGATACGCGTATTGCCTTTGCCATGCATGTATATTCGAGAAATATGTATCTTTGTAAAGCGACATCCGAATTATTTCAAATCACATGCTGAATGTCTCGAAAGACATACAAGGCATAAAAATAGGTTATTTTATCCCAAATGCAGCTCTAGATTCTATGCAAACAGTGCTCCTATGATGGCTGTTAAAATATTCAATAACTTGCCTAAAAATCTTAAAGACCTGCCTCTGAATAAATTGAGGAATAAGATTAATAAATGGCTTCTTGACAAGTGTTACTATAGTATTAAGGAATATTTTAATTGACCTCAATAATATTTAATGTATTATTTAAATTCAATCTTACTGACATTCTAAAAAAATTAATTTGATTATTGTAAGATAAATTTGCAAACCGGTACATTTCCCGGTAGAATATTATTGAGACTGAATTTTATACTAAATATCTGTATTACCTTACATTTTATTCTGCAAATAAAGATTTTGACCTTGGCTTTGACTTTGACTTTGTGGGTTTGGCTAATAAAACGAAATAGAGAAGATTCAAGGGCTTATTATCTTTCTTGGCGTTGTTTGTGTTTAAATGCATCACTGGGTTTTTTCTTTTTATCCACAATTTTAATTTTTTAACCGTTCTCGAAAAAAAAATCTTAACTCGAACTAAACAATAAAACGCACATCAATGAATAATAAAACGCACATATCACTATCCGTCAAATTGTCAACACTGCCAGACTACAGAAAGAATTTAGGGGAATTCCCTAGGCATAACTTTTGAATTTCTCTCAACTGAGTTGTCATGATTAAAGGATTCCGAAACGTATCTCCGATAGTCGATTCTCCGTCGGATCAATCGCTGACATATCGTTTCGCTAATGGGTATTTCTTCTACAAAACTTTTCGACTATGAACGATTCGCCGACAGAACTTTTCGCTATTGGGTATTTTGTCGACATGACATGCGCGGACATGACATTTGACGTGACAGGCACGGACGTAACATCACATTAAAAAAATGTAAAGCATGCAAGGTACTACAATTTCGTTTGTTGTACATGATCTACACTTAAGCTGGAAACATACTATCGGACGCGGCTTACGGACGCGGCTTACAGCCGCGACTTAAAGGAATCTAGGTATTGAATGTACACTAAGGTGTGCAAACCATCGGACGTCAGTCGCGGACGTAACCTTCGCTGACCTTGAGCGCTCGGACGTCCGACAGCAATCTGGCGCGCTGGATGTTTCTGTAAGCCGAAAACGTCCGCGGACGGTATGCACGGGGTGCGGACGCATCCGAGCGTCAGAAGGACGCCGACTGCGCGAGAGCTCGCACGTGCTTATTGATTGCATGAACATTTTTATTATAAGTTAGCTAGCGATTTGATAACGTATGCGAAAAAGAAACCCGCTTATCACCGTATTTAGTATTATGTTACAGGAAATCTCCGGGACCTGGACAAGATTTATTTAGGGTTCCGTACCCAAAGCGTAAATCGGGGGCCTATTACTATTCCGCTGTCCGTCTGTCTGTCTATCTCATGAACCGTGATAGCTAGACAGTTGAAATTTTCACAGATGATGTATTTTTGTTGCCGCTATAACAACAAATACTAAAAACCAGAATAAAATAAATATTTAAGGGGCTCCCATACAACCAAAGTGATTTATTTTGCTCGTTACTAAGGCTCCGCTGTCCGTTTGACTGTCTGTCCGTCTGTCACCAAGCTGTATCTCATGCACCGTGATAGCTAGAAAGTTGAAATAAATATTTAAGGGGGCTTCCATACAACAAACGTGGTTTTTTTGCCGTTTTTATAGAAAATGGTATGGTAATGGAACCCTTCGTGCGCGAGTCCGACTCGCACTTCACCGGTTTTTATAGACAATGGTGCGGAACCCTTCGTGCGCGATATTTTGGATTAGCTACTATTTTTAAGAATTTTCTTCCAAAATCTACTAAACGATACAGAGTTTCTACTGAAATTACTACTAAATCATCGTCCTCTTTGTCACAAACCTACCAAAAACGTAGAAATCTACTTAAAGTAGTCACACTCATGGCGTCCGCAAGCAACGTCCGAGCCGAGGACCGTGCACACTTATCAGTCGCGGCTGTAAGCCGCGTCCGTAAGCCGCGTCCGATAGTATGTTTCCAGCTTTACACATACACACCAGGTACGACAACCCGCCCGCCGCCATTTCGCCCCGAGTGACGGCGCCAGTGACACGTAGTAAATGCGTTCGTTGCGTCAACGATTTATTTTTCAAAAATGCCGTCTTGTGTTGGTAAATCATGTAAAAACTACATGAGTAAACGTAAAAAGTCTCATGGAATCACTTATCATACGTAAGTTATTACGATTCGTGATAAAAAAAAATATATTTATGTTTTAAATACTTTGCCGAGAAGTCTAGAGGTAAAATGAAACAGTGTTGTCACTTTATTTACGGGAAAATTACCCTAAAGGTGGGGAAGTGCAACAAACTATGTATATGACTCTCTGAAATCAGATTTCGTCAGTTTTTGGGTACAGTTTCTCAAAAGTAAAATAAAAGATCCCCATACTTTTAATATAAAATATCTCTTACGTATATCATCATATTTCTAAAATAGAAAGTATTTCCCGTACATTAGACAACAAAAGACAAGTGTACAAAAAGTTGACATAACAAAGGATTTTAGCGCATTAATTATAATAATAATATACGTTCTTAATATTATTATTATACCATTATGATATATGATGTAAACGTATTTTTGATTTTTAACCCCCGACGCAAAAACGACGGGGTGTTATAAGTTTGACGTGTCTGTGTGTGTTTGTGTGTGTGTGGCATCTTAGCTCCCGAACGGATGAACCGATTTTGATTTAGTTTTCTTCGTTTGAATGATTAATTACTCGAGAGTGTTTTTAGCCATGTTTGATGAAAATCGGTCCAAGATGGCCGCCGTAACAAAATGGCGGATTACATATTTTCATTAAACTCCCTCAATATGGGTATCCTATGAAAGGCCTGACAAGTAGAATTTTTATCCTTTTTCAATAACGTATTAAGCGTCGTGGTGTTTTCAAAATTTTTCACGTTTACTTTTTGTTATTAAGGGGTAAATTTTATATATAGTCATATAGCCTGATCACTATTATTGTCATGTGTAAAAATATATTTCTTTATACGTAACATGTGTTTTATTTTCTATCACAGTGATCATAAAAAATATGTTTGGTAGGTCAACATAGATCAACCGTTTATATTTCTGTTAAAAAATATATGTGAATTACATAAGTTAACTGAGATCGATTGGTACCACTAAACAGCAGGGAAATTAATAGTTTATATAGCAACCCTTAAATCACGCACACAGCCTAAACGGGCGGCCATTATTATGCTTCACTTATGGTTAGACGAGGTTACGTCCGTATTTTTTTACGTCCGTGGTGACAGGCTCAACAGACGATGGTGCGCTACTACGATAATATAAATAATTACGTTTAAAGCTACAATTTTTTTTCCCATAAGCAATGTGTGAAGCCAACTAGATCTTTTTCATTCCTACATCTTCAAATAGCTTCGCTCGGGTAACCGCGTTGGAATTAATTAATGCGAAATCGTTAGGTTTTTACATCCGAGCCAAAGATACATTTTCTTGCTCGGCCTCCTGAACGCCTAGTGTCCGCGTGTTTGGTGTGAACTGGCCTGCACGCCGCCACGCACGCCCACGCCCGCGCCCCCGCGTTGGTTCGGCCGTAGCTTTAGGCAGAACGAAACGCAGCGCCGTAGCCGCAGTATTATTTGATCAGTGGCAGCCGCAGCGTCTTATCTCTCTATCAACACATGAGTAAAGAAACGGAACAGAGACAAAGCTACATACGAATGCGCTGTGATAGGTACATCACTACAAGTGCAACGCGTGTGTGTGCGTGACCACTGGCCGCTTGTCACGTATGAGCCGAAACCGCTTCAAACTAGATCAGCCAGTGGTCAATCTCAGGGCTTGCAGGCGTGACACGACGCTCGAATGTCGTGCATGTTTTGTTTTGTTATCGAGTTTCTCACATAATACGTAGTAATATTTTTGTTTTAGTATTTAAAAAGTGTTGTAAATATGGTTGTACATTGTACTGTGTGTGATAATACCTCCTGACAATTTTATTGCATTTGTTGAATTGCTTGAGCAAAAAATTTGCGAGTATTTTGATCTTCATGTACAAATTGTTAATATTGGTAATGACATATTAGCACGTTTGCAAGATTGTACATTTCATATGCCATGTGATTATTTCCCATTGGATTATTTGAAAAAACTTTATATAAAAAAAGAACATTTATATTTTAAATTTATTCAATTGTGCCAACCCTACCAAAATAGGTATAAATTTTGCTAGCTCTTTAGAAGCTTTGTCTCTGTTCCGTTTCTTTACTCATGTGCTATCAATGTCTTTGTTTGTCATTAGCGCGTAGCTTAATGCTTTAATTTAGTTAACGCTAGTCATGCCTTTATTTGAACGTTAGGCGTCACGCAGGTGAAGCCCCAGCATCTAAAGAATTAGATTATGTCATAAAGATGCCAGTCTGCTGTCTGTCTGTCAGTCTCAGTCAGTGATGTTAAGAGTATTATTTGAATTTCATAGTATTATTTGATCAGTGTATTTTTTGATCAGTGGTCAGTCAAGTAGTGTGTGATTGGTGATCGCTCGTATTATTTTTATCAAATTGATCAAATTCTTATTCTGACTAATCTCCGATCAGATTAATCACAGATTAATATATGTCTAAAGATTAATTCTACTCGTAACTAATGTTTTCATTGATTACTAACTTGCCTGAAATTATTTAAAGTTAGGTAGGATACCACGATGAATAGCCCAAGTCCCTTCGTTTATTGGGCGCAAACAGAAAAAGTTGTGTCCATGCGAATTGATCTAAAAAATGTAGTAAATCCTGACTTGGTAGTTTTAGAAGATAAGGTTCAGTTTTCAGCTGATGGTATTGGTGCACACGGACAGTGTAAATATAAATTTAGCTTGGATATGTATTCTCCAATAAAAACGGTAAGTACTGCTGTAAAAGGTTTTTTTTGATTGGTATTGTATACAGTTATTCTCTAAGGGTAATGAGCGACAGTGTAGGTAGGCCGCTACCATAATAATATATTAAAATGATTTTATGTACAAAAATACCCTTTTTTTTCTACTCGAACCATAAGATTAATTAAAGAAATTAATTAACTACATTTAAATCGAAAAAGCCCACTACTCTAACAAGTAGGTAGTATTGTAAATTTTTGTTTTTAGCATTTCCATGCAAGGTTTTATTGAAGATAAATAACACTTGAAAAAAATGATCGACCTCAGGTGTTAAATGTTAATAATGTTTATTAATAATAATAATGTTTAAGCATTTCTGATCTTAACCAATAGTCTAATATTTGTAAAAATATTTCTATAGGGTGTTGACGGTAGTATACTACTCAGCTATACATATAGCTACAACATGGATCAGAGATCAGAGCTGGCTTTGACAGCAAGAAAAAACACTTGAGGAATTTCATCTTGTCACGTGATGTCCTTGGTAGCTTAGTTGGTAAAGCACTCGCCCGGCATGCGATGGGACGTGGGTTTGAGTCCTACCTGAGGTCGATGATTTTTTTTCAGGTGATATTTATCTTCAAAGTAGGTAGTACATAATAAATAATATCAATGTATATACAGTATATCCCGAAATTCAATGATAAAACTGCACCAGACGGTGTGCCAACTTATGACTACTCAATGAAAAATAGAAAAAAAATTAACCTCATTTACCATTTAAAAAAATGATTATCCTTGAAATTTTACAACTCTTATGACATTTATAACTACCATGTCCATGACCACAGATAGAAATATAGAAACGTAATTAACAAGAGGAAATAACCACTTGTTTTGATAAATTTAAAAAATTTTCAACAACAAAATCCCATGATATGGGTCGTGAAGCCTAGTCAGAGGCCTTAAGGTGGCTTGATATCATCTGACAGTAAGGTTTAGTCACTGGCCTTACAACACCCCTCCACCAATCCGCACCGGGCCTCCGTGGTGGAGTATGGCCCAAACCAACTCATAGTTAGGTGAGGCCTGTGCCCTGCAGTGGGGCGTATATAGGCATACTTTACTTTTACTTTACAACAACAAAATGACCTATTTTGGGCCCATGGTAAAAGTGATTTTAGAATCTTGGTGAGTTCCGTCAATTTTTAAAAAAACTTGCCATGGTAGTGAACATACTTTTTTTACACTATGTGATAATAGTGAAAGTCCACTGAAAGTAAAAATCTTAAAATTTTGGGAAAAAAAACATTTAGATAGATTTTTGTTTACAAACTACTGGCATTCTGGGATATTTAAGGATTGTGGTGGATAGTGGCAGTACTAATAAGGTTGCCGATCCAAAAAGAAATAATAGAAGTATTCGAAAAATTGTGGTCATGGTAGTTATAAATGTCATAAGGGGTGTCAAATTTCAGGATATTCATTTTTTGTTTGTTATTTAAAAATAAAAGAGGTATATATATTTTTCTTTTTTGCTTGAGTAATCATAAGCTGGCCCACCATCTGGTGCCATTTTATCGTTGAATTTTGGGACACCCTTTATATTTATACCAATGTTTTTTTCATAAAATTCATGGCAGGTATGGGAGAGTTGGCTTTTTAAAATGAGATATGTATTCCAAAATATTTTTAAAGTAATTTGCTAAATAAATAAATTAAAGATAAATTATTATAAAATTGATTATGTTTTTTATGGATGTATGTGTATGCATTCATAAAAAACATTGTGAATAAAATAAAGAAAGACATAATGTGCAGTGCCTAGGACTTGAAAAAACTGTAAAGTTCAAACTTCTGTTACAACACCAATTAATATAACTCGATCAATGAAATGTCTTTTCTAAAATAAATTTAGTTTTGTATGCTGCTTTAAGTGGGTACTTAACAGAATTTTTTGGCTTACTAAATTATTAAGGTATAATAATTTGCTGTTTAGTACATATATTGTTTTAGTGAGAATTTGTTTGACAACGATGTTCTGCATAACCTTGCTTCGTTTTAGTCTCATAAAAGATTCCAACCGACTGAATAGTTTCCCAGAAAAAAAACAGGAAATCCCAGTCCCAAACTCCATCTGTAGAAAAGTATATTATTAAATCAGGGCAGAATTAAGTACCACAAACTACTGTTGACCTGCATGTTTATGTGTTCAAAAAGCACATTAAAGAAATCATACCTAATAAAAAAAGGATATTACAATGTTGAAGATTACTTGAACGATAAGAGAAATTAAAAACCTGCCTAGCTCGCACTTACATGTCTTGTAATTGTATGTCCCGTAGTTAAATCAGACTGACAAAGGTGACTGAGTTTGTTAAGCTGCTACTTCTCATCACCAGCCGATATGTAGTCCTGAAGCGGTGGTAGGTTTAAGTTATATTTTGGGAAAGAAAACTTCAATAAAGTAGTTTGATCCTTTTAATTTCCATGAAATTTCCTCTTGCCTTTAAAGGACATTAAAAATTGTTTTTTTAAATAAAACATTATACCTGATCAGTTAATCATTATTATACCTTTTAACAGGACATCTCAACTGGCGAGAAGCCAGCAACAGTCCGCGTGTTGGACGACCGAGTGGATGTAGTCATACAGAAAGAGAAGCCGGCTGTGTGGCCGCGGCTTACAGCGCAGCCCCAGAAGCCTGCCTGGCTAAAGGTAAAACTATATCACATTTCTGTAACTTGGCTAAAATAGTGGCCTGTCCAGCCCCCCTAGCTTGACCAACAAAACACGTAATATGATATAGCAATTTATCGACACCCAACAGTCAGCACAGCCGCCTTCTTGAACTTTTATCGAAACAGCGAGCATGTCCGTGACGGTAACATCAAAAAATGTTCATATTTATTTTGACAGTTGGGTCTCGATAAATCGCTATATCCTAACATATCATATGATCATATCGTGTTTTGTTGGTCATGCTAGGGGGTCATACTGATCACGTCGGGGTCACCACCAGTGTTGGGCAGATCTGTTTTTCCAAAGGTCGTGGCTTAAAATACAAAGAAACTGATTATTAGTAATTGATTCGTACTGGGACGAAAAGATCGGGACATGTAAAAGAGCCTACCTTACCCTGCCTGATTCCCCTTGTTGCGCCCGCAAGCGTCTCGTGCGCTTCTTCTTTCGCTGACTGAAAAGTATATATCTTAATTTTAATATATAAAACAGAGTCGGGTTTGTTACAACACTTAAAACTCAAGAACGGGTCGACCGATTTTCATGGTTTATGATATGTTGGATTTGTCTCCGGCCCGAATAGCAGAATAAAGAAAAAATCTTTGGAAATTCTGACGAAAAAAAAAATACTGCTAGGCGGTACGAAGGTCGCCGGGTCACCTTGTACAAAAAACTAGATAGGAAATTGTATTTTGTAATTTGATTTTGACACAACATTATGATAACCAAGATTTTATGATATTTTAAGTTTCTCTCTATCCATGGCAGTGATTTATTGCCACCTTAACGAGACTTTTATATTTACACTTTATTATCAAGTAGGCACTTGGCACACATTAAAAAGTCACATATGTGACTAGTTTTTTGCCAGATTAAAGAAAGGCTTAATTGTATGAAAGATTTAGTTAGATAATAAATAAATAATAAATAAATAAATATTGGACAACATCACATACATTGCTCTGATCCTAAGGTAAGTAGCTAAAGCACTTGTGTTATAGAAATCAGAAACAACGACGGTACCACAACACCCAGACCCGAGCCAATATAGAAAAGATCGTTTTCTACATTGAACCGACCGGGGATTGAACCCGAAACCTCAGAGATGGCGGCGCCATTCAAAGTCCGGTGTGCTCGCCTCTCGGCTACGGAGGTCGTCATAGATAGATACTCTTTATTGCACACCACACAAAACAAACAGTACATGGATAAAAATACATTGAAAATTGTACAATTTAGGCGGTATTATCACTAGAAGCGATCTCTTCCAGACAACCTTCAGGTAGAGGACAGTTTAGTAAAAGTTTAGAGGGGGAGGCGGTGAAGAACCTTAGAAAATAAGAATTTAATAATTATGTCATAAATAATACTAAAATAATATTAATAAAGTCTATCTATCTGGATTGTCTGTACTTTTATAACACTTTTTAATAATAATTTATAAAAAAGTATTGTTAAAACTAAGTTAAAGTGTTGTTTCAAATTTAAACAAATTTTAAAAAATGCAAAAATTATGGTAATGCAACCAAGGAAGTAACAAAGTTACAAGGTACAGAACTAAAATAATAATACATTTAAAATTAACATAAACATTTAAAATGTACAACAACTACGTAAGTGACGAGATGAGAGATCATGGTGTGGTATCCTCGACCCGACACCCCGAGCGAGCCTAATAAGGGGCCAGGCCAAAGTAAGCATAATAAGTTTAATAAATAAACTAAAAACCGATTTCAAAATGAAACTAAAAAGCGAAGAATAACATTGACTAAAACATACCTAATTAGTTCTTTTTGGAGTCGGTGCCAGCCATCGAGAGTTAAAATGTGTTCATTCGCACCGATAACAAACATACAAAAAAAAAAACATTCAGACTAATTGAGAACCTCCTCCTTCTTTGAAGTCGGTTAAAAGACAATATACCTACTTGCCCTATCTCTCTCCTCAAAATTCAGTACGAAGACATACATACATGGCAGCAGACTAGATCATACAACACTAAATGAGAAAACATTTTTAGGGTTCCGTAGTGCTGACAAGGAACCCTTATAGTTTCGACATGTATTTTTTGTAGCATTTTAACTAATATTGTATTGCCCGAGTGGCGGAACACAGCAGATCTGTATTTTTTACTTCATTTTATGACCTTTATACCTGTGAATCTGTGATTCACAATAAACATAGAATTATGTATTTGAAATTGTTTATTATGTCTAACTCAAGAATTGGTGAAAACATGTGACGGGGATTTTAATCGATTTGTTTTATTATACTAATTAGATGGTGACAGATAGAATTTGTACTATGACGTAACTGTAAGAGCCACTATTGTTAAGAGCAACCTAAAATATTAAATTAATTTTAACAGTCATGTATGTGTACTTTAGAATCCATTTATGTAAAGTTTATACAACCTAAAAATATTATAGAATCAGGCGTTACTTTGCGGAAATCCGCAAATAATTATGAAAATGTAATTATTTTGCTCACAACTTCCGCTCAGTTACGCCGGCATAGGAACCTCAATTACACCACCTGTAACCCACAACCTGAGAACAAACACAGGCACATGCAAAGAGCACCGCCCTCCCTCCGTCAAATCGCATGCGAAATTCCTGATGTGTTGGGAACTAACTTTTGCATTCGTCTGTTTCGCATGCGATTTGAGATTTTGAATTTCGGCGAGTAAACGCTATCCGCCACACGATGCCTTGGTTCGTGTCGTCACTAAATAGGAAACTCAGCATCTTTCAACTGTATTTTGCGACCATCAAAGAATCAATTATTGGCAGATTAGTGGTATCTGATGATATATAATTCGAGCTAGAAATTATTGTTATACTGTGTCAAAATGATACGTACGATAGCAATCAGAGCAGTTTGCGTTGTTTACGATGTAGTGACATTACATTTTGCATCATTACTGCTAACGTTTTACATGTCTGGTAAGTAGTTTCGAATGACGCCGTTGCGAAAAAAAAATCTAGTGGTACGCCCTTGCGAAAAGCCGCTGTACCTATCGAAAATCGCTAAATCGAGTGACGGACTTGCGAACACGCTGTCGCGAAATACTTTTTATATGTGGTACCACATATAAAAAGTATTTCTGATTTATAAGTCACAGTATCGAAATTCATTGTTGCGATTAGATTGCCTATTTAAATCTATCGTATGGGAATCGAACTTCACTCGTAGCGACGAGTGAAGTGTCATGTCGCGATGTTGCCAGACACTTGTCACAGGACATTGTCCCCTAGTGCTTTCAAAGGTTGAACTTTATTTTTGACGAGTTAACGGTTTTTGATTGCAGATAAATTTCGACTTATGGAAGCCAGAAGACGCAAAGGACAGTGATGAAGAATGTCGCGATATAATGAAAGACTACCCTGGGATGTACGACAAGCTACAGAAAGAAGAAATGGGATACAGAAGGGGTAACTGACTTTTGCAGTTTTTTGTTATTTGGTCAATCCGTGAAACGGTATGTTCCTATGCGAACTCCCAGTTCCCAATTGGAACTCAAAGACTTTCAATTATTCACGTGAACGCAATCTCGATGAAACATACCTATTGGTCTTCTCATACTAAATGACCTTAATAATTGACATTGCACAATTTGCCTTAGGCATTTAACAAAACATCGAGCCTTTACAAACGTCGACGCCATAATAAAATTTTATAATAAAAAATTGTCATTGGACAATTTGTTGATGACATTACCTGCCACTACTGTCCTTTGACATTATTCGGCAAGACTAGACTCCACTTACTGCCGATTACATTATTCGGCTATAATAGACTGCATTCGGTTGTAGTAGCCTGTATTCGGTTTAGCCGTATTCGTTTTTAGAATAATTTTATTTGTTTGTACCAAACAAAAGTTAGTACAAATGGCTGTATTGACAATGATATGCTTGCGTCAACTGCTAGTATTAACTGGGGTTAGGTCGTATTCGATCGAAACCGATTTGTGTAAACATGCCCATTCGGTCAAGACGCACGCGATCGCGTATCTTGTTGTTCTTAAGTATAGCCGGTTCAAAGGTTTTTTTTTTATCATCACATCATTACTAACCTTTGGAAGTTCACTGCTCCCCTATATGTAGAACAGAAACTGCCCACAATTTTGACCAGGAGGCGTATTTTTGAAGCGTTCGAATTCCAATTCGCATACGATATCCTAAGAATGGTATACAGTTTCCTAGGAGTTTGTATGCGATTCTTGTGAATTCGAATTCGAGTGCTTCAAAAATACGTCTCCAGATCTGCGTTTTCCCGTTCGTGGATAAGATTTATTTTCAATGGGTGCTTAACTATTGTTTTTTTTTTTTGCAGAGGACTTCATAAAAGTTTACCTAATTTTCTACAATCTGTTCCAATTAACTGCCTACTTGTACATACTATCCGTGATCGGAGTGCGCTACGCCAAGCTGGGCTACGCGTCCGTGCCCACGACGTACGAGCACGTCGGGAAACTGATGAAGTTCCTCCAGCTTTTGCAGATCATGGATACAATACACCCGCTGCTTGGATACACTCGAGTAAGTCTACTGATTTTATAAAACTAACCCAATTGGTGTATTGCGCCGTTATTCGCTTTATAGAAGCCCACTGGGTTCGGTATCTGATATGGGTCATTTTAGAAAATAATCTATTTAGGGTTCCGTACCTAACTTTTGACAAAATACTAGGTAGCGTATTATTATTATTATTATTATTATTTATTTATTATTATTCTTTTACTTTATTAGTAACCTCCTTCCTGGATCGAGATATTGCAAACTCATTTTCATTTCCTATCGCAGCGATCACTATTTTATACTCGCTCGGGGAGTGAAAGTGTTTTGTTTTTGCCTGATAAAAGCTTATAAACATCCAATCTAGTTAATATTTTTGTATTGGGTGCACCGACTTCAGCATCGTTGTCATTATCCAGTTCTCCACATTTGAATGTGTTGTGCACACTTGAATTAAGAGTGCCAGTTGTGGCATTGACCACAACTTCATTTGCCTCGCGCTGACCAGCATGAGGGTTGGCGCCCTCATGCCCTCCTAGCATTAAGTCCCCCGGTCGGAGCCCGGTAGGACATCCCTCAGCCAAAGTGACGCCTTGGGTCTGTGACGGCTCCATGGTGACTCACCTCCATTAGCTAGAATATGTGTATTGACATGGGTTTTCAGTATTACCCTAACGAGGGTGGACCCCTTCCCATATCACACACAGCCTTTTATCGAAATTTTAAAAATCAACTAACAACAGAGTATCTATACGAAATTACGGAGCCTCTTCAATAACAGTCGCATTTAAATAATAAAAAAAAATCATGCATAAATATTACTTCTATTTGTATTAACTAACGTTTTAAGACATGTTTCTTGATCAGTTTAGCGTATCGATTTACCTTACTTCTAAAACACTTCATTTCAATTAGTAACCTACATTAGTACATTATGATACGAGTGTGCTACGTTGGTCATTATACACAAGGCATTATTATAAGCGCGAGCCGCAGGCGAGCGCGGTAAGGAAGCCGAGTGTGATAATGATCAATGCACACGAGTTTCATACGACGTTTTTCAACACAATTGCGAGGAAAAAACAAACTAAAATCTAAAATACCTTCTTCGAATATGACTTGGCGTTTTTGCCGTATTTCTATGCATTTTGGCGGCATCAGGCTATCACTCGCGTTTCGTGCCTCGATAAGTATTTCCGACGGGGTTGAATATCATTTTACTCGTCTTTACTATTTAAAGTAGACATTTTTGATAGTAATTAACCACACAACAACAACTTTACCAAATAATAATGGAAAATGGCACGTAAGTATTGTTTTTTTCGCGCGTCGCAATTTCGATGCGCGCGCAGGTTTAATAATGGCACAGGAAAAACTGGCTGTTCAGCCGGAGTAGCAGCAATTTAAAAAATAAAATAAACTTTAAATTATTGTTTCTAAAAATGATAGTTAGTTAATTTGTGTTTATTAATATACAATTTGATAAAATGAAATATTTATTTGTCATCTTAACCCTAAAATAATTTAATATTGGTAAAATATTCAATGTTCTTAGTAGTGTTGCAACGGAACTGGCATAACGGAAGCAGAAACGGAAACAGATGTCAAAAGTAAATCTTAACGGAAGCGGAAACGGAAACGGAAGCGGAAACGGAAGCGTTAACACTATGAAAAAAAAAGCACAATTGTACATTTAAAACTTTTTTTATTAAATTTGTATTTTAGTAGTCAAAATTAAACAGCGGCAAGTTATATTTAATAAAGAGTAACTTGGCCGCTTTTTCACCTTTCAGCCTATTTCGATGTTCTTCATATATTAAACCAGCTCCGCTAAATAATTGCTCGCTGGCTACACTGGTGGGGGGAGCTGATAAGTATTGGCGAACTATTGGCAAAATATGGGGGTATTTGTGCGCATTTCCATTCCACCACATAAGGGGATCCTCATGAAGAGGTAGTCTTTTTTCTTTCTTGTGCTCCCGAAGGTGTGACTGTATCTTTAAAAGTAAATTGTCACCATCGTCAGCTGTAGAAGAGTCCTCCTCCTGGTCTTCATTTACACTTAACATCGATTCCAATATTTGCAATGATGCTGATGATTTGGAAGTAGAAGGCTGCACTTCAATGTCTTCAATTGCAATTTGAGTTCGGCTTATCCGCGCGTCGTCGCGTTCGTCGCGTCTGCTGCACCGCTCCTCATCGCTTTCTCCCCGCTTCCGTTCAGAGTTCTGTTATAAAGTTTGCGGAACCAGAAGCAGAAACGAATTTAAAAAAAATGCGGAACTTCTGCAGTTGCGGAAGCGGAAGCAGAGTTCTGTTGCAACACTAGTTCTTAGACACAAACTTTTGCTGGATTTTTTAAAAAAAAGTTTACATTACCGCACTAGTGCGATAATTTTATTACAGCACAAGTGCGTAATATGATGCATTATGAAACTAAAAACGGTGTTATAACAGTCAATTTACGAGCAACTGTGTTGAAAAGTATATTAAAATATTGAAGTGACAACCCTAGAACCCAGATATTACGGATATTAATATTTTTGGCAATTAATTCAATAATCCATGGAGTTATGTCATGATATTAACAGGGTGCATAGAAGACATGTAAAAGAAGCTATGATATAAACATCGCGTCCTAATCGCGTAGAATATCGAAGCAATAAATTTAAAACTAAAATCAATAAAATAATTAATAGCTTTGTAGCGAATTTACCTATAGAGTTCGCGATTAGTTTAAAATGTGTGTATTTGTTGTGTTTATCAAACACCTAGGCTAATCAAACAGTTTCCTGACAATCTTTTGATTTATGATTATTTTTCGTTATATCCGGGTCACGAAAATGATATTTTTAAAAATTTATATTAAAAAAATCATAAATAATAGAAACGCGGGAGTTTCGGTCTAGGATTTGTTATAATCTTAACTATAGTATTTTGCAAAAAAAAAAGAGGATGTCACTTTTTTCACCGCTTCAATACATATTATCCTGTAGGATTTCTGTGATTCTGGAAGTAAATCTTCACAGCTGTTTTTCAAAGATGCACTGCTCTATATAATACACACTGGACTGGCTTTCTACATGCAGATGGGAGCTAATTTTGTGAGTCAATTCAAACGCTACTTGCTAATGTCCCGAGAAATAATCTATCTTGTGGCTATTACATTTAATTCGATGGACACTCGAATCTACGATGTACAGTGGCCTGTGGACAGTGGCGTTCATCAAATATAGATACGAATTTTATTTAAATTATAAATAAAGATACAGATGCTTATTGCACATCTAACAAAGCAAATTAAACATACATTTTTATAAAATACATAATTGAAATTTAGTCTGTTTTATCCCTAATAGCGATCTTTTCCACACAACTTTCAGGTAGAGGAAGGAGACGGTGCGCGGTGCACGGTTTTTCTAATTCTACAGTGTAATATTTTATGACACTTTCTGCCATCTGAAATAAATACTTGTTGGTTGTTTAAGGGATCCGCATTTATACCTTTCTACCAAGTCACTGGACGAATAGTGATAACATGCTTTAACCTGGAATTCGAGCGGGTGCAGATTATGCCGGCAGTGTTCTACTTGTTCATTGCGTGGAGTTCGGTTGAGATCGTGAGGTGAGTCCGTTTACAGACCAATATTATTATTAGAAATTTATAGCTAAACTTACAGATAGTGTACAAAAGGTGGACTTAATGCTAGAGGCTGCATTTAATTATTGGGTCATGCAGAAAGTTTTCAAAGGGCGCGGTGCAAGTAACTGATAAAATACAGCCAAAAAGTGTAATTGCCAGAGTAAAATAATTGAGAATCTTCTACTAAGTATTAAAATACTTGAATAAATAAAATAGAATATATAAACATCTAATAGGTATATAATATAATACATACAAGTACACCTAAAAAATATACTATGCATATAAGTGCAATTTATCTATTGTATGAATTGGCGAACTTTATTCTTGAAAATTAGTTACCAAAAAGCTATTTTACCAATTGAAATTGGTTAAAAACTAGTGAAACTACAATAATAAAACACATAAAAAAATCGTTCGCCTCAATAGGAATCGATTCCACGTTTCTTCGCAATCCGGGCGACTGTGTCTAACTGAGCTACTGACTGGCTAAACTTTAGTGATGTTAATATCGAGGTGGTCGATTTTTTCAGGTGTTTTATTATCTTAGATATAAGTTATAAACTATTGTGGAAACACACTGCACGTTTATCCCGATAGGTGTCGCATTATGTTTGGTTGGCTAAAGCATGAAAATCGACTTTATGCAGCCTACACCCAACATAAAAATAAACTTTACGTGTCGGGTGTAAGTTCAACAAATTAAATAGTAAAAATAGTGAAACATGGTATTGGTATTTAAATGGTAATATGGTTGGTGAAATGGTAATGGTTAGAGAACACGCGGTGAGGTTGGTGGCCGATCGCGAACTGTCTCTTTATTATAAACTAGCTGTGTCCGCAACTTCGTTTGCGTGAACTAGAGGATGATTGCCATACTATTGCCATATCAATCAACGCTGTGGACTGCGTTAAGCACTATTTATTAAGAAAAGAGCCTTTTACTAAGACTAATCATTTATTTTATGAGTCAGTGCCAGCCATGGAGTGTTAACATTATTCGCACCGACTCCAAATAGTACTGATTAGGTCTAGAACTAATATTTGGGTCAACGTGTAAATGCTGACCGCGTGCGCTACGACGTAAATGCACTGTACTTCGTACATTACGAGTTACGTGGACATGCGTTGACAAGACCAGACTTAACTAAGATAAGTTTTACTTTGGTTCCCCATTATGAGATGATTAGGGAAAATATAATCTTTGAATGGGGAAACTATTAAAATGTTCGTATGTTTACCCTAAGTGAACGAGGCTTTAAACACAAACCAACTTAATAGACCTGTGACTGATTAAAATTTTTTCATTTCAGATCTAGCTACTACATAACACAGCTGTGCAAGAAACAGGTAGGTATTATAAAGTGGCTCCGGTATTCGTTGTGGATTGTCCTATACCCAATCGGCGTGACTTGCGAGTCGATCATCATGCTGAGGACCATACCTTATGCGGAAGAGGCGAACATGTCCCTGACTCTCCCCAACACTTGGAATTTCACGTTCGACGTGGCACTCGCCATGAAATTTTATTTAATCTCACTATCAGGGTCATTAGTGTTCCTTATGAATCACATGTACAAACAAAGGAAGAGCCAACTGGGATCGAGGGTAGTCATAAGGAAATGTAAATAGGCGTTTTGTGATTGATTGTAACCGGCTGTCGTGGGTTTGAATAGACCTAGGTGCCTAATGCAAGTACCACAAATCAACCAAGTCACTTAAATCGATCGAAAAGTAATACAAATTAACATTGACTTTTCGATCAAAGTAAGTGACGCGATTATTTTGTGGCACTCGCACAGGCCCGCAGGGCCTACTCTGTACCAAATGTTGATTCACAAATGTAATGTTAATTTTTAATTTTAACAGTATCTTAAAACGCTGCATTTGTTTGAAGAATTCCATTTTGCTCAAATATCAATTTATGGACGTTGGACTTGGAACGTTAGTTTTGATTGTTTTGTGGCGCTCGGGTTACGGTGCGAGGGTAATTTACTGAATGATATGAGTCGAGCCCGCCTTTGTTTTCTCTCGCTCATTCGCATATTAATCGTCTGAAACGTAAAAAACAAATGTCCGCGAAGTCCTATAAGACAGACAGTTAGTTTTTTTGCAGTTTCATTTATAAACAGAAAGAAAACTTAAAACTAAAAAGAGCGCGCCCGTGATATCTTGATCTGTGTGAGAGCGAATGCGCTTTAGATAATGGGTTTATCGCAAATACATTCCTTCCAAATACTACTTAAATATGTGTATGTATTTATTACTTGTATTATTTCCTATAATTATTGTTTTAAAACATATTCAAATATGCATGTAATGGACTAAAAGGCTAATTCTCATTCTTAGAGGCTATGTCGAATTTGGGAATAAATCTCTACGATAGACGGTTCTCTATAGATATTAACTATTTTACTATTCTGGAGGGGAACTTGAATCTTTGCAATAGACAGAACTATAGATAGCAAGTAAGTCTTAGGGCCTGTTTCACAATGGACGGATAAAGTGCCAAATAGCTATGTATCAGATAAAATTAAAGCGCTATTTGACGGTGGTGAAACGCAAAAATAGTGTTTATCCTTCAGATCCGACGACCTCCGTAGCCGAGAGGCGAGCATACCGGACTTTAAATGGCGCCGCCATCTCTAAGGTTCCGGATTCGATCCCCGGTCGGGTCAATGTAGAAAACGAACTTTTCTATATTGGCTCGGGTCTGGGTGTTGTGGTACCGTCGTTGTTTCTGATCTCTATAATACAAGTGCTTTAGCAACTTACCTTAGGATCAGAGCAATGTATGTGATGTTGTCCAATATTAAAGATAAGTAGAAAATAGCTTATTCAGAACTTATGTAGAACTTATCCGTACATTTAAGCAGGCCCTTTTAATAATAAAGGCGCTTTCACATCTTAATTTTTATTTTCCGTAATGTGATTTATAACATTTACAATAGTATTAAAATTTAATACGAATAGTAGGATTGTCACGATCAAACGAATATGGTTAATCACTATTGTTCATATGAAAGTGCCATACCAAAATATTTCTAATCACTGGTTGAAGGGGTTCTTTGCCCGTACTTCAACGGATAATAAAAGGTGACAGGTAGATTCTTAGAGTGATGAATCTTATTTATCATCTCATTGTTTTTAATTTATGAATTAGGTTATAAGTTAAGGGTGAACAGCACGATCTGGCAGGTGTGTCAAATGTGTGTTTCCGTGCATCTTACAAAAAATATTGTTGGAATTATATTGGTGTGTACGTACATATTGAATGTAGGCAAGGGTGTAGGTAGGTAGCTAGCATGGATGGATGGTGTCACCTCAAACCAAACTCAATAAAATCTATTAAAAAGCAAAAAAAAAGGAAAAATGATTTATGCGTTATTGAAATATTACACATTCTCTTAATAGATTAATCTTTTTTTAATCAAAGATGTGTGAAACTAATTTGGTTAATATTTTACTAACAAAATCAGCTCTAACAGCTAGAAGGAAGAATTTTTATTTTGTTGACTTGCAAGCTCCGAAATCACGTCATCACAGATTATATTTTGTGTTGTAAGTTGTAAAAAAATACATTATTAATTTAATATGCTCTTCTTCATCTTTCTTTGACCTTGCCTTTTCCCGCTACACGGGGTCGGCTTTTCCAATCAACCAAAATGCGACGCCACGTGGTCCGTTGCTGTGCGTCCTCTTCCCTCAGACCCAGTCCTTCATGTCCCTCTGGACATTCCTCAGCCAAGTGGTCCGAGGTCTTCCTCTTCCCTTCTTTATAGAAGCCATATAAAGGCACTTCCTCACGACATGATCCTCGGATCCAATTTATTATGCTCGTGGCACCTATTTCAGCCCACCAATGAAATCAAACAATAAATCTGTCCTGAATGAAAAAGCTTAACCAGCCCCACATACATACAAAGCATGTACAACAAAACACGATATGATATAGCGATTTATCGCATATTTTTTGTTAAAATATGAACTTTTATCAAAAAAGCGAGCTTAACCGTGACGTCGCCGGCACGGACATGCTTACTGTTTTAATAAAAGTTCAAGATGGCGGCTATTTTATCATATTTTGAAAGTAAATAGGCGATAAATCGCTATATCATATCGTATCATATCGTGTTTTGTTGATCGTGCTACAGGGGCAGGCGTATATACACCCACATAATAATATTATTGTTACATAAATTATTTTATAAGTGGCTGTTTTGCGAATGTTTATAATAGGTGGCACTACTGATGTTCACGGTCGGGTGTCACACCTACCTAAGTGGGTGACACCCGGTGCGGGCCGATTTTCGACATTTTCTGACTGGGGTAACGCACACCAAAGTGACCGGACCACTAATTAGTTTATAAATAACACATGGCTCCATCTTAAACTGAACACACGTTTGAATCGTAATAATTATTTAAAAACTAATTTCAATAAAAAAATGTTTCATAAATAAACATCAGAAAACGCCTTAAGAAAAAAAATATTTATTTTAGCCAAATATCATTTTATGGCTCTTACAATTTATTTTGGTGTTCAGTTTGTTACAGTTGCAGTCTTACTTAAGGAGTGTTATTCTAAAGTGAATTTATTGTAGTTTTTCTTAAAATTAAAAGTTATTTGAATACATAACCAAAAATGTTAAAATAAAAAATAACATGTTTTGTAGAATATTTTAAAACTGAATGAGTCTAGAATTGTACTATGAAAGTATGATATAGTAGAATTTTAATATTGTATTAAATCCTATTCATATGATACCCAAAATACCTGGCAGGGTCCTATCATCTTGACGTTCATTAATATGTAATAAATGGTCATTTAGTTTGTTTTTAATTTATTTTTTGTCTTCGATACATAGCCAAATTTATTGTTGTTGTGATATAGTATAGGATTTCAGATCAAATTAGCGAAGTGGGGTGATATTAAACCAAATGTTACTATTATTTCTAAGGTTTTCCATTATCTATGTTGACGGATTTTATTTAAGTACCTACATTTAATAAGATTTTATCATAATAAATGGTTTTGTTTAACATTTTGTTTTTATAACACAACATAAACAGTTTTCTACCTAGTCTTCCGTCCTTCTTATTACAGGTACTACTAAAAGGGAACTGAGAAGACAGGCAAATATTGTCTAGTCAATATCACAAAGATAAGGCTCATGGCAGATGTTCGAAGCGATGCTTATCTTTATGTGGATCAGAATGGACGGTCACTACACTACCCATATTTGACATCGAAACAAAGTTGCTACTAATCGTCAAAGAACTGCTACCTACAAATTAAAAAAAAAAGCTATAAGGGACGGCACGCTACGGTAATGGCTGGTCACCTATCCAGTAAGTACAAACTGCGCATAAGAATGTAATATTTTATTAACTAATAGTTACGACTATGCTGCCATCTTTATTTGTATTGTTTTGGATACGAAGTTTTTAAGCATACAAAGTTATAATTAAGTTTCTAAAGTCAATTCTTTCAAGTAGCGCCTGCTTATTGAGCACTTATTACCTATTTGATGTCGAATTTGATCATTTAGTTCTACAGGCGTTTTTAGGCTCGGAAGTTCGGAACTAGAAAATTAATAAAACTTTTGCTTAAAAGCTTTAATTAATATCCAAAATGGTGCATAAAGGTAGCAGCTTATCAGTAACTATTGGTTAATAAAAATAACATTCATATGCGCAGTTTGTACTCACTGGATAGGTGACTAGCCATTCTGGTATCAGAATGTCCCGTCCGCGTCACCTAAAAAGAAGTTTATTTTTATAATTCGTAGAGCTGCGATTAGTAGCAAGTAGGCAGTAACTCTTTGGAATTATTTCAATGTAAAATATGGGTAGTGTTTGCCCACTAGCTTTTGTAGTACCTACTAGAAAACAAAACAAAAACAGAATTGGTGTAGAAGATTTCGACTTTCCTATGGTTCCTTGTCGACCAGACAACTTATTTTGCCAGTGGCGTTGCCCAGCAGTCCCAGCACACCCAGACTCAAACCAATTAAGAATAAAATGGTTTTCTGAATAGACCCAAACCAGAAATAGAACCGAACCTGAGAAACGAGTGTGGTCGGGGTCTGTCTCATAGGGCTATGAGACGGCAAAGATGCATTTCATTTATGTATTATAATGTTGATTCCCGGATCAATTAAAATGATCATTTTTTAAATTTGCTTTAATTTAGGTGTGCTTAAAGAATTCTTTGGCAAAATTAATTATCTGGTACCTCAACGTGATAGTTGGTGTGTTGTAGCGTCCACCAACACTACAGTATACTAACGGGACGAATACGATAACGCTCAAAGTTTTTCACGTCATGCAAAGACGTCAATTAACAATAAATTGTTTTAACATTTTTGTTCATTCAATTATCTTTATTTATAGTTTAATATTGAATTTTGCATTATAGTTCTTTCTGAAGATACGTTATTTGACGTCTCTAAGAGCAGTAAGGGTTTCAACTAATATAAAATTCAAGTATAACTTACAGCAAGATACAGGGAACTATCACTCGTTTCAATCTCAACTATCTACCTGAAAATAATAGCCGCTATTCATAGGTTCATTTGAGTTTTGGATTTTTCTGATAATACTCAGCTTTTGCTTTGAAACTTAGCCAATCCTGTCTCAGGTCTCAGATAATGGTTAAATGAAATAGGATACCAGTAAGTAGTAGCTCTGTGGGACACTGCTGGGGTCACCAGGTAACCTGAAGTCATTCCCCTCTTGACAGATATATGACCAAAGAAAAATGATACAGTAAAACAAGTTATAACTCTTATCAATATACTTTGTAACCATTTCTCAAGCGTCGTATTTACTAGGGTACAAATGTTGCGCATCACATGAGAGGCGAGTCCCAATGTCCGACATCGCTTGACATCTTGTCTCTGTCTTCAAGGTCATGAGACAAGATCTCTGGGGATGTAGGGACTCCTTGCAAGACATGTCTTATGACATGTGTTTTAAGGCAATTCGTCCCCTTGTAAATGAGGCTTTCTACTTGACATCCAGAGTAGTGTCTCTTATTCAAAGTTGGGCCAACAAACAGTAGTAATAAATTTTAATAGCACGACTTTATTGTAGCATGTAAAATAATGATATTCACAATACTTCTAGTACATTTGACATGATTCACTCCACCCTTTAATCGAAAATTGAACTAAATTGTTAAAAGCTTGTATGCTTCTCTAAAGAGGTGTGATCTGTTTAAGACCTCAGCTTAATGTAGGTCCTCTTGAACCATTCATGGGGATCACAGTGAGCATAGTACTCATGGAAGATTGGCTCAACCAGAGCATCCGGGGGCAATCTTTTGTATACTCGCTCACCATAGTAAGTGCCAACCTGAAATTGTTAACATTAATTGTAATTAATGAAATTGATAGGCAAGCACACAATATATATTCTACATAAAATTAAATTTATGCTTGTTTGAGAAATATTCGTGACAGTGGCAGGCATTTAGCGAGGCCTATTTGTAGCAGTAAACCAATACAGGTTGATTATAAAATTTCCATTGAAACTATAGAGAACTCTGCATTATCACAGATTTTATTATTGTAAATCAAATTCCATTGCATGACTTGAAAAAGTAATGGCATTTAGATTCATTGCATATTTATGTTACATAAAAAAGCTATTTGTTTTCAAAAGATGCACAACTTTTCTATATTGTCTTGGGTCTGGGTGTTGTGGTACTGCCATTGTTTCTGATCTCTAACACAAGTGCTTTAGCTACTTAGGATCAGAACAATGTATGCCATGTTGTTCAATTTTTTTTTTAACTATTATATTTATTTTGTATTACCTATCTAAGTCTAACATGTATGTATTACTGCACCTTGGATGGTGGAATGTGCTTACCTCCCATCCAGGCACGTCACGCATGAGCTCTGCCTCAGCGTCACGGTTCCTGCGGAGCTGCTTCATGTACTCCCTGTCTCTTTCGGCCAGCAACATCGGGTAGATTGCCATCTTAGCCGAGCGCATCTCAATCTCATTCCTTTTTATCTGTTTGTAGTTCAAGGCATAAAGGTACATTGCTCCGGCGGTGATGCCAATATAACCAGCAAAAATAGCATAACCTGAAAGATAGAAGATGTTGAATAATGCTGCACCTAGTCTTTATAATCTTAGTGCCTTTGGAAAACACACTGTCTTATTCAGAGTGCATTTGCAGACTAGCAAATGCACTCTGAAAAAGAGGGACTAAGTTTAAGGAAAACTAATAATGTAAAGAAGTCTTAATCAAAATTGGAAGCAACTTGCAAACTAGAGTGATGAATTACTATATAGAGGATGTTAAAATAAATCTACCGATGTAAATAACGACTAAAAACATATATATCAATGCTAAAATACATGTTCAATGGAAACATAAACCTAACCTAAAGTGATTACATAATCTGTATAAAAACGGGTAGGTACGTTTAACTTTTATTTTTTACTTACCACTAAAATATGATTTAGCTGGAATTCTTTTAAATGGTATAGGTTTATAGCCCCCCGGAGGGGGCAAATCTTGTTTTCGAATTATCTGACAAGCCTCAGCCATTTTTTGGACTGATTGACTGACAGCACTCTGACAGGTCATTTTTTTTTTTGCAGAAACAGTGTTGCCCAAAGAGTAAATTAATATAATTCTTTTTTTCTATAGGGCATTAGAGAGCCCTCTCATGACCTTTTTTAGCAAACCTATTTGACAGCAGTGGCCAGTGACATCAACAAATTGGCCCTAGGCCCTATTAAAAGGAACTAGCCTTTTATAGGCGATAAGATAGCTACTTTATTATGACTGCTTTCATAATGTATGTAAGCCTCTCGGCTACGGAGGTCGTCGTCGTCGTATATTAAAATATGTCTTTTACCTTTTCCTTAAATATTTTTATAAAATTAAAGACTTTTTTTATATTTACATATTGAGCTGAAAACATTAGTGTAAAAAAACAATGCAAAAAACCGGCCAAGTGCGAGTCGAACTCGCGCACGAAGGGTTCCCGCACAATTATCTATAAAAACGAGCAAAAAAAAATACGTTTGTTGTATGGGAGCCCCCTTATATTATTTTATTCTGGTTTTTAGAGTTCCATAGTCCTGATAAGGAACCCTTATAGCTTCGTCTGTCTGTCTGTCCGTCCGAAGTTTTGCTTGGAGACTGTTGACCCTAGAGAGTTGTAATTTGGTGGAGATATGTATATCAATCACGCCGACAAAACGGTAAAATAAAAACGGTAAAAAAAAACACTTGAGGAATTTCATCTTGTCACGTGACGTCCTTGATAGCTTAGTTGGTAAAGTACTCGCCCGGCATGCGATGGGACGTGGGTTCGAGGTCGATGATTTTTTTTTCAAGTGTTATTTATTTTCGGCAGAATAAAATCTTGAAACATTTTTTTTCAGGGTAGCTTCCATAGTCCATACATGTATCGTGGGGTTGTTCTTTTCATCGTCTATCCCACCGTTGAATAGGTCCTTAAAAATGACTTAGGGGCTAAGACAATTTTTCGATTTAGGGATCCGTTTGCGATATATTAAACTTTAAAGTGTCAATTTTTGCTCAATTAGGGCGTCCCCCCCACCCCTCTAAAAGCTAAACTTGAAAGATCTGGAAAAATTTATGATAATAGTGCTTTTCATGAAATTTCATGGAAAAGCATAACGGTTAAGGTAGACTACTTAGTTTAAGAGTAATAGTCGTTGAACTTAGTCGTTAAAATTTTCCTTATGCTGGGGCTTCACCTGCGTCTAATGTCGTTAATTAGTGCTCTATTTGACGTAATACGCAGGTGTGGCCGGTCTTTGTGCGCTATTTTGCTTCAATAACATTAGACGTTAGGCGATAGCTCGGGCGGCGGTAACTTTTGACACATCAAAGGTATTAAGCGGGCGTTTAGTGCGTTATTGTGGCTACACCTACTACACTAAACATGTTAAAACACGGTCACATTCAAAAACTCTTTGTGAAATAAATGTTTAAGTGCATAGTTATTAAGTTAGGATGGAGTAGACAAATTAAGAAAAGTATTGAGTTCTTGGAAGCGTTTTATTTTAGAATTTAATTGAATCAAACGTCAAATAAGCGTGGCCACGCACTTAGCGCGTAACTTAATGCTTTAATTTAGTTAACGCCAATCATGCCTTTATTTGAACGTTAGGCGTCACGCAGGTGAAGCCCCAGCATCACAGATCACACGCTAACTAAGTCGCTAGACACCAGAATCAAACGTCAAATAAGTGTGGCCACGAACTTAGCGGGTAGCTTAATGCTTTAATTTAGTTAACGCTAATCATGCCTTTATTTGAACGTTAGGCGTCACGCAGGTGAAGCCCCAGCATTAGAGAAAAACATTAAAAGTGACTTAAATGAAGGTTTTGCTGAAACATATCGTGGTAACGAAGGGAAACTACGGAACCCTATACTGCGCGTGGCACGACACGCATTTGGCCGTTTTTTTAGTATTTGCTGTTATAGCGGCAAAAGAAGTACACCATCTGTGAAAATTTTAACTTTATTACTATCGCGGTTCATGAGTTACAGCAGACGGACAGACAGACGGACAGCGGAGTCTTAGTAATTGGGTCCCGTTTTACCCTTTGTGTACGAAACCCTAAGAAAGAGCCATCTATTGATATTTAAATGAAACAAACGGAAAGATAGAGTCGCCATCTGTTTATTGGCCCCAAACAATCTTTCTACAAATGTCAACCACTATGATTGAGTCTCCCACCCCTGGGGCCAATTAACAGATGGCGAATCTATTTTTCTTCAAATATCAACCACTATGGACTGTCCAGTCCACGGATCCATAATGGGAAGGTGTTGCCATGGATGTGCGTGAAATCCGTATTTGTTTCACAATTTTAAGTGTTAAGTCTTCTGGTTTTCCCCCGCTAAGTCCGCCAAAAATGACTTAACAGCAAAGTACCTTAACTAATGTTGGTCCTTTATGAACCCCTCATCCAATGGTATGATAAAAATAAGGTGGTATATAGGGTCAATTTTTCAACGAAAATTGTTTAGGTCCTGCGCACCCTTTCCTACACTCCAACCAGAACGGCGGCTATTTTGGTGTCGTAACCATCCATAGAACGCAAGATCTTAATCTTGCGTTCACTAACAAGTCAATTTAATAAAGGAACTTTCAAAATGTTTTTCGTTACTGGGTGTGCGGGTTTTTACCCCCAGTAAATAAAAATTGGCGGTCTGGTACCTCATAAGCTCCACGTCTGCTCAACACACTGATCGACGTTCGACGTTCTGTCGACAGATTTCAGTATTATCTTGTAACTCCTATCCGTTAAGGAGTTCTGTGGCTTTCATCATCAGGTCAGCAACATGATATGATGATTACCAGACCCAAAAATCAGCATTGAGTCAGAAAATATATGCAAAACATTATGGGTGCCTATAAAAATTGAGGGTTGCCCTCGATTTCCCAGGGATCCCATCATCAGAATCAAACTTGGTGAAAATGGGACCATCTCGGGAGTATCACATCTTTCAAACTAAAAAAGTTTGAAATCAATCTATAATTGACGGCGTAATCGCGTAACAAACATACAAAATAAACAACAACATTCAGTCGAATTGAGAACCTCCTCCTTTTTTTGAAGTCGGTTAAAAATAGACAATCTCGTTTTGTTTCGCGATCGAGTGCTCACCTGAATACGGACGCGGAGGTTAGTGTACAGAATAGGGACACAGTGAGTGTAGTGTGTGACGGTCATTGATGTAAAAAGTAAAGATACGGCTGACAAAACAAATCGCCTTGCATTTCCTCCATACATGACACACTAACCCCATGTGTTAGACTTTGATGTCAACTGTCAAATAGCATCATATAGTAACCACAAAATTATCCCTAAGTAACCTTGTAAGAGCGGCTTATAACGAAAGAGGAACTAAGAAAAAAGTTTTCACAGATGTTATATTTAAAGTAGTATCAGAGTAAATATAACTTTTTGCTTTTTCAAATTAAATACGTCAACATAAATTAAGGTAAAATAAAATAATCTTTATTTGCTTAAACACGGTATGCATAGGTGTTTTAAAATGAACGTACCAAGCATGTTTAGCCAACACGAGGCATGCAAATTGAATATAAAATTAATCTAAAATTGCATTAAATTAAATTAGGTACATAGATGTCAGTCATATCATAATTATGTTGAAATTAATATTTATTATTTAAAAAACTCTTTTATGGTATGTTAGATTAGCCACTTATTCAATTTTGTTTTAAATTGATTTTTATTTCATGTTTTGAATTCATTAGGTATATTATTGAAGATTTTTTATACTCATTGTTATACAGCTTTTTTTATACTGCATTGTTATTGGAGTTTTAGTAGTAACAGGATATTTTGATTTCTTGTGTTCCGTGGATAAATGTCAAATGCCCTATTAAAAACATGCATAATTTGCATAACATACACATGTTTCAAACATATACAGGGACTTCAATGTTAGTAATTGCAACTGTGCAAATAGAGGACCACATGATGTTCGACACCGCATATTGCTCTTATGCATCTTTTTTGGGCAATAAAAGCTCTATTTATATTAAGTAGTATAACATCAGTAAACTGTAGCGTAATTTAGAACCTACAATGCATGATAGGTAGCAATCGCAGTTTTTGTTACAGATCTTACCTGCTTTAAAGCATAAATAAACTTATTGACTCTGTAAGGATAGGTCCAGATCTGGCGAACGCGCCGCGAATGCACAGGACGCGCGCAGCACACGATTTGCGCGCGAGCTGCACGCGCGCGGCACGCGATCCGTTACTGCAACAGATTGGTGCGCCTCTTTAGCGCAACTCATGCAAGGCTTGTACAGTACGCGCGTGCAGTTCACGTTCGAGCCAGTTTAAATGCCAGCCAGTTGTAATGATGACTAATCTATACATATAATTGAAGCTATAAATCAAAAAACAATTTCTCTCTTTATCTCTCGAAATGAAACAAAAGGTATGATTCCGAATTCAGCAGCACGCAGTAGTGCTGGTCCCTATATTTTCTCTATGAGTTTAAATAAGATTACATCGACAACCATCTGGTGTAATAGTTCGCGTTCCGGACTTTAATGCCTGGCCGTTGCGGGTTCGACTCCCGCGAGGGGCAAATGGTAGTGTGATGAGCTGCCACGAGCATTTGCACCTAAGTCATGGATGTTTATAAATGTATTTAAGTAATTTATAAATATATTTAAGTATGTTTATTATCTGTTTTTAGTGGCAATAGCACAAGATTTGCTTAGTTTGGGGCTAGATAATTGGGTGTTTGTGGAAACAATTTATTTTTATAAGTATATGGAATCATACCTTAAAACTTTTCTAAAAAACTATATCAGATAATTTATATATATTTATTAATTACATTTCACTGTCCTTCGAATAAAACATTTTTTTTACTTATCCCTTTTGCTATTTTTGACATGTTTTCAATTTTTGACTTATTTTTGCTTTATCACGTAAACTTAAAATAAGTATTCAATAAATCATCATAAAAAAAAATATTTATATTACATCGCATGTACTGGACTGCACTCAGTGCACTGTGAGCACTATTATGGCTATACTATAACAATACAACTAATGCACGCCGCTACAAAGTTGTATCGGTTTTGCACGAAAATATGGCGTTGCTTTGTAAAATTGACAAAGAAGTTGGAAAATTGTTAAAGTAATGTAAGTAAGTTTAGTGTTTATCAAATATGCGGCTTATTGGTAAGAAGTAATATTAGAATTTGTTTTAATGACCTTTCTGTCGTAATTTATGCAACCTTTCAGTGAACATCTAGGCATTTTTATTTTTTCATACAAATGTCAGTTCACGATGACCGCCGACCACTGACTAGTTAGTAGTAGTAGTCAGTGACTACGTCACATCGGCCTCGGTCGGGTCATTTCCGGGTCTCTTTAGGTCCAACACCCAGACGTGTGGTCCGCCCTGTCCTTACGAAGTAATATGTAGGGTATATACAATCACGCATTGAAGTTCCTCTTTAAAATGTTATAAAGATGGGTAATGCGTTCCGGTTTGATGGTCACTACATTTTTCTAATTATTTAGTGTACGATTTGTAATGCATTATGCACCTCTTATTTGAGGTTGGTTAAATGCTTTTGTTTAATTTGTTAAACAATCTGTACCCATGGACGTAAAAAAAATTTTTTTTACGTCCGTGTCTGTACCTAATTGAATAACTTTTACAATGTGTAGGTACTTATTTATGTAGGTACTAAATACACTATTTGTAATGTGCCTCTTTTTTTAGATCGGTTGAATATCTTCATTTAACCTGTTATACAATATAATTAATTGATTAACATTTACAATGTTAGTGAAAATAGTCTAATTTCTTTTACTGCGTAAATCTGATATATAGGTACGGATCAATGACATTAAAACATCTTTGACACGGATAATATATAATTTACTGTTTACTTATAATAAACTACTGATAACGGGCGCTGCTGTTTAAATGTATGTTAAATAAAAAAGAAATACGAACTAATTTGCCGCGGTGTGCTCGCCCTGCGTGCTTCTCGGGATTCCTCTTCTTTGTTTTCCAGACGCTCTTCCTCTTCCCTCGTTTGTGTGATCGACTCCTAACAACTACAGTCCAGCCCTCCGGTTACATGTCTTCCTCTCCGTAGCCCGGGTCCGTCGTCGGTGGTCCCGGTACCGAGTTTTGGGGTTGAGTGCTGGCCGTGGCTGCTGGTATAGTTGTTCTGGTGTCAGAATTCGAGGCTAATAATCGTATCCAGTCGTGTCTCCTTATCTTTATTTGTCAGGCCTTCCCGTATACTGTGACTGGTCCTAGTCGTCCCGTCGGTGGTAGTTTCGGTTTTTTTTTCTTGTACTGGGTTCCGTCATTGCGGATGCATTAACTTGTACTGCGGTGTGTTGGGTGTTTCAGGTATTTATATTTATTTGTGTAAATTTTCTCACTAAATATACGGGTAGGTTGGGTTTTTAGCTAATGCTAAAGCTGGAAACATACTATCGGACGCGGCTTACGGACGCGGCTTACAGCCGCAACTTAAAGGAATCTAGGTATTGAATGTACACTAAGGTGTGCAAGCCATCGGACGTCAGTCGCGGACGTAACCTTGGGCTGACCTTGAGCTCTCGGACGTCCGATAGCAATCTGGCGCGCTGGATGTTTCTGTAAGCCGAAAACGTCCGCGGACGGTATGCACGGGGTTCGGACGCGTCCGAGCGTCAGAAAGACGCCGACTGCGCGAGAGCTCGCACGTGCTTATTGATTGCATGAACATTTTTATTATAAGATAGCTAGCGATTTGATAACGTATGCGAAAAAGAAACCCGCTTATCACCGTATTCAGTATTATGTTACAGGAAATCCCCAGGACCTGGACAAGATTTATTTAGGGTTCCGTACCCAAAGCGTAAAACGGGGCCCTATTACTAAGGCTCCGCTGTCCGTCTATCTCATGAACCGTGATAGCTAGACAGTTGAAATTTTCACAGATGATGTATTTTTGTTGCCGCTATAACAACTAATACTAAAAACCAGAATAAAATTAATATTAAAGGGGGCTCCCAAGTGATTTATTTTGCTCGTTACTAAGGCTCCGCTGTCCGTCTGTCTGTCTGTCCGTCTGTCACCAAGCTGTATCTCATGCACCGTGATAGCTAGAAAGTTGAAATAATTATTTAAGGGGGCTTCCATACAACAAACGTGTTTTTTTTTCCCATTTTTATAGAAAATGGCACTTCGCCGGTTCTTACAGATAATGGTGCGGAACCCTTCGTGCGCGAGTTCGACTCGCACTTGATCGGTTTTTTTTGGCCTGGATAATTGTATTTTGGATTAGCTACTATTTTTCAGAATTTTCTTCCAAAATCTACTAAAAGATACAGATTTTCTACTGAAATTACTACTAAATCATCGTCACACTAAAGTGGTCACACTTATGGCGTCCGCAAGCAACGTCCGAAAGACCGTGCACACTTATCAGTCGCGGCTGTAAGCCGCGTCCGTAAGCCGCGTCCGATAGTATGTTTCCAGCTTAATGCGAGTTTACGACGCAATTTATTTTAGGAAGGGTGTTTCTTTGTTTTATATTTATTCGTGGTTCGGTTTCATATCTTTTATGAGTACCGTACATTTTTTTCTGTACTTACTTAAATCTTGTAGCTCGAAGATGACTGATTTGTTGGATATTATTTCGTATGGGCCGTTGTATTTAAATAAAATAAATATTGGACAACATTACATACATTGCTCTGATCCTAAAGTAAGTAGCTAAAGCACTTGTTTTAAAAGAAATCAGAAACAACGACGGTGCCACAACACCCAGACCCGAGCCAATATAGAAAAGGGCGTTTTTTACATTGACCCGACCGAGGATTGAACCCGGAACCTCAGAGATGGCGGCGCCATTTAAAGTGACCCAGACCCGATCCTATATAGAAAAGTTCGTTTTCTACATTGACCTGACTGGGGATCGAATCCGGAACCACAGAGTCCGGCGTGCTCGCCTCTCGGCTACGGAGGTCGTCAAAATTAGTCGTATTTAGGTGCTAATTTTGCGCAAAATTGCTAGTTTACGTCTGATAATAGTGATAATGTGAAATTTCGTTTCATAATTTTTTCGCCATGCTTCGGTTTCTATTCTTTCTTGCTTTTGTCGTAGTCATTGGTCGTAGTTTGTATCTGTTCGTATCGTATTTTATTTGCCACCATCATTATAGCTCGATAGTGATAATTTTTTGATTAAGTATTCCATTCTTAACCTACAATTATAGAAAGTTTTAGTATAAGTAAGCTACTATTTGTTGTATTAAGTTTTAGTATAAGTCTACTATTTGTAAATCGAGTCCTGTAAACAATTTTATGTTGTTTTAACGGATGGCTCAATAAAGTGTTTTTGATTTTGATTTGATTTTGTAGTGTTTTTTTTGTTGTAGGGAAGCCGTGTGTTGGTGGTTTTTAACGACTTCGTGGAATTTCAGGGTTGGGGAGCTCGTTCCTGGCTCTCGGAGCCCTTAATTCCTTTCAAGAATGCCGGTGTATATTTGGTCGATTCTATAATTTACGAGATATTTTAGTAATTTTTGACTAACATTTAGTATGAACTGTTAAATCATGTCAACTCTGGTCCATACTATAGGAGTACAGATATAGCGAGAATAAATAATTTTGTACAACAAAATAAGTAACGTTTCTTCCCTACAGGCTATGTGCTTTAGCCCAAACAAACATATGGTTAAAATAAAACAAGCAAAAAGCTGAGCTTTATGAGGGGTCGTGAAGTTATTATATCCAGCAGTCTTTTCTGTCACACAAGGTTTTACAACTAACACCATACCAATAACCAACACTACCTTTGTTTGCGCTTTCCGTGACAACCTATAATTGATTAAGGCCGCACCATCTCTTGTATTACCATCTTGTAACATTTAGCTTTTAAGGTGTCCAAATAAATAAAATAAAACAATTGAAGCTAGGCGGCAACAAAGCTGCGCTTCCTTCCCGCCCTGCTTCGAACCTATATCAAGCAAAGTCGTTTCTGCCACACAAGGTTTAAAAAAATCCTGGTAGCGTGAATCTATGAACTGTTTGAAGGCGGTTTTGACGGTAATCAGTCGGGGCAAGATCTGGAGAATATGGTGTCACAGAGATTCCAGTCGCAGCTCCTCTAACTTGGCGACCGTTTGATGTGCGGTGTGTGGTCTAGCGTTATCCTGAAGGAGCAGTGGGCTAGAGCAATTCACCAGTCTCGGTTGTTTAATGGCGAGCTTTTCAATCAGTTAGCAATTGTTGATAATATAGTCTGCAGTAGGTAATCGTCTGGCCTGATCTCAAGAAGCTGTAGTGGATAACTCCAACACTGGTCCACCAAACATTAACCAGAATCTTCTTTTTGGTCAGTTTTCGCTTAGGGCAAGGTTTTGACTTTTCTTTAGGGTTAAGCCATTGTGATAATCGTTTCCCATTGTCGTACAGGATCCATTTCTCATCGCAGGTCACGATACAGATCAAAATCCCCTCATTATTGTGACGATTGAGCAAAGAAACGCAGCAAGCGACGTGTGTGTTGGTCTGCTTCAGTCAAGTCAATTCATGCGGTACACACTTTTCGAGTTTTTTTACTTTTCCGGTTTGGCCTATAGCGCCTATATTTCAATGGAGCGTTCCTGATTGGCTCGGTATGCGCGGGAGAAGCGGGGCACATATTCACTAATTTCCTTCTTTATCGCGTATACCGAGCATGCCGATGCCGCGCCGCTGCTGTGCCGACAAATCAGAAAACGGCCTAAGTCTGGAGCGCGCTTAACATTTGCGTAGATACTTTGACGTCACGAGTGTAATTTAGTGATGGGAAACATAAGCCGCGCGAAAGCGATTCCAAGGCATCGATTCACATATCGATTGTAGATGCATTTTTATCGATTTAAAATATCGATAAGAACCGACAGAGGAAATGATAATTATTTTCGACAGAGGAAATGAGAAAGCTCAGAATTTTAAAACCGAAAAATATAAATGTAGGTAGGTACCTATACCTGACCAATTAATTGCGTTACATTTGTCTGTCAGTAGGTACCTATTATAGCAGCTGCAGTTATTACCTACCTATAAATGTGTACCATTTTCCAACTATATTCTTTGTGACAGACCATTTAAAATTTATAACCAGCTCCCCTAGCATGATCAACAAAACACAATATGATATGATATAGCGATTTATTGACACCCAACTGTCAAACATGATATACATAGCCGCCATCGTAAACTTTTATCGAAACAGCGAGCAGAACCGGTGTCATCACGGGATGACACCGGTTCTGCTCGCTGTTTACACACACTTTGGACACTAATTTAATTGATTATATTGCTATAATTGCTAATAATATTAGAATTATCGATTTCATCGATTGGGCCCCATTTGCTGCTCTATCGATTAATAATCGATACAATACTACTGTACAACGCTACCGGCAACACTACCGTAATATAAAGTGATGTTTTCATTGCATGTCTAAGCACTTGCCTAGAATTATTTGAAGTTAAAACACGATGAATAGTCCAAGTCCCTTCGTTTATTGGGCGCAAACAGATAAAGTTGTGTTCTTACGAATTGATCTAAAAAATGTAGTAAATCCTGACTTGGTAGTTTTAGAAAATAAAGTTCAGTTTTCAGCTGATGGTATTGGTGAACACGGACAGTGTAAATATAAATTTAGCTTGGATACGTATTCTCCATTAAAAGCTGTAAGTACCTACTGCTGTAAAAGGTTTTTCCGTTTGTTATTGTGTACAGTTATTTTCCAAGGGCAATGTAGTTTACTCTTATTAGGCATTATAAATATTAAAATGTATTTTTTTTAGTGTAAGTATTGTTTAGGTTTAAATTTTTTCACAAGCATGAAAGTCATGAAACCAATAAAACCAATTTATTTCTGTAAATAGGCTTAAACTAAGCCCTTTTACACGTCCCTTTTTTATCCTACCACTGTGACTGCTTCGGGACAATATTGGGCTAACGCCGAGAAGAACTAGCGCAAGAAACTCCGTCACTATTTTCAGCCTCTTTTGACATGTTAAACATCGTAGATCGGTCATAGATTGATGAACACTGGCTGCACGCACAAAAAAGTGTCACGTTCCGCGTGCGAGCGAGAGCGCACAAGCAAAAGAGAGGCATATGAAGCATCTATCTCTCTTCCACTCCATCGGCCGATGCATCCGAGTACTAGCATCAATCATATTGTCTTCGATACCTATCACGTAAAATTTTCGTCCATAAACCGACTTTACAGACAGGCGATTTTTTAATAGTAGGGCTATTAGTTTACATTTAGTTTTTTACATTACAAGAAAAATTTACCTGTGCGAGCAGGGAAGTATTTATTTCCAAACTTTTCATCATTTATATTATAATCATTTAGGTTAGGGCTCTCTTAGATAAGTCGTTTTGAGCCGGACGTAAGCCGTGCGTTAGCAGGACCGCACACACACTTAACTGTTGATATTGATCTTATTTTTTTCCAACGCAGTAACTAATTCTTATTCAAATTTCCGTGTGCGGTAGGACAAACGCACGTTAGCAGCAGCCCGTTTCAAAGCGTTAAACCTTTAACCAGTGGTGGCCAAATAGTTGCCATCATATTTTGAACTTTATACCCTTGAGTTAGGATTGAAAACCAATGAAAATTAAAAATGTTTATACTGGTCAAAGGGTTAAGATGGGTGCGTTTAGGGTGGCCAGGTCGCCAAACTTAATAGCCGGACAGACCAGCCAGTTTGGCCGGACATTTGTGTAGAAAGGCCGGACACCCTACATTATTGAGGATTTTGTGTCTCAGTATTAATAGGTACGACAAAAAGTTTAATAAAAAACTAAAAACCGACTTCAAAATGAAACTAAAAAGCGAAAAATAATATTGACTAAAACATACCTAATCATTTCTTTTTGGAGTCGGTGCCAGCCATCGAGAGTTAAAATGTGTTCATTCGCACCGACTCCAAAAAGAACTGATTAGGTATGTTTTAGTCAATATTATTTTTCGCTTTTTAGTTTCATTTTGAAGTCGGTTTTTAGTTTTTTATTAAACTTTTTTTATTTTACAATTTTAAGTGTTAAGTCCTCTATTTTTTCCCTCCTAACTTCGCCAAAAATTACTTTACAGCAAAGTAACCTTAACTAGTATTGGTACTCTATGGACTTAATCCATCCAATGGTATGATAAAAATAAGGTGTTATATAGGGTCAATTTTTCGACGAAAATTTTTAAGTCTTAAGAAAAGGGTTTACCTACACTCCAACCAGAACGGCGGCTATTTTGGTGTCGTAACCATAGGATAAGGTCTTGCGTTAAATAACAGGTTAAATTAAGAAAGGAACTTTCAAATTTTTTTTCGTTACTGGGTGTGCGGGTACGCCCCCAGTAAATAAAAATTGGCGGTCTGGTACCTCATAAGCTCCACGTCTGCTCAACACACTGCGAAATACGTTCTGTCGACAAATTGCAGTATTATCTTCTAACTTGTATCCGTTAAGGAGTTCTGTGGCTTCCATCATCAGGTCAGCAACATGACATGATGATTACCAGACCCAAAAATCAGCAACGAGTCAGAAAATATATGCAAAACATTATGGGTGCCTATAAAAATTGAGGGTTGCCCTCGATTTCCCAGGGATCCCATCATCAGAATCTGACTTGGTGGAAATGGGACCACCTCGGGAGTATACCCTTTTAAACTAAAAAATAAATTTCGAAATCGGTCCATAATTGACGGCGTAATCGCGTAACATACATACAAAAAAAAAAAAAAAACAACAACAACATTCAGACGAATTGAGAACCTCCTCCTTTTTTTGAAGTCGGTTAAAAATATATTATGTAAAATCTTTTTTTTTATTGTCATAAATTCGTAAAATACAGCTCGTTTGCGAAATGTAAAAAGCCTAACAAAAGCGTCGGACACCGTTTATTTTGGCTGGAGACGCAAACAAAAAGCCTACCTAGTATGTCGGGCTTTATCCGGGCGCCTCAACGATAGGTGCGTTCAATTTAGACGCTTTGAAACGGGCTTTTTTGCAGGACGACGCTGGATGCAGGCCGCTTCCAATCGGCCGAGCTGGAAGTCACTGGGGGAGGCCTATGTTCAGCAGTGGACGTCCTGTGGCTGAGATGATGATGATGATGATGATGATGAAACGGGCTGCTTCCTTCCCTCGCATATAAAGCGCGCTTGACGATATCTCATTTCACTACATATTATAGTGTAGGCACAGTAATATATGTAGGAGTTTCGACTTTCGAGGGAACAGATGAACATTCATACATACCAGTCAATAGTATGATAACCCTCCTTCTTGCTTCCCCGTAGTCGGGTAAAAATATTAAATCGGGATTGAAGTTGTGGAAGGTAAAATGAAATTTGTCCTAATGAGTGGGTATAGTAATTTTACAAATTTTTAGGGTTTCGTAGTCCTGGCAAGATTGCCTGCTGATTTTTGTTCGAGTAGAAAAGCTCCTCCTCCCCTCTAAAAGCTAAACTATTATCTTGAAAAATCTGGAAAAAACATGATTAGAGTGCTTCTAATGAACTTTCACGGAAAATCATAACGGTTAAGATAGATATGTCAGTTTAAGAGTGATAAGTAGTCGTTCAGCTTAGTCGTGCAAAATTCCTTAGAAGAAAACATTAAAAGTGACTTAAATGAAGTAATTGCTGAAATATATTGTGGTAATGATGGACAACTGCGGAACCCTACACTGCGCGTGGCACGACACGCACTTGGCCGGTTTAAAATCTGTAAAGTTGTTCAAATGTGGCAGCAGCAGCTTGACTTGTATAAGGTAGTATGGTAGTAAATTTGTTTATTAAGTATTTAACTAAGGAAAGCTCAAAAACTTTATTGGCACACACAAATAAATTTAACGAAAGTTGTAACGAGGCGCGGCGCGTCACTCGCGCCCATTGACAAGCCAGCCACGCAGTGGACGCTACCCTGCTCTCAACCTTATCGCGCATTTCACAATGCTTGGATCTTCTAATTAACTCCTTGCATGTGGACATAAGGGACAAAATATCCCGAGATTATTATTGGGGGGAGTCTTCTTCTTCTTCTTTCCCTTTTCCCACTTAGGTGGGGTCGGATCTCCTAATTAATTTGCGCCAGGCAGCTCGGTCCTGGATTGTCCCTATGTCCAGTTTGGCATGTTTTATCGTTCGGGCCATGTTTGGCCACCATGTATTGGTGGGAGTAAAGTGTATTACTTCTAAGCTATAAGTTTGAATTATTGTCTGTTATTAATTATTATACCTTTTAGCAGGACATATCAACTGGTGAGAAACCAGCTACAGTCCGAGTGTTGGACAACCGAGTGGATGTGGTCATACAGAAGGAGAAGCCGGCGGTGTGGCCGCGGCTTACAGCGCAGCCGGATAAACCTGCCTGGCTAAAGGTAAAGTTACATCACATTTTTGTAATCTAGTAGCATACTTGCCTGTCAAGATCACGTCGGGGTCACTACCAGTGTTGCCAGATCCGTTTTTCCATAGATCGTGACTTAAAATGCAAGCAAAGTGGGACAAACAGCCTACCTTACCCTGCCTTATTCTCCTTGTCGCACCCGCATGCGTCATGCGAAAGAAGTTGAAATATATACCAAATTGCTTGCTTTACTATAAACAAGTACCCAGACTATATTGAAAATATACCATCTACACAAATAACAAGATGGACTTATTTGATTCGCATAAATAGAACCGACCAAAACTCCGGTTTGTACCTCATTGCCTGGCTTGGGGTAGCGTAAAAGTACCTACCTATAGAGTCATGCTGTGCTTGACATTATGCAATGCAATGTAGTCTTTATAGTTTTAAGCTGTACTAATTTTAATATAAGTATGTGCATTTCTTGTACGTAATAAACGATTGATTTATTAATAACTTTTAAACTTTCGCGCTGCATTATTAAAACTCCTGTAATGGAAATTAACGCGATCATAATAATTAGGGTCGGTAACCTGTTACGTTTTATTTGCCTGACGTTTTGACCCGGTTGCAGCGACCGTGGTCACAATACTCCTTGGTAGTCACAGGCTGACTAGAACAGCGATGTCTTCACTCCGTATGAGAGGCTGATTGTCCACCTACCCTCATATTATTATTTTCACGCCAACCGTCACACACCACACCACTACACTCTATTCCGTAAACTAACTGCTGCGTCCGTATTCTGATAAGTACCTACTTGATCGTGTATTTTTAATCATTTTTGATCGTGTTAATTCCCGTTACACTGAGTTTTGATTGGTTGATTTATTTATTGTTTATGTTCATCATGAAACAGCACAAAACATGGTTCGGAAATCTCAAGACCGAAAACTTGAGTGCCTAATGAGACATACATTCTACGTATTATATAGTTGGTCGATCATTTCTAATCAGCATTAGGTAATTTTAAATAGCTGCCACAAAAATACCTAGAATACCTAAATCATCTGTGTAAATTTCAACTGTCTAACTATGACGGTTGATGAGATACAGCCTGGTGACAGACCGACAGAAAGTTGAACAGCTGAGTCTTATTAATAGGGTCCCGTTTTAGTCATTGGGTACGGAAACCTAAAAGCGGTTTGCGATTGCAGATAAACTTTGACTTATGGAAGCCAGAAGACGCAAAGAACAGTGATGAACAATGTAGAGATATAATCAAGGACAACCCTGGGATGAACGATAAGCTACAGAAAGGAGAAATGGGATACAGAAGGGGTAACTAACTTTTGCTATTTTTTATTCTATAAGCAAGCCGTGGAACTTTATACCAATGCCAATTAATTGGAAACATAAGCTTATGAACAATTACTTATTCAGTTTATTCATTCAGAACTAAATTTAAAAGTTAGCTACTAAGCACGTTTAAACAGAATGTCAAACAAATTGATCATCTCTCAAATAAATTAGTCAGATGCTAAGATTTTTGTAATAAAAATAATATTTATTAACTTTATGATCAGCGCGCGGTAGCGCCATACGATAAACTGAAAATCGTAATGGTATTTTTTGCAGAGGACTACATAAAAATGTACTTAATATTCTACAACCTGGTTCAACTGTCTGGTTACGTGTACATCCTGTCCGTGATCGGAGTGCGCTACGCCAAGCTGGGCCACGCGTCCATGCCCACGACGTACGACCACGTCGGGAAACTGATGAAGTTCCTTCAGCTTTTGCAGTTCATGGAGACTATACATCCGTTGATTGGATTCACTCGAGTATGTCTGTGGTTTAAACTTTCATGCTCACAAACATAGAATATAGATAAGTAGTTGGTGGAACTCAATACAAAAACAAATGAACACTTTTAAATTAGTAGACTTGAGTCCCTGATTACTTTTGGGTAGAAGTAATGCAAATGTCCACGAACTAATTTATCTTGCGGCTAATACTAATTTTGTTTGATAGATAATCAAATATACACGTATTTAATTTGACAGCAGCCGGTCTAGTGTCATGCAGGTGTAATATTTTTTGGCAGTAAATGGACTATAAGTATGCAGCCGAAATTTTTTAGAATCCGTATTTATTCAATGTCATAAGGTTGCTTGAGCGTCGCTCGTATTGAATCCGGGCTTGTCCGAGGCCGTTTCTGGGTGCATGTACCTAGTCCGAGCTTGAATACGATGTGCTTGTTTCAGGGCTCAGCATTTATGCCTTTCTTCCAAATTATTGGACGAATAGTAACAACATGCTTTAACCTGGAATTCGAGCAGGTGCAGGTCATCCCGGCAGTGTTCTTTATGTTCATAGCGTGGAGTGTGGTTGAGATCGTAAGGTGAGTCCGTTAACAGTGACCAATATTTTTACCGATTCTTGAAATAGGTTTTAAACTATGATATTTGTATATTTTAAATTAGTTTTTTAGCTATTATATGCTAGGTTTATCCAAGATATATAATACTTGAAAAACTGGCTTCAACAGCGAGAAACACTTGAAAAATTTAATCAGGTCATCTAACGTCCTCGGTAGAGCTTATAGTTGGAAAAACACTAGCCCGGTACGCGATGGTCGTTGGTTCGGGTCCTACGTGAGGCGGACGCCTTTTTTCCAATATATCTATGATAGTGAACACACGAAAAAAATCGACCACATGAGGCGATCGCACGCACACGTTTTTTGCGCAAGCGGGGCGACTGCTCTTTCTAACCACACTGCACATTTATCCCGATTGGTGTCACATTGTGTTTGCTACACCCGCAAACTTACAAAACTTCTGTGTGCTAGTTATAGTTATTAGCAAATACATTTTGTGTTTATTTTTAACGAGTACTTACTTACAAAAAATAATCAGACGTATTGACATTTTACTCGGACCAAACACGCCGACGCCATCGAGAGATTAGTTTTGCCAGTGCTTCTGTGGTAATTGGGGTAATTAACTTTCAGATGGGAAATTAGTTCGGATTTCACCCTAAGTGAATTTGACGACCTTCGTAGCCGAGAGGCGATCACGCCGGACTTTAAATGGCGCCGCCATCTCTGAGGTTCCGGGTTCGATCCCCGGTCGGGTCAATGTAGAAAACGAACTTTTCTATATTGGCTCGGGTCTGGGTGTTGTGGTACCGTCGTTGTTTCTGATTTCTATGACACAAGTGCTTTAGCAACTTACCTTAGGATCAGAGCAATATATGTGATGTTGTCCAATTTGTCCAATGCGAGGCTTTAAACACAAGCTTACTCGATAGAACTGCATGTGACTGATTGAACATTTTCCATTTCAGATGTAGCTACTACATAACACAGCTGTGCAAGAAAGAGGTAGGTATTATAAAGTGGCTCCGGTATTCGATGTGGGCTGTCCTATACCCAATCGGCGTGTCTGGCGAGGCGATTATCATGCTGAGGACCGTACCTTACGTGGAAGAGGCGAAAATGTCGCAGACTTTCCCCAACTCTTGGAATTACACATTCGACTTGGTATTTGTCATGAAATTTTATTTTGTCTCACTTTTAGCGGCAGGAGTGATTCTCATGAAATACATGTACAAACAAAGGAAGATCAAACTAGGATCGAGGGTAGTCATTAAAAAATGTAAATAGGAACGTTGTATGATTGAAATCGACCGACGCGGGTTCGAATAGATATCTACTAATAATGTTTATAATGTAATGTAGGTATATGAAATGACAATTTTATATTAGTGATATAACGATGAATTTGTTTGAATTATTTCATTAATTGAACTATAATTTATGAGTTATGTTGAACGATATTATTTATTTATTACTAGGTAGTATAGGAATGTTTCTTTCTCTTCTTTTCTTTTCAAATCAAATAAAATTATAAATTCTGTATAATGTGTAAAACGTATACTGTAAATTCTAAATTGTAAACTAGATTGACCTGTGACATTTAAACTGCATTGACATGCTGTTGACATTTTTATGGGACATTAAAAGGCTCGGTCTAAACACTGCCGGGATCCGTAAGTATCCGCGAGAATTTGTTCAAAAAACGACCTTATTGCTTAAGCGATGGATCGAATCCGCGTAAAAAAACCGGTCCGGTTTCCGGCTGGGTATAGACCGAGCCTTACTAGTACGTGAAATAAAGTTTATTTTTCTTATTTTCATTTTATTGTTTTATTTATTTGCTCAATTAAAAATATTTGAACATTAGTCACCACCTCTAATAATATTAATTTAGAACACAAGAAATATTGTAGCTTATTTTCATGTACAGTCAACAGCACGTCGACCTACCCCAAAAGTCAAAAATTCTCCAATAGATTTTCAACTTTAAGCCTGACATATAGAGTTCATTTTCAAATGAGAAAATTTGTCATTTTGTGGTAGGTCGACGTGCTGTTGTCCGTACACAATAAGGTTTTCTGCCTAAATTACACTTAATATAACTTGCGTTCAAGATTATAGAAGTTTGCCCTAGAAACATCTCCCATCAAAACTTTTTTGTCATTCAACTTTTCATGCATAATGGCGTAACAGCCTTTTTTTCTTTTACAAAGTTGACTTTCGACTTTCGAGATTTCACATCTCTGTCTACAAACGCCATCGGACCATCTGCACAACTCGTGGTCAATATCTCTCTTATTTAAAAATTATCGCTCACTTGCGTAAGATATCACAGGTGCACAAATACGTCCGACACATTAACTGGCCAAAGTGGGTCCGATACGTAGAGAGCTTTTTAAAAAAACATTTAATGTTTTTTTATTACAGATTTTTTAAAGTTTTTTTATGCTTAATAAGCAAGGGTAAAGATAACGATATGAAAAAAAACTGAAAATTTCATTTAAATCTCAAAATTTGCTAATTTTAGGACATCACATTGTAGGGTGAAAATGGAGGCTTGAAGGCTCCGCCACTGAATACCTGTCACCCTGTATATTTACAATAATATTTCGCTTTAAGTAATGTTTGTCGCTCGCTACGGTGTCACCGACCGAGTAGGTTTCGCTCTTAGATCAGAGAATGGTTTCGCTTCAATGATTTTTCGCTTCAGCGTACCATGCTGAAGTTTTTTCGCTAATGCGTGTGTCGCTACAGCGTCATTCGGAACTACGGAGCGGACCCGGCCAAAGTAAAAAAAAAAAAAAAAAACGCGCGTGGTGAATGGCAATGAATAATAATGTATGTATTTATTTTAGTACAATAACATCTAATACGTCGCAAGCTCAACGCTAAGCGCACGTTGTTTGCTGTTAGTAATAAAATAAATTTAATTCAAGCAATTGAGAATAGCCCATAAAGTGTTAATCATCATCATCATCTCAGCCACAGGACGTCCACTGCTGAACATAGGCCTCCCCCAGTGACGATCCAGATCGGCCGATTGGTAGCGGCCTGCATCCAGCGTCGTCCTGCAACCTTTACCAGGTCGTCTGCCCACCTTGTGGGTGGGCATCCTACGCTGCGCTTGCCGGTACGTGGCCTCCATTCCAGAACCTTTCTGCCCCATCGTCAGTTCTACGTGCTATGTGCCCCGCCCACTGCTACTTCAGCTGGCTAATCCGTCGGGCTATGTCAGCGACTTTGATTCGTTCACGGATCTCCTCATTTCTAATTTGATCTCGCAAAGAAACACCGAGCATAGCCCTTTCCATAGCGCGCTGTGCAACTTTAAGCTTTCTTATAAGGCCCATAGTAAGAGGCCACATTTCTGTTCCGTATGTCATTACTGGTAACACACACTGGTTGTATACTTTCATCTTTAGGTACTGAGGTATTTTGGACGAGAAGATGTTGCGTAGTTTCCCGAACGCTGCCCTTCCGAGTTGGATTCGTCGATTGACCTCTTTCTCAAAATTGGACCTACTCAACTGGATCACTTGTCCCAGGTCAACATATTTGTCAACAATTTCGAGGATAGAGCTTCCAACTGGTACTAGGTAGGGCGCAACATGGGCATTCGCCATAATCTTTGTTTTGTCAAGTGTTAATACCTTACAAATAATAATAATGATGGTGTTAATAATAAAATCTAGGAGTTCAATTTGAAAACTATAATACATCATAACTGGGAATAAGCGCGTCCAGTCGCCACCCGGGCACCGGCCTATGCCATGGCGTGCAGGCGCACCTTGGTATAATTATTCTACTCTTTGGGCGCACCCAATGCCCCAGCAGCGGGGAGTCCCATGGGACTCCCATCTATCCGCCAGTGTGCTCAGAATGTTGTCCGAGTCTAATCGCCTGAAACGTAACAAATGGCAGCGAGGTCCTTAGATAGACGCCCGTGTCTTGACCTTGGCCGTGAGCGTATTACCATTTAGATACAGAGAACATAAACTAAAACGAGCAGACATCGTGACACCTTGATCTGAGTCATGCGCTTTGGTTACTTATTGGGTTTCTATCATAACAAAAAAAAATCTTCCAAATATTACCTATGTATTTCTAAAAATATGCATTTAAAAATATTTTTTCATGTGTAGTATTTATTTTTAATATGAATTCCTAGAATATTTATTTTTAAAATATTCAAGTACCTTAGTAATTAACTAGAAGGCTAATTCTCAATCTTAGAGGCTATGTTGTAGTTGGAATGAAAGCTCTAATAGTTCTCTAGAGATATTCACTATTATCATAGAGAAAAAAATATACTTATACTATTCTGGATAAGGTCTTGAATACCTACATAATTGCGATAGACATTATTTTAACTATATACAGATTGACTTTTTTAACACCATCCAAACCTTCTGAGAAGACTCCCGTAATAGTTATTCATTATTTATGTTAAAGGATTTTATTTTCATTTAATAAGATGTGTTCATAATAATAAATGCTTTTTTTACTTATTCTTTTTATTACACAGCACAAACACTTACCGAATAAATAGTGTATGTGACTATATACCTAGCCTACTTTCTTACTTTACTAGGTGACCGGCAAAGATGTTGTATGTCTAGTCAATTTTACAAGAATAACGAGTGTGCTGTCTGTCTGATAATAGATAATAATCACAATTCCCCTTTAGGTTTCTCTATAAACAAAGATATTATGAACTTCTCTGTGATAATACTATTTCTAATAATACTAACTAAGCTTTGTGCTTTGAAGTTTATTCGTTGTCAGTGCAACTCCAGTAGGTACCACGAGTAGTATCTAATGATGAGAAAGAAAAGAGGATACAAGTAGGTACCTAACAGCTTGATGGGACACTGCTGAAGTCATTCCCTAGATGGGTCACATAGGTACGACCTACTAACTCAAGTGCTTTTGCGCCTAGCAATGCCTACGTTTAAATATCCTCTTGTAATTAAGAATAATTCGACGACCGTCTAGTGTAGTGGTTCGCGCTCCAGACTACAATGCCTGGCGGTTGCGGGTTCGACTCCTGCGAGGTGCAAATATTAGTGTGATTAGCACGAGCATTTGTATCTAACTTGATGTTTATAAACGTATTTAAGTATGTTTATCGGTTATCTAGTCGCCAAAGCACAAGCTTTGCTTAGTTTGAGGCTAGATAATTGGTGTGATTGTGTAAAAAAAAATCATCATCATCACATCAGCCTATATCAGTCCACTGCTGGGGCCAAAAGCCCTTTCCAAAAGGAGTATTTTGCCATAATCGCCACGCTTGGCAGGCGGGTTGGCGATCGCAGTTTGGCCAATGGTGGAAAGGAGACGCTGCTGCCCGTCTTCTTATGGCGGTTCTCCTGTAGTCGCTTCTTACGACACCCATAGGAAAAAAAGGGGTGGTGCAATTCTTTTAACGTGCCGGCACCACACGGCACGGTAAAAAAAAAATACAGACACCTTATCTCTAAAAATGGGCACCTGCAGTGTACTTATACTTGCGCGTAAGTAAGCCGATACTTGTGCGACCACAACAAAATTAAAAAAAATGTGCAATAATAAATCACGAATAAATAAATCCACGAACCCAAAGGGTTTGTTCGTTTGGTAGATTCATAGGGTATCCCTGGAAGTCAGTGGCGGGCATTGGTTTTATTTCGAGGTATGCAGTAGTTACTTACTAATGTGTTACACATTTGTAAGTACCTACTGCCTATCTCATTTCATTATCAAGTAGGCACTGCCTAGTTGCCTATATGCACTGCACGCCCCTGCTGGAAGTATGGATCAAATCGAACAGGAGCATATGGGATATTCCCGAGCTTTTTATGATACTTAGGTAGAATAACGGTTAGGATTCACGACATTAGGTGTTTTCATTAGATCTTTCATACTTAGGTATTATGGCCTTAATAGGGCCTTCAACTTTAGAGATAACCAGTTTTATTTACACGATTGATAAAAGCTAAGTTTAGGGATTAACAATAAACCAAGCCCATTTGACTAAGGTGTAAGTAGTTTGTAAAGTTAGGTAGGCCTTGTTGAGTTAGGGCGTGTAGAAGCTTGGCTCTACATGCATGAGATATAACTTTTTGACAGTACGAGTCATAAATGGTCTCGACTTGGCAACATTTTACATGAAATCGTCACGAATTGCCTCGTACCGCCTCTTTGTTGTGGTGAAGGTATCATTGGTAAAATAGTCATCGTCAGACTCGCTTTCGGTTTTAACAAGAACTCCATGATTTATGTTGAACAACTCCCACTGAGCATTTAGAGCGTCCAACCTCTTCTGAATGTAAGCTCCTGACTTACGCGAATCAAAATCATATTTGAAGTTGATTTCGATCTTGGTAATAGCTCCAATGATAGCGTTTATTTGTTGAAGTAGTGACTCCGTGGTTTGAGTATGTTGTTATTACAGTTGGTTTCAGATTCGTGTGACAGCAACTCTTACCGCGGTGTATGCCCCTCAATCAAACTGGTGAACCCCGCTTCTGGGAGGCCAGCGACCGAAGTGCTACCACAGATCGAATCACTAATCACACTTGTTTTCGGCTGAAACTCACTGTTGACCTTTTTGTGGATGTAATTTGTTGTAGGTCGTAGTTCACGTCGAAGGACCAAAATGTAGGGGGTGTTTGTAAGTAGTAACTTCCTACATTTAATTGATTTGTAAATTGTATCTACGTCACGGGATGTGGTAGGTAATTAAAACTGTGTCCGTTTCCGTAGAGAGCGTTTATTGCACTAAAATTATAATAAAATACAAAATGTAATAAGAGCGAATAAGTCTCGCGCGCAGTCGCAATGTCAGCGTATTTTCTATACTACTGAGATCCCATGTACTTGCTCGTACAATGTTTATGTTTATGGAATATACATTCTTTGATCGATCGACTTATAAGGCACAAAATGTTGGGTATGATACATAATTATGATAAGATAGATCCATGATCCATCCATCCACTTATTCCTTGTTTTAAGTCTACATAGTTCATGGATGTAGTACATTGTTCGTAGTTACATATAAATTCCTTAACATAGTTTATTTGATGAGTGGTTTTCAGCAGTGCCAAATTATGTCACCTGACAAAAAGCGTTTTGTTATTTTCATATAAAATTGGGACATGCTTTGCGTTCTGTTCTACTGAATTTCCACGTGTTTCCATGACAACCGATTTTGTTTTCATTTCCTTGTCATCTTGTGACTTTTTATATCAATTTTCGGGACCTAATTTTTCAACAATTGATAATGGAATCTGATAATATCAATGAAGGAGTACAAGCAGATCTTCCAGAGCCAGACAAAGAAAATGACCAACTTAAAATAAGACCACTCGAACGCATAAAACTTCATCCAAAAGTTCCCATTGAAAAATCTGCTTACGGAAAAGGAAAGAACTTTAGTCGAGAATGGATATTACAGGATGGCAGGAATGTTCCTGCTAAAGGCAGTGAAATGCGAGATAACTTTCGCACCCCTAAGAAACCGAAACACGGTGAAGGTAGGTACGCAGTACTCATTCTTATTATACTATGGCGAAGATGTGTAAACAGTGAAAACTAAGAGAAACTACGGGCCCGTGTAGATGTAATTTGGGCTTCCCTTTTCTATAGAAGGGGTAGTGTCGCTTATTTACTTCAAGATTTCGTGGAATAATTAGGTAATCAGTTATTGCAGCAAAACTGCTTTTATATACGCTTTAGTAAAGTACCTAATATTGGACAACATCACATTTCATTGCATTCCTTATTTTAAGGTAACTTAAGCACTTGGGTTGTAGAAACCAAAAACAGCGTCGGAACCACAATACCCAGACCCGAGATAATGAATTGATATCAAAAGGCAAGAGACTCGACTCAGGCGGTTGCTCCGCTCGCCACCCCCTAAGGCCGCCACTAGCTGGGGCTCCTAGGGTGTAACTTTTCTTTGATTTTTTGTTTCAGGTGCCAAGCGTTTTAGTGTTGAGGTTTGTGCAATGAAGCCAACAATAAATTTGCTTGTGCTACTAATTCATACGCTACTACTACTATATCGGGTGTAAAAAAAGGCTTAACGAAGCCGAATACTACGTATTCTACGTATTATGATCCTTTTTTTCTTTTACACTATACCTGGGAAATGACGGGTTACCGAGTTATTGACAGTCAAAGTTTCAATTTTTTTACAAAGATTTTTAACAAATTGACTTCTGTTTAATAATACTAAACTTTTTTACAAAGAAACATGATCCGCTTACACACACAGGCATAGTCTATGGCGGGCGCGCTATACATTGCGGGTTAGATATAAGATTTTTTTTTGATACCCAAAAATAAAAGTCATTTCCCAGCAATTATTTTTTTTGCATTCTACTTGGTTTAATGTATAGAATTCGTGGTTTAAGGCTTCGTTAAGCCTTTTTTACTCCCTGTATACTATACTACGCTGTATTCATGCCGTTTTTTTTGTCTAGGCGTCCGTAAAAAGATGCTTACAGATTTCTTCTGGGAGCAAATGCTAGATGAAGTGATTGAAGAATTGGCGACTTCGCAGCCCGTCGTCGAATATTGTTCAGAATACGACGCTAACTACGCAAAGGACAATTTCGAACCTCGCAATTTGGAAATCACTGCAGATAAAAACGTATGTATCTATTATTTCTTGTAGTAAAATATTTTACTTGCCTACAAAGGTTAAATCACGCAATATTTTGTTTTGGACAGATGCATCTCAAGTATCCACTTTACGGAACTGGATCTAGTGCAGTTACGTATTACAGCGAATCTATAAAGAAGACGGGCCCTGTAAGTTGCGTAAATGCTTGCTTGCTTGCTACATTGGTCCTTCGAACCGGACTCATTCTTACGGCATCCGTACGGTAGAGCGGGAAAGAGCGATGATTTCCTATAAATTGTCAATATCCAAAACTAGCTAAAAGGGCGCGAACTTGGTTCTATAGTACTTTTTAAATTTTAGCAGAGACAAGCCCGTGCACCATGGTGTCACGCGTATTTGACCCGCCATTCCACTTTGCCGTGAGGAATCCATTCAGAATTGATTTTGTTACACGCTAATGCACCATTTTATCCTTCTTTTTCAGGGAGAAATATTGGAAAAATTCCGAAGATGCCAATACTTTACGAAGCCAATGGAGGAAAGATTAGACAATGGCTGGGTTTTGTAATCAAGTGCGTGTTAATTTGTTTAGTTGCTAAATTATTTACTACTTACGATGTTTCATAAATTAAAAAAGCTTGTCTTCGATATATTTTTTATTTCAATTAAAACGCAGTAGAAGCTCATAAGTTTAAGTATGTTTAGGAATCACACATGCTCAAGGCTTCACACAGCTGACACAGCCTAACACATAATGACGATTATTTCACACCTATAATAATTGTGACAACGCAAAACACAATTATCATTTTTTTTACCCGAGAAAATTAAAGTTGGCAGAAGGCATTTTTCTGATCTTTAATATGTACGCTATATCTGGATGTCACAAAAAAATCTATTTGTGCCCTTTTTCGTTACAAAAGCCAAGGGTAAGTTACCAAAATAGGGTAACGTTTAGAAAAGCAAATCGTCGTCATCCCAGTTGTGAGGGTAGCAGACTGGCTTGAAGTCCCCGCCCGACTCGGTGGTGGAGGAGATAGCAGTGCAGGGGTACAGGATGCTGGCTACAGTAAGGCACTCCAGGGATCGGATGCGGGAAGCTGAGGGAATGCTCAACAAGTCTGAGCCTGCAAGCAAATGATTAGGAGTCAAGGACAAGACGAGAATATAATAAACCTATCATCACGCATCAGATGAAATAAAAAGTGTATAGAAGCCGGTATCTTTAAGCACAACAAGGAAGGATTATCCATAGATCCCTAAAATTTAGGGCCTAAATTTGATTTTGGGTCGCGGCGGTACATGACACGATGTACCATCGCGGGCTCCGACGACTGACCAGTCTTAAAGCTTATATCGCTTGCATGCACCTCATTGCCACTCACTTCAAGCCGCGCCCTACGTTCATTTATGTTTCGGGTTCAAACAAGACAATAGGTGTTTAGGCACAAGCAAGCAAGCTTCTATTTGTATCTAATTGGTTGTAGTAAAACGTAAAATGCATAACCAATCAGGGCGGGTTGGGGCGTGTCCGGCGCGATACACTTACACAGGAATATTTCTACAAAGCGGTAGGGCGTTGGAGCCCGCGATAGTACCTATCATATCTAGCCATTAAATAATTACCTATGGACGGTCTCATCACACAGTGGTAATGAGGGCCTAGTGAGTGTCATCATTTATGCGAGGTTATGCGATGGTGATGGGCTGCTAGGCTCAATGACGTGTGTCAGGTCAGCTGACTCGTAGTATTAGGTCATATCGAACTAGAAAGTCATCCCTCGCATTAGTAGGTACATACCTAACCTCTAATATTATCAATGGGAAAGTTTGTGAGGATGTATGGGTGTTTATTCCGCCTTCACAAAAAAGCTGCTGAATGGATTTTTACGACCGTAATATAGCATAAAAGTACATCAGAATAACACAGGCTACAATTTATAAAGATTTTGTATAATTTGGCCATAATTAATAAACTAAAGACCCCCCGAACGAAGTCGCGGGAAACAGCTAGTAGAATAATGAAGTGGTCATTTAGCCCTTTCGGACTGACAGCTATTGTTTTGTGCGTTATAAGTTTACTATTGCGATCGAATTAAAGCTTACCACTGGCTTGATCGATATCTTTACTGATTGCGTCTGCTCGAGACGCAAACGCTCGGGTGCGAATTTTCTTTGCCTTTACCATTTTCAGACGGTGAAATTCCTCCCTCTCCTAGCACAAAATAAAAGAATTATATTCTTAATATCTGTACGTCATTGTTGTAAGCTGTAAGTGCGCTTTAAAATAAGACTGACATCTATGCCAGTGTTCTTTAGCCGTGTCCCCATAAGACGAACAGTGATCGGCTGACTATCCGCTGGCTGAGCTTAGTCTGAGCGACCTACTTATCTATCGGTCGCTAACTCGCTGTCAAGTCAGCGGCGAGGGAAGGTAAGTAAGCATAGCTACGTACCTACGCAAGGGTTCGTTCAAGGAGACACGGTCTGAATCTTTGACAGCAACAACAAGCAAGCAACCTCAAGATATCGTAGGTTAACTAACTTTTTTGTGTACTAAACGAGGCCTTAATACTAAATGTTTACTGTTTTTAGACTCTAGAATCTACCTAAAATACTAAATTCTTACTGTTTCTAGACTAGAATCTATCTAGAACTACTATGTAGTATTTTTTTTTCTGTTTTTCTTTATAGTTAAGATCCTCTGCGAATAGTAAATGTTACCTAGTATGTTATTTGTTACTTAAATAAAAGTCTATTTTGTTAAAATTAGAATGTTAAGGAAGAGTGACCTCCTCTGACACAGGTACTACTGCACCTAATAGAGGATCATCATCATCACCAGCCTATATCACAGGCCTCTCCAAAAGGAGGATTCTGCCATAATCGCCACGCTTGGCAGGCGGGTTGGCGATCGCAGTTTGGCCAATGGTGGAGAGGAGACGCTGCTGCCCGTCTTCTTGTGGCGGTTCTCCTGTAGTCGCCTCTTACGACACCCATAGGAAGAGAAGGGGTGGTGAAATTATTTTAAAGTGCCGGCACCACACGGCACACCTAATAGAGGAAGTCAACACTTAAATTGTAAGCTAAACTTGTGGACTGAATAAACATTTATTATTATTATTCTCAATATTTATTTTAACTCTTAAATTTAATTTTTTACAATATTTTATAAAGGAAAAAAAAAAAAACATTGTAAAAAATCTAAATTTAGTTTGGCGCCAGCAGCCGGAGCAATGCTCAAAGCTACCGGCGGTTAGGGCTGCAGAGTGAGGAACCTCCTGACTATACGTGCCGTATCAAGGAGAACTGCCTTCTGTATCTGACCCTTGACCCAACTGCCTAGCGAGAGCCTCTTGAGATGTTGGTCGAGACTCTTCGCTATAAGGCCATTTGCCGAAACGACTATCGGTACAATGATTGTCGAGTCAACATCCCACATGGCGGAAACCTCATGAGCCAATATTATTATTATTATTATTATTATTATCAATTTTACCCTCTCATCCATTTCCATCAAAATATAATTTTCAGTATTTCGTAACTTTGGCATAATAACTTTTTCAATGCCGTTTACTTTTCTGAAATAAATGATAATAATTATAGCTTTTCTAATTGCAATGTTAAAGTGGCAATAGGCAGGCCACAACGCTCGCAAAACTGACAAGCAAGACAATCGTTGGAGAAGACAAGTTTCGACCACAAACTAGAAGGCGCATCATGGGACAGGCCTCCTAACTGGTGATTGGTGAAGGTTGCGGGAAGCCGCCGGATGGAACCGGCCCGAGCCACTCGCTGTAGCGTTCTATAGGGGAAGCCTACCGATGTCCAGCAGTGGACAAGTCGAGTAGGTAGGTGATAGGTAGATCGAACGCCTAACTTTGACGTCTAATGCTCAGCGTCATCATCATCGTCATCTCAGCCTATTCAGACGTAAGCCTCCCAAGCCCAAAGAGCGCCAAAGAACACGATCTTCTGCTTTTTTCATCCAACCACTGACAGCCATCTTCCTAAGTTGTCAGTCCGTCCTGGGCGTCCTAAACTACGTTTGCCAAAGCGTGGTCTTCACTCGAGAACCCGTTAACTCCACTTTTCATCGGTTCTGCGACAAATGTGGCTAGGCCACTGCCACCTAAGCTTGCTACATTTTTGGAATATGTCCGTTACTTTATGCATGTAATGCAATGAGCAGAAGAATTTGGGAGGATCCAATCCACAGCACTATTCTCGGCGTGTTCACGAATGGCAGAAAGCTGCAAAAAGCGGATCTTTTAATTGTAAGTAGGTATAGGAAAATAAAAACACTAAAAAGTACCTAAGAGTAGTCCTAATGGCCTCATCTAGCAGTATGCAGGTGTTCCTCAACGATGCGAACTTAATGAGGATATGCACGGCTTGCCGAAAGGCCTTCTTGGCTTCGCTGGTGCGGTGGCCCCCCGCGCCCAGGCCGGCGTACCGCAAGGCATCACTGACTGTGGAGTCCTCAACAGCTTGAAGGGAGACTGTCGCGACTCCTGATATATTCTCAGGAATACGCTGGACTCGGACTTGAGCCTTTGGAGTGAATTATTTATTATTCAACCTACCTATGAAATCTATAACCGGCCGTCCCAAGCATAACCTTCAGTATCCAGTCTACCTCAGCCATAGACTAGGTACGATAGGTAGGGTTGATTCAAATTTAATGTTAAGTTTAAACATTCTGTCAAAAAAGTTTCGTTAATTGATGATTTGTTTATGGTTCCGAATTCAAAATTATATTTTTTTTGTTGTTGTTAGATTGGCACAACTGTTTTCCATTTTGGCGCGGAGTATGAGTTACATCTGATAATAAGATTTAATAGAGTATTGTTTTTAGTTATACCATATCTAGTGTGTATTGTGAATTTCATATTGGACAAAAACATCGAACAAAGAGTTTGTCTTAAATTTTGCATCGCCAATGGGATTTCGTGTTTGGAGTCTCTGAAAATGTTACAGAAGGCTTACAGTGAATCGACTTTATCAAAACACGTGTTTATGAGTGGAACAAAGCGTTCAAAAGCTGTCGAGATGTGATGGATGATTTGCATCGCTCTGGTAGGCCATCAACCATGGCCTGCTACTGAAGATAACATCACAAAAGTGAAGGAAATAGTGCCTGAAAATCTTTATTCAAGTTTGAGAGAGCTAGCCGTCGAACTTTCTGTGTCACACGAGTCGATTCGTACCATTTTAAGTAATCAATTGGGTATGAAACATGTTGCCGCTCGGCTAGTCCCAAAAGACCTAAATTTTCTCTAAAAACTCAATCGCAAAAGAGTCGCTGAGGACATGCTAGAACGAGTCAATTCCGACCCAACATTCATGAAATCCATTGTTACTGGTGACGAGACGTGGGTTTACGAGTTTGACATGCAAACTAGTCAACAAGCTTCGGAGTGGCGCCTTCCAACTGAACCGAAACCAAGGAAACCGCGCCAAACTTGATCGAAAGTCAGTCATGTTGACTGTTTTCTTTGACTGTCGCGGTGTTGTGCACTCAGAATTCTTGCCAGAAGGTCAAACGATAAAAAAGAGTATTATTTAAACGTTATGCGGCGTTTAAGAGAGCATATTAGACGAAAAAGGTCAGAATTGTGGAATGAAAATTCTTGGATTTTGCACCACGATAATGCGCCTTCCCCACAAGGCCATCATTGTGAACGAATTTTCGACCAATAACTCAACAAATACCATCGACCAGCCACCTTATTCACCAGATATGGCTCCAGCCGACTTCTTTCTTTTTCCTAAACTCAAATTACCACTTCGTGGCACCCGGTTTCATTCGGTAGAAGACATATTATAGGAGAATAGGCGGCGAGAACTGAACTCGATTCCGGAAAATGCGTTTAAAAAATGTTTTGATGATTGGATTATTCGTTGGCGTAAGTGTATCGCTTCTGAAGGAGCATACTTTGAAGGTGATAAAATAAATTTGGACGAATAACTAACATTTTGTGTATTATTAATCTTTTCCCGGTACTTTCTTGACAGAGTAGTACCTATATTTTTTTTAATTTAACCCTTATAGGTTAAATTCAAAAAATTTATTTTCGAAAATATAAAATTTTATAAACACAAAAATGTGAAGTGTGCGGTTAGTGCAGTCACACTAGGTCTTATGTATTAAGTAGCCGGCTGTATTAGTTAAGAGTTAAAAAAAACAAAAGATAATAAGTTTTACCTGCCCAATATTCTCCAGCACCATCGCATTAGATTCTCCATTCGTAAACTTGACAGCGGCAAGCGATATGTACGCTTCTCTCAGAGTGTGGCCCAGTATCGCTTGAGTAGCCGCGAGCTCGGCGGCGGCCTGCCGGCCTCGCAGCCGCAGGGCTTCGGCCTTCCGCCGGAGCAGTTGGTAGCCCCGGCGCACCTGCTCCTGGCGGTGCTTGATCTCGCGAAGCATGAATAACGACGCTGTTACTGGATAGCGGTTTTCGATATTCATTTTGCAATAAAATAAGGGGATCTTGTGCTCAGTTTTGACGACTGTCATACTTGTCTGTCACGTGATGACTGAACACGTCAAGTTGACACACACAACCCATAAACGAGAACGAGGGTAATAAAACGAGATTTAATTTGGATCTAATAAAATGTTTTTTTAATGTGTATCGGTCATGTCATGATCTAAGAGCAAGAATATAATTATCTTTCTCTAGGTCTTGAGTTTTAAAAGGGTATATATTCGCTATATAAAAGTAAGAAAAATAAAGAATTCGTACGAAATATCAATCTATATTTCCTTTCATCTTTTACATTTTATAAATGTATTTAATTTTTCAATTAAAGCAGTCTCTTTTATTCTAACTTATAACTAATCATTTAAAATATATCTACCTACATATTTATATACTTTAAGAGTTATGGGTGTAGTTATTAAATGTTGTTTCATCACTGGATATCATGTCAAATTCGAAAATATTGTCGAACTCTCAACTATCCTGCCAGTAGTTATAGTTCCCAGAGGGAGGGGGCACCGGCATCGGGGGCCCATTTGGAGGGGGGCCCGCGCCCGAGCTGTACGGGGACCCCTGCGGGGAGCTGTACCGCGGCCTGAACCAAGGTCTGCTTGTATACTGATACTGGTTATTTGCATAAGCTGCCAGATTTTGCCCAGTTGCATTTGGATAGGGATTCTGTGGTGCCTGATTCGGTGGGTACGCTACATTAGGCATGTTTGGGAGATTCGTTGTTGGGTACGCCTGGTTTGGGGCCGGCGTCGTCGAGGGCGAAAAGTTGTTTTGAGAGTTGTTCTGGGATATGGGCGTCGATGCCGGCCCGTAACCTTGGCTAGCTGCTTGAGGGTTCGACGCGTTACTGCCATTCGGGTTGTAGTTAGGTGGGGGCTGCGCTGTAGTAGTCTGGCTGACGTTGTAAGTCGCCGTTTGACTGTTTCCGTTCGAGTTGCCATAGTTCGGTGGGGTCGCTGACTGGTTTCCTGAAGTGAATGACGATTGATTCGTCGACGCATCAGATTGGAAACTTTGCTGAGGATTCTGAATGCCCGTAACGCTCGACATTGCGTAGCTGTCTTGTGACGATGAGGTGATGTAATTAGTTTGATTTGTTGCGACATTACTAGTGTCCGTATCGCTAGAAGTGTTCGACTGTACGTTGCCATTGCTTGCGGAGGGGTTAGTGCTCTGATTGTTGGGTATAGTGTACTGAACATTGGGATTGTTTGTGGGTACTGTTAAGTTGTTGGAGTTGCCTTGCATCATGTATTGCGGAGGCATGGCTGCGTACTGCGAGGTAGGTGTTCCGTAAGGATTTTGCTGCACTATTTGATGCACTGGCGGTGGTTGAGATGTTGGTAGGCTCTGTGCGGGGTTCGCTATCGGGGACGAAGGTGGAGGCGCCTGAACTATGGGTATCGTCCCTGACACAGCTAAGTTCGGGTTCGTCATATGCTGTCCAGCTAAGGCTGCGTTAAGCTGTTGGGCTGATAGCTGTGTGTTTAGGTTTAAGCCAGCGGGCATGTACTGGGAGTTCGTTTGCATATTCATGAAGGGGACGTTGTATTGGACGCCTTGCATGCCCAGTTGATTCGGTTGCATCACCGTTACGTTCTGTCCGTGCTGTAGGACTTGTTGGCCGATCAGCCCTTGAGGTAAGCCTCCTTGAACGATGTTTGGATGGTTGGCTGGTATCATGTAGACTTGGCTGTTTGGCTGGCCAATGACAGTCGGCATCTGACTGATGTTTAGGGGATTCTGTAGTACTGTCATGCCCTGCGGGACGGTTATCATTTGCACGTTTTGGGGGGTGCTTTGTATTTGCTTGTTCACCGATTGGTCTTGTTTCTGTCCGTCTTTGCTGGCCTGGATTTGTATGGCGTTTCTGTCTATCTGACGTATGTACATTCCTGTTCCGTCGTGGGTGACTCCTGACGCCGATACACTGTGGGTAGGCAAATGAATCGTACATTTCATTATTGTCATATTAGAATTGTTTGATATACAATGTGTAACTCTAAATACGCAAATCCCTTTAGTTAGAGGCTGATAATGGTGCTTAACTACACAACAGCATTTTTTATAAAACCAACAACGAAAAAAAATCTCTAAGAGGCCTTGAGTATTTGACGTTAAACGCAGTAAAAATAACAATACATAAAGATATAGTTTTTAGAAAAACTAGTAGCATGCAAGTCAGGATATCGATATGGACTAAATCTACCCAAACCTCACCTCCTTACCTCAACTATGAGGTGGTTTGGGCCAGACCGCACCGCACTGGGCTTACGTGGGGGACCACATGGGCCCAGTGCGGTGCAGTGGAGGGGTATTGTAAGGCCAGTGACTGAACCTTTCTGTCAGATGTAATCAAGCTGCTATAAGGCCTCTGACTAGGCTTCACGACTGACATCTGAGTAAGTGCATAAGGTTTAATTTATTAGATAACTTCCTTCTAGGGGATTCTATTACTCCGAAATCACAAAAAGAAATCTCCATACAAACGTATGCCAGCTGTCGGTTTAGTATCAGTAACATACATTTTTTGCGATTACGATGTTGATCCTAAAAAAGGTTGCTGTCTTAGAGGAGTAGAATTATCCCTAGTAAGTTAAGCTAATTTCCAGCTTAGAAATTTTGCTAAGTAATTTTCTTACTTTGTTTGCTGACCAGATGACACGTGGATAATGGTGCCGTGAGCGGGGTTTATCTTCATTCCCATACTGACCACTGTGTTGTCTTTAGCTGAAGGGAAATACCATACAGTTACCAGAAATTCTAAGTTTTCTTTACGCTTAGCATTTACGCATCGCACGTGCCTATAATATTTGTACTACGCACTATTTAAGAATAAGGGCATAAACGTAGCAGTGCTGAGGACCCGTTCCCATTTTTTTATTACTTCAACGTTATCGAAAAGTAAACACAGATTTGGGTTTACTTTTTGATCTCAAAAAAAGATACCAGGCGAAGTTTAGTTATTACAAATATAAGGTGTTTCAAAAATATCTGCCGCCGCTGCAATGGATGAAAGTATCACTTAAATTGATTACGATACTGTTTTAAGCAATGTTATTCGTTTTGATTTTTGCCAAAATTGAGTTCGCGAGTTGTTAAAATATCTTCTTTACATTCCACATTAATCCAATATAGAGTTCACGAATTTGGTCATCTAGTCCTGTCCTATAAAAACACTCATCCTGTAAAGAAACTTGTCATAAAAAGTAGCGCGTTATTTTCATGTGTTAAATAAAAATTAATTTGTTACGCTAAGAGCATTACGCAATTCCAAGCATCTATTAAGTTTGAAAACATTGTATGCAAATCGGTTGTAAACAATCCACAGTTTGACGAATGATCTTCGACTCCAGAAAAAATGATCAAGACCACCTTGAACATTTGCTCTTCCTGCCCGTGACTTAGGATTAAGCAAATGATTCGCATTTTTGTTGTGAATAAATCTTAATGATAGCTGAGGAGCGGCTCGCGGCGATGCACTATTCAGAAAGTAGATACGTTGGTCTGGACAGGAACTGCTAAAATAAACTGAAAATGAACTAAAATTAAGGGCGGGGTTGTGATTTAAAGCAAAATGTCAGCAATTCAGCATCGAATCACCGGCGTCGTCTGTCCAGGATAGGAGACAGCATAACCTAGAAAAAAACTTAACTATGATGCTAGAATAAAAAAGAACCTTGCTGTTGGATTTTAAAATAATCGTTTAAATATTATACAATAAAGTATGACGAAGGACTTTTCGATTCGAAGATTGGCCAGAGAGAGAGAGAGATTTATCTGAAGTGTTTTTTGACATGCGTGTAAACGAGAATTATACAGCATTGAATGCCAGATCAAAGTGGCGATACAGTCAGTAGTGTCAATTTTTATAAATAATCGCATCGTATAAATTGATCGAAAATTAAACGTGTATTTGTATAGACTTTAGGGTGGCGCTGCCTTGCGGTAATTCAACAAAATAATTCGAGTTCACGCTCAAATTATTCGAGTAATTATTTACAACATAACATTATTTAATTAAGTAAAATCCGGATTAGTTCAACATTTTGTTTATTTTTATCCAGCATTTTCGTCAACACACACCTCAATAAAACCTTATTTTTAGGGTTCCGTACCAAAAGGGTAAAACGAGACCCTATAATAAGGCTCCGCTGTCCGTCTGTCCCCAGGCTGTATCTTATGAACCGTAATAGTTAGATAGTTGATAGGCTTCCATACAACAAACGTGATTTTTTGTCGTTTTTATAGATAATGGCACGGAACCCGACTCGCACTTGGCCGGCTTTTTATAGCAAATTCGCGTTTTGACACTCTTCATAAAATGTTAAGTAAAATTCGCAATTTAGTCTGTTCTAAATCAATTAGAGAGATTAAGGCTAGAAACTCACGGAACGATTTTGTCACGTGCCCGCCGCGGTTGCGGGTCCGTAGCCTCTGTAGAATGCAGGTATAGGTATATGTAAAAAATTAAAGCATATCTCACGACGCGTTTTACGCCCGCATTGTGTGCGGTTGTTTGCGATTCCCGCTGCACCGGCGGCCAACTTGTAGAATCGCGCGGACCGCGGTCACCCGGAACCTCGGCGGGTTGCAGCCGCGCGCTCTGCGATCGGTTGGCGGGCGAAATACAGAAAAGTAACCGCCCTTCCGGCAACAGTTGTAATGCCACCGCCCGTGTTGCGATAATGGCCCGCCAAGTTTGCGGGCGATAATCGCAACCGCAGCGGCTGCGTAACCGCACAGAACTTCGGTCTCGTGAGTTTTGAAATAAAACCGCTGTTTCTCCACCATGGCCGGGCGAGGGTGAAAACCGTTCCATGAATTCTTAGCCTAAATGTCGGAATGTGACAAAATATTATGATGCTACAATTTACTTAATAGTTTTAATAGATATGCTTAATTAAAAAAATTAAGTTACGCCAAAAATATTACGCAATGATGATGGAAATGAATGATTTGACACTGGCTTTATGCTATTTTAAAAAAAAAAATACGCTGTAATATAAGCTTTAGAAGGAAAAAAAATCATTTTTTCTAGGGAAGTACGATAAATAATAAAGCATGCAACTAACTTAATCCTTAACTTAAGCGAATATGTGTCTTAACCCTTCAACTCCCAGCGAAAATAGATAACAATTGAATAGCGATGACGTGCGGTTAAGGTACCCGGTTACCGCTTAGGAGTTCAATGATTAAGGTACTGACAGACATGCTCAATACATGATAGCATGAAGAAGCATTGTTAATTCGAGCATGATCATAAATCAACAGCTGTTGTTGCTTAGAGCATGCTATTTACAAGTATTGATTTAATCACAATGTAAAACTAGCATGCCTAGTCATAGTTGTAGATGGCGGTGCCACCTGGTGGCGCGTTAGACCGGTCGTTTAGAAAAGTTGTACGGGTGTTTTTTTTTTCGGTACATAGATCCGTTCGCGTAGTATTAAGCTCCAAAGTCCATTTTTGGCAAAGTCAAGTCGTTTATCAGCGAATAAGTTGCTATAGTAAACTGGAAACAAATTACGACAGTCGTACACATCAGGTAGTAAATCCCGAACATCGTGACAGAATAATACGAAACCCTACATTGCGTGTAGACGCGCACACGCACTTGGCCGGTTTTTAATATTTTTTAATTAATATGCAACCACGTAAGATGCAATAAAAAAGCTAGTTTCATTTTACAATTGTTTTTGTGGTCAGAGGGTAACACTTACAATATAATGTATGGTTAAGTAAATTTAAGAATAAAAAATATGGTTCATGAGCATGACGTCAATGACATAAAATAAGCACACAATGGAAGTTTTGTTTAGTGACATTTAACCTCTCACTTTGCATAGGTAACGCAATATTCAGATGTCTATGAAGTGCAAAATCATCTATCTATACTATAATAAATCTGTAACGGGTCGATGTCTGTACATTGAAGATATTTTGAAAATTGTTTTTGGGGAGCACTCTATAATCGATACTGAAGCCAAAAATGCAATTATTTTTATTCTTGTCTGTCTATCTATCATATGTATACGCTAATCTCCGAAGATACTGCACGGATTTCTTTGCAGTTTTTACAAATAGATTAAGCTCACCCGTGCGCTTATTTCAAGTTTTGTTACATTAAATTCTGATGCCGGTAAAAAATAAATCATTTTCAATTCGCCGCGCCTGCTAAAAACTCATGGCAAAATTACACAAGAAGGAATGATTCTAATATAGAATAAGAAGGAACCGAAAATCTATTACTATATGAAACCGGAACCAGTCAAATTATGTATTAGGATTTTTTAACCGACTTAAAAAAAAGGAGGAGGTTCTTAATTCGTCTAAATGTTTTTTTTGTATGTTTGTTACGCGATTACTCCGTCAATTACGAACTGATATCAAAATTCCTTTTTTTGTTTGAAAGAGTAAACTCCCGAGGTGGTTAATTTTCACCAAGTTAGGATCTGATGGAAGAATTACACGGAAAGGAAATTCTTTCAAAGAAAATTCTCAAAAAATTTAGGCACATAGAGAGAGAGGGAGGGAGGGCGGTGCTCTTTGCATGTGCCTGTGATTGTCCTCAGATTGTGGGTTACAGGTGGTGTAATGGGGGTTCCTATGCCGGCGTAACTAAGCGGAAGTTGTAAGCAAAATAATTACATGTTCATAATTATTCACATAGAGTGTGTTTGTTAACTTTAAATAACTTATTCAAATGTTTGCGTCTGTCAGTTATCATTCATAGTGCTGAGCTGATGATAAAAGACACAAAAATCCTTAACGGCTGTAGCAGTTAATAGGTGATACTTTGATTCGTCGACAGAAAATATTTTGTAATGTAGGTAGGCAGACGTGGCGCTTACGAGGTACCGACAGAAATTACATTTATTGGGAGTGTAAAAAAACACCCAGAAACGAGAAAAAATTAAAAGTGTATTTCTCGAAGTGACTTAATTTGAACGAAAGATCTTAAACTGTGGTTACGACACAAGAATGCTTAACTGGACCTCACTTCTGTTAAACATCTTTTAGCGACCTCTAACCGAATTAATGATGATAATAGATTCTTAATGATATTTTTTTGTAAAGAGCTTACCACTAAACGTTGTAAAATAAAATAGTTCCATAAAAACTAAAAACCAACTTCAAAATTAAACTAAAAAGCAAGCAAATTGTATTGACTAAAACATACCTAATCAGTACTCGAGTCGGTGCGATTAACACATTTTATCTCTCCATGGCTTTTTTTCTAATTTTCATAATATTCAACATTTTAGGAAAGTCCGGCGCCCGACCCGACTTTTCTACTCCTGTCGTAGTGACCAGTCTGTATTAGTCCAAATTATTTGTTATTTTTTTAATACATTTCGGTGATAGCCAAAGGAGCTGCTCAATCTTATAACTTTGTTTCACCGCCAAACGAGGAAAGTCTCAGTGAAAAGATTCAGTCGAAATTCGGGAGTAAAAAGCTCTTTTTTTATAAATAGTGCTTCACGCAGTCCTCAGCGTTGCTTGATATGGCAACACCACTCGATTCCTGTAGTCCACGCAAACCAAGTTGCGGGCACAACTAGTTAAAAATAAGTTTCAACCTAATAAATTATTTAAAATCGATTTTAAATCAATTAAAACATTAAAATTGGCATAAAATAAGAACTTTATGCACATCTATGTTAAGACAAATCGAATGACATAATAATATTATTCATGATTACCCTTGACCCTTCGGATTGAATTGATGCGTAATAATTGGCACTCGCGCTCGAACCGTTCTAGCCTGTTCCGAGATTACATGTCCGTGAGCGGTTTACGTATGCGTTGCTCGAGTGTGCATGCATTGTATGTATGAAACTTAACGTCTGTTATCCAGTATACGCGTTCTAGCTAAACAATTAAATAAACAAAAAATACGCAAAAAATATTTTAAGGTACGCTAAAAATAACACATTTTTTTTACGCTTACGCAGAATATTAATAGCACGAAGGCAAGTTACGCAAAGAAGCCGCACGACAGCAAGACGTAATCATGATCATACCTTAAATCGCTAAGCATCGCAATACATTACATAAAAACTTACATTTAGGATAAAATTAGATTTTACAAAATAGTAAGTAATCGTAACTGAGACCAATTATTTTGTAAAATATTGTGACCAATTAAAAACTTTAATTTAAAGTTAGTTCAAAATATTGTTACGATACGAAGTAACAGACGGAAAAAATTAACTCTATTCATAAAATAAATAACAAAAAATATGATTGGGGTGTGGATAAAGTTTTTATTTATCGGTATCCGTTTTGTTTTTCTTTATTATCCTAGTAAGTTTCATCAATTATAAAATATCATATATCTTGACGAGAATGCATAGTCAGAATTAATTTTATACGACTAGCGGCAAGGATCTTGAGCGCTGAGTAAAAGATGCGCAGAAGACTATAACGAACACGTGATTGGCTAGTCGCCCGACGCGTCCGCACCGCAGGCCGTGATTCGTTGTTTGTTCCGTGCACACGCGTCTCTGATACGGCAATCATCTTGTTAGATGCGCAAAGCCATTCCCACTTTTTGCCTCTTTAAGTCTTAAGTCTCATAGTAAAAAGTTGTATTTTATAAAATCATTACAATTCTTTATAAAAAATGGTCATAATGTTTCAAAATTCGCCTCAGTTACGAAACTGTGAGGGCTCTCTTCAAAATACCTGCAGCTGCCGTCCAGTTTCGGGAGTCTCTCGACGAATTCTTCTCCTGGGGGACATGCGACCTGCGACACCACACGTTTACAGTTGACACACACATAGTAAAAAATGAGAACATATCGATCAAACAGCAGAAATCTTCTCGATGCAATGATCTCCGCAGACTTCCAGTTGTAGAAAATTGTGTTTTTTTTATTATAGAATTTATATCTTCTGTTGGTGAATGCTAGGAATGGTTTATAAACTCCATCATGTTTTATTATTTAAACCGAAGTTTAAGAACTTTATTTACTTATTAAAACAAAAATATATGTCGCCTACATGAGTACATTAGCCCTTATGCAAAAAAAACAGTCCTGCAAAACGATCTTAATGAAGTCAATATTTAAAAAAATAAAGCAATTCTAAGGTTTTTTATTTTATTTTCAGTTAGTTATGTATGATACATAATAAATAATGATGGAGCTCATGTTTATAAAATAAAAAAATATTAGTAAATGTTGAGCACAGTTCCTGGAACTACTTCAACCCTTGTAGAAACAATATCGGTTTAAATAACGCCAATTGCTATCATCACATCGTTTTTGATTTTGGATTTAAATAAAAAATCATTTATACAAGGTTGAAGGTTTTATTGTGATTTCGATTAAGTTGTTTTAATCAGTTTGTATAGGACAGGGCTGAAAGAGAAAAATGTTAGTGCATTTTATATGTTTTTTATTTATTTCTTAAATGTATATTAATGACTTACCCGGCTGGAGCAATAGGCCGGAGTTGCAGTTGGCTGGGCGTGCCGTCTGATAGCCTCTTTTGTCCTCTGACTTCGTTGTTCAAGTTTTTAGTAGGAGTTGACGAGCTCTAAAATAAATATTCAATATTAACATATAGGGTTACTTTTAATACAGTTGCCAAATTTAAGCATGCGAATGTGTTAATCAGTTCAAACAACTTTTACTGTGGGTCAACATCGAAATTATTAAAATCTTCGAATCTCATCAAGGTAAAGTGGTTAAATGACGTTTTTTTATGTGATCATTTGACATTTTGATCATTACACAACCAATTTTTTAAACGTGTTTGTAAAGTTGACGACCGTCTGGTGTAGTGGTTCGCGCTCCAGACTACAAATCCTGGCAGTTGCGGGTTCGAATTCTGCGGGGGGCAAATGTGTGTGTGATGAGCACGAGCATTTGTATCAAGGCGTGGACGTTTATAAAAGTACTTAAGTATGTTTATCCGTTGTCTAGTCGCCATAGTACAAGCTTTGCTTAGTTTGGGGCTGATTAGTGTGATTGTGGAAACAATTCATCAAGTTGTTGGAACAACAAAAAAAAACATAAATAATGCAAGTCACATTAAAAGTTCAGATATAGGCATCAAAGGCACAGTTTCAAAAAAAAATATATATATTTTAAGAATAGTTTATGAAATGAAAACTTGCGAAATGTTGGTTGAGTTTCAATAATTTCAGAAAATGTTTTTTTGGATAATCTTTAGTGAACTAGGTAGGGTATTTATTTGTAGGTAAGGCAAAATAGACCTATTATTAAGTTGACTGACCCACAGAAAAAGTTAGTTGTATTTATGAACAATATGCCTCCTTATATTAAACAACTGTTTTAAGCCTATTTATACGTGACAAACCGACCTATGAGCGGAATTGCAAAATAATGTGTCTATAAAAGTTTAAGTTCTTTGCGCAAAAGAATTATTAGTGCATGGCTACTGTTTACTACAACATAGATATAGACATAAGGGTGGATTAATTAATAGCTATAAAAACGTAAGCCTGATAGTAGGAAAGGCGATCAAAGATTGCTTATGTCATCATCTGGGTGCCTTGTGTAAGTGCAACAAAGAAATCGCTTCACATGAAAGTAATACGAGTATATATTAACTTTTCGATCGAGTTATACGAGGCGGATATTTTTTGGCACACACACTAGACACTATGATACCATAATAAGACCCACAGAAAATGTTTAGATATTTAAGTGATCCCTTATAGCTTAGTTGAATCAGTTTTCCAAAACCAACTGAAAAAACATGGCCTGCCGGCTGTCCAAATTGATTCATAGCTTACTCCATCGATATCTGCTAACTTCATTTCATACCCTCTAGCGAAACTAGCGCTGTTGTGGAAGATTTTTGAACTGTTATTTACTGCATAAAGTTGGACACTTTTTCAACTATTCTCCTATGTATGTGAGAATTGTGAGATGGTCCTTTATACTGTCTACACTCCATAATGCTGCCATTGTTTTATTTCGGTTTCAAATACCAAAATGAAACAAATGGACATAATGATAACTTATTTTGCAACCTGAATTTGCCTGGTTATTTACATTTCCGGCCAATTAAGCTTCGGCAGAATGATGACCTAAGCTTGGCTTTACTTTTCTACACATTCTCGTCATATCATAGCATCAAATGACGAGGGCAATCTTGTAGTCCCCTATCCTACTATGATTTACGAGGTTTGATTTTAGTCACCCATGTGTACTTTTAATCCGTGAGTTTATTAGTTTCACTCTTCCAAATTAGTTAATGGCGATGTGATTAGAACAGTGACTAAATCGCTCCTAGTAAATTTTAAAATTTGATACGAAATTAAAACAACTTTAACCAGATAATAAGGGAACAAAAGATTTGCGAAGACATTCCGAAACAACACCAAATAAAGAACAGAAGAATGTTGAGACTGTGTATTAAGTTATTTGGATAAACATCAAAAGCAGACCAAGAATGGAACCCAGTGGAGTTTATTTGTGATGGTGTGATTATTTATTGAGACAGGGCATTTCACGCAAGCGATAAAATGCGATTGATAAATTTTATTGGAATTGATATTAATTAATTACATGTTACTAAGTATTAAATATTTTTGAATGTGTAATATCGTTTTAAAGTAACGGATGCAATCTACATTTAATTTAACCTCTTGTGATATGACTTTAAAAATACGACATCACACACACACAAATTTAGTCGATATTTAAAAAAAAATTATAAATAAAGTTTTCCTAAAGGACCTGTTTTTTTTGGTACTAAAATAAAAATCAAATGAACAAATACCATTTATATAAAACATTACTTCAAAGGCTAAATGCTATCATTCTACAAAGCTTTTAGATTTTTAAAGAACTCTATTCAATTAATAGAAAAATAATGTTAATAATTACTTTGTATGCGTTTCCGAACGAAAGCTTGCTGCCAAGTCATTAGTTATTTATAATTACATTATTTGATTTGTTAAAAATCAGGAAAAACATGGCAGATACTGCCGCTTACGAAACGTCAAACTTCCTCTTTTTATTCACACAACAAATTATCATGGGACCTTATAATGTTGCTATTTAGAAGCCAAAATATTTTTTTGTTTCTTATTAATAAATCAAAAACTGGGGTCTATAAATTATTTAATAGGCGATCAATGTATTCATAAACATTTATTCTTCCAACTTTTACATATCAGTGTCAAGTTTGAAGAGTTTTGATATTAGCATGTCTGGTCAACGCCATATACCGTAGGTTTAGTACATATTATAATGTTGGGGCTTCACCTGCGTCTAGTGTCGTTATTTAGTGCTCTATTTGACGTAATACGCAGGTGTGGCCGGTCTTTGTGCGCTAATTTGCTTTAATAACATTAGACGTTAGTCGATAGCTCGGACCGCGGTAACTTTTGACACATCAAAGGGATTAAGCGGGCGTTTAGTGCGTTGTTGTGGCTACACCTACTATACTAAACATGTTAAAAAACGGTCACATTTAAAAACTCTTTGTGAAATAAATGTTAAAGTGCATAGTTATTAAGTTAGGATGGAGTAGACAAAATAATAAAAGTATTGAGTTCTTGGAAGCGTTTTATTTTATTTTAAAGACACACTCACAGATCACACGCTAACTAAGTCGTTAGACGCTAGAATCAAACGTCGCTAGAATCAAACGTCAAATAAGTGTGGCCACGCACTTAGCGCGTAGCTTAATACTTTAATTTAGTTAACGCTAGTCATGCCTTTATTTGAACGTTAGGCGTCACGTAGGTGAAGCCCCAGCATAAAACGAATAGATGTCACTACAAGGCTCATTAGGATTGGGGTTGATTTCAATTAACGATAACTCTTGATAAAAACGTTATCAAAACACTTTTTTAACACTTTTGTTTTTTAAAAATGTAATGTTAATATAATTTTAACATTTTATTTCAAAACAAATCATTTAACTAAAATTTAAAACATTTACTGTATAATGCCATCTATCGGTTTTAACTAAAACTATCATTTATGGAAACGCAACGTCAGTTATTGGATTGAAAAAAAACTAAACACGGCGTTTATGTTGATTATAGAGGTAATATGCATTTCGTACTATTTTATCAAATAATTTATAAAAATAAATAAAGGAAATCCAAATTTTAAAATATAAGTATTTTTTTTAATGTATGAAATATACTCTCTGGTAATTAACGGTCAAAAGCAAGAAGCTTCAAAATAATGTTGGTTTTCGACAACCGTCAAATATTTGTTTGTACCAGTTGGAGCATTGTAGTTCAGTATATGGGGATATGTTTTAATATTTAGGAAGTGATTTTAAAAATCAATTTTTAGGACAAAAATATGACTTTGGTAATCCATATTTTTCTTCTAAAAATTGACAAAAATTGAAAACATTGGTATGTTTACCACCAGAAACCAGAAAACGTTTCCCAAAATACTCAAACCCATCTATTTTACGCAAGTTTTCATTTGGTAAAAAAGCATTTATCAAAACAACTCTTTGCAATTTTTAAGTTACGAAATCTCTTTTTTGGGATATTATTGTATAACAAGTAATTGTATGGTCATGTTTCATTTAATCAAATATTATTTAATCAGATGATTCATTTGGCACGTACTCTTTGCAAAATATTGCATGGCATACCATTTACATGCTTACGCTCAAACATTGAAATTATCATGTTGCATCGACGTTTGTTTTACCTTGGAAAAATAATTTACCGGTAAAAAATGGTTGGAATGGCTAAAAGGGTTTTAAGAGAGTTTTGCTTTGATCGAGAGAGAGATTTGATCCCAAAAGCAATAATTTTGGAATAAATTCTTACGGTGAATCTAAAAAAGACAATTTGGTAACCCTAATCACGATTTCAATTTTTTTCATCAACTTTGATTATCAATTAATTTTATTTAAAGGCATTTGTGTGTCACGTCGAAGGTCAAGTCTAAATGACCTAAATATGTCATAGACGGTCGTTTCAAGTTAAGACCTAATTAGTAATTTCGTTATTGATTGTCAAGTATCGATGCCCAAAGTGCTAATAATTCTTGGTCGGCGGCAATACTTTTTCGAAATTCAGACTTGTATTAAAAAAATTTGATGTAAAATTGTTTATTTACATTTAAAACAATTTTTAATTATTAATCTTTGTACTAAACTTTTGCATATATTTTGAGACATAACATTCACAAAATAAATAACAAATAGCAAAAGGGTCAAAGCTCGCCATCACCAGTTTTCATAAAAATTAGGATCATACTCTAGTGAAATCAGAAACCGACTAAAATGAAAATTAATATAGTACTTAATATCTTCAAAAAGTTATGGATGCGCACAAAAAGTTATTCAAGATAATGTAACCACTAGAAAAAAAAGACCGCAACAGGCGGGATCCGAACCCACACGTCTCATTACACTACAAGCGAGTGCCTTTCCAACTAAGCTACGAGGACGTTAGAACGATTTTCGAAATTTGTCAAGTGTTAGTTAATATTTTTTTGACAGAAGTGTGCAAACAATTGTAAACCTTATGGTGGTTTGTCATTCTCTGACAGAACGAAACAGAAATTAATGTAAATAAATTATGCTCTATGAATTATGTGCAAGTTATCTATCATTGCGCAGATAGCGCCATCTAATCAGAGAATGAAATAAACGATGGCGTAGGTAAGTTTTAGTTCCATTTACTCACCACCTTCGCTGCCTTTCGCGCGAGTTAAGGTGGAAATTTTCAAAGTACCGAGACTGACTCTCTGTTTTACGTAGTATAATTTTTTCTCTATGATATTAGTACCAAACCCCATAGTAAAAAAAGCATGTCCTTTAGTGTAGAATGTGGATTTTACTTTTGTTTTTTCGTTATGGTTGTTTAACATTCTTTTTATTGTGTTCAAGGGTAATAATAATAAGTAATGTTGCAGGGTATAGCAATAAAATATGTATAATAGCAATGCAGCTTCGACATACAACTTTGGATGTGTTTTTTAATACAATGTCAATATCGCTTGCGCGAAAATGCCCCTAAGTTGAACAAAATCAAGAATGATCTAAAACAGCATTGGGTATTAGGTTTGAAGCTGTTAAAGGATGATATAAGATTATGTGAACAGTATGTACTTATGTTTTATAATGCTCACAGATAATATTTGCGGCGAGGACGCCTGGCCAGTCGATATAATGTTTATCAAAGAACCACTGCTCACTATTGGCTGGGGAATTCAAAATACATAGTTTGTATAAAACTTGTTTGTTTTCACTTTATAAGTCAATACATTAGTACCTTAAACTTAAACATACCTTTTGATTAAGCTGCATTATAGTTCCAGTTTGAAACTGCTGCAATTGAGCTGCCGTTAGTGGCAGCGATGTCTGTGGTAACGCACCAGCTGGAGCAATCTGGAAAGTAATGTGCAATATTTATTTAATAAATGTGAACCAGACACACTTAATTATGGTCTTCAAAAGGAATTACATTATTGTATAATGAGAAACCAGACAACATTAAAAAAAAACCAAGTAATCTGATGGACTAGGTACCTGTTTAAAATCTTATATTTCTATTTGATTTTGATGACATTAAAAAATGCAATAATCTAAAATTTTTTGAACATTGAACATTGAATTGCATCCTTATAAAGACTATTCTTATTTGTAAAGACAAATGTCTATTTTATAACAAAATACTTACAGATACATATTGCTGTGGTTGCAAATTAGCCAGCCCTGCTTGGTTTGACGTTAAATCTTGTAACTGTTGATAGGGAATAAGCATTGTCTGTGACCCTGGCATTGTCCATTGCACAGTATCAGCCCCTTGGATGTGGTACTTGACCTCTTTATCACCTTTGTCGGTGTATAAGATCTTTTGGGATGAGTTGCTTTGAGCAGCACAAACTACAGGCGTAGATGTTGCTGAACTCACTGTTGTTGTATCAGTTGTTGACAGATTTGCTTGTGGAAAAGTTAAGCCATTCGGCAAAATCATGGACATGGAAGACGGAACACCGCTCAGCCGTAACTGTGTTACATTGACTGGCTGCATACTTGATATATCTACAAACTGTGTGCCAAAATTAGGTTGCTGATGAATACCTAGATGCTGTGCTATAGGAAGAGATGTGAAGTTTGTGTTTGAGACCTGGACTCCAGGTTGGACTATAGGGATGAGCTGCCCATTTTCTTGGTTTAACACATACTGTTGCTGAGGTAGGAGTTGAAGGACTGTGGGTTGGCGGACCGTCATGAGCGGGGCGGAGGCAGGCGCCACGCTGACGACGGGGGGCATGACGGTGGGGTGTGCGGTCGTAAGAGAGGTCGGGGTGGACATAGAGACTGTCGCCACGGGCGGCGGGACGGGAGGCGGCGCTGCGGTCGTAGTCAGCGTGGGCGGCGGTACGTTCAAAGCTGGCGGCGGTCCACCAGCTTGCGCGGCACTCCATTGTGCCAACTCCGCCCTTATTGTCTCTATTAGATTCTGCGCCAAAGATCTCGCAGCAGCCAAAGCCTCAGATCTCGTGTGATGCAGAGCCAAGTGCAAGGGCTCGAATTTTTCACTTTTTAACACAGCTACTACACCTGTCTCCGAACGTATGTACTCCAAGTTTGTGCTATTCTGTAACATACACCAAATAGTTAGGTTTGCTGTTTCTTGTGGCTTAAACTGGGAAATTGAAAATCACTCTGGTCACATGCACTCACTGGGCCTAGAATACGTCCTTTGATGTCAAATGCGGCCGGCGCATTATCTAGGCCTATGTACACTTTATCAATTAGGCCTCCAGACATAATTTAACCAAATATTATAGTTTATTTACATTTATTTCTGTAATTTTTACAAAAGCATCTTTTCTTGCAACAGGGCCTGGATGACAGTTTATGTCACTGTTTAGAAATTTGTTGGATGTTTTGCCGACATTTTGACATAAATTCCTTAAAAAAGCGCTACTAATTTCCGAACGTTTATTCAGAACGAAAACACTGCACGGCCACAACATAAAGGTAATATACCTATTATGGGCCACAAGCCTGCTTTATGTTGGGGCTTCACCTGCGTCTAATGTCGTTAATTAGTTCTCTATTTGACGTAATACGCAGGTGTGGCCGGTCTTTGTTCGCTAATTTGCTTCAATAACATTAGACGCTAGGCGATAGCTCGGACGGCGGTAACTTTTGACTGACACATCAAAGGGATTAAGCGGGCGTTTAGTGCGTTGTTGTGGCTACACCTACTACACTAAACATGTTAAAACACGGTCACATTCAAAAACCCTTTTGAATTAAATGTTAATGTGCATAGTTATTAAGTGAGGATGGAGTAGATAAAATAAGAAAAGTATTGAGTTCTTGAAGGCGTTTTATTTTATTTTAAAGACACACTCTAACTAAGTCGCTAGACGCTAGAATCAAACGTCAAATAAGTGTGGCCACGCACTTAGCGCGTAGCTTAATGCTTTAATTTAGTAAACGCTAATCATGCCTTTAATATTTTTGCCAATAATATTTTCAAAAGACTTCACGTTTTATTGTAGTCTGTTGATCCATTTTTTACCTAATTTTACTGAGATTATTTTCTGGCTGGGCGCCCTATGTGTGGCTGCCATTTGTCCGGGTTTCCCCGGATTTGTCCCAGTTTATTCATATATTCATATTCATTTATTGCGTCATAAGTGTATACATAAGGTGTTACATTGTGTGAGATCATACTTATGGACCCTGTAAGGGTATTGTTTAGGGAGCTGTTTATTATTTATTATCTTTTATTTCTTTTTTTATTACATCTTGCTGATTTATTAAGCGTAAGCGTAGGTACCGTAGGAAGTTCATCAAATGGTTGGACACTCATAAGAAATACAGTGAAATTTTTTTGGAAACCTTTTAAATATCTGATAATGGGTATTAAATTGACATAATAGTCTCTCAGCTTTAAATGGATGAACACTTAGAGCATTCAAGATGAACATGATATTTTAGTAGACGATTCATTTTTGCATTTTGCCTTGTACCTATATTATCTGTATTATTAATATTATACTTAAAATAATTCTAGAAGTAGGTACTTAAACGTGTTGATGGTTCAAAAGTACAACAGAGTATTATTTATTATTTTATTTTATAACTACTTCCTAAAAGTACCGAGAACTAATTAGGGTGCATACTAAATGTAACAATCGAATAGGCATACAAAATTGGACTACATCACATACGGACAACAGCTTGTCGACCTACCACAAAATGTCAAATTTTCTCATTTGAAAATGATCTCTACATGTCAGGCTTAAAGTTGAAAATCTATTGGAGAATTTTTGACTTTCAAGGTAGGTCGACGTTGTACATTGCTTCCTACGGATAACTAAAGCACTTGTGTACCAGAGCACCCAGACCCGAGCAATGTAGAAAAGGTCGTTTTCTATATTGAGATTGACCCGACCGGGAATCGAACCATGAACCAGTCAGCAGAGATGGCGACGCCAAGTCCAGCGTGCCCCCCCTTAGGCTGCGGAGGTTTTGAATTTAATTTGACAGCAGCTAGTCTGTTTTATTCGAGGTCAGTGATTTATCCATTTGGTTATATTTACCTACCTGTAGGCTAGGGTAACGGGGTGGTTTATCCATTCTTGGTAACTTTGACCCAACCTTGCCTCCAAAAAAAAAGGACTTACTTAGTACCTTGTTATATTATGCAAGCAGAATGTATTTTTACACACATACATTCATTTAACATTTTTCACATCTATTTTCAATTTTTTTTTTTTTTAAAGAATATATATATATATATTGGACAACATCACATACATTGCTCTGATCCTATGGTAAGTAGCTAAAGCACTTGTGTTATAGAAATCAGAAACAACGACGGTACCACAACACCCAGACCCGAGACAATATAGAAAAGTTCGTTTCCTACATTGACCCGACCGGGGATCGAACCCGGAACCTCAGAGATGGCGACACCATATTAGTCCGGCGTGCTCGCCTCTCGGCTACGGAGGTCGTCGAAATTATACATGCAAAAATGGTATATGCACTTACCATAAAGAGGATACCAAGGTAATATAGAACAAGCTCCCACAGGACAGCCCTTCATTAAATATACATACGAGTTATTACTGGTCGTACCAGATCCTAGCCTACACACACACACACACACACACACACACACAGTCAACAGCGTTTCTTGACAACTATTGACGTCGTTGGCGTGCAGGACCCGCTATCTCTACGTAGTATTATTTGATCAGTGCCGCTATCTTCCAAGTTTAAACTCTTAATGGTTCTCATCAAGGAATTTATAAAATTACTACATCCATTGGTTATCATGGCTCAGTACTGTTGAGTAAATTAAGGAGGACTGTTTATAGAAGGTTGCCGAGCTGTTGACTATACCTATACTAACGGGGTATAGGTATAGTCTACTACTATACAGGGTGTACTAAAGAATAGGACACTACTTAAAACCACGTGATCAGCTGGTCACATACAACAACTTGTTCTATGGGAGCAACATCGAAATCGATATTTCTTTTAGCTGCTCCATACAATCTTACTCGTATGGCCGAATGACAATGTATGGAGCATCTAAAAAAAAAACATGATTTCGATGTTGCTCCCGTAGGGAAAGTTTTTGTATATCAACTGATCACGTGGTTTTAAAGAGTGTCCTATTTTTTTGTACACCTGTTTATTACACTTATAAGCAGGTATTATGAAAAACTAAAATGAAAGGCTTAGAATGCTTATTAACTTTTATATTTCTACAAAACATGATATGCTTTTTCTATACTGTTACATATATGAAAAAATATAACATTTATCATCTGTTTTTATATGGATTCTAATGTTTAATATCTTTTATCCTCTATAAAATTAAGTACATACCTATTTTATATTTAGTCACAGTGTAATAAAGTGTATTTGTCATGTTTTGACCTCTGCTTATCTACGCTAATTCAGCCGACGGATTTTTATTACTAACACCTGAATGATAAATTTTCTTCCTTACCGTGAGTCATAGGCTAAGGTGAGTTCGACATAGATGGCAAAGTTAACTTGCCATGCTGATAAGATAAAATTTAATTTAAAAAGGACATCTAAATAACCAAGCTCCCGACTCCAGTGTAGCAAGTTAATTCGGCAAACAAATCCCAAGCTCTCATAAATGTGCCCCAATTCTTAGTTGCAGTTTTGCACTCTTGTTGTTAGTTTCAAAAATCCGCGACTACGCAAAAAACGGTAAGCAGACCATATCAGTAAGTTGCATTTTAGCAAATAACAAAAGGGTAACAATAACAAAGAATTGCTGAATCACATTCATACAACTCAGGTGGGAAACAAACTTTCAAAGTACATAAAATTATTATTTTCATACTATGTAATCGAGTTTATACAAACTTAATACTTTATTACTTAAAGTACAACATCACGCGTACGCTAACATACTTATACTAAAATACAGGGTGGTCTTCCTAGTTCTTTCTTGTACCGACTGAGTTTTTTATTTATTTCCTGCTTTAATAGAGGGGCATAACATTGAAATATCATTAAACACTTCTCCACAATAATACGAAAACCAGTTTTAAGATTTGATTAAGGGAGCTAGTTTATTTTGACATTTAAATGTTGGTCTCTCGTAGAAAGTTAATATAATCTAAGTGATCATTTAAAAAAAATAGTTAGAAAATTCAAGTCAGGTATTACAGTATTCCAATGTTACCGTAATTAAGTTTGATGATAAGTACAATGAATGAACGAGTAACATGTTTGTTGCGATTTAAGAACTGGCGCACCACCTTACGACTAGAAGATCATTTTAACTTTTATATACTCTCCTAAATCAAGCAAAATAAGGACGGAGACACACTCCCAAGCTCATGTTATCATTTAACATTATGTATTGAAAAAATATCGTAATTATTAGTGCATTTGAGTTACCCTGAGACCAATAACACCACATAGATCAATGTTTGTAACACTTAGGAGATATATGTTTTACACTTTTGCTTTATATGAGGTAGATGGGTGATCAAACGAAATAATTTACAATTTTTTACACATACCTCAATTCCCCTTCCGAGATTCGAGAAACTATTGTATAAGCAGTCTGCCCTGTATACAAAAATACTAATACATAATTTGTGTAAATAAAACATAATTAATAGTTGGGAAGCAGCAATTTTATAAAAATATTTATGCATGAATAACAGGACATACTGACATTGTTCGCCGTCGTTGAAGAAACAGACAATTTCATAACATTTAATGTACAAAACGCGTGAAATGTACCCTAGTGTTTGCTCGCTTAGTATAGTCCAAAATTTACTTTACCCCGATTTCCTGGCACTAAACATTGAACACATTTGTTACACATATTTATATGCAATCAACAGTAATACTCGTAAGGTCCTTTTGGTTGGAAAATATTGTAAACAATCTCAACATGTCTTTTCACAAAAATAGCAATACTTATAGGAATTTAACAACCTGTAAGAATAAAAAATCTTTGTGTTTAATGAATAAATAACTATAGTAGGTTATTATTTAGTGTCTAATTATTTTTAAATTATTAAAGAATTAATCATTATTCATTTTTAAATTTTAAAAGAAACGTCAAGATTGTTTACAATATTCGCCAAAGAAAAACGGAGTTTTAAATAAAAAGAAGCCACATTTGGCACTTGTTTGATAATCACATTGTTGATTATGAGAAGACAGTTCTATGATAATACTTAAGATATCTCACATTAATTTCCTAGTGTATTTTATTATTTTTATGCTTGATTAGTAAGTTTTTAAAGGTGCCTCATTTTATGAACTAAATAACATTTCTATCGCTAGCATACTTGTTTTAGTAAGAAATGTTAAGACATAAAAACATTTTACTCTTACAAACCTAAAGACGAGTTTCGTGTTAGTCAAGTGTCTTACGGGTAACCAGAATAAATTTATTTGAAAACGCTTATTATTATCAATATCAAATCAATATTCATTCGCACTGTTAGCGTAAACTTATATTCGAAGTTTTGGTAGTTTCTATGGAAGTAATAAGTACTATAAGTAACAAACAAACATTATTAGTAGCTTCCTCTGTTATACTATAAAGTTCATGATCACGTTCGTTGTTTGCAAACATTCTGATTCCATGACTACAACCCTATAGAATAAGGCTTGGTGTTATAAATGAGCGTTGTTCATAAATAATTACAGGGTTACTTACGGTTTTTAGAATGCCTCAAAATATAGTCGTAGTCTTACAGACCAACAAATTTCGCACGTATATCTTAACTAGGGAATATATATCCTGGAGAATCGTACAGAATATGGTGTAACCAATAAAATAATTGTCTAAAAACATATACAGTGTGTATGCTTTAACCGCCCTAGTCGGATTTAACCGAAAATTATTTTATATAACATAGGATCTTTCGACTTTCTTTTAACTTAAAACTTTCGATGTATTATGTGATTTTAAACATACGTAGCATATATTCAAAAATACTTATTTCGTGTATCTATTCTCGAGCTAGGGCATGGCAACTAACATAAAACCAGGCGGTCACTAGGTTAAGACTTAAGAGCCATATCACACAGGCACTGAAGGAACTGCACCGTCGCAATATCTTATGCAAGGGTTCTATAGTTCCACTTTATACAATTACATTCTCAATTTTACCAACGCATATTTGGCAATTTAATCAAGCTATTCGACCGAGTACAAGTAGTTGCCAAATACTAAACGAGTACTGGAAGCATTTCTGTTTCGGGGCCATAAAAAATATTTTTTTCAAATAAATGATAACGTACCAGGACTAGAAAGTTAGTGGGCTTGAAATGATTATATGAATGGTGTCTAAGTGTTACCATCCCAATATGACATCATAAACATAGGCTATGTGATATAGCTCCAAGTGGCTTCCAGAGACTAATATGATTTCACACACTTATTCCTCCTATATAAGAACACACACATATTTTTTTCTACTGTAGTCGCGCACACCGCGAGCAGTAATCATTTTTCGCGATACTCCCGTAGTACATACATAGCGGGGCGCGGCTGGGCCGGGGCGAGGGCGGTTGTCGTAGAAAGTCGACTTGCTCAGGTAGAGAGAGAGGGGAGCTGTCTTTTGTGAGCTATCGAAACGTAACTTGTATTGCGATAGCAAGTTATGACGTCACTGTACCTCACTCAACTGACAAACTTTTAATCGATTTTGTAGCAATCAAAAATTGCAATAAATGATAATATACCGGGTTATCGAGCCTGAAATAATCATTCATAAATAATATCAACCTCCAATTGCAGAGCACTTGCGTCATCGCCTGTGTGATATAGCTTCAAGTGGCTTTTACAGTCGATACACGATTTCACACTTATTCCTCCGACACACCAACAATACACTCATCATATTTTTCTACTGTAGACGCGCACACCGCGAGCTGTAATCATTATTCGCGACACTAATTTTAGGTAATTGGGCCTGAAATAATTACTTATGAATGGTGTCAAGTCCAAACGCCAATTGCAGAGCAGTTGCTTCATCGCCTGTATGATATAGCTTCAAGTGGCTTTGACAGTCGATTCGATATATGATTTCACACACTTATTTCTCCGACACATCTATACGACTGTAGTAGGGTACTACTGCAGTCGCGCACACCGTGAGCAGTAATCATTATTCGCGACACTCCCGTAGTACATGCACAGCGGGGCGCGACAGGGCCGGGGCGAGGGCGGGCGGTCGTCGTAGAAGGTGGACTTGCTCAGGTAGAGCGTGCGGTCGCGCGCGCGCGAAGTTTTGTGCGCGAGCGTCCGCGCGGACTCGTGCGCGTCGCGGGACGCTTCCGCGTAGAATTGCGAACGGCCGGTACCGTAGCGAGGTTGGGATGACCCGTCTACGCACTCTTTGCGGTTCTTTTCTGCTGTGTACCTGTTCGAAATGATACAATATAAAAATGTTTAATAGCTGAGAGGAATGCATCCTTAAAACCTGTTTAACTATCTTAAAATATTAACGTAGATAAATAAGCATAATAAAAATATAATGTAATTTTTTTTACTCTGTATGAAGAAAACAAAATCGTAAAGTCAAATAGCAATACAATTATGATAAATAATAACAGAGAGCGTTTCTTAAAGCACGCTTATCTATATGAATTGCGATGTGGAAAAGCACTTCGTTTAAGCCTATTTGCAAAAATAAATTTGTTTTATTAGTTGGATATATTATCCTTAAAAAATTAAGGTACATAAATAGGAAAAATATGTAAATAGAAAAATCAAAACACACTATTCAATACCAAAATTGTAACACGATATACGGCATTAATAACGCCGCTTCTCTGTCTCACTAACTCGATAAAAAACAAGTCGGATGTTTCTTATATAATTTTTATGATAATTGAAAATAAAAATATTTTTTATTTTTATGGGAGTGTATCTTTTGGTATATTTATTTTCATTAACTAACATACTGTATACACTCTATACTCTTCATTTTTATACCGACTTAATACACACTAAATATTTGGAGCTACATTCTAAATACAGCCCCTTGACAGACAGACAGCGAAGCTAGCATAATAAAATCCTTTCAGACAGCAAAGCCATAATAATAGAATCCCTTTTAACTCCCTTTGGGTACGAAATCCTAAAAGCAAAATAAGCCCGAAAATGTATGCTTTAAAACTCACCCTATCCAAGCCTCATTGAGATAGTTCTTCACCATTTCCTCTTGCACCGGCGCTCTGGCCGCCAGGACCCTACAGCACACCACCTCACAAGTCCGAGAGAGCCCACTCAGACCTTCTTCGGGGTTGCTATGACTGCCGCGCCCAGTCAGCTTGGCCATGGAACCGAAATTCTTCTTAATTTTGCTACTCATAGACCGACCTATGCTGCCTGTTGGACAAAAATAAGAGAAGTCAGACAAAAACCAAAGTATTTATAATAATGCCTAAATTATCGCGACATTGCCTGCCAATACATGAATTGCGAACGGCAGGGCCGGGGCGAGGGCGGGCGGTTGTCGTAGAAAGTCGACTGGCTCAGGTAGAGCGTATGGTACAATAATAAGACCGATCTTCGCTAGTTGAGGTTTACAAAGTTGCTTTTTATACTACGTACGACAAAGCAAGTCTACTTTAGTATTAACAGTAGTATGTCACCATTAGTTTTTGTTTTCTTTCTTTTTGTCCATTGTTGTTTTTTTTTGTTTGCTTTTTTAAGTTTTATATGTATTCTACTTATGTATTGTTGTGTGTGTGTAATAAAATATTTCTCTCTCTCTCTCTCTCTCTTTCTGTTTACGGCTCGGACTATAAGCAGCTGTTTCCGGCCGGATTTTTTTAGAACCCGTTAAATAAGCGATCTTATTAATAAATATAAATAAATATTGGACAACATCTAAAGCACGACAAGACAAGAAGCTAAAGCACTTGTGTTATAATCAGAAACAACGACGGTACCACAACACCGGCGGCGGTGCCATTTAAAGTCCGGCGTGCTCACCTCTCGGCTACGGAGGTCGTCATTTTGTGTTAGTGTTTATGTGTGTGTGTGTGTGTGTGTGTGTGAGAGAGAGACAGTGAGAGAGAGATAGTGTGTGACATGATTTAGCGTTGAAATCACGTGGTTTTCCAGTCGACAAATTTGCTTTTGAACGGTTTTAAATCAAGGCTCGTCCGGTTTAACGTCCCACCTATAATTTCATGCACTCACCGAACTGCTTGGCGACCGAGTTGGCCTGCTTGGAGCTGTTCGCAGAGAGCGCGTCGAGCGAGCGCCGCAGCTCCTCCGGCGCGCGCGGCGCCACGCACGACACGCGCTCCAGGGACAGGTACGCGGACAGCATGCCGCCGCGCTGGTACTCATCCGGCAGTAACTTGTTTATCGTCTTCTGGTCCGGCTCTACGTCCCAGCGGAAATCTTCGCCTGGGTCTACGTTGAATCTGTTGAGGATGTTGATAAATTTTTAGAACTATTTTTATTTTACAGCAATACAGGTAATTATTCCAAAAAAAATTAAAAATTTTTATTCATTATTTCTTTTACGACCTTCGTAGCCGAGGCGAGCACGCCGGACTTTAAATGGCGCCGCCATCTCTGAGGATCCGGATTCGATCCCCGGTCATGTTAATGTAGAAAACGAACTTTTCTATGTTGGCTCGAGTCTGGGTGTTGTGGCACCGTCGTTGATTCTTATTTCTATAAAGCAAGTGCCTTAGCTACTTACCTTAGGGTCAGAGCAATATATGTGATGTTGTCCAATAGCTATTAATTTATTTAATTAGTTTCGGGTTTAAATGTCGTATAGGGGTAATTTCGCTCATTAATAGCCGACAATCGATACTACAATCCCATGTATACCAAAAAGTCCAAGTTTGTTGAGCAATAGAGAGTGATTGACTTTATCAAAAGCACTACTGAAATCGGTATACACGACATCAACCTGGTGTCCCTTATCCACTTCCTGTGCCAAATGATTAACATAAGATATTAAATTAGTTTGTGTGGAGCGGCCGCGAAGGAAACCATGCTGATGCTCAGAGATTAGAGGTATAATATGATTACGCAGGATTGGACATAGCAGCGACTCAAATAATTTCGAAAAACATGAAAGAATAGAGATGGGACGATAATTTCTTACATCCGTGTTGTCGCCTTTTTTGTGTACTAGAATTATTCTGGCCCTTTTTCAGGCACTAGGAAATCTCCCTTCCCGCAAAGACCTATTGAATATTAGCATTAAAAAAAACGTCAAAGATTATCGACAGCGAGAAACAAAAACTGGAGGAATGGCGTCGGGTCCAGCACCTTTAAAAATGTCCAGTTTTTTAATCTTGTTTAGGACTTCTTGTTCGCTAAAATAAATCGTGGAGATAAGGCCATGGTTCGTCGCCTGGGATCCCTCGGAGCTTGAGGCGTTACAACGCGAAGAGGCACTCGATTTTGATGAATCACAGTTAGAATATACAGAAGAAAAGTGCGAGGCAAACGCATCAACCACCCCAGAGCCCGAATCAACGATGGCATCGCGATAATGTACTCTTGAAGGAATTCCGGAAGACCCCCCGCGTTTACATTTTATAAATGACCAAAATAGTTAAGGGTTTACCTTAGTGTCATTTTCAAGCATACTGTTATAATCTGACAATTTTTTGCGAAGCAACAGCCTACATCGATCCCGCAGTAGAGTGAACTCATACTTATCTCAAGAGTCGCAAGTCCTTCGAAATCTGCGTCTGTATTTATTTTTTTCGGCCAGGAGTCTAATGAGCGCAGTGCTAAACCAAGGTGGGTATTTCGATTTCCGCTTGCTAAGTTTAGGAACAAATTCAGTTATAGCAGCATTTAGGATAGAGGAAAATCTTAAACAGCATCTTCAATGTTTTCACTACTACCAATGACATCCTGCCAGTCGACATTATCAAGCTGGGTCTTTATTTTTTCGTAGTCGGCTTTATAGAAATTTAAGAGATTGTTTGCCGCGGTACGCAAATATTGAATGTCGTTAAAATCTAGGTTCAACTGTAGGTTCAGATGTTTGGAATCAAGTTTAGACAAAAGAGAGAGTGGCTTAATTACCATCGAACCGGGCAAGTTACTCAAAATCAAATCAAGAACTCTGCCGCCCTCGTTAACGAACGCATTTAGTTGGTTCAAATTGTTCAGCGACAGAAAATCAACCAAGCAGCATCCAAGTGAGGAAGTATAATTGAAAGGTTCTATGCTTAAGCTCTCCTTTTCCTGCAACCATTGTATAAAGCCTAGATTAAAGTCGCCCAAGATTACAACATTATCACAATGAATCATTAAATTGTTGACGTGATTCAAAAACTTAGAAAGGGTTTCCAGTTTTACGGGTGGCGGCAAATAATCGGCACATATAGTAATATGTTTTACTTGACCGTTGACTTTTATTTCTATTCTTATCCAAATGTCCTCTACTTCGCTTTCCCAGTCATACAGTCGAAAAGATGCAATATCAGTAGACACCGCAATCATTACGCCGCCCCCATCCAATTTTTTATTCATACTAGATTCACGGTCCCTCCTATAAACAGTATATCGAGAATCAATAAATTCGTTATTAGAAATATTAGAGTTTAGCCAGGTTTCGGTAAAGACAATAATTTTAAAGTTACTTAACAGTATGTTATTATAAACATCGCTAGTTTTTGTTCTAATGCCACGAACATTCTGATAATAGACTTCTAACATTTTATACTATAAACAATACAGAGAAATTTATTTAGGTTATTTGAAACATATAAATAAACAATTAATTTATAACCATTATTTTATCAGTTGGTTTAGACAATCAAGGTTTCGTAAATAAATAGCTTGACTGCTTTCATCTTTTCTTGCATAAATGCGCCCGTTACGTATCCAGACAAACTTGTATGAATATTCAGCAGCTCTCTTTCTGGTAGCTGCATGCAGGGCCTTGCCGGATGGTGTAAGATGATCGGAGACGTATACCGGAGAACTGGGACCAGCATAACCAAGATGACAAGTGTTCAATTTTTCCTTTGGGTTTTTCGTGTTGTACTTGGCTACGGCCGCGAGCAGGCAATCTCGTAGGCGAGTTGAGCGCAACCTGGCGACAACAGTGCGGGGTCTATTCGTATCCTTGTTCATTTTCGCAACTCTCGTGATGTGAAGTATATCGTCATCGTGCAGAGGAGTGTCAACGGTCTTAGCAATTTGCATAAGAACGTTGCTTAGAGCCTCATTCCTATGCTCCGGTAAACCACTAATTTCGATATTATTTTCTCTCAGGTGCTGCTCAATCAACGAGATCTTCGTGGTGATTTCATTTAAAGCTGTCTGAATGCTGTCATTCTTATTTTGAACCTCTTTTATGGCTGTAGTTTTTTCCTTTAGCTCACTTCTCATTTCCCCGTACTTCGAGCTTAAAAACGAAATAGAATCGTGAGTGCTAGATAAGTTAGATTTTAATTCGTTTAGCTCTTCAGTAATTATGTCACGAATCATCCTTTGCAGCGAACAACCCATTTCTCGCTGAATAGTATCTTTGATGGACGCTAGCTCTTCTCTGATGATATTACGGATGTCGGCAGTAGTTATCGACCCTTCAAGAGCGCTGGGGCCTGCATCAGAGTCGGAGTCGGTAGAAGGCTTGGGATGTTTTGTCCTTAATGTGACATTAGAATGCTCACCGTCCGATAAGTCTGCCTGATCTAAGTTTTGTTGCCTTACAGGAGTATTCAGATTTCCAGTTTTAGGTTGTTTGTTTCGACATCCAGGACATATCCAGGTTTTTTTGTCATCTGGTGACATTAACTGAAGGCGCTTCGTTGTGATATTTAAACAAGGCAGGTCGTAAGAGACACCACATTTGCAACACGTCAAGAAGTCACGGCTATGTAGGCCTCTATGGCAGCCAGCACAGGTTTTCTTTGGAGACATGATTTAAAAGCAAAATAAATAAATAAAAAAAATAAAAAAATTGCACGCAAAAAGAAAAAAAGAAATCCAATGTTATCTGTCTAGCTTCAATTTAAGTGTAAAACAAAAATCCACTATCTAGATTCGAAATTGGGTACACAGGGTACGGAGCGCAGTATTGAACGCTACACCAAACGTTGCAACGAACCATTTATTGAAATTAGCGATACTATGCAAACGGTATGAGTCATGAATGTAGTTTGGGTCTGGCCAAGATCGAGTGCTAGTAGTTCACAACTTTTCAATCCACAACACAAAACAAACGGAGGGTACACCAACATTGACTATAGCACTGTTTGAATTGTATTTTACGCTAAAACCACGTAATTATAGCAAAATTCAGTTAATCCCTTTGGAATAACGAATATAATAGTTTACAGCACAAATAGATAATAGTTTCAAGCACTTTTACGTAAAAAATCACATGTTTTACTAAAATTACACGGGACCGAGCGATAACACGACCTTCTCACTCCACGTCATGATGACATTTTATCGATATTCTATCGATAGCAATTAATACTTTATACAGCAACACCATCAGTAAAACCTGCCACTAGTACACTCACTCAATCTCAATCAAAATGTCGCTAAAAGGAAACAGTCACTAAATCGCCGATTGCAGTCTGCGATCGATAGCAAGTCGTCACGAATACTAAAAGTCGCAGGGAGGGTAGGCTCGGGCTCTAATGAAATGATTCACACAAAAGAAGAAAACATTTTTTATCGAAAACAGAAAATAGTACCTTACAATTCGAGATCATGACAATTGATGTGTTGTCGGCATGGAACTGTCCATCATTATTGTTGTTTTACAAAAACTCCTTTTCTTTTAATCGCTACGCAAGTGATATTGGCAGCATAAATTTTGAAAACACAATTGCCATATAACAAAAAGACGAAGAGAAATCTTTTGTACTAAATCTTTCCAGGTTAAAATAATTACCTGATCGGCAAAGGGTTTCCAGTCTGGTCTTCTAGAGGTACCCTAGCGCCATCTGTAGGCAGTGGTTCCGTAGGGACAAGCGCCGAGAAGTGGCCGGCGTCGTACGCCAGCAGAATCGGCGCTTTACTGCACGAATCCGGGTCTAGTTCCAGAGGTAGGTAGATTCCACCGAAAGGAATTGGCGCTATTGGGTCACCGCGGAAATCCTACAACAAAGAAACAACTTACAAAATAGGTACTGACTACTTAGCCTCCCTACACAAGACTTTTATTAATGACTAAGTTCTTTAAGACTGCAATTAATGACTAAGTATAATACATTCTTTTAAACTTTCATGGTCACTAACATTAGAATAGTTTGTTACGGGATTGCTACCATGTACCTTATTTTTGAGTTCCCGATATTTCGGCACTGTTGCAAGCGCCATGATCACGGAGTAACTGAAGTCGAATGTCGAATGTTGAATGTCGAGAACAGGTGCGAGAAAATAGTGAGTTTGTAGACAATGGTACCGACGCGTGCAATAAAAGACTGCGAAAGAGGGTAGACCGATATGTTTGCCCTTAACAACTTACCCGCAAGATCTTCAGTTACTCCGTGATCATGGCGCTTGCAACAGTGCCGAAATATCGGGAACTCAAAAATAAGGTACATGGTAGCAATCCCGTAACAAACTATTCTAAGTATAATACATTTTAAAGTTCAGGATTAGGTAATGTCTCTAAAATGTCGCAACAATGAGGGTATAACGGTTGGTATGTTATCTTCGATAAAAGTTTAATACTGAGCAATATCCAAAAAATGAAAGACGAGACAAACTTATTTCGTCAGCGACTTTTGTTGAATTTTGCGTTTGTGAATCCGTAAACACGGATTTCCTAATTACTGATTCTTAAGCTTCCTTATAAGCCCAACTCCAATATAGTCGTCATTACAGTGCAGCCATAGGACGTCCACTGCTAAACATAGGCCTGCCCCAGTGTCTTCCAGATTGGCCGGTTGGAAGCGGCCTGGATCCAGCATGTTCCTGCAACCTTTACCAAGTTGTCTACTCACCTTGTGGGTGGACGTCTTACGCTGTGCTTGCCAGCACGTAGTCTCCATTCTAGAACCTTTCAGCCCCATCGGCCGACACTTCTAAGAACTATGTGCTCCACCTTTTCTACAGCACGCTATGCACTCTTAAGGTTTCTTTTAAGGTCCATAGTGAGTAAGCGTATAAGAATAAACCAAACATACCCGTAAAGCCACATCAGCGAACACGATCACAGGTCTCCGCATGACATGCGCAAGCGCCATCACGTGTAGTTGCTCTAGTCCGGTGTAGTGCGGCGCGGGGGGCACCGCCGCGGCAGGGGACTCCCGCGGCCGGGGCTCCGCTGACGCGGCCACTACCGCGTCCTGCCAGTCGCGCTCCCATTCCGCTTCGGAAGGAGTCAGGCCGGCAGACCGGAGGCTGAAGCTTTCTGACCAACGCCACCGGCGTTTGATTGCGTCTGGAATTATTGGAGATTTGAAATAGCTATAACAAATTATAATGTTAATATGAATATGCCCAATTTGGTTTGTTGACGTACAATAGTCACGCCAGCCACGAGGGTGGCAGACACGCCACAACTGACTATCCTAAAGTGCAGTTGCAGCACCACAGACTACAGTGTTTCTAAACATAATCAGCTGCAGAGATAGCCTGATTTTAGAATGGGAATAAAGATTTAACGACTACCCTAAGCCGATGACGACTTAAATGTCTTTTCAGCAGGTAACTGGGAAGCGTTGCAGAAAAAGCTTTGGTATGTAGAATTGTTCAGTTCTGAAATGGTGACAAAAATAACACTTACTTGTGAGAACATCTCCGCCTTCGCCACACAAAAGAGCCTGGACCTTCGTTCTCAAGGCTAACAATCTGTCGTGAAAGCCATACGCTGCTAGCGAGGCGGCGTGAGGCAGGCAGTTGCCGTCCCCCGAGGTAGCCAAGGGCAGGAGTCTGGGTGCGCCGGGTATGCGGCCCTGCCGCCACCAGTTCAGGATACCAGCCGACTCTAGGGTCACTAAAGTAGCCGTCTCTAGGAGATCCTTTTCGATGAATGTTCTGTGGACAGTGAATAAGGTGTTGTGTTATTATTGGTATTATTAATACTCCTTGGGGTGTCTAGGAAATTCGGGTTTTTGTTTTATTTTAAAAAAATTGTCTTGCTTGATCCGTAAATGAAGTCTCGAATCTTGATCTACCTAAAAGGCGAAGAAGGCAAAAGAGTTTTGTTGCAGAAGACTGTAAGGTCAGTATAACTTTTTATTTCCACTGTGAATAAAAAGGACCTCGTTAAATTTAAACCAGCCAGCAGCAGTCATACCTAGCTAGTATCCTCGACAATTTTAGACAGCCTCATCCAATGCCGTTAAACAATAACGAAGACTAGAAAATTCAATATAGGTTGGATTATTCTGGAATCGAAACATCTTGCATTAGACTCATCAACAGTATAATAGCATGGAATTGCTAAAAACAAAAATTTACAATCATCAACAGTTGTTCGATAGCATCAAGAATGGGTACATGAGCCAATTTTAATTCCAGTTTTTTTTTTCAAATTACGACTATGACAGGAGGACTGGGGAGTACTCGTGCATTGCTAAAACTATTACAGTACAGCTAGCCAACTGTTTGTTCACTTGTTTAGTTTACTATATACTTCCTGTTTTGATTTACAACACTATGACCTTCCACAAAATTATATTCGTCGTTTTTGCTGCTAACGGTCGGTTGTAACGTCAAAAAAAAATTAAGGGGTTATAAAATGTTTCCTTCTCTGTGCCTTTTTAAAAATTAATGTGTCGGCGTCATGGAAGGCGGTAAACAATAACAAGGGTTCAACGGGTGTTGCGTGCGCGGCAATGAACGCTGGCGCGCCGCCAAACTGGAGTGCCAAATAGACGGGCCGTTTTGGTGATACGTCACGGCTTCACCTACTTAGTCGTAAGCAGTTTTAAATTATCGTGCAATTAACCCTACTCCACTATCATCGATATGACCATCCCGCTATGAAAGTGTGAAGGAGATGAAAAGACAGAAACGAATAAGAGTATATCGAATATCTTGCGGATTAGAACCGCAGACAGAGTTAAATATTTCATGATAATTATATAATTACCATGAAATATTCACCTTACTCCTTAGTATTTAAAGTAGTTTATAAACTATGAATTGCTTGGCTTGGATGGCACTTAGCCAAACTGGAGTGCCAAATAGACGGTTAAGTAGTTGCGATGAACGTCGTGAGTGGTTCAATTATGGGCTAGACAGAGTTATTGTATGATAATTAAAAAAACTATCAAACCAGCCAGAGGATATCAAACACTAAAATAACGTAGACAGCAGTTTAAAATAATGACTAAAATGCTGATTATTTTTGTTATCTCTCAAATCATTAACCAAAGTATTCATGATTTATTACGAAGAAGCATTCAGAGGTACAAACCGTAACGTCTAAATCGCCTTTACGACTGCAAATATTACGGTTACCGTCATACGTGGACGACATGACATGACTCCAGAAATTGAGGCAAACATTCGAGACATTTCAGGCACATAAATAATAAACTACGCATAATTTTGGATGCATTAAGGTGAGCTGGAAATTAAATTCTGGGCAAATAGTGTACCTACACTTGAATTCTTTAACAAGCCAAAATTTGACCTCGCGTTTTTGTCAGTCGAGCTTTTACAGGTGAAATACGTGTAGCAATAGCAAGCAGTGTCTTGTTGAACAAGGCTTACACAGTTTTAGGGTACCGTACCTAAACTTCTCTATCCGTATTCTAATAATACGAGTGAATAGGGCAAAGAGTGGCGATCGCTTTGCGCATCTTATGAGACGATCAGTATCAGAGACGCGTGTGCGCGGAGTTAATAACTAATCACAGCCGGCAGGCGCGCCGCGCGACTAGCCAATCACGTAAGCATAATAGTCTTCTGCTCATCTTTCGCCCAGCGCTCAACTTCCGTGCCACTGGTTGTATTATCGAATCTTCTTCTGATTTTCTTTGGCTTTTAATTGGTCGGTCCCTTAGAGCATTAAACCAACGTAGTTTGGACGGCCTATCGTACTCTGATGCTATCTAAACTAAAAAAAAACTCACCTAAAATCAGGGGGGTAGACAGATATATCTGGCAGCAGCAGGATGTGGTCAGAGCTGAGATTGCTTGGCTCGGGCTCTGTGTTGCTGCGAAGTGCCCACACCAGGCCTTCGTTGTCTGTCGCTCGGGAAATACCACGGGACAGCTTCCGACCTGAGCAGAGAGGACAAGACAAGACATATAACAGTTTTTGCAAGTCATGAGACAATTGATGATTGAATGCAATGCAAATAGACATTTGGTATAGCCATTTAGTCTTTTGTTTATTTATATAATAAAATAGTTGCAAGTTGCCATTCTTTTGGGAAACTACGTATACCACCTGAGCAACACCAGAATTAGGGCAGCCTATGATGGAAGGTAAATTATGAATATACGCCAAACATTTTTCTAATTAGAATTAATCGTAGTTCCAGCGTTTTTTGGATGACGGAAATACCTAGACCTCTACATCAAAATAAACTTATTTTTTTACCTTTTTTATAATAAAATATTAGTATCGATAGTATAGTAGATTTTTATTCAATTTTATTGTAATCTCCACTATCAGGTTTATTATCTCAAACAAAACCAAAAACAGTGTTGATAATAAAATTACTTATAATTCTACACAATCTAGATTAAAATTAATCATATCGTGTATCTATATGCCATAAATTACATGGATATATCGTAACCTGAACTCTACATCACTGATCAAAGAAACTACTACGTACATACCCGGAAATTCTTCAGTCAATTCCACAGTATCTTCAAGCCAATAATCCAAATCCATTTTTCTTAGCACGGTTTAATGAAAAGAGTTTTTATGACACAGTTAATAAGACTTACATTCCGGCGCGGGAGTGAGCACCAGATTGGAGGGCGCGGAGTACTGCATCGCGAGGTCTAAGGAGCTGACAGCCCGTTCGGGGGCGATGACGTCACCACCCGCCCGCGCCCGCAGCGATGCGCCGTGCACTCTATCTATAAACAAATGACACACACACATAAAAATATTCCGCTTTATTTATATTCCTTTTCGTTTACAGTCGCACAGTCTTATTGATTGAGATAATACGGAATCACCATTGCTATGAGGATTTTTATTTATTTTTTAAAGTTCTATCATATATCATCATCATTGCAGCCGTAGGACGTCTACTGCTGAACATAGGCCTCTCCCAATTACTTCCAGATTGACCGGCTGGATTGGTCGATATGTCCTAAATGTATCAGATAATTTAATATTTACAATTTTTATGCTAAAATCCTTGAATGAGATAAGCAACAGCCAACAAGTAATACTGAATTGGTAAAGTGATTCTAGCTGGCGCTATAGATTCCTAATGAAAGGAAATATTGTGAGGAACCCTTTGCATGAGCTCGATTCGCATTTAGCCGATTTTTTGTGGGCCTGTTTTACTAATTCATATTGCGTGCCCGACAGGGCCCATAACACTGGACTAAAATTATACTAATAACACCTTATGCACATTATGGTTCAATAAATTATTGAGTATTGAGTATTGAGTATTGACTTTTACTCATGACGTTTACGGGACGCTTGTGAATACAAGTGTAAGGGTTGTATTTTCTTTGGCGAGAGTATCAAACACTCACACAACGAAAAGGTTGGCTATATTCAATGTGACTGAGTCACGCAACTTTTTTCGGAACTGCAATTTTAAAATGTTATTTTCGACAGCATGATTAGATTAAGAGTTCGCTTTATGGCCAGTGATGAGAGATTTACTTTAGAACAAAGCCAAGAAATGAGTCGCGTGTAGGTGTAGGTAAATCAAATCTAAACATATTCTTTCAAACCATTAACCCTTTTAATATATTGCACTATCAGATATTCGGCCAATACTAGTATTTACTAAGTAATTTAAATCCGTAAGAGACGCTGAAGCGTAACCATAAACGATGAATAGTACCTAAGCAATATTGTTTTTACGTCAAACTGCACACAAAAACATCAAAACATGTTTGAGGTAACACTGTTTTAAACCTCGTGAGGATATTATGTCGTAGTTTAATAGAGTATTTAAAACCCACAAAACTTTAAACCTTTCGTGAAATTCGAAACAAAAAAAAAGATATGATGATACATTTCAGACGGCAAAAGTTACAAGCCGTTTGGAGGGGTATAATTTAGGTAAAGTGATTTGGGGGATGGAACAACCGGCTTCACTTTAACATACTCGGGTGAATCACGAACGATGTAATCGTTTTAGGGTGTTTCGCGAACCTTGACCCGGCAGGTGCGCGGGGCGAAGGTCGCAAGTTCGACTCCCAACAGACAATGGAAGAGGTAATCAATACTTTTTACACTGCGAAATTTGGGATGGAACGGTTTTTCGGCTGTGGCAAAATACTTTGATCGAAGGAAATGAATGACACAGGTTCTAGATTTTACAAATCGTTAGTTTTCGTTTTGTGTCTTCTGCAGAAAACTAGACACATCAACAGTTGCTTGGTGGTCACTGGTGGCTTCCATGGTATTCCAGGTGTTAATGTTTTTTGTCAAGTTAAATGGACAATGTGAATTTATCTTGTTGACTATCGTTGGGTAGTTGGATCAGTAGTAATTAGTTGTCAAATCAAATGTTTACATAGGTTTACAGTAAGATAGGTATATACTAACTTACAGTATATATGTCGTAGCCTGATCTTAAAATTAAACATTTCATGTTGTGGCCGGTCATTTCTTAAAATGGTCGTATTTCATAAAACGGCCAAACAAAACTGGCCATATCGTTTAAATGTCAACGTTTGATGATATGTCAATCAACGTTTGGCCATATCATTAAAAAAGGTGTAAATACGTTTACAAGTTATTGGAATTTGATTAATATTACTTTTGGGCAATAGATAAATAAAACATAATAAATATTCTTTATTTGGAAAGAAAACTAATACCTAAATAAAAAGATTTAAATAACCTAAGTAACCTCAAAAATTACGTGTCAAATCCTCCACGATTTTTTGACTTTGCGCCTATTTTTCGAGTGACTTTCATAAAAATCACTTAGCTTGATGTCTTAAGGATAATTCACTTTAATTTAATCTTATTCTTCACTTTCACAATTCACAAGAAACAGAATAATAATTGTCCGCCGCCATGTTGTACCACAATAACAAAGCGACATCAGCGCCTCTACCGGTAGATAATATAACTGTTTAACGATATGACCACCAACGTTTGGTCATTTTATGAAGTAGTCGGTTATATCGTCAAACGCTGACTGATTCATTGATCTGGCCTATCGACATCATGATTTGGCCAGCGGGTAATATGCCGCATCATGAAAAACGACCATTTTATGAAATGGGTGGCCAAATCATGAAGTGATTAATTCTAAGATCGGGCCACGACATATATAAGCCAATCAATTCAGAAAAAATTGACCGAATCGTTACATGGAACTAAGAATTTTAGATAAAAACCATTAACTTGATATTATTTAAGGATTACATTTATAAGCACAGCATAGGTAAAGATCTATGTATTTTAATGTACACCAGTCCTAAATAATGAATGAAGCCCCTTATTTGCTCACACATTGTTCCTAATCGTACCTGCTAGCACAAATTACGTATAGCGGCGGGTGCTGCTAGCTACTAACGCTACAATTAATGCATAAAACAGTTTCCATTGTGATTTTGCCTCCTACACCCACTTCCTAAATTGAACTATGTCACGAACAATTGTTACGGCCTCGAGTGAAGTACGCTCAGATATAGTATCACTAGGGTTGCTTAGTTTCTGAATTTTACTAATATTATATTTTTTTCTGCAAAATTCTGTTTCGTTTCTATTTTGTAATTTTATCCCGTATTATTTTTCAAATGGAATCAAAGCAAAGGTTAACATTTAAAAGCATATTCCCTATTATTTATTATACATATAAAGTATTTTATATAATTATCCCTTACATTAAAATTTCCTGGTAAAGTGTATTTTTCCCCAAAAAAACCCAAACCCTGAGTATAATGAATTCGTGTATATCGTAAGATACAATTAATTAATTTGGCAGGATTAACTACAACATTTTCGAAGAGTCTCATAAGATGTAGTACTCTAAGCCCACATTATAGTTGAAGGTTGTTTTTTCTTGTAAATATTTTGTCTTTAACTGGTCACTTTTGGGCTATCTGAATTTACAGCATTATAAATAAACGATTCATTAATAAATTAATAAACAAGCAGGAATTCTTATTTATGAGCAGGAGCTGTGACACTTTATCATAGCTTTAAAAATATAACCTGTTATTGAACAAATACTTGTATTATTATAAATTGAGTTTAGAGTGGCTTCCACCAGGATATGATGATCTTTGTGTAACGGATTTAGACTCACTCGCCCACGCGGCTGTTTCGTCCCACTAATCGGATCTATTTTAAGTGTCACTCGGAAATCGAACCATTAAGAACGGTTACTAGAAAAAGAATTGATGGACTGACAGAATTCTACAGTAAGTACGTAAATATCATTTCTAGAAGTCTATGCACACTACGACTTTATAGCTTATATAGAAAATGAAAATAAATATACAACATCACATACATTGCTCTGATCCTAATGTAAGTAGCTAAAGCACTTGTGTTATAGAAATCTGAAACAACGATGGTATCACAACACTTAGACCCGAGACAGTAAAGAAAATTTCGTTTTCTACATTGACCCGACCAGGGATCGAACGGAACCTCAGAGACGGTGTTCGCCTCTCGGCTACCGACGTCGTCTTGAGAATTGCGAGTAAAAATGCGATGGAATAGCCAAGTCACCGGTCGCGGATGCTAAAATGCATTTACAAAAAGTAGCAGTTTAAGCAGGATCTGAATAAATACGATACGTACGTATTTATTGTCATATTGACAATTTGACACCAATATTGCCTGCCACACAGCTATGTCGTGGAAGAAGAAACTGTGATCACTGAACCACAATTGCTCCATACTGCAGTTAAGCTGATGTACTCAGCAAGTTACAGCAAAAAAGGAATACTAATAACAGTTCAGAACTGCCAGATTGATTCAGTTTAGTTCCATTTCGTTCACAATTAATTATTTTAAAAGACTTATGTGCAAAACTCTAAAAAAGAAGTAAGTATAAAGGGCCCCCTTTTATGTTAGTCATAATAATATTTTTTAATTATTATTTACATGAATTTATTTATTAGTTACAGGAATTTAAGGTAATTCGATTATAACCTCGACGGGGCACCTAACAAAGTTATCTGTGCAACAGCGTGAAAACGAACAATAGGCGCAGTGAAGCAAAGCGCAGGATGCGATCGACAATGGCGGGCCGATACGGAACGACGCTGTGGCATTTTATTGTGAAACTGGATAGTGCTGGCAAAAATACACATTGAAAAAAACATTGCGTTAAACAACATGAACAATACACAAAATATTTATATATAGGTTCCGTACCCAAAGTGTAAAACAAGACTCTATTACTATTACTAAGACTCCGTTGTCCGTTTGTCTGTCTGTCCGTCTGTCACCAGGCTGTGTCTCATGAAACGTGAATCTTAGTTAGACATTCCAAATTTTAAGAAGCAGGATAAAATAAATATTTAAGGGGGTTCCCATACAATAAACGTATTTTTTTGCCGTTTTTATAGATAATGGTACGGAACCCTTCGTGTCAAGTACGAGTCGGACTAACGACTCGTACTTGGCCGTTTTTTTTGTATGTTTTTTTAATGTCGCTCACTTACTTGAGCGACATTCATCATCTTGAATTAGAGCTGGAAAGTTTCCATTATTAAATCGTAGTTTGACAACTAATGTGACAGTTGTAGCTTTACAAGTTTAGTACAATTCATAATTATTTTCCCGTAAAAACCGACTGAATATCCTCTGGGAAACATCTTAGTTATGGATAAACCCGTGAACTTGGGTTATACATTTTCATCATCATCATATACATTTAACTAAGCCTAATTGAAGTTGATATGACTACAGGAAAAGTGAATCGATTATCCCTGAAAAGAACAAACGAACGGGAATGTATTTTTTAAATATACATGATTACTGACTAGGCAAGCTGCGTAAACACATTGGGTATATAGTAGCATAGCATTTTCAGGACGTAATCAGCGGTGAAATCTTTAAATTGTTTACTAGCACGAGGGTTCAACCGAGGTCTTTCTTGGAACTAATCTGCATTCAGTTCCGATCGATTGCAATTACAAAATTAGCACTTATTCTTGGTAGAGGTTTATTTCACTTAATATCAGTGCGAGAGAGCAAGACACGATATATATGGCTAGGCAGTGTCTGGCATGGCACGTCATAGAAAACATAGTTTGTTTTCACAACTGTTAAGTCTAATAAATGATATCGTAAACGTGTTTAAACAACATTTACAACATTATTGTTTAACATGTACAACAATAATAGACAACAACTTTTAACTCTTACAGGATTTGCTGTATTTAATTCAAATATTTCTTGATTTAGAATGCGGATAGCTTTAATATTGACTTCTGGTCAAGTTTAAGAACGCAAAGGTTTCCACTGGCACCTTTGTTATTACATTTGCTTTTTTTATACACTTTCAGAATTTCGTTTAAGTCTCTTGAAGCTCTGAGTAAGTTTGTTGCGCCGTTTCTTCTCTTCACCAGCCTATATGTAGTCCCGAAGCGGTGGTAGGGCTAAGTTATATTTTGGGACGTGTATAAGTGCCCGGAGGAGGGCCTACATACAGAATAAATTTTTCATTTCATTTCATTTCATTTCTGAGTACGTACAATTCCTGTCGCTAGACCATGATCGTTTGATCCATTCGTGCACGGTGTCCTGTCATACGAGAAAAACCAGATACGAGGCTTGTATTTATAGCCACACCTCGTCTTGCATCTGGAGCAACGACTGAGCGAAATGGCTCTACAAAGAAAATAGGTCGTCTTAGCCGAACCGGTTTTTTATAGGAGCGCAAAAAAGGAGTGTATAATTATGTTTTATTTAAGCATAAATAAACTATTTCTTCTTTCCATGTGAAGAGACCAAATTCCCAAGCAGCATTATAGTTTATTTGGTATTCCAAACAATAAATTTGACTTGTTAAGAATAAACATGACTTTATTTTTATTGTTCTTTCACTGATATCATGAAAGGAAAAATTGGGCCTGTATATAGTAGGAACTAGGAAATCATCAAAAATACTTTATAGAGAATTAAAAAAAATCTTGGATGTTTTCCAAAATCCGTACGCCCAAGAGATATCCAAGGAAATCAGAATCCGACATCTGGCAGACACGATGGTAGTTTTACGTTTGACAGAAGTGATTTAAATTTAATATCGTAGTTGAAATACTAGTGGCCTTATTACAAAAAGATAGAGCGTTAAACACTTGTCTAAATATTAGTCAACCAATTTGAAATATTGACACATCAGACATTCAAGACATATTATTAAGAAACATTTCAAATTGGTTGACTAATCTTTAGACAAGTGTTGAACACTAGTCTATCTTTTTGTAATAAGGCCATAGATATCTTGTGCAATTTAACAATGCTTCTAGCCTTTTTTTCTACTGCGATGACGTTTTGCGATATGCTTTTGCGTAGGGCATCAAGTGGTATAATAAACATTTGTCTATTTAACTCTAAACAATACAAATTCGTCAACATATTTTGGTGAAAAATTTTGGACTTATCTCTTTGTCCAGAATAAAATTACACTACATAAACTATCGCATTACAATCTCAATTTACGTGATGTAATAAATGATAATAATGATAATAATATGACTACACGGTATTTTATTTTCGCGTCACTGGAAAATATCAGCCTGATAATGTTATCGTTCAAGTTCTTATTTCACTAAACCTGTGACAAATAAGGATAAAGGAAACTTTATTCAGCGGCATACTCACTATTACAAAAAAAATACACTCTTTTGTTAGCTGTACTTGTAACTAACTAATAGTTAAATACAGGGTGTCCCTGTTAGTATGAATCAAATCGAAGAGGCGCATAGCGGGGTGATTCCCAAATGTTTTGGCTCTATGAATGAATGTTTTATTTTTGACGTATAATTTTTTTACAAAATTTTCATTTTGATTTTCATTTTCATGACATATCTGTCACACATGTTTGCTAGTCGACCAAAATTACTTTTTAGGGATGGTAGTTAAAAACATCCTAAACAAAAGATAAAGCTGTTCTCTTTGTATGAACTAACAACTTGTTTGAGCTTTATTAAAGCTCTATCGCAATGAAAAAATAAAAAATCAATCACAACTTTTTTGTGGAAAATGGAACCCACATTCATAGTGCCAAAAAGTTCGGGAATTACCCTCGCTATGCGCCTGTTTGACTTGATCCGTACTTTCAGGGACACCCGTATAATCAAAAGTAAAAAGATGTTTTAACCTACGATTTGAAACCTTATAAGGTTAGCATCAGATGAAAACATTAACTTTATACAATCGAGCTCATCTCGTGCTAGGCTGCGGATAGTAAAACTTTTCAATGGCTTCAACATAAAACCCTTGAGTTTTGGCTCATTCGGAGTCTAGTGAATCGTTTTTTTAAAGGTAGGTAATAATTATACAATCGTTTCACCTCATACTGCTTACAAAGAGCTATGCTTTTGTCGGTTGTCTTTTATTTCAATTCTCCTCTATGCCTTACCATCTCTTTGATCTCATGATCCTGGTATGACAGGACACGCAACTCTTCCCATAGTTCATGTTTTACTCTATTTGTAGTCTCTCCTACTTCCAGCCAGCTATACTTCAGTAATTATATGTATAGTTATTATAGGGTTGTAATTCAATATTAGGACCATAGCCAGTAGGAGGAGTAATAAAAGGTAACTTGAAGTAGGACAAGCCAAAGCAAATAATGTAATCAAATATGTTAGTGTGGGTGAATTGCTACCTACGCTATGTGGGTCGAAAATGCGTTTATTACACGTATGATTTCACTTTATAAAATAGCACATGAGCTGTATCGCCAAGTAGGTTAGCAGTTAACGTGTGCGACAGCTGCATTGCACTGAAACATCTTGATATTTAGAACATCCGAAGTATCCGAACAGGTGCGGTGACGATACCTTTTGTCTTCTTGGCCTTCAAGCTGTGTTGCCTGTTTAACCCAAAAACCTGTATTTGCTTTTGAAGAAGATAAAACGCTTACCTTCTGTATGTTTCCCAGCGATTGGGTCAGCTTCCATCACCATGTTTAACCCTGAAACAATGGTATTCAATTTTTAGAATGAACCATCAATCTCACGGTCCACGGACAATCTTTTTTTGAGCTGGATTTTAAAGTCTACAGTATTCGAGATAAATAAAACATTTTTTGCTATGACATCTATAGTCATTTTACTGTCCACCAATATGTTAATTTATCATTCAAGTTTTTACAGGGATGTTCATTAGGAGTGCATTTTTGTTGTTGTTTGTTCAGCGTATGTTAAAATGTTATTGGAGGGTTCCCCACCGAATGTACATTGCCAACTGCGTCATGTCACACACGTCCACACGTGACGGTGCATCGCAAGTATTTTCATGGACTTAAGTCATTGTTTACATCGATGTTTGCCAGTACCGTATTAACACAAAAATAAATACGTGAGCGATAATGTCTCATATTTCGCCCACATACATTTCGAAATAGCCTGTCATGGTCGCATACGACACCAGCCAATGAAAATCTCGACTTTAACTTAATCACAGCCAATTTCCGTATTTAAAAACAATGGAATGGATCTTATAAACTGGTTGTGAATTCAACAACAGTTCTACGCATTTAATTTTGTTTACTATAAGGCGTAGAACTAATTAGAATATCTAAATCAAACCGTGACTAATTCTACCGATCAGATATTTAATGATTTGTTTTTTGTCCGACCAGATTTAGTCCATTTGCTGTTCTGTTCAAGTCATTTAAATGTGTAATTTATTTTGTTTCTTCTACGATGATAGTGTGAACGCACGCAATTAGTTCATTAACGAATTAAAAGAAAATACATTTAATTGTTTACTAAATCTACTTGACCTTAAGTTGTTAATTCAAAATACTACCAGGCCTAACTGAATGGCGAGCGTAACATAAATCGTTAGGGCTATACTGTTAACAATTAGATTGTCGTTCATATATTTTATTACATTTCTGTTAATGCTTTTCAAGATCGACAACAGAACCAGCTGTTACCCTTCACCTGTCTGGTAAGAACCGTACAAACCAGCTTTAGTTCCACCTGCCTGCAGACTATTGGCCAATACGCCGCGTTCGGTGTTTATCAACACTCTTCAATGCTACATTCCTTGCAGATAAGGCATGCGCCAGACGGCCTGGCGGGGTGACTCATAAACATACCGTGAATGGCTTTGAAAATGCGTAGGCTATGCCCATACTATTGTTTTAATACAAACTTTTATTATAGGCGCCTTGTCTGGGCCCATGGAGCCAGGCCAAGAACATCAGTCATAAATAATACTAGAGACCATTTTGAAAGCATATAAAGTTATCACGATTACAATTTGCAAAAAGAGGTACCTACTAGTTTTGTTAGGTTTCTTTGAAGATTCTACATGTGTATAGAGGTTTGTATATTTGTAGACAGTTGAAACAATTTACATTAGGCACAAGGGAATGACTAAAAGCAAGTTTAACAAAACTCAACTACCTACTCGCATTTATTGCGTTAAAATCTAATATTACAATATTTTGTAGATTAACCGGGGGTTCCCTAAATTATGCTGTTATTTTTAGCCGATTTCAAAAAAAGGAGGTTCTCAGTTTGACTTGTATGTTTGTCCGCGATTATCTAGCGTTTGGCTTATCCGATTTTGAGATATTAAGTATCGTAGCCGATTTCAGAGCATTTACTTATGAATGTCATGTAGAATCAGCCCCCTAACCATGAACTCTTAAAACAATCTCAAAGTTGTCAAATCTGTCAATTTTGGTACGTCATTTCATACAAAATTTGACAGTAATGATAATGTTTGACAGATTTGTGATTGTTTTAACAGTTCATGGTTAGGGCCCTGGTGTTTTGTTTGGCATCACTGTAAAGTCTGGAATGATTATTTGTTTTTGTTGTGTCGTCACAAATCTAAAGTGCCTAACGATAAATATTATTCGAATCCCGATAACTCGATAACGATGAGAGTAGCAAGCAGCCGTGACTTGTAGTGTAGCCTTGGTTCATAGATACATGTCGTACATGTAAAAGCCTGGAGCATTCAACATGCTCTAAGTGTAAAAGATAGGTTTTTTTACCTACCAAAAATAAGGTTGACGACCGTCTGGTGTAGTGGTTCGCACTCCGGACTACGATGCCTGAGGGTTGCGGGGTCGAATCCCGCAAGGGACAAATGTTCGTGTAATTAGCACGAGCATTTGTTCCTAAGTAATGGTTGTTTATTAACTATGTTTATCCGTTATCCAGTCGCCATATAGTACAAGCTTTGCTTAGTTTGGGGCTAGCTAATTGGTGTGATTGTGGAAACAATACATTAAATATATGTATATATGGTTGCCTAACATACATATAATTTACCGGTAATGCGTGGACATGCAAAGTTTTGTATAAATTTGTTAGGAAGTCCCATTGAAACTTTAAATAACGTCGATTGTATTTTTTAAAATATTGGGTGCATTGACTTATATATTACTACTTTTTACATCAACGACTGGGTGGGTTGCTTTTCATTAATCCCAACTGCAGATGTGGTGTATAATAGAGCGAGCCTATTCACTTGTGCCTTCAAGGCCTTTGCAATTAAGAGCGAACCCCAATTACCTTTGGACGTGGGGTTTGACAAAGCAAGTTGTTGAGAAAAAATCTACATAAGGGATATTTGCTTACTGATTGGTCTCTATATTAAAACAAGAGAGAACATGGTTATTATTATAATTTGATCAAAACACGATCTTTCAATGTAAATGTAACAAAGGTTTTTCTTTATCTCATGGAACCCATAAGAGTAGACATATCGTTTTATTTTGTTCAACAATTTTTTTTCTGTGACTGTAATGTTACAGCAAGGGCGAGAGTTGACGGGACTTGGTAGTTAGTTAATTAATTACTAAAAGTAAGTGAAAATCACTAACACATTTCTGAGATAGATAGGTGATCAATGCATTTAATAATGGCACACGAGTGACACGGGGCACGTGACCAGGCCCTTATGACCGATTTACTCGTTACAAAAAAAAGGAGTCAATTTATTCAATTGTATCAAAAAATGCTTTATTTATTAGATATCTAGATATCTTTAGTTAGATATCTTGTTATTGTATTTTTAAAACTTTAATTTTCTTACCGTAGATAGGTAAATTGGTATAATAAAAATTAGCCTTTAAATGCACTTTTACACGTCCCAATAATATTTTTTACACTACCACTGCTTCGGAGGCCGCTGGATGCAGGCGAATTCCAACCAGCCAATATGGAAGTCATTGAGGGAGGCCTATGAACAGCAAGGGACTTCCTGATGAAACCAAAGGGCCCCAAATGGTTTGCCCTTGGGCCCCGCAGGGCTTAAGAGGGCCTTGCACAAGCCGTTAGAGGATAACAAATGCGAACTATGTACTGTTATGTTTGGCCAAATATGACCTCGAAACTCGTATCATACCATGACTGATGATTTTACGCTTCAATGCTGACAGTGTAACAGAACCAGTACAGTAACTGCGTTTGTCATTCATTCAGCAATACTTATTTATTTCTACGACATGTTAGAATACTAAGAATCAAAGATCTAAATTTATAATTTGAGTGCCTGTGGGACGCACCGTTATCAATTTGGACTTTTTGAACAAGTACCCGTTTTTGCAATGCAGTAAATTGGGTAAACCAAACAAAAATGAACAATAAAAAATAATTTTAGGAACCCAAACGGTGACTTATATTAATGTAATACAAAACAGCAGATTATATAAGTATTACAAATAAAAACAAGTATTTTTAAGAGGTGTTTATTAGTAGTGTAGAAGATATCTCTGGTACTACAGATCTATTACCTTCTATCTAGTAGAATTCCAGTGCAAGGCAAAGGCTTCTCTACTCCATCTACTATACAATTCGGCTTTATTCAAGTCTTTTAAGGTGTCTAGGTCTTTATTTCTATGTGTCTTTTTGGAGAGTTTCGAATTCAGCCCGCATATGCGAACTAAGTTTCGCACACGGATACATAAATAGATACTATGCACGACTACTACGTGCACTACAAGTTAAGTGTAAGTACATTGCCATTAGAAGTGAAACTCTCACTTACCTAATGGATCACCTTCACAGTACACAGTTAAAGTTCAGTTTATAATGGACCCTAAATGTGTTAAGACCATAGGGTATATAAAAGCTATAGAGCTTGACTTGAAACCCGGTGTATGTATGTACATGGAGTTAAGAACTCGGTTATGTATCATTCAGTTATTATTAGGTGTTACGAATGGTGACCCTGGAGCGTCTTTTAGTAGCCTAGCTAACGTAACAAAAGTCTAGCATTAGGAAGTAATTAATTCGACTTGCCCCGTAAGGTCGACCGACATCTTGCTCAGAATATTTTAACAGTAACTGCGTTGTTATTTTTGTGAAAAGTTATTTTACCAATTATAGGAACTTGCTTTTGCTCGTGGGTCCATTTGCGTAGATGTTGATTTAAGTCACAGGAAAACTTAAAATATTTGGGATTTTCAGGATTGAAAGTAGTTTATAAATACTCAAGTTTATTTACGAATAGATTTAGTTCCAGAGGTTAACCCATACAAAATACTTACATAATTTTGTCTCTTTAAATATGTAATGGGAAAACACAGACAATTAAGCTAATATCAGTGGGCGAGCGTGTTTGATCTATCGTGTGTTAAATAAATATAAAAAGTAGGTATTTGCTAATGAATGACTTTACTAGTACGCAGAGACATAATTTCAAAAGGATATATAATTATTGTCTAATTACATATTACAAGACAACGATTATTAATCAGAAAATTAATGATCAAACACAATAAATAATAAATAAATAAATAACGGCACCGATGTTGAGCGCTCGGCGAAAGATGCGCAGAAGACCATTACGATTACGTGATTAGCTAGTAGTGCGACGCGCCTGCACCGCTGGCCGGGACTGGTTGTTAGCTCCGCGCAAACGCGTATCTGATACGATGATCGTACCGATCGTCGTCGTAAGATGCGCAAAGCGATCTCCACTCTTTGCCCAAGCGCTCAACATCGGTGCCGGGTACTGTATTACGTTTATACAGCTCTTAATTCAATACTCTTGTTATAAAAAGAACAATTAAATTGACCCGTACCAATGGACTAGTAGGCAGAGGTCAATCCACTATAATGTATTGAATTACGTCGACCTCTCGAACGACCCTGACAGACAGGAAAATGCGACAGCCTAACAGACAGGCGCCTGCAGACAATATGACGACTTTAATCGGATGTAAACGTAAACTGGTTGTTGTAAAACGGAGGTACTTACGGCGAGGTAAGACTAAGACTAGACAACGACAGCCCAAGTATCTAAAAAGCAGGATTTTCTGAGATAGTACCCATAACCCATAAAGGATCATGTGTCGTCTGTCCGTCTGTCACAGCCATGTGCTCCGGATCTACTGTACTCATTAATTTGAAAGGTACACTTAAGAATTTCTGTCACGCAAACAGGGGTGTGTAAAAATAAACAAATGAATATTGAGGTTCCTAAGCTACGAGACAAACCGTAAGTAAAACAATATTTGAAAACATGGTAAAACAAAGAAAAGCATCTAATAAGTTACAGACAACAATCTAAGTATAGTACCTACCTACCAACTCTACGCTCTTGTTACGATTCGAATGCTTTTAATGTAACAAATGAGTACATTAGCGAAGCCTCAGGCGGTTCGTTACACAACGAAGTTGTAGCCAAAGTTCTCAAACTGTTAAGTGTTACAGAATACTGATGGATGATGGTGAATGGTGCAGTAGCCGAATGACGAAACGTTAGCAGAAATATGAGAACGAAAATGCAATACGCTTTGTTAATGATACAAATAAGATTAAAAAGGACAGTGTGGCGTAAGTTTGCACAATGTATTATGTGTTGTTGCAAATGTTTTGTAGAAAATATTGCCTCAACCGATAGTCATAGCTTAAAATTCTTCGCAACTAACCTAAAGTGATTATGCTTTGCTTGGACATGGGATTTAAATTAGATTATGATTACTCCATTAATTGTTACTTTAAGGTCTAACAGTTGTCCGTTTCACTTGAGATGTCAATGCGAAGTTTGCATTTCTAGTGTCTTATTCAGATTGCCTTTGCTATTCCGGGACTAAGGTTAGACCACTGTACTAACGTACAAAAATCAGTGGTTTAACCTGTGTCTGGACTAGTAAATGCACTCCTAGCGTTTCAGAGCTAAACTGCTAAAAACGAAACCCCTATAATTTCGTCTTCCTTAAGTTATTTCCATATTTCGACCCGCTGTTTTCGCAGTGAATTTTCATGAGCATAACCATTAACCATAAATTGACGAATAATTATGTCATTGTATCCACATCAATATTCCGAAAAACCAATTAAATGAACACAACATAGTGAGTAGTCATATTATTATTTGATTTTACCTACGCAACAAATATTTCTCGTATTTCAACCGTTAAAAGTTATTGCGTGGTTCCTATTTACTGCTTATTATTGTTGGTGTTAAAACGTACGAGTTTTTCATATCTATTCACGTTTATTATTTAATTTTATTAACGGCAATTGATTTTTGTTATGTATTACAACATCTAGTGCAGTAGGTATTGTGAAAATGTCGCAAAAAAAATTCAATGGCGCGAAAAAGTGAATTTCACAGCGTTAAATACTTTAATTGCCAATTTCTATCATTCGAAGGAAAATTGAAATGCCTTAGCACTATACATGAATTTAAAGCAAAATGTAATATACTGACCGTTTTTTTTCCTATAGAAAAAGAAGTCTTTTTCGTATTTTTAATCCAGATTGCCGTAAGACTAAACTGCATGTCTAACGTCCTTTCTCTAACTAAATCAACTTAGATTAAAACAAAATGTTTTGTTTTTGTTTTAATCTAAGTTTAACAATCAACATTGTATCCCAAATCCCAACCCCTCCAAAACTACCCTACAAATTGACACATACATGCTGCACCATGCATGTGTCAATTTGTTGGGATTGATTGAAACATGCATGCTGATTAATAAATTAAATCACTGTTTAATGACTGAGTACTTTAAAAAGTCATCATTTGATAAAGTACTTACTGAATAATTATACAATTCTTTTGTCTAGGTTGTTCACATTCCGGACAAAAAGTTGTGGCTTGGAGTCCCGCAAGGGACATTTATTTAAGGGACATTAGTGCAAATAAGCACAAGCATTAAAGTCATGAACGTTTATAAATTATTTAAGTATGTCTGTCTGTTATCTAGTCGCCACAATACAAGCTCTGCTTGTTTTGCGGCTAGATAATTAGTGTAATTGTTTAAAAATTTATCTAATAAAACAAACTGTAGATACATTATGGAGGATGCAAGTCATAGGTCAGTTCATGTTCTGTCAAAAAGGGTGCGCGTACCTTTGTCCTTCGTGCTTGCGACCGTTGCTGGCGCCAGCACGCGATAAGTATATAATATCAACATGGTTGGATGACTCGAATTGTGAATGCCACTCGTATTATCGTCAAATAGAAAGTCGGATCGGCGCAGTAATTGTTTCATTGAACTGCTGCTACTACTGAGCAGGGGGTATTAATCAGGTGTTAAAGAAAAATTGCAAAACATTTGATGCTAATGACTTGTTAGAAATTAATTAATGATGGCCCTTTTCTACTAATAGAATCTAATTATTATCAATCCGGTTTAGACTAACCTACAAGTAAACTATAGTATTATAAGTTAACACTATGATATATATATAATAATATTATGATTATACTGACTCTGTAGTATTGTAATTTACCACAAAGAAAAAGCCTTTGTTTTAGAATAAGTTATTAATGAATTGAATTTCTTTTAATGCATGTTAATTGTATTTTCCTTCTAACAAAATCATTGAGCACTCATGTGAAGTATAAAATATTATATCTGTAAAGATTATGAAATGGCAAATGTTATTATTTCCTACTCCAATGTGACTGATGAATCATTTACTGATAACATATCTGATGTACTATAAATATTGTCATAAGTACATAGCATCATAGAATATGTGTAGAAAATATTTATATTCATTTCACAATTTTCAGTGAATCATCATTCATCATAGTATAACTTTTGTGTCAAAATATTTATTTGTTACTTTAATATCAAAACCAATTTAATTGTCAATAATAGTAAGAAATACGTTTTAGTTGCAAATAATTTTCCTTAACTTTAGAAAAAATCATTTCGAATCAGATTGTAGGTTAATCTTATTTACTGCCACAGAGTAGACAGATGTGAAACAAATCTACAATATAAAGAAAATCTCCGTTTACATTGAGCGTCTAGACGTCACCACAGCGGGTGGATTTCAGTGTCACATTTCCACAGCTAGGTGTCTGTTCGTGTTACTTGTTTGATCCAGTTTTATACACACAATAATGTTAGCTAACAGATAAACAAGTAGCTGATGCTATACTTCAAGATTTTAAAAGATCACAATAAATTTTATTTATTGGTATTATGTAAATAAAGATTGTTAATTCTAGCAAATATTAAAATTATAAACACTTTATGTTTAACAATATGTTACTTACTTTAGGCTTATCACAGATACTACAGAGACTTCTATTTTAGAATATTAATAACCAATTATTTGTTGTAGATAAACATGAAAACTAAATTAATTGACTGACAAATTCTGCTAGTTGATTGTAGCATACACTGTATGAGAATGTAACCCCTCAATATTTTTTTTATTTGTAAGTTAGACAGAACAGAAGACACTATTTGGTCAGAAATACGTTTAAATCATGTTTATTTAACCGATCAAGTAAATAAAATCTTGTTAAATTTAATAAATGCAAATACGCACTATTAATATGAGTATGTATGTTTGCCATTTATGTACAGACTACAGGTACATGTTGCGTTGGGACGTAAGGCCGTTTTAGGCGATGACTGCTGCGCTCTAACTATTCAAGGTGAACATATATTTAATGCAAAAAAACGAAATAACAATTGAAAGTGTAACCTGAACTCAATATAATGAGATCAATCATTACGCATACCTATGGTCCCTCAAATATTTAAAACAAGTTGTATTTGCGTAGTTAATATTACGACTGTAACACAGGTGTTTGGTACTTAAGTGTTCGTGAATCGTCTAATTACGTAAAAAAATATTTTATAGTTACCTTTTAGGGCACAATTACAATTCCAGGAAGACTTTTAATCCATAGAACACTGTTGTAATATTAGGAACTCGATAAAATTTCAAATCACAAAACACTTCCGTAATTCACAATATTTACAAATACACCACTTTCTACTGTGCGAAGGAGTTGTGAAAAGTCATCCATAGACACGAGGTTTTGACAGCTGTGCAAAGTGACAGCTTATTATTGACAGGAGAACTAGGGCTGCGCATTAAATCAAAATATAATCGATAGCATCAAGACGACAAAGAGACTAAACATAAATCGTTTGTCGTTCATGCAAACTTAGTATAATCCGGAGCCTAAATTTGGACTTTAAATTAAGAAAATCCTTACCTTTCGACGCCACTTTAAAAAGACAAAATAAATTGAATACATTTATGGTGTTTTTGAAGTCAAGCAGATGTACGATGTGCTGAAACATGGAATAAAATTACATCTTTTATCGGCACTCGTGTTTTGTATAAATATACATCATAATAATAATATACCTTTTTTTAGTTGGTCAGTATCAGTAATTTTAGTAAGGTTTTTTTTTTACAATTTTTGATATTGAAATCACTTAAATTTTTCTCAAAAAAGGAATCAACAAAATAAGTTGTCCCAGTTAAAGTGAATAAAACCCACTTTTTTCTTTTTTTTCTGTACAAAATTGATGAGATCATGGACATGTTTCTAGAAGTAGCCGATTAAAAATACACACACGACGTCTAGGCTCACTTAACTGGCGCTTGTATCATCTACTTTTTGTAGTTACATATAAAATATCTAACGTAATTCTCATATTAACATATAAGAATTTCGTAAGATATTTTATGCTAATGGAGAATATTAAAAGGTATGCTAAATCGTTTGAAACTTTGTTACAGTAAAGCTTGTATGTATACAAATACACTAGTTTTTGTTGTAATACCTATAAGTTTTGATTTTACAGGCATTTAAACTTACCATAAATATCGAGTCTCGCAAACAGTCACGTGACCGCATGTGACGTCAATTTACAACGCTCCGCTCTGTTTACTTCTATAAATCGGAAACTAATTGACGTATCATAGTAATTCACACTCTTGTATTTTTCATTTTTGACAAAGAATATGGAGAGCTAATTTATAAAATTAGTGAACATTCTTCATTTGAATATTCGCATTGATTCACTGTCGATTTTGATAGCAGAACGCGGAACAAGCGTTAGAAGCTAAGCACGATCGGCCTAAGCGTTCGGCTAGTGGTGACGCATCTACCTATCTCTCTGCCACTTTATCGGCCGATGCGTCCGAGTAGCATCAATTTTATCTTTTGTGACGTTATCGCGTAATATTAACGTCCGTAAACTGACTTTACATACGACCAATTTTTTAAAATTATTTTTATGTTAAATTACAAAAGAAGAAAACAATTTATTGTTGTTGTTATAACTAAAATATCCGAATCAAAAATTCGTGTATCAATAAAAAAAATCGATTAAAAATCTATTTGATAATTCATGCTCAGAAGCATCCCTAGTTCCATCCATTGTCTTTGGTTACAATGTTACCAGTTTATTAAATTTGTCAAGTTTAAGGGTAAAATTCTAAACTTTACTGTTTATTTATTCATGTTTAAAAACCAAGACGATGAGGATATTCATAGTTAAATTAATATTAATATTGGATTTGGATGGATGCACTATGGATTTACTTGATTATTTCTTATATGAACACTATAAACACCCTTATCAACTTATCTTTAGAACGCTGTTGTTCTTGTCGATACTAATGGTTCGAAACAATTAGTTGATACGAAAAATATCTATATATGTAATTATTTACAATCTGATTTCTGAAGTCTATCATAAGTCTGTCTTAACGAACTACAAACATTTTTGCAACGTTTTGTTTATATTTAAGGTATATGTAATTCTGTTTTGAAACTTATACTCGTTTTCAAAAAAGATTCTAAAAAGTTGAGCTTTTCCAGATATTTATTTTATTTTACAGGAGCTTACACTTAATAACCTGGCAGCACTTACTCACACTTCCGGATTTTTGTCGGGCGGGCCTCGTACGTAGGCCCATGCCCAATCAAATCATTCAGCTCGGGAAGCTAAGTGTGCGCTGCTAGCTACACAGTCGATCCGCTTTGTTTGTTGCGCGAATTATTTACTGAATTCGAATTTATAAATTAAGGACTGAATATAAATGGCCTGTAATAGTTTTGACATAGTATCAGAGAGACAGTGATAGATAATTGTGTGTAATATTGACTTTTTACTCATTGGTAGTGAGTATTTCGTATTTTTGTGGTGAAAATGACCGCTTCTACGATGATCGAGCTAGAATCCTGGATTATCTACCAGTGTGTCCTGAATGAGTGCCATGTCTCCAGCAACTGTGAGTATATTAATCAAATGTACTGTCTTGTCGTTAATAACCATAATTAATTCAGTATATAACAATAGTGGTACCTACTCTTATTGTTTTGTTTAGTTTGTTAAGACACTCCGAATTAATTATTACTTAACATTAAACTGGACTGACTAAATAGATTTTATTAATGGAATTCTGATAAAAGCTGAATTATCTGCTGTTATAGTAAATTTTTGTTTCTACCTACTCTGTCTAAAATTTAATATAATAAGTAAACTGTATTTAGTCTCGTAATAAATATGGGATGATACTTTAACCGTAGTATTTCTACTTCCACAAATATAGGTAAGATAAAATTAAAACGAACCTACCACCTACTTTCTTAAAGGTACTAAGTACAACAACTCAACAACTTCTTGGGCTAAATAATTAATTGCTATAATACAGAAGCATTTAGCAATTAGTGATAGTAACTACTACCTACTTAAGTAATCAACATTCACCTTAGTGCCCATAATTAGCGAATTTCTGACATTTATTTATGGGTGAATGTTATCGAATTTTATTGCAAATTTGCAAACATAACGACCTCCGCGTACCTTCTTCATTTGTCACTAACTTCTCAGCAATAAAATGTTATTGTAAACTTAAGTCAACTTGTGCATCTTGTGCAGTTAAGCGAATTTGATTCTTCACCATCCACAAATTCGTTAAGCAATAGTTTTATAGCTGTAAGTTTGTATAACGTTGACAGAGACAAAATTATGTCTTATCCTCCGCACTAGGCTAATCCGGTGGTGTACAAGACTACATTAGAGAAAAAAGAAAGTCATTAAAGAAAATAGAATAGAACGTCTTTGAAGCTTGCATTTGGCGGGTTATCGCGCAGTTCAATTATTAGTATCTGCGTGCGTGTGCGCAGCTGTTGCGGTGCAATGAGGCTCGGAGCAACCACTCATCTCGAACTGTACATTAATTATTAAAAGATATTTTTTTATTAGAATAAGATTAAGCATGAAGAAGAGTTTAGTTTGCGTATACAACGTGTACCAAATTCAACGATAAAAAGTAAAAAGGCACCAAGATGGTGGACCTGCTTATGACCACTCGAGGAAAAAATGTCTCTTTTATGTTTTAATAATTACAAACATAAAATGATCCTCCTATTATTTTTATCCCCAAAATTCTAAAAGATTTTTACTTATAAGGCACTTTCGCAAATCGTTGTGTGAAAAAAAGCATGAACACTACCAATACTACAATGTCAAGTTTCCTTTTAAAAATTGACGCAACTAACCAAGATTCTAAAATGTTATAATAATCTAGGGAAACTAGCTGTATTAGAGCCTAAGTTATTTTTATCGTTAAACTATTGTTCCTAAAACGGGTTAATAATCAGCGGTAGGCCAGCCTTTCACCTACGCTCTTTACATACACTTCTTGCAAATGATCACAAAAATTATTGCGTACATAAAGGCAGGGTAGTTAATCGATTGTCTTGTCTTCACGCTTAAAGAAACCGATCAAGGCCGTGTCATACAAGCTTAAACTGGAACAATTATGTTCTGTGACCAACATTAGGCGTAGGTATGTATAAAGTCATTATAACGATCGACATTGCACACCAGACAAAAAAGTTACAGTTGATATTTACAGAAAGATATATACAATTTAGGCGGTCCTCTCGCTAAAAGCTATGAACATTAGTATAAATAGTAGTATTTGTTACACCATCAACATCATTTACCTATGTTAAAAAATAATGTGCACATGTCTTGTCAAATTGTCAGTACTAAGAGTTGGTCGGACTCGAGTTTTATAGCAGGCAAAGCTTAATGGAGAAGACCAGATTCAAAATAATTTATTCATTAAAGCAAAAGCCGGATTTTCGTAAACTCAACAAATGCAATACAAAAAGTTAATTGCCCTGTGTGACATACAAAAAATGCATTCAACCTGACTATGTGTCTTGCTGAATAACAAACGCTGGCTTAAGCATAGGGGATATGCTACAGTTAAAGAGGTAGCCATTGAGCGCGAACATGCCTGCATGGTATCACCACAGATAGTATTATGCACCACCGTCTCGCTGATTTGTATTCCGAAGCGAAAGGCAAGAGGGACAGCGTTTTTATCTATTGAGTAAAGCTCCTTTACTTTGAAGTCCAAATTACAGCATTTGCTCATCACCCGATCATGTCATCCGATCCGATCCGATCATAGACAGACACACACATAGTTTTAAGTCTATAAATACAGCTGGCCGTAAGTATGGCAAAAAATTATACCTTTTGTAGTTAATTAATTTCGAAAAACATCTGTTTTCGATTTTCCTCTAATCTGTTTTTTTTTTGTTTTTCTGCGTGACCCTGCACCTGCACACGCGAGGATCTTTCTTTACAAGGCCATTGATAGTGTATCAGTGGCTGTGGGATGGTCCGTGGATGGTGATGAGTCAACACGCAAAGAAAAAGATCTCTAATCTGATCATTTAGTACTTTAGAACCAATCGGGTGTACTTAATCAATCAGTTGTAAGGCCTGATAACAGCTGTTTGCAACCTTACTAACATAGTTAGGAGTTAAGACTCTAATCAACTGACTGAGGCTTACTCGGAACTTCCTCGTTTGAACTAAGTTTCTGTGCGAGAATGCTGAAATCAACTCCTCTTCGAAGATAATTTGGCAGCTCAAAGAATAATGCCTTGGATGGTTTTGTTTATGATATTAATTTAATTAATCAGTTAGAGCAGTTAGGTACTTCAAAATATTCCTGTGCTAAGTATCTTTTATCATGTCCAATCTAAGCTAAATGTGAAAGCTCTTTAAAGTAGTCGACCGCCTTAGTTGAGAAGAATAATGTGTTTTTAATACATTACAGAAAGGTACTTGTTGGAACTGCTTAAACCTCTATACATATTAAAACTATATATTGTTTTAAACTTTCATGGTCACTAACATTAGAATAGTTTGTTACGGGATTGCTACCATGTACTCATGTACCATGTTATCGGAGTAACTGATCAGTTATCGGAGTAACTGATCAGTTACTCCGTGATCATGGCGCTTGCAACAGTGCCGAAATATCGGGAACTCAAAAATAAGGTACATGGTAGCAATCCCGTAACAAACTATTCTAATATTAAAACTAAACTAAAAAAACAATCATTTATCTTATTATGGCACATCATGACACGAGTACACGACCCCTCTGATTACTTGTGAATCCTGTGATTTCTTTCTGCTATTAAATCTCATCGGTAGGTTCATGTATTGTTGAATTAATTGACGATGAAATATTATACTTAGGAATATTAAATCAAGACAAAACTCTGAGAAACTATTTTCATATTGAAATGAACGTGAAAGTTAGCGAAACTAAAACTAATATAAAAGCCAATAGTTTCGGCAAATCCTTCAATACAAAGTAGAACTCGTTCTCGAATCTCGATCGAGAGCCGTAACGTCTATCGAATTCGGGTGTTTGGCAACTCTAGATTGAGCCGCAAGGGAATATAGGCTGTAGCATTTTCAGCTACTGAAAAATTTGGAATTCAGATCTAGTAATAAATAGAGAGGATCAATAGGTGGCATCAGTGTTATAGGGGTGAGACATTCTCAGGGTTAAACTATTTGAAAAGAAAACTTGAAACCTGAATGGTAAATCATAAAAGTATCAGAGTTATTATTATAAATAAAAATGCTTACCTATATTTATAACTAATTAACTATAGGCCTAATAACTAGGCACATACACAGGTGTGCTATTCAAATCAGAAGATTGGGTAAGTAAACAGATTTGTTCTGTGCCGAACATCTAGCTTTGACAGGAATGTTAAACAACCTCGTTTACATAAACATTTCAACAGTATCTATCTACCCCGCTCAGAGTAATTGAAATGTCTGTTTTAATTCATGCAGATCCCGTATAAGCTAGCAATGACAATCTGTCTGTGTATAGTAGGACATATTCTACGGGAAGATTAGAGGATGAATTTTATAATCCATCTCAGATTCCTGCTGCCAGCCAGACGAAATGAATTGTCTACCTGTCTTGCTTGCTCGAAAGGTCAATTTGCAGTGGAATCTGAAATAAATTTTGTCTTAAATCTTAGGAGATTAGATTACACGGGTTTCATGCGCCAGGCAACATATAAATTGTTGTGGTGTCGAAGAAAGAAATAACATCCATGCATGAGTTGTTGTTGTATTATGTTATGGTGATGGACCAGCAAATGAACTGAGACAAACCCAAGTTTCTGTTTTGAATTGACCAAAATCGTACCTAGAACGCTTGCATTCAATCAAGGCAATTCAAATAAGTCAAATCACCGCCCCTCTACGCCAATCGGGTTGTTAAAAAAAGCCTTTCAGCCTGGTACTACGATTATAGAGGGGCACAATAGTACTAATGAGATAGCAGTGGCGGGCATTGGTTTTATTTCGAGGTAGGCAGTATTGTATACTTAGAAATGAGTTTTATAGATGAAAATCTGTGGTTTTCATCAATAACACACATTTTTTATTTCGAGGTAGGCAGTAGATACTTACACATGTGTTTTATTGGTTAAAATCATCAATCATCGTCAATAACATATATTTATAAGTACCTTCAGCCTACCTTATTTCATTTACCAGGTAGGCACTGCACATATGCACCGCACGCCACTGTTTTTTTTTTTTTTTTTTTAAATTTATTTAGGACAACAAACAATTACATTAATGGTTTAACCATAAATATTATAGTATAAAATTACTAATAATGTAACCAGCACCGTTGCCCACAGATACAATATATGAACTTAATAAATCGTGCGAAATTTACTGTGAGATAGTAATACTGTGAGAGGGGTTAAGTTTCCTATTAGCAGGCCAAGTTTAAGACTGTGGCAGTGGGCGAGGATGCCGCATATTTATTTATTCAATTTGTTGGGGATTCTTCAGCTGGAATGTGGAGTATGGGCAAGGTCACCGCTGTGTGCTCTAGCTTTATCGGAATAACGTGTGTGGGGTAACATCCTTGGCCCTTGCATTCCCGGACGTGTATGGATGCCTTTATAGACGTCATTCCACGTAATGAAGGGACTTCATTTGGGCCCTCGTGCCTCTATCCTTATATAGCGCCCGTTGTAATTTCGTCTGGGGTGTCTTTCTTATTATTTAAGCATAGGGTGTGTGCTCGCAAAGATATTTTCCGTCTCAAATTTTGGCAGTGGAAGAAATAAGATGTTTTATAATTTTGGCTTGTAAAATCATATGCATTGTAAGACGTCAAAAAATAACTCCCTGCTTGTTAACATTGGTGACAAAAATATAACACTTTTCATATTATTTTTTGTTGTTGTGTGATAGATTGACGCGGGAGCGTTTCATTATTAGTCTGAAAGCAGTTAAACACTTGAGAAGCCTTAATTTTGGACAACTTACTCAGAAACTAGGGGATAGCCCTTCATATTTTCAGAGGATAAATGATTTAACTTGGAACTTGAACTTGAGGGGAGTATTCATAAAAACTTATCTAGAGATGAGCTTAGATTTTCATTTGTTATCAAACGTGTTTGCAACATGACTAAATTCTTGGTAGAGATGGTGGTGATGGTGATTCTTGGCATAATAAAATTTGGTTTAGTCCAGTTTTATCCAAATGAAGGTATCTTTAGCTGTATTTTCTATTTAAACAAATAAAATCGCTTGCATTTGTTATACTTTTCCAACTTAAATAGGTAAGAAGTCTGACAATGAGTTCCTTGGCATCGCTCGCAGGAAGGCAGGTGTGGTGCCAGCTGTTCCATAAAAGTAACGGTCGGCGACGCGTGCGCACGCTTCTTATAACATAACACGGTCTTTCCTAATAGTAAATAAAGTTCAAAATCGAGAAGCAGGTTTGCGACATACACTGTTGCTTGTCCTTTGGAATTGTAAGAATAATACGAAGGAAGAGGAGAGGACTAATAATATCTTAAAAAAATATATTTATATCCCTTAAAATCTAAGAAAATCTATATTTTACTTGCGAGATTTTGTAAACAAATAAAAAAAATAAACAAAAATCGAATTTTCTAATTTTGATTTTAATTTATAGATTCTTACCTACTTATTTGAAGTTTAATAATCTCATAGATTTTAAAAAAATCGTATTTAAAGTAGTTTAGTATAAACTTAAAGATTAACATATTAGTGGTCACATTGCCTCAGTATAACTAGTTTAGTATCACAGAGAAAGTATTATACGTAGTATTGTGTAATTTTTAATTATCTAGTAATTGTTCTAATTCCATAACTAAATACGCATTAAATGTTTAAACGGCAAAGGATGGCTTATCGTGTATATCACAAACATTGCATTGTACTGCTGACTGCGGTTGAGTCAGGCTATGATAAATCCTCAAGGGATTGTTGTGAGTTATCAATATTAATAAAATGTCTGTGCCTATATCTACGCATGCGCTGGCACGTACGGTTTTCGTAATGAATGATTAATAGTACCATGTTGGATAATACTTGTTAATGCAAAATGAGTAAACGCAAAAGGAGAATTAGGTAGATGTGTTTAAGCTACTTTATTTATATTGGCCGATTTCTCCTTATATTTGGTACCGATTGTGTAAATCCTACTCTAGTTAATACTAATTACTTTGTCTTACAAAGATTTTGTTTCCAATTTTATTTACTTGACCGTTTCAGACAGCGTTTGCTTAATATTTACTAGGGTTCTATGATTAATACTCGTAGTATAATATAATAGTTATGCCTCATAAGTAAATGTTGTTAATCATATTGTTAACCTCAAATACGAAACTTAATCCAATATTATGACTGACGTAAGTTACTTTACTTACGTGCGGAGTTTAATAAGTAATAGGAAAATACATACTTGTAGCTATAAATAAATTGTAATCGTAGTTCGTGTATCCTACTGGCTACTTAAGGTATACGAAGATTTTTCTATTATTTATTTGAATACCGTGCTCGGAAGACAATTTTTCATGATATCCTATGTATGTATAATATCAATATATGCAAACTATTTACACACATATTTTGTGCTAGCGTCTGACTGCGAATTTGTCTGCGTAAACTTCATCCATTTAGCTAAAGAGCATTGAATAGGTAATCATCCCTCGGGGACGCAAAACTCTCCTATGTGTTAAGCTAGATGAATAATAGCTAATTTTCTACTGATAAAGCGTGTTAAAGTAACAAACATTTACTTCACATTTTGAAGTCGTTGTATTTTTATATTATTTGTAAGATTTAACAGAGCGACATATTTTTTATATACTAACATAATCTAGGACTTTTACGCGATGCATCTTGAAGTTGTAGCGTCAACCCAAAAATGATTTTAAACAAATGTGATTTCAAAGACCATCGTTAAGCGCTGGATTCATATGATTCCAAAGACGTTGTAAAGCGCTGTTAATTTTGAATTGTATGGTGACATTAAACATAAGCTTGGCATGTGACCGGTCCGGTCTGTCGACCGTTAACGTTCTTACATTTTTTTGTCCCCAGTACTACATGATAAGTGTCCGCATACTTATAATTTTGCTGAATGCTTGACCAAGGAATGTTGTAATGAGATTGTTCAGGACCTTTTTAAAATATTGTTCGAATCAACAAACTATTCTATGCCTTTGTCGTAGCCTTTAGACGTGGACTTTGGGAAATTAAAATGCTGTGTTTAAAAAAATATATAGATATCACTTAATTACTTGCTTGAATAAGGAAAAACAGGTATTTTTGTGTATTGTTATGCATAAAAACGATTCTATTCCTAATAAGTGATATTTATAAATAGACGATTTTATAAATACGTGTGTTGTAATTAATATAATTTATCATATTAAATTTCCTCGTTCTGTGTTTATATCGAGAATACTTGCATATTTTTGCCGTAACAGATACACAATTGAATATTTCGTTGGAATTTAACCCAAAATACGTAACATATAAAACCGCATTATTAATAATGTAATGCTAAAACATTCTGTTTATAAAATAATCGTAAGTTACACATGCTTAATTATAATCATCTAAATATGCGCCACACAACTTCTATTAGATCTATTAGATTCAAGCACATAGAGACTCAAGCCTATTTAGAAAAAATCCTTATTTAATTGACCCGAACCGCAAACCCGTTATTAGTTTATAATTAACTAGCAGCCCGTCCCGGCTTCGCACGGGGTAGACAATTATCGCTAATAGTTTCGGCAGCGCATTCGACGAAAGACATTTTAAGACTCATTTTTCTACACCTTCGGTTACATTGTTCAAATTTTACCAAGGATCCCTAATTTTTTTCAAAATGAAATGTAGCCTATGTCAAATTGGAAGAATGTAGCATTCTAGTGGTGAAAGATTTTTTTAAATCGGCCCAGTACTTTTTGAGCCTATTCATTACAAACATACAAAAATAGGTACAAATCTTTCCTCTTTATAATATTAGTATAGACTATAATTTGGTTTCTGCGTCAATTTCCGATTTTAAAGCATTCCGCAGTTTTCGCTTCGTCGTTCGTTTTGGCTTTGCTTTTGCAAGATAAGTTATAATATAAGAGTACCGAACCCTTTTGTGCCGAAGACGAATCACTGCCATACTACGCAAATCGGGTCTTCAAAGAGTAAAAAATAAATAGATTTCTTTAAATTAAACTAAATTAACAGAATTTACTTTATATTTTATTTTATATTTGAAGACCTTAGCTGAGAGGCGAGCACGCCGGACTTTAAATGGCGCCGCCATCTCAGGTTCCGGGTTCGATCCCCGGTCAGGTCAATGTAGAAAACGAACTTTTCTATATTGGCTCGGGTCTGGGTGTTGTGGTATCGTCGTTGTTTCTGATTTCTATAACACAAGTACTTTAGCTACTTACCTTAGGATCAGAGCAATGTATGTGATGTTGTCCAATATTTATTTATTTATTTACTGAAATCAATATTGATAGTAAAATTATTAATATGTACCTATTTTTAGGGTTCCGTACCAAAGGGTTAAACGGGACCCTATTACTAAGGCTCCGCTGTTCGTCGTCTGTCACCAGGCTGTAAGTCATGAACCGTGATAGTTAGAGAGTTGAAATTCACAGATGGTGTATTTCTGTTGCCGCTATAACAACAAATACAAAAAAAAACAGAATACAAAAAATATTTAAGGGGGCTCCCATACAACCAACGTGATTTTTTTGCCGTTTTTATAGAAAATGGTACGGAACCCTTCGTGCGCGAGTCCGACTCGCACTTGGCCGGTTTTAATCATCTTTGTGCATAAAGCGGCAGGTAATTAAACAACCTGACAAGGTGTTGCATATGAACTTCGGCACTCTCTAGATCCATTTCATGCACAAGTAATGGCTACGCACAATATCATGACGATCCTTAGAGTACTTTTAAATGAAAACCCATAGATAAAGGTACAAAACCCCGTAGGCGTTAATGTCAAGGTGACAGTCTAGACAGGCTACTATGATAGAAATTAGTTGCATGTGTAGGTGATGTAGGCAGGACTTAAACCTGTAATTACATATTTTTACTATATCACTTAACTAAATAATAATGTAGGTATAATTATAAACTTGGCTTAAGGAGAATTTTACGTTTGATGGAATAATTTGACGTTGCAGTTTTAAATCCCGCTTGGCATAATTGTGTGATGTGTTGAATATTAACACTAACATAACATTTCTACCTGAATCTAGTTTTCTGTTGGCCATAGACAAGCTCTCATTAACCCGACTTCTTACCCTTTTAAAATCCTCTCGTTCAGTTCGCGCACACATGTATCATGGGTCCATTGTTAAACAATTAACTTTTATTCCCGAGCATACGGGTTAGTCCTTTTAGAAATACTTTAAATCACCTTACTTCTAACTGTGTGGTAAGGAGGAAGAGGGACTGAAAGGGATGGGATAGGAAAGAAGCAAGAAGTATGCTGAAATTCCTATTTCGGGTGCCTGACTTCTGAAATTCTTGTTTAATCATCGCAATTAACGAGAGAAACCTCTCAATATGGGACCCAATACCGCATAAAGGCAAAAACAAGTTTACGCGTAACAGTAATTATAACGGTCGCAGTTTCGGACATGCGCTTGCGCACCGGATTCTGTTAATTCGTTTTTTTGAATGCGATTCTTGGAAACGGCCTGTTATTGTCACTTAAACGCCTGAGTCAGGTTAATTGTGAACTTCCTATATTTAGGAACACGAACATATAACTACTACTCCTACACTAACACCATCCATTCCTTAAATTTACACTTTTATTGTTTGTGCAATAAAGCATAATTTTTCTAATAATAATCCAAAAAAATATTCGGAACTTGCTAATTATAGGAACACGAACATATTACTACTACTCCTACGCTAACACCATCCACTACCTAAGGTAATCTTGAAGAGGAACCTTAAATGAACACTTTTATTTTTGTGCAATAAAGCATTTTTTATTTATTTATTAATCTATAAATAGTGTTAATTAATTGTATTATTGTTATGCAGACTTCATTGTCATACATACCTACTCTAAATCGAAGCCGGCATGTAAGTTAAGTAGTGTATTGGTAAAGTAAAAAAATAACAAATTTATTTTTAGCTCTTTTGCTCTCAGATTTTTCCAGCAGTTCTCTACGTATTTCGTGGAAAATTTTACCTAGACTCATTTTTCTTTTTATGCAAAGTTACAAGCGAGGTAATCAAGATAGATCTCATCCATTCATCACTACACGTGCCTCCAAAGACCTTCGTATCAACGAAAAACAGTGTTCAGTGTCGTATTCTGTTATGAAAAGAGTCCATGCTCTCGCAAATTACCCGTTTCGTCTTCGACGATAACAAAGAAAAATCCAAAAAATCATAGCAATGCCGTGTTAGTATAACGTAACAATAAGTGGCTACGAAGGACGGGATACTCTGAAAATATTAACAAAAAGGATTCCCTGAAAATACTAAGAAAATTATCGTCGAAGACAAAATTTGTCTTGTCTATTGATAAAATAACCGATGCGCGCATGCTAGCCCTGCTGGTTACACAACGAGCAACATGATAAGGCTCCGTCGCCGCAACACCGACTTCGTCGCCAGCGATCGGGTTACTTGGGCCTTGATTGACGCACTGTTCCGCATTGCTAGAAGTTGATACTCCGAAACAATTGATAGGCTATTCCGATGGGAAATCGGAAACTGAGTTTGGATAATAGGCGTAGTGTTCCGCCAAACTGCGGTCGATTGAAAGTACCTTCGGGATAATTCTGGAGCACAAATAAACACTGCAAAATCTACCTACAGCCTATCTACCTACCTACCTAATCTTTTATCTTCTCAAGTTTTCTGGACTTTCAGAAACGACTTATTGCTATCATTGAACTGTTTCCTTGTTCCTAGCTACTCATTCCTTGAAAAGCTATCTAGAAAGTATTATACTATTATTTGAATACTATCTGCAATTATTTTAATAATATCAGATTATCCTGTTTCATGATGTCACCCTGGAATTACTTTAGCAATTTCAAAACACTTAAGTGAAAAGTCCCTTTACTTTTTAAGGCAATTATTTAGAGTCTCGCAAACACTTTCCTTAACTTTGTGCAACATTAAATTCATAAGTAAAAGTCTAATTGAATGGCTGCGTCATTCGTAGAACGTGATTTTCCTGTAACCTGTTTTCTTTTATTTTCTTTTCCACGTGTTTCTATTTCGGACCTTCTAAAGGTTGTGTAGCAATGAGGGGCTCTTCGTGCGAATGGAATAATTACTGGGACCTTTGGCTGAATGTGGTAAACTTAGAAATATAAAACCGGCCAAGTGCGAGTTAAACTCGCGTGGAGAGGGTTCCGCTCAATGCCAAAGTCAAATGTGTTGTGAACCTTATAACGAGCCCTTTCATTTGATATATGACACAGTAAAGTATGCAAAACAAAATTTTATGACGGACAGACAGACGCACGCACGAGTGTTCCGTTAGGTTCACTTTTTTTGTACAGAACCCTAAAAAAGGTTATTGGTTTTTTAAACTTTCAGAATAATCCTATTGAAATTTTAAGTGGTTTGTAATAAAAATAAAAACAATTACCCTATGCTTAGTAAAATTTATCTCATCTACGTGGCATTCGTACGTTGCGTTGCTTCGGACAGCACGTTGAAAATTGGCCCATATTGGCTAATATCGCTTGATATTAATAGTAATCTTAATCTAGCTGCCTCAAGTTATATTACATCTGACTGTGAGTGAGGTTAGTCACTTGCTTAAAGACATTTCACACTCAATCCGCATAAGGTTCGCCTGGAAGATGTCCAAACCCATTTCATAGTTGAGGTGATACCCGTGCCCTGATGGAATGTCTATCGGCTTAGTTTACGTTTACTAGCCTGTCCTTAGTACTGTCTTATATTACAGATCACTATTGGCTTTTTTCAAACTTCTGAACTTCAATAAAGATTTTTAAGAAGCGCTACTACTACTAACTACTTTAAGAAAGATTTGTAGGTAAACTAAACTAAATCCTCATGAATGTCTGTAGATTAAACGCATTACCACAACGGGTTCGGGTTCGAAATAACATCAAACAAATTTGACACGATGTGTCACGACTGCTGCGAGGCGAGTCGACAGGGAGTTGAGGAAATGTCGCACCTTACATGTTAGTCAAAATCCATGGAAAATAATAAGGATATGCAATTATTGCTTAGTTTGCTTAAGAATTGATATGGTAAATCGAAGAAAAGTGAAGCAGTTCTGATACCTAAAAAGACGTCAGTCATGATTAATCGACCATCACGCTGACAAATAAGCTATTTATAGCCCAGTGATTCCAGGTCACTCAAATTGCTATAAGAGGGGCTTTGCTCGGTATACCTTTATATTATGAGGAGAAACGAGCTTCCTTCTCTATTAGAAAACAAAAACGACTAAGATCGAGAAAGAAAGTATTAGGTTAAGCTCCGGGAATAAAACACTTTAAAACCGTTGTTGAATTCGTCTAATCCGTTTCATTTCAATAACTTCATCTGATTCCTTTATTTTTAAGTCATGGGAATTTCTCCGTTCCGCTCGATACGCTAAATTCAACGCCGTCGGAACTTAGTAACTATAATAGATATATTAATAATCTGGCTGGCTTCCTAAGATTAAATACATCCGTACTGGAGTAGGCAAACATCTTTAACATGGTGTCTAGTCTAGTCAAACTCAACGAGGTATGTCTCGGACCTCGGTAAATGTCAGTATCAGGCTACGATCTGATATTCTCTACTTGCTTGCGCGGTAATTATTGTTTTATATTACAGGATGTGTTTTGATTGGTATTATTATGCATGTTTTGATAAGATCTTACCGGTCTTATTTCTCTAGTTAGATCTTAATTAAAAAGGTGCGGCTGCATACTGATGAAAGTGGCGTGAGTATAGTCTGATAAGTGATAAGAATCTTAGTTTTATAATATTGTGAAAAAGATATGAGAGTTTAGAAATAAACTTATTTAGGCAAGTATTTATACTCGTGCGACAACTTTCTAAGTTTTATTGCCGTTACTAAACATCAAGGAATCAGATAGTGAGTTCGATTTTCTGAAGTAATTTTCTCTGGTTTAAAGTTTGTCTCTTTGTCATCTCAAAGAAAGGAATTATTAAGCGACTATTTTTTAATATTAGCAAAATGACAGTCTGTTTCAACCAGCCTTCAAGTTATTTAAGTTTTAATTTATAGTCTGTCTTGTTTCATTGATTTATTAGGAGAGAAAAGGATACGTTACTATAGAGTTATTAAGTTTATGCACAAAATTAGGCCCTCTACATAAATAATAAATTTTCTATAAGATTAGATAGAAGTTGTAGTATGTGAAATGTCTATATACTTATTCCAAATTGATTTCATAAGTTGATTTAATCTGAATATTTTAAAAATAAAGTTATTCGCACTTAGGTCCTGACATGATTCTACACAGACGCAGGTATTCGCTAGCGAGATAATACTTTTAACTTATTATTTTATAATTAAAAAAAATACCGTATGTGATGAGTATCTGTCGTGGAGCTATTGTCCCAGCATGGCCCACGTGGTGGCTTACGAAACCCGACATATCTCTACAGTCACACTGTTATTGTTTTGCGTCTCTCACGATTTTACCCGCGAAAGCGGCGTTGATACATTTTATGATTATTGTTTCATATACCCACAGACAACTGTTTCCGCCAGCTCGTAGTTACCTACATGACTGCATTTACTCGCCTAATGATAGATAAGCGTAAATGGGTAATGGGCGAAAGTTTTAATTGACATTTAATTACGGATCATTGATTATGCGCTGCTTTAAATTTAAAGTAAGTAATCACTAGTTAGGTGGTATTATAAAAATGACAATTTAAAATTTTATTCAAGCTGTCTGCAAGAGAGCGATGCCGCGATGGCGTGATAGCAAGGTACTTAATTATTTAGGTATGCACGACATTTCACTAAAATAATTAATATTATAAGTGCGGTTGTGGGAGTTCAACAATAATTTGTAAATATTAAAACTCGCCGTAATAGTAATATTCATCATATTAACGACAGCATTAGTAAATTGGCTTTGGGAATCGCAGATTATATGCTTTAAAAATGATTTTAGCGATCGATGGCAATGAATGCAATGTCAGAATAAATTGTATGCCGAAGGTGCAGCAAAAACAGATGTTTTAGCGACAGCTTGTGTCAACGACCCCTATATTTAAAAACATAATACCGGTTGCAGGTAATCTGTTAATGCCAATATAATGCTTATTCATCGGTACGCTAACTCGGACACGGTGCGACCGGTTGAATATACGGTAGAACGTTCTAACGCATTTGATTAATTTATCTCGCTTCGTTTACACCAAAACGATTTGTAATCGAGAATGTCGAAAATATTCTGCCATTCCTCCACGGTTGGTTTGCGCGCTCATGTAAATTAATTCTAATGGATTGTTTTAATTATTTTTCTGCTCTTATAAGGTTCCTGTTGGTATAGAAATTGCAAAGCAGTCCGTTAGTTTTGCGATAACATTTCTTTGGTGCTATAAGTACAGCAAACATGATAGGTACTTTCAGTAGGATAAATTTTGTCTTAAAATTCAAATAAGTAGTATAATATTGTTACATTTTATAAAATAAACCCTTGAATTCGTTAAATACTTAGTTTACAACACAAATAAACTGTTTTTAAGAATGCCTGAATGAAGATTTATATTAAATCCTTACCCGGCAAAGCGTATAGAAACCTTGTTCCGGTGTGATATAATCGACCATAGGTAAAGGTGGACGACATTATGCGACTTAGAGGCGCGTCCTGTGATCAAAGGATTCCCTACACACACTACATCGATGTACACAATGCACAATAAGGAATTCAACCATTCTGCGTTTATTCGCTTCTCCATGGCGAACGTGTATTATAAGCAAAGATGTTTTTTAAAACACATGCAATGCAAATGTCGTATCATCGTATGATATCGTCGACACAAGATATCGTACGTACTTGAGTTAAATTGTATTTTAGGAGGTTTTTTTGCTTGTTTCGGAACGTAAGATACAAAAGACACTGGCACTTAAAACAATTACCGTAGAAACTTATGTTTTAGTCGATAATAATATTACATTTCCCTTCATGCCTTTTCATTATAATCTTATCGAAGCGGTGTCAATGGATACAAACGCTTTTATGCAAATAGTATTTTATCAGCCGTAATTCAGTTAGGCGTATCTTTAGATAGACATGTGCGTTTTAGTGTTCGACATGGTTTAACACATTGAAGACGGCAAATGTTACATTACAACTTACTTTTTGAACCGTAAAACAACGCCTCGAGATAAAAAATCTTCTGTCTGTTAAAATCTACATAAATACTTTTACGTTCGTAATAGACACATAAATTAGATCCAATAAATAAAGCCATTAGCCAGTTTTAAAGTTTGACAAAATTCATCAAAAAGATAACATCGACTATTATGTTTACTTAAAAGTAAATTTTAAATGGTACTTGTCTACGATTACGGTTATGATTAAAGATTCAATGCAGCGTTTTTATGTAAACTTGAATATGTATTACGATCTAATATTTGCAGATGTTTATGCATAACAATAAAACATTATGCCTGCCGAACTAAAATAAGTTATTTTGAAACAAATGAACGAATCGGTGTCACGTTACAAAAAACATCGTATGTTTTAACCACAGACTGACTCACCCGGTGGATTCATCACTCAACATGTGTGGATTAAAAAAAAAATATCGTCTTCATTTTTAATTGTCTTTTTAGGGTTAACTAACATGAATTAACAAGTAAAACTTAACAGATTGTTTTGGTTGTATCAAAACAGGCAACTAAACAATGGTTTACCAAATGTGCTGAACTTGAAGTACCTCGTAAATAAAACGTACCTGGAAAATTCACGGTGCTCTATCTTGTCTAAATCATAGACAGATGTTTGTATCAACACTCTTGGCGCCGTTTTAACTGTTCGTTGTTTTCCGAACCAATCGATACAAATCATTCTGAACGCGAGAAAATTCGCAGTAATCATTTACAAAACAATTAATCTCACTCAATACTCGGAAGAATACATTCGGCTTCATTTCCATGCTATTCAATTCTCGCTAAAAACATACTGGCAACAGTAATCGCATTTAGATTTTTAACTGACTGCATTTAAGGAAAGCAATATTTCCGATTTCTTTAACTGTGAGCTCGTATGAAGCTTAAATGACTTGAAGAATTTCGGCCGTTCTTTTTAATCATCTTCGTCTCGGAGGTTTCAAATGTGCCATTATTTAAAAAGGCAGTTTTTTGTTTTTTTATTATGCACTACATGCTTATCCCATTCCAAAGTAGGTAATTCGTAAAAAACACGTTAGAGTAACAGGTAAAGTTCTATTAAGTCATCAAGTGAGTCATTTGCCCGAATCATCGCGTTTGCTTGTGTGACTGTTATCTTGTGTAATTCTTGTAACCACGCTAAATGGCGGCACGCCCATCCTAAGTAAATGATAATTATTATATCAACAAATGTTTCGATTAAATCACAGTTAGTCTTACTTAAAAACTAGAGTTCTAAGGCACTTTTTGGTTTTCTCGTTGTTTTTATTTTGATCAAATTTTTTTGTTGGGGTGTTAATAATGTTATTTGTACCGTTATTAAGCGTTAACGAAAATCGTCGAGCCATAATTGGTAATGTTGTTAGTCATAGATTTTAGAGCAAAACTTGCTTTCTGCCTTCGACTCAATGGTGCTTCTATGGAATGCGATCAAACTCTATCAATCTCTACGTCTTGTTCTTGACTGCTCTTCGCTCTACTTAGGTCCTCTTTCGTGCAGGTAGAAGATTCGTTTCGTTGCTGGAATCTATTTGATGACCAACAGTACCTAAAACATTGGTCACAAATCAAACTGCGAATAACGCAAAGCAAACACAACAATGTTAGTAAGAGATGAGCAGGTCCCTTGATATCGACAAGTGGGTTAATGGAAGGCTGAATAATGATTAAATTCCGAAAACATTTTGTTATTTAACATATATTTTTTGCGGTTACAATTGATTAATGACTACAATGTTTTAAAGTCGAGTTCAATAAACCGTCGAACACAGAAACATACTTGGTTTGATTGATTTGGCAATTAAAATAACACCTAGTGAACAACAATCGTTAAGTTTTTGTTATTCTAATGTTGGACAACATCAATACATTGTTCCCATGGTAAGTAGTTAAAGCACTTGTGTTATACAAAATCAGAAACAACGATGGTACCACAACACCCAGACTCGAGACGTTTTAGAATAGTTCGTTTTGTACATTGCCCGAATCGAACCCGGGACCCTCAGAGATGGCGACGCCAAATCCGACGTGCTCGCCTGTCAGCTTCAGAGGTCGTCATTGAGTATATTTGCATAAATATTTCGCACGGCACGGCGGCGTGAGGTTAAAGAAGGTTAATTTCTTATTTTAATGTAGAGAACGAATGTAAATTAACAAACATAAAAACATGTCACTCAGGCCGCGCCCATAAGTGGATAAAAAGCAAAAGCCCGTCGAACGAACACGTAATAATAAAAACAAAAACTTGCTTCAAGAAATATTATTTCATTTTTTGCTCGAAAAGAGGTAATGCGCAAGAATTGACTGACGACACTGAACGTCGGAATATACGAATATTATAGTCACGTACGTAGTTCTGACATACAATTTTCCAACATAGAATGTATATAACGAATTGCCAACGTGTATTTATTCTTTCCGGGTATAGTTTTCATCCTACATTGTAGGTAGATTAGTGAGTTTTACCTCATAATTAAACTGTATCAACATTTTAGGATTTTTTCGGTACGCAACCATAAAAAAGGATCTAGTACCAGAGTAATATTACCTATTCTAGTACTATTTATAAAACAATCCGACAATGGCAGGCGAGGTTAGATAGTGCAGCGGAGGGGCTAAGCCGAAGCGTTGCATTGCATACGGTGTCAGCCACAGGCACATTTTCTTTTTTTCCCGTGCCAGCAGCATCCGCCCTGCGACGCGTACCCAGATAAAAGGATTTTAAATATAGAACGAGGAAAACGATAAACCGCAAAACGCTGTAGGGATCCTGCGCATCGTAAACAAATGATTTAGAATAGAAGGATGCGTGACTGTGGTAGTCTATTTATTGCCTAGTATGTGTGATTTATCTTCATCATAAATGAAATATACATTCATTTCAATTTTCGTAAACTATTTTCTATATATATTTTGTTTTCTTTGTTCTTTTTACCCCTTTTTTGCTTTACTTTTTTATTTGATGCTTTTTTATTTATGTTTCTTTGTTTGTTTCTTTACAGAAGCTGATCGTCTAGAACGCATAGTTAACCCTCGTGTTGTTTTTGTCTTTTCTCCATGGTTTCCTGTAAGTTTTATTTTTATTTTCTTATTTTGTTGCCTTTTTGTTTTATTTCTATTTTTTGTACTAACATGTTTATTTAGAAGACTTATCAAAAAAAATGTTACTTACATAGATACTATGACCGCTGGATGCAGGTCGCCTCCGACCGGCCGATCTGTAGGTCACTTGGGGAGGCCTATGTTCAGCAGTGGACGTCCTGTGGCTGCAATGATGATGATGATGATAACATAGTTAATAACTCTTTAAATTATAAACCTACCTTCGTTATAAACCGAAAGATTAGTTCATTGATATAATATTAAGGGTACCGAAAGTTATACAAGTATAAGTTAAAATGAAATCGAAGATAAATGTATCTTCGATTTCATTTCTCTATAAAAGATTGATCTAAAACTTTGTAAGAATTTAAGTTCCCGATAAAAGAAAAACTATTAAAACATGAATTGACAAAAACGTTTGGTTCTTTGCTTCGAGGCACTTCAAGATCGAATAAAGGTAAAGAGTTGAGAAATCGATAGCAAATCCATTTAACTTTCCTGCTTCTATTTCGCCGAACTCCCGAATAATTTGGTTGTTTATTCCAATATGTGAGTTCAAGGGTTCGTCGACTCAATGTGACCCTCGTTATTTTATTGCGCACATACCGAAGCATATAACGAAGATAATCTGATCTAAGGTTTGACACATGGGAGCGATAGGTGAATTGACGTGGACCGCTCGCCCGAACGTGATGGATCGCATCGGTATGAAGTCAGCTGGTGCGCAGTTTGTTTTTGATTTGATAGCTTCTTGCCTTATGGCCACAAAGCCGCATAGCCATCTACATGTTACTCAAATATAGACAAGCTTGTTGAACGACGATGCACGATATCAAAAGATATATGCCTCTCTGTCTTTTTCGACCAAAAAGTCGCGCTCTGTTGCACATTCATGGCAAAAATGTTTCGCGTTACGTGTTGCCTAATGAATTTCTTTAACAATTGCCAAAAAACAAACATTTCTGTTTAGACCACTCGATCGGTATAGATTTTATTAATTTGTGCTATTAAGTTTTAAAAATCAAATATTTCCAAATAAATCTTGTGGAATATAGTTGCATGCATAATTATCTGTGTACTGTGTTAAGAGTCATTAATAAAAAAACGCCAATTTGGTGAGGAGCGAAACAAGACTCTTTAATCGTAATTCCTTAGGGAACCACGTACTACAGTCAAGACGTGGTCTTTAACATGACTTAATTAAACACAGAATTAAAGCGAGTTAATCAGAAAAACGCCATAATTCATTAAGATTCGCGTCGCCTCCGCCCGGGTTTATAACCTCCTTTAATTTACGTTCGAGTTAGGGCTGCCATGCTTCAAGGTTCCTAAGTCATTGGCTTAAAAGTAACATTTGGTAAAAATATTTATGCTATTTTGTTACAAAAAATATCTTCATTTGAAAAGCAAAAAATGAAAAGATTTCCTGTCCTTTTTTCCTTATTTGGAATTATTCTACTATGGGCGGGAATTTCGCTTGACAGTTGATTTTAAAATTTGGCCAACACCACGTTCACCATAACAGGTATCTATTCAAATAAAAAACTTATATATTTCTTATACTCCTGCTTAAACAATAAATGTGAAAGTTTTTGTCTGTTCGCTACTCAATAACGCTTTGCAGCTAAAACGAAATAGTGTAAAGTCACAAGTATTTTTCATAATTAGACAGTAGTCGTGACATTTATTTTGGCCGTAATTTCAATCGCAACTCAGCAAGTTATTTTTATACATATACGCTGATATGAGTACTTAAAGTTGGTTCCACTTATGAAAAGGGCAAACATGTGATATTATTCCTTGTGTCCTTCCTATATAATACCAAATCCAGAGCCTAGCTAGATAATTCTAATACCTGCGGGGCATCCATGAACTCTTAAAACAATCTCAAATCTGTCAATTTCGTACGTCATTACATACGAAATTTATCAGATTTGACAGATTTGAGATTGTTTTAAGAGTTCATGGTTACCCCCAGGGTGTTTAAACAAAAGTGTTCACACAAGTGTGCCGTGTGGTGCCGGCACGTTAAAAGAATTTCACCACCCCATCTCTTCCTATGGGTGTCGTAAGAGGCGACTACAGGAGAACCGCCATAAGAAGGCGGGCAGCAGCGTCTCCTCTCCACCATTGGCCAAACTGCGATCGCCAACCCGCCTGCCAAGCGTGGCGATTATGGCAAAATCCTCCTTTTGGAGAGGCCTGTGTCCAGCAGTGGACTGATTTATAGGCTGGTGATGTTCACACAAGGCTTAAACTGCAAAATCATAACATTTATGTACATAAAATTTCAGAGTAATGTTTTAAAGAACTGGTTACCCTAGTGCAACCTCCAGCGCATATTAAGTGTGATGCTACGAAAATTTTCCCCGTGTCTGTGGGTTCAACGAATCCATCGCATTGTCTTAATTAAAACTGTTAAGATTTACGTTAACGACACTAAATATTATAATACAAGTATTAAAATGCGTTTTAACGAGCTGCGGATTCTCTTACAATTTATAATTATTAATTTTGCTTTGTTGCTGAGAGCGTTATAGGATCTCACTTTACCTTTAATTAACTTCCAATTTGACCGGGAGATATCATGATTAGATTCATGCGCGAATTTGATTTGTAATTTTCCTGATTAGACGTTTTGTTAAATCTTTTAATATGAAATTGTGAAACTTTTACACAGAAATATTATAAGTAACTAATATAAAAAACCGGCCAAGTGCGAGTCGGACTCGCGCACAATGGGTTCCGAACCATTATCTATAAAATCGGCAAAAAAATCACGATTGTTATATGAGAGCCCCCTAAATATGAATTGTATTCTGTTTTTTAGTATTTGTTGTTATAGCAGTAACAGAAATACATCATGTGTGAAAATTTCAACTCTCTAGCTATCACGGTTCATGAGACGCACAGCCTGGTGAGAGACGGACAGACGGACAGACAAATAGACAGACGGACAGCGGAGCCTTAGTAATAGGGTAAAACGTTACCCTTTGGGTACGGAACGGAACCCTAAAAATAGTTAGTTTAGGAATTCGTATACGTCTGTTGCAATTTCGTAGACGGATCGGAATTCGAATGATATAAAAATCTTCGTGTCCTGATGAACTTATGGACAACTGTTGCTTTTGTTCACATTGGTTGCCTGCAAGATTCCATCAGTCCTGTAACAATCAATTGCCTATTTCTATCGCTGAACAAGCTAGTTCTGTGTCTTAGGTTGGTATAAGCAGTGTAATCTAACTTTATTCTGTCAGAGTAAGTCACCTGCAGGGCTAGCATGCGCAACACGATAAAATTTTGTCGTGTCATTTTATCGACTTTTGGCGTAAATATGTAATTTTGTCTTTGACGCTATCAAAGAATAAACCAAAATATCTTGGCAATGCCGTGTTATAACGTAAAAATAAGTGGCTACGAAGAACGGGAGACCCTAAAAATATAAGGAAAAGGATTCCTTTCCGGTTAGGTTAGGGAAAACGACAAAATTATCGTCGAAGAAAAAATTTGTCTAGTCTATCGATAAATGCTAGCCCTGCAGGACGAGAAATTGTAGTCAAGCATAAATTTGAAAAAGAAACATTGTTGTACGGCTTTTGTTTAATTGGCACTAACGAATAATATTTAACTTTTATAATGAACTGCTTCCCACAGACGTTACAATGTTTAATTACGAAGGTTATTTGATTAATGCTGTAAAAAATTGTTGGCGTTTGTGAAGAGAATTGCAGGTCAAGTTTTATAAGGTAGAGTATTAATTAGAACCACTTTGACTTTTTCAATTGAGCCATTTATTACATTGACATGGCAGTCTCCATATCATAAGTATCGCGTGGACTGGCCCTGAAAAATGCTCAAGAATCGATTTTTGGTTTGGTTTGAGTCAAAGAAAATTCATTTTCCTAAACTAGTTCGGGTTTGGTTGTGCTGGAAGACGACGCTTCTGGGAAAATGTAGTGTAAAGTTTTCCTAAACACCATAGTAATTCCTTACTTCGAGGCCTGCAGTCTAACGATCGGAAAACATAATAATTATTATAAAAAAACTAACAACCGACTTCAAAATGAAACTAAAAAGCGAAAAATAGTGATCCACCATCAGACTTGGTGAACATGGGATCATCTCGAGTGTATACTCTTTCGAAATCGGTTCATAATTGACGGCATAATCGCGTAACTAACATACAAAAAACAACAACATACAGTCAAGTTGAGAACCTCCTCCTTTTTTTAAGTCGGTTGAAAAATAGAGCAGTTCTGACCTGGACAAAAACTGCTACGCTAATAAGAGTTGAATAGAAAAGCTTCAAGACACTTATATCAGTTGACCGACTCAATATGCAAAAAAATATAAAATTAATTTCGTTAAAAACATGCATTTCGTTAAATGATTATAACTTACATAAAAAGATAAACGGACTGATAAGGCTTCTGATTTGCAGAAGATGATTTGGAAGGCAAGCAAAGTAATGACTTAGTCACATCATACCGATAATAATTAGATACCTACGAGGTCAGACCCGTGTCAAGGGGAGCGCACCGCAGCCGCGAAGCCTTGGGCGGCAAGGACTCGTGTTGTGGATACAGTTCGCTAATATTCAGCACCTTCTTGTTGTACAGGAAAGGCGAAATAATATTTCAAGGTATGGTTTGCTTTAGACATTGCTTTCCTCCGTGCACTGGCCTGTCCGGTGATTCCGTAAGGAAAGACCAATTTTTTATTCATACTTAGCCCAGTTTTTAAGGCAAAGTTATTAAGTTTTAAAGCAACCAACCATACAACAATGTTAGGGCAATACAAATAAATTAGGCGGTGACAATACTTAGTCTTAGGTAGGTTAGTCTCTAATTCAAATCACCCTAATAATGGCCACTGGCGATAAATATTGCGTGTTTGGGCTCGCATTGATTTGTTGACAAAGGTTTTATGACAAATGTTAGACAACACGACAAACTTTGCTCTGATCCTAAGTGTAGCCATACCTATCACTTTTGTTTTAGCATAGGTATGTAGAGCACATTATGACATTTTTAGGTGTCACTAAGGTACATCTAAAAACTATAATTTTGGTCGTAACTTTATGCAATGCTGTAGTCGGTAAGCTACACATGTGTTCGGGCATTGTCGGTTCGGCAGTATATGTTGAACAACAAAGCCGAACCGAAGCATGTACCTACCTTTTATCCATATTAACACATTCGGTTTGCCGTCCGGCTTTTCCGATTAATGCAAGTCCGAATATGTGTGAAGCAACCCTAATACACCCTGTAATAGTAAATGTAAGGTTCACAGGTCATGTGTGCCATCATGTTATGTCAAGGCAAACCAGTGTTCCACATAAACAGCCTCGCACCGAAGGACTTCCGGGAGGCCATTCTTAAATTAATTCCCTTGCCGATTCGCGTGGGAACTGGGTCTGCGACCACTAAGCTGACTGCCTTATATATTAATGGAAAAACTGCACCGAATAACATTCGGCCAATGACGAGTTGAAGATTTCTATACGTTTATGAAAGGGTTGTTTGAAAGTTGTAACAATTAACATTAAAATATTTTTGTAGGAAAAAAATAGTTTGTAATGGCCTGTGGTATGTAGGGTTTGTATGTAAGTTGTAACTTTTAATTAGAAAGTGATTTAGTTGTAGGTTGTTTATTATATCTTCGTCATCTCGGGATGTGGTGTTAAAGCTGTGACTGTATGAAAAGTAACTGGAGTAGAAATACTGTACGTATCAGCATGTTTTGTAAACAACTGAAAGTCTGAAATGCCTAAAGTTGCTTGTAATAGTCTTGAAACTTGTTACAGTCCGTTTTTGTAAAACATGTCCATTACTTACTCTTTCTGAAGAAATAAAGTTCCGCCTTTGGTTGGACAATTTTAGTCGCGAAGTTAGTTCTAGTAAAGTTTGGCCTCAGCCAAGATTGATACTGCCCATGCGACAGCTGTCGTGTACTTCGCATCTTATTTCTTGTCGAAACTTTGTAACTTGATGCTTGTTATAATGCCATTATATTTTCAACAAAGAAATCATAGTCCAGATTCTGCCCGTCACTTCGTCTGCGTTGGCTTCAGAATTATATTAGAATTTATATTAATGCTGTTTACCTTGATTTTGACTTTATATACTTTAAAATCTGAAAAATTTGGTAACAAAAGATAGAATACACATAGGATAATAAATATTATATGTTTTAAACAGGATCAACTATATCGGGTTCGATTCCCTGTTGGGTCATGTAGAAAACGAACTTTTCTATATTTATTCGGGTCTGGGTGTTGTGGTTCCGTTGTGGTTTCTAATTTTTATAACACAAGTGCTTTAGCTGCTTAGGATCAGATCAATTTAGATATTGTCTAATATTTATTTATTATTTTTATCTATATGTGGCTAAAGTCAAACAACTTCAGTTAAAGTGTTATTATAAGTTACAAAATACCCCAAACAGTTTAGACAGTATCTTTATTATATATTTATATTATACTTTATTATATTATATAAAAATTAGGCTTACTACACTATCAACTATCTATTAGATTCTCTTAATTGACCTCAGAAAGCTAAGTTCTTGGGTGATCCGATGTACCGTTGACACTTCACGTCCTACGTCCTGCGGGGTCTCCGCTAAAAACCAGCGTGGATGGCTCTGGCTGTAACGACAAATGCTGAGTGGGGACCTTTTTGACACTCTTTTCATGTTTATTTATGATTCTGTTTGTAATTGTGCTCATGTGTCAAATAAATGTTTTCTATTCTATTCTAATCAACAAAAAGCAGACCTCAATATATTTTTATGCCATCTGGATGTGACTCGGCTATATTTAGCTCAATTTGCGTTTTTTTGCGACGCGTCCAATGGCCCTTAGTAACCACCGAGAGCTTAGCCTAACAAACTGTGTACATAAGGTATCTTTCATACGGCAGATGTGCTCTCGGGTCTGGGTAAATGTCAATTGCCTCGTTAGGGCACGCAAAGCCAGGTGTAAAGGTCTGTTTGTGAAGATGCTAGGGAGATTCAGAAAATGATTTTGGGCGATGATACCGTAGGTTTATTTTGTTGGTCTTTATCTTGTCTTTGATGTCTGATAAGAGAAAAATCGTTTAAATTGTATTGGAAGTATTTCGATACTTTGATTCTTCGTTGAAAAAATTCTTTGTTGTTGAAGATACTTTGATTTCTCAAATCATTAATATGATTTGAAAATGAAAAATTATTAATGATTTCAATGATCAGACCATGTTCTATTTCTGAATTCATGAGGGGTGTAAGGGGTGCCAAATAACATCTTCGGCCCCCAAGCCAACCTCTCCTGCGCGTGGTACACCATGCTGAACAACGAACGAGGCTCTGGCGTCCATATCCCCACCAACACGCACTGGGCCAGCGTGGTGGGTGACGGCCCAAAACCCCCCAAATGATAAATACACCCAATAAACGGCCCCAAGTGCCCGGCGGACCCGGTGACCGAGCCGACCGAGGCGGAAGTTGACCCGGCGCCGAGACCAGGGGTGCCAAGAATCCCCGGGCGGTAGGCCCCCCACAAGGTGGACCGACGATCTGGTCAAGGTCGCGGGAAGCCGCTGGATGCGGGTGGCACAGGACCGATCTTCGTGGAAATCCTTGGGAGAGGCCTATGTCCAGCAGTGGACGTCTGTCGGCTGATGGATGGATGGATGGATGGAGGGTTCGATTCCCGGTCGGGTCAATGTAGAAAACGAACTTTTCTATATTTTCTCGGGTCTGGGTGTTGTGGTACCATCGTTGTTTCTGATTTCTATAACACAAGTGCTTTACCTTAGGATCAGAGCAATGTATGTGATGTTGTCCAATATTTATTTATTTATGAGCTAACATGACGCTCCTTGTACAACTGTCAGTTAGTAAGAAAAACACATTTTTTCCGTGGAGACTAAGCCCTCGCTTATTGCACGCCTCCCTGCGGTAAAGGCGGCGTGAGTTGTGACACGTTCCTTCCCACAAAGAGATCATCTTCATCTGATTTTATTAGACGTGACGAGTAATCCTGTGTTCGAAGGTTGTTCTCTAGCTACTTCGTTAAACCTACGTATAAATCGTCAAAAGAGATTCAGGTGCTCCATACAAACGGCCATTCTACCTCGACGATTATGTGTTGAGCATTTTTTTCTTTTCACGATTACGATGTTGATCCAGGAGTTAAAGAAAACCTGCAAGTACGATCTCTACACCTAGTTCAACTCGGACTCCGGCTTTTAAAAATGTATCTACTAGTATTACTCATAACTCATACTAGTATCTTTTAACGCCTCCGGATTTCCTACACAACAATTCAGGGTGATCTCTCTATTAATGGCTTGCCATTGCCATCTCTTATAGGCGAGATAATTACGTTTTTTCTGACTTAAAAGGCAATCACCGTGCACTCAGCCTTCATTTGGAAAAGTACTCCCTTATTTGTCAGTTTACTTCCTTTCGCTAGTTCACAAGTCAAACAGTCACGGTCCGGTCAGCGCAAACACTGGACGCGTCTACAAATACCCGCCTGCTTCTTTACGACTATTGGCGTTAGACTGTACGACCAACTGCTCGGTGCTACTCTAATATAAATAAATTAAAATGTTTTTTTTTTTATTTTTTTTTATTTGAGATGGGCTTACTCTTGACCCCAATCTTGCTCTAGAGCATAGATGGGATCTACGATAGAGCGAGCTTGCCTAGAAGATGCCTATGTTTCCAGTCACACTTATTAATTAGCTAGCCCCAAATTGAGCAAAGCTTGTACTATGGCGACTAGATAATGGATAAACAAACTTAAATACGTTTATAAACATCCATGACTTAGGTACAAATGCGTGCTCATCACACTAAAATTTGCCCCTTGCGGGACTTGAGCCCACAACAGCCAGGCGTTGTAGTCCGCAGCGCGAACCACTAAACCAGACGGTCGACAGGACAACATATTTTTAACCGCCTTAAAAAAAGAGGTTAGCAATTCGACTGTTCTTTGTGTATGCTACCAATCATGTCTCAGATAAATATTATCGAAACCGATTTTTATGATTATTATTTTAAGAATAGAACTTATCTTAAGTAAGAGCCTTATTTTTATTCGAAAAAATAGTTTTGTCTATAAGTGTTAATAGTAGATGAATTGGGTTACAGCAAATAATAATTATCGTCAATATATGTAAAACAATGAAGTATATTTTTATTTACTACAATAGAATTTTCCCCAAGGGTGGTTTATATTTTATTAAATACATTCAAAGGTTAGAAAATAGTGCTCCATATATGAAAAGTTTATGGTTTTAAACCTAAAAAGCTAAAAATCTAATTAGCTTAAACATACTCATAAAATTATTCAATATCTTTCCTGAAATCCGTAAAATATTTTTATTTCTACCTCCTACCTTAAACCTATATTTCAGCAGGTTACAGTAACAGTATTACCTCAAAACAACCTTTCATTCTTTTAACTATTTCAGTTTGAATAGTCTTTCCTAAAATGTCTGGAGTTAAAAACCTTTTCCAATAAACCTCCATTTTGTCGGACAAACAAAGTCTGTATGGCCAAAGAGTAAATATCGGTGTCGTAGAAACACCTGCGGGCTTTACGACTATTGTCGTTCGGCTTTACGACCGACTGCCGAAGGTTGCAGCTTTTCCGCTGAACCCAATAATTTCTTTTGACGTACGGTTTTGTAGATTGTCATTTGTCAGCATATGACCCAGAGTTTGTCTAGAAATTGAGAAATTGATGACCAAGTCAATAAGTCGACTGCGATCTAAATCTCTTTCGTCTTTCAAATGTTTTCACACATATGATTCCATATTTGGCAAGTGTTGTGTACACCTGTAATTGGCAAACATATAAGACTAAGACCTTTTTCATTTGTACTGTAATTGTTTTTTATGTCTTGCTGTTGGTGTGCATTTTTATAAAATAAAATAAAAATATTACCATATTAGGATCAAATTATTGATAGTTGTATTATAAATCTCAATAAAATTGTATCCCACTAAGTTTTCCTGCACTCGGCGGTGCATTTGATTGTATTTTTTGCGACCGCTCAACTTATAACTACGAGCAAAAGTTTAACTTTCCTTTTTATGTAACTCCAGTGCAGCTTTTTTGTCTCGATAAACTTTTGCCGTCTAATAGCTTCGTAGTAAAGCAAAAAAGAAGGTTATAGTTGTCTGACACGAAACAACTTTACAATTTCACTGAAATACAATGATTTTTATTAAAACACTCTAGTTTAGACTTGTTTTAACGACTATTATTATTACAAATTTATGTTTTGAAATTCTAAATTCTAACTACATAGTAATAAATATTTAAGCAACCAGTGTCGCGAAGCGCCATTTGATGCGGTCACCTTCACAAAATATGATCCTTATAAGAAAAATAAAGCTGAATAATAAAAAAGGCATTATTCTTAACTCCCGCGACAGGGTTTTATTGCGTAATACTTCAAACGGGGCTATTGTATTACGATCATGTTACCGCGGTATTTTCAGTTTCTGTTATTATTCAGAGGCTTTGATTAAGTAAAAAAAAGTAGGATTGGTCAAACAAGTCTTTTCGACGGAATTAAAACTCATTTATTTAATATATAAGCCTTTATCCACTTCCAAAATATAGCTTTGCCCTCTATCGCTCCAGGAACCACTTAAATACATTACATATACCTAAATGTAACACCTAAAATGTACATTAGGAATGCAATCAAGATGGAGTCTTGAGTTGAATTTTACATTCAATTTTACCGAAATCAAAAGTTGATTCTTGTCTTTTATCGAGTAATGTTATTTTGTACAAGTCAGTTTTCTTTCGTTGTAAAGGAGATACTTGGGTCGATAAAAACGCTTAAAACCGAATTTAGTATTTATGGTCGATATAGATTGTTTGATTATTTGATGAGCTGTAGATGTCTTTGAAGCGAGAAAGCTAAAAATAAAGTCACAGTAATCATGACAGTGCTACTTTAAATAATTTATAAACCTTGATACTTTAATCACATTTCCCACGGTAATATCAACATATGTTTTATTGTTTGATACTTTAATATGAATAAAAAATACAAGATAGATAGATAGCTTCACTTGTAACTATAGTTAGTTCAAGATTTCTGTCTGAACTCTGCTGTAAGATATCTCCAGCAAAATAAAACTTGCCTGGTACCTTGTTACACAGGGAGTCCGTACTTAGAAACCATGACTATTGGTGTGTTATCTGACGCATATATTTTTAATTACCTTTTCATTAAGTAGAGTTAGAGAGAGTAGATAAAGTTCCAAAAAAAAAATCTTATTTCGTTTATTCAGTACAGCCAAACATGATACACAAACTGAACGCTAACGTTAAAGTCTACCATCAGCCTTGAGTTGGTAAATTAAATACAGGACAAAAATTGTAAAAAATATTCCAAAATCAAGATGAAAGATTTGTAAAGCATACAGTGCTAACAGAATATTAGTGTGCTAGGACTGGCCGGTTTAAAACCGAATTAAACAACTACTCTTTTATTCAGAGTGCATTTACTAGTCCAGACTAAGGTTATCCCACTGATTTTTGTACGTTAGTACAGTGGTTTAACCTTAGTCCCGGAATAGCAAATGCACTCTGAATAAGACACCTAAAGTCGGGTTTATTTAAACTTAAGTTTCCTGTTTTCTTCCAGACAATGTGGTTAATCTATTTTATATGAAGCTCGCCGGCCGGCGGCCACGCACCGATCGATACTGTGGCGTGCGGCACGCAAGACCACTATTACGTACGACACTAGTATTCTAGTATCAAGTAAATATGCAAAGAAGGACTACTCTGAGTACTGTCTGTGGGATTCTTTCTTCTTCGGTCTGTGGATTCTGACAGAAACCACTTTTACGTACGACACTAGTATTCTAGTATTAAGTAAATATGCAAAAGAGGACCGCCCTGAGTTTTGTCTGTAGGATCCTTTCTTCTTCGGTCTGTGGATTCTGACAGAAACCACTATTACGTACGACACTAGTATTCTAGTATCAAGTAAATATGCAAAAGAGGACCGCCCTGAGTCTTGTCTGTAGGATCCTTTCTTCTTCGGTCTGTGGATTCTGATAGAAACCACTATTACGTACGACACTAGTACTCTATTATCAATTAAATATGCAATTTAAGTACCGCTCTGAGTTTGTTTGTGTGCTCCAGTCTGTGGGATTCTCTTCTTTTTCTCCTTTGGTCCCTGGAGTTTGATCGAAAACTCTATTACGTACGACACTAGTGTTCTAGTATCAAGTAAATATGCAAAAGAGGACCGCCCTGAGTCTGTTTGTGTGCTCCAGCCTGTGGGTATCCTTTCTTCTTCGGTCTGTGAATTCTCATAGAAATGTTTTTACGTGCGACGCTTTAGGATTCTAGTATCAAGTAAATATGCAAAGGTTGCCCGCCCTGAGTCCTGACTCTGTGTGTGGGTATCCTTTCTTCTTCGGTCTGAGGATTCTGATAAAAACCACTTTTACGTAACATACTAGTATTCTAGTATCAACGTATTATGCAAAGGAGGACCGCTCTGAGTTTGTTTGTGTGCTTCAGTCCGTGGGATCTTTTCTTTTTCTTCGGGGATTCTCATAGAAACCACTATTAAGTACGATACTAGTATTATAATATCGAGTAAATATGCAAAGGAGTACGGCCCTGAGTCCCCCCTTTCTGTGTGCTTCGGTGGAATCCTTTGGGACACAGATAAATAGTTTTCATTTTTACGATCACGTAACGCGAAATGTTCGAAATTTGTTACGGATATGTGGGTCATATATTGCTTTGACGGGAATTTTTGCGGTCTCAAAGTACACAATGTTTTATTAAAAAGCAACAGTTTAATAAGTTTATCGTATTTTTATATAGGTTTCTAGACGAGGACGTTGTTGATCGATGAGTGCCCATTCCGTCCATTTTTAGTCAATTTATTAATTTATCACAAGCATCTCTGTTTTGAATTTAGTTGTTATTACTTACGGCGGCTTTAATTTATTAACCCTAAAAGCTCGTATGATTACATTAAATCATGAGAATTTGCGAATCGCGACATGCTATTTTGTTTACTTAATAAATAGAGGACAGTCAGTTACGTCGTTAATTTTTACGACGAGTCCACTCCCCTACGCTTAATGTTATTTTTTGGTTTCTAGGTCATCTCTCTAATAGGGTCAGTATCACAGAAATTGATGTAAGTTATCGGGTTAACATGATATCGTGATATAAAGGCTGATACGGCCAATAAAAGTAGTAGGACGAGTTATCAGGATAAAAGTAGTAAAGTTAATACCACTTTTGGTTAATTGTTACAGTAGTTTCAAATTGGTTAAGATCAAATGGTAGTACATTCACGAAAGTCCTTTGAAAGCATTTAATTGTCGAACGTTTGATGTAAAATTACCGACGAAATGCTCTATTTGTTCTGTCGTAAACGCCACAAAGGAGAAGTACAAACATAACCTCTATTTCAATTGCGGAGCTCGGTTTGTCATTAATATTCATACTATAATTCATAAATTCATACTTCACCAACTTGTTTTTTACATGAAATAGTTATTTTGTCACAAAGAAATCATACAAGAGCTCATATTACTTACATTACATCGATATAAATTAGGGCCCAAACTAGTTAAGATTTTCGTCTTAGGTACAGTAACATTATTTGATAAGCATTATACATGCTTTGATTTTTTTAAACAATTTAATCAGATACTCTTTTTACAAAATAACTCAATCATGTAACCGTTTTCGCTAAATATTTACCTTTTTTTCTAAAACAACACATCTTAAAATAATGTACTACATTTCGTATAAAAAGGTTCTGAAAAAAGTTGCATAAAACCATTAAAACCATTAAAACCAATTTATTTCTGTAAATAGGCTTAAACTAAGCGCTTTTACACGTCCCAATATTTTTTTTCCCTACCACTACTTCAGGACAATTTTGGGCTAGCGCCGAGAAGAAGTAGCGCAAGAAACTCGGTCACTATTGTCAGCCTCTTTTTAAATAGTATATATTTACATTACAAGATAAATGTACCTGTGCGAGCAGGGCAGTATTTATTTCCAAATATTTTTATCGTTTATATAATCATTTACAGTATAATATCCTTTTTTTATTAAAGTTGTTTTAATATGCGATTTAAATTTTAACAGGGGCAGTTCTACAATAGACGCTGGTAATTTATTAAAAAAGCGAATACATTTTCCCATAAACGAATTACCCACTTTATGCAGTCTGAAATTGAGAACGGCAAGCTTATTCTTATTCCGTGTGTTAAGATTATGAATGTCACTTTTCTTAAGGAATAAGGACAGGTTTTTGCGGATGTACATTATATTTTCATAAATAAATTGGGATGCTACTGTAAGTATATTAATTTCTTTAAACAGTTCTTTTAAGGAGTCTCGGGGTCCAAGGCCGTAAATTGCCCGTACAGCTCTCTTCTGCAGTACAAATATAGATTCAATATCTGCTGCTGAGCCCCATAACAATATTCCATATGACATTATACTATGAAAATAGCTAAAATACACCAATCTTGCCGTTTCAACATCAGTCAGTTGTCTTATTTTTCTCACGGCATAAGCAGCAGAGCTAAGTCTTCCCGACAGAGTCTCGATATGCGCACCCCATTGCAAACGGGAATCTAAAGTGATTCCTAAAAATGTAGTGGAACTAGATGTATTAAGTTGTTCATCTTTTACAGTAATATGTGTTGAGACAAGTTTTACGTTGGGCATTGTGAATTTGATGCACTTTGTTTTATTTGCATTGAGCATAAGATTATTGGTGGTGAACCAATGCAATACTTCCGAAAGTGCATTATTTACATCGTCAAATGAGTCTTTACCTCTCTTGATTTTAAAAATCAATGAAGTATCATCTGCAAATAGCACTGTCTCACAGAGGTCTTTCGTAAAAGATGGAAGGTCATTTATGTAAATTAGAAAGAGCAGAGGCTCTAATATCGATCCCTGCGGCACACCCATAGTAAGAGGCGACCCAGAAGACTCAGCTCCATTGATACAAACTTTTTGTGTTCTGCCTGTGAGATAAGAGTTTACTAAATCTGAGGCATCGCATGAAACACCATAGTGTCTAAGTTTTTTCAGTAAAGTTTGATGGTCCACACAATCAAAAGCCTTAGAAAGATCACAAAAAACTCCCAAAGCGTCCTGCCTACTTTCCCAAGCATCAAACACGTGTTTCAAGAGTGCAACTCCAGCATCTGTAGTGCTTCTACCTTTCGTGAAGCCATATTGTTTGCTATGTAACAATTTATTAAGGACAAAGTGTGATAAAAGTTGATTGAAAATTACTTTTTCAAAAACTTTACTAAGTACCGGTAAAATTGAAATTGGTCGAAAATTTGAAGGATCATTTTTCTCGCCTGATTTATATAAAGGAATTATCTTACTAAATTTCATCAAAGTAGGAAACTGTTTATCATCAATACATTTATTAAAAAGAATTGTAAGATAAGGGGCTATCGTATTTATAATTGTATTGATAATATTGACTGAGATCCCCCATAAGTCTTCAGTTTTTTTCATGTTCAATTCCTTGAAAGTTTTTATTAGTATATTAGGATTAATATGTCTAAAATTAAATGGAGTTTTGCACTCATCAACACCCGACTTGAGAAGGGATTCAGCTAGTTCAGCAGAAGAAGCCAGTTCTTTAGTTGTAGAGGGAGCTATATTCGAAAAGAATTCCTCGAAAGCATTTGCAACTTCTGCATGTGAGTTAATTAGTTTATCCCCAATTTTAAGAGAGTAAGAGTGATCATTCTGTTTACGCCTACATGTTTCTTTATTTATTATGTTCCATGTGGCCTTTGCTTTATTATCAGAACCCAAAATAATATTTCGAAGATGATTTGATTTTGCAGTGGCACATACTTTTTTAAATATTTTAGAGTAATTTCTAACATGATCTATGATCTGTGGGTTCTGAGTGTTTGCTTTTAGACTATACAAGTCATATAATGTTCTTCTACTTTTGTAAATACCAGGTGTAGCCCATTCATTAAACTTACACCTGACTTTATTTGCTTTTATTTTTTTTTGTGTGAAAATTTTATCAAATTCATTTTTAATCAAGCCAAAAAGATCCTCATATAACAGATCAACACTATGGCTACTGCTAGATTTTAGTAAATCTATACCGTTACACATTTTCTCTTTAAATCGGTCTATTCTATTTACGGTTATTGGCCTGCAGACAGCATCTATAATTTCTCGGACATGATGGTGCTCAAACGACGCCCTCTGGCCACTATGGTCAGACCTTAAATAATTTATAACTGATTTATCTATTACATTGCTATTGCAAAAAATATTATCTAAGCAAGTAGCTGTTGTGGGAGTCACTCTTGTCGGTTCATTAAATAAGTTAATTAAATTAAACGATTTAAAAAGATTAAGAAAACGAGTTGAATTCGGTGAATTTACTAATATATTGACATTAAAATCTCCACACACAACTATTTTCTTACTAGAACTACAGACTTTTTTCAAAGCCTCTTCCATATTGGATTCAAAAAGCTGGTAATTGGCTGATGGGGGGCTGTACACGCTTAATATTATATACTGCTCTAGCTCAACACATGCTAGTTCAATAGTTCGTTCAATCGAAAGTGACACTATATCTTTACGCTCTTTAAAGTTTAACTCACTATTTAATAGTATAAGTGACCCCCCCCCTAGTAGTGGACTTCCTTGTGAACGAACTGCCGATTTTATAATTTTCAATGTTTATCATTAACTCATATTGATTAATCCAATGCTCTGTTAAACATAGTACATGTACATTTAAATCTTGTAAGAATAAGGCTAATTCTAACTCTTTGCCAGCCAAGCCTTGCATATTTTGGTGCACAATATTAAAGGTAGGCTTAGCTTTTGTCTGCTCTCTTAGTTTAAATTATTTGAGATTGTCACAGGAATAATATTTAAATTAGTACTGCTACTAATATGTTTGTCACAGTAAATAGTTTCATTTTTGTATTTTAAATCAATACAGTTAATATTATATGCTAACAAAGTAGCTACTCGTTTTTTTAGTTTATAAGGCAGGTGTAAAGAGCTGCCAGTCAATTGAAAGCTATTATTAATAAATTTATTTGTGTCAAAAAACACAAATTTGTCGTTATGACGTTGAGTCATATTATAAATTAATGTATTCAATGAGTGAATACTGTCATTTTCTTGCGCTATTTGATTTTTACAAAAAGGTAGGGCACAAAATATTATTTTCCTTACATTTAAGCCGGACAAAATTGAGTAACTTTGAATGATTTTTGTCTTATTAAGGTTTTGACTATTTCCTAGCATTATAACAAGGATAGAGTCAGAGTTTAATTTACTATTTTGTATACGATTAATTATTATATCAAGTGATGCACCTGGCATACAGTTATTAACAACATTACAACTTAATTTCTTACTTAGTAGAGGACCATAACCAACTCCTAACCTATCTGAAAACATAATTACATTTATCTTGGTATTACTATATTGTGGTGTTGACATTGAAGGTTGCCGGTCAACATTCAACAGATTGGCCCCTGGGATGGTGTTATCTGTCACCTGTGTTACATTTATATTTGGTAGTGATAAGAAATCTGTTTTGGGATTTCCTATTTCTAAAAGTTTATTTGCGGCCAAGATATGCTCATTTATTTGTTCCTGGGCAGAAACATATTTGCATGTTATAGATTTTAAAGACTCATGTAACTGCAAGATGTCCGCCTGCATTCGTTCAATGTCAACATTGTATTTAGATCTGCTTTCATACAGTTTATTATGATAGATCTCTAGACTGTCTACTAACTCTGCACGTTCTTTCCTCAACTTAATATTATTATAAAAACATTTCTGTTTTTTAATTAATTTTTTAGTTTTTGTGATAAATTTATTTAATTTTAAATATTTCTTTAGCCTATTTTTACTAGTTAACTTTATATTATGTTTAGTATCAAATTGACCACTTTTACTTAATTCTAAATCGGAAACTACTGCATGCCCACCCGGGCTTCCAATCAACTCCTCATAGAGGTTCAAGGTCTGCGAGAAAACTTGTTGTTTTTTTTCTTCTTCGAAATGCAATAAAGTCCTGTTGACATCTCGAAGTTCAGTCTCCAATTCATTGTTGCGCAATAGTGTCTGTTCGAAAATATTGCTGCACTGGTTGAAGGTGTTGATGGTATTTAGTAAGTCATCACGGTGCTCGGTGACTTCTTGGAGTTGGGCATGCAATTCAACTAATTCTTTTTTGAGTTGGGAGTTTTTATTTATAGTAATTTTAATCTCTTCTTCACTCTCCTCTCTTTCCCTAACAAGTTGGTCACAGCTTTCCCTACTCTGTTTCAAATCCTCAAGTGCATTTTTGAGTTTGAGCTCAGTATTCAGCGAAGCCATTTTCCGGGTCATAGTTCCACTCTTGGTGGTCATTTTGCTGGATTTATATGGCCTCACCTGGAATTATTTAGAAAGAAGTGTATAGCCGATGTTTTGATTTGACTGACTGACAGTAATAGGTACTTATATGCTGAATTTATTTATTTTATGTGGTTGATTTTAGTTTAAAATATATAAAGAATAAGTCTTTAAATTAAAATGATCGATTTTTAAAGAAATACAGATTTACTGTACAATTTTCTTTTATTAACTTTTTCCTTGAGGGTATTTTTAACGAATATAAAAAGATAATTTATTAAGCTAATTTACACTAAATTACTTGAAATAACCATCAACATTTCCCACTGTTAGTTATTTGAATGTATTGTTAAGTGTTAGAAGTAGAATGTCTGCGGCAAAAGGTTGTTTTCATCAACTTTACTTCCACTATATGTCAAGTAAAGAGAGGCACAACTAGGCCGAATGCAATGAATTGTGACGATTCTCACTTTCGTGAGGTTTGTACAGTGTTAAATGTTGTGATATCAGTAATGCTGTAGGTAAATAGTTGCTAATTATCATCAAGTAGGTACCAAAGCTACGCAAGTTACAACTATTGATATAACCTCAACTTAATTGTAATGGTAATTTTAAAGTCTAGATTGCAAACACACTTATTATAACACTTTCCTATTATGATTAAAATAATGTTGAAAACAGTACTCCCCTGGTTTTAGGTAATCCGTTGAATTGAACTCCTTTTGAATTTGGATGTCAAAACCGGTACGAAAATTTTGTCCGATTTTATGTCACTTTTTTGTAATTAGGTTTATTTACACTAGCACAAATTATGAGTTATGCTTTGTTTTTGCTATTTAGGCCTAATATAAGTTTATTTTACACAAATTATCAATAATTAAGAATTAAAATTACAACAGCTGTTTGAGCTGCGACTGACCGACTACCTGTCAGAGATAAGTACCTAGTATATATTTTTGATCGTATTTCATTCAGACTAAAGGTAACAGTGAGCATGCTGCTTGGAATATAATACGGATTAAGTAAATCAAATATATATTAATAGTACTCTTTATTTGTGACGTCTCTTTTTGTATGTGGTTTTGAATAAATTTTGTAAAAGGGACTATCACATTTTTGCATTGTCACATTACAAATTATCGTCCATGCATACACTATCAGTTGCACTTCCTATACCATCCCACTGTTGGGCAATGATCATTGGCAATAGATAAGTAATAATTACTATGGAATTTCCTTTGGTCTATTCTATAAATTCGTAGTAATTCTTTTTTGTTAAAGTTTTACGAATTAACTGCAATTCGTTACAGCTAAATTCAGAACGGCTGTAGAATTCCCCAGTGAATATTCAGCTTAGGCACCCGTGAAATGAATAGCTTCTCGCCTCGTGCACGAATAATATTCCAAATCGCTTCGCTGAAATGTTGGGAATAAAACCTTACAGTGGTTTTACACTCTTTAATCTTTCTTTTGTTGAGGCCGCCCAGTTGCTATTTGACGAGCTCAATTCGTAGCGCCTTTATGGAAGAGAAAATAATATTTAAGGACGGACTTGAAACAGATTACTGAGAAAGATTATGATTAGTACGCTTCTTTTTATTAAAGCTTTAATAACTCATTTCATATTTAAGAACGAGTTTTGGTACTGTTTTTCATTATTATTACAAAGTTTGTAATTATGCTTTTAATTTTTCACGTACTAACTGACAGACTGATTTTTATCAGTACTGTTGTACTGTTATTTGTACACTGTTTAATCCACTAAAGACTGAGACATTTAGTGAAATATTTTTTGAGTATCCATTCATAAGGGTGGGGTGGGATTATAAGATGCATTGGGGAATTTGACGAAGCTTCAGCGTTATTATTGTCCTGAACCATGGATCTTTGTTGTCTGAAATAAACGTATTTATACTTGAATTCACGGGAAACTGCTAATTAATTGGTATTAAAGGGAGTCATAAAGAAAATAAACTGACACGTGTCGGGTCACGCGCATTGTATTGTTCCTTACGGACGGAGACAGAGAAATTGTAAAGGTTTCGAGTTGAATACGGAACCATAATAATCAAAGGCTATTAGGCTGATGTCGTGTCACGTGATAATTAATGGTCTGATGATATTTTCAGCTTTATGAACTACAAAACAGTAATAAATAACAATGATGCTTTATTTCGCAAGAGATATTACATCAATTACATCACAAGTTTTAAAATATCGCTCTAAAGCGCTGGTCCCCAGTGAAGCTCTGAGCAGCTTCAATTAACAAGAGATTGGTTTTAATTACCACCCGCGAGCTGGTCATCGCCCTCGGAACACAGTTGTCACTCCTCGTGATATATCTTCGGTTTAATTGGATCCATTGTGCTTCAACAAAGGAATAGAGTGAATGGTTTACTCGGCGCGGCGCCGGCGAAGGAATTGGTTGCTTCCTTGAAAATTTTATCAGAAATAAAACAATACTTAGGTGCTTCAATTGTAATCCGTTAAGTGCTCGGTAAATATAGAAATAAAATAAATCTTTCGGTCAGGGAAGGATTCAGTACGTTTTTCTGGGAATTTCTAATGCCCCTGATATTAATAAATAGAAGTAAGTATTAAACTTACCTATGTATAGTCCTGTCATCTCTATGAAAAAAAAAATGAATTTATAACACACTTCCTTTGATCAGCCTATCAGCAATGACTTGACTTTTTGATACAAAAACCTTGTTCTTCTTATTAACTGATCGGGGGTACTAGTTGCTCTTGTTTTAATCTCCAGAAGATTATAAAATGAAATACATCTAAGTTTAATACAAAACTTACCGTTTTAAACTTTCTACTAAATGCATGCAATTGGAATTCGTAACTACGCCGTTTTCAGAACAATCAATAAAAACGTAGCATAAAACAAATGTAGGGCGCGTTAACACCACCTTATTGTATCAGGGCCGTATTTAAAGTAATTGTGGAGGAAGTTCTACCCCTTTTTACAACTAGCGGCACGGCTCTTGAGCACTAACTGAAAGATGCGCTGACCATTACGCTTACTGATTGGCTATTAGCGCAAAGTCCGCACCGTCTGCCGTTAGTTGTTTGTTCCGCGCATACGCTTTTCTTTCTGATTCCCGCTCTTTGCTCGATCGCTCAAGATCCATGGCGGGGATTGTAGGTACTAAAGGAAACTTAGCTTATCATAAGCGGTAATTATGCCGCAGCCTTCTAGCTCAAATGTACGTCTAGTCGCGTGGCGGGGAAGTTTGTCCGCAGCGGTGAGCGACGGTAAATCTTGATGACTCACCTACTGCAATGTTTGGGTGACTAAGGTTCAGGTCACGCTAGTAAAGCTGTGTCTATGACCACATTAGGAAAATTAATGTTGCTGACTTGAATAACATTTTGTGGCATCTGTTGTTGTGCAAATACTTATCCTTTCTCGAAATTTTACTGATTCAATAGACATTTTCTAGCTAAATTATTTCAATTTTTCCTAAATCTAGATTAACACAAAAAAATACCGAGGTACAAAACAGAAGGAGGCTAAAGTGCTAAATGTAGATTTAAGGAAGTTGTGCAAATGGATCCATACATTAATAATATGGAATAGGTTTAGCAAAGTTAACCCCAGTTGCCAATTTGCATTCACAGTTTTCGGCTACAGTTTAAAAATGGATGATTCAATTGAAATTGCTGAAAAGGCCGTAACAAAATGCCCAATCTGACGGCTGCATCATTAAAAGTGGAGGTGTAAAGGTAATATAAAAAGAGCTCGTTAAAGGTCGAATAGTGGAGTTATTAGGGCCTTGGTGGCCCCGGGGAACAATTTCCTGACCCGCGAAGGCCGAATGACTGAACCCACGGTGGTCGTTACACCGTATATTAACTTTCGAGGGAAAAAAGTTTACCGTAAAACATTCGTACCGGAAAAGTTATGGCCTTTTTTACTGCTCGCACTTTAAATGATGACTACGTTAATCTTGGGTTTGAGCAGAGCTTTAACTAAATAATGAAATGATAAAAAGACAAGCCAAATGGTAATTGCAAATGGTAAAGTGATAGAAATGACACAAGGAAACTAATAGACAAACACTTGTGAGAGTACAAAACGGTATGTTTTCAAAGTCCACGTAACTTTGTTACATCAACTTGGCGCCTTCAAATATACTCGGCTCGGAAAAGTTTGCGTTTTCGTCAATATATTCGCGGATTTATTATTTACGCGGCGACAGTTCTCGCTTGCATGAAAAATGCGAAAACTTGGAATAACTGTTTTCGTTTAATCTCGGGACCCGCTTAGCAGAGTGCCAGTTTTGACAAGAGTCGACTCGTAAAAAATATTTATGCGTCTTCGAAAACTCCATTGATTTTGCAAATACTAAGCTTCTATAGAAATGTAAAGTACCTTCATGCTCAAGTTGTGATAAATGTACTAGAGGACTAAGAAACATAGGCATTAGTTTTTATACTCCTAACGGTTCTTAATCGTGTGTGTTAAATGCCTCCTGAAAATTGAATCATGATATAGGTAGACATGTCACAATGTCGATAAGTCGCTGATTCAAGTATTAAGTATCTTTGCAAATGTATAAACCTGAGGAATAGTGTTACATAGTTGCTACCGCTAGCTTGTTGTGGTTGTAATGGAACCTTTGTAGCCCACATTAGCGGGCCTTGACTCGCATTGGCAATGAGGCTCTCTTGACATTGAGGCACTCTTGACATTGCTCGAGGGCTGAAGCGACGCATTTGGCGGCCCTCCAGCCCCAAACACGCGATATGGTAATGTTCGCCGTATCAGTTCCGCCGGATTTTACCATATACTTGTACGTTGCATACCTACTTAAATCCAAGCGAAAATGAAGTCCACGTAGCAAAATGGTCCGGGATTTTTTGTGAAAGTATTCAAAAACTTCAATCATATTGAAAACCAATTCTTCTAATGTAAACGCTAACCCTTTATAATAGACGTATATAATGTTTTTGTGAGACCTTCATTTTATTATACAATATTGTATTTTAAATGTAGTAGGTAGATTGTAGAACCGGAACACTGTAAAATTCAAGAAAACCACAATATATTACGTCTAAATGTCAAATAGGTACCTTAATTAAGTTTTAAGCAAGCGATGGCTATTTATAAAAGAATCGATACCTCTTCAATCATTATTTGCTTCGCTTTCAACCTGAACGACCTTCACATGCTTCCTATTCGTCGTAAAAGCCGACAAATAAGTTTGAACGAAGCTTTCAGCCGCTGAATGGGCGGGTCAGTCAACCGCGACGCTAATGTTCGAATTCAGGAATTAGTTGTTATGCTCCAGCGAATACGCAACGAATGCTTGAAGTTCTGAAAACTGTTTTTAAACTGATCTAATCAGTTGTTCTTTTTTGTTTTGTAGCCGCGATCTCTGGTGAATATTATTCTTAGACAGAAGCTGTATAACTTTGGGAAGTAGGTGATGTAAAGAGTCCTTCTCTAAGCCTTGTAGTGTCTCCACTACTGGAGGTTGGCCGTCAGCTACGCGAATTTCTCACATCTCGCTTTAGAAAGTGTAGCTACTTCTAAATCTGGCGAAAAAGATCTATGGATATTGTAGAAATTAAATTCTTCGAAACGTTCGTTATTGCCTTGCCTTATGAAGGCGGAGACATAGCTTATCACAAGAAGAGAGTAAACAAACGCTCGCATAAGGAATAAATGTTTCCGATACCGCTCTGTCTGACACGTCACGTCGATACAACCTGACAGGATAGAAGTGACAGAACGTTTGTTACTAGGACCTATGCCATAACCATGAACTCTTAAAACAATCTCAAAGTTGTCAAATCTGTCAATTTTGGTACGTCATTTCATACAAAATTTGACAGAAATGATAATGTTTGACAGATTTGTGATTGTTTTAACAGTTCATGGTTAGGGCCTTAATCTTGGAATGATAAAGTCTTGTTTTATTAGAAACTATGCAGAAAAAAAAACAACAGGGTTTATGTAATACTGCTTTAAGAGCTTATGAATTACCCACTGTTTTAGAAATGTAATAAAACTGTCTCTCTGGCTCTATTTTCTAAAGCCCTCATTCACAGAACTTGGTAAGTTGCTCTAATAATTCTCATATTATTATTTAGTAGCTATACTGGTATTGTTCTCGTTACCTTTTGTTGCCTGTGTCAATGACTTGATGAATGTGGAAATTTTTGTTTTTAGCAATTCCATGCAAGGTTTAATTGAAGATAAATAATAACACTTGAAAAAAACCATCGTCCCACCTGAGGATGGTTTTTTTTTCAAGTGTTATTTATCTTCAATTAAACCTTGATGAATGTGATCCACATATATATATAACATAGCAAGTTTAAGTAAGCTTAGAGCAGGGTCTCCAAAGTTCGAAAAATGATATAGTTTTATCGTTCATCTCATGAGGTTATTACCCTCCATCAGTTTCCTTTAATGGTAGGCAATACCTCGTTAGAAAATCAAATAAGTACTTAAGTATTACCGACGAATTTTAATCAAGAGGTTCTTTGCAAATTTGGCTTTCTGGACCCAATGGATTTATTATATTTTAAAATAATGAAATATTTTCAAAGTACTTAATAGATAACTGAATACTCATTCATTTTTTATTGAACTTGTGTTGTAACTTCATCTGTACTATTAAAATATACTGTACTATAAAAGTGTGTAGTTTTCAGCTTTAATTTTAAGTTTTTTCAGATTGGCCTGATTATGATCTACTTGTATTATCCTGAAATTAATAAATGTTACTTTGCAGCAGGTGTAGTCTAGCTAGGTCTAGGCCAATTAATATTGCCGACAGATCAAATCAACATTTTAGTTCATCTTTCTTTGAACTTTATGACAAAGTGGCACGTTTTTCGTTAATCGAAATCGTTGGGTACAGTCACGTAACTATTTAAATAAAACACAACACCTAAGCGGTGACGTGTAAACCTGAACAAACGAATTCTTCCCAGACGTGATGGGCCGCTAGGACCAGATAAAAATCGCAATACCAACGCCCATTTGTATCGACGACTTGTGCCTTTAGTTATGCAAGAAGACGTTACTTGCTGAATATTTATTTTAGGTTTAGGTTTGATAGCACTGTTTTGGGGTGTGAAAATAAATTGGGTTAGTTAAATTATTGGGTGTGTAGGTATTATTGTCCGAACTGTTAAATTGGAATGTCTCATGCAGTGGCGGGCATTGGTTTTATTTAGAGGTAGGCAGTAGATACTTACTTAAGCGTTTTATTGCTGATAATCAGTGGTTTTCATCAATAAAACACATGTGTAACTTGTATAAGTACCTACTGCCTACCTCATTTCATTTACCAGGTAGGCACTGCCTAATTGCCTGTATGCACAGCACGCCCCTGGTCTCATGTATCCGATTTTACCTATTATCCAAGATAATCATAAAGTTTATGCTCTTATAAAACATAATGTTATCGAAATTATGAATTTTTACAATGCTTTGTTGAATCATGTCAGTTTAAACATTTAATATAAATAAAAAGTATTATTACTCATTCGATTTTCTGGATTTCTGTTTAAAATGTATACACATGAACCGAACATAATGTGCACACATGAAGAAGTGTTAGTTATACCTAAACCTCCTTTATTTATTTTGATTCTTCTGTACCGCTACTGTTAAGACGTCGTCGGACGTACCTTATACTGAATGAAGGTAACGTTTGTCAGAACAGCTGGAACTAACAATTTTATCTTTATGTATTTATTGATTAAACGTTTCCTATGATACTCAAATTCTGTAAGGTAGAAAGTCATTCCTCTTTAGGATAATTTTGTATCCACAAATTTTGCTATTTTAAATATTTCTACTACGACAAGATTTTGCGACGTCTCTTGAACTCTTGAGTCGTACTCAATAATACAGAATGGTTAAACTTGCCTTAATTTTTTTTAAATCAATATTTCAGGGCCATAACCATGAACTCTTAAAACAATCTCAAAGTTGTCAAATCTGACAATTTTGGTACGTCATTTCATACAAAATTTCACAGCAATGATAATGTTTGACAGATTTGTGATTGTTTTAACAGTTCATGGTTAGGGCCCAGATCAAAACTAAACAAATAACTTCATAAAAACCTTCATAACTTGATGAAACGATGAAGATTACAAAACTCTGCGTGCGAGATGATCACAAACTGTTTTACTCTAGCAACACAAGGAATTTACTTTCTACACCATAAAACATATCTACTCCCCCACGGCTGAGTTTATGAACCGACGACTAACACATCACTTCGTTTATCGTGATAGCTACGAACGGTCTCGATCCTCGAGATATTGACGCTCCTTATAAACTTTTTATAATGAAAATCTGAGATGTTTTTACAAAATTTTCTTTGTGATATAATGTAAGTTACTCATGAAATTATTTAAAGTGAAAATAATAAAATAATGGATGTTGCTTAATTATAATTTTACGTAGTATAATACTATCTCTATGCTTTTAATAAAAAATGAAATGTCAACTCATCTCCTAAGTCCGCGTTGAGAGCATGTTTTTGGCAACGACGTAAAATGACCCAAGATGTCTATTGCCAGATTTTATCCTGAAAAAATTCAATAAATTTAAATAATAGCGCCATGCATTATAAATATATATATATATGTACTTATCGTATCTCATTCTAGATATTTTTATATCAACTGTGATGGCATGGACCTTACCATATTTTACCATAAATGTTTAATTAGGTGTCACAGAATGTAATACTTATAACAATATTTACCAGTTCTGGGTCAGATGTAATATGAAGGGTAAATAGATTAGCTTTGTTAGCTCAGGCGTAGGCCGGCGAAGATGCGATAAATCGCATGTGGGGTATACCCTACTTAGAAACAGGATAGGAACATGTGTAAGAGGTTGATCCTTTATAATAAGTTTATATCTTATAAAAAATACATACAATGTAAGTATGTTTGTGCTTAATACACTCATAATCATAAAAATACATCCATTATCATGAAACTTGGGTAAGTTGTTGTGCGATCACAGGGAAGATTTTTAATGTGCATTGAAGACCTCGAGTACGAAGTAGAAGGCAACAGCTAGTACTCAATTATAAAAACTGCCCTGAAAGAACAAAAATAAGCCAGCCATATGTCACCAGTGATTCAATATTTTATCAAATTATCAGTATGAATGAGTGTTTTACAAACAGCCCCACCTTTATGCGCCATATTTGTACATTCTACAAATCGTTGATGAGTGCACGATGCGGCATGAAAACAAGCAGTTAGCGGTTCATTGTTCCACTTTAAAGATCCAATTGAAAGTGCAATTGTCTATTGTCCGAGGCGGGATTGATACAAATTCGTCGTGGTAGCGCAGATGATTGAGTGTAAACAGAATGATACGGCCATGTGCCACATCGAGCGGCTGGAGAGATCAAAAGTATCAAAACAATTTACTTTGCGCCTGGCGCCAACTAAAAGTGAAGTGGATTTGTTTTCCTGCCAATTTATCGGGATTGATATGTATCTTGGTAACTAATTTAAAATAATCGGTTTACAATTTTCGTAGAATAAACAAATGAAAGTTTCGAGAAATGCCGTTTTTTGAAACGCGGAATTTCAGCGGGGTTCGCCTATACCTCGCCTACAACAGAATATATATCTATAAAATTCCAACAATTGTTTGACAGCGGTATAAACTGTTCTTTAAAATAATACGACCTCTATTTATTGCTCTAGATTTTGCAAGCTGCTCCACTGGTTAGGAATTTGATTTTTATTGAAATTTATCGCCACTTCATCAGAATAAAAAACACTTTTACATATGAGTAACGACTGAACTAAATCTACTTATAGAAACATTTTTATAGCCGTGATGTTGTTTAAACTACTTTCCGATACTCTTAATTAATTTATATTCTCGCACACTCTATTACATCTTTTAGCTAAAGCGTGGATTTGACCAACCAAATAAAATAACTTAAAAAAATCAAACAAAAAGAGTTACAAACTCTCCATTTCTCCAAGCCTATATGAAATAAGTACTTATCAAAAAATTCTAATAGCTGTTTACGCTATTACTAATAACAGCTCGTAACTGCGTTTATCGATAACATAAAAACAGCATCGTGATCCGTAGAAAATGCGAATACATTCAGATAATGTTGGACTCACAAGTAATCATTCGGAACGGGATGCTCCAGTAACAGGCCGGTATGGCGCTTGCGTGAGAGTCGCGAACAAATCTAATATCCTCCGCAGAAGTACAATAGTGTATTATAATATAGGTATAATATTATGTGGCAAGCAGAAAAATGTTCTGGTTCTAACAGTACACAGTATTTAAATATCTGTAGCAAGCAGAAGTATAATCTGGTTCTGGTTATAAAACTTTTGCGTGCTGTAGGCAACGTTGGGGGTAATCACAATCCGTTAAAGCCTTATTTATTTGGTTCAGGTTTTATTTATTTGTATTCCTGTTGCAACGAGTATTTTTATTTTAAAACATAATTTCTACATATATTTATCATAATTTATCTATATTATAAATGCACAAAAACGTAAACCAGTTTAAAGTTGTAATAAATCAAGGCTTTAAATGTCTGTTGTCGTTAATTAAGCTAGAAAGATGTGAACGTTGTGCTAAGGAAAGCAAATCTAAATGATACTTTATCATGACACATGCAATTGGCATGACGATGATCGATCAGAACGACCCATCATTTTAAAATTGTGTGATAATATGGTATCTCAATTCGAATGGGAGGAGCATTAACTACTGACTGCGTCACTTGACGAGATACTCAAGACAATTAAATCCCACTTAGTGGTTTTCCACAGGCCCATAATGTCAATCAGTATAACCACTGCATTACAATAATTGGTAGCGCAGTGATTTCCCTATAAACTGGTTAATTTGTCCCCTCCTACCTCCCCAAAGCTTAATTTGTGAAATAAATAGTTAATCCCAGGTAGATGCCTGAAGTTTATTTAAATTATCGCTTGCCTAAATAAAAGAAAACTATTTCGAGAAAACCAACAGTTGATTTTTGGTCAGAGTCCAAACCCTTACACGATAAGACCGTTTATAAAAAGTGTGAATCTTTCTAGAAACATCAACTGAAAATTATTTGAATGGCTATAAAAAGAACATCTTTTTTCTAAATAATAAATACATTAAGAAATATTCGACAACATCACATACATTGCTCTGATCCTAAGGTAAGGTAGCTAAGCACTTGTGTTATAGGAATCAGAAACAACGACGGCACTACAATACCCAGACCAGAGACAATATAGAAAAGTTCGTATTTCACATTGACCCGACCGGGGATCGAACCCGGAACTTCAGCGATAGCGACGACACATATAGTCCGGCGTGCTCGCCTCTCGGCTACGGAGGTCGTAAAATAGAGTAATCATGAGGCAAAAGTAAGAAAACACATTGATTAAAATCTTCTGGTTACCAAAAATGCACATAAAATCTTTTTGACGGTAGTTTCCAATTGTTGCAGCGATGGAGGGCGGCGCGTGGTGCGCGCGCGATATCTCCCTGCGCGCGCAGAAGAAGTTCCTGTCCAGGGTCGGCGGCAACAGCAGCGCGCGCGCCCTCGTGCTCGACGAACACGCAGCCAAGTTACTGGACCAGGTAAACTATCATTTTTTTCATCAACAACTAACATGGTGTTTCTTTGCGAGATGAAATCAGAAATGAGGAAATCCGTGAACAACAAGTCAACAAAAGTCGCTGTCATATCTCGACGGATTAGCAAGCTAAAGTGGCAGTGGGCGGGACACATAGTACGTAAAACTGGCGGCCGATGGGGCAGAAAGGTTTTGGAATGGAGGCCACGTACCGGCAAGCGCAGCTTGGGACGTCCACCCACAAGGTGGACAGTCGACCTGGAAAAGGTTGCAGGAAGCCGCTGGATGGAGGTCGCTTCCGACCGGCCGATCTGGAAGTCAATGGGGGAGGACTATGTTCTGCATTATGCACTTTCTGTGGCTGAAAAGATGATGATGATGAACATTTTTTTTATGGCAAGCAAACCTCTCTCTACTTGAGGTTTTTTTCTGCCAGTGTCGAGAATGATTTGATATAGTGATTACAATAAAACACGGGTGTTCAATTTTATTGCTTTACTTGGATTAAGGCTACTCTTCCCGTAGAAGCAGGTTTCATGACGCCATATCGGGTCTAATCTAAAGAAGTTGTCGACGAGACAAGTCACTTACATTGACACTCGACTCGATGCGCGCTCATTATAGGTTAATCGATAAAGCACATGCTTATTAACCAAAATATTATTTTTGTATTAGAATTAAAAACTTATATTCTTGTTACAATACCAATAAGTAAAAAATAGCATAAGAGACTTGTACCGGTAACTGTCGTAACTAACATCGACGTTTGGTCCCTTCCAGTTTCTGACGGTCCTCCGCGAGCGCGTCGAGAAGCGCGAAGCGGAGAAGCTGGTAAAACACGTGATCAAGGCAGCAGTGAAGCTGGGCGTGCTGCGGCGGCATGGGCAGCTGTCGGCCGCCGACGAGCGCGCGCTCGCCGCGTTCCGATCTAAGTTCCACGTAAGTGTTCCGACAGGTGTAGGGTAGATGAAATATCACGTGACAAATCAGTGATAAAAATGAGTAGATATAGACAAGGTGGATAGATGACCTGGTAATGAAGCACGCCATCAAGGCGGCGGTGAAGCTGGGCGTGCTGCGGCGGCATGGGCAGCTGTCGGCCGCCGACGAGCGCGCGCTCGCCGCGTTCCGCTCTAAGTTCCACGTAAGTGTTCCGACAGGTGTAGGGTAGATGAAATATCACGTGACAAATCAGTGATAAAAATAAGTAAAGTTCAACAAGGTGGATAGACGGTAAAGGTTGCAGAAAGCCACTGGATGTAGGCCGCTTTCAACCCGGTCAATCTGCGAGTTATTAAGGGAAGCCTATGTTCAGCAGTGGACGTCCTATGAAAAGATGATGAGAGTTCCATGCCACTCTATGTCAAAACAAGAGTGTTCCGTTACATAATATGTATAGGTTAGTTAGGTAGATAGTAAAGCAGTGCACTTGGTGGTGATTGGTGTATAAAACTAGTCCATCTCAATACACCTACCAGTTAAGCTACCAGTGTACTAAAATCGTAGGGCTATAACGAAAAAAGAGAAAAAAACTTTTAAAGATGATTACTACAAAAAAATATATTTATTTGGGTAGTGGAATCACCCCTTAAAGTTTTATTTTTTCACCTACTTATTTGTTACAACCAGTTTAAGTGAGTTTTTATTTTTCAAATACTTCTCTGTGGGTTTTCATTTTTTCATCTACAGTTATTAAATAAAGAATGAATATTTATAAAATTAAGAACCCGTATATTTTCAGTATAATTGGTTTTCAAGTTGTTTGATAGAGTATTTAATTGAAAAAATAAGTTTTTTATATTGTGTAGTCCCACGCGCTCGACTTTTTATGTTTTGGGGTTATAATTATTGACCATTGTTTCATAAATTGGTCATACTTAACTCATAAAGCATTTTTATCTTTCCAGACGGTATTGATGGCTGTGGTATCGTTCTGCGAGGTCGATTTTTCATACGACCGAGGTTTCTTACAAGATGCACTACGCGAATCACATCAGTCGCTCAAGTAAGATCACTTCTTTCGTCATTCTCAAATCAATAAATAAATAAAATAAGTCCATACCTAACAGTTCATTGTCTCTTTCCAGATCAGTAGTAGAGCGCCACTTATCAGATAAGTCTGTGTCGCGTCTCGCCGGCGTGTTCTCGCTCGCGTCCCGAGGTGAGCTCCTCGACTCTCTATTCTCAGGGCAGGTCGACGAAGACGTGCTCAAGCTCACCAGGATGCTGCGCAAAGAACTCGACAGGGGCCTGCTATAATCCCCCGGGACATACCCCCGTGTGCCGTCCTACCACTACCAAAGCTGTGCGTACCATCCCTAGCAGACTACACGTCGTATCTACGGGAGATAACCGACCACGGTCTCCCGAACCTCGACTATGGGATCACATACAATATCGTTATCTCCACAAATGGAGATTGGATTTTCTATTCTTTAGTATTCAAAGATATTATTAGGAATAAAAGATTTTTCTATCAACACGAGCGATGCTTTCTCGTCGCAGGAAACGTGCGGAGACGTATATGTTGATGACATGATTGGAGTACGAGACACGAGTATAGTGAAGGGTACTTTGGCTGTGCTTTTGTAACTCAATTTTGAGATGGCCCTGCATTGAATCGTAGCAATGCTATATATAAGAATGTTTCTTATAAATATCCATCATATAATTTCTCAGTTTAAACCTGCGACTCCAATGATGTTATGAATCAACATCACGGTAGGATCTCAATTAGTAAATTAATTCTTGCTTGAGCGTTAGGTTTGCTTCTGCCATGATTCAAGGGCGCACATTATCAATAACTATTATTTTAAGTTCCAATGCCTCCGTATGCAGCCGATTGTAATTGGAAATATGGATTTGCTCTCTGAGGAAATTATCTCTAATAAATGAAACCTATATTTATTTTATTGGAGAAAGCTCGACCTTTATGTTAAAACTCTGACTAAAAACTTAAGAACTAGACAAACTACCGCGGTTGCGGTGGACGCAGTGGCGTTTGGGAAGTCTAAATTAAAGCGTTTGTGGCAAATTAAAAAAAACTGCGATCAGTAGATACCATAGCTGTAACCTGCGCGATCTTCTGTCATTGGTTTGATGATTTAAACGCTGCAACCAAATATCTCGACTAAGCGAGATTGTAATTGTATGGCATGGTTAAACGGCAAAATTAATTGTGAATGATTTTAAGCCCTTATTTCGTGAAGATGACAATGGATGTGTTTGATTTGAAGCACAAAGGGATATTAGTGGTATTATTCTATTGCCATAAATAACTTCCATTTTGTTTATTAAATCTATGTTATTAAAATATGTGTAAAGATCGCGTTTTTGGTGTTGGCTTTTCCCCGTAAATAAAACACGACAGCCGCCACTGTGCCCGCTGTCTGATAACGTTGGTTTGAGCGAAAATTTACAAAGTGTTAATAAATATGAACATACTGAACTTAAATGCTGTGTTAGAATATTTGTTTGCTATTTTGATGTAGTAGACATGTTTAATGGATTCAATGTTATGTGGTGTCTGTAGAAATGTTTTTGTTTCATTCGATTGAGATTAAATCAAAATAAATATGACTGTTTAACACATGAACTATTCAGAAGTTCGCCGTTTTTTAAAGATGATAAGTAACTAAGGCTTATTAAGTTTCCTATTTTATATAAACTTGCCCTATATGCCAGTATTTTAAGATGCAAATAACGCAAAGACTTAAGTATAAAACTATGAGATCTGACAATGTCGATGTATAAAGCTTGCCTGTTTTTAGAACTTTACATTATGCTTTTTTAATTTATGTATAAAATAACGAGTAGGATACTGCATTTAATAATTGTAAATATGATTGTATTACTTATTTTGTAATTTATATGGGTTACTTATAGATGTAATAATTGATGATGACGGTTACCAATAGAAAACAATATTTTTTTAAATTTCTCAAACTTTTAAAGGCTGGGTTATATTTCGGAACATATTGAAAAGTAAAATTAAAAATGAAACATGTTTAAAAGGTATTATTAGGTATCAGGTTAAACTATTACTTAAATTAATCTATTTATTGGTTTCCTGCTCTTATTGATTTCGTTCTCAAGTTTTTACTAAGGGGGTCCATAAATTACGTGAGGTGTTTTTTTAAATTTTCTGTTTCAATCAGAAAAAAAAAATTGCGTGATATTTGCCGAGACCCCTCCTCACTCCAACGTAAGATTAGATGAGATTTGACTCGACCCCCTCCCCCCCCTTAAACATCTCACGTAATTTATGGACGCCCCCTAATATATATTTTATGTTGTTATTTTTTGTTGATGGTTACAGTCATTTGTTTAGACAGAAAATTAAGATTTTTTAAATATTTAAAAGTGACTGTACTAAATTAATGACACAATTTCGGACCAAAATCGTAATATCTACACAGTTCAAACATATCTGAACTCAAATTCATATCTCACTTTTTAGCAATACGACATAATATAGTCATAGCGTACGATGATATTGTTTTAAGTTTAGTTAGTCGTCGTATGTCCCGACTCTGGCCGCACTCGACTCTTGCCTAACCACTGTAGTGTAATGTAATTTATTTGAATGTTAGGGTATTTACTTGTTATAAACGATGTATTTTGAATTCTTTTAGGGTGTACGCAAAAGGAAGAACCATTTTCACTCTAATTTGATACTTGTTAAAATCCTAGAACAATCATCGCAAAACCCTATCTATAATTGTCATTTTTCGACCTTAAGATAAATAAAAGTAACCTTAGTTCATAAAATAGTGTTCAATATAAATACAGAGTCCTACATATGGTTAAAACTTGAGAGCATTTAACTAACTGTACTAAGGTTGAACAGGAAGACACATGTATGTTGCCAGGTCAGGAAAAGCATTAGTAAGGCTTTTATTTTAACGATTCTCCTGTCCTCCAATTGGAGAAACTGATGGCAACCTGTGCTTAAAAAAAGTGTAACCAATCCAGTTTATAATTTCTTTGTCCAATTTTAGATTACTGATATGTCGATTCAACGTTTTAAAGTAGAAATTCCCTATGTTTAAGACTATTGCATCGCTGAATTTGGTAGTTTTTTGGTTGAACAAATAACTCTTTAATCGCTTGATTTTGGTTCTTCCTCTTGTTCACTGTCACGGATGTAGATACGTGTTTCTATCTAGCGGGCACCGCCTTCATAGCTAGACGAAATCAAAGAGACGTCCAAATAGGAGTTGTATTAAAAGACAATATTATGTGTATGTGTTTAACGATAATCTCGGCGACTCTCTGTCTCGGTTAGTAAGGGATATATATAATTCACACATTGACTAACTTCACTTCTCCAAAGGTAACGGCTATATCCTAGTGTAACGGTTCCTACAACTGTCGATGATAAACAATTTAATGTGTTTATTGCATTCTTTGTTGTTAATGAGTTTATAGGTAAATATATGTGTCATTATACCCTATCGGGTAGATACGCCAATATGTTAGTGGTGCCATAAATATAAATAATAACTGCTTAAATTTTATAATATGGCTTCACGGACAAATATTCTATGACCAGCAGTCTGGCAACATGCATCCGGAGTCTTTTTAGAACTAGAAAAAAATTGTCTTTAGAAAATTACACATTTTTTTTAAATCTCTTGTAATTTGTGGTATAAAAATAAATTCCAAAATAAGTACTTAGTTACTTTCACATCGATTATATTTAAAAATTTCAATGGCAAGTTAGTAGGGACCGTATTTAAAACGAATTTCAGTAATACATATTATCAATCCGTAATGTACGTGAACTTAGTCAGTGTGTTTTATAAGTTTCCCTATAAATGTCGAACTGTTTTATGTCACACAACGCAATTTTTGATTCGTTTACTTGGTCGATAGCACAATAATCGCTGCAATATTATGTACAGGCTTTGGATATCCCTATTTTCTGTTTTCGCTGGTTCACCATCATATTGTATGGTAAAATTAAGATTTTGTATACTAAAGCCACACTGTTTTATTCGTCAAGTGATTAACTAAAACTGAAACTGCGTATAGCTTCCCTTATAGTAATAGTGATAATAACAAAATGATTCAAATTACAGTAGGGTATTGTCATTTATGGACGATAATTTAAGGTCACATTGTGTCGCAGTGACAAACGAAACGCGGCCTAAAATATGAACACGGCTTAGTATTTCAACGTCAACCTATCGTGGCCTGGCAGCCATTTGGATTGAGCATCGAGAACATACTCGTAGAATGCCAATGGTTAACACTTCATCAGTAAGTTTTTTACGTTTCTAATCTGAACAAGAGCTGACAATAACATTTGTCAACTCGAGTCTCTGAATTCCCTCTAAAAGTTGCTCTTAGTGGGCATTTTCATTGGTCGTTAGCGCCCGCATGCGGGGTGCGGAAGATTTTTGAAACGCATGCCACAGGACCCGTTTTCATTTCTTTGGTCACTATCCCGAATGCGGGAAGCCCCCTCACGGATTGAATCGACCGAGTTATCAGCCAATAGATTTCATTGGTCGTTGGCTTATAGACCAAAGAAAATGCACCTTATGGATATGTGCAAAAAAAGCAAGCAAAAAAATTGTATTAATAATGATGTGCCAGCGAAAACAGTAAATAGTTGTCCAAGCTTGCAGCACGGAGCACGCCATGACTCGTAGGCGTGGCCGCGGCCACACCGTTTACTTTCAATGTTAAGCTGTGGTATATGTTTTTAAATTTGATATCAAATATACAATTGATAAGAAAACCGTATTTTATTTCTCTAAAACATAGTTTCAACCAGAGCTATGCGCGGAAAGGGGTGTATTTATATACAAGTGAAAATCGAGCGAGTCAAGCTAGGCTTATTTATCACTTCTATGAATTTCGTACGAATTTGTATAGCTCCAGTGGAAAACCAGGCTAAACCTTTTCTTCCTGTAGAAGTCTTTTTTGGCCGATAGTTAGTTGTACTATACCTATATAGGTACTCTGCGCTCCTTTGGTCTCAAATAAGAAGACGTGACATAACAAATTGTTAAATTCTAACTTCTAGTCTCATCTCATTTCAAGATGTGAATACGTAATGTGGTGTTTTTTATATTGTGGATTTTGTATCAAATTTATGTAAGTATATATCAAATGCCTGGTACAGGGGTAAGACTGAATTAATTCCTTTAGTAGTAAGTATTACTTCAACCTTGTTTTGTTTTTATTATGCACCCCTAGAGTTTGACTTACAATAAATATCAATACTCACTGTTATGTTCTTGATTAAAGTACTTTTATGATGATAATATTATGGAGGGGTAAGGTTTATAAATGAAACGCAAGTCTATGTGAAAGCACCAGTCAATAATTTATTTACTAAAATCCCTTAGTATACAAATCTGATATTGGTGAGGTGATGCTACGTGCGGTGATGCGGTAACGAGCGCTACTTCAAATGACCACTCTTGAAATAACTATTTAGAATTTAGGTACTGGGGACTTAGACAAGTGGCAATAGCTCCGTAGTTAAATTAGTCATCGCGTCTGAGAAAATGCACCACGTGATTTCATACATGCATTTCTGTCACACCCATACATTTTGTTCGTTTACCTATCCTTTTCAAAATGTTACTTTGTCTAAGCCCCCTTATCTGGCAAAGAGAAAAGTCTTCGAAAGAATTCTAATACGTAGGTAACGTTTTGTAAACGACTGGAAAATGCATTTGATGCTATGGATTCCGTATACCAGTAGTACTTTCTACAATGAGTTTCAGTAGTGCGTAACTTTCCAATGCTCATTTCGAGAAAAGACCATGAAAACCGTTTTTTAGCTTGACAACCCGCATATAAACTAACCTGTATTTATGTATAGTCATAACAATCAAATAACATATTTTGACTTAGACTTACCCGAAACTTTATGTAATACGGTATCATCTGAAACTTTATTCAGTTATTTTTGCAAAAGTTAGTCTTAATAACATGTGACATTCTCTTCAACTTGATCATTAGGTTAAGTAGAAACAAAATTGAGAGTTTTGCACAAGGTACTAAAGATAATGATAACTTCTTAAAGTAAGTCTCTACACACAATTCTAGTCATGATGTTCGTATGTGCAAGCAAGAAACAAGTTCGGAAACGTATTTCTTAATATAAACATGTAAGCTATATATTTATTTTTATTAATCAGCAGATGAAATATGAAATACATTATTGAGGTAATGTGTTGTATCTTGAATATGTATTTCTAGCTATGCTACTATTTTTGTACTCTTGTATTAATAACGATGAACTCAAAGGCTGTTCTTATGAAGTAACGCTCGCTAATACTACGATTATAATGCTGCAAATAATTTCTACGACACTCATGGACATCGATCGAAAATACAAAAACACTGATTTGATTAACGTAAACATTTACTGGTATGTCACTTAGTTACATTTATCCACTTACAATTAACAATTAGAATGAGACAGCGAAGGTTCTCAATGATTAAAGCGATGACTATTTACATTAATTTGTTTGGAATGTTCGAGTATGGTTTCTTAGGTACCTACACATAACTCTAAAATATTTGGTTACGTCATACAATACTAAAGATAACAATTTACCTTAGTTTAATCGTAACTTTTGAAATATACTGTTGAACAGTTTATCTTAAATATTTCAATTTGTTCGAATTTCACATTGATTTTATAGATAGTTATCTCTATAAATTAAATTCACAAATCTAAGTATTGTTAAGTATAAGTAAGTTCAGAAACAAACTGAAAGTAGAGTTGTATTTTTAAATCAAAAAAGTATTATGTATAAATAAAAAATATTTTAAAAAACTATGACATGAGATCCAATAGTGAAAGCATCGATCTATAGTGATTAGTTCGCATTAAAATGTAAACGCGGCTAAAAAGCCCAAATTAAGCGTCGTCAAATGAGCTTTTACTTTAGTTAGTATCTAGGTCTGAAGGTCAAATTACCTACTTTTAGTATAAAATAGATTTATTTCTCTAACCTAATACTATACATATTTAGAACTTACTTGATCAAATGAGTATTGCAATGAATTCAAATTTGCTCGTGCTTAAAGCCCATATTCAGAGGACAAAAGTACCACGACATATGGTCATGCAATGTTCTTCAGTTCTCAGTTTCTTAAATTGAGTGAATAACTACTCTAATAACTAAGACTCTCCAGAAGATTGATCGCCTTTGCCATGTAGATTTTAAATAACCCCAGTTTTTTTAAAGACCTCGTTTCCTAAGTTCTTTTACTATCCAGTTGCTGACTAGACAACTTTCTTTGTGACATCTTGCCGGAAAAGACAGAGGCGAGATATCTGGCGACGTTGCTCGGTGTCTGTAGCAACACATGTCGCGGGACATTTGTGCCATAGTAAATAGGAGGCTTTGTTCACTCAGAAACACACATTCTCCCAAAAACCGTGGAAGCATGAACAAAATTGAATACAAAATAATATATACACAAAATATATTAAATTGTTGAATACAATGACAATTAATACGCTTACAAGAATTTTACGAGTTAAATTTTAAATTATACAAAATATCTACGTACCTACGTAGGTACGAACAAACTGAATATGTAGTAGAATTATTATTCTTAGCATAATAATTACATCTATAAGACAATTAATTAGTATTATCGTTTTGTAGTAATACTTACCAATATCCGTGCTAGTATGGCTTATGAGTCTAATTTCAGTATAATGCTTTTGGTTCAATCTGAGTCTTAATTATCGTGTAGATTTAATATTGTCGTTAAGCAAACAATTAAATAGCTCTATTTCACACTGGGACACATTAAATAACATGAAATCGTATCCATTACATCAAGTGTCTTACATTTAGATATGTAGAATAATTTAGAGAAATTGGAATACAAGACGAACCGTAATTCGATGTATTCCGTAAATCTACATTAAACACAAGGTTTCACTGTGTTCACGATATTACTAGACACATACTACGGTTACATTTCGGGGAATCTACCGCTGGGATTGGAAACACTGTGCGTTAAACATATTTTAAGCGAATTATTCGTATCTACTGATAAAAATTAAGTCCAAAGTAATGTGATAATTTTACTATCTAATAGAAAATATCGATACATTATAGTACAAATTAACGCTAAATGAAGCTTTCATACCTGTCTCTGGACTTTGGCTTAGCCTTCTTACGAATACTTGTACTACCCTCGCCGCGTGACTCCGTGCGGGAATAATAAGTGAACAATATTAACGATAAATAAATCATTTCCAATATTACTTATTATCCTGTCGTTGCCTTTAAACGAAATGAATACCTTCAAATGTGGAATAAACGAGGTATGTATGTTAGAAAGTTTTCAGCACAATCACTTATTTAGATAAGTAAAATATCTCTTATCATAGTCATCGTATATCTTAATGTACACACATGAATAAAACAGGTATAGTGCATAGTAATTGTTTTTAATTTTTTTTTTACATTTCTGGTGTAAATGACTGTGCTAAATCTTTTTACTCTTTTAGTTTTAACCTAGGAAGCTATAATGGCTAATAATAGATGCAGGTGGGTTATTGCGAGTCTTTTGAGGCGATTCTGCGTGCAGTAATCAAACAGAGATAAAGTTATTTTCATTACAACATACCATTCCCATCAGTTATTTTACAAGATTTATACATGTGTATTCTAGCCCATAGTTGATCATTAAGGTCATTTTGTGCAAAGAATTCTTTGCAAGCAAATGGCTACCATGTTGGGCGCCAGTTTTCAGACTTTATTGCAATGTCTACGATTACCGCCATTGGGTACGATGTAATATCATATGCAAATCTCACTTAGCAATAAATTACCAAAGTAAACAAAGTAACACTATTGAATAATGTCATGTGTCAGAATTAATGACGATTATTGAAATTTTATTATTTATACACACAAAGAATAACGATCAAATCATTCATCTGACGAAATAGTAAAAAAGTGGGTCATAAATACACTGCTAGTCCTAGAAACCTGTAGGTAGTAGTCGTTTTATGCAATACCTATCAATCACACAAATCTTTAACTCCTTTCATGTCTAGTAGGTTACATACCGTTACGGCCTTCTTGAAAAATAATATTGGACTTCATCACATACATTGCTCTGATCCTAAGGTAAGTAGCTAAAACACATGTGTTATAGAAATCAGAAACAACGACTGTACCACAACATCCAGACCCGAGCCAATATAGAAAAGTTCATTTTCTACATTGACTCGACCGGGGATCGAACCCGGAACCGCAGAGATGGCGGCGCCATTTAAAGTCCGGCGTTCTCAAGTCTCGGCTACGGAGGTCGTCGAAATCCAGCTTATGTTTTTTACGTTTAAGAAATAATGTTAAATGCGAGAGTGGCTTTACTGATGGCATAATGTAGTGTGTGATAGAGGGACTCTGAAACTTGGTGCCACCTTCTCTTAGGTTCTGAGAAAACGACTGAACTGCCTTCGAATCGAAAATCAACAAACTAGGACAGGAAATGATCACGTAAGTATCTACCAAAAGGACTTATCTCTGTTCCAGCACAGTCCGCAGAGGGGTATGTGGGTGTGTAAGGGCCCCCACATTTAGCGTCTTTCGAGCGTCGACTTCGGGGCAGAGCGTCCAATCAGTGTTGACGCAACGCTTGCGCAGCAGCATTTGCTTAACGCTGATTGGACACTGCCACGACGTCGACGATCGAAAGACGCTAGTTTGGAGGAGGCCTAAGGTGGTGAGTGTCAGCTGTCCCGCTCACTCTGTGGGCTTGTGTCCCGCTCACTCCTTGAGCTTGTGCCAGTCGGCGATCTGTCGGCGCGGCGCGGCCTGCACCTCGCGCCAGTGGTGCCGCGCGCTGCCCGTGCCCTCCGCGCCCAGCTCCAGTCTGCCGATCACCTGAAAAAAGATTAAAAGCTCATTTTCATTGGTCGATAAGTCAGTCGTTAGTCGGAATGCGGGGAGGCACCGATTTCGGACTAACGACTAATAAAGTCTATCGTTCGATTCAAGCGTGCGGGGGCTTTCCGCATATTCGGGATAGCGACCAATGAAATGAAAACGACAAATGAAAACAGCACCTCGTTTTAAAAATATTCCACACCCCGCATGCAGGCACTAACCACCAATGAAAATTTGCCTTGAGGGTCATGGTTATGACCTTACTGCCCATGCTATGATCATCGTCAGCTTTTGGATTTTTACTGCTGGACATAGGCCTGGCGTATAAAACGTCACAGCAAGTGCCGCTGGATCGTTAGCATCCAGCGGCTTCCCTTCTACGTGCGTTTGCTAGTCCGATGTTTAACGTCGATTGAGAGTCATGATCATGTTTCTAAGCGCACGTGCCGCGCTTGCCATTATCACTGTCAGCTGTTGGATGTTCAGTATTGGAGGCCTAATATAGACCGCCAAAGCAAGCAGCTTTAGACTGTTTGTATTCCACTATAGAACGCTACAGCGATTGGCTTTGGATCGCTTGCAACCAGCGTCCCGTCAACCTTAACTAGTCTACTGGGCAGGAGTGCACTTGAGTACGTGATTTCGATTACAAAGCTGGGCAGCTTTAGCAAATAATTTATTTAGATCGGTGGTATATTACTATGAATGGACATTGGACATCCTAATCAGAGCCATTCATATCAGGTCACTGAGATCGTTCACGTTGAAAATCGATAACAGAGTCCATGTTCAGCAATAGATTTATGTTCGACGTAGAATGCAGAAGCTAATAGACTGCGAGCAATGATGCATCTTGGGAGGAGACAGTGGATTGGTGGCTTTTATTATGTCTTACCTCGTTTTTGGTAACTCTGTCCCAGTCTAGCACGAGTAGTTCGAGTGAGACGTGGTCGAGCGTGGCGTTGGGCGCGGCGGGCACCTCGAACACGAACGACTCGTTGAACACGGGGTTCAGCGTCCGTTTCTTCACGTGCGTCTTCTTCTTGGCAATGCGCTGCCCGTTGTACAGCAGGTACATTTTCACGTATCTGGTGAAAAATAATAATATTTTGATCAAGTATCGACCTTTTTGCATATTCAGTAAGTTATGCTTGTTTCGCACGAGCCACATAAACTTCCTATCCTTCTTGAAAATCCTGAGAAGCAAAGACTGTGGTGCAAACACCTAATTTTCCATTACAAGTACCTACACCTAGTTTTTATCACCAGTTGATATTAAGTAGAATTGCTTGGATTCCTGATGCACTATCTTCTATAGCTATAGTAGAAGATAAGGGAGCAAGGGTTATTATATTTGAGAGATGTTTTGTATTTCTTTGTAATTTATTACTTGACTAAGTACCTTGTTACAAAATAACCTTTATGTGAGTAATGAACATATTATATTATTATTAACTTGGGAGCTGGGATTGCATTTAAGAGATATAAAACTTAAACTGCCGAAATAGAATAATTTTGGACAAGATAACACATAGTGTATAAGATAACACATACTAATAGGATTACCTAAAATAAAACCGGAATAAAACAAGATCGGTGATAAAGAAGATTATCTAAACAAGATGAGGCGTAAAAGTAAAACACTAACGGGTCAGCGAGCCCGGTGACGTCCATCTTGGGCAGGTTGCGCGCCTTCAGCAGCACCACCGTGAGGCGCGCGGCGGCCGGCTGCCAGCACAGCGACACCAGCACCTCGCCTCGGCCCACCGACCGCATCTGGGAATGGGGAAATTTACTAATGTAACTCCTTATTGTACCTTTAGTATTGTGGCGTTCTGAAATCATTGATTTCGGAACGTAACTCTGGCTGTCAAAAATGTTTGCGTTAGGTTGGTTAGAAGCCGGTGTAAGAATCCTCAGGGAGACCATCACGAACGCGTACTTGTTTGTTATTTTGTGATTAATACCAAAACACTATAATATAATTAGCTATGCACTAATGATAAGTTGGTACCTTTACCTTATAATACCAGTGTGTGTTAAACGTAAGGAGCATTACAATAAACCTACATTGTTTATCTTACCTCGGGTTTAATTTCGGCATGGGAGATGCCGATTAACAAACTCCCAAAGTATCAACCAATCAATCAATCATTTTCTTGTCGCCACTGCCACAATGCCTGAAGAGCAAGGTATTCGATTAGTGCGTCCTACCGCGGGCCACGCGATGACCTACGGAGCCGAAACGTGGAACATGACAGTAAAACTGGCCCACCGACTATGACACTCAGCGAGCTATGGAAAGGTCGATGCTTGGGATTTAGATAAAGGATAAAACGAGCTCATCAGGCAGAGGACTAAAGTTACGGACATAGTCCAAAAATGTAGCAAGCTTAAGTGGCAGTGGGCTGGCCACATTTTTCGCAGAACCGATGAAAGGTGGAGTGAACGGGTTCTCGAGTGGAGATCACGCCTTGACAAACGTAGTGTAGGACGCCCCCCAGCTTGATGGACCGACGACCTTAGGAAGATGGCTGACAGTAAATGGATAAAAAAGCGGAAAATCGTGCTCTAAGCCAGATTAGGCAGAGCTCTGAGTAAACCGTGTGGATCTGTGTGCCACTAAACTTCTATATAACCTTTTTAAGAGCATAGCTGCTATTTTGCGTTAGTAATAGCACTCAATGATATTTGACAGACGACCTGGTAAAGATTACATAAAGCCGCTGGATGCAGGCCGCTTACAACCGGCCAATCTGAAAGTCACTGGGGGAGGCCTATGAGCAGAGGACGTCCTGTGGCTTAATTGATGATGATGAACGATATGTGTACCTTGAGGCTGCGCGGCTGGATCTCCCGGCATAGGGCCATAGCTTCGCCACTGTGCAGCTGGAGGGTCGACAGCGGGGATACCACCTCGCCTATTATCTCATCCCGAGAATATCTGCCAAAACAAAATTAAGTTTTGCTAAAAATATTGAAAGGAATTGTGTCAGTATAACTAGCGACACGGAAGTTAAGCGCTGGGCGAAAGATTAACAGAAGACCATTACATGATTGGCTAGCAGTGCGACGCATCTGCACCGGCTGCCGTGATTGGTGGTTAGCTCCGCGCACGCGCGTCTCTAATACGATGATCGTCTCGTAAGATGCGCAGAGCGATCCCTATTCTTTGCCCCAGCACCCAGTGATGGGTACTGTAGACCGTCAAGGATCCTTAGGTGCTGCTCCGTGGCCGCATGTTTCTTTTCTCTGGACTTCTCGTCAAGACACCAGTAGTTAATCAAGGCACCTAGCAGTGCAACTGTGGCTTTAGGTTTGCTCTTTGACTTATCAGATAACTAAGTTCAGTAATAAATCACCGTGTGATCATTATCTCTGACATTATGATCAGTCAAATACAAGAATTTCCGCTCTTTTATCAGAAAAGGCTAACCCAACCTAGAACCTAGGCGTCTAGAGTTCTAGCATTGACGACAGTTTCTTAATAACCTATAAAACCCAATAAAACCACTGATTAGCATGATAGCAAATGTTTTAAAAACATTCATGGTAAACTATGTATTATTAGTATTGTACCTGTCAAAGCTGAGAACGACGAAGTGGAGAGTGATGGCAGCGAGCTGGTGTGGTGCGAGGCCGTAGAAGGTGAAGTCTTCATCGTAGACCGGGCAGCGGGTCTTGCGGACAACTCTGTAAATGAATAAGTAATATATTCATATTTATAAACCATGGGGGATAACAAATAGCCATGGTATCAAGACTAGCTACAAGTAGGCAATCTAAACTTGCCATAGCCGTGTATCGTTTAATGATAATGCGTCTATACATCCATGTATCACTGTGATACATAATTATATATTATATGATGTAAAATACACTATATGTATTTATAAAGTTGCTTTAGCTACTTACCATAGATAGGATCAGAAAAATGTATGTGATGTTGTCCAATATATAATATTATTATTATATATTTATCTAATGGTTGAATTAGGTCATGAGTTCGAATAAAAATTATATTCGATATATTTTAGTACCATTTACTGACCTGCCTACATTCGATATATAAACATTGAATTCGGGTTGGCCAGGTAGACCCTGGTAGTATGATAGGTACTTGCGAGGCGTTTATAATAATACGCCTATCCACTGCTGAACATAGGCCTCTGCCAATGCACGCTAATGAGCTTGTTTTTTGGTTAAATTCTTTTCCATCAACTGCCTACAGCCTTGCAGCTCTTTTTTCAAGCATCGTGTACCGACCTGGTCTTGACCTTGTGCTGTTTGTCCGGCAGCAGCTGCAGCTTGACGTAGGGGTCCGGGCCGGCGGGCTCGCGGCCCGGCAGACCCTGGCACGAGACCACCGACACCACCAGTGCGTTCTTCTCGTTCTCATAGCTGTGGCAAAAGAAGTACTTGTTAGAGTGCCGTTTTGGTGAGACTGCATTAAACAAAGTAATCTTTGAATATGATTCAGGCAAGTTAGAATTGTAAAAACTTCACAAACATATTAATATTCCTAATAGATAACATAAATTCTGACCACTAAGATAAGTGATTGATGAGTTATAATATATACTTACGTGTATAGATTAAAAATCTACAGAAAATATATTGTTAGTCTACCGTACGAGTAATTCAAAGAAAAAAAGTTATTTATTCTAAGCTATATATCCGCATAAACTGACAAATTAAAACATTTTTTTTTCTTCCAAATAGTGAACGAATGCTCTAAATGATGCTAATCAATATGCGACAGACGACAACACACCAATTGTCAAGGTCTTAAAGTAGAAATCCTTGACAACTCGATAGGGGCCCCCATCAATGATATGATCTCTCTGTCGACTAACGCTGATACACGCTACAGATTTGTATCTACTTCCCTTGCCACGTGCAAGTAAGCATACTTAAACTATACCCTTCACAACACCACAATTCAACTACACAATTTATATTTTGGGATTTTGATTTCAGTTTGCCTTTGAAATTAGATGTGTCATTCGGTGTTCTTGAGTAACCGACTTGTTTAAAATCAAAATTTTCTAATCCCAGTCATCACAATACAAGACTTTGAGTAGGACATTATTAGTGTCGTGGCAGCCTTAAGTTGCCACGCACGACTAATACTGAGCGGAGGTTCTTTTTTGGATGTCGTATTGTAACTTTTTAATTGATTAGGTAATGTCCAATTTCGTGTGCCAAATATATTTTTTTCTATTCTATTCTAGGACATAATAGGACATACTTTCATACAAAATAAAACATGTACAAACATGGGCTAGAGGCATTTATTTCCTCTCTGAATAGTCACGCACAACCTCAGAACAACACAAAGGGCCTCTTACAGCTCCCAAACATCCTAACAACGGATCGGTTCAAGTAGGTACCCTAAAAGCTAAAAGGGTCAGTAACTATACAAAAATACGTTATACTCCCAATGATAGTAGGAAAAGTAAGCGAAAATACCCGTAGAATAAGCGATAGTTATCTCCGCAGAATGTAAGAAGGTCTCTAGGACCGTACGTGTTTAGCTTGGTAATGGGTACGGAAATAGGTGCACTTCATTTACAAGATGTCTATCTAATCAGAACATCATTGTAAGTGCTGGCTTACACATATTTTATTGCAAATTAGGTTAAAGTTGTTCTTTAATAACACTAAGAATTATTTCTTAGTTGCTATTAAAAGTAACTGTCTTTCTAATTGTACAAAGAACATACGCGCACATAAGAAATTATTTCTTATTGCACATGGTGGTGATGTCAACTTTTTATGTCATAAAAAAAATGAAATTCAGCCATTAGTTCTTTATTTTGATAGGATCGAGATGTGACCGAGTGTTTGTACTACAGTCAATGCCGTTTTACATGACTTATTTAAATTGACCAAATCCATATAATATTACATTCAAATAAAAGTAACATCCAAATCGGTTTATTTTAAACAAACTTCGAAAAATTAAAGAAAAACTCCTTACTAAATGTCTAGTGTCACTTAAATGAAGCACCTTATTTAAAAGCATTCTAGATACCGAATTCATTCTACAATTCGCTAACTTTATGTGCATGTAAAAGCGATATTCACTTTTAAAGTCATTACACATCTAAAACAGTTTGATACTACAAAACACAGGCGGTACATACTTTTAAGAGGCTCTTAAATTTCCCTGGCAAATAGCTTCGCGACGTATTCTCGAGTTTATTGCTACTCTATTAACGATAACTTACGACTCGCCGTCTGATAAGGACGTTTCTTATTCGTGTTTTTAACCAACGACTACTGTTTTCAGAAAACGGTTACGGCTAATGGTTAGGCAAGAATTTCAATAAAGTTACATACTTTACGAAAGATTACAAGTCAGGCTTTCTGCGATGGAGTTACTGTGTCTGCTAACGTGCAAAGTTTTATCATGTTTGTTCCACGGAAATACAATCCCGAAAGAAAATTCCAACTCGGTATTTGCGGGAGTGGATGCTTTACGCTTAGTAGCATGCATTTAACTTCTTCTCAATCCCGCCAAGACTAGGTATGCCTTCAATTTACGACCGGGATTAGTCTCGCACATTGCATGCGGGATCTCTGTGTCCCGATATTTTGGGATGCTGGTATCCTGGTATGGCGCCGTTTTTGAGTAGGTACCTAATTTAAGATCTTTGTAAATCTTTAAATCACTCTTCACGCGGATAACCTGACCTAAACCTACTTAGGTAGGATCTTAGAGTAATTGTACTCGATCAAAAAAGCTCTTACCTAACTCCATTTGAAAACTGATAGCGTTAGATTCAGAAGATATATTTAACATTAGTATCCCATAAAAACATGACTGAGTGACGTCGACCGCGAGTTTTATGCCGGCGTTGGGGCGGCCGTAAACTTTGCCGTCGGATACAGCCCCTCGAGACACTCCAAGGATTATTGGAATTTAAAACACGCTGCAATGCTTATGAACCGTCTGAGTCTCAGGGCAAAGGTCGTGACCGAATGTCAGCTGAGGTGTGATAACATTCGTCACATTGGTCAGTAAAAATGAGCATACTGCAGATATAGCGAAAGCTAGATAAGGTAAGTGAAAACTCATTTTTATGAATTAAAAGCTATAGTTTTTTCGGCAAACCATTTTTAATTATGTTCTTGCCATCTTAACCTGATACGACACGACGCCCATCTTTTCTTTACGACCTTTTATGTGGGGTTCTCACATTCTTTATTTTTTTAAATCTTTTCATAGGTGTTAGAATAAGTATCCCTGTATCTTTTTAGCTTATTCTCAATCATCATAATCAAGCTACGTTAGTCCACTCCAGAACATGAGTCTGATCTTCTATTCTTTTTCATAATGCTTTCAGTAGTTTTGAATAATATAACATCTACATCTTGCCATATAAGATGCATTTGCGAAGTCGAGGTCTAAGGAAATTGTGGCCAGCACACTGCCACTAAGCTGGCTTATCCTTTGAGCAACATCGATTACGTTAGTTCTGTCGGATGACCACATTTCCGATTTATTCCTTGCGAGAAATCCCGAGCATAGTTCTCTCCATAGCTGAGCAACTTTAAATTACTTTGCCGTTATTAATCTTCTAAGACTTTATTTTGGTCTTCCTTTCCATCCATGTAATACTTGCCATCCCACACCGAATTTCAAAGAGCTTCTATTTATTCTCCGATAGGTTTTATCTCCCACATTTTACATATCCGTTCTAAGTATTGAAATATTACTGTGTATAAAAGAAAAAGGAGTTATAAAAATAACTTAAGAAGTATTTTCAGCAGATCTAAAGAACAGTGTAGGTGTATCGTAATGAAAATCCATGTAAGTAATTTCATACAAATCAGCGAGGCGTAGCGCAACCTAAACTTTGTTGCTACGAATCCTTTGTGTCGTAGTCGCGATACTACGAGTTCGTAGTCGTCTGCTTTGTCTGTCCGTTACAATGACTCGAAACATTATCTTACTTCGTAGTTACATAACTTTGGTGTGTTAATAATATTGATTAACATACTTCTCTCTGTAAATAAGTATATCGGGTGTAAAAAAAGGCTTAAGGAAGCCGAATACCACATATTCTACGTATTATTACGATCATTTTTTTCTTTTACACTATACCTGGGAAATGACTGGTTACCGAGTTATTGACAGTCAAAGTTACAATTTTTTTTCAAGATTTGTACAAAATTGACTTCTGTTTGATAATACTAAACTTTTTTACAAAGAAACATGATCCGCTTACACACACAGGCATAGTCTGTGGCGTGCGCGCTATACATTGCGGGTTAGATATAAGTTATTTTTTTTGATACCCAAGAATAAAAGTCATTTCCCAGCAATTATTTTTTTTGCATTCTACTTGATTTTATGTATAGAATTCGTGGTTTAAGGCTTCGTTAAGCCTTTTTTTACACCCTGTATAATCTCACCCCACACTAGCGTCTTTTGAGCGTCGCGCGTCGACGTCGTGGCAGTGTCCAATCAGCGTTAAGTAACCGCTGCGCAAGCGTTGCGTCTACACTGATAGGACGCTGCGCGCTGCTGCCATGACGTCGAAAGACGCTTTTGTGGGAGGTCTATAACTACAGACGACCCGATTGGCTAAGTAGCCCGGTAATTCGACATGAACTCAAAGGATCCCGAGTTCGATTTCCGGTTCGGATAAACTAAAAAAACGGCCAAGTGCGGACGGACAGACGGACAGATAGACAGACAGGCAGATAGACAGACAGACGGACAGCGGAGTCTAAGTAGTAAGTAATAGGGTCCCGTTTTACCCTTTGGGTACGGAACCCTAAAAAATAAATTTTCTAAGTAATTTCGGGTCTGGGTGTGCTAGACGGCCCTAGCAAAATATACGTATCACTCTGTTATCTCGTTACACTTCTTATGGTAGATATTTCGAGATTATACTGTGTTGTTTGCGCAAATTTATTTATTTGCAAGAGAACAACAATATTTTTATAATGCCGGTGCTTCAATTTTCCTGAAGCCTCAATCCCGTCGTCAAGGGATGAGATTAATTCAGAGTTCAACCTGACGTTTGACCTGTAACAAAATTAGTCAGACCATCGGCCTATGTAATAGTAGGTATCTATTGGTCTATCAGAGTTGAGTGGGTAAAATCTTATTAAACCACCAAAATAACTTCATCAGAACACCGTGATTGCGCTATTCCCAGCACGTTTCAGACAAATTACTACCGCAGCACCTCTTAATGTACTGGACGCACAGAAATTAAATTTAGGCACGTTTCCATTGCGTTTATAATTGTATTGTAGACGTTATATTTATGAAATGTTAATTAAAGCTTTTGAATGTGGAGATTAATTATTCTGACTATTAATAGTAATATTCTGACATTTACTTCATGCTAGTCTTTTATACATGATTATAACTCACTGGACACGGATTACCTAGGTACTCTCAAGGACTGAAAAGGTTACTCGAATACTGGGTTCCGTTTAATCGATTTAATTTTAACGATGTTTACGGTGGGTTAACCCAATTATATAAGATCCGGTTTCAGCCTACCTAAGGTTTATTTTCGTTATATGTTTTTTGTAACTTTCTACCTACCTACTACATTTTCTAGCTACCCCTAAAAAAGGCTTAAACTCGGTTTTAGGTCTTTGATTACTTTAAAAGGCAACGGAAATCATCCTGGGAAAAGCGGCCTAACCTATACATTCAGTCACCTTTAGATTTATCGCAGAACTTCAGTAATATAGTTATTTTTAAACGTGTGAACTTATACATATGAAGCAGCGTACTCACCTAGCCGTGTAGCATGTAACGTATCTGATACTGTATCAAGTGAGTACGTAGGCACGAGCCTGCTGCGAACCGCTCGCGCGTGGAGCGCATTAAGAACGCAGCGACCCGCCAAGATACGGTATCAGATATAGTACTTATTCTTATCTTGATTAGATCGTAACATACCACACGGTTAAGTGAGTACCCTGCTTAATCTGCTCTTTTGTAGCTTAAGGAAACAGAACTTTAGTTAAATAGTCTTTCTTGCGATTTACAATATGAGAGCATATTGTATTAGGTTCGAACAAAAGACTATTTTCACCTATACAAGAATTATTGTATGATGTACATCGTGAATATAGTAGAATAGACTGACGGCAAATTCAAAGGTGTAATTGTCAGGTAAGAACAAAGCGGGCCAAAGTACCTACACTCGTATCGATTTTATAACAAATAAGTTTCCTTTCGTCGCGTCAGTCCGCTCTGTTGATATTACGCGTCAGGGAACTTGATAAACTTTGTTTGACTTGAAAGGAATATGTGTGGATATTGAATAAAATATGCACTTATAGGATTTGTCACCACTTGGAAATAATTTTGCTTATGATCACGTTACATCATTGTGAATAGCCCTGTCTAAGATGGTCTACGCTGGTATCGTACTCGGCAGATGTCGAGCGCTGGAAAAAAGAGTGAGCGATGATCATCGTATCAGAGACGCGTTCGCGCGGAGCTAACAACCAATCCCGGCCGCCGGTGCAGGCGCGTCGCGTCGTGCAACTATCAATCACGTAATCGAAATGATTTTCTGCCTGTTGTATAATTGCATTCGCTCCAAATCTAATAACCAGACTTGGCAAATCTAGGATGATGATTAAAGCGTAATCCGACAGGACAGGTACCTTTAGGTACCTTCTCGGGGTACACTCTACTGAAATATAGCCACTTTTCATTGAGGACCAACATCAAAATCGCAAAAAAACACTTCCCTATACTCTACCACATACACATCTATAATTAGTTTGTTTAGAGAATTGTTTTTTTTACTGAGATTTTGATGTTGTTCCAACGGTATTTGAGGGGTAGAATCACTTCCTAGAAGGATGATTAACTAACAAATAAGGACCTTATAAAAATGTGTCAAATTAATCACAGAAACATTACCACATTATAGACTAATAGACTTGATGGTTTACCGCGGAATTGAAAGCGAGGGAACATGGCATGCATGACGTCACGCGCTCCACTCTACGGGGCGTTACTAACCCTCCCAGCGAGACCTAATACCATTGGCGTCACACGTATTTGAATTTGATTTAGATAAGTGCATCGGACTAGTGTACTAAGAAACATACCTAAAAGAAATAAGAAAAACATCCTATTGTGTTTGATAACAATTAATGAGCTTTTTAAAGACTTTGTGCGGGTAATACTAAGACTCCGCTGGCCGTCTGTCTGTCTGTCCCTCTGTCACCAGGCTGTCTCATGAACAGTGACAGTTAGATAGTTTTCACAGATGTATTTCTGTTGCCGCTATAACAAAAAATACTAAGAAACAGAATAAAATAAATATAAGGGGGTTCCTATACAACAAACGTGATTTTTTTGGTGATTTTATAGATAATGGTACGGAACCGTCGTGCGCGAGTTTAAATCCCACTTGGCCGGTTTTTTTATGCGAGAAAATCACACAAATAAACAACCTCTGACCCTAAACGCACATACATTCTCCGTTCCATCGTGGGATAAAAATCCGGAAACCGTCAATTTGTAGGTACCTACTTAAAACACAACACAAAAAAAAACTCGTTTCGATTTCCATGATAGATAAACCACCTACTTCTAAATACCCATAAGTTTGTGCGGAACCCTCGGCGTACGAGTCCGAATCTTACAGAAAACATTACCGAATCACATCTTTGTTTGTTCACATTATAGTGAACTATACATATTATAATTATGTTACCAAAAAAAAAAAAAACATCTACTAATCGTGACTGTGCCGGATTCGGAATATGGAACAATCCGAAATTCTACTGACTTTTAGACACAATTTCCATTTTCGAACTATTTAGTTGCTTTTTTAGACAATTTGACGCCAAATTATACGTACAAGATACCGCTTGTAAGTAATATTAAATTAATATTCCTACGATCGGGTCGAAACTGGATTTTGACTACTATTTGTTTCAGTAGTATTTTAATTTCCAAATATACTCGAATAAAAATGCCAGACTCGAGAAATAATTATGTTTTATAAAAACATTCCGCGTCTTCATTAATTTTCCAAACTCGCATAAAAATGCCTTTGTACATAATTATTAAAGTAAATTAAGTAAGAAGTAAAGAAATGTTTTAAACATACCGCAGCTTGAAGTGCAGGTCGCCCAGGCGGCCGTCGTTGGTGACCTCGTTCTCGACTGGCTTCGGCTTCTCGGTGGCGTTGGCGTCGGCCAGCTCCTTGCTGAGCGGGGTCGGCTCGACCGGCGCGGTAGGCGAGTGCGGGCTGTTGCCTCCGGATGCCTGACATGGAATAATTGCATTATTTTTAAGACTACGAACAAACATAGGAAGTGCGCCATCACCACTATCATTTCAGATATTGGACGTCCAATGCTGAACATAGGTCTCCCCCAATGAAGATAGGACGGTTGGAAGCGGCCTGTGTCGGTCCAGCGGCTCCCTGCAACCTTTACCAGGTCGTCTGTCCGCCTTGTCCTATTGTCAGCCCACGTCTTTGTGGTTAAGCAGTACTGTAAGCAACCTTTTATGCAAACGGTGCGAGCTTATAATTGCGCTCATACAATGCAATACAACATGGGTTGGTCTGGTCATTTCTGCGCCATTTAAGGGTCTGCGCCCATGGTGGTGCCATTGGTCGTGGGTCCGATGAATGCAGTCAGCCATGGTGACTGTCTAGGATAGTAATCGGCGGCCACGGCATACTAGGTTAGCGCCAAGAATATTGTCAGTTTCAAACCCCACTCACGTGAGTGAACTGTAGTTTATGTTAATGGCGGCGAAGTGGTCGTATACGGTAGGGGCGGTCTGTGATGACGACCTGCTAGGATAGTAGTCTGCCATAGCCAGCCCATAGCTTTGAAGCCAAGTTTGGCAGTTATACTAGACCCAGTGGGGTCTTGCAGTGTGACCGTGTGTGAACTGCAGCTAGGTCAGGTGCGGTGGATGGCGATGGTGACTCTAGCTAGAGCAATGTGCTGCCGCGGCGGCGCACTGTGTTGGCACCTAGAATGTTTTCAGTATCAGGTGAGTGCACCTTACCGGAATTTACGGTGTGGGCGTGGACGTGGGCTGCGGCTGCGGCGGGAACGTGGACGTGGGCGCGGTGGGCGAGGGCGATTACCTCAAGTAGTACGTGGTGGAGCCCAAGGAACGCATCGCAGTGGCAAGGGAACACTGCATTGGCACGAAAAGTGTTGTCAGTAACACTCACCGGGTTTTGCGGTGTGGGCGTGGGCGTCGGCTGCGGGCGTGGCGGGGACGTGGCCGTGGGCGCGGTGGGCGCGGTGGGCGACGGCGATTTCCTCAGGTAGTGCGTGGCGGAGCCCGGCGATCGCACCGCGGTAGCTCGGCGCGGCGGTTGGAACACCAGCGCCTTGTCTGGACCGCGCTTGCCTCCTGTAGCGATGTAGTGTTTTAGTAAAGCCGAATTTGACTTCAATTAAAATTTGAAAATAATAGTATGTTCCAAGAAATTAAACAATGTTGGGTTTGTTAGACAGTGTATAAAATTCGATCATATGTTTGGTTTGAAGTGCAGGTCGCCCAAGCGGGCGTCGCTGGTGACCTCGTTCTCAGCGGGCTTTCGGCTTCTCTTTGACGTTGACGTCAGCTAGCTCTTTGCTGAACGGAATTTAACTTGCTTTTATTTTTTTTAAAGTGTATTAGTTTAACTGGTACCTACGCCTCAAGCACTTTATTATTTTGATCATAGAATAACTTTATTTAAATTCTGTGGCTGACCATATTATTTACCGTTATTTTTCGGTAAATAATATTATGGTCAGTCTCTTGTGACGTGAACCTTGGCTGTGCGTAAAGCTAATAACAAAAAATGATTTGTTTAATGTGTTAGATCTCATTTAATGTTCTGTAATAATAACACTGTTTCTCAGGACTTACGTTACGTACAGTTACATGCAAAGAAAATCTGTACAAAAACGCTATTATGTATTTTTGGTAAGATTACTTTAAGATATTACCTAGCGAACGTCCTTGCTAATATTCACTTTCAATAAGATATTTGATACGCAAACAAACGTAACTTCTATAGTCGATCCCGTAAAGGTTTTTAAGACTGTTGAAGTTGACGAAGGTAAAAGCATCCTATTAAAGGTAGGGTTGCTGGTACTTACACGTGGACTTAAGTCCAATAAAATCAGTATTTTATCTGGTTGCCTTCGTTTTACGATTCCCTCCCACTCGACACTCAAGAGGTGCGTCCACACTACATTAGTGGCTATAAAACGCATCGAAATAAACAATTCAAGGAAACGGAAACTGTGGTGATAAATCAACGCTTTTACTAGAACTATCTACCTGTCATGGACAGCTCAATCGTTATTTAATAAAGTGATTGAACTTTATTTGATGTTGCCCGTAAATGTTAACGACGGTAATCTATAGATAGTAAGCGATTAATCTATTCTTGAACGAGGGCGAGCGAACGCGATAATCTGTGGCTATTTTAATCGACTCATTTCGTGTTTGCCGCTAGTTTTTCGATATAACATAGTTCTAGAAGCATGGAGTATTGATGAAACCTTCCAACAATAAACTTATTACAAAAAATAATAGACTTGAGATCATCATCATAATCATTTCAGCCACGTCCACTGATCAGCCCCCTAACCATGAACTCTTAAAACAATCTCAAAGTTGTCAAATCTGTCAATTTTGGTACGTCATGTCATACAAAATTTGACAGAAATGATAATGTTTGACAGATTTGTGATTGTTTTAACAGTTTATGGTTGGGCCCCAGGCCTTCCTCAGTGACTACCAGATCGGCCGGTTGGAAGCAACCTGGCTTCCCGCAACCTTTACCAGGTCGTCTGTCCACCTTGTTGGTGGACATCCCACGCTGCGCTTGCCGGTAAGTGGCCTCCATACCAGAACCTTTCTGCCCCAACGGCCGGTAGTTCTACGTCCGACTTGAGATCAAAGAATGCGAAACATAGTTAACCGTAGAATTTTTTCTGCTTTAAAGAAACTGTATGTTTTATAGGCTATCATACAGTTCCCCAAAATGATTGTCAAGCTGAAGTCCAGAGTTAGAGCATAGAGAGATATAGGAAACCAAACTCTACTTTGATTACGTTTTTTAATGTGTTTTTTTTAGGGTATTATTTTAATCGTGTTGTCTGTCAACCTGTACGTTGACTAATTAAACAAATATTACTAGTTACTCGTTAGCATATTTAAAAATATTGTGTATCAGCATGGTGGTCGTTTTTTTCAGGTGTTTCAAAAATATCTGCCTCCGCTGCAATGGATGAAAGTATTACCACAGAATATATAATGCGTTATGACTATTGTGGTATTAATTAAAAATATTACGATAGGGAAGAAATTTCATGCCCCGAACGTATTTTTTTTTATATAATAAATAAAAATAAGCTTTTTTTTGTTTAAAACCATCCACACTTGTGCAACTAGCAGCTTCGGTAGATATTTTTGAAACACCTTATATATGAGTTGATTGAACAGACTCAGATATCGCCGTTTATCCTTACTGACCGAGTTTGTGGGCGAGCGAGCTGCGGCGGCGCGCGACCCAGCAGGCGAAGGCGGCCAGCACCGACAGCGCCAGCGTCGCCGCGCCGCACACCAGCACCCAGAACGTCGCGCTGTGCCATTCGCCAGCTGGAACGAACATAACATGATACAATCATAATGGACCTAGATACGCCTTTGTTAACAGTGGGACGCTGTAGGCTTATTTCAACTCATTTTTACGACCTCCGTAGCCGAGAGGCGAGCATACCGGACTTGGTGTCGCCATTTCTGAGGTTCCGAGTTCGATTACCAGTCGCGACAATGTGGAGAACAAACTTTTCTATATTTTCTCGGGTCTGGATTGTGTGGTACCGTCGTTGTTTCTGATTTCTATAACACAAGTGCTTTAGCTACTTACTTTAGGATCAGAACAATGTATACAATGTGATGTTGTCCGATATTACAAAAAAACGAGTGCTTTATTTTAATTCTATTACAATAACAATAAACACAACGGACCTAAGAGCCTTTGCTTTAGAAACAAACTTTATAAACTATAGATTTATTACTTGAGAACCTTAAACCTTTACAGAATGCTTTGTTTTGAACAATGGGACACCAGGAATTTATAAAAAAAAACAGTTAGAAGTAGACTGGAAAAATCATGGAAAGCGGTTCGAAAATTAATGGTTTTTTACAATAAGCATTTTTCTCTTTTCAAAATAAGTCATTTACCTATTTAAAAAAACGTGAATAATTTCGGTTCGGCTCGTTTGGTTTTACGAGAAATCGACTGGTTTCAATGCTGCTGTTTAACGAACCTTTACGGTGTATGAAATAAAACTACCCAAAATGTTTTTTAATAAAAGCCGTAAAATAATCTTGTCCAATTGAAAACCTCCTGTGGCTGATAAATGTTTTATTCAGTAAATACTACTGCAAATTCGTTACTTTTAAGAAAACTAAGACGCTACTGCACCCGTGATTCTTAGTATTTGATTATGTTACGTTTTGTCCTAATTTGTCCTCGATAACCAAATTTCTTGTCTAGATTATCAAATAAGAATACAAAAAACCATATGATCTAGAGCACTCGTAAGAATTGTAACTACTTAATTATAATACATTCTGTCAAAAAAGTTTCGGGAATTGATGATTTGTTTATGGTACCAAATTCAAAATTATATTTTTTTTTGTTGTTGTTAGATTGGCACAACTGTTTTTCATTTTGGCGCGGAGTTTGAGTTACATCTGATAATTATATTAAATACAGTATTGTTTTAGTTATACCATATCTAGTGTGTATTGCGAATTTCATAATGGACAAAAACATCGAATAAAGAGTTTGTCTTAAATTTTGCATCGCCAATGGGATTTTGTGTTCGAAGTCTCTGAGAATGTTACAGAAGGCTTACGGTGGATCGACTCTATCAAAAACACGTGTTTATGAGTGGTACAAAGCGTTCAAAAGCGGTCGAGATGTGATGGAAGATTTGCCTCGCTTTGGTAGGCCATCAACGTCTGCTACTGAAGACAACATCGCAAAAGTGAAGGAAATAGTGACTGAAAATCCTCATTCAAGTTTGAGAGAGCTAGCCGTCTAACTTTCTATGTCACACGAGTCGATTCATACCAGTTTAAATAATCAATTAGGTATGAAACATGTTGCCGCTCGGCTAGTCCCAAAAGACCTGAATTTTCTCCAAAAACTCAATCGCAAAAGAGTCGCTGAGGACAAGCTAGAACGAGTCAATTCCGACCCAACATTCATGAAAGGCATTGTTACTGGTGACGAGACGTGGGTTTACAAGTTTGACATGCAAACTAGTCAACAAGCTTCGCATTGGCGCCTTCCAACTGAACCGAAACCGAAGAAACCGCGCCAAACTCGATCGAAAGTCAAAGTCATGTTGACTGTTTTCTTTGACTGTCGCGGTGTTGTGCACTCATAATTTTTGCCAAAAGGTCAAACAATAAAAAAAGAGTATTATTTAAGCGTTATGCGGCGTTTAAGAGAGCAAATTAGACGAAAAAGGCCAAATTTGTGGAATTACAATTCTTGGATTTTGCACCACGATAATGCGCCTTCCCACAAGGCCATCATTGTGAACGAATTTTTGACCAAAACCTCAACAAATACCATCGAGCAGCCACCTTATTCACCAGATATGGCTCTAGCCGACTTCTTTCTTTTTCCTATACTCAAATTACCACTTCGTGGCACCCGGTTTCATTCGGTAGAAGACATAAAGGAGAATTCGCGGCGAGAACTGAACTCGATTTCGGAAAAAGCGTTTAAAAAATGTTATGATGATTGTATTATTCGTTGGCGTAAGTGTATCGCTTCTGAAGGGGCATACTTTGAAGGTGATAAAATCAATTTGGATGAATAACTAACATTTTGTGTATTATTAATCTTTTCCCGGTACTTTCTTGACAGAGTAGTATTTGTCTACCCCACCGTAATCCTAGGCATAACAAAAGGAAATAAAACAAAAAACACTTCTATGCGACCCATTTGCAAACGCAATACGCATTTTATTTTCCTACAAGGTTTTATTCCAGATGGAACAATTTATAGGAAAATTCCCCTCGTACTGTTTTGTAGGGAGAAATCCAATCGAATGGAGCCATAGCCGAGTCCAAGTATGGACTATATTGTGGATTCGGCAGGTATAAAATTTTCAACCCTCTTTTCGGCAGACTAAATTTGCTCAGGTAACTACTACATTTTGAAGTCTGGAACGTTAAAACGCAGTGAATCTAGAGCATTCACTTGCATTTTAAAAGTTAGTTTAGTGTCGGCATGTGCTTCTTTGAAGTCGTTGTGCTGAATTACTTTAAGCTTCACGTTTGCAACAAAGGCTGGTTTGGTGCCACAAACGTGAATGCTTTCAAACAAATTATCTTCGGTGATTACCACTGCGATTCTTGTATTATCATAAAGCACCAGTCTACTGCTGAACCTAATATGCCAGGTACCACGATACCCCGATCCTAAGGTATTTTTTCCATCCAACTCGACCAACTTTGCGATTACCTACTTATAACATCGCTCTACGTGTAATATGCTACGTTTTTCATGTCGGTGGTAGAAAAGCGTAGCGTATTCTAAGTCTATGGGTAGAGACCCAAGAATACGTCTAGATTTCATATCTTATCGGTTCTATGGTGCCACTGCCCTTTCACTTTGCTTATCCTATAAGCTTAAAGCGATTACTTTTGATCTCTGTCAGAGAGCTAAGGTCTAGTTCTGATTTTATCCTTTTTTCGATAGCTCTATTAAACATAATCTTTAAATGGGAAAGATGACATTGAGTTATTGTCCCTATGTATGTAGTCCCTAATAGAACACGAACTGCGTGTATTTGTAAATATATACCTACTACACTTTCCGTGTCACCTTGGCTAGGTATCCAATAAGCCGGCCGAGCGCAGCGGGATAACTGTACGGCAAATAATTTAATGGCTGTCGACCCGCGTGCCGAATGTTATACTGGATAAGTTTGTTTACGGGACATTTAGGATAAATTGTGAAATTTATGACATACAAGAAGTTTATTTTCGGTTAGATGTGCGATATTTTCGTGTGTTCAGTCTTGCGGTAAGAAAATTGAAAACGAATTTTGAGGTTTAATTTACTTCACAGTCGCATTTTTTCGTATATATATTCCCCTACCCTATACTTACTAAATAATAAAAAATACCTTGATGTCACGATTATTGAAGTACATTTATTTTATCAACTGACACCTGTGTTTGATGCCTAATTCTATTGACACAGAACAACCTACTGTAAGACCGGACTGTAGATAATTTAACGCGCGACAGATTGTAATCCAACTGTTTCACATTGATAGATTATAATCTACCGAAAAATAATCCGTAATATTGTAAGCAGTATGTTACCTTACGGTTTACAATCTTTCGACAGTTTACAATCGCGTTAAATAGATTATAATCTAACAGTATTTACAATTTAACGGTGACATAAGTATACACGCCTGCCTAGCTCGCACTTACATTATCTTGTAATTGTATTATAAAATCTGGCTGACAAAGGTGACTGAGTTTGTTGCGCCGTTTCTTCTCATCACCATCCGATATGTTGTCCCGAAGCGGTGGTAGGGCTAAGTTATATGTTAGGACGTGTATAAGTGCCCGGAAGAGGGCCTATATACAGAATAAAGAATTTCATTTCATTTCATTTCACGACAGACAATAACCGACACTGTTCACACATTATTGGAGTTGTCTCCAATTGTCTGTCATATCCAATCCATCTGTTCTTGATTTGGTGCGCCATTAGTATGTCCACTTAGACTAGACTGTGTGATCTAACTGAACTATTTATTGTGCAATAACGATTTTCCATTACAAACTGAAACACACAGATTAATTAAATATTTTTGTTATAAAATTAAATATTCATGTTATTCAGAATTTAAATTTAAAACTTTGCAGAAGGTTTTACCTCGAAAAGAGAGAAAGATAATTATAAATAGTAATAATTTCCAAATCATTATAATCATAGATGACTTAACATGCCTAACGTTACAGTTTTTGTTTCAAATTAAAAAGCATTTTGCAGTCGGATGTTTTATTTGGCAAAGTTAAATATATACAAGTTGGCGTGTAAGTCTGGCAGGGTGCGCCCTTGAATATTTTACGAGCGAGTTCAGCTTGGCTTGGACCTAATGCAGACCTCACAATATAATATTGTAGGAAAACGTTGCTGACTATATCAAATATACAATTTTTAAAGCAAAGGATGGATGAAAGGACTTCTGCTTCTCCCTCTCCTTTTATCGCATTTGTCTAAGTTAAGTACCTAATTCTAAAACTACTTGTTCTAAATTTAAATAAATTCATTGGTTTTGTACACATACTGTAAAAACAGTCCAGCTCTCAAATTATCTGCTTGTAAAATTTTGAGCAAATGTATAAAATAAAAGGCGAATTGCTGAGATAAAGAGATGAAAGAATAATATCAAAGCGAGCGACTAAGGGAAATTGAGCGCCTAACATTACCACAGCTAAATAGCATGCAATGGCTTACCCTATCATATCTGTTCACAAACGCTATAAAATATTCGGTAACACTTATTCGCACGTACTCTGGTCGGGCAAACGATTGCCTTTGCCCAAAGAGTGTGCGATATGCCCAATATTGCCGTAATAATGGGACTACGAAACCGCGCGAAGGTGCTTACCTAAATTGTTATGTTCCTCAAATCTAATATAATGGTGCTTTGCTTAGTGACTACTACCTATTAACTATTAATGATCAACTTACTAAATAAAACCAATGCTTAGTTTCTCAATAAAAAACAAAAGGCAGACAAAATGTTAAATTGAAATAATACTTTTATGTAGCTGCTTGGACTTGGATTAATTAATTTTATTATCATTAAGACTTCAAATCTAAATAAAATAATGACAGTTTGAAATGGAATTGATTTAATAAATTGTACATTCATTCGGCGTTATGATACCCAGCCAAAGATGTTTGAGTAAATAATAAATAGGTACAATTTACAATCTAAGTTAACGTTAGTAACTTAGTTAGCTCTCTAGAGTCATGACGTGAACAACAATATAAATGTTTCAATTTCACTATCTTATTCGAGAAGCTTCCGCGGCGCGCGCTGCTTTGAACTACTGAAAACAAGACTGAAACTGCTTCACAAGTGAAATGATACATTGCAGAGCCAAGCGAGTGGCTCGTAGAGGTTAATTAAATGCTGTTTATGTCTACTAGTACGCCTAAGGGGCCAATCATCATTCAAGTCCTAGCTTTTTAAAAGCGAGGAAGTTTAATCAAAGCGTGGCAATACATGCAATCTCATCGAATAGAACTATTTGTATTAAGACTTAGGAGTAAATCACAAACTATGCTATAGACTATTATCTAAGCTTAGTCTAAGTCGTTTTAGTTATTGCGCATAGGTAGTCTGTGTGACTTTTCATCTTCTTTATTCTGATTTTATTCATTTAAATATGCATATTAATGGTATTACCTAACTAGTTTATGCAAGAGTCCTGAATATTATTTAATGACCTCCGTAGCCGAGAAGCGAGCACGCCGGACTATATTGCTTCGCCATCTCTGAGGTTCCGGGTTTGATCCCCGGTCGGGTCAATGTAGAAAACGAACTTTTCTATATTTTCTCGGGTCTGGGTGCTGTGGTACCGTCGTTGTAGCTACTTACTCTAGGATCAGATCAATGTATATGATGTTGTCTTATATTTCTTTATTTATTATTCCAGGTTCAATTAAAACAATTATTGTTTGAAATACCTATTTGTTTGATGCATGGCCGTGGTTAATTAAACGGCGCTTACGTCTGCCACAACCAGCCCGCCTCTCGGAACAATCAATGCGAATCCGCCCACGCAGGTCACGTGTTCGAAAATAATTAAGTTACACTTTAAATGGCCTTGATCTTTTAAATTGCTAGTATTTGTAATGTAGGTAGTTAAGTAAGATTAATAATTATTACACAGTGTCGTGTGGGGACGGCCGTAAAGAATACACTTCCCCACCGCCAACAGGAGGCGTGTCGTAATAGGCGACTAAATCCTGTAGCACGAGACGGGGAGCAGCGTCAATCCCCCAGATGATAACCGATCTGGAAGTCACCGGGGGAGGCCTATGTTTAGCAGTGGACGTCCTGTGGTTGAAATCATCATCATCAATAATAATAGAAAAATAGGGTAGACTAACATGCGATTGTAAGGGCCTCTCAGTCTGGCTGGAATAAACCGTCAATCTGTTAACCCGCATCTCATTACTACTGTAGTTAAGTATCCCATCACCTTAGAACCTGCCCGTCATCGGTATTTCCAGACTCCTTAGTATTCTTTTTTTTTGAGATAGCGTAGTGTCTAGATCATTAGTCTTATATTTCCTGCGTATTTTTTATGGCAATTCTTGTAGTCTTTTTACAAAAGAAAAAGCTTTTTTCTTCATAATAATGGAGACGGCAATTTTATCTCAGACTTATTGATCCAAACCTGTGTAGTTAAGAGGTCTCCCTTTCCAATTTAACCGAGATTGTTTTGGGTTAGGTACGTAATATTTTCCTGTTAATTAAAGTAATATAGAATGCTATATTTTTAGTCTACTAAAATAAAAGCTGTTGCGAACGATGCTTACAAAACATTTCAATTAAGCACTTTCGGAAAACAAAACGGAAAGAGCCGTCCAATATTATTACAGTCCGAATAAAAAGTAGGTAAACAAAACTTTAGCAGACAAAAGCATAACGAAAGGAAAGCAAAAACTGACCGCACTTTGCTACGAGTTAAAAGAAGAGTTTCTCTAATTAGAAGGCTTTAGAAGTATAGAACTTATAATTTCCAGACAAAAAGATGTGTAGGATTAGTGTCTTTAAGGCTAGAAATCATACTTTGAAAATATTTTGTTTGTTCATCTACATAAACTTAATAAATTAAATCAATTCTTTAACAAAATATCAACAATTGAAACTAGTCGTAAAAATAAACACAACTGTTTTCAATTGCTCATACATTTTCAATGGTGCGAAACAAGTAGGTTTTATGTTAATTTTAATTTATTGGATTTATTACGTAGCGTCCGAACTTACGAGACATTTTTGTAGTAGGCATTCTAATACGTTGCAATGCGTTTAGCTACATACTTCTTCTTCAGATATAATCGTTTGACCTTTATTGAAAATTGGCAACGTGTCTATGCCGCTCAGTGTAAATTTCCATGAGCGGGTGGCTTGCGAATGACAGATCTAAGGCGCTTCTCGGAACCTCTCGATAGAGAAGCTCTTAAGTCATGACAACGTCAAAGCCAGGGATGCTTTGATAACTTTATTTATATATTTGCTGAATTAAATACATATTTAAGCAAATACTGTAACAAGTCTTTAACTTATTCGATCTTGGTTAGATACTTACCTATAAATCTTGTGGAGAGAAGCAAAAAATAATATTACTAAGAAATACAATTAAGAAATTGAATGGACATCGTAAATCGTAGGATATTTTTGCAGGTGGTTTTTTTTTTATTGTTTTTGTACTGACAACCCAGTTGCTTTGACGTGGTATTTATTACGCTGAGCCTTGATTATCAAATGCGTTTAATTTAAAAACTAGGTAGTGATAAGCCCTTATCAGCCCTTATCTTGGTCCTTGTACTTCTTGAGACGAGCCCTGAGCGCCACTCAGAGTTTCAACCACACGGGGTCACTCCGCCCCACGTGACTTGTAACGACTAACAAGAACTTAGAACTTAACTTTTATAATGATACATAAAACTGTACGATTTACACTAACAGTAGTTTAACCTTATCAAGTGTTTCAATCAATCAATTTATAACCAAGGACTTTTGATAACGAAGATTTTTATACCTAGGTCTTGAACTTACGTAGTCTCTTGCTGAAGTCTTAGCAAACTTATTACAGCGAGTTAATTATACGGATCAAAGCTTTTCCTATGTATGATGGTTAATGTACCAGTATGTGCAAGTGTAATAACGACACTAATTGTTTGGTGATAGGAAGGATTAGGCTCTGTCACTGTCGGCAACTATCCATAGTTGGAAAGTGTGTGTTTTAAATGCTGTTCTAATATATTTTTAACAAAAGGAATTTTATAATAAATTTTCCAACAATTCACACCAATTATCTACTCCCAAACTAAGCCAAGTAATTATGACAACTACCAGATAAACATACCCAAATGCATTTTAACATTAATGACTTCGGTACCAACGCTCGTGCTTTTCTCACAAACATCTACCCCTTGCGGGATTCAAATTGTAACCATTGGAACGAATCTTTCATTCAAACAGTTATCAATATTTTTTTTATGATTTAATGACACACTTTCTTGTCTTATTTAAGAGTTACCTAAACCTTTGAGCCCGAATGTTGACTTCTCTAGAAATACACATAACGTCCTTTCTCAGCTGATCTCCCCCGAATGAGGGTAGACATGTTTCTACGAGAGGAACAAGTGGGTGATTATTTTATAAGCTCACCGAGACGTGATGTTACTCGACATTTACCTACCATTTTAATAGCTAAGAGTAGGACAAAGGTCATGTGTATTATCAAAGGAAACTTATTTAATGATGGACACGCAGTAGTGTGTGTAGTTTGTTCTAAAGTTTATTATGAAATTACACACTTATTATGAAAATCATTCCTTCTCCTACCTCACAAATGTTTTATAAACCAAATAAATGCCGAAAAAATTTGGCAAATGAATGTTTTAACCTAATAAGAAATAACTGAACGTACTAACTAACTCATCATTTCATTTAAGGTAACTTGCGCGCAACCGGTTTAGTTTAGTACGAGATTAAGACATCATTCTGTCTTTGTCATTGTCATACAAACTGACAGCTATAGAATGATGCCGGGATTAAAATTGCTAATCCTAAGATACGCAAGTGATTAGGTCTTAAAACCGGCGTTATACCGTGACTTCCGACGCGCCAACTTGCAGTGACTACAGCAAAGAAACTTAGTGCAGTGTGCGGCGATTTTACCTATTTTCATCTAAATGTGATGTGGACTTGTCTTAGTTTTAGCAATGAACATGATGGGAAAGGTTCGCTGGTTTACTATACCTTTATAAATGATGAAATGAAATGAAATTCTTTATTCTGTATATAGGCCCTCTTCCGGACACTTATACACGTCCCAACATATAACTTAGCACTACCACCGCTTCGGGACATCATATCGGCTGGTGATGAGAAGAAACGGCGCAACAAACTCAGTCACCTTTGTCAGCCTGGTTTTATTACAGGAAATACAATTACAAGATAATGTAAGTGCGAGCTAGGCAGGCTTTTAAGTCCATGCACTCTTGTCGTTCAAGTAATCTTCAACTTTGTAGTATCCTTTTTCCATAAGGATTTTTTAATGTGGTTTTTGAACTCATAAACAGGTAAGTCAACAAGAGTTTGTGGTACTTTATTGAAGATTATTATACATTTCCCCAAATATGAATTACCCACTTTCTTTAATCTGAAGCTCGGAACGGCAAGTTTATTTTTATTTCTAGTATTATAATGATGTGAATCACATTTAAGGCTAAACGAACTTAGGTTTTTTCTAACATACATAATATTGTAAAAAATGTATTGTGACGCTACTGTTAATATTTTAATATCTTTAAAGACCTCCCTCAGAGAGTCGCGAGGCCCAAGACAGTATATTGCACGTACAGCTCTTTTCACACAAAGATTGACTCAATATCAGCAGCTGAGCCCCATAGCAATAGACCATACGACAACAAGCTATGAATATAACTAAATTATACAGTCATGCCGTTTCGACATCAGTTAAAAGCCTTATTTTCCTCACAGCATAAGCTGCCGAACAGAGCCTTCCTGACAATGCAATTATATGGGAACCCCATGCAGTCGGGAGTCTATTGTAATTCCCAAAAAGGTTGTTGAATTGACTGCATCTATATGATCATCTGACATATTAATATGCGTATTGACCTGCCTCACATTCACACTCATTTTTTTCAAGTATTATATTATCTTGATCTAAGGTATATTATACGTATTTAATAGGTTGCTCTGATTTCGTTAGATCTATGTCAAACGTTAGTCTATGTTAATTTTATGCTAATGACCGCGCCTTGTGTGTTGCTGCAAGTAACAAGATCAGTGAGCACCAGTCTCGGCAACGCCATACACCGGTATATTTATATAAAACGTTCAAAGTCAACAGCGTGACTAAAATTGCGTTATATCACCGGCACGTTGTCCGAGCCCTTAGCAAATACTTTGTTACTATTTGTAGTTGCGAATGAGTTCCAAACGCCCCAATGTCCCTTTAAGTACTTGTCCGAACCAAAGGCCTAAATAAGCAGTGACCTAAATTGTTTAATTAAGACCTAATGTATTGTTTATCAAGCCGTCTACGACTTTAGGGTTTTTAGTTTAGTTTAGGGACTTTAGGGTTTTTAGTTTAGTTTAGGGTTAAGGAGTAACTTAGATTATTTATACAAGTAAAGGTGTTAATAACTAATGACATGGATTAGAAAATTTTATATCTCGTATTTGCAAGATCAAGAAAGCATATTATAACAATATTCAACAGATACAATGATCGCTTAAAGTTAAACAAAGGAATCGATCTTGAAAAATACAAAGTGGATCGCATTATCAATTATAATGTGTGGTAAGAGAATAATTTACTAATTCTACAAATTATAACTCGAACTAATATTAATTATTTTATGTTAATAGATTCAGTTAAAACATATTTTCTATTTGGAATGTGGTCCACGGCTACGCATACTTAGTATGGGTAGAACTTATCGATGCACGCAATCCAGTATTTATAATAGTGAAAACCACATCAAAACCCACACATTAGTTTCTAAGTATAGCTTATACAGAAAGACGTAGTAGAACGCTTAAATTTTTATTGGAGCGATAATGATGTCACATAAAGAAAGGGTAATAAGGGTTCAGAAAAATATTTGGACTACTTAACCTAAAAAGTTAATTATTAGGGTCTATTGCTAGTATTGCTACCAACCAACTAAAGGGTGTTTTTCAATAGCTATGGACATAATATTCCGTTGCTAGGCAGCACAATGGTTGGGAAAGATTCCCAATATCTGCTCCAATGATTGCCAGACGAAAGACGCGTCAGATGGGAATTCTTTCGGATGGGTGATTTATTTTAAGCAAAGGATCTTCAAATAAGTCAAAAATTAATTGATGTTTGCTTGGTATAACACATGTACGAATACATTTACAAAAAATGGGGTACGGCGCGGCGTGAACTTATATAACGGATACTTTATCATCTCAGCCTATTGCAGTCCACTGCTGAACGTAGGCCTCCCCCAAAGAGTCATCCAATGCCAGCCATCTTCCTAAGGTCGTCGGTCCATCGAGGGGGGGGGCGTCCTACACTACGTTTGCCTAGGCGTGGTCTCCACTCGAGAACCCGTTTACTCCACCTTTCGTCGGTTCTGCGACAGATGTGGCCAGCCCACTGCCACTTAAGCTTGCTACATTTTTAGACTATGTCCATTACTTTAGTCCTCTGCCTGATGATCTCGTTTCGGATTTTATCCTTAACGAAATCCCAAGCATCGACCTTTCCATAGTTTGCTGAGTGACATGTAGTCGGTGGGCCATCTTTACTGTCATATTCCACGTTTCGGCTCCGTAGGTCATCACCAAGTACTTTATGAAAATATAATATTTCGTCAACATAATTACATACACAAACCACATAACATATTCCTTCTGAAGAAGTTTAAAAATCGAATAAATTATTAAAATGGTTTAAAAAAGAACTTACAAAAAGCACTTTAGCCACTGAACTTCACAACGTGGTTTGGCAGGTTGTGATTACTAATTGCGACAGTATCAAGCAATATTACAAAAGTGAAGCAAAAAGTTGTTTAACATAGTTTATTGCAAATTTTAATTTACAGACAGTAACATCTAGAAATAATGTTATACTCAGCAGAAGTTTCTCCTGACTTACTTATCATTCAGTAAGGAGAGCAGATGTTGAATTGAAAATAATGGTAATAAGGCAAATTCGGCGGTCACGTCGCCCGCCCGCCGGCGAAACACGGCTCTTACCCTAAGACTGCCTACCATTAAGCCATTTACAAACATCTTGTATTACGTAATCGTAAAAAAACAAGAACAAGATTTTTATATTAAGTTAATTTCCAAACTAAAGCCTCGGTAGTGCAACCAAAATAGTGGTCTTAAAGGTAAGCTTATTTATAAATAACTAGCTGACCCGGCGAACTTCGTATCGCCTAACAGTTATTTTTTGTCGTCAGCTTTTCCAATGTTTTTATTATTTATTCTGCTATTTGGTGCGGAGACAAATCTAACAAATTATAAACCATGAAAATCTGTCCAGCCGTTCTCGAGTTATAAGTATTGTAACAAACCCGACTTTGTTTTATACAGGGTGTAAAAAAAGGCTTAACGAAGCCTTAAACCACGTATTCTATACTTAAAACCAAGTAGAATGCAAAAAAAATAATTGCTGGGAAATGACTTTTATTTTTGGGTATCAAAAAAAATAACTTATTTCTAACCCGCAATGTATAGCGCGCACGCCACAGACTATGCCTGTGTGTGTAAGCGGTCGGCGGGCGAGCGGGTGGCGCGAGAGCACTGCGCACGATTCATTGCCGGCTGTGCCCTTTAAAAGCCTTTTATGAAAGAAGCACTGAAATTTTTTATCATGTTTCTTTGTAAAAAAGTTTAGTATTATCAAGCAGAAGTCAATTTTGTAAAAATCTTTGAAAAAATTTTTTAACTTTAACTGTCAATAACTCGTTAACCCGTCATTTCCCAGGTATAGTGTAAAAGAAAAAAATGATCGTAATAATACGTAGAATATGTGGTATTCGGCTTGGTTAAGCTTTTTTTTACACCCGATATATTAAGATTTTTAATTAAGTTTGTTGACAGTTTCTTGCTTATTCGTCTGAGCTTCTCCGTTTTGTCCAATCAGCAGTACCTATAGTCTTTAGTTGTCATTGTCACTGAATCTTTTGTTTTATATGTTTACTTGTTAAGGCTTCAAACCCTTAATTAATACGATGTTATTGCTTCATAACATAATATTGAACATGGTTTTTTTATTGAAATGAATATTTCTTGACCAGCCTGTACTTTTCACTAAATGTTACACCGTTTCCTAGAAATTCTGCGTTAATAGAACATTTAAATTCGGGTTGGCTAAAAAGTTATTTAACAATACATATTTTTTTTAATATGTAGCATTGGTGATAAAATCGCAGAATGGGTTTTATTACGCCCCTTTTAGTATGATGATGGGCGAAAGTAGGTAATTTAATTTCAATTAGTGGGTCATTCGGGAACCAAACGAAATTATCCCGTAGGCTACGACGTAGCATCTCGTTCGTAGCTGTAGTTGGAGCAAGTGTAGCTCCTACGCCATAAGTCGTAGCGACTACGACAAACGATATTCGTAGTCACCACACCACATATCATAGTTTTTGCCCTTAAATAAATATTTAGGCTATGAATATTTAGGCTTACTATTTCAAGTCAAGTTGTAAATACTGTACTTAAATATTATCTATTTCATTGGAAATAGATAATATTTAGTGGTATAAACCATTGATAAAAATATGTAATACGTCAATAAACTACGAATAAGATTTAGTGCAAATTATTATGTTTTCATACTTTATCGAATTTTAATGTGTCTATTTGTACTTGTTTTTAGAACCGTTGAAACTACTTGTGATACTTGTAGAACTTTTTTTTTAATTGAAATACTTTTATAACTACGTTTGCTCTTACTAGTAACATATGAAATGCAGGCTATAAGATGTTTAGCAGTGATTGCTGCTGCTTAAAACACTTCACGCGTAGTTCCCGGGCCGAGCGATATAATATTTTGTCCCGGTTCCCTCAGGGCAGCTAAAAGTTCCCGGCTCCCAGGATAGGTTATAACTTGTCTAAGATAAGAGCAAAATGTTGTAAATCTTCCTGACGCTACATAGAATTATCGGTTGTACATAAAACTTATACCATAGTATGGCATAAGCAAGTATTACCTTAAGAAGATAAACGCCGAAAGGATTTTTATTAAACAAACTTTATAGTCTAAAATCTTAGAGTGAGTATCAGGTATATTCGTTTCCAAGATTTCTGACTAATCTCTCTCTAAAGGACTAAACTCTAATAAAAAGATTTAGTTTTAAAACTAACTTAGCAGGAGTCTTAAAAGGGTTGGGAGTACCTTCCTAATTTAGGTGTACACAAATTAACTAATTTAGGTAGAAAATTATATCGATACTGCGCGAGACACCTTGACCTGTGCGAATTAAATTCTACCTACAATAATCGTATTACGAGAAGGTTTAATAGCGATTAGGAGTTTTTACAATTACTAAAAAAATATTGACAAATGAAGAAGGATTTTTTTAAGTCAGACAATAAAATATAAAAAAACAGCAGTTCCGTTTCTTTACTCATGTGACAGCAGTCCGCGTAAATTTCATATTTAAAGTAAAAGTTAAGTAAGAAAGGCTTAAAAAGTCATTAATTTACTAATACTATTTTTCCACTTTCAATCCTACAACAAGAATTGCCTTCAATTATCGATATAACTTTTACGATTTTGATGTTGGTTTCAAATTGAACATAGTCCAGGAGGCCTAAAACGAAAACGCATCGTTCGTTCGGTCGTATTATCCGATCAAATTAAAATATCCATTCACTTGTATCAAAGGTTTGTCAATTTATGAACAATTGAAAACGGTCGGGTTTTTACACGGCTAGATAAGTTGCACATATTTTGTCAAATGATTGACACATGAGACTGGTTATTTTAATTTGTTAGGTTTATACGTCCGAACGAAAGATACATTTTCGTGCTAGACCTCCTGTATCCAAGATTGGATGGAAGACTTTTTGGAGTTGTGTCGAGTGTTGAATTCAGAAAATTTACATATTATGAAACCTTTTATGAATCTTATCAAGCTTCCTTTATAAACACGCCTAGGTATTTCAAGCCGCCATTTCTTTTGTTTGCGATATTCAGAACAATTTCAGGGTTAAAAGGCAACGTTATTGTTGAAATTGGCCTTAGGATCAAAAGTTACTGCGGAGGTTACGGTGAGCGTAAAGGGCCTTTAAGTTCTTTATGTTGTAATTTCGTATGGAAATAATATTTCATGACTGGTTCAATGTCAATGTCTACGCCGTATTGCAGATTTTGCGTCTTTGCGTCAGATGACGAAAAAAAGAGAGAAATTACTAGTAAATTACTACTACTAGTAGAGTATTATTTATCTACAGTGGGATAGGCAATGGGACAGAGTCATAAAGCCAGATCGGGAGAATCAACTCTTGGCAATTTAAGATGAAAATTGATAATCTTTGGGACGTAAAAATGAGATAAAGTGAACTCTCTAAAATAAAATAAGGTATTAATTATTTGGGTTTTTGTCAGAATTCACTTAACAACTAACTTGACGACCCCCGTAGCCGAGAGGCGAGCATACGCCGGACTATTTGGCGTCGCCATCTCTGAGGTTCCGGGTTCGATCCCCGGTCGGGTCAATGTGGAAAACGAACTTTTCTATATTGTCTCGGGTCTGGGTGTTGTGGTACCGTCGTTGTTTCTGATTCCTATAACACAAGTGCTTTAGCCACTTACCTTAGGATCATTGTATGTGACGCTGTCTAATATTTATTTATTATTTAACTAACTATAGAATAATCAAATCATAAGTCATAAGCTAAGCAGTAAGCTAAAATACATTGGACAACCCATTTATCTATTAAACTTTTGGTTCTTAAATAAAAATACGATCGATTTTATTGGTTTACCTTATTAAAATACTGTTGTATACTCCCATAGGTGTTTAATGTGTTAACATACCTTTAATTTCATAAAAAGCGAATACTATTTTCTGCTTTTTAATTGTGTGTGTACAAAGTTACACCATCCCATTATAATTAGACGAGAGGTACATTCGAGTTATCTCAGTCTACAACAAAATTATTCATGAAATTGAAATCCATTTAAAACAAGAAATTGTAAAAGGAACCGAAACAAACTTGGAGGCGAATAAATTAAACGTTTCTGGAAAGTTTTGCGGCTCCCAGAATTGCGTCAATATCGCTCGGCAATAATTTTGAATTAATTTGAAAGTAACAACTTACATCCTAACAGCCATATTCTTTTTAATTTACTTCCACAAAACCTTTAAAAAATGGTCAACTAAATTTTGAATTCATTAAACGCTATTCAGAGCTAAGTGACAGATATAGCCATAAATACATGTCAAATTAAAGTAACACTGTCATAAAAGATAATTACCAAAATGGCGTCCAACTAACAGACAGAGAGAGTCTTGATTCAGAGTGTATCAGTGAAAAGTGTCACTTAAATATTTTTAGGAACCCTAAAAATGTTCCCAAAGGGTAAAACGGAACCCTTTTCTACGGCTCCGCTGTCCGTCTGTCACCAGGCTGTATCTCATGAACCGTAATAGTTAGAGAATTGAAATTTTCACAGATGATGTATTTCTGTTGCCGCTATAACAACAAATACTAAAAATCTGAATACAATAAATATTTAAGGGGGCTCCCATACAAAAAACGTGATTTTTTTGTCGTTTTTATAGATAATGTTACGGAACCCTTCGGGCGCGAGTCCGACTCGCACTTGCCCGGTTTTTCATTTGACATTTTGCCAAAACGTACAAAGATTAATAGTACCATTCCTACCAAAAAAAAAAGTCAATATACTACTACTAAGCTACGTTTCTGAATACAAAATTAGTCAGAAGACTAGACTAGACTAAAGATTTTTGTTAGCTAAATAAATATTGGACAACATCACATATGTTACATTGCTCTGATCCTAAGGTAATTAGCTAAAGCACTTGTGTTATAGAAATCAGAAACAACGACGGTACCACAACACCCACGCCCGAGACAACATAGAAAAGTTCGTTTTCTACATTGACCCGACCGGGGATCAAACCCGGAACCCCAGAAATGGCGACGCCATGTAGTCCGGCGTGCTCGCCTCTTGTCTACGGAGGGATAATGTTTAAAAAGTTTATTAGCAGCTTTTTATTACGGTACAAGCTTAAACTTTCTAACCATACCATATATCAAAATTTTCTACTTGAACTTGGTCTCGGTTTGGTCAGTGATGCTGTGATCTTGGTGATGTATTTTAATTTGATTAACTCAACAAATACCTATTCATATACCGTTATAAATTGATGATAGGGAACTACTTAAAAACAGAATTTTTTACCATAGTAAATAAGTTTGCATTCGACAAAAATAGAACACAGAATACGGTCACTGGTTAGAAGAGGGAATCGGTTGAACAGGATGTTTACACTTTATCCCTTACTATCATAAACTACTTTTACTAAAAAGAACTCAAATCGTAGTTAGGGAATTTATTACTTTCCCATAAAAAATTACATTGTTCCTCGGAAAAAATGAAGTTTCAAATCTTATTTGCGATATTGCCATACAGCTGCGTCTAACCAGCCCCCAAAGGAATCATCTAGATTAAGTTACCATCTTTTATAACCTGAATCACACGAATGACCTAAGCCCAAATAAGCAGCGCTTGTGTACTTAACAAATATTGCCATATGTTTAAAATTAGTTTGAAATCTTATTTTTTTCTTTAGTTCATGTCTGCGGTTTAGCGATAAAATCGGGAATGGCGTACTGCCCATATGTTTATCTTAACAACTGACAGTTACAGTTTCTTCTTTAGTCTTTAGGTGTTTTAATTTGTTGAGCGCTCACATTAAACACAAACCTAAGTAACAGTTATAATATATTCCACATAGATTATAGGCATGTGTTTTTTATATACAAAGAATCACTTTATCTTTAATTGACAGAGAGCATGTTATGCAACTACATTTTCACACTAATTATATTGTACCTACTTACTGCAATTAAAAAAGTCAGAAAAAAGTCTAGCTAGAATAGTAGGATCCTTTGTTTAAGAATATTTAGAAAAAAAAACTCCTGACGGCCAGTAATAACCGTTTCAATCAATACCGTAAACAAATCTTTGGTGGCCTTAAATATCAATTAAAAACTGATTTAGTTAAACCACAGTATATTAATTGGTCACTCTATAATGTCTATACGTTATTATAATTACCAACCAGACTAAGTTTAGATGAAAAGTGATCTTAATTAAAGTAGCCTTACAACATCTATCTAGTTAGTTTTGTATGCATCAAAATTAACTTGGATGGCCACTGTAGAAACAGTAGTTAATTTATTAACCTAATATCCGCTATAAATAAAGGGGCAATGTAATTGCGCGTCAAAGAATAACTTATATCAATAATCAGTACGAGTGAGTATTACACCCTCAATATCTTTCAGTTTTTATTTTCCTAACGATTTTATTATGAAACTGTGACTGTTCTGGATCTGTTCAGACTTCGATACTATATAAAGTGTTTGGATCCAGTTTTGTTAATAATTAATTTATAGAATAATATTGTGACTTACAAGAGTCGACTGGCGTGATGTCAGGCCCGTCGTGCGGCGCCAGCATCTTCATCGTGATGGCTCCCGGCAGAACGCTACTGGACACCGACACCTTGACTAATTTCCTTCGCAACGACACGGGAAAACTCCTTATTTTCCACCAAATGGGGAATTTACGCGAGAATTTCTGGAGAGCCCAACAGGCTGTTGTCTTCGACTAGTGCACTATCGATCAGAGCAGAGTGACGCATGCGCGGTGGTCCCACTAGCCCGCATGCGTTTTAAAAACGTCGCTTTTGAATAGCGGCCATTTTAGACAGGAAAGACGTCATTTGACAGATGACAGGTTAAACCGCCGTTTCCGCCTTGGTTGCGAATGACGTCTTTTTCAATCCGAATTCGCGAATGGAAATGGGCGGCCATTACCTAAAAGGGTGACTTTGTAAATTGAATCCATCTCAAATTAATTTTCGTTAGACGGCTGTTAAGATTTGCTATTTTATTTTTAACGGCGTAAGAGATTTAACCTAAACGGTTTACATTATGTTAATGTTTGATATACATTTTTGTTTTTGCAATTACATAGAGTCATGCTATCTAGAGTCTACAAAATGCAGATCTTTCACAAAGGATCCTTGCCAAGTCAAATTATGAAAAACACGTTCAGTTGAGATCATCAGCTAATTTTTAAACCAAACTTATTACGTGTAAGCTCTCTTTGAAAAGGTCTCTCAGAAAGGTTCTGGAATGGAGGCCACGTACCGGCAAGCGCAGCGTAGGACGCCCAACAAGGTGGGCAGACGACCTGGTAAAGGTTGCAGGACGACGCTGGATGCAGGCCGCTTCCAATCGGCCGATCTGGAAGTCACTGGGGGAGGCCTATGTTCAGCAGTGGACGTCCTGTGGCTGATGATGATGATGATGGTAAGAAAAAAGGAAGACATCTGTTATAAATTAATTTTATTGAAAATCGTAAATAAATTTACATAAAATATTAATAAATATTATTACATCACGTGTAGAACGTATTGAAGTGTGTAGTGCGCGCGAGCGATGCAGCGCGGTCGAATGTATGGTGGTTGTGGTGGTCTGTGGTGCGGCTTAGTAGCCAGCCAGCTCAGCGAAGGTGGAGTCCATCTCGTCGGCCAAGCTCTTGTACCGGTCCTTGTTGATGCCCAACTCATCTGACACACATAACATAAGATTAGGACCGCAAAAATAATGGCAACGGGTTCTGGTAACATTTTCTTAACCATTATACGAGTAGATACCCAGAATGAATAGAAATCCACTAAAAAACCAAGACAGACAATAATTAAACTGTGCACTGTAAGAGTAGTAGTTTACTTTTAATCTCACTGAATGTATTAATAGGAAACTTTGACTACTAGATAGTCAAAAGTAAATGTCTAAAAGGAAGTATGATTAATTTATCACATTTTTTAAAAAGAGTTGTATTTATCATAGCGAAGCGATAGCTTTTAATAAAGTAATTAATCTGAAATTTAAGAGATTAAAGAAAGATATAGTACCTTGGAAGCATTGGTCCGTGACGGTAGCAGCAAAGCATAAGACAAGTTAATCACAACACGAAAAGCAGGGCTTAAATCTAGTTCGACCTCTAAAGGAGAGCCAAAGCAGTCTAGCTCAGCTCGTGCCAGGCTGTCCTCCAGAGTTCAGGTTAAGGTATATTAGTTAGATAGAAAGATTTAAATATTAGCTATAGAGACTAGTTCCATATTGAAGGTCCTATAAATTGAAGTCGAATAACGAGGTGCAGGCTCTTAGGATTCGTATAAAAAGGTGATCTGGTTCGCTAGGTGTCGATGAGGGTTGACTAGATGGGTTGCGTGACGGACGGTGTGCCTTAGACTATGTGTGCAAAGGGTCGGTTAGTATCCTGTCAGCTCGGCGAATGTGCCGTCCAAGTCATCGCATATCGCCTTGTATTTCTCCTTCTCGTTGAACAATGCGTCTGTAAAACGTTGTCATTTGATAATAACTTACACACCGATGCGGGTCCAGAGCTAGCTCAGAAATATTAAAGAGAAAGTAATTAGAAAGATTGAATTAAGAAGCTTTGCAAGAGAAGTTATAGTATTCTCTTTTTTTGTTATGTATTAAGATTATAATTATTGCCACAACATTTTTAGAATATAGTAATGAATCACAGATTTGACTGATCTTAATGAAATTATACAATTAGTATACGTTGATGATATAATAACTTAGAGAGATCGTACCTTCGAGCCTGTCGACCTCCTTCTGTAGTTTCTTGACGGTCTTCTCGGCGTACTCGGCACGTGCTTCGGCCTCCTTGAGTTTGCTGGTGAGGGTCTTCAGCTGTTTCTTGAACTCTTCTACGCGCTGGTTAGCCTTCTCCTCGGATACTTCCAAGGATTTTAGGGAGTTACCTACGACCTGAGTGAAAAAAATCAATTAATTATATCTGCTAAAGAAAGATAGATACGATTGTATGGCTTAACTAGACTATAGGATATGGTTAACCTGGAAGCGATTAAAAAAGACGGACTACTTAATTCGACTGTTGACGCGATGAATAAATCGAATCAAAACTGTTCTATTTAGTTGTCATAACTATTGACCAATCGGGTATCACGAAAGCTGTATTTGTATTTCCTTATTAAAAGCTAGTCTCGTACATACGCTAAATATTACAATAGAAAATAAAATTCTTTAGTCCCTTAGGTACAGAAACAACTTTGCACATAGGTATTTCCAGAACACATCCGACAGAGTAACTGTATAGTCTTAATTTTATAATATTACCTTTAATTCTTCCTCAAGTTCTGAGATTTTGGCGTCACCAGACTTGACACGGTCCTCAGCGACTTCAAGCTCGTCTTCAACGAAGGCCAGCTTGCGGGATACCTGTGCCATCACAAGTTATTAATATAACTTCTAATACGACATCATCATATATTAAAATCTGAAAGGTGCTTATAGGTTAGTAGAAGTAACAAGGCTTATTACTACAACGGGAAACAGTAGTCAGGATACAACGGGTATCCATTTCGGAAATATTTAGTTAAGTAATACCTAAACAAGCTTAATACTTAGTGCTTTAAAAGGCATAATCAAAACTACCACTGGTAGATTTTATACGGTGATTCCTATGCATGATCTTTCTTACTTTATTTAATACGGTTATTGTTCAGGTTATGTAATGAGAAGAATATCCTGTACATTTTTGAAACAGTAAAAACTACACAAAGTTTAAAAAATTGGTGGGTTTTTCTAAGGCAAAGATTTCTAAATTGGATTCAGGAACATGTGAACGTACAAGGTAATGGGTTCCAGCGGGGTAGTAATAAAATTGATCCTTTACCAAACATAATCCATTATGAAAGTATCAAAGAGTACCTCATCAGATTTTCCGTCAGCGTCTTCAGCGAGCAGACGGGCTTCCTTCAGCTGGTTCGTGAGCTGGTCCATGCGCTCCTCATCTTGCTGTGCCCTATTCTCCAATACTTTGCACATACTGAAATCAAAATTTAACCACACTTATAAAAATGTAAGTATTGAAACACGTATCATGCAGTCAATTCTGATATCGACGATCAAATCGGTTGTTTCAAATGTTTTTGACCAGAAAGAAGGGTAATTAGTTTCCGTAATTCAGAACTTAGAACACTCTACCTCTACATTATAAAGTAAGTCAATATACTCTGTACAGGGTCTAGGCAAATACCTATCACTCTGTATACATTACGTTAGTGTTAACTAAACGCTGATAGTGACTAAGCAATGTTTTTTATTTTATTTCCTTACAAGAAAAAAAAACATTAAGTCCACCTTTTGTACACTAATTATAAGTTTGTGCAATAAATTTTTAAATAAAATACAAGACTAAGGCCCACTCAGCACCGCACATCTCATAATTAGCAAATTTAATCTCGAACTATCTATATAACACGGTATTTAAAATCATTCTATAGCTGTCAATGACAGAGACAGAATTATGTCTTAATCTTGTACTAAACTAATCCTGTGGTGCGCAATTCCATTTTATGGTACTAGAATACTAGTTCTTACCGGTTGTTCTCGTCAGCAGATTGCTGGGCTTCGAGAAGCTTCTGTTGGGCCGTGCCTGACCTCTCCTCAGACTTCTCGAGGTCCTCCTCAATCTGCTGCACCTTCCTGTTGAGTGAAGCCACCTCGGCCTCCGTCGCCGTCAGGGTTTTCTCCTTCTCTTCCAGGTCTTTGTTAGCCTGCTCCAGTCTGTTCTTGTTGAGCGTGAGGTCTTCCTCCACCTGCTGCAGCTTCTTCTGGAGCTCACGGACTTCCTCGTTGACCTGGGGTAAAATTGGTTGTATAGACATTTATTGCATAAAAAATAAGGTTTTCACAAGTAATTAGGTGTTTATCGCCAACGATCTCTTCCAGCAACCTTTGGGTAAAATAAATTTAATTTATTTTTTTATGGTTGCGGATCTCCTTATTTCTGATTCGATATCGCAAATAAACACCCTTGCTCTTAACTCTGACTAAAGGCCAATGGGGCAAACAAGTTTTAGAATGAAGGTCACAGCCTCAAGGTAGACAGAAGACCTGTTAAAGGTTGCAGAAAGCCACTGAATGCAGGCCGCTTCCAACCGGCCAATCTGGAAGTCATTGAGAGAGGCCTATGTTCAGCAGTAGACATCCTATACATATTATGGTTGTAATGCTGATTTTAGTGTTGTTACCTTCTCGGCGCGGAGGTTGGCGTCCCTAGCCTGCTGCTCGCAGGTGTCGGCCTTGTCCATGGCGTTGTCCTTCTCCAGCTTCATCGCCTGCATCTTCTTCTTAATCGCGTCCATGGTGGCGGTTGTTTACTTCTACGGTCCGGTCAAAAAAACGCCAGTTACTGGCCTGCAAGAAAAAGGTTACTTTAAGGGCACTGAACGGTATTACGGGCCGCAACATTTGCAGCGAACATTCAAACTAAAATTAGACGTCATAATAACAATACCCATTTTCTTACTATCTAATTTAATCAGGGTCAGTTACATCTCGGTTTATAGGATAAATACCCCAATGGGACGGTGGTCAACATAAATGTTTAGGACTAGATGCCAGTCCCAAATTAGGCTATTACTTTCTTTATTTTCAAGAGGTCCATGGCGAAAGTTTATTTCCTAGAGGTGCTTTAAATGGGGCAGGGAAATGCTGTTTCAGTTTATTAAACATGTAGATTTTGAACACGTCTGATAGGTATTAGTAGTAGGTATTTTTTGTTGCTTAATTTAAACTACATAATAGGCATATTAAGTCTACTCACACGATAATAGTCTGAAAATTGTATTTAACAAAAGGATTGTAGGCTACCTAACAAAAAGTAATAATTACACTATCAACCTCCGGGCCCTAGGCAGTGGTGAAAGTTTCTAAAGTTCATGAAAACCTACGCTTAGGTTCTAGATTGATAATTCACAATATCCCCAGAGAGAGTTTTAACTCTACGTCGATTGAACTAGACGACGAGGTCGACGAGGATAACATTAAGACGTAGACATTAAAAGGACTTTTATAATGATAACCTAAGACTTAAGGAACTTAAAGTCATTTTTAACACGGAAAGTATTTTTGTAATGTTATGAACAAAATGATACATAACCATAAGTTTATTAATAATTTTGTGAAACATAGATTGCTTTACACATATCACATTTTTGGTGATTATTATTTTTTAGAACAATATCAAATGGTATATTTCTATTAGCAGATTTCAGATAAACTGTAGTACCTAATATAATATGTGCATATACAGCCAGACAACACACCTTAATTCATGTTCTCTACGATACCAAGAATAAATTACCTTGTGTTACTAAAAAAACGTTTGCCAGACCCTTGTTTAGCAATAATGTCACGTAATAAGAAAACTTCGTTATTTTTCGAACCGGGAATCGAACCCAAGACCCTTTGGTTTAATGCCAACTACGACGCCACTTAGCCAATCGGGTAGGTAAGTTAATATCGAAATACTTAGAATTTCATTTGGCTGTGCGCCAGAGTATACCAGATGCAAACCTGCATAATAATTATTTGGTTCGTGCCCCCGATACTAAATTATATTCCAACCTAATTACTCCACTGCCACCGCCGGCAACCCTTGATTCCTAATATATTGCTCTGCAGTAATTCACTATGGGTAACTTGTTCATACTCGTAATGCCTACTTTCATTTCGTTTGGAGAGACATTTTTAACTACTGGGGCATTTATAGCAAGGAGCACATATCCTAAAGTGTAGAAAGAAATGTTGGATGTTTTTTTTATGTATAAAAAATCGGTCATTATTTTATCTGTAATGAATGTACTGTTTTAGAATGAGCCAGTCCACACTGGACTGGACTTGTAATTTCATGTTAAATGTAAATTCATTTACGCTACAAATAGATTGTGTGTGTAAGAACCGCCTGATTAAGCTATGGATTTATGATGTGATAAATATCATCATTCGTGCTAGAGAATTGCTGGCGGAAGCTTATTTTTTTTATTTAAACCTCAAAAAAGATAAACATGTTTCATGCATGTAATCTACCAACATCTATTTTCAATTTTTTTATGTGCGTTATGAACCCATCGCTGGATCAGCGAAGGCGTAACTTTATATGGGATGTTTACGCAGCTCGAACGAATTGCGTGAAACGCTAGAATAATCTTTGTCTTCTAAACTTATCTTCACTTTTTTTGGGTTATTAAAACGATATGAATCATCAGCATCATCATCATCTGAGCCTATTGCAGTCCACTGCTGGACGTAAGCTTTCCCCAAAGAGCGCCAAAGAGCACGATCTCCCGCTCTTTTCGTCCAGCAACTGCCAGCCCTCTTCGAAAGGTCGTCGGTCCATCGAGCTGGGGGGCGTCCTACTACGTTTGCTAAGGCATAAAATAATATAATATTAAATAAAATTTGATAATGCTTATTAATCTAATGTTTGTTTGTGTTAGGTTTTTATTTATTTAAACTTCATTGCACAGATTTAAGAAAAATCATACAATAGGTGGACTTAATGCCATGAGGCATTCTCTACCAGTCGACCATTAGGCTAAACAGACATGTTTTGTGGGCGGTGCGATAAAGACACACAATTAAACTTTTTTATAACTAATAAAATCATAAACTACATAAAAATGCATAAACTAAATACGATCATTTATGTATACACATAAACTAAATACTATCATACATAGACTACATAGACCTGATGATACATACATAAATAAATATGACGACGATACGTAAGAGATTAAAAGAGTTCAAGTGGATGATTACAATTGACGAAGAAAATGGGCGCGAACACGCTTCTTAAAAGAATATTTGCATGGCGCTCGTTTGATATTTTCGGGAAGGGAGTTCCAAAGCCGAACGGATAGGTTTTCTGATAATTTATTATCCGATATTTTAAGCAATTCTCAGCTGACGACAGAACGGCCGTTTTCGAGATAAACTTAATGTGCTCAGTTTGTTATTATAATATATATTTAAGGAATGAATATGTACCTATTTATATAAATAATATTTTTATGATAGCTACTACCAACAAACTGTTCCACAGTTTGGCAGAAAATATAAAATGTTTAGCTTCTTTGTTGTTGAATGAATAAATTAAAAAAAACAATATGGGCCAAGCATTTAATTTGTGTGAATCAGATTGACAAACACACAGAAATCTATAACTTAATCACAAAAACATGCAAATATTTTCTAAGTTTTGTCATAATATTTACAAAAATAAGTTATTTAACATTAAATGTATATCCCATATGAGCGTATCCCATTCTGCTACATATAATTTTACATTAACTATATGAAAAAGTGAAGAGTTATTTGTCTGCATAGAGGTATGTTTGTAAAAAGGTAACTCTGTAAGTAACTACATAATAGAACATTATTTCTTTGACAGAGAAATGCGTTTCTCAGCTTTTTCTTCGTTTTTATTGTAATAAACTTAAAATAGGGAATATTTTGACACCAATATTAACATGCAAATATACAGCTACCTATTTATTTGTGTGTCTATTGCTGTATTTTATAATCTTTCGAAACGCAATAATTCTCAGTAACTAAACTATGACGTCAATTCTGAATAGCCCCTTAAAAATTTCTCGGCCCAGCAAAATTTTGTTACACGATTTCATGTGACCGACATAGTCATACCATAGTCAAATTTATTTGTTTTTAACAACATAAAAAAAATCTAAATTTAAAAATAATTTAATATAAAACGGTGTACTGAAATTAATAGATAATGGTATCAATAGAAGTAAAAGAACAAGAACGAAACTTGTATGTAACTGCTACGAAATTGTCTACAACGCTCATCGTAGCTTGTTGCTACAACACATGTTCCGAAAAACAGTTTAAGCATTCATCAAATTAAAAATCGGTAAATAACCATACATAATAGAATAATAAGCTCCAAAAAACTATAAAACTCATGTAAACCCGAAATATGTGCTTTCGCCGCTGGAGCAGAAATAACGTCGCGATGACGTCACAGGTATTCCTGGCAAGCTGTCAAGTTGCTGATATTGTTCACAGAAATAAACCAGTTTTCAGTCGCGTCTCAACAGCTGGTGTGGCCAGTGTAACAGTATATTGTAGTAATTATTTAAATAAGGACATGAATGAACGTGTGAGGTCATCTGGGAAAGTGATCTTATAGGGAGCGTCTCGAATTACAAAACATTGAATTTGATTCAGATAGCTAAGTCTATAGTGTCTCACAAAAATACTTTCGATTATTAACGAGTAATACTTATGAAACAAACTTTTTTTATAAAGTAGATTAAAAATTCAAATTTAATTTAGAACAAAAACTTATTTGTTTTGTATAGTCAACTTGAAAAGTATCTTTGCTTAAATGTTTGATTGAAACCTTCAATGGAAAAAGTTTATATTGACTTTATGTAGCTTTCAACTTGTTTTGATTAAAACAAGTTGGATCGCTAGCGAAATGAAGCTCGTCTCGCGAAAGATATTTTAAACAAGGATTTAATTAAACAGTGCCATTGATCAGCGACAAAAAGTGCAAAAAACTTAATTGCATTTGCAAAGCAATGGCAATTTAATTAGTGTATTATCATGTATTTTATATGTGTCAGTAGCGTGGAAGTAACTATTTCTAAATGTATTTTTTTTATTATTTTGTTATCTATCAATCATTAACAATTTTAAAGCCATATATGTACTTCTCTCCTGTTCTAAGTAATCAAATTCTTTGTTAAAAGTTTACCCAAAAAGCAATTTTATTTTAAATGTTTTAATTTATTTACTATATTTTATTCGGAAAACAATACAGATTGAATAACTTAACTACTAACAATTAAGAAAAACTCTACCATAACTAACTTGAGTATATAAGGGTTAATTAAATTGAATTGTAGTTTTATTTGTTTCCCTTAAAAATATTTTTCTGAACCTACACTTAAGTTTCAGACATGAAAGTTGGTCAACGAACCCGTTTCTTTGATTTGACCTTATTAACTCTGTTAGTAGTAAAACGAGAGTTAAAAGTTATATTGTATTTCAGTTGCAATAAAAACATGACAGCTAATATTTTCCGTCGTGAAAGCATCCCAGTCTGAAGGTAGTCTTTGAAGCACTGCCAACATTCCGAGTTTAACCGCTGAGTCCCAGCTACATACCCACCTATTAGTTATTGTTTCATAACTCAAGCTCTCCTATACATTTATGAGGATCGATGTATCCGCTAACTAAATTAGATTTATGTTTTTGTAATCAAAGAATGATATGAATATCTGTTTGAGATATTTGAGTCGGTAAAGTTTGTGTAAGCTGGTGACAATAGTCAAGTTCGCTGCAAGACCTTGGGAAAGTTTAAGGTTCATGAAAAAAGACAACGGACCAAGTCGCCTCTACTTTCTAAACAATAAAATAATAGAACGTCGAGATTTAAGTATTACCTATATTTCAGGAATTCGAAAGAAATGCACTTTACAGATGTGAAGATATAGGTATTTGTCCTAATCTTTTCCTGTTTTAAATAAGTAATAGCTAAAAGTAAAGTAAAAAAATTGAGCTAATTATTATTGATGATGACTTAGTAATCTATTTCAGACCAAACGGTCACAGACGTTTTGAATTTAAACTATGTTTTGGTACTCGATACTTCAGCTCAGGGTTAAATGTTTTGATGTGTAGGTAATATGATTACTTATAAAGAAGTGTAAGTTCAGTGTGCGATCACTTTTTAAAGTACTTTCTCTTTTTGTTGTTTAATAAACGACTTAATAAAAGCTTTTAATAAACTTATTTGAGTTTAGGTCATGATTCTTTTTAAATAGACTCTAAAATGTCAAAATCTTGATGGAGAACTTGATAAACCAAAAAAAATACTTGTATTTTTATACATATCAAAAATAGAAACTAGTCATGCAGAACGCGTATCCAAAGCGTCCTAATTACACGATATATGGGCCACGTCTGCAGCTAAATAAAAATTGAGACGAGTTTCCTCATCTTGCTAAATAAATACTGATGCTCGGTCATGCCGCAAATAGGTTACAGGCGCGCGCCGTGGGCGGGGCGCGGGGACCACTATTTTCAGCGAGGCCGCGCGCGCGCTGAAATCCGAGTCACACTCACGGGAAGCGCCGATACGGACACGATGAAAATTTCACCAGATTCATCCCATACAACCATAGGTTTATCTTTACCACCATCCTCAAAACGTATACCTTTCAAACCTTTCCGCAACCTACAAGAAACCCGTCGCAAATACAACACATTATCACTAAATTGCCGCCGAAGCGTAACTCCAGAAGCTTGGATACTCCACACATCATTAGCCACTCGTGTATCACTATCACAAGCACGGGGGTGGGATTTCGCGAGGGGCGCGAGGTCCGGTGGGTATCCAAACTGCTTGGGGGTGCGCGGGCGCAGCACTCACCTCACGAGCGGGCTATTCGAACGGCGGAGCGACTCGCACTGCGCCGCCGCCCTCGCGGGCCCGCCGCGCGCCCGCCCGACTATTTTCGGTGCCAAAAATCCAGGATTCCGATCCGCCATTCCAATCGCGGCGGATGTTTTCACCGACACCCGTCGCACTCCCACTCGCACCCGCTGCTGCTGCTGATCATCTCGGATGATGAGAGGCCCGATCCCGCCCCCGCGTACGACCCTGTCGATCCTGATTCCTAATACAACCTATCTATCCCTGTCTGGCGCGTCAGACTTGATTGCACGTTGCAAATTTCACAAATTCTTATCTCTCACATCCGGTTAGCTACAACTGGGTTCAGCTATAATTAGAACTACCTATATCTACTAAGTTTATATCAAAGACAATTGATGTAGAGCGTTAAATCCCGACATTCAGCTTTAATCGAACGCACTCGAGAAAGAGCGGTGCTTGATAAACAAATATGATGATGGGCTAACTAACTAGTAAGTACCTACTTGCTTACAAATAAAAGCTCTCTTGAAAGATAATGCATTTTTGTAATTCAAGTTTTTTATGATGAGGGATGACTGATGAAGTTTAAGGTGGAGCACGCTGTCACAGTAAAGTATAGGTACCTAATAAGTAGGTAGGTATCATCACTTCGTTTAATAGGTAAAGGTTAGAATGGGTTATTAAAAAATAACTGGTAAAGTGCGAGTCAGACTCGCGCACGAAGGGTTCTGTATCATTATCTATAAAAACGGCAAACAAATCACGTTTCTTGTATGGGAGCCCCCTTAAATATTTATTGTATTTTGTTTTTTAGTATTTGTTGTTATAGCGGCAACATAAATACATCATCTGTGAAAATTTCAGGTCTCTAACTATCACGGTTTATGGGATACAGCCAGGTGACAGACAGACGGACAGGCGGACAGCGGAGCTTTAGTAATAGGGTCCCGTTTTACCCTTTGGGTACGGAACCCTAAAAAAGTGCCTGGAGTTATTATTTACTTATATCCCATAGTAGTAGTAGTAGAAAAACTAGCTTTAGAGTGGAAGTAAGTATTTATATCATAGTTGTATACTTAATTAGTGGAATTTTTGCTTTAAGATCTTTAAATTGTAGAATAGAGATCTGATTCACGATAATGTAACTAAGTAAAGCCAAATAGACAAAACGTCAGTACTTATCCGTGTGGATGTGCGTTCGATCCCTGGATCAAATGTTATGTGTGTTTATAAGGTGTTTCAAAAATATCTGCCACGGCTGCAATGGGTGAAAGTATTTCTTATATAGATTACAATAGTAAAGAATTTCCCGCCTAAGAAGATACGGTAAATAAATAAATACTTGCATAAGTTTGCATTACATACTCTGCCATCCGCATTTAACAATGTCACAGTCTTATAAAAACAATAATACTGTGACAATATGCAAGAGCAAGACGTAGTACGAGCTATCGTTTAAACATTTCACTCTCACTCTTTGCTTGTGATTCCGTCTACAAACCACAATTTTAATTTCTCTCAAAGGTTGCCTAAAAGCAATCGCTTCTTGCGATAAGGCAATCTGATTGTTAAAAACTGGGTCTTATTCGTAAAAAAAAAACTATTTTTAAATAAAGTGTAGGTAGGTACATTTATCTGTTATTTCTTATTTTTTTGTTTAAATGTTGTACTGAATAAAAGAAAACAATAAAACACACGAATATTATAAATGTATTTTATTTTAGAATAGAACAGTCACTTAAAGCGCTTTAGGTACACTTCATTTAGGGGAAGCTAATATGGAATGCAGTCCGATCAAGACCGCGAGAAAACTGGAATGTGAAGCTTACTGTTACATAGAAAAACTAACGCTAAACAAGTACAAAACTTACTCCATAGTGCCTATAAACGAACTCGTTACACGCTTCATAAGAATGCATTGAATTATGTAATTTAATCAAGTAAAAATCGTACCAAAAATGCTTACAAAACATTCAGACAGTGAACTCGGACCAAGTCGGCGCGGGCATTAATCATACATCGCTAACTTCAATGAGCTTTCAACTCTAACAAGCTTAGTAAATTAGTACTGTTAGTACGCATAATTATATTACGCAGCAGACCTTAAATATTTACAGAACACACATTAAATTTTCTAAATTACATATGAACGTCATTAAAATGCATTATTGGTGTTGGAGTAATTAATCACAAGTAATGACGTTATCAAAAGAAATTTTGCCGATTGAGTAATAAATTATTGTTCTTATGATTTTGCGTCTATTATAGTTTAAACGGTTATAAGTTACGTCTATTTTAGTCTATCTGACGATTTTCAGTGTGGGGAAAAAAATCTGCGTGAAATTTTTCGGCTTTCGTAGCGCTACGAAACTCGTAGCATGTCGTAGTCGACAGTTGATGTCTTTTTGTATTCTCGATTAAATGACATTATTAGTTAACTTATTGTTAGATGACTGCTTCATCAAAGCAAATACTGTGGACCAACCATGAAAATCTCAAATCTCTCTCTCAAGAATTACAAATGATCGGCTATTTAAACAGATAATGTTTTTTTTCACAATTTTAATGTTGGATTGCTTAATGAAGAATTGATTCAGTAAGTATTTTTCTTGATCAACCATAAAAGACACAAAATCTTATAAATACAGCTTAATATTGGGTCTTTCTACTACTTTTGTTTTGTCTGTTTTAACCCTAAATACTTTGTACACGTATCAAAAATTATACTTTTGAAAAAAGTTACAAATAGCTTTTTAACAATGATAATCTTGGGTCTTTAAGCAACAATTATTTACTTAATATGGACTTAATTAAACAAACATCTATACGAATTTGTATATTAATGGCCATCCAATATTTTAAGTGATGTCAAGAAGAGTCATATTTGTGTTATCATTATAAATTTGTAAGAGATTTAGTAACATGAAAATGATATCGCTGTTACATATAAAAGACTGTGGTTTATTGTAGGTAGACTCACAATCAGAATTATGTTCCTGTTTAAAATAGTATATCTTTTTTAGTAGCCGCAGAGGCGGCAAGACTAATATTTTACACGTAGTTCACATGCTTAATTTTAAATATTACACTGAAATTGCTTACACAGGAGTTTCGGAGACACATTTACTCATTTATTAAATGTTATTAGAAGGCATAATATAGCATCCATCTCGCACTTTTTATACCTATCGGCGACAACTACCAACCAAGAAAGTGACCAATAAGAAATGCTCTGTAGGTATTCTGTGCTGTGCAAAGGAGATTCGAAGCGACAAACACACTCTAAACCTGGCTTCAGGGCTCTGGACGATATGAGGCACTTCTTGTGGCAAGATAAAAATGCAACTTTGGAAGCAAAAGTAAATTTGATAATACAAATTCTCGATAAAAGTATGAGGCTAAACATTTTTGTGCTAGATGCTACATTGTCACCTTATTAAACAATAAGCTTAAAGTTTTTAGCTAGCTGTTCTTGATAAATTATTAATATTATTTAATTTATGGTATGTGATCAATTTGAAATAATCACAAGAAATATTCTGCCTTTTAACAAACCTTATTTTATAGCAATGCTAGTTTTTAGATCTTATTGTCACACTTAAGGTGCACGGTCAATTGTACAGGCTTACAAAATATGTCATTAGTTACTTTGATTTGATTTTAAAATGCCTTTTGTCTTACAAATCCAGAGTACCAACGTAGGTAAGTAGATTTAATCAATATTAGCTTAAATGCCAAAATTTAATAATAATAATACATCCTCTAGTATTATTATCAATAAATTTATTGTGGAATAGCTTATTTCTGGCTTTTGTCTATTGCGTCCGCATCATAGTTGTCGCCCAGAGCCGCTCACTGCCACACGCCGATTTTCCCGCCACGCCAACATGGCGGATGCTTCCCGCCATTCCAAGATGGCGGAGTTTTCCCGCCATTTCCTAAGTTAGCGGGTACGTCGTCGCTTAGTACCCGGAGAGGTCTGCGAAGGTTTGGTCTACCTCCTCCGCGATGGCCTTGTACTTACTGCGCTCTTCAATCACCTCATCTGTTAAATGTTAGTAGATTAGTTAGTTAGAAATTAATATAATTACATCGCTGACATGAATGGATGAACGATGTCTCCGTTGATAAACATGTTATTTTTAGGATTTGATATGATTATAAGCTCATAAACTTAGTATTTTCTTAGGTAATTACTTTTCTTCTTATTTTTGTGCACTAGTTCAATACGTTTCATCCATTAATACCAGCTTATGGGCCTGTTTCACAATGTACGGATAAGTTCTGTCTGAATAAGCTATATTTTACTCATGGGTTTGCGTTTCACGACCGCCAAATAGCGCTAAATGACACATAAATTCAAGCACTTTTATCCTTTCCAAATTTTTATCTCTTACATTATCCGTACATTGTGAAACAGGCCCTTAATTAAATTAGTTTGTTATCATTTAGATATTAGTATCAATATCATATCTATAATTACGAGTACCTACTTATGGAGTTTAAGTAAAAAATTTCGTTTTCGATTTGTTTCGAGCAGCGGCGTCTGCATTATCTGCATAGTCAACAATCACTTTGCGATCGCTACCTCCTATCGATTGCACGTTAAAACCGTTTTGTCGATATCTTATACGATTTTACTGTATGGTTTGTTGTACGAATCCTTTAGAAGTTGTCATTTCAACATAAACTATCGATGGGAGATAGTGTGATCGCTATAACATTATCGAGGTAGAGGGGCGAGATCTCCATTTTCCAATGTCAAGTACATCGCCTGTAAAACCAAACCAATGGTGCCAGTGTGCTAATAAAAAGTAAATGTAATTAAAAAAGCGTTTCTTTATTTACCATGCATAACTACAAGCAATAGAATGTGGCAGCAATTGAAAATATGCGTGTTTTCTACGTACTACATTTTGAAGCCAGATAAATAAATAAATGTACCTTTTTAACATTTACAATGAAAAGGGGAACTCCTTGAGCTTAACAAAAAAAGATTGCTTTCCGAAACTAAAATGACTGCCATAATTATGTTGTGCTATATCAATACGAGGGATATTCCTTTTTGAGATTTCGATATTTGTTCAAAAAGGTATTTGGGCAGCAGACTAAGCAACTTCATTTCATTGGAAGGCAAGTTATTGGTATTACTTTTACAAAACAAATTACGTACCTACATCTAAGGTACTTGAACTTATTTGTTCAATCTTAATCGGTTGATGAAATTTATAATTTTGTGGTAGGTTAATGACTTGCACATACAAACTTTTTGCTCGAATAAATTAATCCTCATCACATAGCCATTGATCAAAACCTTCATGTGCTCACAGGGGAAAGCGTCACACTTTTATAAAACGTAATAATAAAACAAAATTGAAGTAATAAATTATTTATTAAATTACTCGAAAATAAATACCGCCGTACAGCTATGGATTTTAATACTTTAAATCAGGAGTATAAAATATAAAATTATGTCTATAGTGATGGTCAGTGAATCGCGGGCGGGTGGGCGTGCCGCGTGGAAGGAGTCCATCGTCACTGGCTCCACATGGAACCTTATTCCTTGAGGATGAGCTCGACGAAGGCGGTGTCGAGGTCGTCTCCGATGTCCTTGTACTTCTCCTTCTCGGCGACGAGCTCGTCTGCGAGTTTGGGACAGAATTAGACGATATTCCTCTTTAGATCTCGTCATTTTGGTATGTAGCTAAACTAGTACCGAAAGGACGAGACAAAAAAATTACAATGCTTCCCAAATAGGTTTTTAGTCAGAAAAATATTACGATGCTGTATTTAATTTTACCCATTTAGATGGTACACAAAATAATCTCATGTTTTGAACTTTAAAAAGTATGGAGACTAACTGTTTAGGAAACACTGTATACCTACCCTGTATATAAAGGAAATAATGTTTATAATGCCAATAAATAAATCCATTAATTTTGCAAATACTTCGCCAAATCGTAGTTCATCTGTGACGATTAGCTGTGTGAGCTGTAGGCCTCTTCCAAAACGTTAGGGTCAGCTATCTTTTTCATGATATTGGCTTGCTTGTTATTATTTTGAATAGGTTTTTGTCAAATTGCACAAAATCGTAAAGTTCCAAAGTTGAAGACCTTTTCAAAATCTATGCGTCTTTTGTGCTTATGCCTAGTCTGAAACTCCTCCAAGTCAAGTTTTGAAGTAAATTAGTTTAGCGTAATATGAAAACGTTTACAGACAATACGTGGATGATTTATATCGTTTAACGTTGATGATATCATATTTATTGAGAGTCAGATAATATACCTACATATTTTACAACATTCTCTGTAAACGTTTAACATACGTTCAACGTAATATTAATTAAGTAATTAATGAAAGTGCTTACATGTTGCGTCCTGGTTATTCCGAAGCCATGCGCTTCCTGTGTTACCTTAAGCTCGAAAGGTTCTGTTTTCACATTAATTGAACATGCGTTTTGTTAATTCGTTTTTAGTCTTATCTCTTTATTAAGATCAAAGAGTGGGTGATAGGATAATTTAACTGTCAGATTTAAATGCAGATGAAAAGCGAAGAGATATCGAACGGAGCGTGAAGAGTGAGTCAGTGGCAGCACGTGCACCGCTCGCAGACGCGCGAGGGCCCGGGAGTCTTGAGGCCCAGGTCGTCGAACGCGCAGTCCAGCTCGCCGCCGATCTCGTGGAACATCTCCTTGCCCGCGATCAGATCGTCTGTGGACACCGCCGCCGTCAGTCCTCGAGCATCGAGCCGGGTTAGTCACACACACGCATGCGGCATCGTGGGGCGTCTACTCTATTCGCGTCCTCGGTATTGAAACTATTCCATCAGCTATTTTCCTCCTTTATTTACAACATATAAAACGATAGTCTCCACGTTACATTGACCGCGTCGAGGCAGCTACGACATCCTGCCGTTTCTTACGCTAGATTTCAGGAACTTTGATTATAAAAATATTCAGGATGAAACCAACCGGAATAAAAATAAACGAAAATTTCTATTTCGGACACGTTAAATTTGAACGGGTCGACGACATGACACCTTCAACGGGACCGGTACCATTCTTTGAAACGGTAAATTGTTATAAAAAAAATAGATTTATATTACGATGTACCATAAATCAGTTCGGACGTGTATAGGTTAAAAATACGAAAGCGATATGATGATATAATTGCATTACGACGCGGGTGCCGCCTCCGCGGGGGCCGGTGCGGGTTCCGCGGGAGCGGGCGCCGCCGCCGGCTCCGGAGCCGGGGCGGGCGCTGCTGGGGCCTCCGCCGGGGCCGCGGCCGGGGCGGCCTCGGCCGGCGGGGCCGCGGGGGCGCCCTCAGCCGGGGGGGCCGCGGGGGCGCCCTCAGCCGGGGGGGCCGCAGCCGGCGCGCCCTCCGCCGGGGGAGCCGCGGCCGGAGCGCCTTCAGCTGGAGGCGCGGCGGCCGCCGGGGCCGCTGCCGGGGCTCCCTCGGCTGGGGGAGCCGCCCCCTCCGCAGGGGGAGCCGCAGCCGGAGCTCCTTCGGCCGGAGGGGCTGCACCCTCAGCCGGCGGTGCGGCGGGCGCTCCCTCTGCCGGGGGTGCGGCTCCCTCGGCCGGAGGTGCCGCAGCGGGGGCTCCCTCGGCGGGCGGCGCAGCAGGGGCCGCCCCGTCGGCTGGAGGAGCGGCACCCTCTGCCGGTGGAGCCGCTCCCTCGGCGGGAGGCGCTGCGCCCTCCACCGGAGGTGCGGCTCCATCGACTGGCGGCGCGGCTCCTTCAGCCGGTGGGACGCCCACGGCGGGTGGGGCCCCCTCGACGGGCGGGGCCCCCTCGACCGGCGGGGCCCCGTCGACGGGCGGGGCGGCTTCGGCGGGCGGCGCGGGCGCGGGTGGCGGCGTGGGCTCCTTGGGCGGCGGCGTGGGCTCCTTGGGCGGCGGCGGCGTGGGCACGCGGGGGTGCAGGCGCTCGTACTCCTTGCGCGCGGCCTCGACCTGGCGCTCGTTGGGGTCGACGCCCGGGATCAGCTCGACGAACGAGTCGTCGATGTCATCGCCGATGTCGTTGAACCTCTCGATCTCGTTGATGAGGTCGTCTGCGGCAGGCGAGAGCGATGAGCTCGGCCGCTCGGTCATGCGTTAACACCGGGCCATGCTTCTACTCTAGCGGGTCGATGCCATGCCCGTGCTTCGGGTTCAGACGATGCGATGGTATGTACAGGGCGACGGGTCCCGCCGCGATTTCATATCGCTTCTTTCGACGACGGTTACTTCGTTTCGCCCGGAATTATAGTAAGTCGATGAACGTTACTCGATGAGTATTATATTGTTTCGATGATTCACAATGATGAATGATTTGATCGGTTATAGCTGATAGAATCGATATGAAGTTAGCACGGAAGGGGATCGATGAGAGGTTCACTCGGATTAGTAAAAAAGAAAACGGTTTTAAAAATAATAATATATATTTATAAACACTTGTGTTAGAATACTCTTAAAATCATTAATTTATTTCTCACGAACTTACTATCAATTTATTAATCAATAACATTAAAAACGTATCTTGTAAGCGACCGTTTTCGTATGACAAGGGAGAGGTCGCGCGGCGCGGGCGCGCGCGGTCGAATTGCCAGCTCTAGGAAATAACGACTAACGTACGGAATCTTTAATAGTATTACAGTGTTGGAATGGTCATCATTTATTCATCGAATCATTTCAATAAATAACAACAATACTCAATTTTATGACACAAGAAAAATCATACGCGAAACAAAATAGAATATCGAATACTTCGTAGCAAAGTATATTCTTATAAATATCAATATTTTACGTGTTACCATACCACTCATTAAATAAAATATCTAATCTCTTTTCTAATATTAAGTAAATAAGAGTTCATTATAAATAATAGCAAACAGTGCACTAATTATTATTGCCAATACATTAAATTGTTTTTGCACTAACTACTAAAGGAAGAAATCATAAGGAATTGGAATTGAATGTTACAAAAATATATTTGTTCTACGCTTTGCGATAAAAGTGAATGTACAAGTAATGTGAAACTTTTACAATAACAGTCCTAGTGACTTGTTGAGTATACATTTCAAACATTTTGGACCCATTTTGGAATGTTGACGTTTTATCCTATAACTAGAAGTGCCATAAGAAGCGGCTACCGTAGCTGCATTCATCATAGAAAGTCGAAGAATCGACATTTACAGGCACGCTCGACATAAATGTCTATAATGAAAATACACTTCTCAACAATTATACGGAAACTATTAGTAAGAATAATTTGTGTATCAAAAAAAATTGCACATGGCAGTGGTGTCTAGCGAACACTCGTTCTTGACGTTACATTAAAAAGCGGCTGGCAATTACTCTAAACCTAGAAACATCTAGCCACCCGCCCACCTCACACGTCTACTGCGTCATTTTGTAAAAAATATGAAACAAAAAAATAACGACTCGTCAGTCGCCACTAAAATAGAGCCAGTATTTTCCGGAGGGTTAAATAAAGATGGAGGCTCGTGTCAAAGTGACAGCTGTCGTCGCGCTAGTGAGGTTGGAGTATCGATGTCGATAAGGTAGCGCGGGTTAGGGGGCGGGCGCGTCGTGCGGAGTTCACATGTTCTGGATGTCGTGGAGCGTGGCCTCCATCTCGTCCTGCAGAAGTTTGCTCTTTTCGCGCTCGGCCACCAGATCGTCTGCAAGGTGCGACGTGGCCACGGTCAGTCCACACACAAACACGTAACATGCTTCGAACATTCATTGGTCGTGATCACTTACTAGTGAAATAATTATTCGCGTTTTTTTGTACGGTTCAACTAATTTATCTGTACAAATACGGGCTTTTACATGTTTTTTTAGACTTCACTAATTAGATTGAACTTTTTTTAAATTGATCGATTATACAATGAATATTCGAATTTAAGGACAACAAAGAAAAAAACATTTAATAAAACCATGCGGAAATACTATAAATTAAAAAAAACATCGAAGGGTCGAGCATCTAGTAGGGCACATTTAAAATACATGCTCACGAAATAAATTTGTGTGCAGAATTCAGATTCCAATAATATATTAAAACTATAAATTGCGGGATTTGTTTGATGTTAATTAAATATCAAGGCATCTAGTGCCTTCAGTGAATTACATGGGAATCGAAATTCTGACTCATAAAATCAAAACTATAAAATCAAATCTGTTACTATGAAAATAAGAAAAATTAAGCTTGATATTATAGCGTAAATGAAAGTAAAAAAAGCTTTCAAATCTATTGTACAGCATTGAACTCAAGAAGCCAGCTCTAATGACGGCTGAGATGGATTAAAGTGCACTTTAATGTCTAAAGCTTAGGTTATTTATCAAACGATGTTATTAACTTGACTTCAGAGATTTGTATTCGACTTAACCGACTGCTGTACGTTGAAATAATATCTGGAGAACCTTGAAAACTAGCAATAAACATGTGAAATTATTTAACGTAACCTATTAACTTTTTATTCGTAATATCAAGTAGAGTTGTATATATTCTGTGTCCGACAGATATATAAAAGAGGTAAATTACCTTCAAGCCTGTCGACCTCCTTCTGGAGTTTCTGCACGGAGCGCTCAGCAAACTCAGCGCGAGCTTCAGCCTGTAACATTTTAGACCTCTGTTAGCATTCGCACATTTGGAAAACAGCCTATTTTTTTTCAACTGTAATTAACGAAGTATTTTTTTTTTCAATTTTAACATTAAATTCGATTTAGATATCAAACAATTTAATCTGAATTTCAATGCAATATTTTTTACATAATATCCAAAAATATAGGATTCCATCAAAGAGTTTAAAAAATAGGCTGTTTTAGAGACGGTACGTCATGCAGAATAACTCATTTTAAGTTTTTGAATACAAAAGCATTTTAAGTTAACTCCCGATAAACTTTAAACTTTACAAATTAAAAATAAACATGACAAAATGTTTAGCATAAAAACAACACTATGTTAGACATATAAAGCGACCACGCCCATGCATTTACCTTCACCGAAAGCAGCTAAGTGCCGTGTGCCGACACTGCACTACAATACACATGATTACCCTTTAATTACCTTAATTACAAGTACCATTATGAACATGAGGGAAAGTACAGATAGCTCTGGTCGCATTGATTTTTATCATTTGATGGTTAAAATTATTCATTAAATTATTTTTAAATTACTCTTTTGTTCGTCAGCAGTTAGTGTTAAAATGAAATGATCTAACATCATCGTGTTTATTATATTGTGCTCTTATTTGTAAATTAAAGAATTTTCTGTTATTTATGTTATGACTACCAATTTGATCCAAATAACTTACTAGCGCAATTTTGGTCTCACTGACGAAGTGAGGAATCCATCTAATTTATGTTCCCAAAATATTCAATGCGACCAGGCGCCTGCGAGCGAGCACAACTTACTTGCGTCAGTTTCTGCGAGAGGCTGTGGATCTTATCCTCGACGTGCTCGCGCGACACCATGGCCTATCCACATTACAGGACGGATTACTGACAAGCCACCGCGTGCCACGGTTTTTGCCCACCTTGAGACTGTACGACTTACACATCCGATTTAGCTGAGGCTCTCAGGAAAGATGAGAGTACTCTCTCAAAAATCATACGATTTTTTATATTTTTATGATGATTTATTTAGTGATCTGATAAAAACAAAAACAAGGCGAACACAAATCATACAGCGTGATAATCATGTTCATCTTCTTATAAAACGCATGAAAATAAGATTTGAAATATCGAAGCATGTTTAATGAAGCGTACAATCACAAGATAGACAAAAGAAACATACATGATAAATACAGAAACAAATAATTATACACATGTAACAGAGAAGAGACGTCGTAAATAGATACATAGATGAAGCACCAACCGATGTCAGCCAGACTACACGGACCTACACCGACACAGTAGCTGAGACTATATAAAGAGACGAGATAAGATCCACATACGAGGAAAGGATAGAAACTCTTTATATAGTGATGGATAAACTGCTCCCAACAAGAATGGCGATGGCATGAACCTATCTACAACCTTTACCAATGCTATCTACGACTTAGTTCCGCTCCGGCTGTCCGTTTTACCTCTTTCAGTTGTGCGTCGAGCAGTTTGACTTGACCCTCGTATGTCTCTTCCCTTTGCGTCGCCTGTGATTATTGTTTATTAACGAAAAACATAAAACAGCGAAAACGGAAAACCATGCAGTACCACATAGCGTCGTAGAGTTCGCTAGAACTTACTACAACTATGAGATACCATACAACGTCTAGAAAAGTGGGAACTCTAAAACTAGGTTACACTGACAGAAACTGTTAGAGAAAGGAACATACACGGCAGCCAAATAAAGAAAGTATCAGTGTGGAGAAAAAAACGGAACACGGTAAGTACGCAAGACGCACTACGCACTGTGCATATTTTACCATGCCTTCATTTTTACAAGCTTTTTATTCTGGCATCGACAATTTGTTCGGATGGTAAAATAGGCACAATGTCTACTCTCTATAGAGGGTATGTACATCAGAGTGCGGTTAGGCAAGCGTACGAAAACACTCGCGTAAGTGAACCGATCTCGTTCATTCACACCTCCTTTAGGCGGGTGGTGAGGGTTTTGATCTGATTTTTGTACTCCTCTTCACGTTGGTTGGCCTGCGTGAAACGGGTTATACTTGGTTACTCATCAGTAATAGATTCTATCTTAATATCTTACGGAGGATCGCTTGTAACTTCGTTTGCGTTATAAACCTGATTAGCATATCAAATGTTTTCCTAGCTTTTATAAGCTTGGCCTAGAATTTAAATTGACTAACTTAACTATCTGTTCTGCGAGGATAATAAGGTAACATTTGTAGTTATCCTACTTAAATGGTTGGTGCATCATATAACTGGAATTTTTAGTAATCAATGGAAATTGAATCTTCGGTCGCAGTAGCTTCGACATCCTTAGCTCATTTTGTTTGATCTAGCTCAGATATAAATATGGGGAAGGTTAATAAATTTAGTGAAGCTGTTACCTTCTCCTCGGAGACTTCCAGGGACTTCAGGTTGTTGCCGACAACGCGCAACTCCTCTTCAAGCTCGACGATTTTGCTGGAAATTATCAAAAGAACACAATCAACTTCTACTGTAACACTCAAAGAAACAACGTGAAGGAAACTGAATGTAACTATTGAATTGAAATGAAATGTGAAATCATGTATCTGTGTAATCTATTAATACATACATATCTAATCATTGTAAGGGCTTCCCAATGGTATCAATTGAATAATAAATTCTTTGATCGATGACCTATATTTTGAGGCGAACATAACTAACATAACTAATGGTGCAACATTAATAAAATATGAAGCGCGTGCCAGTTAATAGTAAGTTATTAATCTAAAATCATTGTTAAAATTGACAGCTGCCCAAGTGAAAGCGTAATTTAAATGTTTAGAAAATGAAATTTATAATCTAATGTAGATTTTTCAATGATGGGCAACTATCAACAACATTCATGCACCGGTTATAATGATGAAAAAATTATAAAACTAAATTTAAAACCTTATCTGCGTCACTGATTAAATGGAATCGTCTATCTCGCTCACTGCTTACGTTAATGATCAAGCGCAGATAAGAATTGCAATTGCAATTTAATCTTAGCACTTTCTCGTTTTCACTAGCACGTACTAAAGCATGAAATTATGCTTTAGCGAATTCAAGTGTTCAAACGACCGTTCAAATTTTACAATTCATTCAAGAATATAAATTGTTTTACAATTTTACTGATTATACTAAGTATAGTTGTTTTTACTTTCATTATATTGACACCTAGATAAACTATTTCTTTTTAAAAAAAACTTATTTTCTATATAAATCATTTCCATAGGAAGTCAGTTTGGAAAAATTATAGTAAAATCATCACTAGCTGAACGAAGGAATCCGATTTATTTTTAATTCTTTACTATGTTTTACAACGAGTATGAAATTCTTGTTTTATCTATTCCAATTAGTACCAGTGACGCGATATGAGTGTCAGTGTCAGTGGTAGTAGTAGTCGTCCCGCACTCACCAGTCGCTCTGCTCCGCGCGCTCCTCGGCCCGCTCGAGGTCCTGTTCCATCAAGACGAGTTTGCGCGCCACCTACCGCCGGCCGAGCGTTAGTACACGCCCACACGCACACACACAACACACACTACGCTACCGGGACGGGCGCCGCTCTCGAGTGCTCCTCGGTGCAGTGCAAACTGCCAGACTGATATGCGCCTCGGTCCTCATGACACAACTCAATACTTAAATGTGCAAGGACGTGTAAGGAGTGGGAAAGGATTCAGTTAATATCCAAAGGCGAGGGAAAGCTACATTTTGCAACTGTAGTCATTCTACAGAAAGCAAGTGTCATGGTGTCACACCGGGCGTTTTCCTGCTAAAATTAAATTCTAGGAAAGCAAACACGAGATAAAAACAAAACAAACGATGAAGTCGAGAAGGATCACACAAGCGGGATGTCGAGAGCGGCGTCAGTACTCCATATTAATAAAAAATAATAAACGAGGGTTGTCCCAAAACATTTAGTTCTAAAATTATTTTTTTCGAAATATTAAAAATCTAAGTGCTATCTAGTGCATTATCGTATTCGTTATGTGATGTGTGCGCTTGCATATGTGCGGCACGCATATGGCCAGTAATTCTGGTGTAATGCGGTGCATATCTGAAAACGAAAATTGCCCTATACCACACATATTTCCTGACAGCCTATCTTACAGCCACGTTTAGAGATACACACACTGAAGACAGAAGTTTAGTCGACACATGGACATGATAGTTAACATTTGCATAGAAATATCCATGAGATGGGGCAACCCTTGTTTTAGTCTGACACTGAAAGGAGAACGCCTCTTGTGTTCCACGAGAGTCCAAAAGCGGCGCTTTCCTGTTCAATTCTTAAACATAAGTAGTGTTACCGTTTTGAAAGTTCGCAAAACGGTAACAGCGACTAAATTAATGTTATGGCAGATGCAAATAATTATAAGATTAATAAAAAAAATATTCTCCTTTCACAGCTTCGAACTCGGAACCGACCTAGAATGGGACATGCAAAAAAAAGTGAGAGCCAATATTATAAATACCAATGTAGGTAAATCGGGTTACGGTGCAGCAATGTTAAGAATGCAAATGAACAACCATGCTGAACGGTGGCTAAAACTGGCAAACAAGGCTTTAGGACCGCTGCACGACCGCTCAAAGTTGACTGACGTGGCGAAATAAAAATACTGCATGAAGGTTTCAAACTGATATAACTTGAACGCTATTCTTATTCCGACAAGAAAGGTCAACATTGAGGGTAGTATTTGTCCTTCGGCGAAATTGGTGGGAAACCTACGATTCGCCGGATTCGGCACGCTCCTCCGCGCGCTCCAGGTCAGCCTCAACCATGGCCAGCTTACGAGCAACCTGAAGACACCACACCACACTATATTAGACAACCTAAATAACAGTAACGCGGTCAATAATGTCACGGACAGTCGCTATAATAGTGCATGTAACTCTTGAGAAACTTGAGCTACACCCTTCTTATATGGAAGTAATGCTTATGTAACAACATATGCGACGAAGGAGACTGGTTATACCTTAAAAGGAGATCGAACCAAGATCAGGCGCGATACGACTCCTTCTTGGGACTCTTGACTTTTACGACTGCCTTCACCGCGCGGGGTCATATGTCAGGGGAATTAGGACATAGTTATAACTTAACCATATGGTTTCAGAAATGCCATTAGTGACAACCTTAGATGGCTTTGCCTTACCTCGAATATTATTTGTAAATAAAAATAAATTGTCCAATCGCGCGTGATAAACGTAATGCAAAGTTTAACGTTTTATGATTTCGTTTGGAAATAATTTTAACGTTAAGGCACAAAAGTTCCGAATGCACAAAAAAAATTGTAAGTATCATTTGACATTTATTTAATAATTGAATAATTTGATTAGTAGGGCGTCATCACATATTTATATTTTTAGTCATTACAGGGAACAATATGAACGGAAAAACAGGGACAATAATATTGTTATTAATTGTGTCAGTAGGAAAACAAAGCAATCCTTTTCTGATTGCATATTGAGGAATTATATATTATTAAGGTATAATTTATAATACAGAGAACAAACTGTTGATAAGTTTCACACAAATATGGAACAAAACCTCATATGACATCAAGTCACATAAGCTAAACATCGACAGATATTAATCAGCAAAAACCATCAGAACTTTAAAATTCGGTTTCGATCATATTAGTTACGCAAGGAACTATTTTGTATATTCTATGAAGCAAACCATGCCAAACCAAACGACATCTAACACTGCATCATAAAGACCTCATCGTATTTCTTGTCGGCTTCCTCAGCGAGGAACCTGGCTTCCTTCAGCTGGTTTTCCAGGGCGTCCATACGCTCTTCATCGGCCAATGACCTGTTCTCGAGGACCTTGCGGGCACTGAATCCCATAACACAAATCTTCAGTAAAAATATCGATAAATAGTAGCATTCCTACCTAGTACCTACGGTTCAAATATCCTAAATAAGACTACTTGTCAAGGGCGACCCAGAGTTAGAAGACATGCAAGGAACGAACACTAACACATTTGCAGAGAACATTTAAAGCAACAAACGATCTGTCTTTTGCTGTGGAAAAAACATATTTGAAACAAGCACTAATACTTGAATTGATTAATGTACTGCTTGTTCCAAACTTGGTAACAGTAGTTTAATAATATTGCGTACAAATTAAAATGCTATCAGCACTTTAATTTGCCGAATAGGTATTCGATATTAATTAGCTCTGTACCTCGTATTCATAAATTAATAATGACTAATGAATAAAACTTAATTTGTTTCTAATATAAGTTTAATTGGTGGTGATCTAATTATCTACGAATTCTATTAAAAGGGCTGTTTAACGTCCAGAGCTAATTTTGCGCCCAACAACAAGTCAACTATCATTAAAATATTGGAAATGCTATTATTAATAAGTTAAGAGCTTTAAATAATTAATTCACAATTTAACTGACTTGTTGTTTTTAAGCTAAAAATATCTTGTTATAACATTAAAAAACAATTGACTGCAAAAATATTAATTGTAACGTGTCTATAGTTACAAATGCCTTATTAAGTAACAAGTTAAGTAAGTTTAAAGATGTAGATGTGGAATCCAAATTCATTTTTGTTACAATATATATTTTATGCAGATTGTAGCGACTAGTAGGCAGTACTGATTTATCGATAGATTAATGTAACTGTCCCATCACTATAAAATTTGTCATATATGTTCAAAAGTGGCAGGCAATGTGATTACAGTACTTGGGCAGTACATGTATCAACAAAACAGTACCCTCTTCATGTATTGAGTATCATTATTGTGCAAGCGTTCACCTCTTCATATTTCTTGTCCGACTCCTCGGCAATGAGTTTGGCCTGCGAGAGCTGCGCTTCCAAAATGGCGACGCGGTCATCTTCCATGTTGGTTCTGTTCTCCAGCGCCTTGCGTATTCTGGTTAGTGCGGGGCCAAACACATGCATGTTATAACATCGATTTGTTAAATGATTTTCTTGTCACTAACGATATGAAAATGAAAAACATCACGCATTTACGAAAATCTCTGTTTTGATGATAGCTGTACATTGCATATTGTCAACAATCTGTTACCATCTTGAGATCTATGTGTGTGGGTGTCACGTTAATTTGTCTTATCTGATATAGATAAGATAACTAAATACTAAACAGAGTAAAGAAAGAAAAAACAACTAGCTGTAACTATGGTGGTTATGGGCAAACAAAAAACACTCATGCATTAAAACCAGGAGGAAATCATTTGGATCTTAACTAGTGGGTCTACTAGTAAAAAAATCTAGCCTTGTATTAAAACTTTGTTTGAATTTCAAATATTTCTAAACGACATTTATAAAATAACTGGCTGCAATAAAATAATTCTGACATTTAAACTTTTTTTTAGTATAATATAGCGCTGGATTTAAATTTCGAATTACATATTTTATGGAAGAGGCCAATTGGCCCTAAACCAGTTATGACTCACCGTTCGGACTCATCGGCGGCCTGGCTGGCCTCTGCCAGCTTGGCTGTGGCGGTGGCGAGACGCTCCTCGGACCTCTCGAGGTCTTCCTCCAGCAGTTGGATGCGTCGGTTTAGGGCAGCCACCTCGGACTCGGCCTGCAAGATAACAAGTCCATGTAGAAGCAGTTCTTTGATAAGGGGATAGGGCGAATTTGTAACGGGTCTATTTAGTACAACGTATTGTTTTTAACAACAAAGTTTTTCAAAAAGTGTCATAAAATTCTTGAATGCATAACAAAAACCATATAAACTTATGCTAAAGCTATAGGATATACTCGTAGGAACCAAGATCGGCCAAGTATGGCAAAAGTTGAATTAATTAACATTTTAATTATTTTATTGACTTTAACATAATTCGTGCATTTTTATAAATGAAAAACTAAAACTATGTGTAATAATATCTCACACATGAAACGTTTGCGGTACCTACAGAAATATTAATAAACGTACCAGTGCGTCACGTATTTTAAAAAATGTGTGTGCCAGATTTTGATTTGGTCAGGTGCAATTCCATTTTTGGTAAGAAAAGGCGACATAGTTTTGGTTAGACCTGTTGTTTTCACTGCATTAGTTGTTTGGTGTCACTTACACATTTTAATTGTTATTCTTATCACTGAGATCATGCACATAAAATATCTTAGTGACTGTTTCTTTTCTTCTTGTAGAGAATCTTCCTACAGAAAGCGAAAATTTATAAATATGACTCGGAAATTCTCAATTTGTATAACCTAATCAAAACGCGCCGTGGAACCTGCGCTAGTAGGTATATTTGTTTTAAATCTGATTTTACTCAAAATACGACAAAATTTTAATGCTACGTTTCTATTAAAACATTATAATATTATATTTATTTATTATTATTATTATGGCTTTACTTTAATATTATTTCACTCATTTCTTTTCAAAATTATTTTTGATCTAAGATGAGATTTCCGGTTGAGATGTGAGTGAGGAGGACAATGCCTCCGTACTCCCATCGCGACCGCATGCTAGCCGCGGATCACTCGGCCGCTGGCCGGCAATTACCTCCGTAACCAATAACGCAACTGTGGTTACTTCATCTTGTTTATTTTTGGATACTACCTCTGATTGGTGATAACACGCTGCAAAAATCGTTGCTTTTACAGCAAGACCGGATCTCAATTCTCAGCCTAATATTATATATAAATTAGCCTATAAATTAATAGTGCTATTTTCTAGTCATTGAAATTTTTTACTGATTTCTAAATGGTAAAGAATATTCTCAAAACAAAGATGTTGTTCTTGGCAACCTTTATAAAATAATTTGTGTAAGTAACTTAGAGAAGCACAATTTTGTAATCTGCAATCAATTTATGGACAGTCATCTTTTTTTAATTCGTAATGCTTGTGCAATTACCTACTTTCTTTCATATGGAGTAATAACTAGATTATATCTTTGATCAAACAATATTCATATGAAGACAAGTATTTTTGGACTCAAAAATTAGTGTTGTGCCAAAGGCGTCATTGAGTTTATCGATGTTTTAAACATTGCCCAAATAAGCCAAAACAATGTAAGGTCTTGCGTCTCTAATGTCATGTCATAGGCATTGTTTCCCGCAGAAACAAGAAACGTGTCATGAATGTAAGGTCTATTGGAATATTTTGCATTCGTTTATTTATATTCAACCTGCCGCACATGCTGGTGACATCACGCGTCCTTGTCGCGAGGAAGCACAAACGAGTCCCAGTTTCTCCTCCTTTTATCCTGTGTCGTCATAATATGTGGATGCTAATAATAGTCGTGACGGGACTAACGATTTGCACTCGCGGCTGTATCACAACAGCGCATTCTTTATTCCACATTAGCAGCAATTAACTAAGGCAGTACGTGTAACAATCTGATCGTAGTAAAAAATCGAATCAACTCTCGTTTCTTAGCTCAACGATTTTTCTTTCTTATTAAAGCATTTACAGAAAAATATACAAAATGGTGTAGCGAACACTTTAGTGGCGATGTGTACACCTTGAACTTGATGAGCATAATTGAAATAGACGCGTAAGACTATTTTGGGCTTAGTAGAAGCCAGTTAAGCCTCTTATTAAAAGGTTATAGACCTTATCGACAACGTATTTGTTATATAAAAAAATCAAATGCATCCATTCCTTATTTGACTTTAAATAATCCATTCTTGTATGTCGGGAATGTGCTATTTAATGTTACAGTTGGTTGCATAATGTAGTTCACTTTCATGGATGGTCAAAACGCTTTGTTTAACTTCTGTGGGATCGGTGCAGGGTGATTGTGTCCGCTGCCCATTGAGCAAGCGGAATACAATAGCCTGTCTAATAGTAACACAACCCAATCACGCAAAGGGTCACTCAAATTGGTTGGTATGCATAGAAACATCCGAAGCAAAATTCCTTTCTATTCAATGCTTTAGCATTTTTTATGAAGAGCCATAAGTTATGATGACAGGACATGTTTTTTATTAGAAAGGTGTCGATTTTGACCTAGGGAAGTATGATATAATAATTTTATAGTAGATATTCGTTTCCATGAATAACTTGTATAGATGCACGAAGACATTTAGTGAAATTAGTTATCATTTCATTTAAACCTGTTCGTTTATCAGTTTCTAATAGCAGGCATTCTTTTTTGAATAATGATGACTGTCGTTTAGTTATCGCTCTATTTTCTTTACAGTTTGGCATAGTCTAATAGGAACCACTAATAAAGTTGAAGTCAGTGTAGTGCTATTTGTTAACCAAACAATTTATGCCAATGTTTGTTTACGCCCACAGCGCGGAAAATTTAAATTGCTTTACCAAAAATCAAGTTGGACTATTAGATTCTGTTCAAATTCCAACAATCAATTGCACGTTCGTTCGTGCTTCCAATGTTCATAGGTTACCACAATTATAATTAAAATACTGACTTGCCTGTCTGAATTATCTTGCAAGCTTCTTATCGTTTGATACAGAGTACAGTATGTAATCCGATAAGATTTTATAAATGGAAGGGACTAGTAAAACCTGGTCATTTTTAGGCACCGTGGTATTTTTGGTTGATTGGAATTCATTGGTTTCATTTCCAAGTAAAAAGACGGCATAACACGGTTCCTAGCAATAGGTGTTTGTAATCGGCAAGGGCATGCTGCCGTATTGGGTTACGTCATATGGCGATAACGGCGAGGAGCTCGGACACGCCTTCACGGCGCCAGCGGTCCTTCGAGGACGTCCGAACAACAGGAATGCATTGAGGGTGTTAGGACTTTACGACTACGGTCGGTTCGCTCTACATGTGCCACAATAGACCGGTATACGACCTCCAACGCAACCAAACCTGTTACGTGTAACAGAAACTGGCACCCGACCACGTACTGGATAATTATGTAAAACACCAATTTCACAAAAGCGTTCACACCTCGAGAATGCTTCGATCGGTAAACTATCCTCATTTTAGGAGCAATACTAAAATCGACAATCAGAAGAAATACACTATGAAAAGAATAATTACTAGCTATCTCTTTCTTCCTCATTGAACCGAGATGAATCTGAAAGAGAGGCAAACATGCGTACGTTGCCTGCACACCTAGGTATGGCCGGACATTACTCACTATAGGTAGATAGTACGAGACTAGTGATAACTTCCATATTCTAAAGTTTGTGATTCTAACACAAAACTTAATGCACTTCATCCGTAATTTCACAGAGCACATCACAATTAAATAACACGTTTCCTTACTTCTTCTCTCCGCATAATTTCCACTTGTAATCGTTTGTGATACTCCTCGCACTCGTCCTTATATTTCTCCATTTCCTCTTTCGTCTGACGCATTTTCTTCTTCAACACGTCCAGGATCGTTCCTTGCTGCATGTTTGTCGTCATTTTAATGCACTTTTGTGTTTTAATTGATTACTTAAAAGCTAAAAACTAGAGACACCTTCGCTCTACTCGCGAAAATGCCAACTGACTGCCCCGCTCGTTAGTGCCCCGTATCGCGGAGATGGGCTCGGCACGAATGAACACAGCCGGCGAATAAAATGGCCGCCGATCACACGCTGCAACTTAATCACGGCGACACTAGCTAGACTCGTTACGCGAGATAAATAAAAAAATATGTACACTAAACTATTAATCAAAGGCGATAAATTAATTTAAAAAACAACTATTATTCGGAGAAATCACACATAGACTGACAGACTTTGACAGCGAGGTGAGCGAATGACTAAACGTCATTTCACAACCAGACAATCGACCGTAAAGCAACTAGCTCCACCTGTTAAAGTCCAGTTCAAACTGTTTCCTGTAGGGTCAAAACTCAGTAAAACCTCAAAAATATGGGATGGGCGAAACGGTTGAACGACTTTACACAAAAAACAGCGGAAGTTGAGGATCAAAATGAAGCGAAGGGCTATTATTGAGGTGTACATTTGAATAGTGGGAAGTCACCTTGCAAGAATAAAGACCATTCATAAAATAGGAGAATTACATTTGACTACTGTAGGTATTTGTATAGCTCATATTGATGGAGACATTTAGAAAAACCATTGAGAAATAACATTTTTGTATAATGTAATTCAGATCTCTTTAGTACTAAATAAAGATAAGACCAGTGAAAAGTAACGCCATCTAGTGATTTATTTATATATTATGGACAATGTCAAAGAGCCAGCTAACTTCACCCAACAGAAAGCATTCTGTCACGAGTAGTCGAAACTTGTATGACGTCATTCGAAAAATATGCTACTGATTCATATTCCGTTAATGACCAAGCAGATTTACCAAAAGACTGTCTGCCGGTAAAACAGATTTCGGTTTTAAAGGTTTTACTCATAGTATTATTTGATCAGTGGTTTTACTTTCCAACAAATTCAGAGGAGAACTGTGAAGCCCTCAATTACGATTTTTTACTCCTGTCTGTTTAGTAACTTAATTTTGATTTATTACTATTATTAGTTATAATGCCAATTTTACAACAACTTAGTACAAAAACTCTTTTTACTATCATTTCTCTGATTTCATTATTGAAAAAACCTAGTTATTAATGATTTCTCAGCGATTTTTTTTGACGCACTGGTAATGTTAAAACAGGTCCCCATGCATATTTTAAAGATAAAAGATGTAATTATTTTGTTCAAATTTTGATAGATTGAAGCCAAAAAGCCATTGAATGAAATTAATTAATCTGTGACAACCACCTCTACACGTCCGACGATGAGTCAGATATTAGAGCATTCAGTTAAATAGGATAGGTAAGTCAATTTAATTGGCCTTGGCTTTTTTCAGACACACAAGTCTTTAAACTCTTGCATGTTGGTGGTTTTAAATTAAAATAAATTTCGTGATGCATTCTTTGAATTTAAATCTTTATTTCACAGATAGGCCTTTGGTGCTATTTTCGACGATCAATTTATAAATCTGCAATTCTGTCTTCGAAAACACAGAATACACTATCTTTTTAGTATTATTCTCTAATAAAGTTGACGATTTAAAACTAGGTAAGTACATGTTGTGTAGAAATTTAGTCAATATTTAAATTTAAATTTTCAAGAAAAAGACTTGTTACATTGTATAAGTATGGATGCATCATCAAAGATTAAATCATTTCAATAATGTATTTCTTTCTGGTACATATCAAGAACATAAAAACTTGGTTTAGAAAATAAATATTCAATACTCGTCCAGATGGTACAATAACTACTTTATTAGAAAAATCTTTTGCACAATTGTGACCCGGTTTGATGCTTGCAATGGTGTACACATACTCGTATTTACTCAATTAATAAATTAAATACTTGTTAATTCGTCGAAGACAAAAAAATATATATAATAGGGGTAGGAATACTATGGTAGGTAGGGACTAATTTACTTATAAAGTATAGTACGATTATGTATGGTAATAAAACATGAGGTAGGTATTATGGACAATTACAAAACGATGTATATTATTATTAGTTTATTACTTAGATGCGTCCTCGAACACACATAACCAGTACAATGTACCTAATAAAACGCAGGCGTAAGCATTCAGATAAAAACTAGAGCATGATATATTACGAAGAGTCATTCAGAAATTATAAGCACCAAATAAAGTGTTGTTCGGTAAAATGTAGTAGGTACCTACCTATTTGCCTAACCTTCAACAAAGACGTGACCATCATAAACAAACAGATTTATTATTTATTGACGTCATATCCAGTAAAATTCGATAGGGATTATTAGCTGATATTTTCCTAAAAATATAAGCCTTGACTAGACTAAAGTTAAGCTTTTATATTTAAACAATTTTAACTTGTCAACAAAAATAAACTTAACTTTGACGTAAAAAATAATCAACATGATACTAAAAATTAGAAACTGTTTTTTCACAGGGTATGTACGGGTAAATTGATCATACTCTGAACATAGGGTTGGAAAAAAATAGCTACATATACACAAGTGCAACAATGAATAAATCATACTGTTCGCTAACATACAAGAAACATTACGATTGCGTAAGCATTTCTTTTACTAAAAGTTTTCTTTCGAAAGAAAAATTATTACTCTATAAAGTCAAGATAAAGTGTGTGCATTTAATAGTATGATGAAAATATATATTGTTTTTACATCGTTAAAAATATAATAAACTAATTTAAGTAGTCAATTTTTTTTTATTCGTCAAAATTGATAATAACCTGTAATTTGTGTGCAAATTGCGTACGTTATCGAACAATCGATATAAAATTCAGTAGCATTTCGTGTTTGCGCATCACTAATGTTTGTTCATGAATAATTTAGAAAGTTGTAAGACGTGTGTGAAGTTCTGTTTGGTAGGTAGTAAGTAGGTAGGTAATTAATGCAACAATTTTGCAATTTTGCCAGCATATTCGTGGGTACATAATATTCTAGGCTAAAATCATTAATTGGACTGAAACAAAATTGACGACGGAAATTATCTATGACTGGAAATATATATTTTAAAAATATTTGAAAGCTGCGTTATCTTCATTGAAACTTACATATTTTCAATACCTAAACTAACGAGTTACCTCGCTTTGGGAAGAGACATTGTAAATACTCGAGATAGGATTTGAGATAAAATACTTATATTTAAAAGCCATTGCTACTAATGTACGCCTATTTTTCTCTTGTATTTATTTACACTGTTTACTCATGGATGGACCTGAATGAATAAAATTAGTACATGTTTTTCAGAATAATGATTGAAAAAAAAACACCTATAACAAATGATAATGGTCAATGATAACAAACGTGGTTAATAGGTAACCGGGGACTGGTAATTAAACCAAACTTTAGTACCCTGAAAGTAGAATACGGTTTTTCGAATCAAATCAAAGGGAAAGGGGGAAGGGCATGCGGGACTCACGTGCGGCTATCGATGATAACGACATCTAGCGGCGGCGAGTGCAACCGACCGAGTAAACATTGTCAAACGAAATGTCAGTGGCTCAGCTGATCGCCCGCCAGACGCGAGATGGGCTCTAACCTCGCTCCCAGAAACAGCATCAAAGATTTCCCGGATTAAAAATAGTTTTGTTCGCATTTGGCCAACGCCTGCCTTACACACACAACAAAGCATTTGCTATAATAACGTAGGACATTACCCTTTTTAATGCCGTGTTCTTGATATTCTGCAACTCATTTTTGATGATGGAAAATTTCATCATCGTATCCGACGAAAAAATAGAACTGCCGAAAGCCAGACCGGGGTAATCTGCGCATCTTCTTCTCCGTCTGCTCTCTCTTTCAGCTAAAACTTCCGTACACTCGCTTGTACACCTCAATTTTGCAAGTTCTGCTGTTTCAGGGTCATCATCTGAATTATCACAGGCGACAGCGGTCACCTCGGCGCCATCTCCCGCCGACCGCTCATCTTTAAACGAGAAATCATCTTCGGAGCTATCACGAGATTCCACGCCAGTAATTCTATTGTCAAACTCGATTTCATCGTCAAAATTCGCATAGTCCTCGATAATATTTCGATTCGAAAGTGCATCGTCACTATTCGTCCTTGTCACTTCTTGAGATTCACTAACACTATTGACACAAGGCACAACATCGTCTGTTTGATAGTCTAAGGTCACTTGTTTGGACGGATCGTTGTTAGCGGGCGCGCTGGGGGCGGGTTGTCGGTCGCCCCTCAGCCGCGGGTGGTGCTGGTGCCCCCTGCGCCGCACGGGGGTGCGCCCGTGGGCGTGGGGCGCGGACGCGGACATCTCTACGCGCGGCGCGGTCCGTCCGGCCGCGCACTGGTGGCGGCCATGTTGACTGACGATCGTGAGCCCCAACAAACAACACACTGGCGCTGTAGTCGCTACACACCAGCCATCTTTGTTTTATCGAACTGTTTTACCGACGCCGTTGCTCGCACTTGTTTATCGGCACCGCGGGAAAATTCAAATTGTCGAATAGGACTTTTGTTCAATATCGAGTTCTTAATTTAAAATGAATTTGAATTTAAATTGTTCTTCTAAAGTTCTGTTATTCTATTTTACACATCCGCTTTATAACCGATCAAATATCAATAATTTGTTTTGATACTAAAAGTGACCTATTATTGCATAGAATGTAAGTCTCATATCCGGGATTTTATGCGGGAAGTTAAGTCGAATGCTACGTAAGCACGAGTAAGCCAGCGCACGGAGCGGGTGCTATGTCTATTTTTACCGAAAAACTGGGCATCGGGCCCATATTAGGCGGCGAGCACCCGAAATAGCCGCCGGAACGCAGCCCCACAACGCGGGAATCCACCGAGCTGACTGCATTCACCACATGGCCTACCTGTTTTTAATCAATTACGTCATTCCTAATCGAGATTCATGTCGCGAGAAAAGTTCCGTCTAGTGAGTTACGACGATTGTCGCGTCGTTTGATCGTCCAGCCTCGAGATGTCACCGTGAAGAAAGAAAGGTTTAAAAGAGAGTGCATCGATTAATAATGCATTGTAATTAATGAATCGATAAAATTTTGAGCAAGTTTCAACAGTGGCGCGATGATGCCAATGGGTCAGGGCTCTTGGCTCGTTGCGTGCGCTCGTTGCTTGTTGCACTGACACACATTTTCAATTTAATTTCGTCCGCAATGTGCCGCTGAACGAACATTCTTTTGTTTGTGATGCAATAAACGATAAAATGTAACATCTGAATAAACTTGTCGATACGAATAGCTCTTGTAACAAAACCTCACCTCTTGTTTTTAGTACGCATCAAGGAATATGTTTAAATTACTCTGTCATTTTTCAAGCTACCATGTGTTTTAAAGTTACAGTTAAAACACGTACACGTTGAAGAATGCCAAGAAATTTTACAGAGATTTCGTATAGGTACGGTTTCACGGAATCAAAACAAATTAGTGTGAGGAACTAGGTAGCTTGCTCGGTAGTTTTATGGTGATATCCTCGTCAGTTCAGAGAGTTAGTTCCACAATTAATGCAAATTAACGATAACAATTCGATCGATTTATGCGAAATTGCGAAGCGACCACTTAACAAAACTCACACTAGGCCTTCGAATTCGAAAATAATACGTCGTACTCACAAAATTTGTGATTTAGTGGCCTGACCTGACAAAATCAAAATCTAACATAACGTAACGTTTTAAGCGTCTTGATAACTTTGAAGAAGACGCTTAAGGCGAAAAATTTGGGCCAAACCATGGCGACACATCCATTGTTACAAATATTTTGACATAAACCCATAAATAAGTTTTTTTTTTAAATAAGACGCAGCGTGAGTAATGAACATGGCCTGACGGCCGATGGGGAAAAAGGTTCTGGAATGAAGGCCACGTACCGGCAAGCGCAGCGTGGGACGTCCACCCACAAGGTGGACAAACGACCTGGTAAAAGTTGCAGGAAGCCGCTGGATGCAGCCTAGGCCGCTTCCATCGGGTCAATCTGGACGTCACTGGGGGAGGCCTTTGTTCGGCAGTGGACGTTCTGTGGCTGAAATGATGATGATCTGATGAGGCCCAGTGGTGAACTTCTACAACCTACAAGTTTAAAGTACTTACGTTTTGAAGAGCCTTCTCCTTCTCCTCGAGCTTAGCGTTGACCTGCATGAGCCCCTCCTGGGTCTGGTCCAGGTCGTTCTCGATGGTCTGGATCTTCTTCTGCAGCTGTCTAGCCTCCTCTTCGGCCTACAAGAAAAAAGAGCTTTTAGAACTGACATTTTACTTGTAAAAACACTTATTTGAAAAGAGCCCGATAATGTGATTGAGTTTCTTCCTCCCCACAAATTGTCCCAAAGCAGGAGGGGAAAATGCGACGTGAAAAAGTGCCATTAATAACCTCTTTGTAAAAATATGCCGTAAAATACAGGGTGAACTTTTATTAGTGTAACATACTGAAGGGTTTGTATAAACTCATGATAAACAAACAACATTGCCTAAGAAACTAATTACTTATCTCCACAAAATTTAAGTGTACGCTTTCCATCTAAGTTTATGTTAGGAATTAGTTGTTGCACAGTAATAAAATTAAGTTGAGGTAACTAGTTTCTTTGCATTATTTTTTCCTTATCGTAAGTGTACAAACCCTTCAGTATCATACACTAACAAATAATAAACTAATTTTACTTTTAAAATTATTGTGCGACCTCTCACGGGACCTACTTAAAAATAATTTAATAAACAAAGATGCAGTAAATAAAATTGTTTTTCTTTTGATAATGTTAAGGATGCAAGTCATATTTGCGAAATTTCGGTTTTTTTTTCTTCAAAATCACTTCTCATATTAATAAAATTAAGCTGGTAACTTCTTGGACATTTGTTGTATCTCTTTGTTACATATTTGTCAATCTATAGTACCTATCGCAAAAACTCATCGTAAATGTACCTAAAAGCCTCTGTTTACCCATGTATAACATCCATATGATCAGTAAATAATATATGTATTATCTTGCAATACAGTTTCGAGCCATAGGCCCAGTCAAGGTATCATTGTCAAGGCCTCAATATATTACAACAACACATAACTTAGGTTCTTTATTGTACTTATTCTTTAACAACCGAGCTATCTTTTGCTACTGCATTCCGCAACTACAACATAATTATACAATCATATTTACTTAATTGTTATTCTTAATATCTTCATTATCTTGAATATTTATTACAATGAGCTATTCAACAATGAGGAAATATAACTTATATGGTTATTTTCAACTTCCAACTCACTAATTATGCTAAGAGTGCTGTGTGATGTCTTTCTTTGACCAACATGTTTTTTTTTTTTTATTTATCGCACCGATGGGTTTTTATAGGATCTGTTGAGAAAGTAGGTTGCCTAAAGCTCACTCGTTCTTAAAGCTTGTTCGGATTGAGGAACCAAAACACGAAACAGACAGGGTATCATTACCTAAATATTAAAGATTCAGTAAATAAATTGTTATGAATTCGAGGTATGCTAACCGCACAGCCCTTATCGGGGCGTGCTTCTGTAATTCTATACAGTAAAATATGCAGTTCTGGCCATTGATAATACGTAAGTCATTCGTTTTGACATAGAAAAATATTCCTAAGGCAATTAAGTAGTGCTCCTAATAAACAGTGCACAGAGCTTCTTTATATAAAAAAATAAATATTAGACAACATCACATACATTGCTCTGATGATAAAGTAAGTAACTAAAGCACTTGTGTTATAGAAATCAGAAACAACGACGGTACCACAACACCCAGACCCGGGACAATATAGAAAAGTTCGTTTTTCTACATTGACCCGACCGGGGATTGAACCCGGAACCTCAGAGATGGTGATGCCATATATAAATAATATATATAAAGGATATAAAGTCCGGCGTGCTCGCCTCTCGGCTACGGAGGTCGTCAAATAAAATAAAACACGAAGAACAGAAAATGTAGAGAATAGAGATCTTGCATTTGAAAATTCATTTGTAATACTTTTTTTATTGGGGCTTGATCGAGCATGGCCAGTATTTTTTTTATTTGGAGTAATTTGTAACACTTTTTTTCTTTGTGGCTTCTTCGAACATGAAGTTGTCAGTGTCAAGTTTTTTTTCAACTAATGGTCGTACCTTCTCGGCGCGGAGGTTGGCGTCCTTGGCCTGCTGCTCGCACATGGCGGCGCGGTCAAGGGCGTTGTCCTTCTCCAGCTTCATCGCCTGCATCTTCTTTTTGATCGCGTCCATTTTGGCGGTTTGTGTTTGTTACTCCCTTGTGTCCGAAAGCTGTAAGGACATTTGCATTAATTAGTCCACGTAGAAAGTAGAAACTACACGTAAATATTCATAATACAGAATTATTGAAAAACTGATGACTAGAAATTGATTTTGGTGCTCAAAATCTTTGCTTAATCGTCCATCAAAGTCAGAATTTTTAATGACCGATTATTATAATTTGTATGAGAAAGTGTTTTCTCAGATTTTGATTTAGGTTTAGTAAAGAAAGTTTAATTTGCGCACCAAAATCTACCCTTCATGCCTACAATTTTTTTGCAATCATTTTGATATAGGTATGAGTATTTTTTCTCCTCGGGCATTGGTATTAGAATCGAAATTCAAAAGTGATAACAAACGTAGGAAGAAACGGTTAACCCTTTAACATTTACGAACAAAGCTACGTGACTGACTTGTTTACAATACAAATTATAATGTTCAGTTGTCCTCTAAACAAAACCCCACTTGAGTGCAGCATTAGGCTATTTATGGATTCTTAGGTGCATTGATCTGAATGAGGGATTAGTCAAGCCCATTTCAGGCAACCATTCGTAGGTTTATGATGCAATTGTCTTATAAAACAGCCTATCTCACTTGTGAATCGGAGTGATCTTCCCAAAGTTAGCTAACAAAAGAACAAAGAGCACAATCTTTGACATTAATCAACGCACGCGCAAGTAGATTTGACAATGTCGTTAGGGTTAGCGCCGTTCCCGGGCATCAAGGCATTTTCTCGCCAAATGACAAAGTTGGTAATAAACCACGTAGCGCCCGCAGTTTTTATTTATCTGTAGGAACATAAGACAGAGCTAATGAACGATTAGCGTTTTAATAATAGTCAGTAGCAAAGGTTAAGGACCTGTATTACTATTATCCTCGTCAACGAGCGGTCTTGGACGTGGTTCACGGTTCAATTTTCTTCGATTGATTAGGTAATAAACTTTTTGACACGCCCGGTTTGGAAAACACTTTTGCAAAATTTCTTGTCCAAGAAAAAAATAACTGGTTGGTCAGTAGATACCGGAAAAAGAGAATGACTAATTGACTTTCTACGTTAGTATTACTCATCACAACAAACAGCAAATTCATAGTCCAGCTTAAAAGATTTAAAATGTCATTTGTTTTGATTTCATTATTATGTATATAAGAGGTTGCCAATGTTGCCATACATGTTACCCGACCTTATTCTATTTGAGTTTGTATTATAAAGTAGGTAGTGCTTTACTTCATAATTCCACTTACAGCGATCAGCAGGTAAATGCCACGGTGAGTCATGAAATTAGATTAAGTGTTTAAATCATAAGTAAGCTCGAAGTTTTTTCTATCATTATCCGCGGTTAGATGAGAATATAATTATGTATTTATATCCTGAAACCAATACTTATACGGTCCAATGACCGCGAAGTCCGGAACCGGTGATTTAATCTTGATAAGTAAGGCAGTAGTTCTATTTCATTTGCAACTATCGTGTGCAACCATTCGGATAGTATCATTGCCGAGGCGACTATGCAAATAATAAGGATAAACTAATTATGTACTAACTGACCGAATAAAACTATGATGATTATACTAAGATGACATTTTAATCTAGAACGATGAAGAAATAGAGAACGGTTTTGTTAACATACCCAAATATCGGTGTTATTAGTATGAGTTTCATCTAAAATATTCCTATTAGAAAGCAAATATTTAATATTATTATCATCATAATAATGCGCTTCACCTACTTTAGTAGATATTACTGTTTGTTGTAGTTCCTTGATATTATAATATGTACTAATTTAGATTTCATAAGTTTTGTGAGAAAGAGTGAGACATTCCGTGGATGTCGGCATTCGTGATTCAAAAGAAAAGCATTCCTGCGTATGAGTCACATTTCGCGATAACTCAAAGGGTTGCGGTCGACAAACGTCCGAACACAATATGTATGTAAGAAGGGCATATGTAAAAGTTTATATATCAGTCGTTAAGTTTTGTATAAGAAATGTTTTAATCCCAACTTAACCCAACTTCAAGAAACAAGAGTAGGTACTTAATTATAAATAATTTGATATGTCCGTGAAAATGTTCACATTTTTCGTCATCACTTCGCGCCTGAGCATTGTAAAACTTTTTGATGATGTGATTTAAAAGTTTGTGAACGTTTTTAAATGAGTAATTATATTAAATTCGTATCATAGAAGAATAAAAACTCGTAGCTACCGGTTGCAATGGCAAAATATTATTATTTACGAATTTTATGTTAAGTTCAGCTAAATCAAAGCGTTTTCTACAGGAATTGTTTACTATACATTTATCTCTTGACTCGCAACAATACTTAATTAATTAATACTTTGCTGAGAAAAACCATTCCACCGGATTTCATGTTAATACTTAAAATTAATGCGCGTTAAGAAACTGCATTCTAATTTACGTGTTATATTTATTCATTTAATTAATAATGTAATAAAATTAACTTTCTTACTATCTCCGCATAAAATGTATAACATGCCTACATATTGGAATAAATCAATGCCACGTTTCCGCAGACGTGACATCAGAATACACACATGTTAAATAAATAAATAATAATAAATTATATTAATCAATCACATCTATTAAGCCGAGCAAGCTCACTATGGTATAGTAGAAACAAGTGCTATAGTAAGATATAATTGATATACATTTACCTTTATTCAAGTAATAAAGTGATATGTATCATTTGAGTACAAATTCTTGTGCTCATCACACTGGGTAAATATAAAATGCATTTCTCGCATACCGCGCGTCTTCAAAGTAAGCTCGTCATTATTTTCTTATTATGTCTGCGCTATACCATATACATATTGATACTAATGATAATCTGTTCATTCTAACGTTGTGGTACGAATGATCTGATGCTGTATTGTCGAGTTTATGGTATTTTGTTATCATACTTTATTAGAGTTTACTTATACAGATGTCTCAACTCAAGTCTAAGCCATGTAGACGGTTAAAAAGAAAATATAAGAGTCTAGTTTTTGATAACCATTACCTGCAAACGTTCTATGCACCGAACGTCAAATAAATAAGTAAATAAACCGTTTATTCATTCAAAATAATACTGAATAAAAATACTTTGAAAGATCTACTCGATGAAATGAAATGTGGTGCATTGGGAACATACTCGTTGTCAAAAGATGATAAAAATAACCCTTTAGTATCTATTAAAAAAATAAATCAAAACTTATTAAAAAAACAAATCTGACCTGTTTTCAAAACTTTGGAGCAAAGAAGTTCAACGCGCTCTGCTACGCTACGAAGCGTCTACGAAAAAATCAATCTGACAAAAAAACTTCTTTTTATATATTCAATTGTTATAAGAACTAACATATGAGGAAAGGAAAGGTCTCTCACTGGTCCACAATTGTGGACAGAAAGTCAGTACGAGTTCGGCAAGTCGTAGCGTAGCTATGAGAGCGATAATCTGGGCCATAACCATGAACTCTTAAAACAATCTCAAAGTTGTCAAATCTGTCAATTTTGGTACGTCATTTCATACAAAATTTGACAGAAATGATAATGTTTGACAATTTTGAGATTGTTTTAAGAGTTCGTGGTTACCGCCCTGTTATTACAGGGCCCTAACCATATGGCCCAGATATTGTTTATTTGAAAAACAAAAGATAACCAATTCAATTTTTAAACCGTTATTTATATTTAAAGTACCACGTTTGAAACAAGATTGGTTTAACTTTACTGTTTTAACTTTTTACAACTATATCATTCAAGTAATGTAAAAGTTGTCATAGTTTAATTTAATCACGGTTGTGGGTATTTCGATTATATTTTAAAAACAATCGCAGAAATTCGTAATTTAATTTAAAAAAGAAAAAGACGTTTATCTTTTTTTCTTATTCACTTCATTCATTAGATATCGATATTTTTCACTTATTCGATTTATTGATTCAAAGGAGACACTTGCCGGCGACTAAATAAGGATCCACTAGATTATGAATTGCGCATTGTATACTCTTATAAGGGTAAGAGTTAATTCTATTGTTGCTCAGTCGTACGTCGAATGCTTGGCGGTCGGCCAGCAATTGGCAACTATCGACGTGATGTGTCAATGTGAAATGTACGATGTAAACATTATCAAACTCACTCGTAGTCGAAGGTTAAACCTTTAAAACTCTTAACAATTAGTTGTCCATTAATTCGTCAATAATGTATGTCTTATGAAAACTTTTTTGGATAATTATGATTGCCTGATCAAACTTGATCTTCTTTTATTCAAAAAAATGACTACAATTTGAGACTACGTGCTACGAACGTTCTTAGAAATGTTTGTTTATTTGATCCTCTCGCTTAGTTCGCGCACCATACTGGGATATGGACATTTTGGAATATGGACGTTTTACACCCTATGGACATTTTAGGACTTGGACATTCTGAACCTAAAGGGTGTGATGGGGCCATTGCTATTCAATTGTTATCTTTTTTTGCCGGTTAATTAATGAAGTTCAAGTGCTTAAATGACGTCAAATGTATTTGCTTTTTCTTAAATGATTGAACCTATTACGTCTTATTGTTATTCAAGTTTTTAAATTACAATAAAATGATATCGAATAAAATAGAACAACTGAGCATTAATTAGTAAAGCTGTAAAATAACAGTTTACCCCAGTTACGAGAAGTGATGGAGAATTTGTCATGACCTTGGCTAATTTTGGCAATCCACTTTGTATTCGACTCTCAAGGTGTCAATTTTCCGGTACCTCCAGTAAAAAGCGGGCGATATATGCGTTTTAACTTGTCATGCTTTATTGGAATGGCTCGTAATTGCTATAATTAAAGCGTGCTTTGCTTACGACCGCGATCTGTAGAAATTATTTATTGATATGTCGGGTAAGTAATAAGTAATACTATTAATACCTATATGTTTTAAAAACTAAAGCCACGTTGAAAATATTCTTTTATGATTAAATTCGTCAAAGAAAATAACATCAGCGCTAGTTTTAAAAATAAAAAAATAGAACAAGACATTATTTCGTACAGGTGGCCAGTAACTTTCTAATAATAACATCACTGAAAAGCTGAAAGTTGGTACACGCATGCGCCGCCCCCGCTCCGCGCTCTAACGCCATTGGCCCGCACCTGGCAGCTTGCCAAAAGCGCGGGAAATCTTTAGCATAGATGGTTTCTATTGGCGGGCCGAAAATGTAACCGAGCACCGCGATATTCAAAAATAGAAATGGGAACGATTAGAGATCAATAGATAATAATATCGATTTTAATAAACACGATGTTTTCTGTTATCGATAAATGCAATGTTGTCTACTTATTCAAAGTTGTTATTAACACAAAAGGTGATGAACAAGTTTTGAAATTACTGGACTTGTCTTGCTAAAGGGTTTGATCGAGCTATATTTTATGTGACACTTTTGAAAATAATATCTGTGACCTATATCTCAGTTCTTCCAAGTAAAATCCACGATAACCACTGCACAAGCCTACTTACCGCGACGGGCAATTAAAAGGGTTGAACAATTTAATACCAATGCACCTTGGAGTAAAAAAACACTTTTCTCACTTTACACTATGGCACTGACAGAGCGGTCGTACTTACATGTCGAGTCGACGCGTGCTGTGGTGCGACTGGCGAGCTGCGCGGGAGTTCGCTCGGTGTCGCCTTACCGCCGGCTAAGGAGATGGCGTCTCCGTCGCACCCCGCGCCGATATAGCGCCGCGAGGAAAGCCTCCAGCCCCTTGGCTTGGCATAGCTTTAGGACCTGAGACGTTGACTCCAGATGACTAACAGGCCCAACCGGACCTGCTTAGGCGGCCACACACATCTTGCGGACATTGTTGTAATTGCAAAAAATCAGAAGGATCTGATTCCCTGCAATTAGGTACAATAATGTCTTCTTGTCGGAGGATTCCAATGACAGACGAACATTTTCCACTTCTGCTAATGAACTGTCAAAATTCCTGACATTTATCTGTTGCTTTTTTATTCTTTAACGATTTTGATATCCCAAATCCTGACATCAAGCTTCTCCCACGTACTGGAATCTTCTAGAAACATCAATCAGCCTTATTAATTAATTTTAGCAACAAAATGGTCCTTTCTGTCATTACCTAGTGTTAGTCAACTAGTAAAACATCTTATCTGGTTTAGAAATCAGAAGTTATAGTAAGTATAAGTCCGAAAACGATTTATCGTAATGCTAGAGGAGATGGTTGATTATGATGGTAAGCGCAATGTTGTATAAGTTAATATTGGAATTAAATGAAAAGAAAAAGAGACCAAGTGGAAGTTAATCGCTGCAGCTGGCTAGCACGCGTAAAATGTTATTGGTAACATGTGTGACGTAGTCCAGTGGAATATGTAAATGCATATCTTAATGCCCTTATTAGATAATAAACTTAAGCCAACATTCAGGCCCACATCAATCTTTGCACTTGACCCTATTTACGAAAGTAAAAGTTTGCATATAATATTACTTTCTACTTTATATTCTATGTTATAAGTCTTCGTGATATCAAACATTTCCTGGCCACGACAGTTTTTCTCTGGCATCAATTAAACAGAATTGCATTGAGACATAAGAAACACTATATTACACTCACCAATATTTTGCTCACCCACGGCAGACACTGACTCGTTTTCTGACCAGCAAAAGTAATTAATCGAAAATTTGTTTTAAATAAAATAAACATTGGACAACATTACATACATTGCTCTGATCCTACGGTAAGTAAACTAAAGCACTAGTGTGTTTTAGAAATCAGAAACAACGATGGTAACACAACACAACACAACACCCGACCCGACCCGATAATATAAGTTCGTTTACTACCTACATACATATATGCCCGACCGGGTATCGAACTCAGAACCTCAGAGGTGGCGACGCCAAGTCCGACTTGCTCGACACACGGGAAGGATGTTTTGTAACAGAAAGTCAGTCAGAGGTATCCTATGATTGTGTGTAATCGAGTCTAGCTGGCAATTTTACTAGTATTTTTTAACACCCTGTGTATCTTAACTGGGTTAAAAGTAATCCACCTGTAATCCGTCGGTCATAGTAGATAAGAAATAGATTTAAATATTAGCAAGTACCAATGTATTGGTTGCTATTTGCTAATCGTTTGTGTCGACTGTCGACAATTGAAAAATGTTTTAGTTCTCGTGCCAAACAGGCACCAATCAAAGCCAAAGGATAGGAAAATAACGAACATTTAAAATAATTGGCACATCGTAAGTTTTAAAACTGTATGTACGTACAAACACGGATATAGTAACGTTACGATTTCTCTCAAAATGTCTCAAAATGTATGACGCACAAGGATATTCGAGTCTTCATCAGTTCCTTTATTTGCATGTAAAAGAAATAATTGGATTCCCAAAAAAAATACCTGTTTTAACAGACTTTTAAGTAGAATAAGTACCTATTTGATAGTGGATTAGAGAGGCGAGAAATCGAAAAAAGGGGGAGATCCTGCTCTTTGCCGCTCTTTAGGATTACAACTAGCAGTGGGCTGCAATAGGCTGATTGGCATGATGGTGGGTAGACTTTATCTTTAAAATATCTTCCTTATTACGATATGTATGTATACAAATAATGTAGTGTTCCGAAAATACTAACATAATTCCCGTAAGATGCGTGATAACATTTTTCTTTGAAATCTTCGGGATTCCAAAGAAAAATGTACGTAAGACTAAAAAGCACACAGCTGCATTCAAATGAATCATCATAATCATTCGATTATTCATTTTGGTTTACGTAACTAATTCGTGCGGTAATTTAACCACAAATTAAATTTGTAAGTACTTATTATTCGTCACCTAATAGGTACTGCTATTTCGAACAGTAGGTAATAAGGTCAAAGGCTCTTTCCTTAAATATAACAAAACGTAAGCAAGTAACAAAACAACGCTTTTCTTAAAATTGACGCTGAAACGGGAAAATTCGATCGATTTCGAAAGAAAATTCTTTGGCGATGAGTCGATGAGTCAAAGTTAAGTTGCGTGTTTCATTTACCAGTTGACCCAGTTGTTGTGACTTTTAAGGAGTATACAACATGCCTCACCTTCATATAATAATCACTCGCGCAGTAACCACTTAACACTTCCAGTGACTAATTGCTAAGATAATACGAGTCAGAATTGAGCGACCTGTCATTTATACACCTTAGATGGACAGGACTAAAAGAGGTAAGGACATTTAATATCTCTTATCACACGACTCGGATCAGTTAAAACATACAGTTTAAATCTCAAATATAATTCGAATATTCGTAAGAAAGGAATTAGAATCTTTATGTTACGAGGTACCATACAAATAATTTTGTCGGGTAACATACGCCTAGTCTACTCAGCCCAAGTAAAATGTTTTTCTTCTGTATCGACACGGTTCGGCATTAAACCCTTGCGTTTCAAATCAATGCTACGCACGTGCCAATCCGGTTGTCTATATTGATATTGAAAATAATAGTAAGCCGTTTAAACTCGGTCACAAATAAAAAAATAAAAACCTGATAGGATCAACAAACCCGTTGTTGTTGCCTAAAAGGGGTATCAAGGTTTATAATTAAATGTTTAATAGGTAATTACCAAAGATAACTTTTTAAGTCTTTAACACTTACATTTACATTTGTATCATCCATTGCTGAATTGTAATTACTTATAGAGCGAATAAATAAATATTAAAATTGTATCATTATTGAGACAATTTGTTATTCTTATCAATAATGATATCAATCTTGATATTAATAAAGGCATCCTCGTCTGGCTAGGCAAACATGCAGCTATAGTCACGTCAGGTTGTTTGTCCAGATGTAAACGTGACCCGAGGCCGTGATGCGCATCTGTAGTCGAGTTATCCGAAGAAAGAAACACAATGTGCGATAACATATGACGAAATAGAATAGAATAGAATAGAAAAAACTTTATTGACACAGTACAACACATAAAAAAATTACAAAGAAGACTATAAAACAAAATTAGACTGTGCCAAATAGGCTTCCGCTCAGCAATTGTCATGATATGCTTGCAAGCATGTCATGACGCTGGTCTTCCGCGGACACCCATTGTTGGCATTGCGCATCCTTTCGAGGAGACACTCTTGAAAAATTATATGAGTGTTAGGTTATCCTAAGAGAATGGATGCGACTTTGATTGTCTCTCAAAAGGGTGCGCAAGGCGGGGACGCTTTAAACAATAAACTATTGCCAACAACATTTGCATAAACAGACAATGCCACGGAAAAAGAAAAAGAAAAAAAAACATATAAATTTACAAATAACTAAATGAAAATTATACACATACTTAACCAAACTTAATTACTTCTGGCTGTATGGCTGTGTACCATTGCCTGTCCCACAGCTTATTTGATCAGTGGCCCCACCGTGGATAAATCCAACTAGGTACTACTGTCAAGCCACAGATTAATATATGTCAAGCTATATGATCACAGATTAGTCAGAGTATGTATATGATGTCAAAAATAACCATGCGTTTGCCACGTAATTTATCGAAAAAGAGCGTCAGAGAGGCAGATTTCCACCCGTGTGAGTGTCAGAATCGTGTATGGGCGCAATTCATTACTAGGAAATGAACGTGTCTTCTGTAAAAAAATTAATAGTTACAAAGTCAATAGTCAATTAACTAAATACATACTATAGAACGGGAATTAAGCGCGATCATGCTACAATGTTGGGTGCAATCCAATCGAAACTCGAAACGCATGACAAATAAAACACCATTTTATTTGTTGAATAAAAAGGTTAAAATTGTTTTCATTTTGATATTTCTAGATCGTCTCCTAATGCACTTAATGGCATCGCGACTATTTATTGTAACAATAAGGAAAAAGGTTCTACTTTCAGAATAATGTCACTTACCTGCCCTGGACACCAAGTCTCCGGTAGCCCTTCCAACACCGAGCAGGTTTCAGTCGCCAGCCGACACACCACCACAACGGATAGATTCTTGCCGACTAGCTATTCGCCCCAGTCTGGTCTGTATACGAATTCTTCGCCCTAGAAATGGAAATGGAATATGAATCTGTAGCGATTTGGCGCGATAATTTCTAGTTGTCCAAACGTGTAAGGATACCGGGCCTTACGTATTTCAGAACTATGCGTTGCGGTCTTAGACGAACTCACTTTTTAATTTGAGATTAGCTAGTTTCCACTATCTACGAGTCTTATATATAAATATATTAACTTATTGGAGACTGAGCAGATGCATAAATCCGCGTAGCTATTAAATTTCTATTTTTATCATTTTGCTGGGCTGAGCAGAAAAACAGCGGTTTTTAAACTAGAGCAATAGATTAAAACATCAAAAGCTCCAGATTTTATAGATCAATATCAAAATCATGTATAAATCGCAAAAAAAACATTCAAAAAAGAAGTTTCAATGCACTTTGAATTCCGTTCCCCATTGCAGAATCGCGCCCACTTCCCACGTTGCAATGTAAAGCACGTAACCGGCGTTCACACGAATAAACTTATATCACCTAATTAGATATGCATTTGGTGCAAACGTATCGTCGATATACAACGATAAAAGTACAACCGACCGATACAAAAATATCGATTCATTATTTTCAGTATAATCAGATATGGAGGCATATTTTTGAAACAATCAAATTCCAATTCGCATACGAAATCCTAAGGATATGCGATTCTTTTGAATTCGTATTTATGCGAATTGGACAACTTCTGACGCAATTAAGCGATTAAACCCTAAAATATAAATTTGCACCAGACTAATTTGTTATAGTTTTGAAGTGAGGAACTAAAATCCTCTGTTACGAGACTTACTACGAGGTACTAGACGATGAAATAAGCCAGTAGCGTTTCTAAGCTCACCCAGACTCGAGATTGTTCTGAGCTTAGAAAATATTGTTTTCTGGGTTGACCCGAACCGAGAATCGAACTCGGGATCCAACACCAATCGGATCACTCATACGTAGATAGAATTTTGCACGTTAGATTCGACGACTATCGATAAGTGACTTTTAACAACAAGTGAATACTTTGGACAAATCTTCTTCTAAAAATGTCACTTGTTTTCTTTGGAACTCTTGGAGTAGATTTTTCTGTAAGATCACCTGCAGTTTATTCTTAATTTCTTATTCATAATAGCCTAGAACCTAATTTATCTGACACACTCGCCTATAATGGGGTATGGAGTATGCTCCATTCAATTGATATAAATCAATTCTACCAAAAGTTTGTATTACTTTACCTGTTTTTTCTACGAGTACTTATGTACTCGTAGAAAAAACAGGTAAAGTAATCGTTTGCCAATTGCGGGCGTGCTACTACTTGCAAATATTACGTACCAGGACATAGCAGCCTGATCAGTGGTACAGCCGACTGGAACAAAGGTACTAAACATTGACCAATAATAATGGCTGAGAAAAATTGGATAGGAAAATGTAAGGAGAGATTAAAATTACGTATTTTTAATCAAAATGGTTCTGGATCAGCCTATTCAACTCAGATGCTACGCAAGCGAAACTGCGCATTGTTTTTTATTATGATGGATATTCATTCATATCTCATTGAACATCAAAGCCCATAGTCAAAGGGATGTACCGCATAGCTTGAAGAGAATGCAACAAAAAGGGTGTAGCGGCCAGCCATAGATCACGGCTATTTCGGACCGCGCGTGCATGGCGGCGCGCGTCGCTGAAATAACTCGTTTCGTCACAACACAATCTTGTTCGGTATATTTATATTACGTTACATTGATGGAATCCGTCGGTGTTTCGGAACTTATAAAGTCCGTGTTACATTTCTACTAAACATAAATACCTACCATAAAAAAGTGAAAAAAAAAATGTATGTTTAATAATCACTATTTTAGCCCAATTATTATAAATGTGAAATTCCGCTGTGCTTAATTTTTTTAACAAAACCATTTTATATTGCTTTTTAATACACTCGACGGAATTGTAAACATATTGAAACCTTAAAAGTGCTTATCGACTTTGAATTAAATAGGTAGGTACCTAGTTATATTCATTTCATTTCACTACTGATCCCAAAAGTTGCTTAATTATTTTCATAAGAAAAGAAACGAACTTTCAAAGATACGCAAAAAAATATCTTTAAATATTTTATAAGGTTGCTAATAAACGTAAACGATATATCGTGCGTAGGACGAGTTCTTTACTAAGCCCGTTATATCTAAAATCATTAGGGATTCTAATTAAATTAAATGATTTATTAAAATTACACCTTACTTGCATGACTGGCTAGGTGACAAGCATTGTCTGTATTCCTGGAGTACTTAATGATGACGTTTCATAATCCAAATAAGTGTACAGAAGCTGTGACAGAAGTGTAAATAAATTAATGGGAATCATATATACGTCTTAATATATAAAACAAAGTCGTGTTTGTTGTTACAACACTTATAACTCGAGAACAGCTGAACCGATTTTCATGGTTTAGGTATGATTTGTTGGATTTGTCTTCGCTACGAAACACAAATAAAAAAACATTGTAAAAGAAGATGAAAAAAGAAATTATTAACTGTTACGCGGTACAAAGTTTGCCGGATCAGCTAGTTATAACTAAAACTAACTATCCTATCTCATAACCGCGTGATCATTAAAGGCTCAAAGGATTATAATTTGGGATTTAAGTACTTATATAAGTTATTTCATCCATCGTCATAAGAATGTAGGCTCAGAGCTTGACGATAATCTCTGGAAAAAATATTAAGCTTCGTGGGACCCTTATTAAAATGATACGGGATCCATACTTAAAAATAAATAAAAGTACTGTCCAATGTATTGGATTGTAGTACCGTCGTTGTTTCTGATTTCTACATATAACACAAGTGTTTAAGCTACTTACCTTAGGATCACAGCAATGTATGTGATGTTGTCCAATAGATAATTTAGAACGAAACCTGACAAGTTAGGAAGTAGGCACCCCTGCAGAAGTAAACATAGTTATCGAAGTTTAGTTTCGCTGTCATCCTAAAGTTCTAACACAAATTGTGACAAAGATTATAACTAAACAGAAAAGACTGCAAAAATCCAACATTCATTCATTCTGTTTATTACCTTTATTTCCATTTACAAAACACTGCATCTCCACCGGTCCGCCCCGTTCAGCGTTAACTCGATTATTCGAGGCGTGAATAGTGAATATGCATCATCGCCTCAGCCTATTGCAGTCCACTGCTGGACGTAAGCCTCCCCCGAAGAGCGCCAAAGAACACGATCTCCTGCTGCCTTAATCCAGCCACGGCCAGCCATCTTCCTTAAGTCGTCGGTCCATCGGGCTGGGGGGCGTCCTACACTACGTTTGCCAAGGCGTGGTCTCCACTCCAGAACCCGTTAAATGGCAAAGGTCTAAAATAAATAAAAGTACTGTCCAATCCAATCCCTGCAGAAGTTTACATAGTTCGATACTAGCTGTTGCCCGCGACTTCGCTCGCTATATTTAGTTAATTCAATGTATCTCACAGGATCTTTTATCGGAGATAAAAAGTATCCTATATGTTAATCCAGATCATATTCTATATGTATGCAAAATTTCATCCAAATCCATTTAGTAGTTTTTGCGTGAAAGAGTTTTTTTTTTTTTTTTTTACTTAAGATGGGCTTACTCTTGACCCCAATCTTGCTCTAGAGCATAGATGGGATCTACGATGGAGCGAGCTTGCCCAGAAGATGCCTATTCACTCTGGACTTAAAGAGAGTCAGGTTATATGCACTCGGAAATACAGACGCAGGCAGGGAATTCCAATCTTTAGCTGTGCGCATTATAAAAGATGATGAGAAGCGCTTAGTGCGGATTATGGGTATATCAACTAAGAACGGATGGTAGCCGGCCGTGCGTCTGGATGTCCGATGGAAGAAAGGTGACGGTGGTATGAGCTCATGCAGCTCATGAGCACACTCTCCGAAGTACAATCTGTAGAAAATCAGTAACAAACATCTATCCATACTTACAAACTTTCGTATTTATAATATACTAGCAGCCCGTCCCGGCTTCGCACGGGGTAGACAATTATCGCTAATAGTTTCGGCAGCGCATTCGACGAAAGACATTTTATGACTCATTTTTCTACACCTTCGGTTACATTGTTCAAATTTTACCAAGGATCCCTAATTTTTTTCAAAATGAAATGTAGCCTATGTCAAATTGGAAGAATGTAGCATTCTATTGGTGAAAGAATTTTTTAAATCGGCCCAGTACTTTTTGAGCCTATTCATTACAAACATACACAAATAGTTACAAATCTTTCCTCTTTATAATATTAGTATAGATATTAGTATAGATATAGAAGTAGGAAGTAGGATTTACAAAACTCATCGCATCTCCACCGGTCCGCCCTGTGTTCAGCGTTAACTCGATTATTCGCGGCGTGAATAGTGAATATGCATGAAGCAATGCAACTCGCATCTACTTATCTTGAGGTTCTTTCGAAGGCTTTTTCCTTTTTCCCTCATCAAGTGAGACGTGAAGTTATTTTATTAATTAAGATATCGCATCAACTCCTTTAGTAACCTTCGTAATAATGATATCATTATCCCATATGATAATTATTTTTTGTTTTGCAGCATAGGTACCGATATTCTGTATTAAGATTCAATATCAAATAATTAATTACTGTTGAAATAGGATGTTTCCATTTAAAAAAAATATTGTTATTTAAAGTGACACGTCCTTCTATACGCTAAAATTAATTAGGTTTTTAATTAATTTTTCTATATTTTGTCTTTAAAAAATGTCTTTTAATGGAAGTATTATCTTTTACATCTTCAGCCTTTTCGTAAATCCTGAATTTAGACTCTAAAACCTACTTAAATAAATACTTATTTCAAGAAACATGCTCGTAATGTTATGAAAGTGGACACAGTGACTCACTCTCTTCAGACTAGGAATTAGTCATGATTCGACAACAATACTTAACCAAATATGGCACAGCTGTGTAGTACCTAGTCATATTTTGTAACTGCGATCCCTTTGTAGGCAAAACGAACTAAATACACACTTACGGGACGTATTTAGGTAAGTTGGTAATCGTACTATTTACAACTTTGGCTGACTGGATGCTTGCTTTGGTAATCGGCGTTTTTTCGTCTTTCAGAAGCTGTCAGATATTCCGCTAAAAAACTGGCCAAGTGCGAGTCGGACTCGCGCACGAAGGGTTCCGTACCATTATCTATAAAAACGGCAAAAAAATATACGTTTGTTGTATGGGAGCTCTCATAAATATTTATTGTATTCTGTTTTTTAGTATTTGTTGTTATAGCGGCAGACAGACAGACCTTAGAAATAGGGTCCCGTTTTACCCTTTGGGTACGGAACCCTAAAAAGGGATAAGGTAGCAAAATCGATAGAATGCAGTCGCCAAAACCCAATACGGCATCGATGCGTCGCAAAGTCACCGATTCTTAAAGTAGGTACATAATAGCTATATATCGGGTGTAAAACAAGGCTTCACCAAGCCGAATACCACATATTCTACGTATTATTACGATTATTTTTTTCTTTTACACTATACCTGGGAAATGACGGGTTACAGAGTTATTGACAGTCAAAGTTAAAAAATTTTTTCAAAGATTTTTACAAAATTGACTTCTGTTTGATAATACTAAACTTTGTTACAAAGAAACATGATAAAAATTTGTAGTCCTTTCATAAAATGCCTTTAAAGGGCACAGCCGGCAATGAACCGTGCGCAGTGCTCTCGCGCCACCCGCTCGCCCGCCGACCGGCCGCTTACACACACAGGCATAGTCTGTGGCGTGCGCGCTATACATTGCGGGTTAGAAAGAAATAAGTTATGTTTTTTGATACCCAGAAATTAAAGTCATTTCCCAGCAATTATTTTTTTTGCATTCTACTTGGTTTTATGTATAGAATTCGTGGTTTAAGGCTTCGTTAAGCCTTTTTTTACACCCTGTATACATATATATATATATATATATATATATATATATGTATACATATATATATATATATATATATATATATATATATATATAACGAAGCTTAACGAAGCCTTATATATATATATATAAGCAATTATGTAGCTACCTATATATATCGTTGGACTCAAACAGAGCTCTTGTTTCATTCAAAGAAAGATGGTCTACCAACCAACGAAGTTTCAACTTTACGTTACTTGAAGATAAATAACACTTGAAAAAAATCATCGACCTCAGGTGGGTGGGTGGGTTTACGTTACTTATCTATCTTAGCCAAGTTGAGCCTTAGGTCTTTCGTAGGTACTTTAGAAGTACCCACCTGCCCTTTTCTTACATCCAAAAAACCAAACTGTGATCCTATAACTGAGCTGGATAGGATAGGATAGGACGTGAATTGTCACGTATTTTGTCTAACCGATAATATTACACAAACAAATACTATGCAATTTGCATAATATGCAGCATATTCGGTTGCGGGTTCGAATCCCGCAAGGGGTAAATCTTTGTCTGATAAGCACGAGCATTAGTGCCTGTCATGGATGTTTTAAACGTGTTTAAGTATGTTTATATAGTCTAGTTTTGCTTAGTTAGGGGCTAGATACATAATGATTGATCTGATTGTAAAAATATTTTTTATTGTCTATTAGAAAAATAGACATTTTGAAAGGTACTTTCCTACACATTAAACGTTTGCCATCGCAAATTAGTCGAACAGACAAAAACATTACCCAAATGGCTCTGATCAGGGTCATTGCCTTTAGTATCTCAACATGTGTTTAAAGGAGAAATAACTCGTAAATAAAATAGTAACGCAATAATCGAGTACTGGCATCGGCGGCGTCGCGCCGGCGGCCTTGCCACCTCGGTACTGGCATATTTCCTCCCTTATAAGGCACTCGCAGACCCTGATTACGTTTTCACAACTGCAATCAAGTGCAAGCTCGACGAGCATAATACGATCGGGTTTAATAATAAGTTGACAGCATAGTTTCCTCACGCGGCTACGCCCGTGTCTCAGGCTTTATAAGACAAAAGCAAACACCTCACTTGAGATCCTCCGTAGCCAAAAGACGAGCACGCCGGACTTGGCGTCGCGCGTCGCCATCTCTGAGGTTCCGGGTCGGGTCAATGTAGAAAACGAACTTTTCTATATTGGCTCGAATCTGGGTGTTGTGGATCCGTCGTTGTTTCTGATTTCTTTAACACGAGTGCGTTAGCTACTTACCTTAGGATCGGAGCAATGTATGTGATGTTGTCCAATATTTATTTATTCACTGATGATTTGCTGACTGGGGTTAGTAACGCTTTACATATTTGCACTTTGATCAAATGGGTTCCGGGTTTCATTCCCGTCGGCATAATTTAGGTAACGAACTTTTCCTGATTAGCTCGCTTTCAGGTATTCTAGGAGACGATACTAAAAAACAAAACGTTATTAGGTAACAACGTTACGAGTAACACAAAGATGCTAATTCCTTAACCTGTCAGGCGAAGGTCAAGAGACAATGAAATTTTTATTGTTACGGAGCGGCCGGAGGGTCTTTGCCGCTTGATAGGTTAAAGACCGTGGCAATTGATGTAGTGGTTCCTGCCTGACCCATTTTTATTAACTATTGTGTGTGGTTGCAGGCACGAAAGCTTTAAGGATTAAAGATCATTGTACAACTAGAGGCACGGAAGTTGAGCGCTGGGCGAAAGTTGCGCACCATTTACAATTACGTGATTGGCTAGTCGCGCGCCGCGTCACCGCCGGCCGAAATTGGTTGTTAGCTCTGCGCATACGCGTCTCTGATACGATGATCGTCTCGTAAGATTCGTAAAGCGATCCCAACACCGATGCCGCGTACCTACTGTAGATAATTCCGCACGTATTTGATAAGGGTATAAATAAATCATCCCATCCTGGTTTATACACATGTAATTGAAGCGATAACGATGAATTTGCATGAGAAACTTAAAATTGTAGTCTTGTCATAGTAACATAAGGCTAAGATGATAAAAAACATGTCTCTCTCACTGATCATCGGATCATTCAATCTACCAGCATCTTGACAGACATAAGCTTAAGTAGGGTACTTTAGCAATTTTAATGCAAAAGTTTAGGTGTAAGATGGAAGTGATGATTAAACATAAGCCTGTTATAACCAAGATCCTTTAAGTGACAGATGTTGGCACTGCCGCCATATGCCCGCGAACCTTGAGCGCTAGCTTTAAAAAGATTATAATAGAACTCACACGTTTTCTATCGCATATCCTTGTCCCAAGGGTAAATAATGATGTACCAGATGCTAACGTCCAATAACTTTTCCTACGGGACCAAAATAGAAATCGCGCAAAATAATTCAGACGATCCATCCATACATCGTCGAGGAAGATACACACAAACATATACGGTTCGTAGACAAAGATTAAAAAAAACTTGTAATTTCGAATGTATCCCTGCAGTGGAAGCTAGTTTTTAATATCATCTGCTGCTCTAGTATGAGCAACAAGACACGATATGATATGATATAGCGATTCATCGCATATGTTTTGTCAAAATATGAACATGATCGAAAAATCGAGCATGACCGTGATGTTACCGGCACGGACATGCTCACTGTTTTGATAAAAGTTCAAGATGGCGGCTATGATATCAATCATATTTTGAAAGTTGAGTGTCGATAAATCGCTATATCTTACCATATCATATCGTGTTTTGTTGCTCATGCTAGAGAAGCTGACGTTGGTACTTTTAAGGAAGAACAATACTTAATATTCACCCTGAACATGATTTTTATTTATTTATTTAACAACAAAGCATACACCACACATTTACATACTAAAAAATAAAATACATTTTTACAGTGTTGCCTTACTTATATATGATGATGTAACAGATGTGATTAGAAGGGAAGATGGGTCAAGTATCGAGAAAAGTATTAAACATGCATGAGTTGATGGGTGGACAGATGAAAACGTACAAAGAAAAGATGGACTATTTGAGTGAAGAATGCTATGACTGATGATGGATGACTTAATGACAAGTAACCCAATTGCATAAAAAACGCGAAAACAAATTGCGCCGATCCCATATGACCTGGGAGCGATCGGCGCAGTTGCAAGGCGAATAATGACATGCTGTAACAAAGACCAGGGCCCTAACCATGAACTTTTTCACGACCGAGATTGTTTGGTAGCACTTTGATATGAGCACAAAATTTTGGTCACGTGATTTGGTACCATGAACTACCTAAAACAATCTTGTTTAGTGTTGTGAAAGAACGAGTGAACTGTAAAAAATTATCTATGCGTTGAAATAATGTCAAAAAATGATGCACGCGGTCCGAATTAGATAAATTAAATGAACGAAATATTATTGCACACAATAAATACCTGTGTTTGCTTGCTAATTACTTGAAAATATAAAAATAATATACTAGGAGTTATTTTTGTAGAAATATTAACTATTTTTAGCGTAAATATTAGCCTTTCTTAATGAGCTATGACTGAGCTCTTGATTTTTAAAAATCATTTCGGACCAAGAGTCATACGTCATGAATGAATGATCAAATTCAAACTTAGTGGTTCCATGCTCTTTGGATAAAATTAGAATAAAGTTAAAGTCAGTATTTGATGTAAACACTCGTATTTACGATTTATTTTACAATTATTTTTTTCTAGACTCGAAAGCACATTTCAAGAATGTGTTCTGTTAATTTATGATTTTACTTTGTTTATAGGTAACACTTATAATAGTTTAATTGTATAACGATGTTTGCATGGACAACATAACACAATAAATTATCATTTTAATGGGTTTCTTGATTCATTTAGAGAAACTTTAAATTACCTTATGTACCTTATATATACCAGAGGGGAAAAAAGCTTGCAGCGTCTGGATAAGGTACCCCTGGTACCGGAGCAGAAGAAAGCTAGCAGTGTCATGATTAGGCATCCAAGATACTAAGTCGTTGAAATCAGAATTCGATGAAGACAGAGCCTCACAAGTGTTTATTATCAGTGTTTCTAAATATATTGTGAAAGCCAATCGTTAAGAATAAATAGTGTTAATAAATGTATACCCATTAAATTATTTTAATAATACAGACTGGTACACAAGGTACTCTGAAATTATACTAATCCACAGCTACTCACTTTGTCTTTTAGTACTTCACTTGCTATTGAAAAAAAGGTGGCATTTACTAAACTAGGTATTCAATGAATTATCCGCAACGGCCACTTTTTAGAGGCATAGGAAGCTGGGTGCTTCATCTTACGCAGCAAAGCTGCTCGATCGATTGCTGCTTTGAATGTAGGTACTTGTTTATCTTGACTTCACCACTCTCCAGCCAGCAAGCATGCTCCACCATCTCAGCAACCAGGAGCAGAGCGATACGTCCGTCACAATTTTGTTTCCCGAACCATGCGGATCTCGCCAGTAAAGGAATAGTAAACTAAACTAAGAATGGTAAACTAGTTTGGCGCGTTGCATGTTCGATTGTAGGGGGCCCTCTAGCATCTCCTCAATATCACATTATTACATGACTGGCCACCGGACGATAGTCGGTGTGATGAGCCCAGCAGGTTCACGCCGTCGGGAGCCCATTTGTATGGCGAAGATTTTTATGGGAAGTCCGGCCAGCCAGTCTATACATACTGTCTATCTATTCAGCCTATTGCAGTCCACTGCTGGACACAAGCCTCCCCCAAAGAGCATGATCACCCGCATTTTTCATTCATCCACTGCCAACCATCGTCCTAAGGTCGTTGGTCCATATGGGGCTGGGGGGCGTCCTACACTACGGCTATCTCTCATTCATATATAAATAGTTCAAAGTATGTGTACTACCTCATAACGATACTATTTTCAGGGTTCTAAAAAATCTAAAAACCAGCCTAGTGCGCGTCGTGCCACTCGCAGTATAGGGTTTCATAGTTGCCTGTGGTAGTTCCCACAATATATTGCAGCAATCATTTCATTAAGTCTTCATTTAGGTCACTTTAAATGTTTCCCTTTAAGGAATTTTCGAACGACGACAAAATTGAACGATTATTACTCGTATAACTAACAGGTCTAACTTAACCGTTATAATTTTCCTTTAAAATTCATGGAAAGCACTATAACCATGATTTTCCAGAATTTTAAAACCAATAGTTAGTTTTATTTACGCCCTACCCGAACAAAAATTGGCATTTTAAATTTTAATATTTCGCAAACGGAACTCTGAATCGAAAAGTAGTCTTAGCAACCCCTAAATCATTTTAAGGGACAAATTCAACGATGGGTTAGACGATGTATAAATAATCACCCCCACGTTACACGTATAATAAATAAGTATTGGACAATATCACATACAATGCTCTGACCCTCTAGCACGAGCAAAAAAACACGATACGATATGATATGATATGATATAGCGATTTATTGCCTCTTTACTTTCAAAATATAAATATATATATATGGATAACATAGCCTCCAACTTGATCTTTTATTGAAACAGTGAGCATGTCCTTGCCGGCGACGTCACGGTTATGCTCGCTTTTTCGATAAAAGTTCATATTTTGACAAAAGATATGCGATAAATTTCTATATCATATCATCCCCTCTAGCATGAACAACAAAACACGAAATGATACGATATGATATAGCGATTTATCGCATATTTTTTGTCCAAATATGAACTTTTATCGAAAAAGCGAGCATAACCGTGACGTGAATTAAAGTTCAAGGTGACGGTGGTTCATATCGTATCATATCGTGTTTTGTTGCTCGTGCTAGAGCGGCATGTTTTGTTGCTTATGCTAGAGGGACAGGTCCTAAGGTAAGTAGATTAAGCATTTGTGTTATAGAAATCAGAAACAACGACGGTACCACTACACCCAGACCCGAGACAGTATAGAAAGTTCTTTTTCTACATTGACCCGACCGGGAATCGAACTTGGAACCTCAGAGATGGCGGCGCCAGCTATTGTCGGCGTGCTCGCCTCTCGGCTACGGAGTTCATCTAGTATCGGAGTTACTCTAAAACTATATTTTGCAAAATTGTATGCTACCATTTTGTCAGCGTGGTTGATTTACAAATCTTCACAATATTACAGCTCTCTAGAGTCAACAGCAAAATCTCGGACGGACAGACAGACACACAGACGGACATGACGAAACTATAAGGGTTTCTTGTCAGGACTACGGAACCTTAAAAGCCGGATAAAATAAGTATTTAAGTATTTAAGTATTCCATATAACAAACTCGATTTAATTGCCCATTTTTATAGATAATGGTGCTTGAAGGGTTCCCTTCGTGCGCGAGTCCGACTCGCACTTGACCGTTTTATAAAGTGAACTATTTACTAAAACCTACTCACTTAACCAGGACCAAGGTACTAACTAACGTACGGTGAGTGGGTATAGAACAGTGGGTTAATCTTAGCCACGGACCAGCAAATGCACTCTGAATAAGACGTGTTTAATATACAGGGTGTTAGGTTAATAGTATATCAAGCTGAAACTAGCCCATGTTAACATAATAATATGCATTAAATTCTATCGTGAAGACAGAAAAGACCATGCAAAAAATCGACCCCACCCACTAGCGGACTTCAAATGTATCTCAGTTAATAGATCTCGACTCTTGATGATTTTATACTATGACGGCATCTCTCGTAGGAATGAGGTTTTCATGAAAAAAAAAAACTTTGTAAATATGTTTGTTTTCCATTGTTTTTCCGTATTTTTCTATAATATAGTGCAGTTAATTCTTGTAAAGAACGTACTTAAGTACACTGTGGCAAACCATACGCCGTTGTAACGTTAAAGGCTGCGACCAGACTACATTATGGTCCAGATCTGGCGAATGCGCCGCGAACACGAAGCTCGGGCGCGGCGCGCGGACTTTTGTCCCTATAGCTAGTGTATGCTAGTCTAGGCCTATAATACTCAAACTTAAATGTTGTCATTTATTGAAGGTTAAAACAGGGGTTTCATTGTTTTGGTTTTCATATACCTAAAAGGAAACGTTTACGTTTAATACAGGATGTCCCAGAACTCAACGTCAAGCCGAAACGGGGTGACAGGATTGATTGTAACCATCATGAGAAAAATCAGAAAAAAATCTTTCCCATGCAGTTCGTAAATTATGGGCATTTAAGAAAAACCTAGAAATTTGGTCAAACTGTAACCATTTTTCGGTTACTGTGGTTAATATTTATAATTTTTGTTAGTTTAAACTTTGGAACCGTAACCCTAAATAACATTTCTAGAATCACAGTCAAAAATAATGACACAATTGCCCCAAGTTTCCGAGAATTAAGACTATTTGTTAAACTATGTTTTTTTTTTTAATTTGTCGCCTTTTGAAGGCCCCCCTCCTTTAACCTGTATGCTCAAACATTTGGGCGCAACCCGAGCTTATTGCTTAAAAAAATGTACTAGAGTGCCTTGACTTCTCCTCTCAAAAATAAAAACCTGAAGTAACCTTATTTTTGCTAACCCATTTTACTCAGTTAAAATGTTTTTAGGGTTCCGTACCCAAAGGGTAAAACAGGACCCTATTACTAAGGCTCCGCTGTCCGTCTGTCTGTCTCTCCGTCTGTCTGTCCGTCTGTCACCAGGCTGTATCTCGTGGAACTCATGAACCGTGATAGCTAGAGACTTGAAATTTTCACAGATGATGTATTTCTGTTGCCGCTATAACAAAAAATACTAAAAAACAGGATACCATAAATATTTAAGGGGACTCCCATACAACAAACGTAATTTTTTGCCGTTTTTATAGAAAATGGTACGGAACCCTTCGTGCGCGAGTCCGACTCGCACTTGGCCGGTTTTTTATTCGCACAAGCTCTTGGTAGGTTCTTAATTTTATGGCAAAATGATGAGAAAGAAGGATAGTGGACATGTTTGCCATGAGTGAGCAAGACAGATAGTGACGCCACTTTTGCCAAAGTCAACAAAAGTAAGTAAAATTAAACAAAAAATGAAATATCTTGACCTAGTTTAGTTTAGGTTTATTGGAATAAAAGTCAGATAGGGTTTATTGTAATAGGATATGTTATTTCCCATATAAGTTTGAGAGTATGAGATTGGACTCCCTTTTCCGCACTTAAACTCAAAGTCGGTCCTTTATACGTGGGGGATGTGATGGTTACGGTTGCAACCAGCCTAGCTCCGCCCAGAAGCGCAGAAGTTTCCTGGGTTTGCCTATAGTGTAAATATGTATGTTTAGGAAACAGTGACCGGTCACTGTCCCCACGATTATGCGCAGATTTCATCTTCCAAGTTTGATTATACGCCGAGTCAATTTGGGTGTGACCCCTGACAGGGTCAGTTTCGATTGTCTGCATGCTGTACTCAGAGTCCATCGTTCGTTATGTTGGGATAAAGCACTGTGTCTAATCCAGGCGCGCAGTTGGGAATATGGTAAGGGGAGGATCGAGGGTGGCCCCTCTATGACCATGTCCGAGCCCCTTCTCGCCAGTACATCTGCGGCATCGTTGCCTAAAGAATTACTATGCCCTTTTATCCACGGCAGTGTTACCTTGTTGACCCTTCCAATCTTTTATATTTGAATGAATTTGTTCTCAGAAAATTATTTACAAAATGTCAAGCGATTGCCTGTGGATCCATACTCTTCGGTTTGTAACAAAAAACGTACCCGGTTACCTTAAACCCAAAATAATAAAATCGTTATTATATATATAAGTAAAATAAAGTTAATAATAAATAAGGTCCTAAGATAGTAAAGATATTAATTTACTTCCTCTTAGGGAATAGGGGATAAAGCCTGTCGCAGACAGACGCGGCCTGAGGTGGCGGCCGCGGCCGCGGCCTGTTGTGTAGTATGAAAGTCTTATTTACTATTCAAATCCACGTAGCCGTGGCCGCAAGCTCCACCAACTTTCCACTCAGCCGATGTGTGCGCTTGCGCGGCCTGCAGCGCGGCCTGCGGGGCGGCCAGTTGCAATTTTTTACAACCAGCTGCAGCGGCTAATTTATAAACGTCGGTTGGTCGGTATTTCATTATGAAACACACTCGCAGGCAATTGTAAGATTTACACTTCTTTTTTGTCCATCTTTAAGAAGAGCCAACAAAGAAGAATTTTGTCTTCTACATGACTTAGTTGACGAGTAGGCAAGAAATGGCGGTCCCGGCCGCGGCCTGGAGAGTCATTTCTTTATATCATACTATGCGAGTGTGTTTCATAATGAAATACCGAACGACCGACGAACCTATATTTTAAATTGGCCGCTGCGGCTAGTTGTAAAAAATTGCAGCTGGCCGCACTCCAGGCCGCGCGAGCGCACACACCGGCGGCTGAGCAGAAGCGGGCGGAGCTTGCGGCCGCGGCTAGCCGCGCTTCGGCCGCGCAAGCCGCGTGGATTCGAATAGTACTGAGACTTTCATACTACACAACAGGCCGCGTCTGTCTGGAACAGGCTTAATTCTCCTGCTCACATACAGCAACATTTTCCGACAGAAGATAATTTAAACCTTAAAAAAACTAATATTGTAATACGAAACTGCCGACCAGATTACATCAGTTTGTACAATATAAAGTTTAAAAATATAATATAGGTAGGAATGCTACGGGGTGTTATGTCTCAATGATGAGTAAATGCAGAATGCATGGAAGAGAAAATAAACTAGAAACTAGTGAAAATAGACTTGGAACATGGCACGCGAACGGTGATGATGATGATGGTGATTGGTGATGCCAGGAAGGTCATGATTTATCTATGCACCGAATTTCATCGAGAGCGGATAGGTATATCATTTTAATACTTGACTATGTTTAAACAACTTCTGTATGTCTTGTACCAAATAAATGATTTTCTATTTCTATCTAGACAGTTTTAAGACAAACATCCAAACGTTATGGATTTAAGAATTTTTTGCCTACCTTGCAATGATAACTTGACATGTAACTTGCTAGATGGACTATAGAAGCGTTTCTTTTTTGCTCACGCTGTTCTTGCCCTGAATCGCATAAAATATACATAAAATAATCACTTTCTCTAGAGAAATTAAACTCACGATAGGTACTACTCGTAAAATGCGTACCTATCTGATTTTGCATAGTGAAACGTACCTTGTATTTATGGTTTTACCTGGGAGTAATCACTACGTATTACTACTAAGTTCTATGGTTTCCAAAAAGCCGGTAATTTAATAAATTTATGTAACGGTTATTGATTTCAATTCAAAATTTTGGTAATGTCATAATTTGAAAGCTGTCACAAATATAGATTAGAAGTTGACTTTTTAGTCTATTCCGAAACAAGGTCTCAACGTTGGTCAAAATTTATAGCTCAATTAGCTCATTGTTCGAATTCAATTTTGTGCCATGCAAAAATTTCTAGCACCTGGCATACAATCTCAGTTTTTAAAACCATAAAACCTTAACATAATTGCATTACCTCTCGCCTAAAATTTTTCATTTCAGAGTATATTGCTCTATTCGTTTTTTATTTAATTTTGGTTTCGGACAGCTGCTCCGTGTTTTTCATGGATATGACATTAGGCATAGACAAGGCAGATACAACAATAGAAAGAGACAAAGTTATCTGTTGACAGTAGTTTTGGATATTGCGTTCCTTTTCTACTGACGACCAAGATATAGACAAGTCGTTCATTCTTTCACATCACTAAACAAACACATTTAAAGCAGTTCATGGTACGAATAAAAAAAAAGATAAATCAAAATTGCTAAATAGCATAAATGCTTTTACGATTTCCGGAGAGTCAAGCGAAGTATCATAATGTTTTATGCAAATATATACATATAATTAATCCTATTTTTGTATCTTGCTACTATTTTTACAGCATTCATTTAGAAATTTAGAAAACAATAAAAAATAAATTTTCCATACAAATTATTTTGACATATGAAATCAATTTGTGGCTGTCATTAGTGTCATAATAAACGTCATTTGTACTGAAATGAGTGAATGATAGGCAAAATAGTTTGTTGTCAAAATCCAACAAATGTGATTGTTTTTACGACTTCATGGTAGGAAATTGACAGATTTTGACAGATTTGTGATTGTTTTAACAGTTCATGGTTAGGGGGCAGGTCTTAACCTCTCGTTAAAACAACAATAAAAGGTTGGCGAAATACTACTTTTGGCGAGGTTTTATTCAGAGTTACGAAACGGGAATATGTCCAAACGGGAAATAGTCAACTCAACATCTAGGACAGTAGGACACACCCTTTTATCGGACCTCGATCTCGACTGTCAAGTCAAATGACTTCAGTGCTCGTCTGTTGCACACAACAATGATGAATTTTTTGACGAAATCATCGTATCAAAAATAAATAAGTAGCTTCAGTGCTTCAGCGTTTACCAACCCAGCTATTAAAATCGGTCGATATTATCAAAGGCTTGACTGAGGTAATGGCCAGTTCCACTGATTACAAAGTAAACGATCGATCATCGGTATGCTTGACCATATTCAATAAATGGATCTAACGTGTTTTTGCGAGTGCTAATGCGCAGGGCTGACAGATTTATTGCAAAATACCTAACACGTGAAACGCGGAGGATTGAAATGTCCCCTATTTACGGAAAAGAGCGCGATTTACATTTTACTAAGAAAATTTTGGTCCTCACATAGGTATATGAAAGCCTGAGTCGACACGCAATGGTGACGGTAAAAAACTAAAACTGTTACTGGCCCTCTTCACGGTTTTCTTAAAGCTGTGTGTAAATTTCAGAAAATATAGGTGCCAAAAGTCGGTTTCTTGCTTCGCCGTTCTTAAATCGTGCAGGTTCCGGTCAAACCTCAGGAGACGCCCTATCCCTGTGAGCAGGTATTGTTTCTGCAGCGATAGTCTCGTTGAGCGCAGTGTCTGTTTCTTTAGCGTAAGTCTACATGTATTTTTATTTTAGAATAAACGGGGCACATTGCAGGCCAGGAGCCAGGCAGACTGAGCATAATAGGCTAGTTGTCACCACCTCAATTGACAATGCAATTGACATACTTTTTATGTGCTTCAAAACGCACCTCTCCCTTATAATTTGTATGGCGATAGCGAGCTATGGCGTCATTGCTTACAGGACTCAAAGTTTTGAAGCAAACAAAAATCTGATTCTTCGAATGATAATGTGCCGGGTTATCGGACCTATAATATAGTGTCAGATTTATTAAATGATGTCTTACAATTATTTGATTAGTGTCCACTACGCAATTCCCGGAGTCTCCCGCGCATTCCTGGAGACGTATTTTTGAATCATGCGAATTCCAATTCGAATACGAAATGGCAAGATTCGCATGCGAATGACTAAAATCGCTATTTTTTAAAATTCATTCTGTGAATTCTGCAACGAGTGGTCCGACCCACTCGTATTTAGAGTCTACTAGTAGAAAGTTTAGAAGTATGACTTTGACAAGTAAACATATGGTTTACAGATTTAAAACTTTTTTTTCGTTCCGTTCCATGCGATTCATTGCCGGTTTTATTCAATTTTAATTTTAATTTGCCGGTTAAAATCAATAAGTTTTTGCATTCCGGTTTTAAATATTTTCGGCGTAAAACGAAAATAGTTAAAGAATTTTACCATAATAACTGTTGCTATTACGGTATTCGTGGTACAGAATTCGAGTGATTCAAAAATGCGTAAAATCGGGAGTGATAGAAATAGAATTCGCACACGAATCGTATTCGTGTTCGAATTCAAGATTCATTTCGAATGCTTCAAAAATACGTCTCCTGGATTGTTGGGAACCCTATCGGCAGTGAGTCACCGCGGGCGCAACGCGGTCAGCGTGCCGCGGCATTCAGCGGCGACATTTTATAATTAATAGCGGCTTAATCCACTGAGGTCGCGGGTTCAGGCCGACCCGCCATATGCCCGACACCCTTGACACCCTCCATGGTGGAGCAACTGGTCTGGAGTTTGACCCCTGATATGGCTAAAATAAAATTACCTAAGTATGTTGACGAAAACAATCTATGAGACTCTGGCAGTCTGTATTGCAAACAAAACAAGATTACAGGTGCATTACATTTGTGAAGTTTCGGTGCCCATTGCATTCCGTCCCTTCCCTTGTTAAAGTGATTATGCCTATAGAGCTTAACAACTTTAATTAATATTATTTTACTATTTCTCCCTTCTTGTTGTTCTATTCATGGACCTTATTTTGTGAGTTAAAATTAAACTCAAATCATTTTTGCAATCATGCGGTGATAAACAAAGAACGTTGTTCACGTATATTATACCTTTAAATATAATATACAACAGTCTTGAAGTAGTAAGACAGTCATCTTCTTTCATTATTAAGACGCCTAGGTAAGACTATTGTTAGGTCTGCTTGTAGTTAAAGCGATCGTTAGCGATTCGATTTTCATTTTTCAACCAACTTCTAAAAAGGAAGAGGTTGTCATTCTTCTAAATGTTTCTTACATTAATTTTTAGTTTCCATTGTGATGTAGGTTAGGAGACAAACTGTAGATGGCGTTACTATATAAGTACGTGAAGTCGTAAATTTGTATGTAATCTATATCTAGGCGTAGCTATTTAGAAGACTTGTGAATTGTTGTCGTTTCCATGCGTTTTTTTTACTTTTCGGATATAAAATGTGACGTTTTTGGAACATTCCGCCGAAAGAAATTGATGCTGCCCAGCTTGAACCTACAAAATAAGTCAACAAAATATAGTCTCGTAATGTATACGTATGATTGATAACAATACAAGTAGGTAAATAATCATCCACAAAAATTGCATGGGGATAATATTATAGAACAAAATAATGTAGTTTATAAAATTAATTTTAAATATCAGGTAAAATTAAATCGCACAAATAAACTTAATAATATCATTTATTAATGAACGCATTATACAATAACACAACTTACAATTATTAAACTATGATACGATTGCGCATTGATCTCATATGAGAAGTAAGATAAAAATCATAAATTCCATAGTATGAAGGAAACACATTTACTATAGCAGAAGATTTATGGTTGTATTTAGAAATAGTATAGTGAAAGCGGTTTTTTTTTATATGAGATCAACAAGTTTTGCTTAAGTCTATAAAGTGATTTTGTTTAATTACCCCAATTTCTGTTTTCACCATTCAAATTTATTGCCTTATCATTTATTCTTAACACCTTGAATGCCTTGACAACAACAAGCAAACCCGATTTTCTTTTGTGTAGTTTCTAGACATTAATGACTTATCTGTTCTCATAAAATGATGAGCGTCATGGCATCTTGAGGCCGTTATAAACAGAAACACAACAACTCGGAAATTGGTGGTTCGGTTATCTATTTTATAGGAAAGTCAAGAAAATATTATATTAGGGCTCGAATTCTTTAATTAAAATGGCAATAGAATGATCGTACAATGAGCGCGAATCCAATGTTTTTAGCTAGTTTATTGCCAAAAACTCCGCGCGTTGTCAGACGGTATTGTTTTACTATTGGGTCTGCTTCTGGTAATAAATGTGTTAAAAAGACTAAAAAAGGTACATTAGGCCCACCTGCGCGTCTCAGGATTAGCTCAGATTAGAGATTAGATTTAATATCTTCTTCTCTTATTCTTCTTTTAATTAATAGCCAAAATATCTTAGTTGCATCTTGGTTAACACCGTTGAATTCCCGTACACGGTATTAAAACTCATTCTATAGCTGTCAGCTTGTATGACAGAGACAGAAAGATGTCTTAATCTCGTACCAAAGTAATCCGGTGGAGCGCAAGTCCACCTTAGTAAATCTTCCTTTGTTTGGTAACAAAGACGACGGCATATTACATTATTAGTCAAACTAATAAGGTGTCAGACTTTACAACAATTTACAATTTATTAAAATAGATTTAACCTAAGGGTTTAAGAGCGCCGAGCGACTCATTAAAGTCACATCAATAATGAAAATATAAATACTCGAACATCAGTGCGTAAAGCAGCTGGTATTCGCACCCTTTCGGTTTTTCTAAGTCCATATACGAATTACTGTTTACAGTGAGGGAAAACATCGAGATGAAACAAACACATCTAGTTTCACAAACTTGGTTGAAATATGTCCAGAATTCACAATTTTTATAACACGGAAACACATACAGTAAAGCTTGTCCTTGATGGGCTACACAGTCGTGATTCAAATGTTCTGAATCTGTCCAGGATAACAAAGATGGCAATTACTCTTAACATTAAGTATGCGAGTAAGTTTTCCCGACTCTAAGTGAGATAGCCTGCATACCCCGGCTATAATTAATAAGAATCAAGTGCACGCCAATTTTATTGCGATTTACACAGCAAATCCTGGCCCTGTCATACTCCGCACGAAAGTCAAGAGCCTGCAACTGATCTTTGTGAGTATAGTCACTGAATCTTCCTATGATACTCCGGCGTTGCGTTTCCGTAGTCTTGTAAGTTCAGGAGCGTTGACCGATTCGTCACCATATACTTCAAGAAGTCCTGGATATGAGTCAACACATGCTGCAAAGACTTCTCATCTAACGCGGTATACGCCAACATGGGACCCATTTTTGCAAACAGCCTCAATAAGTGTATAGCCCCATATATCTGAGCCATTGGAGTGTCCGGGTATTCCTGCAGAATCTCACTGTACTGCGGCCTCTCAAACTTATACAGCAGTTGAGACCCGAGTGTTGCATTAAAATACTCTTTTATCCCTTCAGTTATGTCCAGCAATACAGACTCTTTTGCCTGATTATGTGATTTACTCGACTTTTTGAACGCTAAGTAATTGTCCACGATTTGTTCTACGGTCAGTTTTGCGGGTAGTATAGCTAATTTTTGCTGCCGAGTGATCACATCCCAGTCGTCCACTAGCCATACTTTGAGCTCCTCTGGAATCTTGATCTTAACTTCGACCTTTGCAAGGTACTGTTCTTCGGATTCTATTGATAAGTCGAGACGGCCACGTTTTTTCCTGTAAGAATTACAAACAATAAAAAGTATTTATGTAATGCTAGAATACCAGTATTTATTTTTACTAATAAACAAGTTTAGTTAACTGGATAAATGAATAATATTATCATAAAATTAGTTACCTGTAACACATTGATAACAGATACCTATTTTTAGATAATATCTGGGTTGGTTAGTATCTTTTTTATTTCCATGTTTTAATGCACTCATGATACTAGAGACGGGGTCGGGCACTTATATATATATTTTTAAACAAGAGTACACTTTGTGTCGAATTTACGGTTTATGTATGTTTTTCCTTAACTTCCGAAACGAGTTTAATAAATTTAAATAGTGTTTTGGTCATATCTCTATAACTCTGTGCACATGCAAGTATAATAGTAAAATACAGTTTCTTTTATTTAAACTCAAACTCAAACTCAAACTCAAACGTTTATTTGCCAAGAACACAGTAAATAAGGATAACATTATTTTAAAAGTAAGTAGCGCATGTGTTCAGCCTGCTCGCAGACGTGCAAAAATTCAGTTATTAAATTACACATAATATTGATGTCAATAAAATTAGAATAGAATAATTAATGTTAGGTAGTTTAAATTAGATTAGATATTAGAATGTTGTCGCCAATTAAAATATTCATTAAAATTATAAAAACATTTGTCCAAAAGCCAATTAGTCAATTTCCTCTTAAATATTGGACCTTGAAACGTTTTTAACTCTTCTGGTAACAAGTTATACAAAACAATACTCTTATTATATGCATTTCTTTTATACATGTCTTTGCGACAGGGAGGTTGATGCATTAGGTTTATGTATTGCTGTCTTAATTGCCTACCAGCGATTTCTCTGCGTGTTTTGTAATAGCTGGGAAATGACCTTACAAAGAGACAAGCCTCCCTGATGTAAATGCATGGAAGTGGAAGCAGATTAAGCTGTTTAAAGAGAGGTCTGCAGCTGTCCAAATACCAGACGTTACACAGAGCGCGAATGCATCTCTTCTGTATTTTGAAAGCTCTGTCTATATCCACTGAGTTGCCCCACAGAACTATGGCATAACTCAGGACCGACGATACGTATCCGTGGTAAGCCGTGAGTGCAGCCTAAATTGATACCGTTTGTCGCAATCGTTTTATAGCAAAAGCAAATCGCTCCAGCTTTTTACATATAACGTCAATGTGTTTTTTCCAATTAAGATGTGTGTCAATATATAGTCCTAGGAATTTAAAATGATCTACCTCGTCAATTTTTTCGCTATTATATTCAATTTTTAATGATTGCTTTTGAGTATGATATGACCGAAATTGCATGACTACCGTTTTACTGATATTAATACTCAGGTCATTAGCACTCAACCAGTCTATAATATTTTCTAGAGCCCTATTTGCGGTTGAGTCCATCGGATTGTTTTCATCTCCCTTTATTAGGACTGTCGTGTCGTCTGCGAAGAGTACACGCTTATGTGTGGTAGCATTTGGCAGGTCATTTATATATAATAAAAACAGCAATGGCCCTAGAATGCTGCCTTGGGGAACCCCTGATTTCTTTATTAATAGTTCAGACCTATATGATTCCTTGACTAAGTTTTGTCCGATTTTCGCAATTTTTGTTAGCTCTGTGCATTGTTTCCTGTTTCTAAGGTAGCTTTTAATCCAATCATAAGCTTTTCCCCTTATACCGTACGATTCCAGCTTGCTTAAGAGCTTATCGTGATTCACGAAATCAAATGCACTACTCATGTCGAGAAATACTGACATCACTGGTTTTTCGTCGTTTATACATTCCGTGACGTACTTTACCAGGTCGAAGCAAGCTAAGGTGGTCGAACTTCCCTTACGAAAACCATATTGTTGAGGCTGCAGTATGTTACAAGCCGTCACAAAGCTATTAAGTCTATCAAGCATTGCCTTCTCAAATACTTTAGATAATACAGAGCCTAGGGTGATTGGCCTGTAATTACCTAGATCCCTCTTATCACCCTTCTTATATATTGGCTTTATTATTGAGAACTTCAAATCTTCCGGGAAGAGACCCTCAGAAAAAGAGAGGTTGATGATATGCGCAATAGGTCGGCTTACGTATTTGGCACAGGCTTTTAATACTTTAGTAATGATGCTATCATACCCACCCGATTTACTATTATTTAGGGACATTATAATTTTGTATGTCTGGCTGTCGTCAATAAAATAAAATTTGATTATTAAACTAAGCTTTTTATAACTGTACTCACTTTGGCTGATCAGAGCCAGAATCAGCAGGAGTGTCTTTGCTCTGAGTCTTTGTGGCTTTGGCAGGCACTGGTGTAGTCTCCAAATCTTTACCTGAAAAAGACAATAACAAAAATGTTGTTACTATGTTTCCTAAGGTACAATATCTTTAAGTCCAGAGTGAATAGGCATCTTCTGGGCAAGCTCGCTCCATCATAGATCCCATCTATGCTCTGGAGCAAGATAGGGGTCAAGAGCAAGCCCATTTCAAATAAAAAAAAATAAAAAAAAATGATTTCAAGTACTTTTAAAATCAATTGAAGATCAACAAAATAAAAAACTAAAGCATTACAATAAAGTCCTTAGTTATCATAGAATGATGAAAAAAGTAATTAATTTATATAAAATTCATAAAACATAAATGACAACTGTCTGGTGCTCTGCGCTATCTATGGTTTGCGCTCTAGACAACATCATCATCATCATTTTACCCACAGGACGTCTGAACATAGGCCTCCTTCAGTGACCTTCCTCTTACGGTTTTAGGATGTTTACATACACTAATATTTTGCTACTTTGTACCTTAGTCCGATGTTTATAAAAATATTTAAGTAAGTTGATTCATTATCTAGTCGCCATATAACAACCTTTGCCTAGTTTGAGAGAAGGTTGTGTGATGGTGAAAAACTTGTATTCTAATGTAAAATATAATTGAAAAAAATAATAAAACAGATGCCAACTCCAGGCCGGATTTTAGGAATTTATTTAAATAGCCTTTATTGCCGGCAGTTGGTGTCGGCGTGTCTTTCTTCCAGCTCTTTCCACTCTTCTCGTATTGCAGCTGTTCGCTGCCACAATGGACCTGCTGTTCTCTGTTTCTAATTTCATCAGACCAACATTTTCTTTGTCTGCCTCTTTTTCTTTTTGTTTAAAGTCTAGGGCCACAGAGTGGACACTCTGTTACGTACTTTGCCCATTTATTTTTATTTTCCCTACGCATATGTCCTACCCACCGCCACTTAAGACTTTTTGTTTTGGTAATGACATATTCTATTTTCATAATGTGTCTAATGTCTGTAGCTCTTTTTCTATCTCTCTTTGTATAGCCCAGTATGCTCCTCTCCATGGCTCTTTGGCAAGTTATCAGCTGTTGGTCCTGTTTTTGTGTATTTGCCCAGGTCTGACATCCCTAGGTTGGTATGGGTAGTATACAGGTGTTAAATATTTTTCTTTTCATTGGGATGCTATACTGTTTGCCCTTCATTGCTTCCTTGAGAGTCCAAAATCTCTTCCATGAGTTGGCGACCCGTCTCTCTATTTCTAATTCCATTTGGTCACTGAATGCTATTAGTTGACCTAGGAATTTAGGATTTTAGGAATATTCTGTGACAAATCTAATCGCACCCAGAAGGCACAGATGGCATTCACAAATTTTTGCTTAAAGTACTTACCAGCCGGAGTTGAGGCCCTAGACTCTTCCCTTACTGGCGTGGCACTTGCGGCTGCTTCCGACTTCCGCCCCTTAGCTGGCGCTGGAGGACAGCATGCACACACGAAGATTAACATCACAAATACAAGGTAACTTAGCTAAACATTGAATAATTATTCAATGTTAAGCTTCAAACTTGGACTAGGACACTTGTTAATACTAGAAAAAGTACTCAGTCTAGAGGAACAAAAAGAGAAATGCTTTCAATAGATTTTGGGAGTTAAAATAACATGATGGACAATCATAACAACTAATTGGGCAATTTTCAACGATAATTAAGTTATAAAATACCAGGGTCATTAACTAAATAATGATTTACTAACAGCATGTCAGCATGTTTGGGAATACTTTCTATTATTTTAATGGGTTTTAACTAGCAAGCAGATATAAATAATAAAAACACAGGATTTTAAGTATTACTTTTCTTTGTCTTTGCAGGTTGTGCGGAGTGGGCTCTCTGCACCTCCTTCTGCCGCTGCACGTTGGCTTCATTGTACTTTAACACTCGACTCTCTGGTACCCATTCATCCCAACTGTAAAGAAAACAATGTTACCCCAACTTTCAAATAATACCAGAATAAAAAATTTTTTTTTGCTTAAAACTCGAACTTAAACCTATCAATTATATTATCGATAGGCTTATTTAAGATTGTAAAACACCTTTAGCAGACCTAATTTAAAGCAGTTGTGTGACCTAACCTATGAATTGATAGCAAAGTTATAAAGTACTAACTTTAGTATCAAAATAAGTAAAGTTGCAATGAATACGTACTTTTTGTTCCACCCTGCGTAATGAATGAGGTAACGAACGTGCTTGTCCTTTGTAACAGAGCTTTTTAGGCATTTTGCTTCGTAAATCAGAGGTCCATGGAAACATAACACTTTTTCGCCTGCAAACAAATGTTGTGTTTAAGAAAAATTGTATATAAGAAAATTTTGATTATTTATTATCAAAAGTAGGAGTGGTCTATTTCAAACGTTAAAAATAGCTAAAATTACCTTCCGCAAACTTTAGCTTGGGTGCCATGTTTGTTTACTAACCGTTTGACATTGACAGTTACATATTATTTTTTCGATTAACGTGCCCAACTGACAAATAAAAATGATGTACCTTGCTGCAAGCTTAAAGTATTATTTGATCAGTGGCTTAAAAGTGGGAAAACCAATTGAATGTTTCAATTTATTATTGATTGTAATAAAATTTGTTTGTTTGGATTTTAATAATTTATAACTCAATCTTAGTTATATGACAAACTTTGAGATATTTATCTAGTTTACAGGAATAATATCTATCCTGTTTTTGCACCCTTTCTTTACCGTCTTAGGTTTGTCACGTCACGGCATGTGCAAAGTAGCACATGCCGTGACGCGGACGCTTAGAGCATTCAACGCATTGAATTGAATTGAATTGAGCAAGAGCATTAAATGCTCTAAGCGCGGACGTGACAAAACTGGAACACTTAGGCTCGGTCTATACGCTGCCGGAATCCGTATACATCCGCAAGAATCCGTTCAAAAATCAAGTTTATTGCTTAAGTGATTGATTGAATCCGCGTTTAACCCGGTCCGGTTTCTGGCTGGGTATAGACCGAGCCTTATATATTTTTCTTCAAAAATACTAATAATAATGCCATCTTTAATGTGTTGCCTTTATGCTTTAAGTTTCAACAAAAAACATTTGTCATTAGTTAAAGTTAGACGGTGAAGTGGTCTAAGTAGCAAATTTCTGTGCATAACATGAGTTGTTATAGTTTTTCCCAATATATCGAGTGATTATCATAAAATCTTAGGCGTAAACAGTAATATTTTTTAAAAATCCAGGAAGGCAGAGTATTTTTATGGAATAAAACATAAGTATTGTTCAATCAGTTACGTTTATACGTAGAATAGATAAAGTTTGTGCCATATTTGGAACACTATGCACTAATGAATTACTCGCATAGTAGTATAAATAATAAATAAGAAAGTTTGTGAGGATATTTGGATATTTGGATGTTTATGACTCAATCACGCGTTAGCGGCTGTACGGATTTGAATGTAATTTTTCACACGTAGAGATTATGATCTGGATTAACATAGGATAATTTCTATCCTGGTAAAGTGTTTCTTTGGCTTTTTTTTTCAATATATTGTTCTATAATTGAACGGTTTGCTAACGCAAACATACTAAACATCCTGTAGTTCACGCAAACGAAGTTGCGGACACAGCTAGTCTGGCATAAAAATACGATTTCGATGTTGCACTCATAGGAAAAGTAGTTGTACAAGTTTATCACCAGCTTATCACGACGTGGTTTAAATAAGTGTCAATTCATACCATTCTTTTGTACACTCTGTATGTAAATATGTCTACAGTTTCGAATTCTACAAGTGGAAAATGTTTGTTTGATGAGCATAAGCAAAGTAATTCATGTTTGATTTATCTGTTTTTAGTCACCAGGTCCAGCTTTCCTTAGTTTGGGCTATTAAATTATACCTTAGCGAGAGAAACAGTGTACATACGAGTATACATATACTTAGGTACCAAGCACGCACTGCGAGACATGTTTCAGGACATGCTCGGATCCTAGGATGGACAAAAATGACCATTAACACTTTTTGATACATAATGTGATCAGTAAGTACGTCTTCTTCAGGCTAAGCCCCAGATTAATAGTAACTATGCTACTTTCGTAAAAAAAAGGTTTTTGTTTTTAACGAATATTATTACAAACCTTGTTATTTGTAGATACATCTGTAATTACTCATAAATTATTACATCATTCGATAACAACTGTTATCAAACGAGCCTCCAAAAACACTTCGCAGATAACAGGCCATGTAGGCCTGGAGATAAAAAATCACGTAAGAATATGGTTACTATCATCAACAGAGTAACATGGATGAATCCACAATTCAATTAAATACAAACGGGAACAGAACTAGTTAGAATTTACAAATTACATATTTACTTAAACCAGGTGTGGTCTAGATGCGGAAGGCGGAGGAGTGACTGGTAGCTGGTGGTGGAGCAATAATGTGGTGGAGCAGCGGCGGACCATTGTTGCTTTTAAATTAAAATTATAAATCAACAACTGTGAGAACGAGACCTGTAGTCTATTTCTGAAATTGTGATGATCACAGTGTGATCTGACTTGCACGGCCATATCAACCTTCCTTTGCTTTACACAGAAATTAAGTATTCAGAGGTAAATGCTCTTACATATGTACTTACCTGTATCAATATTACAGGATATTTTTGAGATAATAATTATCCTATCTATTCTTAAAGCCTAAATCCATTCCTTCAAATTCACAGTTCAACACTGGGAATTACATATATCAAGATCTGACTTCTAGTCATTTGATCAAATCAAAACCACATCATCGTGAGTAGAATAAGTATGAATTTATTACCACTACAAATAGGTACAACGCTAGCTCCAGGCTTACGCATAAAGGAATATGAGTTGACCTTCGCACACAACAACAGCAAGCCAGTTCGGCCGCTTCTCTGAGCCGGAGCGCCGTCATTCTTGTTAAAATATTTATTATATTTTATTTAAATAGCCACCATGTCTCAACACGGGCCAGTGTTCGATGTGAACGCGATGACCTTGACCCGATGGGTGCTAGGACAGCAGAGGACAGCCCCATCGGCCACGGGAGATCTGACACAGCTCCTCAACTCCATACAGACGGCAGTCAAGGCCATACAGTCGGCTGTAAGGAAAGCCGGCATCGCTAAGCTGTGAGTTTATCTTGCTAATTGCATGTTAACGCTAACATAATAACGATACAATTATGAGAATATGAGGTGAAAAGTTTTTAATAGACTATCTACGTAATCTTTAAATAGTATGTGATTCCCTGTGTAAGAAGTTGATAAACACTTTGAAATACAAATGTAATAACAAAATAGATTTTGATGTAGTTGTCAATATTTTCAATAAAGTAATATATGTCTGTTTATCTAAGTACCGTTAGTTTAGTACCTACCTACAATTTGATATGTATGTTGGTAGGTATAGACTTTACATCGAGCTACTCATAATCCAAGAATGATCTATTCTGAACTAATTTTATGATAAGTATTTAATTATCTACCTACGGTCATCGTTTTTTTTCGTTCTATCGAGTCACACCTCCTACGTAAGGACTTAGACACACCCCCCTCATCCACCTTCAACTACGTAGGCGGTAGACGTAGATATAATCACTAAAATAACCTTTAAAAAACAAGACAAACAAGTTTTGAACTTTTATTTTTAATAACAAACTTGCTGCTATTAAGTAATAATAAATGCAAGATATTTTAGCAAGCAAAATCTACTTAATGTTTAATATCTCCTACTAAAACACGCATTAAGTAACGTAGGATCGGTTCAAAGTATTGGCCATAAAAATAGTTTTAGGTAAGTACCTGTACATTATTAATTATACAGTTCAGTTTCACTATATTGTGTGATTTCTGGCTTGGACGATGGCCAGAAAAAGTCAAAATTCTAGATAAGTATTTTCTTATTTTACGCATTTTCTTATGAGAAGATCTAGTAAAATTATCTTGTTCTAAAGTACTAAAACAATTATTTATAATCCTTCAACTGAGGGCTTAATATCATACGTATTTTCTTAACATAAGTAGTTACCTTGACTATGGCGTTTGCCGTTACGACTGCGATTTACCTATCACTTTCTCAACCAGTGATAGCAATCAATTACGTACGATGCACATTGGCACTTTTTCACGTACCTATTAGGTACTTACCTTACCCGAATGCAGTTACGTTCGTTCTGTAGCAGTTAAATGCACATTTTTATGTTAAAAACATGCCAATGTGAACGGAGCTTTGGGTATCGACATGGTGGTCTGGTAACTGCAAAATCTTAACATTTCTTAGTTTTAGCCGTTAACTTTGCGTACCGTTCCAGGCATGGAATCTCAGGCAACACCAACGTGCAGGGTGAAGAGGTGAAGAAGTTGGACGTGCTCTCCAACGACCTCTTCATCAATATGCTCAAGTCTTCCTTCACCACGTGTCTTCTAGTCTCTGAGGAGAACTCCTCAGTTATACAGGTATACTACAGAATAATAGTAACTGTCGGCCCATGTTGGGAGCCTTACTTATTGTAGCAACTAAATAGATCATACACAATTATACTACGAAAGTTTATATTATGGTTTTGAAACCAGCTCCCGATTCAGAACCCTTTGACAACGAGTTGACAACCGATAAGTTACGTGGCACTGCTAAATTATAAAGTGTCACGTGGTTTATCGAATGACATGACAATTTAATACCGAACAGTTGCAGCCTGTTCCTGTTCATATACCATGAGCTCTTATAGCATGTTGAAGCCCTACTTTTAAACTCTAATTTGTACCATGCATGACCTCTTTTAGCAGGCCTGCCATTTTGACGTTAAGAATAACGTTCAACTTTTCTTCTGTATGGATTTTCGTACTGACAGTCGTTATGTTATCAGCTGTACGGTTTCCAGCCATTCAATAGCAGGCCTATTTTTAAATTGCCCGGGAAGGGAATGGTTCTCTGTAAGCCTCCTGATTCAATAATTTTGATTTACTATGCAGGTAGAAACCGAGAGGCGAGGCAAGTACGTGGTCTGCTTCGACCCGCTGGACGGCTCCTCCAACATCGACTGCCTGGTCTCAGTCGGCTCGATTTTTGCTATCTACAAGTAAGACCTGCCTGCCATACCCGCCCCTTTATTTATTTAAAGCTTTAAGTAATACGACGTGTTACAAAATATCCCCGTGAAACAGAAATTATTTATTAAACCGAAAAAAAGTGCAAACCCTAATACCTGCCACGTCAATTGTGAAACTGAATTTTCAATCAAATAAAAATATATAAGACAATCCTATCTAATTTTAAAATGATGCTATTTCGATCAATGCGTGTCATGCTTGCCATTGATCATGAAAATTCTTGATCATCTAAAAAAACCTAGCTTACGTAGTACGTACCCTGGTCAGAAAAATACAAATACTTATTTATTTATAACTTTCTTTCTGAGCTGTACGAGTGTAAGTCAGTCACATCGTTGAAATCAGGGTCTCGTTTTGACCCGGACTATCGAGTATTTTGATTAAATTGACTAAGTGGTAATAAATGCAACTAAAATAAATAAGTGTTCTATACCGAGATGTTTACTCATACCTTTCATGCATTATAGCAATGACCCGAGGTGACCTGTCTGCTCCGCTTGACCTTAGAACAAGACTGGATAATATTTAGCTCAACTTATTGGCTACCTAACGGCTACCGAGCGGTCGCATGAGATAGACCGATGGCGTACTAACAATAAAATTTGCATTGTGTCTCTTATGTTACCTACCTATCTAAAAGGTTCTTTCTTTTTCTTTGTGTAGGTATCTGTAGATAGACAATGAGTTTACTTTTATGGCCAGACGTTGTGTATTCCCTTAAATAAAGTTTCATGAAACTATGTAGGTACTACTTAAGTACCTATACCTTATTTAAGTATACCATCCAACATAGCGCAGAGGATCGTTGGGTCGAATCGAAGCAAAATGTACCTATAAATCTTACTTTCGCGACGTAATGAATGTCATCGTTTTAAGATTCACTGACGAAATCCAAAGAATCGTACAAAAAAAATCCCAGGATATTTTATATTATTCTTGGGATTTCAGTTGCGAATTAGAATTATAATGCCTCAAAAATATGTCTCCGATTAATAAGACGAAAACTTAAGTCTTTACAACTATTAAAAAAACAAACGGCAGACGAGCCCACAGAGACAAACGCACTCAAGTCCGGCAATGACTACCTAGCTGGTGTCAGCCGGCTACGCGCCGCTGTGCGGTGCATATAGGAAATTGGGCAGTTCCTACCTGGTAAATGAAATTAGGTAAATAAATGCCTGCCTACCAACCTACCTACCTGCCCAATCAGTGGCTTTCATCAATGGATGAAAGCCACTGATTGGGACACACTGGACAGGCTGCCCTCAAATTTGATTCGTGCCTAATTGATTATCTCCATCTTGGCGCTGTAGTTTACTGTAGAAGCCAATGGTTTAAGCCGATACGAGTGTACATGGAACTAAATTAGTTATAGCCACTACTTGGGCCACTAGAACCCAGTCTTAATTTATACAGTACTGTCGTAATTGATTCTCGATCGGTACCCTCACTTGTGGCCCTTCAAATTGCCACACAAAATTTTCTGTCATTTTTTAAGACGGCCATTCTAGTTTAGTGTGTACATTTTATATGTACTTTTTAATTTTTTAAGTTGTGCAATAAAGAGTATCTATGTCCCATTAGGAAACAAACGGCAGGCGAGCCCAAAGAAGCAGATGCCCTGAAGCCCGGCAACGAGCTGGTGGCCGCCGGCTACGCGCTGTACGGCTCGGCCACTATGATGGTTCTGTCCCTAGGCAAGGGCAAGGGCGTCTACGGGTTCATGTACGACCCCTCCATTGGAGAGTTTATACTCACTGACCCTAACATGAGGATTCCGGAGAAGGGGAAGATATATTCTGTCAATGAAGGTAAGGGCATGACTGGTTCTACCTTGTTCTACTACTCCATAGAACCTAACATTCAACGATATTCGGGATATGCGTATAAAATTATGTTTATGAGAAAAAACCTGCAATCATGTTTTATTTTTTTAACTTTGTTGCCTTTATACAGGGTGCAGTTAGTTTAGTAATCTAGGCATAATAATGTACTTGTTCGATAACACAAAAAAAAAAACCGGCCAAGTGCGTGTCGTGTCGCACGCTTAAGGGTTCCGTAGTTGCCCGTCGTTACCACAATATTTCAGCAATTACTTGTAATGTTTTCCTCTAAGGAATTTTTGAACGACTATTACTCTTAAACTAACTTATGTATCTTAACCGTTATGATTTTCCTTAAAAGTTCATGAAAAACAAAATTATCATAAATTTTCCAAGATTTTTCAAGCCAGTACCTTTTACAGGAAGGGGACGCCCTATACTTGAACAAAAAATCAACATTTTAAAGTTTAATATTTCGCAAGCGGATCTCTAAATCGACAAAATTTTAGCAACCCCTGTCATCATTTTAAAGAACCTATTCATCGATACCCGACACGATGGGGCAGACGATGAAAAAAACACATCCCCAAATTATTATACATCATGATACGGTGTGCTACCCCAAAAAAATCTTTAAAATTTTATTCTACCACTTTGTCGGCGTGATTGATATACATTTCCCCACAAAATTACAGCTCTCTAGAGTCATCAGTCTCCAAGCAAAACCTCGGACGGACAGACAGACAGACGGACATGACGAAACTATAATAGTTCCTTGTCAGGACTACGGAACCTAAAAAATGATGCTCCTTAGTACTTTATTATTGAGATAGATAGTGAGTTTTTTTTAATGTAGAATCATTTATTTTTACGATAACCCGAGAATAATATATGAAAATTACTCGTATTTTTAAACACATTTGTAAACAATTTCTTACTAGCTAAATAGCATCATATAGATTGCTGTGACAATCGGTGCCTGTTTCAAATTAATTGCACCCATTTTAGCTCCGGAACTCTAAAAAGTCAATTGGGCCCATGGAAAGGACCATGGCCGATCTAAAAATGACAGACTGCGATTACTATGATATGATTAAATTTCTCGATAGTAACTTTTATTCCCGTTAAGTGGGTTTTAATGATATTTTTAGGATACGCAGCGGAGTGGGAGGAGGGCCTCAAGAAGTACGTGCAAGAGAAGAAGCAGCCGTCGTCGGGCAAGGCGTACGGCGCGCGCTACGTCGGCTCCATGGTGGCCGACGTGCACCGTACCATCAAGTATGGGGGCATCTTCATGTACCCTGCCACCAAGTCTGCCCCTAACGGAAAGGTTTAATTTTTTTTCTTATGGACAGTTTAAGGCCTACAGTGCGCCGTTGCGGCAGACCGCCAAGCAGAGACATCCAGATTCCTTCAAATTCCAAATTCGACGCTATATTGCTGCCACTTATTCGCTGTATGCTCGCTGCGAACTCTTCTGCAAAACTGTCCGCTGCGCTATCACCTCTCTTTGAATTCTCTTACAAATTGCCAGTGTGATAATGCCAAGTTTTTTTTAATTCGTATTAAAATCCCTACAGTGGTTTCGAAGTTAGCCGTTAGTTAGCTCTCGTCTGTGGTTAGCCTACACAGCTGACAAAGGAGCTGAACAATCCAGAAGCGTCAATTTACAATAAACCTGGGAGTTTCCACCAATGCAGTCACGTGAGAGAAAGAACTCGTTAGCTCTCAGTTAGTTGCATAGATCTGTTTCATACAAAGACAACTCTCTCTCTCACGCAAGTAGCCCGCGCCTTTACTAACTCCAGCTACTTACACCGTATGCCACTAGGTACCGCAGACGCCGTTTGGCGTAGCCTAGTAACAGCGTATCTAATTTCGGGCCAGTTGTAATAAATCACAGCTTCTTTCCTCTCTCAGCTTAGGTGATAACCCCATTTACGCTGCCTGCTCACGTCAGACTTTTTGTAGGACCGATAGTAGGGCCGATTTTTTCCTTGGATTTCTGACATTAGTAGGACACTATTGCAATCAGAACGTTCGAGTATTTTCCTACAAAAATCGGTCACCGATTATAGGACATGAGCGGGCAGCCTTATACAGTAATACCCATTGTCAACAGCTCCGTCTACTGTACGAGTGCAACCCGATGTCGTTCATCGTGACGGAGGCAGGCGGGCGCGCCAGTAACGGAACCATTCCCATCCTGGACATAGTACCCACTTCCATCCACCAGAGGGCGCCCTGCTACCTCGGCTCAAAGGGCGACGTGGAAGAACTGCTCAAATACTTGAACTGATGCGTGATATAGCGGTGTTCCCTCTAGTCTCTAGTGGACATTTGTTGAGCGATGGCCGTCTTGTGTAGTGGTTCGCGCTCTGGGCAAATATTTATTTGATGACAAATGTCGCTTATATGGGGACGCGGCTTAACACTTAAAGTCGAGGATACGTATTTTTGAAGCAATCGAATTCACAAGAATCGCAAACGACCTCCTAGGAAATTGTATCAGATTCTTGATTTCGAATGCAAAATGGAATTCGGACGCTCCAAAAATACACCTCCAGTGTATCATATGCGGTAGACGGCATTGTTTTACATATTTTATCTGCTTCTGCTTTGTGAACTAAGTGTTAAATTGCTATGGTGCTGCATTAAAAGACTGATAACTACTCGGAACTTTCATTTCCGCTTTATACAGGGTGACAAAATAAATTGTGTCAGGCGAAAATCCAGAGATGGATCCGAATCAATATTATGTTCGATTGAGTTCTACCTTTTTTTGTAGTATTATGGATCATATTGTGTAATAATAGAATTTCAATTAAAACAAAGAATTCGCTTACCATTGTTTATTTACATAAAACAAATGCATATCAACTACCCCTTACATTATCATTTGTCTGTTCGTGATACAATAATGCTCAATGTAATTTTATAAAAAACATTTACTTATTAACTTAGCAGTATCTTACAAACCAAGCAAATCGTTGCTGATGCGCATAAATGCTGCTTTTAAATAAATACATTTCTTACATAGTTGGTGTAGTCTTAAATATTAATGAACTTAGTAGTAATACAAGGAAATTTTCTCGCAGTCTATGCTTATACAAAAGATCTGAATTAAAAAATAAATTTATGAAGCACTAGTCAGTGTTTCCCAACCTGTGGTCCCCGGACCCCCAGGGGTCCGCCGACATATCTTAGGGGGTCCGCTAACAGAAAAAAAGGACTTGGCTTTGACTTGATGGGTTCGCGGATTAGCGTAAGGGGGACCCCATGAAAAAGGTTAAGAAACACTGCACTAGATGGCTCTGGAGCCATCCACGTGATGTTCTCAAAGGACGTTATACGCTAGGCTCTTTAATGATAAATATAGATGCAATATCGGGTGATAAAATCAACTAATGAAAACCTAATTTTATGGAAACTTGCCATAATAAATTATAAGCAGTTCATGAGGTTATTTTCGAACCTTGTCATAATAAGCGGTTCCAAAGTTAAGTTAATGTGACAAAGTTCTGTAAAAGTTTTCTTAACTCGATCGTTCATCGTCTAGGGAAGGCTACCCTATTCACGCCGTTTGTGATGGAATATGGTAGCAGTTCAGGCAGTTAGAGCTACGAACTGATGGAACACGTCCAGGATGTGCGGGTCGAGGTCCTGGGTGAACAGCAGCGTCTCCAGCGTGCTGCTGTATTTCTGAACTTGCTCGTGATGCTGATGATTAAAATAAAATGGTTGGTTGGTTGGTATGGTTTAGGACACCACCTAACTCAAAAAAATGTAAATTAAAAATATGGCTTAAAAGAGAACTGTTGCTGTATTATTGAACTTGCTAGTGATGCTGGCGAATAAAATTAAGGGAAATTTATTGTTTAGCTAGGACAGTCCAAACTCAAATGTTGTTCGAAAATATGTTGAGGGAGACAGTGGCGACCCGCTCTTGGAGGGGCCTCGCTTCTCTACACTAGCTACGTAAAAAAACTGCTGGTGTTGTAAGATTTTTACTTGGAAATAAAATCGACCGCCTAATGTGGCCATCGAACCCACATCAATTTGTCACGTTTGTTAACAACAAACAACATATAACAAATTACGACTACCAAGCTAGCTAACGTCCTTGGTAGCTTAGTGAAAGAGCAATCGCCCTGAGAAGACGTGCGTTCGATTCCCGTCTAAGAAAGTCAATTTTTTTAAGTGTAATATCATCTTAACTTAACTAGCATGTAATGATAAAATCTGTAAGTCAGTATTATGGCTTATCCTCAGCAGTGCACATCCTATGGCTGAAATGCTGATGAAGATAAATTGTTAAAGCAAAATTTTAAAAACTATCCAGATACTCACCGCCAAAAACACCTGTCGCAAACGTCCCACAGTGCTCCGGTACCAATGCGTGTCGGGGTCCCTCGCGTCGGTGTCGCAGCGCACGAGGTGCTCCGACAGGATCATGATGAAGCGCTGGAACACGATCAGGAAGAGCCGCTTCTGGTCCATGTGGGCCGCTTCCAGCCGTTCCTCCATGCGCTCCACGGCCTGGCGGCGTTTGGGAGTCAGGGTTATTATACAGGTTGTACAGAAGAATGGGAGCCTCCTTATAATCACGTGTTCAGCTGGTGATATACAACAACTTTTTCTATGGGAGCAACGTCGAAATCGTGATTTTATTTCCAGATGCTCCATACATTATCATCGAGGTATGCGAGTAAGTTTGTATGGAGAAGCTAAAAATAATTGATCGAATTCGATGTTGTTCCTTCGATGTTGTTCCCATAGTAAAAGTTGTTGTTTATGACTAGCTGGTCACGTGGTTTTAAGGAGTGTCCCATTCTATTGTACACCCTGTATTGTAACAGTTAGGACTCTAAACTAAACTATTCTCCCTTACCTTGGTAAATAGAAAGAGACAGACTATTAACTTGATAAATGAAATAAAATGGACTAGTAATTTAAAACCTATCGAATTAAAATGAGTTATTTACTTTACCATTTCGCTATATTTTTATCGTCGTCTGGTAATGGTATTTGGTTAAGATTGACTGCTTTATAGTTAGTAAGACAAACTACTCATTTAATTTAGAGGCAGGTACGGTCAGCATGTTCAGTCATGCTTGTATCTATTTTTAGAGATAAATTATTTTAGCGGATAAATTCATACAAAAATCTAAATTACTAATAAGATGCTTGAAAACGTCTTCATTTATTTACCTCTTCAGTCGGTTTGTCTTGATCCTTCTTCTTCTTGCTACCACTCTCGTCTTCTGAATCTGAGCTACTGGAATCGGCTCTAGCCAGTGCTTCCCTCGCTTCTTGTAACTCTCCACCTAAAAGACAGAAACATATCAATAAATTATTAAAATTTAACGAATAATGGATTAATACGCTAATAAATATTGATACGTTGTGCGTGAAACGAGGAACCCAGACTCGAGCCAATTTAGAAAAGAAAGAACCCTTTATTTGGCACACACACATTAATGGAACAATATTAATAAAGAACTTTCTATTTGCATCCATCCAAGTACCACATTCCAAAATGTCAAGCACGTTCTATACATAGAGTGTACAAAAGAATAGGACACTCCTTAAAACCACGTGATCAGCTGGTGATATATCAAAACTATTGACTATATGATTGTCCTATTGGAACAAAATCGAAATCGTATTTTTTTTTCAGATGCACCATACATTATCATCGCGGTATGCGAGTTTGTTTGTATGGAGCCGCTGAAAAATTCGATTTCGATGTTCTCCCACAGAAAAAGTTGTTGTATATGACCAGCTAGCTGATCACGTGGTTTTAAGGAGTGTCCTATTCTCTTGTACACCCTGTATAATAATACTTACTGAGTATTTTGCGGCACTCCTTATCACCAGCCAATATGTAGTCCTGAAGCAGTGGTAGGACAAAACTTTATTTCGGACGAGTATAAGTGCCCGAAGGAGAGTCTATGTACTAAACAATTTCATCTTATGAGTTTACTCACTTAATTTAGAGACGTGGTTGTTCATCTTGTCGATGGTCAGGTTTAGCACTTCCCACAGGTATCCGTGCGTGAAGAAGGGCGCCATCTCCTTGGAGAAGACGCAGCTCCTAAGGACCGTCACGTAATATGTGGACTACCCCATAGATACTTAAGGCATTCACGAGTTCACTCACTCAATTTAGAGACGTGCTTGTTCATCTTGTCAATCGTCAAGTGCAGCACCTCCCACAGGTATCCGTGCGTGAAGAAGGGCGCCATCTCCTTGGAGAAGAGCCAGGTGGCGACGGCGCTGCACTCCACTATCTGCGTCTTGAGCATCTTGTCCACCAGCACGCACAGCATCTGCGGGTGCCGCTGCCACAGCTCCCATACATTGCGGAGGACGCAGATCTGAGCTTCTTCCGATTCTGCTAAGATCTGGAGAATGAGAGTAGTAATGGTGTGATAAGTTTTTAGACATTAATGGCCTTATTACAAAAAAGATAGACTAAATTCACACTGGCTAAGTCTAAAAATTAACCGACCAATTTAAAACTTCTGTTAACATTAATGAGACATCTGTGATGTGACATCATTATAAATTAGTTGGCACGCTAATGAGTAATAAACAACTATATGAAACGTTAAGTAATTCTGAAGTTCTGAAAAAAAAATGTGACTATATCATCCACGTATGACTTTTTCAATTTATTAATTTTTGTAACGATTGAAGAAGAATAATTATTTTCTACAACTCACAGTATGTGTCACTATACATGGTAGGAATCTTTTTTTAAGCAAGAAATTGCTTATAAGAAACAAAAATGTAATATAAAAAACAAAAAATCCTACCTTAAAAACATAATGGAACTTCGATATCGCAGCAAAGCTGTGCGATATACTCTTGCTGCCCAGGTTTAGAAGAGTCTGCACAAACACGTCAATCTTCAAGGGGTTGTGTGGTGCGGCCTGCGCGGCGGCGGGTTGCTCGCCCTCCCGCAGAGGGTTGGGGAGTTCCCGGAGGACGTTTAATGCCTCTTCGGGGGTGCACTTGTTGCGGACGTTCACTACCAGCTGGTGAGCTGCTTCGGTGCCCGGAAGGGCGGCTAGGGGTTAAAAGTGCATTCGTTTATTATTTGGTTGAATATAGTAAGTGTCACTGCGGCCTTAAGAGGGTAACTTAAGCCCATAGTAAAGACTTTACAATGAACTGATATCTAGAGTATAAGTATGACTTGTGGTAATTCATTATAATTTAAATGCAACAAAACATCATAGAAGTCATGAGCCTGAGCCAAAGATAGTAAGTAAACTATTTATATTAGTATTTAATTATAGCTATTTTATTTTAAAAAATATCTAGGAAACCAGAAGAAACAAGTTTAAATGTATAACACATTAGTAATTGGTAAATAAATGAGAAGTTTGATTCAAATTGGTTATCTATTCTTTGGATGCATAAGTAGCAAATTGCCAATAGCCACAACAATTCAACGAGACCATCGATTATCAATCTTATCAACGAATCGCCCGCTCAATGTTGTAATCTGAGCCAATTATTACACACGTTCGAACGCTGAGCGTCGGCGATACTCGCAATTACAGATGGCAACTTCGATACACCGAACAATACTCGCAGTTGCAAAAGGCGCTATCGCTCACGCTCCGATCTTGGGAGTTGGCCGAACAAAAAACTCTAAACTGAGACAAAGTTTTTATTGGTAATTGTGGAAGTCACTTCAGATAGGCGTGCGATTTTGCTCTGTGTGACATATTTAAATCATCGTAATTTGAATAGAAGTGGCTGTGGGCGGGGCACATTGCTCGCAGGACTGATGGCCGTTGGGGCAGGAAGGTCCTTGAAAGGCGGCCGCGGGCCGGAAGGCGTAGTGTTGGTAGGCCCCCCACAAGGTGGATCGGCGATCTGGTGAAAGTCGCGGGAAGCCACTGGATGCGGGTGGCACAGGACCGATCTTCGTGGAAATCCTTGGGGAAGGCCTATGTCCAGCAGTGGACGTCTTTCGGCTGATAGATGGATGGATGGATGAATTTGAATATCAGTTTGCCTCTTCAGCACAGACAATTCAGGAATAACATTGTAATCTAAGAATAGAATATCTTCTTCAAACGATTATAGTTACAGAGAGTTTGTTTGTACTAATAAAGCAGCATGTGTTTTGACATAAAATAATACATTTAAATACATTACATTAAAGTCTTACATCCTGTTTTACTTACTTTAATAACCAAATTTATTTTGATCAGTGGCCCACCTGGTTGTAGCAATGCAAAGGCCGTGTATGCCAGAAGTAAAAAAATGTGCCAATTGGCTGAAAAAAGATTTAATTGCCCGGTTTGATATTGTTATTATTGGCCAGAGATGAGACTTAACCATAAACTATTAAAATTGCAGCTAATTACATATTCAAATAATTTCTATTATTTTGATCAATGGTACCATTGCCTGTTGTATTTAAAGAAAACTCTCACTTTATTATTCAAATTTGAGTTAACATTATTCACGTATGAACAAGAAAAGCGGACGAATTCTCTATTTGTCCATGCATAACATCTCGTTCACGTAAATATGTAATTACTAACAATTGATCACATTCGCTTGGAATAGCCGGCTAGACGCATGCACCGGACGATTACAAATAATTACTTTAAACTAATAGAGATAGGGATTAAAATGGCCTAATAGGTGGACAAATAAGACGGCAGTAAGCGGCTTATTAGCAAAATATCGCTCAATTGGATTCCGTGCACAGATTATAAACGCGCTAGAAAAGTTGGCGATAAACAACAATTATACATATTGATCAACGGTTTGAATTGGATTAAGATTAGACGTTTCAAGTCTTCCTGGAAAACCTAAATCACTTTTATGTTGAATTCAAAGGAAGTAGTTAATTTACTGCTATGATACATACATTACATATCGATTTATTAGATTGTTCCATGCGACATGACACGGTAGGATTTTGTAACTTCAACGAGTAAACTTTAAAATGCAAACTTTTGACTGTAAACTTTTAAATCACTGGCGACTTACCAAACAATACTTATAAAAATAATAGCAACTACGAAATATATTTAATTCGTTTTATTTGACAGCCAAATTCTGGCAAGTTACAAAAAAAAAATCAGCAGTTTCAAAACGGACAGTAAATCTGATGGTAATTATTAATTATTTTGTTTCAGTTTTCACATTGGTATATTAATGAATAACAAAATACCAACTGTATGTTCTAGAAGCGTGTATGTTCTTTGTATCCGCGTGCGGCGGGAACGGATGAAAAAACGGCGAAAAGCGAGATGGAAAGTGCGCACGCGACGCGACGCGCGCGCCTCTTTCAGCAACTAATATCATGAAATATCGCGATACTCCTTTGCAATCGCAATACGATTTGAAAATACTGTTTAACCAGCTTATTCACCGACTTTGACCGAATTTTCTCTGGATAAATGTAGTCTAAATCATTCGCTGCAAATCCTGCAATTCAAATGCACCGACACTTCACACTATTCCTCAGCATTAGCCTAGCTCTAATAATAAGTCTAAATTATGAACTGAAAGGTTGATTTTAAGTTTTATGGTCACTATCATACTGGTTATATGGTCGAATAGTTAGCGTATAATTATGTATCTTTTTTTTTTGCTACACTACACCGTAATTGTTCTGTTTCCCAAATGTCGCACGATTTATTAAGTTCATATTATATTATATCTGTAGGCAACGGTGCTGGTTACATTATTAGTAATTTTTATACTATAATATTTATGGTAAACCATTAATGTAATTGTTTGTTGTCCTAAATAGTTAAATAAAAAAAACTATCAATGGATTATTTCTATGTATTATTTTGGTTTTTATCAAATTGCCAATATGTGGCCCATGCGCTACGTTGTTTTTAAAATTTGAGTATACAAGTCTTAAGACACAAAAAGATTAAGTATTAGATTAAAAAAAAAATAGTTCTTTGAGATACAACTGTCAATAGTTAATAAAGTTTATTTGTGTTACCTATTTTAATAAATCAATAGCAGAAATGAGACAGCGAATAGGTTTCTCTTGAGTTAGTAAAAGTTTATAACAACTTAAACAAAATAGTTTTAATGTTGGTAAAAACAGTTGTGGCAATTTGCCTCCTCACGATTGATAGTATAATTCCCTGGAAATGTATTTTCCCTGGGGCACTATCGGGACGCATCTGATCAAGATAGCGGAACTCATTACCGTCGGATGTAGTTGCGGCATTTGCCAGGATTAAGCAATCGGTACGTGGTTGCTTTGCTGATTTCCATACATAAATGTAATTTTTATTTAAGTTTTAACTGACTTTAAAATGAGGAAAGATTTTTGATTTTACTGTATTTGTAGCTGTGGATGTCACGCGATCGATTTGATGATTCTTCAACACCCCTAAGTGGTCTTAACGAGGAATAAACTAAAATATAAAAACAAGTCTAAAACTTAAAATATATTAAGTAAATACATTTTTTTTAATGGTTAAACTTAGTCAATTGATATTAAACAAGATTTTTATTTAGAGTGCGTGTATATTCTTGTAAATGATTGATGATATCTATTCTAAATAATCTCGTTATTGTTGTTTTTTTTTAACAGTAAAATAGATTTTCATAAAAACAACCGCTTCAACCGCGAAACAATCGTTAATGATTTAACGATTAAGTAACTTTTACTTAGTAACAAAAAAAAATGCCGTGCTATGGTTCACATGTATTAGTAGGAAATAATTAGACATACGATACATTACATCATCGAATGTCACGCGAATTGTGCATAATATTTTACCACAACGCATTAATTAACGAAAAGTAAATTAAACTTACGAATATAATTAATATTGCGGAACTATAATGCTTTTATCAGATAGTAATATAAGTTTATAACTGAACGTTAAATAAGTGTTAACGTGTAAAGAAAATTATTTAATTATGACTTTAATAAAATCAATTTTTTGCTTCCTCAACTTACTGTTAAAGCGAAATGCATTAACTAAATCATTGCAATTCAATAAACGTCCGCTTTCCCAATTGAAAATGCCTGAGATGTTCACCTACAAAGACAAGTAAATCAATGTGTATGTACCATTGTGCATGGTTAAGCAACTTTAATGAAAGCTTGACATTAAATATGTCAACACTTGGGGCGGCGCTTTTATCTGAATAGATACACTAAGAAAATAGTATAGTTTGTTAAGATATAGGAGGTACAGGTAGGTACTCCGTTTTATACTCGTTGGATGGATTTAATTTAAAAAGTTAACTTTTTTTCATTAATCAAAATTTTACAACCAATATTGATTATTGCAAGCAGGAAAGACTGAATTAAGCAAATGACACGTTACATTATTATTTAACCTTACCACTGCTTCAGGAATATAGAAATATAGACTTCTTTGAATTCCGAACATACACATTTCCCGAATAAGAGATAGAATTCCATACAGATAACGCTTAATAAGTAAACTATGTTGGTGTTTAGTTGCCCAATATTTTTATTTCTGAACACAATAATAATATACCTATAATATCCAAATTTGATCAGGCAAAACCGCGGGCCCAGCTGATATAGTAATGAAAACACATCGAACTTTCATTAAACTTATTCAAAATTTAAATGTCAATACTTACAGCTCTTACCACGTTTATAAAAAAGGTAATTACTTATATGAAATATAACAAATCAAAATAAAATTGACACTTAATTTTAAAATCTTAAAAACATACACTATATCAAACAATCGCTATCAATTTTCCACTACCCGAACACGAGCATCTTCTCTCTTTAAGATGAAATATGTAATTTAAATAAAATTCCGATATATCTGCAACAGATTGTTTACAGTTTCAGCGAGTGCCTGGCTAGTATTTCCTAGCCCCGGCGCGCACAGTGGGGCGACGCAAGAAACCGCCAGTCCACGCAACCCGGTGCGCCCGCGCCGCACGCGTCCCTAGTGCCGTTCTAATATTCTAGTGCGCAGTGCGCGAATGTACCAAGATGAGATCCGCGTTGCTATGCGTTTTCTTTGCGCTAATTGTAAGTATAAATCACTGTCGCATATTTTTCGTCGTTCCTAAGATGTGGTGGTGCTGAAAATTACATACGTTTGCGGATTTTTTACGTATAAATTTGTGGGAAGAGAAAATTAAGTTTAAATTCAGATCAATAACAGGGAAACATCATGTTTGTCGTTTCAAATAATTCAGTGAATATTTGGGTGAAGATAAACTTTGATATCGAAAAAAGTAAACCTAAAATAAATTAATGACAAGAAATAGAGCTATAATCATTAAATCTATAAAACATATCAATCAGTTGCCAGTTGTCCTTAACCTTAACTATAGAATAGTGGTTTTAATTTCAGTCAATTCCAGAAAATAAAATTAACTAGCCCAAAAATAATCCAATTTTAAATTAAGAAAGCATCTTCTCACAAACATCATAGCTTATTTGCATGCATGTGCATCAAGTTTTAATGTAATTCTAAATATCATAATTTACGCCTAATGAAATGAAACTACATAATAGGCGTAGACAATGACCTTGATGTCAGTCATTGTGACTGGATGAGATTTTCTCAGGCAAAGTGGAGCAATCAAATAAGACTGTATTGTAAATCTAATCTTTACGTGGAAATTCGTTATAATGTCTCACGTAAACAATATGACTTTATTTTCAATTTAAACTTCATTTAACGAAATGCTGTACCAAAAAGATTACAAATTAAAATATTGTTTAATACGTACCTAATATTTCATAGGAATATATAACGTACAGTCATAAAGCTTACACAGTGAAACTACATACAATAAAATCAAAATCCATTCAATAGTTTAGAAGAAGCTCAACTTTATGTTACAAATCTAAAGATGTTTGTTTAAATATGTTGGAGTTGGAAGAAAATTATTGAAAACTGTCAAAATTAATAAATATATATAAATATTTGTTTAGCAGTTCTTTTCTACCTAATCGAAAATGTTTCATTTTAAATGAACTAAAGAATTTACGTTTTATGGTCCCTATTACCGATTCTCGACAATAGCAGCGCTGCACTGGGACTGATATTTTGTATTATCTTTTATTTTTTGTTAATTGTGATGTACAAAACAACTGAAACCCATGCCTGATACATTTTCAACTTATTATATTAGGAGTCAACTATTAAATGAAGCATTTCTATCGCATCGTCAATAAAATAGAGATAGGTAATTAAAAACAAAACAACGTGAGAAAACCATTAGACAATAATCGAAGGTATATCGCTAAACGTTAGTTACAGTATTGTCTATTGCAGCCAGTCGGAAACGCTACAAAAACAAAAGCAATGTTTTAACCTACATATAAAACTATGTGGGAACGTTACGTTGAACAACACGGAATTAGTTTTAAATTCGTCTAATGATTGGTCCACATATGTCACAGAACTGATGAAATGTGAAGTAAATGGGTTCTCGAATGGAGATCACGTATCTACTAACGTTATAACATAGTGCAGGACGCTCCCCAGCTCCACTGACCGATAACCTTAGGACGATTGTTGGCAGAGGCTGGATAAAAAAGGCGGAAGATCGTGACCTTTGGCGCTCTTTGGGGGAGGCTTACGCCCAGCAGTTGAAGGCAATACCTAATATAATCTTTCATATGTATGTTGCCATTTGGACCTTCTACTTTTAAAAGCTACTATTTTGTCTGTCTGATGTACATACCTATCACATACATAATAATGGTTTAGCCTGTGTCCATTTTGGTCAGTTCCCAGTTAAACATCAGTGGACAGACCGATACACTAGGTGACTAGGCTATACTATAAAACTGAAAAAAACGCGAATAGAAGGCTTGAGCCGATTCCGAATTACCGAATTATAATAATAGTTCTGTCAGAGCAGCTCGTTATGGTGTTCTATCGGAGTCTATGTCTAGATGCGCTTACAGAGGCTGTGATGTAATGAAGATATTTATCTTACTAGAATACTAGAACCGCTTAACTGACACCCTTCGGCCAAGTCTTGACACTCTATTTTATTGCAAAACACGACGTTAACAAGAAACCCGGTTGCAGTTTTTAGACGATTAGACGGGAGGATCTCTGCTGCTAATTGAATTTAAGCTTAACTTTTAAAGTTTTTTTTGGCGGTCTTAATTACAAAGAGACCTTAAGTAAGCCCATTTGCCTAAAAAGAAAATCCAGGATAAATTATCCTGGCGCAGAAGAGTGAGGAGACCTGTCCCCAAATAAACGACAAGAGCATGACAAAGAAGAAGTTTGTTTTTTCTATTACATTTTATCTTCTTGCAATAAACAAAGGCCATCGATTTTTCCAAGTTTTATTTTATTTTAGGTTTTGTTTCTATTTTCATACAAAACTTTTATAAACACAGTTAACATCAGCGTCAATCAAGTTAGCCTTTAACTATATTATTATTTATCATACGATAAATACGCAACCTTGATGAGTTTAAATTAATGTTTCACACATAACAAATCGACAATGTTACGTTTAAGAAACGTAATGTTCTTTGCCACGGTGGGTGGCTATGTGGGTCTAGATCACTATCGGGCACGGTGATAAATAACTTCTCCTATCATATCGAAAACAAAGGCAACTCAATAAACATTTTTATAAATGCCTCATTCATACAGATCCATTTATAGACGAACAACATTTTTTTACGATTTTTAATTTGGCTCACAATGTAACGAGCATTGCAAAAAAGAATAAATACAAATTATAAAGTAAGAACTGAAAATTTTAAAATAAATAAACAGATAAACATTTGTTGAATTGATTTTCAATTAATAAAGATTTAGCAAAGATTCAAAACTAAAAACAAAAATTAAACCAAACTGCCAAATTAGAATCAAACTTAGCCTTCACTCACTTAAGACTCAACTTGTGGGAGAGTTTCGAAACAATGCTTTTAGCGCTATTTTGCACCCAATTAATGTTTATGGAGCCGGATTAGACCATTGTGAGGTCTGACAACTTTGAGTGGTTGCAAAATTAATGTTAAAAAATAAGGTGATATGCAGCGACGAGGCAAAAGATAAAAATGTTTCATATAAAATGACAAACTATATTGGAATTGTCGATTGGAAACTCCAATCGCGGAGGGGTTGGATGGTCAGGCACGCGAGCGCCCGCGCACGCTAGCGTGCGGCACTTTCCCGCCGATATACATTTTACTTTCAAACGCATACACTAATATTCAGTCATTTTTCCATATGTAAAAAATTGCGCATGTGCTTTACTATTCATTATTCGTTTGAATTGTTTCAGGTAGAGAGAGGAAGCCGGGCCTCAGACGATGACTTCAGACCGATACCGATTCCGCTCGACGAATGGAACTACGAGAAACGAGACAGTCGGGTCGGGACCCTACACGAGACTATCGACACGGAGCAGCCACGCGCTGTGGCCGCCCTGCCGGCGCACTATTGGGAAGACGCCCTGCGCCACAGCGTCTACCTCACCCTCGTCAGGGACAAGATCGACCAGCTCATCGCCAAGGGGATACTCGTGTCCCCCAACTCCAAACCTGAACAATACGCATCGAAGGAAGTCGACGACCGAGACCTCTGGGAGAAAATCAAACAAGCACCGTTTGACAGAATCCAAGAAGAAGATCACTCCCTGTTCGGCGACGTCACGATTATGGCTAAAGGGAGGCTAATCGAAGATAATGGAGGCTTCCGCTTCACTGAGGACGAACGGTCGAGGGAAGAATGCAGCGAAGACAAGTGCTTGGAGGGCGTCAAAGCGTTCTGGTCGGTGAAGCGCGTGCGACAAAGAGACGTCGAAACATCTCCTGGAAGATATCATTACGAATTGACCTTTTCTGTAAATTCCCAACACCCGAAAAAACATAAAAGGCCGTATGAAAATCCTGTCAGAACTTTCACTGTACGTGAAAATGCTCCAGACACATTAGCCGGGACTCCGCAAGAAAATCCCGTCTATCAGCCGGCGCCACGCCCTCAAATACCTCGGCCACAAAGGGCGGTTTGGTTCCACAGAAACATCGCTCCCAAGCAGTATAATACTCAGGGTCGTTACTACAATCAAGGTTTAGACAGAATTTTTTCGTCATTATTCTCGGATGACGAGTCGCCCGCCGAATCTCCTCCCAGATATAAGCCGAACCCGTACGCACCGCCCATGTATCATCAATTTTCCAAAGTGGGATATGTAGGAATGCCGAGTGATCAATATCAACAGAAGCGACTAATGCCGTACACGTACAAACCTAACATGTACAAATACAGGCCTCCGCTGCCAGCTCCACCTATTGGTCATATGCAGCAGCATTACGTAGACCTTGACGTGATCAACCACCAGTACCCCATGCAGCCACCGGACCACAGATACATATCACCGAGCAATATAGTCAAAACTACGAGACCGGCTGCCATTCCTACACCTCCGATGACTTATGCACCAACGACACCTAAAAACCTGTCTCAAGACAACAGTAACGGCACGACCTTGATCGAAGAAACAACAAAATTACCTGAAACGCCCACAGTTTATAAGACATACACAAAGCCAAGGCCAATGAAAGTAAGCTATTTCTCTGATCATGTCAGGCCACCAATTTACAATGCCCCACCTGGTGTGTTTGTTACGATGGAAAAGAAGCCCTTTAAACCTATGCCACCACTAAAGTTCACTCACCAACCAAAACCAGCCAGAAGGCCGATCGACTTCCGACCTAGCCCACAACTAATCGATGGACAGTTATTTTCTAATCCCGAAACATCAGTTGAGTCTGCCTTTAGACCAATACTTCATAATAACGCTACAGACTCTGACATAGAGGACATAGAAGTAACTCAGAGCATCAGACATAGCAACAAACCTGTGCGGAAGCAAACCAGTAAGAAACCTCCGAAAAAACACGAAAACATAAAATCGCAACGAATCACAACGACAGCGCCCGACATAATCACTGTTAATAACGAAGAGGACGACATGCAATGGGCCGACTTGTTGAGCGCTTTTACTAAGACTACGCCGATGGCATCTCACAAAGCTAAGAAACCTGAAGACACGCAAGTTGATAGTTTTGAAGTGTCTACTGCAGCGATGAATTCTTTAACGAAAACGAAAGCTGAAACCACAGAAGCGTATATAGAGAGAACTACTACAACGACCACGACCACAACGACAACTTCTGCACCAAAGAAGCGAACTCGCCCACCGCACAAGTTCGTCAAACCGGAGAAAATAAAGAAACACAAGCGAATCACAACCACTACGAAAGCACCCGAGAAATCGACTCTCAAGAAGCCATCTGATTTGACACCTCAGGCGAGTTCCGCCGCGACTGGAGCGCCTAAATCATGGAAACCTAAGAACAAAACTACAACAGCCACACCTACCACAGAGCAACCTTCTACAACAAGTACAATAACAACAACCACCTCGACCACAACACCAAGCCTGACCACAAGAAGTTCGTATATAGAGACGACAGCAAAAACTGAGACAGTCAAACCCTCACAACCTAAGAATAAAAACCGCTTCCGAATATCGACATTAATGCAAAAAGGCACTTCCGTGAAACACGATCGGTGGAATATAAACGTCAATACTAATACTACTGATAAAAAAAATACAACACCTACAGGAAAATCTCCACCCAGACGAAAAGGATCTAACTTCCAAGGATACGGGATGTCGTCTACATCTAAATACTCTAGTCACAGTCACGACGATGAGTTCCAAAATGATCATTATTCTAGTAAATTCGAGACTAGCACGTCTACTGAAGCTAGTGCTGCTGCTAGTACTGCAGCCCCAATGACGACGCAACCCACTAACGATGACAATAATGACTATTATCATCATAAAGAATTATCGGCTTACACCCAACATCACAACGACCCGGAAGAAGACGACGACGATGATGATGATGATGATAACGAAGACATTGAAGTCGTCAATGGATATAAAGACGATCAACAAGAAGCTGAGGATCACTCAGAATATATTTTTGGCCTGAGTTCTACTACTCCCAGTGAAAAAACAAACGAAATAATAGAAGAAGATCTTGTGATCACTGAACAACCTATAATTACAACAACACAAGCTGCTCCGACAAATAAAACTAAAAAATGTAGAAAGAAGAAGAAAAGTAATCATCTTGTTTCTACAACGTTATATCCCGAAGAAGAGGTACTAGAAACAACGACGCCCACACCGACATCTACCAAAAGCTCAACAGGTATCGACTTCCTTGATGAAATATTGGAAGGCCTGAATTACGAAGACACAAAAGAAAAGACAAAGGAAACGAAACCATCAAAACAGGAATTAGATGAAGAGGAAAGCGAAAACCATGAAAAATACTTGAAAATTGACGAGGATTTTGAAGAATTCCTAGGTAATTTGGGCGGAAAGAACAAACATTCAGACGAAATTGATGATGTAGAGTACGAAGACGAACACGAAGCACTGACAGATGACGATGTGTCTCCGTTCGACAACGAAGACGTAAATGAATCGGCCCGAGACACTAACGATAAGGACTATGACGATTACCGCGAGCGCTCATACAGTTTACTAGAATTAATGGCCATGGAATAGACTGATTTTTTTCCTAAACCCAAATAATACTCAGTTGTGCAGCTTTAATCTGTAATTTCTGTTGTCGATCTCACGTAAACTGAACGAAAACCCCTTTGTGGATGCGATATTAATAAAATGAAAAGGTTTTTATAGCATTACAATTTTAAAGCATTTATTTAGAATTGACAAGCTTTCACTATTTGCACAAGTCCTCGTAAGACATGTTACCCAATGTACATATTTTCTGAATCTAGGTAAGTGTAGGTGTAGTGTGTAAGGTGATGTAAGTATTTTTATAAAATAAAGAAAAAACAGATAATACAGTAGTAATTATTTCTCACCTGCTCCCTCCATTGAATATTTGTAAATGGGCTCAGGCTTCAAAGGCACGAGAGATGCAAATGTCTCTGGTGTTATGTCCTTGATTCTTTGATGGTATGAGAGCCTTAAAAAAATAAATATAATTATTATCTATGACTTTCCTGATCTAGGATTATATCATGTTAATACTTTTTGGTACAGTGCATTTGTATCCCAAATAGAAATGCTACAAAATGAAGAACAATCTATTTTATTTCAAGACTTAAATCATCTAAAACATACCTAAGACATTTGCCAAGCACTTCCCTAATAAATCTTGGTTTAGGATGATCAGCTTCTAGCTGCAGGCACCCCTCCCAGTCATCCCAAGACCAGCGGTACTGGAAGTTGCTCAAGTGGTACGCAAACCAAGTTACAAATCTGGAAATGATACAAGAATTTTAGACATAATAAACAGTGCAAATCATTCCTCTGCTGGATATAAGCTTATCCAAACACACAATACTAAACCCAATAATACATATTTAAAGCCAACTCGCCCATGCCGGGATTTGAACCCTAATTTACTGCTTAGTGCGCAGGTGCTTTAACCAACTATGCCACAGGGGCATACACTGACTGGACGAATAATTGGCCTTCTCAATTGATTATTATCACATAAGCGCCATCAAGGAAATGCATCGCGCGTTATTCCCTTTGTTTTTCGAGTCGTGCTTGCCGCATCATGTACTCTTAATTTTTTATATTATTTATTTCCAAAGCAAAGCAAATTAATTTGCAAATATTGTGGACAACTAAATATAAAAGTAATACATAAAAGTAAAGTTAAACCAAAGTAACAAAACAATGTAATTGAATTCAATACTAGTTATAATTTAGAGGTTTTACCTGTCAAAACAAGCAACATTCATAGTGTCAATTCTCAAAAATAGTATTTCAGTGGCCTGAGCCAACACTTGAGGCATTGTAGATGGCTGTAACTTGCAAAGCTCAATCAGGATGGATCCGTAGCTGATTTCCAAATATCTTGGTCTGGGAAGATTTAACAGTTCAGCAAATATAACTTCAACAATACAGTATTCAAGTGGTATTTTTGCTTTATAAGGGAAACTTAGAAGTTGAGCTGCACACTCCTTCCGTTCAAGGTGGTATGCCTCCAGAATGTTGTGGAGATGTTCTTCAATGAGGAATCTCTCAATGGAATGAGCTCCCGGTAGAACAGGGCCATCAGGGCAGTCTGTGTAATCAAACATGCGGAATATGACGCGTGGCATGGGGTATGTGTCGCCGTCATTGTGAGGAGGAGGCTGGAAAGTAATAAATTATACATTATAAACTTTAAACTAATTCAGGTTTATGGGTTATTTGTAAATTTGTTTAATGTAAGGTGAGTTTATGTAAATGTTAGTAGGCAAGACTAATAATGAATCAATGATAAGTCAGATACACTTTTAATTAGAAGGATCTGAATTAATAATAAGACAAATGCACCTTTTCTTTATGAAAGAGAATGAAATAACATAAAAAAAAAATGTACCTGAATTGCAGGAAGCGTATGCTGCAGGGCCTCACACAGAATTGAATCAAATGCAAGGTAAGGCCTTGGAATATGTTTCTCTGACCAATTATCCTGTCTCAACTTCTTGATCTGAGCCCAGAGGCAATCTAGGTACTCCTCCTGCAAGTGAGGCGAGTCTGCTGACCACACCTTCAACGCCGGCCAGTGTTTCTTACTGCGCTTATTGAGGAATACTTCAATGGTTACAAGCAAATGTTCCAGTTGAGATTCTTTCTTCTCATACAGTTCACGGCCCACCCAGGGCAACGCTGAGAGCACAGCAAACACAAACCAATCCCTCCGGACTTGGGGCACACTATCTTCATTTGCACAGTCCACCAATGTTTCCAATAGAGTTAGTAAAGAAGATGCAGCCAGCACATGGCAGTTAACTAAGTCAGAAATGAATCTTAAACAATACCGAGCTGCATTCCACTTGCCAATCTTCAAGTTTTCTTTAAATGTCTTCACAATATATTCAACAAACTCTCCACCAAAGTTATAATTCTTAGCATTAAGCAAGCCAACTAATGTAGCATAAATCGTACATTTTTCAGGCATACGAATAGCACATTCGGTGAGAATGCGTAGAATTTTCACCCGAAATGTACTCAAATCCGCTTCTAAAACACTTGCTAAACCTTCCAGATTACTTTCTAAACTGGAGCTGCTTTTCTCTCCAACCCTCAAAATTAGTGATTCCAACCTGTCTTCAATTTCCTGGTTTTCAGACACGCGACGTCTTTTTCTATGTAAACGATCTGTAAATAAAATTAATAATAAGATTTTCTGCTTTCTTGCATCGTCAACAATCTACGAAAATAACCTATAACTCACCGTAAACATCGTCGTCATCGTGGCCCCTTCTGCGATTCATTTTGCAACTACGGTTTGAAATAATTTATCGAGAATTACTTAATCATTAACAGTAAAAACCAAACTGATTGAATCTCCTACAATTAATCTTGCCTTGAGTTCGAAAACTAGACGCACAATCACAAAATTAATTTTCGGCTTCCGTCAACTGTCAAAGTCAAACAGACATCAGAACCACAGACAACAGCAGTCACAGACGATTACGCGACTATTCAATTAAAATCTACAGGGTATAAAACGAGAGCAATTGTTAGGATCTAAAACAATTTTAAAAACATCACTATTCGTTCATTGTCAGCAGCACAGATTAGTATTAGCAAGCTATTGTCTGTCAGTCAAAAAATATAAACAAAGAGTACTACAGGTTTTGCTGAAATAATTTTCATCGAATTATTTAATTTTATCTGTTTTACTGAATAAAAATGTCTTGTAATTATGCAGAAGGATTATCTCCATATGAACACAAAGGGATCCTAGGTGTTCCTGAGGTGAGGAAGCGTATTGATTATTTTTTTTAGAATAAAAACAGGTCTTTCTTTTATTCTATCAACTCCATTCTTTTCAGAAATTTGAACCTTTGGAGAAGTTTAAAAAGAAATGTGAGCTTCTTGCCCAGTTCATAACCCAGGCTAAGCATGTAGTGGTTCACACTGGAGCGGGGATTAGCACTTCAGCTGGAATACCAGATTTCAGGTTAGAATACTATGTATTTATAAACTACAGGTGGTTTTATGGTTTACTAGTGTTTAAAAAGTAAAATTATTTTTTTTTCTTCTAGGGGTCCTAATGGCGTTTGGACTCTAGAGAAGCAGGGCAAAAAGCCGACCACGAATGTATCATTCACAGATGCAAAACCTACCAAGACACACATGATACTGAAGAAACTGGTAGAGTGCAACAAGGTGCAGTATGTAGTGAGCCAGAACATTGATGGACTTCATCTGAAGTCAGGTCTATCTAGGAAGAATTTGGCAGAATTGCATGGAAACATGTTTGTGGATGAATGCAATGTCTGCAAAAGGTACACATTTATTTACCACAAAAACCACCTTTTATTCTTTCGACAATGTTATGCTATACTTTTTATAGCATAAAGAAATGTTTGTATGTATTTTATTATTATACATTTTTTTAAATATCAAGGAATAAAATCCCAACTGACTATCATATCTCAAAAGGGCCCATGTGTTGGATCTGTATCACCATCAATGTTTTTCAAAACAACCGGCCACCATGCTGTAATTTTCCATAGGAGAGATACAAATAATAATAATAATTACATTTCAAAAAATGACAATGATGTTCACAATGGATCATAATTGTAGATTTTTTTCCTTCTTAAATTCCCTATACATTAAACTAACGTGTGTTAAGTACACACGGGTATTTATGCAACACAACCTCTGTTTATTATGTTCCCTATACATTCCAGGCAGTTTGTTCGCAACCGCCCCGTTGAGACTGTAGGCAAGAAGTGCAGTGGTGTGCCTTGCGCCTCCGAGCACATGGGCGGTCGGCCTTGCCGCGGCAGGTTGTACGACGGCGTGCTGGACTGGGAGCATAGTCTGCCTGACAATGACCTACTGATGGCAGAGTGGCATTCTAGGTAGGACTGCATTTACTAATGATTCCCATCAAGATACCTTCGTAGCCGAGAGGTGAGCATGTCGGACTTGGTGTCACCATTTCTGAGGTCCTGGGTTCGATTCCCGGTTGGGTCATTGTAGAAAACAAACATTTCTATATTTGTCCAGGTGTGGGTGTTGGGATATCACATACCAATTTCTATAACACAAGTATTTTAGCTACTGATCAAAATCAGAAAAATGTGTGTTGCTCTAATATTTAGTTATTTAACTCAGCATGACCAATGGTTTCAGTAAAATGTTGTTATAATAATAGTATTCAATATATTAATATTAGGTATGCAACTACTTCTAACTTGATAAAAAAAAACTTGATAAGAAAAATTATTAACCAAATATTTATTTTTATTTTCAGCATAGCTGACCTAAGTATCTGTTTAGGGACAACTTTACAAATCATTCCAAGTGGTAACTTGCCATTAGAAACGGCAAAATATGGAGGAAAACTAGTTATTTGTAATCTGCAGCCAACTAAACATGTAAGTAAATACTTTCTCAAAGGGCAATAGGCAGGCCAGAGGGCCTAGTGCGAGTGCAACAAAATGCCCGCGTCGCTTTTTTTTTCGAAAAGGCAATGTTAATTTGTATTACTTTTCTCGATGCAGGCCGCTTCCAATCGGCCGATCTGGAATTCACTGCGGGAGGCCTATGTTCTGCAGTGGACGTCCTGTGGCTGATGATGATGATGATGATTACTTTTCGATCAATTTAAGTAACTTGGTTGTTTTTTGTGCAACTCATAATAGGCACCCGGGCCACAAGATTTTTAAGGGGCGACCACAAACTGGAAAAATGCAGCGTGGGCGGGCTTTTTATAGAGGAAGATTGACCAGGAATGATAATGATGTTAATGTTACTTAATTATGAATAATTGTGTAGTGAGTGATGGAACAGAGTGTTAAAAGTGATATAATATAATGGAACACGGCAAATAACGAATAAATGAAAAAGTTAGAGTGTGGTTTGAAAGAAGGCGCAAATATTATAGATGAAAAGACGATAGACATTTGTTAAGCTATTTTAATTAATTATTATATCTTTTTTTGGCTTGTTTCAGGACAACAAAGCAGATTTAGTTATAAACTACTATGTAGATGACATACTGGAACAAGTGATGAATATAATAAATCTTGACATTCCTTCTTACAATGCCGCTGAAGATTTGAGCAAAATGGCTGAATCTGCAATTATTGACTGGACAATCAATAGAAAAGATGTTCTTGTGTTAGAGAAAATATTTAAAGCCAAATGCAAAGGGGTAAGGAAGAAACGGAGTTTGATAAAAAGCAAAACAAATGGTGCACAATCCAGCACAAATGGTGAAGATGATGAAATCAATGACAAACCAAAGATTATCAAGTTGGAAGTACAAGAAAACAATAGTGAAGACATTGCTAAAGGTGACATAAAGACTGAAGATGTAGAACAAAATGATACTGAACAAAATTAGCTTTAATAAAATAAAATGCATTTTAAATTTATCTAGCCTCTTTATTTTTCGTTAGTAATTCGTATCTTAATAATAAATAAATTCTTTGTCTTTGGAATGTATAAAATTACATGAAAACGTATAAAAATATAAACATTTGTACATTTATTAGATTTGTAACCAATATAATAATCTCAAATTTTACCATGTATGTTTCTAAATCTCTAATTTTGTTTTACATGCTTTCTAAAGCACATTTATTCGAATATCAGCACAGAAAGAAAGTTGATTGCAAGGCGATAATCATGACTAGCGGTAGAACTAAGTTGTCCACCTGGCTGGTCTTGGCTTCCACCAAACCGGTGACGGTTGCCGCAAAAGCAGTCCGCAGTAGAGCATGATTTGTATCCAGCAATTCTGTAATAGATACAATATTTATTGAAAGAGTGCACTGGCGAATGTGGTGCCGCCATTCCGTTTACTTAATAGCGATAAATTTAACGACGACGATGAAGTTGGTTAGTTGAAAAACGCACCGTAGTTGCAATGAGTCGATTTGAATTTTTGTAAGATGTCAGAATAGTTGCGCAAAGTGGCCAAAGTTAGTACAAATTTTAATCTTGAATCATGTGTACAAAGACGATAAACCCAAAATAACACGCAAAATACTGTTCCGCCGTGTTCCGAGCAGTTATACATATCTACCAATTGCACTATGGAGCGTATTTTAACTAGAGTTTTAAATTACAATAAACGTCTGGCCTAGTGGTTCGCGCAGCGCGCTTCGTACTACAAAGCCGGGTTGCAGGTTCGAACCCTGCAAGGGGCAACTGTTATGTGATGAGCACAAGAGTTGGTTCCTAAGTCATAGAAGTCTGTAAATGTATTGTATGTTTATCTGTTATCTGGTCACTGGATTTAAGTACCGACAAGCTTTGCTTAGTTTGAGCTAGATAATTAGTAATAAAATAGTTAGTAGTAAAATAAGATAGTTACCAAATATGATGAGTGCATACACAGTAGCAATTTGTGACAGTATGTTGAACACTGTCCCCTCATATGTTTTGTTTCCTCCTGAAATTTCCAAATAAAGCACTTTAGACGAGGTGCAGTAGGAAAACCGATTAAAATAAGTCGCTATAGTTATATTTAGCGTCCAAATATAATTTGAGGCTGAGTTGTCCTACTAACAAAACGAAAAAAATTCATTGACACAGCTAAAGTGGCAGCAGGCGGTGCACATAGCACGTAGAACAGACGGCCGATTGCCAGAAAGGTTTTAGAATAGGTAGACGCCACGTACCGGCAGGTGCAGGGTAGGACGTCCACCCACAAGGTTTACAGACCAGTGAAGGTAGCAGGAAGCCCCTGGTTGCTGACCCCTTGCAGCCGCCCTATCTAGAAGTCATTGGGGAGAACTATGTACTTAACTACTAGGGATGTCCTATGGCTGAAATTATGACGATGGTATCCAACGAAATAAACGGGGCCACCGTAAATTTACCGGCTCGCTTTTTAAACTCATCGCTGGAGCCAAATGGTGTAACATTGTACATAGGTTTCGAATTGTAAAGTGAAAGTGGCAATGGGCAGACCACATCGCCTACAAAACTGATAACGACTGGAAGATGCAGTGTCAGACTCAGCAGGCCTCAACGCGGTACACTGACGACTCAAGGTTGCGGGCAGCCGCTGGATACAAAACAGCCCAAAGCCGGTCGCTGTGGCGTTCTGAAAGGAGGCCTATGTGATATGTCCATCAGGAGACGTCCTATGGCTAAAATATTATGATAATGACCTTACCGGCCCATATTGAACCCTGGAGCCAAACCAGCTAGTAGCGTTATTGCGCACGCCCTCATCCGGCACGCCTCCCATCAGCGCTGTCTTGTGGGTGATAATGATGTTGATGTGAATGTTGACCTTACCAGCCCACTTATTGAACCCGTAGCGGGAACCGAACCAGCTAGCAGCGGTGTCGCCCACGCCCACGGACAGCACGCCGCTCAGCAGCTCGAGCGCGGGTCCCGAGCGGGCCGGCACCAGCGCCAGCGGGCACGCCAGCCCGAGGTACAGGTATAAGGGGGTCATGGCTAAGGAGCCGCTGTCCTGTGGGTGGGAAGAAAGCTTGAGGTGGTAACAGGGGGCCTAGCACGTATGTCTAGCAAGTGTATCTTTCGTTCGGTCATATAAACCTAACAAATTAAAATGGCGAGTCTCATGTGTCATGTGTGGCCTTTGATTAAATATGACCAACCCAATCTAGCCGTGTAAAAACCCGACCGTCTGAAATTGTTCATAAATTATCAAACTTGATACGGGGGAATGGATGTTATAATTTGATCGGATAATACGACCGACCGTACGATGCGCTTTCGTATTAGGCCTCCTGAATCGGGGTGATTACGAAACATCCACTGCCATGTCAATACTTCCGAAAGAAGCTAGATATCATATACACTAAAATAAACAGGCTAGATCTGAATACTAATTACAACTAATGTTTACACCCACTGTCCTGAGCACCTGGACAATGAGAGCCTAGAGAGAGAGTAGTCTTTCTCTAGGCTCTAGGCATAAACTAGTGTTGCCGAACTATCGATATTTGGGAACCCTAGTGCCGCCATACATGCAACTGGCCGTTTTCTTTACATTGCTATCGAATATTTTTTTCTCTATGCTATCGATAACGATTTAAAAAAAAGAAAATAATAATCAACCTTATCACATATAAAGATAAGGATAAAGAGACAAGGGTGAACTAGAATGGCTAGCTGGCAGTCAACATAATAAATTCATAGACTCTGTAGAGAAATGAAGCATAATACCTTTTCATCACTGTACACAAGGAATGCTGAATGTAGAGCTGATGATATGGGTTCAATGTTAGATTTCCTTAGTGCCTGAAATAAATAATGTAGGTTATTAGTGTTGTCATCTTGCTAAGCAATTCATCTGCAAAAGAAAGCTTTGCATGCAATTCAAAACAATGGCCCTAATACTCTTCCCTGTGGTAATCTGTAATACAAAGCCAGTGAAAGCAAAAGTTTAAAAAACTCGCAAAGCTGCTGCTTGCCTTCAACTTTCCCTAGCTAGAGTATAAAAGTAGAAATGTAATTTCTTTTGTTTTACAAACAACATTATTAATTAGTAACTTACTGTACTGTCTTTTAGAAAAGGCGAAAGTAGACAGGACGTCTTGTCTTTTCATACTAAATCAAAGTGAAATTACTTATTTCGGAGGAGGCCTGAAACTCGATGCCCAGTCTTACTTACCTCAACCAACACCAGCAATCCAAACCCGATTCCCGCGGCGAGTACCATCAGGTTTACATCCAGCACTATACCGGACAGGAAGACAGCCGAGGCGAACAAGTGGAAAGACTTGCGAGTCACCGTGCTCGCTTTCACTGCCAACTGCGTGCGGAGAACCAGCACCGCCACCGCTAGTACCAGCAGGATCAGCCAGAATGTAATTATTTGGTACTGGAAAAAAACTTTCATAAGGCGATTATCACATTACTCCGTGCTATCATTCGGACTGGAAGAGACTGGCGATAAAACCGCCTAAATTGTACCATTTTAAATGTTTTTTTTTTGTTGTATTGTTTATTTATTTTGTTTGTGTTGTGTGGTGAGCAATAAAGAGGTTCTATCTATTTATCAATCTAAATTTTAGATAGATTTTCTGGGCCCCCTAACGCCCCTCTATTGGCTTCCGCAAGGGGGCGCTATCGCCTACTTTGGGAAAGACTGATCTAAAACATAGTCTAAAAACATTACAAAAATGTACACTTACCCTATTTTTTTCAAAAAATATATAATATATCATTTGATAGTAACATCCAACTCCCAGTCTTAGCATTAACATTAGCAGGGCGAATGCTGTCCCTAAGGCTAGTATGTAGCCCAGATATGTCAAGGTCCTCCACTCATCTTTCATCCAAACCAGTGCTGTAACAATCAATCCCACGGTTGATAACACTGTCTGAAAGCAGGCAACAAAAATTAATTACTTTTACTATATACACAGAAGGCAAACTCTATTCTATAGGGGTAACATGTGTTTGAAAATAGTAACTGGTAAATGTTTAATCTAGCAGAGGAGTAAAATGGAGAAAACAGGCATCCACAAAATTATAATTATAATAAGTATGATTCATTTTATATGTTGCATATATAAAGATCTATTTTATTTTTTAAAATTTACATGTTTTTAAAGTATTCAACGTAAGACTACTGTATCTCGAAATAAAATTAATCTTTGACAATCAGGGGATATGTTAATCCCACGATATTATGAATGCGAAAGTTTGTAAGTATGAATTTATGGATGTTTATTACTCTTTCACGCAAAAACTACTGAACAGATTTGGATGAAATTTTGCATACATATGGATGATTTTGGGTTAGCATATAGAATACTTTTTGTCCTGGTTAAATGTTCCTGCTGTGGAATACGTTGAAATAATTAATTGCAGGAAATATGTGTTACTAATAAATTAAATTTATGTTTGGTATTTATATTTTGCCTTTTATTAGAATTTAGGGCTTTAAAAAAGTGTTTGGATACATTTGTTTTATCTTTAGAGTTGTGTTGTTTTGACTCAAATTATAAATATAAACTTACATAGATGAGGGTATAAACAAAGTCCATTTCTTCATCAACTTTATCCAGATCACACGTCAGCCTGGCAAGTGCCATAACCACAAACAGTACAATAGCTTGCGCCATCACCATTGCTTCGCCGATTGTAAAAGTTTTTGGAAATGAGTACAAAAGTGTTCTTAAAAGCCAGCTGAACAAGAACACAGTGGGTACGGAAAATATTGCAGATAATGTAAGATCTGAAATAAATCATATAAAGTACATTAGAAATAAAAAAAACCGATTTATTATTTCCATTCAATGAATAAATCATAGTATCGACCCCAATAGCCATTGGCGAGTCCGGCGTGGACTTTATGGCATCGCGCCATCTCTGAGGTTCCAGGTTCAATTCCCTGTCGGGTCAATGTAGAAAACGAACTTTTCTATATTGTCTCAGGTCTAGGTGTTGTGGTAACGTCGTTTATTCTGATTTCTATAACACAAGTGCTATAGCTTCTTACCTTAGGATCAGAGTAATGTATGTGATGTTGTCAAATGTTTATTTATTTAATAGTAATTCCCAGTTTAGGAAATTTTTACAACAAATATTTCTAAATTGGTTTCGGTCCCAGTGTGCTTGGTGATGCCCTGCCAACAATACATTATCAGGTCCCACAAGGATTTTAATTTCTAACTCCAAGAGCAAGTGGTGTGTTTGATAACTTTAATATATTTTATGTTTTGATTAGAACCTAACATATTATGAAGTGGTAATTAAATAGGAAAATGGTTTTATCAATATATTCTGTTTCTTACCTTGGCCTAGGAATGTATACATCAGTAGAACTGACACTAGACTACTCGATATGCTGCCCCCATATAATGGCTCTTGTAGTACTAAATGTGATATTGATAAAAATAAAGAAAACAGAATGCAAAAAACCAGCAGGCCGATTGATGCAAATGCTACCAGTTTGTACAGTGGGGACACATTACACTGGACTGTGTATGTGACTAAAATTATGGGTAACAGTACACAGCACCACAAACCATTGCTATTTGTCGTTCTGTAATACAACATTTAATTTTTTTTAAAGTACATAAAGTCACATAATACATTTCATAATAAACAAAAATAGCTTTATAAAGGAACAGTGCAATGTATTATTTAATTGATTAACACAAAAAATTACGCTGTATGAATATTTTTTACTAACCTTGTTTGAACCTCTGCTGCCCTCATATTTAGGGATATTTGAAAATCTATTGACCTAAAAAACTTTAAAAAAGTACTGTTCCCAAGGTTAGAAGCAAAATTATGTAATTTTTTATTCATTATTGGGTAGTTAGCCGGTACTTTCCATTTTATAGAGGATTTAGCTAGTTTTCCTTGAATTTTCTGATGTGGTGTGTTTACATTTACATCCGGTTGAAACATAAACCTTAAGTCTATGTGTATTAAAGTCTAAAATAAAGAGCACAAATCATCAGCCCCATCACTAAATTGCCCTTAAGTTTTTTGACAGACACGTAGAGTCGTAGACTGACGTTTTGTGGATTTCGTTCGGAAACATCACTGATCAGGTAATCACTACGTTTAGAAAACACTTCCAATAACGATTCATTACTATTACTACTACACTGCACGTCCTAAGCTACACTCATCAAGCTTCAACTAGAATACTACAATTAGAGATGGGTGGCTCGGAAACTTTCTATGTTTCCACCCGGAATATTGCCGGAAATTTCCCAAAATTGGGAATTTGTTTGGAATCTTTCCAAAATCATTCATTTTAATGACTAGAAATAGTCATTGATTATGTTGTGAATAACAATTAATAAAAAAAAGTTTTAGAGCAGCTATTCATCTATAGGCTGCGTTTCTATTCAGCCCACGCAGGACATAAGCTATTTGGCAGATCCTTTTTAGAAGCTTTTAACCTGTCCTGGATGCTTTTTTTAATAAACAAATCTTGCAAGTTAAATTTGATCCTCTTCCCGGTTACCAACTGAGCTGAAATTTTGCATGCAGGTGTAAATCGGATAACAATGCAAAATTATTATTATATAGAGCTGAATCTGATGATAGAACCGGAAAGTGGCCATAGGAACTCGGTAGTAGTTAAGCGTTACAATTCGAGTTTGGACTCATTTGGTTAGTCTTGACGAGAACTTTGATGCTAGATGGTAGCCAGGGTCTGATGATGGAGTTGGAAGATTGCTATAGGAACTCGGTAATTAAACCACACAACCCTACAGAGTTTGGGTTCGTATGATTCGTCTTGACAAATACTTTGGTGCTAGGTGGTAACTAGGGTCTGATGATGGAGCTGAAAGATGGCTGAACTCGGTGATTAAACGACACGACCTCATAGAGTTTAGGCGTGTATGATGTCAGGTACTTTGAACAACTTAAATATGAGTTCGCATCATTGCGTCGGCATTCCACAGGCTGGCCGCTAGCAATAGGCTTAACCAAAATTATTGCGATCAGAAAAAACACATTCTCACATTAAAAGCTGCGGCAAGGTAAAGGGCAGTCTGATCAGCGGGCTTATTCGCTAACTCTAATGACAGTTGAGAATAATGATCACCGGGTATAGTTTCCAACTTTCAACTGTCAAAACTGACATTTCGTATTCGCTAACTTCGGTGGGGAACCGTAAAATTTCAAGATGGCGTGTGGTTCAGTGATCATCACTTTGATAGGTCGATAGCCACTGAATGCCTATCGATTAACGGTATTTGGTATTCAGTAAGCTCGGTGTATATCATTAAGACGTTTAACTGTGGATCACTCAAGTCAAAGTAGAAGTTAAAATCACTATTCGACAGCAGTTATTTGTAAGTGGACAGTGTTAATCACTCTTCTAAAATTCTAACTTTATTTGTTTGAGATACACAACTTGGAGCTACCTCGCTAATTTAGTAAGTATCTTTATATACGATTGTTGAATAAAAAGTGAAGTGAAATAAATTGTTTTTGTTTTATAGAAAAAGGGGGAATTCAATCTTATTGGAATTTGTTAAGATGTCATTAGAAATTTGTATCAAATATTTTTTTAAGTAAATCATTATACAAGCCTAAATCAAGAATAAGTCATTAATAATGAACCCAGCAACTTCCTACACTCAGTAAAATTCAAGGCGTGCTCCCTTTGCTCGATACCGAGCTGACCGGCTAATCCTGGCGGTAGAGATGAATCTTACAGTTAACAGGGCCAAGAGACAACGTTCAGTAGTCTGTTCTTAATGACACCTAGTCTAAAGGGTAGGAACCAGTTAAAATATCTATTTCTTGCTTAAAACAGTGCAAAACGTATATAAACTATGTATAACGAAACTCAATCGACTAACCAATTTTTGTCATAAATAAGGAATACAGAATGACCAATTTTTATTGAGTTTATTACTTTTTAACATGCGGTTAATAGGTATAGATAATTATTATAATAATGATATGTGTTAACTTTGAACAGCAAGATTTTTTCAATTAGTTTACTAAAAATGTCTAAGTATAAAACTCACGTTTCTCTGTATTAAAGTTTTGTAATTTTATATTTAGGCAAAAATAAGGACAATGAATTTTTACTGACATCTTAATTATGAACGTTTTATAATAATGCCTATTGTGATATCAAGAATCAATCCATGGATTTTAAAGTAACCAACCAAATTTGACAAAATTTATAACGCCATACTGTTTTTATTGTATGTGTAAATAAATAACAACAAAACTGCTTAGAACCTAAGCCTTAACATTATTTTTGTGTTAAATAATTTCATATCAACAATAAAATCGAATCCACCCGTTTATTTTCCCAACGGGTGGGTTCATTGGGAATGTTCCCGAACATTTTCCTATTTTTGGGAATATACCCGGGTGGAATCTCAACTCTAACTACAATACAATACAACTAAAGCAGATCGAATACAAGGAATTAAAGATGTACTCGAATGTGCCTTCTTAAAACCTCATTTTAGCCCTTTGTCTGGTAGTAATGTTCCTTGCCTTTGGCAGACGTTCGTTGACAGCACTGAGCATTGGCGGTTCCTCTCTTTTTTAAATGTTGAAGTCATATTGTACAATGCGTCATCTTGCAAACACTCGCTGTTTAGTAAAATGCCGAAGGCATATTGTAAAATGCCTTGTCACTTGTTTAACCAAGATTCAAACGCAGTTTACAAATTTTTGCGGCAAATTGTATTATTTACTAGTTCTATGTCCTTCCACTCGTGACGCTAGTAGCACCACAAGTGGAGTACAAGTTGTATAGGTTATACTTACGTTTACGACACGTTACAAAGCTAAAGCGTCCATAGAAACCGGTGTTCGAGGGACACCCATGGAACCCGTGTATTAAATGTATAGTTTTCAATTTACAACATTTTAATACTTATTGTGTTAAGTTAAGGGTAGGTGGATTAATTTTTATTAAATCTCAATAATTCATGCTAATCAATGTTATCAATTTCAACTTTCAAACAAAAAGTTATCTACAAAATATCATAATTTTGTTAAATACTTTTATAATAGCATGTAAGAACTATCTGTAATGTGTGTTTAACTGCATCTACCTCATTATATATAGATGAATAAAGCTTAAGACATAAGACGTATTTAATTTGTCCTTAAATCATGGTTACCCTAACTTGAGAACCTTGACGAAACGTTTACGATTAGAAGCATCGTCAATTTGCCTAGTAACGCCTAGGCATTTTACACAACAGCGAGAGTTTGGAAGCAGGCAACGCCGTTTGTATAGTGACGAATTATACAATATTGCGACATATACTTTTCCTCAAAAATACTCAAAGCAAAAACGTAGTTTATTTGACCAGTGCAAAATACTACTATTAGATGTTTGTCTGTCACGCATGTCACAACGACGTCTGTCTACAATCTCTTCTGTCATCGTCATGTGTCATGGTGTGTTTCTCAAAATCTCATTCTCATTTTTTTAATCTGTGATGATTCTTCTTCGCCGCACATTGTGCCGGTCGTTAGCATAATTTGCTTTACAAATAAATTTAAATAGTTACCCTAAAATTATTCCCAATTCGAAAAGTTGCACAAAAGGTGACGAGGACCAAGCAAAATGTTGCGAAACTTGTCCAAAGTTGTGCTGACGCAAAAAGCTAAATTTACCACTGCTGCTCCAGCTCCTCACACCAACCCTGAAATTTTATATACAGGCGTAAGTAGAACTCATTGTAGAACTGTAGAACACCAGTATTCAATATTGGAGTTAGTTATTCCCATTTATGTTAGTGACTATTAAAAACCTAATCAAATAGATATCAATTTTATTTTACTAAACATTCCAACATATTTTTTAGGTTCAGCAGTGGACATCCTGTTACTGAAATGATGATACTTATGATGATTAAAATGATGTACTTGAATAATAAATTTTTTTTTTGTTTTTAGGATAAAGAATAATTTTATGTTATGGGGATTAGGAAAGTTTAAATTGTTAGAAAAAAATAAATAAATTACAAAGTAGGTGTCCAAATTTTTACAGTCTTTGTAAACCATGATCAAGATATTTTGGCCATTATTTAAAACAAGAATAAGTTTGTTTGTCACCTTTTTAATTTACAATAATAATTAGTAATAAAATCAATTTATTTCTGAAATAAGCTCTTTTACAAATCTACAATAAATGTGATTCCACAAAATATGTAAATCCTGTTAGCAGTCCCAATTTAGTTGTTCAAGCAACACAACTTTTTCTATGGGACCAATATAAAAAAAGGATTACCTTTTTTTGGTTATATGTTATCTTTTGTATCAGTAAAAGTAAAGTAAAGTTTATAAAATATAATAATTACAAGAGTGGAATACCTATGTGGAATAATATTACTATTTACTTATTTCATTGTTGATCTCATTTAACAACTGGTTTATTTAAATGTCATGACTCATCCCCTGAATAAGTTTTTTGCATTTATAGTAACACATTGTATAGTTCTTGTGTTATTATTATAGCTGTTCATCAACAATGAATGGGTGAAATCATCAGACGGGCAAACCTTCAAGACGGAGAATCCTGCTAACGGCCAGGTCATCGCTGAGGTGCAGCAGGCTGGCAAAGCTGATGTAGACAAAGCAGTCAAAGCTGCTAAGGATGCTTTTAAGTTTGTACTTTTTCTCATAAAGTTTATTTGGTATACTGTATTTATTTATAGGCCATAAATATTATTTGCCTATTAAAACAAAAATGATAGAATGCATATTTCTATTTTATTACATCTTATACTAGGTATTTGTTCTCTTTACAATTGTTAAACAATGAATCTGCACTCTGCCTTAATGAAATACATGTTTTTACATTGAATATGTTAATGAATGGAAATTTTATTCAATAGAGTTGTATGTTAGTTACATGTCTGTATTGTTAACAAATATACAGAAATATATCGTAAAATTATCATGTGTTGTGCAAAAAAAATATATTATTCATTATTAATATTGTAAATATAACAGACTGGGATCACCATGGAGGCGCATGGATGCGTCGGAGCGTGGCTACCTGATCAACAAATTGGCTGACCTCATTGAGAGAGACAGAACCTACTTGGCGGTGAGTTTTAATACTAGCTTTATCCTGGGATGTCGTCTACGTCGTAATCATCGTCGTAAAAAAAATATATACGTCGTCGGCGTCTTATCAACATTCTCAGAGACTTGTTGTAGCCTCATAGGATGGCATATATTTTAAGCTTGACCATTTTTAACTGTGAGCTAAATACAGTACGCGTCACCGAATGTTGAGCGCTGTGGCAGAGAGTGGGGATCGCGTTGCGCATCTTGATACGATCATCAGTCAGAGTTGCGTGTGCACAGACCTAAGGCTCGGTCTACACACAGCCGGAATCCGGACCATGTTAACGCGGATTCAATCCATCGCTTAAGCAATAAGGTTGTTTTTTTAATGGATTCCTGCGGATGCTAACGGATTCCGGTAGCGTATATATAATAGTATAGACCGAGTCTAACAACCAATCCCGGCCCGGCGCGGTGCAAGTGCTGTGCGCGACTAGCCAGTCACGTAATCGTAGTGGTCATCTGCGATCTCTCACCCAGCGCTCAACGTGCCTTACGTGCTCTTACGTGCCGCTATATAGTGGTAATATCCAAATACATTGCTTTTTTATTAACAATTTAAAAAAAACTATTAGTTTAATATTAGCATAATACTCAATCGACATGTTATTATGACTATGATGACCAAAGCCGAAAACGTGTGTGCTAACATATTCATTGAAATACTATTGCGAAGACAAACTATTTTGATACAATTTTTTAAAACATATTTTATAGAAACTGCTCTTAACTTAGTTTATTTTATGTAAGACTTTATAGCACAAATTTCTAATTATACCTACAACAAGTGGATGGTATGCCAAAAGTATTATCTGCCTTAAGGTTCAAGCAGAAAGTAACATAAAATCAAGGTTTAAGAACACGTTTTGCGTCGCATTATTTATACCTATCATACGCGCTCGTCCCATCTCTATATAAATGAATACAAAAAAGGTAAAACCAGTTTCATGAATACTGGGATATAATTCTAGTTCCGACGCAGGGCAGGCAACAGCTCATGTAATAAAATAGTGCTTAGGTATATCATGTTTTCGCAAGTCACGTAGGTAATAATTATCGTGAATAACATACTTAAATATCTGATCGCGTGAAGTAATAAATGCTATATCATACATAGTTTATGCCTGTCGTCGTTTATTTCAACATTTTGCACAATCTTTTTTTGCACTGTATTCTACACATGATGATAGATAGATAGATAGTCTATTCTTTTAAACTTTCATGGTCACTAACATTAGAATAGTTTGTTACGGGATTGCTACCATGTACCTTATTTTTGAGTTCCCGATATTTCATATATTATATTAGTTACTCCGTGATCATGGCGCTTGCAACAGTGCCGAAATATCGGGAACTCAAAAATAAGGTACATGGTAGCAATCCCGTAACAAACTATTCTAATGATAGATAGTCTTTATTGCACACCAAACAAAGAAGTTACAGTTGATATTTACAGAAAGATGTACAATTTAGGCGGTCTTATCGCTAAAAAGCGATCTCTTCCAGACAACCTTTAGGCAGAGGACAACTACAAAGAAAGGGGAGACTGATGCAGAGTGCTTATTGTACACATGATAAAACAAAAATAACAAACTTATTATGTAACGATTACATCGAAGCCGGCTAATCGCCGTCTTTGTGTATGATTCTGAACGTGTGTGTCATGTATGTGTGTGCAGGCAATGTCAAGACCTAAATCGCTTTTATCGTCGTTTACTCGGTTTTATCAATCTACTTTTCAATCACAGTATTTGTGGCTGCTACATATTCACCACTTAAAACATTATCATTGAAAATAGCGTAGTAAGACAAGACAAGACAATGTATCATGTTTACTTGACTTAATTTTATTTACACATACCTTTTGATATTAACATGATTCAGCAATATTAAGCTTATAATGTAGTATGTATAACAAAATGTAAGTAGTATATTATAAGAAATGCTTGTTTGAATGGTAATATTTAGAATCATCTTTTTAAATCTACAAAAATTTCCCGGTTACCAGGCTTGAAAATAGTGTAAACTGTAAGTAACAATCAGTTATCAGAATGAATTTATCGTGTTTATAAATAGCCCTACCAATTATCTATAATTATCATACACCTGCCACTTATAGAAGTAATGTTTTGAACTATTAGAGTGTAGGTATGGGGTACTTAAATATTTACACAACTTCGACGCTTCAGAAATGTATCAAGATAATAGTTGATAGAAGAATAACAAATATGTGCATGGAAATGTTTGTTATGCAATATTGTGATTTAGCTCAACATAAATTACTTCAACTACCAGCTTGTAGGTCAGTAGATACATGGCATCATATGAGTTAGTCAAAGGAATCTTCTAAGTCATCTCACAGTATTTTTTAGTGTAGATTTCGGCTTACTACACAGGGTCAGCTTACGTAAACCCTCGTAACGGCTAGTCAAGTAGGTACAGTACCCAGCATCGATGTTCAGGGCTGAGGCAAAGAGTCGGGATCGCTTTGCGCATCTTACACGAGACGATCATCGTATCAGAAACGCGTGTGCGCGAAGCCAACATAATCGTAATGATCTTTTGTGCAACTTTCGCCCAGCGCTCAACTTTTCTCTGCCGCTTGTTGTAAAACAATAGGACCAGAATCATCTCGTATAGTAGTTATAGTATATTCCCGTAAAACCGAGAACTTAGCTTAATTTGGCAATTTAGCTGAGTTCTATCAAAGTATGATCGCGAATGAGCTTCTTGACGAACGAATCGAAAGTCGTTAACGCCGACCGCTTCGAGCAATAATTTCACCTAGTAAGAAATATCGAATTGAACTCTGTTACTTTCTTCAGAGCTTAGAAACCCTCGACAATGGCAAGCCGTACACGGCGGCTTACTACGGCGACGTTGCAGCCGTGGTTAAGAACCTGCGCTACTACGCCGGCTGGGCCGACAAGAACCACGGCCGAGTGCTGCCCGCGGACGGGAAGTACTTCTCGTATACGCGCCACGAGCCCGTTGGTAAGGATATAAAATACTATCGAGCTATAATGAGGGTGGCAAATTTATTCAAATCCGTACTATCGCGGGCTCCGACGCATGACCAGTCTTAAAGCTAAAATCGCTTGCAAGTACCTCATTGCCACTCACTTCGAGCCACGCCCTACGTTAATTTATGTTTCGGGTTCAATCAAGACAATAGCGGTTTTACTTATAAACGTTGATTAAATTTACTGCTGAACAGCTTATTAAGAAATATCTTTACTCATAAACGCTAATTAAAGTTAAACTGTCAAGATAAGCAGCATCGTACCCTTGTTTAAAATTTAGTTACCGAAATGGCGTCGCAGCAACAGCTGTTTTCTGTCTAGCTAGCTGTCATCTAGGGGGTCCCGCATACAGTGATGTGTTAAACACTCTTAAAAGACATAAGAGATTTCTTAATAATGGCTGTATGGCTCTAGCCATCACCTTTCCCTTCGTGGAAAAATACAAGTACTACTCTTTGGTCTCAAGATTGATTGACAAGTGACATTGCTTTGAACATTCTTTTTTTGAATTTTTGCTTCAATTACAGTATTTTGGGTATTTCATAATGACTAGAGTCCGGTGTTGGCAGAGTAAAATAAAAATTATGGTAATTAACTAACTAACGCCTAAGTAGCGTTTATGAGTGAAAAATAGTTACGCACTACTTAAAAAGTTAAGCAGTGAATAGTTAATCAGTTACTAAGATGTTGATTAGTCGATTTTTATAAGTAAGGCCGTAGGTGTTTAGGCGCAAGCAAACAAGCTTCTATGTATCTAATTGGTTGTAGTAAAACGTAGTAAAATGCATAACCAATCAGGGCGGGGCGTTACGGCGCGATGCGCTTACACAGGAATAATTCTACAAAGTGGTAAGGCGTCTGAGCCCGCGATAGTACCGTACCCGCGGCTAAGTAAAAACTGTTTTGCGACCGGTAGTGTTCGTCATCGTCCGACCGCGCACCGTTTAGTTGTCTCCCCTCCCCCAGTGACGTCCAGATCGGCCGGTTGGAAGCGACCTGCATCCAGCGGCTTCCTGCAATCTTTAGCAGGTCGTCTAACCGCCTTGTGGATGGACGCCCTATGCGCTTGCCGTTACGTGGCCTCCATGTCAGAACCTTTCTGCCCCATTTGCCGACAGCTCTACTCCGTGCGATGTGTCCCGGTCACTGCCTCTTTAGCTTGCTAATCTTATCCGTCAACGCAAACCGCAAAGTTTAATTCTATTATCGGGTAAAAAGAAAACGATATTTTTTTAAATTGGCTTTAGTTTGTCAAATATTTATATTTGTAACTTTATTATGAAATCATGCAGGACTGATCAACCATAGATTTTGCTAATGACAAAAACGTGTATGGAAGTCACGATAAGCCACTTAATATTCCCTAGGCCCTAAAAATATCAATAAACAATTTTTATCCTTAATCGGAAACCTTTGCTAGGTGCAAGTTTATCAATTTGAAATGTTGTTTTTGGATGATGATACATAAAAAGTTGGTCAGTCATAGTTTAAACGTTGTCAATATTTTTATTAAAAAGGCTGTTATGGTTTAGTTAGATACACATTAATATCGGTTGATAACAAATTTTCGTGCGGTCGTTATAGAAACTATCAGCCGATTAAAATTTTGTAGTAAAGTAGGCACTAATAAGCCATACAACAGTACGTTTTTTTACAGCAGCTTGTACCAATCTTGCATGTCATGTTTGTATTGTAAACCTATTATAGTATCTAATCAAATTATTATTTATCTTATATAACTGATAGCATAGCTACCTTCGGTTTTGATTAGATTATGCCATTAGATCCCATGCTTACACTGGCCGCGTTCCGAATTGCGCTAAAAGCACTATTAGCACGAGTCCATATAAGTTCAGTAGGTAGGTAAAAAAACCCTATTTTATGTAATATTTGTGATCATTATATTTGGTTGGATTCGCGCTGACAGTGCTAATTGTTCAAATCGGAACGCGACCATAATTTAAATATTAAATAAAATGTCGACATTAACTGTTAGGAAATACGAGTATATGCCTATATCACTCACTATTTCTGTTCCTAGCGCTTTGGTCCCGTTTCTAGTTGGGGTAGGTACCCTTGACTGTGCCGCGCCATGTATGGGTTAATACATTTGGAGCAATTGCTATCAGATGACTGTGACCCTAAGACATGGGAACTATCCAGTTCGTGGTCGCCACTTGGGAATATACTTCCCTCTGCTTATTGCCACTTTAGAAATTCGTAGAGTATGCAAAATGAAGCAAATATTTATTTATTTACCGTCTGTTCTTAAATAATGAATTACCTATCCGTGGCACAAAATTTCTTTACTTTAGTAATCTATAAATAATGACTCATTTCATATAAGATTTGAGCCCCTTTTTTAAGACAGCTTTTCCGATAGGCTCGAAATTAGTGTTACCAAATTGGATTCAAGTCTCCTTTAAAAAGTACTTGTAAAAATATTATGACGGTGACTAAGCATTCTATGAGGGAGGCCTGTGTCCAGGAGTAGACTTGTAAGTCCTAAAAGCTGATATTGATGATGGATGATGATGTCCTCCAGGTGTGTGCGGACAGATCATCCCGTGGAACTTCCCGCTGCTGATGGCGGCGTGGAAGCTGGGCCCCGCGCTCGCCACTGGCAACACCGTCGTGCTGAAGCCGGCCGAGCAGACGCCGCTCACCGCGCTATACATCGCGCAGCTTGTTAAGGTAACATCACATAATCATCATCATCATCATCATCACCAGCCTATATCAGTCCACTGCTGGACACAGGCCTCTCCAAAAGGAGGATTTTGCCATAATCGCCTCGCTTGGCAGGCGGGTTGGCGATCGCAGTTTGGCCAATGGTGGAGAGGAGACGCTGCTGCCCGTCTTCTTGTGGCGGTTCTCCTGTAGTCGCCTCTTACGACACCCATAGGAAGAGAAGGGGTGGTGCTATTCTCTTAACGTGCCGGCACCACACGACACCTCACATAATACATTGTAGTTATACACCACACGACACGACTTATCACATAATACATTGTAGTTATACATAGTGCGATTTGTCAAGCAACGCCGACGTAGACATGCTCACGGAGCCGAAATATCGGAAAACGCTGGAACATGTCGAGCGCGAGCGTTCTCAGATCAAAGTCAAAGTCAAAGTCAAAGTCATTTATTTTTGCAAATTGGCCATTAATGGCACTTTTACATGTCCCAAATTTTTTTTTCCTACCACCGCTTCGGGACTACATATCGGCTGGTGATGAGAAGAAGCGGCGCAACAAACTCAGTCACCTTTGTCAGCCTGATTTTATAACAGGAAATACAATTACAAGATAGTGTAAGTGCGAGCTAGGCAGGTTATTAAGTCCATGCACTCTTGTCGTTCAAGTAATCTTCAACTTTGTAATATCCTTTTTCCATAAGGATTTTCTTAATGTGGTTTTTGAACTTATAAACAGGCAAGTCAACAAGAGTTTGTGGTACTTTATTAAATATTTTTATACATTTCCCCAAAAATGAATTACCTACTTTCTTTAATCTGAAGCTCGGAACGGCAAGTTTATTTTTATTTCTAGTATTATAATGATGTGAATCACATTTAAGGCTAAACGAACTAATGTTTTTTCTAACATACATAATATTATCAAAAATGTATTGTGACGCTACTGTTAATATTTTAATATCTTTAAAGACCTCCCTCAGAGAGTCGCGAGGCCCAAGACAATATATTGCACGTACAGCTCTTTTCTGCAACACGAAGATTGATTCGATGTCAGCAGCTGAGCCCCATAGCAATAGACCATACGACAATAAACTATGAAAATAACTAAAATATACTAGTCTTGCCGTTTCGACATCAGTTAAAAGCCTTATTTTCCTCACAGCATAAGCCGCTGAACTGAGCCTTCCTGACAAGGCAATTATATGGGGACCCCATTGCAGTCGGGAGTCTATAGTAATTCCCAAAAAGGTTGTTGAATCGACTGCGTCTATGTGATCGTCTGACATATTAATATGCGTACTGACCTGCCTCACATTGGGCATAGTGAATTTGATGAGCTTGGTTTTTTTTGCATTAAGTAAAAGACTGTTAGCAGTAAACCATCGTAGTACTTGAGAGAGAGCATTATTTACATCGTCAAAGGTTGCTTTACCTCTGTCAGTTTTAAAAATCAATGACGTATCATCTGCAAACAATACTATCTCACACAGATCTTTAGTAAAGTAAGGAAGGTCATTTATATATATCAGGAATAATAAAGGTCCCAATATAGAGCCCTGGGGCACACCCATGCGTAATGGAGCCCCGGATGAGTCAGTTCCATTGACATTAACTGTTTGCGTTCTATCTGTGAGGTATGACTCTAACAATTTTCCTGACTCATTTGAGACACCATAATGCCGTAATTTCATTAATAACGTTTTGTGATCTACACAATCGAAAGCCTTAGACAAATCGCAAAAAACCCCTAAAGCATCCTGCTTACTTTCAAATGCATCAAAGATATGCTTAATGAGTGCAACTCCCGCATCAGTTGTGTTTCTCCCCTTTGTGAAACCAAACTGATTCTCATGCAATAGTTTGTTTATTCTGAAGTGTGATAAGAGTTGATTGAAGATTAATTTTTCTAATATTTTACTAAGAGCTGGTAAAATTGATATCGGTCTATAGTTAGAGGGATCACTTTTATTTGATTGATTTTGCTGTACTTCATCAAATTAGGAAACGAACCTTCATCAATACACTGATTAAATATACAAGCAAGATCGCTCGCTTTCGGCTCGCTCGCTTTGTAGTGTCCCGAAAATGGTACGCCAGACTGACATCGAGAAACAGATCGATATTTAAGAAAGAAAAACATACTTTTAGCAAAAATCCCAAAAAAAGCTTCTCGAAACAAACTGATGTCAACTGTTAAGTGTTGGGAAGTGTTTTTGTCCGTCTCTGTTATATCGAGCATATACCCTATAGAGCTGCAAACGTACCATTTATCTAATTAGTAAAAAAATTTCACTGACATTATTCATCACCATTTCTGCCATTGACGTCCACTCCTGAACATAGGCCTCCCCCAATGACTTCCAGAACTCCAAGTCCGCTAATTTGAAAGTGGCATAATAGGGATGACGACTGGGTAAAGAAAATGAAATCCTATTTAGTCCGTCAGTAAGATTACCAAAAAATAATGGATTCTTTTTTTAACAAAGGTTAAGCGTTCAAAGTTTGAAGTTCGGGAGAGGGGGATCGTGCGTGACGTCACTTCTAAGTAAAAAATTGTACCTAGACGTGACGTCATGCGACATTTTAAATCAATATTTCTCTGTAATATTTTGATTGTGTGAAAAAAGAAAAAAATACGTGTCCAATACTTTTTGATAGTCTACCTAATAGACGAAAAAAAAAAGGTTCGTCGTCATCCCTACCCTATTGAATATCAACTGGATATTCAATTATGCCACTTTTAAATAGCAGACTTGGGGCCCTGATTGGCTGTTTAGAAGCGGTCTGCATCCAGTCCAATGTTTATTAAAGGTTTTTCCCCTTGTTCGTCTACTGACCGTACCGATTGCGTCGGCAGGAGGCAGGGTTCCCGGCGGGCGTGGTGAACATGCTGCCGGGCTTCGGCGACGCGGGCGCCGCGCTCGTCAACCATCCCGACGTAGACAAGATCGCCTTCACTGGTAAGCGCTTTGTCATTCATCGACTACGACGTTGGTTTGTTTTATACTCTGATAGCTGTGCTGAACTTGCTTTGTAATTTTACGTTATACGTAATTAAGTAAATTTTCTCTGCGTGTACAAAATTAGCTTAAATACGAAAATCTCGAAATAACGAGTACCTATATTATTCATTACTCTGTTTGGACGGATTAATACTTGGGACAATGGTGTTTTAATGGTTTAATACAATGCGCATGTGTTAGCATATTTATCTATGTTGCCACTCATCTATTCAAGTTGTAACCGGAACTAAATCCCACTATTACAGCACCTTTAAGCCTTTAACGCATAACTGTTTCTATAAGAAACCATAAGTATTACAAACGCATAAATCCGCACGACCTTTCGTCCAGCCGGTTTTCGCTCCAATCGGCTTGGCTACGGCATATTGCGTCGGTTTAATATTGTAACTTCTCGTATCCCCTTAATGCAGGCGTAGAACTGAGACAATGCTGCTAGCTGAACAAGAAGTCTGCCTAAAACAACAATACAGAAACATCGAGCGGGTTTCGCTGGTTCGGTGCGGCTGGCCGTATGCCGTCCAGACCTTTCAATCTCCCTAAAACAACACTCAAGTTCCTCAAGCTCTTTTCGCTCGTTCCCCCAGGCTCAACGGAAGTGGGAAAGTTAATCCAGCGCGGCGCAGCCGACACGATCAAGCGCGTGACGCTGGAGCTGGGCGGCAAGTCGCCTAACATTATCTTCTCGGACGTAGACCTCGACAAGGCGGTAGAGGCCGCGCACATGGCGCTGTTCTACAACATGGGCCAGTGCTGCTGCGCCGGTGAGTGGCAAGATATTAATATACTGTCGCAGGTGTAGCTTATGGAGGCTGTAACTAGGATTTTGCTTTTGAAGGATATAACTTTTGGAAGGGGATATTCTTTAAAATTGTTGCCACTAATACTAGCACTCTGGTGTCAAGTCCGAATTCATTGTGGAGGAGGTCTAATTTATTTGGATGAGAATCTATACTGAACTAACAATAGTATGTGTTGCCCTAGTGGCATTACGGTGTTTTGTGCCACTGGGTTATCTATAACATGATATTTTTACTTCAATCACGCGTAATGGCACACATAATATATAACATTACGTTATTAGATTAAAATAAATAAAAAAATATGAAAAAAGTTACTAATTATCTTGAAAACTTGCAAACCTGGTGACAACGCTGCTACTAAATATCATAATCGATGGACCTAAATAATGATAAATCATTCAAAAATTACCCAGCATATTCGCGCGTTAGCCCAGCGAGCGAGCCTATATTTGCAATGCCCTGTGTTATAAACTTATAATTTACCCGAAACCATGTAAAGCGCCATCTATGGGTTTTATTCAAAGCATATTGGTCCGGCGCAGCTTGGTTCAGATCGTGGACTTCGTGGTTCTATCACACTAACATAGATGGCGCTACAATACTAGAAACTGCATTCTGGTAGGATAAGGTAAAACAGTACTGTAACCTTTTAGTTTTTTTTCACTTTTGCTTTCCTACAAGAAAATGTTTCTTCTCAACACGCTGATATGTTATCCCCGCTCCCCTCAGGCTCGCGCACGTTCGTAGAAGACAAGATCTACGACAAGTTCGTGGAGCTGTCGGCCGCGCGCGCGCAGCGTCGCGTCGTGGGGGACCCCTTCGATCCCCGGACGGAGCAGGGGCCGCAGGTTAATACTTTTTATGTTTTTAACATCCGCTCATTATCAGAATCATTTATTTCGCCTAAAAGTAGTACAAGAATGCTACATTTTGATTTAGTTTTAGACTCGAAAAATATGATTGCTTTGCTTTTGTTTTCACAAACAGGGTGTCCTATTCTGTAAGTACATCCCGTTTAGTTATTTCAACAAAAACACCAATTATATGGCATTAAAATCAGCACACCTTGTATTTTAATGCTATTAATATATTTACGGTCGGATTACAAAAATTGATGCTTGTACGATTTTGAAGAAAGGATATTTTATATTTTAAGTACGGCAATCATAAGCGCCAGTTATTAGGTTCGGTCCGGTTTGTGAATAATGATGTATAGAGACTAAATAATTTCCATGTAATTATATGCTATAAATATTTAAAATCGTTTGGCGCATATTTGATTTATCATTATCATCTCAGCCTATTACTAGACGTACTTAAGTTTTCCTCAAAGAAAACAATCTACTGCTTTTTTGACGATCTCCGTACCCGAGAGGCGAGTATGCCGGACTACATATGGCGTCGCCATCTCTGAAGTTCTAATTTCGATCCCCGGTTGGGTCAATGTAGGAAAAATATTTCTATATTGGTTCGTGTGGGTGACGCGGTACCGTCGTCGATTCTGATTTCTATAACAAGTGCTTTAGCTACTTACCTTAGGATCGGAGCAATGTGTATGATTAAAACTTATACTAACGGGTCTAAGCGCGACGTACTATAGGATGTAGTAGTATTGATACTACTTATATTTCCCACTACCACCAGTCCCCTTGTGACCACGACCGTAGCATCACGGTCGAAACGTAAGTAGTATCAATACTACTACATACTATAGTACGTCGCGTTTAGACCTGTTAGTATAAGTTTTAGTTATAATGCAACGCGAAAGTTTAAAATATTATAATGTGTATGATGTTGTCAAATATTTATGTATTTATTCATTTTTACCCAGTCACTGCCGTTTTTATCACCAGCCCATATCAGTCCACTGCAGGACACAGACCTCTCCAAAAGGAGGATTTTGCCATAATCGCCACGCTCGGCAGGCGGGTTGGCGATCGCAGTTTTTTATTGTTTGATTATTAATTGTTTCAGATCGACAGCGAGCAGCACACCAAGATCCTCAGCCTGATCGAGAGCGGCACGCGGCAGGGCGCGCGGCTGGCGGCGGGCGGCGCGCGCGTCGGCGACGCGGGCTACTTCGTGCAGCCCACTGTGTTCACCGACGTCACCGACGATATGGACATCGCTAAGACTGAGGTAGATTTCCCTGTAGGATCTCAAGCCTGACCGAGTGGCACACGGCTTCGTGGAGCCCACTGTTACCAAAGTAACTGATGTTATGAACACCGCCAAGACTGAGGTACGTGATACAGCGAGACATAACAGGATCCTAAGCCTGATCGAGAGCGGCAGAGGCGGGGCGCGCGCGCGGAAGACGAGGGCTACTTCGTGCAGCCCACTGTGTTCACCGACGTCACCGACGATATGGACATCGCTAAGACTGAGGTAGATTTCCCTGTAGGATCTCAAGCCTGACCGAGTGGCACACGGCTTCGTGGAGCCCACTGTTACCAAAGTAACTGATGTTATGAACACCGCCAAGACTGAGGTACGTGATACAGCGAGACATAACAGGATCCTAAGCCTGATCGAGAGCGGCAGAGGCGGGGCGCGCGCGCGGAAGACGAGGGCTACTTCGTGCAGCCCACTGTGTTCACCGACGTCACCGACGATATGGACATCGCTAAGACTGAGGTAGATTTCCCTGTAGGATCTCAAGCCTGACCGAGTGGCACACGGCTTCGTGGAGCCCACTGTTACCAAAGTAACTGATGTTATGAACACCGCCAAGACTGAGGTACGTGATACAGCGAGACATAACAGGATCCTAAGCCTGATCGAGAGCGGCAGAGGCGGGGCGCGCGCGCGGAAGACGAGGGCTACTTCGTGCAGCCCACTGTGTTCACCGACGTCACCGACGATATGGACATCGCTAAGACTGAGGTAGATTTCCCTGTAGGATCTCAAGCCTGACCGAGTGGCACACGGCTTCGTGGAGCCCACTGTTACCAAAGTAACTGATGTTATGAACACCGCCAAGACTGAGGTACGTGATACAGCGAGACATAACAGGATCCTAAGCCTGATCGAGAGCGGCAGAGGCGGGGCGCGCGCGCGGAAGACGAGGGCTACTTCGTGCAGCCCACTGTGTTCACCGACGTCACCGACGATATGGACATCGCTAAGACTGAGGTAGATTTCCCTGTAGGATCTCAAGCCTGACCGAGTGGCACACGGCTTCGTGGAGCCCACTGTTACCAAAGTAACTGATGTTATGAACACCGCCAAGACTGAGGTACGTGATACAGCGAGACATAACAGGATCCTAAGCCTGATCGAGAGCGGCAGAGGCGGGGCGCGCGCGCGGAAGACGAGGGCTACTTCGTGCAGCCCACTGTGTTCACCGACGTCACCGACGATATGGACATCGCTAAGACTGAGGTAGATTTCCCTGTAGGATCTCAAGCCTGACCGAGTGGCACACGGCTTCGTGGAGCCCACTGTTACCAAAGTAACTGATGTTATGAACACCGCCAAGACTGAGGTACGTGATACAGCGAGACATAACAGGATCCTAAGCCTGATCGAGAGCGGCAGAGGCGGGGCGCGCGCGCGGAAGACGAGGGCTACTTCGTGCAGCCCACTGTGTTCACCGACGTCACCGACGATATGGACATCGCTAAGACTGAGGTAGATTTCCCTGTAGGATCTCAAGCCTGACCGAGTGGCACACGGCTTCGTGGAGCCCACTGTTACCAAAGTAACTGATGTTATGAACACCGCCAAGACTGAGGTACGTGATACAGCGAGACATAACAGGATCCTAAGCCTGATCGAGAGCGGCAGAGGCGGGGCGCGCGCGCGGAAGACGAGGGCTACTTCGTGCAGCCCACTGTGTTCACCGACGTCACCGACGATATGGACATCGCTAAGACTGAGGTAGATTTCCCTGTAGGATCTCAAGCCTGACCGAGTGGCACACGGCTTCGTGGAGCCCACTGTTACCAAAGTAACTGATGTTATGAACACCGCCAAGACTGAGGTACGTGATACAGCGAGACATAACAGGATCCTAAGCCTGATCGAGAGCGGCAGAGGCGGGGCGCGCGCGCGGAAGACGAGGGCTACTTCGTGCAGCCCACTGTGTTCACCGACGTCACCGACGATATGGACATCGCTAAGACTGAGGTAGATTTCCCTGTAGGATCTCAAGCCTGACCGAGTGGCACACGGCTTCGTGGAGCCCACTGTTACCAAAGTAACTGATGTTATGAACACCGCCAAGACTGAGGTACGTGATACAGCGAGACATAACAGGATCCTAAGCCTGATCGAGAGCGGCAGAGGCGGGGCGCGCGCGCGGAAGACGAGGGCTACTTCGTGCAGCCCACTGTGTTCACCGACGTCACCGACGATATGGACATCGCTAAGACTGAGGTAGATTTCCCTGTAGGATCTCAAGCCTGACCGAGTGGCACACGGCTTCGTGGAGCCCACTGTTACCAAAGTAACTGATGTTATGAACACCGCCAAGACTGAGGTACGTGATACAGCGAGACATAACAGGATCCTAAGCCTGATCGAGAGCGGCAGAGGCGGGGCGCGCGCGCGGAAGACGAGGGCTACTTCGTGCAGCCCACTGTGTTCACCGACGTCACCGACGATATGGACATCGCTAAGACTGAGGTAGATTTCCCTGTAGGATCTCAAGCCTGACCGAGTGGCACACGGCTTCGTGGAGCCCACTGTTACCAAAGTAACTGATGTTATGAACACCGCCAAGACTGAGGTACGTGATACAGCGAGACATAACAGGATCCTAAGCCTGATCGAGAGCGGCAGAGGCGGGGCGCGCGCGCGGAAGACGAGGGCTACTTCGTGCAGCCCACTGTGTTCACCGACGTCACCGACGATATGGACATCGCTAAGACTGAGGTAGATTTCCCTGTAGGATCTCAAGCCTGACCGAGTGGCACACGGCTTCGTGGAGCCCACTGTTACCAAAGTAACTGATGTTATGAACACCGCCAAGACTGAGGTACGTGATACAGCGAGACATAACAGGATCCTAAGCCTGATCGAGAGCGGCAGAGGCGGGGCGCGCGCGCGGAAGACGAGGGCTACTTCGTGCAGCCCACTGTGTTCACCGACGTCACCGACGATATGGACATCGCTAAGACTGAGGTAGATTTCCCTGTAGGATCTCAAGCCTGACCGAGTGGCACACGGCTTCGTGGAGCCCACTGTTACCAAAGTAACTGATGTTATGAACACCGCCAAGACTGAGGTACGTGATACAGCGAGACATAACAGGATCCTAAGCCTGATCGAGAGCGGCAGAGGCGGGGCGCGCGCGCGGAAGACGAGGGCTACTTCGTGCAGCCCACTGTGTTCACCGACGTCACCGACGATATGGACATCGCTAAGACTGAGGTAGATTTCCCTGTAGGATCTCAAGCCTGACCGAGTGGCACACGGCTTCGTGGAGCCCACTGTTACCAAAGTAACTGATGTTATGAACACCGCCAAGACTGAGGTACGTGATACAGCGAGACATAACAGGATCCTAAGCCTGATCGAGAGCGGCAGAGGCGGGGCGCGCGCGCGGAAGACGAGGGCTACTTCGTGCAGCCCACTGTGTTCACCGACGTCACCGACGATATGGACATCGCTAAGACTGAGGTAGATTTCCCTGTAGGATCTCAAGCCTGACCGAGTGGCACACGGCTTCGTGGAGCCCACTGTTACCAAAGTAACTGATGTTATGAACACCGCCAAGACTGAGGTACGTGATACAGCGAGACATAACAGGATCCTAAGCCTGATCGAGAGCGGCAGAGGCGGGGCGCGCGCGCGGAAGACGAGGGCTACTTCGTGCAGCCCACTGTGTTCACCGACGTCACCGACGATATGGACATCGCTAAGACTGAGGTAGATTTCCCTGTAGGATCTCAAGCCTGACCGAGTGGCACACGGCTTCGTGGAGCCCACTGTTACCAAAGTAACTGATGTTATGAACACCGCCAAGACTGAGGTACGTGATACAGCGAGACATAACAGGATCCTAAGCCTGATCGAGAGCGGCAGAGGCGGGGCGCGCGCGCGGAAGACGAGGGCTACTTCGTGCAGCCCACTGTGTTCACCGACGTCACCGACGATATGGACATCGCTAAGACTGAGGTAGATTTCCCTGTAGGATCTCAAGCCTGACCGAGTGGCACACGGCTTCGTGGAGCCCACTGTTACCAAAGTAACTGATGTTATGAACACCGCCAAGACTGAGGTACGTGATACAGCGAGACATAACAGGATCCTAAGCCTGATCGAGAGCGGCAGAGGCGGGGCGCGCGCGCGGAAGACGAGGGCTACTTCGTGCAGCCCACTGTGTTCACCGACGTCACCGACGATATGGACATCGCTAAGACTGAGGTAGATTTCCCTGTAGGATCTCAAGCCTGACCGAGTGGCACACGGCTTCGTGGAGCCCACTGTTACCAAAGTAACTGATGTTATGAACACCGCCAAGACTGAGGTACGTGATACAGCGAGACATAACAGGATCCTAAGCCTGATCGAGAGCGGCAGAGGCGGGGCGCGCGCGCGGAAGACGAGGGCTACTTCGTGCAGCCCACTGTGTTCACCGACGTCACCGACGATATGGACATCGCTAAGACTGAGGTAGATTTCCCTGTAGGATCTCAAGCCTGACCGAGTGGCACACGGCTTCGTGGAGCCCACTGTTACCAAAGTAACTGATGTTATGAACACCGCCAAGACTGAGGTACGTGATACAGCGAGACATAACAGGATCCTAAGCCTGATCGAGAGCGGCAGAGGCGGGGCGCGCGCGCGGAAGACGAGGGCTACTTCGTGCAGCCCACTGTGTTCACCGACGTCACCGACGATATGGACATCGCTAAGACTGAGGTAGATTTCCCTGTAGGATCTCAAGCCTGACCGAGTGGCACACGGCTTCGTGGAGCCCACTGTTACCAAAGTAACTGATGTTATGAACACCGCCAAGACTGAGGTACGTGATACAGCGAGACATAACAGGATCCTAAGCCTGATCGAGAGCGGCAGAGGCGGGGCGCGCGCGCGGAAGACGAGGGCTACTTCGTGCAGCCCACTGTGTTCACCGACGTCACCGACGATATGGACATCGCTAAGACTGAGGTAGATTTCCCTGTAGGATCTCAAGCCTGACCGAGTGGCACACGGCTTCGTGGAGCCCACTGTTACCAAAGTAACTGATGTTATGAACACCGCCAAGACTGAGGTACGTGATACAGCGAGACATAACAGGATCCTAAGCCTGATCGAGAGCGGCAGAGGCGGGGCGCGCGCGCGGAAGACGAGGGCTACTTCGTGCAGCCCACTGTGTTCACCGACGTCACCGACGATATGGACATCGCTAAGACTGAGGTAGATTTCCCTGTAGGATCTCAAGCCTGACCGAGTGGCACACGGCTTCGTGGAGCCCACTGTTACCAAAGTAACTGATGTTATGAACACCGCCAAGACTGAGGTACGTGATACAGCGAGACATAACAGGATCCTAAGCCTGATCGAGAGCGGCAGAGGCGGGGCGCGCGCGCGGAAGACGAGGGCTACTTCGTGCAGCCCACTGTGTTCACCGACGTCACCGACGATATGGACATCGCTAAGACTGAGGTAGATTTCCCTGTAGGATCTCAAGCCTGACCGAGTGGCACACGGCTTCGTGGAGCCCACTGTTACCAAAGTAACTGATGTTATGAACACCGCCAAGACTGAGGTACGTGATACAGCGAGACATAACAGGATCCTAAGCCTGATCGAGAGCGGCAGAGGCGGGGCGCGCGCGCGGAAGACGAGGGCTACTTCGTGCAGCCCACTGTGTTCACCGACGTCACCGACGATATGGACATCGCTAAGACTGAGGTAGATTTCCCTGTAGGATCTCAAGCCTGACCGAGTGGCACACGGCTTCGTGGAGCCCACTGTTACCAAAGTAACTGATGTTATGAACACCGCCAAGACTGAGGTACGTGATACAGCGAGACATAACAGGATCCTAAGCCTGATCGAGAGCGGCAGAGGCGGGGCGCGCGCGCGGAAGACGAGGGCTACTTCGTGCAGCCCACTGTGTTCACCGACGTCACCGACGATATGGACATCGCTAAGACTGAGGTAGATTTCCCTGTAGGATCTCAAGCCTGACCGAGTGGCACACGGCTTCGTGGAGCCCACTGTTACCAAAGTAACTGATGTTATGAACACCGCCAAGACTGAGGTACGTGATACAGCGAGACATAACAGGATCCTAAGCCTGATCGAGAGCGGCAGAGGCGGGGCGCGCGCGCGGAAGACGAGGGCTACTTCGTGCAGCCCACTGTGTTCACCGACGTCACCGACGATATGGACATCGCTAAGACTGAGGTAGATTTCCCTGTAGGATCTCAAGCCTGACCGAGTGGCACACGGCTTCGTGGAGCCCACTGTTACCAAAGTAACTGATGTTATGAACACCGCCAAGACTGAGGTACGTGATACAGCGAGACATAACAGGATCCTAAGCCTGATCGAGAGCGGCAGAGGCGGGGCGCGCGCGCGGAAGACGAGGGCTACTTCGTGCAGCCCACTGTGTTCACCGACGTCACCGACGATATGGACATCGCTAAGACTGAGGTAGATTTCCCTGTAGGATCTCAAGCCTGACCGAGTGGCACACGGCTTCGTGGAGCCCACTGTTACCAAAGTAACTGATGTTATGAACACCGCCAAGACTGAGGTACGTGATACAGCGAGACATAACAGGATCCTAAGCCTGATCGAGAGCGGCAGAGGCGGGGCGCGCGCGCGGAAGACGAGGGCTACTTCGTGCAGCCCACTGTGTTCACCGACGTCACCGACGATATGGACATCGCTAAGACTGAGGTAGATTTCCCTGTAGGATCTCAAGCCTGACCGAGTGGCACACGGCTTCGTGGAGCCCACTGTTACCAAAGTAACTGATGTTATGAACACCGCCAAGACTGAGGTACGTGATACAGCGAGACATAACAGGATCCTAAGCCTGATCGAGAGCGGCAGAGGCGGGGCGCGCGCGCGGAAGACGAGGGCTACTTCGTGCAGCCCACTGTGTTCACCGACGTCACCGACGATATGGACATCGCTAAGACTGAGGTAGATTTCCCTGTAGGATCTCAAGCCTGACCGAGTGGCACACGGCTTCGTGGAGCCCACTGTTACCAAAGTAACTGATGTTATGAACACCGCCAAGACTGAGGTACGTGATACAGCGAGACATAACAGGATCCTAAGCCTGATCGAGAGCGGCAGAGGCGGGGCGCGCGCGCGGAAGACGAGGGCTACTTCGTGCAGCCCACTGTGTTCACCGACGTCACCGACGATATGGACATCGCTAAGACTGAGGTAGATTTCCCTGTAGGATCTCAAGCCTGACCGAGTGGCACACGGCTTCGTGGAGCCCACTGTTACCAAAGTAACTGATGTTATGAACACCGCCAAGACTGAGGTACGTGATACAGCGAGACATAACAGGATCCTAAGCCTGATCGAGAGCGGCAGAGGCGGGGCGCGCGCGCGGAAGACGAGGGCTACTTCGTGCAGCCCACTGTGTTCACCGACGTCACCGACGATATGGACATCGCTAAGACTGAGGTAGATTTCCCTGTAGGATCTCAAGCCTGACCGAGTGGCACACGGCTTCGTGGAGCCCACTGTTACCAAAGTAACTGATGTTATGAACACCGCCAAGACTGAGGTACGTGATACAGCGAGACATAACAGGATCCTAAGCCTGATCGAGAGCGGCAGAGGCGGGGCGCGCGCGCGGAAGACGAGGGCTACTTCGTGCAGCCCACTGTGTTCACCGACGTCACCGACGATATGGACATCGCTAAGACTGAGGTAGATTTCCCTGTAGGATCTCAAGCCTGACCGAGTGGCACACGGCTTCGTGGAGCCCACTGTTACCAAAGTAACTGATGTTATGAACACCGCCAAGACTGAGGTACGTGATACAGCGAGACATAACAGGATCCTAAGCCTGATCGAGAGCGGCAGAGGCGGGGCGCGCGCGCGGAAGACGAGGGCTACTTCGTGCAGCCCACTGTGTTCACCGACGTCACCGACGATATGGACATCGCTAAGACTGAGGTAGATTTCCCTGTAGGATCTCAAGCCTGACCGAGTGGCACACGGCTTCGTGGAGCCCACTGTTACCAAAGTAACTGATGTTATGAACACCGCCAAGACTGAGGTACGTGATACAGCGAGACATAACAGGATCCTAAGCCTGATCGAGAGCGGCAGAGGCGGGGCGCGCGCGCGGAAGACGAGGGCTACTTCGTGCAGCCCACTGTGTTCACCGACGTCACCGACGATATGGACATCGCTAAGACTGAGGTAGATTTCCCTGTAGGATCTCAAGCCTGACCGAGTGGCACACGGCTTCGTGGAGCCCACTGTTACCAAAGTAACTGATGTTATGAACACCGCCAAGACTGAGGTACGTGATACAGCGAGACATAACAGGATCCTAAGCCTGATCGAGAGCGGCAGAGGCGGGGCGCGCGCGCGGAAGACGAGGGCTACTTCGTGCAGCCCACTGTGTTCACCGACGTCACCGACGATATGGACATCGCTAAGACTGAGGTAGATTTCCCTGTAGGATCTCAAGCCTGACCGAGTGGCACACGGCTTCGTGGAGCCCACTGTTACCAAAGTAACTGATGTTATGAACACCGCCAAGACTGAGGTACGTGATACAGCGAGACATAACAGGATCCTAAGCCTGATCGAGAGCGGCAGAGGCGGGGCGCGCGCGCGGAAGACGAGGGCTACTTCGTGCAGCCCACTGTGTTCACCGACGTCACCGACGATATGGACATCGCTAAGACTGAGGTAGATTTCCCTGTAGGATCTCAAGCCTGACCGAGTGGCACACGGCTTCGTGGAGCCCACTGTTACCAAAGTAACTGATGTTATGAACACCGCCAAGACTGAGGTACGTGATACAGCGAGACATAACAGGATCCTAAGCCTGATCGAGAGCGGCAGAGGCGGGGCGCGCGCGCGGAAGACGAGGGCTACTTCGTGCAGCCCACTGTGTTCACCGACGTCACCGACGATATGGACATCGCTAAGACTGAGGTAGATTTCCCTGTAGGATCTCAAGCCTGACCGAGTGGCACACGGCTTCGTGGAGCCCACTGTTACCAAAGTAACTGATGTTATGAACACCGCCAAGACTGAGGTACGTGATACAGCGAGACATAACAGGATCCTAAGCCTGATCGAGAGCGGCAGAGGCGGGGCGCGCGCGCGGAAGACGAGGGCTACTTCGTGCAGCCCACTGTGTTCACCGACGTCACCGACGATATGGACATCGCTAAGACTGAGGTAGATTTCCCTGTAGGATCTCAAGCCTGACCGAGTGGCACACGGCTTCGTGGAGCCCACTGTTACCAAAGTAACTGATGTTATGAACACCGCCAAGACTGAGGTACGTGATACAGCGAGACATAACAGGATCCTAAGCCTGATCGAGAGCGGCAGAGGCGGGGCGCGCGCGCGGAAGACGAGGGCTACTTCGTGCAGCCCACTGTGTTCACCGACGTCACCGACGATATGGACATCGCTAAGACTGAGGTAGATTTCCCTGTAGGATCTCAAGCCTGACCGAGTGGCACACGGCTTCGTGGAGCCCACTGTTACCAAAGTAACTGATGTTATGAACACCGCCAAGACTGAGGTACGTGATACAGCGAGACATAACAGGATCCTAAGCCTGATCGAGAGCGGCAGAGGCGGGGCGCGCGCGCGGAAGACGAGGGCTACTTCGTGCAGCCCACTGTGTTCACCGACGTCACCGACGATATGGACATCGCTAAGACTGAGGTAGATTTCCCTGTAGGATCTCAAGCCTGACCGAGTGGCACACGGCTTCGTGGAGCCCACTGTTACCAAAGTAACTGATGTTATGAACACCGCCAAGACTGAGGTACGTGATACAGCGAGACATAACAGGATCCTAAGCCTGATCGAGAGCGGCAGAGGCGGGGCGCGCGCGCGGAAGACGAGGGCTACTTCGTGCAGCCCACTGTGTTCACCGACGTCACCGACGATATGGACATCGCTAAGACTGAGGTAGATTTCCCTGTAGGATCTCAAGCCTGACCGAGTGGCACACGGCTTCGTGGAGCCCACTGTTACCAAAGTAACTGATGTTATGAACACCGCCAAGACTGAGGTACGTGATACAGCGAGACATAACAGGATCCTAAGCCTGATCGAGAGCGGCAGAGGCGGGGCGCGCGCGCGGAAGACGAGGGCTACTTCGTGCAGCCCACTGTGTTCACCGACGTCACCGACGATATGGACATCGCTAAGACTGAGGTAGATTTCCCTGTAGGATCTCAAGCCTGACCGAGTGGCACACGGCTTCGTGGAGCCCACTGTTACCAAAGTAACTGATGTTATGAACACCGCCAAGACTGAGGTACGTGATACAGCGAGACATAACAGGATCCTAAGCCTGATCGAGAGCGGCAGAGGCGGGGCGCGCGCGCGGAAGACGAGGGCTACTTCGTGCAGCCCACTGTGTTCACCGACGTCACCGACGATATGGACATCGCTAAGACTGAGGTAGATTTCCCTGTAGGATCTCAAGCCTGACCGAGTGGCACACGGCTTCGTGGAGCCCACTGTTACCAAAGTAACTGATGTTATGAACACCGCCAAGACTGAGGTACGTGATACAGCGAGACATAACAGGATCCTAAGCCTGATCGAGAGCGGCAGAGGCGGGGCGCGCGCGCGGAAGACGAGGGCTACTTCGTGCAGCCCACTGTGTTCACCGACGTCACCGACGATATGGACATCGCTAAGACTGAGGTAGATTTCCCTGTAGGATCTCAAGCCTGACCGAGTGGCACACGGCTTCGTGGAGCCCACTGTTACCAAAGTAACTGATGTTATGAACACCGCCAAGACTGAGGTACGTGATACAGCGAGACATAACAGGATCCTAAGCCTGATCGAGAGCGGCAGAGGCGGGGCGCGCGCGCGGAAGACGAGGGCTACTTCGTGCAGCCCACTGTGTTCACCGACGTCACCGACGATATGGACATCGCTAAGACTGAGGTAGATTTCCCTGTAGGATCTCAAGCCTGACCGAGTGGCACACGGCTTCGTGGAGCCCACTGTTACCAAAGTAACTGATGATATGAATACCGCGAAGACTGAGGTACGTGATACAGCGAGACATAGCAGGATCCTGAGCCTGATCGAGAGCGGCAAGTACAGCCCACTGTGTTCACTGACGATATGGATCGCTAAGACTGAGGTTGATTTCCCTGTAGGTACTCAAGCCTGACCGAGTGGCAAACGGTACACCACACGGCTTCGTGGAGCCGACTGTCTTTACCATCGTTACCGGTGATATGAACACCGCCAACACTGAGATACGTGACGCAGCAAGATCCTAAGCCTGGTCTAGATCTGCAAGCGTGTAGCTGACTGTCTTCACTGATGACATGGATATCGCTAAGACTGAGGTAGACTTTACTGTAGGATCCCGAGCCTGATCCAGAGCGGCAAACGGTATACCGTGTTCTATAGCATGCAGCTTCTTGGAGCAGACTGTCTTCAATGACGACATGGGACATCGCCAAGACTGAGGTAGGTAGAAGAACCTGGAAGCGTATTTTTGAAGCATTCATACACACGAATACGATTTGTGTGCGAACTCTATTTCTATTGCTCCCGATTTTTCGCATTTTTGAATCGCTGCAAAAACTTATTGATTTTAAAAACCGGCAAAAATGCAAGGATTTTCATAAAAACTCTAATGGCGAAAATATTGGAATCGAACCAACCGATTCTGACAAGACTTGCCATGCATAAGCAAGTCAGGCTAGTCTAAAAAGTACAAATTGCAATCTAAGTGAGATTGCCATTAGTATACAATTCTTCTAGTCTTTGTTTTGGTTGCCCCTATAGGTTCCAATCACGTAAACATAGTCGGACTCGGGCAAGAAGGGTTCCGTACCATCATCTATAAAAACGGCAAAAAAATCACGTTTGTTGTATGGGAGCCCCATTAAATAATTATTTTATTCTGTTTTTTAGTATTTGTTGTTATAGCAGCAACAGAAATAGATCATCTGTCAAAATTTTAACTGGGTGACTACTACGGTTCATGAGATACATACAGCCTGGTGACAGACAGACAGACAGACAAACGGACAGCGGAGCCTTAGTACTAAGGTCCCGTTCTACCCTTTGGGTACGGAACCCTAAAAACTTTGAAATAATGCATAAATCACGAACGTGATTTTAATTTTTAAATGGGAAAGTTTTTTTTCGACTCGACGAGTTTTCTATGGAAAAAGTTGTAGTCTTTTACCCATACCTGCTGCCTATCTTTCTTCATTGATGAATGAAAAGAGCAGGTAGGCATCATTTTAATCCCATAATTGAAAATATTACAATCGTCGAGAATTGACAATATCTACTCTAGAGAACAGCACTACTATATTATTCTTTTTGTCACCACTATACGTGACACATTCCCGTTTGCAGATCTTCGGTCCGGTGCAGCAGATAATAAAGTTCTCGTCGATCGACGAGGTGGTGGAGCGCGCCAACAAGACCGAGTACGGGCTGGCCGCCGCCGTCTTCAGCAACGACCTCGACAGGGTCAACTACCTTGTGCAGGTACACAATATTCTATTTTACCTTCCTCTACGTAAAGCAGGGTTTCTTCTTAACCTATGGACCGGAACCACTACTACCCATACCTCAGGCCCAAATTAAAACGTGGCTGCGCGAAAGAAACAGAGAAACACACCAAACACAATGGATGAACAATGTAGGATGCAGGCAAACAAAAGATGCGATTCCGGTAGCATCAAAAACGCTTGCCCGCAACCTCATCAGACTAAACAGGGACAAACTTCGCAGGGTTATGGGTCTCCAATCACCCGGATCTCACCCGGAATCCTTCAGGAGCCTGAAAAGGCTGCTGACCTTCTGGGAGGACCTGGGTTGGTTGGAGTAGGGGAAGGATGTAGCACGCACAATGGCCCAATAAAGAGGCTAAGTGCGGAAACCTCCCAGCTAAAACAAACAAACCTATTATGACCCATGGATAACCTAAGCTTCTGTGTATACGATGCCGCCATCGCGGCGCCGCTTCGTTTCATTATACCCTTATACGGTTGTTGGTAATAGATTGCTAGCTAGTTCTCATATATCTAATATGTGGCAGATCTCAAAAACCAAGCTTTTAAATTTTTTCGCTCGTCTTTATACAGGTTGACTTTTTTATCACCATCCAAACCTTTAAGAATACTCCCGTGATGCAAACGAACAACTCTTTCTATTGGATCAACTCTCTAACTGCAAAAAAAAAAAAACTGCTGTTTCATACATTTATGTCAAACGAATATTGATATTTTGTACGGAACAGCAGATTTTTTTTTGCAGTTAGAGAATAAAGTTTGAATGGTGATAAAAAGTCAACCTGCGTATTTCCAAATTTTTGTTCCATAGCACTTCTCTTTCCTGTTCTAGACTTACGAACAATTCGTAATTGTAATTTTCCATTTAAGCTTATTTACTAAGGCACATAAGTATGAAGCTATGGTTAAGTTGTTGGTGAACGACATCTCGGAAGTCCCTGGAACACCCAGTGTTCCGAGATCGTGTTTGTGAGCGATGTCTATGTATTTGTCAAAAATTTCTATTATTGTTTTCTTCCTTTTTTATCCACATTATTGGGTAACGGGCATTGAAGGAGAGGAGGAGCATGCCAAACCTAACAGTGCGTGTCAAAGAGGTGAATAAAGTAAGAAAGGGGTGAAGGCGTTATAGAATGATGTTTTTTTGCGTGACGTAATATGTAGTATACTTTATCCTATACCTATGTTAATAATTATGGAATACAACCTTATAATAATAACAATTATTCTCTTTAAAATAGTACATAATTTATTACAAGCTTAACATGCTTAAACGGAGATTCCAGAATTATATGTATGTAGGGATCGCAGCTTAGATCGGAACCTCGGTTTATTCGGGGCTTAGCAGCACCAGCACAACTTTCTACTCCAACTCTTCGTATGACAATCTCCGTAAAACAATAGAAAAACGTCCGTCATCATATTCAAATCCGCATTCGTTCATCCTCTCGCTTACTCAGTCTTCCTTCTCTTACATACAACTAACGTTCCATTCCAAACATCCCACATGTATGTGATATTTATAAGTATCTGAAATAAATAATTAAACGTCACTCAGCGAGCTATGGAAAGGTCGATGCTTGGGATTTCCTTAAGGGATAAAATCCGAAACGAAATCATCAGGCAAAAGACCAAAGTAACGGACATAGTCTAAAAATGTAGCAAGCTTAAGTGGCAGTGGGCTGGCCACATCTGTCGCAGAACCGATAAAAGGTGGAGCAAACGGGTTCTCGAGTGGAGACCACGCCTTGGCAAACGTAGTGTAGGACGCCCGATGGACTGACGACCTTAGGAAGATGGCTGGCAGTGGCTGGATGAATATAGTGGGAGATCGTGCACTCTGGCATTCTTTGGGGGAGGCTAACGTCCAGCAGTGGACTGCAATAGGCTGAATAGATAGCTGGAAATAAATAATTGAAAATCTTTGAAATATAGCAATATAAACCATTACCCCGCAGGCCATCCGCGCGGGCACGGTGTGGGTGAACGACTACAACGTGTTCGGCAACCAGGTGCCCTTCGGCGGCTACAAGCAGTCCGGCCTCGGCCGCGAGAACGGGCCCTACGGCATCACCAACTACACCGAGGTCAAGGCTGTCGTCATCAAGCTTACCGAGAAGAACTCGTAGATGGGCCGGGTGAAGGTGACCCTCAGCTTGGTGTTGCCGCTCGATACTCCTATCGATAGTATCAAATAAAGAATCTATCGATAGGCCTTTCGATAAATCCGATAGTATCGATCGAGGGATTGTTAAATTACAGCAATAGTATTGATTAAGCCGTATGCTCGGAAAAATAAATAAATAAACAATACTATCGATAGTTTAAAACTATCGATAATAGAGTTAGAACAGTCTACAATCGAAAGTTAAAAACTTTCGATAGTATTAATAGTATAATACTATTGAAGAGCAATTTAACAACACGCTTTAACAGTACAAAATGTTGCGAAATTACTATCTCCTGAAAGGAGATATTACTTAATTACTGACTAGAATGCTAGTTACAGAAGATGATATAATCATAATAAAGCTAAATTTATTGAGATTGGAAGATATTAAATGTCTTCCACAACTATTGTTACAATCGTGCCCTTGAGACTTAGTCTTTTGCATTTTTATGTATACTTCTGGTGCCATTGTATTCTGCATCGTTTTTATATTTTATCTAGTTATAAGCACATTTTGAAATAAGAAAAGATTATTATTTTTAAATAAAACATATAATAAAGTACAAAGTTTTATTTAACGATTATATAGATCTAAAATCAACTACTAACAAAAGTATTTGAATTAAAATGAAAACTTCGAGTGCTTATTTCAGAATTGAATTTTAGTGTAGTCAATCCGAAATAAAGCACTCGTGACATTCAAAATAACCCAATTTTATTATACCTTTAAAATTATATTCAAGAAAATCAAAGATAAAAATGTAACACCGTAATAATAAGGCAACCTTTGGCGATTTTAAAAACTGATAGAAAAGAAATGCAGATATAAAATTTAAGATCAACGTGAAACCATACAAGATTAAAATAGTGCAAGACGTATAAACCTTTACAAGGTGTAAGTAACTATACTAGAAATCACAACAGTGGAATGCTTCGTGCTACTTATTCTAAAAATCACATAGCCTTGCGTAATTCTAAAACCTAATAAACAAATTAATAATCTAAAATGTGGGAAAACCTAATGCAAATCTTTGGGTTTTCTAAATGCGAGGATATTACAATGCGCTTCAAGTACATGGACGTTATACATTTAAAAACTTGTAGGTATTTTTATAAGCAAGAACCCCGCTTATATACCTACATTTAAAGTTTTGTGTACTCAATACTGCTAATATGTAGACTAAAGACTAATAAAAACCGAACAATAGTATTGATCAATCACAGGTGTCATGTTTCTAAATAATACAGATTATTCTTGCTCTTGATTTGCACACAAAATAATAAAACAAAACTGTCAAAGTGGTTAGTATAATCTTTATGGAATGTTACATAAAGTCGATAACTTTGTACTCGTCAAATAACGTCATGCAATGACTGGCGGTTAGCACACAGTGCTAATCTGTTAAAATAACTATAGTGGAAGTAGAAAATAAATATTATGCTATGATACGAAAACTCCAACTCCCGGTGTTATTGTACTTTTAATTGCAGATAACTGGTCTGTCATGATCACAGGTTTGGGCTCATACACGTAAACACGTTACGTCGCGTCGTGCATCGTGACACGGTGCGGCGTTGTTTCGTGGAAATCTACATAGTAAAAAAAACACAAAACTACGCCGCAACGTGTCACGATGCACGACGCTGTGTCGTAGCGTGTTAATGTGTAAGAGCCCTTAAGTCGGGAATGCCCACTATAAATAAAGGAACCGCAGTAACAATAACGAAATTACAAATTCTATTATCGATATCACGATCTATTGGACGGAATCAAACCTTGTCATCACTAACACTTTTCCTAAAATTTAGTAAATATTATTCCACATACTTTAAAACTAATCAATATTGGTGAACATTAGTATTTACGATTAATAACCATGATTCGTTCAACGAATTACTTTTCAATATTTTGAATAACGTAATGTGATGTTTTATGTTCGTATAGCGCAATCGTCAAACAGTCGCCACGGATTCCTTCTCTGCGCCTTCCTCGTTGATAACTGAGAGGTTTTCTTCGGATATCTTCTCAAGGCAGCCGCAAGCGAGGGACGAAAGCGTGCTATTGGCGAGGTCTTCTTCAATCTTGCGTTCTAACAGCTCGAAGTCGTCGTTATCCGCCTGGCAGCGCAGGCACTCGTCCGACGAGGAATCCTGATAGCTCATAACATTCTCTATATTCACTTCGACCTCGTCGTTCCTATCGCTCATAACGAGAGACGGACTACTGCTGCTCAGCGCTCTTGTTTCTTTGTTTATATTCTGCGCGAATACTTCTGATTTCGGCCGTGTTTTTAGCGATTCCGTATTCGATTTGGTTCTCCGTATTAACACAGGGGTTTGCGCTCGTTTGTCCTTGGGGAATATGCGTTGGATGCGTTCCTCGACGAGGGAGATGCTGCGCTTGAAGATAAGCGTGTCAGTGCCGTCAATGGCGTCTCGGGATTCAGTGTCGGAGTTGTCGCAGCGGAAGTAGATGGTGTCGCAGCCGTTCTCCTGCTTCACCTTGAGCAGGCAGCAGTCGTCCTCCCTCTCGCAGAGTATCTCGTGCAGCGAGCCGTGGAGCGGGATCAGCTTCACTCGCCCGCCGAAGTTCTCCTGCATTTGAGTCGATAGGTCGTCGTCTATGTATAAATCCTCGGTGCTTCGTGCTTCCTGTAAACAAATATTAATGCCTAAATTGATTCGTTTTGTTTTCTATGAATGTTAATAATTATTCCTGCTATTTTTATAAAAACAGGAATCTTCATCATTTCAGCTACAGGACGTCCACTGCTGAACATAGGCCTCCCCCAGTGACTTCCAGATCGGCCAGTTGGAAGCGATCTGCATTGAATGTCAAAGAATAAATCTTTGTTAAATAAAATCGCTATTTTTTACTGTATTTTTTATTAAATAAAAAACACAGTCGAACATAGAACCTTCGCCATTTTAATTTTTTGATGTCTGTTAAGATAAGTTGTTAGTAAAAATTACAATCGACGACTACATTTCCGTTTAGTGCATAAAAACGAACTAATAAAGGTAAAACCTAGATAAACACTACTTTTAAACAGTGGAATAAACAGCGTCTAGAACTGTCCTGGATCGGGAATCGAACCCGCTCAAGGCGATTCGCGTGCGACATAGTAGAAACAAATCTACTATGCCTGTAAGGTGAGTAGTGCTAACAACTAAAATTCCTGTGACGGACAAATACTAGGTAAATGCGAGGTAGCCACAGAATATTTTAGTATTCTCACCTGAATGGCACTAAAAGCCTGGCATCTCTTCAGCGAGTTGACGTGCGGATCTTCAGTCAGCGTCTCCTCCATCGACTGGTTATGCTTCTCCCTCCCCCCACCCCCTTCGCAAAAGGTCACGTTCACGCAGTTGTCCAGAACTTGCAGACTATTCTCCCCGGACCGACTGAACGTTATTTGTAACAACGGTTTATTGTTTCCGTTTATTTTCACCCTCGAAAACGACTTGACTTCTTTCTTCTGGTCGTAGTCGTCGTTTCTCAAGTTATCTATGACGTTGGCTACGCCCCTGGTGAGTAGTTCTTCGTTCCTGACGGACGACGTGGTGTCGTCGGACATCTCGTGTAGGATGTGCTGGAGCTCCTTGCGGATTAGCTCGCGGATAAACTCCTCGATGCTTATAGTGTCTGTCGCTTGGTCCACCTTTGGCTCGAGTTTTGGTGTTGCGTCTTCGGTTACAGTACTGAAAAAAAAAAGTTTTAAATTTGTTTTTTTTTCACCTTTTTTATATTGCAAATTCGAATTTAGCTTGTTTTAACGAAATATTTAACAAAAAGCCAACATCACGCGGTGTTCCCAGGCGGTCACCCATCCAAGTACTGACCGCGCCCGACGTTGCTTAACTTCGGTGATCGGACGAGAACCGGTGTTTTCAACGTGGTATGGACGTTGGCGATAGATGAGTCGAAAAATATAAAGTAAATCAGCATAGTCTATGCGTTGCTGTTATTTTATTTTTAGATCTTAGATATTGTTGTGCGATAATATTATTAAGATACAGACACAGACCGGGAATCCGGAGTCTGTATGGAGTTGACTGTGCAAAATATGAAGACCGGATTCTGTTAATTGTTATAATCTTAAAAAGCATCCAGATAATTCTGGATGTTGTAAATTTTTTTATAAATAAAAAAGTTACAGTTACAATTATAAAATGGACATTGCCCCTAAAATAATCATTAAAATGACTTCAAAGCATTTGTTTCATCGATTTGAGTGCTTGTTTCCAAAGGAAACTTTCTGGCAAATTCCAGGTCCAGGATCATAGATAGATACTCTTTATTGCACACCAAACAAAGAAGTTACAGTTGATATTTACAGAAAGATGTACAATTTAGGCGGTCTTATCGCTAAAAAGCGAATCATAATCATAATCATAAATCTTTATTGTGGAACACAGGTATACAACAAGGGTCTTATAAAATGTCATGCTTAGTACTAACCGTGACCTGCCACTAGGGCGTACAATCAAAATTAATTTAAATACATCATCTGCATGCTTTTCTAAGCAACAATGTTGAGCAACCTGTATTTATATTTTGAATAGTAACTTTTTTTGGCGCCTACACTAAAATGCATTTATAATAAATTAATTAAATGTTAGGTATAATCAGAATAAAAAGGTAGATAAGTAAGGTATACTCGTACTATTATTATTTACCACAAACAAGAGTTTAAACTTTTTCAACAGTCACTCCTCTACCAGCCGTTTTCGAGTAATATGTAACAATAGGAAGCTAAAATGAAACAATAATTTAATATAACAGGCAAAAACAAAAAGCCAACATCACGCGGTGTTCCCAGGCGGTCACCCATCCAAGTACTGACCGCGCCCGACGTTGCTTAACTTCGGTGATCGGACGAGAACCGGTGTTTTCAACGTGGTATGGACGTTGGCGACAGGTAAGCTAAAATTAATATACATTCGACTTACCCTTTGTCAGTATCTTTTTTCCACGTGTGGAATCGGTCAAAGTCTCGTGACCCGAAGTTGACGCTCTTCGCAATGGTTTCGCGAGCGTGGCAGAATTGCTCCCATTGCGCCCCTACGGAAGTGGTTTTTAAATAGGAATAGTTTCTATGAATAGATGTTTATGTACAGTTGTGTACATTTTTCATAAGATCATTTGTTAGGCCCCCATAGACCTCAGGCAATGTTTTAGTGTGTGTGTACAGAGTATAATAATTCAGGTATGTAAACCTCAGCGCTAAATGAACAACATGATTACATGAACGTTGTTAAGAATCAAAATTAATAAGTTTTATAAATTTCTAGTTCGAACATTTATTTTTCACAGCCGATCCAAATATATTTTTTTAAATACAACTTGTTTTCAAATTATTAGTGTTCTCAGAAAGATTAGACTAATCTTGATTAGGCCTAGGGCATTAATGTAATAAATTAAAACTAGTTAAACGTGCAGTCTGCAGTCGTAAACATTTTAATGTTGTAATAATTTGTCTATGGACAAGAATAGCACAACAATCCTCCTTACCAATCAGATTATTTTGATATCTAGATTACGGGGAGTATAATACACAAGGGACAATATTATCTTTGCCATTTCGTTACAAAACTTTTAGCGCAATAATATCAGAATTCAATTCAAAAGACAATCGCACAGTTTTATTTTTATTAGTATAAGAAAACACACACACATTGATAGAATGATAAACATACGTCCACATGAAAGAAAAACATAAATAAATCAAGGTTTAACCTCAACCGTAAGTATAAAATATATATATTTTAATAAACGTAAACTTAGGTTATAGTTTAGTACTTATTATAACTGTTGGCAAAAAAATAATAAATGGGAAATTTTATAAGCGACGGAAGATTTGATCAATAGCAAATCAAGCTGAACATTTCTAGCATAAGCTGATCTCTCGTTTTAGGAACATTTGTTTCAAACAAGCGATCACTTTATTCTGGGCTTGTAGGCTCCGACGCCTTACCGCTTTGTAGAAATATTCCTGTGTAAGCGCATCGCGCCGGACACGCCCCAACCCGCCTTGATTGGTTATGCATTTTACTACGTTTTATTATTACAACCAATTAGATACATGGAAGCTTGCTTGCTTGTGCCTAAACACCTATTGTCTTGATTGAACCCGAAACATAAATGAACGTAGGGCGTGGCTTGAAGTGAGTGGCAATGAGATGCTTGCAAGCGATTTTAGCTTGGTCAGGCGTCGGCGGAACCCGCGATAGTACGTGCTATAACTGTGTGTGACTATTACGAGATTTTTTTATTGGTCCTTTTAGTGAACTTTATTTTGAGGGGTTATTCAATACCTAACTACAAAAACACAATTCCGATAACCTGGAGTTTCCCAGTTAGTTAGTAGTTAGTTAACCGCAAGCAACCAATTGTTTTAATGTGGTATACAAGGAAAGGTCACGAAAATAAAAAGATAAGCGCGTAAATTAATTTGAGGAAAAAATAATAATCAAAACCATGCAATGTGCTTTACTCATTATCGCATTATCGATAGTCACTGACCGGTCTTCCCGGCACCCGGCGATGTGGGAGCCCTGAATGGCTTGGTAGGTCTCTTGACGTTTAACTGTGGCAAAGACTTCTGGAGAGTGTCCACGCAGTGGGAGGCAGGCTTTACCGCCGGTATAGAAGCACATCTGTAAACAAAAACACGTATGTGATTAGGTGCATAAAAAAGGCAAAAAGCCAACATCACGCGGTGTTCCCAGGCGGTCACCCATCCAAGTACTGACCGCGCCCGACGTTGCTTAACTTCGGTGATCGGACGAGAACCGGTGTTTTCAACGTGGTATGGACGTTGGCGACAATTGAGGTAAATAGTTTTAACATTATTAGCACAGAATATATATTTATACAGTATGGAAACTAGGCCTGTATATCGAGACGTCAAATACGTCAATGGAGCGTTAGGGTTGTCTTAAAAGTTGATTAAAAATCGCGCGAACTGAAAACAATAGAAATGAACCAAAAGCGATGACCAAAGAGGATTTAAATCCTACATTTTTACGTTCTGCAGCGACAATGACAACTGACAGCATCTGGTCTCGTATCGGCAGTATTTGGCATTCACGACTTTTGAGTACACTTATTTTACTGAGATTTCTTGTTGAGCCGTGCACATGTGTGTGTACGTCATTTTGACCGTTTCTATGTAGTTTCTTTGCTGTATAGATATATATATACTGTGTTATTAGTCTCATTTGTAGCTCCACCTATCGAAACTCGTTAGAACTAAGATGTTCAGCGCATTTGCAGTTTGCGAAAAGTCTGCGCACGAGCGTGCTATGACTTTTGTGCTATTGTGATAATGGAGCTTTACGTCTTCATACATTCTAGTTACCTATATTCGGAATAAAATAAATAAATTCGTGCGATGTATATCACTTTTTTTCTAAAATAAAATTGTAGATAGTTTGTACCATTTGGCCTTTGTCATTTGTATGAAACACATCATGCCCTCTTTTGTTTTGCATGATGAAAAACCAGCGTAAGGAACAATTTAAAAAAAAAACTTTATTTTATTTGCCGATCTTCAGATCGACACTAAGAAGTGAGTCACTACTGTTTTTTTTTTGTATGTAGTTACTACTAGTCACATATAAAAAAAACAAAAAACAACATTATATTATTGTTTAAAATATAAATAAAAAAATCAGTATGCAAAATTTAAAATAGTAGAACCAAAGGCAAAAAGCCAACATCACGCGGTGTTCCCAGGCGGTCACCCATCCAAGTACTGACCGCGCCCGACGTTGCTTAACTTCGGTGATCGGACGAGAACCGGTGTTTTCAACGTGGTATGGACGTTGGCAACAATTAAGGTAAATAGTTTTAACACTATCAGTCTTATTTTGTAGCACCACCTATCGAAATTCGTTAGAACTAAGATGTTCAGCGCATTTGCAGTTTGCGAAAAGCCTGCACACGAGCGTGCTATTGTGATAATGGAGCTTTACGTCTTCATTCATTCTATGTTACATAGATTCGGAATAAAATAAATAAATTCGTTAGATGTATAAAATAACTTTTTTTCTAAAATAAAATTGTAGATAGTTTGTACCGTTGGCCTTTGTTATTTGTATGAAACACATCATGCCATCTTTTGTTTTGCATGATGAAAAACCCGCGTAAGGTAACTCCAAAAAAAAAACCTTTATTTATTTGCAGATCTTTAGATTGACACTAGAAGTGAGTCACTACTGTTTCTTTTTGTATGTAGTCACTACTAGACACATATAGAAAAACAAAAACCAACATTATAATATTGTTTAAAATATAAATAAAAAAATCAGTATGCAAAATTTAAAATAGTAGAACCAAAGGCAAAAAGCCAACATCACGCGGTGTTCCCAGGCGGTCACCCATCCAAGTACTGACCGCGCCCGACGTTGCTTAACTTCGGTGATCGGACGAGAACCGGTGTTTTCAACGTGGTATGGACGTTGGCGATAGATATGCTGAAATAAACGAACTAAACCAGCAACGCGACGCTTAATTATGTGAGGTACATGATATAATAATTCATATTTTAAGAACACTGATTGAGGTATAAATTTATAAATATCGTGATCAGTGTTGTTGTATAAATAAACTATAAAGTTTAGGAAAAAAGACTGAAAAACTTTGGGCCTATAGTATTTTTCTAATAAAATAAAATAAAAATAACACGGATAGTATGAACAGACTCGCGAATAGTTTGGCTTTTTTTTTTCTGCTTTCTATAAAAAATATGAATGATATGACAACAACACATCGAATTTACAAACATAACGGCAAGAACAAAAAGCCAACATCACGCGGTGTTCCCAGGCGGTCACCCATCCAAGTACTGACCGCGCCCGACGTTGCTTAACTTCGGTGATCGGACGAGAACCGGTGTTTTCAACGTGGTATGGACGTTGGCGACTGACAAGTTGAAATGAGCGAACCAAACCAAAAAATATTTTTGAAGTAGGTATTATCTTTTCCTGTTTTCTTGTGTTACGACGAGGACGACGAGGTACTTACTAATGTACTTTAAGAAAATCCCAGGCGACGATACAGATAGGCAAAAAAACGTTTACTAAATTAAATTGCCCCTTTACATTTACAACGCTAATTCACCACGCCAACCACAAATAATATTTATTATTAATAACAATCACACCAATTATCTAGCCTCAAAAAGGTACTATGGCGAGTAGATAAAGCATAAACAGGCTTAAATTAGTTTATGAACATATGGATGATCATAGTGGAGGTCATGGGACCTAGGTAGGTACTAATATCAAACAATTAACAATTTGCGGGACTCGAACCCGCAATCGCCTGATTCTGGAGCGCGAACCGAAAGAATTATGATAGTTGGTTTCCGTAGTACTTACTTGTTGTCCTCTGGCAAGGACATAGACCGCCCGTTTTCCTCAATAGGAGGCAAATGCCTCGTATATCCAGCGCTCGTGTATGGCCACCAGCAGCTACACGTTCACGGGGCAAGCTCATTAGAAGGACTATTTTTATTGATACTTACTGTTTGTTTTCTGGTAAGGACATGGACCGTCCCGTCTTCCACCACGTTGGTCTCGTATATTGACGACCTTCGTAGCAGAGAGGCGAGCACGCCGGACTACATATGGCGCTGCCATCTCTGAGGTTCCGGGTTCCCCGCTCGGGTCAATGTAGAAAACGAACTTTTCTATATTGTCTTGGGTCTGGGTGTTGTGGTACCGTCGTTGTTTACGTTAGGTGTTACGTGTTACTTACCTTAGGATCAGAGCAATGTATGTCATGTTGTCCAATATATTTATTTATATCCAGCGCTCTTGTATGGCGACCAGCGGCTTCACGTTCACGGTACAAGCTTATTTGTAGAATAATATTTATTAGTGCTTACTTGTTGTCCTCCGGCAAGGACATGAACCGCCCCGTCTTCCTGTTGCCCTCGTATATCCAGCGCTCGTGTCCATTGGCCACCAGCGGCTACACTTTCACGGGTCAATTTTATTTGTAGAATAATTTTTGTTAGTGCTTACTTGTTGTCCTCTGGTAAGGACATGGACCGCCCCGTCTTCCTGTTGGCCTCGTATATCCAGCGCTCGTGTATGGCGACCAGCGGCTTCACGTTCACGCCGGCAAGTGCGTCTTCCACCCGGCGGCTGCGGTCGTTGGACGAGCGGAACGACCAAGAGTTGCTCCGCTCCCGGACCGGCTCTGACAGTTCTGGCGACGACTGCGGTTGGTGACCCCTGGGTGGGATAGTGGGTTATTTACAGAACGAAAACTCTAAACACCACACTCAGAGACGTAACTTAACTTGAATGGTTACAAAAAACCTGTTATGGTTTAGGTTATACGAATAAAGACCAATATCGAACGAAAAAAAATCCACACAACTGTTAATTGACGTCTCCAAAAGTGCGGCATTAATAAGCTATTCAACAGACTTCAGAAATGGGAGTACTTTCTCAATTTAACTGTATATTTTTATCGTGAACTATTACTTTTTCTGTCCCCTTGATAAGGCGGCGGACCCTGAAGATCCGGGGACAGCAGGTTAAAAAACACTGTCTTAGGCTCGGACTACAAGCATACGGAATTTAAAGACCAGCTAAAAACGGCTAAGTCTGAATTCAATCAGTCGCCCAAACAAACATTTTATTTAGATAAAATGAAGTACATTTTATTTAATTTTATGACATTTTATTTGACATTTATTTAGGTAATTTCAAATCTATAAGAACCATTTTGCTGAAATAAAGATTTTTTAAATTTTATTGATACAAAAATATCCTGGTTTTACTATCTACATACGATCCGGATAATAAAGGCCGTTTTTATAGGGTTTTGAAAAAAAATAATCCTAGGCTCGTATTATTTTTTTTCAAAACCCTATAAAAACGCACTGTTTTCCAACCTGTAGTGAGATCTTCAAGGGTCCGCTGACATGAACAGAAAAAGTATTATGTAGTTAAAAAACCGGCCCAGTGCGAGTCGGACTCGCGCACGAAGGGTTCCGTATCATTTTCTATAAAAACGGCCAAAAAACACGTTTGTTGTATTGGAGCCTCCTTAAATATTTATTGAATTCTGTATTTTAGTATTTGTTGTTATAGCGGCAACATAAATACATGATCTGTGAAAATTTCAACTCTCTAACTAACTATATCACGCTGGTGACAGGCGGACAGACAGACAGACGGACACCGTAGCCTTAGTAATAGGGTCCCGTTTTACCCTTTGGGTACGGAACCGTTTAAAGCTTTTTAATGCTACTGAGCGTTTTTAGGGGCCAACGGTTATTTGGCGTCAGATGAAAGTTATTTGGCCATCTAAATTAAGCACACGTGTTCTTTTTAAATTTGGATTAATTATCAGAAAAAAAGTTTTTCTTAAAAGTAAAATAGTAGGTTGTGTTTTATGGGACCAAAATTATGTATTTAAGGCTAGAGCGAGATTTTTTAAACCAGAGCCGCTCTAGACTTTGCTCAACGAGGTGATGGATTCCAGAGTAGAATCCTGAACGTAGCGAGGGCTCGAGGTTAAATAATTTGGTACCTTGTGACAGGCACACTTTGCTTTTCATCCCCCTTTAAGAGAACAATAAGTAAGAGGTGCTTTTAGTAAGCTGGAGGTGAAGGATGTTCCGAAATTCCGATCGCTTGTTGAACAGAACTGGTCACGGTGGTCTGAAGCAGATCTGGCTAACGAAACACCCGATGCACTGTGGAACCGAGCCAAAACACTCATTACTACATCTGTATTAGAAGCCGCGACACCAACTGCGACCCACAAAAGACAGCACTGGATGACTGATGACACCTTCAAACTTGTCGAAAAAAGCAGAAAGATGAAATCGGCAGGAGGTGATATTACGGATCTCAATAGGATGTCGGCACAGATACAACTGAGATGCAGACAAGACCATAACACCTACTTACGCAATATGTGTACCGACATTGAGGCACATGCTGACAGATACGAGTCAAGAGATTTATATCACAAGATTCGTCTTATCACGAAAACACTACTGTCTAAAACCTGGGCCATCGAAGATCACAATGGCCAAATGGTCACTGAACTCGACAAAATTGCAGAGGTTTGGAAGAACTACTGTCAGTCCTTGTTTCAAGATCCTCATTCGAAGAATTTTAAACCTACGAAGCCTACGAGTGACACGCTGGAGCCAGATATACTGGAGTCAGAAATCAGAGCGGCTATTCAACACCTTAAAAATAGGAAAGCCACAGGTAGAGATGAGATCCCAATTGAAACCATAAGAGCATTGGGAGACTGTGGTGTTCATATCTTTCACATCATCTGCAACAAGGTATGGCTCTCTGGCAAATGGCCCTCTGAGTGGGCTCATACAGTGTTCACTCCTCTTCATAAAAAGGGCTCCACAAAGAAGTGTAGCAACTTCCGACTTATTGCCCTAATAACACATGCCAGCAAAATAATGCTACACATAATAAACGAGCGACTGAAAGGGTATCTGTCGAAGGAGGTTGCGCCGGAGCAGGCCGGATTTGTAAAAGGGAAGGGAACCCGTGAACAGATTCTCATCGTTCGTCAAATCATTGAGAAGGCGCGAGAGTTCAACAAGCCGACATATATATGCTTTGTCGACTTCTCCAAAGCATTCGATTCGGTGAAGTGGCCAACGTTGTGGAAAACACTACTAGACATGGGCACACCACAACACCTCGTGCACCTGCTCAGGGAGCTGTACGAAGGAGGAACAGCCTCAGTGCGTATAGACGACCTTCAATCCCATAGTTTCCATGCAAGTGCGGGCGTGCGCCAAGGATGCATAATATCTCCCTTGCTCTTCAACATATACACCGAGCTTGTGATGCGAATCACTCTTGACGACTGGACCGATGGCGTTGCGATTGGTGGATACAAAATCGCGAACTTGCGGTACGCAGATGATACCACCTTATTTGCGAGTAGTGCTGGCCTTATGGAGGAACTACTTTTCAAAATGGAGCGCGTGAGCCTTTTGTTTGGGTTAAAGATAAATCGGTCTAAGACCAAGATGATGCGCGCGTGTCTGACTGCGCCAGACAGTCTGCAAACCGAGAGAGGTGGCGGGAGATCGTGAAGAGAGCTGTGTCCGCCTCCACCACTAACACGGACGCCTCAACGTGACCACGACCGCTCTGCCAAGAGCGAAACGACAGAGAAGAAGAAGAAGAGCTTTTAGTAGTGACAAAATTATGTTTTATCTCGATTGTGACAGTTTCGGCGTTTAATTTTAAATTTTCTGATGTTAATATTTCCCTTTTACTGTTAGAACTCAGCTTTCATTCAATTTGTGGGAATTATTAAAAAAATCTCTAGTATTTTGATAAAAAGTAATTTACTCGTATAACCGATAAAAAGTTCCTGCGTTTTTTTTATTTAGTTAACTAATGCTGCGGCTTTAATGCTCTAAGGCCGCGGCAGAAAAGGGGCGCTTTTTTAGTACCAGCCAGGACTTTATCGAAGCGAATTGCGTTCAAACTTATTAATTGAATAGTGTTCTAAATTCAAAAGTTATTTTGACACGCCGGAATGATCTTTTTTGAGCGCATTGTCAAGGAACAAAGGAAATATATTTATTGGAAAAACCTGTCTGATATTTTTATCAGTTTTGGCACACAGAGGACCTTTTAGTGTGTAAGTTTTACATGTTAAAATCGATAGCTTTTAACAACAATGTACGTAAGCCTGAATTTGTATCGACTTGGAGTTCTAAAACTCCCCCGGTGTTTGATAAATTGTCTGCCAGATAACAACCATAATCCTAGGACAGGGAAGGTGCCGTCCATTATAACTTGTTTTTCCTTTATTACCTTGTCATAAGGTTGATTTTTGTTAAACTTAATTTTATAATTCAACCAAATGAAAACCGACTGTCATTGCAAAGGGTTAGGGTTTAAAATCATTTGCCCAATAACCTTGTTGAACAGTGAACGAGTTACTTTATGCTAAGGTCAGAGCAGTAACGTCGCATGACAGCGTACGATCGTTCATTCCTGTACGAGAAGCGCTGTTGTTACGTTCGCTTCTCGAAATTTTGGTTGCTTTAATTCATTTCAGGCCTGTTTCACAACGAATGTTGTTTTGTTGTACGGATATAGAGCCAAACAGTTACGTAACAGATAAAAATATGTAGACGATAAAAGTGCTTGAATTAGGGCTACTTCACAATGTACGGATAAAGTGCCAAATAGATACGTAATATATAAAATATGTAGAGGATAAAGAGCTTGAATGAATGTGTCTTATAACGCTATTTGACGGTCGTGAAACGCAAAAATAGTGTTTACTCTAAAGATAAGTAACAAATAGCCTATAAAGAACTTAAGCACAACTTATCCGTACATTGTGAAACAGGCTCTTGCGTTAAAACAATAAAAAAAAACTGTCAATTTTAAGATAATGATATGAATTTGCTGTTGCTTGTTATTTTTGCTATCATTGGTGTGGTATGGGCAAGAAACGAGTGCGGTGTAACGTTCTTATTTAATTAAAATTATATTTTAGGTATATCGTGTTAAGACATTGGTTTTTAAGAAATTTCAAGTGCTGCAGATATGTCGGAGCAAAATAAAAAACGAGAGCGGAATGCTAATTTTACACGCGAGGAGACCGAAAAAGTCATCTCTCTTATAGAGGTTTTCATCCATATATTAGAAAATAAAAAAAGCGACGCTGTGACCTGGCAAGAGAAGGAAAAGGCGTGGAAGACTATAGCGGCAGAGTTTAACAGCTCAGGAGTTGGGGTCTACCGAGATCCGAAACACCTTAAAGCAAAATATGAAGGTATCAAAAGAGAAATCAGAAAAAAAACGAGTTTCATCTGTACAGAGGACAGTGTAACTAGTGGCGAAGTAAATGAAAGGCCCCCTTTAACACCAATCGAGCAAAAAGTCAGACAAATCTTATTGTCTGTTGAGGGTAGTGAAAGCAACGACTCTAATCAACTGGGTAAATAGCGATTATTTTAATTCATAAGCATTTAGTATGGTTTCCTAAGACCTTGTTTTAATAAGATTTAATAAGACTGTTGAACTCTTTATGATTTTTTAATTCATCATTTATTTAATTCCTGTAGATGTCACTGCAAATGGGAAGCAGGGAGGAGTTATTTTTCGTGCAGAAGAAGCTGACACAAATGACTGTAAGTTAATTTACAAGTTTAATTTTTTTAAAGTATCAATTATAAGCATTTTTGGTATGTACCTTGCTTTTTTTCAGATTCTAATGATATAATATTTGAAATAAATGAAAAAACACCACAAAAAAGACGCTTAGATAATGCAGATTATCCAGTGCCTAGTGCTTCTAAACAAGTGAATCAGGAAATTGCAGAAATTTTACAAAAGAAGTGGGCGGGATGGAAAGAAGAATCTTTCCAGAAACAGGGCTTGAGTAAGTTATTACTAAATACTCACAATATTTAGACTTTGTTTATACCTACCACACACGAGTCCCTCTTACCTCCTGCGCTTAGTTGGACAGGTGTAGAGGGTTTTAAACAAAATGAAGCATAATCATTTTGTTAATTATTTTTTTAAATAAAAAAATATATATACTTTTCATTTATTTAGAATTAATTTGTGATAATAAATACTGCCAAATGGCACTACTGGCAGTTGAGGGTTCGAATCCCGCACGGGGCAAATGCTTGTGTGTTGAGCACGATAAGTCATGGGTATATAAGTATGTCTATCCGTTATCCTGGTCGCCATAATACAAGCTTTGCTTAGTTTGGGGTTATATTGTGGAAACAATTTATTATTATTATTTTATTATAATTATGATAGTAGAAATGCGTATTTATTGAGGACTATATTTGTTTATTTTCTAGGTAAACCAGAAGTAAAAGGACTTTTTGTCAAATTAGCACGTGGAAAATTAGAAATTGTTGACCTACGAAAAGAAATTATTGCAGAAGAACTTCAAGAAAAATTGATAAAAAAACAGATGATGATTGCTGAATTGCGACATAAACAGGAGATGTATGAATTGGAAAAGGAAGAAAAGCTTTTAAAAATAGAAATTTTAAAACAGGAGCTACTAAGTAAAAAGAAGTAATAATAAAAAAATAAAACCACTTTTTTATTAAAACCAATTCTATAATAATAAAGAAAACTATTCCAATATAAAAAAATACTATCACATTTCAACCTCAGTCTCCATGCCAGAATTCAAGTTATTATTAGTTTGAGACTTGATGTCTCACTTTGTGTGGAGTAAAAGATTATATGAAAAATGACAGTTCATCTGGCAGTGTCTTATCAGACAGGTCTTAAGGAACATAAATTGTAAGAACACTATCAGATAAGTTGTGGATAAGTTATCAGCAACCTTTATCAGTAGGTAAGTAGTGAAACAGGTTAAAGTATGGAAAGCATATTTTACTTAGGGCCCGTTTCACATGTACCGATAAGTTCTGTGTAAGATCTGTTCTGTATAGGCTATTTGTTACATATCTTTAGGATAAACACTATTTCTGCATTTCATCACCGTCAAATAGCGCTATATGACACATTAATTCAAGCACTTATTCTCTACATATTTTTATCTGTTACAAAACTATTTGGTACTTTATCCGCACATTGTGACAGGCCCTTAATATCGATTCGTGCGTAAACATGAATGCGGCTACTACTAACGACACCTTACGGCAGTTTGAATAAAAAGGTTGTCGTATGGTACCCTCAACATTGATTGAATGAAAGTATAAATAACCGGGTCATTTTAAGAAAGCTTTGTACTGGCTATATTTTATATATTGTATAAAAATTTACGTTTAAAGTCTATAGAACATCATAAAAAAAAGTGTTAGTACGTTGGTACGTAATGGGTCCTTCGAGGAGACAGGTGTTGTTTAGTACAAATTGTAATAGATGGCGCTAGGCATTTTAAATTTTGTTAAAAGTAAATGAAACTGGTAAAACTATGTACCACTACGGTATTTTTTTTTAAATCCTGAAATGGGTCTAATAAAGGGGCCATAGAAAAAGTAAAAAGCTATTGCTTACGTCCTGAGCCCAGTAAAACTGTCTTGAGTCCCTGCACTCTGTGGTGAGCACTCCTTCATGTCATATTGAGGTAAACAATTACTTTCAACATGTTCTTTCTCCAACGACATGTTAACCGAGACCACGGGAGTTTCCGGGGACGACTCTTCATTTTTATCTGCAAACAAAAAGTACGTTAAAACAAAAAGCCAACATCACGCGGTGTTCCCAGGCGGTCACCCATCCAAGTACTGACCGCGCCCGACGTTGCTTAACTTCGGTGATCGGACGAGAACCGGTGTTTTCAACGTGGTATGGACGTTGGCGATAGATATGCTAAAATAAACGAACTAAACCAGCAACGCGAACGCTTAATTATGTGAGGTACATGATATAATAATTGATATTTTAAGAACAACAAACTTGTCGAAATAAACGAACCATACTAACAATACCTGAAGTATTTTATTTTACATCATTTAACATTTAGTAGCTCGCAAGTTGGGATATTTAGTTTGAGTAACACAAAGTTTAATATAATATTTCAGTAGAAGAAAAACTTGAGGATGGTATAAAACTTTTAGAATTAATAAAATGGCACAGCTAAAACAATATTATGCTATTCCAAAACGGATAGCACCAAACTAGCAAACGGCGCAAGTTTTGATCTTGTATTTCGTCCACTTCTTTTTAAAAGAAAATAAAAATAACAATGTTAATTAAATTACATTAAAACATAACAGCAAGAACAAAAAGCCAACATCACGCGGTGTTCCCAGGCGGTCACCCATCCAAGTACTGACCGCGCCCGACGTTGCTTAACTTCGGTGATCGGACGAGAACCGGTGTTTTCAACGTGGTATGGACGTTGGCGACAAACAAGTCGAATTTTAAAAATAAAAGAATTACAATAGTGTGTTTATAATTTTTTTGTAAACACCCTATTTGAAGGCAAATAAAGAATTTGAAACCAATTTCTTACGTATTTTTTTACCTTTTAAAATTTATGAGAGATCTAGGAAACCGATACATGGCAACTAACCTTTGTGCATAACATTATTATTTTAATGCAAAGGCTTTCTACTTTGATCATTTACTGAAACTTACTATCTAATTGTAAGCTTACCTTCCTTGCTACTAGTTTTCGAATCGTGTAACGCCTCCGCACTCTTCCTTGTCATACTTAAATCACCAGACAGCCATGCATTTTTCCTTAGTTTGTTACTACGGGCTATCGGAGTCGATGGCAAACTGTAGTTCTTGATGTCAAAATTGTATGACGAACGTTCACACCCATTTTGATCTTTCAGCATACCTTTAATAGAGTCCAAATTACATTCTGGAACTTTGATGTGAAGGGGTTTGTACGATTTAGGAGTAAAGCTCCTTGTTAATTTCGCTGTAGATCTTTCAATTTGATCTTTAAACGTGTCGTCAGTAGGTACTAAATTGGTTGTGCGGTTTGGGCTTAGAATACTGCAGTATTCAGTTGAGTCACTTCTATGCAAAGCGCCTGGTGTACCTATATCTTTGATGCGCGCTCTGATTTTTGCTATTGGTGTGGAGCAGGCGCTTGAAAAGTCTTTTTCTGGAAGATGCTCGAATTTCAGCGTTGGCCGATCGTCGACTTGGTCCTCATCGGAAATGAAACATTTCTCGGGAACTGAGTACGAAGCGTCAATTCGTGATTTTAGTATCCTTTCGTACTGAGGACTGTCACTTTTACTGCAGTCTTTCTCACTGCTCTCTGTAGAGCTGTCTCGTTCCTTATGAATGACAACCTTGTGTTGAATGTCTTTAGGGCTGAGGCAGTCAGAGTCGGTAGGGGAGGTTGTGTCCCAAGCCATGGAACTGAAATCCGATTTTTTCTTAGACAACCTGGCCGGTATAACTATGTATTCGAGATCATCAATATTGCGCTGCAAAGAAAATAATAGTTTATTTAATTTCAATATGATTCCTAATTTTTACATCGATGAGTGAAGCTATTTTAACATATTAAACTAGTAGTATTAACATTTTAAGCTGGTAGGTATATGTTTCGAACTTTCTATTGTTATTCCATAAGTATAATAATTTAAATGTGCAGTTTGTGTTATAGAAAACACTTTGTCAAAATTTTAACTTTTGTAAAAAACAATTTATCATTCATAGCAAAAAGCCAACATCACGCGGTGTTCCCAGGCGGTCACCCATCCAAGTACTGACCGCGCCCGACGTTGCTTAACTTCGGTGATCGGACGAGAACCGGTGTTTTCAACGTGGTATGGACGTTGGCGATAGACGCATTGAAATAAACGAACTAAACCAGCGACGCATAATTATGAGGTGTTTTATTTTTAGAACACTGATTAAGATATGAATTTTTAATAAATTATTGTTGTGTATAAAATAACGTTTCGGAGAAAGTCTGAAAAACATTGTGACTATAGTATTTTTTAATCACAACAAAAATTCAACACGCTGAGTATAAACAGCCTCGTGGATAGTTTGGCAACATGTTATCTTTTTCGCATTCTCTACAAAATATATATGAAATAAAAACAACACATCGAATTCCGTTACCTAAAATTAAACAAAAATAAAACTTAACAGCAATAACAAAAAGCCAACATCACGCGGTGTTCCCAGGCGGTCACCCATCCAAGTACTGACCGCGCCCGACGTTGCTTAACTTCGGTGATCGGACGAGAACCGGTGTTTTCAACGTGGTATGGACGTTGGCGACAATATTTCTAAAATATTGGGTAAGTATCTGATTTACCGTAACGCTAATTTGCTGTTTAATAATAAACTACCTACGACATTCTAAATTGTTTTTACCGAATGAATGACGGCATGCGTAATTTTCTCCTAAGGACGTTAATATTGCAGCTTTTACACTAAATAAAAAAAAAACTTAATTTATTTTTATTTTTAATACAATATGTACACTAGGGTGGGTCACTCATGTATGGAAAAAAAATAAAGTTTTGTGATTGCATTCTAATAGTTATATTTTACTGTGTAGTGAGTAAACAAGTAATGCTACGTAAAAAAAAGTCAAATTGAGTTGTATCTTTAGCCCGCGCATGCGGTTCAAAGTTGATAAAAAATTGTATAAAACAAGGTAAAATCAAATTCAACTATTTAATGAAATTTCTATAATTTTCAGTATAAAATCAATGTTTATTAAAGTTAAGAGCATTAAAGTTAATAAAAACTAAAATTTTACAGGGTTGTTTTTTATCTAGTAAGACAGTATATTTTTACTATTAGGACAGAAAAAGAGAAAAAAAAAATGTTTTGACCCACCCTAATGTACACATAGGTAATTTAGGTAAAGTAAGTCTTAAATAGTTTACATTTTATTAATTCAGTGTAAAAGCTGCAATAATAACGTCCTTAGGAGAAAAAGTCCACTGACTGGAGGTTTCTTTGGAGCTTGATTGTGACTGAATAAAGGACATTAGAAGGATGTTTTTTTTAATGAACAAAACACATATAGATCTAAAAGTTGATACCAATTTATAGTTCATCAGACGTAGTTTTGGTAAATATCCCGCTGGCTGGAGGCCGGTTAGAGAAACTTATATTTCCGTTTATAATACGGAACAAATTCTGTTTTCGGCATAATTCAGCAGAACAAATAAGGCCGGCTTGCACGGAAATGTTTAGTTAAATTAATAACTCTAAGTTTACTGACTCAGGGTTAGTTTACTAAAATTTTAACTCAGAATTTTTGTTGCACCTATCGAAAATAACCCAGAGTCAACTAACCCGACAATTATATTTTTCATGATGGCAATTATTTAAAGTCAACGTCCCGATCATTCATTCGGCTATTATCCGACCAAACACAATAGAATGAATGATGAGTGATATAAGTATGCTTCTCTCTTCCACACTACAATGGTTTGCATACGTCTATTTCTTTATGTCAAATTTGAAATTACATGAAGTTTTGGTCTTGTTATTTTGACTGGTTTTATTCATTTTTTGTTGACAAATCGGAATTATCGTGTTATTATTTTGTAAAATATTGAATCTTGTTTACATAAAATGGAAAAGAAATCTCGTTTACATGGGCCTAATTCTGCAAGTAGCGAAAGTTTACTACGTACTATTTAAATAGCTAAATATAAGCAAATACTTGAAAATAAAAAAACCGATGGCGCTAATAGTACAAAAACAAAAAGTTTAGTTGGAAGTAGTGAAAGAATTTAATCTCATCTTTGTAAATAAAACCAATATTTATAGCAAAACTTTTACACACAAACCCACAAACAAACAAGTTTGACATGAGTTAACCCGGAGTTAGGAAGTTAACCTTTCATTTCGCCGGGTCACATTTTTAACGATTTAACCTATGGTTTACTCTTAACTCGTATCAGTGCAAGACAAATTATTTATTTAACCCTGGAGAAGTAACTCACTCGGAGTTATTTGTGTTAACTCTAGAACGTGCAAGTGGCCCTAAGTCTCCCAGACATGGATCCCGCTGAGTGTAGACACACTATTTGTGGCGCCATCTATCAAAAACACATTGGAAGTTTGGAACTAAGTTGTCAGCACATTTACTGTTTGCGTAAAGTCTGCGCAAAAGCGTGTTATGGCATTTCGAGTCAGTGTTTTTATAGATAACGCATTTTTAATAGCTATAAAATAATGAGTAATTTAGAATTTTACGAATTAAGCAATTTTTTAAAATACAACTATAGATCATACTTTTACCACTCGCCTAGAAATTCGTATGAAAACATATTTTATCTTTTTCTGGCATGGCTCTAGAAGAAAACTAAAACAAATTTCCAAAAAAAAAAACCTTTATTTCTCGATATTAATAGACAGATTAGTAGAAGTGACCACATAGAATAAAAGGCAAAAAGCCAACATCACGCGGTGTTCCCAGGCGGTCACCCATCCAAGTACTGACCGCGCCCGACGTTGCTTAACTTCGGTGATCGGACGAGAACCGGTGTTTTCAACGTGGTATGGACGTTGGCATATGTTTGATTGAAATTAATTAATCTATGACGTCAAACTAGTGATATACAAACCTCGAAGCGTCGAGTGCTACTTTTGAAGCCTCGAGGCGTATTGGCAGGACTTGGTGAGCTCGGTAGGCGTGTAGACACGCCTCGAGGTTTCAAAAGAGTTTGAGCCTTCAAAAGAGCTCGAGTCTTAAAATGAACGCGAGCCTTGAATAAGAGTTCAAGTTTATCTTAGTATTATTTTTTATTTGACAACATCATTTACATTGCTTTGATCCTAAGGTAAGTAGCTAAAGCACTTGTGTTATAGAAATCAGAAACAACGACGGTACCACAACACAGACCCAAGCCAATATAGGAAACTTCGTTTTCTACACTGACCCGACCGGGGATCGAGCCCGGAACCTCGGAGATGGCGGCGCCATTTAAAGTCCGGCGTGCTCGCATCTCGGCTATGGAGGTTTTCTTATTTACTTACCTTAACATTTTGCAAGGTATCTTGCATAGCGGCCAGGTCGATGCGTTCGCTGCGTTGCACCTTCAGACTATCCTGGAGCAAAGCCAGGAGACTCCCTGGGTAAGTCCCGTTTTGAGGCAGACGAATGCCCGTCTTCCAAAGTACGTAGAGCTCTTTTAGTTTTTCATATGATAGCGTCTTCCATGGGGGTGCGGCTGAAACATTGTATTCGTTTAGAGTCTTTTATTTAACGCTATATAAGATACAGAGCAATACTTCTTTTAATTGGTTTTTGATTTTAAAAGATTTGATTAAAGTTTTAAGTCTGGTGGCTACTATATCTTCATTGCCTGAAGTTTCAAAGGAAATACAGTGGACATTATTAGGTGTACCATTTTTGATTTAGAAAAAGAGCGCGTCGTGAATGACTCGAGTAAACATTCGTTCCGAGAAAATTATGTACTATGTTTTTTTAAACTAGAGTTTTGTATGAAATGCATATTTACGTGGATTGACAACCGGACATGACACATGACTTATGCACAAGGATTTGTGCATAAGTCATGGATGTTTATAATTTTATTAAATTAGGAATGGTAATCAGCTATCAAGTCGCCATAGTACAAGCTTTTTCGGGCTAGACAACTGTGATTGTGGAAACATGTACTTGTTTTATTTATAAATTACGCTTGTTTTAAAGAAGTTTCGATGTTTTACGGTAGGGTACTCCGTACTTCTCGAAGTTGTGGCCCGTCGTGAAATCTGGACACTGCGTGGTGATGAGGTGACAATAACCTTAGTTGGTTTGGTAGCAAGACTGGCAATGACAAGTAATAAAAAAACCGGCCAAGTGCGAGTCGGACTCGCGCACGAAGGGTTCCGTATTGTTGTCTATAAAAACGGCCAAAAAATCTCGTTTGTTGTATCCTATAATCCTAAACATATTAAATATTTATTGTATTCTGTTTTTTTAGTATTTGTTGTTATAGCGGCAACAGAAATACATCATCTGTGAAAATTTCAACTCTAACTATCACAGTTCAAGAGATACAGCCAGGTGACAGACGGACGGACAGCGGAGCCTTAGTAATAAGGTCCCGTTTTTCCCTTTGGCTACGGAACCCTTAAAAGAAGAATTCCTCGGTTCCTTACCATTGCAGCACTCCCACAGGACCAGCGCTAGCGAGTACACGTCGCTCCTGGAGCACGCGTGCACGAACCCCTCTTCGTCTGGCTCGAACAACTCGGGCGCCTGCCACCGGTACTGCTCGGAGTTGTAGCAGATTGTGTAGTCTTTGGACACTGCGTGGGCGGCTAGGTAGGCCTCGGACGAACGGTGGGATATCAGCGGTTCGCACTCCACGCTGTTGGATTCGCGCGTATCTGTACGGGTTAATTCAAGGTTATAAAATGTGTAAGTTTGTTTATTTTCTGAAAAACAGCTTAAAGAAATAAGTTTTTGTAGTTCTCTTCGCCGACTACAAAACGATCTGTAGGCTCCCGAGAAAATATGTAATTACGCAGGATAAGCGAAATATCCTTAAAACTCGATATTTAAGTGTGCATGACTTTGTTTTCCATTTTCAGATTGAAAACGCTTAATGCTTAACCTGTAAATGTGAAAAATAAATATTTGTCATGCCCTACCTAAGACTCAATAAAATGAAAGATCACTATTTACACCATTAGGACCGATAAAATAAACTGTGTTTAAAAAATAGACATGAAATTATAAAACACAACAGGCAATAACAAAAAGCCAACATCACGCGGTGTTCCCAGGCGGTCACCCATCCAAGTACTGACCGCGCCCGACGTTGCTTAACTTCGGTGATCGGACGAGAACCGGTGTTTTCAACGTGGTATGGACGTTGGCGATAAACGTGCTGAAATAAGCAAACTAAACCAGCGACGCATAATTATGAGGTTTTTTTAGAACACTTTGATTGAGATATGAATTTATAATTAATTATTGCTGTGTAATCTAATAACTATCAGAAAAAAAGTCTGAAAAGCTTTGTGCCTATAGTGTATTAATCACAAAAAAAACGACTCGCACAGTACGAGCAGAACCGCGGATAGTTTAGCAACATGTTATCATTTTAGCATTCTCTACAAAATATATATGAAATAAAAACAACACATCGAATTCCGTTACCTAAAATTAAACAAAAATAAAACTTAACAGCAATAACAAAAAGCCAACATCACGCGGTGTTCCCAGGCGGTCACCCATCCAAGTACTGACCGCGCCCGACGTTGCTTAACTTCGGTGATCGGACGAGAACCGGTGTTTTCAACGTGGTATGGACGTTGGCGAAAGTCACATTGAAATAAACGAACTAAACCAGCTACGCATAATTAAGAGGTTTTTTAGAACACTGATTGAGATATCAATTTATAATGAATTAGTGTTGTGTAATCTAGTAACGTTCAGAAAATAGTCTACAAAAGCTTTGTGCCTATAGTGTATTAATCACAAAAAAAAACAACTCGCACAGTACGATCAGAACCGCGGATAGTTTATTTTTATTTTATTTTATTTATAAAGTACCTACACAAAACAGAAGTATAACAATTACAAGACAAGTTAGAAAATTATAACATTAAACAACGATAGGCTGTCATTTCACAGACATGTGTACATAGCATGGTAAAAGAAAAGGATCGAGATTTACAATTTATAAAAAAAGGAACAAATATGTTATAATCAATACAATACATACATATGGTACACCGTACAGTCTGTACGTATAATAAATAAATACATTTAATAAAATAGACATGCATAGGTAATACGCGTGTATGTAAATAAAAAGAGACAAAACAAATCCAAATAGAATTTGCCAATGAGTACCTACTTACGAGTCATTCAATGATTTTGTGGAGGCCAGATTTCCATTTGTTTAATGATGTGCCAAATATGTCAGGCACATCATCGAGCTGCGCGAGAATATTGTTGTATTCACGACACATTCTAAAAATCGGGTTGTGATATGAGACGTTATTATTACAAAGCGGGACTGAGAAGGGACAATCACGCCTCGATGATTTAATTGGGATTCGAAAACAAACTTCAGTAAGGAGGGTCGTGCAAATTGAACCATTTAGAAATTTTGAAAAAGTATGTATTATCTAGAATTTTGCGCCGGGACTCAAGACTCCTTACACCGAAGTAGTGAAGACGATCGTCATATGTCGTAAGCTCACGTTTTAGTTTGGCAATATGACAATGTTATCTTTTTCGCATTCTCTATAAAATATTTATGAAATAAAAACAACACATCGAATTCCGTTACCTAAAAAAGAACAAAAATAAAACTTAACAGCAATAACAAAAAGCCAACATCACGCGGTGTTCCCAGGCGGTCACCCATCCAAGTACTGACCGCGCCCGACGTTGCTTAACTTCGGTGATCGGACGAGAACCGGTGTTTTCAACGTGGTATGGACGTTGGCGATAGACGCATTGAAATAAACGAACTAAACCAGCGACGAATAATTATGAGGTGTTTTATTTTTAGAACACTGATTGAGATATGAATTTTTAATAAATTATTGTTGTGTATAAAATAACGTTTCGGAAAAAGTCTGAAAAACATTGTGACTTTAGTATTTTTTAATCACAACAAAAATATAACACGCTGAGTATAAACAGCCTCGTGGATAGTTTGGCAACATGTTATCTTTTTCGCATTCTCTATAAAAAAATTATGAAATAAAAACAACACATCGAATTCCATTACCTAAAATAAAACAAAAATAAAACTTAACAGCAATAACAAAAAGCCAACATCACGCGGTGTTCCCAGGCGGTCACCCATCCAAGTACTGACCACGCCCGACGTTGCTTAACTTCGGTGATCGGACGAGAACCGGTGTTTTCAACGTGGTATGGACGTTGGATAGACGCATTGAAATAAACGAACTAAACCAGCGACGCATAATTATGAGGTGTTTTATTTTAAAAATATTGATTGAGATATGAATTTTTAATAAATTATTGTTGTGTATAAAATAACGTTTCGGAGAAAGTCTGAAAAACATTGTGACTATAGTATTTTTTAATCACAACAAAAATTCAACACGCTGAGTATAAACAGCCAAGATAACATGTTGCCAAACTATCCACGGATAGTTTGGCAACATGTTATCTTTTTCGCATTCTCTATAAAATATTTATGAAATTAAAACAACACATCGAATTCCATTACCTAAAATAAAACAAAAATAAAACTTAACAGCAATAACAAAAAGCCAACATCACGCGGTGTTCCCAGGCGGTCACCCATCCAAGTACTGACCGCGCCCGACGTTGCTTAACTTCGGTGATCGGACGAGAACCGGTGTTTTCAACGTGGTATGGACGTTGGCAAACACTTTGATGAAATATGTGATTCTTTTATTGTAAGTTAACACCTTGTTTTACCATGTTTGACGCAAATAAATGATTGATTGATTTGCTCAAACAACAACAAGGTATCTAACTACTTAAAGAGCTTTAGCCTCTGATAATAATGCAATTTGCTAGGCCATACATTCAAATTTTTTTTTAGATCTTTTTTGTTAAGTACTTATAGATTAATAAATAGTAAATATTAACAAAATATTATTATACAAAATTTGCAATAACGTTACACTACCTGATTGGGTTTTATTCTTAGTTCGTAATCGTTGTGGTTTACCGCCTCCCTCATCGTGTAAGCCGAATGCTGGCTGAGTTACTTGAATCTATTAATTTAGTTTTTAATTATTTGACGATACTGACAATGTATGGTATAACGATGCCGCATTACCAATAAGCATCCGCTCGATAGTAAATAATAGCTTTCTTTTCAACACTAACCTTCTATAGTAGCATACTGTGGCTCAGAGGAGTACACCTCATAACTCTTCTCTCTCCTCTCCCTCGCTTTCGGTAGCTTCAGGCACGGACTCAGGTCGGCCAGCTTGGCTGCGTCGTGTTCCGTAACCATGATGCTCTTGCTGCTCAGCTCCGTGTGCACGTAGCCTTGCATGCGGAGGAAGACCAGCGCGTTCGCGATGTCTAGCGCGTAGTGGACCGACGTCTGGGCGGTTAGGATGCGGCCCTGGACGAATAATTTTAAAATGTGCAACTAGACAACAAATTGCAGTGCTAAACCAAAAAAAAAACAACATAATGCTATTGGTATCCAATTAATAGTACTCGTATAAATGCGAACGTTTGTATGTTTGTTACTCTTTCACGCAATAACTACTGAACTGATTTGGAAGAAATTTCGCACGCATAATAGAAAATGATCTGGATTAACATATAGGATACTTTTTATCCTGGATAATGTTCCTGTGGGATATATTGAATAAACTAAAAACCACGCGAGTAAAGTCGCGGACAACAGCTAGTTAAATTTATCAAACAACATCACATTACATTGCTCTGATCTTATGGAGCTAAAACACTTATGTAAGAGAAATCAGAAAAGATGGTACCACAACACCCAGACCCGAGACGATAGAGAAAATTTCTTTTCCTACATTGACCCGACCGGGAATCGAACCCGGAACGACAGGACGCGATTCCAAGTTCTGCGTACTCGCGTCTCGGCTACGGAGGACTCAACGTCAAAATCTTGTAGGGTGTAAAAAAGATAAGTATTCCTGCTTAGGAAATAAGAATTAATAAAAATTAAAAGATCACTACGATCACGTTTGGCAGATTAAATATTTTTAGTGTTTCAAAATAAACATGAAATAATAAAAGCATCAAACAGGCAAAAACAAAAGGCCAACATTACTTTTTTTTGTTAGCTAAAAAATATTACAATAATAAAACAACAGTAAAAAAGCAAAAAGCCAACATCACGCGGTGTTCCCAGGCGGTCACCCATCCAAGTACTGACCGCGCCCGACGTTGCTTAACTTCGGTGATCGGACGAGAACCGGTGTTTTCAACGTGGTATGGACGTTGGCGAAAGAAACGGTAAATAGTTTGAACATTATCAGTCCTATTTTTAGCGCCATCTATCATAAATTCGTTGCAGCTAAGTTGTTCAGAAGAACAAAAATGCAAGCGGGAAGTCTGCGCATGAGCGTGTTAACTGTTATGGCTTTTGTGTATTGTGTGTAATATTGGAGATGTCCTCATTCTATATTTGGAATAAAATATGTTAGGTAGGTCTTTATCACTTTTTTTATGAATAAAATTGTAGATAATTTGCAGGCCTGGTTTTTGTCATTTGTATGAAACATTTATGTCATTTGTTTGCATGGTAAAAAATCAGCATAGGAACAAATCTAAAAAAAATCTTTTATTTCCCGATCATAAATAGATTGACTAGTAGCGTATAATACTTACTATGTGCTAGTAGTGACTACATTGAAAAAGAAACAAAGGCAAAAAGCCAACATCACGCGGTGTTCCCAGGCGGTCACCCATCCAAGTACTGACCGCGCCCGACGTTGCTTAACTTCGGTGATCGGACGAGAACCGGTGTTTTCAACGTGGTATGGACGTTGGCGACAAATAAGCCGAAATAAACGAACCAAACTAGTACATATCGCATAGCAATGTAATTTTATTTCTAGATCATCTTTGTATTGCTTTTTGCAATTGCAATATGGCGCTATGTCCATTTAACTCGATCATGGTGTATGGAGCAAAGATTTAAACGTTTGAAGGAACACTACATGGTTTTAAGAAATGTTCCATTATCTTGTACACCGTGTATACGATACGGATTAGCATGCGATAATTAAGTACTTAACTAATATTAGTATTTTTTCTTCATGGAAACAAACATAATATCCAAGTTCAGTCTTTCATACATAATTATGGATACTACAAATAACCGTGGGAATTTTAATGTAACAATTAATCATTGTAATTATTCTAATGTATGGGAATCGGGAATATTAGTCGGTGTGTGTAACAAATTGTTATTACTTACCTTGTCTCTTAGGTTCGCTAAAGTTCAAACGGATTTACATTAGTTAGAATATTGAATTTGAGTCTGTTTGAAATTGTAAGTTAAGCAATTTTAACATTTTAGAATATAGGTACGATTTTTTTTGTCGCGTTTCAGAAATATGGAATGTTAAAATAATTACTTATATAAATACAAGCTGATAAATAAATCTATAGCTATATTAAAGGAGACGAATTTGCTTTCTCTATTATATTTATATTATAAGTACTGACTAAATCTACACTAAAAAGGGAACAGTGGAACTCTAAGTATTGATTCTATTGCTTAAATACAACACATTTATCTATGAAAATTTACCAATTTGGAAATATGGTAAGTCATGTCTGTCTCGCGAAGTTTTCTAAATAACGGTTGACCGCATAAATGTTATTAGTATTTGAGAATGTAAAGATCTGCCTATTGCTATTTATCTACCAAGTCTCATCATCATCATCATTTCAGACACGGGACGTCCACTTCTGAACAAAGGCCTCCCCCAGTGTCTTCCAGATTGGCCGGTTGCGCGCAGCCTGCATGCAGCGGCTTCCTGCAACCTTTACCAGGTCGTCTGTCCACCTTGTGGGGTGGACGTCCACGCTGCGCTTGCCGGTATGTGGCCTCTATTTCAGAACATTTCTGCCCCATCGACCGTCAGTTTAAAAAGTTTATTGTCAATGTTATTAGGGGCAAGAAGTAAACGAAGAACTAAGCTCACCTGGACATGTAGAATTCCGTACAGCGTGTCGACGCACCGCTCGCAGACTATGTGCACGTTGTTGTGCACGTCCGGGTAGAGGCCCATGAGGAGGATTATGTTGGGATGGCGACACTTTCTGTTAACAAACACAGAATTTAACATCTTAAAAGACTCCATCACCATTATCAGTCAAAACGGATGCTAAAACGATATTGAGAAGTTCCGTTATAGCCTAGCATCGCGATATGACTTACATTAGGATGTATGCTGGCTGGACACAATCGTTCAACATGCAATAATCGGTAAAATAAGCGTGGCATAACAACTTAAGGAAAATCATTTTAACGCATGTTACACGCATTGATTTTTGGAAAGGTTTGTTTGTGAGAGTTGGGAAACACATCCATCATCTCAGCCACAGGACGTCCACTGCTGAACATAGGCCTCCCCCAGTGACTTCCAGATCGGCCGATTGGAAGCGGCCTGCATCCAGCGTCGTCCTGCAACCTTTACCAGGTCGTCTGCCCACCTTGTGGGTGGGCGTCCTACGCTGCGCTTGCCTATACGCGGCCTCCATTCCAGAACCTTTCTGCCCCATCGGCCGTCAGTTCTACGTGCTATGTGCCCCGCCCACTGCCACTTCAGCCGGCTAATCCGTCGAGCTATGTCAGCGACTTTGGTTCGTTCACGGATCTCCTCATTTCTGATTTGATCTCGCAAAGAAACACCGAGCATAGCCCTTTCCATAGCGCGCTGTGCAACTTTAAGCTTCTTAATAAGGCCCATAGTAAGAGGCCACGTTTCAGTTCCGTATGTCATCACTGGTAACACACACTGGTTGTATACTTTCGTCTTTAGGCACTGAGGTATTTTGGACGAGAAGATGTTGCGTAGTTTCCCGAACGCTGCCCATCCGAGTTGGATTCGTCGATTGACCTCTTTCTCAAAATTGGACCTACCCAACTGGATCACTTGTCCCAGGTAAACATATTTGTCAACAATTTCAAGAATAGAGCTCCCAACTGGTACTGGGTAGGGCGCAACATGGGCATTCGACATAATCTTTGTTTTGTCCATGTTCATCTGAAGACCTACCTGTTGGGAAACTCTATTAAGGCCATCGAGCATTGTACCGAGGTCTTCCAGCGACTCTGCCATGACCACAATATCGTCGGCAAACCGAAGGTGAGTAATGTATTCGCCATTAATGTTGATGCCGAATCCTTTCCATTCCAGGAGTTTAAAAGCATCTTCCAATGCGGCGGTAAACAGTTTCGGAGAAATAACGTCTCCCTGCCTTACGCCTCGCTGCAGAGGAATAGCTTTTGTGCTCTGCTCCTGTACTCGGACCGTCATGGTGGCGTTTTTATATAAACATTTCAGCACCTCGATGTACCGATAGTCAATATGGCACCGCTGTAGAGACTGTAGCACTGCCCAAGTCTCGATTGAATCGAAGGCCTTCTCATAGTCCACAAACGCCAAGCATAGTGGTAAGTTATACTCTTCGGTCTTCTGTATAACTTGTCGCAGCGTATGGATGTGGTCTATGGTACTAAAGCCTTTTCGGAATCCTGCTTGTTCGGGAGGCTGGAATCATCGAACCTACGTGCGAGACGATTCGTGATGACCCTCGAAAACAACTTGTAGACATGGCTCAGAAGCGAGATGGGTCTGTAGTTCTTCAGCAAGGTGTTATCTCCTTTCTTGAAGAAGAGCACCACCACACCTCTATTCCATGCCTCCGGCGTTATTCCCTCGAGCAAGACGGAGTTAAAGAGTTTCTGAAGGACCTTCAGTACCGGTGTTCCACCCGCTTTCAGAATCTCTGAGGTAATCCCGTCATCACCCGGCGCCTTGTTGTTCCTGAGCTGTTTGAGAGCCATCCTAATCTCATATAGGCTGATGTCCGGGATATCTTCGGTATAGTGTCGGGTAAGCTTAGCTCTTGGATCTGCGGCTGAACTACTAACAGGTTTAGTGACCGAGGTGTATAACTGCCCATAGAACTTTTCGATCTCCCTCAAAACTTCGGCTTTTGTCGATATTATACTACCATCCTCCGTCTTCAGCTTCGTCAGCTGGCTCTGCCCAATAGACATGTCTCTTGCAAACACTTTGGAGCCTTGGTTCCGCTCTATCGCCTCTTTAATACTATTCGTATTAAAGTTGCGGATATCATGTCGCAAGGACTTCCATATCTGTCTATTGTGCTGCCGATACAACTTAGCGTCAGCGGAGGACTGCAGTGCCAGTAAACGTCGTTCTGCCATGAGTTTGAGGGTGTGGTCGGTAAGTTTTTGCGGTCTGTCTCTTCGACGGGGCTTGAAAAATTTCGACCCGACCGCCTGGACAGTTTCTACAAACCTGTTGTTAATCTCGTCCACTGACTCGCAGTTTTCTAGGCATTCAAAGCGATTTGACAGCTCAAGCTGAAAGCTTTCGGGGCAGTAAATATGGGCATTAGAGGGTCGGAGCGTAGACTTCATCAAACGGGACCTTTCTAGCTTGACGTTGATGTTCAATGTGCCTCTAACCATTCGGTGATCGCTACCGGTTTTCACCCCGTTGATCACGGAGACATCATTGAACACTCGTCGCTCTGTGGTCATGATGAAGTCAATCTCATTTTTCGTGGACCCATCGGGGCTCATCCAGGTCCACTTCCTCTGAGGCGGCTTCTGGAAAAAGGAATTCATCGCGAAGAGGTCCTCCTTCTCCAGAAATTCGGCCAGCCTTTGTCCCCTAGGGTTCCGTTGCCCATATCCAAATCGCCCCACTCTCAGCTCATTATCGCCTCTCATGCCCAGTTTCGCGTTAAAGTCTCCCATAACAACATTGAAGTGGGTTTTAGTAGTATGTATGGCTCTACTAACGTCCTCATACATAGCCTCCACTTCCTCATCGGGGTGTGTAGAGGTCGGTGCATATACCTGTATAACCTTCAGCGAGTATCTATTTGACACTCTGAGTATCAGGTATGCCACCCTACTCGATACACTTCCGATGGTGACGATGTTGTTAATGAGGGACTTGTGGACGAGAAACCCGACACCACCTTGGGACAGTTGTTCGCCCTCCCGGTAATAGAGTAGGTTGCCAGATTTCAGGGTTATCGTGTCCTCGCCCTCTCTTCGGACTTCTGATATTCCCACGATACTCCAATGCATCCTACTCAATTCCTCTTCCAGCTCAACGATCTTCTCATCAGTCCTTAGCGTGCGGACGTTGTGTGTTACCAGGGCCAGTCTTCTTTGGGGCTGGTAGCCGAAGTTCCTCCTCCGGGGATTCTTAGCACCCCCTGACCCGCCGTCACCCTGACCGCTACCGTAGCCAGGAACAGCGGGACCACCGGAGACTGGGGGCCTGGTCTTTGTCGTGTCTGTCATTGGGGGGTGGTTGCCAGACTCGCCACGCTTGGCAGGCGGGTTGGCGAGCGCAGTTTTTTTATATTGTTTCGCACGCAGACGCTGCTCCCCGTCTCGTGCTACAGGATTTAGTCGCCTCTTACGACACGCCTCCTGCACGGCGGTGGGGAAGTGTATTCTTTACGGCCGTCCCCACACGGCACACACGGCACGGGAAACACATCCGAACTGCTTTAACTCGGGGTCGTTTTAACGCTCCAAGGAATCAATCGTCCAAACCACCCTTCACATCGATGGACGACCAGTTCGGTTGCCAGACGATAGTGTAGATCCAACAGGAATTTAGAAAGTTCGGTCGTGGGCTGTTCATATAGTTTTTTTTACTACTACAACATGAATAGGCCTGCAGAGCTGCTATTGTATGTGCTACTTAAGATCTGCCCGAACCTTTAACGAAGTTAGTGTAATACCTTTTAATATCTTTTTACACATAAACCTTTTAAACCCCATTTTGCCTATTGTTAGCAATATGATATTGTATATTAGTATACTGTGATAGTAAGAAGTCTTATTGCATTTTCTTTAAACTCTGTCACTCAGCGGCTTTTACAAGAGAAAACATTAATTCAATTCAATTACTGTGCAACATGGCAAGCGCATCATAAATCACTTTCTTCATTAATTCAGTTTCGAATGACATCTTGCCAAAGAAACAATAAAGAACGCATTTATACTGAGAAATGAATTTCTAAATAGTTAGGCATTGCAAAGAAACCCAAGGGGTTTCTCCTAAAATTAAGAATTTTTAGACATACAAGTATTTAGCTATTTACTTGAAACAAACGCCAGTTCGAAATATTTGATTAATAATACAGCCTAAAAAATTTAGTTATTTATACTTATAAGGCTTATACGAGCGAGACCATTTCCGATTATGTTTGTTAGGCCCGTCATTTCATTTTCGTGCGCGATACTCATGGCCATGGGGCTACAGGTGATGGTAGGTGTAGGTATTAGTAGGACAACCTATGCTAGATAATTGGCAAATTTTCAAGGTTTTGGTATTATTTGTACATAGGAAGGAGCTTAACTAAAACACCGCACCACCTGCCGCCTGGTGATAAAAATTAGCGAAATTCGTAAGTTATGAGTATCGTTGCGCACGAAAACAAGGTATAAGCCTGAAAATTCCTAAATTCCATGTATAGCATATTATTATACATACACTGAAATTGGACATTCGGACTAAAGCAACTTTGCACAACTTTTCTAGTAACGGCTACACCGAACAAGGGCATTTTTGAGATCTTCGTAAATGATTCTGAACAAGATCTCGCGGAGACGCGGACTAACCTCCAGGAGCGTGCGGTCCATGTTGGCAATCAGGCAGTGCCTACCTGATAAATGAAATGGGATAGGCAATAGGTACAGACAACAGCTTACAGCATGTCATGGTATCCAAACCTTCAATCGATTTGAACTACATTTTTAAGCAATGGTTTATTATTCATTGGGGAAATTTGACAGTTTCTAGTAACTTGATGTGCTGTTGACTGTACTCACAAATGTGTGTGTATCATCGATGAAAACCACTGTTTTTAAAGTATCCATCGAGGTAGGCATACCTCGAAATAAAACTATACCCGCCACTGCTCACCTAAGTATGTTTATTTCCGTGTTCCGTTTCTTCCTGACGTGCTCGGCGGTGACCCCGGCCATCCGCTTGATCTGCACAGGCACGACGCCCCACTTGCCGTGGCTCCACACTTTGCTCTTGTCTGTGGTTACATCCAAGTTGCTTGCACTCGCAATCGGCAGCCCGTAAGCACTTGTGTCACTCTTAAGAAAGATAACTCATTAGCTAAACTTATGAATGGTGTTGATTGACAGTAAAGCTGTAATTTTTGGCTACATATGAATTGGAGGAGTGGGAATATCTGGACATACTGTACCCCAAAAAATATTTCAAGCAGCGACATCGCTGGTTTTTAAAAATGACTTTTCTTTTTCTTATTAACATCTCGCGTTTAGAATGTCATTTTGTCTAATATTGATGGTATGGTATGCGATGCGATAGTAGTAAGCACAGAACAAGTAAGACTCGCTACGCTGATCCCTTTTCTGTGGTAGTAAGTATTCTTTTTCTCAAGGAACATAATATATTTAGATAATACGAGCACAACTATAGAGGTATTAATTACTCGCAGTCGCATCATATCAGTTTTTGCCACCCGCAGTATTATTTACTGGCAAAGTTCATAATATCGGTTGGTAAAGTTACTGGACAATTTTAACATTACATAACTGATTAGAAAGTAAGATTTTCTGAGAAGACAATGTCATTCAATGACTAAACTGTGATCTATCTATAAGTTACGTAAACAAAAAAACATAATTACGAAATCTAACCCCGATAAACTATACATTACCTTGCTATCTTCAGACTTGGGCGTGTTCGGCGACCGCGGTTGCAGCTGCTCGTCAGCCCACTGGTCGAAGTTTTTCAACTCGCTCATCACCTCCCAAAGCTTGTCTTCACCGCTGTCATTATGGACGCCGTTTGATGATAACTGACTAGATATCTTCACATCACCCCCCTCCTTTGCACCGTCTACTTCCTCCTGATCACTTCTCGTACCATCCAAAAAATTTCTCACATCGAATGGCAACGAACTCTTTTTGCAGAATTCGGGCGAATCCACACGATCTTCATCTCTGAAGTCTATATGCCTCTGGGCTTGGAATTCGGGATCTGGCGGCCTGTAACATCGTTGGCGAGAGCACCGACGGGCTTTGTGTGGTTCGGAGTAAGTAGATGTCGCCAGCATATTCCCCGGCATGAAAACTTGATTTTGGAACAGAAATTGTATATTTGGAAGGGCCTCGTAAACTTTTTCATCGGACATGGCGCTTCTTACTCGTTTGTGAGTTTTCTTTTTGTATTTGACAGCGGATTTTTTCTCGTAGTTGAAGGTGTGGTCGTGATCTGTGCAGTCGGTGCAGGAGACGGGCAGCGAATGGCGGCCGCATCCTTTCTTGGAGGGTGTGATTTGTAGTTCTTTGTTCCCTGCTGACCTCCTCGCTTGGAACTCTGCGAGGTCTCGCTTGTACTCTTCGGTGCGTATGGTGCCCACCTGCGCGGCACTCTGTGGGCATTGTTCCTCAGGAGTCGTGGGCTCGGGACTAACGTGACGAGTGGTCACCGTTACACGTTCCCTGTGAAACGGACAAATGACATAATCTAACAACAACTAGAAAAAGAACATGGAAACCATGACTAAAAGCCTCCAATAATTTGGATCGCATTGGGCATAAAGCGTGGAAGTGTCGCGGGTCAACAGAGACGTGATACTTTGCGTCCACCAATGGAGTTCTTGTGTCTCTACATCGTAAATAAATGGATTTTCCGTGTCGATCTTCGAAATAGGATTAAAGTTGCAACGAGTAACAAGTAAAAACATTGATGTTCAAGGATTTGTCTCAACATTTATTAGTCGTTATCGATTTTACTTTTATTTTATATGTATGTATTTTTTTATGAAAAATTGACGTTGCTAGTTTCTTGGAACAGGAAATTAAATATTTCAAAATAAGATAACTATAAAAATATATATGTTTTCAAATAAAAAGGATATTATAATCATGATAGCTACCTCCTGGCCATGCTGGCACCGATACACTTTTACCAATTAAACTTCGCTCAATAAAGCAAGCTTGGGCCATTGAAATAAGCGATCACAAAGAACGTTGAGATCACAAAGAGTGTTTGTGTAGGTAGGTGCAATGCCTAATTCCAGAGCACTTTATTGCCAAAACTTTTTAGAGTTACGGTAACTTACCAAAGCTGTTTGTATAAAAAATCTCATTTATGTCGGTCGATAACTTTGTTTTTAAATAATTTACGTATAATACCTAATTTATGGTGCGATACTTCCTAACGTAGATCTATAAATCTCTATACATAGATATTAGGGTGAAAATGGTATGGATCTCTAAATTTATCTGACGGTCCTCTTTAATGTATTTTAATCGACTTCAGAAAAGGAGGTTCTGTGTTCAGCTGTATACTACTCTTATGTATTTATTGTGGTTTTTTAATTCAACTTAGTAACGACTAAACTGTAAAAACTGTTAATAGTCATCGGACATTGATTAAACTTTACATACAAATAATATGAAGTTGGTCCAAACAATGAGTTGCGTAACACTATAATTAAAATAGAAAGCATCTCGAATTTTTGAGTGACATGATGATAACATAATGCTTACATAATTAAGCTATCAGTCATCCATTTTGGTATTTGCAATAAGAAAATAATTCAGCGGTCAACAAATAGTTTGGTGAAAGTGAAATTTCAATAATACTGTTTTATAGAACGACCGCGATGAAAGGTTTCCGATTCAATCGGGTAATTAATGGAGGCATCAATCACGACCATAGCAGACTCTTTGTTATTGAGCGAAATTACTTATTCGTGCAGAAGAATCTTATTGGTTTTCAATATTTCAAAAACTAGATGTAATAAATAATGTTACGGCACATTTTCGTGAAAGGTCAACTCAAGTTTCGTATGTTTACTTCTCGTGTTCCAAAGGGACGTGTCGATCAATACGATAGTGCAAAAAAAAAAAAGCGAGTCGGACTCGCGCGCTAAGGATTCCGCACCATTATTTATAAAAACGGCAAAAAAAATCATGTCTTTTGTATGGGAGCCCCCATAAATATTTGTTTTATTCTGGTTTTTAGTATTTGTTGTCATAGCGGCAACAGAAATACATCATCTGGGAAAATTTCAACTGTCTAACTATCACGGTTCATGAGATACAGCCTGGTGACAGACGGACAAAACAGACAGCCTGGTGACAGACGGACAGACGGACAGCGGAGTCTTAGTAATAGGGTCCCGTTTTACCCTTTAGGTACGGAACCCTAAAAAGGAGAAAAGACTCGAGCGCATGTCGATCACAGATGCGTTGGACAGACATAATTTGGGATAACGACTGGGTAAAAAACATAAATTCTATTTAGTACGTCAGTTAGATCATAAAAAAATTATGCACTCTTTCCTTTTGTCAATCAACCAAAAAATTTCAAAGATATAACGCGTCGAAGAAACGGGAGAACGGCTCTGTCGGTCTCGGTACATCACTTATAAGTAAAAAATTTACCAAAGCGGGACGTCATGCGACATTTCGAATCAATATATATTAATTATGTATCTCAGTAATATTTTGATTATGTGATAAAAGAAAAATACGTGTCCAATACTTTTTGATCTCCCTGATAGACAAAGAAAAAAAGTTACTCGTCATCCCTATGGAGTCGGAATGCCGGGCGGGAAAACAGAAGTTCTAAACTATGACAGTCTTTACTAGCAGTGTTAAGACCAAGAATCTCTGAAAGACGGCAATGATTAGTGATTTATTTTTTTAACTACGCTGCAAGGTGTCACTGACGATTTTCTCGTTTCTTCGCAGTCCTAGGCAACATCTTTATTTGGGTATGGTATCAAGATCTGTTATGCAAACGAATAGCTTGTTCGATACCTACTTTTCCAAATCATCGCGCAAGCATGTCGGTACCCTTATTCCCTAAAAATTAGCAATCAGCAATAATCGCGCAGTCATCGGCCTATTGATGGTTGATGTCAAAACCTATAGGCAGCACTGATAGTAGATTGCTTTGTTTTTTGCTGTCAATTTGCGATTTTAAAGCCAAGTTGGACAATTCTCTATCGCATTGCTTTTGCAAGATACGGAATCAGGGTCCGTTTGAGTCGGATCTTTGAAGAGGGCGATGATGCTGGTATTGCTAGTCCAGGAAGCTGCGAAATATCTTATATAATATCAATTTATCAATACTTCCATGGTAAAAATGTTTCAAAGTGCATGTTTACAACACAACACAGAAAAGCTCTTTGTAGAAAGTTTATTGTCTACTCTCCGTCAGTCAGGCATTGTTTCTTGTGTTTATTATGTCACAAATTGATTAATAGACGAATTCTTTCGCATTCCTAATCTTATTGTTATCCGAGGATTATGTAACCCAAAGTGTCAGTAGATCCGAAATCATTTGATCAGTCATCGTTGATATTTTTTCATAATTCGTATGCGATATCTACGAGTAGTAGAATGAAAATGTCAAAGTCTCATGAATTTGACCTATGAGCCATAAAACATTAGCAATCCGGTCGAATACTATTCTTTACTTACAGGCAGATCTTATATTATATCTTAGACTATCGTATGTGCATTTACGAAAGATAAAACTTACAATACTGGTTTTGATTAAATAACTGCCTGAATAAATATTTCGCGATATCAAAGTTACGACGGAAGCTAAAAATTATAAAACGCGTGCGTTTGTTCACACGGAAATTCTCTGTAAATTGGAGTCCAGTAGAGAAAAGTAACGGAGAAATAGTAGTAAGGAAAGAAAGCTTGAAAGGAATGGAAAACGAACAGGCGAACCTTATACAAGGATTAAGGAAAGATTTTCAAATAAGTAATCGCCCGACATATTTAAGTAAGGAAATGTGTTACGAAATACCTGTTAACTTTTCTACCGGGATCGTCTCATAGCATACCCATCGCAGACTTGAGCCAAATTAGAAATGTATTGTTAACAGACATAACTAGAAATCGTACCCAAGTCACAGGTAGAGGTTTCGCTCTAAGCGATTTACTGCGTCACTATAATACGAGGAAGAATTCATGCCGAGAGCCGACTACTTGCTAACATTTTCGTGCGAAACGATCGATGTATCGAGGATATCGGAGATAAAAAGCCTACTCATTTAATTTGTCATTTCGTCTTGGTGAGAATCTGGGCCGATTCGAAGTTCATTCTGTATTTGCTGTGGTTTCAAATGTATTCTATGTAGTTCTTAAAATTGTATGAAACCGTGATAGTTAGACAGTTAAAATTGTCACAGATGATGATACTGTTGCCGCTTTAATAACAAATACTAAAAACAGAATACCTTGAATATTTAATGGGGCTACCATACAACAAACGTGTTTTTGTTTGCCGTTTTTATAGATAACGGTACGGAACCCTTCGTGCGCGAGTCTGTCTCGCACTTGGCCGGTTTTTTGAAACTACCGATCGTAAGGACGACATCGCAAATAAAAAGACCTACGCGCGTATAAAAATAGGATCCCACACCTATCTATATGCCGGGCACTCGTTGCGTACGATCTTTGGGTCCTCTTTTCCAAAAGCGGCCAGCTACTTCGAGCACTACTAATTATGCAGACTAACTGAGATCAGGTCGAATCGCAATCAATCACATGGCAACATCATCCGTCAATGAGCACATACAAAATCGGCACAGTACACACAAAATGTTTTAATTAACTGCATCAAATGCAACAATGGGTCCGGTCGGCGGGAGGATCAACACAATGCGGTGACCTCCATGCATTGAGGGCATCGAAGACCATTGAAAGGGATTGGACGCTGATGATTCGGCGTTCTAGGTGGAGACAGTTACATCATGCGCCGACAATGGCGCAGACGCCCTATTGTCCGAAACTGTACAGGTTTTATTATGTGTTATTTGAACTTTGTAAGCCTGTGCTCATAATGATGTGTAAGCCTATAAAATTCCATCACAATCACAAGTGCCTTGACAACTAGTTTTATTCAATGTAGGTAGGCAATCGTTTTACATGGTGCAATTAAAAAGTGCTTAGAATAGCTAAATACTTTAAATTAATGAGGTACCTAGCTGCTTGAAATAATATAATTTAAAAATATTGTTTATAACTGGGTTGTAATTTATTTAATATAATAATAATTTATTAAATCAATAAATTACTGGCCTTACTTGTATTTTTATTAAGGCAATTTATGTACTTACATAATTTTATAGCAAAATACTATTTCTGTGAAGTTACCTTTTGTTTACTTCACAGAAATGTTGAATGTGTTGTAAAATAGCATATTTTGGTTTAATTAAGTTTGTACTAATGTATGTGGCACACTAGGTAATTAGGTAAAATAAATAGATAAAAATTCTACCTAAGGATTTTATTATTAATCACCGAATTAAAAGAATTTAGAAACTAGAGTATCGATTTTTAAGGTGAGTAAACGTTTAAATTACAATTTAGATTGTGCCTAATTAATCATTAGGTATAATTTGTAATGCTACCTACATCTGAGCTAGCTTCATTCTAAGTGATATAATATTATCAATAAAATTATTGAATTATAATGTTTTTAGTTGGAGAGAATGTCTACTTTTTATAACCATGAGAATGTCTCAATACAGGTACAGTATATTAAAACATTCAATTAGGAAATGTTTAAATTATATTAAATATTATAACTTAAACAATAGGACTGCTTATTTATATAAGATGTCAAGGAGAGTACATTCACCCCACTTAACAGCAGGCACAACACCTGACTCTGGGAAAAAGAGGAAAGTGAAATAAAAAAGGAGGGTCAAAGTTTGACCAAAAGTAGGCCTAAACAGTTAGAGCAATTATCAACTTGTTTCAGTTCGGCGTTAAACAGAAGTACCTACTGATGAGATAATAAACTACTTTTTGAATACAAAGGTAAGTACTTACCGACGCAGCCACTTGAAAACTCCCATGTCCTGAGGTGGATCCACTTTTTCTTTATTTCTTACACTACATACAAAAACTATCAGTAATTAACAGAACAATTAACTACATAAACTAGCGAATAACTTTAAAACTGAAAGCGTCTTCAACGCGAGCACGCGGGCATTACCGGCGCATTAGAAGTCCGATCGTTACAAAAAACGACTAGCAACAATGACCACCGATATATTGTGCGGTCAGACAAAACATCACGAACGGCACGCCATTCGCAATGAGCTGAATTTAGTTTTTGTACAAATTACTTTTCGTTGCGCTTCGGTGATCCACTTCATCCGCGCCAGTTGGGTCGGGCCTCGCTCGTCTGTCTGTCTGTCGCGGTCACAAAGACACAGACGGTTCAACCGAACCGCTCCAACCAAATTAATACAAGCGGACTAACTAGCTATAGCTACCTACTAAAAAGATTAAGTATGTATGTAGGGTAGTTTTCATAATTCAGTGAAAATTAAAAACGATTGTTTACCCTTTTGACGTTTCTGTTTCTGATTTGCTTTTCAAAGCTTTGTACTCGTTTATAAACTTCCTCATTCTCATCAACTGTTTAGAATTATAAATTGGCTTAAAGTAAACTATAATTAATGTGTCACAAGAGCATTTACAACCGTTTTTATTGTTTATTTTTTTGATAATAAAAATTATGGATGGACTTGCATTCAACACAACAAAATATCAAATGATAACTTATAAAAAAATTATCAAACTATTACACAAAAAAAATAGTATTGGTGAATAAAAAACTAGACGTTTAATATTAGTTACGAAAACTTATATTCTAATCTAGTAAATGCATAATTACATATTAGAAGTTGAAAAATCTATTGTTGATTTCCGTTTGTGTATTTTTTTTGTAATTATTTTTCTTTTTGATTTTTTTTAAACCAGTGAACAGATAATGTAATAAATGGTTTTTAATTACGATTGTACAACGATTTAATTTTAAAATACTAATCGAGTTAAGAGAATAGTTCTTGCTGCTGACTCCTTTAGACCGTTCAAAGTGGCGCGCGAAATCCAACATTACCCTGTTTTTTTTAAATAGCCTTTCTGGTTTACATTTCTATACTTATCATTATCTTGATCAAAATGAGGTAAAATGATTGTTTTTTAGTTTTCACTAGCTACAAGATTTATTTAGCTGGAGTCACTACTACTGAGTTTTTTCTATAAACTTTAAATGTAGCTCGTCCGTACCAGCAATCGAGTCTCAAAGGTGGATAGGTTCGGCATCTAATACTGTAAAGGACTTTTTTTCCTTTTGAAATAGGAAATCCCATAACGTAAGATCTTAAAGCATTCAAGCTCTAAGTGTAAGATATTTTAAATTTCGCGGGCTGCCCTGCGTACAGTGTACACTATCGCCTTAAGACTCGGTCTAAACGCTGCCAGAATCCGTTAGCATCCGCAAGAATTCGTTCAAAAAACGACCTTATTGCTTAAGCGATGGAGTGAATCCGCGTTAACCTGGTCCAGTTTCCGGCTGGGTATAGACCAAGCTAAAGATGGGTGGCTCGGAAACTTTCTGTTTCCACCCGGAATATTACGGTTTCCCAAAATTAGGAATTTTTTTGGAAACTTTCCAAATCGTGGGTGGATTCATGTTAATGACTTTAAAAATAGTCATTGATTATGTTTTAAGCTATTAATCTATATTTCTATTCAGCCCACGGCTGGAAGTAAGCTATTTGGGAGATTCTTTTTAGAAGCTTTTTAGTTTCACCTGTCCTGATGCTTTTTTGTAAACAAATCTTGCAAGTTAAATTTGATCCACTTCCCGGTTACCAACTGAGCTGAAATTTTGCATGAATGTGTAAATCGGAGGACAATGCAAAATTATTATGATGTAGTTAAGCGTTACAACTCTATCGAGTTTAGACTCATTTGGTTCATCTTGACAAGAACTTTGGTGCTAGATGGTAATCAAGGTCTGATGATGGAGTCGGAAGATTGCTAAAGGAACTCGGTGATTAAACGACACACCCTCATAGAGCTTAGGCTTGATGGATGTCAGGTACTTTGAACTACTTAATATGCGTTCGCATCATTGCGTCGTCATTCCACAGGCTGGCCGCTAGCAATAAGCCCAATCATAATTCTTTTGTTCAGAATAACACATTCTCACATTAAAAGGTGCGGCAAGGTAAAGGGCAGTCTGATCAGGCCCCAGCCACTTCCTCCACTCAGTACAAATGCAAAACAGATGCAATCTACTTGATCGAAGCCCGGTAGCCCGAAATCCAGCGTCAGGCGATAAAGGGCAACTTCTGAGTGTTACCATGAACTAACTCGACCCTCAAGACCTTATCATGGAGTTTTCCCAGATGTATGATAAAGGATAAAAAATAATCTGATGAGACTTGTGAGAAAGTAAATGCTTTCGTGGTTGCTTTTTTCTTCATGTTTCTACGGTAAAAATCAACCAACCAATAAGATTAGAACCAATAAAATGTGTAGCACTTTAGACGGCAGACGCCCTGTTGCAGCGGTCAAACCCTGCCAAAGCAAAAACAGATGACGAAGGGCTGGCCTTGGTGAAAGTTCAGCTCGTTAAACCTAATATGCTTCCGCTATCTGGGGGTAAAACACGGCCTAGCTCTGTATAAAGCTGCAGAGGACCACACCAACATCTGCATTCGATGCCACGAAGTCTGCCACATATCCGCATTAGATTTGGATGCCATGAGCCTTCAAGGCATGCTTCCTTTGCTCGATACCGAGCTGAGCGGGTAATCCTGGCGGTAGAGATTAATCTCACAGCTAACAGGGCCAAAAGAAACCGTACAGTAGTCTGTTTTTAATGACACCTAGTCTAAGGGGTGGGAACCAGTTAAAATATTTATTTCATAAAGAAGGAATAAAGAGTAAGCAATTTTCATTGAGTATATTACTTTTTAACATGCGTTTAATAAGTATAGATAATAATTATAATAATATGATGTGTTAACTTTGTGTCAACAGCACGTCGACCTACCCCAAAAGTCAAAAATTCTCCAATAGATTTTCAACTTTAAGCCTGATATATAGAGTTCATTTTCAAATGAGAAAATTTGACATTTTGTGGTAGGTCGACGTGCTGTTGTCCGTACAACAAGAATTTCAAAATTAGTTTACCAAAAATGTCTAAGTATAAAACTAACGTTTCTCTGTACTAAAGTTTTGTAATTTTATATTTTAGCAAAACTAAGGACAATTTAATTTACTGACATTCTAATTATGGACGTTTTATAAGAATGCCTATTGTGATATAAAAAATCAATCCATGGATTATAAAGTAAATTTATAACGCCATACTGTTTTTTATTACATGTGTAAATAAATAACAACAAAAATGCTTAGAACCTAAGCCTTCACATTATTTTTGAGTTAAATAATTTCATATCAACAATAAAATCGATATTTTTGGGAATATACCCGGATGGAATCCCAACGTTGCCGGAATCTGTAAGCATCCACAAGAATCCGTTCAAAAAACGACCTTATTGCTTAGCAATCAATGAATTGAATCCGCGTTGATCCGCATTAACCTGGTCCGGTTTCCGGCTATGTATAGACCGAACCTTAGAGCAGGTTAGTTTCTTTACAAAGACATTTCACTATAATGTCTTTGCTTCTTTAAATGGAAAAAAAAGATAATAATCTGTGGTCACTCCCCGACCCATAATAGTTTATTTGATCAGTGGACCCAACTGTCATTTGTTTGTGTGAATATTTGATTTGGAAAAGTTTGTTTACGTTGTTTGAATTGAATTTTACAAGGTTTTGTTGATATTCAATTAATATATTCATATGGACGAATTGAGAGGGCCAAATATACAAATAGTTCTTCATGTCAAAGAAGGTAACATTCTTTATTGCAATCGCTGTTTCGTGTGTTTTCCTTACACCCTAATCAATTTTATTATTTTAGGGCTTGGGTTTGGGTTTTTACGGACTCCTTTTATTGTAAGCGGCTCTCTGAATGGATATATGCTAGAAACAGACCCAGCGGTTCCAACCCATGCGCCAGTATTCGATGCAGAGCTAGTTTGGGAGGCTGACAAAAGAAGATTTCGAAGGTTGGTTTTGAAACTGAACTGAAAAAATAATTAAACTGCATTAATTTTTAACAACAATAATTGAGGCTTTCTAACCTTTGCATTTGGATGCGGAATTTGAATTTTAAATAAAAAATCAAATTAAATCTTATACATTTCAGCCTACGTGTTCAAAATGTTCCTGTCAAAGTTGAGGTATTCTCTACGGCCACACAAGGTAGAAAAGACAAAATTGGATACCTGCTTCTCAGCCTACTGTCAGCCCAGCCTTGTCCATCAAATAAAATAAATGATGTAAGGAATATTACAAATATGATTTCACTGCCGAAAAAAAGAAATTCACATATCATTTTTTAAATCTATTATTTGTTAATCTTATTCGATTTCTTCCATTGATGTGCTGATCATTGATGAATGCATCCTTCTTCTATGACACGGAGATTGAATAAAACACCTAGTCAAAGTAGTTATTCCGGAGAGTATTTGCTAATAATACAGTCTTTTGGCTGTACATGGTTTGATTATATTTCATACTTTTTTAATTGTTTTTTTTTTTCAGGTGAAACATACCTGGCATAGGCTATTGGGAGTAAGGTCGGAAGGCAAGTGTTGCCATCCTCAACTGCTCCTTAGCCTCTCAGTTGAAGACAGAGTCAATACTCTAACTCCTGTAAGTTTTTATCACTTTACATCTTTTTAAGCATTTCTGGTTGGTTTACTGTGATTTGTCTGTTTTGGTTTGCTCATTATAATTTTTTTAATTTATAGAGAAATGAGCTTAGAATGTTCCACAGTAACGAAATAGCATACCCAGCTACAACCCATGCCCCAAATCCGAATCCAAGTGCAGGGAGAACTATATTGTTTACATTGGGTAAGTACAAATGTCCACATTTCTATAGAGAATAATTAGTCTATGATTGTATTGTAATTCCATTCTAGCAGTTCCTGAATTCTGTAGAAATAAGAATTTACACTATACAGGTATTATTGCAACACATAAAAGGAGGTAGCCTTTTATTATTTTCCTGTTATGATTTTTAAATATGCAACAAGAAAGTTTAGATTGTTTAATAGGAATTTATTTCTTTATTTATATGTGTAAAAAAGATGGATGTAATCAAATAAATTCCATGAATTTGTTTGATTTAGCTCCTATTATTTAACTTTATAAGTAAGTAAACATCCATTACTATGTCCACTTTAATTTTTTCAGAGGAGTACATAGCTGAGAGCAAGAAGACAGTATCATCTCCAGACCTTCAGCCACGGCTGGTTTGTGAGGAGGGCCTTATTCAAATAGGCGATGGGAGGCACCTGTTTGTCCTCAGCTTCGTTATAGGGGCTGTTGAAAACTTGGATATGGTATGTAATGCTGGAATTTATAGTGTTTATATCACATTATTTTAATTTTTTTTTTATTAATTCGTTGGAAGTGACTACGTTTAGACCATATTTAGGGACATTCATCACAAGCATCTTCATGTTTCAGTAGGCAATTTAAAAGTTGGTCCTGGCTAAAATCGCCACTACACTGAGGCTTAGATACTGACCTAATACCCCTCCATCAACCTGCATTATGCTTGCATGGTGGAGTTTACAGTAAGATGGACGTCCATAATATAGGCTCACTTATTATACATTGCTCTGATTCTAATATTTTAGATATATCCTATTTTTTAGAAATAACGCGACATAATTGCATACATTCCAGTAATTGTTAAAAAATAATGTATTATTTTAGCTGCTTCCTGAACAACTTAAAGCAAATAAGGATGCAGTTGATTGCTACGTCACCTATTCGGTTTTCACTCACAACATTATGACTGATAGGTGAGTATTATTTAATTTAATACATTCGCCCCGTTTTGGCAACTTTTTAAATATCTTATTGAATGTCAGTATTTTTTCAGTAAATAAGGTGTAAAATAGAAGTTAACTATTTTCTAGGGGGTGATTTCTACTGCGCAAATACAACAACTTTTTCTATGGCACTAACTTCGAAATAGCAGAAAAATAACACTTTTCCATACCAGCTGGCATCAGTTTGTATGGAGAGATGTTTTTTTTTACGATTTCGAAGTTGGTCCCTTAGAAAAAGTTGTTTTATTTGAGCAGTAGAATCACCCCTTAGAAAATAGTAAACTGATAAGTTTACACCTTTATATTAACATAATTGTGTAATGGTGTATTTGTCAGGGTTGCCGCAAGCGCATCGGGCGTGGGGTCGAGCGCGCAGTTCAACCAGCGCACGTCGCTGCGTCTGCGCTCGCAGCTGGCAACCCTGGGACAGTACTTTGCCCAGTGCCCCTACCTTGTTACGAGGGTCTACGCAGGAGATAAGGATGTAGGTCTGTAAACATTAATTCAAATTTCAATTTCAAATATTACTTATTGCAGAATGTAGGCACATACACAGGTCTTTTGCCTGACGTTTCGACCGGGTTACACCGTTAAAAGTAATTAATGTTGTATAGTGCGTGAGTGACGATCTCCGAGAGGAGTGCACGCCAGACTTGGCGTTGCCAGCTCTGAGGTTCCAGGTTCGATAAATGTGTTTCGCGTGTACGGACCACTGCTCGTCGACCTACCACAAAATGTCAAATTTTCTTATTTGAAACTGATCTCTATATTATTAAAGGGATCTTCTAAATAAAACGGTATAATAACTAATTAAATATATTGATACGGATTAGCGCGCGAAAGCCCAAGTACGATGCGTAGTAGAATGACGTCCCGATGACAGATGACCGCTAGTGTCGGGAACCGCTCATAGGGATGCTCCCATCAATCGATTCCTCGCTAACAATATGTCAGGCTTGAAGTTGAAAATCTATTGGAGAATATTTGACTTTTTGGGTAGTAGGTCGATGTGCTGTTGACAACAGCCTGTTGACTGTACAATAACTATTTCCTGACATAAACGTGGACGGCAAGCGTAGACTTACCAAAATAAGTTGAGATTAGTAATTGCTTTCTTAGGCAAAGTTGTTTGTGACGACCTTTGTAGCCGAGAGGCGAGCACGCCGTTTTACATGGCGTGTAGAGCAATGTATGTAATGTTGTCTAAAATTTATTTTATCCTTACTAATATATATATGTGAAAGTAAGTCTGTCTGTAACGCTTTCACGCCGAAACTACTGAACCGAGAATTGTGAATTTGGTACTGAGATAGACTAGAGCTTGAGAAAGGACATAGGCTACCTTTTATGGCGAAAAAGGCTTGAAGGAATGAAAATAGGGGATGAAAGTTTGTATGGATATTGGTTATTTTCGAAGATAAAACCATGAAACTTTGTATTAATGCACTTGATAATAAATAAATTCATTGTGAAAAAAGGCTTGAAGAGGTTTGAAATGTTTTTTTTATTATATTTTTATCTGAAATTTTGGACCTGGGGATGAAAGGTCGTGTGAAAGTCCAATCAGAGTCAGCCTTTTACGCCTGTTTGCCTTTTGATAAATACAACCTGAGAGTTTCAAATCCAAAGAAACACCTGTAAATAAGGTTAAGCACAATTGTACCTAATATAAGAACTGTACACACTTGGTATGCAAACAAATACTTGAATACCTTTTTGTTAAGCGTGATTCAGCGCAAAGCACAATGTTGCTTAATTATAAGACATACCATATCCTGTAGTCCAGGCGAACGAAGTCGCAGACACAGCTACCTAGTTTATCATGAGTGGGAGTACAAAACCTACAGTATGTTAGTGTTCGCGCATCAGCGCCGCCTCGGCCGCCGTACGGGAATAACAAGAAACTACGCGGGGATGGTTGCGGGAAGCGGGACGTGAGGCATCGCAGGCGCGCGTACTGGCCTACCACCATTACTCTTCCTACATCACAAGCGGACGGCAACCATAGTGCTATTACTACCAATTTACTGTATTGTTTTAAAGTACTTAATAAATCCATAAAATCATCGATAATAAAAGTTCATTATTGAATAGATTAGAAAACGTTTATTTGACCCACATAGGCATAGTTAGTTACAAACAGAATTACATTGAACATACAAAAAGAGTGTCAAAAAGGTCCCCCGCTCAGCATTTGTCGTTAAAGCCAAAGCCGTAACGACGCTGGTTTTCAGCGGCAACCCCGACTAGGACGTGGGATGAGTAGTGACAGCGGTATATCGGACCACCAGAGAACTCCAAATCCCTCCGGTCGACTCCGGCTCGGATTCAGGCAGGCAGGCTCCGGGGGGTTGATACACCGCTGCACACATACCTTTGAAAAAAAAATTGAAGAAAACCTGATCCACTCAAGAACACGCATTAACAGTTACACTTATAAAATGTAATCTTGTATGGTACTAGGCATCTGCAGCATGGATCTTCGCAAGCTGGTTCCCACAGAAGACCCTCAGCAGTTCGTATCGCAGTTCTGCGGCCCCGGCGCCGCGCTCAGCGTCCACGAGCGCTGCTTCGTGCTGCGCTGCGACGCGCGCCCCACTGCGCCGAGGCGCCCGTACGTCGATGTCGAGATGACTCTCAGATACGTCGGCCTTGTGGACAAACCTCATGTAATTATTATCATCATCATTTCAGCCACACACATTTTTTAGTGACATTTATCACGAGCATCTCCGTGCTTCGGAAGGCACGTTAAAAGTTGGTCCCGGCCAATATCGCTTGATATTGGTCGTGCAGCCTAGTCAGAGGCCTTAAGGCGGCTTGATAACATCTGACAGTAAGGTTTAGTCACTGGCCTTACAACACCCCTTCACCAATCCGCACCGGGCCCGCGTGGTGGAGTATGGCCCAAACCACCTCATAGTTGAGGTGAGGCCTGTGCCCTGCAGTGGGACGTATATAGGCATACTTTACTTTAAATTTCAGCCACAGGACGTCCACTGCTGAACATAGGCCTCTCCCGGTGACTTCTGTCATCGGGGGGTTTTTGCCATACTCGCCACGCTCGGCAGGCGGGTTGGCGAGCGCAGTTTTTATATTATTTCGCACGCAGACGCTACTCCCCGTCTCGTGCTACGGGATTTAGTCGCCTCTTACGACACGCCTCCTGTTGGCGGTGGGGAAGTGTATTCTTTACGGCCGTCGCCACACGGCACTAATGTAATTATTATATGCAAGCCAAAAACCTCTCGCCTTTTAGGTGGTGTGACCGCCAGTTGGCTGCTATCAGGCTAAAAGAGAGAACTCGGCGGACGATGCGTGCGGTGTCAAGCACCACCGCCTTCTGCGTCTTTGCTGGAAGCGAGCCGTCGGCTAATTGCCCAGCCTTTTCAAGTGTGAATCTAACTTTATCATGTCCGATCATTTAAGAAATATGTATTTATAGCATGTTACTTTTAGGCACTATTAGGTCTATTACTGTAATTAATTTTTACCCACCTAAATGTTTATATATATGACTGTTTGTTGCCAAAATAAATGAAAAAAAAAAAAAATAAAAAAAAAAAAAAGTGTGAACCTAATGTGGCTGGGATTAACCCGTTTGCGGATAAAACGATTGCTGCTGCTGCACGCGCGCAGCACGCGTTCCGTTACTGCAATCGTTTGGTGCGCCTCTTTAGCGCAACTCGTGCAAGGCTTGTACAGCGCGCGCGAGCGGCGCGCCGTCTGCGCGCGTGCAGTTCTAGTTCACGATCCAGGTAGCTCGAGCAAAGTTCGAGCTCACAGGTCGCGCGCGCGCATCGCACAAACATAAAATGCACGCGCGCAGATATGCGCATTCGCGGCGCGTTCGCCAGATCCGGACGCAGCCTTAAGGCAAAGAGGATATTTACATGAAGCTGCGCTTAAGTTATTATTGAAATTTCAGAAACCGTCAGTGCTCACAGCCCGCAGCGCCAGCCGACTAGAGAGCAGCAGGCAGGGCTTGGAGCCTGAGCCGCAAGCGCGGCTGGACTGCAAGAGCGGAAGCTGCACCAACTTCGAGCAGGACGTGGGGGAGGTCGCCTACACCAACGTCGCGGTTACGAACACCGCTAGGTGAGATCATACTGCAGCCGTCAGTCCCTACAGTTTCAGCGCAATCCAACTTTAAAAGGCTAGTTCTAACTTACTTCAGAATCTGCCAGTCCTTGCAGCAGCTAGAATTCAACGAGAAAGCAGTAGGAAGCAATCGACAGTTACAGTTGGATTTCACTAAAGAAACAATTAATTTTTTTAAATGACTAAAAAATCACATCTTTAAGTTTCATTGTTGAATAATGCATGCGATGAGGTCTACAATGTAACATTGTTAGTAACGGTTGTAGTAAACTTTATCTTATTATTTTTCTGTATTGAGTATTTTTTATTGTCTAAAAGTACCTAATAATTAATAAAAACCATTCATAATTCACAAAATGTAGCCAAAGTCACAATGGGCCGGACACAACAGTCGCACTACCGGGTTCTCGAGTGTAGACCACGTCTCGGCAAACGTAGTGTAGGACCCCAGCTCAATTCACCGACGATCTTAGGAAGATGGCTGACAGTGGCTGGGTAAACAAAGCGGGAGATTGTGCACATTGTGGGAGGAGTACGTCCATCAGTAGACTGAAACAACCTGCCATGTAAATTAACAATTTCCAGGTACAAAAACGCGTCAGGCGACGCGATGATCCAAACGAACGAGATAGCGGAACTGATAAAGAGGATGTGCGACTCGTTCACTCTGACGCAGGAAAGGTTACTCGCTTCCCGCGCGCGGCCCGCCACTAGCGACATGCAGGTGCAGTGCGAGGATCCTCCCGCCTGCATGGGTGATGCGGGTAAGTCATTTTATTGTATTTATTCTTAGGGCTTGTTTCACAATGTACGGATAAGTACTGCATTAGTTCTGAATAAGCTATATTATACTAATCTGTAGGATAAACACGTTTTTTGACACGATTTTCAAGCACTTTTATCCTCTACATGTTTTTATCTTTTACATAACTTCATCCGTACATTGCGTATTTATTCTGAACCTTCTGATTAAATTACTATTATATCATAAAGGGCCCCGAAAAAGGCCTTTCTAACAAAAATAAAAAACGTTCAGCAAATTTCACAAATAAAGGATATTGCCCACAGCCCCCGTGGGCAATATCCTTCGCTTAAATCTGAATTGTGTCACTAGGTTATGACACCTAAAATTAATTCCTGTTTTGAATTATAATATTCTTTAGCGAACACTTGTTCGACATATGGATAGTTCTGCTATTTCATATCTGATTATGGCCAAGCCAAAAATAACTATTTACACATTAACTTTTTTAATTATATTTAATAATTTACGTTAAAACCTAAAAGTGTAAAGAAACGTTAATTATTTAAATAGTAAATCAAAATCAGTCTGATTTATAGACGGCATACTATCGATATATTGTTTTAAACTTTCATGGTCACTAACATTAGAATAGTTTGTTACGAGATTGCTACCATGTACCTTATTTTTGAGTTTCCGATACATAAGGTACATGGTAGCAATCTCATAACAAACTATTCTTAGTCTTACTGTCGAGTTTATAATGCAGGTGGTCCGAGCGAGAGCGGCGCGGGTAGAGACGACAGAGCCGACGGGGATTGTCTACATCGCGATGGGAAAGGCGATGAGTAAGTTGATTATATTGTTGATTAACAGGTTTGAGTAGGATTAGATACTTCAAGATTATATATACTTGAAAATAAAAACGACAGTCTCAGGTGGGATCCGAACCCACGACCATCGCATGCCGGGCGAGTTTGTCCAACTAAGCTACCGAGGACGCTAGAAATATGCTGTCGAAACCAGCGTATTTCTGGTCAATCTTGCGGCTATACGTATACCTAAGAGGTATACTACCGCGAACACCCGATATAATTATTGTTGCAATTATTTAACTATGCGATGGTCGTGGGTTCGGTTCCCACCTGAGGCGGTCGATTTTATTTCTCAAACATTATATCATCTTGCATTAACCTAGCATGTAATTGCTAAAAAAAAACAAAATTTAGAGTAGAAACTTGTTTACTGTTGGGGAAAAAAGGTTCTCGAGTGGCGACTGCCGACCCGGTGGACTGACTAAATCAAGGTTGCGCGGGAAACCATTGTTTTTTTTTCAGATGTTCTTTACATTATTATCGAAGTATTCGAGTAAGATTGTATAGAACAACTAACACAAAATTCTTGATTTTGATGTTGCTCCCGTAAAAGAGTGGTTTTATATGATCAGCTGATGACGTGGTTTAAAGGATTGTCATATTCTCTTGTACACACTGTATATTTGTCTTTGTCTTATTTTCCAGTATAGAAAAACCTATTAGATTGGAAACGAGTAAGAGCGATACATACATATCCCACAATGAAAAAGGTAAATAATCTATAATGTGTTACTAAAAGGTGAACGAAAAAAATTTAAGTATAAATCTCTTATCTTTTTTAAAAAGTATTTAATAAAAGTCTTGTACCACGCCTGTCTGTTTGTTCGGGATACTGAGGGAACGAATTTCGATAGGTATTTCACTATAATTTATTCGTTTCTGCTAAAAGACCCTAAAATACTTGTAAACAAGAATACTATATTTGTAGAAAGTAGAATAAGGATAATCATTAATGCTTTTTAGGGTTCCGTACCCAAAGGGTAAAACGGGACCCTATTCCTGTGGCTCCGCTGTCCGTCTGTCTGTCCGTCTGTCACCAGGCTGTATATCATAAACCGTGATAGTTAGAGAGTTGAAATTTTGACAGATGATGTATTTCTGTTGCCGCTATAACAACAAATACTAAAAGACAGAATACAATTACTATTTAAGGGGGCTCACATACAACAAACGTGATTTTTTGCCGTTTTTAAATGGTACGGAACCCTTAGTGCGCGAGTCCGACTCGCACTTGACCGGTTTTATGTAATTGCTCCGTACAAACCGTAACTAGTTAATAATAAATGTATTTTTTTTAGATATGGTCAAAAAAGCTATTACGCCAATGGAACGTGATTCTATAATGCAGAAATTCGTCGACGAATTGGAGGATTGGAAGGAAAAACAACAGGAATTGTTCAAAATACAGGTAGAGTGAAGAAATAAAATTTATTATGCCGGATAACCAACAAAAATACATTTACAGCAGCTGTGTGCGACTAAGAACCGCTTGCTGTCGCCTAATTTCACACAGCTGACTTATAAATAATAAATAAACTCACAATCACACCAATTAGCTATACCCAAACTACTTGTACTTACGCGATTAGATAACGCAAAAATATTCTTAAATACCATAAAATAACATAAAATTTCAGCTAAAACGCAAAGAAGAATACCACCTCGAGCTCCTAGCCAAAGAGTGGACAAAGAAACGTATAGAAGTGGAGTGCAAGCTCACCCGGGGCATCGAACAGTGTCGCGCCTTAGCAGCCGACCTCAGTCGCGCCACCGACGACTTCCGCCTGCGGGGGTACCGGAATACTGAGAGGGAAAAGAAGGTACACTCACAGGCTACCATCATCATTTCAGCCACAGGAAGTCCACTGCTAAACATATTCTTTCCCTAGTCACTTCCAGATTGACCTACTGGAAGCGGCCTGCATCCAGCGGCTACCTTACCAACCTTACCAGCAGGGCTAGCATGCGCGCATCGGTTATTTTATCGATAGACAAGACAAATTTTGTCTTCGACGATATTTGTCGTTTTCCCTAATTACAGACGTCTCTAATCCTTTTTCTTAATATTTTCAGGGTCTCCCGTTCTTCGTAGCTACTTATTTTTACGTTATAACACGGCATTGCATGATATTTTGGTTTTTTCTTTATCCGTCGAACGTCAAATGTCAATAAAATGCCACGACAAAATTTTATCGTGTTGCGCATGCTAGCCCTGCAGGTCGTCTGTCCACCTTGTAGGTGAACGTCCCACGCTGCGCTTGCCGGTACAAAGCCTCCATTCACAGGCTATACAGGGTGTAAATTAATGAGTTAACTATTTTCTAGGGGATGATTGTATTGCTCAAATACAACAACTTTTTCTATGGGACCAACTTCGAAATCGCAAAAAATTACACTTTCCTATACAAAAACGCAGGCCAGCTGACATCAGTGTGTATATGGATTTGTAATTCTTTTTCTTGCGATTTCTAAGTTAGTTCCATATAAAAAGTGTTTTTTTTTTAAGCTGTAGAATCACCATAGAAAACAGTCAAATAATAAATTTACACCTAACAGTACGTAAGCTGTTGTTTTCGTGTTAGGCTCCACAGAAAAAAGTACGCAGTATTGTATTTTGCAACTCTATACTTAAAACATTACAAGGATCAAGTAATTCTCGTTAATAATAGTCGTTTCTGATTTCTATAACACAAGTGCTTTAGCTATTTACCATAGGATCAGAACAATGTATATGATGTTGTCCAATATTTATTTTTATTAATAATACTGCTTCGAGCGGAATTGTTCAAGGCAACCCCAAAATTCAAAATTTCTTACGTTTTTATACAAAAAGCTACTGCTTGAATTTTGGGGATACTTTCACTTCGTACTATTTGTCATCGTGACATAACATACGCTTATAGTTTACGCTTATAGTTTATTTTTCCACTAAAACGGCACGGTACTTCGCGAAGCTAGTTTTGGGAATTCCCCAACGAAGCCAACATAACTTCAACCTGATTACAGAATTGCCTCTTTAATTTTATCAATTCTATTATCGTAACCACTTTCAACAGCTACTAGAAGCTAAGAAAGCTCTAGAAGCGCACTACACAGCGAAGTACCAAGAACTGCGTGAGGCGTCTCAGAAGATGGAAGACGATATGAACCACCGCCTCAAGCTCAAAGACATGCGCATCGAGGAGCTGGAGACCAGCGTGCAGCAGCTGGAGAAACAAGTCGAGGTCCTGAAGGTAGGCGACCTGGAAAGTAACTGTATGTGGATTTTTTTAAGGTCTAAATTGCACTAGCGAAAATCCGTAAGCAGATATAGTTAAGGTGGGGTTTTAAATATTGGTGAGATGATGTCTAATACTATTTTTACTACTTCTTGACTTTTCTTAGTATGATTTTTTTTAGTCTTACTTTCATATCTGTCACAAACTCAAAGCTGTTTTACTTCAACCAAGCATAATATAAAGTTAATGATTGGAAATGACGGCCGATGGCGCAGAAAGGTTCTGGTATGGAAGCCACCGGCGGACGGTACCGGCAAGCGCAGCGTGGGACTCACACCCACAAAGCGGACAGACGACCTGGTAAAGGTTGCAAGAAGCCGCTGGATGCAGGCCGCGCGCAACAGGGCGATCTGGAAATCATTGGGGGAGGCCTATGTTCAGCAGCGGACGTCCTGTGTCTGAAATGATGATGGTTGGAAGCCCCCCTTCTGCCTATTGCCACTTCTAAACAAATCTGTCAAATACCTATGAATAAACTTGCAGTTTACCTTTCTGCTACGTTTATTTAAGATTTTCGCCGTCAGAAATCTTGGGCCATACTACATAATAAGTTACCTGTTACCGTGACACTCCACAACAGATATCAAACGTTACTAATTTAGGTTTTCATTGATCTGTCGCACAGGGATTAAATAATATTTTCTTTTCAGACAAACCTAAAGAACATTGAAAAGGATACAGAGAGTCGATACTCAGGACTAACAAAAGATCAAACTGCCAGCCTCATACAAGAATTGGTAAGTATTTTTAATCTTATTAGTTGAAATCGATCCACTATAAAATAATAAGACCCTTTCCACTTAAGGCCTTAACACCAACCAAGTGCCTAAAATCTCGAATATTAAAATCAAATTGTCAGAATACCTGTTACTTGAATCTAAAAATTTAAAATACGACATGCTAGAAGAGGATTTGATGAACATCTAGAATTGAATAATTTTGATTTTCCGTTAAGTCCCTTGGATTAAAACATTTACATAATGTGTCTATTTTGTCATAAATTACAAATGTTCTCTTAAACGACACTAGCTATTTCATTACTGTTTTCACACAAAACAAGATTTTGTAAATATACATATTTTGAATTGAGTTTTATTTGAAAATTCTCGTTACAGCATTTATTTCATAAAAAACAGGTTTTTCCGATTTTTAGGGGTCATCCGCACGCGCAAAATTGTTTGGGCGTGACGCGTCAAGGTCATTCAAGCGTGTTAAGGCCTTAAACAGTCTGGCTTATGGATTCTTGTTTATTGTGAACAAGTGGACAGAAACTCAATTAATCAGATTCAATTCGGCAAGCTAGACGTTTATATGTAGACTCTAACTGGCGACAGTTATAGGTAATCATGAGTTCGCACTCAGAGACGTCATTATACAATAGAGTGTTGATTACCTTTTTACCCGATTACGGCGAAGCTACAAATTACGTATAGCGGCGCGGCGCGCTAGACAGATAGTCCACTCGGAACATAAGCGTCATTTCGTTAACGCACAAATTGACATTGCGTTTACTCGCCATCTCGGACGATTCCGGCCAAAACTTCAGCGGGCTGACACTCACGACACGACAGTTTACGAAGAATAACACACTCCGCGAAGCTCAGTTTTGACGATATTTATTGAAGGCGCGTACTTAGAAACGAATAAAAAATTGCGTAACATGGACGAATGAGACAGAAATACAATTTCTCGAATAATATCAGGCTGAACCTATTTCATGGAACTTCTATATCGATAAAAGTTGCGAACTTTTTGCGAAACCACCGCGAATTAGTTGCGAGTGTAGAGTTTTGGTTATGTTGGCGGAAACTTTGCGCCGCAAATATTGCTCTGTCTTCCTATTTAAGCCTGAACGTATGATAAGATGAATGTATAAATTAATCGATGTGTCAGTGTAATAAAACACATTTACTTATTTCAAAAATTCAGAATAGCATCCCTAGGTAGTAAGCCCAATTTTGGCAGTTGTTTTCGAGAACGGTGGGAGTGGCCCTTCTGTATTTTTTCTATTTTGTGGCGAAGCCAAAAAGAAAAAGAAAGGGTAATGATTTTGGCATATGTAAGTTTGTATGTTTCACCATAGCGCTTAAACTACTGAACAGATTTAATGAATGGGGTGTCAATAAATTCGTAATAATAGCCCGGGTAACATTGGCTATAGGTATACATTTTATCAAAAAAATTTAAGACTATATTTTAATCAAAGATTCTTAACTCAAAAAATTAAACTAAGTTATTATTACGTGTATAGTATCAAAAAGAAGGTCTCGGCAGGCATATGTAAAAATGCGGCCTTACAGTTTGCGCGGTCGTTTCAATTACTTACGTAGTCGGGTTAAAGTTTTATAAACTTAATAGTTATTTATTCATTCAATAAAAGTCTTAATTCGTATCGGGTTTAGCATTACAGGTTTTTCTTAAGTAACTTTAAAGTTAAATTCCGTCATTACTTTTAAACTTTCGCGTTGCATAATTTAAAACTAAATGAAACGGGAATTAACGCGATCATAATTTAAGTACAAAATGTTACCTCTTTTGCCTGACGTTTCGATCGGGTTACACCGACCGTGGTCACAGGCTGACCACAGCCAGTCAGCAGTAAATTCCGTCTCTCAGTGTGAAGTTAGTAGTCGTTCTCTCGATGTCGTTTATTAGCGCTGCCTGGAAGAGAAGTTGGACGTTGCGGTGCAGTCGAAGGCGTTCTTCAAGGAGCAGTGGGGGCGCGCCGTGCGCGAGCTGCACCTCAGCAAGCTGCACGCGCGCCGCCAGCTGCTGCAGCGTCTGCAGCAGCAGCGCCAGCAGCTGGGGGACAAGGGGTGAGGCACACACTCGTTCTCTCTCTCACTCTCTCTCGCTCGCTCGCTCAAACACACATACACTCTCTCTCTCACACACACATACACACTCTCTATCACACATACACACACTCTAACACACAAATACACACTCTCTCTATCACACACACACACACTCAAATACACACACACTTCAAAGTTGCAAAAAGTTGTACTATCTTCTACGAAGATCTTCTTCTTCTTCTATCAAATCCTATCTTTTACGAAGGTAGCAGACTTCGTAAACGAAATTTTATGTAGGTATATAAAATGTATGTTTTTTAAAAGAAATAAGTGTTTTTTTTTTATCTAACAGGCTTAGGATACATTTAAAAAGGCTAAAAAATAATTTTAGGACACTGTATAGATAGATAAAGTGTTGCATAACGATAAAGGTAGCGTGAAGCCGCTGGATGCAGGCCTCTTCCAGCCGGCCAATCTGTAAGTCACTGGGGGAGGCCTATGTAATGTGTTCAGCAGTGTACGTCCTGTGGCTGCAATGATGATGATGATTATTTGTTGGTGCAGCCTGGACACGATCCTGGACCAGGACGAGAGCTCTCCTGGCGCGCTGGGCCGGCTGCAGGACGACTTCTACGCAGACATACTCGCGCACACGCCGCCGCTAGACTCCTCCATCATCAGTGAGCATACCTCCTTATTCCTAGGCACGATTATTGAAGCGTTCGACATCTAATGGGATAAGTATTTTAAAGGCATTCGAATTCTCAAGAATCGCATACTGGAAATTGTATACGATTCTTAGTATGGTCTATGCGAATTGGAATTCGAACGTTTGAAAAAATACGCCTCCATCATCAGTGAGCATAGTTCCTAGACACGGCTATTGAAGCAGCCGAGCATTCGTCTTAGTAATTTGAAATAATAATTATCATTTCTTTGCTATTATGTTACTGCTGTTTTAATTATCATATATCTATAGATGCTGTTTGTCAGATTTCTATGATAATAATAAACATTTATATGGGTAGTCTGTTCTGCGCGCTTTGCGCCTTCGCTAGATGTCAGGCATTAAGCGAAAAATAATAAATGAAGCAGTGTGTGTTGGTATTATAGTTTTTGCAAAATTAATTAAGCGGGGTGGTGACGAATTACTATGCGTCTACTTGGCAATTAGACGCAAAGTTCGGTTTAAAAAAACTTTATTCCCATAAAAAACGTTACTAATGAGTTTAAATAATAAATCTAAAATAAATTTGTACACTGTGTCGAAGCCTGCGAACTCAAAACAAAAACTTTTTTTATTTTAACACAATATAACTAAGTTGCACTCCCCGATCCCCGATAATTAGTACTTTTAGGCCTTCTTCAAACACGCGGAAATCAGGCCTCATTTACCTATCATTGTTGGTAATCGGTCAGACATAACCGCGCGCTTAGTCACGGTTAACGCGCAATTATCGCCGTGTCTGAACCGACACCTAGATGTCTGCCACAAGTTGACGCTCGATCGTAAATTTTAAGAATTGTGTACGTACCTTGTTACAAATATTCATATTAGGTTTTTATTTTCTAGACGCTTCAGTTCCAGAAGGAATGGAAATTATGGACGACAAAAAGTAAGTCTTTGATGTATATATTTTTACTAGTCTCCTGGTTCAAGTTTTACAATCCAAGGATTGGAAATAAAATAGCGAAGATAGTTTGCCTGTTTTGATAAGCACGGAATAAGTATATTATATTATAGTTACAGAATAAATAATAGATGTTACATGAAAAACTTCAAGCAATGCGCGGTTGAGCAACGCAATTTCGGAACACTGGCGATTGCCAGGGTGTTCCGAGATTTTGTGTCAGTGCATGTGTGCGTTGTTTCAGCGTGGATTGTATGAAGTCAAACTTCCGATACCTATTATTTTTTCTTTTATACAATTTTGGGTGTATTATAGCGACTTGGAAACAGATAAACATATTTTAAGTACGTTTATAAACATCCATAAGTTAGTACAAAAGCTCGAGCTCATCACACAAATTTTACTCTCAGGATTCAAACCAGGATCTGCCAGGCTTTTTAGTCCGGAGCGCGAATCACTACACTAGACGGTCGTCAGATTAATCACTTAACTATTATGGTCTTACTACAAAATAAGATAGATTAAGCTTAAACACTGTCTAAAGATTTGGCAACTAATTAAAAATGTTGCAATGTTGGGACCAGGGAGCACAATAAAAGATGTAATTAAGTCGACCGATGTTATAATAATGTCCTTAATTAAGCCTTACATCTATCTTATATACTATGCCTTATGCTACGTAATAGGGTGAGGCGCGTCACACAGTACACCTTCCCCGTATTTTGAAAAAAAAAAATAAGTTATACAATTTTTTTTTTAACTTTTAATGTCTTTTTCAGCCAATCATACCTATGCTTTATAACAAAAGTATACATAATCAAAAGTAGTAGTAAGTATAAATTTAAAAGATTTAATTACAATTAGGTCGAATTTTAGAAAAAAATTAAGTCTTCGAGAAATTTAAAAGTTATTACAACATTACAATAAATTTTGAGATTGTTGAAAAATGTTATCTATTTAAAATTAGTAATTCAATAAAATAATTACATTGCTTCTTCAATAAATGCATTAAAATTTTAATTTGAATGAGTAATAACATTATCTAAAAAAATACTTTTTAATTTATTAAAGTTCACTTCATCGTATTTCACTTAATAAAATACAAAGTTTTCCTAGCTAAAATTACAATAAAATTAATCTTTTTCAATCTTAGTATATTTTACGATAACAATCAACTAATTGGTGAAACTTTAAACTGTAACAAACAATTAAATCATAATGAAATTTAACAAAATAACATGACATTTTTATTAATAGAAAATTTAAAATAGCTAATTTCTACAAATTTGTTGTTATTTTAATATTAAGTTCATGATTGTATTTGAATAAAATTTAAGATTTTAAAATATTTTTTTTTAAACTAAAACAAAACCAGATCAATTTGACATCCTATTTAAAAAAATGTGTGACAAGTAAACTAATTTATGAAATTCTTAAAAAATATATATTATCATTACTACGCTTAATTTTAACATTTGCTAGGTAGACAAGTCAAGCTGTCGAAAAAAAAAACACGATTTAATAAAACATTTCACAAAAAAGAATTATGGTATTTCATTTTCAATGTTTATTTTTAAAGGAAAATAATTTTAAATAAACCCTTTTCATCTTATAGACTTTGAACTAAAGAATTTACCTATGTGGTAAATGAAAAGAAGAAAAAAAAATGTTTTCTTAAATAATATTTCAGTGGGTACCAGTAATAAGTGTTTTTTATTAAAATATCTGTTATATAATTTTTAAAATTTTGTTACTTGTAGAAAAATACACAGATAATTTGAAATTTGAACATAACAAAAAAATAAGCATAATTCCTTTTGTATACCTACTATTGTAGTATTATAATAAAACCAGTTACAAACAGAATTGTATTTCATCAATAAATTCAAAATAATAAGTACTAGTGTAGTGTAACACCAAAACAATCTTCCATATTCTATTTAAAATCTCACTCATACTTTACTTTTCAAAATTTCTTTAAAAATAAAACTCTACATACGAGTAGGTAGGCACATTATCACACACTATCATAATTGGTACATTTTTACCTCTTTGGGTAATTTCTTTATTTAGGCCGGCCGGTCCCTTTTCATACTTATTATACATACTTTTATTTGGTAACAGCTTTTTATTTTATAGTCGACTTTTTCTTTAAACTACGACATTTTAGTCCTTTACCACTTGCTATGCGCATAGACTTATTTATTGGGGTCATGTTTTAAGATAATTAATCTCCAACTATTTTCACAGAGAGAAACTCGTCTACACCATGATCAAATGAAGGATCTGACACCCTAGCTGTACCTTGTACCATATTTTAAAACTCATATACTATAATAACGGGTCCTCATTTAAGATCCTATTGACCTCCAACGGTTTTCACAGAGAAATCTCCTTTACACTATGATCAAACTGAAGGATTCGACTCCGTTTTGTACCACTTGTGTGCCCTACCTTTATCAACAAAATCTCAACATAACTTTCAAATTCACATTACCAAACCAACATTAAAACATTTCTATCAAACTGAATTCTTCAGCATAAATAATTTTGTTAACTCTTGGGTGATCAGTCCAATTGTTTGACAAAATATTTCTACTAAAGTATCTCCTAATCTCTAAATATTAATTTGACAATCATACCAAGCAATCTTTTAATAACATTCGCAAATCCTACTGACTTTACATAACTTTTCCATTCATCTTTCTACATCACATAGCTATACTTTTCTTGGAATGTACCTAATGTAATGTAATTAGTACCCAAAACCAAAAGTAATTTATAATATCATGGAAAACAAAGAGTGTAAATAATACATTTGATAATTATAAACAATTACGATTTATGAAGTAGTTAAATATGAAAAGATATATCAGTCACTGAAATTAAAAACCAAATAAATATTTAATTAAATTAATTAATTACTGAAGTAATTTTGTATTCTTTTAGGACAAAAACTTGTGAATGATGAATCTAAAATTTAATAGCCGTTCAAAAATATAATAAATTATATGAGATTTAATCGTAAAAACAAATACTTATTTACGTAAATGTATTGAAAAAAAGACATTAAATAACAGTGAGAATAAATATGCTGATCGCCACACAACGTGACGGATAATATTACAAAGTGTGAAACCAAATCGCTAATCGAGATTGAAAATAGCTTACTAATTATATTTTTTTTAGATAAAAGATTGAAAAGTGTAAAAATACTGTTAATAAATTACTATTGAAATTTAAATTGACTTGTCTACTTACGTGATTTTTACCAAACCTTAAGAACTACCGTGGCCACGTTAAAAAAAAGGTTATAACATTGAAAAAAAATAAAGTAACATAAAATTATTTCTGTGTCCTCCATTCCCGCGTCTTGATCTTTCCTTTGACACGCATGACACTCCCGGCGCCAACATTTCTCATCACATCACGACTCCAACAACTCCCAGCGCCCAGCAACTAGGCTTTCCTCATCCTTAGACGCCTACCAGCTCTCGGCGCCCAGCAAGTTTTCGTACCTTCATCTGGCTCCGTCAACACCCGGCAGCTAGGCAAAAATCTCTTCCATCGTCACAGCACTTTTTAGTGTAGCACGTTTTACTTTTCGGCAATTTAATCGTCTTACAGATTCACTTATTGCCCAAACATTTTTTTATTATAAAAAAAAAATGATATTTTATTATTTGATGCACAGCACTGCCCAAAGGCAGCACTGGCAGGGTCGCCATGCAATGTTGGGACCAGGGAGCACAATAAAAGATGTAATTAAGTCGACCGATGTTATAATAATGTCCTTAATTAAGCCTTACATCTATCTTATATACTATGCCTTATGCTACGTAATAGGGTGAGGCGCGTCACACAGTACAATGTAAATTTTTGTTTTTAGCAATTCCATGCAAGGTTTAATTGAAGATAAATACAAAATATTTGTATAGGGTGTTGACGGTAGTATACTACTCAGCTATACATATAGCTACAACATTGATCAGAATACGCTGGCTTTGACAGCGAGAAAAAACACTTGAGGAATTTCATCTTGTCACGTGACGTCCTCGGTAGCTTAGTGGTCAAAGCACTCGCCCGGTATGCGATGGGACGTGGGTTCGAGTCCCACCTGAGGTCGATGATTTTTTTTCAAGTGTTATTTATCCTTAATTAAAAATGTTTGTTAATAATATGTCTAGAATGTCTGATGTATCAACATTTCAAATTGGTTGGCTATTTTTAGTCATGGTTTTAACGTAGTCTTTCTTTTTTGAAGCGATTATTATTAAAACTAACCTAGTAAGTTGTAAGTAATTACTAACAATATACGAGTCTTTGATACTTTATTCAATCATTCATTGATTACTCTCCCGTGGTATCGTTTCCAGTCGCGGCGGGTCGGGCGGCCCACTGAAGGACCGAGTGAGCGCTCTCATAGCGCAGCGCGACGCGCTCGCCGCCCAGCCCAGCCCCGACGAGCGCGCGCTCTGGGACCTCAACAGGGAGATACGCGCCATGCTGCTCAACTGCGCCACGTGACACTACTGCACGATACACGACTACACTACACCGTGCCACGTGACACTACTGCACAACTACACTACACCGCGCCACGTGACACGACTGCACAACTACACTACACCACGCCACGTGACACGATCATTCTCACCACGCCACTGCTCAACAGCGCCACGTGACACGACTACACTACACCATGCCACGTGACACTATACCACACCCACACTCCACATCCCACCACACCATTCCACGTGACATGACAACACAACTACACTACACCACACCACTGCTTAACTACGCCACGTGATACTACAACTTAACTACGCTACACCACCCGACGGAATGACTCAACGATCGAGTCAGCGCACGAGTGAAGAGATACGCGCCATGCTGCTAAACTGTGCCACGTGACACTACAACACTATACCACATCATGCCACGTGATACGATAACACTACACCATGCCACGTGACACGACAGTACTACCACACACCACCACCCGACGTCCCTAGTCGTAGTGCGCTCTCCCCACGATCGCACTGATCTCGCAACGTTTACATGACACCACACCACCATCACACAACTAATGTTCCCCAGCTACCGATACTCGAACTTTAAATACAGTTACAGGCCGCAATGGCCGCATTCCGAATTGAGTTAAAAGCATGATAGCGCGAATCAGACTATAATAGTCACAAATATTGCAAAAAATAGGGTTGTTTTACCTACCTACTGCAATTTAGCAATTTAGCTTTTAGCACAATTCGGAATGCGGCCACATTGTCGATAGTATTGAGACAATACAATTGGTATCGATTGCTAAAATATTTTGATACGCAGCAATGGTATCGAAAGTATTCCACCATATTAGCATTTAAACTATCCAAAGTTTTTGACTACCGATTGTAGAATGTGTTTAATATTATTATCGATAGTAGGTTATCGAGCGACAACACTATAAACAACCACACTACACCTGACACAATGCTCAACAGCCACCTAACACTGACTGACAAAGGTGACTGAGTTTGTTGCGCCGTTTCTTCTCATCACTAGCCTATATGTAGTCCCGAAGCGGTGGTAGGGCTAACTTATATTTTGGGACGTGTGTGGGGCCTACATACAGAATAAATAATTTCACTGACGCGACATCACACCACCCGAAACGCAAGCCTACCGCACCACAATACATCGTGAAATATACCATCTAAGAGATGTTTACAGGATATTTTTTCCATGAACATAAACAAAATTTTCAATGGGACCAACATTGTAATAAACAAAGGCTTCCTCATATTAAACTGCCGACCAGCTAAAATCAAATTTTAATATAGAGAAGTTTTGAGTTTCCAATATTGATCCCAAAAAAAAGGGTTTCATGTTCATATTAAGAATATCCAGTAAATTTCTTTAAAACGAATAAAATTTCTCGGTACCTAAACAGGATATACAAAAAAGCTGTAAATAGCTAAGCTTCAGACCTTTCAGATAAAAATACGTATTTTTATCAAAAGTTTCAAATTCAGGAGACTCTCCTAAATTATAAGACTTTTAGTAAGAGACTATCTTCTAAACAATACGATTTTTTACTAGAAGCACGTTATTTTGATATAAAAGGTCTGTAGCTAAGCTATCTCCAGGGTCAGACTGTTATGGCATTTTAGGACAATCAGTATACAGGGTGTCCCTGAAAGTATGGATCAAATCGAACAACCGCATAGCGGGGATGATTCCCTAACTTTTTGGCTCTATGAATGTGGGTTTTATTTTTGACGGATAAACATTTTGATAAAAAAATTTCTTATATAATTTTACAGTTGAATTTTCACATTCCCCCAACAAAAGCGCTAAGTTGACAACATTCAAATCGTGAGGTCAGAGATACTCTAAAACACACCTAGACGACAACATTATTATACAAGGTGTAACATAATTAACGCACATCCTCATAGGGTCTGATTCCGGTGCTCAAATACAACAACTTTTATTATAGGTCCAAAATCGAAATCGCAAAAAAAACAATAAAAATCGCCGATCGCCTGACATCACTTTGTACGGAGGTCGTTTTTTTTTTTGAGATTTCGATGTTGGCCCATAGTAAAAGTTGTTGTTTTTGAGCACTTGCACCAGAATCAGCATCTATGAGGATGTGCGTTCATTATGTTATACCTTCTATAATAAATTCAAGTGAGATTTTCGCTACAAACAGCAACAGAAATAATACTGAATCGATTTCTAATATTGTTCGTCAATTTTTGTAGTGAACCTTGAAGTGATAATATTTAATTTATACAGAGTATTCTGTTATCTTAATGTTGTGTTGGAAGTATTAACATAACTTTCCTTAGACTTCTATTGCTGCCGCCAGCTATTGCTAATGTTTATTTATCCATTATCATTTTAACGGTGACGTCAATGACTGCTGGTGACTCCTTCCTTGACATCCTAGGTGTAGTTAGTACCTACCTATTAATCCTGAATAATTTGAATAGTAAATTGTTTATTAAATTAATATTTGTCTGATGTTCATGACTCAAGTTTAAAGATATATAGTTATTAGAGCTGATTGTCTATCTTGTATTTAGTTATGTCACATAATTTATTATTTCTAGTTAAACATCAATTATTAATGGACATTGTCTGATGAGAAACTCATTAATGATAATTTTGAGGAATGCGATTAAATTGTGAAAACAATAATTATATTACTTGTTATTTTTACAATACCTGTATTTTACTATTGTTATTAAATAAATTCTGTTAAACTATTTATTGTTTAATTTTTTTACACAAATCATCATGTTTTTTTTTTCTTCAAAATCCAGTTTTTATCCGGTCCTAGTAACATTCCTATCAATAATGGTAAACTCATTAATTGCCTAAACGATGTTAAGTTGTCAATGCAACTGAAAATTTTGACAAAAGTAATTTTTCAGTCGCATCATGAACTAAACCGTTTTTGATGTTTTAATACTGGGCATGGATCAACATTGGATTTTGATTAATTTTGTACTATTGTTGTCTTTTATTTACGCGAACACGATACATTTAAATGAAACTACTTTTACGGAGTATTTCGCGATTTATTAACATTTTATTTAACCTGACGTTTCGAATACTTTACAGCGTTCGTGGTCACAAGTAGACCAAGGTGTTATTCGTTTTTACAATATTTAAAAAAATATATATAAATACCGTCACTCAGTTAATATTGTGTTCCTATCTACGCAAAAAGAGCCAACTGTATCTAGAGGTCTTGCAGTGCGGGGCCTAGCATGGGATTTCGTTAAAACAGGATCCCATGCTGGTATTTTCCAACCATCTTCTCTGTTGAAATTCGGGTGTCTGTCTTCTAATTTCAATTGGTTCCCGTAGTGTTCGAAAACTTCGAAACGTCAGATTAAATAAAATGTTAATAAATCGCGAAATAATCCGTAAAAGTAGTTTCATTTAATTTTGAGCTACTTCTGGCATCTTAAGTCAAAACACTTGCGGTCCGTCCGGACCGGGCGCATACGACCGCGCTAACAAAGAATATGTAATTACTACGTTCTAGCTCTGAAATCACTCTAAAAGCATTCCATTAAAAAGGTAGAAATAAAACAACCTAAGTTATAAAAATAACAGTTTACTGCTTATGATTTATCTGCAGTTAAAAGAACGAGTTACAATGATCTCAGCAGCATAACATACGAATTTGTTTACAAGTTGCCATTATTATCTATAATTTCAAATTCAAGTGCTTCATTATATCATTAATAATATAAAAGCCATAATTTGCACTATTCAAAGTATTATCGCCAACACGAAAAGCCAGGTAGACAGATATTCACAAGTACAATTTCCTATTAGATTCCTAATAGGTTTACAATAAATAAATGCAATAATATACTCAAGTACCTACATCAACTATTTTTGCAATTATGAAACACATATATATATTTTTTACATCCAGGAAAGGAGTGAATGACATTCTTATATTAATTTCGTTCACGTTATTATAATGATAACAATCATTTTAGTGCTAAAACATGCATTGACAACATCACTAAAACGATTTATTTTATAACAGGTACAAAACAATACAATTTGCGAAAAAATACTGTTGGTGATAATAATTCACATATTTTACAGCACTATGCAGTTCCTGTATTCTAATTAACAGCATATGTGTAAATGAGTGAACCATTGTGGCAAAGAGCTATCTGATAATAAGGCAAAATTTTTAAACAAAAGCTATTGTAGTCTTAATTTTATCTGATCCGCTACTTCTTAACAAAGTTAACTTTGTTGCTAACAAGTTACAATAACAATGAATTGCATTTAAATCATAATGTGCACCAGAATGAATATTTTAATACAAACTATTAACTACAATTTCTCAAGTAGATGTGTTTCTAAGTAATCATGGCAATATTTGTAAGAGATCTTAATTTATAAATACAAAATAATGTGCTTTCTCATGAACTTGGGAATATTACATAATTATTTATATGTAATGCATGGCTGATATGGTAACAAAATAATAATCCCATTTAATATAACTAAGGTAACTAACCACAATGACTTCTAATAAATGACGAAATTGAGTGTCTTGTGATAAGGCCTTATTTGCAACCAGTAAGTATGATGTTGGGTTTTATCTGGGCATACATACAGGACATTAACAGAAAAAATGTATAAATTAAACAGTACAACAAAGAATAACATGTCAACTTCTATAAATAAAGTAATCAATGTTCATTTCAAACTTTTTGTTTCACATCATACATATTTAGTTACCACTTAACTAAATCAAGTCTATTTATATCAATTATACTATTTGCTGCTAATGGAATACATATTTACAAAATAAATTACATTATTTACACATAAAATAAAGGCTGTAACATCTAGTCATTGGATATCGAAACTAGAACATACTTCACCATGTACGCAAGAAAGGCAAAGCCTACAAGCACAAATAAATTAGTCAAAATGTAGTACATATGAGATTGTTGTTCAGACATCACTTCACTCTCACTGAGCTCGGCGCCGGCGTCCGCCTGCAGCATGGCCTCCTGTCGCTCTTTTAGTTGTTGCTCAATTTCCTCTACATACTCCGGAAACAGCTCGCAAAACATTTTATTCTTCAAATTTATCTCCAAAGAGTCTGCAGCCAAGCAACGTTTCTGGTACTCCGAAGTCTCGATGGATCCCAACGTCGGTGTCTTTTCCAGCATGAAACTCAGCAGCCCCGTGAGAATTGTGGAAATAGACCATGCAGGGTTCCATGTGTCAGGGTGAAAGTCCGTAATGCTAAGGCACAGTCTTGTATTGGTTTTGAACCTACCGTTCGGCGTTATCATGTAGATAGACGGTGGCTTGAAGGGAAACTCTCTTGGAAATATGATTTTACCGTGGTAATATCCTCCCTCGTACGGACTCTTCTCTGGCCCTTTTACCACGTAATGCCATTCCAGAATATTAGAAGGCACAGGTTCAGCCGTAACATAAGGTACAGGATCATTCTTGAGCCGTAGGTAATCTTGCTTTAGCCTGCTGGTGGCTCCCGTTACTTTAGTTTTTGCCATTGTTCCCTATTCACAAGGGTATAACATGAAACACTTCTGCAATTTCCGTCTACGTGCAATTAGTTGTATAGTACTATAATAACATTGAAACACTGCAGGAAGTTGCTTCTACGCTACGATAATTAATTTTTGCTATGTACGCCATAAATAAATGAAATAAACGTCAGCCCAAAAAAGTACGTATTGTTGTACGTCATTCTTATACGTCAACGTCCCAGTTCCCTACCAATGGGGAGGAACACGCAAAGCTTTTTGTAGATGGCGCGATCGTCGCTTGTACACTGTTGCATTGCGACTTTAAACCTCGAAAATATGGTAAACAAACAGAAATGATTGCATACTTCCATACAATCTGACAGATGTTATGTCAGATCTAGGTACAAGACAATAAGCGCCCCTGGCGTGATAAAAAGTTAGTTTTTCTCCCCATCTGTGTCCTCTACGCAGGTAGTTTATTTGATCAGTGCCCTACTGCGCACACCACTGATCAAATAAACTTTGCCGCACACCTCTGAGTACTGAAACCTGTACTCAGAGCCGCACACTCACACGAATACGATTCTTGCGCGAAATCTATTTCTATTGCTCCCGATTTTACGCATTTTTAGAATCATCACTCGAATTAAGTGTTGCTATATATGTGAAATTTTTGTAACTATTTCCGTTTCACGCAGAAAATATAAATAACCGGAACGTAAAACTTATTGATTTTCAAAAACTGGCAATAATCGCTTAGAACGGAACGAAAAAAAAGTTTTTAATCTGGGAACCAAAAGTTTACTTTTCAATGTCATAATTCCGAACTTTTCATGTGCTTTCGACTTCCGAACCGAAGAAGAATCGAAAGTGTGTTGGACCCAAAGTTGGACCACTCGTTGCAGAATTCACGAAATGAATTTTCAAAAAAAGGGATTTAAGTCATTCGCATGCGAATCTTGCCTTTTCGTATTTGCTAGTCCGGGATTAAGGTTAATGGGTATAGTAGAACAGTGGGTTAAACTTAGTCCCGGACTAGCACAAATGCACCCCGAATAAGTCGAAAGAATTTGGGTGCCTAGTGCGAGTACAAAACAAATGACACGATTATTTTGTCGAACTCGCACTAGGCCCTCCGGGTGTCATTTGTGTTGGGTTAAATGCTCTAATGCTGGGGCTTCACCTGCGTGACGCCTAACGTTCCAACAAAGGCAAGATTAGCGTTAACTAAATTGAAGCATTAAGCTACGCGCTAAGTGCGTGGCCACACTTATTTGACGTTTGATTCTAGCGTCTAGCGACTTAGTTAGCGTGTGATCTGTGAGTGTGTCTTTAAAATAAAATAAAACCCTTCCAAGAACTCAATACTTTTCTTATTTGGTCTACTCCATCCTAACTTAATTACTATGCACTTTAACATTTATTTCACAAAGAGTTTTTGAATGTGACCGTGTTTTAACATGTTTAGTATAGTAGGTGTAGCCACAACAACGCACTAAACGCCCGCTTAATCCCTTTGATGTGTCAAAAGTTACCGCCGTCCGAGCTATCGACTAACGTCTAATGTTATTAAAGCAAATTAGCGCATAAAGACCGGCCACACATGCGTATTACGTCAAATAGAGCACTAAATAAGGACATTAGACGCAGGTGAAGCCCCAGCATAAGGGAGTAGTTATGACAAGCGCCCGGGGCTAAATTGTATGAAGTTGTATGGAACGGATTATGTCAAGCGTCGAGCGCGCGCCCGCGGCGCGCTCCTCCTGAATAGGTGTGCCATCCGTCAGGGATTCCCCGGATTTGTCCTAGTTTGGAGGGCGGTTTGTTATTTATTCTGTTTTATTTCTTTGTCTATTGCGTCTGGCTAATTAATTAATGTAAGCGTATTTTGTACCATTTTATACCGTGTTTTATGCAAATAAACGATTTATTTAATTTATTCATTTAGCGTAGTACGTCTTTGTGCAACACATATTCCATCTCCTCTCCTGTTAGTTGTAATCGTTTATTTTTTTAGCAGCGAACTGTAGAAAATTTGTCAAATGATTGGACACTTATACGGAAAACAGTAATTTTTTTTAGAAAATTTCTTAGGTATTCTTTGATAATGGGTATTAAATTGACACAAAAGTATCTCAGCTTTAAATGGATGGTGCGTTACCGATGCGCCATCGCCATCCTCGGCAGCCTCGCTCGCGGTACAGGCCTCGGTGCGGTAACCGCCCACCGCAGGAGCTACAGGGAGCAGGATTTGAACCCATTTCATGGAACAAATTTTACTAGGCAAGCTTCATACAATGAGCGCTCAAGCAACGCAGACATAGGCTCGGTCTATACGCTGCCGGAATTCGTTCAAAAAACGACCTTATTGCCACTGATCAAATATCAAATAGAAATATTGCTTAAGCGATGGATTGAATCCGTGTTAACCCGGTCCGGTTTCCGGCTGGGTGTAGACCGAGCCATAGACACTCACGGACATGATCTCAGTACACTTGGGCGTTCCGAGATTTTGAATATTTGTGCTTTGTTTTATCGTGAATTCTATAAAGCTGAACTTATAGTTCCTCTAAATAACAAAAAAAAAAGATATATAAAATGTCTAATTTGAATTAAAAAAAATAGAATTATACATAATTCTATTGTTTATTTATGTTAGTTAATAGCGTAGGTAGGTACCTAGATGCATAATGCACCTTCCTGAATTAAATCCTAGCAGCGCCCATGACCAGCCTGAAGCCCTGCTGAACATGCCATACTTGAAAAGGGTTGCGCGCGTGGGCAAAGATTTGTTTAGCTTAAATGGTCGATTGGTAGGAATCGCCACAAAAGTCACTGAAACTTTATCGCGTATTTGAAATAATTGAGAAACGCCTCGTCGGCAACCTGAATGCAAAGAAGCATTCTCTACCAGTCGATCAGTGACCCCGGAGTAGTACAAGCGGCGCAGGTCTAATAAAAGGAGTTATGAAACCGGGTAAATTTAATTAGTTTACTTTTTAGGGGTGATTCTTTTGCCTAAAAACAAGTAAAATACTAAAAAAACAATATCGAAATCTTAAAAAGAACAAAGTAGTAGTACAAAATAGAAAAAGTACCTACTAGATACAGGCGTATTTTTAAAGCATTCGAAATCACAACAATCGCATACGAGCTCCTAGAAAATTGTATACGATTCTTAGTTGCGTAGGCAAATTGGAATTCAAACGCTTCAAAAATACGCCTCCTCATGGTAGGTTAGTCTTCTTTTTTGAGATTTCCATTTGAACCCTGCATTGAAGCCATCCCAGAATTCCCATAGGTTCCGTGTTCGATCCCGATCGGGTCAATGTAAGAGCTCTGGGTGTTGTGGTACCGTCGCGTCGTTGTTTTTGATTTCTATAACACAAGTACTCTAGCTACTTAACCTTAGGATCAGAGCAATGTATGTGAATTTGTCTGATATTAATGTTTTATAGTGTAGCACGCACTAAGTAACTGGAGCGTGAGTCCGACTCGGACTAGGCCGATTTCTAGGAAGTTCATTTAATTAATTTTCCGCAATTTAATTCTTACAAAACATTTGATAAAAATAATAATTTTACCCCAGGACCTAATAAAACGTCTGAATGAGAAAAAAGGCATATAGCGTGAAATATAGGAATTAAAATGATACCTACACATTTATACTAAATCTAGCTAGTCACCTCACCTCCCTTCTTCCCTCCTAGTTCCTACTCATACAAATAGCCAAGTGCGAGTCGGACTCGCGCAGTTTTTCGGGCCGTTGATTTTATGCTCGGACTTAACGCTGCCGGAATCCGTTAGTATGACTCCGTTCAAAAAACGACCTTATTGCTAAAGCGATGGATTGAATCCGCGTTAACCCGGTCCGGTTTTCGGCTGGGTAAAGACCGAGCCTTAGTTGCCTCAGCGAATTTTACTAATCGGAATTTAACTAATAATATAAATATGTCACTACTATTTGGAAGTTGTTTTAAATATACAGGGTGCACATAAGAATATTCTTTTGAACCAAGTACGCAAGTGATTAGCTCCAAAATCAAATAAAAAATACTAGGTACTTATACCCTGATCCTCTCCTAAATATTCGAGTTAAATTATATCAATGCTCCTAAATGTTCATTTATGATTCATAGGTTCTAGTGTTGCCGCTCGACAGTCTATCGATAGTTGGGCAAAAACAATAGTATCGATAGCTCAGTTTGGCAAAATAGTATCGGTATACAGGGTGTACAAAAAAATAGGACACTCCTTCAAACCACGTGATCAGCTGGTGATATACAACAACTTTTACTATGGGAGCAACATCGAAATCGTGATTGTATTTTCAGATGCTCCATACATTATCATCGACGAATGCAAGTGAGGTTGTTGTATGGACCAGCTAAAATAATTTTAAGATTTCAATGTCACTCCCATAGAAAAAGTTGTTCATGACTAGCTGATCACGTGGTTTTAAGGGCTGTCCTATTCTCTTGTACACCCTGTATAGCAATACTATCGATAGTATCGAATTTCAATATCGGATGCACTATCGATACTATTGCTGCTGAATATTGCTACAACAATCGATAGTATCGATAGTTTTGTCCCATCGATGGTGGCCTTCTTCTCAATAGTATTGCTATACGTAATACAATAATATTCTAGTGGATGAATCCGCCCTAAATATTATTGCATTATTTTACGTTATAGGTACCGTTCAGGTCACATCAAATAGTTATGTAGTATAATAACTCTGTGGTTATATCGTATATCTGACTCTGTGGTTATATCAAGAGTACAGTCTCAGAATATTTACTAGTTACATCAACTTATATAGTACAGTACTATTGAATCACAATTCACAGCCTATATAATATCAATAGTAATTTCGATATTGAGCCTCAATACTATCGATAGTATTGCTATATACTGATACTATTTTATCTTATATTTTAATATTCTTTTAATATAAAAAATAAATAAAAGATTCTATCGATAGGCCGATGCCTATCGATATTTATGCCTATAGATTTCCAAGGTCAACTATCGATGGTTAGGCAACACTAATAAGTTCCATCCTACCTGCTTAAAGCTGATAGTGCTTAAAATACAACACAAAAATTGATATTTCATTATGCGTTTTATATGTATTGTTCCTCTAAGTATGTCCCTGAGTGTAACAAGATTCAAATAAAACAAAACTATTACATTACACAGTATATTTGTGGCCAATACATCTAAATAAGATTATCTTACAATTGATTTTCGTACTGTTTGTAACAAATCCTTATATCACAAATGATGCAAATGAAACAACATATCTATTTTAATCTATTTAGTTTAAAGTAACTAACTCTTAGTACTTAATATTTACACAAAATTAACATTACTGACAGTGTCATCATAAAACATTATTGATCAATAATAATTAATTATCTTTATGTTATTTAAAAACACTCAAACAATTTATAATCAAAGTTTTTGATTGTTGGGGCAAAACAACAGTGGTAGATAGTACTAAACATTTCATACTGTGCATGTAAAATAAAACAATATTATGCCATTAATATAATACCAAGCTTACTTATTAAATTAAGTATAATTTAATATTAATCCTTAGACTAATCAATCAGAAAACCCATTTATCCACATAAACTAGTACAGTACAATAGCGTACAAAATTACAAGAACATTATCATTACTTTGTTTAAATATCAATGCTCAAATGTTTAATATCAACCATAATTATTATAATTATATTTTGTCAAGAGCCTGCCCAGACATAACCATTATTTTATTTTTAGACTGTTATGTAGTTTTGGTCCCCAACCTAGTTACTCTTTGTTATCTTCATCATCGTCATCCCAATCGCTAACTAAGCTCTTGATTTTGTCATCTTTTTTAGGGTCATCATTAGCTACTGGGATACTAGAGCTAGTTTTGTTGGTGACGGCACCTTGGCTTGTTTCAGTTCCGTTGGTTCCAGCAGGCTCGCTGGCTACCGGCGCGTTCTCGTTTGTTAAAGCTTCTTCTTGAGAGTCATTGTCCTCCCACTCATTAAGAAGCGACGATATTTTTTCCTGAGTAGCTTCTACAATTACTGTTCCCATAACCTCTTCTGGTTCCTTTGGTTCATTAAGAGTTGAGGATTCTTCTTCTAAAGGCTTTTCTCCCGATGCACCTTTGTCAACAATTTGCTTTTGGACTTCTTGTTGAATATTTTCTATTGATTCTTCTAGTTCAGGTTCCTCGATAACAGGAGGATCAGTGTTTGAAACATTCTTAGGGTCATCTTCATGTTCTACAGATTCTTCCAATATTGCATCATACTCGTCTTCTGACCACTCTGAGGTCAAGTTTTGGATTTGTTTTTTAGCTTCTACTACCGGCGCTGGCGCAATGTTGTCATTATTGACTTGCACTTCTTCTGTTACAGTATTTTTTTCTGAAGTAGGAACATCTTCAACAATGTTTAGTGCAGGCTCAATACTGTCGGCATTATCAGTTTCTGGCACGCTTTTGGATTCTTCAATAATTTCACCACTGATTTGATCTTCTGATGGCAATGGGAGAGCAGTCTGTTGTTCTTGAAGAGTATCTTCATTTTCACTATAAGTATCATTATGATTTGATGGTATATCATGCTCATGAACCACTTCAGATTCTTCTATCAGTGTGCTCACTTTTTCTGACACTGACTCTAATGGCATTTCAGTGGTTTGAATTTCCATGGATTCCATTGTATCGTTTATTTGATTTTCTTCAACTGGTATTGTTTCAGGCACTGTCTCTACATTTTCCTGTATTTGTTGCTCCGTTTGAACTATCTTAGTAAGCTCTACTTCCGGAAGATCAGGCAAATTAGTCGTAATGTCTACTTGTGTCATATTAGTTTGATCCGTCTCATTTTCATTCTGTAGTTCACTGTTAGACGTAACATGTACAAGAGCCTGACTTTCAATATTTTGCTGGTTATTTTGTGGCCATGTTTCTTCCATTTGAGCATCAATAACATTAGCCGATACAACAGGAGTAGCTGTAGTGATGGTTTCAAAATTTTGTGTTATAACAGCTGAAGTTTGAACATATTGTGCTCCTAATTCTTGTGATGTTATGATTTGATACTGTTTATTAGGATCATCATGTTCCATTGCATGACTGTATACGACCACATATTTTGAGTTATCTGTAGAAACTGCTTCAGACACATTCAAGGGGTAATCGTCTTGAATAATCATCATATCATTAGATTGATTATTATCTAAATCAATTGCAGCAGTATTTAGAGTAGGGTTCTGGGCAGCAGTTAAAACTGTTAGCGTTTTGTTTGGATCACTATCATCAAATATTATCGAGTGATTAGATGCCATCAAAGCTTTATATTCTTCTTCATTTGAAACTACAATTTGGATAGGTTGTGTAATATTCGCCGGTTTTTTCAGAATCATTTTAGGTTGTTGTATAATCTCAGCAGAATGAAGATCAGTAAATTCCATAGATGTTGTTGGTGTAGCAGTATCCAAATTTTGCAAACTCTGATCCGGTTCGTCTTCTATGTAGTCTGATATAATGTACTCACTAGGCTTCAGGCCAGACTTTCTAGGTATTAGTTGATTATCCTTCATGATATATTCATTATCATTAATAAGTACTATATTTTCATCGTGGGCCTCAGAACTTTTATCATCATGTAGGTATTCATTGTTGTCATCAGACATCACATTTACCTTTTGAGCTTGATTTACTACAGGAATGCTATAGCCAGGATTAAGAATTTTTTGATTTAAAATAGAAGTTTTAGGCTTCTTAGTATTTTGTGCATGTGTTAAACGGGAATCGTTATTCCTTTTTGAAATCTGATATTGAATTTCCATATCTTCAAATTCATGATCAACTGGCAGTTCAAATTTTATATCAGGTTTCACTTCTCTTGCTTTATCGTCGAGTGTTTCATTTTCCTCGTCAGATTCTTGTATAAGGCCATCTTTTATGGCTTGCTCTTTATGAGATGTTTTTAAGTGTGCAAAATAGTTTTTATCTCTCATGAATGAATACATGAATACTTTCATGCAATAACTGCATTGAATATGATTTTTTAAATTACTTGTGTTTTGCATGTGCCTAATCTGCATGTGTTTGGCTAAGAGTTTGGGTGAAGTAAATACCTCAACACAGCGAGGACAGTGTATAACCTTACAGTCATCATTGTGGCTTAATTTATGTTTAACCAGAAATCCTTCAGTGAGTGCAATATAGTCACACATATTGCATTTTGGGAAGTGATATTGCGGAGGTGGAGGGACACCATGTTTCGAATATAAGTGATGTAGTAAATAATTGCGTTTATATGATTTAAGACCACAGTATTCACATATTGTCCATACTTGCTTTTCTTGGTGAACTTCTACTAGATGTCGCCTGAAGTTGTAATACGAGGTGAAATTTAGAGCTCTTCCAGGGGTGCCACATATGAGACAAATCCACGGGCCTTTGGTATTTTCAACACCCATTGCAATTAATTTAGCTGCTTCTTTAGAATCCAACACATCAGTTTCATATGTAAAAGACGGTGCTATTTCTTGTTTAGGTATAATTTCTTCAGACTGATTTGTTGTTGGACGTATTTTCTTGGTTTTGGCTGGTGTATTAAGAATTTTTAGTTTTATGTTTTTGTTACTTTTTACCAAATGTGGATATTTCTTTAGCACTTCACTGATGATCTTTGCATGATCTAAGTTACCAGCTTGTTTATCTTTTGATTCGATGGTGATTTTTGTGTCTTCATTGTTATCTAACATTTGATCAAACAATTGATTTGTATCTTTCAGAGATTCATCTTTCACACTTAAATAAGCAGAGCCATACATGTCATCATAGGAAATAGATTGACTCACATCATCTTCAAAAATGTTGTCATTTTTAGAAATCTTTTTACATTCAACAATGTCAACTGTTGTGTTGGTAAAGGCTTTCTTAGAGCTTGTAGGTTCATTGAATATATTACTTTTCTTTTTTGAATATTGTTTGGTTGTTTCTGGATGAACCATTAGAGGTTGAGAAGTGTATGAAATGTTTGTGAATGAATTATCAAAAACATTATCTGTGTCTAGTTCTTCAGGCAGTTCATATCTTGTAGGTCGAGGATCACCAAGCACTAGTTTTTTATTATAAAGTGCTGAATCCAGAGGTATTGGTGATGGGTCACGATATGGCTTTTTTTGTGTAGACTTATTTTGAGGATGACGGTACTTTTTCTCTCTGTATATAATATTTTCACTATCATTATTAGTAGTTACACTTTTTTTAGTAGGCATTATTTTGATTGTTGGTGAAATTTTACTTACTTCACGGCTTTTAGTAACAGGTTTACTATTATCAAAGGCTTTGGCATAAGATCTTTTAGCTGAGGATGGAGTAAAAGATTGAGGGCTGTTCATAGTTGAATTAATTGTTTGTTTTGAACTTTCACTGGGTTTAGGACATTTGGACCTGTAAGGAACTCCTTTGCCATTACTGCCCCGGTGGGCTTCTAAAAGTTTACTGAGTACTGGCATATTCATAACTTGCGATGTGTGGTATAGCTTGTCTAATGCGTCCATCCTGAACTCTAACTGACCTGTATACATGAAGTTGACGATGGGCACGACGACGTCGGCCTGTAAGTCGTCCGGCATCACCAAACAATCTTCGTACATCTCGCATGTTCGCTCCAATATTTCGAAGTATTCGGTACAAGCGTTTAGGACAAGCCTGTGCACTTTTAGTTGGGCATTATCTTGAAATTGTAACGTCAGATCGCAGTAATCGGTGCGGTTAAAAAAGTGCTTCAATCTCTGGAGAAAATAAATACCCCAGTTGTCAACTTTCACTTGCTTCACGTCCGACATTGTGATGTAGTTTATATCATATTATGCACATTTCTTCGCAACTGCACTGCGCTGCCTGAAAAAACACACAATTTTATTCACTTTGTATTTTACTCAGTAAATGAGGAAAAATGAAACGATCGATGACTGACACTCGACATTTTTGGTTAGTGGACATTGAAGATTCGCAATGCCATTGGAAAAGCACATCGTACGCTTACTAGCAAATTTTAACAAAATACGTCTTGAATTTTCCGCCATAATAGGTTACTACTGTTTATATTCAGGAACTTACCAATAAAAGTACAAACAAACACTAGTATTTAATTTAGTTGCTCTCGGCGAGACAAATAATGCAACAAATTCCAATGAAACCTGTAGTTGACATTAGTCACAAGATGGCGGTGTTGCTTTGGTTCGTTCGGCGTGCTCCATTTTAGAACGACGCACGCTTTGGCTTGCTTTGGGGTCGATGGCTTTTGTGTCAGTCAAGCAACAAGTCAGTTCAACGTTTGTTAATATATAGATTTTTGTTTGTTATTAAAAATATTTAAAAAAAGATTTACGGCCATACTGTTTTTTTTTATGTAACTAAGGAAAAAATTAAAAAACACTTTTTTTTAAACAATATTTGTTAAATTAGTTGATCAAATGGTTGCAAATAACGACACTGCTGACATCTACTTCAAATAACGAAGAAGTTGGTATTGATTGGGTGGGTGAGTGCCGCGGTTCTTTCTGCGCTCAAGTGCGCTCTTGTTTGTGGTTCCGAGAAAGCAAAAGTGAGTCATCATCACAAAACGGTACTTTACCGGTCTATGTATAATAGTACAAAATATCTATTAAAGGACAGCAGATGGCACTTTACGCACTTAAAACTATTCTATATCAAGCATTAAAATAAAGCTACGGCCTCCGTTATGAATATGATCTATATAAATAAGTATAGTAACCTCGACTCTTTACCAACTTCAAAAAAGGAGGCTCCAAGTTTGATTTGGCTTCAAACTCGTATTATATAAGAATTGTAGTGAACAAAGCATATCACGAATTTAGCTCTTATGAAACTTAATTAAATAAGTACTTAATTTGTTTTTTTTTTGACATTTATAAATACACAAGCAACAAAATTATAATCAAGAATATCCCTGATTCGGTGGTGACACGAACTAGGGGACACCCGAAATATAAAATTACCGCTATTTCGTGAGTCAGTTTCTTGCAATTTTAAAGGAATTCTTTGCTTGCATATAATTTTCGAAATCAAATGAACTGTTGAAACTGTTGCCCAAAAAGCACAGTTGAAAGTTTCATTCAAATAAACTTGCTGTTTACTTTCCGTAAGCTTAATGCTGGGGATTCACCTGCGTCTAATGCTGGGGCTTCACCTGCGTGACGCCTAACGTTCAAGAAACGGCATGATTAGCGTTAACTAAATTAAAGCATTAAGGTAAGCGCTAAGTGCGTGGCCACACTTATTTGACCTTTGATTGTAGCGTGTAGCGACGTAGTTAGCGTGTGATCTGTGAGTGTGTCTTTAAAATAAAAATAAAAACGCTTCCAAGAACTCAATACTTTTCTCATTTTGTCTACTCCATCCTAACTTAATAACTATGCACTTTTACATATATTTCACAAAGAGTTTTTGAATGTGACCGTGTTTTAACATGTTGTATTAGCACGCAGGTGAAGCCCCAGCATAATGTCGTTTATTAATGCTCTATTTGACGTAGTACGCAGGTGTGGCCGGTCTTTGTGCGCTAATTTGCTTCAATAACATTAGACGTTAGGCGATAGCTCGGACGGCGGTAACTTTTGACACATCAAAGGGATTAAGCGGGCGTTTAGTGCGTTGTTGTGGCTACACCTACTACACTAAACTTGTTAATCCACGGTCACATTCAAAAATCCTTTGTGAAATAAAAGTTAAAGTGCATAGTTATTAAGTTAGGATGGAGTTGACAAAATGAGAAAAGTATTGAGTTCTTGGAAGCGTTTATTTTTATTTTAAAGACACACTCACAGACCACACGCTAACAAGTCGCTAGACGCTAGAATCAAACGTCAAATAAGTGTGGCCACGCACTTAGCGCGTAGCTTAATTCTTTAATTTAGTAACGCTAATCACGCCGTAATTTAAACGTTAGGCGTCACGCAGGTGAAGCCCCAGCATAAGAAGTACGAGCGCGAGCGCTAGCCGTACGGTAACAAGGAATATACCTACGCAGTTACGTACACCGCACAGCTGTTTGTGGATGAGTTTGAGCGTCGCGGGCGGGCGTACTGCTGCCACTCTAATCGCCAAAATGTTAGTACTTGATTTTAAGATCTAAGTTTAAATGAAAGAGATTTTTTTTTTTATTTCTTGCACTAGAAAGAAAACTAACGAAATAACGTGCCTAGCACGAAACTGTGGACGTTTACCTTATATGTACAATCTTTTTTTCTCAGTTTGATTTAGGTACCTTAAAATGCTGCAACTTAGCCCGGATTTTGAAGTTTTTTCTAAATACCTAACTCCTTTTGCTTAGAGAATAGTACATTATGATACAAGTGTGCAAAGTTGATTATTATACACGAGGCATTATTGTAAGCGCGAGCCGTAGGTGAGCGCGGTAAGGAAGCCGAGTGTATAATAATCAATGCACACGAGTTCCATACGACGTTTTTCAACACAATTGCCAAACTAAAATCTAAAATACCTTCTCCGTTTTTGCTGTTCTCTCGATTTTGGCGGCAACAGGCTATTACTTGCCTGTCGTGCCTCGATAAGTATTTCCGACGAGGTTGAATAATATTTTACTCGTCTTCACTATTTAAAGTAGACATTTTTGATAGTAATTAACCACACAGCAACAACTTTACCAAATATTTAGGGAAAATGGCACGTAAGTTTTGTTTTTTTCGCGCGCCGCAATTTCGATGCGCGCGCAGGTTCAATAGTGGCATAGGAAAAACTGGCTGTTCAGCCGGAGTAGCAGCAATTTAAAAAATAAAATAAATTATTGTTTCTAAAAATGATAGTTAAGTTAATTTGTGTTTATTAATATATAAAATAATTTAATATTGGTAAAATATTCAATGTTCTTAGACATAAACTTTTGCTGAATTTAAAAAAAAAAGTTTACATTACCGCACTAGTGCGATAATGTTATTACAGCACAAGTGCATAATATGATGAATAATATATAAGTCAATGGATGAATTATGAAACTAAAAACGATGTTATAAGAGTCAATTTACGAGCAACTGTGTTGAAAAGTCATAAGTGATATCAATTTTACTATTGGACTCTAAGCTAGGTACAATAATAAAGTTGATTCTAGCTAATAAAACGCTTTTAAACCACCAAAATTATTGTGCTTTAAAAGATTAGGCAAACTTAAGTTACAAAATAGCTATCAATGCAACAGCCAACAGTTTGACGACCTCCGTAGCCGAGAGGCGAGCGCGCCGGACTATATGGAGTCGCCATCCCCGAGCATCCGGGTTCGATCCCCGGTCGGGTCAATGTAGAAAACGAACTTTTCTATATTGGCTCGGGTCTGGGTGTTGTGGTACCGTCGTTGTTCTGATTTCTATAACATAAGTGCTTTAGCAACTTACCTTAGGATCAGAGCAATGTATGTGATGTACCTACTACTCTGTCAAGAAAGTCCCAGGAAAAGATGAATAATACACAAAATGTTAGTTATTCATCCAAATTTATTTTATCACCTTCAAAGTATGCACTTTCAGAAGCGATACACCTACGCCAACGAATAATCCAATCATCAAAACATTTTTTAAACGCTTTTTCCGAAATCGAGTTCAGTTCTCGCCGCGAATTCTCCTATAGGTCTTCCACCGAATGAAAACGGGTGCCACGAAGTGGTAATTTGAGTTTAGGAAAAAGAAAGAAGTCGGCTGGAGCCATATCTGGTGAATAAGGTGCTTCTCGATGGTATTTGTTGAGTTTTTGGTCAAAAAATCGTTCACATTGATGGCCTTGTGGGAAGGCGCATTATCGTGGTGCAAAATCCAAGAATTTTCATTCCACAAATTTGGCCTTTTTCGCCTAATTTGCTCTCTTAAACGCCGCATAACGCTTAAATAATAGTCTTTTTTTATCGTTTGACCTTCTGGCAAGAATTCTGAGTGCAGAACACCGCGACAGTCAAAGAAAACAGTCAACATGACTTTGGCTTTCGATCGAGTTTGGCGCGGTTTCTTCGGTTTCGGTTCAGTTGGAAGGCGCCACTCCGAAGCTTGTTGACTAGTTTGCATGTCAAACTCGTAAACCCACGTCTCGTCACCAGTAACAATGCATTTCATGAATTTTGGGTTGGAAATGACTCGTTCTAGCATGTCCTCAGCGACTCTTTTGCGATTAAGTTTTTGGAGAAAATTCAGGTCATTTGGGACTAGCAGAGCGGCAACATGTTTCATACCCAATTGATTAAGTATTTCTAATGGTACGAATTGACTCGTGTGACACAGAAAGTTCGACGGCTAGCCCTATCAAACTTGAATGAGGATTTTCAGTCACTATTTCCTTCACTTTTGCGATGTTATCTTTAGTAGCAGAATTTGATGGACTACCAAAGCGAGGCAAATCTTCCATCACATCTCGACCGCTTTTGAACGCTTTGTCTCACTCATAAACACGTGTTTTTGATAAAGTAGATTCACCGTAAGCCTTCTGTCACATTTTCAGAGACACCGAACACGAAAAATCATTGGCGATCCAAAATTTAAGACAAACTCTTTGTTCGATGTTTTTGTCCGTTATGAAATTCGCAATACACACTAGATATGCTATAACTAAAAACAATATTGTATTTAATCTAATTATCAGATGTAATTCAAACTCCGCGCCAAAATGGAAAACAGTTGTGCCAATCTAACAACAACAAAAAAATATAATTTTGAATTTGGAACCCTAAACAAATCATCAATTCCCGAAACTTTTTTGACAGAATTTTTCACAGCGGCTCTCATTACTATACAATATTATTTTAGCGATGGTTAGGCAAAGTTGCGCAGGTTTCTCCAAAGCATACAAAAGTGAACATCACCACAGAATAGTTAATAATAGTACAAATACAGAAGACGCACTCTTCAAACTCATTCAAATAAAAATAAACCTTGCCGCACAAACATAAAGTCTAATACCGGTCGCATTGTTATCGCTTGTCTACTGCTTTTAATAACCTAAAGTTCGCTTAAGCAAGCAAAAATGTATCCAATATCTACCTACCAGAATATCTATTTCTATGGCAGTCCCAAAACGATTGCTGGTTCGCACGATTTAGGGTTACTACTTGCGAGTTTTGTGAAGTTGTGCTTGGTGGATCGCGTGGTAGGTAATGGATAGGTTACATACATACCTACATGAGAAACATACATTCTGGTAAATAAGTTATAAAAAATCATTCTTACTTCTTCTGCAGACCAACTTCATTTGATTAAAATAAAACTATTAAGAAATTTCGGTTTACACAATGAGCCTCGTGGCGATAGTGGAAGCAGATCCATCTCAAACCATATATGAATTAGCAACAGCCTTATATGCGTAAGTGGCAAATGATTCCTACTTATAAATAAATAATTAAAATAATTATTTTTCACAAAAAGTCAAATTCACCAGTGAATGAACAGAGACTCTCAGTGAATGAACGAATTTTGTCCAGTGATTAAACGCACAGTTATTGTTGAATAAATTATCTATTAAGCACTTACCTAGAATTCATATTTCTTTTGTAATATGTTATACACTCAACAGCACGTCGACATACCCCAAAAGTCAAAAATTCTCCAATAGATTTTCAACATTAAGCCTGACATATAGAGTTCATTTTCAAATGAGAAAATTTGACATTTTGTGGTAGGTCTAGGTCGACGTGCTGTTGTCCTGACAGTCAACAGCACGTCGATCTACCCAAAAAGGCAAAAATTCTCCAATAGATTTTCAACTTTAAGCCTGACGTATAGAGATCATTTACAAATGAGAAAATTTGACATTTTGTGGTAGGTCGACGAGCTGTTGTCCGTACTTCTTCTCAACAAGGATCATAGATACCTAACAAAGTCGCGCACGCGCAAGTCAATTAATCTACTAACGAATTTCATGGGTTTCTTACTAAGGACTAAAATTCAATAAATTATAGTGCTATTTCTTAGTTGAAACATGCAAAAAAATACATTTAGGTTTCGTTTTGTAAGGAAAACAAAGGTGTGCTATGGTCTTTAATCCATATCCAACAAATTTTAAACATAAAATAACCATAATATGACATAACATAGTAGAATCAGAGAAGTACGCCAACTCGAGCCCCGAGCGCGCGATACTAACCTAAACATGTAGGGCTGTCGCTTATTGAAATAATACCAAACCTGTCTCCATAATTTATTGATGTTTAAGTAGCCGTTTTTTCTCTTTTACCTTTCTTAAAATGTCGTGTGGAGCTATAATCAGAATATGAATTTGTGAAATTGTGTACTTAGTTTGTTAAGTTTTCTATAGGTACCTATTTTATTCATGTTGTGATGTACGTTCTAATGCTGTCCCTACCTAAAAATAAACAAAAATAAATAAAAAGTTTATTCAAATGCATACAAAGCATCTGAGTTTTTAAATATATTTTGTGCATAGACCAGGAGCTGACTATATTTTTGTCATAACCTACGTCATGTTATCTGTTTACTGATTTGAAAAATTACTGTTGAAATAGAATTAATTAAAACTTGGCTTTATTGAATCATGTATTTATTGAAATAATAAGTGTTTTTTAAAATAAAATTACACATTTAATACAGAAAAAAAATCTCCTTTTTCTTCAAGTACGAAATGCCTTATTATTGGAGGTTAATGTAATTAATATATCCTCATTCTTATAAATATTTTTTGCAAAAATATCCTTGGAAAGCATGGGCACGGCAATGAAAATTCGACACCTGCAAGTTGTTAGAAAATTGACATGACAAATTTACAGTTAATACAGATGCTCATTAATACACATAGTGTACATTCATACACATGCTCATAAGAAAACAAGTTACGATTTAATATATTAATCTTATTTTTAACCCGATAAAAAGTCTGGCTCTCCGTCTATATGTAAGAACGTTTTATTTTTGAAACGGTTATTAATTACCTACCTTATTTGTAAATAGGAAAATATAATAAATATTTATCTAAATGACAGATTTTCGTCGAATGTACCTACGTATGTGTACGCCTAATGTACACGCGGCTAGCGTGTGGTACCTATATACCTACATGTTAGCGATGTTACATAATTGATGATGAATCATTTAATAAATCTGTTAAAAATAAATTAACTACAAATCGGTATCTGGTCAACGAAATCCGCAACAGATATTTCCTAAACATTTCGACAAATAAGTTTCAGCTAGAAACAAATTTATGAATGTACCTACGATGATAAATGTAAGTATGTAGATTAAATACCGTTCTTGTTCGCTAGGTAATGTAAAGAAAGACAATTCTGGATTTGACAAACTGCTATTGAGACATCCATAAACACTGCAATATTTTCTACTATACAAATTATTACCTTGCGGCCGGTATTACGTACGGCGTAGCAGCCACGACTGGCGCACCTTTATCACCGATAAATTTTGTCAGTGTGTGCGTGCGACGGCGCATACGCACGGGCGCGCTCATAAACAAACCGGGCTCGGTGCGCATGTATAAAGTCGACCTGCTTCTCTTATTCTACTATGCCAATGAAAAGCAACATAGTTTTGTAAATGGTACCTTACGTCAGGTCATACTATTTTTGTTCAGGTTTTTAGGGGACCAAAAACCGGCCACCTTCAATCAGTCACCATGTTCATACTGACGACAAATCATAGATTATCTATTATTATTTATGCGCGAAATTTGTAGCCAAACATTTTAAATATTAAATATCCACCGATTTTCTATCATAGCTCTTATATACGCAAATAAAATTAACTAATTAAAAAAAATAAAAAACCCGACTGCGTATACGCACGGGCGCGCTCATAAACAAACCGGGCTCGGTGCGCATGTATGAAGTCGACCTACTTCTCTTATTCTACTATGCCAATGAAAAGCAACATAGTTTTGTAAATGGTACCTTACGTCAGGTCATACTATTTTTGTTCAGGTTTTTAGGGGAACAAAAACCGGCCACCTTCAATCAGTCACCATGTTCATACTGACGACAAATCATAGATTATCTATTATTATTAATGCGCGAAATTTGTAGCCAAACATTTTAAATATTAAATATCCACCGATTTTCTATCACAGCTCTTATAAACGCAAATAAAATTAACTAATTAAAAAAAATAAAAAACCCGACTGCGTAAAAAGTAAACTTACGAAAAAGATGAAAACAAGATTTAAAGAATCAATTTGCAGTCTGAGGCATCAAATCCACATGGATAAAAATCGAATCAAGTAACATTACTTGATTCGATTTTTTCTACACGATTTAAATTACTTAATAAGGTACTAACGCAATGCATACCAAGTCCATCATCATTATGCTGTTAATGGATTTGATGCCTCCCACTGCAAATTGATTCTTTAAATCTTGTTTTCATCTTTTAGGTTCACTTTTTACGCAGTCGGGTTTTTGATTTTTTTTAATTAGTTAATTTTATTTTTGACTTTTTAGTTTGTAGTGTTCTACTCATACTTTTCAATGAACTATAAAGCCTTATTTGTAACTCTTTATTGAAAAAAAAAGGTTTTAACTCGAGTAAGTATAGTATCTGAAATCGGTTTTTTTCCATTTAATTCATGTACCAATAGGAATTCCGAGTAATAACATAGCCTATGTCACTCTCACATCTGAGACGAAATCTAATGACATATAATATGTTAAAATTCATTAAACGGTTTTTCCTTCCTATTTTTTCAGTGTATTTTTTTGCCTGTTCCCGTAGGAATTTTTGAAAATAAAGTATTGAATACTATTAGCACTGAAAACATGTGACATAAGTTAATAAAAGAAAGTTTCAAAATCCATTTATCAGTATTGCAGATCCGTTTTTCCCTGCGTAATTTCTGTTCCCGTGGGACTTTCGGGAAATAACATAGCCCTTGTCACTCCCACAATTGAGACGAATCTATTGATATATTATACTTTTATATCCGTTAAGCGGTTTAGGCTGTAGGGCGTGCCAAAGAAATAGACATACTTACATACATACGCTCGAAAAACGTAACCCTCGTTTGTCAGTCGGGTAAAAACATCTAATTTGTTCATTCACTGGAGAGGAGACACACCCTACCTACCGCACGAATTGACTGAAGCAAACCAACAAACACGCTTCGCTTGCTGCGTTTCTTTGCTCAATCGTCACAATAATGAGGGGATTTTGAACCGTATCGTGACTTGTGATGAGAAATGGATCCTGTACGACAATCGGAAGCGATCATCACGGCAATGGAGAACCGGCAAAACCTTGCCCTAAGCAAAAACTGTCGAAAAAGAAGATTCTGGTTAGTGTTTGGTGGACCAGTGCTGGTGTTATCCACAACAGCTTCTTGAGATCAGGCCAATACTACAGACTTGTATTGCCAACAGGATTAGGTATTAAGTTTGTAGCAGCCTCAAGATTTTAGATTTATAATTATAATTTGTCCAGTAATCACAAAATAATAGCCAAAAATGTCGTAATAGACCTCTTAAATTTATTTTTTTAAGTTAATTATTATTTTTAAATAAAGTTATTAGTCCAACAAAGACACCGAATATTTCGGCAAAAAGGCATAATATTACGCACATGCTCATCACAACACACAACTCAAACAGCATTAACAGCTCCATGCGAGATTCCTGACTAACCTAAGCCACGCCACCAACTTGCTTCGCAGTGAGAAAATGTAAGTATACTGTTAAAACTGTTGCTCTTCTGCTGCTTCTGCTTCTCTTGGGTAAGATTGTAGGCACCGATTGAAAACGTAGGGTAGACTGGGGTCAAATGAACCACGGGTCAATTGCACCAGAGCCGATTTATCAGTAACATAGCAATCTAGTAATGAGTGCATCAAGGTCGTGCAACAATTAACTACAACTACAACTTAATATTACCTAATCTATTAAAATTTTTTTTTAATACTAAATTTAATTACAATTACTAAGTCATAATAAAAAAAACCAAATAAATTATAACAATGTCAATGCCGGAGGGAAGGTGCCCATAACACTTGCAGCATAAAAAAAATATCTATTAAAAAAAATTGTCATCTATAATATAAATCGGACATATTATCGCCTGTCGACTTTAATACCGGCATCGTTGTAGGGATTCTAAGACTGATTAGGATTCGATATAGTCAAAGGTATAGCTTTTATATATAGTCTACAAACTCTAAGTCTAGAGGCTGACTATTTTCCTCGAGCTACTAAATTATTTGCCGCATTGTATGGGTGTGTGATCTCATTGTAATAATGCCCTTGAAAATATAGATAAACGATAGGTTGACAATTACTTTAATGATTAGTAATCTTTGTGACCAAGTTAAAAAACATCAGGTGAGAAAATATGACTGCTATATCATTATAAGAAAAACTAAACCTTCATAAAGTACAAACGTATTGCTGATGAGTAGGTAAACAAAAATAGCCAGCGCAATCTGACTAATTGTGGGAACCTCTTTTTAAATTATGAAAAATAGAAATGCGTCGGACATATATAACTCCTGTAAAAACTTATCAATTTTCCTATCAGCATAAATTTCTATGATTTTAATTACTTCTTATAGGTACTCAAACGTCTTAATGGTTGAGTGGAGAGTGATAAACTGTATATTAAACCACTCCTTTTTTAAATATTATTTAACGTGACAATTATAATGAAATAATAGTTGAGGTAATTCCTACCTATTTCAATACGAAGATTAAATGTTCAATTTTGAATAATGTTACTAGCAGCCAAACGCCTCCACAGACTATCCTATACATAGCGACGACAAATAACTTTAGCTTTTATTGTGGGCTTAGCCAGATTTGCCCACTTACTCCTGGCCACTCCACTCCTTAAAGGCAAGAAAAGAAGCATGAAAGTGCTGATTTGCGGACCAGAGTCCCGCCCAGCGCAAGCCCCGCCTACCTCGCCTCATTTTGCCAACCGACGGAAACAAAACAGTCCGTTGTCGACCTCCGTAGAGGATGTATTGCTAAGTTGCCAGTGACACAGTTTAATTCGATTCCCACGAAGTTGGAGACAGGCGAGAAAAAAAACGGTACGTACCTATCCAAGTTTATTTAATATTTTTTTACAGAGAAAATCTCTAGATTTTTGTTTCACTTTTTCCCTTGGGACTCAATTTATTGTGTTGTTGAAAGAACTTGCAATGCTTACTCAATTTTTTAAGTTGTTAGGCATTTCTCAATTGAAAAGTTGGTCTGTTTCTTAAAATAATCATACAATTTTAGTTACATCACAAAAATACCTTCAGATAGGTTTGTTTTAACAGCTTTTTTTATTTTCTATCGAAGCACTAGTTTTCTGCTGGTCAGGAAATTTCATTGCGTATTTATTGCTCCGTTAGTTTAGGTTTTTTATTAAGCATTGTTTGTAGTTTCTGGAAAAATATCAATTCTCCAGGGCTCGCGGCGTCTCACAGGTACATGAAACGTATTCACATAAACCTCTCTCTAAATAATGACGAGGGCTGCATCATAATCTATTCAGTAGTTTGGGAATACTTAGGTATCTGGTTCACAGACTCACGGAAACTCCAAATAAGTGAATTAGTCCAGACAGTAAAATCGGTTTCTTACTTAGATCTAGGATTGTATGAAATCTATTTAAGATCTTTATAATTGAAGAAATTATTAGTTCACTGCTTCTTACTTTTTTATGAATTGCGATCGTGAAAATGTTGTTAAGTAGGAAGAGTATAAAGGGGGGAAATGCACAATTGAATTATGAAGCGACAGCTGCCGGCCGACGGCTGTCGCTCGTTTTGTTTTTATTTCGAAGGACACTCGTGGTTTTAGAAACTTTTATAGAATCAGAACTTGAAATGAAGACACGCAATCATATTAGATATTTTATTCGATAAAAAATACATAACGCGAAGTTGAATTTTTTGGAAATGTGTAAGAACTACTTTTTATTATAATCACGCGGAATACATTTCGTGACGAATACTTTTATGAAATAAACTGCAAGTATTAGGATGTGTACTAGTTTATTCAACTGCACAAGTACAATACAACAAGGTCCTTGCTATGACAATAAATAAACGGAGCTAAGAGAAAAAGTTTAAGTACAGACTGAAGAGGGACATTTTTGTCTTTGCCTCATGAATTTTTTATGAACTCCTAATAGCTTTTCGTTTCCTTCAAAGTGTTTCTTATTGTAAAAAGAATAACGTCAATTAGGAATTATCCAACAACTTCTTTTTTGTAAGTTGGTTGGTGAATCAATAGGCTGCATAACACGAATGATCTGTTAGTACGACACCGCGTCCGATCTGAGTCGAGGAAATTAGGTTTTGTATGAATAATGTTCCAATAGCAGGTATACAAAATTTACGCCATAATCCTAAACAAACCATAACAAATCTAGAATTCAGATCTAGTGTAGAACAGCAGAACTACAGTTACTATACTAACCGGCATTTTTCGGATTTAGAAATATTAATTTCTAATTTTATTTTACGTTAGTAGGTATGAGGATTGCTATTTTAAACCTAAACATGGTGTAAGGATTAAGATGTTTACGGTATGATTTCAGGTGCTTAAAGTACTTGATTACTTTGTCAGTGTAGGGTAGACTTAATAATATATGGCAGGCACTATACTATGACAAGCAATCCCGAAAAGTGATTAACGTCAACGAAAATTCGGTCTGTCTCAAATTCATTTTAAACTGATTAATGCCTCCTGTGTGAAATCCTAGAAGCGTTATAATAACAAAGATAAAAATTCGACCGTATGCAAATCAGTTTGAGAGAGAAATGCTAATTTCCGTGGGAGACATAGTCAAACTTTTTAATCTCATGTGACGCGCCCAACCTCCCCCGCGTTGTCAGGGATGATTGAAGGCTCCTCATTTGGGTTTTTATTACTTTTTAATTTTTCCCATTTTCCCGAGTGGTCGCTTCGAAGTTGATTTTTTGTCGCGTTCATTAGCTCCCAAGTTTTCTGCAACATTGAAAATTGGAAGAATACGCTGCTCGTTCTGAAATTATGATGTATCATTTTCTGAGAGGTTGAATATTGGGTGGATTTGGAGTTTTATTTGCTTCATATCGTAACATAAAATGGTCTTAAATCGACAAATTTGTCAATTTCTCTACTCTACCAAATATTCAGAGGTAAATAGTTCCTTTATAAGTAGTATGTAATTATTTTATATATTCTGAACAGGTCAGTACCTACCTGTCTTTTTTTCATGACGTGATAAACAACGCGTTGTCATAACAATTTAATTGTATATTTTCTCGTCATGCTTTAGGAGAGAATGTGCGAGTAGGTAAGTATTATCAAAGGGTTATCCGTACCTAATTAATGTAAATGCTTTTAAAGAAGCATAATTCAATGAATAGTCAAAATCCGTTTTTTTGCATCTTTTCGGAAAGTTTATTGATTTTATCTCGTTGCCTACCGCCAAATACCTGTTAACGGTTTATAAAAAAGCGTATAATCCTATTTGCCCTCTCGAGTGAACTGTAATGAATGCACCCTGTATTTTGTAGCCCCCTCCCCCACCCGCGACCCTGTCATTGTTGATGCGTCAATCATTGCGTGTGTAACACCATTTTATAGTGTTACACTCCAAACATGCGAAATTGAACCTTAAAACTATGCTTTTAGAGGAGATAGGAGTGGTGATTGTAGTTGTGCGTAAATGTGTAACAGAATATTGCATGCAGATGCCCATGACAAGCTTTGTCCGTGCACTATTGTTGCCGATCGTAATGGTGGCTTCATGGAATTATTAGCGTGTGTCTGCGGATTTGCTCCAATGGATATCGTAATATCAGTATTGGGATTTTGAGCTGGAAACGTTACCGCAATAAGTCATTGTCAAGGGATTCCTTTTTGGTCTAATGGAATTTGCCATAGGCGTTGCCATTGCCATAACTTACACTCCACTGCTATACATAGGCCTCTCCCATAGAACGCCATGCAGTTTGCATCCAACGATGACTAGATGATCATCAGTATTCTTTTTCTTAATTAGCGTTTGGCAATATGAAAACGATGAGTAACAAATTGCAATTTCCTACTGTCGTGTTTCGTTTTGGATATTGACACTTAGAAGCGTGATTTTACAAAAAAGTAAACGCAAATTTGATGCACCATTATAGGGTTGGTATTGAATATAACTCCCGGGTTTGGGTGTTGTGTTACTGCCATTGTTTCTGATTTCTTTAACTCACTTGTGTTTGTTTGATTTAGCTGCTAATTTTAGGATCAGAGGAATGATTGTGATGTTATCACATATTTATTGATTTATTTCATTGAACAAAAAGACTATACTTTTTAATTAAACGCTCACCTCACATCTCAAGATATAACAAACAGATACTACAAGGGGATTAACATTGGTAATATTAGTGGGGCGTTTGACATTTGCGATTTGGTCGCCTTTGCGGCTGAGCGCGACGAATCGCGCTCGCTGTGGGAATCACGACGTCTGTGACATTTAGCGGTCACGTGAGTGTCCCCCTGTTGTGGTGATGGCTGGCGGGTAGGCTTAGGCAGGATAAGCCCGGTTACCCGCACTTTAAACGCGTTTTTTAAAAGGATTTACCCCTAACCTTAGTTTAGATGCGTTTACCTAAGAATTGGAGTAAAGCAGCTACTTAAGAACGATCCGGTACCTACAACTAAAGTCTTATAAGTACGCGCACTACACGTATAAGATATCACGATTCACGTTTTTATTGGTACGTTTCACAATTGTAGTCAGCCTTAACTCATTTAAAGTTACCTGGCCACTTTGTGAAAACAATTGGAAAAATGATCAGTTCATATTTTGATCAATTATTGTTTTAATCAGATAAACATTTCACAAAAATACAATACATTTTTTTTTGTAATTGATTGCATGTTGTGTAATTCATAACCCTATCTATCTATTCTGTGGTTCGGGAATTCGGGATCTGAGTTTTGTAGCTACGAGGGTGATTGTGGAATGTCGTCGCAGTTAGTAATCACACGTCGTAGTAGAACGTGTTCACGTGACCCACTCAAGAGCACTTGAATGCAACGATTGCTACGAGCGAAAGACTACGAAAAAAGTCGTAGCAGCGTTGTAGACTTTCGTAGCGTAAACGTAGGCGGCTTTTCTAATACAACATCTCATTTCCTTACAAATAAACATTTACGGCCTTACTAAAAAGAAGACTAGGTTTGAACACTTGTCTAAAGATTAGTCAACCAATTTGAAATGTTGACACATCAGACATTCGAGACATTACTAACAAACATTTTAAATTGGTTGGCTATTGGCTAATCTTTAGACAACTAGTCTATCTTTTTGTAGTAAGGCCATTTAGGTCTACAATTAGACTGCTTGCAACTTGTCTTCCTATAAAATACTATTGGCATGTCTTCACAATTCGACTGCGGTCACCCCACACGTCGCAGTCGGTTAATACGAGGTTATGTGTTAATATCATTATCGGTGCGAGGGTCCGGGCCCCGGCCCCAGCTGTTTGGCCGCATTGTTCAGTCTGTAATTTGATTCAATAATGTGCCCGCTATACACCCACGAATGCAATTGCATTGACAGCGTAATTATCTGTTACTTTTTTTCTCTTGAATGCAATAAAAGGCTAGAGGTATAGGAAAGATATCACAGAAATATAGGTATTTTATTCGCGTTATGAAGGAGTATCTATATATTAGTAATTGCTTTGTGTAAACAACCGTCTTGGTGTTCTATTCTAGTGACTATGACCACTAATCTAACGCACTAGAAAAGTAGACCCTAGTGTTTCGTGATTCGGATTGTTCCGAAATTAGAAAATTGTCCTGAAGCAGTTGTATTTGCTTCTTTCATTTCACAGACAACAAAAGTAGTGCCAATGGCGGACTTAATGTCAAAAACATTATCTTTCAGTGAACCATGATGATAGCATAAGTATTCTGGTGAATATATGTTTTGTATAGGAAAATTTGGTTAATTTTGTGGTCATAGCCATATCATGAAATATTACTAAATCCTTATGTTACTACAACAGGCTGAATACTTATAATAAGTATTAATTAAAGTCTAAGCGCTTATTAGTAATCAAAAGCCGCTTTCAGCAGCTGTGAAAGTTGTAACAGTCGAATAATAACCAAGAGGCTGTTTAAAAAACAATTAGGCAATAACGAATCGGATCCGTGACGAGTATTAATTAGCGGTGCGACGCGACGCGAAGGTGCGCGGAGCGGTGCGGTGCGGAGCGGTGCGGCCCCCTTTATGAGCCCCGCGAATGTCTTTTTAAACAAATAAAACTTGTGGAGGAGCTTTAATCTGCGTCATACCGTGAGTCGTCGTTAATTTCTGAGGTAGAATTTATATCAATCTTACGGAAGATATAGAAATTTGGTATAATCACAGAGTAAGTATTATACTACGTAAAAGTATAATTAAGCAGCATGCTTTTTTTATGGCTTATTATTGGCTTGGTCTGAAGTATTCATGTAGAATCCCTGTTAACCGACTGTGGCAATAATTTTCACTAGTTAGATAAGAACTGATAACATCTTCCTGTTCAGAAATCAGATAATAAAGATTGAAGAAATAAATAATCAAATACTATATCTTCAGCAAGTATTCTAGATATGCTTGTCATTAAAAAAACGTATTAAAGTAATTAATTACTCAATTTTTCATAGTCACTCAAATAATATCCAGCTCATAGAACATTCAGAATTCCATACAATGAAGGATCTCAACCGAGTAACCGGATATGTCCTAATATAAAATGGCGGCGTCCGCCATATTGTTTTCTGCGAATTAATGGCGACGCTTCCTGTCGTCTCGAGGAAAGAATAGCGCTAATTAATCATAAGTCGCCTTCTGCTGATTTCCATGGAGATTTTAGCCACAGTATACCGAAGGCTACAGTAACTTATATTTTAGTCACAATATGTTATACTACACCTTAGTATAACACTTGCGCACAACCAAATTAGTTTAGGACGAGATTAAGACATCATTCTGTCTCTGTCATCGTCATACAAAATGACAGCAATAGAATGATGTTAATAAGTGTTAGTGGATATGCGCCAAGCATCAATTGTTACGATTAATTTTTCCCGTACCCTCATACCATGTGTGATATTCGCCTATGTGTAATATCTTTGTAAAACTAGACAAATATGCCAATGCAAATGCCTCTGCCATGTGAAGTGCGACCACAAGGCGACTGCACCAATCGGGTGGATAACGTCAACTACGTATGTACACACACAAGAGTCTGGATTAGGAATTCGTCAGTGTTCTGTCCGTGACGGAAAAAACATTTTGAATGATTTGAGACGGTTGTTTTATAAATGATTTTATTTTCTATACTAATTTGGTTCATTTAATAAATAAATATTAGACACCATCAAATACTTTGCTTTGATAATAAGGTAAGCAGCTAAAGCACTTGTGTTAAAGAAATCAGAAACAACGACAGTACCACAACACCCACACTCGAGACAATATAGAAAAATTCGTATTTAATGAAGTAGCCTTTTACAGTCTTTATTAGTTATAGTCGATAATTCTTCTTCTTAATCCGGTACGCTCTTGACAGAGCGATCGTAATCGTCAAGTACTCTAAGCAGTTTTGGAAGGGGCAGATGTGATGCATTTCACGACATTTCCGCTGCCTGCTAAAGGTCATCCTGCTGCATTCGTAAACAGAACCTCCAATGGAAGTCTTGATCTGGTCAGTCCAACAGTCCATAAATAGTAACCTGGAACATATCGTTTCTCTAAGCACCCACCTATGTGTGCTCAACTGTACACTAAATGTGGTAAACCATGTTGAGTTACTTCTTCCTCATCGCTGCACTGTGGCGCAAACTTTTATACTTCGGACCTCCCGAAAGGTTGACTATAATGGCTCCTTTTGTGCCGCCACAATCATTCAGGGATTGGATTTTTGTTTGCGGCTCGCATTTCGTTTATTAGCGATCTCCCCAGTTTGCTTTAATCCCTTGGTAATTGCTATTTGTTCTGACATGGTTCTGGTTATACGAAGTTTTATTTTCAACCCTATATTACCTACCAGACGTTTTAAACAGGATGTTTGGCTTGATAATCTAATTTGCGTGTTTTTGTTTCATTGTAAAAATAATCAACGTTTGGAGTATTCAAACGTCGTTTTTAACAACATTTTTCTGTCTTCTACTCTCTGAGAAACACGGGATTGTTATAATTAACTATCTAACCTATTTCAATTCTTTTCATAAAAGTCTAGAAAATTACTTTCTTTTATTTCAAAAACCAGTTTTTGTTAAAAACGATCAGTGGATTAAGTTAACTAATAAAATTTAAGTTTTTTAAAACACTTGTGCACAACACAACAAATGTGCTTAGTGCTTAATTATTAATGAAAAAAAAAACTATTTAAAGTAACGGTCTCTCCTATTCAAGTGACTAAACATACGAATCGTTTGATTATGAAGTTTAATAAAAGATCATTCCTTCCTTCATAAATATTATAAGTACTTTCAAAAATCCATAAATTCCGCTTGATTTATCAAAGCTCGCAAAGAAGCGCTATATTGCCTTCGCACATGACGTCTTACAGCTTACCTACCTTCTTTATTAATAAAACCAGAGATTTATGCGTCTAACTTTTTAATATTTATGGCCATGCAATAAATTTCTTGGCGACGAGTTTCGGGAAGGGTTGATTATTTTCTTGTAGGGGAGGGTATCAACAAGTAGGATTATTGCTTTTTCATTCTTGTGCTCGTTACTATACAGAAGGCGGCTTAGTAGGGTATGTTAATAATTCTTTCGTTGTAATTTATTTTCGTTTTCATATTGCTTAAATTGGTTTTATAAAATGTGTAGAGGCCCTACCTTGTAGGTACTATAATATGATCTGACATGTTTCAATTTACATTAGAGACCTACAAGAAAAGTGTTTATTTAATTACATAGGTATTTAATTTTTATTGCTCTTGTCACTGTACATCATATTAACTTATCAGTGGTTTAAAATTATGTAGGTTATCCTTTTTATTTAACATTCGGAGTGATTTTTAAGCTTTTATATATTTCTATATATTCGACGACCTCCGTAGCCGAGAGGCGAGCATACCGGACTTTAAATGGCGCCGCCTTCTCTGAGGTTCCGGGTTCGATACCCGGTCGGGTCAATGTAGAAAACGAACTTTTCTATATTGGCTCGGGTCTGGGTGTTGTGGTACCGTCGTTGATTCTGATCTCTATAACACAAGTGCTTTAGCAAGTTACCTTAGGATCAGAGCAATGTATGTGATGTTGTCCAATATTTATTATTATTATTTCTATTATTTATTATTATTATTCTATATTTATATTATGGCACTTATTTATCAACATATCGAACTCTACTTTCAAGCAAAACTTGCGATTTTTTTTTACTGCAATACAGTCCTTGGAGAATTATATTTTAACATAATTTAACTAGAATTGAAAGTATAGAAAACTGCTTCTGTATTGGTCCAATTTTTAACCGACTTCAAAAAAAAGGAGGAGGTTCTCAATTCGTCTGAATGTTGTTGTTTTTTTTTTTGTATGTTTTTTACGCGATTACGCCCTCAATTATGGACCGATTTCAAAATTTTGTTTTTTAGTTTGAAAGGGTATACTCCCGAGGTGGTCCCATTTCCACCAAGTCAGATTCTGATGATGGGATCCCTGGGAAATCGAGGGCAACCCTCAATTTTTATAGGCACCCATAATGTTTTGCATATATTTTCTGACTCGATGCTGATTTTTGGGTCTGGTAATCATCATGTCATGTTGCTGACCTGATGATGGAAGCCACAGAACTCCTTAACGGATAGGAGTTAGAAGATAATACTGCAATTTGTCGACAGAACGTATTTCGCAGTGTGTTGAGCAGACGTGGAGCTTATGAGTACCAGACCGCCAATTTTTATTTACTGGGGGCGTATACGCACACCCCGTAACGAAAAAATTTTTTAAAGTTTCTTTCTTAATTTAACTTGTTATTTAACGCGAGACCTAATCCTATAGTTACGACACCAAAATAGCCGCCGTTCTGGTTGGAGTGTAGGTAAACCCTTTTCTTAAGACTTAAAAATTTTCGTCGGAAAATTGACCCTATATAACACCTTATTTTTATCATACCATTGGATGGGCGGTCCATAGAGGACCAATATTAGTTAAGGTTACTTTGCTGTAAAGTAATTTCTGGCGAAGTTAGGAGGGAAAAAATAGAGGACTTAACACTTAAAATTGTAAAATAAAAAAAGTTTAATAAAAAACTAAAAACCGACTTCAAAGTGAAACTAAAAAGCGAAAAATAATATTGACTAAAACATACCTAATCAGTTCTTTTTGGAGTCGGTGCGAATGAACACATTTTAACTCTCGATGGCTGGCACCGACTCCAAAAAGAACTGATTAGGTATGTTTTAGTCAATATTATTTTTCGCTTTTTAGTTTCACTTTGAAGTCGGTTTTTAGTTTTTTATTAAACTTTTTTTTATCGGAGTAAATGATTACATTCAAGTGCACTCACACACAAATAAACGAACAAACATTATCTCACCCTAAACGCATATCCTTCTTCGTTCCGCTATATGTGTAAAAAAAGAAAAGTTTTATAACTCCTCTGAAGAAAACACTGCAATTTTTTTATTAAATACGATGACTTCGATTCTTCTTACGACTATTTCAAAACTACTTAGTGCCTATTAATATTTCAGTCCAATTCTGACATGTCACCATAAATCATAGGAACATTTGTGGACTGCCCGCGGCTCCTCGGAATTATCTTAGCGAGCATTACATTAATTTGTGGGACGTCTGTGAGTGACTTGCAATCGCGTTAATAACGGGAGGGACGAATTAAGATTTACCCGAGATATTTGGGGATTAGATTTGAATGTATTTCGGTACACTTTGTTTGAACGCTTTGTTTTGTAAGAGAACTTTGGTATTGTGACACAATTCTGGAACTCGATACTAATTATTGGTCTAGTTAGTAATTGCACAAATACTTATACAAGTTCATACAAAAAATTGTGTCTTGTTCATTTCCAGAGAAAGAGCACCATTATGTTCCGCAATTGTAATTTTTAGTTTTTTTCGTAGTTTTTTTATTTTAACCTCAGAATATAAAATGTATTTGTTGATCATAAGGAAAATAATACATTTACAGGAGAGTACAATTAGCAATAAAAATAAACTAACCTAAAAATTATAAACTACCTACTCAAAAATAAACGCGTGTCCAAGAGGCAAGGAGGCGAGAATGCTAGAATATTAATTTAAGAGACCTACTAATTACAGATACATGAAATTATTATACGGCCAATCTGGGAGTCAGGGGAGGCCTATAGATGTTTAGCAGTGAAGTCATGTGCTGCAATGATGATGACATGATTATTGACATACTCGTACATCTTGTTTGGTTTTCCGAAAGAACCTCCATTATAAAATCATTCCGTCTATATCTATCAACTTTAAACCAGATAGAATAGTTTGTCACTTAAAACCAGCTTTAAAAAAAACTGCGATTTGTGCGGCATTGTGCAAATAGGCCAAAATATCTGCAAGGAAGCATCGAAAGTACCGATATTGGCTGATTAAGCTCTTTTAAATACCCTTTGATCAGCAAAACAAGGCACAAAAAGTTGTATGTTTTTGTTACGTGGTTATATATGGACCGTTTCGGCAGCCAAAAAGTTAAACTTTAAACCAACTAGTAAGTAAACTGAGGGCTGATGTAAATAATACAAATGAAAGTAAATAGACGTCGGACGATACCATCAGTGTGAAATGGGGTTTCCGTCACAAGATGTCATAGCCCACTTAAAACAAAGCGCCCCAGCTCAAAAGCAGATGTAACTCAGGTAGAGAGGATAAGGCGCTTTCACACGTCGCCGCTGCGTGCCGTGCGGACCCGCGGCAAACCGTGAACAATGAAACGAGCCGTCCGAGTGTTGGTTCCGATTCAATGATACATTTTGATACGTGTATTGGACTGAAAACAAGCTTAAATTCGGGCTTAGTGTAGTTTGGGAGAGGATCAAAACATTACAGATAATTTGCAATGCTTTATTATTATGAAAGTACTCTTTAATGAATGCTACACAAAGCAAAAAGTACAGAGAAAAAATACGTTTTCGAATAGTAGGCGGTATTATCGATAAATTCAAATAAATAAAGTTAATCATAATTTGGTTCGGTTGTTTATCTTAGCGATTTTTATCGAATAAAACCTGGCCTCAAAGTGTGAGTTCTTTTCGCGCATCGAAGGTGTATATCTACCGCAGAATATATTCCGTGAAAATTTTAACCAGTTAAGTGCTTAATTATTAAAACTCAAAAGCTACAGTAGTACAGTAGAACTGAAAGGCGAAGCGTATGCTCAGTTAGTCCCTGGTACCCTTTAGGTACGGGACCCTAAAAATAGAATATCGGTACTTTCGATGATTATACGACTGTAAAAACATTGTAAATGTCAGTCAGTTATAACTATTTTATGAAACAATGCTGGCGGCGGGTAATTGTTAAGGCCAGTCCACACGTCGCCGCTGCCCGCGTTCGCACGAACAATGACGCTTTGTGAAGCACCACAGACAGCATTGTCGTTAGACCAGTGCGAAATGCGTTGCTGCGATGGAAATAGACACAATGACTTGTTTTTTTTTTTTGTAAAAAAAATAGGTACATATTTCAGGCCTTGCGGCCGCTTGCTGCGGCGTTTTGTAGGGTGATGATGATAAATAATAAAGTTTTCTTAATCAAATTAGTTTTACAGTTATTTTGTTAGCTAAACGCATAAAACCGTAGAAAGAAAATTGACTGGCAGCATGAGGTAAATCATTTGCTGACTATTATTTGCAGGCTTCTAATAGGTACACTCGGTATAGTCTGAAATAAATAAAGGTATTCTTTATGTTTATTTTATACCGAATTCTAATTAAAAGAGAAGCCATCTTCCAAAATATTAGCTTTAAAGATTAAATTTTAATCTATGCGAAGCCGCAGACAGGTGATCCCCAAAGCAAACACAAGACTCCACCGTTTGCTCATTAGGTATAGAGGATATACTTGAGCGGGCCTTGTCTGCTTGAAATTTGATTTGGCAATGAATATTTTGAGACTTTACGACTGTAAAGTTTAAAAAGATTCATTTACTTTCGAAATTTTTAACAAAACCCTTTTATAGAATCGGGAATTGGCAATTCTAGAAGACACTGAACACAGTTACTAGGCATTAACTACCTATATGTCCGGTTTTATAAAAATCAAAATACAAAATCAAAATCGTTTATTTCTGCAAATTGGCCATTAAAGGCACTTTTATACTTCTACATATACATACTACTAGTTACTTAACTTACTGGCTCGGGGGGCCTAGTGCGAATGCCACAAAATAAAAACCTCGCATAAGCCGATCGAAAAGTAATAAAAATTTAAATTGACTTCTCGATCGAAGTAAGCGAAGCGATTGTTTTGTGGCTCTCACACTAGGCATCCAGGTCTGGTGAGCTGTAAGTCGCTTCCAGCAAAATGTATTCTCTCTTCTTTGATAACACCGCACTTTTTTTTTTTTTGCTGGTCCGATGCATATTTTACTTTAAAAGGATAAGATTTCCAGCTTATTTTTGAAAAACCCGCACTGTTTAGTCGAATGCGCGATTAGCAGTTCGAAATAGGGTGAATGTATTTACCTAAACTTTGATGATCATAGAATTTATTCATAAATTCTACACCGCTCGCTCCGCTCCGCTCTCCAGATATGAATGCGCCGCAACGCAACACACGTGATACGACACGGCTTTTTACTTTTTTGCGCTCGCGGGAGTATCACGTTGCCAGTGATGGACTCGTACACGCAAACTCACTCACGCGAATTTAAATATGCCGGGATTCCGTTCGATAGATAGCATCACACGATTCACACGTGCGAGGAAATTCGGGATTTAGTTCGATTTGCGCCGAATTCGGCATATTGACTAAATTTTCATCTAATACAGGGTGATAAATTCAATAAGTGTGATCATTTTCTAATTTGCGAGTTCCCGATTGGAATCCGAAATTATTAATTTATTGTTTACTAGAGTAAACTAGTCACAATGACTACTTATAAACAAGCTGTTTACCTGGATAGTGTTTGTGTTAGTAACACGAGTTCATATAATAAATAAAACAATGCTCTAATTATTAACTAGCTGTAGCCCGCGACTTCGTTCGCGTGGTCTTTAGTTTATTTATAATGTATTATCCTACATATTAACCTTCCCCTTGAATAACTCTATCAATTGCTAAAAATTGGATTAAAATCAGTTGAGTAGTTTAAAAGATCTAAGCGAACGAATCTATTTCTTTTAAAATACTTGAGAACCTTTGGCTGGCAAAATGACTGGAGAAAAGTCAGTCGTAGCGTCGTAGCAAGATGTGTCTACGAGATGCTACGGTTGTAGCAACTACGGTGTAGCACTGTAGACTGTAGCGCACCTTTATTGCCTTGCGACAAAGAAACCGCGTCATACTACAGTGAATGGGGAAAGTGGGGAATTATGAAATTTTGCTTGAGAAGGATACGGCATATTAAAAAATATTTTTATTCGTTATTCAAATTAATCTTCTATTCGTATGGAATTCAGAACTTAAATATGTTAGGGTAATAAACTCTATTTTTATTTTACTTTCGTAAAAAGGTTACATAAAAATATGACAATGTAGAATACCAAGGAAGCATGCATTAAAACAATGTAATTTGACCAATTGGTTGGAATTAAAAATAGGGTTTCTGGTTTATCAGAACCTACATCTACTTACTGTTTGGTTTATTCTAGACGAAACCCATACCTACATGGAATTTTATTACAAGCTTTACTTTGTTATAAGTAAATGTCTAGCTGGCGACTGTCCCAATTATGTACTTATTCTCACAACGTTTACACTTATGCTTAAAGTTAAAAGATATAATCCTTTTCGTTTCTTAGTAGATCTCGGACGCGTGCTTTGACGGAATGTAAACGACAGCGCCGCATTGTGTAGCGATACGATAACGCTTTTATTATTATTAGGCCCAGAGGGAGGAAATAAAATAAAAAGAGCCCTCGTCGAGCTGAACAACACGGACGTTTTACATACATCCATTTGTATTTAATGAAGGCATTTTTGCTAGGGATTTTTTTTCATTTATTTCATCTTTTTTGTAGGCATATTTTGATTTCTGCTTTAAATTTTTCAGCATTCGAATGTTCTTTATTTTAATTTAAGGGTTAACGTTGTGCTTCTACAAATCTAAAAAAGTTATGTGCAGTAACGTATGCATATAAGCTATGTTGAAGTAAAAAAGTTACAAAATGGTTCTAAGAAATTATGTTTTGGAAAAAAAAACAAGATAACGAATTGTGACTCCCAACCCTAGTATTTATTTACTTGTGTATGTTAGCTCATAACTTTTTGGGCTTTATAGTTTCCTAATGTAGCATCATTTGTAATGAAATATTCCAATAGCTGTAGTGTTGCTTCAATTAACAATAACAATGTGGAATATGTGATAATGATATGCTTGCTTCCAAGTCTTGACTAATTAAACCGAATAACAGTTAACGCGTCTTTGATTAAAACTTCCGTACTTACAAGCGCAAAGCATACAATTAAGAGATTTCCCGGCGAGGGGAGTGTGTGATAATTAATACACGCTCGTCAATTAATCAGGCGGTAATGTACAGGCAACGTTTAAGCTACGATTAACCAGGGATTATAACTGTTGCGCTTGGCTGGCTGGAGTGAAAAGTATTTTTCATGTTCAGCGAAATCGTATTTCATTTAGTCATCTTCCTTCTAGATTCTAGATCTTGGAGAAAATAATGTATACGTTTATTTTTTAGTTTTGGCACTTATAAAATGGCCAGCTTTTTGTATTCATTACTTAAAGTAGATACTATACATTTATCTTTATAATATTTGCAGTTTAGAAGGCTAAAACGTACTTGTAACGTACAAGGAAAACGCACGGAATTATATATATGATAAATATTTTTTCCATGAATAGGAACGTACATAAAGCGATCGTTCATTCAAGCATCATTACATTTGCTCATTCGTTCATTCGCCACTGGCTGGATAGCCGTTATTATCACAGATAGATCTCTTTAGGAAATTGGCTTCGTTCAGCTTTCTGATCGATTGAGCTCTTTGATTAGTGCGCTCTGATGAGTTTGAGTTGTAGCAAAGTTTATTATATTCATCCGGGAGATTGAATGTATGATTTTCTGTTACATTAAATAGATGACAATTATATTTTAAAGTAATACTGAGTATTATTCTGTTAGGCAGATAGAATAACTATTTAAATTCCTCTAAATAAAGACTTTTTAGGTTAGAAGGTTTTTCTTTGATATCGAGTACATAGAGGGTTATTTCAATTTATAAAAATCTCTTGAATAAAGCTGATAATTTTTAGTTTGATTAGATATCCTATAAAAAAAATACTATTAGATAGTACAAGAATCAGCGCTTTAAAGACAATAGTAATTTGCTAAAACTCATAAAACAAGAGTAGAAATACTCAATTACACGTATGTATCTACATAATGTACTTGAATCGATAAAATTAATTTCGAGCCGCTTACAAAAAGTCCAACCAGTAGACCGTAATAAATCACAGCGCCTCTTGAAGAGTACACTCAGTCAGATAATCGGGTACGTTTTACTAAGCGGGCTTAGTCTTCCCCCCCCCCCCTCCCCTCGGCACTTCACGTGCGTTTTGACGCGATTATCATACCCCGTCGTATCTGAGCGCAATATTGTTCGCTCGAGAACCAGGATTGGGTTTCAGTTTGGATGCGGGATTTTATTTGGCTAAAAACTTAATAAGGTATTAATGAAGATTGTTTATTTCAATTACTTGAAAATAAATGATTAAGTATTTTATTTGTTCAAGTGCCATAGTATTAGCACAATATAAATGAATATTATTGGCCAGTCATCTGTTGTCATGGTCATAAGTTAGCATTAACAACCGTGTTATTGGGGAGCAGACAACGAGTCGTCAAACAAGTCGTCAGTCGTAAATGTGCTTACCTTTAGCAAAACGAGACATAGTCAAAATTTATTTTTACGCTGTCTCAACTCTCAATCGATTGCTTCAGACAACGCAAAAAAAAAATTGCTCTCCTTTGGCGATTTCTCAACAACGATTAAATTTAAGAAAATTCATCTTGCAAATACATCGCATGCATATGCCACATCCAATTAGCATAGTTACCTTCGCAACTCTTCAGCTCGCTCCCACCACCCATCTCTGCGGTTTTTGAAATCTGCTTCCTTTGTGACGGTTTTAATATGGAAATTAACGTTCGCTGCCGTGTGACGGCTCACACCTCGACAAAAGTATTATTTACAGTTTGATACCACTTCCATAGTCCCTTTGAGCCCTATCTCCCCTCGAATAAGGACTATAATCACCCAACAAATGTTTCAATACTAAATGTATGATATGCGAACGGATTTGTCGCTAAAATTCAACAAGCCCGCCGGGATTGCGGTTCTTAATTGTTTTTTTCTCGAATATTTTTAACAGAAATATGCGCTGAAATTGTTTATGGAGCCGTGCCAATTTTAAATACGTAATAATTGGGATTACTTTGAGTTTATATAAGTACTTGCATAAAATCTTTGTTGACATGACGTTATGTTTGAAGTACCTACTAACATTGATGTCGAAATAAATAGAGGTAGTATTCAATATTATTACAATTCAATCAAATCTACAATATATCATGTCATTTGTCACTAACCATTTTCATTTATTTTTATTTCAAGTAGTAGGTACCTTGGGGGGCAAGGGGAGAACGGAAACCACATCGGATGGCGACGGCGTGGCGTATACCGTGTCGTGGTGCTCCCTGCTAGATAACGGACGAGGCTCTGGCGACCGAGCATTGGCGGTATAACCATACACCTGGCTGGGCAACCAGTTGGAAGAGGCTACAGTGACCTTGGGGTCCAAATAACCCCTAAAATATCTGGTGCAGAAGGCAAGGGGAAACCACTGCACTATTTTCCCAAGAAAACTGTATGAATATCATGTCCGTAAGTTGTGTTAGTATGTCATGCGATCCGACTGACCCTCGGCGCCATCGCAAACCCAGGATGCATGGTGGGAAATATGCGACTGGGCACTGTGCTGTAGACTACCAGGCAGACAGTGAAATTAGGATTACTGGTAGCATTGTACTACCTAACTCGAAGAAACCCAAAAGTAAGCGAAGTATAAGAATTGTAACTTGGAATGTAAAAGGACTAGTAACACAACCAGGCAAAGTCAAATGCAAAGTCGAAATATTGATATCCTAGGTCTCAGTGAAGTTCATTGGAAGGGAAGTGGTCATTTTTTCACTGAGAATGGTAATACCGTCTACTACTCGGGCTCGAATGAGAAGAGCGAGAATGGAGTAGCTTTTATAGTACCCAAGCGCTGGCAGGGAGCAGTAAAGGGATACCAGGGACCCTCTGACAGAATGATGCTTTTGAAATTGGACACCAGACCAATGACCCTGAATATTATACAGGTGTACGCTCCAACTTTTGCTGCTTCAGAAGACGAAATCGAGCACTTTTACTCGGACTTGAGAGAACTATTGCGAGCCATACCATCCCAGGAGATAGCTGTTGTAAAAGGAGACCTAAATGCTAAAGTCGGCGAAACGAGAAATGACCCTTTAAATGGCACCATCGTTGGTAACTATGGTCTAGGTAAACGTAATGACCGTGGCGAGATGCTAATGCACTTCTGTATTGAGAGCCAAATGTCCATTATGAATACCTGGTTTCAGCACCACCCTAGAAGGCTTTACACATGGACAGCGCCGGGTGGAAAATACAAGAATCAGATAGATTACGTATTAATAAAATCTAGGTGGAGGTCATGCATCACCAACTCCAAAACTCTACCTGGTGCCGACTGCGGTAGCGACCATGCACTTCTGATTGCTGATTTCAAGCTTCGCCTAAGAAGCATTAAAAAACGCGTTAATAAACCTACGTCCTTGAATGGGCCAGCGTTACAACAATTTGAAAAGGAGATAAGACCAAAACTCCGGTCCCTAGAGCTTGACCCATTTGATTCAAGTGACGTTGACTGGATAAGATCTAAAGACGTTATTCTCACAACTGCTAAAGAAGTTAACGCACAGTTTAAGAGTGCCCGTCATAAAAAGAATGGGATCAGTGATAATACTTGGGACTTGATCGAGGGGCGGAGAACTGCGAAAAACGAAGGTTCTGTAACGGCTTACAACAAGCTTCATAAAGAGGTGCAAACTGCTTTAAGATGGGACAAGGACAAACATATTTCTGATATCTGTGAGGCAATAGAACAACATGCTGTGAAGGTACAAACCAAAGATCTCTTCGGTAAGGTAAAACTGTTAACGAAGCCACCAAAACCAAAATCATGGGTAGTTGACGACAAGCAGGGTATCCCTCTCTCCGATCTCAGTGAGGTTTTAAACAGATGGCGAGAGTACTGCTACGATCTTTACAGTCAAAACACGCATGAAGAGGTCGAAAGGTCGTGGGATGATTACGAAGCTGAACCCAACATACTACGCAGCGAAGTGGAGGATGCCATCAAGAAGCTCAAACACAAGGCAGTAGGTCCTGATGGCATATCAGCTGCCATGATCAAACATCTAGGCCCCGAAGGTGCCGAAACCCTCTACCAGATTTGTAGCAAGATCTGGTACACTGGTACTTGGCCTCAAGACTGGGCACAATCTGCGGTCATCCCCTTACACAAAAAAGGTTCCACAAAGAAATGCGAACATTACCGCACTATTTCCCTCATGCCTCACGCTAGTAAGATCATGCTCCAGATTCTGAATAAAAGATTGGCCGCCTACATAGATAGACAGATTCCTCCGGAACAGTCAGGGTTTGTGCAAGGAAAAAGAACACGAGAGCAAATACTGAACGTACGCCTACTCATTCAAAAATGCCGCGAATTCAATAAACCCCTTGTGTTGTGCTTTATAGACTATGCCAAAGCATTTGACTGCGTAAGATGGAATTCAATGTTCAGGATGATGTCGGAAATGGGCGTGCCATCACACCTTATCTTCCTTGTCCAGAGGCTATACCTTGACGGTTCGAGTTTTGTGAAATTGGATGAATCACAATCTGAAACATTCCGTACAGAACGAGGGGTCCGTCAGGGATGCATACTTTCTCCGAAGTTGTTTAACCTCTACGGCGAGTATATTATGAGGAAGGCGCTTGATGGCTGGGACAGCAGCGTTACGGTGGGCGGTACCAAAATCACGAACCTAAGATATGCCGATGACACAACAATCCTTGCAGCCAGTGAGTCCGAGATGGCTGTCATCTTGGAGCGTATAGAGAGAGTGAGTCTCGAATTTGGTCTGCACATAAACCGCTCTAAGACCAAAGTGATGGTGGTGGATAGAGCTCAAGTTTTAAGCCCATCAAATGCGCTCAAGGATTATGAAAAAGTGGAGGAATTTATATACTTGGGGTCGCTGATCTCTAACAGTGGTAACTGCGAGAAAGAAATCGGACGCCGTATCGGGATGGCTAAAAGTGCCATGACTGGCCTCGATAAAATCTGGAAAGACCGTAATATTCGCCGAGTAACTAAGATGCGTTTGGTTCGTACGTTGGTCTTCTCTATCTTTCTGTACGGGGTGGAGACTTGGTGTCTCAGGAAAAAAGAACGCAACAAGATCCATTCCTTTGAAATGTGGTGCTGGAGAAAGTTGCTGCGCATTCCTTGGACAGCTATGAGAACCAATGTCTCCATCCTCAAAGAGCTAAAGGTCACCAAGCGCCTGCTGACTACGTGCCAGGAAAGGATCCGGAGTTTCTTTGGGCACATAATGCGATCCCCATTGCACAGCCTGGAGAAACTCATCATTCTCGGACAAATGGAGGGGAAGCGCGCTAGAGGAAGAGCGCCAGCTAGATGGGTAGACCAAATTAAGGAGGTGACTGGAGGCCAGATACAGGGAGCGGTACATATAGCGCAGAACCGGACCGAGTGGAGAAGATTGACATACAGTCACGATCCTCAGCATTGAGGAAACGACCAGAAAGAAAGTAGGTACCTAATTATTAAAATTTAAATCATTAATGCATCCTTTATCAGCTATATGCCCTTAAAACTATTTTATTCGGGAAACCCTAGTCCACGGGTGATTTGTCACAATCCACGAGTGAAGTTGGACATCAACCACTAAATACACCGCGAAACCATCGGCGGGGTATTACGTGGTCTATATCGCATTCGCGACTAGTCTCTATCAGCCCGCCCCAGCATGAGCAACAAAACACGATATGATATGATATAGCGATTCATCGGCACCTAACTGTCAAAATATGATATACATGGCCTTCATCTCGAACTTTTATCGAAACACGTCGCTCGCACACGTCCGTGCCGGTGAAGCCACTGCCATGCTCGTTGTGTCGATAAAAGTTCAAGCAACAAGGGCTAAAGCAGTTGAGCGGATAGCATCTATCATGAGGCTGGTCTCGTTCGCTTTACTTGGTTCACCCACCGAACTGTAGATGCAAAAAATATGACGGCCCAACGGAAATTTATTTTACGGCCGAGTGCATTTGTGCAGCCATCCATCGTTTCCCCCACTCCGCGTTTTAATTTGCTCGCTCGCTCCGCTTTTTTGTCACTTTTCACCTCAATAGTCGAAAACACGAGTGCGGGGCTGAGATTTCGATTTTTTGGTATCGTATTTCAGATTTTGCATTGGAGTAGTATCTGCTGTATAATACTGGAAAGAAATTAAAACATGTAGGTCGTTTGTTGATTGTAGCTAATCTGTTTAAAGCGACATTGCTATTCTACTTGCATACCTATGTTATTTTGTTGAATTTGTATTTGAATGATAGTAACTGATCAATAAATAATATTTTTTTAAACGCAAGATATTACAACATTACATTTCTCGATGCTAATTATGTTTGTCAAATTATTTAAATATAAGTTCGCCTTACGCCTTACACCTTCAAATTTTGTTTAAATCAATCAAATCAAATGACAGTTAAATTGTGTATTGTTTCATGGATTTCACAAATATCTGATGTATCTAAAGACATTTTCAATAATAATTCTATCTGATTCCAATTTGCCCTACCTCCCGTCCTACGAGCCAGCGATTAAGCCGGTTTTTAAGCGCAGACGGGAGGCGGGGGACAGCCGTCATGTTTGCGCGTAAGATTCCCTCGCGCGTATCAATTGTTTGAATAGAGATACGCTCGGAATTTATTGTGAGCCGTACCCGACAGCTAGGGTTGTCTACTTGGGTACAGAAATTGCAATTGACTTTTTTTTGCCACCTTTATGAAGCGCTAATATTACAGCTTCGGATAACAGTAAGATAAAATACATTGTTAATACTCAAACTTGGTTAAACATATTGTTTAACTATCTAAAATACACATTTGACTACAACATACAGTCAGTTTTGTATTACACATATTTAATGTTGGAGACTTTATGGTTTTAGTACTGAGCTTATGGACATATGTATATTTAATTGTTGTTGTTTCCATTTATTAAATAAAATAAAATATATTAAACTTTCATGACTATGAGATTGATTTAAAAAAAATGCAAAACAGTGTCAATTGTCTCAACATTGGCATCAATGAACTGTGTATAGCCGTAAAGGAGATTTTAATCAAACATTGTTCAAATAAAATAAAACTGCTTTAAAAATTTAAAACAATAATCATAATTTCAACAAATCCCATTATCGACAACCCTGTTAACACCCCCGCCGCCTGCCGTACAGTCACCATTGTCATACAAATCCGATGTATCGCTTTCACTCGTTCGCATGGTAATGTGACGTTTAATTCACGATTGAGGGATGTCTTATTAGTGGTACACACACCCCTACACCCTTGCTGGGAATATTGAAGATTAAACTTTGTGATAGTTAATTCTATTCAGTGTAGGTACTTACGGTACAAGCAGATTTTCCCGATTCAGTGGTTCTGCTACTGATAATTATAAAATAATCACTCCGTTCTATTATTATTTTAATAAATAAAATAATTATCTCTATGTTGTTTGAAATAATACTTGTATATATTAATTAATCACATATTTGTCAATAGTGATTACATTTCCACACTGGAAATAGAGTCGCTATTTCTGAATTCCCAGTTTTGATTCACATTGTTTATTATTATATTGAGAACCTCTATAGCCGAAAGGCGAGCATGCCGGACTTGGAGTCGCCATTTCTGACGTCTCGGGATTGATTCCCGGTCTGGTTAATGTGAAGCACTAACTTTTATATTATACTAGCTGTGCCCACAACTTCTTTTGCGTGAACTACAGGATGTTTGGTAAATCACATATATCCCACAGGAACCTTGAACCAGGATATAAACTATCCTTATGTTAATCCAGATTCATATGTGTGCAAAATTCCATGCAAATCCGTTCAGCTATTTAGGCGTGATTGAATCACAAAAATACATCTAAACATCCTCACATTTTATAATATTAGTGGGATGGGATAGTGGGATATTATGTTGTCTCAGGTCTACCTAGACTTGTTGTATGGTCGTTGTAACTGATTTAACACAACTGCTTGGGCTACTTACGTCAGGATCATAGCATTATATGTGCTGTGTACAAAAATTATTTATTTGAATAAAAATATATCACATTATAGTCTATAAGGAAGTAATGAATGGTTTCATAACGACAAATTATTATTTATCATATAAATGTAGTATAATTACTTTCCGTCTTATTCATTTGACCAACAAACCAAGCAATATCTCGTCCTTCTTTCTACGTCAGCAAATGTCTATTTAATTTAGCTGCAAAACGAAAGTAAGCCAGTCATATTAAAGAGAACCGGGATGTATGGGCGCGTATCGGCTTCATTCGAATATTGCCAATAAAACAGCGGTGAGCTGAAAAATCGATGTCGACAGACGAACGATTTGTTATACACGTTCCTATACCATGTTTTAGACTTACAAGTTGATTTATATTTTGATCAAAAATGTTTATACACACATACAAACATACTTTTATTAGATTTACTTGTAACTAAATAATGACTACCATAATAATGTAATGGATTCTTGGAAGTCGATTTTAACCTATCTCAACTGTTGTATCGGTTTTAAACATGCAAGTGTGCAATATTTGAAAGACTTGGTATGCAATAATTTGATAACATTGAATAAATCTATGCTTTTGGATGATGGAACTCTTCAATGGCTAAATGAATTCGGTCGAGTAAGATACATAGATTTTTAAACTATGATATTAGATGATCTAGAGTAGTAGTCGGGTTCGCTCCCGACTATAAGAAGGCCTACTACGAAATTATGTTTGTTCGTTTTGTAGATTTATACTTCCGAGCGAACGAAGCATTTTCGTAGGAGGGCTTCGGGCGATTGCGGTTCGAATCCTGCAAGGGTGCGGTGAACACGACTATTTGTTATACAAATATACAAATTTTAGTTTATTATTATATGTACTTAAACTGATACTAAAATTTTGATTGATCTGATCAAGAGAACTGCTGCGAGTGACGTCGCAGCCACTAAGAATTATTGCAAACATACAATGTGTAGATTTTATGAACCCTAACTGGGCTCTTCTCCCCATTTGCAAACATGACGTGATGACCGACTAGGTCTAGTGGTACGCGCTACTACAAAGCTATTCGTACGTAGGTTCGAATACTGCAAGAGGCGCGGTGATGAGCACGAGCTATCCATTATGTAGATGCAATTATTAAAAACGTTATTCAGCAATAGATTACGCAAATTCATTTCTACCCTATATCTACGACGTTGTAGACCTTAAAGTCGTATGCAAAAACCTAAAAATTCGTATAAGATTATTGTTATTTTGTACGCAAATTGTATTTTTTAAATATGTACTCTGCTATTTTAGCTTGTTTTCGCTGTTATACATAGTAAACTTCTACAGTATTTCATTTGCAAAGCTGTCCTAGGTACCTACTCCCAATTCCGGGGAGTGAACGCATTTTTAATCAATTTGGAGATTGCTCAGGCGTCCTCAGCGGGAGTCGACAGTCGTTCTCGTCTCGCTATGAGCATGAACGAGATAGATCCGTATAACGGAGAGGTAAATGGGCGCCGCATTGTTCGCGCGATAATCACCGGACGACTGTCTCGGAAATGGAACTGCGATTTGCAAGATACGACTGCGATTCGACTATAAAGTCGAACCAGATTAGAACGTAGTCACGACTGAGAATAATCTTTGCCATAAACTATGACAATACAAACGGTACGAATCCTTGCAGTCACTCTCTAAAGCTTATTTTAGGTACGCATGTATTTTTCTCTTCATAATTAAAAAAAAATCTGAAAGGCTGTAAAATACAACGACACGTCAGATATCATTCGAAAATTAATATTGAATGCTTCCAAATCAGGTATTACTCAAAGTAATTTGAGACTAAATGAACCGGTTAGATTATAGATTGGAAGGTCCGAAAATTTTTTTCATGTTTCGATTCAAGTTTGTTTTGCCAACGTAATTTTTTATGAGCACAACCATATCCTAAAATATGTCTGACTATTATATTATCTGCATAATCCAGACAGTTATTTTAGATACGAAAAGACGACCGTCTGGTGTATCGGTTCGCGCTCCGGACTAAAATGCGTGGCGGTTGCGGGTTCGAATCCCGCAAGGGGCAAAGGTTAGTGTGAGGAGCACGACCTAAGTCATGGATGTTTATAAACGTATTTAAGTAGGTACGTTTATCCGTTATCTAGTCGCCATAGTACAAGCTTTGCTTAGTTTGGGGCTAGCTAATTGGTGTGATTGTGGAAACTATTTATTTATTTATTATACAATAGCAAATAATTTAGAAATACTATAGTAGGTTATTTATTGATAACGAGCAATCATAATAAGTAATCGAAATTATCTTGCGATTGGATAAGACTAGCAATAAATGTGCAATAAAGTATTTTTTTATTATTAGCAAAGAAAGACAACTGCAACATAAAGTATCAAATACTTACAAGCATTTTTAAAAATAAACTTAAATTAACCTTATATCGGAAGGTGAAAACGTTGTTACCGCCGAGGCATCCTATTCACCCTCATGCACTCGACGCCTCGCATCTCATTCCTTTCAAATCTCCACAGATCTGTCATTTGCGAATTGAATCAAGTTTTAACTGTATGACTGTTGTTACAGGAAATGAGTTCCGTGCAAGAGGAAAAGGCGCCTACAGAGGGGACTACGAAGACCCACGTACGAGATATTAGGAACACGGAACTAGTATCTCGCCTGCTAGCGGCTACTCCACCTTATCTGTACAGCGCCTTGCCTCTCCAGCCTCATGCTTTCTTCTTCAGCGAAATGCTCAGGTCATTCGTCAACGCTCGGCATGGCTGTCGACCACCTGGACACTATCATCGCCGCTTTAAACGCCGCACCCACAAATACTTCGCAGAAAATGAAACAGAGTTTCGCAGAGACTGGCATAAGCAGGACGAAGAAAAGAAAGAACCAGAATTACGACCAGAAGTTCCACTGGAATTAACCGTCGATAAACATCCGAGGGTTCGGGATCCATCGCCGAGAAGACTGTCACCAAAGGCAGAACAGACGAAGCCGAGTGGCAGCCCTGGTCCTCCTGGAAGACAGTCTTCATTCGTAGACGTCGGCACTGAAGAGTTACCCAAACCGTCACCTTGCATTGGCAGAAACCCAGCGGAATCTGCTGCAGCTTCCAATCTGATTCTGCCTCCACCGCCTCCTATGTGGTACCCTCCGCTCTACAACCCTCAGTTTGGAGTGGATCCTCTTAACTTCTTTATTGATTTGCGCGTGTCTGGACACATTTACGATAGAAAAAGGGCACTAGCTGAAGGAATCGATACAAATATACCTCAAGAAGTTCGTCCAGAGGAGTCTAGCTTAGATAAGCGGCTTGGTAGAGATTTTGTCCACAGACCTCGACACATGTCTGCTTTTTCTGTGCCTGTACGTTCAGGAAACATCAATGTTGATGGACCAGATAAGTTTTTCGAGCACGGTTCGAATTCCGGTAAAGTGAACGGCACTTCGTATATCATGAGAAATTTAAAACGCGTTTATGAAAATCTTCATTCAGGTCAAGATGATACAAAGGTAAGCAAAGAAGATACCAAAACAGAGTCGTCAGACGTTGATGATGATATTATCGATTAACTTCCTCTGATAACACACTCAAAAACAATACTTTGAAATCATGTAAATTACGATCGTATGTTATTTATTAAACGTTACACTTGTATGCTGTAAATATTTAAGAATCACATTAAAATATCTTGTACTTATGATGATAAAAATATCTCTAGTCGAATCTAGTCTATGTAAATATTAACTTTATTATAAAGTCCTTATTAATATGGACATGTTTAATTAAATTATACTCGTCAATGTAAACGCTAAATAAAAATTCACCTGATGTTTCATCGTATTTAATTTTTAATCCTGATTTCATAACAACGTTAACATCCTTCTTTACTTACAGATAGGTGTTAGATTAATCCTAACCTATGAAAACTGTGTCTGTATAATTGATGTAATCTTCTGTATTATTTATTTTTTCTTCTGTATCCGTTGATGATCTCACAAAATTGTAAGTATTTTGTTGTCATTCGCTCGACATTGAAGTGTAACACTTCTTAGATGTGGCAAAGAAAATCATAATATTTTCTTTGGATGTGGTCAGTTTATTTATTCATTAATCTTCGGTTGTGGTACTTCAGTCTTTAATTTGATGGCCCCATATTTAATTTTGTCACCTCGTCCGAACTCGCGAGCATCCTTTATGGTTTCTGGTAATGTTGCATTCAGTGTCTCTGGTAGAAGGAGCATTGAACCTGTTCCTAATAAGGAGACCACAAACAAAACAGCTCCTGGAATTCGGGCATCTAGTCGTCGACCCTAAAACAATGGTTAGTTAACAACATGTGTGCCCCGCGGTATTTGCATGTGGGGAGTATGCAGCTGCTTCGTTTTTAAAAATAAATAGTAGTCTATATTATTTTCCTAGTTAATATCGTACTACTTTGGCATGGCTAACCATTGGGGACCCTACCTATTGTTAAACGTCTTAATGGATCAATACAAACCTATGTAAAAAGATGGACCACAGACTTTTTGGACCCTTTTGATGGTAAAGTTATTTTTACCGCACTTTCATAATAATATTTACTTACTTTACTTGTAAATAACAGCTACTGTTCATTATCATCATAATATTTTCAGCCACAGGACTCCACTGCTGAACAAAGGCCTCCGCCAGTGACTTCCAGATTGGCCGGCTAGAAGCGGCCTGCATCCAGCGGCCAATCTGGGCCTTGATGGAGCCAAGAGGTATAGGCTAGTCGAACCCCTTAATGGTTGCTAGTTAAATATTGGTATTAGACTCATTTAATACGTGTACATATGTTTAAAATTTTAAATGTTATTCTTTTATTGTTAAACTTACTGTGTACATCAAATAGGGTCCAATGGCACTTCCTCCACTTGAAAAAACATTTCCCAAAGACATCCCGGATTGTCGTAAGCAAGTTGGGTACAGTTCCATGTTGAACAAGTATATTACATAGTATGAGACTGTGGTTGCAAGTCTGTTAACAACCACAAGAGTGGATCCTACCCACCACTCCCGCAACCAAGTATCTGTTCCTGTTGGAAGTAAAATTAGTTAATTATTATTAAACATATTTTTAAACAATGTGTAATAGAATTAATGCACATCCTCTTAAGGGCTGATTCTGGTGCTCAAATACAACAACTTTTATTATTTCTAATACAATAACTATAAAAATTTGTCAGCCGATCGACGAGTTTGTAGGGGGAGGTGAATTTTTTTTTGCGATTTCGACGTCGGTCCCATAGTTAAAGTTGTTATATTTGAGCACCAGAATCACCCCTTAAGAGGGCGTGCATTAATTCTATTACTCCTTGTATTTATCACCATAGATCAAGTAAAATACTTGGTCCATGTTATCACTAAGGTTAATAATAAATATTGGACAACATCACATACATTGCTCTGATCCTAAGGTAAGTAGCTAAAGCACTTGTGTTATAGAAATCAGAAACAACGACGGTACCACAACACCCAGACCCGAGACAATATAGAAAAGTTCGTTTTCTACATTGACTCGACCGGGGATCGAACCCGGAACCTCAGGTTGATCCTTTTGAATGGTGTTCGTGGGGATTCAGACAGACAGATCCAAAGCGAAGTCCGTTTAAGGACGATAGGGAGTTGTGACTAGACTTGGGACATGTACGTACATGCAGCAAAAACTATCTCTACTATTGAGAGAATGTTATTGGTTTTGTCTCGTCCTAATAAGATAAGAACTAGATAAGTCTACCATATCTTTGAGTAGGAACAGGTGTCAGTATTTAAGGGCTTGATGGATTTTGACCTGACCGTCGCATTCATTGTATTTTTTTAAATTACGAAAATGGCTCGTTTGGCATCGTAACCTTTTAGATTTAAAGATGGCACACTATACAACGAAGTTACAATTTGCAGTTGTTTATTCACGATTTACGCAGTCTTAACCTCAAAAGCTTAGGTATATCTTACGTACCGTATTCTCTAAAGAACATCAACAGCCACACCAAAGCGCTGACACAGTACGCAGTGGCGCCCGCGTGCCTTCGCCCCAGGTTGTCAGCGAGCCAAGCGCCAACGAATGTCGCTGGCACTTCCACCATTGACTGCCAAGCAAACTCTAGAAATGGATTCCCATCTGATTTTTCGCTAGAACTCAATAAAAGGACTGTATAGCTCAAGCTTACGGATACCCTGAAAAAATGTACAGTAAGGAGGCATCACATTTATGTAAATAAATATTAATAAATTGTTTCAACATCACACTAATTTTATCAAGCCCTAAACTAAGCAAGCTTGTACTATGTACTATGGCGCTATACAACGAATAAACGTAATTAATTAGATATGCCGACAGCATCCAAACTCTCAAGTCTCCATTCTCGAACTAAGAAGGTATGTTGAAGGTACGAGGTACCGTACCAACAATGTATTTTTCCAGAGAACTCTCCCTGCACACCCAGATACTGTCTAGTCTAGACTAGAGTAGTTCAGAGTTTACGCTCCGGACTACAAAGACAGGCGGTTGCGGGTTCGAATCCTGTAACGCATATGGATACTTATTTACTGTAATAATGTATTTTGAGTATGTGTGCTTATCTAGCTGCCAAGAACAATCTTTACTTAGTTTGAGGCTAGATATTATAATTCTTACTACGCACGACCACTTGATAATAAATTAGGAATTAGAGGTTTTTCGACGTAGGCATCCTTACCACAAGTACAATTGTAAAATAGTATTAACAGCTAATCTTCGACCAGAAAACAACGACAAAGGTCCAAAAGCTTGTGTATTTTTTGTCGCTTTCGATATAAATATTTCGTCTTTGGTCTCTTTCTCTAGTTTGGTATTATTAACTTTAGCAATTTTATTCAATTCTTTAACACAATCTTTACCCTTTCCTTCAACCCACAGCCATCTAGGAGATTCTAATATTTTCCTGGAATAAATACATTTTCGTAAGTATTATGTTCTCACGTTTTTGTTGAAAGTTTGGCTTAGGGTTAGTTCACACGTACCACATGCGTAACACCACATCCCAGCGTCTACAAGAAACCAATTAGTGAAGCAGTGGTTGCTTGTAGTGGATGTGGTTACGTTGTGACTAGTGTTTTTAAACAGATTGTCAGGTGGTGTTGGCGATGTGGCCAGACATCGACTGAGTGTGCCGCCACACCGCCGGTGGCTGCGATGTGGTCGTTATCAACGCGGTAAAATGTGGTCCGAGAGAAATAACTAGCTAGGTACTTAACTATCATTCAATATTTATACAAATGTGCTGACCGCGTGTTAGACATAATATTGATCTCGTGGTTGTGGTGCGTGTGAAACAATCCTTAAATTACATTGTTATTATACCAAAGTACATAGGTACCTATATCTATAGTTTTACTGACCAGGAGAATAATAAAAAGGGTATTTGCGTTGCTGTTGTTACTATCATAAACGTTTTCCAGTCTCTAAGCCACCAGTACAGCAACGGCATTATACACATGCCTGCACTATATCCAATAGTACGCAATGTTGCTATTGTAGACCGACGATCTGGCGCTGATATTTCCATTGATATCACGGTTGCACTTTGCACAACCGTCCATGAGGGAAACCATGCTATAACACATCCAGCCACAAATAAAACGTACGAATAGCTAGTTAATACTGATATAATTCTTCCAATTACTAATAAACCTAAAGAGAAAACATATGATAATCGCCGGCCATATCTGAAAAACAAAAAAAATATCAATTTTATAAAATGTCGGGGAGAGCGATAAATGCAATTATGCAAAGCTTCTGGCAGCGGATGGAGAAGAATTTCTGAGGTTTAGTGGCGTGCTGCGGGTAAAGATTTTTTGGGTAAAATAGGTATGTCCTCCGCGAAAAACGTTAAAAACGTTACGCATACCTGCTGTCGTGGGGACGCCAGCACTGCAGGTTATGGGACTCCTGAACGAGTGGCGGCTACTGCTCGTCACCACTCGCCAAGCGTACCTACCTACTTACTAAAACCTCCGTTCGGTCCGGCCGCTATTAGCGGGACTATGGAACGCTGTTAGCATAAGTTTGTCGTCCCAGCGGCGGCCCTCACCTACTGCCGGAAAACGCTAATTTAATAGGCCCGCACCGGTAGGCTGCCGATGCGGGCCTAGCGTCTCTGGGATGCCTCAGGAGTAACGAAGCATACCCACCGTCAGATGGACCTGTGCAATGCAACGCAGCAACAGTCCCCACCCCTGACACCGTTGGGTCCACCTACTGGGAGCATAAAGCGGTCATAACGACGCCTTGGTCCTGCGGGTGAAGCCCATGTCCAGCAATAGACAGAATCGAGCTGATCATGACGATGAAATAAATGTAAGAAAATATAAACTAGGGACAGTACTCTACTAGCAATTTTAAGCGTATAGGCTGTGAGCATACTCGTTCTAGTTGAATTTAAATGTTTTAAAATGATTCCTGAATAAAGAGCTGCTGAAATGAAACTCGCAAAAATTAATACGAAAAGGTGGGGCCCCTTGCTCGGTAAGTACCGAGTTGCAAAAGAAAATAGGCCAACTACGCCGCTACGTGGGACTTAGTACTGTGCGTGAACTATAATGTTATAATAGCTATTAACTGCTAATCAACAATACACTTACATATCACCAAACGAGCCAAATATAACGGATCCCACGGCTTCACCTATTTTACTATAGGCAAAAATATTCGCTACGTTAAGTTCATCGTCGCATACCCAATTATTATCCGAAGGAACGGTGGACTCGTACCATGTTTTGTTGTAAGAATAAATATCGCACGCTGCAACAAATCGTTCGTTATCATTGACACAAGAAAATAAGTAAACATTGAGTGTTTCTATTTTTACCTTTTGTTTCATTGTTAACATTAGGATTAATGTATATTCGGCAACTGCTAAATACTGTTTTTCCGGCAGTATCGTCACACCTGAAAGAACCTCAATATAAACATACAATTTCTATACTAATATTGCTAAGGACTCTAATGCCTATAACATAGCCAACTACATTCTTTACTTTAACCATTGCAGAGACGAGGCCTAATACGAAAGCGCATCGTTCGGTTGGTCGTATTGTCCGATCAAATTAAAACATCCACTCCCCCGTATCAAAGGTTTGATAATTTATGAGCAATTGAAAACGGTCGGGTTTTTTTTAGATTTAGTTGGTCATATTTTATCAAAGGGTTAACACATTAGACTGGCCATTTTAATTTGTTAGGTATATTAACGACCGAACGAAAGATACACTTTCGTGCTAGGCCCCCTGGTACTTATTCTTCTCTGCTTTAACACGCAAATACTTACATGGGAATGTATTTTGATTTCCAATCAAGTTCACTTATATTATCAGGCTTGCTAGGAAGTTTACACGAATAAGGTATTATTACCAGAGCTAATATTATGCTATTATAGGCCATAGCCCAAAGCGCAGTAAATATGAAATTGTAAAGTATGTCGAAACGTTTTTGAAATTTCCCATTTTGACCAACTTCGTTTAGAGCGCGCTCGTACACAGAATCCATAATTACAGGCAAAAACAATCACCCACATAAAACACAACATTCATCAAATGCATTTAAGAAATACTGAGATTGATATGGTATAACTATAAATTTATGTTGGGCTGCTATCTTATGCGTATTTACACGAGTCTTATTATCTTATCGAGTAATTATACTCATTTTAAATGTCCAGCCCCTCTAGCATGAGCAACAACACGATATGATTTATCGAATTTTTTTTGTGAAAATATGAACTTTTATCGAAAAATCGAGCATGACCGTGATGTCGCCAGCACGGACATGCTCACTGTTTCGATAAAAGGTCAAGAGTGCGGCTTTTACCATATTTTGAAAGTTGAGTGTCGATTAATCGCTAATTGCTATATCATATCATATCATTTAGTGTTTTGTTGCTCTTGCTCATAGACTTAGGATTCATTCTACTATATCTATGCTCATGCTAGAGGGGCTGCTTTGTGATTCACATTAAGAAGGTACGTCGTAGGATTTAGTTTGTTTGTTAATGTTTTATGTTTTGAAACTTCTGTTTTGTGAAATCTTTTTAACAAATATTTACTTATCCTAGTTCCGAAACGACTAGACAGAACGAAATAATTGGGGACCCACGCCACGAGAGTGCCTTGAGCAACACCTAACATGTTTCAAAGCGGAGCATTGGACTTTAATCTGTATGAGATAAAACAAGCGAATGTCAGAGGTTTCGACCCCACCGTACGAGTATTTACAAATTAAAAGTGGTTGCAAGAAAGCTTTCTAAGTTTCTAAAATTTTATGAATAATTATTACTATGTATTTTGTATTTTACATAAGATAAGATCAGAAAAAGATTAATAATATAGATAATTAAGAAAGATAGATAATATTATTTTATCTAAATGGTGTACCTACCTATTGTTATTTATTTTTTAAGTCCGCCGATCATGATGTCTTTTTTCATAAATATTGGACAACATTGTTACACAAAGTAGCCAAAGTATAGAAATCACAAACAATGAAGGTACCATACCACTCAGAATAACCCAGACCCGAGACTATAGAAAAAAAGTGGTTTTCTACATTGACCCGACCGAGAATTGAACCCGAGATCTTAGTGATGGCGTGCTCACACTGCTCACAGATTAATATAATAAAATGTCAGCGTGCTCGCCTCTTTGCTTTCTATGAGGTCGTCAAATTGACTCCCATCCATCATGACGACACTTATGACGACAAATGATGGGTTTGTTCTACGTAGCACGGGGTGGAAGCGCCATACATTTTGACAGCTAGTTAGTGAAGTACGTTTTCTCTTTAAAAAAAAACGGAATGCACGGAGGTTGACGGCAATTTTTTTAAAATAAAGACTATTTGTCAGAGTTCTCCAGTCCTCTGAATAATCTGTGAATCTGTCATTGACGTCATTAACTGTCACTCACATGCATTCGGTATCTATCGATTCCGTTCTACGAAAAAATACTTTGAATGTTTAAGACGAAATGTAGGTACAACGATTGTTTCCTCACCACAACTCATCTGGTAATAATTTTACTTACTTTTTAAATCCTTTCGTAGTCAAGCAAGGATCCTATTAGGACCGTAAAACGAAACGTCTGTAATAAAAGTATTATTCATATCAGTACTACCATCTTAGGAGATTTCCCCTTTTATTTAGGGAAACTTAAAAGCTATGGGGTTTTAAGCTGAATTTTGTAAATCGTCATTAAGGCCTAAAAACAACAAAACAGTTGTACAAAATATCTTGCCTGTAACAGAAATAGTAATATAGCAGCAGCTACTAACATTTTAATGTAAAAAGATAAGAATCGTGTCTTTGTGTACCGTCATTTTAAAATCAAATTATCTTTTTACCATCAAATTTCATTTTACGTTTTGAGTAGGGCCTTGGCTAATCCAATTTGTTACATAATCTTCGAATTTATTAATATTTTCAAAGTAATCGTCGGGAAATAATACATTATTTAAAGCTGGCAACCTTAGTAGTAGCAATAAAAAATGAATTAAAACTAATTAATTAATTAAATATTGGTAAATAATTGAGATAAGCATTGTATTAAGTAGTGTTTGATAATAATATCTAAGTATTTTGACGTCCATTAAATATATTCCATAAGCAACGTTGGGAATTTGTGATTGATTTGCAAAATGTTTCTTTGGATAAAATGAGAAAAAATATATAATAAAAGGTGAGTATTAACGGCAAAATTGGCACGTTAAACATCTGTATGATGTTTTAAATCTAGTGACCAGTTATTCTTAGCAAGAAATTGGCAAATTTCTTGTAAAATGTTTTATATTTGATAATAGGTTATGTTAAGTCACATGGTGAAAAGTCTTTTTAAAAGGGGATAAAAGTTGGCTAATTGCAACTTAAATCATCTGTTATCATGTTTCAAATCTAGTCACTAGTAATGAGGTAGCGAAAACTTGATAATTTTCATGTAAAATGCTAAAAGAAACTTAGAGGTTACCAATGGTACAAATCTATCAATCTTACTTTAGATGAAGTAAGATTTGCAAATTGCCACTTAAAACGAGCATTATGATGAACCCACGACCCTAGCCAGTAGTAAGAAAATATAAAATTTGTTATAATTTTACCTAAATAATGTTAAATTGTTGGTTTTTTAGGGTTCCATAGTCCTGACAAGGAACCCTTATAGTTTCGTCATATCCGTCTGTCTGTCCGTCCGAGGGTTTGCTTGGAGACTGTTGACCCTAGAGAGTTGTAATTTTGTGGAGATATGTATGACTTAAGGGTTGCAAAGACAATTTTTCGATTAAGGGATCCGTTGGCGATATATAAAACTTTAAAGTGCCAATTTTTGCTCGAATAGGGTGTCCTCTTAAAACTACTGGCTTGAAAAATCTTAAAAAAATCATGGTGATAGTGCTTTGAAATAATAATAGTATTGTTTTGTTTTGTCTAGGCATACATTCTGCACCAAGAAACAAGGAAGATACAAGCAAGTATTGAGGTTAATGTCATCATAATATTTTGATCCGGCCTGTCGGTCTACATTATAAAGAAATTAATTTGGATGGATTCCTTCAAATAATAGTTTAATTATTAAACAATTAAAACATAAGGACAGAAGAAATTAATTCAGATTAATCAGTAAGTAATTAGGAAACAAAGACACAAATATTACAATGCTCTGTACATACATCCTCGCTTAGTCAGTCGCATGATTGCAATCAGTTAGATTTTAATAAGACTCTAAGAGTCTTTCCTAGCCTAGATCAAGATTGAAAACATTTGATGATGTTCTTCAAAGCTTGGATCATACATAATTATTATACATAAATAGTACTACTAAGCAGTCAATATTTTGTAGATTACAAGTTAATAATCATTGATAAGAATTTAACCAGGTGTTTACCCGTATGTGTCATAAATTACTTAAGAGACAGATGAGATAGGTTAAGCCTATCAGAGTGTAGAAAACTACTAAACTTAAAGAAAATTGTGTAAGAAATTGTTTTGTATAATTTTTTTTTTTCTTAAGAGGACACATTAAATTATGTGTATGAATAGAAAGAGTAGCAGCTGGCAGGCAGCAGTGGAAAGCGTTAGAGAAGGCCTATGCCAAAAGGCACACCGAGCTGAGAGACATATTGTGAACTTTGTAGCAACCACTTGTATCGGAAATAAAGGCTATTTTTTTTAATTTATTATGAATACAAAAATTAAAATTTATAGTTCCTTTGTCTTTAAAATAAGCATAATAAAAGCCTAATAAAATCGAAAAATGTTATAAGTCAAAAAAATTGATTAAGTGTGCACAGAAATTGGAATAAAGTTTATTTCTAAAAAGAAGATAACATTTTGATATTGACCTCATTTTCTAACACTCCTTCACCCTTGACATGTCACCAATAAAAAGTTGGTGTAATAGTAATTTGCTGTAATAGTAATTTGCTGTCTTGTCTTTTAGAAGGAAGGCGGCGAAAAAAACCATGGCTTGGGTGGCGCTAATGGTGGCTGCGGAGGAGGAGCGACTGAAAAAGATAAACATCTGATTGCTTTCGTGATGTTACAGATGCTCTCAACACTCCAAATATTTTAAGGAAATATATTAAATTTCCATGATCCTAGACTGAATGAGTCTCTAGCAATGAGGTACCTAATCTGAATCTTTTGCAGTAATGCTAACTGCATATAGGAGGCCCTCATGATTGCTTGGTCTTATGATAGCTACATGGGTCCCATCTATACAGCCGATGACCCCAGGAAATCCAAACTTCTCATTAAATCGGAAAGTAGCTTAGTATTAGGTACTTCAATATTTATTTATTGTAACTACCTATCCATTAATGCAGTTAGTATTATATTATTGCTAACTGCAATAGTTAACTGCTAACTGCAATAATATAATACTAACTGCATTAATGGATAGGTAGTTACAATAAATAAATATTGAAGTACCTAATACTAAGCTACTTTCCGATTTAATGAGAAGTTTGGATTTCCTGGGGTAATCGGCTGAGGGCCTTCTATAACAGAAAGGGCTACCACTTTCTAAAAGTTCTTGCGGTTCAATTTTTATTTTGTTTTTTTTTTCCCAATGTGGGAGAGGTTCATGTCCAGCAGTGGACTCCAATTACTTTAAGTGTTTCAATTATTGTGTTTTTTCTCTTTTAAGGCATTAAATTGTGACTTATAATATGACTATTCTTAATTTTGAGATTTTTTGCACTCACAATGCCATTTTATTTATTTATTTATTTTAATTACTGTGTCACTGAGAGGCAATATTTAGCTTAAACCACTGTACCTATCAAGAAACATGAAATTTAGAGGAAATATTATTTAGGTAACCTACACTTGGTACACTAGCAAAGGTAATAGGATAATTCCTACAGTGAATAAAAGTGTTAAATTATTTTCAGATTTGTAAAGCGGATCTCCAGATTTTGCATGTTGATGCCTCTTTTGGTGGTGCAAGCACGACTCTCACGTGTAGCATATGTGCCCGGTCAATCCAGCCATGCATAGTAGACTACACAATGAACGGCAGGATTTCTAGCTTTTGGGTAAGCACAATAAAATAAATATGTAATATAAATAAATTGTTTCCACAATCACACCAATTATCTAGTCCCAAATTAAGCAAAGCTTATGCTATGGCGACTAGAGAACGGATAAACATACTTAAATACGTTTATAAACATAAATGACTAGGTGCAAATGCTCGTGCTCATCACACTAAAATTTGCCCTCGCAGGATTCGAACCCGCAACCGCCAGGCGTCGCTTTTTAAAACTATTGATGACCTTCTTAGCCGAGAGGTGAGCACGCCGGAATGTGTATGGCGCCGCCATCTCTGAGGTTCCGGGTTCGATCCCCGGTCGGGTCAATGTAGAAAACGGGTCTGGGTGTTGTGGTACCGTTTACCGTTGTTTCTGAGTTCTATAGATTCTTAGCAGCATTTCATAATTATTTGTGTTTAAAGATAATGACAACAATTCAATGAAATTGCAGGTGACTGCGGGCTGTGCGCAGCGTCCTTGGATGATGATGACTATTCGCCATACGGAGCCGAATTCACCGAAGCGGAGGTTTAGCAAGAGTTTATGGTATTTTTAACCGACAAAAAAAAACGAAGGAGGTTCTCAAGTCGACGCGTATATTTTTTTATACAGGGTGTCCCGTAAATCAAGGTCAACCTTGTAACCACATAATCTATACATCATATTAAACAACTTTTGTTCTATCACTTTTTAAATTATGCATGTTTTTCTTTACTGTCTTTACAAATCTAATTGACTAATTTGTTAATTTAGTATGGGAAGTCGATAAATATTCATGCAAATTTGCAAAAGTGATAAAACAAAATTGGTTCACCATGATGTATAGATGTGGTTACAAGGTTGACCTTGATTTACGGGGCTATATATGATCACGCAAAACTTTTTACAGAGTAGTCCCATTTTGATAATTCTTCATTTGTTAGAAAGGGTATAGTCCGAAGTTGGTTCCATATAAATTTGAAAAAAAAAACAACTCTAAGGGTAAGGAAACAGGAGATGATTGATTATTCACTCACTGATTATAATGTTTGACAACGCATAACTTTTTACAGATTAGTCCGATTTTGATAATTCCATTTTTATTAGATAGGGTATGTTACCTTCAAATTGGTCCCATATAACTTTAAAGAAAAAAAACTTACCCTAAGGGTGGGAAAATAGGAGTGATTTACCGTTTACTTGCAGATTTTAATGCTGATTTTATATCCGCAGAATATCATCAAATAATAACGTTTTAACAAAAAAATTCAACCGCCGAAAAAACCGGCCAAGTGCGAGTCGGACTCGCGCAAGCAGGGTTCCGTACTATTATTATCTATAAAAATGTGAAAAAATACGTTTGTTGTATGGGAGCCCAGTTAACTATTCATTGTATGCTGTTTTTTTGTATTTGTTGTTATAGCGGTAACAAAAATAATCTTTGAAAATTTCAACTCTCGAACTATCATGGTTCATGAGATACAGCCTGGTGACAGACGGACAGACAGTGGAGCCTCAGTAATAGGGTCCCGTTTCACCCTTTGGGTACGAAACCCTAAATATAATATATCTAATCAATTATTTTTAGTTTTAAAGGTAAATGAAAAAAAAATGTTTGTATTTTTTGGTTTTTAGTTTTTCGGCGGTTGAATTTTTAAAAAGTTTTATTGAAAAGGTTTATACATTTCCGAAAAATGAATTACCAACTTCTTCATCAACCTGAAGTTTGGTACGGCAAATTTTTATTTCTAGAATTATAATGATGTGAATTCTTAAGGCTAAACGATGATCTTAGGTTTTTTTTCTAACTTATATGTATAATATTTTCAAAAATGTATTATGACGTTACTGTTTATTATTATTTCAATATTTTTAAAAACCTGCCTAAGAGATTCGCAAGGCCCAATCTCAAGATAAGATTTTGCACGTACGGCTCTTTTCTGCAACACAAAGATTGATTCAATGTCAGCAACAGTCATTGACCTTTAGATAACAAAAACCAATATACTTAATTACATTAATATACCAATATACTTAATTGATTAAATAAGGCACCAATATACTTAATTACTACTTAATTAATCAGAAATTACTGAGAATGGTCAATATTTAAATTAAGCCATGTTTTTTTTTTACTTATGTATGACTAGCTGACCCGGCGAACTTCGTACCGCCTAACAGTCAATGAATGTCGTGTTACTTTTTAGCTGAACTAATTTAGGCTTTGATGAACGTAATACAATGGTACAAAATAATATATTAATATATATAGAAACAAAAAAGTATTTTATTATGATGAATGATGATGAACACATACATACAGAATGAGAATAATAAAAAAAAAATAAAAAAAAGTGTATTACGTTCATCAAAGCCTAAATTAGTTCAGCTAAAAAGTAACACGACATTCATTGACTGTTAGGCGGTACGAAGTTCGCCGGGTCAGCTAGTTGTTATTAAAATGTGCACTCGCATAAAACTACCAAATATAATAACAGTGCCTGAACTTTCGAGACATAGACAATAGCTCAAAGAGTATATAACCACTACGTATAAATAGCTTATCAAGAAAAATCATAGACAACCTATACACTTTTTTTAACCTGTAGATTTTTTTTCCTTAATCTTATAACCTTTACCAACTGATTTTTTATTCCCTAAATTCCGTTCCTTTCCGATGATTTTATGTTTTTACCCGTTTCCTCGTTTTTAACTTAGGCCACAGTGCACAAACCGTGCGATATAAAAAAAACCTGTATAATAAATCTTAGGTATTATTTTCGGAAATTAAAAATTAAATAATTAATAAAAAAAATCACAAATTAATGTCTAAAACAAACAAATATAACAGTACAGGTACTGTTAATTTGTTTGAAACAACGTCTTAGTGACATATTAACTAACTAACGCCTAAATAGCGATTATGAGTGAAAAATAGTTAAGCACTAATTAAGAAGTTAAGGACTGAATAGTTTATTAGTTACTAAGATGTTGATTAGTCGATTTTTATAAGTAAGGCCGTAAGTTTTTTACACAAACATTGTGCTACCTTCTTCTTGTAAATTGTAACTTGTAAATTGTCTCCAAAGTTCAGGAACTTTGGAGACAATTTACAAAAAATAAATTTCTGAACGCACACATGATGTCTTCAAAAAAAAATAAAGTTGTGGCTTAAAGGTCTTAGCAACCAGGCCCCATAAGCTCCAAAAAAAAAAAGTTGTTACACTATTTGACAGGATTGGACAACAAATGTTTGACATGTAATAAACAAATCGGCATTTATTGAAATGATTAAGTATTCATTACACATATCGAGTTTTCATTGTTTTTAAGATGTATTCTGCTATTCGGGATGGAAACAAATCAACAAATCAAAAATCATGGCAATCGGTCCAGCCGTTCTCGAGTTATAAGTGTTGTAACAAACACGACTTTCTTTTATACTGAACGCACTCATGATGTCTTCAGAAAAAAATTAAGTTGTGGCTTAAAGGTCTCAGCAACCAGGCCATAAGCTCCAAAAAAAAAGTTGTTACACTATTTGACAGGATTGGACAACAAATGTTTGACATGTAATAAACAAATCAGCATTTATTGAAATGATAAAGTATTCATTACACATATCGAGTTTTCATTGTTTTTAAGATGTATTCTGCTATTCGGGACGGAAACAAATCCAACAAATCAAAAACCATGGCAATCGGTCCAGCCGTTCTCGAGTTATAAGTGTTGTAACAAACACGACTTTCTTTTATATATATAGAAGATTGTGATGCATGTCATTAGGCGGTCTTTCTTATAAACGTTGATTAAAATTCAGACACTGCTAAACAGCTTATTTAAAAATATCTTTATTTATAAACGGTAATTAAAGTTAAACAACGTCTTAGTGACATATTAACTAACTAACGCCTAAATAGCGATTATGAGTGAAAAATAGTTAAGCACTAATTAAGAAGTTAAGGACTGAATAGTTTATTAGTTACTAAGATGTTGATTAGTCGATTTTTATAAGTAAGGCCGTAAGTTTTTTACACAAACATTGTGCTACCTTCTTCGCTGTTACCTGTTGTGTGTCCTAATTAAATAAAATAAAACATGTTGCTGACCTATTTAATTGTATTTGAACTCAAATCTCATCTATATTCTAGAGTTTTGTTTTATTCTGTCATTTTTGTCAAAAGAATTATAGCTATAATGTTATGTAATATATTATTAAATACTTATTATTTATATTGCTTCAAGGCTTGTGCAAATTAGGTTAGGTCATAGAATATGATCATAATCTGATAGCTACAAAAAATAGTAGTTGCATTGTAAGGCTAGCCAAGTTGACTTCGATAATGTGGTATTTAAATGCATTGTTGAGCGAATAACATTTGACAAGATATTTGTTTACTAAACTTTGATTTGACACCTATTTTACTCACAGCCTATGAATTTAATTGTTATAACATTTCACTTGTCTTTGTATCAACAGGTGTTAGGTTGAGCAAAGTTCATCTGCAGGTTTATCTTCTATTTAACAACTTCAAACTATTGAGATCCTATGGATCTCGATAGTTTCACAATGAAAAATTCGGGTATACCAAACATTTTTGTTGAGTAGCACTTAGGGCTAATGGATCAGCTGATTTTATTTTTTCATTCTCTCTGTAGGTTCTTTCTTACCTGCACAATAATTAGCTTGTTCGACCTAACCCCTGTATATTAAAATATATAAGTTCTGTTTAAATGTGTCTTCATGTTTTTTTTACTACTAATGGAATGTAATAATATTAAGAATATCTGTTGTTGTTACTTAAAATGCTTTTGTTTGTTAAAACTGTAATTTGTATTTAACATGTAATTTATTGCAATGTAAGTTTTGTGATTCTGCGTGTACAATAAAGTATTATTTTGTAGTGTATTATTTTGTTTTATTAATACCGTTACCTTCCTGTAGAATACCGTTACTGTCCAATAACGCTTAACGGTATGAAGTATTTTTAATTAAAAAAGAAAGTCGCCATCTTGTTTACTAGCGCTGCGTCTCGGCTGTGGTGCATTCTGGAACTTCTACTATCGTAGATCCAATCCTAGGGTCGTTTCCTATCTGTCTTTAGACATATATTAATCTGTGCTACGTAGTATTATTTGATCAGTGGGTTTGTTCCCCCCCCCCCCTACTGAATGATTTGTTTTATCTGTTTATTGAAAAAAAATATGTTTGGATTAGTTCTGGTTTTCTAAAACCATAGATATAGAATAGCGAATGCTAAGTCTATGTCTAAAACGGTTTAAAAAAAAGCGCAAACCCAAAACACAAACCAACACCACCATGCTATAAATACCTAGTTTTGATTTTTTAAATCCGTGATTTATTCAAGTATAGTCTCAAACTCCAGAAATATGTAATTTGTGTAATGTAATTAGCTCAAAATAAAGTTATTTTAAAAAAACTGTTTACCAAATTAAATTAATTAAAAGGTATATAGATTTGATTCCCTAGCCTACTTTTAAAAATACATGGCCGCATTCCGAATTGCGCAAATGCTCGGACTTCACCAGCGTCTGATGCCATTAATGCGCTAATTTGATATAGTACGCAAGTGTGTCCGGTCTTAGACATTAGACGACGACACCAACCAAATATATTACACTAAGCCACAAAAAAGGGTTTTCGTACCTGCTGTATTTATAGGTATATTAACTTTATGGTATTTTTATGGATTCGTGCTAATGCTTTTAGCGCAATTCGGAACACCGGGCTCCGTGACACTAGAAACAATGCTGCCAGTTAAAAAAATAAAATGACAGCTGATCCAAGATTTGGGCATAAACAAAATTATCAAAAGAAGATTAGAATTTAAATTATGTTTGTAACTGTAATTATTTTAATCACATTAGGTGTCATCACCTCTTTTATATACCGCAATATGTTGCAGTGAAAGATTAAAGAAATGAATTATATGTAATATTTTTATTAAATTTCCTCGGTTGATTTTTTCATATGGCAAGGTTAGTTAAACCACGCGATTTTTTCGTGAAGCTGTGAGATTTTCTGGAAGAACGAATTTTCACAAGTTTATCCTAAAAAAACATTAAAAATGTTTGGTGGACAGCAGCCGATTTTAGTTCTGAGTAAGTTTTGCATATTTATTTTCCCGTAGCTGCTGTACAAAAGGCAGATTTCATTCATTAGTCATATAACTTTTTCAGGCCAAAACACAAAACGTGAGTCCGGCCGAAAGGTTCAGCTGGAAAATATCAGCGCTGGGAAGGTATTTCTTGAGATCTGAATCGATTTTATGTAAATTTACATCATTCGGAACACGTTTGAAGTATTCTCATGTCGTTTGTTTTCGTATTTTAGACAATAGCCGACGTTATTCGAACATGCCTTGGGCCGCAGGCTATGTTGAAAATGCTCATGGACCCAATGGGTGGCATCGTGATGACCAACGACGGAAACGCCATCCTCCGGGAGATCACAGTGCAGCACCCAGCAGCCAAAACTATGATAGAAATTGCCAGAACACAAGATGAAGAGGTTAGAATTTGGGCCTTTGTTGTTACTGATGACATACCGAATTATTACTACATATTTTATAAAAATTGGATAACCATTTCAATTTCAATCAATTTTTTTTTAATAAGTACTAAAAAATAATTATTTAAGAAAATAAAAAGTAGGTGCTAAAATCATAGATATTGCTTGCTATAATGGCCAGCTGAAAGTACATTTATGTAGCTTAAGTATTCTTGATTCATGAAAAAAAAAAATTAAATCAAAGATAATAGAGTGTTTTTAAAATACTATTTTATTTCTTCATAATAAATGCTTATATTATATATTTTTTTAAAAAAGGTTGGCGATGGAACCACCTCAGTAATAGTTCTCGCTGGCGAGATGTTAGCAGTGGCCGAACAGTTCCTAACACAGAACATCCACCCCACGGTGATCATCCGCGAGTACCGACAGGCTCTAGAGGATGCAGTGAAACTGTTACAGGACAAAATATCAGTCCCAATTGACTTAAATGACAGAGAAAAGCTGAAGGAAGTTGTAAGTACTATGTAATAAAAATCTTTGTGATGTTATAATTTCAAGCCATGGGTGCCATGGCTTTTGCAAGTCACGGACCTTCACCTAGCACCAGTCCTGACTGTAGTAACTTGTTTTTAATTTTCTGAAAATTAAATAAATTATATGCATTGTAACAGCAGTTGAATAATAAAAATATTTGGTTATTAATGGTGTGAATTAAATTATACTAATTGGGGCCGTCCATATATTACGTCATTCTAAATTAGGGGGGGGGGGGGGGTTGGTCTGCGGATGACGGCAAATGATAGATGGGGGGGGGGTGTTTCAAAATTGACGTCATTCTTATTTATTTATTTATAGTTTATTGTTCACGTACAAAAAGATTATTTCTAAAAAGAAATTTCTTCCAGCACACCTTAGTAAGTGAGACTGCAAATGTGAGATAACTGATAATAAACATACATAATGCAACAAAGATGTACACAAATACAGTAATAACTACAGATAAAATACTCTAACAATAATATTACATATAATACTAGCTGCCCGCCCCGGCTTCGCCCTTGGTACTTACATGTATTATACATATAAACCTTCCTTAAGAATCACTCTATCTATTAAAAAAAACCGCATCAAAATCCGTTGCGTAGTTTTTAAAGATCTAAGGATACATAGGGACAGACAGCAAAAGCGACTTAATTTGTTTTATACTATGTATTGATAATAAACACAATACTTAAATAATAACTACAATAAAAGGTGATTCTATAATCAAGTGTTTTAATCATTAATACTCTATTTTTCTCAAATCTGCAATGTTTTAATTTTGTCAAACTGGTAATGACGTCAATTTTGGGAGAAGGGGGGGGGGGTCATTAAGAAATGACGATAGGATGATTGTAGGGGGGGGGGGGTCTAAAATCTGAAAAAATCGATGACGTAATTTATGGACGGCCCCTATGAGAATCGATTTTAAATAATTACTTTAGTTAGATGGTATAAATTGCTGCATCAGTGGTAAATAGGTGTATTTTTAGATATTCAGAAGAGAGAGTAGTCTCTTCTCTTGATAAGACATTAGTAGGCTATTGCTAAAGCCATTGAACTATTACCATAATATTCTAATATTGTTCTCATTTCACTTGTCTGTATAATGGATTTGTTATTCAATTTATTATTTATTGTGATTGTTGCCATGGTTACCATTTATCAATTTACACAATAATACCCAATCAGAAGTTTCTAATGATATTTAGTTTAGAAATTGTAAATTTATTAACACTTTTAGTCACCAGAAATGTTAATCTGGATTTGACTTATGTACTTAAATAAAATCTTTACAGATTCGCTCATGTGTAGGCACTAAATACATTGGCCGCTGGGCAGATCTCGCTGTGGATATTTCTCTGGACGCAGTCAACACTGTCACAATCAATGAGAATGGCCGAGTTGAAGTTGATATCAAAAAGTAAGTAACAATTCCCATTGAAATAGTTTTATTTTATTTTACCTAACATGTTTCCTAAATAGCTATCATGATAGCAGCTGAATAGACTGACATAGAGACAATTTGATGGTCCATTACATTTTAACTCACTTCATCTTAAGATATCTTGAGGGGAGGGTTTACCATTATGAAAAGCTGTTTGTGATCAAATTACTGAGTAAATGACGTAAAGAAACAAGCGCCCACGGCGCATTTATAGAGCGCTATACATTTTGTTTCAAAGCGCCCCAGACACGCGCCCTCGAGCCTTATGCGTGTAAGCGTTCTAATTAGTGGTGGGTATTGGTTTTATTTCGAGTTAGGCAGTAGGTACAAATGTGTATTAATGATAAAAATCTGTAGTTTTTTACCATTAATACACATTTGTAAGTACCTTCTGCCTACCTAATTGCCTATATGCACCGTGCGGTGCATATAGGCATTGGCGTGCGCCCCTGGTTCTAATTCCAATTCACATAAAAAATCCTAATAATTGTATACAATTTCCTAGGGGTTTGTATGCTATTCTTGTGAATTCATATGCAAATTGGTTGCCTGCTATATCAAGTTCCTTAGATGTCAGTTTCTTAGTATAGTAGGGTTATTCTACAAATACAAGTTGTTGTAGAAGGGAAATAATAACTAACCAATTCAATTAATCATTCTTTTATATCCCAAAACTCTTTGTTTTATGCATAATATTGCTCTTTCTATGTTATGTTACTTTTATGTATTTGTTTCATAGTACTATGTCCTGGAGTTTGGTGTGCCTCCTGGCAAACCCCCCCTTAAACGATTTCCACTGTTTTCTATCGTTTGCAATTCTTCTCCAGTTGCACACACCGTTAGTTTAAGTTCTTCCCATCTTTTCCGTTCAACTAACAAATTAGGACATAATAAATCTAAGTACTCAATAAAGACTCAACATAATCCCCATTCCAGCTATGCAAAGATCGAGAAGATCCCCGGCGGTTCTGTAGAAGAGTCTCGCGTGCTCAACGGCGTGATGTTCAACAAGGATGTGACGCATCCCAAGATGCGGCGTTTGATCGAGAACCCGCGCATTATCCTGCTCGACTGCCCGTTGGAATACAAGAAGGGGGAGAGCCAGACCAATATTGAGATATTGGGCGACCAGGTTAGATGTCACATTGTTATTATTCATGTAGACATGCAAGGGAGATAGCGCAATGTTTTTTTACCGGTAGTAGAACTGATAAGGCCTTAGTCAAATAAGTCTAATTCAATTCAATTCATTTATTTATTTGCCAGAATATGGTTACAATGTGTTCTTAAAATGTAATTATTTTCCAACATATTTTATCACCTATCGATGTGCAAATTTTAATTAGGATATAACTACATAATTTTTTAATAAATCATAAAAAAAAAATATTTACAGTAGTTATTACAGTAGCTATTGTGTTTACTCTTTGACAGGGAGGAATAAATATCATACTGCAGGGCATAGACTTGATTAAGTATCAGGTTGTTTGACAAGTAACTAAACTATAGCCGTGAGGCCTTTGACTAGGTAAATTTAAAGATGGGACCAAATTTTAATGTGCATTCTTAAGAAGCACAATGTTGGTTGTGATTAGTGTATGTATACAAACAATCTGATCGAAATGGTCACCCATTCAATTATATCCTTAGTCAACTTTGGTTATAGCATTGCAAGTTCACATGTTATACTGATGTTCGTAAACTTGCAGTGCCATAGCTCTCATATTCTTTACTTGCTAACTTATAACTAACATATTTTAATAGGCTAGTTGAAACCACGAATCAATTGACATACTTTTTATAAAGTATCTTTTCCCTGCAGTTTGTATGACGATACCGAATTATCACATCACTGTTTACCTCACTCAAGTGCCTTACTTTTTATTGATTTCGAAGCTATCAAAAATCAGATTTTTCTAATAAATGATATTGTACCGGGTTATCAGGCCTGAAAACCGGCCAAGTGCGAGTCGGACTCGCGCACGAATGGTTCTGTACCATTATCTACAAAAACGGCAAAAAAATCGGTTTGTTGTATGGGAGCCCCCTTAAATATTTATTGTATTCTGTTTTTTAGTATTTGTTGTTATAGCGGCAACATAAATACATCATCTGTGTAAAATTTCAACTTTCTAACTATCACGGTTCATGAGATACTAGCTTTTGCCCGCGACTTCGTTCGCGTGGACTTCAGGTTCGTCCCGTCTAGTCTAGTAATAAGTAAGAAATACGGTAACTAAGCACAGCTCTTTGAGCTGCCTCACGCTCTGCTTGTTTAAGCCTTCGCAGTTCGGCTTGTGGAAACGTCTCGTTAAGTCTAGCTACTTTCATAGTTCGAGCTTTATTAGAGCTTTGGGAAAGATTAGACTTACGCTTTCGCGGCATAATTAGGCCTATATTACTTAAAGTGGGCGACCATACGTTTTTATCAAATCGCTAGTGCCTTGAAAATTCGCAAAACGGACACAACCGTCAACGACGTCTGCCCTCACGCGTCTGCCCGCGTTCGGGTAGCGCACTCAGCGATGAGCCACTTCTTCCCCACCGCACCTACCCCGCTCCCCCCACGCCCCGTTCGCCTGGCACCGCTGCCGCGGCATGCCGGTATTTATCACCGAAACGGTATTTATCGCCGAAATTGCTATGACTCTGCATTTTAAATCTGTGATATCTTCGAAAATATTTATTTAATTTACATGCTGTAAAAAGCCATATTGATCTTAATTAAATGCACAATGTATTTAAGATACTTAATTGGATAAGGATTAATACTGTATTGCTTAAAATCGCTTCGTAAATAAGCCATTATTTTTCGTACAAAGTTAAGGATAAAAAATGGTTATTGTGGGTTATTCCTAAGAGATAAACATATATACCATCACGGACTTTTTTGGAGACCTTTTTAAGTTGTACAATACTGTAGTACATTGTTTTGATCTATCTTGTAGGATTCAGTCAGCGTTTGCAATGTAAGCGCAAAAAATGTGTTTTTTTACGACCACACATTAGAAACCTCAAAAATTGTAGCCTATATGTTATTCTGATGTATAAGCTATATTGTGGTAAAGTTTCATTCAAATCCATTCAGTAGTTTTTACGTGAAAGAGTAACAAACATCCATACATCCATACATCCATACATCCATACTTACAAACTTTCGCCTTTATAATAGTAGTAGGACAGCCTGGTGGCAGACAGACAGACAGGCGGATAGCAGAGCCTTAGTAATAGGGTCCCGTTTTACCCTTTGGGTATGGAACCCTAAACAAGGGTGTAAGTTTTAAAGAATTATATTATAGAATTAATTGAGAATGATGTCAACATTCCGATTCCCAGGACTTCACAAAACTGTTGCAACTGGAAGAGGAGCACGTGCAGAGGCAGTGCGAAGACATCATCGCGCTGAAGCCCGACCTCGTGTTCACTGAGAAGGGCGTGTCCGATCTCGCGCAGCACTACCTCGTGAAGGCCGGGATTACGGCTATCCGCAGGTATAAGCTTTAATTATAGACTATATTTAGAGAATTTCTGTGTTTTTGCCAAACTTTTAATGGTAATCGAACACACTGACCTACTGTCAAATTAATAAATTCATGCCTATTTTATCAAAGCCATTTTAGTAGGTCACTACAATGCGGAAGTACAGAGAACTAAATAAGTCAAGACCACAAAATAGGCAGTCATAATGCAGTATACGTCAAAATTGTACTTTCACTCTTGGCGCTTCAATATTTGCACACAAAATTAGTTTTCTAATTGAATTCTTTGAAGGGCTTAAATTTTAGCAAGTGAGATACTGAACATAGCAACTTAGTCCATATACGGCTGGAAGGGATGCATGGGAGACTGCACACTTACTGGCATCAGGCCCACAGAAAACCTAACTGCAATCCCGGGCACCGATGGTGAGCGCTGGAGCAAAGAGTGGGGATCGTTTTGCGCATCTTACGAGACGACCAGAGACGTGTGTGCGCGGGGCTAACAACCAATCCCGGCCAGCGGTGCGGGCGTCATTGTCTTCTACTGATCTTTTGCCCGCTCAACATCCGCTAGTTGTAATATAATCGGTCTAAGTAATAAAAAGTTGCTGATACAGAAATGTGAAATAGAACATAAACGTGTGGTTCTACTGATCAAATAAAACAACTTTTCTATGGGACTATTCTCAAAAAAAAGTTTTTTCACATTTCGACATTAGTCTCATACAAAAAGTTGTTCTATCCAAGCAACACAACCAAACTACTTCACCTGTAAAGCCACCAAAATTTCACCCCATTCATCCATATTCCAGACTACGCAAGACAGACAACAATCGTCTCGCCCGCGCTTGTGGCGCCACCATTGTTAACCGCACGGAAGAGCTCAAAGAAGCCGACGTGGGCACGGCGGCCGGACGGTTCGAAGTCAAGAAGATTGGCGACGAGTATTTCACATTCGTTACCGAGTGCAAGAACCCTAAGGTGAGATTCATACTTTGGTCAATCAGTGGCGGCTTGGCTTGGAATTGGTATTAACTCAATATGATGAGGTCCAATCCAAGGTTATGTCAGGTAGTTTTGGCAGTTAGCCATTGGGCGGTGTGTTTCTGTGAATCTGGAGGCTACCTTCGAAAACGTGTCGTTCGTTTTGACGTAATAACCTATCAAATCAAAACAATCATCATATCAAACAATTGACAATTTGTATTGAAAATGGTCTTGTTTTTATAGGGCTAGTTTAATTGAGTTGAACTGTTTAAATTAAATATTGGTCAGCATCATATACATTGCTCTGATCCTAAGGAAATTAGCGAAATTACTTGTGTTATAGAAATCATACACAGAGACGGTACTACAACACCCGGACCAGAGACAATAATAGGAAAGTAAGCTATGCAGACCCGACCGCGGGTCGAACCCGGAACCTCAGAGATGGCGACGTCACATAGAGTCCGGCAAGCTGGCCTCTTGGCTACGGAGGACTGTCAACTACAGCCAGTCCGGTCCGGTCCGCTCTTAGGGATTGGAATTAAATAATGATAGCTTCTGCCTGCGTCAATGTTCAACAGTTTCTTCTACCGAAAATAATGATCCCTGGTAGTTTAAGAATCTTACTCAATAGATTCCTGAAGAAGGGTATCGCCGTAGGAGGAAGTCTAAAGAAATCAGCGTGAGCTAGCCTAGTCACGCTATGGATTGGCAGACTTTCGCCCTTAACAGAGAGCCATCTTTGTTAAGGGGAAAAGTCTGCCATTCCTAGCGAGAGACATTTGTGCAACAGTTAGACACTATAGGTTTAAAAAATACTTTTGGCAGGGTAAAACTATTATCAAGCTCCCCGCATAATAAGTGGCATTATTAGACTACTTTTTTTTTTGTTTTTTCAGGCCTGTACTATTTTACTACGAGGAGCCTCAAAGGATGTGCTGAATGAGATTGAAAGGAATCTCCAAGATGCTCTACATGTCGCGAAAAATCTGGTAAGTTTAGTGATTATTGTGTTATATTTTCTTTTCAGTCACCAATATTTTTTGCTACGTTTTAACAGCACGCGAAGATTTCGAGAAGTTGGCTTGCCATGAATACAAAGTCGACGGTAATCGTTTATCGAGTCGCTAGAAAAAGAAGATGTTATTCACGGATTCCTACTAGCCTATGTTAAAATATATGCTGATATGCATATAAATACTCAATATGGTATGGCGAAGGCAGAAATTTGATTTAAAAAAACATACAAAAAGGATTCCAAATATTGTGTTTTGTATGAAAATTAAAATGATATCAAATTTATGACTTCACCATACTATTTATATGTCTATGTTAACGGCTTGGTATACTTATTACCAAACACCCTGTATAATAGGTTGGGGAAAAAGTTTCTTCGCATTTTTTAAGAAAATTCTAAACATTTTTTTATATAGTTTATTAACATTTAACTAAAGTATGTAGGTACCATTTTGTTCGATAACTTTTTACCATCCAATATACCTATATAAATATACATATACCAAAATACCAATGTAGGTAAGGACATGATCCCATTGCTATAGAAATTTTTGGGCTTCTGATCAAAATACCGCGACAAGTGGTTTTGGCAGTCCTCTCGTGATGTTAACCTGACACTGCCTAGAGAATTATGAAGAGAGCGAAACAGGTGGAATCTGAAGGTGCAAGGTCAGGACTATACGGCGGATGCATTAACACCTCCCACCCAAACTCTTAATTTTTGCGGAGTGGCTAAAGATGTGTGAGGTCTAGCGTTATCATGATGAAAAACCACACCCCTTCTGTTGATTAATTCCGGCCGCTTTCTCTCAACTTCTTGCTTTAATCTTATCAGTTGTTCGCAGTAGAGTTCAGAATCGATGGTCCTGCCTGGTGGTAACAGCTCATAATGAATAATGCCCTTCCAATCCCACCACACACACAGCATCACCTTGTTGCGAGTTAACCCGGGTTTCGCCACAGTCTGTGAAGCCTGACCGGCCTTTGACCACGACCTTTTTCGCACGTTCTTGTCGTACGTAATCCACTTTTCATCACCAATTATCAGCTTCTTCAAAAATGGTTCGGTTCCATTACGTCGTAATAAAGAATCACAAATGAGTACACGGTTCATAGGTTTCTTTCAGTGAGCTCGTGGGGTACCCAAATATCGAGCTTTTTTGTGTACCCAGTTTTTTTTAAATGCGCCAGAACTGTTTTGTGGTCAATTCCCAGTTCTTCAGCTACGTCGTAACTTCTGATATGCCGATCGTAATAAGGCGACCAGAGTGGAGTGGGAAACAGGCACTTTAAGGGAAAGCGAGCGTGCCGAGACGCCAAATTTTCAGGCGGGATTTTGGAACTGATGAAACGTCGACGGGAAATACCAGAGGAAGCTTTGTCTGCCAATAAAAAAATCCGGAGATTGGTGAGACGCGACCGCCGAAGCTACAATACTGGCCTCATAGAGGAGGCGATTGAGCAGAATAGGGGGTAGAAGGTCTTCACTGAAAGACTGGGAAAAGTCACCTGACAAAGCTAAAAACCTCGGATGGCAGAATCGTCTCATCGGTTCCGGAGAAGCTTTTTTTTTTTTTTTTTTTTCGGACGGACCTGTCGCTGACGGCCCAATGAAAAGACCTTGTCAGCTACAACCGGGCAGAGATGGCGAGCGCTGAAGGCGCTCAGCCTGGGTCCGCCCCACTAGCGGTCTCCGCGGCCCGTCCGAGTGTGAGGCTTCGCGCAGCGAAGCCTCAGGCTCGTACGTGTCGGGCCCCATACTAGCGGGTGCGATCGGGCCAGTGCGGAGTGCGTAAGGCACCCTACCAAGCGGCGAACCCGCCAGTGGTGGCGCCGGCGCGGCCGGGGACTGCCTAGGCAGGCCGGACCGCCGTCGGGCTCCTTTCTGGCGGGCCCGATCTGGGGGTTCGACTCGGGCCTCAAGGGCGCCTCTGTAGGCTCGGACCTCGGCTTGGGCCGTCGTCCGAAGGGTGGACAGGGGAGAAACGGCCAGGCACATGTCTGTGTCGGCCGAAATGGAAGTCTGTGTCGGCCGAAATGGACCGGAGATGTCTGTGTCGGCCGAAATGGAAGTCTGTGTCGGCCGAAATGGACCGGAGATGCTGGCCGAAATCGAAGACTTTAACGGCCGATTGTACGCATTGCATTCCCTACAGCCGCAGCCCGATGCGAATGATCCAAGAGCCAAGCTTACCCGCCACTTCACTGAAGATCTCCCAGACGTGGAGAAGGATGAGATTGAGGCGGCCCTCGGACAGCTTGGTAATGGGAAGGCTCCCGGCGAAGACGGAATCACATCTGAGCTCCTAAAAGCGGCAGGCCAACCTGTGCTTGGCGAACTTAAGAGGCTCTTCAACTCCGTCATAGCCAATGGGACAACTCCGGAAGCGGGGGCGTGGTGGCATTGTTTTTCAAGAAAGGAGACAAAAGTCTCCTGAAAAACTAGACCAATCACGCTCCTGAGTCACGTTTACAAGCTGTTCTCGAGGGTCATCACAAACCGGAACAGGCTTGGTTTCGCAAAGGTTAAAGTACCATAGACCACATTCACACGGTGCGGCAGGTTATACAGAAGTACAAAGAGTATAACCAGCCCCTGTGCCTAGCCTTTGTGGACTATGAGAAAGCCTTAGACTTGGTCGAAACCTGGGCTGTTCTGGACTCCTTGCAGCAATGCCAAGTCGATTGGTGGTACGTACAGTATGGCATCAATGTCCGTCAAAGTACAAAACCCCCGAACAAAACCCATCCAGCTACTCCGAGGTGTTAGACAGGGAGATGTTATATCTCCGAAACTGTTCACCAACGCAAAAGACGCTGGATTGAAACGGACTGGGCATCAATGTAAATGGCGAATAACTTACGCATCTTTGCTTTGCCGATGACATAGTTATTATGGCAGAACCGCTGCAGGATTTGCAAAAAATGCTGCGCAGTCTTAATGCTGCCTCGAGACGTGTGGGGCTTAGGATGAATTTGGACGAGACAAATGTTCAACGAACATGTCATCCTGGAACTAATTTCCGTCGAGGGCACTACGCTCGAGGTTGTCCAAGAGTACGTCTACCTTGGACAAGTACTACAGCTCGGTAGAGACAACTTCGAGCGGGAAATCGCCAGAAGAGTAATAAATAATATAATAAATGGTTTCCACAATCACACCAATTATCCAGCCCCAAACTAAGCAAAGCTTGTGCTATGGCGACTAGATAACGGATAAACATACTTAAATACGTTTATAAACATCCATGACTTAGGTGCAAATGCTCGTGCTTATCAAACTAACATTTGCCCCTCGCGGGATTCTAACCCGCTACCGCCAGGCATCTGACGGTCGTCAGACCGTCACCAGAGTGCAGCTTGGCTGGGCAGCATTTGGGAAATTGCGTCATATCTTCACGTCGACACTGCCGCAGTGCCTGAAAAGCCGGGTGCTTAAGCAATGCGTCCTACCAGTTTTAACCTACAGAGCCGAAACGTGGAACATGACAGTCAAGTTGGCCCACCGACTACACGTCACTCAGCGTGCTATGGAAAGGTCAATGTTGGGGATCTCGCTAAGGGATAAGATCCGTAACAAGGTCATACGACATAAGACAGGTGACTGATATTGTCCCAAAATGTAGCAAGCTGAAGTGGGGATCGCTTTGCGCATCTTACGAGACTATCATCGTATCAGAGACGCGTGTGCGCGAAGCTAACAACTAATCCCGGCGGCGGTGCAGGCACGTCGCGCGATTAGCCAATCACGTAATCGTTATGTTCTTTCGCGCAACTTTCCCGCAACTTTCGCCCAGTGCTTAACTTCCGGGCAGCTAGTTGTAGTTACTTAGTACTTAGTAGTAGTCGTAGACTTACGTCAAGCCGTAAGTCCCGTTGGAAGAACTAAATTAACCGTTTTGTTTTTTCGGTAAATCTTAATCTGCTCAGAGCTCCAGTTACGATGCAATGGTATAACAATAACATATAAAAAAAGTTCACCTGAAGTGCTGGGACTGACGGTATAAAATGTTAGGTTCCTTTATGAAGGACCTTCGGTGTTACCTCCGTCTCAAAAAAATTAACCTCTCGGTCTTACGAGGATAACACTCGAATCTGGTATCTGAATTTTAAAAAACTTAATCATAAACATAGTTTTTATTATTGCCACGTTACGCGCAATGCCTCAATAAAATAAATGCTATTTTTAAATGATATAAATCTGAATTTTAAAAAATTGTATTCACTAACGTGCAGTTTTTAAGGCATTTGTTACTAACATGTTATGGTCAATGCAAGGAATAATGTTTAATTTAAAGTTGTCCCCACTTTTTGTCTTCTCGCTCAGAACCAGTGGCGGGCATTAGTTTTATTTCGAGGTAGGCGGTAGATACATACTTAGGTGTTTTATTGATGTAAACCAGTTGTTTTCATCAATGACACACATTTGTAAGTACCTACTGCCTACCTTATTTCATTTACCAGGTAGGCACTGCCTAATTACCTATATGCACTGCACGCCCCTGCTCAGAAACCATGTTGTTTATGTGCGTGCCTTGTGCCTGGCAGGTGCTGTGCCCGCGGCTCGTGGCAGGCGGCGGCGCCGTGGAGATGTCCCTGGCGCAGGCGCTGGGCGCCAACAGCGCGCACCACACGCCCTACCGCGCAGTCGCGCAGGCGCTCGGTATGTTGTGTATCAGCATCTCTGGCGCCAACAGCGCGCACCACACGCCCTACCGCGCAGTCGCGCAGGCGCTCGGTATGTTGTGTATCAGCATCTCTGGCGCCAACAGCGCGCACCACACGCCCTACCGCGCAGTCGCGCAGGCGCTCGGTATGTTGTGTATCAGCATCTCTGGCGCCAACAGCGCGCACCACACGCCCTACCGCGCAGTCGCGCAGGCGCTCGGTATGTTGTGTATCAGCATCTCTGGCGCCAACAGCGCGCACCACACGCCCTACCGCGCAGTCGCGCAGGCGCTCGGTATGTTGTGTATCAGCATCTCTGGCGCCAACAGCGCGCACCACACGCCCTACCGCGCAGTCGCGCAGGCGCTCGGTATGTTGTGTATCAGCATCTCTGGCGCCAACAGCGCGCACCACACGCCCTACCGCGCAGTCGCGCAGGCGCTCGGTATGTTGTGTATCAGCATCTCTGGCGCCAACAGCGCGCACCACACGCCCTACCGCGCAGTCGCGCAGGCGCTCGGTATGTTGTGTATCAGCATCTCTGGCGCTAACAGCGCGCACCACACGCCCTACCGCGCAGTCGCGCAGGCGCTCGGTATGTTGTGTATCAGCATCTCTGGCGCCAACAGCGCGCACCACACGCCCTACCGCGCAGTCGCGCAGGCGCTCGGTATGTTGTGTATCAGCATCTCTGGCGCTAACAGCGCGCACCACACGCCCTACCGCGCAGTCGCGCAGGCGCTCGGTATGTTGTGTATCAGCATCTCTGGCGCTAACAGCGCGCACCACACGCCCTACCGCGCAGTCGCGCAGGCGCTCGGTATGTTGTGTATCAGCATCTCTGGCGCTAACAGCGCGCACCACACGCCCTACCGCGCAGTCGCGCAGGCGCTCGGTATGTTGTGTATCAGCATCTCTGGCGCCAACAGCGCGCACCACACGCCCTACCGCGCAGTCGCGCAGGCGCTCGGTATGTTGTGTATCAGCATCTCTGGCGCTAACAGCGCGCACCACACGCCCTACCGCGCAGTCGCGCAGGCGCTCGGTATGTTGTGTATCAGCATCTCTGGCGCCAACAGCGCGCACCACACGCCCTACCGCGCAGTCGCGCAGGCGCTCGGTATGTTGTGTATCAGCATCTCTGGCGCTAACAGCGCGCACCACACGCCCTACCGCGCAGTCGCGCAGGCGCTCGGTATGTTGTGTATCAGCATCTCTGGCGCCAACAGCGCGCACCACACGCCCTACCGCGCAGTCGCGCAGGCGCTCGGTATGTTGTGTATCAGCATCTCTGGCGCCAACAGCGCGCACCACACGCCCTACCGCGCAGTCGCGCAGGCGCTCGGTATGTTGTGTATCAGCATCTCTGGCGCCAACAGCGCGCACCACACGCCCTACCGCGCAGTCGCGCAGGCGCTCGGTATGTTGTGTATCAGCATCTCTGGCGCCAACAGCGCGCACCACACGCCCTACCGCGCAGTCGCGCAGGCGCTCGGTATGTTGTGTATCAGCATCTCTGGCGCCAACAGCGCGCACCACACGCCCTACCGCGCAGTCGCGCAGGCGCTCGGTATGTTGTGTATCAGCATCTCTGGCGCCAACAGCGCGCACCACACGCCCTACCGCGCAGTCGCGCAGGCGCTCGGTATGTTGTGTATCAGCATCTCTGGCGCCAACAGCGCGCACCACACGCCCTACCGCGCAGTCGCGCAGGCGCTCGGTATGTTGTGTATCAGCATCTCTGGCGCCAACAGCGCGCACCACACGCCCTACCGCGCAGTCGCGCAGGCGCTCGGTATGTTGTGTATCAGCATCTCTGGCGCCAACAGCGCGCACCACACGCCCTACCGCGCAGTCGCGCAGGCGCTCGGTATGTTGTGTATCAGCATCTCTGGCGCTAACAGCGCGCACCACACGCCCTACCGCGCAGTCGCGCAGGCGCTCGGTATGTTGTGTATCAGCATCTCTGGCGCTAACAGCGCGCACCACACGCCCTACCGCGCAGTCGCGCAGGCGCTCGGTATGTTGTGTATCAGCATCTCTGGCGCCAACAGCGCGCACCACACGCCCTACCGCGCAGTCGCGCAGGCGCTCGGTATGTTGTGTATCAGCATCTCTGGCGCCAACAGCGCGCACCACACGCCCTACCGCGCAGTCGCGCAGGCGCTCGGTATGTTGTGTATCAGCATCTCTGGCGCCAACAGCGCGCACCACACGCCCTACCGCGCAGTCGCGCAGGCGCTCGGTATGTTGTGTATCAGCATCTCTGGCGCCAACAGCGCGCACCACACGCCCTACCGCGCAGTCGCGCAGGCGCTCGGTATGTTGTGTATCAGCATCTCTGGCGCCAACAGCGCGCACCACACGCCCTACCGCGCAGTCGCGCAGGCGCTCGGTATGTTGTGTATCAGCATCTCTGGCGCCAACAGCGCGCACCACACGCCCTACCGCGCAGTCGCGCAGGCGCTCGGTATGTTGTGTATCAGCATCTCTGGCGCCAACAGCGCGCACCACACGCCCTACCGCGCAGTCGCGCAGGCGCTCGGTATGTTGTGTATCAGCATCTCTGGCGCCAACAGCGCGCACCACACGCCCTACCGCGCAGTCGCGCAGGCGCTCGGTATGTTGTGTATCAGCATCTCTGGCGCTAACAGCGCGCACCACACGCCCTACCGCGCAGTCGCGCAGGCGCTCGGTATGTTGTGTATCAGCATCTCTGGCGCCAACAGCGCGCACCACACGCCCTACCGCGCAGTCGCGCAGGCGCTCGGTATGTTGTGTATCAGCATCTCTGGCGCCAACAGCGCGCACCACACGCCCTACCGCGCAGTCGCGCAGGCGCTCGGTATGTTGTGTATCAGCATCTCTGGCGCTAACAGCGCGCACCACACGCCCTACCGCGCAGTCGCGCAGGCGCTCGGTATGTTGTGTATCAGCATCTCTGGCGCCAACAGCGCGCACCACACGCCCTACCGCGCAGTCGCGCAGGCGCTCGGTATGTTGTGTATCAGCATCTCTGGCGCCAACAGCGCGCACCACACGCCCTACCGCGCAGTCGCGCAGGCGCTCGGTATGTTGTGTATCAGCATCTCTGGCGCCAACAGCGCGCACCACACGCCCTACCGCGCAGTCGCGCAGGCGCTCGGTATGTTGTGTATCAGCATCTCTGGCGCCAACAGCGCGCACCACACGCCCTACCGCGCAGTCGCGCAGGCGCTCGGTATGTTGTGTATCAGCATCTCTGGCGCCAACAGCGCGCACCACACGCCCTACCGCGCAGTCGCGCAGGCGCTCGGTATGTTGTGTATCAGCATCTCTGGCGCCAACAGCGCGCACCACACGCCCTACCGCGCAGTCGCGCAGGCGCTCGGTATGTTGTGTATCAGCATCTCTGGCGCCAACAGCGCGCACCACACGCCCTACCGCGCAGTCGCGCAGGCGCTCGGTATGTTGTGTATCAGCATCTCTGGCGCCAACAGCGCGCACCACACGCCCTACCGCGCAGTCGCGCAGGCGCTCGGTATGTTGTGTATCAGCATCTCTGGCGCTAACAGCGCGCACCACACGCCCTACCGCGCAGTCGCGCAGGCGCTCGGTATGTTGTGTATCAGCATCTCTGGCGCTAACAGCGCGCACCACACGCCCTACCGCGCAGTCGCGCAGGCGCTCGGTATGTTGTGTATCAGCATCTCTGGCGCCAACAGCGCGCACCACACGCCCTACCGCGCAGTCGCGCAGGCGCTCGGTATGTTGTGTATCAGCATCTCTGGCGCCAACAGCGCGCACCACACGCCCTACCGCGCAGTCGCGCAGGCGCTCGGTATGTTGTGTATCAGCATCTCTGGCGCCAACAGCGCGCACCACACGCCCTACCGCGCAGTCGCGCAGGCGCTCGGTATGTTGTGTATCAGCATCTCTGGCGCCAACAGCGCGCACCACACGCCCTACCGCGCAGTCGCGCAGGCGCTCGGTATGTTGTGTATCAGCATCTCTGGCGCCAACAGCGCGCACCACACGCCCTACCGCGCAGTCGCGCAGGCGCTCGGTATGTTGTGTATCAGCATCTCTGGCGCCAACAGCGCGCACCACACGCCCTACCGCGCAGTCGCGCAGGCGCTCGGTATGTTGTGTATCAGCATCTCTGGCGCTAACAGCGCGCACCACACGCCCTACCGCGCAGTCGCGCAGGCGCTCGGTATGTTGTGTATCAGCATCTCTGGCGCCAACAGCGCGCACCACACGCCCTACCGCGCAGTCGCGCAGGCGCTCGGTATGTTGTGTATCAGCATCTCTGGCGCCAACAGCGCGCACCACACGCCCTACCGCGCAGTCGCGCAGGCGCTCGGTATGTTGTGTATCAGCATCTCTGGCGCCAACAGCGCGCACCACACGCCCTACCGCGCAGTCGCGCAGGCGCTCGGTATGTTGTGTATCAGCATCTCTGGCGCCAACAGCGCGCACCACACGCCCTACCGCGCAGTCGCGCAGGCGCTCGGTATGTTGTGTATCAGCATCATTTCAGCCACAGGACGTCCACTGCTGAACATAAGCTTCCCCCAAAGACCGTGAACTCCCGCTTTTTTCATCAAGCTACTACCAGCCATCTTCCTAAGGTCGTCGGTCCATCGGACTGATCATCATCATTTCAGCTGTAGGACATCCACTGCTAAACATAGGCCTCCCCCAGCTACTTCCAGATTGGCCGGTTGCGCGCTGCCTGCATCCAGCAGCTTTCTGCAACCTTTACCAGGTCGTCTGTCCACCTTGCGGCCTTGTGGGCGAGCGTCCTACGCTGCGCTTGCCGGTACGTGGCCTCCATTCCAGAACCTTTCTGCCCCATCAGTTCTCCGTGCTATGTGCCCTGCCCACTGCCTCTTTAGCTTGCTAATCCGTCGGGCTATGTCAGTGACTTTTGTTCATTGACTACTCTTCTCATTTCTAATTCGATCTACAAAGAAACACCGATCATAACCCTTTCCATAGCTTGCACAGCTACCTACCTACCTTGAGTTGGGCTTTCTTATAAATGAGAGGCCTCGCTAATTTTAACTCGAAGATCTTGTAGCTGAGAGGCAAGTACGCCGGACTTGGCGTTGCCATCTCTGAAGTCTCGGATTCGATCCCGGCCGGGCCGGATGAATGTGAAAAACGAGGTATCGTTTCATTTGGCCAAATTATTTTTCGCCAAATTTCACTTCCCAAAAAACATATCGCCGATGTTTTATTTCCCGAATGAATCTTTAGCAAATATACATTTTGCACTTTATTCATTTGGTCAAATTATCATTTTGCGAGCGCTTTATTAAATATTTTGCATTCAATAGTATATTTTCGAAACTCTTAACTTCCAATAAAGACTTTTTAAATGTTTTTTACTTATGAAAATCGCATGCCTTGCAATATTTTAGGAAGTGTAAGTTTTGCCAAACCATACGTTTGACTAAATAATATTTGGTAAAATGAAACATTGCCAAGCAATTATTTGCTAAACAATAACTTGCCATTAATAGTGTTTGCTAACTGAGAAGTTGCGAAAAGTTGATTTGCCAAATGATTGTTGATTTGCCAAAGATAGTTTGGGATGTGATACTTTGGTAAACGTTTTTTGGCCAAACATTAGTAATCCAAAAACGAACTATTGGATTAGGTGTTGTAGTATTATCGTTGTTTCTAATTTCTATATAACAAGTGCTCCAGATACTTACACTAGAATCAGATCAGTGTATGTGATGTTGTCCAACTTGTCTTGTTGAATAAAAGTTTTCTGGCGTTTGAAAAAGTTACCTGTTATCTAATTTAGACGTCTTACAAAACTACATTGTTTCTCTTGGAGTTTTAAACTTAGAACCCTATTCAATATCTATTTACTACATACAACTGCATTACCCAACCTACCCGAAACATAAAGAAGAAAATTATTCTGTAGCTTGTCTCGACCGATTATGGCTCCCTTATACTTTTCCATTCTTCTCAGTATTGAGCTTTTTGCATCCAGTTCGATCATAATAAAATATTTTTGTGTTCCACAGAGATAATCCCCCGGACTCTGGCCCAGAACTGCGGCGCTAACACCATTCGTACTCTAACTGCCCTCCGCGCTAAGCACGCGGCCGGCGCGTCCACGGCCGGCATCAACGGGGACACCGGCGCCATCGTCGACATGGCGACCATTGGTATATGGGAGCCGCTGGCTGTCAAACTGCAGGTAGGGATATACTGCAGTCACTGCTCTTTACAGTGGAAACAAATATATTTCTGTTGAAAAAACATCAGGGTCATTCCAGTCGACAAGGCCTACATCGGGATATGGGAACCTCTAGCTGTCAAACTGCAGGTAGGGATATACTGCAGTCACCGCTCTTTACAGTGAAAACAAATATACTACTGTTGAAAAAACATCAGGGTCGTTCTAGTCGACAAGGCCTGCATCGGGATATGGGAGCCGCTGGCTGTCAAACTGCAGGTAGGGATATACTCTACCCTCTGGTCTTCATAGTGGAAACAAATATACCATTGTTAGATCTAACTGTACACCATCCGCACTCTCAACGCGCTCCGCGCTAAACACGTGGCCGGCGTGCTTCTACGGCCGGCATCAACGGGGACATCGGCGCCATCGTCGACATGGAGCCGCTGGCTGTCAAACTGCAGGTAGGGGTATTTACACAGGATATAGTTCTAGCCTCTCTGTACACGTACAATATTCCAGTCAGTGCTCGTGCCTTGCCAGCGGAGCATGCCGCTGATCGACGATTGGATACCATTGAGCTCATCTATTAATGGAGCCAGAAGGTGGACTCAATAGTACAACTTTACAATAAATACTAATAAACTTTTAGTTTTATTATTTACATATTCATATATATTTATTTCATCTTTTGGTAATAACATTACACTCAGATACGTAATTTTATAATTTAAAGTCAATAAAATAAAATATTAGCAATCTAGAGCATCATAAAATGTACAAAAAAAAAACATATTAAGTGAGTGTGAAGATTATATAAAGTAGGCTTGGTATGGACGCCAAGCGTTTATGAGACGGACACATTAGGAGCCCTTAAACCACAGGATAACTAGCCCCAACACAAACTAACACCAATATCTCCATTGCAGGTATACAAAACCGCGGTAGAGACCGCCATCCTCCTGCTCAGGATCGACGACATCGTGTCTGGGTCTAAGAAGAAGGGCGGCAACGAGCCCGCGGCGCCCGCGCAGCAAGCGATGATGCAGGAATAATTATTATTAACACCATCACTAGATACAAGTACTCACGCTAGCTTTACACGGGCAGAACCTCTGACATAGAACCGGGCTAGCATAGATCTCACTTGGCAAAAAGTCGTTCTGTCAGGCTATTGATGTCACGTGACAAAAATAGTCATAGTGTCAGGCTATAGATGTCACTGCAAAAAAAGTTGATGTGTTAGGATCAAACTAGCCATTTCGAGAATTATTTGGACAGATAATTACTTTTACAGCACTGTAAACTTCTAGATAGTTCGAGGTCAAATTCTATCCATTGATTAACACGACAATTATTATTAATTAAGAGGGTAACATTGCTCAAGTACATCATTACATTGACCTACTACAAAGTCGTAGACTGCATTTATTGTAATTGAACTCTTCATATCGAACTTTAAGCTCAAAATATGTCGAGGGTATTTGCCATTTTGTGGTAGGCCGATATAAAGCTGGTTTGATACAGTTTTTCGTAATTATTGGAATTTTCAAAGGTAAACTTGTTGACTTGGGACAAGACGAATTAGCTTATGTCTGATAAACTATAGACGGTATAGTAAAATCAAACCAAAGAAATGAAAACTGTACCAGCAAAAAACGAAAATACGTCTGAAATCTTGTACAATTCTCAAGGAATGTTTAATTTGTTATTTACTTTTTGTTTTATTTGTAAAAAAACACCTTTTACTGTAATAAACTGAGAGTTTTGCCCGTGTCTTTGATTGTATTAAACAGAGCTTTTATGAAAATCGTTAGATATTTACGCTAAAGATACACAGACATATGACTGAATAAAATAATATTCTGTCGTTTTTGTGATATCCAATTGAATTGTTTACGGCATAGATGGATGTTGCTGAGAATAACAAATGAATTATATTTATTTTTTTCAATGTAATTGGGTTTCTGGCGGTCGAATTCTGAAAAGATACTCAAAGTTGAGGCTCCGTTATCGAATGTCATCGTGACAACGTCATTTGCACTGTAGGGTATTGTGATGTATCGACGGATAGATATAAAACGATATTCAAGGGGTAACAGATGTTATGCCACGCTGTTTTACGAAGTAGCCTTCAGTTTTGTCAGTATTGGCTCAGATGACGTAAATAACTAAGATTTCGATTTTCTCCGGCTCGAATAATTAAGCTTTGAATAACTTTATAGTGCTAACGTTGCCTTATATCGTGATTGTTTGTTCTGAGGAACGTCTTATTTCCATGTAATAAGGTTAGTTTATTTAACTTTCTGTTATTTATATACGGTCACACGTGTTTCGTCTAATCTTCACAAGTTTGTGCATTTAAGTTGTCGAATGCTATTTTAAAATGGAACAATTATAGTATTAAAGTTTTATATATGTCTACTAAACTGTTGTTTAATTTATTTGTAAATCGAACTTTGTTTAACTTACTAATCCCTCATTAAAGTGTATTTTAAAAGGCCTTAACACCACCCAAGGGCCTAAAATATCGAATATGAAAATCTAATTGTTAGAATACCTGTTACTTGATTCTAAAAATTTTAAGTCCAATATGCTAAAAGAGGATTTAATAAACATCTTGAATTGAATAATTTTGATTTTCCGATAAGTCTTAAAACATGCACGAAAAATTGTCTATTTTTTCATAAATTACAAATGTTCTCTTAAACGGCACAAGCTATTTCGTTACTGTTTTCCAACGATATTCTGTTTTCACACAAAACAAGATTTTGGAAAAATACATGTTTTGAATTGAGTTTTATTTGAAAATTCTCGTTAATGGCATCAATTTCATAAAAAACATGATTTTCCGATTTTTAGAGGTCATCCGCACGCGCGAAATTGTATGGGCGCGACGCGTCAAGGTCATTCAAGCGTGTTTAAGGCCTTAAGATGCAAGAGTAGGAGTCACCTAACTTGGAGCAACAATTTTGTATTGCGCCGATAAAATGGTTTACACACGTAAACAAACCATTTTCGTTGCGTAACATTGTTATATGTTATTTTTTATTTGGCAAATGTGTATTCGCCAGATAAAAAAGATCATTTCACAATCGTGTAAGATTTTTTAACAAATACACGTGTCTATTACACAATATCTTTATGAGCTGAAATATGATTGACGTTACAAACATTTTTGTCAAAATGCCGGCTCGTTACAGAGGTTCTAGCAGGATGTTACTCAAACACGATATGATAATATGATACAGCGATTTATCGCATATTTTTTGTCAAAATATGAACTTTTATCGAAAAATCGAGCATGACCGCGATGTTGCCGGCTCGGACATGTGGTGGTTCCATTCTCTTTGATGCTTACTGTTTCGATAAAAGTTTAAGACGGCGGGCTATGTTATCATATTTTGAAAGTTGGGTGTCGATAACTCTTGACGATTGATTAGATATTTATAATTTCATTTGTCAACTAAATAAAACGTAAGATCCGTTTTTCTTTGCTTGTATATTTTAAACAATATATAAGATAGCCAATTTACAATTGACCAATTGCTATGGTTTCGATACAAGTCGTTACTGTGCAAGTACTCCCGATCTAATTCATTTTCTTAGTGGTCCTATCCGGAAATCAAACCTTAAAGCTAATAGAGTCTCTTTTATTTTTTTTTACATATTTATCAATGTAGAAAACGGACTTTTTTATATTGGCTCGGGTCTGGGTGTTATGGTACCGTCGTTGTTTCTGATTTCTATAACACAAGTGTAAAGCACTTGTTACTTAACTTAGGATCAGAGCAATGTATGTGATGTTGTCCAATATTTATTTATTAATGTGATACCCACCCATTATAACCAGGTTATAATAAATACGAGTGCTTAACCACGGTAATTTATAGTTTAACAGTTCAACACCTTTTAACCGAGTAACTGGTTCCCAAACATTATGTCGCCGAGTCATTAAGGCTAACCCCAAACCCGCGTCGCGCGACCGATTTGCGCAGGAGACACGCACTCGCGATCGTATTGTCCATTACGCGACATTCAAAATGCTCACCGTTATATTGGGCGGGTGTCCATTGCTTTTAATTTCGAAACTAAGCTTTACTAAGAACTAAGTTTTATTAAAACAATCCTTACCACCCCAGCGCACTAATTTATAAAGCCATCTTTTTGAAAAGGTAATAAGTACGAAGTTCTGCCTAGTTCTGTCCTTATTGCTTGCGTAATAAATATAATAAAAAAATAATAAAAAAAAAGTCCACAATCACACCAATTATCTAGCTCCAAATACAAACTAAGCAAAGCTTGTATTATGGCGACTAGGATAACGGATAAACATATTTAAATACGTTTAATAAACATCTATGACTTAGGTACAAATGCTCGTGTTCTTAACACTAACATTTGCCCCTCGCGGGAAGCGAACCCCGGCATTGTAGTCCGGAGCGCGAACCACCACTACACGACAGACGGTCGTCAATGTGCTGATATATATTATTTTTTTATTCCCTGAATCCGGTATGAGCGATAAAATTTTGTAGATGTCGATTGTCCACCCTTTACATAATGAAATGACCAAATCATATTTTAAAATAAATAAATCAGTCTATTCCCGGAGGGTCTCTTCGCTATCTAAACTTTTTACGGCCTTACTACAAAAATATAGACTAGTGTTGAACACCTGTTTCCTGATCAGCACCCAATTTGAAATGTTTGTTAGTAATAAAATATGTCCCGAATGTCAGATGTGTCAACATTTCAAATTGGTTGATTAATTATAGACAAGTGTTTAACGCTAGTCTATCTTTTTTGTAGTAAGGCCAATAAGCTTTATCTCCTTTGATTAGAATAGATATAGTGGTATGATACTATCTCTGTGGATATAGTATTATACTGTATTACTTAAAGATACTCTTCAAACAGATTTGATTCTGTTTCACAGATTCATCCTCTAATATTGGTATACCAAAAGAACAGTACAACAAACAACACGCCAATTGCATGGTCTCAAAGTATGGACTAAACAATTCAGTTGTGATCAGACAGTGTAGATTTACCAGAGCTTTTTCCAGCACACCCAGACTCGAGCCAATTTAGAAAATAATTTACACTAAATTGACCTAAACCCGGAATCGAGCACAGGACCCGTGGCGTTCAAGTCAATTTAATTACCGCGTATTACACCAAATCGTATGAAGCTGTGATTCTAAAGCCCTAGTTTAAGACATTATCTTTCGCCATTCTTATACCTAGATAATTAGTAGGTTTGCAAGCTACAATAATGGTGTTCTTGTCAGTGTTTGCTTTGTATTACACACAATTTGCTGAACATTCACTACTCACCACTATCCATTAAGTTGTTAGTATCTATCCGGTGGGCTCTATACGAATACGAACAAATCGCTTCTGGATATCCAAAAGTGTATAAAAATATGCATTATCGTAAAGAATTTGCTTACCCAATATTACTAAATTTCGTTAGAACATTTGACGGTTTATGTTTATTGAATTATTTACATAACTTCTCAATTAATGACGACCGTCTGATACTTAGTAGTTGTTCGCGCTTCGGACTATAAAGCCAGGCGGTTGCGAGTTCGAATTCCGCATTGTGGAAATGTTTGTGTGATGAGCACAAGCATTTGTATCAAAGCCATGGCATGGATGTTTAGAAACGTATTTACGTCTGTTTTTCCGTTAAAGTTAAGGATCCTGTGAATAATCCTACAACTCTCTGATTGTTAGCTTTGCATAGTTCACATTACAAACAAATAGGTTTTGCAATCGCTAAATAGTTCGTTTTCTTCGGATACCGCGCACCAATCCCATCCCTAGAACCAAACGACCGGTCCTTGTCAATCAGATGGACTGATAACGTGGTACAATGGACCCGCGGCTGGCTGACCGCGCGACGCGTGACGCCGCGGTTTGAAGCCAGGCATTGTAGTGCGTGGCTACCGAGTGGACAGTCCTGGCTGGACTACGGATATGATATGGTGAGTGCTTGTTTATTCTACTCGTATTAATCACAGTGCCTAGACGATCCTAATAGCGATAAATGATACTGGCTGGTGAAAAAATGCAATTCCCTTTTTTTAAATAGCAATTATTGTTACCTTACTTATGTTTTGAAACTACTTTAAATTTTTTTAGTAGCTACTGGCAGGCAAAAATGCGATTAACTTTTTCTCGGGAATTATTTGCGATTCTTTTTCTTGCTCGTGTTTAGGAACTTTTTACTACGTTAAACCTGGCTCGTCACTAATTAGTACACTGTGTAAAAATATAAATAGCGTTGGGAGTCCCCTGTTTAGTAGTAATTTATGATTAAGTGATTTCGGGCTATAAATATATAGGTCAATCTAATGAATTAGCTCGATTACGGTGATTTGTGCTATGCGTAACGAGTCCATTTTTTTCTCCAATAATATTATTTTTGTTGTTAACTTTTCTCAATGCAATTAATAAATATGAATAATTCGTAATGCTATAATCATATATGTCTTAGTTATAAATATCCTGTCAGGCCAAGGTCAAGAGACAGAATAAAAAAAATATTGTTACGTGGCCACCGGTGGGTAATTGAAGCTTGATAGGATATAGATATCCCGCTCCCGCTACAGACTGTGTGTGTGTAGCCATACTGACACTTGAACTATCTAAGGGCATAGGATTATATAAAACAGTGCTCTGCAAGAAATACTGATTTGAGTTGACAAATACTACTTAATGACGAACTCCTTAGACGAGAAGCGCGCACGCCGGACTCCGCGGCGCTAGCCTGAGGTCCCGGGTTTGATTCCCGGTCGGGTAAATGTAGAAAACGAACTTTTCTTTATTATATCGGGTCTGGGTGTTTTAGTACCGTCATTGTTTCTGATTTCTAAAACACAAGTTATTTAAATACTTACCATAGGATCGGAGCAATGATGACGTGATGTTGTCCATTGACCCAATGAACAACACTAAATACTTTCTTTTAAACTTTCGCGTTGCATTATAACTAAAACTTATAATAACGGGTCTAAACACGATGTACTATAGTATTTAGTAGTATTGATACTACTTACTTACATGCCTCGTACTCCTAGTACGCCGCGTTTAGACCCGTTATTATAAGTTTTAGTTAAATACATTCTCCGCCAACGACCTCCGTAGGTCGTACTCAAAATTCTTAGTAATTTCTTTTGACTAGACATCAATAACGATTTTATCGACCTAAGCGTAGAGACAATTCGCAAAAATGCAGAGCCCCAGGGCCAATTTAGAGTTCAGCTCTGATCAATTTCTTTGTCTAGTTCAAACTTCGATTCGAAATCATCACAATGGCGTGTTGCCACATACCTATTTGTCAACAACAACCAAAATACACACAGACCAAAAACCTGATGCTGTTTAAAACTAACCGCCCGGTGTGAAAAGCATAAGCTTGGTTAATAATTTCCTTCATCACCTTGGACAAAGACCTTTGTATTGTCCACAAATTCGCAAGTATCTAAACTAGGGCAGCTCTACCATTGACCCTTCCTTTTCTAAATCGCTAATAGACTATCCGCATAGCGTTGATCGATACAAATAGTAGTATACTAAACTATCAATCGACAATAGAACCACGCTATATGGACCGGAACTGCTCGTATGTCTGTCAAACTAACTCCTAAACTATTGTAGGTATGGTGGGAACTTGACAAAACTATTGTCCTATGACCATGTTTAAGTCTAGCGAAGCAACGATCTTTTCAGGTCACTTAGTCATTGTGGGAATGCCAGAAAATGATAGCCTTTTTATGTGATTTCGACAATGTGACAATATGTGGATCGGATGTTTTTGTGTGATGAAATAATTTATTATAATGTTGAAATAATTACAGCGATTACTTTCATGCTGCTTTCATGGAATCTATTTTGTTAAACAAGTAGGTGTTGTTACTCCTATCTATTTATTTAAATAAAAACCGGCCAAGTGCGTGTCGGGCCATGCGCAATGTAGGGTTTCAGTCTTCCGTCACGATATGTGGAATTTCCTACCTGCTTTAAATGATTAATAAAATCATCTAAGTAATTTTCTTCTGTAAGTTTATTTTATAAGTTAACTCGGTAATTAATGCCTACCTAGCTGCAATAGGTTTCCTATAACTTCGTTATACGTAATATAATTTAGTACTGTTGTTATTTTTTTACATCTTAAAGCAACCGTTTAGCTGGTTTATTGGGGTGACACTTGACTCTGAAAATTTTAATACTGATTTCAGTATAGTTTTAAAAACGTAGATATTATTGAATAAGTACTAGATTCTGAGACTTCTAGATTTCGTACTTGAAAAATACTAGTGATAAACTGTCTCTTAATTTATCTTTGACATTTTTATTACAGTGGCGGTCAAAACACAACACGTGGAAAGCCATAGAAATTACATGATATTAATTTGTCCCATCAAATGTCAGCTAAATGCTCTATGTACTTAACAGTGGAATTTAACCCTTCTGTCAATAGACATACGAGAAATGTAACAATATTTTGTTGTTGTTGTACAGTCACGTACAAATTATATTAATTTATTATTAGTTCATTCACAGGTCTAGTCCAGATACCAGTCTTTTACATAGATCATTAAGTTTTTGTATTTAGGTTAAGTTATAAACAACTTTGTTCTTTGTGAGAGAAAAAAAAATGAATACGCAAAACCGGCCCTGTAACGTGATGGCGTAGTCATTCGTAATTTTGTGTCTTCAAAAAGAACCACATTCGATTCTTATCAAATGCATTCTGATCTGTTAATACTGACTTAGTACTTAATCAGTGACAAGAAAACCATTAAGAAAAAGCCCCTGCCATCGGGTTAGTTTAGGTTTAGCAACTCTATCAGGCTAGTTTCGGTTTTGTAGAGCACTCTCGGACTCGGACATATATCTATACTATAGCTTTATTAAAAGAGCAGTCTCTTAAACAACATAGGCCGCAGATTCGATTTCCATGTGATATAATAGTACTTTATACTACATCACCTGATTTTTAGCGTCTGACTTAGTCCTATCACGAATCATTATTTCCCCTAAAATTAAGGCATGATAAACATCATGCTCGTAGCACGTAGAACTGACGGCCAAAGGGGCAGAAAGGTTCTGGAATGGAGGCCACGTACCGGGAAGCGTAGCGTAGGAGGTCAACCCATAAGGTCGACCTGGTGAAGGTTGCAGGAAGCCGCAGGATGCAGGCCGCTCCGAACCGGCCAATCTGAAAGTTACTGGAGGAGACCTAATGCCTTTGTTCAGCAGTGGACGCCATCTGACCGAAAATGGCGATGATGATGATGATGAAGTATCATGTCATAATCAAAAAAAGATCATTTTTTTCTCACGCAAAACAAGCCGTTCTTATCTTATTTCGTATCATATTACTTGAGCACAACACTTTTCAGTCCGACTGTACAGGGGTCACGGTTGGCTGGTGTAGAACGCTTCCGCTCGTTTCGCAGCTTCCGACGGTCACTGTACTGCCAAATGTAATGCTAATGATCATTGGACAATCCATACCGTGATGCCACCGACGAGATAGCGGTCTCGGCGTTTTTCGTTTCCGTGGTACCACCTCTGATTGAAAATAAAGGTCTATTTTCCTTTGTTTTAATTTTTTTTAAATTGTAGGCTTGAATTGGTGGACAGCTTCACATGTAGGAAAGCTGCGGGTAACTTTGATAGCATTATGATATGTAAACAAACGTTCTGTACGTGGCAAAATGTAGAAACTAATATTAATTACCTATTCACTTAATCTAAACCGTGTGTTGGAGCTTATAAAACAGTTCTTTTGCTCTAAATACTGTATTCGATTTCTGATCGGATATATCGGATTCGGTATCACCCTAATTAGTTCTCGCCACGTTCTCAAGAAGTAGATTGACGACCTCCGTAGACGAGAGGCGAGCACGCCGGACTTTTTTTTGGCGCCGCCATCTCTGTGGTTCCGGGTTCGATCTCCAGTCGGGTCAATGTAGAAAACGAACTTTTCTATATAGTCCCGGGACTGGGTGTTGTGGTACCGTCGTTGTTTCTGATTTCTATAACACGAGTGCTTTACTACTCACCTTAGGATCAGAGCAATGTATGCGATGTTGTCCATAAAAAAAAAGATAGAGTGATAGCCTTACTACCCTATCGGTGGTCGGTTCTACCGCAAATGTGCCTAGGTAGCTCAATGACACTAGCCTCATCAAGTTTTCTTTGAGACACTCAAGAAGAGGTCTCGTGACGTGATCACTGACCACCTGTGACTTGGCTGCCAGTTTGCCTACCTTATTCCCAAAAAAAAAAACACAACAACACACACAACAGTTACTTAATTCTATTTTCGGTTTCAGACTTGTGCCACTATGGGAACGATAAAGAAGTTACAGCTCATTGCTTTTTGGAGCTGCATTGTTCTGCACGCGGTGGTGTCAATGGATGTTCAGCATGAATTTGAAAAGCATTCGGAGGTAAATAATTTGACGAAGCTATTTAAAGAGACTCCTACTTGGTATTGTTAGTAGTTTTTTCAAAGGAATGTAAACATTATATCCATGAGTTTTTTTCGGGTGTAAATAATTTGAAGTTCTTTTTAACACAGGATGGTTTTAAGACAGTAATAAAAAATGGAGAAAAAAACAACTATACTTCAAACTTTGCATTTAAGTTCATGAACGTTATAGTGAAGGCAGTTATTTTAGATTTAAAGCTTCAGTTAATAAGTCCCTTTATCAATATTTAAGGTAAGCATCTCAGCGGACACCAGAGGGCGTCGCGATGTCATCGAGGAAGAAAAGTTCTTTAACATCAACTCGGAGATTAGAAGGGAAAGCAACATGAACCACCCAACCCCCTGGATGCCCGGTCCTCTACCCCCAGAAGAGGATCCCACCACAAAAATTACGCTCACAAACCCTGAAGTAAAGGAGGTCCTACCTTTATACCAAACTACTGAAGTAGCGACCGACAAGCCTACTGGGAGGGGTGCTAGGGCATCCAACGAAAACTGGATCAAACTACCTTTCCCTGATCGAGATAATCACAGAGACGACATCCTCACACCGCCTCAACCCTCCGGAGACCTCATCAATTCAAGAATGCCGCGCGTCAACTTCGTCACCCAAAATAAGCAACTCGAAGCGTCCGAATCCCGTAACGATAAAGAATCCATCCAACGCGCCACCCGGACCGACGACATACGAACGGAATTCGTCCGTCCAGGCGAGGAGAACAAACCGTACAAACCTGTCTACCCTAGACAGGCTGTTTACTACCCGGAAGAGCCGCGGCGACAATACTACGATGATAGATTCTACCCCGTCGACGACATGTACCGCCGCGATCCGTACTTTGATTTATACGACCGCCGGCGGTACCCCGCGTACCCCGCGTACCCCGCTGTTCCCGGCGTCCCAGTCGCCCCCGGCCCGCGCATCGACAGGTACGATGAAACATTTGACAATTACGTACCGAGAAAACCGAAACGGATCATATACTACGCACACTTACCAGAGGTAATGCGAACTCCTCCAAACGTCGATTTAAGGCACAGATTCGGAGACCCCTATCGGCGGTTTGACGACGACTACTACGCGAGGAATGGTCGATACGACTACAGATTCAGAAACAGATATCCTTACGCGCCTTTGAGGAAAGAGGAAAGGAATTATAGAGACCTGGCTGGCGCGGGCTCCGTCGTCAAAGACAAAAAGACAGACGACAAAGTGACGCCTACTCCTGTCCTGCCGCAGAAAGAAGATAAGTTCAAAAATAACAACCCTAGCAATAATAATAACAACAGGAATGTCAATGTAAATAGGAATTTGATCAACAGTCACCAGTACCACGATGGATTGGACAGCTACACTGATCAACTGTCACATAAAACATTCCAAGATGTATTGCGGCCCGATGACGGGTATCTTCGGTTTGAGGAACCGTTATTTCAAGGTGCTGTAGAGGATCCCTATCAGAGAAAATATTAGATCAGATTTTCTTTAAATATTAGGACTTAATTTCTGACTAGTTTTTAGGGTTGCTGAAAACTAGCCTCAAATCATGTCGACAGTTGATTAACGTACTTAAGCATATGCCTATAATTCTGTCTGATTTAGTATTTATTCATAGGAACTTGTAAACATAAAGATACAGATTGAACAAACTATTTGTATAAGTCGTTAATAAATGTAATTACGCCAGCTCTCGTTTTAATTATTGGAGGGCGGCGAGTCGCGACAAATTGTACAAGTAATAAATCGAGCGTTTAAATTAAAACACGGGAGGGTGAAGATGAATTTCATTAAGAATTAATTAATGTCATTCTTAAACGGTTTTTGTTTTTCCTCGCGAATAAAAAACATCTGTCGAGATGTCGGGCGCGACGCGTTTTCTTGAGGTAATTAAGCAATAAATTTTGCGGCTGGCAACATCCCTAGGTGGGGCAATTACACTGGCGTTTAAGAAAATTGATGTTCACTCGAGCTACAAAACCAACGTGACTAATTAGAATTGAGGGCTTAGAAAAAATCCTACGACGTGACAGCTTGTAATCAAGGGGATAGATTTGGCTTTTTTTGTTTTTTCTCTTTAGTGCCACGGTCTGAATTAATGGGGCGGCGATAAATTAAGCGGCAATTAAACTGCTTGTCCGAGGGTTAGATATTGTAGGATTTGTAGGTTTACAAATTTTGTGCAAACTTGTAAGAAAAATTTGGTTTTGCAACAATAATTATAGTGGCTATTATGGAGATAATTGGTTTTAACGACCCGATTGGGGCTTAGAGTCGATTTAGTATAAGGGCCTCGGGTTCGATTCCTGGTTGACTTAGTTCGTGGTACCCGCGCCAAATGTTTGTTCACAGATGACACCACACCACCAATCGATGGGTGTACTTTTCAAGCAGAGAAATAGTGTTACACGTAGCTTATTATAACCCTTCAACTCCCAGCGAAGATTCAATTGATTATCAATGATAGAAAAATAAAAAAGTCAAAACCAAAAATCAAAGATAAAAGGAAAAATAAGGATTAAAATTCTTTTTAATGTGACCATAAATAATATTAATTAGGTTGTCAGATATAAAATATCTTTTGTATCTTATGTAACATGCATAATACAACCCAATTGGTGGCTTGTCTCTTGCAAATTTATTTATATTATGTATTTCATCATCATCATTTCAGCCACAGGGCCTGTATGTATTTATATTAGGTCATCGGTCCATCTAGCCGGGAGGCGTCCTACACTACGTTTGCCTAAGCATGGTCCATTTGAGAACCTTCCTGCTCAACCTCTCGTCGGTTCTGCGACAGACATGGCCAGCCCACTGCCACTTCAGCTCGCTACATTTTTGTACAATATTAGTCACCTTAGTCTTATGTCGTATGACCTCGTTCCGGATCTTATGAGATCCCCAACATAGACCTTTCCATAGCACGCTGAGTGACGTGTAGTCGGTGGGCCAACTTGACTGTCATGTTTCACGTTTCGGTTTCGTAGGTTATTAGGTATATAACTTACTATTTACAGTGTAAAAGAGAAATCTGTAGTTGGTAACGATACACCGCACCAGCTAATTGATCATTATGCCCAAATGTTTTGACATTGGGAAATATTTTGTAATGACCCAGATTACTAAATAATTTGACGTGTCATTATTGGCCATTGAGAGCACATTAGTTTCACAACAAAAATAATATGATGAAGAATTTTCAATTTTATGTAATTTCACTTAGATTTATCTACCTGGGTACCTTTATCTATCTTTAAAAAATCTCTTCAGGTTTATGCCATATCATCATCATCGTCATCATTATCATCATCATCATTTCAGCCACAGGACGTCCACTGCTGAACATAGGCCTCCTCCAGTGACTTCCAGATTGGCCGGTTGGAAGCAGCCTGCATCCAGCATTCTAGTCCAGCGGCTTCCTGCAACCTTTACCAGGTCGGCTGTCCGTCTTTTAATTAAGGGATTGGGGCTTATAAATGAAAAGCAAAAACAGACGAATAAAACGAAAAAACATTTGGAGAAGCTATATTAGTTACGTTCTTTAGATTTGCGCAAACAGAGAGCCATTGCCACAATCGACCCCTGATGAGGTGAATTATTTATACAGTCGCCTCGCTGGGGTAACCATTAAAAAGGAAAAAATTAGAAGAACTTTCTTAGGTTACAATTTTAAGTTTCTATTTGTCAAGTGATTAACATCATCAATAAGACTCGAGTTAATTTCTGAGAATGAACCTATCTATCATTTACTTGAAATAATGTCTACAGTTTTGTTTGCGAGAAAGAACTGCGTATCCTTGACGACCTCCGAAGCCGAGAGGCGAGCGGACTTGGCGTGGCCATCTCTGAGGTCCCGAGTTCGATTTCCGGTCGGGTCAAAGTAGAGTAAGATTTTCTTCTTTATTGTCTAGACAAGACCCTAGGGCCTGGGTGTTGTGGTGCCGTAGTTGTTTCTGATTTCTATAGCACAAGTGCTTTAGCTATTTACTTTAGGATCAGTGATCAGAGCAAAGTATGCGATGTCCAATATTTCTGGAGATCAAATAAGTATGACTAACTCGTCAAAACCATTACCTACGCATTAAGAAATCAATTGTACTATCTTCAGCTTTTTGGAGAACTAATGCAAGCTAGAATAACATCATTTTTTGACAGTTCTTTTTTGGGGATGGGATTTTTTGGGGTTTCCATAAGAAAGATAGAAACTCGTTATTACCGGCATACAGTGGCGTGCATTGGTTTTATTTCGAGGTAGGCAGTAGACACTTACTAATGTGTTTTACTGATGAAAATCACTGGTTTTCATCAATATTACACATTTGTAAGTACCTGCCGCCTACCTCATTTCATTCATCAGGTAGGCACTGCCTAATTGCCTATATGCACCGCACGCCCCTGCCGGCATATGCCATCACTCCTTTCGACTGAAGAATGTTGTTTATTAGTTTGCAGAATAGGGACATAGTGAGTGTGTGTGTGACGGTATTTGGCGTGAAAATATTATTATAAGTGAAGGACTCTCACACGGAGTGAAGACATCGCTATTCCCGTCAGCCTATGACCATCGGTGTAAACCGGTCGAAACGACAGGCAAATAAAAGGTAACATTTGTACCTGTATTATTCCCGTTTACTGATTATGCAACGCGAAAGTGTAAAAGTTATTATCCGCAGGCAAACTTATCATAGCTACACCCTACAGCAAAGGGTTGTGACAGATGCGGTCCGGCCGGCGGGCGATACGCAACTTGCAAGCAAACAAAACTGATCTGTCTTCGGGCTAAATTCATTACTGGAGGACCAGGGACGGAATAAGGAAGGCAGTAAGAGATACTCCTTAAGTGCATATTATCCTTACCTACTTACACATTTTTGTTACGAAGTTTTTCATAGTCTGTGTCATAGTCATTATCATCATGACAGTCTACTGTCTATTGCAGTCCACTGCTGGACATAAGTCTCCCAAAGAGCGCCAAAAAGCACGATCGCCCGATTTTTCTGTCACATTCATCATCATCATCATCTTAGCCTATTGCGGTCCACTGCTGGACGTAAGCGTCCCCCAAAGAGCGCAAAAGAGCACGATCTCCCGCTTTTTTCATCCATCCACTGCCAGTCAGCTTTCTAAAGTCGTCGGTCTATCGAGCTGGGGAGCGCCCTAAACACACATTCATAATGAGTCAAAAAGTTACCAGTTTTTTCTATAACTTCCTCCTTTTCAAAAGCTACTATTTGACGCTTTAAAGTGGTCATTAATATACATAATACAATGTCATTATGTAGATAGGCTTATAAGTGTATGTAGGTGCATATCTTAATTCAAAATGTCGGTGATAGGTATAATAATGCTGTCAATAATGTTATCAAATAATAATGTAAATCGAATGAGATAGTAATTTAATTACGAAATGCTAGCTGGCTCTGGATGTAAAATCTACCCCTAGATCAGTACCTGTGCTCCAAATTGGCCGCAGATCTAATCTCGAGCGATCGTCTAATTGGCCCTTGTCGTACAACAGAATAACCCCATTGTTCCCATTAATATCGAAGAAAAACCTCCACGCTTCCGTCATTGTTGCTGTTTGAAAGGGTTACGTTACGTATAATATCTCGACATAATTGAGAAAAATATCATATAAATAATTAAATTTAATAAAATTACAAAAAAGGCGAAATTTAAATAGCTGGGTATTGTTTTGTAATATTTATGCAAAGTCTAACATTTAAAATGCTGGGTATTGCTTTGTAATATTAATGTGTATGTGTGTGTATGAAAGATGAGTATTTTAAGCATATTTAAATTTCCACTTCGAGCTAGCTGGATTTTTTGAACATAATCTACCTTAAACAACCTTAAAACATCATGAAAAGTCTCAGTTTCCTCAAATTTTAACACCAAACATCACAATTCAATTGCTTAATTAATCGGCTCACTTAACCCTTAACTTACCGACGTATGCTTACAACAACGCGGGTAGGTCGTCCCGACCCCACCAAATGACACATGATGGAGCAAGCGCCATGACACTACTAGTAGCGACATCTACACTGTGTATTAACATGCCAATAACAATTTGCTGAATTGCTTTTATGTTGTTTTGGATATGAGGCCCGAAGGGAAAAGGGGTGAGTTTAGGGTTGCCGAGCCTTAGAAAGCAACACATTTCTCTGATAATATGAGTTATTTTGTTTAGCTCTAAAACAGGTAAGATTCCTATAAAAACAATACTAAAATATTGATTTAAATATTATAAGTGTTATCTCCTTAATTGTTATGTAAGTTTTAGAATGTTAAATATTTACGTTACACGAACTTACGTCGTTACGTCGTCGTCTAATGAAACAACTAGTAGCTAGTTAGTCCCAGTTTAACAATCCGTGTTTCTATTTTACACGTTTATGCCTTTCTGTCCAAAAACAATTCATAGCTTTATCTAGCGATTCCCTAATTCGATTAACCCTTCATCAAGCGAAGCCTATTGTTATTTTTCATTTTTGTTTAAATAAACGAGTTTGGTGGTATCTATTTTACCACTGGTCGTTTAAACAAGTGTCTTTTTCTTGTAGTTACCAAATTAATATGACAGTGTCATTGACAACCCTGGCCAGCCAAGTAGTAGCAAAGTCAAGGGTCGATGTGTCCCGGCGCGCCCGTTCCTATCCCGAAAATTGATAATTTTCACTTGGCCTTAACGCCGTAACATTAGTTATTCATTAAACTAGATATGATCCAGGTCCGTCAGTATTAATATTTACACCCGCTGTCCCTCTGTCCCACCGTATAATTAATTTGGGAATTGTTGGGATTGCAGTGTGCGGGTTAAATAGTGTATTAGGGACGCACAATTTCCTATTTGCTAATTAGTTTTCGTAGATTAAGATTACTGTTTATTTTGATGAGCTTAGATAGGTGAGATTTGAATAATAAATCACTATTAGTTTTTGATATTAATTATAAATACCAGTCCTGACTATAAGAGTGTGTGGTCTTTTATTGTGGTCCCAGTGATTATTAAACAATATTTAGCTATTAATGACAAAATTTTATAAATTGTTACAATTTTACAAATTTATAAACGGGAATAATTTAAAGAATTATAAATTTTTAAAGATTATTTTTAAAATGTGCAATTGGAATATTCTACAAACATGCATTTTCTGGATGATAGAGATGTTTAGGCAGCACAGTAAATAAATCACCAGAAAGGAAATTTGCCATTTTGAAAATCTTTAAATGTGACTTAGTTTCTTGTACTGCTTTATGAGTAGCTACCGAGGTTGTCTTTAGTTACCTATATTTTTAAAAATAGTTTTCTGTATCTGTAATGATTTTCTGTACACACAACATCCAATAACAAGTTACTTGTTCTCATATTTATGTTATAATAATTGGTATTTTTTGACGTATACTTTTTACTATGTACTGTATGACATTCTACATTGTTTGCCATTCTCTTTATCGTAAACGTTATATTTAGGACCAAAAAAGGAAATAGCGACCATAATCGAATATGTCACGTGCTCGGAACTACATTGTAAATTTTCCCAGAATCGAACAAGAGCCTGCCATCCTCCAGACATACTCATTTTATTTTATGTGACACTTTATTAGATTTTTTCTACCGAACAAAGGTTATGGTTTCTCAGAAGAATCTGTCATCGGGGATTTTATTAATACATAATTTGGATACTTTGTTGTGTAGGAATTCATTGCAAGTTAGCTTTCGCACGCGACCTACGGCCTACCCCGGCAGTATATTGTAAAGTTAAACGTTAACTTGTCCCGTCAATATCGGTTAAGCTGTTTTGATGATGAGTCCGAACAAACAGACAGACAATATCACAGATAATACTACACTTGTTTTTATTTCAATTGTTATAAATAACTAGCATATTTGAAGGCAGTTTAAATGCATTAAAAAAAAAAAACAAATATACAATTTAATATTACCTATCTCATCTGAAGAAGGCAGCTGGCAGCGACTGGATGCAAAGGGCGGGAGATCGTGCGCTGTGGCGCTCCATGGGGGAGGTCTATGTCCAGCAGTGGACTGCAACAGGCTGATATGATGATGATGATATGATATCTCATCTTTAACTATTTAAATTTACAAATAATATATACAATTAACCTAATCTTATATAACTACTAACAAAATAAAGAAATACATTAACCTAAAACCTAAAAAAAAACACCAAAAAAAAAAACTTATTTACTATAAAATACAAAATACATTCAAAAGGATGGCAGCATTGCCTCTCTGAATAGCGAGGCTAATCCTTTGGCTGAGGTAGCTGCCAGCCTTTTGATCAGCAGTTACTTGGGTGATGAGCCTAATGGATAGCTATTTAAATAACTAAACATAATTTTGTCATTACAGACAGACACTTTAATTTATTTGTATAAGGAGTGTCGAAACGTTCACAATTTTTTTGGGTCCACTTCATAATGTCACGGTAAAATAATGTCCAAATAACATTTTGCGATAAAGCAGGATTTATAATCATTTTTCAGCCATACTGCTGAACATAGGCCTCCCCCAGTGACTTCTAGAAGCGGCCTGCATCCGGTGGCTTCCTGGTCCCGCAACCTTTACGAGGGCGTCAAAAGGAGTTTCCAGAAGCGAACAATCAGGAGGCGTATTTTTAAGCATTCGAATTCCAATTCACAAGAATGGCATAGGAAAGGGAGGAAATTGTAAACGAATTTTAGGATTATTAGGATTACGTATGTTAATTGGAATCCGAATGCTTTGAAAATACATCTTTTGACTTTCTTTTACACTATGTTATACTTTTGTAGACTATTGGATATGTTTTACAATGCGGTTCTGTTGGTAAATTAAGATGCTAGCCTACTATTGATGTCGACTGTACAGGAATTTGACTTTGAACTAAAGATTCCTTTGCTTGCATTGTTATGTATTTGAATGTTTGCCATTGTGGTTAGGGTTTAAAAATATTTTGTAAACATTTTAGTTGTACTTTACTTTTTGGATCAGGTAAAGTTGGATGACTCAGTGGCATATTATGTTATGCTAAGCTTGGTACGATTTTGTGTAACTGTCGCATATTTAAATACACTTTTTAGCCTAACTTGTAACTAAATATTCACTTGAGTGTGTTATCAAATCATGGAAGGCTAATTTAACCTACTTATTATCGTATCGAATTGAATATTTGAACCTACGAGTATAATGTACTTAGGTATGTTTAATCTAGAATTCTAGATAATAATACTTACAAGAAACTAAAAAACTGATCTAATGATGTAGTTTTCCAAAAGAGAGAGAGAGAGAAGTTATATCTGCTGTTGTCTTCACGAATAACTCTAAAAATTTTAGTCATGTCTGTCTTGAGGTTAGTAATTAACGTCCTTGTGTTTCGAGATACCAGACAAAGTACACATTTATTGACAGCCGAATAGAATTTTAAAAATATATTTTCCTTAAAACCGAGAATAAAACCGTTGGCCGCTTCCAACCGGCCAACCTGAAAGTCACTGGGGTAGGCGTATATTCAGCAGTAGACGTCCTATGCCTGAAATGATGATGATGGCGAGAATAAAATCCAGGACCCTTTGTGTGCAACGCAAATAACCGCGCCATTACTTTAATTGGGTCGCCAGTATGGATAGTTATTCCGAATTTTAACTGTTCTTGTACAAAAAAAGAAACTTTTACTGCAACAGAGTCGCATAGAATAGATAAAGCCTCAATCTTTATCTATTCTATGCTGCTGCGACTAGTCGCAGTCACGGCAGGCTGCAGTGGCGACCGGCGGTGCGACAAAGCGCGCGGCCGCCATTAACGATACGACACGACTATAAAGTAACCTTACCGTGAGACGATGACGCGCGAGACGCCTGGAAGGAGGCTCTACTACGACACCTTGAAGCTTAAAGACCCACAGAAGGGACAAAGACTTCTCATTGTCACTTCTTAGCTGGCAAAGGCGTCGTTTTACATCTATACCTAGAGACAACATTAAAAAACGTTAAACCTACCCTACTTTATAATGAAATTTCCATGGAAAACGAGAGGACATCCGTTCTGAAAATTACTTCAAACCAATAGACCCATCATTTGCACAGTTTATTTCTACTTTATGATCCTGACATAATGAAAAGAAAATCATAGATTAACAGACATATCCAGGATGACATTTTATTAGTGTAAAATACTAAAGGCGTTGTCTATCTATACTAATGATAACAATCAACTTTGCCAATGAAACTAATAAACTATCTCAACTTCATTTTGTAAGTCTACGTTCACCATCCGCGTTCATGTTGGGAAATGTTATTGCACACTAACAAAATGAAGTTGAGATAGATAACTAATGTCTAGGGGAAAGTTGCTATCACGAGTGTATACGACCTCTTTAGTGTTTTGCACAAATAAAATTTTCAACTTATATGATAATTGTTTAACAATACAGAAAAACAGCTGAAGGTAGCTCAGCTATAAAAAGAAAAGAAAAAGAGATTGTGTTAGAAAATTGTTTACATGTCTTCTAAAATTGCTTATGAAATATAATTTAAATTTGTAAGAAAGCATGCCCAGACATTAAAGCTATAAAATAATAAGAGTGGTGAAAATTATTAGAATATTGTTCAATTTTACAATCGACCATCTACGTAACTCTTACTTTCACCATAGAGAAAGAATAATACTACGTAAAACTTTCACGGAACATAGTTACCTACTGTGTTTTACCCATCCATAAATGAAAGTACTTACATGAAGATGCGTTCTATTACCTAAATGTCTTAATATTAAGTGACTGTCTTTGCCACAGGCGGCTAGTACAAACAGAAAACGATAATTTATCAGAAGTAGAGCCGCCTTCGCCTCTAAACCTTTATGCTGCAATATTTCGCACCGTACACACATTACGCGATCATTCCGCATTATATTACCGGGCGTTCTGTTCGGTTTTTGTAAACGGGTATCGAACCCGGGCCCGTGTCGCCGGCCCACTAACCATAAATACTGGTCCGCGCTACACCGCCACTCATAACGTATCAATTGTCTTTATGGACGTTATTTTTATTATTTACGACCGACATTACCGTGTCAAGCGATTTTATCGACTACCTATTTTTTGCTTTTTCAACGTAAAAGGTGCTAGGTACTTCGGTCAAAGATGCTTGTTTGTTCCCACGGTATACTGAAGTTCAGGTAAGAATCGATTTAAGTGGAAAAATACATTTATACGTCCTCTAGCGTTCGACAAGATTAATAAAACTACTTATTAAAAAATAAACTTGTCACTTTGTCAGATATGATAAAGACCCTGATTTAGAACCGTTCGATAGAAAATTGTTAACCGATAAACGACGATTTAACGTTAGTGTCAATTATTAAAATTTATCGATTGTTAACTAATCACTGAAAATCAATTAACACTTATCTATCAGTATGTTTCGATCTCAAAATACAAGTTTGAGTTAGAGATGATTTGTTTTTTGGCATTTCAATGTAGGTCCCATAGAAAAAGTTGTTGCAAAATAATGTCCACCAGAATATTCAAAGTTATTAGTGTTTTAAGAACAGCCCTGTATTTTTACGTCAGTAAAATATATTTTAAGAAACATATTTACTATGACTCGACCGATATGCTAGCACTTCAGCACCAAAATATTTTCTTTCAAGTTAGCTAGTTCCTCGAAACAAAAAGGATAAATCAAGAAAAGTTGTTCCTCTGAAAGTTTGCTCAGCGCGGCAAAACGCCTCATGTTCCTAGCATGCCAGTTGCAAAGTGCCAAAACACGAAACTGGCACTGGCAACTATGAGTTACGCAGCGCACAAGATCATACAGGGTTGTCTGTTCCTAAAGCTAGTTTTTCCTAAGTCACAAAAATAGTGCTAACAACACACCAATTTATTGGATACTTTTCGGTCTGTAGCCAGCATCGATCACGGTGTAGGAGGGATTAAAGAGCTTTGGATTGTATTTATGAGACATGAAAACTTCAAGAGGTGAGCCTATATTTTACTGAGTCTTTAAAACTTTATGAAAGAACATGAGAATTCATGCGAAAAGTCTAAAAGATGTCATTCCGAAAAGCTGGATACCACTTATTACAGGCGCAGAACGTCCACTTCGCGAGGTCGTGACAATTAGACTACGCCCAGACTGAAAAGAGGTAAAAGGTACATTTTGCCAAAGAGACATTATGAAAAAGGTACATTTTGCGAAACACTGAGAAGTAGACGTTTTGAAAAACAGACATTGGGAGAAATCTAACTTTTCCTAAGCCCTTTTGTAAGCAGTTTTACTTTAACATTAAACTCTTTAGACGAAAACAAGTTTGAAGTGATTCTACTATAAGACATGCCATGGTAAGGCCCTAGCTAAATCTGGTCAACCCGGCATGGACTCTGTATTTACCGGCGTTTACTGGTTAAAACTGGATATATCCGGCTGTCGCAGCCCTAAACCGGATAATTTCTAGCGAATCCCTCACGTGTCGTGCGTCTTCCGGCTGCTTGATATTCGCGCCACTCGCAGAGGTGATTGTGCTGTTTCACCTTTTATATTTATTGCCGATAAATAAAAATATGTTATGTTTACCTATTTACATGAATACCGATCGCTCCGTAGATCTGAGGCCTATTTCTTGAAAGTTAAAATAGTAAGATGAAAAACAGTACCCTCGCAAACTAAAAAAATGCCAGAAGAGTTTGTAATGCGACTGAAAAATGAACATACCAAAATCTGTTTTGTTGTGTTTAATTTTCAGTGGCATTACGAACTTTTTGATAAATCGTTGACATACTAAAATTAAACGACAATACCGGTTTTGATATTTAATTAATAAGACCGGATCGAAACTAGATTTTTACTGCTTCTAAATTACGGGAATACGGACTCTAATCTTGAACCGTATAGCGGAAAACCCAAATTGGATTCAAGAGTTGACCATACCGAAACAAAATTTGAACAAAATTGCAACATGTTACTTACGTATTCAGCGTTTGCAACACACTGGCCCCCTGATAATGAGCTAATAATAAGTCCAGAGACATCCCTCCATCTTGGAGGGGGAAGGGGGATCCTCAGAGGGTATTTATTGGCGGTAATTAAAAAGAAAACAGACAAAACGCCCACGGCGATCGGAATGTGCTTAGAACACTAATGTTTAGGGATGGGACAAATATAATATTATAGGCATAAGTATCGATAGATTACGAAGATTAGCTCTCAGCACTTTAAGGTGTGATAGACAAGAGTTATTATAACTGGATGATTGTAATTTGGTTTCTATAATTTTTTGGACATTAGTGTTTATGTAACCTACCCTGGAAATCAATGCGATGAAAATATGCAGTATTTTAGGTTTCTTCATGTTAGCTAAATAATTAAAGAATCTAAGTATGCACAGCACAGCGTGAATTGATATCGATTTGATTGTTTTGTTTATCAGTCGCAACCACAGAAATATATCGAGAGTCGCAACATTTTTAAAATTTCGTAAGCTTCATCGATAAAATCTTGGTTGAGGCGAGGCATGTGCCCTACTGTAGGTCATTTGGCTTACTTTACTTCTCATCGATAAAAACATGTCCCAGCACTAGTCCGCGGTAACTGGGATCGCTTTGATAGGAGCTTATCAGTCGGCAGCGGCCGCTATCTTGCAGATAACAACTCGCGGGTATAGCCTTATTTATAGAACCTTCTTTGTTTCGCATTCACAGTCAACTTCCTACTATTTGCTTCTTTGCGTTGATAACAAAGTTTTTTTTAATGAAAATAAAAGAAAAGATACCTATAGAATACTATAGATAGATTATCCAAAGTTGAGAAATCTGATGAAATAAACATCGCTTCACACCTTTTAAAATGGCTTTTTCTTTAAAAACAAATACAGACTGCATTAGAAAATGCCCCATAAGTACATAGATTTATATTATATGTACAAAACATTAGGACACTCCTTAAAACCACGTGATAACTGCACAGCAACTTTTATTGTGGGAACAAATTAAAAATCGATTTATTTTTATATTCATTAAAATCAATCAATCATTAATCATTTTGAAATGAAATTCTTTATTCTGTATATAAGGTGTAACTTATCAGTTAACTCTTTTCTAGGGGATGATTCTACTGCTTAAATAGAACATTTTTTTCTATGGGACCAACTTCAAGATCGCAAAACAAAAAACCATTTCCCCATACAAAACGGCAGACCAGCTGATATCAGTTTTTATGGAGATATGAATTATTTTTTTACGATTCCGAAGTTGGTCTCATACAAAATGTTGTTTTATTTAAGCAGTAGAACCATCTCCTAGAAAATAATTACCTGATACGTTTACATCTTTTATAGCCCCTTTTCCGGGCACTTATACACGTCCCAAAATATAACTTAGCCCTACCACCGCTTCGGGACTACATATCGACTGATTATGAGAAGAAGCGTCGCAACAAACTCAGTCACCTTTGAATTGAATTGAACTTGAATCATCTCGCTCAGTTTGCGCACACATGTGTGACGGGGCTATTGTTATTCAATTTTTTCTCCGAGCATACGGGCTAAGAATAGCGCGTTAGTTTGTACCTACCTAATCTCGAACATTTTTTTACTAGGCTTTAAAAAGTGTCCTATTTTTGGCACACTCTTTATGAGTAGAAAGGTCTACTAATATTGGTGATGCGTAGTAAGGTTTTGTATGAAGCTGTAACTCTGTAACCGTGAAAATACGTGAACTCCATAAATAAATGGCATTTCTTGTAAAAACCAAAAGAAAAATAAAAGAAACCGCTGAATCTTTTACAGAACCGAAGTGTTTCCCAACGACACGTTCCACATTAGTAGCAATGAAAATAAAAAGACACGAGTAAATGTAAATCTCATAAAACGCCAGGTTGCGGTTAGTGTCGCCATTACAAAAAATAAAGTGTCCCATCAAAGGGCAGCGCGCCACGTAGCAGCACCAGTCTTGGACATAGATCGTTGGAGATTTTTTGACACAGCACAGCATTCAAGTATTTTTATTGAATGAAAGTGACATAATGAATTATCAGTCGTTTTGGAGCCGCAAAAGTGACATTCATCTGCTCAATTTTTTTAGTTAGGTTCCTAAAATTAATTCAGTAACAAGTATTAACTCTTTCATGCAAATCTTGAGTCATTCATACTCTGTGTTTGTAAGCACATTCTGAAATCAGATTTAGGATTACCACATTTTCATAAAATGTTAATCCATATGAACTATGACTTGTATTTTTTTTTATTTGGCGACAAACGACATACGGCATTTGACAATCGATGGTTAGTCATACAACGAATGTGGTTAGTAAGTTAAGACTAGATTGACAACCAAATTATATACACAATATACTACATGATAAAATGTATTATTTACAATCCTAGATTCATTTCATTTTATATTTAACTTATTGAATGGCAGGCCCACACAAAAAATAGTGTTTTGTGTTTCTGAGGGGTTACAGCCTAGCCTTGTAGTGGCAGCCTAAAACTTATTTTCTATTTTGAGTACATCTAGTGACCATCATTGGTGAACTCACGTTTCTCGGGGCCCATTTGTAATCCGGGGCGCGCGCGCAACGACACCCCGGGGCCCCGGGCGGGGCGCGGGTATTTGTGTTTTATTGATATTTTAGCGGCGGAATGATTTTCGTAGCGACTCCACGACTCTCGCGGGGTGCGACCGTTAGTATTGATGGCCGGTGGTGACGGACTTAGGCTATTGAAAAAAAAAAAACGTTTTTACCATGGATATTTTTTTTTGTGTGTTTCAATAAACCGAAGAAGTATAGGTTATAAATATTTTTTGAAGGAATGAATAAAGATTTTCAAAATTAATTGTGCTATGTTATAGCGTTCCGCATCATTTTTGAATCTTATCTTTTTTTAAATTTTTAATTTAACTGTAAACCTGGTAGATGAATAGTGTCGTTCCTAAAAAAATATTGCACTAAAATGTCTTATTTGTGTGTATTAATTATCAAATATAAGATTTTGTTTATGTTAGACATAGACCATGATAAATATCTCAAACCTAGGAATCAGAAAGTGTTCAGGCAAGAATAGAAAAACATTTATTAAGATCTAGGCAAACAATATTATTACAGAAAATAAAATAAAAGATTAAGACAACCTTAACCCTTTATTTAAAATTTTTACATGTCTATGAGTAGACATAAATAGGCAAAACTATTCTTATTAACTTATCAGATAATTATGCGTCTCATATTTTTTAATTCGAGATTTTGAGCTTCTGAATGCATGCTTGTGCTCCTCGCACGGGACATCGCCGCTACAGGGCCGCCTCAGGTCGCGTACGTCATTGGAACGTAATGGCGGCACTATTGCTTCCCCAAAACACGGTTATGATTGGCCGACTTTACGATTATCGCTCTCATTGCAAATTTATCGAGACGTTTTGCTTTGATACTCATGAAATGGATTGGGGACTTAAGGATAATATTTAAAAGCAGGTCAGGTGTGAGCGGTCACTGCTGTTTATCCTGTATTGTCGATGGTAGTAAGGAAAATTCGGAAAAATCTAGAAGAAAAGCGGTAAAATAGTAATTGTCAATTTTCAATGGGAATTCACTTTAGTATGGTACGAAGTACATCGGTTCATCTAGTCAAAAATAAAAGAATATGTCCTGTTAAAGTCAAATGATTAATCATTGCTAATGACACTTTTCATCAACAATCCATTGATTTGGCTCCCCACGACTAGTCGTTTTTATTGTAACGAAGTTGCAAAAACGGTAGGTAATGAAGTAGTAAAAACTGACAGTTCTTGACAGTTCTGTAGTGTAACAATAAAATATTAAAAAACCGGTCAAGTGTGAGTCTAGTCAATTTAAATTAAATACCTAGAACTCTAACTCTTCGTGCGTGAATTGGACGTGGTTTACTTTAAAATTAATGCTATAGATATAATTAGATAATTAAACTTGACATACCCTTAGATACCTACTATCAATGTCCAAAACACTTACCCGATCGAACCTACCAATCCACGGCGGCGCTTTTTCGCGATAAACCGAGCGCGTCTATCAGCTGATCTACGCCGGCGCGCACGCATAAATCGGCAGCGCGCGCGTAAAGTAAGGCCCGTGTCTACAAGGATGCACACTCAGCGAGAGATAGCGCGACAACCGGCTTATCTGCGCGGTGACAAATACCGGCGGGAGGGCAAGCGCTGTTCGCTCAAACAATGTGCGGTGTACACTGTGTTCCTGATAATGGACCCATGAGAAAGTCTGCTTTCTACTTTAGCTGTTTTCTAAGCTCACTGCTATGTTCACATAGCAAGGAAGAACTTAGTACTGATAGGATAAACATATTTTAGAATCGAGAACACTTAAAAGCAAGCGCAGCTTATGATGTCCACACACAAGGAGGAGACTGGACAGGCGACCTGGTAAAGGTTGCAGGACGCTGCTGGATACACGGTGACAAATACCGGCGGGAGCAAGCAAGGAAGACTGAGTGCTGATAGGGCAGAAAGATTCTAGAATCAAGGCAGCGTAACGGCAAGCGCAGCATAAAACGTCCACAAGGTGGACAGACGACCTGCTAAAGGTTGAATGAAGCCGCTGGATGCAAGCCGCTGCCGGCAAATCTGGAAGTCACTGGGGGAGGCCTATGTTCAGCACTGGACGTCCTACGGCTGAAATGATAATGATGGGGATGAGAGCTTACTGGCTCAGACTGAGATTAGTAAATGCTTTCTATCAATTTTACATAAAAATTGGGGTAGAGTTGATAGAGTCTGTGGGTTATTTGAATTTTCAGCCCATTTTGATTTAATGGAGTTTTTAAAGTCCATTTATCTTTGGTTGGCGAAAACTGTAAATAAACAAAGCATGGGTTCTAAAAGATACAGTCTACTATTGATAGCATATAATAAATTAGAAAGAAATGCAAGATTATTTACAATATTCGCTAAGAAAGGATTTTACGGATTTTTAATAATACCTTAGAAACGTGATGTAATAGTTAATTATGAAACCTATATTTTAATATTGTTTCAGCAATATTTGTCGTGTGTACAATTCAATAGGCGTCAGAAATAAAGTACAGCCTCATGATTTTGTCACCGTTTTATTTTTTACCTGCTCTTACATTGCTTCTTTTGCTCAACACTTTCCTTTCCATTAATACACCAGCCAGCAATGTGTATCAATTTTCAAAGGTTACAGTTAAGGTGACATTGTGATCCAAGGAGCTTGGTGCGGGCAATGTTATCGAATTACGATTTACAGGCCCGAGGATATCTGTTGAAGCTCATGTCGGGTTAGTATTTTTTATCTTTTGCCCAAAGTATTGTTTCGCAAGTTATGCTTTGTGAATCGTGGGAGGATGTGTTTGTGTCCCGGGTGATTCCCTTTGATTTACCATGACTTTGAGCTCGATTTATGTTTTGAGAGACTCAAAGAGAAATGTCGTGACAATTATTATTTGCGTATTGAGTGAGATTATGTTTCATTTGTTAGTGGAATATAAACTATAGTACCAGAATAGGGTAAGTATTGAAGTAGTAATAATGTTTGCGCCTCGTAAATCGTCATTTATTGAATTTACTATTGCTAAGTTAATTTTGTGTTAGGAATAGTCAATTATGGGCTGCATAATCTACTTTTTCGATAGTAATTAGGTACTCATATTTGGCGTCGTTTGAACATAGTATTGTTTAATTCTCATTCAAGAGGTGTATATTGATTAGTTAATTTCTGCCTCTGATTTTTGTGCGTCAATCAATCGACTTTAACATTATTTTTGACAGTAACTTGAAAATAAAGTTTCATCGTAATTCAGATTGGTGATCTATTTATTTAGCTCTAGGTGTCAGTTCATGAATCAGACGCTCTTAAAACCAATACGTTCAAACCACTAAGCCATCGAGTATCAAACACATCCAACAGTTATTATTTTCCCATATATTTCTATCGTGTATGGAAACCAAATTAGATTACAAGTGGCTGTAATACTATTTTCACCATTTCACTCTGCGGAGCGACAGTAAATTGGCGTGTTTATTGTTATTAGATCAGGGGTTCGATTATCAGCGGGGTTCGTGGCCAAAATGCAAACTTATGTTACCATACAAAAATGAGTGGATATAATAGTAATGCAATGAGATGACATCTATATCTATACTAATATTATAAAGAGGAAAGATTTGTACCTATTTTTGTATGTTTGTAATGAATAGGCTCAAAAAGTACTGGGCCGATTTAAAAAAATCTTTCACCAATAGAATGCTACATTCTTCCAATTTGCCATAGGCTACATTTCATTTTGAAAAAAAATAGGGATCCTTGGTAAAATTTGAACAATGTAACCGAAGGTGTAGAAAAAAGAGTCTTAAAATGTCTTTCGTCGAATGCGCTGCCGAAACTATTAGCGATAATTGTCTACCCCGTGCGAAGCCGGGACGGGCTGCTAGTAATAAATAAAATCCTGCTTCCTGTGTTGATATATTTTTTTACAACTAAACAATGAAAGAAGCTGGATGCAGGCCGCTTCAAACCGGCCGACCTGGAAGTCACTGGGGAAGGCTTATGCTCAGCAGTGGACGTCTGACTGAAATGATGATGATGATGAGACAATACACTCTAGTAAAAAATATTAACATAGTGCTTATATAAATCTAAATTGATTGAAAAAGAGGTCAAACAAAATTGGGTTTTTCGCAATTAAGAAGATGCAAAAAACATCACACGTTTTTTTTAATTAATGGACCGGACTTATACCTGGGTAGAGCAGATTTGGGATGTTGACACCATTCTTAAATAATTTTAAACATTATTTATTAAAACCAACACCCTATTTTAGGCCTAATAAACTAGCTCAATATTATTTAACAGAAAAATCTGCCTTTTGATTGCTTTAAAATCAATAAAAAGTTAGATACGGTTAGACGAACAGTGACATCATAGTTCGATATACCCCCCCTTCAAACAAATTAACTATATGGAAGAGATGCGTTTTGACAGCTCTAAAAAAGTATGTCAATCGATTGGTGGTTTTAACTTGCCAATTATCTATGAAATCATGAAACGTATCCAATGAAACAAAGATTTAGTCTAGTTCTAAAAACACAAGACTCCAAATTGGTTTGATTCCTCGCGAGGTCCATTCCAATAACAAAGTGTCGTAATTAGTCAATAGGGGAGGACAGGCACTCCTAACAAGTTATTCGGGAGTGCCATTCCAGCCGTGTTTATTATCCCTGTTGTCCCCTGCTAATTTATTGGGCCCTTCGCGCCCTGGCCCTTAGATGGATCACCTAATTTAACATTAAGGTGCTTAGTTCCTTGTTGAGGTGGACAACCATATTTCTTCCTCTCAGACGGGGTAAGAAAGTAGGTAATAAGTCTAGCTGTTATAGGTTCAGAGGGAGTTGTTGGAGCGTAAGTTCTATGAACGAGTATAGGTTGGTATTGATTGGAATAATTTAACTCACAATTTGAGCCGAAACCGAGAAAAAAAAAGAATTGTACATAAAATTGGCCTATACCTTTATTTGCAATAAAAAGGGTTATACGAGTCTTGTATTTATTTCGGTCTCCTCTACAAAAGAGCTTTGAAAAAATAGGTTAAAAAAAATAAAATTATGGTTGTATGAAGGCGAAAATTATCTACATCTGAAAGATGTTTTTTAATCAGACGATTTACATTTTGTATGCAACGACTGTCATCAAGTGACATTGCAATCCCTGGTTAATTATACGTAAACCTTTAATTGTTTCTTCTATATTTTCGGAACTCGACAATGTGCATGTTCCTCACGCACACGTTACCTTTCGATATTTGTCGCGTAAATTGGCTAGGTCCTCCGTCTTGCTCTTCGGCCCCCCGGGGCTTGGTCCTTCCAAGTAATTACCGCTCTTTCTCTCACAGGCCTGTAAATAACGAGTATTTATGTCGATGATCTTGTCATTTGAGGTATTGTACATGTTTTGTTTTTATTTAAAAATGTTATACCTTTTAAGGTTGCGTTTCTGTATTTGGCCTAGGTACTTGTAAAAACTTTAGAAATCTAGATTTTTAACCGGCTTGATTTGTCAGGTTTAAAAATGATATTTTCATAATTTATCGCAGGTTTAGTGTAAATCTTGATTCAAAAACCTAATCAGTTTTGGAGGCGGTGCGGCTGAGATTGAGAGTATTAATTAAAGTCTTCATTCGTATAGACTCCGAAATAACGATTCTTTACTTTTAAAACCGGCTGCCCTGCTTTTTTATGCTATAAAGTACAAAAAGTTTAAGGTATACAGTTTTTTATGAAAATAATATATAATTTGCATATTTTTAGCTTTTTCTTAAAGTAGGTTTTTGTTTTTAAAGTTACAAACAGCTACAATTCAAAGAACTGATTAAAAAGTTACTTTTCTACTACTATAAAGATCCAAAGCGATACAAAATATTCCAAAATGTTTGATAACTTTCAAGTGCGATGTGTTTCCATTGCAGCGTTTGGATGGGCGGCGCGAGGTTCCGTTGAGACTCGCTGAGAGCCGTATCATTAATTACAGCAAAGTTTCGGTCGCAGGACAACGCCATAATTATTCATCGATGCTTCAGGGCTGACTACTTTGTAAGAAAGTTTAATTGGCATCTTTGAAAATATAAATTTATCGAGGGCTTGGAAATTGGAATCCAAAATATGAGATTCGGACCAAAGAAAATATAACTACTACGTTTAAATTTGGGCCTGGAGATTTGAGTCAAAAGTAAATTTAGATAAAGTCCTATTTTTGTAAGTAGTTAACTTTTACAACCGTTGATTCTACTGCTGAAATAAATAAAAAACAGTGATTGAAACAAACAACATCGAAATCTCAAATAGTTTTATCTTCATTAACAGCTGATCGGTGAGGGATAATCTTTTTTAGGATTTCGATGCTAATAATAATATTGTTGTATTTGAATGATAGAATAACTCCGTAATGGTAAACTAATTAATAAAATACAATGATCCTGAAATCATTGATGTAAAAAGTAAAGATACGGCTGACAGAACAAATCGCCTTGCATTTCCTCCATACATGACACACTAACCCCATCTGTTAGACTTTGATGTCAACTGTCAAATAGCATCATAGAGTAACCACAAAATTACCCCTAAGTAACCTTGTAAGAGCGGCTTATAACGAAGGAACTAAGAAAAAAGTTTTTATTTCACAGATGTTATATTTAAAGTAGTCTCAGAGTAAATATAACTTTTTGCTGTTTCAAATTAAATACGTCAACATAAATTAAGGTAAAATAATATAATCTTTATTTGCTTAAACACGGTATGCATAGGTTTTTTCAAATGAACGTACCAAGCATGTTTAGCCAACACGAGGCATGCAAATTAAAAATAAATTGAACTAAAATTAAATATATAATTAATCTAAAATTGTATTAAATTAAATTAGGTATGACTGACATCTGTCAGACATATCATAATTATGTTGAAATTAATATTTATTATTTAAAAAACTTCTTTATGGTATGTGAGATTAGCCACTTATTCAATTTTGGTTTAAATTGATTATTATTTAATGTTTTGAATTCATTAGTAGGTATATTATTGAAGATTTTTTTATACTCATTGTCATGCAGCTTTTTTTATACTGCATTGTTATTGAAGTTTTTAGTAGAACCAGGATATTTTGATTGTGTTCCGTGGATAAATGTCAAATGCCCTATTAAAAATATGCATTATTTGAATTACAAATACACATGTTTCAAATATATACAGGGACGTCAATGTTAGTAATTGCAACTTTGCAAATAGAGGACGACATGATGTTCGTGGACCACCGCATATTGCTCTTATGCATCTTTTTTGGGCAATAAAAGCTCTATTTATATTAAGTAGTATCACATCAGTAAACTGTAGCGTAATTTAGAACCTACAATGCATGATAGGTAGCAATCGCAGTTTTTGTTACAGATCTTACCTGCTTTAAAGCATAAATAAACTTATTGACTCTGTAAGGATAGGTCCAGATCTGGCGAATGCGCCGCGAATGCACAGGACGCGCGCAGCGCGCGGTTTGCCCGCGAGCTGCACGCGATCCGTTACTGCAACAGATTGGTGCGCCTCTTTAGCGCAACTCATGCAAGGCTTGTACAGTGCGCGCGTGCAGTTCTGGTTCACGTTCGAGCCAGATTAATGGTCGCGATCGCGCAGCTCTCGCGCTGCGCCTGCTGTACAAAAATTATCTATATGCATTTTCCAATTTACGTCTTGGTCTATAGTTAAACCTAGGAACTTCGTTTGTTTTACTTCGTTAATTTTCGTGTCTTTAAAATGAATATCAATATTAATATTTTTGTTTCTGTTTAATTGTATGTAAGTAATTAGTAAATACTTTAACATCAACATTACTTTTAAATAAAACTATACTTTTCTTATAAGTTGTAATGACGACCAATCTATATATATAATTGAAGATATAAAACAAAAAACAAATTCTCTCTTTTCTCTTGAAATGAAACAAAAGGTATGATTCCGAATTCAGCAGCACGCAGTAGTGCTGGTCCCCATATTTTCTCTATGAGTTTATATAAGATTACATCGACAACCATCTAGTGTAGTAGTTCGCGCTCCGCACTACAATGCCTTGCCCTTGCGGGTTCGACTCCCGCGAAGTGCAAATGTTAGTGTGATGAGCTGCCACGAGCATTTGCACTTAAATCATGTATGTTTATAAATGTATTTAAGTAGTTTATAAATATTTTTAAGTATGTTTATTATTTTTATCTAGTGGCAATAGCACAAGATTTGCTTAGTTTGGGGCTAGATAATTGGTTGTTTTTGGATACAATTTATTTTTATAAGTATACGGAATCATACCTTAAAACTTTTCTGAAAAAACTTTATCATATAATTTATATATATTTATTAATTACATTTCACTGTCCATCGAATAAAACTTTTTTTTTTTACTTATGCCTTTTGTTATTTTTGACATGTTTTAATTTTTTGACTCATAGTGCTTTATCATGTAAACTTAAATTATGTATTCAATAAATCATCATAAAATAAAATATTTATATTACATCGCATGTACTTGACTGCATTCAGTGCACTGTGAGCACTATTATGGCTATACTATAACAATACAACAAATTCACGCCGCTACAAAGTTGTATCGGTTTTGCACGGTAAATATGGCGTTGCTTCGTAAAATTGACAAAGAAGTTGGAAAATTGTTAAAGTAATGTAAATAAGTTTAGTGTTTATCAAATATGCGGCTTATTGGTGAGAAGTAATATTAGAATTTGTTTTAATGACCTTTCTGTCGTAATTTATGCAACCTTTCAGTGAACATCTAGGCATTTATATTTTTTCATACAAATGTCAGATCCCGATGACCGCCGACCACTGACTACGTCACATCGGCCTCGGTCGGGTCATTTTCGGGTCTCTTTAGGTCCAACACCCAGACGTGTGGTCCGCCCTGTCCTTACGAAGTAATATATAAGTCAATGCCTGAAATACATAAATATTTATGCATAATAAATATTGCAAAAATTTAAGATACTAAGTAAATTCAAAATTCATCATTAATTTCCATTTTTAAGTCGGAGCGTTAGCAAAACCCATCAATTAAGCAAAACGGTCACGCAATAGGCCAACAGAGTCCAATATTACTTAGGTTGCGACTGATGTACGGTCTTTAAAAGTCATTTAGGTGACAGCCCTATCATTAAGCATTCAGTGTCAAGAGTGACCGTTCGTAAATTATTTGTTCAAATTTAGAACGGGATCGCTTAAACGTTTCGGGGCATCAATAAGTAATACACGTCCAGTTTACTTTGGTCTGTGCTACCTCCTTCATGTGGTGTATGTGAGGGTGTTTCTGAGGGGTCTGGTGGTCGTTGAGAGGTCAATCTTGAGTGGTGGACTCGTAATGGTGGATTGCAATTACTTGCCGGCCAGTGACAAATGTTTATGTGTTTGTCACTCGGACACGGGATGATGTAGCTTTTGTTTCGTACCTGCCGGGGGTTCGCCGAATCGGTTGAACGACCAGTCGCAAGATCGATGGTGTCGAGGAGTTAATTGCGGGGGAATCGATTTAATAATCCTTTGTCGATGTTTTGTGACGGTATACTCTTTTTTCTTTTGTTGATTTTCTTGATTCTTCTTTTGTTATTGCTCTTACTTTTGAATACAGAAAGATTTACACTTGCACATCTTTTTTTAAATCTAAGCCAAGCTTGTCATTTGATGTCCGTACATAATTAAATTAGAACGTAAATTCAAAAGGTACACGTGCTGTTGGGATTGTTGGTACGTTGGGAACCCACGACCAATGGATGCGAGGCACGAATCCGACCACAGAGCTATTACCGCTATATCAATCGCAGATTAAAAGCTGAAACACCATGCTACACATAACATAACCTGAAAAATCATGTTTGAAATAGGCATAAATAAAAAAGCTTTAAAAACATGAAATAATATTAGATGTTTCATATACCTAAACTAGCGCTAGCTCGATGTAAATGTATGGATAGAGAATAAACTCCACAATGTTGCTTCCACAGTAAAATTTGTTGTGTAATGAGCAGTTGATTCCGTAGTTTCAAGGAGTTTACTATATCTTTTGTTAACCCTGTAATACAATACACTTACCCGATTCCGTATCTTGCAAAAGCAATGCGATACCTAAAATTGAACATCAGACTTTAAAATCTCAAATTGCCAGCAAAAAACAAAAACAAAGCATTCTACGTCATTGCAGTCAATCCATTTTGACAGAAGCATCAATCGGGCGATGACTGCGCGTTTATTGCTGATTGCTAATTTTTAGGGAATAATGCCGCCGGTAAAGTCATAAATGTATTCTCACTTTCATGTCGTAGTGCCTCAGAAAGACGCATTCTAGTTAATTTGTTTCCTCCCAAGCTCGTAACGTCCGATCATTTCTTTGCACTCGTTTCCTCCGTCCCTTCTGAGCTCATGTGTGACGTCACAGCGCACGCGTCTCGTCTCGGTAATGAAGATACTATTGGAACTATAGTTAGAACTGGAAGAGACTGGCAGGAATGAAAATAAGTTATTGAATTGAAAGTAATCAAAAATTAAAAGAGGACGAAAGCCATGAAGTGTTGTTGCGTAGCGGCCCTCATAAACATTTAAATAAGTACTACTTATCCATTTAAACTAATACTATTCAACTAGGACATATATTAAATTATTGACCTAATTAGAGACTTCTCTAATGTACGAGGGTCAGAATCGGGACTGTTACTCAATCACTTATAGAAAATGAAATAGGTTTCTTTTATGTTATTTTTTGATTACCAGTAAAAAGTGAATCAACTCACTACAACCTTGTCCTTCCTTATATGTATAGAGTTTGATGTCAAACAAGGTTCCTTACGTAGGTACAACGACGGTACCACAAGGCTCAAGCAAGAAAAAGATGGCAGGCACCCGTTGTATGGACATATACCTTCGCCCCCACGTCTAAAGAGTCGCCGCAGCTTTATGCGTAACACCGAACCACTTAGCGTGGACCCACCTAAGGCCAGAGAACAGCTGTGGTCAGATAAATTCGCCCCCAACAACCCATTCATCCCCACAGCTGAGAAGCTGCCGCCAGGTCACAATCTTCCCTGGCCTATTTGGAAGGCGTTAAACAGACTTCGTTCAGGTGTAGGCAGGTGCAATGAACTCAAGAAAAGGTGGGGCTTCATTGAGGACGACACGTGCGAGTGTGGCGCCTTATAGTCTATGCCACACTTAATGTCGTGCCCTACCTCTCCTGCCACCTGCACGCAAGAGGACCTTTACAACGCCAAACAGAAGGCCATTGATGTTGCCACTTTTTGGGCGCAGAGAATTTAGTTGCCATTGACTCGAGAAGAAGAAGAAGAAGACAACACCCAGACCCGAGCCAATATAGAAAAGTTCGTTTTCTACATTGACCTGACCGGGGATCGAACCCGGAACCTCAGAGATGGCGGTGCCATTTAAAGTCCGGCGTGCTCGCCTCTCGGCTACGGAGGTCGTCGAAGATATAGTCTAAGGTTGCTTACATAGAGTAAGGGTTTATTGTCGTTTCTGGTATACCTAGAGCACTGTTAAGGGGACGACGGACACTGGTTAATTACGTGCGATAGTCGGAGCTGCGAGAATGATTACTGCCTGAACGTCTTCGCTGGACCCTGCGCGGTGGCCACTAAACCAGCGTGGTCTATAAATCATATTTAATTTTGTCTTTAATTTGGTCTATAGCTCTCTCTAAAAAGGGTAGAGATAAATATTGTTTTAGGGTAAAACAATATTTATCTCTGCCCTTTTTAATTCTTTATGAGTAATTTAATACCCTATCTGTATAATATGTATTTTTACCCCTAATTATTTCTTTATTATTGAATTCTCGAAAACCTACACTCACCAGGTGGTCCCAACTAACTGTAGCTTGGGTAGAGATAGTAAATAGAGCTGCATAACACAAAAACATTCACGAATAACAATTTTATATTCAAATACACTTCTTTAAAAATATTCAAATCCTTTCAACATTCAATAGCCACAAAGCAAGCAAAATTTGTATTATGACAAAATAGATCGATATGGTAATATATTTTCAACACAGTTGCTCGTAAATTGACTCTTATAGCACAGTTTTTAGTTTCATAATTCATCATATTACGCACTTGTGCTATAATAATATTATCGCACTAGTGCGGTAATGCAAACTTTTTTTTAAAAATCCAGCAAAAGTTTATGTCTAAGAACATTGAATATTTTACCAATATTAAATTATATTAGGTTTAATATGACAAATAAATATTTCATTTTAACAAATTGTATATTAATTAACACAAATTAACTTAACTATCATTTTTAGAAACATTAATTTATAGTTTATTTTAATTTTTAAATTGCTGCTACTCCGGCTGAACAGTCAGTTTTTCCTGTGCCATTATTGTACCTGCGCGCGCATCGAAATTGCAAAAAAACAAAACTTACTGGTACCATTTTCCCTAAATATTTGGTAAAATTGTTGCTGTGTGGTTAATTACTATAAAAAATGTCTACTAAATAGTGAAAACGAGTAAAATGTTATTCAACCCCGTCGGAAATACTTATCGAGGCACGAAACGCAAGTGATAGCCTGTTGCCGCCAAAACTTAGAGATAAACAGCAAAAACGCAGAAGGCATTTTAGATTTTAGTTTGTTTTTTTCCTCGCAATTGTGTTGAAAAACGTCGTATGGAACTCGTGTGCATTGATTATTAAACACTCGGCTTCCTTACCGCGCTCGCCTGCGGCTCGCGCTTACAATAATGCCTAGTGTGTAATGATCAACCAAGCACACTTGTATCACCTATCAAGCTTCAATTGCCCCACCGGTTGGATCGCATAATAGATTTTTTATTGTGTCTCTTGACCTTGGCCTGACAGGTGTACTATTACTTAATTTTATACGATAGCCAAGACTCGGATTCATATTTTTTTCACATAGCTTACTCCTTGCAGAATTCAAACCTGCGAGCGAAAGCTGTTTTTGTAGTCTCGAGCCCCAATCACTTCGCAAAGACGGTAGTTTGAAATACTTACCTCACAATAGTAATAAAAATTGTGAAAAGGGCAAAACACTCTTAACAAAACACACGCTACCAGTGTCTTAAATTTTCAAACATCTTCCACAAGTTTAGTGGCCCGACAAAAACCACACGTCCTCGGTAATGTCATTCGGCAGTCGGCACAACTAGTTTATGGACGTCCAAACCAACACAAACACAACAACATACAACATACGTGCGAGGCGATTATTTCGCAAGCACTGTCCTGTTTATGGGGTGGCCGCAATAGGCCGAAAGATGTTTCGGCTTATTTCGGCCCGTCGCTAACGACACTTGGTCGCGTGATTACACAGTAAACTAGCTTGGTTTGGCAGAATCATTATCGTGTTTTGTTTTATTTTCCTCCTTCTATCACTTTGACGACATGCAATCGTTTCGTGTTTGTTTTTTTACGATCGCCGGACAGTTCTACAAGTAGGTATATAACGTGACTTTACGATGATTTAAAACATGAATTCACCTAAAAGCTGATGTTTGACAAGTGGCAATTGCTCCGTAGCGATATCGGAATTCGTCATCATCAAGTCTTGATTAGTAGCATTTGTCAATCCCATACATTTTATTATTTTCGAACTTTGTGTTGCTACGGCTTTTGTTCTTGGCCGCTTTTGGTTTCACCTGATAAGACCGATGTTCTTAGCAGCATTTTGACGAATCGAATGCATAAAAAATATACAGTCAGCGCAGTGGCACACTGGCTAATCTAGCTATTGCGCCTTTTAGCTTCCTTGATCGGTGATTTGCATCGCGTTTTAACTCCTGCGATCCATCCATCCGCGGCTGACTTGGCGACTCTAGCTTGTTTTTGCGATTTGCTAATTGCAATTGCGTTTAAATCATCGCTGAAAGTGGCAGTGTGCGCGCGCTTTTAAAAACTTAAGTTTGTGTTTCAACCTTATTTTTGGTAGCCATGTTAAACTTAAGATTTAAGATCCTCAAAATAAAATATAGGTTGCTAGTTGAACATACAAAAGCTTGTAAAGTGAAGAAGCTACGAGCTTTAACAGACATGTAAGTGCTCGTGCAGTTATGTGTAAATAATAAACAGTAGTATTTTTTACTTTGGTTTACATTTATGTATATTTAGAAAAATATTAACAAAACGCGCTATGGGATTGCAGTTCGTTTTCTGCACCTTCTTTTTGTTGAATTATTTGTTTCTATTCCATTGAGGTATTATGTACTAGCGTACTAGAGAAAACATCTCGAACTAAATGTTTCAGCCAAGCATTGTAGTCCAGTCAGCAGGACTACAAAGCTTCAGTCAGTGTCAATAATTGAAGTTGTCAAAACTGCTTCTTTATTGTTCACCGTTCAAACTTAGTACGCTAGTACATTATACCTCAATGTTCTATTCTTTATTTTTAAAAAGCATCTCTCATAATTAATTTTGCCAATGCGGACTGACATAACGCGACATACATTTGCTATTCTTGGGCAAATGTACAGACAACAGCTCGTCAACCTATCACAAAACGCAACATTTTCTCAATTGATATTGATCTTTATGTGTTAGACTTAAAGTCGAAAATCAGTTGGATGACCTTTAACTTTTTGGGTAGGTTGACCTGCCGTTGTCTGTACAATAATTTTATGAAAGTTCACTATATTTCGTGTGAGTGTGTCTCCTGAATAATTTGGTTTTAGAAATTATTGATTCATTTATTCTTCCAGCGTTTCAGCGTCACTGGTTCGCGTCAAATCCGGCAGAGCGGCGCTAGCGTCGCGTCATGTGATGGCAGCCGCGTCATTTCCGCTTCCGGTGGCAGCGTAGGATGCAGTCAAACCGAGCGTGGTCGCGTTGGGGTGAATCGGATCATGAGGTTTATTTAGCTGAAATAGTTTTGCAAACTAATCGACCATTGTATCAGGCGGCTGATGGGAATGGGGCACTGAAATAAAAGAAAAATAAGATGTTTACATTATTTAACGTTTTGACTAAACCAACAATAGTCGGATTAACTTCAACTTACACCAAGGTTTAAGATTTAGTTTTCTGAATTGAAATTAAAGCAAGCCTGTATCACACGGGTCAGCAAATGTCAATAATAAATTGTTATTTTTTTCCAGAAAACAATTTTCTATTGATTCCGAATGAAACGCTTCGCTTTTGAAAATGTTTCAACCTAAAAATCAATGGAACATTTTTTTGCACACGAATGTTCATATCAACTATTTCGGAGTTATCAGACTCTAAATAGGTATGTTAATAATTTTTGTGACTATGTTTTACATTTCTTAGTCGAAGTAATAAATTATTAGTTTATGCACCTAATCCACTAAAATGACTCACTCCAACCGCAATAACATTAAATAAAACACACAAGAAAGATACCCGAGTACGAAAATATGCAAAACATGTCACCAAAAATGCCCATAAGTTTTTTAATTCCAAGATTACAAAGGCCAGTATTAAAAACATCTCAAAACTTTTGAAAATGGAATGTAGCATTTTAAAGTTAACAAAGCGTTGAGGCGCGCAATCAAAAGTTGACAAACATTCCAGGGTTAGCGGAGCGACGATGAAATTAATTTATTTTGCCCGCAAAGAGTCGCGAGGATTCGCGAAAGACTGTTAACTGGGGGCCATTTGTATATTTAAGGCGGGTTACACATTTTCGATTGTATTTTAATTTATTTAAGTATGTAATGTTCAAAATAAATAAAAAATTGGTGGATTAAATGCTTAAATACATTTTGTACTAAATAGAAACTTCAAATGGCGAATCTTTAGATCGAGCATTCGATTTTTTTTATTATTTTAAAAATTATCCCAGATAATGCTTATTTAAATGTAAAAATAATTTTAAATAAGTTCGTTAAAATATAAGTAAATATATGCGAGCGTTATATTTTTAATTAAAAATTACAAGATATAAAAATTGGTTAACTTCAGCAAATAAAAATCTAGAAAATCGTATGCTTTATCCTTAAATGTTTGGTGTATTTTTTTATAAATCAGAAAACATTTTAAAAATATAAAATCACCTAAATAAGACAAACACAAAGTACCTTTACTTTTAGTAATCAGTTCTTCTGTAGGTATTGCTTGTGTGTACACAGCTTAACCGCGGTTGAAATATATCCCGTGAAGTTACCCGAGTCTGTGTCGCGACATTTGCGGGATGCCACCCAAAAGGCTCGGTATTAGTCATAAATAACGGTTGGTGAAAAGGTAGCTGGGTTAGGAGATGTTAAACTCACTCATTTAATCAAAAAATTAAGAGGTCTGTACCCAAAGGGCACGATCGGGTTTTGTTTTGCTCATTTTGCCTCCTTGTGTCTTACCGACCGTCCTATTTGTGAATGGGCTTCAGTTTTTGGGCCGTAATATGTAAAGAGCCAAATATAACTTTACCAGAATATACAGGTTAATGTAAAGAATAAAACAAAAAAAAACTTCAAACACAAGTCTGGCGGAAAGAAAAACCCCAAGATTTAAAAATATAAAAAAAAAATAATAGAAAAACGCAAAATAAATTAGAAATTGTGTTCGACAATCAAACATTTGCATATTTGCTTTACTGTGTTGTTTCTGACCCATCGCTCTATATATTCTTTTTCCATCAGTCTCAGCATTTTTAAAACCTTGTGGATTTATAATTGTGTAAATCCTACTCATTTCCAAGACTGATATTGCAGCCATAGCACAGGTTATTTTAGAACGTAAACGTAAACGTCAGGCAAAAGAGGTAACATTTTGTACCTAAGTTGTGTTCGCGTTAATTCCCGTTTCATTGAGTTTAGGTTATTTTATTTAAGTACAATTATCTTAAAGAAAGTCGAGGTGCAGAAAAAGGACAATTTATTTCTATGAAAATGAATAGTTTTGGTAGCCTACAGCAAACTTTTTTCTACTTTACATCGCAGGAAGACATTTATTAACCAGTAAAATATGACGACAACACCGCGAGTAAATAAAGTCGCAGAGTAAATTGGACGAATATTGGATATTAGGTGTATATTCCGTGGGGTAACCGCGGGAAACGGCCTCCTGTCGCGGTGATGAATCCGTAGATACGACATGATCCACACGGTATTTTACCCCCTGCCTCCTCACTGAGATACAATTTCACCCCAAAAAGTATACCAGTAAAAAAAACAAGCGAATTTCAACCTTACGTAGGTCAGTTAGGTGTCTATAAATTTGAAACTGTTTCAGAATACGAATAAATAAGTTTGTTACACTGTATTTTAGTATTTTAATATCGCAGACACGAAGTCAGGCTTATTCGCAATTTGTTTTTTTGTGTAACGCGTTGTCATGCTCTTAATAAATTTATAGCCAATTTTTGGGTTTAAATGTAGTTTACGACAAGGTTTAATCAAATTATTATGCTCGCTAACCTATAACGAAAGTGGTTGTTAAAAATAATTAGATTAAATAGGTTCAAAAGATGTAAAACTAGAGACTAATTTCCATTCGCGCCTGTTTTTTTTTAAAACAACACCTTTTCCCTGAATTGCCCGAAATGTTTTCACAACAAGCTCTATTTTCTACCTAGCCAGCCAGGAATACCCTACTTTTTTAAAACTGGTGTATAAAATCCATGAATTCTTTTTCCAACCAGCCAGTGTCCAAGAGTGACGTATCTTCCCACACGGTTCGCGCGTCACGTTGACCGAAGGTTAATCTAGCGTGTGCGTGACGTGTCCGGAGTTCGGACGTGAAATTAAATTGAAAACATCGGACATTCGAGTCGAGTCTCCCCGCCGCGACCGAAGAGTCCTTGACTGATGTCTTGGAATCGGTCCCGTTTTTCCGATAGATTACCCGTGGTTCGGAAATGCAGTGAGTGCGGTCTGTTGGGTATTTGCGATAAGAGTTTGCAGGCAGAAATACACTAAATTTTAGTCTTAACTTTCTTAAATACAACTCGTTTTTAATAAAACATGTTTTATTAATGTTTTTCTAAAGAGTCAAAAAGTATTACATTCAAGTTTATTATGAAATAGAGTAGTATTTCATACTGACAAAAAATAGTACCTACCTTCACTAATAAAATATTACCAAATATAAATTATTACCTGATATTTTATCGAATTACATGATTTTTCAAACTATACAAATTAGTTTCAAGAGTTGAGATACCTAATAATTATTTAAAACTCAATGAAACGGGAATTAACACGATCATAATTTAGGTACAAAAAAAAACCTAATAATTATAATCTTGATTTATAAAATTCCGATTAGCAATGGTCCTTAGAAAATGTTTAACAATCCCACTATCAATATCCAGTTTAAGCGAGTAGAAATGCCGAAGCTCGTTCGAGTGAAGTGGGGAATTACGGACCCCACCGAAACTCGGACCCCAAATAGTACCCCAATGAAACTATTAGGATGTGTGTCACGGCCGTTGCCGGGACCACATATCACAGTAAGTGCGGGGTCGTGCCTTTAAACTTCGATTCTGGCATTTTTTATTAGTTTTATCAGCGATCTTTCTTCTTTATTGATCATTTTCTTCTAGTTTTATTTGTTGGAGGCTTTTGGATCTGGGTAAGTGAAAAAAATGCTTGCTGTTACAAAATTTCTTGAGAAAGGTACTAAAATAGATGTCAATGTATCTTTTAGCTATCATTCTTGTAGTCAGTTCAATACACCTGGATGAAACGTATTGATTTCAGTTTACAAATAAAGTATTACTCACGATACGATAGTCCGAGACAGTGAAGAACGACAGGAGGGCAATTTCGATTTCGCAAAAAGGCAAAAACATTGCCCTCTCCAATTTCACAGAGAGCCCCTACAAAAGATCACTCACGTTAACTATGAATGGCCGAAAACAAGCCCGGCATGGTCGCGAATGGAAATTAAAAAGAAAAACCAGCCACCATACTACGAAAACAGGAATTGAATTTAAGTACATTTTAAATTCCGAACCCCTGGCTTTGAGTGAACGAAATGATAGAATCCAAATGTTCGAAATGTGAACACTTTTTGATCTTGTTCACGTGTTCCATCCCTTTAACGGCCAGCATTTGCGCGCCACGCGACGCGACTAAATGGATTATTTTCTTCGTGTGTATTTTTTTTGGACAACAATTTTGTGGGTCTTTTTCGGTTGAAGTACTTGACGTCCTTTCTTTACGACCAGTGAGCGTTGAGCTACCTCCCCGTGTAAAGTTTTAGAAAATAATGTGCAGTAAAGAACATTAGTTTAACCTGAAAGAGGTCTTGTGTAGTTGGTGGTTTTAGCAAAAGAGGAAACAAAACGTTGACAAGGACGGGGTGTGATTGAATTAAGGAGGGTTGACTTTATAGTCGCAGTGCAATTTGGAAATTGACTTTGGGAATCTGTTTAGGCGAGTCTGCGGTTTCGTTTTGTTTGTAGCATTGAGCGTCAATTTTTTTTCTTTTCTATTTGAATACTGGTGCCATTTGAGGATTAGACGAGTTCTATTGCTTTACAAGGGTTTTGTGTTGTGCTGTATTTTACTGCTTTTGTTAGGGGAGTAAAGAAAAAGTGTTTTTCATTAAATGGATGGATGGTGGCGTAGCAGTAGAAGGGTTCAACTTAGTTGGCCTTTGTATTGTAGAGTCATTGGATTAGATCTTTCCTTGTTATGTGTCATTCAAAAATAGATTCAATAGTCATAGGTAGTAGTCGGAGATTTTTTCTTGTTGCCACCGGATGTCACTTCGAATTTTCCCCCGAAGAAATTTCCTCGATTCATTAGTGGGTGCCGTGTGGCGAATCGTTTAGCCATCACGGCACGTTGACAGTTCATCAGTCATTGCGTATCGTGCCGTGCCACCTGCAGTGGTGAACGGACACGACAACTGCAATCGTCAACAAATATTATTAGTTAGTTATTGTGACAAAATATGTATATGATGGTTTCGGACTTACATTCGCGGGTCCTAGGACGCATTTACGTAATTTATGACAGCGTATTTGTATTGTATACAAATGAAATACATAATCACTTGCCTTTCTATATTTCAAATATTATGATTTATATCACAAACATTGCCCGCTGGAGGAAAGCAAGAGGTGTATTTTTGAAGCGTTCGAATTCCAATTCGCATACGAAACCTTAAGACTTGTTATACAATTTTCTAGGAGTTTATATACGATACCTACGATTCTTGTAAATTCGTATGCGAAATGGAATTCGCATGCTTAAAAAATAAGCCTCCTGAACATTCAGATAACACTGGATAGTCTAGTTCCCCTGTCTTATCTTGAACAAGCGTACCCCGAATAAGAACGAAAAAAAAACTTAAACTATGAGAAAGAAGAGATAAAATAGTTGTAACATAATATGGTGACACATCCGACATTGGCAATAAAATTGGCTTTTAATGAAAATAATTACACTTGTGCAAAAGTCCATTAATTTTAAACAATCCATCGTTTCCATCTCTGCAACTCACGTATTCAGAATTTACGGAATGACCTATGAACATTAATCTGTCAAATTTAAAGCATTTTTAGTCCTGATGTACTCTTAAAGTTACTAAGCACATATCGAGCGGCATACAAGATGGCGGGCGTTGACTGGCGGCCGCATTAGCACAACAAAGCAATCCGCCGATCCGTCATAACATGACTACTGATATATTTTAATGGAGATGTTTTGACCAGATGCATTCGCGGTAAGGTGGCTGCGTTTGACCGAAATAAAAATTAAAGAACCTATAAAATATCATTTTAATCATAGGCCCAGGTAAAAAACCAGGATTTATTCGAATCAAATATTAATAGGACCATGAAATAAAGGAAAACTTTAAATAAAGCTAACTTACCCTAAAACAAAATAAATAAATACCATCGTTCCTAGCAAATGCAACATTTTTTCTTTACTTAGGTCATGCAAAACTGTTAATGTATGTAGATGATATGATAAACTTTTCTTTGAATTTACAATGAAAAGTCTATAAGGTTTCTTTAATAACTTTCATTATATCAATATCAGTATATAAAGGACATGAATAATATTGATATTATTATGTGCAAATCTGTTTAGTGCGTAGCCTTTGGGTTTTTGACCAATTGGGGTTTGTCGTTAGAGGTCAAACACTTGAAACTACATCATTAACAACTTATAAAAAAATTAAAACACACCGGAATCTAACAAGATGAAGCGACAAGATCAGTAACATTATTTATTAATTGTTTCAACTCAAGCATCTAATACCCATAACTCAACGCGAATGCTGAAACAACAGCCTCTATCAATCACTTACGAAAACCTATCAGGGCACATCCATTATGCAAGAGATAAGTTCTTACAATAAGTTGTGGAAAACTTAGCCCCAAGCGTACGACACGGTATTTGATTTACCTCGTAATAAAATGGTTTCTTATAAAGATTGAGTGGTTCTTAACACTATAAGGAACCCATGTCAGGAATTGAAGGGTAGTAACATTAGTCTAACTGAAAATGAAATACACATTCTTATATGGTTATCTATGGTGTCTTGATTTCGGAAATTGTCAGATCGCGCTCAAATGAATTTCGCTTACGCTACGATATTTTTTTAAAGGTATTTTTAAACCATAAATACAGCCCAGAACTATCTATAAAAAACCATATGGCGAATGAATGTAAACGTATTTATCCAGAACGGCTTCACCCATTTGGAAAATTTTTCTTCAGTAAGGTTTTTTTGAAAAGACAATCTGGAATGTTTCCCGGAAAATTTTTGCTTCTATAAAGAGAATTGTTTTAACACTAGGTGCCGATCAGATATTTGTGTAGGTTCGATCTTTACTACCAACAAAGCCCAATAATTTTGTACAGTATCAAATTAAAATATTAAATACGTTGTTCACATAATAGAAACTTCGACACGACAAAAGTTTCCAAGATTACATCCAAGTATTGCAAACTGGCCGCCCAAAGATTTTCCCACAATTCCAATCTTGGAGGAACTAAACTAGCTCTCTTAGACATCTCGGGAATTCCCCAAATCCCCGAACGTGTCCAAGATCCCCTCCGTAAGGACCCTCAACCCTCCCGCACAAATGGGACATACGGACAGTGCGTTCCGTTAACTTAAAATTATGACACTCGTTTTATAACTTAAATAATTCTTGAATATTTGCATGCCCGCTTATGATGATGTTTGCGATTTTATCATTTGTTATGTATCATCTGATGTACCATTCTTGAAATAAAATTGAGTTTATATCCACCATATTATAATATTAGGCAGGCCCTGGTATGTCACATGCACTAAAGTTTCCGCTTTAGGCATTAGACCTAGTACTTTAATTTTTGGACAAAGGTCTCCCAGCTCATTTAGATCTGAGCTACATAATAAAAAATCTTTTTCTAAATCAACCTGAACTGGAGTCCGATCCGGGAGCTGTACGCTCTAAGCAAAAACGTCAGTCTGGTGATTGTTCGTTCGTGCATCGTACCACTAAGTCTAGCGCAAATCCTGTAAGTAGGTATCCCGTATCCCGGTTTGTGTGGTTGTGGATTTTATTAATCCGCTTATTACAGACTTTAAGAATCCTTAAAGAGGTAAAAATCCTTAATAACATGATAATCTTATTCTAAGGTTCTATAAATTTACTTTACCATGCTTATCCTTAATAGTCATGTTATCCGTCTAACCGCCTTAAAACAACCGTCGCGCTTAGTTTGGTGCTAGATAAATGAGGTGAATTTTGTGAGTTTTCCAGTCTTCCCGCCCCTGAGTCCCCACATACCGGGGTCACGTGTATGTCACACGTCGTTTGGACTGTCGCATTTCATCACACGGGGGCCATTCATCCGTGCTGACCCCTGGCGGCATTTTGTTGCCGATGCCCATTATTTTTTCCTTCCCATAAAGGTTATGGTAATGGCGCGATGGGGTTAGTGTACGACAGATGTTATCGCGTAGTATTGCACTTTGGCAGTCAGTAGTCGCTGATCGGGATTCCAAATTTGTGTTCGGAATAGAAATACCTAGTCTCAAATACCCGAAAGAATAGTGTTGGTTTAAGTTGTGTGCTTTTGTGACGACTTGGTTGGTTATGGTGGTATAAGCCTTGAACACAAAGGGACTAGTTTAGACTCATTGGGGAAGGCCTATGTTTAGCAGTGGACCTCTTATGACTGAAATGATGATCATCATCACGAGGTTAGACTCTCGGTTCCGGTATTTTATTTTCATTGCCCTGGATCTGTGTATACTGAAGGACGACTCTAGCAAGATTCAGTGTCCGTTACCTCACAATACAAGGATTTTAACTTTAACCAGAGTGCTTCGTCGGCAAATTGTACGTTATATTTATGAACTTGCACTTGTGAAAAGCGCATGTATGTCTTCGTCTGTAGGAGGTCCACATAGCTGATCGCGATCGTCACTTAGAGCATTAGCATACGAAATTAGTAGCGATGAAAAAGAAATATGTCAATTTAAAACTCGAAAAAGCATTCGAATTTTAAAATAGTGTTTTGTTTTTTCCGTCATGGCAAAAAAGGTTTTATTTTTCTGTTGCATAAATGCTGAATGGGTGCACATAACGCACTGGCCACCTGTGAATTTGCATATGAATCGATACAAGCTCAATTAGACGAGCCAAAACTGAGCAGTATCATTATTCTAATGCTCACCTGTGTTACAGTACAGGTGAGCGTGAATGGAGCAAATTGAGCGAATTTTGGATCATTTCGCTGCGACCGAGGTAAAGTCAGGTTCACAACTTGTTATGTTGTTGCCAGTTAGGCACTGATTGAATTTGAAAATATAATGTAATAAATAATACTTTTTTTTAGAAAGGAACGCATTGGTAGAGTTGGCGGGTCTTTTAGTATATTATAAGTTTTGCTACAATCATACCTACACAAATATTTTTCTAATTTCATATTTGTGAATATAACTTGGTTGGAACATAAGCAGTTTTTAAACCACATGGGTGTTTAATTTAAGTGACTAACATCACCAAAAACCAGTAATCTTTATCAGTCTATTACAGGAAATACAGTTAAAAGATATTGCAGTAAGAGCGTGGTAGTCTGGTTATAAAGTCCAGGCACCATTGTCGATTAAATAATGGTCTATTTGATAAGTTTTTTAAAGTTGCTGACATAGCCAGACGGATTGGCAAGCTGAAGTGGCAGGGGCGGGGCACATAGACGTAGAACCGATGGCCGATGGGGCAGAAAGATTCTGGAATGGAAGCCACGTACCAGCAAGCGCAGCGTAGGACCCACCTACAAGCTGAACAGACGACCTGGTAAAGGTTGCAGCAAGTCGCTGGATGCAAGCCGCTTAAAATCGGATAATCTGGAAGTCACTGGGAAGGTCTATGTTCAACGGCGCGAATTAAATAATAAAACAAGAGTATAACTAAAAAAATAATTTATTTTAAATTGGGCAGCCTTACTCTACTACAATGAATTCGACTAAACTAATCTTAAACACTAGTATTAATACTATAATTAATACATAGTAAGCAATATGTTATGTGGCACATTGCATATTGCTTCCAAAGCGGATTGGTTCGGAGCTGACGGCCCTAACACGCGCGCGCGGCGCGTTCTGTGGTGTAAATTATGATGATAATTTAAATGAAACTACTTTTACGGATTATTTCGCGATTTATTAACATTTTATTTAACCTGACGTTTCGAACACTTTACAGCGTTCGTGGTCACAGGTAGACTAAGGTGTTATTCGTCTTTACAATATTTTGAAAAACTATATATGATGATAAGTTAAAAAAAAGAAAATTTTGGCCATTACGTAAAACTGCACTGCCTTTAGTGTGACCTCTCCCCAATGAAGTTGTGTCCCATGGAGTGGCATTAAGCGCGATCTAACCGCGCTTCCGAAGCACCGGATGTCCTATTAAAATAATCGGTGAATTTCAATAAACAACCATTAAGTATTGTTGCTGCTGGCATTATTTTGGCAGTATACTTGGACGAAGAAACCTTGATAGTTTTCACAAGAATTATGAACGAAAATCTGATAAAAATCGTAATTATATGCTTGTTTTTTAATTATATTAATTATGAAGTAGTCTCAAACTAAGTCGAGATATGATTTAATACATAAAAATAGTAACTATCAATTTCTTTATGGTAAAAGGTCTTATTAATAGTAAACGTTAAATATTTTTTGATTAAGTCTCCATTAAGATCGAAATGAGAATTACATAATAATAAAACACCCTATTCGTTGTGATCTGTATTGTGTTTTTAAATGTCCTTAAAAAGGTAATACTCAAGGATACTATAGATTTAACGATTTCCTGCAACGAATTGAAGTAAGTAAGTATCAAGAACCAGTGGTTGCTGTAAACATCTCCAAATGAAATGATTGCGGTGGCTACCTGTTTTACGCCGTAGGATATGTTTTATTTTGTCTGCTGCATGGCTTGCATGTTAAATTTCACTAAGCAACTTGCGTTTTCGGAGGACATCATACATCTGTCTTGCTCTAATCCTTTATGAAGACTTAGTGAGAGTGAGACGGTAATGTGTCTTGGGTTATTGATTTCATTAGGTAATAATAACGTATCATTGTTCGGTAGGTACTTGTTGCGAATATAATGTGTATCATCAGGTTATATTCGAGGTTATTAGACGAATGAAAACATATAACAGTCTTAAAAAAAGAGCATTTTTTTAAAACGCAAATAAGGATTTTTCGTCCTAACACATTCGACAATAACTCAGAATGTGGCTAGTCTAGATATTACGTTTGAAGTGATTGTCTGATACCTACCCACGTATGCAAGTCTAAAATATCAAAGTCAGACTATTTTCGATTATTCTACAGAAATCTGAATGTGTTCAAGAAAATGATAAAAAAATATATACAAAGTACCTACATTACCATTTAAAATATAATTTTATGCTCTTATTATTAACCTTCTAATAATGTGTGATATCAGTGCCTACTTATTATTTTAAAAGAATATTAAATGGATAAGAAAGTCAACTCTGCAATACAATATTTACCTCGGAGGAACACAAAATTCTTAATTGAAAAACGGTCCATCGTTTCTCTCATCCAATCACCCCTTTCCTCGGTCAGCCCCGACTCCCGCGGGACCAGACGTGCCCGGGAACCGAACCCTGCACCCGCGGTAAACAACTCCAGCTACGTAATTGGCAGGAATGTATTGACTTTTATCTTAAATCCAAGAAGTTTTATTTCATTGGAAAGTGCTACCAAACTTTTTAACAGAATTGCTAAAAAGTGGTCTAAATAACCTACGCGCTGACAATAATAAATTATCTACTTTAAAATACTGTATTGACTATCAAATTTTGCCTCATTGATAATGAACAAAAGAAAGTGCTACCTACCGAATTTTTTGACACAATTAAGTAGAAGTAACTCACTTAATACACAAACTTTTTTTACCTAATTAAATACTTTTGTGGCACATTACTCCCCCCCATTCATAAACACATTATTCTAAGAGTTATAATATAAAGTTACATAATTGGCACTTGTGTACATAATATGAAATTATCAAGAATGTAAATACTTTGTTGCGACAAAACAATTGCAAGCTAACATGTAGCGATGATCAGTTTTTACTAGGAATTCAAACAGCAATGTTGTCTAACAAAGCGATTGCTGGTAGATTTTCCGCATAGCATTCAAAAAATAAAAAAGCAATGACATGCAAAAACAAAACACAAACGTATGTAACATTAAAAAACTCTTCCGACAACTCAGACCCAAAACCACACAGCAGTCATAGAAATAAAACAATTCAAATTTAGAACATGGTACTTACTCGAATTTGGAACGAGAAAAATTCAAATGCAAAAACAGCGACACCTCGCCCCATCGCAATCGCGCCGTCTCGAACGAATTCGCTTTTCAAATATTAAAATTTAATCGCCGGGTTGTCGCGAGTCAAATTAGGCTCTCTTGAGAGATGCACAAAGATTGGACGACGTTTGCGCAGAAGACCGATCCCTTGTTTGTATTGTACGAGTATTGCAATAGGTTAACAGGCTAATTAATGTCTAAATTCTGTAAATGTACGTTTTATTATTTTTCATGTCACATGCAATAATACAAAAGACAGAGTTGACTAGATTGAGTTGTCCTGTTGTCCGTTATTTTGTTCTAATTAACTAAATTCTGCGTTTTCTAAGAGGATACGAGCGGTTCTCGTGACTTTTTCAAATGTTACATAGCTCTACATATTTTATCTTCCGAAACACCCACCAAGGAATGTATTTTTTTTAATGCACCTAAACACTGTCCTTTAAGGCCAAGGAATATGTTGTCCAATTTTAAGTTTATTTTTCTAGTAACGTAGGATTATGAGTCACCCAGTAAGTAAGATACAAGGTTGTCTGGCGTCTGTCCTTTCTGTAATCGTATAATCTTTGTTTGTTCTTTCGGCAGTGATACGCGCAGCGATGTAATTGCCGAAGAGACGCAGAAAAGTGGTATTAATTCCTTTAGCGCCTTCCGCGCTGAATCATTTATGAATCTGTTTGTCTTTGGATTAAGTTGCGTCTCTGCTTGATGGTCCCTTGGCTCATCTTTGAAGAAAACTCGCTTTGTTTGTCATAAAGAAAGTCAATTTATAGAGATTTGAGTTTTCAAAGTCAATTAGAAGCCAATTTTGTTCGAGCAATCTTAGGTATGATAAATCAATGATATATTGTTATCACCGGCAGATGTTTCTTGGTTTCTAAATGGTTGATACAGTAGCATGATACTATATATATTGCATTAGCTAGCAATGCGTTAAAAAAAATAAAGAAGTATAGAAAAAATTATCGAAAGATGTATAGTCAATCAGCTTACCTCTTACTTAACTAATAATAACATAATAAATGTAAGACAGTACGGATTTCAACCGGGCAAGGGCTGTGCTTCTCTCATGTCACTCATGTCACTCTCATGTCTTCATTCACTAATGAAATTAATCAATCCTTAAATGATAAGAAGATCGTGGTGGCTGTGTTTTTTGACTATAAAAAGGCATTCGACACCCTGGAGCACGAGACCCTGCTCCAGGCCATACGAGAATGCGGAATAGAGCAGCCTCTGTGTCCGTGGTTCCGCTCGTACCTGTCGGCGCGCTCGTTCAGTGTGCGTGTGGGCGGCAGGGACAGCGCGCCGCGCGCCGCGCCCTCGGGGGTACCCCAGGGCTCGGGGAATAATAAATAAATAAATAATAATATAATAATAATAAGGAGATTCTGTAGGCTTACGGTAGAATTGAGACAACTGCGATAAAAGGTTAATAATATTTGCCAACGTTCCCAAAATACCAAGATTATTTAAATTTTCTAAGCAGATACATACAAAGACCTTTAGACGACCTCCGTAGCCGAGAGACGAGCACGCCGGTGTCACTTGGCGTCGCCATCTCTGAGGTTCCGGGTTCGATTACCGGTCGGGTCAATGTAGAAAACGAACTTTTTGGGTCAACACCCAGACCCGAGCCAATATAGAAATAATATCGAAAAGTTCATTTTCTACATTTTATATTTAACGTTGTTGTTGTAGTACCACCATTGTTTCTGATTTCTATAACACAAGTGCTTTAGCTACTTACCTTAGGAACATGTGACATCGTATAGTTCAAATTCATTTTTCATTAAGTATTCGAGAGAATAGTTCAACTCTGCATGCTTAAATTTGTAGCTTATAAGTCTAGTTTTTACAGCATCCTAACAGAATAAGTTATATTTCATTACATTTCTCAATATTGAACAATTTTCAAAAAATGGTACAATTGTACCCGGTCTACCCTACTACAAAAAAGGGAAACCTACATACAAGCAGTATCAATAAGTCTTTTTTATTAAATCATCAAACCTATTGGGACAAAGCAAAAAAGTCATTTCCCTATTTTTTGCACATTCCTATAAATTTTTTCATATGGTTTTTCACATGATTATAAACAAGTTTACGGTAATGGTCGAGTAATAGGGAATAACATTAATGCCCCTTAATAATATGATTACCTACCACCATAGCATCAGCCACCCATGATATTAATATGAATTTGGAACTCTACTTCAAATGGATGGCGTATCTTTCAAAATCTTTAAGCGCTTTAATATCAAAATTATAAGTCTTTATTTATTTTATTATCATTAATTTAAAAAATAATTTTAAAATAAGAATGTCGAGATAGAAAGTAGATAATTTATGCCACCCGCTATCGCCTCCGCTTCCGCTACCGCCTGTGCTAGTGGCGCGCCGAGTGACCGGGTCGTGTCGCGGCGATCGATACAGACTCAGCACCTAGACTGTCCTACACCAAACAGCTTTAGTCCATTTGCACGATGTTAGGTGCTAGTATGTACTAAGTATCTCATTGTAGCCGTGTTCTTTGAAACTAAAGCGGCCAAAGCGAGTCTCATAGATTTGAATGATGTAAGACTCCACACGAAGCCATAGTTTAATATTATATTGATATTTTCTGTCACACATCACTATTCTTACCATAGACTTAGGATTCGCTATCTTAATTCTAACTTACTGCCATCTGTCATTAACGTGAATGAATGAAATAACTTGAAACTCTTGAAAGCGAATAAGAAGTTTTATAGTATAAATATTGGACAACACATTCATTGTTTCGATCCTATGGTAGAGCTAAAGCACTTGTATATAGAAATCAGAAAAAAAGACGGTACCGCGACACCCAGACCCAAGATAATATAGACCAGTTTGTTTTCTGCATTCACCTGACAAGGAATCGAACCCGGAAGCTTTCGGCTATGGAGTTCGTCGAACGTAGGTAAGTCTATAGGTAACAGGTTAAGGTCCATATCCGCATTATGGTAGCCGCTACTCTTCATAAATGTATTCTCATCCTTTCTTCTACTATAGCCCGTCTAGTTCGTACGTGATAATCATGTTGGGCGACAGACACTGACCGGTCGAGGTGCGCTATGTGCGTGGTGGTAGGTGGTGCAGTAACGATGTAAAGCATGCGCTTGCTTTAATACCTTGATAATAAAAATGAGAAACATTTGTTTTTGCATATTGGCCATTAGAGGCACTTTACACGTCCCAGTTTAATGTTTTTTACCGTACCACTGCTGAGGGTCATTTTTTTTAAGTTACGAAAAAAAAAAAATTTATTTCATTCGACCGTCTTTGTCAGTCAGCAGAGCTCTAATGTACTTTAAAAAAACACATATCTGGCTAATACTCTTATACCACCTGTCATAAGAACTATAGCAGCATCTGCTGAGCTTCAACATCTGCATTTGCTATTCACACTATGAACAATTATTATTCAATATAACTTTGATGAATCCCATTTAAAAAGGCAAAAAAATTGCTGTGGCAAACCAATATAGAATTCAACCACCCAAACCCTGGTCCATGGTAAATCACATTTGTTGGTCAGACCATAACCTGGTAGAAATGGCAACACAGTTAACAAATTGTTATCCGCTCTCTCTGCCGCTTGCGCTCCCGCTCCGCTCACCACAATGTCGTGGCCCTAGTAATGTGACCCGGCCATGTCGCCGTCGCTCGGATCGATACAGCCTCTGCACTTGAGCTTTTTGCTCCCCACCCCTGTCCGGACCCACCCTTGCCCGTTGCCATTTTTGTTTTTATGTTTATAGCTATTTTATTCGGGTTAGCTGATTATGTTTTTAGTGGATGAAAGAAACCTTTGTGGGTAAGATTGTGTGTAAAAAGTTTGGTGCGTTACCTTTTTGGGAGATTTAGTGCTCGAATTTCTTTCTTTTTTATTTGAACGTAAATGTCAATTTCGGCCAGTCGCTGTGAAAGTAGTGATTATTGAGCCTAAGACTGAGAACTTTACAAGACAGTAATCCCTACACGGCGTGCAGGTTCTTATTTCTTCACCTTGTCGATGAGTAATATTTCACATTTTAGTTCTTATGTGAGTTTTTAATGGTTCTATTAGAGACTATGTGAAATTATATTTCTTGCTGCTTCAATACATTTTTCAATACTTACCTAATCTAATCAAATAATACAAAGTAATCATGTCGTTTAAAAAAATACAAATAGTTCATTTTACCTCCTACCATAAGTCTATATAAGACATACAAGACCTCTTTTGTCAGATCTTTCTTACGCAAACTTTTCTTTTTAAATTTTCCGGCCAGTGTCCAACGCATAAAAAACTAGGCGCGCCCTGATTGGTGGAAAATGTCGCATTGGGCGTGTCACACGGTTGTCGCTTGTCGCCAAGGGCGTGGCCTCGGTTGTCACTGCACTGCCGCGCCTTAAAAAGGTTAAGGCTGTATTACTGTGTAATGTGTATGACTGTTTTGCGGAGGGCGGGAACTGAAGCTGAACTAGGTAATGTAAGAAATAGCTCGCTATTTTTCGCGACTAAAAGGCAGTTGCCAGTTACGATTCACTGATGATATGATGATTGATGAATGATTCGTGATGGTACCAGAAATATTTTGAAATAAGAAATACTTACTTAAGGTCAATGGAAATAAAAAGTGAATTGCGATACTAATTCAAAAAGTTTTCTCAATCTTTATTTGTTTATTTATTTGACAGTGATGACATGACAACATCCGCCCGTAGCCATGAACCCAATGTTGTAAATGATAATAAAACGATTTTTAATTTACTTTAAGAGGCTTTAGTTTTTTAGCTGGCCAGAGACTTTTGAAACAACGAATTCTTACTGGTAATCAAACCTCCTTTAATCAAGATTACTTCTATATAATACTGGCTGAAAACAGAAACTTTTTCATAAACAAAGTATGGTTAGGTCACATTCGAAAAACAAAATATTCTTTAGCTAGAATAAAGCCCGTAACAAATGAACTCTTCTCTTACTACAATGACCGTTGTGTTTAAATTGTACATCTCAGGGTGGTGGGAGGGAGTTTTCTTTTATTTCGTTAGCTGCCTTTGTTCGTTCTAACCAGACTTCCTGAAAAAAGAACTTGCTGACTTATCGACTTTTACGTCCGTGCCGTTTTTAGGTCAGATTTTTATTTTGAAAGGCTCTTTCTGAATCTGAGTCTTAATATTATAACAGTTATATTTTGTATCGATTGCTAAGAAGTTCAACGCATGGCCCATTACATTTAATAAACACTTTTCGCGAGGTTACTATAGTATAAGTTAGCTTTGTGGAAACTATAAAAACATTTAAATGAAACTACTTTTACGGATTATTTCGCGATTTATTAACATTTTATTTAACCTGACGTTTCGAACACTTTACAGCGTTCGTGGTCACAGGTAGACTAAGGTGTTATTCGTCTTTAAAATATTTTGAAAAAATATAAACTACCGTCACTCCGTTAATATTAATTTGTGTTCCTATCTACGCAAAAAGAGCTAACTGTATCTACAGGTCTTGCAGTGTGGGGCCTAGCATGGGATTTCGTTAAAACAGGATCCCATGCTGGTGGTATTTTCCAACCATCTTCTCTGTTGAAATTCGGGTGTCTTCTAATTTCAATTGCCTCCCGTAACATGCGAGGAACAAATCGTCGTTCTCTTGCAAGGACTTTAGGCTGGTCAAATCGTATGAAATGGTTGGGTGTATCTAAGGCATGTTCACACACTGCAGACTTAGTATTCCGTCTATGTTTGATGTCGGCTATATGTTCTTTTACCCGCACGCCTATACTTCGACAAGACATATAAGACAACAGTAAACTATAAAAACTATAATTTGACCATAAAATAGTAGAGACATAATCTACAGGATGTCATTCAGTAACAGGCTGTGAACTACTATTCTGTAAGACTTATCCGGATAAAGAAAAAAGGTCTGGGTATACTGTTACTATAAAAGGCTAGGTGCAAAAACAATAGGTAAGTAATTTATATTAGTACACTATCGCATTTTCTATTTTTTTACCATGCCTTATTTAAATAAATCCTAATTCGTATACAAAATACCTCCAAAAATAGCTTAGCAAGCACTTTTCTTTATCTCAGTTTCAATGCAACATTGTAAGTATATTTACTCTAAAGTGCTACGGACCCATTCAGCCTCCTACACTTAATTTGTATATTTTTTACATTATGTAAGCTCGCTTCCTTTATGAAGAATTAAAATTGCATAGTGTAGTTTGTGGTAACAAAAGTTAATAATTATTTAGATAGATAAACTCTTTATTGCAAACCACATAAAAAAACAGTATAGAGAAAATATACATTTCGAATGGTACTATTTAGGTGGTCTTTTTCCTAGGAGCGACCTCTTCTTGACAACCTTCATGTAGAAGATAGTATAAAAAAGTGGAGAAAGGCGTTGACGAGTCTAAGAAAATAATAATAATTATTATTTATGATAATACATATAGTAATAATCAAAACAAATGATATAATGTACCTGAGACGATTTAAAGTCTGATTACAGAGGTCTCACGGCAATAAGTTTACCTAGACTAAAAAGAACAAAGTGTTAAGAGCACTTGATACGTCCTTTCCTGGTAAATGTACCAAAAAGTTTCAGCGCAAGTCGTTTCGAAAATAACAAACTCCATTGTTTTAAATGTAGGTCATGTCATTTATTGGGAATGGTATAAAATTTTTCAATAAATTACCACAAACTCTTGTTGAACTATCGATCCATGAGTTCAAAATCAACATTAAAAAAGTCCTTATGACAAAAGGATATTACAAATTAGAAGATTATTTAAACGACAAGAGTGTATAGACTTAAACTGCCTAGCTCGCACTTACTATCTACTTCCTGTAAAATCAGGCTGACAAAGGTGACTGAGTTTGTTGCGCCGTTTCTTCTCATCACCAGCCTATATGTAGTCCCGTAGCTGTGGTAGGGCTAAGTTATATTTTGGGACGTGTATAAGTGCCAGGAGGAGGGCCAACATACAGAATAAATAATTTCAATTTCAATTTTAGTAGATTAATTAATCAAAGCAGGAATAATACAATGTTTTAATATAATGCTAAGAGAAAAGAGCACCGTTTGACAGCATACAAAAGTTAAATGAATGTGGTATTTGTGTTTACTGTCAACTATGTTTTTGCACTTAGAAAGTTAAATTCTTAGCTTAAGTTAGTATTTAGCCTTTTTTATTCAGATCTATCATTTACTGATTGTCAAAAACATAGTTTAAAGTACAGAATGCGAAAAGCATTTTTAACCTCACCTTTTTAAAATAAAATTCACAGTTGGTTTAAATGTCTCCTTTATAAAAGCGTCCATTCAGCAGCGATACATTTATTAAAGCCTGTGTACACGCTCGTGAATACAGTCTGAGTGGGTCGTTGTGAGTCTCAATTAGAGGAGCTCTTTCAGGGTTTGAAGACACTCCGGGTTGTTGCGTTCAGAAGCTTTTGAAGGTATATTTTTTTATGATACAACAACGTAGAAGAAAAAGTTGGAGGTATTACGTAGTTCAGACGTAGTCGCTTCAGGTTTTAGTATTTTTTTTTGTTGCTTCCGAATATAAATGACGACGACGATAGAGGTTAATTCTAGGTGTTGCTAATACAACAACTTTCATTTCGGGAGCAACATCGAAATCTCAAAACAGAAGTTTCCCACACTACTACCAATAGTGGAATATATAAAATGACACATTTTTTGAAATTAATACATAATAATATGTATATGTAATGCGAATGAAGATGTTGATTACATAATTTTTCAAAATGTATTTAGTTCGTTAAGCCTTATTAAATAAAATAAAAAAATACCTCTTATAGGGGTAGGTACACAACATTGTTGAAAAAAAAAAATAACAACACAATTTTTGTAATATATTTACAGCTTCTTAAAATAAAAACAGTGATAACAAAGGAGATTTGTCAAATTGGGTCTTATTCTCATAATAAATGTCGGCTTCAAACATTTAACCCTAATAAAGTCAAAACAAGTTCCCTCGTTGTTTTAATCCACCTGCACTGAAGGTATTAACACAGTTTGTAATGTAATAATATGTAATATCATTAGGCAGTTATTTTTGCGTTAAAACACCCACGTTATAGCGATACGCTTCTACGCCAAATGCCATACGCTTAACTTAGAGTGTAGGGTTGGTGTGCATTGACCACTAACAAGAAATTTGTACAAAATAAATGGACACTGTCATCACCTCAGGGCCCTGTCTGCTAATTTAAAAGTGGCATAATTGAATATTTATTGGATCGCATTGTAATTGGTTGATTTATTAACTTTTTACCTTTTAAACTCAAAGTTAAATTTAATGTTATAATATTAACCATTTCGTATCTAAGTTCTAACTTATATAACACAAAGCCAAAATTCACAAAAACTTGCTAAATGTGAGTCAGAATCGTCTACCAGTTCGAGATAAAGTCCAGTTACACATAGTTTTTTTTTATTATGTGGAGTTTTACTTCAAAGCTTCGATCTCGACTATACTAGAAGTTACGGCTTGTATGTGTATTACCGTTATTTTTGTAGTGCAATAATAAAAAAACATAATGATAGGATCCGTTTGCAGTTCTGACATAATTGATTTCAGAACTGTGTACCAACATGATACAATAAAAATATAAAACTATGACTATCCTATGGGAACTCTATAAACGACCAATACAACCCAACTCCACTACACGATCGTACGATATTATCCACGGTAATAACGCGAGAGACAATGGCATGTAATGACTGGAGGACGACGCTCGTAGCATTAAGTCCTTCGCGGAAACACACAAGTAGTACCCTCCTTAGTACTTAGGGTCGCGCTGGGGCTATTAGGTATGACAAATCGTGTAGGCGGATGTTTTAGTAAGTTGTTTATAGAATGATATTCTATTTGAAAAATAATAAAAAAATACTGTTTTCACCAAAAAAACATTGATTCAAAATGACCCGATTGGAGTAATGGTGCGTTAATTCAATTTGTTCAAATTGAAGTCTAGAAAAATATTTGATAGTTACAAGGACAATACCTAGTGGTCAGACGACCTGGTAAAGGTTGCAGGAAGCCACTGGATGCAGGCCGCTTCCAACCGGCCAATCTGGAACCCACTGGGGAAGGCCTTGTTCAGCAGTGGACGCCCTGTGGCTGAAATGATGATGATGGTTTAATAATCTTAGGTAATTAAAAATCTTAGATAAACCTAGCATGGTAATTGCTAAAAACAAAAATTAAAATTGTTTAAGCTTTTCTGATCTTTACCAATAGTTAAATATTTGTAAAAATATTTCTATCGGGTGTTGACGGTAGTAGTATATACCGCAACATTGATTAGAAAATACGCTGGCTTTGACAGCGATAACCACTTGAAAGATTTCGTCGAGTTGACTAACGTCTCGGTAGCTTAGTGGTCAAAGCACTCACCCGGTATGCGATGGACGTGGGTTCGGATCCCACCTGAGGCGGACGATTTTTTTCAAGTATTAAAAATCTTAGATAAACCTAGCATGGTATTTGCTAAAAACAAAAATTTAGATGGTTTAATAGTTCTACGTTACCAATAAGCACAAATTACGTATAGCGGCGCGGCGCGCATTTTGTGCAATAAGGTAGGACATGTTTGTATTGAACTCGAAAAATCAATCATACCGCTCCTCTGAAAATAATTTGATTTTATTTTTAACACCAGAATTATCTCCTAACAGTAGTGTGAATTTTCAATAACCGTGTTTAAATAATTTGCTGAAATATCTTCTCAATTTTCCATAATAGACTGATAGTAGACAAAGAATTGAAAAGGTTAATGTTATTCTGATTAATAAAAAATGTAGATACTCAAAATTGTTTCATAATAAATAAGGAAAATCCCCAAAGAAACAGTCCCTCGACAAAGGCCTTTCTTTAAAAGATACAGATCGATGGAGTTACATCCTCAACATCGCTCGCTAATTGGCTAAGAAAAATTAATTCTCCAAAAGGGTTCAGTAGGAAGCGGGCCCCCGTGGCCCATTATACAGGACCCGAAGCACAAGTGAGCCGTAACCCATACTGAAATAATTGAACCAACGTACAAAATATGTAAATGAGTTCTCGCCCGGTGAAAATTAACTTTTTCATTATGAATTATGTCCTTGACTGTCTTAGGGATGTCTTAAGGGAGTTTTTCGAGATTTTACAACTGAGGGCTCGGTGCTTAGGGGATAAAAAGCGTGCAGTAAAAAAGGGTTAAGTGCTAGAGTTGGCGAAATATGGGCATTTTGCAAATGAGATTGCAGGTAGGGACTTGTTCGGATGAATAAAAGTCGTTTTATTAAAATTTTATAAAGATAGGGTCGCATAATTTTTAAGTAGACCTACTGAACTATAATGTTTATATTAGTCCTTAAGGAACTTACTGTAGTTATTACAGTTAAAAGCTGAATTTTAAGTTTTAATCAGTAAACAGTGCAAAAATTATATTGTTAATCTGAATTTTATGAAGAATAAGGCGCAAAACAGCCGGATTACAATCATTTCAACCAAGAAAAGATTAGGCAAATAATGCTCAACAAGTTAAGAAGCTTTTTATAACGCATAGCTCTGGAAGCAATCACATAATTAGTAATGTATGTATGTAATGTACAGAAATCATCCATTGTTGTTGACGGCAGCAGCGGAAAAGCGCATGTCGCTAAAAATCGTGTAATATTTGCGGTAAAGTTAAGTATTTTTTTTTAATATGATCTGATGGTAAGTGACCATAAAGAACCAGAACACAAAAACGCTGTTTGATAGAAAGAAGCAGTTGTGTAATGGTACCCATCTAGGTAGGTTTGCTACTCATGCAAGAAAGCTAACGTAAACTTATAAGCCCCAGGCTTAATACTGTTTTTTTTTATTATTATTTTTCTTGTTTTATTCAATGTTACTTTATCAAAACTAAGTCCTAGCTATTAAGTTATTCTCTTATCAATGTTTGTGGAACATGCTGTATTCACCTACAATTATTTGTTGCATTTAACCTAGTTAAAGGGATGTACTGTAGGTACTATATTATATATATATGTATATATCAGTGTAAACAAATGTTGGTAAGTAGATCAAAACATAAAAAAAATAAAAATAACAACACCAATGAAATTTAGCAGGTCCCAATAACAAAATGTTTATACCCACTTAGTATTCTATTCCCACGGTTATGACTCACCGAGGCACCGAACCCTGCACTTTTGAAGTACAATACTCGTTGAGAGCGAGACATTCGCGTTTCAATGCTGAGTGGGTGTCGGCGAAACAAAGGGACTGTTCCACAGTGGTGATAGATTGATTCGTGAAATTAAATCGAAAAACAGTACCCAACAAGAATAGCGCAAAAATAATAGAATAATCCCACCAATACAATTTGTTTAAGTTACTTAAATTTTATGTATTACTTTAAAAAAACTATAACAATTTTTGTTTAAGTACTCCTGATTGGACCTAAGCCTCGACTATCACATCATTTTGGTCGCGGTTAACTTTAATGTACCTAACAGTTATTATTAGACAAGGAGTAACTTAAATACCACACAAACTTTTGTGAAGTGATGATTCTGTAGCGGTTATTTCAAATAAAATGTTCTCCATTTAGAATATCCGATCAGCTATTACGGAGAAGATTTAATTTTTTGTAAGTCCTTACAAAAAGCTGTTGTAATTGAGACTAGACTAGACTAACTAGACAGTCAGCCTTTTATTAGGTTACTTGTTGTACATTCCTTAAGTCGAACTTAGTAGAATGATGTTTTAGGTAAACCATGTTTAGGCAAGTTTAAATCTTGATTTTAGTTATCAGGCCGATTCGGTTGTAAAGCCACTTAGAATTAACAATACCCTTCGGAAGTTTAAGTATTTTCATAAAACAAATCCGCATTTCAATACATAACATTTTAACTGCTTTCGAAAATTAAAATAAAATAATCACATTTACAATTTTGTCTAAAATACGTCCACTGTAGCGACTCATTACTTACTTACGGATATATTTAAATGGTTGGTAATTGCACCCCGCGACAGAAATCAATCCGCGCGATCTCATTCATTCGCGGATTGGGAGCGACGAACGAGTGAATGGATTGAATGGATTGAGACGTTCACGCGGGAAGGGTTTGTATGAGTTATTAATGCATTGTGGCTTGTGATGTATAATTTTCTTATTGAAAGAGTTAATTTGTATGTGTTGTAGGTTCTCACTGTCTCACTATCTTATTATTAAAATTAAAAATTAAATAATTAATTAATTATTGTTAATGTGAAAAATATGTATGGATTGTTTTTTTTTTAGCAATTCCATGCAAGGTTTAATTGAATATAAATAGCACTTGAAAAAAATCATCGACCTCAGATGGGACTCGAACCCACGTCCCATCGTATGTATGGATGTTTTTACGGATTGTCGGAATTATCAACACACCTAACATCCTCAAATACCACTGTTTGTTTTTTTTTCTTAAAACCTTAACATGACCGACTATGAAAAGAAAGTAAAAAAAACCCCTAATTATAGCAGCAAGTACCTTTTGTGTCCATAATCAGAAGTAAACACAGAGATATCTTAATCATAGCCTAACTGCGAACACATTAGCAAGGGTTAAATAATTTTGCGTATTACAGGTTAAATGGAAATATTATTCGCTCCAACTACTTTTCCAAATATAGTACAGCCAGAATTGGGATAACATATGTCTAAAGAGCCTTGATGCGTATGCACCCATTACCATTAGTGGGAGATTAGTAGCGTATTTCTAATTAAACACCATTGTTGTTGCTATTTAGGTGGTATCTATTAAAAGTACCTAAAAGCTTTCGTAACTAATAATGTTGAATCTCACCTAGCGTGATTGCTGATCTTTATTCTATAGATAAGTATTTTGTTTTAAGGGCCACAATTTATTTATTTATTAATCAATTATTAAACAAGATAGCAACTTTTCTACGCTACAATGAGCGCACGTGAAATAAAGATGGCGCCATATTTAGTGCAAATAAGAAAAGTCTCCGCGCCATTTAGCGCGCCGCAGCGGCCCTGCGGGTATGAATCACGTGTTTTATTCACGCTTCATGCCACTGTGCACTGCTCGAATGAACATACGACAAAATGAGGTGCGTGTTTTGTGAATTGGGATGTTGACATCATTCTTCATAAATTCTTAAAACTACTTACCCTACTTTTGGCCTGAAAACTGATTATAGATTGCTTCGAAACCAAAAAAAACAATTAGGCACTTGAGTTGGGTAAAAAGTGAAGTCATAGAGGGGTGCGTTTTAACCACTTATCAAAAGTATGTAAATAGATTTATTGTTTAATGTTGAGTTTACAAAAGTTTATATCCAAGATTTGAAACGGCCACAGCTGGACTTAAAGACAACTCAGGGACTCAGATAATCCTGCTGCTTGCAGACGAGGAGCCGAGCCTACTCCAAATAAAGGGATATGTCAAAGAAGAAGAAGACAGCTTTAGCAGTTGTCAGTCAGCCAACTGATGTTGGATGTAATGTCTCCTTGCGTAGTGTTAAAAAGTTATTATCGCTAAGACTTAATACTCGTTAATTTATATCAACTAGGTTAATATGAAGGAGTTTACCTATCTACTTATCAAAGCTTCATTAACCTACATTTGGAGCTTTCCAAAAGTGCAAGTTAATAAAATACCTACAATGGCAATAGTTCATCAACCTACGATAAAACATCAAATTTTCTTGGCTGAAATTGATCTCTATGTCTTAGACTTAAAGAAAATATGAAAGATCTAAGAATAGGCTGACTTGCTCTTGACTGTGCAGTGATATTTGCTGAATGCCCAATATTTTAATGACCATATAAATCTTCCCCAATAAAGCGCGCACTCTAATTCGTCGTATATTTCTGTAAGTAGTCCTAGTAAAATTTTCAGGTGGGCGTCCTAGTGCGGTTCTTAATTAATTAATGTGGGATTGTGGGACTGCCAACTGTTGTGACACCTGATACAAGGTTGATAAAGTTGATAGTTTACGACTGTTTTGTGCAGCTATTGTTTTGGGAACAAACAGATTTTCTAAGACTATTTTATCATACAGTAATGCTAATTGTCGTGAAAGAAGCCTGCCAGGGAACTCTACAGACGTCAATGCGGAAGGCGAAAAATCGTGTGGAGTGGCGAGCATTGGTGCGCAAGATAACGGCCTCTAATAGTCACGACCCTCAGTCATGAGGAAGCGAGGAAGAAGAAGAAGAATGTTAATAGGACCTTATTGCGTAAACAGTTTATTTCTTGACAATTTGAGGTTTAAGTCCGTCAAGTTTGTCCGCGATACTCATGCTGACAGGCTTTGGCTGGACTAATATATGCTTGAAGTGCTCAACTTCCTTACAGCACCACTGGCCGCTCTTAAAATTTTAAGCATCGAAGTATACGTTTGTTATGTGCACAGTAGCCTAGCAGTCACCATTATTTTATCAGGCCTATGTTTGGCTTTATGTCATGGCTTAACCATAGTTAAGTCTTATGTTAAAGGTAGCCTCGACCTCTTATTAAAAACAGGGTCCTCTCAATTTACTAAGATGAAAAAATATAAGTATATATAACAGTATGAATATATCTGCATCATCCCACAGCGTGTTCTAAAACTTATTGCCGAAGAAAAATAATTTCGAATGTTTATTTTAATATCGTTCTTTAAATATTTATCCGGGACTCATGCTCGATTAATTAACCTGGCGGATTTAAATTAAAACTGTTTACACGGTCATGTCAAAGGGTTGTGTAGGGGGACTATGTTTTTGCAACTTTTAAGGAAATAAAGCTAATTTTAAAAAGATTTCATTAAAAAGTTGGGTTTTTCGATTATCAACTTATGGTACAGTCAACAGCACGTCGACCTACCCCAAAAGTCAAAAATTCTCCAATAGATTTTCAACTTTAAGCCTGACATATAGAGTTCATTTTCAAATGAGAAAATTTGACATTTTGTGGTAGGTCGACGTGCTGTTGTCCGTACGTCTAGTTCAGTGGTGGCTGGTCGTAGGTTGATGGGTGACCATAATATTGACCGTATGTAGTGATATTTTCACAAGCTTTTAAAAGACAGTTAAATGTTGAACCCGGCTGATATCACTTGTTACTTGTCATCTACGCATAGGTCAATTCTACTAGCGGTGAAGTTAGACTCAATGTTACATTCATAGCAAAAGACCATAATAAACACCCTACCAACTTACTGTAATATAGGACATCCAATAGTAAAAAAATATCACTAAGATATTTTAGGACTTTGTACAAACAGCTGTTCACACAAGGATTTTTAAAGAAGTGACTACAGAAAGAGCATCCTTCCAATGTAGTTTCATACCTACATATAGGTAAAGTTTTTTTTATCGGACCTAGTGTTCCTGTAAATGTCCCAGCCCGTGGTCACCCTACGCGTGGGTTAGATAGCGGGTCCAGTTCGTCCCATTCCCGTACATCCTGGGGCGATGCGGACCTCAATTAGCGTCCCAGCTAAATGACCTATTTCGCTACGTTTGATTACTAATCATTTGAATGCAGATTGATTTTGGTTCGGTTGTGTCGGTCAGATTTACTATTGGAGATGATTTTGATAAGTTTAGAGGTTATTTGAAGTTAGGTTTTGGGGTGGAAAACAAAATATTTATATTTGTTTTTCTTTGCTTCTTTATTACAGTGTTTTGCGCCTATGTAGCTGGTGGTTTAGCGTAGACATTGCTTTTTATTTTATTTTTAATAATCTGCCATTACTCTCATTGAATAAATTATATTTCATGTAGTATTACTTGACTACAATATTAATATGTCTAAAATTATTACCGTAGATTTCTTCTGTTGCAAAATAAAAAGTACTAGATTCACAATTCTTTTTTGATAATTGTATTTTGACCTACATTAAGAATTACGTGTTTGCTACCCATTGGCTGAAACAATAGTATAGAGCTATCTATATAACAATCTTTAGGTAACAGTATAAGTAAGTTTGAAACAAAGTGTATATTTTTTATCTTAACCCATAATATAAACAATCCTGTCAGTGCCTCAAGGATCTAGGGGAAGTAAAATGTTCCTCCGTGCTAGCGACATGAATAAAGTATCATCTAAAAGCTATTTTAATTTTTCAGCGCGTGTCACTGCGGTCACGTAAATCAGTCGCACGTCACAAGTCACAGAATTATGTTACGAGTTTTATGGAAAATACGAAACACTTTGTCATTTTGGGGAGAGGTGGTTGTGGCTGAAAGTTTAAGAGGCTTCTTGCTTACGCTTGCTTATGTTTAGATGTTTTATTTTTTTTAGCTCAATATAGGTTACCTCGTAACTTGCAGCAAAATTGCTATCAAATAAAAAAATATTTATTATCTAAAATTGTGGAATGAGTCAAATTTTAATACAAGCCTTTGATACTGAGCGTTTCTACGGATATTAGTTGCAGATTTAGTTTTTGCAATTTTTGATGTAAGTTAGGTACTTCTTATCCTAGATAGGTATTGTCTGCACATGGTCTTTGCAGATCCCCTATATTTACAAATCACCGGGCAGATTGGTGAGGCCAAAGACAGCATAATGGCAAATTTATACGGTTCTTAGCTTATTTTTGCTGACCTACTCGCCAAAATCTCTCCTAGCCCCTTCTATGCTTCACCGTTGCTTGTGTAAAATTTTCCAATTCTTAATGTGGTTCTCTTAATTATCACGCAACCAATTCTTTTGGTTTTTTCTCACGGCGATACCTATAAAGAATACCTTAAGAGGTATCCATTGCGTAACGACCTGGGTCCATTTGTCTGTGTTTACATAAAACCAGTCATGTCGCAGGCTAAGTTTAGTTTACTGCTTTCGCTCCTACATCGAATTATAAGATAACCGGCCAAGTGCAAGTCAGACTCGCGTACGAAGGGTTCCATCCAAACCATTATCTGACAAAACGAGCAAAAAAATCACGTTTGTTGTATGGAAGCCCCTTAAATATTGTTTTATTTTTGTTTTTAGTATTTATTGTTATAGCGGTAAAAGAAAAACATCTTCTGTGAAAATTTCAACTGTTGAACTATCACGGTTCATAAGATACAGCCTGGTGACAGACTGACAGACAGATAGACGGACTGTGGAGTCTTAAGTAATAGGGTCCCGTTTTAACCCTTTAGGTACGGAACCCTAAAAAAGAAACCTATACGTTAGCTTTTTTACGAGACAATTGATTATGACAGTTCGTATGATCGATTTGGACCCAACTAAAATCCTCTTTACGAGTGCTAAGTTGCAAAGCGGAAAGTTATCGCGAGTCCCAACCCTTGCTTGTAAGACGTAACTGCCCCCCAGAGTGGCGGCATACATGCATAATACGCCGCCTTCGTCCGACACTTGAGATATACAGGGTTGGATTATGTAGAACTTTTTCATAAATTCTTGTAAAGTGAATCTTGGAAAAAAGGCTCTTGAGCGAGACCCTTGGAAAAGTATGTGCCCAAATATTTCAACTTGGTAACATTTGCGTGGACTTTATAAATATTGTGACAACTAAGTACTTCCAAATATTTGTTATCTAAGATTCGTGACGAGATCGAGTGACGGTTTAACTGCAGAATACTTTCATAATCAGCTACACACATGAATTCAAAGTCTAGATTCACAAACTTGTATATTAAAATACAATCCGACTATTAATCAAAGATCTCCCTAAATTTTTCCACCGATCTCGATCCATTGCTAAAGTTTTCCAATCCTCTGCAGTAGTCAGTCAGATCGTCACACAATCGCTTTTCTGATCTAACCCGTCATTAGGTAGACACCAACTTCTAAAAGAATGAAACTTTACAGAACAAAAGTACCTATACAAAATAGCATATATTGGCATTCTCTACCCGTCAACAAAACTTTCATATTAAGCAGAAATAATTATGTCAATTAATGACTCGATTTGCAAAAATAAGAAACCACACGTCTCACAAAACGACCTACCGATTTTAGCTACAGCCCTGTATATCACACCCGGTCAAATCGTTCGTGAATACATACGATTGTTTCCACTTGGTCCGTACATATAAATTATATGACCTGACGTTATGCGGCATGAATAAATTCATGAGAGCGAAATTGATATTACCAAGCCTCGTGTGTTAGACTTTGGCTTTACGCTTTTTTGGGGTGAAATTGGTTTTTTATGCCACTCCTGTATGATATGTGACCGATATGTGTAAATTACGATAATGAATACGCCAAGATGTGTATGGTACTGAATTAATTTCGAAATTAGCGTCACCCTGTATTTTAGTAATTTGCAAGAGGGTTTGGGTTGGTATTAGCGGACGATGAAGTTATAACGACTTTTTAGGGATACTTCAGTGAATAATGATGGAATTATTTTGCATAATGCGCTCTTGTTCGACGCTTGAAGTACTGGAACGAAACCAATCTTATGTTACGAGTTATGAGGTACCATACCATGAATTTTGACATGGAGATTTCCCAGCATACCCGAGCTAGTTTAAAAGTTAGTTTTCTAAACTATTCGTACCTAAATACACGTGTTTACATGCATGACGAGTCGTGAAAAATGACGGACAAGTCTGAAATCACGTATTGTCTTTTAAAAATCACGTTCGTCAAAAAATACGATTTTTTTAATCCATCCTGTTCGGTATATCAACCAACATTGAACTCTGAATCATGGAAAGAATATGAACATCTTGACGACTCGTGAAAAAGGACGATTCCGTATGCAATGTGAATGCCCATCCATCATGACGTATCGTGTTCTCTGACAAATCGTCAATGATAGGTCCCGTGTTAATGAGCCCATACTGTCAATATTACATTAATATTGCGCTGTTACCCCAAAAATGAGAAAAATGAAATTGAATCAAAACTCTTATTCACATCGTAAACACACCGGCCCATAGTGTCCATAAATAAGCCGAAACCATCTCCTCAGGGAGTTTCGGCCGTTCGGCATAAATAAGGCCGAATCGCCACAGTGACCACAAAACCGATAGTTTAAGAATATTCACGGGAATAAATTAAACAGAGCTACGCCGCGGAGATTTCCCTAATGGTTGACCATTGGCTGTAGCGCGACCGAGCAGAGATGATACTTGTGAAGAAAAATGTATCTATTTAACTTATAAATAAACATTTATGTACGTTAAAAAGAAAATAAAAAGCCCGTATTTTACTTCTTACAACACAAAATAGTAAAATCTATCTTGTTGAAGCAATAATTAGGTAAGTTGAACGGCTTATGAGTTTTAATAGAATTTATAAAAAAAAATTGAAAAATAAATTTAAACTATATTAGGTACAATTATTTTAATATGAATGATTGTTTTTCCCTAGCGATTCTAAACCAAATTACCTATCCGAAACTTTAACGAGTTCCCTGCGCACGCTGGAAACGGTTTCTGAATTGAGTTGAAGATCACGCTACATTATACAGTTAGTTGAGTTTTCATATTTTGTTATAAGTTGGATCTAGTTTTGTTGTCTTCAATTTGTAAAGTATCAAACTGATGGCCCGCCGTATACACGACAGGAAACGTATCCGGGGTGCGGTCGGCAAAAACAAGACACATGGCCGGAGTACTCGCAGCCTGAACTCCCGGGATAGCTAATACAAACATCGTTGTGTTCAGATCTGCCTGCGGGTAGAATATCATTCTGCCTAATTTATCATTGGCATATAAATAACAGACAGAGAAATAAATAAAAATAATCAATTGTACCAATCACAAAAGGACACAAACTAAGTAGGTGAAATTACTTAATGGAGTACATTAAAAACATCAATGATTTGGAAACGAATTTTAACGCTTTCATTTTCGACCCTGAAACTTACTGGGTTTGTAGCCCGGTGTCAAAAGGTGAAAATCGGTTGAATGATCTTTATATATCTTTATATTTCCTGGTAGGGTGACCTGTCTGACCGTACAGTGCAAACTACCACAATTTTAATAATGAATATTAGGATTTATTGCGCAATACTGAAGCAAGTGTGAATTCCTTCCTCGAGCTCTTTGTTCCTAGTATAATACATGATGTCATGTCATCATCGTCAACCCCTACAATATAATGTTTAGTGAACCATCACCTTTAATGTTAAAACTCAGTAATTAAGTGAAAAAGTATCCTAAAATAGTCCATAAATAACCCATATAAATGTCAATGTCAATTAATAAACGCATTACAGCAAAAAATAATATCAAAACAACCCCCTAATAGCCGCTAGTCTTACCTTCCATTTACCAAATTGAGTGAAATATTCCTCCCTAAACACCGTTAGGGACATTAAAAAAACGCCTCCTAACTTTTAATATTCTAATAAGACTTTGATTTAATTTCCCTTTATCATTATTTATGTAAGAAATCGGTGTAAAAAGGCGATAAGACTGTGTTATTATTTTTTCGTCGGCGATATTTCCCCCTTCGAAAATGACGCGTGACATTGGAGGGTTACTTAGCCACAGAGAGAAACAGTCTCGTAGTATTTTTCTGTATACTGACTCTTTCAGAGCCTAAAAGTATTGCAAGTTTTTTAGTATTTGGTAAACGTTTTTCCTAAGGTTGAAAATGGTGTTGTTTAGAACAATATTGGGGTGACAAGTTACTAGGGAGTGTTATACTTGTTGAACTGTTTGTTGCGTAACAAATACGTGTCCGGTTTTTTTGTGAACACGTCAGCTAACAATGTAGTATTTTATGCCGTGGATTATAGCGTCAAGTTACGGGTTTATTGGGGAAATTGATGAAAAGTAGGGGATGAGGTTTGATTGTGTGGCTTGAGTGAACGCATAAGTCTTATTTATGTCACATTCTATATAAAAAAGTGTTGAAGACGGAGTTTTATTATTTTTTTATGCTGCATAATTTTATAAATTGTTTAAATGTAGTATTTTGCAGAAACTTCAGACGTCGTCTCTTGGATATCTATATCTAATGGAAAGTCGTGTATATGACCAGCTGATCATGTGGTTTAAAGTAGTGTCCTATTCTCTTGTACACCCTGTATACAGAGGTACGATGTTCTTAAATGTGAACTCACGACCTGTAGATGTATGAATCGATTCCAACCACTGAGTTTAAAATAGCAGTAGTAAACGTAGAGTACTACGATTTTGTGGACCACTTAAAAGTTTCCAAAATTATAGAACATCGTATAATTCAATTAAAACTAAGTCCTTAATGTGATTTTCCGAGGATAAATCAAGGCGTGCCCAAATGAAAACGTCTCTAGGTCCTCGTAATCCCTATTAGTCACGGCAGCTAATGCCTCCGAAGACATTTAATCATAACTCCAAGTATCCGCAAAGCTTTACGTGCGGAAGATTAAAAAAGGTACACTTTTTATGTGTAAGTTATAGGCGATAGCGATAATTATGTAATCTATTTTCACGAATTAAGCTTGCGGGTACTTTTTCACCGACTTTAATTTAGCTGTATTTTACATTGGTAATTTCTCCTACTTTAGGAGCGATCCTATAAAAATAAAAAAACAAACACTAAGGTCGCCTATGTATAATGATGAAATAATAATATATTATTGATACAAGATTCTTTTAAACTTTCATGGTCACTAACATTAGAATAGTTTGTTACGGGATTGCTGTTGCAAGCGCCATGATCACGGAGTAATTCAGTTACTCCGTGATCATGGCGCTTGCAACAGTGCCGAAATATCGGAAACTCAAAAATAAGGTACATGGTAGCAATCCCGTAACAAACTATTCTAAGATTCTTTTGTTATATTATACACTAGTACTTACTAGTTAAGTAATAACAATATATCACACCGTTTATTAACAGAATCAAGGATACTTAAAAGACACTTTCGTCCAATACTGAAGTCATACTGAAACTTACGACTCCATTACAGCGCTCATCATCGCAAATATCAATGTGACCATACATTTTTATTTTACTTGTTACCGCTACATAGGGACATGTAAAAGTGCCATTGATGGCCAATTCGCAGAAATAAATGACTTTGACTTTGACTTTACACTTTACTCTATCTATGGATATGACACCGTTAAATAACGTTAGATTATAATCTACCGAAAAATAATGCGGTAAATTGTAAACAGTATGTTACGGTTCACAATATTTCGATAGCTTACAATCTCGCGAGTTAGATTATAATCTAACAGTTTTAACAATTTTACGGTGACTGTAAAGAGAAAACTTTTTTTAAAATATTAGACAACATCACATACATTGCTCTAATCCTAAGGTAAGTAGATAAAGCACTTGTGTTATAGAAATCAAAAACAACGTACCACAACACCCAGACCCCAGACAATATAGAAAAGTTCGTTACCGCAGAGATGGCGACGCCATATAGTCCTGGCGTGCACGCCTCTCGGCTATAGAGGTCGTCACTTTGAATGAACTATCGTAAAAATGAACCAAGAAATTATTTGAAACATTGTTTTTGTAAATCGAGTTGATCTCTATCAGTTCTAACTTGTACCACCCAAATCGCAGAGCGGCCGAGGGTGATACCCTTAATGTGTTCTCGTAATGGCCGCCGTTAAAACATTATAACGACTCGCCCTTAACGAAGACATTCGCTCACTGACTGAGAAAGAACTATTAATACCTTTATAGACGGTGGCAGGGACTTTATTTGGAAATCTTATTCATTTAAACAAAAATATTTTTTTTAATTACAACAACTTATTAGAACTACATACAGATTTACCTACTTAATTTTTAATCTCTAAGTCTTAGGTACAAACGCTCGTGCTGATTCTACAAGAATTTGTCCCATGCGGGATTCGAACCAGGGGGGGGGGGGGGTGCCCTAGCGCGAAAGTGTAACTTTCGTTCGGTCGTATACACCTAACAAATTAAAATGGCCAGTCTCATGTGTCAATCCTTTGATAAAATATGACCAACTCAATCTAGCCGTGTAAAAAACCCGACTGTTTTCAATTGTTCATAAATTGTCAAACCTTTGATACGGGGGAATGGAAGTTTAAAATTTGATCGGTTAATACGACCGACCGAACGATACACTTTCGCGCTAGGCCCCCTGCAACTACCTAGCTTTGCTGTCCTGAGGGCAATCTCCAGGCGATCGTTAATTACTAGATCAGTTGTTGGAGGTCAGAAGATTACCTATTTTATTACTAGGTGACCCGGCGAACTTTGTACCTTCTGACGGTTATTTTTTTTGTTAGCTTTTCTAATGTTTTTATTGTTTATTCTGCTATTTGGGGCGGAGACAAATCCATCAAATTATAAACCATGAAAATCGGTCCAGCCGTTCTCGAGTTATGTGTTGTAACAATGTTGACTTTGTTTATACATTAAGATTAAAATTTAGAAGTTGTACACTAAGCAAAGAAAATTTATATGTGTCATTGCTATAGGTTAGCAAAGTGAATTTGCGATTTTGATCTTGGTCTGGAGTAAAATTAAATCACCTAAAACTAGGTACTTGATTGAATAGGACCTAAGTAGATGCTTTAGCATTTTTCTTCTGACTTTTTTCTGTCACAAAAAACGAATTTTGGAAACAAACAACCTCATTACAACCAAATAAAGACTGTTCTAGCATTTTTCTTCTTTCTATTTTTTTTTCTGTCACATAAATTTAAATTTGGAACAAAACAACCTCGGTACATTTCCACGGTTCGTTAACATTCGGAGTGTCACTGGCGCACTGAAGCAACCGAACCAAGTGAACAGCTCAGGAACTAGACAAATGACTGCAGTGACTCGCTCCTCCGCTAATTGACAGACTCCCGGGCTTAAAGAGGGTTGTACACTACACCAGTGTATATTGGGATGTTCATATTATTCACAAATAATTATAAGATTATAAACAAGTAACAAATCTCAATTATTTGGATAAAGCAAAATAAATTTGAAATGTCATTTTTTTACACATTGCTCTGACCTTAGCCCTTAACTGGTTTCGCTAAAATGGATAACGTTTTGATATTGGGGTAAAAAACCCGCAAAAACTAAAAATTATAAAAATAAGATTTTTGAAAATTTTGCATATTTTATTATTGTGGGAGGTCTTCGCAATGTTTTTCTTAATATTCATTATCTAATACAAGGTATAATTGAAATAACGCAAAACCTCTCAAGCGAATTTAAATCCTCAAAAATAACAACTTTGTTTATGAAACCAAATTTGAAATATCAAAAAATACTTCTCCATACAAAACAAATGTTTTTGTCGCAGTTTAGTGTGACGCATCTCATAGAGTAGTATAAGTAATTCAATGTGCACTCAACAAAATAAAACCCATCTAGTGTGTAACTATCCTTACACAATTCGCGAGTGCTCAACTTTACGACACGGCTCTTAAAAACCGGGACAGGAACAATAAATTCAGGTCTGTCATCGACGTTCCGTTCCACACAGTCATCGTGGAGGGTGATAATTTGTCGATATTTGCGGCCCGATAATAGAAACGAAACGCTTGTTTGTAGCTGGTTTCTAAACGGAGGATACGGAATACGCACGCGTTTTATGGAGTAAAACAACTGACTATGAGACGATGTTTAAAAATTAAAGTTTTTAGACACCAGTGAGTATTGATGATATCTCTGTATTTGCTCATATACTTAGAAATAGGGGAAATTTCCACAGGACACCAGAAAAGGTGCCTATAATATTATTTTCACGGCAGTGCATCTCCTCAGAAAATCAATAAATAAAAAAATAAGACGCCACAAAAAAAGAAAAGACAAGGCTTAGATTATCTGGTCTTCGCAAATCATAAACACAGGTTGTTAATTCGTTACATCATCACATGAAATATGAACCAGTCACGACAATTGGTGTCTTGTTTGGTTCATATTTTTTAGATTCAATCGCTAATAAAGGCCCAATTGCTTTGCCTATGTAAAGTAAAACTACCGCGCATCAAACATAAGTATGTATCCTAACAAGTCAAACCCTGAAACATCAGCCACTGAAATGTACAGCACGCCACGGACCCCGCATCCGGCGTTCGTGGCGCGTCAACGTAACCTCGCGCTCGCGTGCTGCGCTTGCGCAACGCCACGCTCCGGCGCGCAAGCGGGCCGCGAATCACTTCCTCTGTGCACACACGTCCTCGAGTGCAAGACCATGTTCCAATTTGTACAAAGAAGCACTCCCTTTAAAAGGCAACTTCATCATCATCATCATTTCAGCCATAGAAAGTCCAGTGCTGAACGTATGCCTTCCCCTGTGACTCCTAAATTAGCCGGTTGGTAGTGGCCTCAGCCTTTACTAGGTCATCTGTCCTCTTTGTGGGTAACTTACCGTAATTTATCTTACCGACCACCACTTTTCCGGTAAAGTGTTGCTGGAAATAATTAGCAACATATTTCGATAATCCAGGCATCAGTAGGACAAAAATCATCGGTAATCACTGGTATCGTAATGATACGAGTATTTAAGGCGTGTGGAATTGAGTACAATTTTTCCGGCAATGTGTTGCTAGCAAAATTCAGCAGCTTTAATATATACTTATTAACTAGTTGATAGGAATCACCGTTAATTAATGGTATCGTTGTATTAACCAGTATCAAAGAAAATAATTTCTTTGCCAGTATTAAGATTGTGCAAAGACATTGGGTGCGAACGGCTTAGACTCACTCGCTATAGTGTTTTGTAGTAGCAGAAGCCTTCCTGCAAAAATTAGATTTTTTGCTATGAGTATAGGTACACCCGAGTTGTCAAGAGATACAGCAGCTTTGCATCCTTTTCTATTGTTAAGTACATAAGAAGCTTTAAATAGCTCCATTTTTCCTTAAAAATCATCAATCCACTAAATTTTTCTTGTTATTGTTTGCTTTAAAAATCAAAAAAGCCAGATTTCGTCATTTAGAACTCAATCAGCATTGGTTACTTTTGCAATGAGAGTTATCATACATAATTTTAAAAAACGAACTTTTCTATATTGTCTCGGGTCTGGTTGTTGTGGTACCGTTGTTGTTTCTGATGTTTATAACACAAGTGTTTTAGCTACTTACCTGAGGATCAGAGCAATGTATGTATGTTGTCTAATATTTATTTATTTATTTTTGGGTGGAATAACAAAATACAAAGTGGAATAAACTGTTTCGCGACGAAATCCGCGACGTATCATTGCTTTTACTTCTGGCATCCGCAGAGGCGTTCCACTGTTCGACTCCTGCACGAATTACCTAACTAATCGTACCTTTTAACTTAATTATAAACACCTTTATTTCAATAACAATAGAGTCCAAATTGTTCGTGTCATTAAATGTGTAGGTGCAGGATAAGTTGTTTTTTATTGTGTCCTGTCATTAAATTTGGAGGTCTGATGTCAAAGGAAACGATTTCCATTCGAATGGACGATGATTTTGTAATTAGATATTTTTACAGATGAATTTACGACACTCTATATCCGCTATTTGAAGGAGATTCCTTATTTTCAGTGTTTGTTTAGTACTTATTTGTAACTGATGTTTCAATGTGAAATCAATAATTCAAGATTTACTATTAGAATTTTCAAGATTGTAATACTAATAATAATTTGATGGTAGTTTGAGTAGAGATCGTGCGTAATTCTAAAAAATGAAAACAAAGTATTCTACTCTTAAAATATTTCAATTTTAAATGACCTTTGCATGACTAATGAACTTATTTTCAGGTCAATAAAATGCAATGGATCTAAAACCTATTTTAGAAATCGTTTTTTTAATAATTTCGCAACAAAAATAATAATTGTATCTTCATTCTTTTGATTGATTTATAAATAATTACATCAAAATTATTAAATACTCTTTGTTTTTTTAAAGAAATCGTAGTATATTTCTTGCTAAAGGTCATTTTACATGTACTGATGTATAATAACCAGTATATAAACAAGTGTAATCATACAAACCTTGCTCCTTGCTCGAAACACGTAAGACATGCTCTGATTAGCAAGTAATGTGTATCTCAATATGATTTAATACTATTTTTGGAATTAATTAAGGCATAACTTTGGGTTTAATAATTTATTTATTCTTTGCAATGCAACTGTTAAATGATAGTCGAGACAACACATCAATTGTCATAGTCTTGAAGAAGTTTAGGATATAACATAAATAAGGTATAAAGACCTCCAAAGTCGAGAGGCGAGCACGCCGGACTTGGCGTCGCCATCTCTGAGGTTCCGGGTTCGATTTCCGGTCGGGTCAATGTAGAAAACGAACTTTTCTATATTGTCTCGGGTCTGAGTGTTGTGGTACCGTAATTTTTTCTGATTTCTATAACACTAGTGCTTTAGGTACTTACCTTTGGATCAGATCAATGTAGGTATATGGTGTTGTCTAATATTTATAAATATAATAAAATAAAAAATATTTCGACGTCTCCCACCCAGACTCGAAAAAATTTAGAATCTCTTCTCCTCTTAGTCGGTATCTTCTTTGCTGAAGGTAGTGTCTAGCTTGAAGTGTTGATCACCCGATCCATTATACTTCTTCACGAATTCCTGTCCTCGGAAGACTTTTTAGAATAATCGTTTTACTTAGAATAATCAAATATTTAGAATAATCGTTGTCTAAACTCTGAATTCACTCGAATTCTGAATCGAACCAAAGTCCCTTTGCGTTCAAGGCAATGTACCGCGCCATTATACTAACCGGATGTTTAAATATGTAACGTAGACTAGATAATAGGATACAGCTAAGCAAAAACAAGATTATTATAAATATAAAGCCCATAGCCGCATTTTAGGTGCCTCGCTAAGCACTTAAAAAAAACAAAATATTTCTGTATAACCTCTAGAAATCTTGCAAATCTAGGTATTTTAAATAAGCTTGAGTACCTACGTTCCATTACCAGAGACAAGCAGACCAAAGAGAAGTAATGTGGCTAACGTCCACAGACCATAAATTGCGCGTGTTTGTTGCTGCCATACTCCGTGTCGTGTGCAAGTGAGCCAGAAATATTTTTAATCCAAACAAATATGCGGCCGCTCTTCAAAATAAATATGTCGGCCGCGAAGTTAAGAGCCTTGTAGATTGGTAAAATTATTTTTACCTAGAAATCAATAAATATAGTGCGATATGCTACCACTACCATTGCAAGGTAGAGTCAAATTTAAAAATACTTTTCGTAATAAGTTTTATCATTGTATTTTTCAATAACTTTTTTTATTTACTTACGGGTCTACGCCGATGGTGAAATTTTATCGACCAACTATTTATGAGTTCCAATTTTACCAGCAGGAATATTTAATTTATTTTTTTACGTATTTATTAGGTTACTTATTCTGAATCGCTCGGTCCTGAACATTTGACGACCTCCATAGCCGATAGACGAGTACTCCTGACTTAGCGTAGTCAACTCATATGTCACGGGTTCGATTATCGATCGGGGCAATGTGGAAAACGAAGTTTTCTATATTGTCTCGGGTCTGGGTGCTGTGGTACCGTCGTTTTTTTCTGATTTCTATAACACAAGTGAATCAGACCAATGTATGTGATGTTGTCCAAAATTTATTTTATTCTAATAAAATCCTGAATCAAACTTTTCTTCGTTTCAGCGACTTGCGGTACAACTTTCAGCACTGTTTTCTCCTAAAGGGCAGTGGTAGACTAAGATTTGGTAGATACCTGTAAAGTCTATCTGCATAGAATAGAATAGAATAGAATAGAATAGAAAAAACTTTATTGACACAGTACAACACATAAAAAAATTACAAAGAAGATTATAAAACAAAATTAGACTGTGCCAAATAGGCTTCCGTTCAGCAATTGTCATGATATGCTTGCAAGCATAAATAAATAAGTTGTATTGTAATTTTAATAGTCGTTGATGGTACGTAAATTTGTAATTAAATATGTTTCCATCCATATAAATAACTACCTATAATTATTTTTACTATTCACTACCGTAAAAAAATGGATTCTACAAATAAATGATCCAGATTTTATAAATGGTTAGATAGGTACTAAACAAACTTGTACTAACGCAGATCAATAGTCAAGTTTAGTTCTGCATTAAATAACTAGATGGCGCTAGTAGTAACAGTACCTATATTAATGTTCGACTCTAGTTTGTTAATTGTAGTCTAGATATCTAGTAATAAAGTAAAGTAAGCCTATACAAAGTGTAATTGAAATAACTCAAGACCTCCTAGGAGCTGATACTGTTGCTCAGATACAACATCTTATTCTATGGGTTCAAGTGACATCGAATTCTCAGAATAAACAGTTTTTTTCATACTAACTGGCTTTTTTTGCGATTGCCATAGGCCTCACCTTAACTATGAGATGGTTTGGGCAAACCGTGGGCCAAATGCGCATTGATGGTGAGTGTTGTAAGGCCAGACGAAATCTTATGGTCAGATGCGTATTAAAAATAATATAAAAAAAAAAAATTATTAGGTATGTTTGGTGTAAACTCTCCGTGATGCGATATAAAAATCAACGTTGACCAGAGCCGGATCACTTAGGACAAAAAGAGCGCGTGTTTACATTACTCGCCGCGAACGGGGAATAGTCCGGTGACTCTGCCATACGCCGCAATGTATAAGCGAAAGCGAACGTAAACGTTTTATAAAAAATCGAAGCTAAACAGACAGACGAACTTAGATTACTTCAACGTTAACGCCGTTATAGCATTAAATACTAATGTTGTGTCTGTAATTATTATTCTTTCCGCGGGTGTGTTAATAGGTTTGGTGTCATGGGATCATGGAATGAAGACTTATCGATTTTTATATCGGTCTTTTGGAAAATGCACTTGCCGAGTTTTCCTTATATTACTCATAGTAATGTGTTTTAGTCTTTATATGTTTTTTTCTCATGTTCCTTTTTTAGGGTTCCGTACCTAAAGGGTAAATCGGGACCCTATTACTAAGGCTCCGCTGTCCGTATGTCTGTTTGTCTGTCTGTCCGTCCGTCACTAGGCTGTATCTCATAAACCGTGATAGTTAGAGAGTTGAAATTTTCACAGATGATGTGTTCCTGTTGCCGCGACAACAAAAAATACTAAAAAGTAGAATAAAATTATTATTAAGGGGGCTCTGATACAACAAACGTGTTTTCTTTTGTCGTTTTTATAGATAATGGTACGGAACCCTTCGTGCGCGAGTCCGACTCGCACTTGACCGGTTTTTTGTATTTTCCAATCGACATCTGTATTACAGTCGACGCAGACAAAGTCGCGGACTGAAGCTACTAAGGAACATCAACTTATAATGTAATCAAGATCTTTTTTTGTGGCACGCGCTAAAGAGCTCGCGATGTTTACACGAGTAGCGATAGTCCGGCGATTGTAACTGTTTCCCCGAGATCGGGTATTGGGTGCGAGACGACACACCGCAGGATCGAAAACACAGTTTGACAGACGCCGATTGAGACTACGCCGTTTGAAATCGCCAAAGAATAAAGACGGTTACTCTGATTTCGTTGGCAGATACGACTTTTTGGTTTTGGAAAACAGCAGAGAAAATTTAAATTAAAAAAAGAAGATTATAGTAGTATCCTTGAAACCTGAAGGTGCATGGTGTGGAGAGATTTTTTTGGAGGTACATTACATTTAATAAATTACTCATTTATATTATTATTCTATCACTATGCAGGTCTTACGAATCAAAATTTTTATGCATATAGATTTAGAAATAATTCAAATCATATAAAAAATAGGGTGACGACGAGCGGCTACGACTGAGCAATAACAAGGAAAATAACAATTCGGTTCATAGGTAGATGTGTTTGCATTTTTAATCGTTATGGGCACCTTTTGACAGATAGACTTATGCTATCCCAGTGATAATTATCGAAAAAAAAATATTGGTAAGTAATAAGGCTTAGTCGAGCTCATGCACTGGAGGCGTATTTTTGACACATTCGAATTCCAATTCGCATACTTATTCACAAGAAATGCGATTATTAAGATTTTGACTGTGCAAACATTAAATAGGCACATGTAGCCATTTAGCAATGGTTCGTAAATTGTAATCATTAATCAGTGCAAATAAATGCACTGAATGCTTAAAATAACATCGACGTGCTTATTTAAATCCCAGGCATAGACTAAACAAAGTCAAGAGTATTGATTTTAGCTTCTAAATATATTTATTATTAAGTTAGTGAGGGTCTATTTCACTATCAAATTAAATTGGCCGACAATGAAAGTACACTTCGCTTGATTATTAAAAAACAAACAGTAACAATTAATACACACTGGTCAACTGTTGATGTAGGCTTCTATACTACTACTACTTGATAATACTACTTGAGAGTGTCATTCGTTTTATTTAGCAATTTCCTAAAAGGCATACCATATCTCATCAGTTGTAATTATTATACTTTAATCGTCATGAAATTCTTTATTGACGTGACGTGAATAGGCTCTACGGCTATGCATTATCGTAAGTCAAATTATGGTCACATTAAAATTTGTTCTTTAAACTCTTAGCCCTAGTTGCACCATCTTACTTTAACTTTAACAAACGTCAAAAGTATGTCAAGTAAGTATGTCCATACAAAAACACCGGTTAAAGTTACAGTTATGGTTAAAGTTAAGGTGGTGCAATCCAGCCTTAACATTACTTTAAGGGGTACCGCAGTTTTGTGTCTAGGTCAAACTCTAAACAGAAAAAAAATGACGAGCTTGAACTATATTGTTTTAGTAGCCCTCGTTAGGCCCTTGTTTCTTACTGCACTAATCCGTGCCAAACAATACACCTTAAACAAAATATTTTTAAAATTAAACCCAGTGCACACTTTAATAAAATTAGATAAATTACTTCAAGTGTAAACACTCAAAGGCAGGTCTGTCGTAAAAAAATCTTTGAACCGCTCAGTTTGTTTGATAAAGCAACAATTGTGAGGAAATGTTGCCAGTATAGGTCGGATTAAAATAATACAGTTTTACAATCTCGGCTTCTTTTGTAAGTGCTGATGGTTAGCGGTTTTTAATATCTTCTGAAATGTTCGCTTTGATGAGTTAGGAAGTTGAATAGTGCGCACTAGTGTGTAGTGTTTATAAAATAAATATTTAAATACTGTCAAACAAATTGTTCCGAAGTTACTTGACTTTAATATTATCATTATTAATTCAAAAGTCAAGTACTTAAAGGTTTGAAAAATAAATAACAACTTTAAATGTTCAACATTGCACATGGAAAATTAGCGAAATAAAAAAGGTACAATTATTACAATAGTTTTACAAATATATTTTGTACTTGCGCTATTTAACAAACAAATCTACTAGAACCGTCCGTATACATTTCTATAGTTCCATTGCAGCTCGAGAGATGGCGTTAGCGGTAGTTTGAAGTAGTCAATAAATTGATGTTGTGTTTTATTCATTAGTTTAGAATAAGATTGATAATTATGTTTAGGATCTTGCATGATAAAAAATACTTAAAATAAAATAGCTTTGTTTTCTTATTTTTGTATTCAAAGGTAAAACAAAATTGGGTTAACTTATTGGATCGCTTCGAAGCAAACGCATGTAAGTAACCGTTTAACAATAAAAGAAAAACAGTGTGTTTTGTTTTGCTAAGCTACAGGGTTATTATATTTTTAACACACTTTTTTATTATATTAGCTTCACTTGTACTTAGGTACATGCTTTACAATATAATCACATCTTGGATGAAGTTTTCAACGTATGTACCTACTTCCAACTATCGTATCGATTATATATTTTTAAGTGTATGATATTCTAATGACAATAAAATAACTGAACTTTATCGTGATGATCTGATGATGGGGCCTGAATGTAGATAGTGGAACTCTTACTTGCTCATTCGATACGTTTTCACGAGTCCAATTCATAGGAAGTGAGTTTAAATATCGGTTTTTTATCTAGGTAGGATTTGTTTCTTTTAACAGTTAGTTGTTTTGCAATGGTCTTTGGATAACCTATAAAGATGATATCCTCGTTGTAAGGTAAGAATCTTTCTAATTTGACGAGTGTTATTACGTTTCTCTTCATGAAGTGTGTGACACTTATTAGCAATTATTTATTATGACACTTCTAGAATTAGTTAAAGTAAAATTTTATTCTAATTATACAATCGTTCACTGTAAGAGTGCCACTAATGCCCGCTAATTTATCAATCGTCAACAAAATTATTATAATATCTATCTAAAAGGATTTAAAGGAATAATAAAACTATAGGTAGTTCCGTTGATTAAAGCTTATAGAATTAGGTCATAGGTTTATTTCCGGATTCAAGCCATATTGACTCTATTGCAAAAGTTTTGCTAACTAACTACATTGCACCTAGTCCAATAAAGCAAATAACTTTGGTTACTACATTGAACGAATTACTATGAAATGTAGTTATAAACCCATATGTTTAAATACTGAAGCAAACTGAACCTGCATTAGCTAGCTTAGACGCAGTTAGTATTTGGATGCGGGTAAATACACGAAACGTTTGCTTTGGGAAAGTAAATCAAATCAGCAATGCGCTCAAAGTTTTGTAACTACGCGGTTCAGTAGAACCGAGCTCGGATTAACGGGATCGAGCGGATCTAGCCATAGTGCGGTCACGTAGGCATGTGCACTTGTACGTATGTGGCGCCTTACGTAACGTGCGTCGCTTCAGTCTTGTGTTTACAGTGGCCGGCCCGAGCGATGTCGCTTGTCCCCACTGCGCATCGATCCGCTCCGCCCAGCGCTCGCTCCTCCCACCGGCCCCGCGCCCCGCGCCGCGCCCGCCCCCGCCCGCTCCCCTGGCCTTTGTCGCGCGCCGCCCGCGCGCGGTCACCTGTGTCGCACGTCCTCAGTCGCAAAGCGGCCGCGTCGCGCGCTACCCGCTTCGCACTACGCGTTATGACAGTGACGTGATGGAAGGCAAAGAGTTCGGTGCGGTTCCCGGCCTGCCGGCCGGTTTGGACTATTTCATGATGCCGCGCGTCAGCCAGCCTGCCCCTCAATTTGACTTCAGAAAACTTGGTGCCAGCTTTAGCAGCCGAGACGACGACAGGTGCGACGAACGACGATCACCCGAGTATCCTGACCGCCGCGAGCCTCCGCCGGCGCCCTGGCCGCTCGGCCTCGGAGTCCAGTTCGTCAACCCCGCCACGGGAAAGAAGAGAGTGCAATGCAACGTCTGCTTGAAAACATTTTGCGACAAGGGTGCGCTGAAAATCCACTTTTCGGCGGTGCACCTGCGGGAGATGCACAAGTGTACTGTGGAAGGGTGCACGATGATGTTTAGTTCGCGTCGGTCAAGAAATAGGCACAGTGCTAATCCTAATCCAAAGTTGCATTCGCCGCACGTGAGGCGCAAGATCTCGGCGCACGACGGTCGGTCAGCGCAGCCCTTCCCGCTGCTGCCGGCGCTGGCGCGGTTGCCGTTGCCGCCGCCTGCGCTACTGCCACCGGAGCTTGCGGCGCGACTTCCACCTCCGCTCTCCGCTCCACCGGGCTCTACTCCACTGCCGCCTCGAGTGCCCCTCGATGACCTCCGCAATTTCAGTGAAATAGAAAGAATGTACAGAAAAATCCCGCCACTTGAAGAGTCGTCCCGCGGCGCTTTAGATCTCGTTAAACCTTCCCTTGCTATTGACGAGGACTCAATTAATTGTAGTGAAAATAATTATGATATTTCCGATGACGAGAAAGATAAATGTAAGGATAGAACCGATTCGCCGGTTCACGAAAGGCTGAATTATGACGATGAACCTGAAGATTTGACTGTAAATAAAAATAAGAATGATGCCAAACCCGCTGTGACCGAGCCTTTAGCTGGAGCCCGCAGTGACCCCACCGCGTCCGATGACAAGTCGTCTCTAGTTCCCAACAAACGTAAGCGAAAAAGCGGCAACCCCACCCGGTGTTCTCAAAACAACGAATACAGTGTATCCGACGAGGAGTATCACGGCGATTTGTTTAGAAACTTGTCGACGCCCGGCTCTAGTCGCGCAGATGACGAACCACTGTCACTGAAAAAACAAAAACCTGAAAAGTGGGAGCCATTTCAGAACGGAGAGGAAGCAACTGTGGACTCGGAATCGGTGACGCGTGTGAAGGCTGAAAGTGATTCCGATGACGAGTCTAGTGCACCGAGCGTAGTACGAGAGGGGCTGAGACTACGTTCGGATTTATACACGCCGAGTGACAGCGGGAGTGATTTGCACGCGATGGAGGAGCGCTTGGCTAGACCACGCTCGCCCTCTGCCAGCAGTGACAAGACGGATGACCGAACTGATATCAACGATCTCGAAATCCCGATAGACGACGAGAACCCCGACCGCTGCACTGCTTGTAGGAAAGTATTTCAAAACCACTTCACGCTGCGCATGCACTACAGAAACGATCACTTGAAATTGCTACATCCGTGTGACGTGAACGGTTGCGACGCTGCATTCCCTTCTCGGCGGAGTCGAGATAGACATAGTTCTAACGTCGATTTGCACCGGCGACTACTGTCGACGGGTTCACCTGACACCCGAGAGCAAAGACCTACAGGATTAGAAGTCAACACAGAGCTATTGAACAAGCTGTACGCCGATATCAAAGGACTGGCATCTACGCTTGAAAGTTTGAGATATGGAAACGAGGACGCAGCACAACTGCCGAGTTACGTGACGGAAACGATGAAGTTTTACAGTCGGAATTTAAGCGCGTTACAAGCTGGTTTGTTTCCGCAGTTTGGAGAGCGGGGGTTTTTTCCGTCCCCTTTTCTGATGGGTAACGGGGTTCCTCAGGCGAGTGGGGGTCCGTACGGGGCGCCTGCTGGGGCGCAGTCAGCTCGGGAGTCGTTGTCGCCGCTCTCGGCATCGTCGCCACCCGTTATTTCTCCCGGGAGGTTAGATGCGGCCCATGGAAGAGGTCGCGACGACGCCCAGCTGCTTTTTCGCGAGACCTCAGAGTCGTTCAAGAAGATGACGTCACTGTGCGAGCGCCAGGAGCAGCTGTACCAGCACCACGTGCCGGTCTCGTGACGGGGGCGCACCGACTCTCGCCCGTCCTGGTGATACCTCACTTCCCGAAGCTAATGACGCGCGATAGACTGTATATTTAATTGTTAATAATTTTAATTGTGTTAATTCTATTTCGTATTTCGTTTTGTATTTTCTTGTGATATTTAGACAAATATATAATAATCGATCCCACGAACTGTAAGTTATAGGGATAGTCCGCTTGGTGACGTGGCGTTTGTGACGCGAAGTGCAATACGGATTCGAATATTATAAATATTAATGGACTTGCGTACGATATGGTATCGTGTAGAGTATTCGTAATCGATGTTGAAAGTAAACGTTATTATGATCAGCTTCATTTATTGTTCTGGCGCAATAAACTCATTGAGGAAAATGTACAATTGTTTTTGTAACCTGTGGAGTCTCGGTGGTCGTGCCGAATTGTGGAGATAATCTGGCTATGGTTGTTATTAAGACAATGGTCATTTTACGACGCTTTGTGGGGAGGCATTGGGTCGGAAACTACATGCACCTGACTGCACGTAATTATAACATAGACAACATTCTTTGTAATTTAATAAATTATCTCGTCTTTGTTAACAACTCAAACATTTTATCTACTTTACGATGTTAATAACCTTTCAAAAAATATAGTATCCATCTTTGAATAGGCATCATTGAAACACTTACAACATAATGTCACTGATTATTTATTAGTCATAAATTATGAGTATTTCATCTCATAAAGATTAAGTATCTATTTTAATATGAGATCAGCATAGCTTATTAAAATCAAACTCTTAATATGAGATATTAATTTCTTTATGAATAGTAATTGACCAGCATTCGAGTTTGATGTGAATGCTAAATGGATACAAAACAGTAGCTTCTTGATTTATTTAAATTTATTACTAAATGATAAACAGAAAATGATTTTGAATTCAAAGATTCGATTTAAATTAACTGTGCTACTGAGATTACCGATAGAAAGCAACGGATGCTGCATTATGAAAATATTTAGTAAATTAAACAAGTGTAATATAATTTTAAATTTACTGTAATGTCGTCCCTCAAAAATAATATTTCACCGAAAAAAACTGAATTTGGTATAATTCGAACCCATGACCTTTTGTTTCGCAACAGCTATTTGAATTTGGTATTTTTTTAAAATTAAGTATTATCTTTGCGCTGTGGCGCTCCTTGGGGGAGGCCTATGTCCAGCAGTGGACTGCAACAGGCTGATATGATAATGATGATGATGAAGTATTATCTTTGAAAAAGTAAGCAAGTACGTCAAAGACAAACATCAAATATCTAATAGAGGTTTATGAAGTTCAAGAGACTGAAGCAGTTAAGAAAGAATAATTAAGTAAGTACCTATTCATAACTAAAGTTATACTTTATTTCAATGAGCACTTGTTTTCTATACAGGGTGAATCGTATTTAATTTATTTATTTATCGTATTTAATCGCACGGCAAGCATGTTATTCTAAAAGTTATTATGTTTCAACAACTGATTACTTATCAGAAGGTAGATTACGTGTTTCTTCTAGGAATATACCTACACAATTTCATGTTCACCATCATTAAAATAAGAAAATGAAATTGAGTTTATTTTTTTAGAGAATAGCTTTCGTAAAAAAGTATACAAGCTTATACAATTTTAGGTGAGTGAAGTCCACAAGGTGGACAGACGACCTGATAAATGTTGCAGGAAGCCGCTGGATGCAGGTCGCTTCCAACCGGTCGATCTGGAATTCACTGGGGGAGGCCTATGCTCAGTGGACGTCCTGTGGCTGAAATGATGATGATAACAATGATGAATTCATCCGAAGTTTAAATAGTTTTCTTAAAATGAAAGCTTTCATTTGATTCATAATCTGGGATTTCTGCAAAGTCTGGAAAACAACACGAAGTTTCAGTTCCAAACAAACAAGCTATAACTAACTAACTAACGTAAGTATAAAACTAAAATACATATTGTCATTATACTTATTATTAGTTCAGTTTTAAACAAACTTGAATAGAATGTGAACTCCGGTCCAGCGCTGACCACATTGACCTCGGATTTGGATTAAAAAAATCTTCCTCGAATAAAAGACTGTAATTATCTAAGTCGCCTGTCCATTGCCGTGAGAATATCAACTAATTGTTGTACGAGACCTGTTATGATTTAATAACAGGGCGACGTCCAAAATACTAATTCGGAACATTTTCCCAGGTTTGGTCGCCATAAAAAATGGCTGACATAATTGTACTGTCTAGGGCTGTCATTAAGTGAGCAAGAAAAACAATCAATATTATCATAAATTTACAAAGACACACCCTTAACGATTAAACAAATGAAGTCAGGAACGGTGGATTTTTTAAAGCTTTTACAAGTGTGCACTGTACTTTTTTAAAAAATCTGTTTTTTATGGATAGGACTAAGTACGTATTTACATTTAAAAATTACTATAGGTACTTACCAAATTATCCATAAGGTTGTAGGTATAATCAATAGTCAATCAAGTTACCACAAACTGTCAAATTTCTCCAATAAATAATAAACACTTTTGCTTAAAATTTAGGTTAAAATCGATTGAATAAATTTGATAGTTTTGGATACCATGACGCGCTGTTGTCTATACTTAAAGTAGCAGTGACCCAGAAACGAAAATATGGGAAAAGCTTCCAAACACCATAGACATTTTCCTCAAATTCAATAAGGACAACCGCTGAATTCCTAATCCCCTTAGTAAATAGGGCAACAGTGATCCAGGAAAGAAAATATTCGATATTTCCAAACTTCAAGAAAAATGGGTACTGACCAATTTTTCGAGAAATATTTTATTTAGGAATTACAAAGTAATTTATCTTAAAAAACTGAAAGATCGGCTAAAAGTTAACTGTCATTTGATTACTAAATATTCAAGGTCTCTTCAAATATTTTTTTCGTAAGTTAAGACCAGGCTGCTTAAAAAAAGCCTCCGAAATTATAACATTTAGCAACCCTATTACCTACAAGGCTCTATGAAGTGCCATTTTTTCCGCTCATAATGACACGTTGCGGTTTGACAAAACGTTACAAAGGATTTAAGGGACCATTTGTATACTTAATTACTAAGTTTAAGGATAGATTACACATGTCATGCCTCAGTCGATTGATGACGGTTTTGGAACGTTCGTTTAGTTAATTTTCGTCGAGTAATTACTACGAGCAAAAGGTGTTTTGTCGAGTTTTTAACGTCATCAATAATGTTTTCGTTTAAATGTTGCAGATGGTTTTATTGTAGATAGTTTGGTTTGAAACATTTCTCTGATGGATATTATACAATCATATTTTCGATGTCAACACCTCGAAAAAACAATTCATTTATAAGAATTATTAAATCGGTTAGACTTTCTCTAAAAATGAGGTTGTAGGTTTGATTATATTGTTAGATTTTTAGATAAAAGTCAATCTGTTTACGTGAAATCAGTATTATGAACTAAAATTATAAATATAAAAGTTTTCATGTTTGATGAAGTACATAGTATACATAGCATACGCAGACGAAGTCGCGGACAGAAACAAGATTTGCTTAAGATTACAAGATCATTAGTAATATTTTTCTTGAAAAAAAGTTCTTAATTCCAAGTAAACAGAAGATTTTTACAAAATTTAGTTATTAAGCTTACACCACTCTACCAACAGATGGCGCTAGGAGTACTCTGACGAGACTAATAAGCACTGAAGAATCTATTCGATACGTGAGGTAGTAACGAGTTTTTTCATGCTGTGTAAAGCGCTTTTAGCGCAGAGCTTCGATTCCCAGTCTTAACTTTGAATTATTTATTTTTATTTCCAAGATTGTTTTGATAAACAAGTTTTTCTAAATTGATTCGCATCTGGATATGCTACTAGGCCTCTGGAAAAAAAACTTCTTAGGCTGGGTTGCACCATCTTAACTTTAACCATAACTTTAACTATAACCTGTGTGTCTGTATGAAATTTGACAGACTTTTGACGTTTGTTAAAGTTGAAGTAAGATGGTGGAACCCAGCCTTAGTAATCATGACAATAGGTTTGTCCTCTGACGATGTAGGTACAATAGATAAAAGGTAGCGAGAGGCGAGCACGCCGAACTTAGCGTCGCTATATCTGAGGTCCCGGGTTCGAACCCGGGTCAAGTCACGAAAACTAACTTTTCTATACTGTCTCGGGTCTGGGTGTTGTCGTGCCTTCGTTGTTTCTGATTTCTATAGTGTTTTGGCTACTTACCTTAGGATCAGAGCATTGTATGTGATGTTGTCGAATGTTTATTTTTTCTATTTGTTTTAAATACAAAAAGCTTTCTTTTATAATTATAATATTTATTCCAGGAAATCGGAATTTATATCTATTTATTCTTTCACGATTTTAAACGACGATCTTACATATTGTTTACTTAATAAGTTATCAGTCTACCACTTCCTTACCATTGTTTTAATTATAAACAGTAGGTACTTACGAGGCATAACTTAATAGTTAAATTAAACCAAATTAACATAGAAGTTGCAATACAAATTTAGAGGGACTCAAGATCCCATCTTGCCACTAAACATACAAATGTACCCGGATATTAGTTCTAACAAGAGTAATCTTAGCAGACAACGCCCGGGGCACGGTATGTCTGTGTGTCAGTGTGCACCAAGTTCATTAATTAGGGTTTGACAAACTGCGCGGTTGGGACCCTAATCTGTGTTTGTGGAGCCGTATTATTGTGGCTTAATTGTTTAAAATCACGTCAGTTATTATAATTATTAAAAGACTAGCTTGTTACATGTTTTGTATTGCGGCGTCAATATTATAAAAAGTACTTATTGCGACGTAAATTTTATAAATTGTACGGAACAGTTTTGTTTTTTTGTCATATTCTATGCATAACCAAAACTAAGTTGAAGTAACACTTTTTTAGGGTTCCGTACCCAAAGGGTGAAACGGGACCCTATAGCTAAGGCTCCGCTGTCGAAAGATGTACAATTTAGGCGGTCTTATCGTTAAGAGCGATCTCTTCCAGACAACCTTCAGGCAGAGGACAACTCTAAAGAAAGGGGATGCTGCTCATCTTAACTATCGACTAGGCAGGCAACAGTCACATCTTACTGTCCGAAGGTCTTGTTTATTAATAAGGGTTTGACAAACTGTGCGGAACCCCAATCCACGCAGAACCGGAACCACGGAGGCGTATCGTTGTACATTCATAATAAGCAGCACGTGGCCCACTTGGCAATGTATCATTTTGTGGTTTTCTTTAATAAGTTAACATGTCGAGAATGGTGAAAACATCTTTATTATGAACTGACTTGGCCCTGTGTTTATTTAGCGATACATTTTAGTTTTTTTTTGTGTGATATTCCATCAATATTTAAAAAAAAATAAAAAATTAGGTCTAAGTTAAGATTAGGTTCAAAATTAGTTATTACTTAGTTTAAATTTAGTTGCTTTCAGACCTTTTGTTTAAATTAACCTTAATGGAGGAACTAGCTCCTGAAACACAGATTTTCTTACTCGGTAGTCAGGGCAACAATAATATATTGTAAAAGGTTTATTAATAAATAAAGTTGTTATTAAAGTTATTCGTATAGTTAAGTGTCGTGTGGTGTCGGCACGTTAAAATAATTGCACCTCTTTTCTCCTATGGGTGTCGTAAGAGGCGACTACAGGAGAACCGCCATAAGAAAACGGGCAGCAGCGTCACCTCTCCACCATTGGCCAAACTGCGATCGCCAACCCGCCTGCCAAGCGTGGGGATTATGGCAAAATCCTCCTTTTGGAGAGGCTTGTGTCCAGCAGTGGACTGATATAGGCTGGTGATGATGATTAAAGTTATTATTATTTAAAAAATGGTATAAAATATTTGTTGAGGAGGGGCCTCCTCTCCAATACAATCAATAACACAGTCACTATTACGTTTTACAATTATTAATGTATGTACCTATCTATTTAACATATGATGTCTCCATTTACATCAAGATATTGCGTAGAGAACACAAAGTGGATAATTACTAATCCCGAGCTTGACAAACGCGTACAAAGTCGCGCTTCGGGCCATGTCGTATGATACAGGAAGCGTATTTTTGAATCGTTCGAATTCCATACGAATTCGCATACGAAATCCCAGGATCCGTGTACAATTTCCTAGGACATCGTATACGATTCTTGTGATTTCGCATTCGAATGCTTCAAAAATATACCTCCAGGCCGGTAACAAATGGCTAGTTAATTTACGAATTTGGATTGGGTTAGTGCCTTTTGAAGGATATAATAATCGGTTATTTTTTAGCAGTAGTAGCCGAATGAAGCAAATACAGACACTTGGCAATATTTATATGCAAGAATTTATATTTTTTTCTATTACTGACAGTATCAAGCGTTTTAGCAGTGAATCTTATTGGCACAGGTACTTGTATTTTAAAAACATGACACAATTAGATTTAACGATCGTTCGGTCTACATGTTATCGTTCCATATTACAAAAGCAAGGCAGTTGCGAGTTCGAATCAAACAAAGAGATAAATATTGAGTGAAGATTTTATTTTAATAGCAGCACTGAATTCAAGTGATTTAAAAATGCGAATATCATAAGCAATATCAATTATTTTCAAACGTTTATATTCGTCTTTTGAATGTTTACCCCCTTTAACGTTTGAATCCGCAACTTATTTACACAAGTAAAGATGACAGGCGACAGTTTCAGCTCCTTTGACTAGCAAAACACACATTAAGGAATTCCTAATTAACTTACCCTGGTAAAATCTTAAGAAAATCCCGAGCATACAACCCGGGGGCACGCTTTAATCTTCTATCTTCTTGTCTCCGCCATTCCCGGCTCTGAGTGAGAATAACTAATGATTCTTTTAATCTGCAGAAACCTGAGTTCAAAGTGAAGTTATTTGCCGGTTGCCGTTGCCAAGGGGCATGTATTTTTTTAATTATTTACAGTTAATGTCTAATCGACTCGTGGCTAAATCAAGGAGGGCAATTCACCACCCTGTGAAAATGTTTTTTTCATTATTATTGTTTATTTTTGTCTCTAGCCGTTTTTTTACGAAGAGGTACTGTTTCTTGGAATCTCGTGACCGACTCTTACACCGTTAAAAAAGTTTTACCCCAAGGAACTAAACTAAATCATAATAATGTTTTGTGAATTAGGTATTTTTGTTTAACAGTAAAATATTTTACTTTTTAATATATTTCACTCTTAAATACCTACACCAAACAAAAAAGTAAAAATAAAATATATTACTATACTTCACAATTTAAGTGCTCTTAGGTATCGGTAGAAGTAACTCTTCTAGACAACATTGAGTTACTTTTTTTTATAGAAAAAAGGGATATTCCATGTTCTCGATATTAACTTATTTATTAATCCAGAATATTTATGTGCTTATTTGCAAATAACTATTTAGTACATACTTTACAAAAGAACCGACCAAACCACACTAATGCCAATATTTAAAAGCTCAAATATTTCACTCCAAAAAGTCAGTAAATATCACATTGGGTATTTGAACAAATGCCCTTATGATGTAAATTCGCGTCTGACAGCCATACCACTTGACAGACGAGGGGTACGAGGGGTACGAGGGGAGAGAGGGGTACTGTTGAATAATTCACGTATTTGTGATCAAAGACAATCGCGCCGTCACCGGATCAACGTTTTTAGTCTCTTGTAAGCCACGGGAACACTAGCTAGAAAACTCTGTTTACTTAACCAAGCTGATTTCGTTTATGTTGTCATGGTAGAAACAATAAATAAAGAGTATTATTAGAATGATTTCGTTTAACTTGTTGCTTGCTAGAACTTTAGAGTTGTTTCGTAAACAGAGTGTACAAAAGAGTAGGACACGCTCTTAATTTCTTAAAGTTACGTAAGTAGCGTCTCTTAACGACGATTTTACCTACGAGTGACTAAAGAGTTTTACTAATGTTTCAACAAAGTTACGCTAATCAGGATGATAATATTGATGATGTTGTTTTTTTAATATTAAACAACATCCCATACATTGCTCTAATTCTAAGGTTAGTAACGAAAGCACTTATGTTATAGAAATCAGAAACAACGGCGGTACCACAACACCCAGAGCCGAGACAATATAGAAAAGTTCGTTTTCTAGTTTCTACATTGACCCGACCGGGGGTCGAACCCGGAACCTCAGAGATGGCGGCTCCATATACCCATAGTCCGGCGTGCTCGGCTACGAACTTTATTTTTTCGATTGTTCTGAATAAAGTTGCAGATTTACAGATTTCTATGTTGGTCCGAAAGTAAACGTTCTTTTATTTATAACATTACTTCATTTTAATAATAATTATATTAAACTCATTGCTCTTGTTAAACTTAATAAAACTAGGAACGAAAAAAAAAACACAAATTACCTACTGAGATATATTATGATACTATAAATGGGGAAGGCCTATATTTAGCTGTGGACGTCCCATAGCTGAAATGATGATGATATTGATAACACTTAGAAATATCTTATAATAACAATTAAAAATCCTGCAGCTCATCTATACTAATATTATAAAGAGGAAAGATTTGTACCTATTTTTGTATGTTTGTAATGAATAGGCTCAAAAAGTACTGGGCCGATTTAAAAAAATCTTTCACCAATAGAATGCTACATTCTTCCAATTTGACATAGGCTTTTTTTTTTACTTAAGATGGGCTTACTCTTGACCCCAATCTTGCTCTACAGCATAGATGGGATCTACGATGGAGCGAGCTTGCCCAGAAGATGCGTTTTCACTCTGGACTTAAAGAGAGTCAGGTTATATGCACTCGAAAATACAGACGCAGGCAGGGAAATCTTTAGCTGTGCGCATTATAAAAGATGATGAGAAGCGCTTAGTGCGGATTATGGGTATATCAACTAAGAACGGATGGAAGCCGGCCGTGCGTCTGGATGTCCGATGGAAGAAAGGTGACGGTGGTATGAGCTCATGCAGCTCATGAGCACACTCTCCGAAGTACAATCTGTAGAAGACCGATAGGCAAGCAACTTTGCGGCGGTGAACCAGGCTGTGCAGCTTGGACGCCACCAGTTTTTTATCGCCTATTATTCTCTTGGCTCTGCGTTCCACCGAGTCTAGTGCAGCAAGTTGGTATTTCGCCGAGCCGTCCCAAAGGTGGACATTTCATTGTGAAAGCTACATTTCATTTTGAAAAAAATTAGGGATCCTTGGTAAAATTTGAACAATGTAACCGAAGGTGTAGAAAAATGAGTCTTAAAATGTCTTTCGTCGAATGCGCTGCCGAAACTATTAGCGATAATTGTCTACCCCGTGCGAAGCCGGGACCGGCTGCTAGTAGTGAATAAAAGTCCTGAATCGGCATCAAGTTCAATTGCCCTGCCATTGTTCCGCGCGCGCGCTATCAGTTAATTGAAAGCTGTGATAACCAGTCTGAAACCCTGCCGGTTGCATTCCCACGGCGAGTCCTGTGGGTTGCGAATAAGGTAGATAAGTGACAGATCGTGTTGTGAATTGTTAAGCGATTAAGTTTTTATTCCCTATAGCTCAGTGTTACGGTGTGCGTTTAAAAATTGACTGTTTTTAGGGTTCCGTACGCGAAGGGTTAAACGGGACCCTATTACTAAGGCTCCGCTGTCCGTCTGTCTGTCCGTCTGTCCGTCTGTCCGTCTGTCCGTCTGTCCGTCTGTCCGTCTGTCCGTCTGTCCGTCTGTCCGTCTGTCCGTCTGTCCGTCTGTCCGTCTGTCCGTCTGTCCGTCTGTCCGTCTGTCCGTCTGTCCGTCTGTCCGTCTGTCCGTCTGTCCGTCTGTCCGTCTGTCCGTCTGTCCGTCTGTCCGTCTGTCCGTCTGTCCGTCTGTCCGTCTGTCCGTCTGTCCGTCTGTCCGTCTGTCCGTCTGTCCGTCTGTCCGTCTGTCCGTCTGTCCGTCTGTCCGTCTGTCCGTCTGTCCGTCTGTCCGTCTGTCCGTCTGTCCGTCTGTCCGTCTGTCCGTCTGTCCGTCTGTCCGTCTGTCCGTCTGTCCGTCTGTCCGTCTGTCCGTCTGTCCGTCTGTCCGTCTGTCCGTCTGTCCGTCTGTCCGTCTGTCCGTCTGTCCGTCTGTCCGTCTGTCCGTCTGTCCGTCTGTCCGTCTGTCCGTCTGTCCGTCTGTCCGTCTGTCCGTCTGTCCGTCTGTCCGTCTGTCCGTCTGTCCGTCTGTCACCAGGCTGTATCTCATGAACCGTGATAGCTATGTTGAAATTTTTACAGATGATGTATTTCTGTTGCCGCTATAACAACAAATACTAAAAAATAGAATATAATAAATATTTAAGAGGGCTCCCATACAACGAACGTGATTTTTTGCCGTTTTTATAGAAAATGGTACGGAACCCTTCGTGCGCGAGTCCGACTCGCACTTGGCGGGTTTTTAGATCTCGATATTGATGCTATAGATAAAATCGTTGTATTTGAGTGATCACCTCTAGTTCGAATCGAAATAATTTTTTTTTTTAAACTTTGTATAAACAAAACAATGCACTTTGTTGGACCAACGATGACACAAAGGGAACATTCATGACAAATGTAGTCGCAATAAACCGCAGATAAACAGCGTAACGTGACGCGCGACTGCGATTCCGCCTAGCGGTCGCAGGGGCGGCGGTTGTAGGGTTGAACCTGAATACGGGGTTTGAAAAATGCAATATGTAAATAATTCACAGTTTCTTACAGATTTACTAGTGTTGTTTATTAAGAGTTGGTAGATATGTTTTTCAGCTGCAAAAATATTTACAGTTTTTCTATTTTGATGGTATCAGAATTTTGAATTATAAGTTGATTATTTTTAAGCATCCAAGTAAAGGTTGATTAATGAATTAATAAAAATATCTTGCTATTTAATGACAATATAATGTATGCCACATTATAAGAATACTTACTTCTAAAATTTAGTTTTTTAATTATTCCTGTTGACAAGTTTAATAGTGGCAACTTCGCTTAAATTCGAAATCATTTTTTTTTTCTTGTAAATATTTGTCTCCATATTTTTTACTTTGCGGGGTTGCTTTTTATAGTTATATTTTTGTAGTTGTACATTTATGGCCTATTAATATTAGCGCGCAGCGACAACCCTATAAGGGTCTCCACATTCCGCGTCGAAGCGCGCCTTGCTTGTCGCGGGCCGGCGATGCGAAAATGTGCCGAAATGATTTATTGTTTGCTACAATCATGCCGAGTTTAGTGAACACACTATAGTGTTTGTATTTATAGAACTATAGAGTTCTTCTGGTTCTACACCTATTTATAATTTATTTTGAAGACTGTCTCGTATAGTAAATGTGACACGGTGTCTGTTGTCTACTCTGACGACCTCCGTAGCCGAGAGGCGAGCACGCCGGACTTTATATTGCGCCGCCATCTCTGAGGTTCCGGGTTCGATCCCCGGTCGGGTCAATGTAGAAAACGAACTTTTCTATATTGGCTCGGGTCTGGGTGTTGTGGTACCGTCGTTGTTTCTGATTTCTAAAATACAAGTGCTTTAGCTACTTACCTTAGGATCAGAGCAATGTATGTGATGTTGTCTAATATTTATTTATATTTATTTACTCTTGTTGGTAATATTCGAGCGATTGTACCTATAGTAATTTTAGAAAACCTAAAATCTATTCAATGATTAATGTTTCTTCATAGTTACTATATCATTAAGACAGATAGGTACTTATACATTTCTGAAATACACATAATTAAAGGTAGAAATAATAACATGTAGTGCAGTTTTTGACGACCGACGGGTTTGGTTTGAGGTCGAAACAAAGCTAGGCAGTTTCGGGTTCAAATCCCACAAGGGGCAATTGTTGTGTGGTGACCACGAGCATTTGTACCTAAGTTGTAAATAAGATTGGTGTGATTGTGGAAACAAAAATATGTATTTTATTTAGTTAAAGAATCGACAACCCTATTGGGTTACCACGTCGCGATGTGGAAAATGTGGCGAAATGATTTATTAGCTATACAATCCCACTGGCATGACACTGCGAGAAAGACGGGAGAATTGTTTATAATAAAGTAACTTCTCTATGTAGGAAATTTACTTTAGTATCATTATTTTCAACTAAACAAAGATTCATTGCAATCATTCAAATCTTTATTGTGTTATTTTGCGAACGTGTTATTTGCTAATGTGTCATTTTAAACTTAGTTACTTCTTGGTAAAAAGATAAAAGCCTTGCTAAAATAATTAAAAATAAATTATTTCGAAATTCGAATATTTTTGAATTCAGTTTGTTTTTCGATCACTTCTTTTTTTGAATGTTTCAAGAATACATTCTTTAAACTTTCAAAAAACGAATCGTCAAGTCCTGTCAAAGTTCCGTTCCACGTTCCACGCTAGACAGCGATCAGGGATGTCACGCGTCACATTACGCGGCGCGTTCATGCAAAATTCACCCACCCTGTAGGGCTGACACGCGGAAACGATACGTGTTTAGCGTCAGAGTTTTACCATTTTAGACTGTTATACCAATTGACAATGGGACATGTATTTTTGAGTGGATGGTTTACGCCTGTCTTGCCTTGTGACAGTATGATGCAAGTGAATAAAGCCGCACTTGACTTTATAATAAAATATTTCATGTTAAATAATAATATCGTATCTACTACTTAAATTTTGGTATAGTTCTTTTACAGTGCATACTACGCTTGGAATTTTAATGCCTCAAAAATACGTCTTCATAAGATGTAATTTTGGTACTTTCGTTATTCAATTGAGTTTGAAAATCTTCTGTCTTTAGACCTCAACAGTACACATGTTAGGGTGGCTACCGACTGTGACCAAGTTTCTTGCGCTGCTTCTTCTCGGCACTAGCTTACAAATTATCGTCCCGAAGCAGTGGTAGCGTAAAACATATTACTGGGACGTGTAAAAGTGACTTTAATGGTCAATTTGCAGGAATAAATGATTTTGATTTTGTTAAGGAGCGTTAGAGCGTCATGTAACTTGTTACAAAGCGAGCATTCATGGAGTTCGGTACGGGGAATTAATCGAGCAGCGAGTCGTTGTTTGCTTGTTTCCCAGCTCACAAACGCTCTGTTATACCTTGACTCTGCAGCATAAAGAGCTGAACTGCTATATCAGCAGCCACTGCATCCCTACGACTCCACTCTGGATCGGTCCAGAGCGCTTCAGTCTGCTTTCAATCTCCGTCGGGTACGGCTGCCGGGTCCCTTCTTTGTATTATTTTTGAAATAAATGATTGTGTAACTTTAAAAATCTTTTTTAAAACAATCTCCCCGAGGGACCCTATAAACAGCTCGCTGCGAATGTTACATTAATCATTTTGTAAATATAAGTGAAGAATCATTTACTAGTTTCGGAAATAGATGTTCCATATTGCTGCTCTCTAAATGCTCGATAGTCCTGCGCCTTACGCCATTGAAGGCCTACTATGAAAGTGTTTCGTTCGTTTGGAGTAGTTTGGACGTATTTAGGGTCTGTTTCACAATTTAGGGATAAGTTCTGCATAAGTTCTGAATAAACTACATTATTTTTTTAATACTTGAAAATATGCGATGGACGTGGGTTCAGATCCCACCTGAGGCGGACAATTTTTTTCAAGTATTAAAAATCTTAGATAAACCTAGCATGGTAATTGCTAAAAACAAAAAATTAAACTATATTATTATACTTAACTGAAGGATAAACACGATTTTTGCGTTTCACGACCGTCAAATAGCGCTATACCTATGACACATTAATTCAAACACTTATCCTCTACATATGTTTATCTTTTACATATCTTTACCCGTACATAGTGAAACAGGCCCTTAACCTAAGAAATTAAAATAACCATTCACTTGTATCGTTTGATAATTTGTGAACTATTAAAAACAAAGACATTTCACTATAAATGTCTTTGATTGAAAACGGTTGCACTTTTTACACGCCTAGTTTGATTTGGTCATATTTTGCCAAAGGATTGATACAAGTGACTGGTCATTTTAATTTGTTAGGTTTATACCTACGTCCAAACGAACGATACGTTTTCGAAGAAGGCGTTTTGATTCGTTTCATAGCAATGATTAAATTTACAATTGTATATAGAACAATCGAATAGGTAAGAAATAAAACGCGATTGCGGTGGTTTAGCTAACAAGGTATGTTGTATCAGAACTACGATCTAGGCACGACTTCGCGCCTGACTTGATCACTCCAGGTGTGATACTGTTGATACCTAGCAGTTGGTACCTACTTAGATATGGCATCTGAGTGCTATAATGTTGGTTTGATAAGAGACATTTATTTTTATTGGAGAAAATCACAAAAGGTACATTGCTCTGATCCTAAGTAGCTAAAGCACTTGTGTAATAGAAATAAGAAACAACGACGGTACCACAACACTCAGACACGAGGCAATACAGAAATGTTCGTTATCTACATTGATCAGACCGGGAATCGAACCGATATTTTTCATATTATTTAAAAATATCAAAAGGATGTAACCTTTAAAATAAATTCAAATTAAAAACACATTTTGTATGAATTATCTGGCAGATTAAATTAACCGAGACTTACTTAGCGATTGTGAAACAAACCCTGAAAGTTATAATAAAAAAAAAAACACTAACGAAACCTTAAAAATAAATGACAATACTGGCTTGTCCCAGGAAGATCTAGACAAGACAAGTTACAAGCTGATATAGGAGTCGATATCTCCCGAAGGCGGTTGTCAATCATATCGTTTATCGTTTATCACTTCGATCTGTCACGCGCCGACTGTCGCGATGTCGTGCCGTGAGCGATGCCATCTCAATCCAGACGTCACTGAACCCTTTTTTCTCTATTTTGAATAGTACATTCAATTGTAAAATGAATTAAGTGATAAAATAATATAAAACTAAAAGGAAAAGATGGGAATCGAAACCTCTTTGCTATCTAGGCAACTTCTTTTGCAATTAGATTAGCATGTAAAAACTACATTCATAATTATGGTCCTTTTAATTAGAGGTATAATAAATAATGAGCATAGTTATTAAGATCTAGAAAAAAAAACGTCTCTTCTAACTTAGATCAAATTAGCATTTAATTGTAAGAACAACAGTTATAACAGAAAATGATAAATTATTTTTCTTTATAATAATAAGGAGGAAATATATTAAACTAGCTGACCCGGCAAACTTCGTACCGCCTAGCAGTTGATTTTCTTTTTTCGTTAACTTTTCCAATGTTTTAATTATTCATTCTGCTATTCGGGGCGGAGACAAATCCAACAAATTATCAACCATGAAAATCGGTCTAGCCGTTCTCAAGTTGTAAGTGTTGTAACAAACCCGACTCTGTTTTATTATATTAAGATTTGAACCAGAAACCACACCAATCGTTGGGTCTAGAGGTGTGTTACCTACAAGCATATAAGACAACAATGGTTTTTGCTTGGGACGTCTTCCAGCTTACAATCAAAAGGAAACACAGATATAATATTAAAATTTTCTTATTTTCTCGTTAATATAAAACTGACAGTTTTGTCCCATTTGTTATATTCAGAAAAATGTTTTGTACATGAGCTTTTAAATTAATTACTTTTCCTAATCATTTGCTGCTTGAAAGATAAATCCAAGATAAAACATCTTAGTAATTATTCCTAGGTACCTTACAACTGATTACTTAAATAATAGTCTGGAGGCGTAATGAACCTACATTTACTACAAAGCTAAAATATTCAAAATTCATGTTTTAAAACAGGGTCAGCGGCCAAGTCATTTCATAACATTTTTATAAAGTCTCGTAACAAAAGATCGTAAAAGGTATTTCCCATCGTAGGTTACTACTTGCATAGTTGACAAAAATGTGGAACAGTTATGTTGAATTATTATTATGTCTTAATTGCGGTCCTTAATAAAGAGGTTTATCATAACAAAGAACCATAAAATTCACCGTGTTGACTTTTGTAAGTGAGCTAGTTTCTAAAGTTAAAATAAGACGCGGAAGAATGTATTTGATTAATAACTTATTTGAGGTAATCTTTTTTGAGCTTTTTTGTTATGTTTTAGTTTTTTAAAGCCATAATTATATGTATTTTAATACTAAGTGCTTTTATGACGGTTAAACGTAAATTGAATCAGTAACATAAAATAAAACTTTTTAACAAAAAAAATTAACCGCCGAAAATCTGAAAAGCAAGAAAAAATAAACTTTTTTTCATTTAACCTTAATAACTAAGTTCCTTATCTAATGTAAGTATAGTAATCAGCTCTTTTTGGAATCGGTGCAAGCCATTGAGAGTTAAAATGTGTTTATTCGCATCGACTTACTTAGAACTTACACCGAAGGTATTACATTAGTTAAGGAACTTAGTTATTATGTTTAAATGAAAAAAAAGTTTATTATTTTTTGCTTTCCACTTTTTTGGCGGTTTTTTTTTTAAAGTTTTTTTTTAATGATTTTCTTTGGATATAAGAACAGCATTAAAATCTGAGAGTGAATAATAAATCACCCCTATTTTCCTACCCTTAGGGTAAGTTATATTTTTTCAAATTTATATGGGACCACCTTCGGACTATACCTTTCTAATAAGAAAAGAATTATCAAAATTGGACTACTCTGTAAAAAGTTATGCGTGATCATACATTAAAAAAATATATCCTACGCGTCGACTTGAGAACCTTCTCCGTTTTTTCTTCGGTTAGAAAGGCGTTCAACTTAGAATGTGCACTTTTTAATGAGCGAAAAAGGTAAGTTGTACAGAAAGTACTAAAAGCTAAGTATATATTTTTTGTTATAGACATTACACTACACAAGTAGCATACAAGTAGTAAGCTTGTAAGATGACTAAAGTTTTTAATTCTCAATAACAAAATAAGTATAAGGACCTTTTGAGATTGGCCAACAAGTAAGATCACTCAATAATTGAATTGAGTATTCAGTAGGTACTTAGTATCTCGGCAGTAAAAACCACGACAAAAATTATGCCTAATCCAACCAGAGAAAAATAAAATCTGCAAGTCTTCCTCAATAAACAAATAAGTAATTTGTTCGACCACTTCGATCCCACAACTCAATCATCGTGTTCTGGCTACACCGAATCTAACCCAATTCTGAAATCCATAAAAAAGCACTTGTTTATAGGACGAGCCACGCGCGGGAGGGGTGTCGGCCACAGTATGAATAGTCGCAGAAGGGAAGGTCGCAAACCAAACCACGATTTCAAGGACTTGATTGCCTAATAGATGTATTGGCGCAATGATTCGCCATAAACGCAGAGGCTTAGTTTGAATAATATTAAAAACGTTGTTTTTTATTGCTTGTGTCTTGATGTGTTCGGAAAAGCTCTTAGTTCTTGACTAACTTAGCTTGGTCCAATGCAGAAACAATAAAATCTACCTTAAGGCTATTAAAATTAGTATGTTTGGCACATAGCATATTCAACTGACAGTTGGAACCCTTAAAACAAAAAAGTATTTATGAAATACTAAAAAATGCAATTGCAATTAAAGTATTTATGAAATACTAAAAAATACTGATGCTGTCTATATATATACGTGACTGTTACTACGATAAGTATGGAGTGGGTTTTCTGTATTTACCTATTTAGTGATATCGGCTCACCGCAGTCGCAACAGAAATAGCTCTTGACGCTTGTATCCGCGGTGGCGCCTGTTCACTGTCAACTGTACAGAGTAGTTATATACAGAGAATGTATACTTGATTTTTATAAACGTAACCCTCGTTTGGCAGTCGGGTAAAAATAAATGAGTATGTGCTGAACAACACACAAATTGTCACGGTCTTGAAGCAAAGAATTACAATTATCTGTGTTACAACATTACGAAGTACAAGATCATGTTTGTTTGCTATTAATTAAAAGTAAAATACATACAAAAGAAGTTTGCATTTGCGTTGTTTATAAATTATATATTACAATTATTTTGTGATATAAAATAAGAAAAATAAAAAATTGTTGTTGTTTCTTTATTTATTTAAAAAAAAAAAAAAAACTAATCATAAATGTAGCAAAACTTATAATCTGGATAGAACTATCTTTTACTAGTCAAAACTTTTTTTTACAAAAAAATATATAGAAAAACAACAAGAGTCAAATCTGTATTCCAACATTACTCTGCCCATCTAAGGAGGGCGCGTTAAAATTGAAAATAAATTCAATATCAATTTGAGCGCGCGCCAAGTGGCAAGCTCGGCCCGCGACGGTGCACACCACTCGACAATCCACCGGGACTTCTGCTGGATTAAGCCTGGCACACATCATTGCTGGCCGCAACGCAACGAACCTCGTTTGTCTTCACCGATCTAAAAAAAAACAAATGACTATAAAACCTATTTAAAGACATATCCAATAATAATAGCAATGATAATCAATGTATTAATTACTATAATTATATAATATATGTATTTTTAAAAGTGGTTTGATCAAATGCAGCCTTACACAACTAACACAACTGCCGTAAGTAGATTTTGACTTTTAACCACTTTTAACTATAATTTTGACGCATCTTGATAATAAAAATGGTATAAAAAGAAGCTACTTATAAGCTCTGTTTATCATCAATTTGATTCGCTGTTCTGTAAGTGTGATTTTCCTTATAAATCTAAAAATAATTTTCTTTTTGGTAAAATAGCTCTTTTCTCGTTGGAGCTTAAAAAGTGACTTCATTCAGCTTGTATTTCCTGAAATCCCATAAACATAATCCGAGTACGTCACTCCTATGCGCAGTTGGACAAGGTATTGACACCCGCCTATTTCGTTACTATTCTTATACCTCGCAGAATAGCAATTCAATAACCGCTGCAAATAAATCGAATTCTACACGAGTAACATCCGTCGTCATACGAACGTTCCTCACTTGACATTGGGATCAGAAATAATATCAAATCCCGATAGTGTTGTAAACGTTTCGAGATTTTGGACAGCTTTTTAAAAATCGATTCTAAACTTTTACTTAGTTAGCAAAATTACATTTAGGTAAGTACACACTATCCAGTAGTGTGCCAGTAGTTAGAAAAAATCTTCAAAAAATCTCCCTTAGATGATTTTTACTTACGCAAGAAAACACTGCAATTTGGTCTAAAGCAGTTCTAAAAAATAGAACTAGATTAAAATATGTTATTTTATAAATTTCAATAGTGCTGAAATATCAGACTCCTATTAGTAACAAGTACACAGTAATAATCCGGAATTAGTTGTTTTTAATGATAGAGTCCATGAAGCTTGATTTAATAATATCATCATTTAATAAATTTCCTTTAGTTTATTTGTGGTTTTCAATGAGTCTATATTTTTGGAATAACGGACCTTTCAATGAAACCCTATGTATTTGAGTACCTGAACCAGGATAAACTCTAAACCAGTTCCAAACTTTTGAGTTTACTTAATTTTTCATTGCTGATAAAGTATATTCTGTAATCGAGTCGAGTTGGATTTTTGAATCAACCTATTTTGAAGGTAGTCTGTTGCTCAAAATCTCGCTCGCTCTTCTTAAGCCTAAGCTAAGTAGCTCATCCAGAGTCGAGTTAACGGTTATTTTACAGCACTATCTCCGGCAGACATTCTCCATCGATCATGACTACAACAACAAGGCAAGAAGACATGTCGAATGTGCCGATAAATTGAGATGAAGTTTGTTTTTCTTGCACCCAGAATAGAAGCGGACGTCATAACTTCTGGATTGCGACAAAGCATTCATATTGGGATGGATGTATGGCTTAGTTATTTTTTGAATGTAGTATCATCGATACTTATTTGTGGCGGATATACATTTTGTTATTGAAAACATTTGGGTAGTTTTAATTATAATACTAAACTATACTTATACTTTTTACGAGTTTGGTCTTATTTTATTCGGTTTGACGAGCTCAATAAAGTACTAAGGTAAAATGTTTCCAGGTATAATATATTAAACTATATTTATGAATTAAATAAGATACACCATTACATCAATATAGCATTTACCGTACATACATTAACACTTAACTGTGTGTAAAAGTTTAAGAAAAAAAAGCATAACTTTAAAAGATTTACCTGAGTTAATGCCGAAAAACAAAAAAACAAGAGGATTTAACTAAGATTTAAACAATACAAATGATTCCATTTATGGGACTCGCTACTTGTATACTTCTTTAAAGTAAAATCAGATGTTTTCTTCCGAAAATTACAAATTCGTTTAAATGTTTCATAGTTTTTGAATCTGAATAACGATAGGGCTGTCCAAAAGAAAACAAACTGCGAATTTGTTGAATGTTTCAGTGCAGGGGTGCACATCCTATGCATTAGTAATGCGTTGTCCGGCCGATGGTAATCGCGTACCCGGAGATTTAACACTTTTTGCCGGAGGACGGACTTTGTCCGGTTCTGGATACAGGCTGTTGTCTTTTCTAACTCCGTGTAAAAAAAGAATATAAAGAAAATAGATTGTACGGTTAACTGCACGTAATCAAAAACAATTGTCACGCATGTGATATCCCAAACATCATGTAGTTTACGCAAACGGAGTTGCGGGAACAGCTAGTGTCGTAATAAGGACAATAAAGTTAAATGTAAAACAAAATTTTGATAAATTAGTGCAACAACGGCAGTCATAGAGCAAGTGTTTGTAATCAAGAAATTGAGTAGTAATAATTATAACCCCAATTTATTATTTTGCCTTTTGTTTTTTATCATACTTATCACATCTGCAATATCATCAATCGGTTATCTTACACTATCGAGCACAGACCATCTTCCTCCGAAACTAGTAAGTGATTTTTTATATATATCTTTCGTGAATTGTCAAGACAACAGATAGAATAATGGCGGCATTCAAAAAAGTTTTCAGGATCATCCTGTGGCTGAGAAGACAGACGTTTCCCGATAATATGGGAATATTTCAAAGACACCTGGTTTATGGGGGAAACTCCACTGACTTATTTATCGGCACCCTGTCCGGTCTACCCCTTATTTGAGTAGTTCCGTGATTTATGCACTGAATCTACTACTTTATCACAAGTTTACTTGGACTTTGGTACCACAAATAAATATTGTTTATTATTTTTGATATGGAAAAAAATACCACCAGTTTTCTGTGATATAGATTTTTTAAGGTTAGGTTCGGGAAACGATAAACTTTAAGTACCAGGTATATTAGCAAGTAGGTACTTTACTTTCCTACTGCACCAAATTCCGATGGTAACATCCAGCGCACCTCGTCCCCGTCAATTCTGTCGTCCGCAAAAAAATCGCTCACAAAATAGACGGGCTTTACATAGTTTACTACTAAAGGCGTCTAAAATTACAAACCACACACTATTACTAAATTCAGGAAACATACAAAATAGGCTGCCATAAACAACCTTAACCATTTCCCAAGGATCCTCAACAACTCTGGATCTACTGTAGAAGTTAGTTTACACATTAACGTATAAAATTAGCTGGATTCTTAGAAAACAGATAAATCGCCACACCGAACGCACACTTCACACTTTTTTTATACCGTCGTAACTCGAAAATAATCCAATTTATGGGTTTACAATAAATTCTGCGGTGGCCGTTAATCCCAGACGTCACAAATAAGACAACACACTTATATATACACAGTAGGCTTACTTTGCATCTAGGTATCTGTTGTACCAAGTAATTAATAAGGGCATTATTAATAATGACAGATTAAATCGGGCCAAGTGATTAGTTATTACGTAAACTTTACTCTTAGTTATTAAGAATAACTTAAGTAATAATTGGCTGATTTGATAATTTAGTAACATTTATCAAACAACGAAAAATCTTACTACTAAATAAAAAATGTGTAAGTTTGTATTGGATAATTGTAACACAATCACACTTTAAAGGTTGAAGACACATTAAAATTCCATCTAAGTTTTTTGTCGGTAACGATCATAATATTACCATCGATTTCGATAGGTCCCATGGTAGCGAGACGTACTTATACAGGCTGATCCAGGCCAGATGGATATAATTTTTGTTTATGTAGTCGGCTTAGGGACCTATATGTCATCTCCGCTCTATTTCCATCTATGGCGGACCACACCCCTCCACCAATGCGGCCTCACCCCATTGCGTCGACAGAGGCCCCGGAACCGATCTCGGAGGGCGAGCTAGGTGCTGCAGTACTAAAGATGCGGGCTAAAAATGTGGCTCCAGGTCCTGATGGGATTCCGGGAAAAGTGTTGGCCCTCGCCATGGATGCGCTGGGAGAGCGCCTAAAGCGCCTATATAACGCCTGCCTGGAGCAGGGCCGCTTTCCGCGGGTATGGAAGGCAGGAATGGTAAGCTAATCCTTCTTCGCAAGGAAGGACGACCGCTGGACTCACCGTCGGGTTATCGGCCCATAGTGTTGCTGGACGAGGTTGGCAAACTTCTGGAGCGTGTCGTTGCCACCAGGTTAGTCCAAAACCTTGAAAGGTCAGGGCCGAACCTCTACGATGTGCAGTTTGGCTTCCGAGCGGAAAGGTCCACAGTGGACGCAATATTACGCATCAAGGGGCTCGCACAGCGGACGGTAGCTAGCGGTGGGGTGTTGCTGGCTGTGTCTCTTGACATCGCAAATGCTTTCAACACCCTGCCGTGGGCTTGTATTAGGCAGGCCCTTGTATACCATGGGGTGCCTTTCTACCTTCAGCAAGTAGTTGCGGACTACCTCATACAAAGAGAGGTATTTTGTATAACACCGACTGGAATCATCAGACGCGAACCCACGTGTGGCGTTCCACAGGGGTCAGACCTCGGACCGCTCTTGTGGAATATAGGTTTCGATTGGGTGCTCAGAGGCCGTTTCATCACAGGGGTCGGCGTGATTTGTTATGCAGACGACACCCTTGTTACGGCTCGAGGCAGTAACTACCCAGAGGCTGCGCGACGTGCAACAGCAGGTGTAGCATCGGTAGTACGTCGCATACGCGATTTGGGGCTGGAGGTGGCACTCGAAAAGTCCGAGGCCTTGTGTTTCCACAAGGCCCGACAAGCGCCATCTGAAGACGCTCACATCGTTGTGGGCGGAGTACGCATCGGAGTCAGGAAAACGGTTAAGTACCTAGGCTTAAAACTGGATGGACGGTGGAATTTCAGAGAGCATCTCAAACATCTAGCCCCAAAATTGACGGCAACCGCAGGTGCCCTTCGACGGCTCTTGCCTAATCTTGGAGGCCCATCATCTACCTGCCGGCGATTGTACATGGGCGTCATCCGTTCAATGGCCCTATACGGAGCCCCTGTCTGGTTTGACGCGCTGTCGGCTGATAACATACGGCAGCTAAGCAAGGCACAACGCCTCATGGCGATCAGAGCTATAAGAGGATACCGCACTGTATCAACAGACGCGGCCCTACTCTTAGCTGGAACCCCGCCCTGGGATCTCGATGCCATGGTCCTCGCCGCAGTTTATCAGTGGCGAGGAGACCAAAGGGCCCAGGATTGGGGTCCCGCACCTAGAGAAGTTGAGGCGGAGCGCGAAAGGCTCGACAGACTAGCCCTTGAAAGCTGGCAGCGCCGACTGGCCAAAGGCACAGCAAGGCGACGCACCGTGAGGGCTATATGCCCAGTGTTAGAGGAATGGGTGCATCGCAGGCACGGTCGCCTATACTACCGAGCGACCCAAGTGTTATCGGGCCACGGGTGTTTTGCGACTACCTCTACTGTATCGGCCGAGAGGAGTCACCTCAGTGCCACCACTGCCCTAACGACGAGGACACCGCGCAACACACCCTCGAGACATGCCCGGCCTGGGCGAGGGAGCGCGGGGACTTAGTTGCGGCAATCGGGCAACATAAAAAAAAAATTGTAAGCGGATTTTTTCCTGGCGGGTAAAAATAGGTCCTTAGGCCGACTACATAAAAATAATTTTATATCCATCTGGCCTGGACCACCCTGTATATTCTTCAAGTGAACTTGTTTTTTTCTTGTAGCCTGAAACGCTCTATAGGTATGATGTTGATAGTTTGAGAGCGATTCATCTTGTTCAACTTACAGTACGCGGCAACGATGTTGAGCGCAGGGTAAAGTGGGGATCTTACGAGACGATCATCATATCAGAGACGCGTATGCGCGGGGCTAACATCCAATCACGGCCGACGGTGCAGCATCACAATACTAGCCAATCACGTAATCTGGTCTTCTGCGCAACTTTCGCCCGGCGCTCAACTTCTAGTTCTAGCTAGCTAGTTGTGCGTCGGTCCACTTCTGGTCGATCTCTCCACACAGCTTGATCCCCCCTCTTGGCATTTTTATTTTGTACCCACTGCCAGAGCTTTGATGGTATACTTACACCATCGCTCCTCATATGTCGGAGAGTACCTTAGGCTAAATATTGAAACGCTGAATATCTCTTCTATATCCATTGTGCAAAAAATCTAACATGATGTGGAAAATAGTCATTTGTGGGATTAGACATAGTCGTTAGTTTGAAGTTGTGGCGCTTGTGACGTCATACCATTTACGAGATATTGGACTAGAGATTCCTACAATTCAGGCATTAAAAAGAAGTATCTGTTATTCGATTAGCTGGAAATCGTTTACTGTGTAGGAAATCTGAAGCTCCTTTTCCTATGTCATTATTGATTTTATTAAACGACGACCAATTAATCCAATGGTTCGCGTTTTGGACAAATAACTACCTAGTTGCAGGTTACATACAATAAAGTATTAGGATTAAGGGCGAACGAGCACAAGCATTCGTATCTTCTGCAACCTTTACCAGGTTGTGTGTCCACCTTGTGGGTGTGAGTCCCACGCTGCGCTTGCCGGTACGTGGCCTCCATTCCAGAACCTTTCTGCTCTATCGCCCTATTCCAAGCGGCCAATCTGAAAGTCACTCTCGAAGTCACTATCAATCAGAATCTTTTTAGCTGCCTGTACACCAAAAAAAGTTTTCTTAAAAATTCTCTTATTTAATTTACAATGGTCTTTTCTTTTGCTGTTAACCTTTTAACTCGATATTTATAACAACTCAATCAACTTTCAAAACAAGCTATTTTGCTTAGTGCTATCGTCATACGATAACATGAAAGATAATGGAAGGATAATTGGAGATTTATTAATTGGCACTATTAAAGTTTTGGAAATTACTGAAGATGATTTTTTAAAATAGTTACATGTGTGCAAGAATTCTACAAAATTTTCAGCTTAGAATTAGAAGGTAGGTGATATTATTTTGTAATCATAATGGACAAATTATAGCTCAAATTATCTAAATGTTGCTACATAACATGAAATTTCCATTCTATCTCGTTTTCATGGCCTGACGGATTAATACATGTCGGGCGATTGCAGTTCATTGCTGGAAGTAAGCCTCAAAGAACGCTGTAGAGTGCGATCTCCCTTGAGAGAGCTTTTTTCATCCTCCATCTCGACCATCCATCCATTGCCAGCCAGCTATCTTCCATAATCGTTGGTTCATCGAGCTGGAAATGACATGTCTAATTGTGGTGGTGTAATTCTTCGGGAATTAGGTACGAATAGAAAACAGTGACATTCAATTCATAGGCAGGTAACTTAATACAAGATTGTAAGTTAGTATCTTAGGTACAAATTAGGTGTAAATATAAATAAAATATATTTAAACCCACATATTTCATATAAAACATAACAATTTAGAATCCATCATGTACGTCCTTCATACAGACGAACAGTAATTTTCGACTTACCGTAGCCGCACACGACAGGTAATAATGCATTTGATATGCAAATAACAATTATAATTATCGTTATCTGTAAACGCGCGCCGTGCGAACGGCCTCGTTCGGTGTAAAGGACGAATGGGCTGCGTTGGTGCGCGTGCCCATTGATTCATAATCCGAAAGTTAAGAAATAAATCTCGGACTAGAAACATGAAGACAAACAGACAAAAAAAATCGATAAAACTTTTGTTTGATTGACTGTTATTTTATTTATTTAAGGAACACAAACTGTTAGATATTAATATAATAACAATGTGATAAAATTTGTCATATTGTTGTATTTTTATGTGACAAAATACGTTTAATACTAAAAAACATAGTACCTAAATTTTGAATAATAAGGTATCAAAATTTTATCTGTTCTTCTTTTATGACAATAAACAACCCTTATTAAGGTACCAATAGTAAAATAAAGAAGAAAAACCTACTATACTAGCTCCTACTCTATTACTGATTCGGATGCTATCTTTTTTGTTGTGTAGTAGTAAAGAGTAGTAAGGATGAGGTTTGTTTATAAAGTTTCTTTTTAAAAAGAATCCCAAAAAGTTTTAAAACACAGGAAATAGAAATTATATTGCAACAACTACGAGCGTAAATGTCGTTTGACTGCTGATTGCCAAAAGGCGAGACAACGTCTGCCGAGACTTCTAGTCGTGTCTAATTGTGCAATGGAAACAAACCGTCGATTAGTCACATCACAATCAGGCATTTACGCAAAAGTAACTCTATCAGGACTTCACGACTACAATTACCGGTCCCGTACCGTACGTCAGCCGTACGAATCACGACGGGTGACTAACGTGACCCCATTACACTGTGCTTTATAAATAGATACTATGGGAATACGCTCAAGCAGCGGGCAAGCCCGAATTTGCCAACTTGGTTTCTTAGAAAATAATGCAGAACTCGTTTTTATTAGGGTTTCATATTCAAAGGGTAAAACAGGACCCTATTACTAAGGCTCCGCTGACCGTCTGTCTGTCTGTCTGTCCGTCTGTCACCAGGCTGTATCTCATGAACCGTGATAGTTAGAAAGCTGAATTTTCACAGATAATGTATTTCTGTTGCCGCTATAACAATAAATACTAAAAAACAGAATACAATAAATATTTAAGGGGGCTCCCATACACGAAACGTGTTTTTTTGCCGTTTTTATAGAAAATGGTACGGAACCCTTCGTGCGCGAGTCCGACTCGCACTTGGCCGCTTTTAATTTTAACTTGTCAGTTTTTGTGTTCATAAACAGGCTACAATTTTTGATTAGATTATCAATCTTGTGTATAGCAAAGATGGCATTAGATTAATTAAATTTTTAATCAGATGGAATACGGGTGTAGGCATTGATTCAAGCGATTATATTTGGAGAGAATGGTCTATGAAAATTTTCCAAACAAACAAATTGTGTCGACTGTGTCATTTAATATTTCGTAAAATCTATTAGGTATTACGGTTATTAAAAAACGACACTGGTTAAGATATTTATTTTAATTTATAATACCAACAACACAAACATCATTTCAAGTTCAATAACATGTATTGAGTTAAATGGTAATTAATGCCGTTACACAAAAGCTAGTTAAACAAAGTGCATTGTATAACAGAACCACATTAAACATAATAAAAAAATAAATACATATAAAGGAAAATATTTACTAGAAGAAGGACATAATGTTTTTTTCGGAACATTGTGCCAAGATATGACTCAATTAGTTTTACTTGACAAATCATCAAGAAAAACTTTACCCATAACTTTTTTTTTCTGGTTCCCACTGGCATATAGGACCAGTGCCCTTTCATCATCTTGTTTTTTATTTAGTGTGCTATTTTATGTAAAAAAAAAAGTTGTTAATTTTATTCTGGAAGGTAGTATGCTTATTATTTTTATGTACAGTACCCATAACTTACATAACATACCTAAAAACTTCTATCGTCTATTCTATAGGGAAAGTATTATAAATGACGCAACGGTTTGACAGTATCAGGTCTACAGATAATCTTAAAAAGTACATAATACTGCAAGAGCCTGTAATAACAGTGCCAAAACTACAAAACCCATAAAAGGTTAGTCAGCTGGCTTGTCAGCCAGTTTCAAGGTACCTACCAAAAGTCTTTTTTGTAGCAGCCTATACAACTATTACGACTGGGGGTAACCATGAACTCTTTAAACAATCTCAAATCTGTCAAATCTTGTCAAATCTGTCCAATTTCGTACGTAATGACGTACGAAATTGACATATTTAAGATTGGTTTAAGAGTTCATGGTTACCCCACTGATCCCTAAAAAATGATGACCGTCAATTCAATAAAATCTTCACGCACGTGTATTTACGCATATCTATTTTTAGCTGGCTTTCGTGATTTTATATCAATATGTATCTTTGACTCATGGGAGCAGTTATGAGAATGTCTATTTTATCTGCGGTCATCACGGATGTATCTTTAATTAAAATATTTAAAATAGCGTAGTATGCACTATGTTTGAGGACTATTTGCTAAGAGCATACATATGCAGAAACTGTTACTATCAATAAAATATTAAACCAATATAATACAATTGTGACTATGTGTTTTCATTTCAAGTAGGTCTACCGTCTTAAAGCTACTGCGTTAGTGCTTTGGTATTATATCAGTACCTACTGGAGACCACCATTATACACAATATAACAATAATGATTGCTCCTAGATTCCGTTTTTTTTGTTTTTTTTTAAATGTTAATATGTTGAGTTTATCTCTTAAATATGCACTATTTACGTCAAGCCGTTAGGGCAGAGCAAAGTGTCTTTTCAAAAGTGGTTTATTTAGGTAAAAATAAATAATAAATAAATTGTTTTCATAATCACACCAATTAGCTGACCTGAAACTAAGCAAATCTTGTACTATGGCTACTAGATAAACATCTTAAATACATTTATAAATCCATGATCTAAGTACAAATACCTACTCGTGCTCATCACACTTACATTTGCCCCTTGCGGAATTCAAACCCGCAACCGCCAGGCATTGTAGTCCCTATGGGAAAGCTAAATGTCGTTTGACAGCTGATGATCAAATTGAACAAGACCTCTGCCGAGATATAAAATTGATTATTTCGATTGTGTTGCATAACTTTGATTTTGATATGAATCAACTTTATAGTGTAATATTCACGTAATATGCCTAATAACTTATTCAATTACACATCACTTGTTTGTTTGACGGTTAACGGTACTGCCTTAAAAGACAAGTCTAATAAAGAACAAGAGTTGTTAGCCATTTACATAATATAATTGATCATCTTATCTGTCTGTACACTGATTAACATGGGACGCATCGCACCCTATGACCCGAAGTAGACAAATGACTTATACGAAATTTGAGTAGTTATCCCACGTAAAACATACAAAAATATACCTAAACTCATAAAGCATAGAGTTGACGTTGCATTGTAATGAGATAATGCACTATGTGTGGAGTTTGAAAGTGCACTTTTATGTCGAATCAATAAACTATTATAGTAAGAAGTATTCTTATAAAATATGCAGTAGGTCTTAGGTTATTTAATCAGATATCTATCAGTTCGTATCTGATTTTGGATGGTTGATGCATAATATTAAGTATTGCAATAAATATATATTATCTTTTCTTTCTCTTTTTAGATACTAATTTATAGTAAGTGTTTTTTTTTTCTTTAGTAAGTTATATTGACATTTGGATGTCTCTACGAATGATCGTTTGATCATATGGCTCCAATATGAATAATCTATGTTAGTAGAGTTAATAATACCTTTAAACGAGCCATTCTTGTAATATAGTAATCTGAATCTCGGAAACGGCTCCTACTATTTTCATGAAATTTAGTATTCAGGAGGTTTAGGGGGCGATCTAGCTACGTTTCATTTTCAGTACCTAGAATACCGAGCAAAGACATAACGTTACAGATAGATCTCAAAAATAACCACGCATCCAAGACTAGGCTGCTTAACTTCGGTAATCACTCGTCAAGCAGCTCTGTTTTTAGTTTAATTGTTATTTTAAAATCACTATTACTATTATAATTGCTGGTAAATAAATCCATATAGCTACTAGCCGGAGCAATCAGTTCACCACAACGCTAATACGAAGTGAAATGTACACTGTGACTATGTCGAAACAAACAGCTAGCTAGACGATAGATGTCGTGAATGTTCGTAATTGTTTTTTGTTCGCCTGTTGGACTCCGAGTTATTAGGGTTCCGTACTTTATTAAGCACATAGACACCACTTTCAAGATAGTTTAATCGTTTTACTGGTTCCTTTTTTAAGTCTAGGTCAGACAGAGGGATTGCTTCTGGGATCTTCACTGTCTCTAACTAAAACTTATGTTAGTTAATAACTTTTTAATAAGTTAATGAAAAAGGATAGCGTAATAAATATATCAAACTTTGTCGCAATGGCCAATCTTGACAGCATTAACATCGAACAACGTTACACAAAATTGAGAACCCAGACAATTTAAATTTGTATTTTTATAGAGTTTGACGCAAAAACAATGTAGCTTGGGTCTTCAGTAGACTAGTATAGACTTCAGGGTTACTTGTAGGTAAATACAATTAAAAACAGTGTTTGAATCTTTATAATATCTGCGCTTTTTATGACGTTGCAGAAACCCTTAAATCTTGACACAGCTCGCTCTTGACCGGCTTATTCGTACAATATCGATTTTCCGACAACTTTACACTGTGTAAGTGGTCTTATATTCGAACATGCCTCGTTAAGTCCGCTAGTTTTTAGTCAACTCTACAGGGCGTGAGAAATTCGTCAAAATTGAACTTGGTATGACAAATGGCAGTGCCGTTAACGATATTGGATGTAGGGATCCATTTTGAAATTGGATCCAAACTCATTATTAACAGGTGACGCACCAGGTTTAGTTTTTGTGTGTTTTTGGACTTCGATTAAAATTTGCGGTCGTAGTCATATTTTCTTTGAAGTCTGTCTTATGTATGTATGTTTGTCAATTTGGGACCCATTATACTCGAGAACTGGACAAATTGTAGTAACGTCCGTGGATTTTGATTTCTAAAACACAAGTGCTTTTTAGCCTAGGCTACATCACATTCATTCTGATCCTAGGATCAGAATGAATGTGATGTGGTCCAATATTTATTATTTAAATATTTATGCCCGTGACTGTAACATTTCCATGCATGCATGCATGGAAATTTGATTGCATGAACTAAGGATAAAGAACGCTATCCTTACGCAAAGTCGAGCCGTTTGATCAAGTTATTTAAATAATATACAAGAGTGCATAGATTTCTCAATCGTAAATAAACACAGTTTTTATAAGCTTTTACCACGCAAACTTCTAATGTTTGTATGAACTTAAATCTTCGTTGAATTGAGACCCAACCACATTCGAATTCAATTGAAATACTATAAGAATTAATATTTGACATTCTACCTAAACATAGGTATTTTGATAATACATATGCATATAATATAACCTGTTTTAATGTGTTAGTAATTTTAATTTAAGCCAACATCACGACCTGTTACTCAAAATCAACAACACAAGACAGTTCTCTGCAGTGTGTCTTATATACAGGATGTCACAAAGTAATTAAAATATTAATTGTCCAAGCAATCTATCTAGCCTCTTTTCACGTTTTTTATTTTGCAGACATTGCTATCCCAAAATTCTAAATTGCATAAAGCTACGAAAAAGCAGGGCCGTTCCAAAGCAAGTTTCGCTTGCTCATACGGTTAGCAGTACTCGTACAAGTACAGGAAATTACGATTTGTAAAACAATACCCTACTATTTAAATATAAAAAGAAACAAAATCGAAAAAGGAACAGAGATACCAAAAATAGGCTCTATTATTATGTTGGCAGCATTCATCGCCGACGCTAACACGAAAAAACCAAACGACTTTAGTTTATACCACTTAAGACTGCCAGCCCTTAGCAACAAGCTGTACATACGCTGTATAAGTACTCCGCCGCTTTGAGCAGTTGAATTTAATAGAACCTCCCGCTGGCTCCACCATGTTAGATTGATAAATGATACGAGCCCCGAGACTTTTTACAGCCATCTTAAAGTGAGAATTGTCTTCGACGGGTAATTTGATTTTTATCGGCAGTGATTGAATACGGAGTGACCGCCACGGGGTTTGTCAAATTAGACTTATCTTGCATCGGGCGAGACTATTTACTTGGGTACACCTTTGGATGACATTTAATAATTCGTAGATAAATAGTTTATTAGTCCTTGTAGCAGCTAAGAGGTGACGGCACTTTGTTAGTAATTTCTAAAGTTAAGAAACACACATCCTGGTTGTGAGTTGATGGGTGACCATTCCGACCAAACTAGTTGACGTTTATTAAGACGTTCATCTCTAGGATGCTAGCAGCCAGTTTGGCAGCACTGCTCCGGCCGCTGCCTCCAACACCGACTAACAAGCATCTCCGTGCCTCGGAAGGAAAGATTAAAAGTTGGCTCTTTATCGCTTGATACAAGTCGTGAAGCTTAGTCAGATGCCTTAAGGAAGTTTGGTTACACCTGACAGTAATGTAAAGTCACTGCTCTTACAGCGCACCTCCATTTTTGATAATTTAATGATATTCTACACCAAGAAATCACTAAAAATGGTATGTACAAAACCTGATTCCTAAATTAAATGGCTTCGTACTAATATCTTCTTATTGCAGCGTCACGCATTTATCTTTCCGCGTAAACAACCAAAAAAACTGTAATCAAAAGGAGCCGTAAAAAGTGAACGCATGATAGATTAAAACATGACATCGTTTTGTTAAATGACGACCGGGCTATAGTCAAGTACTCCGAGATATAGTATCTCAAATCAATTGTCTCCGTTGTATCGGCCAGTCACCGTCATTCCGAGTCGAGATCGAATCACGTATTTGATTCGTTTTGGAACCTCTTTCTAATTACTGGAGATATGTCAAACATTGCGCGGGAGTTTTAATTCACGAGCGCAAGCGGTATTTTTAGATTTCGTACATAAAGTTCCGTACTCCAGGGTACTAATGGGGTTACTTCATTGAATAAACGCGCTTTTCACGTTTTTCTTGGTTTTCCTTTTTTAAGGTAAAAGTTACGGTTTAGAATTCCGGTAATATTAAATATTTACTAATTTTTTCCTTTTGTATTGTATATTCTTTAAGAACTGCCCCTTTTCTTGTTTTCTGCTCGACAGATTTTCTATAAAACGTATGATGACCACATGGCGCGTAAGATCTGTCGTGTGCAGCTGTTTGTGACGGGAAATGATAGAATATGAACCATGGTTCGTGAGGAATCACCGCGAATGCACTTCAAGGCTTTCTAGGTTGGCCACGCGGCAGGTCTTTTCCTAAAGAGTGCTGGATTGTGGGAGTAGTTGGGAAAATAGTTAAAGTCCATTTGCGACGACCGTACGACGACCTCCGTAGTCGGGAGGCGAGCACGTCGAACTATACTATATGGCGCCGCCATCTCTAAGATTACGGTTTCAATTTCTCCGGTAGAAAACGAATCTTTCTATATTGTCTTGGGTCTGGGTGTTGTGGTACTGTCGATTTTTCTGATTTCTATAACACAAGTGCTTACCTGTCAGATATCAAGTGCATAATATATGTGATGTTGTGCAAAAGGTATTTATTTATAACCCGCTGTGATCTTGTAACTCACGGCCAGGCGGGTCCCAAGCGGCGCCTGCGCTCCGTGTCACAACAAAATCAAGACGAACCGACCCAGTTCCCACAGTAGCCGGTGTGTCGTCCGTAATACATCAGACATGTCGCCGCAAACGAGTTTTTTGTTAATTTATTTTTTAGTCACAACTTTTCGTGACAAACTTTCGGAGGTGATTGGACGTGGCGCGTTGGAGCACAATGATTGTTTGTTGTCGAATGATTTTTCGTAACTATTTGAGAAGGTAATAAAAGAATGCTGTGTTCTAGACTGTAATGGCCTTACTACAAAAAGATCCTAAAGATTAGTCAACCAATTTGAAATGTTTGTTAATAATATGTCTCAAATGTCTGATGTGTCAACATTTCAAATTGGTTGAATAATTTTAGACAAGTGTTCAACCCACAGAACAAGTAAGACTCGCTACGCTCCCTGTTCTGTGGTTCAACCATAGTCTATATTTTTTGTTGTAAGGCCATATGAATTTCAGACCTTGTTTGACAAGCCATCAAGAATGTCAACCTTTTGATTCGAGTTATTTTAAGTTGTATGAGTAAAAGCGCAGTCATTTTACAGCGGACCATACAAATTATCCTACTAATATTATAAATGCGAAAGGTTGTAAGTATGGATGTATGGGTGTTTGTTACCCTTTTCCACGCAAAAACTACTGAACGGATTTGGATAAAATTGCACACATAAAGAATATGATCTAGATTAACATATAGGATGGGTACTTTTTATCCCGGTTAAATGTTCCTGTGAGCGAAGAGACGGAAGAGAAAGCGAAGACACGGCCAACAGCTAGTGAATCATAAATACGATAGTCTTACCATTATTTTTATAACAGATGTAGTGGTCCGGGTTCTCTGGATAACAATACTAGCAGGCGCGGTTTGAATCTCGCAAGAAGCAAGTGTTTGTCTGAGAGAGTAAAAGACACTTGTACTTGACTTAAGAATTTCATAATAATTATGACGAATCAATGAGGCCAATTACTTATTTCCAAAGAAGTCCAAAACAGATTATATGAGAAAATGCTAGTTATCCTTATTTATTAAAAGTAAAAAAAAAATATGATTATAAAATATATAATAATAAATGGAACAACCTCAACCCTATTTATTATCTTGGTTCATATAACGTAATGCCAACTAAGTATTTCTCTGAAATTAAAATAAATTGTTTTACATTTTGAAAACCGATAAAATCTTTACTCGACTATTTAATTAGTTATGATAATACGCAAAGCCCACCTGTCAGCAATTAAGTGCAATATAAAAATGTTTTACATAAAATTGTCATACTTAGATTCGTGTGATGTTATAAAAAATACAGTCAAGTCAAAAAAGAACCTATGCCATTTTTGACAAGAAAAAATATTGTTTGTTTTATTTTACTTTATCATCCAAATTTTAGATGCTGATTATAATAATTCTTGTGTATAAAATAATCACATAAGTTGATCACTAGGAATAGGAATAGATTTTGTTATGGGGATTACTTGAGCGTTCGCTAAACGGTTAAAAAGTGTTTCGTTAATATTCGTTATTCCTGCAATCTTTACCAGTTCGTCTGTTCACCTTGGCAGCTTAATGTTGACCACCGGATTAGCTAATTACAGGATTAAGATAATTACATCGAAACGTACGCAATAACGTCCAAGTTAAGATTAATATGCAGGTCTTTAGCAGTGGCTGAAATGCTGATGATGATGATTCGTTATTCGTTTTTTAAGATCTATGAATAATCAATGTCCAGCGTAAAGGTTCTTTGGCACCTGAATGTTGACCACCGGATTAGCTAATTACAGGAGTAAGACAATATTATATCTCTGTTCATCACGTCTTGCAAACTGACATTATATTGTTGTTTCATATCTTGTTAGTAGCTACATCTAGATTGAATTCGTTAATCATGAGATGTGGAGGAGCATCTAAGATACATTTCTGAAAATAATTAAAACTCACTTTTGAAATTCGAACAGAACGAAGCAGCTGCAATAAACAACCGCGTCCCTAAAAGTGCACAAGCATTTACGAGACTGACTATACAGGCGTGACGAATTCGAAATAATTTAATTACATCGAAACGTACGCAATAACGTCCAAGCTAAGATTGATATGGAGGAAAGGAAATAAATCACATAACTGTCCTCGACGACTAATTAGCCGGTTTACGATTGATAGTAAAAAGTTAACTAAAACGTTGCGTTAACTGTGCCTGACGAGATTAGTACATGTTTTTAAGGTAAAGAGAGAGCGTCTATAAATGAATTTTATGACAAACGAGTAACTAGGCCTCGATCTAACTTTTTTATAGGTATTTCTTTACAGCATATATTGTTTGTTCCACGCTTGAGCTGTCTTTTTCGGAGTGCATTTACTAGTCCAGACTAAGGTTAAACCACTGATTTTTGTACGTTAAAACAGTGGTTTAACCTTAGTCCCGGAATAGCAAATGCACTCTGAATAAGACAGATATAGCCTATTGGTTTAATGTTCACAGAATGACAGTTATATGTCGCCCAACTACGAGGGTGTAGCAAAATATAGTTAATAGCGTAGAAAATCTATTACTCGGTATTCCTAATGAAACATAATATACAGGTTATACAAAATAATATTAGAAAACTTTTTGCACAGATGTGGTGTGATTGTTGGTTATCGTACGATATAATAGTTTTAATACATAAATAGTATGAATGTATGTACCGGCAAACGCAGTGTAGTATGTCCACCTACAAGACATTAGGTAGACAAACGTGGTAAAAGTTGCAATAAGCTGCTGGATGCAGGCCGATTCCAATGAGTCAATCTGATAGTCATTGAGGAAGTTTATGTGTATCAGTGTAGTTCCCATGGCTGAAATTATGATGATGGTATTGTTTATATATCTGGGCCCTAACCATGAACTGTTAAAACAATCACAAATCTGTCAAACATTATCATTTCTGTCAAATTTTGTATGAAATGACGTACCAAAAGTGACAGATTTGACAACTTTGAGATTGTTTTAAGAGTTCATGGTTATGGTCCTGGTTCTGTGTCTTCTAGTAAGTCGGTCGATACCTACGTACGAAAGTATACTACTGAATAGTATTCTTCCGAGTCCCTGAAAATCTCTGAGAATGATCTAACAAAGGCCATTGATGCTCTTTTTGGGTAGGTTGTTTTAAATTCTATCGATTCAACAAAATTATTTTTTATTAAATTTAAATAATTGGTTTACTTCTAAATGATAATGAGTCTTATACAAACAGCTCCATAACAAAACCTCCTTAAGCATAGCTCTACAATTTAGCCTTTAAACCGTTTTGCATAATACTCAAACATTATTAAACATGAACATTGAACATACACTCTTATATGAAACTTGTGCAAAATTGTCTTTTTCTTGTGTCAGCGACGAACATGAGGACATAAATACACCAGCAAAGGCCATTCCAATTAAAATAATCGAGATTTGCATAGAAAATGCGCGTATCGGGACTTAGGGTCTTTACACGGCGGGATATTACGTTATTGAAATTAAATAATGAAAAAAAAACCTGTATGCAACAGCTGTTACAGTTGATAATATCACAAAATGTAAAATTTTCTCGACTGATTTTGAACTTAGGTAGAGTTTAATATCTTTTAGTTAAATTTCAGGGTTTTTGGTAAGATTACAAGGTATTGACTGTTCATATTTGTCTCGATGTTGTTTTTTACTACATGACCCATAGGTCATGTCGTAAAAGACTGTTATAACAGCAGGACATACATTTAACAAGAGAAAAAGTTAACAATTATCGAAGTAAGAAAAAAAGCTAAGATGTAATGTCACTGGCCTTGAGAGAGTACGCGCGAGATTTGCGCGCCAAATTGTTATAGTAAATATTAGTCGTGTTGTACGCAAAAAATCGTACTGTGTAAATGCCGATGGACGTGACTCGATGCAAGATGCGACTCAGTCAAAGAGGAAACATTAGAGATTAATCGAGACTGAATTGATCGATCGATTGGTGACGATTTATCAATTTCCCACGATACTCGACGTTTGAGGGAAAACCTAGTTTGACTGTTGGTCTACAATTTGCCAAGCGCAGTTTTGTTTTCTTCGGTTTGTAGAATAATTTACGTATCAGCTAGTCATCGTTTGTGGTAAAAAACGTAGCAAAGTAAAATAAAATACGTAGGTATAGCCACTTGGTTTTAAATTATCATCAAAGTATATTCACCGTAACAACATCGTGACTAATGGTCTAAACATCAAATTACATCAAGAATCGCTTCATTTGACAAATGTGCGGCCTTCGCCCAACGCGACAATAAATCAGTTGCTGCTGTTTAGTTGCGCCTGAGAGTCTGGAGGATACTTGAGATTTAACGTCCCGATTGAAGGTTCGCGATAAAAAGCCTTGCGTTGGACACTAAAGGTTTATATTCCAGTTTGGGGTCAAATCAAAAAACGATCTCCCTAAATTGACCCCTAAATTTTCTTGGAACGGGGTGTCCTGGGCAACGCTCATGGCAAAATGTATTATCTAGTACCACAGAAGGATGCTTAATATTAATGACAACCAGTAAACTATAACCCGAGCCAATTCAGAAGAGTTTGTTTTATGAATGTACCCGAGCCAGGTACCGCAGCAACCCTTTGCATTTAAGGCAAACCAGCGTACCATTTTACGCCAATATTGTCGTCGAAAGTATTCATAAATTGGGCATTAATATCACGAAAGTATTAAAAAAAAATTAAATGTCAGAATTAAATTAATATTTGTTTTAATTAGCACATAGCTAGCCCTCACAAATTGCCATGCCCTTGCCCCTCGTCACGTGTATCTGCATGTAAATGCACCTACCATCTAACTGAATTATGTAATGTGTCACGCAATAAATTATATTTGGACAATTTTGCAATACTTTTATTGCACCATCATTGTCTTTGTAACATTGAAAACGCAAAACACGCGTTCTTTCCCAATTAAAGAGCTTTATACCAAGAAATACCTATCCGAGCCTTAAATAGTAAAACAGATATGAAATTATTTATGGGACAGCCTGTACAATAATTGTGTCGTTCTCGCTGCGCTTGCGTCGCCGATTAATGTCCCGCTCACGCGTCGGTTGCCCACTAAAATTAAACAAACCTAGTGGTTGCTGTTTTGTCAACGCTCGTGACTTTGTCTGAAGGCCGCCGTGGTTGCATTTAGGGCTGTCAAAACAATTATAGCACTAATTACAAAGGTTTTTTGTTTGAATTTTGAGACCAATGAATAAAATAATACTGGGTTTGCAGACCTCAGACGTGCTGAAGTATGGAGATGTATGGAGCTGTTGTAAAAAAAATAGAAAAGAAAGTCATATATTTCAGTTAGCCCTTTTGTAATGTTTATACGTTGGTAAGCTGGAAGTAGTCCCTTAAAGAGTGCCACAGCGAGCGGTTATGGGACGTTTGCATCCAGGCTTCCTGCAGGATTGGATGTCACTGACATGGATGTAAAGTTAATAAAAATGTAACCGTAAATAAACTTAAGTTTCAAAATGAATAAAACTATGTCAAACTTTCAATAACAAAAAAATTGTCCAAATAACACTCGTTTTTTAATAACCGTTTTCCAAAATGATTTGTTCTACACCAAAACAACGTTCTACAACTTGTAAAATACATAAAAAACAAAGAAAGTGATGTTTTTCCCCCCACGTAGAACAGATAAGTAATTTATTCCAAGCAAAATACCGTCATTGCTTAACATATTCATGAGACGACATATCAGGAAATTCTATGGTATTTATTAAAGACTAGTCATTGGATTCTACAGTATTTGGTATAATGTCGTGAGGTGCCCTATGAGATGACAACTGGGGTAGTCATGGAATGAGTGGCTGATGTCATTGCTTATTCACCTTGTCCTTCCTGGCTGGATTCACAGTATTAAGATGGTTTTTATTATATTTTATAGTTCAATTTTATAGAAAAATATTACCATATTAATTAGGTACCCATTATACAGATGACGACCTGATAAAAGTTGCAGGAAGCCGCTGGCTGCTTCCAACTAGCCAATTTGAAAGTCATTGGGGGAGGCTTATGTTCAGAAGTGGACGTCCTATGACTAAAATGGTAATGATGACTCCCATACAAAAGGCTATTCATATCGTTATTCGACTATAGTTTAACAAATAGTAAATAGAACTTTCGATTTTTTAAAACTACGTATGCTTATACTACTTGCTTGGTGGTAAGGCAAAATATCGTAAGGGAACCATCACATTCTGATAACACTGGCTACATAGCGACACAAATGGTTAGTTATGTAACCACCAAAAAAAAATTGTCTAGCCATTACTACTACTACTACTAGACATCGAAAGATATGTAAAACTTAAAACACTTTTTTATCTTGAAGGGAAAATGAGCAACCCTAATTTGAAGAGGGGTAATGACAACGTATGACGTCACACGGCCTTCGCATCTTGCGCGGGATTCGATTTGGCCGACTGCGGTGACATTGCCAGGCGCATTAGTGGTTGCGGCTAAGCCGAAGCGACGAATTGGATTTGCCATTGCGAATGTTTAAAAATAGCTAAAATGCAAATGTCTCATCTTACCCGAGGAAAAGTCGCAAAGATCCAGGTGCACTAAGGTCTTTTTATTAGGATTTTCATTAGCTGCTCCCATAAAATATACAAAAAGAGAATTACATAGAGGTGCAGGGAAGTTGATAATAAGCATTAAATGACGTTGCAGGTTCTAAGACTGTTCATCTTTTGCCTAGATTTACAGCTTTACCTAAAATATCGATTTGAAGAGTAATTTTTCCATTTCATACATTTTCCGGGAATTTTGTACCTATACTTTGATGATTCTTTCGATTTCTTTTGCGACGAAAATACGATCTGAAATGTACAGGAGTTGCAGTGATAAAACTTACGTTCTGATTCTGTTGAAGAAATAACTGATGACAAAACGTTATCTGTTTTGTAAAATTAAACAATACCGCCAGTCAAACATTCAAAATTAAAAAATGACCCACATAGAATTCCCGATTGGTGCAGTGGTGGTGTTTTTTTTTCCTTGCAAGCAATGGTTAAAGATTCGATTCACGCGTCTGGGTGTGCAAGGAATCCTCGTACAAAACGATGTTCATTACTTACTTTGAGAGACAATTCATGTCTTGTTTGGAGTTTATTTATTCATTATGTAAGAAAACTTTAAACCTAGTTCCACAGCCGACGCACACATGAAGTATCTTATTATAGCTGCGGTATTTAAAAACAAACTTACAAATAAGGAGATATCAACATATGTTTAGATTAGATAATAATAACGTAACGAAACGACAATGTCGGTATTAAATCCTATAGATTCGGATGCAATTAGAAGTTGTATTCAAATGACACAATTTTGTCGGATTCAATGACGCAACGTAAGTCTCGTGAGAGCTTAAAGTTGTTTTAGGTTTTGAACCAGATGATTAAGCAAGAATACATAAACCTAACCTGATCAAATCTAATGAGGTATGATTTAATAAACTCAATAGTGATTGTTACATTGACAACTTTAAATCGATGCCTTGAAAATACGATAGCTTTGTTGCTGCTACAGATTTTTTGTTAGAATTTTCTAAATATCACGCATTTCATATCGATATCTTGTTTTTTTACTCTTTTTTGTTCGATGTAACGTTAGAACATATATTGACAGTATTTTATAGAAAATTGTATGTCTTGTTTGTTTGCAGTAACATATCTACAAATAAGTAAATAACGAGTCTAAAAGATATTTTCATCTGTAACAGTTGAATGTCATTGCTAAATAATAGCTAGCGATAAAGCTAATGAGGCTTACATAATCGATAACACTGCTAATATCAAATCAGAAGATTTATACACATGTTAGAAATTGCAACATAAAATAGTTAAAAAAAGAGTGTAAGATGCGTGTATCCTCGTTACTAATTTTCCTACCTTCATATTTCCAAACGAAACAAACGCGGCGAAGAAAACTTAAAATGCACCGTCAGTTAGCGAGCAAATAAAAATAGGTTCGTTTCACACAGCATCAGCAATGTTTATGTACCGGCCCAATTCGCCAATCAACACCTGTGCATTAATCGAAGAGCTAACTCGCCATGAAAGTTACGAAAAGATGTTCAAGCGTGATTTAGGTGAAATTGACAAGGGATCTGTAGGTTCGTTTCGCCTATCACAGACATTATTATATTTCAACTATGAAGATAGGTAATTTTGTTTCATAAAGACTTTAGGGTCCATTAACTGTTCGTTTTATTGAAATTCAACAGGCGAACAATTTAATATGTTTCTACTTTTGGAGCTGAGCTACGGTCAGTGATTCGATGATGATAAAACTCATTTTGTCATTTATGATGAATCTAAGTTATACGCATGTTTGAGCTTACCAAAAGACCTAAGTACCTTTAGATAAGAGTGCTTAAAATTAGCTAGACTAGACCAATCAAGGAACAATCAAATCCTCCTGTCCTCTATGCGCTTTTTAGGATCTCAATAAAAACTATCTAGTGTTTAGTGACAGCATTCTGCCAATTCAAAACATTACGGGGAACCCAAAAAACTAAACGCACTTACAAACAAACCGAAAGACAATGAGCGCCATGAATCATGCAAGTTTGGAAACGCTTGCTAATGGGGACCAGAATTTTGAAATAACGCCGCAGAAATATGTATCTTAAATAGTCGTCATCGATCAAGAGATTGTGTAAGAGTCCATTGTTTCTTTTTAACTTAAGGTGATGTTACATTGGGCCTTAATAAAGCGTGTAGTGGTTGCAAAATTGATGTCTTCATCAAATGGACTGTCTCTGGGCTCTGGTATGTAATCTATGCAATTGTAGGTTTTGATGCAATTGTCTTATGCCGTCCCGTTGTAGAGGAGTAGATGATTGAAAATTTTATAATTGTGTATTATATCGAAGCTATTGTAGCTTATTCTCTGGTCAAGTGTATATACCTACATTGTTTTTTTTAAATATTCAAGTTTTTTCTATTGTACAAATGGCATTGGTAGAACCCGATTAAAGCATGCCAGCTTTGGTTGTCTTTTTTGTCGCCTAACTTAAATCTTCTTTTTATTTTTTATGATTTTGAGTCATTCTTCATTTCAAAGAAGTTTTAATTTCAAGTATATCTGGTCATATCAACTCATTGCAACGTCTGGATATGTGAGTGGCTTAAATTTCTTAGTCTATGGTTATGTTAATTGATTCTGGGGTCTTACTGTATTATTATATATGGTTTTTACAAAACATACAAGTTTTTGTTATTAGTGATTACATTTAAAATGATGGTATTAATAGGTTTTGGATTAAAGTTAATAAAACTAAAATAATATCAAAGTTTAAACAATTTAATGCACATTGCTAATGGAAGTCAATTAAAGAACGCGGTAAATAATAACTAATTCACTTTTAATTTACCTTCATAGATCGCAATCGGTATACACATAATACAGTAATAACTCAACAAATGCGCGTTTTAATGCTAAAACAGTAACTATTAGAATGACTTCACTCCTTCAGTACTTGCATGACTTCCCAATTAAGTTAATTATTAAACATTATATTTAAAACTAGCTTCTAAACGCGACTTTGCCTTGAATTAAGTTTTGTCTTTTAGCGAAAGCATTTTGTACATTCAAAATCTTTTGTTCGAAGACTAACATGGTTATAATCAGACGTCAAATTTAATTAGTTAAGACCTATGCTTGCGCAGACTAGCACTAGCATCGGAGATAAAAAGTAATTCTACCACTGGACTGGGACTTAATGTCTATGAAAATGGCTCAAAAGACGACGCAATCACTTCTAGTCGTCGATTGCAGACCTTGTATAGTTTTACCAGACCTATCTATCGATCGTCGATCGACGACATCGGTCAACGTCGATCGAAGTTGATCAACTGATCCAATGATGACGACTGACGTCGACTAATCCATTCTACCATCGATCGATGCAACCCTCTAAGAGATTGATCGCAGACCCTGTTAGACATCGATTACAGAATCGCCAAAACTTTATTTATAATTAAAAAAAAAAGAAAGATTAATTTCCGATGATTTAAGATTTGAAAGTTTACATAGGTACACCCTTTTGCTCTTAACTTTGCTGCAAATTATCACACTTGACAATTTCTTACTTTAAATACGCTTGTAATTTTAAATTAATAAAATCCTTGGTCATGCGTATACGAGTATCAGATAAAGAAGCAGCAAAACAGACACACTTATTTTATCAAATCATTGTGGATACGGAAATATAGATTCGAGTGTGGAGTGGCCTTAAGGCGGCCTTGGGGCTCTCACCGCCAAAGGTCGCAGTTTGCAGCAGTTATATCAGCTAAACGATGCCTTAATAGATATTAGGCAGGGCCGTCCGTTACTAATATTACGAGAAGTGTAATTGTTATGTGAGGTAGGTATCTTTTTTGTTGCAAGAGGTATTGTACTGTTTAAACTTCATTTTGTATCATATTTCCTTGTTACGGTCTGAATTCAAAATGAATATTATGCAAATCGTTTGTGCCGTAGTTTTTTATAGCTTTATTATTTTATTTTTAGTCTGTGGTGGCAATTTTGATTTTTGACGCATGTGAATGGATTTAATTTTATTTTAGGACGTACATTCCTATATGACTACTAGTATAGGATACCCCTAAGAACTTTAAGAACTAAATTAAAACATAAAAGGTAATAATAAAAAAAAAATAATGTAAAATACAAATAAAACAATATAAATAACTACTACGCATAAAAGGTTTACTTAAAGAAAAAATACATTAGGTAAAATACCAGTAATGTATTGGATTTGTTAATTTGTGAACCCTATAGTTCTAACGACACTGTGTCGTAATCGTTGCTTCGTGATGCAGTCGAACGTCCAGCATCTTGATTTGCTTTGTTTGGTAAAATTGGCGTCTTGTCAAATGAAGTCGCATTTATGTGAAAGTGAATTAGATGCCCTGTCGGAGTTTCAATTTTTATTATTTAAGCCTGACAAATTTTTGACTCTTTGGAAAGATTATTGGGAAAACCCAGCCACACAGTGTTAGCATTAGCAATTGAAGACTACTTTTACCTACACAATGAGTTTGGATCTGAAAAAGTCACTTTCTCCTGATAAAATACTAGAACTTTTTAAATGACACAAATTTCGAAATTACTCAAAAACAAAATGGATGACTTAATTGGAGGAGTGTAATAAAGATCAGATTTTTTTATTTCAAACTATAAATGTTGGCCTTAAAGAATTTTCAAACTATCTAGGCAGGTCTCAGTATTTTTCTATTAAAGCTGTGGCATTGACAGACATCTTAGAACAGTTGGCAAAAAAGGGTACATTGCTAAAAAGGGTAGTCACCTAAAGAGGTTGAAGTCACTACTGGCAAAGTTGAAGGCAAGAGATTGCGGGAAAGATGTCAGATGCAAAACCTTCTAGACAATTGGTTACTCTACAACGGATAGGAACTGATAGTCAAATAGCCCAGGATAAGGTTCAGTATGGAGGCAATTTAGAGCTCCAATTAGATTGTGGCATTGACGATTTTCAACTACTATTGTTAATTTACGGGAATTGGGCTGCAGGATGCTCAGCACTAAGGAAACCGATGCAAGTGGAGGACGATGCCCTAATAACATTTTAAGATTGTGTCACACATTATTTAACTGACACCGACTAAGGTATTGCGATTTGTGTGCCGATCTCACTTTCCAGTAAACTGGAATTAATTATAAAAAAAACAACTCCCAAACCAACTTGAAAAGATTTGTCTTACGACTGCTGATAATTATTTTTGATTATTGATACGTAATCGGTTGATCAAACTGATTCCGTCACAGATCGTGCGCACCTTTGCGACAGGCTGCCGAAATTTAAATTAATCAATCAATGATTATGAATTCTAATGAGTTGGAGTGGTTGACGAAATGTTTTGAAGCTTCAAGTATCATCGTAATTATTTGTTTTGATGAGACTTTGGATTTACGATCAAATGTTTAAAGTCAAGGACTACGCCATATTCAGTTTTTTTTAAATATAATTTACCAAAGTATATGAATTTAACTTGTAACTTAGTTCAACTTAGCTTCTTCAGGGACCTAAGTGTACCCTGTATATTAATAACAGTGTTGTGTTTAAAGAATGTATGGTTACGCCCTAAATCAAAGAACACAGTTTTACAGCAAATGATAAACTTCATTGTTAAAATTACCATAATTTTAAACGATACTGTGTTTTGTAAACTGTATGTAGCTATATGTATCGATTTAAAAATCCTCTTTTCTTGAAAATAAACTCTCTCAAATTCGTTACTTATGTTATTAATAAAAAATGTGTAAATCGTACTTGTAAAAGTCAAGTCTTTTTGCAGTTACTACCTAAATATTGGTTAAAATTCAAAGTAACTTTACTTAATAAACAACTCAAAAACAAATTCATAAAAAGCACTACAAAAACATTTGACACTGACAATTCTGATAAAGCTACCAGTATAGTAGGCTACTATCAGTTTTTATAATGATAGTGTTACCTCCCGTGACATTAAAACACTAGCAATTCTGTTATCGTGTGTGTCAGCCCTTATTCTTAAGTTCTCGAATGACTTTATCGTCTAACTCTAAAGGTCTACTGTCACGCAACTTGAAGTGAACTTGTAGTACATTGACAAGTGTATCTATTGAAACGTCTACGACGACAATATGAGTGGCGTTGTCACTTACAACATGAGTAGTGATGTACCGTATTTGTCGATAGATGTAATTTATTTAAGCATTGTTTAGAACAAATAGTTTGCAAAAGTTTTTTTTTAGTTTTACTTACACTCTAGTCTAGTCTAATAGATTAATTACACTGTCCCTTGCAAAATGTATTTATTGTAACTAGTGAATAAAATATATAACTCCAGGTTATTACAATATCAGATATGTTTACTTTTTGAACATGTAAACATTTGTTAGGATCTACTTTTGATCTTTCTCAACTAAGTACACTGACAATTATCTCATCTATCAAATATAGAGGTTTTTGTGGTAAATACTTTCTTTTTAAAAGAACTCGCAGAGCTCACAAAATATAAAATCTTAAATGAAGTGTCATCATATCATGCACTCTTTTGTTATTATGCGAAATAAAAAAAATATTTCTTCATTCAATAAATTAGATAAATTCGATAATCTTGAAAGATTATTTATCTTTATTTTATTCAATGTATTGTTACATCACTACTCCTGAGTCATCATTATAAGATTAGGTCGGACGTGTTGCATTAATTTCGTTTAGTTTGATCTTGCATTAATTGTAAATCTGCATCGGTGTGAAGCCGTAAAAGGAGACAGCAACTCATTTTATCATTGTAATGAAGTTTGAAATAATTCAGGATTTACTAAACGCAAATAGTGCAGCATCTAGTACGATGAAATAGTATTAAAAGCTTAAGATAGATGAAGGTATTTGCTTTAAAATTATAGAGTAACTACCTACTAAGTATAAGGTGCCCCGCAAATAATATCTTAAGTAAATACTACAACATTCGACATTCTTAAGTAAAAGTACCAAAGAATAGGTTTTGGCTATATTTTACTTTGTTGGCCCAGTGTAGAACTGGTGAAGAGGTATTGTAAGATCAGTGTTTAAACCTCACTGTAAGATGGAATTAACTTGCTCTGAGGCCCTGACTAGCCTTCACGACAAGAATCAGGCGATATTGGCCAGGACCAACTTTTAGCTTGCCTACCTAGCACAGAAATGCTTGTAACAAACGTCTCTTAATAGTCGTAATGGTCACCCATCCACTAACAACCACGGCCTGGTTTAACTTTAGTAATACTCCAAAGTGCTAAGACCACCGAGCTCTTAATAAAATGACACTTTTGTAGACAAAATAATTATAACTGTCGTACTTTGGATGGTGCACTACGGTTCTGGATGTCGCATGCGTGGGCGCAGACGGTGAGACGCGAGTCAAGTGTGCGTTTCGACACTAGAGACCCACGCTGCCCGCTGACTCAGAGCACGCACAAACAAATTAATAGCTAGACCATGGAATTAATCTGCTCCCACGAAAGCCAAATGTTCTAGCTGCTGAAGTTCATACGACTTTACTATAAGCCGATACGATTTCTAAATTAATTTTCCTGACAAGCCAAAGGACAAAAGAAGTTGCCGTAACTATGTGTGACCCGAATAGTGTAAGTGCAATGGAAAAGGTCTAGATAAAAACGCTTGTACATCGTAACATCTTTTAGCCACGAAGAATGTTATATTGTGAAATTTGAATCAATGCAAGCGCAGTGTGAAAAGGCCTTTCAATGGATGTATTCACGGCCTAGGCAAGATTGCGGAAATCCACTGGATGCAAAAGGCCCAGAGTAATAAGTAAAATTATGTTTTAATGGAAGGCCATAGCCTGTGGTTTAACATAGAGACAATTTTAACAGCCCATGGCCAACAGTGAACTTCCAAAAGCTGATGATGATAATAAGTTACAATATTAAACGTGCTCTATTTAGACTTCATCATCACTTACCATCAAGCGAGTTTAAAGATGACCGGTAGCTCGGAATAAGTTTAACTAACCTTTTTTTTTTGGTGCGCAGGAAAAATGCATTTCGCATACCTACCGCCGCGGGGGCAGCGGTAGGTTATGTGGGACTCCCTCGTCATCTTACAACGGCTTTCGCCGCTGTGCCATGACGAAGTATCACCCACTAAAAAACCTGCGGTGTACCACGCAACGTATGCGAGTAACACATGGGGACCCGTGTTCTGGTTTCTGTCCGCCCTATTCCACGACTTCGGATCGGGTCAGCAAGGGTTTAAGCTTCCCAGCCCGATCCGTGGCCACCCTTTGCGATGACATAGTGTCGCAACAAAAGGCCGCCCACGTCTTACTCCCACTTGCTGCCCAGCATAGCTTGGACCATACTGGGAAGCGAGAGACACCACCAACCGCAGGGTCAGCGCCCCGCAGCCAGGTCGCGGGTCATCCCCGCCACCACCGTCTAGGCAGCACGAGTAGGGAGTCATAACCCCCCGCAAGTGCCGCCCCAAGACGCATCCACGAGCGGGCTGCTCAAGCCCGCCGGGAGCGTCTCCCGCAGAGTTTAGCCGTGAGCTAGCAATAACCCGAAGGAAATTACTAACCCCCGTTGCCCAGGGTGAACCAGGACAGGATGCTACTCCTTACACCCGATCGTAACCGAATGTAATTAGTAACACCCCGCCGCACGAGGAGGTTACTCTGACACCCCAAGTTTTACCAACCTAGGCCAACCAAGGCTTGCAGGGGAGTAACCATAAACTCTTAAAACAATCTCAAATCTTGTCAAATCTGTCAATTTCGTACGTCATCACGTACGAAATTTGACAGATTTGACAGATTTAAGAATACTTTAAGAGTTCATGGTTACCCTGCAGATCTGAAAGTTGCGTAAAACAATATTATTGACAGCAGTTTTGACTGGTACATCTATAAATCATTCTCCTTTACAAGGGCTTAGCAGTAATTGAGAGCCGAAATCGACGTCTTACGACCATCATTTGTTATTTATTACTATTATCCATTTACATAACGTAGTAAATCCAGGTAGTAAATATGATTCAGCTTTAGTTACGAAATTGCCAGTAGTCAGTTTCTGAAATGAAATCGTGTCAACTTGATGCAAAATTAATCGTCTTTGTAATATAAAGATAAAGTGGCAATGAGCAGGCCATATAAATAATAATAAATAAATAAATATTAGGCAACATCACATACATTGCTCTGATCCTAAAGTAAGTAGCAAAGCACTTGTGTTATAGAAATCAAAAACAACGACGGTACCATAACACCCAGACCCGAGACAATATAGAAAAGGTCGTTTTCTACATTGACCCGACCGGGGATCGAACACGGATCGCAGAGCTGAAAACCGTTGGCGACGACTGACGAAAGGTGCCAAATCTAATCTGGAAGACGCAAGATGGGCTGGCTGCCAAACCAGTGGACTAAAGAACGGAGTCAGGTTGCGGGAAGCCGTTTGATGCAAACAGTTTTGCTCACTGAAGCGTACCTAGTTCATCTTTGAGGCCTATGTCCAGTGGTGGATTTATAAACGTTACGTCAAGTAAGCTGCCTAAGGCCCGATTAGATTTGACATGTTGACTGTTTTCGTATAGAATATGTGTCAAAATGTAATTTTATTCGTTGGAGTTAACTGAAGATTGAAAAACCGGCTCTATGTCTACAGAAAAAAAATTGGTGTGTTTATAATTTAACTTAAACATGATCATTAATGTGATTTTTTAATTGCTGATAAAAATAGTTTATGCTTAAATTAATGTAGGTATTGTCGTTAAATTGTAATATAACATATATGTTTGTTCCCAACACGGATTCTACTATTTCTGTTCTTAATGCTATAATTTGAAGCTGTAAAGTATGTTACAAGAATTCCAAACAAAAAATGCACCGCCAATTGTATAGACAAAAAAATTAAAGATGTCGTTTCACAATGCCCCAAATACGAGTATATCTCACGCGAAATGACCGCTGCAATTTGGGCATAAATCACAATAGAGCCCTATGAAAGCAGCCATTCAATTCCAAACAACTTGCACGGTGTTAAAATTAATTCAAAAAGTACACTTAGTTTCCTGGAGTGCTTATGCACTATATGTCTTATTCAGAGTGCATTTGCTTTTCGGGGACTAAGGTTAAACCACTCTTTTAACGTACAAAAATCAGTGGTTTAAGCTTAGTCTGGACTAGTAAATGCACTCTGAATAAGACAGTATAAGATTAATTTCAAAATAGTAGTGTTAAAATTGGGCCTTCAAAATGTAACTTAGTTAAAAACAAACTAACAACACAACATCTTTTATTACCTTGCATTATAAGAAAAAAAGGTGTTAGTTAAATAATTAAATGAATATTGGACAACATAACATCACACACATTGCTCTGATCCTATGGTAAGTAGCGAAAGCACCTGTATTATAGAAACCAGAAACAATGACGGTACCACAACACTCAGACCCAAGACAATATAAAAAAGTTCGTTTCCTACATTGACCCTACCGAGGATCGAACCCGGAACCTCAGAGATGGCGACACCATTTATAGTCCAGCGTACTCGCCTTTCGGAGGTCGTCAAGTTCTTGGCTGTTTGTTTTGGGTTATGTCACTGGAGACAAAAAGGCTACACTCACGACAACCTGTGACCGAGGGGCACAATCAGGCGTAATTGTCTCAATCCGAGTCTCCACAGCCTGAGGATACTATTAACATTGCAGTGAACTAATATTAGGCCGACTGTACACGTCATTAGCCGTCAATTTCGCAATGATCTGAAGGAAGGTCTCTTAAGTAGGGATTGAACAAATAAACCGACTTGGTATTACATGGATCTCACAACTTTTTACGGTAGAAGAACTGAGTCGCGAGATTTGTTTTTTTACAAGTTATGGTTTTGATGGCATACAGATTTTAGTTTGAGTTTCAGTTCTTTAAGATTCTAAAATTAAATTATTTAAAAGCAGATTTTGAAGTTTAAAAAAGCCGATCTGATGTTTTTCTTTCTCTCTGAGCTCAATTTGGTTATGCATTTCAATTTAGAACTGATTTGTTAAATAAATGTTAAACTTTAATTTTTTGTTCCGTTTAAACTCAATCCATTAGTGAATTGAGCCAATTTTACGAGTAGTTTACTTTAAATAACTGCAGTTTTTTCGTTGCAGTAAAAACAAATATAAAAGTATTAATATAAATCGAATGTTAAATCAAAATGTTTGGATTTCATTACATAACTGTTTATGTAACAACAGGATATAAATCAAATAACCTTTACCCTTAAGAATAAACTGTTAGATGTATCACGACACGACGTATTTTTTACCACAGCTAAATAAACATCAACAATAAACAATTTAAAATAACTAACGAATCGGTAATTGCTTTAGGTCAGCTAATTATGACAGGCAAGTGTCAAATTCAAATGTCATCGCGTTATAGTCAAGTGTGTACGGACGTTTAAGCTGAGCATTGTAATAGCTTCGCAAAAAAATAGCATCAGCACGAATTATAAAACATTAAGTAGTTTGTTTATATGATCGTTAGAGCGTTTCAAAAACAACAATGAACAAATCTATTCAAATATGTTTCTATACTAGGTGTAGTTTTGTTAGAAGTGGTGATTTCTAAGTAATTTAGCCTATTTTAATTTTGATTTTTTTAATAGACTGAAGGTTTTGTTTAATAGACTGAAATCCACATCATCACCAGCCTATATCAGTCCACTGCTGGACTCCAAAAGGAGGATTTTGCCATAATCGCCACGCTTGGCAGGCGGGTTGGCGATCGCAGTTTGGCCAATGGTGGAGAGGAGACGCTGCTGCCCGTCTTCTTGTAGCGGTTCTCCTGTAGTCGCCTCTTACGACACCCATAGGAAGAGAAGGGGTGGTGCTATTCTTTTAACGTACCGGCACCACACGACACATGCCACAGGAAAAAGGCAAGTAAGGAATTAGCATCCTAGTGTAACAAGGTACCAAACAATATAAATATGGCCAATGGCTTTACCCAGCACTCCCAGAATCGAGTCAATTTAGAAATGCTTATTTCTACGGTTCCGTACCCGATGGGTAAAACGGTTCCCAATTACTAAGGCTCCACTGTCCGTCTGTTTGTCTGTCCGTCTGTCAACAGGCTGTATCTCACGAACCTTTCACAGATGACGTATTTCTGTTGCCGCTATAACAACAAATACTAAAAAACAGAAAACAATTATTATTTAAGGGGGCTCCCATACAACAAACGTGATTTTTTGGTCGTTTTTATAGATAATGGTACGGAATCCTTCGTGTGCGAGTCCGACTCGCACTTGGCCGGTTTATTTAAACTACACCTAACTATGTATCCCGAAATCATTTGTATCAAGGCAAATTGATGCGTAAGTATAATTATTAATGTATTCTAGGAAAAAAACAATTGAATAACAATAGACCCTCACTCATTTCTAAATAAATAAATTATAATAGCAGATTTTTTAATAATCTAGTCTCAAATCTTAAACATGCCTCGCATACGTGTCGTTTGTTTTGCTCAGACGTCTTGTGTCGTCGTTTGCGCAGTGCCTAAGTCCTTGAACTATGACAGATCGCCAAATAAGTTGGAGTCACGCTATAAAGCAGTCACGTGGGTATGGGCCATTGTTGCCCAAATATCAATGTGACCCAGGAAGACATTTTGTGATCATTTGAAGGAGTGGTGATTTGACGCATATTGTGCACACATCCTTGTAATTAAATAGAGGTTGGATTGAGTTCTATTTTTATTTTAGATCATTTATTTCAAGATAACAGGGTATAATTTCTTAAATAATTAACTGTATATAATGAACAGGAATAATAATGAACTGTATCTGGAGGGAAAGTACTGCAACTTCGCTGAAATTGAAGGAAACTTTATTTTACCTTTATTGACTGTTTTTAAATTGGTTGTCCTCTAGCAAGTAAGTGAACAAACTTAAATGCCAATAACATCGTATTTTTATGACATCGATCAATTAATCTTAATACTTGCATCTAAAAATAAGGAAAATACAGTATTTTTAGTATTTAAGATAGCTATATGGATCAAAATATTAATGAAAGGGATATTTATTGAATACCTATGTCTAAAAAATTCCTCAATAAACAAGATACGAAAATGACTAATAGTATCGAAAGTAAAGAGAATTGATGTATTTTCGCATCATCCACATATAATCTGAATGTTCTACCATAATAACACTGAAGTTATATGTTCTGGGTGTCGGTAGTCATTTAGTCAACCTTGTGATTCGATTGCTATAACACAAGTGCTTTAGCTACTTACCTTAGGATCGGATCAGAATGTATGTGATGTTGTCCAATATTTATTTACATTTATTTATTTTTATTGATTGGAGACGTATTTGACGAAGACTACACTACACTTCATTACATAAAGTAAGCAAAATATACTTTTATGAAATCTATTGATATGTTCCGTATGGCCAATAGACAGTAAACATAGGACGCAGTAGCTTAACTAAGCCATATTGACAATATTTCATAAGACAATATTAATGCACTAGGAAATATTTTCGGAGAACATACCTAGATGTATACAAAGAACTGTCTATCGTAAACTTATTTGGTAAATCAAATTGGCCAAAATTGCATCATCATCATCATCATCATCTCAGCCACAGGACGTCCACTGCTGAACATAGGCCTCCCCCAGTGACTTCCAGATCGGCCGATTGGAAGCGGCCTGCATCCAGCGTCGTCCTGCAACCTTTACCAGGTCGTCTGCCCACCTTGTGGGTGGGCGTCCTACGCTGCGCTTGCCTATACGCGGCCTCCATTCCAGAACCTTTCTGCCCCATCGGCCGTCAGTTCTACGTGCTATGTGCCCCGCCCACTGCCACTTCAGCCGGCTAATCCGTCGAGCTATGTCAGCGACTTTGGTTCGTTCACGGATCTCCTCATTTCTGATTTGATCTCGCAAAGAAACACCGAGCATAGCCCTTTCCATAGCGCGCTGTGCAACTTTAAGCTTCTTAATAAGGCCCATAGTAAGAGGCCACGTTTCAGTTCCGTATGTCATCACTGGTAACACACACTGGTTGTATACTTTCGTCTTTAGGCACTGAGGTATTTTGGACGAGAAGATGTTGCGTAGTTTCCCGAACGCTGCCCATCCGAGTTGGATTCGTCGATTGACCTCTTTCTCAAAAAAAATTGCATAGAATGTTACAATTTACGAAATCATTAGGTTATTTAATCTGAATTAAATGGGTTAAACAATAAGATGATACTCAATTATGCGTATAGCGTATAAATATTGTTATTAATATTTTCCTACTTTGACTACCAAAATGACGATAAAGATTTTAAAACTTATTTTTAAAACGGGACCCTATTACTAAGGCTCTGCTGTCCGTCTGTCTGTCCGTCCATCTGTCACCAGGCTGTATCTCATGAACCGTGATAGTTAGAGATATGAAATTTTCACAGATGATGTATTTCTGTTGCCGCTATAACAATAATTACTAAAAAACAGAATACAATAAATATTTAAGGGGGCTCCCATACGCCAAACGTGTTTTTTTTTTGCCGTTTTTATAGATGGTGCTTATTACTCGCGCACGAAGGGTTCCCTTCGTGCGCGAGTCCGACTTACACTTGGCTGGTTGTTTTTATTTGTTTTTCTTTTGTTTACATTTATAATTTCGGAGTATACGAATGATGTTAGTTACGCTCCAATTATGTCTCTCTGTGCGATGTGAGTGTGACAATTTGGGCGTTCGTTTGTAGTCGAGGTACTGCTATAGAGCCGAACGTTTACTGTGACCGAAGGCCCGACTTAGAAAATAATTGCATGTCATTAGTTGAAGGAAATCGTGAGTGCGCTTAAGGATATACCTGCAAAAGTGTGCGTGCATACATCTAATGTGTGCATTTGTACTGCTATAAGGAAACATGTTGCCAATTTTCGGTAGCCATTAAAAAGTTGTTATTGACATTTTATTTTAACGTATAATAAATTGGCTTCGTGATCAGAGCAGCTTTATGAGCTATGTTTTAACTTGCAGTGCACCTTTTTTTTAAAATATAATTTCGAGTAAAAACATCAGCTTTCTGTGGCGAGGGCTATTGCAGAAGTACCACTGCTGATACGGGATTTCGAATTCTACCTAATTATAGAAGTGCACTTACCTAATAGTTTCCTTGAAATTGCTAACACAGTATTAGTACTCTGCATTAGAGAGTATAAGTAGATATGGTAGGTACTATAAAAACAACCCATTGCCGAAAATGCAACGATGAAATCGACAAATGTCCAAAAGTTTAAAACTCAAAACTCAAACTCAAACTTTCTTTATTGTAAACCACAGGTACAAAAAGGTGACAAAATTGAAATGGAGCAGATCATCTGTGTCCCGCCGTATTGGCATACAATAATACATTTTATATGAAGTGTCATAAATTTAATTTAATGAGATAAAACACGTGTCACTATTAATAAATTAGTTTATAATATTTAATGTATGTTAGAGTGTCCACAAGATTCTAAAGGAAATCAGAACTAAGATAAACGGTCACTACTCTAAACGTCACATTATTAAAGTATCAATATATTTTATTGCATATAAAACTGCCATAATATTATTCATTGGGGTTGCATTACCGTGAATTATTGGCATCACGATATCTCAGCAAGAATCTTATTTTATATCGATAATGAGCATAAGCAAATTAACTATGACTCAGCCTTAATTATGCAGGAATAGTTAAAACATTTGTTTCTGTAAAATAATATGATACTAATAAATAATAACTAGTGTCTGTTTTCATTTTTTTTTAAATATAGTTTCGAGTATGTCTTATGACAATAGATGAAAACTAGGTTCTAGAATGGAGGCCATGTACCAGCCAGAAAGCGCAACGTAGGACGTCCCGTCCACCCACACGGTAGATAATTGACCTGGGAAAGCCACTTAATGCAGGCAGCTTCCAACCAGGCAATCTGAAGGTCATATATTCAGCAATGGACGACCTATGGTTAAATTGATGATGAAACAGGGCCACGAACATACGAACTTGACTGGTCTATAGCCTCTTAGCTTTTAATAAAGAGATTAAACACAAAACAGACAGCACTTGCGAAAGCTCGCCAGGCGACTAGAGAAGTGTGTGTGGTCGAACCCTTATTAAGTAGGTTCGTTCTAGTAATCTGTAATAAGTTGGATTGTTCTGTAAAAAAATATATGCCTATTTGATTACATCCATTTTGACGTTGTAGGCCACTGAGTAGGCTGAGGCAAGCTTTCTATGGAACTAAATTTGTAGTGGCCGCAAAATGAGGAAGCTGTATGCGTTAATCAAAATTAGTTCTCGGTACCTACTCTTACTTGTTGCGTATTTATTTCGTTTACGCTTACATTTCTTTTTTCTTGACGTCTCGCCAGGCGGTAAGCGAAGCAACCAACAGTGTGGCGCAGCCTTACTATCCTGTGGTTTCATTAAAACGAATGCAAATGTTTATAGTTGTCGCAATACCGGTTGGTTGTAGTGACGTACGGCTATATCTCGATTAACGACCGTTTAAACTCATTGTGATTTTATCTGTCTGCGGTAAATCTGATCTGTGTTGCACTTTACACGTAATTTGTGAATAATTTATTCTGGTATCGATTTTTTACATTGATATTGTTGTTGATGGTTCACAAAAGATATAAATAAATTTACATTTACTTATATAACTGAATAAAAACAATTACTAGTTAGTAAAACTTAAAAAAAATGATTTAGTAAATATTCATTCATGAGTTGGTAGGTACAAGCAAAATAAATTGCTTGGATAATAGGCATCCATTTAGGTACATTGTGCTTATTGGAAAATAAAACCCAAAATCAATTTTATTTCTTACAATAAACATATAAATAGGTACGAAGTATTTTGGTACCATTCTAAAAAATCTCTAACTGAAGTAGCCGTTACCAAACTAATGGACCAAATGTGTCCAAATTACGAAGATATTATTAAATATAAATTTATAAATCGTCGATCCAAAGGGTTTTCTCAATATGCCACTCTACACTGTGCTGCGCTCTGATCCGCGCAGTCTAATAATTCAAATTGTTTATTTGTTATTAGTGTTATTATCGATAGCTTTGCCTGGCTGTTTTGTCCAGCCTGTGGAGCCTGTGTCCTCTGTCTGGTGAATGTGACAAATTCGTAATGGCGTACGGTGGGCGCGTCTGAGGGAATTTCGGCTGGCGGCCTCTAACTGTTATTACTAACATTAATAATTTAGGATTGACACGAACGCGAGGACGATTATCGGGTTATTATAGATTGCTCGATGCAATTCTATCGGTGCAAGTTGTAAGCGGTGGAAACTACTGACATTGTCATCATAATCTCAAGCCTGTGTCAAACAAAATGTGTAAAAGTGCTTTTAATTGCCAATTTGCAGAAATAAATGATTTTATTTTGACTGCTGAGTAATGGCCTCTTTCAATGCACTGAGCCAGATCCTCGGCTATTCCTTTCCACTTTACGCATTTTTGGTATATTATTGCTCCAATTTATCCAAGAGCACCCTACGCTGCGTTTGGTTGTCACTCAAGAAAACTTCTAAGCGATCGGTTATCGGTTCCCAAGCAAATGTGAACAGTCCAACCCCATTTTCTCCCGTGATAATAATAATAATCATTTATTTCCGACATCTATATCCATAATTATTGTTAGTAACAGAGTAGGTAACTTATATTATAGTATAGCTCTCGCCATATTGTCTGTGTACGTAGTCTCCTAGCTTTGTAACTTACTATGAGAATACATAATTCGTCCAGGAATGGGCTCTTTAAATGTTTAGTATTACTCTTTGCGAACCTCCGGACTGCCATTGATAGATTTTAAAAGCTAATATTATACCATAATATGATTATAATATCGTTTATTGTGCAATTAGTTTATGGCTTCCCAAGTCTGCCGGACTTAAAGGAACTTAAAACTTCCAATAAAACTAAATAATCGCTTTATTCTTACTACTTGGAGTGCATTGCAAAAATGTTCTCCCACGGTCATTACATCAAGTGCTTTATCTGTGTGCTAATTGTCAAGTTGGCTTTTTGTGCGTCACTATAGGAAATCGATTTGTTTTAATGCGAACAAATTATTTTACAATTGTTATGTTTATGCGCAAAAAAGGCAAAAAAGTTTATGCGCAAAAAAGTGTTCGCGTGGTTATTTGGAGGAAATATATGAGATTTAATAGTATTGTAATCTGGTTTTTTGTGGCCGGGTTTGTTTTATTATAAAGATAGAAGTTGGTGATGTGAGGTTTGAAGGGGCAGGGTGGGTCACGCAGCTTGTTTATCATTACTTTTTAATCATTCAGCCACAGGACGTTCACTGCTGAAAATGACTTAAGGTTGGATGGTTGAAGGCAGCCTGCTACAACGGTTTTTTGATTCAGGGTCACCTGTATTTGAAGCGGAATACAATACGAATGAACCACACGGTATTGGGGCAGCATCAACAGTGTACTAAACATACTGGACCGCAGGTGGTACTCTTCGATGCTGTAGTACTGGATTTTGCTTGCTTGCCGGCAGCAAAATAGAAATATCGCGCATTGAACTATTTACTACTGGGTTAGTCAAAGGCTCAAAGCTCAGACTTCATGAATCAGGTGGCACTCCAATATTGAGGTTATAGATTATTCTTCACACTGAAAAACTATTTAAAGATAAAGTTTGCTAAACTTGCATTTTTGTACCTATGTCTAAATAAAAGATGAAGCGCCGTTGCGTTGTGTGTGAGATCACACACCTTTATATTTTTCATCGTTTTCAAGTTTTATTGTGAACTTTGAGCTCATCACGGGCTTACCTACTCATAAGCGCAAATTAAACACTGATTATGGACAGTATGTAGGCCGCTTCCAACTGGCCGATCTGAAAGACACTGGGGGAGGCCTATGTTCAGCAGTGGACGTCCTGTGTGGTTAAAATGATGATGATGTTTTCTAAATGCTAATTATGAAATACCAAATCTACTTGTAACTAAGCCTAGAATAACTTTATACTTAAGAAATGTCATAGTCATTGATCAACTCTAAAACCAGTTTAATAACTCAAAATAGACTCGTTGACAATCAAGACGCATATAAATTAAGCAGTTATCATTAAAATATGACTATCGTTTGCATTTATATGCATGTTTTAAAATAAATGAATAGGTTTAATACAAATAATTTGTTTGTATAGAAATATGACAACCAGATTTAAAGTAAGTACCTATATATTAACATAATTGTTGACATTTCATCGAAAAAAATGTTGTATTTGCACAGTAGAATAACCCTTACAGGGAGGTAGCTATGAACTCCTAAAACAATCTCAAATCTGTCAATTTCGTACGTCATTAAGTACGAAATTAGACCGATTTGACAGATTTGAAATTGTTTTAAGAGTTCATGGTTACCCCGCAGTTCAACCATTCTGTTTCACCCTGTGTAGGCTTTACATACTCTTGGAACTTATTTTTTATTCAATGAGATGATGATGTAGATCTTGCTCTGTGGCGCTCTTTTTAGCCTAACATCCACAAGTGGACTGCAATAGGCTGACATGATGATGATGATGGAATGATTGGGATGCACTCGTTTTCTTGTTTATTCCAAGATGTCGCAGGGCCACGAGTTTTTTCTGGGATTAACGTATGTCTTTCTAGCGACATTTAAAATCAATTGCATAAAGTGATACGAATGATATCCATTGTCTAATCAAAACTTTGCAACTAAACAACTTTTATAAAACCTATTTTTTTAAGTATAAGGTCCGTCTAAGACTATCCTTCAAGCTTTGTAGACATGCCAAATATTACTATTACGTATTTGCTTTTTTTATGATTGCTGTTCAATTTGTTAAAATGTTCTGGGCCAGCTGCTCACCAGCAACGACACCTGTCTACTGTCTACTTTACTTTGTTATTTTTCGTGGTCAACTATCATTGGCTATTTAAGTAATCTCTCATGTAATATGTCAAATTATGTATGCTGTTGTTGTCCCAAATATAAATAAATTACAAAATCCAACCACTCCAAGAACAAAAAACACACAATACACACAAAGCATAGCAGAAACTGAGAACAACCCTACGAATTCAAAACGAACAAGTACATCTTATCCCTCGACCAAATATTTTAACAAAGATTCAAGAATTTTCCAAACGGTTTTTCCTTTTTGTTGTGTCAAAGCATACTTGATCTTTGGTTAAATAAATTGTACGGTTATCGGCGGTCGGCGAATCTATGGGAAAGGCACCAAAGCAAATATTTGAGAGTTGGCGAATCGTGGCCACCTGCGGTCGTCCTTGTGTTGTCCACTCTAGGTTGACACTTCTATAGAGCAGATAACACCACTATCTTTGTTTTTATAAAATGTTTTGATACGTTTAGGACTTTGAAAGTAAATTGACTCGTTATTTTACCAAAATATTGAATAATGCTTGTAATACAAAGTTACAGGACATGTGATCGTACATTATTATTCACTTTTCAATGTTGTTTAGTCGGTACTCTTCACTATTTTAATAGGTACTATTGGCTTAGTATAAAGCTTGCACGGGACTTTGATTCTAGCTTTTTGATGTAAGCTAGTGAAATGACACGTTGAAAATTGTACGTGGAATGAAAAAATATGCTTAACTACTGACATTTCTTCTTCTTCTTCGTCGTTCCCTCAGTGCTGAGGATCGCGACCATACACGACACGTCTCCAAGCCGCGCGGTCTTCAGTTCTATGGACCGCATCATATATGTTTCCTCCGACAGCCCTCTTTATCGCGTCTGTCCATCTAGTTGGCGCCCTGCCCCGAGCACGTCTACCCTCCATCTGCCCCAGCATTAGACGCTTCTCCAGACGATGCCTAGATGAGCGCATTATATGTCCGAAGAAGTTGAGAGCTCGTTCCTGGCATATGGTTGAGAGTAGCTTGGTTATTTGAAGCTCCGAAAGTATTGACTCGTTAGTTCTCATGGCTGTCCATGGTATACGTACTAGTCTTCGCCAACACCACATTTTGAAGGCATCAATTTTGCTGCTATCGCGACTTTTAATGCACCACGTTTCTGCCCCGTATAGGAATATGGAGAATACCAGCGCAAGGACCAGTCGCATTTTTGTTTTTTGTCGGATTCCGCGGTTTCTCCAGATTTTTCCGAGGTTTGTCATTGCACTTTTAGCCATTGCAGTGCGACGGCGGATTTCTTCAGAGCAGCTGCCCTCAGATGTGATCATAGAGCCTAGATAAACAAACTGATTGACCTTTTCGTATCCGTCAAGAATATTCGAGCTTGGAAGAAGTTGAGCCCGGTCTACCACCATCATTTTGGTTTTAGCGTGGTTGATCTTAAGCCCAAGCTTGGCACTTTCTGCTTCAATTTTCTTTAGCAATTCTGCCATCTCTTCCTCACTTGACGCAACAATTGTTGTATCGTCCGCATATCTAAGGTTGGTCACTCTTTCGCCGCCAACACAGACAGCCGACAACTACTGATATACCGGGCAAAATATTGTTTCTTCTTCTTAGGAATGCCGGCTATTTTATAAGCACAGTATTTCAGTACGTCAATAGGTGCGCTTATTTATTTATTCTTCTTCCTCAGCCCCTCACAGATGAGGATCACGACTACATATTATAGTGTTATTCCATCCACAGACTGTAATCACAGGCTGTGTTATAGGGGTCCACCATTAAAAAAAAAGATAACATCACATACTTTGCTCCGATCCGGTGCCCTACACCGAGCACGTACGATCACTTCCATTTGGCCTAAGATAGTTTGCTTTTCCATTGGGCCTCTGTATTTTTTTTTAAATGGTGGACCCCTATAACACACCCTATGATCGCAGTCTGTATTTAATCATAAAAGTTAATCATAATTAAAGTGTTAATAACTATACATTTTATCTACTGTTGATACATGTTAGCACCACCAAAGACTAAGTACCTATTCAGAGAGGCATTACCTATTACATGATAAAATCTATGGTATTATCCTCTCCACCCAATCCCACCCGCACTTTTTCCACCCTTATTTTATTTCGCGACTCAATACGTTCTCTATTTTGGTCGTCAAGTGTTTGCCCTTTTCCCTTTGTGAGCCTAAGGGTGAGAAGAATACGAAGCAGCCCTTACCTTAAGTGTCGGTCTTGCCGTTTCATTAGTTGTCCTAGTAGTAATTGTATTAGCAGTCGAAGGGACTATAGTTCCGATAGTTCAGTATTGGGTCTGTGATAGGAATATTTATAGGTGAAAGTTTGGAAGTAATTGCTAATGAGGTGGTAAATTATTTATAATGTATATTTTTCTACTAACAATCATATTGGTGATGTATGTTGTTGTCGTGTAATAAAATTGCTTTTATTTAACGTATTTCAAGGAATGCTAAACTAAGTTGATGTTAAATGATGACCAGTGACAGTACAACTTTATTTTTGGTATTCGCGAGAGATTATTATGCTTAAATACGACAAATTTTACTTTAGACAAAGCTCCTAGATTATAAAAAATAAATAAAGTTGTTTATATACATATCAAGTTGATTTGTGGAGCAGATAACGTTGCGCAAACAAAATAAGTTTGTATGTTAAATAAAGCTACGTAGAAAATACACAAAAGTGTACTAACTCTTCTATTCAGAAAAAAAAGCTAAGTTTATGGTTTAAATGTTTGTTGGTGAAATGACGCATGACATCCCAAAAACGGTGCCATTAGGTAGGTACCATTTTTGGGACGAAATTAAAAAATGATTTGAAATAAATTAAAAAATGAATGAATGTGTTTTAAAAAGTTGATGCTATACAGATGAAACAATCGAAAAAGTCATTAAATTTTGCCCAAAACAAAGCTATTTTATACAAGGTCAAAATTATGGATTATGGTCACACTGTTTAAAATGTTTTATGTGATCATGCACCGGCTATGTCGATAGTAATAGATAGCTATTTAGTAACATCATATCATCATCATCATCATATCAGCCTGTTGCTGGACATAGGCCTCCCCCAAGGAGCGCCACATCGCACGATCTCCCGCCTTTCGCCTTTCTTTGCATCCAGTCGCTGCCAGCTGCCTTCTTCAGGTAATCGGTCCATCTAGCCGGGGGGCGTCCTCACTACGTTTGCCTACGCGTGGTCTCCATTCGAGAACCTTCCTGCTCAACCTCTCGTCGGTTCTGCGACAGACATGGCCAGCCCACTGCCACTTCAGCTTGCTACATTTTTGGACAATATCAGTCACCTTAGTCTTATGTCGTATGACCTCGTTCCGGATCTTTACCCCTAATGAGATCCCTAACATAGACCTTTCCATAGCACGCTGAGTGACGTGTAGTCGGTGGGCCAACTTGACTGTCATGTTCCACGTTTCGGCTCCGTAGGTTAAAACTGGTAGGACGCATTGGTTAAACACCCGGCTTTTCAGGCACTGCGGCAGTGTCGACGTGAAGATATGACGCAATTTCCCAAATGCTACCCAGCCAAGCTGCACTCTTCTGGCGATTTCCCGCTCGAAGTTGTCTCTACCGAGCTGTAGTACTTGTCCAAGGTAGACGTACTCTTGGACAACCTCGAGCGTAGTACCCTCGACGGAAATTGGTTCCGGGATGACATGTTCGTTGAAAATTACCTTTGTCGTGTCCAAATTCATCCCAAGCCCCGCACGTCTCGAGGCAGCATTAAGATTGTGCAGCATTTTTTGCAAATCCTGTAGCGATTCTGCCATAATGTCATCGGCAAAGCGAAGATGCGTAAGATATTCGCCATTTACATTGATGCCCAGTCCGTTCCAACCAATCCAGCGTCTTGAACACATCCTCCAGTGCGTTGGTGAACTGTTTCGGAGATATAACATCTCCCTGTCTAACACCTCGGAGCAGCTGGATGAGTTTTGTTCGGTGGTTTTGTACTTGGACGGACATTGATGCCATACTGTACAGGCTTCTTAGCACCTTCACGTACCGCCAATCGACTTGGCATCGCTGCAAGGACTCCAGAACAGCCCAGGTTTCGACCGAGTCGAAGACTTTCTCATAGTCCACAAAGGCCAGGCACAGGGGCTGGTTATACTCTTCGGATTTCTGTATAACCTGCCGCACCGTGTGAATGTGGTCTATGGTACTGTAACCTTTGCGAAACCCAGCCTTATTTAATAACTCAACATACGATTTACAAACATAACTTGCACATTATTATCACTCCGTTATGCTTATTACCTTCCAGATAGTTAATTAATCCTCTGCTATCTACAAAGCGATCATTCTTGGAGACTATTTTGACCTGCCTGAGGCGGTGTTTCCTCTACTCTGTGACTAACTTACTCAAAGAGTAAGAACATAGACACGACTCATGTACAATAATGTATTAATAAGATATAGAATGTTTAGCTTTATAGGCAGCCGGCTAGAATCTATTGTTTAATTATTAATTCGTGTTTCATTTTGTATTTATTTCCTTAAATATGTTTATTTTTAGGAGATCCAAAATAAAATTTTACCTTGTAATATCTATCAATTTTTAAATTATATGAATGGAAATTCTTAAAATGAGGTTCCACTATGCAAACTTTATGCAAAAAGAGTGAATTATATTATTCCTTAGTCATAAAGTATTGACTTTAGTGACAGTCAATTAATTATTTACAATAAAGGTTCGCTTAATTCCTTAAACCTTAATAAGTTGTATTTCTTTTTAGCATATTGATAGCAAAATATTTCACTTATTTTACCTCACCATCAATATTAAGGGTAACCCCAAACTGACACTAACGTCATTATTTTTAATTATTAATTTGGACGGTTTATTTTGTTCTTAAATATTAAAGTACAAACAAAAAATCTATCTATTCGACTAAATTTAGTCTATTTCTTGCAGTTTTTGCTGCAAGCACTAGTGTCTTCAACGGTGTATATTTTAGCTTAGATATTTTCATAGCCTAATCCTAATACGTCGTCTAATATTATGTATGTGCGCGTCACGAAACAAAAGTTATACTTGTTGCAAGCACTGTCATTACGTCTTCGTAGGCAGAAAGTAAAAATGTACATTGCACTTCTATTTTATTTTTATTCTTTGCCCCACCCACGCACCGCTCACAGCTTAGGGCTTTAGCTTCACAACCCGTGTCTAATTCTGAAGACAATGCCAGCATTTAGATATTGTTAAATATCATAATGTACTGTACTTTGGCTAAATAATGTGCTACGCTCGAATCAGTACGTGCTTAAAGGGATCGGAATGTAACCCGTATTATGAGTACAGTTACCTTCAAATACCTATACAAAGAGTAATTTACCTCTTACAGGTTGATTCTGGTGCTACAAATACTTTTTAATACCAACCTAAAAAAAGTCTGCCCCATACTCACTTGGTATTAAAAGTTGTAATATTTAAGCAGCTTTATCACACCGAGATTTTGTGTATTTAGAGTTAGATTAAAATAAATAATACTGTAACTGTCTTATTCAGAGTGCATTTGCTAGTACGGGACTAAGGTTACACCACTGATTTTCGTACGTTAGTACAGTGGTTTGACCTTAGTCCCGGAATAGCAAATGCACTCTGAATAAGACAGTAAGAATATAACCTTAAAATATAACTAAAATACAACAGCGACGTCATAATGCTAAGTACTCCAACTTAATTTACAAACATAATCGAGGGAGCTTAATAATTATAAATAATAGAAATTTGACACTGAGTAACATTTAATGTTAAAACAAAAATACAAAGTTAAAATAATATTTAATTTATTAACTAATAAAACCTTTACGAAATCGCAGAAGTTAAAATAGCGGTACTTTTAAATCGAATAACACGATGTAGATGGAAATATCATACCTAATTGAAATCTAGACTTAGAAATATCGTTATTTTGTAGCAAACTAAATGAATACTAATTCCAGCTATACAAAACACCGCAGCTCCTCCGTCCAATCACTAGATTGCTCTATCACGTCCTCTTTCTTAATTCGTTCGCATCACAGACCTAATGTTCTCCATTTACTACTACCGCATCTAAATAATTACAGTATTACTGTTAAATTATTATATTTTGTCTTTGACATTTGACTACGACCCAATTATTGGCCACAATTGAGCGTCGAAGTACTTACTGCACAATATGTCAGCGAGGAGCCTTACCTAATCTATACTTAGAAACTAAGTACGCCATTATTCTAATACAAAACAATAATTCCCTTCAGAGCATGACATTAAGAAATTATTAGGTTGGCCGCATCCGTGTAAGGGCCGCCGCTTGCGGCCCTAAGGCTGTTTCCATATTGGGCTGGTAGCTACGAAATGTCATTATTTGGTTCAAGCCGTGGTTCAAAGTTATTCGTCACGGCGTGTCCTTATTCGGATGTTTGCTCAATATGTCTTCACCTTATTAGATTTGAGACCTTTATTATATTTTCTGTAATGTATTTTAGTTCGCTACCTAAATTGTGCTAATCCTTAGTTGTGAATTTGTCTGGAATTGTGAACAATTTTATGTAATTGAAAATCTGCAGTCGTCTGCCATTGGATCTACTGATAGACATAAAACGCCACAGCCATAAGCCCTTACCGTATGCATCTAGCGGCTTGACTCGTGAAGTCGTTACCCAACCAAAATTAGGTGCTATTAAGAGTTAGAACAGATAGTCCACCGAGTGGGAAAGACCGCCCATACTACGTCTATCAGTTCGTGGTCACCACTTGACTTGTACTCGTTGTTGCTTCCATAGCATCTAAATTTGTCATTGTCATAACTATAATTTTTGCCATAGGACGTCCACTGCTGAACATGGCCTATGTCCCCCAATAACTAGAGATTAGCAAGTTGGAAGCAGCCTGCTGCTTGCGGCGTCCTGCAACATGTACCAGCTCCCCTAGCATGACCAACAAAACACGATAACTTTTATCGAAACATTCGTGACGCCACCGACCCGGACATGCTCGCTGTTTCGATAAAAGTTGAAGATGGCGGCTATGTATCATATTGTGATAGTGGGGTGTCGATAAATCACTATATCCATATCATATTTATATCGTGTTTCAGTGCACATTGTTATGCGGACGTCCTACGATGCGCTTGGCGGTACGTCGCCTCCATTTTGGAACTTTTCTGTTCCTGTCTGACAATTTAGTGATAAAATATTGTGACGATTGTTTCATTCTCCATTTAACCAGCTTGTATACAGCCTAGTGCCAACTCTCAGTAGACAGGAGACGTATAAGCCCATCCAGGCGTAGGCGCGGCGCCCAAGGCGTCTATTCTCTCTGCCAACACTGAGCCGCGCGATTTTGAAAAGCCCTTTTAGTGAATAGCCGAAGGTAATTAAAGAACATAACTAGAACAGAACGAAGTAAAAACACTAAAAAGATCGCAAAACTTACTATACACTATCAAGGAAAAATGGCGTAGCGATTTGTTTGACCTGACGCTAGTCATTGACGACGGCGATGTCAATTCTGTAAAAAAATAAACACGATCTCTTCGACACTAAACTTATCTTCTTATCGTCAATTAGTAATGTGAACCCACTCTCTAACAAAATAGGGTTTATGTTAGTTTGTACCGCTAAGATGAACCGCGCTGTCACTTTGAGACTGAAGTCACATATCGACAATAAGAAATGTCAACCCACTTAGCAAAATAGATGCTATGTTAGTTTGTACCGCGTGATAATAAAGAGTTTACTTGCGTTTTCTTACATAATCAATAAGATCACAGGCTGCAGTGAGATGACAAAGGTTAGCAAAAAATTACTTTTTCATTACTAACTATTAATTGAACTCTACTAATTACTTATCATAGTCAAAGTGACTGCTGGGCCATAACCATGAACTCTTAAAACAATCTCAAAGTTGTCAAATCTGTCAATTTTGGTACGTCATTTCATACAAAATTTGACAGAAATGATAATGTTTGACAGATTTGTAATTGTTTTACCAGTTCTTGGTTAGGGCCTAGGGAACTAAAAGTTACGAATTAAACTTCTAGTTGGAGTAGTTTTCAAAATTGGCTACTTGAGACTGCGCTGTGGAGTATTTGCTCAGACAAAAATAATAACCTTTTTTTTTAAACAATACTTAGATTTTTACTTTATTTGAATTTTTTTGGAAGTGATAGTAGATTAGTAGTCGGAGTACTTGCTTTATTTATTGAGTAGGTCGTGAATAATAAGCCCTGAATGCACCTCTATTTTTTTGCGAACCTTTTTAATACTCTCCGTAGCCGAGAGGCGAGCGCCCTGGACTTGGCGTCACCATCTTTGAGGACCTGGGTTCGATTCCCGTTGAAAAAATGTATCTATAAAATACCGAATACAATCTTGATTTGACTGAACTTGACAAGTCTTAGAAAATTTTAGTGGTGTTTAGCAACTACACAAAAATAAGATTGATGGAGTCCCTGAACCTCTCAAAAGATTTAACCAATCGCGAGATATCATTAAGATAACGGCTACTACTCAAACGTTTCGCAAGAAATAAAACAATGCGATGTTAGAAACGATGAAATAAGTTACAATACGTATTAAAAGCCGCCGGGACGGATGGACAAACAATAGAGCACGTTATAGACGTTAACATTTATATTTTGAAGTCTATAACCAAAGTTGGGTCAACTCAAAATTATTCATTTTTCAAAGTTGAATTTAAAAATGAGCAGTTGACTTGCAATAACGACATAATATTTGCGGTTGGGTCAATGTAGAAAACTAACTCTTCTTATTTATTTATTTTATTGTATTGGATCTGGATATTGTGGTACCGTTGTTGTTGCTATTTCTGTAACATAAGTGCTTTAGCTACTTACTTTAGGATCAGAGCAATTTGTCTAATGTTGTCCAAAATGTATTTATTTATAGTTTGCGCCAGACAACACACTTATTGTGATGATTTCGAAGACGATTATTGTTCTTGTGACTTAGTACGAGGTAAAAGATTTTTTACCAGAAGGGTATTTTAGCACATCCAAAAGGGAATCCAGAAACTTCCGTTTTTTCTGTCTGTGTTAATATTCTAGCTGTCGTGCTATGAGAAACGATAAAAACTGTCAGAGGTAATCAAGCTCAAGCGCTAGCTTGATTAAAAACAACTAAAAATTTAATGACAGCAACATCAAAATGAAATTCTGGACTTAATACTAAGATATTTGAGTTATACAAACTTTGTCTGTAAGCAATGAATTGTCGTGACGATTTGCCGTCGATACAACAACTTAATAGCTTAGCAGCTTTTAAATAACAATATAAACACGCCCACCTCTAATAATGCATTCGTATTCGTAATCATAAGATCTCTCTCAGGATGTTTCTCAACGATCGTACCGTTTAGTCCTTCGAGGCCGACTTAGGTTTCGTTTTTCGTGACTATTGTGGATAGGTCAAAAGGTATTAAAAGTAAACTGTAAGAAAATTTATTCCTTTGCTAGTCATATTTAGAAGATAACAAAATGTAGGGCAAACCTATACAGGGTACATACAAAAGAATAGTATACATTTTAAAACCACGTGATCTGCTGGTGATATACAACAACTTTTCCTATGGGAGCAACATCGAAATTTTTTTTTTCAGATGTTCCATCATTGTCATCGAAGTATACGAGTAAGTTTTTATGAAACAGCAAAAAAATCTCGATTTTGATGTTGCTCCCATAGAAAAAGTTGTTGTATCTGATCAGCTGATCACGTGGTTTTAAGGACTGTCCTATTCTCTTGTGCAACATATTATAAGACGCATTTGAAACAGTAAATGAATGTTAAATTTTTCTTCTGGTGCGTTTTTTTAAGACTCTTGATTTTTTCTGTACTTTTAGTAAATAGTTGTGTATTTATAATTTTGATTATAATAAACTTTATTAGTTATAGTTTATTATAATCAATATCTTTATCTTATAGTTATCTTTATAGTTTATATGATGCATCTACTTATTGAAAAGTTTTGCATTAAACACATTTTTTGAGTAATCACACTAATAAACTAGCCCTAGAGTAGGTAAGCAAAGCTAGTTTAATTGCGACTAGATAACGACCAAAAGTAATTGAATTTTCACCAATGTCCATTACTTAGGAAAAAGCACTCTTGTTCTTCCTAAAACATTGCCCTTTGAGAAATTCAAATCTGCAACCGCTTTGGCATTTGGTGTATGTGCGAACCAGTAGACCAGACGGTCGTAAATTGATATCGAAAAAACCGTAGTTTTGTGGTTTTGGCATTCCTCGTCAACACCAAAAATGCAAAGCCTAGACTAGCTTTAACATTTTTTGCAATATTTAGTTTTAAAAATATGAAATAGTTTATTCAAATATCGAAATATCACTTGAAATTGATGTTTTACGGGTTCATCTGTATTACTGGTAAATATTATATAACACATGCGGGGTAACCATGAACTCTTAAAACACTCTCAAATCTGTCAATTTCGTACGTCATTACGTAATAAATTTGTCAGATTTGAGATTGTTTTAAGAGTTCATGGTTATCCCCCTGAGGAAACTTCACAGACTACAAGTGTATAGTTCTATCTATCCGTATCTAAAGAAAGGGTCGCTCCGTCTATCACAAGCGGTGTAATTACAGTCGTGGACTCGCGGCGAATTCTCGATGTCACGCCATGTGTCTTTGAGTGGTGCGGACTTGGTTGGTTCGGTCGAGAAAAATTGCTTTAAAATTATTTTTTCTATTTTTAAACATACTAGATACCTTAAAATGGTTATAAACTATCACCCCTTGGCAAAGTTATATTATTATATATTTCATTGCCACTGGAAAGATAGGTAGTGTGGAACGCTCGATGGACCGAAGACCTTAGGAAGATAAGCCATTTTCCTAAGGTCTAGGTTAGGTTAAGTAACAGTGGCTAGGTGAAAAAGCTTACGAAAAAAGACTTACGTCCAGCAGAGGACTGCAATAGGCTGACATAAATATTATGATGATGAATTTTAAACTATCCTAAATAAAGTAAAGAATACGACTATAAGGGCATTTGGCGAATATTTTCCTAGTGGTTTAAGTCCATGTCTGCTGATTTCTCATTTCTTTGGATAGTACCACAATAGACCAAAAGGCAATCTGACTAAACTAACACTAACTATACGAGTTTAACTTTCGTCTTTTTGTCTGTCACTGGTGTAATTATGGCGAATTCTGTATGTCACGCCATGTGTCCCTTGCGACTGGCGTGTGATTAATAGCCGAAGTATTGCGGGAAAGTGATTCCGAGTGACTCGCTGTTTTGAGGAAATGTCATAAGCAAAGTTGGCGAGGAAATGATTGGTTTGGCGGAATTCCCTTGTGGTTTGTTTTGGGACAAGATTTTTTTTTGTGTAATGTGCAAATCATTGCTTGTAGAATCTTAGGTTAATTTAAGACATTTTATTTTATGTTATTAGGTAGTATGTACAAATTAGAAAAATAAGTCTGCGTTAAATGACAATAATCTATTTTTTATTTGCAATAAAACGTATTTCAGTTAGTTATTTAGAGAAAATATTATTTTTATTAAGTTTTAAGTAAATAAAAAGTTCAGTTATAAGTTTTTGTAAACTCTATTTATCTATCTATTGCAATTGGTATTGCTTTGGTATTAAATGTCTGGAATAATACTAAATTTGCCGCATAAAATAATAACCGATAGAAAAATCTGTAACCGGTTTCGGGGACGTTATGTTATTAACAATCGTCTAATTCCTAAGTTTCGTAAAAGTAGGTAGGTTATGTTTTGTAAGTATGTTTTTGTAGATAAGTTAGTCTTAATTGAAATCAAATCAAACCGTACGTAATCTGCACTTCAAACATTATTTTCGCACAGATTTCGACCGCAGCAGAAAACATGAAATATATGACCCAGAAATGACCACTTCATCATCCAAATAGTTCCACCTGAGACGCTACTTATTCTCGAAGTCACGTAGCACAAATATGGCGCCGTTTGTTGGCAATCTGTCGTCCTTAATGCGGCCCTGTTGTCCTCGCTACCCCATCACTTAGTGTCTGAGAAATGCCTCTCGCAATTCTTTGTTGAGATGGTGTGGTCTTGGTGAGGAAACTTAAGACTTTTTCTGAAATTTTAAACATCTTTCTCTTTTGAGTTTAATTCTGGAAAGAAAAATACAACATCTTTTTGTGCTAAAGATGGACATAGTTCTCTCTCAGTGAGCCCAATTTTTGACCATTCTTTTGTAAAAAAAAAATGACATATTACATTCTTTTAAACAAATTCAATTATTACATGATTTATCATTATAATTTCTCCAATGACTTTCAAATTGACTTAAATGATTGTTTCAGGATATTTTCTTATTATTTCATAGCTCAGATCACAGATACCTTCAGTAGTCTTTATTTATCTATCCATGTTTAAGCAAAATAATCATTTACTTTACCAATTATTTATAAACGATTATTTTCAGTAGTAAGCATAAAAGCAAATAACTAGAAAAAAAATACTAGGTAGTGTGGTCTAGTTTTCCCACCCGCTTTTCTTTCTTTCATATCCACTCCCTAACCCGAGGGAGCGTGTTTTCGTCTGCCTCGATTTACTCCCTTTGACAACAAATACCCTTCGAGGACACGTCGGGGCAATTGCGTGGAAATATAACAAGTGGTGGTTTATCACTGCACTGGTAGAGGTAAAGATTTCTGTGGGAAAGTTTGAAAATACAATAAAACTTTTATGGCGACCACGTATTGATATGCATTGAAAAAAGATATTTTCGAAATAGACTTAGACATTGAACGCAAAGGATTCAGTTCCTGATTCGGCTCAGGTCAGAAAACGAACTTTACTAATTTGGCTCGGGTTTGGGTATACTAAGTTTCATTCCTGACTTTCTAAGTCTACCCATGACATCTTAGAGACAAGCGTGCGTTTGTTTTTAAAAAATACGTACATACTAGACTCCATTCTAAAACGCGTCAAATGCAAACTTTTTTAACACTATAAGTATTAGGTATTAGCACTTCAATTGTATACTTAAATGTATTACCATAGAGAAAAAATAATACTACGTAAAACAGAGAGTCAGTCTCGGTACTTTGAAAATTTCCACCTTAACTCGCGCGAAAGACAGCGAAGGTGGTGAGTAAATGGTACTAAAACTTAACTACGCCATCGTTTGTTTCATTCTCTGACTAGATGGCGCTATCTGCGCAGTGATAGATAACTTGCACATAATTCATAGAGCATAATTTATTTACATTGTAATGTCTGTTTCGTTCCGTCAGAGAATGACAAACCACCATAAGGTTTACAATAGATTGCACACTTCTGTCAAAAAAATATAAACTAACACTTGACAAATTTCGAAAATCGTTCTAACGTCCTCGTAGCTTAGTTGGCAAGGAACTCGCTCGTAGTGTAATGAGACGTGTGGGTTCGTATCCCGCCTGTTGCGGTCTTTTTTTTTCTAGTGGTTACATTATCTTTGTGTGCATCTATAACTTTTTAAAGATATTAAGTACTATATTTATTTTCATTTTAGTCGGTTTCTGATTTCACTAGAGTATGATCCTAATTTTTATGAAAACTGATGATGGCGAAAAAATATATGCAAAAGTTTAGTACTAATTTTAGTAATTAAAAATTGTTTTAAATGTAAATAAACAATTTTACATCAAAATATTTTAATACAAGTCTGGATTTCGAAAAAATATTGTCGCCGACCAAGATTCGAAGTCGCGCCCCATGGAATATTATGCCGAATTATTAGCACTTTGGGCATCGATACTTGACAATCAATAACGAAATTACTAATAATTAGGTTTTAACTTGAAACGACCGTTTCTGACATATTTACGTCATTTAGACTTGACCTTTGGACGTGACACACAAATGCCTTCAATTAAAGCAAAGTTGATGAAAAAAATTGGAATCGTGAATAGGGTTACCAAATTGTCTTTTTTAGATTCACCTTAAGAATTTATTCCAAAATTATTGCTTTTGGGATCAAATCTCTCTCTCGATCAAAGCAAAACTCTCTTAAAACCCTTTTAGCCATTTCAACTATTTTTTAACTGTAAATTATTTTTCCAAGGTAAAACAAACGTCGATGCAGCATGATAATTTCAATGTTTGATCGTAAGCTTGTAAATCGTATGCCATGCAATATTTTGCAAAAAGTTGTGCCAAATGAAACATCTGATTAAATAATATTTGATTAAATGAAACATGACCAAACAATTCTTTGTTAAACATAATATCCCAAAAAAGAGATTTCGTAACTAAAAAATTGCCAAATGAATGCAAATAATAATGCAAATAATTGCCGATGTTGTTTTGATAAATGTTTTTAGCCAAATTAAAATTTGCGTAAAATAGTTGGGTTGTGATATTTTGGGAAACGTTTTCTAGCTAAACATTGGTAATCCATATTTTTCTCCTAAAAATTGTTTTTTTAATCACTTCCCAAATATTAAAACAAATCCCCACATTATAAAATTACAATACTTCAACTGGTAGCCCTAGCTACAAACAAATATTTGACGGTTGTCCAAAACCAACATTATTTTGAAGCTTCTTGCTTTTGACCGTTAATAACCAGAGAGTATATAATTACTCATTAAAAAAAACGTATATTTTAAAATTTGAATTTCCTTTATTTATATTTATAAATTATTCGATAAAATAATACAAAATGCATATTACCTCTATAATCAACATAAATGCCGTGTTTAGTTTTTTTCAATCTAATAGCTGACGTTGCGTTTCCATAAAAGATAGTTTAAGTTAAAACCGATAGATGGCATTATACAGTAAATGTTTTAAATTTTAGTTAAAATGATTTGTTTTGAAATAAATGTTTAAATTATATAAACATTTCATTTTTAAAAAACAAAAGTGTTAAAAAAGTTTTTTGATAACGTTTTTATCAAGAGTTATCGTTCATTGAAATCAACCCCAATCCTAATGAGCCTTGTAGTGACATCTATTCGCTTTTAATATGTACTAAACCTACGATATAGGGCGTTGACCAGACATGGTATTACGTACGAACTTAGGGTTAAAGAATTAGAAACGAATTCTCCTGGATACCGGAAAGGATGTGACAGAAATGCGATCTTGACGCCCCGGGTCGGGACACCCGTCCAATATCTTGGATTGGAATTCCAGGAGTTCCACACAGATTGCGACCGTTTGAGGTGGGATTGATGGATGAAGATGGCAAACATTCCAATGATTGCAAGTGGTATTGATAACATTTGTGTCATAATCATAAAAGTTGTGCATTATCAAGCAGGGGCGTGCGGTGCATATAGGCATTAAATGAAATGAGGTAGGCTGTAGGTACTGTAACGTTCTGTAACGTACTGTAACGGGCCAATGGCCGAAGCTGGGATAGACTATTGGGAATTGATCGAGAACAAATTATTTCACTTAATGAATTATATTTATTAAAAGGTTCTTTACATGAGGAATGCAGAAAATACTTAACTTTTGAATCGTTTTGCTCAATTGCAAATATAAAGGTTTACTTTTTGTATAGATTTTAATTATTTTTCTTCGACTACAGATTTTCTAATGAATCCCGAAAACAAAAGTTCTTTCTACGTCAAAGAAAAATATTCAAAAGCAAGTTTCATATTTCGAACATACCTTGGTAGACGTAGAGGTTTTATTCGCTCGGCTATAAACCTCTACATCCCCCCCGGTAAGAAAAAAAATTCACAGTTCATCTGAGAAATTTTCCTAACTCTCTCTTAAAACAGCCTACCTACGGGTGAAATCAAATCAATACATTCAATGATGCCAATAAAGACTGAATGTAACAGTAAGCTGGAATGATTTTAATCACATCGCAACAACAACAACATGATACACATTAACATAAAAAACATTAAAATTATACTACAGTAAACTTATGATCATTCCAACTTTGGATAAAAAAAACACCCGATAAAAATTCATCCACAGAATCGACACCATTGTTCACTGCAAAATTAGTCCAGAAAAACAATTTTTATAAATTAAGAAAAGTAACTATGTTTCCTATCCTAATGGAAATAAATAAACAACTGACCGTCTTGATTATTAATAATATAAACTAGTAATGCCATCAAAAACCTTATTATGACGCTCATTTGTGAATCTGGTTTCCATATCTAATTTTGCTTAACTATGCACTTCCCCCTTCGCGAGACACAACCTGAAATTACAATCCACCCTTGCATTCTGTCCTAACCAAACTCCCATATCTGTAATTCCTTATCATGTATGATGTCCAACTCAAGACATCCCCCAAACGCTATGCGCTTGATGAGGCACACGATAACCAATTAACAGCTACCTAATCATCTTAGTATAAATCCTAAACCCCTTAATGAATATAAAATTACCCCAAAACAGATCACTTTCATTTTAACATTTCGCATGGGTGTATTTTCAAAAGAAGTGGTTGTGCTTGATCACAGTGCTCGATACTCAGCTTTCATTGTTATATCATGAGGAAACCAGATCCATTGAATTTCCTTTTTTCCTATACCTAACTTTACCTAACCAGCAAATTACTATTATTAAAATTAAAATAAATTTGTTAACTTTCTTTCATTTTTTATCAACAAATATTTACATTACACAATTAAATAATTGATACATAGACGTCAACCATCGGATCTGTCATTAAAGGATCATATAGGACGTCAAGCATCGGATCTGTCATTCAAGGATTATATAATACGTCAAGTATTGGATCTGTCACTCAAGGACTATATAGTATACTTTAAAAAGTAAAAGTTTAAAGAAAGTTAAACTATGACAAAGACTTTTTACACAATACTTTTTCCATTTTATTTAACCGACTTCAAAAAAAAAGGAAATAATTATAATACTAAATTCGACTAAATGTTGTTACTTTCTTTTAGATAAATGATTTAACCAAGATATTAGAACTAACTATTATTATGATACTCTTAAAAAAAACGGTTTTAACTTATTATGATGAACAATGTGTTTTCTCCCACCTGTTTCTGAAATTTTCTTTAATAAATAATTATTATTCGGAAGACATCTTAAAATCCTATAAGGGCCTCTATATGGGCGATACAACTTCCTAGCAATTCCTGTGATCCTTTTGGGTGTGTAAACCAAAACTAACTGGTTCTCTTGGAATTGTCTGAACTTTACTTTTTTATCAAAATTAATTTTTTGCCTTATTTGGGCTTTACGAATATTTCTCAACGCCCTTGCAATAGACACAATATTGATATTCCTACGTCTCTGTACATCTGAATCATCACATTGCTCGTTTAGATTAAGCTCTCTATCTGAACGTAATATGGGTTCTTTAGCATACATAATTGTGTAGGGAGTTTCATCAGTTGAAGTTTGCTTGGAAACGTTATATGAAAACGTTACCATCGGGATGAAATAACACCAGTCTCTCTGATTATCTCTTACATACATTGATAACCCTTGTAATAAGGTTCGATTAAATCTCTCAACCAGACCCAAACTTTGGGGATGACCTGTAGTGGCAATCCGAACAGAACTCTCAAAATAATCCACTGTTTGTCGTACTATACTCGAGGTGAATATCGAACCTCGGTCTGTCAAAATCTGCCCTACCGATCCATACCTACAGAATACGTCCTGAACAAGAAAATCTGCAATTTCCTCTGCCGTGGCTCGCGGTATCGCTTTGCAAATAGCGTACTTCGACAAATATTCAATACAGACAATAATATATCTATTACCTTTTAGCGACTTTTTAAACGGTCCGATGACATCTATCCCAACTTTGTCAAACATTCTATTTACCTGGATCGGTTGTAAAGGGGCCAACAGATTAACTTTTTTTCTTTCCATACATAATTTACAACTTCCTATATATTTTTCGATGACTTTAGTCGCATTCTCATAATAATACCTCTCTCTAAACTTGTTTAAAGTTTTGGAAATGCCTAGGTGTCCTCCTACCCATTTATCATCATGTACCTCTTGCAACACCACTTTCAAAAGGCTCTTCGGTACTACGACACGATTCATCATCCGATCCCCAATCTTATACTTTTGATACAATATGTTATTCCCGATGAAAAATCCTTTGTAAAGTCGACGCTGACTGGATTCGACTCTACTTATTATTTGTCTACAGAAATCATCACTCCGTTGTTCACGCTCAACTCTAACAGCTTCAATTCTAAATAGTTACATTCCGTCCTCAATTACCTCATCTTTCGTACTATCATTCACACCTTCGTTTACTACCAATGGATTTCTACTGAGAAAATCTGCTATCACGTTGGATTTTCCTGAACAGTGTACAATATTAAAATCGTACTGCTGTATTGCTAGAGCCCAACGAGCTAGCCTGCCATTCATATCTTTCCTATTTCTCAACCACACAAGAGATTTATGATCTGTCACTACATCAAACTTCATACCCCATAGTAAATGTTTAAAATAGTTTAACGCCCACACTACTGCCAGACACTCTTTTTCCGTAATCGAATACCTCTTTTCACAATCCGATAACTTCCTCGACGCAAATGCCACTGGCAACAAACAATCTTTGCCTTGCATTAGACATGCACCGACTGCAACCTCACTTGCATCTACAAATAATCTGGTTACTTCCTCACTATTCGAAAAATGTTTTAATAAAGGTGGATTTCGTACTAAAGATAAAATATGATCAAACGCATCCTGTTGAGACGTACCCCAAACAAATTTAGTCCCTTTTTTTAATAACTTTGTTAACGGCATCGCCAGATTCGCAAAATTGTCAATAAACTTTCTATAATATGAGAAGAGACCCAACACCGACTTCACCTCTTTGGTGTTTCTCGGTGGCACGACTGATCTAATTTTATCTAGTTTGTTCTTGTCAGGTTGAATACCTTCAGCAGAGATTTCATATCCTAACACTGATACTTGCTGAAAACCAAATTTACATTTAGACGGCTTTAGAGTCAAATTTGCTTGCTTTATCCTACTTAACACTAACTCCAGCGCTGAGCAAAACTCTTCGAAAGTAGAACCATAGACTAGAATATTATCTATGTACACTATGGCATTTTTGTATTTAATCCCTGCTAACACTTTATCCATGGTTCTTTGGAAAATCGCACCACTCGTCTTTAAACCAAAGGGTAATACGTTAAATTCGTATAATCCTGACGGAGTTATGAAAGCAGTTTTGTGTTTATCAGATTCCCTAATACTCAGCTGCCAATAACCTGAATTCAAATCGAGATCAGCAAAATACTGGGCCTGTGATAGATAAAGAATGATATCCTCGATGATTGGTAATGGATAACTATCACAAATTACCTTTTTATTAAGCGCCCTATAATCAACGCAAAATCTCCATGAATCGTCAGGTTTCTTCACCAACACTACAGGAGAAGCAAACGCGCTGTTCGATTCACGAATAATATTATTCTTTAACATGTCTTCTACTTGTTCTCTAATAATCCTATGCTGTTCGTGTGAAACTCTATACGGAGCCTTGTGTACAGGCGTTTCGTCTATCGTTTCAATCGTGACGTTAGTTACATTACAACAGCCTAACTGATCAGGGGAGAACGCAAACTGTTCTTTATATTTGGTCAATAAATTATTAATTTGTTCTCTGCTCTTTAGAGGGAGATTGTCATTTATATTAAATTCAGTTGAGTTATTTATTTCATTGCCCTTTAGTCCAACAACCTCTGGTGCATTCTCACAAAAATAAATATAATCTTGCCTTGAAAGTTTGACAGAACCGATTTGTTGAAGACCATCAACTAATTGTAACGAATTTTGCTCTGTTTCAGAACCTCTTACACAAAATGGGGCTCTACACCTACCTAGATCTACATACCTATCTCTAAAATTCACAATAGCTAAATTATTTTTCAGAAAATCCTGACCTAAAATAATATCGGTAGCTAGTTTATCTACAACAAAAAATTCAACTTTAAACCATTTTGAGTTTATTTTACAATCAATACATACACTTCCAGAAATGTTCAATATATTTCCATCAACCCCCCTGAGTAAAACATTATTCCCATTTGGAATGACGTCAATATTGTTATTTTTACAAAATTTATGTGATAACACTGATACCGAAGCTCCTGTGTCAATTAATGCTGTTAGACTCGTCCCGTTGATGGTGATCCTTAACGCCGGATCCACGTTATCTTCGTATTTCGGGCTTCTATCTGGAGTCTTCGTCAATGTCGCCCCATTCATTGACGACGGTTGGCGTTTGGGTGACCCTCAGATTCAGGATTACTTCTTAAGTTGTAGCGTGGACGACCATTGTTCCCGCTGAATGGTGACCTATACGATGGGCCTTGTCTCTGTATTCTCGGATCTTGCAAAACTGGTGTCCTTCGTGGTGTATCCATCGCAGCACTATGAGATGGGGGTAACGCACGAGGAGTATGATAAGCTTCTTGTGGCGCGTAATAATCGCCAGCAGATTGCACGAAGTTGTTTAACGGACCCGTCATTTTTATTTGTAAATTTACTGTATCTTCATTTTTTTTAAATATTTCGTCACTTTGTTTAAGCGCTGTTTTTAATTCCTTAATTGTATTAAATACGTGGAATCTTAGTCGGTTTTTGTAAAAATAATTGATATTTGATAAGAATTGATTTATAATTGTTGCTTCGTCGGCGATTTTAGCTTTGGCCGCAAGATTTTCTAGCCTATATAAGAATTCAATGACTCCTTCATTTGGTAACTGTCTTGCAGTATAGAATGCGGCGGCGTTGTTCTCGACTGCCGAGAATTCGACCATAAACGCCTCTTGAAGAGACTGAAACGTTGTTTGGTCGCTACTAATTGTCCTATAAAAGGAAAGTGCCGCCCCCGTTAAATATGCCGGCAGCACTGCTACTTTAGCAGCATCACCCCAACCATTGAGGGCAGCTATGCATGAAAACTGTCTAAAAAATTCGGCACAACTGCCGGGGTGGCCATTGTATTTTTCTGCCATTATAATAAATAATTCCTACGTCACTTATCTTAATAAATACAGCTGTAGTCTTCTTCCGCTGTATGTATATTATATCCTCCCTTTTATGCTTGCATTCAATGGTTCACTTCCATATGGCTCCGTCTCTGCGTGTCATCTAATGTTTGATTCTTCGTCTCTGAAAACTTGGTGAAATAAGGTTAATTACGGAGCATTTACGGGATACGGGCGGCGCCTCCACTGTAACGTTCTGTAACGTACTGTAACGGGCCAATGGCCGAAGCTGGGATAGACTATTGGGAATTGATCGAGAACAAATTATTTCACTTAATGAATTATATTTATTAAAAGGTTCTTTACATGAGGAATGCAGAAAATACTTAACTTTTGAATCGTTTTGCTCAATTGCAAATATAAAGGTTTACTTTTTGTATAGATTTAAATCATTTTTCTTCGACTACAGATTTTCTAATGAATCCCGAAACCAAAAGTTCTTTCTACGTCAAAGAAAAATATTCAAAAGCAAGTTTCATATTTCGAACATACCTTGGTAGACGTAGAGGTTTTATTCGCTCGGCTATAAACCTCTACAGTACTTACAAATGAGTGTTTTATTGGTGATAACCACTGATTTTTACCAATAAAACACTCAATAGGTATCTACTGCCTACCTCAAAATAAAACTAATGCCCGCCACTGTTATCAAGATCGATACGGTTTTTTATGAGACCGTTTTAACAGAAAGAGAATTATCAGTGTCTAATGTTGAACTGCCCATATTAAAATTGAATTCGCATAAAATGACTTTAATGAAAAAAGGGTATATTATACCGTAAATTATTATATGATAATAAAAATGATTGGAAATTAATACTGCCGTGCTCGCACAGATACATTTATCTTGTAATGTAAACTCATAACTATGCACTATTTAAAAATAAAAAGAGGCTGACACAGTGACCGAGTTTCTTGTGCTGCTTTTTCTCGGCGCTAGCCCAAAGTTGTCCCAAAATAGTGATGGGTAAAAACAAAATTACGACGAATAAAAGCGCTTAGTTTAAGCATAGAGAAAGAATAATACTGGTTTAAGCCTTTTGCAGAAAAAAAATACTTTAATAATTTTTTAAAAGAAATCACTACTAGATGGCGATAACTGACTATTAAACTAACAATTACTTGAAGGGGATAGAAACAGTTGATTATAACAAATTTTTTACCCTTCGTTAAGAGGGAGAAATTACTATTGATTAAAACAATCACAAGGCAATGATAGATGACTAGAACTGATTAAGTGACTTACGACAGGGAGATTGAAAAAGTTTCGTAATCTGTTAAAGCTTGTATCATATTTACGTGACTTTTACGTCCCTCGGTCAATACCGTTCCAATCCACTGAGCAAATAACCTATAGAGCAGTAATACGGATCATCTATCTCCGAAATTGACTAATGAAATTGACTAATGATGACTTAAACTAAGTATGAGTTATAGATTTTGTCAACTTCGCCCATATACCACAGCATATTGTAAGTACGTCACTTAGCAAATAATGGTGTATTGTTATCGAACAAAAAATGACACTTCTACCTCATAGGGTATGTGATGTTGAAATCCTATCTTAATGTTCAAAATTAACTTTACTATCTCAAATGTCAACATGAGCTGACATCAGCAATCAGCATCTTTACATTCTGGTCTACTTCTATTTATATTTCGGACTACAAAGCCAAAGGTTGCGGGTTCAATTCCGGTGTGGTATGTGTTCGTAAGTTTTATGTTTGTTTATCTGTTACCTAGTTGCCATATTACAAACTATGCTTAGTTTGAGGCTAGATTGATGTGAGAAAATAATTTATTTAACCCTATTAACTTGACTTAACCATTAACTTGGCATAGTTTCCCTAACCAAAAGACGTTACACAATTATCTAGTACTGTAATACACTGCACCAACAACTCATCATCTAACATTGTCCATTCAAGCACAGTCGTGACATGATACGTGCGGCATTGACATTCCACCACGCACGCTACCAAAAATCATTTAATTTATTTAATTTGCGCCTCTAATTATACACAATCATCGCGCTTCGTGACGCTTCTGACACACAAGGTAGCCTTTTGTGCCATCGTCATTTTGTCAGACATGTGTTTGGCCGTAACCTTTTCATATTCGAATTACTTGACCTCTCTTCAAACACGAAATACCCCTCAAACACTTGAGCTAGTATGGATTGAGAGGAGCAGGGCAGTCCTAGATTAAATGGTTATCAGACACCATTATCGAAGAGCAGTAATCAGAGGTAATCACTGAACAACGAATAGTTTTTCATCGTGACGCGTTTTTTTGTCAAATTATTTTGTTTTTTAGTTTCCGATTCAATGTCAAAGATCGTCGTACATTCGATTGACAACAAATTGTATGTAATTATGCTGCCCGTATAAGACTGATCAATGGCGGTAAAAAAATGATTTGTCTGTACAGGTTTTTCCGTTTCGGTTGGAGTGGTTTGTTATGCATGTATTGTTAGTAATGCCTTCTTAAAATTATTGAAAGTGTTCTTGTTAACCGAAGTAATGATGGTGTATGGTACGTAGTGATTCGAAGTTAAGGTTACTAGCGCAGTAACTGTAGTCAAACCTAATAACGACACATAAATACATTATTTCTACAATCACATACAATTATCTAGCCCCAAACTAAGCAAAGCTTGTAATATGACGAATAAATAACGGATAATCAGAATTAAATACTTTTATAAACATCTATGACCTAGGTACAAATGCTTATGATCACCACACAAATTTACCCCTTGCGGGATACGAACACGCAACCACCTGACTGTAGTCTGGAGCGTTAGCCGCTATACCAGACGGTCATCAACAATAGGTACGTACTGGGTTGATCTCAACAGGGCCTACACAAGGTCTTAAACTCTATAATTACTTCAGTTTTTTTTTCTATTTAGAGTTAAACGTATAAACAACCACCACCAAGTGGAGACCATGCGTTGGCAAACGTGTAAGACGCCCCTGAGCCCGATGGACCGACGACCTAAGAAGATGGCCGGTAGTGGATGGATGAAAAAAGGCGGAGGATCGTGCTCTTTGGCGCTCTTTGGGGGAGGCATACGCCCAGCAGTGGACTGCAATAGGCTGAATAGATAGATAGATAGTTAAACAAAAGGCCCCAGGTCAGTTTTGAAAACATCAAACGCTATTCACAATTATACTTATATCCGATAAGAAGGTTAATCTGAGCCTAATCCATTTTCCTTCAATATTCAGACACACAAAACCTGCGGACGTAACATTCACCGATACAACCCAGCGCCAATGTTAGGTAAGTAATTGTGGGTTCATACACAATAAATAATAACAGCGAGTACGCTAGAGGAGCTGGTATCTGATCAGCGCGCGAACAATCGCCTTTGTGCGCGCTGCCGGCGGCGGCTGTCACTGGGTGGTGCGCGTGAGTTATGCGCCGTTCAGCTTTAGCATGCGACCGGATTGATTCAGCTGGTGCGTTCTGTGAACTTCAGTGAATTAAAATCGGTCATAACCTAAATGGGCTGAATTTTTTAATTTATGTAAATTGTCAAGCTTGTTGGAAATAGTTTTTGAAACGAGATTTAGCTGGTGCGTGCCCTTTAAGTAAAATATCTTATAGACAGAAAAGTACAGTATTTCTACCGGCTCGCTGATGCATAAATGTTTACCGGGACTTCCACCGGCTAGGTGATCACCGGATATAACTTCTTCTAGGACTAAGTTACTAGGTGTTTTCAATGTTGGAAGCTTATATTGTTTTAAACTTTCATGGTCACTAACATTAGAATAGTTTGTTACGGGATTGCTACCATGTACCTTATTTTTGAGTTCTCGATATTTCGGCACTGTTGCAAGCGCCATGATCACGGAGTAACATAAGGTACATGGTAGCAATCCCGTAACAAACTATTCTAATGTTGGAAGCTTAATTACTAACATTAAAATCTTCTTATACACTTGCCCAAGTTTATTTAGCCATAAAAGCTACATTAAGTACTAAGACATTTATAATGAGTATTATCAATTCAATTTAATACAAACAAAATAATACTACTTGTTGGTGACCAGTATCACCATCCTTTTTGGACTTTTTTACTTCAAAATTCTCGTATTTTGTTAAGAAAAATACTTTATACTTTTTTACTAGAAACAAATGATCATTGCTATTTTGATTGACTTACGAAAATAATATATTGGAGTGAACAAAAAACCTGGTTTTATTGTGGAATCCTGAATATTGGTGTCAGAAGTGTGCATAATTAAGTGACCATGCCTATGATAACCAGGGCAAGTTCTAAAAATAACCCGGGAGGTGAGTATTCGACACAAGTTCCTTGTGATACTGCAAAAGATGGTGCCTCTATTTCTGGTGCCCCAGCACCAGCACCGTCAAGCATACCTCACCTTACGTTGGAGCATATATCGTCTATGTCTTCCGGGGAGCAATCCAATATAAAAGATCAAAGCGCCCCAGCGCTGCAATGTAGTACAAGCGAAAATACAACTGCGCAATCCAATAAGTCTAGTGATCGCTCTATGAATACGGTGAAAGCTCAACAGCTTGCTGCCAGGCTCGAACATGCTCGACGTATAGCTAAAATCGCCGCTGAGCAGGAAAGGGCCACGGCCGAGCGAGAAAGAGCCGCAGCTGAGCGAGAGAAATCTCTGGCGGATCTCGAGCTCGAAGCAGAGCTTGCTGCCATTACCAGCACCTCTTCGCGCAGCAGCACTCAACATGAACACGTCAAAAATTGGTTAGTAACTTCTCATGCTAAAAGCGCAGTATCAGAGCATGTTAATCCAGTCTATCCTTTTTACAGAAAAAAATACGAATAACGAGGGCGAAGCCCAATCACTATCGGCATCGGCGTTGCGCCAATCGCCACGCGATGCCGCGTCCATCTCCAGGGCCAGAGGAGCCTCTTTGCATTTAGAGCGTATGCCAAGGCCTAGCGTACCTCAGGCACCCGCCGCATCACATCCTGCAGCTCAACCGTCTGGTAACGGACTTCATCGGAATATTGAAGATCTAAGCACTACTTTACATGCGCCTAAGCTAGGTACACACTATTGTAGCAATGACTATTGTAATTTGTACAGAAATAAAACACACAATGAAACAGTAGGTACACATGACAGTATAACTTTATTGGCGAAGGCAATAGCGGATCTGGGTACGAAGAAAACAAGGGTGAGTGATATTCCTAAGTTTGACGGCCACGCGTTGAAGTTGGCCCGACATCTCCTGCACAAATTCGTGTATTAGGCCTAACTTGGAACGTTAATGAAGACAAGATCCATTTTGTTAAATCTATTTCAAAGTTACCAACAAAATTTACAAAACGTTCTATCTTATCTTTATTAATGTCTATCTATGATCCATTAGGGTTCTTGACTCCCGTCATAATAAAAGGACGTGTATTATTCCAGAAAACTTGGAAACTAGGCATTGACTGGGATCAAAGTTTACCCGACAATTTGGTTCAGAATTGGAAAAAGTGGTATGTCGAAATTCAAAATTTAAGTAATTGTTCTATTCCTCGTTGTTACTTGCGTAGTTTTGAGCGAATCAAAGAAGTCCAGCTTCATTTATTCGCTGACGCTAGTGAGCGAGCTTACGCTTGTGTAGCTTATTGGCGGTTCATTTACAAAGACGGAAGCGTAAGCTTGTCTCTGATTAGAGGAAAAGGTCGGTTAGCTCCCTTAAAGCCAGTATCGGTTCCTAGATTGGAGTTACAAGCAGCTCTAATTGCCGCTCGTTTTGGCGTATACATAACTGAGGCGCATATGCGAAAACCTAGTTCAATATTTTACTGGACGGATTCCTTAACCGTCATAAAGTGGCTCCGTAGCGACGCCAGCATGTTTAAGTCATTTGTCTCGTTTCGGGTGGGAGAAATAGCTGAAATCACGAAAGTCCAAAATTGGAAATACGTTCCCACGGGCTTGAACATAGCTGATGACGCCACGCGTGATAATGGGGAATTTTCAGTGTACTCGCGTTGGTTTACCGGTCCATCTTTTCTCCTTTTACATGAAAACCAGTGGCCCAGTGAACCAATATGCAAAGTTCCTGTGGTCACAGAAGAAATAAAAACCGTTTCCGAAGTGACTGGACTCGTAGTCGGGTATACAATGGAACCTTCCCCTATGTGTCCGATAGTAGCCGATTTTCAACGATTTAGTAATTGGCTGCGCTTACTTAGAGCAACAGCTCGCGTTCATCAATCGGCTAAATTGTTTAAATCTCTTCTACTTAAATATTCGAAATTACTTTCTTTCTCAGATTGCCTTCGGGATAATCTTAATTTTCCTTTGCTTACCGTTGCTGATCTCAACGTTGCCGAGATCCACTTATTACAAAAAGTTCAATTAGATTCTTTTCGTGATGAATTGATTCGCGTTCAAGCAGCACGCCTCGTCTCAAGCGATAGTAGGCTAAAGAACGTTTCCCTTTTATTTGGAGCAGACAAGTTGCTTCGTCTCTCTGGACGTACTGTTGCTGCTGAAGACATAGAATCACATCCAATCGTGCTTGATGGGAAACACCCAATAACCAGATTACTGATACACTCATATCATGTTAAGTTCGCACATGGGAATAACGAACTGGTAGTGACTGAACTACGGCAGAAGTACTACATCATCGGCTTAAGACCAGCTGTAAGGCAAACTTCCAAAAGATGCCAGTTTTGTCGCAACCGAAAGGCTAAGCCTGTAATACCACCAATAGGCGACCTGCCGAACGCCAGGCTAGCTCACCACCAACGTCCATTCACCCATGTGGGCTTAGATTACTTCGGACCTGTGAGCGTGTCGATCTGCAGACGTACCGCAAAACGCTGGATCGCCCTTTTTACCTGCATGACAGTAAGAGCAGTACATCTCGAAGTTGTGGAAAGCCTTTCATCGGACTCTGCTTTGATGGCCATACGGCGTTTTATTGCAAGAAGAGGTTGTCCCGCATACATTTATTCAGACAACGGCACCTCTTTCGTTGGAGCAGCGAAGATACTACCAGAGCTTTTTGACTTTTGCAGTAACAAGAAGATAGAATGGCGATTCATTGCACCATCAGCGCCGTTCATGGGAGGTTGTTGGGAACGCTTAGTGCGTTCCGTGAAAAATTCTATCTCAATCACACTCAAGGACCGTACACCCAAAGAAGAAGTATTGAATACATTGCTCCTAGAGGCTGAATGTGTGGTCAATTCTAGACCCCTTACCCACGTGGCGGTCGATGAAGAATCGGAACATGCTATAACGCCCTTTACTTTCTTGATCGGGAGTTCCAGTAATGCTGCTCCCCCACTTAAAACATTTGAAGAAGCAGATTTGCATAGGCGGGCAGATTGGAAAAAAGCACAACGCCTCGCTGATCATTTTTGGCAGCGTTTTGTAAAAGAATACCTGCCCACGCTTATTCCTCTAAAACCGATACAAATGTCGCGACAGTTGAAGGTCGGTGACCTGGTTTTTATCGCAGATGGAAACCTAGCCAGGAGTTGCTGGCCTCGCGGACGAATTGTAGCAATTCACCCAGGAAAAGATAGAATAGTGCGCGTAGTTGACGTAGCGACGAAAGGGGGTGTGCTGCGACGTCCTTCGCGGAAAGTGGCGTTGCTGGTCACCGGCCATTAGTTATTAGTGCTTCACACTGTCGGGGGCCATGTTGGTGACCAGTATCACCATCCTTTTTGGACTTTTTTACTTCAAAATTCTCGTATTTTGTTAAGAAAAATACTTTATACTTTTTTACTAGAAACAAATGATCATTGCTATTTTGATTGACTTACGAAAATAATATATTGGAGTGAACAAAAAACCTGGTTTTATTGTGGAATCCTGAATACTACTGGATGACTTTTTTTACCGTCCGGAAGAAATAACTGTGTATTCTGTACCTAAAACTATGTGATATTATGTGAGTGTGTTTATAAAATACAACTGATTTTATAAACTTTAAAATGTCCAAAAAAATGCATAAACACTGTCTGTGCCGTCGCAGCAACACGGTTTTATTAGAGGGCGGTCTACTATTACAAACCTAGCAGTTTTCACAAATGATGTACTCCGCGGAATGGATGGTGGTAACCAGGTGGATGCTATTTATACAGATTTTGAAAAGGCATTTGATCGGGTAGACCATGTTATTCTTCTGAGGAAACTTTTTGAGCTCGGTGTAAATGGAAGTTTGTGTTGAGATGGACTGATTCTTACTTACGCAATCGTAGTCAGATGGTTGTCATCGGAGGTTATAAGTCAGACCTAGTTGGAGTGCCTTCAGGTGTCCCTCAGGGATCGATTCTCGGACCGCTCCTGTATGTAGCATATCTATATGATATCGATCAATGTTTTAAACATGCACAGTTTCTCATGTATGCTGACGACACAAAAATTTACATGACTATAAATGATATTAATGATTGCTTAAAACTTCAAGATGACCTGACTAGACTTGACTATTTTTACAAGCAAAATCGTATAGGCGTTAACTCTGATAAGTGCACTGTTATAACCTTTACACGTAAAAATAAATATTTAAAATTTAATTACAATTTAAATAACCTTAAATTAAAGCGAGATAAAGTAACAAAGGATCTCGGAATATATTTGGACTCCAAGTTGACATTTGCTGATCACGTATCTGTGTCTGTCAATAAGGCTTTTAAAAACCTGGGATTTATACTTCGTGCAAGCAAACCATTTTCAGATATTCACTGCCTCAAAGTATTATATTATGCATATGTGCGAAGTATCCTAGAATACTGCAGTGTAATTTGGAATCCTCATTATCTGGTGTACAGGGAAAAGATCGAATTAATACAAATGAAATTTACGAAGCATTTAAATTACAGAACATGTAAAAAATTTGATGATTATAAGGATTCGTGTAACTATCACCGGATGGTGCCTCGTGAAATCAGACGCACTATTTTGGATATGTCTTTTTTGTACGATGTGTGTTGTGGTTCGATAGATTCCACTGACCTGACGTCGCTGTTCTTAAGCTTGCATGCGCCATCAATTCGGACTCGACACACAGTATGTACCCTATTCTCTGTACCTTTCACGCGAACGATTTATGCAAAAAAATCCATTATTTGCCGCATTTTGCGATCATATAACAAACATTTTCACTCCGTAGATCCATTTCACCTAAGTAAAAAATTATTTAAAAAGGGTGTACTTGAACTTACTGAATCTAACTCTTAGTATACACACACACACACACACACACACACACACACACACACACACTTATAAATGTAAATCCAATGTTGGCTGTATGATAAGCATTAAGAAATATGTAAAACTGAATTTTTGAGAGCTGTGGATTTTGTTGTAGTAATAATAAAAAAAAAACATAGAATACATCAGTGAATACGCGTTTGAGTTTTGGTCAGTTTCATATTTTTATTATTATTTTACCAATATCCTTTTTTTAATGTTCAGTTAGTCAAAATTAACATAGAATTTGATGGTTATGAGGATAAATATGTAGTTGATAAAAATAAAATTAAACTTTTTTTTTAATTATCATGTTGTCATCACCTATATCGTTTACCTATCTCACACGCTTATTTTCTTGACGGTAAATAAAGTCATCCAGTATAAGAACAACAAACAAATCAGTTATAAAGTTTGTTTTTTAATACAATCCGCAAGTAACAGCTGATTGACCATTTATTACGGTTAAATAAATTCATTCTTATATTTGAGTAGTAAGATCTACTGAAAGAAAGTAAACTATTATAAAATAGATCCTTATTTATATGCTATGCATCACTTAGGTAGCATCATGATTTCTGACATTTAAATATATATTTAAGAGAAAATAACAGTTTGAAGGCAGCCTGAAGGTTAATGTCATCAATTTTAATAATGATGCACACTTATTTACGCTGACAAAGTCACTGAAGTTCACGGAACGCACCAGCTGAATCAATCCGGTCGCATGCTTAAACTCAGGCGCACCACCCAGTGACAGCCGCCACCGGCAGCGCGCACAAAGGCGATTGTTCGCGCGCTGATCAGATACCAGCCCCTCTAGGGTACTCGCTGTTATTATTTATTGTGTATGAACCCACAATTACTTACCTAACGTTGGAGCTGGATTGCATCGGTGAATGTAACGTCCACAGGTTTGTTTCAGGTATTGGGGGCTGAACATTAGTTTTGCTTTGATACTTGTTGATGATAACGGTTTTAGTTGAACTATGTTACCTCACTGCTAATTTGCGAGATGTTAAGGTTATTTGAATATTTTCTTGTTCACATCAAAATTGTGGAGTAACTTCATTACTCCCACAAGTTTTTACCCATCCATCATAAAGAGTAGAAATGTAAAAAGTTTTAAAAAAAAACACCTTTATTTAATCTGGTGACGTAGGCACTATTCTAGAGTAGGCGATACCCAACATAATTTGTCATCATCATCATGATTTCAGCTATAGGACGTCCACTGTTGAACATTAACATATTCCTCCCCAAACGATTTCCAAATATGGCCGTCTTAAATGGCCTGCATTCAGCAGGTTCTTGCAACCATACCGGGTCGTCGGTCTACTATGTGGGTAGGCAACCTATGCTGCGCTTTTTGGTATGGGCTCTATTATAGAACCTTTCAGCTTTATCGGCCTTGACAACTCATGGTTTATATTAAAAATGACTAACGTTTCAGAATAGATGGACCGAATAACTGCTCTACCCGGTATAAGGTTCATACTTAGCTAATAGCCATTATCAGACCATCTCATTAATACCATTATCAAAAAAAAATCCTTTTACTACGAGTCACAACCTAAAATTTGTACTATTATTAGGAAAACGACTCTACATTATTTACTATTAGTAGGACAAATCAAGTGAAAACTTTATGGTCCTAATAAATAAGCTAACTTTCATTTAGGCTGTGATTCTACTGCAAGTAAAGTAAAGCTTTTAGTGTAGGCCTTACAGTAAAATATGTATCTGAGTAGTGAATTCGTCCCCTAAAAGAAATGTAACTACTTAGTAAACTGTCGACCTCTGTAGCCAAGAGGCGAGCACGCCGGACTTTAAATGGCGCTGCCATCTCTGAGGTTCCAGGTTCGATCCCCGGTCGGGTTAATGTAGAAAACGAACTTTTCTATATTGGCTCGGGTCTGGGTGTTGTGGTACCGTCGTTGTTTCTGATTTCTATAACACAAGTGCTTTATCTACTTACCTTAGGATCAGAGCAAAGTATGTGATGCTGTCCAATATTTATTACTGAAATAGTACCATTAATTTCAATGGCTTGTTTTTTTATATTCGGATAAAAGCAGAAAATGACGAAATTAACACGTCGCGGGACACAATGCCAAATATAATACAAGTTTTATTTTTATCATCACGACGAATGGTGGTCCCCAGAAAGTATTAAGAACTCAAGATCTTGATATTAGTGTAAATTTCTACTAAACGATATCCGTTTTTACAAATACGACGTACCACGAGCCACACCCCTATAAATTGCTAATATTGATAGCACTTTCTTCTCCCATCCCAAACGGTGTTTATCTTTAGCCCTTTAAACTGTAAGTCGACTTGCGGAATAAATCTGTGTGTATCTAAAGCCGCGGACACACGGTGAAAGTTCACTCGCATAGGCGCTTGCGCCCCCAGGCGACGTCCTACGCCACTAGGCGTTATGGGGAGAAACGACATTGTAACGATATGGAAACGATATTGTCCTAGTCAAAGCTAAAGTAAAAAAAGTTAAATAAATGTGACGGGTTATAAAAAGTTTTATTTTTTTAATAAGAAATTTATTTAATGCTGTTTGTTTTATTTTCACAACACTACTAGGATTAAAAAGAAATTCCTTAATATAGTTAAAGCCTAACTGAGCTAGCCATTTTGTTCAGCAATATTGAATAAATTAGTCATTTGGGCGAAAAACCTGAAAATACCGTAGTAAGTACACGTTTTAAATTATAATATAAGATTCACAAGAACATACATAGATCACTTCAATAACATAAAACGTTTTAAACTTTCTAATTTTGCAAACAAACCAAAAATAGGAACAAAGTCTTCGAATGTCAGTTCCTCATAGACAGGTCCTAGACCAAACAAAGTCCTTTAAACACATTTTCCCTCGTTTCCTCGTAAGTATATCGGTATATTCTCGCCTCTCAGAATAGGGTATCTAACTCTCGGTGCAGCATCACCCACAAGCGCGGTGGACAAGCGATAGTCCATTAACGATTTATTGCAGGCAGATTGCTATCATTACAGCGGCTGGATTATGTTGTTTGAATACGTTATTAGGACCTTGCCGTGGCTCCGATATTGTTGCTTTTATATTCATAGGGCTATATTTGTTTGTTTTATTGAAAAACTTGTTTTTTGAAGGTAGGTGTAACTTTGGGCAAATTCAAATTAAGAATTATTTACCGGAATACGAATAGATGTAGGTACAATAGGAAACTGATTGCTATGAATCATATGTGATGCGGCTCATAGGACAGAGAAGTTGCTTCAAGGCAATTCAATAAATGTTTTTAATAGTTTAGTTACAACTTCTTTCCGTATTGCAACTTACCTTATTATTATTTGGTGTAGGTATTCTTTGTGGCTGGATAACGCAATCAATAAATCTGTTACCATTTCAATTTGATTAAGATTGCAAATAGACTAACCCAATTTGCACAGTTTTGCTTTGAGCGTAAAAAGTGCTCGTTCCGATACCTTCAGTCTACTAAGAAAACTTTTTTTTAAATGTGCTTTGATGAGGTTGTGTTAGAATGAGATGATACAATTAGCCCAAAATACACTGTCAAGTAACTTGAAACTTTAGAATTTGACTACCTTAGGTATTTCAGTACTATGAGGCAATAATTATTATATTAAGCAGCACATATTTATTTAGGTACTTTTAAATAAAATATTATTTCTATGATTGTTTTTTTTTATTAGCAAAGAATCGAAAATACTTGCAGGAGTCTTACCATGAACTCTCAATAGTACGTAAGCAGTGTTGTTTTTACATCAAACTCTTTACAGAAAAAAACAAAGGACGATAAATTAATGTTTTAAGAGCTCGTAGAACAAGTTCTAATCTAGTTAGTTTTTTCTTTCGTACTTTCTACAGTGCCAGCATTAACTTATTGAGCGCAAAAAGTTTTCACCAACTAAAATAAGGTTGTTAAAAGTTTTCTTCACCTAAAATAAGGTTGTTAGGTAGTTACAGCACTAACCGGTTAACCTAATCGATGTAGACTGTATGAACAACAACGAAGTTGGTAAGACAATAACGGAACACAACAAACTCACGTACCAAACATCGTTTGGACTTGGGCTTTTGTCCTTTATTGATTGCGCCCTCTTTATTTGGCGGTGGAGATAAGACGCCATAGAGATGCGATTTAGTATGATTTAGTTGAATGGATAGTAGAATTATTGCGTCTAATAGCCTTTAAATTACTATTCAAAGTTGTTCCTATTGAACAATATACCCAAGTTTTTAAATATAACTAACTAAACACGCAACCGCGTAGTAGCGCAGCGTGGACGTCCACCCACAAGGTGGGCAGACGTCCTGGTAAAGGTTGCAGGACGACGCTGGATGCAGGCCGCTTCCAACCGGCCGATCTGGAAGTCACTGGGGGAGGCCTATGTTCAGCAGTGGACGTCCTGTGGCTGAAATGATGATGATGAAACATGCAACATATAAATAAATATTTGTGTAGGTAGGTGCCATATTAAAATTGAGTTTCTTTTCTAACGTACTAAATAAAAAGCTTCTTTATTGTACCTCACTTGCTTTTATGCCTATTTATATCCTTGATCGGAAGGCTACATTTTGTGTTGCGTGTAATACCAACCGGATAAAAAAATATTTTAATGTGTATTAAAAACTGCTAAGTTTTCTCTAATTCAAAGATGTGACCTCTGCTACTGCGAGCTTAAAACGGGAACAATTTCGGCTTATCAACTTCTTTAGAAGGTGGCACTCTATGATGATGATGTATTAAAAACTTATTTTAATTTTAAATTTTAATTCTAATAGTTACCTAGGTTACAGGTGAGGCACGACACTCGATCGCTAATGTCACCTCTCCTCGCGGCCTCGGTAAAATCGCATGTCTGTGGCAGCTAACTTAGTTGGTTAGTAAGTGCGTTATCGGAGGGACCAAAAGTTGGCAGTCGGAGGGGAATTAGTGGCGCTTCATTGGGTCGCAATTAAAAGAGAGCCGGGAGGTCGGGAGCTTAGTGGACGATCGCCATTCCTGCACTAAATAAAAGTTTTGCGAAGAAATAGTCTCCCTTGTGGGAAGGACAATAATCGTGTAATTAGTTGAAAAAGCTTTTAAGATCGTCACCAAAGATATTCTTTTATTTATTTTCAAAACACAAAATATTATTATAATATTAAATTGTAATTATCAACTGTAACTTCTTTGTTTGGTGTGCAATAAAGAGTAACTATATTTTATTAGGTATGTGTCATACAAGTCCTTAAGTGTGGAAGTATGATAGATTGACATCTTTGTGTTAAGGTTGGTACATTAGTCTAATCATAAAAGACACAAAGATGGTAAAATTAATTTTCACAGTAAAGATTTCCCAGGGGCCAGCACTTAGACCCGAGGCTATTTAAATTGTTTTTACTGATCCTAACTTGAAATTGAACGTCTTTACGTTTAAGGTGAATCACTGTGCCACTATATCAATCGGGTAGCGGGTAAATTGATGCAAAATGCAACACTGACGATTTTTTCCCCAAGCTATTTTAATACAACTCTTTGTCCAAACAAATAACGAATGAAAATGATTCAGACTGAAACCTTGACGATAGGAATATTTGTTAAATTCCGATTTTTATTATGAACCTACGTGTATTGTAAGCGTGTGTCGGGAGAGCTACTCCAATAGCTCATAATAAAATAATTTTATTTCAATAATGACCATAAAATACCTGGCCACATATAATTAAATTACAAAAGTCACAGCAATTAAAAATATCAGTGAAACTCTGTTAATTAGTCAAACAGTGCCGTACTATCGAATATCGATATATCGATGAAGTGAAAACGACATACGGCGAGATCAAAGTCGGCATTTCGGATTTCTATAAAACAGATTGACTAATAATGAACACGACTCGGTAATCGGAACGATCTGTCGTGAGAACTTCAGACCGTTAACTGCGACTTTTACAACTCCTCCGTTGGGGCCATGAAAAGAGCGGTGGCATAAGTGGATGAATAAAAGTAGATTGGAGGTAGGAAGATTGTTATATACCAGCATTAGACGTGTTTCTGAAAAGGAGAAACAGCAAAACCAACTATTTCAACTAAAGCGATGTCGCTTGGAATGGACTCGGAATTTCAAAGTTTAGTTACCAATAAAAGAGCAAGGTGGATGTTAAATAAAAGACGTTTAGTAAAATTTCAACGCTATTTTTGGTTGGTTCTTATAATTTTACCAAAAGCATCGCTACAATAAATATTCTTTTTTTTTGAAACGACAATAGATTATAGCCGTGCCTTTACTACGTGTTTAGCATACACTTAATACATGTCTTGTAATAACTGCATTCCCTGTAAAAGACTGGCAAAGTTGCTGAATTGTTGCGACTCTTTTTAACCGGCCGATTTGTAGTCCGAGATCGGTAGTAAGGCTAAACAAAGCAAAGCAAAGTGATTTTTAAGGACATGTATACGTACCCGAAAAAGAACCTGAATCAATGACTATGAAAACGACCTTCCCAGATTTAGCAACATTTTAATTTGTAAGTATTGACCACTGAATTAGGTATTTTAATCTTGTTTAGTTAATTATCTTCGTATTTATTTTGTTAGTAGCTTATTTTATACCTACCATGAATGCTAAAAGCGCATGCTACACGTCGCCATATTTAAATAAGCGGATGCCCACTCTCGTGGCCCCACATGTAACTGCGACTTTACAACAGGCACACTCAAAAGAAATCCACCTATTTCGGATTCGTCACGCAATTTGTCAATCAATTCGCCGTCACCGCGCCATAGATCGTCCGAACTCCATTAAATGTCAATTTGACTAAAAATAATTGGTCAAGAGTGAGCTTGTATACCTACGTTAATCGTTAAAAATGCTTAGAATTTTTATGCACTTGACGTTTCTATGAGCGCTATACAAATTAAACTTATTGGCAGTAGCAGATTTGAAAACAACGACCACTCCGATTTTAATAAAAAATCTACTGCAAAACCTGTTTTCAACAAATATTTAGAACGTTGAGTTTCTTCAAATAGCCAGTATTTTTAAAACATTGCAAGGGTTTTCACACAAATCGCGACTAAAGATGATACTAAATGATTAGCTCAAGAATTGTTAAAAGCATAAAGTGAACCTAGAATACTCATATGTATAAGTACCTATTATACTTAAATATGCAGTGCCTACCTGATTGGCATAGCGTAACCGTAAATCAACATGATTCGAGTTTGATTTCCAATTCGAAACAATACGGAAAACTGTTTTTTCCTTAATTAGTTTAGGTCTAAGTGCGCAAGGATAGGATGCGTCCCTAAAAATTCATTGTCTGGCCTAAACCTCGTAACCTAATTCCTTCCTTTTGACGTGAAGAATGGGTGGCATGTCTGGTGAATGTTTACATTTATTTCATCACTAACATCATCATTACCGCCACGATACGTCCACTGCTGAAAAAAAGCCTCCCCTAGTGACTTCCAGATTGGCCGGTTGGAAGCAACCTTTACCAGGGCCATAACCATGAACTCTTAAAACAATCTCAAAGTTGTCAAATCTGTCAATTTTAACAAAATCAAAAATTTGACAGAAATGATAATGTTTGACAGATTTGAGATTGTTTTAAGAGTTCGTGGTTACCGCCCTGGACATCTATCCACCTTGTGGGTGGAAATCCCACGCTAAAAGTACCTATTTTACCATATTTATCAATTAATTACATTTATTTATTTATAACATAATTTGATGAGGCTTTTCATCCCAAAGCGGATCCCTAAGAACGCGACTTTGCGTTCGCCGCTCGCGTATTAATTCCTATAAAATTAATTGCGATGACAAATCCATTAATTTGAATGACCGTCGACTGGTTTCGGAGCATTGTGGGCAGCTTTTAACTTTTGAACTTTGAAATCGTTCGGTGATTTGATATTTGGTAAAAAATATGTTGTGTTCTGTTCTGTTTGCAAGTAGTAGGTATTAATGTCTTTTCATGAAATAGTATAAAATAAACTTCACGTGCAACAATTATATTCTGACAGTTTATTTCTGGATAGTAAATAATGCGTATGAAATTAACCTTACCAAATAAATATGAATCGAATTAAAATGTCTTGGCTCTTGACAGGTGATGATGACATGTCACACACGAGAGGTTAATTTATAAGTGATTCCTTCTAGAGGGGTAATCGACTGGTCAATTACTTACATATTTTTTTTTGACTAGGCTATCATCTAAATCTAAAAAAATCACTTCATACAAATCGCATGTCAGCTGGCTTTGGTGGAAAGATGTGCTCTATATACAAATATTTTCAGATTAATAAAATTACTGACGAATTTAAGGCTGATTTTAAGGTGAATAGTTAATAAAACTTCAAATAGATAATTTGTTACACATGTGTTGTACTGTAGATGTTTGTATAGCTACAATGCACAATCAATGTTTTGATTAGGACGCTCACAAAATTTAGCCCAAATTTTACATCGAATAATACTGTCACATGCATAATGCTATAATTAGGCTTGCCGATATGTCAGTAATACTGTAAAGAATACAACATAGTACCGATTGAAAAGTAAAGTAAAGTATGCCTACTGTGACTTTAAAGGGGAAAAGCAATCGTAAAAACCAACTTTTAAATGTCTATCATAAAAACTGAAAAAGTTAAAAATCAAAATACAAAATAACAACATCGATTTCATATTGCATAAACTCTGCCTATCTTCAACTCTTTCATGCTCTGTACAAGGGGAAGGAATAAAACAATAATCAGATGGTTAAATGTACCAAAGATAGGACGAGTCGGAATGGTCACCCATCCACTTACCTCCACGGCGTTGATTACTTATCTTTAGTAATCGATACTAAAGCGCTGCTGCCACTGAGCTACGAGCACCTCACTAGGCTACGATCACATATTGTAGCGTCTCATAAAATTAATAGGTGCTGTTTTTCGAAAAAAATCGACCAATCGAATCACCAGCAATTATCGATTAGGTGATATAGATCGAAAATATACACAAATTGTAAACGAATAAATATTATCTTTATCGTAGCTACCATTATTATTTATGTTTCGACCAATTACATTTTTATTTTTGGTCACGATGTTGGTCACCATAAAAAGTTATTTCCTATCCAGTTCCTTTTACTTCATTCTGTTGGAATGCAAAAATTAATCATAAGCTGCTCCACTTATGTTTGTAGTAGTATTATTAAGTTCTTTAAGGAAGTAATATTTCTCTACATAATATTATCTTTTAGGTACCTTAATTGTGTATTGTGTAAAAATATGCACGGTTTATTAATGTAATACAAAAGACTTAATAATTTCCCTATCGAAGTTTTTTTCTTAGTTTTTCACAAGTTTAACTTTTTTCTACAAAGTGGTCGCATGAGACCGCGTAACATAAAAAAACTAATATATTTCGTTTTGGTGGGCTAGTATCAACCCTTTTCCTAAGGTTTGTTTACAATACCACGATATGCTCTATATCTATTTCAAAACTTTGAAATAGAAACGATATTTGATCATTTACTAAGTAATATTAATATGACTCTCTTTAAGTCCAGAGTGAATAGGCATCTTCTGGGCAAGCTCGCTCCATCGTAGATCCCATCTATGCTCTAGAGCAAGATTGGGGTCAAGAGTAAGCCCATCTCAAATAAAATAAAAATATATTAAGAAAAAAATGATTTTCAAATATATTGTGACAAGATATTCGTTAAACTACAAACTAATACAAATTAAAACGTGTATTTTAAATATCTTGCATTGTTACTTTTAGGTGGTGATCAGTGGATTGGTCGGAGTTTCCCACATCCGTGGATTATAGAATTGAACGTCAGCACGTACCTCTATATTATTCAAAATTGATTACAGATTCATAACACTTAGATAATCGTTATTAATGGATATCGTAAGGAAACCTACAAAGGATGATCTCTAGTGATGGTCTGAAATGGTATGTTTCCGCTGAGAATGCGGCGGCCTAACAATTGCTCGAAATGTGTATTAACTAGAATCGTCGTATCTCTAGAATCATGGTCAAGCATCCTTGACAAGAAAGGGACAAACCGTGATAACCTTATTCAGAATCGCCTCGCCACCATCACAATCCGGATTTACCCGCTAAAATACAGAGAAAGGCAGTATTTGTTGTCTACTAAATCCTCGCTTTTTTCGGATTTCACCAAAATTAAAGATCTAATATTTAGAAATCGCGTTGTGCAATCCACATGTCGTGTGGCGATTAGTTGATGTTTGCGGCAATTAGTAGAAAGTGTATACTTGACAAACTAGTCAATTGAAATCAAGCGATTCTATGCGCGTCTAACAACGATGAACACCATATCATTTTAATGGTTTTATCGTGTCATTGGCACCATTGGAATACTTATGTTTACGATAAAAATACCGGCAAATAGTTCGTAGTTTAGATTTGATGTTTTGGTTAAAAATAAAGACGATTTAGACGGCACAAGAATAAACACCTTTGCATATTTAATTTTTATTATTATTAGGTATACGAGCTAGAAAATAAGTAGGTACTTGGCAGCTTTTGGACCGTAAAAGGTAATAAATAGGAGGACACTAAATATGTAATGAGAGCATCAACTATACATTTTTACAGAAAAAAACCCTATCAGCAAATACAAAAGGATCAGACTTTAGCGAGTCATGATAGACTAAGCCCTAGTTGCACCATCTTACTTTAACTTTAACAAACGTCAAAAGTCTGACAAACTCCATACAAAAACACCGGTTAAAGTTACAGTTATAGTTAAAGTTAAGATGGTGCAACCCAGCCTAAGAAAATAATACTCGTTAATTGTAAGGTAATTTGCCATTATGAATGAATCATTATTAACTGACTCCTTGAATTACCTGCTGGCCACTGTATGTGCTTTCGGCCCTAATTGAAACAAATTTATATTGGCCAGACATAAAATTCTTCTTAAGGTTCGCTTTTTAAATTTAAATAACATCTTTGGATATTCCAAACAAAAGACACGCGATCCTATTTCGAGCTCGAATGTTATCGGGCGTCGTTTGTCTTTCCAATTATATAAATGGAGAACAATGCGTGGGCTGTTTTGTTTGCACGTAGACACCCATTGTACTCGCCGGCCGGAAAATTACCTACGGGCGAAACCGCGTATGTGGATCTTATACATACTGGTAGTATGTATACTCTAGCCAGTGCCATTGGACGAGCAAGAAAATAGCAGCAATTACCCTGACGACAATTTTGAAGCGTCTTTGTGATACGCTACAGAGTTAGTTCTAACGACACAATTGCAGTGGTCAACATTGTGATTGCTTTAAATGAGTCTTACTAAAATATTACTACCTATTCATATTTTTGCCAGATTAAATTACCAGTTTTTTAACAAGATGATCATCAATATTTTTTATTTTTAGACAGCATTTTTTTAAATGTTTGAGTTAAAAATAAAAAGTTTTGTTAAACTTTGCTCTGTTGAGCATATTTCGGTTTTGGAACAGGGTTTCGCGATTTTCTTTTGTTTTTTTTTTATAATAAAGTAATATTATAGTTATTATTTTCGTGGATAATTTTAATCATTCTCTGCATTAAAAACAGATGGCTACCTACACTGATCACGAATCGCCACACCGTGTCCCCAAAATAAACATTCAAAGTGACACACAAACAGTACAATGCCAAGTCTCGTGTAGGTATGTGGTTATTTCCAAGTGCCAGTTGTCACGGTTTGGCGGTTTCAGTTGCCCCAGCGGTTGCAAAAGCTGTCGTGGCTAATGCGATGCCCGCGCTGATATGTGTAACGGAGTCTCTTCACGTGACGTGATTCTGGTTGGGGTTTCCATAATTTAAAAATAAATAAGGACTATTAGAATACTATAGGTAATGAATATAATTAAATTACAATTATTACAAGACCACGCAAGCCCGTATTACAGAAGCAAAAAGAACATTAAATAATAATTTACAAAAGCTTCGCGACGTGATATGATATTTTCTAAGGACTCGACGTACTCGTATATACCTAGAGATCAGTAGAATTACTCCCATAACGGAAGATAGCTAATAACTTAGACCGTATGACCCTACACTCGTATGTGGCTAAGCCATATGGAATCGTTTTTAAGCGTCGTTAGGGCAACAAGGTAGAGTGATAATATTATGTTATATATTGTATAAAATGTTGGCCAGCTGTGTCCAGATTTAAACCAAAGTTATGGTTACCATTATTTCGAATGGCGGCTCAATTGATGCAATTGCTTTATGGTGTTTAATGAGTATGATGAGTGTGTGGCTACTTTTTATGGCAGAAGCTTCTAATAGAGTAGATTCATAGTTACTATACTTCTGAAAAGTAACTGTAACTGTTTACAAAAACATATTCCAATACGCAATCAACAAGACAAACAATTAATTAAATACTAAACTACTACTATTAGAACCACGTATTTCTTTTTAGATTTTTTTTGTGCTTTAAGTTTTTCGTGTATTTTAAAAACTTCCAACATGTTTTTAGGATTTATTTTGTGATATATATTATAATAGCTTTCTATGAACTTTTTTACGTAGATTTTTGAACAAATATTTTTGTGTTACACCGTCTATTATCCCGTACTAACAGATTTTCGATCATTACATTTCAATTTTCACAAACATCAAACCAAATTCAATGTTTCATCAAACAACAGTAACCGTCGCAAATCCGCTAACGCCAAGTAATCCGCGTCAGGTACAAAGGAAAGAATTTGTCAAAAGTGTCCATCGCCCCAGGACGCGGGCACCGTGTTATTATGCAAATCTATTGGACGCGGAGACCGGGTATCGACTAGGCTTACATGGGATGAGGAAAATATTCCTTGGGGATTGTGGAATACACATCATCACATCACCAGTCTATATCCAGTCCACTGCTGGACACAGGCCTCTTCAAAAGGAGGATTTTGCCGTTATCGCCATGCTTGGCAGGCGGGTTGGCGATCGCAGTTTGACCAATGGTGGAGAGGAGACGCTGCATCCCGTCTTTTTATGGCTGTTCTCCTGTAGTCGCCTCTTACGACACCGATAGGAAGAGAAGGGGTGGTGCAATTCTTTTAACGTGCCGGCACCACACGGAACTGCATACGTGCCGGCACAATAAATCTCTGATTGTGGGATAAATACAGGTCGAATTAAATTCGTCAAGTTTTTGGAGTTACATGCTCAAAGGATCCCTATAGATGGATGTGGTCTCCCACTAACACTAATGTTTAGGCATCTATACGCCTACCAGACCAAACAAAAGTTGCCATAGCCCGACGGATTAGCTAGCTAAAGTGCCAGTGAGTGGGGCATATAGCACGTAGAACTGACGGCCGATGGTACAGAAAAGATCTGGAATGGAGGTCACGTACCGGAAAGTGCAGCGTGGGACGTTCACCCATAAGGTGAACAGACGACCTTGTAAAGGTTGAAGAAAGCCGCTGGATGCTGGCCGCTTCTAACCGGCCAATCGGGAAGTCACTGGGGGAGGCCGATGTACAGCAGTGGACGTCCTGTGGCTGAAATGGTGATGATGCCTACCAGAGCGCAGAATGAATGAAGAGTGGGTAAATTGTAATGTTCGAAGTGGTCATGACCCTCATGAGGAAGACAACGAAGAAGAAGACATAAAGGCAAGGGCAGGGGTTTTAATACCTTTGCAGACCTGATTGGATAGTTTGTGTAAAATATTGATCTTAAACTGATTTTCTTAATTCAATTTAAATATTTATCACTTCCGAACTGATGAAATTGTAAGATAAGTATACGAACGTCAGAGGCATGTTGTTTGTAGCTTTCAGGATTACCTCGCCACGGTTTAGAGTCAATTAAGCAATTATATCACGAAAATGTCTTCCTATCATTTAACAATATTAACTTTAAATTAACCACATTGCATTTTATGATTAAACAATGATGTGCTCCTAAGGCTAACACAAACCACCAAGAAAAAAAATATAAATGAAAAGTTTTTCAAAGGAGACAGTTTCATGTAAGCCCTCCTTAATCTCTGCACAGAGGGCGGCGACGGAATGTCAAAAATTTTCGCTTAAATGTGACTTAGGAACGAGACGTCTGCCCAAATCACCTTTGAGTCTGGGCGATCGCCCGCGGACACAGTGGCGTAGCATTTCGAAAGAAAAATGTATGTTCTACGTATTTAGATGAATCACCACACTGGGAGGCATAATTTTGGAGTAAAAAGTTGATGTTGGAATGGCATCTTTCTGTGATAGGTGTGTTTTGCAGCCATATTGTTATAACCTAGTTTAATGACTCATTTCGATAATATCTTTATGGGTAAAAGTAATGTCTTAGAATTCGAATTACAAAATTTGTATTGTGCTCTAAATAGCAAAAAAATTTAGTGAATAAAAGGAAACTGTATGGTTCAATCTTTAAATCCAATAATTACATTATCAATATTAATTAAGAAAGTTTGTGCTCGATCAGTAGATCGAGCACAAACTTTCTTACAACTCTACTAACTTGAAATTCTCAATGAATATATTTTTTTCAAGGCGACAACAGAGTTTGGTAAAATTGTCTCTTAGCACCCAGTTGTATTATTTTCAAAATATAGAAGAGAATTCAAGTTTTAATTAGTTTGATTATATTACGTTATGTTTATAAAACCAAAAAGAGGTTATTATAAGCGTCTTCAGTAAGGTTTCCAATTAAGATGCAAATTTTTCTTAATTTACAGAATTTTAACAATTGACCCAAAGTTTAAATTGTTTCAAATAAAAATTAAGAGAGTTACTACAACAAATTAAAATATACATCAATCCTACAAGGTGGAAAGACGACCTGGTAAAGGTTGTAAGAAGCAGCTGGATGCAGGCCGTTTCCAACCGGCCAATGGGTGTGGAAGTCACTGGAGGTGGCTTATGTTCAGCAGTCACTGGACGTTCTGTGGCTGAAATGATGATGATAATAACATCAAATTTATTGTATCTATAAAGTGAGCTTAGCTAATCCCGAAACTCATGAGGAATTTAGGACAAACGTAGCTCGGGGGTCAAACTGCATACAACTAATAAAATAACAGCATGATTGTATGCATAAATCTATGGGTAATATTAATATGCTAATTACCCAACACAATGTAAATTTTATCACAAGATACATTAGAAAGACATTAGCCAGAGCTACTAACAAGTACCTTCGAACTGCCTCGTTTATGACGTCTTTCGTCATTAAGATAAATAGTATAAGATATCTAGGTAGCCGCAATGAAATATTTATTTGATTATGTTAAAACCTCATTGAAATATAACCAAAACACATCACGGTCACATATTTCTGACATAATATGTTTTTCAGTAACTTTTTGGGTTTTTATTTGAACTTAAAACTTATGCGTGTTTTGACCGTGTTTATGGTTTTATCCGAGTAAGAAAAAAACTATCTTTAAATTAAGTAGGTACCTACATAGTTTTGCACACAAAATGAATAACTGTCATTGTTTCTGAGTTTTATAACAAGTGCTTTAGCTACTTACCTTAGGACCAGAGCATGCATGTGATGCTGTCCAATTAAAAAAAAAACTATCATTAGTTTTATAGAATTGGCTAGCTACACCGTTATCATAAACATGTTAATTCAAGTTACATTAAATTAGCTACACAGTTCGTATTTAATTCTAACTTTCTATTTATATTTCAAATGTGATAAAAATTTTGTTCTTATCTAACCACCTTCAATTTAGTATTTGATGTCCAGGAATCAACTAGGGCTCAACCGTTATCTCATAAAGCAGCAATTATTTTAACCTAGTTATGTATTTTCACTCTACAATAACACTGCTACGTACTTTTTCTTTCATAATAAGAATCAATCGAAGGAACGATTAAAAATTCAAATTAAAAGATTTTTAGAATTCGTTCAAAATATTGTCCTGATGACAGATTTCGATACCAATATGCTAACAGCGAACCCATATATAATAGAATGACTGTGATGCTTTATCTTTAAGTGCTGCTTAGGGTGTTTGTTACGTTTTTAAATAAGCAGTGGGATCATTCTGCGAATGAAGGAACTGATGGTGCGACCACACTAAGGTTGCTCAACCTATCAAGCCTAGTCTCTATAATTACGTTTCACCATCATTATAGTGGAACACTAAAAAACTGAACATAAATATCAAATCTTCGCGCGGCCAACGATTCTGTCGACCGCTATCCCAGCGTTGTGTGACCGTTACGGCGCATGCGCAATGAATAATTCATAATGGCTGCCCGTAATTAAATGTCTTGCCAGTAAAAACCGCTGACACCTTCCTGTGGGATTTATAAGAGATTTTACTTTGTGTAATTTCGTTTTACGCTTTTGTCAACTAGTTGCTGGACTCTTACAACTTGGTAATGATTTTTAGATGCAACTTGTTTATTTTTTTCTTTTTGTTCAATGTTGTTATTTGTCTGCTTTTTCTTTTTTATGTTTTTTGTATTTTGTATGTATTCTACCTATGTATTGTTGTGTCACGTTGTGTGTCTATTAAAATATTTCTCTCTCTCTCTCTGTCTCTCTCTCTCTCTGTCTCTCTCTCTCAACTAGGTTCTTGACAGCATGCTTTTTGTGGATTAGTATCCATGTTGTAAGGCACATAGTAAACCAAAGCTTGGATGAACAAAACTTGACCTATCTTATACAATTTTAACTGAGAGCCTGAATGAAATTTTCAGAAATATCAAATTGTTTTACAGAAAATTTTAGAAATTTTAAAATACCTACGTCATTTCTCTCATAATATAGTTTACCACTAATCGCTTGAGCATTTGCAAGTGAACGATAGGTATGTCTATGTCCTATTTTATAGTAACCTAAGTCATTTGATCGTCTTTTTTTAGGCAAGTTCTGATTCAGAAAACGAACATTTCAAAGCAAGTTTCGTTCTGTGTGTCATAACACACTGCTGGAAAATTAACTGGCATCGTAATAGACACGTAATATCAATTTCTTAACTTTGGCACCTTAATAATTGTTTTGTTGTCTGGTCACTGTTCACTGGCTAGGCTAACGTAGGGAATATTTTTAAGATTTATATTTTGAGTTAACATGCTCATCATGCAAATTGCTTACATACTTACTAAGATGTGATTTAGTGGAGTATGCCCTTACCACCACATAGTTGCGGTGTGGGCTGTGACCTGCCGTGGGACACATAAAATCATGCTAGTTCAAATAGAAAAATTATGAAAGATGTAAAATTAAATTAAACTCATAAGTCTTGATAACGATTTGAATAACTACTAGATACTATTTTCAGAGTATATTTGAAAAAGATAAATAAAACACAATGTAAATGTAATTAAACAGCACCGATACACTATCCGCACGGAGACCGTTCGCCGGTAATTGGCAACTAACGTCCACGCTCCATTTAATCTAGATTTGTTGTAATATAGATAAAGTATTGTTATAATATTGGCATTTCCTAGTAGAATTACTAAGTAATATTAATCATCATCAGGACATAGGCCTCCCTTATAAAAAGCCACACCGTGTTGCCGCTCGATAGCCCATATTCAATAGTACTGTCGATAGTATCGATGTATTAACATAAAAAAACTATCGATAGGTCTGTCGATACTCGTACAATCCAATAATGTCGATAGTAGCGATTGGTACAGCAATAAAATTGATTAAGCAAACTATATTATCGATAGTATTGATGCGTATCAATAGTATTTGTATATTTTAGAAATCGATAGATACTATTGGATTGTATCAATATATAAGTATATTACTATTATAGATAGGTAGTGTAACTGAATTTCAAGGACAACTAATCATTAAAAAAAAACTATCGATATAATCAAACTATCGATAGTTCAGCAACACTACGCCGCCGTGTTGTTGTGGCCGTTGCCGTTGCCGTGGCCTTTACTGTCGTCGTTGCCGTGCTGTACAGTGAAAAGCCCCATATATATAAGTTGATTAAATTCTAGAAAACGCAATAGAATCTAAAAGACGACATAGTAATAAATGTAGTAAAGTAGAAATCCTATATTTTACCATTCAACAATTAAGCTCTTCCAAAGCACAGTACAATACTGTGTCCAATGGGCGCTTTAAGGAAAATTTTTAAGTTTGACGAATCATTATTTACAATTACATGATTCATTTTCCTCGTCCGAATTTTATGTCGTGGTGTCAGCAATAACGTCAATTAAAATCATTATTTTTTTGTTAGTTTTTAAGCACGCCGGGTTCATGGGAAAACTGATCAATGATTAACATTTGATGATTCTTTTTTAAAGTAAGATTTAAATTATGTTTGTAGTTGTTTATCTCCCCCTTCTGTGTGTTTTATTGACCTACGTTTTTTGAACACATTTTCATAGTTGACTAATTAATTGCCTGAAGAGCGGTCTTAAAACGTGTTAGAATAAAACTTGTATGTCATCTTTGCTATATAGGCTTGCTGGTTGTGTAGTAGACTTAATAAATACACTCATACAAGTAACTGATGAGTTCTCATTTGTAATGGAATAAAACAATCAATGAAAAATTATAGCATACTAGCTGACCCGGCAAACGTTGTTTTGCCATATAAATAATTTTTAAGGGTGGACAACCCTTATCACTAAGGGGTATGAAAAATAGATGTTAGCCGATTCTCAGACCTACTCAATATGATCACAAAATTTCATGAGAATCGGTCAAGCCGTTTCGGAGGAGTACGGGAACGAACATTGTGACACGAGAATTTTATATATAAGATATCCAAATTGAAAAAAAAAAGGGTTTATGATTCAGGGTATTCAGTTGTAATTGGTATAATTAGTCAGATACTTTGTATTTGTATGTTATTTGCTAATCAGAGTACCTACATGCAGAAAAAATGGTTATAATTAATAAGTTTTAGCAAATGAAAATATCATGAACAATACAAAATCGGTATTTAGACATCGAAAAACAAAACAAATAACTTATAATAACACATCTATCTCAAAAACCGCAAGAAATCGGACAATTCCTTTTAAATCTCAACTTAATTATTGCCCCCATTTAAAAAGTTAGGAGACTTGTAATTACAGTAAGTGATGTGGATTACAAGGGATGAGTCTGTAATCTTTTGCAATTTTCACTTAATCGTTCAACTTTAACTTGGCCAGTTTAAGAAGACCTCTATCATCTGGGTCGGCTCGTTGAAATAGCTTTTAAAGTGGTCATCAAATGCGATATATGGGGCTCTGGATAGCCTGGCTGAAGCAAAGGCAACCCGAGACATTTGGACTTATGTGATAATACTAGGGCCAGTGAAAGAAATTTGATAATTCGCGGTTAGGGAAAACGATCGTTTTAATAATAACCTAGGTCGCATTGTTGGTAAATTATCAACCGCACAGGGATTGCGTGGAGTGGTCGTGTGTTCAAAAATTTTTAAGAGAGAAATTCACATCACAATAATCTTTAATATATAAAACAAAGTCGGGTTTGTTACAAGACTGATAACTCGAAAACGGCTGGACCGATTTTCATGGTTTATAATTTGTAGGATTTGTCTCCGCCATGAATAGCAGAATAAATGATAAAAACATTAAAAAAGCTGAAAAAAAAACTGTTAAGCAGTACGAAGTTCACTGGGACAGCTAGTAAAGTATAAAAGTAAAGATTTGATAAGATTTTGTAAGATTAGGTAGCTATCAGAGAAGAAAGATATTTACATAGTTTTAGGTATCAAATAAACCAAATATAACTAAGTCTAAGTCTATGAAAAACTACAATATTGGCATGGTATGTGACTACAATTTCTTTTCGGTATTTACTAGCAACAAAAACGTCGAGTTAAACCTACAACATTTGGTATAAGTAATATGGATGACCATCATTGTCAAGTCTAGAAAATCGTACCTATTATTTATTATTGCTCATCATATTTGTCTCTAATATAGACGATAATTGATCTACTGGTTCCGTGGTTCGCACTTTGGACTACAAGCCAGTCACGGGCTTGAACCCCGCAAGGGGAAAATGTTTGTAAAATATCTATCCGGTGTCTAGTCTTATACTATGGCTAGTGGGATAATTATATGTAATCGTGATATAAGAGTTTATTATAATGGAATATTGATTTAATAAAAACCCATTTTTATATTAAAACTGAAAAAGAGAGCTTTTTGATTTGATTTTTTTCATTAACAGTTAAAAACTTTGAGCACATGAGAGTGACATATGCTAACATTTACAATAAAATGAATATCATGCTACTCAGTAACAATAAAAATATGAAAAATCTCAAAACAAAAATTATCCGTCCACGTGCGACTCCACGCATGCCAGTGATGACGGCACAGAGGACCATTTATCACGCCCGTCAAAATCTAATTGTCCCACCACTAACCACCGCATTGTAACCCTAATTACACCCTCTTTTTTACAACCTAACTCAGTCAAAAAACATATTTTTTATCCCACTATTGCGCTATTTGACAGAAAAAGTTTTTTTACAGTTTTAATTGAAATTCCAACTATTCTATGCCCGGAGGAATAAGATAATCGGTACGGTTTAATACGTTTTAGTCACAATCCTAATGTTATTGGATAGCTATTAAATATTTAGTTTGGACATATGGTTAATTTGATAATAGGGTAATTGGTACATTTAATCTCAAAAGTAACAGATATCAGATACCGATTATTTTATTATAAAATAGATAACGAGTTTAATCCTAGTTTTATGAACATTAAACTCTTAAATTACATAAACAATACTCCGGAGATTTTGGGTCTTGGGTTCATTGGTTTGGGGGGGAGGGGGGTGCTACGTACTACAATACCGTCAATACCGATTCCGCGAGAGGTCTGGGATTTGAATCCCGCAAAAGCAATGTAACCACGACTTTTTTTTAATGGCATTAATGCCATTTATGATTTAAAATAAATTTTAATATCCTAGTGATCTCATGTCCTTGAGAGAGAAAAAAATACCACGAGCGTTTTCCAGCACACCCACTTTCGATTATATTAAAAAAGTTCATTTCTGAATTAAATCTCTAACTGAACCGGGAATTTAACCCGGATATGATGTTAGTCGCCATAATACAAACTTTGCCTAATTAGAGGCTACAATTGGTAAGATTGTAGAAAAAATCGTTTATCTAGACGCTAGTTCAAGGTCTACTTAGTATTGAACTAAATAATAATTGTGATTGTTGGAAGCTTTACAAAAACTGCCTATTTTAATCTTCACTAATGCCAACCCCGGACCCACCCCTTACCCCCGAAATTATTCTAAAACGCCTATTGTAGTCAAAGTAGTTTTGACTGCCCTGTAATTTGGCTACCATTTTCACTGAGGTCAACATCAAAATACTAAATAACATAATTTGTAATTAAGATCAATGAATTCGGGTCATTTGATTATTTTTTCCTGTGCCGAGAAAAAAGGCAGCCACATTAATTTTCGTCCTGGTCCGGCCTTTCTGTAGTCGGGGAAAATACCTGAATTTATTTACTACTGTAACATTCGTTAATTACAGAAAATGTTTTTGTTAGTGACCCAAATTAATTGCTCTTGAGTGGAATAAGTAACAACTGTCACAGTCTCTAAATAAGAAACTAACGTCGTTCTGTAGTGCACAGTAATGGATTTTTGCCAGGGGCTTTTCTAAACGCACCCAGACTCAAGCTTATATATTTTCCGATTTGATCCAACCCAGGAACCGAACTACCACTACACCAAACGGGTGATTCTTTCATCACTTCACCTATTTTCTTTATAATGAAAGAATGTGTCGACTTACCCCCGACTCCTGTCCCATTGTCCAGCTCACCCATAAAAAGTGATTAGATTCCCATTTAGTCCCGGATTGTTCCTACAGGCCACTATCAATCACCCGGTGTGGGATCAGCCTAATTATAGGGATTAGGGTGCCGGCCTGACCAGGTAATAGGTTCGAAGCTGCGCTGGGCCCTTTTTGTGCGCCTAAAACGGTAAGACGTTTGGTTATTAAAGAGGTTTTAATCGGAGGTTTTGTTTTTTGGGTTGGTTTATGGTTTGAGCATTTAAATCATGAATGTGTATCTTAAATTACTTTATTCTATTTTAATAATTAAAACTCAAACTTAAGTTAAGTACCAAAATATTGATTCTAAAAGATAGGTAATTTGATTAAAAAAGTAAATTATAAAGTAGCAAAATTTTATCCATTTTTAATATGAACTGGGTAAGTCATATCAAAAAGTTTTAATAATTGTCGTAATTAACGACCCGATTAAAGCAGTATTGTGTTCCTTTTCTCAATTGGCTTTCATCTGGTTGTGCTGCAAAGTAAAAAAAAAACCTTGCCTGGTAATTCGTAACATGTCAATGGTATGGTGCATATTATTTTTTATTATAATTGTTAAACGATAACTTTAGAACGCTCAAAACACGTTAGAAAAGAACAACAGTTGACTGCTTAAAATTCAATAACAGTCACTTAATCGATTAAGTAGCGTTTTAAAAGCACCCTTCCTTTATACCAAAGCCAAATCAGCGATTTACACGCATAAAGTCTTTGCCTAAAACTAAACCACGGAAAAAAACATTTAATCGGAGGCAAGGGAACTGTTATTTTGCGGTCACTATATTTACCGTGAACACACCTTGACGGGAGTCAGTTAATTAAACAAAAAAGTTAAGAAAAGGCTGAGAAAACTTCAGTAAGTGGGAATTGGAACGTACGAAATGAGTGTTCAGTATAAGTTATGGTAATTTTACTATCCCAAACCTTGCTTCGGTAATTAAATTCCTTATTGAAATTTCAAAAATGTAAAGCATAATGATTTGTTTGAGTTTCTTTAACCTTTACCATCCCACGGCTGGGCGATGGTCTCACCTAAAATCATGCACCGATTTTGGTAAAGCACCAAAGTTCCCTACGCAGAAAGAGTAATCAAATTTTCATTATTTGACTATTAAGAACTTAAATCACGATCGTCATTCCAGCCACAGGACGTCCACTGCTGAACATAGGCCTCCCCCAATGACTTCCGGATTGGCGAATTGTGCAGTGGCCTGCACCATGCAGCTTCCTTCAACCTTTGCCAGGTCGTCCGTTTACCTTGTTGGTGGGGAAAATATTCTTAGATATTTTATATGCACCGGGAAGCCTTATTGCCAATGGGGATTACCTAGTGGAGAAGTTGGGATAGCATTTACACAGCCGTGGGACAAACAACCCAAATAAAAAAATGTTTACAATAAATATTTACTATTAAATTTAATTAATTTATTCATAATCACAATATACATTGTGTTGAAATTAATAAATAAGATAAATTACAAACACTGAAACAATTTACAATACAAATGTCAAAAATAAAAATAATTAAAAATATCAACATACAAACATATTTAAATTGTTTCACACCGATTCCTTTTCAGATAGAGGATCCCTAAAAGACAGGAAAAAAGGATAATGTTCCTTCTAAGCGCCTACAACGTGGCATTACACGATATTAATTGGGCGTAAACTTGGGTTCGCCTTCTGATTTTGGTTTAATTTAGTTGATTACTCCCGTTGAACGGCAGTTTAATTTGCTTAGAATTGTCTATGGAGAGATGGAATGTCAGCAATTTGTTGCCAATTGGACAGATAATATACAAATAATATCGAGAATATACCAATATACGCACCATACTATTATTTAGGCCATTGAACGCACATTTCGTGATACTTAGTAGGTACCTATGACTTGACCGATCTTGTCAACTTTCCCTCCTATTCTATTCTAATTCAAAACGACGTTGCTCAAAGAAATCGCTTCTAGCTGTGACCTGAGACACCACCAAAATTTTTCGATCCTAAGTGTTCCCTATTTTTTTGTGGTGTGCATCTTTGAGTACCTACTTATTTTAAAAAAACCTTACTAAACGATGAGCTAGATTTTGATATTAAGTAACCTTTAGGATGAAGTATCTAGCTGTATTAGAAGACGTCACAATAATGTTTAGTATTTCTTTAGATGGATAACCGCAGCTGCATCTAATTTATTCCATTTTTAGATCATTTGTTGCTGCATGTTGTTTAACTAAAAATCATAAAAACGTCTAATCCAAAAATATTGAGCCCGTCAGCCTCACCCCTGTCAATAGTCATTATAAAGAGCCAAAAATAATGATGACAAAACACCAACGACAGGCGGCTAGTTAAACGAAAGCTTTCATATCCCCCAACCAAAATAGACGGCAAATTGACAGATGACAAATATGGACGTTAACACTACGGTCACGGCATACCAAAAACCAATATACGTTGACCCTTTACAATACAACAATAAGCCCCTCTAAGACTCTAAAGCCAAAGAAACAAAAGAGGGCGGAAGATCAAAAATACATGGTCGATGCCAGTAAATATTTCTACCGGCCTAAATGTGATAAAATACATCAAGACATTGTCGTTACAGCAAGATAGATGGGAGCCTGATGTTGGAACACATTCCTTTGGACAACAAGATTAGTACAGATGAATGTTTTGTATACAAACGCTTTGCTCTATTAAGTACTGTTGTCGAGTTCTACAGTGGCTTTAACGTAACAAGGCATTAAAGATATGTTTTGCGTCATCACTGCTTGGGGGGTCGACAGAAGCTATTTATTTGTGTTTATAACACTCTAAATTATACGAGATTTCACAAACTTAACTATCCATTAAGTCTGCAAGATTGCATATCAAAGATTTCAATTAAATCTAACAGTAATTTAGTGTTTAAAATTCGTAATCTTTTCTATTACTGTAAAAAAGTAAACAATTTTGCTCAAGTAAATTTTCGGGGTGAGTTTATCAGTTTTATTTTTATCCCGTGCTATTGTCCAGGAAAAAAGGAGTGTAGCAATATAAAGGCAGCAACAATTGAGACTAAGGGCAAAGAGGTCGACCCTTCTGGAGTGTATGGGTGTGGCGGGCTTAAATTTTCGCATTGACAGGCGAAACGGCCCTTAGGGACGTAGGGACGTGCTCTTAGTGCCTTTATTCGTTATGGTTAATGTGCCGAGTAGTTTACGAGGCACACTATTATTTGTGAGGGCCGAGAGTTAAGAGGTTAGGACTACACAGGTGCAATTATTGTTATTGTTTTGTAAGTAACAAAAGTAAATCTTTTGTGAAAGGAAATCCGCTAGGTAAGTTTAGGTTAGCTAATCTAGTAGAGCTACTTTAAGATATTAAAGTAAGAAATTATTGAAACGGATACTTTTGCACATAGTAATACATAAAGAAGTTGATTTGCCTTTCCATTTCCATGTAAATTATGTAACATAAAATAAATTATTCGTTTACAAACAAAGAGTAAACATTTACTAAAACAAATCAGTGTGAAAAATATCGTTTTCATCATTCTCAATCGAACTGAATTACAACAAATTTAACCCCCATTTATCTGCATAATGACACAAAGCGGCTGTTAACATTTGGGTCGTAGGCGCAGCAGATCTTAACTATTTGGATCACTAGGGTTTCATTTGAGGAAGGAAAAACGGATAACCTACAAAAATAAATTAGATACTTGCCGTAAAACTATAAACACCTTCACTTTTTATATGTGAATTTAAATATGCATTAAACTTAAAAGGAACAAAATATTGTAGTATTAAATTTTCATTTTTAAATATCTATCAACGTGACTATTTTCTAATTTGTATAGAAACAAACAAAAGAAATGCAACTTTTATATTTAAAAAATATTTACGTGACTATTATAGCGTTGTTCGGTGTTAGTAGTTCTAATGCTTTTTAGTATTGAATTACTTTAGAATCGAAAGGCCAATTAAGAAAATCTTTTCGTGTCCTATCCGCTCACACTTGACCACTCTTTAGATTGATATCGTTCCTCTATTGTCGTCTCCACCGTCATCTGGCGATCCAACATCAATCAACGCAGAACAAAATTACGTGTATTGTTCACCAGCCTTCTTACAAATGAGCCCCTTTGACGGGTCGGGTATTTTGACACTTGGCATTTTTGGCTCACGACTCACAAAACGATGGTGATTTGGTTTTGAACTTCATTATTTTGGTTCACCACTGATGTTTTTATGATACGTTTTGTGTATGTAAACCTGTAATTAAAGGTTTGATGACGCGGTTTGCTTAGTGGTTTACTTTAAAGGTCCCGGGTTCGTTTCCGAAAACGAACTCCTAAATTATGTAGTATCTAGGTGTTATGGAACACGCCTGACAAAAAATATTACGTTATATCTCGTAGCACGAGGATGTTAGTTATTTGCGACTATATATATTTATAGCGATCGATGTCACATGTAAGTTGTCAATTTACAACTTTAGTAGCCAATCTAGATTTACAAATAACATATAATAAGGCTTTGATTGGACCAAAGAAAATTACTTGACATACGATCTACCTACCAATATCAAAATTTCAGAACTGGGACAGAAAGATTAGAAACTGCAAAATAATTTTAAAAAATCTTGTGAAAAAATAATTTAAAACATATTTTATGACTGGCCGTCATAAAATATGTTTTAAAAGAAAATAAGTGAACACAGAATAAAATTACCACAGTATATTACGCTAGGTGGTCGCTAGGGTCACCGATCACGGTGTCCGGCTAACGATGCAGACGTCACGCGATCGCGCCGTGTGTAACGTTTTTGATTAAGTTTTAAAACGAGATGAAAAAAGTTTTAATTGAATAGAAGATCTATTACGAATAATATTATGAATATGTTGACAAGACTTAACAAGACTATGTTGTAAAAAAAAATTAATAAGGGTTTTTGCGATATCGCTGCCTGTACGGTATCTCATTTTAGGGATTGATTTGTAATCATGTCTTGCTTAAATTAAATGATGAAAATATAATTACATAACAAGTACAATCTTTTTAGGAACGATGAAAGTGAAAAGATATCCATTTATGTTATTCTAGTTCGCCCTGATTATACAAAACAGTATTTTTGTAATGTTTGTTACATTCCTGTGCATTATTTTTCACCCCATTCTGTAATAACAGAACTAATTCTCTAATCGATAGCCCGTATCGTGTCGAGAGGGCAGTAAGCAATATTGACGTGTTCATTAGCCCTTTGTCTTAGGGAGGCGAGAAAACCTCTTCGGTCACTCCTTTATTTTGTTTTTGGTCAATTTTTAGTGCTTACACTTACCAGTTACCACTCAAGCGGGGAGCTCGTGGGGGTATCAATTAATGTATAAGTATGAATCACTATTATACTAAAAATTATATTCTAAAAGTAGTCTTCTACAAAATAAATAGTGTTGTGTATATAAGGTCCGATTTTATTAGTGTTTATCCTGTTAACCTGTGACTCTATAGGTGAAAAGCAATCGTAAAAACCAATTTTCAAATGTGTACCATAAAAACTAAAAAAGTTAAAAATCAACAACATTGACTTCATATTGCATAAACTCGTCCTATCTTTGCTACGTTTAACCATCTGATTATCCGTCTTATTCCTTCCCCTTCCCCAGAGCGAGAAAGAGTTGAAGATAGGACGAGTTTATGCAATAAAGTCGATGTTGTTATTTTGTTTTTAGTTTTTACGATTGCTTTTCACCTATATAGTCACAGGTTAGCAGGATGAGCGCTTAAAAAATCGGACCTTGTATATGGTTATTAGTAAAATAGAAACTATATTTTGGGAAATAATCAATTACTCTATTAGTATGCAGGCTATCTTCTAGGAACGTACACATGTTAACTGCTTTAGGGTCTAATTGGGTGGTAATGAGAAGAAGTAGTGTAACGCCGTGTAGTTAAGCCACTTAAGTCTATTGATTTGTTTCATCAGCTATAGGTGAAAGTTACTTATATAAGTATCTAAGATATGAAAAATGATTGAGGTTTCACGAGAGTTGACAAAAAGGAGAACCTTCTCCTTTTCTGAAGTCGTTTGATGATAGTTAGGAATTACTCAAAATCGGAATTAATTATTTACTCATTCTTTCTAGAAATATACGGTAATAAAACCGTTATAATATTTATACATCTCAAACGCTCTCCGTAACCGTCAGGCCAACATTGCTCTAAATAAGCAATGCCTATTCGTTCATTACGCTTTTGTCTTGGGGGAGGGGCGGCGTTCATTTCGCGAATCATTTTTATAAAGTATTCTTTGATGTCAGAATGTCTCTGGGGAGTCGCCGCACTAGTGGAATTTTAACGCCTTTGACAAGATTATGTATAATAAAAAAAATGCTCGACCACATTTAAACCGTGGAGTTTGGAACCGTTCAAAAGTTTGTTTTTATTTCTGGTGTTTTTTTTTGAGTGCCAGAAAGTTCGTTTTTTACATTAAAAATAAAATGCTAACATCAAATGTCTGATTTCACCATACAATTTATATGCACACGTTAACATGGGCCAATTTCGGCTTGATATTCCATTTGCCTTACACCCTGTATTAAATTATGAACAGTTTTTTCAAAAACGTTTGTTTTTTTTTAGTTTTAGTAGACTGTGTTTACAATGCACTTACTTTTGAATAATAGTAATAACCAGTTTTAATACAAAATTCAGACAAAAAAATATATACCGTCGAATATAGAACAGGGCCCTAACCATGAACTGTTAATTCAATCACAAATCTGTCAAACATTATCATTTCTGTCAAGTTTTGTATGAAATGACGTACCAAAATTGACAGATTTGACAACTTTGAGATTGTTTTAAGAGTTCATGGTTATGACCCAGGCCTATGTTCAGCAGTGGACGTCCTGTGGCTGAAATGATGATGATGAATATAGAACCTCCTCCTTTTTGAAGTCGGTTAAACATACACAGAACGTCTTTTGAAATAAAATACTGAGTCTTCCCGAGATATTCCCAAAAACCCACACTAGAGTTCCCCTCTATGATTTACCGCGTCAATTTCTTCGGAAGTGGACAGTGGGCAATCTGATCAAACGTGTCATAAATAAGGCTAGCGTTTATCATGGCCGCAAATACAGCAATCACGATTTATGGCCGGGAAAATTGGGCGAAGTAAGCTATTAATAAGAGAAACTTTGTGCAGTGTTATGTCACGGTAAGTTTTTAGGGTTCCGTAGCTCAAAAGTTATAGTGAACCGTCAAGTTGAAATTAAAATAAAACTAACAGGTCTGCAATCTCTTGAAGTTGTAAAAACATCAACGCAATCAAAGAATGGCTGTTAATGCCGCATTTTTGGTGCTCGCAAGGGAATCAAAACATATAGGTTACTTTCCATTGACCTAAAATCATAAAATTTGGCATGAAATTATGTCTTACAGCACCGGTAAAAAGTTCGAAAACCATATATATTATGGTGTATATAATATATACATACGGTGAATACATCTCACACTTGCGATTTGCGGACGACATCGTCATCGTGGCCGAAACGTTGCAGGATCTACAATCCATGCTGAACGGCCTTGCTGATTCTTCTCAACGCATCGGTCTGCGGATGAACCTGGACAAAACCAAGGTTATGTTCAACGACCACATCATTCCGGAACCGATTGCAGTGCAAGGCAGTGATCTCGAGGTTGTTAAGGAATATGTCTACCTCGAGCAAATCTTGCAGTTGGGCAGAAACAACTTCGAGAGAGAGGCCAGTAGAAGAATACAGCTGGGCTGGGCAGCATATGGGAAATTACGTCGAGTATTTACGTCGCCCATTCCACAAAGTCTTAAGACGAAAGTTTTCAATCAGTGCGTCCTACCCGTCATGACATACGGAGCCGAAACGTGGACACTCACGATAGGGCTGGTCCACAGATTTAAAGTCGCTCAGCGAGATATGGAAAGGGCTATGCTCGGAGTTTCTCTGAGGGATCGGATCCGAAATGAGGTAATCCGACAGAAAACTAAAGTCATCGACATAGCCCATCGAATAAGCAAGCTGAAGTGGCAGTGGGCCGGCCATATTTGTCGCAGAACCGATAACCGCTGGGGTAAACGAGTTCTTGAGTGGAGACCGCGTGTCGGCAAGCGTAGTGTGGGACGCCCTCAGACTAGATGGAGTGACGATTTTCGCAAGGTTGCTGGCAGGAGCTAGATGAGAGTAGCCGTGGATCGTGCAGAGTGGCGTGCAATTGGAGAGGCCTATGTCCAGCAGTGGACTAGTGTGGGCTGATGATGATATATTATGTCCCTATATGGTATTAGAACAATGTCACACACAAAAACAAAAACAATAACAACTAGAAATAATAGAAATAGTCTTTATTTGCTTTAAAACTGTGTACAATATTAGATGTTGGCATGTCATAAAATTTTAAAATTATCAACAGTCTTATACCTTAATGTGTAGGCCATGCAAAATTATTAATTTAATAAAAAGGCAGTTACTTGAAATAATTTTTACAAAGTCATTTTTACATAATATTGTTCATTATAGTTCTGAATAGAATTTAGATTATTAGTTAGCACTAAAAATATTATTATAAGTCACAATTAATTGAAAATGACAGGTTTTTGATTAATTATTAATTATTGTTGTCGTAAATAAAGGCAGTACATTATAATGAATAAGTTTTCAATATTTTTACTTAGTACATGCATTCCTATATCCTAGGAAAAGGGATGAAAATGTATGCGACTCGATTTCCGCTAAGGACGAACTCACATACCTACCTATGAAAGTTAGTACGGAATCCCCGGTGCTCTAATAGATATCACACTAAACTTCATCGTTTTCAATCAGATGTCTGATTGTAGGAGGTATTCATACTTACTTGATTTATAAAGCGTATTTAATTAGTATCTATTGCCATTATAAAATAAAGCAATTATCATGTACTTAAACTAAGGAACATTCTTGTGTGCGCACGTGCGGTACGAGACTACTTTTGTTTCTTCTCATAGGTTCTTCCACACACAGACTCTTTACAAATTAAGTAGATCGACATTTCCATCCTTAAAGCTTATAGTGAAATACCCAGTTACTGCACCAATGATCCAAATGTGATAGCTAGGCTTGCCGTATTTCTATAACCGAAGCTATAGAATTAAGAATTCTTTTGATGTTACAACAAATTAGTTCTTGTAAATGAGACTGAGTTCCTGTTTCGAAACAATTACTAACGAAAATAAATTGTGATAAACCGATTGGTTTAAATTCAGAAGAATATTTTTTCGAACGAATAGAAAAATTTTCTATCTAGAAACAACGACAATAACTGGCCATTTGTCTGGAAGGATTTATTTATTTCTTTTTTATTTAAAAATGAATTAAATTTCATTATTGCTTCTCTGTACGGTTTTAACAATTTTACCATGAAAACACTAAAAAGCCACATCGCCATTTGAATAATATAATAACACCTTAATAGGCCATTACTTCAACGACGCTTCGTTTGCGATGTACAGTTCAACCATTCACAGCTTGACTCTTAAGTAGACGGTTTAAGGTTGAAAATGATGTGTTTTTGTGTTCCTAATTGTACTGTCGACAAAATTAACATAAAATAGCAGCGTCGGGGACAGTCGTTCCCAGAGACGCTCCGGTGACCAGGGACGAGACATTTTACTCCTGGGTTTTTATTCCTTATCGTACGGGTGGGTTGCACCGACACGTTGTTACGACTAGTTGAAAGGTTAAATGGGGTTTAACCATGATCTCTTTTATCAAAATTACTGACGTTGTTTTGTTTTTCTTGCACAGTGTTTAGCGTGCAAACAACATTGCTTTAGATAGTACTATTTCATTACATGTTTAGGGCTCTGGTCGTACAAAAATGTGAATTTAAGTTCTGGCCACAAACACTGAAACAGCACATGCTAATCATAATATCTTTATGTCATGCTATCGTAACTGTAAACTGTGAGTTATAATGAACCCCTTGTTTCCTTAAAAACACTTTGCTGACGTGGGTGTATGGCGTGTTATAACAGACGTATATATAAAAACTTTATGTTAACCGACACTGTCTTGCCATTTAATCTCCGATTAACCCAAACCCAAGTTTAACCCACCGCAGCCGGGCCGCATTTTAATTAAATAAAATCAGGTGAGCTGAACTAATGAATTCAGTTGTCGGCGACACACTAATCACAATGTAATTGTGCGGCCGTTTTAATGCTAATATAAGCCGTGGTCACCGTACCTTGGTTTCTTGGGGTGCGGTGTGAGCGACCTTTTCTTAGGCGTCAATTATGGCCCACTTGTATGAGGGGGATATTATTTGTTGCACGTAGGTTTTACTTTGCATTGAGCTTATATCCTAGAACCCAATCACATTACAATTACAAAACTGGACTTCAGTTTTGCCTAGGTCTGGGTTTAAACTTAATTTTATCTCTAGCTTCATATAAACGAAGGAAGGACATAGATTGAGCCTAACAGTATGATTATTTAAAATCTGAGAAGAAAGTTCTGCTAAGGTCATATTCAAGTAAAAGTCTATAGAAATAAATAAATAGTTAAAAGTAGTTATTATATTTGAATTTTCTAGATCGTGCTATGTATGTAAGTAGGTAATATTTAAATTAAAAATTTATCATCGTAAGTTATCTCATTTTCCTTTTCTTGACAGTAATACAATGCAACCCAATCTCAGGTAAACTACGTCGCACAATCAAAAATCAACTTCACTGAAATCAAATGCAACTCAATCGCCCAGAGCAATACGTAATGATGAAAACATGACACATATCTTTGTCCCACGGTGTCATCGGACAAATTGAAGCAATGTCACAGCTAGCCTGGGGCAGGATGAACCATCATCATTCTATGCCAGGGTTAGAGGTCAGCTGCCGACCGGGCCTATATGACGCAAGTGCGGGCTAGAGAATGTTTAGAAAGCCCAGTTATACACACGCGATATTATTGACAATGAGAGCGATCTAAATTAGCTAGACACAGTGTGGATTCTTGTCAAAAAAGTTATTTTCGGAATTTTGTAGGGTTCCGTACCTAAAAAGGAAAAAACGGAACCCTTATACGTCGTACGTCCGTTTGTCTGTCAAAACCCTTTATCTTAGGAACGCGTAAAGGTATCAAGTGGAAATTAAAATAAATTAAATTAAAGTATCCAGGTCTACGGTCTCTTGAAGCTGCGAAAAATCAAGCTTCTAAGTTAATGTTTTAAAAAGATACGGGATTATGCCGCAAAAAAATCGCATCGAATCGGATAGGTTCTAAGACACAATTAACAAAAAACTATTACTTATTTATTTACCAACCAATATCTAAGTTTCGACATTGGGATGGGTGACACCTCCAAATCCACTTAGCTCTACACACAACATATCACAAAATGATAAATGAAGAAATCGGTAATCGATTGGAAAAAAAGTTAATCAGATGTTTGATCGATTTTTGAGTCGGCCAAACTAAGTGTTTACTTGCCCTGGACGGGTATGAATCAATGCATAGATATTGAATTTGATTTGTGATAAATATTTAAATCGTACATTATACCAGTACAGTTAGATCAGGTGTAACTTGAAAAACGATTCTAAATTGATTCAAACATCGACACACACAGATGTATATATTGGACAACATCACATACATCGCTCTGATCCTAAGGTAAGTAGCTAAAGCACTTGTGTTATAGAAATCAGAAACAACGATGGTACCACAACCCCCAGACCCGAGCCAATATAGAAAAGTTCGTTTTCTACATTGACCCGACCGGGGATCGAACCCGAAACCTCAGATATGGCGGCGCCATTTAAAGTCCGGCGTGCTCGCCTCTCGGCTACGGAGGTCGTCCCTTTATATATCTAGCCATCTCCCATACATCTAACCCCTAAATAAGCAAAGCTTGTTATGGCGTCTGGATAACGGATAAACGTATTTTAATTTTAATCATAATAACATTTACATCCATAACTTAGATAGGTACAATATTCACATTTTTATACACAGTTTTTTGGTATTCGAACCCGCAACCGGCTAGCCGTGATCCGGAGCGCGATACACTGTCCAAATGGGGTAACTCGAGGACAAAAATGATTTATAGAACTTCCGAAAACTATAACACTTGAAATACTTCTCTAAATTAAAATCACCCATAAAACACAATCAAACTGCTGACCAGTGGAGTAACGCGACAGCTTTGCTGATCAGTACAGTTCAAGATTTGTAAGTACGTAAAAAAAACAATTTCTTACAATTAAGAGACGTTTCTAGTAGTGTGAGTTGTTGTACGTATACGTACGTAGTTGCCTATGCTTTAGGTCAGTGTTCTGCAAACTTTTTGAGTTCAAGGTTTATCTAGAAAAACTAATTTTTTTGGAGGTACACCACAAGCAAAACGATTTACATAGTATATAATTATGTGTAAATTATATTTCTTACTCTTACTTACTTACTAAAAATAATTTTATAAGATAACTTCATTTTTTCGAGGCACACCAACTAATGACGACGGTACACCAGTGTGCCGCGGAAAGGTGATGTTGTACATAGTTGATTAGCTTTTGAGTGAAGTATTGGTGTGTGACTATTCATTCCCCTTTCTTCCTTATCTACTTAGACGAAGACTCGGGCTGAAGATAGTAGGTAGTCCATCAAATCTAATCTTCTGTCTAAATAAACGGAGACCGTTACTGACTGATCTATCAACGCACAACTTAAACCACTGAGCCGATTGCGCTGAAATTAGGTACACATATAGTTTGACGTGAGCGTGAAATTATATTCCAAAACTCACCCCTTAAAGAGGTAAAACGGGGGTGGAGCACCAAGATCGCGAGTTTAATCCTTTAACTAAATAAGGAAATACCTGTTTCAAGGTTTAGGACAACATTTTTGTAGTTTTTTTTTGTTTACTGAGTTTTATTCATTCACTAAAAATCTAATGTGGCGCAAAAGCTAATGATTTATAAAATGGAACAGCTCCAACATTACAGCAGAAAAATGATAACAGCCTATTAAATATCTATTGGGATGCAAAGAAAATAAACACAATGAAGTCTTTAATATCTTTAGCATCGAATGTTTTATCTCACGATTACTTACTATCCTTAATCCTCTTCATCATTAAAGGGCCACCGCTCGCATAGGAGTAAAAATGTTTTACGGGCATGTAGATGATTAGTTCGCAGGTTTGTTACTGGGCACAGTTAACATTTAACTCTTTTGCAGTATGTTGCAGTATTCCAACTTCTGACAAACGCCAAAATACACGTAACATAACCCTACAACAAGACGATCATAGTTCAAATAAATTTTCGGAAGCGATGTCACCTTTCAGGTAGGGCATGCATCCCGGAATTCCGAAATTTCGTTACTCCGGAATTTCGAATAGGTTTTTTCCAATATTTCAATTCCGGAACCGAACTACAATACCGGAACCAATATCGTATTCCAAAAAGCATCAAAATAGGTTGTCCGATTTCAAAATGCGCGCCTCGAACGTACTATTCGCGCAGCTTAAGCACAAGGTCAAGCCTGCGCCCCTCTCTCCCCTCTTAGTTGGCTCTTAATCAGAAGAGTCTCTATGACATTATTGGTCACTGATCCTGCCAACTTATACGTAAAATGCAGCGCAAACATCGCATGTAGAATGTATCAAGTTTTTTTATGTCTCCCTAATATAGACACCAGGGCCCTAACCATGAACTGTTAAAACAATCACAAATCTGTCAAACATTATCATTTCTGTCAAATTTTGTATGAAATGACGTACCAAAATTGACAGATTTGACAACTTTGAGATTGTTTTAAGAGTTCATGGTTAGGGGGCAGGTCTCTGCAGCGTATAGGTATAGGGAGATCCATTGCCTTGTATACAGATCTGAGACTGTCTGCCATTATGCAGACATCGTCGGCATAGAGGATTTCAAGTAGGGTAGGGTGGTGTAAGTTCGCGCAATTTGAAATTAGAGGCTCATAGAATAAAAAGTATGTTAGCTATAATAACGAAACCTTTTATTTATAATCACTAGTTATTTGGCAACAAATCAACATAATTATATTAAACAAAACAAAAAAACGTTCTTCGTATTTAAATAAAAATTAACAATTGGGAATTGCGCAATCTTACATATCCTGGTGTGTAAGATTGCGCGTTGAGATCGGTAAGATTTCGAAATTGCAGAAATTGCATATTAATTGCACAAATCGCAAATAAAAGCCCTAGAACCGATGTAATCCGAGCATTCCTCATGCCACCACTCCCGACAGGAGCTACACTCAATCCAAACTTCTTTTATTGGTTCTTCATATTTTTCTTTACATCCTCCATATTCCCACAGTTTATTATTTTGGTTTATTATTTCTTAGTTTTTTATTTAATTATATCGTACTTGCCGGTTAAATGAAGAGTATTGTTATACAAACATATTAGAGAAATACTAAAATTGTAACAATTTTTATATCAGTATCACTTTCATTTTGTTGAAAAATAAGATCATATGTGCTCAAAAACTTTAAACTTACGTAATTGTTGCGTTTTTCAAGGAAATCCAAATATGTTTCGGGAGTACAGAAACGGTCTGTCAGCAATCAAAACACAACTGAAGTTAGCTACAAACTTCACGTAGTTGTCCTGTTAAGACCTGTGCGCAATCTTACCGCCCGCGCAATCTTACACCACCCTACCCTACGGAGGTCTTTTCTAATTTGTTTTTTGCCCTGAAACGAGTGATATTAAATACTAAAATATTATCTGATCGTACATTGAGCTTGATGCCTGCATTATATGTTTTTAGTGCGTCGGCCATTACCGCGAAAAAGTACAGGGCAAACGGGGTTGGGGTTATGACATGACACATCCTTGCTTTACATCACTCGTTACCGTAAAGGAGTCCGAAAATTCGTTGTTATGCTGAACCTTAGCTGACATGATATTATGGAACTGTCTGATCAGATTTACGAATTTTGTGGGACTAACAGCTTTTTCCAGAATCAGCCAGAGGGCAGAGCGAGAAACACGGTCGAAAGCTTTTTCGTGATCGATAAAACACATGAAAAGAGGGTGGTTTTGTTCGAGAAGCTTTTCCTGTATATGCCTAACTAAGAATAAAGCGTCTATAGTTCCCCTGATTGGCCTGAAGCCACATTGCTCTCCGGCAGAATTTCTTCAGCAAGGATGCTCAGACGGGTGTTGATGATGTAGGCCAGTATTTTGCCAGCCACGGAAAGAAGCGAGATCCCCCTGTACGAGCTGCAGTCAGCTACGTCTCCTTTGCCTTTATAGAGTTTGCATAAAGAGGCGTCCTTCCATCCTTGTGGCACAATCTCTATTTCCCAGATCTATAATATCAGGTCGAATAGCCTGCTGCGAAAGTTTGGTCCACTATACTTGTATATTTCCGCTGGTAAGCCGTCAGCGCCTGATGTTTTGGCATATTTAAGTTTCTTGATGGCCTTTATGAATTACTCATGGGTGGGCCATCGGGATCTGCAAGTTTCTCTTCTACGGGCCGATCTTCAAAAGTCTGGATGTAGGGTTGATCAGTTTGTGTGATCGTGTTATTGAGAACTTCGCTAATGTGTTCCGCCCAGCGAGAAAGTACTTTACTCTGTTCCGTGAGGCGATCATCTCGATTGCGCGAATAGATAGGAGCATTAGAATAGTTTGTTACGGGATTGCTACCATGTACCTTATTTTTGAGTTCCCGATATTTCGGCACTGTTTCAAGCGCCATGATCACGGAGTAACTGAAGATCTTGCGGGTAAGTTGTTAAGGGCAAACATATCGGTCTACCCTCTTTCGCTGTCTTTTATTGCACGCGTCGGTACCATTGTCTACAAACTCACTATTTTCTCGCACCTGTTCTCGACACACAACACTAACAGTATCTGACCGCGAAAAAGCAGTTTGTTGTTTTTCCGGTTTTTGCACATACGAATCACTGGATTCCAGACACTTGACAATTTAAACCCATCCTCGCGATTGAAATTTTTGTACTTTGTAATTTCAATCGCTTCCCTGACCATTCTTGGTATGTAGTGGCGTTCTGTCGCAATGATCTGAGGGTTGTGAAACTCAATCCAGTGATTTAGACCTGATTCCAACAAATGTTCCGCGATTGCCGATTTCTGTTTGTCGTTGTTTTTGACCGCTTTTATGTGTTCCTTCATTCGGCACGCTATGGTACGTTTTGTTTGGCCGATATATGAACTGCCACAGCTGCAGTCAATCTTATAGACACCCGGTTTCTCCATTGGGAAACTGTTTTTTGGAGATCGTAGACATTGTGTTACTTTTCTTAATGGAGTGAAGACAGTATTAAGTGAGTATTTATGAAGTAAGTCAGATCATTGCGACAGAACGCCACTACATACCAAGAATGGTCAGGGAAGCGATTGAAATTACAAAGTACAAAAATTTCAATCGCGAGGATGGGTTTAAATTGTCAAGTGTCTGGAATCCAGTGATTCGTATGTGCAAAAACCGGAAAAAACAACAAACTGCTTTTTCGCGGTCAGATACTGTCAGTGTTGTGTGTCGAGAACAGGTGCGAGAAAATAGTGAGTTTGTAGACAATGGTACCGACGCGTGCAATAAAAGACAGCGAAAGAGGGTAGACCGATATGTTTGCCCTTAACAACTTACCCGCAAGATCTTCAGTTACTCCGTGATCATGGCGCTTGCAACAGTGCCGAAATATCGGGAACTCAAAAATAAGGTACATGATAGCAATCCCGTAACAAACTATTCTAATGTTAGTGACCATGAAAGTTTAAAACAATATATAGATAGAAGCAATTTTCCTGGTTCGTGATCTAAATACAGCCTGAATGCCTTCAAAGAATCTAACAGTTTGACTGGAGTCGGCGAGTTGCTGTAATTCCGCCTGTTTCTTTGACCACCAAAGGTCTTTTAGCTCACGCGCTTTGTTTCGGAATTGTAGATGCAGTAATCTATGGTCAGCCCCGGGATGTCACAAGGCGAGTCTCTGCTCATCTGCAAGCTTTCGGATTTCTGCCTCCGAACAATCGAACCAGTCCTGGTTTTTCTTCGGCAGTTTTCCTATGACTTGTTTGGTGTATTGGGAAAGTTTCGCTGAGTACAGTTGCCAAGTTTCATGTATGGCTACATCAGGTATGTCAAAGGGCTCGGCGCCAAACTCATTATCCAGGGCGTCGCATAGATCTTTTGAGTGAGTCAGTTTAGTGATGCTAGCTTTGGCCTATATAAAATCTACAGACTATTTCTTACCAATTCCGGAACCAGTTCCAGAATTCCGGAATCGTGTGCCCAATATCGTAGATCAGTTCCGGAGTTGAAAACTATCCGATATTGCAAGCCCTACTTTCAGGAACTTGTTTCTAAGTGACGTGCTTATTTGTATGTAAAACAATAAGCCAAGCTTGTTCCAGTAACTCATCATTAGAAGCCCCTGGAAATCCACTGGATAGGCCTCATAAAATCCAGTCATTCTGATCAGGTTGTCAGTCCACCGAATAGGTCTGCCCACGCTTCATCTTCCAGTTTGTGCTCGCCACTCGAGAACTTTTTTACCACCGGTTGTCAGTTACTTCTTTTGCTATATGTATTTCAGAAACCTATCAGTTTAAAAACTTGCGTCCAATAAAATGTCAGGTTTAGTTGAGCTACTGCTAACAATATTACCTGCGTTAGTGGGCCAGCCACAATGTATGGGGAATTTACGGCATATTTGTAATGGGAAGTATACACAAGAGGGGATTGTTAACATATCACGTTAGCAATCTACACCTTTTTTATTTGAGTTGCAAGAAAGAAGACAAGTGATTTAGCAATGATCGCCAAAAGGTAGATGTAGTCCAGTATCGGTCTCAGTGGCGGGCGTTGATAGATGACGTTAGCTGATTATTAAGTAAAGGAACAGTTGTATACTTTTATTGCACACAAACAGTAGAGAAAAAATACAATAAGAATTGTACAATTTAGGCGTTCTTATTGCTAGAAGTGGTCTCTTCCAGACAACCTTCAGGTAGACACAATTTAAAATGTTTCACATACAGTAAAAATGTTGAATTTATGGAAATAATTTACCGAATTTACTGAAATTATTTACCGAAACGAACCGAACCGATTTTATATACCGGTCAAATAATTGTTTTTTTCAGCAAAAAAAGCACATTACAAGCTACTTACCTTAGTACAGCTCTGGTAGATGCTCAGACATAAGGAGAAATTACCAATAAATTAGGATCTTCTTATTACACTTTCATATATACCTAGCTAGCAATGTGCACACATCCTTACACTTTGATCGGCATAACATGAAGTTTTTATCAATACAGCGGCATCGTTAGCGAGTGTCGTCAATTTTACGATACTCACTAACAGCATACTACCCGCCTGTTTTATGGTATAAGCTAGTAAACAAAATAGTTTGCCAGCATCTATTTAAGTTTTCTTGTTGAGTAGGCACTTGATAGAGACTATTACACGTTTTACATAGTTCAATTATTCATAAACGAGGACGATGTTTTGTATGGAAACAATGTTTTTAGTTCTCTTTTACTACTGATATTAGTTAAAAAATTGCGTACGTGAACTGGCGTCTTTGTGGCTAGGGTATACTACGCTGAATGAATTTGAGAGCTGATAATTCAAAGTCTAGCAGTAAACTATTACGCGCCAATTTTAAAGTTATATTTTACCTATTGTCGAATTTCACAAGTATCACTGAGTAATACATTCACACAGGACAGATAGATTTTTAAATTAACATAGCCGTTTAAATAAATAAATCTTTATTTTTTAATTCATCATCATTGTATTGACAAAACTTTCTATTTTCTATTCGAAAGATCACCATGTTTTTTTGAGCTGTCAAAACTCAAAAATTGTTGGACAATAAATTACTGTTTCGCGATGATCATGCAACAAATCAATCAAAACGAGTCAAATCATTGGCGTGTGTCTATTTATATCCGGCTTATGGAGATAAAGCATAAATTATACATAAACTGGTTGCGAAGTGTATAATTTATCTCAAGATAAATTGTTGTTAGATAACTAGAATAAACAAGAAGAATATGGCCAACAAGGGGGTTTTTGCAGGCAACATATTTTTTTTGGGTTGCATAAGATTCTATCGTTTGTATACTTATACTAATTGTTAATAGGTTTAACATTTTTTAAATTTAATTTAGAAAATAACGTTTTCTGAAATTCCGCTCCCGGAAACCTTTGCGTGCAACGCGAATTCCCTGCCCCAATTTTGTCGTCAAATGCCTCTTCCTTCCATGTCTCTTCTTCACGTCAAGACAAGTGTTATTGGTGGTAACATTTTATTTCACTCTGTAAAATGCATGAACAAAAGAGTTAACCCTGCGACTACAATCCACCGTTGGTGTAGCGTGACGACTGACGGCCGGTTAGGTAACTACCAGCGACAAAACCTCGTGGTCTACAAACAAAATACTGCAGTGTGTTGTCGTCAACACACAGAGTATTGTTTTTAACATATTTCACCCTGTATAAATGCACGAACCAGAGTCCACTCTGCGACTGTAGCACCAGCACTGGTGTAGCTAGCATGGCGACTGACGGCCAGTTAGGTAACCTCCAGCGTCAAAACTACGACAACACACTTAAGTACACTGACAATTTATTTCACTCTGTTTTAATGTACTAACAGAAGAGTCAACCCTGCGACTACGGTCCACCGCTAGTGTAGCGTGACGACTGACGGTAGCTTCCAGCGTCAAGACCACGACATCACAGTGCAGTATTGTTTGTAAAATTTTATTTCACTCTGTTTGTATGTACGAACAAAAGAGCAGGTTGACCCTGCGACAGCGGTTCCAGCACTAGTGTAGCATGACGACTAACGGAGGTAACTTCCAGCGTCAAAACCTGGTGGTCTATAAACAAACAACACACACAGATGTCATTGTCGTCAACACACACAGTATTGTTTTTAACATCCAACGCTGGTGTAGCGTGGCGACTGACGACCGGTAAGGTAACTTCCAGCGACAAAACCTGGTAGTTTACAAACAAAATACTGCAGTGTGTTTTCGTCAACGCAGTATTGTTTGTAACATATTTCACCCTGTATAAATGTACGAACAAAAGAGTGAACCCTGCGATCGCGCCCACCTCTGGTGTAGCGTGACGATTCGGACGGTTAGGTAATATCCAGTTCCTTCCTCGTTGCCGGTATCGGTCGATCGTCCTTCCTCATTGCGAAAGTACGGGCAGCGGGGCATGACCTCATTTCTTGTGTTATACCGTCCAGGAGGTGGATTTTTGAAATATTCTGATTTCAATTTGCATACGGATTCCCAGGAATTATATGCATTTTCCTAGGAATTTTTATTTGTCTTATGATCTCGTATGCGAATTAGAATCCTAATACTACAGAACTATGGTACTGCGTTTTTTTTTAAATTTGATAGAAATAAGTATTTCCACAATCACACCAATTTATCTAGTCCCAAACTAAGCAAACCTTGCACTATGGCGACCATGGACCACGATCCATGTTTTAGGTACGAATGCTCGTGCTAGTCACACAACTCTTGTGGGATTTGAATCCACAACCGCCAGGTGCGCACTATTCGAAGACAAAACACAGACTGCAGTTTATGTTCACAGAAAGTTTTTGTATTTTTCTGAATCTCTATCTTTTTAGGGTTCCGTACCCAAAGGGTAAAACGGGAAATTATTACTAAGGCTCCCCTGTCCGTCCGTCTGTCTGTCCGTCTGTGCATCTGTTCGTTTGTCACCAGGCTATATCTCATTAACCGTGCTAGAAAGTTGAAATTTTCACAGATGTATTTCTGTTGCCGCTATAACAACAAATACTAAAAAACAGAATACAATAAACATTTAAAGGGGCTCCCATATAACGAACGTAATTTTTTTGCCGTTTTTATAGAAAATGGTACGGAACCCTTCGTGCGCGAGTCTGACTCGCACTTGGTCGGTTTTTTTACATGTTACCTTATCTAACGAATTTACTTTATTTATATTGGCGACCGAAATACGTTTGACTTTAGTCTCGCCTGATGGTAAGTAATAGGTAAATAAATTCATTAATTGAATGACTGATCTTAGTTTGTATTTGTTTGTTCAAATTGTGCATTTTGCATAGGAACTTATCACTAAATATGATATTGCTCTCATAATTTCTGGGCACTAATGAACAATCGTTTGTCCTTCCTAACAGCGAAAGTGAAACAGGACCTCATTTTTAAGATATTCGGCCTTAAAATATTTTGTGATATTCGCAAATGTCGCTTCCGTTTCATTATTACGTCGGAATTACACACAGCTATTAAGATTTCATTTAATTATAATTATTGTTTTTCCTGTATTTTACTGGTTTATGAAAAACGGTGGATTTTTTTTAGTTTACTTGAGATGGTTACGTTAACGTTTAATAAACAAGAGTCTGATACATCTATTGTGACTGACAACCTGGGAAAGACGGAATATCTTGTAAGCGGATTCCCTGATCAAATGGCGGATTCTTTTTCCAAATAAAAGATCATTTCATTAATTTCTTTTTTTTAACCAAAGTAAAAAAGTTTTATATCCTGAATTTGAAAAACTAGGAACGCCTAAGTTTCTCTTGAAAACCTTCACATAACAAAAAAATACTAAAACTTTGGCTATCTATACAACCTGTTCGGCCTAATGATCGGTTTAGTATGTAAGACCCTGCATTATTTTTTATATTTCGGTCCATATTTTTTGGTGAAGTGATTTACTTTCATCAACATATCCTATCCTGAAATATGTCTGAGCATATAATATTTTATAATAACCATTTGTGGCTGATTTACTTGCTTCAATTATTATTCAATATGTAGACAAATTTAACAACATTTTGTTAAAATCTGATGTTGTAATCACAAATTAATGTGACATCCGATTGATTTACATAGTTCCTTCCGCGACAAAAACACACTGACCATAGGGTAAGTGAACTGTGTGTGGTCACCAACCGCGCAGTCCATGTCTTACTGACCGGTGCCGCGGTGATAAGAAGTAAGAACATATTTCTTTGCTGTGGTGAGCGAGTATCACTTTTTCTATTGCACGCCATAGGCCGACGGCATTTGGTTCGTCAATGGGACGAAGAACAGGGACAGATGGAGTCGATGTCGTAAATAATATTACATCACTAATAGTTTAACGCTTTCGAAGAGGTAAATAATATTACATTACTAATAGTGATGTAATATTATTTACCTCTTCGAAAAGCGTAAAACTTTTCGTTATTTAAATATCTAAGCTCGCGTCGCGCACACGTGTTATTCATTGTATATGTTAAGCTTCAGCATTTTGGCTTTTATTTGTTACTCCGTACCATTAAACAAATTATTATGTTGTGGTAAGGTTATAACATTTTACATTTTGTGGAAAAATTACAGCCTAATTATGGGTTACAAAGATAGATAAGGTTACAATATGCCTTCTATAAACCTAATTTACTTTAAATCAAAGATCTGACTCTATTCAATAAAAAAAAAAGCTTACTCCTTTACAGGTTACTGACCTTGACAAAATATGTCAATACATTTTTTTGTCAGTAGATTAAAAAGTAGAATCAATTGAATACGTTATATAATATCCAATGATAATATATAATGTCGTAAGAGGTGACTACAGGAGAACCGCCACAAGAAGACGGGCAGCAGCGTCTCCTTTCCACCATTGGCCAAACTACGATCGCCAACCCGCCTGCCAAGCGTCCCGATTATGGCAAAATCCTCCTTTTGGAGAGGCCTGTGTCCAGCAGTGGACTAATATAGACTGGTGATGATGATGATGAATATATAATGTATTCAATTGATTCTACTTTATCAAATATGTGTTAATATCCATTTTCAGGCATACCGGGGAGATCTGAATTTAAATCCAGAGCTTTTCAAAACAAAAGTTACAGTGCGACTCTACGACACCCCTGTTCCAAGTCAGGGGCCATCCGCTGGAGATTGTGCAAGTGTTTTCTGTGACCACAGACCGAGACATATACATATTTATGAGGTGACTTTAATATACAATTTCTATGTATTATCTCTTCGTGTAATGCAGGAAGTGGGAGCATTTGATGATTGTCTTAACGGACGCCCGTTGATTTGGTCATATCGCGATTGTACGCTGTCATTGTCATTTTAGGGTTCCGTGGATGTTACAATAATAATAAATATCTTTGTTTGGAAACATCTAACAATTACTTAATTAATGTTAGGCCTACAAAATAGTTGCGCGCCACCTGCACCTGCGGTCATGCAGTACAAATTACTTCATAGTAGACCACAAATAAATATAAAACAGCAGAGTAGCGCACAGATTCGCTAGACTTGTACCACAGAATTTAATAAGTTAAATAGTAAAGTAACGCAGACGTCGCAGTGCTGTCAATAGCTGGTGCCAAACTGCTGAGTACTGACGAGTCAAAGACTATTGATAGTTCCTAAACAAAAAACAATTTAAACTATTCAAAGACTTCCAATCTATTGAAGTGTAGGGGTTTTATCTCAACAAATAGTCCAGTTACAATAGTACTTTAGCTTAATATTAACTGCGGGGTAACCATGAACGCTTAAAACAATCTCAAATCTGTCAAATCTTGTCAAATATGTCAAATTTCACAAAATTGACAGATTTGAGATTGTTTTAAGAGTTCATGGTTTTGGTTACCCCCCTGTGCTAGTACGCACGCTAGATCCATCCTACTACTCGTAATATTATAAATGCGAAAGTTTGTGAGTGTGGATGAAGGTATGTTACTCTTTCACGCAAGAACTGCTAAATGGATTTGGATGAAATTTGGCACACATAAATGATTTGGATTAACTTAGAGGATACAATATATAATTGTTATAGAAGTGCAAATTTAATAATATGTAGTAAGTACCGATGATCTATTGTATTGCTTGATTTGTATTTTGTAACCGTGCCAAAGAATAAATAAATAATTTTATCCCAGTTATATGTTCCCGTGGGATAAATTGGAATAAGTCACGGGCAACAGCTATAGACTGATCACAAGAGTAGGGCTCGATATTTCACGCACTGTAATTCGCACTTATCTAATATTTTTTTGTTTACAGTCTGTCCATCAGATCCAATAATAAAGTCGGTCCGTTCGTTGAAATGTTTAGACTGGCGAATGTCCTATTGACCATTGTGTATTTTGGTTTTCAACGCGAACTGTAAACTAGTATTGGGGACTGAGTTTAGGTCGATTATCGTAATAAGTGAATTTTAAGCCAAAAATAATAAGGAAGCCTTTATAATTTAATGGGAAAATCCGTTTTCATGAATCCAAAAATAAGACTTTATTATCAGAATATGTAGTCAATCGCATTATGTTAACATACTTTTAAAATTCTATTTAATTACACAAACACGTAAATCACAATCACCTAGTTTGGTAAAGTATGATTTTTTCGTCTCAACGAACATTTCTTAGGTAACGTAAAGTTTTTATAGAAAGAAATGGACACTGGATGGATATACTATATATGCTTATCAATTTTATACATCGTCATAATCTGGGTCCAAAGACTCACGAATAACGAAGTACTCCGTCGGGACAATAGATCCCGAGAACTCATAAAGAACATCAAAAGAAGAAAGGTAGCATATTTCGGACAAGAGCGCAATCATCTTCATCAGACGATAATGATAGAAAAGATTGAGGGAAAAAGACGCGTAGGAAGAAGAAAAAGGTCGTGGCTGAGAAATATCAGAGATTGTACTGGAATTGCCAGCGTGGAAGAACTGTTTCGGCTAGCGAGAGATAGGGAGAAATTTGCGGAGCTGACGGCCAACCCTCCAGTAGAGGAAAGGCACTAGAAGAAGAAGTAGAATACATCGTAATAGTTACAAGATTAGACTCGACATACATCTGTTTTAACTGACAAAAAGATTTAGTTTTTTGCGTCCAGTGTCCGGCCTGGCATATGTTTTGATTTGTTGGTAGATTACAGTCATAAGCAATAAAATGCGTTTAATTATAGATTTCATTGCTTTGAGTTAAGAATTAAACGGCTTACATCTTTGTGTTCGTGGCTGTATGAAGGTAGCTTTATTGTTTTTTATTTGATGGCGATAAGGATCGAATAAATCATTTAGTTATTTAGGTACTGTCAATTTTTTTTCTAGTGCTAAATAAAGTTACAATCTTAATAAACTCAGAAATTTCACTCAAAACCGAGTTTTCTAAGTAAGTTTTATAAGCACTATCACACAGATGTTCAGTTTGCGTTTTCCGGTGTATAAATAAATACGGGTACAATATTTTTATTGCCCTATTAGGTCACAAAATATAATTACGTTGCGATTTACTCAAAAATTCAGTTACTTTTATTTTAATATGAATATATTACTAGAACAGATAAGTACTATCTATCTATCTACGTACTATGTATTTATGGTATTGAAGGGATAATAAATCGTTTTATCATCATCACAGCCTATCGCAGTCCACTGCTAGGCGTAAGCCTCTCCCAAAAAGTATCAAATAGCACGATCTCGCGCTTTTTTCATCCAGCCACAGCCAGCTATCTTCCTAAGGTCGTCGGTCCATCGAGCTGGATGTGTTCTACCTATACTAGGTACGTTTGCCGAGACAAATCTTTTATTAAGACAATAATTATGAACAGATAAGTACTATCTATCTATTTACGTACTATGTATTTATGGTGTACCAAAGGTGTATGTATCATTAGTTTTACATCTTTTGCAAATACTTTTAGAACTTATAAATTATAATGGCGCTTAAAAAATATATCTTACTATACGAATATTCTCAGTAAAAACATAAAGGAAAAAAGTATTTCTTCAAAGTCGTATCAAGGATATCAATTATACAAACACGAGTTTATTCGTTATGTAAATAAAAATAAAATAAGAACACAACTACATCTCAATGACGAAAACAGGGAATTATTTAAATATGACATTCAAAACATTGACTAAGACTGATTACTTATAATTACTAATAATTGGTCAACTGAGACGTTTTTGTTTTTATCATCCGTCCAACCGGTTTTTAAATGTCGTTGCCAAAAGTGTTTTCTAGACGACAATTATTATACGTATCTCAATCAAGGCTTCGATATCGGCATTTTTAAAGCTTCTTAGGATTTAAGTCGAAATGTCACATTATAAAGGAAAGCATGATTTATGTATTTTACCTGACTGTACACCGTACGGCAAGGCCAAAAGGAGTGTCAATTTGAAAGAGGTAAAAAGTATAACTGAAATAAATTGCAAAACCCTTATGGGACCGGTTTCGGTGCTTAAATATAATAACTACTTTTATCTAAGTCCCCAACATTCAAATCTCAACGAAAAACTCAACCTCATGCAAATAGTAACAGCTAATCCGTCATTTAAGTATTAGCAAAATGTAATCACAATATTTTTTTTTTGTATTTAAAAGTTAGGCCCATATAAAAGTTGTTGTATTTGAGCACCTGAATCAGCAACTAGAAGTTTATTGCGCTATTCCAATTTAACCTTGTTTTATTGCTTTGATTGTTCGAAGAAATCGTTTATTATTTATCCTAAATGTTTATTTTGGGCCTTATTATGTCACCATAATTTCCGCGATAGGACGTCTATTGCCGAAAATAGGCCTCCCCCAGTGACTTCCAGATTGGCTGCAACATTTACCATGTCATCTGTCCACCTTGTGGGTGGACGTCCCATACTGTGATTGGAATCCATTCCAGAATCTTTCTGCCCCATCATGATTTCCATGATCACAGTGACTACGACTAGTCTTTAATTATGCGGTGCCTCTTTTGTATGATGACTGTCCGTTCCGTGCCGACAAAGTGTTAGATTTGACAGCTCAATGTGTTCCATAGATAGCTAATTAATAAGCAGATACAACCACTTAAGATAAGTAAAAATATTTTCATCCCAAAACTGCAACGGATATAGATGGTATCGGAATGACAAAGCGTGGCGCCACAGAAGTTCTACAATTAACAAGTAAATATCGATCTTATTGTCTTCGGCTCAAAGCCTATTTTTAAATAGCGAAGATGTATCTGCATCTAAAGAATGTTTGGTAAGGAAATATCAACCCAAACGCGGATGGATTAAGTTTGAAATTTGTTAACATCACGAAAATCTTCATTAACATCAACTTTGTCAGCGTAATCCATTGCCATTTTAGTTTGAACTTAGTGTCGTTGTTGTAAAGGTTGATAATCGAGTGTTTTGATATCTGAAGTGGCACAATCAGAGTCCACTGATGTATTACTAAAAGCTGGCTACACTCTCAAGTGCAGGTGGTAAAAGTGTTTAGAAACAAAATGTCGTAACTCGTTTACTGCTCATAGAGAGTTATGAACTACAAAACTTTTTCAGTAATGTCTTTTTTGAATAGAAATAACGTTGGTCGATAGGCTGTTTTGGTTATGCACTCTTAAGTATGACTTCTGTGTCTCCGAAAATAAATTGATTGCTCATTTTGAGATAAGATTCTAGGACTCATACACGAAACAGTGGTTACGAATATTTTCTTAGAAAATAATAAAAATAAACATCATAAAATTTTAGAAATAAACATCATCCCGTAAACCTTTGTTACTTTGGCCTTTGGTTAACTTTGGAACATCTTAAAATTATGTGCAGTTGCTTATACGAATAAACGCTCGTGCGCAAAATACAAACGGTTACCCCTTGCAAAGTTCGAACCCGCACCATTTAACAATACCTGCCATCGCTGAGCTTCAAGGAACATAATAATATTGAGATAAATAATCAGTAATCACACAACAATGTTATTTGAACCATAAACCACATTAACGATAGAATACCGTTGACCCGGGCCGGTGTGCCTTGATCCCGGATTATAACCGGAGAGAGCTTACTTGCGCACTACCGGGGTAATAGCATTGCCAATCTGTGAGTAACTGTCACTATATCAAAGAAAACCTTATCATTTGATATTATTTGAACGAAAAACATTTCTATATTTTTTGGAAACTCAATTTTTTAGAGATGGTCAGTTCTGTCATTGGTCTTTCGTCTCACATTCTGGGGTTATGATTTCGTATCTAATCACGTAATTATAGGTATCTTATATAGATATTTCAGAATAGGAGAGTGTTAGGTAAATGGTATTAAGCCGAAACTAGCCTGTGTTAGGGTCATGATGTCATTAGCTACAAATAAATGACAATGTGCTTATGCGATAACTTCTTGGATCATGGTTAACGTACCCCACCTTCAAAAGGGACAAAGCGCTAGAATAGAGATAAAAAACCATTTAGGTACATTACTATCACTATTAGTTTAATAAATAAATAAATAAAATAAAAATAAATAGTGTTTATTCGGAAACAAGAGTATGTTTCACAATTGGATTTTGTCTATAGCTATCGAAAAAAATAATAATAAAAAAGTGGGATTTAAGAATGCAATTATAGGGCAATTATTTCGGACCCGGGCCAACCCGGTAATCCGGGATCACGGAGAGCTTACCCGTGTACCGGACCGCCCGGATAATGGTCCTGCCAATCAGCGATATGTTATCAACACCATTGTTCTTGGTAAGGGAAACTTGACATCTGATGTGTCCTTAATATGTGGGCGATTTGGGAAGAACGACATATTTAGTTTTGAGATACTGTTTTTATGCTTCCAAATTTTATTGACATTTAATTTTATTGTTGCCTAGGGTGTTGACTTAATGTTTGAACCAACTTAACGATACTTAAAAAGTTAAGGATCTAAATTAATCAAAAAAATACTTTTATTACATAAATTCTTAACATAAAAGATATTTATCAGAAATTATAAATTAGTATTGATTAACATTTTAAAATGATAATCAATTTTATATACAGTTACTATAAAAGTCAAATAAAATAAAGACCTACCCTCTTTGAATTAAGGGACCAATATTAATGGGTCGGTAAATAGAAAATTGCTGATATTTAAGTAAATACTTACAGTTTAAAAGGTCAAAGTGATTGTCAGCGTTGTTAACAAGCGTAGAGATACGGATCTTTGTAAGTAGACGGTGGTGACATCTGTGGCATGTCGTTATTAACTAATAAAGGGCAGCAAAGGACAAAATAATGTCTAAGGTCACTTTTATCAGCTGTTTGGAAAACAGCGTAAGTCAGAAATATTAATATTTCTTTGCTGCCCTTTATTAGTTAATAACAACATAGATGAAAATTGAAGTAAATTTTCATTGGTATAGTTAATATTTGTCGTGCAATGTATTATGTCGTCCTGCAATATTTAAATGTAAATATTCCAAATCTGGAATTAAGTTATTGCAGCCATTGCAGGATAAGAATTATACCAATGAAAATTTACTTCAAATTTCATCATTTTTTTTTTTGTGATATTATAACTCTTTAATGACTATCAAAATTGATTTAGTTCTGGGACGAGCGCATAGAACTCACATACTATTAGTACATTTAATGCTTCAAATATTAAGTTTTAACTATTGCTGATTTGGTTTGCAAAGAAAAACGTGGCCCTCAAAAAACAATTACCATGGTTTGTCTTAGAAATCCTCGGATGTTGTGTTTCTTACTTACACGGTTCTCTCATCAGGCTTTGCACAAAGACCGCAATCAATGTCCACCCTGAGTGGCACGTGACACGGCCCAAGCCTAATTAGACAGCCGCTAGCTAAGTGACGGATACGGACAGTCTTCAAGCTTATACTGCTTGTACGCACGCACTCTGTAATATGAATTAAAATTTTACTAACATAATGTTTAAAAACCTACAAACAACCTACGACATGGCTCAGTTAACAAAATAATGTAATCAAATTATACATAATTATGCTTACATGTATAATTTGATTACAATATTTTGTCAACTGAGCCAAGGTTTTATTTATTTTATCATCAAACATCAACCCGGCCGATTTGACGACCGTATCAAAACAGAATATGGTTTGATTTTGTTTTTTTTTTTCGTTGTCGTAATTACACTGGTATTTATTTCAAATAGAAACTTCAAGATCATAATCATAACATTTAGTGTGTTTTGTGTAGTGTTTTTTGTTTTGTGTGTTTCACATTCATAAACATTTCGGACTTACTTTTATTGCGAGTTAAAAGTATTTTAAATCGTTTTTTATTCAATAAAACGACACTAAATTAATGATCTACTGCCGGTATTGACACTAGGATTAATTAGTGTCAAGTAAACGCCATTCATTCTTGTTATTGCTAAAATAAAAGATTTTGGCGAAAATTGTTTTTCCCCTAATTCCATTTACAATATTAATTTCGCGTGTCAACGTGAACACTTTCGAGATAGAACGCTTGTGGTGTGGTGCAAGTGACAGTCAAAAATATATTTAAGAGGGGTAGTTAGTAGTTAAAATATTTTGGGTAAGTATTTCGGAATACGAATATAATTGTTTATGTAATTAAAAAACTGAAAACTGGAAAACACGCTGTTTAATGATTCCAACAATACATATTGGACTTGTTAATACGAATCAATTGAGACTATTTTAAAGGCTTTCCTAGTGACCATTGAAAAAATCCACTGCCTACCTCTTGTTCGGCTCTATCATAGATAAGTCATTAGAAAACTTCGAGGGTGTTTAATTATTGTATGGTTCACATTACACACGTGTAGTTTTAAATCAAAATGAAGGTTAAAACCCGAAATATGTAGGTTTCGATAATCAAATTAACTTGCTCTGTAGCAAAGTGCAAATAAATAATGCTTGAATAACGTTTACACATTTTCTTCTAATTCCCACTTTCGCTTGTGACTTGTGAGTTTGTACTGAGACGTAGAGAATACAGTGGGGTGCGATTATTAACTGTCGTCTACCACTGCGAACAGCTGATCGATCATAACCCGTACTTTCTGTAAGTTACTGCGGGATACGGAGGCATTCCCAAATAAATATAGTCTGGCTTTGTTTATAAAGAAAAACTTTTTTTTTCAGTAACAACAGAAAATGACACACATTTTATAAAAATGGACAGACCTATTCATGAACCTGAAACAGAGTAATTCAAAATAACTTTAACTCTGTGTCTGTATAAAACAGTTAAAACACCAGTTTGTATGGAGAGGTACCTTTTTTGAGGTTTTGTTGTTGGTTCTACAGCAGAAGTTGTTTTATTTGAGCAGTAGCTAGCTATACCTACTATTACGGAATTGGCTAGTCGTGCGACGCGCCTAAACCGCCGGCCGTGATTGGTCGTTAGCTCCGCGCACACGCTTCTTTGATACTATGATCGTCCCTTAAGATGTGCACTGCGATCACCACTCAAAATTCATGCTGGGGATTTTACAACATCTTTTTACTAAATCAAAAGTTAACATCTGTAATTTACTATAAAACCTCTTTCACATTATGTTAGTAAAAACATTTTAAAATGTCATTCATTATCACTGTGATGTCGTCATTATTATTTTATTATGTGAAAAGCCAGGTGATCTGGAGTCCACTCGATGCAGTGATTACAGTGATATTGAAGATAGAGGACACCTCGCCAAACAATGAGCGGACATAATAATAGTATATTGCGATAGATAAGCTCTGTCATGTTGTCCGATACTATGTTTACTTGCGAAAATTTACGACTGTTTACTGTGATTGCAAATTTGATGAGAAACGTCATTAAAGTGAATTGATGATACGAAATGTCAAAAATAAGTTGCCGATGTAGGTACCATACCAGAATTGTTTAATTTGATGACCTCCGTAGCTGAAAGGCAAGAGCGCTGGACTTGGCATCGCCACCTCTGATGTCAGGGTTCGATTCCCGGACGGATCAATGTAGAAAACGAACTTTTCTTTATTGTTCGGGTGTTGTGGTACCGTCGTTGTTTCCGATATCTGCACAATGTACCTAAGTCTGTGATTTGTCCAATATTTATTTATTTAATAATTATTTATTTTATATCCATCACCTTTTGAAAGTAACTATAAGCTTGTGAGAGAGGACTTGGTTTCCGGCCGTTAGCATTCACGGTTTCCTGTAACCGTGATTGGTTCGTCAGTCTACCAGTTAGAAGGCTACTCTAGAACCTATCTTTATCTATTGGAAAAAGCTTTCTTAATTTTCGTGTAAGTTTAATAAAGCGATGCCTTGAAACAGGTCGTCAGATTTTATTTTTATTTGGCCTTTTGGGGTATCCGCACCCTTGGTCTCTTGTTTTGTAGACAAATAAACCACTAGACGTATAGTTTAATGATATTTTTATTAAATCTTTGTCTGGGAGTTTAAAATAAAACTGTTATCCAGCAACATAAAATGGCGCACGTCTGCAGCCACAACAGGCAGGCAAAGAGGCGAATCCAGTAATAGAATTACAGGCCCTAATCGGTCTAATCTAACCTCAACTCTTCCTGCAACCTTAGAAAGTAACCGTCCGTGGCCGTGGTTATCAGCCAGTGGTTCTCAAAGTAGCCGCTTATAAATAAAAGGGGGTATAATTTATACCTAAGTGTACACTTTGGGACAGATCTAAAAAAATACGAAATTCTGGCAAAAGCAAACTGGCTTTTTCCTATCAATTTGTTACAAAATCCAGAGTTAGGTGCTTAAAATGCTGGGATAAGCTTAGATTTCATTTATAATTATGTAGGTATAACGCTGTTTAGAAACTACTCATTTTGTCGATCCCTTTCCAAAAACAGGCACGGTCGAATTTTTAGTGTTAGTTGTAATTAATTATTATTCATTAATTAATTTAACGAGTGGTTAAGACTTCGATACATAATATAACTCCACTTGGTCAGTCGGAGTATCGTCGTCGTCGTCGAAGTTTGCATCTCATCACGTAATACGAGTATCTGGATTTTTCTAAATCTATGTTCGGATCTACTTGCATGGTGATTAGGAAACTTGCGCATTCGATACAAGCACTAGGATGAAGAAATAGACTAGATGAATTTATAATATTCTATAATGGAAAGGGTTAACACAATAGGGCACTAGCGTGCCTTTTGGTTCTAGCTAAACACTTTGAGAGACATTGACTTAGGAAGGTTAATATTACTTGGTTGGAAAGGTGTAAGTTAAGGTGGCTTGTCATTTTACAGAATTTAATGGTTAATTTAAAATAAGGAATTTATAAAAATTAGGATTAGTAAAAATTACAACATGGGAACTAAATTTGGTTCCCATGAGGAATTCCTCCCAATTTAATGAAGAGAGAGAGAGAGAGAGTGTAGGCAGAGAATAAAGCTGAATGATTGCTGTTTAGTAAAATCTTGTTAGGTCATACTAAATTCGTTACTTCAATACCCATCCAATATTCAATATCCCTTAAAAATCCTTTAGAAAATCGTCGAACGAACTTAGAAAATTACTGACATGCCAATGCAATCTCCATAGACCGCAAGCGGGCTGGCCGGCAAATAAACAGGACCTTTTGTCGGCGCGCCACCGCAAGATTGTCGAGACAATGTCCGCGGCACTTTCAATGTGCCCTTCCTTATGGTACAAGAGAACGGTTTTAGAGGTTGAGGCAAGGAGAGTTGGTTGCAAGTGTCTCTTTTCAATCTATGGTGAAATGACACTTGCAATAATGTTGTCTTTTTTGTTTATAGGGGGGAGAGCTTTAAAATGATATTGAGGTTTATGGGCAGGAGAAGAATTTTAGTAAGAGTAGTAAATAGGTACTTACAATTGTTTTGGTACATATTTTTTACTAACTCTTAATTGCCCGCGACTTCGCTCGCGTGGTCTTTAGATTATTCAATATATCCCGCAGGAACATTTAACTGAAATAAAAAGTATCCTATATGTTAATCCAGATCATATCCTATGTGTGCACAATATTAGTAGGATGACTAATATGTACACTAAAATAAAACCTAGATTAGTTGAAACCTAGATCAATCTTTGAGACTCCATTATCTGCAGTAAACTTAAAGCAAATGTGTAGATAATTCTAATATGGTCTTTAATGATCATGTTTATCTGAAGTTTTTAACCAAAACGCATTTAAATTCCTGATCTTTCATGGACACTTGCCTTAATATTAGGTTCAAGAACAGGTACAATATTCATACTCGTATATTTGCTCACACTTTCTATGGCGATTTATATTAAGTAAGGAGAAAGTATTTATATTTTTTCACTTTTTCATTGTGTTTGTGCCTAACTTAATAATTGATTACCGTTAGTAGACGACGACAGGTAATCTAAGGTAACAGAAATGACTTAATAATGAAAAGATGGATACAACCGTCCGATTGAAAGCGTCGGTTGAAATTAAGGCAGTTTAGTAACGAAGTATGATAAAATGCTAGACAGGCTTTTGATATTGCCTTGTCAGAACTTCATCCTCCATTGGCTGCACTGTAATCAATTAAACTCTGTAATCATCTTGAAAATCTGTGACCATCATTCCAAAAATACCATCCCAAACATCCACAGAACTCCAATCCGTTGTATCACCTGCCATTTGAATTTGGAATGCGATCTAATTCGTGAGTTACATGTCATGCATCGTTGACCGACGCACACGTTACCAGAAGTTCAAATTTAGAATATCAAAGTGACCCTTAAGAATAGGAACAGAAGGTTCTAACTCAAATAGCGAGAAGTTTGACATACGTAAATCAAAATTGTTTTAGAGAGGTCGCGTGTATACCGCACATAGAGTAAAAATAGTGATGTGACCGAGTGACGCAACGAATTTCGTAACTGTCCAGTGATTGCCCCAGACAATTTTACAAATGGCCAGAGTCTAATAGGAGCAAAGTGAATTATCGGTTGTTTTTTTTTCTGTGAGGCAACAAGGCGGATTCACACGGCCTTGGTTGCGACATTTAAATTTCGTAGATCTGACAAAATAGAGATAAAGGGTTTTATACCAGTTTTAATACGGCATTGTTTGAGATAAATGATAATACTCAAGTTGAGTATCAGTGATGTAAGCATTTTAATTAAGTTTTAATAAAATCAATAAAAACGCAAACGAGGAGCTAAAACTACTACTGAGCAAAAAGAGAGCTTTTTTTTTAATGACTGTGCTTGTAAAACCAATTTAAAATGAGTATACATAATATTGCGATTCTTCGCGTATCCTAGCTAAATGAAAATCAAAATGTTATTACTAAAAGACGTCGTTGTGGGACTTTTATGATTTCATGATTAAGAATAGGATGCCGAAGTTTTCATGAAAGCATTTCATATCAAATGTATACTTGTAGAAATAATTTAATTGAAAGATTTATTCAAACATACATTTATCATCAATCAGCCATATACAAGTTGTTCAACTTTGGTTTTATAGAAGAGTAGATTCATACACTATCCGTCTTTTAAATAAGCTCGTTTTAACCTCGAAATTGCTTGATACCAAAGTTTACACTAAGGATTTTAAAATGTATATTGATTAGTTCATCTTAAATCACAGTTTGAATCTAGACAATATTTTTCCATTTTTTTAGGCCGTTTGAACATTTTACGTGAATTACTATTTAAGTGGAGTAATACCCAATTAATGGCAATTTAAAAACACTAATCATAAATTTTCTGGCGTATTAATTTAGAACTTAGTTTGTTCTTTAACATGCAAAGATCCTTGGCCCTAACCATGAACTGTTAAAACAATCACAAATCTGTCAAACATTATCATTTCTGTCAAATTTTGTATGAAATGACGTACCAAAATTGACAGATTTGACAACTTTGAGATTGTTTTAAGAGTTCATGGTTATGGCACTTGTCCCAATATCTCTTAGGTTTTCTAAAATGGCACGTCACACTTACGCCGTGTCAAAATCTGACTGATGAATTGAAACAATGATGTCACAATTAGACGAATGGCGTCTCCGGGGCCATCTCGCAGTGACAGACAGCCGATTTTATCTGTGGGAGACTGATGGGGTCTGATGCTTGAACTCTTCGTACGGGTCATGTGACTACTATTTAAAAATCTGTTTGTACAATTTCCCTATGTAATGTATCTAATGTTTAAATGTATTCGTTAAGCCCAAAAGCACTTATTATTTAGATTTCGATTATTATTTCTATTACTATTCGTTTTTTTTAAATTTATTTCTTACTAGAATTATATTTCTTACCATTCATGGAGTTGAAGTTTATTGGATCATTTTAAAATAGCTGTTTAAATGAAGGAGATGATTATCAAAAACCAAAACTACAAAATTGCGAACGTCGTACATGAGATTTAGGTATCTTTTGGTGTGATCGGCTTCAGCTTAATACTTTTTTATGACACCTGAATAATATCTAAAAAATAAGACAGTACCTATACATTATTTGAGAAAAAAATATCACTGAGTTCGAGAAATAAAAATATCTTTAATAATTGAGTAAGTTGAAAGTTAATGGTTAGTTATCAAAATAGGATTTGATACAAAAATATAATGCCATATACGAGCACTTTTATATCTATGATTGTGATACTGTTTGAGTTAATATTAACGCATCACAACCTGAACTTGGTTACATTAAATAGTCTGTCCCAAGAGTATCAATCACTGCAGGTCTAGGTCAAAATTTAGCCCTGAATATAAACATCGCAAGATTTTAACCATTAGAAGTTATGGACATATAGTTATGTAGTGTGACTAAAAGTCAAAATGTCAATGATATCGCCCACTCCATTAATTTGGCTCGGCTATGGTCCATCATCAAATAATGTCAAGATCGTCATTGTGAGAGCAACATTAAAAAATTCTAAACTAATGGTAATCTCGCGTTACTTGTTCGTACAATAGCCGTAATAATGCACGAATATTAAACGATGGTTTTGAGTTGTATCGTACAGAGTGGTAAGATGCAGTAGACTCAAGCCTCAATAACGGGTTCTTGACAGGAGACCAGGATTTGGCAAACCCTCCGTCAAAGTGAAGCGATAACTTACGCAAACTTGCTGCTAACATAGGTATAGTATGAAACAGAGCTCATTGGCGGGAAGTAGGAAAAGCCTGTGTGCGCCAATGGACAGAGGTGGGATGATTTTGATAATCTGACATATTCACATATATCGTCAAGAAACCTGCATATTCAGTTACTGGGTAGCCATTGTCCAAAAGAAGTCTAATTCCCCTGTCCAAGAGTTATTAAGGTCAAGTTTGAGCAATTGACGTGCTCATCTTCTGAGCGTGCCAATTGCTCAAAATTCTCTCTCGCTCAGGTAAGTGTACCTCGACTAGAAATAGGACAAAGCAATACCAAATAGCAAAGTTCTAGGACGACTATAAATAGACACCAGCGTACAACTTTATTAATACCATATCTTTTATGCCAGAGGGTCCACTTGCGCATCTCAGGATTAGCGAATTTAATCCCGAACTATTCACTAACACTGTATAAAAATCATTCTATAGCTGTCAATTTGTATGACAATGACAAAGACAGAAAGATGTGTTAATCTCGTACTAAACTAACTCGGTGGTGCACAGTGGCAGGCATTGGTTTCATTTTGAGGTAGGCAGTAGATACCTACTTATGTGTTTAATTTATGAAAATTGGTGGTTTTCATCAATGCCACACATTGTAAGTACCTACGGGCTACCTTATTTCATTTATCTAGTAGGCACTGCCTAATTACTATTATGCACCGCACGCCCCTGGTGGTGCACAAGTCCACCTAAGACTGGCACCAGATACTTTTTGGTACCGCCACTGTAACTCTGGCATGCCAATAAGGCTGATTAACTTAGGTACGCTATTATAATTTCCTGAGACTCGCGCATCGCTCACTGAGAAGTGTGCTGTGCCCATATTTAGTGCATATTGTTCACGAACAGTTAAGAGTAAGCCTACTTTATTGTAAGTTACGTAGTAACTATGGTGTCCGATTAGATGGTGTACTTATGGGAAATCTGTTGTAATACATGAATAAAAAACTTATGATACTTTACCGAAACCAAGGTATATCGTTTGCCTATTTTGTCAGATTAAAACGGACCGTATGATAAGTTCAATAAGGTACTATATATGAGTACCTATATAACCAATATAGGTACTCATATATAGTAGGGAAGTTACTTGATATATTATGATAAATAAAACAACAATTTACTGACTCAATACATCCATTCATGAGAAGCCTGATATTAAGGACAAGTTGCCAATTACAGATATCTCACGAATATGTGAGGCCAAAGCCAAAGCTACTTTATAAAGCCTTGCTTGCGGAAAATTATAAGCCTCCTTCGTATATTCTATCACCTTAACAGCAGAGATCACCTTTTTGCCATACTTTACATACTGAATGTCATCGATGTTACTCACCCCATATTCTACAGGCCACAACGAAACTAATTGCGTACGGTGTTGCTTAGGCCTGCTATACAGTATAAACATATTCCACAGCACAGTTTAGCAATTCGTTATACCTGTGACAACGGCATTCCATTTTTTCAAAGAGTCAATGGTCATTACAAGGTTAGCAATTCACCGTCGTTGACAATCACAGGTGCTACAAGGTGACTCTGATCACGCTTCTCAGATGCTCCCGTCCCGCTCAGATGGATGCGGGACCTTTATCCCTTCTTTTCGAATCCAACAAGACGATAGCTTTTGTCCTGGCTCAGTCAGGACTCTTCTAATCGCAGCGCTTGAGGTTTTATAATGACTTGTATAGCAGAATAATGAATTGAATTAAATTGGGAGCACCAACTTAGGCAGTAATGTGTCCTTTCCTAAGACACTAGATTGGTGACGTATCATCCATCTGCGATCTTCACCTCTTTTATATTTTGACCCCGCCAAACAAAACTTCGTCAAGATTTTATCAACAACATGACGTCTGAAATCAAATGACATCTATTGTCTAAATGCCGCCCTGTATTAAGTCACCTACATCCAAAATAGTTTCTATTGTTTTACAATTAGGTTTAAATTAGCGTGTGCGATAGGTGATCTGGTAGTAGCTATTATGCGAGAGAACATACGTTCGGAAATGGTAAAAAAAGGCCGAAATATGATTAATAGGGCGGCGTATACGGCCCGGGCCCGTGTGATTCCTTCGCCTGACAGATTGTCTCGGCTCTCTGACCCGAGCGCCCCGCCGAGACACTAATGATGTTGGCGCAACACCAACAACAGTCGATACTCGATATCGATGGGAATGATCTTGGTGGGTTGACCTTTAAACTGATGTCGTACTAGATATTCGCGATTAGTCCTTGACACTTGTGAAGATAGAACGAAGTATGAAGATCAGATAATTCAGAAGCTTAAAATGAATAAAAATAATAAATTAATGATTGTTAGATTTCACCTAGCTTTATACCAGATAGGGAATGGACTAGAATTCTCACAATATCTGAATAAAGTAGCAGCTACCAGAGTACATAGCGAGGAACATACAAATTGAAATGAAATAAAATTATATAAAAAGTTAAGATGACATCCAATCGAATTATTAAATTAAGTTAGCCTGACTGCTCCAAGTTTATACCTATGGCATCTACGTTAGTGGTTCCCGATACTAAAAGTAGTTTATCGATACCAATAACAGCGATATCGATGTACAGCCTATCACACCCCTACACGAGGTCGGCCAAGATTGCTCTCAGCACGAGACTGTCCCGTGTCGGCGCTCCTCGCGACGCTTTGACATTCCGACTTTACCACCTTCAGCTCCAGGTAAAAAACTACACCACCACCTTATCACCTCACAATACGATTTATTTTCCAAAAAATATACAGCTTTAAACAGCAGGTATTCCTTGGAAGTCCGTCACACGTTGATAGACGACTAAAGCAGGTCGGTGTGAGAGCGTTTTTTTTCTTCAATTTTGAATATGCAATATGAAGATATTGAATGATTATTAGTCATATTTTTGAATAAGTATATTTTTTGATGTTTGACGTTTGATCTCAGGGTCACTCGAAAGTGCCGTTCGTGACTTGATTAACACCAAACGCCCAATGTTTGTGGGAAGGCTTGGGAGACGAATAAAACATTTTAATTTCTTCTTGGGTGTTGTACCTCCTTAAAGTTCATGACATCAAAAAATGAATGTATCTTAATATACAACCGCATACCTGCATAATGCAGCGTATAGATGACATTTGCAGGCAATTAATCTTAAAATCATTTGTCTGTGATAATAATGAGTAAAATGCTTCAGACAACACAATTATTTTCATGATCTCAAAGTAAGTAATTGACATCTTTATTCAACCTATAAGTAATAATATCTAATAATAAACTTTGTTTATTTTCCAACAGAATGTTACATGATTCGCAAACCAATTTAACACGATCACAAATTGTTTTCATATTCGAATTCAAGATTCATTCTAATATCCTCTCGCCTACAACGCACTAAATATCCTAATTGGTTTATCTAACAATCACGAAATAAATCACCCATTTCAATAGCAAGCGACATATTTAGACTTCCGTATCGCATACGACAAACTGACAATACCGAGACGTGATGAGTTGGCCTGCCACAATACTTTATCTGCCCTTAATTCCCTCCATTATACATCAATCTCGCATCCACTTACCAGATGCAAAGTACATCGGGATGTGTCTCACGTTTCGGTGAAGAGTGGCTAATGAAGTGCGCGCGCGTGATGGGTGACCACCGAGGCTTAATGGCGCGATTGACAGTACAGAGGGACGAGCGCTGTCAACCATGCGATTGTTTCTGGGCTGAAAGTGGGGGCCAGGAAAAAGGCGTGATAGCTTATTAGAATCGTTTGTTTTGCAAAGTACTGACACTTTAGTTGAAAAGCAAAGAAAGCAGGTATACAAAATGATGTTTAAATCGTTACTTTCGCACTCAGTATCAGAGATGCCAATCATCCAATGCCAATAGTATTACAGGTTTACGTAACTATAAAAATTGTGACGTCTCTGAGAGTGGCAGCTATGTAAGCTTCATTTTGTTGACCGGCTTAGTAATATTTAGTATTGTCCGATTAACTAGACCAGGTTACTAGGTTTGATACCCGAATTTATACTTCTTTATTATTATTTTATATTATTTTTATTCTTATTTCGGGAGGAAGCCAGGGCCAAAAATATGTCAGCAGAACTAAATAAATATTTACTAAATTATGATCCCATAACCTTAAACAGTATGATTTTATTGATTTGTATTTACATATTTGACGCGTTCTTCGTGGCCACACAATATCGAGTAAGAAAGACGTATTTAAATCTCATTGACGTCTTGTTCAAGTTGGAATATAATAGCACCTCAGTGAAGGGTGTCGCTTGCATTCTCCTCCGGAGAAATGTTCGCTGCCTCTAAATAGCCCACTTTAGCTTTAGTTCCCATATAATTAGGGAGCTATAGAATGTTAGGGTAAATAAAAGTTATTTACTTTTTAAAATAGGTAGAAAAAACATTATTAGTTGCATCTCGTGACTTGGTTCTGTGTACTGAAGTTTAATTAATAACTATAAATAATAAATAAATATAAAAGTGTTCGGCCTATGTCCACTAATGGACTTAAAAAAGCTGACGATATCGCTATTGAAGAGTTCCATCATCTACTACCTACTGACTGTTGATAGCATCAAATCAGCTTCAATAATTTATTGTATTGCCTTTCGGATTACACACAAGTAAAAACAACGATTCAAATTAATATTTACGTTATTAAAAGTAGGTCAATTTAGACTTCCATGATTTGGCAAAATATTTTATTAAATACAAGTAAAGCTAATAACAGAGTTAGAGAGATTATTTTATTACAATTAGCAAAGAAAACTCTATTACGTACGGCCCTTTCTTATCTCCAAAAACTTATATTATTCTGATTGGCAGTCAACGGTACAAACTTTTATCGAGTAATGACGACATTTTTTTATTAATTTAGCAATACTTATGCAAATGTAGCTTTGATCTAAACTAAAGATCCCACGTGAATTTGATTAAACAAACCATTTATGTAAGTCGATCATAGTCTTGTTCGAATTAGTAATCCGACCTATGATTTATGCCTAATGAATTTGACTGCAAGAAAAACAGTGACGGCTAATGACCAAATAAATTGGGCGGCCATCAGAGTAATTTGTCAAATCCAATCACGATGGGTCAAAATAAAAAAGTTAGATAGAAGTGACTGGGTATAGACCCAAGTGTTCCGTAGATATAAATAATCCTTACCAATTAACTTAATGGAAAATTATCGCTTGGTATATAAATTGGGGTTTTTTGGGGTGTAAGGGGTCACCCAACATCTTGTGTCCCAAAATTCAACCTTACCTGCCCGTGGTGCACCCTGCTGACAGACGGACGAGACTCTGGCGACCGAACTGATAGCGGTATAACTATCTATATGCCGGGTTAAATACCTTTGGCCGATGACGGGCAGCAGCGTTATCGGTACGAGACCACTGCACTGCGCTCACCAACCCGCTTGCCCAGCGTGGTGAGTATGGGCATATACCCCTCATGAGCAGTCGCAGAAAAGCACGGCCCCCAGTTCCCGACCGCCCCAATATTCCAGGTCATGACAGCGGCCTTGGTTACGGTGGGGTAGGGGGTGCGAAGAATCCCCGGGCTACGGAAGGCTGTCATACCAACCTGACCCAGGCGACCTATAATGGACGTAGTCTGCGGCTGAACGAAAGCTTGGTGGAGCTCGAGGTAGAACTAGAAAAGATAAAGTGGCACGTTCTAGGTTTGTCCGAAGTCCAAAGACAGGGGGAGGACACGGTTACCTTAGAATCGGGACACATGTTCTACTTCCGAGAGGGTGACCATGTAACCCAGGGTGGCGTAGGCTTCCTTGTCAACAAAGATCTCCGTGACAACGTGTTGGAGATATCCAGTGTGTTGACTAGGGTGGCGTTCCTTGTACTAAAGCTGACCAAGAGGTACTCTCTTAAGGTCATACAAGTGTACGCACCGACTTTAGCACACTCGGACGATGTGGTTGAGGCCATGTATGAAGACATTACAAAGGTCATACATACGACCACCAAGACTCACTTCACGGTTGTCATCGGAGACTTCAATGCTAAAGTGGGAGTACAAGAAAGCGGTGAATCGTACGTTGGACCGCACGGCTATGGAAGCAGAAACCATAGAGGGCAAATGCTGGTCAACTTTCTCAACATGCAGGGGCTTTTCTGCATGAATACATTCTGTCAGAAAAAGCCCCATAGAAAGTGGACCTGGCGGAGTCCCGATGGGAAGACGAAGAATGAGATAGATTTCATCATGACGAATAAGCTGCAAATATTTAAAAATGTCTCTGTGATCAACAGGTTTAGTACCGGCAGCGATCACCGCTTGGTAAAAGGCACTCTAAATATCAGTTTCAAGCTAGAAAGAAGCCGCATGGTGAGGTCTATTCTCCGTCCGACACTGCTTCAAGCAGAACATGGTTCCGAAGCGTTCCAACTAGAATTAAAAAATCGATTCGAAGCGCTGTAAACCGCAGATAATGTTGGTAAGGACCTTGAATGCGTGGTAGGCGTTATACGGGAAGTGGGAACTAGGCATTTCAAGAACAAGCGAACAAACAAGAGGTCCAAACTCTTGGGTGAGACTCTAGAGCTAATGCGACTGCGACAGGAAGCGCCAGAGCGAGCTCAGTCAGATGCTATCCATAAAAAGATCCGAAAGTTGGTGAGACGCGATCTCCGAAGCTCGAATACTCGCCTCATACAGGAGGCAATTGAGAAAAACCGGGGATCAAAAGTCTTTACCCAAAAAATAGGAAGATCGCATCTGACAAAGCTGAAGACTTCGGATAGCAGGACCGTTACATCAGTTCCGGAAATTATCGCCGAGATCGAGGACTTCTATGGGCGCTTATATGCCTCGCATGCCCTGAAACCTCCACCTGACACTAATGACCTTAGAGCTACGCTTTCACGCCACTACAACGATGATCTCCCAGAAATTGTCCTAGACGAAATTGAGGCGGCTCTCAAACAGCTTCGTAATGGGAAGGCGCCCGGTGAAGATGGAGTCACTTCAGAGCTTCTCAAGGCAGGGGACTATCCGTTCTTGGGGAACTGAAAAGACTATTCAACTCCGTTATAGCCAGTGAGACTACCTCGAAGGTGTGGAGCGAGGGCGTGGTGGCTCTGTTTTTCAAAAAAGGAGATAACATTCTTCTAAAGAACTACAGACCGATCACGCTCTTGAGCCACGTCTATAAGTTGTTTTCAAGAGTCGTAACAAATCGTCTAGCCCCAAGATTTGACGCCTTCCAGCCTCCGGAGCTGGGTTTTGTAAAGGTTATATTACCGTAGACCACATCCACACAGTAAGGCAGATTAGAGGAGTATAATCAGCCTCTGTGCCTAGCCTTTGTGGACTACGAGAAAGCCTTCGACTCCGTCGAGACCTGGGCTGTTCTGTAGTCTTTACAGCGATGCCAGGTTGATTGGCGATATGTAGAGGTGCTGAGTAGCCTGTACAAAATGGCATCGATGACTCTTCAAGTTCAAAACCACAAAACAAGACCTATCCAGCTGCTCAGGGGCGTGAGACAAGAAGATGTCATATCCCCGAAGTTGTTTACGAACGCACTGGAAGACGTCTTTAAGACACTGGATTGGAAAGGAACGGGCATCAATGTCAACGGCGAACACCTCACGCACCTCCGTTTTGTCGATGATATTGTCATTATGGCGGAATCGCTGGAGGATCTGCAGAAAATGCTGCATAGTCTCAACGCAGCCTAGGGATGAACTTGGACAAAACCAAAGTTATGTTCAATGACCATGCCATCCCCGGACCAGTCTCCGTCGAAAGCGTGGCGCTCGAGGTTGTCAATGAGTATGTCTACCTCGGGCAAGTGATGCAGATGGGTAGAGACAACTTCGAGCGGGAAATCGCTAGGAGAATGCAGCTTGGTTAGGCAGCATTTGGGAAGCTGCGTCACATCTTCTCGTCGCCACTGCCACAATGCCTGAAGAGCAAGGTATTCGATCAGTGCGTTCTACCGGTGATGACCTACGGAGCCGAAACGTGGAATATGACAGTAAAGCTGGCACAACGTCACTCAGCGAGCTATGGAAAGGTCGATACTTGGGGTTTCGTTAAGGGATAAAATCCAAAACGAAATCATCAGGCAAAAGACCAAAGTAACGGACATAGTTCAAAAATGTAGCAAGCTTAAGTGGCAGTGGGCTGGCCACATCTGTCGCAGAACCGATGAAAGGTGGAGCAAACGGGTTCTCGAGTGGAGACCACGCCTTGGCAAACGTAGTGTAGGATGCCCCCCAGCCCGATGGACCGACGACCTAAGAAAGATCGCTGGCAGTGGCTGGATGAAAAAAGCGGGAGATCGTGCACTCTGGCGTTCTTTGGGGGAGGCTTACGTCCAGCAGTGGACTGAAATAGGCTGAATAGATAGATAGATAGAGATAGATATAAATTACAAATGAATACTTTCAGATTAGTATAAAATGACATTTTTGATTTGCAAAAAAAATTGTGTGATAGTGAAAGGTAAGTATTTTTTTAAAGTAAAGTTTTTCAAAGGCGAGGCTTTGCCTTCACATAACTTGGTTTTGATTAGTGGTGAAGCTGTAATATTTATCAAAAAATGGTTTAACGTGAATGAAAAATTTATGTAAATTAACAATTGGTCAGTCTATTTCGCTTACCTAACACGAACACAGAAACGTGTTTTATTTTCAAAATTGGTTTAAAAAACATTATAATTTTATAATAAATATTAAAAGAACATCCTAGGTTAGCACCAAAACTATCAAAATCTTGATAATATCCCATTGACAGTATTTTGAGATTTGCACAGACAAGTCAAATAAACTTTTTTGTCAACAACATAGAATTATAAATTATCAAGACTGACAAGTCTATTCATATAAGGTGAATCATGGCTGTACCTAAAAATATTTTGAATGTAATACCCATGCTTATAAATTAATAAATGATTTGATTTGATTTGACATAATGGTCAGTACAAATATGCCATATACACCGTTTAGAAATTTCGACACAGATCACTAAAAGATCCTCAAAACATAATAACGGTGAGGTTCGCGGGGACGTTTGTTGTTTTTTTAGCGATTCCAATTTAAAAACTAATTATGGCTGCGATGACTAGCCCCTAAGACCAAGAGCTTCCCTACAATGCCACAAAGAACACCATTTCGTCATGTTAACGTGTGGTGACAAAAAAAATGATTAATGATGTTTGTCGGAGAAGGAATTGTCAGTCGGCGTCCGTCTTTATTTTGTGGCTGTTGATAAATATTGTGCGTATAGGCAAATCTTAATCATTATAATCAGTCATTCAGTCAGTCTACTGATGGACACACGTCTCACTCAACCTATGCAAGCCACTGAACCCGATTCTGGGCTATTCTTTTTCATTACGAATAGTCAAATCATAATGTCATACGTAAATTCCTACTTGTTGGTCAAGATGTCTTGCTACGCACCAATTCCTTGTCCAATTATTATCAGTGCCATTATTATCTAAACGTACCGGCAAGCGCAGCCTGGGACGTCCACCCACAAGGTAGACAGACGACCTGGTAAAGGTTTCAGGAAGCCGCTGGATGCAGGTCGCCTCCAACCGAAGTCACTGAGGTAGGACTATGTTCAGCATGTGCATGTCCTGTGGCTGAAATAATGATGATGATGATTATTATCTAAAATCTTCTTCTTCTCTCTCTCTCTCTCTTCTTATCTATCTTTAAATTTTCATTGCGCAGGGTTGGCTAATAATAGCTTTATGCTTCTGTCTGAACTGCAAACAAAATCTGATGAGGAGAAAAATAAGACAGCTGTTGCAGCATAGAGAACAAAGTTTGCAGGGGGTCTCCCTGATTCCAGATGGTCGGTATGATGATGCAAAACAACGAGTTAGGGCTCATATAGCTTTTTTCTTTTAATGCTCAATTCCTTATCTTATTGAGGTCTGCTTGACGATGATTCTGATGCTGCAAGTGTTGTTATTACATTTTTTGCGATTGCCACCAGTCTGTAGGCCTGATAATTATTGGATCATGGCTTGCCATATCCAATGTAAACCAAATATGCAGGTTTCCTCACGATGGTTTCCTTTCATCTTCATTAGTATCATCATAATCCTTTAGAATTCAATTGCTGGACATAGAAAGCCCAGCGAGCAGCCCTAAGTCATTCGCAGCCAGCTGCTGCCTACAATCTCGACTAGGTTGTCAGTCCACAAGGGAGGCCTGCCCAGGTTGTTTTTTCGTACCCAAAGCCACTTTCAACTTCGCAATTTGAAAAGTAATGTCGGTTACTTTATCACGTGGTCCCTTACAGGTCGCACACAATATACAAATAGCTGTGATGACAAAATTGGATATTCGAATGCTTACACTTATCTCAGGTGCCGGATAAAATCTTTCCCATTGTGTAGGTACAATAGTGCAGGTAATTATTGATAAATCGATAACGTCCGTGACATGTGGACAGTACCAAAAGATACTCAATGCTATTGGTTTAGCCGTGACCTTTATCGATTCGTGATCTATTCGCGGATCGATCGTGACATCTAAATAACCGCCGAGACATAGTCTACAATGATACAGTAAGCTAATAAGGTTCCTTCATACGGTTATTTTACAAGAATAATAGCTGAAAGAGTACAACTCGAAACAAAATTACAGTTATTGCGTGTGCAGCACACACAGGCGGGTTATGTGTGTACATATAATATGTATCTGCCTTCATTAGGCGGTATTTCTTTTGAGACCATGTGTTGACGACTCTTCTTTTTCTTTGCGTGTTGACTCAGGCTTTCATATGTGAGAAACAAAACTCAGCCACTGATATAGCACTATAGGTTGCCTTTTAAAGATCTTCGCTTGTGGTGTAGTGACACGCAGGGCATGATAGAAGATGTGCCATTGTCTGGGGGGAAATACCACATAAACATGCATTCTCCAAGCTATAACCTCACCTGTGCATGATCTCTCTGCTATGGCCTACTTGGCCTATTAACGACAGTTTGTTTGACGTTACTTGACACAAAGACTCGGAATCCTGTTATCAAACTTTTTACCTCAAATGACTGAATTTATGCCGTTTCTTAACATCATAGTGGTAGGTTGCCGCAACCCGGCCTCGTAGACTTCGGGTCCTATATTAGTCGTGATTCTCGTGATTATGCCGGATAGGATTTGCTGTTTGTTCGGTTTTGCACAGAGTTAGCCTACGGTGCTATCATTATACTGTGGTTGAGGTCTCCAATCAATGACGGAAGTCGATTTATATCGATTGACGGAAGACGTGCAATTAAATTTTCGATGATGTGTAATGATCATGATTTTGCTATAGAGGCGTTGGATCCAAGTGATCATTATCAACTACCATTAATAGCATCGGTACACGGAATACACGTTTTGTTAAATAAGAAGTTGAAATAAGTTGACCTTTAGATTATTTCAAATTGAAAAATGAAGAACCGTTTTTGAAGAAGGCTGAATAGTTCAGCTGAATGTTATTATTGATGACAATATGTTCCAATAATTACAATAAATGATGACACAATCAAATCAAATACACTTGAACTTATGAAAACGTTCTTTTGACTATAATTAAGTAATCAGTTAGTTCGTCATTTATAAAAAAAATATCTAAGATGTCTGATCTTCGAATAAGCATGAATACATTTATGAACTTGTGACGAGGATCCGGCGGATCGACATCCCTAGCACGCGAGTCATCGTATCGACTACCGACATCCCTACGCCCGACGCACCGCGGCGCCCGCGCCCCGCCCGCGACGACGCTATATCAAGCGCGGCGGGAGGGAGCTCAGCAGCAGTCGTCCGTGCTCTGCAACCGTGGCAAGACGTTCTCGCGCGCGCATACGTCACCCGTTCACCATTGCCTCGGAACATCAGAGTACTGGCGATCAGCTGTCCCGTCTTCCCTACTAACCTAGTTAAGCACCCGACCCGCATCCTAATCCGAGGTTTCGCTGTCGTGCGGCGTGTTCGTTGATACGAAACCTCACTCCTAAACCTTGACCGCACTCCTGTGGTGAACCCATCCCCGGCCCGGACGCTCTCGCGGCGTGATCGTGACGACACCGCATGCCAGCCTTCATCTCCCGTAGAAATATACTAGATTTGCTAACTAAAACCCGCCACGCACCGCGCCGAAGTATAGTCCGCGACGCCGTCCCGTGGACATTGCGCCGATCCCCGTCGCCCTGCCTCCCGCGATACAAAGAGTATCGATAGTAAGACAGTAGTCACAGATCTAGATAGTTTAAGTAGTGTATTAGCTTTAAGGAACAGTGTGTGTTGTTAAATACAGAGTGTGCAAACGTCCCGTTGGTTTCCTTGATTGATTCCCTGTAGGATCCTAAAATTAGGTACGCATCCCCTCACCGCACGCACCGCGGGCTGGGGCCAGTACATATGCTGACGAGGAGCTCAGGCCTGAGCTAGCCGAAAGGGTTCTTCGTCACATTGGCGCCCAACGAAAAAACCCATACAATCCTCAGGGAAGGGTACTGACCGAGCCGTCGCACCCAGGAAAATAGTTCCGAAAGAGAGCGACGCCTTGGTAGTAACCGCCATCCGCCATCGACAAGGAAGCCAAATCTAATGCCCACATCCTGGATATACAACCTGAAAAAACAAGAACTTGAAGAAGAGTGCAAGAAAAGAAGCATAGAAACCGAAAACCTGACAGTGCGAGACTTGAGGCAAAACCTCGCACAAGTGGTAAGGGAAGAAACCACAGACACACCGAATAACCGATCTGACCAACCTGACCAGTCCTCCAACGAAAAAGAAGAATTCACCGATAACTCCGACACCGAATTTCAAGACACAGAGATGTCGCAAGAAGAGAAAAACGTCGATCAATCGAAAAATAGCAGGACACACAGTGCTAACACAAGTGAGTGCATAGTATCGAGGTGGAACCTGCATTTCGACACGTACGACGACCCCGTGGAGTTCCTCGAGAGGCTGGACGAGCTAACCGAAACAGGAGAAATTGAAAAGGAAAACCTGCTAAAAGTGATACCAAGACTTCTAAAAGGTAAGGCTGTGTTGTGGTACCGTAATAACAGAGACTCGTGGACGACATGGGAAGAGTTCATTGAATGTTTCATCGTAACGTTTATGCCAAACAATTACGAAACCGAACTTCTCAGAAAGATAGTAACTTCGAGGCAAAATTACACTCAAAAATTTACCGATTACTTGATTGATTTACAAACATTAATGCGCAGATATGCAAAAATGACAAAAGAAGAAAAGTTAAACAGAATTTATGAAAATATGAACCCGAAATACAAGTTTTACATAAAAAGAACCGAATTTAGCACCGTAAATCAACTGATACAACTAGCAAAAGACTACGAAAGTATCACAGATGATCGTCAGATGAGTTTCGACGGACATTTTAATAACAGATGCAGTATAAACGCCCAAACTGCAACGAAAAACTACCGAGAAACGCACTTCACACAAGTAAAACAAGTACCCAGAGAAACGACAAAATACATCGCCAATTACGACCCGAACACATACTGCTGGAGTTGCGGTGAACCCGGACATACATCCAGAGAATGCAGGGGAAGTAAAAGATTGTTTTGTGGAGGATGTGGAAAAATCGGCGTTTTAAGCATCAAATGTTGCAAGACAAAGAGCAACATAGTGCAGTCCATGATATTGGAAACACTGACGAAAAATGGAGACAACCGCCCGTACATAAAAATAGCAGTTTTAGGCACAGAATACCAAGCACTAGTCGACACAGGATCGACCAGATCGTACATAAACAAGGCAATATACGAAGAATACTTAAAGAAAAACCGTAAGCCTAAAACCGTGTCAGAAACAGCAAGCACAGCAAGCGGAGCAACCCTAAAAGTCACACAAGCGCTACCACTAGAAATTAAAACAAGAGGAAGGCATATATGCCACCAAATGTTGTACCACCCACAAATCACTAAAATAATAATTGGAATGGACCTACTTAGTAGAATAGGGGCAAAAATAAAGTGGACCGATGAAACCGACACACATAACCAAGGAGAACAAATAAACCCGATCTGTGCAATCGAAAAAGACATCACAGATTGGACAGAGAGAAAATTAAAAGAACTAAACCAAAAATTAAGCACCGATTATAAAACCGAAAACCAGAACCTGTACCGAAAAATAACTAATTACGCCTACGGTCCAAGACTAGAACCGACATCTGAGTGGAAGTTATGTGTGCCCGAACGAGATAAACACGACGTGTTGAAAGAAAACCACTTCACACCGACAGCAGGACACCTAGGGACGGCAAAAACACTAAATAGAATATCACAACGATATTACTGGCCAGGCATGTATAAAGACGTCGCAAAGTACGTCAAGACTTGCAAGACTTGCCAAGTTCATAGGAAAACACGACAAAAAGAAATACTAGTAAACGCCCACGATGATAGAACCCGAAATAAGACCAGCAACCCCGGCCAACATGCACCTACGAGAACCAATACTGGGACCGCCTACGAGACCGGACAACCGCGAGGAGAACCTGAAGGATCTGGAGGGCTAGTCAGAGTGGTTAGGAGTGGACCACACAACACAAGAAAGAAGAAACGGCGATCCGGAAAACCAAGAACATGGATACAAAACTTTAAGATGCGAGAACAAGCCGAGAACGCCGAAAACAACTAGGTCGTATATCTCCTTTTTTATTTTTTTAACGTAAATTCAAACAAAAATTAGGCACCGTTATCCATAATATTTTATATATAAACAGTAAATCATAGATACCATATTAGTATATCGATTTTTTTTATTAACATAACAATTGATAATCATTAAATTAAATTATCAAAAACGCCGTACGTATGATATCATGTTTAAACAGTAAATTATATATACCATATTAGCATAACTAATATTGTTCAACACGTTACCCGTAGAATATTACATTTAAACAGTAAACTATAATATCCGTAGCACCTACATAAATAAGTACACATTGTAATAATTAATTAACAAGTCATGAGACTATTAAACCGACTTCTAGAAAGAAGTGCATTACAAATTGTACGCGTAATAAGTAAATAAATGTAGTGAATATCATACCACCGCAAGCGCATACCAATCGTTGGAAATATCATAGTTAACCTTAACGCGTAATTGTACATACGCTAGGTATGTACGCGAACAATAGAACGCAAGCGCATCCACCGACCGCTCGACAGGCGGAGGCAGTGGAAATCGACCCGCGACGGCGAATGCACGCTCAATTTTTCATCCGCGCACAACACGCGACCATCGCGATGTCCGCGTTTGTAAATCAAATACCGTTTTCTTATGTATCATCATTTTAAAGTTATAATTATTTAGTATAAAGTATAAGAAACGTTTATTATCGGCAAATAAACGGACTTCTCAACAATCCGAACCCTGATAAGAACAGTATGAAGTTCACCAAAAAGGTAACAAAACAATATTGTATTAATTAGCAATTAGGTAAATTGTTAAACCAATAAACATGTATGTTTAACCGACTTCTATAAAGAAGTATATTACAAACGTACGTAAAGAAGTACAATTGTAAAAAAAATAGTAATTAGATAGATTACATAACTAATTAAACATATGTTTAACCGACTTCTAAAAAAGAAGTATATTAAAAAAAATGTATGTAATTAAATAGTTAATTTACTAAACCGATAAACATATGTTTAACCGACTTCAAAAAAAAGAAGCATATATAAATGTACGTAATTAAATAGTTGTATTACTAAACCGATAAACATATGTTTAACCAACTTCCATAAAGAAGTGTGAAACAAATGTACGTAAATAAGTACACATTGTAAATGTTTAATAGATAGATTGCCCAACTAATTAATCAAAGAGGTTTTGCCAGCCTAGTAGAAATAGATATTTGTGAAACTTTGTAAATGAATACCAGTAATTTTAACCGAGTAACAAGCATTGTTTTACCACCGAAATTAAATTAGTCAAATAATACATTAAATACCTAGTATAATATAAAGATTTAACCCCCCTGTAAAGACTACAAATTATAATATTGGTCAAATCTTAATTAGATCTTGTAAGCATATTATGTATACTAAAGAAATCTAGCAGTTTATTGTACCTAGCCAGAAATTTTGCCTTTCTAGTATATAGATTATATACCGGACCTTGTGATTTTTACAGGTAAAAATCTCCAAAAGCGGGGAGGAGGTGTGACGAGGATCCGGCGGATCGACATCCCTAGCACGCGAGTCATCGTATCGACTACCGACATCCCTAAGCCCGACGCACCGCGGCGCCCGCGCCCCGCCCGCGACGACGCTATATCAAGCGCGGCGGGAGGGAGCTCAGCAGCAGTCGTCCGTGCTCTGCAACCGTGGCAAGACGTTCTCGCGCGCGCATACGTCACCCGTTCACCATTGCCTCGGAACATCAGAGTACTGGCGATCAGCTGTCCCGTCTTCCCTACTAACCTAGTTAAGCACCCGACCCGCATCCTAATCCGAGGTTTCGCTGTCGTGCGGCGTGTTCGTTGATACGAAACCTCACTCCTAAACCTTGACCGCACTCCTGTGGTGAACCCATCCCCGGCCCGGACGCTCTCGCGGCGTGATCGTGACGACACCGCATGCCAGCCTTCATCTCCCGTAGAAATATACTAGATTTGCTAACTAAAACCCGCCACGCACCGCGCCGAAGTATAGTCCGCGACGCCGTCCCGTGGACATTGCGCCGATCCCCGTCGCCCTGCCTCCCGCGATACAAAGAGTATCGATAGTAAGACAGTAGTCACAGATCTAGATAGTTTAAGTAGTGTATTAGCTTTAAGGAACAGTGTGTGTTGTTAAATACAGAGTGTGCAAACGTCCCGTTGGTTTCCTTGATTGATTCCCTGTAGGATCCTAAAATTAGGTACGCATCCCCTCACCGCACGCACCGCGGGCTGGGGCCAGTACATATGCTGACGAGGAACTCAGGCCTGAGCTAGCCGAAAGGGTTCTTCGTCACAAACTCAAATCAGTCCACAGTGCTACTAAAACCTAATTACGTTAAGCACAGCAGAATTTCCAATCACCCCATAGACAACGCAGACGACAAGTGGCCCGGGCCTTGACTTTATCGAGTCATGGTTTGTCAATTACCGGGCCTTTGTGCGCCTGCGCCGATCTTATCGCGGTGACAAAAAACGACCGCGCACACCGCTTGAGATTTAACATGTGGCTCTTGATTGGCGTGACAATTTTGGATGTGAGTGACATTTTTGGAGGTTCAGTCTTTTGTCCATTTAATGTCAAAAGTCACAGTAGGATTTGAGCTGGAATTTTAAGTTTATTTTATTATATTAAATCTATGAATGTGTTCTACTTTAAGCTTTAGTGTGAAACTCTTACCGCTACTTGCGCCACCAGTGACAAACATGCGAAGAGGTAAGAAACTACATATTAGTACTTGGATGGCTGAGGGTGGTATCACGAGCTCAGATCCTCTATGTGCTGATATTGTGCTAACATTTTATTCTGCAAATAATGATAAACGTCAACGTTTTCTTTGAATATGTAAGTATCGGTATTCTTAAAAGATACCGATTAAAATGTAGTAGTAGAAGTACGATAGGTAAGTGAATAAAATAAAAAAATGGTTTCTTCAAATTTAAAACAGTGACTAATATAAATTTACAACAAAAAATCTCAAACTCAACCTCGATGAGTCAATAAATGTTATCAATGAATGTGTGAATGATTTAAATGTAATAAAATCATACCCATTATTCCAACAGGTGTTAGGTCATAGTTTATTTTTTAAGCGCTGCAATCTTAGATCTTATGACCTTTACGGATGTAAGCTATAAGTCTAGAGAGACAACCATACCTAATTCTATTTCATAAACTTCGATCTTGAGTGCGGTATAAGCGTATAATTAATTATATTAATGGCTGAAAATCAGTAAGTGGTCAAATATACAGCTAATGCCTTGATTTTTAGTTTCATCAGCGTTTCTATATAATACCCTAGCTAGAAATACCAATGACCATGAATAACCGTTAAACTTCATGTATCGCAGTATTAAGATATTTTTTTTATTTAGACAACAATACATATAGGTACATTGCTCTGATGCTTGGGTAAGCTAAAGTACTTGTATTACAGAAATCAGATACAATGACGATACCACGCCACCCAGAACCGAGACAATAAGGAAAAAAGTTCGTTTTCCATAGTGGCCCGACCAAGAATCGAACCCGGGACCTCAGAGATGGCAACGGTCCGGCGTGTAGCCTCTTAGCTACACAGTTCATCATCGTCATCAATTATACAGTATAACTGCAGGTATTCTCCGATCAAAGGAACTGATTTATCTCACCTTCACATATACTAGGTTCAAACGAGGCGCGTACGCATGATGACAATGCATAGATCATTGACGTAGATTGGCAATATTATTACTCCAATCGCGCCGTCCATCTGTCATCCACGTCGGATCGTCATTTGGCTGTAATTAATGCTTTTAGTGAAAAGTTACCGGAGAAAATGATGGTCACCCCTTTTAAGAGATTTTTTGTCGTCAATGTGACGGGCCTTAATGATAAACTTGAAGGTGTTTTGATGGTGTGAAAGAGCGACCGTATATCTTAAGAAAGCTCCAAGACTTGGGGTCCATTACATTATTTGATAGTATTTTAACTTACTAAAAGCATAGTTTAGTTAAGCTGAGCTTTTTCCGTACTTAGCCTCTTGATTGGGTCATTGTGCGTGCTGCATCTTTTTCCTTACTCCAACCAGCCCAGGTCATCCCAGATCCCACTAACATGAGAATAGTTTGTAACGAGATTGCTACCATGTACCTTATTTTTGAGTTCCCGATATTTCGGCATCCTTGCAAGCGCCATGTGCTTGCAACAAAGTGTATTCAGCCTGTATGCAGGCTGAATACATGGACAAATGATGCTTTTAAGTTCTGCATTATAGAATTGCATGTATGATGTATTCTTGCAAATAAACGATTGAAGTTGAATTTCATGAATGTTTTTTAAAGAGAGAGAAAAATACTTCTATAGTCTACCTATTGTGAGCAGCTGAAAAATAGGCATGAGACCGTGAGAAATGGCGCTCTTAAAAATAAAGCCTATACCTACTATCTAATATACATAATATATACCTATACCTGACAGTGCATAGATATTGATGATGAGATAGATATAACAAATACCTATTAACTTTTTTATTTTGCTTTATTTGTTAAAGGTTGAAGGTCTTAAGAAATGCAACCAATTTTATTATTTTCTTTAGTTTACACTGAAACAAAAGCGACAAACTATTACTACTATCACCAAAATAGTATTTTACCTTATCTTTTCACGATTTAATTGAGATGTGTGTACTTGCCGGCTGACAGCTACTTTCATTTTAAAAGGAAAAGAGGTTTTAACAAACATCAATTAATAGGATTTGTTGTTATACCAAAATATTATACTTGAATAACAATAATCTCATGCGGAAGACTTGTGTCTGACTCCCAATTTTTTTCCCAAAAGAGTTATCAGTGATGGCATTCGAATTATCGATAAAGAGCCGACGCAAATGTAAAAACAATCGTAATGAGGATGCATTAACAGCCTTGACTCGCGGGTCGAGTGATGTCACCGCTTCAGGAAGCTACGGTCACGACGGTACAGTAGTGGCCAGATATCGTTGAAGATCTTTTTTCTGATGTCTATGGTAGCTTGTGGTGTGTTACGTAATTAAACTACGTTCAAATTGTTCAGTTTTTAAGACTTTTATTTAAATTGATTTTTTATAGAATATTATTATGGAAATAAAAACACAAAAATTAAGGGTGGTTACAAAAAGGGTAACCTGATATTTTTTTTTATTATTTACCTGTCATGTAATGACAAATAAAAACGTTGTCATGCTGTATTAAAACTTGGTCCCAGGTAACTAACGTTGTAATAATGAATTCGTTGGACTTTTTTTATGAAAGCATTAATTAAAAATAGTAAACGTAAAATTCCGTCATTGTAATCTTTTACTTTACACATCAAAGAATTCCGACCTTGCCTGTACCATAGTAAAGTTTATGACACAGTTTTATTACTTAGTTTCCTTGTTGTTACAAACTAATTTATGTGAGCATGATTATTTTTCCGAGTCAGTGCATCGATATAGTGGCTACATCACTATCGCGCACACGATCACGCGCAGGGCTATAATTCAGTGCAACTGTCACTGCGCACAACTCTGATTAAATTGCTTCGCGGTAGAATCGTGACCTGACGTCACCTCGCGGCCGTAGGGCTGGCCGACTTGTCGATAAAATTGGAGCGATAAAAAATCGATTAAGTTAATAAGCGCTTGTAAAGTCAAGGAGATGATTTCTAAATTTTAAACCTCTTAATCCACGAAATTTTGTTACATTTATTGTTACTGCATTATTAATGCACGCCACTAAATATGTTTGGTTGCTATATTGTACAAAAACTGTTCAAAAACCATTTGCAAATATGTCATTATTAGTAGCTTAATATTACATATTCTTAGTAGAGTAGTCGTATTCATTTATTGCTTGAAAGTTCATTCATATTATTGACGTATATTCTGTCGTATCAATTTATGGTACATAAGGACCCAGAAAAGGCACTGCCATATTACAAATATTTCCATTATTAGTCAAGTTTTATCGATATCAGTCGACATTCGTGCCGTATCTACATCTCTCAATAGTACTACCGGCATATGAACGTGTCGCCAATTACCTGCTAGCCTGCTACGTATTGACTCAGCCGAAACCGAGCTCTCATCATTTACATAATAACACCTTGTGTGCGCGGAGACGTGGTCCAAGTTATACGTGTAGAATAATTCGGTATCATAGTTTGAAATGCATAGTTCCTTGTAAATTCAACTTTATACTCATAAAACAGTCCTAGCCTAGTGTGGGGAATCACTGCTATGTATTATTTAGGTATCAGTTCGGCAAATAAATTTAATATTTTTATTTATATGTAGAAGTGCGATTTACGCCAAGAAAGCTACTCCACCATTTTTTATTTGGTACACCGGACCTCAGACTGAGGCCTGTACATACAGAGGAGGAGTTATTATACCCAAAAAAACTTGACGGTGTCCATTGGGTGCCATAGTGAGTCGGGATTATAGGCATCACCTTAGGCCATGGGCATGCTTCGCAGTTCCACTGCACTTGCACTGTCTTATGTACCTAATTTAACTTTTTCAGAGACCAGCTGTTCTATAATGTGGATAAATCTGTATTGTGTGAGGGCTGATATCTGAGAGGGGGGTGAATGACGACGAGTGATCGAATTTCATGAAGAAAGAAAACATACCGCGCCGACCCCAGATACCTGGAAACAGGGCAGGCGAATGATAATAGACAGCTATTCTATCGAATACCTTCGAAAGCTGTTTGTAACTAAATATGGCCAGAATAGGCATCCATCTACTCACAAACTCGGGTGTTCCTTAACTTAAAAATCTCTACGAAAGCGACTCCACCATTGAGCTACAAACATCTTCTCTATTTTCATACTAGGTTTTTCCTAAACCGCTCACTCCTGTGTTTCGATCCACAACCTTGAAATTCTAATTTTGAGCGTAGTTTCTCTTTAAAGCGTTCACCGAAAATATTCGGCGGTACACTTAGATTCGTGATCCGATAACTGACGGCCATTGTTCTGTTTCCTATGTCATTATAGTCATTTTCGCTGGACGTGTGTTTTTGTCTGATTGGTTATTGTTTGACGTTGCAAGAAATATGAGATGTGAGACAAATCTTCTACATAAAGATTTGGAATTTTGTCTTAAAACATGGAAAGATAGATAAATACTCTTACAGACAAAGTAAAACCATATTATTTGAGCGGTCCATAATTGCTAATACGTCTGCAGTCGTATTTTGAACAATATGAAACCTTTTAAAAGCTGAAAAATGTCAAAGAGTTCCAATAATAATCGAAAAAAAGAACACATAAGATACATCCATTAACTAAACTAAAAGTGCTTGTTCTCAACATATTCTTACATTAAAAGGTATTCAATGTAATATTTAATAAGCCATACCTAGGTCGCCATTATTATTCTCGAAGATAACGGACAAGTGTTTATGTGACAGTATCGATGTAAATGAATGCAGATTTTAATTGATATCGCTGTTTCAATTAGATCTTGTATCGATTTACATTAAAATCAATATCGATATCTTACTGTAATCACTTTGTAGCTATTAATTTGGTTACGAAGATCGTGTTTCATTTGCAGTTCCATATAAGTTCAAATGCCTACATATATTTAAAGGATTATCCGTATAAATTAATAAAATTACGATTATCAGTGTCCTCATATTTAACGGTTAGATAAGGAAAAAACATGGAGATTCCGATGCCATCCCATCCATTTTAGTTGACATAATGCAAACCAAGTTCTTGATAACCCATTTCCAAGTCGATCTTAATATTTCCTTATTTTCTTAAAAAAAGTAACGTGAATTATGGATTATGTTTAGTTACATAAGACTAGTGGCCCAGCAGCTTAATAACGAAAGACTCAAAAGACCGAAATAGACCCAAAGACCCAAGAAGAAAAACAAAAGAAGAAGAGATAGTAATTTCAGATATATCCTTTATAAATAAACCATAAAAAGGAGTGGTTTGTCACCATTGCAATGTTCACAAAAAGCGCGACTTTACACAAAAAAATGGTTTAATGGATGGTCCCCTGTTTTTCCATAATTATCAATAGGCACACGTTAGTGCATCATCAAACTGTGTCATTACAAGTCTAATAATTTTGAAATTGCATTTAACCGTGGGATTGCGGGAGCCAATACCAACACTGTCTCTACAAAAGATAAGACAAATGAATTACTGTAGGCATCCAAGTTAGGCTGCAACAATCCCACACCTGCTTAAATGATTGCAGAACACGGGGTCAAGAAGTTCAACCTCAAGATAAATTTACCAGTGAATATGCGCATTATCTGCATGTTAGCTGTGACAAATCACGTGATACGTGGTCTAGTCAATAAATACTTATTTGCAAATCTCTGTAGGTACCAAAAGGACCTGCAATTGTAGATGACTTTTCTACATCAGTTTTATCTTTGACACTTATTATTACCTTATATATGCCTACCTACCTATTTACCAAATATTTGGTGTTTGGTCAGTGGTGATATCTTGCAATAATACTTTTTTCATTATGATTTATAATAAAATTTTTAAAAAAATCAACAAATTAACAATTACAAAAATATAACAAAATAAAAAAAACAACTTTGTCAAATCTGGATCAAAGGGGCACAAACTTTGTAATAGAAATGATCCTGATCGAGGATCATTAGTCCTCACCCTCAGACGACGACCCACCTCTGCAACAAAACACCTAAGAATTTTAAATCCAGCGTGATGCAAGGATGTGTCGTTTATTCAAGATATAAATTAAACGTATTCGGTCCTTATTACATTGTTTATGCTGTAGGTACAAAGTGGGCAAAACCAAGTGCCACATTTTTTATTGGGTTACCTCAACTATCGTAAAATCTTGTTTCAAAAACCCTTGGAAACGTTAACACTGCAGAAAAACCAAAAGGTGTCTCAGACAGTTTTAACCACCAACAACTTTGTCATAGCTGTGACGAATCAGAAAAGTATCTTTGGACTTTTCACTCGATGATACAGTCACTTTGCATTTTATGTATTTTCCAACAGCCACTTCATGTACAGTCAGTACGACAAGATACATGCCAAGTATTTTGAACTCTAAAACAATACGCTTACGTCTGAATTTAAACTGAAACTGTAGTTGAATCTACCACTTAGGTATAATTTGTCTCGTCAACCCGCCATAACAGCCAATCGAGTTGGCAGTTGGCACATAGCAAGACCGTCACGGTGCGTGATCTGCAATCACTACGTCTAATTGTATGTATGACTGCGACACAATAACCTAGTATGTACAACGATCAAGTGACGAATGACGATTGCAATGCGATTGCATGCAAAGTTTTTTTGTCATTTGCATCGGTGCCAAATAATAATCTGTTATGTTACGTATTCATTTATCAGCAAAGCATTCTTTATTTCACTAAGAGCTAATGTTAGATTAGAAAAAAAAAAACAATTATTAGAACTTCACTGCAATCTTTTTGTTTCAAATTTTATCCTTCTTAGGTGGCAGGTAGTCAGAAACGGCTTTTATCTTTATGCACACCGAAAGTCTACAAAATTCATCGTTTTAGCCATTGAACGTCCACAGCTGAATAAAGACATTGGCTGGTTGAAAGTGGTCTGCATTCAGCGGCTTCCTGAAACCTTTACTAGGTCATCTGTCCACCGTATAAATGAGCTACTGAGTCATAATATTAAGGTATTTAAAAAATCTACTCTTCTTTACCTGTCCTGTAAACGAAAGACCAGATACGCGGTACGAAAATTACCACTACATATATCTTTCATGAAATATTTGTTTGTTTGCATTTTTATTAAGCATTCCTATGGCTATACCATTTATTATATTATGTTCAAATATTATTTAGTTGCTGAGCGTACGAAGGAAGGTTTCCAAATTGACTTAAAGACTACTCAAACGAAGTCGCAAGGAACAGCTAGTATTTTTTAAAGCTGAACTTTCCACTGCTAATTGCTCAATCAATAACTCTTCGTTTTAACATAAGGTAACAGTGGCATTAAGCGAGTGTAATTAGTTCTTTTGTGAAATTGTCAAACAAAGGCAAGGTACCGTAAGAGTTATTAGTATGTATAAATCATATTTGCCACATAATCGTAAGATGGCCGCGTTCCGTGACGTGGCACGTTATGTACAGGGTTGTCAGATTTAACAAGAAATAAAAAATAAATTGTCAAAAATAAGTAGAACTTTCTCGGGGCCTGTACGTAAATTAATTTTATTAAAATGGATATAGACAAATATAGGCTGCACAAAAGGCAGGATACTACTTAAAACCATGTTATCAGCTGCTTGTACAATACATTTTACTATTAGAACATAGAACGTTCCATATATTTATCATCAAGATAGCTCGTTAGTTTGTATGAGCACAGTGTAATTTTTTTTTAATTACTTCAATGTTTCTAGGATGCGTGTCCGTCATAAAATGGCGAAGCATAGTTCTTGCATTTCCTTTCATGAGCGTTAGCTCGGTGGATGGACAAACATGACGTGTAAACTGCCGACAACCTTTATAGGCGAGACTGCGAGAGGCAAGCACGCCGGACTTAGCGTCGACATCTCTGAGGTCCTAGGTTCGATTCCCGGTCCAATGTAAACTAATTTTTATACATTGTCTCGGTTCTGGGCGTTTGTGATATCGTCCTCGATTCTGATTTCTATAATACAAGTTCTTTGGCTAGTTGTATAAGGATCAGGGCAATGTATGTTATGTTGTACAATATATTTATAGGAGGTACTCGTGCTCGGGCGGGAAATTGCCAGAAGAGTGCAGCTTGGCTGGGCAGCATTTGGGAAATTGCGTCATATCTTCACGTCGACACTGCCGCAGTGCCTGAAAAGCAGGGTGTTTAACCAATGCGTCCTACCAGTTTTAACCTATGGAGCCGAAACATGGAACATGACAGTCAAGTTGGCCCACCGACTACACGTCACTCAGCGTGCTATGGAAAGGTCTATGTTAGGGATCTCATTAAGGGATAAGATCAGGAACGAGGACATACGACATAAGACTAAGGTGACTGATATTGTCCAAAAATGTAGCAAGCTGAAGTGGCAGTGGGCTGGCCATGTCTGTCGCAGAACCGACGAGAGGTGGAGCAGGAAGGTTCTCGAATGGAGACCACGCTTAGGCAAACGTAGTGTAGGACGTCCCCCGGCTAGATGGACCGATGACCTGAAGAAGGCAGCTGGCAGCGACTGGATGCAAAGGGCGGGAGATCGTGCGCTGTGGCGCTCCTTGGGAGGCCTATGTCCAGCAGTGGACTGTAACAGGCTGATATGATGAACTCGTGCTTTAAGGGCGCATTAATTATATTATTTGAATTGTAAGATTTTGAGAATTAATTTATCTATTAATCATGTGGTGTTGCATACCCAATTTACCAACGTTGTCAAATTTAGCAATTAAAAGAGATTTCGAATTTTAAAATTAAGTAATTTTATCAATCACCTATCGTAAAATCTTTCAATTAAAAATAACGTCACAGAAGTATTTTGACAGCCCTGCTTGCTTAGCGAGTGACGAAACGGTCTCGGCACATATGTGTAACGCTGGACAGTCGCGGTCATTAAATCTTGCCGCTCTGTTACCCTGTCCAGTGTGTAGTATTGTGTAGCGGCTCCTATAACTGGACTGTGAATGGGTACATTCGTATCTGTTTCTCGGGTGAAGGAATCGGGCCGTTTATAGGGGACGATTTTTGACGAAAATGTTATAGCAGTCGTGAACTCGCGAGGAACGTAATTTAAATTTTTTTTTTTAGAATCAGGTTCTATAGTTTACTTTTATCTTAATTCAATCTAGGACCGCAATCTTCCTATACCAGCCTAGTGTCTATGTGAGATGAAAGGAAAAAATAAAACAAAGATACGAACGTATACGGGTCACATTGTATTGACGACCTCCTTAGCCGAGCCGACTTCATGTCGCCATCTCTGAGATCCTGGGTTCGATTCCCGGTAGGATCAATGTAGAAACTGAAATTTTCTATATTGTCTCGGGTCTGGATGTTGTGGTAACGTCCTTGTTTCTGATTTCTATAACACAAGTGCATTAGCTACTTACCTTAGGATCAGAGAAATGTATATGATGTTGTCGAATATTCATATTTAAACTATTTGTTTATATGAAATTGATACGTCTATAACAAATCTCACATTTTTTTTCAAACCAACCAACAAAATTCTGTGCGGCTCCTAACAAATGTTTCTTTAACTCTTATAATCCACATGCGGAAGCTTAACCAATCGTGCAGTGTAAACGCACCTTCGTAATTAAAGTGCTACAGATAGTTCGTCCCCGCTCAGCTCCTGCAATCTCACCGCCATCAATAACGAATTAACTCTTCGAAATATTCTATAGAATGCAACACGAACAAGTATCAATGGTATTGTATCATGAGAAATTAGGCCTAGGTATTTGGATTAATGAGTTCTTGATTTGGCATCATTTTCTAAAGAAACACTGATTCATGACAGCTAAAGTAGTCCCTTGAGCCGTGGGACGGCAAAGGTAAGGTAAAAGTATATAAAGTAAGGTACCTAATAGTTACAAAGTGTCACAGAATAGGCTAGTTGACACCACCAATCAATTGACATACTTTTTATGAGCTATCAAAACGCACCTCTTCCTTCTAATTTGTATGGCGATATCGGATTATGACGTCACTGTCCACCGAACTCAACTGCCTTACTTTTTATCGATTTTGAAGCAATCAAAAATCAGTTTTTCTAATAAATGAATATTGTACCGCGTTATTAGGCCTAAAATAGAGTGTTAGTTTTAATAAATGATACCTTAGAATTATTTATGAATGGTGTTAACATCCCTATTTGATGACGATTGAGGTAAATGTTGCAGGAAGCCGCTGGATGCAGGCCGCTTCCGACGCGCCGATCTGGAAGTCACGGGAGGCCTATGTTCAGCAGTGGACGTCCTGTGGCTGAAATCATGAATGATAAGGTCCTCTGTAGCTGAGAGGTGTGCATGCCAGACTTGGCGTCACCATCTCTGAGGTTCTGGGTTCGATTCCTAGTCGGGTCAATATAGAAAACGCACTTTTCTATATTGTCTCGGGTCTATTGGTCGGCACCGCATCGTTGTTTCTGATTTCTGTAACTCAAGTACTTCCGCTACTTACAATAGGATCACAGCAATGTCCAATATTTATTTATTTTATTTAATGTACATCCTCTTATGTGCTTATTTTGGTGCCCTAACACAACTTTTTGGATCGGATATTTATTTATTTGTTGTTTGGTCATTTAGTACGGAGATGAAGTATTTTTTGAGATTTTTATGTTCTGGCTACACAAAAAGTATTGTATGCTTTTTTTAATCTGTGCAATAAAGTTTAAATAAATAAATAAAGTTGTTGTATTTGAGCACTAGAATTAGCCCGTAAGAGGCTGGGCATTATTCTGTTATAACTTGTAGCCTATCTTGGAAACAATCATACGACAATAAATGAACGCAGATTTTACCAATTTTACAAGCAACTGTTACTATGGAAGCTGCATCAAAAATGAAATAAAAGTGCTTTTACATATATTAAGACTATTGGAGTTATAGTTGTAAAAGTACTGATAAAAACGCACATGCCTATAATAAAAGTACCAGATAAAAACCGTGCGTTAATTTATTGTCGTATGAACGTTCCTACTCAGTTTATGGTCTCATATTTTTAATACTTGAAAAAAATCGTACGGCTCAGGTGGGATCCGAACTCACGTCCATCGCATACCAGGCGAGTGCTTTACCACTAAGCTACCAAAACGTTATTTTTTCAAGTATTAAACATCTTAGATAAACCTAGCATGGTAATTGCTAAAACAAAAATTTTAATTATGGTCTTAGATGTTATTAGTTCTATAGTTAACTTCTTATTCCGACAATTTAATCTAGACAGCAAATCTAGTACATACCATTATCAGTAAATTCAAGTCCCCTATTTAATAAATAACTCAGAAATAACTTACTTGCATGTGCAAATTATTATTCTATAAACTTGGGCGATTGGAATAAATGCTTAATTTTTGACCGACGGTGACCTTTAACGTGTTAACGGTTCAATTTAGATAAATGTCATTAAAATAAAATTACCTGGTAATGTTATTAATTTGCAACAGAACATCACATCTACATAACTGTAACACACTAATATGATGTTAAAGACATATTAAATAACATTTTCTTCGTGTAAATCATTTCGTGCTAAATTAAAACGTATTTCATGAAATTGAATAGCTTCCTTCTAAGATATATTGTGTGTTATCACATTAGTATGTTAATCGTTGTTAGTGGTGTCATAGACAACTATATCGAAATCTATCGATAATTATATGAAACAAGGAATCGACGTCAATAAAGATAACTTGAGATAAAATAGTGACAAATCTTGATATTTCTATCTATCTTAGATCTAGATTTAAATGTATAAAAAAATGCACTAATGCATGCACTACACTATGCATAAAGCAATGATTTTTCTCTTCTCTGCTTAGCATTATCTTACACATAAGGCATCTACAACGCAGCTGTGCTTAGTATTATGATTTGAGCTAGGTGACATCCTCTATAGCGAATTGATGTATTTAATGCTACTTTATAGGTAGCCCACTGATGCGCAAAGTGACTCCATTTAGCGTGCAACACTAGTTACTGAGCATGAATGTGTAGATGAAAACAAAATTATAATTTTACTTTTCTAGTCGATTGCCAGTGATGTTTGTTTTTAATGACACATCCTACTCTTGATCCTACCTTCTTACTCTAAAAAATAACATTCCTGCTTACATAATATAACAACTAAACATATTTTTAAAATCAAGTATCGATATAGTGAAATTATCGATAGTTTAACCTCACTGCTCACCGTGTCAGTGGTCGATAATTGTCAAAGACGCCGCGATAAAAAGCGCCGCCAAAATTAACCCAAACAGACGCCTCAGGCCGATGAGCCTTCATTTCTTAATCACATCTGTCGAAAATTAAAAAGTGTTAAGTAAGCTTTAACTTGATTATACTATCGGAGTTCCGTATAGTATATTATGATCATTGTATACAATATGACAGCATATTAAGCATTAGTTATTGACCTTAAGTCCATGTTTTTTTTTTACCCTTGACTTCACTGCGGTTCGCTACGATTTCATCATCATCATCGTAACCAGCCCAAGTTAGTTCTCTGCTAGAATTGCTTCCTCCAATACACGCCACAGAATCCGATCCTTAGCTATTCTTTACAATTCCATACAATGCCAGGCTTTGAATATCTCCACTTTATCGGTGGATGACCACTGCTGCGTTTATCAACTCGCGGTTTCCGCTCAAGAACGCTTGCATCGTTTAACAGTTCTACGGCAAATGTGACCAGCCCACTACCGCTTCAGCTAGCTTAAGATCATCACGATTACGTGATTGGCTAGTCGTGCGCCGGCAGTTCAGCCAGCCGGGATGGCTGTTAGCTCCGCGAACACGCGTCTTTCTTGCGATGATCGTCTCGTAAGATGCGCAAAGCGACCTCACTCTTTGACCAAGCACTCAACATCGGTACCGCGTACTGTACTATAAGGATGGCCCACAAAGTCAGTAGTTAGTTTCATATTGGCCATCAAATTCTTTAGCCTGTTCTCCGGCGTTACTAAAGCTACTGATGTATCGTTTTTAAAATAGCTAGAGGATCTCCAGCTTCTTCGTTTGATTCCACCGACCGAGATGGATGGTCGCCGTCGCCGCTCGAAGACTTGTATCTGTAACAATTTGTTATGCTCATTTAATACCAGTATCGTGCTCGTTTACTGAATACAAGACAACTATATTTTGGAGTGTGGTTTAAGGCATCAGCGATTAACTTATTTATTGTTGGTGTCGCGTATCGCAATTTTTATTTACTTATTTTATTGATGTGGAAAGTACATTAGGGTAATTCATTACAGTATAAATATGGCTTAAAATAGCAACAAATTCAAGACACTTTTGTATTCAATGTTTTTGTTTAAAAAAATATTAACTATTATTGACACTGGGCTCGTGCTAGGGATTTTGAAATAGATGGATCTTTCGGCGCGCGAGTCCAGCTTGCACTTAGCCGGTAGTTTAGTATATAATAAATACTTATTTCTATTCAGCCTATTGCAATCCACTGCTGGACGTAAGCCTCCCCCAAAGAGCGCAAAAGAGCACGAACTCCCGCTTTTTTATCCATCCTCTGCCAGCCATCTTCATAAGGTCGTCGGTCCAACGGGCTGGGGGGCGTCCTACACTACGCTTGCTAAGGTGGTCTCCAATCGAGAACCTGTTCACTCCACCTTTCATCGGTTCTGCAACAGATGTGGACTTTGGCCTTCTGCCAGATAATCTCGTTTCGGATTTTATCCCTTAACAAAATCCCAAGCATCGACCTTTCCACACCTCACTGTCATGTTCCATGTTTCGGCTCCGTAGGTCATCACTGGTAGGACGCACTGATCGGATACCTTGCTTTTCAGGCATTGTGGAAGATGTGACGCAGCTTCCCAAACGCTGCCCAGACAAGCTGTGCAGCTTTGCTTTCTGGGCAGCAGAAGAGTGCTTTCCTAGCGATTTTCCGCTCAAAGTTGTCTCTACCCAACTGCAGCACTTTACCGAGAACCCGAGATAGACATACTCCTTGACAACTTCGAGCGCCACGCTTTCGACGGATACCAGTCCGGGAGTGGCATGGTCATTGAACATGACTTTAGTCTTGGCTAATAAATAGGCCCACATATCTCGAGGCAGCGTTGCGGTAGTATTTATTTACTATATATTATTATTTTCATCTCGACGTGAATATAAAGCACAAACCCTATTTTACCCTCCCTTTTCTCCTGTGCCTTATACCGTCACAGACAAAACAGCCATACCGCCATTCCGAATGGTCCCGCAGCGTTATTCCGATATCAATAACGAATTAACCATTATATAGCTGTTAATTGATCGACCGTGGTGACATTTCACCGCGGTCACTTCACACGGGCGGCGCTTTTGATCTCGCTCGCCATGTTTGCCGCCGCGCGCTGTCAAACGATGCCGCCACAATTAAATTCGTACGTAAAACTATGCGACAGTTGCCTAGTTTCTGGATACCGGTGACCGTTTGGTAATTTTGAGCGGTATTCTGGTAAAGGTTAATTAGAGATGACTAATAAAACGTTATCACAAATTTTATTAATTGAGCGTTTTAATTAGAGGAATGCACGCGAACGTATCCTCTCCTGAAGACATTGTTATATAATATTTTTTTAATTTAGGCTCACGTTGACTCATCATCATCACTCAGCCTATTGCAGCCCACTGCTGGACCTTAGCCCAGAGAGTGCCAAAGAGCACGATCTTCCGCTTTTTTTTATCCAACCACTGCCATCTATCTTCTTTAGGTCGTTGGTTCATACAGCTGGGGGCCGACCTACACTACGTTTGCCGAGACGTGGTCTTCACTCGGGAACTTGGGTTTACTCCACCATCCGTTCTGTGTCAATTGTGGCCGGCATGGTGACTGGTGTGGAGCTCAAATGGAATACAATTTCGTTTATGGGAACTGTTACTAGATAATTATCTATTCGTATGGAAATACAGGAATGTAACCAAGATGACATGAAGTGTAAGAAAAACTTATCGAAAACTACTCTATGGTTTTCTGTGTTCAAAAGCATGCTAAATGATTATTTCTAAACAGAAACACTAACAAACCATGACAATCAAAACGGTATCCCGAACAATACGAAGCTGAAGACGATGGAGTGGTCCTTTCAATTCGTTAATTGAACTCAAATTTCTCATCGCAATTTCGCAAATAAGATCACGACTGTTTTACGTAAGGACCAAAAATCACGACATTGCCAACGAAATATTCGGCCGTCAAAGCGACCAGTATGAGATGAACTGCCAGCAAAACCTCCTGTTGGCAGAATTGGAGCAGATGTACGTTAGGGTTGAAGCAAAATATTCTTAATAAACTCAATAAACTGTGTTACGTTTTTTTGTCTGATAAATTCACAACTAAGGAAATTTGGTTGATACGGTGGATTCAAGAAATTCGTTAAATCCACCAAACTTTAAATGTGATCCACGGAACCGAGAAATTATTTGGAAATGCGGCCACATGTAGCTTGACAGTTAAAAAAAGGATTACTAAAAGTATCAAGATGTCAATGAGGGGCAGGCAGTCAGATATATTGAACATTAAATAATGTTTAGTTTAGCACGTAGAAATGACGGCTGATGGGGCAGAAAGGTTCTGGAATTGAGACCACGTACCGGCAGGCGCAGCGTGGGGCGACCACCTTCAAGGTGGGCAGACGACCTGGTAAAAGTTGTAGGAAGCCGCTGGATGCAGGCCGCTTCCAGCCGGCCAATCTGAAAGTCACTGGGGGTTAGCCTATGTTCAGCAGTGGACGTCCTGTGTCTGAAATGATGATGATGAATGTTTTTTTCCAAAATAAAAATATAAAATGCATGTAAGTAAATTACTCATCATGTGATTAATGATTATTATCTATGTGACGCCGTAAAAAAACTTTTTATTAGCAGTCATCGATGTAAATTATGGAGTTTTCATCATCATCATCATCACCAGCCTATATCAGTCCACTGCTGGACACAGGCCTCTCCAAAAGGAGGATTTTGCCATAAACGCCACGCTTGGCAGGCGGGTTGGCGATCGCAGTTTGGCCAGTGGTGGAGAGGAGACGCTGCTGCCCGTCTTCTTTTGGCGGTTCTCCTGTAGTCGCCTCTTACGACACCCATAGGAAGAGAAGGGGTGGTGCAATTCTTTTAACGTGCCGGCACCACACGGCACATGGAGTGGTCAAATAGAACTAAAGTTGGCAATATCATATCCTGCGGCAACCCTACATGAATGAAGTCAATGGTTCAACAAAATTGGACAGTTAAATTCTAAAGGAGACGGCCCGTGAAAAATGGGCGACATGAAATAATAACTAGGCCTTGCAAAACTACGGATGAGCTATTATGACTCTAAGTTGCCGTTCGCTATGTTTTGCAACGAAGCTTTTGTCTCGCAATAGTTAATTTCCTTGTTAAGAGTAGCAACTAGGCGAAATAAGACATAGTCACAGTCTCAAGGGAAACAGACAGGTCACTTGACAGAACAGAGCAACCTAATCTTTTTTTTTACACAGGATAAATACATTATCATCGATGAAGATAACATGTTTTGTCTATTTAGTAGGGTGACAGCGATAGTGGCTATAAAAAAACAAACATAACCTAAAACCTGCCGTCTATTGTAACCTTTAAAGGTCGCAACATGGACTTCGATAGAAAAACCACTCACACATTACTTTTAGTTGGTAATGACCAGTGTATAGATAATCTACAAGAAAGATGTGTGCGAGAATGCAACCGTATCGAGAGTGTTTAAATTCAAATTTTTAACTTGCCCCATTGCACTTATTACGGAGCATACAGTAATCAGCTCAACCTGTTTTAATTTTCAGTATACTCCTGGACGCAAGGGAGGCCTCAAAGAGCGCCAAATAAGTACCCACGTTGATGGCATTAAGTAAACTTAATTATTTTCATAAATGTTAAGTTTGGGTTTCATAATCTCAAGATCATTATCTTTATTCTCACTGAGACTTAGAATCTATGACACTACATGAGAATTCACGTATTAAGACATACTGTATCTTTTTGAACTATGACTAAGTCAAGATGTACACTAATCTTGTTTAATTAGACGAGACGTACCTAATTACAGTGCTATTTGAATATTAAGATTTAATGTCGAGTATATTACACGTTATGTACAAATTAGGTGATTAAATATGAAGCAGACTGCACAACGTCAATGAGATTGTACTCATTAGAAAATTCCTTGCATAGCCTACGAGTTTTAATTAGCAACTTGTTTAGTGGTCTGTCATTTTTGTGAAATTTGTGTGAGGTATACCTCTATGGTTATTCGAAATTGATAGGTAGCTTGTATACTTATTGATCTTTATATTTAGTTTAACGAATAATGCAACTGTTTAGGAATTGAAGCCAACGTTTCTTACTTATTGTTCCTTAAATCGTTGGTATTTGGTACATAATCGATTAATGAAACAATAAAATAAGTTTAATTTGTGTTCATTTCGTGCCTAACAATGAACTTTTAAAACATGATTGCTGGTGTAGCGGCGTGTAAATAGCCGAAACACGCGGGGAGCTCTATTATGAAGGATTACCCACCCTGCGAATTGAAGAAAGAGAAATGGTTTCGTCGTCAGCACTGAAGTATGAGGCCCACTAACCTGCAGACCAGCTCAGGAACGCTTCACCAAATCCATAATTAGCAGCTCACACCGTGAAGCACTTTCACGAAACAATAGTCAAATCACTGTTGGGTTCATTTTAGGCAACTTTCAGCTGTCCATCACGGAGAAAAACGAACTCCTCACCAAAATTACGCGAGAAGACGCGCTCGCGATGTCGTGAAGGTTAGGAATAACAATTCAATATGTTCGGCGCTCGGTGAACGATAGCCAAACTATGTGGCGTTGGTGTCGCCAGGTTCAGCGAATTCAAGAGCGCGATCCTTATGGCGCGAACCAAATAGCCTCAGATACTATCTTATAGAAAGAAACCATTTGAAAATAATAAATTATTATTAAAGAAATTACCTATTACTAAGGTTTAAAAATAATAAATATTTTAAAAATTAATTTAGGTCACTTAAGGTGCCCAACCAATTGCAATTATCCTGTTTTTTTGTCGTCTAAACTTTGTCCCTTTAAAAATAATATTCAAATACTGTTAAGAGTTCGTATTTAGACACAATCAAATACCTAAATGACAGAAAATGTCGAAGATGTGTTTTTTTTCGTCTTCACTGCGCTTACTTTGTAGTAGGTAGGTACAAAAACAGGTGATTCAATTAGACAACTGAATCCCCGATACAGATCAAAGAGACGAGTGCGCGACGTGACCGAGTTGGACTAAATTAGGGCAATTAAGCAGGTGCAGGGACGACGGGCTTCTTAAAACTCTTCTCGTAACTTTTTGTCCTTTTAGTGACGATTAGGTGTTGGTGTAGTGTACCTTGGTAGAATTCTGATAAACTTTGTGTTCGTAATTAAAACGATAGAAAAATAAACACCTAGTTATATTCGCTTGATATAAGTCTATAATTCCTATTCGGGTTACGCTTGACCATGCAGCAAGTTTAGGTACTACATTTGGAGCGATTCATCATCATCATCATCATTTCAGCCACAGGCATCTACTGTTGAACATAGGCCTCCCCCAGTGACTTCCAGATTGGCCAGTTTAAAGCGGCCTGCATCCGGCAGCTTCCTGCAACCTTTACCAAGTCATCTATCCACCTTGGGGGTGGACGATCCATGCTGCGCTTGCCGGTGCGTGGCCTCCATTCCAGAACCTTTCTGCCCCATCGGCATTGCCTCATATATGGAGCGAGTGCCATTAGAATATTACGAAAATACCAATTTTTGGACCGAAGCCACTCACCTAGTACTATCTAAATGTCAGGCTTTCTTATCCGACCTCTGTAACCCTATAAGACATTATAACCCGCATGCTGATTCCGTATCTTGCAATCAAATTCCTCACCGATTGCTTCGCTTTCGAAAACTTATAGGAAATAGGAATACGAAAATAACACAAAGTCAACGAAATTGGACCGATAGAATGAACAATTTAGTTTATTTATTGTTCGGTAGAGGCAGGACCGTTATAAGATTGCTGTCAATTTGCGATTTTAATGCAATTATTGCGCTATCGCTTTCCTATTGCAAGATACGTAATCAGGATGCCGACCATTTTTGGCCCTTCGTTACTTAGCAGTGTTATATGTTTAAGTTTACAAATGAAGTCTCTTCTAGGCTACCAAACATCTTGACTAAAACCAAGATTTACAAATGTGGCACAAACATCCGTTTCTATAACTGTGACAGTGTTCCGGAGGCGAGTCCCGTAGTTCAGTTGCATGAGTGAAAGCTATTCAGCGGAACACCGCCCAGTGGCTCTAGGAACGCGTTTACTTGGAACATTGTCACTGCGATGTCATCCGTTCAGATGATACAGGGTGGTTGAAAGAGGAAACATTTTTGTTTTCGGATTCCATTAAGAAGATATCCTGGAATATCTCTTTGACAGACCAGTGCCTGTCAGCAAACGTATCATTGCTACGATTGAAGCGATTTTTTTATCTTGTTAATCAAGTTGGATAAGTAGATGGTGTTTACCTTATGACTGTACAACATTTTTAAAACATACGATAGCATTATGGTGAGCTGCGGCAAAAAAATTAGTCCTTCCATACATTTAGTAGCGTTACAAATAGCGATTCAAATATCTAATGTTTCTGTATGCAAGCTTTCATGGATATCATGGAAATAATCAACAACTATCAGAATGGTTGATTATAACTGATTATGGCGTTTTAAAAATCCTATAGCATAACACCTATTTGACTCCAGCACAAATTACGTATAGCGGCGGCGTTTTCTATTTTGTGACTCCAGGATAATATATAAACTAAAAAAAACTTTAAATTTATCCTAGATATAATACTCATCATGAGAATCAAAACTTACCTAATTCACAATGTTGCTTTCGGTAATGTAGGTATCTAGCTTGGTTTCATGATCTTGACCTAGAAGGCGTTTAATTGCATTCCTCATACAAAAAAACAAATTAGCTTAGTTAATGTAACACAAAAATACATAAAAATTCGGAGTATTTCAATGACTAAATTCTAAATTATGAGTAATTTAAAAATTAAATTTTATACATCCCGTACACTGAAAGCCGGAACTGATGCAGCTCAATTTTATTTAGTACCTTTTGCTGATATATTCAAGGTTCAAAATTCAATGTGCAGAAAGGGAAGTTTTTGATGGTTCAGTACGTTTATTAGTGATGTATGCAAGTCGGACACTCGTAAATCAAGTCTGCGAACGAAGTTGACAGAATCGTTTGACACAGGTTTTGGGTAATTACACTTTAAGAACAATTTTAAGGAAAATGTCAAACTGAATGCTGGACTCCCAGGGGCTTGATGAACAGAAGTCCTGGTAAATGTAGGTAAATCTAGCACTTGGCGAAGATCAAGAAAAGATGATGACGATGAAAATGATGGCGTATGGAATAATTTAATGTAGGTTGCTCTTTTATGTGTTTCTCATTACCTTTTTTTTATTTAGGAATTTTTTTTTAAATGTATTTATTAGTAGAGAAAGTCGTCACATTCTTAGAGACATTTTTCTTGTAGGTAATAAGTAACAGAGGTATCTATGGCTTAAATTAGGATTGTCCATGATGATAATAATATTATGTTAATGTAGTGTATTTCTTCACTTATATACTTACATGATGGACAAATAGTTTTTTTTTTATTATTGAAAAACTTCAGTGACATTTTGTTCTAAATGTTAACATTAGCTCTAAGAAAGAAACAGTACCTCAGCAGTGTTGATGGAACAAGCTGTATACAGAAAGAGCAGGACATGGTTAAAACAATAGTCTTTAAAGAGCTCATGGGTGTCAAAGTTCGGAAGGAGAATCCCTTTTCGTGTAATAAGACCAACTTTATTATCTGTGCCTTTTTAAATCTAACCAATTGTAGCCAAAGTAATGCTCGTATTCGCTTCTTACACAAATAGACACATAGCAACGCCGTTTACTCAAGTGGGCGTTTCAGACTCGCGCTATCGTATACTGACGGGAAAAAATTACTGATTCCTATCCACGGATTGAGAGGGGGCGACTAACGTCAATGACCTCACGTGGTAAGGTTAAAACGTCCTAAAATTAGAACATCACTTGCTCTGGTTACTGTCGTGGCCGTTGTAAAAATTAATGTAAACAAATACACTCTCACGCCGGGGTGGGCTCGCGACCGAATATTTAGGATCTCGAAATTTTGTAAGAGCCAGAAAGTAGATTCATTCATTCATGTTAGACTATAGCAGTGGGAATGCTAGGTTGTAGTGATTATTAGAGGCTGAACACATAATGTAATAAGTAATTGCTTTAAAAACTTGCCTACTGTTCACAACAAAACACTGCTGTAGGTAGATCTTTAAATGCTCTAACTAAGAGGTAGATAGATAGATAGATAGTTTTTATTGCACACCACAAAAAACAAACAGTACGTATATATTTTTTGTAAATAATTCTTTATAAGGTAATAACACACTATGTTCCTTGCTATATCTTTTTAAAATCTATTTTAATCGTGGTCACTCTCGCTAAATCTATACCCATTTCGCGGTCTTTTTGGTACTATGTGTAATTCTTGTTGCTGTCTAAAAAAATACTGATGAGACCTAACATTATGACAATTTCTCAATTTAGGTAACCCAATGGCCTGAATATGTGAAGGACACAATATCTTACAAATTAATTTCGTGTTTGCAACCGGCTGAAATTAGAAGACTCTTGCGCAGAGTGGTCAATGGCGCCGAGGCGTCGACTAAAACTTTCAGGGTTCCAATGAGTCAGCGGTTTATAATTAAAATTATGGGTGGAGAGATTATCTTCAACCGCTATATAATAATGACGGTAACTGACAACCATTGGAGTCTGCCGCCTGAATTGTACATCCTTCTGTAAATATCAACTGTCACTTCTTTTTTGGTGTGCCATAAAAATAATCTATCTAGGATCTCCCAGGTTGCAATCTGGACCTGGTCAAGGTTACGGGCAACCGCTGTATGCAAACGGCCCACTGTGACGTACTATAGGGGAGGACTATGTCCAGCAGTGGGGTTTCAAAGGTTAGTTGATGATCATGATGATGAATGACGGTATAATCATCCCACGTGACCTACAAGCGGCAGATTAGCTATTTAGTATGAGTAAGTGTTTTTTTTATTTTCCTATTTCGTTATTGGGGCCACAGTAAAAATTTTGCATTTAAATAGTAAAATCACCTCATTAAAGCAAGATAACTTATAAAAAAGGACCCTAAAATTACTTACACATTAAATCGTCTATAAAATTTAGGATTTAGATAAGTCTTAAAACCTTTAAAAAACAAAGTTTTTAAAAGAATACTATAAGAAAAACTTGCATAAAAATTTTCATAGGTCCATAAAAATATGCTACACCGCATCGCGTAAGTACAAACCTGATTGCAAGACCACCGGTGTTGCCCATATTTTGTAACTATAAAAACACAATGTACTTAATTAGCTAGTCGCTTGTCAGCCCAATAACGAAACAGGGCCTTGTCACAGCATAGCATAGAACAGACAACTCGTTCAATGCGAATTAAAACACGTTTACTATCTCAGGATGCAGTGCTACAAATGAAAATAATGCTTCTTTTAGGTTAATTTAAAGATATTTAAATAAAGTTACGATCATGAAACCTACTCAGAGGCCTTAATGTGGTTTGATTATATTTGATATTATATACATAAATATAAATAATAAATATTGGACAACATCACATACATTGCTCTGATCCTAAGGTAAGTTGCTACAGCACTTGTGTTATAGAAATCAGAAACAACGACGGTACCACAACACCCAGACCCGAGACAATATAGAAAATTTCGTTTCCTACATTGACCCGACCGGGGATCGAACCCGGAACCTCAGAGATATTACGTCTTTAGTCACTGCACTGACCTTATTTTGTACAACACCCTTCCATCAATCTGTTCTGGGCCCACGTGGAGATGTAAAGTACGGCATTAACTACTTCATGTTGAGAAAAGACACATTGTGCTTTAGGACTAACGTTAAGCTTACTTTACTAATTAACGGTACCTATTTCAAAATTATTACAGCTTGATAGCGTCTTTAAAGAGCAGAACATACTAAAAATTAATACAGTGAGGGCTTTTAAAATAATTTGAACCTACTTTTTTAATTTCAAACATAAATCCTACCAAAGATTATGACTTAAAATCATTTATATAAAGGTGTCGAACAAAATAATAATACAAACATTTTTCAAGCAATGAGTTGGCCGGATCAGTTTGTCTGTACCCTTGTTCTTGCAATATCACGTCTTGTACTTTTCTATCGTTTGACAAATGAACCGTGAGCGCATGGTTGATCAATCGATAAAACTATTGATCCTCGATCACCTCAATCAAAACGAGACTGAAAGACATCTTCAAGGTCTTGGTAAGATTTGACGGTTAGCTGTTTATCATCTCAAAAATCATTAATACATTATACATAAATACATTTGCTATTCTCTCCTTTGTCTGTAAAACAGAATAGGGAATAACAAACATTGTGTGTATATCCCACATCTCTTTAGCAAATCATGTCATGATATAGGTAACACGAAAATTATTTTCCTAAACACTGGGCCCGAGTGGTGGAGTATGGCGAAGCCACCTCATAGTTGAGGTGAGACCTGTGCCCTGCAATAGGACTTATTAAAGGATACTTGACTTTTTTTTATTTTTCTAAATTATTAATTTAACCTAATCCTTATTTTTAAACAATTCTGTATCGTCATGGGCCATAACCATGAACTCTTAAAACAATCTCAAAGTTGTCAAATCTGTCAATTTTGGTACGTCATTTCATACAAAATTTGACAGAAATGATAATGTTTGACAGATTTGAGATTGTTTTAAGAGTTCGCGGTTACCGCCCAGGACTTCTGCTAATACTAATTTCTGGGATAATATAGTATAGTATCTGAATTCTGATCTACCATTATTTTTATCATTGTTTCAATCCTATGGTGAGTAGTCAAAGCACTTGTTTAACAGAAATCAGAAACAACGACTACGGTACCATTATAATACGAACACCTAACTATAATAGGTATAGGTACTTAGGTACTAACACTGTTTCTTAATTAAACTCGAGCATATAACTACATGGTTACATTTATCAAGCATCGCATTTGTTTGTTTTATAATATTTTATATCTGTTTTCTTTATAAGTTTCCTTGAAATTTGGACAACGTCATGGATCATCTTGACTGACATTTATAAGCAAGTGCGTTTCTCGTTGAACACGTCAAACCCGATGATAGATACAGTGAATTTGACTATGATTAAACTCTAGATATGTTTTCAATACTTTTCGTAAGAAATCAACTTTAATATTTATACAAGAGAGAAAAACTAGTACGATTTGATTCCTGTTTCGGGCGAATTTAAATAATATAAAATAATATACATATTTCAAAATTGGCTCGAATCTGGGTGTCATTGTTCCTATGATTTCCTATGAAAAAACGTTGTCTGTTACCTCGTACACACAAGAATTTAAATCTGATTAAAATTAATTGGTTAATTAATAGAATCAGAACACAAGGTTTTGATTCCTACTTCGAGATTATGGCAGTTGTTGTATTACTTGGCATATTATTTTATTATAATTATTTTTTAAATGACAAATAAGCGATCTTTCATACCAATCTTCATCATCATCAGCCTGAAAAATAATAAATTACATTAATAATAAATATCAACAAATGACAATGACGACCTTCGTAGCCGAGAGACGAGCACGCCGGACTATATATGGCATCGCCAGCTCTGAGGTTCCGGGTTCGATCCCCAGTCGGGTCAATGTAAAAAAACGAACTTTTCTATATTGTGTCAGGTCTGGGTATTGCTTCGTTGCTTCTGATTTCTATAACACAGGTGCTTTAGCTACTTACCTTAGAGTCAAAGCAATGTATGTGATATTGTACAATATTTATTTATTAAAAAAAAAAAATATTATTTGTCAGGCGTCAATTGTTTTGAGACAAGTCATAACCGCGGATGTTCGCGGAGCGGCGCGGGCGCACGGCGGAAGTCTTTGCGCAACATCACCAGTAAGCAGAAACAATTAAAACAAAACAGGCACGGAATGAATAGTGATCGTTCACGCACGCTGCCCTCGAAGAAAGTGAACTGATTATGCAACGCTTGTTTACCAGTGTACACTCGGCTTTACTTATTTTGTATGTTACTAATACCACACCCGGTTGGGCCAGCCAGATAGATTTAAGAAATGCATTTTTAGGCTCTAACTTAGGCTCTAACTAAGGCTCCACTCTCCGTCTGTCTGTCTGTCCGTCTGTCACCAGGCGGTATCTCATGAACCGTGATAGTTAGTGAGTTGAAATTTTCACAGATGATGTATTTCAGAATAAATCTAAATCTGAAAAACAGAATACAATAAATATTCAACGGGGTGGGAACACAATAAACGTGATTTTCTTCCCGTTTTTTATAGATAATAGTACGGAACATTCGTGCGCGAGTCTGACTCACTTGGCCGGGTTTTTTTTATTGACCATTACTTTAGTAATTGGTTTGTTTCGCGAATATGTCGCCTTATTTTGTGTTTATTACGATTTTTATTTGTTCATTTTGATTAGGTACTATTGAAAACCAAAAGAACGTGTTTACAAGAACTCTGGTTCTAATGTAATTAAAAAATAGATCAAACTACATGAAAATCTAAATACTCGATATACTGTTTTAAACTTTCATGGTCACTAACATTAGAATAGTTACTCCGTGATCATGGCGCTTGCAACAGTGCCGAAATATCGGGAACTCAAAAATAAGGTATATGGTAGCAATCCCGTAACAAACTATTCTAAATACTCGATGTCTAAATAAGTGCACGGTACGGTCTTATTTATTTTAGTCTGGCAAATACGTAATTTTTCCCGGTATAACATTTTAAAACTTTTGATGTAAGTTGCTTTGCTGACGGTTTTTAGGTAAGTACTCATAACACGGATTTGTATGCAATGATAATACAAGTTGACTTTTTTTGTTGAATAATGATGTTTTATATGGAACAGCTGATTTATTTTGCAGTTAGAGAGTTGGTACATAGTAATACTTGATCTTTTGTATTACGAGAGTCATCTGGAAAAATGCCTAAGTTTGGACGGTAATAAAAAAGTCACCCTGTATAGATATAACGATCAAAACTAATCTTAGACTGTGACTCAAATCTCTGTTACATTCATGAGCAAGACTTGGGTAATTTCGGCTAACATGCTTTTAGACATTATTTAAAATTCTATAGATGAACAGACAGCTATGTTTGAGGCTGACTGTACATGCATCCGGCTTAACTTCGGAACTATTCAGAAGGAAGTAGTTTTTCGCCTAGACTTGTACACATTCGTCCTAACGGCTATCTTTTGATTAAACTAAAAAGATTTAGTAGCAGCTTGTATTATCAGTAACATTAGGGTGCCATAAGCTACTGACGCCATCTTTATTAGAGTTTTGGACTAAAATGCAATAAAGGGTTACTTTTACAATAAATTTCGTCAAGTATTTTTATGGTCCGTCTGTCTGAATATCACGGAAAATTTATTTGCAGCCTATTAATGTTACAAGCTTAAATTTTACACGATTATAGGTCGTTGAGTAAAATTATAAAGCTTAAATTTGTCTTATTACTTACTATTGTAAAGAATTATGGACCAGTTTAATTCCTATTCTAATCAGTTCTCGGCCTTGTCGCATAAATCACTCATAATTAGCCACTGTTGACAACAATAACCAATTATAATGTTTGATTGGAGCTCAATAATTGAAAACTTTGAACAAGGGCACAATGTCACGATATTCTAATTAAGAGTCAAAGCAAGAAATAGATACAGAAGAATCAGTAAATACTCGGGTAGGAATAGGCAGGAATACACAGTAAAGAAATTAGATGAAAAAACTTTTATGTACTTTTTCCTGTGATATGTCCTTGAGCGTAATGGCTCGGCAATTTACTTTGCGCAAAAAATCCCGAGTTCGTTTTTTTGGTCTGGAAAAATTCAGAAATTAAAAATTACTTTTTAAATAGAAATAATTTTTAATTTCTGTATTTTCTGGGGCTCGGGTTTGGGTGTAAGTAAAATTAAAACCGGCCAAGTGCGACTCGGACTCGCGCACGAAGGTTTCCGAACCATTATCTATAAAAACGGCATAAAAAACATGTTATTGTATGGGAGCCCCCTTAAATGATTATTGTTTTCTGTTTTTTAGTAATTATTGTTATAGCGGCAACAGAAATACATAATCTGTGAAAATTTCAACTCTCTAACTGTCACGGTTTATGAAATACAGCCTGGTGACAGACGGACAGACAAACAGACAAACAGACAGACAGATAGACAGACAGACGGACAGCGGAGTCTTAGTAATAGGCTCTGGGTACGGAACCCTAATTAATTACTGCTATTTAATAATACAAGGATGTTAATTCTTTTCTTCGAGACCGTGAAAATTGGTGTGCTTCCTGGCGCATATTATTTAGATAATGGATATGCGACAAAAAAACCTCATAAAAAATCAGAAAAACTTACGTGATCATGATTTTGGTGTTACCGGAGTGTGGGTTGTATTATCAGTAACCAGAGTAACCACTATGATAACCAGGCATTATTTTTATTTAGAGGTAGGCAGTAGATACTTATAATGTGTTTTATTGATGAAAATCAGTGGTTTCCATCAATAATCCGCATTTGTAAGTACCAGTGCCTACCTCATTTCAATTATAAGGTAGGCAATGCTTAATTGCCTATATGCACCGCACGCCCCTGTGTATTATGGGATACCTACCATAGAATCATTTTGCGTCCTTCAGTACATACTTACAAGATTTGAGCCAATTTCATAAAGTTCGGTTTCTGAATTGACTTTTTAAGGCGGATTGCCGCGATACTGATCTGGTTGTCATAGTGATATAGGTATTATTTACTTCCATATCTAAACTTAAAATCAAACTTATTCAAAATTTTACACTACGAAATCATTTCCCGAAAACTTCTAATACTTACCTGAACTTTCCCTATTATTATCAATGAAAGGAAAGGAAAACGCGTAGGTACCTTCACGCAACGTAACGTAAAGGAAAATATTTTCAATGTTTCGTAATCACTTTCATTCCTTGTCGATATCAGTTTTCTAGTGTTATGTGACTGTCTAATCTACGCAAAAGTAATCGATCTTATTAAAACTAAAATAAAGGTTTGTAGCGAGTTGTTCATTAATTATTAATTTCTTAAGGTTATTAGCTTGTTATTAACTATTACATTAACCCGTAAGTCTCTCTCTCTCTCTCTCTCTCTCTCTCTCTCTCTCTCTGTAAGCTCGCGTCGCGCACATTCCTGCACTGCTTGCTCCATTGTTATTGAATTATTGTTTTAAAAAAATGCCTTACTTTTCTTTGACCAACTAATTTAGTTTGAAACCTTTAGGTTACACGTTGCATCGAAATAAAGATCTAATCTAAGAAGTACACACAATTTGTTAAAACTAAATTGAAATAAATAACAAGATACCAGCATTGTCCCGAAGCAGTGGTGGGGAAAAAAAAATGGGTCATGTAAAAGTGCCTTTTATTTACAATTTAGAAAAATGATTTTGAATTTCTGAAAAAATATCAAAGTATCAGTATAATAATAGCCAAAATTAATTTTAAAATCACATAAACTATCTCAATCATACTTACCGCAGCTACAGTTTTTAAATCTGTCATCATTCAAACAAGCTTATAAAAGTCTAATAAACTTAAATCTCTATAAATTAGTTGACTAATTAGCCGTGACATTTGGAATGTCCGGGCGCCGCTAAACGTCCCATTACACAAAAATAAAAACTAAACACCATACTAATTGACTGATCCGATGTGACAAAAAGAGACAAACCAGACGCTTATGAAGAAACCTGTCAAGTGCGAGTCGGACAAGCAAATCGAGGGCTCAATAATATTTTCTTTGAATTTAATACCCTTAGCATGATTTGCATACTAACTGCGTTGTCCTACAACGGGAAGTACCATAATATGAATAATGGAAAGTACCTTAAATAAAATGTATGATATTAACTTTAATTTTTTATTGTGTGAAAGCCTAGTATTTGATATTAATTGTAACTCGATAGCTAGGTATATTGGTTCCCGAGAAAACGGGTGTTAATAGGCAAACGAAAAAGTGTTTCTTTTGACGTTCATAGTTTTAGTCCTTTTGAAAAATAAAGTTTTGACGTTGTTGTCAAAGATTGGTAGGTAAATATTATTCACATCAGCTACTTTGTTAATGTTAGGTAAAATGAAAGTAGTTTTGTTTCTAGTACTAGTCATACTTCTCACACAGCGTTTATTTGTTGTTGTTATTTTGTTGGAAAAAATTAAACTGATAATGAACCCTAAATGCTACTATGACACGCTTTGGATCATGGTGTATTTGGTGTTAAGATCTTTGAAGTTAAAGAAAGCCTTATGCTATAAGCAGTAGAGTTGAAACTCTAAGATCAGACGAATGTAAAATCTGTCATTTTATTAAATGTTTTGGTTGTAACTGGACCCTTTGAGGTCTACAAATCTGTTACGCATTATTGGTTCTGACTATAAATGCGCGTGTTAAAGCCATATTGAGTTTGTCAAGATTAAAAAGAAGCTTCTGTTAATATTTCCCGTGTAATAGGGATGGTAAAGCTTGCTTGATGGTAAAGGTAGAAATAAACAAGCTGTGTTGTTATTTCTACCTACAAACTTCATCATCACTTACAAAGTGAGAATATACCTAAGCTAGAATCGAGATTGAATAAACCATTTGGTGCTCACTACTTTTTTAAACATGTGAAATTAAAATATCTACAATAATTTAACAAACGAATCCCACCAATCTAAATCCCACTAATTGATTAACACTCTAATAAACACTTCCACCGCATTACCCAGAAGATAAACGCGACACGCGTCACTGACGGGACCGATTTGTCTTCTAAAGTAAACATCAAATGGGCCACATCAAATGTTCAATTTGTCGACGGAGATTCCATTGACAAAGTCCATTAAAGCTGACGCCGGATCGCCGATTAGTAAACAAATGAGCGCAGTGACAGATTCGGATAGTTGGCACCGTGACAGAGAGAAGCGGTGGGGTGGCAACCTGGCAATAAAGGTGACTGCACAATATGCTAGGCGGGATGTCATTTGAATTTTTAAATATGTTTTGTGGAATTTGCATACTTTTGGGTAATTCTTCTTTCGTGATCGTGACTGTACGTTAATTCGTTCTGCGCCATATGTACCACTACCTGTATCTGGCCTCCAGTCACCTCCTTGAGTTGGTCTACGCATCTAGCTGGCGCTCTTCCTCTAGCTCGCTTCCCCTCCATTTGTCCGAGAATGATGAGTTTCTCCAGGCTGTGCAATACCAGTCTACGATTTTGTTACGATCCTTAGGCTACCTACTTAGTCAAGGTGGCGGGAAACCGCTTGATACAAACTAAAAGCCTAAAGTATGTGCCTAAAGGCACTAACAAACAGTAGCATGATGATAAATAAATAAATATTGGACAACATCACATACATTGCTCTGATCCTAAGGTAAGCAGCTAAAGCACTTGTGTTATAGAAATCAGAAACAACGATGGTACCACAACACCATAACAAAATAATGATAATGGTGAAAATTTCATTGTAAAGCATTGTTAACTTACAAGTACAAAATTAAAGCAACATCGACATGCAAATTCATTTGATTAACAATTTATTGTATAATCAGTTGTATTTTGTTGATGGTACCTATTATATTGTCTCTTCATTTATTGGGTTAATTGAGACTACCTTAGTAATTCTGTGCTTAACTTTATGGACGTAAAGTGCACTAATGATTTTAAATACCGATGATGTGTGTCAAAAACTCTCTCTAAAAAGAGACAGCAATTAAACAGTGTGCTATCCCTTTTACTCCAGAAGAGTAACGGCTCATTGCCCGCCCGGTGACAGGCCCAGAGCATGCGTCGCCGTAAAACATCACCAGTTTACAGCTGCTATTTCGGATTAATGACACCAGACAATCGTCTTCGCATTGTTCCAGTGTGTTTGGGCGACGTGACTGCTTCGTCAATCCCAAGAATTAAACAAAGATAAAAAGCACTGTTTTTTTGTTTTTTTGGAAAATTACATTGTAACAGCTTTACCTGCGATATCTGTGTGTTAAGTTTTATCGACTATGAATATTATTTTGCAAAAATTTGGCATGAGAAATGGTTAAAATGAATGGTGGTTTCCGAAAATTGCGAAAGGGTTTTTTATTTTAAAGAATCAATGATGTTATGGGAAGACTTAAACATATTCACCGGGCAGATTGGTGAGTATAGAAGGTGTCAACAGTGGAAGCAACCGCCTAGCGGGGCGTACTAGCTGGCGCGATCGGACCGTTCGCGAAAGGGGTTGACAAAAGCTAAGTCTACTTCTATTGTACATTCTATTCAAACCGCGACTAGCATCTGGTGACCTCTTTTTGCTTGTCGTGCTTTTGAGGTCTTCGTTTTTCAGATGTTGTACTCAAAGAGCTGGGAAGTAAGTTTCCCAGAGTCACACATCTTAGTTACATCAGCTCGTCCGCTTGGGGTGTATAAAAAATTTCACATACAACCTTGGAAAATACTAGTTGTTTCCTTGTAAGACAGTATCCTGGCTGATCAATATTATCAACACAACAATAGTACTCTCAAAGAGCGATAGAAAGATCACTTTTCAGTATAATATCTTTTGCCCTTTGGTTGGCCAAGGGGCCTTTTTCGGCCGAAGAGAATATCAAGAAGCAATAATATGTTCTTCAAAATCCAAGCAATCTACTAGTATTTCCTTACAAGAGTGCATCGAAACTTTACCTTTAAGAACTTCAAACTTTTGGAAAAATTGGGGAAATATAGTATCGAATGGGTTAAAAGATTAATTTGAAGCTAAAATGTGGAGATTAATTTAAAGATTAATTTCCGAATTCTGATGGTATGATGATTGAAATAAAGTGATGATAGTCAAATAACATGACTATTATCACTTTATTTCAATACGATTAATTAACTTTAATTTGTATGTGCTAACTATTTCTTATTCCACGGAGTTTGCTGTCAAAAAGAAACCAATTTCCGACAATTAATCGCCTAAACAAAACAGACCTAAAATAGATACCTACAATAAACAGTTTGAACTGACAAAGACACAGAAGTGTCTCCCAGAAAAAAGTGTAAATGTTTTAGAACGGTGTAAAAGTTTCCCAGAACACGATCGAGGATAGTTTGTTTGGATGCGCGAGCGCAGGTTTGTACAGGCGACCGCATGCGTCAAATTCGGTCTTATTTTTAATACAATAAGGGTCATTGTAAAACTATTTTTGAGGAGGACTGTCCATATGTCACTCGTTGACGTGACGGTTCCTCTCAAGTGATAGCCACTGAAATAGACTTTGTGTATACAAACGCGCATACTGTCGCTAAGGCAATGGGTTCTTGGTAGAGTATCTAGTATTTTCAATGTTTAAAGCGCGATTCCTTGATGCGATGGTTGATCAAAAGAATAAGCGGACAGTGTCAAATCTGTATTTGTTATGTTGAGCGACATGAAGCTCTTCAAATGTCTTGCTTTGGCCGTAAAATTAAACAGTACCTTACCTATTGAATTTTTTTAGCTACAGTTGCTAAACGTAGAGGAAGCCAGATTCCGCAGTTTCGCACTAAAGACACTAGTTACCAAATACCTGGGTAAGTGTTTGTTACCACATTTGTATGTTATTAGTATCCACAATATCCACTCCCAACTACTTTGTTCCAAATAATTTACAAATATATAAAATAATGAGGCATACAGTTAAAGATGAAACAGTAAATATTTTTACCAAAAAATCTAAAAGTAGTACTGCCTTTTTATGATTTTCATAAAAGGCAGTTGCTATTTAGTTTACATTTAGTTTATTCTATCGTCTATTTCAGAATCGACACCTCTAGTTCCGCGTCCCGACTCCCGACGACATCTCTGGCGCCGCCTGTGCGATTTTGTTCGATCTAACTTCGACAGGGTTGCATCTCATACATCATCAACGTTATAATAACAACCTTAGTCGTAACATGATAAAGTTCAATTTTGATTGAAAAGTTTGATGTCTTCAAGGAGTATGTATGATAGAATGGGATTCAAAGAAATGTTCAGGAAAATAGACTTTGTTTTGTTTATCTCATAAGACAATCTCCTTTGTGGAGGCGTCGCGCCGGTCACAAACGAGCGATCGCAAACGAGCCGCGGCGCCTCTGTCGCCTACGCCAAGCGTCACGAGCGCAGGCGCACGGCAGTGACGAGGCAAGCTTATAGTCCCTTTTTACTGGACTGTTCTATATCTGAATATCATATGAAAAACTGGTCATGCGTCAGTTTTACAATAACTCAAGACCGATTTTGTTGCGTTCGTAATTGTTGTGTCATCATTCATCATTTTAAGCCACAGGACATCCACTGCTCAACATAGGCCTCCCCAGTGACTTCCAGATCGGCCGGTCGGAAGCAACCTACATCCAGCGTGTTCCTGCAAGATCGCCTGTCCACGAAGTTTGTGTAAAAATAAAAAAAATCGGCAAGTAATGTCCTGTTCCTAATCCAGAGTTGATTACTTTTAAACTCTAAATCTTATTTACTCTCAAACACTTATTACTCTTTTTTATGAGTAAGATACAATTAAAAAAAAACATTACCTTATAAAATACATAAATACGTATTTACCTACTGATTTAGATGGAAATATGACAAACACTTTTCTAAGCCTAGGATAAACTGAGTAAAAAAAATATAGGAAAAAGTGATGTCAGATGGTTACGGAGAGCTATTTTTTTGTTGTTGTTTGCAATGCACTGTCAGCTGCACTCAGTAAAATCTTATGGGGCAAACTAGTTTAACATTTGGTCAGTTTTACCACTAGTTAAGTTAGTACAGAGGAGGCGACAAATCTTTGGAATGTAAGACAAAACTTGGCTCCACTTTCCACATTCAACAAACATTGTTTATATCCGACGATGACACGAGGAAATTCGTCAGCGGAAGAAACCGCATCGAGGACGAGGGCCGTAAACCACGGCAGTGACAAGTTAACTTTACTGCCCTATAAATTAGTGGATGTATAACATCCAGAAATAGTGCCATTGACGTTGATTCGTAAAGCGTGAGCGATAGCACTCGGCGGCTTTACGATTGTCAAACTATGTAGAGTTCTATTATTATGTTGGATTGTTGGCGTTAAGCAATCCGTTAAATAAATCTAAAGCAGTTAAAAAAGATTTCTTAGTGAATTATTTATTGAGACTGCTAAATAAAATGATTGGCAATCAGATTTACTTGATTGTATGGTTACGGGAAAACGTCGCTAGTGCTGATACTCGTAACAATTGTTGAACTATAAAAAAAGTTTAATAAAAAACTAAAAACCGACTTCAAAATGAAACTAAAAAGCGAAAAATAATATTGACTAAAACATACCTAATCAGTTCTTTTTGGAGTCGGTGCCAGCCATTAAGAGTTAAAATGTGTTCATTCGCACATTCATTTTGAAGTCGGTTTTTAGTTTTTTATTAAACCTTTTTTTATTTTACATTTTTAAGTGTTAGGTCCTCGATTTTTTCCCTCCTAACTTCGCCAAAAAATACTTTACAGCAAAGTTACCTTAACTAATATTGGTCCTCTATGGACCCCCCATCCAATGGTATGATAAAAATAAGGTGTTATATAGGGTCAATTTTTCGACGAAAATTTTTAAGTCTTAAGAAAAGGGTTTACCTACACTCCAACCAGAACGGCGGCTATTTTGGTGTCGAAACCATAGGATAAGCTCTTGCGTTAAATAACACGTCAAATTAAGAAAGGAACTTTCAAATTTTTTTTCGTCACTGGGTGTGCGGGTACGCCCCCAGTAAATAAAAATTGGCGGTCTGGTACCTCATAAGCTCCACGTCTGCTCAACACACTGCGAAATACGTTCTATCGACAAATTGCAGTATTATCTTCTAACTCCTATCCGTTAAGGAGTTCTGTGGCTTCCATCATCAGGTCAGCAACATAACATGATGATTACCAGACCCAAAAATCAGCATCGAGTCAGAAAATATATGCAAAACATTATGGGTGCCTATAAAAATTGAGGGTTGCTCTCGATTTCCCAGGGATCCCATCATCAGAATCTGATTTGGTGGAAATGGGACCACCTCGGGAGTATACCCTTTCAAACTAAAAAATAAATTTTGAAATCGGTCCATAATTGAGGGCGTAATCGCGTAACAAACATACAAAAAAAAAAACAACATTCAGACGAATTGAGAACCTCCTCCTTTTTTTCGAAGTCGGTTAAAAACAAAATACATTTAAGTAAGAAATATAAAAAAAACATTTGTTTTTATAAGATAAATATTTGATTTCAAATAAAAAGCTTTATTTCAGCAATATTGTAAACAAAAAACAAAGCATACTCTCCAAGCCTTTTTATTAAAATTAAAACATATTTTATCGCCGCATAAATTCAGTATACTTAAACCACTCGCTCGTGATGTAAACCTGTCGTCAAGCTCTATAATCATTAAACCCGACCCAATTTCGATCTAAAAACTATCAGGAGCTCTTGTCCATTGCATCAACACGGGTTCTAATGCGTCCGTGTCACTGCAATGCGTTTAATTTACGTTTTATGTACAGAGACCTGCAAAAAATATGTAATTTTTCTTCTCAACCACGAATAAAAACAGATGAATCGGTAAGCGTTATATTGAGATGGAATCATCAATCAGCCTTTGTCCACCGCTGGACATAGGCATTGGTCATCAGTTCACTGAATGAAAGGCCTGCTTAAAATAAATAAATAACTAATATAAATATTGGACAACACCACATACATTGCTCTGATGCTAAGGTAAGTAGCTAAAGCACTTGTGTTATAGAAATCAGAAACAACGACGGTACGACAACACCCAGACCCGAACCAATATAGAAAAGTTGGTTTTCTACATTGACCCGAAAGTGGGGATCGAACTCGGAACCTCAGAGATGGCGACGCCATATAGTCCGGCGTGCTCGCCTCTCGGCTACGGAGGTCGTCAAATGCTTATGCAGTCTTCCAGTTCATGGTCGCCACTCGAGTTCTCCAAAGGTTGTAATTAGAAGAGCTATGACAGAGGCTTTGCTTATTCTACGGATATCTTCGTTATGGATCTTATTCCGCAAATAAAGGCTAAGTAGAGCTTTCTCAATTATCTTTGAGCTTGTATTAGTAATCATTATATCAATACTCAACCACTTTACCAATACAACTTATCGCATTTGGACTAAAGAAATTGTAAGATTTTTTTTTTATGGCAACCAAAAATTTCGATGACCTCGAAACGCAATTGTGAAGTCACATTTCCAATGGCCTCAAAACGCAAAATTCAGAATCATTTACCGATGTTTATTTATTTTTCATAATTTTCAAACAATTTAAGTCGATCAACCCATTTTTTTATTTGGATTTTGGTCACCTGCGACAGTTTGCATACCGCAGTTAACAATACGTTGATTTTTCCGACTGACTATACCTAAGCTTTTAATGTTAAAGCTTCGGCTGCCGCGTGTCCCTCTGCATTTAATTTACGCGGTGTTTACGCGAGCTTTTAAGCTCCATGACAGTATTCGAGTCGTGCGATGACAGAATTCTAATTCCGTGTCATCGTAAAATGTGATAGCAATTCGAGATTGTCGGGGTTCTCTTGGATTGATGATGAAACGTTTTCTTTACTTACAGGTTTGTAAATTTTAGGAAAATTGTTTTAATTTTAAGTAACGTGAACAGATGACCTGGTTGAAGTTGAAATAAAGGGGACAGACGCTGTATGCAGTCTGCTTCCAACCAACCACACTGGAAATCATAGAAGAGACCTATGTTCAGCAGCTTGTGCCCAAACTGATAATGAATTACAAGTCAGTTTACAAAATACTTTCAGCTATTGCTCGTTGTTCCTAGTCGGAGTAAATTTGACCATGATTACATTTGCATTTGCAGCATTTCTATTAAAACGGTTGCCATTAGAAATCTATAACACTTAAAGAGGTAAACCGAACCATTTTTGACCAAGGACACCCAGTGTCGTTTGAGCAGGTTCCCCAAGCCGAGCAATAGGTAAATCCAAAAGTAACTACGTACTGATATTTGAACTTACACTCCATGGTTATGTATGTATTAAGATTCGGGTCTACGGAGATAAAAAATCTTTGAAATTTCAGTCTCAATATTTTAGATCAAATATCTTACAGACCCATAAAGTATTCTAATATTACTTTTAATTTTGAAACAAACGAATACAAACCTGTTGGGACAAACAACGACTACCCACGTTACGCTTTTATACTGTTTGTTTTATCTGTGACACGCGCTCGTTCGCTTTTTACAGCTCCATTAAAAACTTTTTGTCAAAGCGAAATTTGTTTTACGCCCTCTGTCAAACGTCCAAGAAACATTCTAACCCGTCGTTGCTCATATTAAAAATGATACTATCCATCTCCTGTAATGTCATAACGCGTTTTAAAACGTTTAACGCGAATGCAACACATGTCGATGTCAAACGTGTGAAAAACGTATAAAATGATCGTTAAAAATCTTGTCTACTGTCTTGTAGACACAAATTATGAGTAACAAAATAGAGTTTCAGTTGCTGGTTCATTTTGGACCCTATTTTATGGTGTTTCGGTACAATATTGTAGTGTCGCAGTAAGAGGGTTGCATATGTGTTCTGTTGAACTGGTATTTATTAAAAGATTGATAGGCTGTCGTCAAATGTCTCTGCGAAGTCGTAAAACAACAGAATTGGGACCAAAATATCGTGAGCGCTCTAGTGTTTGTTGATACAGCGTCTGTTTGGACGACAAAAGACATTTGCTGGATTTTTGTTTTCGTTTATCATTTTTCTTAAAACATGCTGTTCCATATGATGGCACACGATTGTGGTACATCGTACATTGGTCTGCTGTAAAGTAAGAGTTCTAGAAACTAGTGGCTAATCCATGTAATCAGTAATCATCACATTCATTTTTGTCTATCTTTATCTGTATCTATGATAGGTCTGGTAAGTCTGCCAGACTATGGCAGTGGGGTCGCACCACCTACCTACCGCCCTAACGCGCTGATACCTTGGGCACTGATCAAGCAATATCCCTGGGTGACTTAGGAGCCGCTTATTCTACTATCTTTATACTTATAATATTATTTTATGTTGTCAGGTAGGGCTCTAACTACCCTAGTGCCTTAGAGTAAAATGGACTCCAAGCTGAAAAGGATTTAGTTTACCGTCCTGAAATAATGTTCTGTACGACTTGAGTAATACCTATTAAAGGCTCATTAATCCTTGACAAACAGCGGTTTATAAAGACCGTGCAAGTGTGCCTTTGTGTCAAAATGAATATACTGTATCATTTGGTAGTCTGAAATATATTCATGCGTTACAAAGATAATTCAAATATTTTCAGTTTCTGTCTCTGACTTCTAAAAACCATCAAACTAACAATATAGGTACATAATTCGGGTGTGAAGTCTGAAAACTTGTAACAACAGATTCGGTATCTAATGACCCTTTTTAATACCAATTTAATTTGTTTTCAACGCTTTCATGCTTTTTACATGTACTGTTCACTGTTTTACTTCGAAACCATATTGAGTCATAAAAAGGCTCATGTATTTTACCGTGGTATTGTTATGCTGTGAAAGTAAACACTATTAAATTGCCATTACAGCCGATAGGAAACCTCATTAAAGGGGAGACCACACAAGTAGAAGGCTGGAAGCTGCATTTTACCGAAAAAATCGTAAAGATTTTATAATCTTCCGAACATAGGATAGCTTGAAAACTTTTTTAAAAATTCAGGGTTAATTGTTGACATGATAATCCTAAGAATCGTTTACATTTTATGATATTTGACGTCTATAAAAAGCTGTATAATATTATTTTCTGGCTTAACTTCTTCGTAGAGAAAGAGAAAAATAGTTTTTTACACACTACCTAGTCAAAAATTGTATATTACCTATTTATAATGTAAATGATTACTCGAAAATTAATTTAAAGCAAAATCTAATTATCATTACAGACAATCAGTTTCAAACGAATTTTTGGAGGAAAATAAACTAAATCGTGGTCACTGGCATGTTCTTTGATTATGGTAGCAGACCTCCCCCCCTCTTTTTGATATCGTCAAATTCTTTGATTCAATCAATAACAATCAGCCTTTTAATTCCAAAGCCTACACATTTTAAATGACGCTTACAGTTATAAAATATTTAAAAAAAATAGCGCTTACCTCGTCAGCTACCACCGTAGACTTACCATATCACTGACTTGGTAGTTAAATTTTAATTTGTATGAGTATTTTTGTGCAGGGCTCATGTAGGCTGTAAGTTTTGATTCATAATCGAGGGACAAGATTTAGGAAAAGTTGCGCCACTATTAGTTAACAAGCCTTTGACTATTTGCATCGTAAAACTATATTTACACAAGGATAGATTCGTATGACCCTCCGCGTTTACGAGAGACCACCCAAACTTCAATTGGTTCGCTCGTAAAGTTTTCTATAACAGGCGGACGGTGGTCACGTTAATATTCAACGCACTTCGGATTAATCTTTGATTAATGCACTATATTTTGTGCGTCAACTTTAACCACTGTTGATTAGTTTCTTTGAGTTCACAAACTGGTGATTTTACTTTTTGAAGCATACGGTGTCTGTGTGTTCTTCCTTTTGTCCTACCTTTAGAGGTCTGTAGGTATCTGGCTGATATTGTCTACTGGCTTTATTAAGAAAAATAAAATCTGATTAGGAAAAAAAATGGTTTCAATTAAAAAAGAGGTTCATAAACCAGTTTCAAGCCTCGTGTAGTACCACCTATACGTGAACATGATTTAAATCTGATGAAATATAAAATGCAATTGTATCATCGTACAAATTGTTCAACTTTAGATTGATTTATTTATCAGAGCTAGAGTTTAGTTTAAGTTTTATTTATTTTATTTCATAAGCAGTTTAAGGAGTTAAAACTTATGTCATCACGTCATTGAAAACAACCCTTAAATACCTTCAGTAAAGTCTGTAACAGTAGCCACTTGTATTTTTAACTTTCCAAAAATACAATTTAACCTTATCTTTCGAATTTGCAGAGCTACAATGATAGTTATAGTGAGGAATCAGACGTATTTATACTTCCGCATTCATCTTTAACCATTCAAAAGATTTGCAAGTCTCTATGAAATATGAAAGCGAAATAATACCTACCATACTCTTCACAATATTTTTTATTGTCGTTGTATGTACATAGTCGTTTTTTTACCTTATTAAAATGTCATGTGCAGCTACAATCGGAAAGGAAAGTCGTCAAATTATGTAATCTTTCAATATTCTACAATATGATATGAGCGGTACTTTTAACCCGTAAAGGCTAAGTGCGATATCTAATTTTATCGACAAAAATTATAATTTGGGGGCTCAAAACCTCACCCCCTATGAATAGCGGACATTTGGGTTTTTAGCACTATAGGCAATAACAAAGGTTTTGTGTGTCATAGAAACATGAAATAAATGTCATAAGATAGCTAAAAGAACAGAGTAACTGACTATAAACTTCATTTCAGTTGTTTAGGGTTTCCTTGCCTAGAAAAAAATATACATTAAATTATTTTCGAAAAAAATAAATATTTTGCAGATTTGTTTTGACCCCAAATTTTTTGTCAATAAAATTAGATACTGAACTTAGCCTTAACGGGTTAGAAGGACCGCCCATATTACATTGTATATGTTATGATTTATGTTCTATTGCTGTACCTATAAATAAATAAGAACAAAACTCTGGTCCCTTAATCTAAGAAACTGTACAATCGCCTCCGTCTTTAATCTCTTGTCTCTTCAACAGAAATAGCTTCTAGCACACCTTTGACGGCGTCTTTCTTTGCTCAAGAGCTTTGCTTTATCACCGACACTCGAAGCACTCAATGTTGGTATCTCTCCAAAATAACTCGTAGTCTCGTACCTAAGAGGAAGAACGGAATTAGCCCGGGCAATGAACCCGCGTACTTAGAGCACGTGGCCGTACGCTTTTTGTCTTGGAATTTGACATGTAGGTAATGTAGTTTTTCAGTGACGCGAAAATAATCCGTCAGTCACTAGATATTTAGAAATGCGGATGAGTCCGTAGACATTATTTATTTTGTAGTCCACACAAAACAAAGATACAGAAAATATATTTAAAGCTGCACAGTTTAGACAATCTTATTGCTAGATGCGATCACTTTCAGACATTCCTCAGTTCAGGACAGTTGACGTGTTTATGCAAATAGCAACTCTACCTAATAATTTAATTATTTGTAAAAATAAACTGTTTTAGCTGTTGCTGTCATACGAGCTGTAACCATTTTATGTTTCATTTATAATTTTAGTAAGTTGTAGTAACCAATTAATATTTTTTTATTTCATAAAATACTCGTCAGCGCGTGTTTTAACTTTTTTTACAAAGAAATACAACCTAAATTAAACATGCACACGTCAAAATTAAAAAAAACTTTCAACAAACAATGTTATCAGCCCTGCATCAAATTAAAAAGTGCTCCCCTAAAGTTGCATCAAAGAGGGTACAGCAATTAACATTCCTCATTTGTTCTGGTATGTCATACTTTACTGATAGCTAGTAAACATTGTGCTACTTTGAAGTTTACAGTCGAGCAAATAAATATAAGCGATACTAGAACCAAATCAATCCTTAATCAAAGCTATTTTGAGGTGACACGGAATTACACCTGTAATTACTTTTTTTTTTTAAATACTGATAAGTATCTTTTGCAACACATTCTTGTCAGATTAAGCAAACGACCGATTACGGCACCTAAAATAACTATTATACTTTTATCTCCGACTGTACTTTTTTAAGTGACCGAAATACTAGATAAAAGAGAATGTAAACAAACAGATACTTTGACCATTTCTACTGACAAGACAAGAGTTCCACGTAAGTGCTGTACAAGCTTCAAATGTAATGTATGTAAACCGATCCAAAATGTTTTTTTTTTTTTTCTTAATTATTTTCATCATTTCAGCCACAGGATGTCTACTGCTGAACATAGGCCTCCCCTAGTGACTTACAGATCGGCCGGTTGGAGGCGGCCTGCATCCAGCGGCTTCCTGCAACCTTTACCAGGTCGTCTGTTCAGCTTGTGGGTGGACGTCCCACGCTGCGTTGGCCGCTACGTGGGCTAAATTCCAGAACCTTCCGATAGGGCGGCCGTTTCTAATTATGTTTATACGGAATCACACCGAATAACACTGCAACTATAGATTTCACTAGAAGTAGTTTTTATGTTGTCGTTCAATTAAACTAAAATAAAGTATAAGCCACAGAACTTTTTATTTCACTGCCCAAGAAAAACTTGAGTACATGACAACTGCACCTGTTCACGCAAAAGGACACATTGAACTACTGAATTGACATCTTCTTTTTCTCTAAACCCCAACCCAACAAAATAACTTCTAAAAAACAAAAGATAACACGATAAAGTTGCTTCAGACTTTAGGAACCTTTTTTTTATTTATGCTTGATGTATCACAAAGGGTAAATCGGACTGTGTGGCCTCATCGGCGATTGAGGAAACAAAATGGCGGCACAGAAGTTGACATTTGACAAAAAAGATCGCTATCTCGCCATCGAAATTGTCCAACCTACCGTTCTGCGACCTTACCGCGAACCGTCAAAGCCTTTTATTAAGGGACCAATTCACACTTATCAATTTAAAAGAGAAGTAAAAGCGCGAGTCTCTCATGTAACTTAAGGGTTCCATAGCTGGCTCTAGTTTTGTTAGCATCAGTAAGAATTTTGCAGTAAAATCATACAATTACCTATAGATTCTAAAATTATTTGTAACATCATTTAATTACAATTTATACTGAAACAATACTCAAGCTAAATATACTTTATAAAAAAAGTCCACGTTTTTTTTTAAATAAAGTCAGAAACATAGCAAAAAATACAAAAAAGAGTCATAATGAATAAACTCATGGACCCTATAAATAAATAAATTTACATTGGCACGGGTTGTCGCTTCTATTGATATTCTAAGATAAGTTATTTTAAAAGCATTCATCTTTTCCAAATCAAGTTACGGAACCCTAAGAACAACACATCCAAATTCAAACCTTATTATAATGGCTCAAAGTCCTTAATATTTGTAAAGTCAACAGTTGAGTTTGCCAAATTTTGTATCACCAAGCTGAGCTTACTGAGACATAAAATGTTTTTTGGCATTTTTTCTTCGAATCGTCAGAGTCCTGCCATCAACTGGCCTTTCGGGGTATTGCAATAATTTTGGGATGACCGATTTTTGTGGAATTCGATGCTTGCCATAACATCTTTTTATCTGCATTATATAATGACCAAGTGGCTTGCAAATAAGAACTAAAGAAACATGTTATCAAGTGGCAATTAATATACAATTCCAGTAATTATTTTAAATGCAGGTGCAAAAGATAAGATTGATAACAGATTTGTAAAGTAGGTTGAAACTTTACAACTATTAGGGCCTGTTTCACAATATAAGATGTTATATAAAAGATAAAAATATGTAGAGGATGAAAGTGCTTGATAATCGTGTCAAAAATTGTATTTATCCTTTATATAACTAAAATATATAGCTTATTCAGAACGAAAGCAGAAATTATCCGTATATTTTGAAACAGGCCCTAAATATTTCAGACAGCCAACCAATTAGTTTTAAAGATAGTGACATAAGTGACTATACAAGTTTTAAGTACCTAGTCCAAGCTTTAGTGTATACCAGCTTAGTTTGTTACTTAGCTAGCTTAGTAATGAAAGATGACAGACAACCTGGAAGTTACTAGGAGAGGCATATGGCTGAAATTATAATGATGATGATAGGTAATTATTTGCACTAGTATAATGCTATTTATAAGAGCTTCTTGATTGTTAACATCGATGATCATCACCATCACCAGCCTATAACAGTCCACTGCTGGACATAGGCCTCTCCAAAAGGAGGATTTTACCATAATCGCCACGCTTGGCAGGCGGGTTGGCGATCGCAGTTTGGCCAATGGCAAAGAGGAGACGCTGTTGCCCGTCTTCTTATGGCGGTTCTCGTGTAGTCGCCTCTTACGACACCCATAGGAAGAGAAGGGGTGGTGCAATTCTTTTAAAGTGCCGGCACCACACGGCACCGATCACCATGGTACTTACGTCAAATTTAGCAATTTTCTAATCCGTGCTTTTGTTATACGTCAGGGTCCCTGCTGAAAATCAGCGTCGTAATATGTTACTGGCCTGGCTGTCACGACAAATGCTGAACGGGGGCCTTTTTGACACATTTTTTTAAAATCTTTTATATTTCTCTTGTATTCTGTGTATGTGTGTCAAATAAATATTTTTCTATTTCTATTTATTTCTATTAATAATTTTAACCGTATTTGCGTTTTTCTTTAGAGTCAAAGCATACTTTTAAGCGCACTTAATTTTAACACTGAGTAATGCCTGACACGTATGTCAAGAATGTTACGAGGGCTTATATTTAAATCCATACTTCTGTAGCTTTCGTCTTTTGTAGTCGAATTTTATGGTGCATTATTATTTTGCTTACATTTAGTGAATGATATAGGGTAGACTGTGTATTATGAATAACTGAATTCCATACTGAATGCGTATGTATGACAAAAAGTTATAAATAGGTTATATGATAGGTGATATTTATAGAGACATGGCAATAAATAGAGAGAGTGACGGCATATTAAATTATGATCATTGGTAAGAATTTAAAGATTTATTCAAGTATCTGATATATTAGGTACTTATCAAAAATGAATTTAATTGATATTTTTGTTAGTAATTTTTATATCGCTCTAGTCAAGAAATCTACACAAATAATTGGTTTTCCATAGCTTTACGAGGATAGTTATATTCCTAATTATAGAATATTTTGAAAATTGGTATCTTTTTTCATCTTATAAGTCCTAAATCAGTCTTATTTCGTCAAGTTATCTTATAAAAGATTGCGGTAATGAACCAACTAACGTGTGAACTAAATACGCCACTATTTATTCCAATATCTGTAAGGTACATCGCAATGAGGCAGTCTGTCGTCGGCATCTCTGAAAGTATTTTTACCGAAGTATTTTTTTTTTACTATGTGAACGGTAAAATATTACTAATGCAAAACAAATACACCATACTCGTACACCTCGACGTTAGTTCCGTCGCAGTGTGTGAGTTGTGTGACCGCCGCGCTCAAACGCGCACATGAATAATGCGCGACTTGTGACGTGCGTGCGGGCTTGCTACGGCGAATGTAGAAGGAATAAACAACAATAAAGCCAATTTATTTCTGTGAAAAGACCTGAATAAAGATTTATAAGACTTTTACCCTTCAACTACTAGCAAAAATAGCAGTAATAATTGAATAACATGGACGTGTGGTAACCGGTTACCGTTTGAGAGTTGAATGATTAAATTAACGTTCTTAATTATATATTTTTTGGGTACAGACAACATTACAATGTTTAAACTTACAAAAACAATTGATGTAGAGAATTTTTCTTTTTAAATGAATTCCTAAGGAATTCTGGTTGACTGCTCAAATTTTAAATTCGGTCACTAGCCTAGTAAAAGCGATCGTACTTTTTTAGCAGTCTATAATAGGCTAAGATGATAATGACTCACAAACCTTACATTGTAATTTAAAACGGGTAAATCTCGAACATAAAACAAACCGAAATCCCGTGCATAAACGTGTGTCGAATATTATCATCAATTTAAATGATATTGTGATTTGGCTCTACCTAACTTAACAGTTTTAAGAGGGGTCAGATTCCAGTGGATTGCTGTATTTAATTTGCAATTAAATAAGTGTTAGATTTAAGTCTCACCTTGCATCATACAAACCAAACCTTATAGCCCATAATCATCATTTTAATCTGATAATTGTAAACTATTATAAATTATATTATGATAAAACAAACAACAAATTTTACACCAATTGACCTAGTACTAAAATAAGTATAAATTCAGAATTCGAATGTTAGTAAAAAAAAACCTTATAATTGTTTACTGAGAAGAAATAAGCTTACTACTTTAGCTCTTAGTAGCCTCTTTGCTAACTAAAGTGAGAATACCCCATAATTTAAAATAACTTTAGTTCATAAAATATCTGTAAAAATTTTGTGCAACAACCAAGTACCAAGTAATAAATAATCTTTGTTTGTGTTATCTTTAAGAAATCTACTTGATTTATAAATATTTTATTTGATAAAATTCGCCATAGGAAGCCCGCAATTGGACGCGGGGCAAAGAATGGTATTTATTAGCAGATCGCGGTTACTTACGCGGTGGATCCGTCCACTGCACGCCACGTAACAGGTCCATTTGACGGATAGGGCTGTCACTCGCGAATTTATTGTTTACGATCACGTGGTTCGAGAAACATTAGTCCACCAGTACAAGGACATTAGTTTCTGGCGTTTGGTTCTGCTTGCTCATTCCGGTACATAGTTCCTGCAAACTGATTTTGAATTAGTTGATTTGGGTTTAAGGTTTACATGTCATTTTGTTGATAAGTTCTGACTTAGCTGTGTTAGTTTAAATCTAGGTTTTCAGGTTCAAGCCAGGTTAGCAAATATACTTGATCTGAGGTATCCTAACACTCTTAAATAATAACGTGAAATTAGCATTACAATAAAATTTATAGTGCAGATTGGTGGAGAGGTGTCATAGTAAGGTCTAAAATAAGTAAAGTATGCCTATATTATATACGTCCCACTGTCTCACTCACCTCAACTATAAGGTCTAAACCTTATTTAAAAAAATATATTACATTGAGCAGTGGTTAAAATCGTGCAAATGGTGTACCTGACACAATAAGGCATCTTCTGCCAGTCGACCATTACACTAAACTAAAACGTTTTGTAGGTACTACTTACAAGATAATGCGGCTAAGAGATCTGATGATAATCAGGCATAGGTATGGTAGCTGTAACTAAACGTATTGTTATTATCCATGATGGCAGCCCTAGCAATGTAGATTTTTTCCTCCAATTGTCATGGAGCGTGACAAATCCAGTCGCCGGCACGCGTCACCGCGCACCCTCGCGTCGCGAACGTCTTACACCTGCGCACGCGCAAGTCAATTTGAACTTCAATCCATTGACTTAAGAACTAACAAACACGTTCCTAATTGTACGCGACCTGGCGTATCAGGTGACAATTTGACACATGCAATTGTACACTTTATCCAGTTCACATAAGAGCGTTACAAGTTTTGTTACTGACTGTATTTGACCTGGTAAATGCCACACAAATAGAGTAATGTTTAATTATTGGCTTGTCTCATGTTTTTATTGGTCACAGATTGTTAGTGCCCATCGGAATAATAGGATTTTATTGTTGCTTGGCGTGCTAGTGGTTTGAACGGTAATGTGACTGACTTGGACTAGGTGATCTATTTTTTACATTACCGTAGGTACTTAAAGTTTTTACGAAACTGCAAAAACCAAAATAAAACTTTTTGATTGATATCTATCATCCATTTATATATTTTTTAATGTTTGATTTACTGCTGTATAATACATTAATCTGTCAAAATTTCAACCGGCTCTAGTTAGAACGTTTTGATGTGAATTTGATTTTCCGATTTCAATAGTGGTCCCAAAGAAGAAAAATCTTTATTTGAACAGTGGAATCCCGTCCTTAAAGGTAGTTAACCAATAAATAAGGAACTTACACAAAATAACAAAAGCGTTTTTGACGTCAACAATTTTTTCTTTGTCTTAACAAGATTTTCTAAGAAATATCTGACAAAATGAGATCCTTATCTGCTATAATTAGGACTTAATCAGCGATTTTAAAACAAATAGGTATATAAAATGAGTTTCATTTTGACATTACGATTTTGCCTTCTTCCGACGGAATAAGGTCTTTTGTCGCTATTGTCTTTTGTTCTGTACAAAATACATCTTCGGAAAAAATATTCACACCATTGTATTCGTCAATTACGATGACATTATTATTTTTTATCTAAATGACACCAACCTTCATATGTCATACAAATATGCGATCTAATCAGCTGGTGTGCTGGTAATTTTTTAGTTGAATTAAACTTAAATTTACTTTTTGATTAAATTAATAGTGATTATACTGAAAAAAAACACTTTGGTACAAGTATTGCTTTAGGAAATATCTGAAACTTGGGACTCTTAAGACTCTTGAGAGCAATAACGAGTCTGTTCTCTAGTAGTTTGTCCTTGACACTGCAAATCTAGTTAGTGGCCCGTTCGAATCCGGCAAAAATGCAATTTTTTTGTGATAAGCATGAACATTTTTACCTGGATGTTTAAGCAGTTTTCATCATCATCATCATTTTCAGCCACTGCTGAACATAGGGCTCCCACAGTGACTTCCAGATTGGCCGGTTGGAAGCGACCTGCATCCAGCGGCTTTCTGCAACCTCTACTAGGTCGTCAGTCCACCTTGTGGGTAGACGACATCCCACGCTGTGCTTGCCAGTACGTGGCCTCCATTCCAGAACCTTTCTACCCCATCGGCCGTCAGTTCTACGTGCTATGTGCCCCTGCCACTTTAGATTGCTTATCAGCTACTTTTGTTCGTTCATGGATCTCTTCATTTCTGATTCGATCTCGCAAAAAAACACCGAGCATAGACTGGTAACACACACCAGACTGGTTGTAGACTTTCGTGTTTAGGCACTAAGGTATTTAGGACGAGAACATGTTGTTTAGTTTCCCGAACGCTGCCCAGCTGAGTTGGATTCGTCGATTGACCTACTTCTCAAAATTTGACCTACCCAACTGGATCACTTGTTTCAGGTAAACATATTTTTCAACAATTACGAGGATAGAGCTCCCAACTTTTACCAACAGGGTAGGGCAACATGGGCATTCGACATTACCTTTGTTTTGTCCATGTTCAACTGAAGACCTACCTGTTGGGAAACACTCTCTTTAGCAGTTGGTATATACGTTATCTAGTCGTCGTTAGCTGGTTTATTGGAATTTATTGTCTAAATGACTGATTCGTCGAGTATCAGTCTTTAAAACCAGGTGCCTGAGAGTTGGAATCAAGTAAGAGGCAAATATTTGTTTGAAAAGCACCACCAAATATTTGTAGAACTTGTAAGTCGGAGATCTTTAAGCATGTTTATACGTTATCTAGCCTTCATAATATATTAATGTTTTTCTTAGGTCGAGAACAGCAGATAATATATTTGAATATTGGAAATATGTAGTACATTATTGATAGACATAACTCATTTTCACATACCAATTTTAGTAAATTTGTTTTTTGTTTATGTTAATTGGTCCTTTTTTGGAAAATTAAGTAAAACGACATTATCTTCGTGCAAAACTGTACATAAAACTGAAAGTACTTGTCACGTATGAACAGTAAAATTATAAGTCAGTGGGTAAATAGTGTCTTCATCGCGTGACCGAATTCCGCGATGTCGTGAAAACATTCGCGACGAAAAACAATTACCTACATTTGCTTCCTAATGTATGTTACTGTAACATGAACGTGTTATTCTGTGGCTTCACCTGCGTGACGCCTTACGTTCAAATAACAGCATGATTAGTAGCGTTAACAAAATTAAAGCATTAAGCTATGCGCTAAGTGCGTGGCCATACTTATTTGAAGTTTGATTCTAGCGTCTAGCGACGTAGTAAGCGTGTGATCTGTGAGTGTGTCTTTAAAATAAAAATTAAAACGCTTCTAAGAACTCAATACTTTTCTCATTTTTGTCTACTCCATCCTAACTTAATAACTATGCACTTTAACATATATTTCACAAAGAGTTTTTGAATGTGACCGTGTTTTAACATGTTTAGTGTAGTAGGTGTAGCCACAACAACGCACTAGACGCCCGCTTAATCCCTTTGATGTGTCAAAAGTTACCGGCGTCCGAGCTATCGCCTAACGTCTAATGTTATTGAAGCAAATTAGCGCACAAAGACCGGCGACACCTGCGTACTACGTCAAATAGAGCACTAATTAACGACATTAGACGCAGGTGAAGCCCAAGCATTAGTGTTACAGCGTGAAAAACTGTTGTTAAGTAGAAAAAACTGGCAATATTAGTGATTGATAGGTTAAGTAGGTAGTGTATTCTGTGTATCCGCTAAACGTAGATGGAAGTATAGAGTCGTCGTTGTGTTTATTAGTTGTCTAATCATCTGGAAGATTTTATACAGGGTTCTAGGTAAATGTATATATCAAGCCGAAACTAGCTTATTTTAACACAGGTATATACGAGTAAATACTATGGTGAAGTCAGAAATTTGATATCACCATTTTACATTTTTTAACTTATCATACAAAACAAAATTTTTAGTCATGTATGTTTTTTTTTATTTTAAATGATGCTGTCAAATTTCTGACTTAACTGTAGTACTTCTGGTTTCCGCTTGATATACATAACACCTGTAAAAAAATTGTGAAAAAGATTTCAATCTGTTTTTATTTTAAATCTTTCTTTAACCAAACAAACTCTACATAATAGTATAGTTTACCTATCTAACTTTTTATTGGAATCGTAATACCAGGCTTAGGAATTTGTGCTAAAAATATTGATGTGCAAACGTGACGCTGCGCCGGGCGGGTCATAAATACGCCATTTGTGAACCCAATAAAACTGATTGAACTTGGCTTAAAACATGGTCAAGATAGCTACGAATTCGTTACCAGGGTTCTGTAGCACAAAAATACTAAAATTACTATTGCATGCGTCAAAAATACTAAAATCACAATGTTTTCGAAGGTTTAACTAAATGCCATTGAAGACCTACACTTTATATCTCCTGGGTTCATTATAAAAATCAGCTCGGTGGCATCTATTGTATTGTCTTTTAACTTACGAAGAATTAAAGTTTCGAATCGATGCGATAATAAGACAGATGAAATTTTGAAAACGAACTTAGATAAGAGTCCTCTGAGATATTAAAATATCTCTAGATTTTCGAGTTTCAGGGAGAGTGAGTTTTTTTTATTAATAGTGATTTTGACGAGTAAACTATCCGGTGTACTCCCTTTGCCAGTTCTATTGAAATTAAAAATTGAAATGCTGTTCCATCGTTAGCGCAGGTAAAAATTTTGATTTTCATAGAAAGAGACATTTACAAAGCGTTCGGGAAAATGGTTTTGGGCCGAAAAACCTGAACATTATTTTTGACTTTTGCCACTACACGCCAGTGAAGTTTGCTGCTGATTATCAAATTCAAACAAAATCATATATCGGGTCAGCTTATTGGTTACATAAAGTACGATAAAACAAACATTAATTTGTTAATATGGTTTTTTATTACACATAGTTTAGCGCGGATCCTTAAAAACTTGAAAACTTTGATCCTTACGCTTTTTATACGATGGCCACGCCCCTCGGGAACCGATGACGCGCTGGACTCGACTACCACTTCTTGTAGACCTCTGCTTCTCGTGCAATCCTCTATTGAAGAATCATAATTTGTTCCATCTAAAGAGGCAGGGTGGTTCAGTGTTAGTTGGCCGTAGGGTCATAATTGGCTCGGCTCGTTAAAAATTTTAATCAGCCTCCAAACTTTTATGAGCAGTTCATGAAAAGGCTTCTTTGTAATGGCAATTATGTCGGCTTTTAGGGTTCCCTATCATATAAATAACGAATGAAACCCTATTGTTGTGGTATTGATACTACTTTTATCAAATTAGGGAAATAGTTTTTAGTGAGTTTAGTTAAAATAATAAAACGTAAAAGATTTCCACTAAAGAATTATTTGATTGGAGAGTTATTAGGGTACGACATTTTAGGTATTAAGAATGGCGTAATTTAAACCAAAACAGTCTTGAAATCAATAGAGTTATATTAAATAGTGCATACAGCAAAACAATAATAGTTAAGTAATATTATCGTACGTATTACTCTGTCGTTTTTAAATCAAAGTTATTTGCTTACAGAAATATGATTATTACTCTTTCACAAAGCAAATATCGCTGACGGAGCGATAAAAGTATAGAAGATACTCGTGAAAAATCAGCTTTGAATTTAGAAACTCCACACACTTAGCAGTAATACTATACCTACTTATTTCTAAATTATAATGAATAGTACAGAAATATTTCTTCACTACTTCTTTCATAGGCGCTCTTAAATATTTAAGTTATTATTATAATTATAGTATTTAATTTCTTTGGACACACATTAAGAGGCTGAAAGGTGCTAGGTATTTAATTTTCAGAACTACTTTTATAAATTGTTACATCAACTGCTGGAATTCTTCATATTAACAATTAAGTAAATATTTTTGTCCTCTTTGGATTTTAGATCTACAACGACACAATATGTATTTTTTTGTAAAAACGCTAACCAAATAAGTACTCAGAGGTAGACTCTATATTTATTAAGGAAGGTTCAGAATGCCGTTACAGAGCGTGATATAATATTCGCCGGGAGCGTATTTTTTTCGACGCCTTACGAAACCAGGAGGCCTAATACGAAAGCGCATCGTTCGGTCGGTCGTATTATCCGATCAAATTAAAACATCCATTCCCCCGTATCAAAGGTTTGACAATTTATGAATTTTTTTGTTTTTAACAATTCCATGCAAGGTTTTATTAAAGATAAATAACACTTCGATGGGATGGGACGTGGGTTCGAGTCCCACCTGAGGTCGATGATTTTTTCAAGTGTTATTTATATTTAATTTATGAAAAATTTAAACCGGTTGGGTTTTTTAGATGGCTAGATTGAGTTAGTCATATTTTATCAAAGGATTGACACATGAGACTGGCCATTTTAATTTGTTAGGTTTATACGACCGAACGAAAGATACACTTTAGTGCTAGGCCCCCAGTGTTCGTTGCTCGCTTGTCACCCTGTATTGACTGCACGAATGCTCGCTTTTTAACATGTTACGTTCCGTTTTGTTATACCGCGCCTATCTAGTGTCCATATTTATGCTTCTATGCTCTATCTTTTACCACTCGGCCATCAAGGCAATATTTTAAAAGCTTTTTTGCGTAAAGCGAATGACATGAAAGGACCAATCCGCTAAGTAGCCAAGGGCCCGTCAAAAGGGTCAATCGACCAAAGGGCCGTATGTTTTCAATCAATTTCCCATCTTTGATCATTCAAAATTACAGGGCAGGTACAAAGATATTTGATCTATTCATTATTTTCCTAACAGCACTTTTATATTTATGGGTAATATATGCTGAGTGTATCCTACAAATTATACGTGAATGAAATCGTTCTAATCCTTAAAAAGCCAATCAAAAATCATTTTCATTTTATAATATTGTCAACATAAAGATAAAACTTTTTTAAATGGTTCGCGTTTGAGTGTTCTGAAAAACATCCCGACAAATCTTCGACCTATTTATATGTACTGTATAGTTTTAAATGTTACATTGCATGCTATGACAGCATTTCTTTCCTACAAGATGCCATCACTCCTTTATGTTTTGACTGGTTTTACATAATATAATATGTTATAGCAGTCGGCTGTTATTGAATTGGACGACACTTCATCAAAAAGTAACTGGTAACTTTGATTGCTTTGATTAATATAAAATTCAATACAATATTATTTATTTCACGCAAGACGATATTACTATAATTCTGAATTGCTTTAGTTCTGAATAATAATTGAAATATGAAATTAATCCTGTAATGGCATCAGCGGGTCTAAAACGGCCGCATTGGATGTTTCATATTCCGTTCATAATATGTTTCATTTAGCAAATCTTAAAATGAAATGTTATTTGATGAATCATAAAATGAGCCTCGCACATTTCATATTTGCAGTTCATCTAATTTGACAGTTTTGTATGGAAATTCGTAATATGGTCCACTTATTATGAAAAGAGTAATTCATATTAAATGTCAAATTGGTGAACCACCATTTTAATGTTATTTTTATTATTATTTTGTATTGATATTTGTAGAACACACAAAACTTGAGTATTTTGAAACATTTTGTTTCTTTGTGTTGTTAAAAACATTCATTTTCACAAAAACCGTAAAGTAAGATTGGACGCGTCACTATATTTTTTAACGTCATCAAATATGATCCATTTGATGAAATGAATTGCATATGATTCATTTATTAATGTGGCCGTTTTAGGGTTTGCAAATCATTTCCGCTACATTTCACTAAATGAATCAGATTAAAAATGAAACATCCAATGCGGCCGTTTTAGACCCGCTGGTCTGCCAATTGTAGCACTCATCTGAGCTATAAATTTTAAAGACTACAGTCAATGACACACACACGCGTCATGCACAGCTTATTAGCTCATTAGCCCATTAGCTCCCATATTTTTCTTTCGACTGTACTCTTGTACAGCCACGGCACTGTGCACCGCGCCGTTGTGACAATTCCGGAAATTGCCTTCGGGCCCGCACGCGACCAAGCGCCGCGAAATTGTGCCGATGCGTGCCGCGATTATACACGTGGACGTGTTAAAAACTTACCAACTTTTTAATTATGCAGAAATACTGTAAACAGGATACAGCGCCATATATTTCCTTCACAAACATATACTTTAATAATACAAAAATAAGCTAATCCAAAACTAAAAACTACTTACTCAAAAATAAAAGCGTGTCCATGATTTAAGAAGTCAAAAATGCTTGCAGCATCTCCTCGCTGAATGGCTAAACTAAGATATAGGTACTATGGCGGCTAGATTATTGATAAACATACAGTTTAAATAAACATCTATGACTCCAGGCACAGGTTTGTGTTCATCACACAAGCATCGCCTCTTCAAGGCACAGTCAGGAGTACGAACCCTAGACCTGAAACCCAATCCCGTAATTTACATTACGCACTGATACCTATAATTTGATCCTACATATTGGACGTGAAATTTAGAATACCACTTCAAAGTCATCTGTATTTCCATAATATTCAGGCTCTTGTGCACAACACACTATGTTTCACATTTAGCTGCTCGCATACTAAAACATTATTGACAATATTAAGCATTCTTGGGTATAAAGTAAAAGAATTAATGTAAAGTTAAAGTTAATTCCGCGTAAAAACTTACTCATGTGCCCGTTACAGGTCCTGTTTGATTACCTACGTATTGAATTGAGACTATAATAAATTATTTATTCTAAACTTATAAAATACTCTTCAAACGACAGTTACGCGGAGTCACGTATGCGGCACCAAAATATCTTTATGACATAACTACCCAATAAAACTTTCTCGTCAAATCATCGTTATGGCCCAACCCTTCTTTACGAGGCTCAAAAAATCGCACGACCTCTGGAATAAATAGCCGACAATTTATAAGAGGAAGGAGTGACCGTAAAACGAAGGGAATTACCAGCCGGTGGCACAGAGCACTTTTGTTATTCATAAAGGAAGGAATATTTATGTGTTATCGTCAAAATATTTATTATTGTGTCCGGCGGTAGCCCCTAAGCCCTTTGTGCGACGAGGAAAAAATTCGGGGGTGTGAAGTGAGAGGTGTAACTATACTATCGATAGTCATAACCCTACACTTGCTTTTGAATACATAATTGCAATAATAAATATTGGACAACATCTATGATAAGTAGCCAAAGGACTTGTGCCACTGAAATCAGAAACAACAAAGGTAGCAACCAATACATACTTCAAAGATGGCTACGTGTCTGGCGTGCTCTCACCTCTCGGCTACAAATGCTGTCAATAATATAGTCTCAACTTTTTATTAGAAATCATAATCTTCGGTAAACTAAAATGTGGTTAGTCAAATTGAGTATTGGGTGTACAAGATAATTCGTTAGTGTACTTTCAATAACATTTGACAGTACGGTTACAATTTTATATTTATATAGATCATGAGAAATACAATTTTCGCACGTCACCTAACCTTACTAAAAAATTTAGATAACTTCTACAAACCACTCATCGAATTCCATCGATACGTACTTTTCCTAGCCCTATCCCAAGAGCTCGCGTTATGAAATATGTGATTCCTTATACAAGAGAAGTCCTTTATGTATCCCAAGGGACGCACTGGTCAAGTAGGTTATCACAAGTGGCCGCGGGCGAAATGAAAAATTTATGTCTCAATATACTGAGTTTGGGAGCGTGTCTGGCATAGCACGGACTTAGCCCATCTCAGGGGATGTTACGGAATTGGTGTGAAAATGCATGCATATTTTTTGGACTGTGAACTCCTCTGAGTAACCGAAGAAAAAAAACATAATTTTACGGATTTTTTTAGTGGCTTGTAAAAAAGGACTGCCAGGGATTTCATACAATCTTGTATGACCATGACGGGAATCAAGTGTCGAAGATAGTAACCGTTTTTGAGGGAAAAAATACGAGACGCAGTTTAAGGCCGTCGAATGACAAAAAATTAAAGCAGATACTAACAAAATATTGACCTAGATCGTTTTAACGTATATAACGTAACGTAACGTTTTAAATATTTAATATATAAACATATAAATATTTTTGGTAAAAAAGTAAGCAGTACGAATAAATAATTGCTACCTAAGTAATATTTTCATTCGCATCACTAAAAATAAGTCATTCATTATTCAATTGGGTCAAATGAATAAATATACCAATACATTCTCCTATAGATCAATTACTAGACACATGAATATGACAGATATCAATAACTGTTTGAAAATCTTGACATTGTAAATTACTACAACTTTCCCACAAACACATATATTTTTTAAAGATGTCGTAAACAGATTTTAATTGATTATCAAAATCAATTTGCATGTAAAAAACATTAACGCCTCATTTATCTATTGATTGATCTTTGATTTTAATGGAAAAAAAGTGACGCGACAATTTTAGCATCGCCATTTAAAAGTCAAATGCGGATGCAGAGCTTCAAGAGCTGGATGCAGCATTAACGATTGCTTTTATAGATAACATTAATATTATCATTAACAGAAGTGGGTAGGCGACACTAGTTTCGCAAGTCATGATACGGACCAGTCCCGCTGATCTGTCCTTACTTACTTTTCTTAAGACAGATCTATGCGACAAGACAATGGTCATGTCTTTGAAGGGGTCAAGTAAGAGTGGCTGCTTTCATAATAGAAGATGGCAAGGGGCCACGTTGACATTTGACGTTGATTTAGTATTGTATCGATTTAGCTGATGTCATCGAGAGAACATCGCGACGAATGTCGATATCGATAGTAGGACTCGGGTAATTATTGCAAAATGATAAATAGATTCAAAGTCCGAAATTGAGATTCAAAAAACAAACTTTGTTTTGGATAAATTAAGAACTAAAGTAAACATAGCTTTTGGGACAACTTTCACTACTCATAACTTAATTCTAATTGTTATTCTATATCTGCCAGTTTGTTAAAAGGATAGACACAAAATATAGTTTTAATCCATCTTTACTCTATCTACAACCGTGAAAAAATTCTCCTAGTAATATAATGTATATTTGGCAAAGTACTTATATGTACTTTTGATCCGTATTTGACTTTAATAACTGCGCCTAAACCTTGGAAAAGATAAGTACTTTCTGTACTTTAGCTTTTAAAACATTGTTTTGTTTTAATATTGCAGATCCATATTTATTTTCTTCCTATCATTATTTAGATTATTTTAATTCAATTTTTTAAATGCCTTTTGGTTGAAGTGATATTACCATTTTCCCGAAACCTATTCTGTTCAAAATCTTTCTCAGTGACGCAACAAAATCTTTTGTCAATCTTTTTACAGACTTTCCGTCCTCTTGTAAACTTTTGTCATTCCAATTTAGATTCTGACTACTAAGGTACAAGGATGAAATTTCTTAATCACAAACTGTATTTATGACGATATCATATTAATATGAATTCAGACCACCCGGAGGTGAGAATGGTCTCATTTAGTTGACATTAAGTTGTTATTTTAGTCACATTAAGACGACATTGGACTTTAAATAAACGTTATGAGAGAAATCTGTGACATTTAGGTGTTTTGTTTATTTTAGCGATTACGTTTTATTGACATTTGGAGTAATTAAACATAAGATGCTTTATTTAACACGGTAACAATACGTTCGTCATATTATTTGTATGAAATTTTAATTATTTTACCTAATTTAAATAACTAAATAGATTTTCCCCATACAACTTAAACAGCTGATTAGTTTGGGAGAAATAATTTTACTGTGCTAGTTTTATATGACAGATAAATAAAGTATTCGATACACTTTATAAAAGGTAGCTTAGTAATCAAATGGTTTCCGTTGAAAATAAAACCTTCAAAATGTTTATAATTTATCGTGAACACATTAATTCGTATTATGAATAAAACTGCAGCAACGGTTTTATAATTATATATTCGGGATTATAAGTAAATTATATTGGACAACATCACATACATTGCTCTGATCCTAAGGTAAAAGTATCTATAGCACTTGTGTTATAGAAATCATAAACAACGACGGTACCACAACTCCCAGACCCGAGACAATATAGAAAAGTTCGTTTTCTACATTGACCCGACCGGGGATCGAACCCGGAACCTCAGAGATGGCGGCGCCATAATAGTCCGGCGTGCTCGCCTCTCGGCTACGGAGGTCGTCGAGGAGAATTAGAAACATATAATTAATTTTCTTACCTATTTCAATTGTAAAGCCTGTTTATTGTATGGACTTTTGTGCTAATGGATGTAGGTAAATGCTAACTATTAAGGTTAAGGTGCAACATTTGTGTAAAGTAATTGCGAACACAACATTGATTGATAAGGATAAATATAATAATAGCACTTGATTTCTATACGTAATGTCAATCTCATGTTGATAAGCTTAAAAACTGTACAAAACCGATGACTGCATCCATCACGGTGTTAATAAATCAATTCGCCTTGAACCCTTGAAGAAATATTGCGATGAGGTCTTGCTAACCCTGTCGATTTAAACAAAACTTTATTTCGAGCTTTAATGCAATGGAAATAAGTTTTATTTTTTGTTGCAAAGTGTAAGGGTTGTCGATTCGCGAGAAGCAGGTGCATCGATCTATCAACGTCTCGGGACGTGACAATTTGACGTATGGGACAATCCCGCGCATGCAAAATGTCGGGTGACGCGTAAACTGTTGTAGGGAAGGCTTACATGACGACGGAATAATTTCTTGACACGAGATAAATCTTCGCAAGAACGGCGACTATACTGTTTACTCTCTTAAAAACTTAGCTTAACTTTTCATGACTTTATAAGCGAATAATAGTCATTGTTAGTTCATTTTTTGAAGTTGATGTTTACCTTTGCAGTATTTGTGCCTTTGTTTTCAAATTAATATCAATTCAGTTAGAGATAAAAGTGGCATTACGTCAGATGATGATGGGAAGATGTAATCTTATGTGAAATGTATCTTGGGTAAATGTATATGTCCATTATTGGGCTGACATGGGCTTATACGAGTATTATGAAAGCTCTGTAACTTATGGAATATTCGATGACTTCAATAAGCGTCTGTAAAAAGGTTTTAATATTCACTACAGTCCATGTAAACCTCGCTCGCTATCTCTTTGACAATCTACATTGTAAATAGATGCGAGTTGTCATGTTGGGGTCGATCAAAACTCGGAATAGACTGTAAGTGAATTTTTGGGGTAGCTCCGCTTAAACGACGGGAAAATTGACGCTGTCAAAGAAGGCTCGTTCAATTTGAGGCTTATTAATCAACAGTCGCTGGGAGGACGCAGCTGGATTTGCGTAATGGACTGTACGTGGGTCTAATTACTTTTAAAGATGAAGAGAGGACATTTTAAGTGATGTAAATAAACTTATGAGTTGTAAGATATTTCGTGAAATTCTTTTGGTTGAAATGAAATTAGATTTGTAGTCGTAGATAGAGTCATAGAAGAAATGCTATGAATATTATAGCTCTTAAGAAATTGGTATACCCACAGAAGACTTTTTTTCCAACTGAGCTAACGCTTGTTTTGTATTTAGAGATTATAAAACGGGTTTTAATTATCCCATGAGAACACAAAAACAAAATAAAACATTTTGGTTAGAACAAAATCTCGAATGCCAAGTGTGTTTCAGGTGATTCCGTTCAGCCGTTTAAGTTGTTTGAGTAACAAAAAAACGAATTCATTGGAAATACAAAAAATATTTAAAATGTGCAAGAAAATAGTTTAAATCGATCGCTAACTACTACAAAATAATACCACACTTAGACTTGACTTAAAATGTACTTTTTTGGCAAATATCACATCCATTATAAAAAAATAATAATGGCGTAAGTGTATAAACAGTCACAAAACTCACAAATGCTTATGCCACGAACTACTTTTTTTCAATTGAAAAGATTAAGTAGGTACTTTATCCGTTGGATCCTTAAGTACGTAACTAAAAAAAAATTATTGCGTTATGTGCTTTAAGACAGCCCGCAATATACAAAATGGGTTAGTAAAGTTTTTTAAAATAGCTACAGGTTTACATTGTGTAACTGACAAAATGTAATATTTTATTTTAGGCTTTAGTACTGATGATTTACTAATCAATGTTACGTCATTGAGTTTTATTTATTGAATCATAGTAATGACTAAACATAAGTCAATGAAGTTATTAGTTTTTTTTCAATAAATGATATTTTGACCAGTATTTCAATGAAAAGCATTTAAAAAAACGTAAGAAATTAAAATTTATCGGCGTCTGCCTTAAAAAACAATCCCCCTTAAGCAAACCATTTTCGTTACAACGTGTTCTAACCTTGGTCAAGAGCATTGACAATAACATAATTGGGATGTGATTATACAAAAAAACACCGACATCGATAATCGACTTGTCATCAACAAATTGCGCTCGGATTCGGCTTATTACGTATAATCACGCGCCGATACGAATTGTCATCGCATCGAATTACGCAATCGAGTCGATACACCATTCGATTACACCCGGCGACAGATGTCGAAGACGTGACGAATTTCGACTAAACTAATTCACTTGTCAACCTAAGTCCTGTTCTATCCACAATTGATTTTAACCTTTATAACGTTTTGTTAAGGTTGGTTTTGTATTCTGAAGGTATTTGGCTAAGTTATAGTTGGGGTTTCGTATTGGTAATCAGTCGGTGACCGCAAATTGTTGTCCCTCGATCAGACGTTGCCAGGAAATTACAATTTCGATTTTTATTTCACGAGTTTTGACAGTATATGGGTAACTTTCAGATATTTGTTGTAACACAAGTTTCATTTTACAATTTTACTCCAAAATTGCTTGGTAAGGGTTTAATAATAATTAGCTTGACAAACACTAGATATAGATTTTTGATGAATTACCTAACATTAATTACGCTGTCAAAGTTCTAATAACTTCAAAATCAATTTCATATGGGTATTTTTTATGGTAAACCAGAATTAATCTACGTCTATTATATATAAGGTGTAAGTGAATTAGTGTCAGATATTTTTAGGAGTAACTTAGACTATCACATGGATCACATATAAGATATATTTAAAATTATAGAACAAACTTAAAAAAATCGAAAAAATAAAAAGTTTTAAAATAAAAAATTTACATCATCCTGTACATGAACCCAAACACCACAAGTAGACTACTCACACAACGCTAGCCCATTCATAACCTCTCCAGAATTACATTAATGCATTCAAATAATCATATTACACTGTTCATCATAATATCATATTACTTGGTGCGTGAATTAAAGTTTGTTCTATAATTTTAAATTTATCTTATATGTGATCCATGTGATAGTCTAAGATTCTCCTAAAAATCATCATCATCATCATCTCAGCCACAGGACGTCCACTGCTGAACATAGGCCTCCCCCAGTGACTTCCAGATCGGCCGATTGGAAGCGGCCTGCATCCAGCGTCGTCCTGCAACCTTTACCAGGTCGTCTGCCCACCTTGTGGGTGGGCGTCCTACGCTGCGCTTGCCTATACGCGGCCTCCATTCCAGAACCTTTCTGCCCCATCGGCCGTCAGTTCTACGTGCTATGTGCCCCGCCCACTGCCACTTCAGCCGGCTAATCCGTCGAGCTATGTCAGCGACTTTGGTTCGTTCACGGATCTCCTCATTTCTGATTTGATCTCGCAAAGAAACACCGAGCATAGCCCTTTCCATAGCGCGCTGTGCAACTTTAAGCTTCTTAATAAGGCCCATAGTAAGAGGCCACGTTTCAGTTCCGTATGTCATCACTGGTAACACACACTGGTTGTATACTTTCGTCTTTAGGCACTGAGGTATTTTGGACGAGAAGATGTTGCGTAGTTTCCCGAACGCTGCCCATCCGAGTTGGATTCGTCGATTGACCTCTTTCTCAAAATTGGACCTACCCAACTGGATCACTTGTCCCAGGTAAACATATTTGTCAACTCCTAAAAATATCTGACACTAATTCACTTACTCCTTATATATCCCTCGACCGTGTATCCCATTTACTTGGGGTCGGCCCTCCTTTTCCATTTTTTTCCACTGTGCACTGTGCAGTGTTCTTGGCGATAGCAGCTTCTTTCAGTTCTTTTTCAACCGTCGTCAACCAAGTAGAGGGTGGTCTTCCACGTCCCCGTTTCGTCGTTGGCATGTCTAGGGCAGGCTTAAGCACTATCAATCAACGTCTATTCCCGGGTGATGATATTTCAATAGCAATCGGCTCTTGATCAATAATATTGTTATTTATAATCATCATGACAATGATGATCAGCCTCTGGAAAGCCCACAGCAAACGGATCAGGAATCCTTATATAAGTACTTCTTATGTCCATTTTTAGCTTTTATGTTATTCTACAAGAGATAGAAAAATCTTCATGAAGCGCATATTCTGCGTATCATTATAAAATATGTTAATAAACATGCTTTTATCTCACATCTAACATGTATTCAATGTAAACTACCATCAAATTTCCTACTTCTGACGTTTTTTCTCGGCGTTTCATTTACGTTCTTCCCATATACTGCGTGGTGTATTGTTTTTGTGAATGTCATCCTTAGCAATGGAGGTCGCCGCAAACGGGCGCGGTTGCCTTTGTGTTCGACCGTTGGAAGGCTCAAGGTGTGAGCGATTGACGGTAGAGCTGATAGATTGCAATCGATCGAAAAAAGTAGCAATACTCGATAAAAAAGTAAAGTATGACATATTTATACGTAGTATAATACCCGGCGGTAAATATTGTACAACGAACTTTGAAAACTATTTTAATATTTGTTAAAAAAATATAATAAATACTCATATTATTTAAAAATATTAATATTATTTATATGTAATTTTTTAAATAAATTTATTATTCTAGTAATATTTGTTTGTATTCGGAAATGCGATTATTGCCGATGTGCAATATTTATTGCCGGGTACTGTATCTACTGCAGGACACAGCCTCGCTTTAAATAGGAAGTTGTTTAGGAGATACTCCGAAGCACGGCTATGCATGTGAGTTTTGATAAATAAAAGGATAATACATGTGTATGATACTTACTGAATATATGTTTATTTAGTATATTCCTGCCGTGGCTGACAGGAAATCTAAGATTAGTCTGTGAACTAGGTTGACCAGTGTAAAGATGACTTTAGAAAGCAGGGATACACTGATACCGTTGTTTTTGCTTAAATCTTGAGCGATTTTTTTTTATATCTCATCTGTTATGGCCATCAAAAAATATAACCGAAATGCCATCAACATAAGAGAAGAAAATTCAGTTTATTGACTCACTTCTAGTATTTAAACGTACATAATGATCGTCAACCCTAGTAGGTATTTTATATTAATTTCATTTCACTTTGTTCAAGACTTTACGGGTCTGGACCACAGAAGTCAGAAAAACGTTTGATCCGTGATCTTGTCAGATATGTAGATAGACTAAGGGTCTGTTTCACAATGTACGGATAAAGTTATGTAAAAGATAAAAATATGTAGAGGATAAAAGTGCTTAAAAATAGTGACAAAAATGTGTCAAAAATCGTGTTTATCCTTCAGATAAAAAAAATATACCTTATTCAGAACTAATGCAGAACTTATCCGTACATTGTGAAACAGGACATCTACTACGAAAAACGATATACGATGTTTCGGACGAAACGAAACACAAACGATAAGCCTACTACGAATCACTATCGGATTTCAATGCTTCGATCGGATCCATAGACACATTTCAGAATGACTTCGTGAACGAATGACTAAGTTGCTATTTACCGAACTTATAGAAAAAAAACCAGAAATCATTTAAAAAAAGCTAAAAAAGCTGCTTAAAACGAACAATACATCATATTTTTAAGATTCTATGATATTTATTGTGATTATTTAATGTTAAAATATAACAAATGTCTTTAAAAAATGCTTTTCCAATTAGTTACATTTGGCTCAAAACCTTTTCTCGCCTTCTCTTCATCCTCTCTTCTAAAATTGCTTCTTCGGCCAGGAGAAAACGCGACATTTTATGTATTTTCTGAAACCAAAGCTTAAAACGATACGAGCAGGGCTATCGTACAGTTTAAGGTTAACTTTCAAAACACCTTACGTCAAAATACGGAATATCGTCTGTCAGTAGGTGTTTCGTAGTAGTTTTTTTTTATACAAAACGTCAAACAACGGACGTCGTCGTCGATATCGGATCCGAAACGTTTCATAGTAAGCAATCCGAAAAACGATTATCGTATTGACGGATTTCGTTTTTCGTAGTAGACGTCCAGGCCCTAAGAACAAAGAATATATTTTTAAATGTATAATTTAAGAACCCTTAATAGTTGATACAATACAATGCCTATTAATTAATATGACAGTAACAAGCTAAAATGGTGCAAGGAATATCATATACAAAATATCGCTGTCGTCTCTTGTTTTGCACGCAAAACATATTAGATCTTCAGTTCGTGTTATTGTAAGGGTTACAATGTTATTTTATTATGTGTTGCATGCATTTTATGTCATTGTACTCTTCACTTTACACTTTTAGCTATAAATATTCAATCCATTTGCATAGTAAATAGATCTCTACTTGCACTACTCGATAAATGAAATTTTATAAATAAAATCCGTCTTCCTTGTGGTTTACCCTCTGGTCTACAAAGCAGAGATTGCAGGTTCGAATCTCTAAAGGAGATAACATTTGTGTGATGTATTTGTACGGTGTTTTTATAGGGTTTACCCAAAGGGTAAAACGGGACCTGCTCCGGGCTCGGACGGGCCCGGACGGGCTTCGCTGTCCGTCTGTCTGTCTGTCACCAGGCTGTATCTTATGAACCGTGATAGTTGGAAGTTGAAATTTTCACAGATGATGTATGTATGTTGCCGCTATTTCAACAAATACTAAAAAACAGAATAAAAAATATTTAAGGGGGCTGCCATACAACTGACATGTTTCTTTTGCCGTTTTTATAAATAATTGTACGGAACCCTTCGTGCGCGAGTCTGACTCTTACTTGGCCGGTTTTTTTTTATATGATGATATTTAAGCAATGGCTCATGACTGTAGGTACATCACTATCCAAATGACATACGTTTTGTGTGGTACTGAAAAATGTTAGGTTAGGTTTTTTAAGAACTCTCTTAGACATGAATCAGCATTTTTCTCTATCGTTCCACATAATACTTGCCCAAAAATAGTTTTTTATCAATCCTCCCCTAAAATGACAGTAGCAGTTTTCATCTCCCCGTCAGTAGTAATAGATAATAAATAGCTCGACATTCCTGGACTCACAATACCGAGTCAGATCTGTGACGACTATCAGTCATCGATACATTGTGCCGGATGTCACATCACCATCGCCACAATACACCGCCTTTTGTCATGTGACCCTTAAAAAATTCGGTGACAGTATATTTTAGAACGCAGGTTCTGTACAATTTTTAAGTCTTAAAAAAGTAAAGTGATGTAAAATAAGAAGTGACGACCTCCGCCGTAGCCGAGAGGCAAGCACGCTAAACTATATATTTTATGGCATCGCCATCTCTGAGGTTCCGCGTTCGATCCTCGGTTGGGTCAATGTAGTAAAACGAACTTTTCTATGTTGTTTCGCGTCTGAGTGTTATGGTACCGTTGTTGTTTCTGATATCTATAACCCAAGTGCTTTAGCTACTTAGGATCAGAGCAATGTATTTGATGTTGTCCAATATTATTATTACTGAAGCTTGAGAAATAGTTCACCATTGGCGTACACAAAATAATAAATACATGAAATCACATCAATGTCTCAGGTACAAGTGTTCGTGCTTATCATATAAAGTTACTTGTCCGTTGATAGTAATTATTAATATTCTGTATTTACTTTGTTTAGCGCGTAATAGAGAGATCTATCAATAAATTTATTCCCTTAAGTACTAAGCTGTAATACAAACAAACATACTTGTTCTTTAATAAGGTTTCTTTTCTACCACTATAGTAAGGACCCCTAACCAATATTTAAAAGCACCAAAGGTTCGAAATTTGGATTATCATCGGCAGATATATTTCATCTTGTCATAACACGGCGGGCAAAGATCCGTTTGATAAATTGCTGCTCAAATGTGGTATAATGTCTTTTTCACTATTTGGAGTGATGACGTAATGTTATCTGGACTGGGGGCTTTATGGTAATGCATAATACTTATCTCTGGTCTAGTCATCGGGGCTGTAGAATACAGTTTGCGTGTAGATTGGGAGGAGTAAAAATCAATGCCTTTTGGAGAAAAATGACGAATATGGAACATCAAAGAAACTACGTATTTAGTCATTGTACTTACACCCTGACTAAGTCTTTCTGAAAAAACCTTGAATAATACGTTTTGTTAAAGTATTTTTATAGTAACTTATGTATAATACAACAATACCCAATCTGTGTTTTCAGGAATTAGCAATTTTCAATATGCTGTTATTAAGTTAATTTATTTATGTGACTTATACTCATATCAATTTCAATTGACAACTATGACGGTCTAGTGGTTCATGACCCAGAAAACAAAGCCAGCCGGATACGGGTTCGATTCCCGCAAGGTGCAAATGTTGTGTGATAAGCACCAGCATTAATTTGCACCTGTCATTGTTGTTTGAAAACATATTTAAAGTATTTTTTCCCGTTAAAGTCGTCATTGTACAGGCTCTGTTAAGTTAAGTGCTAGTTAGTATTGGTGTGATTATATATTTTTATAGATTAAAGTAAAGAAAAAGTACAAAATAAGCATTGGAAATGACTGAAATGATCAAAGCTCGCAAAATACGTGCTCTAACAGCGAAACTGAACTTCGTAATTAGTGTAATTATTCTCATACTAACCTATTTATGTTAATTGCTTCAAGCTGTAGGCAAGTTCAGATGTGGTAGCCACGTCGGCATCCCGGATTCGGCTCCTCATTACGAACCCCGAACATATATCATCGTCAGCAATCGAACTGCAAGTCATTCGGAAGGTCCTGTCTACTGAGCTATGGGGGTGTGGAAAGAGATTTTTATTTTAGAGTAGGTATTAATTGTTGGTAGAATTGAAAGATTTGAGATTATCAGAACTCATTTGATTTATTGTTGAAAATATATCTGTTGCAAACAAAATATTTAATCTGACTGCTATTGTTGATGACTTTAGAAATTTAAATGGAGCATGTTCAGAAAAATATAACGTATTATTATGCCAGAAAATCATCGAATTTTGTATTCATTTCTACACCGATTTTCTTTAATTGTAAGGGATAAACTTATAATTATTTACTTACTTTTATAACTGAAAACGGTAAACTATAACTTATTACATTTCTACAAAAAGCATAGTAGGTACTCGTTTTGTCAGCTCGTAACATTCAGAATATAACACGCATTAATAATTTATATCAAAAAACTCCACCTCCACACTATCGTACCAGCAAATGACAAAAGAAATATCAAAGCGGTAGCTTTTATAGAAATTACCATAAGTATTGCCGCAGTCCCGATCATAACGACCGTCATAATTAAAATCGTCAATCCAGATTTATACCCAGGATACGAAGGGAAATCGCCTTGTCATTCACCCTAAGAAATCAAACCTTAGAGTTAAACCACTAATGGTTGCGACAAAGTTCTTTAGTAAAATATTGGACCCTCAACATTACAGAGTACAGTGGCGGGTATTACTTTTATTTCGAGGTAGGCAGTAGATACTTCCAAAGTGTTTTATTGATGAAAATCAGTGGTTCTCGTCAATAACACGCATTTGTAAGTGGCCATTGCCTACCTTATTTCGTTTACCAGTAGGCACTGCCTAATTGCCTATATGCACAGCACGCCCCTGAGAGTACGTATGGTTCGTGAATCGTGATTTTAGTTAGGCCGGCATAAACTACGTCCCTCCACCTCCCCCTCTCAACTTTTTCAAACTGTCCACTACCTGAAGGTTGTCTAGTAGAGATTGTTTCTAGCGATAAGACCGCCTAAATTGACCAATTCTTAATGTATTTTTTTTAGTACTGTTTGTTTTGTGTGGTGTGCAATAAAGAGTATCTATCTACGTCTTATCTTCGAACGAATTGGAATACGCATCTTGAGCAGTCCAACAGTACCCGGGACCGATGTTGAGCGCTAGGGCAAGAGTGGGGATCGCTTTGCGCATCTTACGAGACGATCATCGGATTTTGGAGGATTTTGGAGGTTGATGATGATAGTGCTGTTGAAACTACTTAGTAGAAATATGCTGGTCGTCGTCTCGTCGTCTTTTGATAAATGTACAATACTAACAACACCTAATTTGAGAGAAGATAATTATAAAAAGTAACAAGCGTAGGTTTTTTTATTCTTTTTTTTATACTTGAAAAAAAAATTTTTTCAAGTATTAAAAATCTTAGATAAACCTAGCATGGTAATTGCTAAAAACAAAAATTCAATTTTTTTATTCTTATACTTATTAAAATTATAGGCACAGAATTTTAAAGTAGAAAATACAAAATTTAAGAAAGCAAGTAAGGTAAATTATCCTAAACCCCATTTACCTACGAAACGACCAAAATATTCTGTCAGCGAAATCAGCAGTCAGCACCTGCCCATTGTCCAATCACAGAGGTCACAGACTGACATCATTACTGTCGTACATGTTGAGTTCATCATGCTTTTGGAATTCCTTATCGAAAAACAATTATTTTGATAACACTAAACACTCCGATGTAGTGTGGTGAATTACTTTTTATACGTTAGTCAGTAACAAATAATTACAGACGGCTTCGATTTAACGAAAAATCATTTTTACTTTATAGTAGGTCACCAATAAGGATAAATTGTTATTAAGTAGGTAAACACTCAATTTTGCCATAAAACTGTATTAATTTTCAAAACGATAGATATAAGTAATTCGCTTATTTACTAAAATGACCTGATTACTAATATTTTGATCATATTTCAATGATTAAATTTTATTTTTATGATATGACCCCGCTCATAGAGAAACAAGATGGAAATTCTATTGTTGGACCAGTTGAAAGGTCCTTTTGACGTGTTTATTTTAATAAATAATCAATAATTGTAGCACGGAACCTAGTTAAGCATAACTAGTCTCACTTACCACATTTTCATCGTCAATTAGAGTCAAAAGTGGACATAATTTTCAATTGATGTCTGCAAGTCGTGAATCGAATCGGCACGTCATCAAGCTTCGACGCCGTTACGGCCAAATCGCGACATGACAATAAAATATTAATGTTAGCGTTAAATTCTTAAACCAGTCTTTGTGCACTTGTCTAATTTGCAACTATTGATAAAATTCGCTTTTGTGGAAAGCGACGTAATTTAAAAAGGAGTTATTTGTGTAATTTTCATAATCATCGCTTAATTTTTTTTGTGGTTTACAAGGAAGACTTTCATTTCAGCTTTATTGTCATTTCAATTTGATTGACAGATAAATATGGTTATTCATAATAAGAAAATGTTAGTAGGGTGTGATATGAAATAATACCTAAAGCGGAGACTGACATTGAATATTCGCATGAATATTTGTTGTATTTGTATTGTATATCAAGTTGCTCGGCTCGCTGTACTGACCTGCCAAATATTCGACTTGTAACGGCTCACATCGAGTGAATATTCAATGCAGTCTCCACCTCAAAAGGTAGGTTTTTTTACAAACTTTTTTTAACTTTGCTCTACAATATGTTAATTGAATAAGACTTGAAGCGTATACATTTTCAAACTTTTAACCGAGCCGCATTTAATTATAATTATAACGGAAGCAGAACCATGGCTACCAATTTCTACACTTTAACAGAACACAGTTTGTATATATTAAAAGTTGATAAAGGTTTTTTTTTAAATATCGGAAATGATTCACAAAAAAATTCGAGTTCAGGAATAACTGAATTTCCCTTGTCTATGGTAATTTTGCTATAGTTGGTGCCAATATCATTTGACAGCTGACAACGTCTGCCGTGACATCAAATTTTACACTTTTAGTAAAATTTGTTGTTAATAAGCAATAACGAGGATCAAAGAAATATCGTATTATATTGAGCAGCCTGTATTATGCCGGTTGTTTATAAGTGAAAACCCAATCCAACCACAGCTTTGACGGAACACTCTAATCGCATTGACAGTCCAGCGCCGCGTTTGATCGGAATGATTTGACAGTCTGCGCCTGCGCTGACAAGAGCTCCATTATCGACAGCCGTGAAAAAAACTCAACAAAAGTCAAGTGAATTGTTAATCGCGAGGGTGCTACTAATGGGACGAAGGACAGGAGAGGTGTGGAGTCATCTTTGGTGTCTATTTGTAAGGATCTCTAATCTATGTCAAGCATTTTTTGGTTAAAAATTGTTTGTGTCATAGGCAGAACTTTTATTAACAATTAATGAATGTTTCTATACTTACAATTATATGATTACATGTACTTACCTATCTTTCCATTGCTTTTGGAGAACAAAAATAGGCGTGCCCTGTTGCAAATTTGAAAAAATTGTTTGATGCAACGATTTGACAATTTTGGATTTAGGTACTACTTAATAAAAAAAAACTTATTAATGCATTTATTATACATGTTATTATATTTTTTTAAGCATTAAAAATATAGGACCCACATAAAATAAATCTACTCCAGTATACAAACCACAACTATGTTCTCACAGAAGAACTCAGTTCCCACTGGCCTACCTAATGAACGCAAATGGAAGCTCATATTAATGCCAATCAGTTTTCATTTATCGTCCATCAGGCTATCAGAGCCCTTTAATGTTGGTAGCTGGAGAGTAAACGCATATAGCGTAGAAGTAAAATGTCATGTCATTTAGTTATACGGAGCTAGAAGAGTGGACCGATAAAAAACACCTACATCAGATACCCGTACAGGGAGACGCTACATTTTTTTCCCTTATCTTAAGGCATCTAGACAAGGTATAGGTAGCTTTTTATAGGTGCCCATAGAATATCAAAGCGAGCGGTTCTGGGTCGCGTTAATATCCTGAGCTTCCCGTGAAGCCACAAAATGTCACCTTTTTTGCCTTTAAAGGTAACATATTGTGCCTAAATATTATGATCGGGTTTATTCTCGTTTAAGTGTGTTTAAATTATGCAGCGTGAAAGTTTAAAAGTAATTATTGACTAGGTTATCAGTCCGCTCTATCCAAGGTAAGGAAGTACTTGTAAGCTTTATCAGGATCGTTTCAGCCATAGGACGTCCACTGCTGAACATAGGCATCCCCCAATGACTTCCAGATTGGCTGGTTAGAAGTGGCTTGCATCCAGCGGTTTCCTGCAACCTTTATCCTCTCGCTCAATTCACACACACACACATTTTTGACGCAACCATTGATAGTCAATTGTTATCTTTTTTCCGAGCATACGGGTTAACTCTGTTCATTATGTGTCTTAACATCTTACGCTTGTTGTAAGCAAATATTTTGTTTCAATGTGAATCGATGGGGCTCAACCCATATCTGAATTCTATATGAATAGTTGCATCTTTGCTTTAACAGTTTACCGGTTAGATCATTCACTACGAGTCGTCAATGCTCTGTGTACGTTTTAACAGTTACATGCAGGATTGTGAAGGCTCTGAGCTTAGAAAGAAACGAGATGAATATCTTTGACAACGGCTGTGTGACGTCTTCCTATCTTTCAAGTAGTTTGTTTCTTCGAGTATTTCAATACCTATATAATAAAATTACAACGATTGGTTTAGGATAATATATTTCTAACAATTGCACTAATTATGATTATCTAACTCTTAACAAAGCAAAGAGCTTGTAAGGGGTAAATTCTGCGACTCAAAAGACGCGACTTACAACTTACCTTACCCTAAGAGTAGTTGTTTGTATATTCAGCAGCTCATTACACGATTTAAAGTAATCACAAAGTTTCCTATTCACCCTGTATGTATTTTCATGATATTATACGGCATTTTAAACCATTCGACGATCATAATTATTAACCCCCCTAGAAAAGGGTGATTCTAGTAAAAACACATCTAGCTTGGTATTTAAAGCTATCAACTATTCTCGGCGGGTACACATCGACACCTCCGATTTATGAATAATCGAAACGCGCGAATCGCCGCCCTCGGCCGTGTGCACACAGCCTAACACTATAGCTAGGGTTGTCACGTTTATATTAATATACAAGAACTAGCTAAATAGCGGCTCCTAGTGAGACGCAATCATTTTTGGTTCCGTAATGTAATCATTCTGTTATCTAAGAGTATATTTATTTGATGTAGTAGTTGACCACTGGTCTAGTAGTATCAGGCCAGGCGGTTGAGGGTTTAATCTTCTTTTTTTCCGATTCCGAAGTCTTAGCTACTATTTGTCCTGGTAGGCGTTGTCCTATCCAAATGTATGAATCATTTTTAGTGCAATTTAGAAAATAGTGAATTTCACCATTTTTGTTTTTCAAATTAATACAGGCTTTTCGTATTGTTTCAGTTTACTGTTTTCGGGCACTTAGACAAGTTCCAAAAATATAGCTTTGCCCCAATACCGCTTCGGGTCAACATATTATTGGTTGGTAATGCGAAGAAACTGCGCTGCGCTACAAACTCAGTCAGTTGGTTTATTGGCATTTTCTGTTCTTACATATATTATGTCAGCCCTAGTTATTTTACCTACCTACAGTATGTGCGTAGCCTAAACGCAGGTGAAAAATTTATGTCTGTTTGCGTTAAAACCGATAGGAAAACGAATATTCCGCGTATTGTTAGAAACTTTTCATAAAACCCGGGTTTTTATCTACCGACTATTTTAAGTCGATGACGTTCGCGCTGTTAGTTTCGGGTGCTCGTATTTTGTAAAAATATTTGCGTTATTCGATCAATGATAAAGTCACCCAGTGTACGATAATTAAGTTTGGGGTTCCTTTGCGAATTATGATTCTATATGAGGATATATTCGTAACATAAGTAAAGTCAGTAGCTCTTTACATTGCAACGCTTAAATGGTATTAGGCAGGCCATATTGCTCGCAGAAGTAAACTGGCAAAGTTTTGTGCAAAAAACAGCTACCTACACAAAAAATAATATTATACAAAGGTCACACAAAAAATTTTTAATTTTAATTTTTTTTTTTTAATATAATTTTTTTTTTAATAATACAAATATTTAACATTAGTATCCTAATTTAAATGAGTTGGAAGAAAATGTTAAAAATTAATTTCGTAACTATTTTTAAATATTATATTTTATTCTGTTTTCAGTATTTATAGTTTTTTTTTTTAGTAGGTATGGCAGCATTAGAAATACATTTTCTGTAAAAGATTCAACTGTCTAGCTATCACGGTTCATGCAACATATCCTGTTAACAGACAGACAGTGGACTCTTAGTAAGGGTCCAGTTTTTACCTTTCGTAAAAGTGCCTATAATTGCCATTGCAGAAATGAGCTAAAATAAATGATTTTGATTCTTGATTTTTTGACTCTTTGGATACGGAACCCTAAAAATTATAAGTCTTATAACGTGTATTAATAAGCGGGTTATAGGCGATACCTGTGTTCAGCAGTGACTCGGCTCGAGTTACGAGTGTTACACAACAAATAAAAGTTTGCTCGCTCTATAGTGTAAAATTATCAAAAGTATACCTAGTTCCCATTTAAGCCCTCAATGACTTAAAGCGTTAACCGTTCACAGTTAAAATAATTATAATCACATCGGAAATATATGCCATTAGCGCAAAATTACCACGAAACCCCTTGTTTCTCATTCAAAAACCATAAAATGGCCATTTTCATAACTTATTAACCACTAAGCCATCGATAATTGAAATAAAGACTGCCATTCAAGACCACGTTTAATTTGGTCCTTTCAAAATGCGTTCAGTTTCTTTTTGACTGCAGAAAAAAAAATCGGTGAAGTTTTGGTGGCTTTTTGTTCGAAATGAAGACCTGGCGAATTAAGTTGCGTTTATCACCTGATAAATTAAACAATTCAATAATAACAAAATACTAAATGTTTTAGTGTCTGTACATAGACTAGCTGTTGCCCGCGACTTACTCTCGCGTTTTTGAGCCTATTTAATATTCCCACAGGAAAATTTAACCGGTATTAAAAGTCTCATATATGTTAATCCAGGTCACATTCTATATGTGTGCAAAATTGCATCCAAATCCGATCAGCAGTTTACGTGTGGTTGAGCCACAAACATTCAAACATCCTTACAAACTTTTGCATTTATGATATAAGTGGGATGGGATTTAATATTTAGAAAAAGCGATTCTCTTTGTTTGTCCAGAAACAGAGTCCATTTAACAGACTTGTACCTACCACGATTTAACATACTGTTTTCCAAACTTCGTTAATATGGCACTCAATGATAATGATAAATGATAAACGCGGGTAGTTCGCGCGCTAGATCTCCTTTTTGTATCTAACATGAATTTTAAAAAAGTCGCACCTAGCACTGCGTGTACAGAGTTCGTCGTACTCCGACTGAACTTTAACATCCTTGAACGTCTTTATCGTATCTTGAATGGGCGGTGCTAACCCTCACAGGACTCACGTTCCCGACATTAAGTCTTTGACACAGTTCAAAAAGATCAGAAAAGGCAGTCTGTACAAATCAATTTAAATGGTTAAAAACTTGTGATGGTCGTAATCTATGTGAAAGAATATCGGCACATTTTGATTATCTGGATTCGCTAAGAAATACATTTGTACCAAAAGTTCCTATTTGGCGTTTGTCTATAAAAAACAATTTATACAACCTGGTATATTGTATTTTGGTATTTTTTTTTAGTACAAAAGATGGCACTCAAGCAAATTCCGAGATCGTTTTAATATTGTAAATTTTTGTTTTTAGCAATTCCATGCAAGGTTTAATTGAAGATAAATAACACTTGAAAAAAATCATCGACCTCAGGTGGGACTCGAACCCACGTCCCATCGCATACCGGGCGAGTGCTTTGACCACTAAGCTACCGAGGACGTCACGTGACAAGATGAAATTCCTCAAGTGTTTTTTCTCGCTGTCAAAGCCAGCGTACTCTGATCAATGTTGTAGCTATATGTATAGCTGAGTAGTATACTACCGTCAACACCCTATAGAAATATTTTTACAAATATTTGACTATTGGTTAAGATCAGAAATGCTTAAACATTGTAAATTTTTGTTTTTAGCAATTCCATGCAAGGTTTAATTGAAGATAAATAACACTTGAAAAAAATCATCGACCTCAGGTGGGACTCGAACCCACGTCCCATCGCATACCGGGCGAGTGCTTTGACCACTAAGCTACCGAGGACGTCACGTGACAAGATGAAATTCCTCAAGTGTTTTTTCTCGCTGTCAAAGCCAGCGTATTCTGATCAATGTTGTAGCTATATGTATAGCTGAGTAGTATACTACCGTCAACACCCTATAGAAATATCAGAAATATCAGACGTGGGTTCGAGTCCCACCTGAGGTCGATGATTTTTTTCAAGTGTTATTTATCTTCAATTAAACCTTGCATGGAATTGCTAAAAACAAAAATTTACAATGTTTAAGCATTTCTGATCTTAACCAATAGTCAAATATTTGTAAAAATATTTCTATAGGGTGTTGACGGTAGTATACTACTCAGCTATACATATAGCTACAACATTGATCAGAATACGCTGGCTTTGACAGCGAGAAAAAACACTTGAGGAATTTCATCTTGTCACGTGACGTCCTCGGTAGCTTAGTGGTCAAAGCACTCGCCCGGTATGCGATGGGACGTGGGTTCGAGTCCCACCTGAGGTCGATGATTTTTTTCAAGTGTTATTTATCTTCAATTAAACCTTGCATGGAATTGCTAAAAACAAAAATTTACAATGTTTAAGCATTTCTGATCTTAACCAATAGTCAAATATTTGTAAAAATATTTCTATAGGGTGTTGACGGTAGTATACTACTCAGCTATACATATAGCTACAACATTGATCAGAATACGCTGGCTTTGACAGCGAGAAAAAACACTTGAGGAATTTCATCTTGTCACGTGACGTCCTCGGTAGCTTAGTGGTCAAAGCACTCGCCCGGTATGCGATGGGACGTGGGTTCGAGTCCCACCTGAGGTCGATGATTTTTTTCAAGTGTTATTTATCTTCAATTAAACCTTGCATGGAATTGCTAAAAACAAAAATTTACAATGTTTAAGCATTTCTGATCTTAACCAATAGTCAAATATTTGTAAAAATATTTCTATAGGGTGTTGACGGTAGTATACTACTCAGCTATACATATAGCTACAACATTGATCAGAATACGCTGGCTTTGACAGCGAGAAAAAACACTTGAGGAATTTCATCTTGTCACGTGACGTCCTCGGTAGCTTAGTGGTCAAAGCACTCGCCCGGTATGCGATGGGACGTGGGTTCGAGTCCCACCTGAGGTCGATGATTTTTTTCAAGTGTTATTTATCTTCAATTAAACCTTGCATGGAATTGCTAAAAACAAAAATTTACAATGTTTAAGCATTTCTGATCTTAACCAATAGTCAAATATTTGTAAAAATATTTCTATAGGGTGTTGACGGTAGTATACTACTCAGCTATACATATAGCTACAACATTGATCAGAATACGCTGGCTTTGACAGCGAGAAAAAACACTTGAGGAATTTCATCTTGTCACGTGACGTCCTCGGTAGCTTAGTGGTCAAAGCACTCGCCCGGTATGCGATGGGACGTGGGTTCGAGTCCCACCTGAGGTCGATGATTTTTTTCAAGTGTTATTTATCTTCAATTAAACCTTGCATGGAATTGCTAAAAACAAAAATTTACAATGTTTAAGCATTTCTGATCTTAACCAATAGTCAAATATTTGTAAAAATATTTCTATAGGGTGTTGACGGTAGTATACTACTCAGCTATACATATAGCTACAACATTGATCAGAATACGCTGGCTTTGACAGCGAGAAAAAACACTTGAGGAATTTCATCTTGTCACGTGACGTCCTCGGTAGCTTAGTGGTCAAAGCACTCGCCCGGTATGCGATGGGACGTGGGTTCGAGTCCCACCTGAGGTCGATGATTTTTTTCAAGTGTTATTTATCTTCGTTTTAATATATTTTTTTATGATAACACCATTGGACAAAATCACTTTGTTATCTAAAAAAAGGTAAATATGTTCCTTAATGAGATCATGTCAATTGGAGTCCTGGATCACTCAATATTTTTTTTACTTAATATCAGTAAGTCAAAACTTAAATTATTTAAAAAATAAACTATGTGTGGCTGTTCTCCATACCCTGTATTTCTGTACCATGCAAATGATATTTCCCTTACAACGAGCGCAAAACCGCGGCATAATTATAAACGCATCAATCAACGCGCAGGCGCACGCCTCCGGCGCGTACGCACCGAGTAAATGGTTATTAGTTGGTACGAGCGGTTTGTTTTTTGTTCTTGTTGGGCTTTTCATGAGGTGACGATAAATGTCTTGTGCGGTGTTTAAGGGACATCGCTTGACATTATTTTGCAGCTGAATTACTGCTGTAGGGAAAATTGTAAAGGTGTAAAAACCTTTTGATACTGAATTAATATTCATTGACAGCAAGTTGACAAGATATCACTGACTGAGAATGACACAGCTTTTTTTTAAAGGGACTTAGCTTTTGGCAGAACTCCTCGACAGAATTCGGTGGAGGTTACTTTATAACCAAGAGTAGTAAAATACAGACTTAGTTATTTATTTCTATACAACACATTTGACAATGTATCATCATCTTCTTTGTGTAATGTAAAAAACCGGCCAAGTGCGAGTCGGACGCACGAAGAGTTCCGTACCATTTTCTATAAAAACAGCAAAAAAAAACACGTTTGTTGTATGGGAGCCCCCTTAAATATTTATTGTATTCTATTTTGTAGTATTTGTTGTTATAGCGGCAACAGAAATACATCATCTGTGAAAATTTCAACTCTCTAACTATCACGGTTAATGAGATACAGCCTGGTGACAGACGGACAGCGGAGCCTTAGTAATAGGGTCCCGTTTTACCCTTTGGGTACGGAACCCTAAAAAAACAAAAACACGATTCACATATCGTATTTTGATGGACAGAATATACCTATCAGAGCAGTCTCAATTAACCCAATAATAAAGACTCATGCGTTATTTTTGACGGATGTATTGTAGAATAATTGAACCAGAATGAAGTACAGTTTGCCTGAAAATTAATAGTTTTTAAAGCAATGCAGTAAGATCTAAATTGGTTACTGCTTTAAGTGCACGGTATGTTTTGATTGGCCCAAGATTGATTACAAATGCATTTACCAATTAGAAAGCAAATGTTGGACAAAAGGCTTATCGTGTTACGTATTACCATTTTAAGAGTAAGTATGTAGTTAAGATTAACAACGTAACGTAGAAAGGTGACATAGTGTAGCTACAAATAACATCGCCGAGTTAGTTACATCACGTTGATTTCGTTGACGAAATGTTTTTACTTGATAATAATCAAATAACTAGCTTTGTCTGAAAACATTGTCTAATTCAAATTGGTTAATCAGCTGTCAAATGAAATTTGAACCTACAGGATATTTAGTTTTACCCGAATTTAAAACTTGTTCAGGAAAGTTTTTACTTTTTTTTCATATAAACCTACCAGGCCAGATACCTTGATACCAGATATCCCGCAAGCCAGCGGGGGTATCTGTCAAATCTTGTCAAATCTGTCGAATTTCGTACGTAATGACGTACGAAATTGACAGATTTGACGAATTTGAGATTGTTTTACATAGATATAGTAGCGAATCCTTAGTCTATGTTGTTTTAAGAGTTTATGGTTAGCCCCTATCATTACGAAAAAAAAAACAAATCAGTTGAGTTGTTGGCGAGTTTTTGCAATTTATAATCAGCTGTTTAGTTTAATATCTAGTATTTTTTTATAACCGAAATTAAAACGTTGACAATCTTCATAATATTTCATTCAGATGACAAATGCGGTCAAGTAAAATGTTTTCGATTTACAAAAATAATCATAATATTTTCATGAATGAATTTGACAGAACCCCTTAAATTTTCTAAATAACTTTTTAAATAATTAACTCAAGCAAACTTATTGAATACTACTTACTTGTATTTTGTAGATAGTCTTATAGGTTTGCGTGAGTTATTCTAAATAGATAACTACATAGAAAGTAATTTAACGACTCTACCTACCCAATTTCTTTGTTCAATCCACCAACCAATCGAACTGCCAGCTACCATCAAACCATAACAATACCAACAATGTCACAACTCGTGGTGCCGATCGAACAAAATGTCAAAGCAATTTTCTATCGATTTACTGCAGGTATCATTTCGGTGCTAAGGTCGCTCCCGTTGAGTCGAAATGCCAAGTTGAATTGTCAAATGATTTATTGTAACAGATAAATTGGACGGAATTTGTAGTGACCTCTATTACAAGAAGGGCGATAGGCCCTTTGAAAAGTAGAATAATATGATACAAGTTGTGTCAAAAATATCTGCCGCGGCTGCTTTAAATGAAAGTATTACAATAAAGATTATTTTTTTTATATAAAAAGTATTGCTTACTTCGTCCTCAATTTTTTTATTTAAAAAAATATAAACTAAAGATTAGGCTTTATTTTTTTTTGAAACCATCCAACCTATCCAACTAGTGCGTGAAGTAGCACCTAAGGGAGTAGTAGTACAAAGTGAAGCTTATTTTTTTAGTTTATTATTATTTTTTAATAAAAAATAGTTGACGTCCGGGGCATGGTATTTCTTCACTATCGTAATCTTTCATAAGAGCCACGGCAGATATTTTTAAAACACCTTATAAATTACTAAACAACTGTAGTTTGTTTTTTTTTTAAAAACTGAAAAGGAACAACATATTCCGTGTAAATGGTACAAGAAAAAAGGTGCAGCATTTTATATTTTATAAGAACAGCAAAACGGTTAATACCTACTCATACATAACTTGTTAGTAAACTTCCTACTAGAGGCTGATTTTACTACCCAAATTAATTTTGTTATGGGACCAACATTTAAATAAATAAAAAGCATTTGCTATCCTAAGAGAATGACATACTTTCTCTCAAAAGAAGCTAATTAAATAATGAAATAAAATGTCAATAATATTAGCAACTGATCCTTAAAATCACTTTTTGAAATTAGTTATACCTCATTTGCAAATAATGTCAACCGTTTGTTGCAAAAATAATACTTTGGTACAGCTGTTAGGAGGTACAACATGGTCGTTATCATTTAGTTAGGTAATGGTACTTCTTATTCAAATTCTTAATCAACTTACCTGTCGCAACATGACACAACAATTTTATTTATTCTATACAAATTATAATTCGTTACAATCGCATTTTCACACACGGCAATTCTATCTAGAGCGGGTATAATTCAAAGCCATTGACGGTGCTTGGGCCTTCATTGAGTCGATTTCACCAAAGCCCATCCTCAATGACACCTCGAAATCAGTCTGACCTGAGACAAAAGAACAAAGACAGCACCCATTACTTTAGTGATGTGTTGAGTATCGACTCCTGTTGACGGCACCGTTCCGTGCCACAGAAGCTAGTGTGTGTAAACGAACGGATAAAACCATATTTTTGATGATTAATGACATTTCAAACTCGAACAAAACATTAACCAACAGTATCATAAATGCAAAATTTGGATTTTGTCGACTTGGCTTTGCTATATTTTCTGAACGGAAACCGTGAATTTTCCGGTCAAAATATACTTTTTAATAATACTCTATTTTAAATAATAATTTATTAATGACTATATGCAAAGCTTATTCCGACGATTCTAACTTAAACTTTTTATATTGGTTAGCCACTACGTAGTCAGGGTGAAACTTTACCATGTTCTTTAAAAGAAGACAATATTATCTTACATTAATACAGTAAGAATCATCATGACGCTTCACCATTTCAAATCAGATTTCCGAAAATATCCTATTCCTAATCGATAAACTTTATTCTTAACATAGAATGAGTGAATATAAATAATAGATCGACAAGCTTATGACAAAACTTACAGGTGTTTCCCGTCACATCACTAACACGTTGAGCAACAATTTGGTATTCACGCACTGTGGACCACATAATGATCTACTGATGTACATACGCGCTCTAATGGCGTTCGCCCAAATTGCTCTGACCACTTGCCTCTCTCTTGAGTGCTACCATAATCATAAAACCAATCGAAAATGACCCCTGTTCCACCTCAATAAGGTTTATGTAAACCGCATTTTCTTGGTCTTCTGTTAGTGGACCACCACGCCTCCCATTGCGACAATCGGGGACATTTTCAAAGACCATAATAGCTTCATTAGGTTTTGAATCATATGCCGTATAGAAATAGAGTTTATTTAAGAATGTGTTGATTATGTACGACAAAGAAAGGCTTCGAATATGATTGAGCTGTCTGTCACAGTTACAAGTGCGTTTTATGTGTTGTAATGATAACACTTAATCACTGTGTCTCAATCTATAATATGTAAAATAAGTTCATTAATGTCTTTGTACAACTATTTATTACTGTAATCTTTCAATAACGATCTATAAAGAAACTGCCATAGTAGAAGTATTTTGTAATAATAACCTTATTTCCTTCTCATTTTCATTATTAGGAAACTATGATATTTTATGATAAAGTGATACACGGACCTTGGTTGGAGTTGGAAAACTCGATTTCTGGAAATGTAAAGAACTAACGATGTAACAATGTATTTTTTTTATATCTACCTCAAAATAATACTTATTTTTTATTAAACCACCATGTTGATATAAGTACAAATGCTCTCTAGAAATTAGAATGCACCTCTATAAGATTATGAATATGAAACTTATCATGACATAAAATCTGACAGTGACGATAATTCGAGTAGTGTGAATTGGTCATGCCACATTGGTGTCAATTGGTCATATCCAATTTGTCACGCTTCAGTTTATTATACATCCCTTTTTATTCATCGTTGCCATTAAACCATGACGAGGTATCAGTAATCACAACATGAAATTTAAAAAACTTTAAGATTAATTGTCTCAAATTCAAATTCATTTATTTACAAAAATTCAAATTATTTTACTGATATTTTTTTATAGTCAAATTTTTAAGAACGCTGTCGTTGTCTGCTTTTCAACACCCAAAAACATTTGTTTAGTTGCGATTTAGATACGAAAAAATCTGCGAACCCTATGACCTAATTATCCATAAACTCATATAAGCTAATTTACAGATGTAGTTTTTGAAGCTTTCACGAAAGTACGGTTCTCCTGTCTTATTGTTTATTGAATAACTTGAGCAATAAAATAAATAAGCTCTTTGTTTTCAAGCTGACATTTTAACGTCACTCATCCACTCGATGGAGCCCAATATTAACTTTGTTAGGTTCATTCACATTTCCGACTTTCATCATACTCGATTAACCATCCCTACATGTTTTTTACCAGAACCTTGCTCCACATCTCAAACTTCCTCTATAATCCAAAAAGTACATTCCGTCACCGCACACACGGTAATGATACGAATTATAATAATTGTCTAAGCGGCGCGGGGGCGGGGCCAAATGACAATCACGCGGCGCGTAATGAGCGGGTGCGCAGCCATATAGTGATGCGCAAGCGCAGTCGTGAGGACAGTTATTTCCATATTAGGGCTAGCACATTAATGTAAACTTTTTTTATTATACCTACAATATTTTAACGTATGAATTGGACAGAGCACGCAGTAAGACTGGTGTAACCCTATCAGTACCATGTTTTTAACAAATATCATTTTTAATTTCAATATTAAATATGACATTTAGTTTTAGGTTGACTGGTGCCTAATTTTGAGCTCTATCAAGCATTTCAGGGCCCTAACCATGAACTGTTAAAACAATCACAAATCTGTCGAACATTATCATTTCTGTCAAATTTTGTATGAAATGACGTACCAAAATTGACAGATTTGACAACTTTGAGATTGTTTTAAGAGTTCATGGTTAGGGGGCAGGAGTCTTGTTCTATTTAAATTCTACAGAAAAATAAAAATAAAACAAAGTGAAAGTAGTACTGTTTTGAGAGCGCGTGGTTAAGCCTCTGTAACGTCGAAACGTCAGGCAAAAGAGGTAACATTTTGTACCTAAATTATGATCGCGTTAATTCCCGTTTCATTGAGTTTTAAATTATGCAACGCGAAAGTTTAAAATTAATTAAGCCTCTGTATCCAAATAGCACAGTGTATTTAAATTTTTTACGCACAAATTAGATTAATAAAGGACCAAAACTACAAAAAAATCCACTTAAGTTAATACTTTGTTACAGAAACTTGGCAGATCAACGGGCATAAATTCTCCGATCACCAGAATCGCTGCTGGAAGGCTGGAGTCTGAAAATGCTGCTAACGTTCTGGGATGACCTAGGCTAGGTGAAGTAAGTAAAAATAGGTTGAACGCACAATGACCCAATCAAGAGGCTAAGTGCGGAAAAGTCCAGCTGATCTAAATAAAAACTTTGTTGAAAATACATTATTTTAAATATATACAGGGTGAACAAAAGTATAAGAAAGTCCTTAAAACCACGTGATCCGTTGCTAATATCGAACAACTTTTCATAAGGGAGCAACATCGAAATCGTGTTTTTTTTTCAGATTATATGTATGGAGATACATTATTATCGAGGTATACGAGTACGTTTGTATAAAGCAAAAAATTCGATTTCGATGTTGCTCCCATAGAAAAGTTTCCATAAAAAAACACCAACAAAGTAGTAAAATGACACATTTCTATTATTAAACAGATACCGTAACTGATACACTTCGCTTTGGCTTCAATGCCTAGAGTCGTCCTGGATCGCTGTGGCTTCAATGGTACGGCCTAGGCTTACGAAATTATTGTTGTTCATGCATAAATCTAGCTTGACCTATCGATATTTTTATCGATACATAATACACTCCTCCTTAGCTTAAATGTTTATGTAGTGTCATTATTACCGCGTCGAGTCATGGCGGTAGGTGCCCATTAGATCACTGTCACTGTTCCATAAATGACTATAGATTATTAAAATATGGTCATAAAAGACGTTGCGGTACTCATCTATATAGGGTTATATAATTTAGGAAGGTTTTGTATTATAATATACTCAACTCCAACCAACCAACTCTGAAATCGAGAAGTTCCCTAAATTTTGGCGGAGAAGATTGATTATGCAAACTACCTTCTGATTAACACAACCTGGGAGTTTTCAAATCCAATGTTCCTCTTTAATTAAGGTAGTTTCACTGTAGTCCACAGCGCTGAATATGTGACAAACTAAATATAACATACCTGTGCTCAAACTAATAAAAGCTTGTACTATGGCGACGAGATAACGAATATACATACCAAATACGTTGATAAACAACTATGACGTGAGTTAAATAAGGTAAGATAAAGAAAAGATATTTAAACAATGCGTTCGGGCACATAAAACCGACGGTTTGTAGTAATAGATTTAAAATAATATCTTAGAGTTTATTACATTGTTTTACACAAGTAAAGCTAGTAAAAGTGTGATACCTAATAATATCATCATACAACAACGAAGTCATTTAAAAACCCACCATAATATATTGAAAGTTGTCTTTAACGTAATGCAGTATGTATTTGAATATTAATATTATATGTTTGATGTGCCGTGTGGTGCCGGCACGTTAAAAGAATAGCACCACCCCTTCTCTTCCTATGGGTGTCGTAAGAGGCGACTACAGGAGAACCGCCACAAGAAGACGGGCAGCAGCGTCTCCTCTCCACCATTGGCCAAACTGCGATCGCCAACCCGCCTGCCAAGCGTGGCGATTATGGCAAAATCCTCCTTTTGGAGAGGTCTGTGTCCAGCAGTGGACTGATATATAGGCTGGTGTTGTTGATTATATGTTTGCTACATTGATTTAAGACGCATGACTCTTACTATCGAGAAATAAATCTACATCACAATTAAACGACTTAATTTCCGGTTAAGTATGCTTAAACAAACCCACTCGACCTTTAGATCGACACATTCCTCACGTATCGCCTTAATCACAAATACCATCTCTTAATTAAGTAAGAACTAACCGATAATCAGATAATTGCTCCAAGTTAGGATCACCACACATCAAACGCGTATGCGGCGCGATTTCAACTAATCGCAACCAAGTTTTGCATGAATAGGCCCTTAGGCCTATTCTTGTTTATTATTTGTGTAATCTTTCAAGCTCAACTTGTGGCTGCGTAAAAATAAAATGTATAATGTGCCTTGTTTCTGTGGCTTGAAGTTGCAAAAAAGTAAACGCAAAGGTTAGAATTCGGGTTGGAGCTGCCGGCAATTTAACGAAAGTGTTTACCGCTGTCCCCGCATCCAATAAAATAGGCAAAATATGCACGCATGATGCAATTACAATGCACACCAAATTTAACATGGTTCAGGGCCCTAACCATGAACTGTTAAAACAATCACAAATCTGTCAAACATTATCATTTCTGTCAAATTTTGTATGAAATGACGTACCTAAATTGACAGATTTGACAACTTTGAGATTGTTTTTAGAGTTCATGGTTAGGGGGCAGATAGGTTAAGGTTTGTGTGGCTTTAAACCATCAAAAATTATAAGACAAGGAAAACAAAATGGGGTCAGATTACTACGCGGTGCGTATTTGAAACCAGTGACTAATATGTCGTATCGTCAACACCAAATACGAAGTATTTATCTTGCCTACGAGTATTATGTGTGGCCTATATAATATCCATCAACCATTATATTAAGGCAATGTTCAATGCGGCAAGGTAGAAACCGTTTTAATCGCGCGGTTACAAGGTGGTTGCGGCAAGGTGCAACTTTCCCCCGCCGTGCCGCTCGATGTGCGGTGGCCCTTATCTAGTTTTCCAATAATTATAATAACCACGTTCGTATAATCCCGAACTAAATTGCATCACCATTATACCGCCAATGTCCTTTAGGGAATGACATTCATTATTTTTTAAGGTCCCCATAAAACAACATTACGACTTCAACACTATACTTACACACTGTTCGTTCCCAATTATTGGTCATAACTGCGGGTTCGATTCCTGCCGATAATTACGAGTGGTAACAAACACACTGGGAAGCATAAATTACATCGGTTGGCGTTTGTCATTGTTTGGTGGCGTTTTTAATCGGTTGGAATGTCGTGGAGTGAGAGTTTGGACGTGACGGGTTTGTTAATTTAGTTTTTGGATAGAAAAGTACTGGCTTAAAAATTACTAAACAAACTTAAAATGTTTTTTTATTAAAATATTGTACTCAGTGATTGCTTTGAGTCAGTAATAAAAAACGTTTTTAAAACTTCCTATGTCATCAGTTTTTTTGTAGTTGCAAAAAACTGATTAGTTAAAATAATGTTTTTACTTTTGTAGTGTTTTTAAGTAGATTATTATTTATTTATTGGTCTACTGGTTTTTGCATATGACTACAAAAAAACCAGTCGGTTCGAATCTCGCACAAGTCGTATTGGTGATGACGTTATTTAGTCGCCATAGTAAAAGTTTCGATTACTTTGGGGTTCAAGTGTGAGGTGTTGAATTTTCTTTTACTTTTCCGTAAATAATAATTACTTATTTCCATTTATTTAACTTGACGCGTTAGTCTTACTGTCTTATCCATCTGTTCAGGCTAATCTCTTACTTTAGAGTAGAGTTTTTGGTACGGTTGTCATCCATAGACTAGGATTTTTTATTAAAAAATTTTTTAACATTCAGCTTGTACAAATTGTTACTTTGTAAAGATGCGCACATCACTATTTCATTGTCCTTGTAAATCAAAGCATTAGTATGTTTTTTTACAATACTATAACCTTGCCTAGAAATTGCCCCCTCAGAAAACAGGTTTCTTCTTAGTTTAGGTACATAAAGCACATTTTTAAAAATGCTTGTCTCCCACTGTCCATTGACACACTTGTTAATTAAAACATTTCCTTGTCCGACAACTTCTATGTCTTCTTGGTTTCCTAGTTTCAGTGGGGATCCCTTATACTCAAACAACTGCACAAAATTTTCACGTTTGTAAGACATGTGAGCTGAGGCACCACTGTCTAATATCCAACTGCAACCTTCATCATCACCATGCCAATCATTGCTTTCTATATTGAAGGCTAACATATTTTTGTCTTTCTTAATTTGTTTAGGTGCATGACAATCTTTTGCAAAATGGCCTCGTTTTCCACAGTTATAACAAACAAACCGATGTACTGTTTCTTCTGATTCTTTCTTTGTTTCTGTAGATGTCAAATTTTTCTTCCTTGCATTTTGTTTAGCTACTAATAAAGCTGTCTCATTCTCTTCTTCTACATTGAAGCTGGCCTCCTCATCTAACAGCCGAGCTGTCAAATTGATCACAGATTGTTTGCTTGAATCAAGTGACATCCAAGCCTGTCGAAGAGATCTATACTTTGGAGGCAATGTACTCAATATCTTGGTAATAATTGCAGTTTCACTGATGTCTTCTCCATTTTCTTTTAATTGCTTAGCTAAACTCTCAACTTTCGCTATATGCTGAGCAATACTATCTCCCGGTGACATTTTATGTTGGTAAAAACGTTCATGTAAAATCATTTTATTCATCTCAGATTTCTGTTCATAAATGGATTCAAGTTTCGTCATCACTTCGAGAGCGGATTCACAATTCTCGATGAGTGCTACTTGTTTCAAATCCATTGCAGATGTTATTATGAACATCGCCATGCCGTCATCTTTATTCCATTGAGTGGCGTTCGCTTCAGGTTTTGGCTGATATATGTCCAAACCTTTGGCACGTAAGGCACATTTTATTTGGAATTTCCATTGCTTGAAATTGGTTCCATCGAATTTATCGAGGTTTAACGTTTTTCCAAACTCCATGTTTTTAGGTTATAACACAATGCACTTTTGACAAACTTATTTGTAAACTGTCTGTACTGTATTCTTTTTACTGCTCTTTGCTAATCACTCGCGTGAGCACTTTCTGGGCCCATAACCAATTGCAATTTTTAAATGAATAAGCAGATTTCTTAATAAAGTAAGTATTTATTTTGCACATGTACGGACGGAAGTAGACAGCCCGACCCGGACACGAGCGAGCTCAAGTGTCAATAAAAAGAAGCACAGGCAAACTTTAATATACAGCGAAGTAATAAAATTTATCCTTAACAGTCTGTACATTTTTTATTTACATATCCTTGTTACCATGCGAGCAGTTAACATAATTCGATTTCTAACCCTGCACATGCTATATAATTTCAACCGAGAACATATACCGGGCAATTAAATCAAATAATTGTTACAACTCCAAGTTCTCATCATTGTAAGGAGCGAGTAATACCACCTTGCAGTAGGAAGTAGCCATTAAAACGCATATCTAATGTTAGATAATGCTATGTGATATCTATGACATTTGCAAGTCGATATTATTTTAACGTTTGTTGCTGTGTGACCCTTCTAGGGTCATATTTAACCCTCGATATTACCAAGACAGTTAATTTATCTTTCTATACAGGATGTCCCTGAAAATATGGATTAAATCAAGATTAGTGACAGTTAGTCAAGCACGCGAAAATTTTAAATTAACTTCGAAAAAGGGGAGGTTCGGGGAGGTTGTAAATGTAATATATTTAAAAAATAATTGAAACGTTATTGTTCCTAAGCGTTATACACATGCTAATGCTAGGAAAATAAGTTTTTAATCCTATAGGTATTTGTAATAGACAGTAAAATTTTATGATAAGAGATATCACGGAAATTGTATTATTTGACAAAACTTAAGGTCCACTTCAATGGGATTTTAATATCATCTTTATCAAATTCCGTCAGGACAATGTCTGTCGGTTCACCCAGTACTTTTATTTCAAAAACTATTAAGCTATATAGCTAGCTCAGAAATATCCCGAAGCAGTGGTACTGAAAAAATATTAGGACGTGTAAAAGCGCTTAGTTTAAGCCTATTTACAGAAATAAATTGGTTTTATTAGTTTTTATTTGCAACTTTTTTCAAAATTAGTAACCCCTTAATTAAAACTCTTTGGCAAGTCGTTGGCACTCGCAACTAATCCAGCCAAGGACAGGGCTGATGAGGCCTAATTGCCCCGCGCCTGGCACAGCGCGACACCGCCTCCGAGCTCGATTAAACAACTTTGTCCAACACTACGTGGGGTAGACTTATGAAAACGTAGATAAGAATAGCGTTGCTTCCGCAGTGACGCGCTTTTCGGATTGAGAAGAAAGGTTCCGTGTTTGATACCCGGTCAGTGAAAGTTAAGAAACTGACGTTTTGTTTTCTTCTCTCTTATTAAACATTTAACTATAACATTTATTTAGCAGCTATTAAATTAGCTGGTGGCTGGAAGCGCTGGAAGACACTGACAGCAACAAATTACATAAAATACTTTGTAACACAAGAATTTTAATTTACTATTTCAAAAACGTGACAATTTGTAAAGTTGTCTGTGGTATTTTTTTCTTAATTGTTATCGCAAGTGTTCTCAAGACATCTTATGCAGGGCTAGCATGCGCAACACGATAAAATGTTGTCGTGGCATTTTATCGACTTTTGACGTAAATATGTCATTTTGTCTTTGACGATAACAAAGAAAAAACATAATATCATGGCAATGCCGTGTTATAACGTAAAAATAAGTGTCTATGATCAACGGGATACCCTGAACATATTAAGAAAAAGGATTCGAGACCCTCTTTGATACGTTGGGTTAGGAAAAACGACAAAATGTTCGTCGAAGACAAAATTTGTCTTGTCTATCGATAAAATAACCGATGCGCGCATGCTAGCCCTGCTGGCCGGACTTTGACTGCCATCCAATTCTCTAAAACGACGGAGGAAATGCTAGTAGATTTACCTCTGTGGTCTACAGAGGCAAATCTACTAGCATTTCCTCGTTTTGGGAATGAACGGAAAATATCTTGCTCAACAACTACAAAAACAAAACAAACTGCCGTTTTAGTGACGAAAATAGCAACACATTGAAATTCAGTGCGTAAAAAAGGTAAGAGCATGAAAACATGCACAACAAGAGCCACAGATAAAGTAGTCTATTAGTGGTCGAGTATGCTAAGCTTTATTATGTATTTATGCTGATGTATTTTGCATTAGCTCTATCAGTTCTAGTCTTACTAAAGTCTATAGCGCTTAGAGAGCCTATGGGGTGTCCCTGTGAGTTCGTCGATTCAATTACAAAGTTTGACGAGTTCGTCAGGTGTTCTGATCCACGCCCGATCTCATTATTCACCGCACCATGTATGTGCTTATGTGTGCGTGCACTATGTATCTGCTACTGCAACGTAGATGTATGTATGTGTTAAAAAACATAGACAAATTTAAGGATGTTCAGAATCTAGTCTTGACCTCCGGGTTTTTTTTTAATCATCAGGCTTTTGTTCGAACCAGCTGCAAAATCTTAAAAAAGTAAGTAACATTTTAGTGATGCTAATTTTTCTAAAAGACCAACATCGAAACTGTAGAAAAATATCACAATTGCTTACCAAATAATCAATCACCTTAAGTATGTGAGACATAATATTATTATTAAAAGTTCTTGTACCAATTCGTTTTTGTTCCTTAGAAGGACGGTAACTAATAATAATAAGATGTAATTGAAGAATAAAACTCCTCGTTTGTTCTTTTACTTTTTTTAAATCTACTCCTGTATTTTATCTTATATTTTCAAGGCGAAAATGAAGTAGGTAGGTATCTCTCATTTATAATAAAAAAAAAAACTAGGCCAATACATAATATACTCAATAAAACCAAATTTAAGAAGCCAATACCACTAATACAATATAAACAGTATAAATACTCTCAATATGTTACCCCCTCATGACTAAATAACGAAGGAGAAAGTTCCGAAATTATGTGTGTCATAGATTGTTTGTCATGTCGCGCCGGAGATCGAACCCGGACCCCACGCGCCGTGCAGCATTTGTCTTCATTTTCTTAGCTGTAGGGCTGGGGGCGTGGCTGATGGCGATAAAAATAATTGTCGATAAAATAGTTAACATTCTTCAATTTAATCTTGCACTTTGATCAAAGATAGAAAGGTAATTTTGTTTTCTACTGTTACGTAACGTAAAAGTGACATCGACATAAAAATACTTCCTATAAATTTTAATAAATCTACGAGTACCTATTTACTTTTTAATAACGTCTTGGAGAAACCTTGACTGACTGTGGAATGGTTATAGATATCATAATAATAATGTTTCCTTACATTTTCATTTTTTTATGTTTGGTCTTCGCGAATTCGGGGATTAATTAGGTACTTAATATAAAATAAATAATAAATTACCAATCTTAGCACTGACGCTTTTAAAATATCGACACTTATCGATAAAAATATTTCCACCCCACTCAACCCTAGCCCCGTAAAACAAAGAACATTGATATTAATTTCGCCTTCGCGCACAAAATCAGGACCCGATCTAATTATCCAATATCCTACCGGTTGATATTAAATTATGAAATTTGCGACTTTCTTATATCCCATGGGAAATAATAGGCGTGTTTTTAAATGAAATAAGGAAGGGAAAACGACTGAGGGCCCTTTATAAGCAACATTTAAACTTTTGCTGTTTATGCCAATTGTTTTGGACTGAATTTATTGGGTGGAGACTGGAGGACAGGAAACAGGAGTTATGGTTTTATGCAAAAGGGTATTTTGTTAACTTTGTTGGCTCATTAAACGTTAATCCTCTTGCTCAGTTCGCGCACACATTTGACAGGGCCATGATATTCAATTGCAACCTTTTTTTCGAGCATATGGGTTAATGAAAGCTGTTTCCTTAAATTTTCTTTTTGAGACACGGAACCCTCAAAACCCTGAAAGACGAATAAATTATAAATAATTCCTAATATGCTTTTAATAGTTCATTTCATGTTGATATGAGCAATTGGAGTAATTTTATGTCATCAGTACACATTAAAAATGCCCCAAACTTAAAAATATGTAAATCACTGCCGGCAGGGCATTAAAAGCCGAAAATTTTAAATGTAAATTCATTTAACCCCTGTCCCTTCACACTGTAATTGCTGTATACAACTTTGAAATTCTTTTCAAATAGCTTAAACATTTAAAGACAGTAATTTGAATAGCGTATAACTCGAAAACTGTTAAAATATCCAATGTAACTTGACCTCTTATTAAGAATAATTAGTTTGATTTCACAGGTCGGAGTAAGTTGGTGGCTTAACGATACACGCATTTTCGGTAGCTATAAATATTTAAATTCTACTTAAGAGAATGTGTCATAGCCGGAGGACGATCGTTTCTTAGTTTCGGTTTGAATATGGAGATTGTTATTAAAGCATTAAACTCAAGGTCTTTTTGGTCGTAATTGTTGTCTGAAGCCATTGAGGGTTAGGCTTCTCTGTTTTATGGTAACGTTTTAAACATTTAATGACAGTAACACAGTACCTATGACAAAAAATATAGTATATAAAATAGTGACCGCCCACTACGCTGAAACAGAGCCGAATATGCCATAAATATTTAGAAAAAAGCTCAAGCAAGCAATGGTGATTAAAAATGTGAAATTAAGAAAATTATGACTCCTGAGTTATACAGGTTGACTCTTTTATCACCATTCAAACCTACTGAGAAGATTTCCGTAATACCTACAAACGAACAACTCTTTCTACTGGACCAACTCTCTAACTGCAAAAAAAATTTGCTGTTCCATACATAATATCAATATTCATTCGACCAAAATGTATGGAACAGCTGATTTGTTTTGCAGTTAGAGAGTTGGTCCAATATAAAGAGTTATTCGTTTGTATCACGGGAGTCGTCTCAGAAGGTTTAGATGGTGATAAAAAAGTCAACCTGTATAGTTTTAATCGACTAAATAAAAGTTAAATAAAGAAAATAATTCACTTTAACTTAAGATTTAATCATTTACGGCAACCTGACTTTTTATTACGAAACTTTTATTATTTCTTTATGGAGTTTTCATTATGTAAAAATAAGAACCTAAAACCTAAATCTTTACCGTACCACTGTCGCATCAATCGTAGCAATAGTACCTAATTGCCATCAAATTTCCTTAAGCTTTACACACGCCAACCAAAACATTTTGGACTATAGAACACACTCAGTGTTATCTGAATTTGCAAAATCACGATGTTTTTCATAACCGCCAAACAAGTGATTTGAACTAAACAAGATAAGTTTCGCTTATGAAAAACATATCTACTGTTGTTAATGTGCCAGAAGCAGACCATCACTCTGACGTAATTCTTTATAAATTCATGGCTTTTGTAAGTAAAAAAAATATCATATAAGAACATCTAGTAAATCGTCTACCCCTTCTACTTGTAGTGTGTTACAGCCTAAACTAAAACAAGACTCCCGCAATTTACCGCGACCTTACTCAACCGACTATATCATCTCTAACCAGTTCCAATCAACATCAAAAGGATTCATAACCGATGGTACCAAATCGCTCTGGATCAATTAGTATGTTAAAAGGGGCCCCGCCGCGGGGCTCACATGGGAACCCAAATTTGAATTTGAAATTTCGGTACCAATTTAGCTGGAGGTGCAAGGCGACAACCGAACGGAGTGGAGCTCTCTCCGCCAGTGCCGCAGTGTATATGTGCGGGCGGCAGATAAAACTGACTAGAAAACGGACAAAACAAGCTAACCATTGCTTGGTTCAATTTTTTTATGAAGAGCCATTGCAGAATTGCTTTGTTTGAAAAGACTTGCTTATTTAAAATAAATATATACTGGTCAAAGAGCACTTTAAACTTCTCGTTCTTTAACAAGCCATATTTCTGCCAATGTTTGTCAAGGTAATTAATGTTTTTAGATACTTGTAAGCACTAAAATTATTATAAAATAATAAATTTATGACATTTACAGTTCTTATTACAGTGCATGTTGATCATCGTGTAATTATTATGCTGATTTTAAAATTAAAGACATAATCAGACTTAATCTTTCGTCATCATTTATTGGACTACTCACTCATTGTTAAATAATGGAGTAAGAAAAAACAAATTTTATAATCAAACAAAAGTTTGGTCAGTAAAAACTATCAAACGTTGATGTGAAAACATTGCATATCCTGCTGAGAGTCACAATATTAATACCGGGTCGCGTCGCGGCGTCCCGAGGGGTTTCTAAATCATCCGTCCCTGTCGCTCCCTCGCGCCCGGCGCTAGTGAGGCTAGGACTAATATGGATACGACAGGTACTTAATATTCCATTACAAATAATCTACAACATATAAAACAGAATACTAGGGATAAAATAAATGACTTTTCTTGCAAATTCTGAACAATCGTGATGTTTATGAACCTGTGTCCAATGACAGCCTGACACCTGGTAACCTACCTATTACCTAAGTTGGTGGTTTGAATTTTTAAATATAAAATACAAATTCATAATGTTAATAAAATATAAATTTATCTGAAATAAGTACCATTTAAAAATTCTTACATTCTTTGTTTTAAAGTATAAAATAGAAAACTAATGCATATCAGTTTCCTATTATACTTTCCAAGTTTTCCATTTATAAACTAAGGCTGTTTTGGTTATGGCAAATAATAAAAATTAATAATACTTAGCGTAATTCCATTTGACATGACGTCACTTTGTAACAAATGATGACGTAAGGATTGATCACTATCATCATATCTTGGCGACGAAGTTATTATTATCTATTAGTAATTAATTAGTGATGATATTACTTGCACAGCGCGCTATGGAAAGGGCAATGCTCGGTGTTTCTTTGCGAGATCAAATCAGAAATGAGGAGATCCGTGAACGAACGGCGTTCACGGCGTGAACGAACCAAAGTCGCTGTCATAGCCCGACGGATTAGCCGGCTGAAGTGGCAGTGGGCGGGGCACATAGCACGTACAACTGACGGCCGATAGGGCAGAAAGGTTCTGGAATGGAGGCCACGTACCGGCAAGCGCAGCGTAGGACGCCCACCCACAAGGTGGGCAGACGACCTTGCAGGACGACGCTGGATGCAGGCCGCTTCCAATCAGCCGATCTGGAAGTCACTGGGGGAGGCCTATGTTCAGCAGTGGACGTCCTGTGGCTGATGATGATATTACTTTTATCTTTAATCCTAGATGTTACCCTAATCGTAAGTAAAACATGAATTAGGGCTCATCCACACGTTTCTCGCGTACCCCAGCGCCTCCGGTTACATTCGCTTTACGGTGCAATTTTTCTTATGTTATTTATTTATTTATTACGGAGTGAGTGATCTATATCACGTCATATCTTACACCCTTGTAAATGGCTGGCATTTATCCCAACGATTGCCGCTGCCTTGTCTTTGTTCATTGTTCTTAAAGCGGTAATTGTTTCGGAGCTTCGTATTTTATTTTGGTACTCTTGATAATGGTGCATTTGTGATTGGTTTTTTTACTCCTTTATTAAAAACACGTCTTGAAATATTATTGATATCAAACTGAAGTAGACATTTATTTTTCTTTTTTTTTAAATTAAATCAATCAAATCATATATTTACTCAGAAACATATAAGTAAGAAATTGCAATTAAAAAGGTTTTACGTAAAATTGTTGGGTAGTTAAATTACTTAAATCCCTAAGACCTGAGAAAAAATAAAAAGTTAACTAAGGATTTGCCAGCCCTAAGCTATAAAATGATATTTTCTAGTTTCTTTAATTTATAACTATCTTTCCAAGCCGGAACATGTTGTCACATTAACATAATTAACGTGGATAATTAACTCGAGTAAATTATATCCTTACGCATGCCCTTTAGCGACATGTATGAAATTATCGGAAGGTGGGTTTGATAGTACTCGTATGTAATAGAAACAGTGATAAAGTTAGGTGTTTTCTTTTTAACACTTTAGTGGACAGTGGCCTATAGGCGTTAGAACAAATAAAACTTCTATTGTGTCTACAGTATTCCTGTCCACCAAAGGGTTGCGATGACCTCCGTAGTCGAGAGGTGAGCACGCCGGACGCCGGATTTAAAACATTTAGTTGTGTATGAAAATTAAAAAAACACTTTTTAAATTTCTAACTTCACCATCGTATTTATATGCATGATTAACATAGACTACCCTAGATTTGTAATACAATTTACATTACACCCTATCCTGTATATACGACCGTCAGGTGTAGTGGTTCGCGTTCCGGACTACGATGCCCGGCAGTTGCGGGTTCGAATCCCGCAAGGGGTAAATGTTAGTGTGATGAACACGAACATTTGTACTTAGGTCATGAATGTTTATAAATAAACGTATTTATCCGTTATCTAGTCGCCATAGTACAAGCTTTGCTTAGTTTGGGGCTAGCTAATTGGTGTGATTGTGGAAACAATAAAAAAATGAAATCAATCATTTTTTATTTTGATACTAATAAACCACAAGTCACCACCATCAACCACTGTAAAACCTTTTTTACCTTTTCAACCCTTTTGATTCGTTTTGGGCAGTAAAATGACCGCAGATGCTCAGGCAGGTGTTCGATTCCAGTTCATGCCAATTCATGATGAATCCCTTTCTCGTGTTATTAATATTTTACGGCGTATACTTTAACGCTTTTTGAGGTTTGTTAGCCTAATTAGGGACATCTGGTTTGGAGATAATGATATCTTTGATTATAAGTGAAAGGACGAAATTTTTAGTTAGGAATAAAGCATATAATAACAATAATTTTGTCGAACTGATTGATGTAGTGGTGCGATAATTCGTCTTAAATGCAAAGGGTCATGGGGTTAGAATCCCATTTCGGGCAGTTTAGAAAACGTATTTTTGTAAATTACCTAGAGTTAAGGTAGGTACGCGGGAGTCTTCGTTTGCAAGATACATCGTCGCCATTTCTTTAGTCCCGGTTTCGATTCCCGGTCGGGTCAATGTAGAAAATTAACTTTTCTACGTCTTTTTGTATATTGCCTCGAGGATAGGTGCTGTGGTACTGTCGTTATTGTTTCTGATTTCCGTAAAACAAGTGCTTTCGCTACTTACCACAGAATCAGAGCAATGTATATGATGCTGTCCAATACCTATTTATTGACTTACATCATAAGCTCCACAATCTTTTTGCAATACCGTGGTATGATTTATTATCTACTTCCTGAAGTAACGCAAAAAGATCGCAGACAGCTAGTTATAATAATAAATGTCACATTTACCTAAAGTAAATTCAACAGTCACATTGTGTGTTTTATTATTATTTGATCACTTACATAATTATGTATTCCTCTCACGCTCGCATTAGTTATTTTCAAAGTCGAGTAATTAAATGCAAATAAGGATGTTACGCGGACAGGTTGTCGATATAATTCACGTCGCTTTATCGACTATCGACGGCTTGCGTGTCGACCGGTGTCGATATTATCAACTTTATGGTTCCTTGCGCGCCTCCGTCAAATGGAAGCTATCTGAGTCGAGTAACTCAACGTCACGCTAATTGATGCAACATAGTGTCGCGTGTAATTGAGATGTGACACCGCAGCAGGTAGGGATGTGGGAAGTATTTGATTATGTCGATATCGATAAATTTGTTAATTTATCGTTTTTATTTTTAAAAGTTTTATAGCCGACTTGGTTTCAAATAAGCTAATTTAATGTAGCTGTCGGCCCCAAAATTTTTTGGTGAAAAAGAGATACACAATACAACGATGTTGATGGACTAGATAGGAACTCTTGACAGAGTCTGGTTTTAATAATAATAAAAAAAAACATTTATTTCGGGTTACTGAGACCCATAATGAGGATATCACACAATTACAATTAAAAATAGTACATAAAATAATTAATTAAATAAATTTCATTCTAAAACATTAAAAATTATATCCAATAAAATTACATACAATCATTTACAATTAACAATAAAAATTACAATTACCTACAATAAAATATGGAATTTATAATAATCATCAAATACATAAAAACTTAACGCCTAAAAAGTTATTAAAAGCCCCGCACAAAAGGTTGCACAGGAGCATGCCTGCTACTACATTGCCGCATGTAGGGGCAGTCGAGCCTACCGGCGATCATTGCCAGGATTGCGTTGGGGCTGGCCCGCACTCTGCGCACCAGGGAGGCGCTGCGCTTACGCATAGTAGTGTGAAAGCAGGCGGTGCGCGCCTCCACAAACATTTTAAGTTTTTGGTTTTTGAACTAGAAAACAGATCAGGCAACATAGTCTCAGTTAAGCCTAGCCCATCTGACCCTAGTTTTATATAGGTACATTTCATCATATCAGCCTGTTGCAGTCCACTGCTGGACATAGGCCTCCCCCAAGGAGCGCCACAGCGCACGATCTCCCGCCCTTTGCATCCAGTCGCTGCCAGCTGTCTTCTTCAGGTCATCGGTCCATCTAGCCGGGGGTCATCTAGGTACATTTACTTTAATTCAATTTATAAGACGTAGTGGCGCGGGTTTTCGCCTCCAACGCAAAAGTTCCTGGGTTCGAGTCGATTCATAAAACATTTTTTTTTTGGCATGAGTCGAGTGTGCTATGTGATAAGTTCCTCGATGAATATCGCCCGCATCTTGAACATGAGCTTTCTGAAAGTCGCATTGAATTTAAACATGTCCCTCCTGGAAGTCCTCATTTGGAGGGTTGTTGGGAGAGTATGGTAAAGATAGTGAAAGCCCACCTGTTCAGAGTCATCGGCCAGCAGATACTCTCTTATGAAGAGCTGTTGACTGTTCTTACTTACATCGAGGCACTTATAAATTCGCGTCCGCTCACCGCGCTTAGCAGCGACCCCGCGGAGCCGACAGCGCTCACGCCCGCTCATTTTCTTTATACCGCGCTGCTTTTCTCTCTACCTGCACCGCGAGTAGAATCAATGAACAACTTGCTCGAGAGACATTCGCTCTTAGACAAGATGATCCAGTCATTCTGGCGGCGATGGAGAGTCGACTCTTGGTTTTATTCTTACTCGTAGACGAGGATACTTATTCCTTACTTCGAGACATTTCTTCTTTATTTATACAGCCATGAAAAAAGTGTCTCAAAAAACTATTAATAGGGTCTGGTGGTACCGTCGTTGCTTGTGATTTCTATAACACAAGTGCTTCACCTCAGGATCCATAGGATTCTTTAGGATCAGAGCAATGTATGTGATGTTGTCCAATATTAATTTATTTAAGTACCTACCCTTGGAAGTCTGACCTTAGGAAGATGGCTGGCAGTGGATGGATGAAAAAGCGGGAAATCGTGCTCTTTAGCGCTCTTTGGGGGAGACTTAGAGCAGTGGACTGCAAATAGGCTGAGATAATGATGATGACCCTAACGGTTATGACTCGTTAAAATCAATCCCTGCCTTATGACTGCTGAGTGGTATACCATACCCAAGTTTGTAGAACTTATGGTAATAGTACGCAAACCTATAAATATTTTAGTCGCATATAAACTATCCGGAACGCTATTTGTTCATTTTAATTGCAAAACGGTATCAACGTCAGCGAAGTGTGTACACCCCTTAAAAATCGTTTTTTAAGCGATTTCAGACTTAATCCCTTTGGATTAAGAGTGGAAATGATTTTTTAGTAAGTTTGTTTTGTTTATCAAAGTGACAAGATTGATAGATGTCATCCCGTCACGAGGGAATATCTTCGCTAAGTGCTAAGAGACGAGAATGTTAATAAGAGATAAATGGAGCATTTTACACATGTTTATGTAATTATTTAGCTGTAAATAACTAGGGATTGCCTTAATTAGTACTGTTTGGTGGCGACTGAATTAATTTGGGTATTGATGGAATGTTTGGTTGTGAGTAAAGATTGTTAAGCTGGTAAAAGTATATTAATTAATTGACGACCTCCGTAGCCGACAAGCGAGCATGCCGTACTGGGCGTCGCCGCCATCTCTGAGGTTCCGGGTTCGATTCCCGATCGGGACAATGTGGAAAACGAACATTTCTATATTGTCTCCGGTCTGGGTGTTGTGGTACCGTCGTTGTTTCTGATTTCTATAACACAAGTGCTTAAGCTACTTCCTTTAGGATCAGAATAATGTATTATGATATGTGATGTTGTCCAATATTTATTAATTATTGTTATAACTATGGGGCAAGATCGAAATTCTTTTTATCGCCATAAAAACTAATGCTCAACCTCGAGTACCTATTGAGCAAATTGGCTTACGTAAATGTAGGTACTGTTCAAAACCACACCCTGTTTTTTTATAATTAGGGTTAATTTATTTTTTATAATTTTATAAGTTTTGTTGGTATAACAGAAAGATGCATAATTTACTATTACTGCTAAATAGACGACCTTTTTGAGATTTCAATGTTGATCTCATATAAATAATTGCTGTATTTAAATAGTTTAAGCATCCCTAGAAAAAAGTTACTAATAAATTTGAATCTTATATGTAGTACCTACGGCTGTAACTTAGCAAGTACTCAACAAGTACAGTGGCACACTGATACGGTTATTAACTATTATGTAAGAAATAATCTTCGACCCATTTTACCATAATTCATTCCATTATACTCGTGATTACCATTTGATACGTAAAACAATTGAAACTCTACTCTTTATACGCATAATTACACACAGCTCCTCAATACATCAAACAAATTACCTCGAACCATTCATTGCTGAGACAAAGCAAAAATTTAACTCCCATTGGACTCCCAAACCCGAATGTAATTAACTCTGGGGCTCTTAATTAGTCGCCATTGTAATATGACAAGAGAACCGGCAATTTTGGCTGAACGTCAAACTTTGATACACAGAGGTTGGAAGGATGGCAAGCAAGTGTTCCTAATTTAAATCTTTAGTGCGATTAGGTTTTAGAAATAGCGAATAACATGACTGTTTTGACAGGAAAATGTTTTAAACTATGCAAAATATAAATTTATTTGGTTGCATTTGCGCACCGATACCAATGCAAAAGTAAGAAGAAAACTAGGTTTAAAAATAAACAGTTATAAATACATGTCAGACAACACATGAATTTAATCGGTTTTGAAATAAAGAACTTACATTTTTGTGTAACGAGGTAACCAAACTATGGATTTTATTAAGGTCTCTATTATATATAGAAAAGAATCGTTGCTCCGATCCCGATCAAAAGTGGCCCGAACCGAGAATCGTGCTCAGGACCCTTTGCGTTCAAGGAAAATAACAACTCCATTGCGCTGCTCAACATCGGGTAAAAAAAATATTAAAGCATTCGGAATTTTTAGCGTTTTACAAACCTCGAAATTTAAAAATATATATTTCTACATTTAAAAACCAAATACTGGCTGATTACCTAAAATTGAATTAATAAAATGGTAATTCTGTCCGCAATAAATAAAGAATGATAACAGATATTAAGCCCCGACTCTTCTAACTTGGCAACAATCAGTCCCGGCTAATGTTTGGCCACAAATCAAAACAAGACCTTAAAAAAACATTTAACTAAATCATCGTTTCTCCCCGAAAACGGAGCGCTTTAGATAATTATAGGCTTCTGATGTTTCTGAGTCTTTCCACGTGCATTCCAGGGAACTAATCAACGGGAGAAGGACAGCACTATCTGAGAGGTGTACCTGTTTCATTCAGACATATAGAGGAGCTATAAAATCTGTTATTATAGAATTACAGCTTGTCCAAGTGGACGCGTTGATTGGGTTAGGATTAGTTAGGCGCCGGCGTACAATTTGGAGCCATACGTCATGGTACGACAGAAGGGTCGGTTGATGTGGAGTAATAATTGAGATACTGCCATTTATTTTTGCGGGGAATAAATACTGCTTGCTGTGTAAGTTAAAAAAAAAGTCAGACACCTGACATTTGGGAACTAAATTCTATAATCAAGCTAGCGTCAAAATGCCATTTTGAATATAGAACTAGCTCAAATGTCAATGACTTGCATTGAACAAAGATATTATACTCTAGTGCAATGTCTTTGGCATTGCAAATTACGACTCTATTTTGTCAGTAGGCTACTACGAAAGTGTTTCGTTCGTTCGGTCGTATTATCCTAATAAATTAAATTATCATTCGCTTGTATCAATCATTTGACAAAATATGGACCACTTAAACTAGCCGCAAAAAAGCCCGACCGTTTTCAATTGTTCACAAAATGTCAAAGGTTTGCACAAGCAGATGGTAATTTTGAATTAATAGGTGAAGAATATACAGTAGTCTTCAGGCCTTCAGGTGCGGGTTCAGTTCGGCTATTTGTTTAATTATCAATTGATCGGCACAAGCGCTAGCGCTTGAGTCATAGATGTCATAAAACATTTTTGAGGTCTGGTCTGGTCGCAAAAAAATCGTTTATAACTACGCAAAGCTTGTACTATGAGGACTAGTGTTGTGTAGGGCTAGGTCGTTCGGCATCTCTAAAGCATCGATTTAGATGACAAAGAACAACTAGAACAAAGTAGATACTATGTATTAAAGTGATTAAGTTGACTGACATTACCGTTAAATTAAGTTAACAAGCAGAATATAATTACGGTCTAGCAATAACATAAATATGGTCAGAATCACGGAACTGATGGCATTGATAAGGTGGAGACAATGGGCGATATCGTGTAGCAATTTATATGTAAAATGCGGGAACTATATCTTAATTTGTTGCTTGTCTTTGCAATTCGACGTTTATACGGAGTTAGGAAATTTGGATCTGACATCATCTCTAATCACTTATTGTTTATAACTGAAATAAATTGATTACAATGTACATCGTTTATTTAAGTAGATTCTGAATTATTGTGTCTTATGGTCTAACTAAGAGCTAGCTACATAAACAAAATCCCTCTAGTTAGGCCTTCCGCACACTAGCGTTTTTCGAGCGTCAAAGTCGTGGCAGCATCCAATCAGTGTTAACGTAACGCTTGCGCAGCGGCCTTTAGTTACTTAACGCTGATTGGACACAGCCACGACGTCAACGCTCGAGTGTGCCATACTATCAATTATTAATTGGTCTTTGGCAATTGGGGTCAGAGTGTCTCGTGATATCGTAATAGAACGATAAAATTACATTTCTGCTGCTTCTTCATTCATCTGTTGTAAAAATAATGAGTACAGCCTGCCAAGTCCTTACACGATACTCATGCGGGGTGATATTTACTGACGAGGACGAGGTGCCCTATGTATCAGCAGAGAATACTTTAATTTAAAAGAATACCTTACTGATTGACTGAAAAAAATGCTGCATAGTCTTAACGCTGCCTCGCGACGTGTGGGTCTAAAGGATGAACCTAGACAAGACTAAAATTATGTTCATTGACCATGCCATCCCCGCGCTGGTCTCCGTCGAAAGCGTGGCGCTCGAAGTTGTCAAGGAGTATGTCTACTTCGGGCAAGTGCTGCAGTTGGGTAGAGACAACTTCGAGCGGGAAATCGCTAGGAGAGTGCAGCTTGGCTGGGTAGCTTTTGGGAAGCTGCGTCACACTCTCTTCGCCACTGCCCTAATCCCTGAAGAGCAAGGTATTTGATCAGTGATTCCTACGGATGATGACCTATTACGGAGCCGAAACGTGAAACATGACAGTAAAGCTGGCCCATCGACTCCACGTCACTCAGCGAGCTATGGAAAGGTCGATGCTTGGGATTTCGTTAAGGGGTAAAATCCGAAACGAGATTATCACTAGCTGGCTGGCTGAGGACTAAAGTAACGGACATAATCCAAAAATGTAGCATAGAGCTGGGCTGCATTTGTCGCAGAAACGATGAAAGATGGAGTAAGCGGGTTTTCAAGAGGAGACCACGCTTAGGCAAACGTAGTGTAGGACGCCCCCCAGCAAATGAAAGGTGACAAAGGGATAAATGTATACCTGTAACTACAGTATTTAACGAATTTGACAGGCTTTAATACATGCTTATAAAACCAAATGCAAATGCCACCTCTACATACGAGGTGCGCCGGCGCAGCTCCAACAATGGTGGGAGTTGTGCGTGGGACGCGCTTGGCGACACACCGCGATACGCATCTGTGTCGCAAACGGTTAAGAAACTACGCTGCATAATAAGTGGACATAAAATGGCAGTACTTATAGTTTTTTATCAGTTGGTATACCAAAGAGATGCTTTGATGTATTACACGGTTACACGGATATTCAAAGACCGGATTGGAGGGTCGCGGTGATCGCATTGTTGACACTACGATTACCGAGAACCCTTCGATGACGAATGGAGAACCGTTAGATCGGATGACACTTATTTTTTGCTAATCATCGGATCACTTGGCTTTTCGGTCGACAGTTGTTATTGAACGCCTGCTCAAGTTAATTCAGCAAAATAACTTTTCTAGTTGGTGACGCATCTCGGTGAGCAGGAAGGTAAGCAAAAAAAAAGTAGGTACGATAACATGTTAACACAAACATTTTCAATCTAAACTAGGACAATCATTAAACTAACTGTTGTGTTTGTGGTTTTGCGTAAAATAAAGGGAGAATGAATTTTAAATTTACCCCAAGAGTTTGAGGATAGTAATCATATTTACTCGCCTCGATGGTGTTTGAGCCATCTTCATTTTGTACCTGAACAAAGTTTGCTAAAAGTCAAAAGGCGCTAATGATAAACCTGATCTGACCCACCCAAGTAGGTACTAAAATATTAAAATGATGAGAGAAAAAACAATTAAAACCCTATCTCCAGAGCTATTAATTGCACAACCACCAGCGACATCTGTCTTCATTATATGCAAATGCCTTGCGCAGGCGCTTAATTGAGCCGTACACTTTATTGTTTAACAGCTACGAAGATGAGTGCTGTTATTTCTAAAGAGGCTTGATTTACATTTTATGATACTATTCTTGGGAACTTTGCAATTTGTCAGAATTTTGTCTAGAGTAATTAACTGCTTTCCGTATAATATTAGAAGATTCATCAATAGATTACAACTTACACAGCACAACATCAACGTGTTCTACGACCCACCAGCATACAACGGATAAGGAAAAGATACTTACTGTATTGTACTGAAATTACATTATTTTCATGATGGAATATTGGAGTCTATAAATACACACCTGCCGCAAGCTTGCTGAAATACTTGATCGATGTGTGATTCACCCAGGATGAATGCCATACGCAATAATGACTGTATTGTGGGCCCCACTAAAGCCTGTATAGAAATAAATATTCTCAGTTGTAATCTATACAGGGTGTTTAAGGGAATGGGACACTCCTTAAAACCACGTGAACAGTTGGTCATATACAATAAATGTTTCTATGGGAACAACATCGAAATCAATAAAAAAATTAGTTTCTCCATACAAACTTTGTCGTATACCTCGATGAGAAGTCGTATGCAATTCGAAAACTTGATTGCGATGTTATCCCCATAGGAATAGTTGTTGTATATATATATTCTTTTGTACACCCTGTATAATGTTTGTGTCTTGCAGGATTGAACGCAGCTGCAGCTTTATAGTGCGGAGCGCCAACTACTACACCTGACGGTTCTAGTTGTTGCCAGGGACTTTAATTTAATAGTGTATTATAGGTAATTGTCGTACTGCACGGGTAACGTCTCAAATAATAGCCAAATATCAAGCTCAGTCTTCCCAATGCACGTACGTAGCATTGGGAAGACTTTGTCCAGCTATGTCCTGATATTGGCTATCAATGATCATTATTATGACGGGATTGCCAGATTCTTTTTTTATAGCTGCTAATACCTACCGGGATACCTACTTAAAGACATTTATAGATACTATCCAACCTATGTTTGGTTAAGTTTATCGAGTATTTTGGTTTTAATAGTCCATTAGACAAAATAGATAGCTCTAAACTTAAGTGTTAACTACTCAAAATCGTTCCACATTAAAATTAATAAATTAATTAACACATTTAAGGCCATGAAAACGACGGCACTCATTATAATAATTGCTGCTTATTGGCAAACATTAACTCATAATTTGCATACAATCCTTCCAACTGCAGATACAATGCGAAATGCACTTTGTTTTGTAGGTCATAAAGTAAATTTTTGCAGTCAATGAAGTTATGCAAATATGTAATGTGTGTAATGGTAATGACCATGAAATCGATTGGTATTGTGTCAGCAGAGCTATTAATCAAAGAGGTTTTAAAGTAGCAAATGTTTGTGTATGAAAATATTTGTACAGGATGACTATTAAGGACCTTACATTGAGAGAGTCAGGTTTTTTACAGCCCAAGAACAATATTTGTCATGTGACAAGCTAAGATGTCTTAGCTACTAACTTAATAACAAGAGAATACAAAGGAGACGATGATTTAAAAGACAAGAGTGCATTGACTTTAGGACCTGCCTAAGTGCCTATGACACACGGTTTAGTATTGTTGAGCAAAGCTATAACTTGGGACGTGCCTGAAACAGGGCATTTATGACTGAACCGTTTTAAGGGGTTTACAAACAATAATAGTCAAAATCATTTAGCTATGCAAGTGCGTAAATAAGGTGTGTAGAACAACTAATGCAATCTTTACCAGGTAGTCTGTCCACCTTGTGCGTTGATCCTACATTTTGTAGAAGTCTCTACATTTCATGAAAATTATTGTTTGGCGTTTTATCTATTTTAAGTATGGCAACATTGTCCCATCGGCGACAGCGGCGCCGGCGCGCGTGCGCACAACGTAAACACGAATCGCAGGACGTTCGGATTTCAAAAACACGACTAACCGACGTGACGCAGTATCCGGTGACGATTCCGGTTTTTGAGCTAAATCCGTATTTTCAATATTAACGGTTACATTGTTAGAAAGTATTACAAATTGTTAAGCTGTCTTGAAATTTGGCTGGTTTATAAATAGTATTTTAGCGACTCGAAAAGTGAGAGCTACAAAAGACTTTGTGTAGAAAATTCAAGCTTAGGATGTGAACTCTCGTAATTTTTACTTATTGTTAAGACTTTTTGCTTGTTAAAAGTAAACCGTAATTCAAATTAGATCAGCAAACCTATAATAATAATGTCACAGTATAACATCAATGTAGAGCCAGGCTTATTATTCTTATAAAAAAACATTAATCAAATGCCCAAAAAGACTGTCATATCATATCCAATGCTCGCAGCTCATAATAACATGGCCAGAAAAAATAATAACTGCCACGATTCCAAAATAGATTCGAGAAAATGGCCACAAGCCGAAGGCGGGACACTTTATGAGTTGTGGTCACCGCTTTTTTATTTGCGTCTGGAGGGCAGGCTAAATTGCCTTGGTCCGGGCCGTAATTGAAAAGTGACAGTGGCCCAAAATTTAATTTGGAATGTCTGTTCGAAATTAAGTGTCAACGGATGATTCGTGGGGTGGTTTTTCTAATCGAGATTAAAATTGTTTTGTGAATTATTTATTTCCGTAGGTCATGTAACGATCGAACTAAAAAGTATATGAATCGCTAATAGTCTTCTAATTCCTAAAATTTTACTTGGGTCAGGCCAATAATGCGATAGAAGCAAATATTTATTATCCGACCACTCCTTCTTCTGCGCATTTCCAGGCAATTTTTTTTTTCAATAATAGCAGTTTTTCCTTACCACGTATTCTATCATTTCTGTCGCATAATCTTCAAAATATTTTATGTAAAATAAACCTCTATTTAACGTAAAATATTTTGCTCTACCTAGAGCAGAATTAATTTTAAATGAGAGGAAAAATCTAGAATACATATTTTCCAGATACCTTATCAATTTTATAAGATGAATGCGATTGAAAAATTTGCATAAAATAGTTTTTTACTGTTCGGACAATCGAGAAGGTGATTTAATAGACTCTTGACAATCACAATTACATTATTTGCATAAAATAACAAAAAAGTTTCCTTCACAAACAAGCCAAACACCATAACTCTTTGTGCACAATAACAATAAATTTATTATCTGACAATATAAAGTAATTGAAACCGTAATTACTCATCATTATAATAATTATTACGCGACAGGTTTTTGAGGGACACGGAAAGGCCATCGCATGGTATTGCCAGACGACAAATAAAAACTAACAGTATAAAAATGTAACGTAAAACCTTATGTCATTAGAATATGGTTTGAATTCCAAATGGTTGGATGCAATTGACTTTTTGTTTTTTAAATGTAGCCTAAGCAAAGACATAGAAAAATTTGCATAATTTGACCGATTAACAGACGGCATGCAAATGAAACAATGGATTGTGCGACAAACGTTGACAATTTATTGCTTCTGAAGGCAAAACGAAGCGCGGTTGCAACGGGTTTGTGTTTTTACCGTAAAATTACAGAAAAACAGAAGCCAGTAGGAATAAATTATGGAACTTGCCCAATGAGTAATGCAAATAGAGTTCCGTCGGAGATTAAATAATAATTAAAACACGCGCTACAGTTCACACAGAAACACGAACGAATACCTGTCATGGTCTCCTTATGTCCCAAAGGTACGGGACATTGGATTTGACCCAAGAAGTCTCCTTTATTTAAAAAAAAAAATTCTTAACTAGTGTAGGATAAGGATCCTGGGTCAATTCCTAGTGGGTACTGGGAATCGCCCCGGGTTTCTTTGAGTTCAATGCAAACTAGTACGCTGGTTTACTGCCAACAATCCCTTACTAAATGCGAAAAAAACCAAGTGCATTAAATTCACTATGCCCAATGTAAGGCAGGTCAGTACGCATATAAATATGTCAGACGATCATATAGATGCGGTTGATTCAACAAAATTTTTGGGAATCACATTAGACTCATGACTGCAATGGGGTCCCCATATAAATGCCCTGTCAGGAAGGCTCAGTTCAGCGGCTTATGCTGTGAGGAAAATAAGGCTTTTAACTGATGTCAAAACGGCAAGACTAGTATACTTTAGTTATTTTCATAGTTTGTTGTCGTATGGTCTATTGCTATGGGGCTCAGCTGCTGACATTGAATCAATGTTTGTGTCGCAGAAAAGAGCCGTACGTGCAATATAGTGTCTTGGTCCTCGAGAGTCTCTGAGGGAAATTTTTAAAGAGGTCAACATATTAACCGTTGTGTCCCAATACATTTTTGAAAATGTTATGTATGTAAGATAAAATCTAAGTTTGTTAAGTCTAAAAAGTGATTCACATCATTATAATACTAGAAATAAAAATAAACTTGCCGTTTCGTGCTTCAGATTACAAAAGTTGGTAATTCATTTATGGGGAATGGTATAAAATTTTTCAATAAATTACCACAAACTCTTGTTGAACTACCGATCCATGAGTTCAAAATCAACATTAAAAAAGTCCTTATGACAAAAGGATATTACAAATTAGAAGATTATTTAAACGACAAGAGTGTATGGACTTAAACTGCCTACTATTGTCTTGTAAAATGTATTTCATGTAAAATCAGGCTGACAAAGGTGACTGAGTTTGTTGCACCGTTTCTTCTCATCACCAGCCTATATGTAGTCCCGAAGCGGTGGTAGGGCTAAGTTATATTTTGGGACGTGTATAAGTGCCCGGAGGAGGGCCTACAGACATACAGAATAAATAATTTCATTTCATTTCATTGCTATGTCAATCGAGTCGTCAAATTTTAAAACTTTAAATATAATTTTTTAAGTGTAATCTTTATACTGTAAATACACTAATAACCTTACTAGCACCACCTCACGTTTCCAACTGTAGATCTTTTACAGCCTGTCATCTGTCCAACAAATGGGTTCACATAATCTGTTTTACAGCCACAATTAAAAAACTAGATCATGCTGTAAAGACGTCGTATAACGGTCGAATTGTGCGCCGTAAATACGTCTGAGCTGTTGCTTTGGCTGCTTTTAGTGCGGAAGGGAGCCGACCTACTATAGCTTGAGTCAAATTGGTCGCGTATTGCATAAGATGGTACCCAGCTCGTCACTGCAGGTGCGAGGACCTGTCTTTCATTTTGGTTGACATTGACAAATGCATGGCCGTTTTGAGCCGAGGTCCGAATTGTAGAAGCACCCTTGAGGCCGTGTTCCAGAAAAGGTACGCCGGAATAGACCCGAACTGCGGTCCAACTTGTTTAGTAGTCTAGATCCCGTCAGTGATATAACTGACAAAGTCCCGATCGTAGGTCGCGGTCACCGTTAGTTGGGCAGACTTAGTCCTTTCACACTCGCAACTGCTCGCCCAGAGTAGATCCTGATCCTTTTTCAAAGATCGCCAGAGAATCGTCTATTTGGATAAATAGTGTGAACAATGTTGTGCATTATTAGGTCCTAACTGTAGCTAACATCAAATTGTCAATTGATATAAAACTTAGTAGCAGTTTGTCTAAAAAATCTGCGGGGTAACTCTTAAAACAATCTTAAATCTGTCAATTTTGTACGTTATTACGTACGAAATTTGACAGATTTGACAAGATTTGACAGATTTGAGATTGTTTGAATAGTTCATGGTTACTACCCCCCTGATGAGGAAAATATTCGTTTTAGGTAGGTATTTTTATAGGTATCTAAATACTTAATAAGCAAACTAATATCGTAATAAACAAACAGCAGCCAATATATTTATGTCTCTATGTAAAGAACTCTAGTTAGTGTTCATCCATAAGAATATTAATATTATAACAAATAAATTAAAATTTATATTTGTTTATATATTCGGAAAGTCCAATCAAAATGTTGGTCAATAATTATTCAAATTAGTAATGCAGTTCTGGAATTTACTTCATAGGTACATTTAAACAGACTTTAGTAATTTTTTTTATAAAATCGATCAAGTTAATCTAGTTAGGAGTATAATCAACATTTGCAAAGCTTTTCAAGTACCCTCTATAAACATCAATTTAAATCTTTCATCAAATAAATATGCAAGACCTAAAACTCTGACAAGGTCAACTTGAAATGAACTTTACGAAAACAAATGCCTGTCGATCGCTATCGTTTCGCTGAACACCTCGAAGTTTCCATGAAAACTCTAACAAATAAACCGGAGTAACGTCGAGTACGTGTTGCCTTTCGGCGACTACATTAAGACATAAAACACGCCTCGGATTCCAGCGGTATTGCTCACTGATCCGCTCTCAGCGACTGTTCGGTCTATTTCGGTAAAAATAAATAAATATTACCGCCCGCACTTGACAAAGCAGAGACGTAGAGATACTAGATATGACACGCAGATGCTCTATAAAACCTAGAAGTATGTATTGAAAGCCAATCATAATGTCATTAGAATGTATATGAATAAAAGTTAGTAATTTAAATAAACCAGGCTGTTTAGAACTCTATGAAACGGGAATTAACGCGATCATAAATTAGGTACAAAATGTTACCTATTTTGCCTGACGTTTAAAAGTAACGTTAAAAGTAATAAAACCAGGCTGTGACTATGACCAAGATGCTATTGTATTTACTAAGTATATATAGTCTTGGTTTATATTATTTTAATATTAAATCAAAGCTTCGAATCAAAACACCATTACTGCTTTAGAAATCCGTTCAGTCTATTTCGTTATAATGACGAAATATTACTGCCTGACATGATGTTGACGTAATAGGCAAACTAGAAAAACGCTTTAATTTGTCTTAAGTTAAATACATTATTCTGAAACGCTAATGATCACTCATTACAAAATTTTGCAGTCAATTGACCCAAATTTGCTAGTCGTTTCAGATTCAAATTATGACTAGTTAATCTTTGTTTCAATAATCATAATCTTTATTAACTTTAGGGAGAAAATTCATCTCATTGGTAAGTGCGTTAAAAGGCTACAAAAGAGATGTCTCTTCTATCTGCTCTACATCTCTGAGTTAGAACGACAAGCGTCCAAATATAAGCGCACTTGATAACACGGCATTAGCCGTCAATGATTGATCAGGAATGGTTTCCGGTGATGTGGCATTACTAAGACATTTTGATATTACAGGAAGCCATCGAAATAATAGATACAAGATAAACACTCAAGAACTCCTTTAGAGCCACAGAGACAGAATAAATATAAATATTAACTAACATCACATACATGCTCTGATCCTAAGGTAAGTAGCTAAAGCACTTGTGTTATAGAGATCCGAAACAACGACGGTACCACGCCAACAGACCCGAAACAATGTAGAAAAGTTCGTTTTCGATCGAACACGGAACCTCAGAGATAGCGACAAACATCAACAGATTTTCACATTTTGCTAGGAGATTGATGTCATGCAACCTAAACTAGGTCATCGGTTCACCTGTTTGGCTTCTAAAATGCGTGGTCGCCACTCAAAAACCTTTCTTCCCCACGATTGTCAATTCCGAAAGTAAAATGTTTGAACTGTGACTGTGCATATTTTTATGATAGGTTAGTCTAAGGTTATCAACATATGCTCTTAGCTATAAATAAGCTCAATACACTTAGCAACAAAACAACATCTACCTCGCACCAAAGTAATTACAAAAAACAATTATTTCAGTCGATTAGTGACACCCATTCTTCGTCCGGACAGTCCTGGTAATGTCAAAGCTAAAATTAACGAGCTTGGTCCCAGGGACGAGCTCGCGACGCCCATCGCGTTTTATCGGCTCTTATCGGGTGACCATGATTATCTGAAAGAAAAAGGATAAACAAGTGAATTCCTAAAGTGGTGTAAACTACTTTATTTTGGAGGCTAAAGTAATTGAACCTGATTCATAAATAAAAATAAACACGCCTTGAATAAAGGAGTAATAAAAAATAACAGATTCTTACCTGTTGATGAATTGCACAGTCGCAGGCTTAGTACAGCGTAGATTGATGACGCCAACCATAGTTTTATTACTTTATCTAGAGATGATCAGGTCCCAGAACCTAAAACAAAAATATTTTATTTTAAAGTTCCTAATTAAAATTAAAATATCGTACTGAACACAAGAGACTAGCGCATCAGAGATCCGCGCAGGCATTACTCAAATATTTTGTCTATATTATTTGAGTTATCTTAATTTATCATTTATGTTAAAAACCAGCCAAGTCCGAGTTGGAATCGCGCAAGAAGAGTTTCGTATCATTATCTAAGAAAAAGGCAAAACAATCACAATTTGTTGTATGGGAGCCCCCTTAAATATTTATTGTATCCTGTTTTTTAGTATTTGTTGTTATAGCAGCACCAGAAATACATGATCTGTAAATATTTCAAATGTGATAGTTATATCACGGTTCATGAGATACCAGCCTGGTGAAAGACGGATAGACAGACACACAGATAGACGGACAGCGGAGCCTTAGTAATAGGATCCCGTTTTACCCTTTGGGTACGGAACTCTAAAAATATATTTTTTTACTCGATAAATTAATCTAGGGATGAAACAATTTGTGTAGGAATCGCACCAAATGATTAACTTGTAATAAAATATCCTTTTAAACAGAAGACACATTGTCACCCTACCCGTACGTGGGAACAGTATGCGCTCGCGCACCCGAACAGCGCGGGCGTGGTCGCCCGAACGCTTTGTTTTTCAAATCATTTCCGGACGTCGTTTTTGAAAATTACGATTTTTCGCTGCGTAAGATTTATTGGTTAAGGTAACCCTTGTTTAAATCTTTGACGACGACCAAACATAAAGTTATCGACATTAATTTCTGATAACCGATTATCTTCATTGCGGAGAATCCGACAATATGTCGATAGGTGGCAAATTAATTTAGCTTAATTTATCAGGGCCATTTTAAAGATTTTGCTATCAAGCACACTATAGCAAAATTGTTAATACTTTATAATCCGCTTTCGCGAGCTTATGTACAGGTAGCGCTATCTCGTGGTTGTACCGTGAACTGCTTCATCGAAAGTGTTAGAAGCGGTAAGACTTATGTTCTGAAGATAAATGTTACATAATTAATTATTAAGGCCATTTACTTCTTGAGCTACACTAATATATTATACGAAAGTTTGGCCTTACTATAAACACGATTGGCCTTTTTTATTCTCATTAATCCGACGACGACCTCCGTAGCCGAGACGCGAGCACGCTGGACTGTATATGGCGCCGCCATCTCTGAGGTTCCGGGTTCGATCCCCGGTCGGGTCAATGTGGAAAACGAACTTTTCTATATTGTCTCGGGTCTGGGTGTTGTGGTACCGTCGTTGTTTCTGATTTCTATAACACAAGTGCTTTAGCTACTTACCATAGCTGCACAGCCTGGTTCACCGCCGCAAAGTTGCTTGCCTATCGGTCTTCTACAGATTGTACTTCGGAGAGTGTGCTCATGAGCTGCATGAGCTCATACCACCGTCACCTTTCTTCCATCGGACATCCAGACGCACGGCCGGCTACCATCCGTTCTTAGTTGATATACCCATAATCCGCACTAAGCGCTTCTCATCATCTTTTATAATGCGCACAGCTAAAGATTGGAATTCCCTGCCTGCGTCTGTATTTCCGAGTGCATATAACCTGACTCTCTTTAAGTCCAGAGTGAATAGGCATCTTCTGGGCAAGCTCGCTCCATCGTAGATCCCATCTATGCTCTAGAGCAAGATTGGGGTCAAGAGTAAGCCCATCTTAAGTAAAAAAAAAAAAAAAAAACCATAGGATCAGAGCAATGTATGTGATGTTGTCCAATATTTATTTATTAATCTTCTCGCTCAGTTCGCACACACATGGATGACTGGGTCATTTAATTCAATTGTTATCTTTTTTTTCGAGCATACGGGTTAATGGAAGAACTCCCAATGTGACTTGTGAATAAGAGTTAATACAAACTACAACGTTTAGGATAAGATACCACTAACTTATTCACTAAAATAGTCTTATCACACCTCAAACTTATCTACCGATCTAAATTGCTCCAGTTTCACAATGGAAATAGGTGTAACAGGCTCACTCTAATATGAAGAATCACACATAAATACACGTAGGTACACATCACAAAAAACGATCTTAGCATTAGCAAAGTTAATAGTTTTATCAATATATTAATAATGATGATAACAATTATACGATTTAGTACATATTTAAATAATTATTTGTTGTAATTTTGCAATCGTTTACTTGCCTCGTTTGACTGAAAGTAATGAAAACAATTTGCAATTAATTATTTGAATAACAAAAACATAATATTGATTGATAGTTCAATCGTTTAAAATTGGTGTGTAGGGAATTCTAATTAGTCAATAACGTAAGGAATTATAGTTTCGTACAAAAAAGCAAGATATTTACTATAACTTATTCTCTGGTTTTTTTTAAAGCGTTCAAAAATGCTTTTTGAGTATGTTGAGATAAAATCAAATAATACTTGTTTTGGTTGGTAACCTTAAATAATTTAAAAAAAACATTTTCTTTTCGTGCCCAAACCTACCTATTGTCACCTATTGTTTTCTTTTTGCTAACTTTGGCTGTAGCGCAAATAGGCCTACTATATCTATTTCTATGCTAGGATTCCGATCTCACATCCATCACGGCTCGCGCTTCGCCACTAGACGAGTTTTTTTTTAAACAAAACAGGCAAAGACATTAAAAAGTACAAAACACAAAGGCTGCGCCGGCGCCCGCGCCCCGCTGCGGGCGCGGTTAAACGCTGAGCCTGACACGCATGCGCAGCATATACAGTAGGATTATAATTATTTGTAAGATAATTTTATTTTTGTTATTTATAAGTTGCATGAATTTGGAGAATACTCGATGATTGTCAAATGTGAAAGATGTCTTATATATTTTTAGGGGTGAAATAGCGATAACTTATTCAGATCGTTTAGAAGATTACTTAGTAAATAGCGCTTCATAATATAATCTGTTATTATGTCGAACTGATTTAGTATTTCCCTGTCTTCAGAAAGGAAATAGTTTAAGACCCTACTCAATGACTTTTTTTATTGACATCGCAAATTCGCATCCAAACAAAAGTATACACTGGGCCCTAACTGCCATAACGTATAAACAATAACAGTGTTAAAGCAATATTATTTTTACATCAAACTCCATAGAGAAAAAAAAAGTAGGGCTCCAGAAGAATATCACGCGCTGTGAAAACGTCTATAAGTTTTTAATTACCTAATCCAACACTTTAATTAAAAACTTATTCATAAAAATAAACGTGACATTAAATGAAGTTAGAGCATCCTGTGCACTCTCACACGATTTCCATAACCTCGTATATCAGACCGTTCGCCGTTTTTGTCACTGATGAAGTAATACCATTGTCTACGAGTCGATTTGTCGCGCGACCCTACATAATCGATTCACATTATAATCGTTCCACGTTATCCGATACTACTAATCGATTAAACTTTTTGTGAGCGGCGCCTTTTGAACGCTTTTTTCTTTACAAAAGGCGAAATTAAATGTTTGAACTCTGAGGAATGTTTAAAGGACACGCGAATGAGATATGTGTGGGCTCTTAAATTGTGGATCGACAAATTTATTGTCATTTTAGCTGTAGAGTTATGTGTATTATGTAATTAAATAACTATAACAACCAGTATTATTTGACTGTAGAGACTTCAGTAGGATTTAAAAAAACTACCTCGAATATAACTTAAACATTTTTTTTTTGGCTAATTTTATGTTTAAGTTAAGATTTAATTTCGATGTTCTTATTTGAATACGAGTTGGTATACTGGGATTTTCATGCGATTGTCAAAATAAGAGGAGTATGGATTTTTATGATTCTTGTACTTACTTGTATTGATACGTCCTGTCTTTATTTCACTAATAACCCTGCTAACTGCTTGAAGGTAATCACGGGAGTATTATCAATTTATCACCATCCCAGATGACTTATTATTTATTTCATAATAAATTAACTCATGTAAACAGTATAAAAATCATGCTTAATATTTTTAAATTATTATGAAATTAATAGTTTCTGCATAAACTAGCCCATTTTAACTATTTAAATTTTTGTGTTCAAAAAGTTGTAATACGTCACACTCTGATTACTACTGAATGACCGTATGTTCCTAAAGGCGTCACCATTTATCGACAGAAAAAGTGGCGATTTTTTTCTGGCATTTGATTTTGTTATCTCACCAGCCAGCATCACCACAAGAAATTAATTAATTGGAGAAAAAAAAACAACAAAACAAACTCGAATCCAGATCGGGCCGGTCACCCAACACCGGGTGAAAGTCGCCGCAATGCTTTTAACGTGACAGAGTGACAAGTTGACACCGACGTCCGTCTGAAACGGTTAATTTAGCCGGCCGTGGGTGGTAAGTGTTAACGCGGTTAGTCTCGCCGCACACTGGCTGAAAGTCTTAATAACGGTTTATAATATACTATTCTGATGATAATAATGTTAGTGTCAAGCATAGCACGCGTAGTCAACTGTTTAGGATCCAAAATTAGGCGACAAAATAAGCTTTACTAGATTTGGTTTGATGTTGTATGCCATTAACCGATCTGTACTGTAGGTAGTTTTGGAGACGAAATGGACAAAATTTTAAAAAATGCTACTCATAATATGATATAATATGGCTTATCAATAAAGGAATACTTACGTTTTTTTTGCAGATTCGACAAGTGTGCGGCCTGGATTAAAGTTAAACGATGATTAGTGCCGCGGTGGTAATGGACATGGCGATTTCCGAATTCGAATTCCGAACGGTGAATGAACTCTTGAAGGATTGTTGATTGGGTTTGTCATCTGTTTTTTGCTGATAAACAATTATTAAGGCGTTATTTAGTAACAGCCAGTGCGTTTAATACTTTTATTTATACGGATAGTAAGAAAAAAGTGTAGGTATTCTATAATTTTACGCCAACAGCCTCACAATTTAAATGTTTATTAGTACAGGAGTATCGAAAGTATCCAAAATGCTTGGTCAGTCGGTACTTTTTACTGGCAACACAATCACACTCTTTCCCACTGCCCACCTTTCAACCTTTGTGCTTTTGTCGTCACTCGACAACGCCCAGACAAAACACATTTACGTCATTAAGAAAACACTCGAAATAGGCACAGGTATGTATACGCGTCAAAGGCACCGCCTCATCAGGGACGATGATTTGACACAAAATCGAGTTTTTGTGACACCGATGACACTCGGAATCATTGTCCGGGGCGCGCCAATTAATAGTGACGTTGATTAACGCTAGGTGTGATTGGAGCGGTAGGTTTATCAATCGATTTGATTCGAGTACCTATAATGATGTTAAAAAGAAAAATGACATAGGTACTGAGATATTTTGTTTTTGTTTCTTAAAAACTATCGTCAAGAAATCATTTTAATTACTTACGTGGATATTATAATATTAATGTAGGTAATGAATCCAAGTAATAGTTTAAAATATGACCTAGCAGCATACAAATTGCTTAAGTCTCTTAATAAAGTAAGTAAAATAACATTCTCATGTTACAAGTTACCAGATTATGAATTTTCACCGCACCTCCAGCCTAGACCTCAGAAAAAGTTATCTAAATTGACCTAAAACTGGAATCGAGCCTAGTATCCAAAGCAAATGACAACGTCACTATGCTAATAGTAATTATTAAAACACGCATACAAAATGCAAATTAAAATGAAAATGTATTTAAAAGTAAGAAATTGAAATGGAACAATGATAGGCTGGGATCATCAAGACACCAAGGCAGCAAGACGGAATACAATAGACCAGTTTTTCTACCATCATCGTGTTTTTTTTTTTAAAATTAATACGACATACTTCACTCGCACGACACATTGCTGTTTAGAAAACGATAGATTTTTTTTAAAAATCCTATTTTTTATATTGCTCCAATTTCGTTCAAAACGGTCCAAAACGATGACATTGCTATTTTTTTATTCTCTAGCTTTTGTCAAAACTAATAAACTATCTTGACACATTAAAAATAAGGTCGAAAGTAAAGTAGCATATATTTTCTTCACAGCAAATACCTCTTTGCTTTGTTATTCCAAACCTGAAGGTTTGACGCTCTTTTCAAGAGCTGTTAAAAAAAGAAGGGTCCTTTACACGTTCGCGACACAAAAAATTGATGGCACGTTAATTTCGCATGAAATGACTTTGCTGTCATCGTGGAGATGTGTGACAAGCTTTTTTCACGCTGGCAACATTTTCCTTAGTAATGTTTTAATACACATAATTACTTGACCAAGAAGATTTAAGGTGCTAATTAAAGTACCTTATCTTATTACCTAAGTTATATCATAAAAATATGGGTAGGTATACTAATATTTCTACTTATTAATCTTTGGTAAAATCGTTGGTATTTAATAATATAATATGGTAATTATGGTAGGTATAACAAAGGGTAGAGTAGTTCTTAATCATCTAAAGAAAGAGATTTTACCATAGTGTTTTTCATTATGAAGTACAGATGCTTTATAACTTCATACCTAATAATGGGACAAAAATTAAATTGTGATAATTACGAAGAAACAGACCTACTTTATCATAATAATCTATTAATTTAATTTTAAAAAACACTATTATTTCACCAAATTTTGTAGTTTTATCACAATAATATTTATAAAAATTCTCTTATAAGTGTCTTCCCAAAGGGTCGCAAAATAAAATCTGCGAAGTCATTGGCGAACAATTTGGTGCAGGTGGCGCCACAACTGTCGAAGTGTTAGAAAACTATTTTGAGACATCCTGTATCCGGGCGATAAATTCGATTATTAACTTTTTTTACTTTTATCTGTTTTTTTATTTACAATCTTATTTGTGCTATCCTTGTAATTAAAATTTAACAAATAACTTAATCCTAGGTCAAACTAAAGAATTTACTTAATAAATTCGCCTTTTCCTTTAGACATACCTCTTGTAAATGTAGTACCTAGGTATCTAAACCAATCTTTGATAATTATAATAGAATAGAAAAGAATAGAAAAATATTTATTTGACACACACAGAATACAAAAGGAAAATCATTTACAGGATAATAAAAAGCAATATGTGTCAAAAAGGCCCCGCTCAGCTCAAAAAGGCCCCCGTCAATTACTAGGTATCCTGATACCATCGAAAATTTTGTCACAGTCATCGGTTTGAAACTTAAGCAAGAAAACTTAACAAAATTCAGTGTTTCGAACTCAATCGAAAATAGGAGTCAGATTTGCTTAGAACAATGATACCTTGAATCATAGAAATTGGCGATTTCTGTTTAAAAAAATGTTGGAGGCAACTCTGTGCAATAAGTATTGTGATAAGATATTTAAAAAAAAAATAAGTAAGTTATTTTATTCATCACTTAAAATAATCTTAATTCTTAATCAATAACTCTGATTTATTGACAAAACTGTAACAATGGTCAATGATCTTATTAGAATTATTATTCTTATAAGATTATTCTATAAGATTTATATTTCCGATACTTAAGTAAGCAGAGACATGAAAAGATATCTAAGTACCTACATCAATTCTTATAGCTATGGACGCAGGCTCTACATAATTTATTAATATAAAGGAGTATTTATATTGTATTAGTTAAGACAGATACTTCTTCTTCTTCTTTGTGACACTCTTGTCAGAGCGGTCGTGGTCATCATGTGCCAAGCTTAGAGGCCGATGTTATGCGCTTCACGATTTCTCTCCACTTATAGTGACATTTGGTTTTTCTGGAACACTCATACAATGGATCGCCAACAGCAGATTTGATTTGGTCGGTCCATCGCATGGGTGATCTTCCGCGTGGTCTAGTGCCCTCTACTCTGCCCTGTATGACAAGACGCTCAATGGATTCATTGTTTCGCCTAGAGACATGTCCGAAGTACTTCAGGATGCGTTCTTGAACCAGAACACACAGACGCTGTTTGATATCTAGTTCTTGGAGAATAGAGATATTTGTGCGAAACTCGGTCCAAGATACTCCAAGCATTCTCCTCCAGCACCATATTTCCAGCGTCTATCTTCTTTTTTTCCATCTCACGTAGTGTCCAAGTCTCAGCAGCGTAGAGAAAAACAGGAAATACTAGTGTTCGGACAAGCCGGACCTTAGTAGCTTTTGTGAGGTCTCTGTTTTTCCAGACTTTTTTCAGCTTGTCCATCGAAGTCCTAGTGATCGCCATACTACAGACAGATACTACTACTTTTTTTATAATCACAAATAATTTGTAACACTACAACACGAGATTAGCCAGCCAGTGTCATGTTGAAAACATAATAAAAAAATATCGAAAAGTGGAATTTTTTTGACGTATGATTCAAGATACTTATTTATGCCTACCTGCCAGAAATAAGTACTAATTAATGTATCAGCAAGAAACCCAATTAATTGAAATCACCTGCAATAAGACTTAATTGAGCCATCGGCTATAAAACTGTTGTCAAAGCAATTATTTTTTACTCCGTGTCCCCCTCGCCGTTCCAATTAGACGACACCGCGACGGAATAAATACATTCTTAATTGTACGTCATAAACAAAGAACCAGTTTCAAAAGATCTCCCATCCCTTTACTACCCGGGGTTATAACAAAATGGTGATGAGCAGGAATCAAAGTGTCTAGTTGTTTTGGGCAGGTTAAGGGCGCCGAGATATTGCTTGATTCGGGGAATTGTGCTTTGGTGCCTTTGTTGCCTGAAATATTTTTAATTAAATCACAAGGTCTTTGCTTTTTAAATTTGTTCTATTCAAATTTAAATATTTTATTTCAGGCAAGGCCCATAGATAGTTAGTTACAATTTTCCTTACGAAACTAGTGTTAGTAGGTATACTTTTAACAATTTATTTAATTTAATCTAATTCAATCAATCCTATTTAATTTAATTTAATTAATTTAATCGAATTCAATTTGATTAGATTACTGCTATACAGAACACATCTCAAAAAAAAGTTTGAAATAATTAGGTGTACTAAACTTTACTAAATCTTTGGAATGATTGATAAAAAGAAAATAGTTTCGCGCCGAATCTGGAAGGAAAGTGTCACACTCGCCAACCACGTGACAGGGCGTCGACCCGGTCCCGGTGTCACCAGTGTCATTGGCGGGCGACGCCCCTATTGGCTGAGAGTGTCGCGGGCGTTCTTGTGACATCGCTCATTGGCCGCTTTTGTCACTCGTTGGGCGGAGCTTATGCATTCCAATTTTAAATAGAACTCGCGACGTATGTATTCAATGTATTGAATTTGTGGAATAAAACTAAAAGAATTCAAATAAATTAAGAACGTGATATATACCGTTTTTAAGGATTCTGTGGACTTGTTTATTAGAAAACTCGTTATTATTTATTTAAAAATTATTTATTTATTTATTATTATGTGCCGTCATACTCAAAGTCATAATATAGTAATTTGCCAGCTAATTAGATGGCTTCTTCCGTGTAAGTCTGGTTTGGAATTACGATGCCATCTCATTAGAAACCTAATAGGCACTAAATTTGTGAACAACGTAAGGAATTCATGACATGAAAAATAATTAAAGAAACCTATGGCAAATTCCATGAGTATACTCAATATAGGTAGGTAATTCAATAGGGTTAGGTCCCTATTCAATAATAAATAATCCAACTAAAAATAAAGTTACTGGCGTTTAATGGTTATTGGTAGACAGTTGCACTGTAACTGTTTGTAACCACTTGCAAATGATACCTATCGATATACCTAGATCAAGCTGAAAGTTAAAATAGAGGTCAGCGTGTTAAGGCAATAAACTTCTAAAATTTAAAATTCAGAATTTCACATTGTTCCGTAATTAACGTTCACCAATTTCGCTGTAAGCAGTTTTTCTCGAGTGCCACGCAGACGACAGCGGGGTGGGGTGTCGTCGCCGGGGCGAGGGGGGACGCGGTATTGATCGCGGCTGTTTCCCCCTCCCCGCCTTACACCTTGCAGTGTAGAGGATTTTGTCTTTAGAATACGACCTTTTTAATTTTAAAGGAACGTATAAATTATTAGTGGCCAGTGTCTCGCCATTACTCGCCTCAGTTAACCACCACAGAATTCGAATTTAAATTTTATTCGATTTAAATGAGGCTAAATGTAGATTTTCTATCATGCAATAGTCCGTACTCGTTTAGACCTGTAATATCTTAGTAAGGAATTTCATTGTACTAATGCACTTCGCAAGTTGATAATTATTATTAGTTCCCTCAACTACAATATACCTATTCCTATGTGATGTGTTGAGGTATCGTCTCTACATTAACGTAGTCTTTATTGCATCTTGTTGGTATTAATCTATTACAACATACAATGTCAGATTATCGTTTCTAATTTACGTATGAATTAATGTTAATGAGAGAAGATAGGTTAACCGATGACAACAATAATATCTAGCCTAGTACCCAACTCCTTTTAGGTACCTACCTAATTTATCGAACCCTGGTTTTCTTAGATACATTAAAGTAACTATAGAGTTCAGTAATGCAAAATAGAGCTGCCGTACATAAAACTAGTTATCAACTACTACTGTGCTTACGTTGCACTTACATCGACGAACGTAAAAATTCACAATCAATGTTTTATGTCACTGGGCGCGCTAAACACTAATTACTTTTTCAATGGCACTAGAGTGGTAGAGTAATTTCGATCTTATTGCAATAGTTGAACGCTCAAAATCAACCTATTGCTCTGAAAATCGACCTTAGAACAGCGGCCAAGGTTGATGTTACACCGTCGCAAAATATATCTTTATTTTCATGCAAAAGAGACTAAATATTTTTAAATAACCTAATTTTTACCGTAAGTAAAAAAAACACAATTTTATATATAATTCGTGACAATTAATTATATCAGAAGAATTTGAATCTTATTGAAATAATACTGAATACGTTATGAATGCCGACTTCAGGTACATTATATCTAATACATTTTGATTAGTAATTACTTTTTCACTCTTTTACATCCTTATAATACTTCCGCCAATTCAGTGAAAACCCCCACAAAATTGGTTGACGACTAACATTTAACCTGTTTTGGGTAAAAGAGGTTAATTATTTTTAAGATAGCATAAAGTAGGTACATACACTTCGTGCTATATCTTGTGATGTCAACATCCAGTTCTTGCCCGCCTTCTACCTCTTCTGGGGTTTTCCAACTGGTAATTTGTAAACTCTCTCATATAAAAATGCGATAGACAACATACAAACTGTCATGTTCTGGAAGAAAGGAATTACATTCTTGACTTACGAGGTATATCGGACATTAATTTTTGCAAGGGGCTTTTTGCACCTCCAGCACGGACCAAATTCCGATTATGTTAGTTTTTTGAATTGTGATAAACCGAAAATCAAACCTTTGCGTTCAAGGCAAATTACTGCTCCACCGAGCCAATCAGGTCATCAACCCCAAAAATGAGTAAGTCCTTATTTATGGAGACCATTGAAACTTTTTTCATCATCTCAAGTCTAACTTCCATCAGAAGATGGCGAAAGATCGTGCGGCGCATACCTACAATCGGCCCTCTCCGATACGACTTGCTTGATACATGACGAACACGACCGCTCAATCAAGAACGAATCGACTAAGAAGAAGATGAAGAACAGTGTAACTGGCAGCCAAGATTCAAACATAAACTGCCCCATAAACCCGATTGGTTCGAGTCTACGGCGCGACAGTGGCGTCGCGGCGGCCGGCGGAACTAACCGCATTAACCCTTATAGCGGTCTTGATGGCGAATTACTCGAGTGCGATGGGATTCGCGAAATTTGAATCGAATTGTGTTTAAATGACAGTAAAGGTATTTAATCGAGAAGTGCCATCACTGTAGGATTAATTGACTTTAAATCAATTTTGACGTTAATTTAGACATGTTGAGTTTGAGTTACAAACTGAAAGTTTACAAATACTAAGGCTATCTATGCATGGTGTTAGGTTACGAATATTTATAAGACCAAAGAAGCTAAAACATTTATTTTATAATATGATGAAAACAGACCTTTAATAACATCATTTTGAAGAATAAACATACTTAACTACTTATTTCCTAGAGTTAGGATTATTTTAAATTTCTAACTTCAATATTTAGAAGGAATTTATAATATATTCATATTATATTTGGTTTTTAAATATTCATAATCGTACACTCTGTACCTACAGTTCAATATGAGCATATAAAAACACAATTCAATTTGACTTTTATACGTAATATTGAATTTAATATGTAAATGAATTGACCCGAATGTGAATGTCACCCCGTTTGAAGAAAATAACTATACCTATGTCTCGCCAATATCTTTAGGATTAGTCCACCATCAACTGTTAACTTTTTTTGGATTCTATTTTGACTTATCAGATTATAAGCATTAAAGGAAACGATCCCCCGCGATCTCGAGTTAACTTTAAACGTGTACCTAACACTACGTTATCTTAATGATGATTAATTATTTTATAATTAATTCCTATTGTGCACTTTCTTTTGCCTACTTTAAAGACACACAGGTTACTGTCTCTATTTTAATATTAACACTCGCTTTCCGTTGTTTCGTCACGCTTGTAGAGTAGTAGAGCTATGAACAAGTAGACAGTTAGAACTAGATGAGTGTGGTGCCCTCTGGCGGTTTTTCTAGGAAATTAGTAAATCAGTTCATTTTAGTTTATTAATTTGTTGTTGGTTCGAGGCAATTTGGAGAAAGCTTTGTTTAGAAGGCAAGATTACCAACAAAATACAAAATAAATAATGTCAGTAACTACTTAGTCTGCTTTGTATCTATAAATTGGGATGTCACTAAAATTTCTTACCTACTAACACACGACATAGTACTGTACTGTAAGTAATGTACTTATGCAAAAAAAAATTGACATAACTACACTTATCTTCATTTTACACCACACAAAACAACCAGTACAAATAAAACATGGACATGTTTTGATGTCCTGTCTAAAACATACCTAAGTCTGCGTTCCCCGTGAACCGTGAAGTGGCGTGCTTACGAATTACAGTAATTACGCTAAAGTATTGAAAAACAAATTAACAATTTAGTCGACGCCACCCTCACTTAATGTCTCAACCATAACTAGGATTTTGATGATTTTACTAATCATTAATTATGTAGGCTACACTACCTACCTACAGTTTCATAGTAGCAAAGTAATTGAAAACACAATCAATTCTACTATGTGCAAACCTTTATGTTAGTCAGGCAGTCATTATGAGAGAGTATCTATTTACGTGGCATCTTTTGATCAAAATAATTTAATTTTCTGCAAATTGGCTATTAAAAGCACTTTTACATAACCTTCATTTGATCGGCCGAGATTTGGATGTGTTTTTGAATTGCTATATAAATTAAATGGCCAATTACGTGGTGCTTAGGTGTGCGCAATTTCTTTTCTATTCATAGTTAACAAGAGACAGATGAAATTTTCCGAATATTAAAAAGTCGGTAGTGTGCGGGCCCTCTTAGTATCTTTAGGCAGGGTGTAAATATCAAGCCTACAAGGGATGAAGCTATGCAACCAACTTTGGCAATGCGGTCACCTTTGAAATTAAGAAAATTAATTTGATGTTGATAATTCGTAGTAGAAATAGTTTGCATTGGTGAACACATAGGCAACTTTTAATATGATTACTGACTAAAATAACATTATGGATGTATGAAATCTCGAAATGCAGATTTTAAAACTTTCGTGTAGAGTGTACTTAAACGTGTACCTTAGTATGTATGGTTCGTGTTAATGTTTTACTCTACTTCTTGTTTTCTACTAATTTGCATTACCCCTAACTTCTAACATTCATCATTCGTCGTCATTACCCCAGAGCCGTAACACAGGAGGCCAGCCAACCGCCCGTGGCCGAAACAAGCGCATAATTACGTATCATATTTACGAATGTAAATGCGTTGGACTGTGCCTGGCTATAAATCAACGGCGGTCATCTGCCGCCTGTGGCGACCAACATAACTTAAACCATAAGTTCACCCACCACACCCCCTTAGTACCTGCCTAATGTTACTACAGAGAGAGTCGAGAGAGGTCTACTAATACTGGCCGGGGTTTCAAATGTGTATCAACAGAACGTATTGTGAGCGTTCGTTTTTTAAATCGCAGCCTGACAGATGCATGTAATGTTGCCATGTGCGCTCGGATTTATCTTTCTACGCGTTGTCCATGTGAATTCTGGCGAATAAATTAGAATGTCATGGCAACTTGGCAACAGCTTTTGAGAATGGGTTTAGAAGTATCAGTTTAGTTTAGATTCTTTAATTAATACTATTGATAATGTGAAAAACAGAATAACCTAACCTTGCTTAAATTTTAAACTTATAACATAAAAAAATACCTTCAACTTTAATAATTTTAATTGATAATATGGTGTTAAGTTATTAAACGCTACAATTTAATAGATTTGGTACAGTCATCTATCCATTTTGTTTAAAGCTTAAAAAACCAACCTCCCTGAATACGGCCTCGTTTTATATCAGACTCCAAACAATAATTTAGCCGACACCATAAAAGGCGCATCAATAAAGGAACCAATTTCATTCCACATTGTTTGTCAAAAATTCGATTATGTCCGGTGTCGGGGACAATCGAAACAAAAAATAACGACAAAGACTGCGTTGATAGGAATGCATCCTTCGATCTAATGAGGATATATCGTACAACGGAACGTCATCAAATTTTTAAGGCGTTCTACGTTTGGAAATTTATTAAGCGCCAGCTCTTTGAAGGGGATCAGGTTCTGTATAGTTCTTATTTCCGGTTTATGTCAATTCAAAAAACCTTGTTGTGCTGAGAGAGCTGCTAAAAAAGCATTGTCTAGTGCCTTATTCCACAAAAGCTTACTACCTTACTACCATCATGGTAAGGCACCATGGTACAAGGTCTAGACAAGGTGTCAATTTACTAGCTAACTATTTACTAGGGTGTGTGATTCTACAGCTCAAACACAACAACTTTTTCTTAAGCTTCGAAATCGCAAAAACTCATACAAGCTGATTTCAGCTGGTCTGAGATTTTGTATAAGGAAGTGTATTTTTTTTGTATTTAGAAAGTAACTGCTTTTGTTTTTAAGCAGCACTTAGAAAATAGTTGGCATAAAATTTACACCTTGTATACTTATTTATAAATCGACTTGACGACACAGCACAAGTGAACATGGTGTGCTAAACTAGTATAAATCTAAAATTTTTAAAACGAATCGAAAAGAAAATGATTCATTGTTTTGTGTTATTAAACATTGCCATTAAAGGTAATTGTTTGGTTAGGTTATTATTTTTACGTTTGCTCAAAGCAAAGCAACATTGAATAATTTTAAATACTTATTTTAACAGTTTCTATTTGCTAAGATCAACGCGGACCCCCAAAACTCTCTATTTTCCCGCGATGAACGAGGCGTGACATTTCAAATTTCTGTGTTGTCAGCGAACAAAAAAGGGAAACGAAACGGGGAATACTGTTGTCGATGATATTAATGCGTCTAACGGATCCCTTTGTGCGGGATGCGCGTCATCGTACAATAATGATATTGGAGCAAAAAGGATTGTTGTTTAATATTTTAGTTTTTTTTTAAATATCCGCCCTTAGTCTGTTTCCGTCAGTGTTTGAGTGACGATTAAATATCAATTTAAGAAATGTGATCAGCTGTACAAGAGAAAAATAAAACTTTTTTTAAATAAAATTTTAGACTACAAAATTGCATTTTAACACTTACTATACTAATTTTATAAAATATTTTTTTTTTTCTTAAGTCTAAATAAAGGACGCTTATTAATTTTTATGCTAATAAACTGAGCATGGTGACGAGAACGTGTTGGTAGATTGGTAAGTAGATTCTTTCAAAACGCCCTTAAAATAAAACTCTTAATTCAAAACATGTATATTTCTAAAATCTTGTTTTGTGTGTAAACAGTAATAGAATAGCTTGTGCCGTTTAAGAGAACATTTGCAATTTATAAAAAAATTGACACTTTTTTGTGCGTGTTTTAATCCAAGGGACTTAACGGAAAATCAAAATTATTCAATTCAAGATGTTTATTAAATCCTCTTCTATCATATCGTATTTTTTTTTTATTCAACTAACAGGTATTCTGACTTGGATGGTGTTAAGGCCTTAATAGACTTCCAAAAGCAAAATGACTATTAATTTGTCAAAAGTTAGGAGTTCCTCATTACGCACTCGTAAAGGTTACACATACGTACGGTAGGAATATATATACAATCTTATGTACACGTAGAAAAAAATCTCAACTTTCGTTGGGTAAAAAAGACCACACACAATTTTTTATTCATTACAAATACAATGTCACAAACACCTTTCCGGCCAGTGGGTTCTGGGTTCTGTACCGGTCGATACTGTTGCATGATTTACGGTACGTTATCCTCAGGTGGCGGGCGCATCTGCTGATATTGTTAATAAGCTATTGTCGACGGCTGTCGAGTGTGTTTGTGTGTGGGATGTATATATTCATTTCAGACGTCTATGTGTGCACTGGATTAAAAAGTTGTCAAAATATACAAGAAAATTATAGTAAAATATCTACTTTTTTTTTAGTCACTTGGGTCTCGGGGTATCAAATATTCATTCCTATTATTAGGACCACAAAATATTTAGGAGATATATGATTTTAATGGCTATGTTACGATCAAAGACCGTTAACGCTCATTGAGCAAAAAAATAGCTCACAACGCGTTGTGGTCATTCCGCCTTAGCATCCACATGGCGAAATTCGTGTTATCATAACACGTTACAGGTTAAACAATATTTCCATAGGACATTTACCATTCCGTTTCGAGGCTATTAGGACCCATATCGCAAAGCACTGTGCGTCGTTATCAAATATGGTTCCATACGCCTCATGGCTTTTCTTCGTTGCCACAACGCGTTGAGGTCGAATAGCATGTCAGCCACGACACTTTCGCTATGAGTGGTCTTCCTGTGATTGCTACAACGCGTCGTGAGCATTTTTATTAGAGCCATAACACGAATTTCACCATTTATTTATATAAATTTTATTTCACAGATAAAATACATGTGGTACAAATGGCGGACTTATTGCCAAAAACATTCTCTACCAGTCAACCATAGGGCCAGACGGAGATAGTATGAGAGGTGCAACAAAATAAGGTTGTTTATGCCATGTGGATGTTTTATTATTATTATTTTTTTGTACATATTTTTTAGCATTACAATGAGCGTTATCGGTCCTTGAACGTAACAGCTATAATACCAAACAATTATTAAACAGATGAAATAGTAAGAGTCCGACTCGCACTTGGCTGGTTTTATGTTCTAGTTTCGATGACATAATTATAAAATATGTAGTTTGTTCATTACCTACCCGTTATGCGATTACAATACAACAGGATCATTGAGTTATCAGATACAGTTTTAAACAAGGACAATATTTTTTTGTTAAGGAGAAGCCTTATACTTGAAGCACATAACTCAACAATTCTCTAGGTTTTTTTTTTATATAAATAAGAAAATAACTGTTTTAACATTGTGTCATGAACTATTCTAATTGGTTGAAAGCGTTAGAAGACGCAAACTTGAAATCGAAAAGTTTGTTTCCTAAATTCACCCACCCAGGAATCGAACTCTGGATTTCAATCAGGTATACGTTTGTCGTAACATGAATGCCTTCAGGTTGTATGATTTAGGATCATAGATGCAGGTAGATAATTGCACTCGTTGCATAACCAAAACCAAAAACATTACGTTACGAGATGTTCGTTTGCTCTTACATGATAATAAATCAGTGTACAAATGACTTTTCTCTGTTTACGAGACTCCTTCGTAATAATTACACAAAGCTAATTACGCACTAGTCATTAAACACAACACTATTAGCTACCGGAGACCAAAAAAATAAGCATTAAAACCTTAGAGGTGATTAACTCGTCATCAAATAAGACGTATTTAAAAATTAGAAAAATAATTATCAAAACCAAAATCACTTAATAGGTGACACATAAGTAGCATAAAAACTTTACATTAAGCACCATTAATTCTAACACGAATCTCATACAATCTCAAATCTGTCAAATCTGTCCATTTTGTATGTCATTACGAAAGTTAACAGATTTGACAAGGTTTGACATTTTTGATATTGTTTTAAGAGTTCATGTTTACCCCGCAGTTACTTTTAATTAAACTTTAACAAAGTTTGTTTACACCGGGTTCCTATATTGTACTACGCGTAAGTGTACATCAGCAACTGATTGTATTGGTGTCAAAAGTAACGAGCCGTTATAATCGTTCCTATAAAATTTCACGAAGCGTCATTTATAGGAACGCTTTTTTGAGTAGGTATGTCAAGTTGACAATTCCTACCATCCGTTAGCAAAACCAACCGTTTCTCGGATATAGGAACCGGGCTTTAATGAACATTAACAAGCAACAACTCATATTTCATGATTTTACACACATGCTACGTCATGACATCAACAAAATCGCATCGTGTGAACCCTGGCCAGCCATTAAAACCGGTCGAATAAAAAACAAAGTCGTGCTAATACAACCAGCCAGTATCTGGACATGCATCGCCCATCAGAGTCATTTCACGGCGATTCGATGATATTGTTTTTCTGGCAACTGTCAACGCGGTTTTATAAAAAGAATACACGGCGAGTATGACGCAATCAAATGGTTCGTGGAAAACCGCGGGGTACGTTTACATGTTGGCAGCACATTGGCAACATTGACGTCCTCTCAAAGAGGATAACAAGTTTGGTATGAAACGTTGTGTGTGACAATGATTGATTAAAGAGAAAGCAGTTTTAAGGTAATTTTATTCTAGTTACATAATTATTACTTAGAAGTACCTATGCCAAGGAAAGGTTAAACTGACTTTCAGTGAAATATCATTGAGATAAATAATACAAACACGGATTCAATAAGAAATATTGATTATATCTATAAGTAAATTGTTTTTTTTTATCGAGTGTCCTGTTAATTTCAGGTATTTTTTATTATTTTGAAACCTTCTATTTGCGTGATCAGTAATTGAAATGTACGGTCATGTTTTTTACTTTCGTCCTACATTGTTAATTCACGACTTACATTTAGTTTTTCATGTAATAGTATTTCATCACCATGTCGTCACATCCAGTTTCCAAACTTAACACGATCAGATAAAAAGCGTTCCAAACATGCCCACTTAATAATTGAATTCAATATCTGACTAATTTATAGCGTCTTCACTAACAGCCAAAGATACCATCTTGAACCTTGATGATTTTCTTTTAATAAAACAAATGCACTCAAAAACCAATCTTAAAATTAACTGTCTATGAAGTTTATTTTCTTTGCATGTTGCCAGTAACTCTTTTGTTACCTAAATATATTTCAAAAAGAACCTTTAGAACTAAGCCTTCTAAATTCAAATTTCTTCGAGCAAGCGTGAAGGTTGCGTTTTAAAACCAATCAGGGGCTTATTAATTATAAACTTTATGTTTTCGGAATAGGGTTCTAATTTAGCATTTGGTTTTTGTTTTGATGGCCGCCTATGTGGCGTTTGGTCACAACAATGGAAACAAGTTGAGGTTGTGACCTTCTTGATGGTCAAATGATAAATGTCTTGCGTTTTGTCGCTTCTGCTTCGCGGCGCATTGTGAGTACGTTTTATTGTTGCATTTTGTAATTGTACGTACTCAATTGTTATTTCGAAATACAAGTTTACGAGTATATACGTCTTTTGTCTATTTTACGCCTTGGGTTCAGACAATACAGCACACGCTACCACTATTTTGTCAGGCAACGGAATAAAACCTTGTCTTGAAATGAGTATTTCGATTAAAATTTTAAAACGAATATAATAACATCCAACAAAAGCTACTCCATTTCAGTCATCGGTACAAGCGACCGTAAAATGTTCAATCAGGCAACAATAAAGCAATTTGCGCGACGAATTGACGCCGACGCGTGATTAATGTGGCGCCTGCGTCGCGATGTCGCGGCCGCCCCCGTGTGAACGCGGCCTTATGGCGTAATGTGTGTACAGAGGGACAGAATTAAAGTCTTGGCTGTTTGGATACACTGCCCTTGCCTTTGTGAAAAGAACATACACACACTAGAACGTTTTACAATATTTATCTGGCAGTTTATTTTGTTTTCAGGACATTTTCAGCGGAATAAAATAAATAGATCACTAATGCCATCATGAAAACATACTACATGTCTATATGAAAGGCGATACTTTTCATTAATTCGATCGTTCCCCTAGAGAACTATGGGGACGGGTTAGTTAATGAATGATGAACAAACTAGGTACCTAGCAATAGGAAAAATGAAGTCAGATATAGTTAATCGTAGTTTACATTTGTTAATTAACGGTGACATTAGCTGAGAGATGTCGCTTAGTCGATAGTTCCTTGTAAATATCTTCCTAATGTATGTAGTAGTTACCCTGGAAAATAAATATTATATACTGACAAATGTAAATAAGTCAGTTCAGAATTATTTTTTTGTCATGTACCTGCGTGACTAATGTAGGGCTTATTCGCAATGTCACGACCACGGACTCGTGTGAACACCGCCTTATGGTGACCTTATACATGCCTAGTAAGCTTGTATTCCATAACACATAAGACCACTTAAATAAATATGATTTTTTAAAATTAAATAAGTAGTTCCTACCGTGCAAAGTTAAAAACTCTACAAAGTAATGGAAAATTATTTACATTGTTATGATTGATTGTAAATTTTGTAAAAATGATAATTTGACATGATGCCAATTAAAGACTTTTTGGTTTAGTCGTTTTAGCTAGGTTTCTTGATCGAATCCCACAAAGGAAAATGTGTCTCTATCTATTGTTTAGTCGCTATAGTACAAGCTTTGCATAGTTTGGGGATAGATAATGCATACATATGATTGATGTCAATTAAAAACATACAATGATATATTTACTGGGCCTTATCATGATAGAACAAAATAGAGTAATCTATTAAAAAAGTATTGATTGTAGAGTGCGTGTGTGTGACAGGCATTTGTACGTCAAATAAATAAGACTGTTTACAGTATTATGTAAATGTTTTCTGTACCTACAAGAAGATACTTTCTTCAAACTTTCAATATCTATCTTTTACCACCATCCAATTCTATTAGTCACTATTAATCAATATTTTATGCGCTCTAAAATTCTGACAGAACTTATATTTCTAAAGCTCACAAAATCCGAAGAATCGTATACAATTTACTAAAAAAATATTTTTTTATTTCATTACGTTAAAGAGTTATCATGTCAATCTTCTCCATAAAATCAAATTGTATTTAAAAATATGACGATGTTAGTTTAGCAAGTTATAAACACTTACCACGTGGACAGAGTAAGTAAATGTACCCCATAAATAAGAGTGAATGAACGGCTGTTAATTGAATGAACAAATAAGCGAAGAAGCGGCGATTACGTTCGGAAAAGTGTGGGTAATTGTCACCGCGCCGCGGGCACGTATCGGCACAATTATGCAAATGTAAGGAAATTGAGTGTCAAAACGCAGGGCTGCCAATAACTTTACAGCACGCCGTATTAATATGAGAAAAAAACATGAACAGCCTGTATTTGACGACCTCCATAGCCGAGAGGCGAGCATTTTTTAAATATAATTATAAAAAATATCTTTAAACCATTTCACCATTTATCAAGCCCCAAATTTAGCACAGCCCATATTGTACTCAAGCGACATAACTGATTTAATTTATTGCACGATATTTTAAATCATGCACCATATTCATTGCTCATTGTCTTTATACAAATATTTGAATTTTGCGCTATTTGAACTCGTTATTGCTCGACTTTGTAGTACTAGACCAAGACTAAAGACTGTATTTTCAAATTTTAGTAGGTTATAGGCAACTACGGATCAAGGAACGCCTCACAACTATCGTCTTCAGGCGATATTTACGGTACTTTTGGCATCTAGCCCGAAAACCACCTGATAACCTGGAGAGAGCTATCCTCATCGGGAAAAGACAGGGCAAAAGACCAACACGTTGGTCTGATCTCATTGTAAAAACTATAGAGATGCCGTTCTACGAAGCATTTAGACGGGCGCAGGATCGAAATGCCTGGAGACAGCTCATCATCCAGACACCTAAATAGGCGGGGTCACGATCTTTAACCTCTGAGGGGCCGACTATGGTGGAGGATAGGCAATGTTAAGACCTTAAATTAGTACTTGTTGTTACCGACTCTACATGAATTACAATTGTTTTTCATCTTTATAGGCTTTTGAGTAAAAACTGTAGTACGTAGGTACTACATGCCGGGGCTCGAATAATAATTAACAAATAATATACTGTACTATTTAATAGGTAAAACCTTAGTCACTTAAACTAACAGTTTATGATGGAGATCGATTGTGATATAAATTAGTGAAAAATTAATTAGATATCTATAATTTTTTTGCTTGCGACAGCCCTGTGTATAGTACTCGCGTAATAATTTTTTGGCGAGTCGCCGCGACAGCGCCGACAATTTTCTCGTTACGGCGAGTAAGAACATGGGCTCATGCACTCGCTTTAATTAACGCTATAATTATTTATTTTATCCTCTTTTTACACATTTTTATTAGGTACTATATTAGTCACCTTCATTTAACTGATTATTTTTCTTAAATCCATCAGATTTTACACTGGGAACGAAATCGAATTTAAAACAATTAAGTATTTTTAATTATTGGGACTACGTAATTTGCACTTTTAAAACTATGTATATCACAACAATGCTATTTCATTTAAAAAAACATTGAAGTAGTGATGTTTTTGCGATAACCTTCGTAGTCGAGAGGCGAGCAAGCAGGACTTGGCATTGCCATCTCTGAGGTTCCGGGCTCGATTCCCCGTCGGGTCAACATCAATGTGAAAAACTAAATTTTCTATATTGTCTCGTATTGGGTGTTGTGGTACCGTCGTTTTTTCTGATTTCTATAACACAAGTCCTTTGGCTACTTACTTTATCTGAACAATGTATGGGATGTCGTCCGATATTTATTTAAACATTAGAAAAAATTGTTTTATATCAGCAGCTGAGACCGTAGTTTCAAGGAAGTTCAAGATTGCAAATTCATCCTATATGATTTTTCCCATTTCTTTAACCCCTTCTTAGTCGAGACCTAAAGCTAAACCATATCCTAGATGTGGAAACTCTTTTGTTTTGTCGTAGTTATAATGGAAACATTTGGAACGAGGCCATCAGCCCTTAGGACAACCAGATCATTTTTGGATTCAGTGCTATCTGAATGTGTAAAAAAAAACATTTATTCGAATTGAGAACCTCCTCCTTTTTTTGAAGTTGGTTGATAAATAGGTTATATAAATGTTCCTTCCTCATGATGTTTTACCTTAGCGCAGACAAGTAGCTTATATAAATTCGTACAATTTTCGATTACGAAAAATCTAGAAGTACGGGCTGCTTTAAACTAACCACGGATGTGAGGCGCTGGTTACGAGTAGTACTTAGTTACGCATTTGCTCCCTTGTCTGAAACCAAATTTAAGACCTTTTGTGTATCTTAAACTTAACAAAAGATATTTTTAAACCAAAAGCGCGCGTGATCACATATGTTCATTGCGCATGACAGTCAACTTTATTGTAATTCGCGCATAAAGCAGTTCATGCGACAGTCGCGGCGACAGCCGCCACCACAGAGTACAATAGCGACCAAATGTTGCGAAGTCACAGTGTAGTAGAGTTTCAGTAAGTTATGTTGTAAGAAACTTTACTAGTGTCAGTTAGTAAAAACTTTTCTTCAGCTTCATAAAAGTTGGTTTCAAATCATTGATGGTTGACCAATACTGCCCCCTAGCTTCTGTAACTTGTTCCGTAATTATGGAAAAACAGGGACAAGTTACAGTAAAACGAAAACGTAAAGAATGGTTTTGAATTAAAAAAAAATATTTTTTAATCTAAAATATTATAAAACAGTAAACAGTATGAGCGGACTTAATGCCTAAAGGCATTCGCTACCAGCCATCCACGAGGAACGAGGAATATGGATTTGTTCAATATAAGTAAGTAATCGTTTTAAGAAATATATGGCTTTAAATTAAATCCTTCTTCAACGGTTTAACTTTTTCACAACCTACTCAACTAATTATACTATGTCAAATGTCATGCCACTTACGGAGTCAACCGCTAATTGCGCGAAACCGCACCGCACGTCAAATTTACGTTAATTCGCGACGTTTACACGAACCGCGCTCGATAATGCCCAATATTGTCGATGCGGTTCTCGAATTAAGATCACGCAATAATTTCGGTGCGAGGTTCGTGACAATAATAAGCGCCATGTGGTGATACGTTTCAAATTTAAAATAAATTTCGCTTGATAAAATGCTTTCACAATCTGGTATCAAGCGCAATTCTCAAATGATATGTGAAAATTAAGTGATATCAATTAACTAAACACGTGAAAGTAAATAACAAAAATAAAAGAAAAAAATAAAAGATAAACTCGGACTATCCCTAAATTTTCGATACACATAATATCATTTGATCGGAATATAATTTTGGGGCGCTTTGATTGTATTTGGTAATAAATAATCAACTTGTGATAATTTATGTTGTTTACCTAAAATAAAATGTGTTCGTAAAACACGGAAAACACCATACACATGGTTCATGGTTCGAAATAATGTTTATTTGAGTTTGTGTTATTACAAATATCACTGCTATTATTCAAAAATTTAGCATATAATTATTGGTTGTCGTTTTTCAATGACAACAAAAACGTGTAAATTAAGTATTCATGCTGCATTATGTATTTCACGTATATTTATCAGTACTATTGGGAATTCGAATTTGGAACGTAGTGATAACATCATAGTCACAATTCTGTGACAAGTGACGGCAATGGATTGACAAGCTTCCACCACAGTTGACGTTGAAAATGAAACCTTATGATGTAAAAAATACGGCATATTGAAAAAAATAAGTTATTTTACGTATTATGAATACCGAAAAAGTTATACAATCAGTGATAATAATTTCGAGTGGGCTGTGCAAGAGTGACATAGGTTTCTAAGTTGGTGTTCTGTAGTATTCTGTACTGTGTAATTATTTTCTTTTATTAAATTACTATGATTTGTCAGCGCATCGTGAACGGCTGGACCGATTTCGCTAATGCTTATTTTGTTGTCTTTATTATTGTCAGGAGAAGGTTTTTATGGAAGAAAAAAAAATTTGCGCAGAAAATGATAAAATTTGATAAAACTTTAGACCACAGGAACCAAGTCGTGGGCAACAGCTAAGTTATCTAAAATTATTGGCTTCAGATTAGATTGATCAGCAACAGACCTATCAAATTATTGGGATATCTTTCTTCAGAATGATCTGACATTACCAACAAAATAACTGCCAATATTAAGATTACGTAGTTTAAATTTCTGTAAGTTACAAGTAAATCAAGTAAGCAACTGTGTTTAAATAATCATTTATGAAAAATGAGCTAAAGCTCAGCTAACGAGTTCTTTTTATACATACAATAACTTTATTATTGAGTATCCAATTCCTAAAATCCTTAATTGCTACGTTATAAAATAATTGTCTGCGGTTTTATTACCATGTAGCTGCTCTTTATTATTGCACCACGGAACCATAGAACACCCAATACTTGTGTTTCGAAATACCTACATATCTGTCATTTGTCCTATGTGTGCCTTGTAATATTTGCTTGGACACGCTGTCACGACTTTTGTGTGGTATTTGCTCGTATTGTGTCGTGACAATCGGACAATGTGGACAAAGCATAGTATAGGTGTCCAAATAAAGGTATTTATTCTATTACTTGGCAAACTAGCTTTATCCCGTAATGTCTACTCCAAGACAAATGAATTGTAAGTTGAATAAATGAACATGATGAATTTAGGATGTCTCATAAGTTCCTTCATTTCTTCTTTACAGGCCGGTGGACTTATGTTTTTTTTAATTTCTGAAGGCTTTTCAGACCACAACACCACAACCACATAACATGTTAGTCAAGTAAAATAAAAAAAATGCAGTTATAAATGATTTTAATGATTTCGACGAGCCTTAAAAATAAGTAACTGTTGATTAAGGTAGGCGACGCCAATCAATATGCTGGCAGTGGCTGGAATAAAAGCCAAAGGGTCGGGTTCAGTGTCATGCATTAGAAGAGGCCTATGTCCAGCAGTCAAAGTCAAAGTCATTTTTAGGGTTCCGTACCCTAAGGGTAAAACAGGACCCTATGACTAAGGCTCCGCTGTCCGTCTGTCTGTCTGTTTGTCTGTCTGCCTGTCTGTCTGTCCGTCTGTCACCAGGCTGTATCTCATGAACCGGGATAGTTAGACAGTTAAGAGTTTTCACAGATGATGTATTTCTGTTGCCGTTATAACAACAAATACTAAATACCAGAATAAAATAAATATTTAAGGGGGCTCCCATACAACAAACGTGATTTTTTTAGCCGTTTTTATAGATAATGGTTCCCTTCGTGCGCGAGTCCGACTCGCACTTGGCCGGTTTTTTTCTGTATAGGCCCTCTTCCGGGCCGACCTCTTAGTAAACAACCCAAAATATAACTTAGACCTACCACCGCTTCGAGACTACATATCGCACCTGCCGATAGAGAAGAAACGGCGCAACAAACTCAGTCACCTTTGTCAGCCTTATCTTATTACAGGAAAGAAATACAATTACAAGATATGTGTAAACTGTAAGTGCGAGCTAGGCAGGTTATTAAGTCCATGCACTCTTGTCGTTCAAGTGAAGTGATTACGAGTATGTATATGTATGATGGTGATACTTGATTAAAGAATGGCATCGTCTTCTTTTTTAAAGCAAGCAGTATTACGAATGTCATTCAATAATCGATAGTATTACATTGTTGATTATGTGACTTGTCTTATGTAAACATTTTGTAATAAAACAAGAAATTAATATTTTAAAGACAGTAATAAAAAAGAACATGACCCCTAACTAAATCAAGAACATTAAACACACTTATCACCACTAGGCGTAACATTATGCTATTATTATCTTTATGATGTTCCCTCGCATCCATTTTCGCTGACCCCTTAAACGCAAGCAGTTTTCAGTATGCTGAATGAAATAATTGCTGATTTCAGACCTTCGGGAGGTCAGGATATGGTGGTCGAGCTATAATATAGGCAGTTGACACGCCATCCGTGAATTATGGCGTCTCAAGCATTCGCAAAGTTCCATAGTCTTTTGTTGAGTGGATTAAAGTGTATGTACAAAGGTTTACGAGTTTTGTGTTCAGATCATATTTGAGCGTTACTTAAAGCTGATTCGATATTTATTTATTAATACAATACTTACAAGTATTGTAATTAATTAATTAATAATTAATTCTTCCCACGATAACGGAACGGCAATTAGCAAGCAAAGCTGCAACGCTTGTTCTAAGGAGACTAGATACCTTAGCCAGACAAAACGAGCTACATTACAGCTTACTTATTTATTTATTTATAGATATTTTATTGTCACACGGCCTCATGCGAGAGCTCAGGGTTTCACAGGCTACATTTATAAACATCCATGTTACGTCCGTGCATCCATGATGTAAGTTCAAATGGTCGTGCTCATAACACAAACATTTTTACCTACGTGATTGGAACCCGCAACCGCTTGGCTTAAGTCCGGAGCGCGTATTTCTTGCCCAGACAATCGTCAAAAATAACGTGAAATATTTTTGAACCAAATTTGTGCTACTCTCACAGACACTGCACTAGGTCCATAAACATGGCAATTTTTTTTTCGCGGCTTGCGTTGCATTTTTACCTTTTTTGTAGTAAAATTTTAAAATGTATCGAATTTCTTCATAGATTCACTCATCTGGACAGTACGAAAAACAAATGAAAAACACACATTTTCCTAATTTGAATTTGGAATTATCTTCTTTAAAATTTAAAATTTTATTGATACCAAAACCAGCCAGATGCAAATAGTACAGCCCAAGAGATTTTATTACAAGTTGATATGAAAATGACTTTTTCCCTAACCTAATAAGATAATAAAATTATTTTAAAAGTAATGTGAGCATTTACAGTGCCAGTAATATCTCAAAAACGACCTGATCGGCATAGTGGCGCTTTGATTCACCTCGAATGTAAAGGGTCTCACGTTCGATTCGCGGCTCGAGTCAATTTATTTCAGATTGGCGTGGGTCTGAGTGCGCTTGGAGACGACTCTACCAAATTTTGTTTCGAACCTCGTAACACAAGGACCGCCGATTGAGCAGAAAGGTTCTAGAACGGAAGCTACGTACCGGCAAGTGCAGCGTGGGACGTCCACCCACAAGGTGGAAAGACGACCTGGTAAAGGTTGCAGGCAAGACGCTGGATGGAGGCCGATTCCAACCGGCAATCTGGAAGTCACGGGGAAAGGCCTCTGTTCAGCAGTTTACGTCTTGTGGGTGAAATATTGATAATGATGAACAGAAGGATACTATAATTTCTTACTTCGAGGCTTTTCTTGTTTTACGTTTGTCATTCATTTATTTTCTGTGGTATCTTTAAACCAAATTTCCCAGCCAATTCAGTTCCGTTGAAAATCAATCCCGTCTCGTAAACAATAAACCGTATACAATATACATAAGTATACAGACTAACTTGACTAACCCTTCCCTACGTCACCCTCAATTTGCAAAACAAATTAACAGCTCCTTGACGACCGATACCTACAGCCCATTAATTAAATTCAGTTACGATATTGTCTTTATGGTTCATAATTTTGATAAAATAAACCAAATTACTTTTGGTTTATTCCAACTAAAATGTATACAGGGTGTTAAAAATATCAGCCGAGTTTTAGAGTCTGTATGTATCTAAAAATAAAAGAAAATTTTAAATTACTTGACCACCTCCGGCCGAGAGGCGAACACGCCGGACTATATGGCGTCGCCATCTCTGAGGTTCCGGGTTCGATCCCCGGTCGGGTCAATGTAGGAAACGTACTTTTCTATATTGTTTTGGGTCTGGGTGTTGTGGTACCGTCGTTGTTTCTGATTTCTATAACACAAGTGATTTAGCTACTTACCTTAGAATCAGAGCAATGTATGTGATGTTGTCCAATATTTATTATTTATAATGACTTTTTTTTTTTATTACGGTCTCGTTATTTTTTGTTCTAACTTTACTTATAGTTAATTCCTAGCTCCAACGTAGACCTACTGCCAATAGTGTCAAAAATACACTATTCTCTAATGACAGCTGAACGTATAGTCAATAGTAGATCAAGTAAAAAGACTAGCTAGCATAAGCTGACCTCGCGTTATTTAGACATTTCATACAAATCAGCGATTAACTTATTTTGGTAAAGTATGGCTCGTTATGATCTGCTGACTGTACGTACAATTACGCATGTTTATAGTATCTATAGGTAGTTACAATGGGAGTGTGGAGGGAGTGTTAGAAAATTAATAGTTACAAGATAAATAGAAACAGTATGCCTTTTAAGTCAAATTAGAACTAGGCTTCATTGAACTATGCTAAAAGAACAGCAAAGCAATTTGCCACGTAGACCACGTGTTAAAATTACAAATATTATAAGCAAATTTTAAATACTGAATTTAAAAACTTTTTTTTAAGAAGGAAAGTCTTTTCGGGTGCAAAAAAAACGGCCACCACTGCAAATAATTTGCATTTATTATTTTGGCAGCCAATTCAGTTAATTTCGCCGATACAGGCAAAGGTGTAGTAGCAGGTGGTGTCTTATTAATGCCAAATGTCGTAAAATATTAACTGTTTATCACGGATTCTAACTATTACCTATACATGATTGTTGTAAATGTAAAAAGTATACATTTTAGAATTTTTCTGTTCATAAACTTTAAGACTCGACTGCTTCGATATGTAAATTGTACAGCAAAAGTAATAACAAAAATTTTACCTATCACATAACTTGATTTCAGCGCCAGTGGCTGTAGGTAACTAGTAAGCACAAATGCAACGCTTATTTACAAATTCACCTAATATCTTTTTTGTTTGATATTTTATTTGTACACAACAATCAAATTTATTTCCAGAAAAAACTATTAACATATTTACAACTTAAAATTCATTAATATAAATAACATTATATACACCTAAACTTTTTACAAATATAAATGAAAAAATAATAATATAAACTAAAAGGTTATAAAAAAGGTCCTCGTGGTAAGGTACCCAAGATGCTGGCAGCATTCCCTCGCTGGATTGCGATGCTCAGTCGCTGTGCGAGGTAGCTGCCAGCTCTTGGGTCACCACTTAAAAATAAATTATAAAACTTATTCACTAATCTACCAACATTTAATAACAATAATATCATTTATTCCTGCAACTGGCACATTGTGTTGATGGTGTCATGTCTGATGTCTGATTCTTGCGCAACATAAAATGAAATACGAATGAGTCATCTATGCCTTTCTGTTTTGTGGTGTTGGACACTAATAGGTAATAGGATAAGGGCTGCAATTTGCAGTGCATAATGAATGCCTCGTTAGGGCGTGTGACTGCATAAACGCCGTATTTTGGCTGTAGGCTAGTATTTAGACGTAAATATTTGAATAATGGACAATGACGTCAACTGTAGTTATTTTTGCTGAACTGTAAATGAAGATTAATAAATTCTCTCTACAATCCCTCTCAAGCTTGGCTTAGACCTTGTACTATGGTTAAAAATACTTGAATACGTTTGTAAACGTTTGATAAGGAGGGCTGGCGGTAGTTCGTACCAAATTGTCGCATCTCAAAAATGTTAAGTAGTTAATGTCAATGTTAATACTATAATTTTATTTTTAAGCCAATAAACTTATAATACTTATATATAACGCCAAAATAAAATCGAAACTTTTGTCAGGACTGTTTATGTAGAATTAAGACTGAACTATTAAATTTTGTAAGAATAAAAAATACGGTAGCCTTGAATGTTTCAGTGAGCTTAGAAAATCGGCTCCGTTATTATTTTAGGTGCACGCTATTTAGTTCTAAGATAAGGTTTTCTCGCCTAAAACTAGCTTAGATTTGAAGCTTTACCGTAAAGGCGAAGTTCCTCCTAACATTGCGTGAGAAACGCCGGCTGTGTGCTTTGATAAAAGGGGTAGCAGAAATATGTCTTTTAAATGGGCAATTTGGACATTAAAAAATGGGTGCATATAATATACATTGTTGCCTCCTGACCTTTTAGTGTTTTAGATTTAGTTTCGGATTTATCGACAAAGGAGAAAAACATAATAAAAAAATAAATATGGGCAACAAACTGATCCAAACTACTTACCTTTGGCTGTAGCCACATAAAGCACTTGTGTTATAAATATCAGAAATAACGACGGTACGACAACAACCAGATCCGAGCCAATATAAAAAAGTTCGTTTTGTGCATTGACCCGACTGAGAATCAAATCCGGAACCAGGGATGGCGACGCGACGCCAAGTCCAGCGTGCTCGCCTCTCGGCTAAGGAGGTCGTCAAATCACATCAATTACACCCCAAACTACTCAAAGCTTGTATTATGTGCGACTTATAACGGATGAATTTACTAAATACGGTTATAAACATCATGACTTAGGTACAAATGCTCATGCTCACCCAAAAAAACCACAAAAATTGGCCCCTTGCGGGATACGAACCCGCAACCTTCTGGCTTTGTAGTCCGAAGCGCGAACCACTACACCAGACGGTCGGCATTGCAATCATCAGCACTGACAGCGCTCTTCGTATGTACTCTAGATAACATCTTTTTAAATGACCAAATCGGAAAAAAAAACTGCTATTGCACTATAAACATAATATACATTACATAAATATAAATAAATATAAATATTGAACAACATCACATACATTGCTCTGATCCTAAGGTAAGTAGCTAAAGCACTTGTGTTATAGAAATCAGAAACAACGACGGTACCACAACACCCAGACCCGAGCCAATATAGAAAAGTTCGTTTTCTACATTGACACGACCGGGGATCGAACCCGGAACCTCAGAGATGGCGGCACCATTTAAAGTCCGGCATGCTCGCCTCTCGGCCACGGAGGTACATGTAGAGGTAATATGATAATCTTTACAAATGTGCTGCACCAAAAATGTTCAATTTCGTTCCTGTAAATGTCTTTACGTATTTCTTATTGTCACGTACTTATAAAACCAGCCCCCTAACCATGAACTCTAAAAACAATCACAAAGTTGTCAAATCTGTCAATTTTGGTACGTCATTTCATACAAAATTTGACAGAAATGATAATGTTTGACACATTTGTGATTGTTTTAACAGTTCATGGTTAGGGCCCTGATAAGTTTAGCTAATAGTAATAATGTTATTCTTTCACTTCAAAAAAAGAATATTTTAGACATAAGAATAAGTATTGGATAGTTTTTTATTGGGCACAAGACAAATCAATTCATCAGAAAAAGGATCAGTTTCCGTTAAAAGTAAATTAAGTGCATTTTAACTAAAACATAACCCAAAAATATCTGTGCAACTCAAAATATTTTCCCCGATTTACCATCACAAAATCTCCCCGCAAGAGCTACCCCTTCCAGCAAATGCAAAATGGCAGCCATCTCAGCATTTCGGATGACTAAATATGAATCGTAGGGGAGCCCTCGGGACGTCTCAATTACCGCGTTGTTCCCGTGATTATTAATTCCCGCTTATTAATAAAGCTTCGTCTGTAAACACGGGATGACGAACCGAATTTGTATTGATGTTCTTTAGGTGATTATGTAGGTAAATATATTCATGGTAAGTTCTGGGGTTTCGCAAACAAAGCTAATTTTAGTTTTGTAGCCATTTATCTTTTACTAGCGACCCGCCACGGCTTCGCACGGGTGCAATACTGATACTAAATACACTACATTATACATATTAACATTCCTTTTCAATCACTCTATCTATTAAAAGAAACCGCATCAAAATCCATTGCGTAGTTTTAAAGATTTAAGCATACATAGGGATATAGGGACAGAGAAAGTGACTTTTTATACTATGTACTGATTATTGGAGATACCTTCAGATGCACCAAACCAACTAACGCGCTGCCTCAATGTACTGTGTAGTAGTGTGAGTGAATGTACAACCAAATAGAAAATAACTTTAATTCCACATTTTCTTAACTCCACTTATTAGGCTCCTACTCTCTTCTCAACTTTTTGATTCTGCCTATGTACTGTTATTATTATTAATGCTTGCCCAAGTAAATTCCAAGAAAATTGAATCACAGAAATCGATGAGATTGTCTTACTAGAATTAAGGTATACTCGACAAATGAAACATCTCTTCTTCTTTTTAGTATTACCATAGACGAAAGTTTATTTACCTTGGTCTATGTCTTGGTCTTTGGTCTAACACCATAGTGTTACATACTCATACAACTGTAGGTGAGAAAAATATATTTTGGTGGTAAAATTACAAACATACGTTAAGCATTAGACTCCCTGTGGCTGAAATGATGATGATGATGATTACAAACATCAAAACGACACATCTTGTCATTTTCATTTAATGTCTGTTGCCTTCAAAAATATCGAACCATAACATAAATAGCAAAGTGTACTTTGTAGCAAATAGCGATTCCGTCAGCAACTTCTCGAGGATTATTTAATCATTGTAAATAATAATTTCAATTATGTACTGTCAATGCAGGTTGAGATAACCTCTCGAAAGCGGAGCGTCAGCAAAGAATGGAGCAAATTAAAAAAAGGGTTTTTCTTCTTGTTATTGTTTTTTTTTTCCTATCATTGATTAGATGCAAGCTAGTGAGATTTGATTCGAAAAAAAAAAGATTACAACAAAGTTAAAAGAAAAAATCTAAATATTAGACTCATCACGTCACATTGATCTGATCTTGTGTTATAGAAATCAAAAATAACGCCGATACAACAATACCCAGACCGGAGACGATTTAGGAAAAATTGTTTTCTAAATCGACCCAACCGGGATTCGATCTCGGGACCTGAGAGATGGCGTCACAAAGTCCGGCGTTCTCGTCTCTCAGCAACGGAGGTCATCAAACAAAATAGGAAAAACATGTCTGAAAAACAATGTAATCCAAAAGCAGATATTAACTGTCGACAGTGTTTCCTCGCATACAGCGAGGTTGTCGGTTAAGGCATTAAAATGATTAAATCTCGGATGTGAACATCAAATAATCAAAAAACCGGTTGAAAATACGTTAGGCTAGAAGAGGATTTAATTAACATTTTAAATTCGATAATAGTTTCTTTAAATTTTATTATAGATTGAAATTTTTTTCACAAACGGCAAAGCATTTTCATTACTGTTTTCACTTAAAAATAAGGTAATGAATATATTGATGTTTTGAATTGAGAGTTTTATTTTATTATCATTAAACTATTTTTTTCCGTATTTAGAGTTCGTCATAGGTTCACAGCGCGAATTGTCAAACCGCGTCAGTCATTGAAGCTTCTTACGGTCTTAAAAAGTTTTAGTCACTGTTTTGGTGACCATACCTTAAGTCGTTCGTCGTGTCCGCAGTTGCGTGTGCGCAGTGCGCATTACCGGCTTGCGAGCGCGATACTGTCGTGTTGCGGTCTTGGACCTTTTTTAACGCAATGAAACCCTTATATTTAATCACACCGCCATAGAGCGGTCACGCCATGTAACTCATTAATACGTTGCTGGATTATCCTGGGTAGGTTTCTTTTTTAGAATATTATTTCTTATTAGTTATATAACGAGAGTGTCATCTGGCTAAGCCAAAAAAATCTATTTTATTGTTGCCTGTATTTATTGTAATCGTACCAAATATTGCCGTACGTGCCGTGTGGCCTGGCACGTTAAAAGAATTGCACCACCCCTTCTCTTCCTATGGATGTCGTAAGAGGCGACTACAGGAGAACCGCCATAAGCGTCTCCTCTCCACCATTGGCCAAACTGCGATCGCCAACCCGCCTGCCAAGCGTGGCGATTATGGCAAAATCCTCCTTTTGGAGACGCCTGTGTCCAGCAGTGGACTGATATAGGCTGGTGATGTGATGATGTACCAAATATAAAAAATCTTTCTTTCAAAATTAAGGATAGTATAGCATAAAATATTCGTTTACTCGTTCATTCATAAATAGATTACTTGCTCAAGCTTATCACACTGCACTTGGCCTTTTCGGAATAAGACTAAATGAATAAACAGTAATAGCTAATAGGCATAAGGCTTATGTCTATGAGTACATAAGATAACGGTCTACCATTGACATTTTCAATAGTTTCATTAAAGTGCTAGAAAAATAAAGATAGGTAATATTTGGTATCATTTTCTACGATAATTCTATGCATTACTATTTATGTAGGTACATAGTATAGAATTGTATAAGGACCTAGTATTTATAACTAATAAACTAGAAATCGTTACTTCGAATTCAAATTACAAAATTAGGATTATAACAAGTAGGGTCAGAGAAAAAAATCACGTATCACACATTAAGAATTATTGTAACTACACCGCACCATCACGCACGAATCGTAGAATCTACCACAAAACGTCAAGTTGCTTCAACGGATTTTCAACCTTAAGTTCAATGTGTAGAGTTTAAAATTGTGTTAGTTTTTTTTTGTGTACAATATCATGGTACGCAAATTAGGTTTAAGTATGGGTCATAAATTCCAAACGTGTACACAGACTGCCATTTGCTTTTGGGCTAATACGGTGTGATTACGGACCACCGGAAACGGTCTAAAATAATACAAGAAAAAAAATGAACAGCGATAAAAAACTGAATAAGTATAAGAGAGTTTGCTGCTAAAACGTTAACGATATGAGAATTATTAAGAATTTCTCCCAAAACCGTTGATTTTACATAACTTCTAAACGGTTTGCTGCAAAAAATTTGGCGTGATGAGAATATTTGAAATACCTAGTAATAAAATTTTTAACGAAACTGCTATTGCGATTTTATGCTAAAAAAATCCTATTCAATTTCGATAAAGATAAGCAAATGTACAAAAAAATGACAGCCAGTAAGGAGAATGCCATTAAGTTCATTAATTTAGTTTTCCATTTCCTAAAATCAAGAGCAGTAATTAACTCCACTAACTTACCAACATACTACGGTTCATATCTCAATAGAAAAACAAACAAACTTGAAAATCAAATAACTAGTTCTCTACATAGACCACTTCACCAGTCAAAAGATGCTTAAAAGGCTGTCATTTCGCTGCGAACCATACTATTAGCCACTCACAACCCTACACTTATCGTCAACTACGGGTAGGGAATAAAAATTTTAATACACCCACTTTTTAATTCAGTCCTCACGAGTGACAGTTGACACAATAGACGGTATGAAAGGGTTATAAAGGGCTGCGATGGGCGAAGGGTTAATAGCTATAGGTGCATGTGGGGTTTGTACATAGACAACAAAGAATCGAACGGGCAAAATGGCGTATTTGAATGTGGCGCGAACCGTTGTTCTCATTTTGAATTAAATATTGTTTCTTTGTTGCGTGTGGAGATGTGACGGTGGTTTTCTATTTTTAAACTTATTTGGAGGTTAGTGCAAGTATAGACTATTAAAACATTGTGATGAGCAGAGCATTTATACCTAAGTCATAGACAAAATATATTTAAGTGTGTTATACGTTATCTAGTCGTCATAGATCAAGCATAATATGATAGATTCGAATAATTCGCGTAGAATTTTTTTTAATATGGCTGTTGTGAATACGCAATATCGTTATGGAGTCATAAATTCAAAAATATTCCAAATTGTAGACTCTTTGACGGAAAGATCAGTGGTCAACCCGCTCACTGCGTGCCGGTCTCGCCGGCCCCCGGATAAAAACTTCTTAACCCTTACTCGCTTAAGTGACCAATTAGCAGGGTTGTGTCAAAACGACCGCGGCGACACTCCAGCCCGAATTTACACTGCAGTGTACAAAGAAGCATTGATGCATTTTTTGAAGAGCTAAATATGGATAGACAGAATTATACTAAATTCAACTGGTTATTGTGAAATCATTGCTTTATCATAAAGGCAAGTATTAACCTTAACTTTCTGTGACCCAAGTGCTTTCGCTACTTACCGGATCAGAGCATGTAGGTATGGGATACTGTCCAATATTTATTTATTATTTATTACTTGAAATCTAGGTTTGCCGAAAGCTCGATAAAAACCGAATTAAAAAAAACGATAATTAAATAACAGTTGATATAATTGAAATTTGTTTGATCGACAATTAATTCATATAATGATGTTTTATGTCCGTTTTTTTATTACAACCAACAAAAACTATTAGGTATACATATGTTCCGAAAGGTATATGTGGCCATCAGATTTATTAGGTAGTATTATATGTAAAACAATAATTAGTTACCTAAATTGTGGGAATATTTCCCCTTTTTAACCGTGTGTATACTGATTTACCGTCAATTCAAAATTGCATAAAATATACTCTGGTACTAACCTAAGTTAATGTTTTTAGAATAGAATAGAATAGAAAACATTTATTTGACACATAAGCACAGTTACAAACAGAATCAAATATAAACAGAGAGTGTCAAAAAGGTCCCCGCTGTTTAAGTACTCGAGATATTTACTATATGTAGTATTCAAAAGCAACCATAATAGGTCCACTATTGTCATCATAGTTGGTAAGTATATACTACTTAAACAGCAGAAAACCACATAGATTTGAAGTCTATCTCTCATTTGGCATCTCTACACGATTCGAAACTCTGTAAAGCGGCACCACAAGGAAGACTGTCACAGTATAATGCAAAATGGCTTCTTTGTCTGTTGTTGTCCTTTTTAATTCGTGACTTTTATGCGTCAAAGTGATTCACGGGCTTCAACAACATTAAAACGTATCCATACAATCCTTATTTCTTTAACGTTAGGGTTAATAATTGAATGATTTTTCGCAAATATTTTTTGGGTAAAGTACTAAAAAAAGCCGATGTTTTTATTAGTGGCAATGCTTACAAAAACTGCAGGAAAGGGTTAAATGTTAATGTATGCGAGTTTCAGAAACTGTCGTACGTATGTTATGAGTCGGTTTTTCTTTGAACTGTGAGTAATAATGTTCCTGTCGGATCACAGTGAAATTAAATAATAATCACTTAGTCACCCAATAAATAAATCTGACGGTTGTTAGTGGAGAATTTACTGCCATGAATTATTCTTAACTAGCGAGTAGTTGGGTCTGCTGAAGTTTAATCCAGTTTGTCGCAAAAAGACGTTTAACAGACCTATTAGGAAACTATGTAATTGAGATGAACTTAAATATTTTAAACAATATTCAAAATTACTCAATCGCCTGCAAGCGGTGGTTAATAAGAAACGAACAAGCCTCTTGTAGATATAAACCGGGGGTTAGAAATACCATATTGTCCATAGATTTCCGATATTTGTTGCGAAGTAATCACAGATGATGATGTAGATACCGTGGTAGGGCATTCGTCAAAATTGGTTCCAACATCTTGTTTTATTTCATTGTCAAACACATTTGCTACGTAAGGCTACAGCCTTTCAATAGGCCACAGGCAGTATGTCTTTTGAGTAAACATGATGCTGATGACCCTCAAGATGACAGTCAAAAGCTAACTCAATAAAAAAATTATTCCTGTATAGAAATTTCGAGAAATGATTTAAATTGGGTAATGATAAATTTTTGTTCAAATCCGTTCCGCTTTAATTTAAAATAAAGTTATTGACTTTAATAGAAAATTAAAATAAGAAAGTAGGATATTAATGTACTATCAAAACTTTGGAATATTCCTAACTGGACCTAGCCTTAATGTTAGTTCATTTTGAAACAATTAGTTTCCCGTTAGATATATTACTTAAAACACAATAAGCATTTCCCCAACAATGGATTAAAATGTTCTCATTGTTATTCCCTTATCATTAAAAAAGTTGTTAATCATCACGACTCTTAATAAATGGTCTCAAAAATGTATTATTTTTTAAACAAACCGCTCTTTATCACATATCATACACGATTATTCCGACGGACGAAACTTTGGTGATGGGAAAATTAATTAAGATAACTGTTAAAATTGTCCTAAAGTGTTACTGGCACTTAATAATAAGCTGAAGATGTAAACACTAGACGAAGAAAACTAACACTTCACGCTATAAAGACAATATTCAAATTTTAAAAACGAAGGCAAACAAATTTAAAAAAACCAAATGTATTAATATTAAGTAACGTATACATAAGGCTCATAATGTAACGCCCACTCGTACTAGTTACAAAAACAATAAAGTAATTTTGTTATAATTTTTAAATATTTCCATGGGAGTGACGAAATAATTTAGAAATTTAATACCTTGCTAACACATAATAGGCCGTAAATCTAAACTGTGGCAATGTAATTGTAATGTCTACAGTCAAAATTTACATACGTGGGGAATGTGACTATTGTTTGTTTTAATATTTTTCTTTCCATTGCTGTGAGTAAAGTGCTTTTAATTTATGTTACGCAGTTAAGATTATTAGGACTGATAAAACATAAGGTTTAATCTTATTTTTACCACATTGACTAATGCTCAATGTTTATGAAACTGTTGCAACAATCAAAAGATAAATTCATGCATTTGTCACTAAACCATTTTAAAAAACTTATTTTGTTTGTGGAAAGAAATTTAAGAATCTTACACACACACGTGAAAACAAAACAATGTAAACCCCGTTTTTTCCGCATTCGATTTTCAAACATCGTAAAGAGATCCTCTGTCGTTCGCGGCGGCATCTGGCGGGACATCTATTAGCATGGGCGAACAAACTGTTTAAAAGCTACCGGAGTTCGCTGCGTCAATGTTTGTCCTGGATTGTGGACATAGCGATTTAAGAGCTCAGTGCCGATGGGAACGAGTTTCGAGACGTATTCTTAACTTTAGCAATTTTGTAGTCAGATTGAATCTATAACGACATTCATTGGATCAACTTTGATATTAGGCTATTGTGATGAATAACAATATTTTTCTTCAGAGTTTATTGCAGATTTCCTTTGATACACATTATATTATCATTAACTACCTTCCGAATAATATACCAACCTTTTCTATTCATAAGTACTTAATAATATTCATTTGTTTATTAGACTAGAAAAAAATCAGAAAGTGTTGCACAATATGAGAACAAGCAAAAAATATAAAGTACAATACATGTAATATTATGTTTTCAAGAAAATATCTATTATTACACTCTTGATACCAGTTAGTGACTGTAAAAACATTTAGCGAAGAGTGTAATGTATCAGGTCGGAGCTAAAATAAATAGTTCTAAACACGTCTTCACTTACGTAGCGCCACACAGCGGAGGTCCCTCCGGTGTCCTAATCACTTTGACACACACTTTGCCTTTGCCGCGCCGCGCGTGTGTACACTCCTTTAAAGCTATTCCAAATTCAAATTTCAAACATCTTAAGTCGCCAGCATTAAAGACGACTTACGCTGTTTCAGTTTAAAAATAAGTTTCACGTTTATTTTTAAAACGTCATAAGTTAATGGCACTGGAACATGACATAGGGCATCTCATTTATTCTTCAAGATGGCCGGCTAATGTTGTTTAGTTACTGTGGTCATAGACCACCTTCGGATGTTTGCTCCCTTAGATTTTACAGATTAGTGGTGTCTGTTGGCGGGTTTTAGAATAACAATAACCGCGTAATGTGTGGACGTAAACGGTCCAAAGTTATTGGCCGTTAAAATACTTAATAACATAGGTGGTTAGGACAAAACGCTACTAAGGGAGAGACCACCTAAGACCTTAAACAGATCTTTAGAATATTTGCTATTATGTAAGAGCAGTGATTAAGTTTCTTAAACAAGTTATTTTATCTATACAAGTAAAGATACCGATTGAAAGCTATACTGTAATACTAAATTTGGCACACAGATAGATTACTCTTAATAAACACTTTCATTAGTCAATTGGGCGTTGTCATAATACAATTATATCCTAATTCTAGAAGACATCGTATTTAAAAGACGAAAACTCCAAAAACAGCCAAACACCAAACAATGCATATACAGCAAATCACACATGCCATGTAAAGATCAACCCTAAACATCAATAAAAAATATCGGTCCCACCCTTTTAATCAGAGCACCCCTGTAATGAAATCTGGCCGCCATTAGAGGATTAATAATAATAACCCTGGCCGGGGCGCGTGGACCAGGGGTCATAATGAGTTATTGATTGGGACGGCTCGGGTCAAAAATGATCACTATCGCACAGTAAGTGGGAAAGAAGGACAAAGAAAGGTGGTTGTATAGTATGTGTTTTAAAAGTATGTAGTCGTTATCATGGAAAATATACGGGGCGTTTTTTTGAACTATTATTCAATAAGATATTTAAGTTTGTCAAATTAAATGTGTAATTTCTTTTACTATTTATAAAATTTGCAGTAAAGCTTATCTATTATTTTAAAAAATTCTGGCAGCTTATATCATCGACTAGCCCCAAAATTAAAATTGATTGTGGTTGTAATCACATTTTCTTGATTTTTCTAGTTTGAGATACCTAGCCCGAGTTCTTAAAATAGAATAGGAGCTATGAAGAAGTTCTTTAGCATTATCACTACGACTAGTTTATATTGGGACAAGTTTAATAATTTAATTTAAAAATACAATACACATTTGTCCCTGAGTTACAGATGACGTCATAAAAATGTTTTTATTTATGTTTATCCTTTATCTAGTCTCTTTATTAAGTTTAAGGCTAGGTATTTGGTACGATTATTAGTAATATTTAATTTCTACGGTTATGCTGCCTTGCTCGTCCGAAAACACAATTGAGTGTGGTATATACATAGGTGTATTTTTTCTTTTTATGATCATTATTATAATAAGTATGAATGTACTACACCGAATTACACTCTGAAGTTTAAAATCAAACTACTGTGTAGGCTGTACAGATTAGACTGCATTCCACGTGTACTTAGGTACCTGACAGTGCATACCAGTACGTAATCAGTGTGGTACTGTGACGTCAGTGAACCGGCGCCGGCGCGGTTAAATTTAACCGCGGTAAGTCGCAGGGGGCCGGTTAGACGCGCGGTAATCTCGCAGTGCGTCACTGACAATGATCCGTTGATCAATATAGAGCTGTTTCTTTATTTACTTTAATTTCGGACCTGTTTCACAATACAGGGTTACATTGCAACTATAGCAAGGTAGTGCCAAATTTTAAAAATAAGATCTAGATGTGCATTTATTAAGGTATTTGTTGTCAATTTGAACCTCTGGTATGCACGGACGCTCCTGCTGTTAGAAATGTACCTTACATCGAAAAGGCTCAAGTTTGTTTTCGCGCGCCATTGTGACTATTATTGCATTGAACTTTGCAGTTCTATGTTGCAAAGAGATAGGCACGCACTATCTCTTTGCAACATAGAACTACAAATATGAATTATTTTTTATGAATAAGACAAGATTATCCACGCGTACCATCATTGAACAGTGGATAGTAATAAAAAAAAATAGTTTGTTTTTTTGATCGTTTATATCGTAGATCGATTTAGTTACTGATTTTGAGTAGTCCCTTCAAATTTGGCTCGCAAGTTCTGCATAAGTTCTGTATAGGCTATTCGTGACCTATCTTTAGGATAACCAATATTTTTACGTTTCACAACCGTCAAATAGCGCTTTAAGGCACATTCATGCAAGCACTTTTATCCTCTACACATATTTTATCAGTTACGTATCTATTTGGCACTTTATCCGTACATTGTTAAACAGGTCCTTTAATTATTAAATATTACATAAGTCATTTAAAAGGTTGGATAAATCTACCGCTTTTACCATAGGACCACCATCAAAATGTAAATAAATGTTCTCACATTTTGAATCTTTTTCATTTGATCGGCTAATCATCATCATTTATTTTTAACCGTCGCTCCCGACCGGCCGATCTGGAGGTCATTGAGGGAGGCCAAAATGGTGCTATTCAACGCGTCGTTGCTGAGGCCCTACACACCAGCCAGAACGTGATATCAAGATTATGGGTACGTTATCGCACTACTGGAGATGTGACTGAACGGCACACAGGCAGATATCGTAATGTACTACGCGGAGACAGGATCGATTTCGCCAGATGACAACCCAATATCACAGCGATGCAACTAGTACAAAGGCTCCAGGAGGACCACCAGCTGCTGGTGAGCGACCAAACCATGCGAAGGAGGTTACATGAAGTTAATCTTCATGCTCGAAGACCACAACGTGTTCCAGCATGGCGACGTGGCAATCGCGGTCGGCGGCTTTCGTGGGCTCGGGAGTGATCAACAATGGTCTTGGGTGCTGTTCACCGATGAATCCCGGTTTGGGTTTCATCCGGATTCGGGAAGAACACGCGTTTGGAAAACTCCAGAAAGAGTTAGCCGTCTACGGCACCCTCAGAAGGCGGGACAATCATGGTGTGGGCAGGAATTCGTCTTGGAGGATGAACTCAGCTCGTTTGGATCCACGGCAGCATGACTGCTCAAAAAAACTACGAAGAGGTAGTAGAGCCTGTTATTGTTACACACAGAATGCAAATGGACCAGCAATTTCTACTCATGCACGATAATGCTCCTTCCCATACGGCGCGGCTGGTGCCAGCCGCTCTCCGAGACCACGATATTCGAGTTTTGGATTGGCCTGCACAGTCGCCCGATATAAATCCTATCGAGCATACCTGGGACATGTTACAACGAAAAGCTTTGAGAGATTTCCCGCCAAATTTGACGAAGGAAAACCAACTTTACGAACACTTGCAAAGAACATGTGACCTCATACCGCAACAAGACATTGACAATTTCATTTTAAGTATGAACAATCGATATCGATGTGTAATTAATGTAAGAGGTGGCAACACTGATTATTAACAATCAGATTTCATAAGATTTTTATTAATTTTCTTGAAATTAATAGTTTTTAAAAAGAAATATTTTTTTTTTACAAATTTTTTATGGCGTTTTCACATTTTTTACTAAAAAAAATATACGAAATTATTTTTATTTTATGTTAAAGACCTTAAAATAAGCTATCAATCTCCCATTTATTTGATGTGTGTATGTAGATTTTTTTTAAGATAGCCATAACTCCTTTTCATTCTTCCAGTGCAACACAACAATGTTAAAATGACTTAGTCATACTTAAAATTACTTAGTCACACTTTTAATAAACTTTACCACTCTAGATATATCACATCAACACCGGATCGAAAACTCATGATGGCGTCTCGAGTGATCCTGGATTACCGGGCACATGCCTATGGGATCACTTCATTCAATCTGCACCTTATTATTGTGATACGATAGAGTTGTATGTTGATTAGCGCTTAGTGTACTTGTAAAACGTCCAAGGAACACAACTCTATTGACATGTCAGTCGATTTTATGTCGATCGCGGTTTATTATGGGAATGTGGAACGAGCAGGAAACTACAAGAACAGTTAGATATAATATAGTTAGAGGTTACGTGAAACTAAACAACAGTAAATAATGTAACGTAAACACCGAAAAGTAGTAAAAAGATTCCGAATCGCACTAAGAGGGTTTCGTAGCAACTTGGTTTTTTTTTCATTCATTTCAGGAACTTTGACGTGGTCCAGACTCGCCTTAAACAGATTTTTTTAAATATTTTTTGTTTGTACTTATAACTAGATTAAAGTTTGATACGTGTATGTGATTCCGTATTTGCGGTAAAGCTTTACCAAAAAATAACGTTTAAAACACGGTTTTGCATGGGGAGATGACCACTTTTATGTAAAAAAATAAATTGTTCCCGATTGTAAAAAATAGAACAAATCGGAAACAGTCTGCTAAGAATACTGTTAAGTTTTACTTACACTTATTTAACTAACTACACAACGTCGTGAAAACGACAGTGCGCAATAGCTTTGCTATGAAAACTGTATAGCCTCTGTGCATTGAAAATGTCAGTCAGCAATAGATAAATTCATTTCTTATTTTAATGCAACCACATAATAGATATATCTCCAAGCAATAGAAAAATACTGATATTTTGGTCTGTATTTCAGACCTCGACAGTCAAAACTTCGTTTTAATATTTTTGTTTATCTATTTCGTTTAAAACAATATGCAATAATACAATTACAAACTCAGAACGCATAAGGTATGTGTGTAAGTCTACACATTTTGTAAACCTCTCATTTAAATGCTTCTTAATTTTGGCAGTTAACGTCATTTATGAAAGCGTGTTACGCGAACTCAAACGAATGATTTGTGGTGAATGGTTTAGTTAATATGTTTAAACAAGTACATGATTCTGAATTATCATTTTAATTGCACTTATCATAATATTCTACGCAGGCATCTGGAATACATAGATGTACTTGGATAAAAAATGAATAATTATAACATTCAACGCAATTTGACTGTTAAGAATAGGCGAATCCGTTTAATTTCATATTCAGACGTATATTACTAAATTTTCTAGCGCATTGTACCTACTTCCACAAAGAGAATTGAAATAAAACAATGTTCAATAACTATAATAAATAAAGGGGAAGCGACTGTGACCAAACGCAGTGATTTAATCTCAAAATTATAATTGAAACTTAATCCTCATAGCGCGATGCAGTTACCCCACCCGTGGGTAGATGGGGCAACAGGGACCGTTATCATGGCGGTGCGTCATTTGGATAGTCATGTCATCGTGATTGTGGTATGCAAGAGGAAACTAGTAAAACAGTGTTAAAACTGAAAATTGACAAGGTACAATTTATTGTAATGCCTGAGCTGACTGTGTACCTTCATGTATCAAGCAGACATACAACTTTAGGCGCAAGGACCATCGAAATCTTAGTTGCCAAGAGAGGAGAGCTGTGTTGGCGTTGCGTGTGTCGAAAAAAAGGCAATGAACTGTTGCTCTATGTAGACTAGCAGATAGCAGATAGCTCTTTTCAATCGTATGATATTTAATCCACTTTTGTAAAGAAAGTGTTAAAAAACTATATTCATTTTATACTATTGCCACCTAGGATTTCAGAAACCATTTTATCATACATACATACATTTTATTTGTGGACTTAAATACTTAATGTGCCAAAATAAACCAACTAAATATCATATTGGATGCATCTTTACTACAAAAATTAGTTTTATTTACAAAATATGTCAAACTACGAATTTGAAACCACCAAATAATCAAATTTTTGTAGGTTTTTTCAGCTTTTTCTTAAATTCCATTGCGATGTTAGGTAGAGGTGTTGAAAGGTGAAGTTTATTTTTAAAAATTGTAATACCAATCACCTAGGCACAACCTATTTACAAAACCTCTATGTTACATCTAAAAGTTATCTCTATAGAATGTTTTAATTTTCAGAACTGAACCACTGCAAGATACACTACTGCATAACATTGTCCTCACAATCATGACATACACACATAATCCTCTCACTAATCGCACTGTCAATAGGCGGGGAGCGCGTACGCAGCGAATCTATTCGCCACTCAAAAACATGCTCTGATTTACCCCAACCTCCTCTTGCTCTCTCATTTCAGTTCTTATTTCTATGGAATAGAGTCACTTTTGTTTACCTTTTAATAGATTTATTAAAGTTTTTAGTGTAGTTTGTACAGTGTCGCCCGGGGACAGGGTTGTCCGCCATTTTGTAATCCAAGCGCTAAGTGCACTTTGTCAATACGCCGCCCGTGGGGTGATTAAAACGGGTATGTATTGTATTTTATGTAGAAACTAAATAAACGACCTCGTTTTATTGGGCAAGCGAAAATGGTCATATTTAATGCATTGTTATATTTTTATTCGCGGCATGTTTTCTTGTTCTTGTGACTACAGTCCACGAAAGCTAACTAAATATTAAATCAGGTATACTTATTTTCTTATTTACTTGAATACCAGGAGAATCGTTATAAAGGTAAACTTTCACACTGAGATTCTGGTAAAAAGTAGTTGATTCGGACGTACATACTTCTGAAATAGTCTAGAAATAGGCCAGGCTTAAGGTATTTAAAAAAATAAAATACCAAGTACCTAGTTTTCAGTGAACACTATAGAACAAAATTATATTACTGAAAGTTCATAAGAAACTTTGGAATCTCTATACTAACACTTAGCTAAGACGGAAAAGATGTTTTTTAATATTTAATTGAAAATATCAGAAATAATTATAATATTCGCCTATTCCAAAACACCCATACCTAAGTAAATTAAAATGAGATAATTTCCTAAATTTACCCGGCTGGAAATCGAATACCTAACTCCCCTTTCACTCAATGCAAACCACCATGCCACTTCGCAAAAAGCCGTCTCTTTAACAATTATTAACAAATTCACAATCCATCATTGCAATTCACTAATAAGTTTGAAAAAGTACGACCGCATTTTAAAGATATATTTTGACTTAAACAATATTATATAATTAATGTTTATTTGTAATGTGCTCACCAAGACCTTTCTTTTAAGACTCTCACTTGGCCGGGTTTTTTTTCAAGGTTAGTATCAGAGCTTTTTAATTCAGTCACATAAGATAAATAAAATCCATATAGCTTATGTCACCCGGGATATAATTACGAATCTATTGACACCTCGTTCATTAAAATCGGTTTAGTATAGTTTAAGCACTACGGTGGAACATACAAACATACATACATAGACTGCCAAAATCATTAGCTTCGCCGTAGTCGGGTAAAACTACACAGTCTGGCCATAAATACTGTTACAATAAAAAATTAAAAAATATTACATTTGAATTTGGAATCTGTCATTTTTATACGATAGTAATTCATTGTGTTTTCTCATTTTGGCGCCAATACATTGTACAATATTTTGCGATATTAAAATGGAGTGGGGTGATAAAGAGAACCGAATCGCTGTGATTGCATTACACAAAGTAGGTATGGAGCCAAATGCACTTTTTAAAACTCTCCATACACTTGGTATTAGTCAAATGTTTATGTACCGGGCTATTAATAGGTACAATAAGACTTCCTCTGTTTGTGACAGAAAAAGATCTGGCCGTCCACGTAGTGTTCGTACGAAAAAGGTGGTCAAAGCAGTAAGGGAAAGAATTCGAAAAAATCCTGTCCGAAAGCAAAAGATTTTATCTCGGGAAATGAAGATAGCACCTAGAACCATGTCGCGTATTTTAAAGATGACTTAGGACTTGCAGCCTATAAGAGACGTAGTGGTTATTTCTTAACTGATAATTTAAAAAGGAATAGGGTGGTAAAATCAAAACAACTACTGAAGCGGTACGCAAAGGGAGGTCACAGAAAATTTTTGTTTACGGATGAGAAAATGTTTACAATTGAGCAACATTTTAACAAACAAAATGACCGTATTTATGCTTAAAGCTATAAGGAAGCTACCCAATTAGTCGACAGAGTGCAACGTGGGCATTATCCGACTTCAGTGATGGTTTGGTGGGGAGTTAGCTATGAAGAAGTGACTGAGTCATATTTTTGTGAAAAAGGTATCAAAACATCGGCACAAGTGTATCAAGATACCATTCTTGAGAAGGTAGTTAAGCCCCTTAACAACACCATGTTCAATAACTAAGTATGGTCCTTCCAGCAAGACTCGGCGCCGGGTCATAAAGCTCGGTCCACGCAGTCTTGGTTGGAAGCGAACGTTTCGGACTTCATCAGAGCCGAAGACTGGCGGTCGTCTAGTCCTGATTTTAATCCGCTGGATTATGATTTATGGTCAGTTTTAGAGAGTACGGCTTGCTCTAAACGCCATGATAATTTGGAGTCCCTAAAACAATCCATACAATTGGCAGTGAAGAATTTTCTCATGGAAAAAGTGCGTGCATCTATTGATAACTGGCCTCAACGTTTAAAGGACTGTATTGCTGCCAATGGAGAGCACTTCGAATAAGCTTTTTATATTTTAAATAGTTTTATATTTATGTATTAAACTAACACACTGTAAAAGTAATAAATTTTAATTGCAATTAAAAAAATATTTTTTTCTTTGTTACAATATTTATGGCAAGACTAGGTATATTACTAACATTAGCCAATTTGCTCATATAGTGACTTAGACAGGTCAACGTCCGACAGCCAGGTTACAGTCTAAATATGTGCCTAGCTAGGATTATGGTGTTAGTTCAGCCGACGATGTTAGTGTTAGCACAGGAATAACTATTTGTCGGCTTTACCTAGGTTTAGTTTGAGTTTATCTATAGATCAACCTAACTAACCTTTACAGATGCAAATAAGCAGCTTAAAATATGCAGTAACAATTAGTATGTTATAATAAAGTAGTAAATATATTATAAAATGCCTAGTTGACTGATACTAGATTTTATACATATTTCGCTCAAAACAGGTTATAATTATTATTATTACTAACTACGCGAGAAACATAATACATCGGTACCGACTCTCATACAGTCCAAAAAATTACTTTGAATGCAATTACTGGATTTACCACATCTAGGACCATGGTCAAGTCAATGACAAGACAAATAGCTAGGATAGCTCGCTAACTTAGATCAATTGTATGTTTTGCACTAAATATCCTTCTTTTACAGCTGTCTGGTACAACATAGATTTTTACATTCGCTTCGCTAATATTGTACAAGATAAAAATTGGAAAGAGGTATCCTATATTTAAGTGCACATCGTGTATAACCAAACATTAGTTTATCATTAGTACAGGCTCCCTTAAATGACTCGCTTTAGCTACTCAAAAATTAAATCTCAAAACTGAAAGCAAACGTTGGAATTTGCAGAGCCATTAGAACTCTTCACGGAACAGGCCGCCAGCAAATTAAATGGCAATCGATTTCAAGTAGCCTGCTATTGGGGAAAATGGAATGTTTTCTGATTAAAGTCAATGCGTTTGATACTTTAAACTTGAAAAATTTAGTGAGAAAGGTTGCACCATATTTTTAAAGTGTCGTACACTTTTTTTTTAATGGGCTAGTCTTAGTCTTTGAGGTATATATAATGAACAGTAGGTACATTATCCCTCAATGGTTTTAGTAAAGGATTTTAAACAATTAATTCAGCGTAGGCTTAACACTAATCACGCCGTCGCACACAGCCTCTATTTGTCTGCAAAGTAGACCGAAATTATGTTTAATAATAAAGTACTTTGGAAAAGTTCTAAGACACACAATTAAAAAATATACAGACAAAAACGTCTTAATCATGATCAAAACGATTAGTACGTATGTATGTAACGAAGTTATAAATTGGAAAAAATAAAGTCTGGAATCTGGATTAATAAGACGTATCCAATCCATCTGCCATCAACGAGAGTACCCAAGACCGAAAGAAGGAAATATCCTAATTAAATATGGATGCAGCGTAATGAGTTATGCAAATATTTTAGACGGTGGCTAACGGTTGAGAGGGGGTGAAACAAGGGTGGGGGTGACTAGATACTTCGCTACAGTAACTTTCAAAAGGCCTTATATGCAGGGACTTAAGGTCTACGAGAAGAAACCATTCAGCGTATTTACTTTGGGCACCTTTGCGATTCTTTAGAAATTGTTTGAAAGGGTTCAGGACGTGTTTGTTTTAGTTTGCTCGCCTTTTTAGGGTTAAGGGTCTCGAGAATATAAAGAGCGGCTACAATTTTAATAAGCCTTAGTAGAGAGATGTTAGCTTTTGTTTTGATTCTTTGGGAAATGAAAATGTTTTCATAGTAGATTAGTACTAGTCTGGTCGCTTGCTTAAAGCGTAGTGATTATGTCTAACAGAACATCGCCATCGTCATCAAGCCTTTATAATCCCACTGGCTGGACGTATGTCCTATCAAACTAATTAAAAACAAAAAAGTTAAGTACAGTCAACAGCACGTCGACCTACCCCAAAAGTCAAAAATTCTTCAATAGATTTTCAACTTTAAGCCTGACATATAGAGTTCATTTCCAAATGAGAAAATTTGACATTTTGTGGTAGGTCGACGTGCTGTTGTCCGTACATTCGTCTCACTGCAGATTACCGGCCTCCATAGCTATAAAGTAGTTAAGGTAGTACTTTACCATACCTGGTGCTGTGAAATATAATGATACTAAGATTATTATCAAATACAATCAAGTCCCCTGACTAAGCTTAGAAAAGGGTTCTTCTAGCACTAGAAAAGGATCGGACCGGTCATACCGGATTTAGCCTCGCTATCTCTGACTTCCGGTCCAGGTTAAATACCCAGTCGGGTCAGTGTAGTAAACGAGCTTTTCTATTATGACTTGGGTCTGGGTGTTGTGGTATCGTCTGCTTCTCTGATTTGTATAAAAATAAGTTAGCTACTCACCGCTGGATGATCAATGTACCAATGTAATGTTGTCCAATATTTATTATTATTTTTTTTTATTTGAGTCTGAACTTTTATGTTCTCTAAGAAACATTGTATTACGGGTAGTACCTTTATTTATACATTATTTTTCTTGGAGCTTGTGATTTCCTCATCCATTTACCCAAAGCTCTGCAATCCCTACACTAATGCGAGTTGCGAACAAAAAATCCGGCTGTTGCGAACTCATTATTATAATGCCGGTCGCAGTTGGCAAACTCCGTAACTGGACGGAGCGGAGAATAATTTAAAAGAACACTTTTTGAGGAGTTTCTCCAATATACTTTGCCTAATTTCCCGATAAATCTTTTGGGAGAATAGATTTTGTCAAGTCAGTCTGTTTACACAGTAGTGTGAAGTAAAACAACACACACAAGCACAAATAAATATTGATTGTAGGGTTACGAAGACAAACGGTACCATTATTAAAAAAAAAAAAAAAATTTTTTTTTTTGTAAAAGAATAATAATAAATAAATAATAATAATAATTTTAACATTATAAAAATTAAAATCAATATAAAATAACCTCTCATCTGTCACGCCTTTTTTGGGTACTGGACGAAATCGTCCAACCCGTCTGTTTGTGTCCGTCTCACAGTTAATCACTGCCTAGAGGTGGCAGAATGGATTTCTACTTGTTACGATTTACACGACTATTTCAACTCTTGTCATTAAATTTGATTATTGTGTACACATATATTACTAGACAATCAGTCATGCGACCATCTCATTCCATGTTTTACACTTTTCATACTCATAGAATAGCGGTTTATGGCATTTCTACGAGTCTTTGTTGGAACAAACTACTTTTATGAAAATGAAAATTGAAAATCACTCTCTCCTTGTCAGCACTGGTCGTAAATAGTAAAGTTTCAATAAAACAAAATTAAAACTGTCAAGTAAAGCGTGAAATTGCTAAGATAAAAATGAAAGTCTCAACAAGCTATAAAGATCCAAGTTAACGCTAACTGATGACTTCGCACACTATTATTACTAGAAAGTCATGAATAAAAATAATAAAATAAATAATTATGATGAAAAATAAACATCGTGCTTATCTGTCCATCATATTTAACTAAGTAACAGACATAATCAAGTGTGTAGTAGAAGCGGGAGGATCGTTTTATCTTGACGTGACTAGAAATCAATCTAGAATAATATCTAGCATTCTACACCAAATTTTAAAGCGATTTTAAAATGATGGTGGGGTTCAATGCGACTATGCTTTTAATTTATAGCTTGAGAATGCAAAACATAATAAAATATATTGTGTCTCGTTTTGCTAGGCTAAAAACATCTGTCAAAAATATAAGCTCCAAAATTAGATTTAAAAAAACAGTTATAATGCAACATATTAAAAAGTCTGTCCAGATATTATCTGGTTAAATCAAAAGTCTTGTTATGTTTACCAGAATGTACCTATTACCAAATAATTAATTAAGAATATAATGCCACATCCACACCCGTGCATATTAATGTCTGCGTTAACCCTTAAACGCGACGTTACATTTTAATAAAATTCTTCAGCAAACATTAATGAAGCCGGGGCCAAACAAGCCCCCGCATTGTGAGGCACGTCGCACCATTATGATTCTAACCGAGATAATGCACGGGAAATGACGGCAAAAGAAATTTAATTCGCAGCGATGAAAGGGTTATATGGGGTCGGCTTTGATAAATAAAGCGAGGGACCCGGGATACTGCGCGCCCTTTTTTGCTCTACATATTGATATTAATGCTTGTGAATTTTGTCAAAATTGCGCGGCCTTTGTGGACGATTGCACTTGTTTGCTTTTTGCCCGTTTCAAAGTTTTAGCGTTAACAATGTACCTCTTTTTGAAAAATAAATTGCGGGATATGAATTTTATGCTGGAATTAGTTAGGGACTTGATATTTTGTAAAAGCTATAATGATATTACCCTGTTTACATAAAAAAACACAAAACACAACATCAAGTTGATTAAATTAGTTTGAGGGATGCAAATTAAGTCAATTGCTGGACGCAAGTGATATATTGCTCAAATTCAGCTAAGTGGCTGTATCAAAATTACTTACCATTTTTTTTTTAAAAATGGTTAATTGTTTCTAACAATTACTACAAACATTTTAATAAGGCCCAAAAGCTTATAATAATTAAATCAATGTACGGTAAAATATTGCTAAACGTTCACTTAAAAAAGTTTAATGGAAATTAATAGGAAGATGATTTCGTTGAAACTAGTGTTCAAATTATTTGACTTATAAATATGCAATAACCATGTTATATGTCAGACAAAAAACACACTTTTCTAAATATAAGTAGGGTTTTCAACTTGAAAAAAAACCTTTTCTTTATTAACAAACCAGCAAACTAGTGTATTTTTTTTTGTTTTTAGCAATTCCATGCAAGGTTTTATTAAAGATAAATAACACTTGAAAAAAATCATCGACCACCTGAGGTCGATGATTTCTTTCAAGTGTTATTTATCTTCAGCAAACTAGTATTAAAGCTACGAGTGCGATTTTGAACTCAAATGCACAAAAGTACAAATGATTAGTCAGAAACAGTTTATGAACTATCCTGGCCTCAGGCTACAAAAAGATTATAGTAATAAAATACTAATATAGATTTTAAAGCCTACGGCTTTAAACACATTGTTAATATCTGCAACATTGATAAATATATTAACAGCGTAACTGGAACCTAATCCCATTGGGCCGAAATTTCTCTTATAATCCAACAAATATTTTGCAGAAACGACCGCCGCTAGTCCCCTAATCCCCTCACAATCAGTATCGCTTGTTAAATTAACAAAATATCCACATGCTTTTAGAGATAAAGTCCCAAAAGTGTGTACTACACGTCTGGTTAGGATACTTCATTAATATTTTGCTACGAGCTTCGATAATTAAGGGGTCGTGCGTCACATCGCGGATAAAGGGGTTAAGAGTTTTGATATAATATTAATTACATGTTTTTGTTTTATTTGTTTTAAAATACCCTAACAAACTTACAGCTTTGAAAATATGCTGTTATGAACATTATGCATTATTTACCATTTGCATTAATTTCAAAATATTGGATAACTTGTAGGATCGAATCGAATGGAAACAGGACAATCCTATTAACCCTATAAAGTATGGTTAAATTTTAGTCGGTTAAATGTTATCAAAATTGTTGTAACTTTCCCATCTTATTAAGTATATCAAATTTAGCTACAATATTATTAAAGTTAAGATAGTTTTAGAAGGAATCAGTAGTTAGTTTGATAAAAGCCCAGCTATCTTTACTATGGGACATTTAAAAAAAAATCGTCATAAGATGTTTTAGCTCTTACACTATCGGCGAAAAAATTACAAGCCAAAACACCTAGCCATAAATTACTCAATTAAGTCGAGCGTATAATTAGCCACGACCAGAATGTTTAATAATCAATCTCCGAAATGAAAGTACAGTTAGGTGTACGTACAAAAAATAATGAGCACATTAAATATGTGAGGCGAGTGTCGACGATGGACAGGGTGGGGCTAGGAAACTGAGCTAAGGGGTAAGTGGGACACGAAGAACAAAAAAAAATTAATAATAAATAATGCTATGCCTAATTATCATCATGTCAGCCTATTGCAGTCCACTGGACTGGACTTAAGAGCGCCAAAGAGTATTCACTTCCGCTTTTTTCAACCAGTATTTATACTATATTGCCTCAATGTTACTGTGGACAAGAGTATATACAGGCTGGTCCAGACCAGATGGATATAAAAATTCTTTAGGTAGTCGGCTTAGGGACCTATTTGTACCCGCCAGGAAAAAATCCGCTTACAAGACTTTTTTTTTTAATATTAGAAATATCACCATTTTTCTTTTTTTTTTCATATCTAATCACCTAAAATAAAAAAAAATAAAAAAATTCATTTTAAAAGTAAATAAAACATTAAAAGTGGTGATATTTCTAAAATAAAAAAAACCATATCTTGTAAGCGGCTTACAAGCATTTTTTTTCCTGGCGGGTAAAAATAGGTCCCTAAGCCGACTACCTAAAGAATTTTTATATCCATCTGGCCTGGACCACCCTGTAGATGGAACATGATGCTCAATATTTAATTGATATGCTCAATGTTTAACTCAATCTAAATTATCAGCTCAAACCCATCCAAAACTAAACAGATATGCATTAATAATCATGATAGTATTTATTTTTTTGACATTTTTAAAATTTGTAATGATATTTCTATGGTCAATGTGTATCTAACTGAACCTATGAAGATTGCAATCATTTGTGTATCGTAATTTCTTCATTTCTACGTAGTTTAAGTTTAATTCGGAGAGTGTGCTCATGAGCTGCATGAGCTCATACCACCGTCACCTTTCTTCCATCGGACATCCAGACGCACGGCCGGCTACCATCCGTTCTTAGTTGATATACCCATAATCCGCACTAAGCGCTTCTCATCATCTTTTATAATGCGCACAGCTAAAGATTGGAATTCCCTGCCTGCGTCTGTATTTCCGAGTGCATATAACCTGACTCTCTTTAAGTCCAGAGTGAATAGGCATCTTCTGGGCAAGCTCGCTCCATCGTAGATCCCATCTATGCTCTAGAGCAAGATTGGGGTCAAGAGTAAGCCCATCTTAAGTAAAAAAAAAAAAAAAAAATAATTCTGGTTTTCTACATTATTGGTAGGTAAGAACGTTTCAAATAGCGCGCGCTTAATTTCTCTCGGGTTTATTATGCACAATTTACAGCAGGTGCACTTACGACAGTATAATCGCTGTTTTAGTGGCCCCATCTAAACAAGTTGCGTATATAGAAGGTCGTGACAGATGTTCAGATACGATCGTGTGAATTTGATAGTGAAATATTACGTTTAGAAGCAGTTGTAACTACTGGCACCGACAGCAAATAAACACAAGTCAAAGCTAATGGTCAAGTATAAGTATTTCTATATTCAGGTTCCATTACTTATTTATAAAATTAAACAAAAACAATAGAATTAAATAATACTTTAAATTAAATTAACTCATCCTAAACCTAAATACCTACTCAAAAATAAAACCGTGTTCGTGAGGCAAGGAAGCAAGGATACTGGCAGCGTTTCCTCGCTGAATGGCTTAACTAAGCCGTTGTGCGAGGAACGAATTAGTGTTTTTATTTTACGAAATGGATATTAATTTTAATAGATTATTAATACTTTATATTGAGTATATTTTATTAGATAATTATTCTTAAATACAATACTTTAATGAGAATCATTGTTTTTTGCGTTATATTGATAAAATTATTCGTAAAAATTTATTAGATAGTATTTCTTGAAGATTCATATGTCGCAATTATAAAATGTTACCAGATATAGAGTAAAGAGGTGTTTTATTAAAAGTATCTTAAGCATTTTTCAAGAAAAACATATCCACAGATCTAGCTTATTGATCTTCATTTGACATTTATGAACTAAAACTTGCAGTCTAATCTATTTAATACACGTGCATTATTACACTCGTTTTTTTATTGTACGTTGAATCCACTGAAAAAGTATCATTTTTAAAAACTATTTGAGCATCATGTCTTTGCAAACAGTTTCTAGTTCTAGTATTAATCATGCAACGTTAAAAAGTAATTAAGTTGTTAGTTAATTCAACAGAGAAAAATATAAAAAACTCCATAACATTAGAATAGTTTGTTCACGCGCGCCATGATCACGGAGTTACTCCGTGATCATGGCGCTTGCAACAATGCCGAAATATCGGGAACTCAAAAATAAGGTACATGGTAGCAATCCCGTAACAAACTATTCTAATAAAAAACTCCGTTTAAGACTTTTACAAGAGTATGTTAATCGGGATTAAAGAATTTTCTGGTCCACGAATGTAGATCTTAAAGAAGTCACCATGAAAGCTTGTATCAATCCACTACTAGGCGGTTAAATTTACGACCTATTACCACTAACTGCAAATAAGTAATTATAGTGTTGATTTATCCACAACCGAAAAAAAACAAACAAGTTTTAAGTGATTTTGCTGAAGAGGTTATGGTTAGGCCCCTTATTTAAAATAAAAATATTTCTGCAAATCAGCCATTAAAGGCACTTTTACAAGTGCATTTAATGTTAAGAGCTGCAAAAAAAACCTAATAAGAAGCCAAGAAATAGCCAATTTACCCAGTAAAGGTGTTAAACGGTGTCCACAAAACTCTCAACCTTTTTATGCTATTTTTATTACTTGTTTTTCTTTTTTTTTCTATCCGTATCTAATAGATGTTCAGCCGAAATCTTGCGATGTGTCCGCTATCATATCGGCTGAGTCGTGCGCGCGTTTAATTACACTAATGCGCAGCTTTCTACCCGAGCCACTGGGTGGCGCCTGCGCAGCTAGTACCTACGTGCTAGTACTTTGTCTTTCACTTGTTATAACCACTCGATATATTATTTCAAAAGTAATCATGCTTATGTTGACAGACACAGGTCACAAGAATCCATAGCATGTAGGCCGATATAGATATTTCCCACAGGAATCAGTTGAATTGGGACAGATATTCTGGACTGCATTAACCAAAGCTGGACCTAAATTCAGATGCGTTGACTTTTAAAAAATATATTTTTGATTTTCATCAGATTTTCATATATTAAATGGTCATTCTTATGTTGGTCCAACTGAACGGGTTTTTAATTCCGGGTCACCTGAGTCTTTTATAACCTTCCATCCTCAGATGGATAGCGAAGAAACATCACTACCGCACTGCTGAAGCGAGCTTTCTGATAGTTTCATGCAAGCTCTAATTTTTTTAACCAAAAAGTTACAAAAATACTTTTTTTTCTGTTTTCCACTCTGTGACTGCACTGCCATCAATGACAGTCCTGTAACATATCATTACGTGCGTACGCGCAAACGCGTTACGCTGGTCGTTACACAGTTTAGTTAACGATGTCAATGACTGTAATTTCGTTTTGTTCTTGCACCTTAGGTTGTTAACGCAACACTCGAAACTGACGCAATTTTAACCACTGGGCAAAGCAAGGGTCATTTTTCACTTGAGAAAACAAATTCATGTGAACTTTTACTACAAGTTAATGATTACTAAATACACGAATTACAACAATAACATTCCAATTTAGGAAATACCTATCTTTAATTTTATAGTTTTGATAATCAATGACTGTTTTTTGTACAAGAATAGTTTATGGAAGCTATGTTTGACAGCTTTCTTTATTTATTAACCTGTCAGGCCAAGGTCAAGAGACACAATAAAAAATCTATTATGACGTGGCCACCGGTGGGGAATTGAAGCTTGACAGGTTAATATACCTGTCTCTTTTAACTTAGTTTAAAAAAAAGAAACATTAGTTTAGTTACAGTGGTACAGTCAATCGCAGGTAGGACTATTCAACTGTTTATCAACTTAAAGACTAAAACTAGAAGACGAATATCGATTGCAAGAATTTGACATTTTGTGGATGAGTGTTGTACAGTCAAACAGTTAGTCAACAGTACAGTCAACAAACGCATTAGAACTGTACACACTTTGAACCAGTGCCTTCATAACTGTCGGATGAGCGTGATGAACTCCACGCGTCTGACATTTCACCTACCAATAAATTCGGAGAAGCTCACACACACTACATATTAATCGTTATTATTGAAACTATACTTCGTATGGTGTACCATGTAGCTAAGTAGAGATGCATGCAGCTGCGCATTCACACCGCACGACGTCGTGCGACGTGCCGCGGACGATCACGATCGACCGGCCCTCGCAACTGGGCCCGGGTTTTGGTGCGAATGTACTCGTAAGTGACAAGTTACAAGAACTTTGCTTCATAAATGACACGATTGATTGCACACGCAACCACAAAAATGTCTGCGAGGTTACTAAGATATGCAAAACCGGCCTAATGTAGTCGGACTTCCGCACTGAGGGTTTACGGAATATTGTCTAAAAATTAGGTTTCCTTCAAACTTTACAAACAGTATAGTTGGCGTCACGTCAAAAGAGCGGTGGCCAAAATAGGAACTAACATTTTCAGTACTGCTATAAGTGTTCGGTGGAGACAAGTAGCGCCACCCTCCAGTGTACTTTTTATTTGACGAAAATTATAAGTAACATGATCATAGTTTACTTACCAGTTAATTTGATTTATCAAATGGGATACATTGGCTCTGGATAGGGATCGGTGGAGGAGTTTGGCGGAAACCTTTGTCCAGCAGAAAAACATAATAATATTATGGATCTTGTAAGCATTTCCATAATTCCCAATCCATCACCAATCACCCAATGTCTGGTCAGTTAACATTTTTTCTGTCTATGGTATGGTAACTTTGTGCTATTTATATAAAGTACTAAAAAAGCACTTTATGGTGCATTCCGCTATTGTTCCCCATTTGCACCACAGCAACCGACACACATAAACACCTAATATTATCATCAATGATTGGGCTAATGCCTAATGATTGATGATAGGTTTATTGTCTTTAACGAGAGATATCGGCCACGATTTCTTAATTTCGGTAATTAGTGACGTAACAACGAAATGAGTGATGGGAATCAGAGCGCCTCGGGATGAGGTATCAAGTTTTTTACAGCTTTTGTGACTTGGGAAAAACTGCAAGCAATCGGAGAAACCGCCGTAGAGGTATTATTACAAAGTGATAATAAATGGACGGTTTACCTTTTAGGGGACATACTACATATCTGCTAAAATGGGCTGTAAAAAATCAAACGACTTTCCCTATTGAACAATATCGAATTTAAAAAAAACATCCTGATATCGAATGACCGATCAGTTAAGATTTGTATGGTTAAAGTGTCTTTTGTTCGTTTTCATATTGATCTCTCTTCTTATATAAAAGCACTTTTAGGAAAAGCACTATTGTAAAAAATGTAAATGGAAAAATTATCACTAAACTATTTAAACTTTTTATTACTTAAAAATATTGGAATGAGCATGCATTTTGCGTACATAGGAAAATGCTTAGGGCTGTCTCCCAAATCAAATTTTCAGCTGCCGCGCGCGGTCGTAAATCAAGGGTGCGACAACCATGGACACTCGCATACAAAATTGATTACCATCAATGATAGAAAATTTACAAAAAGTTGAGTTACACAGCCTATAGCATTTAATAAGGCTAGGGCAAAGATGTTGAATCAATGACAATTTTATTTTTTTATTTATATTTTTAGGTTTTCTTTAATAACAGTCCTAGGGATTACATAAATACTTTGTACTGACACTTACATTTTATTTATACCAATTTAAAAAAAAATTTAAACTAGGACTAATAATTTATGGACAAAAATTGTTTAAAATGTTGACGCGTTTGCAATTTAGCATGTTTGTGTCAGTGCACTAGATAATGGTTTGCTAATATTTATCGTCAGTTCAAACCTCCATTAATATTTCTATGGTTCAAACCTAGTCCTAAGTTATTGTCACAAGAGGTTTTTGGTTCTTTCAGAGATATTTCAGAAAAGTTGCATAGTATAGTATATAGTTTTCTAATCAGTTATTTATAATAAACTTTTTTTATCTGAAGCAAGACAATAAAAGTACTTGTGTTTAAAATATGTAAAGAAATGAGCAACTTTTCTACCCGTCTATACAGCCGTCAGTTTCCCTCAGGATCTCTATGTTTGTGTGCGTGCCTCGTTTATAAACACAGACATATTATACTTGTGTGCGTAGGGCACCCCAGTGGCACGGATCTAAGTTCCACAGTGACCTACTTGTCGATAGACGAAAATACCAACTTATATGATGATAGGGCATTAGTTATGTAATAGCGTTTAAAAAACGGAAAATACGGTATCTTGATCAAGCAAAAACTATGAAAGTATTTATAATTATGAAATCAATAAACGTACGTGTTAGTTTACGCTTCTAGGAATAGCTAATATTTATTAACAGAGAATCAAGCAAATCTGCACTTATTCATAAAATTACCGTTAGATTTATTAAAGTGAGACAAACCATATATTTTCAGTATTCTTTGGATGATCTACTTGCGATTATTATCTCCATTCTTTTAAAAAAAATCTTAAGACGGAGCATTATACTTAATGCTTTTATTTTATTTAATGTAAGTACAAAACTTCTTTTCTATTCAATATAACTAAACTATACTTCGTTTGAAGACAAAATATGAAGGCAATTTCTATTAAACAAACAAATCACAAAAAAACAAACTAATATAATATATGACCTAATAACGGCTTCGTAACTTTAAAAAATACTCACGGTTTTTCATAACCCATACAAAGCACACGACACTTTAAAAAAAACTGTCTAGACAATATCAAACGCAACACACTTGAAACACTCAACCACTGTTCTTACACTAAAAACACTATAGTATTTTATCAATAAAGTAACAGTTATTTGGTTCACTTGAAGATCTTTCCATTACTTCACTCAGACCAAAAGTGCGACCATCTGCCTCCCTTTGGAGTTCTCAAAAAGGATTAAGTATTAATAATGCACCTCTTTGATAAAAGAATATTCAATATGGCGATTAAAGCAAAAATGGCGGCTTGGGTGCCGTGTATGTGAAAGGAGATTTTAATATGTCTGAGTGTGTGTGTTTTAGTATTATCTTGGTATAATATGATCACGTTTTTATGTTTACCCGTTTAAATTGATGTAAGACGCAATGCGAAAGAACGGAATGTCACATAGATTACAAAATGAACTCCTGAGATTATTTATTTGACAAGGATAAGTAGACAATACTCAAAAATATGGATTTATTATAACTTATCGGCTGGGTAACATTCTTTATTATGAAACTGTGTAAGTATTGTTTAAACTTTGTTTTGTTAATCACGTTTAGCATAGCAACATTTTTATTACATATTTTTGTTAGGACAGTTATTTCGATATAGTACTCATAATATGCTAATAAATGTTTAACAGGATTCATATTCTATGAAGCTAATTCAAATATTTTATCATCAGTTTTCCCCTCGGCCTAGCAAAAAGGGACAATTTCTTTTTATTAAGCAACTGCTTATCCTAGTGTTCTATCAAAGTGCTATCATTTTCAATGCTTATTATCAAGATTTTATGCTCATTTATATTTTAACAACTCAACAGTGTCACAAGTGTTATTAAACTCCGGATGCCCAAATTATTTATCAAGATTTTTTACTCTCATTGACGATAACAAAAGCGCCAACACATAAACACCTTTCGCTACATGTATCCAGCGTGTTTCAGGACCATCCCTGTACGGCTTCACCCGAGGCAACGCGGCAGCTGCGTCCGACCATACAATCTGACATGACAATATAGCCACATCATGTCAAGGATATATTATTTAGTGACGATCCTATTGGTGCAGTGGCGTATTTATCAGGCTTTAGCGGTTCGATTCTGGTCAAGGCAATTTATGAAACAAGCAATTGAACTAACTCGCGTCTGGATGTGCTAAGAGATGCTTCTGACAAAAAAACCTTGGCCTGGTACAATAAACATAAAACAATAATTACTTTGGCTCTATGGTATATAATTGTATTATATTGGTGATACAAATATGTATGTACAGTCATTGCTTCTAAACGTTACAATTGGTATGTTATTTCTGATTATTAATAATTGTCCTTTTAATTAAAATATTGTTTTACTGATTCAACTTTAGATAATTGCAGTAAGTAACATACCAGATTTCCTTATTTAAATATCTACTAGTAAAAGAACACCATCCTGACCCCTTCATTGTAAATAAAATCACTTGTCTTTTTTTCTTGCTGTTGCTTGCTTGTTGTTAGTTTTTTGGTAGTATTTTAAAAATAACATGCCCTATTTATAACTAATCGCTACAATGTATCAGGCGTGTGTCCCGGTGACCGTCCCTCGCATCCTTCACCCGGGGCAGCAGCTGCGTCCGACAATGATATACCACGTCGCCTCCCCCGAGGCGGGCGGTACTGGCCGTTTTGTTTAAGCTGGCACGAAACAATGTGCTTCGTTAAAAAAGGTTTAAAAAAAAAACGTTGTGTGAAGTCTAGATGTGTGGTAAACATGGAAGTGACAGATTTTTTTTGCAATTGGAACACCAAACTGTAATTTTATTTTACTTGAGATAGCTGAGAGGTGAATTGCGTGAAATAAAACACATATGTACAACAATATTCAAGAAGATTTAAATAGAATGGTTTGCAATTGCCTCCTCCATTTTAAGAATTATTAACTAGTGCACAGGCTTGACTGCAATATCATGAATTAATTGATATAATTATTATGATAAGAAACAATTATTTTCTATTTAATAAATTGGTCAAATTTTATTATATTTACTTTTATTCAGTACGATAACGTTAATGACATTTTTACGCTCAAAAACTAAAATTCGTTTTCTTATGATAATCATCAAATTCTCTTTTCAATTTCACGAGAATGCTTTTTCAAGCTGCATAAAATACCCTATAAAAAGTAGAAACGAGCCATCTTTACACACCTGGACACATATCGCGGCAATATCGACCGCTCGAGGGTTAGATCGGTGCTTTAGACCCCCCCGTCCCCGTCACGGTTGATTCGGGACGATTTTGTCGTTTCATTCCGGGTGATGAGTGTTGAAATTATACCCTGCTTGTGAGGCTTGTGACGGGTTAACTATGGCCGTTGTGGGATTATTCAAGGTTGTCATGATAACAGTGTTGTTTTGATGAGCCCGCAAAAAATGAACTGAAGCGGTGTAATTAATATTTAATGCATGTTTCTAATACAATGCAATATGTATAAAAGATCAGAATGCTGTTTATGTTGCTCTTTGGCGGATCGTAATAACTGTGAAAGTATGTCATTGTTGAGGCAATGCTCAGAGAAATTGGTATAAAAACAGAGTTCAAAAAAACATTACTTTTATGTATTTTACTGTTCTGCACAATCAAATGATAATGGAAGTTTTGCCATGTTTATAATCCGATTTTCCAGTCTATGGTTTAGGGGGAACTGATGGCAATTGCTTTAAATGTAATGTAAATGAAAGTAACATAAGGACTAAGAGGTACAAAAGGAAGATGAATATCCTGCTATAATATTTGTCTATTTTAAACGAAATTATTTGTAATAAATACTGTAGGGAGATACTTAGCAAAATAACCTACCATTACACAAAACCCTCCCAAATCGCAACACAATGAAATCGCTGAACAAAAGACTACATAAGCGACATCGAATGACATTTTCAATTGTGTTCCATTTTTAAACGGGTCGCTCTTATTGGCTGCGAGTTGGTGACAAATGGGCGACAAAATTGCGCGCCGGCCAATCAGGAGAAGGCATTATAACGGTCTGGGATCGTATGGTAAAAGATGTAGTAGGTTGACATTTTTTATGAGAGTGTAGTGGTGTACGGTAGCGATTAAAATGATTGGAGCAGTGTAGTTTCGTACTCGTATATAGGGATTTTGTTGCGGTTGAGTGTTATTATCTTGTCGTTTTCTTGTGCAGTTATGATTTTGCCAATAACGTTATGAGTATTGCTTTCAAAATCTACTGTGATTCGCTCATTTTAAAAGAAATACTCCCACCTATGCTTCAGAAAACAAGTTTATGTTCTCAAAGTTAATGATATTACTATTACTTAAGAATTTGTTTTTTATGCCTGGGCCGTACTTTGCCCGCACAACTAAACTTAACCAATTTATAAAAGCTCTTTTTTCTCAATTGTCCTGAATCCGGGACAAACTAGGACCCTTTGCGTTAGTAAAACACTGCGCTGCTACACCAACTAGGTCGAATATTCTTTATTGCAGGTATAGTAAATAAACTTTAAAAACTGTCCTATCACTTTTAACACTATAACACAGTACATACTATAACTTGTAAATATAAATGAGTCGTGTGTTATACGTATAACATTAACCCTTTTATCGACAAACTTTGCTATTACACGCCGTAACACGTGGGCGATGGTCGTTAAGATACCGCTGCGCTATCCAAGCTGGTCTAATTTAGTGTTGCCAGATATCATGCTTTTGTTGGGACGTCCCATTTTTCAACTCTCTCGGAACGCGTCTCGTTAAAACCCTGAGACACTTGATGCTTAAAATCCCCGTGTTTTCATAAATGATACCACACATTTCAGCGAACGCAGAAGTGTACTAGGCGAGCAGTCGCAACGTGCTGGTTTTCCGCGCCTTAACCCGTTTGCTGTATTTTTGTTCTGTCCCGCTTTTACAATTTTAAGTCCTGATTTCGGTATGAAATATAGAGCCTTGCTATTGAAGATGGTTTGTTTAGTTTTCATAGGCTAGGTTTAGGAAATACGATGTCTAGTAAACTTCAAATAAAGTCAGGCCATCCCAGGCAAATAGGTATAATATTTACATTAAATCATATGTCACTTATATAATAATTATAGTCATATAAGTTTATTGCATAATGTTGGTACGAACGACGATCTTAAAGTTGTCAAAACGGGCTTCTTATATCTCACTTTTAGATTCTTGGACTATATTTGTTTTTTATTTTACGATGCCAATGTTAGTCGGCTGTAATTTTATTTCCGAAAAACATAATTTTGTATGTTTATTTCTATATTTAACTGTTTAATCTGTGATCGCACCGACCAAGATTGGGTCAGAGTGGGACAGTCTAACGTATAATCAACTTAGATTATCACTCGAACGGTTCGAAATGTTGTTTGTTTAAGCTGGGTGGACATTGGTGGATAACGTAGTTTTTCGTGAAACCTTACTTTTAGTATTATTTTTTTCAAATTTTAAATTTCATCCGTTATGAGTACCTACCCCAGTCGCACTTACTACCTACGCAGTCATGGCCTCGTGGTGATGACATAGTGTGTGTTGTAGCGTCTGTCAAGTTGTCAAATCTTAAGAGAGGTCTCAATTGTATTTACCTACCTAAACTTGGAGATTACCGGTTCTGGATTATTACCATCCTACATTTTTCGTTATAATCATTTTTAAATTTGTAGTTTGATTTCATTTTCGATTCTTCTAAACTGGATTTGTAAACAAATAAACATTTTTTTAATTTTAAGTCTACATCTAAGATGGAATTTAAGCAACAAAAGACGTAACGTGGTTTTACATTTCCTTTTTATTGATAGTGTTATGTTGTTGGATAAAATACTTCAAAACATTACTCTAAAAACCCTTATTACAATTACTCTTGTGATTCATACAATATCTTTTAACGTTATTTAAACGTTATTTTAACCCCGTATTGTACACCAATCCTTACACCAACTTACCCGCCCCTCCCCAGCAATAACGCGTAGTGATCCCCACTCAGATAAAACCATGTCGTTTGTTATGTTTTTTCTTGTTGACACGAAAATGTGTTGATTGCCTATAATTTGTCAGATCGTGTGCGATAAGGGCCAGTGTAAATCATATTCCGTAAATATGAAAATAAGCCGCAATCACGTGGTCGTTTAGACCTGATTTGGGTCAAGCGTTTTAGGGTTATGTTGTGTAATAGGCAGGGTTGTGTGTAATGATTGTTTTATAGACTTAAGTGTGTTTTAATAAGGAGGTTCATTAGGTTTATGGTCAATGACCCTTGGTGTAAAATGTTCAAGCATAATTTGTTAAAATTCCACTGAATTATTGATTTATGTTAACGTAAGTAAAAACTGTATTTTACTTGTTCTTACTTCGGTTTCTTGACAACCCAATTAACGTTGTACCGCGGTGATTGACTTTGAATGCAAAGGGTGCCAGATTCGATTTCTGGTAAGGGCTATTTCAGAAATCCTTTTGGTTTTCGTTTGTGGGTATGATGGGATCTCAAAGCACAAACAGAACCAACAAAAAGCAGGGCTTCTAACCGTAATCTCCGATACGCCTCCCTCCTGGACACTAAAACATTGTCTGGTTTCTTAAAAGACATCGTTGATTATTCTTTCATTGCTAAAGACTACTTGGTCGTATTTTCTGACGCCTATTAATTTATCATATTCTTCTTTCGTTCATCTGAAATTTTTGTATTTAATTAAAGTGATTCATAAAAATTTTAGTCTAAAAAAGTCACTGACCAATTTTTTAAAAATATTTTCAGTCTGTATTTTCTAAAAGGTCCTTCTTCATCAATACTCCAAATACTCAGATCCAAAAACTCCACTCCCAATGTCTAACCAGTCGCTAAACAACCCGACTCCCAAACAGGCGCATCACGACGCCATAATTAAATGGAACACTGCTAACAAACCATCATGTGGTGTCTAAGTACTTCTATTGATACTACAAACATGACTTGACAGTCTCACGGAAGCGACTGTGGTCTCTGCTCGTTTAAAGCATTAATGAGGAAGCCATGTTTTAAGGGTTCCGTACCCATAGGATACAACAGGACTTTATTACTAAGACTCCGCTGTCCGCCTGTCACCAGGCTGTATCTCATGAACCGTGATAGTTAGACAGTTGAAATTTTCACAGATGATGTATTTCTGCTGCCGCTATAACTTGACTTACTTACTTGACTTAATGTCCTAGGTCCCCTAGATGGGGCAGAGGGCGGCGTCCACAGTAGTCCTCCATCGCGTTCGGTCTCGAGCTTCGCGTTTGATTTCACTCCAAGTCTTGCCGATCTTTTTCGCCTCATCTGCTACAGTGCGACGCCAAGTCTGCTTGGGGCGACCACGTTTGCGTTTTCCTTGGGGATTCCAATCCAGAGCCTGTTTGGGAATATGATCGGGATCCCTCCGGAGAGTGTGGCCAATCCAATTCCACTTGCACTTGCCGTGCCGCTATAACAACAAATACTAAAAATCAGAACAAAATAAATATTTCAGGGGGCTACAAGAAGCGTATTTTTTTTTTGCTCGGTGTTGCTCAATATTGATAACGGCAACAGGTAGACGCTTGACCAGTGGCGGGCATTGGTTTTATTTTGAGGTAGGCAGTAGATACTTATAATGTGTTTTATTGATGAAAATCACTGGTTTTCACATTCACATTTGTAAGTACCTACTGCCTACCTCATTTCAATTATCAGGTAGGCACAGCCTTATTGCCTATATGCACCGCACGCCCCTGCGCTTGACATATTCACAGAATATCTAGTTATATTTTCATACAACATACAAGTTATTTTTGCCTTTTTTATAGATAGTGGTACGGAACTCGTCGTGCGCAAGTCCGACTCGCACTTGGCTGGTTTTTTTTTACCAAAATCAGATTTGGGAGAAGACGTTTTTGGTATGTGATAATCATAAGATATGGTATTGTATTTCTTCAGCCTATGCCTCATCTGAGCTTACTCCAATAAATGCAACACAATGGCGAAGATACTACAAGTGGGCCTCGGTGGAAAAAAGATAAATAAAAAGATAAACACTAATTAAGAATTTTTAAAATATAAAAATAGAATAATAACTTTCAAGAATATATTTACGGTTACTGCTGCAACAATTCTTATAGTCAAGTTATTAATTTTTCGCTAGGCTATACTTAAAAACTTTAGGCGTATTGCCCTGTAGGTAACAAATTTGTCTACTGAATTCTGTTGGTTGCAGTTTTAATGAAAAACTTTTACTTCGCTTAAGAATATGTAGGTATACTTTTACTTTAAGTCAGACGTAATAAATGAAATAATAATTTTGCATTTCTCGTGGCTATCTTTTTGAATTTGGCAATAAAATATTTAAAATAGCGTACGTACCTATATATTACGAATTGTGAGTGTCTATTTCAATTTTCTTGTCAAAAATTGAGATAAGTATCAAAATGGTCATCTACTTGTAATACAATTTCACCTCAAACCCACCATAAAGATGTAATTACCCCGCACATTACCATAGACCATAAATAACTAGTAATCACAACACGTACTTAAGGTGACATAGAGCCAGAACGGCTGGCTTCCGGTTCCGCGCCGGAAGTTGTATACAAAGTGAGAGCCTTCGCGTGTGGATGGTATCTGGGTAGGGGGTGGGGAATATTTACGGCTTTTGACTCGGGGGTTCCTACACGGTAAAATTAAGCCTGTAGGCTGTAGGGGCAATGGGGGACTTTTTAAATCAAGATTGTAGAACTATTCTTTACCTGGTGAAGTCATTTTTAATTTTCATTTATAATAATTTTTTAGTATGACATTGTAAATTTTTGTTTTTAGCAATTCCATGCAAGGTTTAATTGAAGATAACACTTGAAAAAAAATCATCATCACTTGAGAAAAAACACTTGAGGAATTTCATCTTGTCACGTGACGTCCTCGGTAGCTTAGTGGTCAAAGCACTCGCCCAGTATGCGATGGGACGTGGGTTCGAGTCCCACCTGAGGTCGATGATTTTTTTTTTCAAGTGTTATATATCTTCAATTAGTATGACATTATTTATCTCCCAAAATCAAAATTAATAAATATATGTAAATTTGTCATCATAATTAAAACAGAATCAGGTCGTATTATGAAAAAGTAGTAAATGCGTTTATTAAGTTTGGAATATGATTATTCACTGAATTATTCCGTAGAATCTGTCTGCTTTTCATAATGAAGTATTAAAATTTATGTAAGTTATAGTCTTGTCTTGGCCTTGGCTGGGTTAGGACTTAGAAACTAACTTTCAAGATTACTCGGCATTAATTTATTATATTTTTTTTTACTTTCCAACTTACTTAACTTACTGTTTTTTACTGGCTTGGAATACTTTTTATTCTGCAAAACTTTTTAATTCTAAATCCATAGACAAATAAAAAAAGTGGTTCCTGACTCAAATCCTTACTCCTCCTCCTCCTGTTTAAAAAAAAAACACAAACACTTCAAAAATGTACCCCTATCTACGTAGCTTAAAAGGCTTTATTTGTCTGCTTAGTCGCTGTAAAACGTAATTAAAAGGTTCGCCCACTTAACATCATAACAAAACGGCGTATCACAGCCACTTTACGACACGCGAGCCGCATGATGCGACATGCGATACCATCGCGATATGAAATACGTTTCTAGGACGGTACTGAATTATGAAAATGTTTTTTATTTACAACTTTATGCCACAATTTTTGTATCGGACGTTAATCGGGGGTCATGAAAGTCCTTAACATTAGGGCTCTTTTAGTCGTGCGTTTGTAGCATAGTACACTTCGTTTTAGAGGCAAAAATCGCTGCAGGAAGAGCTATCTGGAGAGATTTTTAACCAAACACATAAGCTGAAGAGAAAGGGGCTTGATTGATATAGCAAGCGTCTCGGACGCGAGCCCTGGTTGCTCCGTTGAACAAAAAGAGAACAATACATACCTATATCATAACCTACCGAAAAAAAATTAAACTACTATCTGTTGCCCGCAACTTCGTTCGCTCGGAGACACCCTTATTCCCTAGCGGTACGAAATACGCGTTGCAACCTATTCTCAGACCTTCTAAATAAACACACATATAAGAATCGGTCAAGCCATTTCGGAGGAGTTTTGTCACAGACACTGTGACACGAGAATTTTAAATATTAGTCTATTAGATTACATTAATCCATGTCACTTACAAGACCCCGCCTCGTTAAAAGACCAAAGCACTTCACAAAATAACCCTAAAATAGTAACTGATAAAAATGCAAGGGAACTGCCCAAAACGCCAGAACAGTATCAAAGCAGTTAGCCGCACGCGAAATATTCATACATCAAGGGACCGCGTGCGATAGCGGAACGCGCAGATACCATCGCAGGCAGGACGAAATAATCGCAACCTGAGCGGGCACTATCTAGCAGCACAGCTTTACAATATTGCTGTCTTTTTATGCCATATACCCACTGCAATGCGTGCGTCTGCGTGCGAAATAATAAAAAAACTGCGCTCGCCAACCCGCCTGCCAAGCGTGGCGAGTATGGCAAAAACCCCCCGATGACAGAAGTCACTGGGGGAGGCCTATGTTCAGCAGTGGACGTCCTGTGGCTGAAATGATGATGATGATGATGATGACCGCAAGTAGCCGGGTGCCAAAATACGTAAAACGGCGATATCAGTTTTTTTAATATAGTTACTCTGAGGTTTTACGTAATATGTAAAACAGTGGAACCTCGTGAAGATAATATTATAGTTTTCAACCGACTTAGGAGGTTTCCAAATTGAGGGTGCGATTTTATATTTTTATTGTAAAAAAATAACATTGAATAAGTAGCTATCTATTCAGGGTAGGGATGGTCCCATGAATTCATCCCAAAAAGGAGATTCAAAGTTTATACTTAAAGCCGTAAATCTAAGTCTGGGGGGTTATTTTTGAAGCTTTTAAATTCCTATTCGCATACGAGATCCCAAGAATTATGTACAATTTCCTAGGAGTTCGTATACGATTCGTGTGCATTGGAATTCGAATGCTTCAAAAATACGTCCTGGTCAAACGTTTCGCGCTCCGGACTACAAAGCCAGGCGCATCCGCGTTGAGTATGTCCCACCCTAAAACTGTCTTCCTCCTACCACTTTTTCCCGTTCCAGTTAGGGTATGATCATGCTACTAGAGGCAGGTTGGAGTGATTACTATCAGACATCATAACCCTTAGCTAAACAGTGGAAGCAGACTTTTAAACATAGCTTCACAACTATGTAACTGTAAACGACAGGTTTAATAATATACCTACTATAAAGAGTAATTAAATTCCTATATAAGGCCACATAAGGGCATGTGACACTAAATACCAGTTAAACCACAAAACTGTCGCCAATCGTCATCAACTCATCGCCTTTACAGCACATAACTTTAAACAAATTACACGGATCGACTGCAGACGACATATGGCGCATTGTAAACCCGCCTTTATTTACAATCCAAACAAATGGCCACCACATGTCGTGACATGGAATGACAAGGACTATTCCAACCAACATACATTGACCTGTCAAAAGTGCTACAGTTGTTCAAAAGTTGTCTGGATTTCTTCCACGCCCGGGAGGAGTGAGAGCTCAAAATATATTGGATCAGGATAAAATAATGCTTGTGACACAATAAACACAGAGTTTATTTATTTACGTAATTATACATAGCAGATGTGGGTGCCAACGCGGTGTCTCGGTTGTTACAAGCTTTTGTATCGTTTGGCGTTTTTTGTTAAAAAATAATATGTGTCATTCAAGGCTAATTTAACAGCTTCAACGTTAATTATGTTCATCTACTACATAAAAACTTATTATTTCGAGCTATGTATGTAAAACAACCACAAAATTGTGTACTCCAACACTCATTGACCTTCCAAAATGTATACATCCACGCTTACATGTACCATGGAAGTATTTCTTCTCTCCACGTATGTACTACGAAATATGCTTTTCAGTTATGGTTAGTTTAGTGTGCCTCTGTATACAGCTTAAATTTTTATAAGGCAAATAATATTTATAATACTGAAATAAAATTAGGTCTAATAAACGAAACAAATTGTTTCATAATCCAACTTTTTCACGCGACGCGTGTCCGATTAAATTTATTTTTCTTCTATTGGAGTTGATCCAATTTAACACTCTATAAAGAGAAAGTAAACCCATTGAATTCCGTATCTTATATCTTGATACTATTTACATATAGTAGTCACTGGCAGGTTTCATGGGTATTGTCACAAGGATGAATGAGTCGTGGAATTAGATGAGTTTGCCCCACTGACTTTTACTTTCAGTGACAGTGGTATCAGTTTAAGTTTATCACAGCCAGACATGTTGCAAGGCGATTCGCACACCCACGTGGTGAGTCAGGCTGTCGCAACTTGTCGCGTGGTCGGCTGCGCCGGCGCAGTGGGTGGCCGCTCCTCTGATAAGCATCTAATTAAGCCCACTTTTGTCATAGATACTATGGCTGTGAAAGGACGACTAATATGCAATATCAAATATTCGTTGATTGGAAAAGGGAGACGTGTATACTCTACTCTAGCCAAGGACTAGAGCTTATTTTGTAAATAATGCTGTCTTGTCAATTTTATACAATTAATTCTTTCTAAAAAGCGGCTTATAAACTTTAGTAAGAAATTATTTTGTTTTGTAAAAACTAGAATTCTTCCTCAAGAGTACATTTATCAGACAAGCATACAAACTAGACGATAAAAAGACTAAAATATAATCAGATGTAGGCTCTACGTTTCGTCGTACAATCCATGTCCGGCCTTATATTGTTTCAAGCGCCGACTAACGGTGCAATCGTTTGTTTAAGCTCTTGCATTGACAACGACAATATCTATACGATCTACTTGTTTATTTTATAATCATCACTGTCAATACCGCCAACATGCTTTGTTACGACAAAACATAGATAATATACAAAAATAAACTCTATAATAGAGACAGAAAGGTTATTTTGGCCTTCTTTCAAATACAAAATGTGTTTGTTTTCATGAAAGGACACGATGTTATGAATAGAGGTCGACGGCTCTGCATATTCATCTTGTGTGAGAAAATTATTTTCGTTTGAGGAATTTTTATTTCAAATCATCCCGAACATACACACTTACGTTTCTGTATTTTTCAATTTTAATAAAATGGTTTAATCAAATTTTTGAGTCTAGCCGACCTTTCAACTCTTACCGTTTTTAAGTACATATTATAGTGTTTTGTACTGAGATACATAAACACGCAGTTCAATTTACATCCCTAGTTCCCATAATCCGCGGCAAAAAGGGCACGCACATATTTCTTTAACACTATAGGACATTTAAGAGTGTAAGGTTTAGTTACACTGGATACACAAATGGCATTACCCGACGGTTTCTAGGCGATCAAATCGTAAACTTCTTAAGGTCTACATCTTGCGACAGAATGAGTCAGCTCGTCGCGTCCCACGTGGGTGCGAATCGTTTACAAGAGTTGAATCTATGAGAGATTGATGACAAACATTGACATGCTCTATTGTGCCCACCTACCCGTTTTAATGTTTGGGATAACAGCTTTTATACATGACCCCATAAAGTAATAGAACAACTTTCAATCTAAAGCAAACTCTGCACTAAACCTTTTGTATCAATTTTAGTTTTAAAAAGTGCTTCTTGTCTGCTGAAAGTGGTTTTAAATTATTCTTTAACACATAATAATTTGTAATAGTTCAATTTTGACAACCTCAGTACAATGATGAGATCGGTAAAAAATATTCGCAGTCATTAGCCCTAATTATGGAGGTATCCTGGTTTTATTTTTTCTGCATAGAGACAGAGAGAAAGAGTACTTTTTAGAGCTACTTTAGCAGTTTAGTTTGGATGATATTACCTAAACAGTTTTGTTTTGATGACAAACAATAAAAAGAGAAGAGGTTAAACAAGCTATGATATTATGGTGACAATAGGCTCCTGCCAGCACATCAAACTAAACAGTTCCTTACTAGATCAGCTAAACTATATCTATCTATTTATATCTAGCGTAAAAATACGTTTGGCTTCAAATGCTTTGGTACAATTCTACCAAAATATGTTTCTATCTTTGAGCTAGATCTAGATTTACAAATACACACGCACGAAAACTAATCCAAAACATCGTACACCGATGGAATTCTAGTTTTTCTATCACAGTATTGCACTTTGATCTCATGACCTTTCACTACCATTTGAATATTAGTTAGAGGGACAATTGCCTTCTTGTACTTGTCACTCACCGAGGAACTTTGACCTCGCCTCTAGCTTGATGGCCGGTGGACATGCAAATAGTTGAGGCTCTTGTCGATGTCAATCCTTGTCTCACGTCTGTGTGATCGTAGGCTCTGGAAAAAGTTACCGGCATTTGATGTCGAAAGAGATTAGAGAGACGCAAATACTTATTTCACTTTTATTTAGTGTGTTATTGAAATTTTTTTGGCTTATCTGAAAAAAAGTCCAAGTCCTAACTGTTATTCCTGAATAAAGGGTAGAGAAAGATTTTAAACAAATATACTGCTTGTGTTAGGAATATTGGACAACATCACATACAACATCACCTACATTGCTCTGATCCTAAGGTAAGTAGCGAAAGCACTTGTGTTATAGAAATCAGAAACAACGACGGCACCACAACACCCAGACCCGAGCCAATATAGAAAAGTTCGTTTTCTACACTGACCCCGCCGGGAATCGAACCCGGAACCTTAAAGATGGCGACACCATTTAAATTCCAGCGTGCTCGCCTCTCTGCTATAGAGGTCGTCAATAATAGGGGTCAGTCAGACAGACAAGTCAGGAATAGGGATTCGAAATTTAACGTTTTGTGCTAAAATTGATCACACCATACAAAATGGCATTTGCTTGTTCAATCCTCAGGGGATGCTATTCTATTATTGTAATTGTTGATTTATGTAACTGTCAAAATACTGGTTCCTATCTTTCTCTGTTCAATACGAAATTACCTTTCTTGAGCTTGACGATACGTCATTCCATCAACAAAACGAATGTCGAATATGATCAAATGTGATAATTAACAGATCACACTGAGTGACCTAATTAACAAGGACAATCAGAACGCGGCCATTATTCGGGCGGTAGTACAAGCCGTGTAAAGGCTCGTTCACACATAGACCAGTCATTTAAGATAGCAATAAGACTGTCTATATTGATAGTGATAATCAACATATTTTACCTGAATAACTTTTTATCCTGTGCTTACGCGGTGGTTGATGGTTTTCCGAATGTGTAAAAGCCGTAATTAGTCGAGATGGTCAGAAGCAAAGAGCAGTTCGATACCTGATTTGGGTCAACTTAGAAAACGAAATGGTCTAGCTATTGTCGAATCTAGGTGTGTTGGAAGATGACCTAACCCAAATCCGTGTCTGGTATCTCGTTACCCAAAGATTTTCATTCCTTACTTCCAAATCATGAAAATTAGGATATTGTCTGTCGCAAAGTTTTCATTTGGCACGAAGGACAGCTTTGACTACTGACTCCCAGTAATTGTCACAGTTGGTTCTGGACGTTGCTGGCCAAGTGTGTATTAGCCCTAACCAGTCAGTCACGCTAGCCAAACCTCCGAGGCCGGAGTGATTAATGGCACATCCTCTTTGTTCGTTTGTCAGCTACTTATTTGACGTTAATTGGCCTGTTATTGCGCGTCAAGGTAAAGGTACGTTTGGAAATCGTACGTTTTTTTTTATTGTAATTGGACTTCGGCTGCAGTGATCTAGTGTTAAAATAATGAGATCGAACATCAAACCAATTGCAATTATCTTCAGTCTACTTATTTAACCTTCGGAGTTGAATTTGGATAGAACTAAATATAATTATATATTAATTATTAAGAAGATAAATATGACATGTTTATCATTCTTTCTTCTTTTTTGTACAGTAATTATACGCTAGCTCTATTTGGAGGATTAATGATAAACAGTGATGAAATAATATATTGAACATTTTATGTGTCATCATCATCATCATCATCAGCCCACACTAGTCCACTGCTGGACATAGGCCTCTCCAATTGCACGCCACTCTGCACGATCCACGGCTACTCTCATCCAGCTCCTGCCAGCAACCTTGCGAAGATCGTCACTCCATCTAGTCTGAGGGCGTCCCACACTACGCTTGCCGACACGCGGTCTCCACTCAAGAACTCGTTTACCCCAGCGGTTATCGGTTCTGCGACAAATATGGCCGGCCCACTGCCACTTCAGCTTGCTTATTCGATGGGCTATGTCGATGACTTTAGTTTTCTGTCGGATTACCTCATTTCGGATCCGATCCCTCAGAGAAACTCCGAGCATAGCCCTTTCCATAGCTCGCTGGGCGACTTTAAATCTGTGGACCAGCCCTATCGTTAGTGTCCACGTTTCGGCTCCGTATGTCATGACGGGTAGGACGCACTGATTAAAAACTTTCGTCTTAAGACTTTGTGGAATGGGCGACGTAAATACTCGACGTAATTTCCCATATGCTGCCCAGCCTAGCTGTATTCTTCTACTGGCCTCTCTCTCGAAGTTGTTTCTGCCCAACTGCAAAATTTGCCCAAGGTAGACATATTCCTTAACAACCTCGAGATCACTGCCTTGCACTGAAATGGGTTCCGGAATGATGTGGTCGTTGAACATAACCTTGGTTTTGTCCAGGTTCATCCGCAGACCGATGCGTTGAGAAGAATCAGCAAGGCCGTTCAGCATGGATTGTAGATCCTGCAACGTTTCGGCCACGATGACGATGTCGTCCGCAAATCGCAAGTGTGAGATGTATTCACCGTTGATGTTGATGCCTTGTCCTTTCCAGTCCAGCATTTTAAACACATCCTCCAAGGCATTTGTGAACAATTTGGGGGATATAACATCCCCTTGTCTCACACCTCGATGTAAGGGGATATGTTTAGTCTGCTGGTTCTGTACTTGGACGGCCATTGTGGCTGCATTGTAGAGACACCTCAACACTTGGATATATCGCCAGTCGACTTGGCATCGCTGCAGGGATTCTAGAACAGCCCAGGTCTCGACAGAGTCAAACGCCTTCTCATAGTCCACAAATGCTAAGCACAGGGGTCGATTGTACTCTTCGGACTTCTGTATAATCTGCCGCATTGTGAAGATGTGGTCTATGGTGCCGTATCCTCCTCGAAACCCGGCCTGCTCTGGTGGTTGAAATTCGTCGAGTCTTCGCGCAAGGCGGTTTGTGATGACTCTAGAAAACAGCTTGTAGACGTGGCTTAGGAGCGAAATGGGTCGGTAGTTCTTCAATAGGGTCTTGTCTCCTTTTTTGAAGAACAACACGACAACACTCCTACTCCACGCCTCCGGAGTTCTCCCATCAAAGAGAACAGTGTTAAAGATGTGTTGGAGTTCCTTCAACACAGGTTTACCGCCTGCTTTCAGGAGCTCAGATGTAACACCGTCCTCACCAGGGGCTTTTCCGTTTTTGAGCTGTTTAAGAGCCATCTCAATTTCGCCTAGGCTGACTTCTGGCAAGTCTTCGGTAAAGTGGCGGGTCAATATGGCTCTGGAATCCTCATTTTCGGGATCAGGTTGAGATGCATGCGAGGCGTATAGCTGGCTGTAGAAGTTTTCAATTTCCGAAAGAATCTCCGGCCTCGAAGCAACGACTACGCCACTGGCCGTCGTCAACTTCGTCAAGTGGCTTCTCCCGAGAGACTGGACAAACACTTTCGATCCCCGATTTTGCTCTATCGCTCGTTCAATTGAGCGTGTATTGGAGCATCGGAGGTCGTAGCGTACTAGTTTGCCAATCTTCTTGTTGAGAGCCCTTTGTTCGGACGAAGTGACAAGTAGGTCCTCACGTCGTTTCTTCATAAGCCTAAGAGTCTCATTCGAAAACTTCGACTTCTTGCCTTTACGCTGAGTTGCGCAAAATCTCGTACCTTCCTCCCTGAGAATTCCGACCACTTTTTCGAGGGCCTGGTTTGTATCAACAGCATTTGTGGTTTCCATGGCAGCAAATCGGTTTTCCAGTTTGGTCTGGAACGATTCGGATCCCACGATGGTTTGGAGCAGGTAAGGACGGAGCCTGGACTTCATCAAGCGGACACGTTCGAGCTTAAAGTTGATATTCAGAGAGCCTCGGACAAGTCGGTGATCACTGCCGGTATTAAACCTGTTAATCACTGAGACGTCTCTGAATATATGCTTCTTATCCGTCAAGATAAAGTCGATCTCATTTTTTGTCTTATTATCGGGGCTACGCCATGTCCACTTTCTTTGGGGCTGTTTCTTGAAGAAAGAATTCATCAAGAAAAGCCCCTCTCTCTCGAGAAAGTTGACAAGCATTTGCCCCCTATAATTCCTACTGCCAAAACCAAAGGATCCTACTACCGATTCGCTGCGATTTTGTACTCCCACTTTGGCGTTGAAGTCCCCCATAACAACGTTGTAGTGGGCCTTGGTGGTGAAGTGTAAGGCCTTGGATATGTCTCCGAACATATCCTCCACTTCATCGTCAGAGTGTGTCGAGGTCGGTGCGTAAACTTGCACAACCTTGAGGCTATACCTCTCGGTTAGCTTGATAACGAGATACGCAACCCTGCTCGACACACTCGACACTTCTACAACATTCTCACAGAGGGTTTTGTGTACCAGGAACCCTACGCCACCCTGGGATAGCTGGTCTCCCTCTCGGTAGTACATAAGGTGGCCCGATTCAAGGGTTACGGTGTCCTCCCCCTCTCTTCGGACTTCGCATAGCCCAAGAATATGCCACCTTATCCGTCCGAGTTCCTCTTCCAGTTGTGCCAGGTGTTCATTTTATGTGTAGTAAAATGGTATTCTGTTTTTTTGCCATTTTACTGGGTAAAATTAATATAGAGTCACTTTAGTTTAAAGATATATTTAACTACCTATACTCTTTTCACATGTCGTTGTTTTCATATTATTTTTGTCGGTGAGATCTTGATAAAAAGCTATTTTCTTATTTTTAAAAATCATCTTACCATCTTTTTGTTTGTAAAAAGGCACATCATTGTCTGCTCTAACACGTTTAATTCTACTGTCTTGCAGAAAAGGCCCATTAGCTTTTCAGAAAAAAAAGGACCATCCTTGCTACCACCACACATCCTGTCTAATTACCTACTGAAAATCTAAAATGGTAGTAATAAACACTCAACACACCATCAGCCGCACACGGGCTGAAACCGAGCACCAGAATAGTCGAGGCGGCGCAGGCGCAGTAGCGCTGCGGTCTCTGCCGTCGGTTGACAGCGACCGCGCGCAAACACGCGTTTATTATACCATAAACGCGGAGCGTAGCGCAGTGTGTGGGTGGTCCTTTATTCAGATATCGGGATTTACATGGAACGATGACTGCAACGCCATCTGCCCTCGTTTTGCGTAGGTCATATTTACAACTCCTGGGTGATCACACTGACTACTTATTACAATGAAAGCATCGCATATAAACGTTTATTGTCTATCACTGGCTTGTTTCTTTTGTGGTAGTAGCTTTTTAAAATGTTATACACTCATTAACTATATTATTATATATCATATTAGGTTCCGTTATAGGGTTTTTATCAGCCAAACATCGTAAAGCGTACAGCGTTTTTATGAGTAAGACGCATCTAGCGAAATACATAATATTGCCTGGCACTTTGTAATACAAGGATGTTATTTATTTACTTGACATGTTAATTGTTCGATGGTACACATTTGAATGTATCTTTACGTCACTTGACCATAAACCGCTTTCTACATTTTTCAATAAACTAAAGTAACTGCATAATAGTATGTATAACTGAACAGTTATACTATACCTACTACCTACCTATATCCGCATAGGGTTTTTGCATGTGTAGAACATAATACCATCATCATCATCATCGTCATTTCAGCCACTGCTGAACATAGGCCTCCCCCAGTGACTTTCAGATTGGCTGGTTGGAAGCAGCCGTTTTTTTTCCACTGTTATTTAAATGAAAGATGTTATTGGGTACCCTTAGAGCATATCAGTAAGTCAGTTTTTAAATTCTGAATCTCTTTAGTACTTATTGCCGACGGTAATTCCCGAACTTATAGCATTAAAAAAATAAAAATACTACTTGCGCATACGACTGCACGATTATTTTCTGGACTATCGCCTTGTGTAAATCCTTTCCATGGCTGTGAACACCGCGACATAAATAGGTAGACGGATATGAGTGTTTAGTTTTGGTGTTACGGAGGAATGCTATGTACGGTTGTTTTGTCTTTCACTTACATCGATTTGTGGACGTATGTTTGAATTAGTCAACAGATCTCTTTTATTTGACTAGTTTACGTTTTAAATGTTTTTATAAACAACACTCTTTGATCGCATTGTTTTCGTCATCAGTGTGATTTGGTCTTATTTTTTGATCGAACGACAAACAGTCCTTTTCCTGTTCTTTAAATGGTGTAATTAGCCTTTAGAAATTCTATAAAGTATTTTCGTAATTCTCATAATTTAGTGAAAATATCTTATTCTTTTTTCTCTATATCTGTCCCTCTCTCCTGACTCAGGTTTATCATGTTATTTTTAGATAAGATAAGATAAGATAATTTTTATTTGCATAAGAACACGGTATTAACAGGTGTTATACATACAGAATTACGCAAATACAGTGTAAAATAATATAAGTTAAATAACATTGCAAATATGTGATGGAAAATAATTCACTAAAAATATAATTTCAAATATGTCAAATATGTCTCTATGTTTACTCATTGATATTTGCAACACCACATTTATTTCATTTTTAACTTATCCTAGGTACATTTCTGTATTTTTATTTGTCTCTCTGCATTAAAATCTCGAATAATCACGGTATGACAGACAAAAATGAGAAAAATCACAAATAAGAGAAGACAGGATGGAATAGATTATTTTAGAATTTAGTTGTTGAAACTAAACGACAGACACTTGAGATTAGGGGTCCTAAATATCGCCTTTCTACGCGCAGTATCAATCTGCTTTACGAGTGGACGCTCATTGCCGGTAGCGATTTGAATACAACCTATCGATAACACTCCAAAATCTATAAACTGTGTCATAGTTGAAATAAACCAGCCTTTACACTTTGTAAACGCTGGTGGCATGGGGATAAACACAACTTATTATAACACATACCTTATTTTGATCGTATTGATAATCTAATAACGTTAGTTATTAGATTTGGCTTGTAAGTGAACCTTTTTTAGAAAGCAGTTGAAAAATTATATTTATGGAAAGAAACTAAGCAATTGAATCGTAATGAACCTTCACCTTCTAGCAAGCAGTCCTCCAGACGTCAGATGCAGTGCAAGGGCAACTAAATAAAATCGGTGAGCAAGTATTGGATGCTGACATGATAGCCCAAGATAGGTCGAAGTGGAAGTGAAGGGGGTTGATTACAAAATGGTCGAAGAAGGCTATACTAATACTGATGACTTCATGATCTAAAATTTAATCTGAATGATAAGAGGTCAAAATTAATTGTATGTTTTGGAAACATATTAAGAAAAGAGGTAAAACCCTGACGATATCGGCATAACGACGCCGTTAAAGGATTTGAAACCAATGAGGTGTGCCTGCTCTTCCTAGGCTATCCTTCGTTAACCCGCGACCTTTATTCACACTGAACCAAGTCGGCATCCTGTCACACTAACGAGCTCAACAAAAACCAATATAGACCTAAGACCCTGAAGATACGACCTTATACTTATGCCCAGAGGATCCGAGCTGCTTGCGTCGTAAACATCTCGAAAGTTTATGGTAACAATTAAGCAAGTTTTATGTTTTTATTGTGGTGGTCGCCATCTTTGTCAACTTCTGGGAATGGACGGTGTCATTAAGGGTTGTAAACGACGACAGAGTCGTAACTAGGGCCATAATGAGCCGACGTTTACGACGTCAAACTATGCTATAGCTGATGTCTGTATCGAGGCTCCTGTTAAGGCTATTGAGGCTGAGCAACAGTGTTGTGATCGCTGACACTGTATATTGATTACATATTATAGAAAGCTTCGAAACTGTTATGAGTACATATTATTACCTTATTTGAGGTCACCTGCCTGGTGAAGCTGCTTCAACAAACAGATGTGTTTTTCTGCATTCAACAAGTCATATGGGATAAAGTTTAGTTTGACTCAAGCCAGAATTTCTTTGATTGGATGAGCGGCAACATATTGTATATATGGAATACGACTTAAAAATATTTGTGCAATACTAAGTGGAAAAAATATCGCAAACACATCTGTCTGGTAGATTAGAGATATTTTTTTTGTAAGGTAACGTCAATCATCAACGTCGCTAGATTGTCAAATAGTTTGAATGAAGTAGTTGCGTCGTCTCCTAAAAATTGGTCTGTGTGCTACAAGGAATATTTATATTTGGTTTTAGTGAAGAAAGATTGGGATGTTTTTCTTATTCGAAAGTTAGGAGGTGCAATGGGCAATGGCTAATGCTTCGGTCCACCACACATTGAAAGAATAACGCATAGAAAATAAATTACTCTTAATTTATTTATTGTTTATTTATTTATTACAGGAAAACCAGGGTTTATACAATAATAAAATAATCAGAATAGCATCTATTAAACCACATAAAGGTAAGAGATAATTAGTTCATCACAAATATTCTAGTGCGTTATAACTTATTAATTCAATTAGTGTTACTAGTGTGTCCCAAGACACTGAAAAATAAAAGTAAAGCTCGTCAATTCCCAAAATTAATGAGCTTAACTTAAAATACCCGTATTTAGTAACCAAGTAGTCATTCTCTTGAGTTATCTACTTCTTAAATACATACAGCAACAAAGTAAAAATTAAATGGCCTCTTGCAGAAAATTGCTAAAGAAAGTCATTGTTCCTCTGAAATATAGCTCCCTCAAGTATTAAATACGCATTTAAATCAAAAGCAGTATCATCGGCACAGTACGGCACCCAAGGCAGTGCTATCGGATTACAGACATGTTGACGTGCGTAGGCGCATCTTATATACTTGCACTTCTATTACACTTGCATTTTGAATCCTACTGCTACAGTAATAAATATAATTTTTGAATGACGTGAAAAACGTTATAAAACAATTTTTGAATTACAATTCTAGTTTTTACAATTTAAATTCAGCTTTAACTTCGTAATTTAGAGTTTAGTTTTGCTTGCATTTTAGGAACATGTCTTGCGTTAAGATGCCGAGTGATACGACTTTGCGTCTTACTTAGGCTTTGTGCTTATAGAGTTACAGTTCATTTTGGCTTGTTCAAGTGTACTTATCGACGCGTAAAATAGCGCGTTTTGCGCATTCGTCAGACGTCCCCGGTAGGCGCACATGATGACTATTCCATAAAAGCGCTTTGTTTTGTTGGAACACTGAGCACAGTAATGCATTTCCTAATAAAGGTACAATACACTGTACAAACTGTATCTCTTATTTTCTTTAGGATAAACAAGCCTTAGCATTTGATAAATTTATTTTTCAAGTTGCAGCAAACTTACGATAAGCCAACTCTGGAATACTCCGGATGCAAGTAAATTCCGCACGGTGCGAATAAAACTATATTTTTTTTAAATCACAACCATCAATTTGTGTCAATTTTCCATGATTAAAGACCCAGTTCTAAAACTATAGAATTATTGTTTTTGTGCCATTATGACTCGGTAAAAAAAAGTTTTTGCGAGTACTAATAACTAAAATGGAGAACTGAAAGACACAATTTCAGGAAGTTAGAGCTCAAGCAAGTTTAAAACAAGCAACCATAATCTCGAAAAAGGTGTATTTTCACATACAACCCTCATCGGCTTCAGGTAGTTAGAATTGAAGCAATCATCACTACTTTCCTACTTCTAAAAGGAAGTTAACTAATGACTTAGAAACTTACAAGTTACGTCCGCTTATTTAGCCGAAACATAATTTATTATGATATCATAGACAAGTTTATTAAAAACCAAATTTTACATTATCAACGCTGGCTATTTGAAAATTCCAAAATAGTTCTCTTATTAAGCACCACAACCCATACTATTTTGCCAGTGACGTCACTCGCCCTATCCAGTCAAATGCCTTAGGCGGCCAAAAGCCCCGGGCTGACGTCACTGCCCCATCGAAGTGTCATGTGCAAATGTGGGGAAACAATGCGATCACTAATTCATGAACCAATTGTTGGAGACATGTCATGATTTTCGACTTGCTAGAGAGACTACGTTTTTCATTAAATGATATCAATAGAGTGATGACATGTCATGATTTTCGACTGGCTAGAGGGACTTAACGTTTTTTACTAAAATGATATCAATGGAGTGCTTGTTTTGAGCCTAGCTATGAGCTCTTAAAACAGTAACTTAATACTTCTCTTATGTTTTTTTTTCTGTATAGAGCTTGATGTTAAAAAAAACAACACGGCTTAGTGAAGGCTTAGCTTAGAATAATGACACTCTGTTAGTAATTTTATTTTTTTTCTACTGAACCGTTTTTTTAAATCTTTATTTATTTATTCGTAAAACAAATGACGATACGAATACGATACAAATGATTAGGTCGGGCCACTTTTATCGTAAATAAATGACATACTACAAAAAGTAAAATGTATGTTTACTTGGCGCGCTAAGCTTGTTATATGAGGGTTCACGAGGTAATGTCTATGTAAAATTTTACCATTTATAAACTAAAAAATGTGGAAATGCATTTAAAATGAAGTATTTCTTTGAGTCAAATCATTTAAGCAATTATTTCAGAAATGGATGCAATTTTTATAATTAATTGATTGTTTAATCAGACTAGATTCTAAATTAAAAAGTTTGAAATAAATAAAGATTAAAAAGAACGGTTCAGAGAAGCACAAATCAGTTAATGTCATAGTAATTCGATTTCCAAATAAGACACATCCTATAATCGTAATTTAACAGGATATTGCTACTAAAAACAGCTTTAATGATCCATAAAAGGATGGCTCGATTTCTAATTGATCTTTACAGTGTCAAAATCGATCGGATCATGCGATTGATTTAGAATCGAGTCACGAAGCAGAAATCGTGTGAATCGGTTATGTTTGGACAACTTTTACTGACCTCTGATTACCTATACTTGATGAGGTACTGGCATGTCAACGGATACGTTTGTATTAGATTTTTAATTGATTTTTTGTTGATAACCATAAAATTAGAAAGCGGGCTGAATTTTACAATGAGATATTACATAAATGTTCGCGAATCTCGCAAATAATTAATTTAAAACTATGAAGAGATAGATGCCGTTAGCTAAATGCTGTACGCCCACGTACATAATTGAACAGAATTAATGAATTTTACCTGCACTAGTTTATCATAAGGGAATTCACGTTTAGGTGACACTAAATAAGTAGACGTGGTTTATAATGTCCTGGTTCTCCGTGTAAGGTTTACCAAGATCTCAATCGTTTGTAATTTTATAACTATATAAACTTAAAATAAATCATGAACAGGATAATGCTAAGAAGGAGATTATTTACAAACAATTCTTCGTCATATTATGATTTTACATCTCAGGGATCTTTTGTAAATTCAAAAGTGTGAACTTAAAACATGAGTGAAAGAGATTGAATCTTTTAGTTAGTCTGACATTACCTGAGTCAGCTCCAAACTCTACTAGTAAAAGCATCAAAATATAGATTTCCTGCTACAAATATCCGTATAGAACCTATACGGGCGTTTTTACTATAAAACGGTTACAGATCAAGGCATAATAAACACACTTTATACGAAAAACAAAACACCTATTGTTAAAACTTTGAAGATAGAAATTAAGAAACTTGTGTTACACTCTTTATTTAAAGTGGTAGCTTTATTTTACTTTGCATGACAATTGTTAACAACGATCTTTCGTAATAGACTTTTCACCCAAAGCAATCAGCCGAACTGTCAACTGTCATTCGTGACGACATGACACCGGAAACGTGGAAAGTGAAAAAAAATCTACCCAATGCGAGCATTCGCCGGAAGTTGCCTACCCCAGGCATCAATCAAGCGAAGGCTGTCGTGAATGCTTCGATTAAAACTTTTTATGAGCTTCAAAGATGGCGGCAATGTACTTTTTAGATTAAGCTCCGATAGCGCGATAGTGGCACGTGATTATATTTATGACAGATGAGATAAAACGTTTACATCACATCTTTTTTAACTTCTAAAGTAGGCAACTTGTTTTAATAGTCATTGAATATTACATTAACCATAAACCTACCACTGAGAATAAATAAATCATAGAATAATCATCAAAATTATCATACGAGTATCATCACATTCATCATACGTCGCAGGGCATTAATTCTAAGGTATTTCGTCTCCATAGATTTCGACATCAGGTTAATAGACGACATGCAATAATCCAATCAATAATCTATTTTGGATACAAATGTTTAATGTCTAGCTCCAAACTTATAAACTTATATGGCGACTTAATAACGGATAAAAATTACTTAGTACAAACTTTCATTAAATGACATGAATCACTCTTATTGTCTGAAATAATAACATGACTAAAAATCATCGTTATAAAGGTATAGATCGCAACGACGTGGATAGGTTTTAAAGTTTCCCTGCCTTGAAAGGCAAATCCAAAATATTACATTGTGCAATTTAATATTCCACAACATATTTTAAATTATGCCATACCTGTTCATAGTAAGGTTTTCCTTATAACAAAGATTAAGTGGGCTAGCTATTACATCTAATAGTTGAGTATAAAAGTTTATACACCATAAATGGAACCAACAACTTCATTAATGAAGTTTTGTGTTTTAATTTAATTTAACTATTCCTAAATCAGAATCCCCTCTAGATTAATGACACTATAACGACGGCCGTGTAGCCAATCAAAGTATAAATCCATTCGATCAAGACACAATAGCTCCGGGATAATTGCTGGATGCTACCGTTGGTTATAAATCTGCGCGGGCGCCGATAGGATTGCGTAGGACTCGGTGCCTTATAGCGAAACTTGTTGAGTGAGCGACAGAAGTGGCCGGATGATAATGAAATAGATGTGGTTAATAAAATAGATACTAGATAACGACAAAGATATAGATATTTGAATTGCAGAAGTCCTTTCAGAAGAAGTTAAGGTATGTTATCTAGAGAGATGCATGTCATGTCACACATTTTTGGGCTCTTTTTTTAGACGATTTATAAGAAACTGGTGGTTTCTTTCCACTTTTCTATGAAAACGTCGGAACCCAAAAACTACACAATACAAAAGGATTGTCTCTTTGTATAAAAAGAAAGGGGTACCCCTCAGATACTTTCGGAATGTTCATCATCATAATCAGCCCACGTCAGTCTGCTGCTTTACCTACATAATCCTCTCCTGATTGCGCACCAAATATGAGGTAGGTACCAATCCTAGTCTAAATACACTGGTTTAGGTCATGCATCATCTGTCATATTGTCAGTACCTGCACAGTTCCTATCGAGTTTGCTTACATAATTATAACCTACAAATATAATTACTTCATCAGGCTGAACGCAAGACCACCGTTAACGTCGTTTAGCTACCACACATTTGCTACGTTGCTCATAACAAACAAAGGCCAAACCAATCTTCGTAACGTCTTCAAATGTATCTACCAAAAGTTGTAATTAAAACGCAATTGACCTACTATCATTATGCACGATTTATTGACGAGCACTTATCTTCTGCAGTGATAATTCACCGCAAAGGATCTGACGGCCTCTCTGACAACCAGACCGCGACTTCCAACCAACAGCATCGCATGCGCAGCCTGAACCACCAGTATAACATAAACCCCCAAATATAGCTCACCCTCACTTATTAGGCCCACTTTAAAAACCGCGAGAGGGGAGGTGAAGTTCAAGTTACATTGGTTGTGTGTTGCGTAAATGTTGTATAAGTAAGCGAATGTTTTGCCCGTCATTTAGTACAATAGTGATTACAAGACATCCAGTAGATGACTGCGTCTGTATACATGGCGAAATGTTTCGATTAGTTTTGACCACAAGTTAGGACACTTTAAACCTTAAAATGCTAACATTTAGGTTTAAAATGTAAAAAGTTTACCTTTGATCCTGTCGTCTCTATGCATTATTTTGTCAAGCCAAGTGGCAACTTTGAGACAGGTTGCTATTTGCGAAGATGATTGAGCTGTTAGGAAACCAGGTTCCACCAAGCTCAGATGTCAAGGATGTAATTGGCCTATCAGTTTGCAAATTGATTTAAATCGCAAAGGTCATAGTTAGCTAATGTAAATATAAAACAAATAATAAGAAGTTAATTGCTCGGTTAATTTAGTAAGACATTTAATTTTGTTAATCCTTGCCTTTTTAACTGCCACTGAAAGAAGATTCACGTTTTGTTGGAATATTAATTATCTTGCCATGTTTGTTTTATTGTGTAAAGGGTGTCATTATCAATATAGATACATTTTTTATACTTTTTGAATTAGATTTTGTATTCGACCAACAAAATATATTTTTGTCTCCCTAGTATGTCATTATAATTATTAAGAAGCTGGTAATTTTTTACTTTTTTTTAGATTGTAATTCCAACCATCACACTATATTTTTGTTTTTGCTAAACATAATTTCAAGAATTGTTTAATCAAAACCGTCCACTTACATTAAAAACTCCCAAAAAGGAGCAAACTTCTCCAATTTACGTCAAAGATTTCCATAACCTCCTAAAACGATGACTGGCAATCTTTCAACGAGGGTGAAAAAAAAGTGGGAAAATTTCCTCTTGAGATATCAATTTGGGAGAAATTACAGGCTAATCTGTCACATTGAATAGCCTGGGGAAGTAATCCTGTCTCCCCTGTTTCTGTGTTTTTTGTACTTTTTTCCCGGAAAAGATACCGAAGGGGAGAGACAAGTGATGTCGACAATCTTGTTAATACTTAAATTTCCTGTTAAGCTGCAATCATGTTGTTTTAATGTTACCTGTTGCTTTTTAATTTGCTGTGCTGTGATAAGCACAAGTGTTTTAAATAAGTAAGTAATAATAAATTGATGCGACGGAGTTACTTTAAATGTGACTTAAAGTTCTTTCCTAAATAAAGACTTGTGAGTACTATTCGAGAAGTATTTATTTAAGGCTAGTGATAGAGGGTTGGACAGCTTGAAATAAAGAAACAATCTGAAGCATAACCAACATCACAATCAAAATGTTGCAGTCAAAAAAATAATGCAGTCATTAAAACGCCAGGAGTTTTCTAGTTGACCCTACCCTACTATATCTAGTCACGAAATTCTGTCTATTTTACACCCAGTGCTAGGGTGTAAAATAGACATTATTTTACAAAGGAAAATTATAGTATTTTGCCTTCCGATAGCCTGCAATCTATGTAATCAACTGTAAAAATACAAATTAGCTAAAAATAGATAACGCAAATACATATAGCGATAATTCAGATACACATTATATCCTACGTCAAATGTTACGCGTATAGAGATATTTTCTTTGTGCCCACGTCCCATAATGCCACTTTATATCAAAATGGAAAGGTGAAAAGGGCTGTTGAAAAAGACAAAGTGACGCGCGCCCCGCGTCCCGCGCCAAAATCTTTTATCGCTTCTCCGTGGGGACTGCTGCCTATCTTTACATAGATAAAAAAAAACCAGCCACTTCACAAAAAAAAACACATAATAGAGTTTGATATAATCTAGTAGAACAATAGTGTGTGCATTGACTTATATATTACTTCGTAAGGATAGGGCGGACCACACTTCTGGGTGTTGGAACTAAAATGACCCGAAAATGACCCGACCGAGGCCGATGTGACGTAGTCAGTTGTCGGCGGTCATCGGGATCAGACATTTGTATGAAAAAATAAAAATGCCTAGATGTTCACTGAAAGGTTGCTTAAATTACGACAGAAAGGTCATTAAAACAAATTCTAATATTACTTCTCACCAATAAGCCGCATATTTGATAAGCACTAAACTTATTTACACTATTTAAACAATTTTCTAACTTCTTTGTCAATTTTACGAAGCAACGCCATATTTACCGTGCAAAACCGATACAACTTTGTAGCGGCGTGCATTAGTGCTCACAGTGCACTGAGTGCAGTCCAGTACATGCGATGTAATATAAATATTTTATTTTATGATGATTTATTAAATACTTATTTTAAGTTTACGTGATAAATAAAGCACTATGAGTCAAAAATTGAAAACATGTCAAGAATAACAAAAGGCAAAAGTTAAAAAAAAATGTTTTATACGAAGGACAGTGAAATGTAATAATAAAAAATATTAATTATCTGATATAGTTTTTTTAGAAAAGTAGTAAGTTATGATTCCGTATATAAAAATAAATTGTATCCACAAACACCCAATTATCTAGCCCCAAACTAAGCAAATGTTGTGATATTGCGACTAGATACAGATAATAAACACACTTAAATACATTTATAAACTACTTAAATAGGTACATTTATAAACATCCGTGACTTATGTGCAAATGCTCGTGCTCATCACACTAACATTTGCCCCTCGCGGGATTCGAACCCGCAACCGCCAGGCATTGTAGTCCGGGGCGCGAACTACTACACCAGACGGTTGTCGATGTAACCTCATATAAACTCATAGAGAAAATTTGGGGACCACCACTACCGCGTGCTGCTGAATTCGTGGCGCGTTCGCCAGATCTGGACCTATCCTTACAGAGTCAATAAGTTTATTTATGCCTTAAAGCAGGTAAGATCTGTAACAAAAACTGCAATTGCTACCTATCATGCATTGTAGGTTCTAAATTACGCTACAGTTTACTGATGTGGGGCAATAGCACTAATATAAATAGAGCTTTTATTGCCCAAAAAAGATGCATAAGAGCAATATGCTGTGTAATGCGGTGCAATTACTAACATTGACGTCCTTGTATATATTTGAAACATGTGTATTTGTAATGCAAATTATGCATATTTTTTATAGGGCATTTGACATTTATCCACGGAACACAAGAAATCAAAATATTCTGGTACTACTAAAATCTACAATAACAATGCAGTATAAAAAAAGCTGCATGACAATGAGTAGAAAAAATCTTCAATAATATGGGTATATTTTGGTAACTAATGAATTCAAAACATTGAATAGTAATCAATTGAAAACAAAACTGAATAAGTGGCTAATCTCACATACCATAAAGGAGTTGTTTTTAAATAATAAATTTAATTTCAACATAATTATGATATGACTGACATCTATGTAATTTAATTTAATGCAATTTTAGACTCAATTTTATATTTAATTTTAGTTCAATTTTATATTTAATTTGCATGCCTCGTTTTGGCTAAACATGCTTGGCACGTTCATTGTAAAACACCTATCGGACCGTGTTTAAGCATATAAAGATTATTTTATTTTACTTTAATTTATGTTGACGTATTTAATTTGAAAAAACAAAAAGTTATATTTGCTCTGATACTACTTTAAATATAACATCTGTGCAATAGAAACTTTTTTCTTAGTTCCTCTTTCGTTATAAGCCGCTCTTACAAGGCTACTTAGGGGTAATTTTGTGGTTACTCTATGATGCTATTTGACAGTTGACATCAAAGTCTAACAGATGGGGTTAGTGTGTCATGTATGGAGGAAATGCAAGGCGATTTGTTCTGTCAGCCGTATCTTTACTTTTTACATCAATGAGTGTGTGTTATTGTTTAGAACCTGATATAACCATATGCGAAATTGAAACAAAAAAAAATCGAGCCTGTTCGCAACTTTTTTGTTTGATTGTAGAACGAACCGACGCAATCTGTTGATCCCCACGACTGCAGGCTTCCCTAGTGTGAGCTCCAAAGCTATTTCATTCTCTAATCAAATTGTATTTTCTACTTTTATCCCTGTTGTTTGTTAATATAATGCAAATTTTAAGTAAAGTGTTCAAAAATATTTCTATTCATGTAAGCCTTGAGTGACTGTAAAAAAATTTTGACTATTTTTTTATTTAAATGAGGTTTTAAACTCTAAGCATAGCGATTGTAGGTTAAACATATCTAAAATAAAATAACAGGGCATTTAAATAAGTCACGTGTATTAAGATTATCCTAAATAAAGGCGTATAATATGAACGATGCTGCTTCTAAAAAGTTATTAAAGTAACACTACGGTTCAGTATTAACAAAGAATGTGAAGTGAATCTTATAAATAGGCTAGTTGACACCACCAATCAATTGACATACTTTTTATGAGCTGTCAAAACAGATTCTTCCTTATAATTTGTATGGCGATATCGGATTATGACGTCACTATCCGATAAACTCAACTGCCTTACTTTTTTTACGATTTTAAAGCAATCAATAATCAGTTTGCTTCTTAAATGAAATTGTACTGTGTTATTAGGCCTAAAATAAAGTGTCTGTTTTAATAAATGATGCCTTAGAATTATTTATGAATGAGGTCAACATCCCTATTCAGGAGATTTTAGGTTCAAGATATCAAATAGACAGACGATAACAACGTTATTAAAAAAAAATATATCTAAAAAATATAAATCAGTACTAAATGTCAGATCCACCCGAGACGATTTGTATGGAAAAGTGAAAAAAGAGGTTTCAATCTTTACCCCATAGTAAAAGTTTTTTATTTGAGTACCAAACTCAACATTAAAAGGTCACGTTTGGTTGTAGATTGCAATCTGTACCGTTTGTTATAAGGAACCTGGCTTTTCTTTTTACTCCTTGTCACACACCCTAAAGAATCGAGAGGACAGTGTAATTGGCTCATTGTTTCACGTACCGATCGGCTTTTGGCGGGTTTTTTCTTTGCCGCTCCGATGCTCTTTTGTTTTGCGCTGTATTTTTTTTTCTGTCCGCCCCTCGGAGGCGATTAGTCTTTTGGCCGATTTCCGTGTCTCTTTTTATTAATTGGAGCTTCGCAATTTCGTACTTGCCCTTTTTTAAAGAAACAATCTTGTTTTGTTTCATTTTATTTTACTTGAGGCTGGTTGTGAACAAAACTACTAGACACCGTGTTTTTCTTTTTTTAATAGTTTTTTTACACAGTTTTTGTCACATTTCAATGACGTAAATATATCTATAGCGCCAGATTATGCACCATTCGGAAATACGTACATTTTTCATTGTAAACTGTTACGAGATACTAAACAAAGACTCAAACTATCATTCAGAACATTTAAAAATGTTTGATTTAAAACTTAACTGAGAATTCGTTTATCCACTTTTAATTCGATAAATTATACCCTTTGACTTCCACTGTGAAGTAAAAAGCAGAAGTCAAAACATCACCAAAATTAAAGTGCTTATTGCGTTCGATCTTTAAACAAACCGTATTAACGATAAACCGTTCCATTGTACTTTAGGCTCGTAAACGTCATAATGCTGTAAAATAATAAATACCTCGTGAGATCCACGTCGTAAGGAGATTAAAAAGGCTATATATGAACTTGTGAAGTTTGGCGTACTAATGCCATGACAAAGATACACCGGTGTCACGGGGAATAATTTATAAGGATGTGATAGGCTTCCTTAGATTTTAATTCAGAGCTCATGACAAAAAAATATGTGAAGTTACAGCTCCCGTGAGGTTTTAGTACGAGCATAACATTAATATGAATGAAACAGTTTGAATATAAAACATATTATACATACCTACTATAACATACAGGAATATATATCTTCTTCCTATCGCTAATAAAGTACGCTCATTGGTCAATATGCTTCCAACTGGCCAATCTGGAAGTCACTGGGGAGGCCTAGGTATGTTCAGCAGTGGATGACCTACGGCTTAAATGATGATGATGATTATGATTGGTTTTTATTTCATTGGTTAATGAAATACTCTTAAATTCTCACAACATGTAGTAACAAATAGGATGTGGACACCAATCATAAATAATTCTAAGACATCCTTTATTAAATCAGACACCTTATTTTAGGCCCGATAACCCGGTACGTCCGTCCTACCCGTCATGACATACGGAGCCGAAACGTGGACACTCACGATAGGGCTGGTCCACAGATTTAAAGTCGCTCGGCGAGCTATGGAAAGGGCTATGCTCGGAGTTTCTCTGAGGGATCGGATCCGAAATGAGGTAATCCGACAGAAAACTAAAGTCATCGACATAGCCCATCGAATAAGTAAGCTGAAGTGGCAGTGGGCCGGCCATATTTGTCGCAGAACCGATAACCGCTGGGGTAAACGAGTTCTTGAGTGGAGACCGCGTGTCGGCAAGCGTAGTGTGGGACGCCCTCAGACTAGATGGAGTGACGATCTTCGCAAGGTTTCTGGCAGGAGCTGGATGAGAGTAGCCGTGGATCGTGCAGAGTGGCGTGCAATTGGAGAGGCTTATGTCCAGCAGTGGACTAGTGTGGGCTGATGATGATGATGATGAACCCGGTACATTATCATTTATTCGAAGAATCAGATTTTTGTTTGCTTCAAAATCAATAAAAGTTAGGCAGTTGAGTCTAGTAAACAATGACGTCATAGTTTGCTATCGCCATACAAATCTTAAGGCAGAGATGCTGCGTTTTGACAGCTCATAAAAGTATGTCAATTGATTGGTGGTTACAACTAGCCTATTAGATTAATATAGAGCCAAAAACTTAGTAAACAGTAACTCAATCCTTCTAGGCTGGTTTCAAATTTATGTCACTACTATGATAGATTAAAATTAATATGTTTTGTTTTGAATTAAATCAAAGATATTTAGAACTAGCTTCACCCGCAGCACAGCAACAAAATGGTTTGATAAAATTAAACTTGAATAGGTACCTAAAGCAGCACAAATGGGACCCCGTCTGTTTTAAGAGCAAGATAATAATAGACCAATTATTCCTATTCTCAGACAATAAGCCGTCTCAAAAATTTTCTTAAATAGGGGTATTCTGTTTGCAATTTCACGTAAGCAAATTAAGGGAACCCCTAAAGCTGGGGAAATGCCCTGATTCTGCCAGAATGTTACCCTTGTAACGCACGCCAAATCGCTATAATCCCTCTAATTCCAAATGTCAACTGAGAGGTCTTAGTTCAGAGGTATGGGAGTAAGGACTTAGTCATGAGAAGAGCGTTTTATATGCACACCAGAAATACACTTACAAAATAAAACTATATGCTGTAGTCCCTTATTTCTTTTTAAATTTGTTATAACATTTTAATTATTGATCTTTGTTTTCTTCTTCGGGGGTATATAAAACGTGATTTCAATTGCCAATTTTTCTGTCAAATTATATACTCAAATAAATTAAAATTTCATTCAGTTGCTTCATGAAAATATTGTTCTATTTAGATTTACATTTTTATGTACTCCTGAATGTTAAAATGAATGTCAAACGTAATAAGTACCAAATCATGTTTAACCGATGTAATCTTTCACAGAATGCACTGTTGACAAAAATATCAAGAGCATTCAAGATTACCGAATGAAATTTTGTTTTCTAAACGCTTTGATTAGCTGACGCTCTAAACAATATTTCCATTTCGCCAATAAACTTTTTAGTTCCGTTTTGTCAACATACCCGCTTCCTAACCCAAGGGCCCGTTTCCTATGATCGCTCACGCGTAAGATCATCGCTAATATTATTTAGACCTGCGGTTCCGCCCCCGGCTTGACAACTTTTAATCAGTGCGCAAACATTTGCCGAGCCTGCATATTAAGGAGCTGTGTGCAATTGAGTTAGGGCAGTCACGCATCGCTGCGTCCACGATTGGCCAGCCAGTGTCGCATAGCTACAATATTGCATACAACCCCTTAGTTGGTATTTGAACAATTATCGATTTCGTTTGTTTTCGGTTTGGGCACGCTAATTCTGAGCATATTTCTGGGGCTAATCTAATTTTGAGTGGCTGCATGCCTATGCTTTGTTTTGCTGACTGCTTTCGCAATCTATTGAAATGGATATTGCAAAATGTTTGTTAAATCTTTATCTGTCTAAAATTTAGGTAGGTACTGGAATATCAAAACTCTGTTAAACACTGTTATTAGTTTCACTTATAACTATGAAATCAAATCTTGGAAGTTGAGTTTGGACAACTTCTATTTATTTTTATATTTGAAACTTTATATGTCCCTACATATTTGTAATCCGGATGACAAATACAAAAATTTGATACCTACGACCCGATGATGAAGTTACGTGGATAGCAGAACTCTCCAATGGCTACTGGTAAAACCTTCTTCATTGTAAATCATCTCAGGTCAGTCCATTGCTGGACATAAGCCTCTCTCAATGCAGTCCGATCTTCGGTTTTTGCATCAGTTGCAAGCACTTTTGCATAATTGACCGATCTCCTTGTCGAAGGGCGCTCTACGCTGCGCTTGCTTCACTCATGCAAACATCTACCCTATCTTTTATTGGTTCTTTGGTAAATGTGACAAGCCCGTTGCCACGTCATAAACCTTCGTGTTTGTCTTATTTGATTCTGTTTAACGAGTCCCATGGTACACCTACGGTAAGTTTAATAGTTTTGAAACTATGTAAGGTAGCAAGGAATGTAGGGGAGGGCGGGGTTGGTTCTAACAGGGGTAAGAATTAACAAGCTAATAACCACCAAACTTAAAGTGTTACGGTTGTGGCACTCAGTTTAGAGGGTCTGTATACGTCGACAAACAAGTCGCGACTCACCAGTTCCCAGCCGGCCGTCGCTTGGAAGAGTTGTGTGCGGCGACCGCAAATTGACAGGTAAACGAACTTTTTGTGTTGTGCAATAATTTGACTCAAGACTTAGTTATTTACGTAATCAAATTAAGTTTTGTCCTAAATTGAACTTTGTTTATTGATGATGATACTGTGTTATCTATTTGAAGTAATTCCTTTTAGATCATTTTAAAAAAAAAATGATGTAAAAAAAGTGTCTTTGGGGCTAAAAGTAACAAATTAAGTGGGGTAAATATTAACTTGTTAATACCTACCCCCGTCATGGGGCAGGTATTAACAAATATTTAACTTGTGCTTACGAACGAAGTGCTTATTTAGTTTTTTTTTTACAGAATGAGGAACTACAAAAGAAAGAGTACAAGAGGATCCACTTCACAAGAGGTCTATGAAATGGCAGCGAAAGAAGTTATGGAGCAAAATAAAAAATACAGAGATGTAGCTGCTCAATATGATATTTGTCATGTGACTCTGTTCAAATACGTTAAGAACCAAAAAAGTGGTGCACCTGTTGAAGTGGGGTATAAAAAGAACCGTTTGGTTTTTAATCCGGAACAAGAAGCTATGATAGCTGAATATTTAATAAAATGTGCTAATATCTATTTTGGACTATTGCCTGATGACGTCAGAAAACTTGCGTATGAGCTTGCCATTCATTTTGAGATTGACAATATACCTGAGTCTTGGAAAAGAGACGGAAAGGCCGGCAAAGATTGGTTTACGGCTTTCATGAAGCGAAACACGGTATTGTCTATTCGGAGTCCGGAGGCAACTAGCTTAAGCAGGGCAACATCTTTTAACCGTGTGAATGTACACTCTTTTTTCGTAAAATACCAGGAAGTGCTCCAAAGATACAAATTTCCTCCGAATAGAATTTGGAACGTAGACGAAACGGGAGTCACAACGGTCCAAAAGCCAAAAAAAGTAATAGCTCAACGAGGTTCTAAGCAGGTTGGGGCAGTCACATCCGCAGAAAGGGGTACACTCGTTACAATTGCGGGAGCGGTAAATGCGATTGGTAATTTTATACCATGTATGTTCGTTTTTCCACGGATTAGATACAGTGACTTATTTGTTCAAAACGGGCCGCCTGAATGTATAGGTACAGGAAACAGTTCAGGATGGATGTCAGAAAAAGAGTTTTCTAAATTTTTGGATCACTTTATAAAACATGTGAAACCATCAGAACATGATCCAGTTTTATTGTTGTTAGACAATCATTATTCGCATGTCAATGTGGAAGTGGTCAGTAAGGCAAAAGATAATCACATAGTTCTATTATCATTCCCTCCACATTGTTCGCACAATCTTCAACCTCTGGATGTCGGGGTGTATGGACCGCTGAAAAATTACATCAGTCGACAGCAAACTAACTGGATGATTAATCATCCTGGAAAAACCATGACAATTCACGATCTCCCTGGAATTGTTAAAGAAGCATTTCCTTTGGCATTCAGTCAGAATAATATAATAAATTCTTTCAAGAAGGCTGGTATTTGGCCATGTAACGAAGACGTTTTTCAAGACTGCGATTTTGCGCCGTCATTTGTTACCGATCGCCCCAATCCAAATAGCGATTTAGAAACAGCGAGACCTCAATCAGCTCAACTTCAAACACTTTCGATAGGAAATCAAGAATCAAATATTGGTGACACTGTAGAACATGAAGAAGAGGTTTCGTTAAATATAGATTTTTCATTAATCCCTGAAATTATAAACGACATGCCCAATATTGATATAAGTATATCGGAGGTTATAGACCAGATGTCACAAGAAACATTAAATAAACCAGGACCATCCAACGAACCAGGACCGTCAAACCCAAAGCTTAAAGGCAACTTTAACTTAGAATCGGTGAGACCGCTTCCTAAAGCTGCACCACGAGTTCCGTCAAAACGAAAGCGTTTAGGGAAGTCGTCTATACTTACTGATACTCCTGAAAAACTGGCTTTAGAGAAACAAGCCAAATTAAAAGAAACGAAAAAGAAGAAAACTAGCCAGGTAACAACGATTCGTAAAGATAAAGGGAAAGGAAAAGGAAAGGGGAAGAAAACTGGAAGAGCACAAGAAGTAGAAAAAGTAAAGAAGAAGATAATGCAAGAAGATAGTGAAGAAGAGGACGACTGCTTCTGTTTAGTTTGTGCTGAGCCTTATAAAGAAGATTTATCTGGTCTTGACTGGATCCAATGTGTTTCATGTAAAAAATGGGCTCATATTACCTGCGTTAGAGGTGACACTAATAGTTACACATGCCTTAATTGTTTCTCGGATGATGATTACGATGAATATTCATCATAATTATCCCCAGAAAATATTTGCTGAATTTTTCCTTATTGTTTTTCTTTTAAATTGTATACAACTGTTGATTTTGCCTGTTTAAAGTACAAATTAGACTAAACTTGAACTAAGTTCCTATTAATTAAGGTACCTTTATCGTAGTCTTTATATTATATTACATTAAAAGTGTTTAATTAATATTTAGATACTCAAAGACTTAAAAATGTGATAATTATTATAAGTGGTAACTAAAAACCTCATAGATGTATAAAAAAGTACAACTTTATATCAATACTTACCTTAGAAAAAAAATATTGTTTAAACCTCAATTTATTAAAATATTTTCATTAAAAAGTGGAATTTTATTATTATTTTTTGCTTTAGAAAGTAAATAGTTAATAATTACCCCACATGTTAATACTTACCCCCGTCCTGTTAATTCCTGCCCCCGATACGGGGTATGTATTAACAAATGACTTTTTTGTTTTTGATAACTGTAATTCTGTAAATACATATCTAATCAAATCTTTTTGTTTCTAAAATAAGAACTGAATAACTAGTCTATACTATCATTGAATAATGAAAGTAAAAAGGTAATCGAATTTGGCAATATAAAGCAAAATATAAAAATTGTTAGTACCAGCCCCGCTCTCCCCTATGTGATATCCAAAATTATTTATTTGTATTATTGTATGTTAGTACAGTAGATTAGTATGTTCAATCTACGGAATTCAGTAAGCAAACTCGATGCATACGAACAAAAGTCATCGAAACTACACTCAAACTCCCTATTATCTTCATTTCCAATTCGAAATTGCTTAAAGGACAGCAATCACACAGTAGCGTGTATGTACCCCGTAGATTGGTATATCCCCTGGATAATTCGCTCACGTACGTACACCCCGTGTCTCGGTGCCGCAAATAGCTGATTCTCATTTGTCATTATGTTACAGTAGGTTGATTTTGGCTTTGATTGCAGGGGTAAAGTTCCATTACGTGTATCGCAATATGAGAAGGACATTTTGTTTGGACAACTGTAAGATATGGGTTTATTTATTCGAAATATTTTATTAAAGTCCTAATTTATTAATTAAGTTCCTTCTAGGAGGTGATTCTACTGCTAAAATACAGCAACATTTACTATGGGACCAATATCGAAATCGCAAAAAAAAAAACACTTTTCCTCACTAAACTGCCGAGACCGACTAACATCAGTTAGTAATGGAGAAGCGTATTTTTAGATTTCTTATACTCGATCACTTTTATAAACTAAATAGCCGCTCCATGAAAAAAAAATGCAGTGTAAATGCTAATGTATTGAGCAGTAGAAATACCTCTTCGGGGAAGTTAACCAATAAAATACGAGTTAATACAGTTTCACGTAAATACGATAACGCTAAGGTACATTCGTTTATCGTTTACAAGTGCACTGACTACTTGCAGTTCGTAAACATCACGCTCTAACAAAAACTAGGAGCGCGACGGATCGAATGCCTGTGAAAAATGACATTATTTGTGTTTGAACACGTCGCGTCGCCGTGTCGCCGCGCGGTGCCGCACGTACGCGGTGCCATTACTGCGGACATGGTCGGCGGACAGTGGTCGACAAAAGCGAAACTGATTTTTTGGGTTTTTATATTTAAAAAAAAAGTTTTTTTTACTATGTTACAAAGATATATGAGATCATTAGCTATTAGTTAGCACTTTTTAAAAAAAAAACTGTTACTGTGGGGCCATCATCAAATTCGCCAAAAGAAACTTCGTCGGGTCAGCTAGCGTCTCGGTAGCTAAGTTGGAAAAGCACTCGCATGGTATGCGATGGTCGTGGGTTCGGATCCCACCTGAGGCGGACGGTTTTTTTTCAAGTATTAAAAATCATAAAAAGTTTATTGTTCTAATTATGTAACACAATCCACCTCGTTAATTATTTGAGCAGTAAGATCATCCTCTAAATAAAAGAAAGTTAAGCTTCCCACAAAGAGCGTCAAAGACCAAAATCTCCTGGTTTTGTCATCCAGCCACTCACTTCAAGCAATCTTCCTAAGGTCGTCGGTTCATCGACTTGGGGGGCTTCCTACACTACGTTTGCCAAGGCTCGGTCTCCTCTCGAGAACCGTTTAGTTACTCCACCTTTCATCGGTTCTGCGACAAATGTGGCCAGCCCACTGCTACTTAAGCTTGCTACATTTTTGGAATACAGCAAACAAAATATAATATTGACCTTAGATTTTTTTTATAACACACTATGACCGCGACCGTACTCACGTTTTCCATTGACTTTCATGTATCCCCGTAATATAAGTATGGGACAGATGATGGGACAATACCAGTTGCATCTCAAAGTTCATGAAGTGTGCAGTTGATATTAGTGTTAGTACATAAACATAAAATTACTCTTGTGGATGTTAATCTGTGGATTTACTGGTTTTTTGTACTTTATAGTGTGACCGCTTGCCCACGATTTGTCCCGAAGCATTGGTAGATAGGGTACCAAAAACAGACATGTAAAATAGCTTATTTTAGGCCTATTTACAGAAATAAATTGTGTCTTTTGGTTTTCAATAGATTAGTTCCTGAGATCTTATGACCTGACCATGCACTGTTATACAACCATATTTTTGTTTAAGCAATACCTCGCAATGGCTGATTCCGAAGCCCAAATACATCAATTATTACTACGGGATGAACATAATTAATATACTTCCCCATTTTAAACTGGAAATTAGCAGTTACGATTGAATAGGGTTTTTTTTGTGAGATTTTGATGTTTTCCTTTCGTTTGATGCCTGTACAGAATGATTAAAATTTGTTTCGTTTATTTTTAGAATATTTTTTTCCTTCAACAGTTTGGGAAACACTATGTCACGTCACGATTGCGATTGCGCGCAATTGCTACTGCGGTGGGTGATTTACTGCGCGGGAGTCGCAGAGACAATCTCAATCGAATTATATGTCGCTTAAACAACTGTATTATATAGGTTTTGCGAAATAATTTGTAACTTCGCCATTGTATCTACCTTTAACAAATATATTTGAAACATTATCATCATTTCAGCCACAGGACGTCCAGTGCTGAAATAGGCCTCCCCCAGAGACTAGGCCACAAAGAAATTCAAAAATCATTAATTAAATTAAAAATATAATATACATTGTAGAAAAAATACAATCTACTTTTGTTCATTTTCATTGTATTCAAATTAAGTAACTGCCGACTATAACGTAGACTTAAATATTTATGTTACCAAAAAACAGAAACTTTTTGATAGAATAAATGTAAAACTGCTACATTCTTGAAAGCAATTGTAAAAATAAATCTAACTCCATCTCGGAACAACATAGAAAATATTGCACGAAATTCATAACACTCATTTTAAGATTGCATAGAAAACCACGATTCTCAATAAAACCAGTGAATTTCAGTAAAAAACAAAAGCAGAATGCAATCCGCGCGAAAATTACCAACAACCAATCACCTTAGGAATGTAAGATCACAAAGGATGCGCGGGCGCACAATAACCCAACCTGTAGTTGGGCAAATTGACACGGGACCTAAGCTCACGACCGGCCAATTTGACACATGTAACATCCTACTAGATGAAAGTGGTGCTTCGTCTTTTTCTAACCATACGTGTCAAAACAGGGACAGGCAGACGCGGTGAGACAGAATTCAATTCAATTTCGAAAGCATGATACAATCGTGTACTTACACGCTACCAATATGAGAGGCGAAAATTGGCTGGAGCCATGATAGTACAACCGAAGCTATACTTAGACGTGGGACATACGGGCAGTGGGCACTGTGCTGTAACGAGAGCTATCCTTTCAAGCAACATTGTGCTTAAGTTAAAAAAAAATTGCGTAACGGTAAGTAACCGAATATTTGCAAAATCTGACAAAAATATTTTCAAGTTTCTTAAAATTTATGTAATGAATAAGGGTTACTTTCGGTTCTACTTTATTTAAACTTATATCTAAATTATTTAAAAAAATATCCTATTAATTTTGTTGTAGCATATTGTACAAATTGATCAAAGTATAAATATAGGTAACAATATTCAATTTAACAGTTAAAACGTTTTGTAATAAATTTAACTGAATTCATAAAAAAGTATGTTTTACAAAATTGTGAAATTATATTACTTTAAAAAGAATTTGTTACGCACAGTTAATTTAATTTAATTGAAAACCAATGATAATGTTTTTATTCAAACACTTGTAGATTTAGAAACCATTTTCCATTGAATTGTTTCGATCTGGCTAAATGCTCGGTAGACTGTTCACTGTTTTTCACAGCCGTGTGTCCCACTTGTTAATCCACACCTCGAGCATTACTCGTACCGATATTGCCATATCATCAGCACCCAGTTATTTGCTCTCCAATCTGTGAGAAAAACGCCGGCAAGCCATCGAACCGTCAATTTGGGGCCGCGGAATGTCAAATGTTGGGAAACACATGTCGAGCGCGTGACGTGGTGTTTGGTCAAATTGTTAACCACTTATGGGTTACGATTGAACCTTGAATGGTTAGTCTTGACGGTAATTGGATTAAATTGGAACATAGCTTCAGTTTAATTTTTGTATCTCTGTTGGAAATTCGCCATTCGCTCTGCTGTCTCAAATGACAATTTAACGATTTCTAAGTGATTAATTAAAAGTTGCTTAGTTACAAAGAAAGTTATTTCGATTAAAATTGAAATAGGTATTGTAATATTAAAACTAAAACAGTAAATAAAAGGAAACATTTCAACGCTTATCATTCTGTAATTTTGAAACAACAACCTACTGATGATCATCTATTAGATGCATGCATAATAATGATAGTATTGTTAGCTATGTAAATATGTTTTCTACAATTGCGTTACAAAATTACCTATTTTAATCTCTTTCTAATTCAACAATACCGGCAATCCACGAAAACGTAAACAACCTAAATTCAAATTAAAAAGAACTTGACGCATCGGTAGGCACCTTTAAAACAGAAAGAAAAGTATTATCAGCGTGGCATTATCTTGTCATGAGACGTACAATACGCACTTGCTAACAAGGAGTCATCACACATGACTGACCTGACGCTCTTTGACGCCGTCAGATGGAAGAAGCGCCTTGCAGACCACCGCAGGCATCGGTATGGTTAAATGCATCTGTCAACCAAAAATCAAACGTATACATTTTGAAATACAGTCGAAATTAAAAGTAATGTGGTATTGGTAGGCTATTGGTGTTGTACAAGAGCCGTGACGGATAGTCACTTGACGAATTCCTTTATGCTAACATAGAAGTTTTATGAAATAAAAAAATAAACCGTAACCCTAAAATGGTAGAGTTGGTAGTTGAGTCAAAAAGTTAATGGGGTTTAAGCCGTTTAGTGTCTGTTCTGGGCATCATGAAGACGTCAGATCTCTAGTATCGAGTGACACATGGTTAGAAATTTGAATATATCGTGCTGAGACGAAATTTCACCGCTAGACAGGTTGACATGTTGCACGGAGGTACGTCACAGACAATGACATGCTTTTTGTTAGTTTAACACTTGAGTCTGTCTGTCGCACGTCGGTTTGGTATTCATTGTATTCTGAACATAATAAATACAGAAACACTTATAGATTTCGATATCTTGATGCCAAATAAATAACATATTTCGCTATCTTGGCTTCGCTATATTTCCTGTTTAAGGTTTTAGTTTAAAAACTGAATAAAACAATAAAGCTATAATAATTTTCTCGTCCAGTCTACTACAATAGGGTAAGTCATTCTTATGCGACTAGCGGGATAAGTTAGTTATTAACAGGTATTTTCGCTCTACATTTAATGGCGATAAGTTGTTTTTCCTTCGAGGTAAGTACCTATATCATTTTGCTGCAACCGAATATAATGACGCGAATAGCCATAGCCTACATTTTTTAACACAAATTAATCAAATTCTAATTTTTAAATACCTGACGGACTCTACTTTGTCCCTAGCAAATACTACTTACTACAGCTTTATTAATATGTTATGTTACCATTTATATTTTTAAAACAATATTTGTACGACATCTCTCCTTATTTTATGGAGCAGGTCCAGATTTGCGTCAGGATTGCTTTCCCGGCTCCCATGGGGCTGCGCGCACGCAGCGCAGTAATGGTCAGTTTGAACAAGATTACTGCGCAAAATGTCAGGCGCCGTCATTTGTCGGGAATTTAAATTGTAAATATCTTGTGGACGCTTGTGGTGGAGTAAGGAACAAAAATTTACATTTATGAACTGTAAAACGATGTAATAAAATCTTGATATTGTTGTAGGTATTAGTTATACGGTTTTGGAATACTGAGCATTATCGAATATAGTAAATTTTTTATAGAGTTATGGTTCATAATTGAGCAAATCAAAAACGTCACATTACGACGTTTATTTAATTTATTCATTTTTGTATATTCTGTATTTAAATCCGACGCACACGTTAGGGTTTAAACTGACAAATTGTATGTTTTTTTTAAATTGCTGCTCATTATGTTTAGATGGCACTGTTTTTTACACATTTTACCCTTAAAACAGAATATCATCTCAAAAGATTACAACGCCTTCGAGAGATAATAATAGAAATACTTAATAGCACCGAATTTAACTGTAATTAAGTAGGTGCCTGCTCACTAGTAATTAAAACTGTGCTCTCAATTATTGGTAAAGTTATTACTTTGCTAATACCTGCCAACATATTGACTCTGGCATCATTAGTGAAACAACTTGACATCCGACATTGAGTGTCAAAAACAATTGGAGCACAAGAGTTAGTTATTATTGTCGATCTTGTATCGTTATTGCTCCAATTGTGTGCCACTTGTGGAGTAGGACCTGACCTTAGGACCTGTTCTGATGATAGATGGTGTATGTAATGAGCCGTCAACGCTGGGACACGACGTCACGATTTTTAAAGGATTATTATGTTTGGTATCTTGCTGAAAATAGGTAGTACTTTAAATAAGTGTTTAACCACTTATTCGGTGGAAAAGAAAATATTCATTCAATTATTTTTTTATTGATTGTTTTACCTGACTTCACTTTCGTTCATTCGTTCGTTCACTTTTTAAGGAAAGGCGTTACCTCGCAACAAAAATGAGGATTTGCTATTGTAAAATTATTCGTTAGTATTGACTTATACATTTTCCCTTCGTGTAGTGAAGAGTTATTTTAACGTGCAAGTTTCCTCACAATGTTGAGCGAGCATAAAATTCATCTAGCTTTCAACTGCAGAAATAAGATCTTAGTTCAAAAGTTCTGTCTTACAACTGTACACTATGGTCGTAGTAGGTACAGTCGAGGTCAGAAAATGTTAACCAGTTTTGAAATTAGATTCTATAACACACTTTTTTCACTTAAGTCTATAAAAAACCATATCAAGTTACTTATTACCTTTCAAAAGTTGTTATGCAAAATGACGCATCAATAATAACATAAAAAAAATATTGTCACTTTTTGATGATGAAACTCATTTATTTATTTGTTTATAATAACGTAAAGAAGGTTTTCTATATATCAAACCTTGATAGAAGTCAGTCCATCTACTAGAGCCTAAGCCTAGAGCAGTTGACTAACATATTATTAGTTGTATATGATAATATAGTATTGGTAGGTTATTGGTGTTGTACAAGAGCCGTGACGGATAGTCACTTGACGAATTCCTTTATGTTGACATAGAAGTTTATATCATGATAATATATGGTTAATCAAATTATTATTAAATAGACATTTAGAACTTGTAACCTATATGTGTGCATGCAATTGTGATCCTTAAGGTAGTAAACATTTTCTGACCGCGACCGTACCTACTTAGATATTGAATTTCGTAAAATGTGATGTCAGACAAGAAAGCATGTTCAATTAACACCCCACGAATCGAACATGATAAATCGGTTATGTACTAAATAAAATTTGCACAACACCATCGATGATTGACTTAGGTCATCTTCTTCAGATTACGCAACTTTTAATTTGAACAAAACAATCGATAAAGTGTATATTGCCGTAACACTGTCTTATGGTTCACTACTCATAGTTTTGGACTTGGTGATAGATAAGTAAAAAAATAAAGTTGCGCTTAGTAGGTACCTACTTGACAAACACTATTCCGAACATTTTTTTTTGTTTTTTTACAGGCTAACTGTAATGAAATGAAATTATTTTATTCTGAATATAGGCCCTTCTCCGGGCACTTATACACGTCCCAAAATATAACTTAGCCCTACCACCGCTTCGGGACTACAAATCGGCTGTGATGAGAAAAAGCGGCGCAACAAACTCAGTTTATTTTAATAAATTTTTCATTGATAGTTCAAGTTTTAAAAAGGCCCTTGATTGTTATGTTAAACTAACTATTGCCCGCGACTTCGCTTGCGTGGTCTTCAATTCAGAACCCTCTAAGGCGTCCTCACAAGACCATACCAACCAATGAACCAACTTATTAGGTCACAAACACGTAGAAGACACACACAGCATTAATTTCCAATATAGATTTAACATTTTCTTGCTTGTCTTAAAAATTTAAGGTTCCACAATGCCTACTGAACCCTAAAAGCAGTTTCAGTGAGCCACGCTCGTGATATAAATCAAAACACTAGTAGTTTTACAGTCAGCGTGTCCGTTTGTATTTTTAATTAGCTTGTCAAGCTACAATGAGTAAAAGTGAATACAGTTTGTACAAATAATTTATTATGGAGTCGTGGTCTGCTATGTTTGTTTAGATGGTAGATATGGTAGTATGAAACACGGTATATTTTAACGTCAGGCCCCAAGATGAGGTTAATTAGGTAATCGGTAAAGCAAATTGCAAATCCTACCATTAGAAGGATTGAACAAGGATTCGAAACTGACAACTACAACTAGAATCTAACTCCCCTCTACCTAGGTACTAGTGGAATGTATGGTTTGAACAGACACAAAATGTTATTATAAATGATTTTATTCTTGTACTTATACGAGTATTACTTCCTTGGTTCCTTTTACGTTGCTTTCGCTAATATCGTAGAAATAGAGGATAAATAAAATATTTCAAAAGATCGATGAGGATTGCCAAAGAGGAGTGTATTTACGTGTCATAAAAAAATAATTTTATTTTCAGAGTCTTCAATTTTATATTCGTCCACAACTTTTTTATAAAAAACCATCCAAAAATAATAAAGACGAAAAATCCTTTTCCACAATTTTTCAAATTATAGTAAACAGTTAATGAGAAGTGAAAATAATAGCATTGTCGTTCTTTCTAATTAAAAATCATCAAATTTCTTTTAAAAAATTTGGTATGTAATATTTTCAGAAAAACGAGCGACTCAGAAAACATGATTTTCCTCAACGATATTAAAAAAAAGGTTTTTCAAATCGTAATTTTTTCTACAAGAATTTACACAATTTTAGGTGACGTTTCACGAAAATCTTTTCAATCACAATACAAAAACTTGTATTAAAGGCCGCAAATAAAACACTATCCCATACTACATAGCTCTTGTCACTTGTATGGGAACATCTACATATTTTTTGAGATATCTGTAACATAAACTTGGTGTGTATGTCCAGTAGAATAACCCCCAAAAAGAATGTTAGTTAATAAAATAGGTGTAATACCTCCTTATTTCTGTATATTACATGCTTGAACAAAATACAAGCTTTACGCCTTGCCCTATAAAAAGGGTAATATCATAATACGAGCATTATTTAAAGCATTTACGATCGCCATAAAACAAGCAGTCTATAATTACATAGTTCAATATTGTGATAAAACAGCGGCCTACGTCACAAACCGAAACATTGATGACATTTTGATGGGGTCCACGCATTTGCTATACATTTATTACGAACAACACAGCGGGCAATACAAACTTGTTTGGTACAAAGATGACAAAGTTGCTGGAAGTGGTATTAAATTTACAAAGACATTTTAGCTCGTGAAACCTGAAGCGGAGGCAAAAGACCACGTAAAAATTAAATTATTTGATTGTGATGACGTAGCCATTTGAGCACGCCATACTTGGCGTCGCCATCTCTGAGGCTCCGGGCTCGATTCCCTGTTGGGTTAATGTGGAAAAAGAACTTTTCTATATTGTCTCGGGTCTGGGTGTTGTGGTACCGTCTTTGATTTTTATTGATAGAACACTACTACTTACCATAAAATCAGGCAACGGCTATGATATAAATTGTCCAATATTTATATATTTTTTTTAATAAAGTTTCCGTTGTTTCACGTCTCATTGTTCTCAGAGGGTTTAGCTAAATATTATTGTTATTATTTCGTCATTGAGATTGAATTTTTTGTGCTAGAGTTATGTGCATTGTCCGATAGGATTTAGATTTTAGATAATAAAACAATATAAGATTCTAGCTAGCTAACCTCATAAATAATACTGATGAGAGTAGCATTCTACTTTACGTGAAAAATAACTTCTTTTCATTCGTAACGTAATGCTACTTAAACCAGATAGAACAAACAAATGTAAAAGAGAAAGGGCATTAATGCCAGCTTACTTATTTTTTGCTTGATTAATGTTATGAAAAAGAAACAGTTTAAATCCATATTAAAATCACTTCCAGTCAACTCATTTCTGTAGCTTCAAACTCAATATAAACAGGCAAAAAAGTCACGCGCCCATTGCGCCTCCGATCGCACCGATAATTTTTCAACACACCATCTACTTATTACGATCATAGGCAGAGCATTAACTAACGCGAAGTCTTTTCAATCTTGCCGCCTTCCCTGTACTCAAAAACCAACCTTAATGTGACAAGTTAAAGTTCATTTTTGCTTATCGCTTTTCGAATAGTGCTTGGACTTAAGTCACATGAAACTGTGCTCTATTTCAAATAGTGATAAAGTGACTTTTTGTGCGCGAGTCGTAAGGAATAGTATAAGCATTTCAGCTAGACATCGGTCAAAGAATCGTGACCGGCCCGTCCCCGGCACCTGACGTCCACTTGTACTAATGTACAACAAGAAATAGTTTCGACATTTGAGACTGTTTTAAATAGTTTTTTAGTTGTAGGCAGTTTGCTTGAGGAAGCGATGATGTTTGTCTAACCTCTTTGTAGGGTCAAGTTTGATATGGCATTCTGGTACCTATGTAAAGCCTATAAGTTTTTATACTTAGCACCAAAGTACATTTAACACTTTTAAGGTGGTATCATTTTGTTAAATGAAATTAAAAAGCATTTAAATAAATGAATTTTATCTAAAAACACTTCACACTATAGTAAGTGTGTAAAAATGATTTTTGGTAGCAAAAAACTAGGCTGAATATGAAAAGAATAAAAAATTTTTTTTCTTATTTTGAAGTAATATTAAACGAAAATTTTTTTTTTAAATTATTTGTTTTGTCCAGATAACTTTAAATAGGCATTTGAAATTATTAAAGCAAGTAAATACTTATTTGCAATTACAAGAAATCCTTAACTCTTGGCAGGCCTATCAAAAGCTGCTCTCAGATTAATCCGAAGCTTTTGTCCTCGAGAACACGTATCAATTATATGTAATGCAGCATTGTGTATCATTACTTGTAGCATGTAAGGTCTTTTAGGGGCCTGTGTCTATGATACATAAGCCTTCAACTAAAAATATTTTTGCGCAAAATATTATTTTAGGTTATGGGCTAATAGGGATTTTTATTTTAGGGCAGCAAGGTTCTAGAATGAAGGGCAAGTACCTGACAAGCGAAGCGTAGAACGACTATCACTCACAAGGTGAACAAACGACCTACTAAAGGTTATAGGAAGCCGCTGGATGCAGGCCGCTATTGACAGGCCAAACTGGAAGTCTTTGGGGAGGCTTTAAATGATTTCAGTAACGTCGGACGTCTACTTTCATTCTACATTCAACATTATACAGAATGTTATTGTTTACGGCATGTTTAACATTGTACAATATTAGAATTACTTGGTTTAACGTGTCAGTCAATAAAATATTAAATTCAATAAAGTATTGATTTCAATGAACTGCTAGCATGTCAAAAAATACCACCAAATTCCCTAAGTCGCCACCAAAAGCTGATAAATACAAACAGAACCCTCTAGACCAAGCATCAAATTCCCAAGTTATAAAACACCAAAATAAAGATATACAGAACCCTCTACATCATCTCAGACTTACTTGTCCAGTTTTTTCATAGCGCACCGGTCGCGCTCGTGACCGTCCTGACAGCTACTTTTTATCCTCCGCCTTGCTCCTTTTGGAGTAGTCTTTGTCTACCCTTATTTACGTGCCGACTGGCTCCACATTCGCAAGAGGATCGCGTAATAACTGATGATTATGTATGGACAGAGGAGACTCTGAAGAACCAGATGTTTTCTGCCTAATGTTACAAGCGAAATTATGTTATTTGAATGCAATTATCATCTTCGTTAAGCTTGTAATAAACATACCTACGTGTTAAAATTAAGACACATTTCCTATTTTTTAATAATCTATGGCTTTTTAAGTTAGGATATATTATAGCATAAATAAATAGGAATCAAAAATCTGCTGTTACAAAGCTTAATTTATTGACTTAAAAACTGTTGTAGTGCCGTATGCAGGATTCAAGGGCGAGGTGTGCCATTAATCAGTAACTTAATCAATCAAAAAGAACAAAATCATTTTCTTAATATAACTATCTACTGTATTCAATTCAATTCTTTATTTGCATACTAAGTGATGTACATTGGTGGTAGAAAGTTACACATGCAACAGGACTTAAAACTTAGTTACCTAATAGGTATTGCAAATTTAGAGAGCAGCTTTGTATTCTGAAACTCGTGGATAATTTACAATTGGTTCTGCGTTCTGTTAGTTAATAGTTAAAATGTTAAGGTACAATTTATTAAAAAATATACAACTTTTTTTTTTAAATTTGGCATTACCTTGCAATCCAGCCCTGTTAACCCGACCAGGGCATCTGACCTGCTTACTCTTTGGCAATAATAACGCCCTGTCCCCGGTCCGCGGAATGCATGGGAACGGGTGCTGCTAGTGCTCCCTATTACCCCATTACACTGCGCTGTGTTTAGTGCTGGAGCCTGGAATGCTAAACGCACGCATTATGTCGTGGAAAGAAAGCTGCCAACTCTATTTTCTAGTGACTGACTGAGTACACTTATTTTGGTCTAAGATAAAATCAATGTTTCCCACATTCGTAAAGTTTTGGGGAATAAGTTTGATATTTTTACTGTCTAATTCTATCTGTCTTAAAGACAGGGATACACATTCGATCGCCAATATGATTAAACAACTGTAAAAAATAAAAGAAATACTATCGCTTAAAATACTGAAACTTAGTAGATTATTAAAACGGGAATCAAATAAATAAACCCTTTTTCTTAAAAGGTCTGTCAGATTCTAACAAGTGCCTAGCTGTAAGTAAAGACAAAACATATAAGCTATATACGCTCGTTTATCTTTATCCAAATTTAAAAAAAATCGATATCTTAGCGATGACCTGGTTAGCAAAAGGATATGGGTTCAGTTAGTACCTGAAGCAACGCGATACATTTTCGGTGATCATCGCAAACGCAAAAACCAAATAAACAAGAACCAAATACTCTGTTCTGTTGTTCTTATTTCATAGTAAGTCATGCGCAGGCGCAGTGAGGAAGTGCAGGCGGCTCGGGACAGCGGCACGTGAAAGTGATTAGCGCACAGAGCGCCTTGTCGCGCACAACGGGCCTTGTGCTGTGGGAGGAGGCTGGGGACATTGGTAGACCTCTGCGGTATTGATACTTACATTAAGAGCATTTTCGGCATTTTTTTATTTTGTATTCAAAAAATCCAAAGGCTGTCTATTGAAAGTTAATAATTCCTATCCATTACTAAGTAAAGATATCATCAGAAACATGGTAAGTGAATAACTTTTTTTTTAATTATAAAAATTTATCAATATAAAATTTGATCTTTAGTGGATTAAATGTTTTTTAAAAAACGAAGAATATCCACATCGGTATTGTAAATTTTTCGATGCAAAATCTATATTAGTTTCAAAATACATAAGTTCCTCTTTACTTTTAGAGATGATTTGTAGGGCAAAACTTTTTTAATTAGTAAAAGGTGATAATACAGTAATAGTTTGCATCTTCTCAATGGTACATAGGTATACGACAGTTTTTCAATTATTAAGTCAAATGAAAACGCTGAGTTATCACCTAGCACCCAACTAACCAACTTTTGCCTTGCGTTCCAGATCTCCCCCGTCTCCCCTAGAGCGTCGATGTCGCGTGCGATTGAATTTCAACACAACAAGGCACCCTTTGTACGCTGCACCGCTACTCCGCAACGGAGAACAAAAAACAAGAAGAGTTAGCGTCGCTCCGCGCAATCTCTAATGTTACGCTTGCTAATTACTCCACCAAACCGCTACTATAGTTTGACCTGCCAAAATTTGAACATGTATGAAAATTACCGAAAACGGACTAAAAATTTGGTACTGCAATAGGCTAAGATGATGAAGACGATGAAGACCTACAGTTAACTAAAAATAACACATAAAAAATAAATTCAATTAGCATTATCATGTAATATTATTTTTCCCGCTTTGCTAAAATTGTGCTATATTTTTAAAGAAATAAATATTTCTTTACCACACTATAAAATACAAGGGTATAATAATGTTCTTTTTTTTTCAAATTGATAATTTAAAAATACTACAAGGAAGTTTATGTACCTACTTTTTAACTTAGTATTAGAATCTACAATGCAATGTTAAAATAAGCATACCGTAGTACAACTAACAAAATGAACCTTACAGTTTTTCCCATTTGAACTCTTTGCACAGATTCGCAGTTCAAGTAACACTGGTCGAGTGTTAGTGCCAAAATTGATGTTCCGTTGGTAATTGTAAGACAATGCGATGCGAGTCATAAACTTGGTGTTGTAAAACAGTGAGGTCATGCTTAATTTTCTGTTTCGTGTTTCTAAGACCCGAATATTAAAATGATACTTAAATTTGAGACTTGTTACCGTGTGCTATTCACAATTAAAAGTCAATTTGTGATTTAAAAACGTGACAATTTGGACTATTAAGGACCGGACTAATGTAGTCGGAAACGGCTCCGGGTAAGCCCGAATTCTATCAGGCGAATACAATAAGGCCCTTTTATTGAACGGGTTCTGAAAAAATCCGGTTGCTTATAGTCCGAGCCTAACGGTCACTTTTTTATTTGGCGGGCCATGGTGACATGTCATTTTATATTGACATGTCACCATGGCCCGCCAAATAAAAAAGTAACTTTGAATGTCGCGTCGGTTTCGTTTCAGTATTTAGCTGATCGGGCTCTTCTTACACACATCGACGTATATATTTTTTGAGTCGAATAGTGAGTTAAAACTATTAAGTTTAGGTGGGATAGATAGGAATAGAAATTAATCATAAGTAAATAAATATTTTAAGTGGTAGTAAGTTTGACGTCGAGATTTTTTTAAATAAAAAAATAGATGCTATAATTGAAACTAGCTGACCATTATTATTAACAGCGTCATAATTCAATAGTTAATTTTCTATTCTATGGGATGAACCCCCACAATGCCATAGGGAATAAAATTACCGCAAATTATGTTCCATTTTGAAAGAAAATTACTTTACCCTATTTTATTATAATTCACAAAGAATATTTTGTTATAAAAGCCACAAAATCCTACCACTCACCAGTAATGGACCAATTTAATAACAAATCTAATTTGCAAAACGAAGCAGGAAGCAGAATCTCGAAATTGTTTGTACAAGCACTCGACACAAGTGCCGATACCGAATTCGAGCATTATCGAATGGACCAAAACCGGCGATTTCACAAACACTCGAAGGGAAAAAGTTTCACAAAAACCTGGGCCACTCAAACTGAGCGTGAAATATGGAAAAAAATAATGCGCAACTGAACAACGGGCTATTCAATGCTTCATAAAAATATGATTGACATGTTTCTTAATATGACATCTTTTGGACCGGTGATATTTTTTTGTCGCCTGCCTGTACCGGGAAACGAGATTGCAAACAAAAACGTCATAACTACCATTCGAAACCAATCTTAAAATTGCCTCTTTTACAGAGATTTTAGGAGCTATTTTCTGGTGTTGAATTTATTAAATTAAAGTTGAAATCTTCGGCAAATGCATTAGAAGAGAGATATTAAGTGCTCAGTAATCCAATTACACGTTCTTTGTTGAGTTTAGGATGTGGATTATGTTTCTAGGGAGCAACCATGTTTTCCCCCCAAATATGTGATTATGTACAAAGGGATATCTATTGAAGTTTTGTCCCTTTGTCCCTCTGTATGTCATAATGACACGGTTGAAAGGCACCGATGGGTTTTGTAGTTTTGTAGACTTTTTGTGCAATATAAAGGCATGTACAGGCAATTTTAGATATGACGATAAGTAGACGTTTCGTTGTAAAAATATTTTTGTGCAATAATGCGTGACAAATAGGTAGGCAAGCTGCGCTTCGAGTTGAAATGTTTGCACAATTGTTACTCGTTTAAGTAAATAAAGCTAAGTGCATGTAGCACAGCCCTTAAATAATTTCATGTTACTATTAGAAATATTAATCGAATATTTACTTTTTTTAAACGTCTCTCTAAAATTGGTTTTATGCATACAAATTATTGTGAACTTTTCGGGAAACATTATATTTAAACATAACCCTTTTTAAATTTAATAATATCATCCCAATAATTATAACGCTCATTTAAATATTAATTAAGCTAAAATCGATCTCTTTTCTGATAATTTTTACACGTTAGGTTGGTGATAAGAATAATCGCAAGAATGTTTGTCATGTTACTCATGTTTTTAGTAAGTGTGAACTAGGCAGGTTATAAAGTACATGTATGACCTTCACAGTGGGTAAGGTTGTGGTAAGTACATCGATTCGATTGGTTCATTACTATAAATAGATGAGGCGGCATGTTCTACTCTAATGAACTACTGTACGATAAACTTTGTCAACGTTATCAGCCGACATACCTATAGCAATTATTTTAATGACTTTATTCTATCATGCTGCTCTACGTGACAATTTAATTAATGTCACTAGGCACAAATTTTAATTTCCATCATCCATCCATCTATCAGCCGAAAGACGTCCACTGCTGGACATAGGCCTCCCCCAAGGATTTCCACAAAGATCGGTCTTGTGCCATGCATCCAGCGGCTTCCCTAAAATTTAATTTATATTGCAATAATTGCATCGATCAAAGTAGCAAAACCACTTTTTTGCGAAATTATGAACTTTATATTTGTATAAAGTATTTTGAGTTCTGGGACTTTTATTATACTATACTTAGTTTATTCTAACCTGTATGTGCCAAGTTTTTTTTGTAAAGTATCATTTTTTTGTTTTTGTTTTGGCGCTAGCTGTAGTCTAATAATAAACGATATAAAATTACTTTTATATTACTTATCTACATACAAATTATATAAATTAAGATCAAGTAGAGCACTCATAGTGTGTTATAGTTTGTGATATGAACCACCGATCAAGTTGTTACCAAAAGTTAAAAAAGAAAAATATTTGTTTTCTTTTCTTTTTTCTTTTATTTTGACTGTTTCGGAAATAGTGTAATGGAGTTCTTTTAAGACTGTTTATACACATACAGAGAGCGTACACTAATTCTATTGAGTTGTCATTTGGACTGTAAACTCAATTTCTATGGAATTTTGCACTGAAATTTCTTAAAAAAATCTATTTCTTGCGATCTCACTGAAAACTAACAAACAAACGGATTTATTTACATATTGGTTTCTAAAATAATGTTTAGTAAAACGCGACTGTCAGTCTCCTGTCTCGCGATGAGCCTGTTAATATGTTTATTGATACGATAGCGCGACCGGGATACGTCAGGATGACGGCGGCGCATACAAAGACCGACACAGGGTTATCGGTAGAACTAGAAAGTTTGGCGCAACTAACATAAATTGTTATTATCGTTGCGAATTTCGGGGGCATGCCTACCACGGAGATGGTGTTCGTGCGATAAGTAAACTTTGCAATTCCATTATTAAATTAAACGCTGAGAATTGTGTATGAGCCAGACTAATAACGAAGACCCAATTCCGGTCCCAGTAATTATCAAAAACGACAGTCTTGTAAAAAAAAAACAATTATGGTTTATCATCGATAATTATCGATATTATAGAAAAGAATATTAGATAGGCCTACTTTTTAGTCAAATTTTTTGGTCTAATAATCGGCGGCGGCGCCGGCGTGGCTAAAGTGACCGGCGGCGTGCGCCACGCCGATCGGCGCACATGTCTAGATACGACACTGGATTGCGACTATTGTTAAATTACAGGAATTGAGCTCCTGACGGAAAACACTTTAAAAATATAACCAGACTTTTTGAAGCTAGTTAATTCAGGCAGCATACAAACCCTGGGTAAAAGAACAAAGCGGTAAGAAAATATTTGTAATTAGAGCAATACCTACGAAAGTACTACTTAAACTTATCTACTTAAGTTATAAGTTTTGACATTTAAGTCACAGAGCAATTTGATTACAGAGTAACACGAAACCCGGGGGTCACCGGAGGGTACGGATTAATCCAATAGATGTGAAACATTGATAACAGCGCGGCTGGATGGGTCAGCCATATTTTTCTTGTACCGCCCAAAGCCACGATTGTAATCAAAGGTGAAGGACGGACTGTACAAATAAATAATTATAATGGGGAGGGACAGAGATAGACAATCGAATATAAATTGCTTCGGGTTCTGGGATGTTCCTACAAAAAATATAATTTGCATCGATCTAAATTGAGAATAGATAATGACTTCTGGGCATTATATTATAAGAATACGAATTAAAGCATAAGAAAATATTTTATACCTACAACATTGCTAACTATTATTTACGAGTACATGATTGCATTAAAGAAGTACCTAAAAAGAGTGAAAGTACAAAACGTACAAAAACATCGAACATCTTTGAAAATAAACGAATTAGTAATAGAGAACGAAAATATTATATAGCAATATGTACGAGTGCTTATTCTAAAACTTGATCCCAAAAACAGGATCACGTTACTGCAAGAATATTATCTAAACCTTACAAAAGTTTAAGGTATGTTTAAAAATACTGCTGCTTATCTGTGCAATAGCGTTCGCAAAAATGCCGAGAATACCGCCCTTTTTAGTAGTAAGTTGTTTATTAGATAGTTGTCGAAAAAGAAACTTTTATTCACATCGCAATGCAAAAATGAATTTTTATCTCATGTGTTTAATTTATTTACAAAGTTAAGACTTAAAAATGTAAGCGAGTGCGCTTTTTCTGCACGTCGCGTAAGTAATCTGTTTACCAGGCTATGAAGTATGTTATTTAAGAAAAAAATGTCCCGCATTATTATTTAAATCGCAAAACAAATAATAATGACAGTTTATATTATGTGACTAAATGATTTTAAAAATTAAGACGCGAAAATTCATGCAGTTGCCTTTTTTTTAATATGACTATGTAGATTCATAATCGATTCTAAGTGCACACCCATCCAATGTGTAGCAGACATTACTCGTGCGTGCGCAGCGGCGTGGTATAGAACAACAGATTTATTGTTAATGGTGTCTCGAACATAATTAAAATGGTTGATGTTCCGCCCGCGTCCTTCGAACGGTTGCAGAGTAGACTGGAACAGAGAAAACGAGTAAATTAGACCCTTAAAATAAATACAAGACTAGTAGAAGAGAATTGAAATCATGATGCAATTTACGACGGATCATGATGTAACAAAACTCTGTCTTTATTAAAAGAGATCTCTTCGCCTTTACTGCGTATTGTAGTTATAAGCTCAACTTACTAAAAACATAATTTTATTTTTTAAAATTGGATTATCGTCTTTAATTAATTTATAACACCAAGGAACTGTAAATCCTAACTCTGTTTATGCACCAGTTTATTCTGAGTACAAACATTAAATATTTCGTTTTAATAAAATGTGTATAATGGTAAAAATTACTACGTCGGTTCTAGGTAATTGTAAGCGTAAATCTTCTGAATAACACAATCTACTTACATTTACCGCTAAAGTTTGAACATTAATTTTAATTGTCTACTTTACAAGTGACTTCTTTAGCCGTTGTCATGAAAAAAATAAAGCGACAAGTTGCATTGTGTTATGTGCAGTCAGTCAGTGTTATGTGACATAACGACACAAACATTATTCGTGCAGTCAGTTCGCATTTCGTAATTTTTCTAGTCTTTGAACAATAGTAGATATTTTTTTAAACCGATATTTTTTTTGTTGTTTAAAAAAAATCGAGCAGTCTCTACATCGTAGATGCTCTGTACCGCTTCATCGTTATAGATGATATCCAACGATAACCGAGCGACGGCTCTCACCTCGTGCGATATGTGGCGCCATCTGCGGGCCGCTATTCTTCAATCCAATATTATCACCTGCCTGCGTCGTGACTCGAGTCTAATAGGCACCAATTTATTTTTAATTTTATTTGCGACTGAGTTATGATGACAAATGATACGAACAATAAAGTAAGTAAGTATAGTATTTTTTCCGGAAAATTAAATAGTGTAGAAAATGTAAAGTAATGGACTAAAATTGTGTCTAAAGAATATTTTGTGGGTTTTTTTTTTATTTCAACCTGAATGCACGGTATACTACACTGATTAATGTACCTAATGATATAATCTGTGTAACTAAACATACAGGTATGTATGTTTAGTTACACAGTAACTAAACATACATACCTGTATGTAATGTGTAAAAATTAATAGAACACTTCTTAAAACCACGTGATAAGTTGCTAAAATAGGTATCTACAACAACTTTTCCTATGGGAGCAACATCGAAATCGTGAGTATTTTTCAAATGCTCTATATATAGAGACCCCATACTAAATTACTGTTCGATAATTATTAATAATATTATTTATAATTGTCGAGTAGTAATTAGTGTGGGAGATGAAAAAAAAGAGATTCCATAAAAAAAGATGTTTTTATGACAATCTAATTACGTGGTTTTAAGAAGTAGGTATCCTATTCTTTTGTAGACCATATACGTTGAATTAAATAAAGCTTACACAGTTAATCTATATTATACACATTAATGTTCACATGCTGTCGCTCTAATCACATTATTATCAGATCTCATCCCAAACTTAATTATTAGAGGTTTAATTCCGTCCCATGCGTTATGGGACGTCCCGGCCGGAGCGGGACACGCCCTACCATTACAGGACTGCCATATATCATATGGAGAATATTACCAATGGACCAGACTCACCGTTTAAACAAAGGTTGGCATTAACGCAAGCGAAAGACATCGCATTAAATAACCAATTAAATGTAATGAGTTGGTCATTTACGAAATAAATATGGTAAGAGTTTGGACAGAAATGAGTTATTGTTATTTAATTACTAGAAATGACATGTTTTCGTGGTATGTAGTGAATTGTTTTTGCGATTCATATGAGTAAATATTAATTACGCTGCATTTTTTTTTCTTTTGTAAATACATCTTACATTCATAAAACTGATTATAGTGGTGTGCATAATACGCATTCAATACACAAGTCTTATTTAACAATATATAGTTACATAAATAAAACACTAGAAAACACACCAATTCTCATATTTCTCATGGTCCCAAAGTAAGGAATAAACTTAGTGGTGTACAAGAGGTTCAAGACAATTATTTTGCCAGGAGCGTCTCCCAATAAACATAGAATAGCCAATTAAAAAGTTAGTTTTCTGACAATTGAGAATCTTAAGGGCCTGAGGTGAGGTCCTAGCCAGAGTTCTACAAAACACCTAAGATAAACCGATTGACCAGTAATGCAATTTGCATTTCTCGAATGTTGATTTTTATCGATTTCAGCAAAGTTACAACTCCATAGACACACTAATCCCACTAAAATCGAACCCGGTACTCATTGCGTATAATAAATAACAATCCGCAGCGTAACAATGCTAAATATGTCGTCATTGTTTACATTAATTTTACTGTTTTATGATAAAGTATATGGATTCAAAAAGTCGAAAACTTAGGTTGGTCATTATTTAGTGCAAAAAAAATCTACGAGTATTTTCATTTAACTTAATTTTCATAAGTAAAATGGCTAACTAGTTACACTTAAAAACCACAAACATCAAGGCACTCCACCATAAACACAACTTCAGAAACGATTCACACAGAACTTATTTAATTTATATTCCGTCCTATACGTCAAGGGACGTCCCAAATTGCTGGGGACACGCCCCGCCATTACGGGACGCAATATATCAAGTTGGGATGCAGGACTTATTACACGTTTAAACAAAACTGAGGTTACCGATTAATGTGAGTTTGGACTGGATTTTGTGGGAGCCGCCTAATTGTATTGTCAGTAATGTTGGGTTAGTTTAAATTGATTGGCTATCAACTACTAGAGAAGTTGTGGTTTTTCTTAAATAATAGATAAGCTTGCGTTGAATGGTATATCTTAATAATGTTATCAACTAGCTAGTGAAATTGTAATTCCAATCCTTGAATGTGGATTAAAAATTGTAATATCCTTCCCTAGGGTTCCAGGTTTCTTCGTACAAAATGTCAATTAACTGGTCGCGACTTACCTTTTACTTACTATCACAGTTATTATTGCATTTATTAAATTAGTTAAAATTTGGATGTAAAAATTTAATGTTAGTTCATCGTCATTATTATCAGCCATAAAATTCCAGTCTACTGCCAGAATTTCCTAATGCACTTCACTAAGCCGTGTTGTAAGTATTATAAGTTTAAACTGTTGAACGAAATGAACTGATTTTGGAACACATTGATGTTGATCGAGGTTAACACAGAGGGTTTTTATCCCGTTCTTGTGTTCTCGAACGCTGATTGATGAGCAAAACCTCGCGACTAATTTCGAGACAGACATTTCGAAATTAAGCTGTCTAAGGTAAGGTCTCATATAAGTCTAGAAGATAATCCAAGCCTTCTTTTAGGGTCTAAGCCTTCTTTAATTAAACACACTCGAGCCTAAATTTTAGGTTAAACTTTTTCTCTTCTGGCAACTTTTACCTGTGTACTCTTTTTTGTTATTAAACAAAACCAAGTTCGCTTCAAACTCGCGCACGAAGGGTTCCGTACCATTATCTATAAAAACAGAAAATCACGTTTGTTGTATCGGAGGCCCTTTTAAATATTTATTGTATTCTGTTTTTAGTGTTATAGCGGCAAGAGAAATACATCATCTGTGAAAATTTAAACTCTCTAACTATCACGGTTCATGAGATACATCCTAGTGACAGCCTGGCCCCGTTTAACCCTTTGGGTACGGAACTCTAAAAAAGAGTTGCCGGAAACATCTTTTAGATGTACATACGCATGTTAAAAATGTTGGACTTAAAGTCTTTTAACGCTCCTAAACACTCCAAATACACTAAGCTTATTATGTTAGTTAAAATATGTTCCAAAAGATCATTATAACAACAAAAGGACTATTTCAAGCTGGATAGAAGTAGATCAATCGATATTAAATTAACAATATCCCGTTGTATCGACATAATTAAAGGACAACACATGTCCACGCCGCCCTGTGAGCCGGCTCTACAATATCTCATCTTCGAACGATTCGTAGGGTAAGCGCACCAGTTATGGTAACTGGTTAGTTGGTTTTAAAACGATTTGCTTGTCGAATAGAATATTACTGCTGCACGGATATAAAAAAAACGGATGTGGACTTAGCACTTTCCTGGACACACTGCAGTTCACTGCACCTATGGACGTGATAACAATAAATCTTATTTTATTTTAACAATATTTTAGTGATTTCGGTAAGTATTTAAATTTCTTACAATACCTACACTTTTACCACTTTAAACTCTACCAGGAAAAAAACTCTTTACTGCACACCATACAAAGTTACAATTATTGTTTACAAAAACACAAAAAGGCTAAAAAAGTCTGCCAATGACAGGCCAATCTCCAACACTGGACCGCTCACTGGCCGATCGACATTTTTCAATCGCTTTTTATCGGGGCACAATTAATAATTCGTAAAATCATTAACGGCCGAGACAACGCACAAACGTCGCATCCTTTGTGCCGTGTCGGGATGTGAAAGGGAGGTTGGAAAAAATGAGATCGGCTCAGAACCCCGCGGGGAGGCTCTGGTCGCGATGTTAGGGGTAAACTTCGAAACACGCCGTTCTGGAATATGCCCGGATACTATTTGGAATTGGAATACTAATTTCACCTTTGAGCGTTTTCGTAAGCACAAAATGAAGTTCAACAAGTAATGAATAAATAGTGCTAAAAAATAATTTTAACTTCATTGCACGCATTTAAATCGCCAATGGCCAATTAAAATGGACTTATTGCCATTATTCGCTAAATGCTAAAAGAGAGTATCTGTGGTTGAATAGCCGAGACAATTTGGAGAAGGAGTGCCGCTGTTAAAAAATATAGGTACCTAATATACCCAACGGGCTGAATATATTATATTTTATGTCACCCGTGCGTGGCTCAGCACTTGCAAGATTCAAAACTACTTGATTTTAAAGTCTAAGAGCAAACCACTAGCTAAACCGATATCAGCGCAATATATTCGACTCTACATTAAAAACAAGCGAAAAATATTGTAGTTTATCACACTTAACAACAAGTCTTGTCATATCACAAATCGCCAAATTATCCAACCTGCGTGCAACAGCTTTGTATAGGACGAAACAGCCCGCTGCCCCACGGCTACGGGCATGTCACACACCGATGTATGAGACTTGATTTGTGAAGTGAGAGGTCGCTTATTTTATTGCATAATACAGCGCTATTACTTTGCTCGAGATAATATTTTTATTAAGGTGTTAATGGAAAAATATTCATAGTAGAAATTGTGATTGTTTTACTCCTCCTAACAATGGTATAATCTCCAACCAAACACATAATTTTATATGAGACGTACGTCCGTCATAGTAATAAAGACTACTATGTATGTATGACATACAATATTACATAACCGCATATAGTTTTCAGCTATGAAATTAGCTGTGGAACCATTCAATACGATAACTTTTCTTAAGTACAGCTTTACACTTTTGGGACACAAAGCGTATATTTTAAAACGTGAAATCAATGAAACTTCTTTTGTGTCCTGGAAAGTGTTAAGAAACATACTCATTGCTTGAGGATCTCTAAAGGATTTCATTATTTATCTCTAAGCTTAAAAACTTAAGAATAGTTAAGAAACCGGCTCGGGAAAATAAGATACAAAATTAATAATCGTTTCCTTTTCGCCAATGCCTACACATGAAACAATTCTCTATCTACACTACACAATTGAAACCACAACAAACTAGATATGTTAACATCATTAACCAAACAATCGAAAAACAATAACGTTGACAACGCTAATGGCATTCCGCGGCGCGTCAAAGCGCCTGCGCCGTTGGAGGCGGCCCCTGCTGGCCACTGGTGACAGACTCGTATCGTGTGTTACATCCCCGGGAAGGTGAGTTTACACAGCCCAAGCCTTCAGCTTATCAGTAGGTACCTAACAAGCTGATAACTAAATTAGCTGATAAAGCTAAGAGGCTTGATAGCCTCTTAGCATAGCAAGACGATAAACAAAGCAAAAAGCAAGAAAAAGGTGGGAGAGTTAACACTGTGCATCTTCACCTTCAACTAACCACTAGATAGAAAGCCGTTACTCAGCATAGAACAGAACGTGATAGTATTTTTTTTATTGCTATTAGGACAAATATCCCTGTAAAGAAGGCTTAAAACATGACACTGCACCCACAGAGCTTAAAGGTCCAACTGCAACGTAAATTATTATAGTGGATGAAGTAAAAAGAGGACTAAAGTAACGGACATAGTCCAAAAATGTAGCAAGCTTAAGTGGCAGTGGGCTGGCCACATCTGTCGCAGAACCGATGAAAGGTGGAGTAAACGGGTTCTCGAGTGGAGACCACGCCTAGGCAAACGTAGTGTAGGACGACCCCCAGCTCGATGGACCGACGACCTTAGGAAGATGGCTGGCAGTGGATGGATGAAAAAAGCGGGAGATCGTGCTCTTTGGCGCTCTTTGGGGGAGGCCTACGTCCAGCAGTGGACTGCAATAGGCTGAGATGATGATGATGATGAAGTAAAAATACCTAGTGGAGAAAAAACTCTTGAATTGCAGACTTAAGTTGCTAAAAGTAGCTTGCACTGACAATATGATAGCAACTGACCCAGACTCCAAAGTGCAGCAACTATGAGATCCTTCTCCAAAATAAACGCGGACGAGAGCCTATTTGTATGCATTTTTTTTGAAAACTTAATCAGAGCGCTTTTTCTTATTTCCTTTCCTAAGTCCGAAAGGCAAAAGATCTGACATGTAGTGGTGTCTACGATGCATTTTACAAAGCAGTGGTCAATTCGTAACACTTTACTACTTTTAAACGGCAAGCGTCGTGTGTGACTAAAATCTATTTCAGGTGATCATTGACAATATAAGCTGATGTTAAAGTAAAATTGATTTACTCATGTCTAACTTTTCACAATATAGATTTAAGATTAGCGTTTGATTTCGTCAACTAGTCAATGCATAACGTTATCGTCGCCTACGAACGTCTTTCCATGAAACACGATTTGAAACTCAGTCCAGCATAAACATCAATAGTAACCGACACCGTTATCACGAGTCGCGCGGTGTAAACGCACGGCAATATTCGCGGAGTGCCACAAGGCCCTCTCCTAAGCCCTGCGTGTCCCAGCGCGCGTCCATAAAACTGATCCGATATTTATGCCCCGTAGTCACGACACCGGCCAATTGGATGTCCCGATAATTTAGTATAACGTGACGACATCCATAAGGGCACTTTGATATAGGGCCTTTTAATAATCCCAGTGCGCACGCTGCGACAATGTCATCTATGACCTTTTTTCTCAAGGATTTATGTCGGACTATTAATTGAATGAATGTTTTATTGGAAAGCCGTTTGTTCAAAACGCATACATTAACACTGTGAATTAGTTTTACGGATTTGGGTAATTTGTTTTGTTCGACGTTGCTTTATAGGCGTGCGTTTTGTATGAAATGAATAAACAATAATGGAAGGTTAATTAATTTTAATAAATTTTAATTATACCTACCTGCTTTTGGTTCCATGTAAATTTGTACTGTCGGTTTCCATTGCTTTAACTACGTTTATTTATGACCTACAGAGACGATATGACTGATAATTGTGTAGAATATAAAAATTCTGGATATAGAGCAAAATTGACCAAAAAAGCCTATACCTAATGAACAAAATGCCGAAAACATAATAGAACACAATTAAGTTCGCATACCATTCTTCTCTTATATTATGAACAAATTTTTGTTTGAATACTCGATTACGCTTCCTGTAAAAATCAATTTTCTTACACTAGGACTAAAAGATCATAACCAAATTTTCTCGACCTTACCAATTAGTATGTTTAATAAATAATAAATACAGATTTCATTTAGGACGGAGAAACTTGAAGCAAGAAGCAAGAATTACTCGGATTTTATTGAAACACGGCGTAACGCAATGTACGTACATTACATCCCATAACGCCGGTCAGCATTTACCTTATAAATGCTACTAGGTATTTAATATTTTTGCACCGTATTGCATCGCATCGTATGCATTTGTCGCTCACGTAAGGCTATGCCTGACATACCCTTCACACATTTTATTGAACACAGTTCAATTCAAACACATGACTCCAATAACAGTTAAGACATTCGTCTCATCTGCGATAACAGCAATAATACCAAATTGGCCGTCAGATAACAGCACAATAGAATTGGTAGCGACGTCAATTGCACGGTACGGGCAGCGTTAATTACTTTAAAAGCTTTTTAACTGTTGATAGCGATATTGGCTGATGGATATGGACGACCTTCGGGGGAACACATATATAAAGATGTGTGAGATTGTAACTCAATACCTATTTACACAATTCAAGTATTCAGCAGTTTACCAACCCACCAATTGTTTCGGTCATTAGGTATACTTAGTTCATTAGGTATACTTAGTCCATTAGGACTAGGGAATACCTAGCTTCCCGAGGTACTAGACAGCGATTTCTTTTCGTCGGAGGCATCTCCTAGTGTTAATCACAAACAGACGCAAGCCAATTTAAAACAATTAATCTCTAAAATTCGTGTCGAAAATTGTGCTCAAGGCGCAACACCGCGACTCAGTGCCAATAAAAATGCTTTCGGGGTGTCACAAGACAACATTTTTCAAATTCGTTATTTGTTACAAATTACTATTTTTACAATGTTTAGGTCTTCCCTTTTAAGTAGATGTGTTAGGGGACTTAGGGGAGACCCTAAATCCCCTAACACATATTTATATATCTTATAACACGAGCAGTACATATTAAATTGGGGTTATAAAAATTTCCTCTTGAAATAGAGCGGTTGGCTGTGAGTTCAAATCTCTTGATATTTCTGAATCTATGTACAGACTCGAGAAATATTAATTGCTCAGCTGTGAGAGAAAACATCATAAGGAAAGCTTCACATTAAGGCACACAAATACATTTATAGTCCGTGTTATTTCCTAAAATGTGAATTTTTCTTTAAAAGCCTTAATAATGAAATTCACAAATTCATTGCCACAATACCACACTTGCTAGTTTAAAAACAATGACTCAAACCTTCTACGTCTTAAAACAATGTCTCAAGCATCCTACGGCACAACAATAACGTTTTAAGACGCAGTAATTACTTTAAATAATAGTTTCCAAAATTCGGAAGGCCTCATCAAAATCACAATAGGGACATGGCCAGCCCATTATCACTGCACAAAAAGACGGCAAAACACAAAAATACTACACTAATAAAGTCGGACCTGGGTTTTATTTCAGCCATGGCAACGTTTCACATCGTAAATTCTCGTCAGTCAAAACGATTAACAAGAAAAAACTGTCGTCCCAAAAAAAATACTAAACCTTTTCTTACCATTCTAAAATAACTCTTAAAATCATCTAAATAAGGTTCCCGAAAAAGTTCGGAGATCCTAGAGACAAACTGTCATAAGTTAGATTCGGTCACTTTTCGGCGTTTGTATTTTTTTCTAATTTTGTGTTTTCTTTGGCGGTCCCTTTTATTGGGCCAAATGACACGACAGGTGACGCGGTTTTTTTTTACGTAAACGAATTAAAAAACTGGCGGGAGAGAATTGTTATACATTTTATTGCGTGTCCGTCGGTCGTGCGATCTCGACGATAGTAAGGCTAATTTGCTGGTTTTTGATCACAGATGTTACGATATAGTCGTCTTTTGTTATTGCCCTTTTTATTAATTTGGTACAACGGAATAATGGGGAATTTACTCCAATGATAAACTTGGGAATTAAAATCGTTATTTTTGAGAAATTATTGCTACACTTAATTTAGTACCTATTGTAAATTAATATTAAAGTAACAAATACATAACCTAGAGTTTAATATTTTGTAAGTATGTTATAGTTAGTATTGCTGGGCTGTTTCTTTTGCACTTGGCATCTTGATTGGCCCCTTGCACGTCTCTTGTTTTCTATCATTTGCTTGTATTACTAGTACAAAATTAAAATGAGCTAACCTAATCTCATTTTAAAATATTTTAAAATCGTATAAAAAAAAGTATTTTACCTTATAAATGCACGGTTGGTTGGTTCCATTCTGTATCTATACGTTTGTGTGTAAAACTCGTATCATTAAAAGATTTAAAAACAAAACGCAAACAGATAAAAAAGGAGTAAGATCATTATTTGACTACAACACTAATCGAGCCCAATCCATAAGCCCATCCCACAATTAATTTTATTCCGTTAACCTTCATGTTACGTTTAACTTAGAACAAACAGCCGATAATCTGTAGACATTAGGGGGCATCAGTCAAACTATGGAACAATAGTAATTGTCTAATAAATAACGCGTCCTAAACATTTTGTAAGCACTTGTCCATTTGGTGCCGGCTATTAAAAGTACATTAAAGAAAATATAGTACACTCGGAAACAATAGGATTTAAATCGTCAAATCGTGGTCTTAAACTTACCCTAATAAATTATTATTTGTATTTAAATAAATCAAATTTATTTTGTGGTGAGTTGGTATACAAAAATCTAAAGGTTTGTTGAAATAAATTGAAGACAACGCGAACGAAGTCGCGGACAACAGCAGGGGCGTGCGATGCATAAAGGCAGTGCCTACCTGGTAAATGAAATGAGGTAGGCAATAGGTATTGAAAAATGGTGTCACTAATAAAAAACCACAAATTTTCATCAATAAAACAGTGAAGTAAGTATCGACTGCCTACGACGAAATAAATCTAATTCCCGCCACTGGACAACAGCTAGTGGATCTAAAATCAATATTCTGGATTAAAAACATCATCTGTCTCTACCAATTTTACACATGCTGACAAATACAAAACGATTTTATAAATCTAGTTATGTTAACACTTGACTTAAGAAGGGTCTGCAAGTTGGTCTTATTAACTTAACGTGTGACCTTAAGTAGTAGAAATTAGAAATAAATATAAGGAGGGAATAATTCAAGAGAAAAGACTACTTAAAAATCATTTTTTTATTCTCCCGATAATCACACCAATTTCATTTAACCCAATCTAAGACTTAATAATGGATAAACATAGGTACATAAATTCATTTACAAATATCCAGATACAAATGCTCGTGCTCATCTCATCACACAAAAATTTGCTCTTTACAGAATTCGAACTCACAGCCATCTGCCTAGTCCAGATCGAACAACACTACACCAGACGAAAGTTAAAAACCGGCAAAGTGCGAGTCGGACTCGCGCACGAAGGGTTCCGTACCATTATCATTAAAAACGGCAAAAATCACGTTTGTTGTATGGGAACCCCCTTAAATATTTATTGTAATCTGTTTTTTAGTATTTGTTGTTATAGCGGCAACAGAAATACATAATCTATGAAAATTTCAACTCTTTAACTATCACGGTTCATGAGATACAGCCTGGTGACAGACGGACAAACAGACGGACAGACATACAGACGGACAGCGGAGCCTTAGTAATAGGGTCGCGTTTTACCCTTTGCGCACAGAACCCTAAAAACCGGTCAAGTTCGAGTCGGACTCGCGCACGAAGGATTCTGTGCCATTATCTATAAAAACGGCAAAAAATCACGTTTGTTGTATGGAAACCCCCTTAAATATTTATTGAATTCTGTTTTTTAATATTTGTTGTTCTCTATAGCGGCAACAGAAATACATCATGTGAAAATTACAACTCTCTAACTATCACGGTTCATGAGATACAGCCTGGTGACAGACGGACAGACTGACAGACGGACAGCGGAGCCTCGGTAATAGGGTCCCGTTTTACCCTTTGGGTACGGAAACCTAAAAATGTTTTTTCTGTAAAAAGAAATAGCCCTGTTAGGTTTAAAAGCCAGCCTATCTGTACGTACCTACCTACAATTGCTGTGAATACTAATTGCCCGATGATAATGACTAGATAGGGTGATTAATATATTTTTATCGCCGACTGTACCACTTTACAACAGGAAGCAAGTATCAAGGTACGCTTGTGTGTCCGAGGTATAATGTATGGAAATGGAACAAATGTTATAGCGTATCGCAATTTAATACCTTCTAAAGTGTTGTATTTGCAAGAACAATTAGCGAGGTTAATTTATTGTAATATGGTTTTTATTAATAAATCCCAGACAATACACCAATACCTTCATTATTATGTTAGTGACTCTACATACATAAAATAAAAGAATAAGCAAACGAAACCTAAACAACACTAATAACTTGCGGTAGAGACTATAATTGTTTTGTCAGTAATATACCTACTATATTATCCTTAACATACATCAATGCGTCAATATAATAAACAAAATCCTTTTTAAATTCATACACTGATATGTAACCATTAAGATTTACCACTGATCTCTGTCCATTTTCAAAGTTTTCCCATCCCCTATAACTCTGGTCAAATCGTCGTACTATAATGATAAATACTATCACTATCACATGATGAGTATCTAAAAACAACTCTTCCTAAAAAGATAAACAAATACTTATAAGGTGAAATGCATTAGAAATATTTCCCGGACTCTACGTCATGAATGCTGAGCGGACCATTTTTCAACATTTATTAACATTATAACCACAACCAGGTTACCTATTTGACAATAGAATAAAATTCAAATCATCATTGTAATTCCTTTTATTCAAAATGTAGAGCTCACCTGTTTTCGGCTTATTTTTGCATCAGCGCTAAGACATAAAGCCGAATAATTGATAATCGGATGCCGAAAGTAATCTCTTTACCCTATGTGGGTGGCCAGTGACATTACCATACAGCGCAGAGAAAAAAAAACAATTTCGGCACTGTCCAAAATCACAGTGCCCCTGTGGGCTGGATTTTGACAAACCGAATCTGTCACAATCCCATTGTCCCTTTGTGACAGTGGCGCTACCGCTTTGTCACAAATCCGCGTGCACTTGTAACCAAAAGTCATTTTTTGTGACAACGTGCTGACAGGTGACAAAGGAGAGGTGATTTAAGAAATGGGCTCGGTAACGAGATTAATATTTGGTGGAGCCGCTTTTTTTTCGGATTTTTATTTTTGGATTTGCATTTTAGAATCATGCGCCTAATTTAATATTAACTCAGATCATAAGTTTAAAATTACGGTAAGTTTATATAAAATTCTTAACTAAGTAGAGTTTTCAAGTCTCCGTCTAGTTTATATAAAATGCTCTATCTCCCAAGATTTCTAATTCCAGCAAAGTCCCGAGTACCTACACAATTTAAAAATACACCGTATAAAATAAACATCCATACTTACGCGCATCCCAGCACATGTCCGCCAAAAAAGGCCACATTGCGCAAATATCCTCGCAAATCCTCCAAGCTGATCCGGCTTAGGGCCTAAAAAGTGCCGATGGTGACACCTCCCGTAGTCCCCACCATCCCGTCCTGCTCGCACGTCCGCGCCCCGCGACACCGCGACAAACGACCCGACGCGGCAAACTCGCCTCTACGACGCTAGTTTTAAAACCTGCACGACCAACGCGACACATTAGACTATAATCCGAAACAAACAACGACACAACCGACACCTGTGCTACGCAATCGTCAACTTTAATTCAGAAGCCGTAAGAGTGGTATTCGAGTTGAAGCGCCAAAGGTGGCGTAGAGACACAGTTTTCAAATGTCACGCAGTGTAGTCGTCTCTTTTCTCCGGAGTCCTGTCGCATCTGCCCGCTCCTTTGGCATCCTTCAGCGTGCATGTGTCCCCCCGCGTATCTTTTATCCCTCTCTACGGCTGAAGCGAAGCCCAGTGTCCGGTCTCGCCGACTGTTAGACGGTTGTGTTGTGACGCGCAAGAATACATCTCGTGCGTACTATAGTCTACATATTTATAGGTTAAAGGATTAGGTGTGATGTACTGTGAAGTGGACCCGTGTATTTGATGTTTGTTTGTGGGGAAGATTCTGAGAAGCAATGATTCAGGTCAGTTGAAGATTTACTTTGTTTTTTTAAAAGGTCGAAAACTGTAACAAACAATTAGCTTTTGTTGGGATTCGGAAGCTTTTGTTGTGAAAGGTCATCGTTATCTGGAACTTCAACTTTGCCATCTGAACTGATAACGATCCTTTGTAGTGGAGTTATTGTTCTTCGTTTTCTTTACTTATTTAAATACAAAAAGTTTTTCTAAATAGGAATCTTTATCAATTTACAGAAAGAGCTCCTAAAATATCGACTCTACATTAGGAAATAATTTTAATAAATGGAAGTCTGTCAAACTAAAAATATTTGAAAAAGTATTAATAATATGTTTATTGCTATTTATGAAATAAACAGAGTAAATCTTATATCTAGAGACTTCAGTACTAAGCAAAGCAAGCTTGTGTTGTGTCGCAGCAGCCTTTTATTTTTCCAATTTAATCGAATTAATTTGTTTTTTTTATAGTTTAATGATAAAGCTAAATACGTTCATTTAATCTAATTGACATCTAATTTATTAACGCACTGCAACCTAATGTAGAGTCAATACGAAATTGCCAAAAACAGTAGGTGGCCGTGTGATGAAACCTTCCAGTTCAATTGAATTGAATATCCAATGAGTGGGTGTCAAACTGCCCAATTGAAAAGCAATTTAATTATCAAATGTGTTAATTAACGTTGCAAAGGCTGGCGGTGCGATTAAATTAATTACTAACCGAAGATATTGCACAATTATTAATATAGTACAATCAATAATATAGTGAATAGGTACGATCATCTTTTACCACAATTAAAGACTTCAATAATCATCACTCATCGATGCCGTTACAAAATCCGTAATTAAAAAGTATTACTGAAATGTATTGACTGATTGATGGCACAACTGATGCTAAGCTCAATGATATCATTTAACTAAATTGCATAACTAAAAGTGGTTTCCGAAAATGAGCTCAACACTTTATTTTTGTAGAAATTATATCATCAATGAAACGAGCTTGGCGAAAACACTGTAAACTGTAATAATATATTTTCAAAATAATATCATAAGTTAAAAGTTGGTCCCGGCCAATATCGCTTGATATTGGTCGTGAAGCCTAGTCAGAGGCCTTAAGGCGGCTTGATAACATTTGACAGTAAGGTTTAGTCACTGGCCTTACAACACCCCTCCACCAATCCGCACCGGGCCCGAGTGGTGGAGTATGGCCCAAACCACCTCATAGTTGAGGTGAGGCCTGTGCCCTGCAGTGGGACGTATATAGGCATACTTTAACATCATAATATAACCCACATCAGCTTACATTACAAGATAGGCCTCTCCTTATGAACGCTACTGAGCTCCATCTTCAACATTTTTTTTTCTATGCTGCCAGACGCTTTGCGTTCATCATCGCTAAATCGTAGTAAATAAAAAAAAATAGGGTTGTACCATTTTTTTTAAATGCAGTGTTCTTTGTACTGTTTGTTTTGTTTATTGCGCAATAAAGAGTATCTATCTATCTATCTACGTGTTCTACGTTTTCTAAGCTCATAGCCGCTGGGTTTGACGCAATAAAATACATGGTAGAGTCTCATACTAGCATACTCGCCCTTCCATAAGGTGTCCTAACAATAGGCCGTGGACTAATTAAAGGCTGGCACTTGCACTGTTGCTGTATTAGATAGTGTTTTTAAGATCCTGGTTTAATGATGCACGACCCAGACTACAAAACCATGAAATTTCGTTACTCAAATGCCGCAAGAAACAAAAAACTACACCAAATATTTTTAGATTAACGTAAATAGACATGCAATCTAGCTTGACAATCCTGACAAGTTTCATATGATGATTAAGTATCAGACTTTTAATTTATAATAAGTTGCGTCAAATAGCATTATTAACTGACGGGGTAAAACAATAAGGTATTATTAATTAATTGGCGTGATTGTTAGAAGAATTACATTTATTTTAATATCCTTAACCTAACTTATTATGTTTTTTTTTTCTTTTCTATCTTAATTATCTGATGGACGATTATCATCTCGTTATTTATATCTACCACACACAAATACCTACTTTAGTCGTTAAGAATAAACAATTTCAATTATAAAATTCCTGTTTTCTGGAATAAAATTCAGAATTATTTATTTTTGTTAATGGGCAAGAGTTCTTCTTTTAAACATTTAAACTTCTATAAAGTTGTGGACTACTTACTATAATTCATAATCCCGTAGTGTCATCGGTGAAAGCAAATTTTAATTTCTTAAATAACACATCGTCACAGACATCTTAAAATTTAAAATCCCTTTCACTAATAATATTTACATCTTCTTTCCATCAGTGATAATAATAAAATATTACTGATTTTCAAGTTTAACACGTAGTCTATTTTGTTCTTCTTGACCATGAGCGATATTCACAGACCTCCGTTATCTTTACTAAGGGAAACCAGATCATCTTTCGACTATAACAACACCGTCTTCGACCTAGGGGTATGAATCAAAACCTAGATGTAATATCTGCAATAGTCCTTGCACCAAGCGGGTGCTGTCTTTGGGTATATCTTCTCAATAGTGCAGGCAGAGATAGTATCCGCTAGGTGTACATATCCTAACTCAGTGACGTATCTCAGAGGGGCCTCTTCGTGTTGGATCTGTATCCCCACTCCTTCTAAAAGGACCGGCCTCCGTGCCGTGATTTCTCGCAGGAGACTTTGTGATACTAACGACCCAAGGATGTGAGGCAACAATCCTATCTTCGACTGATCTACCACTGTTATACTTACTACGGTTTTTAACTATCAATTGAGACAAATTGAGACTGTACATAAATTCCAAGACTACCTACCCCATGTTCTTAAGCCAGATGTCGTGCGCGTGACGGCATTAGTTCAGCGGAGCGCCGCCGACTGCAGCGCCGCCGCGGGCGCAGAACGCGCCTTCAAATTGCACGATGCAACTATACACAGTTGTTTGTTATTAATGTGAGAGTAAAATGTTTGTTCACAGTTCATTTGCCGATTTGTGGAAATGCAAATTATTTGGTTATTTCCAGCTTTCTCGGGCGCAGTCAAAAGTGATTGTTGCTAGAAACTTGTCATCGTTGATATCACTAATTTATAAAAAACTGATGAAAGGAAAAATAAAACTTCTAGATCCATACCTCCTGTAACAGAAATTGATAACAATTTTGAATAACTAAACTTTTTTTTTTTAATCATTATAAAATAAATTACAAATAAAAAAATAGGTCCATGATCGCCGTCCAAAGACAGAGACAAAGCGCCCAGACAGACAGAAGACTCGCACGCCACATTTTCACGCAAATTTTTTGAATAGCTAAACTAAGATACCTCCTTAAATTTAATATTGCAAAGTTAGTTAATGCATAATCCGTGACACAAAAGTGGAACTGTGTTATGTTGTAGAATCCAATATTTGAACTGAGGTCGTTAAGACTTTGACATTGGTTGATGACCATCTATTTGTTTCAATAACCTGAATACGTCCTAACTGACCTGAGCTAAGTATTACAAACATCAATCAGTCAAGTTAGATTTTAAAATGGCGTTGATAAAGTAAAGAAAAGTAGAATGCAATTGACCAAAAACCTGTGCTTTTCCAACTAAGCTACCGAGACGCTAGCTGACCTGACGAAATCTTTCAAGAGTTTCTCACCGTCGAAGATAGCTTAGTTGGAAAAGTACTCGCCCGGTATGCGATGGCCGTGGGTTCGGGACCCACCTGAGGCGGTTGATTTTTTTTCAAGTATTTTAAAATCTTAAATATACTTACCTAGCATGGTAATTGCTACAAAACAAAATTCTAAAACTAGTGCTAAAGAATAAATAAATAGTGACATGGATGGATATAATTAATAATTTCTCCTGCAGTAGGAATAACTAAACTTGTGGTGAAAACTCCAACCCCAAAAACATTTTCGTGAAGTATCAGTCAATCTTTTAAGTATATTATTATTCAATCAAATCTTAATATATAAAACAAAGTCGTGTTTGTTACAACACTTATAACTCGAGAACGGCTGGACCGATTTTCATGGTTTATAATTTGTTGGATTTGTCTTCGTCCCGAATAGCAGAATAAATGATAAAAACATTGCAAAAGCAGACGAAAAAAAAATACTGTTAGGCAGTACGAAGTTCGCCGAGACACCTAGTTATGAATAAATTTTAACAATGTTTCTCACATTTAGCTTGACCTTAAGAAATAACAACGAAGCTAGGGAATTTTAAGCAATGGTCCAGTTTGCTGTGTCCTGTATTTTTGCAAGTACCTATACTTGCAAAAATACAGGACACAGCAAACTGGACCTATACATAATACATAATACATATACATATAGATATTAAAACAATTGCATGGATCAGACTTGCAATTTATGTCAGCAATGGTCTGTGGACATCTATCAGTTTTACCATTAGAATTTGCACCCATCATCGCGTAAAATCTCTTTTCAATAAACCCTAAGTAAATAAACAGTTAAACACCCTACAATTTTCATGACCAAAATTACATATTATATTCTATGGCAGACCTTGCCCGAGCCTCAGGGCGCGTTAATGCAATATTATATTCAGCTCTCCCACCGCTGGCTTATTGAAACAAATCGGTGGTCATCAGCCAAATGTATGGTCTAGCCATCCCATCAACCAAGGTAAAGCGGCGGGAAAGCCTCTCACGAATTTTGCATTAGGATTTTTGTATTTGTTGTGTCAAAGTTAAGCCTTATTTAAAATTAACACCCATTTTGAGCCTAGATTGTATATTCACTGTCGTATATTTCAGCCTTTTTTAACTTCCTGCTGGATAAACCTGTATCTTTTAATTATTTTTACCTAGATTGGTAACATCAGTCAAATTGTATAACTTCAAATTTAATTGTTTTTTTGTAAAGAGTTCGACGTAAAACCCAACACTGCTTGCAGTGCCACATTTTCCCAATATCCCGCAAGCCTAGTCAAATCAATGTAACATCTTTTTTTTACTAGTCTAGCTTGTTGACAGTTTGACCCCCATCTATATCAGTCGCACATACGTACTGCCTGTGCTCATTCAATTACTTCTAGAAAGAATAACAAATAAAGTTTGTTTCTGTTTAAAATTTAAAATGTACTTCGTACGACATTAAATATAATTTAAAGAAACATAAAACCAATCGTTGTTAATAAACTAATTATGTTTTAAATGTGGAGACACATATATGTTTGTCATTGAAGGGATTTAATTAATCTAGAAGATCTAAATATTAATCAATGGCGCTGCAATAGATTAACTTAGCTTCAATCAAAAGTTTACCCAACTACCTAACGACAAATAATTATTTAATTAACCACCCAACCCTATACAATACTTGTAAGTAAAATTAATTTTCCAATGACGAGATCGGTCAACAAGCAATTTCTTAGAAATGCCTTGAACTTATAAGTAGTCGAAGGAAATCGATTAAGTTCAAGGTCGGAATTCCCACTTGTTTACGCAGGCTACGATTTTCGATTGTAATTAGGTACTGCTCGATTGTACAATGTTATATTGAAGGATCGATTACCAATATCAAAATGTATGGAAAATATACAGGGTTACTGAAAAACTCTGTCTGTTATCTCGTTCGCAACTTTGTCTTTGGACCGAAGTCCGAAAAATGGTAAAGTAATTGACCGATCATTTTGTTATGGTGGCTTTAATAAGTATCTTCTACTTATGTAGGTATAATAAAGTAAGTCCAGTTATTTAAATTCGGTATAATTTTGTTTTTAATTCAATCAATAATGTAACTAACCTAAACTTTCATTGCTTATTGTTATAGTTGAATACGAAAACTTAAGCCATAAAACAACTTGCAACCCCATATAACCATTTCAGTTGAATGCAGGTACTACTAACGCCATCTATGCCCAATGTGGGGAACTAAAAACGAAGCCTCAAAGGTGGCGGAGGTATTTTAGTAGCTTTTTGTTTTCTTTTTGTTATAGTGTTTGTGTTTAATAAATAAATGGTTTATTTTTTTTAAAACATTATTTCTATGATCTTGCCCCAAACAAAGAACGTCTTGCACAGGTATAGCGCCAAAAAAATCTTTACTTAGGTAAAGACATAATACTTATGAAAACCATGACTTAGGTACAAATGTTCGTGTTTATCACCACAAGAATACTAGCCCAAACGGTCGTATAGACAGATTAGTATTATAGGTACTCTATCTTAGACCTAACCTAAATGATGCGTCAATTGTTTGAAGTTAATCATCATTTTATTTAAACTTATTAAATAAATTAATGCGCCAGACAACATACGAACCGTCATGGATTACAAGTATGAATTACATCTAAAGTTCATTCATGTTACCGGGTAACAAGACAACATACTTTTTATCGCGTCGTCGCCCAGATCACCCAGACCCGAGCCAATAGTCTTCTAAATGGTCCTGTACGGGTAATGAAGCCTTTTCTTGCATTCAAGACAAAACACGGCACCAATACGTCTATCCTAATGTTTTATTCTTTTGTTTCGTACCGCTCGAAATTGTCATCATTCACCAATAAATAATATTTAGGTGAACTTGCGCACCACCGGATTAGTTAAGTATGAGATTAAGACATATTTCTGAACTGACAGCTATGGAATGATTTTAAAAACCGTGTTAGTGGATAATTCAGGATTAAATTCGCTTATCCTGACATGCGGAAGTGGAGCAAGTATAAACGCAATAACACCATAAAATCTGTTAAACAATTTTGCACTGGTTCATACAACCGATTAAAAACCTATTTGGCCGGTTGTAGGTTAGTTAGTAAATCTTTACACCACAAAGCGCGCCAAAAGAACTAACAACAATAACTCACCGGCAACTCTGCGCCTACGCACCTCTCGCGAATTAATTTTGTAACCGCCACTCTGATTAACTGCAACAACGTTTAAACATTAGTTTAGGTGTAATTTATTGCTAAATAAATAGGTGGTAACAAGAGAACATTGGAAAAGGTGTTAATGTTTACATTCTTTGGACTAACTTTTGAAGACAAACATTCTAAGGTGTTTTAAATGCCGATTAGGTAGAGATTGCCCCGAAAAGCCTCTTTACACGTGTTTTAATGGCTTTTGAATTGTTGAAGTTCAAGAACAAACCCACAGGTAAAAAATGTGTCGTAAAAAATAATGCCACCGTAAGTCCTCAGGCACTTATTAGGGTGACATTATGCTACGTGGTGCACCAATGCTAGGTGCCACGTGAAAACCCATATCTTTAAAAATCCTTGTGTTAGATGTTTGATTGAAGATATAGAGATGTTGTGCTTAATGAAAAAAATATATAAATAATAGAAATGAAGTGTCTATCTATCTACTTATCTCTGTACTAGGCCAGGTTGTCCTTATTCCATCACATTACGATTTTTTTTTTAATCAATTTTACGTAATTTTAGAGAAAACCGTTTTCGACAATAATTTTATTGAAACGGGATTCTGGATGCTGATAGATCTTACGGACAATTCAAAATACAGATTGATATGAAGCTATTTACATATATTACATATTCGACAACATCACATACGTAGCTGAAGCACTCTTATCGGAAGTGTAATTTAGAGTCATCGTTTAAAATCAGATTTTCAATATATCCTGACAGTAGACTGTATTCATTCATCCATATACCTTATGGCTGCGCCCACGCAACTCGTAGGCATTAATTTCGCCAGCACCAGATTCTGGGTAGAGTGATTGATATAGACAACCTTTCGGGTAAATGTTACTTGATCTATTGCTATACTAACCAGATTTTCATGATCAGCTGTGGGAAAATTCATACATCACTATCACTTTGTGTAAGAAATGTTAGATTCAGATTGCGACTTTGCTTATTTAAACATCAGAATTGGACCTAAAAGTAAATAATCGCATGGTAACGCGTTAATTACTTATTTTAGAACCAATTTCGTAACGTGTCTGGTGAGATCTTTGTCAAAATACATTTTAGCCTTGATTAGACCTTGAAAATAAAGGGTCTCTCAGGATCGATTTCCGGTTCAAGTAAATTCAAAAATACCTTTTTTAAATTGCCTCGTTTCTGTGTATACTAGGAGATGCCCCAATAGATAAAAAACCGGCCAAGTGCGAGTCGGACTCGCGCACGAAGGGTTTCGTACCATTTTCTATAAAAACGGCAAAAAAATCACGTATGTTGTATAAATAAAATAAAATATTTATTGTATTCGGATTTTTATTGTGTATTTTTTGTTATAGCGGCAACAGAAATACATCATCTGTGAAAATTTCAACTCTCTAGCTATCACGGTTCATGAGATACAGCCTGGTGACAGACGGACAGACAGACAGACAGGCGGACAACGGAGCCTTAGTAATAGGGTCCCGTTTTACCCTTTGGGTACGGAATCCTAAAAATAGATAAAATATATATGGCCTTACTACATAAAAGATAGACAAGTGTTAAACACTTGTTAATTTGAAATGTTGACACATCAGTCATTCGAGACATTTTATTAATGAACATTTTTATTGGTTGACTAATCTTTAGACAAGTGTTCAAACCTAGTCTATCTTTTGGTATAGTAAGGCCGATATGGTCCAGATCCGCATATGCTAAAACGCTAAAGAAACTAAGTTTGATTAAAGTTAAACTCTATGTTGTACACCTATGTAAAATTGTATCTAAATCCATTAACCCATTCAAGTGTGAATGAAAAAGAAACATGCTTATATTACAATAAACTGCTATTTTAAGTACTAGGACTACCTACAGCAAACTAGGAAACATACAAACATAAAAACTGAATGACAAATGATTGATTACTCTTATCTCAATTATTAATTATCATTTAAGAAATATTACCAATCACATTATAAAAAATAAATCTGCAAAAACGTCTCTATCTCAACAACGAATCTAAAATTTAACGATTATATATATATCTATCTAAATGTATATAAATCATGTCTATTGCATCAACTACCCACGTTGAATTTGACGAAGTGCGAAGTTGCCTCCCCGCATCGTGAGTTTAGAGATGGTATCTCTAGACGAATGGACATAAATTTTCGCTTGTCAATGAAATTATAGGTTTTAATTAATAAACACACAAATAGATCCGTTGGGCAACTTCCATAAAAGTAGTAGGGTTAGGATCTATCGGAGCTTTCTATCTGTAACTGTCTTCGAAGCTTAGGAGAGGAGGATTTAATTAATCATGGATTGATTTAAACTATGTTTTAACTATCGCATTTTTTTTTTCAACTGTCGCTACTGTTAACCATTTGGACTTCAATACATAAGACTGCCTGCGGCTCTATTCACGCATCCTTCAAAAACTGTATTATTTTTCAGTTAAAAACTTTAGAACATAGTATGTTTGTCTAAGTCATAATATCACAATTTATTTAATAATATATTTCATCCAAAAGTTTTCTGCTATTAATTTGTTATATTTTTTTTTAAATCAAATTATTAGTTTATTCAAAACATTAACTAATTGATCCGACAAACGTACGCTGATGAACAGAAATAATTCCGTATATTTCGGGGTAATTTCTCAATTTTTCATAAAATCCTTATCGTTTTCACTTTTGTTCAGCCCTCTTAAATTTTGTACTTGGCAACGATAAACAGATATAAAATATAACCACTCTTATTGTAAATTTTAAGTTCTGGTATAAAATTGTAATCGTTTGTATTTCAATTTTAACAGTTGTAAAAATGGCTGTATAGTATTGGTATACCTTGTGTGAATATCTATACTGATTGTATCTGTGGGCGTAGCTTTTAAAGCTCTGTCGTATTGTGCGATCAATCGCGCTTTGCGTAGGCTCTGCCTGATTGCCTTTTAATATACTCCTTTTGTTACGGAGAAAACTAATCAACAAACAAACTGTATAATTTTAGTTGCGACTTGCGATGAAAGTAGACCAAAAAGTCTGTCCTTTTACAATAATAAGTTCGACAAACAGATTAATATCGGTACTCAACTGTATCTGTCTGTACAAAGGTATCTGTTTGTCTCGGACGGAGCTTGGACTGGTACCTTAATATTATTTAAGCTAGGTAATCTCGTACCTATATTAGGGACTTGGTCTTTGGACTTTTACGTGTAACTTATCCTCCTTATCGTGTTGTGGTGTGATAATTATGTCCTAAGATTATTGAGCCCAGAATTGGCCACACGTTTTATAAAAAACCAAACTAGGTTTTTTCAAGACAGTTAGTCTTTGGTGGTACAGCTTATTTCTGCTGCTAAACTTTTCCAATATCACAATTATCAAAATTATAATTTTTACACGGAAATTCATACGTAAACAAAAAATTTTTACGACTTGTTTTGTATACCAGATTGTACAGTAAAATATTAGTATTACTTTTGTAATTCTTTCGGGTGACAGTCAGACACAAAATTATACCGGAAAAATTAACCGACCGCCACCGTAAGTAGACCGCATGCAAGAAAGACCGAACCTGAGGCGAGTCGCATGCAAAATTATAATCGCGGAGTAAATTATAATTGCATTGCAAAATTATTAGGTGCAAACATTATATTATTGGAGGACCGCCGCGGGCCTATCTGATGGGCATGACAGGCTAAATGATGACTTGCTTGATAGAAATGCACTGCGGACTGCGGGTTAGGGCTCATTGAATTTATGCTAGTGACTGTACTTTGGGTGAGATGGATAGATAGCGTTGCGACTTGCGTTGGTTTGGTTGGCTTTCGATATTAATTTATGCATAAACCCTAACAAATTTGAAATTTAATCGATTGGAGGATGAATGAATTTATCATAAATAATAAATTTAACATGGTAAAAAATGTCGTAATGATTTAATGCAACTAACGCAAATTAGGCAAGCCTACAAAATAAATGATCCAAGCTAGGTACGCAGTACTATATAATAGAACGAAACGTCAAACATGGTACCTAAAGATACACATGTAAAAAAAAATAATACTAATGATAATAATTAGTCTAAAAAATTTAACTAACATGTCTTTACTAGCTAAAATAGGCTCTTTAACAAATGCGTTCAAACCATGTAAAGTTGAACCTTTCCTAGGTTGGCGTTAAAGATAAAGTTATTAATTGTATTAACAACGCAGTCTCTTAAAGGTCATTCTCAGTTTGTCGAGTGAACTTCCCAGGTTGTTTGATGTTAGCCGCTTCAGACACACGTGTTTCGGGTCACCTTTTTCTAAACAATACTTATGTCTGGACCATTTCCAAAAACAGTGAAAAAGGTTGACCTTTGTTTGTGTTTTTACCCTAAATTTTTGCAATAAAAAGCACAATTCGCAAACAAAACTCCCTCTTATCAGTAGGGTGAGCTATTGTTGTCGCGTTGCCAATTATCGCTTCGCCTCACATACGGCTGACTTCAAACGCGCCGATTCGTTTCCGAGAAGAGTGATACATTGTTTGCATTGTTCTAATAAAAACTGGTGCTTTTTACTATTACAATTCTTTGTCAGAGATGTGTAGTGAGAGTGACCCTTTTGAAAATGGTTGACTTTTGTCCACGGGGTACAATACGAGGGTAATGCATGTAGGTTTGTATGAGTTGACCTATTTACATGTTTCGGAGAAGAGCTTTGAAACTTTCCTACTATTATACTCTATATTACCTACTACTGCTAAACGTGGTAGATTTAATTTAAATTTGCTGAAAATGTTTCACTTGCTTGTTAATTTTTTTTTCACACTATAAAATTAAATTACAGTTACATTACTTACATTAATTATACTAAAACGAAACTTTATATAAAACTAACATACCGTCAAACTAAATTAAACCGTGTTCGTGAGGCAAGGAAGCAAGGATACTGGCAGCGTTTCTTTGCTGAATGGCTAAACTAAGCCTTCGTACGAGGAACGAACCAGCTTTTTTTATTTTCCGAAATAGATACCAATTTTGGTGCTATTTTGTCATAAAGTAATTTAGCATTCGGGCCCCACGGTCTAAACGTCTCTACACCAAATGGCGCAAATATGCCAAATACGTAGTAACTTGTATTTGTACAAATTATTCTTTAACATTATCACCATCACCGTCTATATCATCATCGGCTTTGAAAGTCTAAGCATAGGCTTCCTACCTATATGGAATGCTACATACATGATAGGTAGTCAATGAGTACATACACATTGCTTTAAAATACTGAAAAGCCGTTTTCATTTTTAAAATATTTGCCTAATATTAGTAAAAGCTTTACCAATTACTAACCGGCCAAATATTTAAAACACTAAAATAAAAATACTTTCCATAGATACAAATAAAACCGTATAAAAAAACAAACGAGACTAACTAAAAATCATAAATATTCAGCAGCAACGGTAGCGCCGTTGAATCAATAAAATACTTCACCGTTAATGATAATAAATTAAATATCGTCCGGACAGGATTACGGGCCGGTATAAAACTCGATTATATTTTTATTACCAGTCCACCGAAAACACTGGCTTTTAGACCGACAGGTACTTCTATTGTCTTTTTGCGCAGGTAGAGTCAAGGGTTAGGTCCTTTCAGGCTTACCCCCACCCCGACTTTCGGCGTCTTTGAGGGTTAAGCTCTTGTGTCACAGGATTAGTCTTGTTTTAGACATTTGAAGTCACCGACGTCGTCAGTACAGTGCAAATTGTCTCCACAATTTTTGTTTGAAGTTTTAAAGTTTTGTTAGTGTCATGGATCGGTCGCCTAGGTGCTCCTAATTTGAATTGAAGTTAGTTTTAGATACATTTAGTGTTAAGTGGTATAGTGTTAGTGATTGGACCAATCATGGACGAGGGTGATAGTTTAAACCAATTGACTATGTTTGTGAAACGATGGTGGGAAGATAGTTATAAGGTTTGTTTTGGTTTTGCATATATCGCTATTGCATACTTTTACTTATGTTATTTAAAATCCTCTTCATTAAAAGGCCTTGCCTTTTAGCCCTCTTGTTTCATGCAGGTTTCTACTCAGAAATCAATTAGTTTTGTCATAATGTTGTATATATTTTATGTAATTGTTTGAATAAATTAGAGTATCAAAGTAAAATATGATGTCTGAATCATTTTATTCTTAAATAATATTATTCACTTACCTCAAAAACAAGTTCGATAAACTAAAAGTTTGGCTAGACATCTACCACCTTTAATAATTTCTTTATTAACCCCTTGCACGTGGTCCTGCTTGCATTGATTTTGATTTATCACAGAAACAGATTTTTCATACTTCAAAGCAGTATATCTGGGATTAAAAGCTCATTTTTTTGGTGTTACTTTATTATCAAGCATTTTTAAAACTAAATTACTTATTCTGAAAATTAAAATATAGTCGTACATAACGTTACTGTAGTTTAGTTAGTGTACTGCTATTATTTTAGTTCTAATAACTGGTGTGAAACATCGGTTTCTTTAGCTAGCAGATATTGATATTCATGTAGTCGGCTTATTCTTAAATCTCATCAACGACATTTTCGGCTATAAGCCGGTGCTGGTTCAATACTTGACCCACGTTATCCAATTATTAGTTAATACCCATAACAACGCCATGAGGTGACTTAAGCCGAGATTAAGATAAGCCAAGTCCAGCGCACTGTCCACAGTGTATCATTACCAGTATTAAACTTAAGCGGTCGCGCCAAGTGGATAATTTTGTGAATCTAAATTGTATCAGAAAGGTTAATTCGATGGGTGGACAGATTATGGTGTCTTTGTAACTATGTGATGGCCTTTAATCTCATATCATTTAAAATGGGATATAGGAACACATCATTATAGTGTTATCATGTCATTACGATGTTTAACTAATTTTAGATTCATGTTTGAAACATTATTGAGACTGATTTAGGAGAACGTGGAACTTTGGATTTAATTTTACTTAAATTGTGTACAGGATGTAGGTAAATTAAACCAGAAATTGAAATTAAGGCTCCGTTTATGTGACGTTATGATTGGCGGTGTGTGGAGTATGTTGGTCCCAAAAAGCATGCTGATTTCAGCACTAAAATTAACGTCAATTCCCTTTTTGTTTTAAAACATTGTAACATGCTGTAAAACGTGAAAAGTAACCACATCTTAAAGTAAATGTGATCAATCACTATCGTTCGTATAATACTTCCAAACTAAACTTGCCATAAATGCGTCTCTCATCTAATATATAACGTGTGGCCGATAATTGGTATACCGCATTAGTATAACAACTAACGAGGCCATATCACCTACCGAATCTAATGTGCTTTCTCTAAAACACTGATTCATTCCACACACGAGCCGGCAATGATAATTAAATTAATGAGTACATCCATACATTGGCCACCCACGAGTGTCTATTGTTGGGCCAATGACAAATATTGGTACGATCGCTCTGTTTGATGTCATGTCTGAGCTGTATTCATGATAATAGTTACCTACATGAACACGCGAAAACATGTTTGGTTAAAATATTAATAGGTCTTGTTGAATCGTGATTTAGTAGGTCCGATTTGGTCAAATATTTTATCATTATTGATACTTTCGATACCGTCGCGGTGTCAAAACATATGGAATCATTATTTTGTAAAATTATACCGTTATAACATGAATCATCTGAAATTATTAAAAGAAAGATATTTGTATAGAAATAAGTAATATATCGCCAATTGCATATTTGCATATGATTGCATAGAATATTAAATAAAATATTACGCTTAGACAAATTAGCACACATAAGCCCTTAAAATTATTCGCCACTCACGAATTAGAGTGCCAATAAATCAATAATTATTTTCGCGACTGTCTGGTGTAGGTAGACCATAACCACTAGTGGTTTGCGGAATAGATTTCAAAGCCAGGAGCTTAGGTATTGGAATGGTGCAATGGGCAAAAACGAGCATAATTATCTAAGTCATAGATGTTTATTGTTTTTAAGTACGTTTATCCGTTATCTAGTCTACATAGTACACATTTTGCTAAGATTTAGTCTAGATTAATTGGTGTTATTACTGGAGGAATATTGATCTACTACTTCTTCTTTGTTTCACAACACTTTGTTCAACAGCCGTCTGTGTTTTAATTTAATGCCACTTACAATGTTCTAATTTAATGTCACTTTCAAATGTCAATTTATTAATTTCTTTATAACAAAATTTAAAATAGTAACTTACTTCTGCAAACGTAGGCACACGTCTGCATATTTGACTCAACCCAGGACTTTGACTTGGAACCTTGGAACTAAGCCACTGATCCCACATAGATATTTGAGTGACAGCCCTGCTTATAATGAACGTATGCGCCTGCGCCGCTCTAGGGCCACTTAGGTGCCTTCGCTATGCAAGTCTAATTATTAGGTAGACTGACTTAACTTTGAGACTTCATGTGGTATATCCATGAAGAAAAGTGTTTGGGGACAAAACTTTTTTTATTGTATATTCTAAATACCTAGATCTATTTATGATGTTAATATTGGCAAAGGATTTGATGAAATTGTAGAAACCAAATTTAAATTCCGTGAGGCAATAGATAATTGTCTTCTCTTAAGTGAACCAACTAAAAAAATAATAGAAAAAAATTCTTACGTACCAGAGGCACTAAACTAGCTGCTAAGCCCTGTCTCTAGACATTAAAAAAAAATTACATTATCGGTATAACGTCATTTGTTACATTGTAAATTAAATTGAGTCTATGCTTAAATATTCGATAACAATTTAATCCATGCAGGTATATTAAATGGTGGATTAAAAGTAATTACTTGCGAAGAGGCAGGCAAATTAAATAATGATAGTGACACCGTTTCTCATTACGCTTAGTTGTCGTTTCCCACATTTCATGCGCAGCCGCATGTTTAAGCGGTGATTACGCAAAACGGAACGCGCTCTGCGCTTCACAGTACCAAACCTGTTTACTTACTTCATGTATCATGCCCCGAACAATATGGCATGTCACGACGCACACCCAACGAAAAACGATCATCAAGAAATGCACATTTTTAAAAAAACCAAAGAAAAGCACACTAGCAACCGAAATAACACCATACATCAAGGTAATAAGGTACACATTGTAATGTGGCCGACTCAAAAAAAAATCCGTGAAATATGTCCGCTTGTCCAGTAGGCGTGGGTCAGATACATCGGCAAGTTTATTCTCTTCATTAAAACCAGTGCAAAATGTACTCTTTGCTGAGGTAATAAGCTCGTTTAGGTATTACGAAATGTTTGCAGGTCACTCACCTCGGCTTAACATCGCGACTTTGAACGACTTTTTTATGTTTTTTGCTGTTGACTGTTGACAATTACTTGTAACATTCCCACAGTTAAGTAGAGAGCCGATTGCCTTATAGGAAACCGTTTGGGAACGAAAAAAGTGGCGAGCCGCGCTTACGCATATTTAATTAGTTTCTGTTTGAAGCTCTTTATTTTAGCAAATTCCTACGTTAGCATAATAATTTTCTTTTAGATTTGAATGGGACAAAGAAATAATATTTTTTAAGTATTCATTACGAAGACCATGAGATTTTGACCAAATTAGAAATTTATACATAAATATATATCCCTATCAAAAACTTCCCTCCATAATATTCGTTTCTTTGCCACTTTAAAAATCGATCGCTACACGATGTGTAATTTAATTAAAGTATATGAATTTACGTCGAGTAATGATGTGATTGGTTAATGGCAGGCTATGGACCTTAAACGCCCGCTTCGCTGCCCGGTAATGAGAAACCCAGCTTTGCTAAAATTAAATTCAGTCACAATGTAAAGGGTTATTTGCGAGCCTTAAACAAAAGTCTTAACCCTAAATCGATTTATTGGCTAATTTAAAAACTAAATTAAAAATTACTGTAGCCACTCTTAATCGCCATGTGCGTCTCATAAATTCTCGGAACATTGTAAGCGTCATTAATTCTCACAAATTGTCGACAATTATAAAAATGATATCCCCAGAATGGTTTCAAACAAAAAACGTCACATCCCAAGATGAATCTACTTGTACTTACACGTTGAGAAAATTACTTTCGGTAAGCCCTATAATTTGGCCCGGTCGACTTAGTTTGTAGCGTGTGTTTTTCGTAAACGACACTTTATTATCCTGCGTTTATCCGTTTTGTGGCATTAGAAACGGCATCATTTTTTTGTAATTGCCGTGTTTTGTGTGAAATTGCCCCCGTGGCGACGATTTAATTCTCCGCCGCGGTAATGACACGGCGGGTTGTCGCCGCACGCCACAATAATGGCGACAAACGTTTCTGAAGTGACAAATGTTGAAGTGACATGCGGGGATTATTAGACCACCCTACGAAAGTGAAAGGGTTGCAATTGCAGTTAATAGACTATTCGTAAAAAAGTACCTGAGTACCGGCGATATCACATGAAAATAATATTACAGGTACTTGTTTTATGAGTTGTTGACAAAAACAACAAGATTTGTAAAACTATTTTGAATAAATGTCAATTAACCGTTGTAATGTTGATTAGTGTCAGAAAGTCTATTTGCATAAAGTTCCAGTCTGAAAACATTTAGTGCCTTAATATATAATCAGTCAGTCACATTTAAGTAGTTTTTCAGTTGTTACATTACCTACGAATATGCTGTATATTCTTAGAGTTTAAATGCTTTTTAAACCTACGCATGATGCTACAATAAAACTTTATCAAATTCACAACAACGTCAACTACACACACACAAATATTAACATTAAACAAAAAATAATAATTTCGTAAATGTAATAGTTAAGCTATTTTTAAAAGCACAAAAACTTAACAATCCCGTAAAATGTCGAAATAAAAAAACACTTAACAGCTGATCGTTATGTTAATGTCAATCATAACCGGCATCATTTCGGGTTTTGTACACTAACATTAAAATAAATTCCGAGGAGTGCCCAAATTAAGGCAAACTTAAGTTTGACAACGCGGCCAGCCCGAATGCTTACTAAATGAATAGTAATTTTGTTTTCGGATTAAATCGTTCCGAACACGCGACACAAACCACTTTTCTATTTCTGAGTGGATTCGAAGCCGTCATTTTACACAATTTTACCCAATTGCTCTCCGTTCTCGGAATTAATTTGATATTAGCCTTTGAAAACGCAAGGTGTGGTTTTGTGTTTTGATAGTTATTTTGAAGACTTTAAACAACCCGTGTTTAGGGCTTACTCTAGACTCGATAATCTTTCGGAATTAGCCTTACTCATTCATTGTCGTTTTTTCGATTGAATGAAATGTTTACGATAACATGTAATTTGTTGACTCGGTTTCATTTTTATGGTCCCACTAAGTATTAATTTGGTAACTGTTACAAAAAATCTAGACCATATTGATTGCATAGTTTTGGTGCAAACTTTAAACTAATATAGAATAATTTCTTGTTACAGGAATCTCAATCAAGCAGCGCAGAGCGATGGGGAGGGCGCGGTCCGGAGCACAACATGGCGCTACAGCAAATTCTGAAACTGCAAGAAGCCAGAGCTCTACACAAAACCTCCCTCCTACCTATATACAAGAAGAACGGCCTTCCTTCACCATCTGATAGTGAAGACTATGATCCAAACAGAAGCGACAAGAAAACAGAATCGTACAATGATCCACGAGCTCTTGAACAGTTAAAGTTAGAAGCCGAATTCAGGAAGCTTATGGAACAATCCGCTAAAGATGTACGCAGTGAGGAATCGTTTAAATATTTTCAACACATGATGGAAGCGAAACACCATTTTGAATACCTGAAAAGTATTCAAGAAAGAGAAAGAAAAAGCCCTTCAGAAGAAAGCAAGGTCGAAGTGAAGAGAGAAATGCTGTCGCCTAGCTATAATAGGTCTTCTCCCATGCAAAACCACTCACCTCGTCGGCCATCTTCAGCAGAGCTATCGCCCAATCATAGTGTTCGCCTATCTACCTCATCCAGTCCCCTCTCTACTACTAGTCCAGTAAACTCATCTCCTTTAAGTCATTTACAAAATATGCAGCCTTTTGATTTTCGCAAACACAAAATTAATGACAATGATAAAGAAGAATCTCTAAAAGCGTCTTTTGATATGAGTGCAGCTGAGAAAGCTACCATGGATTTGATGCGAAGTCAGTTCTTCAATTTCCCATTACCAGGAAACTTACCCATCCCACCTATGTCGATGCCATCGACCTTCAGTCACCCCGCTGCTATGGTAGCAGCTCTAAGTCAAAATCCAATGGGCTTGGCATCGTTACAAGCTCTTTTACCTCAGATGTCTACAAAACCAGTGGAGTCTTCCGATAACAAATCTAATAACGTGACTGGAAAAGGAAGGTTAGAAGACTTTAGGCAAGAAGATGAAAATGTACTTAATCTAAGCAAGGATTCGTATGAGGCAGTACACAATTCAAGGAATATGTTGTTAGGCAAATGTATAACACCACCAAAGCGGCAATGGGGAGCTTCACCTATGCCTCTTAACCTAGGGACGCAGTTTATCAATCCTGCTACTGGCAAGAAAAGAGTACAATGCAACGTGTGTTTAAAGACATTCTGTGATAAAGGTGCTCTTAAAATTCACTTTTCTGCTGTTCACCTCAGAGAAATGCACAAATGTACAGTTGAAGGTTGTAGTATGATGTTTAGCTCACGAAGATCTAGAAATAGGCATAGCGCTAATCCGAACCCAAAGTTACATTCACCTCATTTAAGAAGAAAAATTTCTCCGCATGATGGAAGGAGTGCACATCACTCAGTACTGATGCCTCCTCATGCCTCTGGACTGAGTATGCCACCTGTGATAAACCCAATGCATCCATTTGGCTCATACCCTCTTTTAAATCCACCTCACAACATGAGACAGTATGCCTCAAATGCATCTATTGATTTTAAAAATAATGTGAACATGCACTATTCCTCTTCTTCGGATCTATCGCCAATGATGAGAAGGGAGTCAGACTCAGTAGAAAATAAAGATCAAGATGGTCAAGGTGAATCAGACGAAGACGATGGAATTGTTGTTGTAGCGGGTGATGACGATGACGAAGATGTGGACCACATGGACACTAGCGACTACTATTCAACCCTCAACAAATCAAATGGGTCTGTTGATGATTCTGAGACAGACTACGACCAACGAAGTGTGAGTGATCACAACGAAAATAATGATAATAAGAAAGATGAACCAATCAGCCCTGAAATAAAACGAAAGCGAAAGAACCTCAATCCAACGCGCTTACAAAATAGTCAAGAATCTGAAGATAATTCTAAGGAAAATGATAAATCTGACAATATAAAAAGCAACGATGATAACCACGCTCTAGATCTCAAGAGAGTCAAAACAGAGGAAAGTGACCAATCAGAAGCCAAACACACAGAAGTTAAGGAATCAAAAACCATCATAAAAGTCAAACAAGAGTTTAATCCAATCAAAGAAGAGCCTATGGATGTAAATTATGGAATACAAGATTTACGAGTAAAAGAAGAAAACGCAGAAAAATCTGAAAAGTATAAAACGAATGACAATGTTCAGGCAAGTGAAGAGCAGTTTTCTTCTGAGAATGCTCTTAAGCGACTTGAAAGCTTGTCCAAAGGTGATTTTCCTAATTTAAGAAAAACAGATTTACACAGTTCAATTGGACCTTACAACTTATCTTTAAATGAATCTGTGGATTATTCCGATAGGTCTCCTTCATCGTCAGTGTCTAGTTTTGACTATACGCCAGAAGAAACACAAGGACAAATATACGGTCATTTCGATAATGGATTTTTCATAAGTACTACAGACGTTCCTTTAGATCAAGAGAATCCACGTCGATGTTCAGTTTGCGGCAAAATATCACAAAATGTATACCTTCTTAAAACACATTACCAAAATGCTCATTTAAAAATAATGTATAAGTGTAGTATTGAAGGGTGTAGAGCTGCTTTCCCATCGAGGCAAGGGAGAGACCGCCATAGCGCAAACGAAAATCTTCACCGAAAGCTTTTATCTTCTGATGATCTAAGGATTTGTGACGAATCCCCAGCTCGACTTATTGAAAAGGCAAGAGACCAAATGGAATTGATAGCGAGGTTCAACGAGGAAGAACGAGCTGTTCCCTACATAGAATCTCACAAGTACTACCGAGCTAAAGAATCGGATAAGATGAGGAATCACTTCAGCCACATGCCGTTCAATCCATCTTACCCACCCTTGCAACTCCCGGATGCATATTTGAATAATCGGGACATGTTTGCACAACATCCATTTATTTTTGGCCCATTCGGCATGTTGCCTAATTTCCCACCTCTACCGTTAGGATTTCTTCCTCCCAATTTGAGTGCTTTTGGTTGCCAAAACCAAAACTACTCGCCCCCTTCGCCTCGGAAACTTAACTACTGCATTGAGGATGAGACGCCCCGACCAAATAAGGATGGTAGTTTCCCTTGCCGGGGCTGCAGAGAGAGTTTTAAAGACCTGATGTCACTCAAGGTCCATTGCGAAAACGTCCACACGCAGTCGCTTCATAGATGTACCGTTAGTGGTTGCAACTCTGCTTTTTTCTCGAGGACCAAGAGAAACATTCATTATGAAGCTCACGTGGCGAGAAGACTTAACGGGAGGATCCCTGTTAACCCTTCGTGACCTAAATAGACCAAACTCGCACTCATTGGCTATTAATTAGGCGCAGTCAAATCTCCAGTGCATTTGTGATGTTAATTAGATTTACCAAATAGTAATAGATTAGATTCTATCATAGCATGCCAGTACCTTTAATTCTCATAGATCTTTTCGATGATAAGGAGTGGTGTGTATTTATAATTTTGTTTGTAAATAATACTGTATGAATGCAATATGTAATGCGATTTCTTGGTGATATCTATTTACTATCGCAGAGATTTTAAGTGTAAAGTAACAGCTAGTTATATTTAAGTCCAAGTTTTTAAATAAAAGGTAATGTTTTGTATTAGCGTTAAGAATCTTGACATTCCATAGTAATAATTTGTGCAATAAAATGTAAATAATTAAGTATTATTAAATGAGTGTACAAATTTATGGTTATTAATAATAATAATGGTTCAAAGACTTCATTATTGTAGACGGGCTGACATTTATAATTTTTAATAACGTTTGCTTTCGAATAAATAAATATTTAAACTGTCAATTATTGACATTAACTGTATAAATCTAACTCTTTTTATGCTTTATATAAAAAACAATACATGCCACTAGCATAATCATATTTACGTATATCGTCTATCTCTTATTAATTGTATTGGTATAACATTACTTAAATACAATATTATTTATTATTGATCCATATCTCTTGCTATTTTGGTGCTAATTACAATTTCTTCATAATTGTATGTTGTATATTTCCTGTCGAAACTCCATAATAATTGCGATGTTAATATTAAAGTTGTGTAAGAACCAAAAAGTATTAAAGTGTAAGTTAAGCTCCTTAACTGTATTATAATAACGAAGCATGTTATACTTCCTTTTGCCAAACGACAGTAATAAAATGTTTTGAAAATTACATTTATTTTTTCATTTATTAATCAAAACTCACTTTACACCTTCCTACACAAATAAGTAAAGAAAGTATCTACTTCTTCATAACCTCATTTTACAACAGACTTCAAAAATAAGGTTCTTAATTCAATAGTTATTTGTATGTTCTTTTATCATTGAATAAAGTTTACTTCAAGCGAGGTCCTAAAACTTGAAAGAAAAAAAACTTTTCTTCGAAGGTACTAAAAAAGGGGATGGAACCAATGTACAGGAAATATATTTCATTTGTTATCCAATGACAATAAATGTAAACGCAGCAAATTATTATTTTAGAAAAATACTTCAGTATAAAGCTTAAAAATATATATATTACTCAAACCATAACCTGCGTGATGTTGGTGCCATTGATGGTTTATTTTCAACATTCTCTATTTACTAGAATTTGGTTAGGTTCTACTAGACCAACCTGCCAATGTAATAGGTTTATACCTATTACATATAATGGCCTATTTAATAAGACAAAATAAACTTTAAAAATAATCAAAGTTTCATCAAATTTTCATACTAAACGACCGATTACCTGTAAAGGGTCAAATTTTAATTATCCCATGGTGAACGTTGTTTAGTATATTTCAACGCCAAATCCACTCCTAAGACATTTTACGTTAACTCGATATTAGGTAATGTACGTATTTTTTGTCCTCTAAGCACTGCGAAACTGGGAATCCAATTATAATAAAAATTTGGGTCTTGGCAAAAAAAAGAAGTATTATGTTGTTAATAACTTTAACAATAGTATTCCAAGCTTTGTAGAAAGCATTGAAAACATCAGAACATCCACATTATCAGTGGTACTTAATAGTAAAAAACCGGCCAAATGCGAGTCGGACTCGCACACGAAGGGTTCCCTACCATTTTTTATAAAAATGGCAAAAAAAACGTTTGTTGTATGTAAGCCCCCTTAAATATTTATTGTATTCTGTATTTTAGTATTTGCTGTTATAGCGGCAACAGAAATACATCATCTGTAATAATTTCAACTCTTTAACTATCACGGTTCATGAGATACAGCCTGGAGACAGACGGACAGCGGAGCCTTAGTAATAGGGTCCCGTTTTACCCTTTGGGTCCGAAACCCTAAAATAGAGGGCAATTAAACAAATATCATTAAGTGATAAAATAGGCGCTGCGTTTGATAATGACCTTTAAACTTAAAGGGTGATTTAAAAAAATATCCTAATATTTTTATTGCGGAGCACATGTGTACATTAAGGAGCTTACAAATAGTGATTTGTCTTAGAGTCAACAAAAAAAAAAGATTAATCAAGTCACTTTCAAATAGCACTTTGTTTTTAATCGGTTACTAAATATTTTGCAGCTATATGACCTAATTCAAAACCTTAACAGAATACTCGTGCCCTGATACAAGAACGACTTTTCTACTTTACCTTTTTATTTAAATGACAGCATATACGATCATAAAATTATCACTAACCAATTCTGAATAAATTAAAACCATTTAAGTGTGATAATGTTATTATAAAGTATTTTTAAACTTACTTATTTATAGTGGAACCTTTAAATAAAAAACCGCTTTAAATATACCTGGCTAGATAAACCCACATTTTTTCCATAAAAGAAGAATTCGCCTCTGGCAACCTTTAGCTAAGTATTCGCTCACAAACAGCCTGAAGGCAATATTGATATTCCAGAAGCCAAAATACGCTAATTTTCGTGATTTATGAATTCACAATGAGCTTGGTTTGTTTTTTATTAAATAATAATTTGGAGGTACGTTTAATATGATCTTGCGAGATAAAAAATATATTTTAATGAACGAACAACGCAACTTGGCTGTAGAACTATAGTTCATTATTTCTTAACTACAGCCAAGTTGCGTTTGTCCGTATATTCTATAGAAAAAAGAATAAAGTGATTACAGAGCTTTCTCCAAACTAAGTTTTTGCATTATCGACATGCTGCCTGTTGAAAAACCAAAATAGTAAATACAATACATAGTTATATAGCGTATAGGTATAATGTTTGTTAACGATGAGAAAGGCAATGGCAGCCATAAGTATAACCAGATCTGGAAACGAAAGCTTTAGGCATAATTTATTGATCTGTGAATTAGAAGCATATAAATAAAGACTATTGTTAGACTTTAAAAAAAAACATGTGCACGAAGGCGTAATGCTAAGCGATTCCTATGCCAATGCTGTACCACAAACTATACTTGATTACCTACTCAATCAAATTTTACATATGGTATTTAATAAATTGCCACCGATTTGTTCAAGTCTGGTGGATCTGACAAAATAACTCATTTGAATCCTAAAAGCTAAACCCTAATTTGATAAGTATAGTTCCTACTTTTTTCCCTTATAAAAGTTACTTACAAGCTATGAGTATCTTGTACCTACATACAAACTTTTTTTTAAGTTTTCACTAAAATAAATAACTGAAATATTTATACAAATTACTCGTACGTAATACCACAGAATAACACATAGCATAAACATTTATATCTAAAGGGTCTTAAACTCAAAATCAATTTACTGAGCCACCCTACCAAGTCTCGCTAATTGGGAATTTAAAAATTAACAAGCGGCTGTCACGCGACAGGCGCGACGTGACGTCGCGTGACAGACCCGTGACACCTAAATGTCACGACGACTATCGAAAGGGCTGTCAACAACTAGAGTCTAGGAAGTGGGAACCATTAGAATCTAGGAAATTGAAAATGCAAAATTTAAGGTAAAGCACATACTCTATAAAACAGTTAACAGACCAAGTATATTCGAAATTGATTTATGTATGACAATTCTTGTCGTACATTTCAAAACAGACCGTCATTTAATTGATCAAATAATGGCGGATTCTTTGTTAAATACAATAATTACGCTTGAACCGAGGGGTTTTATAATTTTCGTCTTCTTAAATAGCGACAGATTTAGGGCTGTTTATAAATAACATTAATTTTATTTCGCCCTAACGAGTTTGAAATTTGTAAATGATCGATAGTAGATTTTTAAATCGACAATAGATACATTTACTTATCCTTTATCTTCATTTTAAATGTACAAAATACTCGTAAATAAATAGCTTGAATTAAACATAATATTCTGTTTAAAAAATCTATGGTTAAAGTTTTTTTTTAATGATTTCAGGTTGTTGCAGCCCTAATAGGTAAACGTCGCGACAAGTGAATGTCAGCAGTAAAGTGTGTGCACGTCGCCTTATTTTATACGTGTACCCTTTACTGCCGCTTCCTTGTAGACACAGCTTTAAATAAATCGTAGGTAGAATACGTGTTTCTAGTCTTCATAGTACCTATTCTAGGAAATCGCCCTGTTTTGGAACCAGATCGCCGAAACTGATTTTTGCACTCGTGTGAAGCTGGTATTTTTATAGGTGTTTAAGAAAATCGATACATTCCATACTTTATCTCTGTAGATATGAAAATATTTGACTGGTTATGATTATAAAAAAATAAATATATAATAAATATAAATAAATATTGGACAACATCACATACATTGCTTTGATCCTAAGGTAAGTAGTTAGGGCACTTGTGATATAGAAATCAGAAACAACGACGGTACTACATCACCCAGACTGGAGACAATATAGAAAAGTTCGTTTTCTACATTGACCCGACCGGGGATCAAACCCGGCATCTCAGAGATGGCGACGCCATATATAGTCCGGCGTGCTCGCCTCTCGGCTACGGAGGTCGTCGTTAATGATGAAGAGGATACTATTTTAATAATTTGTGTTACTTACCTCTAATAAATCATATTCCGTATATCATACGCATCGTAAATCCGGTCACACTCTCTACCTATTGTCCTGTAATCTCGCTTCTGTAGAATATCACAATACAGGCGGGTATCACGGTCCAAACAATACGCACTTCTCGAAACCGTAGTCCGCATTTACATAATCAACTCTCATCAACGGCATTTGCATCCGAAACGCACACGAATTAAATTCAAAATACTGCACAACAAACCTAACTTTGCCATGGCACGACCCTAAAAAACTACAACAGAAGGTTGAAATTCTCGTATATCACAACTTCAAGTCGTTGGCGAAGAAACGGTGCGCAGTTGCCGTATTCAAAATAAGAAATTCGAACGTCCCGCTTGTCAGCAATTTGTTTTGAAGAGAGAACACTTCTAATTCGCAAAAAGAACGAGCCTTCTATTTTTAAAATGTATCGTCACGCAAGCTACGAACTAAGGGTCGTTTTACACTGGGCTCAATGAATTCCATTTATCAAACAAATACTGATGATTGATTTGTCATCCCAATCTCAATTTATGTTACATAATAACTAAATAGAAACCTAAACGGCTTGATAAAATGCCGCATATTAACAACTTAGTAACAACTATACTGTTTTGGAGCAGTAGAATCACCCGCAATAAACCTTCACTTATGAATATAAAAGAAGTCTATTTAAATTATCTAAGTTATTTATAAACTTTTCTAACGCTCCACCAAAAGTCACGCCAGCTTTAATATCCCAGTAACTTTCAACATGCAAGTCTATGGTTTGGTTGCATTACCCTAACTTTAATCATAACTATAACCGGTGTTTCTGTATGGAGTTTGACAGACTTTTGACGTTTTTTATAGTTAAAGTAAGATGGTGCAACCCAGCCCTAAAGAAGGTACCTTTACCTACTATCAATTAGGTTTTCCTGACTCACAAGTCGCACTTGGGCACCATTATAACCTTAGCCTTATGGGTTCCGAATTTGAATTTGAAAAGTTCGAACTGCGGCTTTCTAGACCGCTGTGTTTTTCTTCACAATTAATGACCGTGTGGCTTCTTAGGGAGCCGGTAGGGTTATTACGGAATACGGACAGACGTTAGGCAATTTAGGGTTGGGCATGATATTGGCGGTGATTTAATATCGGGGTGTGTAGGGTTGAGGATTGGAACATGAGTACGAGATCTGTTGGAATGGTTTTGGTCAAAGTACAATTAATTTGAATTTGACGCACCTATTAATAATTATTTACTTTTAATATTTACTAAGCAGTTGTATAAATTTTATATCGATATAAAAGTATTTTCGTTTAATAAAAGCTTTCAATGTTATATCGACATAAAAGCATTTTCGTCAACATTGACGTACCTAGTTCATTAAATAAAAAGCTCTACAATCAAAATGTACGATAAACTTACGGTATATATTAATTAACTAATTACAAATCGTTCCCTTTTTGGTTAGTTACTTAGTCAAAAAAAAGTTATTTATTTATATGTATAAGAGTTGTGTCATTTATAAAAAGCTTAAAATTCTACATGACATGGAAAATTTTGTGTATTAATTGACACGAAAGACATCGATATCAATCATTTACAAACTGTAGGAATCATTAAAACCCACCTAGGTCGAAATCTCAAAATATGTACACGCCAATCCGATCCATATCTACGTTAACGTCAGATAGCAGTATGTTAGTATGTTAAAAGTGTTTTATTTTTTCTAATGTTTTTCCTAAAGTAATTGTATTCGAGCAGTCAAATTGATTAAATGGGACAGTTTATTGTCACACCCTGTATAACATACTATACCTCATAGGAACAGTCATAGATCACGTTGTATTTTTCGACCTCCATTCATTGTCGAACTTGCGCATGGTCACGCGAACTCTGCCCCGCGGCCGTTAACCATACGGCGCCTGTTTGAATTTGGAAGCCTTGCCCGGATGCATATTTACAAAATCTACAGCCACGACCACGAAAAGGCCTACTAGGCTAAGTAAGGTAAGTAAGTAAGGCACAAACCATTAAAAAAGTTTTTTTACATTTGGTTTCGAAAACCTTAAATTCAGCTCTATCTAATTATCTTTACTTTAGATACTACAGTTAGCTTCTGATCAATTAATTCTTAAAATAACTTCATAGAGAAAGCTAGACATAAACAAGCTACTTTGTAAATTAAAGGTCATATGTTATTAAGTTCATTCTTGAAGGATATGATTCTACTAAGTATTAAAATAAAACAGCAAAAAGTTTACCTATACGGGACCAATATGAAATTCTCGTAAAAAGGGTAAATTTTCCAATTTTAATTTAGGTCCAATGAAGAAAAGTGTTGTTTACGAGCAGTACTGTAAAATTTCTGCATTAAAAAAGTTAAGCAATTACAAAATGGCCCAAATAATTAGTATTTTTAGTATTTACAATACTCTACAATTACGTTTAAAGACTTTTTTTCCTATATAAATGGTAGAATAGTACCTATTATAGAGAGCCGATATACTAGCATAATTTGGACTAACAAAAACTATGTGGTAATCTTCACTGTTCAATAAACTATTCGAAGACTCTTTATTTCTTTGGGCTAACTAACAGACAGCTATAAAACAGTTGAAGAAATTAGCTAACGCAACTATGTCCTCCATAGCTTTGCTAGCCGGATAGCGAAAGGTCGTGGGATCGAATTTCACCACTTGATATTCTAAGAGTGTACTTTATCTAACCAAAATAAGTAGAAGAAGAAGTTGCTGAAAGTAGGCCGCTTCTAATCGGACGATCTGGAAGTCATTAGGGGAGAGCTCACATTCAGCAGTGGACTTCCTATCGCTGAAGTGATGATAAACATATCTTACAACATGCTAGAAACTGACACCAATAGATGATAAACAGATTTGTTTACGTCCTCAGAAGACTGACTAGGCTTACCTCTCTGAATGTTTCGCTAAATGCTTATTACGGCTACGTTGCTTCCAAAATACGCTATGGAATGATACTTTGGGGCAACAGCACAGATATACAGAGGATTTTTATAGCCCAGAAAAATGTGTGCGAGCCCTATGTTGTAAAGGGCCTTATAAAATATGTAAACCGCTATTTGTAAAACTAGGTAGGTATACTTACTGTTTTTGGGATGTAAATACTTGAAATCTATAATTTTTTAAGACAACTTCCTAAACCATTCAAAACTGCTGTTGAGATTATCCTAGAAATACGAAAACGCGTGGTTGATTTAACTCCAAAAGTAGCACTATGTCAGAGAAATAGCTATTGCATGAGTATAAAAATTTATAACAAAATTCCTGACAAATTTAAACATGGTCCGGTTCAATTTATGACAAATAAACTGCGGGGATGGGGCTGACCACCTCCTGCTTTTACAGTGTTAAAGAATTCTGACCAAGAAAAAATTGCATGTTAATGTATTTTAACAGAATAGAGCACAACTATAATCAAAATGTAATGAGAACCTGTAAAACCTATTCTTAGCAAATAAATGTCTTTATCTTTATCTTTTAATGTTGTATGTTGTAAACTAGCGCCGATACTAAATACGCGACCGCTCAGCCATATCGCACGCGATGCGCGGACGCATCATTAAGCTATTTTAGCTAGTCCACTATCAAATGGCGGACACGGCTCCTCAAGGTCGAAAAACAATGCATAGACACCAAATTGGCAGTAGGTCATTATAGAGAAATAATTTTTAACCGACTGATTTTTTTGTGTAATATTACGCGATATCTCCGTGGACCTCCATGACCGAGAGGCGTGTACGTCGGACTATATTAATGTCGCCATCTCTGAGGTTCCAGGTTCGGTCCCCGGTCGGGTCAATGTAGAAAACTTCTCTATAATGTTTCGGGTCTGGGTGTTGTGGTACCGTCGTTGTTTCTGATTTCAAGAGTTTAAGGTAGCTAGGTACTTAACTCAGTTTCATAGCAATGTATGTGATGTTGTCTTAAATTTATTTATTTATTTTATCTTCTCCAAATGCGAACTGATTTTGATAATTTGTTTTTTTATGAAGTTAATTTTAGCTGGGATGGTGCTAATAAATAAAAGGATTTACAATAGAGTATGTAATCTATTACATCCTCTAGGTATGATAGATCTTTTAGACTTAAACCGTTAGAGACAAAAAAACATTGTAAAGAACAAAAACCTATTAAAAAAAATTACACGATAGAAAATTTTTACTAAACATGCAAAATATTGCAAAATATAATTATATTAGTTTTTTAATGTTTTTAATGATGTCGACTCCAAAATTATGTAATTTAAACATATCGTATGGAATATTTATTTTATTTTAAAAAAATTAAGTTGAGATCGATCCATCTAATATTTATTTTATCATAATTAAAGTCGGTTTTTATTAAAAAGAAAAAAAACAATAATCATATACCTCATATATTTAATATTTTTATGTTAAACCATATGACGTAAGTTGGTAGGTATACATTTTAATAAGTTTCGACCACATAGTTGAATAATCCAGATTTTAACTGATTCTCAAAATAACATTGATTGCAATAAGATAATTATGTATAGCTAATCTAAAAATGCTTTGTATACTTATTAGGTAAACCTGTTGATGGATAGGGTGATTTTACTACATCGGATTGAGTAAAGAAAATACTTATAGCTTTGGTGTTGCTAGAATATTTAATGAGGTACCTATAAATTGTACTCATATCTGAATAACGTTAAAACGAAACAAAGTTTGCCAAAAATTTTAGGAATTAAAGTAAATTATTTAGAAATTAAACAAAATATGTCTACTACTTAAACAACAATTTGGAATGCAAATCTTTAGTGAACTTTCCATAATTCACCAAAATCAAAATGCAAAAGATGTTGAGAAGCCCAAAAAGCTATTCAGCGTGAGAATTCAATCTGTTTAGCATTTTGAAATTTGTGAATTCGGTAGGAATGTGAAAACTGCAACAGTCGATCGCGCTAAAGAATTATTTGATAACTGAATCAATTTAAAATAAAATTTTTACCGATTATCGTCACGATAAAAAGTTCTCACAGTTTGTCACTCCCTCGAGGGACGAGAAATTTAAATTTGGAACGCTGGGAATTCACAAAGGAGGACACGTGAGAATTTTGCATGTTCGAAATATCGCATTCTCATGATGTTCTGAATATTTTAATACTAATGAATGAAATAAGTAAAGTTTTTGCTGCAAATTTTCTTAAGAATAAGCCTCAGTTAACTGTCCCATCACAAAAGCTTAAGAAAATTAGATACAAAAGAAAATTTAAATCCAAGGTTCAGTTATTTAAGTTGAAAAAGACTACAATTACGCGACCTACGTCGTAGCCTCGTAGGTAAGCACTTAATGTAAACGTAGGGTGTAATGAAAAGAAATTGACATAAAAAAGCCTTTTGGCTCTCTTATGTCGCAAAACGTTTAATGAAACTGCAAGTTTAACACAAAAATGTGCCAGTGAAGCGAGTATTGTCAAAATGACAAGTGCTCGATAATTTCACACCATTCTGTTTAAAGAGAGCACATGACCCGAAGGGTTTCGTGAGTTTCGCAACAAAACGCAAGCATTATTCACGATATTGCAAGTTGACCTATATTATTTTCCAGGTGCGTTCAGAGTTTGTATGAAAGTAGCTCTACAACCTTTGTATTAAAATTAATCCTAATTGTTTAATTCTCAACCATTTTGGTACCTATAATATAATATATTTATTTAATACTCATGCAATTAATATTAGCATTTTGATTTAAAATAAGAAGGCCTACTTATCTGTATTTTTATCGAAAAACTTCAACTCATTAAACCCCCTCGTTTCGTTTAATAAAACATCGATCACTGCGAAATACCCACACGCAACACTTTTGATTTTCGAATGCCAACAGAAGCTCGTGCCGAGATAACGAAATTGTTCCAAATTCAAATTTCGATCATCCATCCAGGAGCACGCTTCTACAGAAACGCAATCTTTCGCCGGTAGCAGAAAAAAAAATATGTTTTGTTCTTAATTCAAACTTTCACGCAACTTCAATCTTTTAAATCGTCATTCCTAATTCGAAATTTCACGCAATACTTGTAATGTTTTTAATAAAGAACCCGATATACGATGAGCTTTCCCGCTCACTCTCGGCGCTATGTTAGAACGACTATCCCGCTTTCATGGGAATGCGACAAACAGTGACATCTAGGCGACGTTGTCACCGCTAGCCAATGACGAAAGATTGCGCTCCCATTGGCTGAAGATGTCATTGTTGTATTTTCTGGCCAAGGAGAGCGATAGCTCGTTTACTTTCTTTTCTTTTTATTAATCTTGTCTTAGTTTTTTCTTCTTATTAACAATCAAGTTTTTTTTTTGTTATTTAAGTTTGTGTTACATTCTCTTAAATGTAAGTATAATACCTACCACTTAATATTTCTCGGGGTTAAACGGGGTAACATTAAATAGGGGTTTAGACCTAGTTTTATGTCGTTCTATTTCTAACCTGCATTAGCATAATCTTTATCATTTATTTACTTCCATTCCCTGCAAAATTCCAATGCATTCATAATAGTTTTAAAATATAATTATAGCTATTTTTATGTTTAACCATTGTAAATCTTACAAGAAACAATATACAATTTTTTCCTATTTTTAATAATAAAATTACGGTAGTATAACAGAATGTTTAAGACGATATTACTTTAACTAGTTATTTCATAAAAAAACAAAAAGAGCAATCAAAATTATTTTTAGATTGCAATAGCAAATCACGTTTAAAAATAATAATAGAACATTTTTTTCTACAACCATGTGGGCGTATTCACCTCTCATTGGTTGAAAATGTCACCGACACCCACGCATTCCGACCCACCATTGGCTGAAAGTGTCACCGTGTCGCAGCGCGCGACATTCTCCATTGGTCAGGCCACGCCCACCAATTTCAAATTAGAACACAGAAACGTGCTCTAAATTTAAATTAAGTTAGGCGAAGTAGGTAAGCATTTGAAAACCGAATTTCTTAATTCTTACTTGATGCTCATTCATTGTGACAGATAAATCTTTTGTTAATATTTAAATTAAGAATGAAAACTCACAAATAGCATTCGAAATTCAAAAAGCCTTACATAATGATAGTAGAATAATATTGCTTTTTTACTCTACGTTTTTTTTTTTATGAATAATACCGCGGCAACGAGAAGTTTTGGTGTACTGTGTACCTTGCCAGTGTCCCGGCGGAGTTGCGCGGAACTATTGATTGCGGCGCGGCGGGGTGACAAATGACTTCACGCGGGCACATTTCAGACGTAATGCGAACTTAATTGACGGGTATGCGGTTGTTGCTGAATTTTGTGGGCAGAATTGTTTTGATTGGGGAAGAGAGAACGTTTTTATTAATGTAGGAATCTTATTTTTTTATTTCTTAATTAATAAAAATGTATTAATTTTATAACTTTGAGATGACGTGATGTGATGTTCATAGGTAACCAAAAAATCGTTGATACCACAATAGGTATATTTCAGAAATTAGTTCAAGTCACTTTTTTCTTCTAAGGAATTTTCGAACGACTATTACTCTTAAACTTAGTAACTGGTCTATCTTAACCGTTATGATTTTCCTTAAAAGTTCATGATCATGAAAAACTAGATAATACTTAATCATGAATTTTTCCAAAATTTTTAAACCAATTGTTTAGCTTTTAGAGGGGAGGAGGGGACACCCTACTCGAACAAAAATTAGCACTTTAGAGTTTAATATTGTGCAAACATCCGTTTGCGAAACTAAATCGAAAATTTGTAGTGGTTTTTTCAAAAGTTCGTATGATAATAATAGTTCAAACTTAGGAGGACACATTAACCTAAGTACTACTAAAATATCAAAGTTCACGGACCTGTTTTTACTAAAGTCCAACAAAATATAGAGCGCAATTTCAGTATAAAGAGTATTTTTTATATTTTGTACAATATTATTTCACCATCTTATAATTAAGAATCTAAGCTTTACCTACCCCAGTTTTACTAAACCCATTACCTACAAAGTACATTGTTTCAATCAACATTTTATACCTGCATCGCACTTAACTCTAATTTATACCACCGTTTTACTTGCTTTACCAAGCCCATTTCTTACTAAACCACAGTCTTAGAAAGTATGAGGGGTATAAAAAAACCTCTCGAAATAAAAGGGTGTATAGTGCAGTAACGAGAGGGTTGAACGACATAAAACTTTACGCGCGGTCGTAAAGACCACGAATCAACAGGTACTTTAGGGTTAGTGACGATTTTGTACCGGGATTATAGCGGGAGAAGTAGCTAGCCAATGCAGAAAACAAAATGTTTAAAAGGTCAGTTAGATAATTTTAAAAGGAATATAGTTGTACATAAGTAAATAACCCTCGTTTCGCAGTCGGGTAAAAAGAAACTGAATTTACTTTTTGTAACCCTAACCTAAATAGTTGACACCACCAATCAATTATTATTGACATAAGTACTTTTTATGAGCTGCCAAAACGCATCTATTTTAGAATTAATATGGCGATACCGAACTATGACGTCACTGATTACCTAACTCAATTGCCCAACTTTTGGAGCAATCAAAAATCAGATTATACTCATAAATGATAATGCACCTGACTATCAGGACTAAAATATGGTCTTAGTTTAAATAAATGATGTCTTAGAATGGTGGTTTAAGAATTGTGTAAACATCCCAATTTGTTTTTTTTTTACTTAATGCCAATATAAACTACTAGCAGCCCGTCCCGGCTTCGCACGGGGTAGACAATTATCGCTAATAGTTTCGGCAGCGCATTCGACGAAAGACATTTTAAGACTCATTTTTCTATACCTTCGGTTACATTGTTCAAATTTTACCAAGGATCCCTAATTTTTTTCAAAATGAAATGTAGCCTATGTCAAATTGGAAGAATGTAGCATTCTATTGGTGAAGAATTTTTTAAATCGGCCCAGTACTTTTTGAGCCTATTCATTACAAACATACAAAAATAGGTACAAATCTTTCCTCTTTATAATATTAGTATAGACATACCTTAAATTTTATGTTTTATTTTACTAATCTTTGTTATTTTTTACTAATCCTTAGAGGATGTACTTTTTTTATATTTTTTTCTTCTTCAACGCAATCAAAGCAGTTCACTGTATCATCGCAACTAACAGACTCATTGGCGAAGTGGCTTTCAGGAGTTGCCCTTACGACGCCGTAAACTTTTATTGTAAGATACAGGTAACCTTGTGTACATAAATACATTTATACATAATAGGTGTGTTGGATTTTGAACTTTCCTGTAAGGGCTTAAGGAAAAGGGTGTACCTAGGTAAAAATATTATCGCTGGGTTTTCAGGTACATTGCAGTATGAGTTAAGGTATTTTAAAGGGAAACAAACTAGCCGTTAGATAAAGTAGGCACCTACTTATAAACTAAATTCATAACATGACTTTTGCGACTACTGGTTCGCGCTCGGAACTACATAACCAAACAGTCGCAGATTCGAATCCATGAAAAGCACAATCATTTTTACTTAAATCGTGTTCTTAGAAGTTGTTTTAATGTATTTATGATTGTCTGTGTTTCCGTTACTACTCGCCATTACAAGCTCTGATTAGTTTGGGGCTAGAGAAGTATTGTAATTGTAAGAACAATTTATTTTGACATATTTGCATTATTGCATGTATAAAATCAAAGTAATTTATTCAGTAAATAGACCCTTGTCCAGGCTTTTATACACGGCCTAAAAATATAGCTTTGCCCTACGGTTCGTGATGAGAAGAAACGGCGCTTGTTGCGCCGCTTCTTACTCTGTTAGTCCAACTCATTCTTGGTCTGTTTTTATTATTTGATACTTACTTTAGATTACTTTAGAACATTCATTGAAGTTAAACTTAGTTAGAAATTAGAACAAAGACGTCTATAACTAATGATTTTATTAATAAAGTATATCAGTTTCTTGAAAAGCGGTTTTAGTAATGTGAATCTTCAAAGGTTAAACGATATTATAGTCCTGTGAAAAACGAACGGACTGATAGACAGCGGAGCTATAATAATAGGGTACCGTTAGAACCTTTTGGACACGGAACCTTAAGAACATACAAAATTGCCTTCCAATATCTTAAAAACCCAACATTTTCGGTACCCTTCTTAATACCCTTACATCACACACGAAATCAAGATTAAACGCACAGAAAAATATCGGAGGGCCCTCAAAGACTTACATCATGAACCCTCACTCACCCACTCAAAGAACCTCTATAAAGGCGCTGGGTACCTCCGACCCATTTGTTTATTTTACTTCACCCAGTTACATTTGCATTCCATTTCATTTCGACTGGCTACTGGACACTTTTATACCTTTTTTACTGTCGTTTTATTTTTATTTGGGGGTAACATTGGGTAAGGGTTGGGTAGTCCGTTTTTTAGGTTTACGAGTACCCGCGGAGTGTAGTTGCCGGAGTATTCATGTTTATATATAATATAAAAGTAAAATTCTTTTTTGTCTTTTTTTGGGTAAAATCTCAAAAAAACTTACGTTTACCCTGTCAGGCGAAGGTCAAGAGACACAATAAAAATGTTATTGTTACGGAGCAGCCGGACGGTCTTTGCCGCTTGATAGGTTATATCATCAATACTTACACTTACCCTAATTAAATTTATGTTATGAAAATTATACCTATGTACTAGTATAATATTTTGTTGTTTATTATTTATTTATGCAAATAAATGCATTCCATCTTAATATTTATGTTTTGCGTGATGTAGATTCCACTAATATTATAAATGCGAAAGTGAGGATGTTTGGATATTCGGATATTTGTGACTCAATCACGCATAAACGGCTCAACCAATTTGGATGAGATTTCGCACACATATAGAATATAATCTGGATTAACATAAAAGATACTTTTTATCCTGTGGGATATTTTTCTATATATTGTTATTTATTTGACCGTTTCGCATAATGTAGGTATCACCGAACATCCTGTAGTGCACGCAAACGAAGTTTCAGGCACAGCTAGACTATTTTTATAATTTTCGCATTCATATAATGCATTAGTAGTTAATTTGGTAACTAAATGTCGATCACAGTCAGAATTGGCATTTCATCAACATAAATCATAGGTAATTTAAACTAAAAGTTCTAAACATTAGTCTGAAAAGTCCTTGAAAAGCTCAAAGTACATTAGCATAAACCAGCATCTAGTTTTAATAGTTCATTACCCCATCGGATGTTAACCGTAGATTAAGTTTGTTAAGTTGTCAGCAAAGTTGAAAGTTAATCAAGAGCCATTTCGCGTAGTTCTTAATTCGTCCGTCCGTCCGCGGAACCCGTGGCGGGTAATTGAACATCTGCATCCCGCTGCGAGGAACCCTGCTTCTAGTCGCTTCACCGGGAATTGCGCAAGGCGGAGTGCATAAGTCGACAATGTGCAGAAGATGTTATTTTTGAGACATTAGTCGCTTTCAACCGGCTGATCTAGAAGTCACTGGGGGAGGCCTATGTTGAGCAGTGGACGTCCTGTGGCTGAAATGATGATGAATAGGTAGGTATTCCAATTTAAAAAAAATCTAAGTCGTCGTCGTAATTCGTATGCGATTTTGAGGATTTTAAAACGAATCGGGATTCGAATGCTTTAAAAATACATCTTCTGTCTTGGTCTGCTCCGTAACAGTCTATTTCACACTGCTATTATTATCAGCCTACGCCAGTCCTCTGCTGGAATACAGGTTGTACAAAAGAATGGGACACTCCTTAAAACCACGTGATCAGCTGTTGATATACAACAACTTCTCCTATGGGAGCATCATCGAGGTTCGAGTAAGTTTGTTTGGAGCAGCGAAAACAATCTTGATTTCAATGTTGCTCACATAGAAAAAGTTGTTGTATATAATCAGCTGATCACGTGGTTTTAATGAGTGTCTTATTCTCTTGTACACCCTGTAGAACTGCCCCAATGCATGCCACTGAGGCTGATCCTCGGCTATTCTTTTACATTCACTGCCAACAGGTTTGCGAAAATCATAGCTCTACCTTGTTGAAGGGGCGCCCTAAGCTTCATTGGCTAAGACACAGTGTCTACTCAAGGATGGATCTACTAAATTACCAGTTTAACAGCAAATTTTATCGGCCGCAATTCGCACACAGTTGCTGCTCAACTACTAACCACTCGACTAAAATACTAGCCAAGTCCAAACTTGGCTGTTGTATTTTTATTTTGCGCATTATTGCTGAGCCTTTGATTGACAAGACACTTCATGAAAAAGATGGAAAATTGGCTCTACGCGACCAGGGTCTTGCCGTTTCGAAATATCGAGCACTATACAGGATGTCACAAAAAGGCGAAATAATATTTAAGGGTATGTAATGTGAACATTAAGCAGTAAAAGTTTTAGCTAAAAATAAACAACTTTTTTTCCCATACTAAGTAAATAAATTGTTTTTTTTACCGAAAGTATTGACAACCCTGAATCAGCGGTCATTCGTTAGCGAACCCTCGCCCGCAGCCCTCGCCCGCCGCACGATCAGCTGATGCTGATGTGATATTTAAGGTTGTCACCGATAAGTTTTTGTTAAAACTTTAGCATCAATTTACTCAGTAATTTATACTCGTACGAGTTTGTAGTTTTGCATAGGAACTACACATTTACTACTCTACACGTCCTTTAAATTGTATTTCGCCTTTTGTTACACCCTGTATAGTTCTTCTGAGCATTAATGCTTATTTAATTATTGAGCGAACTGTTATAACACCGCCTTAGTATCACTCAAACTATACGCATAAGGTAGCTTTTTAGAGCCAACGACAGTTGACCATTGACTAAGATTTTGATTTCATCCACTAACGTTAATTTCTGAAATGTTTTATTGGCTTGTGCAGACATTCCGATCAAACAGAATAAGAAAATTGAATTATATCATAGGCTCATAGCAACAAAACTATTCTGTTTAGTGAGTAGTATTCATGTGCGTGCCGCGTAGTTTGTTTGCCCACATTGAACACAAAAAGAACAGCCAATCCATTATCTATTATGAAATAAGTTTGTATTTTCTTCGTACGTTTGCTATTTCAGTAAAGTTAAAACTGCATTAATTTGCATAAAAGTGGGCATTTATGATGGGTGGGTTAGAACTTATATCCGATCGAATTGATGCATGGACCATGGTAACATTTTTCTGTGATACGAACCCTAAGTCCGTTATGGTCGAGGAGAAAACTATTAGCTAGTGTTATGAAGATCTAAATAAGGTCACAAACATTTAAAAAACTATTAAAAATCATAGTCATTAAACTTACACACTTAAAAAAATAGGTATTTTAATTACTTTTAAACTTTCGCGTTGCATAATTTAAACTCAATGAAACGGGAATTAAAATTAAGGTATTTTAAATCATTCTCGTGTATTTGCTCCGATTCAGCCAAATACGAGAACTTTTTAAAGGATCTTTTTTGTACTATGCATCACACGGCTTATAAGCGATCTGCACAAGCTTATGTGGGGTTGGGTGTACCAAATGTAGTAAGAAGAGAAAACGTCCAGTGGGCCAGAGTTGTAACAAAGTGGTGGACAATAAACAGACGAATAACAGTAAGCAGACCGTCAGTTCGCTTGATCAAACGATATTGTGCAAGTGGCTGGGACAAACTGGTAACGATTAACACGTGATCGCGCTGTAAAAAGAAGCCTAATACGCTCAGCAGTGGGAAATCATGGACTGATTTATAGATCACAAATGGAAAAAGGTTTGAACATTAAAATCTACTTTTTAACAAACAAACCCTTATCCCCGTTCTTTCTTAAGTTTCCCGTAATGTACTGGCTGTTCTATATGGGTTGTGCGCACGTGTTAATTCCTAGGCAATAATTGATTTCCTCCGGCCACCCGCGTCGTCTCTGTGTATTTTTAAACTTTGCCACAGAACACTGGGTTACTGTTTGTACTTCAAACGAAAAGTTAGTCAAGGAACTTGGGAGAAATATTAATAAGTAAGTAGGTAAATACAAGGCGTAAATGTTTTTTATGAAAACTTAAACGGCAACGTCCTACCAGATGGCACTTTTATACATCCAATATTCCTTTGTTTTCTTACTACTTATAATCTTTTTCAACTCTACTGATTAGAAGGACTCATTTAGTAAAGTTAAGTGAATTTCTTGATATAGAAATCCTCACCAGTGCACTTTTAACCGCTACTTTGAGCTCAAACTCTACCTAACATTAGAAACTTGTTAGTGGCAGGCAGTAACTTGAGCTAAAACACTCAAGCGTATGTTTTTTTGGTGCAACTTGAAAACCTATCGATTACGAGATCGATTGGCACTTTTCTCTTTTCTTTCATTCCGCACCTACTGGTAGTTGTGCTCTGTCAATTCTGTCATAATAACCATCGTTTCGAATGACAAAGTGCAAAACGGTCGCCCCGCTACACTCCCGGCGACAGTTAACGATAACTCACGAACGCCTCCCTCGTTAGTGTTCCAAGTTCAAATTTTAAATTTCACTCGAGTCATTTGCCGTCGCCGCTCGCGATCGCGCTGCGCGGGACACATGACGTCATTAGTCAACAGAAAATACGCCGCGGAAACGTAGTTGATCCTTGGTAAAAGAATCGACAGCTCAAGAAAGATTACGCGTTTTTCAAACAGAAAAGGTGGTTTAAAAATCAGCATGACATCGAAAGATATCCAACGATATTTTTACTATAATTATTATCTACCTTCATAGAGCGTAAATTTTAACCGAATGAATACCTTTATTTTCAGCAGGATCGCGAATGTATAGTTTGGTTTAGCATTTTTTGCTCTAGAAATTCCTATAAATAAATCAACATATACTAAAGACGGTGTATAATACCACCCACCATTTTTAAATCATCGGTCCATTGGGCCAATGAGCTTACTCTAGCTAGGCCCATCTGGTCTCGCCCGGTACCACTTCAACTTGCATATTCTTCGAGCGATAGCCAAATCCTTAAAACTGGCGAATAGATCAAACTGCATTGGTCGCAGTTTACCAAGCGCCGCGGCGTCGATGTCGCGGGCGCGCGGCGACATGACGAATGGCGCCTGCGTTCCAAATTTAAAATCTGCCGCGTAACGCTCGCGCTAATGGCATTGTTTATGGAAGCGTTTCGCGGCTGCCAGTGACTTACGTAAAAGCTGAACGGGCGATTTCCTTTGCTCGAGATTAATTTAAATGACGCTTGAAATCGTTTAAGTGCATTTCCCGTCTTGTATATTGGGGGAGATTATGATATTTTGCCAAAGTTATTTCAATCAGTCGATGTTATTGCAAATGACGTCGTATAAGCTACAAAAACAGATCAGAAATCTGTCATCTGATGAAAGATTAGCACAAAATGAGTACAAGTTAGCACAAAATGAGTCTCGATCAAATGAATAGATCTGTGCTTTCATGCTCTCAGTAGACAGAACCTAAAAACCAAAAAGTACAAACATAATACCAGCTCTTTCTCTTTGAAAATAAACAACGGAACGTCGAACAAAACGCGGCTCACATTTAGTTAACGCTCTCATTTAGAGCCATTCAAAACAGCCAGCTAATTAATCTTAATTGCACTTTTGCAACTACCTGCCCAGCGTACGGAGATCTTCGCACATCTGGATGTACTTATACTTATTATACGATAAGAGCATAGACTAAACAGATCAGCTAAAAACGAACACCAGAACGAGTTATTTTACATTTTATGGATTTTGTTACCTACTTCTCTTTTTCTTTTGTGTCATTTTGTTAGAAATTCAAAATTGAGATTTGACATGTTTTATTCTTGGACCGAAATGATTGTCGACTAAGTAAGCTGTCAGAACATTTGAATAAATGTGACAGATTTCAAATTTATATACCAGTCAATGCAATCTCAACAGATTAGAAATAGATTAAAGTTAAATAATCATCTTAATACTTATTTTTAGACCTATTTTGTTTATTGTTTTATTTTCATCCATTTCATGATACATTTTTGATCTTCTCATTACATCAAGGATAGCTCTTGTTTTAATTAACGAATCATTTGAAGAAAATCGACTTCAAGCTTAATTTTCTTAACTCAGTTGGAAGTTGGAAGTCCAGTCGTCGCCTAGCCAGATAGCGTAAGGTTGTGGAATCAATTCCCACCTGCGATTGTTATTTTTTAAATCATTATTGGCAGTCTATTTCGAAATGCTTATTTTTTTAAATTTCAATAAAGTTCTACTACCATGCATTTCTTGTGTTACTTGTGATGGCTGTTCTCGTTGCACTATGCCAAGGGTCTATCTTAAATGGTCGTTGATTCTGTCGCTTGAGTCACTCCGACCCGAATTTGGCATTGGCACGCTAATGCCACCGCCACTCATTGCCCGCCAAACAGTTAGCGCTTGGCGTTTGTTGTTCCCATTATGCCATGCGCCAGCGGCGCCGAGTTGGCACTTGGCACGCGTCGTGAGCTAATTCCGATTACGTAGGTGCCAGAGTTGTTTGTGTTGTATAATCTTAGAATCTTGAATTTGGGGGTTTTTTTGAAATATAAATCACGTTAAATAAGTTTAAGATTTAGTGATTCGTTCTCTAGGGGCTAACTATAAACTTTAAAGGTTAATAATGTCGTTACTACAAAAAGATAGACAAGCGTTGAACACTTGTCTAAAGAAGAAATGTTTCTTAATAATATGTCATGAATGTCTGATGTGTCAACATTTCAAATTGGTGGACTTATCTTTAGACGAGTGTTCAACACTAGTCTATCTTTTTGTAGTAAGGCCATAACTGTTTTGCTTATGTACCTACACGTCGTCTTACTTATATACGATTAAAGTCAATACAGAAAAAACAAAATAAGGTTCATGTAACACTGTTTTAAAAGCATATGATTATAAGGGACCTCTATTTAAAAGTTGATCAATGAAATAGTTATCGAAGGCAAGAAGTTAGAGGAACTTCAATAAAATGATACAGTTATAAAGAAATGTAATAATGTCCAATTATAGTGTCACTAAACTAACAATGTGAGCGTTTTTAACACAGACTAAAGTCGTTTATTGTAAACGCTACGACCACGACTACGGCAACTGACTACGTAGCCGCACAGACGTCGTTCGTAGCACGTCGAGTTACGAATAAACAAACGGCAATTCCATATTATTCTTTATCAAGTTTAACCAAAGTGACACTATAACAGACTGTACCAATGGTCAGGAGATTGAAAATAATCATTTACTTTACTATAAAATAACGAAATGATATTATTGATTAGACGAACCATTTTGTAGCGCGGTGATTCGAATTGAACAGCAACGGTCCCGGATTCGATTCCCGCTCAGGCCCCGGATTCTGACCCTTTCGTTATTCTAATTGACAACTAGTAAATCACCTTTTTCGATCGATGATTTGTAATTTTAACCGTTCTGGATTAGGAAGTTGTTCAATTCAAAAATATTTTTTTCTTAAAATCCAAGCATAGGTTTGTATGTGCTGGTGCCCTAGTTATATAAATGATTAAGATCCTCATACACACGGATATTACTTTCTTACAAAAGGTAAGTGGTGATTTTTCTGATTTATATTTCCGGGTGACCAAAGCAAAGCAATAAAATTCAACAGATCCATACAATTTTATTAAGAATCTTCCTCGCACAATCGTTGAACCGTATCACACTCTTGAACTTTTGCGACCTCTACAATGTCGTACGATAAATATATTAGACTTTTATTTTTACAAATTCCAACTTTGAACCCAGTAATGACGCTCCGCGGTATCGGCGCGTACGCATCGCACGTTCGTTCCTATCGGCCAATCGCGGGCGGGGGCGGGCCGGTTTTGTAAAAAGAACGTCATTATGACTTATCGGTTAATGGGCTCTTGTCAACGGATTAACAGGAAAATTAACTAGCTATGTTTAACAAGTAAAAAGGTGTTTTAGTTTTTGCGAAATCTAATATCTGGAAATTACACATGTAAATTAAATAGCAATATTATTTTTTTCAATATTTATTTATTGATGATTTGCATCTACTTTCACAAAGAATATTGGAAATCCATTAAACACAATTTCCAAGAATTTGCATTTATTTTTGTAACTTCTTATGCGAATCGAAGTTCTAATGCATCTTAAAATTCGTCCCATAAGGACCTAGTGTGACTTATCAACTTAAAAATCGGTCAAAAAATAAACGTGAATTGATTTACTATAATATTCAAAGTGGCAACGCGTGTCACGTTTTAAGGAAAGCATTTTTCCCTAAATATTCACGTTTACGTTGTCAAAAAAACTATTAAATAAAACTCAGAATAGGCCCTCAGGTTATACATAAATAGACAGCTGCCTAAATATCGCAAAGCATGTCTGAGCTAGTATCGATAAATAGCTACTATTCCAATCACATGTTAAGGTTATATTGTTCTCGGAATTACAATTTTAATTGCATGATTGATCGTTTGACGTCTGTTCATTTGTCTCGAAGCAAGTGACAGCTGCCCTTGACATTTGGAACTTCCTCGACCAGAGACGAACTCTGAAGAGCATCAATCATCAGTTAATGATATGCTAATTACACATTTGGGAGTTTGTGAACGTTAGATGATGTTTTCCTGTTACCCAAATACGCTTCTGATTCCGTATTGACATACTTACCTTCATATTGTATTAGGTAAAGTATGGATTTTATACTGATATTGCGTTCGAAGGTTTGTTTGTCCTAAACCGTTGCGTTCAGAAGCCAGTAGTGGACTGATTTGAGCTCATCAAAATGAACAGATTAGCGCAACGGCTTAGTAATTCTTATGACTGAAAAGCAAGAGTTTTCGATTTCGAAGGGTAACGGATTAGATTTTCTAAATTGCATACAGTATTTTGTACATTTTAGCAAGCTAGCCTTGCTTTACTTCAGTTCATTAGTTAGAAATACTTAGGACTAGAAATTTGGCTAAAAATGTTAACCGGCGTACGATCGCTCTTAGTTATTTATAGTGTCTGACCGAAACATGTCTTTTTGCCGAAACCGAACCTTTGGCCGAAACATGATTTATAGGCTGAAACTGTCCGAAACCGAAACTACACTAGTTATTAATTTCTCTTTAAAGTTACCGCTCTTCAGCAATACTAAGCATTTACCTAAGCCTACCTAATGCTACTAAGCAGCTTATGGTATACTGCCTATTAGATACAAAAATATTTGCCCCAATCGTGAGTAGCTAGAAGTACAGCCGATACACCAAAAATCGTGATCTCATTTCGCGGAACAGATATCCACGGTGGTACAAAAAGACGCGTAATGATACGTTCCGCAAGCGTGACAGGGCCATTAGAACGACGTCCATTGCCGCACTGCACGCACAAACATCATTATTTACCCGTGTCCGGCACAAACGACAGTATAGTTACAGAGATACGCTTTTTGTGAATGTTTCTTGCGATTGCTACAGTTTTTAATAAGAGCGCTGAAGGCTGAGATGGTATCGAGTTCTATTGGTGTAATTGTTTAGTTGAAGTTACTACTATGTAAGGTGTTGTGAGCTTGTAGCTCAATTGCGGTAGCCTTTTGATACAAGGTTAAGCAATCCAAGTCGTGGTTATGAGAGCATAGGTTCCAGCCATATCGAGGCACGTTAAAAGTTGGTCCCAGCTAAATATCGCTTAATATTTGCGAAAGGCCTAGTCAAAGGTCTAAAGCGAGTCCTCTAGAGTCTACCTCACGCCGAGGCCGCGTAAGTGGAGACGGTGCCTCAACCTAAGGCACGCCGCTCGACCCGAGGCTGCCTCTAGTGGATTCGCGGCTTTAGGGCCGCTGTTTACGACTTCAATAAGGTCATCTCTTATCTTATAGTAGGTACCCCTGAACCAATCCGCACTGGGCCTAAACCTCTAGACCGTATTTGAAGTGAGGCAAATGCCCTACAGCTAAACACTTAACATGTTTTACTTTTTAACGCACAAGCTAGTAAGTACGAACATCGTGGTTCCTAGTTTTGATAAGCTGCGTTTTCTGAGTTAAGTAAATGTTAATGTGCTTAACTTTAACTACTCGTAAGAAATTACGCCTGTATTATAAAAAGCTTTTTGATTTTTTGAAGATGTTGAGGCGATTGCACATTTGTACATATTTAAAGCCTGACCTCTTCTCTGCTATATGTAACAGAATACAGACCAAACATCCAACAGCGGTGATCCCGTCTATATAATAATGCAGTTCGTCCTAACAGAAGATAAGTGCATCAGTAATAACTCTAATTCCAGCTGTCTAACAATCTTATTCGTTAGTGATATATGGGTCCGAACAAAGACATTGCAAATTACTAACATAAAATTCGCGAAATTGAAAAAATAATAGGTCAATTTTTTTGAGTTTAAGCTTTTTTATTTACCAATAAAAATCAAAACAAAATTGTTAGGGGCATTTTCGAAGATCAGTATTATCTATTTAGCACCATTTTTAGCCTTTTAGGTAGGTCCTTTATACTATGAGCGTTTAAAGGCGTAGCGTATTTTAAGTCTATATTTAAAACACAGCCATGTTTATTACATACAACCTTACAATACAATATTTTACACTAATGGTAAAACGCTTTGCAAATTTTTATAATACTAAGTTAATTAAAATCGAGGTTTAAATCTGAAAATAACTTAGATTAGCTTTTAAAAAAAATAAAAATAATAATCAAGTAAACAATAATAAAATGATTGAAAATGTACTAAATGGCAATATTAAATCTTAATTTTTGGAGACGGCAGTTCACTCAATTATCTCACACAAAAATGAACTGCTTGGCATTCCAAAACCTCAGAATCCTTTCATCGCGCAAATAGCGCTCCAAACGAAAACGGCGGTTATTATGAAGTCGTGCGATATGCGCACAATGCGTGCGCCCGCGGTGCGCTATTGTTGCGTTGCGTTTTATCGACGAGGCCGTGACATTTAGCGGCTGGCTGTCACACCGAACGAGGTGGGAAACTACTGATTTTGAATACTTACCGAACGATTGATATGTTATAGGTAGCCTCTTACAGCTTCATGATCATAGTCAACCCGGGCTGAGATACTTAGAATGATTTAGGTAGAGCAGTGGAAGAACGTTTTTATCCACTCGATCAGTCTATCTCTCTTTTTATTATGCACTTGATATTATAGCGCTTGTTTAAAACAGCGATTTACGTATTTCGTTGACATCGTCGCCCTGGTCACAGTACGTTTATTAGAAAACAAGGGCTCTTACCCAGTGGCGGGCATTGGTTTTCTTTCAATGTAGGCAGTAGGTACTTACAAGTGTGTATTATTGATGAAATTCACTGGTTTTCATCAATGAAACACATTAGTAAGTACATACTGCCTAATTTACTTACTTCCTAATGTGTGTTATTAATGAGAATCGGTGGTTTGCATCAGTCACACACATTTGTAAGTACCTACTGCCTACCTCATTTCATTTATCAGGTAGGCACTGCCTAATTGCCTATATGCACCGCACGCCACTGCTTACCACATTTAAACGCTCCATTACTGAATAATCAGTTAAACAGCAAACTAACCAGCTTCTTTTTTCTTTGGGAATATATCGTTGACTAGTATCGGATAACGTTATTTTTACATATTCATTAACTACAGAAAATTCACTAAATATGAAAATTAAAAATATAAAACACTTTCGCCACAACAACCACCTTTTCCATTACCTTGTAATTAATGACTGCATCAACAATTCCCATAACGCAGCGACAAGAGACGTCCGCTCCGCTCGACCGCCGCGGGGCGAATGACTCGATTCGTCGTTTTTTCACGCGGGTAGTCGGAGAATGTGACCAAGTGTGCTATATGGCCGTGCTGCTACGTAGCCCCAGGGCTGAAGACATTCTTGCACCGTGTTTATAAGCGAAGGAATAAATTGTGGCTCTTAATCTTAATACCTTTGAAGTGGTCAATGCAATCTCGACTGTGATATCGCTTTTTACAGCTTTTTATAATTCTACAAAGATCTTTGCAAATTGAGAAGAGAAATATGTCATGTTAAATAAAAATACGATTTTACAGTATTTAACAAAATGCTCGCGGCTGAAAATTATGCTTTTTAATCTGAAGTATCTACAAACTAATTTGCTTGTTGGTCTTTGCGTTTAGTTTATAGTCGTGATATCTTCTTATATAAAACAAAGTCGGGTTTGTTAAAACACTTGTAACTCGAGAACAGCTGGACCGATTTTCATGGTTTATAGTTTGTTGGATTTATCTTCGCCCCGAATAGCAGAATAAATAATAAAAACATTTTAAAAGATGACAAAAAATACTCTTCGGCGGTACGATGTTTGCCGGGTCAGCTAGTTACACAAATAGAACACGTATTTTTAAGGCATTTGAATTCCGATTCGCATACGACTTTTAAATAACAGTATATACATTACAAGGAAAACAAATCACATCGTAATTTTCTTTTTACTTTAAACTTCCCTTCCTAATCCGATACATCTAAGGGTCCGGTGTGCTTCGTATTAAACACCTGCATACGTGCAATATTATATTATGGAATATTGGTATTCTGCTACTAATTTAAGACTTAAATTTAAGAATTCGGTAGCAGAATACCAAATGCGTCAAAAAATTACAATGAAATCCAATTGATGTTTAATTATGCCACTTTTAAATTGGCAGACTTGGGGCCCTGAATTGCAGAAATTTTCATTGTGTCTTTGTTGTTATGCGCGCTTTATAGATTAAAAAATACATAATGCATCAAATTCACGCCTCCCATTGCACTCTCAAGTCTGAACATTTGGTAAATGGTTTACCCACCGATTACGATGTACCCAAAAACATCTCAAGACCAAAGACCGTCACAAAAAGGTCATACATCTCCAAAAACAACAAGACCCGGACCGGTCCGCTGAAAATCCGCCACCTGACCAAAACCCGGTAATTTGCACACGCATCCGTGGGAACCGGGAACGCGAACTCATTACGCGCCCGAAGCACGATTACGCAGTTGTGACGTGAAACGTAATGTACTTAAAGCAGTTTACATAGGTACTTGAAAATCGTGACGTCAACATTGAAGCAGCCTTTGTTAAAAAAACGTTCAAAGACGTTTTTTGTTTTTCCTGATATTTCAAGCTGTTGAATTTTAGTTTGGATGTTTTTTTTTCAGGAACTGCATTCATTCGCTTAGCAGTGAAAGTTTGTAAGTATTATGTAATGTTTTAAGAGATGAACCCTTAAAATTAAGTCACGACTAATAGGCGAATTTTAAGTAACATTCATTTCGTATTCATTGACTCATTGACCCGTGTCAAAAAACAATTAAAAGGTTCGTACCTTTTAATTGTTTTTTTAGCTTTTTATAAATTGTATTTTTTAAAACTTTCCTTTTTGTTTGTCCCTCTATGTTTACCGCCCATTTCAATTATTTTATTAGGTTTAATTCTTCTGTCTATCTAAAAGGTGTATCACCAATTTCGCCTTCATATTCTGACTTAGCACATACCTTCATCATACAGCGCTTTTAGCTATAACACCGCCTAATTTCACATCTTTCAGTAAACATCAACTATAACGTCTTTGTATGGTGGTAGGCAATAAAGACTAACATGGGGTCATATTATAACCTGTATAGTATAAGGATGGCGTAGTACAAGTTACCAATCACTCGTGTACAAATAAAGCGTTCTCCACTTTTCTAATAGACCCATAACCCGCGGGACCACTAGTAAGAATCTCGCGTGGTCTAATTGTCCCGGGACCCGGGGGGAGGATCTTTGTAAACAGCCGCCGGGCAATTTGCGTATCGAGCGATTGGCGGACTGTACGAGGCTTAATTGTCGAGTACAGATTGCAAAAATATTTTTTTAATTGCAATTTTTATTCTGTTGTTCATATTGCGAATTGAAGAATTATTATTTTACGTACCAACTCCAGCCGCTTTAGCTAGAAAATTAAATTGTAGCGTTGGTGAAACCTATTTCAGTTTTCTTGCAGTGGACATGGTGTTTTTTATAACATTTAAATTTTAACATTGACAACTGATGTCGGATCAAATTCCACTTTAATGAGGCTATCGATCTACTTTTGGAATTACGGTCTATCTTAAGATATTACGTATACGTATTTCAATTTTTAAAGATGTTTGAACTTTAAAAGGCTAAAATGCCTTAATTTCAATATAAGTACGTTTTAAAAGCCCGTGAAAACGACGCGCCGTAGGCTAATCATGATGTTCTGACATTTGACATTATGCTCACGAAATTGCGCAAGCATTGCTAAAGCTTTGGGAGTTTGGGATGTCAGAACTAGAAAAAAGAACTGACGTCAGAGCGGCTGGTGCAATGTCTTGTCAATTTTATATTTAGACAAAAATATTCATTTAAAGAGTTATTTTAGAGTAGGATGTGTTATTGGTACCTTTCGGTTCCTTAGGGTATTATGTGGGTACATCAACATCATACAACAAAATGCACCATTGTAAAATGTTTACTCTTATTTTTTTGCTAACCCTCCAAATTCATTAAACACTGTTGTTTGAAACGCACAGCCTCCGATGAGGCTTCCTCGAAGCACTCGTTATATCAGCTTCCTTCGTCACTCTTTGTTCACCCCGATTGGGACTTGCGCGCTTTCCCACGCATGGGGAACTATTCGGAAAGTCTGGAATTCTGGATTGAGCCTGGAGCATTTCATTTGATGCTTACCGAAGCTATAAGTCTATATGCTTTAGGCTTTGCTTTAGGGCAGTTTAAATGAGATCAAACTTCTGACATTTGGGTGCCACACGAGCAAAACGGTGGGCACAGCTAGTTAAAAATACATCATTACTTATTATTATTACCGTCTATTTCTTATTCAAAGTAGTGGACACGTTTCGCTACCTTACTAACATAAAAAATACGCATGCTTACTACCGCAGCGGTTTACTATTGTGTGCTCATGACGCGTAAAGTATTTCGAAATCGCGTAAAATCCACCATTGTGAACCCTTGTCCAACTTAGCGCCACTTGCTTTACAAGAAATTATCTTACATCAGTTTATAAACGACTCTAGCTCAATACTTTACAGTCGATTTTACTATAAATAGTTTCGACTTCTGAGCGGATTTAAATTTGGAACATAAATTCTTCTACAACTTTAAACTTAGCAGTCGAATTTCAAATGTTAGCCTTTTTCTTCTTAATAATAAAGTCAAAATTACCACGCTTGTTGCAAAATTATTTTATTTCTTTATGGCCAGTACCCATTTTGCTACCCGGGAGGTCCAATCGTCAAAAATCTTGTCATATCTGCATTTGTCCATAACAAAGATGGTTGTTGTTCAGTGAACATTACAGAATTGTAATTGCATTACAATTGAGCATAATTGACGATTGACATATGTACTATATTTCGGCCGTGGTCTTACCTTTGTTGGAACCATTGTTATTGTGTTTGCAACATACAAAGCATGAATGCTCGGATGCGTAATTGGTGTGGCTATTATTCTATTTTTAGGTGGATAGATTACTTGATCGTAGATAACGTTGCTTGCGAAACAATAGTCATAATCATAACGTTTAGTGCACTTAGGACATTTGATTCTTTAGACGTTTGATTTTTAATTTTGGGTAATGTCGTCTTTAGTCGTCGTTTTAAGGTATCACCTCTATTCTTTTATGTGCTGTAGTGTTCCCTAAGGAGGGAGTCATTAAGTCTTGTCAATTCTTCAAATCTCAACCTGCCAATATCTCGCATTAACGCCTTTGAAAGTATTGGGAGAAGCATATTATGTCCAGCTGTGGACTAGCTTGGTAATGATTTAAAAAAATGTGGGTGTTAATAATACCAAACCCAAGCCACAAGATAGACACCTAAGTATATTTCCAGAAACTCAAACGTTTTCGGTTGATTAAAGCACTCTATCTACCTCTACCTATAACTTTAGCGAACTTCTGATATCTAGGTTCTAGGAAATCATTACCAAAGAGCGGATTCCCATTTTGACCGTAAATTGTTGTTTATTAGGTACTTCTTAAGATTAAAAAGCGAGACAGTCGGCTACCAACTCAGCAATAGCAATAAGTGCACGAGTCCTACATCTCGGCGACTATTAAAACTAAACACCACATTATTTTCCAAGGCTTAGCCCAAAATATAGAAGAAAGCGATCGATGGCTTTTAAATATAGAGATATGCGCCTTTTACGAAATTCCTAGCATGAACATTTAACATTATAAGCATGGTTTAGGAAAAAAAAGAAAATACATTAACTAACGTCACAGTGTACCTATTATAATAGGTAAATGTTTAAATAAGCAGCAAATAACAAAAGCAATGACGAAAAAGCAATGTGGAAATTAACACTATTGAACGACAACTTACAGATAAACACCGTTTGCTCGATTTTCACAGAAGATAAGTAGGTACTTAGGTAGGTACTTAAAAGTTGCACTCAGATCAAAATGAAAACTTATTCTACATGCCAACAATTTAAATGGAACATCTAATAAATAATACAAAGAGACTTATATAAATAAAGATAGGTATTATAATAAATTTATAAGTTAATTAATTTCAACCACCAAGAAACCAACAAAAAAGAGCGCTGCAGACAATTTGTTCTTTAAATATCTTCTTTTGTGGCTTAGCCACACCACCTATAGTGTCGGTATCGGCTGCGCGATCGGGCGTTGGCAAATGATGTTAATTTTCGAGTTTTACAGCGAAACAAAGCAATTGTTATCTGGGTGAGCATCGCTCACGAGCGCTCTGCCGGCCCTATCTAGTGTAGGAGCTCGGACCTGCCGGTGGGTTAGTGGTACACTGAGACCAGAAATTTAATAAACGCCTAAAAAGTAAAAAAAAAACGTTTAATATTGCCATACAACCTTATTCGCTGCCACAGCTCAATAGTTAATAATAGAATGACTTGTGGAATGAGAAAGTGTTTTTTTTATAGATTTCGATGTTATTTACATTAAAAGTTGTAAAAGAAGACTGTAGAATCATCCTAAAAGGTAGTTATAACTAATAAAATAAGACCTTTCTCATTGCGGCCTCGTTAGGTATGGCAGTCCAAGTGTGCGTCGATAGACACACAACCATGACATGGACATGGATGGACAATCAACGAGTAGGTAAGTACCGTCAAAGTAATACATAAGAACTTAAACTAATGTCGGATTCCAAGCTGGGCTAATAATGTATCTGCATCGATTACTTTGTTTTCTTAACCTGTATTTAAATATAATCACTACATCATTGTTTAGGTATTACGCCGAAAAACGTAATGATGGTCAAATCCTACACATTAACCATCGTAGAGCCGCGAGAAACATGAAACAAATATTACGTATAGTAGCTCTGACTTACGATGACTCTATCATCTCATCTAAAAGTTCATCGGCTAGAAAAAAAGTAAATATTTTGAAGATTACATTTTCCTCTTAGTGTGCGACCGGGCTAAGTGAAGAAATCGCGGCTGTTGCCGACACGCACGGCAGTCCCGGCCGAATTACGAGCGCGATAATATCGCAGCGACAAATCGCACGACCACCTCCGCCGTGCCGCGGTACGGGTATCTAGTTATTCTACGATCTACAGCTGTATCGATGTAGTATCGTTATGCAACTGAGGATCAAATCGATTACTTTTCCTTATACCTCCGTCCGTCTGTTACGTTAAGGGGCGTTATTGAAATAAACGTATCTCTTAAGATGTTCCCTGTCCGATGTATCACATACAGGGTTTGATATATGTACTAGGTATGCAGATTCCTACGAGCCTTCAATTACGAAACTTTTCTACGGACTTGTTAGGCTTGTTCGATGCGTCTTAAACACATCTACCTCCGGTGTCAGTGTGACGTGTTAATTTTGGAACATCCCTGTATGATACTAACCATGGTTTTGACTATTGTGTTTGCTGTTGGACAGAAAAGCGGTAATGAGGTGCTCAAATACAACTTTTATATTACGTAAATTATAAATTGTAAAGATCCCGTAAAAGTTTTTAAAAGGTTGAGATAAAGCAAAGGCATATTTTTGAAATAAATTTAAAGCTCAATATGGTTGAGTGAATTATCGAAGTTTTCTCGCCACGTTTTTTGCAAAACCATAAGGTCATCCTAGATTATCCAAGATTGGTATAGGTAACAATAATAGCAATCGGGTAAACACTGCCTAGAGGCTATTAATTCCCTGTTAAAGATCTTCACACGGCTCTCTGCGAGGCAAAGGACAGATCCTTTGCCCAAGTCACGGTATTGCATGTCCCAACCTAGTAACACCCTATCAGCATCTTAACACCTGTAGACGATAGGATAGGACCCATGGGAATTCTTAACCAATGTTTTAAAAGATCGGTTCGATGTCTGAGCTTTATTTAACCGAATTTTCGAAAATAACAAAAATAAATTACGGTTTACAAATATCAGTTGATGTTATGGCATACTTGATTTAAAATAATGATTTGGTCAACATTATACATAGGTACTTGCTCTGATTCTTAGGTAAGTTATTTATTTATTTATTAGATAAAGCACTGGTGTTATAGAATTATAAACAATGACGGTACCACACTTCTCAGACCCGAGACAACATAAAAAGTTAGTTTTCTACATTAACCTCACCGGGAATCGAACCCGGGCCCACAGAGATAGTGACACTACGGAGGTGTAAACACCTCCGTAGGTTAAAACCTAACGTTATAATTTACTATTTATAGTCTACCCGGGTTCGGACCCAATTTTATGAGTAAATAAAAAAAATAGTAATAGTAGGTTCACAACCAGAGGTTCTCTACTTAAGCCACAGAGCAGTTTAAACGGCTTTCAACGTAAGGCTGAAGGTTACAAACAAGTAATTTCAATTTTATGTAAGTAATCTTACTGTCACTACACCTAGTTATCTTTGCCTGACAGACCTCCGTTGAACTCACTTTATTTAGCCACGAATTCGTTTAACCCCCGCATGGCCGCACTCTGATTTAGTTTCACTTCATAATTTCATTAAACAACAGATGCTGTTCGCTGCTTCCTACGCGGTGACGGGTTGACAGCGATCCTTTAAACTCTTACAAACTTATACTTACCGCAATCCAACGAAATGTTCCTTTATTGCTCTTACAATAAAGATCAGTTAGAAAGTAAAATTAAGTTAGTTTTAAAGAAGATGGGAGGTTAAAAGTTAACCACCCATCTTCCCGAGATCAGTTGTAGTATGCACACTTGTATAAGATAAACGTTTCGTTGGTTATGTATTTTAAAGGCGTTTTATCTTTCTAAACACACGAGCGAGGTCGTTAGTTCAAGCTCGCGATAGGTTTGCTGAACCTGAAGTTCAAGTAGCCTAGGTACTACCAAGGACTACCAAGAGGTTAACTTATTTTGTACTTGAACCTTCTTTTGTTATTCGGTAGGTATATCCAAATATCCTCTATCTGAAAGTTGTCTAGTAATGATAGGAACGCCTAAATTTGTGCTATTCTGAATGTATTTATTCCGGTAATTTGTTTCTATTTGGTATACAAAGAGATATACAATGTGATATGGGCGGTAGTTCTAACCCGTTACGGCTAAGTTCGGTATCAAATTTTATTGTATCTATCAAGCTTCAATTGCCCCACCGGTTGGATCGCATAATAGATTTTTTATTGTGTCTCTTGACCTTGGCCTGACAGGTTACTTCTCTATTCGCAACTTTGGTCCCATAGAGAAAGTTGTTGTTTGTGAGCAGAAAAATCACCCCCTATCAAACGTTCTGAAAGAAATCCTCTTAATAGTCACCAGCATGTTAACTCTAATAATTGCATATTTTGGACATAGGTATTAGCATAAACAGTCACCATTATCACCCATTGAAAGTCCAAAGTTGGGCAGACCTTAGATATAGGTTATAGACGTCACAGCAAGCGGCTATGGGCTATTTGCACCGAGCGGCTTCTCACAATCTTGAGTAGGTCGTCAGTCCATTGTGTACATATGGTTCGTATCATCATCCTCATTTTAGCCACAGGACGTCCACATCAGCTGATCATAAGCTTTCCCCTGACTTTCAAATCGGCCGGTTGGAAGCGACCTGCATCCAGCGGCTTTCTGCAACCTTTACCAGGTCGTCTGTCTACCTTGTGGGTAGACGTACTTATAATATTTATTAATTACATGTATTAGGAAATCATCATAGTTACACATAAAGGCGCCTCCTCTTACTTATTTATTTCTGAATAATTTCAATGCATCTCATTCTGTAAGAACTTTAATCGGATATTATAAAACAATAGACTATAAATTAACTAAATTAGTAGGTTATTATGAAACAAGCTGATAGTTATTTATAGTCAACACTATCGAACCAGACAACTGCTAATTCTATCATTTGAATAAACGATTGTTAGATCATTGTTAAATGTCAATATCGATTACCTAACAACTAATATCCTATACCTAAGTGCACATACATACTCAGTATCTATTTAATACTATTTAAACCTTTGAATGTATCAGAATAGAGTTTAAAATAGCTTAGCGAAAATCGATTGTGCCTACCAAATTCTCTATGTAATTTTCACATCAAGCAAGACGTTCGCTTCCTGACATCGACACCCAAATTGCTCGACATTGTACGACGAGCGAGGTCGACATATGGACAAACAGCTAATTATACTTAATTGCTAAGTAACAGCTAACACGCTTGAGAAGCGTAGGACAAGGTCCGTGCCCGTAACATTGAAAACTAGTGTTACAAAGTTTGAGCGAAGTTCGTGATTTAGGAGTGACCCATTATTAACGAGATAACAGTTTAATTTAATAGAATTCCAACATTCAACTGTCAAGTCCTTCTAGTAAATTGGAATATAGCCGCTCCTAATCTTTAATCAAGATGTAACTTAAACCTGCTTTTAATCTATCGTAAGCAGTCATATACAGGTTGTAACATAATTAATGTACTTCCTCTTAAGGGCTGATTCTGGTGCTCAATTACAACAACTTTAACTATGGGACCAACACCGAAATCGCATAAAAAAAATTTACCTCCCCATACAAAATCGCCGATCGGATTTTTTTTTTTTTGAGATTTCGATCTTGGTCCCATAGTAAAAGTTGTTGTATTTGACCACTAGAATCAGCCCATAAGAGAAAGTACATTGAGTCTGTTACACCTTGTTATATACAAGGTAACACCCTGTATAGATAAAAATGCACCAGACAACACACAATTATTTTCATGCTCCAGAAGATTATTCCATTAGTAGATAACATAGCTCTTAGCGATAAGACCACCTTAATTGTACATCTTTCTGAAACATCAACTGTAACTTCTGTTTGGTGTGCAATAAAGAGTACTATCTATCTATCTTCTAATCTTCTTGTTCTATGACCTCAAAATACATTTCTTTAGAAAAAATGGCACGTTCTAACTTAGGTTCGCCATCCCTGGTCTGTACCATCCTTGTGATTCGAGGTACCAGACATATTTTCTTTGCCAGGGGCCACCCTAGTGAACTCCAAAACACCCTAACTCGAGCCAAGTATAATTTTCGTCTAATAAAAAGAACGCTGGAGGGTGCCACTACTTTCTCCACCGAACATTTATATATAGCAGTACTGAAAATGTTAGTTCCTATTTTGGCCACCGCTCTTTTTACGTGACGCCACGTATATAAAAGTTTGTTTTATTGTCCCGAACCGGGAATCGACCTCGGGAATTATTTTAATTGCGTAGAACCTCGCTTGTAAATATCATTTAGGATCTCTATCAGTTCGTTTGCAGTTGATGTTCTATTCCTGATTAATGCTTAGTCAAAATTTTAAAAAGATGTCTCTTAGTTCTAAATGAGAGATTAGTAGACTGACGTATTTTTGAAGCATTCGAAATGAATCTTGAATTCGAACATGAATACGATTCGTGTGCGAATTCTATTTCTATCACTCCCGATTTTACGCATTTTTGAATCACTCGAATTCTGTGTTGCTATTATGGTAAAATTCTTTAACTATTTTCGTTTCACGCAGAAAATATTTAAAACCTGAATGCAAAAACTTATTGATTTTAAAAACCGGCAATGAATCGCATGGAACGGAACGAAAAAAAAAGTTTTTAATCTGTGAACCATATGTTTACTTGTCGAAGTCATACTTCTAAACTTTCTACTAGTAAAATCGAAATACGAGTGGGTCGGACCACTCGATGCAGAATTCATAGAATGAATTTTCAAAAATGGCGATTTTAGTCATTCGCATGCGAATCTTGCCATTTCGTATTCGAAATGGAATTCGCATGATTCAAAAATACGTCTCTAGATTATCTTAAATTCCACTGTTTGCTACGTCTAAATCTAAATACATCTACAAGTACAACACACCCCTACTTACAATTTAATGGCTTTTCAAACAAAAAACAAACGTCTCAATAATCCCATTACAATAATTAAAGAGTTTACTCCGTCTTAAATTAGCAGCCAAAACCGGTTGAGTGCGCTATATGGTATGATTCCAAAGGTAGACAAATTTGACTTCTATTACAATAGCATAAGGTACATAAAAATTTCGATTTTTGCAATCGGCTATACGTGCGAAACGCACCCGGCGGGCAAGTCACGATGTACGCTTTGCGTTGTGACAGATGGATGATAGTTTTGTTTTTATATCGATAATATCATTCAGATATTTCAAAACGGTCACACATTGAGAGTCACCAAGTTCAAAATGTTAAGATTTGCCGCATCTAGGACTTTGGCCTCTGCCTTGGCGTCCCTAACTTTATTTTATTTTATTGCCATCGATACAATAAGAAGAAAAGTTATTCTTTGAAACCTAACAGGATACGTATTTTTGAATCATGCTAATTCCAATCCGAATACGAAATCACTTGATTCGCATGCGAATGATAAAATCACTAATTAAAATTATCTCTGCACGAGTGGTCGGTTTACTAAATAAAATGAAAAGTTTTTACAAATTAACTGATTTATTTCATTTTACAACTCTTCTTATGTTTCAATATCTCAACAGGCGTCATAGAAAGCGTGTTATTACAACTTTCGCACTTATACTCTTTCGCGTTAGGTCTATTATCTTTTGGTGCTGTAGAAGGTTCTGGTTCCTTCAGTACCGTTCTAGAAGAGCAAGTGAAATTCTTGTGTTGCAGACGTTCGAGGGGGGAAAGGCATAAAGCCATACTGCAGTCCGGACAGGTCCACGGTATGGAGTACGTTTTTTCGTAAGTATTGTAGCTCCAATCTGTGTCTACCACGCTGAAACAAATAATTTTAGGAAACTTAAGCAATATCTAATATAAAAAAGGATAAATTAATTGTCAAATGTAACATTAACCATTTTTCCGAACTTCTTATTGAATATTCTTTGGACAGTTTGTCGGTTATAGATTCTCCTGCTTTTTTACCAGACTGCAAAACGAGGGTTATGTTTTTACTCTATGATTGTCAGAGCACAACAAGGAATTCATGTAATTATTTCTCTCTTATCAACTTAAACTAGTTCGTTCGTTACGTCTGTCCATTTCTGTTGACCTATTCAACCTTGCCCTATTTTGCTTTAGGCTAACTTACCAATCACAACTATCAACATTCCAAGTAAAAAATAGAACCATAGATTAATTTGAGAAAATTTATAATATCCATAAGCGAAATATTTTTTTTTGTACATTTCGGCCGATTTACACTTGGACTTAGTACGAAAAAACTGTTTACTATTGATCCCTTTCTAAAATTATAACTAAATTATAATGATAAAATACATACCAATTATAAACAATATTGTCCGTCACATACACCCCACCTTTCTTCTCGTGTGCATGGCATTCGAAACCTTCTTCAAACGGATTAGGGTCTATTATCGGGTGCGTCTCGTCCGGACCACAGTATATAACCTTCAGATCACCAGGCAATAACCTCTTTATAGTATAGTACACTTCGGAAGACATGTAGGAACTTATGTCACAGGAGAGTTGGTGCTGTATTTCTTCGTAGGGAATTTTAGAGTTCTGTTTTTGCAGTTCGCTTTCTACACTTTTGTTTGGGTTTGCATCTGGAAATATAATAGAGTGAGATGTATTGGATTTTAACATTAACAAAGTAGTTATAAACGAACTTTTCTATATTGTCTCGGGTCTGTGTGTTGTGGTACCGTCGTTGTTTCTGATTTCTAAAACACAAGTGCTTTAGCTACTTACCTTAGGATCTGAGCAATGTATGTGATGTTGTCCAATATTTATATTTAGTTCTTTTATAGTCAGAAAATTATGCATTAGTTTTGACAAGTTCAAGTTTTGACAGGCGCTATCGTTTCAAGAACGTTGGCACACTGCATTGCCTTTACACTGTGGTAATTTTACTAATCAAATGTCACTTCCATAAATTATTTGTAATGAAAAAAAAATAACTTACTTTAAGTAAAAAAAAATAATTTTTAAGTATTATCTAGTCTCAAACTTACTAACTTACATATTTTTAGACATCTATAACTTAGGTACAAATTTTCGTTCTCATCACACGTTTTGCCCCATGCGGGATTCGAACCCGCGGCTGCCTGGCTTCGTAGTCTTGAGCCCTAGACTTAACTGATTCGCGCGCCAGCCCGGCTTTATTGAGCTGTGCATTACATTAAACTGATATATTTTTTAATCCTGTCCAATTTCAAGATGGCCCAATACCTAACAATACAAATAAGCAAAGCCAGTGTTAAGGTAATACTGTATACAGGGTGTACAAGAGAATGGGACACTCCTTTAAACCACGTGATCAGCTGGTCATATACAACAACTTTTTCTATGGGAGCAACATCGAAATCAATTTTTTTTTTCAGCTTCTCCATACAAACTTACTCGCATACCTCGATGATACTGTATGGAGCACCTGAAAATAAAATCACGATTTCGATGTTGCTCCCATAGGAAAAGTTGTTGTATGTGACCAGCTGATCGCGTAGTTTTGAGGAGTGTCCCATTCTCTTGTACACCCTGTATTTTCACAGAGTTTAATTAAATAGCTAGCAAAAATATACAGAATAATATTGTTAATACCTGCAAGACGTCTATTGATCAGCGCATCCCATCTTTGTCGCAGTTTAGAAGCTTTCAATAGCAAATTCAGTCCCGTTTCTGGATACGGGAACTCCAATAGTAGCCAGGAATCACAAACGATTCTGAAATATATTTATAGTTAAGTTTTTTCTTTTATCAAGCAAATTATAACGGATGAATTACTTATTCTTATTGTCCATACTAAGATGATTTAATACTTGAAAAAAATATCGCTTCTTCGCAATCCGGGCGACTTAGGGATCGTTATCAAAATTTTACAGTGGTTTTCGCTGTCAACGTTAGCATTTATCTTATTTCAATATAATTATCATCTTTTTTTTCAAGTGTTATATTATTATCTCAGGTTAATTGCAAAATACAAAAAAAAATACCTGGTAAAGCCAATGTTGGTGTCAATAGAATGTGCCAACAGCAGCAGAGTTTGTGCGGCCGGCATTCGCATGGAATTCACAATGTACGGCTTTGTTGTTTCCAGAAGAGATCTATAACAGTCATTTAAATTTAAAATAAAAATCCATTAAGTAAACAGACAGGTCAGCGGGATATCGATATCTCGTGACAGCACTATAAGCAATTGTCGCCATTTTCTTTCATCGTAGCAGAAGCTCGAAGGCTAACCTATTTAAAGTAAAATTGGATTGCTTTTTGCCAAATAAACTATTAGATTTAATTCAGAATGTCGCTTCGGACTAAATTATATGCAGCATATTAATTAGGCCGCATTCCGAATTAGCGCGAAACCGACCAAATATAATAGTCACAACAAATATTTATTTTATTTTATTTATTTATATATTTATATTTATTTATTTTTATTTATTTATTTATATTACACTTAATAGGGTGTTTAGCTACCGACTGCATTTGTATGGATTTGTGCTAATAGTGCTTTTAAGCCCATCTGCGCATATCAGGATTAGCGAATCTAATCCCGAACTATCATTCTAGAGCTGTCAATTTGTATGACGATGACAGAGACAGAATGATGCCTTAATCTCGTACTAAACTAATCCGTTTGTGCGCAAGTCCACCTTAGCGCAATTCGGAACGAGGGATTAGAGTAATATTAATATACAATTTGGCAACGAAACTGTTGAATGCTCTCATAGATTCCAAGGCTATTATGTAGCAAGAAAAAAAATCCTTCAGATTAGTTTTATGATTATTGAGGTTGCATTATTTTCTTCTTGGGCTAAGTCTCAGACTATATGCAGCGGGATTTATTCAGAAACCGTCTGCCTCGCTTAGCTGTAGTGTAGGTGGGTTCTTGCCGAAGTAAGAGTTAGGTTGCAGGAACAAGAACGGTTTGTTCCATGTGTTATAAAGATTAACAAACATTCATCCATTCATTCTCACAAACTGTTGCATACATAATATTAGTACCATCCCCGGTATAGATGCCGGCGCTGGGGCAAAGAGTGGGGATCGCTTTACGCATCTTACGAGACAATCATCGTATCAGAGACGCGTGGTCGCGGAGCTAACAACCAATCACGGCCGGCGTTGCAGGCGCGTCGCACGACTAGCCAATCACGTAATCGTAATGGCCTTCTGCGCATCTTTCACCCAACGCTCAACATCTGTGCCGCTAGTTGTAGGATAATTATTAAAAACACTACATACTCACAAATAGCACAGTATCTGATGCCTCCCCGACACAGGCAGCTTGCTCTTGAAGCCTGGCGGCGTGTCTGTCTGTATGTCTGCCTCGCTCAGTTGCAATATGCGAGGGTTCTTGCCGAAGTAAGAGTTCGGGTGGAGGAACACGAACGGTTTGCTCCACGTGTGGTACAGTTGTTCGGATGTGGACTGTGGGGTTTATGCGAAGAATGTTATGTTTTTGACAAAATATTTTTATTTTCGGTTCTCACCTGTTTATAATTCAAGCGTATTTCACTTATTAAAATCATTAATGCGTAGTGGCTTATAAATTTGGAAATATTCGGACATTGAGGAATTCCACAACAAAATAAAATCGCAGTATATGATTCTATAGGGTTGTGTATACAGGTAATTCGAAATATTTGATTAGAATCGATTAAATTACTTTTAGATATGGGTAGATTTGTACCTATAATCAAAGATAACAAAATGTCTGTTAACATAAAGTTACAAAAAGCCTATATCTTCAGTTGGGGTAATATGGACATACATTTCATATTTGACATTATTATTGCCATTAGTAATGTAGGTTTTTGTATACTGTAGGTCGAAATGATAATTACGGGTTTACTAATTTATTTAATTTAGTAAAATCTAATATTTACCTTGCAATGATTAAATTCATCTGCAACTGCTACTTGCGGATAAAGCGCTCTGCACAATACAATCTGTAACAACAGAAATAATTTCTTTCTTGGAAAAAGTTAGGTGGAGAGTGTTGTATGTGATAATGAATGTTGTTATTACCTTAAGAACGCTAAGGTCCCGCCCCCCAGAAGCATTAGCGCCGCTGAGTAACGCTCGTATCCGACCGGCGTCGTAATTCATCCCGAACTCAATGTCTCTTATGTCGAGTGCATTGCTAGAATCCGCTTTGTCGTCTACTATCTCCCAAGAGTCCACTTTTAGGAGCTTTAGATTCAGGCTATGCTTGGTATTTCTTTGCGCGATCCAGTCAGAAATAAGGAGATACGTGAACGAACAAAAGTCGCTGCTATGGCCGAACGTAGAACTGATAGCATATGGGGTAGAAAGGATCTAAATTGGAGGTGACGTACCGGCAACCACAGCGTAGCACGTCCAACCAAAAGGTAGACAGATGATCTGGTAAAGGTTGCAGGAATCCGCTGAATGCAGTCTGGTTCCAACCGGCCAATCTGAAAGTCATTGGGGGAGGCTTATGTTCAGCAGTGGACGACCTATGACTTAAATGATAATCACGATGAGCTGCAGGATGGTATAACCCACTTTCTATTGAAAAAAAGTTGGGTGGTTAATGATACCTTGAGAACGCTAAGGTCCCGCCCCCCAGAAGCATTGGCGCCGCTGAGTAACGCTCGTATCCGACCGGCGTCGTGCGTCATCCTGAACTCAATGTCTCTTATGTCGAGTGCATCGCTAGAATCCGCTTTGTCGTCCACTATTTCCCAAGAGTCCACTTTTAGACGCTTTTTGCGTTTAGATTCTTCGGCTGCTTTCTGTTTGTATTGCCTGTAAAGTAATAGATAGGGTTTCTAACTAGTCAAATGTTACAATAAATCGTTCTATCGACTGGCAACCTAATCAAAGTTGCAAAAGCCAACGGATGAAAACCAGAGTCGCTAACGGTGGCATGTTAAGGGGAAAGCAATGGACTTCCAAAGACTAAAGGTCATGTACTCATCGACATCGTAAATATCACACATCACAGCACGTGATTAAAAGAGAGCGAGATAGATAGATCTCCTTATTGCACACCAAACAAAAAGTTACAGTTGATTTTTACAGAAAGATGTACAATTTAGGTGATCTTGTCGCTAAAAGCTATCTCTTCCAGACAATCCTAAGGCAAGGGCCAACTATGAAGAAAGAGGAAAGTGGTGCAGAGTGCTTATTGTGTAATTTGAGATGGGTGTCGGCTAGTCACTGACCTGAAATAAATATGGTACGGTCTGTCTCGTACGTGAATGATTGCCTATAATACGGCCATTACACTTCAATTACCTACATGCACCGTGTACCATTAGCCTATACAGTGGTTTACAGTGCCGAAATAGCGATGATTAGAGAAGCATAAATTAAAATTGGCAGCAGGAATATTTAGTTCAGGTCAGTGCTTATACTCACCGTCTCATGTCTTTTAGTTGTTTCATTTGACCATGGCGTAGAGCGCGCTCGGCTGATGACATTGATTCTGGTTCCGAAGTTTCCATTAAGTTATTGTCCTATAATAAAAGACGGTAAACATCATGAATAATACTAACAGAATAGAATACGGCTGAAGGACATTTTATGTGTGTCTTTATATATGTTTGTAAAAGTTGTACGTTTTCACCCTTGCTGCTCATCATAGCTTTACCGGTTGCTAGTCATAGCTGATTAATTTGTTAATTTGCTCTGTTCTGCTTACCAGCGGCGACACATGTCTACTGTCTACTGTCTACTTTACTTTATATTATTTCGTTTTCAACTTTTATTGGCTATTCAAGTTATCTTTCGTTTGATATGTAAAATTATGTATGCTGTTGTTGTCCCAAATATATAAAAATAAAAAATAAAAATAGACATCCTTCACTAGTGTTCAAGCTTTCTCTTTAATTTTATCAAAAAGGATACAGTAATTTTCAAGGAAAAGTGAAATAGACAGTTACCTTCCCATTAATAATTCAGTTAGATAGTATTGATATGTATCCCAGTATCAGTTTTTTTACTGTATTATGTGTTGTTGTGGTGTCAATTACAGTAAAAAGTTTTTGTTATCTTAATGCACTTATTTGTCAATAGGGATGTTGACCTCATTCATAAATAATTCTAAGGCATCATTTATTAAAACACCGTATTTTAGGCCTAATAACACAGTACAATTTCATTAAAGAAGCAAACTGATTTTTGATTGCTTTAAAATCTTAAAAAAGTAAGGCAGTTGAGTTTATCGGATAGTGACGTCATAATCCGATATCGCCATACAAATTATAAGGAAGAATCTGTTTTGACAGCTCATAAAAAGTATGTCAATTGATTGGTGGTGTCAACTAGCCTATCAGAATTAATAATATTGACCACCCGATTTGCGTAGTGGAGCAGTTAGGCCCCACACTAGCGTATTTCGAGCGTCGACGTCTTGACAGTGTCCAATTAGCGTTGAGTAAATGCCGCTGCGCAAGCGTTGCGTCAACACTGATTGGATGATGCCACGACGTTTTGGGTAGGCCTAAGGAAAAACCGCCCAAGTGCGAGTCGGACTCGCACACGAAGGGTTCCGTACCATTTTCTATAAAAACGGCAAAAAAAACACGTTTGTTGTAAGGTATTTGTTGTTATAGCGGCAACAGAAATACATCATCTGTGAAAATTTCAAGACTCTAGCTATCACGGTTCATGAGATACAGCCTGGTGAGAGACGGACAGACAGACGGACGGACGGACAGACGGACAGCGGAGCCTTAGTAATAGGGTCCCATTTTACCCTTTGGGTAAGGAACCCTAAAAAGCATTATCTAGTACTTCGCAACACAAGGATGTCCTTCTTACTCTGAAACTATGAGCACAGGATGTGATGTGATGTGATGATTTGACGACCTCCGTAGCCGAGAGGCGAGCACGCCGGACTTTAATTGGCGCCGTCATCTCTGAGGTTCTGGGTTCGATCTTCGGTCGGCTCAATGTAGAAAACTATATTTCTATATTGGCTCGGGGCTGGGTGTTGTGGTGCCGTCATTGTTTCTGATTTCTATAACACAATTGCTTTAGCTACTTACCTTAGAATCAGATCAATGTTTGTGATGTTGTCCAATATTTATATTTAACTTTATGTCTGACATATTTTTTACTGAGGTCTTCCAGCGATTCTGCCATGACCACAATATCGTCGGCAAAACGAAGGTGAGTAATGTAATTGCCATTAATGTTGATGCCGAATCCTTTCCATTCCAGGAGTTTAAAAGCATCTTCCAATGCATGCATTCGTAGCATTTTTTGTTTTCATTTGGGTTTTACCTGCAATAGCCCTCTTAACTGCGCAGCCAGCTTGGTGAGTTCATACAGCCTCTGCTCCTCTATTCCTCTACGGCGACACCAATCGCGACCGCCGCGACTTTCCGCCTTTAAAGAACATTAAAAATATGTTTTATTATTTCTACATACATGGCTTGATCAATAAATCTTAATTAATCAGTTTAAAAAGATATAAAAAGAGCTAAACAGGGTTACTTGAAAAACATCAACATCCTCACACGACTAGATAGCTAACAAAATAAACAACAACTTTTGTTCTACGAGTTTTATTTTAACTCAAAACATTAATTAAAAATGATTTTCCAAGCTTTTATTGTACTGTCGTGACGTTTGTAAGTCTATGTTCCATTCACATACGAAAAGGAGAGGCGCACGACGCGCTCGATGCGATGTGCACAGAAATAAGAACATTCAGATGTAAATTAAATTGCAATTTATTTTTGTATGAAGTAAAATGTGTCAAATTATCAAAATTCGTAAACCAAGTGTTGTTTATGATGTTAGGTACCTAGTCTTGCAAATTTTTTGATGTTTTACAAATAACCCTATACATAGCGAAGTTTTGATAGTATACCTTTACACTCAACCAGGCGCAGTACAGCGAGAGAAGCGTTAACGGGTCGCCGTGGTCAGACTCGTCGGGTTTTCTTGCGTTCTGCGAGTAAATGTGAAGAGGGTTTTGTCATTATTATATTTGGCACGTATATGCCAGCATTGAGATACAACTAGAGCGCTGTATCTCATGAACCGTGATAGCTAGACAGTATGTTTTTTACAGATGATGCATTTCTTTTGCCTATAACAACAAAATTACTAAAAACTGAGTAAAATAAATTTAAGTGGGGCTCCCATACAACAAACGTGATTTTTTGCCGTTTTCAGGCAGACACCGTGGTTACAGACAGACACAGGGATAGAGAAACTAAAAAAAAGGTTATAAATATAGTCTCTAATGTTGTATAGAATAGATAATAGTACTTGGAACCTTTCGTACGCGAGTCCGACTCGCACTTGCCCGGCTTTATATACAAAAGGCGATTAAACCCCACATTATATAGTTTATATTATTTTCTCAGGCTTCAGCAATCATTTACCTCACACTCAAAATCCCTGTGCGCTCTTGTAGTAAATATAGACCGGATCCCCAAGGCAGCTGCGAGGGCCAATGCAGAGTCCCTTTTATGGGGAGGTAGAGTGGCACTCCCTACAACTAAAGCTTTAGCCAGAGACACTTCTACTGGGAGGTTCGCTAGGGCTTTGCCTAGAGCGGTCAGCTTCTCATTAGAGGTCAGGGCACCCTGAAAATCAAAAGTTTTGTGAACCATAATAAACTATTGACTACATTGAAGGTTTTATTTGCAATTAAAATGTCGTACAAATAGTTCAATAACAAGAGGACCTTAATAATTAAGTGATTTTATAATAATGTTTTACTTTGCTTTCTATGACTGATCATTTCATTTCTGATCTTATATCTGAAACTGCCGAGCTTAGTCCTTTCCATAGCTCGAGGACCTAGCGATGTATTAGTCATTCCCGATATCTATGATGTTGGCGCCTCTAAGCCCTGCAGCCAGCTCGGGCATCTTCGGCGTTCTTCGTATGCGCGGGCGGCGGGCACACTCCGTAGGTGCTCTCGGCCGCACTCAGCCTCTCGACCACCATCGGCATCGGACGCGGTTCCTCCCTTATAGGCGCGATCAAATAAAGACGAAATAACGGATTTTGTTACCAGAATATACCTATGTGTTTTCAGTCCGCGTCTTATTTAATATTCCATTAGTCTTAGGACCCTAACAATGAAAATCATACATCACAATAGTATTATTCTTTCTCTATGATATTACTAACATGTTGTTTCAACTCCAGTAAAGCGTTTTCCACGGCATCCTCTGGCGGCGCGTCGAGGAACGGGAATCTCCTCACGTCGTTTACCCCTAGAGAACTCATCAGAAGTAAAAGGGACGCTAAAGGCACCCTGGATACTTCCGGTGTACTGAAGGGCTCCATATCGGTGTATTGCTTCTCGGAGTAAATGCGGTAGCAGACGCCGGGACCTAAAAAAAAACTATTTGTAGTACAGTCGCTTGTAATACAAATGTCTACCGTCTCGAGTCGAATCTTTCTCGATTAATTTACGAAAAGGTCGCCCATTAATCACGTGAAACTAGAAAGGGGGGAGTGGGTTGGGAAAAAATCACGAAATATCACTAGCGGGGAGGGGGGTATTGTAGTGAGATATCACGTGTATTTATTTATTCCTTGAGCGCGCAATTTCTAAGCCGGAAAGCGGTGCATGACCTTTGACTTGCCGTTGCTTGTATCACAATAATACATAAGATTTTGGGTAGGGGGTAGTCTAAATTCTCACCATTTATCACCATGGGGGCCGAGGGGCGTTAAAATATTTCTAAAAAACATCAAGTCATTAATGGACCCCAAATTGCAGCAGCGATGTTTGGTCTTTGCAGACAATTGTCGGCAATCTAGGTATCGCTGATAGACAGACCTATAAATTGTACTCATTTTGTACATCAAACGAGCCATCAATTATGTCGAACTTTAATAAATTTGGTTCCCACTTAATTTTCACTATGGTTTACTTATTCCCTCCGACCTTTATCACTCTGATCTAGGGCTAGTTTTAGAGGAAATCCATGTGCTATCTCCTAAAGGCTGAACTTAGAAACCACACAGCAACCCATATTGCTGCATCCACCAATAATATTACAGTATAAATTGGGGTACAACTGATGTAAGGTGTTAATTTATTAGCCAACTATCTTATAGGAGGTGAGTGTACAGCTTAAATACGGCAACTTTTTTAAAGGAACCAACCAACATCGTTATCTCAAAAAAAAAACATCTCTCTATACAAACTGATGTCAGCTGGTTTGCTGTTTAGCACATACCAGCAAAGAAAGAAATTATACGTATATATTCTAATAAAAATAAAACAAACGGACATCAAATAGGCACATCATAAACACCGCAGACACGACGCAACCGCACTTCACAAGATGCCCTCTGCTGTAGTGATGCCAATCATTACGCCACTATTAAATGAATTGTCGACATTCCCGAAATAGTAACAATATCGATAGCAATAGCACAAAAAGGCTTACCTGTACGCCCCGCTCTGCCTTTTCTCTGGTCAGCGCTCGCTTTTGAAATCCAAAACTCTTTTAGCCGTTGCATTTTAGTTGTTGAATCGTAGCTCATTTCTTTCACCTATGAAATGAAAACTATACAGTCAAACGTACCATAAGAAGACTAAAATACGACATTAGATGTTAATATAGTTGATTTTATTAATTACCTTGCCAGAATCAACGACGAATCTTATTCCGTCTATAGTGACTGAAGTTTCTGCAATGTTTGTTGAAACTATACATTTTCTCACTCCTTCTGGAGGGTAATCAAACACCTGTAAAATATTCACAACTAATTTATAAAAGGTACACAATAAGCATTATTTAGTTTAGTTTAATTATGCCAAAAATGTAGCAAGCTTAAGTGGCAGTGGGCTGGCCACATTTGTCGCAGAACCGATAAAAAGGTGGAGTAAACGGGTTCTCGAGCGGAGACCACGTCTTGGCAAACGTAGTGTAGAACGCCCCCCAGATCGATGGACCAACGACCTTAAGAAGATGGCTGGCAGTCGACGGATGAGAAAAGCGGGAGATCGTACTCTTTGGCGCTATTTGGGGGAGGCTTAAGTCCAGCAGTGGACTGCAATAGGCCGAGATGATGATGACACAACAAGCAATCTAGCACAAAGGTGTTAGAGGTCTAAGACAAGATTATTTTTTAGTTTTTGCAGAGCGTCTGTCAGCCCACTCAGAGCCAAGTAAAAAAGATTGTTGACCTTCGATCCTTTACGCCATGAAAACTGATTTTATTGCAACGCGGTCACCAGTGCTCTAGTAAGTGGTTTGAGCTTGACAGATTAATTAATAACCTTGGGTGGACTTGCTCGTAGCTCAGTGGCGGCAGCGCTTTGGTATCGATTACTAAAGCTAAGCCAACGCCGCGGTTGTAAGTGGATGGGTGACAATTCCAAATATATTTAGTGACATTTATCACGAGCATCTCCGTGCTTCGGAAGGCACGTTAAAAGTTGGTCCCGGCTGATATCGCTTGATATTAGTCGTAAAGCCTAGTCAGAGGCCTTAAGGCGGCTTGATTACATCTGACAGTAAGGTTTAGTCACTGGCCTTACAACACCCCTCCACCAATCCGCACCGGGCCCGCGTGGTGGAGTAAGGCACAAATCACCTAATAATAACTGAGTGATTGTGCCCTGCAGTGGGACGTATATAGACATACTTTTGGTGGAATTGCGCTCGTAATATATTAATCAACCGGATTAGTATATTACGAGATTAAGAAATCATTCTGTCTCTGTCATCGTCATACAAACTGCAAGCTATTGAATCTCATTTAATACCGTGATAGTGGATCCGTTTATCCTAAAATGGGCAAGTGGGCCTAATAAAACTTACTTTATCTTGTTCCGCAAGGGAAAGTCCACTATGCAAAGGTAAAACGATCCATTTCTTAGTCTTCTCAGCATACTGCTGGGCCGCGTCGCAAATGGCCGTGATCTCTTGTACGCCAGACATGAATATTAGTAGATCTCCTCTTTCTTCACCTAAAATGTTACTCATTTGAAGCTGAAATACACTTGATCTGTATGCGCATGCAGAGACATGTGCGTTTTACTTGCTTATTTACTACAGTTCTCAAGATGATACAAAACCGATACCCGATGGTACTTTTAATACCATTTCTTAAAGCAAACATTCTGTTGGCAGAGATGGTAGGGGAACACTCGACTCTAACCAATTTAACGACCTATTCAACAACACCCTACACCATGCCATAGTCGAGAATGAAACGTCACATTTTATTCTACTACTTTGTCGGCGAGAATAAATGTATACTTTACGAAATTACGGCTTTCTAAATAGTCTCTAAACTAAGTCGCAGATAGTCTGACAGACGGACAGATGGACCTGGCGAAACGTTTTCTAAAAAACGGATACTATAATGTATTAAACAAAAAAGTTGTACTTGCTTGGATATTTGTTATCCACCAATTGCATTATTTGGACATAAGGCTGAGGGTCCAGTCTATCGTCCCGTGTAGGCTTATCTTCAATAAAAATTGGCTTATAGTTGAGTTCTATGGGGAAAAGCCGTCCTGGGACCTGTAAAAAGAAAAAGAATCATAATCTGTGACTAAATAATCTTTGAATCTTTGAAACATTCTCATTTATATTATTGTCTCAGATCTGGGTGTTATGGTAGGTACCGACCTTGTTTCTGATTTCTGTAACACAAGTGCTTGGCAAATCATCTATGCTATAGTTAGACAGTTTCATAAATTACATGAAAATATACTGCAATAAGTGGAGATCAATATTTTTTTAAATTCTTAAAAGTTTCCTACCTCTATAACAGCAGCAGACTCAGCAGAAAAGTAGTTCTCAAACAACTTAATATTGATTGTAGCTGACATGAGCACCAGTTTGATGTTGGTCCTAGTGTGTATAAGGCACTTTAGCACTCCGAGTAAGAAGTCTCCCATGAGATGTCTTTCGTGAATCTCGTCCAGAATTATGACGTCATAGTTTGGAAGGTTTTCTGATGACATCTGTAAGGATAAGGATTGAAAATATAGTAAACATAAGTAACTTGCGAAATAAAAGGATGGATTATTAAATCTACTTCCATGATAAACATATTATACAAGTAATAGAAAATAATAACGATTTATTTTTAATTTTTTTAATATTTTCGTAAAAATGGCAATTTGAATCCTATAGCTAGTTGAATATGGTTCAGAATTATAAATCACAATATGCGGGATTCCTGATGCGGAAATTCCGCCCATTTACAAAATTTTACTACATCATCAGGCACACTACGCGGAATAACCGTCGCGTTTTGTCAATACTAAGGCGCGGACATCTGCAACGGAATTTCCGTATACTTAATGAATAAGGCAAAGGTCTAAAACTTACCTGTCTCAGCAACAACCCTTCAGTGATGAAACAAACCTTGGTGTCGGCTGTTTTGCTTTTCTCAAATCGTATTTGATACCCAACCTTACTTTCAAACTGTGTGAGCATTTCGTATGCTACTCTCTTTGACAGCGACACACATGCAATCCGTCTAGGTTGAGTACAAGCTACAAAGTAGAATATAAAGGCAATATTTTATTTGTGCCATTAAATTGACTAAATTAAAATGAAATAAAGAAGAAAACATGACACAACCCTGATCAAGGAATGAACCATATTTGAGTTGCATTTATGTAGTGAACGGTCTCAAAGGAACTATCGTTTTTGAGTTAGGTATCAAAATAAATTACCAAACAAATATTATTTTTAATCGTTGGACCTATCAACACTTATGGACAAAAGTAGCATTAAAAAATATTGTACTTTGCACTTTAACTAGGCAGTTTATAGAAGAATCATTAAACTTAATTTATTGTTTTTGTATTGAATAAAATAGGTACCAATATTTTGGAATCCAGCTTCATGTAAATATTGGGGCACCTGTGTGGATTTCCCACACCCGGTATCCCCTGCTACCACAATCACTCTCTCGTTTTGCACTGCTGATACTATTTCATTTCTGAAAAATAAAAGTCAAACTGATAAAATAAAGGAGACTGTTTAATCGAGATGCAAAACTACTGGTGAAAAAAAAAATGTGATGACGAAATATCATTAGCCTGAGTATTTTTTACTATGGCTTAACGATAGAGCTAACAACCAATCACAGCCGGTGGAGCGAGCGGGTCGCACTACAAGCAAAACGTAATTGTAATGGTCTTCTAAGTAACTTTTGCCCAGGGCTCAACTTCCGTGCCACTAGTTGTACTTAAGATGTAAATTTAGTTCTAAATTAATAATTTAGATAGTGAAATCTGCTTATCCAAACATTTTTAAGTAAACCAAAAAACTGCCATACTGCTTCACAAATTCCATAAAAATGTTAAGATGGTTGATTTAAAAAAAACTCAGCTTAAGCAAGCTTACATCTACCGAACTAAATAAATAAAAATATTTCTAACTTTTATAGAAACAGGGAGCAAGTCTGTGCCGGTGACGTCACGATCATGCTCACTGTTAAGATAAAATTTTGACAGTTGACAGGCTCAGAATCTCAAGGCAGAATCTCTACTTGCTAGGAGACTTAAACGGAAAATACCACAAGACCTGATATAATGGTGGAAGAATCATGGAAGAGGCACAAATAATGCATTAAAATTAAAATGAAAGAAAATTGATAGGAGGATGTGTCACTGGATACATGCCTTGCAAGACATACTTCAATAACAATGGCCACAAAAATTGCTGAATGTCCTAAAGAGAGACAGATTGCAATCAAAAGGATCACAAAAAAAAAAAATATATTTTGACAATTGGGTTTTGATAAATCGCAATATGATATCGTGTTTTGTTGGTCATGCTAGGGCGGCTGATCAATAATTTAAGAGTAGTTTTTTTAAGCCTGAATTGAGCTTAAGGATAGACATCACAATTTTGTTCTTATATCATACCACTGCTTTAGGGTAACATTGAAGACTACCACCAAGAAGCAGCATAAGACACTATGCTTTATTCAGTCCCTTCAGTATAATTTTCTTAATATGTGATAAATAAATTGTTTACCTAAGTAATTTAGCAACAAATAATTATCACTGCAATATTGAAACTGGACGCATTCAACTTTAATGTGTCATGTTTATGGAAATAGGTATAATGATCCATTTCTAGCTTCCAAATTTATTTGATGCCAAATTTTCTTTCTGTAAAAATAAATACTATAGGTACCTGAACTTTGCAACTGGTAATTCTTGTTGTGCCTTTCGCAGCTTTCTAAGTTTTTCAAACTTCTCTTTATTCTTAAAATCTATATAAATAGACACTATATTCAAAAAGGCAACGAATATATTTTTGTTTAACTTTCTTCTATCACAATCATCACATACAGTGTCAAAATATTTAATGTTAGTTTTAAAGTTAATGCAGTGGAATTTTGAAAATGTGTTAGGTGCACCAATATCGTTTAGCTCAATGTTTTCAAGATTTTCAGAAATAAGTATAGGTTTGCCAGCCTTTTTTAAAGTAGCTTCATACTTAGTTACAAATATCCAAAAGTCGTCTAGACTATTAGCTACAGTATTACTTTCATTACTGTATTGTATGATCTTGTTAAGATCCCTTTTATAATCTAAAAAACTGAAATCGGTTTGTTGAGATAAACGTGAAGATGGAGATGGGCTAACTTTTCTTATTTTATGTCTTTCTCTTGACCGGGAACGCTTTCTTTTATAACGACTCGGACTTCTCCTCATATTATAATTAAAGGAGAACTTTGATTATAACAGCTGTAATTTCAAAACACCATAAAATTAAAAAAACACACTGAAAAAGTAATTCAATGGATAACACAACAAACACAACAACAAACAAACTAACACTAAGTAAGTAATAGACACTGAACGAACAGTGAACAAATAATACACTACGTCAACCCAAAGACGTCAACCAGACTTATGAGACGTACGTCATACTCTGCACAGATTAGTCGAGAGTCGCTCCCAGACTTTGAGCGCGAATCGCACGCGAAGGCCGCGAAGGTGTGCGCGAATCGCACGCGAAGGCCGCGAAGGTGTCCGCAAACGCGAAGTGTGGAGCCGATTCGCGCAAGCGTTCGCAGGACCTTCGCAGTCAGTCTTCGCGCACTAAGTCTGGAGCCAACTTATCAATAACAAGAACAACAAACTTTGTTCGGAACTGGGACAAAATCTATTTTAGCGTACTTGCATCCTTCTAAGTTCCTGTGAGATGTATTGAATAAACTAAAGACTACGCGAGCAATGTCGCGGAGAGCAGCTACTTTATTTTATAACTACATAGGTAGTAGGAAATACAGAGCAGGGAGCTTTTACCATTAAGCATGTTATTAAAAACAACCGAAAAGTATAAAGACGACGTCGCCCTAGAAGATGGTAGATGTTATCGATTAATCGCAAAAGAACATTTTCGTCTTCCCTTGAAATAGCTTAATGAACCCTTATCGTCAATCGTAATATGAATTGCTGTAACAGCCAAAATGGCGATATTGAGTTATACATACAGTTCGCTGCAAATTTTCCACTCTGTCGATTGGTGTCTTTAAAATCTCGATATCTTGAAAAAAATGTCGAATACGGTAACAAAATTTAGGTAGTATTTTTTTATTTACACTTATTTTTGTGAAATTAGTCCATTTTATAAATAAATTCAATTTGTACTCTACCGTAAGGACAAATTTGAATTTATTTTAAATGTATTTGCTCATTTTTGGTGCTTACATTAAATTTCAATGAATTAATTTTTAACTAAAACCCTAAACTTTTGCATGAGTATGTTTTTACTGGCTATTAAAACACTAGTAATTACTATGATGATAATATTTTAATTTTTATCACGTTTTTTTTAATTATGCTGCATTAAAGATAATTTATTATTACTTATACCACGCGCTTCATCAAAAAAGCGTTGCGGTTCACGAAATAGGTTTTGTCGGGTGATTTGGACTTGAAATGTCACCAAAAAATAGCATCGCTGTAAGAATTTCAGAACAGTCCAGGTCACGACGGAGTCAAAGGCTTTCTCGCAATCCACAAAGGCTAAGTACGAGGCCTGATTACATTCTTCTGACTTCTGTTTAATTTGCCTTACCCTGGATGTTCTTCAGAAGTTTTAGCTCGTTTTTTTGAGCCAACACAATGTTTATGAAGTACGGTACTGAAAAATCTGTTTAGTTCCCTTCTTAAGAACGTTAGTTGGCTAACTTGGCGTTTGGCGTTGGTTGTGTGTGAAACAAATATAGTGTAACTGAGATTATTAAAACAGTTTTTCTCGCTTTCTAATGGCTTTATTTATATTGCCGACCCTTTTCCTCGAGTTTGCCAATAATCATTAATAATCTCGATATTATTATATATTCGACCTTAATACAAGGTGTTACAAAAAAACCCGTAATAACTGAAAGGTGTTGAACAAACTCTTTTGAGGAGTCCTTAGTAAATTTCTTACATTTATGGCATCAAATTTGAATTTCGAGTAAAAATAATGTTACATAATAAAATCGATAACGTGCAGCACATCACTAATTCAGGTTTACGACCCTACTAGGAGTAATAATAACCAACCACCTCCTCCCTCCTGATTATCTTTTTCGTGTTCACAAACTTGAAATAGCCGCCAAAAAGTCATGTTCGCCTAGTACATTTATCCCTACCCTACACATTACACACACGCACAAACGCAAAGTTCTCTTTTTTTCACGTACAAGACAAAGTCAAACAAATAAACGTAAACTAGCACAAAACACAATCATTATTATGACGGTTACGTCAATTCAATTAAGTAAGTTTGGGTACTTTACCTACAATAGTGGGTCGAAATGCTGTCCTCCTTCTTGGATGCACAATCTTGTCCGCCTTGATATGGCCTGTGTTGCATTTCGTACCATTGTAGGCGTTATGGTAGCGAACACAGACCGCAAATGGTGTTCCATTTCAGCCACTGTATGGTAGTCCGTAAAATAAACCCTGTCCTTTACATAACCCCACAAAAAAAAGTCCAGTGGCGTAATGTCGGAGCACGAGCCAGCCAAGGTACAGGTCCCGCGCGGCCGATGCATCCTCCTGGGAACCAAGAAGTTAGGTGCGCTCGTACATCACGAGCGAAATGTGCCGGGGCACCATCGTGCTGGAACACCATGTCTGTTTGTTGGTCGAAGTAATCGGTTTCGATTACCGGGATGTCATCAATGGCGTCTTCGAACTCTTCTCTCGAAAACGTGATCCGAGGCGCAAAGTCATTCGGAATTAGTTCTTGGGTACGACGGTAGTGGTACGGGTGTTGACCATCATCTTTAAGTATTCGCCACACTGAAATATGGCTCATGTTGAGTCTCGCCCCGGCACGCCTTGTACTGATCGTCGGTTCACTTTCGAAAAGCTGCAGAACCTCTTATACACGTTCTTCATTAGTATTTACCGATAAAGATCCAGGCTCGAGCTAATTTTCCATCAGCTCGACCTACACACAACTTTATTTCATAGTATTCCGCATTGGAAATCACAGACATTTTCAAAACACACACGTAAACACAGGTTTCGCAACGAAAACGTAACGAAAGCACCGAACACGCACAAAGCGAATGAACGACTGACCGCCTCGCCGCTCGCCGGAAAAATATCATGGCCGCCTTTGTCGGCGTTTGTGTCGGCGCGGGCGCCCATTGTGCGCCCTGGTACTTGACTAGTGGTCGTCAACAGTTGTAAACGTGTTTTTTGTTTTTAAAAGATTTAACTTAGAATTTATTTTTAAAACTTATTTTCATTTATTTATAATCTTTATTGCAATAATAAGGTGTACAAAAACATAGATGTACGCAAAAATAATTTTCTTTATAAATTTAGTTGAGTTTAGTTTACGTAAGGTGCGGGTGACATATCGCGTTAACAGATTTACTTATTATATAGATATTAGAAATTATATTTTTTTATTATATTGTGATATACTTTGAATTAATGTGAGATACTTTAAAGGTCTTAATATTTTTTTCTACAAAAATTAAGGTAACGCAATACTTTTTCTAAAAAAATAACGTAAGCACCATGTCATCTTCGAAACCATAATAGAAGGCTTAATATGTTTTATCAAAGCTAAAAGATCTCAACGTTTTGCATATAGGTGGAAACAGCATTTCAATCGGATAAGAACACAAAAAGTTATAATTGTTTTTGCGATCGTAATTTTGTTTTTCGCCTCTCCTGTAAAGTTGCCATTTGGCGGTTACCGCAATTCATATTACGTCAATTATGATTTAAATCGTCTTTGCCCTTATGTTTTTTCTTTAGACCAATTCTTTTCAATATCCACATAAATACAATTTAATAATGCACAATACAAACAACCGGCACTGTCAAACGTTAAAAGGCCAATGCAAGTGTGAATACTGCGCTCACATCGCGTGCAATCCCTTTGACTCGTTCGTGCCCAAAAAACCGCTACCGACACGCGAGGCCAGCCAGCAACACACGAAACGAAACGACTCGCACGTTCGAGACGAGCTACATACGTATGACGCTACGAGCGAGGCATACGAATGCACGTTTACATTCGCGTCTCGCTCGCGGCTTGTTTCGAGGCTCGTGAGAGAGTGTAAATTAAGGTTTAGTACTCAGAGGTGTAAAGCTACGGCCAAACTAACGCGGGGGCGTAGGCGTGGGCGTGGGCGTGCGCGGTGGCGTGGGCGTGGGCGTGCAGGCTAGTTCACACCAAACACGCGGACACTAGGCGTTCAGGAGGCCTAGCACGAAAATGTATCTTTCGCTCGGATGTATAAACCCAACAAGAAAGAGATTAGTCATGAATGAAGTCAAAGAAGATTATGAATGTTACTCATAATAAAGGTATCTAATAATGTTGTAGAAATTATGATTTGATTATTGTTTATCAGATTATTTGCCGAATTTATAAGCTCATGTCAGTACGTCTCCAGGACGAGAGCTCGGAACCGATTCAGCTGCAGCGAGGTGTAAGACAGGGAGACGTAATCTCCCCAAAACTATTCACCACAGCGCTGGAGGACGCTTTCAAGGTCTTGGACTGGAGAGGACTTGGCATCAACATTAACGGCGAGTGCCTGACTCACCTTCGTTTTGCCGATGATATCGTGGTCATGGCTGAGACCCTGGAGGATCTTGGAGCAATGCTCTATGACCTCAGTAGAGTCTCCCAACGAGTGAGTCTTAAAATGAACATGGAAAAGACAAAAATCATGTCTAACTCCTATGTCGCACCCACTCCTCTTATGGTTGCAGGCTCTACTCTGGAAGTCGTTGACCGCTATATTTACCTTAGACAAACAGTCCAGCTAGGTATGTCCAACTTCCAGAAAGAGGTCGATCGTCGAATCCAACTCGGATGGGCAGCGTTCGGGAAGCTACGTAATATCTTCTCCTCACAAACACTACCGCAATGCCTCAAGACCAAGGTATGGAATCAATGTGTGTTGCCAGTGATGACATACGGATCTGAAACGTGGCCGCTAACGATGGGCCTCATAAGAAAGCTCAAGGTTACTCAAAGGGCGATGGAGAGAGCAATGCTCGGAGTTTCCCTTCTCGATCGAATCAGAAATGAGACGATCCGAAGTCGAACCAAAGTCACCGACGTAGCTCTCAGAATCGCAAACCTTAAGTGGCAGTGGGCGGGGCACATTGCTCGCAGGACTGATGGCCGTTGGGGCAGGAAGGTCCTTGAATGGCGGCCGCGGGCTGGAAGTTGAAGTGTTGGTAGGCCCCCCACAAGGTGGACCGACGATCTGGTGAAGGTCGCGGGAAACCGTTGGATGCGGGTGGCACTGGACCGATCTTCGTGGAAATCCTTGGGGGAGGCCTATGTCCAGCAGTGGACGTCTTTTGGCTGATGGATGGATGGATGGATAAGCTCAACCCTTTTACTAAATAAACAAAGAATTTTTGTAGAGTTTTTAATTTATTTATTTACTGAGTTTCGCATTAATTAATTCCAACGCAGCTACCCAAGCGAAGCTATTTCAAGATGTAGGAAAGAAAAAAAACCTCGTGGGCTTCACTCATTGCTTATCGGAAAAAAAATAGTAGCTCTAAACGTAATTATTTATATTATCGTAGTAGCGCACCAACTGTCTGTTGAGCCCGTAGACTTAAGCTGGAAACATACTATAGGACGCAGCTTACGGACGCGGCTTACAGCCGCGACTGATAAGTGCGCACGGTCCTTCGGACGTTGCTTGCGGACGCCATGAGTGTGACCACTTTAAGTAGATTTCTACGTTTCTGGTAGGTTTGTGACAAAGAGGACGATGATTTAGTAGTAATTTCAGTAGAAAATCTATATCGTTTAGTAGAATTTTTGAAGAAAATTCTAAAAATAGTAGTTAATTCAAAATACAATTATCCAGGCCCAAAAAAACTGACAAAGTGCGAGTCGAACTCGCGCACGAAGGGTTCCGCACCATTATCTGTAAAAACCGGCGAAGTGCGAGTCGGACTCGCGCAAGAAGGGTTCCGTACCATTTTCTATAAAAACGGCAAAAAAATCACGTTTGTTGTATGGAAGCCCCCTTAAATATTTATTTCAACTTTCTAGGTATCACGGTGCATGAGATACAGCTTGGTGACAGACGGACAGCGAAGCCTTAGTAACGAGCAAAATAAATCACTTTGGTTGTATGGGAGCCCCCGTAAATATTTATTTTATTTTGGTTTTTAGTATTTGTGGTTATAGCGGCAACAAAAATACATCATCTGTGAAAATTTCAACTGTCTAGCTATCACGGTTCATGAGATAGACAGACAGACGGACAGACAGACAGACAGACGGACAGCGGAGCCCTAGTAATAGGACCCCGTTTTACACTTTGGGTACGGAACCCTAAATAAATCTTGTCCAGGTCCCGGGGAATTCCTGTAACATAATACTGAATATGGTGAGAAGCGGGTTTCTTTTTCGCATACGTTATCAAATCGCTAGCTATCTTATAATAAAAATGTTCATGCAATCAATAACCACGTGCGAGCTCTTGCGCAGTCGGCGTCCTTCTGATGCTCGGACGCGTCCGCACCCCGTGCATACCGTCCGCGGACGTTTTCGGCTTATGCTGGGGCTTCACCTGCATCTAATGTCGTTAATTAGTGCTCTATTTAACATAATACGCAGGTGTGGCCGGTCTTACTGCGCTAATTTGCTTCAATAACATTAGACGTTAGGCGATAGCTCGGACGGCGGTAACTTTTGACACATCAAAGGGATTAAGCGAGCGTTTAGTGCGTTGTTGTGGCTACACCTACTACACTAAACATGTTAAAACACGGTCACATTCAAAAACTTGTGAAATAAATGTTAAAGTGCATAGTTTTAATAACTAAACTAAATAAATAACGTTAGGATGGAGTAGACAAAATAAGAAAAGTATTGAGTTCTTGGAAGCGTTTTATTTTATTTTAAAGACACACTCACAGATCACACGCTAACTAAGTCGCTAGACGCTAAAATCAAACGTCTTATAAGTGTGGCCACGCACTTAGCGCGTAGCTTAATGCTTTAATTTAGTTAACGCTAATCATGCCTTTATTTGAACGTTAGGCGTCACGCAGGTGAAGCCCCAGCATTACAGAAACATCCAGCCCGCCAGATTGCTGTCGGACGTCCGAGCTCTCAAGGTCAGCCCAAGGTTACGTCCGCGACTGACGTCCGATGGTTTGCACACCTTAGTGTACATTCAATACCTAGATTCCTTTTAGTCGCGGCTGTAAGCCGCGTCCGTAAGCCGCGTCCGATAGTATGGTTCCAGCTTTAGGATTCGCTATGGTTGAACCTGTCACGTCAAATGTCATGTCCGCGCGTGCAAAATGGTGCAAAAGCTGAATGTCAAGCTGCACGCGTGATGCACGCCGCCGCTGTCCGCACCGGTGTGAACTCGTCGATACAAATGTTATGGCACGATCTGAACGCCCACGCCCACGCCACCACGAACGCCACCGCGCACGCGTCTGTTTGGCCGGGACTTCAATAAGCACAATGTTTTGTGGGGAGTCCTGTGAGGGCAGTATGACAGATTAAAAAAAGGACAGAAATAGCGCCCCCTAGACTAGTTGTCAGAAATCATTATATTATTTTCCGCCATTGTGTTCCGCCATTTTGCTTGGTCGTGCAGTGAACGTAAAATTGAGCCCATGTATTCTAACGTGGATAACTGTTATTTAGTTTAGAATTAGTGTTTTTGTACACTAATGGCTTGCTTAAATACACTTAAGCTAGAAATCAAGACTTTAGAACAAGTGTTTCCAAAAAATCATGAACGGTTTCAGATAATGTCTGCTAGTGTCGACGAACTGACCTGTAGATTCGTTGGCAGGAGTGGAAAGAAATATGAAATACATGCCAATATTACTGTGAGTACCCTGTATTATTTTTAATAGTATTTTAGAATACATTTCTAGCCTAAGGGTGTGTTTATTGATTATCTTTTAGGTGGGACAAAGAGCCGTTGTTTATGAGGGCAGGTCTGTCACTAAGGTTTACGGAAGTGAATTTACTTTTCCCTGTTTTACAGATGCACTCTAATCGATCTTGCCAATAGTTTTGTTACAAGAAATCGTATTACTTAGTGTGCAATCGCTGTAAAATTGCATCTATTGTAAACGTCAATATTAGACCATCTGTTGTCATTAAAGTTTACGCATACATGGCTGATGGCTCGGACACATTCAATCGATGAATATTTGTTTCATTCCTACGAATCTGGGGTATTCGGTGCATTACAGCTATGTTTTGTACAGACTAACATCTGTTTTGTTTGGATAACGGTATACGACCGCGTTTTGGGGACAATGACGCGACTTATACATCCTCTACCTGCTTTTTGTTGTGTAGACATTTTGATGGAATCCCAACACTGCATTTTTTTACTAGCTAGTGACAAATTGAGATTCTGGCTTTCTCAGAACTAAAACATGCAATTGCATGCCAAGGAATGTGATGTGATATCTATGTAAACAACCGGCTATCATACACATTTGTTCACTTTATTGATTATTTAGTGTCAACAATAAGCATTTATATTTACCTTAATACTCTTATTGTAATCTAATGCACCTTTTGTGTTAATGTAAAATTATAAAGAAATATTTTGCTTCATAATAAAATAAAAACAGCAAATAATAAATGCTTTAACTAGTAATATTAATCTCTCAGGATAATCAGGTTTCACTTATTTTAGTAAAAATGCTTGTTTTTATTGCACAACTCACATCTTTAAGACAAATTGATTAATTTATAAATGTTATAGCAAACTGATGAGTATTGTGTTATGTTGACCCTGATAATTGTTGTCACCCAGTTTTAAAGTGTGCTCATTAGAAGCCTGTGGCTTAGCTTGTTAGTTGACTTTTCACTTTTACTCTGTTATAATTTAAGCTTAGTTAAATGTACTAGATTTTACTTGTTAAGGTACACCCTCCTCTAGAGTTTGTGTAACAAATTTAAAATCATAATTAATTTAAATAGAAAAACATAAACCATTAACTTGTAATAGTCCAATAAGAGAAGTGTTTTATTCAAACACTTTCAGAGTTACAGGGTCCAAAGTTTTTGCTTACTGTTGATTTTGGAACCCATTTCTACTTGTGCTCTAGCTCCAGAACCGTTAAATATTGTTTTGAAGGTTTAGAAAAAAACTGATGGCATTAATATGAACTGAAGCAATTTGTACTAGTGCCGTCTATTTTCAGGGCCAAATTTAGTCATCCTGACAGCTGGAAAATTTCTTATTTTCTTGTAGGAAACATACCCAAACACACCGCCAGTATGGTTTGCTGACAGCGAGGATCCTGTTGTTACAAATGCAGTGCAGATCCTTACTAACACACAAGGCAGAGACAATCATGTCATAAGTCAGGTAATTTGTCATTTTTTTCTGGAAACACTGATTTGAGATACTGGTTAACTGACATTTGAACAGAGGTAATACTAAACAAATCCAATAATAATAAAGTGTCATCTATGCTAATAGGAATCATAAAAATTTTACCTAGCATTTATGTAAGAACTGTGTATTAGACAAAACAAACAGTCTTATTACCAAACAATATTAAAATGTATAAATTATGAGCTCAATACATTTTATCTAAGGGGAAAACAAGAATATCGCGCTAATTTGAGCATATGGATGGCTAAACGAATTTGAATGTGAGACAAAACCACCACATTCTGTAACACATATGATGCTTTATATCCCAGGGAAATAGTGCCAGTTGAATGCTTGATTATCTTGTACCTAAAGGTTTGTACATGGTGCGGCGCGGGTAACATGCGCATGTTGAGGGTCTTGCGCATGTTGAGGGTCTTGCGCAGGTAACATGTGCATGTTACCTCTCTCACAACCTCACTTACATTGCCTAATCATCTTGATATCGTAAAGTAATCTTATTATAATATGTATATCCTTGAAATATTTGCATGCATATTTCCTGGCATACCACAAACCTGGTAATTAGACTTCATGTTTCTGTGTATTCTTAACTAAGAAGTAACTTTTGGGCACTCATTGTCTTCTATTCAATTACTCATATAAATTTTTAATATTAGTATTAAGGCTAGTATTTAGTACAATTATGTAATGACTGTTTTGTGCCAAAATAAATTTTGAGCCTCTCATGCTGGTTATACGCATTGTGTAAGCTACCATGTAATACGGGGCTCTAGTGACTAACGCACGTGTTTAGCGTAAGCCACCCGCGCAAGTGACCCTCGCTATCTGATCATGCCACAAAATTATGGAACCTCATAAATATAAACACTCACATTGTAAATTGTAGAAACCCTCTGCCATAGAGCTTTTCTTAAATTGCACAGGGCCATTTTTACATAAAAATTAAATAAGTCTAATGCGACCTTGGCTATGTAGGTAGTTTATTGTTGCCTCAAGTTTTTATATATTTTACATAAAACATGAATATTATACCTACTAAGAAATGCATTATCTATCTCCAAGGATTTTAATCAACTTAATTACTAATGTAACCTACTTTCACTATTATCTTCGTTACAAATATCTGCTAAGCAAGTGGTAATTAATGTTTGTAGGTCGGCATACTGCTGCGAGAGCTATGCAAGTTACACGGCGTTCCAGAGCCTCCAGATTTAGACACGTTGACACTACCGCTACATCCTGCCCCACAACAAAGGTAAATACTGAATTATATTTTGTACAATAAGAATATGTTACAGGGTGCAAAAAACAACCAAGTCACTCAAATCGATTGAAAAGTAGTAATTATAACATTGACTATTCAATCAAAGTAAGTGACGCGATTATTTTCTGGAACTCACACTAGGCCCCTCAGGTCTTGCGAATTTCGAGCGCGTTTGGTTGGACGTGGTACAGAAGTAGTATTGTGGTTATAGACACATTGTATGAAGTGTTTTATAACTTTTTAGAACCTATTTTTAAAAGTAGGTAATAGGTTAATGTTTTTTTTTCGTGATGTTTCTCTTTTGTCGATTAAACATTTCTGTGTAGCCTTGTGAGCGACTGGCTGAGAATGCTTGTACAGTATTAAGTCCTCCTTAAAACTAAAATAAATAGTACATTATAAAAATACTTGCATGCAAGAAGGTAGCCTTAGCCTTTTGACGCTAAATCACGCGCGCTCTTCAATTGCTAAAATATTCCGAAAAAAAATAAATAGGTACCAATTTTATTAAAACAATTCCTTAGATACATTAATGTATTTTAAATTAAGTAGTCACTGTAATTTACATGATTTATAAGGTTAATGGCGTCCATAAAATTGAGTTAAATTATCTTACAGATATTAAAATAATCTTAAAGGAATTGCACTGATGATTACGAAGTTATTTTTGTTTTCGTTTATTGATATTGATTATATCTAATTGATCACAAGATTTCATTTTCGAAAGCAAACCAACTAGTTATACATTGTTTTGTTTATCAACATACATATCTCGTGGTTTGACTAGTCGCCGGGGTCTGCTAGTGAGACCGTTGATAAGAATGTCATTAAACTGCATACACAAAGGACAAAGCCTCTACAAAGTATTTTACGCAAGATGCGAGATTGAATGCAATCACAAGTACTATAGTATAAGTATGTAACTACAAGCTACAAGACATAGCAAAAACAATTTATTATCATCAATCAGATCAAATATATCATCGACGTATTGGCAATAGTTTTGCTGGACTGTTTTCGCACTTAGGCCCTTGATTGGGCCATTCTGCATGCCACATATTCTTTATTACTCCTTACTACTTGGCCATTAGTAATTTTGATTACGAAACTAAATTCCGACGTTATGATATACAGGGTGTCCTTGGAAGTATAGATCAAATCGAACAGGAGCATAGCGGGGGTGATTCCCGAACTCTTTGGCTATACGAATGTAGGTTCTATGTTTGATGAATAAAAAAAAATATATATTTTTTGTCATTGTCACACATGTTTGCTAGTTGATATAAATAATTAACTTCCTACAGAATTGCAAACGCTCGTACAACATTAGAAACTAAAAATGAAACAATTATCTTTGATAGTAAGTTTGTTTGAGCTCTATATGATGTTACGAAAAAATGAAAAATTAATTATAACTTTTTTCCTGTTGAAAATGGAACTCACATTCATAAAGCCAAAAAGCTCTAGTAGTGCCAAATTTTCAGGGACCACTCAAAATCAGTAACTAAATCGATCTTACACATTTTTGTAAAAAACAAACACATTTTTTAATATTACTATCCGCTGTTAAAAGAAAAAGAATCCGCATAAAAAATACGCACGCACTATCTCTGTGCAACCTAGAGCTGCAAAGTTCAATGCAATAATAGTCACAATGGCGCGCGAAAAAAAACCTTAGCCTTTTAGATGTAAGGTACATTTCTAACAGCAGGAGCGCCCGCGCAAACCAGAGGTTCAAATTGCCGACAAATGCCGTATGCGGTGCTCCTCTAGAATTTAATTTTAAAATTTGGCACTACTTTGCAATGTAACCCTGTATAAAATGACAAAACCGAACCGACAAAAAACATATGTAGTAGGTTATAACGCGGAAAAAAAATTAGGACCCCTACAATAGATATTCAGCCCACCTATTTCCTGACTGTTTCGAATTCAAACTAGTACTGATGTCCAAATAGATTGAACATCTGTGACACAAGTTGTATGGACAGGAGGACGACGGCCTGACAAACTGTTTGTCTGTTTGATATCTATTAAGATTTTATGAATTGAGGCCGTAAACAAGTTTTGAATGTTTGTTTTTCATGCAACTGTGTGTTTCTTTAGAATTGCATCTCAATGAAGAAATGGAATTCTCGATCCTTCCTGGTGTATCAGACAGTATCAATTGAATAACATGGCGTCAAATAGCGAACCATCCGCGTCATCTCATATTTAACCGCACGTAATGCACGTGACGATATAAATTGTTGGATGCTTCTCAAAACTACGAGATATAATAAAGGAAGTATGCAATTACATACACGACAATTCATGATTTTGAAGCATGATATCTTGTAATATTTGTTCTTACGGTCCATAAGAATAAACCGCAAGTTACAGACTATTATATTATTTCTAAGACAAACACTCACATGAAATATAAAGTGGAAATATCAATCTTAAGAGTTATTTAAGTGGGGTGTCATCATTCTTAAAGACTGCTTTCGCATGAAAATGTAAGCTATACAAATACAACTAAACTGTAATATTTTTGCTTAACATGTGTTTAAATTAAACAAACTCTCATAGTAACTCACATATACACGACATACCTACATTGAAAAATAATATTTATTATTCTTATGGTAAACTTTAAAAGAAATTGTTTTAAACTTTATTATTGGTAGTAAAATAACCAGGATAGTCAATATTTTCAATCGAAAATACTTTACAACAAAATTCTCAGTATCAGTTAAAATCGGATACTTCACTAAAGTACATTTTTTGTGTAGCTAGAATACAAACTGCATTGGACAGTTCATCATTCATGCGTGACTTGTTTGTGTCGACTATAAATTCTCACCACTCCCTTCTGCACACGCCCTTAACGTAGTTTACGTAGTGGTCAATAGTAGGTAATAAAAAAATCTTGTGCCTTGTCAACGGCTGTTGTATTACGTTTGACATGAACAAGACATGTTCTCGAAGTTCAAGTAAATTATAATATTCCAGTTCTTGTATCACATTTACATCTTTGTTTATATTGAGCAATATATCCATTCAATAAAAGTTATGTGTTGTTTCACCTAAAGGTAGTTTCGACATAAACACAGCTGCGCCAGTTAAACAAAGGACTTTATTTTCAAATTTGTCGCGTCGACAGTGCATGTGAACTTATATGCGTTCTATAATAATTCACAGATATTGTGCATTATAGAATAATTCACAGATATTCGTCAAAAGATTTATTTTTTGTATGATGTTTATTGCATCTACAGACAGAATTAAAGTAGATGACGTTATTCTTTCCAACTGTATGGAAAATATGAAAATCGTTGCTTAAAATCTCGTTAAAGGATAACAATTCGGAACGAATTCACCGGGCAAAAGACGAAAGTAATAGACATAGTAAAAAGTGTAGCAAGCAAAGTGGCTGTAGGTCAGCTACATCCATTGCAGAACCTATGAAAGGTGGAGTAAACGGGATCTCAATTGAAGACCACGCCTTGGCAAACGTATTATAGGACGACCTCCAGCTCCATGATCTGACGACCTTAGGATGATGGGTAACGGTAGGTACGAATAAAGCGGGAAATCGGGTACTTTTCCGCTTTTTGGGACTTCCGACCAACAGAAGACTGCAATGGGCTGAGATGATGATCTGTGAAAACCAAGCATGCCAATTTTTTTTCTTAATATACCAGATAAATTCAGTGAGGGAAATCACAAGCAGTACAAAAAAAAAAACTCAATTACTGAATTAAGTAAATCTAATATCTAAGAATAAAACCTTAACTTCCACTATACTCATCACAGGTATTAATGCAAGACATACCTCTTCTTATTAATTATTTTTCCGACGTTTCGGCCTAATTGCATAGGCCGTGGCACAGGTCGTGGTAAACTGGCGTGGCGATGTACGGCGCGCTTGCCCAAGCGCTATGACGAATTTTCACCCACCCGCATTTCTTGATTATTTTTGGCGGCGGTAGTCAGTCTGACAAACTATGCTCACAATGCCAGTCTTCCCGCGACCACGGCCTATGCAATTAAGCCGAAACGTCGGGAAAATAATTAATAAAAAGGGGTATGTGATGCATTAATACCTGTGATGAGTATAGTGGAAGTTAAGGTTTTATTATTAGATATTAGAGATTTACTTAATTGAGTTTTTTTTGTACTGCTTGTGATTTTCCTCACTGAATTTATCTGGTATAATAATAAAAAAAAATGTATTATTAATATAAGTATAGTTTGAAACTGCAACAATAAAGTTTAAAATGTTAAAAATTAACTTGTAGAGTACCAAGCGTAACGTCCAACGGCGCGGAGTCCGGCACAGAGGAAGACGAGGAAATGGCCGCGGAGGAAGACGACTCCGAAGGCGAGGACGACTTGCCACTTGAAATGGTTGACGATGCTGGCCGCAGCAACAAGGTAAGGATAATCCTAATTAAGGTTTTATATAATTAGTTTACTTCATTATACCTATATCTGTACCCCACTCCATCATCATCATCATCTCAGCCACAGGACGTCCACTGCTGAACATTGGCCTTCCCCAGTGACTTCCAGATCGGCCGGTTACCTACTTAATGGCAATGAAAAACATTTGTATGTGCTTTGTATTTGTATATGGGGTTATTCTATTTAGCAACTAGCGGCACGAAAGTTGAGCTCTGGGCGAAAGTTGCGCAGAACACCATTACGATTACGTGATTGACTCGCGCCCCGCTCCAGCACCGCCGGCCAGGATTGGTTGTTAGCTGCGCGCACACGCGTTTCTGATATAATGATCGTCTCTTAAGATGCGCAAAGCCAACCCTACTCCTTGTCCCAGCGCTCAACATCGATGGCGTGTACTGTCGCATTCGGGTAAAACGGATACAAGTTAAAAAAAAATACATCGCAATCTCAAAATAATAACTCCGCCATATAAACTGATGTCGGGCATTCGGCGGTTTAGTAAGGGGGAAGCATTTTAACTTTTTTATAAATAAAATAAAAAATATTTTTTTTACTTTCAAGTAAAGTACATTACAAGGGTTAGTACAGCTTCTTTAAGTAGAAGAGTACCCTCTTTTCTGTGGCACCTAGTAACTTGAAGTTTATTGCGATATCGATGTTGCTCGTTGCTCCCTTATAAAAGGTTGCTGTATTTGAGCAAGGGAATCTAGAAGCTTCTTACGAATACTATAGCATCCAGTTACCGGACATGCATACTTGAAAAACAACATTCAGTCGAATTGAGAACCTCCTTCTTTTTTGAAGTCGGTTGAAAATACATTACTCAGATCTAAATTCTCGTGCTTAACCGTTTGGTTTTGCAGTAATGAGCGTGAACCAAAATGTCTTACTTTGTTCACTATAGAACTATTAAAAGTACTCGGTTTCAATAAGACTGTTACAATGGCGCATTGCAGAATAATTAATTAGTAGAGATCATTGCCCTAAAGAACTGCCGGTCGGATTAACTTAGATAATTAACTTTACATTTAACACGGACCTTCTCTGAAATTCGAAGTTTGAAGTAGGTCTTGGATTTACGCAGTTTAAATGATAATTTTGTATTAACAAAACACAATTAACAATTTACTGAAGACCAACCTTCATATCTATAAATTATTTAAATCACACACTGAACATTTTGGTAAACGGGCTATTACGAAGCATGGATTTAACATTTTAGGCATAAGTTCGCTATATCGCAAATATTTGACAAGACTGCCTGATTGAGTGTTTCTTGATTTATCGCGTTACTTAAATTTATTACTAAAAATATACGTTATTTTGCCGACAGTTTCGGTTTAGTTACACCGGTGTAGGCATCCCAATCACACCACCTGTGCACATAAACTGGACAAACAAGCAAAAGCAAAGTCGTCCGCCAGCAATCATCAATACACACAACTTTTAGTAGGGAGCAATATCCAAGTTATTAACAAAACTTGCTGTTTATTATCGTTCATTATCATCGAGGTAAAGCGTCCGGTTATATGGAGAAACAAAATCGCAATATTTTACTATGTTTACGAAATAGACTAAAAATGATAATATCTACGGCAACGGCAACTGATCTGTTTGCTATCGTATCATTTTATCACAGTATTACAATAATTAACTAGGGCGAATTATAGATATATCATCGGATACCACGAATGTGCCAAGTATTTATTCTATAATGGTCGCAAAACACAGTTGAGTGTTTCCTATGTAGTGACGTCACGAACCAAGGTATCATGGCGGCTAACGTTTACGCGCAGGAATCAAAATATAAAATTAAAATGCTTTTTAAGGTGCTTAACCGTTTTATAATAAAAATAAAAATTCTGGTTGCCTATGAATAAAAAAAAACCTAAAAAAGGATCAAATTAGGACTCATTTTAGAAAAAAGTGTAACCCTATTTTAATAAGTTATATCTTAATTTTGGCACCTGTTCTAAAAGTAGCTTGTTTTTGGAGTAGCAGATTTTTAAAACCTACACATCAATAAACTGTTAATGTTTCATTTCAGGACGACATGGAAACAGAACACTTAGCTACATTAGAACGGCTTCGGCAAAACCAACGGCAAGACTACCTGTCGGGCAGCGTGTCCGGCAGCCTGCAGGCCACAGACAGACTCATGAAGGAGCTACGGGACATATATCGCTCGCATTCCTTCAAAAGCAACATGTACTCTATCGGTACGTGTTATATTATTCTACATTAAATTACCATGACAGATGAGACGACCTATAAAGACAGGACCTATTTTAGGAAGCTGCTGGATACAGGCCGCCTCCCGGCCTATCTGGAATTGTGATGTGGACACCAATCATACAAAATTGTAGGATATTAAATTAATTATTCAATATGAGCTTATTTTAGGCCTAGTAACTTGGTACATTATCATTTATTAGGAGATTCTGAATTTTGTTTGCTTCAAAGTCAATAAGAAGTCTAGCAGTTGATCTGGTAAACAATGACTTGTTACTATCGCCATACAAATTATAAGGCAGAGGTGCGTTTTGACAGCACATAAAAAGTATGTCGATTGGTGGTGTCAACTAGTCTATTCATTGAGGGAAGCCTGGAGTTCCTCTCTTTCTATCATATACAATTTGAGCATAGAGATGACGTTTTGTTGATCAGTTTCTGCAGTGAATCCGTAGGATTGTGGCGCCCAGAGTAGCCACTAGTCTGATTCCTTACATTCTAAAAATGACAATGACATAGAATTATAATGAGTGTTGAATGATTTCAAATGATATTCAAATTGGTCAGAGATGAATATGCACGTAAAATTGTAATAATTATCCTTTTTTAAAACCATAAGAGATTTTATAAAACATTGTAAACTCGTTTATACTATGTGTCTATCTATCTATTTAACATCGGATCGTGTTATCGTTGTCTTAGCTAGATTAAGATGCCTTCCTATTATATTAGTAGTATATAACATAATATTTTTCCTATTCCAGAACTAGTAAATGACTCACTATACGAGTGGAATATCAGACTCCGCTCAGTGGACCCAGACAGCCCCCTACACAATGACTTGTTGTTGTTGAAAGAGAGAGAGGGCAAAGACTCCATCCTGCTCAACATTATGTTCAAGGAGACGTACCCCTTCGAGCCGCCGTTCGTTCGTGTGGTCTATCCCATTATCTCAGGTTCGTATGATTACTGCATTTACTACAAAGTTACTTAATTTTGCGACATTGCAAATTTTAATATTCGCTTTCACTGTTTTGGATGATTAAAAATGTAAAAACTGTACCGAATTTGGTCTAGTTTTGCCCGAACAAAAGGCCCGTCTAAACCTACGTAAAGAGAATGAAGTCACTTTTTAATAATTAAGTATAAATGTTTTTTATACGGGCATCAGGAGACGAATTCCAATTCGCTAATAAAAAACCGAAAATTTGTACAGATAGAAATTTGTTAACGATTCATGCGATTTCAAATGTGAAACGGATACTTATTGTAAGATATTTTTTTCAAAATTATTACATAATTTACATAATAGACTCTGCTAAACTCATCTTTTCTTCTCCTAATTGTCGTTTTCTACAGGACCCATAGTGTCCTATAGTTTTAATAAAGGTTATTATGGAAATAATAAATTACTGAGTATTGAGAGTCTAACATTACTAACGCCGCTTTCATAATAGCAGATAGGTAGACTCCAAAGTTTAGATTTGGTGTTAATATAACGAGCACAATAATATGGATTAGCTTTGCCAGTGCTTGTCCATCTGCCCCTAAAACAGAAACCGAAGCAGACCATACAGTGTCTAACAAAACATTCCAATTTCCAGGAGGCTACGTGCTAGTAGGCGGCGCGATATGCATGGAACTGTTAACGAAGCAAGGCTGGTCATCAGCATACACAGTAGAAGCCGTCATCATGCAGATCGCGGCAACACTAGTGAAAGGAAAAGCGCGGATCCAGTTCGGCGCCACGAAAGTTGTTTCACAATCGCAGTACAGTCTTGCGCGCGCGCAGCAGAGCTTCAAGTGCCTCGTGCAGATACACGAGAAGAACGGTCAGTATTACCTACCTATCATTTTCATCATTTCACCCTATTGCAGTCCATCCACCGCTGGACGTAAGCCTCCCCCCATAGAGGAGCGTTTTTTATCCAGCCTCTGCCTAAGCACATCGTTCGATAGAGCTGCATTAGCATCGAGTATTAAATTCTATATCAGCCATTGACCTGGACTGACAGCTGTCAATATAATTGGCATTATTTGGCGCTGAAGGCCTCATAGGCAGATGTAGGTTACAGGAAACTAAATAAGTAATAAAATGACCGTAACCTCAGCAGTCCAGTTCGGCACCACGAAAGTTGTGTCGCAGTCGCATTAAAGTCTTGCGCGCGCGCAGCAGAGTTTCAAGAGCCTCGTGCAGATACACGAGAAGAACGATCAGTATTATCTATACCACCCTTTAACCTGGACAGGTTACTGTCGATGTAATTTATATTGTTTGGCGCTGTAGCCCATTGTAGGCAGATGCGGGGGTATATGAAACTAAATTGGTAATGGTCTCAAGATAGGCAGTCCAGCGCTAACAGAGGTTTAAGAACCTCGTGCCGACACATGAGAAGAACGTTTAGTATTATCTATTCCAGCCTAACCTGGACAGGTTACTGTCAATGTAATTTAGATTGTTTGGCGCTGTAGCCCACTATAGGCAGATGCGGGGGTATATGAAACTTAAATTGGTAATGGCCGCAAGATACTCAGTCCAGCGCTAACAGAGGTTGAAGGACCTCGTGCAGACACACGTGAAGAACGTTCAGTATTATCTATACCAGCCTTTAACCTGGACAGGTTACTGTCAATGTAATTTAGATGTTGGCGCTGTAGCCCACTATAGGCAGATGCGGGGGTATATGAAACTAAATTGGTAATGGCCGCAAGATAGGCAGTCCAGCGCTAACAGAGGTTCAAGGACCTCGTGCAGACACACGAGGAGAACGTTCAGTATTATCTACCATTATCATGTCAGCGTATAGCAATCCACTGCTGGCCGGAAGCCGGGTTCAAAGAGTGCCAAGCTTTTTTCAACAACACACTGCCAGCCCTCTTTTTTACTATTATTATCATTATGTCTGCCTATTGCAGTCCACTACTTGTCGTAAGCACAACGGGCTTCAAGTGGCTCGTGCAAATAAACTAGCTAGAAGAACGGCCATTAACTAGATTCGCAACTGTCAATATCATCATCATTTCCTCCATAGGACGCCCACTGCTGATGATATGCCTCCCCTAGTGACTTCCAGGTCCAAGTCGGTTCGAAACGGCTGAACCGCTAGTTGTAGGTGGTGGTGTGGTGCAGTAGGGCAAGTAACGAGGCCCTTCATATTTCATCACATCAGCAGCCTATAACAGTCCACTGCTGGACACAGGCCTCTCCAAAAGGAGGATTTTGCCATAATCGCCACGCTTGGCAGGCGGGTTGGCGATCGCAGTTTGGCCAATGGTGGAGAGGAGACGCTGCTGCCCGTCTTCTTGTGGCGGTTCTCCTGTAGTCGCCTCTTACGACACCCATAGGAAGAGAAGGGGTGGTGCAATTCTTTTAAAGTGCCGGCACCACACGACACATATTTAATATCTTGATAAAACAACTAGCTTAAGGTGTTCAAATCTAATTGCCCTGGGTGGGTATTTCTATTCGAACTTGTCGGGATTTGGGACAATTTTTTAGCCAAATAATAATGTTTTCCAGGTTGGTTCACACCCCCGAAGGAGGACGGCTAATGGCGCGCCGGCTAGTGTAGTGCGAGCCGCGCCGCGCCGAGTCCGCGCTGTGTATGTGTTAAGCTGACTGAACGAACTACATTATGTGGATGATATCTCGACTATGTATGTGTACTTTAATGTTAAGTGCTATTAATGTTCTGATAGTGCGGGCGGTCGCGAGAGACTTCATAAGACTTATAGGAAATGTTTAAATGTGTAACGTTTTTTGTAATCATTAATTTCTCATTAAAAAGTTATCCACGAGTAGCCATAGACGTTACTGGAGTGTAAAGTTGGAAAATTCTTTGCATTTCTTTTTAGTTATTGAAATAAAAGAAAACCTGTGATTCTTATTTGCCGTCTTTTAATATCAAACCTATCGATATCGCCGTTTAATACTTACAGAAAATCACACATGTTTATTCATTTTACAGAGTACATCAATGTAGTATAAAAATATATATTTGTCTCAATTTTAATGAAATACTTTAGTAGTCCCTGTAATATATTACCGTGTAAATTAAAGTTAATTCGATATTAAATAATTTTACGATTATCCTATAGCTTTGATTTTTGGTTTTGTTTGTTATGTTCCATCAGTATTTTAAGATAGTTTACGTGGTCGCTGCAGCCAGGTTCATTCATCTTTTTGCTGAAGTCTTTATCGTACATTAATTTTAGCCATTGCTTCAGTTTTGGATACCTGAAATAGTAAAGTGTTATATAGGTGAGTTTATATTTTAATAGTATATGAGAAATTCGAAACTACAGGACAGGGACCTAAATAAAACTCCATTTATTAAAGCAACTATATAGGTATAAAGTTTCTTGAGATTCCTAAAAAATATACCATTTTGTACAGTAGATGTTCTGTGGCTCGTTAGTTTTTCTAAAAAAAATAAAAGGGACTTGAAGTTTTTTGCAAAGACCTGTAATAACCTGGACCTGGATAATAAAATAGGCATCACATTATTTTATTTAGGTAATAAAAATAAAATTAAGCCTTATTCGATTATCGCCATTATGGCGTTGTAGGCTTGTTGTAGTACCCTATATCAGGGTGTAAAAAAGAATGGGACACTCTTTTAAAACCACGTGATCAGCTGGCGATACACAACGCCTGTTCCTATGGGAGCAACATCAAAATCGTGATTTTATTTTCAGATGCTCCATACATTATCGTCGAGGTACGCAAGTATGTTTGTATGGAGCATCTCGAAAAAAAAATTCGATTACGATGCTATTCCCATAGAAAAAGTTATTGTTTAAGACCAGCTGATCAGGTGGTTTTAAGAAGTGTCCTATTCTCTTGTACACCCTGTCTAGGCAGATGTGAGCTTTCTATGGGATTAGTGACGGCTGTAAAATAGGCAGTCTTATGCAGTATACGTAAAAATCGTATCGTATATTTCATCATCATCATCATCAGCCCACACTAGTCCACTGCTGGGCATAGGCCTCTCCAATTGCACGCCACTCTGCACGATCCACGGCTACTCTCATCCAGCTCCTGCCAGCAACCTTGCGACTCTATTGAATAGTGATAGTGTTAACTTACCTTTTCTCATCAACCGGAACCAAACCATCTAACGAAGATAAAGTGGAGAAGGCGCAGATATCGGCAATCGTCATGGTGTCGTCGGCCAGGTAAGTGGTTTCCGAAAGGTACGCTTCCGTTATAGAATATGCGTTTCTTATTCCCCCCACAACTTCTTTGGGCATCTCTGTCATTTGACCCATGTATGTTGGTGCCTGCAAGCAACATAGTGATCGGAAAAGCGTATTTGAGTTGAAATCAGATGAGATTCTATTTCCATGTTCAAGTTTTAGCTTGTTTACTAAACAAAAATGTATATGATTTAAATAAGTAGGTAAGTCAAGGTTTCAGGAAACCGTTGGATCCGGCCTAGAACCGCTTAGTGGCTTTCTAATATAGTATCTCGACATTATTAATATCTTTTTTCTATTTATTATCACAGAAAACATCTTAAAAAAATAATGAGGTATACTTGAACAGCGAAAATACAGGTTTGTAAGTATACAAGGTATTAAGCTAACGTTGATCAACATATAAAGCAAAATTTTAAACCAGAATGTTAGCAATAATTACTATAATTTGTTATTAATTATTATTTTCTGTCTATCTTATTTCAAAATAAATAATTTCATCAAAATAAATTCAAAATTGTTTACAATATTCTCCAAGTAGAAAAACACAACTCAAACTCAAACTCAAGCGTTTATTTGCCAAGAACACAGTAAATAAAGATAACATTATTTTAAAAGTAAGTAGCGCATGTGTTCAGCCTGCTCGCAGACTTTGGGCATCGCTTGGCTCTTACCATTTTATCTCCCTTGCTCTTCTAACAAACACTTACCATGACAGCTCTCAATCTTTGGAACAAAATACCACAATCGAAGAATAGCCTCTGATTGACTGTAGCACGTTTCCTTCTATCCTTAGGGTAAAGGTAGTCATGCTCTGGTCCGCCATATTTATCCAGTAAATAAATAACTATTGCGTGGCTGAAAACAACATAGTTCATTTTATGAAAAACCGATTTCACATAAAATCGGTTCAGCGAAATTGGGTGTTACTTTTTTACGATCGTGGTAGGTAATAAATAGTTAGATGTCTTCTGTTTTTATTTCTGTACGAATACCTGTCGCCCAGAGAAAAATCGCCTTCATCGATGAACGGAACAGTCCTCATAGGATTTTTCTGAAATATGAATAATAAGCATAAATGTATGTCGTATATTTATTCAATGATTTCAAAACTATTTTTTATCTACCTTAAGCATGGGTGTGACAACCAAGTGACAAATAAAATAGGTATTAATTCTTGGCTCATAAAAAGTTAATCAATTGATTGGTGGTCATCCATTCATAAATAATTATATGACATCATTTATTTAAATTAACACCTTCATTTTGGCCAAATAACCCAGTATATGAGCATTTATTAGAAAAGTCTGTTTTGATTGCTACAAAATCAATTAAAATTTAGGCAGTTGAGTTAGGTAAACAGTGATGTTATAGCTTGCTATTGCCATAGAGAAAAAATGATATTGCCAAATAAATTTTATGGAAGAGGTGCGTTTTAACAGTTCATAAAAAGTATTTTAGACAAGTGTTCAACCCTAGGCTATCTTTTTTGTAGTAAGGCCATATATTATAGTTTAATTAGTAGTTAAATGGGTACTTTGGTTAAGGATAATAAATTGATTGGTGGTGACAACAAGCCTATAAGTTTTACGTAGTATTATTCTTTCTCTATGCTATTAGTATCCAACTCCAACTATTCCAAGGAATAAATACAAGCGTACTTTTCTCAGTTCCGGAGCATCTTGTTCTCTGAGCAATGGGTTGATGTTTCGTTGCTCGAGGTTTAGTCCCAAGATGTATATTAGCATCTTCACCGCTCTAGCTGGTGGGCTCTGATCAGTCTTGTATAATATGGTTTTCATTTTACGTGTTTCTACTAACCGATTTATTGATATAACCGGTGCTTAAAATTCTAAACCTGATGTAAAAAAACAAAAAAAGAGAATAATTTTTAAACGTATTAGTCCCGTACTAGCATTTGCTAGTACAGGACTAATACGGTTAAACAACTGATTTTTGTACGTTAATACAGGGGTTTAACCTTAGTACCACGGACTATCAAAAGCTCTGATTAAGACAGCTTAATTCTAAAGAGGACAAAGACATTTTTTTATTATCTTTGAAAGACGGCAAATAGAGTAGTCATTTCAGCTATGGTTTTTATGGATCCGTACCCTAAGGGTAAAACGGGACCCTATTATTGAGGCTCCGCGCTGTCCGTCTGACACCAGGCTGTATCTCATGAACCGTGGTAGCTAGACAGTTGAAATTTTCTCAGATGGGGTATTTCTGTTGCCGCTATAACAACATATACTAAAATCAGAATAAAATAAATATTTAAGGGGGCTGCCATACAACAAATGTGATTATTTTTGTTCGTTTTTATAGATAATCGTGCGGAACCCTTCGTGCGCGAGTCCGACTCGCACTTGGCCGGTTTTTTATTATTTTACCCTTATTATTACATGCTAATTACTAAATTATTCATGTTCAAAATCTACCTATCTTACTTGCCTGACAATACCTTTTTGTAAACAAGAGAGCTAGTGTAATAAAGCATAAACATAACCTATAAACATTAGTCATAATGAAGAATACCTACTTTCAAAACAGTTTGAAACAGCGATAAATAATTATGATATAAGTAAAATAGTAAATAACATCATTACCTGCATGCAGTGCCGTTTATACAAAAGGGCTTCAATCAATCAATCGATAACAAATTAATTAGGTAAGGAACACTATGTTTTACGAGCTTGGCGCTGAGTACTTTGACCTCTCTAAGTACCAATCACGTACCAATAATCATTCTTTAAAGATATGTTGCGATTTAGTGCATTCGACTTGGCACAGATGGCGTTGTTTTAATGAAACAAATCATCTAAGTAGGTCGGCTGCCCCATTTCAAAACCTTGTAAGTCTCCAGGATGCGATTTTGATATTTTTGGCTAAATATCATTTTCTAGTAAGCCCTTAATTATTGCAAAAACACCCAGATCAATTACTCTAATAAATAAAAAGTTACGCTCTAGTAAGTGGATGTACCTTTTCGGTTTGAGCCGACTTGACCATTTCAAAACATAGCAAGTCACAAAACCATTTCAAAAGTCTAGCAAGTGTCGTTCACTTGCTATAATTTGAAATGGTCAATTGACATACTAGGTTTTGGAGTGGTTACTACAGGTTTCTAATGATATTTAAGTCTAGTAACTAGAAATATAATGATAGTTACTAAGTTTTTTTGATGAGTATTTCGTAGTAATAAAGTTTGAAGCTCGAGGAACAAAAAATTCATTACAAGAAAGAATTGAACCGTTAAAAAACGCCGACAGATGAAAAATTTGAAATATTGCTTTTTAGAATTTAAACTATTTAACAGTTTAAGTGCGAAATCTGCTTCCCTCATCAAATCGATACAATAGGGATTAGGGAATATGCTTGCAAAAAATATCGATCACCTATTTTATCGTAAAATAAATTGAAAAAAAACATTCAGTCGAATTGAGAACCTCCTCCTTTTTTAAAAGTCGGTTGAAAAGAAAATAGTGCGAAAATAATTAAAATTGATATCTGACTATGTCTACAAAACAATTCATTCTTGCTTGTCTTAACACGTCAACCAGTAAATCTTATTACTTAGTGGATCAAAATGATTGAAATTTGATTAAACTTATTTTTCTAATACCAAAATTACTTATTTTACGGGTATTTTTCATAAATATTTTTTCATCTCTAGAGCTTTTACTAGGTTTTGATCCGGTTGAATTGGTAACCTAATCCTTCAATGATCAATTTTACCATGTCAAAACCCAGTAAGGTTTTGACATGGTAAAATTGATCATTGAGTCGTCATTTCAAGCAGAGTTACTAGGTTTTGAAATGGTATTTTTGCTCTACTTTTTTAAAGATATTTTATTTCAAAGTCAGTAAGGCTAATAAAACTTGCACTATTCAAAGTTAATTTGTAATATACCTACACATCAAAAGAAAGCTATTTTTTTATCTTTTTTTAAAATACAAATATGTTATCAAATTCTTTACACTTTTGAAAGGAAAAAGTTGTGTCAAACACACTTACTAGGTTTTTAAATGGGGCAGCCGAGGTATATCGGGTGTAAAAAAAGGCTTAACGAAGCCGAATACCACATATTCTACGTATTATTACGATTTTTCATTTCTTTTACACTATACCTGGGAAATGACGGGTTACCGAGTTATTGACAGTCAAAGTTACAATTTTTTCAAAGATTCTTACAAAATTGACTTCTGTTTTTTTTAATTTTTTTTTCAAATATTAGACAACATCACATACATTGCTCTGATCCTAAGGTAAGTAGCTAAAGCACTTGTGTTATAGAAATCAGAATCAACGACGGTACCACAACACCTAGACCCGAGCCAATATAGAAAAGTTCGTTTTCTACATTAATCCGACCGGGGATCGAACCCGGAACCTCGAGAGATGGCGGCGCCATTTAACGTCCGACGTGCTCGCCTCTCGGCTACGGAGGTCGTCGTTCTGTTTAATAATACTAAACTTTTTTAAATAATATTCACAAAATAAATAACAAATAGAAAATGGGTCAAAGCTCGCCATCGTCAGTTTTCATAAAAATTAGGATCATACTCTAGTAAAATCAGAAACCGAATAAAATGAAAATAAATATAGTACTTAATATATTTAAAAAGTTATGGATGCGCACAAAAAGTTATTCAAGATAATGTAACCACTAGAAAAAATGAAGAATGAAACAAACGATGGCGTAGGTAAGTTTTAGTTCCATTTACTCACCACCTTCCTGTCTTTCGCGCGAGTTAAGGTGAAAATTTTCAAAGTACCGAGACTGACTTTCTGTTTTACGTAGTATAATTTTTTCTCTATGCTACAATCATTGGCAGGATAAAATATGACACCTATGTAACTTACTACTACCTACTACTACTACTTACTTAAAATGCGTTTATTCAATTCATTGATCTTTTAAAGCACTACTGCCTTAAGGTAACTTTTAGAACATATTTACTAGCTGTACCCAGACGCACGAAAGTCGAAGACATCCAATTCATCATACCAATCGATACAATAAATCATGTCTAGAATCGACACGAGACCATACATCTGCTGTTATTTGATTGTTCTCTCCACTAACATTCGTCTACGAAACGTTCCTATAAATATTCTGCTTAAAAATATGCGCCAACGTCAAAACAACAGCCAAATTATTATGGCGTCGGAGTAAGAAATTAAAGATGCTTGTGTTATGACTTACGACCAGACAATTTATTTCGTCAGGAGTCATGAATAGTTTGTTTTCTAAATTGATACAAATCGGAAATCCAACCCAGTCTCTTAGTTTTTACAACTGAATACAGCTGGACAATTATATTTAGCTGCAAAAGCATCTCCAAGTACACCTAGTTAATTTAGAAGGTTCTCAATGAACTCGGAAATCGAACCCGTCCTTTGCGATCAAGGGAAATGAGCGCACCACTACGTTATTTGGGTCGTCACGTCATAGTGGGCATTGGTTTTATTTCGAGGTAGGCTGTAGTGTTTTATTTGTGTTTGACACACAATTGTAGGTTACTGCCTATGCCATTTTATTAACCAGGTAGGCACTGGCTAGTTGCCTATGTGCACCGCACGCCCCTGCCTGTCGCTTCTATAACTCGCGACCCTCCTCAAACAAAAGCTACTGTCATAGCGTGCAGCATGGATTAGCAAGCTGAAGTGGTAGCGGGGCACATAGCACGTAGAACTGACCAATATGACAGAATGGTTCTAGAATACAGGCAACTGTTCCGACGAGAGCAGCCTAGGACGTCTACCCACAAGGTGGACAGACAACCTGATAAAGGCTGCAAAAAGCCGCGAGATGCTGGCAGCCTGCAACTGGCCAATCTGGAGTTCATTTATATATGTTCGGCAGTGGACGTCATATGGCTGAAAATTTCAGCCTTAATTCATCATCATCATTTCAGCCTGAAATGATGATGATGAAATACTCATCATTATCATCTCAGCCTTTTGCAGTCCATTGCTGGACGTAAGCATCCCCTAAAGAGCACGATCTTCCGCCTATTTCATCCATCCACTGCCAGCCAACTTCCTAAGGCCGTTGGTCCATCGAGCTGGAGTGCGTCCTACACTACGTTTGCCTAGTCGTGAATACTGCATGTAGTCTTTCTTCATTGTATGTTTAAGTAATTTGCTATTTTAACATTGAAACTTGTTCGTTCCAGCCGGTATAGTCCCCAGCAGATTCTGTTATCAATTAAAATGTTCTTGAAATAAAATAATGAGATAAGATAAAAATATACTTCCATTATTTATGATGTAATAACGTCTACTAGCTATCATACTTAATACGATAAATAAAATGTTTGTAAACAAAATAAAATGATGTAACGTGATTTGGTCTTAGGCTTTGTTTGTTTCATTATAAATCAAAACCTTTAACCCTTTGTATATAATAGAAGTTATATATTATCACAGTGTAAGTAGGTGTTTGCTATTTTAATTGTATAAATTTATTGTTTTGACTTCAACTTATAACAAATATGCCTACGAACGCGTAGGCACATTTAAATTAATATTCTGTTAAAATTTAAATAGCTCTTCGTAGATTTGTTTTGTTTGTATGACCTTTTGTTTTACTAAGAATCCTGCATTAAAATATAGTTTAAATTTCAGCAATGGCTGACTAAAAGCGAGATTACCACCAGTCTGTTTATCATTTGCATGCGCAAGTCATATTATTAGCTATTTTCGTTTGGTAAGTGTGTATCCTGATATTATTTACTTACTTACTCTTACGCATGCATTTGAAACACTGTTACATGAATTCCAAAAATAAAATTTTCTAGATTCGCTCAGCTGAAACGCGACTGTCGCGCTAACGCTAACTGCACATTTTCATAAATATACTACAGGTTTTTTTACTTTTGTTTTTGTTTTGATGCTTTTAATCATCGCTAATATACGAAATTTGTGCAATCGTCACTCATTTCGTCTATAGTGGTTTTTGAACTGTGATTAAGGCAGTACAAAACAGATTGGTAAATGTAGGATACACAAAAAGTTAATTTTATTGATACTTAAGCCTATTTAATAGGGAACATTCGTAAATAAATAAGACACCGACTCGGCATAATGCGTGCGCCTGATCGCTTCAGCCAACATCACGGAAATATCGATGGTCTGCAGTTTCGGACACACCTTCATGTGTTTCTCCTGAGGAATCGTGTTCGTCACCACAATAGCTTCTAAGCACGAACTGTTGATCTTATCGATAGCATTACCAGCAAACACTCCATGAGTTAAAATCGCGTAGATTTTGTTAGCTCCAGCTTCACGCAATTTCTCTGCTCCCTTAACTATGGTGTCACAAGTATCAGCTAAGTCATCGACCATTATCGCGGTCCTGTTACTGACGTCACCAACCAACACTGTGGAGTCACCCTCGTTTGCTCTCTGTCTCTCTTTGTGAATGATAGCGAAGTCGATATCAAGTCTATCCGCAATACCAGTCATCCTCTTCACACCACCAGCGTCTGGAGACACCATGACACTAGTTTTCCACTCCGGAATATTTTCCTTGATCCATTTTGTAATAGTTGGCTCTGCGTACAGGTTGTCGACTGGGATGTTAAAGAAACCTTGAATTTGGGATGCATGGAGATCGATGGTAATGACATGGTCTGCTCCAGCTACTGATACGAGATTGGCAAGTAACTTGGCTGTGATTGGAGCTCTGCTCTTCTCTCTCTTATCTTGTCTGGAGTAAGGAAAGCAAGGGATGACAGCTGTGACGCGAGACGCTGACGCAATCTTGCAAGCGTTGATCATGATGAACAGCTCCATTAGGTTATCGTTGATGTCACCGCACCCACTTTGGACGATGTAAACGTCATCTCCTCGGACAGATTCGCCGATCTCGACATTAGTCTCCTTATTGCTGAAATACTTTGTCGTTGCTCTCCCGAGAGGTATACCCAATCTTGCTACGATCATTTTAGCGATCTCTGGGTGGGAGGTCCCAGTAAATACCTTAATGTTGGGCATTCTTGGGCTTGGACTGATAAAATTTTTTCGTTGTGTTTCGTCCCGTGGATTCTCCTGGCTATCTTCAGATTTCATTAAGGTTGTCGTCTACAAAATTTGTGAAATCTTGTCTGTTGAATAACCGGGCACGGAATGAGCTTGTTTGCCTTCACAACTGATTTATCTAGGTTCATGATAGGTCAGGTTGACTGTCGCTAATATCAGAATCCTCAGTGGAAGTGTACTGTCCGTTATCTGGATAATAAATAATAAACACAGCGGTTCATATTGTTTTGCGTAATGCATCTGATAATATTTGTCATGGTTAAAACACTCTTATTTGCTGGTGTAATTAAGTTTGATAATTAGTTTGTCATTTCCATTGCGTGAGACTTTTTTCATTTTATTGCTATATGATGATTATTGTTTCTCATATTATGTTAAATTGCTGCTATTTCGGTAAACGTTTAAAAAAGTTCCCTAATATCGGAGATTAGCTTTAAATCACTTGTTAATTTTAAATGTTTCTTTATTTTAAATCGGAACTAAACAAGCAGTATTTTATTAACCATTTTGTTATCTTAGGGACCTACGAAGAAATACTTCATAAACAATTTCGTTCCCAAACTCTAATAATTTTTGAATAATATTATATTCCTACAGTCCTTTTTTATTATCATCGGCATAATATTATTAACCCGCGTCTTACCTATCATCTGCTGAACATGGAGGTCCATGGACTCTTTTTTATGACATCCAAACTATTAAATCATTGAATCTAATTATATACCTATGTATCTGCAAATAAGTTTCTATAGGTCCAAATAATTTCGACGTGAACTGGCGAAACGCGCGTCGAGGTTTTTATGTCGGTGTTGGGTACTAACTTTTGCATTCGTCTGTTTCGCATGCGATTTGAGGGGGGGAGGGCGGTACTCTTTGCATGTGCCTGTGTTTGTCTTCAGATTGTGGGTTACAGGTGGTGTAATTGGGGTTCCTATGCCGGCGTTACTAAGCGGAAGTTGTAAGCAAAATAATTAGATTTTCATAATTATTTAGTTATGGATTTCCGCAAAGTAAAGCCTGATTTGATAGAATTCTATCAATTCTATAGGTCCCTCATCACGTCTTCAAACGCCCTATTTTTTCCTATATACTACCGTTTTAGGTCTATTGTGGGCTAGTGCTTAGAAGACGTAGTGCAAGAAACTCAGTCAGTTGTAGGTTGTAAGTAATTTATTTTTCTCTATGGTTACAACCATGCAATGTTATGTGTAAGAAATAAGGCTTCCATAAACGGCCTTTAATTATTAATTTACATCTTTTTTGTCACAGCATCTAAGTTCTACTGCTGAAATAAAACCGAAAAAGGGTCATTTTACTGCAACCTGTATAATCAGATGGACTATTTAGTATAATAAAGTATTATTCCCATGATGTCGGTTCTATAGTTAAAGTTATTAGTTTTGACCAGTAAACTCCTTATTTAATTTATCTAATAAAATAATCCTCCTCAAATAATCGTTTAAAACATAGGATTTAAACAATTTATATTGTTACTTTGTTCCTGCTATTACCGCTAGATTTCGCTCAAACGCTAAATAAAACAATATTTACAAATATTGCTTTATTAATCAAAAAGTTTAAAAACAATATCTCCGTTTGCCACATCACACAAATTAATATTTGTAGTATAATGTTTGTGTGTGTCGTAATTGTTTTGTTCGTCGTCTAGTCCATATACTTTGATTTCAGTTACTCTGCTTGCCCATATAGGTGATGTCCCACAAAATACATCGAAGTCATCACCTTCGGCTGTTATGTCCAAATTTTTATCATTTATTTCGAAGTTTATAGTCATGTTTGGTGACATGTATAGACTGCCAGAAGCATGATAGAAGTCCATTACATTAATATTGGTAGCAATACGGACAGTTTCTATTGCTATTGTAAGAGAGAAAGGAGAGTTTCTTCGTGTCAGCTCTGCTGTTCTTCTAACGTCCTGAAAATTATAAAAAAATGTAAATTCCTTTCTTTAGCATATAAAAATAAAATTTTCTTTTTATAAGTCGTTACGCTCTTGACAGAGCGGTCGTGGTCGTCATGCATGTATTGCAGATGTGGGCGAAAGCAACTGGCCTCAACGACTTCTCGCCATCTTTCTCTACTAGGTAGTTGTTCTATCTATTGCACTCATATAAGAGGCCAACAGCAGATTTGATCTGGCGCGTCCTTTCTTGATCATATCGCATATACAGGTTGACCAAAAATTGTGACCAGCGGATAGAGCACCCCGAACAGTAGCCCATATATGTTTTTCCGAACACGACGGTGTTAGTTGTATTCTATGAGAGTTCTTGGTTGGTCTCTGGTTTCTTATACAAATCAGCTCGATGATATCAAATAATTATATTGTATTGTCGTCAACTGACGGCCGATAGGGCAAAAAGATTCTGGACTGGAGGCCACGTACCGGAAAGCGCAGCGTAGAACGTCCGCCCACAAGATTAGATGGACAGACGACCTAGTAAAGGTTGCAGAAAGCTGCTGTATGCAGGCCGATTCCAACCGGTCAATCTGGAAATCGGTTTCTTTTGTTTAAAATTACGTAAAGGTTTTTTTTTATCTTATGTCTCTTGATTCCATCATCAGATCGATGCTTTCAAATGATCTTATTATCCTTAACATTTTAGTAATAGGACAAACTCAATTTTCAAGATTTGAATAAGTACATAGTAGTTACTTAGTTACTCATTAATAAACCTAACAAAAACTCTAAAAAGAGTTAACTTACCCTTTGCGTAACCACTATGGCGCGACTACAAATGAGCGTAACAAAATCAGCTTCAGTAGTCGTCAAGGTGTATACCTCATTCTCTTCAGCATCAATCTTCAGACCACTCGAGAACTCGAACCAAATTCCTGGTGGCATTCTAATGTGGACGTGGCTTTGACTCGGCTGCAGGTTCGGTACTATCAGTAAATAATCGCCCACATTGAACTGGGTACTCAAGTCATCAAGTTCCGAGTTTGGGTACTGGTAAAACATTGGTCGTAATAAAGGCCCCTGTTGGAGTACCGTGTTTATGTAAGGCAACAACCTCAGACGTTCGTTCAGAGCCTCGATCATGAGGTTCCGTTGCGTTATATCAAAAGCCATTGGATCTCTTGGAGTATTTTTATTGTGGATCTTTACCATAGGTAGGTAAGTCGCAGCCATATACCATTTAACACAAAGATGGGCGTGGTTCTCGATGTCAAAGTTTTCTGTATCGCCACAAATAGGGGATGACCATAGCCAGTGACCAGAAATTCCACCTAAAGCGGCCGCTATTAGCTCTCTATTGAGATCTGTCCATGAAGTTCCAATATTCTGTCTATTTATCACAGCATTTGTGCTCATCCGCAGACTAGTCGAGTAAATTGGGGTGACATTGAATGTGTTTTCAACAGCGTTCACAAAATTGCTGCCATATTTGTTGTGTTCATAAAAGTAGTACTCGCCGTTGGACCAATTGGCGTTGAATTGCGGGGTGTCGTTAAAGGCAAGTTGAAAATTCTGTGAAAGAGGATTTCCTAAATATTTTTCTAGGTTAGTCTGTTCAAGCTAATCTGAATCTGAAAGGCACGATCTCGTTTGTAGTATCTTCCACTCGTTGAAATCGTGTATGTATGTCGATATTTTTTGATCGTGTACATAATACGAATGTATACTACCTACAAAGCAACAATCAAAAACGCCCTCTCAAATAAGTGTAATCAGAAATCCCAGACATTTGGTTATGGGACATCGATACTATTAGGATTAAGAATTCATGAGCAAAGATTGGCTCTGACGACGCTGCGACCTAATATTTAATTCTATCTCAAATTTTGGCAAACAACAGATAACAAGTAAATTGCAAATTAGAATAGTCATTCATCAAAATAAAGAAATAAAAATTTCTCAGTACACTGCTTTTAAAAAACATCATCAAAGAAAATTATTTTTATCTTAAGTCATTTGTCTCTTAGGTATATGTTTTTATCTATGAAGATAAAAACATATACCTAAGAGACAAATGACTTAAGAAACATTAATCATATGACACATATGAATGTGTCATATGATTAATGTTTCTTATTAGAAGTAACCAAGTGTAGAAATTGAAAAAAAAAAACGTTAAAATGTAGAGTAGATACTTACTTCATTGTAATATGGTAATAATTCTTCAGCTTTATCATGTGGTGTCTCAGACTGATCCAAAGGCCAGTTGTTGACTAGAAAAATTCCATCTAAATCTGCATTATACGTCCACAATCTGTCCAAAAAGTCATTAGCAATATTCCCGTAGTCTGGATATACAACGTCGTAATCATTTACCAGACCTACGTATAACCCAGAAGAAGATTGAAGCATGGAATCTTTGAATTCGCAAACAATATTTGAGCAGTTCACATTTGGGTCAACATCTGTGTCGTCTAGTTCACTTTCCGTGGTTGACCCTTCATCCGTTTTGTTTGAATCAACATCACTAGTGTCGGATCCTCCACCCGTAACATTTGAGCTAACATCCGTAGTGTCTGACCCATCATCCGTTACGTTTGAACTTATATCGTAATCATCTAATGTTTTGTTTTCCTTAATATGACGAATCTGAAAATTATTTCGATATTGGGTATAATTTACAGGGCAGTTTTGGAACCGAAAATGTTCTATTCTCCTGATTAAATGAAACATTATTTTTAACAACTTATTATTACATTAGTACCATGTAATCTATGGATTCTAAAACATTTGTATGTTATGTTAAATGAGCAAAAAATAATATGAAAGATTTCTATGTTTTCATTAGATTGGTTTAATAAAAGCAGCTAGGTTTTTCAAGTATTTTAGATATTTTAACTAAAAAGAGATTAAAGTTAATACCTGTAACAATTCAAAGTAATTTGTCGAGTTTTTAACGTGTCGATATACCTTGCTCAATTTAATGTTATGCTTACATAAGGCGCAATGTGTGGTACGAATCTCCTAGCCGCGTTCCTCACGGCTCTTGCCCCAGCTTCCACGGTGGTGGCGTCCTCTGTCCCATTAGAGTTGAATACGATTGGTTTAGCACCACAGTGGCTTTCATAGGGCAAGCCATCTCGCGTGGCATTGGCTATGAACGCGGTGAGATGGGCTAGGGCTTCGTCGTCGTAATCACTGACTTCGCTGTAACATTGAATAGAATAGAAAATAATTTCTTCAGAATCATGCAATATGAAAAATAATTATGACAGTGTTGCTTTAACACATCATAGCATAAAGAAATATCTAGAAAGGTATACTGGTGGAACAACAGTGGTAACCTATAGTGGTAAGAAAGACGTTAGCAGAATATGCTGGGCTATGTCCCCAGTGATAAAATAGCTGTCTGGTACCTCGTAAGCGCCACGTCGCCCAATAGGTACCTACACTAAGAAATACCTACGTTCTGTCGACAAGCCATTATTATCGTCTTACTATTGTTATTTTATCCAATAACTATAGTTCGCTAATTATAGTCCTAATTTCAAATTTCTTTTTTTATTCGAAAGTGTATACTTCCAAATTGGTCTCATTATCACCAAGTTGAACTTCTTAACCTTAGATAAGATAGTGCTGACCAATTATACATAACCATAGAGCATAATAGTATGCCGTCGACACGAGAAAGTGAAGCTGTATGAGTCTTTTCATGTCCTATTTTAACATCGATGTTTGAAGGAGAATTATTTTCCATTTTACGTTTATTTGTAAATTATTTCTAAACTTCTTACGAGATTATTAACACTCACGGGCCACGTTATTCGGCATGAATCTACGAATGGTATTCTGAAAAATATCCATACATTAAATAGGTACTTTAAGCTGTTTCGGATCGAGGTATCGTTTCTATTCAGAATATTTGAAGTGATAGGCAACTTCATTTCATTAATAAGAAAGAATTTAGGATAATTATCCACTTTATCATGTTGAGGTTATATTAACCTTAAACCGAGGTATTATTTGAAGGACTGAATCGCCTAAATATGGTATTAAGTAGGTATAATCTTGTGATATTTAAAACCCGGTTTAGATTAAAACTTAATTTAAATAATCTTACCGTCGTCATTCTTATCAGACATGTTATTGGATAAAATTTGACTAGCCGTAGGCTGTCAGTTATGTCTGGTAAATAAAGACATTCTTTGGATAACACTGCCTTTTCATTAATAGCAAAAGACGTATTAACTTGGCCCAAGTTCCAAGACATTTTAACGTATGTATACGATAAAAAATGAAACTCCTTCTATATATGATTTCCAAAGTACATTTACATAGATACTAGCTTTTTCCCGAGGATACTCTCACGTCACAATTGACCTACTAATTCACTGTGTTTTTTCTAAGTATCGGTAAGTAAGTATTAGAGATTTAAAAATTCCAATTATTTAATTGAAAATTAAATTGGTAATACTCACTATCACTAAACTTATCTTAAGTAAAGTAAACTATAACTAGAAATGGATCCTAGAACGTGGACGGCGTAAGACATTAACATAGTTTTCAGAAGAACAGCCGAATTTCAATGCTATATAACCAAATTTATACGTAAGGCCTTAAAATTCGCCAGTCCTTCAATCTTATTTTGAACACTGATGGGCTTGGTGACCTGTAGAACAGGACTTGTAAAAATCCTATTTCAGGCACCAGACTCTCACAGATCTAGAATTCAAGTGTCATTCTTTCTTAGTCTTAGCCTTAAGAATCTATATTTGTGAAGAGATGAATAAATCATTAATTTTTTATTATTATTTATTATTAAAAACAGTATCATAAAAACCAAGTGAGATTTAACTTGCTATCTGACTGGTTAAAAACTAACGTAGATACTTGTGCTCACATGTGCGTATTTGGGTATTCGTGAGTGTGCGTGCGTGTATGCGAGCATGTGTATTTTTAAAATTTTACATGTTATGTTTATTTATACAACATCACATATTTGGTCTGATCCTAAGGTAAGCTAGGGCCTGCTAAGCCACTTGTGTCATAGAAATCAGAAACAAAACACCCAGACAAGAGACAATTTAGAAAAGTTCGTTTTCTACATTGACCTGACCGGGAATCGAACCTCAGAGATGGCGACGCCAAGTCCAGCGGGCTCGCCTCTCGGCTATGCAGGTCGTTGATTATTGTATGTTTAGAAGATCACAAACAGACGATTGCTCTTTATTATACAACAAGTTACTGTTGATGTTTACAGGAAGATGCACAATTCATGCGTTCGTATCGCTAAAAGCGATCTGGTTTTAGACAACCTTCAGGATAATGGTTAAATAAGATTTTTTTAATAAACTAAAAACTAATAATACTCAGCGTGAAAATTCAACACCTTTGCTGATTGCAAAACACGAATAAATATTATATTTTGAAGGACAAAATTTATTTTGTAAATTAACACCTAAAGTTGAATTGGATTTTGCTTTCGGAGCACCTGACCTGACATCTGTGAAATATCTCATTATTGCAGAGATTAGTATTTTCTTTTAAGTTTGATTCTTAATAAAATTCAAAACAACTCTTTGATATGCACTTTAATTCAACGATCAAAGGAATTTGATATCTAGATGATCAAAATTAGAAATCAAAATTAAAGACTTTATGCATAAGCAAAATGAGAATATTAAGCTCACAAGTAAAAGGGAACAATAAATTCAAAAACTTATCGTAATAAATCTGTGATGGTACAGTATTGAATCGTCTTATACAACTCATTGATTAAGAGGAATAGGACACTCCTTAAAACCTCTTCAAAGCTAGTCCTACGAATATTATAAGTGCGAAAGTTTGTTAGTATGGATGTATGGATGTTTGTACTCTTTCAAAAATAACCCTGTATACAGTACTTTTTATAATAAACTAAAGACCGCGCGAGCGAAGTCGCGGGCAACCGCTAGTTTACAATAAAAAAAACCTTGTCCAGTCTATTTCAGCTTCGCTTTATTCAATAAACTAATAATTCGTACCTGCAAACGTGAGCCCCAAGCATCCAGTAGTCCCATTCGTTGTTTTTTCCAATCAAACTCACAACATCCTTCATTATATCCTTCGGTTCCGGCCCGACAAAAATATGTAACTTTAGACCTAATTTTGTAATGCTTCGCAAAGATATCTGGTTATCACCACCAACCCGTATTTCTGATGGGGTTGTAACATCCACTAGTAGCCCGTGGAACGACCCGTTTGACTTAGCAAATATTAACGGGACAGCACTCCATCCTCCGGCATGACTATAAATTATTTTACTCGTCCCAGGCTTAAGGGGTAACTCTCCCAACCCATACATAGTTTCCTCTGTCAATTTAAACACCATTTCCCAAATGTTATCTGCCGCGATGAAAGGTCCCCGTATTGTGTTAAAGATCGTTCCGTGGGTTGTATTTACAACGATGTTTAATTCTGGTGAGGAGACTTGGTATTCATAATTTACGATGTCAATGCGTTCCCCATATAGTGTCATATCGTTTGAGTCGTACACTTGAATAGAGAGGTGTGTAGGAGAGATCTCATCTATCGATAGCCGTAGAGCAGTAACGATTCTTTGGGAGTTGAAAGGAACTGTTGGGATTCTTGGTGTCAGGATTGTTTCTTCATTCCATTCCTGTCCGTTTGGTACTAAATAAGAGAATCGCGACGGGAATCTGTGGAAGCATATGTTCTGGTTCAAATCATAGCAGCACTGACTGTGACATTCCGATTGGGTCATTTCACCAGCTCCACAGGGAACCCTGGCAGCCCTGGGTACGAGACAGGAGCCGAATGAGTGTCCATCTGAAGGTGGTATATCCATACTCGTGAAGAATAGAAACCGGTATATAAGTACCGGTACTAATATGCTCATAAGCAGCAATGCCACTATTACTTTTAAGGACTGATTTAAGAGTATCCTGTCGTACCATTTGATTTCTGAAACAATGAAATAATAGATGTGGTAGTCTGAAAAAACGCATTAATAGAATCACCTATCACAATATACATAGTTTACTAAATACGTGATGTCCCTTGAAGTATGGATCATATCGAACAGACGCATAGCGGGGGTGATTCTTGAGCTTTTGGCTCTATAAATGTGGGTTCCATTTTCGACAGGAAGAAAGTTGTGATTGATTTTTCATTTTGTCGTAACATCGTAAAGAGCTTTTAATAAACTAACAGAGATTAACTGTAAGACAGTTTGCGTTCCTTAGGGAGTTTATTTAATCAACTAGCAGACATGTGTGACAAAAATGTTTTTTTTTCAAACTTTTTATTCGTCAAAAATAAAACCTACATTTATTAAGGGCCCAAACACAAAACTGCGAATCAGTGCCATGCGAATTCGCAACGCAGAAAACTGCATAGATTTTAAATGCATTTGTGCGTAGATTTTTGCGATGCGATGTCGATCGCAGTTTTGTGTTTGAGCCCTTAACCAAAAAGTTCGGAAATCACTCCCGCTACGCTCTTGTTCGATTTAATCCATACTCCCAGTGACACCCTATATCGCGGCTTGATATATTGGAAGACATGGGAGGAGGATAGGAGTAGGGGGGGGGGGGGGGGGTTATCTATCTTGTCCAATGATTAGGATCTACATTCCACTTAGAAATATTTTTTGGGACGTACGTTCATATTTCGCAAATAAAGAGCCTCGAGTTATTTTTCTTGGTTTTTAACCTGTGTTTTTACTATACCTATGTGGTTTGAAATTAAAAGAACATTTTATAAAAACATAAAAATACTGAAATCTAACAAGTGTATTATTGGAAAAATGTGAAACACGTGAGAAAGGGCAGCAATAGGTAGTTCAGCCCGACTCATTCCAAACGAAAGAATGAAAAACACAACATGAATTCATTGTAATTTTTTTGTTTTTAGCAATTCCATGCAAGCTGGCTTTGTCAGCGAGAAAAAAACACTTGAGGAATTTCATCTTGTCACGTGACGTCCTCGGTAGCTTAGTGGTCAAAGCCCGGTATGCGATGGGACGTGGGTTCGAGTCCCACCTGAGATCGATGATTTTTTTCAAGTGTTATTTATCTTCAATTAAACATGAATTCATATAAAATCCGTTGTTAATTGTGTTTTATTTCTATGGAATTAGTAGAGTGCATGATACTATTCTAATACACAAAATAATTTTGGGGATCTTTTTAATGATTTTATTCAGTTAGCAATTTGGTTCGACAATGTACTTTGTTTTTATTGTTTCCGATATTTCGGCACAGTTATATTTCAATATTGATGAATATTCACCGTGCTGACGAAATATGTTTTTGCTTAATTAAGTTCAATTGTATTTAATCTTAATATATAAAACAAAGCCGTGTTTGTTACAACACTTATAACTCGAGAACCAATTTCCATGGTTTATAATTTGTTGGATTTGTCTCCACCCCGAATAAGAATAAATAAATAAAACATTAAAAAATTACTAGATCGCCGGGCCAGCTAGTAAAAAAAAATAAAAATATTTGTGGAGTAAGTTAGGTACAAATATAGTCTTTCAATTGAAACAAAGGTAATCAATTAAAAGAAAACTACAACTAGTTGACTGTTGACAACATACAGGGTAAATAATATGAAGTCATATAGGTAGTACGCTCTTAAAATAACGTATTTTGCTGCTATGGTAGAACAATAGTGTTATGAGATAAGAAAAACATCGAAATCGCAATATAAGGCCTCCCCTACACTAGTCTTTGCAGCGTCTAATCAATGTTGACGCAACGCCTTTTACATAACGCTGATTGGACACTGCCACGACGTCGACGCTCGAAGAAGCCAGGTGTGGAGAGTCCCTAAATTTATAAGATGCACCAAAAATTTGGAAGGCCGAAAATTATTTATCAATTTTAAAATTACATAAAGAGTGCTGATATAACTTACTTAACTTAATTATAGTGAAAATGGTTCAAAACTCGTTAAAAGTTGTATTAAGAGGGCTATTACAAAATTTTGTCAATTTTACGGTTGTTTGGTAATTACTGGTCATTAAAAAGATAAATCGAAAATCGGAGGCCGCTGCGTACTATAAAAAAGGGAAACCTACAAGTTATAATAAGTATGATTTATTTTATTATCATAACCTGTTGGGACAAAGCAAAAGTCATTTTCCTATTTTTTGCACGTTCCTATAAATTTATACCACTTTTGCAGTTATGACTTATTTATATATGTTTGACTTTTGTTATTTTGTAGTTCGTAGCGGTCTCCGATTTTCGATTTATCTTATGAATGACCAGTAATCTTCAAAAAACCGCAAAACTGTCAAAATTTTGTAATAGGCCTCTTAAGCTACCGATGTATGTACATTTTGATATGTATGATAAAATAAATATTATTTACCCTGCTACATTTATAAGTGTATCTAGCATAAAGGTTCAGCCACATTGATATAAAGGTAGACACTAAGGCTCTGCGCATACGTAGACACTTTTGCCGACACGGCAAACAAGAAACAAGTTGCTGTGCCCAGTAGCGGCGGTCGGACATTCTACCGACACCACGCACACTATCACAGGAATACGGTAGCGGAGCAGCTCAGTAAGGAAAGTAAATGATGCTTGTGTCTTCAACTGACTGAGTTTAAGTGTTCAATTACCTACACCGAAAAGTTTTTGATATTAGTTTATTAAAGTTAATAGCCAACAACACATAAGTTATGCATTTTTCATTACAAAAAAATCCGTCATATTTACTTCAATAGATGCTCAAAATTAATCTTTCCGGTCCGGAAAGATATAAACATATTTCTAGTCTGAGCGCTCTAAATTTTAGGCACTAACTTTAGCTTAGCTTTCACGTAAAGTATGCCTGTTTATATATAATATACGTCTTAGTGCAGAACAGGCACGAACTCTTAAAACAATCTCAAATCTGTCAAACATTATCAAATCTGTCAAATTTTGTATGTAATGACGTACCAAAATTTACATATTTGACAGCTTTGAGATTGTTTTAGGAGTTCATGGTTACCCCGCTGGCCTCACCTCAGCTATGAGGTTTTAGGCCATACTCCACTCCACAGAGTGAACTTATTGAGACATAATGATATTGTTCTCTTATTTAATTTCGGTGTTGTCATAAAGATACAAAAGTATTTAAACAGTGGAACCGGCCTCATTAACACGTTATATACAAAACTTTTCTCTTAAACTTAATCTTAATTAATATTATAAATGTGACAGTATGCTACTTAATTAACGGTAAAACAAAATTAGCTGACATTGATCTGGGATGAATATCCCATTTTGGATTTTGTGTTTGACCGTAGTACTATGTATCTATAATTATTCATTTATCTTTTTCTTAATTTCGTCTAGACTGGGCAAGAGCTATAAAAATACTTAAAATTACCTTTAGTTTTCTCATAATTATAGGATATTATTGATTCTTCGTCCGCCTCCTTTTCCTTTCCTGCTACGTATGGTATCATTCTTGTAAGTTATCTGTGAATAAACAAGATGGCGTTGTAAGTTGTTACAAATTCGAGTTCTGTGATACAGGCTGATCAAAGTCAATGCGCCCGAAATGTAAGTACTTTAATATCGATAACAGCGAATTTGATCTAGTAAAATCCATTGTTTTCGTAATATAACCAGATTTTTTTTAGTTAGTAGAAATAAGCATAGAATCAAACCAAAATAAATGCGATAAACTAGATAATACATATACAGTGTTTTATCATGCTCATAATAGATAAAATAAACGTTAGAGTTCAAATCGGTCTGGTAAACTAACTAACTACTGTTGTTATAGCGGCAACAGAAATACATCATCTGTGAAAATTTCAACTGTCTATCACGGTTCATGAGATACAGCCTGGTGACAGACAGACAGACGGACAGCCGTGCCTTAGCAATAGGATCCCGTTTTACCCTTTGGGTACGGAACCCTAAAAGCACATGCCATTTACAAGTGCATCAGTATCTACCATTATTTGCCTCCAAATTATCACGATGCGAGTTTGAATAAAAAAGGTTAACGTAAAAAATATTGATATCAATACCAAATTACGATTTTCAGAATGTTTACCGTGATCTTTCACTTATAGCATTTTTACTTCAACCTTGTTTTTTTAAAGTTGGAAGTAAAAACATTGTTTAGCATGTAGGCTATAAACAAAAACAAGTTAAGGTCACGGTAATATTATTATAGAATTACCGTGTTAAGGTGCTTGTTCGAACATCCGTCTCAGTAATCAAGTCACTCCTATTATGGTATTGGATTACGGGGATTCCGAACTCTGAAATTGGATTGGAAGGTATGAGTTTGCGGATATAGACCCAGTTTAGGTGGTTCTTGTTACGTTGGTATAAGTTTCTTGTTACGTAAACCTCCAGGTTACGCAAAATTAAAAAACCGTGAATATTTGATTTTTATAGAAAAGATCGAGATCATGAAAAAAAATCAAATAATCGTTAAAAAGGAAAAAATACCGTCAAGTTGATCGGAGCTAATCTTATCTAGCTTCTTTTTAGTATTCTGCATTGTCAAAAGTTGGGACATAACGAACTGCTTCTATTAGTATCATAATAATAATATAAATAAATATTGGACAACATCACGTACATTGCTGTGATCCTAAAGTAAATAAGTAGCTAAAGCACTTGTGTTATAGAAATCAGGAACAACGACGGTACCACAGCACCCAGACCCGAGACAATATAGAAAAGTTTATTTTCTACATTGACCCAACCGGTAATCGAACCCGGAACCTCAGAGATCGCGGCGCCATAAACTACAGTCCGGCGTGCTCGCCTTCTGGGCTACGGAGGTATCTTTAAAGGGAATTCGTTAGATTTTTTTTTATTTTTTAGTTTTTTTACCGTTTTTTGTTGCTCTATCATAATAATATCTAGGCCAGGCAGCGTTTTGGGAAATTCGTTTAATCTTTGACGTTTTTACTTTTGAGTAGCATCCTATTATTATTAGTGATGACTTAAGGTCCGGCTACACGCAAAATCTTATTTGCACTAATCCCAAACTGCATAAACAAGCACTACGTAAAACGGCAAAACAGTATACTGCACAAATGGCTTGCACAAAACGCTAATTGGCACAAACTAGATTTGCACAAAATAGGTAGAAATGTTAGGGCAAAACGATATTCCGATGCAGGAAATATATGAGGAACTGAGAATGTTAAATTTTGGCGGCCTTATCGCTGTCATTTGACGACCGTCTGGTGTAGTGGTTCGCGCTCCGGACTACAATGCCTGGCGGTTGTGGGTTCTAATTCCGCGAGGGGCAAATGTTAGTGTGATTTGCACCTAAGTCATGGATGTTTATAAACGTATTTAAGTATGTTTATCCGTTATCTAGTCGCCATAGCACAAGCTTTGCTTAGTTTGGGGCTAGATAATCGGTGTGATTGTGGAAACAATTTATTTATTATTATTTTATTTATTGGATATTAGGAGCAACAAGAAAGTTTGTAAGGTTATAAAGGAGTTTAATTTTATTGCAACCACCATTTATCATTAGCATGAGCGGCGGTTAACAGTGGTCAGAGTGTCAGCCCACGTCCGTTAGTTTTGAGTTCGCATCCCAGAACGTACCTCTATTCTCTCGAAATCAATATACCTAATAATATCTAGGTAATTACCTAATTCGTGTATTAATACCAACTTATTAAAACCACTTTCTTTGCGGTAAGGGAAGAGTAGCAAGATAACTGTACTCGTACATTAGATAATAAGCTGGGTGGGTAGCCATGGTCTAAAATAGTCTGGAGGCCCACTACGAAAGCCTTTCGTTCGTTCAGGGTTTCAACCTAACAAATCAAAATAACCGGTCACTTGTATCAATCTTTTGACAAAATATGACCAACTCAAAATAGCCGTGTAAAAAACTTGTTAAATGTATGATACAAGTAAATTGTTATTTTAATTTGATAGGCTAATACGTCCGAACTAAAGAAACATTTTTGTTGTACCTAGGCCTCCTGGTTACCCTGAGCCTTACGAAGAACTAATGGGAACCGTCCCTTTAATAACCAGACTTTCCATACACAAGTTGAATACTTTTTAATGACTACACAGTTTAATAAAGCGTTCTCATGAATATGAACAACTTTTTACATGGAAATGGAAAAAATAACAGGTGTTAATAACATACATTTTGGTCTGATAGCACTGCCACTTTTGTTTTGGAAGGAAGTATGGAAGAGCAATATTTTTTGCATTTTACCTTTGTTCCATTAAAAGTTGTTAATTTCCATAAGTGAAACGCTATATTAAAATTTGAGTACTCATTTAAAAAGCACCCGCTTTAGGATCGTGGTTAAGCATATAGGTACCCAGACTAGGAATAGAAAGCATTAGAAAAAAAAAAGATTTCATACTTACTTTTTTAGGCACAAAAAACCGCCTGCAATGTCTTTGGCTTTACTCAAACTTATCCAAATATACACAATCACATATTTTTCTAATACTTTATATTTGCCGCACAATAAATCAGTTCATTTATTTTTCGATTAATTGCCCCAATCACGTCTTAACAATGCAATGACGTCGTGCAAAGTACCGATATAAGTCGATAACAGCGATTACTTTGATAATTGATTGATAAGATTATAAACATCGCATTGTTCGGAATAATAATTTATTTGCAAGAAGACAATTCATTACAAATATTACAATAACATAGTAGTTTATTATGCTTTTGTCTTAATTTTCTTCGGAAAGCTACCTAAGTTGGTCTCGAACTTGTCCTTATTTTTAAGATTACTTATCTCAAAAAAAAAACAGCCAAGTGCGAGTCGGACTCGCGCACGAAGTACCGCACAATAATCTATAAAAACGAGCATTCTGGTTTTTAGTATTTGTTGTTGTAATACATCATCTGTGCAAATTTCAACTGCCTAACTATACGATTTATGAGATACAGCCTGGTGACAGACGGACAAACAGACAGACGGATAGCGGAGTCTTAGTAATAGGGTCCCATTTTACCCTTTGGATACAGAACTCTAGAAAGGGGGTTGAAAAATCAATTGAAGGCGTGAAATTTATAGGGCTCTAGATTTTGTGTGGTATTAAAGCTAATTGTGTATTTTATTCGTATATATTACTCGTATATCGCGTTTCAATTGGTTTAAAAGCAAATTACGCAAATACATTTCTATAATACAAGTGCTTTAAATAGCTACTTACCTTAGGATCAGAGCAATGTATGTGATGTTGTCCAATATTTATTTTAAAAAAAAATAGGTGGCACTTGTCAAACCGACACTGGTTGCATAGAAACTGACAAGACGTCAATAATTGGCATTGATACTGTCTAATCCTACAAAATTTAATTGTTGAGGCATTTCAAGACTACAAGAAAATGAATTTCATTGGTAGGTTTATACATTCGATCATCACTCACACTTGAACCATAGAACAACAATATTGAACAATGTTTGCCTCGGAGCGTCTTGTTCTGTGGTATGCCTTATGTAGGTTGGAAAAACGTAAATGAAACGAAGCTAAACTGGGATAACTCAATATTTCGTCGAATCCGGCCTTAACAAGTAAACCATACATGAAAATCAATTATTTTTATTCGTACTGGTACTCTTGTGAGGCCTCATCGTCACCTGTAAAATTAAATTTCAACGACCTCCGTAGCCGAGAAACGGGCGCCTTTGACTTGGCGTCGCCATTTATGAGGACCCGGGTTCGAATCTCGGTCAGGGAGATACCGTCGTCGATTCTAATTTCTAAAACACAAGTGCTTCAGCTACTTACCTTAGTATCAGAGCAAAGTATCAGATGTTTTGCAACATTTATTTATGAACTAAAATAAATAATTGTCATAAATATATCTGTCACATTATTCTGTAAGACCTCCGTAATCGAGAGGCGAGCATGAGATTCCGGGTTCGATTCCCGGTCGGGTAAATGTGGAAAACGAACGTTTCTATATTGTCTCGGGACTGGGTGTTGTGGTACCGTCTTTGTTTCTGATTTCTATAACATAGGTGCTTTAGCTACATGCCTTAGGTAGGATCAGAGCAATGTTGTTTCTGAAGTTGTGCATTATTTATTTCTTTACTAAATTTAAAGCAATAAATCGGTAAAAGTATAAATAAATATTAATAATAAAATAATAACATCAACATAAAGTATATGGTAGACACCAGTCTACCTAAGTGATGTTAACTTTGAGTGTTCTATCTTCTTTTTTTGCATCATTGCGTTTTATTTTTGCTGTCTTTTTTCTCTAAAACCGGCCAAGTGCATATCGTGCCACGCGCAGCGTAGGGTTTAGGGTTTAGGGCATATTTTAGAACGAAAGAATTTTGTTTAAAATGTTGTACATTTATTAATTTTATGTTTACCGCTGGATGCAGTTTATTTTATTTGATCAATATTGGATGCAGGCCGCTTACACTCGGTCAATCTGGACACTGGGGGATGCCTGTGTTCAGCAGTGGACGTCCTCTAGCGTAAATGATGATGCTCCACTATGGAAAAACAACTTGTCCCGGCGAATCAATAGTGTAAAAAAAAGTTATATTTTCGATGTTTTAAAATAGTTATTCTGCTTTATGGGCGGAGACAAACCCAACTAATCAAAAATCTTAAAAATCAGTCTAGCTGCTCTTGAGTTATAAATAATGTAGCTTACCAGACTATCCTTTTTTATATTATTTTAAAGCTAAGTAAACAGAAAATTCATAACGCATTATTAGTGAATTTTTACCTTGTGTATTTTATTCTGATAACCTTAAATAAATTTGTATTTTTTATTTAATAATAAAAGTAACAAAAAGAAAGCACCCATGATCCACGCCATATAATTTAATGAATCCGAGTCAGTGGTAATTTAGGTTTTCTACACCCTAAAAGGTTTCTGAGGGAGATATTCTAAATACATCTAATAATGTCGTGAAAAAAATCTTAATTAAATCTTATCAAAATTTCGGTTGAAAATATATTTTGTTTCGACTAGTAATAATTGATTTTAAACATAGTCGTCTGGGCTAATAAACCAACCGCACTGCACAGTGACTCTAAATTGATAATCCGAACAATAAAATCAATTTAGTACAATCATTGTTTGGGTAGGTCATTCATGAAAATCCACTACGAATTTCATCTCAGTTACGCCATTGACAAAATGCTGCAGTCCTTGCTACGACGCTACGCCGAGCGGACGCGCTACGTCGTAGTCGACTACGAGTTGTGTTTTGCGATCGTGAAGTTCGTTTGTATTCCGTGATTATATTTTTAAGGGTCAAATTTAATAAAAATAGTTTTTTGAGAGATAGTCATTAAAAACAGATGGTTGTGTTAGTGGTTACGTTTAAACTAAAATGAGTGTTATAGTGTAGTTTGTTACAACTAAAATTAGTTATAATTAGTTTAAAGAGGCATTCAGTGAATTGGAAGTTTAATTTAATACTTGTTGTAAGTTTAATACAAGGTGTAAATTCTAGTTGTAAAGTTAACTCAAATTTTAAAAACTTTATAAATAAGTCTACTATTTTGAAAATGACGTGAGTGATTGTAATAATGTTGAAAAATGTGAGTGACATCTCGATGCATACGTCGCCGGATTTCTGGGACTACTTTGACATGGAATCAGTAGAACTGAATATGACCGATCGTGGGGACACCACGGTCCCAGCCCCTGAAGACTTCGTGGTAGCTGTGTATAGTGTGTTACTAGTGGTTGGCGCGATCGGCAACGTGACCGTGTTCGGTTCCCTGCTCCGGTCAAGGCGGAGGAAGTCACGAGTCAATTTGCTGATGACCCATTTGGTGGTTGCAGACATGATTGTGACGTTTATCGTCATTCCTTTAGAGGTGAGAATTAGTACAATCCATTCAATCAATTATTATTGCTTTTACACTGAATTTATAATAAAAACAATTGAGCATTGTGGGCACGGCAATGCACGGCATTTAAGTTTAAGTTGAAGCGGAGAATATTCGTTTTTGACAATTTGTCATTTAGGTAATTGCATTTCATAATGAACTATCATATGACTTATATTATAAGATACAACATGCTTTTCTATAAAAAAGATTTAGGATATAAATAAGGCTGCATCACGGAATGACCTAAATAAAGATCATGGGACAATATCTGATCCAGTAAATGAAAATGTTTCCTACAAAAACCACATTCGTTTTATTTTGTTAAGCTTTAATTCACAATCAGTTTTAGATACTTATCTATTTTTGAAACAATGGGAGTAAAATGTAAAAGAGGAATAAATAATTCTGTGAACATGCTTATCTAGGTATACTGTAGATTAAACATATTTAGTGTAGCATTCTGTTAAATATTAGCTCAAGAGCTCATAGTGACTACAGCCACTATTTAATGCGATACCATAGAGTTCACAATCGCATAAAAATTTATTGTTACTCTAAAGAAACCGATAAAATATCCTAAGCCTTATTATTATGAACCTTAATATTTTCTTTTTCTTTTGTAATTTTTAGCCCGAATCTCACTATTTGCATCATGCGACATCATTACTAATATTATAAATCCGAAAGTAACTCTGTCTGTCTGTCTCTTATGCCGCTTTCATGCCGAAAATACTGAACGATTACCTATCATGAAATTTGGTACAGAGATAGACTATAGCTTAAGAAAAGACATGCTACCTTCTATTGCGAAAAAAAAGCTTAAAGGGTTGAAATAGGGGAGGAAAGTTTGTATGAAAGCTGGTCATTTTCTTAAATAAAACCATGAAACTTTGTATAAGCACTTGATAAGAAATAAATAAATATTTGTTGGGTCGTTTTTCGACCTGTGCATTGTGGGGATGAAATACAAACAAAGTCACGCTTATAACACTGTACACAACACGGGTATTGATGCAACATACCTCTTTTTATTTATTATTGTCCCGACGTTTATTGCCCGTGTTGTGTACAGTGTTATAATTAAAAAATGCAACAAGAAATTTTAAAAAGTCACGCTTTTACGACAAGCCCCGGAAAGAAGCGGAAGCGGTTTTCCTGGAAGCGGCCTGCATCCAGCAGCACCATGTAACCTTTGCCCGGTCGCTTGTGGGTGGACGTCTCACGCTGCGTTTTTTAAAATTTAAGTATCAAATGATCTACTATTAAAATAAAAAATGTTTTTGTAAGATATTAAATTATTAATAAAATTCGTATATAGTATGGGTGAACTGGAAAATGTGAACTGTCACTCAATCTCTTGAAAAAAAAATCGGTAGAGGTGTACCAACGCTAAAGCTAGTTGTTTCAAAAAGAAACAAATAAGAAAGTAAGCAAGGACCGAAAAACAAGGTCTAAGGATTAAACATTAAGGCAACTAACATAACTTTCCGCTTAAGCCGTATTTAGGGTACCCGTACGTATCTACGTATACATATCGGATCAACCCGTATAATATCACTGATTAATCGGAAAGAACGAGAAAGATCTTCGGGTTCCCAAACGAATCATTTATATCAAACTGATTAAATCCTCTTTAGATAACGAGGAACCTTTTCGGTTCTTGAAAGTAAAGAACGAATACTTCGAAGTTTAGTTTGAATTGGACCGCTTCACTTTCCGGTTTGATATTGTTTTCAAACTTCATTTAAACTGCACTATGAAACTATCAAGTCAAACTTGCACACAATGGCAGTGGGCTGGCCATAATTGCCGCAAAACTTAAAGCCGATGGAGCTGAGGTATTAGGAACGTTTTAGAGTCGAGATCACGTGCCGGCAATCTAGCCCACGTTTAGGAGACGCGGGGCGTCGGGCGGCGCGGTTCGCGGAGCGGGTTGCGAGGCTCAAATTTTGCTTGTGCCTAAACACATATTGTCTTGATTGAACCCGAAACATAAATGTAGGGCGTGTCTTGAAGTAAGTGGCAATGAGGTGCTTACAAACGATTTTAGCTTAAAGACTGGTCAGGCTTCGGAGCCCGCGATAGTAATTTACCAGCCGCGTCCTTCGCGCCGTCGCCTGACGCTTCATTCGCCGCGTCTGACGCGGCGTCGCCCGTCTCATGCGACTCTACAATCCAAACAAACGCGTGCAAAACACTTCTCCTTGAACGCTACATACGTCTTGTGTTTCCGGCTGCCCGATTCGCGCACCGCGCTGCCCGACGCCCCGCGTCTTCTTGAACGTGGCCTTAGTGTGGGACGCCCAGTTGTGTTGATTGGTGTTGGACAGATCAATTAAAGTGACTGTAATTGAACCACCAAGCTTTGTAACCGCCAGGACATAGTTTCGACCCGGTTATATTTGTTTCACAAACGGTATTGCCGTCTACTAATGATCATCATCATTTCAGTTAAAAGACGTACTGCTGAAAATAGGCCTACTACAATGACTTCCAAAATACCCAGTTGGAAGCGGCCTGCATCCAGCAGCTTCGTGGATCCTTTACCAGGTTATCTATCCACCTTGTGGGTGGATGTCCTACGGTGTACAAATAATACACTCATCAAATTTTAAAAAATGCAACTAAATACTAATGCGACTGACAATGAAAAAGGCAATTGAAATTTACAATTATTATTTATTTTAAGTCGCATTATGAACTATGAGTTTACATTTCATTTGCTTTGTGTAACAATTTGAAATCAAATACCAAGTATTTGTGCGCAATATGATAAATTCGTAGATAATAGCTGATAATGAATGACAAATGGACAAAAGATTGATAATAATCAATGCAAATGACACAAATAGCTATAATATAATAACGAACTGTTTCAGTAGGTACCGTCAGAAGCCCACCCACCTATTGCAACAATACAATTACCATTACATTCTACACAAGTGTAAACCTATTTCAACGAAATAAAAAATCGTTAATAAAATCGGCCGAGGACATTTGTAATTTTTCTGTAGGTTGAAAAACCTTTTGAGTCTACTTTATTAATTAACAGTCAAAACTTAAATACCTGTATTGACCTTAATCCTAAAGCCGCAATACTGGACCGATGAAAGTATGTTTTGGGAAATCAATTTGCTAAAATATTTTGAATACGGATGATTATCTAAATATATATTTTCGTTGAGTTGGATACTTTATGAGTCTTGTTAAGCAATCTTTAATTGGGATTTTAATTTCTGCAAATTAAATTATAAAAAGACCGACGGCCAAATAATATAAATAGTCGCGTTGATTTAAAAATTTTATAATAACATAAAATAAGGATACGATAAAATACATGTTTTCCACATTTTTGCTTTTGCCACAGCATTTGGCTGATTTTAAAACGAAATCTCATTTGAGTAGAAATTGCTACATTCAATATTCAAGGTAGGTATTTCCTGTGGATGTAATATTAATTTACTCTACCCTATATGTTTTCATAACTAAATTCCTCTATGGTAGCATTAATAATTTCGCTTGAAATGGAAATCTGAATCAAATTGCTTCTAAGAAAATGTAAGAGTATTGATAATATATTGCGTACAGCCAAATTACGTTTCAATACTACGTGGTAAATGCTTATGAAAAAGGAATGCTAAGTAATAAAAATCTTCAGTTAGCCTTAAAAGTTGTTATTTGAAGTGAACTGTTGTTTTTTGTGTCTAAAATTTGAAAATATCAGTGTTTGTTTTCTAACTATCTTAACTTAACCCGTTGGCATCTGTCAACTTTCCAGGGAAAGGTCTACTATTAATAACTTTGTTACAATACTAAAAGTATTGAAGATTGTAAACAAAAAAACTCCGTACATTTTGTCATAAGCAATATGGGACCGTGTTCCACAAAAGTCTTATTAATCTTGACCTACTTTACTCATCCTTTGGTGTTCCGTAAGTATGTTAATTAATACGTTTACTTACTTAGTGAACTAGTTCTAGATATTGTTAGCCCGGTTTATGAGGTTGCAATTTACTACATAAATGCATCCAGCTGTTTGTAGATTAAGCTGTCCTTGTCTTCCTCCGTACGTAAGTTAGTCGAGGCCGTAATTATGATTAGCAGAATGGGAATCTTTATAATGCGTTTATCTTGAAGGATCTTGAACTCTAAACTCATTCTCATGCTATAACCACATTAATATTATCTTTACCGTGCTATAACATAATGTGAAAGACGTTTTTAAATTGACAATTTCCCATGGGGTTTACTGATTTTATTGAGACAAAATCTTGAATCTCTATCGCTTGTTCCGCGCTCTCGCTCGCACGCGGACAGTGTCAAAATTTATGTGGCAGTTCTACAAAAACAAGCTTGAGACAAAACCTTCGAACAAAAAACTGCGTTCACAATTTTGTGAAAGTTAGCGGACAAACTGAGCGAGTCCAGGCTGAGATGGTACGGTCACGTACTGCGTAGAATTGAGGATCATGTCGTGCCATAGGAAGTGCCTTTCTATGGCTTCTATAAAGAGGTGAAAAGGAAGAACTCAGACCACCTGGCTAAAGAATGTCCAGAGAGACATGAAGGACCTGGGTCTGAGGGAAGAGGACGCACAGCGAGGGACCACGTGGCGTCGCATGATTGGAGAAGCCGACCCCATGTAGCGGGAAAAGGCGAGGCCAAAGAAAGAAGAAAGAAGAAGAAGCTTTAAATCATTATGGCTTCAGCATTGCCTTAATAATTAATTGAGTTGCTTCCAAGCCCTAAAAGCTAAACTTACCTTAGTTTTAAACTTCAAACTATCATAGAGGATTTAGCATAAATGATCATGGTTTCCAAATAAGAAACTAGACCCTTGTGTCACGAGTCACGAGGCACAGTTGCTTGTACAGGGTAAGGCCGTAGTAGATTTTGCTACTTTGTAACGTAGAGTAACAGAGACACTTCTATGTTACGGTATATACCAAAAAACAAATGGCGATTAACCTCAATGTTATATTGAATTTTGTAGCTCAACCAAACTACTTTCCATACGTTAAACACTTTTAAACTTTTTAAAGTATTGTACATAGTCGATTGTTTTCGGAGCTCACTATTACTCACGACAATAACTTTTTTATGTAACTTGTACGACATCAACACATTTCAATTGCTTTTAAAATTAAATAATTCCAATTATAGCTACATAATTGTAAACTAGAAATATATTCTTAGGTATAATAATACAAAATAAAAATATTTTAACTGGAAAAAATCATAATATTGATTGATTGTCATTGATTATGAAAAAAAGTGGCAAAATCTACGACCTTACCCAACAATGTTTCCAGAGATCGTCTGCCAGTTCTGCAAACCCAGTTTATATTCCGACCCGGAGTCCTTGTAATCTACTCTCTCCATACAATAGTGTCAAGGCAGATTGTTAATTTATACGGCGAGCTATTTTTTATTTTTATTTTAACAACAATTTTTTCTTGCATATTTGAGAGAAAAGCTTAACTAGTAAATTATTAAAATTTGCTGTATTAAGGTCATAATGTCGAAAGGTTACCAATCAATCTATACTTTTTGTACCATTATAATTATCTAGTTTATTGGAGCATGTCTCGTGTGCAAACCAAGATGGTTATTACTTCAAATAAAATATTTATTACTTATTTTTCTATTATTTTTATAAAGGTATTAAAAATCTTATTATCGAAGATTTGATTGCAAATTCAAATTCTTGATAAGGTCTGCAACTGTGACATGACTTACATCTACTTTTTTAATCAGTATAGAGGTAGCCAAACGCAAAATCTGTATAATGGTTTTTATCTATAATGTATAGATTTTAGAGTGCAGGTTTGGTGTAGTTTGTATTTTTATTCAACACGCATCAATTGTCAAATGACTCTAGACAACTTGCTTTATATCAAAACGAATTTTGAATTGGCAGAAATAAATCTCGATGTATATAGGTTTGGTTGCCAAACAAGGTGGGGCTTTTGAGTATAGAGAAAGATATAATTAGTGTTTAGCGAGGGTAAAAAAATCAGGACATTTTGACGAATATTAAAAGTTGTTAAATATTATTTATAGGAGCAGCCAGGATAGCAAAAGGACGCAAGTTCAATTGCTCACATGCAACAAAAACAAAAAACTATATAAAGTGAGCCACCTCGCATACCGTGGTTCATAGGGAGCAATTTACCTAGAAGTAAAATTAAATTAATTATAAGAGTTAGGTCAGGTCATGTTCCATCAAGGAAGTTTGCATTTTTAATGAAAAAAGTTAGTTCACCTAACTATGAAATATGTGGCAAAATTGAGGATGTAAGTATTTCATCTTTTGATGGAATGGGAACGAAACCAAACTGCCAGAGATCAAATTTTAGATAAGTTTAAGGTAAATATGGATGAAGGAATTGTTCAGAGTATTCTGATCAGCTAGCCATAGACAACAACTTTTTCTAACATCTAAATAGAGTTTTTTTATAGCTGCTTCACGCAAACTTACTCGCATATCTCGATGAAAATGTATGGAGCATCTAAAAATAAAATCACGGTTTTGATGTTGCTCCTATAGGAAAAGTTGTTGTATATCACCAGCTGATCACGTGGTTTTAAGGAGTGTCCCATTCTTTTTTACACCCTGTATTTGGGGTGGATTTGGGCTTGCAGCGTCATTGGTCCGAAGATCGTGCGTTTTGACCCCGTTAGACTCTTTCTTGCTAGGTTTTCTTAAGTCGGAGGTCTAGGCAATTAAGCCACAAACCACAGCGGCCCTCAAAGCCAACATAACCCATGCCATCGGGCAAATTCAGCCTGATTTATGCACTAGACTCTTGGGAATGCTGCGGCAGACATTTGAACAATGTAATCTATATTTTAAGCACAATGGTATTGATAGGCCTTTCAAACGAATAAAACATATTAATAATAGCCCACATACTCGGTGTTTTATTAAAATTTAAAGATAGGATCCGCTTAATGAAAGACCCTTTATTATTTATTTAGGTTCTGTTATCGTCAAAATTGTGTCGAGACAATGATAGTTCGGGATAATCCTATACAATTTAAATATCTTATATTCAGACAAATAAGGATTAGTTACTATGGAAATTTTGATAAAAGAGTAGATCCTACCATTAAATGTCGGCTTAATTTACAAAATTGCTGTTGTCAGGCGTCTGCGTTTTTTAGAACAATTTTTTTCTGTTTCTGATCATCAAAAAATGTGTGTTTTTAGGGTTTCGTACCCAAAGGATAAAATAGGACCCAATTACTAAGGCTCCGCTGTCCGTCTGTCTGTCTGTCCGTCTGTCACCAGGCTGCATCTCATGAACCGTGATAGTTAGAGAGTTGAAATTTTCACAGATGATATATTTCTATTGCCGCTATAACAACAAATTTTAAAAAAACAGAATGCAATAATTTTTGAAGGGGGCTCTAATACAACAAACGTGATTATTTTGCCGTTTTTATTGATAATGGTACGGAACCCTTCGTGCGCAAGTCCTACTCGAACTTGGCCGGTTTTTATTTTTGTCTAACATAGTAATCACAAAGGTAACACTTGAAATACCAATTAAGATCAAACAAAAGAATAAAGAGGAGCAGTTATAGTTTCAAAACAATGTTTTGTATAGAACAAATGAGTTAAGTTGCGAATCGGCTATTCGGTTAACGAGTTTGACAGTTGTAAGAGTTTTTTAAGTTTTACAGAATCCGTTGACACGTTTACTGTATCTATTTCTATATGATGTTTAATGATACTTAACAACTCGCGTCATTATAATAGGCCCACTAGTCGACTCAGCGATTTCATTTGATTGCAAGGTTTTTTGGTGGGTTATCAGTTGGCAATCCTATTGCTGCTATTTGTCAATAAAAAAAAAAAAAACTACTTAGCCGGTCCCGAAACGGTGGCGGGCAAAACAAATGGTAAGTATGACTGATGTTCAGCTACCAATTTTATGATACTTCATAAAAAGTGTGCTCGCTGTATGCCTTATTCACATGCATTCGGAATGGAAACATCTAGTTATGACGTCATTTCTTGCACGTGATGTTTGCAGATTTTTTAAATTATTTATTTTACGAGACAAAGTGTATTAGGCGGACTTAATGCCTTTAGGCTTTCTCTACCTGTAAACTAAAATATGCCTTAAAATGATTATCATTGGGGTACATAGAGGCCGGCATCATTGTCGATCCGGCTTTAATTGTCGAACAACAAAGCCGACCCGAAGGCAATTACTGGACTAGCTCGAAGTTAAACGGCTTTTGCCGATCGAATGGTTTATTCGGGTAGAAAAATCATTCGATTTGGCTGTATAATCTTTAAAAAGAAAAAGCTGACCCCGTATCAACAAAAAATCGATGCGCATAAATCGGCACGTTTGCTAGACCGAGTGATTGTTTGCGGCAGCCGAGTGTTTAGTAATTCCCAAACATGCATCTATCTACCTATTCGATTTAACCGCCGGGACTCACCAATTCATTTCAGCCCGCTTATGCACACATAATATAGGGCTGCTACACATAGCAGCCCTAATGCTGTATCTCTATTCTCTACTAATCTTTACTTGCGTCAAGACCATATGTATTTTGAAAAGTAATTTCGTATAAAATCTTTGATTATACATATACATTTCTAGATTCCCTGTTCGAGTGTCATAAACGTCGAAAAATATATAAGCCAACTGTTGGCGCCAAAATTTGTTTCGCCCGCTCAGTGGCGCGCTTGTTACCATAGCAACCCATAATTGTTACCATAGTAACCATAGTTGTTACTCACTCAAATCTGGCCTGTTCTTTTGGTGACAATTGTCGCATCACACTCTATGTAGACATGTTCATAATCAAAGTATACAATGTGATATGGGCGGTACTTCTAACCCCTTAAGGCTATGTTCGGTATCATTTTTTACTGTCAAAAAAATGATTTGGGGTCAAAGAATATCTGCAAAAAATAGATTTTTATCGAAAATAATTTAATGAATTATTATTTTTATAGCCGACATAACCCTGAATATCAGAAATGAAGTTAGCTTAGATGTGTCGCAGCTTCCCAAATGCAGCTTGGCTGCGCAGCATTTGGGAAGCTGCGACACATCTTCTCGTCACTAATGCCACAATGCCTGAAGAGCAGGGTAGGTATTCTATCAGTGCGTCCTACCAGTGATGACCTACGATGCCGAAACGCGGAACATGATATTAAAGTTGGCCCACCGACTTTACGTCACTCAGCAAGCTATGGAAAGGTCGATGCTTGTAAATTCGATAAGGGATAAAATTCGAAACGAGATCATCAGGCAGAAGACCAAAGTAACAGACAAAGTTCAAAAATGTTGCTAACTTAAGGGGCAGTGGTCTGGCCACATCTGTCGCAGAACCGATGAAAGGTGGAGTAAACGGGTTCTCGAGTGGAGACCTCGCCTGTGCAAACATAGTGTAGAACGCCCACCAGCCCGATGGTTCGACGACCTTAATTAGATGACTGGCAGTGGATGGATGAAAAAAGCGGGAGATCGGGCTCTTCGGCGCTCTCAGTAGTGGACTGCAATAAGCTGAATACATAGATAGTTAGAGAGAATATTATTAGCGCTGGATTCGACAAAACATAAAGTTATCTCAGTTTAGCTATTACGAGAAGATCTTTACTCGTTTCCTTTACGTTGTTTTTCCAACTTACTTTTTGAATACACTATTCCTAATATTGTTCTTCTATGGTTCAAGTGGCGGGCATTGGTTTCTTCTTCTTCTTCTCGAGTCAATGGCAATTAAATTCTCTGCGCCCAAAAAGTGGCAACATCAATGGCCTTCTGGTTGGCGTTGTAAAGGTCCTCTTGCGTGCAGGTGGCAGGAGAGGTAGGGCATGACATTAAGTGTGGCATAGACTGTAAGGCGCCACACTCGCACGTGTCGTCCTCAATGAAGCCCCACCTTTTCCTGAGTTCATTGCACCTGCCTACACCGGAACGAAGTCTGTTTAACGCCTTCCAAATAGGCCAGGGAAGATTGTGACCTGGCGGCAGCTTCTCAGCTATGGGGATGAATGGGTTGTTGGGGGCGAATTTATCTGACCACAGCTGTTCTCTGGCCTTAGGTGGGTCCACGCTACGTGGCTCGGTGTTACGCATAAAGCTGCGGCGACTCTTTAGACGTGGGGGTAAAGGTATATGTCCATACAACGGGTGCCTGCTATCTTCTTCTTGCTTGAGCCTTTCAATGGAGCATGCAACCTGGCGCCGAACACACGGGGGAGCTATTCCAGCTAGGGAGTAGAGGAGGAGTAGGGGTTGCACGAAAGAAGCCTCCCCGCGGCACACCCTGGAAGCAGCTAGTCACCGTAACGGAGTGGCTAGGCTAACTGATTCTTTCACTACAATGGCAAATCTCCAAACACCAAAACAAAGGCTCTTTTCAGATCCAGCAGTCACAGTGGTTTCGATCAATATCGAGGGCTTTTCTAATGTAAAAGCAGACCTCCTTAAAAACCTCTGTGACCAAACCAAGTGTCACGTACTATGTGTACAAGAGACACACAGGGACCAAAATAGCCTGCGCCCCGAAATCCTAGGCATGAAACTAATCTCAGAAGTACCACACTCAAAGCACGGTAGCGCTGTGTTCACAAAACCCGACCTGATTGTTAAATCAGCTTCCGCACAACTGACAGTGAACAACACAGAAATAATCAGCTTGGATCTCGGAAACTGCTCTGTCACCTCAGTATATAGTCCACCGGGTGAAGTTTTCGACTTTCGGTGTAGCAAAGAGTTCAGCAGCCATAACCCTAAAATAGTCATCGGGCATTGGTTTTATTTTGAGGTAGGCAGTAGGTACTACAAATGTGTATTAATGATAAAAAACAGTGGTTTTCACCATTAAAGAACATTTGTAAGTACCTTCTGCCTACCTCATTTCATTTATCAGGTAGGCACTGCCTAATTGCCTATATGCAGCGCACGCCCTTGGGTTCAAGTGTGAATGATGAACTAATCAACTACCAACCTACCAAAATTTATAAAATCTATTTTCATATAGGTTGTCTTGAAATGCCTTAACAATTCAATCTTGTAGGATTAGAGTCTAAATGCAAATTATTGACATCTTGTCAGTTTTTATTCGACCAGGCGACGTATTTTTGAAGCATTCGAAATGAATCTTCTATTTCTATCACTCCCGATTTTACGCATTTTTGAATCACTCGAATTTTGTGTTGCTATCTAGTATGGTAAAATTCTTTAACTATTTTCATTTCACGCAGAAAATATTTAAAACAGGAATGCAAAAACTTATTGACTTTAAAAACCGGTAATGAATCGCATGTAACGGAACGAAAAAAAAACGATTTTAATCTGTGAACCATATGTTTACTTGTCAAAGTCATAATTCCAAACTTTCTACTAGTAGAATCGAAATACGAGTGGGTCGGACCACTCGTTGCAGAATTCACGGAATGAATTTTCAAAAATAGCGATTTTAGTCATTCGCATGCGAATCTTGCCATTTCGTATTCGAATTGGAATTCGCATGATTCAAAAATACGTCTCCAGTGTCGGTTTGGAAAGTGCCACCTTTGACATTAATCTATTGTTAGAATAATCTTCATTCGGCCAAAATCACCCATATAAAAATCTGATCGTGTTTCATTAGGCCTCAGCGATCATCTATTTTTCATTTTATTGGACAACATCCTTGGTAAGTAGCAAAAGCACTTGTGTTATAAAAATCAAAAATAACGGCGATACCACAACACCCAGACCCGAGACAATATAGAAGAGTTTTTTTACATTGTCCCGACCGGGAATCGAACCCGGGACCTCAGAGATGGTGACACCAGGTCTAGCTTGCATACCTCTCCGCTATGGAGGTCGTCAAAAGCTCAGCTCACACCTCTAGACACAAATTACGTATAGCGGCGGCGCGCTCTAAAGTTAAAAAACTAGTGTCTCAAATATGTATTGATGAAACATAAATGAACTATATAATATACCTATAACGTTCTTGGTAGGTATGAGAATTGAGTTCTTCAAACAATCGAACCTAACTTTGATCACAAAAAAGGGGACCAAAAGATTTTTGAACCATTATCTGATTTCAAAACAAGTCAGCCAAGGCTGTAGGTATAACCGAGTCGATTTATTTATCGAAACATCACTTACGGTATTAAAATAACAAGAATACAGATTTTTACCGTATCGTTTACTATGCAAGACAGAAATGAATACCTCATTTAATGGGGATAGAGTATTTTACACTTCAATTACCACTACATCATTTCAGCCACAGGATCCATGGTGAACATACAGGGGCGTGCAGTGGATATAGGCAATGATTAGGCAGTGCCTACATGGTAAATGAAATGAGGTAGGCAGTAGGTATTTGTAAATGTGTGACATTGATGAAAACCACTGATTTTCATAAACAAAACACTTAGGCTGGGTTGCACCATCTTACTTTAACTTTAACAAACGTCAAAAGTCTGTCAAACTCCATACAAAAACACCGGTTATAGTTAAAGTTAAGGTTAAAGTTAAGGTGGTGCAACTCAGTCTTAAATAAGTATCTACTGCCTACCTCAAAATAAGACTAATGCCCGCCACTGAACATAGGCCTCCCCCAGTGACTTCCAGATTGGCCGGCTTTACCAGGTTGTCTGTTATTTTATTTTAATATGATGTTGTATTCTCAACAAAAATCTCGATGGTCTTTTTATTTATTTTCCGATCAATCTATCGATCCGAGTTTTTCCGAGTATTAGTGTGTTACAAGATATCAGACATTATACTGCCATTTAATTCATAAATAATGTACAAAAGGAGTATTTAATTTAATGTATTTATGAGGCCAATGTCCAGCAGTGGACTGCCGTAGAATGGCTGATAATAATGAATATAATGATGAGAACCCATTATAACATGTGAATGTATTTTTATTTAATAAAATTTTTAGGAGTACGATGGTACATTTAGCCAACATACGGTTCTTTCACTGAAATTAAATACGTGGTATCGCCCTTATTTTACGAACCCAAAAGTAATGGTCCCGGGAAGGGTAAAATTGTTCACTTTATCTATTGAGGAAACAACCCTGTCAAAATTGATAATGTTTAATCCTAATTTATTTAATTCTATAATGTTAGAGAGCTCACTCTTGGTACCACAACCTTCTCGGAAATGTTTCGTGTTATTCAATTATTAAGTTAGTAATCCTTACCACAAACCAGTTAGGTTTGTAAAATAGGGAATATGCATGTATTATTTTTATTTTTTCTAACATTTCTACCAGTTAATACATTACCAAAAATAAATATAACACACCCTAAATGTAAACCTTTAAGCTAAATTGTAAATTTTTGTTTTAAGCAATTCCATGCAAGGTTTAATTAAAGATAAATTACACTTGAAATAATCATTGACCTCAGGTGGGACTCGAACTCACGTCCCATCGCATGCCGGGCGAGTGCTTTTACCAACTAAGCTACCGAGGACGTCACGTGACACGATGAAATTTCTCAAGTGTTTCTTCTCGCTGTCGAAGCCAGCGTATCTCTGATCAATGTTGTAGCTATATGTATAGCTGAGTAGTGTACTACCCATCAACACCCGATAGAAATATTTTTACAAATATTTGACTATTGGTTATGATCAGAAATGCTTAAACATTGTAAATTTTTGTTTTTAGCAATTCCATGCAAAGTTTAATTAAGATAAATAACACTTAAAAAAAATATTGACCTCAGGTGGGACTCCAACCCACGTCCCATCACTGGCCGGGCGAGTGCTTTTACCAACTAAGCTACCGAGGACGTCACGTGACACGATGAAATTTCTCAAGTGTTTCTTCTCGCCTCAGGTGGGACTCGAACTCACGTCCCATCGCATGCCGGGCGAGTGCTTTTACCAACTAAGCTACCGAGGACGTCACGTGACACGATGAAATTTCTCAAGTGTTTCTTCTTGCTGTCGAAGCCAGCGTATCTCTGATCAATGTTGTAGCTATATGTATAGCTGAGTAGTGTACTACCGTCAACACCCTATAGAAATATTTTTACAAATATTTGACTACTGGTTATGATCAGAAATGCTTAAACATTGTAAATTTTTGTTTTTAGCAATTCCATACAAGGTTTAATTAAAGAAAAATAACACTTGAAAAAAATCATTGACCTCAGGTGGGACAGCGAGAAGAAACACTTGAGAAATTTTATGGTGTCTAAATATATATAAATATCACTATCATTCTCGCGTGATTTAAACGCGGCCATTTTGTGTGAGTGATAAAATCAACGTACTATCATGGAAAAGCAATATTGTGTCGTTCTGTTCCTTTAGGTAATCGGAAAAAAAATAGTAAAATAAAATTTGTCTTTTAGGTTATGTTAATGTTGCATTTACAAAACCATGAAAACGATATTTATTAAACGTAAATCATATATTTACTTTGCAGTTTTTATCCCTGTGTGTTCCGCAAACGTAACTTCGATCATGTGATCATCTTAAACGCATCTATTTTTGGAAAATTATCTGATTGTTTCTTGACAAAACCAGTCTCAACTTCATAGTGGTCAGTCTTTCTTCACAAGGATTTTATACTAACCGCGAAACAATACAAATAATTATCAGAAATCATACAAACAACTTTTTGATAAAGTAATTTGACGTGACGTTTTGTTCTACCAATAGCGTAGCGTTTTGGAAATTACGAGGGATTTTTTAAAAAGCCACGTTTTCATAATTAAAATTTACTAATAAATAATGATATATTTTAAAAATAATTAACAGGTATGTTTTTCGAGCACTTAAGTTAACAACAAAATATTTCGTCTTTTTTGAAGTTACGTGCATATTCCCTATTGAACTTTATACGCACTAATTGACTACGATTAGAAGTCGACAAAGTGTAACAGAATATTAAGTTTCAGGGTTCAAAATTACTATTTGAGAAAATCGTTCCTTAGCGTAGCCCCTACTCCTGAAAACCGTGGATATTTAATCTAAGTCTGAGCCAGTAAAAAACTAGAAGAATTCAGTAGTTATTATTATCCTTATTAATATTAAAAAGATATCCGTAGCCGAGAGGCGAGCACGCCGGACTATATCGAGAAAAGTTAATAATGTCTGTCTGTTCTGGCTAATCTCTGAAACGGACTTTTACTAGCAGATAGCACTACTAGTATTAGAAGTATAATGAGTAATTTAGGCTACTTTGGTTCCGCTTAACATGATATGACTGATGAAACAGGAACAAAATCTAATTCCTATTTGAACCTGTGCAAAGCCGGTGCAGGTCGCAAGGTTAAAATGAATTAGTACCGTGTATAAGGCTTTTCGTTCTTAATTAAATTCATGAGTTTCACGCTCTATTTCGTACTTCATATCTGGCTTACTTTGTGACGAGGAAATGGATCGTATTAGGTCACAAAACGCGTTCAGGGCCACAATCCAGCTAATTTAAAAGTGGCTTAATTGAATATAAATTGGATCTCATTGTAATTGTTTGACACGTTTGGATGCTACTACTAATTTAAGACTGTGATTGTGTCAAACAATTAATTTAAGACTTAAATTAGTAGCAGGATACCAATATAACTATATATAGCACACTTCTATAGCACACTGGCTGCCACCGCAAAACTAGACCATAAATAAATCCAAATAAACTCTTCCTCACGTGATTTCGCCGATGCTCGAAATACTCCTCCGCGCTCGGCCCGCCATTTTGTTTCGGTGCTGCATTTGTGAATATTAAGCATATTCATATTTTTTCTAACAATAACATACCTCACAAAAGGTTAACGGTTAGTGACTCAATCACGCATAAACGGCTGAACGGATTTGGATTAAATTTTGCACACATATAGAATAAGATCTGCCCCCTAACCATTAACTCTTAAAACAATCTCAAAGTTGTCAAATCTGTCAATTTTGGTACGTCATTTCATACAAAATTTGACAGAAATGATAATGTTTGACAGATTTGTGATTGTTTTAACAGTTCATGGTTTGGGCCCTGAATTAACATTAAGGATATTTTTTGTCCCGGTTCAATGGTCCTGTATATATGTGATATACTAAACATCCACAATTTGAACATAGTCCAAAAATGTAGCAAGCTTAAGTGGCAGTGGACTGGCAACATCTGTCGCAGTTAACCAATGAAATGTGGAGTAAACGGGTTCTCGAGTGGAGACCACGCCTTGGCAAATGTAGTGTAGGACGCCTCCCAGTCCGATGAACTGACGACCTTAGGAAGATGGCTGGCAGTGGCTGGATGAAAAAAGCGGGAGTTCGTGCTCTTTGGCGCTCATTGGGAGGCCTACGTTCAGCAGGAGAATGCAATAGGCTGAATAGATAGATAGAGATAGACCAATCATACTGTAGTTCACGCAAACGGTCGGTTGCGGGCACTTATTGAATAAAACTCGTAATTCGCGTTTGTCTGTTTGTGTAGTTAGTTCTTTTAAACTTATAATATATTTTTATTGCCACGAGGTGTAATGGGACCACTTGGCAGCCTTAACAAGTAAACTGGTACTTATCCTAAATATATCTACTCGAAAAGTAGAACAAGAAAACGTGAGTGTTTTATGTTTATTATATTATTGTGTTACTTTCTTGATTAGTTAATCCTCCACCAAAGTTTTGATATTGAGAAAGTTCTAGAAAGCTAATCTGTGTTTCAAGCTTACGAAGAGCTTTTGATTTACCAAATTTACATGATATAATATGTTTATGTCAATTCATGACTTAGGACAATACTTTTTGGTGACTTTATAGGTTTTTCCAGAATTGTAAAAAGAATAACTCATGATACATATAATTTTAGACCACCGTCTAATATAAACAGGACTTTTAACTCTTGTAATGTAAATTCTACAAGCAACAAAAAAAAAAAGATACGAAAATATTTTCGCGTTTGTATAATATATAAAAAATCCAAACAAGATTAATATAATTTTGTTGCGTAATGCCAAATCAAACTTAAGGATCTTGAATTTTTATAAAAGGTATTAATTTCTGCGATATATTTAAACTTCAACTTCGGGAGAAACCAATAGCGGAATATAAAAAAAAACCATATCAAACTGTCGATCAGCTACCGGAAGTATGGAAAAACTGTTATTTTTATCCCATTTTTGTGTTCCTGCGGGATGATTGTTTATTCTTGTTTTGTTTAATTCTGAAGTTTACGCAGGCAAAGTTGCGCACAAAAGCTAGTTAGCTAAGATAACATTGAAATTTGATTGGATGGGAATCTACACAATGTAGAAGGATTATTCCCGGCCACGGAATGAACTTTGTGTGTTTGGATAGGATAACGGCGGTGTTTTCATTTGAGCTATGCACGAATAAATATAAATAAATTGTTTATTTTGGTTAACCGCGGTGGCATTTATTTAAATAAGCCACAGAATTTGATTCTTATAACAAAAAATAATGAAAAAATAGTATTAATATAAATACTACTTATAAAACACACTATAATAACTATGTTAACTTCAAATTCAAAATATCTAGTATCGTTAATGCACTATAACGTGTGGTTTCCTAGAAGTCATCAGTGACTTCTAGGAGGACTATTCAGATAGTTGCACTATCCACCGCCTGGCTCTGACTACATCACCAGAGGGCCTAGTGCGAGTGCCACAAAACAAAAATCGATCGAAAAGTACATACATGAAGTGATTTATATAGTTCGTTCCAAGTGAAGCTAATAAAAGCACAGAACAAGTAAGACTCGCTACGCTCCGTCCGTGTGAATAAAAGTATGTTAAAAACCAAAGAGTTCGATTCACGTATTTCCTAAACGTAAGCATAAATAATACTTTTATTACTTTGTACTTTTAAAACGAAAGACTTTTCCTTCACAGCTTCATCCCACTTTTAATCCATGGGTGCATTAAGCAAAAACACAGCCACGTATTAACTAATTTTCATACTTTTGGAGATCCTGAAAACTGACGGACTTTCATACAAACTTTGAACCCCCATTTCACCACTTAGAAGGTGAATTTTGAAAAAAATACATTCTTAATGCACCCCTAGACCTTATAAGGAACTTACGTGCTAAATTTGAAATCTCTACAACCAGCGGTTAAGGCTGTGCTTTGATAGTCAGTCAATCAGTCAGTTTCTTCTTATATATATTTAGATTATCGTTAGGAATAATCCTGCAAAGTGTCAAATAAAATAGTCTTACTAATCTTGTTTCCCCATACAAACTTTGAACCCCCATTTCAACCCCTTAGAGGCGAATTTCGAAAAATCCTTTCTAAGTGCATGCCTACATCATAACATAATAGCTATATTATGTGTGCCAAATTTTACCGCAATTCGTTCAGTGGTTTGAACGGTGCGTTGATAGATAGATAGATAGAGTCAGTCAGTAACGGTTGCATTTTATTTAAATAGATCAGGCGGGAATTTTTGTGGAATAAAATAAATTTCATTTATAAAATAATTATAGGGTATTTTGGCAAGGTGATTCGCTTTCGATTTGATTCGATTCGGGTCATGCTATTGTAAATTAGGTCGGGTGTGGCTGTGTTACAAGACGCCTCAAGTACGTCGAGAATTTTTATATTCATTGATTTATTACCACTCTTAATGTATGTACCTACATTTAAGTGTATAGAGTAGATAATGGACGCAGAAAGGGCACTGAATTAATGCTACAAAAATTCCATTTGTTACGAATCAAGTCGTATTATACTCTTACTTTCAAGCTTTTAAATAAAGCTGTTATTTAGACAGTACAAAGAGATGCTTCAATTTTATTAATTAGTGTATGTTTAAAATTAAATTTTGCAATAATTAACTCCCGTAATAAATTAACCAGTTGCGTCCTGGTTTTAAACAATAAAACTAAATACAAGAGGTTAAATTAATTAAGACCCATATTTTAAAGGCAGTTTTGAAAATGACAAAGGAAATTCGTCAAGAATATTGTTTCATAGCAACCATTATCCAGCCTTACCTTGAATATAGTTTCTGAAGTGTTCAAAACCGGATTAATACAATTTAATTATGCTTCAGGTGCTTATATCTCACTAGAGGCAGAGCGGCGAGACAGAGCTTTAATAATGATTACAAATGCTAGGGAACCTACACCGTGGTTGAGAGTGGATGGGTGACCTTTCTGACCAAATTTAGGGATATTTATTACCAGAGAACGGATTTGAAGAAAGAAGCTTCAATATTAGATCATTGTATTTATATGGAACGCAACAAGCAGTACTACAGGAATAACAAATTTCACAGGTCATATCCTGGTCAGCACTGGTCAGAAATAGCTACTCCACCCTCTATTTATTGTAAGCTTCTCAGTATTTCAAATTGCATGTTTAATGTCCGTCCCGTTTTTAGGGTTTTGTATCCAAAGGGTAAAACGGGACCCTATTACTAAGGCTGTCCGTCTGTCACCAGGCTGTATCTTATGAACCGTGAGAGTTGAAATTTTTACAGATGATGTATTTCTGTTGCCGCTATAACAACAAATACTAAAGAACAGATTACAATAAATATTTAAGGGGGCTCCCATACAACAAACGTGATTTTTTGCCGTTTTCATTGCGCGAGTCCGACTCGCACTTTGCGGGTTTTTTTTAAAACTAGACGTCAATCCTAGCCAGAGGCATTAAGGCTAGTCACCGGAGGCCTACTACGAAAGGGATTCATTCGTTCAGACGTATTATCCTATCAAATTAAAATAACAATTCACTTGTATCAAACCTTTAAAAATTTATGAACATTTGAAAACGGTCCGGTTTTTTACTCGGCTCGTTTGAGTTTGTCATATTTTCTCAAAAGATTCATACATTTTCGTAGTAGACCTTCTAATCCTCCATCAATCCGCAAAGGTTCTGCATGTTTGAGAATGGCCTGAACCACCTAATAGTTAAGGTCAGACCTGTTCCCTGTAGTGGAACATAATATAGGCTTACTTACTTTACATAATTGACGACCATCTGGTGTAGTTGTTCGCGCTGGATTGCAGGCCAGGCGGTTACAGTTTCGAATCTCACAACTTGTGTGATGAGCAAGAGCATTTGTACCTAAGTCATGGATGTTTATAAAATTATTTTGTATGTTTATTAATTATCTAGTCACCATAGTAAAATTTTTACTTTATTTAGGGCTAGATAATTGTGCAAAACTAGAAAAACAAATTAGGCAGGTCCGTTGAAAACAAATTATAACGACGTACCTATTTAATTTATGTATTTATTATTATAATAAAGACAACCTGCGTTAATTTTCAGTGTGACGATAATTTGTTTGATATGCATGAGGCGTACCTATCTGGAGGTTAGATAATCTATTGTTTCGGTACACTAAAACCTGGAATATTAAATTAACATAATAATATACATTTACATATTGTATTGCTTTATTTAGATTCACTAAATTAAAAGCAAATATTTTTAAACGTGACTATACAATCAATTAAGAATGATTAGTTCAGCAATTTAAGCCATGCCTAACTAAAATTTTACTCAAATTTATCACAATTTACTCATATTTGTTTATTAAAAGTTTTCAGAGAAGTAATTAAAATTTCAATTTAAAAACATGCAAGCGTGACGTGTTTGCATTGAACAAATCCACTCAATTAGAGGATCATCATTGGCCACAGACATATATTTTAGGTGATTGTTGCAGCGGAGCGAAGCAAGTCTTACTTGTTCTGTGGTTGCAGCGCTATTGAGTTCAAGGGTTTTCGGACCCCAGTTTATGGCTTTAGAATCCTATAGCTTTACGAGAAATGTACCGTAAAAATAACCAAATGTTTTTCGCAATAAGTTTAAACCACACGGTGGTAGCCAAATTTAAGCAGGTGAATGTGTTTATCCGTACAAACAATTGCTTTTAAGGGGTTAATTTCAAAATCATATATTTTTTGTTACTAACTAACGTAACGATAATGTATGTAGAATCATTTTTTTATATTATATGTTGACCACACAAAAGTTGGATTTTTTATTAACACATTTACCTTCTTAAATTGGTTACTGTTTAAAACCATAACCTGTTTGTGAATTTTACAATTCGTTTTCTTTTTCAGATTGGTTGGCGGACGACAAACGCTTGGCTGGCTGGCAACTTGGCTTGCAAGTTCTTTCTGGTACTTCGAGCCTTTGGCCTCTACCTGTCCTCGAATGTTCTCATCTGCATATCTGTTGATAGGTAAGAAAACTGATATGATGTATTTGAAGTACAAGTACAACAATTCTCAATCTTGTTTACAAGTTGTACATGTACTACACGATTATTTTCATTAAACAACTACCTATAGTGAATATATTTTAACAAATTATTTTAAGGTAAAATGGTTCGAAAGTCGTTACACTGCTTCTTTTTAAGATTCCGCTGTCCGTCTGTCACCAGGCTGTATCTCATAAACCGTGATAGTTAGACAGTTGAAATTTTTACATATTTTGTATATCTGTTGCCGCTTTAACAACAATACCAAAGACCAGAATAAAATAAATATTTAAGGGGGCTCCCATGCTACAAACGTGATTTTTTTTGCTTGTTTTATAGATAATGGTGCGGAACCCTTCGTGCGCGAGTCCGACTCGCACATGGCCGTTTTTTTATATACCTATCAAAATAGCATATACAGGGTGTATAGGGCAGCATGTAGGTAAATTAAAGTCAAGGTAAAATGAAAAGTCTAGATAATAGATAAAAATATTTTACTGAATAAATTTAGACATGTATGAAATTATCACATCGGAAACCACACCGCAAAACGACCGAAACTCATGGGTACAACGTTAGCCGGGCCGTTATGTTTATTAATTGTTTGTAATTGTATGGTACGCCGAAAGACGTAAACGGTCCGTAGTAAAGCGGGCAAGCCACGTGCGCCATAACCAAAATTTAAGGTAAATGTGGATAGTCTCATGAAAATACAAGTACGGTACGGTACGTTTTTTTTTATTGATGCATGATCAGAATCGATTACTGAGCTATCTCCTTAATTTACCTACGCGCTGCCACTTACATCCTGTATATTCAGTATTTTTATGTGAGTTTAGTCTTAACCTTAACGTGTATAAGTGCCCGGAAGAGGGCCTATATACAGAATAAAGAATTTCATTTAATAACCTTTTATAAGTTAATCATCGGACTATTAGTCGTACTCTTATCTCTTAGTAATACCTAAATAATAATGTTAGTTAATACGTATTAACAGAGGTTAGTGAATCTTTTAGCAAATAAAAAGTAAATGATATTCGTTAAGGGTATACTGGGTGTATAAAAGAATGGGACACTCCTTAAAACTACGTGATCAGCTGGTCACAGCATACAACAACTTTTCCTATGGGAGCAACATCGAAATCGTGATTTTATTTTCAGATGCTCCATACTATCATCGATGTATGCAAGTAGGTTTATATGGAGAAGCTGAAAAAAAAATCTCGATTTCGATGTTGCTCCCATAGGAAAATTTGTTGTATATGACCAGCTGATCACATGGTTTTAAGGAGTGTCCTTTCTCTTGGACACTCTATATATCTACAAATACGTATCACGTTTGATAGTAAGAGCATGAATTGTCATTCAAATGTATGTGGGTCTAGAAATATGCTTCGTAATGTGCGTCAGGGTTTTTGGCAACGTAATTCTGAGTATCGAGATAGATGATAAACTATCTGAACACTTGCAAATCAACAAACACTGAGTTCGCTTAAAAGATAAATCACGTTTAACTGTATGTTTTACTATCATTATTAGATCCCTATAGAGCTAATTAAAGTTAAGATGAACCTTCTAGATTTTTCAATCTATTATCTGCTATGCTAGTTTTAATTTTGACCCAGTTGATATCGCCAATCTTGAAAGTATGTCTTCTTCATAAATGAATAAATATTTCCAAAATGATTATTATCATATCACGCATCTATCTCTTGAAAGGCATCTAAATCTGTCAATTTCGTACGTAATGACGTACGAAATTGTTAGATTTGAGATTGTTTTAAGAATTCATGGTAACCCCGCTGTTGTAGATTTTGTAAACGCGCATCGATACTATCACGAGCACCGCTATTATTTACGTTTGCCATGCTCTAAAGAAACTATGCAAACGTGCGTGTTTCTGATTACTAGATCTACTTATCACTTTTGTAAATTATAATAAGAGCGGGGATTTTGTAACACAGTATTAATATAGTTCAAATAAATCCTCAATCGCATCACAGAAATACTGAATAAATAATTTATAATTGTACATCGAGCAAGGGAACAAGAGAGTGCCGAGTCAGTCCAGTAGATTGAGGCTGTTGTGAAATAATGTGGCTATTCAAAACCGTCTGTAATATGGGACTCACGTTCCTAGGTATTGCGAGTTGTGACTGAAACTCAACAGCGTTGCCTTATCCGCTTAACTGGCAGGCAGCTTTTAGGTAGGTAGGTGAAGATTCACAGCTAGCCGCATAATTACCGCGATACAGTATTGCTACTTGTATGGCGGCCATTTTGAGTTTGTTGCATTCGCTGCAAAAAGTTGCTGTGGGCGAGATCTTCCTACCTTTATGGCCCCATTAACTACCTACATTACGTCCCCATTTACTACGTCTCGAACCATTTACTTATGAAGCATATACCCTAACTAAAATATGTACATAATTTTTCACTAACATTCAGTATAAAGTAACAAGTCCTGTCAACTCCCGCCCATACTAAAACAGTAGTACAAATTAAATAATGGCGGTTTTTTATTATTTTATGGAACGAAATTAGGGCCCTTTCTTTTGTAGGTATGTGCTCCACTTAAGAGGCATAACCTCAATGACTATATCAATAGTATTCTCGACGTTTTATTATTGAGACGATATTTATTATTACTTTTTTTGAAGTGATGACGGACTTTCGTTTCGCTTTAAATGCTTTTTGATGTAGCCCCTGGCAGAATTTGCAAGTCAAAAACTGTATGTTGATATTCAAGAGATAAAAATTTTTCTAATAACATTTAATGTGTACGTTATGTGACTGATATCTTGATTTCGTACAAACGGTCATAATTAATTCGTTAACTATTTTTCAGGGGGTTATACTGCTGCTGCAGAAAGCTTATGGTATTTTTTTACGTAAAAATAAAAAAAAAGAAAACTACAAAAGCTTGTCATTTAGAACGGTGAAAGGTTTTTTGGTACTTCAGCAGTAGAATTGCCATTAGAAAGTTAATTAAAATAGTTGTAGTGTATTATTTTATAAACATACTTATAAGAAAAGAGGCTGAAAAAAACACACTTGTTAACGAGACTATTTCTACGCAGTTATTTATTTTCTAGAACTCATCGAAAAGTGCTTATTAAAGTCCGGGCTTACCCGGAAAAAATGTATCATTAATCAGTCTGTCAAAAATTCGGCCTTAAACAAGTATTTCAATATTTACATGTACACAAAACAAACATTTAATTGGATCGATTATTTGAGAAACCCTATAAGAAAATGTATTTACCTTCATAGAACACGTTTTTGCAATAATGTGAATTTAGGTCGTCTCTGCGCTGCGCTGCGCTTGCCAGTATACGTGGCCTCGATTCCAGATCCTTTCTGCTCTATAGGCCGTCAGGGCCGTGCCCACTTCACCTGATAATAATACACCTGGTAAAGGTTGCAGTAAGCCGCTTCATGCAGGGCGCTTCCAACCGGCCGATCTGGAAGTCACTGGGGCAGGCCTATGTTCAGCAGTGGACGTCTTGTGGCTGAGATGATGATGATTTTAGGAAAAATACTGACTTATAGGGTTTCTCAAATAATCGATTCAATTACTGTTTATTGAACGGTAGAGTACATACGTGAACTTCGGGAAGAGCTGGCCTCTCACTAGGAGCTCTTAAAGCACTGCTGACAAAAACGTATAACGTATTTTTTGTCAGCGGTCGGGTTTAAGGTATATGGAAGGAAACCTGAAGTGCAAGTGTGTTCCTCCATAATTTAAAAAAATATGTTCGCACCAGTAGACTTTGGAAATTTGCCAAAAGAGTTTTGGCGCTAACATTTGCGGTCGCTTGTCTTAGCAAACAAAAAAGAGTGTTCAGTAAAACATCGTTGGTAGTATTTAGTATACACAATCCAACCCTTTAAGAATGCATGTCGTCTGTATAGCAGCTATTAGCTAACAACTGTGCATTTGACGTCAAAATAAAAAATCAAAATCTTTTATTTCTGTAAATTGGCCATAAAAGGCACTTTTACATGTCCCAATATTTTTTCGTCTTTGAACCAAGCGTAGCAAAATTCAAAAGACTTGTTAGCAATGTTCTAGAATTCTTTTGCATAATATACTCAATTGTTTTAGCAGCAAATTATAGCTCCGTTTATTAATTAAGTGTTCTCATATTATTATTTTTCTATTAAGGAGGTTAATTGGAAGGTTTGATTTTATATTTAGAAGACTTAAAATGTTACGAGCCCACTCCAAACCTCTGAATTGCTTTTTAGAGTTAATTATCTGAAAACACACTTTAACTTTTCGTACGAATAGATAATAAATAATCATTAGCCGATCAGATGTATGGATAAGTATAGTAAAATAGTAAGTAAAATAGATCTCTTTTAGTCTCTGATCGTCGTCCTATCTATTTATGTATTGCTTATCATGCCTATGTATAATAGTATATCGTTTATGTATTTTTATGATTTTATTAAATTAGACTTTTTTGAATTTGTATGTCCTTATCGCACTACCCACAAAATATCTCTGTTTAGCCTGATGGTCGACTGGTAGAGACTGCCTTATGACATTAAGTCCACCATTTGTATATTTTTTAATAAATTACACTACACGGAATAAAGTACAGCAAATACATTACTCAGATCCGCAAAATTTAAGAGCCTTATTAATTTCTAGCCCTTTATCGTGGGATAATAGCATATATCGGGTGTAAAAAAAGGCTTAACCAAGCCGAACACCACATATTCTACGTATTATTACGATCATTTTTTTCTTTTACACTATACCTGGGAAATGACGGGTTACCGAGTTATTGACAGTCAAAGTTACAATTTTTTTTCAAATATTTTTACAAAATTGACTTCTGTTTGATAATACTAAACTTTTTTACAAAGAAACATGATAAAAATTTTCAGTGCTTTTTTCATAAAAGGCCCTTATAGGGCACAGACGGCAATGAATCGTGCGCAGTGCTCTCGCGCCACCCGCTCGCCCGCCGACCGCTTACACACACAGGCATAGTCTTTGGCGTGCGCGCTATACATTGCGGGTTAGAAATAAGTTTTTTTTTATGATACCCAAAAATAAAAGTCATTTCCCAGCAATTATTTGTATTGCATTCTACTTGGTTTTATGTATAGAATTCGTGGTTTAAGGCTTGGTTAAGCCTTTTTACACCCTGTATATATATTATCATTAAAAAAAAACTTGATATTAAATGCGTAAAAGTAGCCAATTTAATTTATTTTTTCTCTCCCTCTCTCTCTCTCTAAAATTTAATTAGTGTTTAGTAAAACTCAATTTAAGTATCCATTTTGATGGTAATAGATCTTGGGCATCATCTTGAGTAAACGGAAAAAATGCCTTTATTATCCGAAATTTATTTCTGGAGGTACTATAATACACGATCATTTAAACAAACTTACCTAAAATAAACGAACTTGTAACGTTATTCTTGTCTCCCCTAGTTCCGGGGTTTTCCCTTTATGTCATTACCTGAACAGGTTAAAACAGGGATTATAATAAACTGATCCAAGCTGTGATTAATTAGCTCCATTTTGTAGGATATATAGGCCTTCTAAAACTAAAAGCCGTGTCTAATAACATTAAATTTAATAAGAGGAGGGATGATTTGTTAGCAGGCAACATCTGCGTCAATTTGACACCAAACAAAGACAAAGGGTATTTTGGTTGATGTATTCATTTTTAACTATCAGCCCAGTAATTTGGGACATAGTAGTAATTGTCGAGCGGTCTCATAAGACCGCTCGGTATTTAATAGGTTAAAGTGTTCTTCACTTCTTTTTATCACTTTCTTATCTTTTTCCTTCATGATCACTTCAACCCTAAACTTATTGGAAGCCAAACTGTTGTATGATCACGTAACAGTTACCATTCGTTTTGTATAAGTTAAATGATTGAAATTTTGGCTATTTAACGAGGGATTTATAAGCGTTACCATTAAAAATCTAGTCCGGTTCTACTGTATAGTTTATCTACATCAGAATTCTGTAATATCTATGTTATGTACCACAGATTTGTGGTTGGCTCTAAAACCACCTAGGTGTACGAACTTTGAGAATTAGTCAAGCGAATTTGAGGTTCAGTTTGCGGTAGGTATATTACATTAAGGGCCTGTTTCACAATAAAAAAGTAAGCACTACTCGACAAATAAATTAAATTAAAGAACACATTTTGTAAAAAATAACTGGCAGATTAAAATAAACGGAGACTTACTAACACCGGGTTCCTATATTGCACTATGCGTAAGTGTACATCAGCAACTGATCGTATTGGTGCCAAAGTAACGAGCCGTTATAGTCGTTCCCATAAAATTTGACGAAGCGTCAGTTATAGAAACGCTTTTGAGTATGCCAAGTTGACAATTCCTACCATCCGTTAGCAAAACCAACCGTTTCTCGGATATAGGAACCGGGCTTTAGATATTGTAAAAAAGGGCTTAGTGTATTACTCGTATTATAAATTGTTCTGTATTTTGGTATCGGTTTCATAGAAAATGATTTACTAACGAAACAATTTTTACAATTTTTACACACACAAAATACACATTCTACTTATTACATCTCACTTTTTTCGTCGGGAATATAAATAAGCTTCCTCTATCCCGCAGCGAGTGCTGTTAAAAACCGCTTCTTAAGCTCTGAGCTTAAATCGGATATAGCCTGTATAAGAAAATATTAACTGTTTGGACCAGCGGCTCTCAAACTTTTTTGTTGAAGGAACCCTTTTGGAAAGCGTAATATTTCATGGAGCCTTGAAAAAAAAGTTAAACTACTAAGTGTTGAAGTGTGGACCAGACATTATACAAGATCTGTTTTTTTTCTTAGGAAGCTTTGCCCTAGGGCTCGCGGAGCACATTTTGAGAATGGCTGGTTTAGTGTACTTATACATATGACCGACTTCAGAAAATACGAGTAATTTTAACTTGGATCATTAATGTGATCTTAAAATACCTATACCTACATAACTATGAAGAAGTATTTAAGCTTTAAGTCTTTCTTGGAAAATACGTGTCTCACTCATAATTCTTTCATTCTATAATTCAGTTTTTTCGAATAAAATATAATACGCGAGACGAAACGTGACATTGAAATAAGATTTCTGTTTTACGGATGAGTAACTATATTAAAAGAAACGATTTTATTTTTGCTTATAAAACCTTACTTTAGTCCCTTAAACACGATTTTAGCATTAAATTATAATTTATTTTTAAAATCCAAACTAAATCTATAAATGGTCATCATCATCATCATCATGTCAGCCTATTGAAGTCCACTGCTGGACGTAAGCCTCTACAAAAGAGCGCCAAAGAGCACGATCTCCCGCTTTTTTCATCCAGCCATGGCCAGCTATCTTCCTAAGGTCGTCGGTCCATCGAGCTGGGGGCGTCATACACTACGTTTGCCAATAATTATGAATAGTCAATTAGAATTTATTAAGTACTTTAAGGTGGTACTAAGAGGTGCTCGTAGCTCAGTGGCGGCAGCGCTTTGGTATCGATTACTAAAGTTAAGCAACCAACGCCGCGATCGTGAGTGGATGGGTGACCATTCCGACCATATTTAGTGACATTTATCACGAGCATCTCCGTGCTTCGGAAGGCACGTTAAAAGTTGGTCCCGGCCAATATCGCTTGATATTGGTCGTGAAGCCTAGTCAGAGGCCTTAAGGCGGCTTGATAACATCTGACAGTTAGTCACTGGCCTTACAACACCCCTCCACCAATCCGCACCGGGCCCGCGTGGTGGAGTATTGCCCAAACCACCTCATAGTTGAGGTGAGGCCTGTGCCCTGCAGTGGGACGTATATAGGCATACTTTACTACTTTAAGTACTTTAAAAGCAATTAGATATTAACATTAGTTAAGTGCAACTTAAGTGCAAAATACTTATACTTTTAGTACTTGCCGCAACATTGACAATAGATAGAAACCTTCACAAGTCAATTTTCACACAGATTACCACATCTATAAAATGTTACATCACTTCAATTTTGTTGCAGATTTTTCGCCATCCTCTATCCCCTTCGGTTGGCGATCGCGAGAAAGAGAAGCAAGATGATGTTATACCTCGCGTGGATGGTTGCTCTACTTTGTAGCCTGCCACAGGTGAGGAAAAGGCTAATATTTAACATTACTCAACGCTAAGAGCGTATTTTTTACAGAAATCAAATAATTATGATACACTATGATGAAAAATAAATACCGTTCGATAAACACGCCGGACTATTATGGCGTCACCATCTCTGAGGTTCCGGGTTCGATGACTAGTCGGGTCAATGTAGAGAACAACCTTTCTATATTGTCTAGGGTCTGGGTGTTGTGGTACCGTTGTTGTTTCTGATTTCTATTACACACGTGCTTTAGCTACCTTCGGATCAGAGCAATGTATGTGATTTTGTCCAATCATCATCATCATCATCATTTCAGCCACAGGGAGACCACTGCTGAACATAGGACTGAACAGTGACTTCCAGATCGGCCGATCAGAAGTTGTTGTCCAATATTTATTTAAAAAATGAGGTGGTGTCTTATGCAAAAAATAAAAGAGGCCGCGCAATCAATACCTATCCTATAATACCATTGCAAAGGCTAAAAAGCATTAAAGCGTATTCGGATTTGATGCGAACGACCTCTTATTTTCGGATTTGCTTATCTAAAAGCTGACAACATCATTAGCCTAATGAAATAGAAAAGATTACTTTTGACATATTTAAAAGTTATTATTAAGTTCTTGAACCCAAATACCTTTTCCCGCATTAAAAGCGACAGATGTCGACATAATATTACTTTTATTTCAAAGTTATAGTTTTTCTTTTAGTAATTGCAAGAAGTTCAATTTTAAAACTGACGTTTTAAAAAGAAAAAAAGTTTTACTGACGTACGTTATGCACGATATCGACCGCATGCGAAAAAACTAGTCAAGTATCGTCTTAGGCTGGATTCGACGAAACATAAAGTTATCCCAGCTTAACTATTACGTGAATATCTTTACTCCTTGAATTTACTCTTTAATTACCTCATTTATGTTTTTCTAACTTAAGGAATAGGCTATTCTTAATATTGATGTTCTATGGTACAAGTGTGAATGATAAACGAGTGTATCCTACCTACCAAAATTTATGAAATCCATTTTCTTCTGGGCTGTCTTGAAATGACTTAACAATTCAATTTTGTAGGATAATAGTGTATCCTGCCAACAACAGTGTGTTTAATCTCGAGTTATAATTTACTCCAGCTTGATCGAAGCGGGCGTTAATCGACCTATTTGCTTATATTAACTTCTTGAGATGATCGAGGTTTATCAAAACAGTTGTATTGCTTGAGACCGTTATAATCACGTAGGAAGTACTTATTGTTAATTAAATAAAATACCTACTGTAGCGATTATATTGATTAAAGCGGCAATAACATGAACTTTTACAACACTTACAAAATTATACGTAATTATTAATCCTATTTCTCTTTTGGAATGGAATACTTTTATGTTATATATGTATTATTTATTACATATTATTATTAAATTCTTATTTTCTAAGGCTCTTCACCGCCTCCCCCTCTCAACTTTTACTTAACTGTCCTCTACGTGAAGGTTGTCTGGAAAAGATCGCTTCTAGCGATAAGACCGCCTAAATTGTACCATTCTCAATGTATTTTTTTCTGTGCCTACTGTTTGTTTTGTGTGGTGTGCAATTAAGCGTTTCTATCTATCTATCTATCTACTTACAAATAGCGGCACGGAAGTTGAGCGCTGGGCGAAAGATGCGCAGAAGACCATTACGATTACGTGATTGGCTAGTCGAGCGACGCGCCTGCACCGACGGCCGGGCTTGGTTGTTAGCTTTGCGCACACGCGTCTCCCCACTCTTTGCTCCAGCGCTGAACATAGGTGCCACGTACTGTAACCTTATTTGGATAGCAAAGATCAATAAATTATTGTAGGTATCGAGATATTAGGTATTATCTAGGTATGTAGGTAGGAATGTGCTTCATGTGCCTACTGAAACAGAAGATAGCTAGCTCTAAGAGCTAGCGCATCTCATAAATAAATACACTTTAAACATATTTATCCACCAAACCTTTATTTTATTTTATCAGTTTTAATCACTAAAGATAAGTTTTAAAATTAAGGCTACCAGTAAGTGCAGCGTAGAACGTCAACCTAAGGTTTCCACCTCTTGATTATAGAATAGCTGGACCAGACACCCAGGAAGCCGCTTGATGGAGGCCGCTTCCAACCGGCCAATCTGGAAGTCATTGGGGTGCTATATTCAGCAGTGCTCGGCTGAAATGACCGCAATGAAAGTCTAAATTGTAATACATTGGCAACAAGAAAAGCATTTTTACTTATATCATTTAAGGGGGTGTTGTTCAAACGAAAAACTTCGGAGAGAGCCGATCGGGCCCGTACGTGAACACTCACACATAGAAAAATAGCTTTACAGAGTAGGCTGAACGACAGAGTAAACATTACCTGCTATTTTTTCTTAAAGAAAAAAATAATGTAAAGAAGTATATACTATTTAAGATCATACATAATATTTAGTTTATAAATACCAACCTAAACTTTTGTTCTAAATAATATTTACAAACTTTATTATTAATTAACGAAACATTGTTTTTATTGCAAAGCAAACCTAAGTTTTAAATTGCAGAAAAGGTATTTAGGTAAGGAATGTGAAACACAGACCAGCCCCCTAACCACGAACTCTAAAAACAATCTCAAAGTTGTCAAATCTGTCAATTTTGGTACGTCATTTCATACAAAATTTGACAGAAATGATAATGTTTGACAGATTTGTGATTGTTTTAACAGTTCATGGTTAGGGCCCAGTTTAATTGAACATAGGCGATCTAAATAATAGAGTACACTATTTTTATTGTTCTAAATTAATTTTAAGTAATCATTGACAGGGATAGCCTTATTATTCAGAGGCATACTAACTAATGACCACAGCTATGAGTATGTAATTAGTTTTTAATGTACTTTTGAAGCCTTCTACTATGGCAGTTGACTTCGTACCGCTAGATGATCCAGAGTAATTTTTATAGCACACATGCTCAGGTACTTCAAGATTGCAATTCTAAGCTCACGCGCATACCATACACTATACATTTGTCAAATATCAGCAAATGTAGAGAGCTTTTTCTGTAGCCAATGATAATTGCAGCTCCTGATAAAGTTATTTATGTTTTTCTATACGACCTCTTACTCCAACAATGCATGATGGAGTAAGAGGCTACAACTGTTATCATCGGTACGCCACATGCATTCCGTCACCATATTTAATAGCCACTCAAATTCTTCTCTGCTCCCTTTTTTTGCTATTTCCTCTATGAATTTGTCTTTGGCCAGCTCCCAGAGTTCACATACTTTAGCATGGCATTAAGCATTAAATATTTTCCGATATGCAGGGTATATCAAGAGGATTATTGACATACTTGAGGGCACCTACTCCCAGACCTATAGATAGACATAATCTTACTCGTGATTGTATGTCAGTTCATTGCTGCTTTGAGGATTTCTACAACTCTCAAATTTTAATTTTGCACACCATATAAAAGTAGTAATGAAAACCATTTTTATTTTCTCCAGTCATATTTGAATTACTTAAATTGCAACCAAATTAAGAATTGGGGTGTGTAAGTGTGTGTGTAAGGGTTGGGACCCGAACCAACGATCATCGCATACCGGGCGAGAGCTTTTCCAACTAAGCTACCGAAACGTTTGCAGAGCAGACGTAATCTTTCAAGTGTCAAAAACGCTGGCTCTGACAGCGAGAAGCTGTCGGAGCCAGCGTTTTTAGAACCCGATGCAAAAGAGGGATAACACCTTGCTGAAAAATAACAGACCAATCTCGCTTCTGAGCAATATCTACAAATTGTTTTCGAGGATCATTACGAATCGTCTCGCACGTAGTTTTAGTAGTCCAAAAAGGCTTTAGACCCCCTCCATACGCTGCGACAAGTTATACAGAAGACAGAAAAGTCTGTGGACTATGACAAGCCCTTCGCTTCGATCGAGACTTGGGCAGTACTACAGTCTCCAACTGCGCAATATTAACTATAGGTACATCGAGGTGCTGAAGTGTTTATATAAAAACGCCACCATGTCGGTCCGAGTGGAGTAGCAGAGCACGAAAGCTATTCCTAGTGGTCCATATAAGTTGGTTTCAACCAGCCGATCTGGAATTCACTGTGGGAGCCCTATGTTCAGCTGTGGAGGTTCAATCTCATTAACCTGCTTTCAGAACAGGGTAAAAAGTGGCAGGATAATCAGACATTAAAGGTTATGGTGTGATAACAACGAAATGGCTACGTTTATAGGTATATAAATGTACTGCCGTTACATATTTTAAGATTATTATTTGCAAACATATTGGGCTACAAATAATAATAAAGAGGTCAGATTAAAGATCACATAATAATAATAAAGCTGGTATTAGAGATAACATACACATTGTTGGTAACTTAGCTTATAAAATATCTCTAATCTCAGTGTACCTCTTGACATAGGCCACCTCTAATAGTTTCCACTGAGGTGTATCCTGGGTTACTCGCCTCCACCTTGGGCCAGCAGTCATTTTGATGAGGAGGACATCAAAATGACTGCTGGCCCAAAGATCACATACCCGTTACAAAATCAGATGGTCGTGCTTCGACGTAATTTGTACAAAAACAACACCAATTTCCACAAAATTTGTTTTCCCGGAGGATCACCGACTACTGTCTGTACATTTTACGCGAGGGGTGCAGGTCATGTATATTGTAGTGTCTGTGTGAGGCGCAAGAGTGTTAGCGGCAGGTTAAAGATAAAATTTATCTGGACATAATTAAAACATCTACTGCTATAATATTACGTTTTTATTTCAAGTGACGATTATGTCAAGTTTATTTGGTTTGTATACTGATTAATATTTAAATGGTTTTCAGCGCATATTGAAATAACGTAATATTTTACAGAACATCAAGGTGTGGCTAGTAGTGTTTGGACACGACAAGTTATTGAGAAACCGATGTTACAATTTTATTTTGCTGAAAATAGATCAACCCCCTTTACTTAATAATCCTCAGCCTTTGTGTAAAAAGTCTCTTGAAGCCTATATTTACACTAAATAACGTAATAGGTTTACATACAATTATACATTTTTACTGAAATCCATCCGACAGGTTACAGTGCCACTTTTTTGAGAACAACCCATAATGATTATTATCCTAAGTGTTCTTAGCCATGTTTCATGAAAATCTTTTCAGCCATTTTAACAGCATCAGCTCTTTTCTAGTTGCTGCGGGGATCTGACTAATTTTCTTACGTCCGATCGATTCGAAATTTTGTACCGTGTTACTTCAATGATATTGAAAGTTTATGGTAGGTAATGTAACCATGACCTGAACAGCCGTTTGATTGAAGATCATCAGCTCTTTAGTAGTTGATGAGAGGACCTGACCACCTTCCACATCGATTTCAAATTTGGTACCGTGTTATTTCAATGATATTGAAAGTATATGGTAAGGTAATCAACACCTAGGCAGCCGATACAGCGTTTTTGGGCTCTTGTGAATGGTGATTATAAGTGAATGTTAGATAATGACTGAGCCCTTGGGTTGGTTGTGACAAAAATTAAATAAAAATAAAATTTAACTTTTGATTAAGATCAGAAAATCTTTAAAAAAATATATATTCCTTTGGCACTTGAAAAATTTGACAACTCTGCTAACGTCTCAGTAGCTTAGTTGGAAAAGCACTAACCCGGTATGCAATGGTCCAGGGTTCGGGTCCCATCTGATCGGGACCACCAAAATTTTATAATACCTACTTGAGAAAAATCTATTTTCCAAGTAGGTATTATAACATTTTATATTAGCCCGAAATAAAAATATGCACCGTTTGCTTATAATAAATCTCACAGCTGACGAAAAAGTGAACGAAACATTGAATTTACAATTTTTATTATTATTTATACATTATTGATGATATCCATAATTATCATAGACTCTTATGTTTTAGCTTGATACCTATTGGTTTGCATGCTCTGCGTTTGCACTACTTTGTACGGGATAGGACTTGACATTTAAGTTGAAAGACATCAAAAACACTAAAATGTACTGCAAAGTATAGATATGTAACACGGCTGCCTTTAGTTGGGGACATCGGGGAAGAATTCGGGGATGATCATCAGCTGGCAGGCTGGCTTGAAATAATATCTGTGTATCATGTGCATGACCTCACCAAGGAATTTATTGAAAAATACGCATCACACCATTTAATTAAGTGCGCCTAGTAAATTAATAAGAGCAATGTTTCCTTTTAAAATATATCAGGCGTTTGTGTTTTAAATTAAGAAATCATAAAATATTCATATTTTTTATATTTATACTAAATTTTAAGAAGGGGGCGTTCTGCGGAATTGCAATACAAACATTTTCATGTGAGAATCATTGTTTAATTCGTAAAATTGATAAAGTAATCGAAAAAAAATGATTTTAGAAGTTATTACCTTTCATGTGTATTTTTTTTATTTTAAAGCCTATTTTTTCTAAATTTCAACAAGGCGGCGACCTAGATCCAGGATCAGGCTAGCCTACAAAGGTGGTTTTAATGTATTTAATCAATTCAGCGTCTAGAAAAAGTGATATAAAAATACCTTAATTTTCACAATTTCGTGCAATACACTCTTAAAACAAAAACGGTGCATCTTACAAAGTTTCGTAAAACGTCTAGAATTCTAGAATTGAACCTATTTCTCGTGTTGGTTATTTTAGAATGCAATCTCAGCGCTAGGACGGTATTAAAAACTTTACAGCTTGTAGTAAATGGCGTTGGAACTCGTGCTGTGGTTTTTATGTAGGTGTAAAAAGCTTTGATGCTATTTTTTTTATAATTCAAACTTGTTTGTAAAATTTTATAATGAAAAAATGCAACCCTACCGAGTTTAAGCTCGTCATTAGTCTGTTTGCAATTGTGCTTCCAGCCTTGAAAACTTCTATCTTTACATTTCTTTCTAGTTATTTTCTTGGAAATAAACGCTTGTTTTATTATTATTAGTTTATTTATTTAAACAATAGACATTGTATTTAAATCAGTATTTTATTACGAAGTAATACCTAACTCAGTGCGCATTGTACTCTATTTTACGTATATAGTTTTTTTGTAATGTAGGTTTTATCTATCACTTATTTTCTTACTTTTGAGTCAAAATTGGTTAATTGCCACACACTTATCAATAAAACAGGTAATAAATGATTAAAGTAGAGTATCAAAACTAATTCATATACCGATTAAAAAGTTAATTTATTTCATAGTTCAATCACAATTTGTTATATTTTTTTAAGACAACCTGAAAACGAAAAACCTCACAAGGAAATATATAGAGTCGAAAATTTAGGTCAAATATTCGGAATCATCAAATATTCATAAATCGAGATCCCAAAAAAAAAAACTGTTTACGATAGCTATTGTCATGTTCATTATATTCTTAGACACAAAAAAAACACAATTAAAATTGACATCATTTTTATGAACGCGGAAATTATATAGACTATACTTACTCGTATAATATACATAAAACAGAGTGAGGTTACATAAATTGGTACTTTTACCAACGCGTTGGTTTAATTAACATGTGACCTCCCATTTCAACGTGAAGATAAACAGTAACCAACTTTAAAACATCCCAATGGATGCAGTCTGTAACTTAAATGATTCTTTTATTTTTTTTAATGATATCAGTAGGACAAATTATTGGGTCCTAACAGGTCTGCCATCTAAGGTTGAATTTCGCAACGCAACCAGTAGGCAGACCAGTTTTTGGGCACAACGTACATTTTCTTATGCGAAAATCCAAAGGCATAATAATTAACGCCTCGTCCGCAAGGAATCTAATTAATATGTCAACGCTGAAGGTACGAAAATTAATGAACAGAGGTGAAATAGACCCTTGTCTAAACGCAAAAGAAAAAATATGCTTGGCAGCTAAGGAAAATGTCTGAAAATCTTAAGATAATAGCATGTCTGGTCAACGCCATATATCGTAGGATTAGTACATATTAAAAACGAATAGATGTCACTACAAGGCTCATTAGGATTGGGCTTGATATCAATAAACGATAACTCTTGATAAAAACGTTATCAAAACACTTTTTTAACACTTTTGTTTTTTTAAAATGAAATGTTAATAGAATTTTTACATTTATTTCAAAACAAATCATTTTAACTAAAATTTAAAACAATTTCGGTATAATGCCATCTACCGGTTTTAACTTAAACTATCTTTTATGGAAACGCAACGTCAGCTATTGGATTGAAAAAAACTAAACACGGCATTTATGTTGATTATAGAGGTAAAATGCATTTCGTATTATTTTATCAAATAATTTGAAAAAATAAATAAAGGAAAACCAAATTTTAAAATGTAAGTATATATTTTAAATGAGTAATTATATACACTCTGGTAATTAACGGTCCAAAGCAAGAAGCTTCAAAATAATGTAGCTTTTCGACAACTGTCAAATATTTGTTTGTAGGGCTACCAGTGTGAGTATTGTAGTTTTATAATATAGGGATTTGTTTTAATATTTGGGAAGTGATTTTAAAAATCAATTTTTAGGAGAAAAATATGGATTACTAATGTTTAGCCAAAAACGTTTCCCAAAATATCACAACCCAATTCATCATTTTACACAAATTTTCATTTGGCAAAATAACATTTGTCAAAACAACTCAGTGCAATTTTTTAGTTAGCAAATCTTTTTTTGGTATATTATTGTTTAACAAATAATTATTTGTCATGTTTCATTTAATCAAATGTTTCATTTGGCACAACTTTTTTTTTGCAAAATATTGCATGGCATACGATTTACAAGCTTACTCTCTAACTTTGAAAATATCATGCTGCATTGACGTTTGTTTTACATAAGGTAAAAAAATAGTTAAAATGGCTAAAATGGCTTTAAGCGATTTTTCTTTGATCCCAAAAGCAATAATTTTTGGAATAAATTCTTAAGGTTAATCTAAAAAAAGACAATTTAGTAACCCTGTTCTATTTTTTTTTATCAACTTTGATAAACAATGAAATTTATTTAAAGGCATTTGTGTGTCACGCACGTCCAAAGGACCCGTGTTATGTATTGTCAAGTATCGATGCCCAAAGTGCTAAGAATTCGGGCTTATATTCCATGGGCGTGACTTCGAATCTTAGTCGGCGACAATATTTTTTCGAAATCCAGACTTGTATTAAAATTGTTTATTCACATTTAAAACCATTTTTAATAACTAAACTCAGTACTGAACTTTTTTTTTACATAATATTCACAAAATAAATAACAAATAGAAAATGGGTCCCAGCTCGCCGTCATCAATTTTCATAAAAATTAGGATCATACTCTAGTGAAATCAGCAACCGACTAAAATTAAGATAAATATAGTAATTAATATCTTTAAAAAGTTATGGATGCGCACAAAAAGTTATTCAAGATAATATATCAACTTGAAAAAAAAGTCCGCATCATGTGGGATCCGAACCCATATCTCATTGAAACTACGAGCGAGTGCCTTTTCAACTAAGCTACGAGGACGTTAGAACGATTTTCGAAATTTGTCAAGTGTTAGTTTATATTTTTTGACAGTGTGCAAACAATTGTAAACCTTATGGTGGTTTGGCATTCTCTGACGGACCGAAACAGAAATTAATGTAAATAAATGTTCTATTTTGACGTAGTATAATTCTTTCTCTATGGTTCTATGAATTATGGGCAAGTTATCTATCATTGCGCAGATAGTGGCATCTAGTCAGAGAGGGAAACAAACGATGGCGTAGTTATATTTTAGTTCCATTTACTCACCACCTTCGCTGTCTTTCGCGCGAGTTAAGGTGGAAATTTTCAAAGTACCGAGACTGTCCCTCTGTTTTACGTAGTATTATTCTTTCTCTATGATAATAGTAATTAAGTCACGTTCACTACACGCAAAATTAAATTTCTTCAGTCACGCAATGATCTATAAATACTTTACCCCACTCAGTTAAAGAAATTTCCTCTACCTAAAGGTTGACTGGAAGAGATTGTTTATTATCATGTTTGTAGATCTTGTTTTATCATGTTCAAAATGTATAGATTTCTTAATAAAACTATTGATTGTGTGTTTTCAACAAATTTTATTTATAAAAGATTACTTTTTGAACTTTGAAATGTTGGCATCGTTCACACTAATTTCTAGCTAAAAATTTCTAGTTTATAATATGACGACTAGATAATGGATAGACAGATAATACATTACCTTGACATAGGTTTCTCATGTGCAAATATTCGTGCTCATCAAACTAACACACACTTACGGGATTAGAACCCGCAACCACTGGTAAATAGGATTGCGAATTGAACTAGGTCATCGATGATGTTATATAAGGTCCGATTTACTAGTGTACATCTTGTTAACCTGTGACTATATAGGAGAAAAGCAATCGTAAAAACCAACTTTCAAATGTCTATCATAAAAACTAAAAAAGTTAAAAATACAAATATAAAATAACAACATCTACTTCATATTGCATAAACTCGTCCTATCTTCAACTCTTTCTCGCTCTTTACAAGGGGAAGGAATAAGACGGATAATCAGATGGTTAAACGTACCAAAGATAGGCCGAATTTATGCCCCAGTGACTTCCAGATTGGCCGGTTGGAAGCGGCCTGCATCCAGCGGCTTCCTGCAACCTTTACCAGGTTTTCTGTTTGCCCTGATGCCCCACCATGTTTACGTTTTGAACCTACATTAGGTTGTAATTGGGGCAAAGATAATATAATCTGTTTAGAATGGAAAAGATCAGCAGAGAAAGATACTAACACTTTCCGGGACACATCACGCATAATAATATATTCGTGACAACAATGAAACTTTTATTGTGTCTAGGCGTTGTGTTCCGGAAAGTATTAAGATTACAATAATGAATAAACAGATAGACCGTCCAAAAACATTTAATAAACCTTGGTATTAATGCATTTTCTCTTACTCTAGCTCTGTACAAAACAAAGTTACTTTCCTGAAAGCTTACCTAATGCCGCAAATTTGCGGTGGAGCACTCTGCAAAACTGAAACCATCTGTCAAAGCTGCTTTGTAACATAAGGTATTACTTAGCACAGCGTTTGGACATCCATTGCAGCAAGTTTCGTTCCGAATTTACTCCCTACGAAATTCGTCGATTTCCTATTTGAACGTTCCAGTCTAAAATCTGCAAAATTCTACGTACTGAACTGGTTAAAACTGTAGTCAACAGCTCAACTAATATACTTTGACGACCTCCTAAAGCTAGAACGCCGGAATTGGCGTCGCCATCTCTGAGATCTCGGGTTCGATTCCCTGTCGCCTCAATGTAGAAAACAAACTTTTCTATATTGTCTCGGGTCTGGGTGTTGTGGTAATATCATTGTTTCTGATTTCTATACCACTTACAAGCTTTACCTACTTACCTTATGATCAGAATAATGTATGTAATTTTGACTAAAAAATATTTTAAAGTCTGTATCACAAATAGAACCAAAAAAAAATTTTTATAATTAAATTATTAATGGTAAATCCTAATTATGTTTTTTTACACGTCTATTTTTTCCCCTTTGACTGTTTCGGGGCAATATTATGGACTTTTTTATGGGTAACTGAAAAAAAAAGAAACCCTTAGGGCGTATTCACACCGCGTCATTTTCCGAAACAGATGATGCGAGTCTACGGTGCCCTAAATGCCCATAACGACATGTGCTAAGGTTTTTAGCTTTCATAGTGCCTATACGTAAAAACGTAAAGCGCATGAGACCCTTAAGGTTCACTCTTTATGGTTTCCATCAAGACCGTTTTTCACATATTTATATCTATTATGCTAAAGTTACCTACTACCAATTATTTCTGTTTTAGTCTAATAACATTATATTTCAATAATGGCTTCTATTATTAAGTAATTATCCTGAAGGTTCCTGGAAATCGCTCTTTGTTTTTAATTGTGTACCTACCCTTAGATTTGAATGATTACTTAAAGTATGTAAAGTCTATTCATGACAGTATTAAAAGAGATATTATGACGATATTATGTCAACACCTATCCGAATAAGGTTTCGCTTTTAAACCTAAGGCAAACCTAATAAGTACGGGTTTACGAGCTCAAATAAAGGCTGACAGTGAAATTAATGTGTGCGAATAAAAGTTATTTTTTGCTTTTTTATTTAGTATCCACTGATAAGAATGAATAATTGATATCATTTTTCAATCCTACGTGGAAATATGTAATGTGTTTATATACCCATATGTAAGCATGTTTATACTATAGTATTACATATGGGCATTCCCTAATAAAATATTTCTTCGCTTCTTCTTTCTTTCTTTCTTCGCTCGCGTTAGATTGCTTACTTAGTTAAAGGATTTACGTAGCGATCTTGGTGCTCCATACAAACTTTGAACCCCCGTTTTACATCTTGAAAAGGTGATTACGTTTTTACGCACTCGTAGAAGACTTTCGTTCTCAGACTTGGAGCTCCTATCTTGGAGTTAAATCTTAACAATGCATTGGTCTACGAACCTTAGCAAAACCAGGATAATGTTACTCTGCGATTGATAGATAACAGAGCTGCTCTCGAGGTTATACGAGAGTTGTTTACCTCGGACGATGTGTTATTTTTACGTGCTATTTATTTGTATGTATCGGCGCAATAGTTGACACAATTTGATTGCGCAACGATAGAATTGTATGCTGTTCCGAACAGTTGTGTGTAAACAAAATATTGTGTAACTATTTGTCCCCAAGTTTGGGTTAACTATTTAGTAAAAAATTGCTAGGGCTATAGTACCTCTATGGACGTTATATAAATAATAATACGTTAGTTTAAAATTATGCTATCGTGTATTTATTTAAAGTGTCACTTATAGCTCTTGATATTTGACAACTTTCACTAAAAAAGTAGCATCGAAATCGAATACATCATTTCTTAAACTTTCGCGTTGCATTATAACTAAAACTTATAATTACGGGTCTAAACGCGACGTACTATAGTATGTAGTAGTATTGATACTACTTACATTCCTCGACGTTTCGACCGTGATGCTACGGTCGTGGCCACGACGTCGTACGACGTATAGTACGTCGCGTTTAGACCCGTTATTATAAGTTTTAATCGAATACATCATTTTTTTCATTTAACATCTCGTAACGATCTTGGTATATAGAATCTAGATGATTTGCATTTCGGATTAGGAACCTACCTGTAAAGGTGGTCGCACATCTATTAAAACTCTTTCTTTGTAGGTATTGAATTGTTTGTATGAAATCTTAGGGAACCCCGCTCACCTAGACGTGCGCAGCGCGCGCATCGGCTGTGAAGACTGCAATGTTTGGAGGTACAGTGTTGATGTACGTGGCCACCTTAAGGCTGTTGCGGTTTTGAATCCCGCAGGTGGGAAATGTTTTGATACAAAACAAGCGAGAAATGCAAACGTGGGATAGTTTTACCAGTCAGTCAATAGATGGTGCTTGAAAAGAGTTCGCTACAACACATTACATATTCCTCGTACAGCTCTGGTGGAAAGGGTCACACAATTTCACGTTCTTGATAAACATTTTCGCACCACACTTTCCTGGCACACCTCTGGTGGATGTCCAGTCTTAATGTTGTAAAAAAAAGTAAGGAAGATCTACGATTTCTTGCGCAATTATAAAGTTGGGATAGTGAATGTTTTTCTTTAAGCTAATATTCAAAAACTTTTACAAAAGGCGAATGAAATCTTAACATGACCAGTCAGGTGATAACGTTTTTACGCAAGACTTCATTTTCCTTTTGTTTTCATAATCATACAAGTACAGCAACTAGCATTTATAATTTTTTTTTTGGTACACTCACGTAAATTAGGCTAATTTATTCATGTTTAAGCTCTCTTATTAAATGCATTGTAACTGTTATTTACTCATCCGTCAGAGGGCAACTATGCGAACCAAACTTGTCAATGGAATGTTATTGGCTTTCCGTACTTTCATTGGTTCGTACATAACATGATCAATATGAGTCGCAGTCATTGACCCTCAATGACCGTGTGTATATGTCGCAGTCAGATTGTATAATTCACCGTATCACAAACCATCTAGCTGTTTTACAAAACGAAGGCGTTTTGCAATACGGCGGTATGACATTACGATGTGTTCTCCGATATGACGTCTCACGTTTAACCGCATTCCTGTCCGATGCCATTTTTGCTGTTATAACTGGCAGCGCCGCCAACCAAAACGGCGGCTTAGTGACACGATGATTTACAAAACGCCTAGACGTATTGAATAACGTGTAATCTCGTATTCAATGCGGCGGACTTTCATTCAGTCGTTATGCAATCCGCCGTATCGTCGATCCGCCGTATTGCAAAACGCTTTTTGTAAAACAGCTAGTTGCTTTGTAATACGGCAAGTTATGTCAACCGACTGCAACATATATACTATGAATCGGGTACGAAATGGGACGAACCCAACATTACCCGTTTTTCCTAGCTATATATTTTTCGAGTTACTTTTATTTTATGTGATTTAGAAAAACGCGGTTATTTGTTTGGGTCGCGTTCAAGAGCCTCTGATAATATTTTGAAATATGAATCGGAGAAAAAAGAAGGGAAGTAAAAACTTTAAAATGAAAGACAGATGACGAAAGATATGGTAAGACTTTGATCATACATGTAGTAAGTTAAGGAAAGTAGGTAAGTAGACTCATTTGACGATGTAAATAATGCACTCTCGCAAGTATTGCATTGGTTCACCCACAATAATCTTATGCTCAATGCAAATAAAACAAAGTGCATCAAATTCACAATGCCCAACGTAAAACTTGTCTCGACACATATAACTGTAAAAGATGAACAAGTTAATACATCTAGTTCCACTACATTTTTAGGAATTACTTTAGATTCCCGTTTGCAATGGGGTGCGCATATCGAGACTCGAGTCGGGAAGACTTAGCTCTGCTGCTTATGCCGTGAGAAAGATAAGACAACTGACTGATGTTGACACGGCAAGATTAGTGTATTTAAGCTATTTTCATAGTATAATGTCATATGGAATATTGTTATGGGCCTCAGCAGCAGACATTAAATCTATATTTGTACTGCAAAAGAGAGCTTTACGGGCAATTTACGGCCTTGGACCCTGAGAATCCTTAAAAGAACTGTTTAAAGAAATTAATATACTAACAGTAGCATCCCAATTTATTTATGAAAATATAATGTGGATATACATTATATTTTCATAAATAAATTGCAAAAACTGTCCTTATTCCTTAAGAAAAGTGACATTCATAATCTTAACACCCGGAATAAGAATAAACTTGCCGTTCCCAATTTCAGACTGCATAAAGTGGGTAATTCGTTTATGGGAAAATGTATTCGCTTTATTAATAAATTACCAGCGTCTATTGTAGAACTGCCCCTGTTAAAATTTAAATCGCATATTAAAACAACTTTAATGAAAAAAGTATATTATACTATAAATGATTACCTATATAAATGATAAACATATTTGGAAATAAATACTGCCCTGCTCGCACAGGTAGATTTATCTTGTAATGTAAACTATATACTATTTAAAAAGAGGCTGACAATAGTGACCGAGTTTCTTGCGCTACTTCTTCTCGGCGCTAGCCCAAAAGTGTCCCAAAGTAGTGGTAGGAAAAAAAAATATTGGGACGTGTAAAAGCGCTTAGTTTAAGCCTATTTACAGAAATAAATTGGTTTTTATTGGTCGTGTCGCAATAAGTCAAGAGGCATTGAATCGAAAAAAATTGAAACCGAGAAGAGAATTTTTATAACATGTATAATAAGAATAACCCCTTTTCATTATAGTTGTCCTCCGCCTGAAGGTTGTCTGGAAGAGATCGCTTTTTAGCGATAATACCACCTAAATTGTACATCTTTCTGTATATATCAACTGTAACTTTTTTTATTTAGTGTGCAATAAAGAGTATCTATCTAAGAATATATTTTAGAAAGAAAAATACAATAAATTAATTACAATTATGAATTCTAAATACCTAACTAAAAGTCATAATAAAAAAAAAACAAATAAATTATAACAATGTCAATCCCGGAGGGGAAAAAAAAATTAGAAAGAAAAATAAGATAAACTTATTAATTTCTTACGAATAGCCCGTCAAGTTCGTGCGCCTATGGTTATGACTTAAAAAATAAAAGACGCAGTAGGATTAATAATTAGTCGAACAAAAAGGCCACTGATATTTAATAATGTAACAAATCTTTTGGTACTTTCAAAACGCGAGTCGTCTTTTGATTAGCACGATTGGAGTCGGGCGCTGGCTTGACCTAACAAAATCAGGACAGGCCGGATTTGTATTTATTTGATCGGACATGACTCATCAAAAGCCGGATATGTTAGTCAATCAGTGGTCTCCAGCCCCTTTAGCATGTGCAACAAAACACGATATGATATAGCGATTTATCGCATATTTTTTGTCAAAATATGAACTTTTATCAAAAAAGCGAGCATAACCGTGACGTCGCCGGCACGGACATGCTTACTGTTTCAATAAAAGTTCAAGGTGGCGGCTATGTTATCATATTTTTAAAGTAAATAGGCCATAAATCGCTATATCATATCGTGTTTTGTTGATCGTGCTAGAGGGGCTGGTAACCCTATGCGCGATATTTATGCGAGCGATAGACGTTGATGATGACGAAGTACGCTAGGTATAACGTAAGAGTGCAGATTGCAGTAAGGAAGTTAGGCACTTTTCTCCTTACTAATACATAGTACCTTGGTAATACCTATCGAACCTACAGCCCACATGAGTACGACGACCAGCTATATCTGAAATTTTACCAATCTAGTTTTACCAAAATAGTATAAAAGTAATTTCAAAACTCAGAGGCCTAACCAAAAACTTTACGAAGGCAAGGATTGTGTACGCCAAATTCTTACAGAAAAAACAAAACTAAAGACAATAGTCGACTTGTTCGTCAACTCGCGCGCCTTAAACTCGCGATTGTGCGACGGTTATTACAACCTATTTTTTTTGTCTACTTTGTTTTAAAAGTTACCAAAGTCCCCGATAATTTTCCACGCGTTCACAGCTTCAAATCGTCATGATTGTTTCAGAGCCTCGTCTTCCAAGTGATGACCCATCCGAAGGTGCCGGAATTCCAGCAGTGTGTCTCGTTTGAAGCGTTCGCGAACCAGCGCCAGGAGCTGGTATACAATGTCTTCTGCCTCTGTGCGATGTACTTCCTCCCACTGATGGTCATCACGGTCTGCTACGCTTGCATATTCTACGAGATATCCAAGAACTCCAAGGAAAACTCTGGTGAGTTCTTTTGAATAAACGAAACGACCTGAAGCCCAATTCCCGTACTTTATAAGTAGTAATAATACGGTGTCGATCCTGTCCCACTATAACATCAACCTCCCAAACGGTATTCTCGTAGACTCATGGATTTAGTAGCTAAATCCATGCGTACACTAAAATTATCACGTCAAATTGAGAAATAGTGAGCATATTAATATGATTGAGAGTGGAAAATGGCCAAATAGTATTCTACTAATTATAAGCTAGCTTTATTTGTCAAAATTGACACTAACTAGTTTTGTCAAAACCGTATTACAGTCCTCTCATGATCCGAATACTGTTTTTTGGTAAAATGGCATCATATTAAAATCCTCTGATGTTCCCAATGAATTACGGGAATTGGCCTTCTGGTCAAGGTTGCAGAAAGCTAGATGCAGGTCGCTTCTAACCGGCCAATCTGGGAGTCATTGGGAAAGGCCTTTGTTCATCAGTGGACGTCCTATGATTGTTAAACTGATGATGATGAAGTAAACAAATAACCTTAGTTTTAGCTAATTAGAATTATTTGTTTAACAAGTCCCATCCCATACATTATTTTCAAAACTTTTAGAAATCATGATTTGGCTTCAGGAGTAAACAATAGATAAAACGACAAAATAAGAACAAACGACGCTCGTAATATACCTATGATTTATCTGTGTAATGTTTTTATTTCTTTGATTCAGAACAGTCGTATAATATAAAAGCAAACTCACATGGAAGATAAAAAGAAACTGAATTATTTACGCTTTGAGAAGATTGTAAATGTACAGGTCACATCTTTTGTTATAAAAGTAATATAAAAGTTTTCTAAATAGAAAACAAGACCATAATTTTTCCTTCGGTAAGAGTTGTAGGTACTACAATTTATTCAGTGAGTGTACAGAAAAATATAGTTATTAATGGATACAATCCTCGGCATGGATATTGAGCGCTAGGGCAAAGAGTGTAGATCGCTCTGCGCATCTTAAGCTGGGTCCAAATATGTTCTTTTGTCCGTACCGTACCTTCGTTCTGTATCAGCGTTGCGTTGCAAGATCGCTAGTGTGGACGCCCGTTCGGTACGGTAAGGACAAAAGAAAATATCTGGACCTAGCTTTACGAGACGATCATCGTATCAGAGACGCGTATACGCGGAGCTAACAACCAATCTCTGCATCACATAATGGTAATGGTCTTCTGCGCATCTTTCGCCCAAATGAAATACTCAACATCCGTGCTGCTAGTTGTATCAGAAGTTAGGCTTAGTTGGCCTTTACAATGCGCGCTAGAGCATCGTACTCATAGACATCGCTCACGTCCACAACATCACGGAACACCATAAAACGCCTGGAAGTGTTCCGAGTTCGTAAGCTATGTGTTTGGTTCCTTCGGTGGTGTAGATGTTGTTAAATTAAAAAGCGGACTGTATGATAAAAAGGTTTTATATACTATCCAAGACAAATAATTACAGCAACAATACAGTTACTGCACACTTGGACGATAATGAAGCGAGTGTTCGAACGAGCATCGGAGCTCGCTGTCATTCGCCGCCGCGCCGTTCGCTTATTCATCGTTCCGCACCATTATTACCAATCAGCAATAATCGCGCAGTCATCGCCCGATTGATGCTTAGTGTCGAAATCTACTGGCAGCACTGATAGTAGATTGGTTTGCATTGCTTTTGCAAGATACGTTATAAGGGTGCCGCTCTGTGGTAATATGCCCGTGCGTGGATACTAATATACGTCTATGTGGCATTGTATAAAGCATATCTTCTAAAACTTTGTATATCTCTGATGTTAGCATAGGCAATCGGCGTTTTTACGACTTTTGCAAGAATAATTCAGCAACTGGATACTTTACGATCATAACATAGGCAGTCATAATCAGTTATTGTTAGGTTTAGATCATCCAAGTATGTTATGGAATCTACAAAAAACGGTATTATGTAAGTGTCAAACGTGACGTGAATATAATGTAAACTAAGTGTGTCTAAGTGTGTGTGTCGATAACAAACCCTAAAAATACGGTGGAACCCCCGATGTGTCGGATTAAACTCGCTCTTGGCCAGTTTTTTTACCTGTAAATCGTTTTTTTTTGTATTCTTACTTGATTATTATAACCACACCAATAATCTAGGACGACGACCGACTGGAGTAGTGGGTGCGCTCCGGCCAATAAAGCCAGGAGGTTGCAGGTTCAAATCTCGCAAGGGGCAAATGTTTGTGTGATAAGCACGAGAATTTGCTCCTTAGTTATGGATGTCAATAAACGTATTTTGGTATGTTTATCCGTTATCTATTTCGCCATAATACAAGCTTAGGGGAAGATAATTGGTGCTGTTTATGCAGGGGCTTGGGTATGAGGTGCATAGGTAATTAGGCAGTGCCTACCTGGTACATGAAAAGATGTAGGCAATAGGTTTGAATGTTTGACATTGATGAAAAATACAGATTTCTATCAATAAAACACTTAAGTATCTACTGCCTACCTCAAAATAATACCAAAGCCCGCCACTGTGTGTATGTAAAAAAAATAATTAAAAAAAATAAAACCAAACGAAAAAAAGCCTGTACTATGGTTATTATGGCTCAACATACTTAAATACTTTTCAAAAGACATATATCTCAGGTACCATGCTCGTGCACATCATACAAACATTCGCCCCTTACAGGATTCGAATCCGATGCTTGGCTTTGAGTTCAGAGCGCAATAAATCTCAAGTGAATTGTTCGATCCGAATCACAGATCAGATTTGACCTGAAGGACACTTATCTTAGGCAGAAACTTTTCGAATTATTTCCGACTTTACAAAAATCGGCGTTTAATAAAGGAGCTAATTTATTTAGAGATTCCACATTATTGTTCTTATTTAAGTGCAGAAGTTTGTTCCAATCTCGACTTCAGACTGTGTTGTTCCACAGAAGTACAGAAAAAGTTCTGGAATATTTAAAACAGCTGCAGTATCCTTGACCAAGATTCATTTGATGAAGCCCTAACTAAAACTTTAACGAAAGTAGAAAGCTACTTCTAAGTTTGTTCTTCTAATTATTAAGCCACGAAGTCAGAATTCAGAGTTAATCTCAAAGGCTGGTCTTTAATGAATAAGTTTTTTATATTTAGTCACCATCTGGAGTCTCAAATAGAGCGTAAAAAGTGAATCAAAGTAAAAACTTTATAAAAAAAACCAAGTGAGTATTTTTGTTTATTCAGTAGAAAAGGCAATAAGACATACGCTAATATACAAGTTATGTACAAAGACTTATTGCTAAACATCGTTTAAATATCGCAAGAATGCTGATATTAGCATTTCTGCGATAAACGACGCAACGTATGTGGATAAAAAATTATCATGTTAGAAAAATAAGTAACCAAGGAAACTTTAATACCTAAAGCTATTGATAAATTACAGTTAAATGATTTTTAGGGTTCCGTACCCAACAGGGTAAAACGAGATCCTATTACTAAGACTTCGCTGTCCATCTGTCTGTCACCAGGCTGTATCTCATGAACCGTGATAGTTAGACAGTTGAAATTTTCAGAGAGGATGAATGATGAAAAAAAAAACCAGAATTAAATAAATATTTAAGGGGGCTCCCATACAGCAAATGTTTTTCTTTTTTGCTAATTTTTATAGATAATGGTGCGGAACCCTTCGTGCGCGAGTCTACCACGCACTTGGCCACTTTTTTCAATCTATGGACGAATACGTCATTATTATTATTATTATTATTTCTGTTGCCACTATAACTACAAATACTAAAAAACGGAATACAATGAATATTTAAGGGGGTTCCCATGCAACAAACGTAATTTTTTTTGCCGTTTTTATAGATAATGGTACGGAACCCTTGCGCGAGTCCGACTCGCACTTGGCCGGGTTTTGTATGTTATAGACGGTGCTTTTTGCCAAAAAAACTTTTTTATTCAGTCAGTTGTAATGTACATTAAAAAGATTCTAAGTGCGTGCTCAGAATATTTTAAAGGTAGATACTATGGGTATTTTTTTCTGAAATTCAAACTTTTGAGCGATATCACCGCCAAAGCGAGTGAAATGTGAAAAATATGTTAAAATATTCTACTTGCTGAGAGAAGTTTGTCATTTGATTGAATAAGTAAATGTTAGGACCTTTTTCCTAAACTTGTTGTTTTCGTTGTGTTTGCCCATCTCTAAGTAGGTACTTGCTTGGAGAAAATATGAAATAGTAATATCGTTTACTTCGTGTCTTATGTACGAAAATGTTCGACAAATACAGTTCAAAATCATGGATGTACTTAATAAGTACTCAATGCAATGTGTACAAATTGTTATTGTTAAGTGTAATGTTGCTCGTAGCTCAGTGGCGGCAGCGCTTTGGTATCGATTACTATAGTTAAGCAACCAATACCGCGGTTGTGAGTGGATGGGTGACCATTCCGACTATATTTACGGACATTTATCACGAGTATCTCCGTGCTTCGGAAGGCACGTTAAAAGTTGGTCACGGCTAATATCGCATGATATTGGTCGTGAAACCTAGTCAGAGGCCTTAAGGCGGCTTGATAACATCTGACAGTAAGGTTTAGTCACTGGCATTACAACACCCCTCCACCAATCTGCACCGGGCCCGCGTGGTGGAGTATGGCCCAAACCACCTCATAGTTGAGGTGAGGCCTGTGCCCTGCAGTGGGACGTATATAAGCATACTTTACTAAGTGTAATGTTAAATTTTACATTTGAAGGGATACATCGGACCTTAGTAGACTTAAGACTGGGGATAGAGTATTTTTGACCTACTTAGGCTACACAATTAAATAAACATCGATGACCTTACTACAAAAAAAATAGACTAGGTTTAAACACTGTCTAAAGTTAGTCAACCAATTGAAAATGTTGGTAATGGTACGTCTGTCTGTCTGTCCCGAATGTCTGATACGAGGATACGAGATAGACTAGGTTTGAAAGGTGTCTTAAGGATAACCAACCAATTTAAAATGTATCAACACTGTATAAACCACAGGACAGAGCGGAGCGTAGCGAGTCTTACTTGTTCTGTGGTTTAAACCTAGTCTTATCTTTTTTGTAATAAGGCCATACGTTTTTACGTTCTACAGCGACAATGCAACTGACATTATCTCGTCACTGCCGATAGGCAGTATTCGGCATCCGCGACTGTCAGTACTCCTAGTTTACTTAAATTTCTTGTTGAGGCGTACACTTGTGTGAATGCATTATTTAGACCGTTTGAAGGTAGCTTCTTTACTGTATAGATGATATACATTCTGTCAAAAAAGTTTTGAGAATTGATGATTTGTTTATGGTTCCAAATTCAAAATTATATATTTTTTGTTGTTGTTATATTGACACAACTGTTTTCCATTTTGGCGCGGAGTTTGAGTTACATCTGATAATTAGATTAAATACAGTATTGTTTTTAGTTATACCATATCTAGTGTGTATTGCGAATTTCATAATGGACAAAAACATCGAACAAAGAGTTTGTCTCAAATTTCGCATCGCCAATGGGATTTCGTGTTCGGAGTCTCTGAAAATGTTATAGAAGGCTTACGGTGAATTGACTTTATCTAAAACACGTGTTTATGAGTGGTACAAAGCGTTTAAAAGCGGTCGAGATGTGATGGAAGATTTGCCTCGCTCTGGTAGGCCATTAACGTCTGCTACTGAAGATAACATCGCAAAAGTGAAGGAAATAGTGACTGAAAATCCTCATTTATGTTTAAGAAAACTAGCCGTCGAACTTTCTGTGTCACACGAGTCGATTCGTACCATTTTTAATAATCAATTGGGTATAAAACATGTTGCCGCTCGGCTAGTCCCAAAAGACCAGCCACCTAACCATGAACTCTTAAAACAATCTCAAAGTTGTCAAATCTGTCAATTTTGGTACGTCATTTTATACAAAATTTGACAGAAATGATAATGTTTGACAGATTTGTGATTGTTTTAACAGTTCATGGTTAGGGCCCTGAATTATCTCCAAAAACTCAAGCGCAAAAGAGTCGCTGAGGACATGCTAGAACGAGTCAATTCCGACCCAACATTCATGAAACGCATTGTTACTGGTGACAAGACGTGGGCTTACGAGTTTGACATGCAAACTAGTCAGTCAACCAGCAAGCTTCGGAGTGGCGCCTTCTAACTGAACCGAAACAGAAGAAACCGCGCCAAACTCGATCGAAAGTCAAAGTCATGTTGACTGTTTTCTTCGACTGTCGCGGTGTTGTCCACTCAGAATTCTTGCCAGAAGGTCAAACGATAAGAAAAGCGTATTATTTAAGCGTTATGCGGCGTTTAAAAGAGCAAATTAAACGAAAAAGGCCAGATTTGTGGAATGAAAATTCTTGGATTTTGCACCACGATAATACGAATTTTTTACCAAATACTCAACAAAAACCATCGAGCAGCCACCTTTTTCAGCAGATATGGCTCCAGTCGCCTTCTTTCTTTTTCCTAAACTCAAATTACCACTTCGTGGCATCCGGTTTCATTCGGTAGAAGACATAAAGGAGAATTCGCGGCGAGAACTGAACTCGATTCCGGAAAAGCGTTTAAAAAATGTTTTGATGAATGGATTATTCGTTGGCGTAAGTGCATCGCTTCTGAAGGAGCATACGTACTTTGAAGGTGATAAAATAAATAAAGATGAATAACTAACATTTTGTGTATTATTATTTTTTTCCCGGTACTTTCTTGACAGAGTAGTATATAGATAGATAGAGTAGTATATGTGTACTGTGGTCCTACACTACTTTTGCCAAGGCGTGGTCTCCACTCGAGAACCCGTTTACTCATATTTCATTATGTTAGTCAATAACATATTATTGTTAGTAGACAAAAACAATCTTAATCTATTTTTAAAGTACCTTAAATAATAAATCGAAGTCATAGAAAACTTGTTAACAATGTATATTAAAATAATAAAATGATCAATTTTCGCCACTAGTAAGCTCTCGTCAAAATAGATAAACTTGAAATGAGATTTCATTCAATTTAGGATTCCTAAAGTTAACTAAACTTAAGTAAGATTGAATTTAACAGACGTAAATTATTTATAGTTTGTTAAATTTTAAGTGTTCGTCTGAAATTCTAAGACTACGAAGTACTGAACACTAATCACACTTATTGACGATAAGTACTACCACTTCATATCAAAAACAGAGGCAAAATTGTACTGCTTACGCGAGTTTTAGATCGAATTCAAATTTGTGTTTTTCACAAATAAATCAAAATAAAATCTTAATAAATAATAAAGGTAATTTCTTCTTCTCTGTCGTTTCGCTCCTGGCAGAGCGGTCGTGGTCACGTTGAGGCGTCCTTGTTAGTGGTGGAGGCGGACACAGCTCTCTTCACGATCTCCCGCCACCTCTCTCGGTTTGCAGTCTGGCGCAGTCAGACACGCGGCCTCCCACTGCGGACTTTACTTGGTCAGCCCAGCGCATCGGTGACCTGCCGCGCGATCTGGTTCCCTCCACTTTTCCCTGCACAACCAGCCGCTCAATGGAGTCGTTATCACGTCTTGATATATGGCCAAAGTACTGCAGTATGCGCGATTGTACTAAGGACGACAGACGCTGTGTGATTTTCAGCTCTCGGAGGATGGACACGTTGGTACGGAATTCCGTCCATGATATTCCGAGCATCCTCCTCCAGCACCACATTTCCAGAGCATCTATTTTCCCTTTTTCCAACTCGCGCACTGTCCACGTCTCTGCCGCGTAAAGAAAGATGGGGAATACCAATGTTCGAACGAGCCTTACTTTGGTGGTTTTTGTGAAATGAAATGAACCGTGATGTTCCGATTACTCCATACTTTCCTCAGCTTCTCCATCGCAGTTCTGGCTATGGCCATACGTCGCTTCACTTCATCCACGCAGCCGCCGTTGTTTGAAATTAAAGCTCCAAGGTATATGTAGGTCTGGACCACGTCGCAGTTCGCAATCAGTGTCACTTCGGGCGAGTTGTCGTTGACGCGATCCACGATCATCATCTTGGTCTTAGACCGATTTATCTTTAACCCAAACATAAGGCTCACGAATTAAATAATAGAACGAGAGTTTAACTAAAAAAATAATTTATTTTAAATTGGGTAGCCTTACTCTACTACAATGAATTCAACTAAACTAATCTTAAGCACTAGTATATATACTATAATTAATACATAGTAAGCAATATGTTATGTGGAACATTGCATATTGCTTCCAAAGCAGATTGGTTCGGAGCTGACGGCTCTAACACCTCCCTCCCCTAATGAGGAATTTTCTACGGGCAACACTGTTGTTCTTTAAAAATTCCGTCTATAGTATGACAAAAGAAAAATAATTAATAACGATATTATTACTATGTAGATACTTATTGTCCATACACTAAGATTTGTGGTTTCACTAAAACTGTTATCACTGTAGTCCGTTTCTACGTCACTTATTTGGTTCATCACTGTACTTATGTCTCTGAGGTCCACATTCCGAAGGTTGATTGGGGTTCATTTTGATATCTTGTCCTCTGGCGTGGCTAAGGCTGGCAGTTGAATTGGCAATAGGTTGATTGTTGGGGTTGATGTGTTAGTGATTGGTGATATTATTGATCCTCCAATTTCCACGTCGCAATTACTATTACGCGACAGAATGTATGTTCCACGTAGTGTGTGTTTACGAATTTCGTCGTGACATCTCTCAGTTGCGATGGTGTCGTCCTTGAAAAACAGCATCCATTGGGTTTCGGTGATGGGCTGGATCCTTGTTCTTTCAATATGGACTTCGCGTTGTTTACAGGCGCTATAATTACTTTTTAGCATCATTAATTGTTCGATGCATAGTTCCTCGGCGAATTCAGCGATGTCTTCGTTGCTGCAGAGGTATCTTTCCTTTTCGATCTCTTCGCAGGGTTTGGCTACGGGAATGTATTTCATTCTCTTCACTATTAGGAAAGGATATTGTGGGATTATAACGTGGGTTATATTTAATAGGAAGTTGTGGATTGGGATAGGCATAACTTTATAGATGTAATATGTGTTATTTTCTACTAAGGGTATTTCTAAGATAAAGACTAACTTTTTATTACACATATAAGATTTCATTATAATATTTTGTTCTAAACTAACTAAATTGTTTTCATTTACTTTATAAAGAAGATTAGCGTGTTTTTCTACTTCCAATAAAATGTTAATAAGTTCCGTCGAGTTAATAATAAATTTATGTAAAATATGGAGTTTACTAAAGGCAATTGCGGTTTCAATTTCGTATATAGACTGATATAGTGTGCGATAGTTATTAATAATTTGGTGCATACTATTCATGAGTCTTAATGTACTAAAATAATAGTTTGATTGTTTATTATCGTTCTTAAACGGTGATTACTAAAGTTTATATGATTGACGTTAAAGTTAATGTCATTTGAAACGTTAACTAATTTTTCTATAGCTACGTTCAATAATGTTATCTGTTTTTCTACCAAATGTTCTCTATTTTTTAACATGTTTATCTCCTGATTATATCTTAAAGCATCCTCGTTGTCGAGATTGCCCGAAATTACTAATAATAGAACCTTATGGGTTTAATAAACCACGTCGAACTCTAAAGGTTGGTAATATTTGAGCTAACCTATCTTTTGTTAAGTTAATAATAGATTCTACTTGTACGGTTAGACCTAATAATTCTCTACGAGTTTCAGTTTCTATAAATGCTAGTGATTTTATTCTATGGTACTCTTCTATATTACGTTCTATTTGATTTTGTATCAAGTCTAAGTCTAAAGTCTTAATTATACTCCAGTGGTCAATCTTCTTCGTCGCTGTCCCAATCCGAATGGGTGCTATTCCTGGATTCGGGTCTAGCTTTTGCAAGTTCAGACCGAAAGCCAACTTGGCTAGTGCTAGCATCGTCACGAACCACCTGTGGAGGGCGTTTAATATTCTTAATTGCTACTTTAGTTTTCCTATTTTTAATTTGTACAGGTAATATATTTCTACTGCATTCGCCTACAACTTTTGCTTCTTCGAATCGAGGTAGATCTTTAGCCTTCCTAATTCTAGTATTTTTCATAAAAACTTTGTCGCCTATTTTAATTTCTGGTGGCTCTTCACCTCTTTTCGTATCTCTAACCTGTATTTTATCCGCTTCTAATTTCTCTTTGATGAATTTGTAAAGGACTGTCAATCGTTTTCTGTGGTCTTGGACTAGTATTTGTAGAAGATTAAGCTCCCTATTTGTGTCAAATGCGTTAACAGAATCGGTATGACCGAATACTATTTCAAACGGTGTGAAGTTTGTTGCGGTATGGATTGCGTTGTTGTACGCCATTATCGCGTATGTCATGACAGAACAGGCGTCCTGGTCACTTCTTTCGTATTTTGCAATGCGGTAAATTTCTATTATGGTAGAATGGAATCTCTCTACTACTGCCATTGAAGTAGGATTATTAGGGGTTCCTATGTGGATGTCTATTTGGTAAAAGTTTAAAAGTTCTTTTAAAAGTTCGTTGTTAAACTCGGCTCCAGAGTCACTATTATTTTTTCTTGGTAAGCCGTACATACTAAAATACTTTATTAGTGCCCTTACTACTTCTGGTGTGCTTCGATTCGGGATAGGGATTGCCTGAGCTAATTTACTAAAGGCGTCTACTGCTGTTAAATAGTATTTTCCCTCAATAAATAATAAATCGAAAAATATTTCTTGGAATGGTGCGTCCTGTGTTTGTGTCAGCTGAATCGGGGGTTTAATCGGTTTTCTTTCGTACTTCATCTTTTTACATTGTTCGCATCCGTTAATTATGGCAGTTATGGTTTCTTTCATGTTATTCCACCAATAACTCCTCCTAAGTCGGGCATAAGTTTCGTTTATACCACGATGGCATGTTTTACCCTCGTGATATTTGCGTATTAACTCCACTTGATCGTCCTCAGAGTTAGTTAAATTTATAATTCGCTCTGTACATTCTACTAAATTAACCATACCTTTTTTGTATAGTTGCGTAACTATTTTACTAAAAATTGGTCTAAATAACGTGTCTTCAAAATAAATAAAATATTTATGTTTAAAGTCTACGTACTCATTGAAAAAATCCTTTACGAAGTTTTCCTTGTTTAATGGCAAGTGTACTTCTAATATCCTTTGTTTTTTATTCGAAATATCTTTAACTTGTAATTTATCCATGAACCACTTGTACACTATTATTTGTTTTGGTTTCGTGTTAATGGCTTCCTTTAATATTGGTATACCCTCGTGCTCTCTATTTGATACTGAATGGGCTGTAGCTCCATCGTCAGAATCCGAAATCTCCTCGATTTCTGGCTGTGGTTCCCTATTACAAAACTTTGCTACGTCATCCTCTATTTTCATAACTATATCTTGCAATTTTTCGTCGTTTGAATCTACGTTTACTAGCATTGATTCAATGTCATCGTCTATTGCGTTTATTCTAATCCTTGATAAAGCGTCGGCATTAGTATTTTGAGGTCCCTTCTTATATCGTATCTCGAAATCGTACTCTTCTAAACGTAATCTCCAACGCGTGAGTTTACTATTCGGCTCTTTTAGTGAATAAAGCCATGCTAAAGGCCTATGGTCCGTATAGATCGTAAATTTATTGCCATACAAATAAGGTCTGAAATGTTTCACTCCCTCAATAATCGCTAATAACTCCTTCTCTATAGTGCTGTATCTAGTCTGTGTATCGCCCAGTGTTTTACTAAAGTATGCTATAGGTTTATCAGAGCCTAAGGGGCCCTGTGACAGTACGGCACCTATTGCATAGTTGGATGCATCGGTGGTTAAGATAAATGGTTTTTTAAAATCAGGAAATTGTAATAATGGGGCATTTGTTAAAAGTTTTTTGCACGTTTCAAAACTATTTTTATATTGGTCATCGAGTACTATTTTGTGACCTTTTTTCAAGCATACTGTCAGTGGTCTAGTTATTTTTGCAAAGTCTCTAATAAATTTTCGATAATAACCTATTAATCCCAAAAAACTTTTTATTTCGGTGGTTGTTTTGGGTAGTGGGTAGTTAAGAATTGCATCTATCTTATCGGTGTTAGGCTTAAGGCCTTCACTTGTTATGGTATGTCCCAGGTAGAGTACCTCTTTTCTAAGAAAATGGGACTTATCCAATTGAACTTTTAAATTAGTTTGACGGAACCTATCGAAAACTGATCGTAATTTCTGTATATGTTCTGGTAGACTTTTTGAAAAAAATTTGACGTCATTGAGATAAACTAGGCAGTGTATACCCTGTAGGCCTCGTAAGACATTGTCCATTGCTCTTTGGAAAGTAGCAGGAGCTGTCTTTAAACCGAACGGCATTCTGTTAAATTCATAGTGCCCGAACGGGGTGCTAAATGCTGTTTTTGGTCTATCCTCTTCCTTAACCTCGAGCTGATGGTAGCCACTGGCCAGATCCAGGGTTGTAAAGTACATACTTTTTCCTAGCATGTCAAATAAATCACTAATATTGGGAAGAGGGTATTTGTCGTCAACCGTGATTTCGTTTAATCGACGGTAGTCAACTACCATTCTCCACTTTTGTTTCCCGGAGGCATCGACTTTCTTTGGTACTAGGTGTACCGGTGCACTCCAGGGTGAATGAGATTCCTGTATAACATTGTCCCTAAGCATTTTTTTAACTTGATTTTTAATTTCCGCCGTTTGACACGGCGGCAACCTATGTGCTCTATTAAATATTGGATCCTCATTTGTCGTCCTTATTTTATGTTTCACTTGATTTGTAAACGACAAGGGGATATCCTCACAATAAAAAATGTCCTTATATTCTGTACAAATATTACTAATCATTTCCTTCTCCTCCTCATTCATGTGTTCTAATCGTAATTTTGAAAGGTTTTGCTTCAATAAGTTGTCTAACTCGCTATCATCCTGAGTAAAGTTTAGGTGGCATTGATTTTCTGCGAAAGGCTCTATTTTGAAAGGTGAAGTTATAGTAAGAGTCATTTGCTCGGTTTTACAGTTCTGAATAACTGTCGTAGCAAATCCTCTTTTACATGAGACTAATGCGGCTGGCATCCTGATGCCTTCGGCAAACTCTACGTGTTCTAAAATTCCGTCGCCATCTAACAGGTTAACAGGCAGTTCAACGCGTAACTCGCTACGGCTCGGTAACACATAATTAATCCTCATAGGTGGTGCATATATAATAGGAATACTCGTGTCCCTAGTATAAAGAGTTTGTGATTTCATATCTATGTTCGCGTCTAGCTGTTTTAATAAGTCACTACCTATTAATCCGTCATACCTACTGTCTACACTGTATACGTAAAATTTATGTTTGAGCGAACTGCGAAAAATGTGTGGCAAATTGATATTAATAACGTCTTTATGTTGGCTGGAAGCATGCGTGCTAACTACCTCAAAAGGTTCGTATTGTTTAAGATCCTTAAAATATTCGTTCGCTTTTTGTGGGCTAATAAATGAACGTGTACTGCCAGTATCGATCATAAATACCGATTTTAATTCTGGTATCCGGATGTGCGGCAGATTGAGTTGTTTATTATAATTTAACATTATCGTTTCTCTATCGGCGAGGCTATTACGCAAAAATTTTCAACTATGTCTGGCTCTCCAGACGGTCCCGGGACGGATTCGTCATTGTTTATATATTCACTGTCTGTGAAATTGATCCGTCTCGAGCTAGCAGTGCGCATTGTTACGTCAGTGTTGCTACCTGACCCAACATATGGGCTGCTCGCGTTACGCGGTGCATTGTCCGCAAAGTGCTGACTTTGCATTGACCGGTTAAAGGTCGGTTGTTGCCACTGATTCGATTGCGTATTATTTGACCTAAATGAATTACGAGATTGTATCGAGCTATTTGGAGAAAAACTGTTATTTTGGGGTCTAAAATTTGGGTTATTATTTTGCCAGTTATTTTGTTGAGGTCTATAATTGTTGTAGTTTTGCGAAAAGTTATTATTCGAAGGTCTAGTATTGAAATTTTGTGGTCTGTTTGGTGTCGGAGAATTAGGTGAACGCTGATTATTATACTGATTGACATGTGGTTGGTAATTATTGTTAAATATAGGGTTTCTAAAATCCCTGTTCCTGTTTTTGTAATCGTAAACAGTTTGGAAATTTTGTTCTTCTAGTACAATTTTTAAGGCGTCTTCTAACGTTAACCCATTTCTTAGGCGAACCAAACGGACTAAATATGCTGGTAAATTATAAAGAAATACGTTTAATGACGTATGGGTATAAATTTCTTGTTTGGCTATGATCATATTTCTATCTTCGATTGTTTCGTTTACTTTTGCTATAAGAATGCTCCTAAGATTCTGGATCCTATGACAAAAATCTAAGTAACTTTCACCCCTTTGAATTTTCAAAGCTTCTAATTCGAGTAGGAGACACTCCTCGGTACGCGGGTCCCCAAAATGCTGATTTAGAAGACTTTTAAGTTCGGCCCACGTACTGATACTGTCTCTTTCCCCGACTAAATTCGCGGCATTCCCTGCTAATCTACTAGTAATAACATGAAAAAGGTAGAGGTTCTGAGCCTCCCCACCCCTAAAGGTAGTTAAAATATAATTGCATTTTTTATAAATAACGGCAGTTGCCTTGAGTCACCCTCGAATATGGGAATCATTTTTACCATCTCGGACGGCACGTTAACTATATTTTCCATTTTAATAGAAGTTTCGAACACACAAAAATACACACGAAATAATTTAATTAATATGCACTACACAAAATGCAATTAAATAAGGTAAATATATTTCAATTTTTAGTAATCAGTTAATTTAAAAAGTTATTTCGACAAAATTTATTAAATTACTGTGGAAATGTTTATCCAAATGTTATTACGGCGTTTGCTAATCCCTAATAACACATATAACTAAAGTTCATAGAGGAAAAATGACAGGATAGTGAAGAGTTTTACTCACAGACCCGCAGTTATTCCCATGACGTGGATATATTGTAGAAGTTTCGGCTGCTGTTGCTCCTCGAAATATTATCCAATAATATTTATTTGTTCGGTGATCCCAGTTGAACTGTTGAGACAGACGTTGTTCCGGAATACTTTCAAAGTTAATCTAAAACTTATGAAAAAAATCGCGAGACCCAACTACTGGGATCCTACCGGCTGCGCCAATTAAATAATAGAACGAGAGTTTAACTAAAAAAATAATTTATTTTAAATTGGGCAGCCTTACTCTACTACAATGAATTCAACTAAACTAATCTTAAGCACTAGTATATATACTATAATTAATACATAGTAAGCAATATGTTATGTGGAACATTGCATATTGCTTCCAAAGCAGATTGGTTCGGAGCTGACGGCTCTAACACACGCGCTCCATTTTGAAAAGTAGTTCCTCCATAAGGCCAGCACTACTCGCAAATAAGGTGGTATCATCTGCGTACCGCAAGTTCGCGATTTTGTATCCACCAATCGCAACGCCATCGGTCCAGTCTTCAAGAGTGATTCGCATCACAAGCTCGGTGTATATGTTAGAGCAAGGGAGATATTATGCATCCTTGGCGCACGCCCGCACTTGCATGGAAACTATGGGATTGAAGGTCGTCTATACGCATTGAGGCTGTTCCTCCTTCGTACAGCTCCCTGAGCAGATGCACGAGGTGTTGTGGTGTGCCCATGTCTAGTAGTGTTTTCCACAACGTTGGCCACTTCACCGAATCGAATGCTTTGGAGAAGTCGACAAAGCATATATATGTCGGCTTGTTGAACTCTCGCGCCTTCTTAATGATTTGACGAACGATGAGAATCTGTTCACGGGTTCCCTTCCCTTTCACAAATCCGGCCTGCTCCGGCGCAACCTCACCTACGAAATGAGTTCAAATAAACTCAACAGTTGTTTAAGAGAATTTATCAGAAGAAGATCGGAAGCTATCAATCAGTCTTTCATTTTTATTTATATGAAATATTCAATTTTATTAATAATCCAACTATGTAATATAAAGTCCCAAGAACGTTATTAAATCCTACCCTAAATCCTTATTTTAGGCACGATTTTATGAAATTACTCTAAAACGATCGTGGGTCGTTAAAGAGAAATTTCATAAAATAGTGCCGTTACATACTGCTACGGGTTACATATACTGTGTATGTAAGTGTTGGGTTTCTGAATTAGGTCGACATGTACATGCATGTACATGTACATTATAATGTTTACCAAAGTCCTACGAGTATACCTATACCTACTTTGTAGGCAGAAAAAAATATTTTCCTTCGATTTATTCCCTTGCGATGAGATTTATTTAACTAGAGGTAGAGCAATAAATTAGAGGGACCAGTCATAAATTATATAAAAGCGTATGTTTTCTTTCCTACTCATGATTTATTATTGTTCACTGAAAGCTGTTTAACTAGGGGGTTGGTTTCAAAATTATTTATAATAATTAATGAACGATGAGATTTTGTCTTTTTTGGAAAATAAGTTTTTGCAGGTGACAGTGTGATACTCTCATACTCGTGCTATAACGAATCCGGTGCCTTTGGATGTATTATTTGCACTTTTTATTACTTTTATTTAGGATCCTCCTCTAGTCATTAAGGGTGTGTCTCCAAGTATTTGACATAAATAATTGATTTCTTTAATATAAAGTCTTCTCAAAAAATAACAGCCTTTTTTTAAAATCTTTAGTTTTAAATATTAATTTATTTTCATATCGACGGGTCGATTCGATAACTTCATACGATAAGGTTCTCTCTTAGTAGTAGTAAAGTGGTAATTACAGGGTTTAAAAAAAAATGTTGTTGATTCTTGGTCAGAATTACAAGTAGTTGGCTGAAACTTTTACTATTACACATACTATTCTCCATACCATAGGTTGGCGGTTTAGTTTAGGAAAGTATTATTTACAATTCAAATGTTGTTCTTAAAGTAAATATTGCTGTATTTGAGTTCTAGAATCGCCCCCTTCTGAATCTAAACAGGGTTTTAACCCCTTGTTTAACCAAGCATAGGTTTGATAAAGATTAAATTATTGAATCTTCCGTACTTAAACCATAATTTTTATTTTTACTTTCACTTTACAATAATTATATTGGTTCAATTTCAATTAAAATATATCATCGTTTTACATGCAAAACGAGTTTATATTTTTAATAGAATTGCGCTGTTTTCAGGTACTCTAGAGTTCCGAGGGTCCCATTTGCTAGTAATTTAGCACATTTCCGCAAATTTAAGTTGCACAACTTCAAAGCTGCAACGGATACTATTTAAAATGTAATTATACCGCAAAGTAAACGTAAGGGGTAAAAAGTGTTCGTGTGTCGAATACTATACAGGATGTTAGGTAAATGGTATACAGGGTGTACAAGAGAATAGGACACTCCTTAAAACCACGTGATCATCTGGTCATATAAAACAACTTTTTCTATGAGAGCAACATCGAAATCGATAATGTTTTTCAGCTTCTCCATACAAACTTACTCGCATACCTCGATGATAATGTATGGAGCATTTAAAAATTAAATCACGATTTCGATGTTGCGCCCATAGGAAAAGTTGTTGTATATGACCAGCCGATCACGTGGTTTTAAGGAGTGTCCCATTCTTTTGGACAACCTGTATAAAGCCGAAACTAGCCATGTTAACATATTCATATAAATACTATGGTGAAGTCAGAAATTTGAAAACTACCTTTGTTGCGGTTTAATGGTGGGTACGTTACTGATCGCCGTTACGGGTAATTTAAAATTTATAGCGAGCATACGTGCAGTCAGTACGGGAAAATAAGCGAGCAACGAGTTGGATTTACACGAATTGTGGCGCATGACGTAACAAAACGCTTGCTGCGAATGTTAAGGTGGGTTCTTATGTTAGGCCACACTACCTTACTGTTTAGCGCCCATTTACCGCATTAGTTGTTACACTAGAGATTACCGAGATATGGCAATGAACTAGGCAAAAAAAAAATCATTTTTCAAGATGGCGGCTGAATTACTATTACATAGATCTTTTACATTATTACAAAACTAAACCAAGTCTTAAGCATTCCTTAAAAATTTGAGCACCCTTACATTTGACCACTCCATATCGGTCAGCAATGCTTTTCGGTCGAGCTCATGTCGCACACTGAACATAGTGTGGCCACCTCACAGAAAAATTACCGCGGTAATCGTCTTTGATGTGTGAAAAAGACCGCCAAAGGAGCTATTGCATACCGTCATATGCCATATTGATTGACATTGTAAAATTATGGCCATAGATCGTGGCTACACCTAGGTGTTGTTTCATTTATGGCCATATTTATCGCCATATCACGATAGTGTAGCCGTAACATAACCGGCGTTAAGTGGCGTAGGTTTTGTGGCATGTAACAAAGTGGGGATTTTAATAGTCAGTGTAACGTAACATGCGAATTTTACCTACCGTAACACCCGTCAGTACCCAACTCAACGTATATATTTAGCTTGAAAACAAACTGCAAGAGATGTCAGGAACATGAAGCAAATGACTTATGTATGCTAAGTAAAATGCAAATGAAGCATTTAGATAAACAAAGGTTGCTTCTTGTGTTTTATTAATCATTATAATATAATAATATCATACCCACTTCGTCTTACAACAGTTTATGTTTCCTGTATTAACCCTAATAATAAGCTTTTTAGTTTTTAGGGTTCCGTACCCAAAGGGTAAAACGGGACCCTATTACTAAGGCTCCGCTGTCCGTCTGTCTGTCTGTCCGTCTGTCACCAGGCTGTATCTCATAAACCGTGATAGTTAGAGAGTTGAAATTTTCACAACAAATATATTTAAGGGCTCCCATACAACAAACATGTTTTTTTTGGCCATTTTTATAGAGAATGGTACGGAACCCTTCGTGCGCGAGTCCGACTCGCACTTGGCTGGTTTTTTACATTCATATTGTACAGACAACAGCACTTCATGGTATCCAAAACTGTCACATTTTTTCAATCTATTTTCAACTTTATTTTTAACTAATAGAGTTCATTATTCATAGGGAAAATTTTACAGTTTGTGGTAACTTGACATGCTGTTTATTGTACATAATTATTAGGAGATAATAAGACCCTTTTTTTCTATAGGTTGTAATCGTTAAAATATATTTAGATGCTCCTTAAAAACTAACACTCTACCCCGATGGTGATTTTATCCTAATTTTGATGTTGCTTCCATGGTAAAAGATATTGAATATGAGCCGCTAATTAGATAGCTGTAAGGCGTGTCCTATTCTTTGCAGGGTTTTGTAACTCAAAATGTAAAGAAAACCCTTGTTGGATCACTTCGTTGTCTGTCTTTCTGTCAAGACCCTTTTTACCAGAAAGGTGGAAGTATTACGTTTAAATTAATATCAAATGCTCAGGTCTGGAAGCCCTTTCGTTTCGTTTATCTGGCTTTCCAGATAAACGAAATCAAAATATACGACTATTCCTGTCGCATTTATATACTCCCGCTGACCTAGAATCATAGAATTTTGCAAGAAACAATGTCTCATAGACCAAGTAAAGGAAAAGGTTAAAAAACCAAAAATTTTAAACATACAACAATAAACCTCAAGAATCGATTGTCTTTATAGATAAACAAGTTTGTACGGTACTCTTGAAACGCGAATCCGACTCGCACTTATATAGCCGGAAAAATTTTTGAAACCCTGTTTATTCACACACACATTGATCAGTATAATAGCACTAATTAATCAGGCTCAATCACGATCCAATCAAGGATAACAATAGAAAAGAAAGAATACCTACGTCTTGTATAACGAACATATTCTTAGTAACTCTGACTTGACTGGCGTAATGGTAATGGTAATTTGCCTTTTACGCAAATATTCGGTTCTCGGTTCGGTCCATTCTGATAAGGAACTTTTGCATATTATCTTGGGTTTAGGTGTGCCGGGAGGCGCCCTTAGCAAAACTGATTGACAGATCTCGTAATTTATGTGTCCTAATGTTAATAGTCTAGCGCATTTTTGTTTATTTATATTTAATTCATATTCGGACATACCAACGACGTCCATGACATACAAACACATAAACATACATCTTGAGTGACGATTGTGTTCTGAACAAATAGGTTTTCTTGTACGAAATCGTTTTTATATAAGCCCGCCCACTGAATCGCTATACAAGACGTATCGGTTCAATCGAATGATTGAATCGGCAAATTGTATGTCTTCGATTCGATTCTATCGTTGTGTTGTTTTAATGAAAGTGGAACGATGATGAACGATGACGATTTAGGTACGATTATATGTAGCATGTATGCATCCATGTACCTCGGGAAACACAACATAGACACTTCATCATATCATCATATTAGCCTGTTGCAGTCCACTGCTGGACATAGGCCTCCCCCAAGGAGCGCCACAGCGCACGATCTCCTGCCCTTTGCATCCAGTCGCTGCCGGCTGCCTTCTTCAGGTCATCGGTCCATCTAGCCGGGGGGCGTCCTACAATACGTTTGCCTAAGCGTGGTCTCCATTCGAGAACCTTCCTGCTCCACCTCTCGTTGGTTCTGCGACAAACATGGCCAGCCCACTGCCACTTCAGCTTGCTACATTTTTGGACAATATCAGTCACCTTAGTCTTATGTCGTATGACCTCGTTCCGGATCTTATCCCTTAATGATATCCCCAACATAGACCTTTCCATAGCACGCTGAGTAACGTGTAGTCGGTGGGCCAACTTGACTGTCATGTTCCACGTTTCGGCTCCGTAGGTTAAAACTGGTAGGACGCATTGGTTAAACACCCGGCTTTTCAGACACTTATTCAACGGTAAAAGAAAACATCAGCATTTTAGATAACACGACGTTTTCCAGTGTTACCTAGGTCTGATGGCTATTGCTTCAAATGCAATAACTAGAGTTGCCCCATCTTGGATTATGGTCAAGCTTACTGCAACTAAAAACAGAACAAATCTCTAGAAAAATATGGAATAATATACTTACTATCGTAATATTATATATTTTACTAGCAGCCCGTCCCGGCTTCGCACGGGGTAGACAATTATCGCTAATAGTTTCGGCAGCGCATTCGACGAAAGACATTTTAAGACTCATTTTTCTACACCTTCGGTTACATTGCTCAAATTTTACCAAGGATCCCTAATTTTTTTTCAAAATGAAATGTAGCCTATGTCAAATTGGAAGAATGTAGCATTCTACTGGTGAAAGAATTTTTTAAATCGGCCCAGTACTTTTTGAGCCTATTTATTACAAACATACAAAAATAGGTACAAATCTTTCCTCTTTATAATATTAGTATAGATATAGATGAAGCAGGTAAGTACTTTTAGGCTTTTGTATTTTGCTTAGATACTAGCGTTTCTAGTCCGATGGTTGATTGCGAAGCATGGAGAGAAAAGGAAATAAAAATAAAGTGACAACAACGACAATCGTTCACTCGTTTGAGTATCAAACTCGTCACAGAAAAATATTGTTTTTAGGGTTCCGTACAAAAAATCGAAAAAAGGAACCCTTATAGGATCACTCGTACGTCTGTTCACAGCCAATTTGCTCCGAATCTACTTACTGGACCAAATCAGGTGAAATTTGGTAAGATGGTGTAATCCTATGACCCAAATACAGATGTGCAAAGTAAATAAATATTTTATTTTCTAAATAAGGGTCATTTTTGGGGGACAAATTAGGAAGTTAAAAACAATTTTGTAAACCTTACCGTGTCATATCAAATGAAAGGGTTCGTTATGAGGATCTGAAATATAATATATTTTTGTTATTGTTATAAAATAAATCGCATTGATTTTATTCATGACAGAAAACGAAAATTGAAACCCTTCCCCCACCCCGGGTCTCCAAAATTACGGAGTCTAAAATTTGAAAAAAAAACAAAATATAGTTCATTGCTTGTAGATTACAATAAAACCCTATAAGAATTCTATCAATTGAAAATAAAGTGGCAAGGCGTACACATTTGACTTTGGCATCGTACGAATGAACACATTTTAACTCTCGATGGCTGGCACCGACTCCAAAAAGAACTGATTAGGTATGTTTTAGTCAATATTATTTTTCGCTTTTTAGTTTCATTTTGAAGTCGGTTTTTAGTTTTTTATTAAACTTTTTTTTTATGAAAGTATAAATCAATAATTAAGGAAAGGAAACTAATTTGAATGAAAAAAAATAAGCACGTATTTTTTTTTATCCTCCTAAGGCCCAGCATTAAAATACATTTTGTCAACTAATAGGCCATTGTTAATTTTAATGTACACAATATAAAGAATGCTTCAGGCCCAGAGAGATTGTTCATAAGATAACGTAAACGCTCAATGTACATTACAATGACCAAAATATATTTTAGCGCATAATTCAAATTGTCGTTAAGTTGCCGCCTGCCGCCATATTTTAAAATGCTCTATTCTGATTGGTAGATTAAATTAACCAATGACAGCGGTCCGTAGACCATAAAGTATCTGTCAAAATATTGCAATTGTGGTGAAAATGGCGATCACTAGCAGAAGACGTAAGTTTAATCAATTATTTTCACTTAAATCTTGAGTAGATTTTTATTGAATTCTAGCTTGATTTAAAGAGTTTTTTGTAATTTATAGCAAACTGTTGTTATTTTTATGTGATCATGAGTAGTTTTTTTTTAATTTGCCTTTCAAACAAAATGTACATTTTAATGTACGTTGAGCGTTTCTGAGTAAATAAATTATATTCTTTGTTGTAGGTCTTAGAGACCACGAAATCGAAAATTGTCTTATTGATTCCGACATTGAAGACTTTGTCTTTTGGATGAAGACTTAGGGGATCCAGAGTATGTTCCAGTGCGAAGGTCACCGACCGTTAATAGTAATAGCGATAGCTCTGAAAGCGAAGGTGAACCTGATATAGTTATTTCAAAACATGGTCGTGGTAGAGGCACTTGGAGAATAATGCACAAGGAAGAAGCAGACAGAAGGGGTCAAATACGGGAAGAGGAAGGGGGAGAGTAAGGAGTATTGGACAAAGGAGAAGACAAGATAAAGCAGAAGGAGAAAGCGAATTTGAATTTGTTATTTAGTAAGCTAGGTGTGACATAAATAATTATGAAAATGTAATTATTTTGCTTACAACTTCCGCTTAGTTACGCCGGCATAGGAACCCCAATTACACCACCTGTAACCCACTATCTGAGGAAAATTACAGGCACATGCAAAGAGCACCGCCCTCCCTCCCTCAAATTGCATGCGAAACAGACGAATGCAAAAGTTAGTACCCAACACCGACATAAAAACCTCGACGCGCGTTTCGCCACTTCACGTGGCATCATCAGGAGAGATGTTGTCGCCTCGGCTGCGCTTCGACGACTAAACTGTGAGACTGGCGAACAGGCCTTTTATACCCCCTCTCCACCACAAGTTTTAAACGTCACTCGTAACGTTACGAGTAGCGTTCATCGTTATTTGACGGTTGTTTCTATTTTGTTGGTTAAAGAAGATATTTAATAGTGGAGAGTTGGCAAAACCGACCTGTTCATTCAACAATGTAATTGAATGAATGTCGGTGTTGGGTACTAACTTTTGCATTCGTCTGTTTCGCATGCAATTTGAGGGAGGGAGGGCGGTGCTCTTTGCATGTGCCTGTAATTTTCCTCAGATAGTGGGTTACAGGTGGTGTAATTGGGGTTCCTATGCCGGCGTAACTAAGCGGAAGTTGTAAGCAAAATAATTCATCATCATCATCATCTCAGCCACAGGACGTCCACTGCTGAACATAGGCCTCCCCCAGTGACTTCCAGATCGGCCGATTGGAAGCGGCCTGCATCCAGCGTCGTCCTGCAACCTTTACCAGGTCGTCTGCCCACCTTGTGGGTGGGCGTCCTACGCTGCGCTTGCCGATACGCGGCCTCCATTCCAGAACCTTTCTGCCCCATCGGCCGTCAGTTCTACGTGCTATGTGCCCCGCCCACTGCCACTTCAGCCGGCTAATCCGTCGGGCTATGTCAGCGACTTTGGTTCGTTCACGGATCTCCTCATTTCTGATTTGATCTCGCAAAGAAACACCGAGCATAGCCCTTTCCATAGCGCGCTGTGCAACTTTAAGCTTCTTAATAAGGCCCATAGTAAGAGGCCACGTTTCAGTTCCGTATGTCATCACTGGTAACACACACTGGTTGTATACTTTCGTCTTTAGGCACTGAGGTATTTTGGACGAGAAGATGTTGCGTAGTTTCCCGAACGCTGCCCATCCGAGTTGGATTCGTCGATTGACCTCTTTCTCAAAATTGGACCTACCCAACTGGATCACTTGTCCCAGGTAAACATATTTGTCAACAATTTCGAGAATAGAGCTCCCAACTGGTACTGGGTAGGGCGCAACATGGGCATTCGACATAATCTTTGTTTTGTCCATGTTCATCTGAAGACCTACCTGTTGGGAAACTCTATTAAGGCCATCGAGCATTGTACCGAGGTCTTCCAGCGACTCTGCCATGACCACAATATCGTCGGCAAACCGAAGGTGAGTAATGTATTCGCCATTAATGTTGATGCCGAATCCTTCCCATTCCAGGAGTTTAAAAGCATCTTACAATGCGGCGGTAAACAGTTTCGGAGAAATAACGTCTCCCTGCCTTACGCCTCGCTGCAGAGGAATAGCTTTCGTGCTCTGCTCCTGTACTCGGACCGTCATGGTGGCGTTTTTATATAAACATTTCAGCACCTCGATGTACCGATAGTCAATATGGCACCGCTGTAGAGACTGTAGCACTGCCCAAGTCTCGATTGAATCGAAGGCCTTCTCATAGTCCACAAACGCCAAGCATAGTGGTAAGTTATACTCTTCGGTCTTCTGTATAACTTGTCGCAGCGTATGGATGTGGTCTATGGTACTAAAGCCTTTTCGGAAACCTGCTTGTTCGGGAGGCTGGAAGTCATCGAACCTACGTGCGAGACGATTCGCGATGACCCTCGAAAACAACTTGTAGACATGGCTCAGAAGCGAGATGGGTCTGTAGTTCTTCAGCAAGGTGTTATCTCCTTTCTTGAAGAAGAGCACCACCACACCTCTATTCCATGCCTCCGGCGTTATTCCCTCGAGCAAGACGGAGTTAAAGAGTTTCTGAAGGACCTTCAGTACCGGTGTTCCACCCGCTTTCAGAATCTCTGAGGTGATCCCGTCATCACCCGGCGCCTTGTTGTTCCTGAGCTGTTTGAGAGCCATCCTAATCTCATATAGGCTGATGTCCGGGATATCTTCGGTATAGTGTCGGGTAAGCTTAGCTCTTGGATCTGCGGCTGAACTACTAACAGGTTTAGTGACCGAGGTGTATAACTGCCCATAGAACTTTTCGATCTCCCTCAAAACTTCGGCTTTTGTCGACATTATACTACCATCCTCCGTCTTCAGCTTCGTCAGCTGGCTCTGCCCAATAGACATGTCTCTTGCAAACACTTTGGAGCCTTGGTTCCGCTCTATCGCCTCTTTAATACTATTCGTATTAAAAATGCGGATATCATGTCGCAAGGACTTCCATATCCGTCTATTGTGCTGCCGATACAACTTAGCGTCAACGGAGGACTGCAGTGCCAGTAAACGTCGTTCTGCCATGAGTTTGAGGGTGTGGTCGGTAAGTTTTTGCGGTCTGTCTCTTCGACGGGGCTTGAAAAATTTCGACCCGACCGCCTGGACAGTTTCTACAAACCTGTTGTTAATCTCGTCCACTGACTCGCAGTTTTCTAGGCATTCAAAGCGATTTGACAGCTCAAGCTGAAAGCTTTCGGGGCAGTAAATATGGGCATTAGAGGGTCGGAGCGTAGACTTCATCAAACGGGACCTTTCTAGCTTGACGTTGATGTTCAATGTGCCTCTAACCATTCGGTGATCGCTACCGGTTTTCACCCCGTTGATCACGGAGACATCATTGAACACTCGTCGCTCTGTGGTCAAGATGAAGTCAATCTCATTTTTCGTGGACCCATCGGGGCTCATCCAGGTCCACTTCCTCTGAGGCGGCTTCTGGAAAAAGGAATTCATCGCGAAGAGGTCCTCCTTCTCCAGAAATTCGGCCAGCCTTTGTCCCCTAGGGTTCCATTGCCCATATCCAAATCGCCCCACTCTCAGCTCATTATCGCCTCTCATGCCCAGTTTCGCGTTGAAGTCTCCCATAACAACATTGAAGTGGGTTTTAGTAGTATGTATGGCTCTACTAACGTCCTCATACATAGCCTCCACTTCCTCATCGGGGTGTGTAGAGGTCGGTGCATATACCTGAATAACCTTCAGCGAGTATCTATTTGACACTCTGAGTATCAGGTATGCCACCCTATTCGATACACTTCCGATGGTGACGATGTTGTTAATGAGGGACTTGTGGACGAGAAACCCGACACCACCTTGGGACAGTTGTTCGCCCTCCCGGTAATAGAGTACGTTGCCAGATTTCAGGGTTATCGTGTCCTCGCCCTCTCTTCGGACTTCTGATATTCCCACGATACTCCAATGCATCCTACTCAATTCCTCTTCCAGCTCAACGATCTTCTCATCAGTCCTTAGCGTGCGGACGTTGTGTGTTACCAGGGCCAGTCTTCTTTGGGGCTGGTAGCCGAAGCTTAATTACATTTTCATAATTATTTAGTTATGGATTTCCGCAAAGTAACGCCTGATTCTATCAATTTTAGGTGTGACATAGATAAATATGGAAATTGTGATACCTTTTAAGATTTTTATAAAAAAAGTTATTCAATAATTTTAAGTTCAAATGCTGTAATTACCATAAAGTAAACTAAGATTACTAAGACTGATTGTAAAACTGAAGAAGACTCTAGGATTCTAAGACTGGTTGTGAAAATTATTTCATAAAGAAAGTCTATAAAACTATCAGTTAAAATTTTCTGCCTTTCCCAAGACATTTTATTTTGTAAACGCCCATTGTACATTTAAAGGAACAAAATCTATCGCATTCAAATTTACCGCACTGTCTCTATTTTGACCATAGATCACCTAAAAAAATACTTTAAAAAATCTGGGACGCGTTTTTCTATAAAAAAAATTTGAATAATTGCTTGGGCCTGAAGCACATAAATACATTTGTACAATAGAATGTACAATGGGCGCTTAGTTCTTCCCACACTATATTCAGCTGGGCCTGAAGCTCTGCTTCGAATATGTACATTATAATGTTAGTGTTAGGAGGCCTTAGGAGGTTATTCAAATAATACGACCTCCGTTGCTGAGAGGCGAGCACGCTGGACTATAATATGGCGCCGCTATCTCTGAGGTTCCGGGTTCGATCCCCGGTCGGGTCAATGTAGAAAACGAACTTTTCTTTATTGTCTCGGGTCTGGGTGCTGTGGTACCGTCGTTGTTTCTGATTTCTAAAACATAAGTGCTTTAGCTTCTTACTTTAGGATCAGAGCAATGTGATGTTGTCCAATATTTATTTATTTATTTTTAAAAATATTTTCATGCACAGACCTGGGACACAGACACGCGCGCAAACTCTGTGACGTTAAATGTTAGCTCTGTGACGTAGGCAAATATTCTTTTGTATTTTTGCAAAAATAAACGTCATCTTGTTATTTTAAGTGATGAAAATTTACCAAAATACAGTTTATAGGCGTAAAGTTTCTAAATGGTTTTGGATTACCGAATTGTCCGGATAACGTTTAATTTAAAAAAAAAATTGCAGAAAAAAACCAGCAGTCCGACCACAGTCGGGTGATGCTGCGGCGGTCAGATCAGCGGCCGCTGGCGCGCGCCCGACGTCGGACCCTAAGAATGACGGTCACCATCGTCACAGTGTTCGCTTGCTGCTGGCTGCCGTATGCTACCATGACTTTATGGTAAGTGAATATTTTCAAGGTCTTTGGCCGCCAGTTGGCAAGAAATGAACTAATACCAGTTCAGAAAATGAAAGATAATCCTGTATGTAGATCATGCCCTATTATATGAACTTGTCTTTCCGACTTTTTTTAAAATGGGGGAGGTTTATGTTCGGCCGGATTTTAGGTTTAAGTTTCTAAATCTTTACCTTATTTATTTTAGCTTATACTATTTCTATAAGTGATGATTTTACTAGTAATTTGAAACACAAAAGTTAAATTTACTTAAAGAGTCATAATAAGTAGCCTTAATGGAATGAATTACAATGATCGAAAACAAATATTTATAAAAGAAAAGAAAAGTTCGGCTTGATTTGATATGACCCAGATAAATTTACAGGACCTTTATATATGAAAACAAATTTACTTACGAAAATTAACACACAACCACCTCCGGTGAATTTTTTTTTATCCTGTGTCGGTTTTCAAAATTATAGTTGAGTGTCAATGAACTGTTCGCCTAAAACATTTTTAATAGACAGTCCAATTAAACAATCGTTGGATTTTAGAATGATTCGATCATAAAATCCTTTTATTCCACAACGCGCTTTCAGGAATTAAAACGAAATTTTCAAACTTAATTTTCAGGTATAATATATTAAATTATCAGGTCAAGAAAACAAGCCTTTGCTTCACAAGCAAAATAAAAACTCAAACCAACTGAACTTTATTCATCAAACAGACGGTCTGTTTATTGAAAGTTTAGCTTGCTTGTATCTTAGCGCGCCGGTGCTATACGTAATTTGTGCTTACACACAGGCTTTGAGTTTTTGGAGGCTTCTTTGATTGACGTAAAAGTTAACAAAAACATAAACACGTTTGGTAACACTTTGATATGAGCGTAATATTTAGGTTACTTGATTTGGTACCATGACCTACATATAACAATCTTGTTTAGGGCTGGGAAAGAACGAATGGTCTAGAAGAAAAATTGTCCATGCGTTTCATTAATGTCAAAAAATGATGCACGTGGTCTGAGTAATTTAAATTTAACTATTAATGTATGCCTTTATTTGCTTGCTAATAACTTGAAAATATTTAATAAATGTGTTTGCTCGTACTTGAAGTTATTTTTGTGGCGCTAATAACTAATTCAGCATAAATTAGTTTTACTAAAAGTCAAGCTTTGTTGTCAACACTCATTGTTAAAAAAAATACTGCATAGAGTTTGACGTAAGAACAACACTGCTAATGTACTCTTTAGAGTTCACGGTTGGGCTCCAGGAGTAATTTCGAAGCAATATTTAGTACACCCCACTTTCTATCTTTTTAAATCAAAACAAAAGTAAACTAGCACTAACTTCACCCTTTTCAACAAGCTTTAAACTTTAATTACTGTCCCTTTATCAGGGTGCATAGAACTTTATCATAATCTAGTTACACAAACGAGCTACTTTAGGATTTGTCAATAAAAGACAATATTGTTGAACCTAAATAAACAAAAATTTATTAAAAACCTTAGCGTATTTTAATAAGTTCTTTCAAAGGGCGCTGAACCTTTAAAGGAAAAAAGAAAAAAAAAGGTTGTATGTTCTTGTTCTCATAATTAAAGTTATTTTCTTTATGAATTAAATGAAACTAGCGAATCCCAAAAAAAATATATTTGAAGATGTAGGCATTCCGGTTCTCAATTTTGGAATTCTCTTCTCTTCAGTCTCTTCTCTCATAACTCTCGTCATTTTAGCTGTTTGAAATATTATTTATATAGGGTCCTATTTCAATAGTTAACTTCCATCGGTGGGATGTTTTAATGTTCAAAACAGTAACTTTATGACAGACATCAAAATCGCAAAAAACAATAACAGAATCGATGCGGTCGGCTCTCTTTTTAACCGAATTCAAAAAAAGGAGGAAGTTCGTAGTATGATTATTTAATCTGTACAATAAATTTTAAATAAATAAATTTTGTTTTTTCCGCATTTTAACTCAAATTCTTTGTGCGTGAGCGATGTGATTATAGTTTCGCCCAGAAGCGCAGAAGTTTCCTGGTTTTTCCACGGGCCTCGCGGAGTGACCTTGGGTTGTTAAGGGTTTCTCTTTGCATTGTGCCATGATGTTAGGTACTGCCTCGCATTCCAGGATTACGTGGGCGGCGGTTTCATCCGTTGTGAGACAAGCCCTTCAGAGAGGGATGTCTAGTGTCAGTGTTGACTATGGTGTAAAGGTGTTGTTTAGGAGACAGTGACTGGACACTGTCCCCACGATTATGCACAGATCTTGTCTTTCGCGGCTGAGTATGTATACGCCGAGTTAATTTGGGAGTGATCCCTGATAGTTTGGATACCCATAACTGTGTATTTTTTAATTTGTGGCCTAATTTTCTAAACGCTTGTCCTTTATTAATTCCACTCATCATTAATTGTCTTTTTGTGGGGACGTAAAGCTTTTACGAGGTTAACGCCTGGTTGGTGCTCGTAAAGTCGCAGTTCTTTACTCGTCATGATTCATGATAAAATGTTAGCTCCTCTTTTGTAGACAAAAATATATGGTACTTCTTATTTACCTACTATCTGGTTACAGAATATCTTTCCTTTTTTATTATTTTAGCTTATTGACATTTACCTATAAATAAATGGAGTACGCCCATTTAAGTACAATAGGCTTACTGTATTTAAAGTTCCATTATGAATAGATTATAATCATTTGTCCTTGTATTACACAGGTCCTTATACCTTTTATGCAGGTATTTGCAATGTTGTAGATAGTGTGGCCTTTAACTAAAATGTAACTTTGTTTGTTTACATAATGATTAAATAGTGTTCCTTAGAGTGTTAACCACAGAAAATAATGAAGTTCTGCGTACACCTTTTTCATATGTCAAATCTTTAAAAAGCAAATTTTATCGTGTATATTTTATAACTTTAAAGGGATTTACTGAAATCGATTGGAAAATCCCCCATACCTTTTCCGAACCCTGAAGGTGATCCACTGATTATGATCCACTGATTCAAAGTCACGTGACATTGACCGTGTGACCCAGTAGCAGGGTCACGCTAAAACCAGCTAAAGTTTCTTTACGCAAGTTTACGACAGATCAATACATTCAATTTCAGCTTTATTTAATCCGAACGTTTGACCGAGTTCGGCGCAAAGAATTGAACGTTATATTATTATAATGATTATATTGAACAAGTTATTTGTATAGAACGAGTAAAAACAACGAAAAGCTGTAAACCACACTTTAAAGCGTGAAAAAGTGGAAGCGGCCTGCATTTAGCGGCTTCCTGCAACCTTTACCAGGTCATCTGTCCAACGTATCAGTAGACGTCCTACAGCTAATATTTGGTCCCAGAATTTTACAACCTCCACCCTCTCTATAGGTATATGCTGGACCGGGTATCGGCAGAGCACGTGTCAGCCAGGGTACAAGACCTGTTCTTCATCATGGCCGTCTCCAACTCCTGCATGGACCCGCTGGTCTACGGCACATACACTATCGACCCGAGGACGGTGAGCAGAACTGTTCGAAAGATATTCTGCATTCACACCAGACCTTCAGTGATACCTGGTAAGTTATTTTTCAGCCTAAGCTGTTCCACAAATGGGCTAGCCTATACCAAGGGAGCCAAGTAACGACTTAGGGCTAACTATAAACTCTAAAAACTTTCTCTATGCAGTATTCTCAATCCTTAAAACCTTTTAAAGTAAAAATCAAAACATAGTTGAAGTAAACATAATTTTGATGACCCTGTCAATTTAGAAAATAAAGTCTTGTTAATTTTAAATTTTTATTAATTAGGGATAACAACAGCTTAAAGATTTCACTTAACCAAAGATGTCTTAACACTACGGAGAGCCAATACCAGTTATCCACGTATTGTAAATCAATGTACAGACAACAGCACGCCACGGCACCCAAAACCGTCAAAATTCTTCAATCGATTATATTATCAACTTAATTAAATTTTTAAATTGCAACTATTTATTTATTTTCTCCACAAAGTTAGATACATGTTCAGTATTTTTAATACAATTACTATGAGAATAAACCTACAAAGATTAGGTGAGACCGGTATTGGGTCTTGGCAAGAGACTATATCTTGAATAACGTATACCTAGGTGCACCGGCAAAAATTCTGTTACTTCACAACAAAGGTTGTTAATTTCCTATTATAAAATCATGAAAATAATCGGTGTGCTGTCGGACGCAAATTAAAATTTATTAACGAAAAGCAATTTCTAATGACCGCCATTATTACCTCGGTGTCTCCATGGCAGCGGCAGTCCGTTACCATTAAAAAACCGGCCAAATGCGAGTCGGACTTGCTCACGAAAGGTTCCGTACCATTATCTACAAACACGGCAAAAAAGACACGTTTGTTGTATGGAAGCCTCCTTAATATTTATTGTATTCTGTTTTTTAGTATTTGTTGTTATAGCGGCAACACAAATACATCATCTGTAAAAATTTCAACTCTCTTTCAACGTTCAAACGGTTCATCAGATATAGCCTGGTGACAGACGGACAGTCAGACAGACAGACAGACAGGCGGACAGCGGAGCCTTAGAAATAGGGTCCCGTTTTACGCATTGGATTTTAAATGTATCTACAAAACAAAAGTTAAAATCCTTAAAAAATTTACCAAACAGACGCCTTAGTCGGACTAATTTGTATTATCGGTGTCAAAAATTGTACTTAGGCACTACGACTGCCGATATAATTGATTGGTCTATTGAGCTGTTTGATCAACCATCCCTAATTCGATTGGAGGCTATGTGCCAATAATGCCTTTTTACGACCGATTGAGTCCATGATAATAAATTCAATAGGAGTTTAAGGCGAGGTCTTGGCCCTAAACGAGTAGGTATGTACAGCACGTGCAGCGTCTTGTAAAAAGAGTTTTATAGAAACTAAAAATAGACTTCAAAAATAAACAAAAAAGCGAAAAAATAAATAGTTTTTTTCTAAAACATAGGTACCAAAGCAGGTATTATTGGAGTGGTTGCCAGCCTTGCGGAGTTAAAATATCTTCGTTCACATGCCTATACAAACATACGGGTAAAACTGAAAACCCCCTTTTTTTTAAGTCGGTTAAACATTTTTGATTTATTTATTGGGTTAGGTTGAAAAATATTTATATTTTATACTTAGATTTTTATTTCAGAATTCAATTACTTCTTGAAATGAAATGAAATATATTTATTATAACATATTATTTTTGTAAAAAATAAAGTAACATTGCCTACAGTACCCGACTGGTGTGTGAGGCGGCCGCGGTAATTAGCGAACAACCAGTAGAACGCAAATGGTCTCAAAAGTGGTTCGATTCCTGGTTAGGGTCAATTATGAGGGTGATATTTTCTAAATTGGCTCGAATCTGGGTGCACTGGGAAACTCTGGTATACTAAGGATTTTAATTCATTACTTCAAAACCGTTACATATAGTTTGTTACCTGGCGTATATTAATCTATTTCTACAAAAAATCTAATATATAAAATTCTCGTGTCACAGTGTTTGTAACAGAACTTCTCCGAAACAGCTTGATCGATTTTTATGAAATTTTGTGAAAATTTAGTACGTCTAATAAATAGGACGTAAACTATTTTTCAGACCTATAAGTGATAAGGATGGTCCACCCAAACATTTTTTTTGCCATTTTTTTATGATTCGACATTAAAAAAATCACCCTTCTACCACCAACCCCAATTTCTAATAGCGATATTTGTACTTTAAAAAATAATTTATATGAAAATACAACGTTTGCCGGGTCAGCTAGTTTAATTATATTCGGCGTGTATGCATAGGTACAAGTTATACAAAACAATTGCATCAGATATCATCTACATATAACGCCTTTATTTGATTCAGCCTTTGAAATCATATTATCTGCAGTATTTGACTACATTAAATTTTAATTTAAATAAAATCGAACTTGGCAGGTACTTAACAATTTGAATACACGTTCAACTCTAGAGTTGAAGCAGCTTTTAGAGAACGGTCCAAGTGTACCTACAATTAACACGTTCAAAGTAAATGGTAACTTTAATAAACACGTTTTTGTCTTAATTGCTTTTGAAGTTGACCCCCTATAGTTATATTTCTTGTAAAATCTCAATTTAAAACAAAAAATCTTTTCACTTTCATATTCTCTCTAGCGCCATCTTGTAAATTGTAATACTTTTCAACGGATGATAAATCAGTGTTATTATATCGGCCAAGTTCAGTATTCATTGGGTAACTAAGCTAACGTAACTATTTTTTTTTCATACTTCGTTAGAATTCTATTGTGCATACTTCGAATTTAAATACGAAATTAAAATGCCGAGGACCCTTGTAAAAATAGCATTACAAGTAATTTGCGTTATTAATTGCAGAAGTACTGAGAGCTGAAGACTTATATGAAAATGTAATGTGCACTTCATTCTATTTGATATTAGACTAAAAGCTACCGGAAGGTGTACTAAGGTTACATATGGAATTAATGTTGACACTGCACACTTAATAACGTGGACAGGGGCTAACGATTCCCTTATAGTCATTGCAGTATTACTTTAATCTAACTAAGGTAACTTAGCTACTCGTACATAGCAGAATTACATGGTGTAAGAATCGCAATTATAAAATGGTTTAATATGTTTAGTTCTGCGTTCTAGTTTAAAAAAACGTGCAATTATATTATTTTTTTATTGTTTCGGAAACCACGGGAAAAAGATAATTCAAATAATCGAATTAGTCTATTGCTGTAGTTTTCGTCTCCTCGATGATTCAACGACGCTCAATTTTATGTGTGGGCTGCATAACCTTAATATTGAAATTTATTAGTATTTTATTTACTGCGTCCTCGCCTAATACCAAAATTGTTAGCTATGAAGCTTATATGATCTAGCTTTAATCCTAAGGGCGCGTTCATGACGCGCGGCGGACGCGCTGCTACCACTTTTACATACAAAATTTTGAATCGCTGTAGTGGCGTCACTGTAGTGAGACTGTGGCGCTGCAACGGCGCTTTAAGACATTGTCTACAAGTTAGTATTATTCTTTCTCTATGGTAATAGCGTGTCTGGCGCGCGTCAGTGGCGCGTGTGTGACATGTTTGTTACGTTTCTTTACGCCACTAATTTGAAGGCACCCAAGTTTTTACTCTTGTTACATGGAGTGCAAATAAATGAATTATTACTGATAACGAATATTAAAATCTTAAAACAAAATATAAAATTCCTAAACCTATAACAGGTGATCGGGTGTTAAGTTTAGGGTAGTGAAACTTTTTACCAGCAAAATAACCTCTTTAAAGGAAGTGCACTAAACAACAGAACTTTATTTTTAAAATCACTTCTCTTCTAATAAGTAGTGCCGACTGAGCAGCGAGATATTAAATGAAGCGGTAATAAAACTTGTGTTTGAGTTGGTGAGTCCCGGGACTATTTTCCCGGACGAACCAAATTATAGAATAAACTTTTTACATTTTGCTCGCGCTGGGAGTTGCTCCCGGCAAAAAATGGTACCTCGTAGCCGTAGCACCAGAAGGTTTTTTTTTTACTATGAAATGTTTAATTAGCTACTGTTCTGTATATTCGCCAAATAAATGGTTTATTATTCGGCGAATATACAGGGTTATTTTTAAAATACTAACAAAGTCACTATCACAACCTGTGGCAAAGGATGACAAACTGTGATAAACCATCACAAAGGTGCTCAATTGTACGAAAAAAAAAACATTAACATAGTTGGCCTTTTAATTTTTTTTATTAATATTAATATAAATAATATTGCAATAAAAAATCCCTTTACGTTGCTAAATGATCAAAGGCTGTTATGATTTTATGGGTGGGTGAATTTCATTAGTTTTGTGAATTTAATTTTACTCCCATAGTTAAAGTTTTGTATATTTTGTACTCCAGAATAAGCTGCTTCAGATAATAATGGCCTTACTACAAAAAAGATATGCTAGGGTTGAACACTTTTCTAAAATTAGTCAACCAATTTGAAATGTTGACAAAACATATTACATTGTTAATGTATATATTCAAATTGGTTGACTAATCTTTAAACAAGTGTTTAACACTAGTCTATCTTTTTGTAGTACGGCCATTGGGTTTTAAAACACCCTATATTTGATTTTAAATCTGACGACCGTAGCCGAAAGTCGAGTACGCCAGACTTGCCGTCGCCATCTCTTCGGTCCCGGATTCGATTCCCGGTCACGTCAATGTAGAAAACGTTTTTTTCTATTGGCTTGGGTATGGGTGTTGTGGTACAGTCGTTTTATCTGGTTTCTATAACACGACTGCTTTAGCCACTTACCTTAGGATCAAAGCAATGTATGTGCTGTTGTCCAATATTAATTATAATTATCTTCCCTGCATCCAGAAAAAGTTGTTTTCATAAGAATTCTTTAACAAATAAAGTTTTTATTTGTTCCTTTTGTCACAGGTATTTCGGCACCGGAACTGTTAAAGAGTAATATTCAAACAAACGTCGCATCGTGCCACCATCATGATCATGTAAGTAACAATAACTACACTATGATTTTTTAACGAACCTAATCAAATATTAACATAAAATGTATAATTATAACTATAATTTTTGCTGAAGAAAAAAATTATGATTTTATAAAAGATCCATTAAAATATCACCTTTAAGGAAAACGTGTTATATGCTATATCTCATCGGCATGGCATAACAAAAAAAGTACCTACATAACTTTGAATTTTTAAGTTTCAGTTCTAGGTATGGCGAACCCCCAAAATGTATTGTTTTTTTTTCTTCTATTTTTGTTTGAAAATCTTAATGCGGTTTACAGAATACATCTTCTAACCAAATTTCAACAGTATAGTGCTTATAGTTTCGTAAAAAAGTTGCTGTGACATACGGACGGACAGACAGAGACATGACGAATCCTTAAGCTTCTCTTATTTGCCATTTGTCTGCAGAACACTAATAAGACTTTGAAATTGCGAATTCGCTTGCTTCAGTAAATGAATACCGAGCAATTCACTAATAGCTCAGTAATTATATTTGTCCTGTGTCGTTTCGCTTGTGTCAATCCCAAATAGCTCGTTCCCATTAGGTATGTCTGACAAACTTACAAAAAGCCGTACAAATATGTGGTGGTAATGTGGTAATATGCACCGTTAAATCATAACAATAATAATTACTTTTAAACTTTCGCGTTGTATAATTTAAAACTCAATGAACGTCAGGCAAAACAGGTAACATTTTATACCTTAATTATGATCGCGTTAATTCCCGTTTCATTGAATCATAACAACAATGTTTATTAGCCAAATAAGTTTACAATCAATCAGTTATAACATTTTTAACAAAAACAAATATTATCAGCCTTTCGAAGTCCACTGCTGAAATATGTAATTAAAATACAAAAATAAATAACAAATTCAAAAACAGCGGCCAGTCTCTTCAAGACTCGATTCCCGATAAGGACAAACTATTTTCGTACTTATAAGTTTACAGAACCCTCGCTGGTTAAAAAACATACAAACAAATAAAATCTAGAACCATTTTTAACTTCACAAAGTATGGTTTCAAAAACAAACAAGTCAATTAATTTCGTTATAATGGGGTTAATTATTAGTTAAGAAAACTAATAATTAACCCGATCGTTTATCGCGTGGTGTAAATACATTTTCAATTTCCAATTTTCCAAATGAGAGTTTCCAATTTGTTCTATTGATTGAACGGCAAATTGATTTGCATGAGAAGGAAGCTAAGCTAAGCTGGCAAGGTTTTCATTACCCTCAGATCTTAATAATTGTCTATCTCAACAAATTAAGTCTAATAACGACTTTAAACGAAACAATTTAAACGAAGCTATATATATAAAATTTAAATTAATTAAGAAGCAAGCTATGATGTTCCCTCATTGTGTTATGTAGTCATTCATATTCAATAAAAAATATTCTTGTTTCTTATTTTGCTCTCTTAATTAGTGACACACATAATGTTCTAAGTTCTAAGGAATAAATGTAGGTAATTTACTGTCAGCCTTTGAGAATTGTGAATATCGAAGGCAAAATTTTGGTGCTTAATTTTAATAACATGTAGGAGTTGTTTACTGGTTGCCATGGCGACTTTCACTTCTAAATTAATACGAAAATATGATTGAATTAGAAAGTTACGGGGATTCCTGAAAGTTTATTTTAAAGAATTAAGTCTATTGGTATAGCCAATCCATTGAGCAGGAAACTTTTACGAATATACTATTAAATTTGTTGTGTTATGATGCAAAAATGTGCTAAGATCTACAGTCACTTGAAGCTGTGAAAAAATCGAAATTCTAAGTTAACGAAAAAAAAGATAAAGCCAACGGAACCCTAAAAGGACATTGTTATATTTGTCACTTGTAAAATGTTGTTGTATTTGAGCACCAGAATCAGCCCTCAAGAGATATTGGGTACAGAAAATAACGTTATTAGTATGCTTAAGCGTCTAAAATTATACAAAGTGGTATCAAGGCTCCATGCTTAACTTATTTTCGCAGCAGCATGAATATAAATAAGATTATGTCATGGGTGATATTGTATGACGTCATATCCCATTTGACTGACATAATCCTTAGGTTGTCGAGCATATATTATCATATAGACTACAAAAATAATTTATTTCGTTCGAAAAAAAAATTCCGCCATTATTGGATTAACGATTCTTTTTTTAAATCACTCTTATTTAATAAAATTAACGTACTTATCAATTTCAGAGATAAATGGTCCTATTACTTACTGCTGTATAGTGTGCTCTTAAGACCATCATTTTGTTCCATAACAACAAAAATATTTTTGACACAGTATTCTTAGCACGCCTATACTTCGTTTTAAATGTATATTAATATGTATGTATATTAATATATATATATTTGTTTTAAATGTATATTAGTATGTTATTAATGTATATGTAATTCGTTCGGTATGTTGCACCTGTCAAGTGCAACATACCTCTTCAAGATGCGGGGGTGTACAGACTGGAATGTGACTGTGGGCTCTCCTATATCGGTCAAACAAAACGAAGTATAGGCGTGCGGGTAAAAGAACATATAGCCGACATCAAACATAGACGGAATACTAAGTCTGCAGTGTATGAACATGCCTTAGATACACCCAACCATTTCATACGATTTGACCAGCCTAAAGTCCTTGCAAGAGAACGACGATTTGTTCCTCGCATGTTACGGGAGGCAATTGAAATTAGAAGACACCCGAATTTCAACAGAGAAGATGGTTGGAAAATACCACCAGCATGGGATCCTATTTTAACGAAATCCCATGCTAGGCCCCGCACTGCAAGACCTCTAGATACAGTTAGCTCTTTTTGCGTAGATAGGAACACAAATTAATATTAACTGAGTGACGGTAGTTTATAGTTTTTTCAAAATATTGTAAAGACGAATAACACCTTAGTCTACCTGTGACCACGAACGCTGTAAAGTGTTCGAAACGTCAGGTTAAATAAAATGTTAATAAATCGCGAAATAATCCGTAAAAGTAGTTTCATTTAAAAGATTTGTGATTGTTTTAACAGTTCATGGTTAGGGCCCTGGTCCCGGTTATTCACTTAAAAACGTATAAATTTCATGTTCTTTTATTTGCTAACATCTGAGTTAAAAAATATAATTCCTAGTATCACACAAAATTTAAACTAAGCACCCGAACTGTTATGTTTAATTTTGATAAGTAATAAAATAAGACTCTAAATATAGTATAGATAAAATTTTAGTTGTGAGTGGATTTTATAAAAGTTGGTTCCGGCTAGTATCGCTTACCTACGTTAAGCATTGCCAGAAGCACCAGATATTACATTTCAAGAGTTTTAAAGGTTATAATTACTAGCTAAGCTAGCCTAACAAGACCTCTCCACCAATTTGCACTGCGCTCGCTTAGTAGAGTAGGATCAAAAACCACCCCTCGTTAAAGTGAGGCCTGCAGTTTGACGTTTATTGGTTACTTAACTTTAATAATAAAATAGCACACCTATTTTACTGCTGTCCCAAACCGGTGAAATAAACGGCAACGATTTTACGAGAGGCTATTAAAAACATAAAAGCTTTTGCTTTTCCGGGTCACAGGAACGAAATATTTTTTTCGAGAATCAGACCAGTTAGAGTGTATGAGGGTTGAGAAGTCAATGACTCCGTTTTGTGCTAGAAAAACGTTTTGCCCTATATCCCTTTGGATATTGAAGCCCAAAGACCCGATAGTGGGCCACTGTGACAATAGTTTTCTATTATTTCATGATAACAATTGTGTATTTTGTCGGGATAATATTGGCTTATTAATGTTTCAATCGAAACCGCTTACATATTGTTTTGTAACACAAAAGAGGTCCGTAATCATCATTAACCAAATGAAAGCCTTCTATTGGACAAAAGCCTCATCTATTACGCCATAGCGAGTGGCTATAGGCTGTTTGTATCCAGTAGGCCTAATACGAAAGGGTATCGTTCGTTCGGTCGTACTTATTATCCGATCAAATTAAAATATCCATTCACTTTTATCAATGGTTTGATAATTTGTGTCAAATTTAAAACGGTCGGGTTTTTTACACGGCTAGCTTGAGTTAGTCATGTTTTATCAAAGGATTGATACATGCGACTGGTTATTTTAATTTGTTAGGTTTAAACGTCCGAACGAAAAATATATTTTCGTGCGAGGCCTCTAGCGTTTGCCCGTAATGTAGACTAGATCGTCAGTCCATCGAGTGATCACCGAGATTCGTATTACAGTACAAAGACACGAAAATACGTTTTTAACACACTTTTTCTAGCTTTACTTATAACTAATTAACAGTCAACATGTAAACTAAACTAAACTTTGTAAATGTCAGGGAAGTAATATTATTTCCCTGCGACATTTGCATAGTTAGCTGTTAATTAGTTATAAGTAAAGCTAGAAAAAGTGTGTTGTTAAATATTTTCAGGCAAAATTAGAAATTAAAATGGTTTAATCCAACTCGTTGGCTGGCTGTTCGAAATTGCTTCTCAAAGAGAAAATACGGACTGTTGGTTTATCAACCACTCGACACAGGATAGTCCATTTGTAGTTTTTTTTATGTAGTATACGTACCCATTAAAAAAATGATTAATGTACTTACGTTACGAAAATATATGTTTAAACTCAAATAATCCCTAAATTGAGGATAGAGTTATTGCGTGTGCATTGTATCATTCAAAGTTCCATTTCGATTTAAATTTTTAAAAATAAGCATCTAAATACTATATAACACACTCCTACTTTAAACTCCAATTTAAGTGTTGCATTTTGAAAAGCAAGAAACGTTAATTTTTCGGGTTCCGTACCCAAAGGGTAAAACGGGACCCTGTCTGTCCGTCTGTCACCAGGCTGTATCTCATGAACCATGACAGTTAGAGAGTTGAAATTTTTACAGATATATTTCTGTTGCCGCTATAACAACAAATACTGAAAATCAGAAAACAATAAATATTTAAGGGGGCTCCCATACAACAAAGGTGTTTTTTTTTTGCCTTTTTTATAGATAATTGTACGGAACCCTTCGTGCGCGAGTCCAACTCACACTTGGCCGGTTTTTATATCTAAAAGCTTTATTTCTACTAAACCAGATAAATATTTCTTTCACTGGCACTCGATTACTAAATAGACCTGTTAAAGCGAGTTTAAATATCGAATAATAGTACTAAAATGCTTATTATCGTTATATTGTAGCTAAAAATAACTAAAACGAAAAATATTTCTACGTCATCCAAACACAAATAGGTTAAAGTTTATTGGGCTAGTTTGATAGGTTTTGCCATTTGCCTCGTAATTCAATTGATATCTGAAAGTCAATATTTATACATTCATTCATTTATTTTGATGTAATATAATAAATAATTCTTATGTCGGTTGCAATATTAAGTAAATGTCTTATTATATTATAATTTTAGATATTTTCTTTACTTAAAAACACATAATATTCCAACCGGTTCGAAGAAAAAAATTAATGCAATATAAATATCAGTCAGTTCAGTAGAGTTTGGTCATTTACTTTCGTCCGTATTCTTATTCTCAAGTTAACTGCTTTGCTTCAGTTCTTAACCATAAAACCAATTTATTTCCGACCTAGACCTAAATTCCTAAGTTATTTCAAACCTCCAAATTATTTTTTCCCTACCACTGCTTCGGGATAATTTTGTGGGCTTTAGTAACGAGAAAAATCATCGCAATAATCATAAAAATGACAATAATTTACTACGCGATTTTACGATGGCATATGTCAATGGCAACATGTTATCTCTGAGGAATCCTCACGGATTCAATTCCCGGTCGGGTTAATGTACAAAACGAACTTTTCTATATTGTCTCGGGTCTGGGTGCTGTGGTACACAAAGTGTTTTAGCTACTTACCATAGGGTAAGAGCAATGTATGTGATGCTGTTCAATATTTATTTATTTTATTTATTATTTTCGAATTTCGTAAAGCCGGGTCCAGACGGGCGTAACGTGTAATGTAATGTAACAAGTAAGGCAACGCGAATTTAGAATTTATCGAACCGGGTCTAGAAGGCCTACCTACTGTGACTCGGATTCTGTTTGTGGACGGTACAATGATCATACATACATGTAACGCTCGCGCTTGCTGTGATAAACGCAGGTAGTTTTTTGGCGCTAACATAAAAGTGTTTGTTTTGACGGCGTTCGTAGCGGTTGTGTCACGTCAGACTAAAGGGCCTGTTTCATAATAGATAGATAAATAGTTACTTTTTATTGCAAACCACACAAAAAAACAGTACAAAGAAAAAATATACACTTAGAATGGTACAATTTAGTTAGGCGTTCTTATCACTAGAAGCTAGAAGCCAATCTAACAACATGTACAGATAAAGCACAAAATAGCTCGAACAGATAAAATTAAATAGGATAAAAGTGCTTGAATTTGATGTGTCATACAGCGCTATTTGACGGTAGTAAAATGCAAAAATACTGTGTATCTTTCAGATAAGTAGTAAATAGCTTATTCTGAACTTATGTAGAACTAGTCCGTACATTGTCAAACAGACCTTAAAAATCCCTAGAAATTATCAGTTTGTTTAAACAAAATCCGGATCAGCCCGTTCACACACGGTTTCCAAAAGGAAACTGTTAAATTTTATAGGATACGTTTTTTTTCATCGATGGCATATGACAAAGTATGCTGTATACAGTAAAAAATATCGGTCCGTTAAATTATGACGTTCCGTTTTGTCATCGAATACTTGTGTGAACTGGCCCCTGTACAAAAACAATTGAAAAACGATGCTTCTATTTACCAATTGGAAAGATCTTCTCGTAACCACTTAGTTTTCACCCTCGATGCACTTGACTTTTGATACATATTCATTACTTGACCACGACCCACATGACGAGACATGTTCAACAAGCACCTTATTTCACTATGTTGTTGCTCAAAGAAATTTTCCTAACGATTATAAGATACAGATCAAACAACACCTCGGAAAAGTACGGAAAACTTGCAAACTAAGAACCGACTTCAAAATTAATCTAAAAACCGGCCAAGTGCGAGTCGGACTCGCGCACGAAGGATTCCGCACCATTATCTGTAAAAAACCGGCCAATTGCCAATTGTGTTTCGTACCGTTAATTATAAAACGGCAAAAAACGCGTTTGTTGTATGGGAATCCCTTAAATACTTATTTTATTCTGTTTTTTGTATTTGTTGTTATAGCGGCAACCCAAATACATCATCATCATCGGAGTCTTAGTAATAGGGTCCTGTTTCACCCTTTGGGATCCCTAAAAAACAACATTCAGGTGAATCTCCTCCTTTTTCGATGTCGGTTGAAAATATAATCGCTTTATTTTCTTTTAAAAATCCGACATAAACCTGCTAATTTATAACAAACTAGACGTACTGTTGACGTAGCAAAATATTAAATAATATCAAAGTAACGGAATATCTCAGGGCAATAAACTTGACTATTACTCCAAAAATTGTTACAAGAAAATATGTTTTTATACGGAGAGAAAGTGCTTTTTACTTATACAGAAAAGTAGGGATCGCAAACTAATGGCACTTACATATACCTACTTAAATATTCTTAGAGTCTCTTTCCTGATGTCGACTCGTCTACCTTTAAAAAGAGCGGTAAATGTTTGTCTAGTTACAGTTATTGCTTAAATAATATGAACTGACCAAGTTTCGTTCACTCGATGAGTGTCAAAGGTTGTTAGCGACCCTAACTGCCTGTAAAAGTTCATTAAAATAAATATTACATGAATATAAATTAAGCCTAACTATAGGTTGACCTAAAAGGGAATTGAACGGGACCCTTTGCGTTCATGTTGTCAATTAGGTTGCTGTCACGTCAACGCACATGACTACTTAAATACCAATATGTTTAGTAGTTATACGTTATACCTACAAAAATCTTTATTATCATTTTCTACGTATCGAGGTCTCAATATAAAAATATTGGAGGTCAGTTAATTGGAGTGGAGCCCATTTTATTATCATGGCTCCTCGTACAACAGGCTCGCTTGACTTGTTTAAACAAAACTTGTATAAAGTTAAAGTACTTCGCCGTGGCAACCAAAACAGCTATTTCTCAGGAATGGAATCTGCGAAGAGCGAACAAATTTGGTATTCAAGAATCAAGTTGAACTTTCCTTGGACTTTTAAACATTTGTCTAAAAGTAAGACGCTTTTGTAGTAAATAGGTAGTTACATAAGTTAACCTTAAACAAGCTACAAGTTTATCTCGCAGATATTAGAAAAAATACATAAATAAAGTATTTTTACGAAATACAATGATTAATCTATGTTATCATTTAGATATAACAGATTTATTGGTTGTTTCAGTCCACGGAGGTAATAATGTCACTAACACTACCAACAATCAATTCGAAAAAAAACTTGGTAAACTATTGGTAAAATAAATAGGTCTTTGTGAAATGTTTTTTTATAAAACAATGTTTTTTTCGAAAAAGTATGATCATGAAACTTAATACTTTCAACAAGTTGTTTGTATGTGAAGTTAATAAATTCATAAGTTAAAAAAAAACCTATTATCCAGAGGCAGACAGTTTGAAGAGCCCTTGAAATTTGATTTAACAAAAAAATATTCTTTTAAAAGCCTATGTAGTAAAGAAGAGTTTAACGTTCAAACTTTATAGAACCTCGTTACATAAAATAGCGATATTAAAACACCTGCTGCTAAAGCTATTAATAACACGAAACATCAGAAGTATACCTACTTGGGTGTTACAGCACAGTTGAAATTGTAATAGTTACCTCAAAACATTATTACGTGCTTTTGTTTAATTACAGTAACTTACAGCAGCTTTTTAACTTCACGCAATTAAGAATTCTTTCTGTGTTTTAAGTAGCTTCGTAAATGTAACAATCAACATGGCAGAACTTTTGATTTTGCAGACTACATCAAATAAAAAGTCTATCAAAACTCTTAAGACGCATATTACACGATTTTGACCGTTTTGCGGTTGTTTGTTACTGGTCATTGAAAGGTAATTAAAAAATCCGAGGCCGCTACGTAATATAAAAAAGGGAAACCTTCAAGTATCAATAAGTTTTTTAAATTAAATCATTATATTTCATTGGGACAAAGCAAAAAAGTAATTTCCCTATTTTTTGCACGTTTCTATAAATTTGTACCGCTTTTGCAGTTATGACTTAATTAACATGTTTGACTTTCGGTATTTTGTAGTTCGAAGCAGGCTCCGATTTTTGATTTATCTTTTGTATGACCAGTAATCACCAAAAAACCGCAAAGCTGTCAAAATTTTGTAAAGGGCCTTTTAATAAAAACTTTACCAAATGAAAAACATGCAGAAGAACACTGCTTAAGAGGGTGTTTAAAAATGTCAGCCAGTCTAATTAAAGTTAGGCTTTGTGTACAAATATTTACTGTGAGTAAATTAAATATGGCTGCGCAGCTCCATACATTATTAATAAGAAACTGTCAATAGGTGTTATAACAAATACCAGTTACAGAAAATATTATTATAACGTACTTAACTGGGAGTGTGTGCTACTAGAAAAGTCACAATCGTTGTCATAAATACGTTTGATAATGTTTGTTATTTTATGCGATGCAATAGTAGTTTCTGACTGAATGATTTAATTCTTATTATGTATAAACAATTAGAAGCCTCCAGTGTATACTGAAGTCTAGTTTGACAAACAAAAACATCAATGTTTTCGACCATTTTTATCAGTTATAGAAACGTTAGGCTGCGACGTCTTTAAAAATCACATAGCTGAGATCTAGACATCAATAATTTAGTAGTTTTTACTAACTACAATGTAGCGTGTGCCAGTTAATTAGCTAACAAAACGAACACAAGCAATTATAACAAACAAATAACTTAAATAAAAAGAGTGCTTGTTTCAGCAATAACCAATATTTGAGATTTAATTATCTGCAGTAATAATAAAACGATTGCGTTTCGAAATAAAGTCAATAATAACTTTCTTTTATTTGGAATTCAATTAACTTTTGTTTTAAATAAATTACTTTTATGCTACTTGCGTTTGTGTTACCGATTAATTAAAGCGAATCTTTATCTGCACGGCTACAGATTATAAAATAAATGAAATAATAATTCTGTACTCTATTAAGTTTGCTATACCATTAGGTATTAAATAACTTTTAACATTTTGTATTTTAGCCAGGAATGATTGATAATGAATTATTATTTTATTATTCTTTAAATTCGGAGGGTGATAGCCATATTCGCCACTGCTGGCAGACGGGTTGGCCACGTACTGGCAAGCGCAGCGTGGGACGTCCACACACAAGGTGGACAGACCTGGTAAAGGTTGCACGAAGCCGAATGCAGGCCGCTTCCAGCCGCCTGTGTTCATCAGTGGACGTCCTGTGGCTGGAAGTGCTGGAACGATGATGATGATTCTTCAAATTGCCATACGTGGGTTGGGCTACTAAATGTGTTGAAAAAAATGCAAACAATCCGTCAATTTGGGCACAATCTTGGGCTTGTTTTTAGAGATAGCGTAGCGCTATTTATGTAAAGCTATGCTTTCATTATAATAAGAAGCAAAATAGTTAAAGCCAATAAATCAGTTTGTACCCAACCGGTCGTTTCGTTTTAATGTGGTGCAACAAAAAAAAATGGTTTTCTGTTCGCTTTGCGCTGACATTCACACCTTTGATTATATACATGTCTAGATTCCCTGTTTGAGTGTCATAAACATTAAAAAATATATAGGTAAGCCAACTGTTGGCGCCAAAGTTTGTTTCGTCCGCTCAGTGGCGCGCTTGTTACCATAGCAACCTATAAATGTTACCATAGTAACTATAGTTGTTACTCACTCAAATCTGTCCTGTTCTTTTGGTGACAATTGCAGCACCACTCTATATATAGACATGTTTATAATCAAAGATTCAAACGCACACCGGCCGACACTCTTTGAACTTTGACATTAATAGAAGCATTTTCACAGGTCCGTGCTCACTGCGCTCGGCGGTACCCAGTGCGCTTTGACGACACATCGACGGCCAGGCCGAGCGTCAACTCCGATCCTGTACCCTTATTGAGCGAGCATTCGTTCGCTGAACGAACCATCAAACCCTCGCAGAGTTGCGAAGTGTTCGTCCTTCATACCCCTCACAGGACTTTCCATTCATAGGAGTTAAAGACTGACACTGTCTCCGAAACAGTGTTTTGAATTTGAGAACTGAATAATAAGTTAGTTAAAAAATATATTAGTAATTAGTTTAATGTGTCTTAAAACTAATAGAGGAAATTGTGGGTCGTGTAACGTTTATCAAATGGAAAAATCCAATAAGAAATGAGAACACTGCATGATCTACATACTTAACAGGTAGTATCTTTATTGTAAATAAGGTTTTAAAATATATTGTATTTATAAATAGGTACAATCTAAGTTTCGACTAAACCGCATTAAATATGGGGGCACAGTTGCAGTCGCGGTCAAAATCAACGTGCTGTCTCTGTGCTGTCAAAAGCCGTCCACACCTAAAACTACGAAATCAGCAATATGCATTTCACAGTGTGTAAAGTTGTGCTAAGATAGCAACAGGATTATTGTAAACAAAAAACAAGTTATGTAAAGGTTTGTATTTTTTACTCATTTGTGATAAAATATAGTAGAATGCTCTTTATAAAATACATACATTTTAATTTGATTATGCAATAAAGTATCTAATAAAGTTACAATACGCATACCTATATCCAATAAAGTCATATATAGTATTACAATAAAGTTTAATAAATAAATATTGGACAACATCACATTGATTTGTGTAACAGAAATCAGAAACAATGACGGTAACATACGATATGGTTAATCTTTGTGCAATAAGATAACCAACATCAAATAATAGACCGCTGCATTGGCACAGATCGCTGCATTCAATTGATTACTACCGCCACTGTGCCTTCAGATTGATTGCGGTTATTTCAAAAAGTATAAGTATTCGAAATGTAAAACGAAAACTGCGAGCGACTGCTCGATGTTGTGTTTGTTTTTCCATAAACAGCAACTGCATGCGGCCAACCGCGTGCGGTATTATGTGTTAATTAGTGTATAGAGTAGTACGAGTAAGTAAACACTTATTTTTATGACTTATTAGGATTATCTTCTATGTGTATAAATAAAATAGTAAAAATTCACAGATTATATTCATTGAAGAACACATTGTTTAATGTACATAATATCCTAATTGTTAGATTAAAAACCGCGCTAATTACTATTAGATATTTTTTATGTATTGGTCTATCCCTACGGCGCGGTGCGCACTTACGCGCGTAAACCTACATATTCCATTATTTTTTTAAATATCCGAACCTTAAATGCCTCTGTCTGTCTGCCGATGTCAAAACATTTTCTTACACACCTCTTACGTGACTAGCCAAGAGCTTCTTTCACGTAAATCTATTGGGACTTGCGTCCGATTTTTTAAGTGTATTGTGTATTTGTGTCTTGAGAAGTGTGTATCCCAGGGCCATAACCATAAACTCTTCAAACAATCTCAAAGTTGTCAAATCTGTCAATTTTGGTACGTCATTTCATACAAAATTTGACAGAAATGATAATGTTTGACAGATTTGTGATTGTTTTAACAGTTCATAGTTAGGGCCCTGGGATTGTAGCAATTGTACCGGTGTTTTCTTTAGTTTGTTTCCATTTGCATACCAGCCCTATTATGTTATTATACTGCGAAACTCTCAAACAAGCCGTTAAAATTGTTAATTTCGAAGTTATATAGCCGTTTTTAATTAGTATAAATCTTTTAGGCATGTATTACTGAATGGAAACATATTTCTCCTAGGTTACAATAGGGTGAAGTCAAAAAAGTTTAACATCTAAAGCAGGGTACTTACTAAGCCGTGTAGCATAGGTAACATATCTGATAATATCTAAAAATAATAATAGAGTTAAAGTATGAAATCACCGTTTTATAGTAATTTAAACTTTGAATTGACATAAAACCTTCATGGTCTGAGATTTTCAAGTGATCCTTTTTTCACATGATAATCTATTCAGGTACTTGTTTTAATAATTGTAATATTAGTTTTTCGACATTCTTCTGTTTTTTTTATTTAGCTTAAGCGGGAAAAATAGATACTTCGAAAATCCGAGTAATCTTTATCCAAGTAAGTTCCGACATGGAACTTACGCTGCAGAAACGGCTCGCAATATCAATCTGCGTTTGGAGAGGAGACTGCTAATCAACGAACCGTGCGTTTTTGGTTTAAACGCTTTCGTAAAAGACCGCCCACACAGGTGAATAACGTTGAATTGAAGGAGATGGCGGAAGCCAATCCGAGTCAACCAACCAGGAATTAGCGGCCTGGTTTAACGTTACCTTACCTACAATGGTGAAGCATCTGCATCAAATCAATAATATAAAAAAAAATAAAAAAAATTGGTGCCTCATGATTTGACTGATCTGCAGAAAGAAACGCCTGTCGAAACTTGCGTTGCCTTGTTGAATCGGTACAGAAATGTAGGAATATTGGATCGAATTGTGAATGTGACGGAAAGTGGATTCTTTACGATAAGCGAAAGCGAAAAATGCAATGGCTGACCCCAGGTCAAAAAGCTTACCAATAAAAAGGTAATGCTAACTGTTTGGTGGTCTATTCATGGTGTTATTCACTATAGCTTTCTCAGGTCTGGTCAACCAATAATATCAAATGTTTACTGTGCCGAACTCACATCGTAATCGTCACTTTCATACTTTAACGCATATATATTTTTTTTAAATATATTTAACCCATCTGGAAATCAAGATTCAATATTAAATTTTATTCGGTCTCAGGCGACAGCTTCGCATCCAAGCTATTTGAAGTTTCTTGACCAAGTATACACTAACACTACTTATAAAGTATTCCGATTTCGACATTAATTAAACTTACAACAATGTCAGGCACCGTTGAAATCTCATTAAGAGAGAAGAATTTAATCTTAACTTAGATTAACAAGTTTCCAGTTTCCGTCTGGAGTAAACTTGGGGAAGTCACCGTGTCACTGTTAAATTAAAATGATGAAACTAATAAGAACTAGTAACGGTGATTTTCGATAAAATTATGTAATAGCTTATTATTTAAAAATACTACTAAACCTCTCAAGGACACCGTCCTTGACCTCTAAAACTTCCTCCCCCTCCTCTAAAATCTTGGGAGACGCTCCGAGTTAAATTTATTAACCTTGTCACGTATTTCGTGATTTGTACGCCTTAAGCCACATACGCAAAATACCAGACAAGCTGTGTCAGATCAGTGACTTCGTCGAAAAAATCAGAAATTTGTAGCAACAAATAATTATGCAAAATACGCTGCATGTCAAATTCGACGACTTTTTGTGATACACGATTCATTAAAGTAAAATAAACACATCGCCGATTATGACTATTTGCTTAATTTCAATCATAAAAACACATTGTTTTTTTTGTAATATTTAAAATTGCCAAATGAATTTATTCCTTCCTTCCTTATGTATAAAATGTCCTTTTATGAATAAATTACTTCTTGGTCAGTCTTTGCACGGTTTGTTTCATATTTTTGAGCGACATATGAGTATATCATTGGAAGCATATTATGATAAGTATTTCTATCACGGTTCAATGTTTCCTTTTAAGCAAGACTTGGAATAGAGCGCTCGGCGGCTACTGCTGCGGCAAGCTCACTACGTTCGCTCGCCTTCGCCCTGTGTGTGGTCACTGTTCTAATCTAACCTAACCCAGACGAGGTTTTTGACAAGTTTTGACTTATTGACAAGTTGACCCTCCGCGCCTCCGCCTTATTGAATTTGGGCAGAAAATTACCAGGTGGAGTCGGAAGTCGGATTCACAGTTAAGTAAAAAGAAAGTCCAAGTTTTTGTAGCAAATGATAATTATATCTCATAAACGTTATAACATTTAGGCATTATATAAAATGATTTTGTATACAAAATGTTAATAAAGCACGTATCTTTTAACAATTATAATTATACGTAATTAAATAAGAGGAAATGAATTTAGTTCAAGTAAAAATTATATCAAATGAGCGTTATGTCGGCTAAAATTAGTTTATCTGATTTTCTAACAAATGAAGCGCTACCAACTCCTACCTAATCAAATCAAATCAAAACGTTTATTTGCAAGAATGCAGTACATTTGTGATGTTTTAAAAACTAAATACAGTCCAGTGCACTCAACCAAAGAATGGCATGCAAATGTTATTAATAATGTTCATTGATTTATAAATTGGCTTAATTCATCATAATCAGTGCTCCTACCTACCAATAAAGTATATGCTTTATCCTAAATAAAATAATTCTACAGCTCAATTTATTAAATGTAATAGGATTAAAATTATTTCGTGCTCAAATAGAATTTTCTGATTTCCTATGGAATCAAATTTACTATGGAAATTGAGGCAAACAATAAACTAGCTTTCTTAGATATTTTACTTACTAGGAATCCGGATCATACTCTTAGTCATACAGTTTTTCGTAAAGCCACCCATACAGATAAATACCTCAATGGTGCCTCTCACCATCATCCTCGACAGTTGGCTACCGTAGGCAAATCATTGTTTCAGAGAGCAAGGGGTATCTGTGACGACCAACACCTGGCTGGCGAGCTCCAGCATGTCAGGAAGGTACTACGGGAAAACCAGTTGCCGGTACCACGTCGTTCCAGACCCCGGGTCAAGCATTCCACCGTCGAACGCCAACCTGCTGTACTACCTTATATGAAGGGTGTCACTGACAAGATTGGAAACATTTTCCTATCAAATCAAAATCAAAACCTACTTCAAGCCGCCGAAAAAGATTAACCAATTTTTACCACCTGTCAAGTGCAACATACCTCTTCAAGATGCGGGGGTGTACAGACTGGAATGTGACTGTGGGCTCTCCTATATCGGTCAAACAAAACGAAGTATAGGCGTGCGGGTAAAAGAACATATAGCCGACATCAAACATAAACGGAATACTAAGTCTGCAGTGTGTGAACATGCCTTAGATACACCCAACCATTTCATACGATTTGACCAGCCTAAAGTCCTTGCAAGAGAACGACGATTTGTTCCTCGCATGTTACGGGAGGCAATTGAAATTAGAAGACACCCGAATTTCAACAGAGAAGATGGTTGGAAAATACCACCAGCATGGGATCCTGTTTTAACGAAATCCCATGCTAGGCCCCGCACTGCAAGACCTCTAGATACAGTTAGCTCTTTTTGCGTAGATAGGAACACAAATTAATATTAACTGAGTGACGGTAGTTTATAGTTTTTTCAAAATATTGTAAAGACGAATAACACCTTAGTCTACCTGTGACCACGAACGCTGTAAAGTGTTCGAAACGTCAGGTTAAATAAAATGTTAATAAATCGCGAAATAATCCGTAAAAGTAGTTTCATTTAGAATTTTCTGATTTTGAATTAGCGAAGGGACTTAATTAAGCTTTATATGAAAAGTTATATCAAATTTAATATTATTGACTTGGGAACTATTCCGTTTATTCGGAACATTATACGTTAAGTATAAAATGTCTAGTCCTCTAAGTCTAAATGTTTCTTAAAACAAACGTTTTAACTTCAGTTCTTCTGATATAATTTGTTTTAAAGGGCTTAAAATTGTAGAAGTATTTATCTAGATCCTAGTCAAATGTTCTCTAACAAAGAGAAATCTGTTTGATTTCTTTTGATTATGCTTGTTTCTTATTTCTCTTTTCCTTGAATATAGTTAAGAATGCAATCATTTTACATTATACGTTTAGTTTCTATTATATATTATATATACAAAGGGAACAATTTACCTTTGTATGGCACTTGTTAAAAATGTAAGATATTTTCTCAATTTCTCAATTCATTTTCTCAATATTGTTTTCGTTATTCAATTTCCTTCTCTTCCTTTCCTTCCTTCCTTCTTTTCAAATAGTTTTGGGTAGTGTATTTTATAGCGTACATATTTGATATTTTTTTTGGATTCTAGTACTAGAGAGAGTACTGAGTAGGTTCCAATTTGATGTAAGAATATTTTTTTAAGGGTGAAATTTTTATACTTAAAATAAAATTGGATTTGTGTTATCTTTCCCTAGAACTGTAGATCTCATTGAAATACGAGGTCTTCATTATGGAATAGTAGGCCTACGGAACTTTGGATCAAGAAAATAGGCCAAGTGATCTATTGAAAATTCTGTCTTTTCCTCATCAATTAAGAACCCTTAAATGCTTATGTCTTACAATAGTTAATTGGCATCAGATATATTCAAATACCTATATATTAAAATAAAACACATCAAAACCTTATAAAGAGCTACAACTAAAAGCGGTTTCAAAGATATCCGAAATATTTCTTAATTACGAGGTAAACCACACAATTTTTACGTAGTATTATTCTTTCTCTATGACACAATAAAGTCCGGGCTTGTCTCGTATGTAACCTTCAAAATATTGGACGATAATGTATTAATAGAATATTGAAATTATAAGCAATACCTGCCAAGAAATTTTCTCTACAAAAAAAAGTTAATTTAGTGTTGGAAAAATATATTATATTATCACTAAATTTATTGAGATTTTTTGACTTGTATCTGATACAAGATTGCTATAACTTTACTATAAAAAAATAAAATGTGAAAGCGATGAGCAGAGGCAAATCTCTGGGCACGACGAGCTTAGTATCGAGCACCTTAAATATGGGGAAGGGGGGGGGGGGAGGTAAACATTTGCCGATGCCCTGTCCCTGTTCTTCAATGTGTGCATCAGCCACTCATACTTACCAGCTGATCTAATGAAATCCACTGTTGTGCCCATAGACAAGAACAGGACAGGAGATATCTCGGATTAGGGAAACTATCTCCCAATCTCGCTCGCTTCTACGATAGCCACATCCTGGGAATTCTTTACTTCGAGACTCTAAAAAAAAGTGTTTTGTTTGGCGCAAAATTGAAATAGTGATAAAAATATTAAAAAAAAAACTTAAATACTAATGCATAATATACGTGAAGAGAATTTTATAACTTTTATTGTTTTCAGAATTTAATGACCGCACTGAGAATAGAACGTGGGAATCCCTTTTCGAATTACCGCACCACTACGGCAATTGGTCAATATAAATAAAATGATATTTTTTCCTCTGTCATAGTCAGAAAAATGGTACGTTGTAAAAACGTGCTCGATATTTGCTTTTGGTTATTTCACCACCCTTTCGGATCGCGTCGTCAGCCATGCGATACGTGATGAGAATCAGGATAAACACCTTTGAATGCCAGCCTTAAACTCTACTACACTCGTATTTTTAGGATTCTGTGGTCAACTCAAAACTCTTAGTAGTAGTAGCTCTATAAAAGTCTCTACTCTTATCACTAGAAGGGTGTAATTTAAAATAAGTGTACATATTAATCACGCTGATAAAGGAGTACAATAAAATCTTTAAAAAATATAAATGGAACTTCCCCTACATACACGTAAAGGGGGGATGATTTTTTTCTCGTTTATCTCGGGGCGTGAAGTGTCGTTGTGTCATTGAAACACATCTCGAACTTACCGTTTCAGCCAAGCATTGTAGTATTGAACAATCAAGAAGCAGTTTTGACAACTTCAATTATTGACACTGACTGAAGCTTTGTAGTCCAGTGGACTACAATGCTTGGCTGAAATATTTAGTTCGAGACGTGTTCTCTAGTACGCTAGTACATTATACCTCAATGCGTTGTGTAGATCGTAAGAAAATTTGATATTATGGATAATTATTTTTATATTTTATTATTATTATTCTAGTATGCGTTTGCGTTAAATTAACCTATAGATTTTTTTTTAGAGCCAAGAGTCTTTTTGCCAGTTAAATACTTGCTTTAAGAAATGTGAAAAAATCACTACAGTAGTTATTTAACTAGGATGGTGAGTTCCTAACCGAGTAAACTTATAAATTTTACTGGGATTAGAAAATTTTTAAGTTGATAATTAGGGGAACTGGTGGCAAGACGGTGTACTTAACATTTAAAGGTAAAATGGTAATAATTGATTTTAAAAATCCGTTTTATTTTTATTTTTAAATCTTCGTATTAAGGGTTTGATAAATAATCATTAATCAAATATAAAAAAAAGGTAGCAAATACCACATACCTATTGCGACGGGCAATTACGGAACCCTACATTGCGCGTGGCCTGAAACGTACTTTACCTGTTTTTTTCCATGACTTTACATCCCGTATATGACGAATATAAAATTTTGTTTTTCTTTGAAAGTACATAAAACAAGCGTCATGTATAATCCCGTCGAATTTTTCCAAGTGTTTTGGTGCTGAAGCAACCTTTGTCAATGTACTTTATCATAGTAAGCAAATAAAAGAATTAAATACATATGAATTACACCATTTCTCTAGCGAAAGAGGCTATTAGTATAACGGATAAATATGCTAAAATACGTTTATATAAACATCCATGACATACAAATGTAGTTGCTCATCACCTAACATTTTCCCCTTGCGGGATTGGAACCCGCAACCTCCTGGCTCCGTAGTCCGAAGCGCAAACCTCTACACGATACGGTCGTCAAATCTTATCAATGTTTTAGTTTTACACTGTCATAAAAACCTATCGAAATATTGTTGCAAGTCGAGGCGTATCGATTTTTGCTAGGCTTCTTTCTCATAAAATCGCTTCATTTCCCTCAAACCAAAGACGTGACTACGTAACAACAAAATTCATATTGGGTCTAGTTTCGGTGACCTGACCTAACTAAAGCCTTTCGCTGCTTAGTATTACGTACTAGAATTTAAAAAAAAACTAGCAGTGGCAATTAACGTGCTTTATCAACCAGCTATACTTATAATAATACATCATAGTATTGATTGGCAATAACCTAATAAATACAACATCGTGCCATTGAGGTGCAGCTAAGATTACCAGCTTATATAAATAGTGGAAACATGTGACCAATGCGTGCAACAGTTGTTTTAAAATTAGCTAACACCATTTAAAGGAATTTTCCATTATAAACCGAAATCTAATATACAATACAATACAATACAATACAATCAGCTGTTTTTCTTAAAAAACAGTTAATAATTTGGTTTGACCTCTGGGTTGCGGAGTGCATACTGGCGCGTACGGAGAAACCATACCGAATTATTACCATGTGGTTTATATTATTTTATTTATATATATTTTGAAAATACAAGAGTTCATGTAATAAAATGTATTATGGATGAAAGGAAGGTTAGTAAATAACACGATGTTTGTAATAATTAAGAATAAAATAATTATGAAAATGTAATTATTTAGTAACGGATTTCCTCAAAGTAACACCTGATTCTATTAATTTTATAAAGATATGTAAAAACTAAATAATATACTGTAAATATAGCATGCTGTGTATACCAAAGTATATAAGTGTGTGTATAGTTAATATAAATAGGTAGTAACAGATGTTGTTGTCTTTTATAAGTTTTCTTTTCAATGTATTGATTTTAATAGTATCATTAAAATTAATGTTGGAACATGTTAGTAAAAGTGTAAATAACTTGATCGAATTTGTATTGTGGTTCCAACTTGTGAGTTCTTTATGTAGTTCTACATTGTAATTCATTCCATTTTGTAATCCGGTTCCGGTTCTATTTTTACTCGATGAATACTTATCTAGTTATTTGTGATAATAATGTAAATGTGTTCAGTTATTTATGATGTTAAATGTGTTAAATAAATGTCAATTTTGTACCGAATACTCAATGTTTCACTTACTCAAATTAGTTTACTCATTAGCAATTTTAATTGTGATGCACAATTAAATGTGTCTGTTAATATTTTTGGTAAGTTCGCTGTTGATAGCATTATTTTATTGAAAGGGTTTTTATCTCAATTCAATTCAATTCAATTCAATTCTTTATTTGCATACTAAGTGATGTACATTGGTGGTAGATAGTTACACATGCAACAGGACTTAAAACTTAGTTACCTGATAGGTATTGCAAATTTAGAGAGCAGCTTAATAATATAAGGCCTTACTAGTAAGTAGTCTCTCGTATCGTTTGTCTATCTGAATCATAATAATAAATATCTGGTCGTTTCACAATGTTCATAAATGTAAGATGTTATTGGTTAGTTGTGTGTATATAAGTAAATGACTAGCATCTGCTCAAATATTTATGAAATAATCTATATTCAGTTATTAATGGTAACTTGTAGTGTATCGAACTTATTGACATTTTAAACAAGTATTTGGTCACCTTGTCTGCTACAATATAATATCTGATGGCGACTGTACTTAGTTATATTGAAAACAGTTGTAATGACTTTAGTTTTAATGATACATAATCGTGAATCCACATCCTTATGCATCTTTCAAAAAACCGTAAAATTTATGAGATATCTCGCTTGTTCAAAAATATAGACTTATGATATTACCGTTTTTGTAAAATATCACACAGATAATTTAGCATCAAATAATATTTAGACAGAAATAATCGTGACTAGAGATGAAATAAAAACTATAAAATAAATAGATAGCTACAAAGCTACCTAAAATAATAAGCTGCTTTTTACCAGACTAAGGCGAGGCAAAAAGAAAGCGTAAAGGGTATGTTCCATCGTAGCACCTAAACTACTGAACCGATTTTAATAATTAAGGTGTCAATAGATTCGTTATAATGGTAGGCTATATATATTTTATAAAATAATTTAGGGCTAAAATTTAAACTTTTGATTCTCACCTCCAAAAAAAATCTACTGAGATAATCATCACGTGTTTGGTAACAAAGAAAGGTCTTGGCGAGCGCAATAAAAATATGTAGGTATAATGTATAACATAACGTTTTATATTATATAAGGTCCGATTTTATTAGTGTTCATCCTGTTAACCTGTGACTATATAGGTGAAAAGCAATTGTAAAAACAAACTTTAATATGTATATCATTAAAACTAAAAAAGTTAAAAATAAATTACAAAATAACAACATCAACTTCATATTGCATAAACTCGTCCTATCTTCAACTCTTTCTCGCTCTGTACAAGGGGAAGGAATAAGACGGATAATCAGATGGTTAAACGTAGCAAAGATAGGGCGAGTTTATGCAATATGAAGTCAATGTTGTTGATTTTTAACTTTTTTAGTTTTTATGGTACACATTTGAAAATTGGTTTTTACGATTGCTTTCACCTATATAGTCACAGGTTAACAGGATGAACACTAATAAAATCGGACTTTATATAATACTTATTTTAAACCAAAACATATCTTTAAAATGTGGTCTTACCTTGGTAACTCTTTATGTTATAATTATTTTATTCGATTACATAGTTTAAATTCATTAAATTAAATCAGTTTAGTGATTATTTCGTCTAGTTTTTGTCAATGCTAATAATTGAGTGACGCCAAGCTTGATTTTATTTGTTGAAACTTGGATAATAAAATCAGACTAGGTGGCTACATTAAACACTTTATTCATTAAATAACTAGTTATAATATGTTACCTAATTCACGAAATAAGCAGTTTCCTTAGTGCAAAGCGATTTCACTTTAAAAGTGTAAGATCTCACTTGCTTTGCTTTTAAAAACAAATCATTTTTAAATTTTTTTAATGAAAAAAAGATGATCATCTTGAAACTAATTTTCTTTGACATCATAATAATCTATAAACGCAATATTTCCATCCATTACAGCCGTGGCAGATATTTTTAAAACACCTTATACACATATTGTGCTCGTGAAAGACGCAGTTCGCCTATATGAACACACCTTACGGTGACCGAAGCGGAGCTTTTGTCTTCAAAATATCTTTATAATAATATATAATCCAATACGCTGTTGTTATTGTATTATTAGATGAGTTTGTAACGCAAATTGACTTTTCAAGGTAACGAGAATCAGCACGTGTAGAAAGTAGATAGGTCGTTATTTGAAATTATAATAAGATTTTCAGCTTCGTGTTTACTATTAAATAATTTATGTGGTTGTTGTTGTTGTCCTATGGTACCCCAGTGGTACAGAGGGCCTTCGTGAGCCGTCTCGATCCGCTGCCATCCTGTGCCTCTCGCTCCGCGTCCGTCCAACTTAGCCCGGGTTAATTGTGCTCGGAGCGAAGTTGCAAGGAAACAACATTTTGGTAACCTTCTAAGCAATGTCGGTTATTGTAATGTAGTTCTGGCTTCACCTACAACAGAGCAGGCCGCTCGTTTGTTGAAGATTGTTAGGATTTGTTTTAATGATAGGTCATAACGTGTAATTATTCTAATTTAAATTTAAGTTGATTTTGTTATTATTTGTTAGAAAATGTAATTAAGCGACATGTTCAAATAGTGAATAATCTCGTTAAATAAAGATTAAAACAAAAAAAAACTCAGCCCGGCTGCCCGCAGCTCGGCGTCGACGGTGTGCCGCCTGCTCCCGCCGTGTGAACGCGGCTCTGGCAAGGTATTATTTTATTTTTATTTATTATTGGCTGGCAGGCGGTTGAAACAACTGATAACAGCCTGCATCTCATTGTCATAGTTTACTAGGTTTTATTTAACTCCACATACCTGTCTATGTGTCTAATTAACTTAAACTGGTTAGTAGTTTGTGCTGACACCTGACTTAATTTAGGAAATATTGTACCTCGTGGCAGTATTTTTTCGCCAGAAATATTTAAAATTTTTGTAAGTTAATTAAGCTATGACATGCTGTTTGGAATCTACCAGAGCAGTTTATAACACAAGAGCCCAGAAGATGTACGTATATTAAAAAAAAATGAATTGCAATCGAAATCGCAAGATTGATAAACGACTTCCAAAAATCACTATGTCAGGTTTGGTTGCCATAAAAAAGATATATTTCTTTATAAGTCTTCCTATAATAATATGTTAATTAACATTACAGAGTTTTTTAGGGTTCCGTACAAAAAATGATAAAACGGAACGATCATAGGATCACTCGGGCGTCTGTCTGTCCTTCCGTCTGTCACAGCAAATTTGCTCCGGATCTACTGTACCAAATCAGGTGAAATCTGATAAAAGGATGGTGTAATCCTATGACCCAAATACAGAATGTGCAATGTAATTTTTTTTTTTAAATAAGGGTCATTTTTTGGGCCCAATTTGGAAATGAAAGAAATTTTGCAAACCTTACTATGTCTGTCATATATCCAATGAAAGGGCTCGTTATGAGGATCTCAAATATATTTCCATCTCAAAAGCAGACGAAACTTGAGCATCCTTTTGATCTCCGAAACTATTGAGCCTAAAATAAAATAAAAACACGTTATAGTTTATTGCTTGTATATTACAGGAAAACCTGATAACAATTATATCATGGCAAGGCAAATGCGTGCATTTGACTTTGGCATCGTTGGCTCACTACGCGCGCTCCACTCGCGCGGTTCCGAGAGCCACACGCGGTCAAATCGCACTTGGCCGGTTTTTTGAGCAAATTTTGGTTTTGATATTTTGTGCACATTTGGTTTTATATAACCATCAGATATTACGTCTATATATCCTAAACATGTTAGACAAACATTAGGATAATTAACAAATTGTTTAATTAATCCTCAAAGGCAAGAAACTTTTATAATTGGTTGACGTGAACACGCGAACGCGCGAACGCGGAAATACGAACAAGATTTTTCTTTAAATCATAGTTATAGAAATGGTTTCACAACTCAAGAACAGTCCTTATTTTGATGGGTGCCATTGAATAGAAAGAAATGCAAGTTGATATTTATTATTACTTTTATTTTCAAGAAAATAAATCGGTATCATATTTTTATTCTTACACGTGTAAAGTCACTTACCGAGGTCCTGAGTAAATAGCTCGTGCGATTCAAGTGACCTGAATGTTTACACAAAGAATTTTCCCCATTTTGGTTTTCTGAAAAACGTTTTACTAGAAGGAAACGAGTTTATTTATAGTGTTATAATGCATTTGGTAATCCTTTAAGTAAATAAATAATAATATGTAAGTAAGTATGTTCATCCTCTATGCACTCCTAAGCTTAGATAAGTTGTAGTTTTGTGTGAATACAATAAACGAAATATGCTATTTAGTTACCTAAATGAGTACCATCAACTTTTTTTTTATTTTTTATTTGAGATGGGCTTGCTCTTGCTCTAGAGCATAGATGGGATCTACGACACAAACTGTTATATATTATATATAATTATATATATAACTGGAAAAATATGGTTCACGGAAAGCTTTATTAATCTCTGGTGGGTTTAATATTAGTATCAACCGCAATCACAAATTTTCCAGAATTCGTGATATTATTTAGCTTTAACTATTCACGATTGGTCTACGGAAAAGTTACCTTAAAACGTAGTATTAAAACTTATTTTGCTTTAACATTGGACTTCCATGGGAATTCAATCATCGATTTAGCTCTGAGAATTAAGTAAAGTAGTAACTACGAGTATTTATTTAACAACGATTAGGAAATGGAAATATCAGTCCCGCTATGCCCCTGTTGTCCCATATGATTGTCCCATACTCCCAAGAATGTTATGATTCGTTGTTTGATATACCTACTAATATCGTGTTTTTTGCAGATAAACTCTTGGAATTTCTGATCGTGTGACACGGTACCACTGTTGTTACTGATTCCTATAAAACAAGTGATTTAGCTACTTATCTGAGGATCAGAGCCATGTATGTGATGTTGTTCAATATTATATTATTATAAAACACTCGTTAAAACGTTTTTATACGTTTAAACGTAAAGTTAAAGAAAGCATTTTGAGTATTACTTAATATTTTGTAAATACATTATTCTAATGGTAAAAAGTGTCGTGTGGCGCCGGCACGTTAAAAGAATAGCACTACCCCTTCTCTTCCTATGGGTGTCGTAAGAGGCGACTACAGGAGAACCGCCACAAGAAGACGGGCAGCAGCGTCTCCTCTCCACCATTAGCCAAACTGCGATCGTTAACCCGCCTGCCAAGCGTGGCGATTATGGCAAAATCCTCCTTTTGGAGAGGCATGTGTCCAGCAGTGGACTGATATAGGCTGGTGATGAATGGAAAAAAAATAAGCATCAAATTTTTCGCTATTATTTTTAATACACACTCAAATCGTATTAGACATTAAAATGACTCAATGCTTATGTTAAAAAAGTACTAAATTATGAAGTATTTATATTTTTAACCAAAACCTACAAGTAAATAGCGTATTTTATAGATTTTAAAAGTATATTTGTAAGTAGCATAATAAAGATATGTCCAAAGATTTAAGGAATAAAATTGTGATTATTTGTGTGTATTTGGTTCGGCAACGTATTGTTTTAATTAAATTTATCAATCTTAATTTTCTATACAGCTGCACTGCGCCAAAGAGTGTGTTTACTTATATTAATGTAAATCTCAATTTAAGTAAACCAATATGTATTAAAAATAATAATGTAAGTTCATAAGGCAAATAAATTCTTTAAACCTTTATTAATAGTTAATACTTACATAAAATGTTACTAATTTAATTAATTTAAAAATATAAAAGCTATTTACTTATTAGTTAGAATCAGAATAAAAATAGAATTGTAGGACTCAAAATGAGTAAGTCACAATCTCAAGATCACATGTTTTGTGTGCTGTTTAGCAAAGATACGTAATAAATTTTCCTTTAATTTTATTTTTGCATTTATACAAACCTATTACTTACACTCACTAAATACTCATTCGAAACTTTGATATACTTGCATAAACTGTATAAGCATCACACAAAACTGAAACACGTTTACCAAGCAAACCCATGGCAGTGTAGTAGTTAAAGTTATAATGCGTAAAATTGTCAATTTGTCATCGTTCTTGTCTATAAAACGTAGAAATCTCTCCGTCATTTTTTTTTCTGAATCGGTATCTAAAATTGAAGATGCATGAATTTTATTGAAAAATGATTTAAAAGCTTGATTCTTGTGTTAAAAAAGCAAGGCGCTGTCATTTAAAGATTACTGATTACAGGCATACGACGACGCCGCCAATAAAAACCTTATGTCGTGCATGTGCACTTTTATCCACGAGTTCCATGTTTTGACAACTGGTAGAAATAATTCATAACATATTTTATACTAGTAGATCGATAAAATTGCAAACTCAGAGTCGCTTCTGAAAAAAATGGCACTTGCAATATATCCCTGTGTAAGCTTAATTTTATTTTTTTGTATTTTTTAGGAGGTAGTGAAACTTACTTGTCTTGTCAATCAGCAAGTCTGTCAGCAATATCTTAAATTTAGTGTCCAGTGTTTTGATCGTATCGCCTTCAATGCAATAAGGGACTATAAACCATAATAATCCCAAGTTTCGAGTTGCGAAACCCATTAAAAAGTCAATAGTAACATCCATTTTCTAAAATAAAAACACAGGCAAGCATAATTCACTCATAAAGCCAAAAAAAGTACATTTTAACATTTGCATATACGTACTACGTTGAAGTCAAACATTTAATAAGATCATTTACATAAGTATATTTTCATTTATTGCGGTTCACAAGTCATGAAGTTGTGTATGAAAAGAAAAATTCGTAAAATGATATCAAATATTCACATAAACCAGATTAAATGTTCTATTCAAAATTATTCTATTTTTGCGAAATTTTCAAATAATATAAACTCACATCTTTTCTTGCAGAGATAATAGCTTGACATGCGTCAATCAAAACCTTACTTAACACGCCTATCATACTGATAATGAACTGGAAAAAAACTCAATTTGATTTATTAGTTTAACAAACCTACGTAGTACATATTTATATTTATTATAACACTACTAAACAAATAAGTTTATTTTATAAGGTGAGCGCTCGCTATGATTAATAGAAAATTTTAACATCAAAGGTAGACTTTCGAAGCGAGCTTCTATAGCGTCAGACGCGTCGCGTCTGTGTCGCCGCGACAGAGCGATGTTCTATGCAAATGTATAAAATTCTAGGGAACATCATTCGAGCTCAGCGACACTAACGCGGCGTCAGTGCCGCTGTACACTCTGTCGCACTGTGACGCCGCGACAGCGTCACAGACGCGGCGCCACTGACTGACGCTATAGACGCTCGCTTCGAAAGTCTACCTTAAGCGAGAGGGAAAATAGTAGGGTGAACTTAGTATGAAAGTTTTTTTAAGAAGTTTTTTTTCTTTATATAATAACTCGATGACCCAATTACACGTACCACAGGATTCAGTGTCCAAACAATAGTTTTTATAGCTTCAACGATGATTTTGTAATTACTGAAAACGTCACTCAATATTTTTCCGAAGTTATTTTGGTACAGCAATACAGAATCAGTAATGGGTTCATAGCCATTTGACTTGACTTTATTAAGTAGGCGGTAAGTTGCTTCGAGCTTGGTCCTTATAATGTTTAACATTAAGTAATGCCATAGCACATCAACAGACAATATAAATATAATGATCCATGTGTAAATTATTGCTAAAAGTTCCGTTAAATTTACAGTATTCATCCAATTATTTATAATTTCCAAAATTCCCACTCCAATAAATATTAAAAAAATAAAAACAACCATTTTGCAACTTTCATTTGAATTTAAGTGATTTTCCAGTTTAATTATATTTGAATAACATGTAGATAGTCTTTTAGTGCTTTTGATATTACAATTAATCAATTTAAATAAATACAAAGTATTAAGACCAAATAGGCTGATTTGGTTACATAAATCATATTTTTGAAAAGATAAAACGGCGAAAATCATAAGTAAGAAATACACACAAAAATAATATGATGTCAATATTTTTCTTAGTTTAGGTCTTCTTAAAAGAAATGAACCTCTATCGAATCCGAAAACAATTAGTATCAGAGTGGTCATTTTTAATAACATTTTAGGAATTCGATTTTCTTTAAAGAGAAACATCTTGTTGATATTTGTGTAGTTGACATACTAAACTTAAAGCACGTCTGGGCCCTAACCATGAACTGTTAAAACAATCACAAATCTGTCAAACATTATCATTTCTGTCAAATTTTGTATGAAATGACGTACCAAAATTGACAGATTTGACAACTTTGAGATTGTTTTAAGAGTTCATGGTTAGGGGGCAGGAATGAAATTATAATGGATTGTTCTGACTAACATTACTTAGGCGCTTGTGCTTTGACGTTTCATCAATTTAGAATATTAATGACCCATCAATGAACGGAACGTAAAGACAAGAAGTCTTCATAAGTGGTACAAAATTGCTTTCGTTTAAAGAGATTGGGCGGTCCGTTAAATAATGGTTACAAAATAAGTTAATCTACTTTTTTAAAAAATAGAGCTTTCAGGTATAGTATCCAAAATGTTAAAATTAAGAATTTACAACTCCACTACGATTTGAATCCCATACAAAATAAAATAGGATTTGTGCTGGAACAGCAAAATAAATCTATTGATGATAGAGTCAAGTATATGTAACTGTAGTCAAGTGTGTGTAACTTTTGGTGCATGAATAAAAAAATCCGGCCAAGTGCAAGTCAGACTCGCGCACGAAGGGTTCCGTATCATTATCTTTAAAACAAAAAATCACGTTCTTTGTATGATAATACAAATATTTGCATTATTTTAATTTGATTATATATTTTAAAGTGAATTTAAAACTAAATGTTATGTGAATATTTCAAGCGTCTACAGACGGACAGCGAAGTCTTAGTAATAGGGTCCCATGTTACCCTTTGGTTACGGAACCTTAAAAAAGATATCATCTACTCTACTTTCTGTGTTAATGTCCTTAGGTTTAATAAAAACAATAAATAAGAAATAATGTTTTAATTGAGTAATACAACCAATTTAATCTCGGAACATGATTTGACTAGAATATTAATGAAGACACAATTAAGTTAATAATAAATGTATTTTATAATGAGTTGAAATGATATTACATTATATTTTTATACAAGGTGATCTTACAATTATTCATTTTTTAGGAATGGCTTCACTCATTATTATAATCAACCTTTACTATTATGTTAACAGTGACAAAAAGAAAAAAATCTAGACAAGCGCAATTAGGAATCCCGTCATAAGGGTTTCATATAATACATAATTAAATTAAAAAAAAGTATGTAATCGCAGATTTTTTAAAATGTAATATAACAATGGCATTCGAATCCATAATACACGTGAGCTGCAAGATCTTAATAATATAATCCAAACCTGTAATGTAACACAATTGTTTTTCCATTTAATATTCCGCTTCTTGAAAAGTAACATAATTCTACGTCAACGGGAACTTACAGTAAAATTGTAAGGGCCAGTTTCACTGTTCTGCATTAGATCTGAATAAGCTATATTTTACTTATCTGAAGGATAACACTTTTTGACACGATTTTCAAACACTTTTATCCTTGACATATTTTTATCTTTTACATAATTTTATCCGTACATTGTGAAACAGGCCCTAGTTTCTTAATAAAAGTTGTTCATAATAACAAACGAATGAGCACTCCCTAAAAGTTTGTTTTTTTAAACATACACCTCAGAATGATGGTTAAAAATGATTAACAGGATCAAATTATATGTTTGCAGACAGAGACATTTACATTATTTTGATTACCTAACATTTCATAAAATTAAATCATAACATTTTTTTCAAGGTTATTGTTTGATAACAAAAAATCCGGTAATTTTTAACCCTGAATTAATAACAGTTTGTTCAAAGTATCTGCTATCTAAAATACTTCACAAAATATAGTTTAGTTTATCGATTTATTGATACAACACTCGAGTGTAACTTACTTTAACAATATCTAAATTAATGTTAACAACACACAAATTGCTTTGTAACGAGACCAGAGTATAGACTAGAACATAACAGATTAACCATTGTCAATCTCTTTTTAGAAATCTTTGGTGGTCTTATCTCAACATTGGACTGAACCCTAAAATTTATAATATATTATACTGATTAAAATAATTATAGTTTTTGTCTCTTCGACGACGTTATTGTCATCATCAGTATCTAGAAGTCCACTGCTACATAGGCTGCCTATACAGAACACCACTTTACCACCTAGGTATTATTTATCTCCTTTAAGTGAGTTCGTTATCTTCTAAAGTACATATATTTTGTATTTTTATGGCCATTGCTAAATTTTTAAGCCAATATTTACTACTAATAACTACCACACTGTACTTTGAATAAATTAATAAATAAAAATGACAAATTAAATGTGTTTAAAGGCATAGACTTCGATTTAAAAAAACAACATGACAAGAACTTCTCCGAGTCATTTCACTCAAATTGAAATTATGAGTAGGTTGTTTTTGTTGTATTCCTGTCTAATTCAAAGAACCAAAACCCTTGTATGTTTTTAATCATAAAACTTTTGTTAACATTAGGTAGGTATACTGATTTTAAAGATAGTATAGATATTGGTTCTTCACCATAAGTTAATATAATTGAAGAAACTTTTTTTGCTATGTCTAGCAAACTATACGCCAAATTATTTTCAAGTCAAAAACACCGTCCTTACAGAAATAAGTAAACATCTGTTAGACTATAAATAACCATTACAATTAGTCATTCTTTTATCCGATCGTGAATACAAAAGGGCTGAAAGTATTATAAAGACCATGCTGCTTTTAAGGTTTCTCGTATCAATAATACTTGCTTAGGTACCTCTTAGATTTCACGTTTAGGTCCAAGATATTTTTAGAAAACATCTTCATATTTTCATATAATCAGACGACTACGACTGACTAAAGACGGCATTTAGGAATAGAGTTCTTATATAAAAAGATAAAATGAAATTATAAACTATAACTAGTTTTTAATGAAAACCTATACATTTTATGCTTCATAAACTGCCACATAAGCAAATATAATTTAAGATTGCAAACAGAAGCCTCTAAAAGTACATACAAGGTCCCTTGTTTTCATAATATCTTTCTATGCTATTTAACTAACCTAATACAAATTTCCAAAAATATATTTTTTCCTTTATTAAAACGCTGTTAAACATATAAAATATTTTCTATTACCAAATTTTAAAACAAACATTACCTATATTTTTTATTTACGATGTACTTATTATAACTTACTTTAAAGAATATCAAAATTGATTTTCTAGCGATAGTGATCAGGGGTGTATAGATTTTTGGTACTTACTAATTTAATGTTTCAAATTTTCCATAAATTGGAAAATGCCAGACTGACTATTTTACTTAAACATATTTCTATCTACACATCTTATATAAAATCTTCATGGTTTAAGTTGCTTGCTATTAGGCTTTTTTTTCCAGGTTACATATACCTATTTACATTGAATATATCGGGTGTAAACATGGGCTTAACGAAGCCGAATACTACATATTCTACATATTATTACGATCATTTTTTTTTCTTGTACACTATACCTGGGAAATGACGGGTTACCGAGTTATTGACAGTCAAAGTTACAATTTTTTTTCAAAGATTTTTACAAAATTGACTTCTGTTTGATAATACTAAACTTTTTTACATAGAAACATGATCCGCTTACACACACAGGCATAGTCTGTGGCGTGCGCGCTATACATTGCGGGTTAGAAATAAGTTATTTTTTTTGATACCCATAAATAAACGCAATTTCCCAACAATTATCTTTTTGCATTTTCCTTGGTTTTATGTATAGAATTCGTGGTTTAAGGCATCGTTAAGCCTTTTTTTACGCCCTGTATAATTACGTAGTATTTCATCCCCTTTAGAGTCTTGCTTCACACCCCAAGTGCACCAAATGTATCATGTACAATTAAATATAATATAAATTATGTTATCCTCTTATTTTTTATCAATGGCATTAAATCGGCTCACAGCATTTAACTTAGTAGAATTTTTTAAATTAGCGAATTACGGGAATTTAAATTACGGTTTCATGTCTAAATCATACAAATTTTCCGGTAAAATATTGACTATCTCAGTCGTCATAAGTTTTGATTAACCGTTAAAATATCCTGATGTTTCAGCAAAATATATGTTTAGTTCTAAGTCAAATTGATTAATATTTTCTAGTTAGGCATAGGCGATACTGATCTTCTGGCTTGCATAGCCTTGTTATCACAGTATGATCTGATATCATTGATAGTCTGCATCAGGAATATAGGGACATCGTCGTCTTGTTTCTGAAAAATAAACAAAAGGAAAATAAATAAATTGTATTAAATTATTGGTGATGTTTAATTCCCTGTTAAGGTAATAGGTTCTGAATTTAAAAAATAAATCTTGACGATATAGAATCATAAAATTCCTTGATACGTTATCAGTTGGGGAACTGGGATGACGAAGATTAAAGTATAAACAGTCCCTGCTACAGTACCCGGCGCCGATGTTGAGCGCTCGGTCAAAAAGTGGGGATCGCTTTGCGCATCTTATGAGATGATCGTCGTATCAGAGACGCCGGTGCGTGGAACTAACAACCAATCCCGGCGCGCGGTGCAGGCGCGACGCGCGACTAGCCAATCACGTAATCGTAATAGTCTTCTGCGCATCTTTCACCCAGCGCTCGACATTGGTGCCGCTAGTTCTATTTCGCATCTTTTACAATTTCGGATCAAAATTGGCGCTGCCGAAAAAACATCGTCTGTGAAAAAATGCAAGTGGGATGTACGTATATACATTTGGCGTAGGTTAGTAATAAGATCCCATTGGCATCCCTTGAATACGGAATCCTAATAAGTAATAACTGGCGTCAATTACTGGCCATAGATGTTATTCGCTGACTAGTGTCGATTACTAACCAGTAACCACTAATGGCTCGAGTGGCCAGTGTGCAGAAATACTGTATTGTTGTAAACTATAAATATAGATAAAAAATAATCTCAGCCTATCAAGACCGATTAAATATTCAATTTAACCAATAATTACCTGGAATAAAACTTCTCCTTCAAAATAGGTCAGCTGATGTTTTCTAGACCTCAGTAGAAGGCCGACGAGCTTGTCCGATATGACCGTGTATATCTGGAACAAGGGGCTCATGAAAACTTTTTGAAAAATCATGAGTATTGTTGTTAAACAATTAAAAACTTAATTGCTATGAGTTAAAACCTGAAAACGTATGTTTTTAAAAGTACTTCAGACGTTTTGGAGTATATGTAAACTATGCTTAATTAGTGTTAAAATGGATGCAACTTTTTCTAAATTAGCCCATACGAATTTACCCCTTTACCTGACAGATTAAAGAAGGTAATGTTATTTACCCACATTTCCAAATTGGTTGACTAATTTTAGACAAGCTTAGCCCTAGTCTATCTTTTTTGTAGTAAGGATACGTTGATGTTGATGTTGCCTTTTCGTCGCATAATATTTTTTATGATAATTTAGTGTGGCATTACAGTTCCAGCAAAAAGGTTTTTTCACAAAAATTATAATAAGCAGAATGTTATAAACCCAGATTGGTTTCATCGGCATAATTTTAACTTACTCTAATTTTCTTTATCATAATTAATCAGCATGAATGTAAAGGACATAATTGTTATACTTCTTAAGGTAATTTATCATAATAGATAATAGAGGTATCTAAAAAAGTCATAAATGAATAATTAATTTAAATAAGATTATTTAAGAAATAACAGTCGTACAATAATTGTATATAACCATCTCATAAAAATCAAAACACAACTTTGATTAGGTAGGTCGTCAGTCGTCGTCGTTTTGGTCGTCGTCCATCGTGTCGTAGGACGCTGCGTCTTCCAGTTCGTGATCGCTATTCGAAAACCTTTCTATCACAGAAAGAGCCGTGGGACAAAGCCTAGTATTATTTTTATATATCGCTTCGCTACAGGGACTAGTTCTACCTTTCAGTACCAAAATGTAAATTCTTTGCATTACCTCGGGACAGGACAAAAATATTTTGTAAATACCGCTTGAAATACCTAACCAATACTTGTTAGGAAATTTAAGCGGTATTTACAAAATATTTTTGTACACCTACCTATTTGAGCCAGAAAAATACTTTTCTGGGTCGAATAGGAAGGTGTAAGCTTAATACAGAACGAATTTATATTTATAAAGGGAACAAGAAAGGACGCTTTTACAGCCTCAACACCAACAACTATTGATAACGAATAACATCGAAATCGTAAAAAAAAACAGGTGCTTCGTCAGAGCCCACCCACAAGTGTAAATAATAATGTAAGACTTTTGGATCAGCCGATATTTTGATTAGTCTCTTGATTGCTATGAATAAACAGTAGATGAGCTCACTATAACTGTTTTATTAACACTTTTTATTTGTCTATGTTCATAGTAATTCAAAAACCAATAACTATCGGGTCGCGAATTGACGTACTTAGATCAACATAATAGGCCAGTTAAAAGACCAATCAATTGACATACTTTTATGAGCTGTCCAAACGCATCTCTTTGAAGTTTGTATGACGATATCGAACTATGACGTCACTGTTCACCTAACTCAACCGCCTAAATTTTTATTGATTTCGAAACAATCAAAAATCGTATTTAGTAATTAATGATAATGTACCGGGTTATCGGGCCTAAAATAATGTGTTAGTTTTAATAAATGGTGTCTTAAAATTATTTAAGAATAATGTCAACATCCCAATTGTTGGATAGAGTAGTGTGTACTGGTGGTATATCTGCTAGCTTATGCCGTTGGATTAGCTAGCAGATATCAGCAGGGTACCCATGAACTTTTAAAACAATCTCAAATCTGTCAATTTCGTACGACATTACTTTGAGATTGTTATAAGAGTCATTTCACATTTCATGGTTACCCCCTGGTTGCTAAAACTACATAAAAACATCACACACTTTTCATAAGGTCTACTTAGTGGTGATTTTTGTGTCGGCACAATCTAACAGATTTGCACACGTTCACGGTATGGTACATCTCGATCCACATATTTTGTTAATTAGAAATAAGGTAAGGTTTGGCGGCCCTGAATCTTGAACTAAATGTAGGTACTCCACCGATTCAATAAAAATATACTGATACAGTAAAAGTTAAATATCAGCAATAAGCATAACGTGGAATTTAAGAGCGTATTTTTTTGTATACCCTTTATATTAATATATTCGAACATCAAAGCTTCAATAACCCAAGGTGAAAAATATAAATATTAACTTTATATAAACGTCGATGGATCACATCAATAGTAAACGTAAACACGGATATTAATTTGGCTATTTCGGGAGTGGGAGATAAAATTAAATTTTAATAAGAAAATAATAATAAAAACTATGGCGGATAAAAACTAGATGCAAAGGAAACAAATAAAAGACTTTGGTTTGTTTATGATGCTTACGATTATTTTGTTATATATTTTTTTAAACTAGTGTATGACGCATCTAATGATACGGTGTTTAGTTTTAGTAGGTAGGTATCTGATTTTGTTATTTCTATTAAATTAAACGATTGTATTCTTTTACTTAGTATCACAATTTTTAATCGAATATAAACAGGCAGATTTTAAAATTAATTGAGAAAACATTGATTGTGTTTTGTATAGTTTATTTAAAGAGCCGTGATCGAAGCCGTTAATAGTAACACGTCGTCGTAGCCGTTTAGTGACACGTCTATCGTTTTGAGAACGAAGTTATTATTGGACTTCATTTAGTAATGGCTAAAATAAAGGATGAAAGGTTAAATTAAATATTTATTTGTGAATTGCATTCCAGTCAGCCTTGACGTCAAGAAACTAATTTTAGGGAAATCGTTTGATATAAATCCGTCTTTATTTACGTTTCCATTTTGGGTGCCGCGTACGCGATTATATACACGCGGCACCGTCGCGTCAGCGGTTAGGTATGGACATGAACTATAAACAACTTTAGCCAATAAGTGCTATTTCTATCATTATGACAAGACTGGTTAAATACATATCGGGTGTAATAAAGGGCTTAACGAAGCCGAATACTAATATTCTGCGTATTTTACGTTTTTGCATTCTACTTGGTTTTATGTATAGAATTCGTGGTTTGAGGCTTCGTTAATTTTTTTTACACCCTGTATATAAGAATTTTGTATAACTTTGCAAATACTTTTTTTGTCTTCAGTATCTTAGATAATTCATAAGCTTACTTTGTCAATTTCGCAATTCGTCAAATCCTTTAGTAATCATATCATATATTAAGAAGCACATTTATCTTATCTTAACTAAATGTAGCAGTAGTAGCAGTATAATTGTCGTCAAATAAAAAGCACTCCACCTAGCACTTTAAAGCAGTACTGAAATGTTAGTTCCTATTTTGGCCACCGTTCAAGTATAAATCGGAACGACAAAATTTAATTTAATTATGAACTTTAAACCGTAAAATAAATGTAAAGTTAAATGCTATCTAAATGATTTTATTGCAAAGATTTATCAAAATCGTGGCTTATTAATAAACAAATGAATAGCGGTATGACTAAACCAAGTCCAAATATAAATCTTGGCCATGAGAGTTGCGACGCGGAATGCTCGTGACGTCACATCTGGACGCATATTCTGTCCGCGCATGATAGATGCCCTCCTGTTTGTGCCCGGGTTCCAATTTTGAACGTTATAAATCGATTATGATTTCCTGTAGTCGAATATAATTTGATGTTAATTATAACGTTTGTCAATGTGAATCGTTAAACTGGATTATGATTTTTCGCTCAGATTCTACGTGTTTCTGTTTGTTGAGTACGTGCGAGAAAGTTTATTGAACCCGTTAATTGAAATTTATTTAGTTTGACAAACTAAATATTTTATTCAATTCACCTGCCTCACAACACTGTATAACGGCTATATACTTACTCTTTATTGCACACCAAACAAAGGAGTTACAGTTATAAATTTAGTCTTATCGCTTAAAGCTTTTCCAGACTATTTTCAGGCAGAGGAAATCTAAAGAGATTAAGTATACCATGTGTTTTTCTATCTATTAGCACCTAATTATTTTTTTTGATAATAATCCACAAATCAAGAAACAAAACATACAAAATAGTATTTTTTGTTATACTTACGCAAGCTCTTGTATCAAGGCTATGTTTTAATTAATAATTATTTTCAATATAATTAAAATCACTATGGTAATATGAACATTTGATTGTTTATCTGATAATTTTGTTGTTTTTCCCTCGAGTAATTCATTAGAGTAATTAACATTTCATACGTTTCTCAGAAGTTATGTGATATTGTCTCTTTTCATGATATTTTCAATGCAAAATAATCTCCTTTTTACGGGAATTCAGTAAACAGGTAAATATTAACTTTATGAAGGTAAATATCCTCTGGTCTTGGATTTTTAAACGATGCCTAGTGGAATCGATTTGCTCCACAATCAATTTTTTTATTGCAAGCTCAATTTTTTATTGAGCTGACTGTTTTATAATTGCAAAATATTTGAGAACTGGTCAAGGTTAATGATTCCTTGTTCGCGTCAATAAGCGCGGAAAGCTTTTAAATTTCATTTAAATTGTCTTACGTCCAATTTATTTAATACACAAAAGTCTGGCGCGAATTTTAATCTGAGCCGAAACGCTTACAGAGCGATAAATATTTGTTAAACGAAGTTGCAAGGTCTCTCGACTCATTCATTTTATTCGCACATCCTAGCTACATTATATTATAATGACCGCAAAACACAGTGTGTCAGCCTATCAGCTGTTGCAGGTTTCTTTGATCGATTGAATGCTTTTGCAAGGGATTGGAGTCTGTTGGAGGGATTTGGGGTTCCTTAGTAGCTGTACAGGGTGTTTGTGCCTCCAAGCCAGTTCGGTCATCTTCGGCATTCTTCGTATGCGCGGGCGGCAGGCACACTCCTCCGCACTCAGCCTCTCGACCACCACCGGCATCGGTAATTGGACTCGGTTCCTCCAATAAAGGCGCGATCAAATTAAAGATGAATAATTCAATTGTTACCAGAAATTGTACTTATGCATCAGTGCCTATGCGTTTAAAGTCCGCGTCTTATTTATAATATAATAGTCTAGGACCCTAACACAGGCTGTCTCGTAAATAAAGAAAAACCTTGTAACCTCATATTCTATACTTACAATAGTTACAATCATCATGGAGAACATCTTTTGTTCTACTTTTGAAAATTCACTATTTATTATTCAAGCTCATGTACAAAGATGTATAACGAACAATATCAAATTTGTAAATATTAGATTTATTAATTAAAAAAATGGGGAGAAGACTTTTTTCCGAGACAGTCAAGTTTGCTTCTCTATACATTTAACTCAATGTTGCCACTCGTTTGTTTTGTTTAGGGATATTTTTATTTGCACTTCTGTTAAATTATTATGCAAACATAATAATCTCCTCTAATAAACTTATTGCACACCAGAAATATGACTGTTTAACAGTTGAACTATCTGCTCATCAAAACGTGTTCTCTAAAAAACTTAAAAATTATACCAAAGTCAGCTATCTTTTTAAAAATCTTGTTCGTACAACCATAGGCTATCTTTCCGCTATCTTTACTTAGCCTATGGTACAACAGACTTGTTTTTCTTAAAACAAAAATACTAAATGCATAGGTATCAAAAGTAGTGACTTGCACACTAAATTGTTAGTCGTACAAAAATTTTACTAAAACTGGTCTCTAATGATGCTTAAGTATTTAAATATGTATCCGGCACCAAAATGCACTCTATAAATTAACTATTTGTGAAACTGAAATACTTTTTACCTAACTATAATACTTTTTATACTTCTATTCTTATGAAAAGTGTTTTGGCGCGACCTCTTCTTCTAACCGCGCTCGTTCCTTCGCAACGACGATGCGGGCGCGAGAGACAGAGCTATGCGAATAATGCGAAGTAACAGAGGCAGTCACGTGCATTTGTTATTGTTTATCTACTCTTAAGGATTTAGCAAGCGTAATAAGTCCGTCCGTCCATCCGTCCGTCCGCCTGTCCATATGTCCGTCCGTCCGTCCGTTCGTCCGTCCGACCGTCCGTATATTAATAAGGTACGTATAACATATTTTTTTAAGTATTATAAAATTAGTCCCATAGCAAAAGTTGGCGTATTTGATCAGTAGAATCACCCCCTCAAAGGAAGTACGCTACTGAAATATAACTATTTTAGTACATGGTGTTTAAATTACTTGTAGAGCAATAACCTAATCATTTTTCAGAAGGTTATTGCCTCTGTACGCGTAATCTGAATAATCCAACAAATTATTTTCCCATGCCGTTTCTTGACCCCCAAATGTTGTGTAGATCTTTAGCAATTAAAACTGCCTAAATGTAAACTATAATAGATCTATATACTTTGTACTTGGAAGTGTACATTTCAAAGATAATCTTGTTAAATATCGCTTTGATGTAGTTATTAAAAATATATTAACTTTTAAACGCGACTTTGCTAGTGGTAATTTAGATTTAAATAAAATAAAAATACAAGCTCATCTGTAAGTTTCTTCATCTGTGTTAAGTTATATTTTTCATTATGTTATTGAAATACTGCGTTATTATTAAGATACTGCGTTTTAAAATGTGCTCAGCTACATCTATCAAGTTGTTTTAGTACTAAAAAGATAGAATTTAGTTAGGATAGTAGGTAACTTCCTTACAAAATAACCAGACGTAAAATACATATGCATGTGTGAAATATAAACTAGCGTACTACAAAATTACAACTACCTTTTGTAAAATGAAGGATTGTTTTCTAGTAGATAATAATTATGCGAAACATTTATGAACCCGGTTGTTTTTGCCCGAGTTTGTCTTAGAACCTAATTTTCTACAAATAAAATTCTAAATCATAATATATCATAAAACTGCACGTGGTTAACAAAGTACGATCAGTCAAAAAATCATTTGTGTTATAATAACATTGCTTTGTAACGAAATCGTAAAGTTTTTGCAACTTAGGAACTTAGTTCATCGGTGTTACGAATACAAATGCGCTCCATTTTAAATTACGATTATCTCAAAACTTATCGAGTGACCTATGTAATCAACCCACCGGAATGCAAACACGGTTTAAAAATCTAGATTAATTACTCGTAGAATCAATATGTGTGCCAAATTTCAGTTAATTCCGTTGATCTATTAAAGCGTGATTAAGAAACAACCATACAAACATTCACATACTATACAGGTTGTACAAAATATTAGGACTCTAATTAAAATCACTTGATAGTTGATGTTCAACAACTTTTACCTTGGGATCAAAATCATGTTTTTTTTTCAGACGCCCGGCCCCTTAGGTGATTTTCGAGGTAGCACTTGTATGTGTAGAGCACAAAAAAATACGATTTCGATATTGCTCCCATAGAAAAAGTTGATACATCTGAGCAGCTAATGATGTGGTTTTAAGGAGTGTTCTATTCTTTTTTAAACTATAAATTTGAGTACGAAAAATTTTATAACTAACTTTAATACTTAAACAATACCAGTTTTAACCAACATTAATATTCTAGGAAGATTCTTTACAACAAAATATATAAATGCCTTTTAAAACGCAAAACCTCACTAAAGCTATTAAGTATTTTATTAAGTTGATAAACAGCTTAGGTCTGTAAAACGAATAAAAATGTATGTGATAATATGAATTTTATTGCACGTTACTGCCATTCGAAAATAATTTCACGAAAGAACATTGGACACTTTATTCTTGTACCTCGAAAATGGCATTGAAAACATTAGCAATGTTTGTGATAATAACGAACTTGGCACGGAATCCGGGTGATACATCCCGAAAACATCTCGGTTTAGGAAACTTTTCATTAACAATTCGACAAGCATGCAAACACATTAACACTTTGATTTTTATTTCAATGGTCATAAGACACAATTTTGTGTGTAACCTTTACTGTACAATGGGCCTAAAAATATATTTACAGATGTACTCAAATGAAATCTTACTCGTTTGGTTTACGGTTTAAAATTGTAATTAAATTGTATTTAAGATGGTAGACTGGCCGTTTCATTGTACTTTTAAACGTGCTTTTAATAAGTCGAGTAAGGACGCGTTTTACATGCCCATGCCTTATGTGAATGTTTTATTTTTAACTGGCGAGCGAAACAAAAAACAACAAAGTCACAGCACAAATTACGTATAGCCTGTTTTGTGGTCACAGTGTAAAAATAATTAACTCGCCGTGGTTAAAAATGTCATTATTTTATATATGTACCTATAAATGAGTTGTCATTCTTTGAGCGTAAAATATAGCTTTAGAAAATCAGAAACCTAGATTATGATCTTTTATCTATTAAATATAAAAAAATATTTAAATTTTCTTTATCAAGTTCAACGCCTCGAAAAATAATCTGAGTTAGGCCTTAGTGTTAAAATTCTTTTAATGATGCATTTATACAGAGTTTATAAGTTGGCAAGAAGCCCTCATCTTCTAGCGCGTGCAATAGTTGAATGATAAAAATACTAATCGTGATGAATAAAAAAAGCCTGCCGTCACATAATTTCACTAGTCCTCAGAAGGCCATAGAAAGGTCGATGCTTGGAATCTCGATATGGGATAAAATCCGCAACAAGGTTAGGCAGAAGAAAATAGTCCAAAAATGTAGCAAGCGTAAGTAGTTACCTAAGTGGGCTGGTCACATCTGTCGCAAAGCCAATGAAAGGTGTAGTAAACGAGTTCTCGAGTGGAGACCACGCCTTGGCATACTCAGTGAAAAATGCTCCTCAGCCTGATAGACCGACGACCTTAGAAAGATGGCTGGCAGTGGCTTGATGACAAAAGCGAGAGATCGTGCTCTTTGGGGGAGGCTTACGTCCAGCAGTGGACTGCAATAGGCTCATATAATGATAATGCTGATAATAAACTAGTTTTTTTAGCTTTTTAAGCTGTATGAGTGTAGTGGTCGAGCTAACACACAATATTTGGGGATGATCTTGGACACTTCTATAATTTGTTTGTTCACCAATTTTCGCTGTTTGAATGCCAGTTTTATTTCTCGTAAGGGTCGTTTTGCTAAGTCAAGTGTAATACTAGAATCTAGCGTTTTATTTCTCAGCTTGGGTTCACTCTCTAGGCTACGACAGTAAAATAACCAGATGTACCTATCTAGATAAAACTAACCGTTTTTCAACCCAGGAAAGTAAGATAGAGTTCTATAGAGTTAATATAACAGGATCTAAAATCTCTCCTTCATGTATTATTTATTTAACCGGGAGGGTTTGATTCCCAGTCGGGCTAAGTAAACTAACTTTTATCGAGTCTGATTAGTGTGGTACGTCCGTCGTTGTTTCTGATTTCTAAGTGCTTAAGCTACTTACCTTAGGATCAGTATTGTACGAGATGTTGTGCAATTTTGATTATTTATTGATCTATCGTATTAGGAGAAAGTTGTGAAATTTTTAAGTAAAAGTGCTGTGCAATTTTTATTAAAATTCCCATGCATAAGATTTTTGGAACACTCATATGCCGAATTACAGCATTTCAGAACTTTCGGTAGCGAAATGTCTAAGCTGTGACTTGTGACACACAAAAGGCCGGACTATAAAGTAAACAGTTCTTATTTTACTGTGAAACTCTATTTCAAACGGGACGATATAAAAACGGCTGACATCTGACGTTATTAAATTCATAAAGCGTCTACTTTTTAAAATAAATTTCATCCGGAAAGAAAAGAAAATGAGGTGTTTTAAAAATATCTGCCACGGCTATACAATGGTTAAAAGTATTACTTATATAGATTAAGATAGTGAAGAAATTTTATGACCCTGACGGAATATCTATTATTTATTAAAAAATACATACATACCTACATAATATTAAAATAATACTTATTGAACTAAATGATGTTACTATACTGTTTTTTCGTTCAAACGTAATTGTGTAAACTGTTTGATACCCTAAAAATAAAATAAAATTTTAAAAAAGTGTAGCTTCAATGGAACTTTGCTAGCAGAAACACGGCCAGAAATCATTTTGGACCTTTGAAACAATATTTTTGGATCTTCTAACTATGCCGAGCGAGGCTAACATTATTTTGTAATCTTACTAAAAATTCACGAATTTTGTTTGGATGTTCGTGATCAGCAATTCTTTAACGGCTGAACTACCGAAAGGAGCAAAAAACTTCGCTCATATTCAAATATAGATTTTGGTTGACTCTAGGATGAATTTCATCAAACTCCTCATTGTTTCTCAAGTCTACGTAGACAAAGTCAACGGCGGAAGCTAGATTTGAAATAAGGCATGAATTATCCTACGGTGTCAAAATTCTGGCCAAAACTAAGCTTTTTCTCAGGACCATCGAGCATTTATTTTCGCAGTGCTAAATACTAAACTTGTGACAACAAATTTAATTTTAGAAGACAATGGCCCAAGCTTTGTTGTCGCTACTTGGTAATTAGGCAGGTGTCATTCCGGAAACAAGAAAGCGTCATTGTTAACGTAATTATTTTTTATGAATATTTTCGACGGCTTTAAATGAGTCATACCGTGTTTTATTTACGAGACGTCTTTGAAAAACACTCTGGAGGCGTATGTTTGAATCATTAGAATTCTGCGCATTTTTCGCCCAGCGCTCAACATTTTTGTGCTGCTATTTCGCGCGTATATTTATTGGCGGGATTTGATGCGCGATATTTACCTAATTCGGTTTTTTGGAAAAGGTTGTTAGTTGTCATGAGATTAAATAAATAAAAAATGAGGATGTACTTAATTGGCTGATTTCCTTTTTAAAGGTGAAGCGTAGCTAATTAAATACTACTGAAAATGGTCAGGTGCTATTGGAGCTGTAAAAGGAAGTAAGCTAATGAAACCTTGATACAAATTATGTAAGACGACCCATTTAGCGGTGATTTACCTTGAACGCAAAAGGTATTTAGTTCGATTCCTAGTTTGAAAGAATAATATATTTTAGCTAAAGTCTAAGTGTGCATTCACAGTCTGGCACCTCCTCAAGTCAAAGTAGATATACATTTATTTGGTATTTATCCCCTTTTTCGCCTCGAAACTAATATCGAATGATGATGAGAAGAAACGGTGCAACAAACTCAGTGTCTTTTGTAAGCCTTTTTTCAGAAAACCTAAACGTAAATTCCTGAATTTTTCCTTTTTCAAATTTCCTGAATTAAGGAACTCTTTTAGTGTGTTTTTCTAATAACTTACCGAGAAAAGTTCTCCAAATGATATGACTTTGGTGGCGTCTTTCAGTTCTGGTGGCAGCAGGCTCTTGCAGGGCGACTTGCCGTATTCATTGATTATCTCACAGAGCTCCTTCATCTCGGAACATACCCTCGCTTGCGCTTCAGCCCCTCTGAACTCCGTCATTGAACCGGGAATAGGTCTAGAAAAAAGGATTTTTTTAGATATATTTGTTATCTAAGGCTATATTCCCGCAACTTCATTTAAGTAGTTATACAAATAAATATGTCATGAGTGAAATAATGTTTTCGCGGATCCCCAATTATTCTTCTAAAATAAAATAAGCTACTCCTTATAATACCAGCTTTGAGCCAGCAAAACCATGATTTGGTATGTTGTCTGGCTCGTATTCATATACAGGGTTATTTGATAAAAATCAACAACCTCGCACGACCAGATAGCTAACTAACATCATAAATAACAACATTATTTTGTTCTAAAAGTTTTATCATAACTCAATACATTATTTAAAAATGTTTTTTTAAGCTTTAATTGTACTGTCCTGACATTTGTAAGTCTATGTTAGGCGACGAGCTCGACGCTCGCGCCCCGCCCTCTCCCGCCCCGTCCATAATGTGAAGCGCACAGAGATAAGAACATTCAGACGTAAAATTAAATTGATATTTATTTTTGTATTTTTTTTTTTTTTTTTTTATTTGAGATGGGCTTACTCTTGACCCCAATCTTGCTCTAGAGCATAGATGGGATCTACGATAGAGCGAGCTTGCCCAGAAGATGCCTATTCACTCTGGACTTAAAGAGAGTCAGGTTATATGCACTCGGAAATACAGACGCAGGCAGGGAATTCCAATCCTTAGCTGTGCGCATTATAAAAGATGATGAGAAGCGCTTAGTGCGGGTTATGGGTATATCAACTAAGAACGGATGGTAGCCGGCCGTGCGTCTGGATGTCCGATGGAAGAAAGGTGACGGTGGTATGTATAGAAATAAAATGTGTCAAATTACCTAAAGTCGTAGAACAAATGTTGTTGTGTATGATGTTAGCTATCTAGTCGTGCGAGGTTGTTGATTTTTTTCCAATAGGACTCATTAAAAGAACAAACAACATCAATTGCTTATAGTGTCAAACTTGGTGTAAATATAGAGTTAACTATACAAAAAATTAGAACCGGTGAAGTCTTAGTTGAGCAGCACATAAATATGACCCTATCTAAATAAACGAAATTACTGTGGTACGGAATTCAAGGTATGTAAGTCGACTCACACGGTTATTACATGTTACAAACGGCTATTATGAAATGTTATGTAGTTTTCAAACGATTTACTAGCTCGTTTGCTGCCGGCGTTTTAAAAATGATTATCGCATATTAGCAAACCAAAAGTTTAATCATACTCACATACAATGATATTTCGTTTTGTGTTTGCGTTAATTTACGGCCAATTATTATTTACTTGATGTGCATCGTTAAGGTCATAATAAGACTTTAAATATAGTTGATACCTTAGAATAGTTTGTTACGGGATTGCTACCATGTACCTTATTTTTATGTTACTCCGTGATCATGGCGCTTGCAACAGTGCCGAAATATCGGGAACTCAAAAATAAGGTACATGGTAGCAATCCCGTAACAAACTATTCTAATGTTAGTGACCATGAAAGTTTAAAAGAATATATAGTTGATACCGTTACATACCGATATTTTTAGGGTTCCGTACCCAATAGGTAAAATGGGACCCTATTAACTAAGACTCCGCTGTCAGTCCGTCTGTCTGTCTGTCACCAGGCTGTATCTCATGAACTGTGATTAGATAATTTTTTCACAGATGATGTACTTTTGTTGCCGCTTTATCCCTTCGTGCGCGAGTCCGACTCGCACTTGGCCGGTTTTTTTCTGTTTACTTTTGAACTCTTCGGTCTAAGTCTAGTTTACGAGACACAGATTTTTTTTAATTGTTATATGGCCTCATAATTCCTCCGATCGATCGGGATTTCACGATTTGATAACTTTTGTTTTGACTTTTTATTTTTTGAAACGTTTAAATGTCATCTGTTATTTCAGATAGGAAGGTACTTAAATAACTATTATAATTAATGGTTTTAGGTTCCCCTGACTAAAGGCATTGAGGTTTAATGTAGTAGCGTAAAAGTTTCAAAGGTCTGAATATGGCAATCTGCAAATGTAAAAAAAAAAACTGAATAACTGGACATGGCCATTGACATGGCGCATCTTATACAGGTTGTCCCAAAATTAGCACGTCGCAGTGATACCGGAGATAGATGTCCCTAAGACGCATCGAACAAGCTTAACATGTCCATAGAAAAGTTTTATCAGTTTTGAGTATGACCAATTTTAGTTTTTTTTTTTAATTTTTGTGGGTGTGTATTTTTTAAATTAAATGTTTCATTTGCGTATTATTGAGTTTGAAAATGAAATTTTGATGAGAGTCTAGTGAGAGATTCCCTCTGTTAGCTACAAGATTGCACAATAGTAGCAATTATAATTATTATGTCAAAAAGAAAACTATTGTAGCCAGGTTCTTACAAATTGTAAAGGGAAATTACGGAACCCTACTTTGCACGTGTCTCGACACACACTTGGCCGCTTTTAATATTAGTTGATGCTCGGACACTGTCCTGTCCAACGAATCAAATAAAGTTATGTCTCAAATTAGGGTATTAAGAGGCTTTGGAATAGTTTGTGGCGTAATTCTACGAGTTTTAGATATTTGAGATATTTAAGATATTTGAAATAACTTATAGTTCTTTAAGGCTAACTTCAACAAGATTATAGTAGACGTTAATTTTCTATTCAAGCAAACAATATTTTTTGCTTCGATTATAAATAATTTGGAGTTCACAGAGACGAGGTTGTAAGAAAATGTACAGAAGATTAAATAATAGCGGAGTAAGTATGGATTCAGTATGTCAAGAAAATTATAATATGTTATTTCCAATATCAAAGAATCTCTAACAATACCAAAGGTTAACAGGAGTTCAGTGCCGCTCCTTACGAGTTTCTATGCTCAAAAACCTAACTACGTTTTGTTTTAATGTCGTTCACTTTATAATGATGATTTAATAAGAAACACTGATAGGATTTTTGAGATCATTTCATAGTAAGTATTTGTTATATTTATGCTTTCGATCAATGAAAATGCGCCATTATAGACATTGATAGAGATTAATACAAGGCGTAGTAAAAATCTCTATCACCCACATCACTATGCTGACAAATGATACATAAAATCATCATCTTTTTTGTGTTTCTTTTTTAATATAGATAGAGAGAGAGAGTCATTTTATTTTATTTACTTTTATTGGACACCCATAGGTATAATACAGAGTACAAAACAATAGAAAGAAAAAATAAAATCATTGTCACTGTGTTGTAACTCTGTGTTATTCTAGAAGAAAAAATAAAAAACATTGTGAATATATCACATAATTATCTCACAGGAACAATTAACTGTAATAAAAAAGTACCCTGTATGTAAATCCAGATCATATTCTTTGTGTGCAAAATTTCATCCAAATCCGTTCAGACATTTAAGAGTAGTTGAGTCACAAACATCGAAACACCCTCACTAGCTTTTGCATTTATAATATTAGTAGGTTAAGATTGTACAACTTTTCAGTCAAATTTCAATAAATTACCTATATTTTGAATGTAGATAGGTACTTTGATTAAGAACGGGACAAGGCCCTAGGAGGAATGTAAGATATCGAATCGAATCGATATTTTTTTTTTTTGTTTTTTTTTCTCTGACCAAAAATTACCTACCAACGTAATATACCAATTGTAATTCTAGCCTAGTACTACCAAGTCCTAATCGTTGTCCTATTTCAACATTAAATTTTTTTTATGAGAAAATAACAACAAAAACAAGACATAAGAATGAAAATTAAAAAAAAGATTTTTGTTTACTTTGTTGAATGGATACTAATGAGAAAATATGCTTGCTTTTTTGAGCATAGCTTCTCAAAATCTGACTCAAGTTTGGAAATTTTCACTATTAATATCTCTTTCTCTTCATATATTTTCGATCAGGCGGGTACCATGAGTACCATGAACTCTTAAAACAATCTCAAATCTCTGAAATCTGTCAATTTCGTACGTACGTCATTACGTATGAAATTTGCCAGATTTGACAAGATTTGACAGATTTCATATTGTTTTAAGAGTACATGGTTACCCCGCTGTATTTGTTTTTTATTACTGCTCCAAAATTTAAGCAGATTGTATTTGTCATATTGGACTTGGTGGCATTGACACAGTCAGCTAATCCATGTGGATCTCATCACGACGCCCTTACAGTTTGGGAAGCCCTGGCCTAGACAATGAAGGGTTACTCACTTTCCGTATTCATTCTTTGAGAATGTGGGTTTGTGGTTTTTGTCAAAGGATCCACTGAACGCTGTGACCTTCTGTAGATCGGTGTGCGCCTGCGCTTTTGTGTCGAATGCTGATATTAAGTCTGTTAACGATGAGCTCTGGAACAAAAAAAAATGACATAAATACTACAAACAATTCTACACCACAAGACGGTCGTCTGTTTAAAAGTAATTCCTACTAATTTAAGAAAAATAAATTTGGTACTAGACTATTCAGCCTATTCATTCAGCCTTCACATTCAGACTATTCAACCTAGACCAACTTGGGTTATAAATAGTAGCATAGAATCATTATTTACCTGATAATATTAATTCTAATAGGTAAAGTCAACATCAATAGTAGCATATCGTGTTTTCCAAAAGAACTGCTATTACTCAAAATTATCTCAAGTCTAAATTTGTCAGGTTACTGTGACATTCAGACGAGTCTTTCAGAGTCCCTTTTTGAAGTTGGTGTTTGAACACCTACTTAAATGCTGAATATCTTCGTAAAAGTGGAGTTATGAATATCTACGCAAAGTTACGGGCACCAAATGGAAAAGTATAGCCAAGATTCACGCATAACGGAGTCATAGTATTTGTTTTTACTATGGTGGAGTGCATCGAAAGAGGTCAACACAACTCTTCCGTAGAAGACGTCTTTAACAGAAAATGGCAGGTCAACCTACCCAAAAATTTAAGTCATCCAAATGATTTTCAACTTTAAATCTAACACATAGAGATCAATATTAATTTAAAAAAAAATGTCGTTTTGTGGTAGTTAGACGACAGTAGACTGACGCGAGATGATTGTTATGATAATAAAAATTAAATGGTGATACGTGTAACCCTTTAATAAGGATGAGCCAAAAATTTAAATTAAAGGAAAATAAGCACTGATAGCTAACTTGATAACAAATCGTTTAGGCGTAGGTGTTATTCGAAACAGTGTGGGTGAAATTGCTGTTAAATTTTCAGTTAAAGTGTAAAATAATTATTATAGATTACGTTTTCGTAGTCAGAATATATTTTATATTAGTACTCGTATAAACACGTGTTTTTCAAGTATTTATTAAGGTATTGAACTCTGACAAGAGTGCCTCAATAATTAAGAGGATTTATCATAAATGGCATGATGGCGCCTAAACAAAAAACATCTATAACACTACACCCGTATTTATATACAAGTGAAAGTGTAATTACTATTACCTACTCAAGAAATTATGCAACGATTTTGTTTTTATATTGGAGTAATTGATAAAAGTAAGAACTGTCAAAAGTTACAATTATAAGGCTGGATTCGACGAAACATTAAGTTATCCCAGTTTAGCTATTATGAGAATATCTTAACTCGTTTCGTTTTCGTTTTTCCAACTTACGACGCACACACTGTTCATAATATTGTTGCTTTATGGTTCAAGTGAATGATGAACGAATGTATAAACCTACCAAAATTTATGAAATCTATTTTCTTCTAGGTTCTATTGAAATGCCTCGACAATTCAATTTTGTAGGATTAGAGAGAGTCAATGCCAATTATTGAAATCTTGTCAGTTTCTATGCACCCAGTGTCAATTTGGCGAGAGCCATCTTTGACATTAACCGTAAAAAAATATGTTCGTTCATTACCAAATTCTTAGATTTATAGTTGGTAAAATGAAAAATTGGCTTTTTTCTATATTAAGCAGTGGTTTACCCTCGAGTAACGACTTACTCCAGCTTGATCGAATCCGGCCTTGGCCAAGTTATAGACGCCATTTCCTTTACTTGAGCATAATTGAGAACATGCAAGTGCATAGAACAAGTGACATAAATAACTGTAGAATATAATTTGAAGAATATTTTTTTTACTGAAGTAATGACTTTACGGACTGGTTATTAAGCAACAAACAATTATTTGTTTGTAAATACGGGTGTTAATAATTCATACATCACCTCTACACTACAGACAAAATATATTGCACTATAATTTAACATTATAACAGCTACTAAGAAGACATTGAAAAGCAAAACAAGGGCGTGCGTGATTTATATAATTAGACTCATTAATCACAATGCATATAATAACAACAAGTGCCTACTCGTAAGTGTAGATTACCTACACAATGTTTAGTTCAGTTTATTGAACTTGTTGATAGCTTTCGAGCTTTACACCAGGGCAATATTTAACATTATATAAAGGAAACAAACTAGTATCATTTAATACATCCGACTGATTATTATTAGAAGAAGGAGTAGTATAAAATAAAATCCCGGAGGCCGAGTAACAAAAGGGCTGAGAAAACTTAATTGTATAGGCAAATTTAGTGTAACTACCTATGTAAAGTAATTTTTTTAAAATATTCTCTACAAGTCAACTTTAGGTAATGCAGAGTGTAGTTTTAACCCTCAGCCCAACAAATCATGACAAAATAATAATTATAATATGATTGACCCGATTGGTGTAGTGGCACAGTTTCGCCTTGAAGGCCAAGGGTCCCGGGTTCAATCATTTTAGATTAATTGAAAATAAATATTTTCTAATTATGCTCTATGAGTCTGAGTGTGTTAGGAGACGCCCCTGACAAGTAGATTATACAACAAGTTCATAAAACGCACCATTTTACCCGAGACGGCGATATCCAGCCGCAGGCGAGGGTAGATAGTCAAGTTGAGGGTAAAATGGGTTTTATGTAGGTACGAGTTATACATTCTGCTTTTCACTTTGACTGTAAGGAAATAAACAGCAATATTGCAGAAAAATCATAAAACAATTTCGAATTGCATCGCAAAGAACAAACAAGGGCTTCCCGTCATTATACTTTTTTTATACGTCGCAGTGCAGTGGCACTTAACATAGATCGATGTCCATAATGCTCTTGAAATACTTATTTCTTAGAAAAATTATTAATATTGCCTTGTTTTATTAATTTAATATTATAGCATGGTTAGGTATAAAATGAAGAAACAGAATGAAATAACAAATTTATTCAAACGAAGTCTTATTGCGTGTGTGGCTGTTTACCTTACGACCAGATTTTACTCAGAGAAAAGCAATTTTATGCAGCTTATACCAATATAAAGAACTACTGAACTATACGAGCATGAGAAGTGAAAAATACAGTCTGTTTCCTCGTACGTAACACAAGAATAGCGATTCCTTACTTTGAGAGGAGCCTTGCCTTTATAGGTTCTGTTGTCGGCATACCTCTTTATTGCACACTAAACAAAGAAGTTACAGTTGATATTTACTAGATGTACAATTTAGGCGGTCTTACCGCTAAGTGATCTTTTCCAGACAACTTTCAGGTAGAGAACAAATATAAAAAAGGGGAAAGTGGTGCAGAGTGCTTATTGTGAAATTTTATATACAAACCTACAATTGCAATATCATTTAGTGTAAACCTAAACACAACGTACATAAAAATAACTATAAAATATAAATAAATAAATATAAATATTGGACAACATCACATACGTTGCTCTGATCCTAATGTAAGTAGCTAAAGCACTTGTGTAAAAAAAATCAGAAACAACGACGGTACCACAACACCCAGACCCGAGACAATTTAGAAAAGTTCGTTTTCTACATTGACCCGACCGGGGATCGAACCCGAAACCTCAGAGATGGCGGCGCTATTTAAATTTAAAGTCCGGCGTGCTCGCCTCTCGGCTACGGAGGTCGTCAAGTACAATAAATAAATGCTTACATTAAAATAAACATATACATTCATACACTCAAATTATACTTATACCATTCCAAAGATATAACATGATTAACAACCAGTGATAGTCCAGAAAAAAACAATTTTAAACTAGAAACGGTTTGATTATAATAGCGCAAGGAAATATGCTTTATTCAACTTAAAAGAAGATTAAATATATTTTTTTGCCATATCTAAACCCATACCGAAATCCTGGATTCATAAGCATTTAAGATTATTTACCTAAAAACCGTAACGGACTCAACCTAGTTTAGCTCAAATAAAAACCCCGCTTTGAAGACTAAATGACACGTTTAGTGAGATCTTGGACATTATAACTAATGTTATTTTGTATTCTTCTGACCTCTGATACTAGGTAAGTAAAATGGGAGAGATTTTCGGGTCTTTTAACATTCTAACTAAAAGGTTTTTAGTTGAGAGATATTATTCTGAAATGAAGACAGGTTTGATTTATGGCTGCCAAAAGAAACAGACGTGACGATTAACTGTTTTAGGTGTGGTGAAAGACAAGCATAAACATTGGCTGGTCCTAAGACTAGGGTCTTACTTCAAGACCTTAGCAATTGATGTTTTGACTGTAAACGAATACTAATCATAATTTAATAAGGTGATAGTTACCAAACTAGCGGTTTTTAACTCCTTGTTTCAAAAAAGTCTTAAAAGAAGTTAATCTTTAGGCTGCTTTCAATCAGTTTTTTTTAATGTAAGTTCCTAAGAAGGGGTTATGGTTTTCTCTTACTTATTCGATCCTAAGTTGCCAACTAAGGCCGTGCATATAAAAAACCGACTCAACATTGGCCGATAAAATGTCTGTAATTTTCAGGGGCTCTAAAACATACTATCTATTGATTATTATGAAATGCGCTAAATGACTTATGTAGTTGTCGGTAGTATTAATTAATTTTATAAATAATTATAGATCAGTCAGTGATTTTGTTAACATCGATGTAGATCAATAAAAGTTGGCAGAGTATTCGAAGACACATCTTAAAATATATTCCGGCTTGTCCCGACCGCATTGAACATTATATGTAGATAGTCTCGCCTAAAAATAAGACGTGTTTTGTTCTTGTTACAAACTGAGCCGGCTGAATAAAAATGGATAGGTACAGTTTGTTACGTTAAATCGTTTCTTAGTGTGACGGCGCTTCGTGACACAAAAAATGCGAACGCCAAATGCGAGTCGGACTCGCGCACGAAGGGTTCCGTACCATTATCTATAAAAATGGCAAAAAAATCACGTTTGTTGTATGGGAGCCCCCTTAATTATTTATTTTATTCTAATTTTTAGTATTTGTTGTTATAGCGGCAACAGAAAATACATCATCTGTGAAAATTTCAACTATCTAACTATCACGGCTCATGAGATACAGCCTGGTGACAGACGGACAGACGTCTGTCTGTCCGTCTGTGTCACCGGACAGACGGACGGACGGACAGCGGAACCTTAGTAATAACATCGATTTGCCCTTTAGGTACGGAACCCTAAAAATCACTTCTGTGATTCGGAGAAAGATGGCCCGTATTCGTTTTATTGTATAGGATATAAAATACAGACTGCGACCGAATGTAACATCCGAATAAAATAAACGTGGCCATTGCTTAGCAACGAGATGACACACTGAAGAATTCTGCCGATTCGAGACACCGTTTTACCCCACGGCGGGATGGAACGTGGGAATTTTTCTGGTGAAAAAATACTCGACATTTTAGCATAAGTATGCGTCTATCGCTTCGCTTGTACATCAGCTATCCGATGAATATTGTAATAGTTGCATAAAAACGTGCCTTAAAGAAAGATTTTATATTATGATTAACGATTCCCTTTACCATATTATGATATATTTAATGATAATTATACTTTTACTTTAATGTTTCTACATTGCCTTTACGGTAGAAAAATTAAAGAGACATACTTCAATTCTTCTTTCTTCATCTTAGTTGTAGATACCCAATAAACAAGCCCTACAAGCTTTTTTAAGAGTAACACGCATTGGCAAACGTAGTACAGGATGCCCGGCCCCTTAGCCCGATGGACCGACGACCTTAGGAAAATAACTGGAAGTGGCTAAATGAAAAAAGCGGGAGATCGTGCTCTTTGGCGCGCTCACGTCCAGCAGTGGACTGCAGTAGGCTAAATAAATATCAGATGTGATGTAAAAATATCATTTGGTATGGGTAAGCTTATTGCATCCATCTTAATTGTAGTCGATAGTCTTTGTAGAACGGAGAAAATATTTACACGAACAGACTTCAGTCTATTTCAAGCAATCTTTGGTCTAACAAAGGAATGTAGACAACAGCTGTGGGACATAGTTTGTGCAAGCGTTAATGTCGGGCTTCAAACGTGAAAGAATCAATATTTCTAGAGATTATACGTATTGTTTTGGAATTGGCTACCATCAGAATATTTTGTGCTCGATAAATGAGCTTTGTTTACGCAGATCTCTTAAGGTCAGACGATGTTTATTTGAATTATGTTTGATGTATACCTACTTTTATTTAATGTGTCTAATTAATACCAGACAGACGCAGCCGAAACCGCTGGAGCGTCAAGGTTTTCGGAAATTCAACTTATAATGTGATGAAATAGAGAGGATTTTTTCTTGTGAATTCTATGAAGTATTTAGGGAACCGCTTGTAAAATAATTTATTGTATTCAAAAACCAGCATTGGCCAAATTATATTCTTGAAATAATCACAGCTGCTAGTGCGAAAAATGTTTAGCAAACAAACGTTTCACTTCCGATTGTTTTGAGTTATGAAGTGCACAGGCACGGTAATATTATTTTAGGCAAGGTAGTGCCTTTGCAGTTCTAGGTAGCACATAGTATGTATTTTTTATAAATGAGACAAGATTATCCACGCGTACCAATATTTTCACGGCGGATAGTAATAATTAAATATGAAAAACAAACTACTTATATTGCACTACCTTGCAATGTAAACCTGTATAATATTACCGTGCCACAGGCATCCATCACCATGGATATAGTAATTTATAAATTCCTTGTCCATCACAGTTTCATTTGACGACCCATTCTATTACAGAGTTTCACATATTAAGTAATACACGATGGACATAATACGTAAGCTTTTCAACTCTGTGGACAATTTTTACTTATAAAAAACCATTACACCATTTTGCTAGAACATTTGCTTCCCATAAAAATGTCTTAAAACAAGCACTAGCATAATGAATTAGCATATACTACGTATATATTATGTGCAACGTGTAAATTGTTACGTTACATTTCAGTGTTGCGTAGTAAGATTTTGTATACCAATTAAACTAGTCTAGATTTATATCTGACTGATTGCCAACACCTGTCCGACGTTTTCATGACACTACAAAATGGGTGCAAACTTCTATTCGGAATCGTGAATGTAATTATATTGGACATTTAGCTGTATACTATTTTGTAATTATGTGGAAACTTTATGTTGATTGACTAACAAACTCATTTATAAAATCAAATACCTATTATAAGACTTCTATCGACTTCTAACTGTCGTATTGATTTAAAACTTTATAAGTGTGTAGAATACGGATTAGAATGAATTTGTCAAAATCGAGCTGAACTGATGATAAAACCAGGAATTTACTACTAGAAGAAAACCTTCGATTTTCGGCTAATATAATTAACTTTGATAAGTCCTGTAAAGCATCTCTTTTTTTCTATTTATTATTTGGTGCTAATCAAGAACATTACAGACTGTTTGAAGTTTGAAAAACTTTCTATAAGCACTACAAACTGTCATCTCCGTACATTTGCGCTATAATAGTAGCATAGTAGGGTAGTAATAGGTAGGTAGGTAGTTAATGGCAAATTCACTGAAAAAGCGCTGTTTATAGGAATTAGAGTTCCGTCTCGTAAAGAATGCTACAATCCGTAAGCGAAACAAATCGTTTCTCGCTCATAGGACCCGGGAAATCGGAACATGCTTATTCAGTACGTTAGAAACCTATCTAGCCTTCTACCTGGAACGCGGCTAAGCTTGTTTAGCGGTAGCAATACTCACAAGAAAAACTGTAGGTAAGTAGTAGAAGGTAGGTATCGATACATGTTGACGACCTCTGTAGCCGAGAGGCGAGCACGCCGGACTTTAAATGGCGCCGCCATCTCTGAGGTTCCGGGTTCGATCCCCGGTCGGGTCAATGTAGAAAACAACTTTTCTATATTAGCTCGGGTCTGGGTGTTGTGATACCGTCGTTGTTTCTGGTTTCTATAACACAAGTGCTTTAGCTAATTACCTTAGGATCAGAGCAATGTATGTGATGTTGCCAAATATTTATTTATTATTTATGTTTGCTCGTGCATAGCTCTACTACGCTCCTGCTTGTCTGTAGGTTACGCTTAAATCTATCGAAAAGAACGCAAATTCGTATAGTGGCACACGAGACCATATGTTTTTTCCACACAAATGTTAATGTTTTCATCAAAAGCTATCGAATTAACCTTCTGCGGGGTAACCATGAACTCTTAAAACAATCTCAAAGCTGTCAAATTTGTCAATTTTGGTACGTCATTACATACGAAATTTGATAATGTTTGACAGGTTTGAGATGTTTGACATAATGCAACGCTTATAAAATGTAATGTTAGTTAGATTTTTTGACGTACAGTTTGTTCTAAAACCTTGTTTTCACGTTGTTAAATGGAAGTGTCATATTAGAAAGAAACAACTTTCGATTCGACAGTTCGAAATTTTTGTAGTGCTTCTGGTTTTCCTTTTCCTTTTAAGTATGAAAATAAATTGGATAAAAAAATTGGTCCTCTAAAATGGCTCGTTACTAAGCTTCTAAGGCATCTTACCTGTTTGATTTTGATACAGCCATAATTGGTGTAAAATCAATTCCAAGTCCTCGTTAAGGATCTAAATCGAATTGGAAATTGGCTCTTTTTAAGTGGAATTTGTGTTGCGATTATATTTATTAGGTGTACTCACTTAGTTCGTTATTAAAGTATTCCTGATAAGAAATTTCAATCTATTACGAGTATTATATCATAGAGATCGCTCTTAGCGATAAGATAGCCTGAATTGTACATTATTTTGTAAATTATTTGTAACTTCTTTGTTTGGTGTGCAATAAAGAGTATCTATCTATCTATCTAATATTAGCTGATGCTTTAGATTTAATTTAAAAATAACCATTTACCTTGAAATGTAGCAAATATGGTCGGTGAGACCATGGTAAAGGACCCGTATACATATATTGAAACACGTGTCTCTATTAAAGCTACAATAATTGAGATATTGGCAGTATTCACAAATATTGTCAAGACAACATTTTGTGAAATAAAACCTTTTGAAACACATTTATTTATTGTTTTGAATTGTTCATAAAATGTTTGAAATTATATTTATCAATTTTGTATTCGAGATCGTTTTGTTTTAAAGGTGATATCATAACTCAAATTCCCATACCAAATCTAATAAGATATTACGTTATCATAGCTCATAAAATGTACGACAGTTGATTCGCGCTATCATCATCCCTATTAGGTACATTTGTACAGTCACGAGCATTAATATTATACATTTTTTTATTCATTGGGTTTTAAGCCTTAGCCTTAGCTCTTACAATGGAATAAGTTACAAAGTGTGACTGTAGACATTTCATTGCTCGTGCGTGACTTTACTCTAAAATTAGAAAAAAAGCGAATTGGAATAACTTTGTACGGGAAAAAAGTTTTAGAAATGCTACTAATTATGCGTAGGTACTAAGTATTACTTATGTTTATACATTTTATTCGCAATATTTTTCTTAATAATTATTATTGTGCTTACATCAAAATATTAGCTGGACTGGTCTACCAGCCGTCTTTCTTTTTTTAATAAGTGCCCTACCCAACTAATTGTAGTAAAATTGGGTAGCGTATACGACAGCTAAGAGTGCGTATTTTTAATTTCAAAACATATTCTCATAATACATAAAGTAATAAAATGTATTATATAACATACATAAACATACACAAAAACAACTAAGAATCTACGCGAACCGGAACATTATAGGCAGCATTAACGCGATAGAAAAATGCTCTGACCCTAGTAGCATTGAAAATAGGAAGGGTCTCAGATTGTCTAACCGATAAGGATAAATAATTCCATAAACGGACAGACTGAACGATGTTCTTTTGTTTAAGTTCATGTTTCCGCACTACTTATGTGAGTGTAGGTAGAATAAATTGATCATAGACCTCCTTGGACCGACATATTTATTCTATATTCGGTAGTCTGCGTACATTCCTGCAGAGTCTCCAAGAGCGCAGAAGGAAGCGTGAGTCAGCTTTCGTTGCGTCAAAACAGCGATCACTCAGAGTAACGAGCGGCAACTCGCCAAGGCGTGCCTCACCGCTGTCATTCACCCGAATATGACAAATGCAGAGTGTATGTATGAGTTTCACTATGTAACTAGAATTATATTAAAAGCCCGCACAAAGTACCTACATATTTTTGATCGGCTAAGTTAAATCTGTTTACGATTTTAAATACCCACCACATATACTATAGTATTATATAGAGCAGTAATACGGACATATGAATCTCCAAAAGCATGTTAGTGATTTTTCACATACATTAAGTAGGTAATCATAAATATTTATTGTGGAGCACAGATATGTTTACAATAGTGAATTGAGTATGAACTGACCAGCCTTGTCAACCCTCACCCATAATAAAACAGTACAGTCGCAAAATACATAATGGCGGAATTTTAGTTAAACACGCCGATCAAAAGTCTGTTGTTTGAGAGGACTTTTAATGAAAATCTACATAATCTTAAAAACAAATGTGGACTTACAAATAAATTATAAACTTCTTATATTTTGTATCTTTATTAATATGTTAACTGGTCATATTAAAAACCCGCGCAAACTACAGACTTTTGATCTGCTAATAGTTGCATCGGTATTTAAAATACTTGCACATGTGTATTCATAGTAATTAAAAGACCGATTAAACTGACAACCGATAAAAAAATCTGTAATTTCGGCTTTGGGTAATTAGGTGATAATCCATTTTATTTTCACAAAGAAACGAAAATATTTTCTAAAGTTACGAGCGGTTGGCCACGAGTACGACTACAAAACAAAACAAACGACGACCAACGAACAATAAAAAAAGAAGCTTAATCGCAATCGGTCGAATAGTTTCGATTTAGAAAAACAAACGGGACAAACAAACGAGCATTCATTCATTTGAAAAAATATAGATGACAGCTGCGCGTCTGTAGAGCATAAATTGTGCGAAGAAGTCGCCTAGTGTGACATTGCTGTTAACAAGTGGCTTGGTATATTTGCGTCCGATGCAGTATCTATTACTCTTAGGTTTGTTTCATTTTATTTCTATAACAAGTGCTTTAGCTACAAATCTTAGGATCAGAGCAATGTAGATAATGTGTTGTTAACCAATTATATTAAATTATAGGTATTATTTACGCACTAACACGGGAATTATTAAATGTTATATATTTGTTTATTGTGGTTTTGTTATTTAATACCACCATTACTACAGGATTACATAGCATCTTTACTTATATTATATCTACCATAGGCTAAGTATGTATCTACTAAAACTTTCGATGAAAGATCCATTCTATTTTAATATCATTGCTTTTTTAATGAATTGCACAACTTTCATCACAATTTCACTTAAACATCATTGAATCCCAAATCGGAGGCATTAGCATCATACCTCAAGCTAGGCATGTAACAACAAAATTTCTATTGTGCCTCATTTTCCTGGGCTAATGGGAAAATATTTACTGACTGATTTCTAACCAATGAAGAATGTTAATAGGTAAGTATGGCAAATCGGTTGAAAGTTTGTTACACTAAAGCTTGTATGTATACAAATACACTAGTTTTTGTTGTAGTCAAAAATACCTATTAGTTTTGATTTTACAGGCATTTGAACTTACTAAATTTAAAAAAAGATTGCATATTTGGCTGATCGATAAATGCTTTTACAATGTTAATGAATTTTTAAATTATAAATAATAATATTCGCTAGATTACTTTTTTGACATAAAATTTTAAATTTTTGACATTTTATTTATTTATATTGTATGAATTCCATGTGTATGACCTCATTATTAAATTTAATTTGTAATTTAATGACATTAGTACAATTTATTAAAATTTTAAAATTTTGCATGTTGAGACAAAACATGTTGGCACTATAAAAATTTGTTACCTTATTTGTACCATGTTTTTAGGCAAATAAATTTATTTTATTTCATTTCGATAAATATCGAGTCCCGCAAACAGTCACGTGACCGCATGTAACGTCAATTTACAACGCTCCGCTTAGTAGCAAGTCGCCAGACACCGTGCTGATAAGAGCGCGAGCGGACTGAGCAAGTGTTGTGAGATGACGTCACACAGTCACATGTTTACTTCTATAAATCGGAAACTAATTGACGCATCGAAGTAATTCTTTTACTTGTAATTTTTATTTTTGACTGAGAATATGAAGAGCTAATATTCCAAATTAGTAAACATGCTTCATGTACTACTGCAAGCGCATGCGCCGGCCGTTATACGTAATTTGTGGCATAGGTCAGAGTGTGTAGGAGAAACCGGGTAATGTTGAATTACAACTAACCACTGCAAGCACCGTACCGTCAGACAGATTAACTGTGCTAATAGAGGGTTAATGGATGCTAAGATATAGCTAACGTGCTAGTTAATCCATTATTGAATAAAGATATTAATTACTGACCAGCAAAAAATTTTGAAAGTAAATAAAATAGGACCTCTATTACTGAAATATGTGTAGTGATTTTTTTAAGGTTCCATACCCAAAGAGTAAAACGGAACCCTATTACTATGACTCCGCTCTCGTCTGTCTGTCCGTCTGTTACCAGACTGTATCTCGTGAACCGTGATAATTAGACAGTTGAAATTTTCACAGATAAGTATTTCTATTGCCGCTATAACAACAAATACTAAAAACAGAATACAATAAATATTTAAGCGGACTCCCGTACTATAAACTTGTTTTTTTGCCGTTTGTATAGAGAATGGTACGGAACCCTTCAGTGCGAGTCCGACTCGCACTTGGCCGGTTTTTATGAGAATAAATTCCTAACTCCTGCTGCCACCAAGATGTTATTGTATGTAATGCCAAGGCCTTATGTGTTTGATATGCCTATATAAACACCTATATTTATCGTCATCTCAATAAAATAAGCTCAAAGTAGAAAAACAGACGCACATTTCTTTCATTTGTTTTAGAGAAAAACGTTCAAAGTAAAGATGAAATATTGTAACCGTACCACAGTAATCAAAATTTCAGAATGTATTTATTGCTTTATTTAATACTAGCAGCCCGTCCCGGCTTCGCACGGGGTAGACAATTATCGCTAATAGTTTCAGCAGCGCATTCGACGAAAGACATTTTAAGACTCATTTTTCTACACCTTCGGTTACATTGTTCAAATTTTACCAAGGATCCCTAATTTTTTTCAAAATGAAATGCCTATGTCAAATTGGAAGAATGTAGCATTCTACTGGTGAAATAATTTTTTAAATCGGCCCAGTACTTTTTGAGCCTATTTTTTACAAACATACAAAAATAGGTACAAATCTTTTCTCTTTATAATATTAGTATAGATTGCAATCATATAATAGAAGATGTTTTGTGTAACAAAACACTATTACGATTTTGAAATGATCTTTAAGAATAATATAGGTAAGAAGAATATTAATTTAAAGGTAATGTATATTTTAGTTTCGTCAATCAAGTAATACTATATTCTAGGTATTGGTTACATCGCAATTGACAGTATATAATAATACTTGCTTAACTACAGGGTTTGCCTTATAATCGCTACAAGTTTTATGCTTGTAACAATAACGATTTTTACTCAAAGCCCCTTTTAGAAGTTTGTAAAATTTACTTAGGTATGCGTCTAAGTCATCGCTTTTTGCTAAATTTCATAGGTCAATGGGAATTATCATATAGATTTTGATGGATAAGTTTATGCATACTATAATACCTATAGGTAGGTGTCATTATCAATAAATTAATGGCGCAACTTAAATAAGGTGTTTGAAATTTAACAGCTCCAAGTAGCTGTTAACCTTATTATTTGATAATTTTATCTTGATACCTAAGAAAAGATATCATTATTTTTTACCTTTCAAGGATCTTTTCTTTTACAAAGTCGTTTCATATATGTAAAAAGCCCGACTATTTTTCGAGTTGTGAAATGAAACTCGCCGGCTATACCATAATAGGTAACTTGCAAAAAGCCTGGATAAACATCTATACATTTATTGTACTCACCTTTTTCAATTATTTGATTTGATAACTTTCTATAAATTGTTTTTCTTGCAAAATAAGAGAAAAAGCGTCAACAAAAGTGGACTTCATAACACAAACAATCAGCAAAATATAAACTTTTTCAATTAATATCTAATGTTTGTAATGAGTACAATCCCTTGCTGTCTTGCATGCTGTTAGATAAATTATTATATCATCAATTAAGTTTTGATGCATTATTTGCATTGCAAATATGTAATCATATTTTTTCATAGAATCATCGATCATGAAAATAAAAAAAAAATATCAAAAGTTCTAACATACTCTGGCCATATAGAGGTTTTATAAAACTGAGACTGTAGTGAATACAATAAAATTGCGGAAACTTTCGCCTGTAACAAAATATTATATAGTATATGTTTTATAATAATATATATATATATATATATATATATATATATATATATATATATATATCTTCGATTTGTTTTTACGCATACAAACATATATTTAATTTTGTATTTATTTCACTTAATAGGCATCGTCGAACATAGTTTTTTACACTTTGTCGCCACTCACCTACAGCTTCCCACAAGCAAGCTTCCCCTTAGACACATATTATTATAATTTATTATGCCCACAATTCCAGTAACCAATTTCCTCTATGCAAATATACGAAATTGTCATGTCAATAGACGTTGAAGTTGAGTTCTAGCTCTCAAGGGAAATAACCCGCAAATTGAACACAAAGCAAAATTCATTGATCACATCGAACAGTTACGGAAACTAAATTGTTTTTTTAACGGTAAAAAACAAAGAATTTGAATACAATATTTTGCAGTATTTTAGTTACCTTTAAAATTTCGCATTGCATGGCTAATAAACGCTAGATCGGAAATTTACGTATTCATATGGCAAAACTACCAGTATAAGCAGCTGTTTACGGTCTGCCGGAATTTTTTAGAACCCGTTCAGAAAACCACCATAAGACTCGGTCTATACCCAGCCGGAAACCGGACCGGATTAACGCAGATTCAATTCATCCATCCTTAAGCAATAAGGTCGTTTTTTGAACAGATTCTTGCGGATGCTAACGGATTCCGGCAGCGTGTAGACCGAGCCTAATTCTTGAGCGACGGATAAAATCCGGACTTACCCGGAGTCATTTACGGCTACAGTCCGAGTCATATACATATATGTCCAAATGTTACCTTTCAAGCTGTGATTAGTTCATTTGTCCTGTATTCCAAAACTAATAGAACTATCGATTGTGGCGAAAGTTTGGCGAGTTTGTCCGCAAGCCGAAAAAGATTCAAAAATTAATTGAAAACCACGAAATGGCGGGCCATTGCTTGTTATTTTTACAATGTAAGTTCATCTATCTATCTTCATATAAAACTTGGATCGGACTAAAGTTATACCAGTCATACATCAAAAACGACTAATTTGCATTATCTTTGTTTACTTAATTTATTGAATTTATTGTCACCGCCCCGAACAGAATAATTACTAACTATGAGCGACGTTTTTCGGTGCGGTTAGTAAGTAGGTGTTAGTAAGTACCTAACTAAAAATGTTTTAAAGATCAAAAACAAATAAAGTAATAACTGCTATTCAGAAGAAGGACACGTAACGAGAGTATGTGTTATAAGGGTTGATGGCTGGGGATGTAGAGGACGACTTAAGAAGAGTTGGATAATGTAAGAGATGGTTTAACTAGACAATCCAGTAAGTAAAACTGAGTGGAACTAAAAAGAACAACAGATTGTGCCGACCCTAGAACAGGATTTGAACAAGGCAGGCGAATTAGCTGTACGAGCGTAGGTACCTATTAAAATATCGAAAAACATTAAGTATTTTAAATCTTATTCCATAATAGATTTTAAGTATGACGGTCAATAATAATGATTATTCTGTTTGTTGCTATGGGTATATAGGTAATAATTTTACTTTAAAAAAAAATTAAATTATTGACACTGATCTTAAAAACAAAGGCTAAGGCAGCTTTGTATTCAAGCATGACTATGTTCGCAATCAATTCGGAATTTTACACGTCAAACTGAAAAGCAATAGCTCTAAATCTATCTAATGTGTTAAAAGTCTGCCAATCTCTATCGGCCACTAATGAGGGTCACTTGAATCATTATGTGATCGGATATTTTATATCTCAGTGAGTCGTCTGTCTTTGTCTAACATTTTCTTTAGATTACACAACATTTTTTCAGTTTGGCGCCAAATTTTTTTTCTAAGTTTATATCAAAGTTCCTAAAAGTTTGCGCTGGACAAAAAAATAAAGATAGTATAAGCTAAGAGCTGTTGTGAGGCAAACTAGTTAATTCAAGTGAGGCTTAATAGAGTTGCAAATGTTCTCACTACAGTTTAATACGATTTGCATGCTATTTGTATGCATGTTATATGTATATAAGTAACACAACAAAGAAGCCTTACCCGCGATCGCTTTTGTATGGGGTCATCGCCAGGAATCGTGAGGAAGTTTCCGCTCATTTTCACTGTTATAAAACTCACAAACACAAACTTTATGTGTACTTGAGGAATGGAATTCGTTAAAAATAGCACGCGAGCGATTTCGCCGTGAGCGAGCGTACGCGACGACGGTCAGTTTCGAAGTGATGCATTATTTTATGAATGAGTGACGTCTTAAAATAACATCCCCACCACGTAGCCGGAACGTAAGCGATGGTATGCTCGACGTCTACGTTCCAATACGATTGTTACCTAAATAGACCGCATCGAAATCAGCTGTGGCTTGCGAAAAATCTGAATCAGTTTCGTGGGAGAGCTGTTTATGTGAGCCGGAGACGGAATTCTGAAAATCCGGTTGTTATTTCGAATGGAATTGGGTTCACGTTATTGAATTCGTTAATCAGTTATATTTGTGCAACAAGTTTCTAAAATAGTCGATTATTAGTGTAATAGGAATTCTGTCCTGACTCTTGAGCTACTTGGTTTTATTTCGGAGATCACAAAAATAAAATGAGGAGACATGAAAAAACAATCAAATGGGCTCGATTCCACTAAAGCTTGAATCGAATCACAGAATCCCAATTAGTATAGACTTACATAATTAGTTTTTGAATTTTTTTTTCGAGTGATTAAAAATTGATAGGCAAACGTTCTGTTTAAGAACAGACTTTAATACTGTAGTATCGTAAAGGCTGTGATTTTCTTTTGTTTGCCATAATTAAGTTTCTGATATAATAGGCTAGTTGACACTAACAATTAATTGACATACAGTCGATGACATGAGACGATAGCGAAATATTATGTCACTGATTACCCAACTCAACCGCCTAACATTTCAGAACAGTAAAAAAAACAGATTTTTTTATCATATGATAATGTATCGGGTCATCAGGTCTAAATTAGGGTATTAGTTTAATAAATTATGTCTTAAAATTATTTAGGAATAGTGTCAACAGAATATGTACTCTCCTTTTTAATGAAAAAGAGACAGATAAACTTCAAAAGCTCTAAAGGCTATGTTACAAGGAATCCTACCCAATATCTGCTAAAAAAACAACCAATAATTAAACGAAACCAAATATATTTGAAATACGGATATTTATTTATTTTTTCATAAAAATTCTAAATTCAATAATGTGTTAAACATGTAACATTTACATATATGCATTTATACAAAGATATATGCAATGTTTAGTGATTTTAATACTAAAATTGGAGCGAAACAGACTCATGATGGCAATTGTGACGTCACATTTTACACTTACAAAATAATAATTACCAAGTATTGTCAAATGGTTTATGTGTCAACACAATTTGTCATTTTGATGAGACGATGATTTATATACTGTGCGCTTCACTTTATACGAACTCGAATCGTAATATCTTCATAAACCGCGTTATCAAATTACTCCAACGACACACGTAAACCTACTTGTAAAATGAAATGAACATCCGAATTAATTCTGAATTGCTTATGTAGATATCACACGATCCCATCAAAACTTTAGCGTCCCTTTCACAATACGATGGAAGTACGATTTGTAAGGTATTTACAAATGGATGCTGATCCGTAAGTTTGTTATCGTCATTGAATCTATTTTAACAATTTTGTTCACATGTCTTCAAATTAAATTTTTTCCCGAACAGATGCTAATATGTATTTTACTACGTTCAACAAATAACACTCCATTCAATGCATTAATGCCTGATTTGATTAATTTATTAGTATAGTTAATTTGCGTTTATATAATTTTATTTCAATGGACAAAGAATGTAATATATCTAATTCAAATTTTTAAAACTATTACAAATGCTTTATAAGATTGAATACGTTAATACATTGAATAGAATACTACACAAATTTTGTAACAGAAAACTACATTTCATGTTAGTATGTGGCAATTTTTCTATTATTCTATAGTTACATAGATTCAGTCGACTCAGAAATATAAAATAAAAAAAGTTTTCATTAGTAAACATGAGATAATATATATTATAATAATATTATTGAGATTTGGACTAGACAAACCACATTCTCTATCTACAGATATGTAATCCATGATAAATGCTAATATATAGAAAATCTAACTCCCGTGTCTGTAGTGATGTGCTTCGCTACACATCGCGTATATTTTCATAACCACGATGACTTTGTGACTTTTTGTTTGATACTATTTTTGCACGCAAATGAATGTTTCGTTTCATATCGACTGAAAATGGGGTATACCTTGTGATATTCACAGAACATTAAAAACATTCGATATTTAAAAGTTATTAATTTTAAAATTAATTACATTTACATTTGCTAAATAATTTCCGTATTTTTTTCAGGTTAATGTAAATTTTAGAGGAGTTCAGTCTTTGTGGAAATGAAAATATACACACTAAATGTATTTATGTGATGCTTCAAACTGTGTTTTTGACTTTGGATTGTGATAGTTTTAAAGTTATTATTTTTATTATATTTTATTTGATATCAATTTTGCCCTTTCAAATAAACAATCATTATTGTTTTTAGTTAATTATAGCCTTAACAAATAAGTTTTGAGCACTGATTGTTATAGTACAGTCTCGGTAAATTAATATAAAAATGGTTTAAGTATTCAATTAGGTACACAATGTGTGAGGTTTACGAGTAAAACATTAAAATTTATTAAATTTAAAATGTCAGTGCCCTGATTTTAACTTCGAAAATAAAAGATCAAAAGGTACGAATACAATTATAATAACAGTTAACATCTGATCCATGAATTTATAGCTAAAACAGTTTTACATAAATATCCACGACAGTTAATGATGTACCTCATTTTATAACAATATCACAATTTTCAATAATATACAATAAAAGACATAGGAGATTTTGATTACATGTTAAACAGGCCAAGCGTATTAAAAGTAAGAGCAAAGATGTGATACATATTTAACATTTTTGTTGGTATTTACAAGTCAGTAAAATACTGAAACAATATGGACCACATTGTACACTGTAGATCACTCAAAACGGGACAAAAAAAGAGAGTTTTTAATATATAAAAGATGACAAGACCGTACACGTTAGAAATCATAGCTATACCTATATTAATTCCATTTTAGACCACTCATCTCCTAATAAACATGCTTTCCGTACTTCGAGCGATAACCTATACACCACGCAGTAACAAATTAAAAGATTCACGCGCCATTCCAGTATTCAGTAACACTCAATAGACCCTTAACAACATTATACTCCGACTAACTCGACGAGAAGCAAGGATACAAACGAACAAATAAAATAATTTACATAAGGCCATATATTATTTACTGTACAGGCATAACGAGTAGATGATTAATTAGATAAATAATGTTGCATTTATTAATAAGGGTTATGGATTAATGCATCCGTATTTACGACAGTTTGGTCCATATAAATATTATTACATTAATCGTGTTTCCGACACGTCCGACTCTTTAGGCGTTCAGCGCGCGTAAAACAAAAACCGTGTCAGTGTAATACAAAAACTCCTATGAAACCAAAAGTAAATTTTCATTATAAAACACGCATTAGAATAAAGTCGTATACAAAATCTAAGAAATATCAAATTCATATTGAGAGCGAATTTATTGCGCGCAAGTGTAGCCCGCTACGTATTGTACTTGTGACGTAATCTAAGAAACGAATCAGTCTTTCTAAACAAGACGAGTGCGATGTTTGGTTTCACAGAAGTTGTTTATTCATCGCTTTGAAAACAGGGGTGTACTACGGAAAAACGTTTTCGCCGTGTCGGCTCTATTCGTCTCTCTCGCTCATACCCAGCTGAGTAAAAGAGGCAATTAGATAATTCGAGATCGTTTTGCGTAGTAGCACCTCAGTTTGAAATGATAATCGGGGGTCAGTTCGCGCTGAAGACCTAAACGGTGTGGACGCCGCGACGCCCGCGGCCGCCTACGGTCAGTCTTTTCTGCTAATGTTTACGAATTTGTGCAAAATATTCTACTATCCGCGTAACTTAACACAGTAATTTATTTACAAAACGCCGTCGACGAGGTTTTACGAAATTAAACGAACGAGCACTGACCGGGTACCGAGAGCGCCGGAGGTACGCTATCTCTTTCGTTCGTGAGATGCGTAGGCCGTCTCGCTTCCACAGTTAGAGATCGGGGCTTGTTTCTCGGTGGATTCCCGCACATGTCTGTTTTGTCTTTATACAGAGCAGTCGGGGCCCTGGTCTCAGGACCATGAGTGGGCTTGCTGGGCGTGGCACGTGGTTCCCGTGTAGGGGTCTCACGAGGGTCCTTGCCCACCGGTGGGCGCTTCGGCCCTCATCTCCGACTTGAGCTTGACGAACTCGCGGGCCACTTCGTCACTGTGCCGCTGGGACAGTATCCGGAGGATAGTCCATCCTGTCTCGTCCATCTTCACTCGGGTGCCGAGTGGTAGCCAGCATGCGCATGAACCCTGAGGAAAGAGTTGATAGTTTGAGATTTAATGTTGGAGTGTCTGTTTAGATCTTATAATAATATGAGCTTGGGAGGTTAGCTTAGAATCAAGGGTCGTAGTTTAAGAAGGAAGGACTTTCTGTTGCAGATATAGGTCGTAGAGAGATCGTCATTTGTGTTTTTTTTTTGTATTATAACTCAATTAAAATTCGTGGAAAAATGAAGTTATCTTTTACAATAGATGTAGCGGATTAGAAAACTAGAGTGGGAAAATACGTGCCTCATGATAAAAAAATAAGCTGTTCCGTCTTACATAGAACATTGCAGGATCACGTTTCACAGTACTTAGTATCCAAAGATTTTTTACCATATGCTACAGTTAAATAAACTTCCGCATCTTTCGTGTCCATATGGCGATTTTAGATGGACTTTAAATATTTTTTGTAAATTTCTTCGGCATATTGTGTTTACGTCATCCCTCGTGGAAGAGAAGTGTCCATTTTTTGTACAGATATTTACTGTTGAGGGAAGCAAGATGTATCCAGCCTAGAAAGTGGCTAGCTGGTGAGTATTCCATCCTTAATCCAGTCGGACAGTGACAAGTGCTGAGTGCACCCAGCCAAGAGATGAACATCAACTAGTGGCTGCATAATTCTTATCAAGGGTTGTGTTAACAAAATTATTCTACGCTCCAATTTAGTGGGCGATCTAAGGGGATAGACTAGGCAAGGTAAGGCAATAAGACACAAATGACTGATTCAACTAGCGGCACGGATGTTGAGCGATGGGCAAAAGATGCACAGAAGAAAATTACGATTACGTGATTGGCTAGTCGTGCGACGCGCCTGTTCCGCCACCGGGATTGGTTGTTAGCTCCACGCACACGCGTCTCAGATACGATGATCGTCTCGTTAGATGCGAAAAGCGATCTCCATTCTTTACCTTAGTGCTCAACATCGGAGCCGTGTACTGCCCTATACATTTCATCATCATCATCATCCCCAGCCTATATCAGTACACTGCTGGACACAGGCCTCTCCAAAAGGAGGATTTTGCCACAATCGCCACGCTTGGCAGGCGGGTTGGCGATCGCAGTTTGGCCAATGGTGGAGACGAGACGCTGCTGCCCGTCTTATTATGGCGGTTCTTTTGTAGTCGCCTCTTACGACACCCATACGAAGAGAAGGGGTGGTGCAATTCTTTTAACGTGCCGGCACCACACGGCACTATACATTTACACTGTAGCAACAAACCTGTTCCGCGATGTCGGCCAGCCTCATAACGGCGACGCCAACCAGCCTATCTTCGCGCGCGAAGCAGTAGTCCCGAACGCACACGTGAAGTTCAAACAGTTCCAACTGTTCCGTCGCGCTCACCATACTGTAAGATAATACGTGTATGATTAATATTGAATTCTAACTGTGTGTGTGTTGCAAAAAAAAAACCAAAATAGTCTTGAAGTAATGTAAACTAGTATAAGATCTTAGTTAGCCCCCTAGTACCGGAAGGTACTGTACATTGTGTACTCGTATGACGTACTTAGGGAATGATCGTTATCATCATTATAAACTTACAAGTGGAAAGTCTCATTGAACTTGGGGCTCCAGTTGTTGCTCTTGGACTTGGTGGCGAACTTTCTCTTCTTATCAGCAAGATGCGGCCCGATGAGGTTCACCTCGATGAATGGACGGAACATGCCGCTGGCTATCACCCACTTCAGATCGTTGGCGGCTACCACTGGAACGAAGAAGGAATTATGTTTCACAACATGAGTACAAAGTAACATCAAAAGGTAAATAATAACACACTCGGAAACGATCTGGGCATTCCATGGTGTTTCGAGATTTTGTGTCCGATGATGATGATGATTATTATATACGCATTATATGAAGCTTAAATTCTGATACCCCTAAATATCTTTTTTTTTTCTGGTAGCTCAGAAAAAAAAAGCTATTTAAGGGTATCAGAATTTAAGAAGTAAGATAGAAGAATAGCCCAGATTATGGTATTTACATTTTTTACTTTTGAGGCTATGAATTTCATAGTTAGAAATATGGTTTTATAGTTGTACTATACAAATCCAGAAGTAATATTTTAATCAATTATAGTGTGATGCATCAAATGAAAGTGTCAAGATGTACTCAAATAAAGTGGACAGGTGTGTTAGTTAGTTACGTACCTTTGACAGTGATTTTATGTTCGCCAGTACCAGGATGCGTAAATAGGTCAACTTGTAATGAAACTTCGCCGACACTGCCTTCTTCCGCTACTGCTGCATCTACACATTGGAAATCATATTTATTAGTAGTTATTTTAATACGTCCTAAATTAAATACTTAAAGAATAATTATCTTAAACTCTACGAATTTCAAATATTTGTGGTTCAGAACGAAAACTATTTTATTTGGTAGATTGTGCTTGCTGTCTTTCCAAGCAGACAGCTTCATAATTACTGTCTGAAAGATGATGTAAGTGATGGAATTTTATGGTGACAAAATTTCTTAAACTAATAATGTTACTTGAAAAATGTAACAAACTAGAGATTTTTCTCTACAGATTATTAGGGGGACATACTAATAGTGTATCTGTCTTGGACCAAATAATTACAAAACTTATAAACATAATAAAATTTAATATAACTACTCCCGCTTTTAGATCTTTACATTATAAAAGGATAGAGGAAAAAATTATATAGGTGGCAGGTTGGCACACCTACACCTGCTATGTTTGAAAGATATTTTATTTCTTAGGCTAGACATTGAAGGAACAAGTGACGTTACCTTGATTCTGCTGGCTGGTCACGAACGTCCTGATCAGCGTGTCAGTGGTCTGTGTGTATAAACTGAGGGCGTATCTCAGTGATTGTAACTCTGGACTCTTCTCTAAGAACGTCTTCTTGAGACCATTGCCACCGGCATGGAAGTATAACTTGATGGTGTCCAACGCTGCGTCTAGGACAGCGCATTGCTTTGGCGTTAAGCTCTTCTCCGCTGACAGATGCTAGAAGAAAAATAGTTTTGAGTAACGAGTTTTGAAAAGCTTAAAATAAATAGACTGTCGCTGTTTTTGGGTTTAAGAGTGAATCTAGAGATTGTAATCATAGAAAATATTTGTTATTCTCGCGCTCTTCACCAACATGATGATGGAGTTACGAAATGGCGCACTGTCACCACGAAAAAGATGATGAAAGGAGGTAGCCATAACCTCAAACTAGAGAAATACGAGAAAGGGGAAAGCCGATTTCACGTGGTCTTCAATTCAAAGGCCTATTCAAAAGACTCTACCAAAGTTTAATCACAATCTGATCCATGGTTTAGGAACGCATAGGAAATATACTAATTAATAATGTTTATTTAAATGGATAGATAGATGACAAACTCTACTGTCTTTTTCACCTATCTGACTCCCCATAATGCTATACAGCGTCATTTAAAAGTCAAACTTGTTAACTATAAGTACCTAATTTATTTTTTGTAGGAAAACATTCGTTAACTGGGTCAGAGCCTGCCCAAACGATCTTTAGTAGAAGTTCCGACTTTACCTCTTTCGAGATGTCCATGACCCCGGACAGCGCGTGTTTGACGTCTTGCTTGCCGACCGTGCTCTTGAACAGTTGTGTCATGTCCTCGATCTTCGCATTCGCTGCCAAGTTCTTTGCGTTGTTCGTCAAGTTCTTTAACATCATCTGTAAACCAAGTATCTAGTCGTAGACTATCTTATTTTGAAGACATGTCTAATATATTATTTAGTTTCTCAAGTTCTAGTTAGTAAGTAAGCTTAAAAACCAAATGAAAAAAATCACAATCAATTCTTATAAAAGTACCTTGTCTATGCCTAGCATATCTTTGGTACACTTGTTCTTATATTCATACTAAATGCGTTACTTTGTCAGAATGTTTACGATGTATCATGCTCTCATCTAAATATTATTGCTAACACGGATTTTATTGCTATTATTCGAAAACCGAAACAAAACTTACACAAAATGTTTATGAAGCTATTTCGTAAATATTAATATTTTTGGCTCATATTTTTAAGGTTGCCATTGGCTGCTTATTGAAAACCACTTAACCGGTTACTATTGCAAATCTAAATAAAAATCAAATCAAATCAATTTATTGTGAATCACAGGTACAGAGAGGTGGCAATATAATAGAAGGTTAGAACATCTGTGGTCCGCCGCATGGGCATACAATAATAAGTGTAAATTTTATTCAATTAAATTAAATGTCTAATTAATGTCAAAATTATTTTACGTTATTAAATAAAAATTTCAAAATACTTATGTCTTCACTAACAAATCGGGATGTCATTTAAATAGTGCGATCTGTCATAAACTCACTAATTTTATAATAGCATTTTTCTATTAGAAAGTCGTAAAGTTTTTGTTTAAAAATTGTCAGTTCATCAGTGCTCCGAATGGATTGTGGAATTTTGTTAAAAATACGAGACGAGTTGCAAAAGATGCTTTGGTGCAATAAAGCTGTCCTACTGGCTATTGTACATAGTTTATTTTGATGCCGAGCCCGTGTTCTAAATTCAAAAAACTCTAAGTTCGATTTAAAAATAAATAACAGATTTTTGTTCTCATCGTCTTACCGTCTTGTCAGTCATAGGCGGTAATACAACAGTCTTTTCAAGAATCTTCATCACAATCTTCCACAACTCCTTGAGCAGTCGCTTGAGAACAGTCTTTTCGCAGGACTCCGCGTACATGGTAAGGGAGCCATCCTGGATAAAAATAAGTAAGCAATGTATTATGTGACTAAAGGATAACCAATGGACCTATTTTTTTTCAATATTAATCGCATGGCATAAATTGATAAAAAAAACGATTCGAAGAAAGAAGAAGGAAGAAATTGAAAAACCAATTCAGTTTAGTTTCTAAATAAAAACGTTATTCACTTTTTACGTAACTAGAAGTTGGAACTGAGTTGACATTTGAACTCAATTAGAATAGTTTGTTACGGGATTGCTACCATGTACCTTATTTTTGAGTTCCCGATATAAAGTTTAAAACAATATATTTGAACTCAAATTGCACCTATTGATGTATAATGTGATAACAAGACTTAAAACCCAAGGTTCGCCTTCAATGCAACGGATTCAGGGATCGGTACCTCGTTGGGTCCCAGTTTTGTTTTTTATTGGCTTAGTTCTAATTGTGATGAAAGATGATAGTAATTCCTTACTTCGAGACCATCATAATTTTATTTGGCTAGTATCTTTACATTACTAAGGTCAGCAAGATTGTTAGTTAATAAGAATACGTACCAATATGTCCATTAGCGGCCTAAGTACTTCGTCAGCCTCGTGATGCGCCGGTGGCTGAGGGGCGCCGGGCGCTCCGCCACCGCCTACCTTCTGTAGCAACTCGCCTAGCTCTTTCACACTCGCAGTAATGCGGGTCTCTAAGCTGTAAGAATGATTTGAAGCGATTTTAAGTGTTTTATGCCAGTTATATTCATTTTTATAGTTAAGTTGTTCAGGGCTGCGAATCATATTTTAATTTGAACTTGCGCACAACCGGATTAGTTTAGTACGAGAGCCTTTAAGCTTGCGTTGCGCAAACCTGTGTGCGCGGGTCATTGTTATATTATATCAATTGTTGTCTTATTTTCCGAGCATACAGGCGTGTACAAGACATCATTCTGTCTCTGTCATCGTCATACATAGAATGAATACCGTGTTAGTGGATTGTTCGGGATTAAATTCGCTGATCCTGAGATGCGCAAGAGGACCTAAGTGCTTTATGAAAGTTACATTTAGTTTAAAGGTTATGTTTTACAGGGTGCAAAGAATGATTTGAAGTTATTTTAAGTATTTAAAGCAGTAACTTTTGTTTTTAAAGTTGACATGTTCAGGGCTCAAAGTAAAAGGTAAATTGGGTTTAAAATCAAATCTTTCTTGTTTGCTAGTGGTGATAAATCGCTACGAAAAATTTAAATAGGTGAACGTTTGAAGGCCTATGTAATTACGTAATCGGCGGCTGTTTTATAGCAATTTTTAAGAAACGAATTCCAAAATAAAGCTTAAAATATTAAATCTAAATTAATAAAGTAGGTGATAAATTTTCATTTACAAGCGTTACATATTCATGCGCTTTCATTTTTTTTCCACAGTAAATTTGGTTTTTAATAAGTCGTATGTAGGGGTCAATTTTCTGGCTCCAAGTCCACACATGGACACAACACAAATCGTTTTTAATAAGGTCATTTTTCTGTACATTCAAGGTGTGTGCGGTTGGGAGAAACTAAACCTTTTTTATCTTATTAGATATCTAGTGTGGTTATTGGCCCTCCTCGAGCAATTTTGAACTTAAATTTCACCTCACAAAGTCCATTTTTTATTTATTTTAATGAAGTCGTTTGACCGTTTGTTGAAATCGAAATCCTTTGGCGCATTCGATACGGACTAGTGGACTTTCATCAAAAGTTAGAACTAGACTTCAGTATCTTACCTAATGGCAAACATAGAAGCAAGCTCATCAAGCGTGCTGTTCAGGCTCTGTTGTAGGTCATTCAAGATGTCTGCCGCGTCTCGTTCTAGCTTAGTCCCGCCCATCGCTTCGAACATCTTCTCTAACTGCACCCTTAGTTGTTGGATGTTGTTCATTAGGATACATGCCTGTGAAGAAAAACAACGTTTGTTTAATGTTGAGTACTTTATATGTGGGTAGAATTAATTTTTTTGGTAAAACAGACTTTTAATCGATAAATAAAGTAGCTTACAAATAACTTTAAATATCACCTGTAGCGCTTATTTAAATCTCTTTATTGTTGACTTTTCTTAAATTTTTTTGTTTGTCACCTATTATCGTAGTTTCGTTTAATTTTGTTTTGAGTGACGATAAAATGACGTTTTTATTGATACTTTTAAGTCAAGAATATCAGGACATAACGTGACTATTTATAATGTTATGATATTTGAATAAACCCATATAATCAGACAATTAATTAAGGCTTACTTAATGGAGGAACCGTTAGAGATACAATTACGAAAAGTCATTGTAGAATTTACAGGTTAATTTTAATCAGTCCTGCTTAAATAACAATGTACTCACCACTCTCTCCTCCTTCAAATGTTCAGGGAACTCTTTCTTCACAATATCCGCGTATGCCACTAGCACTTTGACGATGGTCTTGGCAAACCTCTTCATATACCGCTTCCATATTTCGGGGTCTGGACATTCAAGTTTGGACACGACGTCGAAGCATTGCGTCAGTTGCGTAAACACGTCCACGACTGAGTTACTGAAGAGTGCGTGTTCGCTGGATTTTTGGAACTGAAAGTAATATTTAAATATTATTATTATATTCTAGAACATTCACATTCTAAAGTAGCTGAAGCACTTGTGTTTAAGAAAACAGAAACAACGACGGTACTGCTATACCACAACGAAACGTTCATTTTCTACATTGAACCGACCGGGAATCAAACCCGGGACCTTAGAGATAAAATAAATAAAAACAATTATATCGTGGCGTAGTAAAATAAAGACTATAAATAAATCATGACTATATCGAGATATTGTCTAATTTGGTTACATTTTAAATTGTGTAATACGTAGGCTAGCCTTGATATTGTGTGTTTCAAGTTTTTGAGTAACACAGAATGAGATTTTGAACATCATAAAATGCATTGTAACATTTTTTATTAGTTTCACTTGTAACAGGTAACTTATATGTCTTCAATCTTAGAAGTTGATTTTATCCTACTTTTAGTGACGTATCTTTGTAAAACTTTATATAACATGTCCGATTAATAATTTAACACATTAAAGCTGATATGGTTAACAGGTATATGATGCATGGATAGTCATACTCTTTCATGGCTATGAGTAAAACCTTCGATACTAGACTTATAAGATTTGTTTTGGCAAGGCCTCTAAATATGAAATTTATTGATTAACGTGATTTATAATTTTTTAACTGTAATAATAAAATTAATAAGTTCACATCTTACCCCATCTCTCTTATCCCTGTTGAATGCTCCGTTCAGGTACTCTAAAGACACGTCGTCGTTCTCGTTCAGCCACTGCATCACAAAAGGCTCAAACCACGCCGGGTATTCGGGCACAGCCCCGCAGTATGGAGGCACGTCTTTTACGTAGTTCGTATGAAGCCATTTCACCTGTCAGAAAAATTATGTTTTAGTCATTGACTTATATATTACTTTTAGTACCTAATTACTTAAGAAGTTATGTGAAAATCTTGACGTATCTATTTTATTATAAACTGAATTTAAAAAAATGCGCCGTAAATTGCTATAAATCAAATAATATAACTTTACGTCCTCGCCAAACAATAAAAAAACGTCTAAATAAGAACGCTAACTAAAGAATTCATAACTTTTACGTTTCGCTCCCGCCAATTTTGATTGGCGAAGGCTATGCCACTATGCAAGTGTCATTTGTTTTTACATTACTACATTTTTATTTTTTTTATTATGGCGGCATAATGGCGAGGCGACTGAAGATTCTACGTGGCCAGGATTTTCACGTTTATGGATTACTTTTTTATTTTGGCAGCTAAAAATTCTATTGGCTACATAGAGGTATTTCGCGTAGGTATTAGGATTGCGTTATCTTTAATTTCATTACTTATGAAATTCTGTTTTGTATTTTGTACCTTGAAGTGTAAGTTCATGTAAGCGGAAGACTTGCAGAGCCGATGCTGTTCGTGTTCTTCTAGGGCGTACTTCATGTCAACAGCAAATAGTGACCACATTGTTGCAGCTGATAACTGAAATTAAAAGCAAAATTTAATTAAGTACATTTATTGCATACAGTTCACTTATGAAACGTTAAGGAAAAGACTTACATGGGTAAATGTTTAAAACATTTTAATCTTTAATTTTTTTTGTCAGTGAGCACATTCAAATAATGAAATAAAATAAGGATTCAGTGAAATCCTTATTAAGTGTAATTTTTGGGTTGTGTCGGCCAGTTGTAGATGATAATTATAAAACTATTGAATTGTCATCATTATCGTCATTTTAGTTATAAAACGTCGACTGCTGTACAAAGGTCTCCCCTAATGATTCCCAGATTGGTCAGTTGACGTTTAGCGGCCTACCTTTAGCTGCTTCCTGCAACCTTTACCAGGGTTATACGATATATTTGTCTCCAATTCATTAATGTAACATTAATATACCTGTCCAATATTCAATTCCTGCGGGAACTGGTTGAGAACAGGCGCGTAACTGTTCCTGTCCTCTTCTATCACAGATACAATGAGAGCGATGAGCTTGTGCCAGAAGTCCACCGAGTCCAGCTGTGGCCCGTGGTCTGATGGGTCACGCTTGGCCTCGTTTGGGTCCACCTAGTTGAAAAATAATTTTTTTAGCATCGTTTCCACCCACAGTCTGTTAAATGGCAATAGACATAATACAAAATAACAATGGTAGACTTTTTGTGGTCAAACACTTTTTAACTATTTGCAGTTTTAAATTGAGAGTTTTCGTAAACCTGGCTTGGAACATTTTTATTTGTATGTCAGTTTGTTTGGAGATAAGTAGAACGGTCATACGATTTTTAGGATAAATAAAGAGGGAAAAAAATCAGGTACATAACAAGCATTGTATTTTTTTACAATAGTCTGACAAAATCACAACGCAAAAGTGTAATAAGGAAGTCAGATTATTGTATATTTTTGTAAGCAGTTACTTAGTCCTTTTGATCAGCTACTTATACAAAAAAAAAACATCCCGCATATTATATTAGGTTCAATGCAGCAGATAGTGACGTCACAAAATATGCATAGCTACCTGAAATTCTCTGTTATAGAGCTCGTAGCAATTCTCAAATAGAAACTGATATGTAGATCTAAGGCAAGCCTTCACACAGTCTTTGACTACCGTGCTGGCGCGAGGTGGACTGCTGAGCTCTTGGACCTGAAACAGTAAGACATTATTGTCATATATGTACTTACATCAGATGTTAAAAATCTTGAGGTGATTGTGGCTAAGAGGCGGTAGCTCTTTGTAGGTGATAACTAAAGCTAAACCGGGTGGTTTAGCCTTAGCCACGCCGCGGTTTTGAGAGAATAGGTGACCATTTCAGACATATTTACTTATCAGAAGTATTTGCGTGCTTTGGAAGGCATGTTAAATGTTGATCCTGCCTAATATCTGAAGCCTTAAGGCGGCTTAATTATACTGGCAGTGAGTTACAGGCCTTACAGCATCCGCATTGAGCACATGTAGTGAAGTATGGTCTGAACCACATAATAATTGAGTTGCAGCCTACTCGCTGCAGTGTTTATATAGGTTTATATGTGCTATATTACAAGCTGCAGCCGCATTATCAGAAATTAATGTTCAATGAACTGATATACATGTTGATATACCTTCATCCTAAAGAACGTGATGCTGGTAAGTAGATCCACGGTGGACTTCAGATCCATGAGTTTCTCCGCGCTGGATGCGGGAAAGTTGTTCCTGTACATGGACAGGTCAATTCGCAGCGAGTTGTGCAGCTGGTCCAGGAGCTTAACAAACTTCTCTTTCTGCGAATAAAATCATATTAAAATTAGGGATCTTTGGCTTCCATGGGTGAGACTAGACTAGAAACACTGCCTTTGCCGCCTTCTGTCAAATCGTACTTTGCAAAATATAATGTTGATTATGATTTAAAAAACCTTGGTAAAAATATTTCTTAGTACTGCCACTGTACTGCTATGTTATTATAAATAACGGTTTAAAGTTTTTTAGTTTTTGCCTAGATACCTACGCCATGTTTTGGCTTTAAGCCCTCAATCCTACATCCTACCGTCCTATGAGTATTATTTTCTATGCTTTCAACGAAAAAGAGATTGTAACCGCAACAGAAAAAAAAAACCTTTAAATTCACAAATAATATGCAATTAAGCTTACCCCAAAGTTAGAAGCAGCAAATCGATCCGAAGCAGAAACGGCAGACGACGCCGTGGTATGAGCGTAGTACGCGTTGATGTTGGCCAACAGTGTCGACATAACGGCAGGCACTCCCGCGCAGAGGTACTTCGTTGACAAGCAATGGAAATGTCTGCAAAAAAATTGATAGAAATCAAAGCCCATAGCAAACTTTACGGAAATAGTTTCATATTTCAGTAAAGTTTGCTCTAAGTATGCTTTAAAAGTATTTTGAGTAAAGATTTAAATAGTATTTGACTAACATCTTCTAGGCTGAGCCTGGAATCTTAAATAGCAGCTTGAGATATTTTTCATTTTGTAGTTTCTAGTCTCTAGTTGGTTAAATATAACCTTTAAGTATCACTAAACATAATTATGAATATTACATTTACAGTTTGCTAATTTTCTAAAAAAAATATTAGATTTTGTTGCTGTCGGCTGTTTGTTTGCCGAGGCTACGTACACGCCTCGGCATCCGCATCATATCAGTGGCAGAGACGCGCTTCGGCCGTCACTGCCTCATACTGAGCGAACTGTTTTGGTAACTAACATAAAAAAAAAATTAAAAGTTTTAAGTTATCTAATTATGTATAAGGTTGAATATGTATTTATTTGTTTTTTTATTTGTATTTATAAAGTACCAAATAAACATTATTCTTTCTTCTTCTGCTTTATTTGTTTCTGGATATGAATCTGACTGACTGACTGACGGTAAAAATCTGACTTATTGGTAAAAAAAAAAGTATAACTGTTTTTAGATTGTAAAAAAATACGGATTGTTAAGTCCTTAAAAATATCATACTTAGAAGTGCATTTTTTGAGACACACAAGTTCTGTAACACGTAATTGAAATATGTTTCATTTTAAATTCAATCGATTTGCTACTCTCACGTAATGATTCTTAATTGTTCTGTGGTTTCTATAAACTTTTAAAAAAACGAAAGTTGATCATAATTTTGAAAATTACCAAGCTACAAATTTGTAAAAGGATTTATTAAGATTAGCTCCAAATTTTCAATAATAATTTAAGGCCGTGGTTATCTCGACTCCATGCCTAAAATAAATTAGTCTCAAAATACAGTGCCGTGTTGTTTCCGCCGTAATGCCGTCAACGTCGACGCATAAATCTAACACAAGCCAATTCCCTCATAAATTTCCCACGAGCAAAATCGAACTTCCCCGCGACAGAAAATCAATTTTAACTTATCCAAACTCTTTCATGTTTAAGTTCGTGTCATGAAAACGCCGTTTGCTTGAGCTAAGTTACTTACGCTGTAAACGAAAATCGTATAAGCCCCTCTTTAAGAGTTTTCCGTATAGAAGAATCCTTACAGACAGAGTCATGCTTCAATTCCATAACTATGAGTAAGGAAACATTAAAACAAATCACGCTTTACTTGTAGTTGTACATAATAAGGTTGTATTTAGACACTCGTGAGCCTATAGCAAATTATTGCTTCATATTAAATTATCTGACCCCGCACGGAGCAGTTAGTACTATGGTTACTAAAAGCATAAATACATTATAATTTCATCCATGGTGCAGCCTGTTTTCTCGTGCCCATCGAAGTGAAAACCACTAGACGACGCGCGACAATGAATCAAAACGTAACTACGTTGGTATGACGTCGTTGTACGTGAGACCCTTAACTTTAAGTCTGTTTACACCAGATGTGTTTATCGGCCATTTGGGAGACGAAATCGTCTTCTATAGCTCGCTCGACCTTCGATATTGACTCGTCGCGGATTACAAAATAAAGACACACTTTCAAAGAAAACCAGGCTCTCACGAGATTACATTTTTGTTGCCTTAATTGGTACGAGAAAAACGTGTTTTGTAATTAGGCCACGTTCTAATTTGGGTTTATTTAGCAAAGCTGTTTGTATAGCGAGACAATATGGCGTTTTCTATGCAAATGTACGCGGCTTTTGCTTAATAATGTGAAGGTAGAAACTGAATGAATATTCTTGTTATTTCGTGCCTATGGATAAGCATTTTGAAATAAAATTAGATTTTCTGCTTAGCTAAAGAGTAGCATTAAATGATTTATTTTTTTCCTATAAAGTAATAAATAATTAAATATTAATAAGATTAAAAACTCTTTGGAGTCAGAAATATTATATTGTCCATTAAAAATTGTTTCCTAAAATAGCGAGTGGAGGTAGAGTCGCAATCCCTACGATTCAATACTTAAAACTACGTATGAGCTGCTCATGTAGGTACAATAACTTTTACTAAAGGAGAAACACAAAATCATTATTTTCATTATGCTCCATACAAACTTACGCGCTACCTAAAAATAATAACACGTATAAAACATCAAATTGAAATCGTAAAAAATAATTTAAATACGTCATACATAAGCTAGTAGGTATCATTTTCTGTATCTTGTACACACTGTAATTTTTTACTAAACTGTGTCATCGTCATAATCAATGATTTTATTGAACGTCAGCGGAAGTTGTTAATTTTAATGATAGAGTACAGTCACGAGCATAATATATATATTTTTATTGGACTTAAAAGCCAGCGATACACTCGGGGACAAATGTCCTGCGACACGTGTCGCAGCGGACGGTCGGGTGAATTGGTGCGACGCTGTCCGACTTCGCTCGACATGTCTGGCAACACCGTATCGCTACGGACATAATCACGCGATGACACCAGGGCGGTAACCACGAACTCTTAAAACAATCTCAAATCTGTCAAACATTATCAAATCTGTCAAATTTTGTATGTAATGACGTACCAAAATTGACAGATTTGACAGCTTTGTGATTATTTTAAGAGTTCATGGTTACCCCGCAGATATGTCAAGCAAAATCGAGCGATTTTCGCTTTTAGCTTTGCTTGACATGTCGCCAACACATGTCGTGGGACATTCGCCCCTAGTGTATCCCTGGTTTAAATCTTATTACAACGAAATAAATTAAGATATGTAAACGATTCATTGCTCGAGACTGTACATACGACGCCATTCTACTTACGTCATAGCCTGATAGATAGCTTCGATGCCGTATCTCATAGCGAATTCGTCGACAATCTCTTCGGGGTTTTCATTGAAGTAGACTTTCCACGCATCATCACCTCTCGCAGCAGGTAAGGTGACAGCTCCTCCGTTTTCCTCGCAGAGATAGTGGAATAAGTTTTCATGGAGACAGGTGTACTGTGGAAGAATAAACAACGTTAGTCAGTTGTTCTAATTGCAACAATGATTGGAAAAAGGGATGCTGTTTTGAGCTCATAAGTTGGTGTTAAGAACCCGTTTTTGTCGTAAATAGGGAATGAAAAAATATTAGCATAATTATAATTTTACTTTAAACCTTATTCTATTAACATATTATTATTAAAACCTAACAAAACTTCATCGAGCTAGCATCAGGTTAAAGGTTGAAAAATTCAAAACCGTAAAAATCTGGCAGCAGACTAAAAAAAATAATGTACAATATGGGTTACAACCCATATTGTACAATATTTTTTTAATACCAATAGTTACATAATTTGTTAATACTAATAGTTACGTTGGAATCGTTCTCCTATTTCCACAACAAATCTAATAAAGCTCGCCTATTTTTTATAACTGCTACGACTATATTTTTACAAACTTACAAATTACACTCTGATTATCCGCTGTTAAAATGTGGTCCGCAATATCATTATCTCAGTTTAGTATCAACCACAATTGAAAACAGTTTTATTTTGGCTTTTGATGGCTTAACGCAATTATTCATTCCAATGCGGTCTGCGCTAAATGTGTTGAGTTTGTTTACTGTATTATTTATTGAGCGATTGCTAGTAAAACAAACAACTGTGTTATTGGTGTGGTTTACTGTCTCCGCTATAAACGTTGATAGTGACGTTAAGTTAACCGCAAAACACACTTAACAAATGTGATTTGTAGTGTAGTGTTTTCAATTTAAATAAATCATATGGTTTTCACTGCGTCATCATCATCATCATCATCATCAGCCCACACTAGTCCACTGCTGGACATAGGCCTCTCCAATTGCACGCCACTCTGCACGATCCACGTCTACTCTCATCCAGCTCCTGCCAGCAACCTTGCGAAGATCGTCACTCCATCTAGTCTGAGGGCGTCCCACACTACGCTTGCCGACACGCGGTCTCCACTCAAGAACTTGTTTACCCCAGCGGTTATCGGTTCTGCGACAAATATGGCCGGCCCACTGCCACTTCAGCTTGCTTATTCGATGGGCTATGTCGATGACTTTAGTTTTCTGTCGGATTACCTCATTTCGGATCCGATCCCTCAGAGAAACTCCGAGCATAGCCCTTTCCATAGCTCGCTGAGCGACTTTAAATCTGTGGACCAGCCCTATCGTGAGTGTCCACGTTTCGGCTCCGTATGTCATGACGGGTAGGACGCACTGATTGAAAACTTTCGTCTTAAGACTTTGTGGAATGGGCGACGTAAATACTCGACGTAATTTCCCATATGCTGCCCAGCCTAGCTGTATTCTTCTACTGGCCTCTCTCTCGAAGTTGTTTCTGCCCAACTGCAAAATTTGCCCGAGGTAGACATATTCCTTAACAACCTGGAGATCACTGCCTTGCACTGAAATGGGTTCCGGAATGATGTGGTCGTTGAACATAACCTTGGTTTTGTCCAGGTTCATCCGCAGACCGATGCGTTGAGAAGAATCAGCAAGGCCGTTCAGCATGGATTGTAGATCCTGCAACGTTTCGGCCACGATGACGATGTCGTCCGCAAATCGCAAGTGTGAGATGTATTCACCGTTGATGTTGATGCCTTGTCCTTTCCAGTCCAGCATTTTAAACACATCCTCCAAGGCATTTGTGAACAATTTGGGGGATATAACATCCCCTTGTCTCACACCTCGATGTAAGGGGATATGTTTAGTCCGCTGGTTCTGTACTTGGACGGCCATTGTGGCTGCATTGTAGAGACACCTCAACACTTGGATATATCGCCAGTCGACTTGGCATCGCTGCAGGGATTCTAGAACAGCCCAGGTCTCGACAGAGTCAAACGCCTTCTCATAGTCCACAAATGCTAAGCACAGGGGTCGATTGTACTCTTCGGACTTCTGTATAATCTGCCGCATTGTGAAGATGTGGTCTATGGTGCCGTATCCTCCTCGAAACCCGGCCTGCTCTGGTGGTTGAAATTCGTCGAGTCTTCGCGCAAGGCGGTTTGTGATGACTCTAGAAAACAGCTTGTAGACGTGGCTTAGGAGCGAAATGGGTCGGTAGTTCTTCAATAGGGTCTTGTCTCCTTTTTTGAAGAACAACACGACAACACTCCTACTCCACGCCTCCGGAGTTCTCCCATCAAAGAGAACAGTGTTAAAGATGTGTTGGAGTTCCTTCAACACAGGTTTACCGCCTGCTTTCAGGAGCTCAGATGTAACACCGTCCTCACCAGGGGCTTTTCCGTTTTTGAGCTGTTTAAGAGCCATCTCAATTTCGCCTAGGCTGACTTCTGGCAAGTCTTCGGTAAAGTGGCGGGTCAATATGGCTCTGGAATCCTCATTTTCGGGATCAGGTTGAGATGCATGCGAGGCGTATAGCTGGCTGTAGAAGTTTTCAATTTCCGAAAGAATCTCCGGCCTCGAAGCAACGACTACGCCACTGGCCGTCGTCAACTTCGTCAAGTGGCTTCTCCCGAGAGACTGGACAAACACTTTCGATCCCCGATTTTGCTCTATCGCTCGTTCAATTGAGCGTGTATTGGAGCATCGGAGGTCGTAGCGTACTAGTTTGCCAATCTTCTTGTTGAGAGCCCTTTGTTCGGACGAAGTGACAGGTGGGTCCTCACGTCGTTCCTTCATAAGCCTAAGAGTCTCATTCGAAAACTTCGACTTCTTGCCTTTACGCTGAGTTGCGCAAAATCTCGTACCTTCCTCCCTGAGAATTCCGACCACTTTTTCGAGGGCCTGGTTTGCATCAACAGCATTTGTGGTTTCCATGGCAGCAAATCGGTTTTCCAGTTTGGTCTGGAACGTTTCGGATCCCACGATGGTTTGGAGCAGGTTAGGACGGAGTCTGGACTTCATCAAGCGGACACGTTCGAGCTTAAAGTTGATATTCAGAGAGCCTCGGACAAGTCGGTGATCACTGCCGGTATTAAACCTGTTAATCACTGAGACGTCTCTGAATATATGCTTCTTATCCGTCAAGACAAAGTCGATCTCATTTTTTGTCTTATTATCGGGGCTACGCCATGTCCACTTTCTTTGGGGCTGTTTCTTGAAGAAAGAATTCATCAAGAAAAGCCCCTCTCTCTCGAGAAAGTTGACAAGCATTTGCCCCCTATAATTCCTACTGCCAAAACCAAAGGATCCTACTACCGATTCGCTGCGATTTTGTACTCCCACTTTGGCGTTGAAGTCCCCCATAACAACGTTGTAGTGGGCCTTGGTGGTGAAGTGTAAGGCCTTGGATATGTCTCCGAACATATCCTCCACTTCATCGTCAGAGTGTGTCGAGGTCGGTGCGTAAACTTGCACAACCTTGAGGCTATACCTCTCGGTTAGCTTGATAACGAGATACGCAACCCTGCTCGACACACTCGACACTTCTACAACATTGTCACAGAGGGTTTTGTGTACCAGGAACCCTACGCCACCCTGGGATAGCTGGTCTCCCTCTCGGTAGTACATAAAGTGGCCCGATTCAAGGGTTACGGTGTCCTCCCCCTCTCTTCGGACTTCGCATAGCCCAAGAATATGCCACCTTATCCGTCCGAGTTCCTCTTCCAGTTGTGCCAGGTGTTTATCGAGCCGTAGCGTGCGTCCGTTGTACGTTGATCACTGCGTCAACAATAACATAATGCTCTGAAAGCAAATCTGAACTTTGTATTTTTTAAAACTCCGTAGACCACTCACCAAAAATATAACAATACTATGCTTAAACCAGTTTTCCAATAAACTTTTTATGTTAAAACACAAGGGAAATAAATTGTTGACACGGTTTTGAACGAATGATTACAATAGGGTTTTTAACTAGCACGATCAAGTGTTGAGTTAACTATTTTCCAATATCGGATGCCTCGTTCCAATTACGATTCCCTTCGGAATTGATTTTTGTTTTTATTATTGGATTTCTAAACAAAAGCCGATGCCGAAGTCCGTGGTATGGTGCAGACCAAAAATAAATTGAACTCCGTTGGACTGGACTAGCCGGTCAGACATTGATAAATTTTTGACAGTCTGTATTCGATTACGATGCGAAAATGTTGGTTGTGATGAAAAAGGTTTTTGAAAAATGCGAATCGAAACTTAGCTTTGACTTTTTACTCATACATTCCGTTGTTGGGGAACTTGAAGACGTTTATGATTTAAGTTATTGTTTTTTCTTGCACATCAGCATAAATTTAAACACTTCAGTAGGTAAAAAACTTTAATGTCATTTAAGTTTCGACAGTAAATGAGAATTATGAGCACTTACGCCTGGTTTTTAATAAAATAAAATTTTCTCGTAAGCTAAGGCATAAAAAACCTACATGAAGTCTAATGTTAAGACTGAATCTCACGTCCTAATTTTATGCAGCACTAAAAATGAAGTAAAACTGACTTCTCATCAGCAATAAATTTTGCGCAAACGTAAAAAAGACATGCGTTAGGAAATATATTTAAACATTTATTTTGCTTACCGCGAATACGGTATATTTTTTCAACCCATTTTTTTAAAGTCCTAGCCCGTTTTTATTAGTTTGATTTATAATTTAATAAAGTTTGTATAATTAAATCCTTTAATATAATAATATTAGTAATGTGGTATCGCTTTGAACCTTCAAAAGATAGCATTATTAGTAGATTGAAATAAAAATATAAATTTAAAAAAAAACAGTGCATAATATAATGTTATAAAAACCAAGATCGTAACGGCATATAGTTACTAGCATATTCAGCCTATTAGTCCACTGCTGGATGTAAAATCACCAAGAGCACGATCTCCTACTTTTTTCATCCACATCACATCACATCACATCACCAGCCTATATCAGTCCACTGCTGGACACAGGCCTCTCCAAAAGGAGGATTTTGCCATAATCGCCACGCTTTTTTTCATCCAACCACAGCCAACCATTTTTCCAAGATCGTCGGTCTACCTAGCTGGCCGGGGGCGTACCTACTACGTGGTCCCCACTCAAGAACCCGTTTAGTCAAATTTTCATCGGTTTTGCACTTTTGCCAGAAATGGGGCTGGCATATTGGCAACGACACTTTGGTTGTTTTTTTTAATTTTAAAAACATTTATACTAACCTTAACATAACATTTTTACTGTTATATTTTAGTATGTATGAACCCTACAGTATTACGGATTAATAGTATAATCCATCAGCCGAAAGACGTCCACTGCTGGACATAGGCATCCCCCGAGGATTTCCACGAAGATCGGTCCTGTGCCACCCGCATCCAGCGGCTTCCCGCGACCTTCACCAGATCGTCGGTAATAGTATACTATCCAATGATTGAAAATTTAAACCATCGTGTTAAAAGCCAGGTGACTCTTTAATGGGTTGTAAGAATTAAAAACTGAGTTTGTGCTTATTGGATTCATTTTTTCGAGTATATTTTTTAAAATTAAAAAAATATTATCAGCAATGGCGGAGAAAATAGACAAAAGCTGTTGTGATAAAAAAGTTAAGTCCAACATAACGGTAAACACATTAATTATAGCGAAATTAATAGAATACAGTACAAAAAATTTTTCGAAATTAATTTACACAATCAATTAGTTCAGAGATTGAATTAAAATTAATATTATGACAATCCTAGAAGCTTAATTAATAATAATTAACAAATGGAGTTGCCGAGTTGGAACTGAACGGCAGCGCAGTGTTTTAATTAATCGCGGTGTCTGTGAGATTCGCGAAAGAGTTCCAGGGGTGCCTACGTTTTGTATTCAGAGGTTAATACTATAATAATAATAGTTTTGGATAAATGGTATGTACTCCAGGCTACAAAACAAGCGGAGAAAGAGTAGTGTCTATCAATCTTTCAGTTTGCTTAAAAGATCATGAAAAATTATGTTGGCTCTCTTATACAAAATGGCCGCTCAGCTGATCGATTTAGTATGGGTTTGTAATGTTTTACAAAATTACATATATTGGACATTTTGGCCCGTAATTGTCAGGAAAATTTGTTTAGTTACCATAACCATATTTTGTAAAATTTTCACGTTTTGTAAATAGATTTCAACGCGTTATATCATAGTCTAATAATATAGGTAAACTGTGGCCAGGTTTAAGAATTGATTCATTTATTGAAATATAACTTGATAAACTAAAATTCTTTGGAGTAGTTTACATTCCTTTACAGCTGTTTTTACAAATCACTAATTTGCTTTGATTCTAAGGGCTATTTCAAATGAAACGTTTTTAGGCGGACGTCTGCCTGTGCGGTCACTAACTTGATATTTCATATTTTTTTCCAACGCAGATGTCATAAAATTTTCCGTGGGCGGTGGGGCAAATGCACGTTAGCAGTGAGTTTCAATGACTCATAATTGAACGTATTCTAAGGTAAGTAGCTAAAGCAATAGTGTAATAGTAAGAGAAACAACATCAGAGATCTCCAAGTCCGGTTCGGCTACGGAGGTCGTCGGTTATTAGCTAGCAACAGCGTTGTCATTCTGTTTAAGACACTCGTAGTTCATAAAATAGCGCTGTACAAACTTCTTAACATTATACTATCTTGCACCTCTATTACAAAATATTTGTCTTTTAAAAACTAACCTTTTAAGAATGGGCAAGAACAACAAGAGAAGACAAGAAATAGGTACTAAATAAATTTTGAGCGTAACAATATCATGGCAATGAATATAAATATAATGTAAATATAAATAAATATTGGAAAACATCACATACATTGCTCTGATCCTAAGGTTAGTATTAGCGAAAGCACTTATGTTATAGAAATCAGAAACAACGGCGGTACTACAGCACCCAGACCCGAGCCAATATAGAAAAGTTCGTTTTCTAAATTGACCGACCGGGGATCGAACCCGGAACGTCAGAGAAACGCGATAAATTCCGGCGGGCTCGCCTCTCGGCTACGAAGGAGGTTAATTAATCTCTATACCCTACTTAAATATCATATTTGTTTGTAAAGAGGCAGCTTCACTAAATAATTATGAATGAAATATCAGAGAATCAGTGGTTCTCACAGCTTTTAATTAATCCCGGTATCTACGGTGTTACGTCACAGAATTTCAGGGTTGCTTTTAATAGGGAGGATGAATTTTAATTGAGCTGCAAATGTGAGTTGCGCGGAGAGTGAACATTTTCGTAATGTAAGTAGGTTAAACAAATTCAAAAAGAAGCTAAAGTAAGAACATCGAATTTGTTATAAAACTGGCTTATTTTGGCATCCAAACAATTTGTAGAAGTCTTTATGATTGCAGTCAGCAAAATAAATAAATAAACAGGCTTAAAAAACATACTTACTAGTTTTTAAGTAAGGAAGCTATTATGAATCAAAAAGAATGAGTAGGTAGTTGAACTTGTAACAAGTATTTGGGAATCACCAGATAAACCTTTTTGTAAGTCGACCACTGTCTTGTACCATTGGTCACTAGGGGCAAATGTTTCTGTGATAAGCACGACCGTTTGTCGGTACAAATGTCATGAATGTCTGAATTTAAGTGCATGTATACATTCGTTATCTGTCACCATAATACTACAAGCTCAGCTTATTTTGGGGGTCGAAAAAATTTGGTAATAAAGTGTATGTATACATTTGTTATCTATTATTAGTAATGGCCTTAGTAAAGGCCTTGCTTACTTTGGGGCTGGATAGTTGTGTTTGTTTTATTAAGCTTGATTGTTTAGTAATATTACGCACTTTAAATAAATAAAATTATTTTCGTAACCCAACACTAAACAAAGAAGTGGGAATGCTGCGCAATTAAAACGGCGAAAACTTTAGTGTTTTAGCCACATAATGCGCAACAACAAGTATAAACTTCTGCAATTTATCATCCAGGGGAAGATTCGAGGATGTTGAAAACTAGGCGAGCGAAATTCCTCTTGACTCAAGAATCTTAGAGAAAATAGTTCAGACCTAGCACCGGTCTCTGTTAGGAGCAGCAGTGTATATACATGGCATATTTAAAAAAAACCTGCAGAAGTAGTGGTTCTTTACTTTATAGATTTCCACAAAACGACATCGCAACGTGTCGCGATGCACGAGGCGACGTCGTAACGTGTTTATGTGTACGAGCCCTAAGAGCCCTCATTGTCATGCAATCATGCTAGCCTCTGCCTTGGTAACAACTATCTAATATAAAACAATATAAGCCGAAATCTTTGATGTGCCTTCCAAAGTATGGAGATGATGGAGAGAAATTTAACTTTAAATAATAGGAATGGTCAACAATCACCATCCACTCAAACAACGACATTGGGTTAGGTACTTAAATTTAATCATCAATACCAAGGCGCGGCAGCAACAAGAACCTCTTAATTGGTATAAACACAAAATTACTTAATTGACTCGTTTTGAAGCCACAAAAGGAATTCAATCGGAATGTTGGGATAAAATATCTAATAGACGGAGTTTCCTAAATTTCGTTTAATTTAAAATTATTTATTTCGTCAGCCCCTTTGCCCTTCATTACAGAATTTTCGTCGGTGGCCACTTGGCGCGTTTTCGTTCCCGTATAATTATTTTTAAGCAACTTCTACCAGGGATCGTAAATTATGGAATATTCGAAATTGCCGCTAATGTTTCGTGTTTTCTACGGAGGGACGAAAGGAAAAATATTTGACGTAAATTAATAAAAGTCGAAGTTTTCAATACTTTTTGCTTATATTGAATATGGGTTTTGAAAATAACTCGAATCCCACGCCGAAACAAAAATTAGTAAGTTATTTTCTTTTTTGCAATAACAGGTATGAATTTGTATGCACTGAAGAAAAATACATTGGTGATTATTTTTTCCATTCGTTTTTGTATCTCTGAAAAAGTGTAAAGTATAAAATTCCAAATTATTTTTCCCAATTCCACCAATTCTTCATTAAGTAGGTACTATTAGATATAAAAAAATAAGAGCCTACACAACATTTGAAAACGTCTCATGACCAAGAAGGTTTACCACTTTAATAATTAAAACTTGAATTTTGACTCCAGTATATCATAAATAAACCAAAGCCGAGCTCATTAAATATTAATGTTACACTTATTAGCGACCTTGATGATATACGACCTAAGCTAATAAGGGTGGCTCCACACTACAAAAATTTACATACGACACTTTCCGAAACCCTTACATAATATGCTTAGAGCGGTCTCTCCAATATTTTAGACTCCATTTAATTAAGGAGCCCTTAATAAATCAAGGTAAGATTAATTGGTTTACGGAACCGTAGATCTGGTAGAGGTACGAAAAGGGCAATTAGAATAGGATTGAAGAATACTGAATATACTGGTATTTAAATAGTTCTTACAATTTGTTAAGTGTAGTTTAAAAATAATAATAACGTTTAAAATCTAATACTTACCCAAAGATTAATGTTAAACATGACATATACAGAATGTTTTGTAAAACAAAACAGCCCTCTCAGGAGGTGATAAAAGAGAAAAATTCTACATTTTTTTCCTTCCTATTTCAATTTATACTAAAAAAGCAACTTCATACTCGCTATAAGAACTATTCTTATTTGTATGGAAATGTAGGTTTTTTTTTTGCTAATTTGAAGTGTTATTATTATCTATGAATCCAACTCGGATGGGCAGCGTTCGGGAAGCTACGTAATATCTTCGCCTTACAAACACTACCGTAATGCCTCAAGACCAAGGTATGGAATCAATGTGTGTTGCCAGTGATGACATACGGATCTGAGACGTGGCCGCTAACGATGGGCCTCATAAGAAAGCTCAAGATCACTCAAAGGGCGATGGAGAGAGCTAGGCTCGGAGTTTTCTTTCTCAATCGAATCAGAAATGAGACGATCCGAAGGCGAACCAAAGACACCGACGTAGTTCTCAGAATCGCAAACCTTAAGTGGCAGTGAGCGGGGCACATAGCTCGCAGGACTGATGGCCGTTGGGGCAGGAAGGTCCTTGAATGGCGGCCGCGGGCCGGAAGGCGTAGTGTTGGTAGGCCCCCCACAAGGTGGACCGACGATCTGGTGAAGGTCGCGGGAAGCCGCTGGATGCGGGTGGCACTGGACCGATCTTCGTGGAAATCCTTGGGGGAGGCCTATGTCCAGCAGTGGACGTCTTTCGGCTGATGGATGGATGGATTATTATCTACACTATTCAATGAGAATCGCCACGAAATAATTATTGCGAACATTTGAAAGGCAATATTATATTTATAAAACAAAAGAAGAAGTTCTATGAGATTATCTCACTTCAAGACTAACAAGTACCAAAGTCTTCTTACGTTATTAGTCATTAACTCGATAGACAGAACATTAACAAAGCAAACTAGTTGAAGAGAAGGCAAACTTTATTAGTAAGCATCGCTTGACCTTTGAAACACTTATACCAAATCGGTACTTGATCGGGAAAAGGTTCGAATACCACATAATAGGAAGGGAAATCTCCTAGACAGGTACATAAAGGGTTAGTGAGAAAATGCTGGCACATTTTTAGGGGTGCTACATAAATATTCATTAAGACCAAAATATGATTAAAATTACAACTTTTTTCATAATAATTAAACGTGAAAAGTGGTGCAGTAAAATATACATACCTACTATATCCAGCAGTAATTTGTATAAGCTGTTTAAAGACTTATTAATTGCTAAATTAGTTGATGTGACATACTTAAGCTGCGATCACTAAAATCAAACCTTAAACCACCTTCAATAGCCCGGTATTTCTTATACCTACTGCAAATTAATGTTTGTTTTAGTAGTACCTACATAGTTACCTATGGTATGGTGTAGAATACTGTGCTATTTTTGTCTCTTTAATGTCAAAGTTTTGAATAGGTATTGATTTGTAACACAAACAGTAAAACCTTTTGTTCTACCAAATATGTTTGTTATTCATCAAGTGATTTATCGGGTGTTAATTTTATTATGCCTGACCATTCAGGGGAATTAGGGTCTGCCAAAGTGAGGTATGTGACAAAAAATACAAATTGTATTCGTATTACATATACCGACTGACATATAAGCAATTGATAATAAATAACTAGTAGTAGGCAAGTAATCAAAACCACCTCATAGTTGAGGTGAGGCTTGTGCCCTGAAGTGGGACGTATACAGGGTTATTTGAAAAACATCAACAACCTATCACTAGATACCGGGTAGCTAACATCATACACAACAACATTTGTTCTACGACTTTAGATAATTTGACATATTTTACTTTCATACAAAAATAAATATCAATATAATTTTACGACTGAATGTTCTTATCTCTGTGCGCTTCACATCGGGCGGAGCGGGGAGGGCGGGGCACAAGCATCGCGCGCGTCGCCTAACATAGAATTACAAATGGTACGACAGTACAATAAAAGCTTGAGAAATGTTTTATAACTAATGCATTGAGTTTTGATAAAACTCATAGAACAAATACTGTTGTTTATGATGTTAGCTATCTAGTCGTGTGAGGTTGTTGGTTTATTTCCAATAACCCTGTACCTACTTTACTTTTAGGAAAGTAATAAATTATTATAATACTTTTCACTGAGACCGGTTTCTATATGGTTCAGCACCGGAGTTATTGTCGAGCACAGTTTTATATTTATTTACGGTCGATCCGGTTTGAAAACCGTTAAGTGGAGTACCTACGGCCCAGAATAAAGTACACACCTAATAGTTTTTTTCTTTATGTTTGTGTTGGATGTTTTTAGTAATCTTACCTGTCGGTAGCATCAATCTTAAGTCATTTTTTTTTTCATTGCCTAAAATTGTAACAGTAATTAACATAGCTAGTTTTTATCATTTTCTGTTTACTCGTATACTTTTTTATACCTGTCCAAAAATGTTCTGTGATGGCTGATCACCAACTTAGCCTACAACATTTGCAGTAATTTTTTTGAGGGTCCATTAACAAAAATTACAAGAAAAAAACTGCGGAACTGCTCACGCTACGTTATTTACGGGTTGATAAATTAAGCTAAAGGATTTTTGGGCAAGTAATGAATTTGGAGATAACTGGCGCTCTGAAACGTATTCAAATGCTGCATTAAAGAAATACACTTTAGCAATAGTAAAAATAGAAAAGAATTGTGTCTTCTGACACAACACCATTTTGTACATCTTAACCTTCTTAACATTTAAAATAAATACCAAAGTAAAATACTTAGATCTTTTTTTTTCGACTAAACCAGAACTAAACCAGACTAAATCAAAACACGTTAATTAGCAATGACATTCACATTTATCGCAGTGTTTAACCCAGAATCAACATTTAAAAACATAATGAGTCATCAAAACGTGCCCTTAAAACTTCACCCTCCAGAATTTGGGTTGAATATTTGAGCAGCCCTTGAGTTGGCATTAAGTAATATTTGACACGCTTTTAGGTTATTAATCTCTGCTTCCAACAATGTAACGTAGTACCGTAAATTAAAAGCATACGAGGATTAAAGTAATACCTTCTAATGAGTTCGGTTGATACAGAGATCATTTTTTTCATTCCAAAAGGGTACGAAAAGCTGTAAGGAATAATTTTTTTCAGCAATATTAATTATTATAACTTGCTTTAGAGATAGAGTTTATAATATAATATTTGCTTATGGATAGATGAAAAGTATTACAGTGTTTTGCAGCACTAGCCTGTAAAGTAGTTGCTTAAGGACTATTGGTAGGGATAAGTTTTATATAATGTTTATACACTGCATGCTTCGAACACGCTTTATGCAAAAACAAACCGAAACAGTAGTAGATTGTACAACAACTGCTTAAAACGCACCATTTTAGCCCAAAACGACGTACTATATATCCACCCGAGCCGCAGGCGAGGGTTGATAGTCAAGTCGAGGGTAAAATGGGTTTTATGTACGAGGTATACACTCTGCTTTTCACTTCGATTGTGAGGAAACTCATTTTCAATATATATATATTTATATTGCAACCATATTGCAATACAAAGAAAATACAAGGACCTTCCGCCAAAATATCATTTTTTTATACGTGGCAGTGGCACAACACATTACCTCCTAGTCACCTAGTTTTATTAATTTAGTATTAAAACATGGATTATGTATAAAAAAAGAGAATAAAATAACATGTTTGTTTAACGAAGTTAAATTGCGTGTGTGACTGTTAACCTACAACTACCTTTATCTTAGAGTCTGAGACTTGGACGAAGATTTTACTTTATGCACTTGAGCATAAAACTTGATTTTATGCAGCCTATACTCGACTTAGAGGATTTTTATATTTTTGTGAATTGCTACGGTTTGCAAAGAAACTGTCGATTAGCGTTTTTAAACTGATCTAAAAGTTTTTTGTTGTGTAGGTAAGCGTTCCCAATTTATCCTATTGCCATTGCAACAAAACTTTGGTAAGTTATTAAGTGCACACCTAAACTTTTCCTAAGGTTTATGAATTTAATAGGTTTGCACTCTACATTTATCCCGATAGTTGTGGTATTGTGTTTGTTAATGATTAAATTTGATCACTAATTTATTTGTTCTGCCATCACTGTGTTGAAGGTCTGCTAAGTTGTCAAACTTGCGTCAAGTACATAATTATTATGTAAATAAACACAATAATTGTATGTCTGTAGTCTGTAAAACACGATGCCTTTGTACTAGCCAGATAACGTCATTAGCAAATACATTTTGTGTTTTTTTTTCACACTTTGACAATGTTTTAAAAGACTGAACGTGCTGGCGCCACCTGAGGTTAGATTTGGCTATGCTTCTTCATCGAAGAATTCATTTTAGCCTTATGAGGTCCAATGCAGAACATAGCCTCTTCCAGTGACTTCAAGATTGGCAGGTTGGAAGCGGCATGTATCCAGCGGCTTCGTGCAATCTTTACCAGGTTGTCTGTACACCCTTGTAACTTTAGGTCCTAGTTACTAAAACTACTGACGAAAAAAAAACACTTTTTGTAAAATAATGTATTTTTTTTTTGTATTATAATGAGTGTTGGCCACTAATAAAAAATACATGTCTTTGCCAATATTGCCTTTGTGTATTTTTATTGCTTACTATCGGCCGGGGTCAATAATGAGAAATCCATTGACCGAAAAGAGTGAGGTTTTATTGAATAGTATCGTTTCTTTCTTATTTATCGCTAGCGATTTTTATGACCCGTAAAGTTTTGTTGCTAATAAGCGCACTGGTCCTTTTGATTTTTGCTAATAAAGCAAACATAACATGCCGGAAATAACTTATTTATTTATGACCTCGTACAATATACCTTTATTAGATTTTTTATTATTACTAAGCTTTAAACATAGTTAAATTTGTTTGGATTAATTCGATTGGTGATTTTATCTAATGGTATAGTGACAATCTTAAATTAAGCCGAAAAGGGATAAGAGTTTATATCAGTAGGTAGAGGTAAAAAAATACGATTTGCGAGTTTTATTCTGATAGCACATTTCTAAACAATCTGCATTTAAAAAACATCAACTACCTCGACGATTATACACCTGAATTTACTCTCATGATGTCAAAATAGAAGTTCATAGGTTTTTGTTTTTTTTTACCATTTCCGATACATTTAATGTATGTAGGTACCTACTATAATTACCTAACGTCAAAAGCAGCATTTGCTCTAGATCTTTAAAGGAAAATAAGATTTTTTATTCGTGCAGATTAAAGACTTAAACACCAGTAGAAGATAGCTGTAGAGAAATATTTATTATTATTATTAATAGTTAATTTATAAATGTATACGATACGATTTTTTGTAGATAGTTTTGGTTTCAATTTAGGTTATTTAAAAGAAATGTTTTCGTTATTTATTTTCTCTTTTAATGTACGTATTTTGTGAAAGGAAACTATTATACAAGTCACTTTGTCAAATACTTTGTTCCCCTTGTAATAAATGAGTATTTATTTAAATTTGGTAAACACAAAGTGGGAAATGTAGGCTTAATAGAGCCTATTTCAAATATGACAAAGGCCTTTTTTAATGACATGAGGTTGACAGTTTCTGCCTATTATTAGTTCGAGGCTGAAAGCGTGATAATATAAGTCGGTCATGCCCTAAAAAGGGTCACAACTCCAATACTATAAATAATATCGCTTGTTAAAGTTTAGTGGAGGAACGAAACGTTTATAAAATGTTTTTTCTAATAAACTTATGTTGGAAATAAGAGTCCACAAATATCGATATTAATCTGAGATGTTTCTAGGTATTTTTATTTCATCAAGAAGCCATATTAAAAATTATGTAACTTTGTGACTACTTTACGTAACACGTCAACACATTCTGGTAAATTTTTTACTATTCGCGACGAATAATCTTCACTGAATTGCAGTCAGGACTTTTTTGTCATTGTGTTAGCATACACTGTTAATAAACAAATATAAAAATAACTTTGATTATGTGACAACTTATTATTTTAATCCCAAACGGTCGCATAAGACCGCGAAACATAAAATGTATATTGTTTCCCGGGTTGGTTAGTCGTAGACTACCTATTCATTCAATCAAATTTAAGATTATTTCTATAAAGAGAAAACATCGTAGCCATATGTTTGAGGTTGACTTTAAACTTTTTGCCTAGTTATTGCTGTCAACATTTTACGCAAGCCTCTTCTATGCTAGTTTTTTTTCTTGGTGGCGCGTGAGATGGCCAGTATCAAATTAAATTACTATACGAGTAGATTCACAATGATGATAAGGCTTACTGAGCTTACAATACTAAGAAGTCTTAGCGTTGCCAGATAATTGAAGGTGCCAAAGGTTCACCTAAATGATTACAACACTAAGGAGTCTTACATCTCATCCCCATTAGGTGGTATTCTGGATAATTCTTCAGTGACACTAAGTCACGCCGCCCGCTATACGTAATTTGTGCTCTAATCGTACCCGCGACTGCTAGCAGATTAATCGCATGTTTATTAAAACTGAATCTTGCGTGTTGAGTCGTCTTTCTATTCATTGTAAATAATTCTCATTATTAAAAATAATATTTTTGATGTCGGGAAATAAAAAATAGCCTCTCAAAAATTAAGGATTGAGGCACACATTACCTATCTGAATTAAACTAAAACAAAAAAGGCCCTCGATAAAATGATGGAAACAGATGAATGAAATTAGCAACATTTTAACTCGCCTGACAACTTATATTATTAGGAACTAAGTAGTAGTTCTCTTAGCACTACCTTGACACTTACAAAAGAGTTCATTCTAGTTGTTCATAAGAATTCTAACTTATTTAAGGGTACGAGTATAACTATAGCATATAAATCGATACCTATCTTTATTTATTTGCTTACGATGCCACGGAAAGGGCTCGATACATTTATAATGAACGTCGGCCAGTGAATACCTATTCTAAAACCTTTGAGTTTGAGGAACAAGATTCAATTCGATCAGAGGGTTTAACATTATAATATAAATATATGTAGAACAAACTATTTCTTAAGTGAAATAATTCGTAGGCCTGCAAGAATGTACTTAATTTTGCTTACAAAGCCAAAAACTTTTCAAATGTCTCTTGTAAAAGAAAACTGTATTAAACGAGGCTACGCCTAAAATTAAAAGTAAAAACGGATTGATTAGTATTCATTTAAGTGGTTACTGCAAACTTTACGAACGCAAAAAGCAACATTATACAAGTAAATGTCGATATATAAAAAAAGTATTCATCAAATCATAAAATAGGTAATATTGTTTAAACCGAACTGAACCGGCCTGCCTAGTCGGGCGGGGATACGCCTCGATGAAAGAGGTTTTTAGTTTAATTTCCGGTTCGGGCTAGTTCTGGAAATAAACTAACAAATTGGTCTGGCTTATGGAGTGCTGTGGGAGACCACGGAAAAAAAAACATATTTTGCTACCTTGAAACACAAGGATAAATTAACTTTGATAGTATGGTAATTGAAGAAGTTTTATTCAATGTCAATATAGTTTGAGAGACTGGGGTCTAATGTGCATTCATAATTGGTTAATCGTTACCTATCTCCACGAAACTAGCAACTTGCTAAATGCAGACGTCGCTGTATATTGTAAGACCATAGATTTCTTTTAAGAAAATAATTAATTTAAAAAAATGTTTCAAATCCGACCTTACCCTTTTAGGTATCAGACAAAAAACAAAAGCCAATCAGAACAACGCCGTTCAAGTACACACGCGGTTCTTTCGTTTCTTCTTCGTCCGTTTGAACATCACATAAAAAGGAATTAGGGTCAGCCTTTTATGAGAATTTGTGTTAGAACACTGACAATTACATACTTTTCCTGTTCCATGCGAGTCTGATTTCAGGGGTTGTCATAAATAGAAATCTTACTTTAGTTTTTGGTTATTTTAACTCTATTCTCTTCAGTTGACGTCTACCTACATAAATACCCTTTGAAAGAGATCGCTTTTAGCGATCAACCTCGAATTTCTTGCTCATCCAGACCGGGGACGCACCATGAGCTCTGATAGCACTGTTACTTCAACCTTGTTTTCTTTTTATGTTAAACAACACTGTTTTGATATTAAATTAGATTGAGATTTGCTTAGATACTGTTTAGCGTTCATGTTATTCCCGAGCGAAAACTTAACTCATGAGCAATAGTAATTAGTATAACATAATCGGATAATCCTAGTAATGTAAAGTCAAAGTCTATTTATTACTGATGTCAAAAGTTTAATTTGGATTTTCGCAATTTGAATTCCAATTGCAATTTTTTTCAAGTCAAGATGTTAATGAGAGTTTGACTGTTCATTTGGAGTAACAATTTGTTAACTTTAATTAACTAAAACGAAACGTTATACAATAAAACTAACTAACCGTAAAATAAAAATACCTACCCACAAATAAAACCGTGTCCGTTAGGCAAGAAAGCAAGGATACTGGCAGCGTTTCGTCGCTGAATGACTAAACTAAGCCGTTGTGTGCGGGTCAAACCAGCATTTTTAATTTCCGAAATAGGTAAAATTTGCACAGCACAGAACCCCGAAAGGATTCATCTCGTGCTTGTCCAGTGTTATGTGTAGGGAGAGGAAATGACGTGATTTTCTTCGAGTTTCGGTCGTTTTTGTGAGTAATGCACACTCTGTTGTTATTGAGTATATATTGTTGGCTGTTGCCTTTGAATATGTCATGTGGGCCTTAACAAGTAACTACGGATCTTTGCGGAATTCTTATACACGTACATGGAATCTTTAATTACTCGAGGCCAGCTGTGCTTATTGGTCTATTTTCCAAGGATTTGTTTTATTAAGCATTCCGTGTAAAGAGCACTGAAAGGTCGCGCAGCGACAATTTTGGGCTTTGTTAGGAAGCTTATTATTTATTAATTGTCAAGTCTTTGAATTTTTGGGTCTTTTCTCCACCTCCTCCTATCAACTTTTATTCAACTATGGTTCTTACCTATGCTTAACCTTATGGTTGACACCGATAAGACCGCTTATATTTTGCATTGTTAATTAATGATTTTTTCTGCAGGTTCTTTGTTTGTTTTGTGTATTGTGCGATAAGAAGTATATAAGAAAATTTTGTTTTTACCTGAACTTTTCAGTTTAAACAAATTAGCTCTTAGCTCTTAGCTCTTTCAAAATCTTCAACGATGATAAGTTATGATAAATGACCGCAATTAATAATATTAACTATCAGATGAACAAAGGTTTTAATTCTAGGTTTGGGACAATGCTTAGAGACACCCCGAGTTATAAAAGTTAAGTTCAACAGTACTTTACTATTCGTCAATATTTTTAAATAAGAAAAGATTGACATAATTTCGTGCTCTTAAAGTTATGTCAGTTACTTTTAATACTTTTAGAGATTTAGATAAAAAATATATATTATTTGATCTTTTACAATATACTTATATTGTTACTTGAGTCTCATAGGCATAAGCGGAATGCTAAAGAATATACTGAAAGTCGGTGATAGTATCCTCTCATTTAAATTGTTACAAAAACACCAAATCTAAAACACGAGTAAAATTTAAACCCTTATCTGTAATTGATATGAAAATAAACATGTTCCTCAAATTCAATCAAGTTTCACGCTTCCGAGTGTTTTGTTAAGGAAAAGCGAACATTTAATATTCGGAGAACGAATGAGTTCAAAGCTGAAAACGTTTGTTGTATGTGTGGGCACAAATGTTTTTCTTTCACCGAGTCGGTACTATTTGTGTCATTATCGCTTAAGAAGTTCCGTCTTAAGTTAATGGTAGGTACCAAAAATGTTAGTACCCTGAGGGTGTAAACACGCACGTTTAATAGACAAAAGTATAATTTAGATCGCTTTATATACTATTTCTTTAGACACATAAATTTAGGAACAGTTGTAAAATGGTCGACTAATAAACTTTTGAAGCCAACATCCATCTTCGTTATATTTTTCCTTGGAAGTTCTTTCTAACCCTTAAAGTAACCCAACTCTTTGAAACTTTAAACAATCTATGAATAGATTGTTTTAAGTTTCAAAGAGTAGGGTTAGTACTATACGCATTTTTAAAAATATATTTTGCTACTGTAAGTCAAAAATTGGTGCGTCTAATATAAAAACAAAAGTTACTTATTCACAACCCTGAAATATTGAAAACGCAACTCAGCTTCGGGTTTAATGTTGAGAAATTCATCAATATCAAGCCCAACTTTCACAATGGTAACCCAATAGACAACGTAGGTATACCATCTCCTAAACGATTGCAATGCGAGAATAAATCGCATGCTATTAGGAGGGTATTATTGAATCGCTCGACTGATGTAGAGAACCCTCGTTAATTACGACCACTATTGTCATTGGAATGGAACAATTTCCTTCGCCCCATTATAAATGAGGCAGATGAGAATTAGAGTATTTTATTTGATCTCTTGTAAGATTGCATTATTAGTTTCAGAAGGTTTATAATTCTGAAATTAAAGAAAGAAAATAAAGTAAACAGATTGATTCATAATTCTTACCTAGTATTTCTTTGTGTTGATTGAATCTATAATAATCACCTAGGCACTGTTGCAAATGTCACGTTAATCTAAGGAACTAAAGGCTATACGAGGAGATCTTAAGGACAGACAAATTGATGGATGGCACTTGTAGTACCGAAATAACAAACTTTGTTTGATACTTCGGTAAGCTTTGTAGTGTTTAACACTAAAATAAAACAAGGAATCGATGAATTGTAATGGTGACCAGGATTGTTCAAGTCATTATAGCCTCATATTTTCAACGATTAACGAATTGCATTCTGATAAATAAGTTAAACAGATGCTCTTAATTGCACGACATATAAAACAAACCAAACCCAGCAAAAAATATAATCTTAATAGCATAATAATACCTACTTAGACTAATAAAACGATAGTTTCAAATAATTTTTATCCATAGGTGTGCTTTTTTAATAATATCTACTACTCAAAGTAGCTTACCTGAGAAATTTTAGGCATGCAAAAGCATATTTTTTGTGTCTACACCTCGACACGTTAAAGGCTAAAGGTGTTTGCAACGAAAGGAATAAGAAAGCATCCAATAAATAATAACTATTAATAAATTGTTTCCACAATCACACCAATTACCCAGCCTCAAACTAAGCATAGCTTGTATTATGGTGACTAGATAACGGATAAACATACTTAAATACGTTTATAAACATCCATGACTTAGGTACAAATGCTCGTGCTCATCACACAAACATTTGCCCTTTACGGCATTCGAACCCGCAACCGCCAGGCATTGTAGTCCGGAGCAAGAACCACTACACCAGACTGTCGTCAATCCTATTGATATCTTAACTTTAATCGTATTGGACAGTAAAACCATGAAGCATTAACACGTAGAGTGTGTACTCTACTCTAGATGTACGCCTATAAAATGGCCCCAATCGATACACGTCGAGCCGTTTTAGATTTAGCCCAACTTTCCAAGCCAAAGTGGATGGAACTTCGTAACAGACTTTAAAAAGTATAAGAAAAGACTTGCTACAGATAAATGCGACGGAGCATTGACTTTATCATTTCTTTTTATAAGATTTTATAAATTATGTTATTAGGGTTCCTGCAATATTAAAACTTTCTTATATTCTAATGATCAATAGCCTGCAATAATTAGAAGTTTGTCACATAAAGATGAAAACATAAGTGCCTGTTTCAGAATGTAAGCATAAATTCTGCATTAGTTCTGAATAAGCTATATTTTACTTATTTGAAGGATTTTGAGGATAACGATTTTTGATACAATTTTGACACGATTTTCAAGCACTTTATCCTCTACATATTTTTAACTTTTATGTAACTTTATCCGTATATATTATAAATTTTGGAATAAGGCTATGAGCAAACGAACGTAATTATGTGAGTTGTAAGTCGCGAATTTGAATCGACTTAAACTTTCAATGTAAAGTGAAACTCGTCGTTCATCCTAAGGTGAATATAATTATGGAAGGAAATGCAGCTTAAAATATGCGACACAAAAATCAAGACACGCCAGACTAAAGGCATGACTTAACAAGAAGGTGTTAGTCCTTTTTTCTTCCTTTCCCCTGTGTTTATCACAATAATCTCATACATAAAAACACAGACCGGCTCTTCTTAAACCAGGTTTATTTCTGGCGCATAACTGGCTGTTAACAAACACCTTTACAGTTTATCGGTTTTTTATATCAATTTTATGAATAACCTGCATTTATCCGTTTATAATTATAGATTTTTCGGTCACTAGCACGTTATTTCCACTCGATTTGAGATGACACTTACACGTAATCTGGTTACTGGGTCACTGAGCACATAAAACTCTTTAATTTTCAGGTAGAGCCTTTCAACAAGTCAACAACTTTTAATTGCATTACTTGCCTCTCCATATGTTGGGGGAGGATTGATATACTTTTTAGGTCAAAAATACAGGGTTACATTGCAAGGTAGTGTCCAATTTTCAGGGCCCACTGAGAATCAGTAACTAAATCGATCTACAATATAAACGATCTAAAAAACAAACTTGTTTTTTTATTACTATCCGCTGTTCAAAGATGATACGGCACTATCTCTGTGCAACCTAGAACTGCAAAGTTCAATGCAATTATAGTCACAATGGCGCGAAAACAAACCTTAGCCTTTTTCGATGTAAGTTACATTTCTAACGGCAGGAGCGTACGCGCATACCAGAGGTTCAAATTAACAACAAATACCTTATATTAATTTGGCACTACCTTGCAATGTAACCCTGTATATGGACCCAAAATTTGTGACGTCCCGTTTACATAATTACAGTCATAAACGTGGAGAAATGTGCGTTTTAATCTTGCAACTTAAAAGTTATTTTGGGACGGGTGTAATGTGAGTGGGATAAAAAACGAGAACAGAATTTAAACTCTCTTTTTATAATATTGTGAACTGATGTTTTTTTCTTCTTAATTGCTTCTGATTTACAAAAGGAGTGTATTGTGATACCGTCGTTCTTTTTGATTTCTATAACACAAATGCTTTCTACTTACCTTAGGATCAGATCAATGTATGTGATGTTGTCCAATATTTGTATTTAAATATGTATTTATATCACTACAGTAAATATAACCAATCATACTTCTCTATTCTAAACACAAACCGTGAGAAATCATAAATTGTCTTTATTATCCTAATCACCTATCTTTATTATCCTCAATGTTCAGCACTTAACTCCAGTCGATATCAAATCCACGGCACTTATCCAATACCCGTGGTTCGAACTTTAAAAAAGAAAGCCACATTACCGAAGAACCAAGTTAAGTGGGAGAAAACAAACTCAGGCCAACTTCCTTATTTACAAGTTCAGACTTAACAAGGCGGGTTTCCCAAAGGGCTCTTTGGACGGAAAGTATGACCCATTTTTGAAGCATCTATTATAATGTGAAGTTCATGTCCCATTCCTTTAAAATGTAATGAATCCAATCGTGAAATATACCTAAACAACAATAACTAGTTCAAATTCGGTCCGTCCCTAATAATTATGAAATCTGTGCTCTTAGATTCGATTTTTGCAACCGATTTAGATAAAAATGATAATTTTTGTAGTATAGACAGCCTAATTTTGAACCTTGTCATAAGATAAGATATTCAATATTTGATTACATAGTAAGTGAAGTTGACAAAAATGAGTAAAGAAAACCGTACATACTAAGTGATTCGAACTTAAGTAAACTACCTACTCTCTGGTTAGTGGTGGTTTTATATTCATTTTGTTATTTACAAACAAAAGCTGATAGACTCAATTAAGAAAATGTGCCATTTTGTACAATATTATACTGTGATAATTTGTCACATTACTTTTTTTTGTCACACGCCATTACTTTCATAAAATGTCTTGTGGTTTGCTTTTGCTTTACCGATGCGTAATAGGATACTACTTCGCAATCAAGAGGGGTAGCTAAATTTTCACGGAACACGGCGATTTTTGAGCCAAATTGGATTGATGTTTTGGCTCAACTTTATCCTTGTTTTGTAATGTCGACTAACAAAGTCAGTCAAATTTAAAAACGAATATTGTCCTGGTGACCTATAACATATACTTTTTTAAACCTACTTTAGGCACCAGACTCTCACAAATCTCAGATACAGCTGCTTAGAATTTAGACCTATATTTAAACCCCATTTGTGATGAGATTAAAAAATAATTAAAAACTACAGCTGGCCATCTATTATTCAATACCTTTGTTTCTTATCTTAATTTGCGATGAAGTTAGTATTTTTTTAATGAATAAACGTGTCCTTTACGGCAAAATCAGCATTTGACAAAAAAAAATAGATTGGGTGTCAGCCAGATTCATGTAAGCAGTAATGTCAACATTATTCCCAAATTTATTAAAAAATATTCTGATCTATTAAGCAAATTAATTACTTGTTTACAAAATATTGTTTGGTGCTTTAATAAAGATAATATCTTAAATCAAAACTGTCTAATCATCTTATCCTAAAAGATTTGAATACTAATGGATCCACAGACTAGGCTTGCGTAGGTCGTTTGTCAACTTTCATAGCCATCCTATTTAATTTTAGATCTGGGAAATGACTTGGAAATAATGTTGACAGACAGGTCCTTCGAATATAAAGTATAGCGTCATGGCCTTTAAGTCAGCCCACAATAATTGACGTAGTGAAGGGTAATTTTAAAATGAATAATCCAATGTATTTGCCGACGAAATTTGTAAATGGTGTTTACTTTGGTTTAGATTGTTATATTTGATTTTATAGAGGAAACTATAACTGCGGGGTTTGAGCTTCTTCAACAAGCGGGGTAACCATGAACTCTTAAAACAATCTCAAAGCTGTCAAATCTGACAATTTTGGTACGCCATTACATACAAAATGTGACAGATTTGATAATGTTTGACAGATTTGAGATTGTTTTAAGAGTTCGTGGCTACCGTCCAGAAGGCCTACTACGAAAGTATATCGTTCTTTTGCACGTACTTATAATTCAAGATTACTATCTCATCGTGTCAAACCTGTTTTTCTTTATCCTTTTCACTACTTCATGTCTGCGGTCAGTTTCTGCGACTTGACTTTTTAAAAGATTATCTGATTAACTCTTCAACAGTTTTAATTCCTTAACTTTTTTTTCCGGCTATCTTTCAGATTATCTGCTGTAGTGTTTAGCTATCATTGCGCTCGACTTGACTTGACTTTATTTTGACCATTACATAAAAAAAAACAGTAAGTAGTAGATTTAATTTTGCGACCACTGGGAATGAGTTTACCCACTATTTTGCAGACGGTAGTCAGTGCTTAAATCTCTATAATTTAAGGACTCTTCGTATAACTAAACATAACTCAAAATTAGGTAACAAAGATCATTTGGTTTTATTTGACGGTTATGTGTGTATTTTAGCTGTGTACCATAACCATAAAAATTCGAATAGTTTAGTAAAAAACCGTGCGAACCGGATAATCCTACTGTCGATGTTATAAAACTGTAACTAAACTTATTTAAACAAAATTGCATTTTTCGCTGCAAATATTAGATATTTTGACATTTTTCAACATCAACGCTTAACATGCGACCTACGTTCGACTAAACGCTAAACCGTATACGTGTTTTGAAAATATTTTATGACGCAACATTCGCCTCTAAAGCTTTGTTTTATAGCAAAATGTGCAGTTTTTTTACAATTTTATGCCCCGTGACTATGGACTAGAAATTGGCTAATTTTTTAGGAACTATCCAATCGTTGCAGTAACTCTATTAACTGGAAGCCCATTGGTTTTAACATTCACGAACTGCATGTATTGGCGTAAATTTTTGTGACAACAAATACGGAATAATATTTCTAGACCAAAACTTTTGTTTACATAAAATGCAACCATTTTATTATAATGAATTTGTTATCATAAGTTTTTGTTCAATACTAAAATTGAGTTGTTATAAAAAAATGCGTCCAAAAGTCACTACTTGAATTTAGACTAGAATATCTACGAATATAATACTTTTTTTATGGTACCTTACCTTAAGTTCTATACGCGAAAAAGTAATTGAATTTTGCAACCGATAACAAATAATTCCACGTCACCATTTCTTAACGACTTATGATTTAGAAAATTTAATAGACTTTGGTGTTTAAAAAAAATTGCAGATTGTTTTTTTTTTCAAATAAAATCATTTGTTGAGATTAGTATTGTTCCTAATTAAAGCTGTTTCTTATAAACAAATAAAATATCCCCTAATAAAATTTAAACTCGTTTAAATTAGATAAAAAAAGAAAACAAAAATTAGACCTATTAAAATACTAAAATTAACCTAAAAAAATACTACTAGACTTAATTGTTCGTCTACTCAATTAGTATCTATTATTGTAGCCACGCAAATATGGAAACGACATTTTCATTTCAGTTTTATCTCTAATTTGTTTTTAATAGTTAGTTTCATCCAGAATATTGTTTTTAACACGTAAATATAGTACAAATGTATATATATAAATTAATATCCTATGGGAATACACAAAATGTGTAGACTATAATAATAATAATGTGTGGGGCTCGAGCTGAGAATCAGCGCTGCAATTTTTTTGCAGCTGAGCTGGTGCCCCTTAGACACCACATTCCATTGTTTTTGTTTTTCCTTATTGTCTTTTTTCAATTACTCTTCTTTTTAAAATGTATTTTGAGTACTGTATGTATTAAATTTTTGTTTTGCTGTGTGTTAAATAAAAAAAAACAATTCTATTCCATCCTATAATCGCAATGGAAACTTCAAATGTTCTGCCAGATCTTGTCTTTATTAAATAATTTTGAATGATAACTGGCGGTTTTGAAAACAAAACATATGCTTATACGATAGTTTTAATGTTTATGTTTCCGTTTTTTAATCTCTACAGTAGACACAACAGATAAAATGATGTAATTAGATTTACGTTTGAATGTATAGTATTTAATATTTAAACTAGGTTAAAAGACTTGCACAACTTAGTTTAAAATTCCTCAGCATCAAAATTGCAGTATAAAAGTGCACTAACTGTGAGCAGGGAGTGTTCTGGTACCATCTTTAACAGGACCGAACGGTATTTACGGAGTTCAAAACTCAGCATGGACAATAACTGCGAATAACTTAAAAACCAGGCTTTGAATATCTCTGGAATTAACCTTTCATAATAGGTAATTAGGGCCTGTTTCACAATGTACGGATAAAGTTATGTAAAACATAAAAATATTTAGAGGATAAAAGTGCTTGAAAATTGTGTCAAAAATCGTGTTTATCCTTCAGATAAGTAAAATATAGCTAATTCGGAACTAATGCAAAACTTATTCATACATTGTGAAACAGGCCCTTAACATGAATTCGCTTTTTATGTAGGAATGTTATTAGTCATGTTTGTGATGATTTGTACAAAAAATTAGATAGGTAAGTACGTTAAAAACATTTGAACTCAGAAATTAGGTACAGATTGTAAAAGAAGTATATAAATAATGATTTGATAAAATCATTTAGGTGATATTAATGTTTGAATTATTAAAAATCCTTTAAGATTAGTTTGAATAAACTAGCTTCTTATGAATTTAATTAGTTATATTTTTAGCAAGTTGTTTGAAATCAGATATCTTGTAGCTAAGAAAATATAAAAATTTTGTATTTAATTTATTAATTTTTAAATTTATATCTACCTAAATCGACGACACGAAGTACGAAATCATATTAAAGTACCCAACCCACTTGGGACGTGACCTAACAAATGGATTTTTCATTTAAATCTACGCTAGAGCCCATATTAAGTTAATACCGAGTAAAAAATTACAGTGTTCTACGTTTTACATTCTAAAATATCATTTGCACGAAACAGCACATAACGAACTTGTTTGTCAATTGAAATAAGTATAACTCCCTCTTTGTTAGAAAACGTTTGATATTTCGTAACATTAAATTAATTTTAACGAGAGTACCTACATCAATTATATATAGTTATAAATCTACTTTAAAACATGTGTAATCATTACAAGATATACATTACATAATTATTTTCTTTCACAACTTCGGGATTGTTAAAACTAAAAAATTTAAGGTTGATTTTATTTTAATAATAATTGGCTTAAAACATTAACTAGCAACAGTACCGTATATGGAAAGCTAGTTAAAAGCAGAATATGAAAATATAATTTTGCAGTAAAGTTTGGAGACCCAAACTCCTTGCTGTAGTTTATAGGCACGGGTGAAACTTCACAATATACTATTGTGAATAAATAGAAATAACGGTCTAGCGAAATTTTCATTAAACCAGTGGTATTCCTAGACGTCAAAGTTCATAAATCTAAACTTTTATTATTTTGAAAATTCACTTTGCACAGACGAGTGAAACTCGCGATATTAAATATTGGAATACTGAGTTTCGAAAACTTTCTGATGAATCAGTACAAACTATACTAAGCTGCTTGACGGATGAAGATGTTTTTTTTCAAGTGATTCACTTTTAGCATTTAAACATTAACGCTCAGAATGTTAATCTTACTTAGGAGAGTAAATCAGGTGTTTTGTCTCACTAAGTTATTACATGTTTTTCTTCCGTGCGCTGTTTTGAATTCTAGCTTGGAAAATTATATTGTCCTTCCGACAAATTGACCGTAATATATTGACTGCAACTTTGTTGCCCATAAACAGTAGGGCGGCTTTTCTTTCCCTCGTGCTGCCAGTTGCAGCTGTCGTTCTACCTTGCCTTCAGTTGCGTACTTCAAGTCTTAGCTTATCTTAGCTTAGTATGACCATTTCGACCTCATCTGGTTTCGGTTCACAGCTTAAGTGACCAGTGTATTGCAACTTAAGCTTTTTTCGATTTGCATTTGTCTGATAACCTCACTGCTAGATTTAATTTTGTATTTTGATAATTATGTTAAACAACAGTCTTTAATTAGTATTTATGCTCATTCATTAAGCATAGTATTTATTGAGAATATGAATATAGTATAAGCTTAATTAGAGGAATTATAATCATCACATATTGACAGATAAGATTTAAGTAAAATGCTTACACAACTACAAACAAAAGTAGAAAAAAAAACTTTCGAAGATTGAGGTTTAACACAAGTAGTCTTTGATCGCTTACTAACTTGGGCTACTCAATAAAACGCGAATCTTCTGAATGTTCACTCGTAAAAACTTTCTACCTCTAGCGAGATATTTTACGATTTGTCCTGAAATAGTCGACGAGAAAATGATTGATCTGATGAATAGGTTAGGAATTTCAATGAAAAAAACCTGAATTTTTTGCCATACAGCCTAGGTTTATTCTACAAGTATTGGAGATGTGTTACCTACCCTTAAAACAGTAAACTTCTTTAGTTAGGTATTCTAATAAAAAAAGTTTAATAAAAAACTAAAAACCGACTTCAAAATGAAACTAAAAAGCGAAAAATAATATTGACTAAAACATACCTAATCAGTTCTTTTTGGAGTCGGTGCCAGCCATCGAGAGTTAAAATGTGTTCATTCGCACCGACTCCAAAAAGAACTGATTAGGTATGTTTTAGTCAATATTATTTTTCGCTTTTTAGTTTCATTTTGAAGTCGGTTTTTAGTTTTTTATTAAACTTTTTTATTTGACAATTTTAAGTGTTGTCCTCTATTTTTTTCCTCCTAACTTCGCCAAAAATGACTTTACAGCAAAGTAACCTTAACTAATATTGGTCCTCTATGGACCCCCCATCCAATGGTATGATAAAAATAAGGTGTTATATAGGGTCAATTTTTCGACGAAAATTTTTAAGTCTTAAGAAAAGGGTTTACCTACACTCCAACCAGAACGGCGGCTATTTTGGTGTCGTAACCATAGGATAAGGTCTTGCGTTAAATAACAAGTCAAATTAAGAAAGGAACTTTCAATTTTTTTTCGTTACTGGGTGTGCGGGTACGCCCCCAGTAAATAAAAATTGGCGGTCTGGTACCTCATAAGCTCTACGCTTGCTCAACACACTGCAAAATACGTTCTGTCGATAAATTGCAGTATTATCTTCCAACTCCTATCCGTTAAGGAGTTCTGTGGCTTCCATCATCAGGTCAGCAACATGACATGATAATTACCAGACCCAGAAATCAGCATTGAGTCAGAAAATATATGCAAAACATTATGGGTGCCTATAAAAATTGAGGGTTGCCCTCGATTTCCCAGGGATCCCATCATCAGAATCTGACTTGGTGTAAATGGGACCACTTCGGGAGTATACCCTTTCAAACTAAAAAATAAATTTTGAAATCGGTCCATAATTGACGGCGTAATCGCGTAATAAAACATACAAAAAAAAAAAAACAACAACATTCAGACGAATTGAGAACCTCCTCCTTTTTTTTGAAGTCGGTTAAATATAGTTTCGAATGCTTTTTAATCATCATATCATGTTGCTGACCTGATGATGGAAGCCACAGAACTCCTTAACGGATAGGAGTTAGAAGATAATACTGCAATTTGTCGACAGAACGTATTTTGCAGTATGTTGAGCAGACGTGGAGCTTATGAGGTACCAAACCGCCAATTTTTATTTACTGGGGGCCTACCCACCCGCACACCCAGTAACGAAAAAAAAATTAAAAGTTCCTTTTTTATATTGACTTGGTATTCAACGCAATACCTATCGTATGGTTACGACACCAAAATAGCCGCCGTTCTAGTTGGAGTGTAGGAAAACCCTTTCCTTAAGACTTACAAATTTTCGTCGAAAAATTGACCCTATATAACACCTTATTTTTATCATACCATTGGATGGGGGGTCCATAGAGGACCAACATCACCTAAGGTTACTTTGCTGTAAAGTAATTTTTGGCGGAGTTAGGAGGGAAAAAATAGAGGACTTAACACTTAAAATTGTGAAATAAAATAAGTTTAATAAAAAACTAAAACCGACTTCAAAATTAAACTAAAAAGCGAAAAATAATATTGACTAAAACATACCTAATCAGTTCTTTTTGGAGTCGGTGCCAGCCATCGAGAGTTAAAATGTGTTCATTCGCACCGACTCCAAAAAGAACTGATTAGGTATGATTTATTCAATATTATTTTTCGCTTTTTAGTTTAATTTTGGAGTCGGTTTTTAGTTTTTTATTAAACTTATTTTATTTACATCACCCTCACTAGTCCAAAAGCTAGCATAATCTCTTGGACTGGCAGAATAGGAAGGTAACTTTCTGAATACATTTACACCAAACTTGCAGTTCGCTATTTAACGTTAGGATGTTTGAATTGCATACTAAATTACTTGCAGATTTGGTCTGTGTGGACTAGTCCTAAATGGTTGCAAATTCTAACTGCGTAAATTATTTAAGATGATAGTAATTTAGCTAAAGCACATTAAAGTCATAAAAGAATAGTTACAAGATAATAATTAAACTATTTAAATGTATGGAACTCTGATAATTAGTAGATATAGAAGTAGTATTAGTATTTTTGATAAATGAATGTATATTACTCTAAAAGAAAGTGAGAAAATGTATTTCATCAACTTAAAAAAGATTTGTAGGCACAAAAACGTAATACTTTACCATCTGCTGAAATATTGAATGTGTCACTGCTGTAGCAATATTAAAATGATATCCTTTCCCGAACAAGTGAAATCTAAAACTGTGCCAATTCACCGTTTTACTGAAATAAAAATGCGAACCATGAAATTGGATAGACACCCTCTCCTGCTACATTTAATTCTGTCTTTTCTGCTAATGAGAATTTGGCTTCCAATTTAGGTTTAGGAGTTTAACCAACGATAACAATGAAACGATAAATAAACATGGTATATTTAATTGCTAAAGAAATAAAGAATATCTAAGTATCATCATCATCATTTTAGCTAATGGAAGTCTACTGTTGATTTGCTTCCGCCAATGACTTCCAGTTTAATCTACTCGCCCTATTGTAAAAGAGGACCTACATTTTTATGAAACGATAGCATTTTTAGAATATCATTTCACAAAAAAGCGTATTTCCACCCCAATACCGCAACATCTCTTGTTATTTCATGTCTATGTTATTTTATAAAAAAATTAAAAGAAAAATTCATTGTAATGATAAAATAACGTCTGTTAATGTTTGTTCTTAATTAAAATAAACATAATCTCAAAATTACGGCATCCAAGCAGGTATAATACTTTAACAATAAAGTGGCTTACCTTAATTTAAATTTACATAACCAGCAGACTATACGCACTGAATGTGGCGAAGAAATTATACTTTTGCATTAGCCAACAGTTTCGCTTAGTTAGCCCTAGAAACTTTTCACATTTATTCCCGAAAGTTGTCCCATCCCAGCCCGCATCTGGACCGACCACAATTAGATAGGTACAGTGGACCCGTTCAAACAGCCAAATCTAGACAAGGTATACTAACTCGAGGCCAGTTTATGCCTTAAGATTTGCAGGTTTGAATGAAGAAAATCGTACACTTTTAAACTGGGCGGTCGGTACGGAAGCAGAAATCTAAAAAGTATGGTAAGAGATTTCTTACTCTCTGCTCCTTTTAATCTATTGATAGCAAAGAAATAGCATAGTGAGACTAGTTTAAATAGAGACAAGACAAATAGAGAGACAATGCAAATATATTGCATCTTATAAGCAAGGTTTTCAAGAATATAGATTATGAACTCATCGATTTTATTATTTTCTATAGGACTTTCTATTCCTATCTGATTTGTGCCCAAACTTTGGCGTTACCTTCCCCTAGATTCGATTGTTTGGATCGATTCCGATGTCCGAACGTGTCGAATGAATCGCTCATGAACAATTTCCTTAATTCAAATTGGGGCAATAAAAGACCAATTGGAACGAACGTTCACGGAAGTTTTACGACGAAGGAAATTTTAATGATACCGTTTAATTTTATGGAAGCAGGAGATTAATTTTGCACATTGCTGCCTCACAGATATTGTTTACATTATAAACGAATGTGATAAATAATTTTCAGTCACTCAGAATAAACGAAAGTACCGCCTGTGTCACAGTAATGACAGAGTTTAGTCGGTTTTTAATCTAACAGCCGCATTTGGACAGGCTGAATAGAATAGGATTAGATTGATTGCATGATGATATTATTTATGGGATTTCAGGAAAGTATATTTTTGTGTTGTTTGTGACTCATGCATTAGAAGACGCAGCATATGTGTAAAGTTTCATACACTAAGACTGCCTTATGTTACCATTATCTGAGCAAAATTCTGTGTCACTGAGACATTAGTCAACAGTACAATGGGTTATTCGTACAACAAGTGCAGTGCTTGCCAAAACATACGGTGTTTTCTCTACTTGGCGACCACACTGGCACTTACCCAGGGCATAACGCATTTCGTGGTAGATTTAGTACCAGTTTATCTGTGAATTTGTCAATTCTTGTAATTGCGCGAAACAGTGATTATTCTAAGTTGGCAGAATGCCAAGACAAGTGAACAAAACCTGTTGCACCACCATAATCGTCTAGGTATAAAGAAATGGTGCGGAAACAAACTTCAATGGAGTAAGATTTATTATTGCTTCTGAGCGCCTGGGGAAATAATTGAGTAGGTATTAGGTATGTCAAGCGATTGATTCAAGATACTTTAGTCGTTTTTTAGTTAAGAGTAACTAGGTACTCATATTACAAGAGTCACTAACAAATGGCATAAAATTATCGGATTATTTGTTATGAATATTTCAATGTACAAAAATTGGGTCCGTTACTTATAGGCTCACAAAGAGCCTTAGGATAGTTTTATAATTGGTAATCCAAATTACCTCAATTGATACATGGCTAAGAAAAGCAACTCAAAACAAGAATAGATTGTGACAGTAAATTTATGGCGCCTCACAAAATCAAAATTACCTACATCTATTTCAAATTTAGATGATTCGTCATCAAGTAATTTATTTCTCTAAAAACCATAGATTAAAATCCATAAACCATTGTAAAAGACACTTGGCTAAAAAGTGTGAACACCATAACCATGCCAAACATAGTTGTTCAGATGACCACAGCCAACGTCCAATTTCACAAGACTAACAATTGCGTGGACTCACACTGATTACTAGACCAGGCTGGCAGAAGTCCAAGGCAATTGCCAATGTATTCGACTTGTTGCTTACCTATTATGGGCATGAAATAAAAGAAATAGAGAAGAAATTAATTGATCAAGTACAATGGCGCTTTTAAAATAAAGAAACACTTGAACCTCAAACGTCCATTGTGTACTCTTGGCAACCCAACTGGCCATAAAATTTGACTGAAGTTATATTTAGGTATGATGACTTGTATGCGATAGAAATTGTTTATCGTATAGATGATGCAAGAACAGGGTGTAACAAAAATGCGCAATGTATCTTTAAGAGGAATTCTACTATTAATTTTACAATGGTAGGTAGGTTAATGGTAGGTAGGTAAATTAAAAAGTATGAGCGGTTTAAAAAAAAAGCTAGATTTTTTTTAAACCGCTTATACTTTTTAATTAGGTGTCTGTGGGAAAGTGATATTTTTCCATAAAAAATGTTGTTGTAGGTATTTGAGCAGTTGAATATCTCCACCTACCTTTCTGTTACAGCCGACATAGTTATTCGAAGAGTTTTCCTTTTAGCTAATTTATCTATCTGAGATTGAGATAGACTGGCCGATAATTCAGTTTAACAAAAATGTAAGTCTGTTCTTATTTAGGCACAAAATAAAAAAGCATGTTAATATTGAGCTGAATGATGTATTCGAACAAACAACAAGGCAAGCGTTGAAAATATTCTAGGAATTTTGCTCAAGTTAACAATAACACATTAAAAGTTTGTAAAAGATAATACAGACTTGTATAACTCCACCTAATTTTTCAAGAAGCTTGGATTATTAGGCAACGGTTTACATTATTTTATGAAAAAGATCTTACTTTTTGTTTTGTCTAGCAATACCAAGAAGTGAATTAGATTAAGATGAATATTTTGGATAAATAGTTACTAATAGCATTGTTTATCTAAGTAAGTTTAAATCCCTAATAGTTACTTTCGTTGGTTAAAATCTTGTAATATTTTGTGGTGATCGCACGCAAAACCAGAATTTGTTTGATGAAGGTTAATTCACAAGTTGATTTCGAGTACAACTTTCTTCATGGCCTAAGGAGGGAAATTTGACTGACCTGGACATGGTAAGGTGCCACCTTCTCTTCTCCCTTGATCTCGACGTTGATGTGTAGTCTGATGGCTCCAGATACGGCAGACTTGTCAGTTCTCTTCTCTAGATTGTACCAGACGTCCATCTCGCCGGAAAGTGTTCGAACCTAGCGAATAAATAGTTTTATTAACAAAGGTGACTTACAAAAAAAAATATACACAAAACTATTTTAACCAAGACAAAACGAGTACTAAAGAAAAGTAATTTCAAGGATCAATGCTGTGCAAGGCGTTCCATTCTACATTTTAATGTCCTATTTATCAATGAATACGACAACCAGCTTTAACAGCAATCATTAAGGTGGTTATTTATTGGATATTGTTAACTAGGGCGATAAATTATCAATAGTACTAAGCACAAATGCATTTATTTATTATTATTTTATGATTAAAAAGAAGCCTTTTTTCAAAGAAAACCTCCTAGTCTTGTAGTAACAGCCTAAAAAATAAGTAAATACAAACCTCGATAATGGTCTGTCCCAAGAAATCGTCCGATTCTCTTGTTAGTTTCTGTCGAAGTTTTGATTTCAGATCGTTGTCTTCATCCCACACGCGCACTTTGATCCGGTCAGAGGAGTTGTGACATTCACTGCGCAATATTTTTTCATTTTATTAACACTACATTTTATTCGATTGATTTCTTGCCAAAACTATTAATTTGATTGATGGAAATCCATTTCATATTTTTGTTTGTTTTTAATGAATACTTTCAAGCAGAAGTTTAGTTGATCTAACACCAGTTATTTTATTTACCAGCCATCAAAACCTTTTTTTATTAGATAATAATAACGTAAAATCTAGTTTTATACTTAACAAGTTTACTTGATTGTTCATCATTATGTAAACATCACAGCTTATTTAACAAACTTCTAAATAGTATATATATACTTTTGAAAATTTAGGACTTACAAGTAAAACTTTTCGTTCCACACAGGATTCAACTCTTGTGGCATTGTCCTGGTCCTCTTCTTGACTTTGCTCACTTGAACAGTCACGTACGGGTCCGAAGTTCCGCTCTTATCCTTGGCGATCAAACCTTGGGCACAGATAACTGCCCACAGAAGGGCCTATTTAGATTTTTTCATCAACAGTAAATAAGACACAAATTACGGAAATATCTATATTTCCTTAATAAAGGAATTATATTAAAAAAAATAAAACGGTCTTCGTAAATGTTTTACAGAAAAAAAAATACATAGGGGACCTTTAAACGAGAGGACCCATTGGTGCGCCTCAATGATTCCCGGTAAACGTATCCCTAGCGATCTTCTAGGGTTTGACACATTAATATTTATGATTATACTGTCGAAATGTATTTCCATTTTCAGAGAAATGAGCTAAATAATATGTTATACCATTATAAATATATATTTATTTTGCATAATAGCTTACCTTATTAACCTTCTACGAGTAAATTACTTACCAATAAGCATTCAGTACTATTTAGAACCTGTGGTTGTCTAACAAGGTGTTGTGTGAGCAGAACGAGCTGGGGTCAAAGAAGAAGACGCTAGCTTCAAAACTACCAAACTTGTTATCTATGCCGAAATTCCATTTCTAAATCAAGTTGAACATAGCGCCTACGTTTTCGGAGTTACTAATGCAAACTTCAACCAAGAAGAAAGTTTCGAAGAAGAAGTGAGAAGATATGCGCGGAAATCAAATCTAATGGTTATGGAATTTTCACGAATCGGAAAGTATTGACAGCAAGAGAGAAGTAGTAAAGAAACTGAGGATAAGTTTTTATCAATTTGGTGTTCGGGGTCTTCATTCTCCATGCTTTATTTCATCTAGTTTAACCATTCCTTTATGTCTATAAAGTTATTACTCAGTTATAAATAGGTTAGTTAGTAAAACATTCAATTTGTTTTCAATTTGCATCACAATAAGCAGGCTTCCGAAGGTCTGAAAATGTATAACGCAAAATTTACTTATAATTTGTGAAATTCATGCAATTTGTGTCAATTTAGCAGACGTGCTGCCGAGTTGTGGTTTTGCAATCATTATTAATTAAACGTGGCTTTAATTCGTGTCATTTGGTGTTTAGAAAATACAAAATTTGTAAGCGTGATTGGATAATTCCCATAGATCATTGTCCTTGACCGTGTGGAGTGTTAGATTCGTGGAATTTCCTTGTGTTAATGAAAACCAAACTACATTTGTCGATGGAGGTGATTGAGGCGGTGCATTAACGACCGTGATTTGGTTGGATTAGTAATTGAAGTTAGGTATGTAGGTAGTAATAGAGTGATTTCTTGGTATCTGCTAATATTTCGAAACTGATAACTAAAAGAATTCAGTCGAATCAATAGTTTTAGTATGGATATTATGAAATATAAAATAAAATCGAAAATTAACACAAAAAAAATGTTAAAAACAGACAGAGTTATTTATTATAATATTATTATTAGCAGATCTCAAAAAAGTAAGGAGTATAGAACAGGCGAAGAGATTTTGTCTAATAGATCAAAACTGCGAGCGTGCGGTTCATAGCCGCAAAAGACCACGGCAAACCTGTAATGGCGATCTTGCAAGACCATTTGGATGTTCCTTCTATAGTGATTTGCTCGGCTTGTTCGAGACTGTCAATGTGAGTATCTGGGTCGACGTTAAACGTCCGCCTGGCCACCACATGAAACGAAAGATTGATAACAATTTAGTGTTGAGTGTGTGTTGTGTCTTCCTCTGCTGTATCTGCCGGAGATCCAGGGAAACCTGTGGTGGAAGTTTGGTTAATACCACGGTACATCTTCGAACCTGTGATAGCTATTTTGGCGCTCCATTTCGACGTGCCGTCGAGGACGGACTGCTTCACGGTGCTCATGTGTGCTGTATGTGGCTCCCCTTCCATGCTGAACACGCGTCTGTCACATACACACTTGTGTCAGCGATTGTATTTGGTTATTTTGAAAGAGGATTAATTTGGATTAGGTACTATAGTTGTGGGTAGGTACTAGCTCTCATCTAGGGTTATTTAATAGATCAAAAAAGATTTCATTTCTAAACCACAGGCAAAATCATAAAAGTCACCAAAAGTTAATCAGGTGCATAATAGTAAATAATTGGGCATAAAATAGTGCAAAATATTTTGTAATAAATAAAATATTAAAATAGTACCTGAAGACGTGAATAGGTACTCTGAAAAACATTTGCACTTTATTACTTATAAATTAAAATAAATAGTTGATAAGTATACCTGATTAGTTCGAAGATTTCGGGCTTTTCCCTTTCCCGCTGCTTCATACGTTCCTTCATGGCGGTGATGATAGAATTCGCTTTGTCTTCAGCGCCATGTTTTGAAGACTTTTCGGCAGCCCCTGCGAAACACACTGCTCAGGCGGTGCCAACATAGTTCTTGTAGCCGCGGGTAGCGCCGGGACGGCCGCCCCGCCCCGCGCCCGCGTCCGCTACGACCACTCTTAGCTACAACCTGACGAGAAACCAACTTCAAACTTTTTAGATCCGAAGGTGAACCGTCGTTAGATCTGATCAGGTCATTGACCTCGAGCGGCGCTGGTCGGAGCGAACGCGAGCACGGCGCCTGCTAATAAAATCAAATACAATCCCACGCATCAAAAAATAATCAATTTATGATTACATTCAATAGTAGATTATTTACTAAACAATCTATTACTGAAGGGGTAAAGATTGTATTAAAATTAAAATACCCTTTGTAATTGTATGTATCAGTAATGTTCAGTTTAGTAACACCTGGGCCCTAACCATGAACTTTTTCACGACCGAGATTGTTTGGTAGCACTTTGATATGAGCACAAAAGTTTGGTCACGTGATTTGGTACCATGAACTACCTAAAACGATCTTGTTTAGTGTTGTGAAAGAACGAGTGAACTGTAAAAAATTGTCTATGCGTTGAAATAATGTCAAAAAATGATGCACGCGGTCCGAATTAGATAAATGAAATGAACAAAATATTATTGAACACAATAAATACCTGTGTTTGCTTGCTAATTATTTGAAAATATAAAAAAAAAATGTATTTTGCTTGTACTAGGAGTTATTTTCGTAGAAATGTAACCTATTTTTAGCGTAAATATCAGCCTTTCTTAATGAGCTATGACTGAGCTCTTTATTTTTAAAAATCATTTCGGACCAAGAGTCATACGTCATGAATGATCAAATTCAAACGTAGTGGTTCCATTCTCTTTGGATAAAATTAGAAAAAAGTTAAAGTCAGTATTTGATGTAAACACTCGTATTTACAATTTATTTTACAATTATTTTTTTCTAGACTCGAAAGCACATTTCAAGATTGTGTTCTGTTAATTTATGATTTTACTTCATTTATAGGTAAAACTTATAATAGTTCAATTGTATAACGATGTTTGCATGGTCAACATAACACAATAAATTATCATTTTAATGGGTTTCTTGATTCATTTCGAGAAACTTTAAATTATCTTAAGTACCTTATATATACCAGAGGGGGAAAAAGCTTACAGCGTCTGGATAAGGTACCCCTGGTACCGGAGCAGAAGAAAGCTAGCAGTGTCATGATTAGGCATCCAAGATACTAAGTCGTTGAAATCAGAATTCGATGAAGACAGAGCCTCACAAGTGTTTATTATCCGTGTTTCTAAAAATATTGTGAAAGCCAATCGTTAAGAATAAATAGTGTTAATAAATGTATACCCATTAAATTATTTTAATAATACAAACTGGTACACAAGGTACTCTGAAATTATACTAATCCACAGCTACTCACTTTGTCTTTTAGTACTTCACTTGCTATTGAAAAAAAGGTGGCATTTACTTAACTAGGTATTCAATGAATTATCCGCAACGGCCACCATCTTAGAGGCATAGGAAGCGGGGTGCTTCATCTTACGCAGCAAAGCTGCTCAAGCGATTGCTGCTTCGAATGTAGGTACTTGTTTATCTTGACTTAACCACTCTCCAGCCAGCAAGCATGCTCCACTATCTCAGCAACCAGGAGCAGAGCGATACGTCCGTCACAATTTTGTTTCCCGAACCATGCGGATCTCGCCGGTAAAGGAATAGTAAACTAAACTAAGAATAGTAAACTAGTTTGGCGCGTTGCATCTTCGATTGTAGGGGGCCCTCTACCATCTCCTCAACATCACACTAATACATCACTGGCCACCGGACGATAGTCGGTGTTATGAGCCCAGCAGGTTCACGCCGACGGGAGCCCATTTGTATGGCGAAGATTTTTATGGGAAGTCCGGCCAGCCGGTCTATACATACTGTCTATCTATTCAGCCTTTTGCAGTCCACTGCTGGACACAAGCCTCCCCCAAAGAGCATGATCACCCGCATTTTTCATTTATCCACTGCCAACCATCGTCCTAAGGTTGGTACATATGGGGCTGGGGGGCGTCCTACACTACGGCTATCTCTCATTTATATATAAATAGTTCAAAGTATGTATACTACCTCATAACGATACTATTTTTAGGGTTCTAAAAAATCTAAAAACCAGCCTAGTGCGCGTCGTGCCACGCGCAGTATAGGGTTTCATAGTTGCCCGTGGTAGTTCCCACGATATATTGCAGCAATTATTTTACTAAGTCTTCATTTAAGTCAGTTTAAAAGTTTCCCTTTAAGCAATTTTCGAACGACGACAAAATTAAATGATTATTACTCGTAAGACTAACAGGTCTATCTTAACCGTTATAAATATTAAAAATTCATGGAAAGCACTATAACCATGATTTTTTCCAGAATTTTAAAACCAATAGTTAGTTTTATTTACGCCCTACCCGAACAAAAATTGGCATTTTAAAGTTTAATATTTGGCAAACGGAACTCTAAATCGAAAAGTAGTCTTAGCAACCCCTAAATCATTTTAAGGGACCTATTCAACGATGGGTTAGACGATGAAAAAATAATCACCACCACGTTACACGTATAATAAATAAGTATTGGACAATATCACATACAATGCTCTGACCCTCTAGCACGAGCAACAAAACACGATACGATATGATATGATATGATATAGCGATTTATTGCCTCTTTACTTTCAAAATATAAATATATATATATGGATAACATAGCCTCCAACTTGATCTTTTATTGAAACAGTAAGCATGTCCTTGCCGGCGACGTCACGGTTATGTTATACGCTTTTTCGATAAAAGTTCATATTTTGACAAAAGATATGCGATAAATTGCTATATCATATCATGTTTTGTTGCTCATGCTAGAGGGACAGATCCTAAGGTAAGTAGATTAAGCACTTGTGTTATAGAAATCAGAAACAACGACGGTACTAAAACACCGAGACCCGAGACAGTATAGAAAGTTCTTTTTCTACATTGACCCGACCGGGAATCGAACTTGGAACCTCAGAGATGGCGGCGACATATCTTGTCGGGCGTGCTCGCCTCTCGGCTACGGAGTTCATCTAGTATCGGAGCTACCCTAAAACTATATTTTGCAAAATTTTATGCTATCATTTTGTCAGCGTGATTGATTTACAATTCTTCACAATATTACAGCTCTCTAGAGTCAACAGCAAAATCTCGGACGGACAGACAGACACACAGACGGACATGACGAAACTATAAGGGTTTCTTGTCAGGACTACGGAACCCTAAAAGCCGGAATAAAATAAGTATTTAAGGGGGCTTCCATATAACAAACTCGATTTAATTGCCCATTTTTATAGATAATGGTGCTCGAAGGGTTCCCTTCGTGCGCAAGTCCGACTCGCACTTGACCGTTTTATAAAGTGAACTATTTACTAAAACCTACTCACTTAACCAGGACCAAGGTGCTAACTAACGAACGGTGAGTGGGTATAAAACAGTGGGTTAATCTTAGTCCCGGACCAGCAAATGCACTGAATAAGACGTGTTTAATATACAGGGTGTTAGGTAAATAGTATATCAAGCTGAAACTAGCCCATGTTAACATAATAATATGCATTAAATTCTATCGTGAAGACATAAGAGACCATGCAAAAAATTGTCCCCACCCACCAGCAGACTTTGAAATGTTTCTCAGTTAATAGATCTCGACTGCTGGTGATTTTATACTATGACGGCATCTCTCGTAGGAATGAGGTTTTCATGAAAAAAAAACCTTGTAAATATGTTTTTTTTTTTCATTGATTTTCCGTGTTTTTCTATAATATAGTGCAGTTAATTCTTGTAAAGAACGTACTTAAGCACACTGTGGCAAACCATACTCCGTTGTAATGTTACAGGCTGCGACCAGACTACATATGGTCCAGATCTGGCGAATGCGCCGCGAACACGAAGCTCGCGCGCGGCGCGCGGACTTTTGTCCCTATAGCTAGTGTATGCTAGTCTAGGCCTATACTACTCAAACTTAAATATTGTCTTTTATTAAAGGTTTCATTGTTTTGGTTTTCGTATACCTACAAAAAAACGTTTACGTTTAATGCAGGGTGTCCCAGAACTCAACGTCAAGCCGGAACGGGGTGACAGGATTGATTGTAACCATCATGAGAAAAATCAGAAAAAAATCTTTCCTATGCAGTTTAAAAATTATGGGCATTTAAGAAAAACCTAGAAATTTGGTCAAACTGTAACCATTTTTCGGTTACTGTGGTTAATTTTTATTATTTTTGTTCATTTAAACGTTGGAACCGTAACCCTAAATAACATTTCTAGAATCACAGTCAAAAATAATGACACAATTGCCCCAAGTTTCCGAGAATTAAGACTAATTTTTTTTTTTTTAATTTGTCGACTTTGAAAGGCCCTCCTTTAACCTGTATGCTCAAACATTTGTGCGCGACCCAAGTTTATTGCTTAAAAAAATGTACAAGAGTGCCTTGACTCCTCCTCTCAAAAATATATAAACCTGAAGTAACCCGATTTTTGCTAACCCATTTTACCCAGTTAAAATGTTTTTAGGGTTCCGTACCCAAAGGGTAAAACAGGACCCTATTACTAAGGCTCCGCTGTCCGTCTGTCTGTCTGTCCGTCTGTCACCAGGCTGTATCTCATGAACCGTGATAGCTAGAGACTTGAAATTTTTACAGATGATGTATTTCTGTTGCCGCTATAACAAAAAACACTAAAAAACAGGATAGCATAAATATTTAAGGGGACTCTCATACAACAAACGTGATTTTTTGTAATTTTTATAGAAAATGGTACGGAGCCCTACGTGCGCGAGTCCGACTCCCACTTGACCGGTTTTTTATTCGCCCAAGCTCTCGGTAGGTTCTTAATTTTATGGCAAAATGATGAGAGAAAAGGATAGTGGACATGTTTGCCATGAGTGAGCAAGACAGATAGTGACGCCACTTTTACCAAAGTCAACAAAAGTAAGTAAAATTAATAAAATAATGAAATATCTTGACCTAGTTTAGTTTAGGTTTATTGGAATAAAAGTCAGATAGGGATTATTGTAATAGGATATGTTATTTCCCATATGAGTATGAGAGTATGAGATTGGACTCCCTTTTCCGCACTTAAACTCAAAGTCGGTCCTTTATACGTGGGGGATGTGATGGTTACGGTTGCAACCAGCCTAGCTCCGCCCAGAAGCGCAGAAGTTTCCTGGGTTTTTCACAGACTTCGCGGAGCGACCTTCGGTTTTAAAGGATTTCATTGCGATGTTCATGCTACTGCCTCGCATTCCAAGACTACGTGGGCGGCGGTTTCATCTGTAGTTAGACAAGCCCTGCAGAGTGGGCTGTCTGTGTTGCCTATGGTGTAAATATGTATGTTTAGGAGACAGTGACCGGTCACTGTCCCCACGATTATGCGCAGATTTTATCTATCAAGGTTGTGTATACGCCGAGTCAATTTGGGTGTGACCCCTGAGAGGGTCAGTTTCGATTGTCTGCATGCTGTACTCAGAGTCCATCGTTCGTTATGTTGGGATAAAGCACTGTGTGTAATCCAGGTGCGCAGTTGGGAATATGGTAAGGGCAGGATCGAGGGTGGCCCCTCTATGACCATGTCCGAGCACCTTCTCGCCAGTACATCTGCGGCATCGTTGCCTAAGGAATTACTGCCCTTTTATCCACGGCAGTGTAACCTTGTTGACCCTTCCAATCTTTTATATTTGAATGAATTTGTTCTTAGAAAATTATTTACAAATTGTCAAGCGATTGCCTGTTGTTTCGTACTCTTCGGTTTGTAACAAAACACGTACCCGGTTACCTTAAACCCAAAATAAAAAATGGTTATTTTATATATAAGTAAAATAAAGTTAATAATCAATAAGGTCCTAAGATAATAAAGATATTAATTTACTTCCTCTTAGGGGATAGGGGATAAAGCCTGTCCCAGACAGACGCGGCCTGAGGTGGCGGCCGCGGCCGCGGCCTGTTGTGTAGTATGAAGGTCTTATTTACTATTCAAATCCACGTAGCCGCGGCCGCAAGCTCGGCCCAACAAAAGGAGAATTTTGTCTTCTAAATGACTTAGTTTAGACTTCCATCCGCGATGACGAGTAGGCAAGAAATGGCGGTCCCGGCCGCGGCCTGGAGAGTCATTTCTTTATATCTTACTATGCGAGTGTGTTTCATAATGAAATACCGAACGACCGACGTACCTATATTTTAAATTGGCCGCTGCGGCTAGTTGTAAAAAATTGCAGCTGGCCGCACCCCGCGCGAGCGCACACACCGGCGGCAGAGCAGAAGCGGGCGGAGCTTGCGGCCGCGGCTATCCGCGCTCCGGCCGCGCAAGTCGCGTGGATTTGAATAGTACTGAGACTTTCATACTACACAACAGGCCGCGTCTGTTTGGGACAGGGTTAATTCTCCTGCTCACATACAGCAACTTTTTCGTCAGAAGATAATTTAAACCTTAAAAAAAACTTACATTGTAATACGAAACTGCCGACCAGATTACATCAGTTTGTACAATATAAAGTTTAAAAATATAATATAGGTAGGAATGCTAAGGGATGTTATGTCTCAATGATGAGTAAATGCAGAAAACAAACTAGAAACTAGTGAAAAAAGACTTGGAACATGGCACGCGAACGGTGATGGTGATTGGTGATGCCAGGTAGGTCATGATTTATCTATGCACCGAATTTCATCGAGAGCGGATAGGTATATCATTTCAATACTTGACTATGTTTAAACAACTTCTGTATGTCTTGTACCAAATAAATGATTTTCTATTTCTATCTAGACAGTTTTAAGACAAACATCCAAACGTTATAGATTTAAGATTTTTTTGCATACCTTGCAATGATAACTTTACATGTAACTTGCTAGTTGGACTATTGAAGCGTTTCTTTTTTGCTCACGCTGTTCTTCCCTTGAATCACATAAAATATACATTAAATAATCACTTTCTCTAGAGAAATTAAACACACGATGGGTACTACTCGTAAAATGCGTACCTATCTGATTTTGCATAGTGAACGTACCTTGTATTTATAGTATTACCAAGGAGTAATCACTACGTATTACTACTAAGTTCTATGGTTTCCAAAAAGCCGGTAATTTAATAAATTTATGTTACGGTTATTGATTTCGATTCAAAATTTAGGTAATGTCATAATTTGAAAGCTGTCACAAATATAGATTAGAAGTTGACTTTTTAGTCTATTCCGAAACAAGGTCTCAACGTTGGTCAAAATTTATAGCTCAATTAGCTCATTGTTCGGATTCAATTTTGTGCCATGCAAAAATTTCTAGCACTTGGCATACAATCTCAGTTTTTAAAACCATAAAACCTTAACATAATTGCATTACCTTTCGCCTAAAATTTTTCATTTCAGAGTATATTACTCTATTCGTTTTTAATTTAATTTTGGTTTCGGACAGCTGCTCCGTGTTTTTCATGGATATGACATTAGGCATAGACTAGGCAGATACAACAATAGACAGAGACAAAGTTATCTGGTGACAGTAGTTTTGGATATTGCGTTCCTTTTCTTCTGACGACCAAGATATAGACAAGTCGTTCATTCTTTCACATCACTAAACAAACACATTTAAAGCAGTTCATGGTACGAATAAAAAAAAAGATAAATCAAAATTGCTAAATAGCATAATTGCTTTTACGATTTCCGGAGAGTCAAGCGAAGTATCATAATGTTTTATGCAAATATATACATATAATTAATCCTATTTTTGTATCTTGCTACTATTTTTACAGCATTCATTTAGAAATTAAGAAAACAATAAAAAATATATTTTCCATACAAATTATTTTGACATATGAAATCAATTTCTAGCTGTCATTAGTGTCATATTAAACGTCATTTGTACTGAAATGAGTGAATGTTAGGCAAAATTGTTTGTTGTCAAAATCCAATAAATGTGATTGTTTTTACGACTTCATGGTAGGAAATTGACAGATTTTGACAGATTTGTGATTGTTTTAACAGTTCATGGTTAGGGGGCAGGGAATATATTCCGCTCTTGTTTATGTTTGCTCTTGGTATCGTAAGCTGCTCCTTAATTATGGGAATCATTAAAATAAAAACAGTTTAAAACACAGAAAAGTGGAAGACTATAAATTAAATAATGTAAATAATAATAACTAAAGGACCACATATAATATTGAAGTGGAAAGACATTGGATTGCGTGCAGACACTGCTAACAGGCACATCTTTACAAACTTGTGAGATATTTGTCGGATCTGTTTGGGGTTTTGTGTTACTAAAGCTTCTATATCGATTTAACAGGAAAGTTGTGTAAGATAGTGTAGAATGTAAAGTAGGGTATAGAAAAGTATAACGTAAGTAAAACAGTAAGTACAACAAGGGCTTTGACAAGTTTCGGCGCTGGGCGGGGCAACCCGAAAGGAATGGACGAATGACGAGACCGAATCCCTATCTACGTGATCTATTGAATCCACACTTCGAAAGCTGCTGTGGTAAGTATATCTTGTGATAAAGTAAATAAGTCTGAGAAGAAAATAAAATATTACAAATTAAAATATATGTTAGAGTTATACGACATGGCAATGATACATAATATAAAAAAAAATATTAAAATATCTTACTTATACATACAAAGATGATACTAACAATGTTAGATAACGTATTGTAAACAAAATTAAAATGAAAATAGTAAATAAATGAAAAAACCGCTTTCAAAGTGTAGGATTATTAAAAATGAGGTGACGTGCAGTCGATAACTAATTAAAACAAGATGTTATCGCGGTCACTCGCCTAACGACTGCGCGCCTACATGATCGTGCAGATGTCGCTAAAACCGAATTCATGGGAACAATAAAAATTTGAAAATTATGTAGATAATGTATTAATTGTAAACCGATAGCCATGCACACCGACGAAGCAATGTTCAAAGTTATCAATCGAAAGGGAACAAATCTCATGCGCTTTATTATATGAGGTCAGGTTAATAATGAAGAAAGAAGGTAAAAAAACAATCACAACAGTAATAAAAAAATATACAACATCAATAAAAATAAACGTTAAGAACGATGTCTGTTCCGATATAAAGTAAATAGTCTATTAAGTGAATCCATACAATGCCGTTAGTGTTCATTATTTTATTACCAATGATCCTGGCTAGGCAATGTTCGATTGTGAAGATGTTTCATTCGATGTACAACGGACACATGCAAAAATTACACATGCATTTAAATCTAGGCATAATTAAGACTACAACGACATTTTATTTTTTGAGGTTACCTTTTACACAGTTATAATCATCTAGACAGCATAATCTAACAAAGTAGAAGGTAAAATGCTTCGTTTGTTTATTATGTTGGATTATATAGTAAGATCGCCAATTCACTATATTTTTGTAGATAGTTAAGAATTAGACTATCGATTAAGCAATGTTGTTTATTCATCATAATACACCTTTTTTCATAATAGTGAAATACTGCTTAGAAATAAATACTAAAATTATGTACGTAAGCCATTAAAAATCCATTACAACTAAAATTACTGGAAATAGAATTTCATCAAGCATTTCCGCATCGAGTTACGATATTCAAATTTTCTGTAGCTTACGCCACAATCTACTTGTAAATCTAGGATTATACTTTTATATATTCTCTGTGTAATAAAGGTTGGTAAAGTGCGGACACAAAGGGCAGAACTCTTGACAACTCTAGTGCTCCATTAAGTGTCATTGAAACTCCTTCTGTTTAGGAGTTACAACATACTTCGAACATCCGTTATATAACTTATCTTTTACTTGTTACCAATAAATTTGTATGTTGTTAGAACACTTACTATTGTTGCAAATTCACGTTATTACTTTTTATTACTTTCATTCATCAAAAAACATATACCAAGTAATTATTTTAAAGGTGGCAAATAAATATTTATATTCAACTTATTGGTGTTTCAATAATGTTTTTATGGTACGAGGATATAACAAGACATCTTATCTTTACAAGCAAATAATAAAATTGTTGTTAAAATTCCCTCAAAGATGAACCATTAAATATTGATTTGGTGCTACTACTTCATGTCAAAGATCTTATCTTCAATGAGTGACCTAAGAAGTGGTTCTTGACTCTACTTGAGTTTAATAAGGAGCTGCGCTTCCAGCCAAGTCTTAGTTTTGGCTTTCCTACTTCGCCAAAGAAATATTCGTGAAGGGACGATCTTTTCAACGATTCTTCAATTTGCATTTAGTCATTAACTTACCATTATTTACAAAAACGTTGTTATTTTTGAAAATGTGAGATATGTTTACATGAAAACATAATCAATTAAAAAGTATAAAATGGAAGATTTTCAATCAGATTTTCTCTCATTTTCAAAGGGCTATTTTTAAGCACGAAACTGCAAAATTAGGAAAAAATCAGTAAGAATTGGATTTACTGGTAACATTTTAGCCGAAAAGGTATTGAAGAGAAGAGAAGAGAGAAGTTATATCATAATTCTAGAAGAGGAAAGTATATAAAAAAAGACAACAGTCAACTAAAACTAGGGGTCTTGGCGGACTAGTAGAAAGATTCTAATAAGTAAATAGTATTTTTAAATCATAGATTTTTTTCGAAATCCCATATTTTTTTCAACGTTATTATTAGATGTAAAACCAATTCTTGCTTCAAATATATTATACATCCATTCCAGCATAAGACTCTACTTACTCTGTAAACAGTCTGCATTGAGCAGGTCCTTGCATTTCTCATGGCACTTGACCCCGCATTCTGTACACCTTACTCCTTGCCTCGCAATACCCCATAGTAAACCTTCGCATTCGTAGCAATAGGTTGGTGATGTTGCTGTCCATAGAACAAAGTTGTGGGGAGTCGTTGATGATATGGGATAGATGAGCGCTTGCAGTGTCTTCTTGTACACGTGCATTTTCTGCAAAGTCTAATGCCCTTAATATTGGAGTGAAAGCAGCATAATCGGATTTAAATGTGTTTATAGTAACATAACTGTAAATAAGGATTTAAAATCTGGCATCGATTCATTTCTTACCAGTTCTTCGTCGTTCAGCGTCGCTCGATGAACGGCCGACGTCAAGCCCGCATTCCTTTTGGTAGCAGCCATGGTCTAAACATCAACATCAAACATTATTAACTGACACAGACATCGATTTTAGACTCAGTGTGTATAGAGTACTGAGTGGTTTGTTGATTGCTATTGATTTCTAATCAAAGCTGATAGTTCACCTACCTGACTACTGAGTTAATAGTGTCAATGTCTAGATGTTGAAATATTATGAAGACAAGTTTCTTGTAATAATATATGTTCTACGCATGCTTTAGTGCTGCTCTTTAAGCTTTTTAGTTTGCAAATTTAAACTGAATATTTGAAAATGAACCGACTTTTTTGTGGATATTGAACAAGTCTAATGATTTTTACGGCTGCCTTAACTACAGTGTATAAAAATGTAAACGAAATAGATTTTGAAAAACTTCCAAGTGCGTGACAATTAAAAATAAACTCGGGTGTTTAATGCGTGTTAACTCAGGCTTAACATATAAATGTTATAACCCATTAAATAATGTGATAGTAACACAAAAAACCTCTCATTCGTAAAACAATATTTGCTGTGATATTAAAGCTTCGCAATGAAAACTGGATTGGCAAGCACGTGCATATCCCTGTTGGAATCCGATTTTTGCAGTTACCTATAGTAATCATTCAAACTGCGTCAATGCTGTGTAAACGGTAATTGAAAATCGCCGATGTCAGAATATCATAAGAATTAACGAATGATATTTATAAGGCATATCATGCAAAGGCCAATGTAGAATAACGTAAACATAAAATGCAAGCAAACTACGTAAAGTTAGGGAAAAGAAAAAAGGCTTAGTAGCCTTTTTATTCTTTTCCACTCACGTTAAGAATTGCATGCATAGAAAAAGAAAGTGTTATTGGGAGAGAAATACCTTGAGAACCTGCGGATCCGTGGTGAGGGGAAAATGCAATGATATCATTAATTAAGACAGGAATAAGAATCATTCTTCAGGTTATGGTTCCGCTAACGTTGCTCTGGTGACCCCTAAATATTAAGTAGCAGTATGAAGAGTTCGGAATTGGAAGGCCATCTAAGAGTAGGTTAGTTCATCTAGTGATAGTTAGAAGGGAAACACAAAAAAGGTAACACAGAGACATCAATGAATTTAAAGATAGAGACATTAATAACTTTCAAAAGTATTTCATTTCAAAATTTGAACAATCTATGAAGTTTCTGCATAATTATTTCGATTATAGTAAGACATCGATATTTATTTTTTTACGAAACCACATAAAGTGTTCAATGTACACAATATATAAACTTTTCGCCGAGAAGAAAACATTTATTACGCGCCTAATATTACTAAGCCTCAGGAAGCGTACGTCGATGCAGCTGTAAACATTTACGACCAGTTTCAAATATCCCATGTGTTAAGTAGTAATAATGTATGCTCCTAGGCCTCCGTATCGTAGATACTGGTACTGATTGAGTGACTACATTAATTGCTAGACTTAAATATTTTTCTAAGATAAGTAAAATACGTAAGGAATCTAACTAATCTAAATTTAAGGTCCTCAAAATACACTTTCATTAATAGGTAATTGATAACCAAAGGCTTCTTTAGCTTATTTAAAGTTAAGGATTACATATATTTATTTAGGATTTATTCTCTTTCACCCTTACCCTTACTCTATTATAATGTAAGTAATTGTAGTAATATTATTTAACAATTAAACCGAGTTATGTTTATTGATATTATTTTTAAATACCTACGACTGTATTTTGGAATAATGCTCTAAGGACGATGTGATCAATTTTATAAGATCTTTTCTATTACTTTAGTAAACTCTAGCCAAAATAAGCGAATGTTGATTATAATTATCGGTGGTAATCACCATATATCACAAAGATTTGACTGTAATTAGTTTTTTTTAAACACCCAGTCAGTACACAGATCTTTAACTATATGAGATGATTGCGTATTGAAACCAGTCAGATAAAGATAGCTTACTTCCGTCTGATTTAACATTTATATAAACTTGGGAAAGAATAGGATCGTAATAAAATGTTACTTACAAGTTCTGATACGAGCGGTATAGATTTTCTTCGGGGTCGTATATCTGGCATGCTGTCGATGTTGCTATAGAATGGATTATCTCCGGGATGCCTACAAATATTTTGGAAATTCTGAATAGTTGTTTTAGAAAAATCTGATAGCTAAAATTATAATTAACAAAATAACTATTTTCGGTGACAAAAATAATATTCAGTAATAATATAAGAATAATAATTGTGTCTTACCCATTTCCACGACCGCCTTGCTCATTGAATCCTCCGGAGCCATTCTAAAAAAAAAAAAAACCTATTAAAATTAACTACAAAAATAAAATAAAAAGCTAACATTTATTTTCTAAAAACCATATCAACAGTACATAACAATATATTTTCTAAACCAAATTTTAATGAGCTTTTTAAAATTATTTATAATTCTTTTTTAAACTGATGTAGATAATACTCATTATAAAGCTCATAAAATTTTGGTTTTAATAATGCAACAATTTTATTATTAAAATAGAATGGAGAATTAATAATTAACAACATATTGCACGCATATAGCAATTAACAATAATTAATGTTTGGGCAAGTTTCAATACATTTGAATATTGTATTCGGTATAATATCAGATACGTGGGCTGTGTAAGGCTGTTGATTCATGATAAACTGAACAAGTTTTACCTAGCAATTAATATTAAACTTATAACATTTATAGCCGAGATTATAGATAAACTAGAACACGAAAACTATCGAATACATTATGAAGTATGAATCCAGTTGTAATCTGCTCGAGCCCGATAAATAAACAGCATATAAATTCGTAATTTAACTTCAAACACACTAAAATAATATAGCAAAGCATAATATAGCAGAAAAACTATTGAGTTTGCGTGAAATATTTTACCTATAATCATTTTTACCTGCCTATAATTATTTTTTATTAGCGAAATAATAAATTGCCCATCATACATTAATTTCCTCTACATAATTTGCCATCTAAAAATCTTCCGCTAAATATTTTAATATATACGTAAGTGCCAGCTATCTTTTTTATGTGTATCTATAACAATCTAAGCCGTGTGTTCTCTAGTACATATCTTAATGAATATGAATTTATCGCAATGAGGTATGTTTGTATGTACATAATAATGTGTGAGACGTTTCAAAATATGTTAATCTACACTAGTAACCAGCTGTCTACTAAAGTTTATGCATTACAAAAAAACAGTAATAATATCAGTTTTAGATTTTACATAATCCATCGCGTCAAGTTTTAAAAAATAAATAAATTATATCAGGCACAAATTAGGCGTTTGAAATTCTCTGTGTGACATGTGCCTTTATAAAAATTATCAATTCTTTGAATTTATGATATGACAATATGATATGATATGAGTATGACTGACTTTTGTACGTTAATGTTCTTATGTTCCCAAAGCCTATTTCTATGAAAGATATGAATTGATGAAATGATTAAGATTACCTAAGTAGTGCCCAATGTCTCTGCTAAGATTATTATGAAATCATAACACAGATTTATCAATAACTATATTATAATACTGCTCATTAATGGTATTTAAAGTAGGAGTATTACAAGGGTATAAATATTATCAAGCAAGTAAAACGTCATTATAAATTGTATAATATAATTTTGTTTGAATATTCTTAGGCTTTGTAAAAATCTCATATACATACACATATTAGAAAGTTCTTATTTCCTATTGCGCGGAATATTTCTAGTTATTGCCTCTAAAAATGGAAATCGCGTCAATAGTAATTAATTAAATATAGTTATATAGTATTGTTCATATGAGCACCCTATTCTACGTTCAGAGTAAATCTGTAGCAGTATTAAGAATGCCTTTGGTTGCAATATGGTAAGAATTCACAACCATAGTATCATAGTAGTTAACGAAGTGTAGATTTATGATGTCAGGCAGTATTTGCAAATGTGAATCTGTTACTCTTATTACCTTAACTCCTTAAAACAAAACTGCAACAAATTCTTCTACTATCGCTTTAAAACTAACGTCATAATTCATAATTATGTCTTTGCAAGTTTTTAAAATGGACGACTATAACAACGATTACACATCCTAAAACTAATCTTTAATAATATGGGTAATAAACTTGAGTATTTATGTTTTGTTATGCAATAAATTGTAAAGCTGGATATATAACGTCTGCAGAGTTTATTGAGAAATATCAGTCTAACTATAGGTTTCCTTTCAAAATATTATGAAAGTTATCGGTAGAAATATTATACTCTCAGTTTCCTATAATTTAACTCTTAACTCTAATTTCGTGAAATTTTTGCATAAGGTAACTTACACCTGCGCTAACTTTGTCTTTTTCTGTAGATGGTGTTGTAGCCGCCGGTGTCTCTGTTGTCTTTTCTTCCGCCTTCCTATCTTTAAGCGCCTTCAGCAGCTTCCACTTGCTTCCGACGGGAGCGTCTTGTTGAGGTGACGGCTCTTGAATAGAAGAGGGCTCTTGGTGTATTTGCGGCATGTCATAATCATCATCTAACTCATCACCACTCTGCACAGGACTATCGGGTCCAGAAGTTTCACCAGAGCCGGAATCTTCGTAAGATTTTTCGTCATCGAATTCTTTATCACTCTCCGTTTCAGCTGTTGATTCATCAATAACAGCAAAAGTAGTAATATCTTTCCAAGTTTCTTGAATAGGCGTTTCATCACACTTAGTTTTAATCGTCGCTGTTTTAAGCCTCAACTCTCTTAAAACGAAAGACATTTTTTCTTTTAAATTTTCATCGGGTTCATCTAACATTTCTTCTTCTATTTCGGGTTCCTCGGGTAACGTTTTTTGCCTTTCTGCTTCTATTTGAGACTGATGTTCCATTTCCTCTAGTTTTCTCAATTCATAGCAATACCATTCATCTTCAGAGTCTATACTGTCTTCGGTACTTTGTCGCCTTGATGATACTCGAGAACCGCTTCGCCAGGAATGAGTGCTTCTACTGTCATCATCATCATGCTTGTTTGGTATTTCTAGACTTTGTTGATGTCGAGGTTGAAATTTATTTGAAATAACACGAGTACTTTGAATAGAAGGACTTCTTTCTGGATAGGCTAAAGTTTCTCCGGTGACAGTTGTACTAATAATTTCAGGTGTACTTGGCTTGCGAATTCGTTTTTCATTATGAATAACAAACTCTTCAGTGAGTTCTTCTTGTGGTTCTGGTTCTGACTTTGGAGGCGATATATTATCCGCCATATGCTCGTCAGATACTGACGTTGATTTTCTAAGCCTGTATTTTCCCAAAGCTCTAGATACAGTAAATTCTTGAGAACTTCCACTGTATGATTTATTACTATCATTTAAACCCTCATCTGATACCGTAGTTTGTTTTTTGACATCTCCAATTGTAGCAAATAATGACGCAGGTGACTGATTATCTTCTTTTTCCTCGTCTTCAAACAAATCTACGTTAGATATATCAGTATCGATATCTAGTTTTTCCAGTTCAGAAATATTATCTTTATTCATTTGACTAACTCGTGCAAAGTGAAAATCAATGTCATCACTCTTGTCTCTTGGTATTTGATATTTTTCATTTTCTTCCAAGATACATTCTGTAACATCTTCATGGAAGTCGCGACCCTGCTGTTGTAGCTCTTGAATTATTTGTTGCTGCTCAATTATTTCTTGGTTATTGATTTTTCTCTGTTTAGGTTTATTTGGAACTTTAGGAAATAAATTATTTTCATGCGTGGAATCTGAAAACACACTATCACTGTCCTCTGATTGAGCACTTGATCTGCCACCAGACCATTCCGTTTCCGAAGTTTCGGGGTCAGAAAGAGACTGGTGACTAGCTTGATGTTTTCTTCGTGCTTTTTGTAATAATCCTGACATAGATGCCACTAAGTGATATTTCTTTTTTCTTCTCTGAGCAGAAAGTATTCGTTCTTTTAAAGATTTTTCTTGCTGTGGCTGTTCCACATTATCTACTCCAGATGGCAAAGAATGGGATCTATGTTTCTTAGGTAAGTGTAAATCAGGTAACCAGTGACTCATAGATGACATTGCCGACTTCAGCGAAGAGGTTCTTTTAGGCTTTTTTAGTTGTTTGTCCTGGGATTTTCCTCTAAGATTACTTGAAATAGATAAATAACCAGACTCAGAAACAAGTATGCCACTGGATTCAGTGTACTGGTCTTTTCTCATTTTTGTATGATCTGGGGCTGCTTGTTTTTCAAATCCTTCATTTTCATACATAATGTTACCGTTACGTTGATCATATTGTTGTTGCTTAAAATATTCTTGTTGCAATTGATTTTGAAACTGTTTTCTTTCTGATATATTTAGCGAATGGGATTTTAAGCTTGAAGTTTCCATTGAGCTACTTGGTGATCTACTTCCTCCTTGCCATGATACTTGATCTTCTAATGAGGCTCGTTTTGGTGAATCATACCTGGTAGACGTGGGATAGTAAGACAGGGCATCTGTAAGATTACTAGGTGGGTATCCACCACGGCTAGTTCCTTTATACCCATTTTGATAAAAGTGGGGATCATTTGCTCCCATTGTATTCGCTCTGGTCATTGATCTTTTACTAGTATTGGCCACGGACATAACAACAGTCTGTGCATGATAACTTGGTTCTGGCGGATAAGAATCTATTGCAGGTCTTGCAACCGATTCGACAATTTCATTTCTATCTAATAATTCGGAAAAACTCTTATCTTCGGATAACATACCTCGAGGCGTACTGTACACAGTGGTAAATATTGGTTGCCTATTTCCTGCTACCGAATATATTGACGGAGCTTCGTTTCCGTAATAATATTCAGCCATACTACTTACTTGACTGGTTTGGCTTGACATTGAGAATGACACATCGCTTTTTAAAAAAGGGTTATCGACTTTTCCTTGTAATTGTGACAATTCTCTTGAGATTGAAACATCTTTAGACATTTGTTCTGGTTTTCTTATGGAGTAATCACTTTTTACATTTTTTGCCTCATAGGCATAGGAATCTACTAAAGTTTCCATGTATGGCTTAGAGTCAATCTCATATGACATTCTTTGGACTGACTGTGGAGAAGATATTCTCATTTTATGAGAATCATGACCAGCATGAGTAACGCGTCCTGTTTTTGGAGAGCCAGGACTTTTTTCTAGACTCGACCAGCCACTCATTGAAGACAGTCCTGAATCAGATTTAGCGGCTACTATATTCGTTGTATCTCTTTTGACGTGCTTAGGCGATGTTTTGGGAGACTTTGGTGATCTTGGACTTAACCGTAAAGTATCTGCAGGTACAGTAGAAAGCATTGATGGGTGACCAGGCAATACCCCTTCATTGTTATTTTCTATTGAAGAAAATAAATTCGTCCCATTGGGAGGAGCTGGAGGCGGTGGGCTAGGTGATTTATGTAATCTATTTTCCTCGTAACTTAAATCATGACGACTATCTGTTGCTCCATTATAAATATCATGAACGTTTAAAGGAGAATTTTGATCTATATTAGGTTTATATACATCGCCGTGTTGTTGTGATCCTTTACTTGTATAGTAGGTTGGTCTGGAACTTTCAACCATTTGGTATGAAGGACTGTACTCAAACCTTTCTCTTGATAATGCACTTGGAGATTTATTAGCCTTTGCTGCATTGATTTCAGCATTGGCGACCGCTGAACTATATGCCAAGCGTCCAGTTACCGTTGTATACGGTTCTGTCGTAGTACGTTCGGGTACAAATTTTCGTCGAGGTGAAAGAGTTGGTGGCAAATAATCTGTTGTTCTGTCAGGCATGCTACTATCATTTAATGAAAGTCTTGATGGCGACTTTTCTCTATTGATTGATTCTTTAGGCATTGTTAAAATAAAGTCGTCAAAACTTTTCATCATGTCATTTATAGCCCAGTTTTCTCCACCTGAATAGACACTTTTTAATTGTTCATTTATAATATTACCATCTTCAACAAGTGTCTTAGCTTCTATGTCTCTGTCGTGTTTTGATGTTATTTTTGTTTCAGGGCTAAGAATTCTAGTTTTCAAGTCTTTTAACTCTCTCGAATCTTTGTGTAATTGGGTTGTCAACCTATCTAATTCATGTAATTTATCTACTGTGATTTGATCTATTGTACTTAATGTAGATAAATGCACCAAATCTCTTTCGCTAATACCGGGTCCGCCCTGTAGTCCACAATAATCTTTATAATCTGTTGCACTATAAATTTGCCTTACATTTGCTGGAATAATTTCAATTTCTGGTTCTTCTGGGGCTTCCCAGATCATGTCTAGTTGCGATGGTGGTCTTGACGTTTCATCACACACAAGATCGTCTCTATACGCTTGATTTAGACTTTTGTAGAAGGCTTCGTTAGACTCCATAACTTCTTCTTGGTCTAGCACACAAGTCCTCCCTATATCCAAGCCTTCTTCGATGCCGTCTTCAACTGTACCATTGCCTAATATTTCCCTAATCACTTCGAGTCGACTCATTGGATCTCTGGCGGAGACAGTACGACATGTGTAAAAGTCTAGTAATGTTGATATTACTCCTTGTTGGTCGGCTAGTAACGCCTCTAATCTTTCGAGTCGCTCCCACATTCTGACATATTCTTGACTGAGCAGGTCAAGCGCGCGCCAGGCGTACTTGAGTTCTGTCTCGAGGATATTAAGGCGCGTGCCGAGGCGTTCCATGTAGTCACTGATGATGTAGTCGCCGGAATAGGGGGGCAGGTCCGGCGGCAGGGCAAGGGAGCCGCAGTCGTCCATATCGACCTCTGCAGCCCCACTCCCGACGCCCTCGCTTTCCTCCATCCCGCCGCTTGAACCTGCCCCGGCATTGTCGTGAATATCGCGCATCATCTTCTAATCGGATAGTGGGTTGCACATAACATTTTTCACTATGAGTCATCCCATATCGTTTTACAGTAAACACTTCGCACACGAAACGGTTCTTTTTTCAAATTCACTAAAGTCATTTTACCACTATAGTTTGTCAACACATTATTGTTTATTTTTTAAGTTCACTTTTACAACTATTATATTCTCTTTCCACACTTTATATGTATACTTTGTACTTCGACGGAATAAAATTGATAGGTAATTTTACATCAAAAATATACTTTGAGTTACACTTATCACTTTACTGAAATAGATAAAACGTTAACATCTGTTTGGATAATGTGCACTAGTTTGTGCATAAATGATTATGCGCACACTAGTGTCGGGAATGTGTGAAGGAAGTACCTCAACGGAACAAATGAACTATAGTGTCGTAACGTAATCAAAGTGAGTTCTACTTTTGCAGGTTTACAAGAAGGTTATAATAGTTAATATGTTCCTGTGGGAGGCAGCTAAGCGGTTCGTATTGGATTCCACGTGAGCAGGCGCGCCTCAGAGGTGGAAGGCGTCCCCCGGTTGGGAAGGAAATGGGATAAAGGGTAGGAAATGAACCGGGCTCCGCCACCGCTTCGCTTAAATCGACTAAGGACAAAGGAAACCATAGTGTGGCAATTTAACAAGTAGTAAACAAAATCCGTACTGTGACATCTGTTTAGAAAACCTAAACACACAACTCCGTTCCAGAGAGCTATGCGCAAACAACACTGGATATTTTTGTGTTTGACCTTTGCTTTATGAGAATGTTTATTGTTTAGTGTCATTATTATAGTTTAGACGTGAACTTACGAAACACCGATTCTCAGAATTTAACTTTTAAAATAATTTTAAATAAAATTTTGTTTATTTAGTTTACCTGTAAAACTGTCACCCTAATAGTCAAGTTCGTGTTCAATTTTTGTTCCTGAAATATAGCAAATAGAGGCACCAAAGACGCAACAAGGAGCGCACAAACGCGGCCGGTACGAGCCGGGAATGTCTTTGACGGGCAGAAATGTTTCGGCGTTCACGCAATATAAATACGTCGTGGACGTAGCTGTCTTAAGCGTTACGTATACAGTACGAGGTTCGTGATAAAACTATAGGAACGGGAAAAATAATTATTAATATTAAATGTGAGGAAGAAGACCAATTTTGTTTAAATATTTCGTTTTAAATACAAAAATACTTAACACTGATCTCATTGATACTAAGTGTATCACATCTGGGTTTTAGAATCTACTGTACTTAAAAACTTTGATATCTAATGATTTTTTTAAAGTAATTTAGCTCGCATTTTGTATGTATAAATTTAATTAGAATTGATTATTAATCCTGTAATACCTTACTGACATGTGCACTAAAAATTTGTCTTGAACAAGACAATACTTTTTTATGTTTGGTTTGGGATCTGTCAGTTACAGTTCCATTTTTATGAGATGCCATAATTGATTTTCCGATTATAAAGACATTCAATTCTACTTGTATACCGAAGAAAAGTCATTTAGGATTACTCGAGTTGTCGCAAAAACCTACCGTTAAGCTGCCGAGTTTATCGAAAACCGATACGAAGGCCGGGCCCCGGCGAGGAATCATAACATTCGCCTCTCTCGATAAGACGTTATTGTTTATCGGATGTCTAGATATCACGTCCTCAATGTTTTCGCATAATATAACTACAGAACTACAGGCAGAGGTGAACCTTTAATAGGGTTGGCGAAACAGAGTATCTAACTCTTTGGTCGTTGAGATAGAGCTTAGTCATTTTCGTTTTAGTAACCGCTACTAGCTTTTCCCATCATAAATGATGTTTTGTAAGCTTGACGACTGAAGTCTGTAATTTTCCATTAGAAACCTAACATCGGAATCCATCCATCCATTGGACCATGGCTCCACGTCCCGAGTAATATGAATGTGAAAGATTTATCGTATTTTTCAATCCTATATCCTAATGATAAATAATTGCAGTGATATCAAAGCTGTACGCCGGTTTCACATACTATTTCTATCACTGTTTAAGTGTATTTTCTTTTTTGTGACTCATTATTACTAAAACTTTGAAGATATCCATAAATATTTTAAAACATTTTTCGGAATAAAAAATGTGCTTTGTCAATCTTCAAAAGGAATATACTTTCTCAGCAACCCTGTATCATACCTTTTGCCGGGGTTGTTCTTCAAAACCCTTCGGCAATTGAAAAAACCCTTCTTAAGATTAAAATGGTTGAACAAGCAATCTTATTGTTTGAGGGGTCGTTACTAAAACCCAAAATGATTTGATAATGTTAGAGAAACAACGGATATTCCGGTAATTACGATGCTTTGTCTTGTTCCTTTTGAAATAATAGTTGAATTGGGAATATTAATTATGACATGATATTATTTAATTAATTAGCACGAAATACTTCAACTGAACATTTGTAACAAGTGACTATAATTATTTGTCAACCATTGTGTAAACGATTACGTAATTGGCTAGTCGCGCGTGCACCGGCGGCCGGGATTGGTTGTTAGCTCCACGAACACGTATCTCTAAAACGATGAGAGTCTCGTAAGATGCGCAAAGCGATCCCCTTTCTTTGCCCCAGCGTTCAATATCCATGCCAGGGATTGAAATACGGTAATAAATGCTGCAATGGTGCACTAAGCAATCATCTGCGGGGTAACCATGAACTCTTAAAACAATCTCAAATCTGTCAATTCTGTCAATTTCGTACGTCATTACATACAAAATTTGACAGACTTGACAAGATTTGAGATTGTTTTACAAGTTCATGGGGGGTCCCAGGCATTTGTTTCAGACTCACGACAGTAAACTAAATTAGTATACTGTAGGAATGGACCGTCAGACAAAACAGAGTTCATAGGAATTGAAACGGTTGGATTCTGGCCAAAATTCACTCAGAAACTTTGTTCGACACTAATTGGATTTGTAGCCTGCAGTCCATAGGAAAGTATTAAAGAAATTTTCTCAATGAACGGTCGTGAAGTTAAACATGCTGCTGGGCGGAACGGGCGATTGAGGTTTTATTAAAATACCAGTAAAAGAACTGTTGCTTTTAAATTGAAATAAGGTTACTTATCTCTTAAATTAACTGTGTCTTGCAGTTTTATTTGGGCTGTGTGAAAAAAGTTAAACAATGACACTTTTATAGGTTCTTTGATCCGAATAATTACCAGAAAAAAACAATTAAATACACAATAAAACTCGCAAACTACAAATGCTGAAACTTAGTGTAAGTGTTTATTTAAGGTTATTTAATATTAGGTGTATTTCAAGACTCAGTCTTACACTATGAGTAATTGTGTTTTACTTTAATACATTATCGATAAAACTACATAAGCATGAAATGATACTGCAGATACCTAATGGTAGTAGATTTCTGTATAAGAGTATGAATACGAGTAGAGTGGATTACATCAGCGCCCTTATTGTATAAGATTGGCCACACGATCATTCATATTAGGACTAGACCATTAATGATAGGATATCCAATAGCATTTCTGAAAGTATAGAAACTACATATCTTACAGCAGCGTTTCAATAGATCAATTTTTATAGACCAAACAACACAATACACATATGAGTTAATTAATGTAAAATTTAGCATATACGTTTGTTTCTTAAGGTAGACTTTCGAAGCAAGCGTCTATAGCGTCAGAGGCGCCCTGGGCCATAACCATGAGCTCTTAAAACAATCTCAAAGTTGTCAAATCTGTCAATTTAGGTACGTCATTTCATACAAAAATTGACAGAAATGATAATGTTTGACAGATTTGTGATTGTTTTAACAGTTCATGGTTAGGGCCCTGGTCTATGACGCCGCGACAGAGCGACAGATAGGGAACATCATTCGAGCGCAGCGACACTAACGCGGCGTCAGTACCGCTGTACACAGACACTGCGTCTGTGACGCTTGGCTCAAAAGTCTACCTTTAATCATGCGGAAACGGCTAACGGCTCAACGGAATTAGCTCAGCAAACATTTAATTAAATTGATATTACCTACATGTACAGCATATTTTTATCATTTAAGTATTTGAGTTTTTTTAATAATGATGATTATTTCTTTTTTTTGCTTAATTTTGAAGACTGAATGCCGCGAGCAGAAGCTAGTAGGTAATGAAACTTGAAATACGAAGCGAAGCCGACTCTTAACAGGTATATGTCCTTCATTCGCTTGCTATGTTTTACTCTATACTCTTTACGGATAAATGACAAACAAAAACTGGCTTACTGCGTGTCGTGCCACGCGCAGTATAGGGTTCCGTAGTTGCCCGTCGTTACCCCAATATATTTTAGCAAGCAATTACTTCATTTAAGTCACTTTTAATGATTTTCTCTAAGGAAAATTTTACGAATAAGTTCAACGACTATTACTTTCAAACTAACTGGTTTTTCCATGAAAGTTCATAAAAAGCACTATTATCATGAATTTTTCAGATTTCCAAGCCAATAGTTTAGCTTTTAGATTGGGGGGGGACGTCCTAATCGAGCTAAAATGGGCACTTTAACGTTTAACATATCGCAAACGGATCGGATTAATCGTAAAATTGTCTTAGCAGCCCATAAGTCATTTTAAAGGACCTATTCAACGATACGCCACACGATGGGATAGACAATGAAAAAAAAAACATACCCACGTTACATGTATGGGAACTACCCTAAAAAAATATTTTCAAAATTGTATTCTACCGTTTTGTCAGCGTGATTCCACCAAATTACAACTCTCTAGGGTCAACAGTCTCCAAGCAAAATCTCGGACGGACAGACAGACAGACAAACAGACAGACATGACATGACGAAACTGTAAGGGTTCCTTGTATGGAGTACGGAACCCTAAAAAGGTATACCCGACCATGAAACTACCGTTTGAACGATCGCAAGAGCAATCTCCAACGCTATGCATTAACGGCACATAAATCCCGCGTCCTTACGTCTCTCACAATTTATGAGGTTCGCGCGCCATTAATTCGTCCATGGATACTGAAGCCGCAGTAATAGAAGTGAATGAAACACCAACCAGGTTATAGTAATCTAAACTAAAGATACATTTCATATAGGTACTCATTGATATTATATCAACGTAAGTAAAAGATGTGAAAAATATCATTCTGCGATTTATCAAAATTTGACTCATTAGTTAAAAAGGTTACTCAGCTATAATGTTTTTATGATTAAAAATTGTTTCAAATCATTAAGTCTTACATAACTATTAAGCATTCCTTGCTAGATCAAGTTTAATTTTGCACTGCCATTGAGTGAAATGTTTCACCGACTCTGACCAACGTTGGCCAAAGTTTGCTCAAATGTTGGCTGCAGAAAAATGAACAAGAAATTATTATGAAAAGGTTGCATCTGTTGGCAATTGTTCAAATGTCGGCGCAGATGGTTCTAGCCGGAGGACCGTTTCGTAATCATGATAATAATGGGGCGGTTTTTGTCACTTACGAATACAAAGCACGATTTTCTTAAATTGGTGTGTGTGGATTATACTTGGATATTAAATAACCAATGTAAATAACGTTACTTTGTTATGCGAATGTAGAGTGTGTTAAAAACTTAACGAAAAAAAAAACAAGTAGCGGAGAGAGACAAGGACACACCAAAAACTGTGGAGAGAGAAAGTAAGAGAATAAGCGTAGGCTTAGCATTTTAATTTTACCTATTTGTCTTGCTCCAAACAATTGACACAAAGAGAGAAACGCGGCGAATGGTCGGCTGAAACTACGCATTTAAATGTTGTTACAACCTCAAAGAGAAAGAATTAATTATTCTTGTTCTAGTTTTATTCTGCTCCGCAACAGAAATAATTAACACTGAGCGCGCGCGTGTGGTTTTCCTCCTGTTATAAAACAAATGCTAATAGAATTCACGATGTTTGTGTCCGTTACTTAATCACTCATCAGTAGCTGAGTGTAAGCATTCGCCAAATAAAACTCTATTGGCATGATGGCATCTCAAAATAACGAATAACCCTATTGTGTGATACGGTACCAGATAACAATTTCTCTTGCTGGTCTCCTATCACATCTAAATGGCAGACAATTTACAAAAGTTTGAGTGGTAATCAAATCGCCTTTATGCTCAAGACTTATATCTTGTGATCTAGATATTTTAGCATAGTTAAGTTGAAGACGACCAAGCTTACAATACTCGTACAGTAATAAATAGAAATAGCTATCTTCCAGAACTTATAATTGATTCGTTAAACGAAAGTTTTAATTGAAACCTGTTCGAGAGCAGACCTAATGAAATCGGGAAGTTTCCCAAAACAACTAGAGTTAGATATCCGTACAATTTATTAAAAGCCTTTGAGCTAAAGTTATATCATATCCGAGTTATAAAAATATCTATTTCGGAAATGTGAAAATCTGTAAAAGTTTAAATCCGTTTAATATTTTACTCTTACCATCCACCATCAACCACTTGGAGTGGCAAAATATTCCTTAAAATAATGCGAATCCTCACAAAGTTACGTGAAAAATTGATAGCTTCACACAAATACTATAATATTTTTATCTTTCCACACAATGTTACACCCATGTAAAAGTCCAATTGCCGCGTAATGTCAAAAATGTTAACACTGTTTGTCTTGGAAATATTTGAGCACGGATGTACAGAAATCGCGCCGTGTCACGTCCATTTCATTCAGCGAAATCGTTTTTCACACCCAGTTTTTTTGCCAGAAAATATTTTTGTGTCGTCACTCTGATTGAGCAACGTGGCCTGCAAAGCCTATTTCCAAAACGGTTTTCAAATATAAAACGGAATATTTTATACCCTAAATGTGTTACAGTTAGGGGATTCGATCAATTCAGTGCTTTTAACACTAACACATGGTCCAAAAATAAGGATTGTATAGTTCGTTTAAAAACATTAATTTAGTTGTAAAATAATGAGAAAAAAGGGTCATATAAGAATCTCATAGAGTAGAACAAAGTGATTGTAAATTGTTTCTCACACACAAAGTGAAATGAATCAGAGATTGGCATTTCTTTTAACAACAAACACAAAAATATAGTTGATTACTACAGCTCTTGTTAAGAGTAAAACCGTCTACGTCTAAATGTGACCTTTAGTAGGTCATTGAACTATCTAGTATTGTAGTGTAATCGTATTCGTCAGAGAAAGCCGAATATATTCGTTGCGTTGTATTTGCTTGCGTGTGCCGTTTCACTATTTATTTCGCGGTGTCGATTACATCCTTAGCTCACACATCACGTTTAGCCTATCACGTACTGAATTCACGGCCTAGTTTTCCTCACGGCTTTGGTTATCTTCGTAAATATTTTCATAAAGAGCTTTTGCTTTTGTAGTTTAGTGTCATTAAAAAAACATACAACAATTTTGTACTGTAATACTCGTAAAGATGCTTGTTTCATACCGAAATAGATTATTTTGTTAATTTTAATTTTCATGTAAGATAAAACAACACAATTTGGAACGGATTTGTTTTAAATTATCTTTGGAAACTAGAGATTATGCATTCTGATCCGAAGCTGTCTGCGTTTTGCGAGCGCAGTTCACCCGTGCCCGTGTGACGTCTGTCATACACATCATAATGGAGTCGTAAAGAAACCGTGCGTATCAACGGTAGAGTGAAAATTTCGGCAACCAACAAAGCATCTGCCTGCAGATCAAAAGTGTGTCTAATGAAGATTCAGGGGTTAACTAGCGGCCTAGCGAAGACAATATGAAATAAGATCTGAGAAAATAACAGAGCTAGTATAGAACCTTACCCCGGGCACGGCAAAGCGCGCGGCGCGGCACTGAGGAGAAAAGGTATGTCCAGCTCTAGTTTTCCAAATAGGACTTGTCACCAATGCTCAATGGACTCATACCTCTGACAATGTTGTTTCCAATGTAAAATGTCTTATAATTTTAAAAAATGCGCAATTGGAAAATATATTTTCCCTATTCATGGCAAAATCTAAATTGAATTTATTAAGCCTGATTGTTTGGTTTCAGAATAATTTGAACTACTGAATACTCGTATTTCACATTTTAATAAAAAAATAATGTTGTTAAATAGATTTACTGATAAATAAGTGAAATCTATTTGTGGAGATAGTTATTATAACAATTTAATACTAAATGAAAACAAAACATGAAAAGGTTGAAACATGTAAAACGTTTTACATTTCGTAGAGTGGTTTTAATTTTTTTAACTGGCATGTCATGTTTTAAGTGCTCTACCATACCACGTCACAGCGGAATAAATGAAATAAAAACATATTTAGGTCACATCTGTAGATTTCACAAAAATATCAGTGTTTCATAAATTTTACGGATCAGTTAAAACCAGGCAAATAATTCGTATTAAGGGTAAAACAAATTATATATATAAAATATTTAGCTTAGTTACCCTTAAATAACTATCCGAATTCAGACGGATATCGCTTGTATAGTTTTGTGAATCCAAAGAAATAAATACAGAAAATGTAGTTATCTAACTATAAAATATAAAAGCCTACCCCCGTCGCGCTGTCAAATTCATTTCGGTTCGATCCCGATAGACCTTTATTCCGCTGACGTTTTCTCAGCTGACCCTGTTCTAGTGTCAACAGTTCCCGGGAATCGACAAATTAGGCTGCGTATTATTGACTGTGTAAACGGTACGCGAGAATCTAAAAAACATACGCAGAAAAAAACGTTCACGTGTCATGACGGGGACGAAGAAATTATGTGGGATTTCGAAATGAAGGAAGAACAGTTGTATGTCATACGGACAAGTTCTTTATTTCTGTATTAACTATAGTCCGTGATTTTGAACATCTTTCATTCAATCAAGAACCTTCACCGGCTTGCTCACAATGAATTTGAATTTTATCTTAATTTGATAAATGGTTCAGGAAAATACACGGGTCACACACAAACAAAACATTATATATACATATATGATGACCGTCTGGTTCGCGCTCCGGACTACAATGCCTGGCGGTTGCGGGTTCGAATCCCGCGAATTTGGGGCAAATGTTAGTGTGATGACATTTGCACCTAAGTCATGGATGTTATATACGTATTTAAGTATGTTTATCCGTTATCTAGTCGCTATAGCACAAGCTTTGCTTAGTTTGGGGCTAGATAATTGGTGTGATTGTGGAAACAATTTATAATTTATTCATTTATATTTCGCGTGTATGTAGGTAGAATAACGTTTGATTGTAAGCAAGCATAATATTAACACTTGAAAAACATCAACCGCCTCAGGTGGGAGTTGGGACCCGAACCCACGACCATCGCATACCGGGCGAGTGGTTTCCAACCGAGACGTTAGTTGTCCTGAAGTAATCTTTGAAGTATTTCTCGCTATCGAAACCAGCGTATAGCGTGCGGCGGTAGATTTTTTTTCAAGTATTATATATCTTTAGTAAACCTTGCATGTTATAGCTCAAACCAAAATTTAAATTGTGAGCAAGCAGTCCAGAAAAAAGATATTCAATGATTATAAACAGTCAAGGTCAAAAGAACGTTTACAATTTTTAAGGGTGTTGTAGATTGTAGACCAAAACAATTTTAGGACATCACTGCATCAATGACGATTGATTAATTATGTATCGAAATATTTCAATAAGGACAGCAGGTATTGGTAAAATATCCTTCGATACCGAAATAAAATCAACAAAACAAACAAAAAATAAACAAAATTCGTAAAGGTTAAGACGTTATGAAATGGAACATAGAATAGTTTATGAAGTAAGTCAAATAAGCGACCGGTAATAACCCATATCCATAACTAAATGTTGACACTGTGCTGAACTTTGGTATTACAACACGAAACTTGGTGAGTTAACACGCAACCGTATGTGACCTAATAACTGACTGTGAAAATTGTGAAATACAATATTCGACCAGAAACGATTATCTTAGATTATCACAACGAGGAAATTAAGCGAGGAAACGCTGCCTTGCTTCCTTGCCTCACGAACACGGTTTTATTTTTGCGTAGATATTTATTCACTATTTAGATTTAGGTTAAGTTAGATTAATTTACAGTATTATTGATTTTCGTTTGTATTATTGTATTCATTTAATTCCTATAGGTAAAACATATACGAAAAGAAACATCTTTCACATCCTATTGCAAAATTAATGCTCACGGTCTGTTTTGCTAACAAATGTACTAGCAAACTTTGCAGCGTTAAGCTGATGACTGTACGTTAGAAGTTATGACAAAATAAGATGAAATTTCTAAGGCAGGAAAATAATACTCATATTTTTTCAGTTGGGTTAGGCAAAATGAGACATTATATCTGAGATAGTCTTAGGCAGCTATAGGCCTAGCTATATTTTATCACGGTTAGAATTTTAATTTAATCTAGCCAGATAAGTGATGGAGTCTAAGGTTACGATTACGGTACGCTTTGGTACTCAGTCAATACCTAATATTGTGTTCTTGTACAGAACACAGATTCGTCTTGTTCATATGGTTCGTTCTAATTTGATTTTGTCTTTGAACATCACCTGTTTAATAATACTTTTACGTAGTACAATTCTTACTCTGAGATAATACTCTCTTTTTATCATCGAAACAACTTTCAACCAATGTTAATCTAAGAATTATAGATGTTAAAATATTGTCTAATTTGATATTTCTCGATAATAGTAACATATATTTTAAGTTGGCAGACTTAAAGTTGATATTTTTTTATAATAAAGGAAATAGTTATTTAGAGATTAAATTAGATTACCGAAGCGATGTTTCTAAATTTATGAGCAAGTAAAAAGCATTGTAACTATTCAAGCCATTCAAATGTTTCATCTCAGTCACAAAAAACTGTACGACGAAAGATGAATTTAATGCTAAAATACAAAAAAGGTCGGACCCTTAGAAACACAAAACAGGCCCAAAAGAACCTCTGGGTGTGCGATAGGGCAGGCAATAAGATAAATGAGGATCGCACAAACAAGATTTCATTACTTTTAAAATGCTCCGAGCCGAGACAAATCCGGCAACTTTGATGTTACAGATTTCACTCTGTGAATTTTTTACCCCTACTTGGTTATTTAATTTTATCTTCAAGATCAGCAGGGTTGCGATTAATCAATTTTGTTATTTTCAACGTTGAATTACGACCACAAATGTCATTTGGACTTTTCTCACAAAATTACTTTTTTCAGGGACCCTAAGCGTAAGCATATTATTATACTTTGCATTGAAATAAATTAAAAGACAAACCTAATCAAAGCAATAAAACAAAATTTTGAAATGCGTCGTAAGAAAGCTGCACTAGTACCTATAGTACTCTAACTTTGTGGACGCAATTGACAAAGCAAATTATAAACCACTGCATAAACTGCAATAAGATTATATAGAGTGCGCGTTATATGCATAAAGTTTCACTTCACATAATGATCACACTACGTTCAAAGTGAGAGTGAGGTAAAACTAAAGTCTGACAACATTTTAAGAAAAGTAAGGAAACCAAATGTACGTCTTACAATCTTCAATACAGCTAATATCACCAGAAGTGCTCTCCGGGGGCAGCTTCGTCTAGTTATTTACATTATTGATCGTCTAACGTGCAGCTCCTAATAGCATGCCGCCAAGTTTAGCACCTCTGGCCGATTTATTATCGTCTGATCGTGTTCGGTTGCTGCACTGAAAGCATATTTGGTAGAGGTGAGCTAACCCAACAAAGCACCACTTGATTTATTTGAGGTAAAACATGACTGTTCAGTCATATTTAAGGAAATATTCCATGAAATTGAATAACTTTTTCTAAGAAACTTGTGTCGAAATATGAAAAATATTTTTGGTTCTTTATAAACAGCCGGTCAAGTATAAGATTCAGTATTGTATATAACACTACGATAGAATTCTAAATCTCTCTCTCTCTCCGTCATCCATTAAATAATCCATGAAACTTGACAAATTAAAAACAGTATACAAGTATGTAACAGCAAGTGCTTTTTTGTTAGCGTAGCGTTCAAAACAACACTGTGATAACACTACAAATTTATAGGAAACATTTGAATTAAGAATCACTGTTAGAAAAATATCTAGCTGTTTTTTCACTGTGCTATACTGTGAGTGCAAATGCCATTAGTCCGACATTAAAGGCCTTAGGTACTCTGGTCGTTTCGGTCATGAAAATTAGCATTAGATATACAAGTACACGGTGTAATTAGATTTACATTTTGTATTACTTATACCAGTTAGTATCAGTATTAAGCTAACCTTAAATTGTTAAATAATTGCGGCACAATTAATTAGAGCCATTTTTGTCTAAATTGTAATTCGTTTTTTCTTCTTTCTGAGGCAGTACTTACAAGGGAACCACGAAATGAGTGACTTTAGTTTTAAATCCTGCAAGGCGTATAATTAATTATCTCCTACCTGAGCTATGGATTCCCTAGTTTCATCCTCCGTTGTAAACACAACCTCTACTCTTAGGGATTGTCTTCATGTTCCTTATATTAATTTGCGCTCAATAATTTAATACCTTCTGACCGAGGTTATCACCGCAGTTAATAGACAGTATATTTTAATTTCAATCTGACTTCGTCCCGGTGTTTTTTTAAAGTTGCATTAAAATCGAAAATATACTTTCTAAAAGAATAAAACACAAAACCAACTAATGGGTATACCAGATAAATATTCAAAATAATCTAGAGAATGATAAAATGGAACAAAATGTAAATCCTCCTTTATTCGCATTGCTATTTTTAAAAACTTCGTTTCGATTATTTAAATAGAAACTAGTTTAAATCTGGACCGATTAGCTGTTAGCTGAATCCTTTAAAAATAACTTGGAAAACTTAACCCAGCTTAATCTATTTGCATCACCAGTCTTTTGTGGTTGCTAATTCATGGAGCTACATGCGACTTACGCGGCATTAATTCATTTAAGAAGGCAACTGGTCTGCCAGTGCCTCTTTACTGCGACAGTCTGGACAAGGCAATTTGTGCTTAATGAATAACATCAAAGGATACATATTCAATTGGTTCGTGCTCGGCATGGTTCGCAAAATTGAACGCCTTTTGTATCCTCAACAAGCCACTGTTTTCCGGGGTAGCAATTTCATAAATTAAACCCCTATGTGGCGGATACGTCAGCGCAATATCGTAAGGAGCCACGCGTTTATTGTGCCTACTATGTTTTGGAATTACGCTCTTGATGGTGCAGGTCACTCGTATTTTACATTAATGCTACCCTATATACCAATTATGGAGTTAACGGGGAACGCCGAGTCAGGCGAAATAGCAGCGTTGTAGAAACCTATATTAATGATAATAGGAGAAAAACATTGGAATCCTTATTTCTGTGTAATATAATTAAAGTAAGTAAAGTTTAAGTCAATATGGGCCTAATTAATCTTGCTAATATAATAAATGTAAAATTTGTATGTCTGAATGTTTGTTACTCAATCACGGTTAGTGCCTGGATAGAGTAAGCTGAAATTTGGAACATATCCAGCTAAGCACACTAGATATTTATTCATTCCTCTTTGGTTTAATTCTGAAGTCTGCGCAGACAGAGTTGCGGGCAGAAACTAGTTAATAAGAAATCACATTTACAGCCCTTCAAGAAATGGCGTCATTTCTGAGAGGTAAAAAAGCATTTAATTACTATGTGTCGAAACTAGCCGCAACAATCACTCAACTTGCACATAGATACCAAATAACAAAAGTGTTCATAAAATAATAAGTAAATCCTTAAGGAAACTCTTTGAACGAGTTCTAACGTGCAATTTGTTTTCCTAATTCAGTTGGATATTACCAAAGTTTGTGGGAATAGAGTGCGCTAGGGACACTTCCCAAACTGGGTTAAATTTCTCCCTTGGCCGCGAGAGGGCCAAATTTTTATCGGTTATTGTGGCCACTAACTTATATTACGTGTTAGCCGTCACGCAAATCAAGTTGTAAAATTCAAGTAGGTACGTGAGCACGCGAGCATTATCGCCGAAGATCATCGAGTATGCTAAGTTATGACGTTTTAACATGACGCTATAAATTATTTACCTTCTGAGACCCCGCCTTATTAAAAGCTCTTTAAACTTTAGACTTTGTTTAGTTTTTTCTATAGAGTTTGACGTAAAAACAACTGTGTCAACGTATTGTTTAAAGTTAGTAATTCATTATGTTATTGCATACATGTTTATAAATTACTCTTTAAAATTCCACTGCTGTGCTAAGGCATAGGGTAAAGTCTTTCCTAAAACTTTACTACAGATACTTTTTCATTGCCAATGAACCCCAATTCTACGACAGGTTAAACACATCCAGTTTGTAGTGTGCAGTGGCGGGCATTGGTTTTATTTCGAGGTAGGCAGTAGATATACTTACAGATGTGTTTTATTGATGAAAATCAGTGGTTTTAGTCAATAACACACATTTTTTATTTCGAGGTAGGCAATAGATGCTTACAAATGTGTATTATTGATGAAAATCTGTGGTTTTTATCAATAACACACATTTGTAAGTACCTACTGCCTACCTTATTTCATTTACCAGGTAGGTACTGCCTAATTGCCTATATGCACCGCACGCCACTGGTAGTGTGATGGTTTGTATGACGATTTATTAAAACCTGTCTAACTGAATGCATGCTTTTAATAAGTATAATTAAATATACGCACAGAAATGTCGCTTATTAAAGGATGGCGTTGAATAATTGAACGACAAATGCTTGTTTCATCAGCTTAACTGCATTCTACTATTACAATATTTTCATAACGGGTGTTTAGTTCAGGATTCTTTAGTTTTGATTTTACACGTAAAAGTAAAATAGGAAAAGTGTATCGCGCTTATTCTTGAAAAAATGATGACATTTTTCTAGTAAGTAATAAACTAATACATTTTTAAGACAACTAATACTATCATTCAGTATCAGACACCTTAATTGCATCCTACCAGAACCCAATAAAAACCGGGCAAGTAGGAGTCGGACTCGCGCACGAAGGGTTTCCGTACCATTATCCATAAAAACGGCAAAAAAATCACGTTTGTTGTTTGGGAGCCCCCATAAATATTTATTGTATTTGGTTTTTTAGTTATAGCGGCAACATAAATACATCATCTGTGAAAATTTCAACTCGCTAACTATCACAGTTCTTGAGATCCTGGTAACAGACGGACGGATATACAGACAGATAGACGGACAGCGGAGACTTAGTAATAGGGTCCTGTTTTACCCTTTGGGTACGGAACCCTAAAAACGATGTATATTAATTACTCAAATAATGCGGGCAAAAAAAATACGGATAAACTCGCATACGCTTTGTAAATTAAACGTTATTTACAGCTTACTTTTTAGGTAAAACAGAAGTAAACCCAATTACTCCAACTGCAGGGCAAAAGGCTTACCTCAACGAGATGACTGAGCTATATTATACTCTACCACGCGGACCCAGTGCGGTATAAAGGGGCGTTATAAAGTCAGTGACAACAGAACTATACTTAAAACATGTAATCAAACGAACAAAATCTCTTTGACTGCGCTATTTAAAAAAAGTGTAGTAAAAGGATCTTAACTTTGTTAACTTAAATAATAAATGCTCTTCGCGATAAACCGATTCTGTAACTCCGTTTTTCTTTGCAGGCTTTTCTGGTTGCACGCGACGAAAAAATATACCTAACGCAATTTTTCTTCAATGTCGGTCTATTTAGGTCAGTATTTCCTATTTTATTCCTCTCTCGATGCATTTTCGAGGCGCAATGTGAATGCACCAGATGCGCTCGTATATTTTAAGAGGAAATGGTCTAGTTTTAGTCTGTATAATTATACAGGGTGCGCCTTGAATTGAAAATTTCGAGTTAAGCTCGGAAGCGACAAGTTTTACAGTTGTGTCTAGGAAGGTTGAGTTAGTAACTGTCATAGGTACGCGTATTATTATTATACTATGATTCAAAATGTTAAATTGGTGCGTTTGTATTCGCGCCGATATCTAAATACAATCTTGCATCTATGTCTGTACAGATTTGAATGGACGGGCGTTAGAGATTTGGATTAATTTCGTTTTCTGTCTTTTATTTATTTATTTTGTAGTTTTTGTTTCAGGTTAAATTCGTTTATTTAAAGTATAATGTTTCATTTATATAAAATCGGTGTCTTTATATTTTTTGTTCATTTCTCTTGCTATGAACATAATTTACTTATTATAAAATACAAATTTTAAGTACAAAACGATAATATAATCGTTGTTTTTAACTTCTTAAATAATTTAACTGTAGCATTCTCTTTTAAATTCAAAGTTGCACCTTAAAAAACAATTTCAATTATTACCAGAATGCGCTGCGAAGAAACTTTCATAATGTAAATTGTTACAGCTAAGTTAAAACATTAAGTTATTTATCTTTTATGGTGCTGCAGAAGATTAAAGTTTTGTTTTAATTAAATATTACAACTTGTTTTCGATAAGGCCACAAGTTTGAACACAAAAACATGATTATAAATTACTTAGTTATTTGTTTTAATTAATTTCATAAACTGTTTTTGCATTTTACTACGTTACCAATATCGATGGAAGAACAGTCGCCTCGATACCCAAAAGACACGGTATTGATTCCCATCTAAGGTAATCGTCATCGTTCAGATAAAGCACTGTCCACTCCAGAACATAAGAAGACCATAGACCTTTTAGATTAGCCTATTGGAAGCGGCCTGCATCCAGCGGCTTTCCGCATCCTTTACCAGGTCGTCGGTCCACTTTGTGAGTGGACGTCCTACGCTGCCCCTCCATTTTAAGACTTAAGATGACCTCCGTAGCCGAGAGGCGAGCACGCCAGACTTTAAATGGCGCCACCATCTCTGAGGTTCCGAGTTCGATCCCCGGTCGGGTCAATGTATAAAACGAACTTTTCTATATTGGCTCGGGTCTGAGTGTTGTGATACCGTCGTTGTTTCTGATTTCTATAACACAAGTGCTTTAGCTACTTACCTTAGGATCAGAGCAATGTATGTGATGTTGTCCAATATTTATATTTAATATTTAAGGTCTGTTCCTCCGGCCGTCATTTTCAATATTTAGTTCTTTTTTTAATTGCTAGTTAAATAATATTCTCATGCATTATTAATTTATGAGCAAAATAGTTTTACACATTTTTTGCTTGCAATTCATTACAATGCCTCTTTAACATGACGAGGTCACGTAACACTTATTAGGTCAAGCCATTATTGCTATATATCATGTTATGCCGTTAATGTAAACAGGGGAAAGCCTCGTCGATGGTAAATATTTACAGGGTTCCCTTTCCTAACTTATTAAGGTATTATTTTGTAAGTATTACAGGGCATGCACAATCGGGTGTAATCTTATCGTGTGGACATTTTTATGATGGTGGTAAAAGAAAAAGTGTGTTTTTATAGTTTTGTAAATTTTGTAGGATGACAAAGTTTACTTTGTACATAAGCCCACTGACTGACACTTATATTGGTACTTACTGTGATTGGTGGATTGATTTTTATGGATTTTTCATATATCCCAGAGGAACTCTGAACCGGGATAAAAAGTATCCTATATGATAATCCAGTTCGTATTCTATATGTGTGTAAAATTTTATTCAAATCCATTCAGTCGTTTACGCGTGATAAAGTCACAAACATCTAAACATCCAAACATCCTCACAAACTTTCGCATTTTTAATATTAGTGGGATAATAAATGTATTATGTGCAGACACAATGGTTTGACACTCATACATATTACAGAAAACATTTTCTCTTTAAAAAAGTGAGTTCGTAAAGTTAAACTGGAAGTCAGGATTTTTAGCTTTTACTCTTCAAGTTTAATTTTACAAACAGACATTTTTTTTTACTTAAATTAGTGATATAACTTGCGTTACAATAAATTGTTGATTCTACTTATATAAAAATGATTCTTACGTATGTTTAATCTAAGATAACAGTCACCTAGATAGAGAATATAATGTTTTCGGGTAAACATGAAACAATATTGGATGAAATAGTCAAATAGCGTAACAGACACACAAATAGTGATATAGCTCGTTACGCTAGTAGCAGCCCTGTCAATTATCTCGTAAAAAATGCGAGATGTAGAAAAAAATCCACAAAATAAATTATCGCTGGAAAAAAGACTTCTATTTGATTCCGAATTTTGAATTCTAAGCCTCATTCCTCATCAAATGTCTCATTCTCGTTACCCCTCGGTAACGTTCGAGGCTTCCCTCGAAGAAAGGTTCTAGTGGATCCGTCGCAGGCATTGTGATGCAACCGGTTAATTCCGGTTTTTGCTACTAATGAGGTGCAGTCACGAAAGGCTTTAGGACGCAATTTTATTCGTATTGTGACATTGCTGTCGGCTACGCGCTAAAATGAAGCATTTATATACCGCTGTTAGATATGATGGTGTCAACTCTTAAGCTCGCGTCGCGCACACATTGTGTGCGCGGGCCATTTTGTTATATCAATTGTTGTCTTATTTTCCGAGCATACAGGCCGTAATTTTAATGAAGTGGAGGAGTAAACATAAATATAACTTTATTCTGTAAGGATGTTTTAATGGACTCAGTTTTTATTACGAGTTTTTACTACGAATTTAATAAGGAAAGTTTTAACTATTGTGGAGCCTGGTATACCGTTACCAGACTAGTCGAAGAAGATTTAGAGCAAAGCGGTCGCAAAAATAAATAGTTAAAAGGGCTTTTTTGAACACAAAAATATCGCGTACGATAGTATTTTGTAGCTAAGTGATCCTTTTGAGTAGCAATAAAAATGTAAAACGTATGAAAGCAGTATATAAAATCTCGTCCCTATTTTAGAAAGATAAAATGCCTTTACGAACCCCAAAAAATACTTCAATTATCAACAAACAAGAGTTTATATGACATTAAATCTTCTAGTTTTCATTCCATTTTCAATATTTTCACTGTAATAGATTTTTTATTTTTTGGAAGCAAGGAGAACAATTCCGTACATTATAAGTAGTATATCAAGGTCGATGTCAGATCTTCGCAATGTGGAATGCTTATCTAATAGAAGGCGGCTTGACTATTGCCAATAAAACTTGAGCCCTTAGGGTTCTGTATTCTTTGTCAGCAGTCAATGTATAATACAAAGCAAACACATTAGTGAATACACACAAAAAATAGGCGTGCATTACGTGAAGGGACAGTCAAAGTGATTAGTGGTTATCATCCCCTTTGTTAAAGTTAAGTATACAAATAATATTTATATTTTTATGGTTATTTACTTCGAAAGGTAAAAAAACACATAAACGATTATTTTGCTGCATGTCTGTCTATATAGACTCTTTTTTACCGGGAACGTGTAGAGAAATCTCAAGTCTGCACACCTTTGAAGCTGTGAAAAAATCATACTTCTAAGTTAACGTTATCAAAAGATACGGATGTTTAAGTCGCATTTTAGAGATACTTGAAAGGGAATCAAAACACTCCCCGTTAACCGCAAGAAATTTGTCAAGAAGCAATGGTAAAGAGACAAATAAAAAATCTGAAAACCGTGAATTCAAAAGGAGCAGTTCGTAAAATTCGAGGCTTGATCCGTCCAGGGGGGTTACCATAAGCTTTAAACTATCCACTCAAATTCCAGGCATTTCAGTGTCAGGACGAATAATTATTACATACCTAAAATTTTGTTATAGTTGTTGTCAACGTCATAGTTGAGATAATGCCTGTGCCCTGCAGTGTGACGTATAAAGGCATACTTTACTTTTATGCTTTACTACAATTTTGTACGGAACTCTCAGTGCATGAATCCGACTCACACTTGGTTGATTTTTTTCTGGTAATAAATCTGGTGGTTTTCCTTGATTTCAAGTCAATATAAACTTGACCTTTAAGAAACATGATATTATAGACAAATCAAGTATGCACTATTTAAGTAACTGAAACTCAATTCTCAGCCGCTGAACTCGGAAACTTTCTTACGTTATATCAAAAAGCGTTTGTTATATTACAAGAGAATTAAATTCTGAGTCTTGGAGTACCTCACCAATATTGAAGGAAATATTTCTGTGTGAAACGAACGCCTCACGCTTCAAGGGTTAATTCAATAAGCCGCGCTCAACGGGTCGACTGGAAGAATGCAGAAACAAGGCAGAATCGAGTTCTGAGTAATAAGAAATATTTCTTAGATAACTCTTTTATAGTTGGCCATTGCAGTTAGATGTAAATTAACAAGTGAAATACTATAAAACAATATTTGTATTTATTACATATTTTGCTTGGATAACGTTATTAATATTCTTAGTTATTAATACAATTTTAACTAGCAAACTTCCTTAATTAGCAATGATTTTATTCGCAATGTAACATTCCATGCAAATGACAAAAGTATGGAGATAGCTAGAAAGCTAAGTGGCTGCAAGGATAATATTTTAACGGCAAGGCAGGGCAATTAATAAAAGACCGCAAGAGGCGGGATCCGAACCCACGTCTCATTCGGATCCCGCCTGTTGCTGTCTTTTATTAATTGCCCAAAAAAAGGGCAATAAATAAAACCGTTTGAAACATTGTCAAACAGTGACAGACACTTTAGAACTTCAAATATTGCGCTGAAAAATTTACAAGTTAAATTAGCTCTACTAAAAAAACTGATGTTATTCTTTTGTTTTTCTTATTTGAAACAAATGGAAAGTGTTATAGTTAGAAATTCAAAGCAAGAAAGCACAATATTTAGTTTTTGTATTATTAGCCTTTTTACGGCTTGTATAATATAAGCCTAGAATAATATAAGTATTAATAAAGTCAGATCTACATAATATGATAGTTAAGATAATTTAATCTTGTCTAGACCTGAACAAGGGCGTAGCCTATAATCCGCTAGATGTCTCCATTTCGGTCATGGGGCATTAATTATCCTTGGTTTTGCAAATCGCCCATCAATCATCCCCCATCCTCTATCACCACCCATTACCCACTCTACTCCTTGAAATAATGCCGATTAGTGTCAATTTCGTTTCGCGAGGTTTTCTGCACAAGAGCTCCAAATTAGTTTGCAAGTTTTGATTGATTTCGCAAGATATTGCGCGTAACAAGCTTAAGTTTGAAAGAACTTAATATTCTTGAACATGATTTTAGTATCAAGTAAGTACTAAGTGAAACCGTAGATGATATAAAATAAGCCGTAATATGTATAATATAAGTATTACATATTCGCAAGGCTTTTTACCAAATAATTAGCTATAATAATAGAAATAAGCAGAATAACCTACTGTTAACCACATGATATATTATCTTTATTGAATAAATACTTTTAATTTTAACATAAGGCAATTCTCTTTACATGCTCTGTTCTTATTTCTTTTTCATAACGCCTACTTACTTGCCTTAATTTTGTATACAATAATTTGTAGATTTAAATGTTTCAACGTTTTTGTTGAAACAAAAAATAAACACATTAGATAAATGGTATGAATGGTTATGTATTTGGTAACGATTCTCAATAATAGGAACCTTTTATCAAAAAGGGACCGGTGACAAAAAAGGTTAATAGATTTTTCCAGACAGGCAGAACTTTATTTGGACATGTATTTAGATACTTCGATTTTCCAAAAATATGACTGTATTTTCATGAAAATCAAACTTAGTATTAAATATTATATTTATGAATAATACGTTGTTTTGTATTATAGTTAGTCTCACAGCTAGTGAAAGTAGGTAGTTATTAGTAGTAGATAACAATTCAAAGTTATCATTTTTTCAAGAGTGTCGTTTTACTCATTTTTATTTTTTGTGGGGATAAAATACCCTTGGATATATTTTAAATTCCAAAGTAGTCAAATAAACCACTAAAATTAATTGAAAGAACTACTTTACCGACAACTCATTAGTTATTTATTCAACCTCGCTTTTCACACTTCGTGGAAACATCATTTTTGTCACAGGTTTCTGTCGTTTATTTTTCATCGGCTTTTCAAATATTAGTCGACCTTTTTTACTGCCTGAGTGCTCGGTATATATGTTTTAAAGAGTTTAATGTATCAAAGACATCAAAGTAAATGTAAAATGTTATAGGTTTACTTTGTATTGTATTTCAACAGGCAACATGCGAAAGCTTTTACAATTTTGGTATTAATATTATTTTTAATAAATATTTACATTTTTATTTGTAACAACGAGCAGTATATTTGAACCTATTTTAAATAATCCACAATTTTATCACTTTGTCAACATCAAATGAAAATGGCAGGCCTGGGGCCAAAGAATGAACTTTAAGCCTGACACGTAATGACATGACCAATGTTTAAAATATTCAACAGAAAATACAAAACAAGTTTTAAGTACTACTATTGGTTAAGATTATGATCAGGGGGATAACCATGAACTCTTAAAACAATTTATCAATCTATCAATTTCAAAAATCTAACAATTTCGTACGTCATTACGTACGAAATTTGACAGATTTGAGATTGCTTTAAAAGTTCATGGTTACCCCGCAGGATCCTAACTATATAACCTTTACGAACAGTAATACAACAATCTTGTTTATTTTTTCATAATAGAGTTTAACGTTAAAGCAACATTGATTTGATGCTGTTTAGAGTTTATATTTATGCCCTGTACTTTAGCTGAAACAAATCTACAGACAATCAATTAAACATGTAGCATTTGAAGTACATAAAACTAAATCCTCCTCACTCTGATGGACACAAATAAAAAGCCAATCCTAATGACGCAGCTTAATACAATCACATGTATAGATAAATGGCGTAACATCAGTCCCGGACTTCTCAACCCAAACACTCTTGTCTTTATCCACTTCCATTAATCTTATGTTACGTCAACGGCTTTTAACCTCGACATCAAATTAACGCTCGGCCTATCGGTTAGCTGACAATATAGAAGTTTTGCTTTTCTGTTTATCTTTTTTTAAACATACATATTACTATTACTCGGTTTTCGACTCAAAGCGAGCCCTAAGTATCTTTAAAATTTGAAAAAGAAAATGTTTACTCTACAATTTGCAAGGAGAAAAACTCATATTTTCTTACTTGTATTTATTATAGTAACCTTAATTGTTATGTAAGATATGAGTCTATTCTGTATGAAAGCATAATTATCTTTTGAAGTTTACTCAAATCAGCTGGTTTATCTAATCTATTATGACATCAATGATTGTTTGTATTCTAATAGTTGGTTATTTTAAAATAATTAGACATAATTTATGAAATGTAGGTACATATTCTAATATAAAAATATTGCTAGCCTACAAACTTAAAAGACCTTTATTTTTTTATACAAATATTGGCATTTTGGTTGCAAACATAACCTGGAAAAATTAACTGTCTTTAATTTACCCGATAAACTAAAGGTAATTACCTAAATACAAAAAAAACACTCGAACGAAGTCACGAGAAACAGGTCATATCCTAGTATCATGTAACGTTTTGTTACATTAACTTGAAAATTATGTCATAGCATAGAGACAATAAATACTATGTTATAGCATTATCTCAACCAAATATAACATAACCATATTGTGACATTACTTAAATTTTCTTTTTTTTTAAATATTTAAACCGGCTTCGAAATAAATATGTTGTACCTATCGAACAAAGAAGTTATCTGTTCGTCATCACGTTTGAAATGGTTCGCAAATTGCCTTAGCCGGATTCGCATCCACTCTCGTCTATTCCGAGTTAGTTAGTCGATTGAGTTAGTTACCTCGGTTAGCACTTTATGCCTGTCCAATATGAGTGATGATGTGAGAGTGTTACACTTAAAAATAGCTTTCGAATTTTACAGCAATAGAGCTAAGTTTATTTTCATGTTTAATTTGTTTGCTACAACTTTAGAATACAAATATTCACACGTTTGTGATAGAAATCATTTTGTTTTGAAAATATCTCAGAATGCCTTTTGCTAATTTATTCTAAATAATAAAGTGATTCCTAAAAGGCCTTAGTATATTTAAGACAAGACTCATGAAACATCCAATTTGACAAGTCTATTTAGTCATAGAAGAACTATTAAAATCAAGACAGTTACTCTGAAATTTTAATGTCTTAACAGTTTTTTTATAAATTAGCAAATTTACATTAAACAATGTAAGATCTGTAATGTTTTGTTAACCCGTTTAATAGGAAATTATATTTTTTTAACTATACTTGAAAGAGTCCCAAAGAAAAACGATATAGTGAATTCTTATCGTAGTGTAATCAAGTAACAAAACCATTTGCTAGTTTGTGATGATCAAAAAATAAATCCATTTTTGCTTAACTTGAAGGTAGTAAGTGGTAGGATAAGGGTCCTACCTCTTACTATCTCGTCCCACAGTAAAAGCTGCGTAAAGTATACTTAGACTTAATATTCTCTGTCTGTAAAGTATGGTTTTCAGAAAACATGTATGATTCCCTCTTTAAATTCATATTATGTATTCTCTACTTTTTATGAAAGTAGGTAAAAACATCACCTTTTAGCACACAATATTTTACCTAAAACACGACCCGTACTTGTATACGAGTATAAGGGTAGAAAATGTGCTAATCCCGTAGCCGTTTCGCCATTCATAAAGGCTTAAGACCTGGCTTAGATAAATTCTGTGCCCAACTGACTTGGTAAGCGAGATAGTTATCTCTTGCTATACCTGCAGAAGTAGCTGTTATATCGAATTGTAAATTTAAAATAATCTAGAGCTAATCTTAGAACGCAAGATTGGTTTTTCATTTTTTAACAGCGTAGCCTGAATTAGGGCAAGATAGGGTTAAGTACGAGTATAAAGCAAAAATTGTGTGTTTGTAGGTAATCAAATTAATGGAATGATATATTTTTTGCATTAACATAAGTGTTCTATTATCCTACGTGATCAATATTATTTATGAAAGTGTTGCCACTTTAAGTAGGATACCGCCTATTTTGTCTTAATGGTAGATAATTTAGAAAATTACAAAGGGCTAGAAGTTTTTATGTTCTTTTTTTGATCTATTTGTCTTTGCTCATCAAGAAAATTATTATTATTAGTTTCAATAAAAAATACTATTGTATGTTTTGTAGCTTGTGATTTATTAAGAGCATGGAAGATAATCTGGTCGTGAGATTCTCATTAACTGATAATCCTATCCCCAAACTAATACAAACTCTGTCCACCCACGACTTTTGAACTACGAACAACTATAAAAGTAACCTAATATGTTCTCATATAACCCTGAAGACATGACTTAGTTAAACCTCGAGCGAACTCTATACGAGTCTCGTAGCCCGTAGCTTCGTAGCACTCATTGTAGTAGGTGCTACGGCATCGTAATGCCTACGATTGTAATTCTGAATGAAACTCCGTAGTCGTAACAGATTACAGTTAATAATCGTATTCTAGTGTCTATTGTTATTTATGTGTAGTATTGATTTGTTGAGTAATTATTAATGAGAGGATGAAAGGTTTCTATGGGAAAGTCACGTTCCCTCCACATGTATTAAATTAGTTTGAAGAAATTTCGCCGCTGAAGCGTCATATACATGTCGCGTATGTATAAAACTCCACCGGTATCAGATCGTCACTTTGTCACGGGCGTTACATAATTGATAAACTAATTACACGTCACGTGGGTCACAGCACTGTCACAGAATTTGTTTACCACCTATATACAGGAAGGGATATGGGTTGTGCCGCGTGGGTAAGTGCCGCCGCGCGCGGCCGTCTATGTGACGGCCGTTTGGCATCTGACATGTGAAGGCAGGGTACGCGGGTAGCCCGCTCCTCGCGCCGAGTCCTACTGCGCGCGTCGCTCCGTCCCTCGCTCGATACCGCGCGCCGCGCCCCATACGGCCATCCATACCACCTGTATGATGTAGTCACAACACCCCATGGTTTTTGATGCCGCATCGTAAACATTAAACGCCATAACCACCACTCTTGTTCCTATATATCAAAACCGGTTACGTGTCATTTCTCGCGAGCATACTAAACTAACAATACAATTATTTTATAACTATTACTCTCATATTATTTTTCGTTTGTCTCTGCGTTTATAAGGTCCAAGTGCCTTTTGTATCTAATATCTCGTTTGTAACAAAATGTTACGAGGAAAATCTCGTAAAGAGCAGAAGCGGGATTTCTAATAACCACATATTGTATTATCCCCGCTATTTGTACGTTTATATGCAATAAAATGGGAATATGTACGCAATTCCGTTTGCTACCATTCATTGTTTCGTCGTATAGTCGTCATTCATCAATCTGTGAAATGATTTTGACTACAAAATCATGTTTACGCTTTTTACGGGCTGTTTGTCGTCCCTCGCTACTTCTATCATCCATCAAAACGAGGGGTTTTGTTGTGTCGTTTTTCTTCTTAACCTTTTAGACGTCAAATATACTATCAGTAAAAATACTGGTGAATATCATTAGATTTTTTGATTGATTTGATTTGATTTTTGATTTAACTCACCATCATGTGTCAATGCTAAAGAATTGAGAGGGTCTATCATAACTATCTAAAAGAAGTAAATTGAGTAAGACAATATCTTCGAAGCAGAAATAGAGTATTTTTATTATACGTGATCTAAAGTGACTTTAATTTATTTCATGGCAACTACAGCAAGGAATGGTGGATCCAATTTTGTGGAGAAAAGAAAATATGGTTTCGTCTCTGGAGTTGCCTAAGAATAATACTAAAAGTATCTTTTCCAGCGAATTTTTTTTTGTCCTGTAGTTCCATCAGATCCATCAGAATGTCTCTTGATTTTGCTGCGGCGTAGACCGTAAAAAAGGTACGAAACAACAAACTAAACTTAGTTCGGCTTGTTCTAAATACAAGCTGATTTGTCATGTCGGTTGGCCTCTCGTTGGTTTTATTTTTTGTGAGTTTTCGCTTGCTATCCTAGAAAGGAATAGCCGTTATACGTAAGTGGTGGAGAATAATATTGGGCAGGTACAAAGGTCATGTTTTCGGAAAAAAGATCTGGTTAGCGTCAAAAACACTTTCACTTAAGGCACTATATTTTTTGTAATTGTAATTCCATACTTAATGGTCAAGATTAGGATATTGTTCATAAGAATAGGTACCTTATGAACTTATTATAATTATGATCATACATTTCATCATTATCATCACCAGCCTATATCAGTCTACTTCTGGACACAGGCCTCTCCAGAAGGAGGATTTTGTCATAATCAGCAGCAGCGTCTCCTCTCCGCCATTGGCTAAACTGCGATCGCCAATCCGCCTGCCGCCAAATCATAAATTTGGGTTATTATTATTGGGTAGGCTATTCTTGAATTAGACACTAAATCATTAAAGAAAATAGCGTCACAAAATTTTCTGCACTCAAAAGCTTTGCTTTCTGGGGGTCTTGAAAGTCATACGAGTATAAGGGCATTACCTAATTTGTAAAATCTTGTAGATGCAAAAAAACAAAAGACTTTTGACGCTAGAACAAGCTATTTAAAGTATTAGCTATAAAAATATTTCACTCGCCCCGTGTGATTGGTTTTTGCGATATCTTTGTAAATAAAAGTCACACATACATAAGGTGTGAGGTTGAACGAGTGATAATTAGAATGGAAAAATAACACCCAAGATTCCATTAGTTAAACCAGAATGTGAAATATGTAGTATCCATTATAATACGAGTAAAATAAAATACTACTTTTATGATTCAGCCCAGTGATACGTTGTTATTTAAATTATGTTTAACTTCTCCATTTGTGTCTTTAGAATAATAATTGTGCACTCCTTAAAAAAAACAATATTTTATTTATTCTTATTATGTTGTCGTTGTTTCTGATTTCTATAACACAAGTGCTTTAGCTACTTACTTTAGGATCAGAGCAATGTATGTGATGTTGTCCAATAATATTTATTTATTATAAAGTGTTTGTTTCTAGCAAGAAGACAATTATTATAGTTGGAAATTATTAGATTACTAATAACATTTCTATTGTAAGGCCTAGTAACCATTATGGACAGTAACCATAACACCAGCAGAACTTTTTTTACGATAAACTCATTCAGAAAAAGAACGAGATTACTTTAATAAGTCAAATAAAAAAGACCGTAAAATATATATTTTGAGCTGTATGTCTGTAAACATATGATGTATGCTTTGTTTTTTGTTGAAAAACCTTATGTGATGTTTCTTCATAAATTATTGTTAAGTTGTAAATTGTAAAAAGTTAAAACGAAATCCCCTGATTTATGACCTATTCCATTATTATCGTCTTAGAAACCTATATTATATCAGTAAAAGTTATATGTAGTTTAGTTCTATATAGCAAGTACGCGTTACGAATAAGCCTATTGCAAAGCCTCTATAATCCTTAGGATTAAACTAAATGTCAGTGCGAGCAAACTCGGCGTAAAAAAGTAACTGCGGCCTAGTTAGGAATAAAAATAAACTTGTCACTTCAAAGTATGAGAATCTAAAATAGCGGATGTCTTGAAATCTTCTTAGAGTTCGTGTCAAGTTTGTAGGTACTATGGCTTTTAAAATACACTGAGCTGATTATTTTATTTGATTTATTTTCAACTGAACTTACATTGCAGTAATGGCTTTAACAGTTATACAATCATTTTGTTTAAGGAAGACCCTCATACAAGACAGAAAAGACAAAAAAAAACACATTATCTTCCATTCAAGACAGTTTTTATTTTAACATACTCTAACAGGTATAGAATCAATTTATACCTACATACTGTAAGAAGTTTAAAAGTAAAAAGGTTTTACCCTTCATCGGTCCGAATTATGGGACCGATTATGATCTTAGGTCACCTTAAAACCGCTTTAACATTAGTGTGAAGTATGCCCTAAAGGTATATGAGTGTAATATAATAATGCTCGTAAGAACTAAATGCTACGTTTATATCAGCATTGAGAATGTAGGTACCGCACTAAAGCTCAATAAAGTCTATACAAAATGTTTACCCTTTCGTCAAGCAACCTAATTAGACTAAATATTTCATACAAATAGCAATGGATGTAGTCTGTTTAAATATATTTTGTTAATAATAGCAATTAGAGATTTTCCGAACGATTGATCAAACATGACGTAATCTTTAACTTTAGATAAAAATAATATAAAAAAATACATAGCTATGTGATAAAATACGGCTTACCCAATAATGCTAATAAGAATTGATTTGTTTTATTACTTACACAACGGCAAAAAAAGAGTTATTAGAAACGTGATTTTTACGTTTCTAAAAACTAATAAAAATATAGTACTGTTGTATAAGAACTAAACAGTGGCAGTAAATAATTATAATTACCTTTTTAAATTTTCTCGATTTTTTTATAAAGATAAAACATGCTTTTATTTCATTTTATACAAATAGGTTCAAACATTTAAGACTTGTAAGTTCAACACTTGTGGAAAATTCCGTGATCGTTAATACTCGGAAAAAGTACAACCAAAAAAATATAAAAAATACGTTTTATAAAACCTATTCGCTAATCTGCAAACTGTACACCGCTTTGCCACCTGTCGTAAATATTTATTACAAGTATCCGCCTCGTGCGTTATAGTTATAGTTAAAACGTTGAATTTCTGTGGCCGTTCTAAGCACGTTTGCGATGCAAATTGCGACATAAAACCAGGGCGGTTTCACTTAAGTGACCACAATTTTTGATGATGCAAAATTAATTCAGTGATAATTAATATGAGGCGAACATTCATATGACTTTCATTGCCTGACTTGTATTGCTTACTTATATAAAGATTAAAATAATGTTGCTAAATAGGTAATGGCCCTATAATCTCTTAATGTTGGCATTTACGTGGCTCTATAAAGGAAGGCTTATGCCCTGCACTGGGATCCAAGTGACTGAAATAATGATGATGAGTCCACTACCGACCTACCTACAATATATTGAAAAAAAATGACAAGGAAATTAATTTTCTTTGTAAACACAGTGTCGGCATGTGAGCAGACAATTCATTCAACTGAAAACAGCTATCGTTGCCATGGATATTTGCAACACAAGCGGAAATTGGCAATAAAATAGGTAACATTTGTGATAACGAGTATTGTGTCGCAGCAAAAATTGAATTGCAAAGATCTAGTACCTAAATCCAAACGAATCGGCAAAATATCCATAAAAGTAGAATCAGCCGAATGTTTAGCAAAATGCATTTCATAAGCCGAAAATGCAATTTTGATTAGTCGCAATACCACGGATACAAGTCAAAAAACAAAAAAGAATCGGACTAAAGATATGAATTTTTAACTGTTGCAAACGCAAAAGTTGTTCGGAATTTTTGGGTTCATTTCGCTTGTGAACAAAGTTTTTGCGATGTGTGTTCAGAATAAGTTTTAGGTTCACGAATAAAAAATGCCTGGACATTTTTAATACAAAAAGGACCAGCTTCCTTATTATTAGCTCTGTTCGGTTTTGCTTATTTATATTTTATTAAAGTAAAATTTTGTTAAAAGCACACCAAATGTATTATACGACTAGCTGAATCTATATTTAGTTAGGGTGCGAGAAGGAAGAAAACTTATTGAGAACTTTCATCCCTACCACGAAAGCTAAACAGTTTTTTTTTACCTGAAACTCCAAATAGAAAAACACAAAGGAGTAAAACGTGACGCCAAACAATGCCGGAGGGAGGAGTGATATAGTGACAGCGCTCACAACTAGGCTTATTCCTCTTTAATTATTAAATAAAATATAATAATAACGTATAAACCTTGTACCTTTACAATAGCAAATAAAACTACATTATAACTGTAACATGTTTTGAGTTGAAAACAGATCAATGGACATAAAAGGACAAAAATAGAGTGTAACACCACCGAAAATTAATTTTAATATGTAATAATCAGACACATATTTATTTGCACAATAATATATGTGCAGTTTTTTATTTAATTAATAAATATTGAACAACATCACATACATTGCTCCTAATAAAACAACTTTAATGCTTTATATGACGCAAACGGATCTCTGAATCGACGAATGGTTTTTGTGTAATTTTTTATTAACCTATATACCTAACTACACCACACGCCATTGGTTAGACGAAGAACTACTATTACTAGAAGTCGCCCCATTCGTCCATTGCTTAAATTAATTCATTTCAAGTATATTATTGTTTCATGCAAGTCGATTCCTTACGATGGGACCATGACATAAGGTGCAATTTAAAAAAAAACTTACTGTAGAGACAAACATTGTCAAAACGTAACTCTTGTCCGTTGTCGCAAAAAGATGTTTCCTCATTTAGCCGTTAACTTATTCAGTTATAAGGTTTGATTACAAATTTTCTTTACCACTAAACTAGGTGAAGCTACTGAAATTTCTATGCTATGTTTAAATCTAAAAGGGCCCAACGAGTTCTAATAAAGCAGCAACTGCCACAAATATTCTCAGATCACGTAAACGTTATGTGTTCCCAGCATGCGATTATAACGTTATTTTAGTGTAAAACCGTAAAGCAATGTCGTTATTGCTCGGTATAACTTCATCATCATCTGTCAAATGGACTATTCACGATTATATATCACCTATTTCTTTTGGACATTTTTTAAAGGCGGAATGAACTGCACACGGACAGTATTACCTTAGTGCACTCGTCCGAATAAATCATCTTAAACTCAACTAAGTCTAGAAAATGTACTGCTGAAATTTTCACGAAAGAACTTTAGTAGCGTAAGCTATGACTAAACCTTAGTGCAATACTAACCTAATAACCTGCAATGCAAGATGAATCTTAATACCACAGAATAAGGTGTACAGCTGAAGAAGTGTAAATTTTTATTTTCAGTATGCAGGATGGGTAAGGGGTGAAGGGGTGTTTCGTGCCCAGATGAAACCACCCCAACAATGCGATATCACCGCCGCTTCAAAGATTTGAGTACTGATTTAAATTTATGTAATTCATTTATTTCATACCTTCTGTGAATATGAGATTATGACCCTCATTCTGCTTAAACGGCAAATTACATGAATATTTTTTAGAATCATGATATATTTTACTAGCTGTTCATAAAAAGTATGAATTGTAAAATTAAAACAATTTATAAGTTAATACAATGTATACATGATCATGCCTAAACCGATGCTGTAGCCCACGCAGTCATTGAACTTAAACTGGATATTTTTTCTATAAAATACGACATGTAATGTATCGAAAAACGTAACCCTCGTTTGGCAGTCGGGTAAAATAGATAACTATTCGTCCTGCAACCTTTTCGAGCGGATGTATCTGATAACGCTTCTTCCCAAAAAATCGTTCAGAATTTTTTTCAGCGCCTATAATTCCAACTTTACTTTTGTCATTTTACCGACCGCTTTATCACAGCACAGACCCCCTTGATCTCAAGAAACAGATGTCCAAAGCACAGATAATGTAAGGGCTGAATTAGCCTTCAGGGTTGACCAAGTTCGGTAGAACAATTGATATTGGATGTGACGTAAGATAGTACTTGGATTATTGAAACTGGATAAGGGTCAGTCTGTGGTGATCAATGAGTGCTTATTCTTAGTATTTTTAATAACGCAATCGAAAAGTTTACGCGAATTATATTTATGTGTGGGATGCATATAACATACCTCGTATTTGTAGTATTTCAACAAATTAAAACAGGTTTTATTACCAACTACTATTGAAGAGTTCTACGGTCCACATCTGGACTTCAATATCAGATCAGCCTGATGGTATCAAATGCTTTTATTTTCACCCGAATGTCACATAATTGCTAAGGTTAACATTTATAGCACTTCTAAGATTTGATTGCATAATTAGTTAAAGAATAAAACTAATAAAAATCGTTTTGTAACGACGTTTTATTTGACGACCTCCATAGCCGAGAGGCGAGCACGCCGGGCTTTAAATGGCGCCGCCATCTCTGAGGTTCCGGGTTCGATCCCCGGTCGGGTCAATATAGAAAACGAACTTTTCTATATTGGCTCGGGTCTGGGTGTTGTGGTAACTTCGTTGTTTCTGGTTTCTATAACACAAGTGCTTTAGCTACTTACCTTAGGATCAGAGCAATGCATGTAATGTTGTCCAATATTTTTTTTTATTTTTTTTTTTCTTCTCTGGATTTTGGCGGCAACAGGCTATCACTAGTGTTTCGTGCCTCGATAAGTATTTCCGACGGGGTTGAATTATCATTTAAAAGAATATACTTGGTTTTAAGTAACTATAAATTACTGATAAAACAATTAAAATATTTTAAGACCTTGCCTATTTTACCTAGGTCTATATTTCTGTAAAACGATCCACAATTTCAGAAACTCCAGACGTTCACCGCATCCCGCTCCTTATCGAGTAGGTCATCGGGTTATGGCACAGAAGCTTCCACAGTGCATCTTCTATGAAATTCAAATTTAATGATCTCACTATGAGCAATGACTACGTAATGTCGACCTACTCGACTGACCAATATAATTAACATTTCTCATTATACCCTCGATTATCCATTATATATGCAACAGAAGGATCCAACAGAAGCATCAGTATAATTAAGAAATTTGTCGAGGATGGATGCTAACGAAGTGTCATCATAATGGATGGAGAATTCCGAATATCAAATATTAATATGAAAAACATTCTTCACTCCAGAAAAGGCGAGCTCGATTTCCATACCAAAGTGTTTATTACGATTCCTTTTTAGCCAGACATCTGCCTCTGACTAGATGCATATTGAGTAGTTGACACATCACGAAATTGACTTGATATCTCCTTTTTTTTTCAATGTATTCTCTTTTTCTTGGAAACCTAGAATCAGACGTTTGGACGTGAGGAAAATAAATTGGTCTCATTTTTCAATCTCTTAGCATTTGTAGCAAAATAAAAGCTTCAAGTTAACGTCAAAATAACAAATATTTTTTTTTATTTTACTTAGAAGAAAGCAGTATACAAGCATACAAATTAAATGTGTAACTACTATCACGCGATTTTTATTTTGGCCTCATCATAAAGTCTTAGTATCTAAGTATTGTTGTTATGTCTAACTCTTTACATAAAAAACGAAATGAGGTCAAGAAACTAAAATTATTAATAAATATTAATATAAAAACTTATGATAGGACTCTTACAGAGCCCCATATACGATATACGGTAAACTTCGGTACGGTAAAGGGTTTGTTAACTGCGGAGCCAAATTCCAAATAATTATTTTGGTGCTACATATTTTATGTCTGTCTATGCTTCTCCCGTGTATACTTTTAACCAGTCCCATCGCCGACCCTAAAACCTACACAGACATAGAAGCAGTGAACCAGTTTAATTTTTACAAATAAACATTTCCTTAATGGTTAATTTAGAAGTTTTATTTACTCGTTTGTATAAAAAGCTTAATAAAATAACTCTATTTGAAAACGAATCGATTAAATCAAATTTTGCGATTCAGTTTACCCAGTACCAATCCCGAGACGCGTATAAAATAAACCAAACATTGGATTTAACGATATTTTCGTTGTGTAAAAGGTTTCAATTAGTCCCGTAAGCTCGTTACTACCCTTATCTGTAGGTTGACACTCCTGTTTAGAGTTCAGGGCATAAGCGATAGCGGTTTGCGCATGAGTAAAAGAGATGGCGCACTACAATTCATCAGTTTTGTAGAGTGTTGACCCTTTTGACATAATAAAACTGTTAAATAGTAGTATTAAAAAGGGAGATTATATCCATTGTTACCTTTGGGGAAAATATCGCCTTCGGGGTAACCATGAACTCTTAAAACAATCTCAAAGCTTTTAAAATCTGTCAATTTTGGTACGTCATTACATACAAAATTTGACAGATATTATATATTACTACCCTTATCTGTAGGTTGACACTCCTGTTTAGAGTTCAGGGCATAAGCTATAGCGGTTTGCACATGAGTAAAAGAGATGGCGCGCTACAATTCAACAGTTTTGTAGAGTGTTGACCCTTTTGATATAATAAAACTGCTAAATAGTAGTATTAAAACGGGAGATTATATCCATCGTTACCTTTGGGGAAAATATCGCCTGCGGGGTAAAACCATGGACTCTTAAAACAATCTCAAATCTGTCAAATCTGTCAATTTTGGTACGTCATTACATACAAAATTTGACAGATTTGATAATATTTGACAGATTTGAGATTGTTTTAAGAGTTCATGGTTACCGCCCTGGTAATAAGTAAAACAATTGGGATTTGAAAGCAGTAGGAAATTACTTCCTCGTACTAAACCGTTAACTAGCTAACATCAGTATGTATGTTTTTTTTTTCTTGATTGCGTGGTTCATTATCTCTTAAAGATTTTGGTGATATAACCATAACTTAGCATAGAGGATTAGATTATATGAGTAGCTCGTTTCCTTACCTAAGAGAAGCATTTTCAATTGTTTATGAACTATATTTGTGCGCGCGTGATTATGATTCTAAATCTGGTTGACACGTTATATCGCGTAATCATCTTACTTGTCGTACCTACAATAATTATACTCTTAGTCCAAGCCTTAAATAACAACTCGCTCTAGAGTAGAAACCCTGATCGATAGTTACCGCACTTTGCCAACATCAGACCTGAATCTTGTTTCATGCTCCTTTTGTTAGTTGAACAAGGATATAAGTAATTTAGCGAAAATGTTGCTAATGATTTTAGTTTTGCAACACTTCGTTTTTACGTTACGTCATGTTGAACTCTTTGTAATGTGTATTTTTAACAATGCAATTGAACGACCTCTGTTATGAAGATAGCTGAGAGGCATGAACGATGGAATTCGCAATCTCTTGAAAAATCCTTGTTTCGATTCTCGGTAGGGTAAACAAAAAGCTTTTCTATATTGTCTTGGATCTGTCTGTTGTGTTGGGTACAAGGCGGTAACCACGAACTCTTAAAACAATCTTAAATCTGTCAAACATTATAATTTCTGACAAATTTTGTATGAAATGACGTACCAAAATTGACAGATTTGACAACTTTGAGATTGTTTTAAGAGTTCATGGTTACCCCGCAGTTGTTTCTAATTTCTTCAAAGCAAATAGTGTGATGCTATTCAATATTTATTAATTATTTAATTATCTTTTTGACCTCAATTACCAAAAAAGGGTCGTTCTCGACTTTTGATTAATTAACCTACTCCATCGATCATAACTCGTGCTTACCACAGTCAAATAGACCCCACAATATTTGTTTACTGAAACGACCTCAAACGCTTCCAAAACTCCGTAATTTAGGCAATATAAATATCCGGAATACCTACCTATCTACAAAAGCACTGGCCGCAAACCCGGAGAAAAACAAAGGCTGCGCGCGGCAAATTCGAAAATGGAATCGAAAACAGACGCCGCCATTTTGTGTACGTAACAGAATATTTGCTCTAAGCCGCCAGATGTTAGCGCTTGGCAGCGCTGGCTGTGCAACAAGTAACAGGTGCGTGGTTGGAGGAGGCTGCCAAATGTCTTGGCAGTTTGGCACGATGAATCGTTGATCATTATTAATTTTTACTCGAGTTCATTGCTGAAAAGGTCTGCAGCATGTTACTGTTTCCTTAAATGGTATTTTTTGTAAATTAAGTAAAGGCATTAAAACAGATAAACCGTTTACAGGCTAATGAAAAGAGATCGTCGTCAATAAATTGTATACAGGACAAGGAACATTAGTCGAAGAAATATATTTAACAACATTGCGTGCACGATTTACAACTTTATTCGAAAGGATAATGGCCTCCTTAAGTAGTATACTTGACAGGTGACTTTTCCCGCCTCTTTCCTTTAGAGAGGGGGTTTTATCTGGCTGGAACAGACGGTTGTCACCAGCACGAAGTACCTGTCTGCGTTTATACTATTATTAAATAGGACATTAAGAAGATTCTGAACAGAAGGTAGGTTTGCTTACTATTTGGTACTCGGTTTTCGATATGATCTTTGGGGGGTAACTATCCTGCCATTTACATATAAAAATAATAGTGTTTATTTTTCTACATACTAAAACCATATTAAGTTCATTCTAGGAAGATTTAACAATTTATAAATTAAGCATGAATCACTTCTATATCACATACCTTTCATTAAATGTATTTATTCACCAAAAAGCGCTACGGCCATCTCGGTAGAATCTGTGGAAAAATTTTCTCCAATATTCTTTTTTAGGCTCCATTCTGTAAATCCAGTTACATTATTAAAAAAAATCATTTGACATAATTACTTCGATAATATTATTAACATGATCATAAAAATATCTTCCCAACAAGGCAGTAGATATTCATTTCACTGCCTCCTATTATCATATTTCACCTTTTAAACAATCCCACACCGTGCAAACAGTTTCGTTACGAAACCTAATTCATGGCTCGGAAAGACGTTTTTATTGTCTTTGTTAACGAGAGTGTAAACGCGCGTCACTTTACGGTGCCGTATTGTTGACAACCGCCGGTTCCGGTCAGATAGCCCGCACTAAAACTGTCAAGCGAAAGTTACCTGTCAGGTCTTACCACCGAGGAGAATATAGAGCAGGAAATACACTGGAATGTTGAATTCGGAATGGCAACGCATTTTATCTTGTAATAGGAATGCCTTTCAGTGGGTTTCTATACGAGCGTTTTCTTATTGGTAGTGTGCAAAAGTTTCTTATTGGTAGGAGGTGCTCGTAGCTCAGTGGCGGCAGCGCTTTGGTATCGATTACTAAAGTTAAGCAACCAACGCCGCGGTCGTGAGTGGATGGGTGACCATTCCGACCATATTTAGTGACATTTATCACGAGCATCTCCGTGCTTTGGAAGGCACGTTAAAAGTTGGTCCCGGCCAATATCGCTTGATATTGGTCGTGAAGCCTAGTCAGAGGCCTTAAGGCGGCTTGATAACATCTGACAGTAAGGTTTAGTCACTGGCCTTACAACACCCCTCCACCAATCCGCACCGGGCCCGCGTGGTGGAGTATGGCCCAAACCACCTCATAGTTGAGGTGAGGCCTGTGCCCTGCAGTGGGACGTATATAGGCATACTTTACTTTACTTTTAGTGTGCAAAAGTAACCATGTAGGTATAGACGTAATTGATTTCTTGACTTCCTTGCTCCAAACGTGAAAAGAGGTTTAGTGCTGACACTTCGGTTTAACGTATTCTGCTTAACTTTATCGTGGTTACAATAACAAATGCTTAGCATATTGTTTTTCTTACTTTGTCTAAGTAGATGTTAGAATAAAGACGACCAAAATGGACCTAGGAATAAGACATCGAATATTACTTAGTTATTAAATTTCTGACTACACACAAAATTTAATGATACCATGCTTAATATTAATAAGTATTTTCAATTCAAATGAGAACCTGAAAGCTTTAAACCGTCTGTTCTACGAATTACATTTAATAAAACGTGAAACACGATTTAAATAACATTTCAATGGGACTGAGCCGGCGAATGGATTGATTAACCAATTTGTACCACAAAGACAGAACTACGGAAATCCGGATATCGCGTGACAGGCGGCCAGAACCAGTCCACTAGGACTACCTTGCTAGGGTTGGCGATTTGTATAATAATCTAAAGAACTTTATTAGTATATTTTATTACATTATATAAGTTATTTATATAGTATTGAGAACGACCTCCTTAGCCAGCAATACCCCGAATGCGGCGTCGTCATCTCTTGCTTAAATTCCCGGTCGGGTTAGAGTGGAAAACTATTTTTTTTTATTATTTATTTATTCGAAATTGAAGTAAATCCAATATGATGATAGTTACACTTAAGTAAGATATTTTCATAACAGCAATTAAAGGAAAATATTAAACTATCCTATTATTATACCTTGACTATTTTAAAATCGCGAATTTATTTGATATTTAACATTTTATCTTTGTAGGTATTAAATGATTACTGATAGTAATAAATTTGGTTCAACTCCTGCCTTAAAAAAACAGCGAGTGCCGTTTGGAACCACTAAGCTACGGGTTACTTACACAAGAAAAGTGATTTTGCAAGTATTATTATGTATAATGAAAAAATATATATTATTTTGTACAAGAAAGAATGGTATTGGTTTTCAAACTTGTTTTCTTTTTAAAATGTACAATACAAGTACAATCTTATTAATCCTGCCGCGAGACATAATCCCCTCACTCTAGCATCAAAGGCATTACGCCTTTGAGATCTCTGAAAGAGTAACCAATTACTTTAAATGGTGCACTCCCCGTAACACTTCGGATATAAAGGCAGCTTTACTGAGTTAAGAAGTAAAATCCAATAGAATTTGTTGCGTAAGTTAGCAAATTGAGCTAAGTATACAAACCCACATTTTTAACAAAACTTTCATTATCATTTTTTTTTTAAATTCAATACATTTATTTAACACTGGTACGTAATTAACAGGTTACGTATTTCTTTTAATATAATTTTTAAAAGAAAAATTACTTTGGTAAATTGGATTTCAGAGGTTAAATGTTTCGTTGTAGATCTAAAAAAACAGTTTTATAACTACCTACTCGAACATGTTAATCGCGTGCCATGTTAATAGCCACGAAAAGTTCACTGGCTTGTTTTTAAGGACACAAAATCGATTTAAATGATTTACATCTACAATTAACTATATGTACAAGTTTTGGTAACTAAGGTATAATTACTAAAGTATTATAAATAAATGTATATAAATGTTTTTTTGTGGTAAAATCACTAATTGCCGTTTTTAATGATCTATTTGAATGTTCCAACCAAAATAATTATATTATTTACATGTTTCAAAAATCAAGCTGAAGTATTTAAATCGTTCTCATAAAAATAACAAACAAGGTATGAACAAATACATAAATCCATTAAATTCAACCGCATTTTCACGTTGCTACTTAACACGCTAAAATTAATGACGTCACAATAATGTTCCAGTGAAATAAGTACCCCTAGGGTATTGTCACATAAAACATTGTGATGAAATTGCACTCTCGCAAAACGCCGTAGCCTTTTTGTGACTAAAAGAATAATAACGGTCAAAGAGACCGCTACCGCTACGCCGACTGGAGAGGAACGGGTTAAGAATGGCTGGTCGAAATTCCCAAGCGCTTTCCGTCAAGAGTTTTTGGATTGTCGTAGTTTTTGCATTTTGGAAATGGGCCATTTTATCAAGAATATGTAAACTGTTTATTTTGTTAAATTAATGTACTTGAGACCGAACTTTAGTATTTCAACAAATGTTGGATGGAAAGGGATTTAATATTAATGAGCTTACGTCAATGCTTAACAGGCCTTACTTAAACTTTAACTACAAACTACAATAACTGGTTATAAAAGTGGAGCGAAATGGTTACTCAAGGTTTTTTTTTGTTTATCATTATGCCTTAGCCACATCATTGAATCTGCGTTTTCGTTTAATTAGGACTTTATTACAAAAAACACATTGTAAACTAAGCCAATTAGCCAAGCCCACTAAAAAAGATAAAGACACATTTTTGACTTATGCTAAGTATTCTGAAACAAAGTGATTTAATTAATAACACAAAGCTCTATGTTGCAAGAGAGAGACCGAGATAAAGGAAAAGAAATCATAAAGCCTCAGTTATATTGTTTAGGGCTAGCATGCGCACATCGGTTATTTTATCGATAGACAAGACAAATTTTGTCTTCGACGATAATTTTGTCGTTTTCTCTAACCTAACGGATCACAGACGTCTCGAATCCTTTTTCTTAATATTTTCAAGGTCTCCCGTTCTCCGTAGCCACTTATTTTTAGGTTATAACACGGCATTGCCATAATATTTTTTTTTTTTTTTGTTATCGTCGAAGGCAAAACGACATATTAACGTCAAAAGTCGATAAAATGCCACGACAAAATTTTATCGTGTTGCGCATGCTAACCCTGCTGAACGGCTAAAATAAGGCTTGTTCATATATACCAGCGATTAATACTTGAAAGTCAATGACGGATATTTGAAAAGCTATTCAATGAACTTTCAATTATCTATTTTGTGCACATTACAAAATCAACTTAAAATCATTATGTAAATATAAACTTCGATGGTTTGGATGGAGATCGATTCTGAAAATGCTCGACTAAACTTGTGATGTTGACTTTGTATTAAGACTTATTTCACTTGCTGGCAAATAAACTGCGTTATCGCTATTGCATTAAAGTTGTTTGTTCAATATCATAAACTATTGTATATTGACCAACATAGTGGGATTTGCATCGAATTTAATAGTATTCATATCCTGGCCGGAGGTTGACCTTTTCATGTATTTACCCCAGTAATATGGAAGCCAATAACCACGTACATTCAGCTGAGAGGTTTCTTCGGAAATCGAAGTATTTGTGTTCGGTTTTAGCTGTTGTATTTTGGAATATTTTAGTGGCCAGTTATTTGCTGGGTTTATATGCAAGGGCAACGTATAAGTTGTTTCAAAAATATCTGCCGAGGCTGCTATGAATGAAAGTATTACTTATAAAAAATAAACATAAAAAATTATTCAGGACGTTGTATACAAAATACACAAACATACGAAAGTATAACTTATATGTATAGATTACGATAATAAAAAAAATTCATGCCCCGGACGTCAACAATTTTTTTTTTACTTAAGAAAATAATAAACTTAAGGTTAAGCTCATTTTCTTTCTAACTTCTTTTTTTTAACCATACACACCTAATCAACAAGCACAACTAGTTCGGGACATGGTAAAAGGGGGGGCTAGTTGGAATTTATTGGCTTTACTACAAAAAAGATAGACTAGGCTTAAAAACACTGTTTAAAAATTAGTCAACCAATTTAAAATGTTGACACATCAGACATTCGAGACATATTTATACAAACTTTTTTAATTGGTTGACTAATCTTTAGACAAGTGTTCAAACCTAGTCTATATTTTTGTATAAAGGCCTTAAGTTTTTAAAAATTACGTAAGCTCTTCTTAGTTAACTCTAGTAGACATTATTTAAGTAATTTTAACACTAAACAAACTTAACATTCCTATAAAAAACTGTCAATTAGCGGAACTTTGTGCAAGAAAGGTTAGAAGTGTTTAAGTTTACTTTCCCAGTGCTAAGGAGAAACTGGATCGTCTCCTTGAATCCAATGAGCAATTAGGTAACCTACATCAAGTAAATAAAACTTGTAGGTACATCAGGTTAGACTGACGTAATTTAGTCTGTAGAAGTAGAATTTATTTCTGGAAGTCACTGGGGGAGGCCTATGTTCAGCAGTGGACGTCCTGCTGCTGAAATGATGATGTTGAAGTAGACTTTATGCTAGTAGGTATTTGCGGTTTAGAAAAGGCATAAATTAACACATTTGAAATTGAATTTGAATAAGGTTTGGTTGTTCGCTTCATGAATTATTATTGTTAGCTTACATTCAGAGAGTAAAACTTAAGTAACATAGATTTATTAGTTTTAGTTTCAACACAAATAAGTTTTAAATCAATGTACGCAATATAACGTTCGACCCCTGTTTCATTTGACGGTTAATCATGATTTCTTGTCTGTATCACTACCGTGAACGCTATATCGGGTGTAAAAAAAGGCTTAACCAAGCCGAATACCACATATTCTACGTATTATTACGATCATTTTTTTTTTTACACTATACCTGGGAAATGACGGGTTACCGAGTTATTGACAGTTAAAGTTACATTTTTTTTCAAAGATTTTTACAAAATTGACTTCTGTTTGATAATACTAAACTTTTTTACAAAGAACCATGATAAAAAAATTCAGTGCTTCTTTCATAAAAGGCCTTTAAAGGGCACAGCCGGCAATGAATCGTGCGCAGTGCTCTCGCGCCACCTGCTCGCCCGCCGACCGCTTACACACACAGGCATAGTCTGTGGCGTGCGCGCTATACATTGCGGGTTAGAAATAAGTTATTTTTTTTTGATACCCAAAAATAAAAGTCATTTCCCAGCAATTATTTTTTTTGCATTCTACTTGGTTTTATGTATAGGATTCGTGGTTTAAGGCTTCGTTAAGCCTTTTTTTACACCCTGTAAGCAAGTTTGTTTTAATATCAAATGCAGTTACGATTACTTTGTTTTTTTAAGATTACGTCGTCGAGACGTAACGATTACTTTGTTTTTTTAAGATTATAATAAAGGAGCATTGTTTTAACCTTATTTTGTTTCTTTTGTATATAACAAAAGAAACAAAATAAGGTTAAAATAACGCTCCTTTATGTTGATTATGGAACGCTGATGTATGTTTTGTTTATATTGAACTAACAATAGGACTCTTCAATATTATTTATATACATTATATAATGACAATGACGTCAAAGTTTAATTATATTCATATTTTAAACACGGCATGGTGTACGCTTTGTGCATAAAGCTTGTTGTAAATTATTCAAGCATGCAATCATTTAATCAGAACATGACTTTATAACTAATTAGTTCTTGCGCAATTTCGTCCGTGTGGTTTTCATTACGAAATGGTTTCATCACGAGACCTTTATGTGAATTGTATAGGTATAGCTTATTTCCTCTTAGTGCTTTATCGTGAACAATTATTATGGAGTGAATCAGTTTGGAAGGCTTGCATGCTTGCTTGCTTTTTTAAGTCACTTAAAAGGATATTTTAGAAGTGTGCTGGGAGATGCCCCAAGAAAAACTTATTGTTTGGTAATAGCATTCAACTGTTAATTCTTTTCCACCCTTTGCCAACAGCATAGCGTATGTCATGTCTTATTCAGAGTGCATTTGCTAGTCCGGGACAATGGTTGACCCACAGTACTAACGTGAGTGGTAGACATAGAACAGTGGGTTATCCTTAGTCCCGGACTAGAAAATGCACCCTGAATAAAACAGCTAGAGAATATGGGGACCAGTAGTGCTGCGGCAGAACTGCTGCGTACAACTGGGTTCGGAATCATACCTTTAAAGGGCAGCGTATGTTTTGTTCGTAAAAAAATGTGTATTTATTAGCTTTTGCTTGTTATTTCAAACCCGAAAATTATAAATTTAATCCCGGGATTGAAAAATGAGCCCGGAATACCGAGATCCCCGATTTCAGGATCCCGGGAACGAATTGCCTAGCCACGGGCTATCATAATGTGGTCATGTGACGACAACATGTCACATCACGCCGATCACACGATCGGTGATAAATTGCAGATTACTATGCGTCGGGAAGCGTTGTATCGACTAGGCAGTTGTGACGTATGTGTTGTCTTGTCAAGTTGTTCCCTTAAGTGGATTTAGGATACTGGAGATAGTGGTTTTAGGAAACCACTATCTAGATTATGTGGCAAGTCCAATAAAGCAGTACGATGTTATAAGCTCATATTATAAAAAAAAACTTTTAGTTGTTACGATTACTTTGTTTTGTTTTTTTAAGATTTTAAGTTTGGTCCCATTAAAAAGTTGTTGTTTTTAGTTGTTGTTGCTTTAACAACTAAATGTCTCTTTAATTCACATCAGAAAGTAGTTCTCAAAAAGCCGCCGTTGTATTTTATTATAAGAGTTAAAGTAGGCATAATATAGTTCGTTAAAGGTTATGTTCTGATAAGCGATTGCATGCTTTAATAATTATAACAAGCTGGTCTGAAAGTACGCATGAAACAAATTAAACTTTAACGTTAGATTCAAATAATATGCCTACTGCTAACAAGTAGGTATTATTTTGTTACCATTAAATGAAACTAAGTTAAAGCCTTAAAATGTTTTTTGTTAAAAGACTTATTTAAGGCAAACATCCCATCTATGCTCTAGAGCAAGATTGGGGTCAAGAGTAAGCCCATCTTAAGTTAAAAAAAAAAAAAAAAAAAACATATTTTACTTTATGATATTAAGCCTACTAAAATTATGCTAGGAAGTGTAAACTACGATATTAATTTCGCCATTATATGTTTATGGCGGAAAGTTTATGCGTTTTGGCCAATCTATGAAATTGAGGATACGTAAAGACTGATACCATTGCAATTGTCGTGACAATACGACACGTGTGAAAGCCCTTGTTGAATCGATAAGTAATTTCTATGACAGTCACAAAATTATCTAACCCCACATTGGCCCATGCTGTTACTATGGATTAGTGCCTTAATATTTCGGCCAGTCAGTACAGTAGAATATTGGAACACTGTGTTAGTATGAACTCACACACTATTCCAGCTCGAAATATTCCACAAACAGAAAATCAACAAATTGAGCTAACGGCAAAAACAGATGCACATCGTAATTGCTGTGAACGTTAACAAAGAGCATAGAAGCGCTTATTACAACGGCCGGTGAGTTATTTAGTGCCGGTCACCGTGCAACCACTACGCAGTGACACGTCACACTTCCCGCCTGCCCCACTATGTCCGTGAATACCCGGTGGGGTGTTACAGCGGTTTCCTTATTGGACTGTTATGTAACTGACAAGCGCGATTCTCGGCACTGTGCGCGATAATTTTGCAGGACCGAGACATATTTCGCAAAACACCGTTTCCCGTTTAATTTTAAGTAGTTGTTGGGTTTCTTATTCTGGATTTCTTGTTTCAGTCTTTGAAGCTTTATCATTGTTATTTCAGCAGATGAATTGAGTTATGCAAACAAATAGGTACAGAAATAACAAAGAACTTCTCACTAACCGTAATACTAGATGCCCGTGCACCACCACAAATAACAAAGAACTATAAAAAAGAGGTGTATGTAAGTAATCATTTTCATGTAAAAAATCAGCATTAATATTTAAATAAGATTCTACTTGTTTAATTAATTTTCATTTACGTGATGATTCTAATGTTCACGCAACAACTTTAACTACGGAATCATCATCAGAATCTTTTTTTTTCTCTCATACAACTCTCTGGTCAACTTTGGCTCTAATGCTGATTTATTACAGAAAGTTTTTTGGCATTTTAATGTTGGTTCCATAGAGAACATTTTTGTATTTGAGCAGTAGAATCACACCCTATGTGTGTGTGTGTGTGCGTGCGTTGCGTGTGTGTGTGCGTGCGTGCGTGCGTGCGTGTGCGTGTGTGTGTGTACACAGTTGAGCCGCATACGCTAAATAATATTAAGTTATTTTGATTAAGTATGTAGAGCTAGATAAAGGGACTTGGTAATAGCTATTATGTAAACATAACCTATCCACGATTTCGAAATTAATATGCACATCTTAAGTTTAGAACAATAATTTATCAGACATTAGGTATATATTGAGAGATTACATTAGATTATCTCAGTCTGACGCGTGATATTAATTATATTTGACTAATATGTTCTGCTACATTATGCCACTAGGAGACATGATGCCTTAGAAGAAAGGCCTTAGTCAATTAGTTGACTGATTGTGTAGCAGTTGAGTTGATTTATGGAGGTTGAGATGATTTCATTAAGTCTTAATAACACAAGGTTGGGTGTAAATCCACAAGGTCGTATGTATATCAAGCTGAAAATCATATGTAAATTAGTATAACTTATTACTACGTTAAACTATCTAACATTTGATATGTCAACCGTTTTGCTCTAATGGACTTCATTACAGAATACTAAAAAAAAAATCGCAAATAGGAAAATGTTTGTGTGATGAACACGAGCGCCCATACTTTTTTTTTTTGTTAAGGTGCTGTTACATCCGTTATGACTCGTACAGTAAAAGTATATTATCTATACTTAGGAAATTGGTTGGCAGCGGTTGGATAAAAAAAAACCGGCCAAGTGCGAGTCGGACTCGCGCACCGAGGGTTCCGTACAAACCTTAGATCTAAGTATTTGATATGAATTTCAACTTGATAGCTCTACGCGTTCATGAGGAAAAAAGTAATAAGTTTATATTTATTAAAAAATATATATTTTGTAATGTAACTAAAAATTTAAGGTTTTCGGAATTTTTCCTTTATGTGTGCTATAAAACGTTGCTTCATGCCAAATTTCAAGATTCTAGGTCGACTGGAAGTACCCTTTAGGTTTTGATTCCCTTGCGAGTACTTGCGAGTTTCAAAATATGCAGCTTAAATTGCTGTTTCTTTTAATTGCGTTGACATAGAAGTTTGATTTTGTTACAGCTTAAAGGTATTATAGACCTGAGTATTTGGTATGAATTTCAATTTAATACCTCTACGCGTTTATGAGGAAATGGGTAGTAAGTTTAAAATTATTAAAAAAAAATATATTATGTGATGTAACTAAAAATTTATGGTTTTCGTAATTTTTCCTTTATCTATGCTATAAGACGTTGCTTCGTACCAAATTTCAAGATTCTGAGTTCACGGGAAGCACCCTGTAGGTTTTGATTCCCTTGCAAGTGTCGAAAATTTGCGGCATAAACGGCTGTATCTTTTGATTGCGTTGGCTTAGAAGTTTTATTTTTTCACAGCTTCAAGGGACAGTAGACCTGAGTAATTGATATAAATTTCAGCTTCATACCTCCACGCGTTCCTGAGAAAAAGGGTCTTGACAGACGGACGGACGGACAGACGGACAACAAAGTGATCCTATAAGGGTTCCGTTTTTTCCTTTTGAGGTACGGAACCCTAAAAACTGGCCAAGTGCACGTAGGATTCGCGCACGAAGGGTTCCGAACCATTATCTATAAAAAACTGCAAAAATAACCACGTTTGTTGTTTGGGAGCCACCTTAAATATTTATTGTATTCTGTTTTTTTGTATTTGTTATTATAGCGGCAACACAAATACATCATCTATGAACATTTTAACTTTCTAACTATAACGGTTCATGAGATACAACCTGGTGACAAACGGACAGACATACGGACATGCCTTAGTAATAAGAGTCCCGTTTTACCCTTTGGGTACGGAACCCTAAAAAGCGGGAGCTCGTGCTCTTTGGCGCTCTTTGGGGGAGGCTTACGTCCAGCAGTGTGTGGACTGCAATAGGCTGACAAGACAAATGATAGATCTACTATTATTATATTATAAGTAGGTAAGACATAAAAATACTAATAGTTTAAAACAGTAGATGATGCTAGACAAAGAATGACATGAAAGAAGAACTTACATTAGTTACATTTCATAACAGCCAGTATCATAAATTCAAATCACTATTATGAACGCGAACCATTATTACAAAAGAAGACACAAAAAGAAGGTTTATTGAACCTTTTATTTTTCTAGCGCTTTCACAGATGCGTTTCAGGCTCATAACAGGACTCGTATTCAGCACACATCCTGGAATTATTGTCGCAAATTAGAGCACGGAGCGTAACAAGGCCCGCCAAGTAATTTACGTTCAGACACCGCCTGTCTTCGGCAACTTGTCGCGACTCAGAACATGTCTTCGATTTCCGTCTACTTTGAACAGGGTTGTCGATTATATAAATTTGGCTAAGGAGCAGTTCCCACTTGTCTAAGGTTCCTGTAGTTATGCAATTATTTTAGCGAATTATTGTTTAATTTATTAACGGAATTTTCTATATTGTCTCGAGTGTTGCTACCGTTGTTGTGCAATGTCTGATTTCATTCACAAGTAATATTAGCTACTTATTTTAGGACTAAAGCAATGTATGTGTTATTGTCTAATATTTGAAATCTTGCGATTGCATTTGCCTTGTAATTGATTTTAGCATTTTATTGGAATTAAAACATATTTTAAATATTACATACAAAAAGGTCACAAAAAAAAATTTAGGTTACTTAATTTTGAAATGGGCTTAATTATTTAAATGTTGTCTACAAAGCCTCTGGTAAAAAAATAATTTTAAATTCATAATGTTAATATAGTCGGTACCTGCGTTCCAATACAAACGACAATCAAACAAAACTATGTCATTCTGCACGACTAGACTTCAACTCAATTATTTGTCAGTGCTAAACTAGTGGATCGGTGCCAACCCTGCCCGTAGTTTATTATCGCACAGGGTTGTCGAGCTTGTCACGTATTGTGATTGCTCGCATTGTTGCAGCGAGCAGCTGACTCTAAATCAATACCGTACCACAACCAGATAATCATCTTCACGCATCAGCGATACCGTGACAAGTTTTGTTGTTGTAAATTTGATTCAAGTATACATACGTGTGACGTAGATGCTACAGCACTGTGAATATCTCGTGATTCAGTTCCTAAAGGCAGAGGTTCATTATACCATACATTTAGTATGTGAATGTGTATAATGAACATCTACATTAAATGGGACGTGTAAAAGTGCCTTTAATGGCCTCATGGCAAAACTAAATGGTTTTGTTTTTTAGGGTTTCGTACCCAAAGGGTAAAACGGGACCCTTAAAAACAACAAACTTGTTTTTTTTTGCCGTTTTTATAGATAATGGTACGGAACCCTTCGTGCGCGAGTCCAACTCGCAATTGACTGTTTTTTTTTTTTTTGCGAGTACTGTCGCATCAGCCGCGCGCGTCTATCGCAAGCGAGCGGTCGTGCGGGGTTGCGACAGCAAAAACATAAAAATGACATTTATTTCTTCATAGAAATAATTATACGTCGCTCAATCATCTATCTTCTATATAAAATAAAATGATTAATATCTCTTGTTTTATTTAGCAATCTAGGTACTTATTTTAAATATTGTGACATTTGTTTGACACCTTCGGTCAACGTGTATGGACATCATAATATAAACATAAACTTCTATTTCTAGTTGGGACTCTTCACGCGTCAAAATAATATTTAAATTTTAATAGAATGCGTCTATAACTTAATCGTGTTTAATTATAATTATTCAGAGACGTATTTCGCGCTGTAGGACTCTGGGGTACAAGTGAAGTGATTTGAAGGGCACCTATCTCACTGCAGGGCAAAAGCCTTCTATTTACTGCGGCATTTCTCACGGTCATGTGTCAATCCTTATTTCGTGAAGGGTATCCAATAGTAGGTACGCCTTTGTTAGTCTCCTGAGAAGTTTTTCGTATCAATTGGGATTTTAAATGTCTAAAGAATGCAAGCCAGCCTCAAATTCTTAAAGCCGAATAAAGCTTTATACAGGCAAGAAGAGTAATTACTTAAGCAACGATTTTGTTTTTATAGTAAAGTAATTGACAGAAGTAAAAACGGACAATAAGTCAGACAACATGCTTATAACAAGTGACGTGGATAACTAGACCTAGAATAATTATATTTTTCAAAATAGGGTTTCTTAACTTAAGTAAGTAATGACTTCACTAAGTATTTCTAAGTAACAAGTAATTACTTCTTTATAAATACGGGTGTTAGAGTAGGTGCCGGTGGTAACAACAGTTTTACGTGGGCTCTCACTACACCTAGTATCGTATTACTGGTGGTAAGAGGATGAATAGCTAGTATTGCCATAAAAATCAGTCGTACCATCGATAGCACAAATACAATAAACCTAAAAAAAAACTTCAACTTCATCCTCCTGTGGTTTGTCCTGTTTTTCAAGTCAGAGTGCGCTTAACCACATTTCTAGATTATATAAGTATGGCTTTTAATATAAAATCAAAATAATTTATCCAACGTCATAGTCATAGCCCTAATAATAAATATTTAAAAAAAATGTAAACTAATTATTATTATTATTGTATGTATGTTAGTCTTTAAGGTATTTATTATATGGGCCTTTTATTATATTGTCATCTGTAATATTTGTTGCCTGAAATAAATGATATATATATATATATTATATTATTATTATTATAGTAAATCTTCAGATACAAAAGGTTAGAAGAAGGTCATGCTCATCTTTGTTAAAAAAAAAATAATACCAAACTTTTAGTCATAACAGAATCAATTTTAAGAGACCATTTGAGTGAAATTCAACTGTTATTGAGCAAAATATTTCCCTTAAGCTTGGCTCTTACTGACCGGCCATTCCTGAACCTAATAAACCTTATGTCTATGCAGACAAGGTTTAAAGTGTCTCCGTATTAATCCTGGACTGACCGGTCAGTCAGGATAAACCTAAGGGGTTTTTAAATATAGCTATAGCGAAATTTATACTAGACATTTCTCCAGCATGATAATTACTAACATGTGTTCCGCACCTAAAACGATTTCATAGTATTTTATAACATTAGAATAGTTTGTTACGGGATTGCTACCATGTACCTTATTTTTGAGTTCCCGATATTTCGGTACTGTTGCAAGCGCCATGATCACGGAGTAACAGTTACTCCTTCAGTTCTAATGTTAGTGACCATGAAAGTTTAAAACAATATATTTTATAACAGTAGGCCAGCCTTCACAAAACACAATCGACCTCAAAGGCTACTGTACAAAATTAATTGAATCAAGGCATTTGCCTTTGTAATTGGCCGGCAATGGCTGTAAGCCTCATTGCGCTTTCAAAGCGCTTCTGATTGATTGCCCAACTGCGAAATTTAAATAATAACTAGACTTAGGCTATAGCTGAGATTAAGATAATACATTTACAAATTAAATATAGCTATTTTAGTTTAATTTTTTTATTTAGAATTAACAGGCGAAAAAATAGACAAATCACTAATACAATTATTGTTACTGTGGCTGTAAAATTGATGGGGCTACTAATTAGATAGTATAATTATTATACTTCATAATTATGTCGATAAGTAGATATTTTGATAAAACTATTTGTTTTTTCAAGTTGCTGGCCGGTTGACGGACCAAAAGATTAAAAAAGAGAATAAAAAACTAATACTAACGTCAGAAGAACAATACTTCGAGCCATAGCGGAAATCTAGTTCTCCTCCAAGTTAATTTTAAAGCAAACATCCGAGGAACCGTTCCACAAACATTCATTGTTGGTGTTTTCTTGCCCCTTGCAGTATAGTGCAGAAATAACAAATGATCCCAGTATACGTCGCTCGGGGCAAATCCGTCTTATCAGTCGTCCGAGAGCGCCGTATTTTTACGGCCACGAAAATAAAGGACGACGTATTTCCGTATTTCAACTCGCTATGTATTTGGGAATTCAAATCATCCGTGAATTTTAGTTCGGAAGTTTTGGCGTTTGAATCCGAACCCTTATAACTCCCAAAACAATCCGAAACGGAATTAGCGCAATTTAATACATTATCAAATTGAAATATTCGCAATCCTTTTATGTAATCTGGATTTTACGTACGGAATAAAAGCCAATTATTGTTGTGACCTTGACTAGCCAATCGGCCTCAGGGTGTTGAAACGAAATGGCATAAACGTTTTATCGTCTAATATTATATTTTAGTGCAGAGCATCATAGAAAAAAAACAAAAACGAAATGGAGGTCAGTGGAATCACTTTGCCTAACGAATAAATTTGCGCTCTCTTTATTTGCTATAAAACAATGCGAAAATGGGAATGCAAAACACCATGCCGTCAGCTACAGCAATCCAAACGACGTGGCATATTGTCGCAGCCGTCAAATCGACAATCGAGTCACGTCGCTCTTCGCTAACTGGCGTGACGTCGTGACGTCGCGCGACAGGCATTAATTTTGTTTAATTAAACCTTAGGCTATACCCCCACTGTGTACTGAGCCTAAGTTAATGTTAAGAGCTGAAAACTAACTAAATCGAAAAATATAACAACGACAAAGTACTGTGTTTTGGCTGTTTTATGTCTTACTAGGAAAAATCGCTTTGGTCTGTTATGCCTTTTTCTTAGGATTCCGTCATTTGGCGGTTGCAATGTAGCGTTGAATAACGTAATGTGCACAATTATTGCTATGGCACTGCATACTTAATAATATTTGAAAATAAGATGATGACTTCGTTCGTTAAATCTTATTTTTCGTAACCCCAAACAATTAACGTCCAGTCATACTTCTGCGCTATATAACGGCACTTATATAGGTAGGGAACCTGGGCTTTATTCATGTCAGACACACAACACAAAATTGACAATGTAGGCACTTAGGTACATTTTGAAATTCCACATGTGTTGTGCACAGCTGCATAGTTACCGTGTTTTGTTTTAGTGTGAATTGTTTTGCAAAATTTTAAACAGCGTTGCACTAGTTTTACTGTAGATAGGTGCCCACTATTAAAATATATTTAGTTTTTTTACAGAAAAATCCTGCCAGGTGTATGAGCGGCGAGGGATAAGCCCAGCATTTCATACTTAAATGGTACTAACAAGTTCTGTTTAGCGGACAATTTTACAGTTTTATTCAAAATTTCTTATCATCAGCTTTATCTTATATCATTTTGTGGTGTGACCTTAACTTTAACAGCGATAAACTCGTTCGCTCAGCAACGTCTTAAACTATAAACTATTCTGGATTTTCATTACCGTTCTCATAGTCATAATACTGCGAAAATACAAGACCAAGTAATTAAACCCGCTACGGCGTTAGAATGAAAATTAGCAGATGAAGTTATTTCAGAGTAAAATATTTTGACTCGCACAAACCACTAACACTGAAAAGGTTTTTATTTGCAAGGACAGTTTTATTTAAATAACGTTAGCTCTATTTTAGACTGAGAATTCAGTTGAACAATGTTCTATAAAAATAGAAACCAAAAACGCTTTGCTTCATTGAGAGGGAATCCTCTATCGATATATTCCAAACAACAAAGTAGTGGAACAAGTAAAAGCAATTGAAGATAAATAACACTTTAGAAATAATGATCGACCTCAGGTGGGACTGATTTTTTTCGATGATTTTTTTCAAGTGTTATTTATCTTCAATTAAACCTTGCATGGAATTGCTAAAAACAAAAAAATTACAAGTAAAAGCAAGTATATTTCAGTTTTGTTTAAAAATATTGAGAGATAGAAAAATATTTTTAAATCCTTACCTATGTTTATTCTTATGTACAGCAAGATTTATCTTTAGCGATCATAATAGTGAAGCAATATATTCTTCTATATTCGTGGCATTGAAAAAAGGTCGACCTTTTTTCATCGCTTCACAAAAAAAGGTATTCCTAAGAATAACAAAACGTTTTGTCATAATTACAGAAACTAAAACTAGATAAGTTTGAATAAGTAAGTTTATGTAAGTTTTATGTACTGAATAATGACGCAAACTATCATACGGCGATGTTTGACTGAAAGATTTAATGCTTAATTAATGTATTACTTACTTAATAAGAATAGTAACTGTAAATCTTTTTGCGTTTTAATGTCTCGTTGACCAAACTATAAGAAGCGCTTGCTTTATGTAATCAGTGTGAACTATTTAAAAAAATATATGACTTTTAGGTAAAATTCGGTATTAAAAATATTTGAGTTACTACCCATGGATATGGTAGCTATAATGGATAGTTGTTTCACCCTATATATTTGTTTTGTATACGTAATAGTTTATCTATTTTATATGTTATAGCCGTCAGCTAAGTTCTCACTTAGTTTCGGGATCTATGCTATATTGTCTTTATCTACAGCAATTATCTAAGTATCTTCTGTATATATGTAGTTTGTTTCCTCTATAATGTCTGTTAGATAGACAGATAGTTGGCCTATATTTGCTGACTCCAGAGAATTATTTTGGGTTTCTCTAACGCTGTCTAAGCGATTGGTCTGTCGCATCAAAATTAACAACTGTGATTAGCTGATGCACCTTGCAGCAGCAGTGATTGCAAGTTTGCAATAGGCAATTTATTGATACAAAGAGCGTCAGCATCAACAAATACCTACTATTAAAAATGCCTGATGTGCGAGAAACAATCTACTCGGGGTAGCAATAGTTTTTAAATGGCGGTATAAATTCAATCTTTTTTAGGGTTCCGTACCCAAAAGGTAAAACGGGACCCTATTACTAAGGCTCCGCTGTCCGTCTGTCTGTCTCTCTGTCTGTCTGTCTGTCCGTCTGTCACCAGGCTGTATCTTATGAACCGTGTTAGTTAGAGAGTTGAAATTTCAACAGATGATGTATTTCTGTTGCCGCTATAACAACAAATACTTAAAAATTGAGTACAATAAATATTTAAGGGGGCTCCCATACAACAGACGTGATTTTTTGCCGTTTTTATAAATAATGATACGGAACCCTTCGTGCGCGAGTCCGACTCACACTTGGCCGGTTTTTTAGTGTAGTTTTCAGACTACTTGGATAGTCCATTGCGATTCAACTAGTGATACTAATCACCTTAAAACATATTCGATGTACCTACCTATCTGCCTTCACGTTCAATTAGAAAAAAAAAACCTCTGTTTTTTTGTTATTTTCCTACCACGTATCGGCTATCCTATTTTTTGTATTCAAACTACTAAAATGTTTGTACCAAGATACTTTGATAATTTTATCTATCTGTCCACCAGCAAGCTTTTTCAATTTTACTGCACCGGTGGAAATAAATTTTACAAGGTTTGCTGAATTTTCTGTGAACTATCGGTCCTTTGTGGTTACACAAACTTTAAACCACCTTTACCTACATTTTTAGAAAATAAATATATGCATTGCCTATAGACCTAAAGTAAATAAATAACTCAAGTAAATGATGTATATTAAAAATACATTTTTATTTTTTGTTAACTTTATTTTCAATCAAAATTATGAAATTCATCTTCTTAAGAAAATTACTGAATTTTGATGCGGTAGAGGAGAAATCTTAACTTGGATACTCAAAGTTAAAGGAAACTTTTGATTGCGAAATAAAACCGAAGCAAAACACTAGACCGCGCAATTAAAAATGTGCACACTCAAAAACACGTTCATCTAGTAAAATAACAATTCAGATGCGAATCAAAGCGAAAAGAGCAATTGCGGGGATGTAAAAGCCACGGACAAAGGTCGCGGCACTATTGCTTGCACCTATTGTGTCCGAGTCGGTGACTGCGACGCGAGTCGAGTACTCGAGTCACTCGGCCGATTCGCGACTCGTGACGGATGGGAGTCGGGCGGATTGTGTTTTAAATTGGAAAATATGCAGTTTCGAATGGATTTATGTGTCGCGATACGTTGCGCTGACACAACATGCGGGGTGTTACGCTGGATTTTATCGCTTTCGGATTTATGTTGGGCTGTCAGATTTGGGTTTAAAAGATTAAATATAACATTTGTGTATCATGACAATTGAATAAAATATGGTTTCTTGTTCAGTAAAATGAAATATTTTTATAGTGGTGTATGCATGATAAAAATTAGTATTTACATTTATGTGACGATAAATATGCCTTAACTTTAAACAGATGCACACATGATATCTAGGATTAATAAATCTATATTATTTAATTAACACCAAAAGTTAATTTTTGGTTATCTATTTGGAGTTTTTAGACCGAGGGGTGGTAGCTAAATTTAAACTTTACAAGCTAAATGCTGGAAATTTTAAGAGGGTCATTTGTATTCGGCCACGTTTTATTTTGTCGAGATCACCGCCCTCTGGCCGATAATAACTCAACTGAATTACTCAATATCGTTTCTATTCGATGGGTCAGATATTCATAGGAGATGTGACCTTATATTCTTGCGGATAAAGATTCATTTCGCTTGATGCCTTAGGTTTCAGAATGGTATTGCGATCTGTATAAGTATGAAATCTTCATTTCAGCGGGTGATTTTGTGACGTAACGCCGGGTCATGCAATCCAACCAAGTAATCTTTAACTCTTTTCCTTTGAATTGGTGACAACGCTCTAGGGATTAATGAAATTAATCAGTGTATAATAATTACGGCAATTTAACTCAAGATCTTTTAGAAGATTGTCTTTTAGAAGATATTTGGGAAAAAACAGAAATGAGGTTTACTAACAGAAAAACTAGAGTCATCGATATGGCTCAAAGAATAAACAAACTCAAGGGGCATTGGGCTGGTAAATTTTACCCAGAGTGCGTCTTCTGTATGTACCCTTGAACTATTATATATTCCGTGGTAGGGCGCTTATTGGTAGAGATCTATGAAATAAAATGAGCTAAATATACATAATAATATATTCTCTATTTACTATTTACAACAATTGAGTAGGACACTATTTCATCTAAAAAATATCGCCAGAATGTCATACACACAACTTAGTTAACTTTAAATATGTATGAACACCATTTATGACAGATTCCTACTGTAGTGTTTGAGTTAACAAAATTTAATTTTAACGTTTATTTCGGTAATATTTCCAGACACAAAGCGCTGTGTCGTGCCAACTTTGTCAAACTTCATTCCTGAATCCTGACGCAGCTACTTATACAAACTTAAACTACTCACATGTATACGGTAAACAGCAAAATTAACGAACATTTTTTATTATTTTTTTACTAGGATATACAAGTTCTTAGTTTAACAGGATTAAATGGATGTTTTTCCCATCAAAAGAACCGTTTTATGCAAAGTTGTCATCTATCAACGATAATTATCATTATCAATTTTTTTCGCGATTTTTTTGCTAGCACCACTGGAAAAAATAACATTTATGGGCAGTATATTCTGATAATAAAGTTATTAAGTGCCTAGTTATTTAGATTTTTCTGGAATTAATTTATTAAAACCCATTCTATATAGTCGAGATACTTAATATCAATATTTTCTTGGAATTTCAAAGTTCATTTTAGTAAAATTCTTTTGATCTTTATCAAATAATACAGTATAAGTAAGTAAGGCTCTTAATATAAGAGTATTAAGATGTTACAAAAAGCCGCACCACGAAAAAAATATGCTTTCAGTAATTGGATTTCTTTGTAATCGAGTTCTGAGGATATTCGGCAATCCAACCTTAGAATTCATTAAAAATTTAACTAGCCGGACCATAAAACCACAAATAAAAAGCAGATCAGTAGGCGCACTCTGTGTGTACTACCATGCGTTATAACATGAACTTCTGGTAACTTGTAACAGCAAGCGATCTTGGGAAGTTTCAGACAACTTAACTTACAAACTTACAAAGCCGTAGAAGAAAAGGCCATCTAACATCAAACAATTTAAAATAATTCTACAGGTTGACATTTTTATCATCATTTAAACCTTCTGAGAAGACTCCCGTGATACAAACGAACAACTCTTGCTATTGGACCAACTTTTTAACTGCAAAAAAAAAAACAGCTGTTCCATACATTTTGGTCGAATTAATATTGATATTTTGTATGGAACCAATTTGAATTTTGTATAGTCCAATAGCAAGATAAAGATACGTTCATTTGCGTTTAAACAGGGTACACTGAAGGTCTTATGATTAATTTGTTGTTCGGCCTGTTTAGCCATTACCAATAGCATGCAAATATGTAATAGCTAAACTATTGTATTATGGATAATACAATAGTCATTGAAAAAATAATTGAATCTAACAAATTTCACAAAGAGTTGTTCGTTTGTATCACGGGAGTCTTCTCAGAAGGTTTGGATTAAATAAAAAAGTCAACCTGTATAAGAGGTCGAGTTACACAAAACATTCCAAAACCGAAGTGTTTTTTGCAAGAGGATAAGAGAGTCGACTTCAAATAGCAGGGAAAGAAATGAACGAAGAAGCCAGCTAGAAAGTGGGTAAACTCAATTTGCTTGGGATTATCTCAAGCTCCAGTGAAAAACATTATACTCGAACCTTAATTTAATTAAATAAATAATTTCCTAATATCTTATAGATAACAATTTTTTAACTGCTGGTATATTATGAAATCTGTAAATGTTTTATTCCAAGTGGTTCAAAAAATCTTTCTTCCACGACCATGATAGCTGCAATTTTGAAACTGACGCTAGTTCCCTGTATAGCTTCTCTCAACCACTTTTTAGCTAGCAGATAAAATCAACAGGCATCTACAATGGTCACAAGATTTTTGGTAAGTATGCCCACTTTATCTGCTTCTACTGTGATAGGTCGTTTGAACTCTCTTTGTTGGGACTTGGGAGAAATAATTACCGTTGCATTACTTAATTTGAATAAACAATTGTTTAAACAACTCATAGCTTTATTCACGACACTTTTTCAAACATTTGCATCTTCATTGTATTTTGTATGTGAATTTATGAGGAGAAATAAAATTTCTGTCTACTACAATGGGGTATTGTTTTGAAAACAAGCTTTTAAGTTTCGTTTTCATTGCGAGCACTAGTGTTTCTACGTTCAAGAATAATTAGGTTTAGTTGAAATATGACACTAATGGTATTTCGTTTAAACCTGCCAAGTGAACATCATGTCCACCCTTTGAGCGTAGATCTGACTGGCCGGTCAGTTCTGAACCTTATTTTTAAGCAGACAAGATTTAAAGTGGCTGCTAATAAAATCGGACTGCCCGGACAGTCAGGCCAAGCTCAAAGGATGGGAACCACAACAATTATCAGGACCAAAAGATCTTCCTATAATATTAATAATTTTAGTTATCTAACGAATCGAATAATGCATATTCGATCTCAATAATCTATTTCCAGAACTATCTCATTGTACACATACAAAGATGTTCTCTCTATCAGGCTTTAATTGACGACCGTCTGGTGTAGTGGTTCGCACTCCGGACTACAATGCCTGGCGGTTGCGGGTTCGAATCCCGCGAGAAGCAAACGTTAGTGTGATGAGCACGAGCACCTAAGTCATGGATGTTTAGAATCGTATTTAAGTATGTTTATCCGTTATCTAGTCACCATAGCACAAGCTTTGCTTAGTTTGTGGCTAGATAATTGGTGTGATTGTGGAAACAATTTGTTATACGAGTATTATTAAATTTACTGGCGTACGAGGCGTAAGAACTTTCCAGGTGTACAAACTATCCCTAAAGATTCCCATCCCGTATATTTAACAGGAATACAGGGCGTAATGGGAAGTTGAGCGTCGCTAAATGGCTAGGTAGGTAATTAGCAAACTTCACTGTTTCACGTTAACTCCCTTAGACAGGGGATAGACGAGCGGAATGTAAACGAAACTGATCATGTAGCAGTGTTGCAAGGAGCGAAGGCCTAGACGGTATCTCTTTAGCAGTATTTTTACAGTATTATTTTGTATTTTTTGTACAATTTGAGTACCTACCTGACGCTTAGACGACCGTCTGGTATAGTAGGTGCGCGCTCAGAACTACATAGCTAGATGGTTGCAGGTTCGAATCCTGCAAATATTTGGAAAGTCATTAATATTTATAAAAGTGGTTTCAGGTAGTGTGTCGTTTAAGTGGCTACACGTTTAAGGGATACATAGGATACTTGATTTCGTTCCAAGAAACATTTAACCGTAGGTATACCCTCATCCTTAGATTCCTTTTACTTTCATTACAGGACAACATGAAAGGGTTTCAAACTTAAAGTTAACCGCAAAGGTCACGTGACGTAATTAAATTTCACTGTTGTAATATTCCGACGGGCTTTGTAAATAAAAGGGGCTGTCAGCTCTTTGGCACCATTCGGAAAGTAATATTTCCCAGTGAAAAATCCGAGATGAGGATACCGAGTGATACTTTTGCGAGAGTGTTTCTTTGTGTCAAGCGGAGTGGGCTGAAAGCTGTGCAATTGTTTTAAGATTCTTATTTCTTTACACATTAATCGACATTCATTTAAAGTTTTCATAGATTCATTATAATACTAAAACTAATCTGAAACTACAGAACAGTTATCAACAATCATTTAAATAACAAAACAATATACAATATAAATTTAATATCCACCTGTTAAACGGCGGAACTAATCCTCTTAAAACTTCCAACAAACTGAGCAAACTGAGGCTTGGACTGAACATCATGCGATTTGCTCGTTCGCCTAGCACGTACTATGCAGACATCTCGCGTAACGATACGATTGTAGTTTCTTTAGCTTGAACATAGTAATAATAAATAAATAAATAATAAAATGAAAATCGGTTAATTCTTTAACATAAAGATTTACTTAAAACAATCTATGACTGGGACCTACCTTGTAAGTATGCAGGATACCTGTGGTAGGAGGCCCCGCTCTTCTACAGTTATACCTTACAATATTGTTCAGTTAGGAAATAAACAACATTTCTTTATACCTATTATTAATACTATAAAAACACTAGTATTCTACAAGTACCACCATTGTTTTCTATTTCAAAAAGAAGTTATCATGTTTTTGGTAAAAGAAATAAAATCATGGATAGAAAAATAATTGGTTAGGTCCCATACAAGATAGTGCTGATTTTTTATTTTATTGGACAACTCTACATACATTGCTCTGATTATAAGGTAAATAGCTAAAGCACTTGTTTTTAACAGTAATAAGAAACAACGACGGTACCACAACACCCAGTGACCCAGACCCGAGTCAATAGGTATAGAAAAGTTCGATTTCTACATAAAGCCGACCGGGATTCGAACCCGGAACGTTAGAGATGTTGACGCTAAGTCCGGCGACTCGCCTCGCGGCTACGGAGGTCATCGAAGAATACGTGTTTCTGCATCATCAATTTAATATAATATATGACTAGCGGCAGTATCTACCTTGGAGTAGTCGTACTGTTTGTACGTCATTTGTATGGTATATCTTCTTGCGCTACCCAATCCTAAAACAACAGTGTCCCTTTGCAAGTGTTTCTTGCTTGACTAAGTCGGATCAGATACATGATAGGGTAGATCCAGACAAAGCATTTTAGAGGAACTTGGTTATGCTGAGAGTGCCTTAGGGGCTTTAGCAGGCAATGAATAATGAGATCGTACTGTATTTTCTTCTTTTTTTATTAAAATTCCCCTATTAAGTAATCATGAATGTTTACCAACTCTTCAAACTTGTTTTTGTTTGTAACAAGGTTTAAATGTAAGGCTGCACTCATTATTTTAGAATAATTCGCTATTCATAGTTTTTTGCAGAGCAAAGATTTCTTTCATTTCTTTTTACATACATTCCGGTAAAACTTGATAAAAGTAACTACCCGACAAACATTAAGAGGTGAATTTGTAATGTTTAAGTTAGTACCTACAGTTACTATGATAATAATATAGTAAAATCACAAACGTAAGCCTAGATATAATCATCCGTAACTTCTTTATTGATTAACAGTACACTTTACCACTGTAAGCAAATAAAATATGTAAGCTTAGGTAAATTACTAATGCAATTAAATAATTACATTTTATCCATCATATTCATAAATTACTAACTTCGATTAATATTTGATGAGCAGCGTCTTTTTTAATTAGCCGACTGCAAAACGAGGGTTATGTTTTTTTATCCACTAATGTATTTTCTTTTGCAACGCAAAATAAATGTTAATTCTCCGAAGAACGGAAAAAATAAGTGCGTTTGTATTAAAAATAATTTGAGTTTGTTTTATTACTTAGATTTGCTTAAGCTAAGTTGATTGCTAAACTAAGCAGCATATAATTTTAAGCATTAGCAAATAAAGTTCTTATGTAGCTCAGGTGTGTTTGAGAAGGAGGATATATTATATATATTAAACGGGCTAGTACGCACTTAAAAAAAAAGTTGTAGGTATTATTTTTTAAATCAAATGAATAAACAATGTTTTTTTCTAGATATAAGTACGCTAAACCACCTACACTCTATTATTCCGCCCTTCCTTAAAGAAACATACTAGCAATTTTCTCAGCTATAAAAGCTGCGCTTTCGCAAACAATACCTAATATAAATCATTGGTGGAACAGCAACACTCGGTGGGAGTAGGACAGACGCTTCATCCTGACCCAATTTCGCGGTACAACAGGCAAGCAGAAACAGTTAATACACTCCACACAAAAAGTTGCTCACCTATCTTGCGCCATTTAGTCAAATTGTTTGACAGTCACAGGTGCATATTTGATAGGTAGAAAAGTTTTAAACCAAGTGCAGTAATAGCTTATCTTCTGCATGAGTTTAAATAAATTATATCCAGCAGTCCCAGTAACTATTGTAGTATTAAAATACGAAACAATACAATTGACGTACGAGGTCAAGTTGGGTTGTCTGTTTTCTTTTTACTATAATGGTATCGTAATAAAAGTGCATTCTCCCAGTTTACTTCAGAGTGCCAGCGATGCAATTACATGAACCTTCGCCGTTACACAATAGGGCTGGCAAAAACAGTAGTCGAATTGAAAATCACGAGCAAACTTCAAGTTTATTCAGGATGTGTTTTTCAAAGAGAAGGCGAAAATTAAAAAGAAGTTAAAGTTAAATAAAATGATATTTTGCATCTTCTTCGACATTTCTTTTTTTGTTTCTCCATACAAAGCAACGCTCTGGTACGATGATATGTATGGTATGTAGGTATATATAGGCAACATAAAACAAAAGATTAGAATGGTAAGCTAATGGTAAAAATTATTTGTATTGATGAAAACATTCAGCCACATTTAATGAGGTGGACCACATTAAATGTGGCTACTGTTCAAAATATCACCCTCTATGTTTGGTTAAATACCATTTTTAAACAGTTATTGACTCTGTTTATTTTAAAGTGGACAGATTAAAATATTTTCTGACGTATGAGTCTGTGGTGATAGCAAATAGTTACGACGTACCTGACAGGAAAACAAATTAAAAATAATTATATATACATATAATATTAATATAATATTACTTGTGTTACTTTGAATTTTCATAAAAACTATAATTTAAGTAGACAATTTCGTACAGGTATACTTTTATCCGCAGTCGGGGCTGATTTTTCATCCCGGTCACGGATTTCTCCGATATTTTCAGTAGGTTTGCCTCATTTCCGTAATTGACCAATAGCCAAATACGGCTTAGAAACGATTTTTAAGTCTAAAATTAGATGAGACGCCACTTTCTTATAACAATACCTACTTGAATGTCAATGTAAGTTAAAATAAAAAGTGTTATTTTTTGTTATTATTTGCTATCCAATGTAACTATGAGGCTGTATATTCGGGTAAATATATTATTTTGCTCCCAATATCCAACTTGTCTACGAGCACATGGACTGTTTTTGTCTTTATAAAATAGCATTTGTTGAATTTGAAAACAAAAATGAATGGAAAATGCAATTTCTTTACCATAAAAGGCATATTTCTACCTTTATTCAACTAATAATGTTAATACCTAATATTTTTTCATTTTAAAACATTTCTTTTATGCAAAATCCATGGGAACAAGACCCTTTTGTAGATACCAGCTACCTCTTCGATACCGATACCCCCTTGGGAGTTTTATTCCATAATATATCCGATGTAATCTATTTTCAGGTGAAATATTTATACGATATCAGTTAAAATATTAAGCTTTTGTAAATATCTATGGAACATGATGAATAAAAATAAGTATTTCAGACTTGAGGTGCTCGTAGCTCAGTGGCGGCAGCGCTTTGGTATCGATTACTAAAGTTAAGCAACCAACGCCGCGACTATATTTAGTGACATTTATCACGAGCATCTCCGTGCTTCGGAAGGCACGTTAAAAGTTGGTCCCGGCCAATATTGCTTGATATTGGTCGTGAAGCCTAGTCAGAGGCCTTAAGGCGGCTTGATAACATCTGACAGTAAGGTTTAGTCACTGGCCTTACAACACCCCTCCACCAATCCGCACCGGGCCCGCGTGGTGGAGTATGGCCCAAACCACCTCATAGTTGAGGTGAGGCCTGTGCCCTGCAGTGGGACGTATATAGGCATACTTTTTCAGACTTAAGAATTATTAGATTAAACTGAATATCTTAAGTTTCATGTATTTATGCTAAGTTTTTATACAGAAAATAAATTTATCTTATCTTATCTGCGCAAGTTCACCTTAAAAGGAGAAATGACCATAGGCAACATGATGTTAAAATAATGATTATTGCATATTTTATTATTGAAACAGATAAATAAAAATAAAAGCGTTAAAAGACCCTCATGATAAAGAATTAAATACTTTGTGCATTGGCCAAATTGTGCTGGTCTAAAATTATATTCTTCAACTTTATTTGCTTGTCTGTGTATTGTGGTGTGCATTAAAGACTGTAAATATTTATCTTTTGTTTTATTACGTGTGAGCCTCATGTCGGTGCTCATGTCATCATCGTCATTGTAGCCATAGAACGTCCACTGCTGAACAATATGCCCCCCGCCCCAATGGTCTTCTAGATTGGTCGCTTAGAACCTCTCTAACTACTTTCATTCGGTAGAAGACCTATAGGAGAATTCGCGGCGAGAACTGAACTCGATTCCGGAAAAAACGTTTAAAAAATGTTTTGATAGTTGGATTATTCGTTGCTTACGCCAACGAATATCGCTTCTGAAGAAGCATAAAAAGTAGTATTAATGTACGTAAGTATACTTAGGTATGTATGTAAGCGCCTATAATATGTACCGATGTGACCATCGGCCGTAAAATCTTACTCTAGTTAGTAAGCATCATGTGCCTACTTTAAATCCAGCAGACTGTAAGTAGAAGTTAACAATGTAGTACAAGATTGTACAATCTAACAACAACACAATTCTAATGTCTAACAACAAGACAGAATCAGCGACAATCCTCTATCTATGCAATGTTCCGCTTACAATTCTCAATTATTCCCGCTTTCCGTGGGCCAATGCATCGCAATAACATTATCCGAGATCAATGCTTCAACTAGTGTTGCCGAAGTATCTACAGTTTGTCTATCGATTGTTGACCTTGAAATTCAATTACACTATCGATAGCATTAATACTATTGATACTTTCGATTGCTTAAAATAATTTAACGACCTCCATAGCCGAGAGGCAAGCTCGCCGGACTATATAGCGTCGCCATCTCTGAAGTTCCGGGTTCGATCCCCGGTCGGGTCAATGTAGAAAACGAACTTTTCTATTGACTCGGGTCTGGGTGTTGTGGTAACGCCGTCATTTTTGATTTCTATAACACAAGTGCTTTAGCTGCTTACGGAACGTCCAATATTTATTATTTATTAAATACTATTGATACGCAGCAATAGTATCTGTCGATACTAATACCTAATACTAATAATTTGATTGCTATTTTGGTGCATTACGACAGTAATCAATCAATCAATTAATAAATACCAATCAATTTATTTTCGATCTTCTTATGTTATTCCGATATTAGTAGTAAATTACAGCAATAGTATTGATTAAATACAATACTATGAATCCACACGTCCACCTATAAGGTAGACAGAGGACCTGGTAAAGGTTGCAAGAGTTGCTGAATGCAGGCCGCTTCCAACCACCTTATCTGGAAACCACTGGGACCTATGTTCAGCAGTGGACGTCCTATGGCTGAAAATATGAATACTATAAATAATTTCGATACTTTTTATCGATAGTATGGCTATTTCGATACTATCTATAGGCCTATCGATAATGTTGTTACTTTCGATACTACCGATACTAGGCTATCAAGCGGCTACACTAGCTTCCACTGTGAACTTATCGGGTTTGATGTAAATAGGGCATTTGTCACTGGCGACCTACTCTCGCACCGGGGACGATTAAGAGACCTATTAGAACTGCCTGTTAGAACAAACTTTTATCTTAAGGAACGAATTAAAACTCTATATCGATTTTGAATTAGTTCTACAAATAGAAGAGAGATGCGGCTGGAGTTCCGATTAAAAGTATAACTTTGGAAGCCTATTTAAGTAGGATGTTTTTGAGAGAAGTCAAAACGGATACTAGAGTTAAGACTGGCTAAATTGTACGTCTCTTTTTAAAAATAATTTGTTATTTAAATTGTTTGGCGTGCAATAATTAAATATCTATCTATCAAATAGATAAGTATGACGTTCTAAAGCCAAGAGTACCTAAGTATCTAGAATTATACTACCTAATTGGCAAAAAAACCGGCCAAGTGCGAGTCGGACTCACGCACGAAAGCTTCCGTACCATTATCTGCAAAAAACGGCAATTATTGTATTCTGTTTTTTAGTATTTGTTGTTTTAGATTAGTAAATTTCAACTCTCTTACTATCACGGTTCATGAGATACACCCTTGTGACAGACGGACAGACAGACAGACAGATAGATAGACAGATAGACAGATAGACAGATAGACAGATAGACAGATAGACAGATAGACAGATAGACAGATAGACAGATAGACAGATAGACAGATAGACAGATAGACAGATAGACAGATAGACAGATAGACAGATAGACAGATAGACAGATAGACAGATAGACAGATAGACAGATAGACAGATAGACAGATAGACAGATAGACAGATAGACAGATAGACAGATAGACAGATAGACAGATAGACAGATAGACAGACAGACAGACATACAGACACAAAGACAGACAGACAGACGGACTGCGGAGCCTTAGTAATAGGGGACCCTATTTATCCTTTGGGTACGGAACCCTAAAAATGACGATTGAAAATAAATACTGGTGAAGGAACATAACAAAAATAGATTTTAAAAGGAAATATCCTTCACCTTAATTAGGAGCTGTGTTAACAGAATTCTGTAACTATTTGTCTTCAACCCATCGGAATATTTTTATAAAGCTTGTTGCGGGCGGGGAAATAATGAGATCAATAAACGAGATTCGGTCGCTTTGAGTCTCTGGAACACAAATTAATTTAGGAGTCTCTGGAGCTATTTAATTCATGAAGGGTAAAATTTATTCGAATAAAGGTAGAAACAAATGTTAAAAAAGCACTAAAGAACAAGGCGTTTTAAAGTGAAAAATGTATATATATATATTTTTTAATTTATGAGTACTTTAAAAATGCAATTTGGATCTAGAAATATTTTACAATATTCTTTTAAATTCGTAATGTATACATACATAGCACGATTTGACAGAAAGCGGCTGTGGACGTGTTAAACCACGAAATTCTAAAAAATATTTTTGGATAGTTTTATGCACCATTACAGAATGCCGCGGTTGTGGGTTCAGATCCTGCAGGGGGGGGGCAAAAACTAAATGTTTCTCTGATAAGCACGAGCTTTTGTACTAACGTTAACTAGTTGCCTTAATAGCTTCGCTAAGTTTGGGGCTACAAAATAGTGTCTGTTACACACACACACTTTTTTCTAGCCCCAAGTAGTGTTTGTACACATCAAACATATTTTTATTATAAGACAACTTGTTGAAACCTAAACAAAATCATAAAAGAAGATCTGTTTTTTTAATAGACACATACTCGGTGTTTGTTAAAAGCAATTTATTTTTGAGTCTATAATACATGCCTATTTGAATAATGGAGCTAATTATGTGATTATTAATTTTAAAATTTTTGTTTGCTTTATACTACAAAGCTAAAGGTGCTGAACTATTCATAACATTATACCTATTATAAGACCCACTGTAACCACTTTTAAAGCAAATAAAAATTCTGATTCTGATAAAAGTGTAAAGCTTTACATTTGCTGAACGTGTAGGTACTCGTATATTATTTCGTAAGTATCGTCGTCACTTATGCAAAATCGCGTTTATTTTCAAACCAGACTTTAACTGCTGGAATATTATATAACCTTCTGAAAGAGTTTTCAAATCTGCTCACATAAACTGAATACGTCACGTGCATCCCCCCCTTCCCCTCCTTTCCCCTGTCTCCACGGTAAGATGCACTCTAAAGAGATTTTGAGTGAAAAGTATTTGTGCGTAAAACTGGAGTCCACCTAGATTTAGGCAAATGTTCATTGGCTTCGAAATGACATATACCTACATTCAAATCTTTGTCATTTTTCATATAGACACGGGACACACACACAGGCAAACTCTGTGACGTATGATGTTAGCTTCTCCGTGATTAGAAGTCGTATGAATGGCAAATATTTTCTGTATTTTGGTAAAAATAAACATCATCTTGTAATTTTAAGTGATTTTAATACCAAAATACAGTTTATAAGCATAATATCTCGAAATGGTTTTGGTATTAGCATAGGTTATATTTTTCTTTACCGAATTGCACCACTGACGTGTTAAGTACTCGCCTGTATTAACAGATAAAAGCCACTAGATTAATTTAAAGTGAATTGCGTTTTTATGACGTCATGCATTCTCCCTGTGGAACATAAAACGTTATATAAAGGCTTCATTAACCAAACTCGTAAATATGCAAGTTACGATCCGGAGCGATCATCTCTCAATCCTTTTATGCATTTCTATAACAGGAATATGAAAAGGTATATTATAGCTGTAAACAATATTATAAAAACACTTAACTAGGTTGTTCCGCTTGTTCTTAATTATTTGAATTAGTTCTTCACTGGCTTTTCTTAAGATTTCATTCTTATTTTTCTTTTCTTCTTTAATAGTAGTCATACTTGTAAGCTATACCACACACCGGACTCTTTCAACTATTTTAAAGTTTCTTGAAATATGTGCTGCGTTCTGAAAACAAATTAATTTTCAGAACGGCCAGATAGACTTATTTTAGAAACAGCAATAAGCTTTAAAGTCAGTTGTTTGAATTCCACGGCCAGAAACTTTATATCATTTCTGTCTAGGTTTAGATTATTTAATAATCAACTAAGTTTGTCTCTCAACTTCAGCTTTTATACACAAGACTACGTAGTATTTTTATATATTCTCTGACATGACGTATATGTACGTATAACTTAAGTATATTATATACTCTCTAAACAGTCATTACGTCTCTCTCGGCCATTTTCCCGTGCTCTGGCGTTTACTTCGTGAACCAACTTGTTCCGAATCAAATTGCTAGACAACATTCAACCTTATGCTTTTGAATATAAGGAAGTCGAAACTTTTGGAGTATCTAACTTTGCATGCCAAGTTCCTGGTACCACCTAGGCAAGTAAACGTTTGCCTTGGTCATTCCACGGCGGAACACCTTTGTGCTTTTACTAAATGTCTTTTTTGCATTAGGTACAATTCTTTTCGAATTTCTACCGACTTTTAATGTAGAAGCAAATTGTTACAAAAACTTCCTAATGATTTTATTATATTTTTAAAGAGCAAATTAATTAAGTCAGCTATTTTACGGCTATTTAGAAAATAATGTTGATGAAACTAAAATATAACTTGAACATTATAAATAATGTTTCATCACCAGCCTATATCAGTCCACTGCTGGACACAGGCCTCTCCAAAAGGAGGATTTTGCTTTAAAATAAGTAGTATTCTGAACCAAAGATTCTTATATAAATGTTTGATCAAATAGTTAGTTTCGTGAAATAACATCTGACCTCATCAAAGAAGATTTCTAGCCGTTTGCAAAAATCACAACTAATCAAAACTTATAATCAGGGGTCTAAACGCGACGTAATACCTAATATAGTATGTTTTAGTTATAATGCAACGCGAAAGTTTAAAAGATTATCACAACTAATCGTTTTGAAATGTGTATTTTTTCAGAAAAATAATACAAAAATATTATATGGTTTTAAGAGAAATTGTAGTTTTAGCAGATGACTTAAGATATATCATGATGAGGTTTTTAACAGTATTTTCAGAAAAGTCGGATTTTATCAAGTTGGTTTTAATTTATTATAGCATTAGTTTGGGACTTTTTATTTATTTATTTAAACTTTATTGCACAGATGAGTACAATTGGCGGACTTAAAGCTATACAGCATTCTCTACCAGTCAACCTTGAGGTAATGCAAATAATGTAGTTTGTGGCGGAGCTTATAGTAACTGATATATCTTACATTCAAGTAACACTACATACTAATATGCTTACGTAAATAAATATGCGCAGAATAGTTACATACTATATAAATTTATACTTTTTCATAGGTTTTTGAAGTTTTAAATAGAACATAAAACCAGTATGAAACAAGAAATGTAAGTTAAGGACATTGAACATATAACTGAAAAATCTCATACCGCAGGATTAATAATTTACGAGCAACATCAAACAAACGCTGTTTGGCCGTAAAAAGCATTACTAGCATTTATATACCAGTGTTTACTGCCTCATAATTTTCTGAAGTTTGAAAAAATCCCTCCGAGATTTCAATAACCCAAATCTTGTAAGATTCTAAATATATGAAATTATTTATTCTGTATGTAGGCCCTCCTCCGGGCACTTATATAGTTATTGTAATTATATTTAGAATCTTAATTATTAATGTTTTAAGTCCGTTTTGCGTTTCTAAATGTCAAAATGTACGTTATAAGTCCGTCGGACGTAAATGCATTAAAACTTTCTGTGTTATTTTCTTTATTACAATTTCTTTATTATTCGCTTCTGTTGTAGCAAAGCGAAAATTATAACAAAAAAAAAGAAGAATAAAAATATTCGATAAGTGAAATTGACAGAAGTTTTAATTTATTCTATTGTTGATATAATAATAAGTGTGCATCATTTTTTAATATAATTCCTCTTATTTAAGTATCTCCTATCTCTTTAGGTTTCAAAGTAAACGTGTCTAATTTAAGCTATTGTCTATTTAGATTGCCATGACATCACATTGTGGCTACAAAGCAGAAATTAGGTTGCATTCTCTAACTAATATAACAGAGAATTCTAAAGCATAACTTTGGAGATTAGTTAGAGCGCTGCAAAGTACATGAGGGTAATTTCAATGTTTATTCAAATAACTTAATGTTGTGCAAAAATTATACAATTCTCTGTAGCAAGTATTTTCCAGAACCACAATGAAACTGCATTTATTTTGTTACTGTTTATTTTATTTTAAAAAGATTTTTGTCAAATAATTCTTTTATACACTAATCTGAACTGTGGAATCAAAATAAATACTTAAATACACTAAATTTAAACTCTAAAACTAAAATAATAGATTTGTCTCAATTTAATGCTGTAATTTATTCTATGACACAACACTTCTAGTTTGGTACGCATTCATCATATTGTCCTGTACCATGATTATTTTGTCACACTTAAAAACAACCAAAAATTAAAAAAAACACACATCGAAAGCATTTTTTACGACACGCTTGACACTGCAGTGTTTTCTATCTGATAAGATTCCTATGCATACAGAAGTAGTCATAAATGTACTCTAGATAACGTAGTCTTGCGTTAATTTTACTGAATTGCTTTTTCTACGAAGAAACTGGTTTAAATTTAAAATACCTAGTCGTTAAACACGGTTTTCTCTGGGCTAACATTTATGAAAAACTGAGCTAACTCTGTATTAAAGATAATTGAAAAATTACATTATGGTAATGAAAACTGACATTATAAAGGGTCCAATTTTATTAAGTTTTGCATTCGAGTAATGAATCATCCCTTAAGAGACTCAACTCAAAAAAGAATGCAATGAAAATGAAAATATTTATTCAAAGCTATGTTAGGTTACATGCAGAGGCAGAACCAATCCTTTGCGACTACGAATGCAATGTTGAGCCATGATCGAGTAGGAACCGAGCAATGAAAATAATTATCAGGCAATCAGATTGCCATGAAAGAAATCGCTAGAACAAGCTTATAATTTTTTTTTAAATCCATTTTACGTTTTTAGGTTTCCGTACCCAAAGGGTAAAACGGGACCCTTACTAAGGCTCCGCTGTCCGTCTGTCCGTCTGTCCGTCTGTCCGTCTGTCCGTCTGTCCGTCTGTCCGTCTGTCCGTCTGTCCGTCTGTCCGTCTGTCCGTCTGTCCGTCTGTCCGTCTGTCCGTCTGTCCGTCTGTCCGTCTGTCCGTCTGTCCGTCTGTCCGTCTGTCCGTCTGTCCGTCTGTCCGTCTGTCCGTCTGTCCGTCTGTCCGTCTGTCCGTATGTACGTCCGTCTGTCCGTGTGTTACCAGGCTGTTCTCATAAACCGTGATAGTTAGAAAGTTAAAAATTTCACAGATGATGTATTTCTGTTGCCACTATAAGAACAAATACTAAAAAACAGAATAAAATAACGTCACGTTTGTTGAATAAGAATACAACAAACGTGATTTTTGGCCGTTTTTATAGATAATGGTACCAAACCCTTCGTATTCCGACTCGCACTTGGCCGGTTTTTAGACTTGTTAATAATGTATTTATTTATTTATGACTCGACGTAATTCAACAATGCTCACGTAGGTAAAGTTTAAAGTCATAGTAAAAGTTCATGGTTCACGTTAAGGATATCATCAATGCTTAACCTGTTAGATGTTCTCGGCAAAAAGACTTTTATAATTGGCACAAAGAGAAGTACGGACAAACCGATTAAGTATGGTACTCTTATAAGGTAACCTAAATAAATTGATATCATCCAGTTATACAGTTAAATCATTTTAAGAAACGCTAACAAAATGGATCAAATATTACCCGTACCAAATTAGTACAGTACCAAAATTAATGATGGCAAATTAATTCAAAAGTTGATTGTAAGAATCAAGACTATTAATTCCAACATTACTCTCTACAAAATTGGATAGAAACTCCCAAAGGAAACTAATTAATACTGAATGCTGTAATAAAATTCCCAAAAGGCGATAATAAAGCTTTATTTAACAATAATTGTGGTAACCGATAGTAGGTATAGTACAGTTTAATGAATATAATTAGTGGATAACTGGAATGTAGTCTGTTATTTGTTGCGATGTGCCAATAATTAAGTTTAGCCGATAGTGTTACGATTGGTCTGGGAAAGAATGTAGGTCAAGGGTCTGGTGTCAGAAAGGATACAAATTGTATTGGATTCCGGACGTATTAAAAATACCGTTCTTTTGCTTTTAGTATATTATTGATCTACTCGTAAGAGATAGTTGAAAAATATTTTTATAACACCTTGATGAACTTACACTATGATAAATAAAAACCAACACGTTGCGCGCCACGCGGCTCACGAGCCCATAAAAATAGATTTTCTGGGTTTCCTACTTGAAATCGAATGCCCTTTGCTCGAACATTAAATGCTTGAACTCTTTTCCTCGAAGAAGCATAAAATCGACAAATTATCAGCTCAAACATTCGCTACATTAGTGTCTAGTTTTTCGGCAGTCGACGACTTAAAATAGCTCGACCATGCTTTTCGTTCGACTACTCTCCGTCGAATCCCTCTGGTATTCTTATCTGCTACCGCCTGGCTTTTGTAATGTAATGAATAAATTAGAAATACATTAAGGTGCATTCACTAAATATAAAAATAGACGTATCTTAAAGAAGAACACTCTCAAAGGCTGCCAACTGCAAACAGCGTTAGTGTAGGATCTAAGGGTGAACAACTCTTTTCATCGCGTAACGGTCTCAATACCGCGGAGACAGTTTATCCAGCATTGAATTGTTACTGCAACGTATTGTAGGTTTTCTTATCCACAACATATTATAAGCATAAAGATAAAAGTATAGCAGCAGTACATTTATTACTATAATAGCAGGTAACTAACAAACTATATATGAAATCTTGGAAGTGGTTTTTACCAACTTGAATTACAAATAGATTTTTAAAGTTAATAGCAAACTTTTTTTTTAACGTTTTTCGATGGGCACTATTGAAATATTCTAACACGGTAAATTGGCCTTCAGTTATTTTTTTTTGCTAGTTCTAAATTTATTATTTCACGCATTTTTATTAAACAGAAAACCCTTAAATAGATATCAGGTAAATTATCGAGAAAATTAAATCCACCCAAAAAGGATGGGTTTCCAAGCTTTCCAAGGAAATAAGCAAGGAGATACTTTTATTTTCCTTTCCGTTTCAATTTCATTTCGCCCAAATGAACGGAAGGGCTAAACGAATTTTTTTATTTCGAAATGAAGTACTTTTATTAAATGTCTCTTCTCTATAGGTTTCTTAAAATTAAATTTCTAGAAAAATCGAGATACGATCTCCGTGTTAATAAATACGCTTTTTCTGATACTACGAATACTAGTACTAGACGAGTAGTTATATGACTATGTATGAACTGGCATACATACGAAAGTAAGAGTATTTTTTTCTTTTCTCTAGTAAAGCTAACCTAGCTTTTGAATGTTTTCTTTTAATATAAAATTAATAAGGTATTTAAATAAAATAAATAAATAATATAATCTCATAATGCACTGGATGGCGGACGCATATTGCACAAACCACATTATAGTTGAAGTGAGGCCCTTGGCCTGCAGTATATAGGAATTAAAAAGACTAACTTAGCTTATATTTAACCATTTATAATCTTTTTGTAATGTCATTGTTTATAATATTCAAAACAGATCGTAGTATCTCATGAAAAACTCATTTGCCTGGACTAGTAAACTTTCCTAAGTCCCGGTGATTAAAAGGAAAAAGTGAATAAACGATATTAAAAGACTTGGAAACTTACCGTACCTACGGTAACTTACCAATATCTAAGTAATAATAAGTTACATGGTAACATCAACATGGCAATATCGTTCCTGTAATAGTACAAGTAGGTAAGTTTAGTATACGCGTTAAAGACTTAGGTATGGAAGCAAAAATTGAAAGTTTATCGCCATTATTTTTTTTTTCTCGTCTAATAATTTAAGAAAGCTCACCATGTTGATACTTTTCACTTTGCCATTGGTTTTTTTGCAAAGTCGCAGAGTAAAAAACTTTCGGAGTAAGTTTTTCACTGACTGTGTATTTTTTTTAAAGTATTACACTAAGGGCCTGTTTCAAAATGTACGGATAAAGAGCCAATCAGATACGTAAGAGATAAAAATATATAAAGGATAAAGGTGCTTGAAATAATGTGTCATATAGCGCTATTTGACGGCCGTAAAACGCAAAAATAGTTTTTGTCCTAAAGATAAGTAGCAAATAGCTTATACAGAACTTAAGCAGAACTTATCCGTAAATTGTAAAACGGGCTCTGAATATTTAAAAGACAAACATCACTTAGTTCATGTAAATTGACAGAGATGTCATATCAAATATTTATTCTGGTATTACGAATGCTGAAGATTCCATTATTAATATGTCTCTCGAAAAAGTCTAGACAGAAACGTTACCTTGAACCTAGGCTTTGCCATGAAGGCTATACAATATTATGTATTAATAATGCTGTATGGCGTTCTTATTCTTCTCATGTGAATAAATAAAATAAATACTGGACAACATCAAATACATTGCTCTGATCCAAACGTAAGTTGCTAAATCACTTGTGTTATAGAAATCAGAAACAACGACGGTACCACAACGCCCAGACCCGAGCCAATATAGAAAAGTTCGTTTTTTTTTGGTTCGTGAATATTATTATTGCTTACTTGTCCTGTGATTGCTTAGTAGCAGAGTTACGTTTCTATACAAAAAAAAAATTGAAGTAACCATTTGAAAACGACGAAGAAGTTCAAAAATAATTACATGTATGGAATTGCCATATTATGTCGTCGTAAAATCACGTGGTATATCGTCATCGTAATCTCAGAGGCGATGACGAATTTAGATATCGTATCGCTTCGGAGCGGTTGCCACTTGTCTAAGCCCCCATAGCTCTAAACTCCCGGATTACGAAATGATGTTATATTTTATTTAAAGTAGCCTTTAAATTTTAACAGATATTGTTGAAAGGGTTGTGCTGTCAAATTAAAATGTAGTACAAGCTTATATACTTCATACAGAAGTTTTTCAATAATTATATTTAATTATCTAACATACGTATAAAAAATATAATGCGAGTGCAAATGTGGCGCGTTAATAGACGATTTCTAGTTTGCCTGAGATTGTCCTTTTCAACCCAACTCATTGTGAAAATGTCGGGGGACTCACAACCTGTTAAAGAGAGAGTTTTGTAGTTTTATTAAATTAAGTATAATAGTTGTTTGTATAGTTTTTATAACTTGCTCTCTCCATTTTTGACATTGCAAAAGAGTAACTAACTAACCAATGTTTTGTAATATGATTAACTAAACTATGATCCCCCTTGACGACCTCCGTAGCCGAGAGGCGAGCACGACGGACTTGGCGTCGCCATCTCTGAAGTCCCGGGTTCGATTACCGGTCATGTCAATGTAGAAAACAAACTTTTCTATATTTTCTCGGGTCTGGGTGTTGTGGTTTCGTCCCTGTTTCTGATTTCTATAACACAAATGCTTTAGCCTCATATCTTAGAATCAGAAAAATGTATGTAATGTTGTCTAATTTATGATAAAACTTAAAAAAAAAAAAATATTTCGTAAAAATAAGTTTTTTATGCTAAAATGTCAAGTAGTTAACTTTAAGTAAATAATATCCATGACTTTTTGTAATAAATTGAGAGATATCCAAAGATTTCTTAGAGCGACATTTGACAGAGGCTAGCGCAGAAGTTTTTTTAAATTACAATTGTTTCAAGTTACAGCTATTTCCCAATAAATATTTTATTACAATTAAACACCTAATTAGGATAATAGTCGTTTGATAAAACTGTACAACTTTTGTAAAACATCAGAAGATCGTCAACACTTTGCGGTAACGCACGTCGCGGAGTAAAGTGTAATAGTAGTAGTCCGAAAGTTTGGAATAAACTGAACTAGGTATAAGGTCAAAAATAGTTTATTTTAAGTGTCCAACTGTCAAAAATTTAGTTGATAAGTTTATTAATGTTTTTTAATTACCCTTACTAACGATTTTTTCCTGGCAATAATGGTCCTTAATGATAGTTAAGTATTTACTGGAACTCATAATCACTTTTCAGAATACTTAGGATAATAATTTATTATTTATCTTGTTGAATGCTGAACTGAATGACAACGATAAAATACTATTTACTCCAGTAATTTGTACTTTGTATTTTAACTTGATGCAATATAATTAATCACTTAAAAATAAAAATAATATTATTTATCTTTTTTTTTTTTTTAATCTGCATCAGGGACCGTTCGTTGTGGTATGTCAAATAATCACAAATAATTAGTTCTAACACCCCCTGTAAGGATATTACGGTTTGACTTGCAGGTCCAGAGAAGCAAGCAAGCTCCATACTTTTTTTTCGCAAAAAAACTATAACTCATCCGTTTATAAGCTTTTTTGACATATTAGAGCATAGAAACGGCTAACAGAAGCAGTCCCCAACAAAAAAGTGACCTTTTTAAATTGATATCCCTAAGTCTATGAAGGTCGATTTTCAGCCCACCGTGTAACGGAAGACTCATGTATTTTATGTTCTAAACTTTGATTTTCATAATAATATGTAATATATTTATTGTGTCCTTTGTCCGCCGAATATTGTGTTCGTAATGTGTCTGCATTGTAAATTGTAATGGGCTTCATCAAAAGAAAATTACCACCAATTAACTCGCTTACGTTTAAGTACTCTGCCAGTTTGTTAAAAGGTTTAATAAAGTGGCAATTTCCAAAAGTATGAGGGCGTAAATAGTCGAAAACGAGGCGCTCCGCCAATATTGATTACGTACCCGTTCAGGAATTTACATAAATAACGTATTCGCCATGTGTAGCCACAGGACCGCATTCGATTTAAATAATTCAATTGCCGGTTTTAGTAAATCGTTCATTACGGCGTTTCATAATAGTGTAGGGGACAGACATTCCTATCCGAAACTGTAATTAAAAATACCGAAAATAAAATATGTAATAAAATATAATAATAAAAAAAAAATAGAAGTTTTATTGTTAGCACAATTACAGCCGTCCCTTGTCTAGTAAAGGGTTAAAATATACAAGGTGAATAACAGGTTACATTAGCCAAGATAAATACAACAGAAAAAGTTCTGTATTTATGTCAATAGCAACGGTTATACCTACGTAAGGTAAGACAAAAACAGAAATCCTTAAGTTTTTTGTCTCTTAAATCCTACTTTAACGAATGTCTACCATACAAAATCTCTGAGGTTCCGATCCCCGGTCGGGTCAATGTAGGAAACGAACCTTCTATATTGTTTCGGGTCTGGGTGTTTTGGTACCGTCGTTTTTTTTTTGGTTTCTGATTTCTATAACACAAGTGTTTAAGCTACTTTCCTTAGATTCAGAGCAATGTATGTGATGTTGTCCAATATTTATTTATCATCACCCCTATCGAATGCTACTGTGAGTGGCTCTCGGCGATTTGCATCAAGCCGCTTCCCGCCTCCATTACCTTACCAGGTCGACTTCCTAAGGGTGGTAACAATATTATAAATATTTATAATAGGGTGGCAAATCATTCTGAACTGGTATATAGCTTAAACTTTCCATTACGATATCTCTTCCAATAATCAGCTTACGTCAGTAACAAAAAAAACCAGTAACCCTAGCTCTCAAACCTGACGGTTTGAGCAATCGATCCGGTTCAAAGTTAGTGCCGGCGGCATAAGGCAACGGCTGAATTATTTATGCCCATCCCGGTTCCGGGCCGCTTCCGGCCGTACGGTGTAATCCTATTTTGGGTATTTCTTTGCAAACAACGAGCCGGCCGGGATAAATATTATAGGCGAGTACGAGCAACTGATACGGACGCAGGTGAGCGGGAATTTCGTGCGAAAGGCTTTTGGGTTTAACAACAACTTTATTATTTCGCAATTGGAAAATTATTATTGGGGGTTTTCTGATTTTATCTTTTATTGGTGACCGCAGATTCACCCACATCAAATACACGTAGCAAGTAAATGGTGTTATTGTTTTCACATCTAACGTATTTCGACAACTAAACAGCGTCATCTATGTTAATGAGGGATCTATATTGATCTCGCATCTCTAGAGAAATTAGCTTTTACTGGAAAGAATTAAAGAAAATTATCTATGCCTTAATTCCAATCAGTTCAAAATTATTTTAAGACAACAATAATCCATGGGTTAGTTTTAACACTTAAATTAGGTGTTAGTATTAGAGTTATAATTAAATTAAATTAAATACTTTTAATTTGTCATGTACCTAAGATGCATTCCGTGCGGTCGACACCTAGAAGAATGTCAGCAATCCTAGGCAGACGTAAAAATCTCTTGTGTTTTTACTATCTCAAAAGCTATTTAAAATAAATTGTTTTCAAGTAGCTTATGTAAAATAGTGTGAATTAAGCTAGTTATTGTAAAGAAACCTAGATTCATAAAATTTATTTAATTGGATCTACCTACTTCTGAATTACTCCGCCAATTCTAGTTTTTTTTATTGAACTTAGAAATTCTTGCCTTCTGATGACCTTAGTATATTAATAATTATAATTAATAGCTACAGTTTAATACCCTTAAGTTATTTATTGTGCACATACGCTGTTTGACAACCTTTAAATGTTTTGTGTCACCCCACAAGGTCACAAATGGAAATAACATGTATTATTGTGTAACATGATAAATTCATAATTAAACTTTATGTGAGCGTTAGCCAAGTGCGACTAAAAGTAGCATTCCCAGCCACGCTGCCGACTGCAGACTGCAGCAGGTGCAGCGACTGCATTACTGTGACACTACTGATTGTACTTGTAAGCACACTGCAGTACTTTTTCATTTCTCTATAGTCATCTTCTACCTAAAGGTTAAAACAGCTGTATTTCCTTTTTATGATAAAACAAAAGTAAAAGAGTATATCTTTATACGTATCTACGTGCAGATGCAGTCTGCTACATAGTCCGAGCTACGTAGGTCGGACTAGCCAGGTACAGTCACGAGCATAAATATATTAAATACATATTTTTTGGATTTTTTACCTTATTGCAAAAGAATAAGTTCTATGTGTTTACATTCCATGACTGTACGCTTAACTGATGCAGTTAATTGCGCTGAATAGTACTTTTTTTTGCTTACAGCTTTTGTGGTTTTGCGAGCCTTTTATCATTTCTGAAACTGTAAATCATGTTGTCGAAAGTGATTTTAGATTTCTTTATTGAAGTCCAACTGAAATTAAATTAGACAACTAAATTTATTACTCGTATCATTTAGAGTTATTTGTTTCAACGAACACCGCATTGATTGACAAATATTGTAAAGTGACATGATATATCTTCGTAAAATGTGGTCGTTCGTATGCAAATAAAATATTAGCAATTTTGAGTATATTTCACTTTAATTTCTGGTTTCTATAACACATGTGCTTTCGCTACTTACCATACGATCAGAGCAATGTATGTGATGTTGTCCAATATTTATTTATATATTTTATTTTAATTGACGTTAAATATTAGCAGCTAATTTCGTGGTTTCATATTCATCTTAAATCCTCTATTTTTGCCTCTTTTTCATTTCTAAATAAACGTGATCATCAATTTAGTGGTAATTAATAAGTGATATAAAAAAATAAGTCTAAATGACCTTCAAGTCTTAAAAGAATAAATGAAAATATAACCTCCTCGATATATTAAATGGCGAACTACTGATTCGTAACTGCGCAGGTGAGCTGAAAATTTCACACCGAATGGCTTTTCGCTCGTAACGAGCGTTTTAACCTTACTCAATTGGCAGAATTTGTAACCTGAGTTATATGTATTAAAGGTGTGATAAAAATATTATTACCAATCCAGTGAATTTCATGTTGTGTATTTTATTTCAAATTTAATGTGATAGGCTACATAAACGCATTACGAATCAATTATTGTATGTAGCTCGGGATGAGTAAAGGCGTGAAAATAATTGTATGATTTATTAAAATTAAATAATGAAGATACAAATTTGTAAAAGATCACATACCTACATAACTGTGATCCTAAGGTAAAGTTTGTGATATGAAATCAGAAATAACGACGGTGCCACGACACCCTTACTAGAGAAAATATTAAGAAATTCTACAGTTTTCTACAATGAATCGAACCAGAGGTCGTCATAATTAATATTGCCTCCAGCTAATATCATGTTTTCCGAAATAAATGCATGCCTAATTTTCTTTGATAAGACATGCGTACATATATAATTTTAATTCCACGCAGCAGAAGATGACCCAATTTCCACGTGAATGTGAACGTGAAAAAACTACGTCCTCTCGAGATCAGGGTTGTTTCGCCTTGCTTGCCAAACTAATAAAAAGGTTGGTTTATTGATGTGTCACTGACTGGTGCAGTGACCTGATTGTGTATACCCTGATTTTGAAGGACAGTTTCCGAGATTTAGTTGTTTCCTTTACAAGGTATATCATATAATAGGGTTGTGCCACAACTTTTTTTTGGATACAGAGTTTTGTAAGTGCGCTTTTATTGTAGTTTGTGTAGCTTAAGCCAGATTAACAGATATAAAAGGCAAGGATTAAATAAAATTAATAAGCTAACTTGTACACTCTAGCAATCAAAAATAAAGTAAGACATGAGTACATGTTTAACTTATGCTCTAACGAAAGTTCGTCTTATTAGCTTTATTTTGAAAACTTTGTTTCTCTGTCTTAGATAGATAGTAACTAATGCGATTGCATTAAATAGCAACGCAAACGTAGGTTAGGTAAGTAATAAGTGCTATCTCGTGTATGTATTAAATGATTAGTAATTTAGCCAAACCTGGATTAAAATTTATTATTCTATCAGAAACAGAATTTACTTGAAACAAAATTCTACATATTATAGTAACGTTTTTAACCCGATTAAGGATAAATCTAGTTCAAAGAGGCTTGTGGTATCTCATATTTCAATTTGGCTCAAGTCTTAAATTGAAATCTGGTGGCCCAGTGGTGTGAAAGCCAGGGATCAAAAGCAGCGGTCGCGGGTTCAAATCCCGCAATAGACCAACTTTTATGTTATGAGTACGAGCATTTAAGCCTGTATCATAGATATCTAATAATGGATGTAAGTAATGTATGCGTTGGAATAGTCATTGTAGGCCTTATTACTTATTTTAAGAGTTTTTTCATAAGAAATGACGCTCAATGATGAATCTCTACGTACAAATAAGCCAAAATGATCGGTCTTCATGTGCCGGTTTGTTTATGTCCTTGTTTTCATAGACATTACATTCCACTTCATATTTTATTTACCTCAATTATCTCTATAAGAACACGTCATAAAAATAATATATTCTTATTACCACTATCAATTTCTATTCTATGACAATACGTATGGAAGTAATGCATTTAATACAACAAACATCGTAAGGAAACTGTTTATTTAGTGTCACCATTATCTAGTTTTCTCTAAGGATAATCTGATAGCAATTTTTGCTCATGCAATAACTAGACTTGCGGCATCTGAGTTCGTTCAAAAATTAGTAACGAAACGAAACGGGTTTCTACCCCTTTTTTTTGAAAGAATGCATTAAATAGCTTTCAGAGGGCCTAGTGCGAGTACAACAATTTTGTTGCCGCGTCGCTTACTTTTTTTGAAAAGTCAATGTTAATTTGTATTACTTTTCGATCGATTTAAGTGACTTGATTGTTTTGTGCAACTCGTACTAGACACCCAGTTAGGTATTAATAGTTACGATTGATATTACACCAATCGCAACACAGTGTAAATTAAAATTAAACAGGCGACTAAAAAAACAATTGCCAATGAGGTGACAAATGTGTTAAATACAAACCAAATTTACTAAGACGTCAACATTAAAATCATGAAGAAAATGTATAAATATGTAAATTATCGTCCAGGTATGTAGAGTGTCAGTTTTTATGGAGAATCGAAAAACATCGCGATTTAAATAACGACCATTCAAAGAAAAAGTTTTTTGAAAGTAACCTTGCCTAGTAGTTTTGATTTATGATTTTGGGCGACGATCAATTTAAATCCTGAATAAGAGGATACTGCGATAAGAGCCAAGACTAAATCTCAGGACTATAAAAGATTGGGATCAATGACATTAACATCCGTAGGAACTAGAAAATGTTTCCCTTGAGAGCCCTATATGGAGGAAATAAATAAAAACGTTTGGAAGGTCTTTCAATGACAAACATAAATAAGCCATTCCTGATTTGAACCACAATTCCCGAAGAAACCAATCTCAATCATGCCTGAAATTTAGATAGGCTTTTGTTTCTCAAACTAATTTAGTACTGCGAGTATTTTACATGTAAAAATGTATTTGGCACTAGAAACCAGATTTCATAAAAGCTCTAAATATTTGATTAACAACATCAGCAGCAGCAGCTGGGCTAGATTTTACGATATCTAGAGAAATAGGACGTGTTAACAAGGAAACTTTACATATTTTTCAGTAGATAATACCTACAGTAAAATAAATTAGGGACGGCACGGCAAGGGATTTTTTTAGGTGACGAACAGTAATCAATGTACCTTAATATTTTGAAATTAAGGTTGAAATTATTAATCCTAATCTTACCGCGGTTTGCTAAGACCACTATCTTGCAATTTTAACCCAAGTGCTATAATAATATTAAGGTACATTACTACTTGTCACCAAAAATTGCCTAGCCGTCCCTTCCTCATACTGAGCGCACTCCGTAAGGTTACGTTTCTACTCAAGATATATGTACAGTGGAAATGGGGTATAATTGTGACAAATTGAGGCGGGTGTAATTGGGTGGACATTAAGTGCATTGAGGCCTACGTGATTCGTGGGTTATTTTGCGTGTACGAGTGAGCGGTAATGATATGTTGGCGCAACTGACCGAAATTACTGGTGAATGTTTGATCAACCTGGACATAATTTTGTTAAATTAGGAACTAACTAGCATTGCATAGCATTCTGAAATGTTAATTGATTTACATTTTTCCTATAACATATGAATCCAGTTTTTTTTTCATTTAAAATTTATATAATTAAAAATATTGATTTTTATTAGAGTTATAACTTTTTTAAATATAAATTAATATTGAAGAATGTATTTTAAATCTATTAATTCCGAACACATCCTCACCCAAATGTATTTAGAAAATCGTTTATTAATTAATGGATTCCAAAAACCACCACGTCAATACACCCCATCGATTTATCACTATTATGATTAATTTCTTACTTCATAATAAGAATAATCATAGGTATCTCAAGGTAAACTAGTATCTTGACAAACTTTAGCGCATTTTATTAATTTGCCCCAAGTTCCAAGACCTTATTATGACATCATTGAATTTAAACGCATACTATTACCACTGAAAACAAATCGTAATATAAAAAAACACACACCACAGGGATGTTTTGGGCGGGGGCGGCGTTCCCGGGCTTGGTCTATTGATTTTGCCCCTCACCCCGCGCACTCTCCTCACGCATCTCAACTGTTGCTTGACTTTAGGCACAGACTCCCGAAATCAGTATGATAACTACAAACATTTTTTTTAAACACTTCCTCATTAGTTTATGAACAAATACGCAACTTATTTAATGCCTGCCCGGCACGAAAATGTTAGATTTATAGATAAAGTAGAAATATATTACTAGCTAACTTGAATTTGAACATTGATAAATGAAAATGATTACTAAATTGACACTAATATTGCGTGTGTGGACATGCATAAGTTCGCAAAATACCAAAATGTTATTATCTTTCGCAGTATTTTTTATTGTTCTAAGTAACTAATGTGTTTGCCACAATATGCAAGTAACGTTTCAGAAAATGCATTTCCAGTTTGCTTTTTAAAATAACAAAGCTTGTGTATTATTTCCACGCTACATGTTACAAATGCGGTTTTTGATTCGTTTAGCTAAAGCGCTCTCCGTCTTCTAATGCAATAATAGTATACTAAATTTTAGCGTGTTTATAGCGTACATACATTGTCGTTTTAGAAATTCTATTAACCCGTTGTTTACTAACTGAAAATTGTGTCGTTTATTTAAAAAATAAATTAAAAATAATTCACATCTATTTTTCGTATACTGTGGTTGTGCATTCTACACATTCCTAAAAACTTTCACGGTCTTATTTTCCTTAGTATAAAGGTTATATTTGAAGAGCAAACAGAGCTTTGTCTGACAACTTTGGCCTTGAGATCTAAGGACATTCGAATCTCACAAAATACGGATATCGATGTTAAGTGTGTCGTCCTAATCGACGATTGGGTTCCTGAAGTTTTTTTTGTTATGTATGATTTACTTTTCAACCCCAAAAGGATCTTTAATTTATTATTTAATATCTAAGAAGATAAATGGACATGTTTGTGGTTTTCTGAAAAAAATGTAATCCAATTGAGAAAGTATTAATAAAAGAAAATACATTTTGTAAGGGAAAATAGCGTAAAAGAACAATCAATTATAAAGGTTAAAATTGTTAATAATTCAACATTGTTAAATTTTTTACATGGAAATCGTTTAGAAAAGCTATTCAATCCAATCGACATTGTATCGATTTTGTTAGGCTGTTCGAATTAATGGGCTAGTAATATAAATGTAATTTGGTTTTTCTTTTATTAAATGGTAAGTAAATTGGTTTTGTATTAATTTAAAAACAATGTATTTGTAACAAAAAAAAAACAACATGTATTTATGATTATGATAATTTAGGAGGTTTCTGACTTAACGTTAATGTTATACATTAATTATTTTTTTAAGTTTCTTGTCTCTAGCATAATATCAAACTTTCTTTTCAAATTTCAAATGGGTCGGAAAAAGTTCAAAGAGAAGATAAGTAATTTGATGTAACTAGGTCAATTGAAGCCGAGTTAATATAATGAATTAATTAATAGACACTTGATATCTGTTCTGAAAGTTCAATATAATATTTTTTTAATACGGGACTAATGTAATTTTCTTTACCAGACTTCAAAATATGTTTTTGAATAGCTATTGACACATTTTTATTGAAAAACCATTTTGATACGATTTAAATAACCTTTGACTAAGTTTACATTTTGCTTGGTACAACACCAAAAACTCTTATCTCTTTACAAATAATCAAGTATCCCATTAAATATTTCAGCTCCATTTCTTGTTTGACCTCTGAAAAATCGGGATTAAAAAAATACGGCTTTCAAGCAGAAATTACCGCTTGCCGAAAATCGAGTGGATAAATCCGACTCCGGAAATTAATAACTAGGAGTGTGCGAGCTAAACGAATGACGAATCCGATATTAAATCCCGACTTATACCTAAAACCCGTGTATCTGCACTTTTTATATAAAGTACAGTATGTATAAAAAAGAGATTCTCAATCTATACTGACAGGCGTGTTGTCCGACTTTCACAATCAGCTGTCAAACGTTGTTTGCTTCTGTATTAGCAAAATCACAAAAAAAAAGGTTACTTAGTTTTCTACGCACTTGGCAAAAAACCTGTAAACTTGCCTATTTTTCTATTTATCTAACCAAAATCCTGACAATTTTAACGAGAATAAAAAAAACAAATAGTTGAACCATTCTTATGTTTCAGCGAGACTGACGCATGGCAATGGCTTTGTATATTAGTATATATAAACAAACATAAGTGCCATAACATAACACACCAATGGTCGTGATCACACAACACACACACACACACAAAGGCACTGGTACCACGCAAAGTTTTTTTTAGCCAGGCCGCCCCTTAGTACACCCATATATCACTCAGCTTTGTTCTTATGGTGGTTGCCTGCTTTTGTTATTTTATTATGCTTACTTTCGCTCCAAAGTTAACAATCTACAACTATGATAATTCTCCCAAATATATCTTGTGGTAAAAGATAATGCATACCTATCAACAGTAGTTTTAAATATGCATGACTAGTAGGTATACATTTTACTGTTGTACTGTTTTACACAACCTTTATCTCACAAATAATCGGATTATATTTACCATCAAAACTTCAGTCCAATCACTGAATTGACAAAGTATTTTCTAAATATCAAACGTCCTACAAATGTCAGAGGATAAGCCTAAACACAACGTTTATTCTTTAGCTTAATCCGAGATTATCATTCTCTGGACAATGCGATGTCGTAAAGGGAAAATATTGAGAAATAGAAAACAAGTGTGTTCGTAACAAAAATACTTTTCAATATAGAACACTATCATTCACATTTACCTAAGATGAAATAAGTAACTACATATTGTTCTCAAACTTCATGATATCTGAAATAAAATAATGTAATTAAAATGGGACAACCTGTATACCTCTCTCACGTTACCGACATCCCTTTCTTTATTCCCATAGGAATCCCACCTACATGTCAAGAGAAAATGCATTATTGACGAAGACTTTACCCCTTACAATGCATGCAGAGGTAGATATCTAATGCAGTAGTAGATTGAAGTTACCCGAAATGTTTTGAAATTTTTTCGATCCAAGCCACTGAGTAAATCGGACGCGGAAAAAGATATATGAGGAAAAAGGAAGGTTTTTTGAAACGATAAAGAAAGCATTAATCAATTTTCGAATGCCTTAGGGAATTTGTAGTTATCGCCAAAGGCAACATCCAACGTATCTATATATCATATGCTATGGTCAAATTAACCAGTGTAGAATATGTTTGTGTAAATTGATAAAGTTTTCCAATTTTGAGTATTTTTGTTGTTGTTTTACAACTCCCTGAACAAAACTCTCTTTTAATCCTTAGAGAAAAATTATTTTTGAATCAAATACTACTTGGCATTAGACGAAGCAATGTAGAAATCAGATAGGTAATAACTTTAATCAGTGGCACATTAAACAAATATTTTTGACCAGGAGCAAACAACCCGAAGCCTAAAACCATTTCAAGAACACTTTCCTGGTATTCATAAAGGGGAACAAGGCTATTGATTGTGTACATTAGTATTTCTGAAGAACATAATAATACGTGTGTTTAACAATAAACATTTAGGTATCTACAAAATTACCAATTCCCGAAGGTCTGTAATCAATATAGAACGATACACCCACAATATACGTAATACCTGTTAAGGTAACACCCACTTCTCGCAACTTCAGCAATGAATAAACGAAGTCTATTATTCTGTCGAAAGTTACCCCATTTGTTATAACGAATAACTAGGAACTAAACTTATCAGGTATTGGTTTGATAATTTAAAGTGAACTGACTGACTTTCTATCTAAAGAGATTCGAAACACTAAATATTGACAGCTGAAATTATAAAAATAAAATATATTCAATGTTATTTGTGGTTAGCAGTTATCGTTGCATAGGATTACTTTTTGTATGAAACTAACATAAGATAAAGTAACAAGAACTTCTATAGTACTCAGAAAAATCTGCCGTAAATATTTCATATAAATCACTAAAAACCAGTACTTAAAAATATGCATTTGATTTGTTTATTCCTTTACCAATGTTACAACTTAAAAGGAAAGAAAATGACAGCGTACAAGTACCATGTACAAAGAATATCTCTCAATAGAAATTTTGAATAGAGTCATCACTCTCGCTAAATATTTGAAATATTACAAGTTAAGTTTCGCGAACAGCTAAGCTTAAATGCAGCGTGATATTAAAGAAATTTTACTTTCAAATAAAGGGGAACCGTCAGAAAGGCTAGGGAAGTCGTGAATCTCGGGACTAAAATGCACTAGGACACTTAACGTTCATGGAATTATAGAGTAACTGGGAAAGTTTCAACATTTTAATAACTTGAACATGGGGTGTACAGATACAACTTCATTGATATTGTTGTAATGGCCGTTTGAAATATATTTAAGGATAATTTGGACTCAGTAGTTAAGGCTCTATTTGTATCAAGAGGTTTTTTTTTTAATTTGTATTTTGTTCCCATATTTTGTATATGAGCAGTAGAAACCCTAGAAGAAAGTTATCAAGTAATAAATTAGGATTTTTAAATTAATAACTTAATTGGATATTGCTAATTTTACAACATTTACTCGTAAAACATTTAACTGGCATAATTTTATAAAGCATAAAATACAAATGTCCACGTTGATGTTGACGATAATAATATTTTAAGGTATTAAAAACTTTATTGCTTTGCGTCGAGGGCGAAGTTTGTAATTAATGTTTATGGACAACAATTAACGTCCAATCTTAAGATGGTAGGAGCCCTAATAAAGGCTAAAATGCTAAAATATATAAATACAGAAAACTAGATTAATCAAAGACAAAATCAGTTTTAACCGGAGTGCGTTCTGCAATAAAACCTCAAAAATGCCCAGATGCTCCCTAGATTTTCCTCGTCTATAAAACGCGAAAGTGACACGCGAAACATTTGCATTAACGGACATTTTTTCTCCTTTTCGAAAACGCTCCAAATGATACGTATAAAATATCACCGCCCAAAGAGGTTCAATATAGAGCGGCGTCGATTCCAAACATCTTTCATATGGAAACCTATATACGACACATGTAAATTGCATATTCGCCTATCCAATAGGATTTCTAACCCTATTTACAGGCCTTTATATTGGATAAGAAATTTGATGATGTCAAACTCTTTACCATCATCAGAAATATATTTTTGACATAAATAAAATTATCAATTACCAATCGGTACATTAGTTACTTTGTAAAAAAAAAAGTTTTAATTTAACTTATAAGATGCCAGCGGTCACCAAAAAACATAACAATGATTCAGTTGGCTTGGCTGAGGGGTTGTTTCAAATTGTAGTCGTAAAAATAACAATGCTATGTTATATCTAGACTATCGTAAAAACTAATTGTCTGTCGCTTGTACGTCACTCGTACTCATAGATACCTATAGAAATTCTAAGCCTATACTCGTACTAAACGGGACAAATGAGTAATTGATAAGATTTGCGCTGGTTTCATATAACTGAGTTTTTTAGGTAAGAATCCATAACAGAGTCATAGGTACTCGACAAGTTTTTACTTTAGCCGAGTACGAATGCTAGCAGTGAATTCCTTTAAAGTTAATAAAACCTTGAATATGTTAAGACAATGTGATGTTTAGATGAGAAAAGTGTAATTTAAGAATGTTCTAGAGATTATAACTTCCTTTATTATACAATATTGTGCCAGTATTGGTCCCAGGGGGGAGATTTTGAGGCGCTTCTTAATTTTCTTTGTCATAAGCTTTGTCTTGAATATTTTTTTTTAATTTTCAACCGAATTGAAAAGAACTACAGACATTGTCAATTTGGCAAGCATGTTTCCTGTTCTCTTTTTTTTATAAATTAACGCCCACACGCATTGCAGTCCAATAATTATTTTGATGATTATTATTGGCTGGACAAGGCTCAAATTTAATTTCTTATAGGTCTATATTACATCTAGCTTTAACCAAAAGTTTCCCTTCATTGTTTTATCGCTGTGCCTTGACGATATCTAGTATTATTCTTTCTCTATGACGATATCAAGCATTTTGAAAAATAAGTATTCCATAAAACAAAACATCTGAAAGTTTTAAGCACCTTAAAAGATCTTAAATAAAAAGACTAACTAAAAATAAGCTTGGCTACTAATAAAACTAGAATGTGTAATTTTCAATTTCAACTTTTGTAACAATATCCAATTATTTGTAGTCATAATGTTTCCCTAATACCGACGTGCATTAGCCTACTAATTTGAAGTTAATCCTATAAATTATACGGTGCTATAAGCATAAATTATTCGGCAGTGTTCACAGGCCGCTGGGACAATTTAGGATTCCGTTTATTTGAATTTTAAGCTAAGTATGGTCATGCGGAAATAAACAGCACACAGGTTGTAACAGTATCAAACGAGTTTGTAAGCTCTAAAGCAGCATTTTTTATGATACACGTACTTAATCCCTTCATTGAATCCAGAATAATCTGATAAGAGTCTTTTTACGATTGTCAATTAATAATTACTTACTTGACGAATAAAGTTTATTATTATAAAAATCTGATTATGGAACATTTTAATAATTAAGTTTTTCTCGTTATGTATAGGTAAAGGTCTATGCTTTTACTCAATAGTCACTCAATATTATCTTTAAAACCGAACAAATTATTTACTTTATGTTTTTTATTGATAAATATAAATATTTTCCCAGAAAATGTAATCCCAACATTATCAAAAGGCGCTTAAATAAAGAAGCAACAATGACATTCCAGTTTTCTAATCCAGTAAAAAGTATTGCCGAATTTATAAGGAGGCGGCATGGTGTACCTTAGTGCTGTGCCATATTGTAATAAGATTATTAAAATATCGATTATTTTATTATTCATGTTAGTTTATTGTTTGTATTATGGCATCAAATTATAATTCGCACTTTAGCCAACGTTGGTAAGGACAGATTGTAATGCGAGTGTAATTTTTCATTTAATATATAAAAATATGTTTATTTAATAACATGTCAGCTAATAAATCTGAATTACCTACGTACATTATACCTAAATTTTCTTTTTAACTTGTTATCCTTAAAAGGTGCTATGAATCCCCTGAAATTGTTTACATTGACGATACTTGAAAGTACTTGATAGTATCGTCAAGTTTTTCCTGTCGCTAACTCGCCACCCTATGCAAGGGCAAGCCCTTCAAAATAAGATAATACCAACAAACAAAACGAGGAAGATAAAGAATATTAACATTGGCCCGCCTTCCGGATAGCGGCAACTTTCTGAATCACATTTAATTTTCCCGTGTTTATTTTAATCCGGTTTTCAAGTTTCTTTTGAAACATTTGAATTGGAACGAAAACGCAGAGGTCGAATTGTTACACGGGAATTTTCTTTTAGCTGTTTAAAACTAGACGGATAAAGAACTGGCCAAGTGCGAGTCGTGAAATGCGATGATTGTTCTTTAACAACCGCATTTTTATTTAATATCATATTATACACACAACCATTCTTTGTCCTTAACGACTTTATACTAAAAACATAGATGCAAAAGTAGTTTACCCAATTACATAGGTCAAAAATCAATTAAGGAGAATTAAAATTTTATAAGATTACAATAATATTATGATGTTTCATTTCAAAACATTGATAATAGGTATAATATGTATGAAAGTGCCAAATTTAGCTTTCTATCAGGCTTACTGGCTTTACAGGCCAAAGGCTTTACTGGCATGTTACGAGTACATTCAGAAGGACGGACCAACTGAGATTCCTGTTTTACGGGACTCCAAAAGGTATAAGAAAAGTTTTGTGATTTTAATAAATAAGGTTTTGCTGTTACTCAGGTGTAAACTAAGGTTAGAATAACATTGAATTTTAACAGACATAAAAAAGTTAAAAAACTAAAATAATAAGAATGGTCTTTCTGGTTGTAATTCGTTGCTACGAGTGTATTTTTATGCAAACATTTACCAAATGGTAGCCGTGAAAACTAAATACACAGGTGTTGCAAACAGCAATTTATTATGAACTGGCCGTTAGCACAAAAAGTATTCCCGAACTATTTTGTTTTAAATATCAGAATGCATAACATTAAATACAATTTGCTAACAAACAACGCCATAAAACAAATATGTAGAAACGATAATCACAAAGGCAATATGTGTAAATGTAGGTCAGAGTTGAAACGCATGTTCGTATATTCATTTTGCTGTGAATTTCAGTCGTACGCATATCGCGTAACAGTGATGATACAGAGCATATATCATGATACAATAACGCGTCACTAAGTGGAAAATATTGAGACTGGAATCCAAATAAGCAATACGTATCGTGGAGGGAAAATATAAAACGAAATCTCTTCTTACTGCTTATTTGGTTAGGATTGTTGAAATGATATAAATTGAAGCTAACTTACACAACAACTGGAAATCATATTTTTAACAGTTTAAAAAAAACATAATATTTGAGTTAAAAACAGTGTTTTTTGCTGATCTAACTTGAAAAGCATAATGTAAGAATTTACCTATTATACGTATTCCTTGATAACGTTAAGTTACCCCCCTTAATTTTCTCTACCCAAAGGTTGTCTAGAAGTGATCGCTGTAGGTACTAAATCCGCCAGATTATCCATAATTGTCGTGTTTGTAATTACTTAAGTTTAAATGTGCAATAAGGTGTAGATAGATAAATAGATCTTATTTATTTATCTATCATAGTTTGTCAAATACTACAATCGAGCGAGAAAATACGCATTCTTAACTGATGCATTTCTCATGATACATTTTAATGATCTAGGGTATTTTATTAGCATCGCGTTAATTTTGTTTTGTCTTGATTATGCGTTTATTACCTCCAAGATATGGATCGCCTGAATCGAATCAGGCGCAGGTGACTGAATAATCGAGACGAAGCCGGTTTAAGCAAACAGGACCCGATGCAAATTTGATCAGCTGGCTTTGCGAGCCCCTGTCAGGGCTGGACTTAGAAAATTAAATCTTGAATTTATATTGAATGCCTCATAATACATTAACCGTCTTTAAAAAGGAGGAGGTACTATGTTCGAGGTGTTTTTTTTTGTATTTTAAGCGATATCTCTACCAATAGTGGACCGAATTTCTTTTTTTTTTGTTTTACTGTCAGTGTTTCCAAAGCATCTTTTTAAAATAAGTATTAGTTTTAACGGGGAATTTACACTTACATGTTGTTTTTCTCATCAATCCACGAAATTAAAACATAATAATGTCTACTACTATAAATATAAATATTGGACAACATACATTATTGCTCTGATCCTAAAGTCAGTAGCTAAAGCACTTGTGTTACCTATAGAAACCACAAACAACGACAGTGTCTGGTTGCTGTGGTACCATCGGATCTCTGTTTGAGTCTCCTAGCCAATATAGAAATTCGTTTTCTACATTGACCCGATCGGGAATCGAACGTGACCGCCTCACGGCCACGGAGGTCATCAAAACTTTTTCTACTACTGTCAACTGTTTCAATAATAAATCGATGTGTTTTAGTTTGGCAATTGTTTTATTTTTTTGAGATATTCATTTCTATTTAAAAAAATGATACCAGAGTTGGTCAATCCTAAAATTGCGAATGAGATATCTGTGTTGATTACCCCAAATTTTGTGTTTGTGGCTCGTGATCTACTCTTATTCCTAACTTAATACAATAATCCTAAGTAATATCTAATGTTGATATTGATTACATTCCGTTTGTTTGTTAAATTAAAACGAAGTCTAAGACGAGAGTAAATCAGGGATAATCCACGAGCTTTAGATGAGAAAATGTTGTAATCTCCGATAAGAATAATGTACTTTTTTGTGAAGGTTACAACAATTTATTATATTGAAATTCTTCGCCTTTTTAGGGTTCCGTACCAAAAGGGTAAAACGGGACCCTATTACTAAGGTTCCGCTTTCCGTCTGTCTGTATGTCTGTCTGTCTGTCTGTCCGTCCGTCCGTCTGTCACCAGGCTGTATCTCATGAACCGTGATAGATAGACAGTTGTAATTTTCACAGATGATGTATTTCTGCTGCCGCTATAACAACAAATATGTATTTAAAAAACAGAATAAAATAAATATTTATGGGGACTCTTATACAAAAAACGCGAGTTTTTTTTTGTTTTCATAGGTAATGGTACGGGACCCTTCTTGCGCGAGTCCGACTCGCACTTGGCCAGTTTTTTTACGGTTTTTAAAAGGATTTGGCTCTTGCTAAAAACCAGCGCCGAGATCCATTCGATCCTAAATCGTTACGTTTACCATTATTTTTCTGATCTTTTTTAGTTAAAATGTTTTGATTTTGTTTTGAACAAATTTTACTGTAGTAAATATAAGTTTTCTTCTCAAACTAAAAGAAATAAAAAAATTGGAAAAATAAAACTTTTGAAGGTACATGACTAGGTATATAACAAATACCCTAGGCTATGAAGTGTAAACTCGGTTGATACATTGAAATCAAATCATACTCATTATGTCACTCAAAAGTTATCTGGTTAATAATTACATTTGATGTGCAATATACAGTGCGCAAAAACGAATGATTTCTGTCCTAATTAGGTATGATCTCATGTAAGTAAGACTTTTGGCCGTGTTGAGGCTAAATATCTTTAACCTGTATGATCGGAAAAAAAGGTAAGAGTTGAATAACAAAAGCCTCGTCACACATGTGTGCGCGAACTGGGCCCTAACCATGAACTGTTAAAACAATCACAAATCTGTCAAACATTATCATTTCTGTCAAATTTTGTAAGAAATGACGTAGCAAAATTGACAGATTTGACAACTTTGAGATTGTTTTAAGAGTTCATGGTTATGGCCCTGAACTTTAGTTCTTATCGTAACCAATAAATAACTTCAAGCCGTCTTAATATGATCGCGAACATAGTTGAAGTTTTCCAATCTCGCCGAGCCAAGTAAACAGGCGTATTGCCGGTGCCGTCTAATATCCGCTTCGAACGACTAATCGTATCTCCCTGGGATATACACAGTAACTAAACTTCATTATCTTCAGTACAATAACGTTTATAATTCATGAAATTTATTGAATGCGTGCATACCTAGAGATTTTAGTGTTCATCATCATCGTCACCATGATTTCAGCCAGGACGTCCATGGCTGAACATAGGCTTCCCCCAATGACTTTCAGATCGGCGGTTGGAAGCGGCCTCTATTATTATTACTCGTATTATAATATTATCCATCTTGTTAAATAATTAAACTTAAATAGTTATTGTTATTGTATGATCTGAGTCAATTTATAATAATAGATGCTAGATGTACTAGAAATTCTGAACTTTTTAGTATTTTTATTAAAATGTCAAATGTGGTACTGTGGTGTGGTGTTATAACTTTGTGTTGTTGCCTTGTTGGTGTGAGTAATTGTTGCAAGTATTCTGAAGCGTCGATTTAACGTAGTTGCGAATGCAATTGCGGTCCAGATAGCTAAGCGGCGAATTAAGGAAGCTGCGTTTATCTGCTCCAATGACCCAGAACTATAGGGGTTTGATAAGCCATGAATGACGGGTGATATGTAACTTCTAACTAATGGGATGATGGGTATAATTAATTGGTTTATAACAATGCTAATCTTGTTTGGAATTTGGAGATAAAAAGGCCCGTGCTGGCCTTGATTCAACATACACCCTGAAATAGTTTAAAGGCTATCAGATTATAGTAACTTTGGCTTTTTTGTCAATGTTTGTGCTTTAAAGGTGATATAAACAATTAAACATACTTAATTACGTATATAAACATCCTTGACTTAGGTATTGATGCTCGTGCATATCACAAACACATTTGGGATTCGAACCCGCTACCGCCTGGCTTTGTAGTCCGAAGCGCCAGGCGACAGACAATTACAAACGAGCGATGTTTTTTTAAATAAGAATCTTCAACAAATAATAATAGGAAACTCCTTGAAACACGTGATAAATTATTCAAACTTTTAAGCAGCTTTCATTCCGATAGTAAATTTTGTTGTATTCTTTAAATTGTATACCCTGTATAACGAACTAAAATTTTTAATTTAAGGTCAAAACTAAAATTACCAGTATCGAGTAGGTAATCAGAATATGCTGTAGAAATTGGCGTCATAATTTCAGTTTAACTCCTTACGTATTTTTTAAAATGAAATACTGATTCAATTAGTGCAGAAACAAGTCTAAACGCAAGCCCATACATCAACAACCTTCGTTGAGAAAGCGCTGCGTTTTGTGCAATTAAAATTCAACGAGAGGTATTGATTTTAGCAACTGAATAACTTTCTAAAGCTGTGAAGTTCAGGTTAATGAAAATGTTAAATGGAATAAACACCAGTATTGAAATTATCCAGACCTAAACTCTAAAATAAATAAATTACCTACTGTCATTTTAGTCAGTATAGTAAAAGGTCTGCTTAGTTTAAGACAAGGCAAAAGCGTGGTTGAATAAATGATGTTGTCTTTGAAATGCATTATTTTTGCATTATACGGGATTACCTACTTTAAAAAAGTTTTGACAAAAGAAAGGAGAATGTGTTCATCAATACAAACTTCTATTACGAGACCAATATCAAAATCATAGAAATTTTCTGCTCCATACATTATCATTGAGGTAAAGCGTTAGTTAATATAATAATAACCTTTTTTTTCTCCACATTCTAAATCTAAATATGGATACGCAAAATATCGCGATGTATTGACCCTAATTAATTTTTGTATGGATGAACACATGTACCTCCTTAAAGGTAAACTTTTTAAAAGTAGATACCATCAATCCGATATTTATTTTGCCGTTGCTGTGACGCTTTCGCGTGAATATTATAAAATATGTGTCGACCCAATAGCACGAAACGATACCGCCGTATATTTCACAAGAGCCGATCTCATTTATTGACACGACGTAATGGCATCATTGCTGCTTTGTCTCGGATATTATTAAAACAGGAAATTGATGGGCTGGCTGCCCTGTTGTTGATGCTATAATGCTCACAATTTGAAATTGTTTTTTTTAAACATAGATTTTTTAATCCTCTCTGATTCCTGCTATCGTAGAATGTTTTAATGCATTAATCAAGGAAGTATTTATTCGTTGAAGGATTAAAATCAATCTTGACAACGAGCACAGTTTGAAGAAACCAAACAAACCATAATCAATCAAGTTTACCTATGATAATGATAGTGTCCGAATCTGGTAAAAATTGTGACCGCACTTATATTTTTACTCAGATATATCATAGTGAAAATATTACAATTAAAAATAGTATAACTATTAGCTAACACCAGGTCCATGGAATAAGACCGTGAAGTAGTCAAAAGAGGCCACGATCAGTTTTATTTTAAATATCCTCATCGTAGATACTAGCAATCGATCTAATGATCGAATAAGCAAGCTGAAGTGGCAGTGGGCCGGCCATATTTGTCGCAGAACCGATAACCGCTGGGGTAAACGAGTTCTTAAGTGGAGACCGCGTGTCGGCAAGCGTAGTGTGGGACGCCCTCAGACTAGATGGAGTGACGATCTTCGCAAGGTTGCTGGCAGGAGCTGGATGAGAGTAGCCGTGGATCGTGCAGAGTGGCGTGCAATTGGAGAGGCCTATGTCCAGCAGTGGACTAGTGTGGGCTGATGATGATGATGATGATGAGATACTAGCAATTGCTTTTCATTGTTATTATACTACTAACTAACAGATGCAAATTCACCTTTCTCTAAGTAAAAAAAAATGCTAAAAAAATGATCCTCACATTTGATATCTCACTCGCTAATTTACTGTACATTCTTCAGCCTGCTAACTATTAGCAGAGGCGTAATTGGTTTGATACGCATCTCGATTCGCATAAATCACAAGATAGCTTCGACCACTGACGTATCGGACGCATCTACTACCGTCGGAACTGCGCGTTTGAGATTACCACTACAAATTGTTTATTCAATTACAACTGCATAAACACGTCCCTGTCTTGTACCCACACCAATTTTAATTTGCTTACCAAGCTATGGAAATAGAAATGCTTAATTTATTGTCATAGCTCAGAAATAAGATAATCTGACGAAAAACAAAAGCATGCTGTGTAGTAAGTGGCAATCACTGTAACATTTTGCCGTTAAACTGGTAAAACAAATGAGTGACGTAAAAAAACAAAAGATTTAGATTTGTCGAAACCATTGACTTATATGTCGAAACGAAAAAAAAACACTATTTTGATGTTGACCCATAGAAAAAGTTTTTAGGATTGATAAACACGATCGCCTTCTTAAGTTTGGCTACTGTCTATAACCATAACCTGCATTTATGAACTAGTAAAAACTGTGTTGACACATATTTTCATGTGATCGTATCCACCTTATTATGTTGTTCACGTAATTAATTGGAACTCATATCGAGTGGATGTTGCGATGACTGGCGCATAAAGCGCTCGCACACGAATTCTGCAAGTAACGAGGGGCTCATTAAAAAAATTAAATTACAGGCCTTTGTTTGGATTAAACTACGAAAATTATCGGTTCGTTATATGTTTAAATGAATTGTTGAAAAAAAAATTCGAATAGACTACCAACACGTTTAGTTTTTATTTGTAGAGTTTTACTTTCTTCTTCTTCTTTCCCTTTTCCCACTTTAGGTGGGGTCGGCTCTCCTAATTAATTATAGGGTTTTACTTGATTGATTAAAAAACCTATTGGTAATCGGTATCGGTATTTTGCAAACCAGTTTTATAAATCACACTATTTTCTTGTAATATATTCGCTTTTATTAGGTATTAGATTTTTCTAAACAGGTAGAGTTTTTGTTGTTAGCAAACTTGTTACCAGATTTTTCTTGCTAACGGTATACTTTATCTAAATGGCTCTGCTGCTCTCAGCAATGTCACTTAACTTTAATGGTTACTTTAGGAAAACCTGTAATTCTTAAGTCGATACGAACAAAGCCCATTGTTGAACGAACAAAAATGTTACTCCACACTTTATTGTTAATTGACGTCTCTGAGTGCGGCAGTAAGCAATTAATAATCCTTACTACTATTTTATAATGTTACTAACGAGAATTATAAATAGGCAATAAATATAATTTACCATTCCGGCCTAAATTGATTAACTCTAAAACGCGGGCACAGGGAACACTCAGTTATACACTGAAGAACAAATTTTAGGCCCAAATTAATATTCATGGGAACGCCAAGTGGTACGATAATAATCATAATTGGACGTACGACGAAGCCTTGTAGCCTCGTGTACAGGACGGTTTATACTAAAACGGAGAACGAGCCACGGACAAGGCATGCACATGAGACATAAAACGCTGTAAGATGTAAACGTGACTAAAATTGGATAGACGAATTAAGGTTAGATTACTTGATTATTTCATTTATTTACGTTAAAATTTTGTAAACTTGGTGCACTAGTCATATGGCGTTAGCCGAGATCCAGATCCAGCAGTAGAATTCCAATGATAATAGTGGTGATATTTTATAATAGTTTTTGTTTAGTACGGGATATACATATTGACAAAAATATTAAACAATTTAATACTAAGACGCAAATGTCACGATACAAATAGGAGAGTAACCTATATCACGAACAAGTCACCGTTTTCGAGTAATTAAACTGCATAAATGATGCAGAACATTTACAGACTGAGCAATTTAACGAAGCACCAAGCGAGACACGGACGAGACACAGTCAGACATTAGACATTACACAAGTTATAAATATCGTGTAATGCACGTAACGTATAAATTGTCCCTGAAAGTTTAGGAACTACGAGAAGGTGCGTAATTTTTGCGTTAAATTTATTAATCCTACAAAAAATGACGCAAACAAATATGATTAATTTAATAAAAGGACATTAAACTGAAAATGTGAGTTCATATTGGACCAGCATTGACACGAAATAACGAATAACAGTCTGGCCAATGAACTGAGTTAGTTTCTATAAACTATGAACTGTATAAGTTATTCATTTCTCTGCTACTAGGGTAGACTTATTTATTACGACTATTGAAAGTGTAGTTAATGTCGCAAGGTATGATGTAAAATCGATCTGTCATAAATCGATTTTACATCATACCTTGCGACATTAACTAACTGAAACTGCTGGATGAAATCAAATGTCATATCTAGAAATAAAAAAAGCAATATACTCGACGTGCCAATAAAAAAAGCAACAGAAGGCCCTTTTTTGAAGTCGAATTATAAAACTAGTTTGTTATGACCGGTTATGAATCTCAGTTTATAATATCATAATGTAAGTATTAACAAAACTTGGCGGATAAGATTGTGAATAGGCACAAACAGCCTACAGCCTAGACGAAACTTGAAGAGTCGTTAACGAAATCGCCATTTACGTCCTAACAAACTTTACAGCAAGTCTATAATTGAAGTTTACGAGTTACGAGCAACACTTGGCCAATCCTAATGCTAGCTAATTTCTAGGATGTGTAGTCAACAACTGCTAAATAATTTAATTATTTTAATCATTTTTGCTTTGATTTAAAAGATTCAATTCGAATAGGAATGACAAAGTCATTTGTTTATTTTAAAAGAAGAGACTAGTTGATGAAAACTTCGCTAGTGAAAATAATTAATACTTATAGCGTTAATTTAATATGAAATATTCCAAAAATATTTAGGGTCCTAATTTTAGTCAGCCTTGTTCAAGGAGTTGTTTTATTCAATAAAAAAAAATATTTCTATGAAAAAAAACATTGAAAAAATAAAATGCAGGTGCGGCTTAAAAATGTATAGACTTTTTTACTATTTTTATGTTACTGCGGATTTGTTATTTATTTTACAATTTGATTGCACAACATAGTTCATATGAAACATATGTTAAATCATGAAATATATCTTCAATGGAAAAGAAACATTTATCATGATACGATTTTCTTTTTGAATATTTCGGAATCTCAAATCGGTGGTGATTATTAATTTATTAGTACCTAACGCTTGTTGACTTTAATCAATTAATCAAAACGACTGACATCCAATTAAGATTTTTGATAGACGTTTAATATCCGGGTACTCTGTTTTACTAAAATTAATCTTGACTAACTTAGAAATCTTTTTTATAAAATTCATCGTCTAAGTAAGCGTTATCCTACTCTGATGGCTTTGATGTCGGAATTTCGAAAAAAGTCACGTTCCCGCCATTACGGTAACTTTGCCCATCTATGTAATTACGATTTCATGGGCAGGGATTAAATGGTTTTTGCGTAGGCAACTTTTATATAAAAAACTATTGTCTTGGTATATTATATTTATGCCACCGAAACCGTCACCCAAGTGGCGACGTATTAGCCACGTGATCTATTCTGATGGGGGATCCATGGATAGAACGTCGGTGCTTATTTTTGCAACAAAAACAAGCAACAAAAGAATCGTCCGATTCCCGGTATAGGTCCAATTGTCCACGGTAGGTAGTAGCAGTAGAAAGAATAACAAGATATGTATACTTAGTTTGCTGCTGAAATGAAAAGACTAAAATTGTTTTACTACTTACCTACGTAATAATAGTTTACAATAAATAGAAATCAGAATTAGCTAATTTTTAGGGTTCCGTACCCAAAGGGTAAAACGGGACCCCGTGATAGTAAGACAGTTAAAATTTTCACAGATGATGTATTTCTATTGCCGCTATAACAGCAAATGCTAAAAACCAGAATAAAATTATTATTTATAGAAAGTATGGGAATACAACAAACGTGTTTTTTTTGCGTGAGTCCGACATGCACTTGGCCAGTTTTTAAAAAATCCTCGTTAAATTATATTAGGATATAACATATAAAAAGCTTAAAAAAGTATCAGGAAAATTGTAGCTACAAAATATGTGTATAACTCGTTTTAATCGTATTTATACGCGTCAAAATGTAGGGGGCTTATATTTTATGTTGGGGAGAAACGTGCGGGCGTCCTATAAAACAAAGCATTCAACATAAACTTGCTTGAATGCTATATATAAATAAAAGGGTTAGAGCACAGAATATTTCTGTGGGTTAGAAAATATAACTGTGTGATTTAGCTATGTTTAAGGCAAGGGCTTACAGATATAGCGATTGCCCTGCACGCACGCCGCATCACGCCATTACATATTAAAACATACTAAGATAATAAGCATGAAAAAAATATTTAAAAAATATATTATCCCGCTCGTTCACAGCACATTCGCCCGATCTGTACTAGCGCTAAGTAATTTTAAACAATATCAAGAAATAACTCAGATTAGAGCATAAGAGTTATTTTATTAGTTTAAAAATGCCTTAAGGCATCTCCTAACCTAACCACATCTAAGAAAAAAAATCCTAATTTTTTTAACCGACTCAATAAGATTTTTACCATGGAATTTTTGCGCTTTACTGTGTCAACTTTATATTTGTTTCAAACTAAATTAAAAACAATTGTGAATGAGTTAATAAAATTTTAATAACATGCATGTTTGATTTACAAAGGCTCTTTCCACGCGTGAAGGTAATTGAGCGTTGAATTCTGGATTTTCCAGCTATTTCAGTTTCGTGATACATGCCACTTCAGCGCTCGCACCGTCTACATAACACGTACAGGAGCTATATGTGCATGTGCCATATAGTACCTACACAGTTGAGTGCCTTTGTTATGAATGACCTGCAAGTACGAACACGCCGTCTATTTTGATGACTATCAAAAATTAAAAGTTCGACTTTCAAATTTTAATTTTACATAAAATGTTGTAAGGTTGGCATATTTTATTTTATTATAATCTTTATTCTTTGCACACCAAATTAGATTTCGGGGAAAGGAATTTAAGTATTGTGTTACAATCACCACAATTTATTGCGCTTTTGCAAAGTAGTAAAATACGGAGCCTACGGAGCCGAAACGTGGAATATGACAGTAAAGCTGGCCCACCGACGTCTCGTCACTCAGCGAGTTATGGAAAGGTCGATGCTTGGGATTTCGTTAAGGGATAAAATCCGAAACGAAATCATCAGGCAAAAGACCAAAGTAACGGACATTGTCCAAAAATTTTGCAAGCTTAAGTGGCAGTGGGCTGGCCACATCTGTCGCAGAACCGATGAAAGGTGGAGTAAACGGGTTCTCAAGTGGAGACCACGCCTTAGCAAACGTAGTGTAGGACGCCCCCCAGCTCGATGGACCGACGACCTTAGGAAGATGGCTGGCAGTGGCTAGATAAAAAAAGCGGGAGATCGTGCACTCTGGCGTTCTTTGGTGGAGGCTTACGTCCAGCAGTGGACTGCAATAGGCTGAATAGAACAGAATATAAATTAGTAAAATAAAAAATGCCAATGACTACGTCAGCTTGAATTGTATTATTTAACTTTAACAATCAAAAAGAAACTTATCGATCTAAAAAGTGTCTACTCTTTATTGCACATGACACAAAAATTAATAAAGGAAAATCATATAAAACTGACAATAATATTATTGTCAATATAAGTTTGTTAGGCAGAAAGGAATGCATTAAAATTTAATGATGCCTTCAAGGCATTTTGAACTCTAGGTTGAGTGGAACTTTCCAATAAACGGCTTTGTTTAATGGGAACTGAAAATACGTATAATTAATTAACTATTAACGTAATTGATATCAGCCAATTATAACACGCGGGCATTAACGGGAATTGTACGAGAGCTTCAATTGTTTTGATGTCGGAATCCAATTTAAATACAATTTAAATTAAACGTTCTATTTGATTGAATGTATTTTTTCTCCAAACAAAGCAATGACTGTGCTTTGGTGACTAGATTACATATAAACATACTTAAATACATATATTTGAAGCATCCATGACTGGTACAAATGCTCATACTCATCACTAAATACAAATACAAATGCTAGCATTTGCTTCTACCGGGATTTGAACCCGCAACCGCTGGTTTTGTAGTCCAGACTAGGTCGTATCTTAATTACCAGATTGACTTAGTCCACAATGCGGATACCTACTCCTTAAGCAACAACAGCATCCTGAGAACAGTGGCAGAGGATCCGCATACGCCTGTTGTGAAGCATCTCGTGCGAACAATGACCGACATAGTTGATGACAATTATTCTTCTAGGTGTCGACCGCACGGAATTCCTCTCAGGGCGGTAACCACGAACTCTTAAAACAATCTCAAATCTGTAAAACATTATCAAATCTGTCAAATTTTGTATGTAATGACGTACCAAAATTGACGGATTTGGCAGCTTTCAGATTGTTTTAGGAGTACATGGTTACCCCGCAGGTCCAGAATTTAAATTATAATTGAAGAATTAAAATTATTACAAAATTAAAACTATAATACTCCACCTAATTTAATACTAACACATGGATCATCGTTGTCTTTTAATAAATAAATTTTAATTGAATTGAAATAAACTGGTTATGAGTTGTGTACGTTTATAGTACATTATGATACAAGTGTGCTACGTTGGTCATTATACACGAGGCATTATTATAAGCGCGAGCCGCAGGCGAGCGCGGTAAGGAAGCCGAGTGTGATAATGATCAATGCACACGAGTTGCATACGACGTTTTTCAACACAATTGCGAGGAAAAAACAAACTAAAATCTAAAATACCTTCTCCTAATATGACTTTGCGTTTTTGCTGTTTTTCTATGCATTTTGGCGGCAACAGGCTATCACTCGCGTTTCGTGCCTCGATAAGTATTTCCGACGGGGTTGAATAACATTTTACTCGTCTTTACTATTTAAAGTAGTTATTTTTGATAGTAATTAACCACACAGCAACAACTTTACCAAATAATAATGTAAAATAGCACGTAAGTTTTGTTTTTTTCGCGCGCCGCAATTTCGATGCGCGCGCAGGTTCAATAATGGCACAGGAAAAACTGGCTGTTCAGCCGAGTAGCAGCAATTTAAAAAATAAAATAAACTATAAATTATTGTTTCTAAAAATGATAGTTAAGTTAGTTTGTGTTTATTAATATACAATTTAATAAAATGAAATATTTATTTGTCATCTTAACCCTTAAATAATTTAATATTCGTAAAATATTTAATGTTCTTAGACACAAACTTTTGCTGGATTTTTAAAAAAAAGTTTACATTACCGCACTAGTGCGATAATCTTTTTACAGCACAAGTGCGTAATATGATGAGTTATGATACTAAAAACGGTGTTATAAGAGTGAATTTACGAGCAACTGTGTTGAAAAATAAGTTACAGTAACAATTCGGTTTTCTAAATATACCATAAAAATAAACAAATTTATATACTCAAGGTTAGTACTCAAGCAAACAAAAGGCACAAAACACACCAATATGGTCTTGCAGATAAATAATGTCATTCTTGTACACACGGTGCTAGAAATGAGTGCCCGTTCTTAGTATAAGCATAGAGAAAGAATAATACTACGTAAAAGTATAAGTAACAAAACTTCGCCAAAAAAGAAAAAGTACTTAGAGAACAAATTTATCCATTTTGCGTGTAATGCAGTTTTGCACAATTAATTTTCTTATATTTTGTATAAAATTTCACAAAAAAACTAAAAACCGTCTGGATGCTTTGAATGCCGATTGAATGGCTATCCACAATTCTAATAGAACAGATTTTCATTTGTATTTGTCAAGAAAACCATTTGATCGAACCGACCAATTTCTATAACAAATAATACCTACTAACTAATGGCCAATGCTTGCGATGTCAAATGAAAGACATGCAATGTCAAACGATCAATGTCAAGTCGATTGACAAGGGTAACTGATAAGTTCGCATACAAGAAAAACGAATTAATCGATGTTATAAATTCTTGCGGGTTCTCGAGGACATTAAAAATGTAACCACTTGGGAGAGAACAAAGTTCTGTTCCATTGAAATGGATAGTAGCATTTGTATTCAATTTCATATCCCTTATTGCTGAAGACGATATCATTTTACTACAGTTATATTATTTTAATGACATAATTAGTATCATATACGAATATCTATTCCAGCTAATTAACTATCTTGTTATTCAACACCGGTAATTACTGAAGTGTTGTTCTTGAGAATTCCTAGAAATATTTATTCGTGCGAGTGATTTTTTTATCTCTTTGTACATTCTTTACGGTATATTAGGTACTTTTAATGCTTCTAGATTTTATTACATGATGCGAGAATTGCCACTTATTTTAGCGAGCGTGTTCTTTTGTTTCGATGTAATAATTATGTAGATTTTTTCTTTACGCTTCAAGCTGAAAATATGGGCCGTAAAGTAAAAAGGCGAAATTGAGCTGAATTTTCATGTTACCCCAACGGTGAATTGTAGGTATAAGCGTTGTTACGTATATCATATTACCGTTATAAAAACAGAGATAATCTTGTTAACAAGTTGATTTGCTCATCTCGCAATCCTTTGTATAAAACGTTTCAGCTAATTTTTCGAAATACACTGAATGGCTTAAAAGCCGTATAATTAGTTTATCAAATGGGCTATTTTCGTAATAAAAATTTCCCAAGCTTTTCAACGTTTCGGAGTTTTTTTTTTGTTTGAATGCCATTTTCACTAAGTTAGGATCTGATGATAGAATCACAGGGAAATCAAGGAAAACCCTCAAACAATGTAGGCACATAGAGTATGTTTGCGTGCGAATGAACACATTTTAACTCTCAAAGGCTCTCACCGACACCCAAAAAGAAAAGATCATGTATGTTTAAGTAAATATTATATTTGGATATTTAGTTTTTATAAAACAGGATTCAGTTTGTCAGAAAGCTTTATGTAACTATATAACAGATGAATGGTTGACTAGTAATAGAAAATTAACCCTCATAACAGGAAATCCCTTTTTCTGCTCGTCGTCCGTCAAACATCCATCCATACTTACAAATGCCAAAGTTTGTAAGTATGGATGGATGTTTGTTACTCTTTCAGGAAAAAACTACTGAACGGATTTGGATTAAATTTTGCATACATAGGTATAGAATATGATCTGAATTAACATATAGGATACTTTTTATATCCGATAAATGATCCTGTGACATATATAGAAAAAATTAAAGATCACGCGAGCGAAGTCGCGGGCAACAGCTAAGTATGAACTATTTGCGGACGATGAATGTCACTTACAGACTCGCTTTATTATTTAAGCTTCTATGTATCTTCCAAAGTATAAGTGTTCAAGAAAAAGCTGATTACTTAGAGGTTCCTTACTCAGTCCTTTTATGTTTTTATCTACACTGCGGGAACCCACATGTGGATTAAGCACACTTTCTCTTTAGGAGATTTAGACAACGAATCGTCTTATATACCTATGTATATTCTGCATTTAGGGTACTTATCAGCTAGTACAGGAACCGTTATTTTAGAGAAATCTTTAGTTTATGGCATATATTTAGACTATTTTCTAACGCCTTAAAAATAGAGGAGCCCTCTAATTCGAACCTTAAAACTTTTTTTTCAGTGTTTGACCACGTATAACCAAATTAGGGATAATCAATTTTGATGATTCTTATATCGTTTAAATTTTATCTGATTTTTCGTGATATCTTAAAACCACACCATAATGAAAAAACTTCTTGTGCTAGTGTTTTAGTTTTGTTGATACACATTACCTACGAGTGCATACTATAACGAATAGATTAATCACGATAGTGCAATAATGTCAACTGAAAGTGAAAATGGGGCGCGTTTCCGTGAATGACACTATCTCACGCATAGGATAGTTAAGAAAAAAAAGGTTTGCTGTTTTTTTTTTAATTATCTTAAATCTCTTTTTTATGGTGACTACCACTAAGTGTCATTATTAGTCTTAAAGTAAAAGTTGTAAATTTTTATGTCACAAACAACCTGTAGATCTTAATCTCTAGTCCAACCAAACATCCTGTAAAAACGTCAGTTGGCTGTCAGTCGTTTTAAAAAAAAAGAATATATCAAATAGAATAGAAGCGCACCGCAGAAAGGATTATTCTGCTATGTTCGAACTTTCGAAAATGGAAGGCTATTTTTGAAACGCGAACGGAGTAAGCCGTGCCATCGCATCAGTGGGGCATTAAGTGTGCCTAAACACAGAGGCTGAGGCCTACGCGCGTGCCTCGTGCCTCTAATCCCTGGAGCAGAGCTCACACACACAGGGAAACACACTCATCGTATGTGGACGTTAACTCACACAAATACAAAAGAACAAATACGAACTAGAGATGCTGGGAATATATTCATATGTCGACGTTTACACAGACACAAATTTTAATACAAAACACCGAAATAAAGTATCTAAGGTACCGCACAGTGCTTCTTCTATGGGAGATTTATATGCTTAAACATTTTACTGCCTAAATACTAGTTACAAAAACTAATCAATTTATGGAAAGTCACCTCCAAAACCTTAAAAAGAGAGGAGTCTTTAAAATTTTAAAATAAACCCAATACTAGGTACAACGTTTTCTTTTTAAGTTTCGGAAATTCTAAGCGGTTTATGTTGTCAAAGTGTGTTTTTATTTAAAAAAATAAGCTTATTACCTATTTGAAACTAAACTACGTGTTTGTGTACAAACATGCAGAATACGCCCATTTTTAACAGACTTCAAAAAAAAGGAGGGAGATCTCAATTCGTCTGAATATTGTTTTTTTTTTGTATGTTTGTTACGCGATTACGCCGTCAATTATGGACCGATTTCAAAATTTATTTTTTAGTTTGAAAGGGTATACTCCCGAGGTGGTCCCATTTACACCAAGTCAGATTCTGATGATGGGATCCCTGGGAAATTGAGGGCAACCCTCAATTTTTATAGGCACCCATAATGTTTTGCATATATTTACTGGCTCAATGCTGATTTCTGGGTCTGGTAATCATCATGTCATGTTGCTGACCTGATTATGGAAGCCACAGAACTCCTTAACGGATAGGAGTTAGAAGATAATACTGCAATTTGTCGACAGAACGTATTTCGCAGTGTGTTAAGCAGACGTGGAGCTTATGAGGTACCAGACCGCCAATTTTTATTTACTAGGGGCGTACCCGCACACCCAGTAACGAAAAAAAATTAAAAGTTCCTTTCTTAATTTGACTTGTTATTAAACGCAAGACCTTATCCTATGGTTTCGACACCAAAATAGCCGCCGTTCTGGTTGGAGTGTAGGTAAACCCTTTTCTTAAGACTTAAATATTTTCGTCGAAAAATTGACCCTATATAACACCTTATTTTTATCATACCATTGGATGGGGGGTCCATAGAGGACCAATATTAGTTAAGGTTACTTTGCTGTAAAGTCATTTTTGGCGAAGTTAGGAGGGAAACAATAGAGGACTTAACACTAAAAATTGTAAAATAAAAAAAGTTTATTAAAAAACTAAAAACCGACTTCAAAATGAAACTAAAGAGCGAAAAATAATATTGACTAAAACATACCTAATCAGTTCTTTTTGGAGTCGGTGCGAATGAACACATTTTAACTCTCGATGGCTGGCACCGACTCCAAAAAGAACTGATTAGGTATGTTTTAGTCAATATTATTTTTCGCTTTTTAGTTTCATTTTGAAGTCGGTTTTTAGTTTTTTATTAAATTTTTTTGTCTCTGTGTGTACTCTAAGCGCGGTTCTATGCAAATTCCGGAACGAACCATCCTGGGTGCACATTCGCTAAACTTGCAGACGCCATAACGTTTCGTTAAGAACATTCTGGGGCTTCCCAAGTATTTGAAACATGACAAAATTATTGCATAAACTTTGCTCTTGTGACTAACTTTAGCCGCCTCCTCTCTCGCCGAAATAATGTAAGGAGATTGCTCTGTGCATCTTAATTAGGAACAAGTATCCAAGTAAATAACATATAATGGACCTACCATTTGGCAAACGTATTAGAACTAGTGACCACAAACCTAAATAAATATTTTACCATTTTATTTTTATCTATGTTTTTTTTTAAACTGGTGTAAATTGTCCCTGCGCAACGTATTAACGCCAAATTTTTACTTCCGACGGTAAAAGAGGGGTGTTATAAGTTTAACGTGTGTATTAATTGTGTGTGTGTGTGTGTGTGTGTGTGTGTGTATCTGTCTGAGGCATTGTAGCTCCTAAACGAATATACTGATTTTAATGTAGTTTTTGCAGATTTTACTCTTACTACAAGAATTCCGGTATACTACAGTACAATCAAAATATGGATTGGACCACCAATTAATGGCATGGCAAAATAACCCCACTGTCGAGAATAAAATGCTCTGATTACCTCAGAATAACCACGTATATTATATTAATACACACAGTAGGATCATTTCATGTAAAAGGAAACCATTAATTATTATTATTATTAATTATTAAAAACTTTATTGCACAAACTTAAAAATGTACAACAGGAGGACTTAATGCTAAAAGCATTCTCTGCCAGCCAACCTTTGGGTCATGCAGAAAGCGGGTATTGGGTGCGGTAAAGGTCCAAAAGAAAATGATAAACTACTTATAAATCAAAAAAATAAATAATGAGCTTATAATACATTTAACAAAATACACATTATAATATATTATACATTAATTCATGTATTTGCAGAGGTATTCGATATTTTTTCCTTATAAGAGTTTCATTCAAAGATGATAATGATAAGCAAGTATGATTAAATATTCATATCGAAATTAAATATTATTCTGTATTATTTAAATAAATTATAATTGTTATTTAAGTTTTTTCTAAATTTCAGCCAAAAGAATTTAAAAAAGCACTGTTCACGTTTTATTGAAAGTTTGTTGAACTTAATTAACTATGAGAAGTATAGTGTTTTTCTCAGCGACGCACATTGAAATGATTATATTCCAAATCAGGTGCAAACGCGAAATGTATATTTTGTTTTTGCTTTTTTCAAAAAACAGTTGGGAATTGTCCCTGCCGTAGGTTAGAAATGTTAGAATTCTCTGGTGGAAAAAAACGGCGACTAGCGTCTCGGGTCCGTTTGACGGTACAGATTTAAAAAAAAACTTGTCAAAATGTGCTATGAAACGCATCTGCCATAAGAGTTCTCTAATACCTCTTAACATAGGGATATTAATTCCTTACTTTGCAAATTTTTCGTTCATTTCGTGATATTTAATTACCACAGTCGAGGAACAATGCAGCAACTTATTATTCCATGTAGTCTACATAGAACTCCCCGAGATAAAGTTAGAGGGTTCTCTCGCTTCTGTAACTATAACCTTTAAAATAAACTCTGTTTATACTCTACGGTACAATAATGACCTTAGCAATTATATCTCTTGTTTACATAAAACTGCATAATTATGTTATAGGTGCATTTCCAATTTGCTTGAAGAACTCATTTAGTTTTAATTAAACGCAACTATCTATTGTTGTCACTGTTTCTAAGGTGTATTAAAAGCAGTGTTACATTTAAATTTGAGATAGTTTCTCCTATTTGCGGGTTGACAATTAACTCTTTAATTAATTGAAAGGGGTTTCAAAGAAGACCATTAACCCAGACCGCCGCAGTTTCAGATTCAGATTGTTTTGACGACCGTCTGGTGTAGTGGTTCGCGCTCCGGACTACAATGCCTGGCAGGTGCGGGTTCGAATCCCGCGAGGGGCAAATGTTAGTGTGATGAGCACGAGCATTTGCACCTAAGTCATGGATGTTTATAAACGTATGTTTATCCGTTATCTAGTCGCCATAGCACAAGCTTTGCTTAGTTTGGGGCTAGATAATTGGTGTGATTGTGGAAACAATTTATTTATTATTATTATTATTTAAATTCTATCATGTCTGCAAACAAAATTAAAGTAATGTCACAGTTTATTTTACTGTTACCCAACGAAAGCATTTGAATACAAATACATAGGTCTAATAGGTAAGAGGAAGTCCCAACATTTCTTTAAACCACTGTGACTAGTATAAAATACAAAATCATTCGATATCGGTATGTCATGGCAAGATGGATAAGAAGCTATTTTTTATTTTACTTTTTTAATAATATGTAGACTAATATCAGGGCCCCAATTATGCTAATTTAAAAGTAGCATAATTGATACCAAATGTGTCAAACAATTACAATGAGATCCAATTGATATTCAATTATGCTACTTTTAGCAGAATTGGGGCCTTGAGTCATATTACCTATATTATTGATCACACTTGTTTGATGATTGTGAACAGTGTTTTGTTTTTTATTTAACATTTTTCGTTTACACGCAATCTCTATATTATCACGAGCACTTACTAGTATTAAGTGTATTAGTTAGTAAGTGCTATGAATAACATTAACTTTTTCATTATAATCGCTCGCATTGCTCGTGAATGCTCGCATAAAACTTGCTGGATAATCTCTTTTAATCTTGCATTTCAAGTAAATTGAGATACGTTTTAACATAAAACTAAAAAGCTTGTCATGCATTTTAACTCAAACTATTTTACTGATATTTGTAAATAAAAATTCATGTTATATTGTCAGATTATGTATACTAAAAATAATTAAGTGAAAAATCATTTCTTTTACGAGAAATAACTATGCTAAAATTATTGCAATATACCTTTTATAATATCAAGGTGTTAATGTCTAGAGTTTTCTAAATTTATTATAATGATAGCTCTCTTAGTAATAATCTCTGTTTTATGTTTTGTGTTTACGATTTCTAATGAAAGTTCGTTTTACGTGAATGACGCCGTTATATCGCGACTTGGTTACTTTAACGTTATAACGTTACTTGTTTTGCCGAGTTGTACTCAAGGCTTATCACGTATTAAATGCAACTTTAACTTTGTTGAGAGACCACTTTAAAATTTATAAATTGTTGTTCTAGTAAAGTGGTTAAAAATAAGGGTCTAAAAAAAATATATTTCGTACGCGTCTAATTGAGAATTTTGGATTTTTAAGACGTAATTATCTTTTTTTTTTCAACGTATCAAACACAATAAAATACTTTTCTCCGAACAACCTTTTTATTACCTACTTCAGACATCTCCGGGTCCTTAATTTTAAAAACATGAGAAAATACAGCTATTTAGGAGCTGAACTCAGCCGTATTAATCTAGCACGAAGTGAAGGTCATTTACTCGAAGGGCTCGAAGCAATCACTAGCTGAGTTGGAGATCCCGAATCCCTTTCTAATATACCTATTCTCTCCTCGCATTATCCAGTGCTTAGTCGGTATTCTGCGAATTGCCTAGGTGCGAGGATGGGTAATGTAAAACATTAATCTTCTTTTCACACTTACATTTCTGTCTAGACGATCATAGAGTAAGTGGTTACTCATCATCATCTTTTATTGTTTTAATGCGCAATATTATGGCATAGATAAATAGCACGTATTAACTATTTTTGTCAAAAGTATCGTTACGGTCTTAATCTAAGGAGCAAGAAGAATATTTTTCTTAGTGAAGATCGAGCCAGTCTTGAAAATGGTGGATAAGAGTTTCAGCCTGAACATGGTCCACGTTGTGCTGAAAGTAGCATAGAAAGATCTATCTCATTTGTAGCTCGAATAAACAATCAAAATTAATATTGGACAACTAGAGCACTTGTGATCTAAAATCAGAAACAATGACGGCACCGTAACATCCAATGGACAAAGGGTTCGTATAGATAAACAAGATACGACGTCGCGTCATGCATCGTGAGTTCGTGACGTCGCGGGGTGTTTTGTGGAAATCTTCATATTAAAAAAAATACAAAACGACGCACGATGCACGACGCGACGTCGTAACGTGTTTATGTGTTATGCTGTACGACATTCTTTTTAAAATAATGTATTATAAAATGTGCCAAATTTTATGTTTGGATATTTGTTGCTCAACTTTTAAAAGATGAATCATACGCTGAACGATATTTACTTTTAAACTTTTGCGTTGCATAATTTAAACTCAATAAAACGGGAATTAACGCGATCATAATTTAGGTACAAAATGGTACCTCTTTTCGAAACGTCAGGCAAAAGAGGTAACATTTTTTACCTAAATTATTCCCGTTTCATTGAGTTTAAATTTATTAAAATTTAGCCTAACAAATTGAGTAGGTACCTAATAATGAATCAGTTTTGGTCCCCGTGGGATAATTATAATTTCTCTTTGGCTCAATTTTAAAATCCACGCTGACTATGTTGTAACAAATATTATTATGTTGCAGACCGTAAAAGTTATTGATTTTACATTTTAAATACGAAAGAGCTACTAATAAAAAAGGAAGATACTTGGCAAGAAATAAAATTAAATCTCAATACAATGTCTCCAATCGCCAATTCAATTACTTTGGATTTTACGAATGCATTAAGAAGTTTAAGATTCTCAATCAATGTTATAACTCGTGGCTACAATGTTCGAATGCTTGCATTTTTGTTGGTGGCATTATTATGCATGGCGCGCCAAGCAGGGCTGGGCTGGGACCAATGAGGTTGGCATACGTGATGCGAATGGCGGCCAGAGGTCATTAACGTTCTTTTGTTTAACTGGCACCGCCACCTTAACTTATTATAGTTCTGCCTGCAAAGGTAATGACTTATCATTACCTTTGCAGGCAGTTAAAATCCAGGACCTAAAAGATAATAAGCTATAATTACATCTAAAGAGCTGCTCAAATTATTTATCATTATCGTCATCTCAGCCGATTGCAGTCGACTGCTGTAAGCATCCCCTAAAGAGCACTGTTATTTTCTTTAAAAACTGTATCTTTTATACTAATTTCTACATTTCTAAAGTTCAGTATGAATACAGTTTTTTTTAAATTCATTTAGATTTTTGGTGCTGCCATAGTAAAATATAGGTTATGTATTTCCACGAGTATACTTTATGTGAATTCATATTTTCTGAAGCATATTCGTTATATACATATTATATCTGTCGTATATCAACCACACTCCGTACATATGAATTTTAGAGCCGCTCTGATGAATACTAACTAAAGATTTCATGTAGCTCGATATTACTCTAAGGGCAACCACAATGTTAATTTAATTTTTGATCAATTCGTGCACCAAGAAATACAAATAATATTTGGTTTACACGATGGCAGTAATTGAATCTAACAAACTTATATTTTAGCTTCAGTTCATGTCAATAGGTCTGGTTACTGTTTATATTTTGACGTAGCATATTGGTTACCAAAAACAAACAAGTAAAGGGATTTAATAATACTTGAATGGATTGCGATTGCAAAGCTAGCACTAGACCGCACGAGATACACAGTCTCTGTTCTCTACTGGAACGGTAAAAAAATCATAATATGAGCGAGACATAATATCAGTTACTAAGGAGATACAGATTGCAGAAGACAGGGGCTTACCCACCAAGTCTTTAAACAGTATTACTTAAACCTCCTTTTGTTTTAAGTACAAGGTGTGACGTAAAAATTACACGCAATGACGCTGCTAGAGTCTACCAGTGGAAGATGATAGACTAACTTGATTATACCAAACGGTAAACGGTATTCGTAATTGGAAGATGATATTCGAAACTATGCCAAATCTATTGTCCTGAGTTGGCAAGTTCGTCTGATAAGCTGAAGTTTGCGTCGGCTAATGAATAGGAAGTGAACTAATCAAGTTTAAACTGCCAGTTATCTGGATAGATGGAATAACAGGTTCGTTCTATTAGTGGAATATCTTCGATATATACTGATTATATATATATTTTTTACATACATTTCTAAGTGAACCCTGTGTATGTAGCTTTCTCGTTCAATGATTTAACTACTACTATCTTCCAAGAAAAACAAATTCAAAACTGTTTTGAAAAGATTATGCAGAATAGACTTGTGGCGTGAAAGAGCATGCTTTGGAACAATCTCTAAGTAAGAATAAATAACAAAGAGTTAATTATATCGTTTTCTATCTTGACTACTAAAAAACAAGGATAATTATCTTCTTGTACTTTTTTCAGAAAAAAAAACGCCTTCTTGTAAAATGTTATTTGCAGATCATAGAGTTTTGACATAAAAACTTTATACGTAAAAGGATTTAATTATTAAAGCAGCCTTCTAAACCCCATTTTCGCGTACCTAGTGCTAAAACGGCTTATAAGCCGTGCAAACTTTATGACTAGCCCGTGTCCCCGTTTTAGTGCAAAACATCTGTGTAGCTAGTTTACAAGACATAACCAACGAATCTAGCATAGAAATAGCGCTTGTACAAAATCTTTGTCGAATTAGCTAACCGCGAATAACTTTTAAATACTTAAAACCATAAGGCCACTAGGAAAGGTATTACAAAATTAGCTAAAACATATTTTATAGTTTACTATTATTGTAGTCCTAAGACCTTGGGCAAAGCCGAAGCCGTTTAAACAAACTTTTTTAAAGGAAATAAGGATTTTAACCCCTTTTGCTCATAAACAAAATTTAAGGTTACAGAAACACGTTCATTTGAAAATAACTAAAATTTTTCGTTCAAAAGAAGTTGTAATTTTTTTTTTATTTGATTTAAATGATGTCATTATATCCCATTGGGAGTTCATATTTCCTTCTTTGTTTCATTCGTTGACCGGTAAAACATGTTACAAAGTAGCTTCAAGTCTAGAGAAGCCATTTAGATGAAAAAAGAATACTTAACTTTAGAACTTGCGATGCCTTTGAAGGGCGCTAGGCCAGAGTTTCTTATGTAAGCTAACACTGTTACAAAAGTAGGCAAAAATAACGGCTAATGCATTAATTATGTTACGTCTAAGTAGCCACACACAGTAATCATTGCTTGACATTTATTCTACGTGGATCAAACGTCGATATTCAGATTTTTGGCCAACTTGTGGCGGCAGGTGTGTATTTATAAACTTCTGACATTTCACCGGAACAAGAGACAATTCATATACTTACCACATGGGAAAGGGTCTGGACATATCTACATAGTTAACAGAACATACAGCCTCATCTGCACCCCTACAATAAACGTTAAACTGTGAGTAAGCAGCGTTGTTTTATATCAAACTTATCAGAAACATTTCATAACTTCAACCCCTAAGCGGCAGCCGACGTCGCACGGCACGGCTTTGATCCAAATTATGTAACAAGTCACAGATTAAATAATGGCATTTTTTTTTTCGAACAAAATAGATGAAATTTCTACTTTACTTATAGCATTTACTTTATGCTCGAGTGCCGTGATGGTTGATGATGGTAGCTCATAAATATTGTGTTTTTTTTAAAATCTTCCAATTTTATTGAATTCGATACATCACTATATGCTTTTTCTTCCGTATAATATACTGTATATATTATATACTGTGTATATCACAGTAACAATTATAAGTAAAGCGCTTGGGGATGCAGTATTTGTCAATCGGGGGGGATCAAATCAGCATTGGGAAGAGGAGGAGACTGAACATTCCTATCCTTGAGAGTCTCAAGGCGGGTGCTCAGTAAAACCGAGTTTCAAAGCTCGAGCAGAAAGAAATTCTAAAAATACATACTGCGTGTATATGTTTTATATAGCAGATACATCAGGCTTGGTGGACTGGTACTAAATCCACTGTCCCGCTAAAAACCCGTCGAGAGAGGCTTTTTGTTGTTTACACTCATATTTCAAGTTTTTTATGTGTTGCCATTTTAAAAGATTTCACGCCAGCTTTGATGAATATGCGTATAATATTTCACAATATTTTGAAATGTGAAGTACGTAAGTCTGTTGTTTTATAAAATGTGTAGGGTATTTTTCAGATACCTATTTAATTATCTTTGGAAATAAAATTAATACATGATAAGAAATATTATAATTAAGGTAGGCAGGGCACTTGCTTGTTTATTAACTAAAATGTTTATTTGTGATTTATTACCTGAAATGACATTTATTTAAATTGCATTGAATAATACACTTTAAGAAGAAATAAAAATTGCATTATAACACTTTTTAATAATTCTGAAGGGAACGAAATCATAAAAAAGTCAACTTGAAAATTTTATTTGACGGTCCACAGGTTCTGCTGACAAGAGGCTCTGGTGTATTTCAGTGAGAGTACTTAATGAGCCTAGAGCCTGGATATTGTCTTTTCACATAAATCAGAAAAACATATTTTTACTTAGGTGTGTTTAGAGTTCCGTACCCAACAGGTAAAACGAAACCCTATTACTAGACTCCGCTGTCCGTCTGTCACCCGGCTGCACCTACCTATATTTTTAATAAAAAAAAATTTTACGATCAAGTGTACACGATCTTATACACAAAAGGTCCCGGGTTCGATTCTAAGTACTGATGATTTCAGAAAATAAACTTTTTTTAAGTTCGCTTGGGTTTGTGTGTGTTCGTAGAGCGACAGTGATAATGCTCGTACTTGTGACACAAACTTATATGCCTCTTGCAGTTTTCGAACCTACAACCGCCTGGCAGTGTAGTCCGGAGTGCAAAGCAATAGACGAGACGGTCTCAATTAGAAATATAAGAAATTGAAAGAGTTCCTGAAATTTATAAAACCCTAAAAATTTTGTTGCATAAATATACTAACGACGTACAAAACAATCCTGGGCCCTAACCATGAACTCTTAAAACAATCTCAAATCTGTCAAACATTATCATTTCTGTCAAATTTTGTATGAAATGACGTACCAAAATTGACAGATTTGACAACTATGAGATTGTTTTAAGAGTTCATGGTTATGGCCCTGGGCCCTAACCATGAACTGTTAAAACAATCACAAATCTGTCAAACATTATCATTTCTGTCAAATTTTGTATGAAATGACGTACCAAAATTGACAGATTTGACAACTTTGAGATTGTTTTAAGAGTTCATGGTTATGGCCCAGGTCGGTTCTTTTGAAAATATTATTTTATTTTCACAAAACCAACCTGTTTATTGTTGTTTTAAAAATCACGAGAAATCTGTCAATAGCATTTCAGTCCGGTCTAAAGACAAATCTGTCTTAGTAAAACCTTCTATTTCAAATTAGCTATTTAAAACAATCGTTCCTAGTGAATTATTCATGGGTTTCTTTGAAAATTTGCGTCCGTAATTAAGGAAATTATATTACGAAGCCTAACCTTATTTTTAATTACCAGCAATTTACATAGTCGCTACTTTGTTTTGTATAACTGAAAATACTTTATTAAAAACAATTATGAATTAGGTATTCATATTTCAATGTTTATTCATTTACTAAATTCTCTGAATTCGCTTTTAGTAAAATATAATTATCTTTTCGTAACTAAAACGATAAATGCAATTTAATTTCCTTGATTGCAAACTCTGGGCTAATTTAAATACGAATTTGGTAAAATGAGGTGTTTTTCACTCACAGAATTCTCAGCGCTTACAAAATAATTTTTGCTGTAAAATCATACCAATATCGTTCGAATGATTGTAAGAAAACGTTTCTTCTCTTAATAAATCGGTGCAAATAACAATCATTTCTACTCCCTTATATAATTATTATTAATAAATTAGTTGCACATAGGGGCATTCTTTAAATAGTTCTCTTACACAGGATGTTAACCTTTAGAGGGTGTTTTAGAATCAAATATGAAACAAAGTATTTTTTTTTAATGTTGTAAATATTATATAAAATGTATGATTTAAATTATGAGTAAATATAAGCCAACCAATTTATGATTCTCAAGTATATAACCATTACATTTCAAATTTCTTAACATTTAAAACTGTAAAATCTAAAGACTATCTTTGATGCAATAGTTATTCCGAGGTTAAAACGAGTTTATAAATAAAACGGACAAAAAATATGGGCTTAAAATTATTCTAAATTATATGTTTATTAGCACAATATTGTGGTACTAGCTTTATTATGCCTTTGTCCTCGGGCAAGATTAATGCATTATATGGTATTAATTTAATTTTCGTTGTGGCGTAGTTCAAATATATTTATATGTCATGGTCCTATCGTCTTAATTTAATTGTGCGTGCAGTTCAACGGTTTAATTCTCTATTTTAACTTCTAAAGATTTGATAGGGTTCATTCCAACAACATAGTGACCAAAAAATGCAGTTTAATAAGCAGGTGACTTTTGTCTCTACCGAAACTTTTTAGTAAAAAATTTGCCAAAAATCATACCTAAGCCCCAAATTTAGCAGAACTTTAAAATATAACGACTGAAATGGATAGACTAACCCATTTGTTCCGAATTGCACTAAAAGCACTATTAGCACGATATAAATGCTGAAGGTATGTAATAAACCCCTATTTTGTGTAATATTTGTGACTATATTTGGTCGGTTACGCGCGGACAGTGCTTTTAATCAATTTGGAATGCGGCTTTAGAAAAACATAGAGGTAAATGTATAAATAAATTATTAAAGAGTAATACTCAGGTCTATAATAAAAATGCGCCAGATAACACTCCATCTTCTCGTCGCCACTGCCACAATGCCTGAAGAGCAAGGTATTCGATCTGTGCCTCATACCAGTGATGACCTACGGAGCCCCCCAGCCCAATGGACCGTCAACCTTAGGAAGATGGCTGGCAATGGCTGGATGAAAAAAGCGGGATATCGTGCACTCTGGCGTTCTTTAGGGGAAGCTTACGTCCGGCAGTGGACTGCAATAGGCTGAATAGATAGATAACACTCCAACGGTCATGGTCTCGAAGTAAGGATTTAAAATCCTGAACTGACCCGAATCTATAACTGAATCAGAGACCTTTTGTGTCTTATTCAGACTGCATTTCCTAGTTCGAGACTAAGGTTAAACCACTGTTCTATGTTCCCACCCACGGTATGTTAGTACAGTGGGCTAACCTTAGTCCCGGACTAGCAAGTGCACTCTAAATAAGACAGTTTGCGTTCAGGACTAACCACTACGCCACTATGCTTATCAGTGCACGCTTTGTTTACATAATTCGCCAGTTAAACAGAAATATATTTTATAAACAATCACCATAAAAGACGCTAACCATCTATGGCTGCACAACAAACATAAAACGAAACTGGAACAGTCTACTATATCAACTATAAAACCTTTGAAAGGATCGCCCATCTAAACACGGCATATAAACTCAAGTGCGCAATAAATCTACTTGATAAAAGGTGGTAACTCGTTATCGGGATGACGGCTCAACGCTCACGTCTGGGCCCTAACCATGAACTGTTAAAACAATCACAAATCTGTCAAACATTATCATTTCTGTCAAATTTTGTATGAAATGACGTACCATAATTGACAGATTTGACAACTTTGAGATTGTTTTAACAGTTCATGGTTAGGGCCCTGATGTATTCTCTTTGGATGTCGTTCCATGCCGAATTTCATAGATTTTCATGAAAATATGTTTCAAATATAAACAAAACTACTAGTTAGAATTAAAAACGGCATAACGCTTTTAAAGGTATAGAGATACATACTGTTATTGCACACCAAACAAAAAGTTACAGCTGATATTTACAGAAAGATTGACAATTATTTTGGCCGTCATATCGCTAAGAGCGATTTCTTCGGAGCGGGAAAGTGGTATATTCATGAATAACCGAGTTTCAAAGAGTTTATAATGAGTTGTGGGCGTAATTTTTGGTTCATAATTTTAACAATAATTACGCTTAAAATCTATTTACACAATCTGCAACTACTAGTTTGTATTTTAGAGCGCCAGCCTGAGACGATGAAACATTTTTACCTTGTATTTAAAAAAACCTATAGTTTTAAATTATTCATTTATTTATTTACTTTCTTCTATTAATTAACACGGCGGAGTGTCGCTTTTACTCGCTTTTCTAAAGTTTTTTTCCTTATTCGTCAATAGGTAACATACATTTCATACTTTAATATCGGGTGTAAAAAAAGGCTTAACGAAGCCGAATACCACATATTCTACGTATTATTACGATATTTTTTTTCTTTTACACTATACCTGGGAAATGACGGGTTACCGAGTTATTGACAGTCAAAGTTACAATTTTTATTCAAAGATTTTTATAAAATTGACTTCTGTTTGATAATACTAAACTTTTTTACAAAGAAACATGATCCGCTTACACACAGGCATAAACTGTAGCGTGCGCGCTATACCTTGCGGGTTAGAAATAAGTTATTTTTTTTGATACCCAAAAATAAAAGTCATTTCCCAGCAATATTTTTTTTTGCATTCTACTTGGTTGAATGTATAGAATTCGTGGTTAAAGGCTTCGTTAAGCCTTTTTTACACCCTGTATATATTTAATATACTCTACTTTGAGCATGGATGTCTATAAAGTATTCAAGAGTGTGATTATTTATTTCTTTAAGTTAAATTTGACATTTATAAAACGAACAAAAAATTAACAGACCCATTTTTTCCAATAAAATTATACTAAGATCAAAATGACAGCACAGAGAGCATAATAAATCAAAGACATCGTATGGAAATTACTAAATTGTTTAATGGATACATTAAGTATTAAACTAAGCTTACCATCGAAAAAGGTATCAGATATGTGCATTAGACAGGACAGGAATCGAAGGCTTGTAAATATACCTTAATTATTCGACCTCAGTAGCGGTATTAATTATAGTATTTAATCATCGTTAGCGCCACCCCGTATCCTCTCAGATAACACGACGCATGCATATTTGAACTCTAACAGAACCACGGAGAGTCCTTTTCAGATTAAACTCTACAGACGTGAGAGCATGGGATGAAAATGCATTTACAGTATTCCGTAATCCAATGTCGTAAGGTCTACTTTAGCGTGGCTAGTATATATGGGGCTGAACTCTGACATGTGCCTTGTTTGCGATAGTTGCTGCAATTTACGTTGGTATGTTGTTTCGTTCCGAGATCCAGCTTTTTATCTTTGGGTTTAACACTGATCGGCGTTAGAGAGGCTTTGGGAAGATTCTCTAGTAAACGTCGAAATTTGGTTTATTTTGTGAATTCGGAGTCGGAAATTTGTCTTCTTATTTGCCTAGCCCTTTCCCATTTTATTTGAGGTCGGCCCTTCGTATCATGCGTCTCCAGTTAACTCTGTCCTGGGTCTCTTAAGATTCGATTGGAGTCAAAAATTTGTAAGTAATAATAATTTAATCGGCATACACTATCCTGAATGCTTTTTTGTAGTACCTAGTAAAAATTGTCATGATAGCTATATTTATATAGCTAAATATAATTATATATAAAATAAAAAAAGATTTTCCAGATAAATTGTAAAGATAATGTCCGCAACGACGTTTTTTTTTCTTTTGCTCAAATTTGTTTCTTTTGCTCAAAGCAAAACAGGTTTAGAACTTTACATTCAAAATTATAGGTACCTGCCATTATTAGATAGGTGTCTACGTTGCACGATTACGACATGAACGCGCTCAGAAAGTGCATTCTACGATCGAAAATAGTATTCAGTAACGAGTTCTCGACGTTTCCGCTAGTAGTAAGTGCTACGTGCAACGATGAAATGCTTAGTCCGTGATTTTTGATGATTTAAAAGTAGAATGGGCGTTGTTTCCTCAATTTGAGCAAATACGTGTACAGTCACGAGAATAAACATTTTCATTGGGCTTTAAAACTTATTTTATAGGAATAAGATACAAACTGCATTTCAGCAGTGCAGTGCAGTGACATTTTATTGCTCGTCGGGCCTCTCCTAGCAGACCCGCACCTGGTCATCTTAAGAATGGTTCGTTTTCTAAATGACTCAAACCGGGAATCCAATCACGGCGTAAATAGTTTACCAGAAAATCCTTTATTTTTTATATGTTGCATTGCTTCAACAAATACAAAATATCATACTAAAAGATTATACTTTTTAGGTTAATTATTATAGAACAAAGCCCTCACATAACAGTAGATTGTAATAAGCCGAAATGTTGTGCAATTTAAAATTAAATTTTCTGGAACACTGCTATAGCTGTCCAGAGAAGTATAGCATATTCCCCCGACAACAACGAAAAGGTGGAACTTTTCAAATAAACTCGAGTTGGTGGTACACGTCGTAACAACTCTCGGAAGGTTACATAGGGCAACATAAAGGTATACAAATATAGACCTTAATCCTTTGATAGAAGAGAAAAAAATCTTTTAAGGTGGACTGTACATTAAAGATATTGAAAATGCCCGGTGAGCGAATGTCACGAACGGTGAGATCTCCTTGGGATATCAGAGTTAAATTCTTTGGTCGCATGCGGCTTACAAAGAAAGAATGTATCCCTATTCCGAGAAGCTGAGAAAAGCGGGTCTTCTTTGTGTGTGGAGGAATAAAATACTTGGGTAAAAGTTGCTACAGAAAAACAATACATACCAAAGTCACAAAAAAGTAATAAAACAGTATACAGTATGTTAATTAACGAAGGGCGTTCCCGGGAACCCGTAACAGTATACCGTCAGTAAATATGAGAAAAAATATTCCGAACAAAACAAATGATTTTATTTTAAAAGATCACAAAAATTATTTAGTATATTATATACTTTAACGTTTAATTAGTCCATGCGGTGATTGCTATATGTTTATATTTAATACTGTGAGACAGATATTTAGACCTCATGTATGTGTGTTGCCCCTTATTTGGATTCCGCAACTAATAACGTTACGGAAACAATAAAACCCTTGCCATGATACCGAGAATTTCCGTACACAAATAAAACAGGGGATAAAACGCAGGAGGTATGATACTAAACCAAAACTATCTCGCGCCAAGCTTGGGTCATCTGCGTAAAAGAGAAGCTACTCAGAGTGCTATGTCCTTGGATCCCCTACACATGTGAAAAGGCAGACAGAGAAGAGAAAATCCGCACTCTAATTCCCTAAAATTAGCAATCAGCAATAATCGAGCAGTCATCGCCCGATTGCTACTAAATGTCAAAAGCTATTGGCACACTGACAATAGATTTCTTAGATTTCTTTTTTGCTGTCAATTTGCGAATTTAAGGACAGAGTTGCTCAATTTTCGCTAGCGCATTGCTTATGAAGATACGTAATCAGGGTACGGAATAGTGGGAACTGTTACTCAGAAAAATGCAGCTTTATCAGAAGATTATTATTCATTTATCAATTAGTGTGATTGTTTGATATAATTATTAGACAATTTCTAAAGAACGTATGTCACTGGTCATAATTATACTATGACCAGTGACATATAAAAATAATAACTGCTTTTTTTGGTCGTCAGTTCCATAACGGCCTTGCAGAATATCAGTGTCGAGGCATGCCATAAGATGTCATGACTAAAAGTACTAAAACTAAGCGGAGGACCTTATAGGCACAAACCTTGCTTTCTGATGTTGTTTTAATATTATGTTATATTATCACTCCTTGATGTTTTTTGTTCCAAATAAAACAAATCTTACTTTTAGTTAAAATATTTTGAATTAATGGGAGTGAGAATTCGTGCTTATACCGCATAAATTATTTCTAATAACAAAACTCTGATAAAAGGCGCTCTGGTTTTTACAAGAAAACACAAATATTTATCCATTATCATAAGGTCAGAGACTCATGCTTCAAGGTTATTTTCTTCGTCAAAACAAATTACTCTTATATTTTATTATAAAAATAACAAAAACCCAAGATTAACAACTTTCTTTATAAGTTACTCGTATTCAATCCTATTAGTTCCAACTCTAACAACAAGTAAACTTAAGTTTGCAACGTAATAAAAACAAGAGTTATGTAGATCTTAAAAGTATATTATACCTTAATCCCGTGGAACATGCAACTGAGAGCGCTTGCTCACCTTAATTCAAAGGTGCAGCTAAATTAAAATCTCATCAGCGGTCTTAAACCGCTTAAGTCCTTTTTTAGAGTACACTAAACTAGTTCTGCTGTAAAACTAGGAGAATACAGGAACATTGTTACGTTTCTCGCTTGTAACTACATAGTTTAATCACGTTTTAAGCATAATATACTAGTACTAGAAAATAAATAAAGCTACAGGTGATACACATTGAGACAGGTCTTAACAACTTTATTATAAAATAATTATAAACTATTTCAATGTGTTACGAAACTATAAAACGTAGATATATATACCCATTTGTAAATATCAAAGTTTGTATGTTCTGATTTTTGTTACATAAATTATGCTTTAACAGGTGTATTAGCTAAAAATTGGCACATGAAATGCTTTTACATTACATTTTATACTTAACATATTTTATTCCGTGTTAATGTTCCATTGGGATGAATATTCTATCATATTTAGCTTTATTTTGAAATCTACGCAGGTGAAGGTATCTATTGTAGGAAATGAAAGCTTGAATTGGGCACATAGTCTTCATGTCCAATTGAACTTTTTCTAACTAAATGACGAAAATGTGTAAAATTGTAAATTTGATTTTGACTTATGTAGAACTAGCAAATAATCTTTTTTTATGCTGAATTTGAACACTTAAATGCACATTAGGTAAGCATTTTAGTTTTAGTAACCATCAAAAACATCTAGTAGTTAAGGCGATAGTGCCGTAACTACATCAACTTCATAAAAAGAAACTGATGAAATACTTAAGCTAAGAGTTCGCGATCTCAAAAGAGTTTTATGTAAGTAGCGAAGCACAAATAAAATTGTGAAAGCCCGAAGATCTGAAACTTGCTTCGTTGTACAAAGTTGGATCTGTCCTCGTACTATTTACGTATTTTACTTCAAAGTTCATAGACAAATTTCTGGTTTTAGATTACATTTCAACCAACATTGATATAAATAACAATCATTTTTGAACAAATTCTTAAAACTTGACACTAAATATCTAATAAAGCTACTCTATATTACATTTTTACAGATATACATTTTTTAAACATCCATGATTTAGCTACAAATTATCATAATATCGCACAAAGAGAGAAATTGGAATCAGCAACCACCTTAGCTCTTTCAATATTATAAGCGGTCGACAGTTAATAACATTTAAAATAAAAGTAATCACCGACAATTTAAATATAACTGTTTAAATAAAAAAAAAACTATATGAAGGCCAAAATTTAACTTTATTTGTGGGTTTAATAAAATATTATAACACTCACGTCAAACTAGTTGTTCAACATCTAATACATTTATTCACTAAAAATTGTTAAATAAAATAAAGTTTTGTTAAAAAACTGAAAGGCGAAAAATAGTATTTAGTAAAACATATAATAATAGTTATTTTTCAGGTCAGTGCCAGCCATAGAGATTGAATTTTTTTTTGATTCGCACAGACTCCTTTTCAAAATCGGTAAATAATCTTTAACGCAAATATTTTCCTAAATGTTCCTAATAATAATAACCCCTTACGTGGATAGAGTAGACTTTGTTAGTTTTGGAGTAAATACCTCTGCAATCCCGCTTTTATTACGCTATCAATTATACTGCAGAACCGACAGAGGAACAGAGACATTTTAAGAGACGTAAAAAGCTATTAGAAAAGATAAATTGTAATGCGTAGAGCGTTTTTATGAAACATTTAAAGGGTACATTAAATTTTAAAATTACTGCTCAGCTGTAAATAATCTTAAATAATGTATGCCAGTCCTTAATTCATGGAACAGTTTATAAAGAACTACGGAGATTTGGGTGTGCATGTTTGTTTGATATTATACAAATATGAATTTATATGAGGTTCTATTTTATAAGTTAACTTCGTTTAGATGATGGTTCTACAGCTTATGTACAAGAACTTTCGCTTCTAATTGTTTTCGCTCAAAGTTTTTTGTTTCGTATGGGATTTAAGTAAGTCCCAAGACTTACCAGGTGTAACCAAATTATTTAGTTTGTTTTGGTGTTCAAATACCTTTTATGTACGTTTATCATGGTTCAAATACCTTTAATTTAAGTTATTTATAGGTAACATCTTGTAAATGTGGACAATAGGTATTTGTATCGGAAAGAATTATTTATATGAATGTATGTATATGTATTGTTTTTATAGGTATTTATAGTGTGCTGATCAGCAGCTATGGTGTGCAGCAGAATCTTTAACTGAAGTTTTATTATATAATAATTACACATTATATTCGGATCCGATTGATTAAATTATTTTAAATCGACTTCGTGAAGCTAAAAGCCATTTTTCCAAAATTGATTTAAACCGTTATCGCCAGAAATTTCACATTTACAGCCAACAACTAGCGCAAAGATCTCCATGGTGACATTACCATAATACAACAGAAAGTAGAACAAAGAACCGATATCAAAAAGAACATGGCAAGTTTCATACGTGACTCGCGACAATGTGGAGCAATGGTGCATCCTTATGAATCCGATCCTTAGTTACGAGCGCGGGACGGGGCGCGAATAACTTACGTAACTATTATTGAAAGGCATGAGCTGAAGCGATTACTAGGAGCTTTGCTCGAAAATTGACTTAACTACCTGTCTTTCGGAGGTTAAACAGCCAAAGTAAAATTACACAGCAATGTAAGAAAATAAGTTTAATAAGTATGAACACTGCTGTTTACCATATTAATTTTGTTTTAATTAACATAGCACCTTCTAGTTTATTATAACCTAACCTATAATAAGACACGGGGCAAACACAAAAGGCGTCGGCGTGCCACGGGTGTGACGCTAAAGTAGCGCGGGCGTGGCACCGGTGTAGCGCATGTGAGTCGCCGCTCCTCAAAAACCGGCCAAGTGCAAGTCGGACTCGCGCACGAAGGGTTCCGCACCATTATCTATTAAAACGACCAAAAAAATCACGTTTATTGTATGGGAGCCCCCTTAAATATTTATTATCTTCTGGTTTTTAGTATTTGTTGTTAAAGCGGCAACAAAAATACATCATCTGTGAAAATTTCAACTGTCTAACTATCACGGTTCATGAGATACCGCCTGGTGACAGACGGACAGACGGACAGACGGACAGACGGACAGACGGACAGACGGACAGACGGACAGACGGACAGACGGACAGACGGACAGACGGACAGACGGACAGACGGACAGACGGACAGACGGACAGACGGACAGACGGACAGACGGACAGACGGACAGACGGACAGACGGACAGACGGACAGACGGACAGACGGACAGACGGACAGACGGACAGACAGACAGACGGACAGACGGACAGCAAAGTCTTAGTAATAGGGTCCCGTTTTTCCTTTGGATACGTAGCCCTAAAAAAACAACTGACTCGCTACGCCAGTGTCTCACGGTTTAAGTTAGTCCTGAATCTACGGTGGTATTCCAAATTTTAGTATATTCCCAAAGTTCGCTAGCGCTTACCCTTGCGCGCCTAACTTTATCCTTTAAATGCAACAGCGGCAGCACAACACCAAAACAAAGGTTTACGGCGCCGCCATAATGACGTTATTTGCGAGTTTCACCTCGTCTTTTGACTATTACAGTTTCACATTTTGTAGCTATATTTCATAAATTCACACATTTTTATGAGTGCGGTTTTCATGAGCTCGTTTTCACTCGTATTTTACTGATGTGTGGGCGATGCGATTATCTTACATTAGATTTAAAGTGCCCTTGTTATCAGTCAAATAATAAATTGTTCTAATAAAATCATTAAAAATTAAGCTAGATTTAATAACCTGATATCTAAAAGTCATTTCTAGTAATCAACTACTACAAAGTTTTAGGTCATAAATATCTAATTTTATATTTCAAGGTGATTTATAATACTCGACATGTTTATTTTCTATCTATTTAATTATAGTTCAAATCTACAGCCCCTTTTTGGTTGTAGGTAGAAAAACAAGGACAGACGAACACACAGAAAGCGTGGTATCAACAAAAGGGTCAACTCATAAGATACTGAACCCTAACCAGTTATTCCAATAACTTAATTTCCTACGAAAAAAACTCTATTAATGTATTCTTTAAAAATGTACGCTCCGCAAGGAACCCAAAAATTGTCCCAAAACAATGACAAAATATTTCTATAGGGAAAAATGTTTCGCTGCCGTCGCCGCACAATGAGTGCGCAGAAACAAAACACGGTCGGCGAATAAAATTAATGAATGACATCGCAGATATCTTTGTACAATCTTCTTCTATTGGAAACCGTTAGCTATTAGGTATTGGTGTTAGTAATTTTGTATTTTATTATTTTAATTTGTAATACTTCAATCTTAGTTATATATATTAGATAAACAAATGATTCGTTTATAAAAATAACATCATTTTACTTCATGCATTATGAAAGTATTTACTGTACTTATAAAAAATATTTTATATTGATAAGATTTTAAATTGACTGAGATTAATTTAAAAAAAAAAAGTTTTGTTGACCTATTTTCCAGGAATTTACAGTCATCAGTCAATACTAGATAGATGATTGAAGATAAATAGACTTGAAAAAAATCATCGACCTCAGATGGGACTCGAACCCACGTCCCATCGCATACCGGGCGAGTGCTTTGACCACTAAGCTACCGAGGACGTCACGTGACAAGATGAAATTCTTCAAGTGTTTTTTCTCGCTGTCAAAGCCAGCGTATTCTGATCAATGTTGTAGCTATATGTATAGCTGAGTAGTATACTACCGTCAACACCCTATAGAAATATTTTTACAAATATTTGACTATTGGTTAAGATCAGAAATGCTTAAACATTATAAATTTTGTTTTTAGCAATTCCATGCAAGGTTTAATTGAAGATAAATAGACTTGAAAAAAATCATCGACCTCAGATGGGACTCGAACCCACGTCCCATCGCATACCGGGCGAGTGCTTTGACCACTAAGCTACCGATACATATAGCTACAACATTGATCAGAATACGCTGGCTTTGACAGCGAGAAAAAACACTTGAAGAATTTCATCTTGTCACGTGACGTCCTCGGTAGCTTAGTGGTCAAAGCACTCGCCCGGTATGCGATGGGACGTGGGTTCGAGTCCCATCTGAGGTCGATGATTTTTTTCAAGTCTATTTATCTTCAATTAAACCTTGCATGGAATTGCTAAAAACAAAATTTATAATGTTTAAGCATTTCTGATCTTAACCAATAGTCAAATATTTGTAAAAATATTTCTATAGGGTGTTGACGGTAGTATACTACTCAGCTATACATATAGCTACAACATTGATCAGAATACGCTGGCTTTGACAGCGAGAACAACACTTGAAGAATTTCATCTTGTCACGTGACGTCCTCGGTAGCTTAGTGGTCAAAGCACTCGCCCGGTATGCGATGGGACGTGGGTTCGAGTCCCATCTGAGGTCGATGATTTTTTTCAAGTCCATTTATCTTCAATTAAACCTTGCATGGAATTGCTAAAAACAAAACTTATAATAGATAGGTGATGTTAAAGGGAGTAACTTAGGTAACTTTTTAATAAGAACAAAAAATTATAAAAAAATTTAGATTCAATTCGATTCAAATGGCGATGTTTTTAATATATTTTAACTCCACACGAACTGTTAAATTGCTACAGCTTCAAAGATCGCAAAAGCAAAAATTTAAAGTATGTTTATAATAACTTCAATAACTTTATTACCTTAAATAATAGCGCAAATGAAAATAATTCGGAGAACGCCTTTGTAAAACAAGTTCATTGTTTCAAAGAGTCAAAGCGGCTTGCGGTTTGTTAGTAGGGTCAGTCTTATTTGTACAGTTATGAAATGTGTACATGCATTTAATATTGGACCTTATTACAGTGGCTCAAAGATGTAGGAGCTTATGTGTACATTGTAAACGAAGAAGTTTTCTTCGATGTACAGACGAGTGAGCCCTTTGAGCAGGTGGCTTGGGTTACGCTTCCGCATCACTTGTTTCCTTTTTAAATTACTTAGTCAATAATATTTTAGATACTTTAGCGTAAAATATGTATTTTATCCTATATCTATCATAGTCGGAGAGGTTTGTGATTTAAAATATATTATATCTCAGTTTAAATACTTTTTATTTACCGTGTATTTAAGTATGTTCATACATTATCTCGTCGTTAAAATACACACTTTGCTTAGTTTAGGGCAAGCTAATTGATGGGACTGTAAAAACAACCTATTTATTGTCCAAAACTACGGTAAGCGGTGTATATGTTTATCTCAAAATGAAAGAATATATTTCATAGTAAAAACCAACATAAGTCTTTAATATGGTAAAAAAACAGCTTCTTTCTAGAAGTAGGTACTACTGATATTCAATTTTCACTTAAAGCGCTTTGTAAATATTTGATCGCCGCTACCCTATAAACTTTTCAAGTACAGAATCCAATCGCAGCCGGTCCAGTGCAGGCACAACACAACACAACTCGATCAATCACAAACTGTAATAGATATATCGATAAATCTATATCGATAACTAGCTCGAGCACACGTTTCGTATCCAATTTATTTCTCAAGGCCGTCCCAAGCATTTAAATTTACTACTTAAGCTTAATTTATTTGAAGAAATGGCTTCATTCAGAAAAGTCTATTGATTGCGAAATGCGAACACATTTGAGATGTTTCTTTCTCTTTGACTTTTCCATGTTGAGAAAACATTATTTTTGGCGTATTTTAATACAAAAAAGCGGCGAAGACACACACACGTTGGCCACGTGCACGCATTTCTTGCCAAAAAACCATTGACTTATATATTATGCAAAAAACGAAAATAGTGTAGAGTAAGTTCTACTTTACTGCAGTAAAATCTATAATCTAGCGATAATAGCTAAAATTGACTTTTATCTTGTGATAAACATCACCAAATTTATTCGGAATAATTATGATCGCGTTAAGTTTTGCAAAAGTTTGGTATTTTTAATAAATACTACCAAAACGCTGCCACAACTAAGGTTTTACAAGGTCAAAATAACACCTTTTAATGGACGTAAAAAGAAGATACCTTTTTTCTAGTTAATGGGTTTGCTATTCATTACTTTAACTCTTGTAAATGTGACATTTACTGGACTTATTAGTTAAAGACGAGACCCAAAATTCATTGATATTTTAGGATTTCTTTACGATCCCTAATGTTCCGTAGAGAGGTAAAGACTCATTTGACGATGTAAATAATGCACTCTCGCAAGTATTGCATTGGTTCACCACCAATAATCTTATGCTCAATGCAAATAAAACAAAGTGCATCAAATTCACAATGCCCAACGTAAAACTTGTCTCAACACATATTACTGTAAAAGATGAACAACTTAATACATCTAGTTCCACTACATTTTTAGGAATCACTTTAGATTCCCGTTTGCAATGGGGTGCGCATATCGAGACTCTGTCGGGAAGACTTAGCTCTGCTGCTTATGCCGTGAGAAAGATAAGACAACTGACTGATGTTGAAACGGCAAGATTGGTGTATTTTAGCTATTTTCATAGTATAATGTCATATGGAATATTGTTATGGGGCTCAGCAGCAGATATTGAATCTATATTTGTACTGCAGAAGAGAGCTGTACGGGCAATTTACGGCCTTGGACCCCGAGACTCCTTAAAAGAACTGTTTAAAGAAATTAATATACTTACAGTAGCATCCCAATTTATTTATGAAAATATAATGTACATCCGCAAAAACCTGTCCTTATTCCTTAAGAAAAGTGACATTCATAATCTTAACACACGGAATAAGAATAAGCTTGCCGTTCCCAATTTCAGACTGCATAAAGTGGGTAATTCGTTTATGGGAAAATGTATTCGCTTTTTAATAAATTACCAGCGTCTATTGTAGAACTGCCCCTGTTAAAATTTAAATCGCATATTAAAACAACTTTAATGAAAAAAGGATATTATACTGTTAATGATTATATAAACGATAAAAATATTTGGAAATAAATACTGCCCTGCTCGCACAGGTACATTTATCTTGTAATGTAAAATATATACTATTTAAAAAGAGGCTGACAATAGTGACCGAGTTTCTTGCGCTACTTCTTCTCGGCGCTAGCCCAAAATTGTCCTGAAGTAGTGGTAGGGAAAAAAAATATTGGGACGTGTAAAAGCGCTTAGTTTAAGCCTATTTACAGAAATAAATTGGTTTTAATGGTTTTAATGGTTTAATGGTTACTAGCCATTTATTTGACGAGAACCATTAATTAAAGACAAACTCATATTAAGCTGCTTCGTGGGTGTCGCAACATAGTTCATTGCTCGTTTGTCTAGCCAGCTTATTGACATTATCGATTTATTGGTTTAGGTAGTCTGCTAAAATAATAAAACTAGGAACGGAAAACGATAAAAAAAGGATAACGAGTTAGTTTGGTTTACTTAACAAACATGAGCATTGTGTTTTGATGTTTAACCGACCAAGCGAAGATGTGATATTTTAGGTTACCTACTAAATACTCGTAGTAAACAACAAGTTATATACCTATTAGGAACTTTATATAACTAGGAACTAACATATACGATCGAACTTTCTATATAATGTTTTTAACATTGTAATGCCAAAAGAATAGTAACATCTGATCACTTATATAGCATGATAAAATAAGTATATACTTATAAGACATACATAAATAAATATATTTTATTACAACATTCAACTCAGGTAAAAATCTAGTGCTCATCACACAAAAATTGCCTTTTGTGGAATTCAAACTCGCAACGGACGCTGTAGTCCGAAAGAGGACCACTAGTCCAAGACAGTCTTTAAATTCCTGTGTTTGTAAAATTCTTTCAGGCCAAGGTCAAGAGACACAATAAAAAATCTATTATGCGATCCAACCGGTGGGGCAATTGAAGCTTGATAGGTTAAATATTTTATACTTCATAATGATTCATTCTTCATGATAATTGTGATGAAACTTTGCAAGTAAATCATGTTAAAGTAAGATTTTAAAAGCGCAATCAACCTGATTGATGGCAAAATCCCGAAGATAAGTAAAACCACTTTTCCTAAATTGGAAATTCGGACCATTAACATTTTTACTAACTGATTTATTCAATGTGGTAAGCTGTTGTTTTATGGCGTAGCGAATTGGCCACTAAGGTCCTTTCTTTAAGGCAATAATGAATTTGAAACAATAAAAGGTTTACTCGAGACGAATAAAGGTCGTTAAGAATAAAAATAATGTAGCGTATATTAACACCACAGTCTAATCCAAACAGTAATTATACAACGCGTAGACAGAGTATAGTACAGCTAAAAACGCAAGCAGTTTCTATGCTACATCTGCGACTATTGGACCACAGAACTATTTTATACCTGCGGGGTAACCATGAACTCTGAAATCAATCTCAAAGCTGTTCAAATCTGTCAATTTTGGTACGTTATTACATACAAAATTTGACAGATTTGATAATGTTTGACAGATTTGAGATTTTTTTAAGAGTTCGTGGTTACCGCCCTTATATCAAGGTCATATAAATGTTTTTAATTTGCTTCTATCAATTGTAGCATTAATTCCAATCAAAACTTTCAAATACTTCGTGCCAAAAATACGATGCTGTATGACAGCATCGTATTTTCATAGATCTTACTGTAAAAAATACTTTTAAAGGAGTGAATCTTCAAGTTACTTTAGCTAGTAAAAGCAATTGCTGAAATAAGGATCAGTATTATCTTCCAGAACTTTGAAATAATGAAACAAAACTTCCAATGAGGTAACATTAGCTCGCTTAAAAGATAACGAAGCAAAACTAAGTGCATTCCGCTTTGTGCTCCAGATACCTAACTATTATCGTATTGCAATTAATCCGGGGGTAGCTAACTCCTTTGCCAATAGACAGAGTTCCGTCGCAAACATCTAAAACCCTTTTTACGGAGTCCGGTAGCTAAGGATGCCATCTCCAAAAACGTTTATCTGTAAGGATGAGCCAATATGATCCTTCTCTGAAAACTTACCAATTTTTCTATGAATCTTGCAGAACCTTCTATTATCGAAATTTGACGTAAACTTGGTATAAAATATTATTCTGAGAATACCAAAAACATTGCTCTATGAAAGAGACCTATGAATAACTATATTGGTAGATTTCAATTACACAGTTAAATTTAAAAGAACAATTACCTTCGCATCACTTGATTATTATTATTATTATTTATTTATTATACAAACAACAGTTTACAGTTGGATTATAGTAGTCCCACAAAACTATTTACATAGTTTGTCTGTGGGATCACGAGTCTCTAACTTACAAAATAATCTTAAATACTAAACTAAGTTAGCTAAAAAATACTTTTTAAGTTTTCTTTTAAATACATTTTTATCTTGTTCCCGGCGTATATCCTCGGGCAAACTATTTAATAGGTATGGTAACCGTTTTTTTAATGTTCTATCACCAAAGTTAACTCCAATTGTTAACTCCTTAATTGTTAACTCCACCAGTGTTTTTAAACATCAAGCAACAACAAATTGTTTTTTATAAGTATTGATTTTATGTACCGTTTAGTATCATAGAACCCATGAAATTAAATTATTATTAGACTGAACTTTTATTCCCCTACAATCCCTCCTTAGTTAGCAGCCCTACTATGGACAGCTTAGCTTAAGTGCAGATAAGGCAAAAGATTAACTTTGCGCTTTCACAATTCAGCCGGGCTAGAGGAGTTAGGATTTCGTGCAAAATTAAAGGGTGGATCTGGTGCAGAGAAAAGTGATGGATGAAGCGAACTGTTTGAGTTGCGACGAGCTTGTTAGCTGCTCTAGTTTTTCAAGTTGTATCATGAATTTTATGGATAAACATAAAACAAAAATCATATTGCAAAAAATGTCGTCCCAACCGAAGGTTAAGAAAACACAGATATCAAAGGATCATAAGGAAGTTAAATGCGTCAGATTGATTAATTCTGGTCCATTGATTTTATGATTTCATCATAATCATCATTTCAGTTAGTCCATGTCAGTGTCGTTTTTCACTTGGTAACAAAATGTGTTAGTTTTGCTCTCATATTAATTATTTATCATTTTTGAATGTAAATCATTATATTCCAAGCTATTCTTCAACTATTAACTCATCTAATAATAATTGCAATCGCATCCCCATTTGTATTCGGATGAACCACACGTTTATACACAGCGAATCAATTTATCTTACTTCTATATGGTTAGAATGGTAAATTGCTCTGTACGTCTTACTCTAAGCTGTAATATTTCATACTTGTTTAAGAACTATTGCATTACCTCGCAACAGCATTGTAATATGAAAAGTCTGTTCGCACTTTCTCTCTCTGAGTTCAAAGTAGCCCTTGTAATGCATTTTTCATCCACTTTCCCCGTGAAAGTGGAGTAATCACATCACAAGGAAATATTACAGTCGGTATAATATCGTCTTTGGTCCAAGAGAAATTCACTACGAATTCTTTCCAGTTAATACATAACTGTCAAATATGATTAAATATGAATTGGAAAGAAAGATTTTTCTCTATTATTGAATATATTTTTCGTGTCATTTGTTTCAATTATTTTATATATTTATTTATAATCAGTAGATTTTTTGGAGACAAAATTATAGGATTATACGCAGGTAATTGATAGTATCAAACGGTAGAGTCGTTCATTGTAATTGAGTCCGATATTAAACCTCTACCCCTGGTCTCATGTGACCGCTAGTCATCCAATAACTTAATGTAATTGCAGCCTAATTATGGTTGAACATGAGCAACGTAGCTCATAGGAGCCTAACTATGAGATCTTATTTTATAACTGTATCATTTTTACTACTTTTTAGAGTTTGATGTAAAAAACACTGCTTAGATACTATTTAAATTTCATGCTAATAGGTGCTAATAGTAATAGCGTTTGAAGAAAATAACGGGCGCCACAAAAATAACGATTAAGAATGACGAATTAAGGATTAAGACAATTTGCTAAGACACAAAGTAACACCAATTTAGTGAATAGAGATATTTGATTTGAGATAAAACCGCCTAAAATGTAAACTTTAATTTTTATAGATATTTTTTTAATAACTGCAACTTTTTGCAGGGTGTACAAAAAGAGTATAATATTATGCCTATGTATTGACCGTTTGTCTGATAGATTGGACTGCGCATTAGACAATCCATGGAAATCCTTATCAATTTTAATAACTATCGAAAACTATAAAAAGTTTAACACCATTTTAAATGGCACTTTACTTTCACCTATTAACTGCTTTCTGTCTTCGTGATAAAAAGCTAAAATATTGATTGTAGCCATTTTTGTATAAAGAATTGAGTCAGATGTCTCTTGTATGTTTCAAGACGTTGATTTATACAGGAGGGAGCGCTCGTCGCCTGACGTCGCGAGTTTGGAAGCAAGATTTCTTTAGGATATATTGCTAAAATGTAGATAAATAACACTTGAAAATAATCATCGCGACCTCAGGTGGGACTCGCGATGATTATTTTCAAGTGTTATTTATCTTCAATTAAACCTTGCATGGAATTGCTAAAAAACAAAAATTTACAATGCTAAAATGTACTAGATTATATTAAAACGTAATTCACACTTTTAAGACAGTATTAAAAAAGGTGTATTATTAAGGTGTGTTTATGCTAGATAGCAAATAACAGTAAGCTCTAACAGCAATATTATGTCACCCTTCTTTTGTTTTTTGTTTTGTAGATTTAGCCTGGGTTGCACCATCTTACTTTAACTTTAACAAACGTCAAAAGTCTGTCAAAATCCATACAGAAACACCGGTTATAGTTACAGTTATGGTTAAAGTTAAGATGGTGCAACCCAGCGTTAGACATAAAACTGTAAGGGACTCTTTTCGCAATTTTGGTTAGGCTTCGGACACAATTTAAAAACGTACTCATTTTTTTCAAGGCAACTGAAAACTTTAACGGGTTCGCCTTATTTATTTGGTCAAAACACAACCAATAAGTTTGGTACTTCCTAGTTAAATCTCTTTCTACTTTTTCTATCTGCGTCAAGTTTTAAGGGATACAACCATAGACTTAGGATTCGCTATGCTCTTAAAGACTGACAAAGCGTGGAAAAAAGACATCATATCCTTGCGGGCACCCTACAAGATAGAAAAAGACAGATGTCAATGTACCTATGTGACACAAAAAAAATATTTAACTGACTATAAATGATTTCAATTTCAAACGTCAAAATTAATTTTATTAAAATATACAAAATTACAAACGGAAAACTTATTTAAATATTTCTGTAGACATGGGCTGCTGTTTAAATATAAATTGTGATGTGACAAGAACATATAACCCAAATAAATACACATTTCACAGGTAAATACATTTTTTGATGAAAATATTTTGAAACAAATTTGTGTCTAATTCATAATTATAATCGACAAAGAACTTGGATTTTACAGAAGAATATGAACTTTGTTTGGTGTGTGTTTGTGTATTTCGTAGTTAAAGACATAATTACAATAAATATTAGGTAAAATAGTAAATTGTATGTCTACACTAGGGATTGAACTAGCGGTGACGTCATAAGTATCGATAAAATATCGACAGCCATTTGTGGGTATAGAAGATTAGTAGCAATTACTAAAAAAATATTAATCATGTTTGTTTACAAAAAAAACACTCCAATACTGTTTTTTTGTGATTACATTATGAGATTTTAGTTTTATTTTTGGGCATCTAAAATATAACTTGTTTATAAACGACTAAAAGAATTCTGTATAGTTTAGTCAAATATTTAGTATCATATAAAATATTTTTTTAAGAATACCATCTAAACCTGAAATTCGCGAAAAGTGGATAAGAGTTATAAACAGGCCAGATTGGACTCCGCGGAAACAGTCAACAGTTTGCAGTAAACATTTTGAGGACAGATGTTTCGTTAAAAGAAATTTTCGACGTATATTATTATTACTCCATAGGCCGAAAACCTCTCGCCTCTTGGGCGGTAATGACCGGCAGATGCACATTTGGCTGGGTTCAGGGCAAAAGAGAGAGAAATCGGCGGACGATGCGTGCGGTATCAAGCACCACCGCTTTCTGCATCTTTGCTGGAAGCGAGCCGCCGATGAATCCCAGCCTTTTCAGGTGTGAACCTAATGTGGCTGGGATTTACCCGTTTGCCGATATAACAATTGGTATGATTTCAGTGGACGCCACTTCCCACATTTCGGTAACCTCGTGTACTAGGGTCCAAGTACTTGCGTTGCTTTTCGGTCTCGGCCATTTTATTATTATTATTATATTATTATTTTTGAGTAAGGAATGAAACACAGGTGTCAGTTAAATAAAATAAAAGAGATCAAGAATTGTGACATCAAGTATGTTTTAATTTATTTAGAGGATATTAAATAATTTTGACATCATATTGTGGTAAGAAAATAAGGAAAAAAATTAAAAAAAATGGACAAGTAACAATATTTTCTCGTCAAAAACAAAATTAAAAAACGATACAAAAAAATATTACAAATAAACAAAAACAAAATTAACCAATTAATCAGAATACCTACTTTAAAAAAAACATACTTTATGTCATGATTATTGAAGTGCATTTATTTCATTCGATTGACACCTGTGTTTGATGCCTAACTCTATGAACACAGAACCACCTGCTGTAAGTGGTATAATATTAGCTCTGTGATTATAAGGAATATGTTAAAATGAAATTATGATATGAAATAGTTTTAAATAGGTTACATATTTAATATTTGAGCAGACAACCTGGTAAAGGTTGCAGGACGACGCTGGATGCAGGTTGCTTCCAACCGGCCGATCTGGGAGTCACTGGGAGAGGCCTATGTTCAGCAGTGGACGTCCTGTGGCTGAAATGATGATGATGATGATGATGACATATTTAAAACGACCGTTTTCTTATTTTCCATTATATAAACTTGTTCACAATATTCAATTACTTATTTTTCGATTTAATGCGAGTAAACTTGTTTTTCAGTTTTCTCAGTTTCCAGACTGTGAAGTTTGCATAACAAAAATATGACCTTTTATCGACCATATCTTAACTTTACACATACAAGCCCAGAAAGCCCCGTATCCTTTCCGTGATACGGATTTTCACCTCTTTTTTGTTTAAAGATTAAGTTTAACTTTAGGCGCTTCAAGGTCCGCGGCGATTGTGACTTGTGCCAAATCAATTTGATGCCGGTTGCAATTTATCGATAAAAAAATTGTGGCTTGAACAACACTACTACACACACACACATACGTGTCACATTTTTTGTATCATTTGCAATGAGCCTTTGTCTATCTTGTACATTCTATATCTATGGATACAATAGCAACTTACTATCTACAGTGTAGGTATTCTCATCACCAATATTTATCTACCCAGAGTGGAAATGATGTCAGTGTATTTTTCGCCTGGCTCATGTAAAAAATAGTGCTAAATCGCAGCTAAGGCTTCCCAGACCGTAGATTTATAGCTTACATCGGTGTCGCGCTGACAGCTCATGTGTCCCTATCAAAGTGAAACATTTTTTTAGGCCAGCGGAACGAAAATACAATACCCTGTTGATTCTTCTATTTAAATAAAGTTTTAATCTTTATTACATTAATTTTAAAAAACTTACAAAAGTGTGAAATATGGCATTATCTTTTAGTCGACTTTTAAATAATTCGTCAAATTGATCGTTTAACTTCAAATCACTTAAAAATATCAAAGGACATAAAAATAATTATTACAAATCAGCCCTTCCTAACGTATCATGCATGATTATAATATTAATTTACTTTACGGCTTGGATGCTAAATATGAACTGATGGTTACCACAATCTTGTATTGTTTTTTCCTGTATAGAGTTTGGAGTTAAAAAAACACTGCTTAAAGTTAAATACTGTTTGGCGATCATGGCTAATATGCCCCTGGTTTAAGGAGTTTAAATCGGTTAGCAACACAATTTTAAAATATACCCTGTCTAAGTCCAAGGTTACCCCAAAGCCGTTTGACCTTTCCCGTCAGAAAATGTAATCCCATTTTTGACGCGTTTTACCTAAGTCAGGGTAATTTGGTCCGCGAATTAATAGACCCACGCTGACGGGAGCGCTATTCCGCTAATTGCCTGCTCTTTTGCCACTGTTTTGTTTAATTAATACCCTCAAGACCTCTTGAGCATTCTTGAAAGCTTTAGGAATAGCAACCGAGGCATACTTGATGTTAAAATATTGGGGTGTTGATATTCTTCCCTTCTACCCTTATTGCATTTGTCAAGGCGCACAGAATTGGAAAATTATCATTCAATGTTTTAATTTACTTGTGTCAAATACTTCAGTTTCTTCGCCGTTTAGGCAAGATGGGTCACATTGTAAGAAAATCATTATTTTTTTACAGTTAGAGAGCTATTTGACTTGACTGATATACAAGGTGTAACATAATGAACGCACATCCTCATAATGGCTGATTCTGGTGCTCAAACACAAAAATTTATAATTTGGGACCAACATCGAAATCGCAAAAAAGATCACCTCCCCATACAAAATCGACGATCGGCAAACATCAGTTTGTATAAAGTCTTTTTTTTAGATTTCGATGTTGGTCCTATATTAACAGTTTTTGTATTTAAGTACCAGAATCAGCCCTTATGAGGGTATGCATTCATTATGTTACACCTTGTATAAATCTTGAAATTATTATACGGGGTGTACTAAAGAATGGGACACTCCTTAAAACCACATGATCAGCTGGTCATATACAGCAACTTTTCCTATGGGAGCAACATCGAAATCGTGATTTTATTTTCAGATGCTCCATACATTATCATCGAGGTATGCGAGTAAGTTTGTATTGGGAAGCTGAAAAAAAATCGATTTCGATGATGCTCCTATAGGAAAAGTTGTCGTATATGACCAGCTGATCACGTGGTTTTAAGGAGTGTCCTATTGTCTTGTACACCCTGTATACACAAATAAATTCCAACTTAAATGTTATTATAAAATGCAAACCTGCTTTACCAGCGATAAGCCATCTAGGCAGCATTCTCAAGCTTTACAACGTATGCGCTCACTTCAGGGAGGATTTCTAGATCCAAAACCATTAGGCTGCCTTTGTGGTCCCGCCGGATTACGGTACGTGAGCCAGGCAAACGCCAAGCAGGCTATAAAGGAACCTATCTACCTTCAATTAGAATGCTAAGCGTGTACTAATGTTAAGAATGAAGATAAACTACTGAAATTATAACCACAATAATATGTACTATCTGGATAGAATTTTAAAAATTTAAATAAAGGGACTGATCGGCATTTTAACTACACGCCACCCCTATCAATTTAGGTTAGGTAGGTAAGTTACAAAAAGAGAATTTCTTAACCATAGTAAAAGTCGTTTATAGGCCTAAGATAGGTTTAACAGAAGCCAGTGCAATTTTATATTTGTCAATAGGGTCATCCACGAGTATTTTTAAACGTAATCTACCCAGTAGAAGGTATTCGTGCTAAATAAAATAGGTAGTGAAAAGTATCCCAAGTTGATTTCTGGATTGATGAAAAGGATAGACCTCACTGCCAAAAATTTTCTAGCTAAATGGCATTGTATTAGTGGTAATGGTAAAATAACTATTTACCAAATGCATATTCTGTGATCTAACGCCGTCAAACGTTGGACTGCACGATGTCATACGTAACACTTATGCCTTGACGTTAGAGTTCAAAATAGCAGGGAAAGGTTATGTCACATCTACAATGATCCATAAAATGTTAATGAAACGGTCATAAAGTTGAAAATCGAGAGATGTAGAGAGCGGTTTTGCAAGAAAGTATCGATAGCTAATTTTCTAAAAGGTTTTCATCCAACTGCAACGTTATTAAGTAATTGATATGGGATAAATCGCGTTTCTGGGTCTAGTCTATTGGGATTCAATAAATCTGATTACGTACCGTTGATATATAGAATTAAATATCATTGAATAAACTGCATGATCACCAGGTATAAAAGTTGTTATTATGGCGGGAAAATATTATTATTCAAAGTAGTAGTAAGTGGTCGATAAATAAAAAAAATGGCAGCACTATACACACTAGTTTATATGAATTTACAGCATCCACAACTCAAACTAGATAACTATGTTCAACGAACTTTGAGATCACATTTTGCATTCAGAAATTGACATTGTATAAAATGGCATATTTGCACTTTGTATTTCAAACTGTACTATCTAAACCGCACCGAAGTTTGATGATTTACTGTTGGTAAGGATAGCGTTTCCACACTGTGAATTTTTGTTGGTTTTGGAGCCAGTCAACTCAAATTCTCTTGCTCCTCAAGCACGACCAATAAAACACGATTAATATGATATGATATAGCGATTTATCGACACAAAACTGTCAAAATATGAAATGAATGATAAAACAGCAAGCATGCATCGACGTAACCGGTACTGACATGCTCACTATTTCGATAAAAGTTCATATTTTGACAGTTTTGTGTCGATAAATCGCTATATCATATCGTGTTTTGTTAGTCATGCTATGGGGGCATCAGCATAAACTTGAACAAAAACAATTTTTTCTTTTTTTTTCATAAAAATCGGAACAGCAGATGCGTCATTTGGTTCACCGTGCCTATGTACTTAGTTTCCCACAGTATCTATTTAGGGCAGTTTTTTTTATGAAAAAACGGTAGATCGTGCACTTGGGCGTTCCTTGGAGAAGGCTTACGTCCAGCCGTGGAATAAAATAGACTGAGATGATGATAACGATGATGATTAATACGGAACCAGTCGCATGGCATCAGCTGACTTATAAAACTGGTCCTGTTTCTTTTCTCTTGGCGTCTCGACTAGACGCAACACACTTATATTTTCATTGTTATAACATATATTAATATAAAATCCAAGCATTACCCACATGTTTTCATTCAAACAGACCGTAAGAGCTACAAGCCTTAGAATTTACTTAGAAGCAACGTAATATCATCGATCACGGACTTCTTCTTAAATATTCAAGATTGATGAAAAAGATTTTTGATGTCATGCCATAAAATAATTGTATATCATTGCCAATATGATTCTTTTAGACTTGAAAAATATGTTAAGTAAGTTTAATAAGCACAGAATGACATTTGGGTAATAGACCCTTTCATCTCAAATATATTTTTAGTGATTATTATTTTCGAAATGAAATGAAATGAAATGATGCTTACAGGTTGAATGGAAAAATAATCCATCCTTTTTCGTAGTCATACTATAAGATGTTTAATATAATAGGGTAGCTAACAAAAGTTTGATATATTTTTGTTTCTTATCGCACAGAACATGACCCCATTTCAAATGGTCTATATTTTTAAACAAACCATTTTCATGGCAGAGTGGTAGTAAATTTATTTGTGCAATTTATAGTAGTCTCGAGTTTTATTAAAAAGCACTATTTGCATAGTTGTTTAGTACTGAATGTTAAAATGTCTAACGCCGGGAAACTGAGACCGGGTCTTAGGTGATTGCATTTGCAAACTACTCACTTGCTAAGAGGATAGGTTATTGTTATTTTACGCTCCATTTGAGTTTTCTACACACTATATTTTGTAATTTGTTTTTGGCTGATGCTGCTTTTGACCGAGTCAAATATTTAAGGTAAATTAGTTTTACTGTTCAGCTATTAGCATCAGCCTCATCAAAGTAAATCATTAATTTTCTTGATCCGAGGAGATACATTCTAACAAACAAGGTGACGGTGTCTACTACCACTTGCTTCTTTGCAGGATCTAGGAAATTGCCGCTTAGGTAATCTAACTTTCATCGTCATTATCATTATTTCAGCCAACGGACGTCCACTGCTGAACATAGGCCTCCCCTTGTAACTTCCAGATCGGCGGGGTGGAAGCGACTCCAACTTTACTGTATTTATTATTTTCACTAAAAGTTTGTGTGTGTTTTCACATTCCATTGCAATGCATTTGAAATTCAAATTCCACAACCGAACACTTGTTATTTGCTGCAATTACAAAGCGTGTTTGTTCAAATATGTTCTAGTTAACTCCAGTTTGTTCAAAGCGGAGCCATGAATAAAAACTAAATAAAACTCTGCCAAGCTTTTTGCTGCTGTAAGCCGCAATTGTTTGTTTTTATTAGCAATTAACATCAGGATGTGCTACGAAGCGAATTAAAATATGCCTTCATTTTCTTTCCAGGTGCGAATGTAAAAGGAATAAGTTACATTAACTAATTATTTACTGTGTCATGCAAATACACATTATCTTTACAACTTTTATTTTCTGCCTAAAACTCTAGCTGTAGCCACATTCCAACTGAATGAATAGTAAACGCATAGGTTTTCATTTAAGTACATAACAAAACTATCTAGCAAAAAAATTTATATAACCTACACATTTTCACACTGAAAAAAATATCCTATCATTTCAAAATATTGTCCTTGTTTATATTATCAGTTACAATCACAACTCGTGTATATTATTTAACTGCGAATAATAGAGTTTTCTCGTCACACAACAAAGACAAATGTGCCCAAATGTAACATAGTTAACATAGCGGCATTTGCGTCAAACCGTGTTAACTCCGAAAACAATTAGTAGATAGCAATAACAGGTAGAATGCTAGGCATTCCGAACGTGTGGACCGGGCTTAGTTTCGCATTTGAACCGATGATTGCGCGAATTTCGAAAGTGTAGAACGCTTTTAGTGCTAGGAATGACTTTGATGAAATGAACATACATGACGATCGTTAGTGAATTTGAGATTTTTGGCTGGTATATAAGAAGAGCTTATATTTTTTTAAATATTTTCTACGCTACGAAAAAATAGATTACTTACTAGTTAAAGAAATTTTAATAATAAAACTGAAAATGTTTACCTGTGTAAATGTAAATAAAAAAAGGATCATGCCATACTAAAGCGGTTCAATATTTGTGCATCATAGTATGGGAAAGCGAATTTTATTCAAGCCCGGTTCCTACATCCGAGAAACGGTTGGTTTTGCTAACGGGTGGTAGGAATTGTCAACTTGATATAATAATAATAAATAATAAATAAATAATAAATATTGGACAACATCACATACATTGGTCTAATCCTAAGGTAAGTAGCTAAAGCACTTGTGTTATAGGAATCAGAAACAACGACGGTACCACAACACCCAGACCCGAGACAATATAGAAAAGATCGTTTTCCACATTGACCCGACCGGGGATCGAACCCGGAACCTCAGAGATGGCGGCGCCATTTAAAGTCCGGCGTACTCGCCTCTCGGCTACGGAGGTCGTCGGATATACTTAAAAGCGTCCCTATAAATGACGCTTCGTCAAATTTTATAGGAATGACTATAACGGCTCGTTGCTTTTGAAACCAATACGATCAGTTGCTGATGTACACTAACGCATAGTACAATATAGGAACCCGGTGTCAGAGATTTTACTTTTATGTTTCTAGGGAAAATGTGTTCACTTTTATATAACGAAAGTCTTGAAAGAATTTTACTTTAATTGAATTTTCACCGCACATTCTTACAAGTTTAGGGGTATGTTGTTTGTTACCTATCCGTTCATGGAACATAGGAAAATGTGTGACTTAGTCTGATGGATAAAATACTAAATAGAAAATGCTATTTATTTAAAAAAATCTCAAAACATAAATCTATAAAGCATCTCCTTTACACACAGTTTCGTTGCTGTCAATAAAATTACAGTACAATTAGGCCAGTACATTTACTGCCAACCCGGTGTACCGACTAGCCAATAATCGCTGCAATTTAATTAACGCAATCGTAACAAACAGGTCGAGCTCTGCGAGCTAACCGCGTAATTACAAACTGTAAATCGAATACACAGCCCGTAGCAGAAACTGTTTGATTATATTCGATTATGCACATTGGATCTCAATCTATAAATTTATTATTACTCATCACATCATCATCACATCACCAGCTTATTGATATAAGCTGTGCCTGTGTCCAGCAGTGGACTGATGTCCACTGCTGGACACAGGCCTCTCCAAAAGGAGGATTTTGCCATAATCGCCACGCTTGGCAGGCGGGTTGGCGATCGCAGTTTGGCCAATGGTGGAGAGGAGACACTGCTGCCCGTCTTCTTATGGCGGTTCTCCTGTAGTCGCCTCTTACGACACCCATAGGAAGAGAAGGGGTGGTGCAATTCTTTTAACGTGCCGGCACCACACGGCTCAAGTATTATGACTACGAAAAATTTATACGTTTTTATGTACGACATCGGATTTCAATCAATAATTCATTATTACTACAAAAAATATACAAATTATTAAGACTCTACCATAAGTAAAGCTTTAGTTTCATTACTCATAAAATAATACCGAAGGACAAGTAATGAGGCCACCTTTTGGGGAAGAAACAAGAACCTTTTTTTTCTAAATAACTAAATAAAATAAAAGTGACAAGTAAAAAAAAGACTGATGGACGATATTTTAAGGACTATCGTTGCAGATAAAACTTTTTAGGTACTTGAAAGTGCTCGTAGCTAACGCGCTACGTCGTAGTAGAAGTCTGCTACGAGTTAAGACATTTTGCGATTCATTTTTGTGCAAAACCCAAAGTCTTATTGGAATGCTGAAACAGACTATGTCTGATACAGAAAGCTTACTCCAATAACTGTGAACGTGTGATGGACACATCTGCGCATAACACATTATTATATTTTAGATTCTATGAAAGCGTATCTCGCCTCGTCGTTATCTATGCCTAATACAAACTACGCTACGCAGATGTCTCTGCCCCCCTAGCATGATCAACAAAACACGATATGATATGTTGCATAAATGTCATAGTATGTCATAGCAATTTATCAAAACCCAACTGTCAAAATATGAACTTTGACCGTGACATCACCGGCACGGACATGCCCGTTGTTTCGATAAAAGTTCAAGACGGTGGCCATTTATATCATATTTTGACAGTTGGCTGTCTCTACATCGCTATATCATATCATATCGTGTTTCCTTGGTCATGCTAGGGGGGCCTACTTAATGCGGTTTAATCCTACTTTATAAATTTACATAAATATAAATATTGGACAACATCACATACATTGCTCTGATCCTAAGGTAAGTAGCTAAAAGCACTTGTATTATAGAAATCAGAAACAACGACGGTACCACAACACCCGGACCCGAGAGAATATAGAAAAGTTCGTTTTCCACATTGACCCGACCGGGTATCGAACCCGGAACCTCAGAGATGGTGGCGCCATATATACAGTCCGGCGTGCTCGCCTCTCGGCTACGGAGGTCGTCATTTATCTATCTTTAGTATGACTGTGCATTCTCCTAGCGTCGCCACACTGGAGCATTCCAATTCCGACGTCATTGCAAATGAGAGCATCGCGCTAAACACTTGCTCGGATAACGCTGGATGCAATCCATTTCTTTTACTTAACCGCACTTTCTCCGAGTAGTTTCGGAAACAAGTTTGCATAGAAACTTTTTAATAGAAACGCTACATTTCTGAGACAAAGAACGGAATGCAAAGTAGGAATCCGTGAGAGAAATATAACTTTATACACGGTGTTACTTTGCATCCTTGCCATATTTACAGAGGTAACTATATCACTGACAATGATAACAAATCAGTAAAAAAAGAAAGACCTAATTCTATTTTTTTTTTAATCTTGAGTATTTTATTTTATCGACAATCCATTAAACACAACACTATTATCGAAACGCATGCACATCACTGTTCTTATTTATCGGCACAAAAGACTTTGTAGTATTACTTGATTAGTGATCGCGTACCGTTCGAGACAAAATCGGTTTATTCCTATGTGTACTGCAAAACCAAATTCACTAAAAACTTAGTGTACTTTATTTATGGGAGTCTCTAGTTTATCTAAACAATAGGTATTGTTCCCTACTTTTATCTCTGTGAATATGGCAAGGATGCAAAGTAACACCATGTATTTACATATTAATTTTTAAGAAAATATACGTCGTCGTTTAGAATTTTACATTAAAAAAAATGTTAGCACCTAGGTTATATGTTAATGTACATTTTTAAAGAAATGAATTATACTAACGTGATTAACTTTACTGCAACACGGTTTTTCTATCTCTCTCCTACATTGTAAAAGACCTGTTACATAAAGAGCATTAATTATTTCAATAATCGATTGTATTAGTATTCCTTAATAGATTAGAGCTGGGATTAGGTTTAACGAACATGCGCACCAAACGAGGAGACCTTGCGACTTACTTAGAGCCACGGTAACTGATCGACTAATTAATTTAATCCTGAATATGTTAAGACATAGCCTAATTAATTTGTAACAAACTTAAAACTTATTGAATACGTAATATCAAACGATCAGAATTGTCATTGGTATGTGCTAGGGACATACATAAATCTTTTATTATAATATACAAGTCAGATAGTGTAGTACTGCCACAGAAGAAGTAAGAATCGCTACGCTCCGAATCCCTGTTCCGTGGGTGCTGCAATTGTCACCAAGGCCATAACCATGAACTCATAAAACAATCTCAAAGTTGTCAAATCTGTCAATTTTGGTACGTCATTTCATACAAAATTTGACAGAAATGATAATGTTTGACAGATTTGTGATTGTTTTAACAGTTCATGGTTAGGGCCCAGGCCAGATTTGAGTGAGTAACAACTATGGTTACTATAGTAACAATTATGGGTTGCTATATTAACAAGTGCGCCACTGAGCGGGCGAAACAAACTTTGGCGCTTTAGCGCTAATATTTTTTGACGTTTATGACACTCGAACAGGGAATCTAGACATGTATCTAATCAAAGACATAAATATACAAAATCTACACTACATCACGGGCATCACCTTTGTAATACTACCTGCTGCCCGCGACTTCGTTCGCGTGTTCTTTATTTTAATTCAGGAATCCTATCAGAGCGTTTTCAAAAGCCCCTATCAAAGTTTCATTGCCATCAGATTGGTGGTGTAGTACTCAAATAGCATAATTAATAAATATTGGTGTCACCAGAACCCAAAGAATAACAATTTTAAATCGATTTAGTATTTTGATAAGTTAGATTCGAGACAAAAGTATGATTATTAGCTAGCTTCGCTAGAGACAAAAGTCTGATCAATCAAATCATGAAATACACGATTCCTCGAATGGGTCGGTTATAACATGTAGTGATAAATTAAATGACGGCCACGTTATAACACCAATGCTAAATATGAAATAATAATTAGCGTTCACAACGCGGACCATTTGGGCCAACAGCGCCCTCAGCGCAACAACAGTGGTAGCACTACGTAAATAGCGCAGCCGCGTTTTGAAGTAGTATCGGCTGGCTGAACAAGATGGCGCTTCTTTAAGGCGAACGAAGAAATCTCCAACCGAAAATAAAAAAATAGTAGGTCCTCGACGAGTAATATTTTCTGAATGTGATAATTTAATTACAGCCTAAGTGGCAATAGCAGGCTACGCTTGAATTGATATTTGATTTATAAAATTTCCTAAGTTAAAACGCATGTCCAGTATATTTTCCTATTCCTCAAATAACTCTTTTGGAAACAAGTTAATAATGAAATGAATATCACATGTTACGTAAAGCAAAGGATTTCTTAAGCAGTCCCGTACCTTTGATTTTTCGTCCAATAATAAGTTTTGTAAATTAATATGTTGGCTTTGTGAGTATTGTAATAAAAACAATAAACCATTAGAAACTGCATAATAAGGTCTTCTTAAGAACGCCGTAGCTATAAAGCTACAAGCGATATTTTCCAGATAACTCTATCATAGGGGACTATCAAATTAAAGTTGGTAGTTAAACTAATATTTAACGTTTTTACATTATTTGTCACCTAAGATTATACACATGTAAAAAGTTCGAATGGCACCCACGTCTCTTCGCTGTGAGTGCGTGAGTGATTTTTCAACTGAGGTAACGAATTTAAGCTAACATTGTTTTTATTAAGGTGTAATATTATCTTTGAAATAACAAGTAAGTATTTAACAGCAAAACCAATATTGAGAATTTTAAAACATAATTAAAGAATTTATATCAAATTATAGTTAGCATTAGAAAACAATAAATATGTTTGAATAGTTTCTTTTGATGGTTGCTTCTGCATTGTCACTCATAATCATGAATGAAACATTCATAGTTTTGCTATTATAATGTCAATATTTACAACACTGAAAATGTTTTCATATAATACATTTTTGACCGTGGTTCCGTAGCGTACTTTTATAGCTGTTTATTTAATGGTTGTATTTTCTTTGAAGTAAAAATATGTAATGTAGCGAACTCTAACAGTATTCCCGTATGCTCCTAAAAAGGCGCAAAATATAGGTTCAATACGTGTATTGTAGAGGGCGCTTTACAATGGTAGAGGTTTTATTTCGTGAACATCGACTGTAATATTAATAATGTAGGGGCCATGACTTAGCGCTTACATGAAATTTTTTCACTTACAATGCTAATTCATTGCACTTGAAAAACTTGAGTGCCTCATGTTTGTATCAAACCCACAGACTTAATAACAGTTCAACAAGCACTAGAAATAAAATGCAATAAGTTAATTCAATGTAGCTTAATCGGAAGACCAGTCGCTATATAACAGAAGGACGTGGGCTCAATTCCCAACAGTGACAGTCAAATGGTAATTGATTATCGTATTCGAAATCATGAATAAAAGACTCATTAACCTTTTATATAAACCTAAAAAAAATATAACAGCGTTTATCACGTTCACAAAGGAACACTAAACTGTATGACGCCAATTGAAAACAATTTAACTCCGATCATAAACTATAGCAATGCGGCGGCACACAGTCATCATATCGGCAGTCGAGGTTTGACCAAACATAACAACCAACCGTTGAAACGGCACAAAATCTAAACAAGCAACGGGCCAAACAACCAGTCGGTGTACTGTAAGCACACGGGAAACACGGCTAGTGAATAAAAAGAAAATAAAAGGGTTTGTTTTGAAAATGTTGACCGAAACATGCTGATATGGGAAGTGAAAGCAACGCAGGGAGATGACTCGCTACGCCGTATTCGCCGTTCTCTCCGTTTTCGCAGTCGTTACGTTGCAAGTAAGTTATTTTTGTGTGTGTGTGTGTTATTGTTGACATAGTGATTACCTACTTTTTTTGGAAGTTTTTGTTGATATGTTTCGGCAATACAGCCAATATAGCGATAATTTTAGTTATGTTTTCAAATCTCCGATGCAGTTCGGTTTGATGTATTCAATTTGGTATATCTTTTACCTTACTTAATTATAGGGATTTTAAAGCCTTTGACAGCCATGAAACTAGAAATTAATAGAAAATCTATTAATTAGGTCATCGGTGGCCACCATAATAGCTCTCAATGTCTTAAATCATTAAATAAAAGTGTGCTGTTTGCACATGATTGAAATAGTGAATTTAACAAACGCTAAACAAAATATCAATATAACAATCGGCCGATCTGGAAGTCACTGGGGGAGGCCTATGTTCAGCAGTGGACGTCCTGTGGCTGAGATGATGATGATGAAACAAAATATAATATTTTACATGCTCCGCTTACTAAAATCAGTAAAACTTTTGGTACAACAATATATCTAGCAACTTAGACTGCAAGTCTAATTAGTCGTGGTTTTTCAACGGAAGTTTTGCGAGGCGAAGCCTGAACAATATAAGTTTTTTCGCGAAGAGTCTAAGGCACAATTTATTCTTGTCGGGCGAAGGAAATATTTTGTCACCGCTTTTTCCGCTTAGTGGTTTTTACGTTTAAGATCCTCAGTCGTAAAGTCTTAGCTACCTGAGCAAGCATTTTTGTATTCTCCACCAAAAACGTTTATTAAGTGAAAATTTTGTCAATTAACGTCGCCAAAGGCTCAATTTTGGACGCACCATTTAACAGCTCTGCCAAAAATTGTATTTATTTTAGATTGATTAACCACAGTGATTTTTCTTTCGTATTTTTTATATTAAAATTTCTATTAACAGTTTTTTAGTGTAATCAATTTCTTAAATACAATGAAACTAAAATAATAATAATTTTCTTACAAGTAATATCTAATATTTAATTGATAGTTTTTTAACTTTTGATTTTCATATAATAATTATATTACCTATTCTTCGCCTTCTATGAAACGAACAAGACATGTTTCGTAAAACGAAGGATTTTCTAATATGCATCCTACATTTATTTCAACTGTTTGGCTTCTTTTGCGATTTTTTTTACTAGACTAGATAACAAATTTGTAGGTTTTTTTTTGTTAATCCTTTTTGCGCAACAAAATTAAATAAATATTGGACAACATCACATACATTGCCCTGATCCTATGGTAAGTAGCGCAAGCACTTGTTTTATAGAAATCAGAATCAACGACGGTACCACAACACCCATTACATTTTGTAATAACTATGAAATGACTGCAATATAGAAGATCTACTTACTTCGCTCATTGCCTCATTTCTCGTCCAAATTGGAACCTATTTTGCCACTCGATCCGTAATATGCTATTATTAACATTAATTTGTCACAAATACTTTTCCCTAACGGTACCAAGGTCCCCATACCGGCTTGGGGTATCAAAAAGAGGGGAATGTGGGAAATTACCGGATTTCAGTGGGACAAGTTATACTAATGAGCCGGCAGAAATGCCGCTAACGACTGCCGATGGCTAATATTTCCGATTTGCATTTGGGTACATGTTCTAGCCATTAGTGGAAAACACTTTGTTCTAGATTGTATTAAATGAAGATAATATTTTCCCTTTAATCTTTACACCCGTTACAAGTATGCATATTTATGTACATAGTTTAGGGGTGTAATTATTTAATATTTAAGTTAATGTGTACTATGGATAATTTAGTTTCATTTTCAGAACAAGTAAGTCTCGCTACTCTCCACTACCTTTTCTGTGGTTTCACTTCAGACCTTTGTTTTTTCTTTAGTTCTAATGTCATACTTATCAATAAAATTTTCGTGTCTTTACCCTTTCACAACTGATTCTGTGTACGCATAATTATGAAGTTTATCAACTAAGTAATCTTTAGTTCACTGGGTCTCAACGGGGGTATCCTGGTGACCTGTGTCTCAGGTTATTCTGAAATCTAATTTAGGCACCAGTGTCTCACAATGAATAGGAACTATTACATTGCCATAATTAGCCTGTTGTACTGATTGTACTCCTAAGTTGTAAAGAGAAAATAAACGCTTTATTTATTTATTTATTCTTTCTGTCAGACCACAAATTACGTATAGCGGCGTGTGGTCAGACAGACAACATTATTGAAAGGATGTTGATTCTCTCGCAGCCATTCATAACAATTTAAAAACATTAAAGGCATTGTAAACAAAGAAACATTAAACATTAGTATTTCATTCACATCTTTAAAAAAAAGAATTATTTAAACTGAACTCTACCAAAAATTGAAGCGTACATTTAATTTTTAATGTGTGTCAAATAAATATGTTCTTCTTTTTATCCTTCTTTAAAAGAGACAAAGGAAGAAAGAAGGTCAGTTAAAGAAAGACAACACTAAATAAACTTTTTTTTTTCGTTTTAGACCACAGATTTCCAAGACAACCTAATAAATGGCTACAGGGCCCTCATAGCGGACATCCAGGTCCGAACCCAGAAATCCAGGGAAGATATGGACACGCTGGTCTCACAGATCAAGCTGTTGATGAAGAATGAAGCTGATAAAGCTATTAATTACATGACAGTGTACTTGGAGCAGATCTCCTTATATTTCCAGGTAAGATAAAAAGCATGATAATGCATGTTTATACTGCTAAACCAAATACTAAGGAATCATAGAATAAACATATAACATTATTAAAGGTCAATTGGTTTGTAGCTTTAGTGCCGCTTGGCGCCTTGCTCTATTCTGTGTAAGCCTTTGTTTTTGTTTTTTCAAATTTCTTTTTTTTTCGCAAACACAACACTGCCTATCCGGCTGTAGTCTGTAGTAGTATAATTTTTATAAACCAGAATGACAAACTTAGTCGATTTCACAGGTAATAATTCACGACAGAAAACCACGCAACGGCACATACTGCAAAGAAAGTATAGTTAAGCTACTTGGTGAAAATCTTCAGTTGGCAGATGAAAATGTGACGCTATGCCTTGCTTTAGGGTACCAACGAGTGCAAAGATTACCAGGTAAGCTAGACTTTATAATTATTTCGTTAGAAGAAGGCTACAGCATAACTAAGTCTTCTTAACAACCCATGACAGTCTAATATCTACTGACTATATCCGCAGTCCAGACTCTTCTCCAACTAATGTTAGTTTCATTGGCCTACAACCTGTTAGCTATCTTAGGTTAGTTTAAGTTGAAACCTTGCCATATCCACTCAATCTTGCTTATTTGAAAAGCTATATCAAGTACAACATTAATATCATACAACCGTGTTAGCTAGCATGTTTTGGCTACATTTGCAATGTCACCATATCCACTCCATAGCTCCATAGCTTGCTTATTTTGAGGGCTAATGATTTAATGTATCATTACTGTCGTACAACCATGTTAGCTACCTACCGTCTTTTGCTACAATTGCAATGTTGCCATATCCACTTCAATCAGCTTGCTTAGTTTGCGAGCATTATCAATTGTCGTACAGCCGTGTTATGTAACGTCTTTTGCTACAATTTCAGTGTAGCCATATCCACTTGCATCTTGCTTAAGTTGAGATATATTAATTACTGTATAATTATTGTCATTCAATCGTGTCGGCTGGCGTCTTTTGGCTACATTTGCAATGTCACAACATCCACCCAACTTGCTTATTTTGTGAGCTACTCGCATATCAATGTTTGTAGTTCTCTCTCGCATAACTTTAATGTCTGGTTCAGTCTCTAGGAGAAATCCCTATAGCTATCATCGTAACTTGCTAAGCAAGTATTTTTTTTAAATTTAATCTATAGAATGGGGAATACGAGCATTAAATGTGACGTACAATGCCATAAAATTAAATTACGACCAAATGAGCCCTCATGTTTCTGCTGTGTCGCGTTATCTTTCCTTTTTCCAGTTTTCCTAACCTGCCAGAGCATTAAAAGGTTTCATGAAAACAAATTTAAATAGAAGCCCGTGGGTTCCTACACATGTTTACTCAGTAAGCACTCTGTTTACGGTATGCCTTCCACGAGCGTGGAAATACTACATCATTTTCATGTTTAATGTTTTAAGTAACAACCTACGTAATAATTTTCAGCCGCAAAATCTTTATGAAAATGTAAATAATGTTTACTGTTTGTTTTTGTATAAAAAGTTTTGTGTTCACAAAATCTAGATTACGTTTAGTGTTAACAACTTTATAATAATAAAAATACTTTGTTTGAATTATGGTTTACTCAAATTAGGGAGATAACTTTATGGTGCACGGATTTTTGCTTGTGTTGTAAAATTCTTCTGTCTACCTGACTCAACGGTATGAGACAACTTACGTGGAAATGGTCGAATAATTTTCCTTGTAAATTGAATTACAAGGCAAAACATTTTGTGTTTACACACGAGTGTTTACTCCTCGGACCATTGTCGCGGCGGCCCACTTTTATTTTCCATTCGCTTCCTTGTTTGGACACAGCGTACTTCCTTTGGCCCACTGTGTCCAAAACAAACGTAACGTTATTATAAACAATGACGTTCTAATTTTGTGTTTGTATACATATAAAAGAGATATATTGATATAATAATATAAGAGACATTGTAATAAAGCTTTGGATGATAAACAATTTCTGCGGCCACATGACAAATTATGTAAAACAAACATATGGTTTTTAGGCACTAATTACAAGTTGAGTACTAATAAGACTGGCTAGAAAATTATGTTCCTTTTTCTAAGAGAAAAAAAATATTGTTCATTGTTTTTCTGTGAATCTTATGTGGATTGATACCAATAGTTAATACTTGTAACGTAGGTATGTACACATTTAAATTTTGGTATTTCTGTAAGCTAAGGTCTACGAACGATATAAACCAACGTTTAACAAGAGTTCTTAATTTATCGACAGAGAAACTTCAAGTCCACTTCGAGACCTTGGAGAACTTGAAGAAGTACTCAGCATCGAAACTGTTCGAGTGCCAGAAGCAGCAGCAAGTGGGGGGCAACTGCTCCCATGAGAGCCAGGACTTGGAAAGGACTGTTGTAAGTTGCTGTTTCTATTACATATACTATACTACTTATATGCGCGATCGTCAAGGTTTGAAAAAAGAAACACGAAAACTACAATAAGCCGCGGAATATACATGAGCGTGAATCAGATGCCCTTAAGATATAACCTCTAGACTTCAGCTTAAAATTATTTTTGCACACACTAAATAATTTTTAACAAATTAGAAAAAAAATATAACAGAAGTGTCGAAATCTTCTCCGAAAAAAAGAACTTGTGATAGACAAACGAAGAGCTTTTAAACCACCATGTTTCAAGTTCGCAATAGTAGTCACCTAGAAATATGAATAGTTATAAAACAATCTTGTTTATAAGCCGTTTGAGTAATGGCATATATGCCTTATGTCACTGTTCTTGACTCCAACGAAACATAAGACATGCGACGTAAGAAAAGATAACGTCACAAATGGGACAGTTTTATTTACACTTACTTACATATTTTATTTATCAAACTTTACTTTTATACACCAAACTTTTTACCCCAGATTATATTGTGGTTCATGGTACGGATACTTTGAGTCATAACAACAAAACCAACAATAAAAGCGTACAGCGACCAAACAAAACACAAAACGTTCAAGGAAATATAAAAATTATTTTGATGTACTTATTATTTAAAAAAATTGAATCTTGAGATATTCCAATAATGTCCTTTTTGTTACAGTTCCTCTACGAGACTTCACCCTTTCCAGTAGTGATGGCCGAAATAGCCATTCACGGTTTTAAAGAGGTGTCAGACCTAAGCGTGTGCCTTAAAGACATCATCTCAAGAATGATGACGCACTCCGTCAAGGTCATCGGAGACTTCAACCGGTGTATCCACAACATCGAAATGCCCAAACTCAAATATCTTCTCAAATTTATGAAAAAATATGCATAACTTGTAACTTTCTTAAACAAGTGTATCAGATTTATGTTAGATCTACAAAAGATTTTAGCTTGCGAACTTTTTTCTCCCCCAGATGAGTTTTTTTTTCAACATTTAAGCTTGTCGTCTTCAAACTAATACTGAAACCTGTGTAACTTTCCAGGCTAATTAAGTATAATATTAAGTGTAAATAAAACGATTTATAATCTAGAAATTGTGAATGATACGAACGTTTAGAGGATAACCTAAAATTCCTAAAATTTTATGGATTTTACTTCATTTACGGTGTTTTATAAATAAATATGCTTATATTTTTTGTTTCATTTTCACCCTCAGTAATAATAAAAGTTTAGCTTCAGTAGGTAGGTACTTATTTTTTAGAAGAAAGTTGTCTGAAACGAATGAGGAAAAGCAAGAGCTAAAAATACTTGTAATAGGCTAGTTTCCGGGGTCAAAAAAATATTATTCTATTTAGTCCGTCAGTTAGAATATCAAAAAATATTGGACCCGTATTTGTTCTTTTGTTAATCAAACAAAAAATGAGGAAGATAAAGCGCATCAAAGTGAGCCTTGCTAAAAAGTGTCGTAAGGTGTGAAGTTACGCGGAACTTTAACGGGCTGTATCTTGATCATTTTTTGTTTGATTGAGAAAAGAAAAAATACGTGTCCAATATTTTCTGTTAATCCAACTGACAGACTAATATTCCCATTCCAAGCTCAATCAGCAATGCCTCTATTTCCCACTACAAAGAGCGCTAGTTATTTAAAAAAATATTGAATTATGCCTTGTGCAGTCCTTTTAATGCATTGTATTCCATTTTGGTATCAGAGTTAAGAGTCGATTGCAATAAACGTCAACAGTCGTATCGATAGTGCAGTCCATTTTGTTGTCGTCCAGAATTGAAAAGTTTTGGAGCCTGCAGAAGTTGTTTTGAATTACTAGAGTTAGCTTTAACGGCGAATTTGCGTTCTATTGGGTTTCAAATAAATTAAGACAATAACATCACTTGCATAATTTTTCTACCTACGAAGTACCTATTTCTAGAAAACAATTATTCTTGTCGATTTTGGGTTCGGCATTGTGCTGCTATGTTTCACATAGTATAAGAAAATGGTCGAAAATTTTAAACTTTTCTTCTGAAAGTGTCATTTAAAGTAAAAGAAGTGAAATTGTTGCTATTTTCAGACTTTGAGACATAAGCTATTAGGAATGACTTTAAATGCCACTAAAAAAAACTTACTCAACAATAACAATCAAAACAATTTTCTCAAAGTTGTCTTTTTTTGCATAATATTTTTTTCTATATTATTTCCATTGAAGTTATATGTGAACTATTAATAAAGCATGGCTAAAGAAGAATCACGTCCAATTAAGTGCTTGCAGATTGCTCGCAGAGTTTAATGAAAATTTATGAAATTGATATAAGTTATTGAAAGTTCACGTGTAATCTACCGTGTACTGTTCATTTTTTAATGTTGATTGTGTTATATCAAATAAAGCTAGTTTACAATTTGAAGCAGTCACAACGGAATCTAAATTAGAACACTGTTCTGGTTATTTAATTTCAAACTAGAGACAAGTTTACAGACCGTTTAAATATTCAACGAGTTAAATACAGCTAAAACCAACTTTGGCTATAGTTGGATCCCTAAAATCAACTAAATTAATTCTACTGCCTTATCTGATTTTACCGAAGGTTTATAGTACATTCCAGTGGATAAGTATAGATAGACAGATAAATAGATACTCTTTATTGCACACCAAACAAAGAAGTTACGATTAATGTTAACAGAAAGATGTACCATTTAGGCGGTTTCATCGCTATGAGCGATCTCTTCCAGACAACCTTCAGGTAGAGGACAACTATGAAGCAAGAGGAAAGTAGTGTAGAGTGCTTATTGTGGAATACCTATAATAAGAAACGGTCATATTGAATAGGGAATGGAAGCTGTTCATCTGGTCAGACGTATTTATCCATAGACCCAATATTTAGTGTCTATTCTGAAGAAAAATGAAAGCATTTTACCGCTGGATTCAAGCCTACATAAAATTGTATGAAACGTTTCTAATATCTGATGGTCTTTTTATTTCCATAATCTGACCCAACAGGCGAAGATTATGTGAACGACTAAGCTGTTTTAAATATAAAATAAATAATAAATATACCCTACAATAGGGATGACGACTGAGTAAAGTAAATGAAATTCTTTATATTCTATTTCAGTTAGTATATGAAAAAATAATGGACTCATATTTTTTCTTCTGTCAATCAACCAAAACATTTCAAAGATATAATTATAGCGCATCATAGTTCGGGTGAAGATGCTCGTGACGTCACTGCTAAGTAAAAATTGTACCTAGACGTGACGTCATGCGCCATTTCAAATCAATAGGTATATATCTGTAATATTTAGATTATGTGAATAAAGCAAAAATACGTGTCCAATACTTTTGATAATGTACCTCATAGACAAAAAAAAACGTTAGTCGTCATCCCTATTGGAAATGTTTTTTGCACAGTATTGTCTTAGTGGAATTAATTTGGAAACATTTAGTGGCATACGTTTAGGGAACAAAATAAATTTACATTGAAGTATGTTTTACGACTCAAAACTCTACTCGAAACATACAAAATCTTGTTAGCTTAGCCTAAGCCTAACTTGATTTTCTTTGGCAGCGCGATACAATGCAGCCGTAGTTGATTGCGCGTTTGTTACATTTGTCAGCCAAGCTTTGCCAATACACTGGTAATACATTGAGATGCAAGATAGGTATAATATCTCGATCTATACTACAGGGGGGAAACCATGAACTTTTAAAACAATCTCAAATCTGTCAAATCTTATCCACGTAATAGCAATGCAAAACAAAGCAAATAGCAATATCTATGTAATGACGTACGAAATTGACAGATTTTTAGATTGTTTTAAGAGTTAATGATTACCCCGCTGGGATGAAAAACACTGCTGCTGGCAGCGGGTGGAAGAAAATTGCGTAGGATCGGTCTCAGTGGCATGCCTTTGGGAGAAGCCTATGTCCAGCAGTTGACTGACAAGCACCTAAAACACTTAAATAGTGATGATGACACCAGCCAATGAGCAAGGCATCGTTTTTTTTCAATACAGGTCACATCAAATCTATTTGGCTGTAGAAGTAAGCACGGTGGTTGACGGGAATCTGATATCGAAACGAAACGGGGATACCGCATTAATACGATGAACGATATATCATTCTATTATAAGCATATAGTTGTTGACAAATACACAAGACTATCTGAATGATGGCATACGAGTAATTATGTTAAAATGTTAGATAATGATACCGGTACTCTCTGATTAAGACAATTACATCACAGTCATCAGCATATTGGAAGATAAATGGTTCATGTAAAGGCATTATTAAAAATTATAAAACATTTGACGACCGTCTGCCAGGTGTAGTGGTTCGCGCTCCGGACCCACAACCGCCAGGCATTGTAGCCTGGCGGTTGCGGGTTCGAATCCCGCAAGGAGCAAATGTTTGTGAGATGAACACGAGCATTTGTACATACCTAAGTCATGAATATTTATAAGTATGTTTATCCGTTATTCCAGTCACCATAATACAAGTTTCTTTGTTTGGGGCTATATAATTGGTGTAGGTAACTGTGGAAACAATTATTTAGTATTTAAGTATTTATTTTCAATATGTGTATAGTGTTACAAACTATCAAAAAGTTGATTAATATGGCAGCATTATTTGCAGCGTGTGAATGATGCCTGCATTCTACTTAGTGAGAGAACGCTCTAAATAGATTAACCGAAGGCATAATTTAATATGAATCGAATCAATACATCTAATACGAAACAGTTAGTGGTGAGTTTGAGTGTACAGTAATTGCAATTTGCGGTTAAATTATATACCTAGCGTTCAATTAAGGCGACACAGTTTTCATAATTTGCATGAATTAGCACACATTTCTTATCCGCATACAATTTCAGTGCCTACACTGCCTAGAAATTAAACATTTGCAAGCGAAATGTTTGCAGAAAACTATGTAGCTCATTTGAATAATAAGCTTCATAATGATTAGGAATAACAACTTACGCTGTATGGCGCAAGTAATAGTACAATTAAAACTATCGATCGTAAGTTTGTGAACTTAGAGCAGAAAAAAGGTTGGTAAAAGCACTTACCAAACTTATGGCAATATCGGCAGAGCAAGGCTGATACTTGAGTAGTCTACTAAATCTCAGCGTCCGTTGAGCCATCGTCAAGGGGCCGACGGGTCGCGACACATGGATGAGCGGCGAGGGCGGCGGGTGAGCGGGCGGACTCGGCACAGGCGGCATAGTCCGCCGCACCGTCTCTAACGGCACGGTCCGAGCAATCAACGTATCACTACCAACAGAATTCGCACTCCCACTGAACATGTTCATCAAGTCGCCAATAGAACCGCCACCGCTCGATCCACCGCCACATCTTAACTTGTCCAAATCAGTCAAACTAGAACCACGGCGGACGCGCAAACGCGATCCGCTCGCATTCGACCGATTCTGAAATGATTGGTCGCGGCGGACGTCCGCTTCGCTCGCCGCTTGCACTTTCCGGCTTCGCACCATTTTAAACATTATTCCCACGACATTACACCACTGGATCCTCAAAATTACTGAATGTTAACACCTGAGTCGAAAGTAATTTGCATGCAAATGGCTGATAGGTGCGCTTGCGGCGCAATCAATAGGGCCACGGTCGCCCGCAGGATGCCGCTATCGCGTCCTCGCATGTTTCCGCCGACATCGCTTGCGCAATGTTTTCGATCCCTGATCGAAAAATTTTGAATTTGGACTTTTTCTATCTTCGTTCGCGGAGTTGAGGGGTGTTCACTGTACGAAGGCCGTTAACGTACTGAGAAGAGAATGCGTACGTATGTGCGTGTGGTTAGAGCAACTCAACTGAACTAATGAGGTGATCGGGTTCAAAGGCGCTCGCAGGACTCCGCGGGCTACTTAGCGACTAGACAGCGGGATACCAGCGGATATTTATTTATAAGTAAAAAAAATAACGTCGTTTGTATAATATCAGAATTGAAATAACAATACGTTTCGCAGAACCGTTTACACAAACACAAGTATTGTTACGCTTTCAACAAAACAAATAAAGACAGAATAATTTAAATTTCGTTACATTATAAAGAGAGGCCGCGTTGAGTCTTCCGAATACTATAAATACATTGGAAAAAAATTGTTTGTGATACGTAGCTATGTATCTGTTTAAAGACTTCTCGTTGCTTGGGCTACGCTGATTTTGGATTCTTAGAAATTTCATTATAAAGATCTAATAAAGCAATTTGTTGCGTTACCTGGTAATTCGGATACTGTAATTATTGTTTCAAGCTTTCATCACGATGTAATTTAACAGTTTACTAAGAAAAGCCAAATGTTGCTATAAGAACTTTAGTATATTATATCTAAATAACATTATAATTAATTACGGAAGATCATATTTTAATTACAAGATTTTAAAAACGAAATTGGTCTGCTGCTCTGAAGCAACAAGTGGCAATATTATAAAACAAATAATACACCGTTAACTAAAACTCGATATAGTAACTACATAACACATACATAAACCTTTTTTGAATATACCTACCATTATAAGTGTACCTAATACTTACATTATTAAAATACTAGAAAAGCTAACTTATATGATTAAAATAATCCAAATACTATCTTTATTATTAAACACAAGATCTCAACAAGCTGTTACATACTCCAAAATTGATACGTTTTTCCACCTCCATTAGATATTGATTACATCAACATCAAAACTAGCTAAAAGTGAAAAAAACGCTTGTAAGCATTATACGCAAATAAACACCTTTTTCTTGTGTTACAAATTACAATTGATCAATCAATAGTAATTTGTTAAAAATAAAAAGTTTAGCATTAAGAAACTGAATTAGTACCAATTTCCGAGAATCGATAACAATCAAGAGGCTCTTACCTAAAATTCGTTATCTCACCCCGACAACTGAGCCAGAGGTTATTAATAATCTATAAGTCATAAAGTTCAATCGAGTGGTTTATTAATTAGACTATAAGTGCTACTAGCCTTCACCGACGGATATTTCCGTATTTCTTAAACCTATACGGAAAATATAGTTTCGATAGTGCCTGAAAAAAGTGGATTTCAAAATAGTAAAACAAGCTTTGGAGAAATAAGTTCCCCTCTAGTAGACGACGTCTTAAGTTAGCAACCAGTTATTACTATACATATTTGTGCACTGCAAATCTAACAGAAAAAGGTCGTTAATTTTTTACCGACTTTTCATTGAAAATTTTCCGCAATAATTGTTTTTTTTTTTTTTATTTCGTGACACTAAAGGACACAACAACAACGAAGTAAATAGCGAAATCGGTTAAGCTGAGTTTTTTTGCAAAAATAACTCATGGCAGTTGATCTTTATATTGAATTAAAAGCAGTTGATTTTTATATTTAATTTAACTTTAATGATATTTAAAGAACAAGAAGAAAAAAAAAAAAATCTATAATCGATAATGATGCCAACATTTGATTGACATTGTTTAAATTGAATAGAGTTGTATACAATTCCTAGAATTCATACATTTCCTGTAACATATATATCAAACAGGTCGGCGGTCATTGATATGAAGTAAAAGATGTACAAACATACAAAGTACTAGACAACGAAGTAATGTATCGCTATTACTTCACCATTTATGACCGACCAACCAATTAAGTGGCGCGAGCGATGTGCTCCTGTTATTAAATGGATTTATAGTAGCATGAAATTGGACACGTAAGTGGTTAATTAAAATAACTATTTCTTATCTTTACGAGAAATCTAAATTTAATGTCTTCCATATATAAAAATACATTTAATTCTAAGAGACTGCTCAGAAACAATATTCTTACGGAAAATTATCAAAAACAGTTGATTTTAAATACAGGCGTTGGTTTCAATTATTTAAGTATACAAATTCAACTCGACTTAAACCGCTAATTAAACTACTCAAGTAATTATACTATCCGATCTTTATAACAGGTATAGTCAGTATTTTTCATCCGATGTTTATGCACTGTATGGGAAATAAACAAATAGATATTAATTTAACTAATACCTAATTGACAGCAAAATAACAAACCAATTCATCGAAACCTTTCAAAGAGCAAACTTTAATCCAATCATGTCGAGAATTGACCGTCTGTCTCAAACTTGTGTTAACCTTTACGATGTACTATTAATTGGTATCCGACAATACAAGAACGACTTGGCGGTCGTTCTAAATGATTGAGAGCAATAATACATCTAAAGTTAGAATAATCCAAAAATCTAAATACACAATTAGAGATTGTAAATTTTTGTTTTTAGCAATTCCATGCAAGGTTTAATTGAAGATAAATAACACTTGAAAAAAATCATCGACCTCAGGTGGGACTCGAACCCACGTCCCATCGCATACCGGGCGAGTGCTTTGACCACTAAGCTACCGAGGACGTCACGTGACAAGATGAAATTCCTCGTGTTTTTTTTTTTTTATAATAGAATACGCTGGCTTTGACAGCGAGAAAAAACACTTGAGGAATTTCATCTTGTCACGTGACGTCCTCGGTAGCTTAGTGGTCAAAGCACTCGCCCGGTATGCGATGGGACGTGGGTTCGAGTCCCACCTGAGGTCGATGATTTTTTTCAAGTGTTATTTATCTTCAATTACACAATTAGAGGTTTGGCATACAGTTCTTTTCTTCTTAATTTTCTTTAAATATTTTAATTGTATAATAAATATTATTTTTATATTTGTTGTGTTAACTAAATATGAACTTATCATCTATTATTATTTAATTGTTAAATTACAAGTTACAATAAAATTTGTTTTAAAAATAAAGATTTTATGTGCAAATAATTTTATTTTAATATAATTTATAGGCTTTAAGTGTAGTTTAACAAAATGCTTTCACACATTTTTTTGGATAATACAAAGAATAATTTCCATCGTGGATTGATTCAAGGTCGACGCATTAAAGGGTCAGCAGACTCCTTACAGCGCTTTCGCATTTCGCACTTACGCGGCCCAGCGGGGCGATCACGATGTTACTAGATGCGATTGTGTTGTTCAAGATTCTAGAACGGTTTCGTATAATATACAGGGTGTCCGAAAGAATAAGACTCTCCTGAAAACCATATGATAGGATGTTTTTATACAGCAACTTTCACAATGGAAGCAACATGAAACTCATTTTTATTTTTATTTTTTACACAAATTATCGCTCTATCTCTATAATAATGTATGGATGGAGCATCTGAAAAAAATGGTTTTGTTGTTGTTTCAATTAAAAAAGTTGATGTATGAGCAGATGATTACGTAGTTTTAAAGTGTCATATTCTTTTGTACAGCCTGTATAATTATCGAATTTATTGTTGCCTACCAATTAAACTTGTAGAGTAAGTTTTTACACCAGTAAGTATGTGGAAAAAGATTTAAATTTTACTCTTAAAACCAACTACAACATAAATGCATAACTATAAATGTATAAGAACATATCCTTTAACTAGTTCCAGAATTTGATGTGTTTTTTTTTGTGCTGTTGGTGTACTTACTTAAATAAAATAAAATAAAATAAAATAATTGTTATGTAAGTTTTGAAGAAACTGAACATTTTCGCAAACTTGTGAAAGTTATTAATATTGATTCATAAGGATACGATATTATATTTGAGTAATTCGAATTTTAAGTTAGTTGATTATGTACTTAAATAATTTCTTTATTTTTTTATAAATCTGCTATTGTCTGTTTTAGTTTAATGCAATCTAAGTCCATTTTGTTATTCGAAGAGGTAAATCATCTTTTTAGTCAAAAAGTATGCGTATTCTACGTGTATTGCCGGCTGGCCTGCAGATACAAGCCGCCTATGTGTGCGAGTGTTCACACACAGGCACCAAGTACACAGACTAGAAACTCAATAATAGTTATATGCAATGTGTATGATTTCTATGTGTGCCTACACATATACAAAAATCTTACTTTGTTCGCGCCTTTTTAGGGACCATTTCTCTGTGTACAAAAAAGGACTTCAGAAGGGGAACTATCTCGATATGAGAGAACTCGCTTGTCTTGAATTTGTTTCGTATTCCTCTTTCTTATAATAACATATTGAACAGGCAAAATATCTTAAAATCTTATAACACTTTTAACATTATTTATTCCAAAATCATGTCAATAATTTAGCTGCGATAAGTGAAGACGGACAAATATTGACAAAATATGGTAGATATTAGAAGAAAGGGATGGATAGTCATTTGATAATTGTAGAAAATTGAACTTATGTAGTGGTAACCAATTTAAAGAATCTACAAAATTAATTGATTTTCGTCCCACCGCTGGCCATGGTAGGTGCAACCCTACTAACTTCGAATACGTTAATTATACATGTAAAGTAGTTACCTTGTTTTATTTGCTTAGTAATTTTTGCTTCCACATACTCGCTCAAGAGTGGACACCTTCCACAAAGCAACGTATTAAACCAAACCTCCAAGGAAAAACTTTTTCCAAAGCGTGTGCTGCAATTAGCGTCTGTATTTACTAAATATTAAACCTGTGATGTTGCTTATTAGTTTATTTAATACTAGCTGACCTGGCGAACTTCGTACTGCCAAACAGTATTTTTTCCCGTCAATTCTTTAATGTTTTTATTATTTATTCTGCTATTCGAGACAAATCCAACAAAGCATAAACCATGAAAATCGGTCCAGCCGTTCTCTTGTTATAAGTGTAGAAACAAACACGACTTTGTTTTATATATTATGATAACTGTTTTTAATTGTGGTTTATAAGGGTGCGTGGAGTCTGGCGATCGCGCGAGATTTGTAGGTACACAACACCCTAATAGGAAAATCATTCATCACATGAGCTTCGTAGTCATTCGTTACGTCAAAACTGTATATAAGTATGTAACGTATAAAGCGTTTTTTATTTAATTTTGGATTAAGGTTTATATCAAAAAAAATGTTATCATCTATTGTATACCTTGCAGTATGCCATAATATATTTTGTTTACCGCAAAATTCAGTTTGATAAATTAAGTAAGTACTTACCAAAGCGTGCGCGCAGGTACGTTTTTTTCATGATAACGACGAAAACCAGTCTTGATTATGAAGTCAATAAGCAATGATATCAGCATCAGACACCATTCAAGTTTCTAAATGTTATTAACATCGTCTAAATGATAAAAATATTAATTGGAATCCATATTGAGATTCTCTCCTATACAGATAATTAATAAACAGGTACTATACGTCAAAATTATTAATTCTCCATTTATCAGAAAAATAATTTATTAAAAATTAAATAATTATAATTAAAAACGGTAAAAGCAGATTAAAGTAATAATTATAACCATTTATTACTTCGTTATTACATTTACTTTTCTTAAGGTAAGGTCGGTCTATTTTGATCTTCTTTCAAGGGGAGTATCTCATGTCATTCAAGAATAAAACTTTTAAAAATAAAAAAAAAATGTCGTTACAAATTAAAATAAAATAAATTCTAATAAAAATAAATGGTTAATTACTACAAACGTAATTATTAATTAGTTGACCTTAGACATAATCTTAACTTGAAAATAATTTTAAACGAAAACAAAAAAATATCATATCATGCCCTAATCATAAAATGTTGTATTAAAACCTGCTGTTTTCTCTTTGTATCATTCCAGTACCTACTCAAAAAATATTCAAAACAAAAACTCTGCTTTTACCGTGAAATAATTAATAAAGTACTTACGTTCAGCTGCATCACAACTTTGTTGTACGCGCGATGCCACCACTGCTTCGGCGTCAGCTTCGGCTGTGTTGGCTGGAACTCTATCCTCTCTTCTTCTTCTCTCTGTTCCTCATTGAAGACACTGTCCTCCTGCTGATACTCTTCATCTCCCTCATTAAATTGCTCCTGATCCTCAAACTTCTCGTCTTCTTCTTGATATGTTTCATCCTGCTCATTGTAAGGTTCCCGTTCGTCTTGGTACTCATCCACGTGGTCATCATAAGGCTCCTCTGGAAATCCGATTGGCTCTTCGGGCACTTCGTGGAACGTTGGGCGTTCGTCTTGAAATGACACTTTGGATTTGTCGAGTGCTTCTGCGGAAAATATTATTGTAAGTTGTAGCATAAGTACTTCCAGCTTAACCTACTTCAGGTTTAGTCAGTCAGGTCGTCAGTAAAAATAGCTTGACTATAATGACTGATATTGATGGCCATTCAATAATATTTCCAAGAATTATATATTTACTTCTTCGTCTTTGCGTGTCGACTCGCTCAGGCTTTTATATATGTGAGGACCAAAACTCAGCCACCGATATAGCGCTATATATTTACTTAAAAATAGATGTTAATTCTTGGAAATTCATCATTTCTAGCAAAATGTAGTCAAAGTGCCTGGTCCATCTGCCATACAAAAATGCCTGCGACTAACAACAATGAATTAATTACGCCAAACAATAATTTTAAAAGTAAATAATACTATTAACAAATAATAAAACTAGGAAAAAGCTAGTTATTATATTGAAAAATATATAAATGGCGTTTTAATTATTTATCAAAAATATTCAAGTTCATGTTCAAGGACTCTAGTCGTCTTTTAAAAATAATATACGCATTAATGTCAAATCCTTTAAAGAATAAATCGTCGTAAACACGACAGTCAAAACTTTGAGAATATTTTGATAATTCTTATTTTATAGTAATTATTATTACGGGCTATTAATCATTTCTGTCCATGCAAGGCATTTTTGGGTGACTCCTAACTAAAATACTGTTTTGAAGAAATTAAAAATATGAACTCAATACTTTTTTACGTTGCTTAATTCGATTTTAAGCAAACACTGAATAAAATACGCACCTTCTTGTGTCGTCGGAACAGTAATTTTCTCTTCATGATGAAAAGAACTTTGTGAAGTTCTGCGATCAATTATTGAAGGCGCTTGACTGTGGTAGCTATCCACTGAAGGCTTTCTTATCTGAGAGCCATTCCTTATAGGAGATGCAGTCTTTTGTATTGCAGTCGGCTCCTCTGACAAGAGCCGTTCCTCAGTGACATCTTCATGAATAGTATCATGAGCGTACTCGTCCTCACGATACCTGTCTAAAGACGTCCGGTCACGGTCAATAGATTGTTCGAATTCAGTCTTATTATACTCGTCCTCGTAGGCACATTCGTCGAAACTCGACGGGGGTAAGTCCTCCGGTGCGTCAGGTAACGTCCGAGTCCGACGCACGGAAGGTCTCTGTATTGATTCTTGTCTCTTCAAAGACGGAGTCCGCGGTAAGGTGACAGGGGCTGATGTCGTAACGATAGATACTGGCACTGATGGTGATACATCTGGGACGGATGTGGAGATTGGTACTGTTGTAGTACTTGTGAATGGTGTTACGGGGGCAACGACTGAAGGAAACTGACTGCTTGGTACAGAAGCGATTGCTGCAGGAGCGGGGGGCTGGCTCACAGCTGGAGCACCAACGGCTGCGGCAGCGGCACCAAAGAGACTACCAAGTTTCTTGGCGCCACCTGCCATAAATGACCCTAAAGTCGCTGCTCCAGTTAAGACACTAGCTTGCAGTTGCTGTCCTGGCTGCTTTTGCTGCTGCTGTTGATGTTGTTGTTGCTGTAGTTGGTGTTGTTGCAATTGTTGCTGTTGCAACTGATGTTGCTGCTGCTGAAACTGTTGTTGTTGATGTTGCTGCTCCTGCAATTGCTGTTGTTTTAGCTCATCCTGATACTGCTGATCATATTGCTGTTGATACTGATAATCTTGCTTTTCCTGATATTGATCTAGTTGAAAATGATTCTGCTCATCTTGATACAACTGGTTTTGCTGGTCATATGGTTGATACTGTTGCTGATCATCGAATTGTAAATCATACTGCTGATAACTATCATGATAAATCTCTTGTTGTCTAGTTACAGGCGGTTGAGGTAAAAAGGACGAAATAGTACTTGGCACAGATTTAGACAGTAAAGTATCTTCAGCACTAGTCACTGGATATGTAAACTGTGTTGTGGCCGTGTCGATCCACGTTGGCTTTTGATGAGCTGTAATTTTGAACAAAATACGGAATATATTAAAAGATATATCTTCGCAGAGAGAGTGTATTAATTGGCACGACATTGTGTAACTTCAACGCGCATTAAATAACTGAATCATAACATTTATGAATCCGACAAAACGGAAGCTTTTATCAGTTTATATAATTTTACTCAATGTCACATGTTGTTATCATGAAACAATTTATTGATAACTAGTTTAAAATTAGATTATGGAAACATTATTTTATAAATAAAAAAAAAATTGCGGAATAATTACCAGCAGCAGGCGGAGTAGCATGTGGTGTTTCATCGAAGAATGGTTGCATTCCATCTTCATCGTAACTAAAAAAAACATTAAACTTGAATAATGATTATACTTGACGGTTTTTAATGAAACAAGTATATACAATAAATTTTCTAAGACTATGAAGTATAATAACAATGTAGAATTGCAATAATGTCCGTCGACAGATGTTCTCAATTTATCTCGCTAATTTACCTTGAAGATGTAAGTACTCGATATATTAAAAATGAAGAAAATCGGATTCTGTCAGTGGAAGTTCTTCTATTAGGAAAGTGAGTTTTAAAAACTAATTTTTACCTCGTGTTGTAATTAGGATCTTGATACTGATCAACAGCTGCGGTGTCCTGAAATCCCGGCTGGTATCCATAGCTACTGTACCCGTAACTCACATCAGGAACGATCTTTTCGGGTTCTGTCGAGGGAAAATAAATATGTTACTTACCTAATTACAGATGGTTATTATATTATTTTTTTCAAATATAAATTTATAAAATATATCTTATATGCGACAAAATAAAAATAAAAAAACTTGTCCAAAAAAGTCGTACTGCCGGGTTGAGAGACGTCTCTGAGAGTGCGTGTGTGTGATCTCCTGAGTTTCAGATAGATCTAGCTTCTGTAATACTATACTATTGCGTTTCATCGGGAATGTGGAAATAGGACACTAGCGCGACTGTGGTAGGTTGCGCATGCGCTCCAACCGCAGTAGGTTCATGTAATCTTCTGTGTTTTATAAATATCTAGCTTCCATTGGTACTACTGTGTCTGACCAGGACGTAAGGTACGTGCGTGAAAAGACAATTAAGGATGGAGCGAACATAAAAGGTAATCTCTTGAGGTTTAACAATATACATCTTCCGTAAAAAGGTACTGCCATAACTCACCAGGAACGTAAGGCACGTGCGTGAAAAATTGACAATGGCGCTTGTTATACTACTGCGTTTTATCGGGAATGTAAGGCACGTGGTTAGGTATGAGCAATAGGAGCCAATGTATCAAGTAGACCTCTAAACGTAGCAAGTTTATGTAATCTTCTGAGATCTAAACCTCAGATATTACTAAAAAAACTAGCTTTCATTAGTACTAGAGACTGACGGAACGTAAGATAGACTTCGAATCGCAGCAAGTTCATGTAATCTTTTTTGTAATAATGTGACACACCAGGACGGTAAGGCAAGTGAGTAGGAATACGAAACAGGCGCAAATGCGACAGGTAGAATCTGACCTCCAACCGCAACCAGCTTATGTTCTCTTCGTTTCTGAGGTTTCACCAGGAACTTAGGGCACGTGGTAAGGTAGAGGAAACAGGCGCGACCGCCTCCAATAGCAAAAAAATCATGTTATCTTCTGAAGTGTAAACCTCAGATATGGCTAACAACATCTATCTTCAGTCACTGTACGCGGCATCAAAGGTGAGCGTTGGGGAAAAGAGTTCATTCAGAGACACGTGTGCGCGGAGCTTACAACCAATCATGACCGGAGGTGCAGGCGCGGCGCTCGACTTGCCAATCACGTAATCGTAATGGTCTTCTGTGCAACTTTCGCCCAACGCGCAAATTCCGTGCCGCTAGTTTTAGTCCTATTGCGACTTACCAAGAATGTAAGGCACGTGCGTATGCGCGGGCGCGGGGGGAGAGCGGCCGTAGGCAGCGGCTCGGGCGCAAGAGGCAGCTAGCCCGTCTCGCTGCCGGGCGGGACAGGAAGCATGCGCTCTCTTTTTGGCGTTATCAATACTCACCAGATAGTTGGTTGGGAAGAAGAAACCGGAGCAAGTATGACAGGTAGAGCTTGACCTCGAACCGCGGAAAACGTATGTTTAAGTATTTTTTTGTACTTTTTTTGTTATCTTTTGAGGTTCAGTATTCGGTGTTCCGTATTCTTTTGAGTTCGACGATCTCCGAGTTGAGGTCTAAAGCTCAGATATGGCTAACAACATCTATCTTCTGTGTACAGCAATATCTAGCATCCGTTAGTCATGAAGTGACTTACCAGGAACGTATGGCACGAGTAGGAATACGAAACAGGCGCGATCGCCTTCAATTGCAGCAAATTCATGTTATCTTCTGAGGTGTAAACCTCAGATATGTCTAGCAATATCTATCTTCAGTTAGTCCTACAGTGACTCACCAGGAATGTAAGGCACGTGAGTATGCGCGGGCGCGGGGGGGAGAGTGACCGTAGGCAGCGGCGCGGGCGCGAGAGGCGGTCGCGGCAGGCGGCGCCCGCGCCCCGACCGTAGTGAGCCCGTCTCGCTGCCGGGCGGGACAGGAAGCGCGCGCCCGCGTTTTGGCGTTGATGATGGCGTCGCTGAGGAAGATAAATAGTGTTTAAGCAAAAGGATACTATACCTATATGAGGTGTAAACTTATAAGTTATCTATAAGGTCCGATTTTATTAGTGTACATCCTGTTAACCTGTGACTATACATATAGGTAAAAAGCAATCGTAAAAACCAATATATTCCTAAGACCTAAGACCTTATATATTCTAAGGGGTGAGTCTACTGCTCAAATAAAACAACTTGTTCTAAAGGACCAACTTCGCAATCGCAAAAAAATATATATCTCAACACACTCTCCATACAAAGTAATGTAAGCTGGTCTGCCATTTTGTATAGAAAATATTAATTTTTCTGTGATTTTGACATTGATCTTATAGTAAAACTTGTATTTGAGCAGTAGAATCACTCCTTTCTTCTTTGTCTCCAAGAAAATAGTAAGCTTATAAATTGCCACCTATAACAATTAAAAGTATTGGATCTTATCACCAGTAGCAAATATTATTCACCAAAAAATCTAAACTAATAAAAAATGTAACAGTAGAATGATACCTATATTCATATTTTTTTCAAAATATTATTTTTACCGGTATGCTTCTTTCCAGGGCCCTAACCATGAACTGTTAAAACAATCACAAATCTGTCAAACATTATCATTTCTGTCAAATTTTGTATGAAATGACGTACCAAAATTGACAGATCTGACAACTTTGAGATTGTTTTTAGAGTTCATGGTTAGGGGGCAGGCATCGTGTTGTGGTATTCATATTTTAATGAAGCAATAAATTTTAATTTTGGTTTGATTCCTCTGTCTAAGGGATTGATTGCATTCACCTTAAATGTAATATAGACTTGCCATATCTAGGATCATGGTCTAGGTTAGCTACACCGGCTAGGAAAGGTTCAAGATTCAAGGAGGGAGAATAAGAAACTTTCTTACCAGGAAGACTGGCCGTAGTGCGTCGCGGCCGCGGTCTGTACGGCGCCATCTCATTGTAGTCCGAGTAGCGAGATGATGGTGGTAACTAAAAAGAAACCGTCATCATCATTAACTGTTTCAATGTACCTATATGTTAGTATTATGAGCACGAGCATTTAGACTTAAGTCATGAATGTTGGTAAACTTCTTATTTATTCATTTTAAGCTGAGCCGATGGAATTGAAGAGTGACTAGGTGGCAGGGCCCATCGGAAAAACGTCAGCAGGGCCGACCTTTAACTAGGTGGGACGATGAAACAAAGAGTGTTGCAGGGCCTCAGTGCCTGGACATAGCCGAGACCAATGGTTTGATTTGGAGGAGGCCTTCACCCGAAAGGTTTTCTTAGACAATAATTATCAATGTTAATTAGTATTATATGAATAAATGTTAATAAGAAATAAAAGGCTTTTTTATATTTATTTATTTATAAGCTGAGCTTAAGCTTAAGGGGCAACTGTCAATGCCATGTTTGATTACAAAAGCAACTTAAGGATAAATACATGGCTGCCATCACTCCATTCAATCATAGTTGAACTAAAACTTGAGTTTATATAAGATGTTAAAAAAAACTGTCGTGGCTGCTACGGATGATACATTACGATAGTTAAGAAATTTCATGGCCATGGCGTCATATATTTGTATTAAAAAAACAATAAAAAAACACTTTCTTAAACTTGGTTTAAAACCATCCACACCTGTCCAACTAACCACCTCTTAACTACGTGCCGCGCTAGTTGGACATATGTGAATGGTTTTAAGCAAAATGAAGCTTTATCTTTAATTTTATGATTTTTTTAATTCATTATGCTCGAGAGTAGACTGACCTGCTTAGGCGGTATCTGCGGCAGCTGCACCACGGACGACCGCCGCTTGTTGACAATGTTCTCGTACTCGGTGGGCGTGAGCCCGCAGCCATCGTCGAAGAAGTACTGTCCCCCACTGTCCCACTGCCGCGAGTCGTCACCCACGTACGACATCTGGTAGGGGTAGTTAGTCGAGTCATAGTACTCTTCGTAGCTGGCCTGCTGCGATAAATGTGCATGGTCCCTGAAAAAAGATTAATCATATTATTTAAACGGACTATTACTTAATTTAAGATGTTCTTTAAAACATATTGTATCTATCTATTTATCTCTCACTGCACTCTACTTTTTTAACTCTTCTCTTTCTCTCGTCATTTCTTTCTCTGGTCTACTCTTTTGTCACTCTCTATTCTCCCCTCCCTTTTATCTTTTATATTTCCCTTCTATCTCGTGTCTGCCTTTTTATCCTCTTTTTCTGCTCCCCTTATTGAAACCACAACCCTTATCCCCCCCTTCTATGTTGTCTTTCATGAAAAAGACGAGCAGAGCGTGAAGATTCAGAGAAACGGTGTGTTTTCCTCATATACATTCTGTCAAAAAAGTTTCGGGAATTGATCATTTGTTTATGGTTCCAAATTCAAAGTTATTATTTTTTTGTTGTTGTTAAATTGGCACAACTGTTTTTCATTTTGGCGCGGAGTTTGAGTTACATCTGATAATTAGATTAAATTGTTTTTAGTTATACCATATCTAGTGTGTATTGCGAATTTCATAATGGACAAAAACATCGAACAATGAGTTTGTCTTAAATTTTGCATCGCCAATGGGATTTCGTGTTCGGAGTCTCTGAAAATGTTACAGATGGCTTACGGTGAATCGACTCTATCAAAAACACGTGTTTATGGGTGGTACAAAGCGTTCAAAAGCGGTCGAGATGTGATGGAAGATTTGCCTCGCACTAGTAGGCCATCAACGTCTGCTACTGAAGATAACATCGCAAAAGTGAAGGAAATAGTGACTGAAAATCCTCATTCAGGTTTGAGAGAGCTAGCCGTTGAACTTTCTGTGTCACACGAGTTGATTAGTACCATTTTAAATAATCAATTAGGTATGAAATATGTTGCCGCTCGGCTAGTCCCAAAAGACCTGAATTTTCTTCAAAAACTCAATCGCAAAGAAGTCGCTGAGGACATGCTAGAACGAGTCAATTCCGACCCAACATTCATGAAACGCATTGTTACTGGTTTGACATGCAAACTAGTCAACAAGCTTCGGAGTGGCGCCTTCCAACTGAACCGAAACCGAAGAATCCGCGCCAAACTCGATCGAAAGTCAAAGTCATGTTGACTGTTTTCTTTGACTGACGCGGTGTTGTGCACTCAGAATTCCTGCCAGAAGGTCAAACGATAAAAAAAGAGTATTATTTAAGCGTTATGCGGCGTTTAAGAGAGCAAATTAGACAAAAAAGGCCATATTTGTGGAATGAAAATTCTTGGATTTTGCACCACGATAAAGCGCCTTCCCACAAGGCCATCATTGTGAACGAATTTTTGACAAAAAACTCAACAAATAACCATCGAGCAGCCACCTTATTCACCAGATATGGCTCCAGCCGACTTCTTTCTTTTTCCTAAACTCAAATTACCACTTCGTGGCACCCGGTTTCATTCAGTAGAAGACATAAAGGAGAATTCGCGGCGAGAACTGAACTCGATTCCGGAAAAAGCGTTTAAAAAATGTTTTGATGATTGGATTATTCGTTGGCATAAGTGTATCGCTTCTGAAGGAGCATACTTTGAAGGTGATAAAATAAATTTTGGATAAATAACTATCATTGTGTGTATTATTAATCTTTTCCCGGTACTTTCTTGACAGAGTAGTATTTGCCCTCTCTTTTTTTACCTATCATTCTTCTCTGTATCTCGTTAAAATTATTATAATTACCTAATGTGCGTGCTAGTAGTGTAGGCATCAAACCCGAAGCCCATTCCGTCATCGTACAAAGTATTCTGCCGCTCGAGACTTGGTCGCCGTTGGTCCTCTATAAAAAAGAAAATAATAAAAGATAGGAATTCACGATGGTTAAGTATTATTATCTGAATGTAAAGGTGGTTTAGCGTGTGGCCAGCTGTTGTGTGTTTGCTCGTTAAATACGATAGGTATTTTCACGGCATTAGATATTAGAAAGAAGGAAAATGCGATGTTGCCATCTGGCTGATGGCAACATCTGCCCCTAATAACACCTAGCGTGTCTCGTTCTCGTCAGCTGATTTATGATAAAACACCATAATACAGCTCATCAAACCATCGCAAAATATCATAACAATATTGAACTGTACGTATTGAACTTTAAGTAGAAAATTGGTCGAGAAAGTCAACTGTTCATCAACTTGTTAGATTTTACTTGATGTTTTTGATTCACATTGGTAAGTACACGCTACTAATTACGAGCCGGAGAATACCTAGGATTGATCATCCTAGGTATCACTGGATCGATGAAGTCATGAAAAATATACGAGAACTAGAATTGCTCAAATGGGGGTACTGGCACGGCATAAGTGGCCAGCTTCGATGATACAATTCAAGTCTGAGCTAACGAAGTAAGTATTAGGGTGGCTGGAAAGTTATCTCGCTAACATAGAAAATACGTAGAAAGCATTTTTTTTTTTTTTATAGTCCTTTAAGGCTGCTGTGGACGATCATTTTGCCGAACAATCCAATGAATATTTTTTTTTAATGGCTTAATGTCTCTGATTGACAAAATGTAATAATTGTAAAACAACTGCAGGGGGCTTAATTGAAAAATAAAAATATATAGGCTTTCTACGTATTTTCTTTCTATGTTAGGTAGAAACTTTCCAGCCACCCCGCATAAGTACCTACTACAAACTCACCTGCGGACTGCCAGTCGGCCGCGGTCCGCCACGAAATGGCTGACTCAACGCTCGCCTGCGCATGCAACTGTGACCAAGTCTCTATCCTGAAACAATCGTGAATTCAGTAGTAAAGCTAATAATAATATATAATTAATATAAGATTTAGTAAAAAGGCATTATAAAAAATATATATAAAGTCACTCAGTGAGCATAGACATAGGTGTTTGGAGATTTTTTACGATATAGAAAGAATAAGTGATCCGAATTAGAACACAGGGGCATACTAAAAAGTCTGAACTAAACAGAAAAACCAGCAAAATGCGAGTCGGACTCGCGTACGAGGGGTTCCGCAACATTCTTTATAAAAACGAGCAAAATAATCACGTTTGTTGTATGGGAGCCCCCTTAAATATTTATTTTATTCTGGTTTTGAGTATTTGTTGTAAAAGCGGCAACAGAAATACATCATCTGTGCAAATTTCAACTTTCTTACTATCACGGTTTCTGAGATACAGCCTGGTGACAGACGGACAGACAGACAGACGGACAGCGGAGTCTTAGTAATAGCACAGAGTAAGTATGTAATAGGGTTTAGTTTTAACCTTTGGGTACGGAACCCTAAAAACAAAACTATTACTGTTTACAAAAAAAGAGTTAAGTTCAATTTATATGCGCCAGACAACACTATTTTCTTAGTTCCAAAGTAATTAATTAACATCGTCAAAAAAAAGGCGTTTTTAAGTATACTAAGCCAAAAATTTTAAAAGTTTGTTTACTAAAATAACCAAAACTGTAAATCGAGCCCGGGACTTCTTTCATTCAAAGTTTCAATCACTACGTTATAATAATTGCGTACTGATTTAACGAAAACGCAAATTCTATAGATAAAAAATGTTTTTTCAGGAAAGAGTTTAACGCAACGGTTCAACGACAACAATTTGGTAAGAAGGGATGCACATTTTTTGCGTACAATGGCATTAAACTAGTCTGTTTGGCAATCCGCAAACATCCCTGTTCGACTACAAACTTTTTGTCAGTCTCACCAGCTGAATATATTATATTGGACGCGCAGGGCTTCAAGCTATCTTTTGGGACCCACAGGTTCCCCGTGGGCATGCTCTGGTAGTCTGCTTTAAAAAGCGTAACCTACACCCTGATTACGTATCTTGCAATCAAATTTTTCACCGATTGCATTGCTGTCAATAACTTATAAGGAATACAAAAATGACACAACGTCAACGAAATTAGACCCATAGATCAATGCACAATATAGTTTACTAATTGTTCGGTAGAGTCAGCACCGTCATTAGATCTATTATTTTGTTTATGCTGTCAAATTGCGATTTTAGAGAAAATATTGCGCAATTTTCGCTATCGCTTTGCTACTGCAAGATACGTAATCAGGGTGCTGGCTTGTACAACGGAAAACCTCGGGATCCGCTCCCTGTGGCTTTTTATATGGGGCCCTCCCCCTTAGTCCAGCCATTCAAAGGCTTATAATGATGATATACGTACCTATTTGTTCTCGGCTGACTGTTATAATATAAAGGGTCCGTGTCGCCGAGTATATGGTACTCGTCTCTCTCGTACGAATTCTCTCGAGAAACCTCCAGTGATCTCTGAAATAGAGTAAAAAAATATTTATGTGAACACATTGACAGTGCTAACCAAAAAAAAATAGTACGTACATAAAATCAAATCTTCTATAGGTTTTATTTTTTTGTTTTGAACACCTCATTATCTTTTGGGAAAAAGGCAATACGGTAAAACCCAAAGAAACAGCTAACGATCTAAATTGGAATTCACTTTCAGTAGTACGAAGTTCACTGCGTCATTTAGTTACAATATAAAAAATGGCGATCAATGATTAAGGAAGCAAGTATTCTTTAAAGTGATTTGAATTCAATTACGAAAAGAGTATTGCAACTAGTATATAATAATTTTGCACACATCGTAAACTAGACTTTATAATGTAAAGTTGTTAACAATTTCGGAGATAAGCATTCAGAATCCTAAAGCATTACGTTTATTCGGCTGAACACCACAAAGTGTATTCGGTACGTAAACTTTATTAAAGCAGGAAATTATAAACGAGCTTTGCACAACAGTGTTCACAAGCATGTAAACGCTCACTCAACTATTAACACAATGAGATAACCTTGAACCACGGATCAAATATAAATAAAATTGATCTCAAAATATACTCAATAAAAACTTTAAACAAAAGGGACCATATAAAAATATCAGCATTTTTTATGTATTCGTTTGAAGAGTAGTGACATAAGATCTATAAAAAGCGAAACGAACACTAATAGGCAGGCCACGTTGCTCGCAGAGCTGACAACCGTTGGCGAAAAAAGTTTTTAAGTGGCGACCACGTACTGGAAAAAGCAACGTGGGGGTGAACTGACGACCTAGTAATAGGCAGGCCTCGTTGCTCGCAGAGCTGACAACCGATGGCGAAAAAAGTTTTTGAGTGGCGGCCACGTACCTGGAGAAAGCAACGTGGGGGTGACCTGACGACCTAGTCCAGGTTGCAAGAATTAGCCGCTGGACGCAATTAGCCCATAGCCACTCGCTGTAAGGTTCTATGGAGGATGCCCATGAAAACGATGATGATGATGAAAGAGTTGATTCAACGTCCCGTGTACGCGCTATAAAATGAAATTGTTAAAGAACATACCTGTGGCGTGTGCATCTGGTGCGCTGCGCTCCTGAACTGCGATGCGCTGCAGTTTGCGTGCTGGCCCACCGGGTAGTTGAGGTCCGACGTGTAATCGGAATCCTCCGAGTATCCCGCTGAAACATAAGTGAATTCTAGTAGTCGTAATTAGGAACATGAAGAAGTCTATTCGTAAGCATTTATTTTTATTACGCACATTTAATACAATATTGTCTTGAAGGATCGTCACTGCATATGCCAACTGCACGAACGTGTCATCAATCATCTTCATGTAACATTTCACTGCAATTTCGGAGTCATGCTGGATGGCGTCAAAGCTAGCAGTCATGTTGGCCCTTAATAAGCCTTATTTATAGGGCCCCATTGGAAACTTTTGGATACAGGGAGGGGGGAAACCCTTTACATCTTTATATATAAAACAAAGTCTGGTTTGTTACAACAATTATAACTTGAGAACGGCTGAACCGATTTTCAAGGTTTATAATTTGCTGACGAAAAAAAAACTGTTAGGCAGTACAAAGTTCGCCGGGTCAGCTAGTGTTAAATTAATAAATAGAAACTTACAGTGAGCTATGTACTGCATCTGCCGGCGCGCTTGCTCGGCTCGCTCGGCGTCGAGCGCGCCATTGAGCAAGTCCAGCTTTCTCTGGAGGTCGGCACCGCCCGTGCCTTCTGCATCTATAAACAATGGAGACAAAAAATATAAGGAATTAATTAAGTACTCTTAGTGCACCTAGTTCACCCTTTTTCATCAACAACCGCGCGAATAACGAAAGAATAACGGATCGCCAAAGATAAGTTTACGCATAAAAAAAATCGAGAGCCTAACGCAAGGAAATCGAACCCAGGCCGCATCGCTTCGATTACCTTTCGTATTGATCAAGCATTTGTCATCAATGTTTCGGTCAAAAAAAAATAGTGCAACATATACTTTTTTACCTCTTTACCGAAATAATTATGAATCTCGTCCTCATCTCCACTGATGAATTTAGGAATAAGAAAATGACCGAAATTTTGGAAGTAAATGAAAAATACGTATTGGCACGTGTCGCTCAATTGACGGTTTATTCTATATTATTTACTCTTTGATTTATTCCAGACTGGGCATTACTTACAATCTCACACGTTGATCTATCTTATTATTCTATGAAAATTAATTCTACATTCTGTACACCTTTTATCAATTTATACTTTTAACATTTACCACGTCGATCGGTGTCGGTAATCGTCAGACAATCGACAAGAAAAATATTTTTTCAACTGTAGGTATATTAATTTACTTTTTGCTGTAGGTATTTGTTTGCAAAATCATATCATTGGTATAATCAAACCACACATAGGTTTTAATTAATTTATAACCCATTACAGTAACACCGAGTTAGGTATTACTGCAACGGGTTATTATATAAATTACGAGTATGCGTACTGAAGAATTCCTCATCGTCCGAAAAATATTTTTAAATTAATTTCCATTTCGCTCGTAACTGCGGCCCAAACAATCAGACCGAATTACAGAGAATATGTAGCTACAGCATATAATTAGTATCGAGCTTGAGTCATCTGTTTTGTTTTTTGGACCCATAACCAGTAATTATTAATATCTGCAATTTATTACTGAAGTTTAGTAGTAAGAATTCAGCAAAATGTTTCATAACCTTTCATATTTTTACAAGGTCGATTAATCACTTCCACCTTAAATCCATTAAGTAGTCTTTTCCAGCATAATCTTATGGAAACTGAAGAAACAAGCTAACATTTCCCCTAACTCAGTTCTTTAAAGGAACCTTTGTGTTGTGCTAAAAGGCTGCCAGCCCAGTCATTGGCCTATCTCCCATAATAGGAACACTCTTCCGGCGACCCAATTTGCTATATTCAATTTATTCACAGTGACTCCCGAGAATAGCGTTAACAGCGTATTTATAGTATAGTTCGTTTATTAGCTTTTTATCCAATTACCGGTAAAATTAATTGGTTAAAAATTAACGTGGTTGAATGACGCTATGCATATGAAGTGCTCGCTCTGCTAAACAGTGACTACGAAATTAAAAACGCTCGACAAATTTCAACCAGTGGAAACTCAGCGTTATTAAACCTATCCAATTTGGTGGGTAATCTTTACATTCACTATACATTATACATATGTGTATACCTTTCCCTTTCAAGGCGGGTAGTAATACCTTTTCTATACTCCGACAAATACGTACAGATGCTGGCACAAATGTGATAAGGTTATGTTATTACAGCAAGCTCAATCATAAGCTTTAATTTAATATAAGCTGCAGGTTATACTTGTAGAAGATTTTTTAACATTTCGTATTAATGACAATCGTTTTTTTTTGTTTGTTTTATGGTCAGCCGACGCCAACAGTCAATGTCATTATACCTTTATGCTTTATGACATTTACGTTATGTACTACAGTACCTAGCCATTGTTAAGCTCATTAGAAGAATTTATTTTATTATGGTACACCATTATTTTACTAATAATTTAAAACAACGTCAACACTACTGTCTCTCACTTCAAATACTAACTGCAAATTTATTTATACACCCAATTTTGTGTTTATGATAAAAATTAAATTTAAAAATATTTTAGCTCGTAACTTTGAAATATGATGACAAAGTAACATTAGCTGATGAATAGGTCCCATTTGCAGCTAGAGCAAAGAGCCTCAATGCCTCGGGTACTGCACGCAACCGTTTTACAACAAAGCACATAGGTGCAGGTCGCAATTTGCATGTAGATTGGCATTGGTTGCCTCGTTGACGTCATTTTTCTACACATTAACTATTTCAAATGAAATGTCCCGAAATAAACACTTTGCACCACTTTCCCCTTTCTTCATAGTTGTAGTCTACCTAAAGTTTGTCTGAAAAATTGCTCTTAACTTTTAAATTGTACATACTCTGTAGACATCAACTGTAACTTCGTTGTTTCGTGTGCAATAAAGAGTATATATTCTATGACAGTGCATAAATCTGTGCAATTTAATTTAATAGCGCACCAGTTTCTCAAGCGTCTTAGCTTAAATTGGCAAAGTTGTTAACTGCAACGTCATAATTGTAACTTCTGCGACGAACTGATTGGTATAGAAGCGGTGTTTTGTCTTTGGCGCAAGGATTCTAGGTTAAGTTATCGGGACGGACAAGAAAGTTTCTAAATTGGCTTAGTTATGAGTTGGGTGGAAGACAAATAATCGCCACCTTTTTCGTAGCACGACGATTTTGATTCTTTGCTATTGAGACCATGACAGTACAGAGATAAAGTGTTAAGGTAAGATAAATGGCATGTAGTCAAAACTAGAAGTGAAAATTTAGTTCTTTGGCAATCCGACTCGGCCGCAGGATAACAATATTTAGAGACACTTTGCACATCGCCAAATCTCTTAGTTTTATATTTCTTTCTCTGTGGTTTAAAGATCAAACACGGCATAATTATGTTCTCTTAAGACTTAGTTTTACAGCTCTAAAATTTAACGTAATATAATGTATGATTGCGATTGGTTATTGGTCGGCATGCAAAATTTGGCATGTAGGATAAATCCGTCTATTTGTCTATAGAAATCTATGGCGTAAAACCTATATCGAACTTGATTGCGTAAGATTTTTAAAAGCTGTACAATCCAACAAACCCGTAAGCGATATTTATAATTCAAGATTTTCCCGCTATTATAAGTGAGTGAGTTGTAAAAACTAGGCCTCAGTCGCGTGACAAGCCAGCCATGTCAGCTATGCTAAGTTGAGCTTGTAAATTAATCATACAAGGCCTTCTAAACTAGGTTGTAGCTTTGACAACTATGAGTAGCATGGTTGCGAAAACACTTGGATAATCGTATATGGGGAAAGGCATGACGTGTTAGATAAGAGTCAGAGTGAGTAAATACTACTGACAATTAAAGCTATACCTTTATGTATGCCAAATTTCAGCTAAATCCTTCCAGCTGTTAAAGCTTAAAATTTAATTTAATATGAGTGACAAGCATTTAAGCATACGTTAACGTTTAAAATACTAATAACATTAGTTAGAGCTTTTTGGATAGTTATAACACCAAGAAATGTTTAGCTTAAAAAACGATTGGAATATCCGTAAAAACAGGATTTTTAGGCCTGAAAATAATACCTACTATTAATTTACCTATAACGATTAGCATCGGCATACCTACCCGATTAGCGTAGTGGCATGGTGATTGAAGACTTGAAAGCCTCTTGGGTTCCTTATACATAAAATAGTATATTTGTTCGCAACAAATTGTAGTAATCACGAATAGTTAAGCTTTTACGACTATAACGCCAGAAACATTATGTGTGTGCCTAAGAGTTTCTAAAAAAATATGTAATAATACAGTATAATTTGTAATTACAACTGCTTCTAACAAGTTAGGCACCAAATATTTGGTAACTAACAAATAGCAATATCGAGCTTCCCTTGGCTGGTACCAATAAATCATTTTCTAGCTATTCAGCAGAGCTTCGAACAGAAACGTGAACGAAATGCGATTAATTCGTTCACAGTCGTAAAATAATTTACCTGGTACAGGAAACTACTTATAAGGACGCTAATAAACAGTATTAAAAAGTACTCGTTTTAACTCGTTTACTCTAGGTCGTTTAAATATTAACGAGAAAATATATTTATATCGATAACGCTGTCTAATATTAAGCCAGCGTCATCTCTTAAGTTTCTTTATGTACTTGTTGGTAAGATAGATACGTAGACAGATATTTTTTATTGCACACCAAACAAAATCACACGTAATTATTAAAGAAAGACGTACTATTTAGGAGTATGTAGTTCAATGCTAACAGTTGCTTAGATTATGTCTACTTTGTTGCGAGTAAGAAAACACCCTTATTAATAGGAGCACGTAAAACAGTCGTATATTACGAGTAGTAACGTTAACTAGAACGGAAATAAAGCAGGATTTTCTAAAGGTAATCATTTTATCTCGCGACGAAGTGGATTTCATTTACCAGTAAACGACAATGGAGCTCGTAATGTCTTGTCTTATGTTTCGGAGCAGGAAGGGCCGGGCCGATGTTGTAGCGGAGAAGTAACACTTCGGGTCTTGTTTCGCAATGTACGGATAAAGTTGTGTAAAAGATAAAAATATGTAGAGGATAAAAGTGCTTGAAAATTGTGCCAAAAAATCGTGTTTAACTAAAGGCAGTTAAGTAAAATATAGCTTATTCCGAACTAATACAGAACTCATTCGTACATTGTGAAACAGGCTTTAACTTTTGTATATTAACATTGTATAGATAAGACAAGAAGACCTTTTAGTTACTACATGGTGACGAGGGAATCTCTCTAACAGGCAGGATCTTTTCCTTACTAAACTAAATAGCTGTTAAAGTCCTTACAAAAATATACTGTTGGCCTAAAATATGGGTTGGCAGATACACTAGTCACTGGCATATCGAAGTTTGGATTCACATCAACTCGTGTCAGAAGTCAGATGTTATGATGATGATGTTAGACTATGAAAATTTGGTGCCAATGCTCTCATGAGTGCTTGCTCTCGGTAGAGACATACGTCATATGCATCATTTCTTAAAGCTTTTCAAGTTATCTAATAAATCTCTTCATTTATGTCATCTACTTGACGTCCTTATGTTAAACACCTGTTTGTTTTGATAACGATTAATAAATAATCCTAAAATTTTACATTATTAAGCCAGTTGGACATTCTTATTACAGTGGACTTACAACAGAAAAGGGCTAACGAACTTCCAATAAGATATGCTGCGGGTAAAGTGGAAGTGATTCACCGAAAAACGGACCTTGGCAAATACGCGTTGTAATGTTTGCCACAAAAATCGTTACATTTGGGTCGAGAATGGTCCTATACTCCTTATAAAGTTCGCCGGTATTTATATGGCTATTAACCTGCGACGAACTCTCATAGCTACCCATAATATTCAACTTCTTTGTTAAGGTAATGGTGAGTCGATAGTAAATCAGTGAGTGTGAATGCAAGTAATAAGCACTAATTGGCAGTGACTAAGCTCGACGTGTAAATAGGAATTGCATTGATATTTTATTATTAAAACGGCGCCAGACAACACAAATCAACATCAATATTTCCTACTTCAAGGCAACACAAATGGTGTTGAAGTAGGTAATGTTAGCGAGGAATCGATTGATGGGAGCATCCCTATGAGCGGTACCCAACACTAGCGTCATTCTACTACGCATCGTACTTGTGCTTTCGCGCGTTATTCCGTATCAATATATTTTATTATAAATTATAACGTTTTATTTAAAAGATCCCTTTAATAGTAATAAACTTCAGAATCATAGTTAACCATTAAGTTTTCTAATAAACCTTTTACTGGAAATCTATCCCAGGACCCTTTGCAGTCAAAATAAATCCCCACGGCCCACTACACTTATCAGGTCGTGAAATAAAAGACGACTATGTTTTTTTATAATTTTGTTATAAACTCTTAACAAATAATCACTCTAAGTTACTTCCTAAATCTATTACCCGCGTTGTGTTTAGCTGAGGTATCCTCCAGAAACTCTCAAAGTATATTTACGATAACGTTCAAGTCTTCTGTATCGCTAGAACTGGCACCATATTTCAAGCTGGCATTATTACATCGCGTCTAGGAAAATATAACGTTACGACTCTGTAATAAATAGTGAACCATCATTCTGTACTTAAATGTCTGGATCAAGGAAACAATGTTGTCTTGCAGCTGTTAGATTTACAATTGGAATGAAGCAGAATGAAAAAACCGCAGATCAATAGATGTGATTTTTATGAGCTAAAACATGGTATTTCCATTACCTTTCAGTTCCGGACTTAAGTAATTAAGAGCGAATAAAATAGAATTCACTTTGGCTTTTAATATTTCTTATCTCCCTAGTATTTAAATCCTCTTTGGTTAAAATGATTTACGAAATGTTATGGCCTTACTACAAAAAAGATAGAGTAGTAAATTTTTGTTTTTAGCAATTCCATGAAGGGTATTATTAAAGATAAATAACACTTGATAAAATTATCCACCTCAGGTGGGACTCGACCCCACGTCCCATCGCATGCCGGGCGAGTGCTTTACCAACTAAGGTACCGAGCACGTCACGAGACACGATGAAATTTCTCAAGTGTTTCTTCTCGCTGTCGAAGCCAGCGTATTTCTGATCAATGTTGTAGCTATATGTATAGCTGAGTAGTACACTACCCGTAGTATTATCTTTAGATAGACTAGTGTTAAACACTTATTTATAATAAGTCAACTAATTTGAAATGTTGACACATAAGACATTCGAGAAATATTATTAACAATCATTTTTAATTGGTTGACTAATCTTTAGACAAGTGTCCAAACCTAGTCTATCTCTTTCTAGTAAGGCCGTTAATGTTTAAATAAAAAAAATATAAATGTGCATAATAAACTGATATGATAAACAAACATTCAAAAAATAACAACATACAAACACATTCAAGAAAACACAAACCAAACACATCGTATCTCAATGTATTTAGATACTAGGCAGTAAATAATAACCCTACTACCAGTACTGATAGTACCTGTGGCACAGTGTTACATTAAACACACACTACACTGAGCATGAGATAGCCGCGGGTGTTTAGCTTGATTTGTTAACTTCGTAGCTGAGAAATGCTACGCCGTAGCATTGCTACGAAACTTGCTGAGTTCGTAGCTACTATGAGTATGTTTGTGCGTTGTTAATGTTACTTAAATGTTACTTTTTTACGCGCTCCAAACAATCTTGCAGTTAGATGGTGGCACTGTATGATGATGATAGTTTTTAAATGCTTAAGTAGACTTTTTCTAAAAAAAAGTGAAAAGCGACAAAGTTAAAAATAAGCTTAAAACAAGACCACAATGACTACAGTGTTGTCACCCTTTCTAATACATTATAGCGCCAGCTTTTGTTACACATAACAGAAGGTACAAAATTGCAACAGAACAACTGAATCTTTTCTACGTCTGCACAATGACTATACGTCGTAGATTCCCTAGCACTACTTTTAGAACAGTATTATTAGACAGGTCAACTGGAGACTTGGAAGATGCCCCCGTTTCATCAAAAGTACCCGGCAACTTCAACCAGATCCGCGAAAACTAACGTTAGACCTAAAGGCGAAAGGCATAGAAAGGCGTTTTCGACCAACACAAGTCAGGTTATACTGGCTAGCCATTGAGGAGAGAGAGATAAGTAAAGGTTTTTTGTGTCAGTTTACATTACGTGAAACTACGTTAACTTTATTGAGCTTAGTTTTTAATGGCCTGTGTAGGCAAGCTAATAACTACATTCTCAGAACAAACAAACAAAATGGAACTATCAGCCACAGTATAATGTGCATGATCATGTTTCTCTTTAAATATTATAAAGCTTATAATTATAATATAGCTTATAATATATATATATTTTTTTTTTTAAACATTCATTAGACATAATTTACATTCATTCAATCGTAATTTACAATGGTATTAATGTAATGTTAGATTTATTGCATTAAAATAAATAAATAGTTATTGATCGTATGGCGTGAAGACGGCTTGTATTTGCCATACAAAATCAAATCCATAAAAAGTATGGTATTTGGTGGTGTCTGCTATCATGCAAGTGTATTACTGTTTTAATAATTTTATATTTCAACACAATAAACTACTTTAAAAAAATTACTTGTAAGCTTGAACTAGCACGTAGAACTGACGGCCGATGGGGCAGAAAGATTCTGGAATGGAGGCCACGTACCGGCAAGCGCCGCGTAGGACGCCCACCCACAAGGTGGGCAGACGACCTGGTAAAGGTTGCAGGACGAAGCTGGATGCAGGCCGCTTCCAATCGGCCGATCTAGAAGTCACTGAGGGAGGCCTATGTTCAGCAGTGGACGTCCTGTGGCTGATGATGAGCTTGAACTAAAACATAACTTATAATCGCAATAACTTTGTCCTCTTGTGTCATGAAAAAAGGAAAAAGAAAATATTTTTAGAGCGTTCAATCTCACAAATCCCAAAGAGCATACGAAATGTATAACTTTTAAACAATTCTCATACGATGAAAATATGTTTTTGAATTGTTGCGATGTTGTCGTGAAATTCTTATTGCAAGATCTTGTTTACCAAACCAACTAGGACCGGGATAACCGTGAACGTAAAATCATTTGACGTAAAAACAACACTGTTTATAGTACAGTAGACAGCATATCAAGTTACCACTCTATTTTTAGTTACTTCTATGTTACAAAATTAAGTTGAAAATCGATTTAATAAATTTATCAGTTTTGGATACCATGACGTACTTTTGTCTGAACAATATCCGGTTTTAGAAATATATACCGTCATCTCTTATTTGACGATGACAAAAAATTTTGTGTTACGTTATTAATAACATTGATAAATCCCACATGGTTCGCCTAACTTAATAGGGTTCACTTGTTTTCTTATTCGTTTTATTTCATATTAACTACTAGCTGTGCCCGCAACTTCGTTCGCGTGGACTACAGGATGATTGCCATATCAAGCAACGCTGTGGACTGCGTGAAGCACTATTTATTATGAAAAGAGCTGAAAATTCTTGTCTGTACCTCGTAAGCGCCACGTCTGCCCAATAAACTGCAAAATATTATCTGAAGACGTCTGTTAAGGATTTTTGTGACTTTAATCTTCAGCTCAGCAGTATGATTATGATAACTGACAGACGCAAACATCTGAATAAGTTATTTAAAGTTGACAAACATACTCAATGTGCCTACATTTGAAGATAAATAACACTTGAAAAAAAAATCATCGACCTCGGGTGGGACTCGAACCCACGTCTTATCGCATACCGGGCGAGTGCTTTGACCACTAAGCTACCGAGGACGTCACGTGATAAGAGGAAATTCTTCAAGTGTTTTTTCTCGCTGTCAAAGCCAGCGTATTCTGATCAATGTTGTAGCTATATGTATAGCTGAGTAGTATACTACCGTCAACACCCTATAGAAATATTTTTACAAATATTTGACTATTGGTTAAGATCAGAAATGCTTAAACTTCATCATATTGAAGAATTTCATCTTATCACGTGACGTCCTCGGTAGCTTAGTGGTCAAAGCACTCGCCCGGTATGCGATGGGACGTGGGTTCGAGTCCCACCTGAGGTCGATGATTTTTTTCAAGTGTTATTTATCTTCAATTAACCCTTGCATGGAATTGCTAAAAACAAAACTTACAGTGCCTACATTTTTTGAGAATTTTCTTTGATTTCCGTGAAATTCCTCCATCAGATCCTAACTTGGTGAAAATGAGACCACCTTGGGAGTATACTCATTCAAACAAAGAAAGGAATTTTGATATCTGTTCATAATTGACGGAGTAATCGCGTAACAAACATACGAAAAAATCATTCAGACGAATTGAGAACCTCCTCCTTTTTTGAAGTCGGTTAAAAATATCTTCAATGTACTCGTAATACGGTTTAATAAAGTAAAAGATTTTCGGTTCCTTCTTATTCTATATTGGAATCAATCCTTCCAGTGTCATTTTGCCATTAGTTTTTTAGCAGGCGCAGCGAATTGAACATGTTTCTTCTGAAATCTTGTTTTTACCGGCATCGGAATTTAATAAAACGATGCCTTATAAGAGTGACCTTAATCTATTTGTTAAAACCGCAAAGAAATCCGTGCAGTATCTTCGGAGATTAGCGTATACATCGCGACAGAGAGACAAGAATTAAAATAATTGCATTTGTGGCTTCAGTATCGATTACAGAGTGCTCCCAAAAACAATTTTTAAAGAATCTTTAAAGTACAGACATACCCGTAACAGATTTATTATAGTATAGATTCAATAATGTGATAAACCATTCCAGCGGGGTAACCATGAACTCTTAAACAATCCTAAAGCTGTCAACTCTGTCAATTTTGGTACGTCATTACATACAAAATTTGACAGGTTTGATAATGTTTGACAGATTTGAGATTGTTTTCAAAGTTCGTGGTTACCGCCGTTAGTACGACGTACACTTGAAACATAAAAATCGTGTTAGTTAATGCGATTAATAATGTTTTATTTACTGTCTGAACTTAAGATAGTTAAATATAAGATTATTTAGATTATAGGTACTTACTTAATTAAAGTTAAAAATAAATGTATTTTTTGATTCCAAAAACTTGTTATTATTATTTTTTATTTATTTGAGATGGGTTTACTATTGACCCCAATCTTGCTCTAGAGCATAGATGGGATCTACGATGGAGCGAGCTTGCCCAGAAGATGCCTATTCACTCTAGTCTTAAAGAGAGTCAGGTTATATGCACTCAGAAATACAGACGCATTTTTTATTATTTTTAAAGGAAAATAATATTCCAAAAACGTGAAACTGTGGGCTTTTGTCTTATAAAACTAATTACGGCGTACCCACGCAGCTTATTATAATATAATCTTACATTTTATTTAGTAAACAAAATTTTCTAACGACGACCTTCTTTTGTGATAGCCTACAGCCACAGGCTTGCCCAATTATCTGAAAACTCCTAACTTTAAATCACTGTATATTGTAAATAACAGTTGTTGTAACTACCTCGTACCTAATTTGAACTACGGTGACGCAAAGTTGTAACGCTTAGAAAGTTTGAAGCCAGTTTCATCTTCTAATGTTGTTATATCGCTACTTTATAACTTAGTATTAAATTTGACATTTTAATCCGTTCAGTGGTCAGAAATAAGTATACTCGTAACACATTTGAGCACAAACATCTTTAATAAATTACACTGTTGTAAATCATCAAAATAGTTTATTGCTTCTTTCTTACTAATTAGCAAAACATTTTTGTATAAAATGCAAAAAGAGTACCAATGAATGCTTACTATTTCTATATAAATTTTCGTTTAATAATTATGAATTATCTATGTATTAAATTTAAAAAGAGGACGGCCAAATGTCTAGACCGCCCTTTTCGATTTCCAGCCGCATTATAATACTAAAATTGCTTCAGTCATAGAATGTTAAGTGGTTTACATTTTTTGTTGTTGTTTGACACTTGAATTTTAATGTATCTCACGTCGCCTGGGTGTCTTGCAAACAAATTTTGTCTGGTATCTCGTACCACAAGGAAGTTAATTACATATTTACTTTGAGACCAAGATAATTGGTGTATTGCTTATTGGCGCATTTTCATTAATTTATATATATTCCATTCTATCGCTTTAAAGAAATACAAGTACATATTATAACAGAAGAATGCCTATGTCGCAATTTTCTCCGCACTTGAAAAAATACTCAATCTTACACATTTTCTTGCGTGGTAAATGAACTAGATTGTGACCCACCGTTTCTTTGTGGTAAATAGACCCTCGACCTGATTCAAGCCTCCGGGGATAGTAGCAAAATGGGGTTCAAGCTTCCAATCCACCTTCATAGTTAACAAGCAATAAGGAAGTAAATAACCTGTAAATTAATGCTATTACAACTCCGCAACAGGGCTAATGGTTAAAAGGTACCCGAACGAGTAAATTGCACAGAGCGTTACACCAAATGCACGCCGCTACTATACGTAATTTGTAGCTTAATCTAGTTACCAAATTACCTCAAAACTTGTTTTTAAATGCTCCAAACAAACTACCGATGATTATTTATTGAGAAGCATTCGGTTTTTTATTAATTTCAATGTTGATTTTATAATAAATGTTGTTGCATATTAGCAGCTATTCTAGTTTAAGGAAATGCCTATTTTGGACATCTTGCATATTAAAATGACTCAATAAAATAAATATTTTATAAATGGCAAACATGCTATTATTGGAAATTCAAATCATTCCAACGGTTGTCTTTAACAAGTACGTCGTTAACCCTGGATTAGGGTGTAGCCCTTGATGGATCTGCCTCTCAAATGAAATAAACATTTGTTCCCCAAGTACCGAGTAACAAGGCAGGTAAACATTTTAGAGCCTATTTACCTACTATAATTTGTAATAGGTTGGGCGTTAATATAACATGCATACTCACAAATTATAAGCTATCGTGATTTAGGGAACGCTCCTCTAATTATCTAAGCTTAAATAGAGTATGGTAGTTAACACGATATGTTTAACGTCATAATATACACGATACGAATGTCCTGTGGGATGTACGTACACAGGTGTCAAACCTTTATCAGGATTGAATTAGTGTCGGCTTTCTGTGCGAGACTTTGTAAGGTCATTTAGGGAACCTTATTATTAATTCTGAAAGGATACCTCCTAACTTCGTTACCCTGAGTTTCATATCTATTAACGTATTCGTACGTTTAAAATGTTAGTGTACACCAAAACGTAGATTTTAATGTAGGTAATGCGTAAAAAAATTGATAAAGAAGAGAATATCGATATTTAAAACAACACAGGTTTTTGCCCAAACAGTCATTGCATAAGCTGTCGGAGCGCAGCCTAGGCTGATTTCATATTTTCTGATGATGCCATGTAAAGTCAAAGAAACGCGTCGAGACTTTTATGTCGGAGTTGGGTACTAACTTTTGTATACATCAGTTTCACATGCAATTTATGGAAAAGCAAGCACTTTACATTTGCTTGTGTTTGTAGTGTAGTTAGTTTGGAGTGCCTATGCCGATGTTACTAAGCGAAAATCATAAACAAAATTAATTTGATTTTTATAATTATTTTGTGTTGATTTGAAAGTTAGTAAGGAAGAACCATTGGATAGTAGAAAAACTCATCAATAGCTACTAGTAAAACTTTTTAATTCGTTTAAAGAGTCCCATACACATAAAAGCGTATTTTAAAGTTTTTTAAATAAGTTCATTATATTGTAGTTACATCTGAATATGAAACTAGCTATATGATTTGATTACCTTCGAAACATTCTTATGAATTGGGCGTATGGGACGTTTGGAAATACGTTTTATACTTTTCAAACATGTCTGTGCAGAGCCTCTAATAAAAGCGTTGACATGGCAGTAATCCTTACAAATAACACTTAAGGGAGCCTTGTAAAAAGATACATAAATTCGTGGGTTTTCTCGCCATTAGAATTATTCGTTTCTTGGCCCTTTGTGAATATTTTAATTGTCACTATGCTCACAAGAAATGGACTTGGCCCCAAAGCTATTTTCAGTTGGAATCATTTCTTGAATTCTGAGTGGTGACCGCGGCCTTTTGAATAAACCATCGAATTTGCCGCTTAACACAAGAGTATTGTTGATATAGGCGCATATTTTCCTGAAAGCCTTATACAAAATAGCTTAACTGTAGCATAATATACAGGGTTCAGGTTTATTCAACAATAAAATGACTTTAACATTGGGATCGAAATCTTAATTTATAAAACAAAGTCGGGTCTGTTACAACACTTATGACTCGAGAACAGCTGGGCCGATTTTCATTGTTTATAATTTGTTGGTTTTGTTTTCCGCCCGAAATAACAGAATATATAATAAAAACACTGGAAAAGCTGACTAAAAAAATTACCTGTTAAGCGGTACGAAGTCCACCGGGTCAACTAGTCGTTAAATAAAATTAAGACGTTTTACTCGTATGCACTTTCATCGAGGTAGAGCGTTGTTTTTATGGATCACCTAATTTTTTTTTCGTGATTTTGATATAGACTAGTAAAACAGCTCTAATTGATAAACACATTCACCCGTTTAATATTTTGACTGACAAAATCTAGACCCTGTATTAGTAATTTTAGTCCAGGGCTATAAACCTACATCTTCTTGTGACTGAAAACAACCAATACTAACAGCTAAATAAGGCTGCCCATTCACCTACCTGATGATTAAAGATGAAAACTGCATCAGAATTGATCAAGCAACTAGAAAACGAAGTCTTAGTGGTAGCATAGACAAACATAGTAATGGTCTAGTTTTATACAATACATAAAGACAATTTCATACTAACGTCAAGCTTTACAGCTTTCATGTTCATAGATTCGAAGCGGGAAATTGAAACGTCCGACGAGCAGGTACATGACATACAATACTACATTATGCTAATACCTATATAAAAATAAAATATGAAATGGTCTATACTTTAGAAAAGTAGTGCATAGTAATACTTGTTATTCCCCTGCACAATTTTACATTGGATGTTCGCGTGCAACTTTTTTTAAAACAAAAAGGCTTGGCATTTAATTTGTAGAGCTCTTGTTACAAAACAATAACTCGAACTAAACTCGACGACTATCTCAGTAACTATTTACGTTTTATTTATTTGGGCAAAAGTAAAAAAAAAAACATTAAGTTTATTTTCATTTACATAAGATACCAGTTACAAATGTAACGATTTTTTAAAAACTATATACAAGTTATGTATTCCCTGTTGTGTGTTGAGACACTGATGCTAAAATCTAAGCTTTTTGTTGTTGTTTCTGTTTCATGTCGGGTGGAAAATGCCAATTTGAAAGATATTATATTATTATTTTTTATTTTATTGGTATTTTTTGTCTGTTAGTAATGTTTTGATAAATTCTTTCTTTTAACCGTTTTGTGCTTGTTTAAACTGTAGACTTACGACAGTTTCAATTTACTACATTAAAAAGAAATTTTGGATACTGAACTTTTTCCTTTACTATGTATTTTTTTCAAGATGTGTCCTGATGGATGCCTAAAGTTTTTTACCTAAACAACAAATAAGTCGAAGATAGAAAGATAGACATACACTCCTTTGACACATGATTTTCAACTCATACTTAATTACTATTCTGTAAATTTATGTTTTTTATCGATAAATTATACAGGCTGTACAAAAGAATGGGACACTCCTTAAACCACGTGATCAGCTGGTCATATACAACAACTTTTACTATGGGAGCAACATCGAAATATATAATTTTAAAAAAACAGTTTTCCATACAAACTTACTCGCATACCTCGATGATAATGTATGGAGCATCTGAAAATAAAATCACGATATCGATGTTGCTTCCATAGGAAAAGTTGTTGTATATGACTATATATGATTTTAAGGAGTGTCCTATTCTTTTTTACACCCTGTATAACAGTTTAATTATATTGTTAACTATATACATATTTTCCTCTCATTATCCCTTATAAAATTCTAATAATAATATTTCTACTAACCTGATCCTATTCTAAATACAACATCCGGTATTTTTCTTAAATATTCGTTTCCCTGCCCTTCACGTATATGGCAAGTCACAAACCCTGCAAGCCATAAGCTTTAAAAAATGGCTTTTTAAATGCGCTTTTGATATCGATATACTCAAATATACAATGGTAAAATGTATTCTTGCGACAGCAAACAAAATAAACCTAAGCATATGCATATTGTATAATAGATGACCTACATAAACATCAAAGACTGATCACGCTTCGGCGCACAATTGATATCAAAACAGACCGTAGGAACTGCATAGTGTGAAATTATGCAGCCTGCGCTCCTCAAATATTTATAACACAATGACATTTTCATTGATAATAAGTAATAATATAATAAATAAATGGATTGACTGCCGCACTTAGAGATGACAATAAACAATAAAGTGTGGATCAACTTGTTCGTGCAATAATGGCCTTTATTCGTATGGACTAGTATGGCAGGTTTTTCTTAAATTACTATTAAAGTTAAGTGACGTTTCTAAGTACGGTAGTAAGTGATATGTTATTAATGACACCATTTAAAAATTAGTTCAAGAGTATTTATTAGCAAAAAACGACCTTACCGAAATAAAATAACAATATAATTTTCATATAATCTGAATTTTTTCAAGTTATTTAATTAAACGAAAGACATTTCTTATAAGAATACAAAAGGAAATTCATAGCGATAACAGAGATGACATTTTGTTGAATTCTCTCACAACAAGATAATTAAAAGCCAAAACAAATGACATAAATACGAATATAACTGACATTGAATAAAGCTTCAAAAATTTGCTTATTACAATTTTGAATAAATATTTTTCGTCTCCGGATGATTCATTTATAACCACTTTACCTTATAAAAGTTGTTGGAGAGAATCATACTTATAAGCCAACGCAATGAAAAGAAGGGAATCAAACCAATAAGGTACTTTCAGTTGACCTGAATCATATTCGTATAATTTGGCAAGATCAAGAAGAATATCTTATAGCACAAGTAAAGAAAAAAGTCACATCATACAAACAAAATGTGTCGGAAAATGCGGTATAAAGCTTTGAACCTCGATTTCTGTTAAGACAAACTATTCACCTATTCACATTCGCAACCACAAGTTTCTACGAAACCCTGTGTGCAAGTCCGACTCGCACTTGCCCAGGTTTTTTTTTATTTGTCAAAGCAACAGACTGACCTAAAAACAGGTGTGTATTTGAATCGGGAGCGTGTATTGTATAAGCCTCAAAGCCTATAATGTGTTATACATTATACGCAGGGTTATCAATTACAAAATAAGAAAAATATCATTTCAATTAGGTGATTTTATTGAGATTTATGATACAAAAATGTTAAAGTTACATAACAATATCAATAAACTCTTTTAGGTACAAAAATACGGAGGCTCCTTGTCCAAAGAGGATGATGTCAAATTTATATTAGTAACATAGTTAAGTGATCTGTGGTTTCAGATCCAGGTAACACCAGGTAATTTTAATGTAAGTTGTGTCAAATTACACAAAATTATATTAAGAATTTTCTTTTAAATTCGCTTTTATAATTCCATCTTATTATTAACTTTCAGAGACAAACCAAAAACAACATAACGATATTCTTTTAATGCTATCTCGAAGGAGGCCTCGTTGACATCCCTAATTTTCACCCTTATTTCCTTTCAGGGGGGGTACCGACGGGAAGCGGAGACAAGACGCAGAGGTAGACCTGTCTGTACGCTTTCCTTTAGGATTCAGTCTACGTACATGTACGGTAATTACATTCTGCTATAAAATATGTACATACGAAGCAGTACAAGAGGGACAAGTTCTTCCAACATCTCTTATTTTGCGATTGTATAAAAGTTTAATTTATAATAAAATTGAAAAAAACAAACACTCGGTACTTTTTAATATTATTTATTTTGCTAGTGTTGATATCTACATTTATATACAAAGGTTTTTTGAACTTTATAGATTTTCAATATAATATTATTTGTAACGGTAAGGCCGGGTTCCCACTACGCCAGGCCGGCAGATTAGGAACCCGCCCTTACCGTTACAAATACTATTAGGAAAATATAAATTCAACATAGTAGAAGCGGTAGTAAGTCAGCGGTCGGAGTCTCGCTTCACATGCTTGGGTCGTGAACTCGTGAGTCCATTCATCTTTAAATATTTAAGAATGTATTTACGGATTTTTATCACATGCTAGGAAGTGAAATCAAACTTCGACGGGCCTGATATGATAAAAAGATTCTAAGGGCCTGTTTCACAATGTACGGATAAAATATTTATGTAACAGATAAACATATGTAGAGGACAAAAGTGCTTGAATTAATTTGTCTTATAACGCTACGACGGAGGTGAAACGCAAAAATAGTGTTTATCCTTCATATAAGTAGCAAAAAGCTTATTCAGAACTTACGTAGGACTTATCCGTACATTGTGAAACACCCCCTAAATATAATATTTATTTTTTTAAATAACACATATTTTCTTTATTTCGCCATTTCTATCCCATCCCTACCTCCTCCGAGTTGAAATTACTTTTAATTTAGCTACCAATGCGCGGAGACATTTTGCAATTCGCCACCCTTATTTCCTTTCAAATTCAAATTCTTTTTTTACCAGAAACATGGGAGATACAGAGATGTTAAATGTACAGATATCGTGCAAGCATATTTTGCCAATTTGATCAGCCGGCATGCAAATATTTGATTAACAATACTTTATTCAAAATAATCCAATAAAATCACAATACAACATTAAAATACGTCAAACAATAAAACAGTAAATAGACATTACTCATTTTTATTCATTTATAAAATAAAAAAAATAATTTGTAAATAACAATAATAAATAATATGTCAGTTGCACTTTGATGAGAAAAAAATATTTAAATGGACAACAAGGTGCAATTAAACAAACCAGTCAAAAACAAACGCATGTCAATTGTACAATTTATTAAGTTTATTTGTATTTTAATAATTCGTCAATGGTATAATATGTTTGATGATTTAAAGCGATGCATAGGAAGTTCCTTCAATAATCAGGTATTTTATTATTTCCTGTTATACACATAGCAAAAATATTATTCTTCTGCATAAGTTCTGTATAACTAGTCAGGCAAAAAAGGTAAAATTTTGTGCCAATATATTATGATCGCGTTAATTCCCGTTTTAGTGTGTTAAATTATGCAACGCGAAAGTTTAAAAGTGATTTTAAAAAAGGAGTTCTATATTTGGCATTCAAAGATGGATGTCCTTACTTCGGACCTCTGACCAGTGGTGTGTTATTAATTTGCTTATTTAAATAACAAAAAGAAACCTATTCATGAAACTTAACAGACCCTTATAATTAGACAACATGTATAATAGACCGTGTGAAAATGCTATCGAGAATTATAAATTGCGATTACCCACAGTTATTACGCTAATCGATCGATAAAATAGATTAACTGCGATATAGCAAATTTTCCTTTTTTCCTGTTTAAGGTTAAAAACGTTTTTTTTTATAAAATATAACCTACTTGTTCTCAGGCACTTGATATGATATCAAAATTACTAACTAATACAAACAAATAATAATCTTCTTAATCTGTTTAGGCAAAAAAAAAATGAGTCGCAGCAGCAGCACGCGCTAGTACGTTACTTTTTGATAAAAAAAGAATACTAAAATAAAAAGAAAAAGTAAAATATGAGAATGTTTTTACAAGTTAAATAATTATTAATAACTGAAAAATGAAAATATTTTATTCATAAAAAACAGTGGGTTATTTTGAATTAGAGGTTGGATTCTCCTTTTGAGTGAAATTACACTTGTGCCAGGAGAAACCGCTCTCCTGTAGCAAGATATAGTAGGTAATCAATATGACACAATGAATGATCTTACATTTTGTAACTAGAACTAGAAACACTAACAATAAGGTAAGTTTTCGGTGTGATTGTAATGTGTGATATGAGAGAATGTATAAATCTGTTACGACTTGCAAGTGTCTGTTTTATAAAGTTTTGTGCGAGTTAGGGAATTGTGTGTATGTGTGTGTGTGTGTGTGTGTGTGTGTGCGCGTGTGTTTGAGAGTTAAATTATTTATTGGAACAATTTTTGTTTCTGTTATTGCGCATAAACAAGCATGTTTAGAGTTTCTTCATAATTTAATGTTTTTATCCATTCCGTCACAAGCTTTCTGCATTCGAATTTAGTCTTTGTATAAATTTTAAGAATTTTATTAATCCGATTATACAGTTGGGATGATTGATGAGTATATTGATGTCTAGCAAAATGTGTTCTGCATTTACCTATTTTAGCAACCTTGTCATATCTTCCTTTTGATAGTATGTTAGTGTCGACTGGCAATGCCTTATGCTTGGCAGCGATTGTGTGAAGGATATACAACTGTCGTAACTACATACTTACAAACTCTTAAATTTACCTGCTTAGTACTCGTAATAGTATGTTCACTGTTCTAAACTAACCCAAAGGATACCAACTAGCTAGACTAAGCAGATTACGAATACAGACGGTTTTACTTTGACATAATACAATTTCGCCAATTTAAATATTACCTATATATAACTTGAGCGAAAGTTAGTATTTACATATTCTTGAAATAGCAGAGAATGCAAATGAACCAAACTTTTTGATTCTCTTTGAGATTTATTTGATTTAACTCTACAATCTAATGATTGAGATAGCCCATTGGCTGTATACGTCAATGACAAAGTTACCATAAATTAATTACTACATTGAAACAGCTTATAAATGCAGAAACCGATTGTTTGTTCTGACAAAAGCGTAATTTTATTTTAATGAAGGTTTAAGCGGTTTATGGACAGGCCAGGGCCCTAACTATGAACTGTTAAAACAATCACAAATCTGTCAAACATTATCATTTCTCTCAAATTTTGTATGAAATGACGTACCAAAATTGACAGATTTGACAACTTTGAGATTGTTTTTAGAGTTCATGGTTAGGGGGCTGGAAACCTCAATTTGTCCCAAGTATCAAACAAAATGAGCAACAATTTTGTTTAAATTGTGAATCTTAGGTAATAATGTTTTACCAAGGCCAACCTTTTTGGTGCCTAATAAAACTAAATAAAGACGCAAAAAACCCTGTGCCATATTTTAAACAAAAGCCAAAAGTACATAAACGTACACATTATTATTGATAAGGCGATCAAAATATGATAAGTAAATTAACATAAATAATAAAATTGACAGCGTTCCAAAAAGGCTCGAGTCCAAAACCTGCCTGAGCCAATGTTTTATGAAATTTAGCTTACTTAAAACTACAACTTTCCATTACATCATATTCCTTATAAAAAAAAAGACCTTGAAATATACGTTTTCTATTTTAATAAGGAGTAATTTTCATTGGTTTTGAAACCGCAAAAATCACACTCTCCATCCTTAATACAGCAACTATTTTCATGGGACTACGTATGAAAATTACCCATCTGCTGTTATAAATCGTATGGGATTCTACCCATTTTAATAAACAATTTTTACTGCGTTAAGACAAACAAAATAGACTGTTACCTTGATGATAATGTATAGAGCATCAGTTATATTTTACGAGTTATGGGTAGAACATCTTATTGAAATTATTCCCTAGTTCAACCTGTATATAAAATAGTCATACTTATAATGCTAGTGATCGTAAAAACGTCATTCTTGTTTTATTAGGTCCATTCCATACCATTCATAACTCTATAAAGCCGCTATTTCCTAGACTTTATTATAATCATAGCTCTTGACGGCCCCTAATGTCGGTCCCTGCTGTTAATTGCGATAAGCCAAGGGTCCATTTATCACAAACCCAGTAAAAATTGCCTAGTCCAGCACGTAATCCATCAAACCGTCATCCATGCCCAGATGTGTTGTAAATATTAAGGCCGGGAAACTCTCCTCCTATTACGATTAGCATATTTTTTCGTATTTATGGCTTGGCTTATTAATCTGAAATGTCAGGTAGTAAGTTTGCTGCGGCGTTCTATAGATGAGGCATACTTATGTCCAGAAGTGAGCTGATGATGATGAAGGTCCTATTTCATTGGTTAATTTAATTTTGGAGTAATTCTAGTTCTATCAACTCATTGAATATATGTCGAAACGTAGAATCTATAGGAACAACATTGAAATCGCGAAACGAAATTCTCAACCCCTCGAGCTTATCCAACTAACCGGCTGGTCCAGATATATTTTTACGCAACTTTAAACCTTGCGTGCTTAAACATAAAGTTTTCAATGTATTCATACATTATATAATCTGTGGTTTTGGGTCAAGCGTTGCTGTTGTGGTTCATAGCGGTTGTAACCTATCAATTGAACGCAAACGAGTGTCTCGCGAACTTTTGGATATTTTTTTTACTAATTACATAACAAAATCATAAGTTGATGCTCTGTTATACTACATCAGCCTTTCACGTGCCTAAATACCCATTCATTAATAAGCTCCGATCACGTGACCTCTGCCGTCTGGCCGCGGCGCCCAGACGGCGCCATCCCGTTGTTGCGACAAAAACAACCCGATGCTAAATCCAGAACTCGTAAATACCGCCCGGGAAACGATTGTGATGAGATGAATGCTACTCTGGTCCTTGAGGATAAGCGTGAACTCTAAACAGTACGTAAGCAGTGTTGTTTTGAGGTTAAATCGAAAAAGGAAAACAAAACAAGGTTGAATGAATGAATAGAGCCTAAACTATTACTACCCAATTGTTTTGTCTAGAGCACTTAGGCGCCTCTAAAATAATAGAATATGCCCGAAAACATAACAATAATAAGAGCTATCGCGTGTTAATTTGCCGCGAGAGGGCTTAGTGTCGCGTGAGGTCTTCAAATGAAACGTCAGTGGGTGGCAACGTACGCGGGTTTATTAGAGTTATTGTGAATATTTTGCGATGCCTGAGATTTAGTATGGAAAATATGAGTTACGGATCACGGTGCTTTAAAGCGGAGCTAAGAAAAAGAGTGCAAAAAGGTTTTTGGGAATTACGTTAGAACCCGGCTGCATTGATAGTTGCATATATACCTTGTTAGAAGCTATATTTTTGGGACATGCATGCCTTAGTCTCCGGAAGAGGGCCTATATGCTGTGCAAATGAGTATTATTGAGTATTATTCTGGACCTCACTCGACAGTAGATCCCAAATCGGTAGCCCTCATTCTTAAGATCTAGAAGTAAAGACTTGACGTCCTTGTCGAACGAGGAACCAGATAATGTTTTCATGCAGGGGCATCTCCTAGAAGGTACCCAGATCCAAGACAATTTAGACAAATTCGTTTTGACCCGAACTGTAAATTATCAGAGAACCCTTTTCACTCAAGGCAAATTGCATAAGAAAACAAATAAGTCGGCACTTTACTGTTCAATTTTTTCAGGATCACATTATGTTATGGGATAAGGCTGAGTTGGAATAAAATCTATGATTTTTAGGCGGCCGCGGCCGTTCACCTTATTGTTAGTTGAAAAACGACCATAGATCCACACACAAACTGACCCTATAAACAAATGGGCCACGTACCGTTTTAAAATGTCCAGTGTTTTATCAAACAAAAACTGGGCTCTATCTAATCGTTGCCACCTGAATAACAACCTAACATTGAATAGGGTTCACAAATAAAACCCATGATATATTGAAACAAATGGTCACGTTGATACGTTGTATAATTAAAAAATAAATAAATATTGGACAACATCACATACATTGCTCTGATCCTAAGGTAAGTAGCTAAAGCACTTGTGTTATAGAAATCAGAAACAACGACGGTACCAAAACACCCAGACCCGAGGCAATATAGAAAAGTTCGTTTTCTACATCGACCCGACCGGAGATCGAACCCGGAACCTCAGAGATGGCGACGCCATATAGTCCGGCGCGCTCGCCTCTCGGTTACGGAGGTCGTCGACCAGACGAACATTTTCATTGGTATTTTAATTTTGTAATGGATTTAAAAACAACACTAAACAACGTATAGGTGACACCGTTGTGTAAAATGTAAATAGACTCGGTATAGAAACTAATTTACCTAACTTTAGTGATTTAAACTCTGTGTTGAAAGTCAGTCCATCTTGAAACTGTTTTACATTTAAGTAGTTTCCAGTTCAATTTGTCTAAAACGCAAGATATACTTAGTAACTTGTAGATATTTCTGTCAACAGTGCATTCTGTGAAAGTTTACATCGGTCAAAAATGATTAGGTATTACGTTCTACACTCCGTAGATACGATAGTTTATTGATTTTCGAATATTTGTCGCTAATCTTTTAATGTATTTGTTTACATCATATTCTATTCACTTAGGCACTCAAATTCTCTAACCACTAAACTACCTACCACTGATCTATTCACTTAAACATACATTCACCCCCTTTATTTTTTTTTATTTGGAACTAAATTGAAGTCCAACGTCAATACTACTCTTTAAATTGCTTTAACACAATTCCGTTGAAAAACCTCACTCGCCCATATCGTTTGTTATCTTTCCAAGCCACTTAATTTAAAAAGATATTACGCTCTTTGTAATAGTTGTGCTTGATGGTTTACTGCCCCGCTGCTAGGTATTTTAAATCTTCATTTTCTGAGAAACCCATTGTTGTAGATAAATTGCTTTAACTTCTGCAGACTTCTTTTGCATGGCTTCCTTCACCTGCGTATCTAATACGATGCTATTTTGTACGACTCTATTACAAGATAAATACATACTTACTCATGTTAGGATTTATTTCCAAGTAGAAATAAAATAACTACTTATCACACCAATTATCTAGCCTCAAACAAAGCAGAGTATTTCGCGATATGATTTTCACGTTTTTGCTGTTTACATAGTGTTAGTTTAAAATGCACCAAGAAATAATAACATATTCTAAGCAGTGCTTGAACTATGGCAACTAGATAACGGACATACATGACTGTGGTAAAAATGCTCGTGCTCATCACACATGTATTTGTCACAAGGGATTTGAACCTAAGACCGCTTGGATTTGCAGTCCGAAACGCGAACTTTTGAATGTGAAACGAGTTGCAATTGACCTGCCCAATCTAACGTTCCACCACCAAACGAGGGGAGCCATGGCAAAAACACACTGGCAAAAACACACGTTTCATTGAGTTTTAAATTATGCAACGCGAAAGTTACAAGTAATTAAAAACACACTGTTAGTTAAAGTCGAAATTTCAAAGACTCACACAAAGACTATTCTTCAACACTTATTGTGCGATTCGATTATCATTAATCAGTTAATCAAGTTATTAATATAGTCCGTAACTAATGAAGAACTGTAATAAAATGGACCAAAAGAGACCAAGAAAAAAATAGTTTTATGCTCATTAATGTGTCCAAGATCAGTGATCGATATTGACAGAGTAGCTCAAACTCTAATGAGAAACACTATTCATTACAACTTAGTTCACAAAACTAGTTTCAGCGGAGATCCAACCAAAGCAAGGCACGAAAAAAATTTGTTCTCGTTACTTTTAAAATTGACTAACTTATATAAGGTCCGATTTTATTAGTGTACATCCTGTTAACCTGTGACTATATAGGTGAAAAGCAATCGTAAAAACCAATTTTCAAATGTGTACCATAAAAACTAAAAAAGTTAAAAATAAAATCAAAATCAACAACATTGACTTCATATTGCATAAACTCGTCCTATCTTTGGTACGTTTAACGATCTGATTACTGTCTTATTCCTTCCCCTTGTACAGGCCGAGAAAGAGTTGAAGATAGGACGAGTTTATGCAATATGAAGTCGATGTTGGTTTTTTGTATTTTTATTTTTAACTTTTTTAGTTTTTATGATAGACATTTGAAAGTTGCATTTTATGATTGCTTTTCACCTATATAGTCACAGGTTAACAGGATGTACACTAATAAAATCGGACCTTATATATCGGTCCGGAATCCTAAGGAAGAGTTACAATCGTACCAGTAGCATTTGTTTCTTTCAACTTTTTATATTGCATCTTTAGCTTTAGTGCGATCATCATTTTTCTTGCAAAATTAGTTAAAGAAATAAGTCTTTCAAAAATCACAAACACGTGACAAATGAGAAGTAAGGATTATTGTTGACGAGTAAGAAGGTTTCAAAGATTTTTCTCGCAGACTCCCTAACATAAATAGGGAAAACTCACCTAAAACATAAATATGCAAATGATTTTGACAAAATGATTCTGAAAGAATACAACTTCCCGTCTCGATTCCCATGGCCTTAAAATAAATATATCCAAGTTTGTCAATCTAAGGATTACTTATTTTTGATCTACAAAAAAAAACCTCACCCACATCATAAAACTGGCGCCTAAATCATTTCGGATTCGGAACATCGGCCGTTATGGTGCTTCCTTTCAGCGTCATGAGGATATAAAAGCGGTCAAGCGTGAATAGGTCATGCCCATATTAGGGGTCTACACAAGAGGCAGTTTATGCTATACAAATGAATTACCGGTTACAAAACATAAAAACAATAAAGATATTTTGTAAAAAAAATTATAATAGAAATATAATGTTTTTTATTGCATTTTATGTTTTTCATACCCTATTTTATTGCTGAAATTAAAATGTTTTGTGGGAAATACCTATTTCTTTTATGTTTACGAGAGCAACCTACAAGACAGCTGCCCAAGACTCAAAATACCTTAGTGTGACTGTATACGCTTGTATAGACACAAACTATAGTTATGCACATTTGCACAACATTAATTTAAAAAATCTGTTTTTTAAATAGTTATAGCCAGAGCTAAATAAATAAGTGAAAATGCTTTAAAAGACACACCAATTAGTGTCGAAGTGAGGAATTTACATCCTTGTCTTTACCTTTGAGGTATGAGACAGAGTATTACCAGAGGTGTCTCCTAGCCTAGCACTCCCAACCGCATACCAATATATAAAAGAACACGGGAACCTTGCTACGCGTATTACCACGCCACTACACAAATAAGGTCTCTTAACAAAAAGAGACTTTTCCGTATCGAATCTTTGGTGTTCATAGTGGTAACAGTCCATAAGGATTAACTACCAGGCCACTGAACCCTAAACATTGGCAAGGCCACCTCGGCAGACATGGCGCCTCCTGACACGCTTGAGACCCTTGCCAAGTGACCCGGCTATATGTCATTCAATTTATCTGCGGTTCGGATTCAACATATACAATAATTTGGAACATCGAAACGAAGACGGCATGTTGTTCACTCGTATATTATGTATTCCAGCCTAAAGTACCTACACTAGTACATAGTAGGTACGTCATGTAAGAAATCTATATGGATCTTTTGGCAAATTTCTAGACATTCAAATAGCACTGACTTGTCATATTGTCTTTACCTTTCTCAAAGGTATACATTTCATAATTTTAACTATAAAATCTCCATCCCTCCCTCACTCACGTGAACGTATTCTACAATGTTAACTATTATTACATTAAAGTCCTATTTAACAAAATCTCGAATGGGGTACATGAATTATGAGTAGATGATGTACCATATTTGTAAAATAAAGGTTTTATGCAATATAACTTTCTCCATTTTTCTTCATGTACCTAATTTCCATTAATTTAGCAGTTATAGATTGTAGTTTCTTGTCTAAGCTACGATTACAATCTTTCTGCTATACGGGCAGGCAGACTGACAAACAAACGGTCATGAATAAAGTATGAGTACCTACCATTAGAATACACGAATCAGAAGGAAAGTAAAATTCATATAATAAATAAATAATGAACCACTAAAGTTTTATTCCCTAATTGATAAGATAATCTCACTTTCGTGAAAATAGGCATCTCGTTACTCGACAGAAACAATATTTATTAGGCCTTGCGAAACAACAGTAATAGAATACTTTACTGAATTCTAAAAATACAGGCACAAATATAGTTCATCTAAATTTAAAGCTTGAATTGTTTCAGGGGAGCGAAATTGTAGTTAAAACGCAGATGTTTATTTTTGTTACGCTTTAAATACAGGAAAAACCGTGGGTGGGGTACTTTCCGTAGAACAAGAAAAGTATTAATTGCCTCCTTGAAACCTATTACTGCCATTACAACTTGTGTAATTATTGTGAAGGAAACATTGTAGTGTTTGTGTATGTGAAACCGCAATGTTTGACTGGTTTGAAAGATGTATTATGTTATTCCTAAAAAAATAACGATAATAAGGAAATGGGACGGGGATACTTACAAGAAACGTGTTTATTGCAACTTTTATGAGTGTCTATTTAATTTAAACTTGGTGTTTGATACTAAAATTCAAACTAACGACAAATAATTAAAACCGATCAAGTTTGAGCCGGCCACAAACTGAGGATCTGAAAGTTATTTTTTTGTGTAATACTAATTTGATATATCCTGTGTGATGTCTATGATGAATATATGATGATGATGTGATGAATATTTAATTTAAAATATTTTAAAATATTTTAAATAATTTTAAAATATTATTTTAAAATATTTTAAATAATTTTAAAATATTATTTTAAAATATTTTAAATAATTTTAAAATATTTTAAATAATTTTGAAATATTTATATTAAAGGACAAGGTTCTTAATGTGCAGTATAATAACTAGTATACAGAATGTAAAGCTTTAGTAAAGTAACATGATATCAATGGGATATCAAACCTTTATGCAGGTGTCAAGTTCAGAACTTAGGGAAGCTTCCACGCCCCGGAAATTAACATGCTTTGCTCGTGTAAAGCTGTGTTTTACGAGTTTCTTCGTGTTTCGTCTGGTTTTCAATAATACAGATTTTACCGGGAGTATATAAAATACATTTATTTATTTATTTTTATAGCAAAATGCACAACGATTTTCTATTGAACCAAAAATCACGCGTCGCGCACACTTTTTGGAAACCAATCGATTTACTGTTTTTTTTTCGCCAATAATTTTTATGGTCAACGGAGAATAATGGACAGCTAAAAAACTAAAATTGTAAACATTCTTCGGAATTAATACACTCACTCTTTTTGGACTGTCGGGTAATAACGAGGTTAAAGACAATGTTTAGATTTTCCCGTGGCGTGTCCCAGGACACCCAGGCCAGAGCACATTTAGAAATTTTAATTTTTCCAAACCGAGAATGGAACGCTTTGCGTTCAATAAGAATCTCCAACCTATAACGCCAATCAGACAACCCACTAATGAACAAACCACGTTGTTTACCGACTCGTTGATGTTTATACATGTTCCTGTATTAGTCAAGCTGGAGTTTCTTAATTAAAAACCTAATCAACACTACTATCGGAAAGTAGGACAGGATGCTCGAAGGTCGGAACTTCGGAAGGGTTGGAAGAGAAGAGTAATCAGAAAAGTGCCGATACAGTGGATGAAGGCACATCTGGAGGCCTAATTCGAAAGCGCATTGTTCGTTCGGTCGTATTTTCCAATCAAATTCAAATATCCATTTACCTGTATTAAAGGTTTGACAATTTAAGAACAATTGAAACCGGTCGGGTTTTTTACACGGCATATATTGAGTTGATCATATTTTATCAAATGATTGACTCCTAAGACTGGCTATTTCAATTTGTTAGGTTTATACGACCAAACGAAACATTTTAGTGCTAGGCCTCCTGAATCACTTAGTATCTTAAAGATTTCTTTCCGATTTGAAAAGCTTAATTTCAAAATCAAAGCATGGAGCATAATATGTCGCAAAAGTTTATGAATAGCTTTTTATTTTTCTTCATCACTTACTATGCTTCCAACTTTATGGCGCCAAAGGAACAACAGTGCAGTCATTGTGGGAAACATGATCTCTTTTCCAAAAACCGATTAATATTGTCTTTACATTTTAGAGAGTTTGTAGAGTGCTCTCAGATAACATGATCCTAAGGTTGGCTGGTGGAGAATGCTTTTGGCATTAAAACCACCAATTGTACATTTTAAGTTTATTAAATAATATGTTTAATTGTGGTTATTATATATGGTCTCTACTCAAGAACCCGGTTACTCCATCTTTCATCGGTTCTGCGACAGATGCGGCCGGTCTATATTGACTGCTTATTAAAGTGAATAGGTGTTGGTTACCTTTAACCGGTTATCAAACTTTGTTATGTAACCTATTGTTTAAATTATTTGCTTAAGAGTATTGGTGTGTACAAGCATTTGTCGGTGGAGTCTTTAACATCTCTTCCTACATTCCGCCTTTTGTTATAAGCGTTGGTAAACCTAATAAAAATGGAGGACGCATGTCCCTGTGACTCTACCACATCCCAATCCTTCCAACATCTTATCCAATTTTGCCTTCGATTTGCAGCAATGCGAACGAGTCAAGTCAAGTCCACCTACAAGGTGGACAGACGACCTGGTAATGATTGCGAAGCCGCTGGATGCAGTGCAGGTTGATTCCAAGCGTTCAATCTGGAGGACACTATATTCATCCGGTGACATCCCATGGCTGAAATGATAATGATGATGATGACCGAGTCACACCATTGCCTCGAACAATTACAATATTGACCCTTATAAACTCACTGATGTTATACAAAAACAGAACACGATAAATGCCGAGTAGCGGGTCTTACTTGTTATGTAATAAATACATTTCACGCACTTGTCACTTGGGTACTTAATGACAGAAATTAAAAACTTTAATAAATCTAATAACCCTTAAAATACTTTTCTAACCTAAAATCAGCCTTAACACACAAACAAACTGCTGACTAGCGGAGTAACCCAACAGCTTCGTTGATCAGTATAGTACAAGATTTGTAAGTACGTCAAAAATACCTTATAAAAAATGAAAAACGTTTGAGTACTCACCGAACGGAGGCTCGAACCTGCAGTCCAGCAGCAAGGCGTGGCCAGTAGGGCCTGTGGTGCCGACCACCGCGCCGCCGCGCATCATCAGCTGAGCCTCCAGCTCTATCCAGCGACCGCCACACTCTTGCTGTAAAATTTACAATATTTGTACTTGTTTTTCAGGGTTTTGGGTTAGGTTATCAAATCATTTATTTACACAGAGACACGGCACATTATGATAGATAAATACATAGATTTAAGAATAATTCAACATGTTTCGTCATTGTATGGCATGTAAAATTTAAAAGTAGGTAGACGACATTATTTTAATCAGTAAATCTTGATTATGACATTTTAGTTTTTAGTCATTTTATCTCATCATTATAACAACATAGTCAATTTTGTTAATTCCATAAAAAAAATCCCATACAAACAATTTTTTTTAAATAATATTGGTCCTAAAGTTTTTATATTTTCAGTTTTTTTTTATAAATATTGGAAAACATCACATACATTGCTCTCATCCTAAGGTAAGTAGCTAAAGCACTTGTGGTGGTTGCACCAGGGTGTTGTGGTATTTTTATTGTTTCTGATTTCTATAACACAAGGTCTTTAGCTACTGACCTTAGGATCAGAGCAATGTATGTGATGTTGTCCAACATTTATATTTATTTATTTAAAAAAAACTACGCGGCCGCTGTCAACGTACCCACTTCCGTATCAATATGCATTGAATGATATGGTAAAGTCAAAATGTTTATCCTCCTCCATAGTCGGTCCCTCATGGTTGAGGATCGTGACCCTGTTATGCAGTCGCCTCGGTGATGAGCTGTCTCCAGCCCTCGCGATCCTGCGCTCGTCTGAGCGCCTCGTGAAATGGCATTTCCAGGGTCAAAATGTTTATAGCATCACCAATATTAAAGTATTCTAATAGCTATCCTATCGTGCCATGATGGCATAATACTGCATATAACTCGTATCATTGGAAGCGAACTGCATTAGACGTGCAATAAAACAGATTCCTATGCAAATCCCGGGTGACAGCAATACATATATCAGCATTGATCAACGCTTAGCCTTAGCAGAGAGTATACAGGGCTACCACTGCCTATAATATATTAAATGCACTCATATACCTATTAACAACGAAACGCAGACTTTGAATGATTGAATTAGCCTTCGCTTAACTTATTAATACTTTTAAACTTTACTTTAAAAAGTTAAATTATTAACAGAAGCTAGTCTAGTTAAAAGTAAGCCTACTCTATTCTGATGTCGTAATCATTACCATGTCATAAGGTCTTGCGTTCAACACCTAAGTCAATTTGAGAAACAAACTTAATAATTTTTCTCGTTTCTGAGAATGCAGGTTTACGTCCCCAGGTAACCTCGTAAGTGCCACGTCTGCCCAATGAACTACGAATTACGTTCTGTCGAAGAACCGTTGTATTATCTTCTAACTCCTAACCGCTAAGGAGTTCTGTGGCTTTCATCATCAGCTAGGCATGCAACATGAGATGATAATTACCAGACCCAAATATCAGCATTGCGTTAGAAAATATATGCAAAACATTATGTATTCCTGTAAATGTGAGCATTGCCCTCGATTTCCCAAATCCCATCACCAGATTCTGACTTGGTAATATTAGGACCAACTTAAAGGTATACACTTTCGAATAAAATTAAAATTAGGTCCACAATTGGCGGAGATATCAAATAGAATACAAAAAAATATACCGTCGAATATAGAACCTCTTCCTTTTTGAAGTCGGTTAAAATGATATGCGCATAATAAAGTTTGCTACTTTAAGTTTAAATCGGAACAAAGAGTCAGATATGAACGTGTTAAGCATTTATTCCTTGAACAACTTATCAAAATTCAGCTGTTGGTAATATAAATGGGAAAGTTTGTATGCATTAGTTGTTATGTTTGTTTGTATACCATTAGGAAGCAGTGTTTTTAATTCAAAATAAGTGCAGGAGTTGTTCGAGTACAAAGTTAATTTCTCAATTTTCGGTACTTTAAAATGATCGTAATGTATGACAAAAAAATGAAGTTGTTTGATTTTAATAATATTTTACGAGATAAAATCTAAGACAAGATTTTAGAAATTGAAATACTCTTAAGCATTTATAAAGTTAGATAACTAATAAAATAGTTACAAAGGCTTTATATAAATATCATTTTAAGTTAGAAAGTTTACCGTAAATACTACCATTATGCTAGTATATAGTATGTGCCTCTGCGTGGTACAGTTACGAGCATAATTATATTATATACATTTTCATTGTAGTTAGTAATAATCCGGAGTAAGTTACGAAGTGTAACATTTCAATTCTCGAGACTGTACATCTGATTTGCTACCATTCAACGGCGTAATCAATCAAACCGACTTTATTAAGTCGTAGACTGCAGCCCTCATTAATGTTATAGATATAATTGAATCAATTGCCGATGGGTGATAAGAAGGTTATTTAAAACGTAGCTTATTGAAAAACAGATGCCACAGTCTAAACCAATCCTACCTTATTAAAAAACGCATTCCACATCCTAGACTATTAATCCTACATCATAAATGCGAAAGTTTTTGAATATGGATGTGTGGATGTTTGTTACTCTTTCACGCAAAAACTACTGAACGGATTTAGATGAAATTTTGCACACATATAGACTATAATCTATATTAACATAAAGTATACTTTTTATCAAAGTTAAATGTTTCTGTGGGATACATTAAATTAGCTAAAGACCATGCGAGCGATGTCGCAGGCAACCGCTAGTTTTATATAGTAAAACAATTTGTATGTGTATTGTGTATGCTTATCTGGCTGAAGAACTGGCTTGTGTAACACAGGTATAAAACCTATATGATTCTGCACCTAGGGTTTTTATGAAAATAAAATTTATTTATTATTATCTAACTTTAAACAACAAACAGATCTTATTAATAGCTTTTTTTCCACGGCTGCTCCCGACCCGAGTTTCTTTTCTCAGGATGTTAAACGAATTTTTCATGAGAAGAAATTCAATATTGACGATGACTTTCATTTTCTTCAAACCCCACCCCATACCCTATTAAGCTACATGATGAATAAACTTGACGTATGGTGTGACGAAACGATTTTACGAAAATGTAATATTTCTTAGGTATCTTTAGCCGTCAAATCTTTACGAGTTAGTTTTATTATTAGTAGTTAGTTAAATATATTTAAATTGATATGACATAAAGAGCTGCAACTTATGTCATATCAATTTTGAATAATAATAATATATATAATATCGAATAATTTATAGTAATTGCGTTGTACATTCTTTTTTGCAACATCAAGGATATTTTTAAATTACGTATAGCGGCGGCGGCGTTTTATTTTGTGCTTTAATGCAAAGGCAGAACTTCAGGATGCCCTAATTACTTAAGATCTGCCTATTGCGTGACTTACTTTATATAAGTTTTAGGCCTTTCGACACCAAAAAAATGCAAATTAAAGTGAAAAAATCGACAGAGAGCGCGTCAATTAACGCGCCATTGTTCAGCGCCACTTGACTACGTTGAGACATAATGCCGGTAGGTACAGTTGCATTACTGGAATGTGTTTAGTAAACTCCCTAAACACTATTCTGAAATTATAATTTACTATGTGCGCTGTTCTAAATGTCAATCTGCGTATATTGTTATTTACGCTATCAGCTATGAGGCGATTATACTTTTATCAATTACAGAGAATAGCGGTCGTTTGAGGTCGAGAAATGCAGTTTTAATTGAATTTGTCGCACATTATAGAGATATGTGCAAAACATCATATACTGCATTATATGTATACTATATACTGCATGCAGTAATTTTAAGAGTACAAGTCTTAAGAATAATAACTTCTTCTCAGCTTTTTAGAGATCGTACCGTGCTGTGATACCATGCGCGGTATTAGTATTCTTGACATACAAGGACACTGCATAATATCCCGCTTGGTAAGTATCTGCCCTTTTCACACGACTGTCCAAAAAAATACAATAATTAAAGTAAGAAAATGAACACAAAGTCATTAAATTTAAAGTATTATTTATTTTCGTTTGTGTTATTGTATTCATTTAATTAATAAATTTTATTTGAACACAAAGTCACCAAATGATCTACCTGAGGATCAGTGATTATCGTCGTCCATGGAAACAAAGCCCCCCACTTACAAACCCACATCTCTAAAGTGGCCCTACTGTACATACATTTATTGCCACTTGACTGCGTCAAGAGCTCACCTTGCTTCGCTTTCATTTTGTTAGGTTTTGTGAATCCACATTCGCTGATGACGAGCCGCTTTTTTAGCAGAGAATATACAATAATACTGTTCTATTTTAGCAAACAGTCACTTCACACTTTTTATTTATGTGTTTACAAAGATATATACAATGAGAATGGTTTCCATAGAATTTTAATATAATATTCAATTCTTCCACAGCCATAAACATGACTACTAGAGCAATGCAAGTAGTGAGTTGTGGAATACACAAGCTATTCTAACTTTTGGGGTCTACGGTAAACAGTTTTTTTGTCTCTAAGAAAATGTTCTTAGAGACAAAAAAAGTGTTGTTACAAAATTAATATTTTAGATTGCTACTTTGAAAAAAGCACACATGACTAACTACTACGTTGCTAAGTTACAATGAAAATTATAATTAACGCATTGTTCAAGCAGCGCACACGCTTGTTACAGCAACCACAAATTACGTATAGCGCCGGGTGCAGCAACAAAATATTTAACTGATTAGTCGAGAATTACCTAAAAGAATGGCAAGAAGAAAGTCGTGATGTGACTACATACTCAACCACACATGTTGCGCTTCAGTTCTAACCATTTCAAATTATGGTCTGTTACCTAGTAATTAGTAATAGAAAAAATCTGACATTGTACCTTTTTGATTTATTTTATTTATATAGCATCCGACAGATTTCACCCATGGCGACCAGACCCCTAGTTGCTGTGCTCGAAGATGGCTTACGTATCTAATTTTCGTAGTAAACTCGCAACATTACAAGGTGTTTTTGTTATTTACCTACTAAAGAAAATGCTTTATCTCACCTCGTTATAAGCCACTGAAGTGAGAGGCAAGTAGTGGTACCCGAGCGCTCGGTCCCAGATCACGCCCTTGTTCCACACCTCTATCAAGAGGCCCAGGTTGATGTCATTAATCTCGCTGTGGACAAAGAAACAACATCTCAATAAAAAAACTCAATAAGTTAACAACAATATATCTTTTGTAATTTTTTGTTTTTAGCAATTCCATGCAAGGTTTAATTGAAGATAAATAACACTGGAAAAAAAGCACTTGCCCGGCATGCGATGGGACGTGGGTTCGAGTCCCACCTGAGGTCGAAGATTTTTTTTCAAGTGTTATTTATCAACATTATATCTCTTCTTAGATATAAGTAGCCTGAAAAGCTACTTATACCTAAGAAAAGATATATTGCCTCAGTTGGAAACCACACCCACGTCAACTTCATGACTGCTCTTTCCAACTGAGCTACAGAGGGCGTTAGATAACTTGTCTTTAGTATGTGTCCATATGAGTAAGTCAAAATTTTATATAAGATTGTGATACTACTGTAAATGCTTTGTGTTTCAACATTGACATTATTTAACAACATTTAGGTTTTCCAGTTTGCAGCCTCTTCTAAAACTCTACTCATCTTCGACTTCAGCGTTCTACTCAACTCAAAAAATCGATCAAATATCAAACTAAATAATTATTGGGTAAACCAATTTGTATTATACTGAACAGTTCAAGCGCATACCAACTGCTACAGTTACAATTCTGCTGGCAGATTTATAACGGGAACAATATCTTTATGAGCAGTACTGTTGAATTTATAAGTCGATTCAGTTCAATTTATTACTCGTTTCCCTGGGTGGCGCTGATGACGCCGGTGCCGAGTTGCAATAAAACAAAGCGAGTGAGGATGATTTGTAATTGCCGTTTTCATTTTACACTCCGACCGGTATTATTAAGGCTTATAACATCGTAAATTTAATATGTTTTTATAGGGTTCCGTTTGTTTATAAGTAAAAAAGAACCCTTATAGGATCTTTTCGTTGTCCGTCTGTCTGTCTGTCAAGACCCTTTTAAAGTGTAGAGGTATTAAGTTAAAATTAATCGATACTTAGCACAAGCATTTGTTCCTAAGCCATGGATGTTAAAATATGTTTTCCTTTATCTCGTCGCCATAGTACAAGCTTTGCTTAGTTTGAGGCTAGATAATTGGTGTTATCATCGTGATAACAATTGTTTTATTTATTTGTATCTCTCCTGCGGGAAATCGCGGCACGGACTCCGGTCCTTTTGGATGGCGTTCGTCGGGGATACAGATCCAACATGAAGAGGCCCCTTTTAGATACGATACTGAGTTGGGATATGTACACCTAGCGAATACTATCTCTGCCTTCACTATTGAGAAGATACAGTCAAAGACGGCACCCGGTGGCTATTATTTTATTATTACAAAGATAAAAAGTACCTATATAAGTAGGTGTCCCTTTGATCAAAGAATTCAGTATAAAGTTATTATAGTTTCTTCTTAGCATAATTGGCCCGAAGCAGTGGCACTTAGGCGTCCGTTACCAAAGCAACAAACGCTCAGACGGGATTTTCGTTGAAATTGGAGCGGTTAGAAGGAGTTTCTTTTTTGTCACTGGGTCCCGCATTAACTAGTTATAAGGCTGATTATTTAATTAATAAAATTTTTAGTTTGTTCTACCCTATTCACATACTATAAATAGAGATCATCAGGGCATTGGTTAGGATTTTTCGCGTTTTCTATGTTGCTCACTTTAGTTTAGGTTGTTGTATTTACAATCATCCCCTAAATTAAGACTCTACTATTATTGTAAAATTGCGAAAGTTTGTAAGTATGGATGTTTGGAGATTTGTTATTCTTTCACGCAAAAACTACTGAACGAATTTGGATAGAATTTTGCACACGATATAGAATATGATGTGGATTAGCCTATAGAATACTTTTTATTCCGGTTAAGTGTTCCTGTGGGATAAATTGAATAAATTAAAGACCACGAGAGAGAAGTTGCAGGCAACAGCTAGTAATTAATTAAATAAGACCTTATAAATTGTTTAACATTTACGGACAGTATCCCCAACGCAATAGAAGTGTTTTTGTTTCGTGCCTATTCATAGCTCTGCTTGCCCCACTAAAGCGTTAACCCCTTAAAAAGATTTAAGTAGGTATAATAAAACAAAGCTTAAAAAAAGCAATTGTCTGGTCCCGGACGTGTCACTCCACAATCGGGCCACACAGCACTCCGTAAAATCAGTTCCATCGGTTCCCTCACATAAAACATATAGCCTCGTGAATCGGGAAGATATAAAAAATCCCGGAAAGGTCCCGAGGGACATAAACAAAACACGCGCCTGTTTGGTATCGGAAACATTTAGTTCCCTCCGATATGTGCGGAGTGGCTATGAAAAGTAAACTGGAAAAAATATAACTTCTGGTTAATCACGCTAGGCACTTTTACCGTCGGTATACTATTATTTGTTTTTTATTAGTATTTTTAAAGCTTGCTTGAGATAAACCTGTATGTATCCAAAACCATGCTTTTCGATTTAATAAATATTAAAATCTAAAGCAAAGTGACTAAACAACCGTTGCATCTTGCAAATATACTAACTACATGAGTGAAATCGTCGTAAAACGAGATATTTAGAACTGTGTTTTTCTGCATTCGTCTCTGCTGATGAGCCGCAAAAGCGCCGATCATTGACACTAAAATTAGTAATTGAAGTTTTATATCTATAAATAATATATTACTTACAACCTTGTTATACCAAAAGTGTTTTTAAACGTATTTTCCTACACTAAAAAATATCGACATGTCGTTTGACGTTATTCACCGCAGAGTTTTTAGGAAATAGTAGCCTACTCCTGCAAATATAACTTTTATTTAATTTCAAAATTAACTCTCCAAACCATACTCGAATATCAGACGAATTTCACAGCTTCCCTAGATAAGCCTTTTCAGCAATAACGTCGCATGGGGTTTAATATTCGCAAACATCTACCCCTGGGCAAAGTCCCAGTTTGTCACTACATCGGCGCGGTCACTCGGTCATTTAGGTATCCTAGCTCTAGAGCCCTGGCATTCTGCCAAATAGACAAACCTGGGCCCTAACCATGAGCTGTTAAAACAATCACAAATCTGTCAAACATTATCATTTCTGTCAAATTTTGTATGAAATGACGTACCAAAATTGACAGATTTGACAACTTTGTGATTGTTTTTAGAGTTCATGGTTAGGGGGCTGGATTACAATAAGCAAGAAGTTCAGTGTCAGAATTTATGATAAAAAGGTTATATGATAAAGATCTGATAAATAACTGTTTACAACTTAGCATAAATACACATGCTTTGTTTTGTGTTTGTATTGAGAATTAGAGGGTATTATTTAGTATTTGTGTTTTTATTTTAATTTTAATAGGCTATAAGTTAAGGCTTAGGTATAAAATATCTCGTTGTCCAAAATGCATTCAGGCATCATCGTATTTCATGATAAACATGTTTATCATGAAATACGATGATGATGATAAACATGTTTATCATGAAATACAATGATGCCTGAATGCATTTTCATGAATGTTACACATCATATGCAACTATGGACCCACACGAATTCAAAATATTCTCGAAATGATAAGCTCACTTACCCAAAGGGCATAAACAATATTTAAATTAAGGTGTTCAGAAATAAAAGCCTGCTATTAACAATAGCAAAATATTATTCAAACTGATAAACTTGACTGCGTAAATGTTTGATCGCGGTCTCTGGAGCTACGTTAAGGTGCGCCTAAAGTTTCGATGCGGCACCGCTCCTACAACTTCCCGTCTAAACTTATCACAGACAAATATTTACCCACGCAAGGCGGAGGATGAATGTTTTTCTTTTAAATTTCACTGCTGGCCACAGTTTAAACAGTTGAGCATCATCATTATTTAAGGCATAGGAAGTCCACTGCTGAACATAGGCCTCCCCAAAGTATGAGTTGTTAAAAATTAAAATTCAATCTGCTGATTGGATAAGCGAAGACAAAGGTAAGCGGTAAAAAAAGGATGTAATGAATCCCGCTAATACGTTTAGAACTCATGTGCTTACGTTAATACCTTTAATGCAAAAACAGTTAAATTTAATAAGCATATATTTACTCGCCTTACACACAATACATCACCAATATCAGATTTTCCGTTGTAAAGCTCTCTGTAAAGCAAATCAGCAGATGTTTCCATGTTTGCTCCACCCAGCAAACATAGCCTTTGACTTCACCATGAACTCTTAAATAGTATAACTTAAACCTAGTTTTGGTTTATCTGAATGATTTGAAAAATAAAAAAAAATACTGCTTCTACTATTGGTTAAGGAGCTCATAGTTAGGCCCGTGTACGAAATTAGCTCAAGAAGAAGGCCCTCCAAGATGTTAAAAAATATACAGGAAAATAAACGTTGCATTTCGCTTCTACGAAGTTATCGTATTTATTTAACTTTATTATGTAACGGAACGCGAGTCTTTGATATCAAATGCGCGCCGTTTTTATGAAAAAGAAAATTGTGGTACGTGAAAGTATTTTATGTCAAAGTTTGCTACATAGCCCACGTTTCGCCGGAGATTACAAATTGACGCAATTTCTCGAAACTTTTTGTTTCGTCTCGTTTGTTCATGTGTGGCGAATTGTACGATATTTTTGATGATATATCTTAACAACCATTACAAACAATACTTAAATAAGTCATAATACCTTTAAATTAGGCTATAAGGCAGCTTAAATACATCTGAAGTATGTCGCTGGGTTTAAGAGCAACTATATTTTAAAATCAAAATAAAACAGCGTTTCTGTCAATTCCAACTCACAAGGCGACGAAATCATTATTATTTTCAACAATTAAAGAGTTATAAGGATCTTTTTAGAGATATTAGTAGGTCTAATAGTTGCAATCTTCAATCTTCAGGCAACGACAAGTTAATACCTGCTTCACACTTATAAACTGAATAAAAAAATCATTTTTAAGATTTAACACCGAATAGCAATTCTATTTACCTTTTTGGTCGGAGATTTGGAGTCGCTGTCTCGTCATTTTACATAACGTATAAAAATCCATGTGCATAAAGTAGAGCGCTTTAATCATAATTTCGAAGAGTAATAATTATGTATGATTGCAACGTTTAACTAATAGTAAAAGTTGTTTGTATTGATAAACACATTCGCCTCCTTAAATTTGTTGCCTGTTTTAACCACAACCCGTATTAGAATCTTTACGCTATAGCATTATGGGTATACCATGGGCCATAAGACAATAATTTTATCTCATAATAAAACAGATATAATATCAGAATCAACCAAGAAATCGTAGGCTGTTAACTCATATTTCCCAAACAAAAACCATCAAGCAATACGATTACGATTTAATGAGACTTTTATTTTGCTACCCTGTTGACTTTGATGGATTTATTTCGGTGGATTATTACAGTTGCCCTGAAAACCCTCTTAAACATTTAAAACCTTTTTCATGAAGTATAAATCTACGAAACTGTCCTTGCGTTCCTCTAATTTGACGTTTAAGATTAATATTCACCATTAAAACATCTACGAGGTTATAAGGAATATAACATTTATGTTTGTTTGTTCATTCTTTTGGGTTAATTATTAATGTATTCCTGATGTTATTTATTGGCGATTTCGATGTTGGTCCAGTAGTAAATTTATTCAGTTTGAGCATCAAAATCAACCTCATTTTGGATCGAATAGGGTTTTTAACCGACTTCAAAAAAAGGAGGAGGTTCTCAATTCGTCTGAATGTTGTTTTTTTTGTATGTTTGTTACGCGATTACGTCGTCAATTATGGACCGATTTTAAAATTTATTTTTAAATTTGAAAGGGTATACTCCCGAGGTGGTCCCATTTAAACCAAAACAGATTCTGATGATGGAATCCCTGGGAAATCGAGGGCAGCCCTCAATTTTTATAGGCACCCATAATGTTTTGCATATATTTTCTGACTCAATGCTGATTTTTGGGTCTGGTAATCATCATGTCATCCTGATGAAAGCCATGATGGAAGCCACAGAACGCCTTAACGGATAGGAGTTAGAAGATAATACTGCAATTTGTCGACAGAACGTATTTCGCAGTGTGTTGAGCAGACGTGGAGCTTATGAGGTACCAGACCGCCAATTTTTATTTACTGGGAGTACTGGAAGCACGCCCAGTAACGAAAAAAAATTTTAAAGTTCCTTTCTTAAATTGACTTGGTATTTAACGCAAGACCTAATCCTATGGTTACGACACCAAAATAGCCGCCGTTCTGGTTGGAGTGTAGGAAAACCCTTTCCTTAAGACTTACAAATTTTCATCGAAAAATTGACCCTATATACACCTTATTTTTACCATACCATTGAATGGGGGGTCCATAGAGGACCAATATTAGTTTAGGTTACTTTGCTGTAAAGTCATTTTTGGCGGAGTTATAAGGTGAAAACTGAAGCTTATTTTAAGGGCGTCTGGGACTTGAAATAAATTTCGTCGAAAAATTGATCATTAATAGCACCCTATTTTTAACCGACTTCAAAAAAAGGAGGAGTTTCTCAATTCCTCTGAATGTTGTTTTTTATTATACCATTGGGTGGGTGGTCCACAGAAGACCAACATTTGTCTAGGTCACTTTGCTGTAAAGTCATTTTTGGCGGAGTTAGGAGGGGAAAAATAGAGGACTTAACACTTAAAATTGTGTAATAAAATAAGTTTAATAAAAAACTAAAAACCGACTTCAAAATGAAACTAAAAAGCGAAAAATAATATTGACTAAAACATACCTGATCAGTTCTTTTTGGAGTCGGTGCGAATGGACACATTTTAACTCACGATGGCTGGCACCGACCCCATACTTAGAACTGAAACTCAATTTTTTGTTTCAAAATTGATTGTTTTTTTTCTATTTTGTATGAAAATCTTAATGCGGTTCATAGAATACATCTATTTACCAAGTTTCAACAGTATAGTTCTAATAGTTTCGGGAAAAAGTGGCTGTGACATACGGAAGGACAGACAGACAGTTCGACAGACATGACAAATCCATAAGGGTTACATTTTTTGCCATTTGGCTACGGAACCCTAAAAACTAGTAGTAAATTATTCAATAGTAACTTGTTTAGTGCTAAAGATCATAGATATGTTCGTCTGTCCATACTTTTGGATAGTCGAGCTCGCAAACTAGGAATATAATTCCACTTGTAAATTGCCACCTAATCCAATTATGGTAAACATCAAAATATTAATTCGCAGTAGAAATTGCTCTTAATCTCCATACAGCATACATCCTTGGCTTTATTCCGGTTATTCCTTAGCTTATTACAGGCTTCCCGAAACCGCGATTAGCCCCGGCTTATGTTGCTTACGCATTTATACCGAAGCGATCTACATTTTAGCAGTATTCCAAGATACGTTTTTTCATAATATCAGGAGTACACGATAGCAATTTCAATATTTAATTTTACTTACTAATAACTCTAGTTTATGATCAGTTAATTATTTTTGACCTTAATTTTTCATATTTTCATAATATTTTAACCGTCTAGAAAGGGGAAAGGGGAAATACTATTCACTCTTAAAATTGTCGTTTGCCATTTTGCCTTACGCCGCGAATCCACTAGAGGCTGCCTCGGGTCAAGCGGCTGCCTCGCTTCGAGGCCGCGTAAGTGGAGACGCTGCCTCGCGGCGTGGCTTAGGTTGAGGCACCTCGCTCGACCCGTGGCTACCTCTAGTGCATTCGCGGCTTTACGGTTGCACTGTTTAAAGTTGTTCTTAAAGGTTTGAATATACCATTTTGAGCTACCCTGCATGCAGACTGCAGTGGCTGCATTTGATTCTAGATTGTATATATGTATAAAAGAATTTTATTTCAAGCTAAAATTACAGACGCAGCAGTTGTATGTAGCTACCACCAGCAGAGGGCTGCATCTGCAGTAGCGACTGCAGTTTTCATTGTGGCTCAAAATGCTTACCTTAGCGCTGTACAGCCAAATTGAAAGACCAATTCGTATTTCTGTCTTATACCCAAGCTTTTTCAATTGGAACCCCTTGGTGCTTAAATTACCCTTTCCAGTTTCAATTGGTAGGCTTAGTTGAATGATAGATTTAAATCCAAATAATAAATTTAAAAAAAATATATAATCCAATTAGTATGCCTACGTTTATCTTTGAATTTGGCGTCGCGAATTCATTTAATCGTACACAATTTGACTAAACTAATCTGCTCCTTTATAGCTAGTACCTAAGCACACTCTACAGCTCAAAGGTCTAATGATCTCAGTTTGAGAGTTCTCAGACAAACGGCTCAACTTTAAAACAATAACAGATGGATCTAAATATGAACAATTAGACGGGATTAGAAGCTTGCTTTGTAAAGTCAAAAACAATTCGTGTGCCGCATTAAATTAATAATAATTAAACCATGATTTAATGATGACCTAACTTAAACGCGTAAGGCGTATTATTCTTGTAATTCCTAAAAGCTTATGACAAGAACTACGGGAATAATATTACAATTGCGCAATAAGTTTCAGATACATACAAGGTGTATTCAAAATAACATTTTAACACAAACCTTTTAAGGGGCTGATTAGTGCTCTAATGCAAAAAATTATATGCAATTCATTTTTACCTAAAGTATAAATAAGAATGTATATACAGCTATAATAGGTAAATAAAAGAGCTTTTAAAAATAAGTTATAAAGCTAGTTTAGGATTGCATGATAGAGTATAAACTTGTTCCTTGATTTTTACAGCCTTTACATAAGCCTCTCCAACTTGCTCTAAAACTACTATACATTATTAAGGATAACACTCTTGGCTTGAATTCTGGAAAACCTAATAATAAATGGACAATAAACTTTGACCCAAAAGTACTAAGAATTATTGAGAGCAGCAATAATTTAATGCGGACACTAACAGCTTTAACCTTCCGATCAAGGTTTGGATTGAATTTTGAAGAATTTCGATGTCGAAACTCTGTGTTCATTTTCTTTTAAGTCAATAGTAACCTTCTACAAACACTCAAATCAAAATCTAGGAGGGCAACGACGTTTTTTGACGTCCTATACATCGTTTCTAGTATAAATAAAGAAAACACTACGGCTTACAAAAATGGAGGCCTACATATATGGTACATAAAGAAGGAGTTATTACATTTTTAATAAGGGTAAGTACCATATTTGGTGCGTACTTAACAAAAACTGCGGTATTGAGCTTTGCAGCTTGTTCGTCAACTATAAATGTTTTTGTCTGTACAAGCTTACCAGAGCAAAGGTAATTAAAATGGCTAGCTTGGCCAAGACTGTTCAAACACCTATTTGTCTACCTAAGCAGGTGTTTCACAGACATTATAAAGTTGAATTGAAGAAGGATTTTAGAAAATCAGACTCTTTGGCATAGGTGGTAATTGCATCAACCACTAACATTTATTTTATATGTATTCTCTTCCTATACATTAAAATCAGCTTTCCCGAAATCTCAAATCTGTTAATACTTCACTTATACAACAATTATTACGTCTCTCTTTGATGAGACATCGCGAAACAAGAAGAAAAGAGTTCAGAATTTTAAGCAGTGATAAATTTTGCGTATTTTTTAAATCTTAATCATTAAATTTCTTTATCAATAATACCAACAAAAATATTAAATAACATAACCCATTCGGCATAAATCACCCCTCCCTCATCTCGACAAACGGTCACAAAACATTCATGACATATTTATTTTGTTCTTGCTTTTAAGAAAATAACTTTTACAAACGTTATTTGAAATCGGAGCGTCTCGTCCAATCCTCGGTTTGGCAGTCGTCTTGTCTCGGATTTGGGGCACTTAGAAGTAAAGACAAGATAATCTAGACGCCTTTTACGTGAATGATACGAAAGGTTATGAATAAGTTTGTAAGAATAAAATGAATTAATAAAATCGCGAATTCATTTGTTACAAAAATGAAGCCGGTGATGATTTATGTAACTTGATTACTTAGTAGTTAATTAAATTGAGTTATTAAATTTTTATTACAAGCTGATCCAAGCTTAATGGCATCAACAAGGTGAGCCTAGGTGATGAACTTTAAAGCCGAAAAAAGTACGTGCAAACTTATACATATATTCAATACTTCGTTGAAGTAATAACTCGAAATAATCATTTTTATTTATTTCCATACAAATTTAATAAACTTTAGAACCGTTTAGTATAGTTTTTGTTTAAATGATGAAATCAATAGTTTTCATATGCATATGTTATAACATACCCTTTCCGGATTTATAATCTCATTAACTAACACCTTGTATAATTTGAAAATGCTATATCACTGACACAATTTCCTCTGTATAGTTTTAACGCCAACATCGAATAAGCTTTTACCTGCCGACAAACGTATACAACAGACTTATCAGCGCCCATTATAAATATCTGATTAAAAACTGCAAAGTGCAAATCGATAATGACCTTATTATGCAATCTATTGCGTAATATACAGGGTGTCCCAAAATTAGCACGTCACAGTGACACCGGAGATAGATGTGCCTAAGACGCATCGAACAAGCCTTACATGTCCATAGAAAAGTTTTATCAGTTTTGAGTATGACCAATTTTAGTATTTTTTTTAAAAATCACCAATTTTTCATAAAGTTTGTATCAGAGTTTTTTTATAAAGGTCTTTATTTTACTTTTTTGTAAGCCTACGCCTTTGGCAATAGTTGCTTATGATGAAAAAATCATTATCTAGTCAATAAATAGTGTGAAATAACGACAATCGATTTTCAATCTTAATTTAATTTTTACCTTAAGAAAATAGTTTCGTCTTTAAGCAACAACCGTGAAAAAAATGTATATCAAACATAATGAACAAATACCATTAAAACTTCCCTATGCTATGGCAATTCCAAAATGATATAACAATTACATCGCAATTTAAAAAAAACTAACTATTTTGAGTCATTTCTCATCAAAGTCGTACCCCAAAAAAATATTAATAAAACAAACTAGAATATCCTGTAGTTCCCACGATCAAGTAGGTAAGAAAAGATCTAATACATTTTCTTTTTTTTACCTGGCTACGCCGCAGTTCACACCAATCTGCTCTGGCACTATTTAAATACTGTCTACAACCAAAACAGGTCCCATTTTGGCGTGAGCAGCGACTTAGTTTTTAGGGTTCCGTTCCCAAAGGGTAAAAACGGGACTCTATTACTAAGGCTACGCTGTCCGTCTGTCTTTCCATCTGTCACCAGGCTGTATCTCATGAACCGTAATAGTTAGACAGTTAAAATTTTCACAGATGATGTAAGTATTTTTCCTGCCGCTATAACAAAAAAATAATAAAAACTAGAATAAAAAAATATTTAAGGGGGCTCCCATACAACAAACGTGATTTTTTTGCCGTTTTTACAGATAATGGTGCGGAACCCTTCGTGCGTGAGTCCGACTCGCACTTGGCCGGTTTTATTACCCCTTTTACTCCCAATTACTTAGCCAAGTAAAAAAAAAGAAACTTTATCAGGCCATTTCTTATCTACTTGATCGTAGGAACTGCAGGACTTCCTAGTTTGTTTTAATAATAATCTGACTTGGGTACGAGTTTGATAAAAGATGACTCAATTTTTTAGATTTTTTTAATGCGATATAAGTGTTATACCAATCCGGAATTGCCATAACATAGGGAAGTTTTTAATGGTATTTGTTCATTATGTTTCATATAATTTTTTTCACGGTTGCTCCTCAAAGTCAAAACCATTTTCTTTGGGTAAAAATTAAATTGAGATTGACTATCGATTGTGGTTATTTCACACTATTTATCGACTAGATAATGATTGTTTCATCATAAACAACTATTGCCAAAGGCGTAGGCTTACAAAAAAGTAAAATAAAGACCTTTATAAAAAAACTATAATACAAACTTTATGAAAAATTGGTGATTTAAAAAAAAGACTAAAATTGGTCATACTCAAAACTGGTAAAACTTTTCTATGGACATGTTAGGCTTGTTCGATGCGTCTTAGGCACATCTATCGCCGGTGTCACTGTGACGTGCTAATTTTGGGACACCCTGTATATATGCCATTGATTCTAGTATATGGAAAAACCGGCTAAGAGTGTGTGTAGAGTTCAGTAGTTCCCTGTCACAATAATTATGCTGTATTTTCTACCTGGTTTACATCTAAGTAATTTTCTTCTCCAAGTACATTTTACAATGAGCTATAAATCCATTTCACAGTATTTTAGCTTATTCTGAAATTAAGTCTCTACTCGCCTGAAATAACAAACTTTGGCCTAAAATTTATCGTACTTGTGTCACAGTTAGAATGTCATTTTTTAATGCAAGAAAGAATACTTTATAGCAAACATAAAAACGTTTGGAATATTGGTCAAATGCTCTAAGGGCAAATCACTGCAAACGACGACAATTTAAGTCAGACAGAACCCTAAAAACCATATTTTATATAGTGTACGGTTTATTTGATTCAAACTGGTAAAAAAAATGTTTCGCAAACGGCTATTAAACAATAGGCAAAATGTTGAAATAAAGTACCATAACAAACTCAGTTTCCAGTTGTAGGCAGTCATTTAATTTAGTCACAAAATTAAATAAAACCATTTCGAAAATAGCTCGTTCGTAGCAAATGTCAGACCTCTAACAGAGGACAGCGCTTTAAAGTAGGGCAAATGGAAAGTTCATCGAACAACAATATTCTATGAATGTATAAAAGCATTGAAATTATAACTGAGGGAACGCCCACGTGGTTTAAAGGCTATTTGTAAATGTGCTGAACTTGTGAGAGGCAACAGTGTAAAATATATTTTGTTGGATTTTTTTTTTATGTTGTCATTATGCACGCCGATTGCTGATTAAAAATTAGTTAGGGTTTGTACATTGCACCTTTAAACATTATTATTGAATCATTGAGGTAGTACATTATACCTCAATGTATTGAATACATATCTGTTGCATTATGTTTTGATATTTCAAAATCAGATTTTTGATTATAATATTAATTGTCATCGTGTTAAGCATCATTATGTGAACATGAGTTGAATCATCTTTAGTTCACAGAAACTACTCATACATTTTTTTCACACGAGTTTGTGTTTCAGTACCTTAATCTAAAAAATTGTTACAAGAAGCCGTCATTATAAATTTTTGTCTATTAAAAGAACTGTTACCATCCTCTACAAGCACAAACAAACAGTCCATAGGTTGGAAACATTAAATGTTACACGCATCGTCGGCAGTTTATTTAACAATTTGTCCCAAAACCCCTCCCGGCGAATTATGGGAATGATCAATGTCATAGCCCTATTCATTTGTGAGGACGAATGTCACACGTTAAAGCGAAACGTGTGGGGGGATTTGAAAGTGACGATGCGAGTAGATCATTAAGCAGTTGTACAGTGCTATAGACAAGTAATGAACGCATACGGATACAGATGAGCCACCTAATGGTATTGGTCATCGTCTTCCATGAACACAAACTGAGAGCTGCAAATGTTTTGCTTTGTACCTAAGATCACAGACCTGTAACGTAATAGACGACGTAACTGCTTCAAACTTTATGAAAACCGAGTGTGTCAAATGTCTCTAATAATAATTTGACTGTTAATTTAAATAAAACAAAATTTATACAATTTGGCACAGTTAGACATATTAAACAAAATATTGACATTAAATACAATGGTAAACAAATAGAACAAGTTGAGAGTACAAAGTTTTTGGGAGTCATAATTGATGATAAATGTAGTTGGAAGCAACAAACGGAAGCTCTAAGGGACAAGTTGAATCGCTATGTATTTGTTTTGAGAAGATTACGTCACACATCTACCTTACAAACTTTCGCTTCGCTCGCACAGCATACCATGGCTATGTCGCCTCCATGTTCAGGGTGTTTGGGGTGGCGGTACTGAATTGGAACAATTATTCAGAACACAGAAAAAATGCTTACGGACAATCTGTGGTATGTCACCTCGTGATTCTTGCAAGCCAGTATTCAAACAGCTACAAATACTGCCCTTACCGTGTATGTACATACTAGAGGTAGCTACTTTTGTTAAAAATAACTTACACCTCTTCCAAAAACGTATGCATATTCATATTAGAAATGTAAGAGATCCAAATCGGTTAGTTTATAAGAGTAATCCAAAGCTGGCTCATTATCGAAGACAATGCCATGCTATGTGTAATAAAAATTGTAACGCAATTCCAAGAGATATTAGGGATTTGCCGAATGTATTATTTAAACGCAGACTTAATATATGGCTAAGAGACAAGAACTTAGTAAGAAAATATACTTATCTGAACACAAAATGGGTGTGCGTGATCCCAAATTGTAAGAACTGTTTACCCGCGACCATGTTCAATTTAGCCATCCAACCGATTTGAGCGTCGTTTCGAAAACTGCAGTTAACTCAAATGGTTTCGTATACTTAAACTTAGCAAGCTAAAACTTCCAAACGAAAAACTACCGAACTAAAGTTAAACAAGTTAAAAATACTCACAAAAGGAAGTCTTGCTCCCAGCATGGAGTCGGGCCCTTAACTGTCACCGTCGTCGACTTGACATTCTGTAGCTTGAGTGTCACGTATGTGTTGAATTGTGTTGCTGCAAATGAAAACGAGCTTTAACAACGGACGGTAAAGTTGGAAATCGTTTGCGCCTACTCGCAAGAGCCTCTAGAGATGCCTGTTTTTGTATCTTGTCTGTGCATTTACGTACTGGATTTAGGTGCTACGTTACAATTGTTCAAGAAAGTAGGATTTACGCTGGATCTTATTTAAGTGATTACAGAATACAATTTAGATAATAATGCTCACCTTGTATACCAACATATCGCGCTTTTTTTACTGAAACAAGAAAAAAGTTCATGAGTATTTTTTGACAAGCAATTTTATTCACATCTTCACAACATCGAAGCGTAATCAAAAAGTCGCGCAATCATTTGCTTGAAAGCCTTTGCAGCCTGTATTAAAGTTCAATTTTGAACCATAAAAACTGAGGTAATAATTATAAAAAGCACGGTTTGCACAATTTAATGTTTGCGTGCGACACGGGAGTACAAGAATAGCTGTGTAATCGATGTATTAGAAAAACGTTGTAAGAGCTGACGCACGAGCAACTGGAAGGAGTGACTTACTACGACTGCTTCAAAATAGGTAACATAACATCTAATGACACGATTCGCCTGGTATTGCAAAAGACAGCAAAGGCACCGGTACACGATTTGAAAATTGCATCACTATGTATCAAATGCTAAACTACTCTCCGGCTTACGACTCAAAGAGATGCAGATACCTCTTTAAGAGTTTATGTATAGAAGAGTCACTGAACAAATATTTGAAACTACAATTTATTGCAAATACACGAGTACAGTCAAGCGATCAACTTATCCATAACTGTAAGACTATGACTGCTCTCACAGTTTATGTCAGCAGAATTCGAATAACTCATTCATGATCACTCGATTTGCTCGTGCATAGCTAGTCAGCATGCATGGGACCATTAGTGTACTTTGAACTAATAAAAAGAGACTCAACCTTGAGGGTTTAACATTTGTTTTTTTATCATTTAAAGCGGCTTTTGGTGATATAATATCTGGCTTACACAAGCTATTCACTTTGTAAATTATAAAAGATTCTATTTTAATTAGTTAACTACTGCTTTCATACAACGACTTTAGCTTTATAGCACGACTTTTTTACGACTTTGATGATGGCACCGAAGTCATAAAAAATATTATTTTGCCATACTTAAAACAAAATCAGCTAGTTTAGGCTGTACCCCATAAAAACAGAACCTTTTAAAGATTTTGGTTTATTAAAAGTCGTTTTATTTGGGCAGTATAATCTTACTAATAAAATAGGACTGTATTATTTTAAAAACGTTAATATGTGTGTTTCATTATAACATACAAATTTCTTATTGATCTAACTATGATCTAAGATAACTATTTCTTAGTGCCAACGATTAATATTCACCAAAACAGATATAAGCAACAATATCAATTTTTTTCATAGTTCTGAAAATTAAAATATTTACATTGTTTCGTTTTTATCAAGGCCTTAGTGAATATCTTTTTTTTTTTCAAACAAAATACATTTTCATGGTACAATAATATTACAGAAAATATAATATACAACGGAAAGTTAAAGTCAATTTTAAATTTTGGTAATCTGTATTGCAATTTGTACCGCAATAATGTATTTTCCTGGAAACCAAATATTATAATGATCAGATATTTATGGTGGTTATAATTGTAATTTGAAACATGATAACCTAAGGTTTGGCCTTACCTAAAAGTGAGTTTGATTACCAACAACTTCAATTTAAAAAAAACAATTATATAAAAAATATGTTTATCAATTAGTTTTAATTTCAACAAAAGTTTTCATTTTATCTGAAAAAAAGTTCTGGCAAATTGAAAATCATCTCTTGAATGTCAAGCCAAGCGCGTTGTCAATTTTAAGTAAAACAAAATGGAAGCTCTTATTTTATACTAGCGAACACCAGATCTAGTTTTGCAAGTATTCAATAAGATAAAATTATCTTAAACTTGTCTCCTTGGGTCCTAAACAGAAGCCAGAAATACCCCCATATGTCTATCCCCTAACTATAACCTGTATTAATTATGAATTTTACGGTAAAAATACTTTTAATATTGTAAATTTTTGTTTTTAGCAATTCCATGCAAGGTTTAATTAAAGATAAATAACACATGAAAAAAAAAACATCTACCTCAGGTGGGACTCGAAACCACGTCCCATCGCAAGCCGAGTGCTTTACCAACTATAGCTTAGTCGAGGACGTCACGTGACAAGATGAAATTCCTCAAGTGTTTTTTCTCGCTGTCAAAGCCAGCGTATTCTGATCAATGTTTCAGTTATATGTATAGCTGAGTAGTATACTACCGTCAACACCCTATAGAAATATTTTTACAAATATTTGACTATTGGTTAAGATCAGAAATGCTTAAACATTGTAATTTTTTGTTTTTAGCAATTCCATGCAAGGTTTAAGGGTAAGGGTTCGCCCGGCTTGCGATGGGACGTGGGTTCGAGTCCCACTGCTATACATATAGCTACAACATTGATCAGAATACGCTGGCTTTGACAGTGAGAAAAACACTTAAGGAATTTCATCTTGTCACGTGACGTCCGCGGTAGCTTAGTTGGTAAAGCACTAGCCCGGCTTGCGATGGGACGTGGGTTCGAGTCCCACCTGAGGTCGATGATTTTTTTTTTCAAGTGTTATTTATACTCTTAATAATTGTCCCATCAAAACCCGTTGCGCAGTTTACAAGAACCGAGCGTTTAAACAGACGGACGTAGATAGCAACTAAGTAAATACTTTCCATACCGATTGATCAGTTAGAGATTAGAGTCTACAGATTCGCATAAAGCAACAAACTAATATTTGTATACGTAATATGTATATCCAAACTGTATCAAAGCCTGAAGGTGTGACGCCGTTCGAACTACAATCGCAAACACTATATCAACAGGTATTTATGTGAGTACAAAGTGCTGGGAGCACAATCTATATCAATTTATAACACCCCAAGGATCACCGCTGGCTTATCTACGCAACCTGCCGGACCAACTTGGGACAGCGGCGATGACAAAAACTTTAAACCTTATTACGGTCTAGGTTATACATGATCAGCTGGTTTGGTTAACTTTTGCTTAATAAGGACAGTTTAGGCAGGAAAAGGACATTTAATTAACGTTAAACTGTTTAGTAAATTCGACTATTTTCGATTTAAAGAAGTAAAGAAAAAAAAACCCCAAGATTCATCGACATAAGTTCTGCTTTATCTGACATTCAGTCCGTTACTAAAAACTTTTCAGATAGGTTTTCAATTTTATAAACCGTGATCGCAAAATATAAACTATTAATAGTAATTTAATATTCCAACGCTAAATATTTAAACGCTGTTTACCAATAATTTAGACCACAGTCAGATTACACAGATCAAGATTGCCTAAAGTTTTCCGACTTCATCAAACGAACCTGAAAATTTTCTTAATCCTATTTAGGTAGTAAGTGAATAAGTAAATGCCTAATTTTCATACAGCTTAAGAGATTACTTTGTTCAAGTACCTTAAGTTAAAGATGTTTTCATGTTTTTTGAAAACATCTTTAACATTAATTACTAAATGCTCTATGTATGATTTTAGGGTTCCATACTAAAAGGGTAAAACGGGACCCGTATTACTAAGACTCCACTGTCTGTCTGTCTGTCTGTCGGTTAGACACTTAAAACTTTCAAAGATCATGTAATTACTATTGCCGTTATAAGAACAAGAACTAAAAACCAGAATAAAATAAATATTTAAGAGACTCCCATACAACAAACGTGATATTTTGCTCGTTTTAATAAATAATGATGCGGATCCCTTCGTTCGAGTCCGACTCGCACTTGACCGGTTTTTTTTATAGAATGACAGAGCGAAGTCCTTCAGTAGCTTTTAAAAAAAACATTAAATAATGTTTAACGAATTTTGAACTACAATAAACATAAGCCCTTGTTTAATAAATAAGCTAACTTTTATAAATTATCAAATCAACAAAAAATATAGCATTATTAAATAATACCGCAGGAAATACTGCAACAGTAAGTATGAGTATTAAAAAATTACAATGTTAAATACTTTTTGATGTCCGTCAAAATTGAAGGCGTGCACGAAAACATAATAAAAGTATGTACACACTTTTCCCCGCGTCACACACATAAAAATTACCGCAAAAAAGCGGGCTCAAACGAAGTACCAAGGTATGCAAATTCGCCCTTTCGGGGACAAAGTCAGGATAAATAAAGGGCTGAAATGTTAAATATCCCTGGACATTTTTCGGTCAGGATAAATATGTGAGAAAAAAAAACTCTTGCATTACTTGGATGGCAAAAGTCACACTCCAGCCCTATTTTGTATTAAAATAACTAGCTTTTTAAGGTTCCGTACCTAAAAGGGTAATACGAGACCCTATTACTAAGGCTCCGCTGTCCGTCTGTCTGTCTATCTGACGGTCTATCACCAGGCTGTATCTCATGAACCGTGATAGTAAGATAGTTGAAATTTTCACAGATTAAGTATTTCTGTTGCCGCTATAACAACAAATACTAAAAAGCAGAATAAAATTAATATTTAAGGGGGCTCCCATACAACAAACGTGGTATTTTTTGCCGTTTTTATAGATATTGGTACGGAACCCTTCGTGCGCGAGTCTGACTCGCACTTGGCCGGTTTTTACAGTTACCAAGAGAGATTTTAATAATATATTTGAGCAATTAATATTATTCAATGCAAACGCCATGTTATGTCTCCATAATATTGGGTTTATGTACACTTTATTTCATCAACATTAAAATAAGAAGGTTAATTCCTATCATCATCATCATTTTAACCACAGGACGTCTACTGCTGAAGATAGGCCTACCCCAGTGACTTCCAGATTGGTCAGTTTGGTAAATATAGGTTTTTGTTAACAATTTCAAGGATAGAGCTCCGAACTGGTACTGGTCGCTATCATCACTGACCAAATAAAGACATCTCAATTTTTGGTATTATTTGGTAAATAGTGGCCAGTTTATATACGAATTTTTATTTGGTGTGAAAATAATTGCTAATGGCGCATAAGCCAAAGGCCTGACCAAATACTAACACAAAAGAGGGAACATTTCGGACCAAAGCGTAGACCGCACCCACAGTATCGCTGCGGACTGCGGAAACGTCAGCAGCCACAATCCATGGCACACTATAGAAATATGTGGAAGAGCCATTCAATCTGTTAATAGTAAATAAATAAATAACAGCTAGTATAGTAAATAAATAAATATGCTGAGACAACGACCTTAGATTAATATAATGGACAAGCGGTAGGTACGTAATATTCGTGTCATTTGTTTGTATACCTATATAAACGAACAGGTTTTAATGTTTGTTTTAATCATTATCAATTTGTTCCGTAGATAGGTAGTTCCAACTTCTACATACATTTATATTTCATAATAACTACACAAGGGCAATACCAATACAAATTGCGGTTTGAGAGGAGCTGAAATCACTGTTAGAGTAAAAATTAATCTAACATTGATTTCAAACATCATTTAATTATTATGTTTTTTTTTGTTTAGTGTAAGTAACTTGCTATGCAATGGTCCGAAGCGGACCTGCTACTACTTTTTATCGTGTTTCAGAGTGTCAAAACAGGACTCCTTCTGCAATAGTGTGTGGTAACCCTTTATTATGTAAATTGACGACATCCCAGATAGGGTATTAAGGAAGGACACAGTCATTTATTTATACATATGTTTTTCTACACACTCGTTTTTGTGTAGAGTCATCATTTTTATAAAGCAGTGTTTATCTTAATACTTGAATGTCGTTCAATAAAGTATATACCATACAGACATGGTGGACTAAGAACGACAATAATCTCACCAGGCGTAAGTATTTGAAAAAAGAAAGTACATGGAAACCAAATAAATAAGTTTTACTTTAAAAGAGTAATAGCTTTCATGAAGGCACTTCCAGTCTCGTTCCTAAGTTAGAAGAAACTAGAACTGGATAAGAATTATTTTAATTATAGTTCATAATTATGTTAATGTGTCTTGGTGTGCTGGTGTCTTTGTGTGTTTTTATTTTGTATTTTAACAAAGTTATTAAAATCTCTCGATTTCAATACCAAAAACTGAACTTTTGTTAAAGCGGCGACCCTATTCGTACCCAAGGACAAGTATCTAACACATGTTTGTGGACAGACGAAAAGGTAGTGAAAATGCGGAAAAGTTGTAAGCAGTCGCTCGTGTGCTATTATATCTCAGACTACCTCTTCTAAGATAATGTGACTTAAAAACGGACGCTTTGTAAGATGTTTGCGACATTTGAGGCCTTCTGATTTCCTTTGTTCTTGGATAAACAGCATTAGCCGCGGCTTTTCGTCCATTACTTGATTGATAGGCTTCATACATTTGGGTTTATACCTACCTATTGGGACCGATTTGTAAGGTGATTCGTAAAATTTCGCTTTCTGGCTTAACCTTTTATGCTTTTTTACTTATGGTTATGCGCTATGCACTACGCATGTAGTAAACGTTTAGTCTGAAATCTATAAGGTAACTTTTTTTAGCGTTTGATTTCCATCCCACCTGATTAAAGTGACTATAAAACGCAAAGAGCCTCTACAGTAATAAATACTTTTTGAAGTATGTTTTAATTTGTACCGTTATTTTGTTGCTAACTGAACAGCTAAGTAGGATTCTATTATCAGGAATATGTTTTGTAATCAAAACTAAACGTAAATATAAAATGGCAGGGTTTCTTTTTAACGTAGCTGATTCTGAATGCAAATACCAAGTCGATATAAAATATTTTTACAAAATTTTAGGTCTTTGGAATACGAAAACGTAGGGATATTACATTCATTAAATCTAATGTTGGTTAAAACTAACTCGGGTAGACGAAGACCAACCCTTGCTACAGTTTTAGTTCTCTATGAACCTGGCCGAATGGCCGTATCAAATGATGAAATCAATTTGCTTTTAAAACGAATAAAATCATTACCCTCACACATACTAGTTTTATAAAAAATCAAAATTCAGTTGAATTAAGAACCTCCACCTTTTTATTATAGTTGGTTAAAAAAGAAAATTTTAATAAAAAAATACAATATTTATAACGAAATATATTCCAATTGCGAATAAAATTAAACAGAATCAAGGGACATCTTTCAAGATTATCTTGAAGGAGGGCGAAGGGCGATCCTCAGATTTTATACAAACAGACTATTCCGGTAATGAGATGGCCGACACGTCTCAAAGATTTATCGGTTGAATACAAGCGAAGTTACCGATTTAAATAACAAGAAAGCATTTAATTTCTTTTGAAGTATTAATTTTCTTTCTATTTCAATGTTTTATTTAGATTGAATACGATTTAACTCTTCTTGAGAATAATCTTTATAGATTAATATGTAAATAAAAAAGAATGTTTGTCCTATATCCGTTCCTCCAGATAATGATACCAATTATCTAGCCTTAAACGGATATGGACATACGTAAAACTTATCGTATAAAAACAAAAATACATACTGCTGATCAAAAAGGGTGAAGCTTAGCATTTGTTTATAAATAATCATTCTCAATCCTGCCATCATAGCGTAGGATGAGTGAAAGAGATGGAGCGCAAAACTTTACAGCTGACTTTTAATGTGGCCTAAGGAATCCTATGGTTGGTAATGTAAAGTAAACAAAGACCTATTGGAAACCCTATTATTGTCACTCTGCTTTCTTTTTAACATCATCATAAACCATAGACCTTAACTCAAATAGCTACAAAATATAAAATTAAATTAACTTAAATAAAGAAAACACTATAAAATACAAAAATATAAAAGACATACGCCCCAGCGCTGCCGTTAGGAATAGTGCCCAGCATTACCTCTCTGAATTATAATACCAGTGCTAATTCTTTGGCCAAGGTATGTCACTTTGTTATGTATCTTTTCGTCCTATATCAGGTGATACAGTTCTTTCACGATAATACATGCAGGGCCAATATTTCCACAAAACATTAACCACAATACACACAAAGTCAAATGATGCATTTGCAAAACGGTGAAAATTATCGTAACATTTGATAAACTCTTCTTAGTTCTTTTTTTATGGCTAAGCCGCGTTATTGTGTTTGTTAATGTCAAAATATTTGATTTTGAATTAGAGGTTAGTAACAAAATTTATTTGAAACAAATAAATACAAAAATATACTTTTTTGTTAGACATGCTCTTGTACCAAAGCTATGTACGATGACCACCGTAGCCGAGAGGCGAGCACACCGGACTATATGGCGTCGCCATCTCTGAGGTTCCGGGCTCGATCCCCGGTCGGGTCAATGTAGAAAACGAACTTCTCTATATTGTCTCGGGTCTAGTTGTGGTACCGTCGTTGTTTCTGATTTCTATAACACAAAGGCTTTAGCAACTTACCTTAGGATCAGAGCAATGTATGTGATGTTGTCCAATATAAATTTAAATAAAACTGCAAAAAAACAAAAACTTGAAACGTTTACGGCCTTACTACAAAAAGATACGAGAGATAGATAAGAGAGAAAGACACGTGTTGAACACCTGTTTACAGATAAGTTAACCATTTTGAAATGTTTTTTAGTAATATGTATCGAATGTCAGCTGTGTCAACATTTCAAATTGGTTGATTAATTTTAGGCAAGTGTTTTTTTTTAGTAAGGCCGTTAAAATTTTGCGTAATTCTTGCCATACTCTTTAGTTTTAGTTTATGTACTTCCAAAGCAAATATACCCATAAAGACTTTACAAGCTAATTTATTCGAGGTCTATTTATTAAATATATGTTATACAGGATAATATAAATATACAAACATGGCAAATTCGAAGTGATTTAAAAAAAATGCAAAAATATTCCGCTAACCTTACGAGCAACACGCGCCCGAACATATTTCTCCTACTTACGCCTGAATTATTGAAAAACCCTTTCTCGATGGGCGTTACAAATAACAGGTTTCCAAATAAATTCCTCGCCTTGACAGTTTCGTGCGATTGATTACTTAGCCGAAGCGTTTGATTTTTTGAAGCATTTCTCTGAGTCTTATCTGATGTTTGCTCTTTTGCTTCCTTAAGGAAAAAATAACTATCCTGTATATCCCTTATTTTAGATTTTAAAAAGCCGTAAAATTTAAAATAATACTGTCTGTGAGCTATGGTTTACGAATGGTTAAAATTCCATAGACACTTTTAGAGAGCATTATTAAGTTTCCAGGTCAAAGCCCACGAATTACTTTTTAAACAAATTATTTTAATTGTAAATCAAATTAAAAATAACACCCTTTTAATATAGGTGTCCAAAAATAAACCCAAAATTTTGCAACTGGATTCTTTAAGCTTGAGCAATACAATTCATTGAAAAGAGACAGGTTCCTCGCCAGTGTCCTCGCCTAGATGCTAGAGCTTTAACATAGCAACTGGCTATGGTTGAATAACAAAACACTTCACGGAACGAATCCGCCCGGCAACGAAAGTAAAGTTTAATACAGCTCCTCCACAAGTCCTTTCACGTTTGAAACTCTTATTTCGTGAAACAGGGAGGGATTTAAACCTGAGTAATGAGCAGGCAACCGCAGCGGACACTGAAAAGTACTAGGGTACTAGTTCATTCGCTGGACAAAGAAGCACGAAGTACAAATAAACTTTTCCTGGATAGATATGAACTTTTCATCGGCATATTTTTTTGTTTGGTTTATAAAGGTTATGGATATTTGTTATGTTCGAAGGTATACTAAAATAGGAAACGATTATATTAAAATGAACTAGCTCTTAAAATAATTACAGGTACTATTGTTTTCAAAATAAGTTACAAACTAATGAGTATGCATTCAAATGAAAAATATTGCAATATACTTCACTGTATAATATTTTATGTTTACAGGATTTTTTAGAAATTAAGTTTTTTATAAGTGGGCTTAAACAATTATAAGAATAGCGTCTTCTATTTTGGTATTAAGACCATTTCATTCTGGTATTTAGATGCAAATAAACAGCATGGCTAGGACGTATCTTCATTTATGTGTAAGTCATCATAACTCACAACGTTTAATCTAGCAATTTGCCGCTTGCGACAGTGAATTTATTAGACAAAGGTCACCAGATGTCCACTGCAAGCGACGCGTGTAGTCCACGCAGATGCTTCGGCCTGAAGGCCTGCTAAATGTATTAATCAATTAAATTAAAATAATCCTTCACTTGTGTCAAAACTTTGACAAAATATAAACAATTCAAACTAGCCGTGTAGGAAAGCTCGACCGTTTTCAATGTTTCACAAATTGTCGAAGGTTTGATATAAGTATAGATGGTAGGTTTAATTAATTTATAGATTATATTTATAAATTAATAGGTCCCAACAAACGAAATACTTTCGTAGTAGTCACAATATGCAACTGAACGTTTTACCGCTGAATACTATATTTGAGCGCCAATAAGCACTGATAACGCTGAAAATTGAATCGCTATACTTCTTAAATAAAACCAACTGTGGTAAGGCAGACTGTCTGGACAGGCTGTTCGTTTAATAGTGTAAAACTGTTTTGTTTGATAAGCAAAAATGGCGATCGTCTCGGTCCATATAGGTTAGCGCTCGTAAGGGATTTGTGTGATTAATATGAGCATTAATACCGATTTACGGATGTCATATTACACATGTATTTAAATAATACAAATATTTATAAGTTGTCTAATTGGAACGGAGCCATTACCTTTTTCGAGATTTAATGTTCATATCATAACAGTTGTTGAACACCAATAGAAAATTATATGGGCACTTAAGCTTTTTTGTTTTGATCTTACATGTATTTCGCTTCGACTAGCAGTCTAGCAAGACCCAGTAATATTTGATGGCGAATGTCGGCAGCAGCCGAGCAGACGCCTACAAACGTCATAGGGACGGAATCAGGCCGATTACCGACCGCAAGTAAACGGGCACAAATGGGAATAGGGCAATCGCAAAAACTGTTGCCACAACCATTTTTTGTTAGCACAAGTTATTCATGACATTGAGAAATTTGAATCTGCATTTCAGCTAAATTATGATTAGTTACTCTTATTAATAACCTCGCAGCTGTTATAAAAAACCTCGCAGCTGATGAAATACAACTTTTTAGTCTGGCCTACATAGTAACACAAGACTGTTTATTTCTTACTTTGTGAATGGTCTCATCTATATTTAATCCAGACAATACATTGATTGTGACTACGCACAATAATAGATACTGACTATTTATTGCAATACACACAACGTGAATAAGGTTAAAAAAACATCACTGGATGTTATATTGATTCAGGGAACATTTAAAATATTTCTACGGACTCGTTATACCACAGATTGCTTTGGTTTTCGTGCTAAATAAACCTCGGCTTTTTCATAGATCACGGATGTCAATAGCACGAGCTGTGGAGGGCGTCTCGTCTCTGCCTACGACAGGGAAATTCACGTTCATCTTTTATTAGGGTTCCGTACGCAAATAACAAAACCGTTACTTTGATGCAAAATGTTAGACCTTATTTTAGGTAAATATTAATAAACCACGTTGCCATTACGCTGGATCTTCTGTGGTAAATGAATAAAAACGATCCAAATTTAATAAAAATTTATCAAAATGCATAATTATATAATTCGTTATCATTTTCATTGACTATTTTATTTTCTACTTAAAGAATTATCAACATTACCCCAAGAACTCCTTTTAAAACTAAAACCACAGACCACTAATATGTGGATACATTTACAACTTAATGGTCTACGAATAAAAATCAGACAGAGAATAAAAGTCCGTCAAAGACTTAACTAGAATATTCAAAAAAGAACCTGCAGAACCCAACCACTAAAATTGCTCGTTCTTGGCAGGTGTTTATTAACGCCATTCAAGAAGGCTGCCAGAAATTAGTCCGTTATCGGTCGCAAATAAAATATTACGTTTCCCATGATCAAGTCGAATAACACTCTACTACAAATAGTCGAACTGTAGTAATAATGAGTATCAGAAAGTCAAATGATCGTAATAAAAAGCTACAGGATCCAGAAATGATCAAGTTAAATCGGTACTGTAAAATAACCGCACAAGTAAGTGCAATTATGATAATTATTTATCTTTTTTGATAAACCAAATGTGTGATAACGTGAAAGATTTTGCAATACTAACCAGAGACGTCTAAAATATATAAGTCCGCAAAAAAATATTTATGAGTATTTGGTGTTTATGCGTAAAAGAGTCTCTCTTCGCTGAGAGGGAAATACCCTATACCCTTAGTCTTTTACGCTATATTAGTTTAATAAAGTATCGCTTTCTTTTGAGAAAGCGATAGAGAAACGAGCATACCTAAAACTGAAATACCTAATCTTAGGGAATTAAAACCTAATTTTAAATGACACTGCTTAAGTATGTTAATTCAAATATGATTAAAATACTTTAGGTATAAGTTCCTAAACCAGGAACTCTGTTCGATTCTTAGTTTGAGCTAATAAAGAAAACAATCATTAGCATTAGCTTGAGCCTGGGCACACACGGTAATAGTATCTATAAATATTACCGTGGCCTGGGTGTGCTAAGAAACGTAACACAATGATCGTAACACAATGATGTTATTTTCTTACTTCGAGACCACGAGTTCCCATTTTTTTGTACAAGAAATAAAGTATTTGAGGTTGAAGGACTTAAATAAGCAGTACCTAAGAAAAATTGAGATTTTTATCTTTTACGTTTTTAGGTATTATTGTATAATACGGTGATAACAACAATATTATGTACTTTATTTGTACAGAAAAGAAAGTATTGACACGCAGGAAAAAAATATGATAGGTATTGTTTTTTCTTAGAGCATCTAATGAACTGCTCTAAGTGTTTTTCATAGTATGGTTACCGACTGCTCCTTTCGTTCCTCCTTCCGAACACCTCCCTGCAGGACACAAACTGCCATGGCCTACTTGGAAGTCCCTTAACAGACTCCGGTCCCAAGTGGGTAGATGCAAGGACACCATGTTCAGGTGGGGACTTTCCGATGGAACTGATCTGTCCTGTGTTTGCGGGTTCACTCCGCAAGACATGTCCCATTTGCTGTCTTGTCCTGCGTGCCCTGATTCATGCTTGCTAGAAGACCTTATGTGTGCCAACGACAAAGCAATCCGCGTCGCCAATTACTGGGCACAACAAGTTTAAGACGCTTTACCATCGACACGATAAGATGAAGATAGTATGGTTGGGAACTCTAACCATGACTAATGTTATACTAAGTCATGAATCAATGTACAATCAAAGAAGTGTACACGTGATAAACAAAGAATCGACATCGCTTAGTCTCGGGTATTAGTGATATTAATGGAACCCGAACACGCAACATCTAGAGCGAGCTTCCTGTACGAAATCAAGCCCAGTAATTACTTACGATAAATCTAAAAATTACACCAAATTTAAGTTGAAGAAGTTAAACTGACCGGTCATTAGCACCAATTTGTATATGAATAACTAACGTTACTTGCGTTTAGCTATTGCCTGATTCTTAGTTCGCATGGTCTTCAAATAATTCGGAAAACTCAGCATGCGCTCATAAACCTTCTAATCATTATCATAATCAACATTATTTCAGCCATAGGACGTCCACTGCTGAACACAGCCCTCCTCTGGTGACTTCCAGATTGGCCGGTCGGAAGCGGCCTGCCTCCAGCGGCATCCTGAAATCTTTACCTACCAAGTCATCTGTCTACCTTGTGGGTGGACGTCCTACTGCACTTACCGATACGTAGCCACCATTTTAAAACATTCTGTCCCATCGGCTGTCAGTATAGAATCTTCTAATATTTCATCGCAATCGGATCAATGTAACACATAGAATATTTTGCAGAACAAACTAAATATGTAAAAAATACAGTAGGTATTTATTTTGTTATTGAATAAAAATGTTGGGCAACGAAGCTTCGGTAGAACCGTCCGTACTGAATATACTACATTCAATCCAGGCTGATTCGTCAAATCGTCGTCAACGGGAAGGATTTACAAATGGCTCCTTACAAATGAGTTATACGGGTTTGGCAATTTCGGCCTTCGCACCCGCTGACTGTGCACACTGTGTTCATTTCAAAATAACTTTAGCATTCGTTTTTGAAAACCCTATTTATAATCAAAAGAAACACTGGCATTTTTTTTTTCAAAACGACATTGGCATTCGTTTTTTAAACTCTATTTTATAATATTTTATATAATTTTAATATTAGGTCACGCGTTATTAAAAGAAAAAACCTCTTTTTAAAACAAAAACCAACTTTTTTTTCGTTTAAAACCAGCCAGGATATTGAAACTTTAAATTCTGAACTGTTTAACTCGTGAAACCCCGTGGACGCTTATGACCCGGTAACAATAACATTTCCATTATGTCTCAATTCGCTGGGTTGAGCAGCAGCAGTTGGCTGACTGCAAAGTTATTTCAAGGATATTTTTAACGAAATGGCGAATTTTCTTATAGTAGAAAAGACGTCGATAAAAATAAAGCCACGAATTAGTAGGTAAGTGAGGTAGTTAATTATTTACTCATAAAAATAAATTAATATCAAGTAAATAGGTATACGTATTTTTAATCAGTTAAGTCAAATTTTGCACATTAGGCCCTCCGCAGCCCTATCCCTTTCTCTATTTCGTCGACCTCTACCTAAAGGTTGTAGAAAAACCCCCAAAATTTTGCTGGTGTCTGCGAAAAACAACTATAACTACTTTGTTTGGTGTGCAATGAAGAGTAACTATCCACATAACTAAGTATTACTTCAGTACAGATTTTAGAGTAGATATTAATGCCCAGTTTATATGATAGTGAAATTTCGATTCTTCCGAGTTACTAAACAGTATTGGAACATTTTCCCTTAAATTACCCGCCACCCGAATCCACACTTAATGCAGTAAGGATCGCTGTGTCCGATAGAACTGTGATAAACCCAGCCTAAATTATTTATGAAACTATAAACAACAGACTTTTATATCCAGCTGGCCCGAAAAAATGGTTGGTCAGTGCAGCCAAGGCAATCGTTTTCTCGCAATAGGAAAAATGAACTCTACAGTCATCTGTTTTTTTTTTGGTGTGATTATTTTTTTAATTTGTTTTCGTAATTGAACTGAGAGTCAAACCTAGGACACTTTGCGTTCAATGTATACCACTGGGTCACAATCGAGTCATCAATAAATAACGTTATGTAATAAAATTACTTAAAAATTAATACATTTCGTATTTGCTAATCTTGGATTAACTTGTTTATTGTCTGAGTTACACTTTTAATCTTTTAGGTATTTTGTAAGGTAAAATTTATCTTTCTCCGAATATTTATTACACGAGAAATTATACAGTCTGTTCTATAAACTAGATTATCTCGTAAAAAAAAGGATAAAAAATAAACAATAATCCTACCAATAAATGTTTGTGTTTATAAAGTAAACAAATAGCTTTACATAATAATGAAACATTGGTAAAAAAGCAAGTTTTTATAATAAAAATTAAACAATGGTACAATAATGGCTGCCGTTGATATTCCAATTACTATTGTGGAATAAAATTGAAAAGACGACTTATATTAAAAACCTAACCTTACTTTTTTCAATATCAAAAAGTATTTGTAGCTATTAAAAATAAAATATTTTTATACCGTAGAAGCTGGAATTGTAGCTTTGGCACAAAGGCATAAAAATAGGCTCCAAATAATAGAATACCAAACCAAACGTAGCTGGGAAAATATTTGCCGCGAAATGGAGCGAGTAACTTTTACTGGTAAAGTTTTTACAGTCCTCATTTTTAGGCAAACCACAGCAATGAATGCTGCTTTATTTAACAAGATTTATTTTATGTAGGTACTCTTGTTAGTTCTATCCTTGTTGTCAGTCTCTTCTTCAAATTTCACCACGTACCTGGTACTTAGAAGGAACTTGAGGAAATTTGCACATTAAGATAATACGGTATATGTCATTATATAGCCGTAGTCGTAGTAGTAGTTTGATTTTGTCTAAGTGGTGAAAGTGGTATTGGTAATTTCTCAAAACATACTGTACTTGCGTTGCAGCCACTGAGATCATATTCAAGCGTATCCCACCACCCCAATGGGACCTAGTAGGTCTCGAGTTTTTTACAGCTTATTTTTAAAATTTTACTTAGTTGGTAGTCGTGGTCTGTGTATCAAATATTATTTTGGCTGATTAAACCTAATGAGGTCGCGTGAGGTCTCCGAATGAAACGTCTGTATGGTGGCTACGTTCGTGGCTTTATTAGAATTATTGTGAATATTTTGCGATACCTGAGATTTATTATGAAAATTATAAGTGAGTAACCCTCATTGCGCTACAGTTTTCTGCAGCACACTCTGAACTGGTTTTTTTTTCCTTATAACGTTTTTTAATTATATGCGGAATACAAACACACATCAGTGTGAGTGTCTAAAATGTATCTCATTCACCACTTGAGATACAAAGCGGTTATTAATAATTAATTACGTTCTAGGTCCCCTAAGAGTTTTTCTTGAGTATTTGCTTTTATTCCTGACTAATATACTATATATTTTTTATTAGCACAATCTACAGACGGGTAGTCCTTATTCCAATACACTTATGACGAAAATCGAAAACATCGTTAACATCACCGAGCTCAGTCCTGTTTCAATAATCCCAAACTAGCTCTCAAACCGTCCAACTGAGTGAAACACGTCATTAATTACTAACCGACTATGAAGGCACTATAACGGAGTGAGCAGGCGACGTAATAACTAATTCAGTCCCAAACTTGGGCCCAGAATACGTCCGATTGAGGTTGAATTTAGAAACGGTGGTCGGTATATCAGGTGGAACTGCATATAGGAACTTCCTGCAACTTTTACCAGGTTGTCGGTCTATTCTTAAAGCCAGAACAACATTACAGTGCAATTCGGGTATGAATTGCACTGTATTCAAATATAAAGAGTTCTTTTTACAGTTAATTTCTTTTGACTTACATAGATTGCATATGAATTGCTGGGAATTCATTGTTTTGAATCTCGATATCCGGTTCTAAATTGCTTTGTAATATTGATCTCTCATTATACCGAATAGAGCAGCTGCTTGGTTGAAACCGTAGTTTTCCTTTGGAACTGTTGAATTTTGTATTTTACAGCAAAAAGTATTCAGAGCATTAGTTTCAATCTTTTTATCACCTATGTGTTTGAATAATTTCAGTCATCAGATTTTCGTTAGTATGCTGAATTTTGCGCATATTTCCTACTTCTTTATGCTAATATTAGTAATTATGGGATTTGATGATGAAAAGCGTGTATGAAATTAATGACAGTACCACGAAAAGGGGACGAATGACCGAAGCACGCAATAAAGGTATTTCACATTCAAAAATAACATATTGCACCACATTACATCACAACACAAATTAAACCTTCATATCGTCACGTCTCTGCACAACCACATTTATTTCATGGAGTATCACATTAAACTGCCTGTGCCAGTGCAAATGCCAGGCGTCTAAACAAGCAGAGACACCAAAACAATATTTGAAAAATTTCAACATGTAACCTTACTAAAGTAGCATAAAATGGAAAATGCAATCGTCCGGATAGTAGGTAACATCAAAGTTTAAAACTATAAACCACATTCTTTGACTTGTCAAAACGAATCAAATGAGCTCAAACCCAAAAGTTTATATTGTAACCATAGAGGTCCACATACATGGAACAAATCCACATCTTGGCTCTATTAGATCAGCACTACAGTTTCTTATTCTGGATTGTCATCCGATTTTAATATAGTTTGGATGGTTAAGTTAAAAAAGTGTGTAATAAACTCATAACACCAAATACATTTGACTCGATTTGACGTTTATCTGTCAAATGGATCGCATTTCCTGTAAACGACTCGATTACGCTGTGCGAAACGTACGAACATGTCGTGTCGTTCCGATTTACGATACACGACACGCGTCGTTTCATAATGACTGTTACAAATGTGTCTATACCTTTATTTCAGCTACGTGAGGGAGATTATGTGTCAGGTTATTGCTGTTGCTGAAAGATTTAAAAGTTATTGTCCCGCTGAGTCGATATCGTGACACTTACAATAATTGTCTTCTTTTGTATATTATTTCGATGGGACGTCACAGGTTAACATATGAACCATTTCACGATAACGACTAAGAAAGTTGATTTCCCAACTACAACTACTAGATTGTACACAAAACAACTCATAGACCTACCAGAAAGCGTCAAAATTATTCAATTGTTAATGATCTCTACTGAATATTGGAACTCTGTCTGAATCTGACTACCCTTTAAATTACTTAATTATGTAAAGGACTATGTACTATTTTATTGCGTTGATAACAAAAATGATAGCCCTAATCAATAATACCGCATATCATTTTGGTTTCATAAATCCACAAACTAGTAATATTTCAAGAATATTAGCCAAAACAAGATTATTAAACATCGCATCTTGGTCAAAAATTAAAATAATACATTACTGTAGATCAAATTGATTCTGGGTTAAAATTAATCCCAAAAAGGCAACTCTTTTAATTACTTACTTTCAATGTTAAGCTTTGCCCAGCCTTTAAATATAATTTAAAAAGAAGTAGCTAAAACCAGAGCTATTCATCAGCCTGCATCCTGCGGCTTCCTGCAATCTTTACTACTAGATCGCCTGTCCACCATGTTTGATTTCCAATTTTTAATCAAACACGACCATATAAGCCCTAAATCTGCGTGTAGTAAATATATGTTTATTTTACGGCCTAACTTCGCAACAACTACGGGACTGGCGTCATTCCAAATTATTCCTCACATGCACCGTCACTTTAATAAAACGAAAACATACGGGTGGACAAAGATTTCAGAGAAACATAAGAAGTGAAGTAAAACTGAAAATTTGCATTCAGCAGTAAAACTGAACATATTATATTTTTCATAAAAACGACTACGACAACAAATATGAAATTTTATGTTTCAGAAAAATGTTTAAAGTTAACCTAAATATTCCTGTTTTCTTCGTAGGACATTTTATTTTTCACTAAAGTGAACTATTTATGAGTATACTCATAATGGGAATTACTACCTACTGGTACAAAAATAAATTAGCACCAAACAGGGTAAAACATAAATAAAATAAAATAAAACTTGCATTTAAGTAAACCTTAAATATCATAAATATTTTATTATAGGCGACGGAGACTTATTTTTATATTAAAATATAAGTCAAACTGCATTTATAGTATTTTAATAGCAATATGTAGCTTGTCTTTGCTGGAAATCGAAAAGATACAACAAAATATCGTTTTATGATAACTAGCTTAAACACAGTTTAATTTTTGATTAAGTTAGTTTTTAGCTCTAGTTTATTTTAATTGTTTAAATAAATTTCAGTTATATTCCCTTACAAATACAATATTTGTAATGTCTACCATCTATTATTTATAATGAAGCTTTAGTATTGGTTCTTTTTCTACCTGAATCAATGTAATAAGCCAGCAAAGTTTGGTTAACTTTTAATGGCCTGAATCATTTGGTGATTTTTTAAAATCAGTATATTATAGCAAAAGAACTTCCTATCAGTTCACTTTTCCTAATTAACAGGTAACAGAAAACATTATGAAAAAAAGAGAAATGTTGGTAAAAGATTCCGAGAGCACCAAATCCACTAGGAACTCTCGAGGACGCGAAGTTTATTAATTACATCAGTCTCGGCACCACTAATTAATCTTCCTCGGATCACATCTTAAGGCTTTACATTTAAGCGAAATTACGTAACAACAATACGTCTGTGATGGAGCAACGCGTGATTTTAGGACGCTATTACAATTAAATTGTATAAAATAATTATAACGCATTGAGTTTTTTACGGTTAAGATCCCAATAAAATAATGTATTCACTTTTAAGTAAATACACTTCATTTAATAATCCAAATGAACAAAAAGTAGTTTTTTTTCTTATGTTATAAAGTAGGCAATATTTACAGAATATTTTTATTAAAATAAAATGGGCTGTGTCCCACAAAGATTTTTTGATCTGAGCGTCAATATTAATTTTCTGTTCATAAATTATTTTCAGGACACTGGATTAATAAAAAAAACTATTTTCCAACCTGACAAGATACTATATTAACTTCTGGCCTACCTACCTAATAAAATAAAATAAATAAATCATTCTTGTCAAAAGTGTCGCAATATGTGTCATGCAAATAAATTATTATTATTTTTTAAAATTCAGCAAATATCATAACGTTAAATAAGAATTTTTGTTGTACTAAAAAAGATCGTATGATGTACAGTAAAGTAAAGACTACCTACATGAAAATTACTTCATTTTTACTAAAATTAGAGCATGAGAACATTGGTCAAAGAGAATAAAAACACAGATTTCAAATTAGGAAATGATCTCAGTGAGATTAATTTTCTAAAAAGGTTCTTCGGGATAAGGAAATCCTTAAATGAATTAGTAGCTTTGTTATATTGCTTATTTCGGCTGCGGATTTATCTGCGTAGAAATGTTTATGTATTCAGAATTTATATGAAATAGGTATAAAATTGTTAACGCATTACAGCAGGAGTATCATAAAGTTAGGATAAATGACTGAAAGTTGCAAGTACTTTCGTAAAGAAGCACTTCGAGACCGGAATTTTCTACAAAGCGTAAAAGGCTATTATGCATACAAAAAGGTAATGCTAACAAGGAATGATCGGTTATTATACTTAAATGTGACAATAAATAAAAAGTCAAGTCCATCATTTCCCTGAGAATTAAATAAGCAAGCTAAGTTGACTCATATCTGACCGGCTAAATTCCCAAAATCGCAAAGTGTGGAAAAACACAAAAGGAATTGAACAGAAAGGAGGCACGTAATTTTGGTATTGTGCAATCGAAATTCGTTTCTAAACTAATCGAGGTAAGGTTGAATGTGGCGATGTTCAGTGGGCAGGAAGTTTCCGTAATATGGATGGGAGTTAATGGCGTGGTGCCAACCGTGAGCAGGCTCGAGTCAAGCCCAGGGCCCTGCACTAATGAAAAATAAACTTCATAGCACACGAAGTCATAAGAAAGAACTGCTTTTGTTTTATGATTTTATCTGTTTGTAGAGAGTTGAAAATTGTTAGCTTAATAGACTTGTGTTATAAAGTAAGAAGGAAAAAGATGTACGAGAAAAAAGTAATTATTCAATCAAGAAAAAGCACTGTTTACCTACGTCATTAACTTAACCATTTAAATCAGGTCAAGGAGTGCAATCAGTTGAAACTACTAAATCCTATTTAACCGTAGATTTAATTCCAATCAGTACAAATCCATCATTATTTAACTTTAAATGTTACTTCATCAAGTTTAAGTCCAACACGAGTATGCAAACGAGTTCAAATTGCGCAAATCGTGAAAGTATGAATTAAACCACACACTGACTTGACTGAATACCAAACAATGAACTGAACAGTTTCTTTGGCAAGATTTCTTCTTTAAACGACGAATGCCTAATTCGCAAGTGTTGTAGTTTGTTGTTATAGGCGAGTGCCCCGCGCCCGAATACGGCCCTGAGCCAACAATGGCGAGGGCCTGCACGAAATTATGCTTTCATTATGCAACAGATACTGTATAAAACTTACAATTAAACGGAGTAACGTCACAGTTATATTCGTACTGTCAGGACGTGCTCATTCGCAATTAAACGTGAAAAGTTTAGTGGAGTGCAATAAATTAATGCGAAGTCTGTTTTTTGTTACCGTACTGCAGTGGTAACATTAAAAACGAATGATTAAGGAACCCCCATCGAGGTCGTGGAAGCATCCAATCAGTGTTGACGAAGCACTTGCGCAGCAGCATTTACTTAACACTCATTGGACACTGCCACGACGTCGACGCTCGTAAGACGCTAGTGTGGGGAAAGTCTAATCAATCTTTTTTATAATCATAACTTTTGTGCCTTTTAAAAAAAATATGGGTAGTGTAAAAGATACCTAAACCATCGCGGAACTACAAATTTAACCTATCGTCCGTTGGTAAAATAGATAAAAATTGAATAACAATGTACGTGCGGTAACCGTTTACTGATTGGGAGTTGAAGAATTAAATTGATTTATGAACTATTAAACACTTTATGCAATTAAGCCATCCCGACCAGCCTTGGCAGCCTGAGAGGACCCCAAAGGTCATGTTACGCAAAAGGTTGAATAAAATAACTACCTCGTAAATTCCTAACAAGATTATAACTGTTTTGGATTGGGACAAAGCGTGTTGTGGTGGATGTGATTGGTCATTGGGCGAATAACTTATCAGGTTAAAGGACTGTTTAAAAAATTCAATTCAGTGGCAGTGAAATATGGCGTAGGTGATGTTTGACTCGCGCTGTCTTTGCTACCAAAAATTAATTCTGTTAAGAAACCGATCAGTACCTACAGATTTCTTGCTACACCAAAATGTATAAAAGATATTGAAGCATTTACAATTGCAGTTGTTTCAATAGTTTAACTTCAATGGTCCGCATTAAAACTTGGTGACAAGTGTGACAACGAGTTTCTGCGCTGCCCCCGATGCAATTTCGCAGATGCGACTGAACTTACAGGCTGTGCACATTTATTAAAATCTAAATGAGTTACAATAAATTATCGCTGACAAATATTTCATTAGAAGATATTGCTAGAGACGCAAGTAGTTGTTTTCGGCCACCAGAATCAATCCTTGAGGGGTTTTGATTATTTGGCGTAATTGAAGTGTTACTTCATTGTATTTCATCGCTTCAACTTTATGTAGAAACTTGACTCGAAATAGGACTTACAGGCAATTTAGTTAAAAATAATATAAACTTTAAGCAATTAGGGGCCATAAATTTCTAACACGTGAATGAATACAGTTATGATAAAATGACTTAGGCCCTCAATCCAGACATTTGCAAAAAGTAGCATCTCTAGCCTCAATCGCAGAAAGTACTACTATCTCTGGGTTAATTTCTAAAATATTATAATAATTTCCCAAATCTATAGAATATATCATTAGAAAGTTTATGACGGTATGTTTAAAGCACTCAATTCACTTAAATAAGAAATAAGTAATCATATATACTTACCCACATAATAACTACATAGTACTAATACCACAATATTAGCTTTACAATATCCCACCTTTCGCCGCGAAAGCTTTATTTAAATCCAACTTACCTTGCTGCAACATAACAAACAGCTTATTTTTAATGCATAGCAATATTAATAAGCCTCTGCTAATATTATCCTAGCTTATGTAATTTTCGATGTTGCGTGGCTCGACATAGGCAGCGGTTTTATATTTGTTTCATGTAACCAGTAAATAAACGAATAATAACTGTTTACTCGTAAGAGTAGTAGGGTAGAGTAGTTTCTTCAATGGTCAATCCACCTTAAATGTACTGTTGGTGTACCTTGTGAAATAAATAAATGTCGTAGATAAACCATCTAATGTCCTGGCTATTTTGCTTAGATGAAGGATGACCAAAACCAAGATTGATTAGTGTTAGTATTTAACGTCAAAGTCATGGCAATGAACACCGAGTGCAAAGTTGCGCTCGCTTTAGGTATATTTTTTATTAAAGACTACATAAACGAAATTGCGGGCCACTGCTAATTCATATGTGAAATGATATATTTAATAGGCGTCTGAACGTTTTACCTAAATTTCAAAATCCTACCATATAAGCTATTTTTATGTGCAAATGATTATGTACTTTTAGAGAAATAACGAGTCTATATTTATATGCACAAACACTAAAGCTAAGAGGCCAGTTTCATTTCATAGCAGCATTATGTATGTATGTATTCCCCATTACCTTTAAGCGAAGGTTCGAGTAATTAGGTAGGGTATACCGAGGCCATTTACGAGGTATTTCACTAACGGACCACTAGCTGCGAGCTCCATCTTCTAAAAGCCTACTACAAAAGTACGTATAAACCTACAAAATTAAATTTACCATCTCTTTGTGTCAATTCTTTGAAAAAATTTGACCAACTCAAATTGTCCGTGTAAAAACCCGACCGTTTTCAATAGTTCTTAATTGTCGAAGGTCTGATACAAGTAATTGTTATTATAATTTGATACGTCCGAGCGAACGAAACACTTTCGTAGTAGGCCTCCTGATACTGAAAATGTACTGAGAATTACTTACTGCCGAAACTTTATGCAAAACGGTTTTAGTTTTAGTAGGAGCCAGCAGCGATATTCTTGGAACTGATGAAAGTGTGGCTTGCTAGTTGCAAACAAATGAAACTACTGAGCGAATGAGTCAGTCATTTTACAAATAAATTGTTATGTATGTAGAAACTAGTCAGAGTAAACCTTTAGTAATAAGAAACGAACTGGTAGTTGCAAAGTGCTTCATGTTTTTAAAAAAATTATGACTTTTGATGGCTTTTATTTTTACCTAGGTACTTATGATATTTTTACATGGCCTAACTGCTTTAGTCATATTTTTTCATAGGGGTACACTTCATAAGTATAAAAAACTTAATTCTGATTATGGTTATCACAAAGTTCAAAATACTGAATTTTAATATTCCGAATTTTTAACACTCCCGAAATTGTAGATGCCTTTTTGTCATAGGTCCGATTTTTAAAATTTCGATATCACATTTGTCTTATAGTTCATAAAACCAAATTTCAAAATAGCGGATGTCAATACATCGAGTTATTTAAAATGCCGACTTAAGAACTATCCGACGTATTAGTAATACGAATTCCGATTAAATAAAATGTCAAATAGTTCAAATTCCGAAAATTATTACTGTCAGAATCATCTTTTGGCATTTAAAATACAACTATTGAGTGAAAATTAGAATCTAGCACTCGCCGGCCGGTCCTGCGGTACGCTCACTACGCTCGCAATATATTAGTTAGTAAAACTTCCTACCAGGCAGGCAGGCATGCAGCATGCAAGCAGGCATGCACCATGCTAGCAAGCATGCAGGAAGCAATCAGGCATGCAGTAGACAAGCAGCAGGGCAGGAAAAGCATGCAAGACGCAGTCAGGCATGCAGCATGCAAGTAGGCAAGCAAGGATGCCGCATGCAAGCAACCATATAGCTTGCAAAAATGCAATTGTGATCCCTCTTTACGGCGCTGCGGGAAGTGCAGCCTCTCCGCCCTCTGTAACAATGCGCAGGCACCCATGTGAGCTGAAGCGGCTGAGGTTGGTCGCCGAAGGCCAATGGCCGAGACGACCAAAAAGTCGAAGCGCTGTAGCGCTGAAGCGCAAGCACAAGGCTGAAGAGGCTGCACTTCATCCTCGCCTCCGGCTTTTGAATTACATTCTAGTGTTGTGCAGACAAGTATCACGGCGAGTAAGTTCGGAAGAAATTGGAAATCGGAATATCCAAATACAGAATAAAATATTTCGGAATATTTGGGAGTTCTTTAATCATAGGCCTTGATTTTTAAGTCAGAATATAATTGCCAAGTATCTAATACCCCGCTTCTAACTATTCAGTCCGTATAAATAACTTTTTGTTCCTTATAAAATCTAGAGTCATTATTTACTCATGAAAAGGAAATTTGTCGTAACAATATTATGATTGATAGTCGTGTTTGTTTTACTTAGGTTTTTATTATTTAATAAGGTTTTATACGTAATTTATCTTCATTCCCCGTCACATTGTTTACCATTTGTTCTGTTATAATACTTAGTACTTGCTAAATGAATATCTATTTAGTAGACACTTATGTACTATCGCGGGCTCCGACGCCTTACCGCTTTGTAGTAATATTCCTGTGTAAGCGCCTCGTGCCGGACACGCCCCAATCCGCCCTGATTGGTTATGTATTTTACTACGTTTTACTACAGCCAATTAGATACATAGAACCTTGCTTGCTTGTGCCTAAACACCTATTGTCTTGATTGAACCCGAAACATAAATGAACGTAGGGTGTAGCTTGAAGTGAGTGGCAATGAGGTGCTTGCAAGCGATTTTAGCTTTAAGACTGGTCAGGCATCGGAGCTTGCGATAGTACATAATGTATAATAAAAGTAGAATGTATGTGACTGACTTGGTAACTTCTCAAGGGAATACTTAAATATTAAAATAGTAATCCCAAAAGCCGGTCAAGTACGTGTTGGGTCACGTGCAATGTAGGGTTCCGTAACTACCCGTCACAATTTGTTCATAATTTTCTAAAACTTTTCCAAGAACATTTTATTTATGGTCGTTAACTTATAAAGCCTACCCGGGTATAGTTATCCTTTTAACTTGGTTATAGGTTGACTGGCAATTCGAGCTATTTTCTGTAAAGCTGTTTTCACTATCTTTTCCTCTCTCTCAATTTCCTCTCCCTCTGTCTTCGTTTTAAGAGTCATTATTGTGCATTATTGCAAAAATGTAGCTAAAATGGCAGTAGGCCGGCCAAATCTGTCGATTAAATGCCATAGTGGAGTAAACGAGTTCTCAAGTGCATACCACGCTTTGGCAAACGTAGTGTAGGATGCCCTCATCTCGGTGTTCCGACAGCCTTAGGACTTCAGGCTGGCAGTGGCTGAATGAAAAAAGCGGCGCTCTTTACTTTAGCTTACGCCTAGTAGTGGACTGCAATAGGCTGACAGGATGATGATGATTATATTTGCGTTTAGATATATAACACAATGCAATGATGCGTCAACGATAGTACAGAGTACGGAGTACGGTCTAATTGGCGGTGACTACCAGTACAGATATTTTCTTACTTAATTACACCAAAATATTTGTTACCAAATGGTTTGTGAACAAAATATTTTTGATCTGATTTGAGAGTACTAAGTAACTGCGAGTTTTCTATGTTGTCATTTTCTCAATGAAACATTTATAAAGTAAAGAGTACTTCGATTAAACGCTATATAAATCAACAAGGAAAAAACCTATTAACATTATAAATAGAGCTGCGCAGTGGGTAAAAACAAGTGCGTTGACTAAAACAAAACCGCCCCAGCCGTGACCTTGGGCCGAAGGTCCGATGCCAACCGCTGGGTCACAGTAAAAGAAGATACAGCAGGCTGAATAATTTCTGATGGCAAAAAAATGCAAAATTGCACATCTCATAAATTATACATAAGAAGCCTTTTCCATTATTCTTTTTTTTATTCGGATATTTTGATGTGTCTGAATTGAAATTTGACGTTATTCCTTATAAGAGCTGATAAGTATTGTGGAGGTGGTCTAATGTGATGTGATATTAACTAATTTGGCTTCAGAGTGCATCATTAAAATAGGAATTCGAATTTATCGTACGTCACAGTCAAATAAAGCTATCTAGCATCCTTGAGATACTTATCTAAGTATCTCAAGTTAGATTATTTTGATTTCAATATGATAATACATACACAAACCCGAGACGCGGCTGTCTCATAAAATGTAGTTTGCAATGCATGACCCTTATACTACAATTACACCTACTTAACTTGGGATTAAAAGTTTATGGATCCATAGTTCCATATTTTTACTTGCTAAAGATTACTGATGTGATTACATGAAAAAGGTACAGAATGTGTACAATTTCTAAAATCATGTAAATGCATTGCAAATGCATTGGGTGGCAGTATGCGGGAGTGAACCAACTAAATACATTTCTATAACGGCGAGGTTCTGGTCCCGCATAACTCTGCGATAGAAAGCACGTTTCGTAACTTCCCAAATGTTAGGTAAAAAACCTTGAGGTTACAGGGAGTTTCAATTGTTTCCCCTCACTGAAATCCGCGGCACATTTTTGTGGTTTCGTGAACTTTGTTTTTTCGAAGATTTAAGAAATTAAGAAACGATAAACTCTTAATCATATAATTATTTTTATAACGGTAAACACGTTTTATATTGCATTATAAAGAAATTATGCTTCATTGTATCAATTGTCGTAATTTCTATACATCGAGATCTATTGATCTCATTGATAAAACGACGTTTACAATGGCCATCAATGTTAGGAAGTTGCGGGGATTCGTGTTGTTTATTAAAATTTCCTAGGTGCACGTGAATCCGATATGAAACAAAAAACCGGCTAAGTGCGAGTCGCACGAAGGGTTCCGTGCCATTGTCTATAAAAACGGCAAAAAAATCATAAATAATAAATAAATAAATAATAAATATTGGACAACATCACATACATTGCTCTGATCCTATGGTAAGTAGCGAAAGCACTTGTGTTATAGAAATCAGAAACAACGACGGTACCACAACACCCAGACCCGAGCCAATATAGAAAAGTTCGTTTTCTACATTGACCCGACCGGGGATCGAACCCGGAACCTCAGAGATGGCGGCGCCATTTATAGTCCGGCGTGCTTGCCTCTCGGCTACGGAGGTCGTCATGTTTGTTGTATGGGAGCCCCCGTAAATATTTATTTATTGTATATTGTTTTTTAGTTGATAAAGCGGCTAAAGAAATACATCATCTGTGAAAATTTCAACTCTCTAACTATAACGGCTTATGAGATACAGCCTGGTGACAGGCGGATAGACAGACAGACAGACAGCGGAGCCTTAGTAATAGGGTCCCGTTTTACCCTTTGGGTACGGACCCTAAAAACAAGTCGTAGAGTTCAATGTATAATATGTTTGTAACGCGTATCGGAGCGTAGCGAGTCTTACTTGTTCAGTGGCTTGTATTATGTAAAAGGAACATATATTAAAGTCCTTATTTTAATAATTAAAAGTCTTTCATTCTTTTTCCACAACACTTTTTTGACCTTGTAAAATGATTATGAGCTTATAAAATATTCACATATATAGACTACAATCCTTGTTGTGACAGTCTAATTCTGTTCGAGCATGAAACGTTAAAATGTGCCTATTTTAGTTCAAAGCAATTAGCGAAGCGACCCGAAATCTGTGTTTCGAACATGGGATTAAAAACGAGTGGTAATTTATGCAAACTTACTATATAGGATAAGCCGGACAACAGTTTTACTACGCGAATATTCGGCTATTTGTGTTGCTCTTGCAATCGAATTTAAATTTGCTTGTCAATTTTTGGGCCAATATGCAATCGATTTGACGATAAAACTACCATGTAAGCTTCAATGTAACACATTATAAGTTAAAACGATATTATAGTGCTAAACAGCGAAAATAAACGGAACATTTTGTTTATCAAATTAAAATGATTTCGATAAAATATATGTAAGTATTTGATGATGATCTATTTTATCTACCTATTTAAACTACCTGTGTTTATTGTCGATCGCAGTAAGATTGAATTAAACTGCATCTGTATTAATTTTCCTCTACAGCAAAGAATACGTAGTGCTTAGGTATGTCTAACCTTAAAGTATTATTTTTCAATAGTGTTTCTTGCTTTTTTGGTCGTTATAATAATTAATTTTAAGACATAATAGCACAAAAAGTTTGCTGCCACAATTTATCTGGAATAAGACACTAAAATCCATTTTAATTAAATTTGAAATTTAATTTGATATTTCTTAAATATGTTGATTGTGGAAACTTATCTTACTTTTTGTGCCACTTTATTGTGACAAATATGTGTCTTTGTTGAACTACTTGTTTCCCTAATATTACTAAAATGAAAAAATCCTACGTACTTTAGAATAGTTTGTTACGAGATTGCTACCATGTACCTTATTTTTGAGTTTTATTCTAATGTTAGTGATCATGAAAGTTTAAAACAATAAATCCTACGTACTTATTTTATATATTTTATTTTTTAAAAGACACAAAACAGGATACAGTCATTATAAATACATTTTACATGTGATATAACTTAAGTGCTAAACTGTAGCCCAAAACATGCGTCTATAGCTAGATTTTCATAATAATTGATACGAAATTAACAAAAAAGAGAAGAGTTCCACAAAAAAGAAATTATACAAAAAACAAACAAAAAGAGAGATCTATGACAGTATATGATATTTTACAAGCTACAATAAGATCAAATTAATCTACTAATTAAATTAATATAGTACGTTTTGTAAATCCAAGAATTGTCCTATTTTAGAGAAACTAGAAATTTACTTTGACCCTTCTGCGCCTACCGATTTATTCTATAACAGTACTTACACGTATGTCGGCGTACACGTGTAGTCCTAACCGTGACCTATGACATGAGTTATGACATTTCCCAGTTTCGTTTTGGAATGCGATAGATTCTTTTGATCAAAATAAATGTTCAATATCTTAAAGTCGAATGCAAGACAGGTGTGCGATGTGATGTGAAGCGAACGAATCGAAGTATTGATACTCGCTTTGTAGATCTAGTGTTTTTTTTACTGTTCCGACTGAATTACTCATTAAGTGTACAATCTTACAAAATATGACTAACTATACTATAATCATGATTTAGTAAAAATTTCGTAGCATCCATTTAAGTACTAATACTTCAAATTGTAGTTGATTTATATAATAGATTGTAATTTTATGCTTGCAGACCATCTCAAATCAAGATTTTAATTGCATCGTTTTATTAAAAATAATCAAGACTATTTTTACTTTCATTCAGACTTGCAACCCTTTAGCTTTTAATACAACCTCTACCATCAATTAAGCAAACTGATCCACAAATAATCAGCTGTATATGAGATATCTATGGATATACTTTTCGGCACGTGTACAACCTCAGTGGAGGCCTGAAGCGATGCCACTTTGATTACGGGATATTTTTTAGAATATGTATAGTATATTCTTGCATTTTTACTAATTATAAATGTGTAAGTTTGGATGTCTGTGACTCAATTACACTTTCAACAACTGAACGAAATTAGCTCAAATTAAATACTTAAATAATAGTAACAATTCTTTAATCAATTTTTGGGTGCACGTGATTTAATTTTTATTCTTTTTTGACCTGTTTGTGAAATCTACGCTGACAAATCGGGGCTAGCTAGTATTCTATAGATAGATAGAAATAAACTATTTATTGCAGGAGCTATTTTTGTTCCTAGACACTTCAAGTGTTACTTCTTTAAATATTTTAAATTAAACTTAAAGAGTAGTTTGTTACGGGATTGCTACCATGTACCTTACCGTGATCATGGCGCTTGCAACAGTGCCGAAATATCGGGAACTCAAAAATAAGGTACATGGTAGCAATCCCGTAACAAACTATTCTAATGTTAGTGACCATGAAAGTTTAAAACAATATAAACTTAAAGAGGCTTTAAATTCGCTTTTCAAAATAGCCTCATCATTGTTTGCGGTATCGCTCAATAATTCTAAGCAGTAGCCGGCAGTAGCCGCCGAAACCGCCTTCAAACTTTGTCGGAACTTCCTTCGGACGCCATAACTAAATTACCCGCCCATAAACAAACTGGTTACAATAGAATGCGATTACTATACGCCATGTTGGGTAACATTAGCCTGCACTTGGTTACATTCAGGTAACATGATCACGTGACCTAAAAGCCTCAGCAGTAATCAGGTCATCCATGGGTAAAGGCTTTTGATAATTTAAGACCATATAGGTAGTAATAGACGTCTTCAACGAGGAGCTATCGCGTGTGAATTTGGCGCTAGAGAGCTTAAGATATAGAATTAATGGAGAGACGCGATTGTGTAGACAACATACTCCTACATAAAGCACTCGTAGTTAAAACAAATACAGCTGAATATATTGGTATTATTAATAATCAGCTCACAATCCAATGTTTCTAGAATTTGCATTTATTCAAAGCACTTTGTGGCAATGTAATTACACTTCCGAAGTTCTAAAATTATAAAATATTAAATACGTTGTTCAGAGTCTCGTGCATGTGTTATATTCACACTCGTCTAGAGGGAGTTTGCAGAAAAAAGGTACTTTTCGTGTTTAATAAATCGTTGAGTATTTTTTCCATAGTACTGAGAAATCTTCTGCAAAGTTACGCTTCGTTGCTTTAAAGATGCATTAAAATATTTCTGCAAGTTTCGGTGCGCAGGGTTCCGTCCGACAGATATCAGATTTAAGTTTATCTTTTGGACAGATCCAAAAGTTTCCAATGCTTCACTCAATCTTTATTTAATATTTTAATTTGTTTTTCTCTCTTTTTTTAAACAAAAATAGAAATGCTTGCGAATGGCCTTTGCTTATGATAGCATTTTAAAAGTACAAGTTTTGATGTTCCTTTCTTGTTGTGTTAGAAATTAGACAGGCTAGTTAGGTAAAGTAAGTATGAGTAAGTACGAGCTTACTTAACTTCCAAGTGGAATTATTGCTAGAACAGCTAGATTATGCATTACGGCTAAGCACGGTATCAATTCAATTATAGAGAGCCATTCCTTATTAACTTATTATTAACCTTTAATTCAATTTTTCTTCTATAATGTTCCATTATAGTTGACGCGATTACTGAAGAAATAATTCCATCGTTAAACTTTAACTGCCTCAATTATAGTGTCGCATTAAAATACCTACGTAGCTCGAGGAAAACCTTGTTAATATTATTGATATTCTACCAGTTGAACTGTTGGCAACTTATTAATGGAAGCAAATTATATAAAAACCTACTCACGATTTTATCTCACATACTAGCTGACCTGGTGAACTTCGTACCGCCTCAGAATTAAATAATGTGTGAAATCCCGATTTGACCGGCAAGAACAGTTTGTAGGTACGGGATAAGAAAAAAAATCCTTGCAATTTTTCCATGTATTTTTTATTTTATTTTTAAACTTTCCCTGGACTTTCACGAATATTTCAAGACCAAAATTAGCCAAATTGGTCCAGACGTTCTCGATTTTTAGCGAGACAAAAGAACAGAAATTATTTTTCCCGTCCGCCCGTCCGTCCGTCTGTCTGTCTGTCTATCTGTCTGTCTGATAGTTGAAATTGTCACAGATGATGTATTTATATTGCCGCTATAACAACAAGTACTAAAAAATAGAATAAACTATTTAAGGGGGCTCCCATACAATAAACGTGATTTTTGCCGTTTTTTTAGTGTTACGGAATGGTTGGAATGGTCCGACTCGCACTTGGCCCGTTTTTATATAATAAAGGTTTAGGTTACACGCAAAAACCCTTGGCTGGGTGACGCTGCACTTCTTTCCTTTACCGCAAAAAATCTCGCGTTTGATTCCCGGCCGTATCAATTGATAAACTTTGATTATAAACATGTCTAGATAGAGTGTGGTGCTGTTATTGTCACCAAACGAACAGGCCAGATTTGAGTGAGTAACAACTATGGTTACTATGGTAACAATTATGGGTTGCTATGGTAACAAGCGCGCCACTGAGCGGGAAAAACAAACTTTAGCGCCAACAGTTGGCTTATATATTTTTTGACGTTTATGACAGTCGAACACGGAATCTAGATATCAAATATATAATCAAAATTGATAAAATAAACGCCCCGGCAAACAAAAAACGTTGTCTAGAACCTCGCAAGACAAGGACGTTATTTTGTTACCTTCGAAACATGATCATTGATGTGTTGTCTGGCACTTTTACTAATATTATAGATGTTATAATTTAGATTTTGTCACCTAATCACGGCTGGACAGAATAAGCTAAAATTCGATTGAACAGTCTTTGTGTTCCGATATAATAATTGAGGTTATATTTTATTATAAAATTACTTATTCGATTTTGAAGATAAGAATGGTTTATTTATTCCGCATTGACTTATGCGAATTTGTAGCTAAAACAATCCTATTTTCTAGCCAAATCAAACTTAAATAATATGACACTTCGCTCCACAACTACCCACTAACCCACCCCAGATAGTGAACGAGATAGTAAAAGTGCCAACACCACTAAAAACATCTATATAATTTTATGTTCACAATTGTTTGTCAACAAGATAGCGATACGATAGTGTTTACGACTGTTCACTACAAGAAAACGACAGAAATAAAATGTTTTTAAGTTAAGATGGACGCGGTAAATAAATATTTTATGATTAACTTTATGTATGTGCAGCTAACACTAACACATTGAACTTTATGTTAACATTATTAGTTTATTTAATTTATACCACATGAACATTTAACCGGGTTCAAAATCGTATATGTTAACCCAGATCATATTCAAAATGTGTGCAAAATTTCATTCAAATCCGTTCAGTAGTTTTTGCGTAAAAAGTAACAAACATCCGTACATCCATACTTAGAAACTTTCTCATGTAAGATATGATACATAATAGGGATGTTGACCTCATTCATAAATAATTCTAAGACATCATTTATTAAAACAGACACTTTATTTTAGGCCTAATAACTCAATACAATTTCATTTAAGAGGCAAACCGATTTTTGAATGCTTTAAAATCGTAAAAAAGTAAGGCAGTTGAGTTTAACGGATAGTGACGTCATAATCCGATATCGCCATACAAATTTAAAGGAAGATATCTGTTTTGACAGCTCATAAAAAGTATGTCAATTGATTGGTGGTGTCCACTAGCCTATTGTAGACAGTTTGACCAACTTTCAGAGTGTAAAGTTAGAAGATTTAAACACTCACTTCTACAATTTTCTACGTAAGCTGGCACAAATACATTTGACTAAAAAGAGTAAATAAACATTTAAACAAGAATATAAAGAAACATCTTCATACTGCGGAGACCTTCTCTAAAAATGTCGACTCCAATTATACTACATTATTTTGTATCCCGTATTAACCTCACGTAGCTAATCGTAGCATTGCTGCTACGCCGTAGCACCGTAGCTGTGACCGTAGTTTAATATGTACCAGAGAGCAAACTCCGTCGGGTAATATAAAGAGAGAAACATATATTATAATATACTTCTAGTGCGTAAATTAACTTAATTATACACTTTCGCTTGGCTTTTTTCGTTGCCTTAATACGTCTCGAAAGAAATGAAAGTAATCCTGGTGACGAATATACTTTTAAAATGAGGTCGAAATTATAAAACATAATAACACATTAGCTACAATTTATAAAGATTGTAAGTCGAGACTACGCGAACGAAGTCGCGGGCAGCAGCTAGCATGTTTAATATGTGGGGGTAACATATCGTTGGTGTGTTCTAAAAAGCTAATCAGTGCTTGCTATATAAACCAATTTGTACATTACTATTCATGCTTATCGAATACAATAAAAATACTTGCACCTCGCACTCAAGGCCTAAGCTCGCAGAGGACAAGGTCACTACCGCGTCATACAATCACACATACTTGTACCGTGTTATCGCTCAAGTGCACTTAAAAAGCGTTATTAGCACTAGTGGTTCTAATAACCACTTTATTATACCTTTAAAAACTTTATGGTTTCAAAACACCAAATATATTTATTGGAAAACATCACATACATTGCTCTGATCCTAAGGTAAGGAGCTTAAGCACTTGTGTTAAATCACCTAAGCATATACTATGTTATAGTTTTATTCATTTATGATTTGTTTTCCAAATTCAGGAGTACATTAAAGTTTCCTTTTAACGACCATCAGGTAGAGTGGTTCGCGCTCCGAACTACTAAGACAGGAGGTTGCGGGTTCGAATCCCGCAAGGGGCAAATGTTAGTGTGATGAGCATGAGCATTTGTAAATAAGTCATGGATGTTAATAAACGTATGTTTACCCGTTATCTAGTCGCCTTAATACAAGCTTTGTTAGTAGCTTAGTTTGGGCCTATATAATTGGTGTGATTATAAAAAAATATTTAGATTTTTTTTTCCTGAAAGATTGGCTGTAACACTTCGCTTCTTGCTACAACACTGGCTAACTGCCGACCTTATACGAGAATATAGAGTTCATTGTCTGTTGAAAGTTTGGTCTGCATGCGTCGGCGTCCGCAGTTTGTACTTTCAGCCAAATGGTTTAAATGAAGGTACACTTAACAATTTGTGGTAGGTACACTCGCAATGTATGCTTACAAGCATTTTCTTTATAACGATTAACTGTAGAACGTAATGTTCAACGAAACTTGCACTTTTCACGCTTTTTTAGCTTCACTTGTTAACCGATTTTGTTCACGCTCGGAATAATTTGAAACTCTTTAAGTATGTTTAACGACAATCCAATATTTTGCTACCATCGACCTGATCTAATGATTCAGTCAGGAGGCAGATTGTGGGGCTCATAAATGGTTACTAGCAAAAAACCCCTCGAGTTGGGGGTTATTTTGACTCGAATCGTAAAACTCGTGGTCGTTGGCACTTTTCTTGTATATTTTCTTATACATTAGGCTTATATTTATAAGATCTAACTAATGCTATGTAACTAATATGATCTCATCCCACTGACATTTAATGAGATTTATTCCCAGCGACTCAATTAATCTTCTTTTGTAAATTAATGTGCTCATTAATTTAAATTGCTTCTAGCCATTACGATAATACTCGACTTAATTCTATTACGATTTCTCATGATCTCAGAATATTAAATAATATCTCTTTTAAAGTTAAAATTATAAAATCAGCTAACATCTGTGTATTAAGCTGAAAAGCTTAAATTGCCGTGCGTTAGTCTCGGAAAAAAAATTGCATGGCTTAACCAATTTAGCTGATTTATATTTCATTGTGTTCATAATTGCCAGGACAAGGTTTACATGAAATTTTAAGTTTCCTAAAAAATATAAATTTGATAAAACAGAATGTACTTTTTCCGTTGGGATTCTGCTATTACTGGCATAGATGACAGCTGCCGGGGCAGCCAGTATCATATAAAATAACAAGTGAACTATTCATTACATTAGAGAATAAGGCTCAAATCTTAATGGTTGGCATCTTGGAAATCATAATATATTTAATGGCATGATCTTTATACCTGATAATTCTTTGTTTAGCGAGCCCAAATGTGGAATTGGGCACAAAATTAGATTTCGATTCGCGATCTGAATAATTGGCTTGGACAATGGAAGGCGAACAAAAGCACTGACTGTGGAGATCTGGCATTGATCAGTCAGTATACCTAAGGCTCGGAGTATTTTTAGTGTGTCTTGCTTTATGTTGACGCCATTAAGGTTCACTAAGTAACCTTTTTCTCGCAACCAAAAACAAAGCTGTAACAAAAAACTGCCTGCATAACCCTGGGCCCTAACCATGAACTGTTAAAACAATCACAAATCTGTCAAACATTATCATTTCTGTCAAATTTTGTATGAAATGACGTACCAAAATTGACAGATTTGACAACTTTGAGATTGTTTTAAGAGTTCATGGTTATGGCCCTGGGCCCTAACCATGAACTGTTAAAACAATCACAAATCTGTCAAACATTATCATTTCTGTCAAATTTTGTATGAAATGACGTACCAAAATTGACATTTGACAACTTTTAGATTGTTTTAAGGGTTCATGGTTATGGCCCTGATTTGTTTTACTCGTATACACTGATCTCGTACAAAATTAGTACGAAATAAATTATAAATAAGTGTGTACCTGACAAACTTTTTAAGTCTAGAAAAGTTTCAATCCCTAGCTCAAAAAATGCTCATGCTCATCATGCAAACATTCGCCTTTTACATTTACTAATTTTACTGTTATTACGGACCCACATTTATGCTACAAAACCAATCCCCTTTCTTTCATGAATACTTATAACATCTGCGTAAAAAGTATCTTCAGAGAATCGAATCTTCCAAGCTCTTTTTAACCCTCAAAACGACTTTAATTTTCTTTACTTGCCGCTTAGAGACCCAGCGGTAGTGTTGCAGTGTATCTGCTTTTGTAATTTACGGGGAGCGGGAGACACGTCCCGATTTAAACACGATTGGGACGCCAAATTTGCGTAAATTGGCATAAAAGTCTTCGCCGCTCTATCGTAAAGACTTTTAAAGTTAAGGCGGGTTGGGTTTCTAAATCGTGTAAAATAAAATCGCTATCGCGTTTGTCTGTTTGTACGCTTAGTTTTTGGGGTTTTGTAAGCAACACGGAACTCTAATAGTTTTGCAATGTCCGTCCGTCTATCTATTTGTTTGTTTGCAAGCTAGCTCAGAGACTTCTAGTGCAAGAAAGCTTTAATTTCACATGGATAAAAGTGGTAAAATATAGACTAAAACGATTTTTTGGTACCTCCTGTACAAGTATATATGGTAGGTTTTCTTTCTCGTCTCGTCACTTGGCCGGTTTTTAAACTACGCAACAAATTCTGATCAAATTCTTGAAATGCATTGTATATTTAAATACCATGTGCCCATGTGGAACTGGATAAATTATAAAAATCTTTCTGGTTTTTTATCATTTTCCGTATATTTAGAAACTGTACTTGACAGCACTTACAGTAATTCGCATAACTGTCGGCCGCACTCGGCGGTGCACACTCCAACACGGCCAATATTGATAGCCCGTCATATCTGCCCCCTCAGCCCGCCTAACAGCCAGGACGTGACTCGCCAAAGGCAGCCCGACCTCTGAAAGAACCTAATGTGATTATAATGCCTATAATGTGCCTATAGAAAAAGACCTAATGCTCTCGTGGAAGGGTCATTGCAAGCTTATAAAGTTTGTCAGACGCAAAATTGTGTCATCTGTGTAATTTTGTAGTATTGCAACAATTTTTTTTTACTAATAAAATATAAGTTAGCATCAATCTGTGTAAAAAATAAGAAACTGAACGGAACAAACCCATAAATGTATAAATAAACAATTTTAATCGCCTGTACATATATATATTTTTTAATTAAATTGAATTTATTTCCAGAAAATTTATATATATTTTTGGTTAATAGTATCTTAAAGCCTATGTTAGGTTTGTGTAGACACTAATATTTGGTCTCTAAACAAAATGAAATTAATGCATCCAGTTTTACGCATACCTACATGTTCTATTGATATTGTACATAGAAGTTACACAGCGAAATATTGGACTTATAATATTTTTCGTACAACTAGGGTACTTCCTAGGTACTCAATGCAGTACTTTTGTAAGGAATGATTCGACATAATTGATCAATGGACTAATCTTTAGTCAACAGGCATGGTGCTTACTTACAGTTCACTTTCAGACTGTCTACAAAATACTCACTAGTTCAGACTTTTGGCAATGGGGCAAAGAGCGTAGACGTAGCCTCTGCAATAACAACATTGCGTTTCTAAAGGTCTGTCATGAAAGGACTGACTGAAGAGTCGAGACAGGACGATGTGATACGAGTATAACATGACAGGAAACAGAAACATCTCCGCTTGATTTAAATTTGAATTTAGGGTGAGAGACAGAGCCAAGTGATACGTCTCCCAACTCTCCCTACAATGACGTGACTTCTCGCGATTGCTTCCTTTAAATACACAATCAACAATGCATGTGTACTCACCAGTAGAGTCTTTATGCTAAGCATAGCTATTACACGGAGAGCGAACTAAAATGTAAGCGAAAACCAGGACCATGTGACGAGATATAAGGCTTTGCCACAATTGCGCTTCCTTTGTCAAGGGCAAAAGTTGTTTCAAGAAAATTTGTGGAGAAATAGGCGCTTACATAATACATACAGGTATATCACGTTACATCACGGTCGGTAGTATAATCTCGTACGTTATTGTCTTGGCGTGAAGATTAATGCTCGCCCATCGATTCGATTTCGCGTCGAATAAGTCACGTGTTCGGTGCGCGGACTGCGCCTAGCAACGAATGTCTCGAAAATCTACTTAGAAAATAAATTACGAATCGAACACGACATAGCCAGAATATTGCCGCATTCCTTGTTTATCGTCGACAGTGTTGCAAGGTCTTAAACTGAATTTATTTTTCTGAACGTTATTGTAAGAAATATGCACTTTGGAGTAAAAGGCTTTTATAACTGACAACAAGGATGTACCTACTTAATACGACATATTATTGTATATTTTATGTTTCTTTTTTCTTTGTTCTCTTTATGACGACGCATAACTTTTTATCTTATTTTGATAATTACCTACCTATTTATTTGTTTAAAATATCATCATTCTAAAGGTATCGTTTTAAATAGCACTTTTTTAGGGTTCCGTACCCAAAAGGTTTTTTGCTCGTTTTTATGGATAATAAGTACGGAACCATTCGTGCGCGAGTCCGACTCGCACTTGGCCGGTTTTTTATAGATACACTCGTTTTTTTTTATAACAAATACCCTTATAAAGTTGGACCCTAGCCCCCTTCAGTATTAAATGACAATTTACTTCGTTTTAGTTAAATTAAGACATTGTTGTTTGGTTATAATTTTTTTAATTACAATAATGACACTAATATGATACAAAATAGTATGAAAGAAAAGTTGCTTACTACGACAGTAGAATACAAACTCCTTATTTCTAACCATGCAGAGATAAAATATGTAAATAGCTTTTTTTCTTCAGTCTGTGTTATGCATTATGGGCAATAACAGTAACGAACATATTTTTGGGCGTCGTTGTTTGTTGTTAAAAATCCACGAGCGTTTCACATTCTATATTACATTTTAATAATACATGTTCTTAGAACTCCATAGTTGAAATATATTTATTCCAAAGGAACAAAAGAGGGCGCGCCTTGGGGCGATCCCAGTACAAATAAGCTTGCTTAAACGAGACTTTATGGCAAATAAAGGATTCGTTGGAATATCATAGTTGGCAACATTGAGGTATAATGTACTAGCGTACGTTGGCAAATAGTAAATTCGGGTAAAAGATAATATTTGATTTATAAAGACCCTATTACCGTATTGGCGCAATAGTTCGTCTATAACGCAAAGGATCTCAGGTTCGGGTCCCAAAGCGAACTTTTTTTCAATTGGCTCGGCTTTGGGTGTACTGGGAGACGCTCATTGCCAAATTCATGGTTTGGTACCTCGTAACACGTGGATATTTTTACTTTGAGACCCTGACCAGTTGGTGTCGTTTGATTCCTACTTGATATTTGATTTATTATAAGTACTAGCTGTACCCGCTACTTCGTTTGCGTGGACTACAGGATGCTTGGTATGACGCATAACGCAAATCATTCACTTGCTTAAACAATAATAGAAAAATATCCCACTGGAACATCTAACCGGGATAAAAAGTATTCTATATGTTAATCCAGATCATATTCTATATTTGTATATAGTGTGCGAAATTTCATCCAAATCCGTTCAGCCGTTAACGCGTGATTGATCCAATCATCCTCAGAAACTTCGCATTTATAATATTAGTGGGATTTTGATGAAGTGAACTGTATTCGATCACCTCCGATCATCGTACATTTTGAATGAAAATTAATATATTACTATCCTTGTACATTTTAAATATTTACACAAGACAATTTCAAGAGTCAATTCCAATTTAGAAAGCGGCCATCAAAAGATAGCGTAATTTGAAAAACTACATAAGTGACAATTGGAATCAGAAACAATTTCTTAAAAAAAGGCTTACCCTTTGTAAGGCTTTTTATTAAAAGCTTCTTAGTTTTAAGAAGAAAAATAGAAGAACTGGCATAAGAAATTCAATTTCGGGTACAAACAAGATCACCCTATTAACTAGTAATAACCTTTCGCGAATTGGCTCCGATGTCTGTAGGTAATTTGAGTGTTTACGTTGCCAAATGCCGAAACTCTGACCTTTGTAAGAACAACAGGTACTCAAATGTCAAGTTGAAGGTACGGGGCAGAAAATGTACCCACATCTTATGTATAACGAAGCTACTCAGTTGTTAAATGAAAAAATTCCCTTGAGTGATTCACCAAAACTTGTAGATACTTTTAAATGCAAATCAAAAAAAATAAACAAGCTACAAAAATATTGAGGGCTGCAGAATTTACGCGGTCTTATTGCAATAACCGATTTTTTCGACACAACCTTAAGATGAGATCAGCCCTCCTCTAGAGGTACCTGAATCACCAAATGTGTATGTTACACGATTTTTTGTAGTTTTCGAGTTCTGATTTTAATCCTAGTTATAGACCTTAACTTAGGAAACATTATTGGCCACAGATCCCCGATTCATTTGGGGTCGGCTTTTCTTCTCAACTTTCGCCATACACTTCGGTCTTGAGTCAATAAGTCGTTTACTTGAGTTTTATTTAGATCGTTGTTGATTACGGACATCCAAGTTTGAACGGATCTTCACCGTCTTTGGGGCCGGTATGAATGCTCAAGACTTTTGACTTCCATCTCAATCACCTCTAATTTAATTATGAAACAATCTCACCCGGTATACTGTGCCTAAGAGTGGAAACTACAAAATGATCTATTGGAACAAAATGCCGAAATAAACAGTAACCGATTACGTTATTAATTTTGTACCGATCCACAGTTAACACGTGTAATCAAATATAAAGAAGATCGGTCGTCTAAGCATGAACACATGTCTGGTTCACAGGCCCAAAACATATTAGTATTAACTTAAGCTCTATTGCGTAGAAACCATAAATACAGGGTTGCAAATTGAATTTCTACTTGACTATCAGCAGACTGAAAAAATTGCGTAAAACTAATTACAGGGATTCCAATCTGCACGTGGCACTATTAGGGGTATTTTCTAATGAATAACTTTTATCAGCGGCTATAGGATCTAAAAATATTGTAAACAAGATGTTTCGTTTTAAGAGGCATTTTAACTAGAAATTGTCATCCCTGCAATATAACAGACTCGGCGTTCGTATTCGTCGTTACTTTTTTATCGTTCTTTTGTATTCCCGTACGTACTTCGTCACAAAGCCAATTAATTGGGTCAGACAATGGTGCACTTGTTTCGGCAATAATTCTAAGATATGAGCAGTAACATTCATATTAAGCGTGGGCAAAAGATATAATTTGTGAAATATGAGCTAGTTTTTGTTTAGAGTAAAAAACCGGCCAAGTGCGAGTTGGACTCGCGCACCTAGTGTTTCGTATATGGAAATTTGGTAGGTCTGTCAAATTACACCTGATTGAAGTATTAAAACTATTTTATCCTGTTTATCATAAAATAAAAGGAAAGAACAGACAAACAGCCGAACAACAAAGTGATTCTATAAGGGTTTTTCTATACCTTTGAGGTACTGAACCCTAAAAATAAAGCAATTTGAAAATGCAATCATCAGGCATTGCCTAAACCCATTTTAAATGCAAAGCTGAATAATAAACGGCAAACAAAAACGTAACCCTCTTGCAGACTGGTAAAAACAACGAACTCATTCTAACAACCACGCGATTCGAACAGGTTCTTGGTAGAACCTGTAATCATTTTCCAGGAACGAAAATTGATTTAATTTGAGTTAAACGCTTATTTTTCTATGAGAACATGACACCACTCGTAACCGCTATCATTATTAAAGAGTATCTATCTATCTATCTATCTATCTATCTATCTATCTATTAACAATCCTATTACATCAGAGTTTGCTTAAATAAGTCAGAAACGCTTACAGTGTTCTCATAATATAGCAAAATTACTTGAATCTTGTTTTTTTTCTGTACATAAAATACGTTAAATAAATAATAATAATAATAAATCATTTATTTGCCAGAATATGGTACAAAGGTAGGTAATATCAATAGATTCCAGCATATTCTATCGCAATGCGACGTGCAAATATTATGTCAACGTGTTAATTACAAAAATTCAGCCGATTATTATGCGAATTTAAATGTCAAAATAGGGATGTTGACCCTATTCATAAATAATTCTAAGGCATCATTTATTAAAACAGGCACTTTATTTTAGGCCTAATAACCCACTACAATTTCATTTATGAGACAAACTGATTTTTGTTTGTTTTAAAATCGTAAAAAAGTAAGGTAGTTAAGTTTATCGGATAGTGACGTCATAATCCGATATCGCCATACAAATTTAAGGAAGGTATCCGTTTTGACAGCTCATAAAAAGTATGTCAATTGATTAGTGGTGTCAACTAGCCTATTACAGTTTTAAAATTAGTATAACATTCTTTAGGGCAACAACATTTCAAACATGCAATTAGAATAAAATTATGTCAAAATATTATATAAATGTCAAATTTTATCATTCAAGAACTCATTAATTGTATAGTACATCCTTTCCTTTAAAAAGTTGAACAGTTTATTTTTGAATTTCGTAAATGTTAGTAATTTTAATTCATCTTGAAATTTATTAAATATTTTTATAGCCATAAAGCAACACTACTAATTACTGCTCAGCGTTCAGATAGCGGATATCGGAAGAAATAAGGTGCAGATGTGTTATTTATTACATAATTATAGGAAAAGATATTAATAATGATAACTGTCCACGCATGGGCATCGTACCACAGACCGGGGGCTGTGAACGAGGAACGGCGAACGGCGGCGAATCTTTTCCGGTGAAACCACAACTCACAAAAGTTTTATCTCAATCGAAACATTTTTTAGAAACGCCTAAGGAACAGACCTAATTTTAAACAGGTACTTACATACATAAATACTTTTACACAAAAAAGTAAATGCAATATTTTAGCAATGGCTCTTCAGCCAAGGTTAAGGTTTGATACTTCAACTGTATCCTCGTCGTGTAAATAATATAGAATATGAGTCTTAGGTGTAACAGAAGATCCTAACTGATGAAACATTCTGAAACCAATTTGACCTTGTTTTCACGCGACAAATCAGTTTTTATTTTTAGTTCGCGTTCAAACTTAGCGAAATCTTAAGGGTTTTTGATTTAAAGATCCAGGTAGTTAGGAAGCATTGAGTTATTCTGACCATTGCACCAGAAACTGTCTGTCTGCCTATAAAAGAAGGGAATCCTGTCAAGTGGCCATGCCGCAACGCGTTTAAAACGGCCCATCTTGACACACAGCTAAGAGCACGCCGATGAGGCCGCTTCAAGTCAAGAGAATAAAACATTAATTTGTCTTAAAAATATAAAATGTACATCATCTGTTCTACCGTTTGTAAGCTCAAAATTTGCAAAGTACATGAAGTAGTGAATACCACCAATTTTAAACTTTATAAAATCAGTCTAATGAAAAAAATACTTACCGGTTTAATACAAAGGGTTAATAATAAAAAAACCGGCCAAGTGTGAGTCGGACTCGCCCACGAAGGGTTCCGTACCATTATCTATAAAAACGGCAAAAAAATCATATCTCTTGTTTGTAGGGTGCCTCCTTAAATATTTATTTTTACTGTGTTTTAGTAATTGGTATTATAACGACAACAGAAATTAATCATCTGTGTAAATTTCAAATGTCTTACTATAACGGTTCATGAGATACAGCCTAGTGACAGACAGACAGACAGACAGACTTACTAATAAGGTCCTGTTTTATCCTTTAGGTACTTAACCTTAAAAGGAAAATATTTGTGTCTTTTTTTTACTTTACACAACTTTATCTAAAATGTTTTTGAAAGGTGGTGACAAACCACTCATCGACCATGTGTTAAGTCACATAAGAGAGACAACCCTCACGTTAGTAAATCAACCAGATGGAACAAATATATCTGTTAATATTACAATATGTCCAACTAAGATAGGTACTAATAACTTTTGTCATCTATGATTTTCACGTCACAATTGGAAATTTTATCATTTGGCAACCAGCACAATCATTCTTTTTGGTACTTTTTTTTTGTTGTTAAGAGATTGGTTAGTGACTTTTATAAAAACAAATGCTAACATTGCTTTTCTTGATCTTGTAAAAATATACTCGTTGGGAACAGAAAACCTAGTTTCCTTAGTTTCTGATCTTGAACAACAAACATCTACTTAATCGTTAGAACTCAAAACTTTTTTGATTGTTCTTTTTGAATTGAAACTGTAGTATGCTACACTATATTAGATATTTATTAATTGGAAAATGACGCGACATTAGTAGATTATTAGTGAACTGTAAAAGTTTGCTCAAATTCGATCGCTAACGCTTATAAATTGAACCAAGTTTGGTCGTTTTTGTGTCAACGCGAGCATATAGCACGTATGCCACGTGAATAGCGGTGTGCGATGTACGGTACTGAAAGCGCATAGACACGACTTGGGGCATAATGATCAAAGCAGTTAGGTACTTCAACCTTTTTTGTTTTTTCTGTTCCGAGTTTGACGTAAAAAATCTCTACCATAGAGAAAAATGCTTTACTGATTAGCGTTCATAATAAGACCCCAAGGGTCCAACTATTGGCCCTTAAATCATTATTACTTCAATATTACATTTTCAATTACACAAAACGTAAATTTAATAAAAAAATACTTTTTTCTAAAGGTCATCAGAACCCTCATATCCCTCAGTCCACTGCTGGACGTAGGCCTCCCCCAAAGAGCGCCAAAGAGCACGATCTCCCGCTTTTTTCATCCATCCACTGCCAGCCATCTTCCTAAGGTCATCGGTCCATCGAGCTGGGGGTCGTCCTACACTACGTTTGCCTAGGCGTGGTCTCCACTCGAGAACCGGTTTACTCCACCTTTCATCGGTTCTGCGACAGATGTGGCCAGCCCACTGCCACTTAAGCTTGCTACATTTTTGGACTATGTCCGTTACTTTAGTCCTCTGCCTGATGATCTCATTTCGGATTTTGTCCTTTAACGAAATCCCAAGCATCGTATCATACTCTCATATAGTATAAATTTTGGGTACCTATCCGTGTCAACTTATGTGTTTTATGTGAAAAATGCCGTTTGGTTCTTAAGTCTGATTCTCTTGGAAACAAAAATACTTTAATCCATTTAAATGTAAGTAAAATTGGTTGTCGAATGAATAAGTGTTTTTATTTAGTAGAATAGTTGCAGTTAGTAACAAATATATTTATTTTGTGAACCCCATCACAGCCTACACAGGACTAGATTGTAAATAGTCATCCCATTCAGTATTGTTGAAAACCATTTAACCTAGTTTGTTTTGTTAAATCGAAGACACCGAACGACTTAAGCAAGACCAAACAAATATCATATTTATATTAAGTTCTACTGAAGGGACACTTTATTTGCTTTACTATTTGCAAAATTTAAAACAGTCGGTAATCCAAAACATAAGTAATTAAGCATTTAAATTTAAAGTAAATATAATTTCAACTAATTGTAGCTTTGAATGTAAATGCCAATTCAAACCTAATAAGGTTTCATGGTATTTTTGAAACTGTATTGTGTTTATATAGTAACTGTCCTTTAATAATAATAAAAAAAAAAAAATGAATGACTTTAATGACTTAGTAACTTATACATTTTTATAAATATTATTTTAAAAAATCGTTTGCATTACGCGGTAAATAGAATGCAGCTGAATTTAAAATTTTATTTCTGTTAATTTTTAAAAATATTTAAACCCGATGTTTTCTATGGATAGTGGTAAAACTAATAACAGTAATTTCACAACAGTAGTTTTTAGTACACTCAACGATAGCTAGTAATTTTTCCACCGCTTCTAATTACTTTTGAAACAAAAACTAAGCATCAGCCACTTGACTTTATTGTAAATTGTAACCAGGTCATCTACAAAGGTTTAGAAATTAAACAATACGTAATTTGTGGTTTGCCTATATAAAGTATACTTGACTAAGAAACAAGTCGTCTTGTTCTTATTACAGATGAGAAAGTTCGAACTTTTGTTGAGTATGTTGGGATTTTTGTTGCTCATTCAATTTAGCCTTAACACATGTTTATTGTGTGTTGCTTGAATAATTCTGAAGACACATGCGCAGGCAAGACCAAGGTATGAAATCAATGTGTGTTGCCAGTGATGACAAACGGATCTGAGACGTGGCCGCTAACGATGGGCCTCATAAGAAAGCTCAAGGTCACTCAAAGGAAAAATCCTTGGGGGAGGCCTATGTCCAGTAGTGGACGTCTTTTGGCTGATGGATGGATGGATGGATGCGCAGGCAAAAGTTAGAAGAACAATATATCTAAGATATTCCTAACGAGTGGTAACGTTGGATGTTAGTTGTTGAGATGTCACAACAACCAATTGACGCGACTATGTTAGCACAGTACGCGTCGATTGGTATCTAATTTGCGATGACGTCACAAGGGACACTGACGGAAAACGACTGTTTTATTAGATCACAGTCTTTGGCTTTTTCAATGAATAATACCAAGTTACGGCCTTAGAAAAGCAGATAAAAACAATTGACGATTGGTTCAGTAATAAATAAGAGCCAATTGTTTGAGCAAGTTAAAGAGCAAGAAATGTATTGAACAGAAAGTATTGCGCAACGTCAGGGCAATATCTATAAATCTAATACTAATATCAAATGATGCTCGATCACGCGACTGAGTAAGTCGACGAGTAATCATGTTCATGGTAAATCTTAAGTCTTTTGACACTTTCGCAGTAAACTGAAGTTTAACTGAAATTGTGCTTTAGGTGCCATGTGATGTAAGCGCAGTCACGTTAGGAATACGTAATACTCAGTTTTAGGGAAATTATGGCGTAACTATGGACGCACGAGATTTCACATACCTATTTCTTTTTTCTTTTTTATTAGCTTTTCTTTAAACAAAAGTTGATTTATTGCAGTGTGTGAAATTTTTGCAAAAATAACAACAGTCGTATCTCATTTTATTAAATATTGTATTGTTTTACTTTCTTCGTAATCTTTTCTTGTACCCTATTAAATTTTTAGCATCAGATGAATTGAAATCGTCCAAACTCAGTTTGGAATTGAAAAACTAAAAAAACTAAAAACACGTGTAAATTAAAACAGATTGGTACTGTTTTTGACAACGTGTAGAAAACTATTAAAGGCGTTATTTCTTATCATAGAACCATTCACAGAACTTGTCAATTTGCGAAAGTTTGGTACCAAATACTTCCTCGAAATCTGTTTGAAGTTCTAGCAATGAATAACTTAAGGCATATCTCCCGTAAAGTTTGTGCCTACGCAGGTACATGGGTCGCCTTTGAACTTCGTCCCAGTGGGCGGGAGCAAATGTGGGCAGGACAACAAGCGAAATGCCACGGGGTTGCGCGCGATATCAAGATCTTTCTCTGTTAGTTTATATGTCACTTCTTTATGATAAGGTCTAATTCTGATAAGTACTCAAATACAACTAGGTAACTAATTTTAAAATAAAATAAAAACATTTAATAAGTTTCACTTCCGTTTCTTTAATTTCATACACTGTCCCTAAAGATCGGACATTGCACATAGAAGTTGTTTTTTTTACATTTCATAATAATCAATCTATTTGTTTATTAAAACTTTCATCGGATAATATTATTACAATCTTAAAAGGTTCTTACACCAAAAAATCTAGGACGTAACATTTTGCTTTTGTGTACAATAAAAAATCGTAAAAAGATTACGATGAATTAAGTAACAAGATAATCCTCCTTGTAAAAGTGGGCTGAAATACAATACATAGGTATTGTACACATAAAATATAAAGACATCTCGCTTCTCTTGTTTTAATCACCTCCATCTTGCCTTTTCAAAAAGAAGGTCAATAAAAATAAGTTTACGCCCGTATCTCTGATTAAAGATTCGTTTGGTATCGTAGTGTCTGCATGCCCTAAGGTGGGCTGGCACGCTGCCATATCCCGCCAGAAAGGAAATATGCCTCCAAGACTTCGGTCTTAGGGCACAAAACCGCGACTCCTCTGTTGGAATATTAAAATTGATCTTTGCCATACAAAGCTGTTCTCTAATTCAGCCAGCAAAAAATGTTTATTACGACTTAGTTTACTTGTTTTTTGCTGCTATTTATATATAAATGTAATTGGAAGGAAATAAAAGTAATTCGACACGCAACTGAAAATAGAAGGAAATAGTAATGTTTTCTATGCCCATATGTGGCGGTACTTCAGTTACTCATAATTTTCACATTTTGTCAGTTTTAGTACTTAGTATTTATCTAAGTTATATACGTAGGGTACAAGTATATAACTTAGATGTCTTTCTATGAACCCCATTTTACTTTCTATTTTGTTTAAAAACAGTTATCATCTTATCCGACCAACGAATAACGGTTTCATAAACCGTTATTCGTTGGTCGGTTAAGTCAAAAAAGAAGAAAAGATTAAGAAAAGGAAAACATTGTTTGCAATAAGTTGTGGTTCAGGTAGAGTTAATATTTGAAATGGATTAAAACAAAACAACCTTTGACTAAAAATAGAACTGCATTTCCAGTTCTCCTAGACCGACATACATCAGGCCGTCAAGACGAAATTAGTATACATTAAACTAACAAAATTACCTTCAGCCGTACATTAAGATAATGACATCGCGTTACCTGACCAACGAAAATTCGCGATGTTACAATAGAACATTCTAATTTCTAGCTACACGAAATGAGACCGAATACAGCTGCAATTAGGTTTGCATTTGATTGGCCGGTGCACTACGAACTTCCTAGGGCAAGCTAACGATCGGATCGCAAATAAACAAACTGTCCGTGTACCGACAGGGCATTCAACTTGATTGCTCCAGTTAAATAACTTTGTTCTACCTATAATAAACTACGTAAATTATTTGACTTTAGGAGTCTAGAGCGACGACTGTATAGTAAGATAACATAATTAATTATAATTATTTTTTTTTTTTTTTTTAATGATTTATAAATTTTCCTATAAACAAATAATTAAAGGTAAGATTTTCTGGTTTACACTGAGTCATGGAGTGAGTAGTAGCCGAACTTAGAACAAGTTAACATTCTATGTTCCTTATTCCTACAAACTAGATTGTTGAATAGAGACTGTTTCTTACTTCCAATTTATAAAAAACCTGCCCTATTTTAAAAAAAACTGTGCCGATTATTATGCTCCGTTTCTCGCGCACAAATGAGCCGAATCGATTGGTGCTAGAATGCGAACAGTGAATTAGTGAGATTCTTAAGAAATAAATAGTTAAAGGTCTTTGTGTTTCATGTAGTTACCTACCTAATTTCATGAGTACCTACTCACTTAGCTCGTAGTTTATATTTTTGAAAAAAAAACTGTGATGACTAAATCTAAAATAATCCCCATCGTTCACATCCCATAAAATCAAAGTTATTTTTTTATCGTCGCAGGTAATAATTACTTTGCAAACGAGAAGAAAGTAATTTCCAATTGTTAAAAGTAGGTATTCCGTATTCGTTAAACTTTGAATCCGTCGGCAAAAATGAATTACAAAGTTGTTTTGATTGACGTTCGAGACAAATTGGCGAATTATTTTATACCGTACTTTTCAAAATTCATTTACGTAAGTAATAAATAAGTTAACAGCGTATATTAATGCTACTAAACTTTTCAGTGAGTTCTTTTTGAAACCCGTGTAAGATATACATGAAATTCTCCTTAAATTCATGTTTTTAAGTAAGAAAAAAGATATAAATATCAGTCTAAAAAGTATTACCGAAAGGATTTTTTCTGGAATAAATTCTTAAAAAGAAAAGTGTCAGTGCAGCAGTTTCAGAATAGAACAACCATAACGTAGTGATATATGTACGCGCAGTAACTCTTGGCGAAAGCCGCTGTTATGGTCATAGCTCTCGCCCTAGATTTGGCACGAAATAGGGCGGAACGGTCTACTAGTTATACTTATAAGTAGGTGCTATTAGTGCGTGCGGCTGCCGTCTAACGCCTGCATTCGACGTAGCCCCTAATCTTTATATATATCTAAACATGTCTGTCTGTATACCTTAGGTACCTTATACAAGGAGGTGGCCGCTTGATTCGTGTCGCTACGGAGAAACAAGGACAAAGAACGCGTAAACAATGATATAGATATGTATGTACCATAATGAAAAGGATTATATTTATGTTTTTAATAAAAGTAACAGTTTATTATACACTTAAAAGTATTTGATTACCTATTTGCTTTGCATTTTTCGAAGAAACATTAAAACTGTAAAACAACAAAATGATAAAAAGTAATATTACTAAATATTAATCAAGTTTTAAAGTAAAATAGCTCACCTCGTTTGTTTACTTAAGTATTAAAAACAAAGTCAGAAGCCAAAACAATTTCAACGATCCAACATATCCGAGTAAAAATACAGACCGCATGCCGCTAAAATTCTGCCATAAGCGAGACCTTTGTTTCGAGTCGGTTAGAACTCGAAACATGACTTGAATTCCGTGATTTGCCCACGCAAAATAAACAAACCGGGCGTGAGTTATCGAAATTGGTAATCAAACTTCACTTATCTTTTATCTCATTGACGCATTCGTCCAACTTCCCGGGAAAGTGTATTATAACCTAGACTCCAGTGACAATCGGTCGAAGCGCAATGTGATTCGAGTAAAACGGCCTGTCTGTGTGTTTTAATATTGTTATAGAGTGTAATTATCTCAACGATGAGCCCTGTACCACCATAAATACCTGTACACTACAAAGCGTCCATAACGACCGCAGCAGAGCGGTTGTGTGATGGTAACGAGAAGGCTGTCACTGCACAACACTACCTGTGACGCTGAGTAAGGACATCGTGGGGCATGGGCCTCACGTCCCGTGGCCCGGCTGGGCTGGCCCGTCGACCGGGGCGGTCGGCGGGGCCGGCGCCTCACCGGCCGCACCGGGCGCGGGGCGCCATATCTCGCTTGCGCCCGCCGACCGACTGACGAGAGACGCCCGCCGGCGGCAGCCATCGCCGCCTCGCGCACGCGCACTTACTACACCCTCTGACATCACCGGCACCCGGATTATTTTTGCCCGGCGAGGTAAATACCCTCACATCGATCGGTCCCGGTTAAACTTGATGCAATTATTGCACTGCCCTAGTCCTTCCAATGCAGTTTTGATGATCTTAGCCTGACCGCGACAGCGCCAAGCCCGCTGTCAGATTTTCCGGGAACTAATTCACAATTTTTTTTAGTACGTACATGCCTTATATAGACAATTTTTAAGAGGATAAAATAAATTTAAACATTTGCATTAACTAGTGGACTTTGTTATGTAATGACTGATGATACATCGCAGATAGCCTTATAGCCTTTTTAACAAAAAAATAAACAAATGCTTCGCTCTCGCTCTTTTGTTAAAGATTTAAGCTAAACCCCCTTGTTGGGCACCAATTTAATATTTTGGCGCCCAACGTGGTGTTTGTTCAAAACTACATCTAAAATAAAAAATGTATAACTGTGTAATATATGCATGCAAGATGTTTCGAGGGCATAAAATGCAATATCAATTTAGGTCGGAGATTTCTAGACTGGCTCGGAATGTTCTCATAAGCCTTTTGCGGTCTCACACGTTCAACTCACATCCTCAACCGCCCGTGGAGCAATCTTCTTCTCGATAAGCATCTTATAAAATGATATGCTGTTAAATAACGAGTGTAATCCTAACACTTGTTTTATTTGAAAACTTTTTTATACGGTAAAATGCTTTATGCGTACCTGTCTGAATTTTGTATGTGTTTTTTAACAGATCTCGATTGTTTTAATGTCCTAGATTAGATCGACTAAAATAACAGTTCAGTAATATTGTAAAGTGCCAGAGTGAAACCCTAAGGTTAGTAAGTAGATATTTGAAGTCTAAAAGTATCTTAATTTGCATGCATTCTTTTATCTTCTTGTACAACTAGCTGCATCTCCAAGGTCTGGTTGTACACAGCGAGGCTTCGTTACACAAATAATCTTTGTCAATGAGTTGTACCTTGCGCCCATCGGTGTTACGTAACTAGCACGTGGTGACGGCGCGAAGCTCGCCGCGCCGACTGCGCCCGAACGCTTCCGAGCAATAATACGAAAATCGATCTCGGAACGAACCCGCGAACGCGCGACGTTTGTGACGTCACACAATGACACGTGTTTCAGAAAGTCACATAGATTTTGTTGCTGTAACTCAAAAGCTACCTTCAGATTCTGTTTTAAGGTTGGGAATACTCTAAAGCGTGGTTTAATGTTGCAACCTTTCTAATTTCTGTGGGATTTTCGATGGGGGCACCCCCCGTACGAGCCTCCTGACCCACATCGGCGTAAGTTGGCCGGTGCCGATGCGTAATGCGTATGCACCTGTTATGTATCCAGCTGGAGTACTCGTATGTATGTCGTGGTGTCAACACTTGCAACCTTGTAAAATGGCGGATAAAAATGAGTAACCTAGGTACTATAACTAGTTTTTTTTTTCAATCGGGTAACTAGGTACGTATTTGGACTAGCTTTATAGGCTATTAAATAATAGATAAACTAAATGTAGGTGCATATATAACCGATAGCAAATGTTCTATTATTTAGTTAAGATTTTGAGAACAACTAATAATTATTTTCCTACTTAAATAATTTGCTACAATTCTGTTTTCATCCGAACGCGATGTCGTAGCGCGCGCCGTAGCCGTAGCACCGTAGCGCAGACTACGGATTGCTAGGACTGGGGATTATATTAGCGTCTACGACTTAGCTTCCATTCTCTTGCGCTTGCAATTAAATTGCAAGTAATTGCAAGATTGCATGCAACTAATGTTACTACAAGACAGCCGAGATAATATGATACGATATGATACGCGCTGTCACTTTAACACTGATGTCACTTATTGACAATAGAATGTGAACCCACTGCTAAGCGAAATAGAGGCTATGTTTGTTTGTATCGTTCAGGTGATATTATATTTAGAGCGAGTTTTCTTGCGTTTTCTTAGAGAATCGTCCCCCAGTTTATCTTCTAAATTTCACATAGAGTCGTCAGTCGTATATTGTTTTTCTTAGTTCTATTATCGACTATGGGCTTGGGCTGCCAACCCCGTCGAAAAATTAGATAAGTACTTACACGCCCTTCTAAACGCGCGAATAAATTTAATATGAGTTATGTTCCATCACATAAAGGTCGGCTCCTCGCATCGAAAGTCGTCTGATATTTGTACGGAAGCAAGCCTTCTGGATTCTTTCTATTGAGTAATAAATAAATATAAATAAAATTAGACAACATCACATGTGTACAATACTCTGATTCTAATGCAAGTAGCTAAAACATTTGTATTAAAGAAAACAGAAACAACAACGGTATCACAACACCCAGACCCAAGCCAATATAAAAAAGTTCGTTTTCTACATTGGCCCGACCGGGGATCGAACCGCAACCTCAGAGATGCTAACGCCATGAGCGTATATGACTTTATGGGTCCGAGAATCCCCCTTTGCATTAATATTGAACATATTTCTCGCCCGCTTTTAAGTAATAATTATAATGCGTTTTTTAAATAAATAAAAGACGGATAATATAAAAATGTACAAAACAGCACCCTGCATTATCTTCTCCAACGTGCGTAACATGTTAATGCTCTATTGAAACATCGTCGTTTCTGATTTCTTGCTACTTAGGTACCTTAGAATCAGAGCAATGCATGTGATCTTAGAGCATTCAACCAAGTATGTGATGTCCAATATTTATTTCAATATTATTATGAAAACAATAATAAAAATAATGAGAATACATATATTTAAAGCAACGGAACTCTCTAGCTTACAAAAAATACCGCATTTATTTCATTCATTCAAATTGTTTTCATCAATTCACAAAATAAAAAAGTTACAAAGTTACCTTGATCTCTAGACAATTTTAACGTGTGTTTCGTTCCATAACGCTATAGATATTTTGTCTTTACAGACGGTCGGGCGGGGGAGTCTTCTCTACTAAAAGAGAGAGGAAAGTACGTGTCAAACACGGCACCCCTTTGCCTTTTGCAGAGGACCAACTTTACAGCCAAGCTATAATAACTATAGCATAGCCAATGCCAGAGATGGCTAAAATCATGTAATATATAAATAGCAAACATAAATATTGGACAGCATTTATTGAAATACAAAACATGTATTTATGTCTATTCTTTATAATTTAAATATTGGTAAAAACAAACAAAACAAATTAGATACAAACTAGCTCAACTACTTACAATAAGAATATTTGGTGAAATTTATTTTATACATCACCTATCTATCTACAATCCAGCCCCTTTCGTCATATTAAAATAGAATGATGTGTACATTATATAAAAATGCAAATGGAAAAGTATTTGAAATACATTTTACAGTACAGGAATAAGACTTGATACCTGCCTTGGTTTCTGCTTAGGAACACTTTCATTTACACTAGTGATCTTAACAACAGCAAAAGTATTAAAAAGAGGTTATTTTATAAACATTTTTAATAATTGTCATTATTATGTATACTTTTACATTTCATTATTAATCTGATTGAATTTTAAAAACTACAAGACTGTTTATAAAATTCTCACATCACATTGTTAAGTCCCTCCACAAATCTCAGGTATTTTTCATGTCTACATGCGTAATTGTCATCATTTCTCTGTCTTTCTTCAATAAACTTTTTTTCGGTATTTTTTAGGATACTAAAAAGGACACTGGAATAAATACGATTGCTGTCATACCTTACGATTTTAGCTTGCTTCTGCCTAGACTCATCAACACTACAAACCCCACAGTTAGTCTTGACTAGAACACCATTCTGCCTACCAACACCAAAGTGGTCATACATAACACTCATAACTTCGTGTACAATAAACCTTCTATGATACCACATAGTTTCATGACACTTATAAAACTTTAACAATTCATTGTTCAATGATAACTCATGAAACAAAACCTCTAGTTTCCTACAAACCTGTACATGTTCTATAGCACAACTACAGTTTTTATTAGTGTAACAAAGTAATAGATTAACTAAATTTTCTTCTGTGTAAGAGAGCAGGTCATCCTCAGAAGCCTGAATAGTTACATCATTGGGAAAATTATCAGACAAAATTCTAACAAAACTCTTTCTCAAATCACAGTTGATTGTATTCTCGAATGTGTGCCACATGTCAGAATCTATAGAGAAGATATTCTTGATGCAAAACTGTCTATAATGAAAGCAACTATAATCAGATACATGTTTAGATGTCCACCTTTCTGAGAATTCATACTCCTTGCAGTACAGGAAATGTAAGTCATAGTTCTTGATAGTTTTAAGTTTGTTAACAAGCCACATGCGGTGATTCCAGCTGTGGTAATTGTTGGGACTCTTGTCCGAGGCTAGTTCACAAATTTGTAGCTCCTCTGTGGCAAGACTGCTGATAAAATTGCTCTGTAATGATTTATCTGAAACATAAAAAAAACACTAAGTAGCAATTTTTACTATCAAGTATAGGAAAGGACCCAGCCTTTCCTATAAAGCATAAACATATAAACAAAATATAGTTACAAATTGTCTTATTACCTTTGATTATTGCATCTAAAATCCATCTTCTATAAGAGAAAGCATCATTGCACTTTGGTTTTCTTGAGAGCACAAGTTTAGTGAATTGCAATTCATTTGTCTTTTCCAGAAAAGTCTTTAGAACCATTTCACGTCTCTTGTTCCACAAAGATGTCAACTCTGGGTTGATCAAAAGTGTTAGGTTAAGTAACTTAGTTATCCTTTCACAGTTTACTGACGACGGCTTTAGAGCCTTGCGTTTTGGCTTCGCAAAATATTTGTCCATCAGCTCCGAGTAGCAGTTCATGTACACATGCTTTACGCACCACGACTCTAGCCCCAGGCAATTATACAAATGTAGGACAGGCGATTTATTACAAAAATTTTCTTCCGCAGGCACAATATCGAAAGCATATCTGAAAAACAAAGCACAATTATTGCACCGCTTCTTTGTGTACATTGAAAATAGCCCAATTTGGAAAGTAGCCCAATTCAGTAAATATTTACAACTCAGCGTTTTTCGTCATAACATTGTCCACGTCTTTTAGAATTTTTTCAACTAAAGCAAATTTATCATCATCCATTTTTTATCCAGTTTTACACGAAATACACAACATAGATTTTATTGTTTGAAATCTGTAAATAAACAAATTAATTAGAGAACGAAGAATTCACAAATAACTCAACACAAACCAAAAACATCTGACATTGAGAACACAACTGACATCTGACAATGACAGTTTTTTTTTTTAAACATTCGTTCCACTTGGAACAGGCTAAGGTCTAGGACCATGCTGCCTAGTCATTAGTAATTTATATTTCATTAGTTCATCTATTAAAATTCAAGTCATTAGTGTTTTTAATGCCAATTCAGGTTTTTATTTGTAGTCATCTTTTCTGGGTGATAAAATCCAATAATTTTATACTTTCATGTCCGAGTTACGGATATTAAATCCAAAGTAGTTCTGTCAATATGCGTACGTTATAAACATAGATATAAGAGCGAATCCTAAGTCTATGAGTCTACCTACTCTACAGTCGTCCGTCAAGAGCTGTCAAAAATCCACAGATTAATATATGTCAAAAATCTAAATTCGAGCAGAAAAAGTTCGATCCACTTTTAATTATTTAAAAATATTAATTATTTTAATACAAAATGGTAACCTACATAGATCTTCGCTGAATTCAAAGAGAAGTGTATGGTTTGAATCATGTACTAAAATCATGTATTTCTTGTTACAGAGCGCAATATTTAATTTCCAAAGTTTACTGTCTGTTATCTTGTTGTTGGTCTGCACTTGTGCTTACTTGAGATCATTTTTTCCGAGTATTATGGACAGGAATAAAACTGGGTATGTAATGTGCTTACAATGTGACTCAAAGTAGCCTATTGATTGATTACATTTTCATATTATTTTGTTTTTTTTACAGGTTAATGGGAACTTTCTGGAAATGTGCAAGGATCGGCGAACGAAAATCTCCATATGTTGCTGTCTGTTGCTTAGTTATGGCATTCTCCATTTTATTCCTTACGTAAAATTTTGCTAAATCAATTTAGTGTCTTAACAAATTGCAAGTCGCTTAACGTAAGTTCTAATTAATAATTATTACTTTTATCTGTAACATATGGAAAAGAATAATATATTTTACGTAAAAAATCTTTGTTTGCTTTTTTATACAATTTGGCTTATCCTTCACATCACAACAACTTAAAATTTGTGTTGTGATAAACATTTCTCAAAACACAATCGTTGTTGTCATGAGGAAAATTAAATCTCAATCAGTAAAAATTCTGTCCACCACCAATTGCCAGTCTTGAAATAAGATATTAACATCCTTGGAGTATAGAGTGTAGACAGGTAAAGGAGGCGTATCACACAGGAGAATAGCTGAATAAAAGTGTTTAACTTTATGCAGTAAATAATAAAATCCTCCAAAAAACACTAGTGTCGCTAGAGGGTATGAAATGAAGGTAGCAGTTGTCGACTAGTGATGTGTGAAATCAAAATGAATAAAAAATAGTAAAAATATAATTTAATATCATTTTAAAATAACAAATATAGTTTCTTTAATTGAATAAATAAAAAAAAATACTTACATATTTTAATTAAAAATTGCGCCGTAACAAAGCTGTTTTTTTTTATTTCCTGGCTTACGTCTCGTCTATCCCACTCTAATATTTTTGGTTACCCTCTAGCTACCGAAGTGCTAACAGTTTACACTTTTTAATACATGGAGATGGCCCTCCTTTACTTTCTAAACTCTATAATCCTTGTCATGAAGTACCAGACAAATAATTTAGCCTAGCAGACTTACAGCGAAAACCAATTTATAAAAAAATATTTTTTACATAATGATCTATGATGAGGTCATTCATAGAATATATTTCAAATTAATTTTATTTCAGAAAACAAGTATTGTACTTGTTGCTCCTGTTATGGGATGTAAGATGTCCCTGGAAGTTTGGATCAAATCAAACAGGCACATAGTGAGGATGATTCTTGAGCATTTTGGCTGTATGAATGTGGGTTCCATTTTTGACGGGAAAAAGTTGTGATTGTTTTTATCATTTTATCGTAACATCGCATAGAGCTTAAATAAACAAACAAACAAAGATAATGTTTCATTTTTTGTTTGAAATATTGTAGGATGGTTAGTGTACTTCCGGCCGTCTGAGCCAGAGTCCTAGAGAGACCGCGCATATCTAGGCTGATAACGAATCGTAGGTGACGGCAATATACCTAGGTTTCATCGTTTGTGAAACAATCGATTTTTTGAAAATTGAAAAACCTGTCTCAGACAGCCAGAATTTCACCTTTTCCGACACTCTGGATCTCAAATTCTAGAGGGTTTCAGGGCCTCGTTTCTTATCAAAAATTTAGTGACGAGATATGTGACTGCATCTAAAGTAGTTTCATCCATTTTAATGCAACGGTCTTTACGGAATCATGAAAAACGTGTGGTCAGACAGACTTGTTATCCGGCCATCTGAGCCAATTTGTTTTTGCAGATATATAACGAAATACCACATTTCAGACTCACCTTTATGTATTTTACTTTAGTGACGCGATATGTGACAGCTCTCGACCAGATTTGTACCTTCGTTACCCACGCGTTTAAGACATTCTAAAAAAACTGTTGTCTGTTGCCAGCCTGAATCCGGCTGTCTGAGCCATCCAGTTCTACCACTTCCAGGTGTTCTTGGTAGCCGGAAACACATGTAATCGTTAGTGACGGCGATGGCTAATACGAATTATCGTTTGTGACGGCTCTATGTGCCCGCAAACAAAAGATATAAGCAAATCAATTGTTCTCCATACATCGATGCATTAGGGTGACCACACTTCCCACTTTATTAGGTATGCAAATACTAGTATAGTAGAAAATCTAGGCAACTCGTTTTACGACAGCTGCTTGCCGTGTTTTTTAAATACGTATTTTTGTATACGTAGGTATGAAGGACCAATCAACACTGATTGCTTTTTGGGTTAAGTGTGACTTGTTTAGGGTAAGTAATTCAAGAGGAAAATTTGTTTGAACACACACTTATTCAGAGTAATTTGCTGTGTTTTACTGAAAATAAACCTATTTTATTTATTATTATTTTATATGTTAACCCGTTCCGCATGCCTACGGCCCCTTAGGGACAAGATGCAAAATATGAATTTAAATAATACCTTTATTCTGCAAGTCATGTCCAGTTTCATTGAGTAATTTATCAACTCGTCCCACATGCCTACGGCCCATTTGCGTAAAGATGCAGAAAATGAATATAAATAATATCTTTATTTTGCTAATCATTTCCCGTTTCATTGAGTAATTCACCAACTCTTCCCTCATGCCTTCGGCTCATTAGGGATGAGGAGCAGAAAATAAGAAATTTATGATTTTTAGGGTTCCGTACCCAAAGGGTAAATCTGTCCGTCTGTCACCAGGCTGTATCTCACGAACCTTAGTAGTTAGAGAGTTGAAATTTTCACAGATGATGTATTTCTGTTGCCGCTTTAATAAAAAATACTAAATTTATGGTATTTAAATGTGATATTTCGTTATATATCTGCAAAAACTAATATCCGGCTGTCTGACCACACGGTTTTCATGATTACGCGAAAATCGTTGGATCAAGATGGATGAAACTACTTTAGATGCCGTCACATATCGCGTCACTAAACTTTTGATAAGAAACGGGGCCCTGAAACCCTCTAGAATTTGAGATCCAGAGTGTCGGAAAAGGTAAAATTCTGGCTGTCTAAGCTAGGTTTTTCTCAATTTTCAAAAAATCTATTGCGTCATAAACGATGACACCTAGGTATATTGCTGTCACCTACGATTCGTTATCAGCCTAGATACACAAATTACGTATAGCGGCGGCGCGCTAGACAACAAGGCAACTCGGAACTAAGCGTCAAAATCGTTACGCACAAATTGACAATTGCGTTCATATGCAATCTCGGACGATTCGGGGCAGTACTACAGCAGATTGTCACTCACGACAGTTTACTACGCATTGATCATTGTTATGCGAAAAATGGATATAAGCGTTTTTATTAGGTACTGCTGCAGTGTGTTTGGATGTTTGAATACAACACAAATTGTGATTACACGTTCTTTAAATTTCCAAAATAATATTAAAAGGTATATAAAACTAGGTCTAGGTTTTCTCTTGTAAGTAAAGTAAAGTAAGTAAGTAGTAAAGGTAAAGATAAGTTTTTATAGCGATCAATCATTCATTTCATAACACTACACATTCAGCAGGAATGAGCTTTTAAATTTTACTTAAATCGTCATTGGTTTAACACCAGTGTTTTAGGTAAGCGTTGAATAAAAAATTAAAAACATATTAAATTAATTATTGATTTTTTTACATTGTCGTTGCTAGGATAAATACGCCACCTAGAAATGTCAGTATATATCATAACAGTACCTAAGTAATGAAGTTAGTACGTATAATTTCTAACAACGCCCAGCTGCCGCCGCTGTTAAAAACGACAGTGATTGAAGAAGCCAAGTTGGGGAATTATTGCTCTGTCTTCCCATTTAGGCCTGGACGTATGATAAGATGAATAAACTAATCGTTGTATCGGTGTAATGAGGTACACTTATTTATTTCAAAAATCAGAATAGCAACCCTAGGCAGTCAGCCCAATTTGGGCAGTTGTTTTCGAGAACGGCGGGAGTGGACCTTCTGTATTTTTTCTATTTTGTGCTAGATATGCGAGATCTCTTTAGGACTCTGGCTCAGACGGCCGGAAGTACACGATGGTTAGGCTTTCTTAGTAAGCTAATTTGATCCACTAGCAACACAAATGTGTAGGCTTCCTTAGTAAGTTAATTTGATCCACTAGCAACACAAATGTGACAAAAATAACAATGTAATTATTTTCAAACTTTTTATTTGTTAAAAATAAAACCTACATTTATATAGTCAAGAAGTTTGGAAATAACCCTCTTTACGCTTTCGTTCGATTTGATCTATACTTTCAGGGATACCCTGTATAATGTAGTAGATGCTTCGGATCGGCTTTGTTCTTCGACATATACTGCCGAACCGACAATGCCGCCCCGAATATGTGTATAGCTTATGGAGTATGGAACATTCTAAATTAAAAACGAAACTTGTTTCTATACTTTTATTTATATGAGAATGGATCTAGCACAGATAAAAATTTAATAGAAAACAGTACACACTAAGGGATAGAATATAAAGAGATTACAAAACAGTCACAAAATCTAGTTTTATGTATTTCTAATTGTTACTTAGTATATTGAACTTATACCATGATTAAACATGACTTGTGTCAGAATCAACTGAACACAATAAACTTTAAATTGTTTTCAATTTAACACTCATGGATTAGTTGAGATGCAACTAAAACATACAACAAATCTGCCTGATAACGCAGATATCAACAAGTGCATATCAATCAAAATAATTGTGCTTTAAAAAATATATCTAACACAATAAAAAATATTCTAAGTAAATATTGCATTGAAAATAATGTGTTTTTATTACACATAAAAAATGTCATCGAATTAAAATATAGGCATAGTAAAATAGCAAAAATGTATTGTAATTAAACTTCAAATGTTGGCAGTCAAACTGTTACTAAAAATACACAATTCCGTTTACGTAGATCACTCGTTCTTTAGCTTGAAAGTATTTTAAAAAAAGCTGTTACATGTTCCAAAATTTTAACAGTAAAGGTTTTTTGTTGATATTAATAATTAATAATCTCTGAATTTTAGTATCAAAAGTTTTACATTAAAAGGGCCAAATATTGCAATATTATCACTCTTTATTACAATTTCGTGGAAAATCTAGTGCATACAATATAATATACTAACACTTCTAATTGGAGCGTAAATCAGTCTAGACATTGTCCCTATCATAAGCTAAATAACACACTTGGATACAGCAGTGACACGTCCACTAATCCTAAAAGCTAACTATAAATAAATAAATGAACGTCATAACTTCGATGGATTCAAGCGCTCTAATCAACATTCTTCAATATAAATGTTCCAGATTGTTTAATAGATATAAAGTATGTAATGTAGTGCCGATTTACATTAAGCAGTGGACGAAGAAAGTACAGAAGTACCTCTAACAATGAACGTCATTAAGGGTTCGTTCTCAGCCGTGACGAGGCCGTGGCGTAACTTTCCCAGCAAATATCAATGAGAGTATGTTCTCTCCTTTGCTTGTCTTTGTTTTTGTCTTTAATATACTCTCATAATGGTTTGGATCACAGACATTATTGTATTTTTTTTACTACGCAGTACCGCGCAGCGACGTGATTCGATGTTTCCGTCTTGCTTCGCCTTTGAGTCAGAACCCTTCGATATCAAATTGCCAACCGGTAGATCAGACACTAGTGTTTAATCATATAATGTTCCGCAAGGTTCTGAATCATGTCATGTCAGTTGACACTTACCCCTCGCCGACAAAACCCTGCCCCAACATCCAAAACATTTTATTTAATCTCGGAATAGTGGATGGTGCTAGATGATTTTCTAAACTTTCTCCGTTTTTTGGCTTTATGAGTAAAATAAATTTGAAAAATAAGAAATCCTAAGTTAATACTACGCTACCGCCATGTTTCTATGTTACTAAGAAGAAGCCTTGAGCCCCTGGGCTTAAAAATAGACTTTATTGCGAACAAAAAAAATTACTGGAATCTTAAATTAACATTGGATCTCTTTCTGACCGATTTCTGCAGGGCTAACATACGCTGTTAGGGCTCTTTCAAATAAGACGTTTTGAGCCGGACGTAAACCGTGCGTTTGCAGGACCGCACACCTAACTGTTGATATTGGTATTTTTCTCAACGCAGATGTCATAAAATTTTCCGTGTGCGGTGGGGCAAAAGCACGTTAGCAGTCCGTTTCAACGCGTCTAAATTGAACGCAGGGTTTAGGCGAAATTTTAAGAATGTAGCATAATTATACACTATATAATATAGTCACTACGACACATTTTTATCGCATTCGCACATGTTAGTCTTGCTGCTTGTCATTAAAAGTATATCTAAACATACATAAGTTAGGCGTTAACTTAGCTTTTTATTGCTAGTTATATGTAAATAATGCCCACTAACAAGATAATATCAAAATTTTATCGTGATAAACATAACGCAAGTGAAGTTAATAGTAAAATAAGTACAGTTTATGGCACAAGACGTAAAATGAATCTTCATATAAAAATTAGGGCGATGAAATTGTAATGAGTCGAAATCAATTTTGTCAAAACAGTAAATGAACATGAATACCTCACAATCACAATACGAGACTTGAAGGAAATTTGAATACCTCAGCTAACAACATGAAATTAATCCAATACCCAAAAAAATCACAGAGGAAAAATGCAATCATCAATATGAAAAGGAAATAGTCGATAATTATCACAGAGAATCAATAAAGAGTTGGTGCACTGCAATATTTTAAGTGCTACGTCACATTAACCACGTTTACCACCACCATTTACCTAACCACGTCTATCACATTCATAATATTTTACTAGTTCATTTTTGGTGTCTTACCTGTGATGGTCATCGATACCCTAAGACTACGCTATAGTACTTCTTACGTCATACTTAATTAGAACTTACATACACAGGGAGCTGTATGCTTGCGACTGAAACAATTTTTAAGGTAAACACTGTGTATTTGTGCAAAAACTCGTGCGTATCGTATAAGCTAATAAAATTTATGAGATCTTTAGAATTTTGAATTACGTTGATGTAATCGAATGTGTACTTTTGGTTTACAAGATCATATATAAATTCGATATATCAAATTGGATAAAATTCCCTGCAGCTTTCCTTTTAAAATAGATCAGTTGTTTTTCTTGTTGAAGAAAAAAAAAGAGACTAAAATCGACCAATCAAAAGTGTGTCAAACATAACGTCCATAGACATTTTTATTTGAATAAATGAATTGGTTTGAAGCTCACCTGCGCAAGTTCTTTTTAATACTCAATTATAATATTAAACGCTAAATAAGATATACAATTAATAAAAGCTGTAAATATAAGGCTTACAACTAAATTGTTACAGTGATAATGATTTGCTTGTTTTAACAGAAGCGATCCCAGTTGGCTTTAATCAAAGCCTAAATCGCTGGGCGGTATTTTTTTGTTATAAAATAATAATAATGCTATTTGCTTCCAGCAGCATTAATAAGGATGATGACACCGCCAACCCATTGACATACGTTTACATTTCATAAGCTGTAAAAACGCCAGATTACCATAGATTTTGTGTTGTTGTTGTAGTTCTGACGTCACTTCTGAGTAGCTTTAATTGCAGTCGAATAAGAATTCCTAAATCCAAGTTTTAAAACGTTGTCCCAAATTGTGGGAACGGTGTCAACATCCCGATTGAGGCGATTATTGATAGGCACATTCAAATTGCAAACATTGCACCATTGATGGATACCATGCCTTTAGCAAATAAAATCATTGGTATGCTACTTTTTGTTAGTTTATTATCACTTTGTGACATAATAGTGTAGGCTTTTCTTCAATGGAGACATTGATTTTAATACTAGTTAACTTCGAAAAATGCATTTATGTTTTGTGACGAATACTCCGATTCACTCCACTGCAATCGGTTTAAAATGTTTTAGTCTACGTATCTAGCACGTCTAAGCTCCTTACAGATACAGTCAACTTAATGAAATAAATGCTTCAATACGTCTTATTAATTAACGTGTCTAATAAATAAATACGTCTTAAAATACGAGAGAGCGTTTATACTTAAATAAAATGCTATACGCAATTTGTAAAATTAAAGAATACAAGTTGTAATACGATTGCTATGCCATGGGCGTTTAAGTTTACAAAAATGCAAGTCAGCATTGTTATAAATAAAAACAGTCTATGAAAAATAGCTAAGTTGTAATGATCTAAAGAGATTAATGTAATTATCACTGTAACATTAACTATGGTAATTCTAATTGTGATACAGAGCAGTGAGGTATTAAACGCCCATGAGTTTTGGCACGAGGAAGCATGGAAATAAATGATGTTCGCGTTTATAACATAAATGGCTAAAGCTAACAATGACTACGCGTGTACGACTAAGAGATACAACTTATTCCTACACCGGGGACTTAAACCTAACGCGTTACCGCTTTCCGATGGAGTTACGGCATGTTACCCTGAAATAAACAAGGAAATTTAAATTTAACCAAAATCGAAATTATGTTATTTTCGTCTGCTGTCTTTGTGTGGTGTGCAATATCAATGTGATTTAAGTGATAATACTATAAATATACGATTTCCGAATTTGTCATTTGCCCTTACATTTTGCCAAATTATATGATTCCAAGCGCTTTACTATCAGCTCCCAAAGCAAGCCTGCTTTTTTCATACTAAGATTGTACTAATAGAAAAGGTACAATCAACGGCAGGTCAACCTACCCCAAAAAGTTAAAGGTCATCCAACTGATTTCCAACTTTAAGTCAGACACATAGAGTCCATTATCAATTGGGAAAATTTGACGTTTTGAGGTGGGTCGAAGAGCTGTTGTCAGTACAGAAGCCGGCTTGCTTCAAAAGCTCACAATAATGGATCTAGCCAACGTTAAGTATCCTATAGTACTATACCATAGAATGCTAACTGCCTCAGCAGAGTTTTTCAGTATTTTATTTCAACGCTTCCGCGTGAAAAGCAGTTTAAATTCATGAAGCTAGTCCCATTGCGTCGCCCTTAAAATAAATAGACAATCAATTATGTAGCAAAAAAAAACAAATGAATGAATAAAGTTTAAATAAATATTCAACTTGAACGTCTAGGTAACGGATAAACATACAAAATCTCATGCTTATCTCACAAACATTTGGCTGTTGCGGGATACGAACATGCTACCCTTTACGCTGCTAGAACACTTCTGGCGTCATGTTATCATTGGTTTTGTATGATTACCTAATATTTTTTTTCCTCGTGTTTATGTAGTAATGTGTGATGCAGTGTTTGCAGCAAAATAAGCTTAACGTCCGTAGCACAACTCTGCTGCGAAACACGAGTAGCGAAACCGCTGGATGCATTCCGCTGCGATCTAGTGTAGTGACAAGCGTTCCGCAAAGCGGAACGTAATGCAAGGCAGTCAGTTTAGTTGAGAAAATCGGAGTGAAATGTCGTTATTATAGTCTGGATGACTAAGCAAGTACAGAATAGGTCTATTTCTGACCTCTTGGTTAATTTTTTCAGCGAATTTGATGTCCATTTTAATTAAAAACGCACTTTCCCTTCTTTAAAATTGACAACATTGACAAACACAAGCTGAAACTATGCGGCGCCGCAAAAAGGGCAGAAGTGTGACAGATGTCCGAGCAGATCTGCGAAACCGCGAGGGGGAAAGAGCAATGCGCTAGAACAGGTAATGTCGCTAGTATTCCGCTTCTCATACTTGCTGATAGGACATGGCAAACTCATTGCGGTTCCGCTTTTATGGTTTCGCAGCGGAGGTGTGCTACGGGCGTAAGAAGCTCGGTGTTAAAAATATATAAAAGTAATTCTTAGTATATAAAAAACATGCCTTTCACTATTTTTTGAGGTAGCACTGCATATTGGTTAATCGATCGTGTATTCTGTCCTTCTTATTATGGTCAATAGTTTGCTTTTGCAATGCATCTACATATTTTTGTTTACATTTTTCAATTTTGGTCATCTTTTTGCCTAGATATAATAATAATATAATAGAATATGTTTTACTTATCACATATTTACATGTCAGTAGCTGGATAAGTGAGACTAATATAAAATTGTGATCTTCCTATGTACCTTATTCAATGGCAAATAAATTATTCCGAAAGTCGTTAACATAGCCCGAACGCATGGGCAAGCTAAAGTGGCTGTGGGCGGGGCAAATAGTACGTAGAACTGACGGCCGAGGGGCAGAAAGGTTCTGGAATGGAGGCCAAGTACCGGAAAGTGCAGCGTGGGACGTCCACCCACGTGGACAGACGACCTGGTAAAGATTTCAGGATGCCGCTGGATGCAGGCGCTTCCAACCGGCCAATCTGGAAGTCACTGGGTTATGTTCAGCAGTGGACGTCCTGTGGCCGACATGATGATGAAGCTTAGATGGTCGTCCAAAAAAACGTCTTACCTGTGTCCTATCTGATCATCTCGAGGTACTTGTGTTTGTGCTTGGTCAGCATCTCGGTGACGGTGACCAGCTTCCTGATGGCTGGTTGCGACTTGGCCAGACCCTGCAGTTCGGTCAGGTGCGAGACGCAGATGTGGTGGAGTGTGGCCAGTTCTTTTGCTAATTAATAAAAAAGTAAGTTACGAGTAGGTACATACTGAAGACTTGCTTCTTTACAGACAAACAGGCTTAGAAGCGAAAGCATGCGTCTTTTTAAACCTTTAACCAGTGGCGGCCAAATAGCTGCCATCATATTTTGAACTTTATGCCCTAGAGTTAGGAGTGAAAACCAATGAAAATAAAAATGTTTATACCGTTCAAAGGGTATACGTAACTCGGAATGTGCATCTCGAGTTTGCAATGCGGCTGTTAAGTCCGTTTCTCCTTGTTTGTCCAATAATGTCAACAATCGTAACATGTCTTATTATTACAATAATACCAGTTTTACGTAGTATAATTCTTTCTCTATGATACCAGTGTATGAAAATAACAAACAAAATAATAAGGATTTTGTGTTAACGATAGCAATGAATACCATAGTAATTTATTATTTTTATGTATCTTAAGATTAAATAAATAATTTCTTTAAAAATAAATGTCTAGTTTGTTTACAAAACAATATTTGCAAAGCTATAAAAACCGGCCTATGTTTATGGGGGAGGCCTATGAGCAGCAGTGGACGCCCTGTGGCTGATGATGATGATGATAAAAACCGGACTATACGTTATCTAAACAGCTGATGACCTGAAATAACAGAAAAATAAAATAACTAATTTACCGATGTCAAAGTTGTTATTGGAGTTAGGTGGCGGGTTCCCGGGGTCGGGCGCGTTGCTCAGCTGGTCCAAGAACACTACCATGCGCTCCTTATTCTTCAGGATAAACGGGTTTACCACCTCCATGTATGGTTCCTACGGATAATTCAAATTATAGGAATTATGATAAAGAAGTCGACAAGAAACGATACACGCACTTACGTGTGGATGAAAATTGTGAATTTTATCCGTGGTTTATCATAAAACTTAGCCATTTTCGAATTAATATTAATTATTTACTTCTTTTAGTTAAAATATTCATGTTTTAGTTAAAAATTATGTTTTTTTTTTTCAAGATTTATCCACTGATTTCATCAAGGTATAACGATAAATAGATATTAAATAGAAATGGCGATGGCACTCGGTGGTGACTGGTGAGTGAGTGAGTGAGTGGGTGAGTGAGTGAGTGAGCGGTGCGTGCTCACCTTGGCGCCGAACTCGACCAGGTTGGCGAGGTTCTGCAGGCACTTGGCCACCATGAGCAGCGAGCGCTGCGCGTGCGGCGGCGGCGCGGCGCTCGCCAGCGCCCACGCGCGCGGCTCCACCAGCGCGGGACAGATCAGACGCAGGAAGATGAACCCTGCACAACCATTCAATACTAAGATTTTTAATACTTGAAAATATCGTCCGCCAGAATAAGGCGGACGATATTTTCAAGTCGGTAGTTTTTATCTGACACAAGACACAAAAGTGTCTACGTTTGCGCCCTGCCTTAGCTACTAAATTGATGATCAATGACGACCTCCGTAGCCGAGAAGCGAGCACGCCGGACTATACGGTGTCGCCATCTCTAGAGGTTTCGGGTTCAATCCCCGGTCGGGTCAAAGTAGAATACGAACTTTTCTATATTGTCTCGGGTCTGGGTGTTTTGGTACCATCATTGTTTCTGATTAGGATCAGAGCAATGTATGTGATGTTGTCCAATATTTTATTTTAAGATGCAGCGCAGACGACAGACTATCTGTGACGCACTTTTTAGTCTGTAAAAATAGAACCTTTGTAATTGTATGCCTTAACGCACACGACGCGGAAAAGTCCGGCGCACAAAAAATCCGTGGTAATCGGGCAGACCGCGCCGCGCAGCTCCGCACAAAGTGTGCGATAACAATTGAACGTTTGCTTTAACGCGCTCTAACGCAGACGGCGTACACTTTAGTCTGCAATCTACGTCTCTAGAATACTGCCGAAAGAATGATCGAAGATGTGCGTCGTGTACGTTGAGTCTGTGAAAAATCCGCGACCGACTTTTTGCGGGTCTTGCCGACTTTTTGTGCGCCGCAGATTCGATCACACAAATAGTGTGCCGTCTGCGCTGCACCTAAATTGTACCTGAGACGACTCTGGTGCGCACGAATCTCTCGTTGGGCCACTTGGCGACGGCCGCGCGCTGCAGGCAGCCGCACAGGTAGCGCACGGGCCGCGGACACGCCTCCGGGGACGTGAAGATCGACAGCGTTATCTGGCATCCAGCAATAAATTATATTTCGTACTAATAACACCAGTTATCAAAACCCTAAACAAGCGAAGCGTGTACTATGGCGACTAGATGATGGAGAAACATGCCCAAATACGTTTATAAACATTCACGGCTGAGGTACAAATGCTCGCGCTCATCTCACAAAGATTGTCTTCGACGGCTTTGTAATTCGTCAGACGGTCGTCATGTAATGGAGCTTTCCTTCAAGAGCTTAAGCTTACATAATTTCAACACCATCATTAAAATGTCGTTGGATAAAATAAGGGTATTCTGAACGAAACAATTCAGACAACATCTTAATAGGAGCCATTTGACAATTTCGTTCCTCAGACAGCGCTAATTCGAATTATTTACATCAGTCAACCGTCCACAGCCGAAAGGTAGAGGCCTCTTTCAAGCTGTGAAACAAGCTCAAATGGACATCTTCTTTGGATATCCTAAATCGTAATTTCATCAGGCTGAGAATAGCCGCTCAGGTTAGGGCTGCATTGGTATGGCGACGACGACAACGCAAAGACAAAAAAAAAACTTTAACAAACATATGACGAAGGCCATCAAATGCGGTGGATGCTCCGCCATTAGCGCGTCCCAGCCTAAGGGCCTGTTTTACAATCGAAAAGTAAGTACTACTCAACAAATCATTTTAAAAAAAAGAACACATTGTGTATGAATTACTTGGCAGATTAAATTAACCGAGACTTCTTAGCGATTGTGAAACAGGCCCTCATCATCATCATCATCATCATCATCATCATCAGCCCACACTAGTCCACTGCTGGACATAGGCCTCTCCAATTGCACGCTACACGGCTACTCTCATCCAGCTCCAAGGAAACTCCAAACAGGCCCTAAGGCTCATAAATTCTACGAGCTCATGGCAGTGGTCACCTGAACGCAAGTCGAGAGATCGCAAATTGGCAAGTTAAGTATGGAAAGCTCGCCTGAAGGCGCTTGCTTTATGTTCAGGATAAAGAATGATATCAATTGCTACCAAACAAAAACTTATAATTCAGAGGCAACAACAAATTTTTATGTTCTGTAGTTTACCTGGTCCAGAATCATGAGTAGAAATTCAGCATTGTTACAGGCATCATCAGGCGAGTCCATTTTGGTCGGGTTCAGCTCAGCAGATTGTTTGGCGTCTATTAGTTTCTGTACTGTCTCTGCGATTGCCGCCTGTGAGTGAAATATTAAAAACATAAAACAGATTCCATAGTTTCGTTTGTAAGGGGTAGGCAGTTAGATAGCAGGATAGGTTCTCAATTCTGAATACAATGATACAATGGAATTTATAGCGAATATTTTCCGTACGACATCAATAATTGTACTGCTCGCAATATTGCAATACGTTTACACTGCGGCACCCATCACGTCAAATAGCAGCCGTTTGCGTTGGGGGACTATTCTGTATCGAAAGTAGTCGATTATGAAAATCGTAGATATAAAAAAAAATCGAAGTCGATTTTTTTACTAGTTCGTGATCAGAATAAGATAATCAACTTCCTAAATATGGCGAGGATTGACATCAACACCCTGTTTATTCACGAGTCGTGTCAACATCACTATTCAGAATGCGGCCCAGATATAGAGTGCAGAGTGTAGTGTGTAGTGTGTACCTGCAGGAAAGGCTTGCACTGCGCGTGCATGAACTCGTCGACGACGGCGGTGGCGAGCGAGGCGGCGCGGAACATGGCGCGGGGATCCGGCTCGCGAGCTAGTTCCGCGCTCACTAGCTCGCGAGCTAGCTCAGCACCACGGCCGCACTCCGTGAACGTGTGTAGGATAGCTACAAACAATAATCAATACATTCATTACAAAATCACATCAATGGAGAATGTTAATAGGTATGCCGAATCAGTTGAAAATTTATTACAGTAAAGCTTGTATGTATACAAGTACACTATTTTTTGTTGTAGTCAAAAATACCTATTAGTTTTGATTTTACAGGCGTTTAAACTTACGATAAATATTCCCGCAAACTGTCACGTGACCGCATGTGACGTCATTTAACAACGCTCCGCTTAGTAGCAAGTCAACGGACATCGTGCTGATGAGAGCGCGAGCGGACTGAGCGAGTGTTGTGAGATGACGTGATACCGTCATACGTTTACTTATATATTTTTTCTCTATGCTTATATAAATCGGAAACTAATTGACGTATCGAAGTTATTCTTACACTCGTATTTTTTATTTTCGACAGATAATAATATGGAAAGCTAATATTCAAAATAAGTGAACATTCTTCATTATCCAGTCCTAGCTCTTAGCTCTTAGAGGCTGTAATGTTGGGACCGGGTAGCATAATTAGGGCCTGTTTCACAATGCAGGGATAAAGTTATGTAAAGGATAAAAATATGTAGCGGATAAAAGTGCTTGAAAATCGTGTTTATCTTTCATAAGTAAAATATAGCTTATTCAGAACTAATGCAGAACTTATCCGTACATTGTGAAACAGGCCCTTATTTATCAAATAGCCTTAGACCTTTCTTAAATACAAAGCCTATGTCTCTCATAGGGCTCGCATGATAAGATACATTAGCGATCTGCGTACGAGTAAGTAATTGCGATTTGAGAAATTTGAAAGGATCTACGGCCCTACTCCCATCTAGTTCGCAGGAACCAACTCGTGTTTTTTTGCTTGTAGAATTATTAGCAAGTTTGTTATTTTACAATACTTTAAGCCTATATAAAAAAGAAAAGTATAAACTCACAAGTCGCCAAGGGTTGCCTATCGGTACGACACAGGTCTGCGAGCGCCTTCACTGCAGGTAACCCTGGTTCCAGAAGCAGTTGACGGAGAGGATTGTATTCCTCGCGCGGCATCACCAGCTCTTGCATGTATCTACCGGCATAAGGAACTAATCAGGCCACTGATTCAGAACCTTTCGATAACAAATAGTCGATCGGAAAACCTTGCGACACTTAGTATATGATTTAGCATTACTGTCACGTGATTTACGGCTGTCCATTCAAAAAACGAAAGATTCTGATTCGGGGCCCAGATCCTGAGAACTAATACTAGGTTACTCAAAGGACGCGTGTCTTATACTCGCACGTCTACAAGTTGTAGCTTTAGCTGAGTCATCATCACCAGCACCTGAATGACCACTGCTGAACGTAGACCTCACCTAAAGAAGCCACAGCGAGCAAGACTGGGTCGTTTGCATCCAGTGGCTTCCCGCAAAGGTTGCCCACGCTGCATCTTCTAGTGCGTGGTCGCCTCTCGAGAACCTTTCTTTTCCAACAGTTGTTTAGTTCTGTGAGCGATGCAGATGTGGCCTGCCCATTGTCAATTTTACTTTTCAATACAAAGAGCTACGTTGGGGATTTCGCTTTGACCACAGTTTCGTGTACTGTGTACCTACGAAAATTTACCTGATACGTAGTCTCAGAGACCCCCACTCGCCAATAGGAGTCATTCCGGCCAGCGGATACCATTCCTCGATTTCTTCTCCGTTCGCAAGATTCGCGAGTTCTATTGTCAACTCCGCAACCTAGAAGGTGAATTGAGATTATGATTTGAAGTTAGTATCAGTGCGTAATAGATGTTCACGATTTTTTTTGTATTTACCTCGGATTCTTTTCCTCTTTTTCCTGTGTTGTGAACAGTGATGCTGAAGGAAGTGACATCTGGAGGCACATCGCTGTAATTAACGTTAAAATATTAGGTTTTATGTTCCATTATTGTGAGAAAAAATCCAGCAGATATGAGGGGTATGGGTGGGGACGACGATTAGTCTTGTAAATGACGGAAATGGTGGAAACCTAGAAGATAGAACTCATTTAAAGAACACAAACTGATTAATGAATTAATAATTTCTTCCAAACGATCGACCCAGTTTGGTTTTCACCAGAGCAGAGCATCCATGGCAATTGGATGGAGACATTACTTAATAAATTTTCATTATCCATTTCGTCCCTTTTATGGAACAATCACTCGTCATCACAACGAGCACTTGTATTAGAGTTATGCATTCCATAACTATTTAATCACATAAACGCTTCCACCTTAGGTTGCGTCCAGATTCGGCAAATCCGCCGCGAATGCGCAGCTAGCGCACCGCGACTTGTGAGCTACTACCTACTTTCTAGAACTGTCTGGAACTGGACACCACTGGAAAACCGCACGTGCGCACTATACAAGCCTTGCATGATTTGCGCTAAAGAGGCGCACCAAACGATTGCAGTAACGAAACGCGTGCTGCGCGCGTGCAGCTCGCAACATTCGCGGCGGATTCGCCAGATCTAAACGCTCCCTTACAATAGTTGCTATACTCACTCGAACACAAACTCGTCGTCCCAATGCGGGTCGGGCGAAGGCCGAGGCCGCGTGCGGGCGACGGGCGCGGCCCCGAGCGCCAGACGCAGGTAGGGCCGAGGCGCCAACCGCGCGGGCAGCCGGTGCGCTGTCAGGCATCGCACGCGGAGGGCACGCAACCATACCACACGGGCCACCTACATGGAAGTACAACGGTATCAGAAAATATGCACCAACATGCAAAGCACACATAGACATTTTCGAACTCCCTGGAACGATCAAGTGTTCCGAAATCGTAAAATTAGCTCCAACCACGCGGACAACCGGTGGGATGTCAGGCATTGCACGCGGAGTTCACGTAACCATACGACACGGGCCACCTGTGTGAAAGTACGTCAGAATAAACGGGCAATGGTTGGACTTCAGCACAGAATAAATAGTATCAGAAGATAAGAATGCGGGCGACGGGTGCGGCTCCGAGTCCTTAACGCCGGAAGACCTCGCGTCAGGCATCGCACACGAAGCGCACGCAACCATACCACACGGGCCACCTGTGTGGAAGTTCGTCGAATGAACGGGCAATGTTACGACTATGGCACAGAATAAATGGTATTAGGATATAAGACGCAGGTGGTGCCGCGGCGCCAACCGCGCGGGCAGCCGGTGTGCCGTCAGGCATCGTACGCGGAGGGCACGCAACCATACCACACTGGCCACCGGTATGGAAGTACGTCAGAATGAACTGATAGAATCCCCGGCACCGATGTTGAACGCTGCGGCAAAGAGAGGGGATCGCTTTGCGCATCTTACGAGACGATCATAATATTAGAGACGCGTGTGCGCGGAGCTAACAACCAATTACAGCCATCGGTGCAGGCTCGTGGCACGACTAGCCAATCCAGAATCTTAATGGTCATCACACACATTATTACACACCAAACAAAAAAAAGAAAATACAAAAAAATGCACTTTAAATTGCTCAATTTAGCCAAGCTTTTCGCTGATACAATTAGTTAAAAGTTCACAGATAAATCGTCTTCGTCGTCTCTAATAATATCCTACCTTGCACTGGTGCCTAGCCTGCTGCGGCACGCACAGCGTACGAAGTGCGTCGAGCCAAGCGCGTTGTTCGCCGGCCGTGTTCGCGGCCAGGAACGTGTGGGTGGACAGGCACGGCAGTGCTCGCTCCACCAGTTGGAAGCAGAACTCGCGGTCCCAGAGCGATTCGTGCACCTGAGCGAATGAGCGAGATGGACTTATGAAAGACAGCCATTGAATGCCTTCAAAATATAATAGAAAATGTTTCGTACAGTAGACGTATAAACTAACTACTTGTATCAAACCTTTCGACATTTATGAGCCATTGAAAACAGTTGATTTTACTCGTCTTGTTTCAGTCGTTCAGATTTTGTCAAAGGTTTTATTAAAGGAATTAGTAACTTTCAATTGGTTAGGTGTAAACGTCTGAACGTACAAAACACTTAAGTAGTAAGCCTACGGATTCTTAGTGTTTGGAAACGATTGTTTACATATTTTTCCTTAAATGTGTGTCCTAGTTAGTGTCATCATCATCATCATCACCAGCCTATATCAGTCCACTGCTGGACACAGGCCTCTCCAAAAGGCGGATTTTGCCATAATCGCCACGCTTGGCAGGAGGGTGGGCGATCGCAGTTTGGCCAATGGTGGAGAGGAGACGCTGCTGCCAGTCTTCTTATGGCGGTTCTCCTGTAGTCGCCTCTTAGGACACCCATAGCAAGAGAAGGGGTGGTGCAATTCTTTTAACGTGCCGGCACCACACGGCATAGTTAGTGTATAGAATCGATACTCGCACGCGACAACGTACGTTTTATGAACTCATTTGTAACGCGCAGTAGATTACTTTGCTATCTACCTGCGACTAATATCTTACTGTACTTACTGTAGCAGTATTACTTAAACATTGATTTGTTGTTTCTATAAAGAGTTCTATGTTAAAACTGTGTTGTATGGAGTGTTGCTTAAGTATTATTTTAGACCAAGATATTGGCTTTCAATTATGTTAATTGAACATTTTCAATTTCCTTTTAACTGTTGTCGACTGTTGACTGTTGTTTTCCTTTTGACCGATGTTCATAACATTTAAAGGAAACATTTAAGTCATAATTTTACTGCTGAATGAATTATTATAATAGGTAAACCAAATAAATTCTCAAATCATAATCAAACATACCTGATACAGATAAGCGCACGACAGATCAATCAGGCCCTTAGGCTTGGTCCTCTTCGGCGAGTCGTAGAAGTACAAATGGGTGTCGGTGCCCTCTTGTAGCAAAACGAAGTACAGAGCTTTCCACTTCTTAGCACCTTTGTCGGACTTCTTGTTCAGATACCCCTGGTGTTTGATGCCTTTCATCTTCTTCAAGCCGATCTGATCACGGCACTCTCGCAGTGTAGCGTATATTTTCTCTGCCGCGGCACCTGTGGCGTTTTGTTGCGGCTCTATTTGATGCCCTTCTGCGATTAACTAAAGAAAAAGAAACAAATAGTTATGTGAATTAGCATGAATTAAGTTGAGCTATATAGTTAGCTTGTTAAATAGATGTGTGGTATAACACACTTGGTGAATGTAAGATTTACGCGGTAATAGCTGTTTTCAACATCATTATCATTTCAGCCACAGGGCATTTACTACTGAACATGGACCTCCCCCAGTGACTTCCAGATTGGCCAGTTGAAAGCGGCCTCTTACTATGGACCTGTTAAGGAAACTCAAGTTTGCACGGCGCGCTATGGAAATGGCAATGCTCGGTGTTTCTTTACGAGATCGAATCAAAAATGAGGATATCCGTGAACGAACAAAAGTCGCTGACATAACCCGACAGATTAGCAAGCTGTAGTGGGCAGGGCACATAGCACGTGTAGAACTGACGGCCGATTAGGGCAAAAAGGTTCTGGAATGGAGTGGTTTTACTTAGTAATAAATAAACAATAGCAGTACTCAATTATAATTAAATAAATCTTACCGGCTGTCCCAGAGTGTGTCCTTCGACGATCTGCTCCTTCCTGTATCTATTAATGACCGCATCGAGGCACTCAAACGTTCTCCCGCCCATGAGATACCTCACGCCTTTCTTCTCTATCCTGAACCTTTGTATCTGGTTGTTGATGTGGAAGAACAAGGAGTAATCGCCGGGGGAATTGTCCGAGGGCCGAACGAGGAAGCTCCCCGGTCCAGCCTTGACTAGCATGTCTACCGCCTCGCTCTTGGTGCAGTTGGGGTGGAACCACGAGAACACAGTGTTTGGGTCGATGGCCGGGTCTAAATCTTCGACTAACTCCCTGAAGATCATACCTTGCTCCCCAGTTCTGGTGAAAGGTAATGTTTGTTGTTAAGGAAAATAAAAAACCGGCCAAGTGCGAGTCGGACTTGCGCACGATAGGTTCCGTACTATTATCGATAAAAACGGAAAAAATCACGTTTGTTCTACGGGAGCCCCCTTAAATATTTATTTTATTCTGGTTTTTAGTATTTGTTTCAGCAACCATCAGCAATTTTCATGCATTCTTTTATTTATTTAACCAACAGGGTAATAAAATACTTATTACTCATATTAACGATTATAAAAAAAAACTAGCTAGAATTTAGGCTGGACTCCTAGTAAAATACAAAACAATTTCCTTGTAAGAATCAGACATCATTACCATAGTAATAACTTGTAAAATATTAATAACTTAAAATAAGATATTTATGATTCATAAGCAACGATCTACTCGAGTTAATGAGCAGTGACCCAGTTATGATAACAAGGTGAACGCACGATTTATTTACGTCCCTTCCTTTATTCTCGAAATTAGTAATTGCAAAACGGGAAGTACATCAAGGTAAGATTGTCAGATATTAATTGTCAAACAAAATACTTCTATAATTATTATGAAGAACTCATAAACACGTATTCAAAATTCCAATAACAACGTAAGTAGATGTCTAGGTACCAAAGACAGGTCAACCTTTGTAAAAGTATGTCTACCGATTTTGAACTTTAAGTCCAACACAAAGAACAATGACAAAATTAAACTTTTTGTTTTGTTATGTGATGATCATTTAAGGTCATTGATCAATAAATAAAGTAAAGCGCGAGTCGTCATCATCAACATTTCATCCTGTAGTGAACGTAGTGGTAGCTTAAAGCATCTTAATATATAAAACAAAGTCGGTTTTGTTACAACACTTGTAACTTGGAAGGAGTTGAAGATAGGACGAGTTTATGCAATATGAAGTCGATGTTGTTATTTTGTAATTTATTTTTAACTTTTTTAGTTTTTATGATAGACATTTGAAAGTTGGTTTTTACGATTGCTTTTCACCTATATAGTCACAGGTTAACAGGATGAACACTAATAAAATCGGACCTTATATAATATATATCCGAATAGCAGAATAAATAATAAAAACATTGGAAAAGACGACGAAAAAAATACCGTCAGATGGTACGAAGTTTAGGGTCAGCTAGTATAATCTTAAATAAACAAAGGTTATCAGAAAATTATTGTTGATAACAACAATTTGTTTCGGATCAGCTAAGCATACGCACCTGTGTGCAGTGACCCACAGCCAGCCATCGCCCATGTCATTATGGACAAAGAAAATGTCGCCTTTCTGGAATGTCAGCTCATCGGTGTCTGGCATCTTGGTGTATGGGAGAATAGCCACCACTCTCTTTAAAAGAAGAACATTTATTTTATAATTGGCAGGGTTTGAAGTGATCAAGATACATTGATAATTTTCTGTCATAAGTATAATCGAAATTATTTGCCATATATTTTTTCTTCACGAAATTATAAACAAAAAATGTATAAAAGATTACCTTGATTGTAAAATGTGTATAATTTATTTACTAAACTACTGCTTCTAACGTAAATGTGGATATATACCTATGATATCAGTTAGAAAAGGATAGCTATGCTTATATATCTGTTTGATAATTATCGTGATGATTGCCTCCATGTGACATACCATAAAGTTATTCAATTAAATAATATCTATAAATGTTATAGCTCTTCTGGAAAGTAGATCGAGATAAAATATGAAGGTAGTTTATCTTCATTGTAAAAACATTACTCACATACTTGCCTATTCTTAAAAAGAGTACCTAGCTATCTTTTAATATTTTAAAAGTATTTACCTTCTTGTCATTTACTGGCTCTGGAGGCGGGACAGGCTCAACTAGTCTCTCTCTTTTTAACAAGTCTGAGCAGTGACTATAAAATCCAACTAGTTCAGTCAGGGAATCGAACTGCCGACCGCCGATATAGTAGTCGCCGCAAACTGCTGTTATTCTGCACATATGAAAATAATATTAAGGAAATGTAGAGGAGATTATACTAAGCAATCAATGAAGTGCCGCCAATTACCTAAAATGGTTAATACCAGTTCGCCCTAAGTAACTCAGCACATATGACCCTGGCTTCCTGTCACTCTCCCGAACTGAAAATAAGGATTATATTTAGATTGTATAAAAATTATGAAAGCAAATTCCAACAATAAACTTTTTTGCCAAAATTATTGCATAACAATATGAAATTATTCATAGCAAAAAAAATATATTTAATATGTTTAATGAATTTGCTTGCTTAACAAGTGAAGAAATCAGTTTACAGAAAGCAAAAACACTAATGGTTGGATCTTGTGTGGGAAATTTTCTGCATTGTGCCAAGACAATGATTTATGAGTTATGACTGAGAAAAAGATATAGCTGCGTGATTGGTTGGTTTCATCACCCTATATTTTAAACAAAAATAACATTAGTGCAAATAATGACACCAGTTTTATTATAATATTATTGTGTCAGATAGCAACAAGGTACCTTATCTTGACTATCTAATTGACTATGGTCTTAAAAATATCATAATAATAATATACATATTTATTTTACATATAAAATTGGGACATGTAAAAGTGCCTTTTATGGCCAATTTACAGAAAATAAAAAAAAATATTTTGATTTTATTAAGGAAATCCAGTAAGCCACTGTAGTACAATTTCTGCATAGTTAAAAAAATAGAAATAGAAAAATATTTATTTATTTATTATTTTAAATTAATAGATCTTAATATTTATCCATCATGTGCATGTTGAGTTGCTATTAATTATTAACACCTTAATGAGCACCACTAAAATGATTATAAAAGTCGAAATTTTGACTTACCCAAGTAACTGCCAAGATTGGCAGCTTTCCACAACCTCTCTTCGGCAGTATACCTGTCAAGTCGGCCATGGTACCACTCTGTCTCTGGTGGGGCCAGAACAGCCTGTCTTTCTCCTAAAACAAAAGGGTCTAATGAAACAATATCATGCAATTGAGTCTAAATAACAAAGAATAAAATAACTTTTTTATCATAGTGGTAGTCATATATCGTGAACAACTTTAATACAAATAAATATACATTGTTAGATTATGATAAATAAATAAAAAAGTAACTAAAAAATCCAATAGAACCCAAGTAACAATTAAGCTTGTTTAGGAGCTGAATCACTGTCCATAATAGAATCTTTAGCTGTTCAACCTTGCTGGATAAGAATGTTAGCAGCACTGTTTCAGAAGATTTCTCTAAGTTGAGCAAAAATTTATCAGGTCATTTTACTAATTATATTTTGATGGCATTATTTTGGTATTATAAAGAATAAAACATGTCACCCAAATTGGCTGATTATTAGTGTTTTAATTATTTATCAGCAAATACTTTTATAATCTTTTAAACATTTCCATAAAATTAAACATTCTCAAATAGCATTATAAATTATGAAAAAAAAAATACATTTCCGTCCCACACAACTGTTGTCTATTTTTGAAAGAATTTCTGAGTTATCATGTCGAGTAAAAATACTTTTTTGCTTAAAGTTCCAAAAATTGTTTAAAACTGAATATACACCTAATACTAAGTATCAATGGAGTGTATTTTAGGTATTTAAATCAGTCACATAACTTAAAAGCATAAATAAGTGTGCTCATATGAGTCTCAATAAACAATTGAGTTGCAAATGTTACAGTATATGAAATCTTCTATTGAAGTTTTGTAGAACATGGATATAACACAAAAAACATGTGTATGATCAAAGCTACAACTTTGCAACTTTTAAAAGCATTAGAATTAATAACTGGAAAATTTTTATATACAAAAGGAAAATCCGATGGTAGAGCTAATTTCTATGGATAGGTACTTCTTATTAGTGTAGGCTAAGAATCATGTTCAAATTATCTCACCATTAGTGCTTGGACCATTAGCTTCATAAATTTCCAAATCTGCTGTTAACTCTGCAATATCACCACCGCCGTCTTCTGACTCGGTAGACGGTGAACCTAACTTATCCTTTACTGGGGGTCCAATAGGAGCCCCCATAGCGCGAATCATATCAGCCATTTTTAACTAATTCTTTACTTTAGGCTCCAGAAAATTACTTCACCTGATCGAAATCAAAACAAACCAATGTATCATTGTTTAAAGACAACTGGGATAACAATTTGCATCTAAGAACCGGAAAGTTTACTGAAAATCCTTTTAATTAATGATGTGTTTACACTAGATATTTATTAGTGTTATTGTATTTACACTACAGGAAAGCCACTGTTAAAAAATGTCATTCATATAACGTGACACATTTTTAGGTAAGAAATTACCCATCAGAACGCAATCAACTATAATAGATCGTCAAATTGTTGATTCACTTCGATTTGATTCATTTCGATTACGCCCCCGAAAAAAAGTTTTTTTGGTTGAAGGAATGACAGTCAGTACGATCAATGTTGCAATTTAACAAAATTGTTAATGTTGATGCAGACTACCATCCATAGACACATTTCGAATTTCTTATTTTAATAACGATAACGGTTATGGTTCTGTCTGCTTTTTGGTTTAAACAGTGTGTACGGGTTTCGAAAGGCGGTTTTACTTGATAAGCGATATCATTACTAGAGAGCGGATTTGAACCATAAAGGTAATATACCTACGGAATAGAGGACCCAACGCGAGCTGTCAAACGAAACCGAAATTGGAAAACATATGTGTGTGTAAAATTGTTTATGTATGCGTGTCAGTGATGTATACAATTACACATTAATATCGATATCGATCATACTTATTAGTTACAGTCATAGAATTATTAAAACTAAAATGAGATGGAAAGGGATTTAGAATGGCTGAAAATTAAGGAAAACACAGAAGATATTTATATCATTTTTTTATCAATGCTTTAAGGTACCTACTTATATCATTTCTCACTGCCCTCGGAAAATAGAATTTTGTTTAAATAATTTCTTAAAGTACGCTTTGATACATTTTTCAATTATGTTTCGTACCTCAATCTTAACGGTAAATATGTTTCAATTATACATTTTATAATGAGATATCTGCGACTTATAAGTGGATCTTGCTCAAAAGAACTATATCAATGGGATGGGAGGGAAATCAAGGAACCAAAATAATTTCCAAAATCATTACGACTAATAATATTTAGAACATTCTTATCAAATTTCTTTTTATCAAAATAAAAATGTGTTTTTATTTTTCTCTAAAATATTTTTCACACTTTATGCGCTGGATGCAAACCGCTTCCAACCGGCCGATCTGGAAGTCACTGGAGAGGCCCATTTAGCAGTGGACGTCCTGTGGCTCAATTGATGATGATGATGATGATGAAGCAAACATTTATAACATCTTCAGAAGGATAGATTTAAAACCTCTATACAATACTTGATACAATATCTCTATAAAATTAGGACGATACTATGCGTCTAAGCTTTATGTTGACCTGTGAAAAAGAAAAAAAATGAGTAGCTAGCAAAGGTAGCTAGCTAGCGGTGAGCGTAGCTAGCATGCCACGACAGCGGCAGGCGAGCGCTAAATTAAAATATTAGTTGAAAATTTGTCTCTTTCAAATTTCTAAAATATATGAAAACAAATATTAATATAAACCAGGTGTATTATTAGTAATATTATGAATTTTAAGTTTCGATCATAAGTATTTTATGTATTTATATTATGTATTTTTACCCAGAGTGATCATCACGATGTAAAATGGTATGAGAAATATTTTCGGATTTCCAATAATACAAATTAAAAAGTTATGATGGTAAAAGGCACACCCAACTTATAAATATACCTACTTAATTGCTTTTGAAAAACTGTAGGTACATGGTGCTAATTATCAGCAGAAGAATAGTATTGATTTTATTTAAGGTTACCGGAACAAACTTAGTTGAAATTGCAGATTTCTTCAAAAATAGTTCCGCTCCACGTTTTGTGTCTTGAAAAATTTATCCTCAAAATGCTTGCTGCATATACATGAATGTTTTTTAGGAATCCAGTTTGGACGAACAAATATTTTAAGCCATATATTCCTGGTGAATAAGTAGAAAATCTGAAAGATACACGAATAACCAATTAAAGTACCTACTTTTAATATTATAACAGCTCTTAATAGCCATGTAATTAGAAAATAAATTATTCTATTCTATTCTTAAGTAGGTATGTGTAGTAGAAAGTGCCTAATATTCCAGCAATCAAAAACTTATACCTATGTATAGGCTAAGTATCTTAAGTGGGATTACATTTCCAGATAATTTATAACTAAACTTCATAAAGGTACTTTTAACAACAGTAATTTAAAACTTAAAATTAATTTTTGTCTACCGCGTGATACCTAGACAGTGGAAACGAAACATTGATAACTTGATGCAGCCCTAGTGTAAAACGAAAATTATTTCTTTACACAAGATATTCGTTAATTCTGCATTAAGAGTATTCAATCTTTGCTTCTTACATAAATAAATGGTTTTAGAAGAGAACTATCATACTAAACACATAAAATTTCAAGTGCTTAAGCAAAAATAAATCCAAAGTTATCGAGGTGTCGACTTGGATTAATTTACCTGAGAAATTAATATTTTGCGGGGTTAAGTCGTTGTGTGGTACCACAATCAATCACTGAACAAGTCACCACATTTATGAAGCGCTATTTCTCAAAAATATTCACGATGTGAAGTAAAAACAGGAAAATTTACAGAGCCCGAATTCTCAGCGTGCCGCTAAGTGCCGACTGCCGCCAGCTGTCAAATAGTTGCCAAAAAACGTTCTGCTATGACGCATCACGCATCTCTTTTTATCATACAGTGTTGCTGCTAGTAGCATCTCGCTCGATGACCATAGATAGAATGTACCACTGATTAAATAAGAATGTACTAGCGAATGCTAAGTCTATGGATATAACTAGTACAATTTGTTAAATACATGTCTTATTGTTTTATAAGGTCTTACAGTCTATATTGTTACACCAAACACCGCAACCTCAGCTAAATAATTAGATTAAATGAATGTTATTTTTTAACAAACCTATCCATATTAATCAGTCATCATATCCATATTAATAATGAGATCGCTACTTCAAATCCGCTCCCTTATCATTACAATTCAAACTATTATTTTTCCATAATGCTTAGCTTAGGACCTCTCTAGATCGATAGAAATAGTCATTGATGTAAAAAGTAAAGATACGGCTGACAGAACAAATCGCCTTGCATTTCCTCCATACATGACACACTAACCCCATCTGTTAGACTTTGATGTCAACTGTCAAATAGCATCATAGAGTAACCACAAAATTACTTCTAAGTAACCTTGTAAGAGCGGCTTATAACGAAAGAGGAACTAAGAAAAAAGTTTTTATTTCACAGATGTTATATTTAAAGTAGTATCAGAGTAAATATAACTTTTTGCTTTTTCAAATTAAATACGTCAACATGAATTAAGGTAAAATAAAATAATCTTTATTTGCTTAAACACGGTATGCATAGGTGTTTTAAAATGAACGTACCAAGCATGTTTAGCCAACACGAGGCATGCAAATTAAATATAAAATTAAACTAAAATGAAATATAAAATTAATCTAAAATTGCATTAAATTAAATTAGGTACAGTCAAGAGCACGTCGACCTACCCCAAAAGTCAAAAATTCTCCAATAGATTTTCAACTTTAAGCCTGACGTATAGAGTTCATTTTCAAATGAGAAAATTTGACATTTTGTGGTAGGTCGACGTGCTGTTGTCCGTACATAGATGTCAGTCATATCATAGTTATGTTAAAATTAATATTTATTATTTAAAAAACTCCTTTATGGTATGTGAGATTAGCCACTTATTCAATTTTGTTTTAAATTGATTATTATTTAATGTTTTAAATTAATTAGGTATATTATTGAAAAAAAATTTATACTCATTGTAACACAGCTTTTTTTATACTGCATTCTTATTGGAGTTTTAGTAGTAACAGGATATTTTGATTTCTTGTGTTCCGTGGATAAATGTCAAATGCCCTATTAAAAATATGCATAATTTGCATTACAAATACACATGTTTCAAATATATACAGGGACGTCAATGTTAGTAATTGCAACTGAGCAAATAGAGGACGACATGATGTTCGTGGAGGGACACCGCATATTGCTCTTATGCATCTTTTTTGGGCAATAAAAGCTCTATTTATATTAAGTAGTATCACATCAGTAAACTGTAGCGTAATTTAGAACCTACAATGTATGATAGGTAGCAATCGCAGTTTTTTGTTACAGATCTAACCTGCTTTAAAGCATAAATAAACTTATTGACTCTGTAAGGATAGGTCCAGATCTGGCTAACGCGCCGTGAATGCACAGGACGCGCACAGCGCGCGATTTGCGCGCGAGCTGCACGCGCGCGGCATGCGATCCGTTACTGCAACAGATTGGTGCGCCTCTTTAGCGCAACTCATGCAAGGCTTGTACAATCCGCGCGATCTGCGCGCGTGCAGTTCTGGTTCACGTTCGAGCCAGTTTAAATGTCGCGTTCACGCGGCTCGCGCGCAGTCTCGCTCTGCGCCTGATGTTCAAACATTATCTATATGCGTTTTCCAATTTACGTATTGATCTATAGTTAAACCTAGGAACTTCGTTTGTTTTACTTTGTTAATTTTCGTGTCTTTATAATGAATATCAATATTTTTGTTTCTGTTTAATTGTATGTAAGTAATTAGTAAATACTTTAACATCAACATTACTTTTAAATAAAACTATACTTTTCTTATAAGTTGTAATGATGACTAATCTATACATATAATTGAAGCTATAAAACAAAAACAATTTCTCTCTCTATCTCTCGAAATGAAACAAAAGGTATGATTCCGAATTCAGCAGCACGCAGTAGTGCTGGTCCCCATATTTTCTATATGAGTTTATATGAGATTACATCGACAACCATCTGGTGTAGTAGCGCTCTGGACTACAATGCGGGTTCGACTCCCGCGAGGGGCAAATGTTAGTGTGATGAGCACGAGCATTTGCACCTAAGTCATTGATGTTTATAAATGTATTTAAGTAGTTTATAAATATATTTAAGTATGTTTATTATCTGTATCTAGTAGCAAGAGCACAAGATTTGCTTAGTTTGGGGCTAGATAATTGGGTGTTTGTGGATACAATTTATTTTTATAAGTATACGGAATCATACCTTAAAACTTTTCTAAAAAAAACTATATCAGGTAATTTATATATATTTATTAATTACATTTCACTGTCCTTCGAATAATACATTTTTTTTTACTTATGCCTTTTGTTATTTTTGACATGTTTTCAATTTTTGACTCATAGTGCCTTATCACGTAAACTTAAAATAAGTATTCAATAAATCATCATAAAATAAAATATTTATATTACATCGCATGTACTGGACTGCACTCAGTACACTGTGAGCACTAATGCACGCCGCTACAAAGTTGTATCGGTTTTGCACGGTAAATATGGCGTTACTTCGTAAAATTGACAAAGAAGTTGGAAAATTGTTAAAGTAATGTAAATAAGTTTAGTGTTTATCAAATATGCGGATTATTGGTGAGAAGTAAAATTTAAATTTGTTTTAATGACCTTTCGGTCGTTATTTATGCAACCTTTCAGTGAACATTTAGGCATTTTTATTTTTTCATACAAATGTCAGATCACGATGACCGCCGACCACTGACTACGTCACATCGGCCTCGGTCGGGTCATTTTCGGGTCTCTTTAGGTCCAACACCCAGACGTGTGGTCCGCCCTGTCCTTACGAAGTAATATATAAGTCAATGGAAATAGTATTCATTTTCATGTCATTATACCAAAAAATATTGGTTGTCTTGTCTGTAAAGTCGGTTTACGGACGATAATTTTACGTAATAAGAAAACATTGATTGATGCTTCTTGGACGCATCGGCCGATGGAGTGGCCGATTGTGCCTCTCTATCGCTTGTTACGCGCTCTCGCTCGCACGCGGAACGTGACACTTTATAAGACGTTATCCCTTTTTTTTTTCGAAAGTAATTTGATGAATTTTTTTTTTTTGCCAATGCAACCCTGAACACCAGAAATGAAGTTTATCTTGTGGTATTTCCTTAGAGCATTCAACCAACAGGAGACGCCATTGACAGGCATTCCCCTCTGCCACAAGTCTATGACCATCGGTCACAGAGGTTATATAAAACCATTTGCAGCGCGTTCCGCCATCATTGGCAAATCACGGTGAGCGTGGAAGGACAGCAGCTAAAAACGCCAAATTACGCCGTGTGCTCGTGTTAAAAAAGATCAGAAACATTTTATGTGCTAAAGGACAACGTAAATTTTCATCTATAAGTATTATTGAGTCTCAATATTAGCAAATAATGCCTTAAAATGGCAAATACCTTATAAAATTTGTCAATCAAAAAGTGATACCAGTAAAAGGTAAAAAATCCTATTAAGCGTATTTTTTTATACTGAAGTACACAACTTTGAAATCACACTGGTATTTTACGTTTGATATTGTTAATAATATTAATTTCAATAGATGCTTATTGTATTAATAATATATCACAGTTAACAAATTATAATTCTTGTTTCAGTTTTGCGCATTTTTTTGGACTTAATACCTACTTACTTTTAAAAGTATCAATACTATAAATATGTGCCTAGAATCGGTCTACTTCAATTATATAATATATACTTTACCTTAGCGAACTTTACCTTATTCTGAAAATTTGAGAACTTTTTTATTGATATACGCTGGCCACCCTGCAGCAAAGTTGGTGATGGGATAGCACAAAAACAAAATATCGATATCGATTTAACCACTTGACCTTTAGGTCACCTAGGATTTGGGATTCCACCTGGATGTATTTCTTAAATGGGAATATATTCGGGAACATTCACAATGAATAAACGGGTGGATTCGATTTTATTGTTTATATGAATTTATATAACACAAATATAATGTTAAGATTTAGGTTACAAGCATTTTTGTTGTTATTTGTTTACACATACAATAAAAACAGTATGGTGTTATAAATTTTGTTTAATTGGTTGCTTTACTGTAAGATTACGGATCTTATTTATATTACAATAGGCATTATTATAATGTGTCCATATTAAGATGTTAGTAAATATTAATTTTCATTATTTTTGCGCAAATATAACATTACAAAAAGTTACGACAAAATCTTTGAGTCACCTAAAATATCTTATCATTTATCTTAGGCTCGGTCTATACCCAGTCAGAAACCGGACCGGGTTAACGCGGATTCAATCCATCGCTTAAGCAATAGGATCGTGTTTTGAACGGATTCTCGCGGATTTGATAATGTTTCGGATAATGATTTTTATTAATTATTATTTACTACCTTCTCAATTACTAAACTCTCTACTCAACTACTAATTAAGTCATAAAAATGAATCCATTCCAAAGAAACACAACTTTATATTATAAAGTTTCCGAGCCAACCATCTCCAGTCACCACCACAGACAGACCCAGACCAATAATATTTGAATTAATTTACAACTTTATGTCTAAGCAAGCAAAAAATAGGTACATATTATGTTTTTCTTATTTCATGATAGCACTATCAAATTTAAATAACTTTGTAGCATATTTATCCAGGAATACAATTTAGTTATCAGATTTAGAGGTAATCGTGAATTTTTTGTGCTATCGTGTTTCAAAGCCGATCATTGCCGCCATTTGTCCTAGAAGTTTGATACCAGCTGTTAGTGGCGGGTCAGCGGCGCGGCCGTTTTTTTTTCGTGCGCGTATTTAATTGTGGTTTGTTATCAATTGTAAGTGATTTGAAAAAAACAAATGAGTGAAATAGAAAGCTAAAGTGTTAGTGAATAGTGTTGTGGCTAGAAATCATGAACAATTTCTTGGATTTCATCATATTTATTGAGGTTAGTGTTAGGTCTTAATCAAAAAAAAAAAACGCGACCTTAATTATTTTATTTATTTTTCTAGGAAAATAAAAACTTCTTTAATAAATATTTAATGCTTAGCCTATTTCCTCCTCTTTCTAAAAATATATAATACATATATATTTTCTATAGAAAAACCACTCAAATAAAGGTTTAAAACTTAGTAATCCTAAAAATCTAGATTTTCTAGGAAACCTGAAACGCGAGCGGGGGTCGGGGGTGGGGCCATGTTGATCATGACACGGGTTAAGCGATGGATTGAAACCGTACTTACCCGGACCGATTTTCGGCTAGGTATAGTCCGGGCCTTAGACTCAACCATACTGACGTATATTAATAAATAACCCTGTAGATCTTAATGACAGCCAAAATGAATGCTTCTATCTTACAAATAATAAAGAGTCTGAATTGAATAAAACCTTATCATAATACTGGCAGAACTCATCGATAAAATTTATCGATAGTGTTAAGCACTATCTTCGTTTATTTAAAACTGACGTCATACTCGTGCATGGATAAGTTGCCCTTGTGTGTGAATATATTTGTGTGCGTCTAGTTTAAGCTAGTGTTAGATAGTTTTTGTTGTGTGCGAGCGTAGCAATGTCATCCAAAATGCGTTAGTGTTAATTTACTATGTGTGCGTTACTCCCTGCCCCCCGCAAGAAATGACAGACTTTTTCGCATAGAAATTAGCGAGCTTGTCGTCTCCTGTTGGTTGAATGCTCTAAGGGTATTTCTTTTATGTTTTTACGACACATAAAACCTTTGTTATTGCCTAAAATGTTAAAAAAAAACAAAATGGCCGCTATTCATAGGGGGTGAAGGAAGGCACAGATTAGTCAGAGTATGTCTAAAGAGGGTTTGACACCCAAATTATTATTTTTGTCGACAAAATTATACATAACGCACTTAGCCTTAATAGGTTAGAAGTTCTGCAAATATCACATTGAAGAATCGACCCTTATTTGACGATAATCTGAATATAACGTTATAGTAACGTTAATTACTTCTGTCTGTCAAGAATTGCCAGACCACAAATTTGACAAAAAAGTATATAAGTTATGACATTTGCCATTTTTGACTCATTGTCAAAAAGATATTTCACTTTGAGAGTTATCTATTGCGTTGTGTTGTGTGAAGTCTTGTTTTTATTTTTACATTAAGCTGTTCCATATCTTCGTCATCGTTAGTTACTGTTAAGAAGTAAAATAGTGAGTATTTTGTGGATTACTTTAGCCTTTTTGCTGTCTGTTAATACTAGATCGAAGTAAATGTCTTGTCATCTTTGACCCGACGGACGCCATTTTGTGATCGAGAAGTTTCTTTGTTCTTCTTTGTCTTTAAATTTTTCATTACCTACGAGTTCAGTCAAACCTTCACTTAATAAATTTCCTGTTTCTTTTGTTAAAACTGCGTCCGTCTTCATTGTTACAGATTTATCAATATGCAGATTTTCGTTAAAACACTGACTGGTAAAACTATTACCTTGGAGGTAGAACCATCCGATACTATCGAGAATGTAAAAGCCAAGATTCAAGACAAAGAAGGTATTCCCCCAGATCAGCAGCGTCTGATCTTCGCTGGAAAGCAACTGGAAGATGGCAGAACCCTCTCAGACTACAATATTCAGAAAGAGTCCACACTTCACCTTGTGCTTCGTCTCCGTGGTGGTATGCAGATCTTTGTCAAGACTCTCACTGGCAAGACCATCACTCTTGAGGTTGAGCCATCAGATACCATTGAGAATGTGAAGGCAAAAATCCAAGACAAAGAGGGAATCCCCCCTGACCAGCAGCGACTGATCTTTGCCGGCAAGCAACTCGAAGATGGCCGCACCCTGTCAGACTATAACATCCAAAAAGAGTCAACCCTTCACCTTGTACTCCGTCTTCGTGGTGGTATGCAGATCTTCGTCAAGACCCTTACTGGCAAGACCATCACTCTTGAGGTTGAAGCATCAGATACTATTGAAAATGTGAAGGCCAAAATCCAAGACAAGGAAGGGATCCCCCCAGACCAGCAGCGACTTATCTTTGCCGGCAAACAGCTAGAAGACGGACGCACTCTGTCTGACTACAACATCCAGAAGGAGTCCACCCTTCACCTTGTATTACGTCTCCGTGGTGGTATGCAGATCTTTGTCAAAACCCTCACTGGCAAGACCATCACTCTTGAGGTTGAAGCATCAGACACCATTGAGAATGTGAAGGCCAAAATCCAAGACAAGGAAGGGATCCCCCCAGACCAGCAGCGACTTATCTTTGCCGGCAAACAGCTAGAAGACGGACGCACTCTGTCTGACTACAACATCCAGAAGGAGTCCACCCTTCACCTTGTATTACGTCTCCGTGGTGGTATGCAGATCTTTGTCAAGACCCTCACTGGCAAGACAATCACTCTTGAGGTTGAAGCATCAGACACCATTGAGAATGTGAAGGCCAAAATCCAAGACAAGGAAGGAATCCCCCCAGACCAGCAGCGTCTTATCTTTGCCGGCAAACAGCTAGAAGACGGACGCACTCTGTCTGACTACAACATCCAGAAGGAGTCCACCCTTCACCTTGTATTACGTCTCCGTGGTGGTATGCAGATCTTTGTCAAGACCCTCACTGGCAAGACCATCACTCTTGAGGTTGAAGCATCAGACACCATTGAGAATGTGAAGGCCAAAATCCAAGACAAGGAAGGGATCCCCCCAGACCAGCAGCGTCTTATCTTTGCCGGCAAACAGCTAGAAGACGGACGCACTCTGTCTGACTACAACATCCAGAAGGAGTCCACCCTTCACCTTGTATTACGTCTCCGTGGTGGTATGCAGATCTTTGTCAAGACCCTCACTGGCAAGACCATCACTCTTGAGGTTGAAGCATCAGACACCATTGAGAATGTGAAGGCCAAAATCCAAGACAAGGAAGGGATCCCCCCAGACCAGCAGCGTCTTATCTTTGCCGGCAAACAGCTAGAAGACGGACGCACTCTGTCTGACTACAACATCCAGAAGGAGTCCACCCTTCACCTTGTATTACGTCTCCGTGGTGGTATGCAGATCTTTGTCAAAACCCTCACTGGCAAGACCATCACTCTTGAGGTTGAAGCATCAGACACCATTGAGAATGTGAAGGCCAAAATTCAAGACAAGGAAGGCATCCCCCCAGACCAGCAGCGACTGATCTTTGCTGGCAAGCAATTAGAAGATGGCCGCACCCTGTCAGACTATAACATCCAAAAAGAGTCTACCCTCCACCTTGTATTACGTCTCCGTGGTGGTATGCAGATCTTTGTCAAGACCCTCACTGGCAAGACAATCACTCTTGAGGTTGAAGCATCAGACACCATTGAGAATGTGAAGGCCAAAATCCAAGACAAGGAAGGGATCCCCCCAGACCAGCAGCGACTTATCTTTGCCGGCAAACAGCTAGAAGATGGACGCACTCTGTCTGACTACAACATCCAGAAGGAGTCCACCCTTCACCTTGTATTACGTCTCCGTGGTGGTATGCAGATCTTTGTCAAAACCCTCACTGGCAAGACCATCACTCTTGAAGTTGAAGCATCAGACACCATTGAGAATGTGAAGGCCAAAATCCAAGACAAGGAAGGGATCCCCCCAGACCAGCAGCGACTTATCTTTGCCGGCAAACAGCTAGAAGACGGACGCACTCTGTCTGACTACAACATCCAGAAGGAGTCCACCCTTCACCTTGTATTACGTCTCCGTGGTGGTATGCAGATCTTTGTCAAAACCCTCACTGGCAAGACCATCACTCTTGAGGTTGAAGCATCAGACACCATTGAGAATGTGAAGGCCAAAATCCAAGACAAGGAAGGGATCCCCCCAGACCAGCAGCGACTTATCTTTGCCGGCAAACAGCTAGAAGACGGACGCACTCTGTCTGACTACAACATCCAGAAGGAGTCCACCCTTCACCTTGTATTACGTCTCCGTGGTGGTATGCAAATCTTTGTCAAAACTCTTACTGGCAAGACCATCACTCTTGAGGTTGAAGCATCAGACACCATTGAGAATGTGAAGGCCAAAATCCAAGACAAGGAAGGCATTCCACCTGACCAGCAGCGCCTGATCTTTGCCGGCAAGCAACTCGAAGACGGTCGCACCCTGTCAGACTATAACATCCAGAAGGAGTCCACCCTTCACCTTGTATTACGTCTCCGTGGTGGTATGCAAATCTTTGTCAAAACTCTTACTGGCAAGACCATCACTCTTGAGGTTGAAGCATCAGACACCATTGAGAATGTGAAGGCCAAAATCCAAGACAAGGAAGGGATCCCCCCAGACCAGCAGCGACTTATCTTTGCCGGCAAACAGCTAGAAGACGGACGTACCCTATCTGACTACAACATCCAGAAGGAGTCCACCCTTCACCTTGTATTACGTCTCCGTGGTGGTATGCAGATCTTTGTCAAGACCCTCACTGGCAAGACCATCACTCTTGAGGTTGAAGCATCAGACACCATTGAGAATGTGAAGGCCAAAATCCAAGACAAGGAAGGCATCCCACCCGACCAGCAGCGCCTGATCTTTGCCGGCAAGCAACTCGAAGACGGCCGCACCCTGTCAGACTATAACATCCAAAAAGAATCGACGTTGCATTTAGTCCTCCGATTGAGAGGTGGAATGCAGATATTTGTTAAAACATTGACTGGAAAAACTATAACATTGGAAGTAGAGCCATCTGATACAATTGAAAATGTAAAAGCTAAAATTCAAGATAAGGAGGGAATTCCCCCAGACCAGCAACGGCTGATATTTGCCGGCAAGCAGCTTGAAGACGGCCGCACTCTCTCCGACTATAACATCCAAAAAGAGTCGACCCTCCACCTCGTCCTTCGTCTACGTGGTGGTATGCAGATCTTTGTCAAGACCCTCACTGGCAAGACCATCACTCTCGAGGTTGAAGCATCGGACACCATTGAGAATGTGAAGGCTAAAATCCAAGACAAGGAGGGAATTCCCCCTGACCAGCAGCGTCTGATCTTTGCCGGCAAACAGCTTGAAGACGGACGCACTCTGTCCGACTACAACATTCAAAAGGAATCTACTCTGCATTTAGTGCTCCGTCTTCGTGGTGGCAATTAAATTCAATATTGCTTAACATTTCTTCAGTATCTTATCTTCTGTGTTAACTGAATTCTCACAATTGTAATCATTCCATTTAAATTGCAACCAATAAACGAAGCTTGATTGAAAAAAATATTTTATTTATTCTTATTTTGAGCCTTTTTTTTCAGAAAAGGACATTTGAGTACAGTTAGCCTCGGTTCAGCGCAGGGGCCTTATTTACCTATCATTGATCGCAATCGTTCAGACATAACCGCGCGTTTTGGTCACGGTTAACGCGCGTATCGCCGTGTCTGAACAAGGTCTTACTGTCGCAACTACAAAGGCAACACAAAACTACTTCTAACTCTAACTTGCAAGGATAGGGTTCTTTGTTCTGGGTTCGATTCCCAGTGTAAAAGCATACACAGGCACATGCACACTTATGAATACTCAAAAGCATGCTCACCCGTATGGGTGGGTGTGCATCATTGAACCAAGAGAACTATCGACTAGTTATTTGATTAGCGCTCCGAGCTAGGAGCATACACTCCTAGCTGTAAACTGTTTGGCCCGAGCTAACGTCGCAACTGAGCAACATAGACAAGTGGAAATTCGCGTGGAAGAACTAAATTTGGTACCAACCCTGTTCCTCCTACAGAAACTAACATCATCTCCCCATCAAGCTGCGAAAGGCCGCTCTTTACTTGGCTAAACGAAAAGCGCGAGTACCAGTTAGAATCAAAACTCCCGCAATTACTTACTACCTACACGTACTGGTAGCACTTCACACCATGGCCCTTCAATGCCATTGCTTGCTCTCCAACCGTCACTTTCCTGAACTATGGAAACCGGTCATTCATCAGATAGAAAAAGCTCAGTAGCTTTATCTATCTGATTGGAAGGATGATAGCGCAGAGGCAGTTCTCTATCGCTATCTCAAAGATATAGTGGCTACTTTGCCTAGTCTCGAAACAACTCAACATGTTCTAATAATCCTAAGAAAATGGAGCAGCTATTGGATCTTTTACCAGTCAGTCTGGTTAGATACGAGGCGCACAGAGCATAACGTGGGCACAAGATGGCTACCAGTATGAAAGGCTTTATGATAGAGCCACGCCACGCCAGTCTAACCTTCGTGCGTGTGTCGTGATAACAACAGCTACTACCGCTATCTCCACGTCGCTCCACTGCACTCCAAGTACTTTAGCCGTAGGATATAGGCCCCGAGACCTCTTTCTTGACCCAATAGTTGCATGACCGCGACAAAATCCTACCACTCAATTAAGATAGGTCTTCCTAGTAAATCCCAATCAAGGTGCACTACGCACGGCTACGACTTTCCAGCTAAAGCGTTGGGTGCTGAAGGCATCAAAAGCCTAGAGTCAGAAAAAAAAATACAAATCATTCTAAAAATTTTGTTTTGTATGAAAATTAAAATGATAACAAAAATTTTCGACTTCGCCATACTATTTATATGCATATGTTGTTATAGACATAAGGCTAGTTTTGTCTTGATAAAGGTACCATTTACATAACACCCTGTAATACAGGGCCTGTATAATAAATTAAAAGGAAAACTAGCACAGCTACCACAGTTAGGTATATTTACTGTGCAGCTACCGAGTAAACTTTAAAATGTATATTGAGAAGATAATAACTTAGATGATGTTGTTAATGGGGCTTCCATACAACATATTTATTTTGCCGTTTTTGTTCATAGTGGTGGTATTTAATAAATGAAACGAAAAATAGTGTTAAATTGTTAACATTTTATTAGGAGGCGAAAACGAGCAATAAGTTTCGGGATAAATTTTAATACAAATCAATAATATTTGTATTACATCTCGTAAATCGTCAAGTTTATCTATGAAATTACAGTATTTTAAAGATTACAGTAACATGAACAAGAATAATATTACACCATAACACACGTGTTCGCACCAATAGCATTATTATTTAGGAGCCGCGGGTATCAAATATAAGACTATACAAGGGGACGTCTCCCATTTGGTAGAATAATGCTTGCTGTTTCAGGGATGGTAAACAAACTTACACACACAACAACTGATCAATATTAACTTTGTATAGACTAGAGCAATAGCTTTAATTGCATTGCCAAATTGACTTAATTACCTAACAGCAAGCATCATAAACCACCGGCTCTCCATTTATATTACGCGCATGTTGTAAAGCAACATTGAACCAACACACCAAACGGCGACTATAAAATAGGTCCTCTTCACTTGTCAAAAGTTACACAAAACTTTTGCGATTCATAGAACATTTTAAATATAACAACAGTCTCTATACCTTTTGCATATGCAAGACAGGTGGTGTAAGTCCGATTAGATTGTATTATTTAGGGAATAGTGGGATAATGCCTCGATATTACCACCTGTATACAAGTGTGCCGCAGCATCACACATCAATACTTACATCGAAACATGACGTCTTCATTACACTGATGAACGTTATTTACTCAAAATACTTACATTAAGAGACACTTGAAGATAGAACAATTATTTATGAACTTACATACGACTAACATTAGATCTAGGTATTGTCTTTTGTATGCCAGAAATGTGATTTAATGGGGTCCGTTTACTTTTACGACAAATATAATGAGGCGATGATTTTATTACACATTTTATGTTCAATATTACCGCAATATCGATGTAGGATAATATGACGATTTAAGACCTTAGATCGTACGTGCATTAAATACATTTAACAATTAATGCTATTGAATAGAGGCCTTGTAGTAAAATTGATAATTTATTTTGGTATTTAATTATGCTTCAAATTTATTAAAAGTAGATAGCTGTGAAGGATGACTAAAGAAAATAGTATTATGCTAAACAATTAAAATATACAAATTACTGGGTAAAAAAATAAACATAAACTTAATTTAAATACATAATAAGATACTGCAAAAACAGTATGATATTCTAACGTTATCACAATGACATTATAATATGTAATTATTATAGTTTGCCAATAATAATACATCAAACATCGAAACGCCATGAATTTCTGGCAAGTTTTCAACAACATATTTTCTTTTCGTCACTTTATTACATGTATATTATACGTTACATTGTATACATTTCTCCATATAGATAAATAAATACCCGCAAAGATATTACTATAAAATCTATTCTCAATTTAATAACTAGTTATCCATTTTAATCCTATTAAACATATCCTGTGCTTTAGATGTGAATACGGGAAATAACACAAAAATATTTAACATTGAGGAGGAAATACTATACAAAGTTGATAGCGCATCTACAAAAATAGATTCATAATAATTAATTTAACTAATTTACAAAGTTTATTTTAAAATATCACTTTTCTGAATTGATGCTGCCTCGGTGAGGCAACGAGCCTCCTATGCATATGTGAGCAGCAGATATGGGCTTATGGGAAAGCAATGAACCTGGTAACCGCCTCGCTCATCAGGGGTTCCTTGAGTCCTGGCCTAGAAGGCTTATTAAAACTAAGAAATTAAAATAACATCTACTTGTGTCGAACCTTTAACAATTTATCAGCATAGAAAACAGTCGTGGTTTTTACACGGCTAGTTTGAAATGTTCATATTTTGTCAAAGAGATGACACAAGTGAATGTGTATTTAATTTATTAGGTTAATACGTCTGAACAAACGCAATATTTTCGTATTAGGCCTTCAGTACTGGCCGGTGTGCAGGATAGAAGAGGGATATATTCAACACGCACATATTAGCATAACATCTATTCACGCAAACTTTATTTGCCGGAATGTCTATTGTAATTCCCAATATTATAGCGTTACAGTCAATAGTTAACTAAATTCATTTCGTAATTTCATTTGTCATAAAATAATTTCAATAACATCAAACCCAATATGTTACAAAAGCATGTTAAACATAATGATATAAATGATTAACTACATTAAAATATTCTTAGTTTGGCCATAAATGCATTACGAGACAAAATTAAACAACGCGAAGTATATTCGCATAAACAAACCCACATGTACCCAAACAATCTCCCAACCATTGCCTACAAACGATTATTTATTTGATATTTATCTAACTCAGGCAACTAACATTAATAAAACCAGCTAACGTTAAAATCTATAGAATTCATTCTGACACTAGAATAAAATTAGCCTATTTTATAAGAAGTATGTATAAAAATTAGGAGAACTGGGTACCGCGTTGGATAAATCAAAGGTACCTACTCTTCGAAAATTAACCGGAAGACGAGAAGGACCGTAAGTTATGAAAAATTATACAAATATGAGACTTTTTGAAATATAATGATTAGACAAGATTTCATAATAATTATAATTATACCGTTGAGCTTCTGACGTAGTTTCTAGATTCAAATTATAATAATATGGTCTACATAATACTGTGTAACGTGACATAAGTAATAACAATTGCGAAACACTCTTATTAGGAAGTATTTTACTCGGGATGTTTTAAATGGATTGTTTAACAATAGTTTTTCAAATTACGTCACTTATGCTTAAGCATCAAACATTAATATGTCAAAATAACTGAAGTAATATTTATGTATGTAATGTCGACTCAGCATATTTTAATAATACTACTTAATTAAGCGGTACTTTAACTGTATGTACTGTACACATTTAAATTTTTATTATGGCTCAACCAACTCAATATTTCAGATAATTAAACTTTTTTACAGCATCTATTTCAATATTGAAATAGGGCAGCGGTTTATGCAATAACGAACCAATAAAATGTCGCTATTTCCGACTCCAATCGAGTAATCTCATTTGATAATCTCTGTTAAACTTCATGTTTATCATAATAATTAAATTGCTATCCTAACCCATGAAAAAATCCTGAATACTTCCTAATGCTGAGGCCACACTTAGCGTCAGTACAGCGAAGTATGGCTTTGTCCTCTCAGTTCCTATCGTAGGAGAAGTGAAAGAGACGGATAGAGGCAATTTTCGCCGTAGTAGTGTGTGGCCCCAGTACAGTACGCGGCATCGATGTTCAGCGCTGGGGCAAAGAGCGGGGATCGCTTTACGGATCTTACGAGACGATCATCGTATCAGGGACGCGTGTGCGCGGAGTTAACAACCAATCACGGCCGGCGGTGTAGGCAAGGCGCGCGATTAGCTAATCACGTAGTCGTATTGGTCTTCTGCGCAACTTTCGCCCAGCGCTGAACTTCCGTGCCACTAGTTGTATAAAGTGTTCGCGTACATAGAGGGCGATGAGTGAATACGTTGGTGATGGGAGCGACGCTTACATGTTGGGCAGCGGCACGGTGACTTGCACGTAGCTGATGGGGAAGTAGCCCTGCTTACCGTTGACGCTGCCCTCGAACCAGTTATCGTCCACTTTGTTGATCAGCGTGATCACGTCGTTCTCCTGAAAAAGTATACTCGGTAACTAAACTTCTTTGCACATTCGAGCAAAAACGAATAAATGGCGGATATAATGCATAAAGCATTCTCTTATACTGGATATTTTATGGCTAGATGCCCAAGCAGCAAAATGTGGTCAGGTTAATATGATCCTAGTAGCATGTATTTTATAGTCCTATAGAACTCCTAGAAACGTTTATAGTGCTGGAAATAAGCGCATTTTATAGGACAATTACTCCCTATAGTCGTTTTGTTGCGGTCCGGTAAAGTGATTTCGATTTTATAATTATCTTGTTAGGTGATTTTACAAGACAACTTAATTTAAAGATCCAGTAAAAGCAACGAATAAGTGCGATTAGTCTTTCATAAATCTAGCAGGTGCTGCTACTGGAGTGTTTGAAAGAATGAATGATTGAATTTACTTTTATTTATTTTAGAACATGTTCATGCCCCTTTGAAATTATAGATATTTAAAGAAAGGATATTCTATAATAATTTATTAATAATTAGGCCGCCATGGGATCGGACGACATGTCCTAATATTGCATTTGTCAGTGCAATTTAGTCAAAGTTATGACTTTTATAGGACATGTTACTTGCCACCATATTGAAGTTTTAGGGTTCTTTCAGAAAATAATAACTATAATAAAAAAAACTCTAGTAATAGCAAATGTAGGATACATATAGGTAGAGTTTTACCTATAAAAATCAAAAGACATGCAAGTTTGGTGCTAACAATCCATTACAGGTCACAACTAAGACAAATAAATCCTATAATATTCTTGACCACTTGGCATCGCTTGTAAAATAACGAACCAAGACGTTTACAGGACTACACAATCCTATTAGGTGCATTTATAGGATCAAAAGCGTCACTTTGCTGATTAGTTTTAAACCATGTGCTTATAAGACTACCTATTCTAATAAAGATCGTATAAAGTGATGCTGTAAACGTTTATAAAATTAGTAATAGAATGGAAAGAACTTGTAGAGCAAATTGTCTTAAAAGGTGCAGTTGTTAGATCAGTGATCTTGGTCAAAGCGAAGATTATTTTAAGAGGTTTTAGTCTTATATTGCGAAACTATAGGAAAATGTTTCTGCTTGGGTTGTTTTTAAATAATGCTTACTATTTGGTGAAATAAGGACCCTTATTAGAAACAACCGACGGCCTATCAATGAGTGCCACTTTCATGGCAGCGACAGCCCTAGCTCTCGGGTGTGAAATCGTAAAGCACACTGCAGCATGGATAGGTTCATATAAGAAACGCGGGCGAATATTGGTTACTGCAGTCAACAAGTCCATCGTTTGCCAATCATCATTATCCTTTCAGCCATAGGACGTTCACTGCGGTACATAGGCTTCCTGCAACCTTTACCCGGTCGTCTGTCCACCGTGTAAGTGGACGTTCTAAGTTAAGCTTGCCGTTACGTAGCGTCCATTGCAACAACATAAAGTGAATCCAAGCTTGCCCTGGGGGCCTAGCACGAAAGTGTATCTTTCGTTCGGTCGTATAAACCTAACAAATTAAAATGGCCAGTCTTATGTGTCAATCCTTTGATAAATGACCAACTCAATCTAGCCGTGTAAAAACCCAACCGTTTTCAATGGTTCATAAATTATCAAACCTTTGATACGAGGGAATGGATGTTTTAATTTGATAGGATAATACGAACGATCGAACGATACGCTTTCGTATTAGGCCTACTAGTTCTTTGGCTCGTGGTCATAGAGCGCGGTGCAGCATGGAGTTGCTTATTGGATACGTAGGCAAATATTAGTGACTGCAATCCACAGGGTCACAATGTGCCAATCATCATTTCAGTCATAGGACATGACTACCAGATTAGCCGGTTGGAAGCAGCTTACATTCAGTGGCTTCTTGCAATCTTAGCAGGTCGTCTGTCCACCTTGGGTTGGATTAATAAGTAACTATATACTGAATAAATGATTCCAACAACATACCTTGAATCCAAGCTCGCCCTGGTTCTCAGCCTCGAAGTCGTAGAGCGCGGTACAGCAAGGGCCTTTGGTGGGTGCAACCGGCGTCCGCGCAGGCGACTTAACTGGCGACGGCAGCGGCGACGCTGTGGAGGCTTAAGGTTAGTCTTGAACCTATGGAATGTTCTTCAAGTATTAGTTGACACAACGCTTTATGATTAATCCAGAATCATGATTTATGCTGATGAATATAATCAGCTAGAACTGGAAAACAAGATTGTTTCCCGGTGAAGATACTTATTAGTAAACTAGAAAAAAATTAAAAATGAGTCAAAATAGAAAGCGCGGTGTCAACTAAAACTTCGACTATGATGGTAACATTCCTAGTACTAAATGCAGGCGGTAACATAACTTTTGAATTATGAAAGCTTTTGTCAAATGGAGTGTTATTGAGACTATAATGTTTAGAAAATTATAGCAGCAGAGTGCACAATGTTCTAATGGGCGTTTTTTTATTACAAGGCACGGCGACGGCAACGGCAACGGCAACCGCAAGTCAAAATGTATGGAGTAAATACGAACACGTTTCTCTATTTGCCGCAGCTCAGTCGGTACGACTTCCATACATTTTGCGAGTCGCTGACGTAGCAGTGCAATGTAATGATTATTAAAAGGGCTGTATTTTAATAGTTTGGTTAATTTATTTTATTTATGGTCTTATGCTTATTAGTTAACTATCTCTTGGGGCTGAGTCTATAGTTCAAATAAAATCACCTTTTACCATAGGACAAAAATCGATATCTCTAAAAAAAAGTTACACAACCCATAACAGATGATCAGCAGTTTAGTATGGAAGTGTTTTCATTTTGCGATTTTAATGTTTTTCCCATAGCAAAAGTAGCAGTATAATCACCCCCTAAAATAAAGTTTGCTAATAAAATACGGCCATAAGAGGTGATGTTTGCTTTCACAGCCCAACTAATGATATTATTTTTAATTTTAACTGATATCGAGTCCGTTATGTTGTGAAATTAACGACAAAACGGAGTGTAACTGAAGCTTGTAAAATGATAACGCCACATGCTAAGCTAGACGATAATAGAAGACGGCAAAAACAACACACGCAACGTATTTGCTGTTACAACACTGACATGCGAAATAAATGACTATCTGACGACATGAAATATTGTGCATCATGAATGATGACACTATTAATGAAATCAAACAAAGTGAGACAAAACACTACCATTTCAAAGAGTAAAACTCTACCACAAAAAAAAACAAGACGGAAAAGTTCTAACATAAGAGTATTCAAGTGTGTGTGTACGGTGTAGGTGTTTGTATCCATACTACAATATAAATAAATAGTAATGTTCAATAAATATATAATGTATGTACTGAATACAAACTTGAGGAGCTGAAGTATTTATATAAATAGGTACTTGTAAATCTCAGAGAAGGCACAACTGCTGTGCTTTACCTGTTTCTACGGAGATAAGATCGAAAGGTGGTAATAAATATATAAATTAATAATAATAAGTATGTTGAATCAATTGAGGTAAATTATGATAGAATCAAAATGAAAAATAAAATCAGTGCTAATGCCAATGGTCACGTGGGTGACATTATTTATTATAGGTAATCGTGGCACTGTGCTCTAAAATCACTGAAACGATACTATTAGCCCCTTGTTTCGAATTGCGCTAAAAGCACTTTTAGCACGAATCAATATACCTAAATGCAGTAGGTAGGTAGGAAACCCTTTTTTGAGCAATATTTGTGACTATTATATTTGGTGGGTTTCGCGCTGAAAGTGCTTTCAACGCAATGCGGCTTAAGAAGGCTCCGCCATCGTCTGTCACCGTGGCATTACATCAATTTGACATTATATGCGAAATAAGTTTGATTTCATGATTTTAACTTAACTAATAGTCAGTACACCTTTTTGTCTCCTTGTAAATGAAAAGAGAGAGAGATAGCATTCAACCGACGACACTGTAGTACAGTAGTAACACATTTTACAGCCTGTCTCTTTTTAATCACACGGAAAATAAATAATAAACATCTAAACTAAAATTAAAATAAGACAGTTTGCCTAGATTTGGGCCAACTAGTCGTTACGTTATTTATTGACACGGAGAGAAGCCACAGTATAATTTAGTCACTTAAATGAAATGTCACGATGCCAGACGAAAATCGTAAATCGAGTGTGGTTTCAGTATTCAGTGGTATTTTTTACATTAAATGATTCCTAATAGGTTTCCTGTCCGATGTATCGCACGAAGCACATGATACTATCAATAGTTTTCCTATTGTGTCTACTCTCTAGACAAGGAACCGATTTGTAAAAAAATAAAATCTGTGATATTGGTTGTAGTACGTAGTACGAACATAATATACAGGGTCAATTTTTTGTAGTGTAAAATACTTAAGGGTTCGTATTAATTACGATTACAAACAACTTTTCCCAAAAAACTAGTTACTTATCGTAACTTAATTTTGTTAAATAACGAAAACTGTTACTAAACGCGGATGGCAAACCTGCACTATGAAGCAATTAAGTTGCGATAGGTAATTAGTTTCTTTGACAAAGTTGCTAGCAAACTACCGTAAGTTTAACAAACTGTTAAATATTTTGCAATAATATAATGGCACCCTATTTCATTGGACCCCACCCATTTTCATTGGACTTAAAACCTTATTACAACGGAATAAGTCACATAACTACATTTGATTGCTCGTGTCTGTACATAAGTGAATGTTTGAATGTAAATAATGTATGTGTTGTGTTACCGTTGTTGGACCGCTGCATGGAGCCCGAGCCCGAGCCGGGGAACAGCTCGAGGTTCGAGGGCGGCTTGTGCTCCGGCGTGCCCGCGTTCGAGCCGCCTTCGTAGGCAAGCAAATAATACCAACTGAGTGTACCGTATTTTAAATTTTACTACCGTTAACTGTTATATGTGTGAGTAAAACTACACGTAGGTAATCGATAAAGTTATCGGACATATCTATTCTAGTTCCCCAGAGTATTCTAGATTTTTTAATAATTTTAATTAATATCTGTGCGATTGTACCGCTGTTATTTTGATCTACAGTCGCGCGATTGTGGCGCCATTTAGTCACATCTTGCGTGAACAAGTCGCCTTATAAGACAGTGGACATATACGAGGATAAGGCCTCGTATATGCAAATACACCATCAGATACGTTTCTTTATCATTTCAGGATGTACCCAAAAAAAATAGGTTTGAGTAATGAGTAGTCAGATCGCGTTTGCAAGGAAACTGTCTACTATTTAAATTCGGGATAGTGACCTGAATACATTGTTACTGATTTCGACAACATATACCTTACATCCTAAAAATTATATTTTAGATCTAACCATCTAATTATTATAAGGATTGAAATCCAGGCAAATTATGTGGCATGGCCATTTCAACTGAGCTCATGTTTGTTCATGTAATTATTCTGTCGGTATATAAAGTATTATTAGAAAGAGATAGTAACATCCAGAAGGGTAGTTTCTACTCGCTCAAAGAAACGAGGAAGTGTTATGAACATCAATCAGAATTTTATTTCAAATTAAACACAGATATACTCGTGTGATCGATGACAAATATTGTATAGCCGACGCGAAATATGGCAAAATCAATCATGATTCATACAATATCTGCCATCAAAATTAGAAAGTCAACATTTACCAATAAAGTGAAACCGAATCGGAAGTCAGTCAGACACATAAATGAAATAGACATTTATAAAATTGACAAAAATACAGATAAAATCACACTTATCATATGCAAAGATAGTCCTACATGATATCGATGACAGAAAACAACATGTTAAATCAAAATTAATTGATGTAATCGTTGGTTAAGGCAAACACAACACCATCAATTACCGATTTGATTATATTCTAGGCTTACTGAAAACTTTGCATATAAGGTATCTTTGCATATTAGAGAAATACACTTAAAAATTAATTGTTTTGAGAAAAAGGACGGGTTTAGGAAATGAAAGGACATCTCGGCAACCTGAAAAGAAATCTGATGATCGCTGTACAAATTTTGACCACTCCTGTTTTAGTGCACACTGTTTTATCACTATATTAAATACGTTTAAGAAGCTTGAAAATAAAGATAAAATGGAAATATACGTACAGTTTTTTAACTGATATATGGCATTTTGGTGAATATACAAAAGTTTGTAAATACAATGTATTGAATGTGTATCAGTGTTATTCACAAGAAATAAAACATAACCCCGCGTTTCAGAATACAATATGTTCTAGTATTAGGTGTATGTATACAAAAGTTGAGTATACGTATGTAGAATTAGATCGTAAAAGACGGTAAAAACCAGTAACCAAGTCCAAGCGTACTCCTTGACCATAGTGTAGGTAAGCACAGAGAAGTGACGTATCCACCACCGCCGCCACCGCGTAGGCATCGTGTGAAGCGTGCGCATCGTGCCGAGTGACGTGAGTAGTGACAAACATAAACTGATTCTTGATCATACATTGCACGTTTCTGTTCTGTTCTTGTTGACGCGAAATAGTAAGTTTACAGCAAAGAAGTTAGTGCTTTATTGTAAGAAGATTCATCAAGACAAAATGGCAATAAAAACTGTGATGTTACTACTTTTGTTCCGATAGGCGTTTAGGAACTAATGTAATATACTTTGTCATACAAGTTCATCGCCGATCTACTGCGATGGAGTACTAATGTATTAAAACGTGACGGATTATCACTAAAAATAAGACTTGCCAGAATGCCATAAATGGACTTTTTGCAAAAATAAAATTGATTACATCTATTACATAGTTATCTATTTATATAATTGAACTCGACGACAGCGGAGGGTATTAAAGTCCACGTATTACCCAACGCACCCCGCCGGCATGTAAGCTGTTACTTCTTTTTAGTCGTCATTCATAACTTATCAAAGTCAAAGTCATTTATTCAGTATAAGTATAGGCCCTCTCCCAAAAATATAACTTAGCCCTACCACCGATCCGGGACTACATATCGGCTGGTGATAAGAAGAAGCGGCGCAACAAACTCAGTAACTAATTTATCATGTAACTTAAATTTCAACCAATTTACTACTCTGTACTAATATAGTCAATTTGTACTCAAAAGGGCACTTAGTAGTAAAAACACTACTTGACTAAATTAGAAATCCATGTGCAATCCACGATCAAGAACCAAACAAAAAAATAACCAGCAAACAAAACCGAAGTCACCTGTCCACGGGTCTCTGCCATTGAACTGGTTCCTGGGGGCTGGGTGCGGCTTGAAGCCCGGCACTGGTTGCGGTTTGTAGGCCGCCAGTGGCTGCGGCTGCGGCCGGGAGGCTCTGGGCGGTGTGGGCATCTCCCACGCCTTCAGCGGGTCGGATGTACTCAGGTCGCCGACGGAGGACGAGGGGGGGAGGTGTTGGCGGGGACGGGACAGACTCTGGGTGGAACCGTACCGCCTACCATTGAAGTCGTGGATGCCCTCGATGTGGAGGTCGGCCAGCGTCTTCGGTACGAACTCCAACTTCGGACGGTTGACGGCTTCGTCTTTCCTAGAACAGAGAAAATGTTTTTTGTTGAATTTTATTCGTAAAAAAGACACAAAACAGGATACAGTTGATACAAATAGGATAGGTATACATATGACAAAAACTTAAGTGCTATTTTAGCCCCAACATGCATATCTGGCTATGGTATGCTATGGGGAAATATGGGTTTTGGAAATGCAAAAAACCTTGTTATTTTTACCGACTCATTGATGTCAAATAAAATTGGTATGCAGTGAAAGTAGCGACATCTAGCGGAAACGTAAGAAAAAGATGATACACTGTCTCATAAAGTGGAAGGACGTCGAGCGTTGTTATATTTGGAATTTTCTAACGAATTTATTTTTCAAATGAATGGCGAGAGTGCCACGGACTTGCCACTAATTCGCAGCGAACATGCCGCTAGTAAACAAAATAATTTGGGAAAATCCACAAGGCTGTTATTGGCGACGTGTTCGCTGCGCTCTTGCTTGCGACGCTTTGGATTCGCTCACAAATCGCCATTGTTATAACATAATTTAAATATAATTCGCGCGAGGGCTACAATGGAATGCAAGGTATTTTTTTTAGCTACCTACTATTTTTAGGAAAAGGACAGCGAAAAGAAAAAAATGCTATTATAAAAAATGCTGAATTCAAGAAGGATTTGAAAGACCTGGATTTTATGATTTAATATTTAAAAAAGGAGTAAATCAGAATTTTAGATAAGAATCGTATTACTTACTTCTCCATAAGCGCGGACACGAGTCCTTTGAGAATCTCAGTGCATTGTTGATGGTATTCCAATAGGCCCTCTGCGAAGAAACTAAGCTGCGCTACTTGCTCTACCTACAAAATGTGTGGCAACACTATTAATAGTTCGTTTAGTTAAATATTATAATACAATACTATTTTACATGAGTAAATTACAACAATATTATCGGCATAGGGGTAAGAGAGACAATAACGCTCTACCAACGATATCCACGGGAATTTTACTTAGCACGATTATTACGATCGTTGTTTCTCACCCATAGGCCCAAAAAGTGAACTTTACAACCAACGCATATAACAATTATCGAAACTAAATCAATATCCCTTACTAAATTTCTTGATCACGTGATATCATTTATAAGGCGATCGAGCATCTATGAGCACTGCAAGACACGCGACCACCGCAGTCATTGTATTTTGGAATTCTTTGTATAAAATCGTATGGAACCTCGCGCGCCTAGCCGCGCTCAGCGCAAGCTCAGTGTGTGCTCATGGATACGCGATCACCTTTATAGGAAATCTTTTTTTGATGTTGGCCCATAGAAAAAGTTGAATCATCCCCTAAGACGTTCTGCGTATTATAAGTAGCACGTTGTATAAGTATACTTACGTCGTTATCCAACAGGTTGAACATTCCAATCTGGGCCAGCTGCAGCGACTCTGCAAACTTGTCCTCGGCCTGTCGGATCTCATCATCTGGAATGTGAGAGCCTGATGTGTCAGTGCGCACGCGTCGCCGCGCCGTGCACGCGAGGCAGTGTAAAATGACAGGAGAAGCACAAACAAAAACGAAAATAGAAAACAAAACAAACAAAAAGTATACAGACCAAACGCCGAAATAAATCAGGTGCAAATGTATGAGATGGTAGGTAAGGACGACGCACGCGCAGGTCAGGAACACAAACATGTAAAAACAAGTTTCTGTTAAGGATCTGTTATATTATGAGGCTTAATATTAATTACGTGTAGCTGCCTACAATGGTGTATGTTTGATTGAATGGCTGTCTAGCGTTTAAAATTTAAATTTCATTTATATCCCCACGTACCCTGCCTTGGTGTATGACTTGGGCTCATATAAGGGCTGACCCTACCGGGGCCTGGTTGATTTGTACCAAAAAAATAAGAAAATCGTAAAATTAGCACACTTTAAAGCGCAACTAAGAAGTATAGATTTTTAAGTAAATTTTAATTTGACAATGAATTGTATTGAAAAGAATTAAGGATAAGAAATAAAAGTGTGGTTACCTTTTGCTTGTCTACGTCTTTTGCAGTCAAAATCCAGCCTACGTCCCTGTAGTTTCTTTCGGTGATGCTGCGTGACAAAAATAATAAGGGTGTATTTTTGTATTTATTAACGTAAGAATGCTACTAAATATAGTGAACTTTTACATTACCATAACCTCCTTTAAGTCTTTGGTCTGAAGATGGTGGAGAGGCTCCAAAAAGCTTTGTTTAATATTATCGTCCAATGAGTATTTGACGTCAGCCATTTGTTTTAGTGCTTCTCCCATTTCGACAAGGCATTGCGCTGCAATAGAAAAAAAATTAAAGGTCAAATTTATTGAGCTAAATCGAAAAGCGTCATTGCGCAAATCTGCATTGTAAGTATATTGGCTTCTACAATTACTCTTGATTTTGCAAGCAAAAAGTATCAAAGTTACACCGTTTAAACAGATGATACGTATTGCTCTTCCTGGCTCAGTTGGATTAAAATCTTTACCGCTACTTACGCTAGCCACTTAATCATTCTAAAAAATACAATACGCCGGGACTCAAACCGCGAACATCTACTAAGTGCACAGTAACTTTAGAAACTAACTAAGCTACTTGGTACTAAGCTCGGGAAATTAGTTTTCTGAACTGATTCATCACACTATTACCTACTAAGCCAGAAGATTGCGGGTTCGAATCCCCCATTAGGCAAAAATTTATAAGCAAGAGCGTTTGCTTTTTAGCCATCCTCTAGTCGCCTTAATACAATTGTGTTTTTTACACCATATTTATATCAATGTTTTTTAACAGTGGTACTTGCTGTTCAACTTACAGAATATTGAGTCCTCGCCGAGCTTCTTTCCATAAAGTAGCATACAGTCCCCGAGAACGCCTTCAGGCTGTGGGTACGTGTTGCTCTTGGCCTGCCCGCTGAGCTTGCTGATGCCCTTCACGGCGGACATCTTCGCTCGCGCAGCAGGGTTCGGCTGCAGGAACTCTTTTGTCTTCGTTTGTAATTCTTCTACCAATTCGCAGGTTACGTCTGTTTTCTGAAATTTAAACAAACATTATGCCATTCACATAGCACGTATTAGAAATGACAGCCGATGAGGTCGAAAGGTTTTAGAAGGGTGGCCACGTACCGACAAGCGCAGCGTAGGACGTCTACCCACAAGGTGGACAAACGACCTGGTAAAGGTTGCAGGAACCCGCTAGATGCAGGCCGCTAACAACCAGCCAATTTAGAAATCATTGGGGAAGGCCTATATTGTACGGTCGACGTCCTATCGCTTGAATGATGGTGGTGATGTCATACATTATATTCTAATGGTAGAGCGGTGGTAGCTCAGTGGTTTGATTCACACCCGTAGGGTCGTGAGTTCGCATCTCCTACCGTTCATCTGGCTTTTTCGGAAGCTATGTATGTATGGATTAATACCACTTGCACAAAATAGCGCCGCCTTATATGTAATTTGTGCCACTTGTTCGACGGTGAGGGAAAACATCGTAATGTAACCTGAATATTTATATCGCACTGAATAATTAGCCATGGTCCAAAATGGTTTATTCGTATCTTACGTCTTATCGCAATCTATTAATCAATCATGGTCATGCTTCCTAGTGCTCTTTCCCAACTAGAAAGAGGACAAAGCGGAGAAAGTTTTATTTTCATAGTAATTAAATTGTAAATAAACGAATGTGTAACCCACAGACAGATAATTTACAAACGACGAAATTCTAATAACATTTTTACAACAGCCTAAACTGAACACTTTACTTAATCAAGTCAATTTAGATTCAAATACGACGTAGGTATCATGCAAACGAAGTTACATGGCAATACAAAATAAAGTAAGTTATTATTGCAGGAATTTCGTTTGCGAAGCAAATGTTTTTGTCAAAATAAAGTTACAAAAATACGATTACTTACTCTTTCCATTTCCACAAAGTCCAAATCCAATTTTGTGCCCTCAGCACCGCCCATCTTTTCTGTGACATACTGTAAAAAAGTATGCATAATTTAGTTCATATGGTAAGTGCCTGTATCTTTCATAGCAATTTATTTCAGAGTCATATCTAGACCGAACAAATTACCAAGTTAAGAGACAGGAGTCGTAAAACATATTTTTACCTACATTATGAGGCGCGAGTACCTACTCTCATTTTATGCCGAGCTCGAAAGTAAATAAAAAAAGGTAGTCTGCGGTCGCGCTCAAAGGGTTGTTCTGTAAATGTTACAGCAATGCATTAGAGTGTATTTAAAAAGTTCATACAAAGGACAACTCGGAAGTATCGGAACGCGCGCCCGAACAAAAGCTCGGGCCGTGGCCTAACCTTGGCCGAATTGCGTCCTCCGCTTTACCGGGTACCTATCGCGAAATTTTAATCTTAATAACGAGAAAAGCTTCAGTGGCTGATAATGGTATGTATTGACTCGCGTAGTGCGTGGGAGGAATGGCGGATTTTAATCTCTGACAATTATTTCGCTAACAACTCTCACCCCGAATTTTATGACAGCTAATTATGAGAGCGGTTTATAAATTAGTAATTTAATGATAAACTGACCGAAATTTCATTCTAGCATTTACATATTTCGTATTAACAGTAATTAAAAGTCAATCGAAGTACGAATAAACGTGTGCTAGAAAACTAAGTTAAATATTTCATTCGAGTACCTAATAAACAACTTGAAAAAACGGTCTGACTTCTGAAACTCAATTATCTAGCATAGTGCTTCGGCCTGAACTAGGTCGTCGGTTGACTAGATTTATTCTACTAAAGTTTTATTTCAGCAGCACGTAGCTGGGTCGAACTTATCCGTCTACGTGACCTGGAGTTAATTTATATTGTAAATAGGTAATAATATTACTTTTAAAGTTTACACAACCGAAAGGTCAACCTATTACGATATCTTTATCAACTTGGGTATTTCAGGTTCGGTGCGGAGTTTTGTTTTTCCCTACAGGTAAACTTTTTCAAATCTTTGTGATTATTGCATGAAAAATATCGAACATAAAAATCCCTGTTTTAACTGGCTTACAAAACCAGCGCCGGTCGGTATGCGAATAGCTTTTGAGAGATTAGGTATTTTAATAAACTAAAGAACAATCAAGTTCTTAGGTTACCGAATAATTTTCACGGGTTCTGTTTTATCACGGGTGGACGTTGAGTTGAGATTACTTGAGATATAAATAATATTTTTTTAAACTACCTAATATAACGCAACACAGAAGCCGAGGAATTATTTTCTAATCTTGTCATAACATTTAAATGTGTTTACATTCCGATTTTCAGGTCTTACGAAGTACCAGACCACGAGCAAGGTTGGTAATCAAAGCAGGTAAGTCCGTCCTATAAATAGCGAAGGCGACAATACATAACGTCGTTATAACTCTGGAGCAAGGTTGACGTAGCACTAGGCTAGCAAGTTACTAGTGCAGGAGATAATGGGGTGTCAATGCCGACAGGGTCCTGCAGCGAGATGCGAAGGGCACAATAATTGGGGCACATCGATGTAGGACGCGGGGTCACGGCCACCCCGCGCCCCCGCCTCTGGCCCTTGGTGCATCCCGAAGAGCAAGGATGCGAGAAATTGTTACGCAATACCATTATACGGAGGAATTACAAGGAATAAAATCGTAAACCTCGTCTCCCTTGTTTGCGTAAACCTAACAAATGTAAAATAGGGCTGACACTTGTTTTGATAACGACTTACAAAACGGCAGCTTATGGATTTCGACTACGAAGTCTCTTTTGTTTAAAATTGCATTTTAGGCGATAGTTGTTTATTGATTTACAAAATTCAATGATTTTATTATTAGGGTGCAATTCATAAACAAGGGTTACTTATAAATAACCAACTGTTATACAGTGATTGTTGAAAAAGCAGGCAAAGAGTACTGTGTTAAATATAATGTAACAAAGGCGTCAAATTGTTCTCCAGACATTTCATATTTTAAATTTTCAGCAAAGAAAAATAGCAGAGCTCGTTCAGCACTTTTACCCCTCGTTTTACCCCTAAACAGCGATAAGAGATAAACCTCCGTCAACTGCGTCTACCACGGAGAAGGGAAAATAATCTCTTCCTGAATATGCCACGGGCATCCGTGTTATTTCTTTTGAGATAATATCAATTTGATCGTCTAATGTAAGATAGGAGCATTATAACAAGAATTTACCCTAAACCTTTATCAGCATTAATCATATGTAGACATCATGTTTCTGTTTTGTTAGGTCTGTGATAATGGACTCAGCTATGTCAGTACCACCCACAAGACTATCTATTTTTAACCATATAATGTCTAATATGCCTCCCTGAGATGTTTCCTTGTGTATTCCGAGTCCATAAAATAAACACGACAGCAATATTGGGTCAGCCTTAGTGTATTATTCAATGAGGTTAGCCCAGAGGCTAGGGGAGGTTGGGGGTATCGAGATGTGCCATTACCGGCCCATCAATCACAAGCCGACCTGCTTCGGCCGCCATAAGCCGAAGCCGACTAATATCTCTAGCGGGATATAAGAACAAGATCAAATGACAACGACGGAGATTGTAGCAAAGATTTGTCTTTTTGCATACTTTTAGGAGGGCAATGATTTATCTTGAATTCTTGAGTAATGTTTGTACAATATTAGAGATAAGATTAACAACCAAGATTGGGATTTGCGTGTTACTTCATGGCAAGAGACAATTTAGTTCACAGGTGATAATGAGTGGTAGGGAGATTATGATGGAACATGACTTGCCAGTTTAATGTACTAAAACAAACAACTTTCTGTAAAATTGCAAACCATCGAACATCGGAGCCGAGACCAAAAAAATTGCGAAATGCAAATAAAATTGGAGATAAAATTTGCAAACGATCTTACCTAACGAAATTTCCTACATTGCATTCATTGAAAGGAAGCGGGGCATTACCAAAAGGAAATAAACCCTACGGAGCAGCGCGAACGGTTATAACACTCAATAATATTATTGTAGGCGCTCTGTACAACGCGGACGTAGCGACTATTAACTTTAATGGACTTGCGAGTGTCCATTCGGTTAATTGAAAAATATTTCAACCGAACGACGTCGCATATTGGCTTCCAGCTGGCTGAGTCTACGCAAACTGAAATCCTGTTATTTCAGAAACACCGTCTGACCGAGCGCAAGTTCTGAGCCCCCACAATTACTTGTTACCTACGTGCTGCTGTCTGTCGCCACAATTCCCTTTGCAGATTAGAAAATGTAAACGTTAAGGTAATCAGAATAAGTTAAGCTGGATATTACTTATTCCAATTTCTGAACACTCTGAATACCGAATTCAACAACCAACAAATTAATGGTAGTTAATAGAAGTCTATTAATTAATTTGTTTCATTAATGTTGACTTGCATAAATCTCTAGAGGTCTATTAGGGTAAATAATGTTTAAAGACGATAATGGTTTTCGTACCTTAATCTTGAAAATAAACTTTTCTGATATCCGACGCCTGAGGGGCCGCGGTAATATTCCGGTCCATCTTTTTAAAAGTTTTTAATCTGGATTCTGTCTGCGGCCGCCTCTTATAATAACTAAGGTTCTTTTAAGATATACATATTATAAATAAGAAGCCACCCTTACCTGATTAGCTTTGTTGATCTGTTTCTTGAGTCCAGCGAACGCCATGATTGAGCCGTCTTATTGCCTACGATTTCGACCTGCAAAAATAAGAGACTAAATGTTATTTATAACACTAACGAAAGGTTTATAAAACCTGAAATGTACTGTAAGTACTGTATCTAGGCGGCTTGATCATTCAAACACTACCTTAATGAATGAACTTATCCCTAAATAGCATATTTTTGTCAAAACCTCCTTTTTGGTGAGCCTCAAAATGAACAACGCGTGTGGTACTACCAAGTAGAGAAAAAAATATACGATAGCTAAGTAAATTAAACTTGAACTACCATGAATGCAGATATTAATTATGTAATAATTTTGAACGAAAGACCTCATCATTATCGTGGGTATCTATATGCATCTCTATAATTTAGAATCAATGTACGGTCCCCCCCCCCCCCCCCCAACTAGATGAGGCGCGAGAATTAAGGCAGAATTGTGGACAGAATCACTGCATTGCATAGAGCCGGATCGAGTCCAAAAATAACCAGACCCTTCACATAAACGACATACTGCTGATACAATCATCTAGTTACATTGATACCCTGCTGCAACGCCTACGACACAGAATAAAATGAATGCCTACGCTCTTTATACATTTCAAACTTGACGCCTATTGTGGGCAGAATCACCGCATCGCTTAGAGCGGGATCGAGTCCAAAAATAACTAGACCCTTCACATCAACGACATACTGCTGATACACTCATCTACATAGATGAGTGTATCAGCAGTATGTCGTTGATGTGAAGGGTGAAGGGTATTAATGTACATACATTAATACCCTGCTGCAACGCCTACGTCACAGAGTATAATAAACGCCTACGCTCTTTATACATTTCAAACTTTACGCCAATATGGATGGTGCCGACACGTGTAGCATTTCCCCTAAGGGCTGTAGATATATCGGGAACCGGAACATGATAGCAAAATAATCAGAGAATTATCATAACCTGATCTATTAGATATCAATCTGTGATTTATACAGGGTGTATAAATGGTATATCAAGCCGAAACTAGTTTTTGTAAAAATATGCATAAAAATAGTATGGTGAAGACAGAAAATTGATAAGTATCATCATTGACCAGGGCGGTAACCACGAACCCTTAAAACAATCTCAAATCTGTCTAACATTATCATTTCTGTCAAATGTTGTATGAAATGACGTACCAAAATTGACAGATTTGACAACTTTGGGATTGTTTTTAGAGTTCATGGTTAGGGCGCTGACGACTTTTTCACTGACGACGTCCGTAGCCGAGAGGCGAGCACGCCGGACTTAAAATGGCGCCGCCATCTCTGAAGTTCAAGATTCGATCCCCGGTCGGGTCAATGTAGAAAACGAACTTTTCTATATTGGCTCGGGTCTAGGTGTTGTGGTACCGTCGTTGTTTCTGGTTTCTATAACACAAATGCTTTAGATACTTACCTTTGGATCAGAGCAATGTATGTGATGTCCTATATTTATTTATTTATTTTAAAATTTTCATTTTTGTTTTCAAAAATGTTGTAAATTTTTGACTTTACCATACTATTTACATGCGTATATCATTAAATAACATCTTGTATGTGATAAAAATATTTATGAGGGATTGATTGATTAACCTTAGTGTTGCAGCAAAAATATTGAATGCTTTTTTAATTGTGATTACGAAATTTATACTGAACATACGGAACTCTTTAAACACAACAACGTCAGGTTATCCACCCCGATGTCTTGCTACTCCAATCGATTGAAAAAATTGCAAATCAACCGTCTAGAAATGGCACATGTTTGCTGGATAAAAAGTTGGTCCCGAACGTTTGCTTGCGATGATGACGCTGTTAACATTGATAAATAGTTTTTAATACAAAAGTTTAGCGAAGTTCTTCTAGAAGAGCAGAGCGCGGACGTGCGAGTTTGTTATTGGCACGGTGCCACACTCTCGGATCGATACGCCTGCGAGACTGTAACTAACATTATGTAACCGACATTAACCCTTATCGCATTGGTGCATTGTGGCGATTGACCGCCGACACTGCCGACACCCAGCGCAGGTCACTTGGAATCTATTAACTATCTTTATCTTACTTATTGACTAGAGTTGTTTAACTAATTAACGATAATCGCACGCATCATTCACTCCAACTTCTAATAGCGGAAATATGTTTATTGAATGTTTTTAAACAACACGTATACAGTATACAATGTCGTTGGCACGACTGCGATAACGACGGAGTATGATTAATTATAATAACTATAATATTATGATGAGTAACATTCGGTTTATAAAATTGTTTTATTATCATCAACTAGTTCCAGCCATATCGAAAACCTCAAAAACGATGACCTCTGCGTAAGTATTAAACTGTGTCGCAGGAGTAAAACCAATATAAAATTAAACCGTATTGTTATAAAACGTATATATTTCAATATTTTCAATCTATTTGGCTTGACGAATGTTAATACTGCAGAATTTTGTTTAAACAACATCTATAAACATTTATTTATATTAAATTACCAACAAACTAACTAGTAAAAAAAGTGCAGTCCTTTAGGTATAATTAATACATACTTATTGACGCTAACAATATAAATAACTATCAAGTGCAATAAAGCATGTTTTTTTGCATTCGTTTACATCGACAAAGTTAGCAGGTCAATCCAATAATAAGATCATAGCTACTGCTCACGTCAGCTACACTTGGGTGCAGTACTGTTATAAAGTAGGCCTTTCGTAACGTTCCGATAGCTGTACAGTTCTAAGCTTTCCATACGAAACCAAAATATAGGTTACGTCATTGCTATCGAATATCGAAGACAACGGGACCTCTGTCTAACTAAGCTATCGCATAAATATTTATTTGCGGATGATTGCGTTTACGCAGCAGGTGTGGGCAATTGGGCATAACTGCCCATTCATTGTCATTCTAATAACGTTATCCTATTGTTATTCATGTTGCCTTCTAATTAAGCCTTTTCACTGACTCGTGGACAGTGTGCTTAACCTAAATGTAAATTTATGTATTAACTTAAAAATAGCGGCTTTATACGATCAATTTAACCGATTTTCGTGTTATCATGTTTGCTTTCCTTGATCAAGTCAACTTGACGCTGTTAAGTCTTATCCACTCTACTACACTATAGCATAGTAATCTACGACTGTAGTCAGTATTAACAGATTTTGTAGCTATCGGTGTGTAGCCAATATGATAAGTTAGTCTCAGGATTACAAATTGATCCAGTACCTAAATCACGTGATGCAATTTGTCTTGCTTGGATGTAAAATCTGCAGGTCTGTGACAATAGAATGCAGGTCTGTGGAAGTAGAATGGTTCTACAAACGTGAAGCTTTTGTTTTAATTTTGGCAATAACATAATATATCATACGAGTAGATTCGAGATCAATTTAGCGTAGTGGTTATTATTATGGCATCAGACGCGCTTTCAGTGATGTTTAATAAATTATATGTATTCACATAACATTAATAAATTATATGTATTCACATAAAATTAATTAGTGCTTATTGTATTACAAAAGAGCGGTCCGTTTAGAGGTGGCACGTAATTAACACTGAACTTCTGTTACCGACTAACCTTGTTAATACCTTCCCACACGGTAGAAATTTCTTCGTTGATAATATTTTATTACTTATTTTACTCTCAATATACGCCTGAATATTACGTCATAGTTATTCTGAAAACTTTGGTGATTTTCCCTTTTGTTTAGATAATGTCTGACGTAGGTATGTCTACAAGCACTAAGGAGGTAGGGGGGTTTCTTCGAAAAGTAAATTTGTAAGTATTACTATTCGACTGAATAAAGCAAAAACATTATTTTATAGACCTCATAGTAGGTCTTTAAGGCGGTGGAAAGAAGCCTTGAGCTAGATATTTTCTGGCACACATTTTTATTAAGTAAAGAGACTTCGTTCGACCACCCAAAACTATAGTCTGTGCAGCAAAATAGGCGATTTCATTGGCAGGTTTTTATTTAACGTAAGTGAACAATCAACAATGTAAGGCTTACGTTGTAAAATATGCATTTTCGGGGCTTAATTTCTAACGCAGAAAATTCATCCACGCTTCTAACATTTCAAATAACTCTAAGCTAGTTTAAAAAAAGTTTTTATCTGGAGGAGGTGGAGGCTTGATCTCGATCTGATTTAAACGGAATCCGTCAGAAAACTATGTAATAAGATAACAGAAACTGGCTCTAGTTTGTAGTTGTATAACGAACGTGTATCCGAAGGTTCCTCGCATAACACACGACAATGTTTATACAAAGAATTTAGAAGCGCTTGAGGTGAAAGGTCAGACAGGCCGCTAACTCGCTAGTTGTGGTCGATGGGTTCTCGCTCGAGTAGAAATGCCATTTACTTCGAAATGGCAACAATGACGGTAGATACCTAATTAGCAACGATTAGTAAATGAAGAAACGGTTTTCATTTCACGAGTGACCTCCTCTGTCTGCACTCATAAATATATTCACAGGTGTCCAAGGACACCGTCTTCGAACCAGCTAATCTGAAAGCCACTGGGGGAAACTGAAGGCAGTGGAATTCCTATTGCTAAAATGATAATAATGATGATGATGATGAAGGACTAATCGATCCTATTAGTTTTTTATGACTTTTGTATACGAGTAATTATTTTAAATAGGTTCAATTGACAAGTATTTACAAAACCAGGTAGATATAGATTAAGTTTTAACAGAATACTACAAATAAAAGCACGTGCTTTATAAATTGTGTCTTCTCTATATCTAATTAATGTTATACTCTCTTTCTAATTATCAGAAACTCATATACACTCATATATATATATATATATATATATATATATATATATATATATATATATATATATATCTATAGATATAACAATAATGTAGAAATATGATTTCTGTACATTAATTAGAAGAAAGAAATATTAGTCCTCAGACCATAATACCCGACCGGGAATACAGAGATGGTGACACAAAGTCCGACGTGCTTGCGTCTCGCTCGGCTACGGAGGAGGATGACTCTTCGAGCAGTTCACATGACTACTCCGGTCAGCAACAATTAAGAGAACTGTCCTTTTGAGAAAACCCTTATCCATCTAAGTTAGCCGTAATCTTTGTACCAAATACAACACGAACAAGATAAGATAAAGTGTGTAACAATTAAGTAGAGTAACACCTACAATTCTTACAACGCTTTTTGCGACTAGAAGGTAGGCCAAACAGTTCTGATGGCCTAGTTCCGTGTTTGTTACTTAAACGCGATCGAAAAAAAAATGCTTAGGAGTTGGATGTTTTTTTTTTTTCAATACATAACCGTTTAATTTACGATTGCGTGAAAGTAAAAATAAGACCCTCGGCACCTAAAAGCCGTAATTTGGGTCCAGTGGCAGAATTTCATATATTTCAAAAAAATGCAGATTGTTATTATTTCATCATCATCATCATCATCAGCCCACACTAGTCCACTGCTGGACCTAGGCCTCTCCAATTGCACGCCACTCTGCACGATCCACGGCTACTCTCATCCAGCTCCTGCCAGCAACCTTGCGAAGATCGTCACTCCATCTAGTCTGAGGGCGTCCCACACTACGCTTGCCGACACGCGGTCTCCACTCAAGAACTCGTTTACCCCAGCGGTTATCGGTTCTGCGACAAATATGGCCGGCCCACTGCCACTTCAGCTTGCTTATTCGATGGGCTATGTCGATGACTTTAGTTTTCTGTCGGATTACCTCATTTCGGATCCGATCCCTCAGAGAAACTCCGAGCATAACACTTTCGTCTTTAGACTTTGTGGAATGGCCGACGTAAATACTCGACGTAATTTCCCATATGCTGCCCAGCCCAGCTGTATTCTTCTACTGGCCTCTCTCTCGAAGTTGTTTCTGCCCAACTGCAAGATTTGCCCGAGGTAGACGTATTCCTTAACAACCTCGAGATCACTGCCTTGCACTGCAATCGGTTCCGGAATGATGTGGTCGTTGAACATAACCTTGGTTTTGTCCAGGTTCATCCGCAGACCGATGCGTTGAGAAGAATCAGCAAGGCCGTTCAGCATGGATTGTAGATCCTGCAACGTTTCGGCCACGATGACGATGTCGTCCGCAAATCGCAAGTGTGAGATGTATTCACCGTTGATGTTGATGCCTTGTCCTTTCCAGTCCAGCATTTTAAACACATCCTCCAAGGCATTTGTGAACAATTTGGGGGATATAACATCCCCTTGTCTCACACCTCTATGTAAGGGGATATGTTTAGTCCGCTGGTTCTGTACTTGGACGGCCATTGTGGCTGCATTGTAGAGACACCTCAACACTTGGATATATCGCCAGTCGACTTGGCATCGCTGCAGGGATTCTAGAACAGCCCAGGTCTCGACAGAGTCAAACGCCTTCTCATAGTCCACAAATGCTAAGCACAGGGGTCGATTGTACTCTTCGGACTTCTGTATAATCTGCCGCATTGTGAAGATGTGGTCTATGGTGCCGTATCCTCCTCGAAACCCGGCCTGCTCTGGTGGTTGAAATTCGTCGAGTCTTCGCGCAAGGCGGTTTGTGATGACTCTAGAAAACAGCTTGTAGACGTGGCTTAGGAGCGAAATGGGTCGGTAGTTCTTCAATAGGGTCTTGTCTTCTTTTTTGAAGAATAACACGACAACACTCCTACTCCACGCCTCCGGAGTTCTCCCATCAAAGAGAACAGTGTTAAAGATGTGTTGGAGTTCCTTCAACACAGGTTTACCGCCTGCTTTAAGGAGCTCAGATGTAACACCGTCCTCACCAGGGGCTTTTCCGTTTTTGAGCTGTTTAAGAGCCATCTCAATTTCGCCTAGGCTGACTTCTGGCAAGTCTTCGGTAAAGTGGCGAGTCAATGTGGCTCTGGAATCCTCATTTTCGGGATCAGGTTGAGATGCATGCGAGGCGTATAGCTGGCTGTAGAAGTTTTCGATTTCCGAAAGAATCTCCGGCCTTGAAGCAACGACTACGCCACTGGCCGTCGTCAATTTCGTCAAGTGGCTTCTCCCGAGAGACTGGACAAACACTTTCGATCCCCGATTTTGCTCAATCGCTCGTTCAATTGAGCGTGTATTGGAGCATCGGAGGTCGTAGCGTACTAGTTTGCCAATCTTCTTGTTAAGAGCCTTATGTTCGGACGAAGTGACAGGTGGGTCCTCCCGTCGTTCCTTCATAAGCCTAAGAGTCTCATTCGAAAACTTCGACTTCTTGCCTTTACGCTGAGTTGCGCAAAATCTCGTACCTTCCTCCCTGAGGATTCCGACCACTTTTTCGAGGGCCTGGTTTGTATCAACAGCATTTATGGTTTCCATGGCAGCAAATCGGTTTTCCAGTTTGGTCTGGAACGTTTCGGATCCCACGATGGTTTGGAGCAGGTTAGGACGGAGCCTGGACTTCATCAAGCGGACACGTTCGAGCTTAAAGTTGATATTCAGAGAGCCTCGGACAAGTCGGTGATCACTGCCGGTATTAAACCTGTTAATCACTGAGACGTCTCTGAATATATGCTTCTTATCCGTCATGATGAAGTCGATCTCATTTTTTGTCTTATTGTCAGGGCTTCGCCATGTCCACTTTCTTTGGGGCTGTTTCTTGAAGAAAGAATTCATCAAAAAAAGCCCCTCTCTCTCGAGAAAGTTGACAAGCATTTGCCCCCTATAATTTCTACTGCCAAAACCAAAGGATCCTACTACCGATTCGCTGCGATTTTGTACTCCCACTTTGGCGTTGAAGTCCCCCATAACAACGTTGTAGTGGGCCTTGGTGGTGAAGTGTAAGGCCTTGGATATGTCTCCGAACATATCCTCCACTTCATCGTCAGAGTGTGTCGAGGTCGGTGCGTAAACTTGCACAACCTTGAGGCTATACCTCTCGGTTAGCTTGATAACGAGATACGCAACCCTGCTCGACACACTCGACACTTCCACAACATTGTCACAGAGGGTTTTGTGTACCAGGAACCCTACGCCACCCTGGGATAGCTGGTCTCTCTCTCGGTAGTACATAAGGTGGCCCGATTCAAGGGTTACGGTGTCCTCCCCCTCTCTTCGGACTTCACATAGCCCAAGAATATGCCACCTTATCCGTCCGAGTTCCTCTTCCAGTTGTGCCAGGTGTTCATCGAGCCGTAGCGTGCGTCCGTTGTACGTTGCCAGGGTCAGTTGTTTATGGCGACCTTCCGTAACCCGGGGATTCTTCGCACCCCCTTCCCTGCACTTACCATGACCGCCGCCGTGGTCAGGTATAGCAGGGCGGCCGGGAACTAGGGGCTGTGGTCCGGTCTGTGTCGACATATTTGGAGGGGTTTGCCCATAATTGCCACGCTGGGCATGCGGGTTGGCAATCGCAGTACGTAGCTAATTTTACCGGTGTCGCTGCTGCCCGACACCGGTCTGTGTATTTAATTGCTACGCTCGAGTTGTGATGGTTATCCCGCCATCAGTCGGTTTGTCGTCAGAGCCTCGTTCGTTAGATAGCAGGGTGTACCGCGTGCAGGAGAGGTTGACTTGGGCACCGTGTGATGTAGGTCGGCGCCCCTTACACCCCATTATTTAGGCGCTGGTAGTTATTCAAAACCAAAGAACTGGTCCTGTAACTCATCACGTGATTAGTCCTTTAGGTAACTAGGACTGGCCTAGAATAGAAACGCCGCCCTGAAATGTCATTGGTTGGACAGCCTATCTAGACAACAATGTCCCGCAGTGGTTTATCAAACAAGTACGCTGATAAAAAAAAGCTATATTAAAAACTTCTTATGTCCGACTTGTAACAGGGATGTTTTCAGGCGAGCGATTTAAGAATCGCGTTGTAAAGTTGTATAAAACAACTATTACACAAACAGTTTTTATAATTACGTCAAACAAACGCTTGTTCTGTTCATTTTTGTAGTTTTAGAATGAAACTAATAAAGACAAGTTGCTCTGTGCTTCAAGCTATGAACCCTGTTTTATTATACAAATAAACTCAAAAAATGTATAATTAACGTAAAAAGTAACCATAGATGAACGTAAAAAGATCACCAAAGAAAATAACAATCCTATTTTTCTGCAAACCCTATAACTAAAGATTAATTATTTCAGCTGTTGCATAAAACGGAATGTTAAATTAAGTGATGCGAATGATAAAAATAATAAATGTCAATTAAGCGTATGAGTATCGACGGGATACTATAAATAACATGAAACTATAATGAATGGTGGACTCATTTACCTTTGACCTAACCTAATGGTGGTTCCAATTTAATGTGCTACTCGTAGTGAAGCGGCAATCGTAAAACATGCGAGACGTTCGATCAAAGAGATTACGACATAACGTTGCAATATCCGCTAGAATTACAGTGAAACAGGTAAAACAACATCCAAATCTATAAACAATCAATTACCTTAATCTGTAATATCTTGTTAAGTCTGTGTTTAGTTGAGTAGTTCCTGATCACTGTCACAATACACAGTCGGCAAGAGAAAAATGGTTACGAGTATTGCTACGTCGTAGCCGACGATTCTCGTAGTTCGAAAGCGACTGGCGCTCGTAGCGCTACGGTGGCGTAGGCTTGCGCGCGCAGCCTCGCCCCTTATTACACGTGAATCCAATACCAATCCGTTGGTTCATGAGATTTCCAACTATTTTCACGTTCAATTTTAAATATTTAAATTTTTAATCTCCATACAGTGTGATAGATTTCTCCACGGTCAATCATAATGTTTTTACGATAACTTTTGCATATTTGATTAAAGTTTTTGAATCCAAAATAACGAACAATCTATACTGAATGAAAAATATTATATCGGCAAACCTCAATAAATCGACATGTTCATTACACGGCGGCATTTCAATAGAATTTTTTGCTTCGCGATCCCCGCTGTATTGGTAAACTATGCCTGAAAATCTGAATTTCAAGAGTCACCCTGACACATCTCTGGGGCATTGTGTTGTTAGAATTATTTATGAAGTTAAGTGGCTCGTTTTGTGGTGAGCTCGTAAAAAAATGCGACGCACCCGAGGTCGTTTTATTTCAGGCCGTAACTTTACTGTTGACTGTTATTTTGCGGTCAATTGTCAGATTCAAATTTATTATCCTGCTCTATGCATATCATTCTCAACTATAAAAATCTAAAAGCGCCACCTAATTGCACTAATATACAATAATTGTCGTATTAAAATGCAGATATGCCTTAACATTGTCCTCGAGTCAAACCTTGAAAAGGTCCTCGAGCAGTAAGTAACATAATTTTATTTTGACAGCACATGATACTAAAGAAACATTTAAATGTTTATACTATTAATAATCACGCGCGTGTCAGTTTACGAAACAAATTAAATATAACAAGAAGCGATACCTTTCAGTCATAATGAATTAATAACTGAATGTAAGGCCATTACGTCAAGTAATAATAATGTATCGTATATCAAGTTGGTATGGTAAAGGGTGAACTGGTAAGTATGAATCTCTCGTAAACTGAGCATGATAATGTATCGAACGAAATGGCACTGTCATAAAAACACAAAAGGTCGAACATGATGTATTATTCGACATTGCGCATTCAGCACGACTTTGTGTATTCGCAGAAAATTCAATATCAGAAGCAACTTACGCGGAGCAAAATGATAATGCGGTACGTGTGAGAAAAGTTTGGGCTAATATGACGTCATCGTGGAAACGTGTCCAGCCATCCATTACCAACTTAGGCTCGTAATAGACAATGTTATCCGGATGTAGACGTACTGTTAGATGTTTCTTTACATGTATGTAATGAGACAGTTGCTAAGCAAGAAATATAACATGATGTGTTATTCATAGAAGCAAATAAGACTGGGTGTGCGATAGGAATTCTGAATCGAGTAGGTACGAGTAATAAGACGATGAAAGAGATCACCGTACTGGTTTCATAAGAAAGAGCGATTTATGTCTGGAAATATCTTTCCTTACGCCTACGTGTCTCTAGGGAGCTTCTGGCTTCACTATTCTTCTGTAATAGCTTACAAGAGGTAGAGATTGTATAAAAAAAGCAAATTTCACGGATTTTTGCGGTAGGCAAGAAACTTATAGTAGACTAGACTTTTTTTTTTTTGGTGTTTCTATAATTTGTTTATAACTAAGTTAGAGTTTATTCTTTTGGGTTAGTAAATGAAAATGAAGTCTTAAGGTAAGGTAAGGAACTGGCCATGGAACGGGCCGTAATGAAACATTAATAATAGTTTATTAGTTATTGCTAAAATAAGATGCCCTTATCAGAAGTAATTACCCGAATAAATTACGAACTTTACGTTCTAGGTAAACTTTATACCAGAATACGCCTACGGATTCCGCCTACACAGACGGGGCGCGAGTGTAAATACTTGGTTGGCAAAATGTCCTAGTCAAATATAAGACTAGTTTTTTTCCACCATTTCTTAAGAATAGGATCTTACCCTATAGTATTAGCATAAAATGCCTTTGTTTTAGAATTTGAATAAGTACGTACCTGAAGTAAATCTGTTATGTAGATAAAACAAAATCTAAAACAAAAGGTTACGCCAGTGTAAATTAATATTGATTTCGTATTTAATTATTTATTTGTGTTTTAAGGTTATCTAGGGCCTCTGCTTTCCCTGCGCCATATTTTTCACAACCTATTAAGAAACGTTATAATTTTATCTTCTATCTGCTTACCACATGTAGTTTGTTCAAAAACTATTTTAGTTTTTAAGAAATTATCTTGTTTAATGGTAAAGGTCGCGGGAAGCCGCTGGATGCGGGTGGCACAGGACCGATCTTCGTAGAAATCCTTGGGGGAGGTCTATGTCAGCCGCTGGATGCGGGTGGCACAGGACCGATCTTCGTGGAAATCCTTAGGGGAGGCCTATGTCCAGCAGTGGGCGTCTTTCGGCTGATGGATGGATGGAATGAGTTACCCCGGACTGTTCTCATCAATATATTTATTACATTCGCGATTGTCTCTATCAAATTATTTTTTCCTTAATTATGTTGCGTATGTTTTTTGTTCTATCCGTCCAGCTAATAAGTAAATACATTAAAATTTCACTCTCTTTAAACTTGTGGATGCAGAGAACTTGTGCTTACGTGATGTTTAGCTGAGGAGATCAACTTATTGAGGTTAAAAAGAAGTCAAGAACAATTTTAAAAGTATCTACCCTAAACTGATCGCTTTCTAGGTTAGAATACCTTTCCCAACTGAAGGTACCTACTGAATATTCTGTCTCAAACAAAGCAATAATATTAATAAACATTGTTTCAAACACTGACACACCAGTTTATTCGATTTCGGTATATTATTATATCGTAGGCAATTAGTAACTGCTTACAAATAGACTGTTTTCTCAGTCTCACAGACGCTAGCAGATTTCTCCCTTTTATCAATAACTGAGCGATTTAATTAACTGACTGAAATGGTAAAATTATGGTCTAAATTTACACGTTTTGCCACCAGCAGGATATAAAGAAACGCTTTGTTTTCGGCCAAGGAAGTTTTATTAACATGTTATGTGCAAAAACAAATTAATGTAATTATTTTGTTTTTTGCGCTACTTTAATTAAATACATATTTAAAGGAACGACTGGATATTTGTCTCAGATACTTTGAAACATAAAATAGGGCGGTACGATATAATATGACGCCATCTTTAGACTCAGGGTCAGGCACCCATTGAGATATTTACTTTACTTGAACGGTCAGAGAGGTTGAAATATAATTTAGTAGAAGCAAAAAAAAACCTTTTTTAGGGTTCCGTATTCCTGCCTGACCCTTATTAGTTTCGTCATGTCCGTTTGTCTGCCTTTCCGTCCGAGGTTTTGCTTGGAGACTGTTGACACTAGAGAGCTGTTATTTTGTGGAGGTATGTATATCAATTACGCCGACAAAGTGGTAGAATAACATTTTGAAAACATATTTCTTTTAGGGTAGCTCCCATACTGTAACGCGGAAAATGAATTTTTTTTCATCGTCTTCCCCATCGTGTGGGATATCGTTGAATAGGTAGGTAATATTTAAAATTATTTTGGGGTTGCAAAGACTATTTTTCGATTTAGGGATCCGTTTGCGAAATATTAAACTTTAAATAATTTGAAAAATCTAAGGAAATTCATGATAATAGTGCTTTTCATGAACTTTTAAGGAAAATCATAACGGTTAACATAGATCAGTTACTTTAAGAGTAATAGTCGTTCAACTTGTATAATAAAAACTCCTTAGGCTGAAATATATGTGGTAGTAACGACGGGCAACTACGGAACTCTACACTGCGCGGGGCACGACACGCACTTAGCCGGCTTTAAGTTTAAAATAGACAGTCAGATAAAAAACATAGGATGAAAATTTATTGTATGTCTATTCTTTTCGATAGTTTAGAAAATACCATTTCAAATTTAGGTTCTATGCGCTTGATTCTTTGCAATATACATTTTCCTAAAAAGCAACACTAGTTGTGATGTAATAATTTACGGGATATTAGGTCGCGGGCGAGCACTAGAGAATAATCAATGCACGTTTGAATCTTAAACATAGAACTTTGGCCGATTTAAACTATTGACAGCAAATATTTAGTATTTATTGATTGCGTGTAATAAAATGATTAGATGCCATTTGAGAAACAATGAATTGGCGCCTCAAGGCTGTAAAAACAAACTCTATTGTCATGATAATGTGTTCACTGCTAGCGCGGCGGCCGGGTCCAACACAAAGCATAAAATGTACACGCATGTTGTTAAAGTATTTGAATTAGTTACCATCTGGCTTCATCAAAATTTTACTCCCCTCATACGAAAGCACCATTCCATTAACCACTAGGCAGAGGCAGGCACATGCGTTAATGCTTTATAATGAAGATTCACCTGAATAAGTGGATCATACATAATTAATTGAGGCTTGGCGTGGGAAAAAAACATTATAAAACATTTACTATAACCTCCATAATTAACATTAAATGTAGAATGGATACTATGTCTTTTTATTAAACTACGGTATGTGAATACATATTAGTAAAAATATCAGATATAATTTGATAACATTATCATTATAGGTTTAAGATAAGTATCTCGAACAAACATTTTTGTTAATTACAATCAAAAACACCGTTATACTGATAATCGAGCATTGATCTCCTGAAACAATTTCATTTGTCATTTCGTTTATCTATTTTTTTGTCTAAATACTAACGTCCTATTTCTTTGTAGTCGAGGTACGCTTGAAAGTTAAAACAAAGCAACTGTTATGTAGTATAGGTTTGTCTCTTTTCTCATTTATTACTCATAAAGAGATGAGTTATATTTACAAAATAAATTAAGAACATATTATAATTTTATAATAAATTTTAAATCAACATCCTGATATAGCACTTAAAATATAAATAAAACTAATCTAAATTAATTCTTTATAATATCATCTGTACAGAAAGTTTAATGCGCAGGGTCTTGTTTACATAAACTCTGTATCAATTGGATATCTGAACTTGGATTCGGTAAATCTGATAATTAGAATTATTTAATTCGGGATTATTGGCTGATGTCAGGCGACCACTGAGCCATAGACTGAGCTCTCATCGCTAAATACTAAGCTTTAATTTTACGTTCAGAGTATAAAAGTGACTATTTAAAGGATTTCGTCGTTAGAAGACCTTTATCAAGAGGTTACAACCAACTACAACTCCGAGTCTAATATTAGGAGAAACCAGTGAAGTATAAGATATATCTAGAAAAAATACTTTGTTAGGGTAAGGCTGGATTCGACGAAACATTAATTTATCACAGTTCAGCTATTACGAGAATATCTTAACTCGTTTCATTTACGTTTTTCCAACTTTTCTTAATTTTGTTGTTTTATGGTTCAAGTGTGAATGATAAACGAATGTATAAACCTACCAAAATTTATGAAAAGGAGGAAATCCTCCTAGGTTGTTTTGAAATGCCTCAACAATTTAATTTTGTAGGATTAGAGAGTAGCAATGCCAATTAATGACATCTTGTCAGTTTCTACGCGACCAGTGTCGGTTTTGCAAGTGTTACCTTTGACATTAATCTATTGTCAGAATAATCTTTACACGGCGAAAATCACCCGTTTTTCACCTTATTCTTGGATTTGTGGCTGGTAAAATGAAAAATTGACTCAATTCTAGATTAAGCAGTGGTTTACCCTTGAGTCAAAACTTACTCAAGATTGATCAAATCGGGCCTAAGTATACGACATAGTGACAACGCCCAGTGCTAGATTTAATGTAATGAATAAGGTCTGGAGATCGTCACGCACGTGTCTATGGCCTCTCAGTGAGTGACCTATCGGTTCATTCAAAACGAGTAGAGGCCGGATCGAAGAGAGTGCGCGCGCACTCTCGCAATCCCTGACTTGGCTTAACACTGAAGGACGAATCCTTGTAGAGATTTGAAAAAACAATGAATGTCTAGTCGCCTAGAAACGCCATTGAGCTTTAGTTAATTAACGCTAGGTAGACGATATACTTTGATATTATAAAGATGTCACTGATCGATGCATTATATATTTATATTTGCTTTATTTTTGGATGACTAAACAATAAATAATAAGCTTACTTTAAACTATCAAGGGGATATTAATCAACAGCCCTAACCAATCATATTCATGAGTCTGAACTTTGAATAATTGGTCTACGTCTCTTTTATTTGAATGTCGCAGTAAATAGAAATATTGTTCGAAATATATATTAAGCTTATCACTTCGAAACCAAAAAAGAAATGTTGTTAAAGGCATTACGAAAATACAGACAGTGCGGGCCTCGAGAGAGAAATTTCGCAAATTTTGTTTTATGTCCTCTTAGCTATTATTACTCGTTTCAGTCGCCTTTTATATTTCAAAGTATATTCATCGGCCTTCTTATTTATTCAAAAATTTCATTCAACGCTATTGAGTTTAGAAGATTTGTACGGCGTCGTGTATTTTAATCACGTTGTTAATGTCAAGCTTGAAGGTATCTCTCTCTTCTATTTATGTACATTCGTTAAAGCTCCCGATTAATGTCGTTCGGTTCGCGCTTGGTTTTGTAACGAAAGCTATTAGGATCAACGCGGAACGGTAATTCTGAAATTTAATGATGTCGAGGGATCCCAATGTGAGTCAATGTGTCAGGGGCGCGTACGGTTCTTTAAGAAGTCGGAACTTCGGGTCCGTTCGGAAATGTGGGTCGGGAACCATCGGCTCCCTCGGAGCTCAACCTATATCGCTCTACTTCTTTGACTCGATTTAAAATGATTAAAATCCGATTAAGATATCGAATCTGATAGCGGAAGCTTTGTTATCTGACATTAAAATTTAAATTCTTAACTTTCGGAAGCTGTAGGTTTGAAGCGTTTCAGGCTAAAACTATCAGCTAAGGATAGAGAAAACGTGTACTAATCAGGTTGTTTCTGCAGGATTTTTTGATTCATACGATTACGAGTCATTTTCATTTTATCTCTCTCTGTATTGCTCTATATAAGAGAGCAATACATGCAAACAGAAGATTTAAATACAAATACAATTTACTTTCATTTCTTTTTCTGCGATTGTGTTCATCAACTTTCAACCAACTATTATTGGACATTTGTAGTAGCACATATTATTTGAACACAATTTGAAAAATGAAAAGCAGTAGGGAAAACTTTTGTTTTTGTTTGAAAATGTGATATTGGAGGAAAGGGAAAATCAGGTTAGTTTAACGCCAGTCCGCAACTCTTCGTTGCATACCTAAAGACAGTCTAGGCCTGATCTAGAATACGTTTACATAAGAGCATGGCATGGGCTTGGGAGACATTATCTTGTGGCGCCCGTCTGTCTGCCGTCATAATTCCAGTGCTGCAGCCTAGATTTTTCACACAAATAGGTTACGGAATTTTTTGCAGAAACATTTTTGCTTATGCCCTAAAAAGACTTCACACCTAATTGCGTCATCATACTACATAGTAATTCCGAATATTTAGAAGCAAACAGCCTGATGGTGATACATAGAAGTGGATTGATACAAGAAGACGATGCTGATAATGAAGGCAGAAAAGCTATGAAAGTGCACTAATATTTTGTTATTTACTTGTCCATAAATCCATTCTGTCTTTACCACATACAAATAAAACGTAAAGTTTAATTCAGTTATCATAACAAAACTATTAAATCACCATATATTAGGTTGGTTAACAGTAACTTTAAATCTAATGAGTAAGAAATGAAGTCTTGAAACCTAAAATGCATTTTTTACCTTAGTCAACTTATGTGCTAACCAGGAAAGGATTTTCGTCAGATGAATCTGAATTTATCAAAATAACATTTCTGAACTAATTTGATAACTTGAACTTGATAATTTTATGCGGGGGCAAGTCGTCACAATATAACTTTTTATGAATCTCTCTGCTGGAAGCAGTAAAGGAAACGTTTTAAAAAATAATTCATAATATTTTTTTAAATTCGATTGACATGGTGGAATAAAAAGTTATCTCTTGTATTATAGGGACTTTATGGAAGTTGAAAACTATACGTTTAAAATATCTGCACGATATCTTCTATTAACCATCAGAAGTCCAGTTTATCTCATTAAAATAAACAACTAGGTATTTTAAAGGGTCGTTCTCTTGACACAAAATTAATGCATTATACACGGTGTACGCAAAGTAATTGTTGGAATTTGTAATGAGCCGTTAAACTCTAGGCGCGGTCCGCGGTAACCTTGCCCCGGTCGTTAAACGCCAATTAAAAGCAGAATATTTTCACTGCCATCAAAAGCCATTGCAGTATGTACTTACCCAGGTACACCTTGGCAAAATGCCAAATAATATAAGTGCTAAATTTCTTGCCAAAGTAAACTGACCTTGATGGGAAAATTGAAATCGAAAGTGGTAGGCGATTCTGGCGGCACAATTATAAAAGAAATATAAACTAGCAACTTACTTTTTTTGTCTAATCCAGTTAGGTGACAGTAAAAAGTATAGGTAATTATATTTCGGTGCCAACAATTATCTTGATAAATCCGAATTTTCCGCAATGCGGTGCCTACAACGGCTTTTGTGAAAAAGCATAGTGATTGGTTCCGGTTCGTCCAGTCTATTATACAATTGTACAAGAATTCTGACGAACTACTTTTGATTAATGGCCAACACTTTCAACTATGTTTCCATGAAACCTTTCATATTATTTAAAATTCCAATAATTGTAAGATTTGATAAAATACATGCAAAATATCTATTCAATCGTTATCAAGCATGTATGTTTTAATACACAAAATTGACTGAATGAAACATTAAAAAAATATATGATTATGGAAAATACAAACCATCACTTTTCCAGTAAATTAAATATTATAGGAGTTTGATGTTGTAAATCATTATAAGCGAATCAAAAAAGTTAGCATCTCGTTTTTTGACTAGCAATGGAACCCTACCCTTTATTGATTTATGAACCAACTTTGCCTCTAAGCTAAGTCTGCTATCGATAAAACGTTACTAAAAACATACATACGCTCGAATAAGAAGCAAAGAATAGGTGACAAAGTGGTCAAAGGTTATGAATCTTCTACAAGGGATGTGCAAAAGAGCGCTCGCAAGATGCGGATCCCAATTGACCTTTCAACTTTCTCATTTTGTTGAGTTGAGGGCGCGGCAATAAAACGACTACATAATACGCCCCATGAGCTACCGCGTTAATAGGTTTGTAACAAGACTAACAAGCGAAGAACACAGTGTGGAAATAACAAGTCAATGAAAAAAAAACCTTTTGAAAGAATCGAATTAGACACAAAAATCAAAAGCTCCTTTAAAACTTACAGCTTAGAGGTCCAGGTCTAAGCTGTTAGTTTTCCCAGGTCTAGGTTATACTTTGTCTATCAAGGGCTTAATTCTGATCTTAACAACATAAAAAACCGTCAAAACCAATTTCGTTGAAAGACTGTATTAATTAACAGCTATTGTTACTTTAACTGTTACATAATTAATTAACCTGTTCATGAAATTAAGAGTAAATTACAGACCGAGATACTAGTAAAATATTTATTAATGATATTTACTTTTTGCGGGAAAAGTGAATGCCCTATAAACATATTACTACATTTTAATAAAGAGACAGGAATGCAAGATCAGTAATACTCGTACATCTACTTATAAACCCGCTTTGTGACTAAGCTAGTCATTATGTTAAGAACAGTAGTAGCAACCAACAGTCAGACTAGCACATAATAATTGCGGTTTAAAAGAACGAAGAAACGTAAAGGCGTCATTAGCACGTACCTATATCTTAAAATTTTGAAGAACAATGAACACGTAACATATGAATACCTTTATTTTGCGTGTTTACATTGCTTGACGAGTGAAAGTAAACAAAAAGGCCAAGGTTGTATAATATGATATATGAAAGTATTTAGGCAGACGTGAATGAAAAAATGATTTTGATAGAACAGAAACTTGGTTATGAAAATTTAGACAAGAATTGTTTGCGGTACAGAAAGATGGGTCTAATTCCAACGCGGACTTAATGAATGAACTCATAAGGTGAATCTTCACAGTGTTATACAGGGTTCACTTATAATGTGAGCTAACAAAAGCGTTTCTAAAGACAGCTCGAGCTCAGGGTGCTAATTGAGAGGCCGGGAGGGCACTATAAATAGGAGTACCCCCCACGTCGAGCAGCGAGTGCACACTATGCAACTATTGGACAATTTACAAATTCATCAGCCCGCGGGGATGGAAGCTGATGCTATTTTAAGTACGTAGAGTATTGATTTTTTAGTAGTCTGGTGCGTTGGTAGTTCCCAATACTCCAACATCCAGTTAAACCAGACAATGAATAAACTCATAAAATATTTTTTGGCTGTTTATTTTAAAACTGACAAATTAACATGATGACTTAATTGACGCATTTGGCAGTCATTTGCATGTACAGTGCAGGGTGTGTTTTGGTCTCAGGGTAAAATTTCTTTGTGGCTTAGTTTAAATAAAAATGGCTCTGTATGATGTATCCGCAGCTCTCGGCTCATTGTAACACGACTGTTATTATTGTCTCAAAATTTCGAAGCACAAAATATTGTAGAATACTATATCTTCATATTATGGCAACGCAACAGCAACCCCATTCTTTGAAAATATATATCTTTATCTACGAGTATACATATCTAGTTAGATTCTATAGAGATAAGTGTCCGACGTGTAGGCTGCCGATCCCGGTCATTTTAAATAATAGCTTAAAAAACAATACCAGTTTTGCCAAACGGAAATAATACAAAAGTTTAGCGACGATGCAGAGCGGTCCCATGAGACCGCGTAACAATAAAATTAAAATGGTCTCGTTTAGCCGGACCGAGCTGAGGGGCTAGACTTCAATGATTTTAAAACCAATCGGCATGCACGGTCAAGCTCCAAATACGTTTACGGTCATGAATTACAGATCGACATTACACGCTTAATCTGTCTGATCAGTCAAATGCAAACTATTGCTTCCCCAATAAATAAATAAAAAATCCAGTATTTCGGGTCGTACTTTAAATCCAAAAGGCGACCTTAATGCCTTATGGTGAGCTTTAGTTCCACCATTACGTCATTCAGATAGCTGTTAAATAGGCTTATAACAGAAAGCAATTAATGAATGGAATGGAAATACGGCGACGACGGCGATATAAATAATCACTTCCCCACACAAACAAAACCACCGACCGTAATCAGTTTATAGGAAAAAGTACAATTAGTTTTATAATTTCGATATTGGTTTCCTAGAAAAAGTTGTAGCTGGGTAGAATAGTAAGAAGGAAGTTAGTTAATAAAGCCTACTAATATTATAAATGCGAGTTAATAAGTATGGATGTTTGCCACTCTTTCACGCAACTACATAACCGATTTGGATGAAATTTTGCACACATATAGAATATGATCTGGATTAACATACTTATAGGATACTTTTCGTGCCGGTTAAATGTCCCAGTAGGATATATTTAATAAAGACCACGCAAGCGAAGTCGCGGGTAACAGCTAGTTTGGCCCTAAAATATTAAGTGATGGCAGACACGAGAGCCCATAGGCGTCCCTACCGCCAAATAAATAGCGGCAGCTGAAAGATTACGAGGTTTGCTGGTGTGTATGGGTGTTCTTAATTCCACAATTTCTACATCTCTGTCGTCGTCGTGTCGTGTTTCCTAGGTAACAAAATATAAGTATCACAAGATTCACAAGCAAAAATAGATATTGATTTATTACGGGTATTTTTAAAGTCTATTATGTAATCCTAATAGTCTTCCCATTTGATTGTACCACAGTGATTTCTTCCTAATTAAGTTTAAATATTAATCCCACAAATCAGTCATGATAACTTAATCATGTGATAAGTAAGCTTAAGCAGAACAGGCTCATCACAAGGACATTAATCACACACACAGCTATCTTTATCTAAGATTTGATTAGATACAATGCTATCATCATACCATTCTTGAATTGAGCATTGTTTGTACTATTATTGTTCCTAGTACCAGTTTTTTGGTCATTAATTTAACACATGAATCATTTTTATCATAGTAAATTATACTTTGTTAACATTGGTAAGAACCTAAAAACCTTCTTCAGGGTCTTTACCATTACATTTGAAAATAATAATCACCGAAAATTATCTATGACATCAGACACAAACACAAAATATGTGAACAGGTCAATAGTGGACTAAGCATAATGCATAAGAAATCTTAAATATATTATGCATTTGAGTCCAAAATTGTCTGCACCTTTGTCAGTAGTAGCAAACACCATATGGCTCATTTATGTACTTATTAGTCTCAATTAGGACTACAAGTGTCTGTCTGAAAATAAAACTTCATTCATGATTATTATTCGGTACTGAAGCCAAGGCAAACAATTCTGGTTTTATCAATATGAAATGATACTGTGCCTACATAACATGTGATAGTGATAAATATGTGGTATTTGTTTATTTTAAAATTGAAATTGAGATATGAAATCTAATAAAGTATTTTCATGTGTATTATGATTTTAGGAAAAGAATATTATCATATTTGCATATTTTTTAAAGCATAAAAGAAAATCTTTTTTTTTCCTATTTTTATTATGATAGGCTACTTGTCTTTCAACTTTACTCTAATTACTGTAATTCAAAGAGCTATTGTAAAGCTAGTAGTTACCATGAATAAACAAAATCAAAACCATTTTAAATGTGCCACACTATTATCTGAAACAATTATTAACTATAATATTTTTTTGCAGTGAGATAACACAACACTTACCTTAAAAGGTGTAACTGATAAACTGCTTTCTAAACACTTATTAGAAGTAAATTGAAATTTATTCCCAACAAGTGTGTCCAGGATCACTTGTACTTATTATAATAATTATAATGGACTGTTTAATAATTCTAGTAGTGCTTCTCAGAAATTATCAATCCTTTGTATGTGTTTTTAATAACCTTTAGGTAAATATTCTAATAACTTATGATTAAAAGAAACAATACTGCCCTTTTTAACAAAGCTTATTGATTATGAATAGTTAACATAATATGAATTCACAATATGAGTTACCACATGTCTGAAATATCTGATTATTTAATTTCTTGAAATGGTAACCAAAGTTTTTTTAGATCTTCTGGAAAGTGATGTGTATTATGGGGTATTTCAAGGTTAATAATAATAATTAGTTCGATATCAAAAGCAATGTTATATCCCTATTTTATAATAATTTGCCAACTGTTAACTGGAGTCTTTGATCTGGTTGTATAACAAAAAGTTAGGTGGTTTGATAATATTAAGAATTCTTACCTTCAGAAGATGTACCTTGCGATCAGCACAAAGCAGAATATTCAATGTTATAGCAACACGTGTAGCACTCCCAATTTATTATTTTTAATGGAATTTTTAACGATTCCTTACTTTCTGTGATTAATCAATACACAAAAACAAATTGTTCCATGACAGACATGACTTGACACTTTGACAGCAGACGTCGACGTCGGTTGGTCGGTTTTACTGTTTGATAACGTTTAGAGATAGAACGTAAACTAAATGCGGTCGATAGGTACTTATTTGACGTTCTTCATTAACAACGTCAATCACCCTACACGAAGTTTATTTTTTGTCAAATTGGTGTTCATTAAAGAATGAAGATACATTAATTAAGTGCCAAAAAATTACACAAATTCTTTAATTTACAATGATGCTCAGATGACAGCTAAAATGCCAAATATCGCGAACGAAGTGAAATGAAACCTTCAAATTACATACTATGTCTTACACCACACTCACAGATTATTAAATTAATGTCTGTGTCTGACTTCATGGTATTGTTACTTTATGCCAAAAAGCTACCATAACTATAGGAGATTTAATAATTTGGCGATCTAGAATTGCCTACAAAAATTGTTTTATTTGTGTCATTATTTTAGAAGTAATAGAGACAAAAAAAAGGTTGCCTATAAGGCTCGGAATTGACGCTGCCCGAATTCGTTAGTATCCGCGAGAATCCGTTCAAAAAATGACCTTATTGCTTATGCTATGGATTAAAACCGTACTTACCAGGACCGATTTCCTACTGGGTATAGACCGAGCCAAAAGTCGGTTAAGGGGACGTTAATCTTACGTGATAATGTCAAAAACATTGACGCTACGATGGAGTGGACGAGATTACGAGAGATGATTGTGTGACTCACACAAGCACAACGCTTAGGCTGATCGTGCTCTCTATTACTTGTTCAGCGCTCTCCGGCGCGTTTCGGAACGTGACTCTTTTTCGTGCGTGCAGCCAGTCATCGATTTGACGTCAAAAAAATAAAGTATACATAATATACGTACGACGTCCCAATGCAGGGCAGAGGAAACACCTCAACTAATAGGTGGTTTGTTGGGCATACTCCACCGCGCAGGCCCAGTGCAAGTTAGTGGAGGGATGATGAAAGGCCAGTGACTAAAATATAAGCAAGCCGGGTTTACACCCACTTGCAAGAATTTCATTTGCCATAATTTCATCTCCTATAATGATCAACACATATAATATTGTTTCCCCTAATTTCATATGTCATACTCATTGTTTACTATATTAGTCACGTGCTAAAAGCTTTGTTTGCCAAAAAGTCAATTTCAATAATATCATTTGCTAGCATGATTGTAAGCCATACTATCACAAGCCATAACCTCTTTTGCCATCAAAATAACTTCTAGAAAAAGAACATAAATTCGTTTTATACTAAATGATCAATAGGTTTAGGTATGGTTTGGTTTGGTTAGGTTTGGTTAGAACATGAAAGACAACACACGAGCCGAGCGAGCGAAGCGAGCGTGCCGCGGCAGCGGCCGGCGAAGTGCCAGATAGCTAATCGCTTTTTAGAACTAAGGCGTTAGGTTAAATTTGGACGGAAGCAACTTGGATCGTTTATAGAGTAATAGATAAATAGGTTTTAGAAATAAAAACAATTATAATTTTCATTAAAATTCTGTAAAATAATAATATTGCAATTTAAAAAATGGATAACAATACGTATGGCACTCGTATCATTATGGAAACTAATTTTAGGTAAAACAAGACTATGTCAAAAGTATGTCAAATATATTATGGTCAACCAAACATTCGGGCAAATGAAATTCTGGCATTTGAATATAATGGCGTATATTCTTCGGGAAAACAATAAACAACCAAGCCGTCTTAAAACCTCTACTAGGTTTCATGAGCAATATTAAACCACGACCAGCCGGGACCAATTTTTACGTGCCTTCCGAAGCACGGAGAAGTTCGTGATAGATGTTACTATATGGACGGTGGAATGGAATGGTCGCCCATTCCATTCCACCGTCACTCACAACCCGGCATTGGTTGCATAGCTTTAATAATCGATAAGAAAGCGCTGCTATCACTTAGCTACGAGTACTTCATACATAGGAAAGTGACTAGAAGATTTTAGTAATAAAGACGAACACATTAAGGACCTTTGGATGGGGACGGCAAACCGGTCACGTTTACGCATGCCAAAATTTTGTTTCTCTGTCAGCGCCAATTTGTAGTTAAATAATATAAATTGTTTTAAGGATCGATTGCTGGATTTGGTTGGATAAGGTACCTATGTGCAAACCTCACATCACATATGAATGACTTAGAACTTTGCTTAGAAACAAGGAGCGATTCTTGTAACTTGTGATATTTGTGAAACACAAGCAAATGCAAACAGCACCGCCCTTCCTTTCTCAAATTTCATGCGAAACAGATAAATGCAAAAGTTAGTACCCAACACCGACTTATGGTGGTTAAACGAATTATTACGAAGTGATGAGGCATTTTACAATATGCATTTGGCATTTAACAAAACAGCGAGCGTTTGCAATCGGACGACGCCGTTTGTATAGTGACGAATTATACAATATGACTGTATTTCCTCATGATTTCAAAGTTGGAGTGACATGAGACATCGTCAAAGTAATGCGTTTTGTTTTGTCATTTCATTTTATCCGTAAAGGAAATATCATCGTCAGACCAGTAGATGTTACTAGTTATTAGTAAACAACAACGTCAACAACCTGCTAAACATTAGGAAATTATTTAACGGCTCTGTGCGCGTGGGCTTGATTCTGTCGTACACCTTTCAAACAAACCTTTGTGATACGTGACTTCATACAAAATCTCCGATCTACCGAATCTTAAATATCGAGGTGAAAGTTAAAATTCCTTAAAAAGCTGGGATAATAAAATCATAAAGGGGCAACATTTAAAGTCCGTTCTGAAACCTAGTGGTAAAATGATCTGTCAACAATATTTTTATTTTACACAGAAATAAAATGATATAAACACGGTTTGTCAGAGTTCAAAGCTACAGTTTATCGTTATGTTTACCTAGAAAATAGTTTTTAAATTAAATTGCTACTCAAAACGTGACCTGAGTCATCATTTTAACAAATATTATCAAAATTGTGAATTAATAAACTGTACTCAAAAAGATGTTTCGAACGTAACTTGATACATTTTGTTTCTCCTTCTCACTCACTCTACGTCATTTTCTCACGTTCGATGTGTGGTGTCATACAGAACTATTCGTGATAATTTTGTGAAGAAATATAAAATTCTTGGAATGTTTAGTATTTATAATTATTTTATCCATTATGTGTAACTTTAATAAACTTGTGCTAGTGACGTTTAGTTGTTCTGAAAAAAAACAGTGAGGAAAATTTTGTTAAAAAGTCAATATGAATTGCCACCAAGTACTAAGTGGTGCATGTAATTCAGGAGATCAATGTTTTGCTGTTGGTTCAGTGGAGGGAATACCTTTCACGGTAAGTACATTTGTCAAGGACTAAACGATTTTTGATAGCCAAGTCTCGTGACCACGAAACTTGAGTGCCTAATTTATTAGCAATTGAGGAGTTATACTACTGACAGGAAAATCTAATTTAGCCTACTTTGATAAGCGTAGAACAATCGTTTTTCGTTTAGTTACTAAATACTATTATCTCGTTGTTTGCCTTTTTATATAATCTTATTTCTTCGTAGTTACACAGTCATAATAAGATCAGTTTCCTTGGACACTAATTTGCATTGCTTATTTAAAGTTATTTAAATAACAATATCATAACAGACTTTGTTTATCTTGAATAGTTTTTATGGGCCATTGTTTCTTTTTATGTTTATTATCTTCTGTTTTTGTCTTACTATCCAATCAAAGAAAGAACTCATGTCTTTATTGATTACCTACAGTATTACCAAATTTAAATTGCACATTTTTAGGTGAATAACTGAAAATTTATGATAAAAGCACTTATTTTTAAATTATTGTCTATTTTACAGTCATGTAATAATATGCCATAAAAAAAAGCTAATCATAATATTTATGTATAAATTTTAGGCTTATGCAGCAGGATGTAACATAGTGATATTGGCATCAAACTTTGAACGGGTCCAAATTATCCCAGGAGCTATCCATGGCTATGTGCGTATTGGTTCGCTGGATTGCAGCACGGACACAGGAAAGATTGCTGCAGCATATGGAGCTGAAGTGTGCATATTTGAACCCACTCCACTGATTCATTCTGCTGCTACTACACATGTAAGTAATGTTATAGTTACACATGTGAGTAGGTAATTTAATAATAAGAGTGATCATATTACCGCTAAAAAAATTGTTTTCTATTGTCAGTATTTTGAATTCCAGTCAGTCAAAACAAAAATTAGTAAGTATGTGAACAGAATAACCACACACACATACAGCCAGCATTATGGATATCTTTAACCAAGATATCCATAACCATCATAATAATGAAAGACAGCCACTAATGTTTTCAGTTGCTTCTACTTGACTACAACTAATTGTTAATCATGTTCTATTAGTAAAAAAGTAGTTATACACGAAACTTCATTTACTGTGTCCCATTGGTAAAAAAATTCTTAAAATTATTGTTTTTGGTGTAGATCAGTTTGAAGAGTTAAATTGAATTTGTAACATATGTGTACAACATAATTATTAAAATCATTTAAACGGAAAGCTCTGTTAAATATTTACTTTTAAAGTAGATAACTGGATTTAAGTGTATAAGATAACACACAGATTATTCCCTTGCAAATAATTGATTGCTGATAGTCAGTGTATTTATGAGCCAATATATCAATGGCCTAATGAAGATTTGACTTTTTGAACAAGACTTTATAGTTCACATGTCTTTATTTAAAGTGGGTTAGATAGATTGACCACATAGGTGTAGTTATAAGGGAACCAAAAGGTGGTAGCCTGAGGGTATGGAACCCTTATGTTCTGTCAATCAAGTCTAGATAAACATAAGGTAGGTATAATAAAAAATATGTATAATGGAGGGTGGAAATACCCAAATTACCACTCATTAGACCCACTTGAGTTTGAAGGCTATTTGTTGTTTTTATACACACTAATTAAGTCAAGTACCTGTAAGGCTGTACATTTTATGCACATCTCATTCATTAAGATGTAATAGGATAAACTAAAATTGAGCCTTTTCATTTATGTACTGTGAATGTTACAAAAGATACCTTGCTTAGTTTAATTAATATAAAATATAAACACATCAAGATCAAAACAGACCTATATAATATTAAACAATGCTGAATTAACTTCAAACAAAGTTGATAGGAGTCAATTAGTCTAGTTTTAGCTATGCAATTAGGATTGTTGATTTAGATTACTCTTGCCTTGTTACATTCTGAATACTTTTCAGTAACCTGCCCCTCTAGCATGTAGAACAAAACACGATATGATATAGCGATTTATCGCATATTTTTTGTTAAAATATAAACTTTTTTAAAAAAAGCGAGCATAACCGTGACGTCGCCGGCACGGACATTCTTACTGTTTCAATAAAAGTTCAAGATGGCGGCTATGTTATCATATTTTTTAAGTAAATAGGCGATAAATCGCTATATCATATCGTATCATATCGTGTTTTGTTGATCGTGCTAGAGGGGCTGGTCTATAAAATTGTTAAAACTGTTAATATTTAAAAGTTCTTGTATAAAGATTATGATTGTGAAGTTTGTAAAATTTTCCTCTAGCCCACAAACACTATTTCTCTAAGAGACACATGCAAATATCTCAATCTGTCATATGCTCATAATGAATAGCTCTTTAGAGAGACAATGCATCGTCGTAACGACCCTCACTTACGTCATTAGTTACGCCCCAATACTCGTAATAGTTATAATGTAGTGTATGTAAATTGATAATTATGATATTTTAATTGTGACTCTTGTTTTTGTTATTTATGAGCGTATCCTAGGTTTAAAAATAATACTGATGCTAGTTACAGTATTAATTTGATTACTTCAAAACGACCAAAAAAAAAACTGAATTATCACGACTGAAGTTTTCTTTGAATCTGTACTTATTGTTATTGTTGACGTAACATTGTCAATATAAGTAACAATCCAATTATAAAAGTATCATTATCATCATCAGTAATCTCGATTAAAACTAAGTTTTACTAGCTCCAACTACGCAAATAAAGAAATGTATTTTAAAGCGGTGTCAGCTGTTGTCACCTCTCACTTCCCCTCATTTTAATTTTTAGAGTGAGACGCGACTTCAAATGACTTCTTAGAGACTCTTGTAGAGCCGATCGAATTCCCAATTTTGATAATAATCTTACGTACAAATCGCTATTTAAATTCCACTATCCTTTGACGTCAGAAATCAATAAGCACACGTACTTACATAAGTATGTACATTTAGTTTACCAGTATCGTAGTGCAGTATTATCTAGTTGTTACCTAAACCACTTTATAATAGTGCCGCATAATCATTGCTGGCGCGAATCTGTCACTTCAATTGATACATTTCTGCTGCACGAAAGTGAGCTCTACGCGGTAACTTAGGTTTATTATCCAATTCCTTGCATCATGCGACTTGCGCTGATTGGCAGGGTCTGGAATACCGTTGGGTGCAAACTGGCAAACTAGTGGCGGATGGGCCTATCACCGCGCTGTCCTGGAATCTCGAGGGTACTAGGCTCTTGACTGGCGGCAAGATCTTACAACTTTGGCATCAGGCATCGCTTTATCAAGAGGACAGTCAGCGTACGTATTTACGGTTTAGTTGAAATATGCATATTATATTATCTTCTAGTGGCCTATAATGAAGAGAATTGGATGCAACATAAGAAGTGTCGTGGTTTGGTTAAAAATCCGCCCGTAAAATTATGATGCGTCTAATAAATATTACAAAAAATACACTGGCGTGTGTTATCAAGAATGTTAGCGTTTTTTGGTTTTATTGATAACACTTTGATTGATCGTAATCAAACTGTATTCTGATTTATTTTAATCGTAAATAGATCGTCATTAGTTATTTTAATAATGAACCGGCATTACACAAGTTATATCGCCGTTGATTAAATTAGCTTTTATACTTTTAAAGCTTAGCAACTGCAGCCAAATAAAAATATCGTACGAATGTTATCAAGAGATATTTTTATTCATCTCGACGTGAAAACATCCAATACCACGTCTTTCGTAATCTTTATTACACGATGATCATACCAGAGTTTCGGTCAAATCGATATGTGATTGAATTCCAAGGTGACTTCTGATTTAGTAAGTTGAAACGCACTTAAATGACTCTATTCGTTGATACCACCTATAAAATAAAGCTTTTATAAATAAATCGTTTATTTGCATAAAACACGGTATAAAATGGTGACATTTAGTAATAAAAGTACTCATGTTTTGCTCATTAAATAGTTAGCATGCAAATCATTAACAATGTCAGTGGTCTCAATTTACATTACTTTACTACAAGGAATAAATTTATTGCAATAATTAAATAATAATAAATAAATAATTTAAATTCAAAATTTCGTCAATTAAGTCTAACTAGTTGTCAATAATTCCATAACACTATACAGATTCTTATCACTAAGCCATTCAGTTAATCTTTTTTTAAATAAGAAACTATTTAGCACTTTTAAATCATTTGGTATCTTGTCGTATATTTTGACTTGACTGACTTGCATGATGTTTTTTCAATATTAAATTACTCTGTCTTGAAAATAGCATAACAAGTATAATGGAAAATACTTCAAAGCCTAGTCGTAATTCGAAACTGTATGGAAACCGTATCTAGTTCCATTTCAAGGGTATTTACGACAAGATATAGCCATTAGCTGTCAAGGATTTCATAAATAGTATAATAAACATTCCAGTGTACATTTCTTGCCTTTAATTTCAGCAAGCTCCGGTGTAACATTTCAAATCGGAGGAAGCGACAAAGATGAAAAATCGAAGCAACAAGAGGAAGAAGAACCTGTAAGTAACTATAACGACAAAACGCATAATAGGACAGATAAGATAAACAGATTCAACAATGCTCACCTGATATCTGCTTCATTATCTCTGGCGTGCCTCTATAAGAGCACGCATTGGATTGAATTAGCCAATATTACATTCTATAGGACCAATGTTTAACTAATAATTCTGAATAGTTACTATTGAAATGCACGAAATAAATCTAAATAAAGTGTATCTATGTGTAGTAGGTATAGATAGATTAAGAAATTTTCAGCGTGTTTACATTGCGTAAATATCAAAACATCGGCATTATGCTTTATACGTCTTCAATATTTTCTCCCCAGTTAGACTTCGTCAATAAGTCAATAATAACGGCCAACTGGATAAGATGATATGTCAATGATCTTGCGGCGGTGGATCATTGCGCACGAGTCGGAATATTTAAGGCGAACTATTTATTTTATCCGACCGTCGTAATTATTTACGCGCACGGTGTTATCTCAGTGATATCTAACTTTATTTCTTTATAAATTCACCTGGAATCTTCTGATTAACATTTTGCCAAATATTTATCCAAATAATCTGAAGGTCGTCTGGAAAAATATAGTAGGTACCTACTGCAGCTTGTAGAATGTACTAATGCTTTTGTTTTTTACCTGGTTTGAATTTGAATAATGCTAATCATCCGTGTTGCCCGGTAAATAAAACTCAAAACGAAACGTTTGTTTTAGCGATGAGAATCCATTTGTTTGGTGAATTTCGAAGGCATTGATTTAAGGCGCGTTTTATACGAAACATCGATTTTGCGAACCAAGATTTCTAGCGCAATGTTACGGATTGGAAACTGTTGGTTAGGTATTCAATTATGGTTATCAAAGCATAAAGCCGCATCCAGACCTGTGTATCCCGCGAATTTTGTGTATGTCGGCACTACATGCATTTTATGTATGAACCTTATAGCGTTGCCAGTAGGCACAGCCACATGTGGGACAGTAGTCCCACAATACATCACATAACCGGTTTATAATAGGTATATAGGTATAATAAGTATACACAAATTCTCTGATATATCCCAAATATCATATACTACCTATATAACTCGCAAGTTTAAGTTGGTGGATATTATTTTATCGTTTCATCCCGCTTCTTCACATTATTTATTGATATTAGATTCCCTAAAATCTAGACTCAATGTGTCAAATATGACTATAAAAGATTTAATATGATTGTTGTGAACAGTGGCGTGCATTGGTTTTATTTCGAGGTAGGCAGTAGGTACTTACAAATGTGGATTATTGATTCAAAATCTGTGGTTTTCATCAATAATCCACATTTGGAAGTACCTACTGCCTACCTCATTTCAACTATCAGGTAGGCACTGCCTAATTGCCTATATGCACTGCACGCCCCTGGTTGTGAAGTACCTTTGGTGTAGGTTTAGGTTGTAGTACCAAACAAACCCATTGTTTAATGGTTTTTAAAACTATAAAAGATGTAAAAGCCTTTGGTTACTTCTAGTTGTAGATGTACATTTATGTAGATGATACTTGTGCCCTAAAGCGTATGGGGAAAAACTTGTATACTCGTATTGCGCCCTAAATCGTAAAGAAAAAACTAACTAATATCTATTTCAGGGCTGGATATGCGTATGGCAGTGTCACACGGCGACCCCGGCCCACCACCTCGCGTTCTCGCCAGACGGCGTGCTGTTCGCCACCTCCGGCATTAACGACAGGCTCGTTAAAATCTGGTACCAGAACAAAGGTAATAAAACTATACGGCGGCTTTAATTTTACTTCATTATTCATGTTTAGGAATTTACGTTTCTATAATATTGTTTTTTATTTATTTCTATGGGCTATTAAGGCTAGTAAAACAAAAAAATACTTAGTTAAAGGAATAAGTCGATTGGTTGCGCTTCAAGGCAATGCTTGTGGTTTCCATTGAAGAAATGAACACCTTTAAGTTAAGATATAAACAAGAAAATTATTTTACCAGCGGAATCTACCAGTATAGGTACCCAAAACTAAGCAAAGTGAGAAAAAAACGTGTTACAAAACATGAAAGGTTATAAATTGACTCGAGCTTGAAGTGGAACACGGAACCCTCAATTGCATTTTGGGCAAGTCATCGCGTGTTGAACTAATAGAGTTATTAATTTACACATTGCTTGAACTGCACTTTAGAATTGTGCAATAATTATATTATGGTAATAAACTGAGTCAGACAGACTACTTCAAAACTAGGGCATTCCCTGTACCATGAAAACTGGCTAAGAGCCAAAAAAGGAACGATTAAAGTCCAACTTCCATAGACTTATACATACAATTACAGCAATTTGAAGGCGAATGGTTTTGTTTGCGTTATCTAGACAGATAAATGAAGTGTGTCTGTGATTACGGTCCTTCCGAAGATAAGGTATAGTAGTACGTAGGTAGTAGCATCGCAACTGTTTTGTTAAGGATGAAGACGGGAAATAGAATCAGGGCAGCCGAATTATACATATTATAACGTATTTTACAACATACCTTATATTGATAACGCTCTAAAAAGGCTGTAAATATGCACGTGGGAGCGTGTTTACGCTTCTGATTTACTGTTGATTGCGAACGTAATATACACATGTGTATCTCTTGTATTCGCGTAAGGAAATATTCACATTGGCTAATATATTTTTAAAATAAAAGCCGGCTAAACTAATCAATTTGAAAATAATGTATTTTATTTGTAATCTGTGCCAATGGTAATTTTAAAGTATTTTTAGTAAAAGATACCAATTTTTACGATCTTACAGTTAAATAATTTCTTAAGATTAATTTGGGTCCACCCTTGTTACCCTTGCTTTTTTTTCAACCAAAATCTGCTTACTTATGCCAGAAATATCACGTATGTTAGACACAAAAACAAACGAATAAGCGAGCTGAGAAATATTTTTTAGGGTTCTGTACACAAAGGGTAAAACGGGACCCTATTACTAAGGCTCCGCTGTCCGTCTGTCACCAGGCTGTATCACATGAACCGTGGTGGCTAGACAGTTGAAATTTTCACAGATGATGTATTTCTGTTGCCGCTATAACAACAAATACTAAAAAATACAATAAAATAAATATTTCAGGGTGCTCCCATACAACCAACGTGATTTTTTTTTTGCTCGATTTTATAGATAATGGTGCGGAACCCTTTGTGCGCGAGTCTGACTCGCACTTGGCCGGTTTTTTTTAAGTCGATTAACATCTAGCAAAGCGTTCAGAGTACTTTTTAAGGTTCCGTATCCAAAGTGTAAAACGGGACACTATTGCTAAGGCTCCGCTATCCGTCTGTCTGTCTGTCCGTCTGTCACCAGGCTGTATCTCATGAACCCTGATAGCTAGAAAGTTGAAATTTTCACAGATGATGTATTTCTGTTGCCGCTATAACAACAAATACTAAAAAATAGAATAAAATAAATATTAAAGGGGGCTCCCATACAACAAACGTGATTTTTTTGCTGTTTTTATTAGATAATGGTACGGAACCTTTCGTGCGCGAGCCCGACTCGCACTTGGCTGGTTTTATTTAAATAAGTGCCATTTATGACCTCTTTAGGGTCGACATAATAGACGAGAAATCCATACTGTGTCGAAATATTGCATGGTTTGTTTTACTTTGTAAGGGATTCGTATTTTTACGTTAATTATTAACTTTATCGATTTTGGGTTCAAGGGATATTTACGTATTATTTTGCATTTTTTCTAGTACTGTACCAGCAAACACACAACGACCACTCGCAACAGGAGTTGAATTATACGTTCATCTACGTAGCACACCCGCGAGCGGTCACTCACCTCTCATGGCGTAAAACCAGCAAATATATGCCCAAGTAAGTGTATAAATAAAAATAAATATATCTATGACAAGTAGTATGTTCTCTCTCTCAAAATAAAGAATTAACATCTTGTGTTACGAGGTATCAGATTATGAATTTTGCAAGGGCGTCTTCAAGCACATTCAGAGGCAAGCCAATTTAGAAATATGTATATTATGTTTAAATAATAAATATTTCGGTATGTAAAGTTATTTTAAGTGTATTTTTTTTATGAAAGTATAAACCAATCAAGGAAACTAATTTGTTTTAATAAAAAAGGAGTTATTTTTTTATAACTTTTTGAAAATTTTGACTTGTGCCGTAGTTTGTAAGCCTGTACAACGTATCTTGTTTAGAGATCCGTAATAAGGGGACGTATGAATGGCATTTTTTTTTAATTTTGTAAAAATTATCGTCATATTGTAATTAAGTGATGTAGATACCAAAATACAGTTTATAAGCGTAAAATCATAGGTTATATTTTTCTTTACATACCGAACTGATACGAATTATTCCGAACTGGCCTATTACGAAAATGTCTCGTTCGTTCGGAGCTTCGGGCATACAAAACCTACTAAATTGAAATGACCATCTACTTATAATTACTTTTAAACTTTCGCGTTGCATTATGATCGCGTAAATTCCCGTTTCATTGAGTTTTAAATATACCATCTACTTGAGAAAGATCTTTGACAATTTATTAAAAATTTTAAACCGACAAATTACACTGCTATCTTTAATTGTTACTTTTTCGTCAAACGTTTGACGAAAATTTTTCGAAATAGGCCGTCGTCCACTACGTCAATCAAGTCGTAATTCTCGCGTGATTATGTCAGGGGCAGCGTGGGTAACGTGCTAGTGACGTCATGCGTGGACAACATCTGCCGGGTGTGGGCCGAGACGTTACTGCCGGACGACGAGTGGGGGGGAAGCGTGCCGGCGCACGCGCGATCGCCGCCGCGGAGACAACGCGCCACGCACCGCCACAAGCATAGGTTTATGCAACGGCTTAAGCATATGAAGTAAGTATTTTATTTATTTAATAATAGGGTACACCAACATTACACCCACAAATACATTCTAAACAAAAAATAATAATGTGATAACAAATTCTTATAAATATACCAATAACAGGCGTACACGGCATTTTTACTTAAAAAGTACAAAGTATTTGAAAAGTACTATAACCAAAAACGAACACAAGTTTTTTTTTAATTTAGATCAAACAATTTACAAAAAGGCAAGTTTCCGCAAGGAGTCATTAAAAATATCCAGTCTTATCCCATGCTTTTTTTAATTAAGTACCGAGTTCACTGATTCTACATTCATATTAGTGTTGCCGAACTGTGGATAGTTGACCTTGAAATTCAGCTAGGGTAGCTACACACATAATCGGTATTGTCGGTTCCAACGCGTAGAGAGTCTTACTTGTTCTGTGGGTTCCACAGTATTTGTCGAACAACTAAGCCGACCTGAAGCATCTACTAAATTACATCCATCTACACATATTCGGTTTTGTCGCCAGGCTCTGCCGGCCCGAATATGTATGTAGCAAACCCTAACAAAAACAATAGTAATAATACAATCAAATAGTATCGAAACTGTCGATTGCCAAAATATAATAATTGAAACTATTTGGCCCAAGTTTCGCCGTGCAGCTACTACTTCAAGAGCAGTATAACACTTGTGGTCAAACAATACCTATTATAATTACACTGCTAAAACTGATTTTATTGCAGCACATAAAAAGTGGCAGTATCACTTGTGACTCACGATGATTCAACCAAACTTTTTGTCTTTATTTTAGTTGTTTTTATTATTTTGGCACCATCATTTATTTGTCAACGCAGCACTAATGTTTCAGGACATGTTTCCATATCAGACGGAACGCGCAGTCGTCCAAACAGCCGAGCGCGCCGATCCCCACTCTGCCTTCCACGTACAGCGCTCACGACTTCCACAATCCTTACCACTCCAGCTCGTATACGGGAGGTTAGTTTTTGTGTGGGTTTTGACCAAAAAAAGTTAGTTTTTGTGTGGGATTTTAATAATTTCTGAATGTACAGACATCTGGTCAACCTACAAAAAAACGTAAATTATTCTCAATTGATATCGATCTCTGTGAATCGAAGTTGAAAATCGGATGGATGACTTTTTTGGGTAGTTTTGACCTACCGTTGACAGTACATAACGTTTGAAAACTGTTTTATGTTAATACGTACCTAATTTTATCATATTTTATGTGAACTTTATGTCTTTGTGATGTCGTTATCTTATTCTTAATCTTATCTTTATCTTAAATGTACTGTTTCCTGCTGTTATCAACAATGTAAACTAACTGATATTACCTCAAAACAACAACATAATTAATGCTTCAGTTCCTATTTCAAAAAATCAATCATGGGCTTACTATTACCATGATAATGCATATATTTATCTGCCTTAAACCTTACAACACTATCCTCAATTCGTCGCGCCATTGCGGTAGGCTGCATATATCTTATTTCATAGCGGTCTACCGATAGTGCGTTTAAATAATGCGGATCCTTATGAAAATCGACCGCATAACTACTGGCTGGATATACATGCAGACCGTAGAGTACCAAATACCAATGCCAAAAAAGGCTTACTGTATTTAAAAAAAGACATCCGATTTCTTTAACCCAGGTCTCCACTTCCACCTAGCTGCGTCGATAAACGCAGAAACAGACATCCCGCTGGTACCATCCCTAGCGGGCGGAGGCCGGTTCATATTGCATTGGCTGCACAACAAAGAGATGCACTTCACTAGCCAAGCCGAGGCTATACTGCATGACCTCACTAAAAAGGTACTACATACTAGTATTTACAAATAATATATGCCAATAGACAATTCAGAAATGTCAACTTAATTTGTTTGGGTTTAATTTAATAAGATATAAAATTCTCGTGTTTGTAACAAAACTCCTCCGAAACGGCTTGACCGATTCTTATGAAATTTTGTGTGTAAATTCAGTAGGTCTGAGAGGTAATAAAGTATATTTTGCACCGCTAGGGGATTAGGGTGTCCCCACGCGAACGAAGTCGCAGGCAACAATTATAATGTATTATTTAAGTATTCCATATAAAATGTAATAGTAATGCTAGAAGAGCCTCACATTATTATGACATTTTGCATCAGCCTTTTAAACTTTTGTTATTTTTAATCTGTAATTAGAAAAATAAATTGACTGATCGATTCATCACTTGTACTGCGTCTGCTTTGGCTTGATTTTTCTTTATTGCCACAACGCGAGTTGAAAAGTATGATAATAACAAGCGCGGCGCAAATTTCGATGTGTTGTATTTCTAAGTTTACCACAAAGCATAATTCATGGGGATCTTGAGCTACAACACGAATTTAACGATGCAGATATTTTACAGGAACTACAACGTGCCGATTTTTTTTGTTCGATGAGTGGTTTAGCAATAAGATTCTAATATATTCATGATTTATTCGCAGATATTAGATAAAGAAGAAACAGATGAAGCTGGTTCGGGATCGGACCACACCACACATCCGGACGGAGAAAACGAGACAAGTAGGTTTTATTTATTATTTTTATATGGCGAAGCTTCTGGTAATATTTGGCCAAACTACAATATAAAACAGCTTCAAATATAACCTTTTACTGATAACACTTTACTATTATTGAGCTTATAATATCAATAATGTTGTGAAGGTAGAACATTTTACTGTAGTACCCGCATTTTAAGACGACTGCGTCAGATTCAGTCAACTATGTGCCTTTCACACGGACTTTTTTAAATAATATCTCGAGTGAGAGGCGTATGGTGTCCTCTAGATTACCAGTTGTATATTTATGCGTTTATATCAAATTATTCTTAATGTATTTAGTAAACAAGTCATCCAAGCTATTGCCTAAAAGCCTTTGAGCTTACGTAAATTGTTTGTGCGCTTTGTAATATCTAGCTTCTCTGCCCATTCCATGCTGCTACATAGGACAGGCACATAGACGGCCAAGCCATCATTTGACAAAAGCTCAGTCAGAGGATAACAGCAATAGTGATGAGCAGCCAGGTAAAGTATGAACGCCACCACGAAACAAAAAACATATAGACGACATAACCCAACCTTACCTAACATTACATAAAGGTTATCATTTACATACTTATTTATATCAATTGTAGACCACTTCCTTACCATCAGCAATGATAGAATCATTGTTGATGTTTGCTTTCTCTGAAATAATAAAATCGATTTCTCTCTTATCTACACAAGAAGTCACTTTTACGTGACTGTAACATAATTATTACAAAACAATCTTCCACAGGGTACATTAGATAGTTCCCACGCTTGATGATGATGGTAAATCTTCCAGATACACGAAAATACTCTTAAGGAAAATCGTATTAGGATCCAAATGCCAATCCTTAGCCTATCAAGCTTCAATTGCCCCACCGGTTGGATCGCATAATAGATTTTTTATTGTGTCTCTTGACCTTGGCCTGACAGGTTAAAGTTTATTGTTATACTACAGGTAGCGGCAACCACAGTCACCCTAGCCTCTCCAACACGACGTCCATAAACTCGATAGCTACAGATGTCACCTGCACGCACCTGCCCGACTCCCTGGACGCTAAGATCGAGTCGTTACTGAGGGACTGGCACCAGAGTCCGGACTTACTGTTCTCTATACACCCTGTCGATGGCAGCTTCCTTATATGGTAAGTAATCCAAGTCTCTAAAACGACGTCCATAGACTTGATAACGATAGACGTCACCTGCACGCACCTGCATGACTCCCTGGACGCTAAGATCGAGGCGCTACTGAAGGATTGGTACCAGAGTCCGGAATTACTGTTCTCCATACATCCTTATATCTGGATCTTCTACACGATGTTCGAATGTGATAAGGTTTCCCGCTCAGAATAAGCCGTGATAGCTAGTGACAGCCAGGGACTGATTACGACGTTGATTTTTGGCGGGAAACTCGATCCTAAGACGTGCAGCACCAAAACACAATAGTATTTAAGCCTACCAGAAAATTCTTAATCTCTCCTAAGGGTTCCAAGTAATATGCCTGCAAGTGAAAGCCCAGAATCGATCAAAGCAACCCGACAATCCCTGATTTGATAAAAGACGTTTCGTTTGTACACCAGAATTACATGCCAATTTTGACGCAAGTATAGAATTAGGATACACACCAGTGCACGTACAGTGAATGCTTTTTTAAACTATTGTTTAAAAAATGTCTTGTAGTACGTAACACGATCAAATAATTCGCAGGGTGTGCGAATGGTTAGACGAATTACAAGCGGGAGCGATCCGGCAAGCTCAAGTATCGTTCTCAGCGCGGATCCCGTCAGCTTTCCCGCTGGGCGACGCTACGACTATGTGCACGCCGGCCGCGCTCTACCACGCTGCTGCGTTGTACCAGCCGTTGTATGTGCGTCATCGCACCAAGCCTGTGATACCTGGTGAGTAACTAAAATAAGTATAAGTAACTGAGATATGATATGGTAGCTGAAACTCCGACCCCTAGCGGCAATTAGAAGTAACTTTGTAATAGGAATACTCTAATGCCCGCTTCCTGCAAAAATGGTTATTAATAAGACACTAGCTAGAAGATCGCCCTTCTCTGCCGCCGCATTATAGCGGTAACTTTTGATCGTCTTCACTGCCTTATTTCATTATTAAATGAATAAAAAATTCTAATGGTGTCTTTCAGCTTTCAGTGCACACAGGCCAATTTTAATTTGTCCATTTTTTATGTGCGCATATGAAATATAAAATATGGTGCGGGGTAACCGCCGTAAAGTAGTAGGGACATACTCTCAATTTAAGCATTGTAATGAGATGTATGTTTGTAGGACAACCGCAGCAAGGGGAGACCGTAACGACGCCGTTGGCTAGTGTTCAGGAAGAGAAAGACGAGAACGAGTGGCCGCAAGGGGAGGAGAATGGACAGCCACAAGAAAATGGTACGTACTTGGTGTAAGATAACATTACTAATATAAGTAATTTAAGTGTCGGTACCGGACATGAAATCGTCCATATACAATATTAATATCATTCGAAATTAATTTTATAGGTGACTGTTAATGTCACAGTTAGAAAGAGGAACCGAAAGTTCTCTCGATTGATAAACTTGGTATATTACCTGCCTTGGCATGAACCCAATTTTACACTTGAAAAAAAAATCGATTGCCTCAGTGGGGTAATGAATCAGTGTAAAACCTTACAGGCGGTGATTACAGCAAATTATGTAACTGTATTCGTATCTACCGAACAGTGCATTTATAAAGTGTCATTCACATGTTTATATAGTAATTCTACAAAATGCCTAGGTGCACATGAAGAAAACAACAATGAAATGCAGCGGAAGACTAGTGTAGCCACAGAGGATTTGGGTGAGAACCAAGAGGGCGATGTGTTGGACTCGGCGCCCGTCATCTCCATGGTAACCAACCACACTAACGGCACGCTCAACCTCTGGCAGCTTACATTCGACGACAAGTCCAAGTTCTCACAGGTAAACAATAGACTGTTATAAATAAAAATGTTAACATATGTTATAGAAATTATTTCTCACCACTCATAAAGAAAGAACTGTTTAGGTCTTGTAACTCTTGTAAGCATCCGTAGCATCAGTAGAACTTATTTATTTCCACAGTGTATAAATAGACAGTAAGCCGACGCCATAGAATGATTGTCATTGGTGACAAATGACTACTAATGACAAACAATACTTATAAAATTATCTTTATTTTTTGTACATTGATGCTTTAAACTTACGTTTTTTTTGTCCTCTAGGTGCTATCAATAGGACACGCCTCAAGAGCGTCCGGCCATAGATTTAGAGTTAATGACATCACATGCCATCCAGTATTACCATTGTTACTTACAACTAGCCATCATAATATATCAGGTAAACCCAATTTGGTACTTGTGCGAAGTAAATAGTTAGTACATGATTTTTATTTTACGTGGATGATATTTTTATGTACAGATAGTGACAGAGACATACAGAAAATAGATGACGAGTCAGCGGCGGGAGGCCTGTGTTCCGAACTTATCATGTGGCGAGTAGAATGTGTGGGGCCTTTAGGAAAGTCTGGTGGCGTTTCGGAACTTGCTCGGGTCAATTCACCTCACTTATCGGCCTTTAGCAATGTGGCTTGGCTGCCGACTTTGTTACCAAGGTAAGTTAATTTTACTTACTGCTATGGAAAATTCGTGATCTAGTTCGTAATATGTTTATTAATCTATCAAGCTCAAACCACTCATTTGAGGCCTAGTTAAAATGTAATGACCATCGTGTTTTGTTCCTCTGGCCTAAACTAATAATTGAGTTTTGAACATCTCTTGCTTTCTCATTATACTGCAAATGCGAGAGACACCGAAAGAGCGAGAGATATTCAATTCTTTATTTGCAAGCTTATAAGTGCTTATGGTATCCATTTGTTTATTTAGTTAGGCTATTGTGTTCTATTTCAGCACCACTTTAGGAAACTTGTCCAACTCCCCTTCGGCCTGTTTCGTGGCGAGCGACGGCGAGAGTTTGCGAGTGTACCAGGCTGTTATCGACGCTCGAACGCTACTAGCCGAGATAGCCACCTCGGAGAGACGTCACAAAGATGTTTTTGTAAGTGATGACTTGCTTTTATTATTGGGGGGGGGGGATATTGATAATGACTACATAGGATTAGTTTGACTAACTGTTAAAAAGAATAACTTTCAAGAAGGTTTAGTTTCCAATACATAGTTATTCAACCAAAGTATTGCATTTTTTAACTAGCTGCAAAAAGCCGTTTACTTTCCCCGCTCAGTCACTGGCCACGCGGCAGGGAATTGCTCGTGTTTAGTTATGATGCAACACTCCCAAATAAAATCCCTTATATCCGAGATCTAAATCCCACAGCAACACGACACTATGTCGATGTCCTCGGAATCTACCCTCGAAGAAGGTGGCGGTATTCCTCTCCACGACAGAATCAAGATCGTCTCGCAGCAATCCACCGCGCGGCCCGGCGCCATCATACAGCTACACGCGATAGCTGACGCGACGCACGACTGGCACAATACACAGCTGTTGCACGTGTTTCAAGAGCAACTTATTACAGGTTAGTTCACTAAGCAACACGACACAATGTCGATGTCCTCTGACTCCACCCTCGAAGAAGGCGGCGGTATTCCTCTTCACGACAGAATCAAGATCGTCTCGCAGCAGACGACCGCGTGGCCCGGCGCCATCAATCAGCTACACGCGATAGCAGACTCGACCCACGACTGGCACAGCACACAGCTATTACACGTGTTTCAAGAGCAACTTATCACAGGTTAGCTCATTCACTAAAACCACTGAAATAATTATGGCCTAGCTGAAATAACTATAGATATAGAAATGACATCGAAGCACACTGTTTAATCAGAATCCAACCCTGTATAATTTTACAGCTAATTTTGTGTGCCCACTTGAAGCGCCACAAGTGAGAGAACCGAGAACCAATTTGTCGTATGCTGCATATGAATTCCAATCTTGCCGCTATTGCTAATTTAGTTACTCCATTTTCTGCATCTGCGTATTTTGTGGCCTACAGCACCAAAATGGCAATAATCAACTAAACATGAGCTAAATTTGACAGCAGCCAGTCTAATGATTCAGGTCATTGACCATTACGGACTATGCCATAAAAGATAACAAGATATTAGTCGTCGAATTTCGTCAGCTTTTTCTGCTGGTGCGGGAAACGGGCTTTGCTCCGATGTCTTCTCAGGGTGACTAGCAGCACCTAGATTCGCTATCGTCGCTTGAATTACTAAGCAAGCTAGCAAGCGTAACTCACTTACTATCCGGTGAATTAATGACTTACTTAAACGCAAACTAAAAATAATATCATAAACAAAATAAAATTATGAAAAAGCTTGTAATATTTTTATTTTCGATTGGCAGGCGAGCGCACCTCACCCGACACTGACAACGCGGACTCCGGCGTAGAAGGCTCAGAAGTGAACACTATCACCGAGGCTGGCCTCGAAGCTATTGTAGACTTGCGCAAAGCGGCCGTGTTCAATGAACCGTTTTATATCGTGGTGCTAGAACGGACAGACGGAGGGTCCACTGTGCATATGTGGAGGTTGACTGTGTCTTCGCAGGCTGATCCTACCGGTAAGCATAAAGGTCCCACCTGAGGTCGATGATTTTTTTTCAAGTGTTATTTATCTTCAATAAAGGTTTAAGTTTGCTTTTAGTGTAAATTCTGCCGTTTTTGTATCACACGCTTTTAACTAAGGTAAAAGTAAAACCAAAGAACTTGCAAACAAAACGAAGTGTGTAATCTGAAAGAGTTATATAAGAGTTACCAACGTAGCGTGGGCAGGCCTTCCCTTTGGACTGAAGACCTAATTAAGGTTGGGGGAAGCCACAGGATGCAAACGGCTCAGAGTCGATGTTATGGGGTTCTGTTTCCTATGTTCAGCAGTGTATGTCCAAAGAATGATGCTGATCAAAGTTTAAATAATTCTGGAAAGCATATGAAAAGCTTGCGCAAGATTCTAGTCAAAGTATTTGCGTTGTTACATACTCTGTTTTTAATGGTATCCTGTTTCGCAGATGATCTCACAAACAGTATGATGTACGTGCCGGACAGTGCCCTTGTTCAAGAAGAAGAGGGTGAATCGCGTAAGAATTCCGTGTCGCTTGACCAGGATCGCGCACCGCCACCCCCTCCTGTTAACGATCACCTTTCAATATCTACCAAGAAGGTAAGCTTATTTAGGAAAGGAGGCGTCACTTTGTTTATTTAGGCTGTTTTCGATCAAAACGGACGGCTAGCTGTGGATTGTTTCGTTAATCCTACTTAAGATACGCAAATGAAATTTCATCATCATCATCATCATTTTAGCCACAGGACGCCCACTGCTGAACATAGGCCCTCCCCAGTGACTTACAGATTGGCCAGTTGGAAGCCGCCTGCATCCAGCGTCGTCCTGCAACCTTTACAATACCTCAGTGCCTAAAGACGAAAGTATACAACCAGTGTGTGTTACCAGTGATGACATACGGAACTGAAACGTGGCCCCTTACTATGGGCCTTATTAAGAAGCTTAAAGTTGCACAGCGCGCTATGGAAAGGGCTATGCTCGGTGTTTCTTTGCGAGATCAAATCAGAAATGAGGAGATCCGTGAACGAACCAAAGTCGCTGACATAGCCCGACGGATTAGCCAGCTAAAATGGCAATGGGCGGGGCACATAGCACGTAGAACTGATGGCCGATGAGAAAGGCAGAAAGGTTCTGGAATGGAGGCCACGTACTGGCAAGCGCAGCGTGGGACGTCCACCCACAAGGTGGGCAGACGACATGGTAAATGAAACAGTAACAGTAAAATCGCGTTTGTAATCCCATATAAAGTGCGTTTACATTACCTAATGTAAAATAAGTGTAATTACTGTGTTCTCTCAAAGCCGATTGTTCGTCGCCTGATGAATTTGTTTTAGTGCCTTATTCAGAGACTGAACATCATGTGATTGTTGCAGGTGTGCGAATGTCCGCTATCCCTTCCTGATGGAGTGGATGTCATTCATGCAACCCCAGCCGCTGGTCATCTAAGCTCTGCGTCGATTTACCCGGCCTGTTTGGCCCCTTACATTCTGGCTACAGCCTGTTCCGATAGCACATTGAGGTAAAATATTTAGTGAAGTGCAGTTTTATTGACCCTTGTGCGAAAGAGACAACACTAGAGTGTTGTCTACTTCAATCATGTGCCAATAAATTGCCATTTTGTGAGTTTGATATTGCCAAATTGTTATTTAAATATTTGCATCAATCATTTTAGGTTCTGGAAGTGTAATGTCACAAAGAAAGACGAAAATGAATTCGAGTATGCGTGGAAAGAGTGGGAAATGATGAACAAAGATCAAGAATCTGCGATAGACATTCCAGGTAAATGATAACTATTTAACAAGATTTAAATTAGAAGTTTGCATTACTACGTTACGTCACGATTACAGATGAGAATAATAGAGCTGCAACTTTGAGTCGCTTGAGTATTCGGTCGTAAAAACTATGAAATTTTAAGACATAATATACATTTTCAGGCCAACCCCTCCACATAAGCGCGGCATACTCCGGCCGTATAGCCTGCGCTTACAAATGCGGTCGTTCATTCACCCGTCCCAAAGGCGGCAACGCAACCGCTAGCAATCCTACAGACGCGCGCTTCGTCAACCTCTGCGTCTGCGTGTATGAGTGCGAGAGTACCGGCGGGGCCGAGTGGCTTCTAGAAGATACGATACCGCTGAGGAACGTCAGCCTGCCTCGCGTAGGGGTCAGCGCTGATACGCAGATTGATCTCTCGTATCTTCACGATACCTCCTTCATGCAGAAGAAGCAGAGGTTGACACAGGTTAGTGGAATATAGGGAGTTATTATAGGTCTGTGTAGGAGTGCGACAGAGGGGCTATATGGCTTCTAGAAGATACGATTCCGCTGAGGAACGTCAGCCTGCCTCGCGTAGGGGTCAGCGCTGATACGCCGATTGATCTCTCGTATCTGCACGATACCTTCTTCATGCAGAAGAAGCTGAGGTTAACGTTAGTGGATTTTAATGTAGGGAGTTTGTGGAATATAGTTAGTTTAGGTCTGTTTAGGAATCCAACAGCAGGTTTCTAACTTCACAAAAAATGTATCAAAAAAACTTTTGAACCACTATGTAAGCCCCTTATGAGGTAAATTTCTAAACAACCCATCTTTTACAATAAAATACTCTAGCTTTATTGGTTTCGAATCTGGTCACTTTGTTTGAAGTTGAATGATGGTTTTGCAATTAATAAAGTGCTTAAATTGTACATATTTCAATTGTAACTTATTTGGTGTGCAATAACTCTTTATTCTATCTATCCATTTATCTAAAGTGAGAGGTTTAAACCCCAAGATTGGCATATCAAGAAACTAATCATAATCCCCGTTACCAGGTTCTGCAAACCCTGTCATCCGAAGAGCGCAGCCACAGCCGCAACGGCGAGGGCGACCCGGGCAAGACCGGTCTCCTCGCAGTTCCCTCCTTCAGCACCCTCCAGTCGCTCCGCAGAAGCATCATGGAGAATGGGAACACTTGCCCGCTGACGCAGAAACATTTAGTGCAACTGGACTGGGTTTCGAAGGAAGACGGCTCGCATATACTGACGGTCGCCGTGGGGTCAAGGGTGTTGCTGTTCACGCCTGTTTCCAGTGATCTTGCGCAAGCCAATTTGAAGGTCGGGGACTTTTTATTACAATTAGAGCTACGGAGTGTACTAAAATGAGGCTTACAAATAAATATTACTAGAATAACTAGATAACTTCTACTGAAAATAGGTCTTTCTTTGCTCCTCGAAAGTTGTACTGCTAAAAAAAGAAAACTTATCAATAGAAAACTACTTATAAATAATATGTATAGAAGCGTAGCTGAAGGAAAGTTCAGTCTTGCCACCTTGTCAGCAGTTTCTAACAATTATCTTGGCTGTAACGTTTTTAGGTAACGTAAGATATTTAGTTACAAGTGATACTATCAAAAGTGTCAATGTCAATCTTTGCAGGCAATGAAAGAGTCCATAAACAACAACCGGCCCATTCTCCGCAAGGCTTCTTCTCTAGCCGCGCCTTTGTTCGTGGAAGAAATCCGATGGATGCAACTGCGTCGCATAGAGTTAAAGACTGCGGACGGATTACCGCCTCTGCCTATGCAGATCTCGTGGGTGCGAGACGGAATCTTAGTTGTTGGTATGGACTCTGAGATGCACGTTTACTCGCAGTGGAAGCCAGAGAACCATCAAATGGCTTCCGGGTTACATGGTGGACAGGTATGATACACTTTTTTTATATAAAATTGTTAGGATATCTTAGCCAACCACCTTCAGAAAAGTACATTCACTGCTTGTGAAATGACTTATTTTTTTATCGACACATGATTTTAAAACTACATAAATACACAATACAATAAGGGTTTCATCTCATTATTATCTATCAAAAGTTGCTAAAAAAGCTGTAATTGCCCTTATAGAAGAATTTATGCCGTTAATTTGTGATCATTGCATCACCGAGATTCAGTACACCTGACTTTATTTTTATCATCAATGCTTTTTGATGGGAGCCCTATAGTATGTTCAGCAGTGCAGTTTCTTATTTTGACTTTATTACTCGACCTGTCAAAAACCATGCAATACAGAGGTTGAATTAGTTAAAGATGTAATAAGCTCTCGTTCAATCTGTTCGAAGAGATATTAGTCACGCCAGTGTATCGTTGACAGGAGATGGAAGAAGGCAGCGAATCCCGCGCGCTCCGTGACTCTGATCTCCGAGTGTCCGCGCCGCACTTACAGCGAGTGTCGTCCATCAACCTACAGCTGCTAGAGAGAGACGCAAGAAGGCGGAACAAAACACAACCTGATCAACCACAGGTAAGATCTACTGCAAAGGTATTGTTATGTGAGTGAGGTCTTTATTTTTTTAGAAGTGAAAATGATGTGCGTTTAATTAAGAGTGAAAGATATCATTTTAATTTTAGCCACTATTGGACTATATGCCAGACTACGGCCTATTCGAAGCATCGCAGATGGCGTGTCCCGTACTGCCTCAGTACCACCCCAAACAACTCATGGAGCTACTCAACAGCGGCAAAATCCGATGGGTTAAAGCAATTCTCGCTCATCTTGTAAGGTAAATTAGATGTTTATGTAGTTTTAATAAATTTAATTATCTAACAATCACCTTAAACCAATTTTATCTAACACTAACTATAGCAGAAATTGTATAATAATGACTAGACTTGTGCGCATCACATAAAGGTTCAAGTGCCCCTTGCGGAAGGTGAAAACCTGATGACCTGGCCTTGTAGTTTTGTTAATTTTAAAAAGTCATTGTTACTAAAGAAAACTTTTAAAAAGGCATATCGAATTACGTTTATTTCAGGTGTATTGGCGGTACATATACCGGGCGAAGTTCCCAAGGTGATGAGGACAGTCTATCGAGACAGGTAAGATTAGCATATAGGATGTACATAGTCAGCTCATATAATCTTTGAACTTCCAGCTTCCTACTTAATAGGTAGGTAAATATGTTTCGTAATGACTAAATACCTAGTCCTTTTAAAAAAATTACCTATTCATAATTAATAGTCTTTAACATTCGCATCACGTGAATGCCAAGCGTTTTAAATGACACTTATCATATAGGATTAACACAAAGAGGTGCAACTGCAATTAAAATAAAATGTACGAACGTCGATAAGCTCATTATGAATGTATACACTTTACAGTATTTAAACGCGAGCGCATAGATTCTAATATAGAAAGAGCTATAAGCAATAACATTAAAAATGGGCTTGTAAGATAGCAAAACATGTATGTAGCACAATTAGTAATCTGTCACACTGTGAAATCTAATTACCGGGCATATAATACTGGTAAAACATAATCAAACAATTCCAGGGCCTCATTTCAATCACCTACACCTTGAACTGTGGCTGGTGATGATAACTAAAACCATGTGCCCACATATGCCGAGACTCCTGGGCTAAATATACAAAACAAGCTAGTCAGACTACTAGGAACATGATGACCGTTTTTTGCAACTTATTGTGAAACCTTGTCTAATCTGTGGCAAAAAATAACTACACCGAACATGATGGCAGAATAATCCAACTTTACATGACCTAAATCCTTTTTCTGAATTGATACAATACTTGATCGGTGACAAAACAGAATATTATTTACCCCCGAAGGCGGAAGATGTTATCCGTCCCGGTCGAAAACTAATTGGATATTTTTCAAGACAACCTTGCAACTATTTGTTAACGTGATTTCTTGTTTTGCGTCAAAACTAAAGGTGCAGGAGACTTGATTTATAAAAATATATTGACTAATACAAACATTCCTAAGTGGATACATGGTTTTCACATTATATCACCTATGCAAAATATGAGCCACGCAAATCAGAACAAGCGCAGGCCATATATTGGCTATAGGCCATTCACGTTTGTCTTTTTAGGTTATGAAAAATATTATGTCGTATATATGTGGAAATCCTGGGAATTTCAATAAGGCTGTAGGGCTATAGTGTTCATAAAATTCTCACATTTTTTGACTTTTTGAGTTGGTATCTTAAAGTGATGTGCTAGCATAATGTTACTTAAAATTTAATGTTAATATTACAGCCTTGTTTGAATTGATCTATTCACGGTTTCATCATGTTTTCCGTGGTTATAGCACTTGTCTTATTGCTGGTGTTCCAAAGAGGATAATTCTTTTTTTGTTACCATAGAGTTTTCATAAGGTAATGTTAGTCCAATGCCACTAACTTGACATCATAATTGATCATAAGCCACTAAGAATAGTAAACTGAAGAAAAACAAATACCTTTTATCTACGGATTCCCTCTTTCATTTCAAATCCCTGATGCATAAATATGATTGACATTGGCACCGAGACAAGGTGAAGTGCATGATCGAATCAGCTGTGGCCCATCGCCTGCATGCGCACGTGTGTTTCAGCGTGGCTGGTCGCGCTCGCGCACGCTGTCCGTATCGTTCGCTGCCGGCGCCGCCTCGCCGTTAGATGGCGTTGCACAGGTAACTACACTCTACACTACTCCTCCTATGAATAAATACTGGTATGTAGTTGAATGTCGAACCCGAACGCGTAAATAAATCACTCGAACCCGGTCAATTGATAATGTTTAAGTACGCGGCGCGTATAAGTGTATTCAGAAACGTTACAGAATGGCAAGTCCTATTAATTTTCCCTTTTGAAATATTGTTTCGGGCGATAACGATAATTTTTCACCATAGACCTTTCTTAAAACTTGTTTCGTAAGCAATATTTCTTTAAAATAACAACGTACATGACTAGTTTTACAAGATTAATTTACATTAAATTTCTAAAAATTATGAAAATTTAAAAACCATATCGCTGATTTGTTTGAAAATTATTTATTAATTACAGATTCAAAATCCTCTTACATCCGTAGTGAGTCTCGAAATTGATTTTTAGATGTGCGCCTTCCGATAAAAATAAACGTATTTATTTTAAAAAATATAGTTTTTATTCACATGCCAATATTTTAACTCTTTCCTTATCTTAACATTACAAACAGGCTCAATGCTTACAGTACTGTACCGTTGGTGAATGTGTGTGTTGATGGTGTATGTCGTTTGTTTTTTCGTTACAACTCGATATTGTTTGTATCACTGGTAATGTTTTTTTCATAAACTGTAACTATTTTCTCTTAATGTTACCTCTGTTTATACTTTATAATTTAATATTTAAAGTATTGTTAAGTTATAATAATGAATAAGATTAAATAAATGCACAGTGCTAACTCTATTAAATTCACAAAAAGCATCTTGATGTGATGCAAATCACAAAGCACAATACACTGAATAAAACCTTAATTACCAATAATATCTATATTGTGAAACATAAAACAAATCTTGTGTAATATAACTTGAATTAAAAAATAACTATTTCCAAATAAAGTGACTTATTCACTTCTGATTACTATCACACAGCCCCAGTAAACAGTTCTAATAGTTTACTTTATGTAGATAACAGAGGACGTGCAACTGGACTATGCAGAGATTACGTCAGTTCCGCCACTGCCTCTGTGGACACTCCTCGTCGCAGACAAAGAGTCCCCTCATCATCCGTCCACTATTCAAGAAGCTAAGGTGAAAATACCTTCCTTTATTTTCAGGCAGGATATAAAAATAACATCTCAATCAGACTTGATAATAAAAAAGACTAATAAACAGTGTCTATCATTATTACCATCTCTGTCTATTGCAGTCAACTGCTGGACGTAAGCCTCTCCAAAGAGCACGATCTCCCGCATTGTTATCCATCCACTGCCAGCCATCATCCTATGTTAGAATAGTTTGTTACGAGATTGCTAACATGTACCTTATTTTTGAGTTCCTGATATTTCGGCACTGTTGCAAGCAATCTCGTAACAAACTATTCTAATGTTAGTGACCATGAAAGTTTAATACAATATATCTTCCTATGGTCGTCGGTCTATCACATCTGTTAAACAGTGTCTATAATAATGGAATATAAAAGGTTTCAGGAATCCGCTGTATAAAAGATTTCAAGATTGGCCGGTTGGAAGTGGCTTGCACCACTTGCACAAGGTGGTGCAAGCCACTTCCAACCGGCCAATCTGAAAGTCACTGAGGGAGGCATATGTTCAGCAGGGGACATCCTGTGGCTGAAATGATCACGATGATAATCTGTTTAATGTACTTATTATGATACCTTTGTAACCTTATAGAACGCAATAAATATATGGAATTGAACACAAGTATGAAGTCTCTCAGAATCAAGTCTGATTTCCGTGAGACTTTTACTCAGCAGCTGTTATAATAGTATGCATTGTTTGTCATAGGATTACAATGTATTATTCGAGGGGACTATGATGGACACAGACGAGGATTTAGATGCCTTATTGTTAGGCGACGATGAATGTGTTGATCGCAGACCGTCGATGCCTGAACGACAACCTCTGTCACATTTCGGTCCTAGGCAAGGTAAATTTAAAACCTTTTGTCTTAGTTTTTGACGTAATAACGTCTTATAAATCGATGAACGCCGGCTGCACGCACGAAAATTTGTCATGTTCCGCGTGCGAGCGACAGTGCGGAACAAGCGATATAGAGGCACGATCGGCCTAAGAGTTGGGCTTGTGATGCATCTATCTCTCTTCCACTCCATCGGCCGATGCGTCCAATTAGCATCAATGTTTTCTTATGACGTTATCACGTAAAATTATCGTCCGTAATCCGACTTTACAGACAACCAATTATTTGTTGTCCAATGTTACATTTTCATAATTCTGTGGTACTCTTCTCAGGACGTATACTATCCCGTCTGCTTACTCACACACATCTACCTGGGCTGAGTTCGCTAGATCAAATGCATTTGCTAGCGTTGGCTGATACAGTTTCGACGTGTGACGCCGACTTCGCCGAACGATTCGCGGCGAATGCTCGTGTCGACATCTCGCAGGGAACTGGTCAAGAGATAGTGCCTGGTAAACATTATTTATTTAACAAATGAAATGTTGTTTTGTATGTTTGGACATTTAATTTATCTACGCTTACACTAGTTCACTTATGTTTGAGTGCGGTATTTGATTAGACCATAGACAATTCTGTGTTTCTTGACATTATCATTTAGTTAATATTTCAGACTCCCTAGACGACTGCGGTCTCCGATTCTTACTGGCCATGAAACACTACGGCTACCTCCTACGTTGCTTGCCAATCGCACAGCGGGCGAATTTACAAAGAACAGGTGTGGGTACCTGTAACCTTGTATGGGCGTACCATTCAGAGACACACGAGCAACTGTTAGCGTTGATCCCTGGCTATGCTAAGGGACAACCGAAATGGTCTACAATGAGAGAATTGGGTAAGTAAATATATTACAACATAATTTCCTCTACCCAAGGTTGTCTAAGAAAAATCGCTATTGATAAGATTGCCACCTTGTACAAAGCTATGTTTCGTTTATAACAAATAACCTTTATTGGTTTTTGTAATAAAGTGTTTATCTATGTTGAATGAAGTAGTCTGTAAACGATAAATGGGTTAAGTTACGTAACTTAAACTTAAGTGTTTTTATTAGTCTCATTTTATTGTCTAAAGCACTTCAATATTCGTTACTGTATAAACCTACAATATTAGTTTTACTTAATAAAAATGAAATCTTAACTGAGTAGCGTTAGATGTATGAATGAATATGACGTATCGTAAAAGAAAATGGTCTATGGATCTTAACTTTTTCGTATTTACAGGTGTGGGTTGGTGGATACGTGGGGATTTACTGCGTATCTGCGTGGAGCGTTTAGCTAGAGCGGCCTACATGGCCAAACAAGACCCAATGGACGCCGCGCTTTACTACCTCGCGATGAAGAAGCGTATGCTGCTGTGGGGGCTATTCCGATCCAACCGAGACGATAAGATGACCGGGGTAAGTACAAGCGGGCTGCTGCGGCTGTCCTGTTCTTCAAGAAAGAAATTAATAAAAATTAAGAAATTAATATAATAGAATTGGGATTTAAACCAAACGTAAGGTCGTCCTTATTATTTCTTTTACTAAACTAAAGACTAGACATTTTTAAGTAAAAATATTGTTTTTTCTTGCTACAGTTCTTTGCAAACGACTTCTCCGAAGATCGTTGGAGGAAGGCAGCGCTAAAGAATGCATTCGTATTGTTGGGTAAGCAACGATTCGAGCATGCAGCGGCTTTCTTCTTACTGGGAGGTGCACTCAAAGATGCTTTGGAGGTATAAATAAAAACTGAAGTTTCTATTATTATCTTTTCTTTTTTGAGAGAAAGGTTGTAATTATTTGTTTGGTTTCAGGTGCTAATCACCCGTTTAGGAGATTTGCAACTAGCAATGGTAGTTGCACGTTTATATGAATGTGATAGCACACTCCCACCTAGTTTGAAGAAATTACTTATGGATGAAATTTTGGGGTAAGTGTCTTCTGATTATTCTTGGCTTTTTTGGGAATCTTTCATATGTAACTGGGATGTTGACACTATACAAAAATATTTTTATGAGTCCATTTATTATTAAAAATAACTTTATTTATGGCATTCTTTTATTTATCTTAATCAATACTTAGTCATTTGACTTCGTGTTAGACTACACAGAAATGATGTCATAACTATTATTATTATTATAATTCCATATGAGATATTTGGGGATATCGCGTTGCGACACCTCAAAATTACGGCAATTGATTGCAATCATCATCCCTTTTATGGAATACTTTTGTGTGACTAATTGTACGCTATGTTTGATCTAGTGGTGAGACAGAAACCGGCGAGATCGAGCTAGAACGCGCCCATCCAGACCCATTCGTTCGTTCAATGGCCCTCTGGGAATTAAAACGACACGGAGAAGCGTTGGACACTTTACTAAGTCCTGGTGGGCGATTGCACGCAGCGCGCGAAACGCAGAAAGATTCTGAACCAATGCCTAGCGTGTTCAACTTCTACGTGTATCTACGGACGCATCCAAGGCTAAAACGTCACAATATGCCTACGCAGGTTTGTACAATCGTTACTATTAATAACCAATAGGTTTTGAACAGTAACCAAATTTATGGTCGCGAAATCGTTCATGAATACAAACAACAAGGTATTTCTATCGGACCAACAACTTTTTTCGCCATAAAAATTAATGCTCGATATCGTTGATGTATTTTTTTCATCATTTTGATGTGTATGTATTAGTGAACATATTCGCCTCCTTAAATTTTTCGACTGAATCGAAATATTAACGTCAATAATTCAATCGATACACTACAACAAATTGAATGCAATAAGTAAACATGCAAACAAATTGTCTCCAGGGTGGCACACTAGCCTTACTACAACAGGAGCCTGAAGAGAGTATAACCCGTTTGGAAAGGCGTCTGTACTTCCAAACAGCGCACGGTCACTTCAAGGCGGGCTGTCCCGCTTTAGCCTTAGAAGTCCTGTCCAAACTACCCGCGAGAGTTCGGGACGAGAAGCCGAAGCAGCCGGTGTCAATGCCGTCCGTCGACGACGCTGTGATACACTCGGGACAGTTCGGCGAAGAAAAAGCAGCCAAAAGTACGTGTCTACTTGCTCTGTACATTTTTATTAGCTTGAGCATCACTTGAATATAATTGGTCTCATAGGTATCATACAATGCGCGCTAGAGCAACGCATAGACATCGCTCACGAGCACGAAATCTCAGAACACCCTGGAACACCGAAGTGTTCCAATATCATGCCCGTAATTTCTGTACCCATAAATAACTTTTTTTAAAGGTTCTACTTTGTTCAAATCTTGTAAGTTGTTTTTAACCTACTTTAAACCGTGGTATCGATTTAAAACTCTGTATGTGAAATTCGAACAGTCCAATAATTTGGTATCATCAAGCTGATTTAACTATAGAGCCAAAAGGTGGATACTGGAACTCTCCAATGGAAGTAAGGCCTTGAGTTTGGACTCATTTGATTTGTTTTTATCGAGTTCCACGAATAAAAGCGTGTTTTATAGTTTTTATTTATGAACTATAATGTTAAAAGGTACTAGAAAAGGCGTTTGTCTGTCTCTTGTCACGGCTATTGTATCTAACTACAGCTAATCGTTCTTATTGTTGGTTTGATGTAAAGTTAACATATAACGTATTACGTTAAACAGAAGAACCAGAGACCGTGGTAGAGAACAACATGGACTGGGGAAGCCCATCGGTCGATGTGGACTGGGGCGCGCCGGTCAGCGCTGCGAAGTCGGACGAACTCGTACTCAGCTGGGATGAGGAGGACGATAAGGGGTGAGTTATATTGACTTCTAGCGACCTGACCAGAAGGTCTACTAGGAAAATGTTCCTTTGTTCGACGTATAAACCTAACAAATTAAATTATCATCAACTGTGGTAAAATTTTTGACAATTATTAAAAAACCGGCCAAGTGCGAGTTGGACTCGCGCACAAAGGGTTCCGTACCATTACCTATAAAAACGGCAAAAAAATCACGTTTGTTGTATGGGAGCCCCCTTAAATATTTATTGTATTCTGTTTTTTGTATTTGTTGTTATAGCATCAACAGAAATACATCACCTGTGAAAATTTCAACTCTCTATCACGGTTCATGAGATACAGCCTGGTGACAGACGAACCGTCATACGGACAGACAGACAGGCGGACAGCGGAGCCTTAGTAATAGGGTCCCGTTTTACCCACTGGGTACGGAACCCTAAAAATGAATTGAACAGTCATGTCTTTTATACGGGTAGTTCTAGATGTACATATTTTGTCACAGAATTGACACCAGTGAATTGAGATTTTAATTCATAAAGTTTATACGTCCGAAAAATTGAGAGATTTTCGTAGTAAGTCTTATTGGCTTCAAACGGGTACTACACTGGGAAGGGGAAGGTGGGGCAAGACGGGGTACTTAACATTCAAAGCTTAAAAAAACTGACAATAATTGAATTTATTAATCCGTTTTATTTTTATAATAAACCCTGATTGGTTTGACAAATAATAAATAATTTGAACTTTTGTTTCTTAATAAAATTATAAAAAATCTAAATGTATTGAAGTTTCCACTTCCCCGTCTTGCCCCCTGGGTAGGGTAAGTCCGCTAGGGGCATGAAGTATAAAAACCCTTGTGCTTAATTTCTAACGAAATTCGCACGTAAAATTTGCATCATAATCCTCGTCGTTCACTTCAGCACAGCTGCAGTAGGCTATTGTTTTGAATTTAGTCAATGGACTCATCCATTGACCAAATTCAAAACAATAACAGCCTAACTTTCGTTTGAATGGAACTATCGAGCGGAATAGTAGAAACAAGAAGTATATTTAATACTACTCTTGTTATTTTCTCGCAAAGATCTAAATTATGTATTTTTTTAGTTTTAAAATTAGCTGATTTTATAAAAGTTATGTACTATATGCTACCTACCGACCTATATAATACGTATATTCTACCCCATTTTGCTCCGTGTGTGCATTACAGCTTAAAAAAATATATAAAATAAACAGCTTACACTACAGGAACACACCAAATCTTACCATTTAGCGTAATAACTGACCTATTGGAAAAAGTCTACTCACAATCTAAATAATTTATTTTTTCTTATTAAACACAATCTGTCTGCAATGAAAAAATAAGTAGGAAATCGCCGTAAAACAATAAGTTTTATAGAAAAAAAACCTCTTTGTTTTGCCGATCAGTTTTATGGCTTACTAAAAGGTATTATATCGAAACGTCGTCGTCATGTGCCAGAACATACGTGATTGGTGAATTAGATCGCTTGATATGCCCGATCTTACCTGCTACCCTGTATTGCCCCCCAACCCCATCGCACTTATGAAATTTATTGATGATGTCAATTATTATTCCTCAAAAAACATATCCTGTTTATAGACATGCAATATACTCTTAACTGCTAACAAAAAACATACTCCTCTAGATCTGGCGGTTCCGGCGCGTCTACACCGCCACTAGAAATGAAGATGGACAAGCAAGAAACGGTGCCACTTGTAAACGGTATCTCTGAAGATGCCGACAAAGAAGTGGACAAAGACGAAACGCCGCCCGTAGACATTATGGCGCAGCAGCTCAAGTTCGTGGCATGCCTCAAGATTCTCATGGAAGAGTTGAGCACATTAGCCACTGGGTTCGAAGTCGATGGTGAGTATTGTAGGTTTATATAGTTTTTACGAGGAAAGTTAAAAATATGCGGAAAATTTTTGGATGTCACACGAAGACTTTATGACACCGAGGCTTAATTTTTTGGCAATATCACCATCACTTAGTTGGTTACAAAGTAAATTTAATAATGATTTTATATAAACAATATCTTAATCTCACTGACGATATTTTGAGGAAAGTTCTGTAGTGTTCTCTTATTGAAAATTTACTGGTGTTTTTTTTAGAAACATGATGTCAAAAGTAAATTACCTGATTCTGTTAATAATTTTACTTCAAAATTATCTAACCGATTTAGTTGAGGGTAAAATCGTTAGAATCCTTAAGACAACCTGGCTGGTGACATTATAAATTTTAACTTTTTAAATTGATGTTTTAGTTTTTTAATTACGAATTCAACATGTTACATTTAGGTGGTCACCTCCGCTTTCAACTATACATCTGGTTAGAGCGCGAAGTAGAAGCCCTTCGTCGTCTCTGCGGCTACGCAAGCGCCAGTGGTGCCCCTACAGGCGGGGAACTAATTTGCGCGGATCAAGACCCACCGCCATTGCCGGAGAAACCTACGCTACACCAGTTACTCGTTAGGGAAAAGGCTGACTTCGAAGCTAAGGTGCAACGTGCTGTTAGGAGGAAGAAGTGGCTGAAAGGTGAGTAATACAAAGAACGTACTGCGCTGTGTTGCGCTCAGCTAGGCAGCACAGTCAAATATACAAATGTGACTTAAGACAACATGTACTAAATTACGGGGACAAAAGAAAAATGAAGAAAAAACTGTTTTGTGAAAAATTAAAAAACATTTTGATTGATTACAGACAATCTAGAGAACTCTTTTTAGTTGCTACAATAACAAGTAGTTTTTATAAATAATTAGTAATCCTTAATTAAATACGAAATTTAAATTATTATTTTTAATTAGTAAAACGTTTTAAACTTTGTCCCTCTTATTCCAAAACAAAGTTTAAACTAAGTACTCAGTTAAGTTCTGGTATTAAACCATGTACTAAAATAAACGCTATTACAAAATGAATTTTATCGTTAGTTCGGGAATTGTCTATAGTATCAAAGTTAAATCGCCATGACCCCTAGTTTAACTCTGGTACTAACCTCAAAACGTCAAATTTAATTCAGAAGTTGACATACGCGTTTATGTTTTTATTTGTAAAATCATCAAAAATGGAAATTGATTCAATTGATTTAATGGATTTCGATGATTTGGAGGTCCTGGGAACGCCGCGGCGTTCCAATAGATACCGTATTCGTTTGAATCCTTTTGATTTAGATGACGAAGTTTTTCGCTACAAATATAGGCAATTTGAGTAGTACAAAAATATAGCACAAATATTTAATAAATAATGAACAAAGCGTCTTATTTTATGATTTCACTGGAATCGTTTATTATTTCGATGACAGAAGTACTCAAATTTCGCGCGCCGCTTACTCGTTTCCGTTTTACTTTAGCTCGATAGTTAATAATATGTACCTTTAAAAAAACTTGATCATAGGACCAAAATTCAGTTGTTACAATATTGAAACAAATGTAAATAGAAAAATAATACGAATTTCATTAAAAAAGCAATTATTAATAATTATTTTTTCTATAAATAAGTAACAACATTTTGTAAAAAGGAACGGCGCATCGAATGCTGTACGAATAGGTGAATGATAAACTGACATTTGCTGCTTATAATCTGTGGCTCTGGATAAGACCAGGAACGAGTTTCGGTACTAATAAGTCCTTGGTTGGGCTACGATTTGTAATATGCTAAAATTTTAGTACTGTAATAAGCCTTAGTACCGTAATAAGCCTAGACTTTTAAGTCCTGGCTCAAACCCGGTACTAACGTATTTTTTTGTAATAAGAGGGTGTGAGTCGATGTTTCGTACTGTCGTGTTTACTGGTTATGGGCGCGGATATTGTGATTGGGGTACCTATGCCGGCGTACCTTAGAGAAATCATAGGCATAATTTAATTTTCATATTTAATCATGAGTGGAACATATCCTGTAGAACTGTGTGCTGTCATATGATGAGTCAACTATTAAAATGTTTTTAGCCAACGAAACCCTTCTCCGAACACTTTTATCGTACTGCTCGCTTCACGGCGCCGGTGGCGGCGGGTTGGCCTCCGTACGGATGGAACTAGTGTTATTACTGCAAGAACTGGGACAAGACAAGCAACACCAACAGTTGCTGTCGCCGCTGCCGTTCCCAACAACGCTGCCACTGCTGGCCGCTGCAGTGGCCACCAACAACACTGTTGTTGCTGATCCTGTGAGACACTTGCAGGTACCACACTGGTTGTCTCTGGCGCGAAAGAAACAGACGAAACTAATTCAATTCGTCATTTTAAAAGCACCAATCTCTATGTTTTAATAATATGTCCTAGATAAACATTCTAATTGGTTGAGTCAACAACAACAACAAAATGTCCCTACTCACTGCACCATGTAGCGTTTTTAAAATGATTTAGTGAGTTCCTGCTCAGATTTCACATGATCATTATAATGTCCATAGTGAGCAACCCCTGTACATACACGATCTGTATAATTACTTCAAGGTTAGTCAAGGCTGGCTTTACTGGCATAGATAACTGCTTCTTCGTGTTAATTATATGATTCATAACAAGAATAGGTAATATGGGTTTTATTAAGTGATTTTATGTGAATTGACATAAAATCTGAAATCAAGTAGGAACATCTGGCAGAAAAGAGGCTGCCGGGCATCGAAAAGTGGAGGATTCATTTTATTTTTATTTAAATAAGTCTGGTGGTCAAACGTGTTTTCTTTTCAGTCGGTAGCTCACGACATGCTCGGAACAATCAGCGAGCTAGGCATCCCTGGGGGGTCGGCTACCAGGATCCTGCACACTTTGCGGGAATTGGCCGTTGCGCTGTCCGCCTGCATCTATCAGAGCCTCTGCGACTCGGACACCTTCAGCATGAAACACACGCATCATCACGATGGGTATGTAACCTTAAAAAGCAGTTTTTTTAACAGTTGGTAGCGGCCATAAAAGAAATCTCTTGTAGTTGGATACGAAGATAATATTTCCAGCATCGTATGAGAATCATGCACACGGATTGGAAGATGGTGAAGCGTGGCCAACTGGCCAGTATTATATAGATTGTTCAGTGAAAGGCTTATTAACATACTATAAAATGACAAATCTGCTCAATTGATTTTCAAGATAAAAGTCGAACGCGAATCCAAGGGTTAAATATCTATTGAGAAATTTTGAAGATTTGACGAGTCGTTGACTGAACCATTTCTATAATAAAGATCTCTTTTCTTCATAGAATACTGTCCGCTTTGTCAATAAACATGCAATTCTTTTCAGTTTGGTGGCAGAAACTCCCGGAACTACTCACTTGATTGCCCGATCGAGGCGCCTTTCTATTGACGAACTAATAGTTACTACGCCACCTAATAAATGGCCGGGTATGTCATGAACCATTCTACTGTTTATTTTACAGTTTATCTAGTATTTTAACCGTAGCCAGGTCTGTTTACTGTTTTTTGAGTTTCTATGTCTGTGTTAGCTGTTCCTTGGATCAGGATTCTCCAACAGCGAATTGATAACTGATAATTCACGTCACGTCATTGTGTCACGTGGGTTTTAGGCCGACAATTTGATATCATACGGTTTTGAATTGATTTGATTTTGAAGTGTCATTTTAAGGGAAAATGGTATCAATTGCAGTCGGATTTTATTCAGTTAAGATAAAAATTGTATAAATATTTGTAGGTGTATCTGCACTACGCGGATTGGCAGTACGTGCAGCAGAAGAGGATGACGCGCCCCGACTGGCCGTGTTATTGGCCGAAGCATTCTGCGCGGTGTACCTAGCTCTATTGGGGTGGGCGTTGGCGGCCCGCGACGCTCATCTACTGTACAGACTGACCGCACAGAACCCAGATGCAAAAGCGCACTCGTCGCTGTTCGGGGGAGGCGTCCGACGCTTACTCACAACTGCGCCGGCACCGCCACCGGTAAGTTATATCATAATAATATGCTAGCGCAAAACTTGTTAGCTACTTTTTTATGAAGCAGGAATTTTGAGCTGTGGCCTGTATTTTTTCTCAAATCTAATATTGCATCGTTATGGCAGACAGGTGGACCTGTTGTACAGTTATAACAACTCTTTTCTGATCGTCTGCATAATCTTCTCCTTAATAGTAAACAATGTTGGCAAACATGCGACAAGCAATGAATAGCAGAAAACGTCTTAATAATAAAAAATAAGATTATATAGAAATAGAGTAAATTATTTATAAATTAAGATGTAATGTAAAATGCTAGTTAGTCAACGCAGCTGAAAATGATGACTGGTGAATACTAACTATATGACGTTAAAAGAGACATAATATGTGGTTTACTCACTTAAGCTTAGTGATCATAATCAGCCACTCATGAGTCTCTCTCAATACACAGCGCTGAGCCCGATTCTCAGCATTTTTTTGTATCTCATTGCGTATACCATCACTCCACCTTCGTACCTTCGTTTCGCCAAGATTGAACAAGTTTTTATATACACAGCCGAAACTCGAGCGCACCGAGGGTACTTCAGTCTGGTCGTCGCTACGTGAGAAGCGCGCGCTACTAAACATGCGGCTACTGGGCCTCGGGCCCACGGCGCCACACAAGAACATACAGGAGGGGCGGCCCACCTACCGCGAGCAGTTCGTGCCGCCGCACTGCAGTATACTCACCTACCTGCTGACTAAGGTAATTACTGATACGATAGCGCACTGACGGCACGGCAGTATGGTCGTCGCTACGTGAGCTGAAGCATGCGCTACTAAACATGTGCCTTCTGGGTTTTGAGTCGTCGCGGTTGCGGGAAAAGTATACGTGCTCAAAAGTTAAGGTATCCACCATCTGTTGCAAAAATATTCTATTCTATTCAAGATCCGGAAGTATTTTTCATTGCATGTGATATTTGTTATACTTTTATGTAATTTTATGTACGTTCTCTTACTAGCCATCTGCGGAACAAGACTCTAGCCAAGACTACGATTACGATTCTGCGGAGTCGGGTGCTGAGGACGCAGAGGAAAGCGGCAGCGAGCCAGAAGACGACGACATTTTCGACACCACTGTCAAGTAAATGCATTTTAATACTCAAACTTCAATACTACTCTAATACTCCAAATTAATCCAAAGATAATTTCTAATTACTAATAGAACACAAATAGGAATAAAAATCCTGTGTTATGCTGCCTACCCTTTTAGCCGTTGAAGCGTGATTGAGTTTAGTTTAGCTTGATTGAGTAACTCTACTGTTTTAATTCAATTGAGTTAAGATAAATATTCGAATTTTAAATGATTTAAATTTTAATTTTAATGTTTGGATGGCGAGAATTAATATTATTTTCCGTAACGTAAAACCTTCCCGCGGTTTCTACTTTCATCAAGACTTAAGGGGGTGCTGTTCGAACGAAAAACTTCGGAGAGAGTCGATCGGGTCCGTACGTGAACACTCACACATAGAAAAATAGCCTTACAGAGTAGGCTAAACGACAGAGTAAACATTATCTACTATTTTTTCTTAAAGAAAAAATGAATGTAAAGAAGTAAAGATCATACATAATATTTGGTTTATAAATACCTACTTAAACTTTTGTTCTAAATATTTTACAAACCTTATTATTAATTAACGAAACATTGTTTTTATTGAAAAGCAAACCTAAGCTTTAAATTGCAGAAAAGGTATTTAGGTAAGAAAACACAGGCCAGTTTATTTGAACATAGTCCATCTAAATAATAGAGTACACTATGATTATTGTTCTTAATGAATTTTGAGTAATCATTGACAGGGATAACCTTATTATTCCGAGGCATACTAACTAATAACCACAGCACACCAGTGTGGCGCGGCACACAATTTGCGGAATACCATCAGCTATGAGTATGTAATTAGTTTTTAATGTGCTTTTGAAGCCTTCTACTATGGCAGTTGACTCCGTACCGCTAGATGATCCAGTGTAATTTTTATAGCACACATGCTCAGGTACTTCAAGATTGCAATTCAAAGCTCACGCGCATACCATACACTATTCATTTTAACAGCAATGTAGAGAGCTTTTTCTGTAGCCAATGACAAATGCAGCTCCTGATAAAGTTATTAATGTTTTTCTATACGACCTCTTACTCCAACAATGCATGATGGAGTAAGAGGCTACCACTGTTATCATCGGTACGCCAATGCATTCACGTCACCATTTTTAATAGCCACTCAAATTCTTCTTTGCTCCCTTTTTTTGCTATTTCCTCTATGACTTTCTCTTTGGCCAGCTCCCAGAGTTCACATACTTTAGCATGACATTTAGCATTAAAGATTCTCCGGCATGCAGGGTATATAAAGAGGAGTTTTGACATACTCAAGGGCACCGACTCCCATACCTATAAACATAATGTTACTTGTGATTGTGAGTCAGTTCTTCAGCTGTCGGAGCCAGCGTTTTTAGAACCCGATGCAAACGAGAGGGGTGTTACAACTTTAACGTGTCTGTCTGTGTATCTGTCTGTGGTATCGTAGCTCTCAAACGGATGAACCGATTCTCGTTTAGTTTTTGTGTCATAGATAATAATTATTATCCTAAGTGTACTTAGCCATGTTTCATGAAAATATTTTCAGCCGTTTAAGGAGCATCAGCTTTTTTCTAGTTGCTGCGGCGATCTGATAATTTTTTTATGTCCGATCGATTCGAAATTTTGTACCGTGTTACTTCAATGATATTGAAAGTTTATGGTAGGTAATGTAACCATGACCTGATCAGCCGTTTGATTGAAGATCATCAGCTCTTTAATAGTTGATGAGAGGACCTGACCACCTTCCACATCGATTTGAAATTTGGTACCTTGTTATTTCAATGATATTGAAAGTATATGGTAAGGTAATCAACACATAGGCAGCCGATACAGCGTTTTTGGGCTCTTGTGAATGGTGATTATAAGTGAATGTTAGATAATGACTGAGCCCTTGGTTTGGTCGTAACAAAGAATTAAATAAAAATAAAATTTTAAAAAACGATTAAAAAAGGTAAAAATATTTTGTAAACGATTTGTTAACTTTTTGGTCCCATAACTTTATTACAAGAAGTGTTACCTTGTTATGTTTTAATCGTCCATAACCCAAGCTTCAATCGTGTCGGAAGACCGCTAAAAAAAAGTTAAGTAGGCAGTGACAAAGTAAAAAAACCGGCCAAGTTCGTGTCGTGCCACGCACAGTATAGGGGTTTCGTAGTTGCCACGATATATTTAAGCAATTACTTCATTTAAACCACTTTGAACATTTTTCTCTAAGGAATTTTTGAACGGCCAAGTTGAACGACTATTACTCATAAACCAACCGATCTGTCTTAACCGTTATAATTTTTCTTGAAAGTTCATGAAAAGTAGGTACTATATAATCATGATTTTTTCTAGATTTTTCAAGTCATTAGTTTAGCTTTTAGAGAAAGGGGGACGCTTTACTCGAGCAAAAATTGGCACTTTAAAGTTTAATGTATCGCAAACGGATCCCTTAATCGGAAAAAAAATAATCATCAACTGGAAAGCGTGAGAAACGACATTTTCTTTTACGAGATGTGACGTATTTCGGTACTGCCTGCCTCACAAAATAAATGTTTAAAGTAAAAGAAGCTCCCGCACAAAGTAATACAGCATAAACTGCATCGCACGCGCTGTGGGCGATTTGAATGCCTACAGGTGATTTGAATAAAAAAAAACTACATCAATCTATTGTACTACTAAGATAGAATCATTTTACTGCGGGAAAACAACCACTAAAATGTCACGGTGTATTTTTTATCATTTTCTTCTACTGTTTTGTCGCCGTGATTTATGTCTCCACAACGACCAAAAAGTTACCGAATACATTACATATTATTTTTTTACTTTTTTAGTCGGGGGTTTAATTTTTTTTTATGATCTATGTTGCGATATAATACCATCAATATCGGATAAAAATATTTTTACAAATATTGAACTATTGATCAGATCAGAGATCAGAAAAGCTTTAAAAAAAATTGTGATTCTTTTGGCACTTGAAAAATTTGTCAGCTGTCTCTCAACGTCTCAGTAGCTTAGTTGGAAAGCACTCACCCGGTATGCAATGGTCCAGGGTTCGGGTCCCATCTAATACGGACCACCAAAATTTTATAATACCTACTTGAGAAAAATCTATTTTCCAAGTAATAACATAATATAAATAACAAACATAAATAACATTTTAAATTAGCCTGAAATAAAAATATGCACCGTTTGCTTATAATAAATCTCACAGCTGACGAAATAGTGAACGAAACATTGATTTAACAATTTTTATTATTATTTATACATTATTGATGACATCCATAATTATCATAGACTCTTTTATATTTTAGCTACATACTTATTGGTTTGCAAGCTCTGCGTTTGCACTACTCTGTTCGGGATAAGACTTGACATTTGAGTTGAAAGACAGCAAAAACACTAAAATGTACTGCAAAGTATACATTTGTAACGGCTGCCTTTAGTTGAGGACATCGGGGAAGAATTCGGGGATGATCATTAGCTGGCAGGCTGGCTTAAAATAATATCTGTGCTTCATGTGCTTGACCTTACCAAGGAATTTATTGAAAAAACGCATCACACCATTCAATTAAGTGCGCCTAGTAAATTAATAAGAGCAATGTTTCCTTTTAAAATATATCAGGCGTTTGTGTTTTAAATTTAGAAATCTTAAAATATTCATATTTTTTATATTTATACTAAATTTTAAGAAGGGGGCGGTCTGCGGAATTGCAATACAAACATTTTCATGTGCGAATCATTGTTTAATGCGTAAAATTGATAAAGTAATTGAAAAAAAATGATTTTAGAAGTAATTACCTTTTATGTGTATTTTTTTTATTTTAAAGGTATTTTTTCAAAATTTCAACAAGGCGGCGACCTAGATCTAGGATCAGGCTAGCCTACAAAGGTGGTTTTAATGTATTTAATCAATTCAGCGTCTAGAAAAAGTGATATAAAAATACCTTAATTTTCACAATTTCGTGCAGCACACTCTTAAAACTATAAGCAGTCACTCTTATCCTTTATTTTTCTTTATTAACAGCGTCTCTTAGACAATAAAATGTAGGTCACAAAATATAAAAGACCGTTAAGTTCGAGCGCAATTTCATGTGGGGTTACAGACACTGACGGAGATGAGGTTCGCTACAAGTCAGCAGCGGCAGGTAGTACAGAGACCCTACCTACTGCAACCTTGGTAACTCCCACCTTACGCCTGTCGCTCCGTGTAATATCGCCCATGAGCTTTGCAAATATTATTTTATTTGTAAATGATATTGTAATATTACAGAACCGAAAAGCGTCGCAAATACTCAAACACGGAACACTCGGACCCGGACTCGTACTCTTGGTACGTGATGCGCGTAGCCGTGTTGCGTCTCGCGCAGACTAAGCTGCAACACTTCTTGCAGTTGTGCGGTATCGAGATGTCGGGTAAGACCTCTTAGACACGTGCGGCAGTATGCCGACTGTTCAACTAACAATGGTTCTTCCTCTTTCGTCGACGACAATGTTTTTTTAACGAAATCCATTTTAATCTGGCTCCTGTACAAAGATGATCGACGACATTGTCGTCGTCGGCAAGCGGTCGACACGTCGACGTTATTTCGTTAGGTCGTTGAAGTAATTTCGTCATGTTGCCGACGCTATTTCGTCATGTAGCCGTCTTCATTTCGTTCTTGGTTGACGGCTGAAGTTGATAAGGCCTTAAATGGCCATATGTTAGTATATACAAGGTCCGATTTTATTAGTGTTCATCCTGTTAACCTGTGACTATATAGGTGAAAAGCAATCGTAAAAACCAACTTTCAAATGTGTAGCATAAAAACTAAAAAAGTTAAAAATCAACAACATTGACTTCATATTGCATAAACTCGTTCTATCTTTGCTACGTTTAACCATCTGATTATCCGTCTTATTCCTTCCCCTTGTACAGAGCGAGAAAGAGTTGAAGATAGGACGAGTTTATGCAATATGAAGTCGATGTTGTTATTTTGTAATTTATTTTAAACTTTTTTAGTTTTTATGATAGATTTTTGAAAGTTGGTTTTAACGATTGCTTTTCACCTATATAGTCACAGGTTAACAGGATGAACACTAATAAAATCGGACCTTATATATATGGGTAAGAACTATTGTTTACCGCGTAGCCGTCATCCGAGCAAGTAGTGTATGACGACATTATTTCGTTATGTTGCCGACGTCATTTCGTTGTCGCTGACGTCATTTCGTTCTAAAATTTATTGACTGAAATAGACAAGACTTGCGTTGACAATTTTTTTAGTAGGTAACTGCATTTTAAAGATTTTTTATGTATAAAATCACTCAATTCTCTTTTTTTCGGGTACCAATGATGTCAATCCAATAGTAATCGTTCATGATTTGAGCTATAGAATAATACCCTACTTTAGCATCGAGGTCTTGGGTATAGTGGAAATGGACAAACTATAAAAAAATTCGATTGTTATAATCACAACTTTGAATTGGTTTAAATATTTCACAGAACTAGCAACAACCAGTCCAACAGTGCACGGCGCTTTACGGCGCGTGGACCAATGGCAGCAACAGCTAGCCGAGGTGTTAGAGTCGCGTCCCCCGCCGCCCGACTTCATTCCGGGCTGCTTCCCCGACCAGCAGACGTCTGGGCCGCCCATCAACAAGTACAGGTGTGTATAGCTAGCGACGACCAGTGTGTTAGAGTCGCGCGCCCCGCCGCCCGACTTCATTCCCGGCTGCTTCCCCGACCAGCAGACGTCTGGGCCGCCAATCAACAAGTACAGGTGTGTATAGCTAGCGACGACCAGTGTGTTAGAGTCGCGCGCCCCGCCGCCCGACTTCATTCCCGGCTGCTTCCCCGACCAGCAGACGTCTGGGCCGCCCATCAACAAGTACAGGTGTGTATAGCTAGCGACGACCAGTGTGTTAGAGTCGCGCGCCCCGCCGCCCGACTTCATTCCCGGCTGCTTCCCCGACCAGCAGACGTCCGGGCCGCCCATCAACAAGTACAGGTGTGTATAACTAGCGACGACCAGTATGTTAGAGTCGCGCGCCCCGTCGCCTGACTTCAGTCCCGGCTGCTTCCCCGACCAGCAGACGTCTGGGCCGCCCATCAACAAGTACAGGTGTGTATAGCTAGCGACGACCAGTGTGTTAGAGTCGCGCGCCCCGCCGCCCGACTTCATTCCCGGCTGCTTCCCCGACCAGCAGACGTCTGGGCCGCCCATCAACAAGTTCAGGTGTGTATAACTAGCGACGGCAGTGCTCGGCGTCTTCAGTACCCGGCACCGATGTTGAGCGCTGGGGCAAAGAGTAGGGATCGCTTTGCGCATCTCACAAGACGATCATCGTATCAGTGATGCGTGTGCCGAACCAATCACTACCGGCGTCGCACTACTAGCCAATCACGTAATCGTAATGGTCTTCGACTCATCTTTCGCCCAACACTCAACAACCGGTTCGCTAACTGGACGCCGTGTGAACTATTGACTTTAAGTCTAGCTTGCTATTAGCTAGGTACTTTCATTCAGCTTGGCGTATGCCTCTCCGTTTGAATATCATTGCGTTCCTTGGATTGAATACTTATGGCAAAACATTTGTTTTAGATGTCTACTGGAAAAGCATAACACGCCATTCAACCCAGGTCTGTACAGTGCAGCGCCAGCAAGACGTCTTTGGAGTTACCTCGTCCGCCAAGAACCTGTTCAGGTGAATAAATGTTGTCTAATTTGAAATGCCTTGCTCGATATTGGTGTCACACGTTAAATAAATAATATTGGACAACATCACATACAGTGCTCTGATCCTAAGGTAAGTAGCGAAAGCACTTGTGTTACAAATCAGAAACAACGACAGTACCATAACACGTTATACATTGGTTGGCTTATTTGGAGTGATGGTTTAAATCTTGTCAATAATTTTAGACATGGTCGCTTTAGTTTAACATTTCGGTTGATCACTGTCTTATTCGAATGTGTCTTAATTATTGGACAGGATCTGTTTATCCGCGCGGTATTCTCTCGCCGGCGGACGCAATCCGTGCCTGCGGGTGAAGGCGCGGGCGAGGCTCGGCCGGGCTGCATCCCGCACCAGCGCCGCGACGAGGAGATGTACAGCCCCGTGCGCATCATACACAAGGAGCAGGACTCCATAGCCGCCTTCTGTCTCAACAGGGTGAGTAGCTAGAGTAGTGAGTAGACACCTCTAGTATGAGCCGGCGGGCGAGGCTCGGCCGGGCTGCATCCCGCACCAGCGCCGCGACGAGGAGATGTACAGCCCCGTGCGCATCATACACAAGGAGCAGGACTCCATAGCCGCCTTCTGTCTCAACAGGGTGAGTAGCTAGAGTAGTGAGTAGACACCTCTAGTATGAGCCGGCGGGCGAGGCTCGGCCGGGCTGCATCCCGCACCAGCGCCGCGACGAGGAGATGTACAGCCCCGTGCGCATCATACACAAGGAGCAGGACTCCATAGCCGCCTTCTGTCTCAACAGGGTGAGTAGCTAGAGTAGTGAGTAGACACCTCTAGTATGAGCCGGCGGGCGAGGCTCGGCCGGGCTGCATCCCGCACCAGCGCCGCGACGAGGAGATGTACAGCCCCGTGCGCATCATACACAAGGAGCAGGACTCCATAGCCGCCTTCTGTCTCAACAGGGTGAGTAGCTAGAGTAGTGAGTAGACACCTCTAGTATGAGCCGGCGGGCGAGGCTCGGCCGGGCTGCATCCCGCACCAGCGCCGCGACGAGGAGATGTACAGCCCCGTGCGCATCATACACAAGGAGCAGGACTCCATAGCCGCCTTCTGTCTCAACAGGGTGAGTAGCTAGAGTAGTGAGTAGACACCTCTAGTATGAGCCGGCGGGCGAGGCTCGGCCGGGCTGCATCCCGCACCAGCGCCGCGACGAGGAGATGTACAGCCCCGTGCGCATCATACACAAGGAGCAGGACTCCATAGCCGCCTTCTGTCTCAACAGGGTGAGTAGCTAGAGTAGTGAGTAGACACCTCTAGTATGAGCCGGCGGGCGAGGCTCGGCCGGGCTGCATCCCGCACCAGCGCCGCGACGAGGAGATGTACAGCCCCGTGCGCATCATACACAAGGAGCAGGACTCCATAGCCGCCTTCTGTCTCAACAGGGTGAGTAGCTAGAGTAGTGAGTAGACACCTCTAGTATGAGCCGGCGGGCGAGGCTCGGCCGGGCTGCATCCCGCACCAGCGCCGCGACGAGGAGATGTACAGCCCCGTGCGCATCATACACAAGGAGCAGGACTCCATAGCCGCCTTCTGTCTCAATAGGGTGAGTAGCTAGAGTAGTGAGTAGACACCTCTAGTATGAGCCGGCGGGCGAGGCTCGGCCGGGCTGCATCCCGCACCAGCGCCGCGACGAGGAGATGTACAGCCCCGTGCGCATCATACACAAGGAGCAGGACTCCATAGCCGCCTTCTGTCTCAACAGGGTGAGTAGCTAGAGTAGTGAGTAGACACCTCTAGTATGAGCCGGCGGGCGAGGCTCGGCCGGGCTGCATCCCGCACCAGCGCCGCGACGAGGAGATGTACAGCCCCGTGCGCATCATACACAAGGAGCAGGACTCCATAGCCGCCTTCTGTCTCAACAGGGTGAGTAGCTAGAGTAGTGAGTAGACACCTCTAGTATGAGCCGGTGGGCGAGGCTCGGCCGGGCTGCATCCCGCACCAGCGCCGCGACGAGGAGATGTACAGCCCCGTGCGCATCATACACAAGGAGCAGGACTCCATAGCCGCCTTCTGTCTCAACAGGGTGAGTAGCTAGAGTAGTGAGTAGACACCTCTAGTATGAGCCGGCGGGCGAGGCTCGGCCGGGCTGCATCCCGCACCAGCGCCGCGACGAGGAGATGTACAGCCCCGTGCGCATCATACACAAGGAGCAGGACTCCATAGCCGCCTTCTGTCTCAACAGGGTGAGTAGCTAGAGTAGTGAGTAGACACCTCTAGTATGAGCCGGCGGGCGAGGCTCGGCCGGGCTGCATCCCGCACCAGCGCCGCGACGAGGAGATGTACAGCCCCGTGCGCATCATACACAAGGAGCAGGACTCCATAGCCGCCTTCTGTCTCAACAGGGTGAGTAGCTAGAGTAGTGAGTAGACACCTCTAGTATGAGCCGGCGGGCGAGGCTCGGCCGGGCTGCATCCCGCACCAGCGCCGCGACGAGGAGATGTACAGCCCCGTGCGCATCATACACAAGGAGCAGGACTCCATAGCCGCCTTCTGTCTCAACAGGGTGAGTAGCTAGAGTAGTGAGTAGACACCTCTAGTATGAGCCGGCGGGCGAGGCTCGGCCGGGCTGCATCCCGCACCAGCGCCGCGACGAGGAGATGTACAGCCCCGTGCGCATCATACACAAGGAGCAGGACTCCATAGCCGCCTTCTGTCTCAACAGGGTGAGTAGCTAGAGTAGTGAGTAGACACCTCTAGTATGAGCCGGCGGGCGAGGCTCGGCCGGGCTGCATCCCGCACCAGCGCCGCGACGAGGAGATGTACAGCCCCGTGCGCATCATACACAAGGAGCAGGACTCCATAGCCGCCTTCTGTCTCAACAGGGTGAGTAGCTAGAGTAGTGAGTAGACACCTCTAGTATGAGCCGGCGGGCGAGGCTCGGCCGGGCTGCATCCCGCACCAGCGCCGCGACGAGGAGATGTACAGCCCCGTGCGCATCATACACAAGGAGCAGGACTCCATAGCCGCCTTCTGTCTCAACAGGGTGAGTAGCTAGAGTAGTGAGTAGACACCTCTAGTATGAGCCGGCGGGCGAGGCTCGGCCGGGCTGCATCCCGCACCAGCGCCGCGACGAGGAGATGTACAGCCCCGTGCGCATCATACACAAGGAGCAGGACTCCATAGCCGCCTTCTGTCTCAACAGGGTGAGTAGCTAGAGTAGTGAGTAGACACCTCTAGTATGAGCCGGCGGGCGAGGCTCGGCCGGGCTGCATCCCGCACCAGCGCCGCGACGAGGAGATGTACAGCCCCGTGCGCATCATACACAAGGAGCAGGACTCCATAGCCGCCTTCTGTCTCAACAGGGTGAGTAGCTAGAGTAGTGAGTAGACACCTCTAGTATGAGCCGGTGGGCGAGGCTCGGCCGGGCTGCATCCCGCACCAGCGCCGCGACGAGGAGATGTACAGCCCCGTGCGCATCATACACAAGGAGCAGGACTCCATAGCCGCCTTCTGTCTCAACAGGGTGAGTAGCTAGAGTAGTGAGTAGACACCTCTAGTATGAGCCGGCGGGCGAGGCTCGGCCGGGCTGCATCCCGCACCAGCGCCGCGACGAGGAGATGTACAGCCCCGTGCGCATCATACACAAGGAGCAGGACTCCATAGCCGCCTTCTGTCTCAACAGGGTGAGTAGCTAGAGTAGTGAGTAGACACCTCTAGTATGAGCCGGCGGGCGAGGCTCGGCCGGGCTGCATCCCGCACCAGCGCCGCGACGAGGAGATGTACAGCCCCGTGCGCATCATACACAAGGAGCAGGACTCCATAGCCGCCTTCTGTCTCAACAGGGTGAGTAGCTAGAGTAGTGAGTAGACACCTCTAGTATGAGCCGGCGGGCGAGGCTCGGCCGGGCTGCATCCCGCACCAGCGCCGCGACGAGGAGATGTACAGCCCCGTGCGCATCATACACAAGGAGCAGGACTCCATAGCCGCCTTCTGTCTCAACAGGGTGAGTAGCTAGAGTAGTGAGTAGACACCTCTAGTATGAGCCGGCGGGCGAGGCTCGGCCGGGCTGCATCCCGCACCAGCGCCGCGACGAGGAGATGTACAGCCCCGTGCGCATCATACACAAGGAGCAGGACTCCATAGCCGCCTTCTGTCTCAACAGGGTGAGTAGCTAGAGTAGTGAGTAGACACCTCTAGTATGAGCCGGCGGGCGAGGCTCGGCCGGGCTGCATCCCGCACCAGCGCCGCGACGAGGAGATGTACAGCCCCGTGCGCATCATACACAAGGAGCAGGACTCCATAGCCGCCTTCTGTCTCAACAGGGTGAGTAGCTAGAGTAGTGAGTAGACACCTCTAGTATGAGCCGGCGGGCGAGGCTCGGCCGGGCTGCATCCCGCACCAGCGCCGCGACGAGGAGATGTACAGCCCCGTGCGCATCATACACAAGGAGCAGGACTCCATAGCCGCCTTCTGTCTCAACAGGGTGAGTAGCTAGAGTAGTGAGTAGACACCTCTAGTATGAGCCGGCGGGCGAGGCTCGGCCGGGCTGCATCCCGCACCAGCGCCGCGACGAGGAGATGTACAGCCCCGTGCGCATCATACACAAGGAGCAGGACTCCATAGCCGCCTTCTGTCTCAACAGGGTGAGTAGCTAGAGTAGTGAGTAGACACCTCTAGTATGAGCCGGCGGGCGAGGCTCGGCCGGGCTGCATCCCGCACCAGCGCCGCGACGAGGAGATGTACAGCCCCGTGCGCATCATACACAAGGAGCAGGACTCCATAGCCGCCTTCTGTCTCAACAGGGTGAGTAGCTAGAGTAGTGAGTAGACACCTCTAGTATGAGCCGGCGGGCGAGGCTCGGCCGGGCTGCATCCCGCACCAGCGCCGCGACGAGGAGATGTACAGCCCCGTGCGCATCATACACAAGGAGCAGGACTCCATAGCCGCCTTCTGTCTCAACAGGGTGAGTAGCTAGAGTAGTGAGTAGACACCTCTAGTATGAGCCGGCGGGCGAGGCTCGGCCGGGCTGCATCCCGCACCAGCGCCGCGACGAGGAGATGTACAGCCCCGTGCGCATCATACACAAGGAGCAGGACTCCATAGCCGCCTTCTGTCTCAACAGGGTGAGTAGCTAGAGTAGTGAGTAGACACCTCTAGTATGAGCCGGCGGGCGAGGCTCGGCCGGGCTGCATCCCGCACCAGCGCCGCGACGAGGAGATGTACAGCCCCGTGCGCATCATACACAAGGAGCAGGACTCCATAGCCGCCTTCTGTCTCAACAGGGTGAGTAGCTAGAGTAGTGAGTAGACACCTCTAGTATGAGCCGGCGGGCGAGGCTCGGCCGGGCTGCATCCCGCACCAGCGCCGCGACGAGGAGATGTACAGCCCCGTGCGCATCATACACAAGGAGCAGGACTCCATAGCCGCCTTCTGTCTCAACAGGGTGAGTAGCTAGAGTAGTGAGTAGACACCTCTAGTATGAGCCGGCGGGCGAGGCTCGGCCGGGCTGCATCCCGCACCAGCGCCGCGACGAGGAGATGTACAGCCCCGTGCGCATCATACACAAGGAGCAGGACTCCATAGCCGCCTTCTGTCTCAACAGGGTGAGTAGCTAGAGTAGTGAGTAGACACCTCTAGTATGAGCCGGCGGGCGAGGCTCGGCCGGGCTGCATCCCGCACCAGCGCCGCGACGAGGAGATGTACAGCCCCGTGCGCATCATACACAAGGAGCAGGACTCCATAGCCGCCTTCTGTCTCAACAGGGTGAGTAGCTAGAGTAGTGAGTAGACACCTCTAGTATGAGCCGGCGGGCGAGGCTCGGCCGGGCTGCATCCCGCACCAGCGCCGCGACGAGGAGATGTACAGCCCCGTGCGCATCATACACAAGGAGCAGGACTCCATAGCCGCCTTCTGTCTCAACAGGGTGAGTAGCTAGAGTAGTGAGTAGACACCTCTAGTATGAGCCGGCGGGCGAGGCTCGGCCGGGCTGCATCCCGCACCAGCGCCGCGACGAGGAGATGTACAGCCCCGTGCGCATCATACACAAGGAGCAGGACTCCATAGCCGCCTTCTGTCTCAACAGGGTGAGTAGCTAGAGTAGTGAGTAGACACCTCTAGTATGAGCCGGCGGGCGAGGCTCGGCCGGGCTGCATCCCGCACCAGCGCCGCGACGAGGAGATGTACAGCCCCGTGCGCATCATACACAAGGAGCAGGACTCCATAGCCGCCTTCTGTCTCAACAGGGTGAGTAGCTAGAGTAGTGAGTAGACACCTCTAGTATGAGCCGGCGGGCGAGGCTCGGCCGGGCTGCATCCCGCACCAGCGCCGCGACGAGGAGATGTACAGCCCCGTGCGCATCATACACAAGGAGCAGGACTCCATAGCCGCCTTCTGTCTCAACAGGGTGAGTAGCTAGAGTAGTGAGTAGACACCTCTAGTATGAGCCGGCGGGCGAGGCTCGGCCGGGCTGCATCCCGCACCAGCGCCGTGACGAGGAGATGTACAGCCCCGTGCGCATCATACACAAGGAGCAGGACTCCATAGCCGCCTTCTGTCTCAACAGGGTGAGTAGCTAGAGTAGTGAGTAGACACCTCTAGTATGAGCCGGCGGGCGAGGCTCGGCCGGGCTGCATCCCGCACCAGCGCCGCGACGAGGAGATGTACAGCCCCGTGCGCATCATACACAAGGAGCAGGACTCCATAGCCGCCTTCTGTCTCAACAGGGTGAGTAGCTAGAGTAGTGAGTAGACACCTCCAGTATGAGCCGGCGGGCGAGGGCGTGTCGTGTCATAAGCTCTCATCCAAAAAGATGTGTCGTGTCAATCACATGCACTTTTACAGATATACCTTGCGAGACTCCATCGGATTTGGATGGAGTAATCTTAAGCGAGTCCGCCTTAAGGCGGGCTTTCTTTATATGTCTGGATATGCTTTTCTTGTCGGATACATAGTTGTAAAAATTTGACAAAATACAGAAAGAAGATATTTCCTCACAATACAAAAAAAATACACCCTTGGTTTTCATAATATTTAAAATCTATAATTTAACGAATAAATCAATAACACAATGACCGTATCGTTTCGTTCACGAAGGTCGGCGGTGGTCTCCTGGCAGTAGCGACGGCGCGCGAAGTCCAAGAGATGGATGTATCGCTGTTGTTGCGCGGCGGCGTCAGCTGGTCCGAAGACGAGTGCGACGTGGACCTCATGGGGCTCGCGACGGATCCCGCCACGCTGCCTGATACCGGCTTCTTGCTCATACAACATCAGGATAAGTATGTAGCCTGTATTTCTCATAACCTCATATGTTATGTATGTATGTTATAACACCCCTTTTTCCGTCGGAGGTTAATAATGGTCATTGGTTTCGAACTTAGCCGCTCGCAGACCAAAAGGGTCTCCCTTTTCCAACATGTTTTTCAATCTGTGATTTCTTGGGTAATCCTCTGTAATTTATTATCATTGGACTATTTTACCGTTTCAACAACAGTGTAAAGCGTCCTTTTGAGTGTCCCAAAGAATTGCCGTTGGCCCAAAAATTTTGAAATATTTTCAATATTATTATTTTTTTACGGAAAAGCGTGGTTTTATTTTTTTCTCACACATAAATTGAACCGATTTTTATTTAAGTCAATGAAAACAACAGGTTATCGATCTACTTTTAAAAATAAAAATTCATATAGTTAGTGTAAGACCATTTCGGCACGAATTTCATCTTCTCAGATCAATATTACAATGTAATAAAATAAACTCTGCACTGTTGAAAAGCTTTATTCATTAGCTATAGTAAAAACAAAACTTGAGCCGTACTCGTTTATTAAGATAAACAATGCCAAAAAACGTGATATTTATGACTTGGGGCGGCGCGCAGCGGGTAACGTAATCGTAATGGGCGTCAAGTGTATTTTTTTTGCCGCCTTCGTTTTCTAGGAGCGGTTATGATAAGTAAAAAAGGTTCAAAATATGATGTCCAATATTCGCCTTATCTGGCAGAATATGTAATACAATATGGTAAAACAGGTTAAAAAACCTTAGGTGTCAATGTTGCACGCAGTTTTAATTGCACATTGTTGTAATCTAAATTGAGATGTGCTGGTTTCGAAATAAATTGTCTGATACCTCGTAACGAATGTAATTTCTTTAAAGACCATAACAACTAGTGTCGTCTCACGCACACTTTCTTATTTCTGGAAACTCAAACAGGCCTAACAACGGTTCAGTACCTGGCACGGGCAACAGTTCCCCGCTGAACCCTAACGCGCCGCAGGTGCCCGTCGGCATGGCCAGCCAGACCGGCCGCGGCGCCAGTGTCGTGAGTATTGCACAGTCATACACATGGGACGAACACATTTTATTATTAGTCTTTAAAAATGTACTTTACACACGCAAACACATACTTTGAATACAACTTTACGCAATAATTTTAAGACACTTTTACCCAAAAGTATAGCACATCTAGCTTACAGGGAGATATTTGCCACAAAACATGAAATGTAACGAATTATGCATTTTACTTTGTTTAACTTTAAATAGACACTTGTTGGCCATTGAACATTTTATGATAGAGATCTTTGGTCTATGCAGCGTCTCCTGTCATTGGTCTTGCGTTGAAGTGTCAAATCAATAATATACGGCCAATGACGGAGATGACGCTCTACAAAAAGATCGAAATCATAGCTTAGGCTTAACTGTTGAATTTTCACATAAAATTTAAATTAGTATAGATATTGTTTTGTTTTTACACACATACAGCATACACATCACACACTTCATGTATTTATCTATTTTAAAATATTTAAATTTGCATGAAGGTAATACAATCGTATGAATCAAACACGATCCACATTAATTTTATAAAGTTGTTTAGAAAAAATATAAACCTTGATCGTTTTGACGATGCAGTTAAAAATATCAGTAAAGAAAATGAGATTTTTATTTTTTCTGAACATCTTATAAATTGGTTTTCATCTATGTATGTATGATTTAAATTAACTATAAATATGATCTACATTAACCCCATTCATTAAACTGCATTCGCAATGCGAATTGTATCACTAACCATTGATTGTATGTAAATTTCATTATTATTTATAACTGTATAAGGTCTAATATTCATTGTCAAAGTTAATTTCTAGACGTTTTCATATTAATTGATATTTGTATGACTCTCGCAGTAAACTAAATTAACATAAAACCATAGACTAAAATAGAATCTAACAGAGCTTATGATGAATGAAACTAACACAAAAAAAAAACAAATGGTTACTAACTTACGGTACCCTGATTCCGTATCTTGCAAAAGCAATGCGATAGCGAAAATTATCCAATTCTGGCTTTAAAATCGCAAATTGACAGCAAAAAACAAAAACAAAGCAGTCTACTGTCAGTGCTGCCAATAGATTTTAACAATCAGTCGGGCGATGACTGCGCGATTATTGCGGGTTGCTAATTTCTAGGGAATAAGGGGGCTGGTAGTGACGTAGGTGGTAAGCGGACTAACTGACTGTCGTGAATAATGCCATCCACAGCACGAGCGGCGGGCGAGCGTGTCTGTCTCGCTGCCAACCGGGCACGAAGCCTATGTGCTCACAGTACGTGGACGACCGTAACTAATGCACTAACTGAGTGGCTAACTGAATGAATAAATGCATAAAAACTATAACGAATAGTTCTGTGAATAGGATAACGCTTTATGAACTTAATTTTGTAGTGCGCTATCTCTTATATACACGTCTTGACGACCCTGAAATAAAATTCTGGGTGCTGATTTTAGTTTGATAACTTCCGATTACGACACGTTAACTTCTGACTCAGCAATTCCGTATAATGAACGGAAAAATAGCAAAATATTTACCAAAGCAATAAATACCAAAGTTTATGTGCTTATCGACAAGATATTTTAGTTAAATTTTAAATAATCAGTATACTGCTCAATTGGGTAGATTAAAATATATTATATGGTGAAAAATGGGTATATGTATTTTATTCATATAAAACTCATTTATTCGTTCAGTGATTGCCGGGTTTGAAGGTGTGGGTATTGTGTACGTTCTTTGTTTCGTGTTTGCGTTGTGCCTCGCAACGCTTCGCTCGCGCTTCTCTATAACTAATTTTCTCTCTTATATTCTTCTATAGAGAGTTTACAAAAAAATGTTATTCGAATAAAACGATAATTCAAATTTGGACAAAGTCGCATGGAAGATTGTCCATAGTTAGGGCCTTAGAGGTTTATGAATAATATCGTTCCCTGTATCATGATATCACTTGCACTGTCACTGTGATCCATCACATTATACGTGCGCGGCGTAACCGAGTGTTGGTCGCAGGTGAAGGGCCTGCAGTTCCCGGGTTGCCACGACCCGAAATACTGTCGCCTGGTGCTGCACCGCTCGAAACTTCTCATGAAACCGGTCAGTGACAACCCTAACCCCCACCAGTTGTTACATGTCACTTCCTAAACCAGTGATTCGCACCCCTATTTTTTTCAGCTCGATGTTCACCTTTTTATTTGTAATCGAATCTAATTCGATCTTTTATTTTGTTTTATATTTTTGATTCTTGTTCTCTTGTATAGAACCAGTTGTTCTTTCTGTTCACCAGGCGCATATTTGTCGTACCAATTTTGGTTTCTTTCGTTTCCTCCTCGTAGCTCAAGTGATATTTATTTTATTTATGTCGTGACTTTGTTCATTTTAGTACCCCATTCCTATGTGACGACAACCTTTCTATATTGATTTAGGTGTAGACATCATTTTTTTTTTCTTGTACCTATTTAAGCTCGAAATCTGTTCGCTACGTGTATGTGTATTCGCCTGTGATGTGGAGCATGTTCTGTTAAATGTTTAGATAATTTATTTATGTACATATTTTTGGTTCAAACGCTCTAGTTCCAAAAATATAGTTTTTGTTCCTACGACTAATATTTTTATTTGATGCATAGGTGCTGAAACATAAAATTGACAACATCAAACGAATGGCTGCACATCCGTCACAACCGTTGTGTAAGTTAAAACATTAGGTGGCGTCCTATGTACAGAGCTAAAACGATTGCGAAAGGATCCGACCAGATGACATGCGAATTTAATGCGATGCGGTGCAGATACTTTATGCTACGTGCGCGCGAATCGTCTCGTACCACCAACACTACTCCGCGATTTCTACTTCCGACATTATTCCGACCGCGTTCGCTACAATTCAATAGGTATAGCCTGTTTGTTGTATTCGCGCCGCGCCGCGTACCTTCGCATTCGCTTTCAGATCGCTCACGTAGGACGAAGCTTAAGTACATTTAAAAATTCAAATCATTTTTCTGGTGGAGTCAAATAGATATATTACTGTTTCTGCGTAGATCTAACCGGAGGGGCTGACGGCTCAGTCCAACTGTGGGAATGGGGCCACGGCTCCTGCGTATGGTCTCCTCGCGCGCCGGGCGCGTTTGCTAAAGTGACGCGGGTGCGGTTCAGCGACTACGGGAACAAGTTCGCGGCGGCCGACGCGGATGGCAACTTGGCCTTGTGGCAGCTGCACCCGCCCGCGACTAGTCACGCTAACCAGCCGCACGCCTCGCCGAGACCCTTCTTTGTAAGTACGATACAGTTCACAGCGGCTTGTGGTTCAGCGACTACAGGAACAAGTTCGCAGCGGCCGACGCGGATGGCAACTTGGCCTTGTGGCAGCTGCACCCGCCCGCAACTAGTCACGCTAACCAGCCGCACGCTTCGCCGAGACCCTTCTTTGTAAGTACGATACAGTTCACAGCGGCTTGCGGTTCAGCGAATACAGGAATAAGTTCGCGGCGGCGGATGCGGTCGGCAACTTAGCTTTGTGGCAGCTGCTCCGCCGCAGCCCTTCTTGCCGAGTATCATGCAGCTTACAGTAGTTTAAGCCGGTCTTATTCTAGCTGTAGATGCGCAGTATTGTTTTCACTTTCGCTGAATTTCGTGATGTAAAGATAAAATGACATCTATAGAACTCTTAATAAATGCCACAAACGAACTGCCGTCTAGTGTTACCGCCGGTCGCAAATAAATGCATGTGTGAATTCGTCAAAAGTTTGTATGGAAGTAAACCTTCTGTAATTATACTTGTAGCTATTCTTCTATGACGTGCCAGTAGTCCAGTTGATTTAACCCTTTGTTGGCCAGTGTTAGGCTACGTCATATAAATGTTGGCAACCCAGAGGAGAACAAGATTTTGCGACGCATTTCATTTCAGATTTTTGTTAACTTACGTATGACTTTTTTTGTATTCTCCATTTTTTACTTTGTCCTAATACTAAAATTATTATGTTTTCTTTTCCAGACTCACCAATGTCACAGTAAAGGGATTAGCGACTTCGTTTTCCTGGGCTCCTGCAGTTTAGTAGCGACAGGTCAGTGTTGACTGTGAAAATCTTTAACTTATCAGTTCCTTAGGTTGATTTTAATGTTGTAATTTTTTGTTACAGCTGGCCATAGTTCCGAGAGTAAAAACGTAGCTATTTGGGACACGTTGATGCCTATCAAGAAAGCGTTAGTTGTTTGTGAGTATCTAAATTTCTTTGATTCCAATACTTGGCGTTAATTGCCGCCACTTTTAGTTTTCTATCAGTTTTTGGTTTCGTCATTGATAAACATGATCCTAAAATGGTCCTCTTTAGACCTATGTGACGTATTCGACTGTCTGAATGTGTAAATGTTGGCAAGCGAACAGTACTCGGCACCGAGTTGAGCGCTTGGGCAAATAGTGGGTATCGCTTTGCGATCTTGCAAAATTATCATCGTATCAGAGACGCGTGTGCGCGGAGCTAACAACCTATCACGACCGGCGGTGTAGGCACGTCGCACCACTAGCCAACCATGCAATTGTCTTCTTCGCATCTTTCGCCCAGATGCCGCTAGTTGTATAAATAAACCGAGTGCGCATTTTAATCCTTTCGATCAGTCCATTGGTATTCAAATTTTTTTTTTCCGAATATACGGGCTAATGATGTATCGTCCCCAGCGTGGACGTGCCACGAGGGTGGCGCAGCGTGCTTGGCGTGGGCGGGGTCTGGGGGCGCGCTAGTGTCGTGCGGGCGGCGCGGCGACGTGCTGGTGTGGGACCTGCGCGCGCGCGCCCCCCGCCACAAGCTGCACGCGCACCACGCGCCCATCAAGTGCGTCGCGCTCGCGCCGAGGGAGGACATGTACGCTATCGGCGCCGCCGACGGGGACATCAAGGTAACTATATACAGCGTGGGCGGGGTCTGGGGGCGCGCTAGTGTCGTGCGGGCGGCGCGGCGACGTGCTGGTGTGGGACCTGCGCGCGCGCGCCCCCCGCCACAAGCTGCACGCGCACCACGCGCCCATCAAGTGCGTCGCGCTCGCGCCGAGGGAGGACATGTACGCTATCGGCGCCGCCGACGGGGACATCAAGGTAACTATATACAGCGTGGGCGGGGTCTGGGGGCGCGCTAGTGTCGTGCGGGCGGCGCGGCGACGTGCTGGTGTGGGACCTGCGCGCGCGCGCCCCCCGCCACAAGCTGCACGCGCACCACGCGCCCATCAAGTGCGTCGCGCTCGCGCCGAGGGAGGACATGTACGCTATCGGCGCCGCCGACGGGGACATCAAGGTAACTATATACAGCGTGGGCGGGGTCTGGGGGCGCGCTAGTGTCGTGCGGGCGGCGCGGCGACGTGCTGGTGTGGGACCTGCGCGCGCGCGCCCCCCGCCACAAGCTGCACGCGCACCACGCGCCCATCAAGTGCGTCGCGCTCGCGCCGAGGGAGGACATGTACGCTATCGGCGCCGCCGACGGAGACATCAAGGTAACTATATATACTAATGTGTAACATAATTAACGCACATCCTCATAAAGGCTGATTATGTTGCTCAAATACAACTTTTACTATGGGACCAACATCGAAATCGCAAATAAAGTTTCACCCCCCCCCCCCCCCCCCATACATAATTCCTGATCGGCTTACATCAGTTTGTATGGTCAACCTCTTCTTGAGATTTCGATGTTGGTCCCATAATAAAAGTTGTTGTATTTAAGGACTAAAATCAGCCCTTATGAGGAGGTGCGTCAATTATGTTACACCTTGTATACAGAGTGTTAGGTAAATGGTATATCAAGCCGATACATTTACCTAACACCTACCATTTATAAAATGGATACTTATTATTTATGATACTCAATCAACCTCTAAATATTTGCATGCCAGCCTATGGTGAATTGTGCGTTCTTTTTCATTAATTTGTATATTGTACCATCTTACATTATTCTTTCTCTATGATCTTACATACCACTTTTCAAGCAAATAAATAAATTTGAATTTAAATTTAGTCATTTAATATATTGATGTAAATAGTATGGTATTATCTTTTTTTTTAACAAATCGGATTAAAAAAGATTGTTTGGTATGAAAATTTAAAATCTATCTAGGCCCAATAACAGGGCCTTTGTCGTTTCTTCTGTCCCGTCTCATAATATCATCACTTTCACACATTCAGTGTAGATGGTACACGCACTACTAACCGTCGATATTTGTGTCGCCCAGGTGTTTTCCTTGGCTACTCACCAGCTGCTGCACACGTTTGCCGGCGAACACGCTAGAAGCTCCTTCTTCAAGCATATAGGTCAAGGTGTCACTCAAATACATATTGGTAAGTTTACTATACTCTCTTCTTGTCGGAAACATTGTTGCAACTAAATAGATTGAAACTGTGGTAAAATTTTAAGATGTCAGCAACCTCTAGTCTAAGGGCCAAAGATAAAATATATGGAGTGTTATTGCACTATCAGCCAACGATTGATCTTAAAGCTGTCTTCACTAATGACTGCTCAAGCGATTCGTGTATCTTGAACGCTGCTCGAGCTGACCGTGTATGCCCGCCCTTAAGTTACGCCTAAGGGCGGTTACGCACTGCATCCGATCCGTTACCAAGCCGAATCCGAGAAATGTCGGTCCGAAGTAGAAGTAGTACCATTTGGATGAACGCTTTTATAGATCAGAGAGCATCAGACGTAGTGCGATACCGCTCTAACTGTTATGTCAAAACCATCATGCACGAGCACGACCCCTTTTTTAGTCTAAACTCCCTTTTGCTACTAAGTTAATGTCGTTTGTATAATCTTTTCGCGATTTAATTCGTGATAGATTTTCTCTCAAGTTACTTTAGATTGTTCAATTTGACACACATTACTTTTCACCCGCAGATAACGCAGGGCGCCTATTTTCGTGCGGCGCGGACGGCACGATGAAAGTGCGCAAGTTGCCTGAGCGCGACACGCCGCCGCTGCACCACGCACAGTATTGAGTTTCAGAACGTCCGGTGAGTTAGGTACCGCATTTATAGTAAAGGAAGTTTCGGAAACAACTTGCATTCAATGTTGCGTCATCTTTGGGTGCTGCGCAGACGGCAGTCTTCTTGACTAGGCACGACCACGAGTCAGAGTACATCTGCGCAGAGCCTGACATATCGTATGCTAAAATTTATGTATGTTTTATGTGTGACGTTCTTAATAAGTGATGTTATTTTGTTTAGGTAAGCGCGAAGTAGTCGGGAGAGAGCATAATGTCGTTGGTGGGTGCGCCCGCGTCGTCTCCTTGTGATGTATTTATCGTTGTTGCTATTCAAATGTTACGAGTATGATTGAAGAATATTATACGCCGTTAGACTAGTCACTGAGTAGCGCATGTTGTATCTTATATTGTATTTAAAATGTTAAATAATATTTAGTTATTTTTAGTGTAAAATCTTCGCTATTTTTATCTAATCTTCCTAGTTGAATGAATATAATAAAATTATTTATTTGCACTCGCTGTTAGTCGAGCTGGTTTCACGGCAGTGGCTGGCCTAATAACCTAATGTAGACAGACGGTGGTAGATAATTAATATTATACGATGTGAAGTTTATATTTATTAGTATCGTAAAAGTGCAATAATCTAACACGATAGCTAACTTATGAATCCGACTGCTGGCGATGTCGAGCCTTCGCCTAGTTAACATATAGCACTTGCTCTACTTAGCTTATGATGCGAGTGCATAAATAACTATAAATAATTGTGTAACTTGTTGACGCATAATAAATAAAATTTATCGAACATACTATATTCCACGTACCGAGTGTAAATCTTGTTGGCTTTATACGTGTTTAATGATATTTAAATAATACCTACTTCGTTGTAAGGAGTCGCAACTATTGTCGGCGTGTATCTTCATACGTGTATTTTTTCCCTAAATATCGCACACCTCGTTCTATTAGACGTAAGCGTTTCTCTATCTCAATGTGATGTTTCGAGATTACTCGTTCGATTTATTTATTAAACCTTGAAGCATTTCTTTAGATTGGAGCAATAATGAACTATTCTTTTCTAGACAGTATTATGTAAAGTAATAAATTGAGGCTGCGATATTTATTTTTCGAAGATTTAATAAACGATTCTATATGCAAGAAAATGTTTGTATATTGTATCAGAAAAATAAGAATGAATGTTTTAAAATCCATTTGTCGGGTTAGCTAACTCAACTACATATTCCAACTTTTAACAAAATTATTTCGTTTTGTTTATTTACTTGTGGTTCAACTTTTTGGCCAAGACTTATTTCGCTTTTAAAATTCCATTTAATGAGATTTTTATTTCTAGTAAATGTAGCGAAGAATAAAGCTATATTCTATTATAAACGCACGTATCATTATCAATATAATCGTTATTGCTATGATATTAACGTTCCATTCATTAATGTAACATCCATTACTAACAAGCATAAAAGTTAAAACTAAACAGACTTTCATCTTTGCAAGCACATTCTAATACTTCTTTATTCCTATCCTGTGTTAAAAGACATCAATCCCCTTGTTTTTGTTGGTTAACTATTTGTGTAAGTTTCTTTGTAAGTTAATATAGTTTTACCACCAAAGTTTGAATTATAGAGGTGTCCTTTAAAGCAAGATTTAATTGAGAAATACTTTTATCCTTTTAATTGCGGAGGTAAATATTACTGTTCAGTTGCATGGTATAATTTACAACAAAACATTAATATTATCAATGTATTTTTAAAATACTGACAAATTAAATCCTGTCGTATTTACGGACACCTTTACACTTTATCGAAAAACGTATATGGAATCTAGATTTTAGCTCAATACGTAAACATTTGAATACTTGTTTTGATAATGGAATGTGTTACCAAATTGTTTATGCCTATAACTAAAATTATCCCACAACCCCTCAAATTTCGAAGTAAATTATCCATGGCTGTGTACGTATTTGTATGTCACACTGTGATTTGGTTTTATAAACTACCCGGTACAAAAAACTGGCACCTCGCATCTATAAACAGTCCACTGGAGACTTATTTTTGAACCATTTGAATGCCAATGTTGCCCTTTTATTCCAAGGAATCTTATATCATTTCCTATCATTAACAATTTCGAATAATTTTTTTGCGATTTCGTTTGCAAAATTGATATTATTCTAATGCTTTTAAAATAAGACTTTTGGTCGTAAATGTGGACAGATGCTAGGGTGACAAATAAATTCAACCTGGTTGTATACGATAAAGATTTCCTCACTTTCGTCATTGGAAAAAAATATAAAATATTTGTTAGTGCCACACATCGTTTCTAGTTTAGGAAAGCTCATGAAGGTTCATTGAAATATTGCCGGTTATGTTAAAGTTGTTTAAGCCTTGTTGTCACATTACACTACTTTCGTAGGGAGATAGCTGTGATGTACTTGTAAGTTAATTTGTATCTGTTTATTTACTTATGATAATTTCATTGTTGGCCAGGACACTTAAGTCCCGCAGTTACATCGCTAAACCAATTATATTATCAACATTAAACTGTTGTAAAATCAAATAATAAATTATAAACATATTTTATCGTTAGTCAGGTCATTGTACTAAAATAATATGTTACTATAATGGCAGCCGACACTGAACAATGTAAGTCAATTTTCAATGGATAATAAATTGTAATTATGTAATATTTAAAACCACACTGCACCTACATTTTAAATACATTGTGTCGATTATGTTAATATTTAATGCTTATTTTGTTTTATTTATGAAGGAAACATTTAAAATAAAAGTTAACTCAAGATTATGTTGTTTTATTTGATTCATTAATACATTTTATGTACTAATGACAAAGATCACATAATTGGTAATATATGAAATACTTTTGCACACGCTAATCTGAAATATTTTAGTTAAAAAACAATACAATACACAATTCAATAAGTTTAAACAAACAGCTTCAGCGACATACAGAAATACGTAGGTACTGTATAAGTTGAGGCAGTAATGGTTTAAAAAAAAATCTGCCAACTTTTGCTAAACCATCTAAGGAATAAATTAATGAAATGAATTGCAAATCTTAGGGCCGAGACACATAACCGCGTTGCGGCACCGCACCGCCAAAATCGGCAGTGGCTATCATTGCTGTCATTATTAGTTAAATTTCTAACTATATTCTGAAACCCTAACCTTACTGGTTTGCTTAAACGGCATGTGTCAGCTGGAGACACGTTTCGTCGGCTGACACACAAAAAACACCTCATAGTAACGAAGATCTGATTGCTGCAATTATATGACTGGAACGTTTCGATGGCTCTCATCATGCGTTAAACTATGGCAGGCTTAGAATTCGTTTTAGAGTAATGAGGAAGCTGTAGACATGTTCACCCGCCCGCCGCTATATCGAATTTTGCGGTGCGCACCGCGCCGCGCATTCCAGCGTTATTTATGACGTCGCACACAAATGGATGTATCCAGTATCTTCTCTGTCGTCTATTTAAATTGGTGTAAAGTCTTTTTAACAAAAAAGAGCAATACGTTTATTGCGATTCATGCTAGAGATACGTTCACCAACGTTTAAAACTCATAAAACAATGGTTGCCCTACAGGTCGGCAGTAGAACGCTTTGTTTTGCGGCGCCGCAACGCGGTTATGTGATTCGGCCCTTATAGTGGCAATAACGGCCCACTAGCGTGAAGGATATCATTTTAACGTAAGATAAAAACAACTAATAAGCTAGACTTTATTAAATACATTCTTACTAGATTTTAAATAAGTTCTTATCAACGTCTTGAATCTTCAAACCCAAACACTCGGAAACGTATTCTAACGCATTTTCTGTGCTAAGTGTTGCTTTGCCTGTTGGATTTTCTAAAAATAGTGTAACAGTCTTAGTACCATTAGCAACATTGATAAACTTGCAGTAAGGGCTTGTTATTATCTCACATTTTTTAGGCTCAGATAGAGAAACTATAATGGTCTTAGCATTTAAGTCTGTTGTGTCCTTCACTTGCGCTCCTGCGCACCATAAATTAAATTTGATGCCATAAAGTCCAAACAACACTTCCACTTCTCGATATAATTTATCAACGCTCATAAATTTATTATCTTTATCTTTCAAAATTATACTAGCTTGATTAGTAGACACGCCAAATCGGGGAGTAATATCTTGCAGAACAATATTCGCCCATGGGATTGCCGGCAACTCTACTTCCTTTCTCCAAGTTATGACTAACTTTAATTGCGAACCTTTGAGTTCTTGGGTTTCTTCAATAACAACCGGTTTGGATTTGGACAATTTTTCTATAGAAAACAATGGAGCCCTTACAGTGCTTTCAATAAAATCACGATGTAAATTTATAATGCGCACAATATCACTTGTTTTATTAACAGAGTAATAGACGTCCACTTCATCTGTCGGCACTAAATGGGCCTTCTTTCGGAGCTTTTGCACTCGATTAATTATTTCCCTTGAAAATCCTTCATCCAACATATCTTGATCTGGAGTTACATTCAACAGAATCAACACGTCATTGTCACTGTGAGCTTCGTACTGATCGTTTCCTTTTGCTTGGAAAATGATTCTAACTTCAGAAACATCAATACGATGTCCAACTAAGTTTATAAAACCATCGGCGACAAGCTTTTCACATTGGTCGTTATTGAGATCTTTAAGAGCTTGGGTAACTGCTTTAAAATCACCCTTTAATCGTAAACCAAGTATCTTGTGGTCTGGTTCTGCTCTCAAAGTGATACCATACTTTTCTTTATCACTTGTAAGTTGCACTTTCTTCACATTCATTTCTTCGAGCACGTAATTTTCTAACGATTTTACATCATTTAAGTAAGTTTGATCTTGATGGATGACTATCATTTCTGGCAAAGGATACTTAATGGGAATAGTTTTTCGATCTCTTAGAACTCGTCCTAATTCAATAACAGTTTGCATTCTTTGTACCGCCCTTTCTATATCTGTATCAACCAAGTCCAACTTAGGATCAGGAATCATGTTAAAGTGCACACTTTCAAGAGAGGCGCCAGGCAAAAGTTGACGCAAAGTTTTATACATCAACTCTGCTAGGAAAGGCGTAAAAGGAGCCATCACTCTGATCATATCAAAAAGGACACCAAACAAAGTGTCTAATGCTACCTGGCAATCTTTAATTCCACTTTCACCCTTCAGTCGTTTTCTGTTCATTCTAACATACCAGTTGGTGAGGTGATCAATGAATTTTGTCAGTCTCGGAACAACTGTATAAAGTCTGTATGCCGCCATTTCCTTTTTTACGAAACTAATCAAAGACTGGGTAAATGAAGTAACCCATCTATCCATAACATTTTCCCTCACGGCCTGTTCATTGAATCTGTAACAAACTTTGTCTTCTTGTACTATTCTTTCCACATTTTGCATCAAAAATCGGAAAGCATTATACCAAGGAAGGAACACGTCTTTGATGACATCTCTCACGCCTTCTTCTTTAAATCGGAGGTTCTCAGCTTTCACTACTGGGGAATTGATAAGGTAGAGTCTTAAAGCATCTGCTCCATATTTGTTAACAATTTGCAGAGGATCTGGATAATTCTTCTTCCTTTTTGACATTTTCTGGCCATCACCAGCTAAGACCAGCCCATTAGCAATTAAATTTTTGAATGGAGGCTTATTGAATAAAGCTGTGGATAACACAATTAAAGTGTAAAACCAACCTCTTGTTTGGTCTATACCTTCAGCAATAAAATTAGCTGGAAATACATCTTCAAATTCTTTTTTATTTTCAAATGGATAATGGCTCTGGGCATAAGGCATAGAACCCGATTCAAACCAACAGTCAAATACTTCACTTACTCTTTTCAATGGTGGTTGGCCAGGACGTGATGAAGGGATTTCCAAATGATCAATACTTTCCCTATGTAAATCTGTTATTTCCTGTCCTGTTAATGCTGCTAATTCAGCAATACTACCAACACAAACAACTTCCTGCTTATCACTAGAAATCCACAATGGGATTGGAGTTCCCCAAAACCGATTACGGCTAATGGCCCAGTCTCTGGCATCCTTTAACCAATTTCCAAAGCGCTTCTCTTTTACATATTCAGGAACCCAATAAGTAGCCTCACTCGATTTTAAAAGATCCTGACTCATTTGTTCAACTCTAACAAACCAAGATGGCACTGCTTTGTAAATAAGGGGGGTCTCTGATCGCCAACAGTATGGGTAACTATGTTTTACTTGACCAAGCTGTACTAATCGGTTACGAGCTTTGATGTTGGCTATAATGTTTTTGTCCGCATCTTTCACATACTGTCCTAAAAAGTCATTAACAGGTGCAGTGAATTTGCCACTTGCATCAACTGGGCAAATAATATCCTGATCTCTTGTAACAATTCCTGCAGCTAAACAAACTCTGAAATCATCTTCACCAAAGTATGGTGCTTGGTGTACTACCCCAGTGCCAGAATCATCAGTTACATATGAATCAACTAAAACACGATAAGCATTAGGACATTTCTCTACAAAGTAATCGAAAATAGGTGTGTATTTTGTACCCTTCAATTTTTCACCAGGGAATTTGTCAATTATTTCAAAATCTTCAACATTCTTGAAAATCACAGGGAATCGAGACTCTTGAAGTACATAACTTGTGCCAGTTGACTTTTCTTTTACCTTTAAATAAATTAGTTTGGGGTTGACGCAAAGGGCCAAGTTACTTGGAAGTGTCCACGGGGTAGTGGTCCAAGCTAGCAAGGAAAATCCTTCAGTAGTAGGAAATGAGATCACAACAGCTGGATCAACAACATCCTTGTAATTCTGCCCCGACTCAAAGTTGGACAAAGGTGTAGAACAGGCTGTAGAGTATGGCATAACTTTAACTCCTTGATACACCAAGCCCTTGTTATACAGTTCTTTGAACACCCACCAAATAGATTCCATGAACCATGGATAAAGTGTTTTGTAGTCATTCTTAAAATCTGCAATTAATGAAAAAAAAAATATTAAGTTTTTTATTAACAGTAATATTTAAATAAAATAATCATATGTAGGTAAATTATCTTTCGTTACATACCTATCCAGCGTCCCATTCGAGTTATTATAGTTTCCCATTCATCAGCATATTTCATAACTATTTTTCGGCATTCGGCATTGTATTTGTCTATGCCCATTTTTTCAACATCTTCTGGACCTTTTATACCAAGTGTTTTATCAATTTCAAATTCAACAGGTAGCCCATGGCAATCCCAGCCGAAGCGCCTTTCCACGTGAAAGCCCTAGATTTTTGAGTGTATTTTATTAACAATATTCTTTTTAGAGTATTTTATGCAGAGCTACTGGGTTGTTATTAGCTTGGAGTATTATACATACCTGCTGATGAGCATATCTAGTGACAACATCTTTAATGGTTCCAGCAAGAATGTGACCGTAGTGCGGTAGGCCAGTAGCAAAGGGTGGTCCGTCATAAAATGAGTACCTATGATGAACAGATATAAGTACACAAAACTTTTTTGATAAAATTATGTTAGTTTTGCAAGTTGTATTTTATTACCTATGATGAACAGATATAAGTACACAAAACTTTTTTGATAAAATTATGTTAGTTTTGCAAGTTGTATTTTATCTAATGTCTTTAATTAGTTGATAATGTAATCATTGATGTGATAATAAGTTGTAAATTAGCGCAAATATTAAGTTTTCCAAAATTCACATAACCTTACCGGGGTTTATTTTTCGACTGCTTTAAACAATTCTGAAAAGCATCAATTTCTTTCCAGAATTTCAATATCTTCTCTTCTGCCTTAGGAAAGTCAATACTTTCCGGTACTCTTTCAACTTTCATCGACATGATGAAATAATGAAAAATTTTACTCGTAAAACGCAGTCCTCCACGCCATCACACTTTTGACTTTGACAATGACAGTGACAAATAAGACAAATTGACAGAGAATACGAGACGTATTTTTGAATCATACGAATTCCAATTCGAATACGAAATGGCAAGATTCGCATGCGATTGACTAAAATTGCTATTTTTGAAAATTCATTCTGTGAATTCTGCAACGAGTGGTCTGACCCACTCGTATTTCGATTCTATTATTAGAAAGTTTAGAAGCATGACTTTGATAAGTAAACATATGGTTCACAGATTAAAAACTTTTTTTCGTTCCGTTCCATGCGATTCATTGCCGGTTTTTAAAATCAATAAGTTTTTGCATTCCGGTTTTAAATATTTTCTGCGTGAAACGAAAATAGTTAAAGAATTTTACGATAATAGCAACAAAGAATTCGAGTGATTCAAATTTCAAACATGCGTAAAATCGGGAGTGATAGAAATAGAATTTGCACACGAATCGTATTCGTGTTCGAATTCAAGATTCATTTCGAATGCTTCAAAAATACACTTCGACCGCAGCCTTTTTTCTGTGGCGACTAATGCATCTCTCGATCCAAATTAAGCTTAAATTAATATTTAGCATAATATTTTAATGCTTTCTGAGAAAGTAGGTATCTAGATTGAAACCAAATTTTATATTTTTTTTAATTAAATTGCGACACGTGACGGGAATTCATAATAAAACTTCTACATTAGCCGAATTTGATTACGCTAAATCGATTTTAGCTTTGTTCGAAACAATATGGCATTTACGACAGCTGACTGCTGTCGTAAATGCCATATTGCACAGATAAGAAAGTGACAGTGACAGCAAAACAACACAGTGGCAATAGTGATGCCGATATCGTCATCATCGAGCAGACTTATCGACAGTCAATCCCGCAATGGAATAAATATAAAAAACGGGCGGAGTGAAATCTCTGATTCGGACTTAAACATCGAGGGTTTCGTATATGCTTCTAAGTAAATAAATAGTTTAAGATTTTGACCACTTTTGCCAAGTTATTTAAGAATATTATTTTAGAAGACCGATCAAAATTGCCGCTGTCTGATAGGATAGCAACGATAAGTAACACAAAAAATGTATAATAATTAGCAAAAAAATATGGCATACTTTTGAATGGCCCCCTTTTTTCAAGGGCAGTAATGCGTTCAACAAAACTATTGTAAAATTTTTTTTCTTACTTGACTTGTTAGCTAAATTAAGCTCAAATGACAGTAGAAAGTATATCTATGCTTATAATACTACAGTTATCACCACAGATAAGCCTTAGTATTATACAGGGTGTATAGGGCAGCGCGTAGGTAAATTAAAGTTAAGGTCAAATATGAAGTCTAGATAGTAGATAAAAATATTTCACTGAATAAATTTAGACATGTATGAAATTATCACATTGGGAATCATTCCGCAAAACGACCGAAACTCATGGGTACAACGTGAGCCGGGCCGCGCAACCGTGATCGTTTATTATTTGACCCAGTTTCTCCTTCGTACTTTTTCCCGACTTAGGACCAGCAAAGCCTCTAAAACTTGAAATTTATGTTTATCCTAAAATCTGACATTTAGAATAAATTGTAGAAATGATTTGAAAAAAAAAGGGAATTTACAAAAACACCCCTTATTCGCTTTATGTGGTTTAGTGTAGTTAAAAAACTCAATTAACATATTTGCAATGATTATTATTATTATTGTCACAATCGCACAAATAAGCTAGCCACAAACTAAGCGTAGCTTGTACTATGGCGACTAGATAACGTGTAAACATCCATGACTTAGGTACAAATGCTAGTGCTCATCACACAAACAGTGGCGTCTCGCGGGAATCGAACCCGTAACCGGTACAGGCTATGTAAATTATCTTATTATTTTATCACGATCTAGTTAGGTATAAAAACTTACGTTTTGCAAGCAGTAAGTGTTTGAAATGACGTCCATTTTGCACTAAACACATTGTCACAAGTCGATGTAAAATTAGTTCTCTATTTTTATTACATTTTCACTTTCAAAACGTCTTGTAGTTCGTCACGGTCATTGACTTCACCGTCTCTATTGGAAAAATAATAAATCAACATAACCACAATGGTTGAGTTGTTTACATGAACATCATGTAAAACTTATTTAAATTGCAACAAATGTTAGAAGTGGCGTCCGTCGTAAATTGTTTTTTAAACTCGAAAGAATCAGCTGATTGTTTTTCACTTCACCGATAGCACTTTTAAATTCTTCTGCGACCTGCGTAGTTTATTACGGTCATTGACCTCACCTTTTCTATCCGAATAAACAAGTCTTTTGATATTCTTGTAAATTAACTGGGATTTCTTGACCGCTTCCCTGTACGTCGACAGTAAATTGTGGACAGTGCAGGGCAGTAAATTGTGAATTGTCCTTAGTACGAAGATTTTAAGTCACACGTTAAATGCGTCGTTCCTTAGGCACAGAACGATTTGGGTAACGTTCTCGGAATGTATGGTAGCAGCAGCCAAGCTACTACCACTTTCACCATAAGTTTAAACTAAGTCACTAAGTTTAATGTTTGTGAAATCACCATGATGCACTCAAAGTTTTGTATTGCGAATTTACTACCGTCAATTTCTGTAAACGCGCACGTGCTAATAGTAACGAGTCTAGGCGGCAACTGACTGAGAGCCGCGCGCGCTGCGCACGGGCACGGAGCGCGGCTTGTAGCCGGGCTCGAGAACAATAGGCAGCGCGGGCGCTTTGAGCCGCCTGGCAAGAGAGCCGTAATGTGTCGATCTTTTGTTTGTATGAACGATAGGCGCGCGGGCGCTTTGAGACGCCGTAAAGTGTTTATTATTTGTTTGGTGCGCCGAACGACGGAAACGGCCCGTGGGAAAGTTGGTAAGCCACGTGCGACCAAAATTTAAGATAAATGTGGATAGTCTCATGAAAATACAAGTACGGTACGGTATGTTTTTTTTTATTGATTCATGATCAGAATTGTTTACTGAGTTATCTCCTTAATTTAACTACACGCTGCCACTTACACGCTGTATAGATAAAAAAAGTAAAAAATTACCGATTTTATGAAAATCGTAATGAAAATGACTAGAATTTTTTACTATTATTTAAGACTAATGCAAGACAACCAAATATTTCACAATGCTTCAGTATTTTCTTAGATTAGAACACATACTGCCCCTAAACTAAGTTTCATGGCATTTTTTTGTGTTGCTGTAACGTTCAGATGTGCAGATTTATTTCACATTTCCATGTGTGTCAATTGTTTTCGTTTCCAGGTATCAAATTCTAAATCATATATTCAGAATCATCATATGTGACATTGTTTGGTGGATGCGGGTAAGCTGTCAATTGTCATATTCCCGCACATATTTATTTAAATTACTACCTACTTTGCCTTTACCAACGACGTTTATTACAAAACATTATCGGGGGTCGAGAGTTATTGAGATGGCAAGAAGATTGCATTAATAGAATGAATAAACGATGTCGATGTTTAAAAGTTGCAGATGGGTCCATATTGGACATATAAAAATATTTTTCCTAGTTTTTGTTTTACTACCGATTTGTGTTCATAATAACCAGTCTTCAAACCTTTCATAATGTATTTTCTCATACTTTTCTGTTTCAAAATTTTTATTACTAACATTTTTTATCATAACTTTTTTCTTCATAACAATCAGTGACCATAATTTTCTTATTAATAATGGCATTACTAAGAAAATATCTGAACTCATAATTATAATATTACTGTTAAATTAAATTTTTCATTTAAAAATTATGTTATTGTAAACGGTAATGTATGCAGTATAGTGCCAGTATCAAATTTTGATGACACAAATTTTCAGCTAATATTGTAGGAAATTTAGCGCTTGCCAGCCACTGCTGCGGCATACTCGCTACGCTCGCTGTGCTCGCTCAGCTTCGCGCTTTGTGTAGCCAGTGTGGTCACTGTTCTAACCTGAACCTAACCTATTCCACATGAGATTTCTGTCAAGTTTAGCCAACAATTTATTTGTCATCCCCAAGTGCTTTCCGTCGTGAGACGATTTAAACTAAGACAGTGTAAAATAAGGCCTTCCACCCGTAAGTTTATTAAAACTTAGGTATTACCTTAGGGATTTAACTTAAGAGATAACCAGTTTCATTTACACTTATGATTAAAAAATGTAGTTTAAACTCATGATCATCAGAATTCATAATATCGCTAGTAAGTAGGTATGTAATACAACTGGTATATACTAATATTTGTTTTCATATATTTTTTAATCATAATAAGTGCTATTTTTCCGAATTTTTGATATTCATAATATAATTAATCATAAATTTGTATGTACTAATATTAAAATTTGTAGTTTCAAAATTCTGATGATCATGAGTTTCGATTATTTTTATTAAAATGAATTATGAAGTCATCATTATGATGTAAAATGGTATGATAAATATTTCTGACTTCCGATAAAAGGACTTAAAAAGTTATTTAAAAAAGGCGCACCCGGTGCAGACTGCAGACTGATATGAGTGCGTTTGTGTCGTTCTTAAAAATATCGATGATTATCATCGTTTTCGTTCCATCCCTAATTATAAGAAAACAGTCGATTTGGGGAGAATCTCTGGGTTTAAAAAAAAATTGTTTTCCAGTACTACTTTTTACGTAGTATTTAAATCCTCATTGACTACTTTGAGTTTGTACTGTTTAGTTTATATTGAACTCGTTTTATTCAAATTTTAGTAAATAATGGATTGCCAGTGGTTGAAACAATCTGCAAGGTGAAGTGTAATGGTGTTTACTTGTACCTTAATATGAACACACAAAACCTCCCCACTAACTATTACTTTTTCTTTTAGTCTAAATAAAGGAATTATTGTTATCAATGAGCTGGAAGAAACTAAATTTGAGCAGTTCCTTCGGAGAATTGTGGCTAAACTGAAAGTTCAAGATACTCAAATTTTTACCAATGATGAAAGACAAAAACTTGAGAAAATATTCAAAATTGATGAGAACAGTTTAGAATTAGCAGTCAAAACTGTTATCTATTTATTTAAGCGTATGCTGAAGTTCATATTCATGCCCTCCGATGTTAAAATGGATCTAAAAAAACTGGGCCTAAATAATAATAAGTCTGATGTTTTTGCTAAGGTATGGTCTACAGAAACAAGAACTACATTAGATGAATTAGGTACTGACGTAATGGAATACTCAACTGACTCAATACATTTCACTTGGAAACTAAATGCAGAGTTGAGCTCGGACTACCACAAGAAATGCAAAGTACCAAAAGCTTATTTATCATTTAATTCTGAGAAAAAAGACCTTGACTTAGAATTAACACATCCAGAGATATATTCTGTCTTTCTTCAATTTGAGTCAATCCAAAATGAATTAGATAATTTACTCTGAGATTTAAATTAAATTTGTATCGAAATGCCTTGAATCAATGTGATCAGAAAAGTTGCATTATTTACATGTCCACTTTTGTCTAATTTCATGTGTTTTGTGATTAGAAATGTTATTTTCAGCAAAAATATTTTTGTTTCATTTCGGTTAGTGTCTAAGCCCAGGAAAGCCCAGGAGAGTTAGCTGTCTGTGCATCTGTTACTGTGATCTCTGACATCTTAGCACTGATCAAGCAATCTAATGTGCGAAATAAGAATGCTTAAAATGTACACTTAGCATTTTTTACACTGCCCTACTAAAACTAAATTCAAAAATGTCATGGTGTTCAATAAGTGATATTTAATTTGAATTTAGGAAGATAATAATTTTACTAACAACTTCCATCATATTTAATTTGTTTTTTATAAGTTTCAAATTGAAACTTTCAATACAGGAATATATAGATTTGGGATAAGGAGTTTTTTTTTGTGGGATATGTATGGATGATTAAATTTAAAATGTTTAGTGTTATGTGTTGAGCTGAACCAAACTCATGTGAAGTACCAAACTAGTCGGGCCTTTTGGGATCTATTGTAGGTTTTATGAAATAGACGTTTCGCTTTAGAAGTTAATATAAAGTATTAATAGCTATTTTTCGATTAACATAAGCGAGAAGGTTCTATAATTATGTACTAATTTGTGTTTTTTAAATTCTCGCGACCAGCAATGTCCTAAAATTTTGTTTGGTCACTTACTTCATGTCCATTGTATCCCTAAATTTTAATGCTATCGTTATTTCTCCGACAATTTTAATATTTTGTTCATATTTCGAAACAGGCAACATTTAAACGTGACATAGACAATGCGAGTTCCGACAGGAAAAAGTGACGTCATAGACACTGCCATCCTATACGTCAGAGGTTTTGGCAGCCCGTGGGTGAACTATTTTCTTCATTGTTGACCTTTCCTAAATCTTAGGTGTAATTATTTCATCATTAGACGTACTCTGGCTGTACCCTAATTATCAATTATTCATATTTCGGCAAAGTCTCGACTATGGACTCCGAAGATGATACAAAGGATGATGTGGATTCTGGGAATGAGTCCAGTGGAGACGATGTCGACTTTGCAATGGACGTTGAGACTCACAGTACAAGGGAACGACAAACGGAGCTTGAGGAATATCCATACGAGGTGTTATCTACGGAGGAAATCGTTCAGCACATGGTTGACTGTATCAAAGAAGTGAATACTGTTGTCGAGGTCAGTATGTTAGTAGTAAACAATGAACAGTTGAATGAGGTTACTCGTACATTGGAACACTAAGCTTGAGTGCAACACAAAAGAGTGTTGAAACACTCTTTTGTGTTGCACTCAAGCTTATTGCAATCGAGTGTAGGAAAACGTTTATCTCTGGGAGTTATAAAAACAGATGCTAGCTATAAAATAACTTATCCCAGATGTTGTGCCCTCTAAACCTGGTTTTTCTTGAGGTAGATAGTAAACATTCTGTTATTATGATGTCACCTAAATAGCACTATGAAGTTGACTCATAATTCTAGGGTTTTTTTAGAGTAATAAAAGCTTGTGCTGTGCATTGATTGTGAACACAAAGATATCTATATCACTATTCATTATTTTTCAAGGCATTCACTAGAGTAGGAGTAAAGTTTTCCTTTCCTTTTGTTTGTTAGAACAAAGCAATTCAAGATTACTGTAAAATTCAATTAAAAGGACTATGGCTAAATCAGAAAAAAAAAAGAATTATCAATACATTATTTGGGTCAAAGCCCTATTATTTCTTGGGTAACATTATTTTGAATTACAAGAGTTGAGTTAGTGAGTATATAGTGGTATGCATATTTATTGTGTCATATGCAATCCTTAACAAAGGCTAAAACAATCTTATCTATTAATAATATTCAAAGCAAAGATATGTATTTATTACAATTTTATATCTTTTTTTAGTAAACACATTAAAGTACAACTGTTTTATAATTTAATAAAAATTATAATGCCTAATAAGGCATAATGATAAATAAGGTTATGCATTATATGACTATTATCAACAATAGCTAAAAGCCTATTAGTTTCATGATTATTCAAACCTGTTAAATATAACATAATGCAAGTTTTGACAGTATGCTTAGAGAAGACTACCAAATTATGTTTTTGTACATTTTTGTGTTTATTTGTAACTTCTTCAATAAACAATTCTAATTCAATTTTTTAGATACCTACAACAACTACTCGTATATTGCTAAACCATTTCAAATGGGACAAAGAGAAGCTCATGGAACGATTCTATGACGGGGACCAGGACCAGTTGTTCGCCGAAGCTAGAGTCATTAATCCATTTAGAAAACCAGTCATACAAAGGCCAAAGGTACCTAGACAAAATTATTACTATTCAATAATTCTACATATATTTATTAGCAATTAGATTTTATGCTGATTAGTAAATAATACTGTCATAGTTTACAAATACCTAATGGCACAGATTCATTGCTGTCTAATCAGATTAGCCTAACTAAACATAGTTCTATGGTATGGTCATCAAAACAGTCGACAGGATATTTACATTTTTTACCTTACAAAAGCTGACAAATTTCCCTGACTGATTTTGGACTTAAAGATCAACATGTAGAGCCCAATATCAATTAGCAAAATAAGAGATATTGTGGTTGATTTATTAGCTATTGATTGTACTTCATGTTATTATTTTACATCTTATTAATTTAATTTATACAGGGTTATTTGAAAAAAATTAACAACCTTGCACGACTAGATAGCTAATACCATAAACAACAAAATTTGTTCTACAAGTTTGATTATAACTCAATACATTAATTAAAAATGATTTTTCAAGCTTTTATTGTACTGTTGTGACATTTGTAAGTCTATGTTCCATTCTAATACGAAAAGACGACGTGCGCAACGTTCGCACCATGTTCTCCGCCCTGTCCGATGTGATGTGCACAGAAAAAAGAACATTCAGCTATCTTGTCATGTGAGGTTGTTGAATTTTTTCAAATAACCTTGTATAAATCTTTTGTTCTGTCCTTAAAAGAAAGAAGGACAAACCAACAAACTTTTACATTTGTAATATGGATGATATTTTATTTGAAGAACTCTAAATTAAACATATTCAATTATTGTTTTGTGTTTGCAATAATAACAAACATGTTTGCACAGATACTTTGTTATTAGCTATTGGTTTCTCAATTTGTTATAGTTGTTATTGTTACAGTTACCCAGGCGGATATCAACATCAGGAACGGAGGAATGTGAAATATGCTTTTCAGTTCTACCAACCTCGGTATGTTGTCTCTACTGTATTATATGTTTTAATAATATAACACTTGAAACAAAACGACTGCCTCAGCTGAGAATCGAACCTGTGTTTGTTCACTATCTGGTTGAATATGTTTTTTTCTTGCTATCAAAGTTTCTGTTTTTGTTTTAAGTGCAATATTATCTTAGATATAACTAGAATGTAAAAAAAGCAAAACTTAAACGAATAAACACATTTTATTTAATTGCACATAATATTCGTTGACAAAACACTAAAGTAATGATGAATTTAATTATTAGAAGCATTATATTTATAAAGTCATCATCACAGCATTATACATGTTATAAAATAATGTTAATTTCTTTTTTGCAGATGATGACAGGTCTAGAATGCGGTCACAGATTTTGCACACAATGTTGGTGTGAATATTTAACGACTAAAATAATGGAAGAAGGCTTAGTAAGTAATTGTAATTTTGCAATACTATGTTATACCTATAAGGATTTGGGAATTTGTGTTCTTTACTTGGTAGATTCCAAAAAGGTATTTTGTTTCCAATTCATCACACCTTTTTAAGGAACGACATTATATTTATTACTAGACCTACACTTACAAAGGGTAGGTGATCCATTCAAAAAGTAATAATAATATGTCTTTTTTTAATCTAATAACTTTAAGAGGCAATTCTTGTCTAAACATTTTTTCGCGGATCTCGGAGATGGCTAACCATTTTGATTTTATTTATAATATCATCATCATCATGTTTTTTGGCGCTCCAATGAGCTTCCCTAATGGGAAGCTTTCGTCAGAAAGTCAGAAAATTAATATTTAAAAATATATTTTCACACAAATCTGATTTTAAAATTATTCCTCTGTATGAAAATAATAAAAAATGATAGCAAATTTCCGCATTCACCTAACTTTTTATATGCACATGTTAACATAGGCTAGTTTCGGCTTGTTAACCATTAACCTAACACCCTGTATATGATTCTCTTTCTGGTCGTTCCCTCAATGCTGAGGATCGTGACTGAATGTCAATCTTCTCCACTCGGTCCGGTTCTGCGCCATATGTACCGCTCCCTGTATCAGACCTCCAGTCATCTCCTTGAGTTGGTCTACCCATCTAGCTGGCGCTCTTCCTCTAGCGCGCTTCCCCTCTATTTGTCCGAGAATTATGAGTTTCTCCAGTTTATCTGTATATGATTAAATAAACAAAAATGTATGATTTCCTTAGGGGCAGACGATAGCGTGCGCGGCGCACGCGTGCGACATCCTCGTGGACGACGCGACCGTGATGCGGCTGGTGCGCGAGCCGCGCGTCAAGCTCAAGTACCAGCACATCATCACCAACAGCTTCGTTGAGGTGAGCGCTCACTTAACTGGCTAAACTTACTTTATATTAATGTTCATTTCTTTAACTTTAACTCAACTTTATGTTCATTTAATTTCATTTATAAATTACACTCGGAGATGTATCACATCAACAGATTCGTCGAGGTAACCGTTTACAAATTAAACTAGCCTGATAAATAAATTACACAAAGAACGTATCTTTGAATCGTTCGAATTACAAAACGCATACGAAATACATCACACCTAGATACCGCAGACCCGTATCTTTGAATCAGTTGAATTACAATCCGCATACTTATTTGTATCCGCATTTCTTGGGGATTGTATCATTATCATCATAATCATCATCAACACCAGCCTATATCGGTCCACTGCTGGACACAGGCCTCTCCAAAAGGAGGATTTTGCCATAATCGCCACGGGACGGGATTGTATACGAATCACTATTTAAATTATCAAAAAATCAAAATTTTTCGAAAGTTATTTTGTTATCACTAGTCCTACTCATCTTTTTGCTTTCTGTAGTATAAAGTAAGGAAGAGTTAGGATGATGACATAATAACTTTATATTAAACTTTAGATTCATTTTCCAATTGCTGTTGCCATTGTATGTTGTAAATAAACCTATGAGTTATCGAATTCTAGTTTCGATTATTTGTATATTAAATAAAAAAGGTTAGAAGATTTCAATTTTATAGCACCACTGATTCCGAGAGTGATTCAAACATACGTAAATATTTTTTCGTGCTCGGATTCAAGATTCATTTTTCAAAAAATGTTTCGAAAATAAGTCTTTCAAAACAATAACCAACACTAATACATTTAAAATAACACAAATTTTTGGAATGTTGACGTTTCGGCCCAATTGCATTAACCATGAGGTGACTCGCTTCAGAAAATAGGTATGTTATTCATAAGTCTTTGACAAAACTATACAAAATAGAAAATCTTTCGTTTAGGGGTCACCCATGGCGCTCAATGTGTTACAGGTTGTTGTGGTGTTAAGTGTTTATTCACATTTTAAATTAATTATTCACTTTCGCTGGCTCGACATTGCGCCACTATGACAATGTTTTTCACGCATAAAAAAGCAACTGCCTTGGGTGCCATTTAACTGAACTAGTATCCTTTCGCTGTCTGTTCTTTCTTAACTATAGATACAGTAATGCGACCACTCAAGGAACTAAAGTCACAAACATACGCTATTCAGGACCATTTTTCTTTAAGATAAAGATGACCTGGAAAATATATGACTGAGCGTCATCTTAATACATTTCGTCATTCAAGACGGCTTCTCTAAAAGTGTGATAAAACAACTGACACATACATGTACGTACAACACTAGTAGGTTCGATCGACTAAACAAACAAACACAAGTAACATAATACTTTAAATGATTAATCTTCGGGGACAAACAACTACTTTTTCATTGACCTACTTTGACCCCAACTCCATGGCCTACCTTATCAATTATTTATGTGAAAGTGACTGAAATAAAACTTCCAAAGAAATTTGGAACTGTTGTATTCAAAACTGTTTTTCTTGCCAATGATAACGAGTTATTTTGATACGATATGATACGAAGTTTGAAAGAAAACTAAAAACCAACTTTTTCAAAAATAAACCAAAAAACCATGAATATTATGTACAAAATCATACCTAATCAGTAATAAGGGGTTTCGTACCCAAAAGATAAAACGGGACCCTATTACTAAGACTCCGCTGTCCGTCCATCTGTCTGTCTGTCTTTCCGTCTGTCACCAAGCTGTATCTCATGAATCGTGATAGGTAGCCAGTTGAAATTTTCTACACAAATACTAAAACCAATAAACCAATAAAACCTATTTATTTTTGCATATAGGCTTAAATTAAGCACTTTTACAGACTGACAGACAGACTACTAAACAAGAGAATAAAATAAATATTAAAGGGGCTTCCATACAACAGACAATTTTTTTTTTCGGACGGACCTGTCGCTGACGGCCCATGAAAAGGCCTCGTCAGCTACAACCGGGCAGTTTTGGCGAGCACTGAAGGCGCTCAGCCTAGGTCTGCCCCACTAGCGGTCTCCGCGACCTGTCCGAGTGTGAGGCTTGCCTTAAGCTCGTACGTGTCGGCCCCCATACTGGCGGGCGTGATCGGGTCAGTGTGAAGTGCAAAAGGCACCCTACCAAGCACCAGTGGTGGCGCCGACGCGTCCGGAACTGCCTAGGTAGGCCAGACCGCAGTCGGGCTCCTTTTTGGCGGGCCTGATCTGGGGGTGAACCGGACTCAGGCCTCAAGGGCGCCTCTGTAGACCTTGGCTTGGGCCGTCGTCCGAATTGTGGACAGGGAAGAAACGGCCAGGCACATGTCTGTGTCGGCCGAAATGAAAACAACAGACAATCTTTTTTTTTTTTGCTGTTTTTATAAATAAACAATGATACGGAACCCTTCGTGCGCGAGTCCGACTCGCACTTGGCCGGGTTTTTATGAAGCAAATGTTGTTCCTCGCAGTGTAACCGATTGCTCCGGTGGTGCCCGTCGCCGGACTGCAGTAACGCTATCAAGGTGGCGTACGTGGAGGCGGCGCCGGTCACGTGCCGCTGCGGACACACGTTCTGCTTCGCGTGCGGCGAGAACTGGCACGACCCCGTGCGATGCTGCCTGCTCAGGAAGTGGATCAAGGTATACACTAGACACGACCACACGCCACGATAGAGGGTACACGTTCTGCTTCGCGTGCGGCGAGAACTGGCACGACACCGTGTGCTGCTGTCTGCTCAGGAAGTGGATCAAGGTATACACTAGACACGACCACACAACACGATAGAGGCCACATGTTCTGCTTCGCGTGCGGCGAGAACTGGCACGACACCGTGCGCTGCTGCCTGCTCAGGAAGTGGATCAAGGTATACACTAGACACGACCACACGACACGATAGAGGCCACACGTTCTGCTTCGCGTGCGGCGAGAACTGGCACGACCCCGTGCGATGCAAACTGCTAAGGAAGTGGATCAAGGTATACACTAGCTAGACGAACACACGACACGATAGAGGGTAAACTTTTCATTTTTTTTTATAGACAGAATTAGTTCCAAAATATTCGTCAACAATGCGTAGTAAAGAAAGCTAATGTGTCCGAGTACCACATCGGTTATAAAATGACGTTACAAGATCCTATTTTATTTCCACAGAAATGCGACGACGACTCGGAAACGTCTAACTGGATAGCGGCGAACACGAAGGAGTGCCCGAAGTGCAACGTGACTATCGAAAAGGACGGCGGCTGCAACCACATGGTGTGCAAGAATCAGAACTGCAAGGCCGACTTCTGCTGGGTCTGCCTCGGGCCCTGGGAGCCCCACGGCAGCAGCTGGTACAACTGCAACAGGTTTGTGGCCTCATGCGTCCATAGAGAAAGAATGCGGCTGCAACTACATGGTGTGCAAGGACCATAACTGCAAGGTTGACTTTTACGGACTGCCTCGGATAAACCTTGTTTTCTTTTCAAATAATTATTTGAAATAAAATTTTGGATAGATCATTACGCAGACCCGATCCGACCCTCAACTTTTCCTAGGAATATGAAACCACCAATGGTATTTGGTTTTGATTGGTTGATAAGCTATAAACCCAAGACCTGCCTTTTAAGCGTTTTAGCATAATGATGATTATGATCAGGGGCGTGCTTTGATTTTTGTGCTGGGTAGGCACTAAGTAACATTATTTTTAAAAAAATGCCATCAAAATCGATCATTTGAACTGCCAAAAAATTATAAAAGTTCATAAAATTCAAATCTTTGTTTTTCGTCGTATAGAGGGGCATAAACTAAACACACACAACTAAACTAAACCGACACATGGCTTAGCGAGAAAAAAAATCCAAGTGACTAGAGGCTCCAATATTCAATCACATTTTCCGGTTAAACCATGCGTCGGAAAGTAAAAGTCACAAGTATAAAAAGCGTTTAGTTTTAGCCCCTCTATACGACGAAAAACAAAGATTTGAGTTTTAGTATGTTTTATATTTTTGATGAAAAATTTTCTGTTCCAAACGCCTTCAATATTTCATCACATTTTCTCGCTAAACTGTGTGTCGGAAAGAAAAAGTCACAAGTATAAAAAGCGTTTAGTTTATGCCCCTCTAGACGACGAAAAACAAAGATTTGAATTTTATGAAGTTTTATAATTTTATCACAATTTTTTTCTAAGTGTTTGACCACTCTTTATACTCTATCGCATTTTACGGTTAAACCATGCGTCAAAAAGAAAAAGTTACAACTATAAAAAGCATTTAATTTGAGCCCCCTTATACGTTGAAAAACAAAGATTTGAGTTTTATTATGTTTTATATTTTTGATAAAAAAATTTATAAGTTCCAAACGCCTTGCACACTTTTTGCTACACTCCAACCAAATAAAGACTTACCAGGCATTCTTGCTTTCCGAGGCAAGCAAAGAAAAATTGACTGAGTGAAGATTTATATGGAGCACCACAAGTATCCAAAAATGCATAAATTATTCATGTAATTTTGTTGATATTTATAACGCCTCAACGACATTTCGTGGTTATTACTTTTTGGCGAACTTTGAACATGTCAGTAATCTTTTATCGTAAAATGTTTGCAACGGTAAGCATTCTATACTTCAATTAATTCAATAAAGTAGTTAGTTTAGTGGCAAAAACTTAACTTGTCTCCGACGTAAACACACACAAAACTGGCGCCCCATCGGCTATTTTGTTAATTTTAACATGGTATTTACCAACTTTTAGGATTGTATTATTTGTTCACCACATTTTAATATACTTTACACTATTAGAACAATTATCTTTTGATTATTTACTAATATTTTTAAAAATCACCTCTAACTGAGGTGAGGTTATGTTACAGTCGTAAATATTATGGCCACAGAATAAACTAGGACATCTCTTTGTTTGGTCCGAATTAGGCTAAAATAAGCTTTGGCGTATTCAAACTATGAAATGTTAGTTCTATGTGAGATCGATTACGTTACGACTCAATTCGGAACTTAAATTACCCGGCTAATGAAAAAAGGCTACTAGGCTGTCACTGACTCTTTCATTTAGACGCGGTAGGCGCCGCATACTTTATGAGGATAAGTTGCGAATGTCAACTGTCAGGTTTTATTGTATGAAAGTAACGTTCTTTTTAATTTATCCGTATTACGATCAACCCAACTCTCAATTTATTAAGTATTTTGGTCGCTGTACGGAAGAGCGCTAATCGCGTGAATTTCGCGCTACGATGTAGGCGGTCTCGGCATTGCCTACTCGCGGAGCATGACGTAAAGCGCATTGTGCTTACATAGGTGTTAATATTTCGAGTTTTAATAGTAGTCGGTGTTTTCGTATATGGACTGTTTATATTTTTATGTATTATTTTTATTAGTTAAACATTCATTGTTTTATTAATATTAAGATATAATTTTTCAATGACACTTATTTTTATATATACTTAAACATCTCTGCCATTAATTTCATTTGGACGGAGTTAGGCACAGCTTAACAGCCTATATGCAAAGCACGCCCCTGATTATGATGATGATTCTCCAGACTGATTTCGGTCACAGCCTAGTAAGAAGTACTCTTTAAGTATAGTAAGAAGTAACAAAAATATCAAAAAGTAGCTGTATCTCTGCGAGCCTGAATGTGGCGAACTTACATTTGAACGTAATATGTGACATCGCGTCGCAACTTTTCGCTTTCCATCGCTCACCTAGGGCAACGGTTAAGTTATATTGTAAATGATGGTAGTATTGACCTTGAAATTCATCACACTATTGAAGAGTAATACTATCGATAGTTTATAAGTTCTTAAGATCCCTTAGAAGGGATCAATAATATCGATGCAAGTGATGTAAAATTTTTGATGTGATTAGTTTAATTAATATAATGATTTTATTAAACTGGCGATATTGTCGATTGTAGCGATACTATCGCCTAAAGATAGTTTGCTATTTTCGATACTATTGATATCTTCTGACTTCTAACTAAGATAGAAAAAGGAAACAGGGCCGTCCACGTCGAAGATGAGACGAAATCGAAATGACCCTGTTTCTTCGCTGGAAGAGAGTGGCAGTGGATAGAGCTCAGTGGAGACAGACGGAGGAGAGGCTATTTTATATATTTTATTATTTTAACTAGCGACCCGCCCCGGCTTCGCACGGGTGCAATGCTGATACCACATTAGAAACCTCAAAAATAACAGTATTTCTCCACTATTTAATGTATGTTATTATACATATAAACCTTCCTCTTCAATCACTCTATCTATTAAAAATAAACCGCATCAAAATCCGTTGCGTAGTTTTAAAGATTTAAGCATACATAGGGATTCAGGGACAGAGAAAGCGACTTTGTTTTATACTATTTAGTGATGCTGACGTGTGTATACCGCAGATACGACGAGGACGAAGCGAAGGCGGCGCGCGACGCTCAGGAGCGGTCGCGCGCGGCGCTGCAGCGCTACCTGTTCTACTGCAACCGGTACATGAACCACATGCAGTCGCTGCGCTTCGAGTCCAAGCTCTACGCCTCCGTCAAGGAGAAGATGGAGGAGATGCAGCAGCACAACATGAGCTGGATCGAGGTGAGTTACCCTTTATGTCGATGATTAGACACAATAGAATCGTGCATTTGTCATCATTAGTCATCAACCTGTTCCCAGGTTATCTGGGGTTGGCGCATTATGTTTTCTTCTTCCATGCGAAAATCGAGAGAGAGCGAGAATTTGGTCATTTGTTATCGAGTCATTCATTCCCTTCTTAGACATATCGGCCTACATACAATCCATCCATCTGTTCTTAGATCGTCCTCTACCCCTTCATATAGAATCGTGCGTTACGTGGAAATCTATAACTAAATCATTCATCATCATCAGTCTTTAAATGTCCACTAGCGGTCATAGTCCCCTACAGAACGCCAAAGCGAGCGGCTCTGGGTCCTTTGCATTCAGCCGTTACCGCAACCTTGATCGAGTCGACAGTCCACCACGTGGACCATCTTTAAATCATTAAAATCCATCCATATTCATGCTGGGCGTACGCCATGGAACACCATTGCGAGCGGTGCAGGTGCGTTTTCACCCAGTATCTTCCTGCAACCTTAACTAGGTCGTCAGCTCTCCAGATAATTGGCGTAAAGCGGTAAGCTCATGTTGCGTCTTCAAGTATGGTCATCACTCACGAAACTTTTTTCCCGAAGGACTGTCACGAAACTTTCTTCTTTGAGGCTTGTAGGAGGAGGTGCAACACCTCCGCACTTCGAAAAACCCCACCTGCACGCGGTCATTCTGCTGAATAACGAACGGGGCACATTGGGTCAAGATAGATAAATAATTAGACTTTTTATTCTGATAGTTTTGGTATTTGACGGGCCACAGCGTCAACAGAGTCATGTGATCCCTAAGACCTCTGCCCATCGTAGTAACTATGACGATAGCGCTCCATTTATCTATTACTCTCAATTTTTAATTCAATCAACAATATTTTGTGTTGCGTCACCAGGTGCAATTCCTGAAAAAGGCGGTCGACATTCTCTGCCAGTGCCGACAGACTTTGATGTATACATACGTGTTCGCGTACTACCTGCGCAAGAACAACCAGTCCGTCATCTTCGAGGACAACCAGCGCGACCTCGAGTCCGCCACCGAGACGCTCTCCGAGTACCTCGAGAGAGACATCACTAGCGAGAACCTGGCCGACATCAAGCAGAAGGTCCAGGACAAGTACAGGTGTGTGCCATCTCCTTTATTACGTCACTAGTATGCGTAACAGAGGGACATCACTAGCGAGAACCTGGCCGACATCAAACAGAAGGTCCAGGACAAATACAGGTTTGTGCCATCTCCTTTATTACGTCACTATATGCGTAACAGAGGGACATCACTAGCCGGAACCTGGCCGACATAAGCAGAAGGTCCAGGACAAGTACAGGTGTATGCCATCTCCTTTATTACGTCACTAATATGCGTAACAGAGGGACATCACTAGCGAGAACCTGGCCGACATCAAGCAGAAGGTCTAGGACGAGTACGGGTGTGTTATCTCCTTTATTATGCCCCTAGTCTGCTGCAACTGTGTTCCCCTGAGGCCAGCTCAATACGCTCTCGGAGTGCCTTTAGTTAGAGAAACATCGCCAGCGAGAACCTAGCCATCTATCTCAGGCTAGGCAACGCATTTTATAATAATGTGGCCTTTTAGCCACTTAGCCAGTGGTAATTCGCGACGACCTCCGTAGCCGAAAGGCGAGCACGCGCCGGACTGTATTGGCGTCGCCATCTCTGAGGTTCCGGGTTCGATCCCCGGTCGGGTCAATGTAGAAAACGAACTTTTCTATATTGTTTCGGGTCTGGGAGTTGTGGTACCGTCGTTGTTTCTGATTTCTATTACACAGGTGCTAAAGTAGCTAAAGCTACTTACCTTAGGATCAGAGCAATGTATGTGATGTTTTTCATTTATTTATTATTATTTATAATTTAATTCACATACAGAATCTGCAGCATAACAAGGTCTTTTCGCGCGTTCATTCCGCCCACTAAGGCTAGCATATCAAATGCATTGCTATTTTTGTTGCAGATACTGCGACAGCCGGCGCAAGGTGCTATTGGAGCATGTGCACGAGGGCTACGAGAAGGACTGCTGGGACTACACAGAGTAATCGCCTCTGTCTACTACACCACACACACACCACCACACCACACCCACACTCGCATACACATCACGCGCACGATTAATACCCGAGTATACGTCGATGACATGATAGTGTTTTGTAACTAAGTCTCTGAATAACAGATGGTTCAAGTTGCGAATACACTTGTGTTTTGATTTTGACCGTAGTCAAAATTCGTCGTGACGATTAGGTTTAACGTTCGACGGGTATGTTTCGCAATTAAAATATAATTATTCTGATGCACCGCAATATTGTCCCTTGGAATGACTATTAAACCGTTGCGGTATGATCCTGATCCTCCCATTCTCATTACGTATGAATAATAATTTGCAAACGGATTCAATACACTTCAAAAATAATATGTGCAGGTATTGTAAAGTGTAAGATCTCATAATATTTTTTTCGAAAATAAATATTGTTTATATTAACACATTTAAATACTCTATCAATTAAATAATTTTCGTTTATGTTAAAGGAATAACTTACTTAATGATTTTTATTTACATGACTTTATAGTGTACAGCTAATGAAATGTCATTAGTTTTTGATGTGTCATCACATCAGTAATATCTATTTTATGATAGTATATCACTGATGTGTATTCCTGTTCTGTGAAAGTACACGTAGCTCTTTATCGATTTATATCTTGATACCGTTTGTTGTTTCAAAGCCGTGAATTATGACGCAAGCTAATTTGTATGTGGGGTACATAAATATATATATATCTCTCTCTTCCTTTCATTTTATTTAACCATTCATTTAAAACAACTTCTCCCGTGTAAAACTATTTTTAAATTAGGTAGATCAAACTGTTCTTTGTTGTTGCCATTTTTGTTTATTCATATTTTTTGTTTTTAACGTTTTTTCATTTACAGAACAGGAATTTTATTTATCATGTCGTCATCCGGGGCTGTTAACAAAATAAAAAAGTAGTTGCGTAATAAATCAATTTATTATGGATTCTTTGATAAATATTTTAATCTAATAACCAATATCTTATAAATCCTTCAGTCCAAGTTTAAATGCACTGTGGGGCTTTTAAATACATTTGTTATTTTAACAACATAAAAACGATAAATAATTCTGCACATGTATACCTTACTTACTGCCGAGACACCCTCACGTGACACAAGATAGGGTTCACACACCTATCGATTCGGTTTTGGATCGGCATTGCCTCGCTTCTTCTCTCTCTCCCTCCCACACCAGTGCCCTATCGCCGCGGTTGAGCTAGAAAGAGATGGAGATAGCTAGACTGTCAATCTGACTTTTGAGTTGATACGTGTGAACGCCTTTATTCAGATCTCCCACTACACAACAGTGTTAGTTAGATAGAGCCCACATTATTTTTCGACTGTAACGTTTAGACTTAGTTTTAATTATTTGATGATTTTGATACTTTAATGTTAATGTAGCCTCTTGTAAATCGCTTAGTGTAGTTGAACATTTTGAACCTCTTGATGAAGCTTGTTTGAATCTTCGTATTACTATGACCTCATTTCATTGTAATGTATAAACTGTGGTGTAATTAAGTTCGCATTGTATTTGCTTATCTATATTTTTTCTTTAAAACGAATCTTTCGAGTCAAATAGTGGCACAACATAATTAAATATCGATTAAGAAGAAGCAAGAAAATATTTTTACCAAAAATCCTATTTTTGTTATTAGAGTACTGTTTATCGATATAAAGATTAATTAAGCTGTTAGTTCAGGATATAGTGTGTTTTTATTCTGTGATCGACTTATAATTTAATGCCTCGAAGGCTTTCTCGGTGTTGGTAGAACTAAATTGTCATTGATCAGTCTAGCGGCCGGCACGACACGCTGCTTTTGTGTTAATATAAAACTATAAAATGTAATTTAAAATTCTCAATAAAAGTTAATGACTGGTATTGTAAAGTTGTATTTACTAACTAAGAGTTAGAGTTGAATTTAAATCATAGGATAGTGATATGTGGCTAGTACGTGACGTCCCGCGCAGCTGAATGCGGCTCTGACGAGATTTTTGATGCCGGTTCGTACAGATAACTATTATAAAGGCCTTTCGAATCACAAAACTCCGCTTATTGTATCATAATTCTCGCGCTACATATCTCTGTCTCTAATAATTATCTAATAATAATTGTAATGATACGGATCGTGCATAAGTCGGTTGCACTGCCAGTAATGTTCTAAAGTAACGCTTGCTGTATGAGCGGCCACATAGTGGGCGCGGTACGAGTGCGGGCCCTCGCAGGCCGTCGGTACACACACATTGTACATATAGATGCTGTATAGATATTTATATGATAACGTGTAATTCACAATACTTGTGTTTTGACGAGCATCTTGTATGTGTGCCTATGCTGAGGACACAGTTGTCTTAAAACTAAGACGGAAATAAAAATAGTAACATCGAGAAGAAGTGTGTTATTTATATTGCTTAAGCTCCTTCCGAAACATCCCGATCCTAAATCCTCTGAATTTATGATTTTAAAAAATGTTATATCAATATGGTCTGCCTATTTTTTGACTCTTAACACAAGAAGTCATAATACAGAATGTAGGTACCTACTAAATAAAATTTTCCGAAAAATGTTTGTACCCAGTGTTTAAATAACACAAAATAGCTCTGTATTTTACATGTCATTCATTCTTCTTCATTTAAGAAGGTAGGTTCCAAAAATACCAACTTTATGATTAGGGTTCTTTTAGATTAGCGTTTTTACTGCGCCTTATAATCTCGTTTGAAATACAAACTTACACGTGTTCTACGTTTCGCGCTTAAATAAAACTAAATTCGTCGGTAGCACATCTAATAGTGACGCTTGTCATAAAAACGAGCACGCACCGAAAAAACGTTAACTCGAAAGAGCCCTAAGTACGGACAACAGCTCGTCGATCGTGTACGTTCGCGCAGCAAAAAGTATCGCCTTTTCAAGGATTGGATGATGCAGATAATTAGTGCCCTATATCGTGTAAATGTGCACGAAATTTTATATTTGTGCCTCCAACAGCTTCAGATTAATTAAAGAAAAACGGATTCTGCTGCACGAACGTTCGCCCAGCAAAATTTTTTTTAATTGATGGGCCTAGCTGTATATTAAATATGCAAAAAGATAGCTTATATACGATCATAAATGTGCCGTAAAAGCCAGATTTGTGCCTCTCAAGATACCAGAGTTATTTAGTTTTTTGCTGGGCGAACGTTTTGGTGATTGCTGTATATCGGAAACGGTTGAACGCACATTCATGATTTTTTGTATACAGATTCGGTACATTTGTGCCTATTTGTGCCGGAATTTTCATTAACATGACTAGCATGGTTCAGATGCAATTCTTTTATTTCCTAAAAAACGGAAAAATGCTCTGGCTCCGGAACGAACAAGACCAAGGACTTCGCGTTAGTGCCGACTGGTAGCCATTGTATATTTACATGATCCTGTAAAGTTTCGCGGGCCTACTACATATCATTTCCGATTTCTTAACGATTTTGTCTTTTTTTTGAGGTTATCTTGAGTGAAATTACTTAGAATACGAAAACACTAGTTTCCTGTGAGCTGGCTTATTACATGCTTCTACAATAATATGAGCGCTGTTTTAAGAATACGTATGCAAAAAATCATGTATGTATACCCATTACTTTAGACAATAACGATAAAAAACCATTCGAAATATTTTTGGTAGATTATCCGACCAAATTGTAGCGAACATTAAAAAGCGGCCGCACGATACATCAAACTATCCTTCCGCACTTGATGTTGTAACGAAAAAATAGTACAGATGCGTACATAATCATTAAGTTGGAAAATAGTTTATATTAGGGACATGAAATAAAATGTGAATTGTTTTTTTTTGTACATAATAATACACTATAATTTGTAATTTATTATTAAAAATAAATTGTCGACCTTTTGAGATTATAATGAATGATTTTGCACCATAAATCTCTCTACCTAACTACATAGCTTGATAGCTGATTAAGCTTGATAGCTTGATGTGCCATTGACAGTATATTTGTTTTTTTTAGTTGGTAAGTCAAGCAATTTGGATACAAGGAGATAACAAAACAATATTGGTAATTTTTATATTGATTTATTTTTTGTATATAATAATAAACAATGAATAATGGTTAGGTGCTATTTGTACATACCTTTTAGATGATTAAAACGTGTACAATAAAATTAACATTACAAATAAATAAAAAAGGCAAATTTAACTTAATTCCTAAACACAACAAAAAGTGTTCTAAATATTACATAACAATAAAATGGATAATATTGATGGACAAGAAATTTTGTACTTCGTTATCGCTTCAAACAGCTTAATCAGCTATCAAGCTACGTAGGTATAAATAAATGGTAATTTTTGACGAACTGCGTAGCCGAGAGTCGAGCACGCCGAACTAATATGGTGTCGCCATCTCTGAGGTTCCGGGTTCGATCCCCGGTCGGGTCAATGTAGGAAACGAACTTTTCTATATTGTCTCGGGTCTGAGTGTTGTGGTAACGTCTTTGTTTCTTTTTCTATAACACAAGTGCTTTAGCTACTTACCATAGGATCAGAGCAATGATTGTGATGTTGTCCAATATTTATTTATTTTTTATTATTATTTATTTCATTCATTCATTATATAATTTATTTTAAATAATAAATTACAAATTATAGTGTATTATTTGGTACAAAAAAACAATTCACATTTTATTTCATGTCCCAAATACCTATAAACTATTTTCCAACTTAACAATTCTGTACGCAACTGTACTATTTAAATTTCATTACAACACCATCAAGCGAGGAAGGATAGTTTGAAGTATCGTGCGGCCGCTTTTTAATGTTCACTACAATTTGGTCGGATAATCTACCAAAAATATTTCGAATGGTTTTTATCGTTATTGTCTAAAGTAATGGGTATACATACATGATTTTTTGCATACGTATTCTTAAAACAGCGCTCATATTATTGTAGAAGCATGTAATGAGCCAGCTCACAGGAAACTAGTGTTTTCGTATTCTAAGTAATTTCACTCAAGATAACCTCAAAAAAAAGACAAAATCGTTAAGAAATCGGAAATGATATGTAGTAGGCCCGCGAAACTTTACAGGATCATGTAAATATACAATGGCTACCAGTCGGCACTAACGCAAAGTCCTTGGTCTTGTTCGTTCGGGAGCCAGAGCATTTTTCCGTTTTTTAGGAAATAAAAGAATTGCATCTGAACCATGCTAGTCATGTTAATGAAAATTCTGGCACAAATAGGCACAAATGTACCGAATCTGTATACAAAAAATCATGAATGTGCGTTTAACCGTTTCCGATATACAGCAATCACCAAAACGTTCGCCCAGCAAAAAACTAAATAACTCTGATATCTTAAGAGGCACAAATCTGGCTTTCACGGCACATTTATGATCGTATATAAGCTATCTTTTTGCATATTTAATATACAGCTAGGCCCATCAATTAAAAAAAATTTTGCTGGGCGAACGTTCGTGCAGCAGAATCCGTTTTTCTTAAATTAATCTGAAGCTGTTGGAGGCACAAATATAAAATTTCGGGCACATTTACACGATATAGGGCACTAATTATCTGCATCATCCAATCCTTGAAAAGGCGATACTTTTTGCTGCGCGAACATACACCGTCGATCTACCACAAAATGTCAAATTTTCTCATTTCAAAATGATCTCTATATGTCAGGCTTAAAGTTAAAAATCTATTGGAGAATTTTTGACTTTTTGGGTAGATCGACGTGCTGTTGACTGTACATCATTAATTTAATACACGCATTCGTATGAATAACGTTGCTATTATTGTCGCAGGGATGCACTGGCGCCTTCTCCCACGAGACCTAGTAAAGCCTAGTAAATTGGTAAGTGTGTTCAGTACTATTTACGAGTTATATGCAGATAAAAAATGTACTGTACAACAGGACCAAAACAACTGTAAAATTCTTGCTTACACTTTTGCGTCTATGCTCCCGCTTCCCCCATTCGCGCGTACTTAGTACTTACCCTTGGCAAATGTTTTCCCGTTTTTTTACGAATAATACGTTTTTAGGGTTCCGTAGCCCTGACAAGGAACCTTTATAGTTTCGTCATGTCCGTCCGAGGTTTCGCTTGGAGGTTTCTGTTGACCCAAGAGAGCTTCAATTTTGTGGAGTTATGTATATCAATCACGCCGATAAAGTGGTAAAATAAAATTTTGAAATATTTTTTTTTAGGATAGCTCCCATACATGTAACGTGGGGGTGATTTTTTATTCATCGTCTACCCCATCGTGTGGGGTATCGTTAAATAGGCCCTTTAAAATGACTCAGGGGTTGCTAAGAATATTTTTTGATTTAGGGATCCGTTTACGAAATAATCAACTTTAAAAGCTAAACTATTGGCTTGAAAAATCTGAAAAAAAATCATGATTATAGTGCTTTTCACGAACTGTTAAGGAAAATCATAACGGTTAAGGTAGATCAGTTAGTTTAAGAGTAATAGTCGTTCATAAATTCCTTAGAAGAAAACATTAAAAGTGACTTATATTGTGGTAACGACGAGAAACTACGGAACCCTATACTGCGCGTGGCACGACACTCACTTGGCCAGTTTTTTTGCCATTTCGGTGTTGGACCCATAGACACAATTGCTGCATTCGGGCAATAGAATATCTCTCTTGAGGAAAGTAACTAATACCTAAATTAGCCGTTTTGAACAGGTTCTCAAAAAACACGGATGCGTGTAGTCCGAGCCTAAGCATATATTGAACAAACAACAAACTTGTTTGTGGCCAATGTTTAAAATATAACAAAACAATAAACTATAAAATAGGCCAGGTTAAGGTTTAAAAAACAACTTGTCGCAGTAATAAATCGATTTGTAGTACGTATAATTCTTTCTCTATGAAAGCACATGAGTAAAGAAACGGAACAGAGACAAAGCTTCTAAAGAGCTAGCAAAATTTATACCTATTTTGGTAGGGTTGGCACAATTGAATAAATTTAAAATATAAATGTTCTTTTTTTTTCACATTTTTTATTAAAATAGGTTATTTTTTTACAAATAACATACTCTAAATATTTTTTTTATTACTTTTGGTTTTTAATAATTTCTTGTGTCTTTTAATCGAATGATAAATTCTAAATCTAATATAAAGTTTTTTCAAATAATCCAATGGGAAATAATCACATGGCATATGAAATGTACAATCTTGCAAACGTGCTAATATGTCATTACCAATATTAACAATTTGTACATGAAGATCAAAATATTCGCAAAATTTTTGCTCAAGCAATTCAACAATTGCAATAAAATTGTCAGGAGGTATTATCACACACAGTACAATGTACAACCATATTTACAACAATTTTTAAATACTAAAACAAAAATATTACTACGTATAATGTGAGAAACTCGATAACAAAACAAAACACGCACGACATTCGAGCGTCGTGTCACGCCTGCAAGCCCTGAGATTGACCACTGGCTGATCTAGTTTGAAGCGGTTTCGGCTCATACGTGACAAGCGGCCAGTGGTCACGCACACACGCGCGTTGCACTTGTAGTGATGTACCTATCACAGCGCATTTGTATGTAGCTTTGTCTCTGTTCCGTTTCTTTACTCATGTGATGAAAATACCTATTAATTTTAGGACTTTATAAACCGAATCCGTCAAACATTTGTCACGGAAATACTTCACGTCAATTTCTGACTACGGATAGCTAGATTGTAGTTTATGTACCAGTGATTTAGATACTCGAGTAAAGTTAATGTTTCTGTCTAATGCTGGGGCTTCACCTGCGTTTAATGCCATTAATAAGTACGATATTTATATGAAATTGCGTACTTATTAATGGCATTAAACGCAGGTGAAGCCCCAGCGATAGAAGTAGGTACTTCTGTCATAAAAGTACGTTAGTAGGCGAGACCAAGGATATTCTACTCTGTCAAGAAAGTACTGGGAAAAGATTAATAATACACAAAATGTTAGTTATTCATCCAAATTTATTTTATCACCTTCAAAGTATGCTCCTTCAGAAGCGACACACTTACGCCAACTAATAATCCAAATCATCAAAACTTTTTTTAAACGCTTTTTCCGGAATCGAGTTCAGTTCATTCAGTTCCTTTACCGAATGAAACCAGGTGCCACGAAGTGGTAATTTGAGTTTAGGAAAAAGAAAGAAGTCGGCTGGAGCCATATCTGGTGAATAAGGTGGCTGCTCGATGGTATTTGTTGAGTTTTTGGTCAAAAATTCGTTTACAATGATGGCCTTCTGGGAAGGCGCATTATCGTGGTGCAAAATCCAAGAATTTTCATTCCACTAATCTGGCCTTTTTCGTCTAATTTGCTCTCTTAAACGCCGCATAACGCTTAAATAATATTTTTTTATCGTTCCTTTTATCGTTTGACCTTCTGGTAAGAATTCTGAGTGCACAACACCGCAACAGTCAAAGAAAACAGTCAACATGACTTTGATTTTCGATCGAGTTTGGCGCGGTTTCTTCAGTTTCGGTTCAGTTGGAAGGCGCCACTCCGAAGCTTGTTGACTTGTTTGCATGTCAAACTCGTAAACCCACGTCTCGTCACCAGTAACAATGCGTTTCATGAATGTTGGGTCGGAATTGACTCGTTCTAGCATGTCTTCAGCGACTCTTTTGCGATTGAGTTTTTGGAGAAAATTCAGGTCTTTTGGGACTAGCCGAGCGGAAACATGTTTCATACCCAATTGATTATTTAAAATGGTACGATTCGACTCGTGTGACACAGAAAGTTCGACGGCTAGCTCTCTCAAACTTGAATGAGGATTTTTAGTCACTATTTCCTTCATTTTTGCGATGTTAAGTTCAGTAGCAGACGTTGATGGCCTATTAGAGCGAGGCAAATCTTCCATCACATCTCGACCACTTTTGCACGATTTGTACCACTCATAAACACGTGTTTTTGATAAAGTCGATTCACCGTAAGCCTTCTGTAACATTTTCAGAGACTCCGAACACGAAATCCCATTGGCGATGCATAATTTAAGGCAAACTATTTGTTCGATGTTTTTGTCCATTATGAAATTCTCAATTCACACTAGATATGGTATAACTAAAAACAATACTGTATTTAATCTAATTATCAGATGCAACTCAAACTCCGCGCCAAAATGGAAAACAGTTGTGCCAATCTAACAACAACAAAAAAAAATAATTTTGAATTTGGAACCATAAACAAATCATCAATTCCCGAAACTTTTTTGACAGAATGTAAGTATGTAGTTAAAGAGAAGTCCTGATCCTATAATCCTGATAGTGATAAAATCGAGCCGCGAGGTAATTTATCGGCAATACTGGCAATGCTTGTTGACTCAAAAAAACATGTCTTACTTTCGTAGAAGTAGTTTTCTAATTTAATTTTAAATACTGAATCGTCTTTTCATAGATTTCGGATTGCCTGCGCGCTGCCATGGGACGCGATAGGCTGATATCGAAGAAAATAAAGTCCAAAATAACCAGTTCGGGGGCCTCCACCTCTTTTATGTACACACTTCTACGCATTTAAAGAAGTATCTAGTCTATACTTTAACTATACAATGTAATTTTTAAGAAACTATGAAATAATTGTACATTCATTTTATTTCTTACAGGCTTCAACAAACTTATCGGGTTATTATTAAATATCTAAATCAAACAAGTGTCTAAAGACTATTATGAGCTTTTATTGAAATTAGTTAAGGCATACATAATATAATATCCCATCAGCACTTCAAAATAATGTAATTTATAAAAATGTATAGGAAAAGTTTTTTTACTACAAATAAAAACCTAAATAAAAATAGACAATGATGTTTTTTTATTCTGCCTCAGTCGCGTTTCGTTTCATTTAGTCAACATTAAAGATTTAGCATTCAAATGCAGGAAAGAACCGATGGCGCCGATAGAATAGTTTTTTTCCCTATATATATTTCCCTATATACGACTTGTCGCACTGAAATACATGTCAATTGTGATGGATTTATACGAGGTTTTGATTGTGTATATTTACATATATTTAATTATTAAAAATTAAGAAGTAATACTCGGTAGCACGCAAACGCATAAAATGCGTTAATTGCTCTATTATCGCAATCCACTGACAGAATGTGAAACAAGTGCGATTCGACCGCATCATTTGCGCCGATTCTGATGACGTCATCCGAATTCGTCTAAGCTTTCTTGGGTTCTTCTATATTTGGACGATTCGACTTGGGCAGGTGTGCAAGGTATGAAACCTTGCACACCTGCCCAAGTCGAATCGTCGTGATTTAATATAGATTTCATGTAGATTTCTAAAATATGTTTAGTTCGGTACGTTCGGCTCTTATAAGTGTGCGACTCACTCTTCAAACACCTATTTTAGGAATTGGAATATTAACATTTTCTATAATTTTCCTGATGTAAACCGACCAGTACAGAACAAACGAAGTACAATAAAAAATATTTTTAGGTAGATATTTATTTGCGACGAATTTAGACCATTACGGCCTTACTACAAAAAGATAGACTAGGTTTAAACGCTTGTCTAAAGATTAGTGAACCAATTAAAAATGATTGTTAATAATATGTCTCGAATGTCTGATGTGTCAACATTTCAAATTGGTTGACTAATCTTTAGACAAGTGTTTAACCCCAGTCTATCTTTTATGTAGTATGGCCATAAATGATTAGGTAATAAAACATAACAAAAATACACCTTGAATGTTTGTAACGCATCACTTGTGATCGGCCGGACTGAGTTGGCATTTAATTACCAAATGTTTCTGATCTGAAAAACTAAAGGTAATTTTTTTATGGGATTTTTTGCTACTTATTTTCGATAACATCTGTCGGGTCGGGTCAGCTAGATAAATCAATAAAAATCAAGTTTTAAAGCAGTCAAGTTCTATATTTTATCGTTTACTTAATTTATTTTGTACAAACTTCAACAATATATATAATAAATAGTCAATTAATTAAACCTCTATCACTCGCAAACTGAACTCACTTTTTTGTCATAAGTATAGTTAAATAATTAATAAACAATACAATGATATCATAACTTATTGTCTAAACTTAATTAAACACAACTTCTTTGTGCAAATACGCCTAATAGTAGGTAAAACTTTTGGTTTGACCAACAAATGTTAAAATGTTACCACCTTCTGTCATAGTTAATGAAACGATTCAAGCTCACAGTAACTGACCGAATTTTATTTATAACAACATCCACATTTAAATTTTGTACTCCTTAGTATTTAAATTTGCATAACTCGAATATTATTTATTATACGTTTATGTAACATTTGATTCACTTTATAAAATATATCTGCATAATATTATCTCTTAGTTTATTGACTTAGAGCTAATTTTAATAATTTGCTTTGGACTGTCGTGGTGTTTCATTTTTAAATGCACGATTAAGTTTGCTCTCCTATTAAGTGGCTGGGTGGAACCTCAGCAAGATGGTGTTCTACAGTCGTTAAATATTGCAATGGTCCGTCCGTGAGCTCAAACCGTTCCACGGGGCTTCGATCACGACAACGGAAACAACGTGAACACAAGGAACAAAGGAACAGTGACGTCACGCGGCGTACTGGGGCGCGGGGAGTGCGCAAGCGACGGGGAAGCTCTCTTGCTCACGCCCCGCACATTACTTTATAAAATTATCTACATAATCATTATCTGTAACCATAATTATTGCAAAATATGTGCAAAACGGTAAGCGTCTCATTTAGTTTAGATACACCGACTCTTTAAACTTTGCAACACTTAGATTGTCTTGCTCTTCTGATTTTTCACATTTTACTTGAAACAAATTAAAAACAACCGACACACAAGTATTCGGTGACATGTTCCATACAATAAAAAGCGAAACTTTTCGTCGACCACACGTTACCTTATTGCTTCAAGCTTATTATGTATCGCTGCGTTACTCGCTGATATCAATAGGTAGTAGACATGATAAATTATGTGTTGCGACGTGCGTTTTGGGATCTACCCGGCGGTAAGCTCTCATTATTTACAGAGTAGTAGAAAATTGACCACTTCCAAAGTTAGATTACAAAATTTAATGAATTTGTTGTGCTAGAAAAAGACAGACAATGTCGACACGAAACTCGAGCGCAAGGAGGCGCGAGCCCGCGCGCTGCCTCGCCGGCAGAGATGATTCCGAAACTAAACTCTTCGTAATATCTACCTTACTCGGTAAGGGACGTTCGATCACTTAGGTATATAAATAATCTTATTGCTAAATACGGTGATCTCTCATGTAGCCGAATCGGTTGCACGACGTGAAAGATAGCAAATGTTACGTTACAATGTAATCTGCAAGAGCAATATTTTTCGAAGCAGTACCAGCCCGCTCGCAATTCTTAGATTTTAAAATGTTTATCGCGTAACGCCTACAGAGGATCGATACGTCAGTCTTCTAAATTTAAAATATCAGTTCTTATGGATTATCAATTCGTCGACGTAGAGCCCTGGCGTAATACGTAGTGACGTCTCAACGATGCGCCCTGTCACAAAGTACCACATCTACGCAGCTAACAGCTATGAACTACGACTGTAGCTACGAAATAGCGCGCTACGGTTTATCGAACTGGTGAGACCGTAGCACGTGCTACGCGTTCGCGACTGCACGTCTTGTTGTGGTCGGTGATGAAAAACAGACAGATATGCTGAAGTAGTGATCCTCCGTTGCGGGGGCGACAGGGCGAGAGGCGCCCCCGGCCGGGGACGCCGGGGGCGCCTCAGCCGGCAGCTAATGTAATTCAGGGGAAGGAAAATTACATTAACTAGGTACATGGAAAGTGCGCGTTACATAAAATGGCTCGATTCCTATGATGCATACTGATTAGGACGGAAGTGAATTCTGGTACCGATTTCACAGCTGATTTGTTAAGCTTACTTAGCTAACTTTGCAAAAATTTCTCTAAACTCTCTTAACTCCGAGGAGACCAACTGCAAGCCGACCTCGCTAGAAGACGACTTGGCGTCGTCGCGGTACACTGAGAGACTTAAAAATCGGAACTATTAAAAACTATACGGACAAAATTGATATGAATCGGCGTAGCCATTGCTTTTCTAAGCATTTATTAGATACGATTACACTAACGTCCGAATGCGATGGACGAGTCGAAGTCGTTACATGTCTTAATGATGGAACAAAAACAGAATCCCAAACGACGAGTGCATCGACATCGATCTGCTCGCTGTGGCCTCGCGCGAGGCGCGGCGCCGCCGCAAGCAACTGAACAAGCGAAGTCACTGCGCCCGCCGCGGCCGGACAGACACCACTCGCCCCGCCTGCTGCGCCCTCACGCGCAGCTGACTGCCACTTATTATATATCCAAATATTTTTACATATCTTCTAATATTTATTGGCTAAAGGCGATTGGTTTCTTTCTCCGGCTCGCTCTTATCTCTCTAGTTACAATGTTGTTGCTCGACACCATTTCGGGGAAGGAAAATGATATCTCACAAACGGCAATTAAACAACTTTCACAGTCATAAAAAAGTTCAGATTTAGAATTTACAGAATAGACAGTGATATTCGTCGAATACAAAAATAAGCCTTTACAGCTTCCTCAATTTAATCGATACCTTACATTAAATCACTAGTGACGAAAATAAAAAAAACGGCACGCTCGCGTCGAGAACCCGCCCGGCGGACTTCCCCGCCGGGACGGATCTGCGCGATAATACGAATCGGAACCGGAACAAGTTGAACGCGCGAACGTCGGTCGCAAAACAAACGGTCTCAAAAGCTCGGCCACGCGAATAAAACACTCCGGTCGTCATCTCGAACGTCTCCGAACGCGAAGGAACAACGTCCACGAAAAAAAACGGCGCGAACGCGCAGCAGGTCGCGCCGGCGCGCGTCGCGTCGCTGGCCCGCGGCCCGCCGACACACTACTTATATACAATGCGAAACGTCTAGCGTAAAAAATAATTAAGTGCGCTTGGGTGGGCTCAGGAGCTCGGGCAGCGGTGCGGGCAGCGGCAGCGGCGCGTCGTCGACCAGCGCGGGCAGCAGCGCGAGCGCCAGCGCGGGTCAGACGGGCGCGGGCGGCGGCGCGGGGTCCGGCGGGCGCGCCGCCGCCGCCGCCGCCGCCTGCAGCACCACGCGGTGCCCGTTGGGCGTCACGGCGTCCAGCAGCACGGCCGTGGCCGCGCCCGAGCCCGCGCCCGCGCCCGTCTCGCCCTCGCCCGCGCTCGAGCCGCCCTCGCCCTCGCCCTCGCCGTGCACCCGCCGGTGCCGCCGCCACGCGTGCTGGATCAGGCGCGCGCAGTACTCCTCCCGCTGCCGCCACAGCGTCGACGAGACCGGCTCGTAGCCGACCTCGTCCGGCCGCCCGACCTCGAGGTCGCCGGGATCCTCGATCGGGTTGCCTTTCCGCGCGAAGAAGTCTTTCGTGAGCGCGTCCAGAATGTCCACGCAGAACATCATGTCGTTGCGGCATATCGGAATGTCCATCGATATGATCTTGTACTTGTTCGGCTTGTGGATCTGCAAGGGCGGCTCCAGCACGTCGAGGAAGTCCGATAGCTGTTCGTAGCGAATGTACTGCGTTCCGTCCGGATCGAACCGTTGCCAGATTTCGTAGTACATGTCGTAGTCGTCATCCGTGAGACCTTCCTGCACGTCTTCTGTCGCCTGTAAATTGGAAAGGTTAGTGTAAATACAAATATACAGATTACTTTGATTATTATTAATTCCGTCATTAAAAGTTTTTGCTGGTCCATCTTTGTAGATGAACATAACTAGTAAACAAAGCTAATTAATTAGTATCGATTAATGAGTACAAAAGTAGTTACCTGCGAGTAGTTCTCGAGAATGACAGCGATGTACATGTTGATGACGATGAGGAAGGAGATGACGAGGTAGGAGAGCAGGTAGGTGATACCGATGGTGGCGGAGCCGCAGTTGCCGGGGTAGCCGCGCTCGTTGTCCGGCAGATCGCACTCCTCCTCGTTGATGATGCCGTCCAGCACGCCGTCCCAGCCGGCGGAGGTTGACATCTGCATATTACAACATTAGTTTGTTCATCATCATCATCATCATCACCAGCCTATATCAGTCCACTGCTGGACACAGGCCTCTCCAAAGGGAGGATTTTGCCATAATCGCCACGCTTGGCAGGCGGGTTGGCGATCGCAGTTTGGCCAATGGTGGAAAGGAGACGCTGCTGCCCGTCTTCTTGTGGCGGTTCTCCTGTAGTCGCCTCTTACGACACCTATAGGAAGAGAAGGGGTGGTGCTATTCTTTTTTTTAACGTGCCGGCACCACACGACACATTACGACGATTAGTTTGTTACATTTTAAGTATTGTTATATTAATATGACTGCATAATAAAAAAAAGTAGTTGTCAATTACTATAATCGTTTCAGGATTAAAAATATTGATAGAAAGGACAAATTATTTAATTTAGATGATAAGCGTTTGTTTGCTGTCGCGCGTTTACAATTCACACATCCTATTATTTTATAAATAGTAGTTCACGTGTAACACACTTTTTATGGATGCTGATTCTAGCGCATGGTAAACGGTTGGTATCAGTTAAAACTTTAATGAAAGTAGTTCATCGTGAATTCCTTGTTGACCTGGAAATTCATGTGTTTGTTGATGACTATTGCTTTAGCAGCACTACAGCTCCATTGCCTAATTCTTTAGGTATTAGGTAAGTACTATTTATGCCCAAGTATTTTACTTCTAATTATCTTAGCAGCATTATAATTAAGGTCATACTTACTTGAAATAGCAGGATCATACTCTGTACGAAAGTCTTGAAGTTGTACACATCGTCGAGACCGCCCTTGTTTTTGACGTGCATGAAGAATGACATGCCGAAGATAGCGAAGATGAACATGACGAGGAACAGGAGAAGACAGATGTTGAACAGAGCTGGCAGTGACATGGCTAGCGCGAACAACAGGGTTCTGATACCCTTCGCACCTTTTACTAATCGGAGTACTCGACCCACTTTTGCTACTCTTACTACTCTCAATAACGTTGGTGATACAAAATATTTTTCTATTATATCACTCAGCACCAAACCTGAAAACGAGATAATTCATTAGAATATGTCTTATGACGTTATGTTGTTATTGTGTCTAGAAATTATACTCACTAAGAATAGAGAACATTACAACGACGAAATCGAATAGATTCCATGGCTCAACAAAATAATGGTATCGTAAGGCGAATATTTTCAGTAGGCACTCTGAACTAAATATCACGATGAATATCATATTAAGATAGTCGAGTACGTTACTAAAGGTATCCGACTGCTGATAATGGTCTAACGTCATGGTTAACATGTTAAAACCAATGAACAACATGATGATCATGTCGAACTTCTTATCCGTAACTATTTCGAACACGATTGCTTGTGGACGCCACTGAAATACAATAATACTGTTAACCTTTTGCTACAATAGTTTTATTAACAGACATTTATATTCATTAAGAGAATACCTACCTTTGGCCTTGGAATGGCCTTCAGTGGCTTTTTAGAACCCATTTTCTTCATGGCATTGTAATATTTCTTCTGATCCTCAGTCATGAACATCTCTAAACTACCGCCTGCTTTCTTCTTTTGTTCGTTGAAATTATCAATGATCACACCGATGAATAGATTGAGAGTGAAGAATGAGCCGAAGATGATGAAAAATACAAAGTACAAGTACATGTATATGTTCGTCTCTCGGATCGGTTGACGTCCCACCTGAAAGAAGCAAAATTTAATTGTAAGAAATTAGATATTTTTTCACATACTTGGTCCAGCAAAGGTGGAAGTGACAAGATTACCTCTCTTGAATCGATAGCATCGTTCATAATTTGAATCCAGCCTTTGAATGTGGCTACTTGGAAGAGACACAGGTAGGCTTTGCCGACATGGTCGAAGTTCATAGGCGAGTTTTCCCAGGTGTAGTTTTCCAATATACAGGCATTACGATCCGGTATAATTTCGTGGCTCAAAGTTGTATGGTTCAAGTCAACACACTGAAAAAAGAAATATAAATTTAGTTTTCATAAATTTTATGCACTACATAAGAGGAGTATAATAGTGATAAATCGTATAACGTCCTAAATCGTATAACCTTGAAATATTTCCCAGCAAACAGCTGCACACCCATGATAGCGAAGATGAGCCAGAAGATAAGACACACGAGCAGCACGTTGAAGATGGAGGGTATCGCCTGCACCAGCGCGTTCACCACCACCTAACATACCAAGTACATACTTATTTATTATTAACAAACTTAAAACAATAACACAGATAGTAACTTTTCACCTATTCATGATGGTTAAAAGCATTTCTCTTGATTGTGCTTAATAAATTACAATTATTGAACTTTTAAATTTGTGATTCTACAAATGATTAGTCAACAGAAGGTTAAATTATAAATATCGCTTACAAATAAAACATGAAGCATGCACAAAGATACATCGAGCAACATTGAAAAAATAACAACATATAACAAAGATGCTCTAAAATTTAAACTTACCATTTCGATATAAGATCATCCAATAAGTCAATCAATACTAACGCATGCGATCCAGAACAACTTACGATGAAGACAAGAAGATAAATCTAAAGTGCAGAATCTAAAATAAGGTACCAAAGAAAACTAAGTAAATCTAAACTAACAAGTAATGAAAGTTGAAGAGAAAAAGTACCAAAACATGACAATGAACATCTGTTCCGACGTGAACCCAAATTAACCCATGTCTAGTAAATAGAGGATGTACGATCTGTGATGATACTAAGCCATTCAGGGGTGCTGCCGTCGATTTCAAAATGATTATTGACTAAATTAATCGATTGGTGACTACTGCGAATGATTAACAGTTATGTAACTTCATCGAAATAGTATGAATACATCTAAACAAAGAAGTTTAAGTGGCTAATAGAGAGAATCCTCAAAATCTTGATGTATCTATGTAGCTGTGGCTTTGTGTAAGTGAGATCGTTGGAAATGTATATTACAGATGTTGTTAAGAGATGTAAGTGTGAGGGTGTGGCGATAGATGTGTTGTGGGTGATGATGGCTCGCAAGGCAGGGTGGTACGTACCCTCATGCCCTGCATGCGACTCATGGCCCTGAGCGGTCGCAGAGCGCGAAGCGTTCTCATCGTTTTGAACGCCTGAATGCCTCCGGCGCCACAAAGCGCCGCTACGAAGTTTATAAGCGAGACCTGATGAAATCAACGAATGCATTTTGAGACACATAAATGGACATGAATATCATAGTATGCAACATTGTAAACATATTAAAATGACAATTCCTGTAAGTGACAACCTGAACTTAAAGAAAAAAAACCCTAAAGTACATAAGAAGACCTTATCCGTGGATGAAGAAATACAACCAATATGTTGCAACCTGGGAGTAGGCTAATAGCGTTAGCCGAAAGAAGAACTTTTTATGACCCAGTTAAGAAACAAAACAACGTAGTAGTTTTGAATAAATGACCTGTATGGAACCGATCTCGTCTATAAAATAATAGTTGCTAAGTTGGATTAAACGTGAGTCTACAGTTAAAAGTTAAACGATAGTCTCAAAATACCATACTATTAACACACTTTTAGACACCAATAGCATTCAACATAGATTATATGTGCCATTTTCATGTTTGTTTAAATACATTCTGCGTCTGTTTTCATTTCAGATTTTTGAAAAAGGCACAGTCTAATATAGCACAAAGATATAGTAGTGCCGCAACATGCATATGAAAATTGGGATACCAATAAAATTAATATTGCACTATACCAGGGGGTAAATCACCAGCGGTAGTACGGTTCAAGAGTTTGCCAAGTAGCAGGAGTCGTGGGTAAGATAGTAATAAGCAGTATCCACAGACAGACAAAGTTACGACATTAAGAGCTCCAGGCGAAGTGAGACCGGTCGGAGTCACCGCTCCGATAAACATCGAACAGAGAAAGCTACACGCTTTAACGTCACGCTGCCCTTTGACGAGGGACGATGTAGTCGTAGTCATGTGGTCAGTGAATGTTATTTAATTGATATTAGGTGTTGGTCAATGAGCAGCGTAACAACACAACCGACACCGATAGCGTCACGCCGCTGGTGGGGGCGACGCCGCGGCGCGTACTCACGCGCATGCCCTCCCATCTTGAGACCGCGCGGAGCGGACGCAGGGCGCGCAATGTGCGCATCGAGCGGAAGGCGGGGATGTCGTCCGCGCCCGCCATCACAGCTCCGTGGTTTACGAGCGACAACTAACATGATAACGTCAATTACTTAATACTAGTAAGTTTTCTAACTCTATTTACTTGATACCCAATAATTCTATCAATGAATTAAGTTTCATAATCTATATTTATTATTGCACTTGTACAATACTATCATTTTACTATTGTGGTTATCATTTTATCATTATAAATGATCTACTCGTACATTCCTGCAAAGTAACTAATAAGAAATAAAATGAATGTGTTTACCATGACGATAATGAAGTCGAGCCAACACCAGGCGTTGGTGAAATACTTTTGGAAGCCAAGAGCAAGCCACTTTATCAACATCTCGAGGAAGAAGATAACGGTGAAAATACGATCCATGTAATACAAAATATCTTGAAGAATTGGCCGATGTGGTAAATGTACATCTTCTAACGCCTGAAAGCAATACCGAAGGGTTAATTCCTGTCTAGTGGAAGGTAAGATTTTAAAAAGGAAACATTTTGTAAATAAAATAGCTTACCAAGGCCAAACTACTGAGTAAAATCATTGTAATCACAGCCGTTTCAAAATAAGTGTTTTCTATGAGTTTGAAAGTCTTCAGTCTGAGCATTCCCCATCCCTGCCAGAAGGGTGACTCGTCGTCCCCGGCGAGGAATGGGAAGCGCGCGTAACAAGGCTCCGGGCAGCAGTCTGCCGGCGTATCGTCCACCACGTCTTCGTCTGCGGCTACAATGATGTCTTGCTTGCCTAACGATCCATCTAATTTACCATCATCATCTTCTTCTATCATTTCTGCAAATACATTAAATTCCATAAATAATTAATCGACAAGTAGACTCAGATATGTCTTTCTTTACATACCCTCTTCTAGTCCTAATTCCTCTTTACTAGCGTCTTTCTTCTCTTCACCGTCTATCGTGTCTGCTGAACCTTTATGGCTTTCGTCTTTAAATGATCTAATCTTATGACTACCATATGATTTTTGACTTATTGTATCGTCATCCTGAAATGTTGTTAAGAGTAATGTATTAATGTTTATTTAGTACCTACTAACTACTTTCATTTACTATTGTCCATGTTTGTAGTGAAATTCACCTGCACAGGGTATCCGTGATGATTCAGTTCGCAATCTAACCGATTGTCTCTATGATTATCCGTAATGGCATTGATATTATTCATTAATATTTTCCCTTTCTTATATTTATTGTCACCTGGAAAGCCGTTAAGATTATCTTTAACTTTGTTATAGGTCAAAGTACGTTGTAGTAAACCGTTTTGCGTGAGGTGTATATTTGGACAGATGTCATTACCTGGTATCGTGAATTCCATACCGTCTCCTATGGCTACTTCTACTTGATCTTTGAGTTTCTTATCTTTGTACAAAACTGCGTCTTCGAGGTCCGTGGCGAGCTCGAGGTCGTTGTCGACGCGCTCTGAAGACACACAGCGGCCGCATAGAGCCGCTTTTAAGCCTATTGCCCGCGCCCACCGTGCGTCAACATCGCCAGCGCCCAAGCATAGAAATCAGACCATATGATATTTAACATTTGTCCAACTTTTAACGAGGTACGAATTGATTATAAATTTTAAAATATATCACGTACAAGCTTCCTTTAAACAAAAACTTTTCTGTGAATATAATATCTATACTTCTGTTTTATATTTTATAGTTTTGATAAAAGTATCATAATATAATACTCAAGCAAAGTTTATTAGTAAGCTCTATGTATGTAAATTTACAGAGATATGATTTGATTGAATCAACTCTTTGCCATGGAATAATGATAAAACTCAGTGTGTTACCGATGACATTATGTAATGATAAAGGTTTTTTTTACTAAACTGTACCTATGTACATTAATGGTTTTTTTATATTGAACAATAGCGAGCGAATTGTACGTACTTATCCTATGTATTAAATAGTTACTTAAAATTTTACAACACCACTTGATAACACGTAACATAAATGTGTTCACGGAACATGCAATAACGACTCCAATCACAGATATAAAGCAAATAATACAGGTCCCAAGCGTATACTTACCGGGGCAAAAGGAACGGGGTGTGGAACAAATAGGAATGAAAGGTGAAATAATAGAACAAGGAAGTAGTATATTCACAAGAATCCAAATCTAACACACGACAGTTAAGAGTTACAGGGTCATTTCTACACTTGGAGCTAGAGCGCAGGCAACGCACAGTGTTCACAAGAAATACAACATTAAGGTAGGTTACTTTTTATTTTTTATTTAACAGATCATGCTGCAATTTTGTAGATACATCATGCCACAACATCGTCCATTTTGGAAGGAAATACTAATGATAAGAGGATCATTAATAAATCCGTTCCTTCAGATTTTTTCTTACATAAAAGATTTTTGTCTAATGAAATGACACATACAAAATATTACTTTACACACTTTTATTGAATTGTACAGGGTTACACACAAACATGCCACAGCTGAGACAAATTACAAATCTTACCGGGTGCGTGTATTGCTATCTGGTTGGTTAGTTTGTTCTTTAGCAGTTTCATAAAGTCCGCTACGTTGCGTTTCACCCATTCTGTGAACCTCGATATCCTGTTAAAGGCCTCTGCTATTTTGTTCGTGTCTTGGTCGGCAGTAGGCGTCGATAAACTCGATGATCCGAAATTTGACAGTAACAGGGCCAAAAAGAGGTTAAGTACCTGAAATCCCATTATGTTTTTATCAAATACCTACAGGGACGTGAATGTCAAATTAGTTTTATCAAACTGTGTATGTCTATGGAATCGCCAAATTACCTACTTGATGCTGGTTTTAGAATAGAATAGAATAGAAAAAACTTTATTGACACAGTACAACACATAAAATATTACAAAGAAGATTAAAAAACGAAATTAGTCTGTGCCAAATAGGCTTCCGCTCAGCAATAGTCATGATATGCTTGCAAGCATGTCATGACGCTGGTCTTCCGCGGACACCCATTGTTGGCATTGCGCATCCTTTCGAGGAGACACTCTTGAAAATTATATGAGTATTAGGTTATCCTAAGAGAATGGATGCGACTTTGATTGTCTCTCAAAAGGGTGCGCAAGGTTTTACAAAATTGGATTTTGAGGAAGCTTTATGTGTTTGTACTATACAAATATAATTAAACCTTTAATTCACAGCACACCTGTACAAAGCCAGAGCTATTTAATAAAGGAGATATAAAAAAAGGGCTTAAAGAGGTCAAAAAAGAATGTGCAAATGATACTGACCACAAGATTGCCAATGACGACTGTAGCCAAGAAGAAAGGTATGCAAGAGACATCTCCGACTAACATACAGTCCCACATACTCTCTATCCACTCTCCGCAGAGCACTCGGAATACAATCATGAAGCTGTGCATGAAATCTGTGAAGTTCCACCTTGGCAGGTCTCCGTCCGGGAAACGATCAACGTAATCTGTGCAGCATAGGATACACTTTTAGTATCGAGATTTTCATGACACATTAAAATTTCATGAATTTATCCTTTAATAGGTACTCTTTGTATTCATTTTAAATTTACCAGCAATTTTTTTTAATAATTATCTAGAAAGCTATATCACCTAAGACTAATTACTTTTAATTTTTAAGCAGCTACGTACGAAGGTATAGCAGTTTGGACATTACAGTAAGAGAAGAGGTTTAAATAGCATGCTTATTTATAACAAAATCATGCAAAAGTCTACATGTACATACGATTCCACTAAATCGAGTCTATAAAGGGTAGTTCAAGTGGTTAAAGATTTGAAGGCAAAAAAAAGTTTTTATTGTAAATCATTAATGGAAAGACTTTTTAAATAAATCGAAGGGATGATAGAGACAGAAAGCTGGCGATGAGTGTTTCACAAGTGAGGCGCCTTCTGTGTGGTTGTTCATTAGTCTACTGGTAGAGACTACACGAGTACTTTAAGGTCATAAGGCTCACTCGGAAGGGGCACGACACAACTTGCCAATCGCCTGTGACATTGAGCACAACAGTGTGACGCACATCAACACAATACTCACTATTCATACACACAGAGCTAGAAGTGTGGAAGTTACCAGTTTTTGAAAAGTCGAATTGTGAAGAAAGGTTAAGTTTTTTAAAGTAAATTACTTAATATTACTTCCACACCTAAAGCAATTTTACTAAACAGTGAATGTATTTCTGTAAACACTACAGTAATAATTCGTTTTATCAGAGCTTACATGTCTGGATTGGACAAATTAAATGAGTGACAAAAAGTTTGGTGTGGAAACTTTCAGTCACTTATTCAACAATTACAATATGTTTGTGGTAGCTCTAATGAAAGCCCCGTTAGTGCTGAAACACATTCACTGGCGAGTACTGGCCGCCGCCATCGCACCATCAACAGTCAACACCTTCAAACACCAATGAACATGCAACACTCCCACCAATGCACTTACCAACGTAATTTTTTCCGAATAGTTGCATACCCATCACCGCGAATATGAAAATAATGATGCATAATACGAAGGTCAAGTTGCCCAAGGCACCCATTGTCCTACCCATTATAGAGATGAGTAAATTAAGTGTCGGCCATGACTTTGCCAATTTGAATACTCGAAGCTGCAAGTACAAATTGTGAAACAAGGCGTCACACAAGCTCGCTCACCGGCGCTTCACCTATGCTACTGCGTCTGTACCGGGCCCGGGACCACTCACAACTCGTCCAGTTTACCTTGTGAGTGGCCCTGGACCATCATCTTACTAAAATTAGCAAATGTGTGCTTGAGTAACCTATCGATGTGCATAGACTTTGTCTGTATGAGTGGGATATATGTTATCAAATTTTGTGAGAGCTTTTGCACCAATATCCAATATTTCTCATTTCTAATATATCATCTGTTCTCTTGTATGTATACTGATATATTTTGTTTCAGTTTTTGTAAGCCTAATACGTTACGACATAGATCCCATCAGTTAAGAGCTTCGGCATCAGATACCCTCTTTGAAGCAAAGCTGCAAGTCAAATCTAATGTAACTCGATGCAAAGCTTAAATCATGATCGAAGCTGCGTGGCATAGCTTTATAACGTGTCCGCCTCGACCGGCCTCGTGTTATAAAGCCTCAGCGGGACCGCGGTCCTTTATGAAAATAATGTTCAATCAAAGCCCAGTGTAAAAATTTTCGAGAGTGTGAAGCTGAATCAATAATGAAGCTTAGTTCTTTAGAGATGCTAAATTTTCTTTCAAATAGAACCTGTGTAGTTCTTCCCAAACAACTGCATTCCCATCACAGCGAATATGAATATAATGATGCAAAGTACAAATGTCAAGTTCCCTAAAGCTCCCACTGTCCTACCCATTATGGATATAATAAGGTTTAGCGCCGGCCAAGACTTGGCCAGTTTAAATACACGCAGCTGAAAATATTTCACATTACATATAGGACACTCACATAAATGTTTACAGTACGAGTACGAGAGGTGTGATCATGTGATGCATGTAATGACAGTGTAACACATAAATGTCGGGTTATATGTTAGAGAGGTATATGACGAGAATAGTTAGCAATTTTCATCATTGTTAAAGAATTTAGTAACTATAGGCATAACCTAATTAAAATAGAAGTCATGTGAATGTCGCTTGCTATGAAAAGGACATTAAGAACAACTTAAGATCCCAGTTTGTTAAATTACCGTCATTCGTCATTACGGTTTCTGGAGTTCACTGCAACTTAAGTTTGATTAATACTTTTACGAGTATTAATCAAACTTAAGTTATGATAATATAATGCGAAATCTTAGTCTATTCTTAAAGTTGACCTAAGTAAATAGGAACCATGTATTTTTATGATACCTTGGCAATGTGACATTACAAGTTTTACTTAAGTATTTATTAATAGACAAAGGACAGATTAATTTTATTTTTTTTTAAACATGAGGTCAAATTCTTATGGCGTTTTAATTAAAGTTATGGTATCATTGGGTTATTATGTAACTTTTAATTATGATTAAAATGTTGTGGTAAATAAATGACACACTTAATTAACGTTTTAAAACAATATGTAAGTACTTATCTAACTCATGGAACCATCATTATTAAAAAGATATTAAGACTTTATTAAAGTTAAGACTGCTTGAAGTAATATAGAATCTGAATATAGTAATTTTAAATTTAAAATATTACCTAAACCTAGTCTTTAAAGGGGTTCATTAATTAGTGGTACATTGTTAAATAATTATTTTGTTAAATTAATACTTAAAAATAAATATTTAATAAATCGAAGACTTACCAAACGAAAGGAACGCAAAACAGACAAACCCTGAACGCCTTCCAAACCTAACTCCAACAGTGATAAGGCCACGATGATAAAATCAAATATATTCCATCCTTCTTGAAAATAATATTTAGGACTCATTGCTATTAATTTAAACATAGCCTCAATACCGAATGTCGCGGTGAAAAACTGAAACATAGAGATTAATAGATTAAGTAACCACCGTATAATACAACTTTAGTTTATAATGAAAAAACATACATAGTTTCCGCTTTTGAGTGCTCTTTCCATGTCTTTATCCATGTCGTGATGATCCAAGGCCATGAACAGCGTATTGACGACGATGCAAAGGGTGATGAACAACTCGACGAACGGATCGAACACCAATAGAGCGACGTACTTCTGAAACTCCAGCCACAACCAGCAGCAGTCCCACACACAGAACAGGTCTATTCCCTTCATCAGACAATCCAGGAGCTTCTCCTTAAGCGTGGGCCCATCTTCGTCGTCTTCCGCTGTTGGGAAGTAGTACACTGACACTGTTGCGTCCCGTTTACCAGCAGAGTGCGTGTGTGTGTGTTAGAGAGAGACAGAAATAATTTTGTTAGTATTCGCTCATTATTTTTAATTTTGACCGAGGTCTTCCAATAAAATAATAATAAGATGCATTCGATAAACTTAATTGAATTACACTTATCAATCTTTTATTAGAATTTAGCTCGGTTTTAAGATTTCCAATCGAGTAAACAGGTTTGGGAACACAAATATCCATATTTTTTGCGATTTGACTGGCTGTCATTTATGTTGACGAAGTAAAATGGGCAGTCTGTGGCACTCAGAGGTGGTAAGGTGAGCCTTGGTGTGGGGAATATTCCACATCTATAGGCGCAACTGTGTCCAATGGGTCCAAACTGTGCTGGTCGGTATCGTGCAAATCAAACTCAAGCCAGTACTGGAAGTGACAATCCTTGCGTAAAGCTTATTCGCTTAACTACTTACTCAAATAAGTACTCAACTTATGAATGATATCGACTCAAATTGTCGTTAGTAGGTACTTAATTCATATTAAATAGCCAAAAAATATGAATATCGTGATATTATAGTATCACAAATAATTAAGCTACTTTAGTACCGATGTAATTTAACGTTATTATAAAATGCGTTAGATAGAGCATTATTTCTACAAATAATAAATGAATCGATTAAGTCTATACAAATTTTGTAACTCATGACATACAGGCTAAACAGAATAAGTTAGACGACAAATTACTGAAAATAACAGACAACAACACTGAAGCAAAAGTCAAAGGCAAAAAAGGATTTTAAAGCAGTGAGAACAATAAAATTAGTTTTGGTCGTGTTTGGTGCCAGGCGGTGACGAGTATTCATAGCGGTGCTTGTGATTATCAGGCTATGTGATTCATTACATTTTCTTTACGTAAAATTAATACCTTCTTGCAATTCGAGAAATTCAACGACAAAGATATCCAATATTATCAAACAGATTGGAACTGTTGATTCTTTTCATCATCATTATCATTTCAGCCACAGGATGTCCACGTAAATTAAAATATATTCCTGACTTATATCGCAAAGCCTGATAGTGCAAAATACGTTAGTGATAACAAACGATCAATTTTTTGGCATTGCGTTCGTGTCGGTAATAAATACATACGACGAACAATTGCATATATTTAACAATTCTGTGAGTGCAAATTAGGAAGTGTACGGCAATGTGTAGGTACTTCAGGAGAAAAAACGTTTAAATCCAGAAATGAAACGTGGATTTTAATTTCACCAGCCGTTTAACCTTTTTTCCGTGTTTTTTCAGTGTAAGATTTTACGAACATTTTTTCTTCGAAGTTTATTGAAGGCGTTAACACAAGTGATAACGACAATAAATGACATCCACAATTGTATTATCTTTTGCCAATTATGCTGTTTGGTCGCATAATGAGCAAATACCGATATGCGTGTTGGTCTGTGAGTGTAGGGTCGATGTAAGAGTTTTGTTACTGAGGGTGTATTTTATTTAGTCATTTTAAAAAAGCATAAATTTAAAACACATTGAAGTAACGGACATTGATATCAAAAATAATTGAATGCACAAGACAGCGTTGTTACAGAGGCAACAACATTAAAACGTGAGAAATCTTCATACCGTTCTGATCGCTCGCTCTGCTTTGCCTTCCCGCTTGTTCGATGATTTCGTTTAGTACCATGACGTCTGAAACGAAAAGTAAATTGGGATCCTATAATCACACATTTTAATAAAAATACTAACTGCCACCTTTGTGATACATCTGTTATTATTATTCTAAATAATTGTTCATGGATATTAGATTATGACGTCAATCTACCTAGTGATTACATTACCTCTCATATCGACCACATTTGGCTGTTGCGAAGATTCTATAAAAGGGTTGTCGTTCGATGGTTTCAACACTTTCCCGGCCTCGTCTGTACATTCAGTTGTGCTCATCTCCTGAAACATATTTTCATGTAATTAATGCCACTTTGGCTTGTATAATCCACAAACCTCCAGATCTTTAACCCAAGAGAGGGATCTTTAGCCTACAAAATGAAAAAGTGAAAGTTAAACTGTTTGGATTTATCTCCGCAGTATTTGCAGATATGAAATTATTAAGTCCAGAGCATTCCAGAAAGCGACATTCAAGGAACGAAGGTAAACATCACACAAGGAAATCTCTAATGGTGCATCTACATTCAACAGTGCCTTTTTGTAGAGCACCGATTTGCAACATCAAATATTGAGTAAGAATCTTTCTGTACCATTATTTGTGATCTAACACTTGAGATTTCCAAAAAGTAACTTGTGAATGCACCATTTATGGGTATTAGCATAAAAAAATCTTGTCACTTTTGACATGGTATGGAATTCCACGACAAAGGGTGTGATGTGGGAAGAATATGGTACTATGAAAATGAAAAAGGTGACATGACACGTACATATTCTCTGAGCGGTCTGGAGGCGAGCGAGGAGTCCTGCCTGGGCAAAGGGTAGGCGTGTGGCTGCGAGGTGACGCTGTGGTTCCGCGAGGCCGAGCGCCCGCGCAGCCGCGCCTCCTTGGTCTGCGCCTTGCCGCCGCCCAACAGGTCGCCGTGCGAGGTGTACGACAGCCGCGACTGGTGGGACGTGTAGGACGAGTGACGTGAACCTGCAATGGATTTATGCACTCAGGTAAGTAACAGTCTCAGGTACAAATCTTTTATTATATTTTGTTTTAAGTTTTCTATTAAACCAGTGTTTCCTAGTCAAATTTTATTTGAATGTATAGGAAATTTAACTGCAAAGTCATTTTAAAAATGCACACCACAAGATGTTAATTTAGAATTATGTCTACAGTAAAATTACAATCAGAAAAATGTAGGCACTCTACTAATTCAGGCAGTAGGTCCGAAACTATCGTGATAGACTCACCCAGATTAGCGTAGTAGACGGGAATGATGATAGCACCGTTTTCTTCAGACATAGGCGTGACAGCGTTGGAGTCATCCGCGTAGGGTAGATGTTCTTGCGCGTCCAAGTACGTCGACAGCACCAGCGGCTTGCGGTCCGCTCCCGGCGGGTAACGATTCCGGCCGTTCGGCCGCAACGCCATCTGGTGCGAGCCCCGCGAACCACGCCGCAAATTGAACGGTGACCCCGGCAGAGATAACGATGCCTGCATCAGATCCATCACTCAGATCAATTCTACACCCTTCCCTTCATAAACTTTCAAATTCATTATGAAAATTTAGGTCGTTCAAAATTTACACATTTTTCCAAAATAAATCTTTCCTCAATTCAGATCAAGTAGTAAGCAAATTCTGAAGATACTTTTTTTATCAACTTAATATTCTATGGAACCGGTTGCAGAGGCTTTAGCTTCTTGAAGTACCTAATCCTACTTTCAATGTCTGATAATACCTAATACTTATTTACTTTCATGTGCTGATAAACAAAAGTGTCAAAAGAAAAGGCACGCCAAGAGGAAATGAAAAGAAGTAGAAAAATTAATATAATGAACTCAGAGAAAATGATAAGTGCTCGTGATCGTCTGCTTGCATCAAAACATTTCACATAATTAAGGAATAGACTTGTTTGCTATGAATTGTTGCAAATAGACGTGAAAGTAATAGTATTAACTGGTAGCGGAAGAATAAGAAAGTAAGAAGAAAGTAACAGAGGAGACTTGGATAATACTGTAAAAGAAGAGGAAAAGGAGCACAAACACCAATGAGGAATAAGGACAAACCTGTGAGCCCTCCCGCAGTGGCCCATATGATAACTGTCCGTATTTATTTATGCGTTCAGGGTGAGGGACCTTTAATACACAAAGAAAATTTTGAATTTGATTAAATTTGAATTGTGATAAATTAATATCGACCAAATATCTAGACATCGACCAAATAGGATAAGGATAGACAGAGGTACTGCAAGATAAACACATAAACAAAAATAAAACCAAATCAGGCAAGATACAAAAATAATTGCAGCTTAGAAGCAAGTGAAGAAAACATGAATTACTTCTGTTTGTAATGTATTTGATAAAAATCTACGGTAATGTGTCCAGCCGTAGGTGATAGTTTAGTTAAAAATCTAGACAACTTGCCCATACAATAAGAACTTTTGATCATCCAAATGATTGCTATGAAGTTACATATTAATGTGGATGCATCGAACAAAACTCTTATTGTAAGAATAAAGATGAAAAGACTAGCAATGATGAATGAGAGCAGCAGTTAGTCAGGTAACTTTGTTTATAAACACATGAAGTAATTATGGGGTTTAAATTCATGCATATCTGCAAACTGCTAATCCTATCGTCGTAACTATTTATTTTCCTTCAATCTAAATCTAAAGTCATGAGGACTGTTCCTTTGTATATCCGATTATTATATCGAAGCCTCCGCACGTCACTAAATCAAAATTGAGGAATCTACTATGTAATTATTTAATTTGATTTATTCATTGTTAAATTTATTATCAGTTCTAAATTATAAAAAGGTTGTCTGAACCTACCTCTTTGTCGTTGATATGTTCAGATTCAGCCCGGCCCGTTCTTTAACACTTACATTGCAAAAGAAACAATCTACCATGACAATAGATTCTTTCTCTCCAATAGTATTCCCTATGTTTTAGGACTTCTATTGAAGTAAAAGTTTTGATATATTTAAATGGATACCCGTTAAATGAAATCAAATCAGTTCGTATTTAAAATGTAGTCGCAGACTTTTGCATCAGACAAAGAAATATTATTGGAGACTGTTCAAAGAATTAAGAGTTACTACAGTGTTTCACGTTACTATATTCATGCGGATTTAAAAAAACATATTTAATTAATCGTCGTTCCTTAAAATGAAATCAATTTATTTTTGTTCAAACACTATAACAATTAAAATAAACAGAAAAAAAATGTATTCGTGCTCAAGTATGTTTGAAACCAAAGTACTAGCTAGATCTAATTGAGGAAATGATCAACTAAATCTAAAATGAACGTATGTAGAGCATCACTGATGAATGCTTTGTATGATTTTTTGTAATAGATGAAATTGAGGTATTTAAACAGGCATCGCAACACAGGGTAGATAACACAGGAGAGACAAGTCTAGTTCATGCCAAGAGGCAAAGGCGACAGTTATTTTTAACGAAATACTTTTATAGAAGAATTAAAATTTCAGGAAAAAAGAAAAGGACTTGTTAACTGCAAATATTAGATAACATCTTGTGAATCAATATTTCGGTTTATTGATAAGTTATTGCACTATATTATTAATATAGATACATAAATATTTGCAGCTACAATGGAAAGAGTCATGGGCGACAAACATAGGACAAGACCTTAAAGCTTACAGCAATTAAGACACATAATTTAAACGTTCTTTTCAACTTGAACTGTGCTGGTATGAAGATGAAGTAAGTGACGGAGTGGAAAAACGTAAGTGTGACGTAATATCTAGATCCAAAGCTCGATAACCAGGCTTCAGTTATCGCGTCCGAGTGTACAAGCAGCGTGATCTTTGAGGTCAAGTTGAAAAGAATGATCGTACTCAGCCATCAATGATTCAATAAACATATAATCGTGCTCAGTCACTATAAAAGGACCATTAGCACCTGAAAAAAAATATCGAAACTTAAATCAATTAACTTCACCAAATCCACTATCATTGAAGTGAAATCAGAATTACTTCCTCATTAGGTCCAAACTCGTTTACTTGATACCTATTTCATTTGTCTATAATAATAACTGAAAATATGTATTTCCTACTGCATCGTATTACTACTTTTTGCTTATTTCTTGCTGGAATCAATACTTAAAGCTTTACTGAACTATAATTTACAAAAACGCTTTGTGATTCGTTCTAAATCTAAGTTTCCATGGTAATATACAATATGGAAATGTTCGACACAACTGTTCAGTCTGATCAATCTACGTGTGAGGAAGTACGCTCTTGCGTTGAATCATTGTCGGCTCGAAGTCGGTGTAGGCGCAGCGGTACTCACCATGCTGACCTTCCTCGGGCGGCGTGAGTCGTGGTGCGGTTCGGTGGCGGGCTTGTGCGTGGGCTGAGTGCTCACCGAGTCCTGGAACGGGTCGCTTCGGAGGGACATGCGCTCGCGCGTATTGTCGTCCTGGTTGCCGCGCTCCTGGTTGACAAACAGCTCGTAGCTCTGGCAGGAGAAGTCTGAGGGTGACTTGGCGGGGTGTGCTTCAGCGTACGCGGCGGCCTCCGCTGCGGCCGCCTGCTCGCGCGCGTGCGCCTCTCGCGCCTCCTGCTTGTCCGCTCTAGCTGCCGCTTTCTGCTCCGCTTCCTGCAGAGAGTTGTGGTATGCTCAATAGTTTGATGTAGTCCCGATTATAATTTTTGAGGGTCTGCGGTAATTTGGTTAATGTAATACAACGGTAACTTTTATTGCACACCTTCTTTCTTATTAGATGAATCACTTAAAATGTGTGGATACAAGTCTGCATTTACTTCATTGCTTAGATAGAGCAGAGTACTTAGATGAATATATTGCAGGTAATTCAGTATATCTAATCTACTAATTATTTACAATTAACTACAAATACTTTGTTGTACTACTCAAATGGCGATGATATTGTTTTAGAAACAGGAGTTGAAAATATTTGGTAGATTTCATGTTTTATACATTTTGCGAAACGTAAATAAAGTATAAAAATCTCTTACTTTATTCAGAATCTGCATAAATAATCTAAATTCTAGCTACTGTTAAGGATATATCCGTTAATCTGAACCATCGCATTTAAATAGCAAGAAACTGAAATATAGGTAGTTAGTAGAGGGTATATTAATGGTAAATAAAACTGATTCTAGAAGCTCCTCTCACCCTCAAGGCTTCCTCCTCGGCCTGCTCTTCCTCTTCAGCTTTCTTCTGGAGCTCGTCGTAGGACATGGCGACGATGGCCAAGATCAAGTTCACGAGGTAGAACGAGCCCAGGAAGATGATCACTACGAAGAAGAGCACGTGCCACGAACCCGCTGATCGCAGCACCTGGTAAGAGAAAGATTTTGATATTATTACAAAAGTGGTTAATAGCCCAAGGGCATTTCACCAATACCTTATACAAAAGCTGGACCATAAAATTGTAATTATGGTACCTGACTGACAATCAAAGATACAGCACGTAAATACGCTGCAGTAAGTAGGAGTAACATTGGTCTACGTATTCTAGGTTTGTCCTTTAATTTTGTTTTTGTGCGTGAATCTTTTGAGCGCCGTCCCCTGTATACTCTAGTGGCTAAAACCAGCCTCATTTGGTTAAACATAGTTTTTTTTACACGTCTTTAATAAAATAATTAAGGATGTGTAAAAAAATAAGAGGTATTGTTTTTACATAAATGTACAGATCGAGTCACACCTGCCACGCACAGTGCGCACACATTCTTATAAAAAATGAGTTTTAACATAATTCTGTTTTGTTACTTATTTGGTTGTTAGTTGCATGTTGTATTTAATCCCTCTGTTAGATTTATGTATGTCACGAAAAGTCCTTAAATATAAACGTAAACGCTCGATTTGCTTGACGATGATAAAGTTGAAAAACTACCCTCATTAAATATTGACAGGGACTGACATAACTTTTGTTGACGCAACACTCTAACCGGCGTCATATCGAACATGGAAATGGATGTTCTTTGACCTTCACAATGCTATAATAGGTGTTTTTCATGCCAAACCCGACGAACATTTTACGAAATAGGTTAAGCAAATACTTAACATTCGTAACAATAAAGCATTGTTGTAAATATGAATAATTAAGTCGACAGGTATCGTTTCGCTTTCAACCTTACCTTTATTAGCCTGGTAAAATAGATACTTGGAAAAAACATAATCTTTCCTAAAAATAATGCTCTAAACACGCTGTCCATCTGTTCTGTAAGTACTCTAAACTCACTAAAAGATCCATACCAACGACAGACAGACCCCTAACGCTTAATTCTCTATTATAATTTTACTTGTTATTTCCCCTGCAGACCCTAGGTTGGGAACTCTGCTATACGTCCTATTATACGTCACAATAAATTTCTAAAACTTACCAGTTGGTAAAGATTCTCCCAGTAGTCCTGGGTCATAAGGCGGAAAGCGGACAAAAAAGCCCAGCCAAAAGTGTCGAAGCTCGTGTACCCATAGTTGGGGTTGGGACCGAAGCCTTGCAGACAAATGTAGCCTGGTTCGCATTGACTGGAGACAACGTATACAAAGCAAAACCGTTAGTTGTTTGATGAAGCCGAAAAAGGATTGATTAAAACGTTAATTAAAGCTATGCTTCAGATTATCAATCTGCTGCCATCGTGCAATGTATCAGAATGAAAGTTGAACAGGAACTAAGATTCATACGTTAAAGTAATTATAAACATTTGATGGCATAATTTGGTTATTGAAAAAGTATTTTAAAAGGTTACACTTTTTATCGACCTACCAAAAGGGTAACTAAAGTCCGTCATCGATAGTTAGCTCATGAATATTTACTAAGAATTGTATTTTTTTTGGAAATCTTACTATGCTAAAGAATGCTTACCCTGCTCCTGATGAATTTCCACATAGCGGATATGCACCTGCTTCTTCGTACCAGTTCGCTAAAATAAATAGTATTTATGTTATACCATTTTCAGGGTTCACTTTGTTTGTTTGTCTCTCTGTAAAGACCCTTCTTCTCACGGAATGAAAAGAGACTTACGATTCCTTGGAGGTATAAAAGTCAAGATTTTAAGTAAACACAATCAAAAGATACACTGATTTGGATACTCACATTTTCGCAATTTTACTGTTCGAAAGCAATGGCGGAATATATTGTACTTGTGCATAGCTCTAAGATCTTGTGTTAACATGTTTTAGGAAATAAATTATTTATTATTATGAATCTTGTAGGGAACATGCAAGAAACAATGTCTTACGTCAGCATACTTCAAGGAAAAATAAATTGAAAAAACATAACTTTGTGTTTTAGAACGGAACAAAGGCTGCTCTTACTTTCGTTCTGGCAAAACCTCTCCCAGTTCTCGTCGGTGAGGTTGCCCCAGGAACCGTCATCAGGGAACACCTTGACGCACTTCTGCGTCAACACGCCCATGTAAATTTGTAGGCCCATCAAAGCAAACACAGAGAGAGAGAACATAGTCAGGATGATCACGTCCCGCAGGTTCTTCACCGACTCTATCACGGCTCCGACGATAGTCTTCAAACCTGGTCATCAGATGTGGGGTAAGAATATTAAAGTAGAGCTAAGATTGTAAAATAATTGTCATAAAGGTTGTGTGTACCTACTTCGACATAAATTAATTTGAATTACTACAAAGTGTTTAGTCTACCATAATGTTTGAAAAAGAAATTATATAGAAGTGTTTTTGATAAACAATTAAAAAGAGTGGAGGTTTAGATATTTATCGTACTTATATACCTACCAACTTAGTGTACATCTTCTTTACTAGTAAGATGAGAGACATTATGTGATCATCTACATATACGTCTAAGTTAAAGCATTTACGATATTCTATATCTAAGTAGCATCAATAGGTAAATTACCCGGTATAATGGCCACAGTCTTCAACGCTCGAAGTACCCTGAACGTTCTGAGAGCGGCCAAGTTTCCGAGATCTATGCCCATCGTCACATAACTGAAAACAGATACCCACAACCACAAAATCTAAGTTAATACACATCTACAAACTACTATTAAACTCTAATACATCAGACAAAACGTTTATGACAAAAAAGCAGAGTCAAAATCTTTACTGTTCCTTTTGAAATCACATTGTATTATTTCACATCAAAGTAGTAACGTAGATTTTCTAAGTAATCAACAATAAATATTCTTCTATAAAACAACAGACTATTAATGAGACATTGACTATAAAATCTACTTATAAACATTTTTCAAGAGGTAACCTTCTACGTATATCAATAAAATTGTCTACTACTCACGCTAAAGCTATAACTACGAAGTCAAGCCAATTCCATGCATCTCTAAGGTATGTGAATGGCTGTAGTATGAAACCCCTGGCCATTACTTTCACCGCTGATTCAAACGTGTAGATCCCGGTAAAGATAACTCTGCAAAAATTCACCTGCTCTGAGGAACTCCGCTCAACAAAATAGACAATAATCTCAAATCAAAAAAATCTAAACTGTTACTGTTAGAGTGAAACCAAAGAAAGTTCTGTATTTGAACTTGCCGGTATAATTAAGATTAATTAAACAACTTGCTAAGCAATCATCTTACAGGTTGATGTCACAGACATGAAGACTTTAACTAATGATAAATGATATAAGATGTGGGAATGTACGAGTGTAAGTATGTACAAATAATATCACCAATATAACAATGTCAAAAATATCTTGTCGTAAAATCAGTGACCAATAATGAAAAGTTGTTAATAAAATAACTTTCGAGAACACATAGCCATAATTATAATTTAAATTCAAATGGCTGTTGTGATTATTATAAACTCATTAAATACAAGCAATTAAAATTATTACCAGGAGAATAGAAATTTAATGATACAGGGAATCATAAAACAATTAGTTAATTCCTCAAAAACCTACCTAACTGAATATTCTGAATTATGTACAAAATGGTTAAATATTTCTGTATTGAAATATTGTATTGGTAAATATATGATAGGATTTTCCATCTATAATTTCAATAGGTCAACTATGAATAAACATATATTGCTATTATCTGATTTACTATTTACTTAGATTATATTCAATTCTAATATAAAATGTACTTCCGATAACATCTAAGTATTAATAAATTTAATTCGAAAACTAGCTGAATACTAACAATTTTGAAACTAGCGTGCACTCTACTAAATTTTCTAAGACCTATAAAAGTATGTTCGGAATTATCCAATGGTATAATTTGCGTTGTCTGATATTCGTAATCGAGTATGTTATGAACTAGGATTGTAATGAAGCGAATTGGGCAAATGTACTTACTCAGTACTTTCGACAGTCGGAGTCGTCGGCATTATCATAAGTATGCAGTTCACTAAGATCGTCGTAATGATAAACAAAGAGAACAAAGGATGCACTAATATGTATATCGCCACTCTTCTTATTGGATTGAACGGGTCTAACATCCATAGGGCGTCGGTTGCCGAAAATCTGAAGATATCTTTACCCTTGCTTACTACTACGAAGGTCTGTAAATAAAAGGAATACGATTTATTAAACTAGTTGCCGGGCTAAACTAACACGATTTTAATTACAACTTTTTTAAAGTTTTTGCGATAAAAAGAATTGAGCGTAATAATAAAATGGAAAAAGTAGTAGGGTAAAGTGGCAGTAATAAGACACACTAGACAGTTAATGGACAGTTTCATTTTAAATACATGTGAAAAGCATACACTAAGCTGTTGCCATTTAGAATAAATTCTATGTATATCAACGAACAATAAGCAGTAGAAATTGATTCTAACAATATATGTTGTTCTTAGCCATTGATATTCTTATTATATGTGTTCAAACTGGAACTATCCATATGTTGAGCACCACGCGGCTCACCGGTGAGCCCAAAACAATAGATTTTCTATTGTGTCTAGTTTTACAGCAGTCAGCGACTTAATTTTCTGGTGTCCAATGACTGCCGGTTCACCTTGCATAGTGAATCGAAGTAACTTACTGTCTGGTTATGATAGTAGGGGTCAATATCTTCTAGGGGTGTGGAGGCGAGTTCCTCAGGGAAGGAGCCCTGCATTCGCACGGGAATGGGCAAGCCCTGCTCCAGGGTCGGGTCCGGCTGAGGACCTTCGTCCTCGTCTTCGTCATCGTATCGCACCTACACATCATTCAATACAATCATCACTGGTATTATCACAAATTAAATGATTTCACTTTAGCGTTTACTTTACTACCAATTCTGTCCCCCTAAAAATACATTTGAAATTACATCCATGTTTCGCATCGAGTCACTGAACGATTGACGCATGCTATCTATTGAAAAACGTCGATGTATTTCCAAAGTGAACAAATGCAGTTTTCTTCTGAAAAATAATGCTAAAGTTCGATCCATGACAAGCTAGCCTACTAGAGTAAGCCTATCAAAAGATCATCATGAGCATACCCTGATAAAACTTTGCAACAATACTGTGAACAATTTGTTAAAGTGCTTGGAAGTATATGAATTAACTTATACTCAGAATGGAACAGTCAATCAATCAATGGTAATATCATATTGATTGTTCCTGTTTCAAGATTATTAGAAGATGATGTATTGTTACAAAGTAGCAAGTCAGCATGTCTGGTGAGGCGTTTATCAAGCTAATTCGATTCGTGTAGTGCTGCTGTCGTGTGACTATGATGCGTATCTGGCAGAACTAGAAGCGTTCGAGTTGGCCTCGCTATTATGTTACCATTCCGAATGTCCATTAAGTCCACTTCATTTTCATTCGACGCTAATTTGGCTTTATCATCTTTTACTTTTGTATTTATTTATTTTTTATTGTTTTGGAATAATTACTGTTTTTTAAATATCTATGATCATATCAGCAGGGGATTTAATTGATATTGATTTCTAGTTGTTTTTTTTTATTTTAAAGTTTGACTGCCTTCACATTTGATTCGAAATCGGTTCCAAAATAGGAGGTGTGAGTGACTAGCGCAAGCTTCAGACAAATGTTACAAAAATACGAATCATTACCAACAAAATTTTATAATATTCGTTTTTATTTTTTGTTGAATCGGTGGTAACTAATAAGTTCCAATATGCACTAATTGCTAGCTAGGTGTTGTCACCATGCTAGACCTAAATGACAGCATCCATGATGATGGCGAACATGAGCCAGTCCTGTGCAATGCTTGATGGTGAATGTAATGTGCTTGTGTACTGGATAACGCTTAGACAGCTCGAGGTCCTAGGTTTCCAACTTATGACTGCTTAATTAGGTCACTTGGTTCAATGCAGAGGTTCCTACTTGGGACTCGGTTCAGTAACGAAAATTGACTATGATTTATTCGGTTTTCAGGGTATAACTACAAAATCTAAGTACAAATGTATTTTTTATGTTTTTGCATTTACACTCCGATAAACTGTGATTTTACAACAACGGGTTTAAATTACAAAATGCTGTCTGAATCTACGGTACCTATTTGTAGGGCACTAGTGGAGGAATCTTCACGTTAACATTGTCGATTTGCAAAAAAACATGACAAGCCTTCTTCAATTAACTACGAGTAAGATTAGCTGTTACGCAGTGTTGTTGTCACTCTGCAGCTGTGTGCTCAAGTAACAGCTAAGCTTGCGGAGTCCTTGACTCGGCCGACAAAGCGATGTGTTCGAGAGAATGCTTTAAATGCGGTCAATATGCATAAATCAGAATGCAGGACAAGTTATCGCATTCTAATATTTGTGGCGCCAATATTCGTGGTGTTTTTAATATTCGTTTAAAAAGAATTTTGAAGTTTCTAGCGATAACTTGCTGGACAATATTTCTCTAAAAAATGAGCCGTAAAGAGGTAAAAGGGGCAAGCAAGCAATCTTACTTCTTTTTTCTTTTTCGGCCGCCCCAAATCGTTCTGGAATAGTTTAAAAATTATCCGTCAGAGTAATCAAACGTGTAACTAAATCAATTCAGTGCCACACTGTACTTCTAAGTGAGATTTCACAAGAGTGCGTTCTTTAGTAGTCCAATTAGGTAGATATTGTGAGACAAAACCAAATCGGCTTATGCACACAAGTTGCCAATGAAATAACAGTTGATATTTGTACTAGATGTTTTCCGGTGTTTGGTTTTAGGCACATTGTGTGGTGCATGTTGTATACTGACCTCGCCTTCCGCTCGTTTTTTCTCAAGTTCTTTCTGCTTGGCATGCTCCTCTGCTATGCGGGCTTCGATAGCGGCTAGTGACTCTCTTGTGAAGGGTCGGAACAAGCTTCGTTCTTCCTCGCTAATCGAGTCCAAGTCCTCGGACATTGTCTATCGAACTCCCCCCGAGTGAACTGCCTACTGCATATGGAACAGAAACGTTTATATTAGTCACATCAATAATACAAATACAGAAATAAGCCCGTATTTATCGTAATCTGTTCAAATGAAGTGGCAGCTGACAAAAAAGCGCCTCGATTCAGATTTACTGTAACGTTTCATCAGCAGCACGATTACGCAAGAATATAAGAACTTCTTGTCATAATGGAATGGATCAAGGCTGCCGTATTACAATATAGTATAAAAGTACTTTTATTATGATTTTTGAGGTTAGCTTCGTCATTGGATACTTATTTCTTCCTGCATACAATTATTTCTTAGATTTTTGTAAAAATATATTGATTTAAAATTCAGCTACTATCATCAACTAGCTTTCTTTGGTTCGGCCGCGTCATATGTAAATAGTTGAAATATTTTCACATTCAATATGTGGAAGTAACTGGGTATCCGGAAGGTTTATTATAAATATTGGTCAAATAATTATTTAAATCAATGAGTAGTTCCGAAGAATAACTCCTACATACAAACATCTAACTCTATCAATTATTAAGTAATGACCGTAGAAAAACGCAGACTTTTAATACTGGTTACAATGAATAATAAGCTACGTCAATAATGGGAATCACAGGAACCTCTAAAATGTGCTTATAGACCAAACAATTATTTTGAATTTAGGGTTCTCTCTGTAATCGAAAAGTAAGTGGGTAATTATAATCCCTTCAAAGGCACGCTAGAGAAGTTTAGTTCTGACCATAAATTGGAATCCCATTTTCCCGGGAATATTCCTAAAGTCAATCAACTTCAAGAAACAAGACGATTTTCGGAACTATAGACAGGAGTAAAGTAACTGGGATTTTGTGGGATTATTTTTATGCTCCTTTATGTGATACTTGATTTTATTCTAAACATGGATGTCTTGGGAGTTCAAAGTGTCTCTTATTTATAAATCTCTGAACATAGTATACGCTGTCTACGCCCACATACGAGTCCAGTGATCTCTTTACATTCCACTATAAATAACTAATAAAAAATAATTAATAATAAAACCAATATTTGTTGATCATTCATTAATCATCCGCGTCATTCAAACTATTTTATTCGTGTCGTCAAAAAAAAATGCGAATCGCCGAATTTCGCTGTCGCAAAACCGCACGTCACCAATGTCCTAGGTGTAGTTTATAGGTGCTTCCAATGATTAAAAGAGTAGACTAATTAGCGTTAGTATGTGTTACCTGCTAACAGTGAATGGGTGGGTGTGTGTGGTGGGGGAAACGAGCGCGGCCGCACGCTCTGCGCCCGCGACCTCCCACCGACCACCTACGGCCGCTACGCCCCTCTGCACAATCAACAATCATATTCATTTAGAAATGGCTGAAAACGTAAACAAATTAACCTTAGCTAAGTGACATAAAATTTCCGTAATGGAACGTCTTTTCATATGTGTGGTTACAAATTACACGTTCTGTAAAAAGTATCGGATTTTCATTTACAAATAAGAGTCTTATGAAATTGATGTCTACAAGTACAAACGGCTTCTTATCCATTAACTGCTAAAAGTTAGATAGGATAATTAACTTTGGCTTTTGATATTGTTCAGAATCTGCGTATAATAAAGTCTCTGATATTCAGAGTCACGTAATAGCAGAAGGAAGCAAACCAAGCGCTGTGGATTTGATTGACCGCCCTATTGCGTCACCAATCATGTGCCATGGCTCGCTGAACATGACTGTAGCTGCCTGCCATAGCTAAACCGTAGCTTAACGGTTTTGGCGCATAAACTATGCATTCAGTGTGGCAGATTATGCGAAATATGGCATTGATAACTTGTGCAGTGTAGTTTAGTAACATACAAACAGTCACTTGGTAAAATATGACCATCTGCTACGTTTAGATTCATTGCTACAAAACCAGCTACAATAAAATTAACGGCTACAGAAACCGTAGCCGTAGCGTAGCGGGTAGTAGTGTAGCGCGTTAAAATGCATTGAGAGTGGCGAAACAAGTGCGATGTGTCGTTGACATTCTAATGTAGCGAGATATTGCTACAGGAGACCAATTTTTATTTTATACCTTTTTTCTGTTATTTCAAAGTTGGCCCTTCGGTTTCTTAAAATCACCGCTAGAAGACAAAGTTGGCCGTACGTTGTTATTGTTGTGTGTTTTTTTTAAGTAGGATTAAAGTAGAACTTATTTTAATTTTATTAATTTTAATTAAAAGTTTTTTTACAATTTCATTTGCATGCTATATTTTAGTAAAATATGTAATTCTTTAAAATCTATAAAATTTTACTTAGGGGGAATCGTTTAAGGCAGGCCTTGAAATTCAAAATGTACTAAGATTTTTGCAAATGGGTTTCATTGTTTGGCGATTAAAATGTGATTTGCGGTGAGAAATTTTGAACGCGGGCTGCATTAAGCAAGAAGTGTTTATAGCAAATGCAAAATTCTATTCTATTCTATTGTATTCACCTGTCGTCCACGCGTGCAGTGTGGCCGCGGCTACCGAGGAGATGAAAGTTACCACGTGTTCGCTGATCGGGACAGCCAGCAAATGGGCAAGATTTTTCATGACCGACCTGGAACAAGCAAAGCATGAACTATGATTTCCAATCTCTTACTTCCCATATTGTCCAAATCCACAAAAACGCAAAGCACATTTTGCTATTTAATTTATGGGTTACACACATATTTGGGCCGGTATTAATCGGCATTACTCTGCAAAGCCGGGCGTAAAAACTGAATATGTGCAGATTGATGTCGGCTCGGCTTTGTTGATCGACATATACTGCCAAACCCATAATTCCGACCCGAATATGTGTGTGCTACGCTTAGAATCTCGCCTTCTACTTATGGCTCTTTGTTCCAATTAATGGCTTAAAATCACTTTTAGCGAGATGACACCCGTAATGACTCCTGGCGCCATATTGGACTTAGAACTATGTTTCTCCTTCATGAAATCAATGTTTTTTCACGTATCAAAATGACGTTCTTAAAAAAATTAAAGCGTAAAATCTTTCTATGTCAAACAAAGAAGTAACAAATGTTTAGGTCTAAAATGATAGCGCATATGTTGAAAGAATCGTAAGCTCTAAAATGAGAGCGGGCTTATAGCACAACAAGGGTTCCGTACTAACTATATGTATGTAGGTACATAGTTCTTCCTAAAAGAGAATCGAGTCACGAAGGTTTTACGGCTTTTTCGGTTTGTTCAAAGATATTATTTTTGTAATGTCACTATTGTGATATTTGTGATGTACGTAAATGGTACCTTTACGGTTTTCTGTCCTTTCCCTTTATCATTTAACCGAAGGTACTATATTTTGATTCTTTAAGTATCAAAAAAGCGGCATAAACTGCCGCGACTTTTGATTGCGTAGACTTAGAAGTATGATTTTTCAGAGGTTTTAAGGGATTTTTAAGGGATGGTACTCGTAGTCCACAGTATTTAATATTATATATACAAACAGACAGAAAGACAGACTGGCTGACAGGCAGTCAGACAAACAAATAGACGTACAGAGAGGCGGATAACAAAGCGATCTTATAAAGGTTCCTTTCTAACTTTTGACCTACGGGACCCTAAATATAATAATCTCACCGTATATAGTGCTGTGTGTAGGGTGGTGTCTAGAGGGCGCGCGGGGGGGTGGCCGCGTCGCCCGCAGGCCTCACGCGCTCCGCTCTCCAGTTTCGGCGCGCACGCAACATTTGATTTAGCGCAATAGCCGCGCCTGTAACAATTAATAAAAGGGTGTTTTTTTGTATGTTCGTGTTACTAAGGCCGTTTTCTGATTTGTCCACAAAGCAGTGGCGCGACATTAGTATGCTCGGTATACGCAGTACAGAAAGTATGGAATCTGTGCCGCGCCGCTCCCGTGCATACCGAGCCAATACAATCAGGAGCGCTCCATTGCACCGCGTATACCGAGCATATTGAAACGGTCGTGTTTTTTAAACGGCTAGTTTGAGTTGGTGTCATATTTTGACAAAGGATTTATACAAGGAGATGGTAATTTTAATCTGTCGGGTTAATACGTATAGAATCATTTGCGTAGTAGGCCTCCAGTTGTGAAGCCATGTCAGAGGTTTGATTATAATATCCGACGGATGCTTTAGTTATTGGCCTTACAACACCATTCCATCAATCCACAGTGCGCCCGTGTTGTTGATTATGGCCTATAACACCTGAACCCTCATAGTTGTCTATCCCTTTCCTATGTTCATTTAATAAATGCTTTATCATACTTCTTAATGAAAGCGCAATGCAGATTTACTAACTACGAAAAATGATTTGTACAAAGCTTTGTTGTTCCAAAAAAATACAACGTTTTATGGACGGTTGATGAGAAAATATTTTCAGTTAATATAGTACATTATGATACAAGTGTGCTACGTTGGTCATTATACACGAGGCATTATTATAAGCGCGAGCCGCAGGCGAGCGCGGTATGGAAGCCGAGTGTGATAATGATCAATGCACACGAGTTGCATACGACGTTTTTCAACACAATTGCGAGGAAAAAACAAACTAAAATCTAAAATACCTTCTCCTAATATGACTTGGCGTTTTTGCTGTTTTTCTATGCATTTTGGCGGCAACAGGCTATCAATCGCGTTTCGTGCCTCGATAAGTATTTCCGACGGGGTTGAATAACATTTTACTCGTCTTCACTATTTAAAGTAGACATTTTTGATTTTAAATAACCACACAGCAACAACTTTACCAAATAATAATGGAAAATAGCACGTAAGTTTTGTTTTTTTCGCGCGCCGCAATTTCGATGCGCGCGCAGGTTCAATAATGACACAGGAAAAACAGGCTGTTCAGCCGAGTAGCAGCTATTTAAAAAATAAAATAAACTATAAATTATTGTTAATAAAAATGATAGTTAAGTTAGTTTGTGTTTATTAATATACAATTTAATAAAATGAAATATTTATTTGTCATCTTAACCCTTAAATAATTTAATATTGGTAAAAAAGATAAATAACACTTGAAAAAAATCATCGACCTCAGATGGGACTCGAACCCACGTCCCATCGCATTCGAGTCCCATCTGAGGTCGATGATTTTTTTCAAGTGTTATTTATCTTCAATTAAACCTTGCATGGAATTGCTAAAAACAAACCAACCAACGTAGCACACTTGTATCATAATGTACTATTACCATATTTTTTGCAAGCCATTTCTAGTGAAATGTATGATATCTTTATTTAAATGATTTAGATATTTTATATGTAGGTACCAGACTTAAACGAAATAAAACTAATAATTTTGATTCAGTACGCTTTTATTTTACTTTTATAATAGGATATCAATTTCTATAGGATAGTGCCTACCTTACTATACAAAATATTGATATAGGCGTTTGTAACTCATAGATAATCTTAGTTCGGATAAAATAGTAGTGTTTTAGTCGAGTGGCTATTAATTTAGTAGCTAGCTGTTGCCGGACATCAAGCTATTTAGGTAATCGAGTATTTTAGTACCTAAGCGCCAAAGTCGAGTTAATTTAGTAACCAAATCATTAATCACTTGACTAAATTACTAATACAGTCAGACTAACATCTATCGGTTAGTAGTTAGGATTAGATTATCATGTTATTTTATATTTGCTCGCGCAATACACACCGTGGTGTCATCATTTCAGCCATAGGACGTCCATTTCTGAACATATAGGTATCTCCCAATGACTTCCAGATTGGCCCGCATCTAGCGGCTTCTTAAAACCTTTTAGGAAATCTATCCACCATGTGGGTACTTGGCCTCCATTCTAGAAGTTTTCACACCTATCGGTAGTCTTTTACGTGCTATGTGACCAGCTTTTTTTTCGTTTACAGATCTCTTCACTTCTGATTCGATCTCGCAAAGAAACACCGTGCATAGCCCTTTCCATAGAGCGCTGTGCAACCTTTCTAATAATTATGTGGCGCACAGTGAGAGGCCAAATATATGATGTCATCACTTTAACATACAGTGTTGGCTCTGTAAGTCTATAACTTACAGAGCGGTCGCGGTATAGATCAGCCTAATCTATGACAAATATTTTAATTATATTGGGCTCAAAGCGTTGTTGTGGGATTCCTCCTTTGACGCAGTAGTATTTGCACGCTAGTCGAGACCTTCTATCGTATAGCCTAATACGTAACGTAAGTATGTATTTAGGTTAGATTTTTGAACTGAGAAAATATGTTTTGTAGTAGTGTGTAACATCACAAAGCAGTAGTGACATTTAGTGTTAATTACAGGGATGAAATAAAATAATAAATTAAAAAAATCCTTTTAGGGTTCGGTACCTTCAAATATTGAGAAAAACTCAAATAGAATTAATTCGTTGTTCTTCTGTCTATACGTCTTTTAAGACCATTTTCATTAGGAATGCGTGGAAGTAGAGAGAAGAGAATCAAGTTGAAATTAATATCAAATACACAGGCTTGCAATCACTTTTGCAGCTTTGAAAAATCTTAGTCAGCGCAATAAATGATACTGACTTTTTATGACACATTTTTGATACGCAAGAGAATCAAAAAGGTATACTTTTCATTGACCTAGAATTATCAAATTTGGCTTGAAACAAGCAGCTTATAGCACAAGTAAGGATAAAAGCGTAAATTTGTAGTTTTATCCCTCAAAAATATGATTGAACAAACTCGGAAAAAGCAGTTAAATTGTTCGAAACTCGTTTCCACTTATGAAGGAATTATTGACATACACCTACAAGTTTGTATGGAGACCTCGGTGCGCGAGTCCGACTCGAATTGGCCGGTTTTCATTTATTTAAATTTAAGCCCAACAGTCAAATCAAAGGGCTACTTTTAAAACTCATTATTCATAAAACAAACCAGACTGGTCGTTCCACGAGGCTATCCAATTTGTATGTATATTGTATACAAATGTATTCAATATACCGGTAATTTTAAAATGAAACTCAGTGAATCACCACAATCTTCAGTCGGGCGCCATTATGTGTGTCTGAGCCATTAAGTTCTGGGCGGGCGACAAGTCTGCTATTTTCCGTATTTTGTCTTGGAATATGAAAATATCAGTGGCTAAGCGTCGCCTTGTCTATCTCTGTGGCTGGCTGCTATTCAGCTGTCGCTGGATCTGATTCTAAATGTAACTCGACTTTGACTAGCATTTGTTTTGGCAATTAAATATATCAGGTTTTGTTTGTGAGTCGGCCTGCATGTTTTTGGGTCCCGTATTCAAAATGGAACCCATAAAGTTTCGACATGGCCGTCCGTCTGTCTGACTGACTATCTGCCTCTTAGCTCAGAGATTCTTCAGTAAAACCGTAATTCAATATGACTATACAGTTTAATTCACGTCGAATAGGTTGAGAAAAAAATAGTTTTAGGTTAGGCTCACGTACAGTGGGAAGGTTTTTTTTCTCGTCTATTCCATGGTGTAGGTAGGGTGTCGCGATGACAGAGGTTGGTAAGTTATTTATCGTTTTATTAAACGAAGTACTGGTATGCTGGGGCTTCACCTGCATGACGCCTAACGTTCAAATAACGGCATGATTAGCTTTAACTAAATAAAAGCACTAAGCTACGCGCTAAGTGCGTTGACGTTTGATTTTAGCGTCTAGCGGCTTAGTTAGCGTGTGATCTGTGAATATAAGTCTTTAAAATAAAAAAAACGCTTCCAAGAATTCAATACTTTTCTCATTTTGTCTACTCTATCCTAACTTAATAACGTGCATAGTTATTAAGTTAGGATGGTGTTTAACATTTATTTCACAAAGAGTTTTTGAATGTGACCGTGTTTTAACATGTTAAGTGAAGTAGGTGTAGCCACAACAACGCACTAGACGCCCGCTAAATGCTTTTGATGCGTCAAAAGTTACTGCCGTCCGAGCTATCGCCTAACTTCTGTGTCATTAATGCAAATTAGCGCATTAAGACCGGCCACACCTGCGTTCTATATCAAATAGCGCACTAATTAATGACATTAGACGCAGGTGAAGCCCGAACATTACTATGTTAATCCAGTACACACTTCTATCTTTCTGGAAATGGGCGATCGAACCGCAATTCAATTACAGATATCGGAACTTCACCTTTATAATATTAAGTGAAATTTAATCTAGCTGTTACTCAAGCTCTAGCAGTATCTAGCGTTCCCCGAGCTAATAACCTAGACTGTAATGAGTATCCTAGCCAGACAATACGATGCAGGCAGTAACACTTTAGCGCTGGTTTACGACCATTGACTCTTTCCCTAGCTATGTTTAGAAGTGTAGCATTGTAAAACAAGTATTGCTTTGTTTGTCGCAGCTTCGTAAAACAATGCGACACCTACATGATAATGTTACAAATAACAGAAGGTGTCGCATTGTTTTTAATTACGGATATAAAATAAACAAATAAGTATTGGACAACATCATATACATCGCTCTCACCATACCGTCATTAAATTACTTGATCCGACCGGGAATCAAACCCTCTTCGATGGCGACGACGAGTGCGGCGTGCACGCTTTTCGGCTACGGAGGTCGACCAAAACTTGTAGTACCTAACCTAATTCATATGATTTTTTTCTCCGTTCTAACTTTTGGATATTCTTGTTTAGTCTATACTTTTACTCGTTGCTTATTAATATTAAAATAAGACGGAACATGGCCTGTATAAAATAGTCGATAAAGAGGGGTTTTGCCATTGTTTTGAGCTATAAACATTCCCAGTATTCAAGAAACGCGGAACCGAAATATAGCGAGTGACCTTTAGCTGAATCATTATGACGTCACACAGAGCAACCCGGGCCCCAGCAAACCGTTTATTACTTGTGTTTCAATAGCCTCGCACGCTAAACCTTCAGGAGGCAATTACAAAGCTTTGTCACGAACTGGAGTGGAATTACAAAAATGTACAATTCTAGTATATTCATGCAGGTACAATTATTAAATTGCGAACAATTAACAGCCTTGGAATTAACACACACAGCGACAGTTGAAACTAAATGTCAACTTTAATTCAAATTGCTATACCATTAGTACAGCTACATCATCAGCATTAATTTCCAAGATGGTAATAACTTAGTGTAAAAAAACATTTTGGTCTAGTAAAAAAGGTAAGATTAAGATTGCGTCCCAAAACTTACTTCTACAATATTTTCTTAATTACGAACCATAAATAATGGATCTGTGTTCCAGTGACTCTTAGACAGAAAAAAATTTAGTAGACTAGGCTTGAAAAGAGCTACAACCTTCATTAATTTACTACTATTATTTTCTATTAGCATAGACACAATGTTTAAAAAAAGCAAGAATTGCCGATAGATTGTTACTCTTTATTGTACATCATCGTATAAGTTGTAGCCGACACTGGAAAGCTGCAATCTTAAGCCATCCCAAGACCTAAACATTTTATTACACAAAACTCTCATGAAGAAACTACATCCCAGCTAAACCCACAGAGCTAAAGTTATCGAGAAATTGAACGAAGAGTTATGTTAAGTTGTAGTTGAGTATTCCCTACATGCGGCCACGAATAAAACTACATATACCTAAGATGCAATATCGTTTAAGTCCTGAAGTATAAGCTGAATTTCATGCTTGTAATTCAATAAGGCTACAAACAACTATGTACCTATGTCTGGCCAGCACCGGGTGAACAAACTCAGGACAGCTTTGGTCGATACTATAGCTCGTACCAAACACAGCTGTCTTTTTCTGTGTGCAATGAAACAATTATTATGATTAGACTATTACTGTGAAAGCATTTACTAGTCTTTCCTTCGGGTCGATGTTTCGAATTTTAGATTGGACAATTTTTACCAGTTACTTATTCATATTTATAAAGGGTAAAACGGAACCCTATTACTAAGACTCCGCTGTCCGTCTGTCTGTCTGTCTGTCCGTCTGTCACTAGGCTGTATCTCATGAACCGTGATAGTTAGACAGTACACATGATATATTTTGTCGTGTATATATTTTGCCACTATAACAAGAAATACTAAAAAACAGAATCAAATAAATATTTAAGGGGGCTCCCATACAACAGACATATTTTTTTTGCCGTGGTATGAATGGTACGAAACCCTTCGTGTGCGAGTCCGACTCGCACTTGGCCGGTTTTTCCTAACACAAAGGTAACTAGTATAAAGGTACAAGTCCTATCAACCAACTCTCGCACATGCTAAAACAGTTCATCACAGATTGAATAATGGCGGACTTTTGTGGAACAAAATATGACATTCCTACTCTATCGGGCATGTGCTTCATGGTACAATCGAACAAACTGTACCTACGGATACCCAAAAACAGCTTAAGAGTTTGGTAAGGCATTAATTATTATGAAATTATTTTAGTACTATCTGTGCATATACACAATTTTCTTTTCGTTCGGGTCAGACTTTTTCCATCCTTTCGGATGGGATAAAATATTCCACATAATCCAGAATCAACCCAAAATGGTGTCCTTTGTAACCGTGTCTACTGATGTTTGTATAGGAACAGTATAATGTGACATAGTTTGGGAGTGTTTTCTCTGAGACATGCTATTAAGGATGAAAATTGCAACTACTTACAATTTTATCCTTTGACTAACATCGAAACGTTTGGTATTGTAAAATAATGTACCTATTTCCGAAATTTATTGCAAACCACATAGGGATTAAATAAATTCAAAACAACAATAATAATAATGATTAAGATAAAAATAAAATATTTCATTCACATTGTTCGCGTTGAAATCGAACGTCGCGTTCGTTTATTTTGTTACCTAAGGGATTATTTTCACTTTACTCTGTTTAAATCTTTAAAAGTTAAGCTGTCCCCTTTCCCACGAGTACGGTACGGCGCGGTGGGCAGTCGCTCGAATGACGATATGATTCGATTTCACGACACGTGAGTAAATAAAACGTTAAAAGGTCACTGTAACAGTAGGTATAGGTATGCTATAAATAACATCGATAAAAGATAACAAAGAAAGTACAATCATTTAATGTTTTTTAACAATAAATTGTGTGTTATTATATCTATCTATCATTGAAATCCCTATTAAATCTTTGCAACCGGCATTGAGTTTAGGCCTATTATCAGTGACGAAGTGATAATAGATATTGATGGGATATGATTTATTAAACACATAGCTATGATAAAACGCGCTCTGCGAGCCGAAAATGATAGTTTATCATCTTTGTCTACATTTATAATAGATTTGGTACCTCTGTACCATACATTCTTAAATCTACCTCTCTATAAAACGATAAATTTAGGTAAATTACCGTTCCAAAGTATATGCTGGTTTTCGACAGTGTGCGAGTATCGATTTCCTCGAAGCGAAGATAACCGGGGTCAACGAACACGTTGCTGCCTTGTCTTCAGAGGTCGATAGGACAATGGACAAAATGAGTACGGCAAAAGGTAGTTTTACAAACGGGAACAAAGGTACAGCATGTGCCCTTCCACTTCCATTCATTTAACTGCCCCATTGACACTTTTGAACAGTAACGGCGGACGGTTAATAGGACAGTGACCTTAACACTGCAGAGAACCCCAGAGTTCAGTAAAACAAAATTACTTGACATTTATAGAATTACTTGTAAGTGATCAGCCCCCTAACCATGAACTCTAAAAACAATCACAAAGTTGTCAAATCTGTCAATTTTGGTACGTCATTTCATACAAAATTTGACAGAAATGATAATGTTTGACAGATTTGTGATTGTTTTAACAGCTCATGGTTAGGGCCCTGTGCATTTTCCATGAATAAAAAGAGACATTAGAACGTCACGGTCGTTGTAAGTATATCGAAAAATCCTTTTTTACGGCTGATGTATTAAGGAAGACTAAACTACAAACAAAGTACAAGGAAGTAAAAGGAATTCCTCCAGCATGGTTTAGAGTAAATATAAATAAATAGATGGAACGAAATAAATCCTAGCTGAACAGACGCTAGGAAGATGGAGTAGGTACCTATTTTTATCAGGATATAGTTATTGTATCTGCAATATTTTTTGCCATTAAAATTTCCGATAGTATTTTATAAGGCTTTGTTTATAAAATTATGTCCAATACTCGTGGACTTGTTTTCATCGTCACTCTTGTTGGAAACTTATGAATAAATTACCATTCGTTAACGCGTGTGGGTGTAGTGGTCGAATTAATTTGATTATTTCGCCGAATCCATTTATAGCACTATACCATCGCGATGGTTATTAAATAAGTTTTGCTAGTTTTTATTTTGGTTAATTAGTTTTAATGCGGGTCGTGCTTACAAAATAAATAATATGCTTTCATATGCAATTACATCGATTATCTTGATGCAAACTAAGAAAGGCTTGTAGCGGCGACAGAATAACTATTTAAAGATGGTAAACTTTATCTTCCTTCTAATTAACTGACCTAAAAATAGTAAAGCTAGTTTAATAACAATTAAAGTCTTAATAATAATTTTACTTTATTAAACTGATCAAGGTTTATCAAAATGAAACTTAAAAAAATATATATACTTTTCATAGATGACCAATTAAATTTACGCTCGCGTAAAAACGACAGCTACATATTAAATTACTTAAGTGAGATGTAACTCAAACAAAGAAGCATCCAAACAAAAAAAAAACACTCAACATATTTAAAAACAGATCTACCTCTAGAAGCATAAAGCGTTCTTGCGTTATTGCGGTATCGGTCGGCTCAGGCTCAGCCCCATTTCACAATCAATGGGGTTTGATTACGCGCCGCCGGGCTCGCCGCGAGACGTTGCGCATTTAACACCAACAAGTTTCTTCCCACGCCAGTATCGATCTACGCTCTCTTTTTCTCTTATGTACGAATCTAGCACATTTTAAGAATGCAGTCCTACTACGTATATTAAGGAATACGTTTGGTCATCCATTATATTATCAATGCGAAAGAAACTCTGTCTGCCTGTGATTCTTTCACGGAAAAACCATTAAACCGATTTCAATAAAATTAAGTACCCTCGATAGCTTGAACCCTAAGAAAGGGCATAGGGTGCCATTTTAAATCCCACTACTAAAGGAATCGAAAGGATCAGAAGCCCTATATTAAGCGAGCGAATCTCTTCTAATACAGGTTTTTTAAACTTGAAAGTACCACCCACACGTTGTAAAAATTACTTGCAGTTATCAATAAAGACATTTTAATTTCGATTTGTGATAGCTAGTTTACTAAGTATACATTTTGAATCGCTCTGCCATAAGTTGCATATTTTAAGCCACATATAACTTTTCACCGCGGATATATGACTACTTCGAATACAATTCCACACAAATAAAAGTCTTAAACGGTCCCAAGTCCACAGTAAAACTGATACAGATTCATGCCGCCTCTACGATATCGATTGTCTCAGTAAGCACGATTCTCGATAGACTAACTTCAAACGATCTTACAAGGAACAGCAACTATCGACCTTAAACAATGTAAGGAATTTTAACGGTACGCCACTTATCCACATTGTTAAGGATTATTTTCTAAGCTGTACTCAACAAGTGTGCAGGGTTAAATGGATTATTTTACAAATAAATATTATGATTCTAATGTTATTTACAACCAAAATTTTATTAAAATGAAAGCACAAAAACGAATTGCTTGTCAAACTATTTACGAGCAAATAACAAATCATGCTTTTTGTGTTAATAAAAATATTACTTTTTATCAACAGATAAAATACGCAATTAGATTCTAGACGTTCATTGTTTGTTTATCCGTGGTTGCCTATAGGCACTGTTGCACTCCGAATTTTTCCACCACCCACACACTCTACTTAGCTACGCGTCTCGTAGCTGTTGCTCGTAGCTCGTAGCAACGCGTAGCATTAACGCCGGCTACGAATTTCTCGCTACGAAATTCCACGTAGAAATATATTCTTTTTGAAGTTCCGTACCCAAAGGGTAAAACGGACCCTATTGCTGAGGCTCCACTGTCCGTCTGTCTGTCTGTCACCAGGCTGTATCTCATGAACTGTGGTAACTAGACAGTTGAAATTTTCACAGATGATGTATTTCTGTTGCCGCTATAACAACAAATACTAAAAACCAGAATAAAATAAATATTTGAGGGGGCTCCCATACAACAAACGTGATTTTTTTTGCTCGTTTTTATAGATAATGGTGCGGAACCCATCGCGCGCGAGTCCGACTCGCACTTGCACTCGCACGCCGGTTTTTTAAAAATGATTTCAGCTTATCTGAATATAATGATGTTCATAATGTAAGGACTGGAATTATTATTATAACTTCACTAAAGTAATTTTTAATGCTTTTAAAGGTTTTTTTGATTAGGTGATTGATATTACAATCAGTTACAATTTGATTGTGGCCTTTGATATTGATAGTCCCTGTACGAAAGCGGAATATCAATGAGACAGACTGCGCAGTGGCTAGACTAGATAAAAAGTTTACTTATAGTATGCGCCGAATGTTGCGTAAATGTTTGAAGAGAAATAGAAAAATTTTAATGTTCGTTTTATTTACAGAATCGTTTTTATCTTTTTCAACCGACTTTAAAATAAAGAGGAGGTTCACAATTCGTCTGAATGTTGTTTTATATTATTTAACGTCATTCTAGCATTTAGAAACCTAGTTACCAAATATAACATTTAAAATTTCAAATATAACAGTTTTTTCAACTGCTTCAGGTCAAAATAGTACCCAAGACTACCCAAATCGTTTTTTCAAGTAAAAATATGCCTTGAAATCTTTATTAATTTAGACATTCTGAGAATTTCTTAAACCAACTTTGCAGACATTTGTATCTTATAGGACAGAAAAACCTTGTCTGTATAATCCATTTAATTTGCATTATAAAAGGTCATTTCGAAGATTTTAGAAGTTTGAAGGTTTCAAGTATAAAATACATTCCGGTGCTCATCCTCTTAACTCGTCACCATCCAAGCGGTCTCATGAGACCGCGTAATAATCTGATTTCTATAGATACCCTATGTAATCTCGATAGTCAAATAAGCGAATTTTATTTCAACGAGATCGATCGCTCCTTTAAATTTCTTCTAATCAAAATCCTTTAATTAAATAAAACTTCGTACATACTAATAAGGCATCGCACATCTTATTAGTAGGTACGAAGTTTTAATTCCTCGATGTAACAATTCACCGAAAACCAGCTTACCGATGTTTATTTCTTTAAACTTAATCGACTATTTCGTCGAACGGAACATTCACGACACACGATCAATGAAGCGATCGATCATTTGCTAATTTAGCTTTCGAGAATACATAGGAAACCCGATTTCTATTGTGTCTTGATAACGCATAGCTGACGCGTTTGCATATTAGCCGTCTTGTGCACACTGAAACAATTTGTAATCGACTATTAGTCGTAGTTGAGTCCCACCTGAGGTCGATAATTTTTTTCAAGTGTTATTTATCTTCAATTAGGTAAACCTTACATGGAATTGCTAAAAACACAATTTTCAATTGTTTAAGCATTTCTGATCATACAATAGTCAAATATTTGTAAAAATATTTCTATCGGGTGTTGACAATAGTATACTACTCAGCTATACATATAGCTACAACATTGATCAGAGATACGCTGGCTTCGACTAAAGTAAAGCACTCGCCCGGCATGCGATGGGACGTGGGTTCGAGTCCCACCAGAGGTCGATGATTTTTTTCAAGTGTTATTTATCTTCTATTAGTCGTAGTTTTTCAAAGATAGCCCAACTGTCGATATCAACCGATTAAGCCTGTACATAGTGCGCGGGTTCCAAGAAAGATACTCCAACTAAAGACATCGATTGCTAGATCGTAATTTTACATAGGCATTCACTCTGCGGCTGAGCAAATCAAGTGTATTTGTGCACATTTAAACGATTTGTAATCGGCTAGTCTTATTCAAAGACAATCCAACTGTTGATGCTGACGATCAAATGTCTGTAGTGCGCGGGTTCCAAGAAAGAATACCCCTAAAGACACCGATTACTTAATCGTAATGACACATAATCGTCTGAGTGAGCATTCACCCTGCAGCTGAGCAAATCAAGTGTGTTTGTGCACATTACAACTATTTGTAACCTATTACTAGTCGCTGTACCTAATTCAAAGACAATCGCTGTTGATGCTGGCCGATCAATAGTCTGTAGTGCGTGGGTTCAAGTAAGAATACCCCATTAAAAATAAAAGACATTGATTGCGTAATCGCAATGGCACAATCGTCTGAGTGAGCATTCACCCTGTGGCTTAGTAAATCCAGTGTAATTGTGCCCCCCTGGAACAATTTATTATCGACCGATCGTCGTAGTAATTCAAAGACAATCCAATTATTGATGCTGGCCAATCAAAAGTGTGTAGTGCGCGGGTTCCAAGAAAGATACCTCAACTAAAGACATCGATTACTTAATCGTAATGGCACATAATCGTCTGAGTGAGCATTCACCTCGCGGCTGAGCAAATCAAGTTAGTGCCGCGCAAAGAGGCGCGGTGTCAGGTGCCGCATTACAAGCGGATGCCGCTAATGCAACGTGTAAACCGATTGTGTACAGGTACAGGAGAGGGCAGTGAGTGTTGGCATACTTGGTTTAGTTCGCCAAGTGTGTTTGTTGATTGTGTAAAAGTACAAGGGAGAGGGCAGTGATTGTTGGCATACTTAGCTGTGTTTGGCCAGTGTGTTTGGATTTATATTTATATAAATATCAAAGTAGCTTAGTATTTGGATTTTTATAAATATTATATTTATAAATAAAGGCAAAGACTAGTCGATAAAATGGTGCATTCAATCGTATAATATGTGTTACCTATCGCAGCACTATGTACATAAAATATCGTGGATAATAAATCACAGTAACCTACTCATAAATTTTGCTAATATTAAAAAAATCATGTAGAATTTGCCTTATTTTCATTGATTCATTGTTTTTGACGACCGCCTGGTGTAGTGGTTCGCGCTCCGGACTACAGAGTCTGGCGGTTTTGGGTTCGAATCCTGCAAGAGGCAATTGTTTGTGTGATGAACACGAGCATTTGTACCTAAGTCATGGATGTTTAGAAACGTATTTAAGTATGCTTATCCGTTATTCTGATCGCCATAATATAAGCTTTTCTTAGTATTATTAGCTAGATAATTGGTGTGATTGTAGAATTTATATATTTGTAATTATAAAACTGTCCAAAAATATGTCAAAATACATAAATTGTTAATTAAATGTACAGATTGTACAAAAAGAAATACGACTTCGACGCTGCTTCCATAGATAGAGTTGATGTATGTGAACGGCTGATCCCTATGAGAATGAACCTGTTAATCTATTCAATACTTTGTTTAAAAACTGACGAATATGCATATAAGCCATTTCACAAAAGTATGACTTCATCCCACTATTCCATGAATCTCACCGCGCCGCCCTCACAAAGAGGGGATTCCAGGAATAAAACTGATTGTATTGGGCGCTGCGCGATGAGTCAAAGAAAATTCTCCTAGTATGAAAGACATACTGTTTGCCAGGAATCTGAAGGCCTAATTCGAAAGTGATCGTTCGGTTGGACGTATGAAACCTAAAAAAACCTACTTGAGTGAAACCTTTGACAATGTATGAATAGCTGAAAACGGTCATATTTATTACACGGCTAGTTTGAGTAACTATTTTTTGTCATAGAATTAAAACAAGTGAATGGTCGTTTTAATTTATTGAGTACCTAATATGTCCGAAAAAGAAACATTTCCGTAGTAGGTCTTCTGACCCTTAACACAAGGCTCAGACTGAGGCTACGCTATAAGCGTCAAGCAGGATGGCTTAGGTTCCTCATGCTTAATGCTACGTTAAGTCACCAAGTGACGCGCAAGTGTCAATACCAGTGCATGAATGGTTTACATAGATATTGGCTTTATTTATTATGTTCGAAATCTATGCATGAGACTTAGGGCCTGTTTCACTACTGGCTGATAAAGTGCATGATATGTATCCAACAGATAAAGTTTAACCTGATAGATAATTTAATTAAGTTAATCATAGATAAGTTTTAGTTGTAATTTTAGCTTAGAATATATCTTCAATTAGAATATAGAATCAAGTACTCTAATACTCAATAAGTTCAGAGGCTAGAAAGGAGCAAATTAATCCAGTTTGCTCCATACTGTACATATACTAAGTTCGCACTGGTTTGTTCAATCGAATTAACTAGTCAACTGGCCGACCAAGGCGCCTGTAATGTGACCTTAGCCTAAAGCATCCCTCGCAACTAGGTCACATCCTTTGAAGGCTACTGTGCAGTCACGCGGGTGTCTTAACTACAAAAGTCTGGTATCCCTTGTACGCTTCTCCCACGCCAAAGAGACAGTAGGCAAATACAATGAAGCGCTAATGAGGTCAACCCGCATTACAGAATTTTTGCACTTCTGTTCAGACAATGAGTATAGAATGACTATACCAATGTTCAGTAGTGATTGTAGCCGTTATTAAATATGTTTGTATACTTTACTAATTTCACAATTATATATTTATAGTAAATATGTCATGAATGATGCATGAAATGAGTCATATCTATTAAATTATCAGTTATTTATTTTTACACTTATTCCAATGAGATACAGTAACAGATCTCTGTTTAAAAGTGTATTTTTTTGAACAATCTATTTGGAGAAGTTGTCGACGCAAAATAAAGAAATGAGCCCTTGACTTGTAACGAGATGGAAGACGAAACGACGGAAAAGAAAGTCATGAAAATGGTGTATTTCACATTTCCCAACCGGTTAATTGCTTTTGAGGGAAAATTTCTTTTGATAAAAAACAGTATTCGGTTTTATCTAAGCTGTCTTATCATGTTTGAGATAAAATGTAAAAATGACTTATCTTTACATATTTAAAGCGACGAATTGTTAAAGTAATAATAATTAAAACAATCATGTTTTGGTTTTGGTCTTTATTTGTGCAAGGGTTTGCTGAATATTTAAACAACACTTCACAATTTGAGACAGAGCGTTGGATTACTCGGAGGGTTTTACTATCTGATGTAAATTGTAATTAAGCCATCTAAATTTAATATTCAAGCAAGTATATTATAAAAATGGTTCTAAGTTACACAATTTCTGCCTAAAAAGAGCAGAAAGGAAAGTAGCGGGGGAATCGGCTCGTTTTCCACCTGTTACAATTCAACACGATATCAGGTTCCCCTAGGCATACAGCAAGTCACACGATTTGGTCTTGACCTACTTTTCACTAAGTTTAGGATTTTATTGGCGTTGAATTTCAGAAATTGCGAGAGAAGCTTTAATCGTGCAGTATTGATTGCTGGAGGGACGAAATGGCCCTTACGATATTTAATGGTTGAAAAATTACGACATGCTTCTACGGCGTGGGCACGCAGTTTTACATCCCACATTATTTGTTTGATGAAATATACATATATGATATTCTTTCAAGACTTATTACTTCTGTAAATAAAAAAATATACCTAGTTTGTTTCTTTGTCCCATAATTATGAGTTTCGGAACCATTCATCAGTTTGCGATGAAACTTTGGTAAGTTAATATAGTACGCATGCCAGGAAAGATTTCTCTTGAATTGAAAACTATAAAGACAAAGGCGCAGGAAACAGCTATAATTAATTAATATTAATATATGCGTCTGCTTGTGTATACTTAGTTATTGTATGCCAATATTAAATATAGGGTATTACTTAGGTTAATGGTATATCAAGCCGAAACTAGCTTATGTTAACATATGCATATGTATTAGGTATTCGTTCTAAAGTTTAAAATGCTATGAAAAGAACAGTAAGAGTAGAGAAGAGAGAGGGAGAGAGGGAGAGAGAGAGAGAGAGAGAGAGAGAGAAAGAGATAGAGAGGAGAGAAAGAGTCGTTAAACCATTAATCTAATTGTTTGTTGTCCTAAATAAAGAGAAAAAAAAGAACAAGAACATTATTATGTTAAAAAAACTTGAGAATGCTTGCTAACTTTATCTCACAGAACGAACTGTACGCAAGTTTAGCTGAGACCAAAATGTATAAATAAAATAACATTATGAAAGTATGTATGGAACTATTGAAATACTTTATAACCGGTGGATTCATATAAATGAGGGCTGGAGGGAGGAAAAAAACACCAATACATCTCCTCTGTCTTCCTCTCAGGAGACGCCTCTGGCGAAATTCTGCAAAGAATTTCGCCAGAAGCGTCAGACCACAGCTAATTTATAAAAAGCCATTAAGCCCGTGTCTTTTATCGATTCGAACCGAGAACAAAAACCTTATTGCTCAAGCCAAATCGCCAATTCGTCACTACGCCAATCGGATATCAGCGCTCATGTTACTTCGATAAAGTGGTCGGTATTATTCCACGTATAAAGTCTGTGTATTCTCAACTGTTCCCGTAGATAAACTACGTAAATAGGCCAAGGCCGTCCTGTAACGCGTGCGTAGCGTACCAAACAAAAAAATACATCAAAAGTCGCAATAAGCTATCCAGTCAGCAGTCACTACATCCGGAGTTATTTCGTTTTAAGGCGACAAATATACGAAGGAACTCAAACTAGATAGGAAAACTGTAACATTCATGAAAAGGCTAGATTTTGTTTTAAATTGGTTAATAATTTACCTTAATGTCCACATAACATGAAAAAAAAAATATTTCAATAAAAAACCAACAGTATGTATTTTTAAAATAACAATTTAAATTCACGGCGAAAACGCGCATGTCTGTCAAAGCGTCTAAATGACGTCACGTCCGGCAAAATGAACTGTGTAAATCCTAATTCCATAGTGAATTTTACACTAGTCAATTTAAATATGATTAAAAAAACCCACAGAGATTGCTAAAAACTGGATATTTATCAAATTAAACAATCTATTGTCCGAAAATGTTATCAATAACAACGACGTTTCGCACGGCGTGGTGTAATTCTTTCTTATTGTTATTCACTGTCACGTGACTGTAAGCCAAATTTTAAAGAATTTATTTCCTAAAAATATTAAAAATTCTTGCTCAAAATAAAAAAATAAAATAACCTTGTTTTTTGTTTTCTCCGTACCGTGATTTATTATTACAAATATCAAACTCCCCAATTTATATTTAGTGGACACAAGCCTTTTTAATGTATGTGTTACGGTAATTTTGAATAATTGAAAATTATTCATAATTGTCTATCATTATTAATAATTACCAAAAGTCGAGGTAAAAGCAAGAAATTTATCGGTGATTATTAATATTGTAACCTGAGTGCCGTTAAATGTAATATTTTTTTTCAAAATAACGAGCAATACTGCCCTGATAAGAAAGAATACTGTGGCTAAGTGTTTTTAGTGGGTTTATTACATTTCATTACCTTTGAACAACCAACCATGCTCTATCGGCCAATCTTGGAATTCGAAAAAAAAAATCGATTAGTATCAGACATAGCGTAAGTAGTTTAGCGGCTAAGTAACACTTTTAACAGTCGGCATAAACAAAAAACCGGCCAAGTGCGAGTCAGACTCGCGCACGAAGGGTTCCGCACGCACCATTACCTATAAAAACGAGCAAAATAAAACCACGGTTGTTGTATGGGAGCCCTCTTACATATTTATTTTATTCTGGTTTTTAGTGTTTGTTGTTATAGCCGCAACAGAAATACATCATTTGTAAAAAAAAAACAACCGTCTAACTATCACGGCTCAGCCTGGTGACAGTGGAGTCTTATTAATATTATGGTCCCGTTATACCCTTTAGCTACGGAACCCTAAAAACGGTTACATGTGCCTGTGAAGGTACAAAGCCGCAAAACAATAAAAACGTATTTTTTTATTAGCAAAATAAGGCAGTAATAATTGACTTTTTTTTAACCAAGGAAAAAACGGAGGAGGTTCTAAGTCGACGCATATATATATTTTTTATGTATGTACACCGATTACGCCGAGATTTCCTGATCCGATTTACGTAATTCTTGTTTCGTCATGTCATGTCAATATACTTGACACAACAATGTCAATTTAAATTTTGGCGGGAAGAACCGAAAAAACCATGTAAGCCCCTGAATAATGTTTACAACCATGTACTGAAATAAAATGCTGTAGTTTAATCATTTCCGTTCTCTTTGTGTGAAGTTTATTATGTATCGTTATTGCTTTTGGAAAAAAACTGTAGTTTCAAGTATCTTGTATCTCCATACTTTGTAGGCAGACGCCATCGAGGCGGACTTCCCAACACTAATACAAAACTAGATTCAAAATTCGCTATGAATAATAAAATGAGAACGATAATACTTCGTCTATATCGTATAGTGGTTGCTTTTGCTGAAATATAAAGTAATGAATGAATCTACATTGATTTACACACAGATTAGACGTTTTTCAGGTCCGTAGTAAAACAACGAACCCTAATAGTTTCGCAAAGTCCGTCTGACTTTCTGAAATATAATGCTTTAATTTGGGCAGATTATACATATTAATCACCAATCCAGAGTTTTGAAATGAACTCTTGAAAAATAACCGCACAACTACGGAACCCTACACTGCACGTGAGCCGAAACGCTTGGCTGGTTTTTATATTGATGGGAATTCGTAAATGTCAGCACATTTAGTAGGTAACTGTAGGAAGTTTTATAACTTACTCATAATATCATATGTCTAAACTGATTTTGTGCCCATCAATGTCATGCGTCCAAGTTAAATGATTTATTAAAAGTTGTATCCCACGCGGAACAGTGGTAGGCGAATGCTATTTAGGTTCCTAAGAATAGGTCGGACTTGTAATAAAGGCCAAGGTCGCCGGGCAGTGGAACTTTACTTATAACTTTCAAGATTAAAACAGCCGAGAAATACTCATAATGTATTTCCTGAACCAAACAAAGAACAGTTTGTTAAACTTAGGAGGAAATTAAAAAGACTTCAGTTTTCTTACTTCTGTATTCTTTAGGAAAAATAATCCGTAAAGCTGTACTTAGTGTATTGTGTTTTTGATATGAGGATAATTGAACGAAAAGAAAGAATGGTATACGAACCCAAGTCTTATATAAATTGCGATTTTTAAAAATAAAACAACACTTTTGAAATACCTACAAAATATTTGAATAAAACCAAGTCTATTATGTTTTTGTCAGATCCAATAATTGAATAATACTAACTTAATTACTTGTAAGTCTTGTAACCCAATAAGTTTTTTTAACGAAAGAGTCAAATTGCAAACAAATAATCAATAGCAGGAACAAAGTGCTCCATCTTGGATATTCGAAGGATGTTATTTTAAGCGTGATTTTACGCCGGAGCTGTGCCGATTTTCAATCGCGCTCTGGCCAGGCTAGCTTAAATCGGACAGAAAACATCTTAAGGGCTTGCCGTGTTTATGAATCGCGGTATAACTGAACCCCTGGCGAAACGCGGTGCGGCGGCATCGATCCGAGAACGACAACCCGCCTCCCGCTTTGGCACCATCACATAGTTACACTCTGTCGCTGAAAAACTGATTGCAACCTGTCAAAAAATCTTCTTGTCATCAAAAAATTGTTTAAATTTTCTTTCTATACCCTTTGTATATCCGCGATGCGGCAGGATCGATCTGCGTGCCGCGACCCGGTCAGCGCGACAGACAGCACGTCTGTTGCTTTTACACTGGCCCTTGCGACTATGTATACGGCGATAACTAACAGTGTAATAATTTATGTCCCCATTTTGCAGGCAAGAAGCTGGTTATACGTCCACTAATAAAAATAAAAAACAAGACTTAAGACTTTTAGCTTGAGTTTGATATTTTTAAACTTAATTGCCTTAAATAAGTAATTTTCTTCTTACACGACCAAATATGATTAATAAAATGTTAAAACATATGTCATATGGAGAACATTTACCTTAAATAGCTATTTCAGATTCTAATTCTTGACTCAATTACAGTATCATTAGAGAGTGACGATACGCGGCGGAACCGCGGCGAGCGCCTGCGATCGATCCGCGACCCGGTCAACGCTTTACAGGCACATTGCAGGGCTGCCGATGTTTGAACTTTCACAGAATCGCAGTTTTAGAATATTTTTGATCAACCAAACTTGCTTAAAGTCGCAATTAGACTAATCCGTTCATATCTCTGTAACTGTTTCTAGCTGTTTTTATAAACTTCTTTCATAATGCAGAGGCAGATTGTGGCCTAAAATTTTACTTGATGTTAAGCGTGGATGTGATTTACTTGACCTTACCTATTTACTTTATAAAATAAAAAAATAATAATAAGGTAACGGAAATATGTGCACAAAATCATTGTAGTTAAGTATCACGGTTGACCATGAAATCTGGCAACATCTTACTCAAAGTGATTTATCATTGCATTCCGGACATGTAGTTAACAACTCTGCCAAATAACTAAACCCGTAATGTAGTAGCAACCCTATTCTATATTCGCCAGAATGCTCTTCTATCGCAGTAATAAAAGTTCTGCGATATGGGATGTCCATCTAACTAAGCTACCATTTCAGACAAAATGTTATTTGTTTCAAGTACATAACTTGAGAAGAGTTCGTTGAAATTGTTGGATGTTTCTTTTTCTTTTGCCAGAAAAAGTGATAAGAGTAGATAAGAAACGAAATAGGTATTATTATCTATCCTGTAGGTACTATCGTATAGAAATTAACTGCGGTCATTCTTGCTCTTTGGGGCTCTTCGGCGGAGGCTTACGTCCAGCAGTGAACTGTAATAGGCTGAATAGATAGATAGATTCAACTAAGATATTTTATTAGAATTTACCCTAATTAGAACTTAATTACTTTGACGGGTTACATTTTGATTAACTTTATTTATCTAAATTCTAATCTTAATTTTGATATAAAAAATATCCTAATTCTAGTTATTAAAATAATCGAACGCCTGAATTCCGGCTAACCGCTTATAAATTATTATTTACACTTGACTCAAAGTTAAGTACCTACTTTTCCTACAAGTACCTTGTAGGAAAAGTAGGTACTCATAATCGAATGTCTCTTTAAATATAACTATAACTTACACTACAAGTATGTAGGAGTAGCAATAGATCTAGCATCTAATGGTTTATAGGTCATTATTTAAAGTAATTTCGAAAAAAGGGTACAATCAAAACCATAAGTCACATAGGTATTGAACTTATATTATAACATAATAGCACAAACGACGCATTTTAGTTTCTCACTTACTTAGATTTTCATCAACCGTTTCTGCGTTTCAATAACAAGTGAACTTGTTTGAGTAAAACTAAAATAACGATACTACGACATGTCATATCGCGCTGCCCTCGATGTTTATTGTATCGACCAACGCTTTCGCCGAAACGATCTATTTTAATCGACATTCAAGTATGCGACTATTCAGTAACTGACGTCGTAACTTAAAACATGCAACCTAAAATTTGATGGATGCGGTATTTGACTCAGTGTACTTATACTCAGTGACTCTGAATTATAGAGACTTTATTTAATGTTTAAGTGTGGTGAGTTCTATTTATAGGAGGAAAATTCTTTGTTAGCATATAATATTACCACATAAACATATTCCCTAGTGACGTCTATAGTCCGTTTTTTCTTGACTGGCGGAAAACGTAAACAAACCTGAACATACCATTGATCTTGGTGTAACTTACGAATTTCGCAACATACTGCAGTAAAAATACTCATGAATCTTGAAAAAAAATTCACTTATAACCACTTCACAAAAATAATAATGAAAAACGTACGTTTATGCATGTAAAATTATTAAAATTTAAAAATGACTCAGTTTAATGAAAAATTATGACACAAGTCAGTCTTTAGACATACAATAATCTGTGCGAGTCAGTTGTGTTGTCTTTTGAATTTTAGAGATGGGATTATTCAATTGTGCAATTCAATTATTCCTTAGTTAATATGATAAATTCGAAAACAAGTCTATCTATCGGGTTAGATTTTGGAAAAGGATTGGGCTACCTGATGTTGCGAAAAAAAGCTGGGGTTGGAAATGAAATGGATATGGCAGCTACTTGCACATTATTGTATATATTTGTATAGAATCCCTGTTTCCCTTGGCATTTGGTTGTAAAAACAACGTTAGAAAAAAAAACTGTTGTTTTTACAACATTGAACAACATTCAGCTCATGACGCGATTTTATGATAATAAGTACTAACTTTTTTGCACGAAATTAGTTTTGTAATTATTTGTCTTTAAAAGTGCATTTTGTAAAGACATTGTTAAATTCATTCGTTCAATATATTCAATTGAATCGGAACATTAGGTAATTGCTCTAGTTTTCGGTAGCACTATTGATTGAGAACAAAAATTCCTTGTTGTCAAACCCACTGATCAAGTAATCACTATAACATGTTTGTTTACTTTTTCCGCCAGTCAAGAAAAAACGGACTATACCACCTAAATCTGATTTTTAATGCAACCTTCCAAGTGGGCAGTTCCAACCCTTTTCCACTCAACCAAGAGCGCATCCGCACAACCTTTTCTTAGCGAATGCCTACACACCTTTGATATGATAAATTGATGAATCTACCTGCCAAATGTAATGTGTTATAGTTTTTTTTTGGGACCACATCACTATATTCCCCGATTCTAAGGTAAGTAATAGTGTTATTAGTTCCTAAGATAACTCGATTAATTGGGATTGATTAGCAGGGCGTCACATGTATACCTAGTCTATACCTACCATCTTACCTAATATTTCATGTGACATGCAATAAATGAGTAAGTAAGAGAAAAGTATTGAATGAATCAATAAAGATTAGATATATGTTTTCTTTTAAGGTAAAGTTAGTCTATTGGCAGTGGCTGCCCAAGGCCTAATCTTTATCATTGCGGGTCAATAAGTATGTCTCATAGATTCGAAGTTTTTAATATCAAAATTACCCAGTGTATCATTTTAGTAAATTTGTGGTCCTCGCATGGCCCCGATATGTATATATATATTAAATAAGTTGTTATGTTATCTTTTAGTGAATATGCATGAATCCTGTCAGAAAATAAAGAACTTTTTCATTCATTTTTCAGTTTGTTCAGTACATACAGGCAAACATAATATAAAAAACTTAGGTAACATCCGTTTTAGTTTGAAAGTGTGTTGCATATCCCTATAAACATTTATGTATTATGGCTATATATGTTCTAAACCTACCTACTTAATTTTGTTATTGTATTCGCATCTAAATGCTACCAACGTAATATTGTCATGTTTTGATATTTTAGTGTCACTTAGTTTCTTAAACATTGTTATTAGTTATCCATTGTTGTATTATAACACATTAATTAAATTACTAACACACACCGTTCCGGCACTTGTTTTACTAACAATAATTCATGTATTTCTCAAACAAATGAATTGTAAATTATTTTGAGTAAATAAATATCTTAAACCGTAAACACAAACATATTACAGTCCCAAGACAACACGTTTCGTGTAAGAATGACATTGGATTGTTGTGGTTTCGACTCAAGGTTTAGGCGGCTAAACAATACTTAGTGAAGTAAGTTCATAATACCGGCGCCATATTGAACGACTCCGAGGCCACGATTGGTCAAACAACTTCTGCATTGGATGAGCTTTGTGCATGTATGCAATAAAGCTTTTAAGCTGTACAGTTTAACGAGAAAAAGTTAAGGATTTGTATCGAAATTGTTTTTTATCCGAGCTAATTTGTCAAAATTCTAAATTTCCCATCTTAATCTCATCATAAGCATTTATTTTATTTTAAAAACACTTCTTACAGATATAAGTAACACTTGAAACAATAGCGTCGATTATTTTATTTGTTGCTTACTCTATCTTAGACAAAACTAACAGGTGATCGCAATATGATTATATGATATGAATACTCGTTTAATAACTGTTCTCATCTCGTTGAATATTTGCAACAATATTACCTAAGGCAATCGTTTGTTTTTAAGTGTGAAACTAGCCTTTATTATAATTAATTTATATGAGCTAAAATTACTGTCTAACATCAGTATGTTTGTCTATAGATAATTTAACGCTATAATACCAAACATGGAATGTCTCATTTCAATATTATGTTCTATAGAATACCAGTCGCGAGTTCCGCGAATCGAACTTATTATGGAAAGAACGCGCATTGCGACATTTATTATTCGATACCACTTACAGTCTACAAACAACTGCCGGCTTTGTTCAATATGAATTGAAACAAAACAAAAATAGAGTTAATGTCTGTAACACCTTCTCAGTCTAAAATAGTTATATAATGGATCGTAAAAAGCAGATAGGCCCTTTCTGCTAATATATGTGTAAAAATTTACGGCATTTAAAAAAAGTACTATGATCAAATACGACAATCAATTGTTTTAAAATCTACTCAATGATTTAAATGTATAAAAAAGAATTGCCATTTGTATAAAAGATCATCACTTGAGATCGGATCGACCAATTGGACAATTTTTTTTTTGTTTTGTAATGTCAGGGTAAGGTTTCTAAAGAAAGATAAATTGGGAAAGATTTCTGAATTTTTTTCAATTCTAGAAAAACTGAACGTCCATTTTTGCTACACGCGCACATCTACGGGCAATATTAAGGGTCTTACAAGACAACGTTTGTCGTGTAGTTGGTGATAAAATGCTTGACATTGCTAACAATATTTGACGAATAAGCGAGGGGAGAGGGGACTTTTATATTATACCCAAAGACTCAATGTCTCAATCCATCAAAAGTATTTAAAAATATCTTGTGATAAATCAACATTTAAATCATTTTGTTTTTATTTTCGAACAAATGATAAATTGCATTCTTGGAGTACCTATAATCATTTAACCCCAATTATTATTTCAATCTTCAGGTTAATCTGTACTCAATTCAGACGTCATGGTATTTTTGGAACCGTGAAGGTGCTCGTAGCACAGGGCGGCAGCAATTTGGTACCGATTACTAAAGTTAAGCAACCAACGCCGCGGTAGTGGGTGGATGGGTGACCAGTCCAACCATATTTGGTGCCATTTATCACAAGCATCTCCGTGCTTCGGAAAGCACGTTAATAGTTGGTCCCGGCTGATATCGCTTGATAATGGTCGTAAAGCCTAGTCAGAGGCCTTATGGCGGCTTGATTACATCTGACAGTAAGGTTTATTCAGTCACTGGCCTTACAACACTCCTCCACTAACCCGCACTGGGCCTGCGTGGTGGAATATAGCCCACACCACCTCATAGTTGAGGCCTGTGCCCTGCAGTGGGACGTATATAGGCATAATTACTTTACTTTTTTATGTTTGGAAAGAAAGTATTTTGTATTATTAAATTGTAACTTTGAACTCTCTACTGATAAAGTTGTTTTGGACAGAAAAATGGTTGTCCGGGATCATATTTGATGAAAAGCTGACATGTCATGCTCACCATGATTAAATTATATACAGCTACGTAAACTTACTTCTTGGCTTCATGTGCAGAGCTACTAGAGATTACAAATATCCCCGCAGTCTTTGATACCAGCTGCTCGGTTAGTGGTATTTTAAAATAATTCGGATTAGTTCCATTTTACTCTATTATTAAACCGAAACAAAAGCGTATAGAAAATCTAGAATTTATCAACTTTGGCAATAAGAAGTTGACAGTACCTACATTTGCTTATTTTCATTATATTATGTAGGTATACAAAGACGATTTTTTTAGCTTTACATTTATTTTCATAATAATTGTAACAGAACAAAAACGTTTATTTTGGAACCTGTGTCCACTAAATTAAATGCAATGTGTAGAACTAAGGTCGCTTCGATCATCTATCTCGTAGTACTCAGGATAAAGGTTGTTTATTTGCAGTGACAATTGCTTAGTATAGGTACCTACTTCAGGGTTGGTTCCGAGCAAGATAAATTAAGTAACAAAAATGCGTCTGTGATAAATAGTCGGCGGTAAAGAATCTTTTTAATTATAAAAGAACAGATTTTTTTAAATTGATTTATTCAAACAACGAAGTTAAATTAGATAATGTTATTCTGCCAAACTGTGAAACAGTTTGTCGGCAGTAGCTCTCGTGAACTAATAATACTACCAACGATGATAAACACTTAGCAAATACAAAAAAGTCCTATATGTTACTTAGGATAAATCTACAATAAACAAAAAAATTACACATTGAAACATTTAGCGTTTTGATTTTTATTAACCGCCTTAAAAAAGAACCTCCTTTTCTAAGAATACTGTCGGACGTATTGCAAAAGAAGTTGTGACTCAGATTTATTGCAGATGGAGTGAAAGTCTATTTCTATTTACAAAACTTTCTTAGGGTTTTTATAAAAGAACAGTTAAAAAAAGTGAAAAATTATCATGACAAGCAAGACAGTTAATTATTTTCACAAATATTTTTATTTGAGTTTTTTATTATTCCGAACGTAACATATTGTCAGACATGAACGCAACTCGTAACCCCCGCTGTAAACCGCGCTGGGTTACACTTTTTTCAGAATACAATTTTCTTTTGCTTTTGAACAATACGAGTTGATTTGCTATCACTATGTACTTGCATTTTTTAAACAACTGCATGAATTCTCAACTCTGAGTTTAGTAGTCCGAGAGAGTAGAAAAGAATGAAACAATTCTTAGAAGGTACTTAGCTTTTTCATCTTCCCTTGTAGGATTTGGATTTGGAAAACGACTACGATTGTAATAACGAGTAGCGACTTACCTAGGTACTCGGTTTATATTTAATTCTCAGTGATTGCCTCGGTTGAAAGTTAATTATAAAAGTTAAAATACATGTAACGAAATAACAATACGTAAGAGCTAATACATCTTTAATTTTAAACTTTAATCGTACATTTACAATAAGTCTCTATTCTTTTCTTAAAACCGGCCAAGTGCGAGTTAGATTAGCGCACGAAGGGTTCCGCACCATTATGTATAGAAATAATTTTTTTTTTTTTTAAAAACCCCCGACCATAAAAGCAACATATAAAAAGTAAAAAATAATATGTAAACTATTTGTTAACTCTTTGTCCCTTCAACTTTATTACAAGAAAACAAAACTTGTATTTCTAACTATTTATATTTGTATCATTTAACACAGACTAAGGCTCTTGACATTACGAGGCTTAACCGCCATTGAAAAATTGTTTATGAACGCGACTGTATAACCCATGTAAAGAAACAGCTCTAATTTCTAAACGAGTAAATGTTCGATAGCAAAATGAGTGACATGGCACACAACTCGGAGCACCTGTGCTCGCAGTGACCCAGTTCCGCGCGCTGCGGGCTGCGGGCTGGGGCTGCGGGCGCCGGCACGCGATCATTACAGCCTGTCATAATTGTGCAAGCCTCACGCCTCGCGCCATAGACAAGGAAAACATTCCAGAGATGTGCCGTGTTTTGTTTCGGCTTTATTTTGTTTGAAGCCTTGGTGTCTCTGTAAGTACAATCTCATAGGCATGGTGTCTGGTGCACATTTAACGCTATACAGACCGTCTATCTCGAAAACATGAATGAAATGAGTCCGGTCATCTCTCGCTCATACTAAAACAGTACAGTCGGAGATTTAATAATGGCCGAATTTTGATAGGATAAAAAAAAAATCATTTCTACTCCATAGAGTATGTGCTCCATGATTATTAGGGAAGTACCTACTTGTACTGAATTATATAAACATTTTTAAGGTTTGATAAATAAATTCTTTATATCGTTTGATAAATACGATATTGTACTTGTTGCGACAGTTATTTTGATAACTATTAAATAATTTGAAAGTTAAGTTCGATAATTTGACGACCTCCGTAGCCGAGAGGCGAGCACGCCGGACTTTAAATGGCGCCGCCATCTCTGAGGTTCCGGGTTCGATCCCCGGTCGGGTCAATGTAGAAAACGAACTTTTCTATATTGGCTCGGGTCTGGGTGTTGTGGTACCGTCGTTGTTTCTGATTTCTATAACACAAGTGCTTTAGCTACTTACCTTAGGATCAGAGCAATGTATGTGATGTTGTCCAATATTTATTTATTTATTTATTTATTTATCTACCATTTGAAAATAGTCATTTAAAGTAATTTTTAGTAATAAATTATTTCTTAATCTTTGATATTTAATTTTCAACTATTATGACTAAGAAATAACTGTATCTTTTTAGTCGAAGGTGTGCCTACGAAAATTTGTTGTTGGGTCAAACAAGCAAAAACGCGTGCTTGCCTTCATTAATAACATGACCAAACGTGGGTAAAACTAATCAAGCGTGAGCCATTACTCCTCGTGTTTGCTATTTCGTAACGATTCACAACACGTAACCTTACGAATTCGTAGATTTAGTAAATAATGAAAGTATTTCTAACATCACACGGTATCTTAAAGCATTCAACCAACGCTCTAATCGGTATCTTTAAGCACGGTATACTTGAATGACAGGAATTTTTAGAACTTTTGATTTCTTGTATTAGTTACATGACTAGTAATTGCAGAGCTGATTTCTTTATGAATTTTCTTAATTAGTATTCTTGATGATAAAATATTATATTTTATTATTAAGACGAATAAAACATTTTGGAGATCCCAATACAAGTTTTTTTTTTATCTTAAAATCAAATAAGTTTTAGCTCTATTGTAAATTGGTATCTTTACCATTACTCGGATAACGATGCTCTTTTATAAATTATTTTTCTACCTTAATTTAAAATATGATAATTTTGTTTTAATTAAGAACCGCAGACATCGTCAAAGAGATGTAAACATTTTCGTTTAGATGAAAAGAAAACTGTATAAATAATGCGAGAGAGAGGTATACCATTTTAAATTATAAGTAAGTATAATTTTGTAACGCGACGTACCAACCAACGCTTAATTTTTTAATATATACCGTTGAAAAACCAGCCAAGTGTAAGTCAGACTCGTAAGTCGAGGGTTCTACAGCTAACCACCATAATTATGCCTATAGTCTTATCCCGAGCCTAGCCGCGGATATGGATGAAACCTTACCAATGAGGTATCGATACAAAAGTAAATAAGTAAAAACTCGATACGGTATCAGAAATAATCTATCGATACTTATTAGATGTTGTTTTAGGACAAATATAAACAGCAACAAATATTGTTCTATTTAAGATTTTTTAATACTTGAAAAAAAAATATATTGATTTTTTTATAAAAAAAAAACAAGATTAAAAATAGTTATTAAAACAAGCTTGCCAACTGCGCAAAAGTGGTACTAGAAAAGAGTACGTTTAAACATGTGAAATCGTGACATTACTTTATCGATACGAATACTTTTGACAGATACGAGTACTTTTGACCGATTCCAACCTGGTAGTACCTACTTAGTTTCTATGATTTTGATTCTATGTCAACGGGAAGAAGTGTTCGTAAGTCTCACTATTATTACACGTATTGATTGATTGCACTGACTCCTAAAGGTGACCGCGCATCTATAAACACTGCAAGACCTGCAACCCTCAGTCAAATTGCATTTTAGAATTCTTTGTATGAAACCCTATGGAACCTCGCGCACCTATAAGCTGCGCTCAGCGCAATCAGCGAGCGCATCAGTCGCATAAATGCAGATTGTTGAAGGTCTTGCAGTATTCATTCATGCGCGATCACTTTTTTTACGACCCCAAGGGACTGTAATAAACTATAATAAAATATTTAATTAAAATCTTATTCTTACTCACACCTTTATAATCAATACAACACTAGAGGTTATACTAGCTATTAAATGCAAATATGCAAAATATTAACGTACTACGGAGTGTGCCATTATAATATTTGTTACTTTTTTTTCTTGAAATGAATACAATGGTTATTGGTCAATTTGTGTCATTATTTAACGCTCGATGTGTGTCGAATACAATAATATTTCAATGATTCTGTCTTTTTTACTTTAACCAAAAACTAAAACACAAATTACATTAAATTTGTACTACCGAGATAGCAAGATCGACTACCCCGACCATGCTCTTCGTTCTACTACCCCCACCTAATCGTTCACGCTTATTTGACATTTATTACTGTTGACAATCAAACTGCAAGTTTTGAGCCTTGGTAGGTTTGCGGAAAAGATATTACAATCTGGAACTGGAATTAGCAATAACGTTTCATACATACTTGTGTTGCAATTCATACTCGTATTTAGGCCATTCCGGACCCAAAAAGTATTTGACAAGGGTTATGAACGTTATTACGGAGAGATAGATTTATTATCGTCATAGTATTCCTTCGATGTTCCCAAGTGAGCAAGGCTTGGCTCTTTTTTGAGAATACGACCATAAAATGGCGCTTGAGTTTATTATACTTATTTTGATGATTGTATGTTATTTATTTATTTTGTCAACACGACCAATTCCTACTTTTGGATAGAGATCTCTAATTTATCCCGGCCACTTCTCAAGGTCCAGGAGGCCTAATATGAAAGCCTATCGTTCATTCGGTCGTGTAATCTGATCAAATTAAAATATCAATTCACTTGTTTCCAAGGTTTGACAATTTATGAACAATTGAAAACGGTCGGGTTTTTTACACGGCTAGATTGAGTTGGTCATATTTTATCAAAGGATTGAGACATGACACTGGTTATTTTAATTTGTTAGGTTTATACGACTAAACGAAAGGTACATTTTCGTGCTAGGGCTCCTGTGCTAATCGTTCTCAATGTGGCCTACCAACTTACAACATCGTCGTACCAGCGCGCAGCGGGCAGTGGCTGTGGGCTGATAACAACAGTTTTACCGAGTCTTATTTTTGTAAAAAAGAAATTGCCTGTTGTATTTTTTATATACAGGGTGTACATTATGAAGTGAATAAATGAATATGAATATGAAAAAATATTTTCATATAAATCGTATTTTAAAAATTAAAATGATGACATCGAATTTCTGACTTCACCATACTATTTATAGATAGATAGATACTTTTTATTGCACACCAAACAAAGAAGTTACAGTTGATATTTACAGAAATATGTACAATTTAGGCGGTCTTATCGCTAAAAGCGATCTGTTCCAGACAACCTTTATATGCATATGTAAACATGGGCTAGTTTCGGCTTGATATACCATTTACCTCACAGCCTATATTTGTGCAAGACTGACAATATCAAGACTATTCAACGTTCTTCATGTACTTAAGGGCAGTAAATGCAACTATTCCAAGCTATAAAGTAAGTTCGTCGACTCTCGACTCGGGCTCCCTCGGGAAATCTATAGCTATCTTGTAACTAGCCAATATAATCCGAAGAAAGTGGTGTGCGTAGGAAGGGCTAGATGTCTACTAGCGTTTTAGGCAAAAGACCTTTTATTAAATATTTTATCGTGGCCGGATCCCAGAGTACCAGTGCGTTTTTAGTCTAAAAATTTCCCTTAACAAGACGTAATACGAAGATTCCCATCGTAAACTTATTTTTTTATTTGTTAGATCAATTTTTTTTTGTATACATATTTTTCTTTAAGGGTTCGGTACCCAAAGAGTTTCTTACGGGACCCTTTTACTCAACTTAGCCCGACTGTCCGTTCGTCCGTTTGTCTTATGTCTGTCAGTCCTTTGCACGTTAGAAGAAAAAGTAAAGAAAACCCAGCAATTAGATTTGGTAGGTAGTTACAATATTGTTATGCGCAAATATAATATTATGTGTAATAATTCTACATAGTATGAACAGGTAGTGTCACGGAACGGACCCTTTGGTGCACAATTCATAAGGTGGAATTTCAGTGTAATTTTCTTACAAACTTTCACAAACTTACAACATTTTCACAGTCACTTTTAATGGTTTCAAATATGCCCAATTTTAATCTAACCAAAATTTTATAAAAGATGAAACTACAATTACAATTATTCATCAACATAAATAGGGAAACCAGTCACGAATTCACGATAGGTACATCGAAAATGAATATTCTGTGTGTTTTATTTTAGTTTAGTTATAAACGTGACTACAACTATTTGTGAGTTATAATTTCAATGTTTAATTAGACCTAAATACCTATTTGACATCCTCGTTATCAAAGTTTTGCGTACGTACTATTAAATGATGTTGCCGAAAATCCAAAATAAAACCGGTCAAGTGCGTGTCGTACCACGCGCATTATAGGGTTCCGTAGTTGCCCGTCGTTACCACAATATATTTCAACAATTACTTCATTTAATTCACCTGTAATGTTTTCCTCTAAGGAATTTTTGAACGACTAAGTTGAGCGACTATTACTCTTAAACTAACTGGCCTACCTTAACTGCTATACCTAAGTTTAATATATCGCAAACTGATCCCTAAATCAAAAAAATGTGTTAGCAACCCCTGAGTAATTTTAAAGGACCTATTCAACGATATCCCACACGATTGGTATGAGACGTTGAAAAGAAAATCATCCCCAAATTACATGTATGGGAGATACCTTGAAAAAAAATATTTTTTAAAATTTTATTTTACCGTTTTGTCAGCGTGATTGATATACATATCTCCACAAAATTACAACTCTCTAGGGTCAATGTCTCCAAGTAAAACCTCGGACGGACAGACAGACAGACAGACAAAGACAGACAGACGGACATGACCTCAGATCAGATAAAGGACACTGTTGTAATGTAGGTACTTGCATCAATTAACTATTTATGTATTATAGGGTACTTTGATATTAATATAGTTCAGTTGTCTTTGAGTCACCATACAAGTAGTTTTATTTAGACATACGATCCCGTTATTACATGGTGTCAGGTGTGGATTTCGAAAGTAAAACGCATTTGTGGTTCTATAGGTAATTTAAATAAGTGTGATTGTGAGCCATGATGGCAAAAGAAGCTATAGATACGCCGAGGTTTGCGAATATACAACAACCGCCGATGTCGGAATGTGGCAATATGTCCGACAACTGGCGTGATTGGAAAGATACTTTTGACTGGTATCTTATAGCATCGGGACATGAAAAGGACTCCGGACGCGAAAAATGTGCATTATTTCTACATGTTATTGGCAAATGTGGTCGCGATATCTACAAAGAACTAGATTTTAAACCTGGCGAAAGTAGTAATTACGAAATATTGTGTAAGAAATTTCAGGAACGTTGTGACCCACAGAAGAATGTGAATTTTGAAAGGCATTTGTTTTTTGAATGCTATTAAGGAAGTGACCAGTTTGAAAAGTACTTAGCCATGTTAAAAGTTAAAAGTAAGACGTGTCAATTCGGCGAGTTAAGAGAAAGCTTACTCAAATAATTAGAGGAATAAAGGATGCTCATTTACGTGAGAGAATGTTACGTAAAAGGGATCTAACTTTGGAGGGTGCGGTATCATGGTGCCAGGCAGCTGAGTTGGCGAGTGAGCAGGCAGGCGTAGTCAAAGCTACTCCTGCCAACACGTCACCTTTGCAGGAGGTCGAGGCGCTGAGCGCGCGGCAGCAGAGCGGCCGCCAGCGCGTCGCGGGGCGCGGGCCCTATCCGCGGCCGCCCGCCCGGTACCAGCCCGCCAACGAGCGAATGAGTCAACATCAACGCCGTTGCGCTAATTGTGATTACGCGCATGAAAGCAATCGTTGCCCTGCGTATAATATAAGTTGTTTCAAGTGTAATAGGCGGGGACATTTTGCAAAGTGTTGTCGATCTAATGCTATTAATAATTATGTACGCGAGTTATATCAAAACGAGTCTGATGAAGCGTGCGAGGAGCACGAATTAGTGATAAACGGGATCGAGTTAAATTCTATAGACACTAAGTGTTGGAAGGAGTATATAGATATAGACGGTGTTTCGATACAGTTTAAGCTGGACAGTGGTGCAGATGCAGGCGTTATGTCGATACATAGCTATGTTGCGGCTGGATTTTGTAAACAATCACTGCGGAAGACGGTAACGGTGCTTAGAGAGGTTAGTAAAAATCCTTTACCTGTTTTGGGCTATTTCATTGCAACTTTAAAATATAATGGTTTGTCAACTTCTCAGAAAATATATGTATTAAATATTCAATGTGGTAATTTACTGTCAAGAGAGGCTTGTTTGCAATTGAAATTAATCATGAGAGTTAACGAAGTTTTTTGTAAAGAATCTAACAATGTTTTTGAGGAATTTAAAACAATATTTGAAGGAATAGGGCTATTACCGGGTTTGCATAAACTAATTGTGGACAAGTCGGTTCCTCCTGTGGTTAGGGGTGCTAGAAAAATTCCGATTAAATTAAGATCTAAATTGCGCGAGTAACTGAATCGTTTACAGAAACTTAAGATTATTACTCCAGTAAATGAGCCTACTGATTGGGTCTCCAATATTGTTTTGGTAGAAAAGCCAGATGGAAGTATACGATTATGCTTGGACCCGCAACATTTAAATACAGCTATAAAACGAAGTCATTTTCAACTGCCGACTTTAGATGAAATAATAGCCAATCTTTCTGGATCTAGATATTTTTCTGTGCTCGATGCTAGTAAGGGCTTTCATATGACGGTTCTCGATGAGGAAAGTTCAAAGTTATGTACGTTTGCCACGCCGTTTGGTCGATTCAGATATTTAAGATTACCGTTCGGTATCTGTAGTGCTTCTGAGGTGTTTCATAGTATCATGTACAGATTATTTGCGAGAGAAGGTGTAGAAGTTTTTGTCGACGATGTGCTGATTCATGCTGAAACAAAGGAAATGCATGATGAACGTCTTAGGATGGTCCTGCAATGTGCTAAAGATAACGGAGTTCGTTTCAACAAAAATAAATGCATTATCGCATCAAAATCTGTGAAATTTCTAGGTCATGTGTTCAGTGAAAAAGGGATGCGACCGGATCCAGACAGGGTGCAGTCAATCAATTCTATACCAGCACCTAAAACAAAAAAGAAACTGGAGAGGTTTCTAGGTTTAACGAATTATCTATCACGTTTCATAACGAATTATTCATATTTAGTTGAACCTTTGCGAGAACTCCTAAAGAGAAATACTACGTTTGAGTGGTTCGAGGCACACGAGGTAAGCTTCAAAAACATAAAACAACATCTCATGGAAGCGCCAACCCTTAGGTATTACAACCCTAACGCAACGGTAACTGTTTCGGTGGACGCGAGCTCGCGCGGGCTGGGCGCTTGTTTGTTGCAGCAGGGCTGGCCTGTCGCGTTCGCGGCCCGCACGCTCACTCCCAACGAAGTGCGCTGGGCGCAAATAGAAAAGGAAATGCTGGCTATTGTTTTCGGCTGCACAAAGTTTCATCAATTTATTTATGGCCATAAACAGGTAACGGTTGAAACAGACCATAAGCCACTTGAGGTAATTTTAAAAAAATCACTTAATGACACACCAGTCAGACTTCAACGCCTACTTATGAGATTACAAAAATATACTTTGAAAATATGCTACGTTCCCGGTAGGTTAATGTTTGTGGCAGATACATTGTCAAGAGCGGTGACAAGCCAAGCGGGAAGCGAAGATCGTCGCATTCAAGAGATAGTGGATTTGCATGTGAATACTTTATACTCTAATGTCAATTTCAGTGATGAAAAATTAGAAGCAGTAAAAGAGACAATTCGCACAGATACAGGTTAAGGCTTCGTAATTGATTATTATAAAAATGGGTGGCCGCCTACTAAAAGTTTGGTTGAGGGAAGAGCGAAACCTTTCTGGGACGTAAAGGATGAAATTCACGTCGTACGGGACTCAGTCTTTAGAAATAAGAAAGTAATTATTCCGATTAGTCTTAGATTTGAAATGCTGAATAGAATTCATGAGGGACACCTCGGCATCGATAAATGCAAACAGCGGGCGCGTGACGTAATGTGGTGGCCGGGCATGTCGGCGGAGATCGAGCGCACGGTGCGCGCTTGCGGCGTGTGCGGCGAGCGGCGCGCCGAGCAGCCGCGCGAGCCACTCGCGCCGCACGACCCGCCCGAGAGGCCGTGGGAGGTCCTAGCGACTGATATTTTTGAGCTGCAAGGCACGTATTACTTATTAGTTGTTGATTATTTTTCCAAATTTGTTGAAGTCATGTCACTTAAGGACCTAAGAAGCGTTACAGTAATAGATAAACTGAAATCAATTTTTTCTCGTCATGGCATTCCCAAAAAACTAATATCTGATCGAGTATCGAACGAATTTAAATATTTTGCTAAAACGTGGGAATTTAAATTAATAACTAGTTCACCACACCTCCCCTAGATCAAACGGCCTGGCAGAGCGTAACGTTCAAACTATCAAAAAATTATTTAAAAAATCATTTGCTGATTGCACTGACCCATATCTATCGCTATTAAATTTCCTTAATACACCGATCACAGGGGAAGAGTACTCACCTGCCCAACTTTTGATGGGAAGAAGATTAAATACTAAACTGATTGTGTCGAATGAATTATTAAAACCTAAACTGCCTAATAATGAAACAATTTGCCAGAATCGTTCCATCAAATTGTTTAATTCGAAAAAATATTATGATCGTAATGCTAGGGAATTAAAACCATTGATAAAGGATGAGCAGGTGCGCATTCGGGACCCGACCGTCGGAAAAGGGGGTGACCGGCGTTGGGTGCAGGCTCGGGTGGTGGGGGCTGCGCCAGAACCTCGTTCCTACTGGGTACAGACCTCTGAAGGGAGACGATACAGAAGGAACAGGCAGCAAATCATTAAATCGGCATCCTCAACATCCTCACCTGTTAACGGGCCCCAACATGTTGGTTACTATGATGACCTCGAGGAGTGTGGCGGCGCAAGCGTGCAAGCACAGGCCTCCAACAATGCACCTTTGGAGACCCAACCACAATCACAAGCCTTGAGCCGTTACACTCGTTCAGGTAAACAATATTATTAAATTAGATAAAAATATATAAGGTATTATTTGTCATACAATCATGTAAAAAAAAAAACTTTGTTTCAAGAAATGTAGTAATTGGACTATTCCAATTATAATTGTACTCTATAGTAGTCCTATGTAATGGTTACTTATACTTATAATTATTTAGTTCTTGCTTAACTTTCTATGATGAGAAAGTTTTAGTTTAAGTACGATTATTTACCTAAACTTTATTAAGTAATTATGTCATTATAATTATTTTAAAAATATATATTTTTTATATAAGGAAAGAGATGTTGTAATGTAGGTACTTGCATCAATTAACTATTTATGTATTATAGGGTACTTTGATATTAATATAGTTCAGTTGTCTTTGAGTCACCATACAAGTAGTTTTATTTAGACATACGATCCCGTTATTACAGACACGACGAAACTATAAGGGTTCCTTGTCAGGACTGAACCCTAAAAAGGGGTTTGACTGAAGTACTCAGCACGACAAGATAAGCAAAAAGATACAGGTAATAAGTAAATAAACGGCATTCTGTCTGGCTTAGTATTATGTAGAAAGCGCAATAATCTGAGTCGGGGTGGATGACACTCGTTTTGCTTGTATTATAAGAAGTGAGACATCTACTCCATTCATATTACCTATTTGTTTCCTAACTCCTATCGTACTAGTCTGGTATCACAAATTTTATGTAATGTGATTTTATGTGAGGTCAGTGGCGGCAGCGCTTTATTATCGATTACTCGACGACCTCCGTAGCCTAGAGGTGAGCACGCCGGATTATAAATGGCGCCGCCATCCCTAAGGTTCCGGGTTCGATCCCCGGTCGGGTCAATGTAGAAAACGAACTTTTCTATATTGGCTCGGGTCTGGGTGTTGTGGTACCGTCGTTGTTTCAGATTTCTATAACACAAGTGCTTTCACTACCTACCATAGGATCAGAGCAATGTATGTGATGTTGTCCAATATTTATTATTTACTAAAATGGATGGGTGACCATTCCAACCATATTTAGTGACATATATCACGAGCATATTTGTGCTTCGAAAGGCACGTTAAAAGTTGGTCCCGGCTGATATCGCTTGATACTGGTCGTGAAGCCTAGTCAGAGGCTCTAAGGCGGCTTGATCACATCTGACAGTAAGGTTTAGTCACTGGCCTTACGACACCCCTCCACCCACCTCATAGTTCAAGTGAGGCCTAGGCCCTGCAGTGGGACGTATTTAAACATACTTTATATGTGATACCATCAGGCTTTGTGTGAGGCTAATTGAACTTAACATGTTTAGGGCTATAAAAAATTATGTAAGACTTATCTGTCCTTTAGTATCATATTTATTATAAAATGAAAAGAGAAGTTTGAATAAATTCAAATGATCTTAGCCTGAGACGGGACGTGTTAATCTTACGGCGTAGGCTTTAATTATTAGGATTCAATTTGGCGGGAGTGTATATCTAGTTTTTTTTTGTTATCATTGGCTTTATTGGCATCTATGCGCATTATTTGCATTCTTCTTGTACATTGACCTCCGATTAAGGAAGTTGCTAGGCTACCGCCTGTCACAACACAGTTTATATCACATACAGTGTGGTCGGTGTTTGGAACCCCAGGAGCCCACATAGAAAAACATATAAGTAAATTAAAATATAATCTTATGTATTCTACTGGTAGTGTTTGGATCATAGTTGTCGTATGGTGTAGCCGTAGCCGGCTGTAGCTTCGTAGCTACTTAGATATTTACGATACTCTTTTCGTAAAACTGAAAAAAATCTCATTGAAATTAATACTTACATGTATGATATAAATAAATATTAATAATAAATAAATTGTCTTTTAATTGTAAATTAGCTGTTTACTTGTTTTATTATCACGGGAAAACCTTTACCGGCTTAGGGTTAAACCTCTACCAAATTTTCCACAAACCACTAACGTGGCTCCGTTTCTCGGTCGTCTTTACATAGTCTCTCTATCAATTATACGGGTAGTAGTCACAGGAACTACAATATTCTTGTAATTTGATTTAGAAACTTCCGGGACTGGGAAAGTTCATCCCACGCGTAATCTTTGTTCCTATAAATACTTAGTTTTCTTAGTTTAGTTTAAACTCTAAAAAAATTATAATCAAGAACACGTAATTTGTATGTAAGTGTGTTTATACCTTACCGTACCTAAATAAAAAACTTATGCATGAAACAACTTCTTCTTTTTCAATCGTTCGTAAAGTAGTACGATTTGACAGAATATGGTCAAGGACGGAACTCTTCTTTAATTTTACGTTCTATTAATTACCATCCGGCGTTATAGCAGTCCATATTTGACACCCTTGAACATATTTTCGTTATCCGAAGCTTTTTCACAGTCACAGTCAGTCTTTCATAATCATCAAATGCTTTAAAGTAATCCAATTTAGGTCATGTTCTGTTATTTATCGTTGACGATTGCAGCAGCAAACAAAACCGCTTTGTTTGTCGACGCTACGCACTTCCAGACGCAACTAATTAATTCGAATGATCCGAGCTCGCTGACGGTAATTAACCCCGTAGGGCTGTCGGGTGCCGCTACGAGGCTTGATAGCTTCACCGCATGATTTATGCGTACTCACATGAGATAATTAGTGGAGGGATACATTTGTTCTGATTCGTATGCGTTATTTATTATAAACATTACAAAACTTATTTTTGATTGTAAGGCTAGAGGTGTCATTTAAACATTACTTCTATAATATAAAACATAACTGCCGAGCGTTAGCCTCACAAAAATTCGAGAATACTCTACCGATACAGTAGGTTAGTACAATTGAATGAAAACAGAAAAAATAGAATTCGGGAAAAACTGAGTATTTTTCTACGACAGGCGCAATTAAATGTCGCTTGACAGCTCTTTGTCAAATTTAGACAAGGCAACGTCCCTGATGACCGTTATTAATCGTCCTAAAAATAAAAGTAAACAATCCATAAAGTTGTCCTTTCTAAAAAACAAAATGTCAGCAACGTTGAGTGAACGATGAACGTCGTCATCGCGTTCGATACTTACCAGTTCATAGTCAAAAAGAAATAGCTCTTACAATTTTTAGTAATGTAATGTAATGTTAGAAGGTATCCTCATCTCAAGGTTTTGTTACTACAATTTATTATTTATTAATACAATGAGGAACATGCACACTCATCATTTATGTCACCTCCAGGTAACTGATGCTTCATACATCAAAGTATAGAAGTAGTAGGACATCGGCCCCATATTTCAGGCACGCTGAGGGTTGCCAACTTTGATTAAAAGAAATAGAGTATATTTCAAACGAGGTAAAACAGAACGGACTTATGAAAAAAAGTATAATTTATGAGAGTATTTTAGCGTCCTCTATTAGTATTATAGATTATAGAGTACGCCTACCTACATGATATAGAGTACAATACTCTATTTTAGAGTACGATTGGCAACCCTACACGTTATGACCGCGTTTCTCTTCACGGCATTTGAAGGAGACGTGACTGGTGTGTGCCTGACTGAAACCTTAGACCTCGCATTTGGACAGAACCACAGCAAGGATAGATATGGGTTTTCCTTACATTACAGATGTTCCACTTTGCTTAAATGTTGGAACAAACATCGGAAACACGCAGCTTACAAGCCTTCTTCTTGTTAGTCTTGTAAATAAAGGTCTTATTTATTGTTCGAAACTATCTTAATTTGACGTAGATGACTTAACTTTTTGAGCTTAATTTGCGTGTGGTTTTCGTCTTTGTTGCTATAAAATTATTTCACTTTCCACGACGACTTCTCTCGCGGACAACGTTCTTTGTTCTTGTTGTATTGAAATTGTTCCACCTTCCATCCCCATACAATGACTTATCAAAGATTATTGGCGCTCATGTCTTTTTTTGTACTCATTCATTTTATTGAACATACTTCGATTAATAAAAGATTAATAATTATAAATTTGTATTTTTGAAATAATTGCTTGCTACTGTCGATCTGCGTAATCATCTTCCTCATCTAAGTAGCAACAAAATCGTATCCATGTCCGTCTCCATTTATTTTATTTTATATACCTACCTTATACCTTTTTTGCGAAAGGTGTCCGACCCGTGTCATATACGGTAACGTAGGTAATTGAAAAGAAAAACGACAATGGAAAACTGATAAAAATCATCATCCCCGATAATGGCATTGCCGCTAGAAATAACTTTCCCAAAATACGTGGAATTCGGGCCGTCGACCTACCACAACGCCGCGCGCCGGCATGACGCAGTGGCTGGTCGCGCTATGCATCGATCACTCGCGGTCAGCTTGCAGCATAGATGGGCAAGCGTGGGTTGTGATATTAAATTCCTTAGTAGTATTGTTCGAATAAAATAAATCCGTAAAACATTTTGAAATAAAGGTTTAACATTGGATGGGATTCTATATTAGATTTTGATAGGAGAAATTAGGATTTGAATTGTAGTTGACTTGCTATTGTTGATTGAAGATCAATTAAGAGCACGTAAGGCGGTGACGCTTTCTGTGCAGTCAATGGTTGCATCGCGCATGCGAAAAGAGCCCTAATAATTTACAATTTCATTTTTCAGAAAAATGTCCGGATAAGTTTCAATAAAAAGTAACTCTAGATAAAGAGTACTTCAATAAAGTAAAAGCTAAGGGAAGCATAAATCTAAACAACTTAGTCAGAAGTAAAATTGATTTCTTAATCATCTTTCTTACATTTGTTTTCAAATAGAACGTAACAACACTCGCGTTTTTGAGGACACCCGTACAAAAAGTCAATAGTGTTTTGACGTTAGATTCTACTTGAACATCGTTAGACTAGTGTCGTTTTTTACAGTCGAGCCCAGAACTGAGTTCATGCATCACCATCAATAATAAATAATCCCGTGAACGAACGACCTTACCGTGGCGCACGATAGCGTGCACTCAACTTTACAACTAAGAATTTCTACTTTTATTAAAACCTTAAATAAGAATTCAACTGTCTCTTCGAATTAGTTATTAATATTCTATATTAGTTAAGTATCACCCACTTTCGAGTCCGATTAACGAAAGGTATGGCTTGCATATACACTTAATGTCTCTTTGCGTAAACGTAGCACGGCAATGCTTGAATCATTAAAATCATAGGGTAATGGATTCTTTCATTGGTCAGACTATACCTATGTTTTTAAATGTCTAAGCACTTGAATATTTAACCACTCTATTATTGATCCTAAGTTATAGACTGTATCTATGTTGTATTTTCTGGCACTACACATTGCATTTAGTGAGTTACCATATAAAATGCAGTTGTACCCGATAATTTGCGACACGAACCCACTGGAAACATTGGCGCTTATTACCACGACACGAACCGGTATCGTGTCGGCGATAAAAGGAAAAGTATTATCTACACAGACTACCAGCCAGAGGAAATAAGTAAAAACTAACATAATACAATTACCTAGTATACTGATAAAGAAAACACAAGAAAGAAAGGTGGGGGGTAAGTGGGGCGGGGTGGTGTCAAGGTTCCAAGTTCGGCCTGGCATGGGCGCCGGGCGCGAGCGCCACTGCGGGCCTATGCGTATTTCTGTATTAAGGCGGGTCTACAATTTTCACTTGAATTTCCCGTTAAAAGTAACGATAATCCACGAGTGTAGACGCGCTGCTTAACGCGCTGTTGTGAGCCACATGAGATTTTGAAAGAAATGTTAGGAATTGTGTCCATCGGATAGAATGTTGATTTGAGAATTAAAATTGGTGGTAGCTTAGTAAAAATCAATCAACCAGAAACGCCTATAACACTTGTAAAACTTTATAGATCCTTCTAGATATTTTATAGGTTCTTACAAAAAGAGAGCCCTGAATCAAAATTAAGAAAACGAATCTTGTATCCTATTAAGGCAGCAGGTGTTGTGAATTTGTACTTGTTGCGGCTTGTGCTCGAAAGTACCAACGAGCTTAACAAACTGACAAAGGCAAAGGAAGTGAAACGATAAATCGCGGCGGTTTAATGCTTCCAACTTGTGAATCCGGCCCTGCCCGCTAAAATAAGGGCTTCACCAGGCTCTTCCAAGTAAGTACTACTCATTGACATAAATTTGCATAAAACAGCTTTTTCCCTCTTACTATTTAAGACTTCGCAAGAAAAATCTCAGATAATTCTGTTAACAGTTCACAGAGAATGCACACTTCGATTTGTGATTCTGATGAGCATTGCTAAGGTTTTGTTTTGTGTTTAATGAAAGTTGATCGATTGAGCTATGTAAGTAGCTAAGTGTTATTCAGTTTAAGCCAAGAGATGGTAGTAGGAATCTTTAAAAATAGCTTTTAATAATACGCGATATTTTATAGGTTCTTACAAAAAGAAAGCCATGAATCAAAATTAAGAAAACGAATCTTGTATCCTATTAAGGCAGCAGGTGTTGTGAATTTGTACTTGTTGCGGCTTGTGCTCGCAAGTACCAACGAGCTTAACAAACTGACAAAGGCAAAGGAAGTGAAACGATAAATCGCGGCGGTTTAATGCTTCCAACTTGTGAATCCGGCCCTGCCCGCTAAAATAAGGGCTTCACCAGGCTCTTCCAAGTAAGTACTACTCATTGACATAAATTTGCATAAAACAGCTTTTTCCCTCTCACTATTTAAGACTTCGCAAGAAAAATCTCAGATAATTCTGTTAACAGTTCACAGAGAATGCACACTTCGATTTGTGATTCTGATGAGCATTGCTAAGGTTTTGTTTTGTGTTTAATGAAAGTTGATCGATTGAGCTACGTAAGTAGCTAAGTGTTATTCAGTTTAAGCCAAGAGATGGTAGTAGGAATTTTTAAAAATAGCTTTTAATAATACGCGAATGTTATTTTAGTACAGTACAATCATCATCATCATCATCATTTCAGCCACAGGACGTCCACTGCTCAACATAGGCCTCCCCCAGTGACTTCTGTCATCGGGGGGTTTTAAACCCCACCGTACAATAAGTACCTATAATTTAAATAACACTCCTCTTTATCAGTCGGGGGTTAAAAGAGAATGCGGAACAAGGTAAGATATTGAAAACCATTAAAGTAAGAAAGTTTTCCAAAATGACGTGAATGAAATTAGGGTGTGTATATTTTGACAAAACGAATTCTACACGGTGACGGTCGTACCGTGTATACGATCTACCATACAAATACAGTATTACCAATAATCCTAGACGCGCACGATAAACATATTGTGGAAACAAATACCTACAGTCAAAATCCCTGTACAAACCGCACATTTTTAGTGCGTATTTTAAGTTTGAGCAAAAGTTATTTTAAATGAAAAATGTTTGGACTCTCCAGCCGAACTAAGATTGCAATGCACCTCCAATCTACTCGTATCTGCGGTAAACATGAATCAAAATAAAACCCCCATAAACGTGGGATCACAAAATATTTACGTGTCGCCGGCTGCCCATACATTTGCATGTTCCGCCGGCTCTCACCGAAATTGCGTTCCACCTTACTGTGGACATAAAAAGAATCTACTCACTTAATACATTCAACACGCAGAAACATAATTTATTATTTAGACAAAAATAACTCTCTTTACATTTTAAATCAAAGTCATGGATATTTCATATTCATGAAGATGTTTGTAAAAGCATGTTATTCGTTTTCTAGTGGCCATAGTTCTTTACGTGTTTTCGAAACACTTTTCTGCGATAATTGTTATATCGAAACCTCGGTAAGGCGAGTGCTTGTTTCTGTGGCGGTTTTTTAGGGTTCCGTATCCAAAAGGTAAAACGGGACCCTATTACTAAGGCTCCGCTGTCTGTCTGTCTGTCTGTCCGTCTGTCTGTCACCAGGCTGTATCTCATGAATGATAGTTAGACAGTTGAAATTTTCACATATGATATATTTTTGTTGCCGCTATAACAAATACAAAAAAATAGAATACAATAAATATTTAAGGGGGCTCCCATACAACAAACGTGATTTTATTACCGTTTTTATAGATAATGGTACGGAACCCTTCGTGCGCGAGTCCGACTTGCACTTGGCCGGGTTTTTTGAATGCAAAATGACATGACGTCCATGGCAATTGGTGTGATATTTATTACTACAAAAATTTTATTCTACTTAAAAAAAACAAATAAGTTAAAAACAAAACTAATCTTTATTGCTTTGAAATTAATTCATTTAGACACTCTTCATATACGTGTAAATTAGGAACATTGACCCTTTCAATTCTTATGGAAAAGTCTAAAATCGTTCTCCTAATTACTTGAGCATACTACCGAACCTTAACGACCGCCTTTCCATAAAAGAAATTGGTAAAATCATTACTCAAATGTAAATGAAGAAGACCCTTCGTAACATAATTCAACATTGTACAGCCAACTCTTTAAATATTGGCAATAATAACCAGATGATGCTACTCCGTTGCGTGTTCAAATGCAAATGAAACGCGCGCCCTGACATAATCACGTTTCAAGGATTGCTAACACACCATAAAATTAGCCATTTGCGTCACGTTTCTCTTCTAATAAGTATACCAAATAAAGATATATTACGAAAAAATCGGGAAAATTTTAAATAGCTAAATTTGTATTGTTGTGTTTTGTGTTTTTAAACTATTCCTTGCCTTGACAAATTGTTGGTTCACCTAGCGCAAAGCCTGCCCACTACTGCCAGTTCTGAGCATGAATTTTAACACCTTCCTGCCACATCTGCTGTCTGCATATGTGGCCCACCCAGTTTCACAAATTTCCTGGTAGGGTAACTTAGCCCGTTTTCGGACAGTTAAGCGGATTCCTGACTTTGACATTACACCTAGCAATGACCTATTAATCAAAGTCTGGTCAACATTTTTTTTTAACAATACAGGTATTGCTCTCTCGTTAATTGAAGTCATTTGCATGAAAAAAGCACTGAAAAAATTACAAAAAATGTAAATGTTCATAATTAGCGATTTCGTCTGTTTTCGGACACTTACATTAGTTGTCGGCCGCCAGTGTGTTAGTTTTCGGACGCTAATTTTGAACATCGAAAATGGCTTTTGTAAGGTTGTAAAAAGGACTATAATTGAATACCAACCACATTATTCATCTTAGCTTTCTTCCACCATTGTTAGATGATTAAATTAAATTTAACGAACTTTTGCTGGCTGTTAGGATTAAACTGTAGATATTTAAAATAGTTTTAAATTGTAAATTTTTGTTTTTAGCAATTCCATGCAAGGTTAATAGAAGATAAATAACACTTGAAAAAAATCATAAAAAAAAATAGTTTTAAATATTTTTTGTGCGAATTGACTTGAAAAATAAATAAATAAATAAAAAATATTGTAATCTTTATTTAGTTTAGTACGAACTGAGTGATATTAAAAGTATTCATAAAAAGCTATAAAAAGTCGCCTGTTATAAAAAGTTTAATCTTTTATAAATAAAAAAAATACTATCACTGTCTGTAAAACTGTAGTTATACTTAATAATTAAAAAGGCCCTCGAAACAAAGCCGAAATATAAGCTGGTCGAATATAATTTAAAATCTAAAATATATTATCCCAAACTTAAATATTTGTTTTAATGTATTTTATATAAAATATACTTTGAAAAGTAGCTTTAAATATAAAAAAATCAAATAAAAGCATGGGTACATTTTCAATGCTCGATATTGGCCGAAAACTAAATAGCTACTTGTCATTTCTCGGACATCGATTTAAGGTATGTCGAAAACCAACTTCAAAAAATTGAGTTTTCGGCCTTCAAATACCTAATAAGTTAATGGGGTTTTTCTGCAAGTTTTTTGTCAAAATTTGCGTCCGACTGTTAACCTCTCGCTGTAGAAATGAATAGAGTTTAAGAAAAAATAGTGTCTCTTTAAATAATTCTTTCATATACATATGTACAATTTATTTGATTTAATACATTACATTTCGGTTCTCGGCCGGCCGGCCGAGAACTAGATTACTCACTAATTTATACGTTGGTTAGCCGGCCACTAGATTTAGTTAACACAAACTATAAATATCACTTAGTTGGACCAATATATCACTTACTGAACCAATCCAATGTCCTAAAACATTTTCAAAACATTATATACAGTAGTAAGTACTTTTACTTACCTTGCAAGTAACTCCTGCGCACTATTTTTTTGCTATGTCTAGGCACACCAACGTACTACTTTACTCTTTAGAAGCCCACTGACCAGGCGTTTGAACTATTAATATCATACAAATTTAAAAATGTATGGGGTACATTCGACAAAATCAATTAAACATTGGTTTTTGAACGAGTAAGGTCATATTTTCTTATTATTGCGACAAAACTGAAAAGTGTCCGAAAATAGGGGGTGTCCGGCAAACGGGCTAAACTACCTACTTCCAGGGCTTGTTAGTCATTAGCCAGCTTTCTTTTTCTTCTTAAAGTGACCAACAAGAGAAATGCCTTGATGTGAATACCTCCTCAGTAACGGACCATGTTCCTGACCTGACCCTATTGGACAGTGCGACATATTAGGTTCTGTTGTATGTCTCCCTCTTACATATTGGACAGCTTGCCAAAATTGGATGCGGCAATACATTTCATGTTATTGACTGTTTTTATCCAGGCTAGCCGATGACTTGTCCTCTACTTTGGTGAGCTTGTCTTACCGTACATCTTGCTATTATTCTTGTTTTTAAGGTACGTCCATTTTTATTAGAACAAACTTTTTTGTTGCATTGTTTACTGTAACTACGCTGACACGCCAAGCCGTATAGTACGATATGAAAAAAACATCAAGGCTCAAAAAGGGATGTGTGTTGCATTAATAGCCGTTTAGTCTATAGAGTTAGCGTCTTTTATAATTTATGTATTTTTAAATATCATATATTTAGTCCATGTGAACGTTTTTTTCTATATGAGCAATGTGCCATGCACCATTGCCATTTAACTAGGCGGGTCATTTTCTTTGAGCTGTGACCGTGGCGAATATGTTTGAATACACACAAACGTAAATTAGGTCACCCACCCACATACGGCAGTGCCTCGACTGCCTATTGGCATTGTGTTACATTCTGTAATGGAAGTATTACGTTGACATAGTAAAATTGGTTGGCACGGCATTAAAATATTTTTAAGCTTTTAAATAACTATAACGTGCTTCATGAATTGATTAAAGTTATTACTTATTCCTACTACTGCTATACTACTTAAATCTATTACGATAATACCTACAGACTTTAATTATATGTGTTTAGGTTTTGTGGAACCTACAAAACAATGTCGTAACCTCCGCACTCATACTAGAGTGTCACAATGCACTCTAATCCATTGCGAACACGAACAGAGTAGTTCTGCAATGGATCAAGGGACACAGCAACTCACTGGGAAATGACACTGCAGACGAATTGGCCAAAAGAGGATCGAAGGTAGTAGTCCATGGACCGGAACCACTACTGCCTATACCTCAGGCCCAAATTAAAACGTGGCTGCGTGAAAGAACCACAGAAACACACCATACCGAATGGATGAACAGTGTAGGATGCAAGCAAACAAAAGATGCAATTCCAGTAGCATCAAAAAAGCTTGCCCGCAGCCTCATCAGACTAAAGCGGAACAAACTTCGGAAGTTTGTAGGTACTATAACCGGTCATTGTTCTCTAAACAGGCACCTATTCCACATGGGAGTAACAGACAGCCCCACATGCAGAGGATGCATGGAGGAAGAGGAAACGCCGCGGCACGTGCTCATGGAGTGCGAGAGTGTGGCAGAACAACGGGCACGGATTCTCCAATCGCCAGGATCACTCTCGGAAGCCTTCAGGAGCCTGAAAGGTCTACTGACCTTCTGGGATGACTTGGGCTGGTTGGAGTAGGGAAAGGACACAGCACGCACAATGGCCCAATCAAGAGGCTAAGTGCGGATACCTCCCAGCTAAACTAAACTAAACTTAGGTTTTGTGGATGTTGTATTTTCTAATTCCAGTATTTGTTAGTTATTATATCTTTGTTTTTACAAGAAACTAGAAGGTATAGCAGGCTATACTTAGAACTGTTTACAAAACAACATTTTTTTTTTACACGACCTATCTAGGATCATTTGTTTAAGTTATTGAAACCAAAAGGCCCGACGATACCCAAAAATCCAATTAAATCTAAGAAAAGGTGGACGTGTTATGCCGTGGTGAGTTGATCATAAGGCCATATTCTTTTGGGAATCAATCAGATGGAACGGGTATAATCCCTGGTAATGTTGGTAATATTTTCCAAGTAGTCCAAAATTAAGTTTAAAACAAAAATGGTTTGCAACCCAACTACAACGTGTTGATGGTAGTGACTGTTCAGGTGTACTGAGCTGGACAGAATTGATTACTCTCGCTGGGCCGACGTAAAGATTTACTGGCCACGCATTAATTAGCGCTCTCCCAATCTCAATGAAGGCAGCAATAAAGGCACCGAGCTATTTCGATTAATGAAAAACCGATTAACTAAGCATCCGACCGGAATAAGTAAGTATAAAAAATAAATTCTTTTAAACTAAACAAAGATAAACGAGATCTAAGAGATATTCATCAACAAATATTCGGAGTAGCTACAGTTAATTTAATTTACTGGTTGATAGAATACAATATCTCTTGTACCGAGCAGGAATTTGCCAATAGAATTCTGAAATTATTCCAATAAGATGATAAAGTTAATTAAATGTTTATATTTCAATTAGCAGACTCAAAATATTTTATTTCAATAATTTGTCATCGCTGGCAAGCTATTACTTAATAAGCGTTTGTAAATCTCATAAAACTAGATAGTTGTGGATACAGGTGAATAGTTGTGAGAGGCAGGACATGACGCTCAGTGTAAATAGTTGTTATTAAAGCCCTTTTATTAAAGCTGTTATTAGCTTCTATAACGACTAGTCTCATGTAACTTCTACCACGAACCCACTTAATACATCCCGAAAACATTTTAATGTCGTTATTGCTGTACAACATGTTAATAAGTTTCAAGTTATATCTGTAATGTACGTCTTACATTTAATTAGACTGTAACACTAATAGGTAATAAAGTTAAATAAACTTAACGGTTTTCTTAATATCCTACATCTTAGATATTTTGGGTAAAGGAAAATTTATAAACAGGGTAATGTCTTGTCGATATCTTTTGTTTTGCTTTTTGGCTAATATAATAACAAATCATTACGACGTCTGGAGACAAAACTTTACAGTAGGAACAATAAATCGTCAATTGTTTCCTTTGCAGAGGAAAACAAGTACATACCTAATTCCAAGAAATCTCACATTCCTACTTTGTTTTCTTGCTTATGTCATTATTCGCTTCAATGCAATAATAGGATTTGTTAGGTAAGGAGCGTTTAGTTTAAAAATATTGCCTTCTTAGTTTAAAAATTCCTTGTTCTTAATATTATTCTACTTGGTCTGATAAGATATAAAGCGTACCTTATGAAATAATTTAATGTGATAAATTATACTAGGTATTTAAATCTTAAATACAAACTTTTAATAATTAAATGTATAAATAAGACCACGTATATCAGTAGGTACGTATTACAAACGCCATAATTTATTAAAATATGGATCTACATCTTGTCTTGTGGGATAGACAATGAAGAACACGAAGTAGGATTTAATAATAATTTTAAATGACCCTGTTTAGGTACTGTTTGAAATACCCTGTATATTTAGTAGAATTTTCTGAGTTTTCTAAATAGAAAAACCAACTAAGGGTAGAAAATAGTTTTTGTATTGGATTCGGGGCCAGGGCCTTACCATGAAATTTAAACAGTACCTCAACAGCTTCGTTTTGACGTTATGTTCTATCCAGAAAAAAAGGTTAAATTTATGGTTAGGGATTATCCAATCAATCATGCTCTACAAAAAAAAATCTAGTTGACCTTATTTGAAAACAAACTCTGCACTATTCTTAAGCAAAGAATCATAAAATCATCCAGTTTCTCTAATCGATTAAATTTAATTATAATTGGAACAACCTCCTGATTGACCTCTTTCCTTTATAACCGAAGTTGTTTTTACTTCTTTAACTAATCCATGGTAAGGTAAAAGTAAATACAATAACCTTTGAAACGTATTTTCAGACTTCTTGTCGAAACAAAACAAAACCCCTGTTTTTTTCTGTTACATTATCATGCAATTAAAATTTTCTTCACCATTTGAGTTGCTGCCAAAAACAATATCTCCATTCTACTCTCACATTCGCATTAGAGTAATCCATAATCTTTTATTTAAATCCCACCACAGTATAAACCTTTTCTTAATTACACCGGCTGGCCCATTAAACCATTTTATTAGCCACTCTGAAATCGGATAGAATGTGTCATTAATTATATATGCCTGACAAAGGAGCTTAACATTTTCAATGTTTGAAAGTCTACTCAGTTAAAGGTTCGTAAAAAAAGAAATGTTTTGACTTTTCGTTTTTGGAGAACCTACCTTAAAGCGCGGGCGAGGCCTAGATTGTAGATGAGGGTTTCATTTTTGGTGATAAGTTTTTGTCTCACGAAGTAAAGCGCTGATTTTAGAACTGACTATTAGGCATAATGTTTGTGAACAAGCCAGTACCACACGTACACGTAACAGAGAATGCACGGACTAAATTTTTGTTTAATATGGCCTCAACAAAAAATGGTGAAAGTTTTATGATAAAGGAAAATGCAATCGGGAGCCTGGTGAACGGAAGGCTAGAGGCAAGGCTGCATGTTGCCTATCTTTTATGTTATAAATCAAGCTTTAACTGCTATGTATTAAGCGTCATGCTTGCTATTATACTTCAAGGTAAGGTAAGGTATAAGGTGAGGTATATGGGAAATCAGTGTTCAATGAAAAAGTTTCAAGTAGCATTTAATAATATAATGCATGAATTCAAACCCCTTGAAAATATGACATGCTAGAAATGGTTTCAACAGTTATTGTTGTATTTTCAAATGCACTCGATGCGCAAACGGCATCTTAGGAAAGGAAAGGACGCCCGTAACAAACTGTCTTATTCAGAGTGCTTTTGCTTTACCACTGATTTTTGTACGTTAGTACAGTAGTTTAACCATAGTCCCGTAGTAGCAAATGCACTCTGAATAAGACAAAGAAAGTTTACCTACGTCAACGTAGTGCATCTATCTGATTAAGGTTCGCGTAATTTTAAATTACTTTAAGTTGATGAACGGGACAATAAAAAGTCTAAAATACAGACATATAGTTTGAAGATGTAAGGTGTTCTTAACTGTCGTAAAGTTTAAAGCATGGACCATAAATGCAAAAAAAATGCGAATAAGATTTGATTACAAGCGTAGATATTTTCGTAGCACTCGGCCTTGCTACGAACTGCGAAGGTCGTCGTAGTCCGTAGTCCGTAGCGGCAAAATACGACGCACAAAAAGGTCGCACTTTACGTTTGCAATATTTGAGGTAAATAATTTTTACAGTGCATATAAAGAATCCTATTTTTAATTTTAGGATAAAAATACATACATCAGTGACAAAATATTAAAAATGTTTAAATAAATAAAATAAGAAGGTATACCTACTCAAAATGTATGTATTTCAACGGTTTTTCTAAGAGAATGAATAATAATCAGTTTGATAACAGTCATATCGGTAAAGATTGTGCAATCATACTTATCTACGAAGCTAGAAAGGGTAACAGTTGAAAAAAAAAATGATACAATGAAGCACAATTTCTGGTTGGTATTATACAAAAAAATAAAAGTTCCTGTCGATTACCGCAATGTATATTTAGCATGAATTTGCGTGGTACAAATACAATTTACTAGGAATACTGGGCGGAGTGTGTCGACAACACGCCATATAATGTACTTCCACTGTTGGGCATGGCTTTGTGATCATAATTGATATAATTTTGCAGTTGTGATGGATTTCAAGGGTGAGATGGATTGGTTGAGGAAAAACTTGCTTGCTTGCTTGCTGGCAACATACTAATAGTAAAAAGAAAGGTAAGCAATTCTGGGATGGAAAGGATACCGAAAAAAATTCAGTGTCCCGACCGAGAAAGTTGCCGAACGATTACGCTTCGATTGTCTCTAGCAAAAACGAGCATACACTGATGCAGTGTCTTTCGGCTAATACGTACGACGAACAAACAGAAAAGAACAATGACACACTGGATCGATTTGACAAGCGTCACTGTAGCAATGGAAGTAGGTAAAAAATGTATTCATTTAGGGCTGGTTTTTCAAATTCCAGGTAACTTTTATCCAACGACTAAAATTTACGTTTTAACACATATTCTATACGAAAACTGTCAACATGTCAAACTTAATCGTCAGTTAGAAGATATCTGGCTATTAAAAAATCGGCCCTTAGTGTCTTATAATGACTCTACTACTACTAATAGTCTGTAATATGGCTTCATTAACGAACCGTACCTAAGGCAATATTTGGAAACTTTATGATTTTTTAGTTAAATACAAAGCATTTTTTTTTAATTTTACAAAAGTCTTTGGGCTACCCTAATAGGTCCAGACAGTAGCTGTCAAAATTAAAAGAAAACCGAGCTCCATTATTAAAAAACTGTTTCTACTCCGTCTTCTGACAGTTGAATTGTTCTTCGTTTTTATCTATTCCTCGTTTTTCCGCGTAAAAACCAACCCCTTCATTTCCAGAAATTTAATTTCCATTATAATATCTAGAGCAGTGCCTTCCCATCCAAGTTCCCGAGTACATATTTTAAGCAAAAACCATTGAGGTATAATGTACTAGGCAAAAACAGTGGCAACTTAATAATGTTTGAACCGGTTATTAATTTGTTTTTATGTTAATACAACAGCCTATAGATGCAAGTATTGTAATGAAAATATTTAGAATATATTTCTAATTTAAGGGAGGAAAGATATATTTATACGTACGGCTTGCTAGTTAGTAGTTATTGACATGTGACTTGGGATATTGAATGTGAGTATAGACTTTTGTTATAACAGACAAGGGCGATACGTCACCAATCTACTGATTAAATAAAAGAAGATTCCGCAACAAAAGTCGGAAAATAATAATGTTTACTGCACTGCGTCCATGGATTCACACAAAATCATAGAAAAAAAATTTCACAGTTTTGAAAAAAGAAAATTTTATAATTGACAAAATGATTAGGAAGATGATTTAGTAAGTCAAGGCAAATTAATAAATAATATTAAATTCTGTAATTATAATTTTGTAGTTTTTGAATCCTTCATGGATAGAAATAAACTAAGTTAATGTATATAACTATCTAATTATCAATATTGATTGATATTAACCCCTCATTATAGATATATTGTGTAAATTTACTGACAGAGACAAATACTTCTAGTTGCCTGTAAGTAACAATAGTGATTGTTTCCTATTAAAACTATTTGATTTAACAATTTAATTAAAATCTTCTTAATAAAGGGATTAGTAGTAGATGATAATGTAACCCATATTCATGGAAAATCATGTGTTAAAATGCTATGTTTAACAAAGAAGGGGCAACTCGAGCCTGATTTCAAACCCCGAGATAACATCGGATGTATATAAGCCACACCTTAGTCACCTTTGCCATAAGTTCAGCAAGAAAGGATCTAATATCTGGGATCTTAACAATCAGTATTATTTTACTTGACTGGATAGGACACTTTTTCAATTATATTGTCGTCATTGAGAACATAACTAATAGAGTAGAAATGTTATTTATTTTGTTCAACAAAAAATCCGCCATATATAATCTGTGACTACTGTCTTTGTATGGGCGCGAGTTGACAGGACTTGTCAATTCATTTATATCTACGAGTATACTACTCGTAATATTCTAAGGAGGAAAATATTGTATTTTTGTGTGTTTGACACGAATAAACTAACAACTACTGGGCCTATTTCACAAATTCTTTCACCATTAAAATGCTACAATTTTTTCTGAGTAAAATACGCTATATTTTTTATTATGAATAACTGAAGTCCACGCGAAGAAAGTCACGAGCAACTGCTAGTACAATATATTAAACGAGATTCTGATATTGATGGTCCGTATTGGCTCTATAGGGTGTTTGCTCGATGTTTGTCGTATTCGCGCGCATAGAATACACTAACGAAACCTTTGATTATCATGTCTCTTTGATTTGCCTCTATTTCACCTGTAACATTTAAATATGTGTATTGTAATGATCTAATATCATAATAGCAAGAAAGAAAGAAGAAATTTATTTATTTATAATTTTTTTTATTTCTATAGGACTACAACTATAGTTGTACGTAAAAATATAAAAAAATGGGTACGAAATTAGGTTAAAACGAGTCAAATTTAAATTTATTTATTCAGTATACAGGCCCTCTTCCGGGCACGTCCCAAAATATAAATGATAGCCCTACCACCACTTCGGGACTACATATCGGCTGGTGATAAAAAGAAACGGCGCAACAAACTCAGTGTCAGAGTGATACCTATATTGAGGGTTTCTTAACTATTTCAATTACAAATGCTTATGGTCTTATCTCTATTAAATACTTTAAGTCAGTTGAAAGACGATATCATGAGATAAAGGCGGTTACGATCCTTGTGAACTAACGAATGTCTTACCATTGGTATCCTTCCAAAACAAGTTACATAATGAGAATGTTGCCAGAATACGCTTGGCTATAAAAATAATCTAGTGGAATCTTACATAAGATTAACTACGAAATAACTACAAAGATTAAATAATATTTTAGATACCTCAATGTTTTTAATTAATAAAATACATAGCTAATTAGAAAACAGGTAAATATTCATTTGTACAACACCCATTATTTTCTTAGTATCCTCATTATACCAATGACAAAAGACGTAGTTTCGTAGCGCGTAGCCAGCTGCATTTGATTCCGTAGCAGCTACGAACTCAGGCGTAGCGTGCTACAAATGTACGTAGCGTTCGTAGCTCCCGCAATCTTTCGCCGCATTCAAATTATTAATTACATTTTGGCTATGGGCCCAAAAAAGTCGTTGGTAATATTTTCGTAATAGCCATGAATTAACTGCATTACTTCGAATTCCGATTTATTATTTAAAGCAGGGACACGAATGTGCTACGGTCGTACATAATACAAGAAGGTACACTTCCTCATATTAAGTGTTTATGTGAACTTAGGGCTAAAACAGGAACTTCTAAAGTAAAAATATCCCTTCTTTACTACTATAATAGCAAAACGACTCGCCTCAAATTGAATGGTGAGTGAAAATAGTCACTTTACGTAATAGACACACACCCGTTTTAACTCCGTTACCAAAGACTAGTGAGGTTATTTAGACGTTGACGCCTCATTTGAATGGAAACATTAAGGTCGAGCCGTCAAAAATCACTGTTGCTATTTCCGAATAGTACACCTTTGAAGTGCTATGCTAAAGCAGAAAATATTATTGAAAAAAAATATGATTTCAACATTGCGACAAGAATATCGATCTACGTGTTATCTATGAAGGTGTCAATCCAGTGTTGTTTAGCGGAAACGTCATTCTGTAAATGTCGAGCGGGTTAGAGGATGGGTGATGTAGTATCATGCGATGACAAGCGAGAAACAACATGATGACGAAATCGATAGAAAAACATAGAGTGACAGGAGACGCAACGGCGGCGACGACGGCGGCGGCGTGCCGCAGCCAGCGCGGCGTCCTTGCCGCTAATACGGGCGAGTCACGCGAGCGAGGTCGATTGCTGGTGACCAGCCTCCGCTTCAATTATTCAGCACGCGACCGCAGCCGTCGCCTCCACGCGCGGGGACAAAGGCCGCGCGCACTGCGGCACCTACCAGCACGCCGGCGTCGGCCGGCCCGGAGCTGTCGCGTATCGCGTCCCAGGCCGTCGCGTCTGCGGAGCACACTTCACGCGAGCACTTCCAACGGTATACGGCGGGTCGGGCGGTTGCGCGCGGTGGTCGCGCGTTACGTAAACCGCGTGTGTGCGCGTGTTGCGCGCTCGCGAGCGCTCGGGGCGGGATCGCGCGCGGAGTGCCGCCACAGAGTTATGCAACGCGCCGCCACCGTCGCCCGGACTGGGAAAATCGAACGTGAGGGGCGCGGGCTGCGCGCGCCGCCGCATCGATACCGGCCGCCCCCGCCGCAACCCCGCCCGCCCAAACCCGATTGACATTACGGCGACGGTACTACATGCCTTTGGACGTATAACAAAGCCCAACAGCCTCTACTTAACGCCGGATGTACATTTTTGACAAAACAAACTTTCAACTGCTTAACTGATTATTAAATCAGACTCTAAATATTTCCAATACATTTTTATGCAATCATACCATAAAAAGGGTGAAATCTTAACTTTTACTATAAGAAAATAACAGTATACAAAATGAAAGTGCCCTGATACTTATAAATATTTTCCAATCTGGCCCAATATAGTTTCAGCTGGCCGAAGGTCGCTCCAACGTGACCCGAATTTGACCTTTTTCATGGCTTGAGTGTTGCAAACCTAAGAGTTTTACTCTAAAATGTATTAAAAAATTACGACACGGGCAAAAATCATTTATTTGAAATTTATGCGACAATTTTGTAACTAAATATATCTTGACACGACATAAAGGTACAATAAGAATACATTGATGGCTATATACAGGGTGTACAAAAGGATGGGACACTCCTTAAAATCACGTGATCAGCTGGTCATATACAACAACTTTTCCTATGGAAGCAACATCAAAATCGTGATTTTATTTTCCATGCTCCATACATTATCATTGAGGTATGCGAGAAAGTTTGTATGGAGAAGTTGAAAAAAATTTATTGATTTCGATGTTGCTCCCATAGAAAAAGTTGTTGTATATAACCAGCTGATCACGTGGTTTTGAGGAGTGTCCTATTCTCTTGTACACCCTGTATATTGGAAATGTAGAGTAACATTTCTGTAATTGCATTGATATAAAATAAATCATACCATGATTGGCTTAGTTTATTAGGAATTAGCGTTCAATGTCTAATACACTAGAAATACTAATCTTACGAATACGAAACGAAAGTTAATTAAATATCATTGTAATGTGCATGTGTTTTAATAACAATAGTATTGTTGTTAAATAAAAACTACATTCTTTTTTTACTTAACTCAAACTATTTGGAATTTTATGTTTCGATTGGGGAAAACATGTTTCGTAGTTGGCAACCCTGATTCATGGCGATCGAACTACTTTACATGGGCTGCACTAGTTTCAGGCTGTCCTAGAATAGAAAAAGCCCGAGAACAAAGGAATTCCCGCGCTAACGACACAAAGAGTATGCCAACTTTAAGCATTTCTTAGGATGTTCTGAAGAAGTCAAGGTTTAGGTATACTGAGATTTTTGAATTTCACTTCCCACGAACAATAAAACTTTCAAGTTTTATTGATTTAGGAATATCTTATTCTTCTTCTTCGCTTCTTCATGACTGAGGGTCGTGACTACTTAAGGCCATTATCTTGGGCACCAATGCTTGTCACTCCACACGGTTTTCCGCCTTCCGGATTAGGACTATTTACTATCCCTTAAAAACAAAAATCATTGAGAATAGTTTTGAAAAAAAAAAATTTATTGTGTTTACTTTAATTTAAGTTTAAAGTAACAACAATATTTCATATTTTGTAATAAGAACACATGCAAAATCAAAATATTAGGTCCTTACTTATATGAAATTGCCGATACTCAATACTTGCAATTTTAAAATCAAATATCTTACGTTTGATAAGGAATTTTAAATTCAAATTTATTTCCAAATAAAGCCAGAAAAATATTGTTTTTAAATTCGTATTTCATTTTTTTTCACATCATTTGTTAGAGCTTCAACATTGCACAATAAATATGGACAAATTAAAAATATCGCGGTATTTACGAATACGAGTTCCACCGTGGCACCAATGCTACAGAAACGACTCGAAGAATTAACGACGTGTAAGGAACTACCTACCAGGCACCAATTTAGATTTACACAATGAGCCTCGTGGACGACCTGATACTCAAGTGAATAACGAAAAATTGAAGGCGATAGTGGAAGCGGATCCATCTCAAACCACTTCTGAATTAGCAGCCGACTTCGGCGTAAGTGACAAAACGATACTTATCCATTTGCGCCAAATCCGAAAAGTCACAAAACTCGAAAGGTGTTTAGGTACCGCACGAATTGACTGAAGCAAACCAACACGCGTCGCTTGCTTCGTTTCTTTGCTCAATCGTCACAATTATGAGGGAATTTTTAACCGTATCGTAACTTGTGATGAGAAATGGATCCTGCACGATAATCGGAAGCGATCATCACAATTGCTTGCACCCTGGAAAACCGGAAAACCTTGCCCTAAGCGAAAACTGACCAAAAACAATATTCTGGTAAGTGTTTGGTGGACCAGTGCTGGTGTTATCCACTACAAGTTCTTGATATTAAGCCAGACAATTACTGCAGACTTGTGTTGCCAACAATTGCAAACAATGATGGAAAAGCTCGCCATTAAACAACCGAGACTGGTGAATTGCTCTAGCCCACTGCTCCATCAGGATAACGCTAGACCACACACTGCACATCAAACGGTCGCCAAGTTAGAGGATCTGCAACTGGAACTTTTGTTGTCTCCCACCATACTCTCCAGATTACCAACCGATTACCACTTTTTCAAAATTTGGATAACTTTTTACCCGGAAAAAAATCAAATCTGATGAGGCAGTCAAAACCCGCTTTAAAACAGTTCATAGACTGTGAGCATATTCTCCACTAGTCCAGAAGTGGTAGAGCCAAGCATGCAAGGCTGGTTGTTCGATACAACCTAAGGCGAAAGCTGAACACGGAACAAGACACCGAAAGACGGAGTACAAAGGTCAATGACATCGGTAAACGCGTAGCGAAGTTGCCTATGGCATTGCAACTTTTCTCACCACTACCGCTATATTCTGCAAACCTAAATAGTTTCTTTAGTGATTTTTATTACATCTTTCTTAAGTTTCTGATTAAAATAATAATTATTTTGGTCCAACATTAGAAACGTTTCTTACCGCAACTCTTGTGAGCGAAAAGATATTTTTGGAAAATAAGTGTCCCACTTTTACATTGTAATTGTGTAATTTTACATACATGTGTGCATTGAATCACAAAAGCTTGATCCATAATACCAAATAAAGCGTAACGAAAAACATAATAATTAATTTGAATAACTAGAAGATGGTGCAGATCTGATAAAACAATCTAACTCGCTTCCCTCTCGATTGTTGTTGCGTTCGCTACACCCACCAATAAATTGATACTTGTTCTGTAAATGTGTATAAATGTTGTTATTCCGTACTATAATTATTAAAATAAGAAGTGAAATATTACTCTTTTTTGCCAATACAAGCCGTACCTCATAGTAAATGATTATCTGCATTAGTAACTGTGGGCTGAGCTGCAAAATTTCAGTCCCAAATTTTTATTAATCAATGTCTCTTTCTTCACCCGTGGTTCTTTTCTGATATTGAATTATATTTTAGGTAGAGTAGCTTTTTAAGACTTAGTACAGCTTTAGGTTTAGAAAAGACTTTTATCCGTTTCTACTGTTTTTACTATCTCTTATTGTCATACACTATAACTAACATTACCACCTATGTCCGATAAGGTAAATGTCCCATACTTCGGCATCGTAAGGCTGTTATGACTTTAAGATTTTTTAATTAATTTACTAAACATGATATCAGTTTCATAGCTTTTATATGATGAATACTGATATTTTGCCAGTAATTTAATGCATGAATTGTGAACTTTTATCTCCTTTTCATAATATATATTAATGTTTTTGTGGACCTCTTGTTTGAACTCTATTTAAAATTTGGCTCTGCTTTTAAGTTCGTGAGTTACTGGCCGCTGTTTCGGGACTGTGTTTTTTAAATAAATTTCGATTAATTATTATTAATAAAATCTTATTTTCAAAGAATATAAAATTTAAAAACAGGATAACATATATGTTTAATAAAAACAGGTAAACGTTAGATTATACCTACCCATTCTACTTCATGTCATTATTTAAACTTATAATATTACTTTTACCTAGATAAAACTAAAAATTAAAACTTTATTGTTCTTTTGTTCTCTTTATAATTTACTTATGTCTGACTGCTGTCTTTTTAGTAGATAATAAATAAAATTATGCAATTACGTAATAATAAAATAGTAATAGGTAAATTTATGGTAAATATGGTGGTATGTATGGTTACAGACATATTAACGACTTTAAAAAAGAAAAAAAAAACAATATACCTGTCTTTTGTATAAAACAATAAATTTGAAACTGGAAAAATATAGACTACCTATTAGAACCTGTTTATTAACCTTCAAAATGCGAATTACCGTCAAACTCGTATTATTAAGCATTGTAGTGAACAAAGGATATCCCGAATTTAACACACATAAGAAACTTAATTAAATACTTTATTTGTTTTTTTAATAGACATTATAAATATCTCAATTATTTTATAAATACACAAGCAACAAAAATTTATCATGAATAGGGTAGGGTGGTGTAAGTTCGCGCAGTTTGAAATTAGAGGCTCATAAAATAAAAAATATGTTAGCTATAATAACGAAACTTTTTATTTATAATCACTAGTTATTTGGCAACAAATCAACACAATTCTTTTAAACAAATAAACAAACATTCTTCGTATTTAAATAAAAATCAACAATTGGGAATTGCGCAATCTTACACATCCTGGTGTGTAAGATTGCGCGTTGAGATCGGTAAGATTTCGAAATTGCAGAAATTGCATATTAATTGCACAAATCGCAAATAAAAGCCCAAGAACCGATGTAATCCGAGCATTCCTCATGCCACCACTCCCGACAGGAGCTACACTCAATCCAAACTTCTTTTATTGGTTTTCATGTTTTTCATTACATCCTCCACATTCCCACACTTTGCCTTTAGTTTATTATTTTGGTTTTTTGTATAGTTCCTAACCTTTTTTTGTTCAGGTGTCTGTTTTATTTGCTCCCTTTCTTTATTTTGCTTTTCTAGGTCATTTTTACAAGGTGAGCTACTAATGACCTCAGATTTTTTATGGTGCGCAAACTTACACATTTCGATACTAGCCCAAACATCGAGATACTACTGCCATCTCTTAGTTTTTTATTTAATTATTTGGTACTTGCCGGTTAAATGAAGAGTATTGGTATACAAAAATATTGGATAAATACTATAATTGTAACAAGTTTTATATCAGTATCACTTTCATTTTGTTGATAAATAAGATCATAAGTGTTCAAAAACTTTAAACTTATGTAATTGCTGCGTTTTTCAAGGAAATCCAAATATTTTTCGGGAGCACAGAAACGGTCTGTCAGCAATCAAAACACAACTGAAGTTAGCTATAAACTTCACGTAGTTGTCCTGTTAAGACCTGTGCGCAATCTTACCGCCCGCGCAATCTTACACCACCCTACCCTATCCCTGATTCGGTAGTGACACGAACTAGGGGACATCCGAAAAATAAAATTACCGCTATTTCGTGAGTCAGTAAATTGCAATTTTAGGTAAAATTAAATTTAAAGAAATTCTTTGCTTGCATATAACTGTTTTCTTAATTAAATCAATTGTTGAGGATTTCCAAAAAGCACCATTTAAAGTTTCATTCAAATAAACTTGCTTATTTCCTTTCCATAAGCTTAAGAAGTACGCGCGATAACCTTAAGGTAACAAGGACTATACGCACACCGCACAGCTGTTCGTGGTAGTACAGGAGTTTTGAGCGTCGTATTGCTGTCACTTTAATCGCCAAAATGTTAATACTAGATTTTTTAGATAGTTTAAATGATAGAGATTTTGTATTCATTTATTATTTCAATAAAGAATTTAAAAATTAACTTATTTCTTGCACTAGAAAGAAAACTAACAAAATAACGTACTAGCATGAAACTGGGGTCATTTACCTTACTGTAGATGTGAGCCGTCAGTATAATTCGGTTTCTTATAGCCTATCTAGTAAATTATAGTATTTCCTTACGTGCCACAACAGACAAGTCCGCGCGCCCGCACAACTGCTCACCCAAACTTCACAGTTAGCGACTTTAAATAGGTTACAAGTAAACTACGGGTATTCTTCCGACCCAGATAGCAATTGTTTTATTTATCTTCCGTTCAATAAAATTTTCGAATAAGAACTTGGAGTTCACAATAATTGTAAAAAATCACGTCGTTCTATTTTGTTACGTAATATTTAATTACACCTTTATTTAAAAATATAAGTCGCCTACAACTTGGGATAAAATGAATCCTTCAGATATTATTTACAACATTCATAATGACAATTGCTACTCATACTTATTATTTGTAGGCAGCATATTATGTATTTTACCTTTCTGAACATGTAATCTATAATACTCGTACCTTTGTTGCGTAACTTTCGGTAAATTTTTCATTCATTCCTGGGATCAGTAGAAAAGGTTTGTGAATGAACGGCTTATCCCTTCAGTCGATGTTACTGAAAGACTGCTCATTGCAGAAAGTTACTAGCGCCATCTTTTGAAACACGTCGGTGGCTTGAATTGAACTCGTGGCTGAAGTGAACCTAAGCAAAGCAGTGTAGGTATCAAGTGAAGGGTACCATTCGTACAAACTTTCTCGAATCTGTTTCACCAAATGACGTTCAGATCTCATAGGTGGCTGTGCTTGTTTAAGAGCAATAATGGTCTCTAGTGATACTGGTTTTCTTTACTTACTATCTACCCTTCTTTTATGCTTTTTCCACATTATCTATAAATGTTGATGGTTGTACTTTTCTTTTTTTTTTGCGTGCAGATATGTTTAATTCTGAATTAGAATGGCAGAATGTTTAAATCCTTAAACATTGCTTCATCAAAATTATGGGAAGGTGAGTCATTATATTATTAATGCCTTGTGAGTTTTGCTTATTTACGCCATCTAGGGACGCAATGTTAAGCTGCATAGTGCCCAAACCTCTGCACGGAAGCCAGTGGCCACTTTGATGTTATATCAAGTCTAGTATTATTTTAGATAATAGCTTGGGATATTTTTTATTTATCAAAGTAAAACTTTATTGATAAAACTATAGTTAGTATTATTTTTTTATTTTCAAAATTAGGAATGTCATAAAGATATATAAACATGAGCTTCAATGGCTAATCATTATTTGATTAAAATTGTTAATAAATTATAACTTATTGTGACAATACTAAAAAAAATATATTATTTCGTAACAACTAATTATTACTTTTTCAAACCATTTTGTCATAAAACTGTCAACAGTTTATGTATAATATTTAGTTGTTTTTGCACTGGCAGTCTCCCTTCACCGTTATTTATAACTAAATCCCACTCTTTATAATCATCTAAATCACATTCTGAAGCCACATTGTCTACCCCATCCTGAAACTGGAATCCTCTCTTAATCCTCGTTTCTTCATCAGCTAGGATTCTGATAGTTTTAATAAGATTTTTGTATGTCTCTTTAAACCAACGAATATCAGTTTTACGTCTTATATCACTGACAATCCATATGGGTTTTTCACTAGCTGTAATCAAATAAAAAAGTAAAATGTTACACTGTAAGTCCATTTATTACAAAATTAATTTAGTTCATATCAATTTTAATTCACTTTAATTTCAACATAAAAACAGCATTATTTAATTTTTTTGTTGCATTATTTATTATAATCAACTATAATATTACATAAATTGTATTATTTGTGAATAAATAAAACATGAAGTATATTATATTGTTTGTTTGTATTCAACTACCTACTAACCATTGCCACAGGCTTCTCTACAAAAGTATCCATAATCTTTTTCTCTTACACTATCACTCCATCTTATCATCTCCAATCTGTACTGTTCTTTGTATTCACTGTGGCTCAATAGTTCATTCAGATTTAATTTTTTCTCTTTGGCCCAGTGACTTTTTATAGGTGCTGATATTTTGATGATTTCGCATCTATCTTTGAGTCTAAAATTAATACAAAACTTAAACTTGTAGGCTTTATATAAAAGTAACATTTTCATTATTGAATATTTTCACAAACTAGTCACAAGTGATTTTTTCGAAATTGTAATCAATACATTTATATAATTAAATAAACGAAAGCCATAAACGATACATTTCATTTTTATAAGCAATTCAAGCCAATTTTCTAATCAAATCAAGCAAGCACTAACGTAACACTTAAATTTACATTTTTCTCAACTTACTCTTGTTGCAAATGATCGGTCAAAAAGTCCTTACCGGACTTTCTTTTACCACTAAACAATAAAATAATACTGGGTGCCATTTCTAATAATACCACAAACTTACGAAAAAAATTACTTTTGTAATTAATTCGTACGCTAGTGATCAAAACAAACGAGAAACAAAACAAAAATACGAAAATTAACTAATCCAACAAAACTAAAATTAGGCGCTAGTTGACGTTGACAACGACAGGACTTCAAAGTGAGCCGTGGTCCGAAATACTTCGAACCAGACCTAAGTTTACATTCAGAACGAATCGTCGACATTAATAAATAATAACATTATTGTGGCGCCTTTTACTATTATGATGATGTTTATCTCATCTTAAAAGGCATAGTGCTTCATACTTACTTAAATAAAATATATTGGTTAACAATTTGAAGTAAAAAACTGTTCATTTTGTAAAACATTTCGGACAAGTCGATTTGCTAGCAAAAGCATCAAATTTTAAAGCAACAGTACCGTGCTTGTGCAGCTTAGTTCTCTAAAAACACACTAGATGTCGATATCAGTACATTGACGTGGAAATGTAGAGTCAATATTTGTAGTTTGTAGTGTACCTACTCGTTGAAATGTTTCACAAAACCAAGGGATGTCTATAAAATAATATTTTTGACTAAAAATATTATTTTATTATATATACCATTCATGAAATTTAATCATAAGCATATTTGTATTCATAAATGCCATCTTAGTAACAATCATTACCTAGGTTTTTTTTATAGCACTAAGCTTTTGCCCAGATAGCGCGCCTATACATCCTGTGAAGGTTTATTGTTGGTAAGCCTTATCAGTTAGTTTCATAAGTTAGGTTTATGTATGACATATGAAATTCATACATTTTGTAATTCTAACTATTATTAACAAACGGGTACCACCAGCTACTTCGTGGCAATTGACATAACGAGTTATGCGATATTCAACAAATTTTATTAATACTGCCCGCTACTAAACTAAGCCGATATCCGTGACCGAGTGAATGAATAGCTCCGTATTAGATATGCGCCGTAATAGTATCGCCCACGCTGCGTTATTATACTCACCATAACATATAACTATAAATAAATTCGTGCCGACACGAAAAAAATGGCGTTATTTGAATGCCGACCGATAATTTAAATGTAGCAACAACCGCTTTTAGCTTACAACCTTAATTGACTTAAAAATGCTTATCAATATTACACATTCAATAATCATTACAACCACCCTTTAACTACAACTCAAACGTGTCCTAAAGGCGTGAAAGTTTAAGCTCTATGTAGAGTGGCACTTCGGCGAACATGCGCCGTTATCGAACGAAACGCAAGTTCGAAGCACGATGCACGCTCACGACTTTCTGAACAACTCCGGACATGACATTCCACGTTTCGTTGTAGATTAGAACGGGACGGACAGAGAACCACCCGCCGAAAAAAACGAGACAAGCAACCATCGGAGCAGTCCACGTGGTCTGCTTAATATCAACACAGGAGCAACGACCAATAGAAAACGGTACCGCTAATGTATTTCTCACCTCCGCACTCACACCAAAGACTGCTGCCATTTTTGCATTATTTACGCGATTCTCGACTTTCGGTCGTACGTTTAGAGTTTTAAATCTTATGCTGTGGTGACGTTGTATTCCATTTTCGAAACGACTTATAAAGCGGTGTTGTTACGATTTTGGCTCGTATGTCAGGGTAGAGAGGGTGTGTTGTTGTTTGCGGAGTGTTCTGCGGTTCTTGAATTTAAAACGATTCCCAAGAACACGGGCGCAAGTTGGTGAAGGTTGGAGGAGGCCGCGGTGCAAACTGCATCGTCACAGTCACCCCTCGCCTCACCCCGGGCCCCCTCCCGGTTTATTGTAGTATTCCTGCGCGTGTGTGAGTGTGTTTAGAGTCAACTGTTGTGCTGAGGCACGAGGTTTTCATAGCTGCGAGTTGCGCCGCTGCACTCAACGGTCGCAATATTTTGCCGCTGCAATATGCCGCTTTTTATTTTGTGGGCGTCTCGACCGAACAAAGGATTTTAGATCCCCAATGTGACACTTCGCATGAGTTACCAATTCCTAAGAATTAATACGTACACGCACACTGTGCTTAGTATGGTCCTTAGCAGCAGTGATCATTAACCTTCAATCTAATACATTTTGTGACATAATTTATGTAACAAGTAAAGTAAAAACAAAATTATTTTTAGACTTGCGTCTTGTCTTGACACATTAATTGTGAACACAAAAGATTAGAACTTGAACTCAGTCTTCCAGGATAAAATTAGTCACAACTTCGTAAATCTCAAAGATTTGTCTAAATCAATCAACGTCGAAGGAAATCGAAATTTAATCTCCGGCTAAGATACCTTGCTATTTTAAGGGAACAAAAAAATTATAACGAAGAACGAATCAAAGCATTAAAGGCCTTTCGTGGAAACAAATCGGGTCTTTAGAGGGTTTATGATTATTCTTGATTCAATATGAGGGGGTCTTTTGTCGATAACACACCCGGAAATATGAGGCGGGGAAAATAGGGGAACGAGGCCCGAAGTTGGTGCATAGTCTGCTTCGGAGGGCTGCGAAGCATTCAAGTGTCAAACACAAAGTAAGACGTTAGCTTGTTTTTCAATGGCTTAATTGGATTCACTTCGGAGTTTTGCGAAATCAAAGCTGCGATGTTTTGTTGTGAACTCGCTGAATAAGTTTTATTTCCTCTCGTAATAACCGAGAATAAAGAACGATGGAATGTGATGTTGAAGTTCCATCCCTACTATAAACACAATAATCACAATTTATTGAGGATACTTTAGGGATCTCATGCCAAAGTCATAATACTTAATAATTATTTTTGATACCCTTAACGAGATTAAACTAATTAAAAATGTAAGATACAATTTAGGGAAACGTGATGCGTTGATGTCTTTCATTCAGCTAATTGCACTAATGAGAATATTATAGTTGAATTTATTCGATTTTTAAAATAGTTTAATGTGATTTTAAGGGATTACAATTAGAACTCATTTTGAAAAATTACGACGTTTCCATACTATTTATTACTACTACATTTGTCGCATTCAAATATAAACGTTATCTTACAATGAAGTCGCCTAAAATTACCGACTGTGGGAAAGAATGTTTTACTAAATTTGCCGATTAAAGTAATAACTTTTCACACACAATTACCTACTTGTTGTTAAAAATATGCAAGTCACCGTAAATATATTATCGAGCCAGACTTAAGCGAGGCTTATCGAGATTTATTTACATTGGTCTGAAAAGTCGATACAGATATAATTCAATTGATGAGATCAAACTTGAAAAGGTAAGTCAATGTTTCACCACCATTGAAGTCGCAAGAAAATAAGTTTTCAGGTGCTGTATACGATTATTTAGTATAGGCAATATAAATCCTAGGTCCTATTCATGTTGAATGAAAGTGCAAGAAATTTGTACAATATTACCATGTAGAATTTGCTTTTTATAAACAGAGATTACTTAGGATTGATGGCAAAACATTATAATTTTATTTTTAATTAAAAAAACCATAATAAAATCCCAATCAAAGAGCCTGCCATTCTTGTTGTTCTATTAACCCAACTTGTCATTCACAACATGTCGTTGCAATTTAAATAAGTAAAAATATTCATAGTTAAAGATATAATAAAACTACTTACATTTCATTAAAGCGAGATAATTATTCGCTAGCAGTTTCACAAAGCACTTTAACGTTAAAGAGCCGATAAAGATGCGAGCCGCATCAATCATCTATGTAAAGCAGTATCTTATTTCACATTGAAGACTATCATTGTTCTGCCCGAAGTGGCCGAGTCACGCAATTATCAGTAATTTATTAGTCATCTCCATAGTTCTTTGAAAAAATCTGATGCTTAGTGCAGCCTGCAAAATTTGAAATGGTCAAACTTAGTTGTTTACTGTGTACTTTTCAAAATATGATTCGCGGCTTCATTGATAATTGTTTTACTCAAAACAATAACTTTATTAATCAATTCACCTTATTGTTTTTTTTTTTTAACAAATATGACTCAATGAGGTAAATTGATTATCGTTGTAATTATTTAGCTACGACTTTTTAATAGAATACGGTGTTCGGCAAGGGTTCTTTCTACCTACCATGCATGGTAAAAAAAACTTAAGAAATTTTGAACTTCGCAGGCTACCTTGTGAGCCCCATAATACGGCCTCCATTTAAAATAATCTTTTAAAAACATTCGTGAAGAACTAAACAAATCTGTTAACTAGATAACTACAAGTACTACGACGTAGCTTGCAGCGTAGCGTATAATCTACATTATTAATGTGAACATTGTTATTCAATAACTTCACCGTTTCTTTTTTTTAATACACAATTCTATCTAAGACTGTCGTAATATAAGTAGTCATAGGTAGTGATAATATCTTATTAGGAGTCCGAAAACGAACGAAAAGTTTGCTGTGCTTTAAACTGTTCAATAGAGTCAACTGATTTTTAGTAACAACAAAGACTTAGCATTAGGACTTTCCTGTAATGACAGTATTGAAATGTGTTTATAATAAATAATAAAATTCAGCTTAAGTAGTAGTGTAGTGATCCTAATGCTTGGTAGTGAAGGTTAGTAATTGTGTCTGCGTAGGGTTGTGGATTACTTAATATTAAATTACAAAATCTACTCGTAGATTTAACAAAGTTTATTTTATATTATTGTTAGTAACATAACACTTTAAGATTATGTGTCCATTCAAAAATCGTGAGCCATAAGAATAAAATACTGTGTAAAAATCTTGAAGTTTGCCATTGCAAGGAGACCTACTTATTTATTCATTATTATCATGCAATAGCGAATTGGTTCGCGGATAAAGATTCACCCTCTTATTGGAAAAGCCTCGTCGGGTTATAAAACAGAAGGGGAAAAGCGCAATGAACGCGGAATAATTAAATTAAAGTTGATCTTTTAAGACCCCTCGCACACTACAGACTTATAAGGTCGGTCGGTCAATCGGTCTTCAAATTACTATGAAAATCGATCGATTACATCGTTTAATGCGCATTTACTTGTCTATTCATTGTTATCAAGAGACCGATCAAACTATCGGGTGATTAAAAAGTTTGTAATGTACGAGACTAAATGTTATTTTATTTCACTAAAGACTTTTGGATCAAGTTAATTCGTGCTCCGGATTATTAACACAGCGGTTGCGGGTTCAAATCCTGCATAAGTCGAGTTTTTTCATTAGAATCACATCTTTTTTTTAAATGTTTAGATTCTTAGTCTATTTAAGTACTTAAATTGAACTAACTTAACATTTTGTTAGTTCAATCAACATTTTAATGTCTAATTAATTAAGTATGTTATCTCGTGTCTGTTTGTGTTTACCTAGTTCTTGTTGTAGTTTATTTTTTTTCAAAAACAGGTAAGAAATGACCTTCTTTCAAAAGAAACGGTGTTGTCCTTTACGCTAGGACTTTCTTAAGGGACTTACAATTAAAAATTAACAAATTGATTTTTCACCTGCTCTAAATCGGTTCTAATTTGTATGTTTGTTTTTTTTGAGATTTCAATTCTAGCCTATAGATCAAATCCTACTTATCCCCATAATACGTTCTTAGAGATGAAAATATGTCACCCAGTATGTAATGTTCAGTAACTAAACAATACTAACGTCCACTTACATAAATAACTCGACGTACCATTCAAATTCAAGAGCTGCTACGAGTATATTGTGTTTATCATCTATTCAGTGATCTCTGTAACTTGCACATTGTTAGAATATTATAATGTGGTGTCGGAGCTCGCGGCGGATACCCTCGCCAGTATAAAGTCGGAAAACTGTCGGCAAAAAGGGCTTCCATTTATTAGAGCTAATATTTGATTTATAGCACCCTCTCGGAAAAAGCGACCGCTCTCATTTCGAAATGAAATGTTTTGTTTGTGATTTGTAGGCTAATCTGCGAGTGCCAGCGGTGTTGACGCTTTTTACATCGTCTGTTATGAATTTTCATTTCATTTTTACTATACTACTCGTACATTTTTTTTGATATCTATGGGAAACAAGACTATACATACACTAGGTCTATAAACGTTACAATAAGATACTGTTGCTAATAAGAAACATCAACACTACTATCATGGAACAAGTATTATTTTTAAGTATCTCAATAATTATATTGCTTAAACAATAAATAAAGTATTATTAACACATGTATCTAATAGCCTTTTTGCTATAGTTTTTTTTAAGGCATTAAGCTATGTTTCCTATTACATTTTTTTGGTTTGGAATAACCCTATTGTAACATGGGTTTCTTATTTGTTTAACTACACACCATTTAATGTAAATTAAAATTAGCATTAATTACTGAAACAAGTTACAATGTACATTTTACATCTTTACCTTAACTAAATGTAGAGTCAAGGTCCGCTACATGGCACTGCACGTTCTTTCGCTCGCTGCAAAAATATTTAAATATTTGCACTTGTAGGTACAAGATAGTTTCGTATTTATAGCAGATAAATAATCAATTTTTGTTGGTCTTTTTTTAATTCAATCAATGTTTAATATTCTAAACTTAATGTAAATGAACAGTGCTTTAACTTCCCTTGCTTAGTCATGTAACTTATTATTAATAAATAGAAAATTGTTAATATTTTTATTCCTCATTTAATTTTCAAAGTAGCAATTTATGTTAAATTAAATTATGCTATGGCCATTCTGAAGGTAAGTACAGCGCATTCGATTATTAAATACGTCAAAAATATATTTGGGACGTGTATGCCCGGAAGAGGGCCTGTTCACTGAATAATAAACTTTGATTTTGGATATAGGAGTTAGGATGTTTTGATGTCAACCCTCATTGAACAGAAGCCGAGCAACGTGGAGGAGAAACCCGACGCTTTCAGAACACTATTGATTAAAAAATAAGAAGAAAAAGGGTAAGTGGGATTCTGTTAGATTTATTCGGTACCTTACATTCAACAAACTTCTTGTTGTGACAAGGCGTGTCCCAAACCGTTGTTATATCGGTCGGTTTATCAAAATCTTCTTATTCATCCATTCGTGATTCGTTACGCGCCGCGTCTTTATCTAATCACCCATGCAGTCATACATTGAATGATTAAGTAAGTACATTAAACAAAAGGCTGCGAGATATTTTATTTAGTTTTCACCAAAATAATAACATTGCGACTGCAATAACGCTAAGGTATAAAATAACTATGGTACATAAATAACAAATAAATAAACAAATAAGTTTATTACGAGAGTAGTAATTAATAAATAAGTTTATTACGAGCATTGATTACGAGAGTAGTTTTAGGTTAGTTGAACCCACATGAAAAATTTAAAACCATAAATTGTACAATTGCCTACAATAAAGTGAACAAATACATACATTGTTGATAAATTATCACAAATCCAGAGAGGATTAGCAATCACAATTATGTAGTATCTAATTTAATAGTTCTCAGTCTGTTTATCTTGTGTATTTATTTGGCAACCCTAGACGGCTGCGCCCGTGTTGCACTGTACACATCGCACCACACGCTCGTATTATTCAAAGCAAACAAAAAGGGAATAAATGCTCGAATAAAATACTTTTAATTTCCCCGGGCGCTGCTAATCGGGCGGCGTCGATGGAGGGCGCCAAATCGCCCTTTTTATTTTACTGTATGAACGCAAATCCGGCGGGAAAACGAGAGGACGACCGCGGGGCGAGCGGGGGGGAGTGCGGTCACGCGCTCGGAATTAGCGCCCCTCTCGCCCCCGCACTTGACCCGAGCGAGGTGTCACCGAGCACGTTACCTACCCGCAAAAAATAGGGGGTGGCGCCGCGGCTACGGGGAGTGGAGCGCGCGGATTTTGTTTTTAATTTTTCACGATTCCGTTCCGATAACTCGCCGATAGATACTTTGGCTGTTATTTGTGAATTGGGCAAATAAAAGTGAGTTTATATCTGTCCGGGTTGCGATAAGTGGATGGAAATTGAAACGTTTGAAGTTACTAAGCATTATTTATCGGCCTTTAGACGCGACGCTCGAGTTAATAGTCGTTTTCATAATTGATTTCGCTTTGTGCTTAAGTAACGACTACGTGCTTAATATCTAGGTCTCCTGCTTAACAATAGTAGCGTTTGTAATTAGATCGTAAATGAATACATAATTATGCCGTCAGAGAACTTACTATAAATTTACAAATCAAGCAAAGGTGAAATTGAATGAAATAAAAATAAAGAAGTTGTTTTTAATTCTGAAAAGAAATTAGCAATTTTCCTTAAGTTCAAGGAAAGGAAATAAAAAAAAAGAAACGCAAAAAAAGTATTTTATTCGTTAGTTTCACATCATATAATTCGGTCTGTTGTCTGGGGCATTTCTTACTTTCTTCTGCGTTTTTTGTTTTGACTCTATACGAGTAGGTACATGCAAGTGCAGAAAGTTTTTTTTATGTCGACACCAATCAGTCGACTATACAAAATACCAAGAATAGCCGAAAGTTTAGTACCTACATGAGATGTTTCTGTAAAACAAGGCGATTTATTTCCCGATATAATCAAGCGGGTAAACTAAACCGATATTATTAGTCGATTTTAATTAGGTACGTATATCCTGGAGATAGGTAACCGCAAGTGAGCGAGAGCTGCTATTTCTGTGCGTATAGCAAAATGCATCGGTTCAGCTATTGTTTGTGTTGTCGTTGCTCGTGAAATCGCGCGTCCGTGGCTATCGCACCTCGCCACTAATTGACACGCGCACCGCAACGGCTAGGGATGCCCAATATAATTTTAAAATTATAGGGAATTAAAAAAAAGTGTGGCTTCAATAAAGAATACAACTACACTAGGGGTTAGGAAAACCACCTACCTAATTGGTTCAAAAATATCACAAAATGGTAGTTCATGGTGTGAACATGAATAATTTTTGTCTTTGAAACGAATAATGCATTATTGTTAAGGGTTTACACATAATCCGATCATGACTTTCATATCTTTTTAATGCTCTAAAAATAACAAAATTGTGTGTTATTGGTTCGAATAATATTTTTCTAATATTCGAAACGACTCAACTCGTCACGAATGTTAAAATGTACTGTGTTATAAAGGTTCCCTTTCGTTCCAAAACTCAAATCCCATGCAAAAACCCCACATCCCTAGCAAGCAGAATACGTCCCTACTGCCCCCATCAAAACAACGACTCACTGTTTTTGCCACTTATCAAATTACCGACCTCTGGCTCTGGTTCGTTTCCTTCCTTCCTCGTCTGAAAAGGACACTATTTGTTTTTTTATGCAGCAAAGTTAGTTATTACCAGTGGTATGGTTTGTACCTATATTTAATTCACGATACCCGACGTTTTAATAATACTTGTGTTTTTGTAACCTTCGTAGAGGGAAATAAATTTAATTAAAATGTATAATTCATGTATTATTATGGCAGCACAATATTATTGCTTTATAATTAGATGACTGCAATGGTGTTATTTGGTCTTTGCTTAGTATTGGTTTGGTGATCAAACATCAAACAAATACTAACTTGGCAACTTCTTTAACTTACCTACAGTATTTCGTCGATCTTGTTTTGTTTTTATGTCTAAAGTACGTAAAACAAATACAGGTACTTTTTAAAATTCATGACACAAGGACCTAGATACAATGTACCTGATTCGATCGACATAATTATGTATAGAAATTTTATCAAATAAAATCAAAATATACTAATACTTATAAATACATGCTTAAAAAAAATGTGCCATTTGAACAATTTTTGTTCAAAATATTAAGTTGAGTGAACGAACTGTTAAGCTGTCTTATTATACCATTAAAATATATTTTTTTAATTCTGATTCATTTTAGGAAAAATAAAAGAATGCTAATAATAAATAAGATAAGACACTAATACCCATTTATTTTATTCTCAGTCGTTTCCTCAGAGCGTACTCTACAGAGGTTTCTTCCTCTGGGAGGGTAAAATAATCGACAATTTATTATGGCATTTTTTACGAAAACTTAAAAGTGTTTACGTCATTTGGAGTATGTATTTTAATATTTTTATTAGAGCAAAATATGCGTTGAGAACTCCTTAAGCTAGGCCCCGAACCATTAAACCAACCAGACGTACCTTGAGGTTTAAAGGACTTGATGAGGGTTAAGTATCATAAAAAGAAAAAAATACAGGTGTATGGTTACAACCGAAACGTAGAATCATTATCCTTTGGAAACAAATAATAAACCCTGAATCTTAAAGTTAACATTTATTAAATCTGATAAAAGTAAGGCTTTAGCTAACTACAGTGTTATCAGATTAAGTTCAATATGAAAGAGCAATGAAAAAACAAAACACTCGGTAGCAGACATTGAAATGAATAACCAGTAAGAAGCGAGCGGGGAATTGAACCCTTGACCTGCAGCGGCACTGCTCAACGCTGAATCAACTGAGTCCAATTGAAGGAACAATTGGCCCGCTTGGTCTGCACTACGTACGTAAGTATAAGCATAAAGTGTTTTTATTGTTCAGACTGGATCGAATTCTTGGTTTCTTGGTTGGGAGGCACGGTATCGCTCATGTTTTTAATCATCCGTAGGTATTTTATATGATTACATCAACTGTGTTTTTTTTTCATAAAAATATTTTGGATGTATCCACTGATTATTTACGTTGACTAGATAATTACTATTTAATTACTACTTAGGTTGCCTATGTCTGTACTTTTGAAGTCCCCAGTTTTCAGTCACCTCATGTGTATTTGTAAAAGATTTATTCTTCTCGACTATCACTATCTGGTGCAAATTATTTCTAGATTAACGTGTTATTTTGCACCTAATTATGATCGCCTAATCCTCTGACACTATCGTAATCATTCCGTTATAATCGTACCTACGACAAGGAGGTTTATTATGTAATTACATGTTACGATGAACGATCGTGTAGTTTTATTAAGGAAATAATGAGTCATCATTATGTAGGCCACGTGAAAAAATAAAATAATCCGAATAATACACGTTAATGAGAAAAAAACCGATACAATTATTTTAGAAACGAAGGAACATTAAAGCATAGTTTCTCGTGACTTTATATTTGGTACTCAATATTTTCATAACGTATGTGCAACTTAACCAATAATTATGAATTACCTAGCTACTTATATACATACATTATATAGACGTAAATCACATTTTCGTTTATTGTAATCAATCTTATCTTTAGCTTAGTCTTTGTTTTTCCGGTTAGTAGGTAGGTGATTATTATAAAAATCAAGATCGATTAAATCGGGATTATGATATTAATTACAAGGCATGTAATTTTATTTTATTTTTTAATAAATATGAGGTTACAAATTGGCTGATATTAGTTTTGGATTTGGAAGTCGTATCTATCTTTTTTCGATTACATAGTTGAATTCGAATAAAATGAAAAAAATAGTAACAGACTGAATTCTTTTCTCTTACTGTTTAAAAAATCTACAGGACGTACAAAACAACGCAATCACCTGTTTCAACATGTTTTAGTATGGGAACAACATCGAAATCGTGTTTTCTTTCAATGTACCTACTCCATCACACATTATCACCGTGGTACCGTGTAAGTACCATTTTAGGGTTTATACTTATGTCTTAATATAATGGCGTACTCATTAACACCGGCAGACCTGAAAAAAGATTCAGGTAGAAAAAGGACTATGTTTACAAAAACCTAAGTAACTTCTGCATTTGTAATAATTATACTTTATTCCTAGTTTTAAGAATAATAATGCTCAATTCGTTTATGCCTACACGTTTCTTTATCTATGATAATCCATTTGACCTTTGCCTTATAATCAGCAGAACCCAAAATATTATCATACGTAGTACCGACCTTAAGTACGTACTTATGTTAGTTACGAATAGTATCGAGTTATCATATCATAAGATATTAATTTCACTATCTTTATAATGAGACCAAATCTCTAATGGATGGGCTTATAAGTACCTAGGTATCAAAACAAATATCAAGGTAGGTACATACCACTAAGTCTAAACATCATCTCAGTCTCAACATCATAAAATAATCTCATTTTCTGAAAATTACATAAACTCTCGTAATCAACGCAACTCGCCAACCGTCAACTACCTATCGATCCAACAAGGTCATCAAACGCACGCGCACCACACCGGCGCGCTGACTGAAGTATTTTTTTAAAATCAGTGCGAACGTAGAGATTTACTCCTTATCAATGTAAATCACGTATCCTCGGAAATCCGTTTTTGCGAACCAGCACATCTCTGCTGCCAACTACTGTAGGTTTAACTACAAATTTAAATAAAAACGGAACACAAACTGCTTGAAACACGACACAATGTCAAAATTTGCATTGACTTTATGTAAATATTGTGTTGTCCCTAGTGTTAATGGGCAACCTTATCTAATTAATAAGGCGTTTGCGTTACATGCAGTTCAGCACCATAAAAAAATGTTTGAAAACATTACAAAGACAAATAGTTAGCAACATATTCACATTTTAGACAGGTGTTTCTCATAAATATTTAATTTTAGATTAAATAGTAGTTCAATCAGCTCATCAACTTACAAAACCTCGTCTCAATTGGTGCTACCGAAACTAGCATAGTCAATTTTTATTAAATAAAAAAACAGAAATGAGACAATTTTAGGTGCCGAAGTTTAGTTTGATTAACTTGCACATTGGTTTTCTTTAATGTTTGATGTTCGTAACACTTTAATTACACTATAAATAATTTACTTTATTTGTAAGGAATTGTTATTCCTTATCTTATCTGTTGATAAGAATACTTATAACTAAATGAATTCTGAAATCGAGTAAACGTATTGGTCACCCTACCAAGCGCTTTACAATTACAAGTTTATTATAGCACTATTATGTCCGTACTTAATTATACTGCTTAAAGTCTCTGTTGTTTACAAGTAGAGACTTTAATTTGCTTTTTTGTTACATTGCAAATAGGCGTGCTTTGTGCTAACATTTCGTAATACTAAGTTGATTTCTTATTGTTTTGATTCAATGGAGAAAAAACACGACTACCTACAAAAAATGATGAAAAGACCCATTTCCGTTTGAAGCGTTAAGTAAAAAAGTCATCCTTTCGTTTGACAATCGTTTAGAATTCATAAAAGTTTTTTTTTTTTATTTTATTGTTGATGGTAAATATTTCGCTCAATCACTTATACACGGACACGTAGTAGTATACGTGCACATTATTATAAAATGCAGTAAACACATATGATCACACTTCATAAAAATGAAACGTTATGGAAACTCTCATTATCACATTGAATTTAAAAGTGAACCCTACTACCACAGATTAATAAAAGGGTCAGAAAATCCATTGCAAAACGAGGAGCAGGGCAATACGCGTCGGTCGCAAGTTTACAGTGTCCGCACCCCCCAGTAGATGTCGCTAGGGGTTTCACGCGCGGTCTTCAGCTGGCAGTAAAAATACGTGCGGGTATTTCCTGTCCCCGGCGCGGGTCGGGGGGTCGCGGGGGCGATAAATAACTCAGTTTGCGGCCGTCGGGGCATGGAGAGCGCGGGGCGCGGGGGGCCGTTATTTGTAGGGCTCGCGTGTGAATTATTCGTGGGTTCACGCGCGCTGTTTGCCCGCCGTCTTGTGGAGTGCTCACCGACCCTCGTTAATGAAATTTCATATCGCTCGCTCGCCGCGTTTCGCTCCATTGTTGGTGCACTACCTTACTAGGGCATTGAAACGGCTGAATTGTTACACTTGACTGTCGGCTCAGCTATTATGTTTGTTCACATTGACTTCGAATTAGGTAGCGATTGTTGGTATGCATAGGCACGATACGAGTTGGTATCGAATTGAATGACGACTTTAATAGTGTTTTTCGAATAAAGTTGGAGGCTTAATGACGCGCTTTTATCAAAACACTGACTGTGTGTATTGCGCAAAATTGACACAGATGTAACATGCTTACGTTGGTTGGTATGTAATGGAGAATAATGGACATAATGTAATTGTGTATTAGTCATGTGTAGTCATTTGTATAGCTCGACGCCGCTAATGCGAGCGCTCGGGTCGTTAAATGATAGGTGGGTGATATGCACTTTGCTCGTGCTATAGGTTAATCTACACTATCTCAATACATACGCCTCAATGCTCATCTACCTGCAATCACAACACATCACCACAATTTATAGATGCTAATTTGATTGCCTGCAATAAATTGTAATAGCAATTCCTATTGCGTATAATGAAGACGTCTCTGATTGATACAATTAAGAATGACAAGAGGGCAGCCAGTTGGGATAGCTCTACAACTATACCTTATCTGTATTTATAAAAATAATTTCATGCACTGTGTTTTTAAAAGTTAACAATATTTTAACATGTTTTTTAACTGGTTGTTCCTTTCCTAGAATGTATTTGAAGTGACCTGTTTGTAATGTATTTACTGTAGCTGTGCTTGTTTTTTTAACTAAAATGTGTTGCAAATAATAATGCAAGATATCAATTTTTAAGAATATTAGTATTATTGAAACGTTATAGAATAAACGAGTAGATGTGTTTTTATAATCAATCACATGTTGACGGAGGAACAAACAGACCTTTTTTAGACGTATGTAAGTACCTATTGGTCATACGTCCATACGCACGCACGAAGCGGCCTATGACGCATTCACGCAAACATAATAATTTAATATTTTTATGCCCACATTGTGTTTTTTATTAAAAAAATAAAAATAAATGACCAACTATAAGTTATTTACATTTATAAAGATTGAATGATGAACAGCGAAAAAACCTAATACGCCGAAAATAAATTGAAGCATTATTATTTCACCCTTGCTTTGTTTTGGTCCATATTGATTTTGCCTAAGCAGTGTTCTTATCATAACAACACTGCTTAGGTAAACGTAGGTAAATTTAGTAGCGGGTGAAAATAAGTAAGTAATTATCAGTGTTATAGTAGTATACACTGATATATAGTAAAAATCACGTTTTTGAAAAACATAATCATATTTCATTTTAAACCATAAATAGTCCTGCCCCCTAACCATGAACTGTTAAAACAATCACAAATCTGTCAAAATCTGTCAATTTCCTACCATGAAGTCGTAAAAACAATCACATTTATTGGATTTTGACAACAAACAATTTTGCCTATCATTCACTCATTTCAGTACAAATGACGTTTATTATGACACTAATGACAGCTACAAATTGATTTCATATGTCAAAATAATTTGTATGGAAAATTTATTTTTTATTGTTTTCTTAATTTCTAAATGAATGCTGTAAAAATAGTAGCAAGATACAAAAATAGGATTAATTATATGTATATATTTGCATAAAACATTATGATACTTCGCTTGACTCTCCGGAAATCGTAAAAGCAATTATGCCATTTAGCAATTTTGATTTATCTTTTTTTTTATTCGTACCATGAACTGCTTTAAAGGTGTTTGTTTAGTGATGCGAAAGAATGAACGACTTGTCTATATCTTGGTCGTCAGTAGAAAAGGAACGCAATATCAAAAACTACTGTCAACAGATAACTTTGTCTCTTTCTATTGTTGTATCTGCCTTGTCTATGCCTAATGTCATATCCATGAAAAACACGGAGCAGCTGTCCGAAACCAAAATTAAATAAAAAACGAATAGAGCAATATACTTTGAAATGAAAAATTTGAGGCGAGAGTTAATGCAATTATGTTAAGGTTTTATGGTTTTAAAAACTGAGATTGTATGCCAGGTGCTAGAAATTTTTGCATGGCGCAAAATTGAATCCGAATAATGAGCTTATTGAGCTATAAATTTTGACCAACGTTTTGACCTTGTTTCGGAATAGACTAAAAAGTCAACTTCTAATCTATATTTGTGACAGCTTTCAAATTATGACATTACCAAAATTTTGAATTGAAATCAATAACCGTTACATAAATTTATTAAATTACCGGCTTTTTGGAAACCATAGAACTTAGTAGTAATACGTAGTGATTACTCCTAGGTAATACCATAAATACAAGGTACGTTTCACTATGCAAAATCAGATAGGTACGCATTTTACGAGTAGTACCTATCGTGAGTTTAATTTCTCTAGAGAAAGTGATTATTTAATGTATATTTTATGCGATTCAGGGGAAGAACAGCGTGAGCAAAAAAGAAACGCTTCAATAGTCCAACTAGCAAGTTACATGTATAGTTATCATTGCAAGGTAGGCAAAAAATTCTTAAATCCATAACGTTGGATGTTTGTCTTAAAACTGTCTAGATAGAAATAGAAAATCATTTATTTGGTACAAGACATACAGAAGTTGTTTAAACATAGTCAAGTATTAAAATGATATACCTATCCGCTCTCGATGAAATTCGGTGCATAGATAAATCATGACCTTCCTGGCATCACCAATCACCATCATCATCATCACCGTTCGCGTGCCATATTCCAAGTCTTTTTTCACTAGTTTCTAGTTTATTTTCTCTTCCATGCATTCTGCATTTACTCATCATTGAGGCATAACACCCCGTAGCATTCCTACCTATATTATATTTTTAAACTTTATATTGTACAAACTGATGTAATCTGGTCGGCAGTTTCGTATTACAATGTTAGTTTTTTTTAAGGTTTAAATTATCTTCTGTCGAAAAATGTTGCTGTATGTGAGCAGGAGAATTAAGCCTGTCCCAGACAGACGCGTCCTGTTGTGTAGTATGAAAGTCTCAGTACTATTCGAATCCACGCGGCTTGTGCGGCCGGAGCGCGGCTGGCCGCTGCCGCAAGCTCCGCCCGCTTCTGCTCAGCCGCCGGTGTGTGCGCTCGCGCGTCCTGGAGTGCGGCCAGCTGCAATTTTTTACAACTAGCCGCAGCGGCTAATTTTAAACATAGGTACGTCGGTTGTTCGGTATTTCATTATGAAACACACTCGCATAGTAAGATATAAAGAAATGACTCTCCAGGCCGCGGCTGGGACCGCCATTTCTTGCCTACTCATCATCGCAGATGGACGTCTAAACTAAGTCATGTAGAAGACAAAATTCTTCTTTTGTTGGCTCTTCATAAAGATGGACAAAAAAGAAGTGTATATCTTACTATTGCCTGCGAGTGTGTTTCATAATGAAAAACCGACCAACCGACGTTTATAAATTAGCCGCTGCGGCTAGTTGTAAAAAATTCCAACTGGATTTTTGCAACTAGCCGCCCCGCAGGCCGCGCTGCAGGCCGCGCAAGCGCACACACCGGCTAAGCGGAAAGAGGGCGGAGCTTGCGGCCGCGGCTACGTGGAGTTGAATAGTAAATGAGACTTTCATACTACACAACAGGCCGCGGCCGCGGCCGCCACCTCGGGCCGCGTCTGTCTGGGACAGGCTTTATCCCCCTATCCCCCTATCCCCTAAGAGGAAGTAAATTAATATCTTTACTATCTTAGGACCTTATTTATTATTAACTTTATTTTACTTATATATATAATAACGATTTTTTATTTTGGGTTTAAGGTAACCGGGTACGTTTTTTGTTACAAACCGAAGAGTACGGATCCACAGGCAATCACTTGACATTTTGTAAATAATTTTCTAAGAACAAATTCATTCCAATATAAAAGATTGGAAGGGTCAACAAGGTAACACTGCCGTGGATAAAATGGCATGGGTGGCATTGTAATTCTTTAGGCAACGATGCCGCAGATGTACTGGCGAAAAGGGGCTCGGACATGGTCATAGAGGGGCCACCCTCGATCCTCCCCTTACCATATTCCCAACTGTGCGCCTGGATTAGACACAGTGCTTTATCCCAACATAACGAACGATGGACTCTGAGTACAGCATGCAGACAATCGAAACTGACCCTCTCAGGGGTCACACCCAAATTGACTCGGCGTATACTCAACCTTGAAAGATAAAATCTGCGCATAATCGTGGGGACAGTGACCGGTCACTGTCTCCTAAACATACATATTTACACCACAGGCAAACCCAGGAAACTTCTGCGCTTCTGGGCGGAGCTAGGCTGGTGGCTGGTTGCAACCGTAACCATCACATCCCCCACGTATAAAGGACCGACTTTGAGTTTAAGTGCGGAAAAGGGAGTCCAATCTCATACTCTCAAACTCATATGGGAAATAACATATCCTATTACAATAAACCCTATCTGACTTTTATTCCAATAAACCTAACCTGAACTAGGTCAAGATATTTCATTATTTGTTTAATTTTACTTACTTTTGTTGACTTTGGTAAAAGTGGCGTCACTATCTGTCTTGCTCACTCATGGCAAACATGTCCACTATCCTTCTCTCTCATCATTTTGCCATAAAATTAAGAACCTACCAAGAGCTTGTGCGAATAAAAAACCGGCCAAGTGCGAGTCGGACTCGCGCACGAAGGGTTCCGTACCATTTTCTATAAAAACGGCAAAAAATCACGTTTGTTGTATGGGAGTCCCCTTAGATATTTATGGTATCCTGTTTTTTAGTATTTTTTGTTATAACGGCAACAGAAATACATCATCTGTGAAAATTTCAAGTCTCTAGCTATCACGGTTCATGAGTTCCACGAGATACAGCCTGGTGACAGACGGACAGACAGACGAAGAGACAGACAGACGGACAGCGGAGCCTTAGTAATAGGGTCCTGTTTTACCCTTTGGGTACGGAACCCTAAAAACATTTTAACTGAGTAAAATGGGTTAGCAAAAATCAGGTTACTTCAGGTTTTTATTTTTGAGAGGAGGAGTCAAGGCACTCTAGTACATTTTTTTAAGCAATAAGCTCGGGTCGCGCACATATGTTTGAGCATACAGGTTAAAGGACTTCCGAAGGCGACAAATTTAAAAAAAATATAAATTCATAGTTTAACAAAATATAGTCTTAACTCTCGGAAATTTGGGGCAATTGTGTCATTATTTTTGACTGTGATTCTAGAAATGTTATTTAGGGTTACGGTTCCAAAGTTTAAATTACCAAAAATAATAAAAATTCACCACAGTAACCGAAAAATGGTTACAGTTTGACCAAATTTCTAGGTTTTTCTTAAATGCCCATAATTTTCAAACTGCATGGGAAAGATTTTTTTCTGATTTTTCTCATGATGGTTACAATCAATCCTGTCACCCCGTTTCAGCTTGACGTTGAGTTCTGGGACACCTGTGACACAATTAAACGTAAACGTTTTCTTGTAGGTATATGAAAACTATATACTATAGGAAAATCAATGAAAAAATAAACATATTTACAAAGTTTTTTTTTTCATGAAAACCTTATTCCTACGAGAGATGCCGTCATAGTATAAAATCATCAGCAGTCGAGATCTATTAACTGAGATACATTTGAAGTCTGCTAGTGGGTGGGGTCGATTTTTTGCATGGTCTTTTCTGTCTTCACGATAGAATTTAATGCATATTATTATGTTAACATGGGCTAGTTTCAGCTTGATATACTATTAACATAACACCCCGTATATTAAACACGTCTTATTCAGAGTGCATTTGCTGGTCCGGGACTAAGATTAACCCACTGTCCTATACCCACTCACCGTACGTTAGTTAGTACCTTGGTCCTGGTTAAGTGAGTAAGTTTTAGTAAATAGTTCACTTTATAAAACAGTCAAGTGCGAGTCGGAGTCGCGCACGAAGGGAACCCTTCGAGCACCATTATCTCTAAAAATGGGCAATTAAATCGAGTTTGTTATATGGAAGCCCCCTTAAATACTTATTTTATTCCGGCTTTTAGGGTTCCGTAGTCCTGACAAGAAACCCTTATAGTTTCGTCATGTCCGTCTGTGTGTCTGTCTGTCCGTCCGAGATTTTGCTGTTGACTCTAGAGAGCTGTAATATTGTGAAGATTCGTAAATCAATCACGCTGACAAAATGCATACAATTTTGCAAAATATAGTTTTAGAGTAGCTCCGATACTAGATGAACTCCGTAGCCGAGAGGCGAGCACGCCCGACAATATATGGGGCCGCCATCTCTGAGGTTCCAAGTTCGATTCCCGGTCGGGTCAATGTAGAAAAAGAACTTTCTATACTGTCTCGGCTCTGGGTGTAGTGGTACCGTCGTTGTTTCTGATTTGTATAACAAAAGTGCTTAATCTACTTACCTTAGGACCTGTCCCTCTAGAATAAGCAACAAAACATGATATGATATAGCAATTTATCGCATTTATTTTGTCAAAATATGAACTTTTATCGAAAAAGCGAGCATAACCGTGACGTCGCCGGCAAGGACATGCTCACTGTTTCAATAAAAGATCAAGTTGGAGGCTTTGTTATCCATATATATATATATTTATATTTTGAAAGTAAAGAGGCAATAAATCGCTATATCATATCATATCATATCGTATCGTGTTTTTTTGCTCGTGCTAGAGGGTCAGAGCATTGTATGTGATATTGTCCAATACTAATTTGTTATACTTGTAACGTGGGGGTGATTATTTTTTCATCGTCTAACCCATCGTTAAATTTGTCCCTTAAAATGATTTAGTGGTTGCTAAGACTACTTTTCGATTTAGAGTTCCGTTTGCGAAATATTAAACTTTAAAATGCCAATTTTTGTTCGGGTAGGGCGTAAATAAAACTAACTATTGGTCTTAAAATTCTGGAAAAAATCATGGTTATAGTGCTTTCCATGCATTTTTAAGGAAAATTATAACGGTTAAGATAGACCTGTTAGTTATACGAGTAATAATCGTTTAATTTTGTCGTCGTTCGAAAATTCCTTAAAGGGAAACTTTTAAAGTGACTTAAATGAAGACTTACTGAAATGATTGCTGCAATATATTGTGGGAACTAGCACGGGCAACTATGTAACCCTATACTGCGCGTGGCAAGACGCGCACTAGGCTGGTTTTTAGATTTTTTAGAACCCTAAAAATAGTATCGTTATGAGGTAGTATACATACTTTGAACTATTTATATATAAATGAGAGATAGCCGTAGTGTAGGACGCCCCCCAGCCCCATATGGACCAACGACCTTAGGACGATGGTTGGCAGTAGATAAATGAAAAATGCGGGTGATCATGATCTTTGGGGGAGGCTTGTGTCCAGCAGTGGACTGCATTAGGCTGAATAGATAGACAGTATGTATAGACTGGCTGGCCGGACTTCCCATAAAAATCTTCGCCATACAAATGGGCTCCCGTCGGCGTGAACCTGCTGGGCTCATCACACCGACTATCGTCCGGTGGCCAGTCAGGTAATAGTGTGATATTGAGGAGATGGTAGAGGGCCCCCTACAATCGAACATGCAACGCGCCAAACTAGTTTACCATTCTTAGTTTAGTTTACTATTCCTTTACTGGCGAGATCCGCATGGTTCGGTAAACAAAATTGTGACGGACGTATCGCTCTGCTCCTGGTTGCTGAGATGGTGGAGCATGCTTGCTGGCTGGAGAGTGGTGAAGTCAAGATAAACAAGTACCTACATTCAAAGCAGCAATCGCTCGAGCAGCTTTGCTGCGTAAGATGAAGCACCCCGCTTCCTATGCCTCTAAAAAGTGGCCGTTGCGGATAATTCATTGAAAATCTAGTTTAGTAAATGCCACCTTTTTTTCAATAGCAAGTAAAGTACTAAAAGACAAAGTGAGTAGCTGTGGATTAGTATAATTTCAGAGTACCTTGTGTACCAGTTTGTATTATTAAAATAATTCAATGGGTATACATTTATTAGCACTATTTATTCGTAACGATTGGCTTTCACAATATATTTAGAAACACTGATAATAAAAACTTGAGGCTCTGTCTTCATCGAATTCTGATTTCAATGACTTGGTATCTTGGATGCCTAATCATGACACTGCTAGCTTTCTTCTGCTCCGGTACCAGGGGTACCTTATCCAGACGCTGCAAGCTTTTTTCCCCTCTGGTATATATAAGGTACATAACGTAATTTAAAGTTTCTGGAAATGAATCAAGAAACCCATTAAAATGATAATTTATTGTGTTATGTTGTCCATGCAAACATCGTTATACAATTGAACTGTAAGTGTTACCTATAAATAAAGTAAAATCATAAATTAACAGAACACATTCTTGAAATGTGCTTTCGAGTCTAGAAAAAAATAATTGTAAAACAATTTGTAAATACGAGTGTTTACATCAAATACTGACTTTAACTTTTTTCTAATTTTATCCAAAGAGAATGGAACCACTAAGTTTGAATTTGATCATTCATTCATGACGTATGACTCTTGGTCCGAAATGATTTTTAAAAATCAAGAGCTCAGTCATAGCTCATTAAGAAAGGCTAATATTTACGCTAAAAATAAGTAAACATTTCTACAAAAATAACTCCTAGTACAAGCAAAATATTTTTTTTTTATATTTTCAAGTAATTAGCAAGCAAACACAGGTATTTATTGTGTTCAATAATATTTCGTTCATTTAATTTATCTAATTCGGACCGCGTGCATCATTTTTTGACATTTTTTCAACGCATAGACAATTTTTTACAGTTCACTCGCTCTTTCACAACACTAAACAAGATCGTTTTAGGTAGTTCATGGTACCAAATCACGTGACCAAAATTTTGTGCTCATATCAAAGTGCTACCAAACAATCTCGGTCGTGAAAAAGTTCATGGTTAGGGCCCTGTTAACGTTTTATTATTTTTTTATACCAATATTAGGTACTCACTCACTTTTTAGGGTTCCTTACCCAAAGGTTAAAACGGGACCCTATTACTGAGGCTCCGCTGTCCGTCTGTCTGTCTGTCCGTCTGTCACCAGGCTGTATCTCATGAACCGTGGTAGCTAAACAGTTGAAATTTTCACAGATGATGTATTTCTGTTGCCGCTATAACAACAAATACTAAAAACCAAAATAAAATAAATGTTTAAGGGGCCCCCCATACAACAAACGTGATTTTTTTTGCTCGTTTTTATAGATAATGGTGCGGAACCCTTCGTGCGCGAGTTCGACTCGCACTTGGCCGGTTTTTTTCCTCTTTCATCCATCATGCAATAGGAAGGAGGTCAGCCTTCCTTGCTCGCTAACACACTTACACTAAGTTACACTCCGTATCCCACACACCTGTGTAGACAATTATACACATTTTTAATAGATATAGGTAGTATGCTCAAAAACAACACAGTTTTCAATGATCAGTCGGGGTCTGACTGATCATTGAAAACTGTGTTGTTGTTTGTTCCCTCTTCAAAACCACTAATAGCCGACAGGTTTACATTCTCACATAATAAATAATTATGTAATTATCTAAAAATATATCTCAAAGTTAAACTTGTTTCGACTTAAAAACGATGCAAGATACTACTGAATTAATAAGACTGTTAGTAGTATCTGCCTCACAAAATAAAATTATCATTGACGACGATAAATAAGGTAATTAATTAAGCCGTAAGTACCGAAAGGTCTAATATTTAAAAAAAATTGTGCGTTCATCCGATAATTAAAGAAGTTAAATTTTTATTACCTACTTAAATGCAAAATTTTACCCATTTTTATTAAATGTAAATAAAATCATTACTATTTATTATAACTTTGTAATTATTTGATAAGGTCATACTTTATCTGTTTCATTTGTGTATAAAAATAGAAATCGATTACCTACTCGCAGTGCCTCGGTCGCGTAAATTGTATGCGGAAGTGTCCCATTCGTATTGCATTTCTAATATGTTTAGAAGTAAACTAAATAAAAACATTGACCCTGATACACCGACCCTTCTTCTCCTCAGGTTGAGGGGAGAGTCCTAAAATTAGACCAATTTCCGGGTATAACGGAACTGTGTGGTCGCCCTAGTCATTCATTCACTCTCAGTACGCTCATCTGTTTTTCGTGTAAATAATCCAGGTAAGCTCATTTTTATTATAATTAATGTTACTTATACAAAGGTTCGTTATGTACCTGTATGATGATGACACGAGTATTTATTCGACTACTCATTGATTAAGTAATTATAATAAGTTAAAAGTACTTACATTTATTTACATGATGGTCTTCGCCCGGTTGGTCGCACCGCGTATGTAATGTAATAAAAAACTCTAAGTACCTAATCATTTAAATACTTATATACTTAAATAGCTTTTAGTTTCATTGACCCTACAGTACTACAGTATATAATATTTATGAAATGTAGGTCGTTCTAAGTCAAAATTTACCTTTCAACTTAGGTATGTTACCTCCCCAAAGAACTACTTAACTCTACATATTTATAAAGAACGAATGATTTATAAAAGCCCTATTGAATGCAATTTGTTACAAATAAAATCCCTGTACTTAACAATAACTAGCAACCCTAGTTTCACGAAAAAGCGTGTTGTTTGTTACCTACTATGAGTATCAGAGGTTGCCTTGACAGGCCCTTTCACACTTTTATATTTGCCTATTACTTATTAAAAGCTTATTTTGGTAAATTACTCACTTAGGTCTGCTGTAGTCTAATCTAAAAGCTTAAAAAAAGGAAATGTAATAAAATATAATAAGAAAATATAATAAGTACATCCCTAAGTACATTTTGATAATGATAAAAAGGGCATAGTACCATTTTAATGTAATGTGTCGGGTAGGAGTATTTGTAATTTAGTTTGTACATAGCCACCTAAGGCCTAGCCTACCACTTAGTCAGATAATAAATAGTACCTAGCAGCTGAGACACGTCACCATTAGAGAGTAGGTCAGTGATGGTCGCCGGTAGAGGCACCTAATCATTCTAATTCAATTTGTTCGACCGTTTCCGCGCGATGCTGTCGCGGCCGCGAGTTGAACGTTTGTTTACATTACGCCGAGCCATGCCTGCCACTCGCCACTCCACCGCACCTCGATTAAGGACAAATCAATAAGGCAGTCGATAGCGAGCGAGTTTAATAGAGTGAGCGAGTCGAGTCGAGCGCCCTCATTACCCCCGCAATTAGCGCACGGCGCGCTCCCGCCGACGACGCACCCCGCGCGAAAAACGAATAAAAAGAGCTGCCCTCAAAATGGCCGCCGCCTCCCCCCCAACCGCCCGCCGACCCCCGCGCCGCTTCGTGATTGCATCCCCGCAGCTCTTATAAATATGGCCGTATTCCTCCCGCCTTTACTGATTGCCCGTATACCCCCCGGTCTCCCCCCGCGACCGCGCCGCCGGCGTCTGAATAGATAAACGAGTCCACGTGGACTACCGCGCTTATAAAAATCGCCTCGGCGAATAGCACGTTTTCCGCGCACCATCCCAGCCAATGCCATGGCAGATACGCGTGTAACTCCGCCCTTAATAAGCGATCTCGAGCTCTCGACGAATAGCGTGCGCGTATTCGACGGATTCTGTTCACCGACGTCGAAGCGGTCCACGTGGACTGACTCACACATGCTCGCGCGTATAATGCCTCGAGTGGAAATAGCTATGACGGCGAAATGTGCGACAGCGAAAAAATAAAATGCGGTCGGACGGTGCGGCGGCGGAGCGAGCGAGCGAGTGGGTGTAAACAGGGGATATTTCGGTGCGGCTTGTTCATTATTATTGAATGCGCGGCGCTAATGGCAAGTCGCGGGTCGCGAGTTGCGCTTCCTTGCTTCGAGACGCACTGCAACCGCAGCGAAGCGATGCACGACAAACGAGCAGCTAGCTAGATAGACACATCACTCAAACAAAAGCTATGGGATGGGTGTAGTTTATTCATGCTGTGTTTTTAAGTTCATATTTTTAAACGTAGTACCTACATGTACTGTTGCACAACGCTCAAAATATTTTTGTTTAGCTTAATGGTTGGAGCTTGGAGAAAATGTCGAACCGAATTATCTAGGTAGGTTCTCCTATCTCACCATCTTAGAATTTTCTAAGCTCATCATGAACATTTAAGTTTTATCAAAGTAGGTACCTACCTATCCGGAATAGTTTGTTACGGGATTGCTACCATGTACCTTATTTTTGAGTTCCCGATATTTCGGCACTGTTGCAAGCGCCATGATCACGGAGTTACTCCGTCCGTAAAAAATAAGGTACATGGTAGCAATCCCGTAACAAACTATTCTAATGTTAGTGACCATGAAAGTTTAAAACAATATATACCTATCCGGAGTCCTGACACATACCTACATAATCACTAACTAAATAAGATATCTGTCTGACTAGGTACGAGTACCTACCTAAGTATCTAGGTAACATGGAATCGCTTTAGATTAGATTCAGGGATTTTGATGGATAAGACCCAATTATAAGCCATTATTTTATTGTTATTATTAAAGACTTCGACAGACAGGTAGGTACGGATAAGTTACGTTCAGTCAATAAAGATTAAAGTAACGGGTCGACGAGGGTACAAAGTGTTTAAACTGCCTCTACCAGTTTTTAATAACGGGACGTCGTGTCTCTTATCCCTGCGTCATAATCAGGCAGGTAGCTATCAGCTGTTCAATATCTCGAGTTTGTTCAAAATTGCAAGCTTCTGCACCCCGAGCAGACGTTTTATTTCGTAGAGAACTAAAGAGTTGCCGTCACAGAATAGACTCATTATGAAATAAATGTTTATTCGAGTGGCTAGGTAGCTACTCTAGCTAGACATGATTACTGCTTACAAGATACTTGTAGTTTGAATACTTTGTCATTTTATATCGCTTAAATACCTACATTATTCGAATAATTATACATTATTCGAAATATTATATTATTCGAGTTAGTAGGTCTTAATTCGGTAGGTAGTGTAGGTACCTAATTTAGGTGACACGTACCTATAGTAAAACAAAAACAACTTGAATTCTGATAGCTGCTTCCAAACTTCCTAACTTAACCTAAAAATCTTATGTTTAACTAACAAGACTATTTTTAAGCGTGTAAAGCGCCTTTAATATTTAAGCAGGTGACTTAACTGACAAAAAAATCCTAACTTTTGTGTTTAAAAAGCCTTTTATATTGAATTTTCCTTTTCAGGTTTAGATCAATTATATTGAGCATTATAACGCTTCCAAAAAAAGATAGGTAAACGTGTAAAACTGTAAAAGTAGGTCCTATGTAAAACTTTTACGATACCTATTAACACGTAACTTTAGTATTTAGCTATCTACAAGTCTTAAAAAGACACAAAAAATAAAAATTAAGAATAAAAATAAGAATCAGCAAGCTCAAAGTACTGGCCGGCAAAAACACATCGCGTCAGTCAGTATGCGAGAAGCGTCGCCGACCTCCATCCGATAGGTGGTTAGGCGGGCTTGTCCGGTAGCCGGCGCGGCGTAGCCGCCATTCAACACACTTATTTCTTGTCGCATGAAAAAACTACCTATGTAGAGACACTTACTCACCTATTGGCAGTTAGTGTACTAGGCAGTCTGTAGGTCTAACTAGTTTGTACGACGTATAAGGAAGGCTGGTTTGACTCTGCCTGCACCGTCGACTAGCTTCGATTCACTCGGTCAAACGAATCCTTTGTGCATTCCTACTTCCTAGCTAGGTTCTAGAACAATTCCAAGAGCTGGACATCAATCAAGTGAACTATAAATGTGTTTTATTGCTAACCTTTATTCTTCTTTCTAGTTTCTCTGCTAGGTAGCAAAAACTACCAAGACTGAAAAAAATATAAGAAAATGACTAAGTAAAATATTAAAAATAAAATCAATACCTATTTATACCGAAGAATTTTGATATCAAACCAATATTAAATATCGAATTTCAAATTAGGTGTATGTATTGTATTCGAATGAAATCGAAAATAATTTTTCGTGCATTAACATAATAATTTCTACGAAGATTAGTTAGATTACTTTGTAGGAGGCTTCTAAATAAACAGAAAAGCGAGGTCCAAATATCTAAATAGTTAGGTACATACTTCTACTACATAACATCTTTATAACATAACTTACACAACATCCTTCACAATTACGTTAGAACCGTTCACAGTCGTATCTGCGTCCAAGCTTCACAAATACGATTTAGGTAATAAAACCTTGTAATAAGCATAAAATTAAGATGTTCCTTAGTTTCCTCACATACGAGTTCCATACAATGCTTCCATAATAATGTGAAAGTGCCCACCTGCTACTTAGTAATAGCCGCTCAGGTAAATGTTTTATGTCTTAACTGTACTTAGTAAAGCTTATTCTCAGATTTCGAAACCTTAACGATAACCAATATTAATCAGTGTAAGAAAATTTAACTTTCTAAGGTTATTTCCCAAAAAACCTCGTATTTAAAATTACCTAATTAATTTTTAAGATACAATGAAGAGGCATTTTGTTATTGACAAGCAAGTGTTAGGTCTACATAGGCTTATACTTACTTACCTATATAGATAATTCACTTACATTTGAGAAAAATAGACGACATGACAACAATTAAATAAAATAAAACGTCAAAAAATTAGGGTTAGTAGGGCTCATGGAAATGTATACTTTGTTGCTTTTAAAGTAATTTATTTAAATGGAATCCTTATTGATGACGTGAGGGAAACATGGCCAGATGCATTGCAAATAATATGCAATTTTGTACATTGTTGAAACTTGGAGCGTTTGGTGTGCTAAATGACCACTATTAATCAATCAATTTCATTAGGTAGTTGGCTTAAAAATACCAAAAGACAGGCACAAAATAATGTCCTGGTTACATCGATTTCAACGGCAGCATTGATACTATAGGTAGGGGAAGTCATAGAAAGTAGACTTTTATAGGTTGATGGTGATGATGAATAATGTGCAAAGTCTGTATCGTCCAATGTCAAAATGGGGTCCGGTTCGCGCATCAAATAACAATACATCGACGCTCAAGAGATGGAACACGTTTTATCGATGGGTTATTATGTCAATCCTATGACATCGAGAATTCATGAGATTCGATGTTTCGTACCTGGAATAAATAATAATACTTGAAGTAGCGTACCGGAAATAACGGACTCGTCAAAATGTCCGAAATAAAACTGTCAATTCAAAGAATATTGCCATGACATTATTACTTTTTGTCTGGCATGTTCTAACATTAACAAAATAATTGGTTGGTCTTAACAAGAATACAGGGCAAATTCGAAAAATTACAAATCATTTTTATTTCAATTATGAATTATGATAGTATTTAGAACATTCCTTAATGTAGCAGTTACACGCCACCTAATGTGGCTCTACCGTGTCTCTAACTACCAGCCGACTGCCGGCCGAGCACTTACAAAGTTATTTTCATAAACGACATAATAACATCGGTTTCCGATACGAGTCGAGTGGAGATATTTAAGAACGTCGTACGGCAACTGGGTAATTTCGTTACAATGCCGGTTTGTGCCCGATTTAATTCAATTAAGCCGAGGGCGCGTCGATGGAGCGGCGCCGCTGCGAATTAATGTTATTTAAACTCGGTACCGGAGTGTGAGCTCCGCTATTAATTAACAGATATTATCGCGTCCGAGGTAATCGTAACGTGTACCTATCACGCTTGTTCATGATGTATTACTTACCTACATCGTTTTTAGGGTTACACGAGTATTGTTTTTTAATGATTACTATAGTAAGCTGTATACCATTTTAATGACGGGTATACAGTTTAAATTGTAATAAATACGAGCGTAAAACATGGTGTGATTACAATGCAAACTCTGTAGTTTAAAAACTAATAATGAAAACCGGCCAAGTGGGAACCCGAACGAATCGACGGTAAGGAACCCTCAGTGCGTGAGTCTGGCTCTCAATGGCCATGGCATGTTTTTTTATTTTTGTAATGCGTGTGAATGGTGATATGATCAACGCGATGTCAGCGATTTTACTTCATAACAATTGTGAAAGAGATAGATAAAGCTATCAAGTAATACTCGCGCACTAATTGATTTTTTCTACCATATTTTAAAAGTTTAACCACCATTACACGATACACTCACACACACATACACACACATTAGACACAATTTTAAATGTATTGTGCCTAAATGATGTAGGTATAGCTCCACAAACTTAAAATTCTGTGTTGTATAATACACAATAGTGTGTGTCAAATGGTGTCAATCATAGTAAGTGGCATATTTACGTTCATTGTTGCGGGGCGCGCATCATGCCGCGCATTACGCAATAAACTCGTGTTTATAGGCGATTTGTTGAACCCCCGCTGTTGTCATAGCTGTTTGTTCCTAAAATAGTTTACAAGCAATATCGATGCGCGTTTACCATAGAAAACTACACATTTCAAACTAGAGATGATTTTCTTCTTTTACAATATTCCTAAGACATTATGTTATTAAGTGCGTTTGAAGTCGGAACCATTCTTGTTTCTGACTGTTAGAATAAATAAAAATAAAGATATTTATAGTAGCGCTGAAACAATTGGCAGCGCCGGCAGGAACCGTCTCTAGATTTTGAGAATTTCATTTGTAAAAAACCAGCCAAGTGGCCGGGTTCCGTTGTTACCCGTCGTTACCACAATATTTCAGCAATTAATTCATTTAAACACTTAAAAAATTTTCCTCTATGGATTTTTTGAACGACTAAGTTGAACGACTATTACTCTTTAACTAACTGGTCTATCTTAACTGTTATGATTTTCCTCGAAAGGTTATGAAAAGTACTATTATCATAAATATTTCCAGATTGTTCAAGCCAATAGTTAAGCTTTTAGAGGGGGGGGGGGGGGGGGGGGGGCGGACGCGACGCCCTATTTGAGCAAAAATTGGCACTTTAAAGTTTAATATATCGCAGACAGATTCCTAAATCACAAAAATTGTCTTAGCAACCCCTAACTTATTTTAAAGGTCCTATTCAACGATACCCCGATACACGATAGGGTAGACGATGAAAAATACGGAACCCTAAAAAGTGCCTGAAGAAACAGCAAAATTATAGGCAGTAATTGAGTTTGCGACAAGCAGCGTCCACTGATGTCCAATCTACCGCCCACACACGAGGTATCCTTCCTAAAGAGCTTCACGTTGTTAGTTCTCTACACAACTAAAATGAAAATTATAGCAAGAAACTCACTCAATTACATTGTGGTAGGAATTTTAGTTTGGCCCTAATTGACGTTTTGTTGTTAAAAATCGCACATGATAGTGAGTAAATTAATAAATTTACCCTTCATTTCGAAAAGACACTGTTTTTATTAGGAATCAAAACCTATCACTAAGAAGCTGTTTATTAAAAACTGGATATTCATAATTGAGGAGGCCTATGTTCAGCAGTGGACGTCCTGTGGCTGAGATGATGATGATGATGATGATTCATAATTGAATGAAAATAATATCCATTACTTTGAATGTGTAGGCAGCTGGCAGATGTGAAATAAATAAACTTAATCAAGAATAAATGTTATGTAAATGTGTGTACCCTGCCTACACGCGATCCTAAGCACTTATCTAATGTAAATAAAGTCTAGCAGCTAGTGTGATACTTTATAAACCCAACTATTATAAGTAAACACAGCAAAACGTTCATAATTCACACCCTTACAGTAAATAAACGTTTATCTAAAACTCAGATCGCATGCAATTCCAACTGCAACCATTAAATATTAATTTTCATGCAAAAAACCCTTGGGCTGCTGGCGGGCGCGGGCGAGAACGGACTAGGCAATCCGAGCCTTCTGGGAAATGGAGTGGCTTTTGAGAATGCTCGTTTTTTATGCGACACAATGCCCGGTTATACAACTAATTGTTCGCGCTGGTTAATTACCCGGCTTGTTTTATTTATTTAAGTCTGTTTAGTCGAGCCCGCGGTGTGCGGCCGGCGCGCAGATAGCGCGGTCAGACTCAGTAAAACAGGCGTAGTTACAGTCGGTACTCGGTACTACGCCTGTTTTATTGACCTCTCGACTGATATCCCGTTGATATTGCGACCCGTGGCCTTGTAACTAAGTAAATAGCTACAACTTGTTTACGAACAACTTGCGCACCCTAGTTCGATTCTCACGGATCTCAAGTAACATAAACACGTGTCCGCAGCGTTGTGAAACAGACCGCAATCCTAAAACCGCAACCTGTTCGATTTCCATATACCTATCTAATAGACCGAATCTCGCTATCTAATCAAAGTTTTACTCGAATTAGAGTGTGTAATCTCGATAAAAGTGTTTATTAAAGTCTCCGAGTGTAAATTGGAATGGACTCGAAACTTCGGCTCGATTAAACGTGCCCACCTAATTAATTAATGCTTATCTCCCGCTGCGGCGATCAACATCGACGCGATGGGATCGTAAAAATTTCGTGTTCAGTACAGGTAGGCAGAGATAAACCGGTGGGGTGCGACGACGCGCGTCCGTCGTCGTCGGTGCGATGTTGTAGCGATGTCGCGGCAATACTGCCTGATTGTTATTTATGCGTTATCGCACCGGCGATCGCTCGTGAGACCGCCTGCGCAGGGAGCTATATCGCTTTGATCTCGGAGCTAGTAATAAAATATATTCGTTATGGATGTTTCGAAGATATACTAACCTCTGAGCAACTTACTGGCGGTAGCTTTATTGCATCATAAAGTTATAAAGCAAAAAGTGTTAATTGCGTTCATTTAGTTCGATCTAATAGCACTAAAGTTGGATCGTATAAGTAGATAATAGCTGAAAGGTTTGCACAAATTCCTTCAATTTGTTAAACGCTGTGAGTTTCGTCCCAAATTATTTTAACAATGTAAAGAGAGAAAAAAGTTCTTCGCGATATCAATAGCAGGTACTTTACGGGAACTTATAAGAAGGCAGGCAGGTAAAGTCTAAAATTTACCGCATCTATACCCATTGTTAAAATTCTGTGTCCCACATCTCTCTGCGCGACATGTGGGCTTCATCGAGCAAAACGGCTGCGCGATTCGAAATAAGAATTAAAAAGATTAAAAAACACAAAAAAGAGTCAAAACAAAAACGATACGAAGCGAGCAAACGAATGAATGAGGTGGTTTTTTGTCGCGGCTCGTTACTTCCTCTGCCCGTGAATGCCGCGTAAATTGCGAGTTACCGTAAAGACTTGTCTAATTTCGAGTTATAGGCAACTGAATAATAAATAAACATTTCGTAATATATTTTTAGACTGCTTAAGCCTTTGGGTAATCAATCAGACTTTAATGATATACAAGAGCAAAAATAATTATTTCCGTTAAAGAAGAACACAAATGCTCCAAACTCTACTGTGTTTAAAACCCATGAAAGCTTTAGTAATAGGACGCAGAAATATGAATTAGTATGAAGTTATGAATGATTAAATCAATGCCATTCACAAACATTGCTGCAATCGTTAAAGTTACTTCCTTGTATACCCGTAATAGAATTATTATTATCTTGAATGTGTGTTGCAACTTGTGAAAGTTAACCCGAATCCAATTTGCTTTCTGCGTTTTGCTTCATTTTTATATTGATTACCAATGTAAAAATGAAACATTTGAACCAGGCAGTCATCTTAGACTCTACAACTTATCTATTTTATCGTTACTCACTCACCAATTCCAGTGATATTCGAGACCTGCCAGTGACCTCTTTATGTGCGATACAACATTTTACAATTTTAATGTATTTAAGGTTGTATTTTACTTCTTCACTCCACTAACAGCGATTATTGGTAGGTCTCAATGTAAATGTCCCGAGATGATAGATACAATAGGAAACTTTCTAAAGGGAAAAGATGCAGACAAAATTTTTAGTGTGTCAATTTTCATAGAGCTTCGTGTTTGTAAAATATTGAGTCATGAAATGCTTTGTCTATAAAAATATTTAGGACGCAATTCTAACTTGATTAATATCTCACAGGCAAGACTCTCAGAATGCGCTTCATGATAATAAAAACAGATACCTACATAAGAGGTTGGAATGCATTGAATAAACATAAACACTGCACGCCCTAAGAGCGTAATACAGACGCTATAGAAAGAAAAATGTTTAAAACATAAACTTTTTGTTGGAAGCAAATGGCTGCAATATGCCATTGTAAGCTAATAATAAGTGCTTACAATGGATTAATTAACGACTTGGAAGGTTATTTTTACATTTTATACGACGTACTTGCAATGCTAAAATTAAATTCAATTATTGTATCATTATACAAGGCATGTATTGTATCAATGTTACGTAAGCTTTCATATAAAATTTACACACCATGATAAATAAAACCAATCTCATCCACAAAGTAATGCCAATAAATGTACCTGTCTCTCATTTGCAGGATAATGAAGCTGTAAAGTAAATCAATTAATACAGCGATTCACGATGACATGATCATTATGTAGGTAAACGATTAATTGGACGTTGCTCATCATCGTATCAGGGCAACTAACTAAATGCCTAATAAATAATGACATAAATAGCCTATCCATAGCATACCGGATGCTTCTGGCTGTGTTAATCAATAGGTCAATATTGGTTCGAACGAGATTATGGTCACTTTATCGGCACCACACACGACGCGGCTCCTCGAACTGTTACTGCTACTTGAACGGCCGAATTACAAGAAGCCACTTGAACGATCACATAAAAATACCATAACATTTTAAGTACTCGCTGACGTAAAAGGGTGTGTTTAAAAATTGATTATGTTAACAAAATATATCTTAAGGATTTACTAAAACATTAAATGCAGACAATTTAACCTATACCTGTGTATAAGTGAAATGATATGTATTGATTGAATCAGGTCTTATATTAACGGATAACGGTAGGCACATCCGGGTAAAATTAATAGCAACAATGTATTAACATTTTAATATGTTGAGTACAAAGTTCACTAAACTGAATACTTATTTAGTTTTATTTGAAGCTTAATGAAAGCCGTTTTTTAAAATTGAAGTCTTAAACAGACTCAAAATGTTGTAACCTATTTTTGCGGAGTGTTGGTTTCCCACCCTACGAGAAGTAAATAAGTGGTTGGAGTATGTGACTGTAATATTAAAACTCACTTTCGCTACGTACCTAATACCAAAATGAGTGAAAGAGAATACGGTAGTATGAGCGATAATATGGCAAGGAAGTTTTATATGAAAACATTAACTATTGTAATGTTTAAGTGTAATTAATACAGAGAATTTTCATTTATATTTTCATGGAACTCACGGTGTGGCAGTAGGACTCGCATTTTGCGCGTTTTTAGGGTTCCGTAAGGTAACTGGTACATTGGACAGGTAATTGGAAGGTAGCTGGTACAAAGTACAGGAATGAAACCCTTCGTGCGCGAGTCCGACTCGCAATTGGCCGGTTTTTTATTCTAGTAATCTACACATAGATTCATTCAAGTGTATCGAATCGCAATTAATGTCATATTAGGGACAATAACATACCTACTCCCTTTCTAAGTAATTACTGGTCATGAATTGTCGGAACCGGGTACAATTATCGTCATACAAGATAGTAAATAGATTGAATACGGACGCAAGCGTTTATAGTCATCTGCACTGCAACTAAAGTTGCACCACCCTCCCTGGTGGTGCTAAAAATACGTTCAAAAATTTAGGGCTTAATAATACCATTATTAATAATAGATTATTTTAATATCTCATAAACTTCAGTTGTTACAGGAAAAACCCATTACTATACTATAATTGTAAAACAAATAAGGTAAAATAAATTTAAATTATACTACCTTTAAAAAAACATAAATAATACTGCAGGCATTGTAAATTGCCTTCACTTAAAACGTTACTTTCATTTGAGGGCCCTGACTTATCGGTGTCATTTCCTTTTTTTTTACTGTTAACTGGGAAGTTTTAAAATTTGAAATTCCACAAAAGTTTATTTTATTTTTTTAGGTTTTAGTCCTGACAAGGAACCTTATCGTTTCGTCATGTCCGTCTGTCTGGCTGTCCGAGGTTTTGCTTGGAGACTATTGACCCTAGAGAGCTGCAATATCCCATACATGTAACGTGGGGATGAGTTTTTTTCATAGTTTATCCCATCGTGTGGGGGGTTATCGTTGATTAGGACCTATAAAATGACTTGGGGGTTGCTAAGACTATTTCTCGATTTAGGGATGGGCTTGCGTAATATTATATTATACTTTAAAGTGTCAATTTTTGTTCGAGTATGGCGTCCCCGCCCGTCCCTCTAAAAGCTATTGGCTTGGAAAATGTTGAAGAATTAATGATAATAGTGCTTTTTATAAACTTTTAAGGCAAATCATAACGGTTAAGATGGATCAGTTAGTTTAATAGTCGTTCAAAAATTCCTTATGGAAAAATATTAAAAGTGACTTTGGACGTAAAGTAATTGCTTTTTTTAATGCGTAACCGTTGGACATTGACTGTGTTAAACATAAATAGGCGGCCGCATCCCTAGACGCGGCCGCCGAAGTAATACCCCTATCAATTACGCGCAACTGCTCGTGCGGATTACCAAATTAACCGCACACATTATTATTTTAATTTCGCCGCAACACTGCCAGCGCTCGGATTGTTAACAATCCGAGCGTTTAGACTTTGCAGGTCACTTGCGAAATAAATAAACTGGGCGCGCCGACTGCGATCAATCGTCGCGGCCGTTGTCATTGTTAATTTCATAATTAGTGTTACTCAATGAGTTAACAAGTTGTCGACGTTGTCGTGCATATTTAAATATTTTTTAATGCTTCTATTTGTTTTTATTTATTTAACATTAAAATTAGTAATAAATTACTACATTTTGATGGACTTATTGCCATGGAGTATTCTCTAAACTAGCATTAAGTATTTATAAATTATTGGTTTAATGTTAAGGGGTTATTAAAAATATTGATTATAAAAAGGTAGCTATTAACGTTATTATTAATTTTTAAGAATTTCGGGGATAATATGACTGGATAGATCGGATTATTTAATTTCTTATTCGTTTTTTACTACCTAGTACCTACTAGTAAGTATATGTGAAAAGATAGCAGTTAAGATAAATGTCTGTTATAATAAAACAAATCAAGCAGGGTCGTCGTAACGCAGCAGGAGCAGGCAAGATCGCGAAAACCGTGACACCGATAACACCCCACCCACACCCCTAGGCAAATCTCCAAATAATACGTATCTATTAGAGCGTATATCTCCGATTCGCCTAAAGTATTCCTCAAACATGAAGATAGTCGACGAAAAATTCGAGTGGAGAAAATATGTATGGCATGGCATGGCAGGCAGCGTGCGAGGGGTCGGAGGATACGACAGGGTGGGGAGCGGGTCCCCCCGTCGCACCACTCGCCCGCCAGTTCGCTCGTAGCGTCGGTGCGTGTTGGACGTGTATCGCATTGTGATTTTTAAGTGAATCGCGTGTGACTGACTGCACGGATTACGTGCGTCTTTAGTGTTGTTTTTGTGCATTGAGTGGAGTGTGTGCTGTGTCCTGTTTTACTTGTAGTGCTCCAGACAATGATCGCGTGTGTTTAACGTGGGGATGTATCCAAGCGCGGGCGCAATGAACGCCGCAGCCGCCGCCGCTGCCGTGGCGGCCGCCAGGCATCCGGTAAGCAACACATACATATTGTAAGATAAATGGCCTTACAACCTGGTAGTAACATCCTTACCCTAACTACCGTAATCACGTCACCGTCCCTGATACATATCGTAAAGTAACCAACAAAGCAAAAAGCTATAAAAATGCTGAGACCAATCATGCGCGGGGAAAGTATCGCTTATTTGTGTTTTATCTTTAATCTACGACTTCTAACTAAAAATTCATCGGACTGGCGAGAGAGTGTCAGAAAAATTAAGTTTTTGTTTTACATTTAAAAGTTTACTGTTTTAAATAATAATAAGAAAGATAGTTACACAAAAGACCGCTGCGTCAAAGGAATTATTTACAGCTCAGTGACACAAACAAATGCGAGAATACTGTGAACCCCCCGCAGAGGCCGGCGCGGGCTCCGATCATTGTTAAATACTCAATTACCCGTGAAATTTTGTGCAAAGAACTCGTACTTAAAATCAAAGTGACAAAACTCTTCTTTATCTCTTCGCTAATCTGATTAGATAGTGAATACCATTTAATTAAGCAATTTCATTAAATAGTTACTTTACTATCCGATACATGTTTTTTGCTCAAAGTATACTGTTGCTTACACACAAATCATACAATACAAACCTATTAAACGTTCTACATGGAGCTAATGGATGAAACTAACCATTATGCGTACACCAAATTAAATCTCAAGCCAAATGAAACTTTAGACTATAGAAAAAAGGGTACATTTTCCTTTTATCAGGTGGGGGACTTAAAGGCAGTTAACCGCAAGCCGCAGTGCATCTGTCGCTGCGTTTTCCGTCGGAGAGGACTAACCAAACCACAGTTTAAAAATCAATTACGATATTGTTTTCAGTTTTATCTAAAAAAAAACCTACGTTGTAAGAACATGCAAAGGTACATATTATGTACAAGTAGATACAAGTAGGAGAGAAAAGGGTACATTTTCCTTTTATCAGGTGGGGGACTTAAAGGCAGTTAACCGCAAGCCGCAGTGCATCTGTCGCTGCGTTTTCCGTCGGAGAGGACTAACCAAACCACAGTTTAAAAATCAATTACGATATTGTTTTCAGTTTTAGCTAAAAAAAATACCTACGTTGTAAGAACATGCAAAGGTACATATTATGTACAAGTAGGATATGAATATTATTAACATGTAATAATCAATCGATCATTAGCAATTTTGCATAATAATCTCCATAGGTATTCATTCATTGTAGACCCTGACATCTATTCATTATAATATTTATAATTATTTGGTAAATATTATCTTATCAGTCAATGTTAATAAAACAAAAGATAAAAACATTATAAAATTGAAGTTAAATATTTTTTATGAGTAAAAAATCACTCTTACTTCCAAAGCGAAATGACACTGAACTCCACTCGAGAACTTGCACTTTATTTTTTTTAAGGTTATAGGTATCCATAATACCTACTTGGTTTTTCGCTAGGTTAGGTATGTACACACCCTTTTCTATTAATGTTAGGTAAGCGGTTTAGCTAATTGTCATTTTTAGGTCATTGTTTATAGTTATTGTCTTCAGTGATGATGACAAATGACAAAGGTGAGGTGAATGTATGCCTATTTGTCCGTTTGCTTAAAATCCGTGTCGCATCCTACTCTGTAAATATTTGACTGATGGTAGATAATACCGCTATGACCAAACAACACTCAGGCCGCGTCACTTCCCCCAACCATTTTTACGTTTTCTTCAAACAGTTCTAGGTGCTTTATTGGGTAGAGTTTGAGAATTTCATATCAATGTTTATCACCAGCATTATATTCCGTGTTGGGCCGAGTAGTTCCATTTTCAATGTATATCCGCATTTACGATTCATGAATGATTTATTTGTAAGCACCAAAATACGCCTACAGAATTTAATAGGCTTTATTGATTGATTTGGTTTGATTGATATTCTTGCAATCGACGTTCATAAGAAATTCATGCAGTTGGCATTGCTAAACTGGTAGCTGGTAATTAGGCTATTTTAAATAGAGCTCCTATTACTTACTAGTGTGGTAAAATAACATTGTAACCGTATTCTATAATTGTTTAATGAGGTCTAGGTCGTATTATAAATCTAGCATTCATGTTAATGAAACACGACCTCAAAGCTTATCTCGGTTATCAACGGAAATGTATTTCGTCAAATGAGATTATCGTACTTGATAAGAATAGTGCCTTAAGTCAATATTCACCCGAAATAATTCCGGGCATTCGTAGCAAGATATCGCTATCACAGAGCAAACAAGCCATTTGGAGTACGCAAACAATGCCTCGTCATAATCAAGATGCCATCTCGAATGTTTTGCCTTGCACACGTCAACTGGTACATGTCTCGGTCTGCCTAGTAAGTATAGCGTGTTTGTACTGGATTAAAATGAGACGGAATCCATCTTCTTCTAATATATTAATCACAATTAAACAGCTGGGCCGATTTTTATGATCTTTGGTTGGATTTGTCTCCGCCCCGAATAGCAGAATAACCATTATAACACATCGTATAAATTTACGAAAAGCCAGGAAGAGGGAACCCATTCAATAATTATTCCAGTTCGTCTAACGCATTTTGACCTATGGCATTGGAACCATAAAAACCAGTCCACTTTGAGTCGCGCTCACGCTTAGGATCCGAATTAAGCGATAGAAACAGTTCCTAGTACAAAACCCCTGATGCAACATTCGAACTCCAATTGGCCAGTTTTCAATTACCTACCTGTCTCGACGGTATTATTTAAACACGAAAGTGACTTTATTATTTGATGACTAATTGATTGAGTATAGCACAGCCTTAAACACTAAACACATTGATAGGCGTCAAACAATAATTCGTAGAACCTCTTAGTGTAGGATGTCAAACTATTGGGCGGTTCATGGTGTTATGTTTCTGAGAAAACAAAATCGGCTCTCTGATCCCTACGCTACCATATTAGTTTACTAACATTTTTTTGTTTCAGAAACTCAAAGCGTTCCTTAAAAGGGTCAAACGGTTGAATCTTTATGGATCGTAAAGCGATCGTATTAGAGTAGAAATTACTTCGAGTCAGTTGAGCGTTACGACATTATGGTGCAAAGCCAATCTCGGTGTTCAAATATTTATCTATGCTTGTTTGGTTTGTAAGTGCGAATGGTGTTTAGATGTTTACCGAGCCGCTGAACTTGTGTGTACTCTCTGTGGAACTGGCAAGCCTCTAATATTACTAATAAACAGTTGACATCGATTAACTTTTCAAAGTTTCCTAGAATAAAATAATAAAGTATAATAATAATTATGTCTCCTTGTTTTAATACCTACTAGAAAAGCCTTTTACCATATGAAGGTATAATTATAATAGCTTACTTATACACTAATGTATATTTGCAAACAATGTTTTTCAAAGAAATTAAAAAAAACTTAACGTAGTGTATTATTTTTAGTTAAATTATATTGTCATCTTATGTGCTACCTCCCGAATGAACGACGTCAAAACAAAATAAAAAATAAGCAAAATCTATTCAGTCTTCCTAATTCAAATTCCGATAACCAAATCACCAGGCAGGTAGACGTGGGCAGACGGACTTTATTCAATAATTTGAAATAAGAACACGTATATTTCTTTTTATATCCGTTTAAACGCATTCTGTTTAGTTTTGTTTTTGTGAGTGGTCGCTGTTGCTCGCTGGATGCGGGCCTTTCATCCGGGCCCTCTACACAATACATACTACCACTCAAAAACTGTTCATTGTATTTTAATTTGACCTTTTCGGCGATAATTTATGGGAATCTTTTTTCTGTCAAAGGGAACGTTTACCCAGTCTATTATTGCCATGGATTTTTTACTTTTTCTTTTCTTTTGTGATTGATTTGAAGCTAGGACTATTGAATTAAAAGCCTAATGACGTACATTAATTCTTTTAAAAAAGGTTTAATATAAAATAAAATTGTCATTGAATACCTAATGTGCTAACAGAGAAATGTGTGATAATCAAACAAAATGACAATATCGCAATGACATATTGGTATATTTTGCGTTTAATTTGGTTCATTTGTAATTTTATTTTCATGTTGATTTAATCGCGGTCATAAAACACTTTACCTATAACGTGTCGGTGGAGAGCGAAATAACACGCGGGCCGCATTAGCGGACAGATAAAGCCGAGATAACACTGAATAAAACAAATAATTAACCGGAGCTGTAACATATTGACTGAGATAAAATAAAATGCCTCGATGAATGGATCATGCCTGCGGTTATAAGGGCTAACAGTAACACACACATTATATTGTGCAAAATAATTAACTTTATCAAATAGATAATCTACAATTTACTACGTTTTGTTACTTTTGTCATTTATGTAGGCGGTACGATATTTATTAACAGTTTTACTAGACTTATATGAAAATCATAATACTTGATAGGTATTTGCAGAGTACCACTGTTATAACTTTGATTTAAATATGTATAATAGTGTTTATGAGTTAAGAATGCGAACGTAAAATATTATAAGGCTGCTTTTGTGTAAGTCTAGCAGACGAATAACGTATCCAGAATTGTAAATAATTTCCGACAAATTAGATAAGAAAATTTTTATTCTCTGTATAAAACTTAGCACTTATACAAGAAACTTAAGTAATTCAGTTTAATCTAATATTATACAGTTACAACCTAAACTAAGCAAGCTTGTATCTTATATAATTGATTATATCTTGTATATTAGTTAGAACACGATTATTGCGAATTCGTACAAGAATTGAAATTCTAATTATTCAACAACGCGTCTCAGACAATCAATAGTGTAGGTCAATAAAAAACCTAAAAATGTAGACAAAATGTTTAAGCAAGCAATGTACGCAAATAAAATGCGTTTCAAGGCGGGTGCACACTGGTACGACATCGCATTTCGCATCATCATGCCACACGCTAGCGCAAGCGGACTGCCTTCGAAGGCCGTAGCCGCCTCAGGCCGCTACTGTCAGTATCATTTTGCTTTTGCCTTTCAAATAAATTAGTTTGTAGCTTTCAATTACTTTTTAGTATCGGACGATCGGAAGACTTGAACACGAATAAGTAATTGCCCGAGTGAGTTCACACTTTAAACGGCTTTTGCTGTTGTTGTTATTGAGCTCCGGTTTGCCCATGAATTTGCGTTTGTGTGAAAATCATCTAGCTACACTGGCAGACTATACATATAAAACAAACAGTACAAAGAAAAAAATACATTAGAAATTTAGGCGGTCTTATCGTTAGAAAGAAGCGATCTCTTCCAGATAACCTCGAGGTAAAGGAAAGTTTAAAAAGTATATTTAATTATTTTGACATAATTAGCGCAAACAGTAAAATTTCAAAGCTTCTCTGAGATTTAGGTTTATAGAAATTTTATTTCTCATAAAAACTTTTAAACAGTTGACTTATAATGAGATACAAAAAAAAATATTTTTCTGTTTTTTTTATTTTGCCTCTGGGCCACTACAAATTTTCATGGACGTATTTCTTTAGCCTTTTTTTTAATATAGGTATGCTATCAATTTCCATTATATAGTTTGGCAATCTATTGTACAGCTGTGGTCCTTCGAACAAATCGTTTTCTTGCCATAGCTAGTGTGCGGCATAATTAACTAAAGTTTGTAGGTGTACTACTTGTACTTTCTTAGGTAGCTGTATACTAGTTTGAAGAGATTTACCCAAATATACCTAAGTTGACTAGACGAATCCGAAGTTTTTATTCTGCTTATCTATAAATTGTAACATAAGAGGGGACTTGCCTGCGGTTACAGGTACCTATTACGTTATTAAGTGCGATCAACCATTACAGTGGGAGACATCGGTGTCGAGGCGCGCCACCGCAAGGCTATCTCTCCGGTGGTTACATTCACTAAATTCCCGGCCACATTTTTCCCGAGCCCGATTGTCCGCAGCTCCATTTACAACGTCTACACGCCGCGCCAGTTCCTTTTACGCTTTTATTTACGCTCCTTTTATTATTTTTAAAAGTCCGTTTGTTCCTCGCGCCGGCTCCGAGCGGCGGTTATTTATTTTTTGCCGTCGGCCTCCCGGCGACCGTGTGTTGTTGTGTCCCTTGCTTTATTTTTATTTTCGTGCTTCTTATTATGAAGTTAGTTTTTTTTTACTTTATTATTACATGCTCGCGTGTTCACGTTACTTTATTTTTGTGTTAAGAGGCGAGCGGTCTGCGTTGTTTTTTTTCTTTCATTAATCGAGGCTCACACCGAATTATGGTCATTAAAGGATAATTTGTATTATGGTAATTTAGGATGCGTGTAATTTTTGTATCGTGATAGGAATGTTTTATGCCAAGACTTAGATTGATGAGTTGTGTGTTGTGGTAGGCGCTTAATTTTATCAAGTGTCGCTTGTTAAATTACTCAAACTAAATAGGTAATAGGTATGTCCTAGATCTATACATCCGGCTCTAAACTACATAATAACTTTGTCAACGATTTATGAATTGGCACTATTACACAATATACTCGTTCACCGTGTATGCAGTTATTTAATAAACTAATGATGACATGACTCGAACTAATATGAAGTTATTGTTGGTATAGTAACAAGTTACAACAGTTGAACTTTGTTCACAGGGACCACCGCAGCCAGGTCAACCGATAAAGTTCACCGTCGGCGAATCGTGTGATCGGATTAAAGAGGAGTTCAACTTTCTACAAGCACAATATCATAAGTAAGTAAAACTCGATACTTTACTTAATTAATACTCCGCAAGTGATGCAGCTGTTGCAATATTTACTTGTGAATTTATGATTAAAAACACACTTTTTATATTATCTATGTACTCATTGTTTTTGTATAAAATGTAACTCTGTTGTGTTATATCAAATAAAATCCTTCAAACCGCCCGCATGAATTGGTTTTATAAATCCATCTTTTTATCATAGTCATAAAACCTGTGTAGAGCTTATGAAATAATCGCAGTAATCGCACGTTCAGATAACACTATCACATTGTTTATTAAAAGCAAAAAACATGTTAGGAAATCTGTGATGCGAAATAAAGTAGATAAAAAGAGATCATCCAGGATCCGACCTGTCCCACGGAATCAGAGGAATAATCCCGTACCTGGCCCTTGACAGCGCAGCCCTTTTTTATGTTCCCAGCTTTGTGACCTTCTTTGTTATCTATGAAAAAAAACAACACTTTTTGTTTGAATACCTGTCTAAGGAAAGAGTAACAAAAGGACTTCACTCGAAATTTCATGATCTGGGAAAAAACAGAAGTTTTAAAAAGTCAACAAAGGAACAATGCAAGTTCTGAACATGAACATAGTTTTTATAGAACGTCTAATACGTACTGAAAACATAAAAATAATACTTCAGCTGAAGTAGATTTTAATGTTAAAAAGAATGATTACGAAGAAGTGTAATAATGTTCAAGTGAAACCGAATGGTCCCCGAGCGATAAAAATCTAACCGTAACGAGTCTGACCTAGCTCGACGATAAGTGTTATAATGGCTTGTTTGTTATAAACTGCTTATCTTTATTAATATTACAAGTGCTCCTTAAATAGAACGTCAAGTGCGTGGGATACATACTTATTGAGTTGGTACACATACTCAATAATTATCTCTGAAGTAATTATACGTTATTATATTACTAGTAGCAGACGTGGTTAAAATAACACACGCGCGATATAGTTCCTTCAACACATATTTGGAACAAAGAAGAGTGTTCAGTTTACCAATACTGGCTTCTGAAGTCGAAAATTGACAGCAAAAAACCAAGCAATCTACTGTCAGTGCTGCCCATATTATGTTTTGACACTAACCATCAATCGGGCGATGACTGCACGATTATTGCTGATTGCTATTTTTTTAGGGAATAAGGGGCGGAATAACTTCGTAAGTACTAAAATTCAAATCTTTTTGTTTCAGTTTAAAATTAGAATGTGAAAAATTGGCTAGTGAAAAAATCGAAATACAGAGGCATTATGTTATGGTGAGTATTTATTGACTTTTTGATTATACGGTACATGGCAACAATAATTATTATGGTATCATTAGGGGTCATTATTGAAAGGGAGGGTCTAATTTATCGTCTGAATGGAGATGTTTATCGGACACTTCTTTAAAAATGTATGACAGATTTTATGAATAAAATGTTGAACGTGTAATCCATTCGATTTGATCCGCCTAAGTTTTTGACTTTTGTACACCTGTCCGCACGCATTCGAAACGGATAGGTGAGCAAGGTTTCTAGCAATTTCATGCAAAGAATTCAAAATTCAGCGCTTATTTATGTACCTACGCGTTTACCTTTACAATAATATTACTATTTTAAATTTTATTGAGTAGCAGAATGTAAATGTAGCGTTATCATGATTTCATTTTATAAGTTGATTCGTTTGAAAATGGTCCTAAATTGACAAAACTCCCAAGGCTGTAATGTGTAAACCACTCTGTCTAATCAGTTTATTCGCACAAGTTCTTCAGGAACACATTGTCGCCAGCTTAGCGTTTCTTACAATAACAAGCGTGCATTTGTCAGCGTAATGTATAGTGTATTTTGGCATGCTTTAATCCTCAAATGTTCGCCCCATTCAGATATGAATCACGATTAAGTGTTGCCAAATCGTTCGCAATTTATTTTAATACGCTCGGGAGGAAATTTTCTCTGAGAATTTTTATGTGTCGGAAACACTTCTGGCGCGAGTCCAAACTCAGTCGCTGCGGATGTTTGGTCACTCGCCTCCTATAATTTGAGGAAGCCAATCTGTGCCAAAAGCTTTCCGTGTCACACTCCGTACGAGCATTTTCACACATAATATCGTAATCGATTCTACTAATGCGTGTCTTTTATGTTTCAGTACTATGAAATGTCGTATGGCCTCAATGTGGAAATGCACAAACAGGTACGTAATGAGTATGATATTTTTTTGTAATACGCCTAATTTATTTTTATTACATTTTAATTGTGTGAAGTCAATTTAATTTAACGCGACTGTATTTTAATTATGATGACAGGCATTTAAATGAGTTTGAGTGTAATGTGACCACATTCCATCGCAGCAACGGTCTTTAAAAATATCGTGACAAAGTGGAAAAATAGCTGTGTTTTACTTGCGGGCGGGCGAATGAATGGGCGCACGGGGAAATGTTGTTAAAGTAAAAATCGTGATATTGCGCCGCGCCTGTTTGTTGGATTTCGTTGTTTGACAACTGGGCCCCGGGCCCTAGCGGCCTCGGGCGGGGGCGGCCGTCGCGACGCTGCTCGGTCAAACCGCTTTGTTGACATTTTGGTTTTTAATTTGCGAAATGTTTTGCTAAAATTGTTTTACGCTTCGCGAATATCTCTGGTGTCTCGTCATCCATAAACGACGGAAAAATAATTTGTCTAAGCAATCTGAGCCGTGGCCGCCGCCCCGCCGGAGTAATGTTGTGATGGCGTTTATTTCAATACATTATGATGGAAATATTGCTGGGGGAACAGCTTTGAACAGGCTCCCCTAAATAATGCGTATGACTAGAGCCGAGACTATATCTCTGTGAGTTACAGGCGCTTAGTAGAAATCACAAGAAGGGTGTTTTAGGGTTGTACACGATTGACGTTATACTGTTATGTATTTCGAATTCTTTGCCAACTGTTACAAGTAATAATAAATAAATATTGGAAAACACCACAAACATTGCTCTGATCCTAAAGAGTAGCTAAACACTTAAAATAAAAAATTACAACAACAAGTAATAAAAGTTACAACAACTTTATTTATTTATTTAAATAGTTTAAGTATTAGACAGCAGTGTTTGTACTTGAATGAAATATTTTTTAAATTTATGTAATATTATTTTTATCAAACTTTAACATAATATTACATAGTAATGATGACATCACTGATCACACCCGAAAATGATATTATTTGCCGCATCGATAAATATTGCTGCAACGCTGTATTCGATGACAACCCTAACCGCAGTCGAACAATAGATATCACAACGAATGGATATTATGCACCAGGGGTTCCCTACGCCCGAGGGTCGGCCGGGGTTCCGCAGTAATCTGTTGATTTTACGCTCCGGCCCGCTTGCCACGCTCGAACCCCACTTTCAATAATAGCCCGGCTTTAACACGTCCTCAAAACGGAACTAAAATCAATTTGATACGCTGCTATAATAAGAAACACTCTTTCGATTCACACATCAATAAATCATAATCCTCACGTGGACTTTTTTAGTTTTAAACGTGTTTTTGTTTGTTTGTTTGTATGTATTGATGCCTTTAGAATATCATCGAATACGTCAGCTGAAGGCTCATTTATAATATTATCGAGAAAATAGTTTCAAAAAGAAAATAATTGTAAGCCGAGCCTTAGCCGGATTCGTATGTAAATAATTCAAGGGAACGTTAAATAAGAGAATTCACGATTAAATCGGCGGATAAACGCGGCGCGGATGATACTTTGGGATCTCTCTTATAATATCGCAAAGCCGACGGCGAGGAGAAATATTTGTTTAGGGTCTGGCAAACTAGCAACGGGGGTGATTAGGTAGGGTCGCATTGTTTGCCGCTGCGGCGGACAGATGGCGGCCTCCACATGACTCAATGCTTGAATGCGCTATTTAGCGTACGCTGCCGCGCTTCATTTTAATGGATTATTACATTAGCACTTAACACGCTCAGCCGAGCGAGAACCAGAATACTGCCCCTCCGACTATGTTAAGCTTTTATATTGCAGCATGCAAGCGTAATGGAATACAAGTTGTTTTTACATTTTTTGTTTCCACAATCGTGATCGTTTTGTCTATTATCTATACAACCCCTGGCGAAACACTCAATGAAATCAGATTGATATTATTTTTTTGTGAAAAATTCCGATTTGTTTTTCTTTTAAATATTGAATTGTCGTTGAACTTGTTACGTTCCAAGGTCGCGATGGATCTGGCTTGATCTCGACGTATTTCGGTCAGCAACTGGAGTGGATCGATGTGGACGTCGATAAGGTCGGATTCGTCGCAGCGTAGAGTCGTGACCGCGCCGCGTTCGTTGCCGTGACCGCGTCTAACGCGCGTTTTCCGCTCTTTCTGACGACGACTAATTGCTTAGATTTTCTTTTGTTAGTCGCGGGGCCAGACCGTAGTGAGACCGTGCCGAATCGCACCTACTTATGCTGTGAATTGATTGTTTCGTCTTTGTGTGACTGTATCGACACGGAGACTTATTGTTCTGAGCTTCGTATTATTCACGCCCGAGCTGACTTTCACGCTGCCGATTATTGCAACGGTTTCCGTATTTAGAGCTGGCCTTTGACGCCAGGGCTTATCATCCCTGCGATCGTAATTAAATGTTCGATGATAAACGTTGATAAAACGCATCGAATAGGGAGTAACAGCGGTTGAAGAGCAATAAATTTATAACGGTAAAGTGCTTTCATGGAGTGTTTCGAATGTTAGGAGACAACAGGGTTGTGTAGACCCAAGTACCGGTGGGCGGGATGTCGATATAATATTTTGTCGAGGTTTCCGAGGACTCTGCGCGGTCGGTCGCCCGCCACCCTCCACTGACACTCCTCGTTATGAAATATCAATGACGCGGACGCGGTGCCGCGTTCAAAATACATGTCGTGTATTTCTTTGTAACTTGCACACTGTTGTTGCTTGCTGGAACGAACGTTTATTTTATTTTATCAAGGTTACGAGCTCCTAAAAACGACTTGACATCTGTCAACCGCTAAGTGCTTATGTTAATGTTTACGTACACTAGGTAGTAGCATGTTGTTTATTTTACACAATTTTTGATGCGGTTAAACTTAATAAAACAAACATTCCATGTATGTGTTAATTAAATCCTCCTTCACATACAAAAAAGTGTTTCTTTCGGCAACGTAATGGTATCACGTACACACCAATTAGAATAATAGTGGGGTGGAAAAAAAAGCTGGCACTTCGGTGGGTAGAGCGAGGCCGTATAATTTAATCATTTAGGGGTTATTGCGATTCCGTGCACGGCACGCGGCCCTCCTCGCCCCGATGCGCACTCAAATTATTCATACGCACGCATCGAGTCACCATCGCAACTTGTTTTTGAGGACATTCCCCGATTTGATATAATGTACCCGTTTTGGGTTGTTCATGAAAAATCAATTTGGCTGTTCGTTTTTATTATTCCGTACTGGAATTGGTAAAACGGATCACTTTGATGTTGGTTTTGTCAAGTGTCCACGTATACCATCATGGCACACATGACATACCTACAATTATTTTGTATACTTGTTAGTTGTTGCCGTATTATTATTTTATTTATTAACACAAAAGCCGTGAGAAAATATTATAATCAAGCAAAATAAAACAAAATAAAGACTATGACACCGATTATTTAATAACGATTCATGTCTGTACACTAAAAGTTATAAACCCGCTGTAAGTAAGAGCCGGAATAGGTGGGTTTTGCATCGTATTAACTTGTTATTTTAATCTACGCTCTGTTTTGTAAAACATGTTTTCAAATACATAGTTCATTTTGCCCAAGCCCCGCTATATTTGTTGAATGAACGCTTGAATTTAATTTATGGATTATCTCGTGAAAACGCTAATTGTGGTTACTGGGTGGGGCGGGGCGGACGCATGTGTTAGGGTGAGTCCACACGGGCGTCGCGTTTGTTGATAAAAACAGTGCACGTGCACGATCCGCTTACCCACTGTTTAATGAATCCGGGGACTTGTGCAACGGCCCTAATCCTGTTTGTTTTCCCAATAGGACTGCACCGTTTTATTAGGCTTACGTGTCCGACGCACCCAAATACGTCTACTCTGATACTAATAAAGATAACAGTTTTAATCGATTAAACGTTATTGAGTCATTAAAAACCGATTAAAATATAATTTAGACAAATTATTATAATCATTAAATATTCAAATATTTAAAAAAAACCGGAGCGGCGGCTACACTTGAATAGTTACAATGCATGCAATGTTTAGGCATTTTTGGTTTTATAAAAACGGTATTCTTTCTAGGTATAAATAATAAATAAATGGTACGACTTACTAAAGTTTATACACACATATAAATAAACGAGTAATTGGCACTGTTGTATGTTGCTCAAAAGTGTTCCGTTCCGTTCATAAAGTTCATCGGCGGTGGTGGAATAATGTTGCATTGTTCAAGGCGAGTGCGCGTGCCTTATCAAATTATGAGTGTCGAGCGCTCACAACATGGCATGCAGGTAGTCGTTAAGGGCCCCCGAATAATGCGCTATCTGATGCATCTACAGCCTTGTGAATTGTCTAAACGAACCGTCCGCTTCACCGCGCCCCTCGCTTTTAAAGCGAAATTATCTCTCCATCGACAGGGACAGGGCGCGCCGCGGCAGATGGCGCTTGCAATAAAACCGCTAAACGCGATATCGCTTTCTGGCTGCCCCTCCGCTTTATTATTTGATCGGGGAGCCAAATTAAAGGATTTCCCTTAACCCTCGCATGCGACCCTCGCCCGTCAACAATCACCTCTGTATTAAGTCTAATTGTGTTTTCAAATTCTGCCCTTGCGATGCCGAGGGACACGAAAAAATAGGGCGTACTCACCCTACGCTTTATTAAATTTGTATACAGCCTGTCCCAAAATGCAATGCTGAATTTCACAAAGCATATGTCGTATTAGTACATTAAGGCCTTTTGAATATTTTACGCGATGTCGTGTTTAAGCCCGGCTGATATGTTAGGCTCGGTGCGACGTTTTATTAGTGACGTTGAACAATTTAACGATTCAATTTTCGTGCGCGTTAAGTTATCCCGTGTAATGCGGCCGTGAACACTCGTGACTAATAAAGACAGTTTTATTGCGTGCCTAAACCACGTAATGAAGCAACGTAATAATATGGTGATGTACGATACATGTATCACCTAATTATATTACTGATCTCGCTATCTGCTCGTATTTTACTCACTTCTATGATAAGTATGATTTCATTTAATTTTACCAATCAGTGGAATTAACGCACTCGTTTTTGTTCGCTCTCATCAACGTTAATTTGACCATAATTAGTTAGTTCCCTAAAAATTACATAACGGAAATGTAAGTCAATTTTTTCTTCGCTAACTATGTATCACTTCGAACTCCGGCAAAAAAGGACAACCTGTAGACGAAGTCGTCACCAGCCGCGCGCCTTGCTCGTTTAACGTTATTCTACTTGTGCTTATTTATCACCCCTCGCTGCCGCGCGAAACTAATTACTAAATGCGGCCCCTGCTCTTCCCGCCTTAATTGCACTGATTGAGACACGGATATTGATTTCGAAACAGTCCGCGATGCGGGCCTGGACTCGTCGGCACTCGCGCGTGAAACGCCCTCATGAATAATGGACGCCTTGTACGCTCCTTGACTCTTCATTTAAAACAGACGATTTCTATTCGAGTCGTAAACTACACGCCTATGACTCATTCATTCTCCATTCACTGTAATAGCCCGTAAAACTGCAGCTCGGATGGTGTAAGAATTTTAAGAAGCAGCATTATTTGCTTCGAGCGTTCCACTGAACTAAAACGAATATGTAGTAAGACGTTCAACGCTTAACATAACTGTAGAAAACTGACAGCGTAAATACAATTGGAATTTCTTGGAAAAATATTAAAAATTCTTTTTTTACTTGAAGTCTTATTTTAAACGTTAAATTAGCAAATCAATAAATATAACTTTTTACATTTATAGAAACAAGGCGTAGAGGAGTCTCATCTCATTCATAATGCATACACTCTCGTATTTGTGTTGCGAACAATATTATCATAGATAGTAGTATCATTAAATCTCTGGCATTATAACGAACCGGTAACAGTTGTATGGCGGCGGGTATTCTATACAAATAAAGCGAAACAATGCAAACAGAGTAAAGGGGTAAGCACAAATACGGGGGGTGGCTGCGACCCTAGCCGCCACCTGACACTCGCGATACACTTTGTCACCCATTGAAGAGCGCTTCACGAGTTTACGACCCACACAATGTAATATATCGGACCGAAACGACGAAAGGATTCCGTCTATAATAATACGTTAAATGTACTGTCATTAATTTATAGTCGAGCACGATTAATTCTGCTTAATGGAATGTGGTAAAGGCATTGTTGCCGGATAAAAATAATGAACGTTTACTGAAAAGAAAGGAATTGGAAATTAATTTGGTATTTTCGCTATCGCTACCTATTTATTATACTCGATGTTGTAAAAATACATCAGTATATTAAAGTAATAGTTCCAAGTATTTGAGTGCAATAAACTCCTAACTGTCCTTCTACTTGCCTTAATATTTTTCTAATGGTAAAATACGCGTATTTGTAGGCAATATTGTCCAATTTTATTTACTGTACTGCAATAACGGCAACGTGTTGACAATAATTATTGTCTGTATCATCTCCCTGGTCGTTATAATCTCTCCGCTATTCACCAGTTTATTGCCAGCGACATTTTGACGCCGAGTTGCTCAAGTATAAAGCTTTCGTACACCCATAATGGCCATATTGTAGGAGAGCACTCCCGTCAAGAAATTAAAACATTCGAAGGGTCCCAGATTTAGGGTGATGTCAAAAGAAATTATTACAAAATAACGAAATTGTGCAGCAATCATGAACCGAGTGCACAATAACGAATAGATTAACAATGCGAGTAGCATGTTTTGAATTGTATATAAGCGGCGACTGGCCTAATGGCTGATATTAGTATTAACGCCAGCTAGAATGGCTTCCATCCACCATACAAATTACATATTTAAGTGGACTGTTTAACCTGTGACTTTAATATTGCATATAGACTGCTAATTTATACGTAGACAAACATCGATGTTTGTTGTATGTAAATTGATCTAAACCCGTATACTTTCACTGCGGAAACACGATCTATGGACGTTCTCAGAATATCTTAACACAAGTCTGTATGTAGAATCGTAATGTTTTATTCTTCCTTTAATTAATTACGTTTAACTTCCAAACAAACACTTTAAGCACATTTAATCGAGGTTGTCGATGTCTGTGCGATATTTTCGCCGTGGTCGTACCCAGGTGGATGGTATCCTGGCTATTGTTATCGCGGAAGCAGTACGGTGCCACTTGTCAATTCGCTGGGAGCGACGACCATACAGTACGGTCACACTTAAAATACTGCTCACGCAATGAGTACGCGTACCCAAAGGTATTGTATTTCGTAATGTCTTTGCGCGTACCTTAGCGCTTCGCCCATCCATGACCATCACAAAATTTGATTTGACAAAATCCAATGCTCACCGAATGCGTGAAATACAGAGTAAAAAGATGGCTTCTGCCGATCAGCCCCCTAACCATGAACTCTTAAAACAATCTTAAAGTTGTCAAATCTGTCAATTTTGGTACGTCATTTCATACAAAATTTGACAGAAATGATAATGTTTGACAGATTTGTGATTGTTTTAAGAGTTCATGGTTATGGCCCTGATTTCGAAGTATTTATCTTGTTTGGGCTTGCCAATATTTACTGTTTTCGTTGTATGTTTGTTTGGTTATAAAATCCATAACTTTTGTGGTTTACTACTCTAACAATTTCTTTAAGCAACTTAATAATCGTAACTTGTACTATTATATCTATCTTATCTATCGCTATCCTTAGGTTGAGAGAGCGTTGTAATGGCGTTGGCAAGTAATACCATTAATTCATAAATATTTAATTAAATGTTACTTTTTTACTTTTGTACATTCACAAAGTTGTACACGAGTTGTATTTAAGTCTAATGGCATCTTCCACTTTTTACAATTTGATCATTGCAAAAAAAAAAACTACGAGAATACATGTAGAGTTCAGCAATCATGCTTTTGCCGATTGTTTTTATAACGACAACCGACTCAACAGGTTTGAATTAATTACATTTAATACTACACAACGTGGACATAATTAATAAATGCTAGCCAATTAATTAATTATTGAAAATTTATTCATTTTGACTGCGTGACTCGGTTAGTTTCAATAGTCACTAGCCGTTATTAATTAACAGTTAATTGCTATTTTATAGGTTCTGAAAAACGTTTATTAAATCTTCATCTGACCAAAGTAATATCACAATGTATTTGTGAATTAACTACGTTTAATTTGTTTTGAGATGTGAAAAACGTTAATTGATTTATAAAGTAATTGCGCTGAATTTAAATTCCTATAGGTACGAGTAACTCGCTTTTGTGAATGTTCAATTAATTAGGTTCGCTTTATGCGCTGGCGTATGAACACGTGTATTGCATGTGGCTTCGAGAAGTGGTCGCTTGCGTGTAGCTGCGAGCGAACAAGGTGTCGTCTAGTCTAGACGCCGGGCCACGTCCTTAGCCGGCCCGGCCGGTACAACCACGTTGATCAATGTGTCCCTTTTTTATAATTTATCCTGTAAGGGTTAATGCGGAATCTTCTCAAAATATGATTGTTTGCTATTTTAGAATCCCGTACAATGTATCCCGTATAATACACCCTAGAAACATGGGCAAGGTACAATATATGTACCACAACACAAGTAAGGAATAACTATAAAGTTTATAAAACTATAACCCGATTACTTCAATAACTGAAACGTCTGGGCGGTAACCACGAACTCTTAAAACAATCTCAAATCTGTCAAACATTATCATTTCTGTCAAATTTTGTATGAAATGACGTACCAAAATTGACAGATTTGACAACTTTGAGATTGTTTTAAGAGTTCATGGGTATGACCCTGGACCGCGCGAAATACGGTCCTAATAGAAACGCATTTTTTTTTAAAAGATATATTACTTAAACAAATTATACATCTACATATTTGTAATGTGCTAGTACTAGTCCGTTCTCTTAACAAGTGATTAATGTTTCAGTTTAGTAAAAGGTTAGAATCTGAGGTTGAAATTCCGTCGTCGTATTTGTACGGAACCATCGGTCCGCGAGTATGATTCTCACTTTGCCGATTTTTCTATCAAACGACGAATAAATACAACACGTAGTTGTACAAAGATAGATAGATAGATATACATACTATAATCATTACACTCTAACGGGATTTCATGCAACTACATACCTAAAACGATTTGTTGTCTGATTGTTGACTCTTCCTTCAACCTGCGACCACGGCTCGTGTAATCGATCCGAAACGTCGGGACAAAAACAATTTATGTTTTAGGTATGTAGTTGCATGAAATCCCGTTAGAGTGTTATGATTATGTTTAAAAATGCAACAAGATAGTTTAAAAAGTTATAGATTCACAATGAAGTGCTCGCGTATTGAGGAAATATCCTATTCAACTAAGTAAAGCCCCTAAAAAGAATCTGCATAGTACATTTTATTGTGACTGCAAAGCAAGTCCTGTAAACGCATGTACAAAGTTTTGCGTTAATTAAGTGATTAAATAAAAAAATTGGCGCCATCATTTCGGATTGATACTGGACCTAAAAATATCTCAACTTGTAACAAGCCATGCTCATGTTTGCTTAAGATAAACAGGTTTACTAATGAGGTAATAAATTCAGAACCTTGTTGAACCACGTTGATAAATTTTAATACAACTTTCGCAGTAACATATCGTGGTAATGATTTATTAGCTTCTTAATTTAAACGCTCAGGGCGTTTTATTCATATTACAGAATAATAAAAAGTTTAATACCTATTTGACAAGCTAAGTCCGCGCCCAATACGTCTTGCCATTCTTTATTTTGCTCCGTTAGGATTTAAAAATAGCCTATGTCCTTCCTAAGGGTTCAAGCTTTATTCACACCAAACTTCAATACATAATCGGTTCACTAATTATGCTGCGGCCGTGACGTGACAGCGTAATAGACCGATAGACAGACAAACAATACTAACGCATTTATTAATAGGTTGAAAATTAATAAATATAAAAACAAGTCATTCAAATTAATAATAGTGGTGTATTCCTAACACATGTGTTATTATCGTTGAAAGAAATGTTGCCGATGCGATGAAGTCATCAGGCACACAAAAAAATTATAACTTTATAATCCCCAACTAATAATAGTAGCAGTTAATGTGTAAGAATTTACTCCGTTCAAAGAAGTCCTGGGGGCTGCTGCGGGGCGCGGGTTTGCGGTGTCGGCGCACCGCAAGCCACAACCGCGCGGTCGCCGGACCCCGCACCCGTCGCCCGCACACGCTATGCTTACCCGACTACTACACTGTTTTGTTGAATTTGTTACAAACTGCTTTGAGCTAGTTCACGTGCACGTTTTACGGACTTTTTGCACAAACGGTTGGATGCTGAATTAATTATATTATAAAAACTATAAACAAAACCGAACAATAACCTACCCGGTGAGGTTATCCAGTTTTAGTTTTAAGTTATGTTCATTAAAGTATACTTAAATTAAATGTTCAGCTATTGACGTCCTGTGGCTGAAATGATGATGATGATGAATAAAAATTATTACAATAGGTATTAGAAAACTTACTTAAAAAGTATCTAAAATAGTTTAGGGTTTCTGAAGCACTAGACTAGGATGTTGGCAGCTATTTGTCGAAAGACTTAGTAACTTTGCATCTGAGCAAGGAACAAGCCGGTAACATTTTAATTAAAGTTTTATATAAAAGCATTCGAACAACAAACTTACGTCAAATTAAATTTTAGTCGAATACCAATCGATAGAATCAATACAATTAATTAAATAGTAAACATTTTATCTAAAAGCAACTTAATACAAATTTATCATTTTTTGCCTGCCAATACATTCTAGTTTTACTTTGTCCGACTTTTTATATTTATTTGTAAATTACAACAATTTCATATTAATTTAGACCACGGAAAGTATTAAATATAATATTTTATTAAAACATGATGTATATCATAAAATACTATAATGGCGTATTTGTAAATATCATGTTTTTGGTTTATCGCAGTTTAAGTTAGGTAGGTAGGAAGTATTTCAATCTTTTAAGGCCCCACCTACGGCTAGAGCAACGAAAATGCGCTACTATCTATTGCTTAAGCTCACTCGAAACGCATCGTAAAGATACCAAAAAAATATGATTGAATAAATAGTTAACGAAATAATAACAAAAATATGAACGTCTAATTTTGCACTAAAATGTTTCAGATATATGATAAAAAGCGATATAAATATAACTTAAAGATTGCCTTTTGTATGCTCTTTAATTGGTACAAGCGAATTTAAAATAGAATCATTCGTTTTGACGAAATAACTATATTTGTAAGGTTCGGCACGTTTTGGGCAGCGGGAAAAGAGCCACACACAACCGAGGTCGTTGGCGCGTACACATGCTGAAACAAGCAAACTACTGACCATAAAACGATTAATTTTAAATATTTCAGTGGAAGTGAATACTATACTGGATAGCTAGTCGTACCACCGACTAATGTGTTTACGCAGTTGTTTTATGTTCGCTCTCGCTATCGACGAACAAAGAGTGTAAGCGGCATAAAATTGCGCTGTAGAGTTTTCCACGCGAGGCGTATCAAACAAATTAAACAATATTGCCCGACAGTTCACAATAAGCATTGAGCGCAAACAGGCTGCGTAAACATAGACTGATACACCGACCCTTCTCTGTCCACTGCAGCCCTCGCCTGATCTATCTGCTGGTCATTATTTAAAATCCTTGTATTTTTTTGTCTAGATACTTATTTACTAATTAACTATCCTACACAAATTAAGCCGCCATACTTTAAGGCAGCAGTAAAAAGGATAGCATGCATAACAATTAATAAAGTAAGAAGTTATCTCATATTATGCCTGTCACTATATTATTTTTATTATAGAATTTTATTTGGATATATTCTTTAAAAAATATAAACTGGCTCAGCCCAGGGGACTTTTCACTCTTATCTTCTTTGGGGATTTGGCTATAAATATGTTAATTTCGGCGATAATAATGTTAAGTGACTTGAATTGCTTTACCACTTCATTGTGACACTAGTCCCGAAATACTTGTAACCATAATTTAAATACATAGTAAGATAGGGGTAAAGTCTACAATTACATTGACAAGGGGAAACGTAAACCAATTCTACGTAAATAAGACTCGAATAGATAGAAGCTCTCAATCGATGTCCGTCTCAGTTTGTAGAGCTGAGCATTGTTTCCGATCGCGCTAAATAAATTCGTTATCTTCTCTGTTCTGGAGATTTGCTAACTCTGCTGGACTGCAGTCGACACAACGAGATGGCAAACAGAGCACTGCAAACGGGCTCCGTAAATAAGCACGCCTCTATCTCTCAACCAAACAGTACTACCAACATTCTAGAATTCAATCGGATTTAAACGATTTGTAAAAAAGTTGATATGATTTACTTCTTGACTTCAAGATCAGATACTTGATTTTATTACTTGTTTTTCTATTAGGGTGTGTGTGTGTGTGATCATTCCAAAATTCAATCGGATTTTAACGTTTTGTAAAAAAGGTAAATTATCGATACTTAATTTTATGAGTAAGTCCTGCAATCTATTAGGCTGCGTAGGTACGCACACCAAAGGGACATCGTTATAAAAAATATTCATTATACTATTTAAAATAAAAATACATTAATTTATCCTACTAATCTAATTAAATATATTTTATTTCATTATTATAGTTCGAAGAAACCCGTGACAAGTTACGGATAGACAGACAGGTAGACATAGTTAAAGAAAAAGTTTATATATATTATTCATTATTATCATTCAAAAATATTATTTTATAAAAATAGATCACGTCGCTGACATAAATCAACAGATAGCCGCACTCCTTTTGCTTGGTTTGTTTGCTCATCAGACCCAGTAAACAAACCCCCCTGACCCCCTGTCATATAAAATGGATTTGTTCGACACATGTGGCCGGGCAGAAGAATCTGCCACGACGTTTATTATTTGCCTGCTAATAAAATACGACTCCGTATTTCTCTTTTAAGTCCGGGATTCATCGCTAATTTTAGTAGTATTCTGGGAATAGGTATACTCTTTTACTTTACAGCGTGTAACCTCGCAGGGGAGTTCGATATAGATAGCGTATAGTATAACTAAATTATTTGTGAAGTGACTAGGGATTTGGTAACCCTACACCCACACACACAACTGGACACACAAACGTGCGCACTCTCCTCTCCAACCTCACTATATGGCATAGGGGCCTACGTGCACTCGATATTGTTTGTTCCTCGACAGACATGTTTCGGGTTTATGAAGCATTGCCCATTGTATTGGTGACAGATTTTAGGTTACATACTGAAGTAATGTTAACCTTTAATACACTCGTTACTAAATATGTGTTTGTAACCAACAAAAATAACATTTCCAGTTGGGTACTTGAAAAAAAGAGTGTTCGAAAAATACTCATTACCTGTATGATTTCACAAAAATATTGATCATTTTCATGTACGTAAAAAAGGACAAACCACTCGAGTAGGATTTTTGAAGCATAACAGGGCTCCGATCAACTTATCGGTATATTGATCATACTAAAATAATATACGTAGGTAAGAGTGTTTATCGCATAACATACTCCGGATTTCCCGCTATCACTCCAATCAATTTCTGTACTAAATCCTTGATAAACCAGATATCATGTCAGAATTGTCAGAAAAGCCAAAAGGTAGATCTATAATATCATAATGTAAAGAGATTGTGGTAGATAAATATACTTTTTTTATGATTGAACGTACCTATATCGCGGTTTTAATGTTGTTACTCCAAATAACCTGCTGATATGAGGCGTGATAATAACACACTATAGCATGCGGATAATCGCCGTTTCGAAATTAAAAATAATAGGCATGCAGCCAAGCGCGAATAATTTGATGCGTACACGAATGTTTAAACGATCTATTCGGAACCTTTCGGTTTATCGTGTGAAACGGAACTTTGTAAAGAACAACATAAATTACGAGTGTATTATGGCGCTAATTAGTGTATGATAAATACAGCCGAACAGATAGGTGTGTTCGCGCATTGTGCAGGCGCCGCGCGACGGAAACGCGCCATCATTACCAGACGACTCGTTAATGCCGGCAAAAAAGCTCTCGCATGCACGCCATGATTGATTTGTCTATAGAAACCGCCTGTGAAACTACCTGCTGTCTACAAATTGGTCAATTCATGTACGAGAAACTTGTTTGTGTTTTATTATCACGTAAGCGCCGAGGTTTCTCCTCACCCGCTGAGTACACATGTACACTTATACCGCACTCAATTCGTTTGTTTGCAGCTTTTACTTTTGAACAGTCACGATTATAATGTAAATCGACGTATCTCAACATCCATGTATAAATATCTGACGGCGTTGTTTTCGGGTGTCGGGTAATCAACACGCTTATAAGCGCTCTCGTAAAAAGTGCCGAGTCAAAAAGGCTTCACGCTTTAGCGAGAGGTAAGATACACAAAGGGCAATAAACGTTTGGCGTGGACCTAAACAAACAAGGGTAGCTAGGAAGCTGGTGCTTTGTTTGTCGAGAAACATTCGAGTCAACATCGCACCACTCGAATTCTCCGGGTTGTGCCCTATTATGGAACCGTATGTCACGGCGCTCGTGATATGTCGCCTCTAATCCGTCAATCGGGACGTGATCCCGCGCGCCGAGTCAATTTATAACTTCGACAACTCCAATAGATAGGCATCATATCGAGGCTTAACTGCTTACGTGACCGGTGCCCCGAGATGTCGACTGTCATAGCTTGTTCAATGCCTCGTTACAACCTCCTTATGATTATAAATTATATCGGAGCGTCTGATCAGTGCTCGCCGGTTGCTTAAGTGAATATTAACTGATAATTAGTATAGGTACGCATCCTGATCATGGGAATATTAAATCTTTCAATGTCACTAATATAACACGAATCATCGAAAGAATTTTAATATTACAATTACATTACATATCTATTATAATCAGCTGTAAATAGGTGATTACTTTAAATTTTTCGAACCAATTCCAATATAAACAGCTTTTGAATAACCACGTAACTTAAAATTGTTTAAATTTATAGTTGATGACTTGTCTTTGAACGGCATTCCGCCATTATGCCTACATAAATGTATATTTATAGATTGTACCGAAGTAACGAGGTTTAAATTGACAGGTGGTGGTTATTCGAGCAAAGCTCGCTCTTGATCGCGCAATTACAATCTGATTATGAGGTGACACCGGCACCGGCTGCACTCGATACTCGATAGCGAGATAACGACGTGTCTCCCACTACACACCCACTCGACAGCTCTCGAATCAACTTGTTCTTGCCGAGTAATTATATCCATTTGTTTATAATGAATATTAACAACGCGACGCGCTCGCCGCGCCCGACTCTATCCTGTTTTTGAGTATTGACGCTAGTAATTATTTTAGGTAAAGGCAATTATTTTGTCTTCACTTAACTTCGTGAGTGCGGGTGATCGTTGTTTTAATATTTCATTTATGACCTGCCCTATTTTCGCCGCGTGTCGATGTTACACAAACAACGGCTGTTTTTCTCCGGCACGGAACATAGGTGGCAATTAGAAAGCTAACGAGGAGCGCCGACATCGAGCTATCTGCATTATCGATGCGCCAGCCACTAATGTTCCACGGCAGGCTATGTTTAAACAATTATTGCCCGCGAATGCGATACGAATCGATGATAATGTTGGCTGTGTCTGCTGTAATAATAGCCCATTTATCGACTCGACTGCCATTTCACCGGAGGAATTATTTATTGCCGCGCCATAAGAGCGACGTCGCTTTTAATACAATAGCGAGCCTTCTCGATTGGAGACCCGTTTTGTTTAATAAAGTGGAAACTTCATGAGAACGCTGTGAGTAAGATAAGCAAAACGGAGCGTGCATGCATAAATAAAGAGTTAGTGGCAGTCAATAATAAAAGCCGAATCCGCTATAGAAATGTGAGTCCATCCAGCTTATTTCGCAAAACCGCGCCTAATTTCTCCGGATGAAGTGGTCGGCATGCCGGCAGCGTGTGTTACTGAACATCCAACCAGCCGTGTCACAGATCTAGTTTTGTCTAAATTTCATACACGTCGTAAGCTCAAAAGTTGTGGTGACACAACTGCTAGTTTGGCAAATTGTAACCACTTAACTTATTCATCAACTTTTAACATATTTTATGCAAATGTCGCTTCTACAGGATACCTATTAGTTGACCTGACTATTATAATTCCCTGTGTAAAGTCGAGCGGATTTAGTCGCCCTCGCTAATTCTTTTACAATTCCACCCGCACAAACATTCAAATAAGCGACCGCGAAGTCGTAATGTGTGCTTATTGTATTTGACTAATATAGCCATCAACCATAAGTTCAATGTTTTGTTTAGACAGTTAAATTAGTGTTTTCGTATCTTAATTTGGCTTATAAAAATCATAATATTAATAAGTTAAACGGCATTTACATGATCGTTAAAAATAACGTGAGTTCAGCAGCAGTGTGTTTTCGCCCTTAGGAAGACAACAAACGGTGCAACCGCCACCGCATCTGGGTCACGCCGCAGCCTTCCGCGCGGAGTACCCACCTCCCTCGCGCGTCTTCCATCTTGCTTAAAACTGCCACTTACCACTGCATCACTCTTGCACCTTTCCTAGATCTGCTTGGAGTGTTTGTACAATTAAATAAATCTCCATGAACAAACTTGCACTGCATTATTTAATTAATATTAAAATATTGCACGAACTAGTCATTAGCATGTACTCGTAATATTAAGAAGTATTAAAAAGCGGGGAAAATTTTGTGCATATTTTTTTCTTGGAATGAACTGAAATGAAACGAGTTATAATTTATTTACTCTTGGCTGTCTACTTAATTTCTCTTCAACGAATCGCAATATCAAAATGTTTTATTAATTTTCATATCTATTTATAAAAGGAAAATAATTAAGTCGTTTGTCCATTACAACTTATAAAAAATAGAGACTTGCTTCTGTCAATGCTTAATAAATTAGTGCGTGGCACACTTGACTTGTTAAATTAAATCTGTAACTAGAGATAGGAGAACAAATGGAGCGTCACCGGCGCCAAGATGCAGCTTCAGATTAAAAGCTCCAGCGACTAAACCACGTGAAAATCGCGCAAAAAGAAGAGTCACCCGCGGCATTAGCGGATGAGTGTCGGAGCCATTAGTGCGCTCCCACCCCGGCCTCCCCGCCCGCTCACCCCGAAACCCAACGTTCCTCTTTTATTTCTCGCGCGGGGATGAACTCCTTAATGACAAACCGTACTATATCTTTTGTGGAGAGCTCGCAAAAGTACGTATTTTGCGGCCCTTTTGTACGTTCGCTTTTTATTCCGCCGTCCGTAGCTCCCACTGTAGATATACGAGATGCAGATACGGCCGAGTCTGTTCGACTCGTAATGTCAATAAGAAAAACCGTTTCAATCTGAAACTCTTTGTCGACATTTCAGTAGAGCGGGGTGACGTTCTCTAATTAAATCTCGTAATTGTAAAGCGGGATCTTTTTACGAGAGAACACGCCTGAAAGAGTAATTAATACGTTCCGTTTTTGCGCTAGTAGAATTTGATCTTAAACGTATTTTAATTATGTTACACTATGTTTTACAAAAAGTTGCATAAGAGCGCTCTAAGTTCCTTGTTTAATGGAAAAAGTGATCATACATTGGGACTTGTAGCTCGGGCCTATTTGCAGAAATAAATTGGTTATAACAAAACTCTTTCGGCCTTTTATAATTAGGCTTTAATCGAAATAATGACAATGGAATACATAGTCATAGAACGTGAACGTGATAGACATTCGTCACGATCATTATTTCGTCGCTGTGAGAGCGACATGCATAAACATTGCAGAAAGTGTGCAAAATTATGAACAATTAATTCTGACCCACGCGTGGTTGCGTACGTATCATCATTATGAACAATAACTTCCGCTAATTCCATCACGACTACACTATGCACATTAACTACCCGTATATTTTTATAATAATCTTAATTTCACTTTTATTTATTTTAATAATGAATGCCTAGCTAGATAAGTTTCTAGAATTGTTTCACATGGCCTGTAAAACAATTTTACGGTATTCGTTTAATTTAGAAAACGGTTACTTTTGTTTAAAGCATGAAGCATTTGTGACGGTAATTTCGTAATTAGTTGGTGGAAGCTGTATATTATTTATTATATTTTTATTACTAAAAACTAAAAAGCTTTATTATCGCAACTATAATTAACTTAAAAAGGTTTTTAACACAGTGAAGGTTTATTTAAAACTACAAGTTGTACAATATTATTTTTCCAAAAAGTTTTTTAATACATTGGATCGTAGTAACTAGAGAATACCACAATAAACGTGGTCGTAGTGCGGTGCGGGCGCGGCGGGCGGCGAATGAAAATGTAATTTGCGGTAATTCGGCGCGTCGCGGGCGTCGCTGCTGCGGCGCGGCTTGTCCGCGTCACTGCCCGCCTCGGTTTACAACCGACGATACATTACATTTATTTACATTTCATCACGATATTCCTCCCTGTATTGTTACTAGCCGTATTTACGCTACTATTTAAATGTATCGTGTGACTCTTATGCCGTAATAGCTAGTATTCATCGCTACTACTCTCTTGTAAAAGTGCTGATGAATGACGTGTCTTCTAAAAACTAATGACTAATCATTATTATGTTTAAACTACGTCTTTCTACTCGCGTAACCCGTTTTAGAGTACGTAAAATGATTCGTGTTCGAAGTCCATTAAACTTTAACCTATCACATAACATTTGTATAACTTCTAAATGACCCATTAAACTGTCTGCGAATGCATGTCATTAGACTGATTGTTATTTTCTCTTAATATTTGCCATCGCTGTGCATGCAACATGCGAAACGAATTAACCGATGACCTTTTGATTCGCTCTATTAGCATTTAGGAAATTCGCAATTACGAATGTTTGAGTATAGCCAGTCACGAAGTTAGATAGTTATCGCTTCAACAGCCGACTGTAGATATGCGCGCTATGTGCAATGAAATACCGACCGAATTAATCAGTTTTGACAAATCGGCATTTTAAAATGGAAATGTGATTCAATAAACAAACATATTTACGTTATTTACAAATCTATTTCATAAAACGTCATTTAAATACATACAATATTTAAACCATTGCTTAATGAAACAAAAGTTTAAAGAGAAAATTTACGCAAAGCTACAGAAAATAGCCGAGTGGAATGAAGTGCAATTTGCGGTGTAGCGCTGTTACCGACTGCCGCCTCCGCCACAGAATTCCTTCTCTTCATTGCAGTAGTTAGGGTCGCCTGAAACTGAAAGAAAAGTACCGTTCTGTTTCGAATCATCTCCTACGAGTTTTTAAATCACTACGTTATGTGTAGGCGGCGCGCGCCCTCAAATAGTAACGGATTATGTCCAACAAAATTGTTTTTAGATCCGGAATACAAACGCCACGTGTTTAATAGTCTTGTTTTTCATGTTACTAAATTGTTTTTATACATTTCGATCGTTAAACAACCCACTCGCTCGGAACCAGCTCGGAACAAAATGACACTGGAGCGGCGATACCAAAAAAATAACTTAATGTTTACCAATTACGTGTTTTATTTTTTATTCGAAAGACTCAATTATGTTAATTCGTCCACAATTCACTCCGAATCTGTGAATAAAATGAATGTGCATTTAAACGGAAAATACGAACAAAGCCAATAAACGCGAGCCGCTCTGTAACACGGCAATTTATCATTTCATTTGACCGCGTGCATTATTGTTTATCGTGTTAATTTTATTTGTTGCTCTCCGAGCAGCTTATCCACTAATTATACATGTTATTATTGAATTCAAATTACGCTGGAATGTGGAAACATTTTTGGATCTCAATTTGTATGTTAAATAGATTGCGATCTGCAGCAATAGGTCGGCTATTTCACTGATTAACGCGTCGATTAATGATAATGTAGATTTTATTCAAAGAAATAGCCGAATTTATATTAATGGTGTCATGGTTTATTGGCATTTATCGATGTTCTTCAATGTCGACACAATATTGCCATCACGCCAGACTTTAATTGATTCATGAGTCTGATCTGATTGACTGTTATTTAGAACTTTGTTTTTGTTTTTGCAGACGGAGATAGCGAAGAGGCTAAACGCTATAATAGCTCAAATTTTGCCTTTCCTGTCGCAAGAGCATCAGCAACAAGTAGCGTCGGCGGTGGAGAGGGCGAAACAGGTCACTATGACGGAACTCAACGCTATTATAGGGGTAAGTGCTCTCCCAAAATCGTTTAATCGTTATTAAAAACCATTATTATGCGCCTGTTAGGTTATTTTTCAAATAGAGTAATTCTTGGTAGGAGCAATTTATAAACATTTCGAGAACAGTAGCAAGTGGAACTTGTTACAGCTGAAGTTGTTAGTTATTTTATGGACTTATTTGTTTTAAATCCTCTTGCCGCTTAGGCTTCCATGAATCACTTCGGGTACTATGCATGCGTCTAATCATTTCTAAGGAAATTTATCAGTAAGACATAACATTTCACGCGAAACCGATTAATACAACACGTGTGCTGTTTGTTTAGCAGTTAGTTTAATGTGGGGCGTTCAGCGTCTGGCCAATGGCATCTGTCCAAACAGTAAGAAATGCGTGTCTCAACTCGATGCTTACTTATTCGCTTGTTGCAACATTCACAAACGTGGATGCGGTTGCCAAATGGGAAACTTATTTTATGCTAGTCACGGCTCAATAGTCAAAACCAGTCACGGCGACTCTTCGAATTTCGAAAGTTTCATAAATGCTGTACTGTAGTCTGTAACTATCTAATAAAAATGACTTATTTAAAAAAAAGACATCCTCATTGTTTAAGAGTTTTTTCATAATCCCTAACAATAAATTATATATTATTTATTTATTATAAATTCTACTCAAAGTTGTAATTCCAATATCTCTAATTGTTCCAAATCCCCAGCCAGTTGTTTTAAACAGAAGAGTACGTGTAAAGCAACTAATTCTCTAAAAGCACGGCTTTCAACAGGTCGAAAGTTCGACGGTCGTTAATTAAACGATCTAAGCCCCGCAAGACGCGGTTGGCTGCGATCCAACAACGAGGAATTGATAAAACTGTTACAAACCAGAGCTATTTTATACAGAAAATAAAGATTTTTACTAAGCCGGTGTGTTTTAGTAAGCATACCGCAAATTAGCATGTTTTAGGTAGGTATATTCGTCAAGGAACCATTTGTCATCCGCGTGGGCGAGGCGTGTATCTAAACGTAATGACTACACTTTTAGCGTTTACTTCAATTTACAGCCGCCATTTAACCGCACCTCTGGCGGCGCACACAATCTGTCCTCAAATTGGAATTCTAATTTATTTCGCAACCCACTAATTGTATTTTTTAGCCGGTGGGCGTCGTGAGGACTTCATTGCCGTCTATTATAAATTTCAATAGGCACATTCACAGACCGGTGCCAAGTAGTTAGTGCGACCTATTCTCGTGGTATACTAACACTCGGCGTTCGAAAATTGTGAATACGTCTACCGCGACTGAAATAAATCACTTTAAAGATAATGAGGGCGAAAATAAAGTGGTGGAACTCACTCAACGCTTGACTGTCTGTGGCTGATACTCTCGCGCACGGGGCCTTGGCGCGCGGCCAATTCGATCACACATCATGTAGAAACGTGTTCCTAGGTACTCCCATCCGACACCGAACATCTTTTCTCCTGAAGACAAATAGTAAACATTCAGAAATGTATTTTTGTCAGCATTATTTATTAGCTGAATACCAAGATGGCAAAATATTATGTTATTTTATTGCCTTCAAAAATTATCAACGTTAACACCTAAACGTGAGTTGTAACTTTTGGCTTCGAGTCAACAATCTCATGAATTATTTACGCACGTTGAAGTCTCGCTAATAACTGTCCCTAATTACTTCATGCTTCACACATGTGTTTGAGTTGCTAACTTTATCTCGAAATACATTCGTTAGTATCTCTAAACATAGCGCATGCGAGTATGTGATACAATTTATTATTTGACTTTGTGAAACCTTTTTATTTACGATTGGGGAAACGTTCAGAGGATAAAAGAAAATGCCTTAAGACCCCAAAGTATTCGGCGCAAGTTCGTCGCCCCCTTCCGTGAGGATTTACCTACATGTATAGATTACCGAACAGCCTCAGAGACACCGGCAAAACGCAATATCGCTCTCCCCCTATAAAACACTCTAATTTAAATAAAAAAGCGGCGCCACCTTCCGTATGTCGGTCCTTTTTTATTACGAACCTTTTTTATTTTCGGGTCAGCTAGGGATCAAAGGGGCTCTCCCCTGAGAGTGGCCGCCGCTCCCGTCTCCGTCTGATTTGCGACGATTCCGCCGCGCGCCGATTTGTGAACAGGGAATAGTCCTCAAATTGGGGACTGTTTGCCTGCCTATTAAAATCACTTACCGTTCTGAGTGCTTCGTTTCGAAACGTTTTGTTTTCATCGGTGCTTCAGCTCTTGTCTAAAGCACCGATGCCGATGCAAAGATTTTCTGATTACAATTTATGTTTGATCCATTTTGACGACAGAGTATTGGGAATGAATTCTTAATTGACAAAAGCACATTCTAACATTCCACGAAGGGACGATAGTCAAACAATATTAGCTTTTATGGTCGACTGGATTACAAACGCGTAGAGGCGTGAATAGAATTTAGGGGTGACAAATAAGGCGACAGATCAGTTCCCTATTGTGTATGCGTGAGCTCGGCATCAATAAAGCGAGAAGTCTTCGCTCCGCTATCGCCGGGTAAATAATTTCTCGTTCTGATTTTACCGCGGCGCACACCCCCCAAGGGTGCCAACCTCCGCTGAGGTAATAGCTTCCAGATACAGTTCCCTCTATGTATGTTCTTCACCTATAAAAGACAGAAATGTTCGCATTGAAACAATATTCACGTAAGTTCCCCAGATCGATACGAGCACCCTGTGTCACAGATATGCGTATCGAAACTGATCTCAATCTTGTATAAATATCCATTCGTAATTGAAAAATGCTATCATCGTTGACATAAGTATCTGGAATTTAATGAACAAGTGTATTATGTATATCGTTTATTTAACATTATCTCGAGATAGGCGAGCAAACAAGTACGCTGTGTAAATAGAGCGTATCTGTTTCGCCGTCGATGGCTTTATAAACAAGCGACTCGTGAAAACATTTCTATCTAGTTTACGCCGTCTCGCGCCCTCTGATAAAAATTACGACGGGAATAACTCGGGGAGCCGCGCGGGCAGGCCGGGCGGGGAAACATGAATTTGACATTTTTTCCCAGGCACGTTCGCGGGCGGGTGATAAATATTGCATTGCAGGCCCTTGGCGTTTCTTGCGCATCGTCGCCCGACGAGTGAGCCGCATTAACTTTTCCCCTGCCGCTTACGCGTAGCTCCTTGTTTTTCAACGCGAGGAAGTGAGTTAGGGGCCATTCTGTCGTCGCTTCCAATGAAATTATGTAATCAGTTTTACGACTCATCCGTCCCGCGTGCTTTTCGTCCTTTTTTTTCTTTCCGTTTGGGATTTTGATGTTGTTATTTTCGTTATGGGTATGTTTAGTAGTTGTTATTGTATTCAATTTCAAGGTGTCACTTGCATCTACTATCTCATAACCTATATAAAAACCCTCGACATAAAAAACAACATATAAAAAGTCTAAAATAAAATGTAACTTTTGTTTACTTTTTGAGGCTTTAACTTTATTACAAGAAATGTTACCTAGTAGTAATGTAGAAGGCATTGTCCGTTGTCTATATCTTTTTTTATTAATTTTAATGCTAGCCATTTTTTATTGTTGGCATAAAAAACGCATTTATAACGTTTACAACAAAAAAAAATGTTGACTCTTCATCAAAATTTGATAAATAATTCATAGCAAAGCTTAATTTTTTTCTTTCTAATACCCATAACCCCAGATCACGTGGAATCGTATCTTTTTTAGTGAGAATAAAATATTTCAAATAATAATTACTCATTTGCACTAAACTTTGTCATAGGCACCATATATGTATACCTACCTTTAAGTAAGCATATTATCGATAATTCGACACTATTCCAGTCGTGTTAGCTTTTATTTACAGTTCTACATTTGACGTGTAAGGTATAATGTGTGATTAGAAGCAATTATGTCGAAAGTGTAGCACGTGCGGGTTCACGTGTCGGCCGCGGGCGAGGCTGCCTAATGGCGCGTGATGAACACTCCCTCCCTTGTTTCTATAAACTACCCTCTTATCCACCGACGTTTTATATCCCGATTTATGCTTACACAAGTTTACGTGATCACGACGACGCTATTATTATTCTCATAAATGATTTTTACCGAATATTAGGACCGTAAATATAAAATTTTCTGGGCCACGTAAACGTTTTATGCTCGTTTATAAAATATTGTTGTTACGGAAAGTTCTTATTATTTTTACAATTTTATTGACGTTTATGTAGTCTTAATAGCAAGGGAAAAGTTTTAAACCTACCTCCTGAAAGTTTGTATTCAATACGACTACCAACATTACAAAACTTACGATTTACTTTTTGTCATACTCGTAACATAACCCTATCAGTGAAGCTCGTAGGCGTATAGTATTAGATAATAAATCAATTACGATCATATTATTATACGTATTACACAACAACTTAATCCCCGAGGAAAGCGCTCTAAAGCAATCGCTATAATAACTCTAATGCGGCTCTAACCGCGAACTAACTGCTCTTAATTATTTAAGTGTGTTAGAGTGGAAACTTTCCTCCTCTCTCAATAGCTCCTATTAAAACGTAACTAATTGTATAGATTACACGTCCACTCATTTGTTGTAAACTATTGAGTAATTTATTTTAAAATGCCACACTGATACCTATTCATTACTGTAAACGATTTTTAATATTTTTTTTCGTTACTATGATTATGTTTTTGTCGACCTCTTTTTAACAATGATATTAAATGTCAAGTACGACCTATGCTACGACAGCGGTATTATACCTATATTGTGTTTACGTAATTAGGCAGTAATTTATGGTTTTTATAATTAAATCAGTCAATGAACTGTTTCGAAAAAGAAATACAGGTCAATGTTATGGAAATCTGGGTGCGACAGATAAAAAATGATCAGATAACCGCCAAATATTTTATACGTTACCGAACGTGTTCATAGTAAAATATTTGCGGTGGAGCGAAGGGAAATAAATATGTATGCATAAAAATGTGTGCACTCTGCGTGCGCTATCCATTTATAAATGGAGAATAATCCCGGGCGTATAGACAGCGGTAAATGTGGCGTGAAAACCCGAACGCGCCAGAGCATTTTTCTCGTAACAAAAGCTTCGGAGACGGCTCTCGCTGGCTGCTCAGACAGATTTCCTTGCGCACACAAGCACAGACATTTTTATACATAAATTTTGTGAAGATTGCTTTCTTATCTTTAACGATTAAATGGATACAGATTTTAAGATGTTCAGATGAGTTGTTTTAATATTGTCTTTTGTTTGTTTTAACTACATAGGTAGTTACAAACAAATACCTAAGATTATGTAGATATTGCTATAATTAAAATTTGTGTTAATTGTTAACACTATACAACATATAACATGACAACTAATCTTTAAGCGGTTAAAAAAATATAATTAGTTTTTCTGACAACATTCAACAATACCTGTTTTTAGAATTTACAACATCAATTTGGTTTGTTATTTCAATATTGTGTAAAAAATCGTTACCACCTCCTCAGGCGTTGACTGTTAATAGAACGAATTTGAGATGGTAAGTATTAAAAAATGATCTCACCCCTCTTTGTTGTCTCAAACGAAACTTAATCAAACTTTAATTTGGTTGATAATACAAACAGCTAAGTTCGCGGGAGATAAGTAAACGGATGGAGAAGTCGTTAGGGGGAAAGAGTTTTAATCCCGGGAGGCTATTGGTGCTATTTAATCACGTCTAAATATGCTGTGGAAAAAATCCGCATCGAAGTATCACACCACGTTATTGTCATTTATAACAGACCAGCGGGTGGCGTGGGTGACACCCCCCGTCAGGGTTATCCAACCTTCATAAAAAAATTTGTTCTGTCGAAACAATATTTCAATAAACAATAAACATATTCTGGTGTCTTTTGTTTTATCCATAAAAATATATTTGGCAAGACAATTATTCAGTATTGTTAGCCGATAAATTAAAGGGTTATTTAACTTTTTAATTGACATCCACTGAAAGGTTTTAAGATGCAAATAGAACGAAACTTGATATAGGTAGATCAATATCGCGGTACATTATAAGGCTATCTACCTTTGCCCTGGGTTAAGACTATTTATACGCTGACAGCGAAAACATTTCAATAAAATATTTGACTGAGATCGTTGTTTAGAGAAAAGGTTCCCAAAAAGCTGGCCACATCACTAAGGTACACTGGAAAGAGTTTGGATTTTAGATGCCCAACTAATCTTTACGAATCCACACAAACCTCCCACAAGTTTTCACCCCTAATTTCTTCATTGAACGAAATAATGTACAATTGGCATACCCAATGCGTAAAAACGTTCTCTACCGGCCAACCATTAGGAATTTCGATAGTTAATATTTAAAGATATATTTATAATATCCTGTATACTTTGTGTGCTATCAAAGAAGCTTAGTATCCCTGGCGAGTGGTGTGTGTGAGACGTGCAAGCCCTCGATAGCAGTTGCGGGCGCCCGCTGTAACGAGCGAACAACGCGCATGAATAACTCTCACCGAGATCCGGGGAGACATTGTTCTCGACAGTTTTGTTTATGCTCCGATAATTACTTTTATTTATTGCTTTTCAATTATACTTGCGAAGGATGTTTAATAGACACTTTACTTTTAGATAACACTGATTGTCTTCACAAAATTAAGTGAAATTTCCTTCATTCATGAACTCTACGTTGTATTACATTTTTGGCCTATTATTGTCTTGTTATGTTGCCTATTTTTGGTTTCATTCATGAAACATGCCATTTACTCATAAATAGAGTTGTTAAAGTTGAAATTGTAAGGATACGGGCAAGAACTTCCTCGTATAGTATAATTCATTATTTAAATTTGTCAAACACCGCAGACGTCTGGGTTGTATCGTGTCGAGTAAATAGATGTCGTCTTAATAATGTCATAAATTGTGCGATTTGAATAAATTAACCCATGAGCTTTACTCACCCGCTCTACCGCACTACTACCGACGTCACTTTATTAGGACTTACACCCAACCAGTTTCGAAAGGCATTTCAATTATAATTGAACAACACAGCCATTGAGCCAACATTTTTATGGTACATTTAAGACGTTTATTTGCATTAAAGACTCATAAAATAAGCAAAATACGAACAACTACAGTTTACGAACTAAATACCTATTGAAATGTATATTCGCATTTTATAAAACTGATTTTACGAATAAACAACGCAACGCGTTTGCACGAGTTGAAGACAGCTCTTTAGAACTAATTCGAATTAAAAACTCCCCTTTTGTAAAAAAGCACTCCCAGCTAAGTGGCGCTCGCCACCTTTTGACACACAATAAATCACAGCCGTGAGCGGCCAATAAAAAATATGTTCCACCCTCGGCGAAAATCCAATTAATTTTCGGCGGCTAAAAAAAAGAACGCGCTCGGCCGAGCGGAAAAAGCTCCGGCGGTCGTCGGCGCAAACGAGGAGCGTATGGCGGCGCGGCCGGCGGATAATAATAACGTTAAACGAGACGAGATACGAACAGGAAGCGCGGGAAAACGGGAAAAGTGGAAAAAGGGGAATAATGGAGAAGGAGTAATCAATTTCGCTCAGTCGCCGCCGCCGGCGAAGCTCTCATTTAAAATTTAAAATAACGCGCTGCGGAGGGGGCTCATGGAGGACTTTTTAATTTGGAAACGCTTCGTTTTAAAAATGCACGAAGCTCTGCGGTGACACATCAATTCACTCTGACTGTCAACACTTGAAACTACCTAAATAGTCGCACAATTTATTTAGCTATAGAACCTAGACTGTGCTCAAGCACTTACTGAAAAAATGTACGATATATTTTTGTGAATGTACTTAATAAAGCTGTTTTGGCTATACAGCATTAGACAAAAATTCAAAGATACTTATACTTTATTAATGCACTACTCCGCATCATCATCATCATTTCAGCCACAGGACATCCACGGCTGAACATAGGGCCTCCCCCAGTGACTACCAGATTAGCCGGTTGAAAGCAACCTGCATCCAGCGACTTCCTGCAACCTTTACCAGGTCGTCTGTCTACCTTGTGGGTGTACCGGCAAGTGGTACACACAATATGAATTTCAACTTATAAGTACTGAAACGATAGCTTCAATAAAAGCATTTCTTTAGAGCTAGCAACTGCCCTTTAGTGTCTATCGTATTTGAAGCTATCAGTTGTCTAACCTGACGTTTTGTCCTCAGCAACAAAGGCCAGACCTCCCGAGGCTGCTGCAGCAGATGCACGCAGCGCACCTCCCGGCCCATGGCGCGCCCCCCCTGCCGCTGCTAGGCCAAGGTGCTCTACCTCCAGCAGGCCTCCTCGGCCTCGGCGTGCCGCATCACCCACTGTCAGTACTGGCTAAACCACCCGACCATCATCGGTCTGACGATAAGGGAAACGGTAAGGGCACACTGATATTCTATTGTTCTTACTATATTTATTGATGGCCCGAGATCAATTAGGCTGTTGATAGTAGCGCAAGTCGGTCGGGTCAATTTTAAAACACTTATATTGTTGAATAATAGATTTCCAAGGCGGAAGGTCTAAAGTCAAGTACGGGTACCTCGTAAATACATGGATGTCGTTCAACTTCATAATATCTATGTTTATAGACGGACGTGAACGTTAAGTAATGTTACAACAGAAAAAAAAAACAAATTTATATATCTTTGATGTAAATAAAATATGACCTCGATCTGCAATATCCTGTTTATTTTGTTAGCATGAATCTGCAAAACAAATCAAAGCAAGTGAGATACAACGGTTCAATACATAGCATAAAAATGTTAAGAGCCGTCTCTTTGTATGCTCGTCTTGTTTGGTGTGTGCCACTGGAGGCTATTAGTGCCTCCGCCCCTGCGTCCCTCGCCAGCAGACGTCTCCGATCCCACTTCTGTTTCAATATTTACCAGCTTCGAGAGGCTTTTTGAACTCACTGTTTGCGTGTTTTCGGATCGCTGACGGCTACGGCGCGCTCGATATTACTTTGAGGGTATGAATAAGTCACTTCTTCAAATTGGTACCTATCTATGCGTGTATTTGGACAGAATATCAATATGTAACACACGTAGGTAAAACAAATTGATTGGTAAATAGTGTTTCTACTAAATCGTTTTTAATATTTGTCATAAATATCATCTACCTGCAATATTCATGGCAAACATCAGGAAACGGGGTTTCCACTGGAGCGCGAGTAATCCCAACGCGGCGGGGACGAACGCGCCACAAATGAAAATGTAACACAGAAATGGATTTGGAAGCCGCCCGTCGCTCCGGTTAATTACAAAAGCAAGCGGTAATCTGCGCTCCGGGATGTTCCGGCTTAGCGCCCCCCCCCCCCCCCCCCCGTTCCGCTCCCTCGACCCCTGCTCCTCCGCCTGCCACTTCCCTGGCTAATTTGTGCCATTATCGGTGTACTGATGTAAGAGTTACCGCGCAGATGGCCCCCTCCGCTCCTACCTAGCCCCTCACCTTGCCCGCGCTCAATTAATTATTCCTTGCTGGTGTGAGCGTCGCGTGTTTTAGTCAATTAGTAACGTAATTTTGCGGGTGACTTGAGCGTATGCCGCCGCGGACCGACGCGACGTGCCGCGTTTTAATGCTCGCTAAATAATACATTCAAACAAACAACGCCGTACTCGCGTGTAATTGTTACCGGTAATAATATAATGACGCCCCAGTGATTAATTGTTACGATAGCGTAATTGAAAACTTACAGCTCAGTTATGACACGATTGCATTGTCCTAACTAATGTGCGCGGAGCATCCATGCGTACGTGGACGAAATGGTCGAATAGTTGTCAATAATTGAGGCCATTGCATTTAAATTAATTGTAGCATACATGCGGTGCTAATGCAGCGTCTGGCTCTATGTGCTACATATGTACAACACGTGCATAGTAATGGGATTTGACTGGCAATTGCTCGCAAACTTGTGGCGAATCAGACGCGGCAGATAATGCCTTTGATGTTTACTATCTGCATACGTAATTCTATGTTGCTATGTGTGGAGCGTTAACTGCTGAATTTATGTCTAGGGCTTAAATTATAGTGTTCGCTAAAGTGCTTGAGTTTTCTGTATACAATCAAGAGATTCCTAAATGTAATGTTCTATCTAAAATATGCAACTTGCAACAGACAACAGAATATAAACAAATGCCCATATGAACTCTTGATTTTAACAAATTTGATTTTAAAATGTTGTATTACCTATACATATAAACAAATAAAACTCAAAGCAAGACATAAAGTTGTGATATACAATCCTGGCAAGGGTATATTATAGTGTTGAGGTAGTGGTCTGATTGATGCGTCCACCCAGTCGGATCTAATTCGGGCAGCGGCGGTGTCGGCTAAGTGCCTCGGGAGCGATCGCTAATTTGCAGCCAGTCAGCTGTGGTTACGAGCTGCCTAGTGTGTGTAGGTAATCACTACTCACACAACACATATTTTAATTAGATTCATTAGAAATTTATCACATTGTATATTTAGAAAGATTCATAAAGGTGAGGTAGATAGTCTGGGAAATAGAACTCTGATTGATGCATTATCCAGACGTGTCTAATTCCGGCAACGTCTGTCAGCTAAGTGCCGCGGGAACGGTCGCTAATTTGCAGCCAGTCAACCGTAGCTGCGAACTAGCTACCGTCATATACGAAAATATACAACTATGTAACTCTGTCACTTATTATTAGGTAGGTACGTTGTCTTTGATAAGCTTCTACTCGTTCAGCCTCTGTCTTTGCTTTATAATCCAAAATCGGGTTGACGAAAAAATGATGGATAAAAAAATATACAAAATATCCAATTACGGCAATATATCCTAATTCGTATGTGCCATGCCAACAAAAATAAAATCAGTTACCTAAATAATTTATTCGTACAAATAAAAGATGTTTTGCGAAGATCAAACCGATATCTTTAGATAATTGACATAAAGCTACTCATGTGTATCCATATTATATTAGTTCGGTAAGCCATTAGACAGGAAGTTCGGTCACAGAACAGCTATCAACCCTGCCCTGGGTGTGCGTGACGCGCCGACATCCTCTACAATATTCATCGGGCACTTTACACCCCGGTCCCTGAGATCCGGACGCTAATGCACGCGTCTATGTATAATCGATACCCATAATTATACCATTTCAGACGGTGGATGGAAGTCATCAAATTATACGTTAAGGTTGGACAGTAGTTCAACACTCAATACATTTATAGAAGTGTTTATTAAATTATGATCGCTCCTTTAAGCGCCCAACGTGTCACAGTTTCTAAATTACACGCAAAAACGTCATCATGTCGTACTTAGTAATAAAATGCAACATTTATTTAAAAATTGAAATATACAATTTTACTTTTATCCGCAGGTATCAGCTCAGCAGAGGAAAGACATGTGAGTAACGTATAACTTTTTCCAATTTCTGTCCCGGGTTGTTAAAACTGCGACGACGAATTTCGCTTTGAAAAATTCCCCAACAAGCGTCATACTGCCTTTTCCATTTGGGAATGCGAACGCGGAGGAGTGGTGCGCTCGAACACGTTGATTTCATAACACGGCCCTGGCTGAAACAAGTGGGTGGTGCAAGTGGCGCACCCCGTGGCAGGGCTGCCACCGACACACTAGTTTCTAATCACGCTTCAGCTTACGAGACAATAGGTTTTCATTGTAACTTAATTGTAATAAATATCGCTACTTATTGCCCATAAAAACTACTATAAATGAGCGATAATATTGAAATTAAAACAATATGCCTTTGTATTCACGATAAATTATCTTTAATAAAGGAAAAGAGGCAGACTTATGGTATGCTTCTTTTTAAAAGATATGTTACTTAGATTTAACTAGTTATTATGTATTATCTTTATAATATTTATTGTAGATTGTTCTCTCTGTAATTTTTTTGGTATAACGTCTCTTAACTTTAACAAACTTTATATTTTCTTTCTTTAAAAGATTGACAGACCAGACAACAGAAGAAACATCTAGAAATTATAATAGCGATTTTTAGCCATCGCAGTTATTATGGGGTCGACAAAATAATAACAGAACTCGAGTAGTATATTAATTATTTGATTAGATACTTAAGAATCACAATATTGACAAGCAATTAGCAATAAAATCAATTGAGCACAAAACAAAAATCCCTTCAAAACGAATTAGGTATATCAATAAGTGTCGACCCTTGTGTGAAGTGAGCTCGCGACCGAGTGCGTCGTTCGCGAGGTGTTGCGAATGTCGGCTATCGTGCTACAGTGGTGGGCGGCGGGAGAGGGTGGCGGCCCCGTTGTTGTGCTCGGATGAACGCAGCGGCGCACCGCACAGATGTGCCGGCGTGCACCGCGCCGCGCCGCCTCGCGGAATGCATGCGAATCGATACCCCCGCGCCTGTTTTATAACACACTCTTTGTTGCACTAACCTACTTCTGTCTGAGCCTCGGCTGCTCGTTAGACGATCGGATGAGTTACAGTTACTCTTCAGATATCTTACCAGTCTTACCTGCCTTTATGACTTCTTTCTGTTTTCACAGAATGATAGCGCTTGAAATATTTAGGAAACGTGAACTAACAAATTTCTAATATCCACAAAATTTTATGTCATCACTTCACAAACAAACAAATAAAAAACAAACTCGTTCTAGCTGCAGCTAAACATTTTAGTTACATACACTTTATGGAGAAGAATGAACGATCTCTTTAATAAACTTTACTAAATCTTTAATTCATAGCATAAATTAAAACATGAGATATGTCATAAAATATCACGTCTTGAAGTATCTCTTAAAAGTCCATCATAGCGTACTTTAGTAAAACTTAGGTGAGCTAGGCAAGTTTATAACTTGAGAAGAGCACGTGAAGAGTTTATCTTGCAGTGTGACCTCGATACGGCGCGGCAGTGTCGGCAGTCAGCTCACGGAGCCGTCGATCTGTGCAAACACGCGGCGAGCTGAGTAATGCACGGACGCGCCTTACAATTTGAACCGGGAGATGGGGGCAGGGAGAAATGCACGCCGTAATAAAGTTTACATAAACCTAGCGCGTCTTGGCTGCGGCAGCTCGAGGGGGCGTCAGGTTACACCGAGTTCGTGCCTCGCCCGTTTGTCCGGCGAATGTTTTTACTGCGAATCACGAAGGTGCTACACTGTTGCAACCAGCTCTCTGTTTATTTGCAAACATCACACGCCGTGTATTTGATTTTCCGATACATCAGCTCGCTGTTTATTTTAACAATGTAGAGAAACTCGCTGTTGCCACTAGCTGCCAACGTTTTATGGATGGCACTGAACATGACATCTAAAATAAATAAAAACACGTTGGAATACGACAGACGCTAACATTGTAGTAAAGAAAATACGTCGTTACTTGCTGCTTACTTGCTACCTAGAAAGTAAATGTAATCAATATGAGTGCCAAAACCAATGAATTTGTTTTAAGTAACTCGAATTCCCACAAATATAACAAAGTTTACAACTGCCAATTTACACCGACGCGAAATTGAGCAGCGTCCTTAAGCCTAACAGGGCGAGCCTTTCCACAATCTAATTTGGGTAACATAATAACCGCGGATTTATTTCTGCCGCCCGCTCATTCGCTCTCAAATCGCGCCTAATATTCAATTTGGGCGCCCGAACCACACAAAAACTGCTCGGAGCCGGTTCATTACGCCGCGCATCTCGCCTCTTCATCCTCCTTACCTTATCTAAGCCACTCTGAATAACACCCCCGGGCCCCTACCCCGAACGTCGCCGCGCCACCCGCTCACCACTTCAAGTGGAAAACTCGCAAGGCGAGGGCCGCTCAACCTTGTTTAGCATTCTCCTCAACCTCTTTATTTAATAGATGCCGAAAAAAACTCCGGTCAGAATAAATTTGCGTTTGTTCTCCGATACGCTTCAGTCGGCGGGTATTTAAAGGTGCGCTCCTTTAATTAAGCCGGCAGCGGCGCGTGTAAATTCTATTTGAGGAGGTGAGAAATGAGTATTTCATCGAGGCGGCCGTCGATGCGAAACTGTACAGGTTTTTATCGGTGTAGTGGCAACCCTAGCCGGCGTGTTTACGCGAAGTATAACAACAGTCGCCTGGAGCGCGCCGCGACACTCTTCACAATTTATCGCCCGAGACTTTTCTTAATTGGAAGGAATGGCCACTTGTAATTATTAAGACGGCCTAAAGTGAAACAGATTGCGCGGTAGTCGTCTTCGTGCCGTTTTGTTTTTCTCTCGAGGATTTGATACAAAAAGTTACTTGAGAGCTACCGCTTTTATTGAAAGAACTTTTTGTTTTGGGGTTACTTAACCAAGTATCTCTAGAGATCTTGATTTATTTTTGCCTTTATCTGTATTTCTTGACTTTCATTTTAGCGAGTTCCTTGACGTTTTCGATACCTACCTAATTTGGTTGTAACATTGAATCAACTATTAATCTCTCGAGATGTCTCTTGGCATTCCCCGTCTAAGTAACCAGTAGTAATTTTGCGGCAGGTTTAGAAGCCAATTCGTCTCTGTCATTCAGTTCAGTCATGCCTAACTAATGTTTAAATGTGAGGCCGGTCTTATCTATTGAAACCATCTGATAATGGATACGAAAGGGTATAAGGCAGTAGCAAATTGATATCGATCTATTGCGAATACCTTAGGCTAAAATCTGATCGCAGCTACTTTGAGATTACCATTGTTGGTTTTAGAATACAATGGGACATGTAGAAATTTATTGCATTGTATTTCACTTATGTATATGAATGAATAATTGTGACTTTCGAATCACATTCACCTCATTCAGTACTAATTAAAGATAAGCACTCCATACATACATTATTTATTATGGTTTTTATATTAACAATATAGAGTACACTAATAGTCCAGCCGTGGTTAGTCTGTAATCCATCTATTTAATTAATCTTAGCACAACACAGTGCAGTTAATGAGGCGATTATTATTAAGTCGATGCAGTGTACATAAGAGTATGTATGTACCAGCTATCTGTAAGCCGATTGATCGCTGTTCAGCGGAGTGCGACGTGTGTCAGAGCTAATGTTCCAAATACTCCGATACAGTTAATCTTCTTATGAAGCTACGACACAACACAGTTTACCTACCCTGCTGGTATATTATACATACGTCAGTGCATCCAGATTATTCCAAAGGGATCATCTGCTTCTAGCTCGCGCTGTCTCGCTTTACAATCATAGCACACGATTAATCATAACTTGGTTTAAAGAGCTACTTGTGTTAAATGAGCACATCTAGTTAGTTACTTAGTGATTGATGAATGAATTAAACAAAGAACATTGTCGAACATCTGCACGGTTTCTATGTTCTCATAAATTCAAACCTACAATATGTCAACAGACTCAAATAAAAATAGTAAAGAACTAAAGGTAATCAATCATAGTAACAGAAAAATAGACTGTATTTTTTAAATTGTCTTCAATCGCACAAAGAGTTCTCAACATCTCACGAGTTCAACAGGCAAAGGAATCACGTTCTTTGCCAAACACTTCCTTTCTTAAGTTCAATACGAAGGACTTACGTATGTCGAAGGCAGGCAAGGGTATTGCTCGTCTCTGAGCTGCGGCTTTGTTCCCGATCGGGCCGTATCGCATCGATTTATGCAAGCTTGATCGAATCGGACCCCCTCCTACCGCGCCACCCGTCACAATATCTATCTTAATGCCGTTGCACCGCTGCTGCCTCTGTTGCTTGAACAGATGCCGTTCAGAGTATTATTATTATTTTTCAATATCTGTGTTTGATTTAATAATAAAACTTTATAGGTAGTTCATTTCATTGAAATTTATTTTATTAATTTTAATATTATGCTGTTGATTCCAAAGCACCTAACCCAAGGTTAAGCCTTATCGCTAATAAAACTTTCCTTCTCACCGCGACATTCAACTTTTGATTAAGGGATTTGAGCGTTGCGTCCTCGGTCCTCGTTACTCGTGTCATACCGCTTCCTCGTTTGTATTCCTGTTATGTATTAGGCGGCAGTGCGGCGATCCGTAGTCATTGTTTCGTGTATCGTGTTCGACATTCGGGGGCTGGATGCGGTGACCCGTGTCGCACGACTGACGACCGAGAGCGCGCCCGCGCTCTCATTCAATATTCCAAATGAAATATTCAATACGTATTGCATTCGCCGATACGTATCTCAAGTGCAATATTTTATGCAATTTATAGACGCGGCTCGTAAACAAAACGAGTTCTAGATCCGTGTATCCATGTATGTATGCAGGTTATACATGTCACAAATTAGATGAGTAACCTTTCAGAATAGCATACACTTTATCGATACTTAAATTGCTATCGTTTTTGAGTGTATTCACTCAGATACCCACGATTACTGGAATGTTTTCAATTGAGTATATTTCAGATGTTTTCATTAGTAAGAATCATTTAGATACTTAAATGTTATAGTCGCATTGAAAATGATGTTCTATTCCATCTGCAAGGGGCTTGGCGTAGTGCTATGTACGGGCTATATCCACATAGATATGTTGTCGTCACTTGACCGCAACACTGACGAGTCAGCGTGATAGAGGCGGACGCGACAGTGCGGTCGGCACACACGCTCTCTGTTGTGGTCGGCCGCACGCTGCGACGTGTGTGGCCTGGCCGCCCCGCATCCACTGCTACCGACTACCTTCCTCCGAAGCCTTTATTGCACTCGCTTCATTCCCTTTTACGAGTTGCCATAACCACACCTCTAATTGCTCCAAACCTCTCCTTTACAATGCGTTATTTTGACGCTATAATTACGATTCATTTCTTGTAAATGTGAGTTATAAAAAAAACGAACCGCGTTCCTCGTCTAAAACACGCTAAAGTTGTTGTTGTATAATTGAAATCGTTGCATGTAATTAGCAGTACGAGGTGGGAGCGATAGCTCGCGGCTCGGTGCACGTCTTCATAATTTATCTCAATTAGTCGGCGCGTAATAAGCGGAAGGGCGGGTGGCGCGCCGCTCTCGCTGGTCGCTACTGTGCTTGCTTGCACTCCTCCGAGTGCGAAATGCACTCCCGTCAGTTTTGTACATTTGAAAAGTTTTCTCACGTTTTAATCATTGTAAGGCTCGTAATCACTCAAAAGCGTGAGAAAAAAATCTGCTAACAAAGTCTGCTGGATTTTCACTTCATACCGGATTATAATATTTGTAAGAATAGTGTCTGAGAGATAGATTATTTACGGTGCTCGCTTTCGGCACTGTTCGTGGACTACGGCTTATCGCGTTCAAAGGAGGTTTAGCCGATTCGCGTCGGGCTTCTATTTACTGCGATTGTGTTACCTATTTTGTTTGGTAGAGACTTCATTGCATCAAGTCATACTTTTCAAGATTTGCTTAGAGGTGTTTACAGTTTTAGATAGATATAAACTTCGAGCATTGTAATACATTGTCGTGTGCGGTTTCGTGCAATATACTAATATTGCACAATCCACTGGGATTGTCGATTGGTCTGGGTAGGTCGGCCGTTCCCGCCGTTATGTGCGAGCGCGGTGCCCTGCGGTCGCCGCGCGTGTTTGACAATGCGGCCGGCGTGCGGCGTGTTCTCTCGCCGAACACGCTGCAACACGCTCTATGCACGCCACGTCGCTCCCTCCTCGCTTACCATTTACATATGCTTCGCCTCCTCGCTGCCGTGTACGAGCATTCAAAATGTTCCATGAATAAATTTGTACTCCATTTTGATCGTTAACTTCTGTGTCGACAAACTTTCCTTCCGCATCTACAAAAACAACAAACACTAACACATAAATAAAGGGGATATAACATAACTGAATAACCATCGGTTCGCTTGAACCGATTAATCATAAAAAGTGCGCGGGTCGCAGCCCTTTTTCGAGTTTCCTCGTTACGGACTAAGACGAGAATCATTAGGAATTAAATTTCCCCTTTCATTAGTCCCTCAACCCTCGTATAATTCCGGACGCGGAGCAATAACAATATAAATCCCCCGTCGCGCCGAGCGGGGGATTACGGCTTGTCTCGACCCTAATTTAGGGCTGCCCCCGCCCCGGATTAACGAAGTGGCGGAATCCGCTAGGGTTGTCGCTGCGCATAAACTTGTTACGTGTTTAATGTTTTATTGACGGGTGGTGAGGGAGAGCTCTCGTTTAACGCGGCCTGCGACTTGTGATGTGACCCCTTTAGCGAGTCGCGGTGATCCTACGACTTGCCCATCATGCTTTCTAATTAAACAACTTGTTACGTACGGTTTTCCTCTAGAGCCTAGAGCATAAAGAGTATTTACTGGCTTTTTATTAATAAAAATTCTCGTTACTAGGAATCATAAGGAATTAGAATTTAAATTAAAATCTAAAACCCCTTTTTGAAAAGTTCTTAATTTGCGGCATACGGCTATCTTTCACACCTTTCGAATCTTGTTAGTTTTTAATGTGTTCATCGCCATAATCATGTTTTTAACATGCACGATAATATGCGCGGTGTAACACAGTAAACCGACGCTTAAATTACTTTTATGGGTCATAATTTTTAAATGTCGGACAGTGACCTTTACAAATTAATTTTTAGTGCTATTATGTCGTTGGAGTGAGTCGTTCGTTAAGGCGGAACGAATTGTTTATCCCCGGTATTAAACCGTGGCGGGAGTGCCGACGCACATATTGCAGGCGAAGGAATCCCTGCGAGGGATCTTTCCTCCGCACCCTCTTTGATTTAAGCGACGGATCACAATTAAAGGAGTCGGCTTTGTCAACACCGACAGACTAACGCGACGTTCTGACACGTTTTATTATAGCAATTATCCTTGGATCCCAATGAGAATAACCCCCTGATTCATATTTACTTAGTTCGCTCGGTTCATTATGGCCGCGAATGGTGATGAAAACATTTGTTTTTCTCGCCGCGGAAAGCTGTTGACGAAAGTTTCTCGTTATCGCGACTTTATTTCTTCAGCAGCAATTTTCCAAACGAGTTGCCTCTCAGCATGGCGACGAAACTCGATTCGGTGTAATTTATTTAAGTAATTTCACAAAAGCGAGGCCGCGTACACCGTATTAAAATTTGCCCGAAGACCGCAAAGTAGACGCTAACACAAAATTAAAGTCGTCGACACTTAAGGGCTTCGTAGTTTCGAGGGGAGTTTCCGTGAAATTACTCTCGGAATGTTGAAATGGCGGATGAATTTCGCAAGTCAACTCAATTATCGTTTTAATTAAGGCGCCACGCCACGTGACATTTGTTTGCGTGCGTGAAAGCGATCGCGCCTCCACCTCCCTCCAGACACCCCCTGCGCCCGCTCCTGTTAATTGTGCTAATTACTCCTGTAATGGAGCAAGGGGTGGGGTGAGATTGCTTATCGACGGCTTCCCCGGAATTTACTTTGTTACATCTGCCCGACCGCGACGTTAATTCGCTCTATTGGCTCGCGTACAGTAATCTCTTTATGATTGATGTGCTGGATATTAAGATTAAGTTTTGGACGGTGAACCAGATTCGATAGCAAACAGTTCAGTAATTTAATGACGATCATTCGCATTGGGCAGCTTTCCAAATGCATTCGAGAAGCGAGCTCCGAAGCGCGTTGTGCACCGAAGTTGCCGCGAAACGTGGTATAACGAAGAGCGAGTAGCGAGTGCCCCCGAAGCAGAACAGATTGCCGGCGGGGGCGGGCTGCGGGCGGCAGCACGTCAGCCGACAACGAGCACCAGGCAATTTGGTTATTTGGGGTCGGCCATAAACCGATAGCGAGCGCAGTAAACGCAATCCTCCACTCGCGACTATAAACTTTACGAGTCACGTAAAAACGCGCTCGAAACGCCGACTCGCTACCATAAATTTATGCTAATGTATTCTTTATAGGAGTTTAATGTGTATTCAGAAATTCCTCCATTATTTATGAATACGAATGAACCGGTAAAGTTAATTTTAAAGTCGCCCGCGGTTTACGCGCTTACTGACGATTATTTTTTTTGTTATATTTGTGGACCTGAGTTTCTGACGATCGCAGATACTCGTTTTCGAATGATTAGCTTTTTTTACGAGACGATCAGTTCAGGTAGTGACCGGTTAGGTTAAATTAATCACAATAAGAGCGCTCATACTCATAGGAATGCGTTTTATACACTTAACAGAATTTTACACCCCACTTTTTAAGACAATATTGACTCAAATATAAATTCGATTTAATAATGATAGATATAAATAATGTTATTAGAAAGTTTTGCAAAAGTCGAAAACATCGCGTGTAAATCATAAAACTTTTCAAAACTATTATACCAGGGCCCTAACCATGAACTTTTTCACGACCGAGATTGTTTGGTAGCACTTTGATATGAGCACAAAATTTTGGTCACGTGATTTGGTACCATGAACTACCTAAAACGATCTTGTTTAGTGTTGTGAAAGAACGAGTGAACTGTAAAAAATTGTCTATGCGTTGAAATAATGTCAAAAAATGATGCACGCGGTCCGAATTAGATAAATTAAATGAACGAAATATTATTGAACACAATAAATACCTGTGTTTGCTTGCTAATTACTTGAAAATATAAAAAAAATGTATTTTGCTTGTACTAGGAGTTATTTTTGTAGAAATGTTACCTATTTTTAGCGTAAATATCAGCCTTTCTTAATGAGCTATGACTGAGCTCTTGATTTTTAAAAATCATTTCGGACCAAGAGTCATACGTCATGAATGATCAAATTCAAACTTAGTGGTTCTATTCTCTTTGGATAAAATTAGAAAAAAGTTAATGTCAGTATTTGATGTAAACACGTATTTACAATTTATTTTACAATATTTTTTTTCTAGACTCGAAAGCACATTTCAAGAATGTGTTTTGTTAATTTATGATTTTACTTTATTTATAGGTAACACTTATAATAGTTCAATTGTACGATGTTTGCATGGACAACATAACACAATAAATTATCATTTTTATGGGTTTCTTGATTCATTTCGAGAAACTCTAAATTACCTTAAGTACCTTATATATACCAGAGGGGAAAAAAGCTAACAGCGTCTGGATAAGGTACCCCTGGTACCGGAGCAGAAGAAAGCTAGCAGTTTCATGATTAGGCATCCAAGATACTAAGTCGTTGAAATCAGAATTCGATGAAGACAGAGCCTCACGAGTGTTTATTATCCGTGTTTCTAAAAATATTGTGAAAGCCAATCGTTAAGAATAAATAGTGTTAATAAATGTATACCCATAAAATTATTTTAATAATACAAACTGGTACACAAGGTACTCGGAAATTATACTAATCCACAGCTACTCACTTTGTCTTTTAGTACTTCACTTGCTATTGAAAAAAAAGGTGGCATTTACTAAACTAGGTATTCAATGAATTATCCGCAACGGCCACATCTTAGAGGCATAGGAAGCGGGGTGCTTCATCTTACGCAGCAAAGCTGCTCGAGCGATTGCTGCTTCGAATGTAGGTACTTGTTTTTCTTGACTTCACCACTCTCCAGTTAGCAAGCATGCTCCACTATCTCAGCAACCAGGAGCAGAGCGATACGTCCGTCACAATTTTGTTTCCCGAACCATGCGGATCTCGCCGGTAAAGGAATAGTAAACTAAACTAAGTATAGTAAACTAGTTTGGCGCGTTGCATGTTCGATTGTAGGGGGCCCTCTACCATCTCCTCAACATCACACTATTACATAACTGGCCACCGGACGATAGTCGGTGTGATGAGCCCAGCAGGTTCACGCCGATGGGAGCCCATTTGTATGGCGTAGATTTTTATGGGAAGTCCGGCCAGCCAGTCTATACATACTGTCTATCTATTCAGCCTTTTGCAGTCCACTGCTGGACACAAGCCTCCCCCAAAGAGCATGATCATCCGCATTTTTCATTCATGCACTGCCAACCATCATCCTAAGGTTGGTCCATATGGGGCTGGGGGGCGTCCTACACTACGGATATCTCTCATTTATATATAAATAGTTCAAAGTATGTATACTACCTCATAACGATACTATTTTTAGGGTTCTAAAAAATCTAAGAACCAGCCTAGTGCACGTCGTGCTACGCGCAGTATAGGGTTTTATAGTTGCCCGTGGTAGTTCCCACGATATATTGCAGCAATTATTTAATTAAGTCTTCATTTAAGTCACTTTAAAAGTTTCCCTTTAAAAATTTTTCGCACGACGACAAAATTAAACGATTATTACTCGTAAAACTAACAGGTTACAGGTACAGGTAAAATTAACCGTTATAATTTTCCTTAAAAATTCATGGAAAGCACAATAACCATGATTTTTTCCAGAATTTTAAAACCAATAGTTTTATTTACGCCCTACCCGAACAAAAATTGGCATTTTAAAGTTTAATATTTGGCAAACGGAACTCTAAATCGAAAAGTAGTATTAGCAACCCCTAAATTATTTTAAGGGACCTATTCAACGATGGGTTAGACGATAAAAAAAATTACCCCCACGTTACACGTATAATAAATAAGTATTGGACAATATCACATACAATGCTCTGACCCTCTAGCACGAGCAACAAAACACGATACGAGATGATAGGATATATAGCGATTTATTGCCTCTTTTCTTTCAAAATATAAATATATATATATATATATGGATAACATAGCCTCCAACTTGATCTTTTATTGAAACAGTGAGCATGTCCTTGCCGGCGACGTCACGGTTATGCTCGCTTTTTCGATAAAAGTTCATATTTTGACAAAAGATATGCGATATATTGCTATATCATATCATGTTTTGTTGCTTATGCTAGAGGGACAGATCCTAAGGTAAGTAGATTAAGCACTTGTGTTATAGAAATCAGAAACAACGACGGTACCACAACACCCAGACCCGAGACAGTATAAAAAGTTCTTTTTCTACATTGACCCGACCGGGAATCGAACTTGGAACCTCAGAGATGGCGGCGACATATCTTTTCGGGCGTGCTCGCCTCTCGGCTACGGAGTTCATCTAGTATCGGAGCTACCCTAAAACTATATGCTAAAATTTTATGCTATCATTTTGTCAGCGTGATTGATTTACAAATCTTCACAATATTACAGCTCTCTAGAGTCAACAGCAAAATCTCGGACGGACAGACAGACACACAGACGGACATGACGAAACTATAAGGGTTTCTTGTCAGGACTACGGAACCCTAAAAGCCGGAATAAAATAAGTATTTAAGGGGGCTTCCATATAACAAACTCGATTTAATTTCCCATTTTATAGATAATGGTGCTCGAAGGGTTCCCTTCGTGCGCGAGTCCGACTCGCACTTGACCGTTTTATAAATCAAAATCAAATCAAATCAAATATTTATTTGTAAGAATACAGTTTTACCCTAGGTCTTATTATATTTTAGTAAGTCATTAGTATTCTGCCTGCAAGCAGACGCGCAAATATTAAATTAATATTGTTAGTAAGTAATTTTGTCATTGATTTTTAATAATTAGTCATAAAGTGAACTATTTACTAAAACCTACTCACTTAACCAGGACCAAGGTGCTAACTAACGTACGGTGAGTGGGTATAGAACAGTGGGTTAATCTTAGTCCCGGACCAGCAAATGCACTCTGAATAAGACGTGTTTAATATACAGGGTGTTAGGTAAATAGTATATCAAGCTGAAACTAGCCCATGTTAACATAACAATATGCATTAAATTCAATCGTGAAGACAGAAAAGACCATGCGAAAATCGACCCCACCCACCAGCAGACTTCAAATGTATCTCAGTTAGTAGATCTCGACTGCTGGTGATTTTATACTATGACGGCATCTCTCGTAGGAATGAGGTTTTCATGAAAAAAAAAAACTTTGTAAATATGTTTTTTTTTTCATTGATTTTCCGTATTTTTTTATAATATAGTGCAGTTAATTCTTGTAAAGAACGTACTTAAGCATACTGTGGCAAACCATACTCCGTTGTTACGTTAAAGGCTGCGACCAGACTACATAATATGGTCCAGATCTGGCGAATGCGCCGCGAACACGAAGCTCGCGCGCGGCGCTCGGCGCGCGTACTTTTGTCCCTCTAGCTAGTGTATGCTAGTTTAGGCCTATACTATATACTCAAACCTAAATGTTGTCATTTATTGAAGGTTAAAACAGGGTTTCATTGTTTTGGTTTTCGTATACCTACAAGAAAACGTTTACGTTTAATATAGGGTGTCCCAGAACTCAACGTTAAGCCGAAACGGGTTGACAGGATTGATTGTAACCATCATGAGAAAAATCAGAAAAAATCTTTCCAATGCAGTTTGAAAATTATGGGCATTTAAGAAAAACCTAGAAATTTGGTTAAACTGTAACCATTTTTCGGTTACTGTGGTTAATTTTTATTATTTTTGTTCATTTAAACTTTGGAACCGTAACCCTAAATAACATTTCTAGAATCACAGTCAAAAATAATGTCACAATTGCACCAAGTTTCCGAGAATTAAGACTATTTGTTAAACTATGAATTAATTTTTTTTTAAATTTGTCGACTTTGGAAGGCCCTCCTTTAACCTGTATGCTCAAACATTTGTGCGCGACCCGAGGCTATTGCTTAAAAAAAATGTACTAGAGTGCCTTGACTCCTCCTCTCAAAAATATAAACCTGAAGTAACCCGATTTTTGCTAACCCATATTACCCAGTTATAATGTTTTTAGGGTTCCGTACCCAAAGGGTAAAACAGGACCCTATTACTAAGGCTCCGCTGTCCGTCTGTCTGTCTCTCCGTCTGTCACCAGGCTGTATCTCATGAACCGTGATAGCTAGAGACTTGAAATTTTCACAGATGATGTATTTCTGTTGCTGCTATAACAAAAAATACTAAAAAACAGGATACCATAAATATTTAAAAGGACTCCCATACAACAAACGTGGTTTTTTGGCATTTTTATAGAAAATGGTACGGAACCCTTCGTGCGCGAGTCCGACTCGCACTTGGCCGGTTTTTTATTCGCCCAAGCTCTTGGTAGGTTCTTAATTTTATGAATTCAAAATGATGAGATAGAAGGATAGTGGACATGTTTGCCATGAGTGAGTAAGACAGATAGTGAAGCCACTATTACCAAAGTCAACAAAAGTAAGTAAAATTAATAAAATAATGAAATATCTTGACCTAGTTTAGTTTAGGTTTATTGGAATAAAAGTCATATAGGGATTATTGTAATAGGATATGTTATTTCCCATATGAGTATGAGAGTATAAGATTGGACTCCTTTTTCCGCACTTAAACTCAAAGTCGGTCTTTTATACGTGGGGGATGTGATGGTTACGGTTGCAACCAGCCTAGCTCCGCCCAGAAGCGCAGAAGTTTCCTGGGTTTTTCACAGACTTCGCGGAGCGACCTTCGGTTTTAAAGGATTTCATTGCTATGTGATGCTACTGCCTCGCATTCCAAGACTACGTGGGCGGCGGTTTCATCTGTAGTTAGACAAGCCCTGCAGAGAGGGCTGTCTGTGTTGCCTATGGTGTAAATATGTATGTTTAGGAGACAGTGACCGGTCACTTTTATCTATCAAGGTTGAGTATACGCCGAGTCAATTTGGGTGTGACCCCTGAGAGGGTCAGTTTCGATTGTCTGCATGCTGTACTCAGAGTCCATCGTTCGTTATGTTGGGATAAAGCACTGTGTCTAATCCAGGCGCGCAGTTGGGAATATGGTAAGGGCAGGATCGAGGGTGGCCCCTCTATGACCATGTCCGAGCCCCTTCTCGCCAGTACATTTGCGGCATCGTTGCCTAAGGAATTACTATGCCCTTTTATCCACGGCAGTGTTACCTTGTTGACCCTTCCAATCTTTTATATTTGAATGAATTTGTTCATAGAAAATTATTTACAAAATGTCAAGCGATTGCCTGTGGATCCGTACTCTTCGGTTTGTAACAAAACACGTACCCGGTTACCTTAAACCCAAAATAAAAAATCGGTATTATATATATAAGTAAAATAAAGTTAATAATCAATAAGGTCCTAAGATAATAAAAGATATTAATTTACTTCCTCTTAGGGGATAGGGGATAAAGCCTGTCCCAGACAGACGCGGCCTGAGGTGGCGGCCGCGGCTGCGGCCTGTTGTGTAGTATGAAGGTCTTATTTACTATTCAAATCCACGTAGCCGCGGCCGCAAGCTCCGCCCAACAAAAGAAGAATTTTGTCTTCTAAATGACTTAGTTTAGACGTCCATCCGCGATGACGAGTAGGCAAGAAATGGCGGTCTCAGCCGCGGCCTGGAGAGTCATTTCTTTATATCTTACTATGCGAGTGTGTTTTATAATGAAATACCGAACGACCAACGTACCTATATTTTAAACTGGCCGCTGCGGCTAGTTGTAAAAAATTGCAACTGGCCGCAACCCGCGCGAGCGCACATACCGGCGGCTGAGCAGAAGCGGGCGAAGCTTGCGGCCGCGGCTAGCCGCGCTCCGGCCGCGCAAGTCGCGTGGATTTGAATAGTACTGAGACTTTCATACTACACAACAGGCCGCGTCTGTCTGGGACAGGCTTAATTCTCCTGCTTACACACAGCAACTTTTTCGACAGAAGATAATTTAAACCTTAAAAAAAACTTACATTGTTATACGAAACTGCCGACCAGATTACATCAGTTTGTACAATGTAAAGTTTAAAAATATAATATAGGTAGGAATGCTAAGGGATGTTATGTCTCAATGATGAGTAAATGCTGAATGCATGGAAGAGAAAACAAACTAGAAACTAGTGAAAAAAGACTTGGAACATGGCACGCGAACGGTGATGATGGTGATTGGTGATGCCAGGAAGGTCATGGTTTATCTATGCACAGAATTTCATCGAGAGCGGATAGGTATATCATTTCAGTACTTGACTTTGTTTAAACAACTTCTTTATGTCTTGTACCAAATAAATTATTTTCTATTAGAAATAAAATAGAATTTATACAGTTTTAAGACAAACATCCAAACGTTATGGATTTAAGATTTTTTTGCCTACCTTGCAATGATAACTTTACATGTAACTTGTTAGTTGGACTATTGAAGCGTTTCTTTTTTGCTCACGCTGTTCTTCCCCTGAATCGCATAAAATATACATTAAATAATCACTCTCTCTAGAGAAATTAAACACACGATAGGTACTACTCGTAAAATGCGTACCTATCTGATTTTGCATAGTGAAATGTACCTTGTATTCATGGTATACCGAGGAGTAATCACTACGTATTACTACTAAGTTGTATGGTTTCCAAAAAGCCGGTAATTTAATAAATTTATGTAACGGTTATTGATTTCGATTCAAAATTTTGGTAATGTCATAATTTGAAAGCTGTCACAAATATAGATTAGAAGTTGACTTTTTAGTCTATTCCGAAACAAGGTCTCAACGTTGGTCAAAGTTTATAGCTCAATTAGCTCATTGATCGGATTCAATTTTGCGCCATACAAAAATTTCTAGCACTTGGCATACAATCTCAGTTTTTAAAACCATAAAACCTTAACATAAATTGCATTACCTCTCGCCTAAAATTTTTCATTTTAGAGTATATTTCGCTATTCGTTTTTTATTTAATTTTGTTTTCGGACAGCTGCTCCGTGTTTTTCATGGATATGACATTAGGCATAGACTAGGCAGATACAACAATAGAAAGAGACAAAGTTATCTGTTGACAGTAGTTTTGGATATTGCGTGCCTTTTCTTCTGACGACCAAGATATAGACAAGTCGTTCATTCTTTCACATCACTAAACAAACACATTTAAAGCAGTTCATGGTACGAATAAAAAAAAAGAAAAATCAAAATTGCTAAATATCATAATTGCTTTTACGATTTCCGGAAAGTCAAGCGAAGTATCATAATGTTTTATGCAAATATATACATATAATTAATCCTATTTTTGTATCTTGCTACTATTTTTACAGCATTCATTTAGAAATTAAGAAAACAATAAAAAATAAATTTTCCATACAAATTATTTTGACATATGAAATCAATTTCTAGCTGTCATTAGTGTCATAATAAACGTCATTTGTACTGAAATGAGTGAATGATAGGCAAAATTGTTTGTTGTCAAAATCCAATAAATGTGATTGTTTTTACGACTTCATGGTAGGAAATTGACAGATTTTGACAGATTTGTGATTGTTTTAACAGTTCATGGTTAGGGGGCTGAAATATAGTCCGGACTCAATCCGAACATTTCCGAGCGGCGGGCGGTCTATTTATCTATTTCCCCCGCTTCCGCCCCCGAGCGTCCGGTTAACCGCCCCCCTTCCGGTTAACCGGGCGGCGGCACGGCGCGCGCGGCTAAACGGCTCGTCGCGTGACCGCAGACAATAAGCCCGGGCGGCGTTAACAGCGCGCCTGTGTGTTGCCACTTTATATGTTACGTCAGACCCCGCTCCGCCCCGCGCCGGCGACACATGTGTGTGCGACCCGCGACTTCAGCCGCACCGAACGGTAGCCGATAAGTCGTGTTGTTGAAGCTTGTAGTCGACTCGTACTTGTTTAGCGACTGCCGCCCGCGCCCGACCCTTCCCCGACTCAATTGCCTTTTTCTTGAGGTCGACCCGCGTAATGGGATAAAGTAAAGATTAGCTCTGTTCGCTTTTCTGTTGAAAATGGAAAAGGTTGCGAAGACTACTCAATATAGTGTTTCTGTTTGAGGAGATATAAGTATTTGCTTTGATCCTCTTACTTTTATGCCTATTAGTCTAAGATCCAATTGCGATTTCTACGCATACATATTTGTTTATACCTTATAAGGTGTTTCAAAAATATCTGCCGCCGCTGCAATGCATGAAAGTATTACTTATATATTTATAGATTAAGATAGTAAAAAAATACATGACCAGGATGTAATTTTTTTATTGAAAAAACAAAAACAAACTTAAAATTACCTTTATTTTTGTTTAAAAGTTTAAAACCATCTACGCCTGTACAGACAAATCATATTTTTCTAACAATAATGTTATTATCACAGATGATCAAGAAAGTTTGTTCCTACTACCTAAATTATAGCATCATTTATTTATTACTGTATACATTTCAAGTAATAAAACGGTAAAATTAATAACCAACCACATATCACACATAAAATTGGATACGGAAGGTAATGCACAAAATCATAAAAATAATTCTAATACACATTATAACTAACCTAGCAATATCGGCAGCAGACCACAAATTTAATCTATGAAATTAACGATTAACCGCAAACACTCTACCCCGGGCGAATGGTTCGTAATATGGGCATCATAAAATCCATCCAATCGAATCCGACACGTCGCATTACCGCGAGCGCCGTGGGTCTCTCGAAATAGCACTTGAAATTCGATATCCAACTCTGTGGAGATCGTAAAATTAGGTCCTCGAACACACGGTAGACCCCCGCTGTACTCGTATTACTTTACCGCGTCTCTACATTTCTACAACATAACTGCTGCGCTAGTCGCCACGCTCTGGCTTACACATAGTCGTTATCACCAACGCGATATTTATGTTCCCTTCCACACCAATAATAAAACTTTATTGCTTACATCTCGCATATCAAATATCTAATAACCCCGCCGCATAAGCTACGTCTAGTTTGATATCACAATTCACGTCTCAATTTCAACATATACGAGTAATTTCTCGGTCGTAAATCCTTGTATCTCTACAAGAATATAGCGTGTTCCTAATGATTCATCTGGATCTGTCGTGGTGTTGGCGAAATCTCTGGTGGCAATAATAGTAATAGATCGTGAAGACGTGAAGTGTTATTGTCTCGAGGCTGGAGCCGGCAGTAAGTCACAGCGGGCGGCGACAGGTCGGCGGAGAGAGCAAATTAACAGGCGCTCGCCACTCGCCGCTGAATTAGTGCCTCGTAAAATTAGGCCCCGTTACACTCCTCCGGGCACGCGTCCTGGCCCTGGCCCGCCCGGTCCGACGTCGGATTACGCCGAGCCGTTTCTCATTCAACTCCATTTACATCGGATTTACTGGAGTATTGAACTCTGCGCGCCGTCTATGTACACTACAGAATGGGTTTCACAACCAACGGAACACACACAATACAGCTGTTTTTGCACAGATTTATTTATTTGCCTAAAAAGTGCAGTGACCGTAGCGCCTACCACAGCGGGATAAATTCCTACAACCAATTGTTCAGTAAGCGAAAGGCCTTTTCGCTTGAATTGCCGTAATGTTTGCACACTTGAAATAGCGTCTGCCTAACAAATTCGCCGTGATCACTCAAGCGATTATTGATAATTCAAATGGTCGATACCTACCTACCTACCTACCTACCTGTATTGAAACATCAACACTAACTGAATCAGTGAGCGCGGTGGCCGTTCGTCACGTATATGATTATTTCATTAGTCCGTATTTGCGCGCTCATCCAAATGTTGCGGCCGCCCCCCTCCCCACGGGGGGGCGATGACCACTCCCGGAGCTAATCATGCGGTCAGTTTGTTCTGCCTCAGCGTGTTTTGATATTGATATTGACTGTAGCACTCGCCTCGCTGCGCGCCGATTTATTTGCGAACAATGATCGATTGATTGCTATAGGTACGTAAGCTGCCCGTAAACGTTTTGATTATGTTTACTTACTCGTATTTGCTCAACTAACAAGACCCAATGCCCGCCAGTATTAAATGGACCGTTTTTTTATTATGGACATTGTTTTTTGTTACAGAGAAATTCAATATCACCCGGTGAAAGGGAAAAGTATAGAACGCGAAGTCCAGCCGAACCTGACCATAAGAAGCTAAAGAAAGAAGAAAAAGACATGGGCCATGTGAGTAAAAACTTTTATATTTAGGAAATCAGAAAATTCATTTGCCAGAATACATACATGGTAAAGGTCTTAATGTTAAACATAAAGTAAATGTATTCAGCCTGCATGCAGACGTGCAAATTTTAGGGTTACTTGTATGTTTAAAAATAACAGCAGCAACACGCCTTAATCTTGCTCCTACAATTTGTAATACAAGGAACCTTACTTAGGTTCACCGAGAAAGTACTCGATGTGTCGTATGGCACAATTGTTTCATATACGCTTGTTCTTATCGTGTGTTGGTATGCTAGGATTATAAAACTTCAGAATCAAGTTTTTTATGACCAGACAGCAAAGAGGTATCAGTTTAGGAAACGTGTACACACATAGTCACATCGTCTTCAAGACTTAAGTCACCGGTCATTCGCGTTAATGTCAGAATCGTGATATTGGATTAATAATGATGATGATAAATTTTCAGGAGTTGGTAGTAGACGACGCGAGCGAAGAGCCAACGTCACCACACAACGGGGCGCCCTCACCACGAGAAAATGGACTCGACAAATTACAGCCTAAAAAGGAACACCCTCCTCATAGCCCAAGGTATCCATTTTTTTATTTATTTTCTAATAAGGTTCAGGTTAATCTAGTTCTCTACTCTATCATCATTTAAAAATCTAAAATCTCTATAATCTAAAACTTTCCACTGCACTTGCTATAATCTTTTCTGTCATAACTAAAAACAAATACGCACCATGTAAAAATGTTACTACACAACGGATAATCTGCTTTATTTATGTTTAATTTAAATGTATGTAATAGAATTACACGACGACTATAAAGTAGCACAAGCAATGACACTAAATATAGAAGCCATTTTTACGCTTCACAGCGTTTCTATCGCCTCTGTGTCCAGCACCTAATAATCCAACCATCCGTTTATCAGAAGCCTCGCAGGTGACATGTTAGTTGGAAGGTCGCCGTACGACACGAGTTGAAAGTTAATCCTCCCAACACTAAATCAATTACCGAATACGAACCGTCGGGGGCTCAGTACTAGTCCTGTTAGCAGCAATAAGATTAGACACGCCTTCGTGGATAACTGCTAATAATCTTCGTGCAAAACTTCAACAAATTGAGCGCCTAACCTTTCGCATTAACGCACCCACCTATAGTTGCTATAGTATACACAGACAGACTAGACTACTGGCAATTATGTGCGTAATCACACTAAATGATACACTGCAACGTTGTTGATAATGACACTCATGTAATTATCGATATTTAACCAACATTATGCTGTTATTATGCGTTGCAAACATACAATGATAAGTTCCATTTACCGCAAGGTATCCTTAAGAAGTTTGCTTTTACCAAGGTTTAATTTCCCTGATTAAATAGTAACGAAAATCAATCAATCAAGTAAACTTTTTTTTTTGCGATTTTTACTATAGTTAGACTTTCTCGCGGAAGGTTAGGGTAAACATTTTTAATTCGGGTACGAGATGCGGCTAGGCCGGCTAGGGTAGGTATACAATTCCTGGTTTCCTTCTCGCCGGTATAGATTTTGAGTTGAATCTAAAACCTGAAACCTAAATTGCAGGTCGGGAACCTCGAGTAACGCTTCAACGCCGTCAGCGAAGAAGCTGGACGAGAAGCCGAGCACGCCTATCTCTAAGCCGGTGACGCCGACGTCGGGCGCGAGCGGCGCGGGCGCGGCCGGCGCGCCGCTGAAGGCCGCCGTGAAGCCGCCCGCGCTGCAGTACCCGTACCTCGGCAACGGCGCGCACGACGCCTACGGGCTGGCCGGCTACCCCGCGCGCGCCGCGCTCGCCTACGAGCCGCTGCGCCCGCCGCTCGGACCCGCCGCGTTAGCGCCCATTCCCGGAGGCAAACCGTTAGTTTCCTTTAAATATGCATGATTTAAGTAGTAACGTGTCCTTTGCTTACCAACCGAAATGTCACCTGAAAGATTTTCTTTACTATAATTCTATAAAACAAAAATACATCATTAATTAACCTACTTTACTAACTATAGAAGTTAATTTAATTCACGGTAGAATATATTCTCCTTCTGTAAAACAACCATGGTCTATTTTCTTTTCTGGAATTAGATGTAACAATGTTTCCAGTGGTTCCAATAGCGAACGAGGCATGATTTCTGAATCTAATGCTTAAACCTCTGGCAGGACGCAACGCAATTTCAAATTTAAAAAGCTTTAACGAAAATTTAATCGTAATGTTTGATTGCAGAGCATACTCATTCCACGTGTCCGCGGAGGGCCAGATGCAGCCGGTGCCGTTCCCGCCGGACGCGCTCATGGGCCCCGGCATCCCGCGCCACGCACGGCAGGTGTCAGCGCTAGCGCACGGCGAGGTATGAATACTTTGATTTAACTTATTAACGGTTACATCCAACAATCACACCAAAAAATACCTAACCTTAGGGTTATTTTAGAGTTTAGAGACTAAGCAAAGCTATTACTACGGTGACGAGATAACGGATAAACCTACCTATGTACTAAAAAATGGTAAATAGTTCTAGCCTTTGCCCGCGGCTCAATACGTGTAAAAATTTCTGGCACTTGTCATCGTAACAAGATTAAATACATACCAGATTTTATGTATAATTTTAAGCATAAAAACACAATAAGATTAATTAAAATTGGTTTTGTATTTATTATGTTATGCTCGAAGAAACTAACAGTCAGGGCTGCCTAAACACCATATTAGACATCATAAATGACAAACATACTCGCACATATCCGCGACAGTAAAAGATCTTTCGGAACATCAATACACCAACGTCCATCAGTTGGACATCAGTGGAAGTGAGCGCTCAAGAAATATTTACAAATGTAAATTCTCTGTGAAGATATGTACTCAACAACATGTTTACTTCCCAAGGTGGTGTGCGCGGTCACGGTGTCGTCGCCCACTAAGTACGTGTACACCGGAGGCAAGGGCTGCGTCAAGGTGTGGGACATCTCCCAGCCCAGCAAGGCGCCCGTCAGCCAGCTCGACTGCTTGGTGAGTGGGTAACTGTCGGCGACTCAGTTTATTGGACCCATTTGTACTCCGATACTAGTCACATTTTACTAATTATAAAACCCCCAAACACAAACTATTATAAAAGCTTAGTCATCTGTATTTTAGCCTAAAGTGATTTTAATAACTATTGAATCAATTGTGATTATATTTGTTATAATATCAATAGAAATAAAACGATATTATGATGTCATCTACATTAAGTTTAAACTATTTTGTCACTTTAGAATCAGCCTTTTATAAACTGATGAAGATGATGTTAAAGTTTTGTCTCCTTCTTTAGCTGGCCTTTAGGGTATAATTTTGGGGAATACTTAACGAAACCAGCAACTACTGCTGTCCTTAGCTCGAGCAAGAAAGTCTTGCAGAATATACAAACCTTTTTTTTTTAGATTTTTTTCAAGTATTAAAAATCTTAGATAAACCTAGCATGGTAATTGCTAAAAACAAAAAAAAACAAAAAATAAATAAATATACAAACCCGTTCCGTAGCTGTACTGTAATGTAAAAAGTATAATATGCAACCTAATGAGAGTAATATTGATGCAATTCCAGCAACGCGACAACTACATAAGGTCGGTGAAGTTGCTGCCAGATGGGCGCACGCTGATCGTAGGTGGCGAGGCGTCAAACCTGTCCATCTGGGACTTGGCGTCCCCCACGCCGCGCATCAAGGCCGAACTCACCTCCTCCGCGCCCGCCTGCTACGCGCTCGCCATCAGCCCCGACTCCAAGGTAACTGGCCCCAGTACTACAGCGCCCTGTCCCGCGGGACCTGGCTCCCCCACGCCGCGCATCAAGGCCGAACTCACCTCCTCCGCGCCCGCCTGCTACGCGCTCGCCATCAGCCCCGACTCCAAGGTAACTGACCCCAGTACTACAGCGCCCTGTCCCGCGGGACCTGGCTCCCCCACGCCGCGCATCAAGGCCGAACTCACCTCCTCCGCGCCCGCCTGCTACGCGCTCGCCATCAGCCCCGACTCCAAGGTAACTGGCCCCAGTACTACAGCGCCCTGTCCCGCGGGACCTGGCTCCCCCACGCCGCGCATCAAGGCCGAACTCACCTCCTCCGCGCCCGCCTGCTACGCGCTCGCCATCAGCCCCGACTCCAAGGTAACTGACCCCAGTACTACAGCGCCCTGTCCCGCGGGACCTGGCTCCCCCACGCCGCGCATCAAGGCCGAACTCACCTCCTCCGCGCCCGCCTGCTACGCGCTCGCCATCAGCCCCGACTCCAAGGTAACTGACCCCAGTACTACAGCGCCCTGTCCCGCGGGACCTGGCTCCCCCACGCCGCGCATCAAGGCCGAGCAAATTTTAATACTAACGGAGAGGAAGGAACAGATATTGTTCAGACGATTATTATTTAATTCTTAAGCATCATTCCCCTTTACACTGTTAAGGTATTCAAGGTAAATTAACATGTAACTTCCTACGACCTCCTTCAAAATAAAACAAAGCCTATGAAATAAGGGGAATGAAACCTTGCGTAATTGCGAAGTGAATTCGTCTAAACTTGTCTATCGAGGAAAACTTTTAGAGGCACTAAGCAAGTACCTTATATCGTCTGATCTTATTACTAATGAAGCAATTGTATTTTTTGCACCGTTTTTTGTCTAGAACTCCTTGCTGATCTCACATTCGCTTTCAGGTTTGCTTCAGCTGCTGTTCGGACGGGAACATCGCGGTGTGGGACCTGCACAACCAGACTCTAGTGCGGCAGTTCCAGGGGCACACGGACGGCGCGTCCTGCATCGACATCTCCGCCGACGGCACCAAACTCTGGACCGGCGGCCTCGACAACACTGTGCGGTAAGTTTACGACACATTTATTATGAAAAAATATCATTTAATTGGTTACACAAAATTTTCCGCCATTTTAATCTATGTTAATGGGCGAGAGTTATAGAGCCTGCTATTTCATAATGAATGTAAGTGTAAGAAGTAATATCACATACTAGTTTCGGGATAAGATGATCTGTATTACTGCTCTATATGGTATGAGTTGATGGCATTTATCAACCAAACAAATTTCTTCAGACAAAAGTAGGTACGGTAAAAGCCCGCCTAAACTCTTTCCTCTGCATTACAACAGAGGAGTCTTTAAAAGCCGTTTGAGAAGTGTGCAAGTCTCATAAAACATTTATCGACCAGACTATGTCATGTGGACAAAAGTACATTGAAAGATCAAATTTTGCTTGCCATTAGGCAGGGTACAGTACATAAAAAGGGATATCAAATTTAAAAAGTGTATTAGCCTTATAAACTTTAAATAGTATGCAAATATTTAGATTCTCTCGCTTGACTGAAGTACTTTCCCTGCATTACTAGCCGATTGGATGGAGTGTTTATTTGCCGATTGTACAGTGTACAAGTCTCGTAAAAGGTCGGCAACGTATCGGCACCAGCTATACTTGATAGGCGAAGATATAACATTCCAACAGAATATAGTCTGCTTATAAGCCGTCTTTGTCTTTGCAATAGCATTAAAATTTTAAACAATTTACATCCTCGACAGTTTTTTTTTCTGTTTCAAATTAGTTATTCATTTGTCTTATCACATAATATTTTTATCACAGATCATGGGACTTGAGAGAAGGCAGACAACTACAACAACACGACTTCAGTTCTCAGATATTCTCATTGGGCTACTGTCCAACAGGTAAGAATACCCACGCAAACTCAGTTTCTTGTAAAAACATTAAACAGACACTCCCACACGTAAAGAGGTTATTATTATGTAAACAAGCTTGCATAATTTTTATGTCTAACAAAGTTCAAAGGTTTAGTGTACAGTAATAATATGCTAAGTATTTTGTAGCAGCCATTTTCGCTTGTTACTGAATAATGTTTACATAAAATAAAATTTACATGTAAAAAAAAATGTTGATTTTTCTACACGCAAATAAACGATATGTTAGAAATTTAAGGAAGTCGGATGTTATGAATTTGAGGAATTCCTATTTAATACAGTTAGTGTTGGAATAATGATGCATAACAGATAACAGTATTTTTGTACGAGATAATCGGTAAAACCGCTGAGGGTCTGACCGCCGTGGATATCCGCTTGCGTGGGATCCGGATCCGTGGACTTTGCTTTACATGTAACGTTATGTATGACATACCACTTTTCCGTCAACATGAGTAAAACATTCCCCTACACAGTCAAAAAGTGTACGTAAGTCTCTAAAATGATTCAATGGAAAGAAACTATGTAGGTACTGAACTTGTATGTTTCATGATAGGATCAATGTAACTTAGACGAGTGCTAAAACAAATTTTTAACAACTCTGCCCGTGTGGTATTTTATGGTTTAATATTGTTGTAGGAGGGAAGCTTTTTTCCTTCATGGCAGAATTAAAAAAATGTCCTCATCTCATACAAATAATAGTTATTTATGGGTATCAGATCTTAAGCTTTCGGATCTCGGAACTCATAGGCGTTTCAGAGTATTCCTAGATTTTATGTCCGTGAGCAAAGTCTGTAAGGTGTTTCAAAAGTATCTGCCGCCGCTGCAATGGATGAAAGTATTCCTTTTATAGAATACGATAGTGAAGAAATTTTATGCCCCAGACGTATATTTTATTATTTAAAAATAAACTCAAATTAAATTTCATTTTGTTTAAAACCGTCCACACCTATGCAACTACGCTAGTAGAAACACCTTATATAATAATATGTGTACATTGCTTTAGCTCGCACTGAATGAAGTTATTATTCGGTGTTTTGTGGTTAAGAAGAGGACTCAGTTAGCATTTTTTGTGTCCCCAGGCGAGTGGCTAGCCGTGGGCATGGAGAACAGCAACGTGGAAGTTCTCCACGCGGTGAAGCCGGACAAGTACCAGCTGCACCTGCACGAGTCGTGCGTGCTGTCGCTGCGCTTCGCGTCGTGCGGCAAGTGGTTCGTGTCCACCGGGAAGGACAACCTGCTCAACGCCTGGCGCACGCCCTACGGGGCTAGTATATTCCAGGTACGTAGTTGTTGTTACTAATTCTACATTTATTGAGAGCTGGCTCAGCTGGCTACCGGAGGCCTAAGACCTGTAATTTAAAAGTAGTCAAAATGAAGTTTTAATTAGGTCCAAAATAACATAAATATCATAAACAGGATTCTAGTACATAAATAATGACGAAAAAAATAGTCCGTAATGCGACTGAAAATGGAACAAGCCAAAAAGAAATTATTGGATGTCATCATTAATAAACAAAAATTATTGTGGATTCAATTACGGGGATTATGAATCTGGTCCTAGAACTTGGCTTTATTTTTTCTGTTAATTAAATGCTAAAATATTTTTTGCTGTGACCAACCTAGCTCTCGCTTATTCAAATAAGACTTATGTGTTATACCTACCTAAGATAAGACTAAAATCACAAAACATAATTCCTTTCCACTAGGTTCCCATGATTTCAAAGTGACTTTAAATTGATTTATATCTTTGTTTACAGTCAAAAGAATCATCATCGGTGCTTAGCTGTGACATCTCATCAGACGACAAATACATAGTGACAGGCTCCGGCGACAAGAAGGCCACAGTGTACGAGGTGATCTACTAGTGCGACACGCTAACAGACATTCAGACAAGCGAACAAACTAGATCAAGTGACAGTGTAAGTGAGTGAGAACGTTCCGCGAACGAAGTGGCAAGTGGTGATATAGCTTTAGTGTATGTATAGATTATATTGGGAAGCCTGTATGTACTTATGCGACTTGTTTATATAGATTAGTGTGCGCGATTTATGTTTATTTGTTGAGCGCCCGTAGTGTATGTTGGCAGCAGATCTCAAAATGACGATTTCGTTTCAATATTGTTGTAAAATGCTCGTATTAAAGAAAAGATATGCGCAAATTATATGTTCGTTTCACTTATTATTTGATTCCCTTTAACTATGACCAATATATCAAAGTTTTCTGTCACTCACTTTGACGAACCTCCGTAGTCGAGAGGCGAGCACGCCGGAGTTGGCGTCGCCTTCTCTAAGGTTCCGGGTTCGATTCCCGGTCGGATCAATCTAGAAAGCGAACTTTTCTATATTTTCGCTGGTTTGGGTGTTTATGGTACCGTCGTTGCTTCTTATTTCTATAACATAAGATCTTTAGCTGCTTACCTTATGATCAGAACAATGTATGTGATGTTGTCTAATATTTACGGGTTCAAAGATTTCACAACCTGTATAATAATGTGTCTAAGCTATACGCTACATTTTTTACAGGTAGCATTTTTCTAATTCCCGATCAATTTTACAAAGTTCTTCTGAGAATCGAACTAAGAAAGCTGAATGCAAGAAAATAATCTATACGCATTTATTGAATGTTAGGCTCTGACAACTTACGTGAATCCGGGGTTTTTCGAACTTATAAAAACCGGCCAATAGTGCGTGTCGTGCCACGCGCCTTATTCCGTACGGGTTCCGTAGTTGCCCGTCGTTATCACAATATATTTCAGGAATTACTTCATTTAAATCACTTTAAACATTTTCCTCTAAGGAATTTCTAAACGACTAAGTTAAACGACTATTACTATTACTCTTAAACTAACTGTGCTATCTTAACCGTTATGATTTTCCTTAAAAGTTCATGAAAAGCACAATAATCATGAATTTTTCAGATTTTTGAAGCCAATATTTTAGCTTTTAAAGGGGGGAGGGGCCCTACTCGAAAAAAAAATTGGCAACTAAAAGTTTAATATATCGCAAACGGATTCCTAAAACATTGTCTTAGCAACCCCTAACTCATTTTAAGGACCTATTCAATGATACCCCACACAATGGGGTAGACGATAAAAAAATCAATCAAGATATATTAAAAAGTTTTATTCTACTATTATGTCGGCGTAATTAATATACATATTGGTGTGATTGTGGAAACAATTGTGGAAACAATATCTCCACAAAATTACAACTCTCAAGGGTCAACAGTCTTCAAGCAAAACCTCGGACGGACAGACAGACAGACGGACATGACGAAACTAAAAGGGTTCCTTATCAGGACCCTTACGGAACCCTAAAAACGGCAACGGACAAGTCCGGAATCAATCCGTCGCTCAAGAAAACACTGGTAGTTTTTTTCCGGCATTGGCTACAAAAAATGCGGCTGCCAGAGGCCGTCTTTTAATGGGTTCATATAAATGTGGGATGCATGTAGTCCGCACTTTGGGTGCGTAGTGCGTACATACAGGTGGCGTATTTTTAAAGCATTCGAATTCCAATTCGCATACGAATTCACAAGAATCATATACGAACTCTTAGGCAATTATATACTATTGATACGATTCTTAGGATTTCGTATGCGAATTGGAATTCTAACGCTTCAAAAATACGCCTCCTGATCTTACGAATGCGCCGGTACTACGTATGTTAAACTGTAGCTGTAGATCGCATTAAACGAAGAGTCCAGGGCCCTAACCATGAACTTTTTCACGACCGAGATTGTTTGGTAGCACTTTGATATGAGCACAAAATTTTGGTCACGTGATTTGGTACCATGAACTACCTAAAACGATCTTGTTTAGTGTTGTGAAAGAACGAGTGAACTGTAAAAAATCGTCTATGCGTTGAAATAATGTCAAAAAATGATGCACGCGGTCCGAATTAGATAATTTAATGAACGAAATATTATTGAACACAATAAATACCCGTGTTTGCTTGCTAATTACTTGAAAATATAAAAAAAAATATTTTGCTTGTACTAGGAGTTATTTTTGTAGAAATGTTACCTATTTTTAGCGTTAATATTAGCCTTTCTTAATGAGCTATGACTGAGCTCTTGATTTTAAAAAATCATTTCGGACCAAGAGTCATATGTCATGACTGAATGATCAAATTCAAACTTAGTGGTTCCATTCTCTTTGAATAAAATTAGAAAAAAGTTAAAGTCAGTATTTGATGTAAACACTCGTATTTACAATTTATTTTACAATTATTTGTTTCTAGACTCGAAAGCACATTTCAAGAATGTGTTCTGTTAATTTATGATTTTACTTTATTTAAAGGTAACACTTATAATAGTTCAATTGTATAACGATGTTTGCATGGACAACATAACACAATAAATTATCATTTTAATGGGTTCCTTGATTCATTTCGAGAAACTTTAAATTACTTATGTACCTTATATATACCAGAGGGGAAAAAAGCTTGCAGCGTCTGGATAAGGTACCCCTGGTACCGGAGCAGAAGAAAGCTAGCAGTGTCATGATTAGGCATCCAAGATACTAAGTCGTTGAAATCAAAATTCGATGAAGACAGAGCCTCACAAGTGTTTATTATTAGTGTTTCTAAATATATTGTGAAAGCCAATCGTTAAGAATAAACAGTGTTAATAAATGTATACCCATTAAATTATTTTAATAATACAAACTGGTACACAAGGTACTCTGAAATTATACTAATCCACAGCTACTCACTTTGTCTTTTAGTACTTCACTTGCTATTGAAAAGAAAGGTGCCATTTACTAAACTAGGTATTCAATGAATTATCCGGCCACGGCCACTTTTTAGAGGCATAGGAAGCGGGGTGCTTCATCTTACGCAGCAAAGCTGCTCGAGCGATTGCTGCTTTGAATGTAGGTACTTGTTTATCTTGACTTCACCACTCTCCAGCCAGCAAGCATGCTCCACCATCTCAGCAACCAGGAGCAGAGCGATACGTCCGTCACAATTTTGTTTCCCGAACCATGCGGATCTCGCCAGTAAAGGAATAGTAAACTAAACTAAGAATGGTAAACTAGTTTGGCGCGTTGCATGTTCGATTGTAGGGGGCCCTCTACCATCTCCTCAATATCACACTATTACATGACTGGCCACCGGACGATAGTCGGTGTGATGAGCCCAGCAGGTTCACGCCGACGGGAGCCGATTTGTAAGGCGAAGATTTTTATGGGAAGTCCGGCCAGCCAGTCTATACATACTGTCTATCTATTCAGCCGATTGCAGTCCACTGCTGGACACAAGCCTCCCCCAAAGAGCATGATCACCCGCATTTTTCATTCATCCACTGCCAACCATCGTCCTAAGGTCGTTGGTCCATATGGGGCTGGGGGGCGTCCTACACTACGGCTATCTCTCATTCATATATAAATAGTTCAAAGTATGTATACTACCTAACGATACTATTTTTAGGGTTCCAAAAAAATCTAAAAACCAGCCTAGTGCGCGTCGTGCCACGCGCTGTATAGGGTTTCATAGTTGCCCGTGGTAGTTCCCACAATATATTGCAGCAATCATTTCATTAAGTCTTCATTTAAGTCACTTTAAAAGTTTCCCTTTAAGGAATTTTCGAACGACGACAAAATTAAACGATTATTACTCGTATAACTAACAGGTCTATCTTAACCGTTATAATTTTCCTTAAAAATTCATGGAAAGCACTATAACCATGATTTTTTCCAGAATTTTAAAACCAATAGTTAGTTTTATTTACGCCCTACCTGAACAAAAATTGGCATTTTAAAGTTTAATATTTCGCAAACAGAACTATAAATCGAAAAGTAGTCTTAGCAACCCCTAAATCATTTTAAGGGACAAATTCAACGATGGGTTAGACGATGAAAAAATAATCACCCCCACGTTACACGTATAATAAATAAGTATTGGACAATATTTATTATTATTATTATGTTATGATTATGGCAAAATCCTCCTTTTGGAGAGGCCTTTGTCCAGCAGTGAACTGATATAGGCTGGTGATGATGATTGGACAATATCACATACAATGCTCTGACCCTCTAGCACGAGCAAAAAAACACGATACGATATGATATGATATGATATAGCGATTTATTGCCTCTTTACTTTCAAAATATAAATATATATATGGATAACATAGCCTCCAACTTGATCTTTTATTGAAACAGTGAGCATGTCCTTGCCGGCGACGTCACGGTTATGCTCGCTTTTTTGATAAAAGTTCATATTTTGACAAAAGATATGCGATAAATTGCTATATCATATCATGTTTTGTTGCTTATGCTAGAGGGACAGATCCTAAGGTAAGTAGATTAAGCAGTTGTGTTATAGAAATCAGAAACAACGACGGTACTACTACACCTAGACCCGAGACAGTATAGAAAGTTCTTTTTCTACATTGACCCGACCGGTAATCGAACTTGGAACCTCAGAGATGGCGGCGCCATATATTGTCGGGCGTGCTCGCCTCTCGGCTACGGAGTTCATCTAGTATCGGACCTACTCTAAAACTGTATTTTGCAAAATTGTATGTTACCATTTTGTCAGCGTGATTGATTTACAAATCTTCACAATATTACAGCTCTCTAGAGTCAACAGCAAAATCTCGGACGGACAGACAGACACACAGACGGACATGACGAAACTATAAGGGTTTCTTGTCAGGACTACGGAACCCTAAAAGCCGGAATAAAATAAGTATTTAAGGGGGCTTCCATATAACAAACTCGATTTAATTGCCCATTTTTATAGATAATGGTGCTCGAAGGGTTCCCTTCGTGCGCGAGTCCGACTCGCACTTGACCGTTTTATAAAGTGAACTATTTACTAAAACCTACTCACTTAACCAGGACCAAGGTGCTAACTAACGTACGGTGAGTGGGTATACAACAGTGGGTTAATCTTAGTCCCGGACCAGCAAATGCACTCTGAATAAGATGTGTTTAATATACAGGGTGTTAGGTAAATAGCATATCAAGCTGAAACTAGCCCATGTTAACATAATAATATGCATTAAATTCTATCGTGAAGACAGAAAAGACCATGCAAAAAATCGACCCCACCCACTAGCAGACTTCAAATGTATCTCAGTTAATAGATCTCGACTGCTGATGAATTTATACTATGACGGCATCTCTCGTAGGAATGAGGTTTTCATAAAAAAAAAACTTTGTAAATATGTTTTTTTTTTCATTGATTTTCCGTAGTTTTCTATAATATAGTGCAGTTAATTCTTGTAAAGAACGTACTTAAGTACACTGTGGCAAACCATACTCCGTTGTAACGTTAAAGGCTGCGACCAGACTACATTATGGTCCAGATCTGGCGAATGCGCCTCGAACACGAAGCTCGCACGCGGCGCGCGGACTTTTGTCCCTATAGCTAGTGTATGCTAGTCTAGGCCTATAATACTCAAACTTAAATGTTGTCATTTATTGAAGGTTAAAACAGGGGTTTCATTGTTTTGGTTTTCGTATACCTACAAGAAAACGTTTACGCTTAATACAGGATGTCCCAGAACTCAACGTCAAGCCGAAACGGGGTGACAGGATTGATTGTAACCATCATGAGAAAAATCAGAAAAAAATCTTTCCCATGCAGTTTGAAAATTATGCGCATTTAAGAAAAACCTAGAAATTTGGTCAAACTGTAACCATTTTTAGGTTACTGTGGTTAATTTTTATTATTTTTGTTAATTTAAACTTTAGAACCGTAACCCTAAATAGCATTTCTAGAATGACAGTCAAAAATAATGACACAATTGCCCTAAGTTTCCGAGAATTAAGACTATTTGTTAAACTATGAATTTTATTTTTTTTACATTTGTCGCCTTTGGAAGGCCCTCCTTTAACCTGTATGCTCAAACATGTGTGCGCGACCCGAGCTTATTGCTTAAAAAAATGTACTAGAGTGCCTTGACTCCTCCTCTCAAAAATAAAAACCTGAAGTAACCCGATTTTTGCTAACCCATTTTACTCAGTTAAAATGTTTTTAGGGTTCCGTACCCAAAGGGTAAAACAGGACCCTATTACTAAGGCTCCGCTGTCCGTCTGTCGGTCTCTCCGTCTGTCTGTCCGTCTGTCACCAGGCTGTATCTCGTGGAACTCATGAACCGTGAAAGCTAGAGACTTGATATTTTCACAGATGATGTATTTCTGTTGCCGCTTGAAAAATTTTTTATGGCAAAATGATGAGAGAGAAGGATAGTGGACATGTTAGCCATGAGTGAGCAAGACAGATAGTGACGCCACTTTTACCAAAGTCAACAAAAGTAAGTAAAATTAAACAAATAATGAAATATCTTGACCTAGTTTAGTTTAGGTTTATTGGAATAAAAGTCAGATAGGGTTTATTGTAATAGGATATGTTATTTCCCATATGAGTTTGAGAGTATGAGATTGGACTCCCTTTTCCGCACTTAAACTCAAAGTCGGTCCTTTATACGTGGGGGATGTGATGGTTACGGTTGCAACCAGCCTAGCTCCGCCCAGAAGCGCAGAAGTTTCCTGGGTTTGCCTATGGCGTAAATATGTATGTTTAGGAGACAGTGACCGGTCACTGTCCCCACGATTATACGCAGATTTTATCTTTCAGGGTTGAGTATACGCCGAGTCAATTTGGGTGTGACCCCTGAGAGGGTCAGTTTCGATTGTTTGCATGCTGTACTCAGAGTCCATCGTTCGTTATGTTGGGATAAAGCACTTTGTCTAATCCAGGCGCGCAGTTGGGAATATGGTAAGGGGAGGATCGAGGGTGGCCCCTCTATGACCATGTCCGAGCCTCTTCTCGCCAGTACATCTGCGGCATCGTTGCCTAAAGAATTACTATGCCCTTTTATCCACGGCAGTGTTACCTTGTTGACCCTTCCAATCTTCTATATTTGAATGAATTTGTTCTTAGAAAATTATTTACAAATGTCAAGCGATTGCCTGTGGATCCGTACTCTTCGGTTTGTAACAAAAAACGTACCCGGTTACCTTAAACCCAAAATAAAAAATCGTTATTATATATATAAGTAAAATAAAGTTAATAATAAATAAGGTCCTAAGATAGTAAAGATATTAATTTACTTCCTCTTAGGGGATAGGGGATAAAGCCTGTCCCAGACAGACGCGGCCTGAGGTGGCGGCCGCGGCCGCGGCCTGTTGTGTAGTATGAAAGTCTTATTTACTATTCAAATCCACGTAGCCGCGGCCGCAAGCTCCGCCCACTTTCCGCTCCGCCGGTGTGTGCGCTTGCGCGGCCTGCAGCGCGGCCTGCGGGGCGGCCAGTTGCAATTTTTTACAACTAGCCGCAGCGGCTAATTTATAAACGTCGGTTGGCCGGTATTTCATTATGAAACACACTCGCAGGCAATAGTAAGATATACACTTCTTTTTTGTCCATCTTTATGAAGAGCCAACAAAAGAAGAATTTTGTCTTCTACATAACTTAGTTTAGACGTCCATCCGCGATGACAAGTAGGCAAGAAATGGCGGTCCCGGCCGCGGCCTAGAGAGTCATTTCTTTATATCTTACTATGCGAGTGTGTTTCATAATGAAATACCGAACGACCGACGTACCTATATATTAAATTGGCCGCTGCGGCTAGTTGTAAAAAATTGCAGCTGGCCGCACTCCAGGCCGCGCGAGCGCACACACCGGCGGCTGAGCAGAAGCGGGCGGAGCTTGCGGCCGCGGCTAGCCGCGCAAGCCGCGTGGATTCGAATAGTACTGAGACTTTCATACTACACAACAGGCCGCGTTTGTCTGGGACAGGCTTAATTCTCCTGCTCACATACAGCAACATTTTTCGACAGAAGATAATTTAAACCTTAAAAAAAACTAACATTGTAATACGAAACTGCCGACCACATTACATCAGTTTGTACAATATAAAGTTTAAAAATATATTATAGGTAGGAATGCTACGGGGTGTTATGTCTCAATGATGAGTAAATGCAGAATGCATGGAAGAGAAAATAAACTAGAAACTAGTGAAAAAAGACTTGGAACATGGCACGCGAACGGTGATGATGATGATGGTGATTGGTGATGCCAGGAAGGTCATGATTTATCTATGCACCGAATTTCATCGAGAGCGGATAGGTATATCATTTTAATACTTGACTATGTTTAAACAACTTCTGTATGTCTTGTACCAAATAAATGATTTTCTATTTCTTTCTAGACAAACATCCAAACGTTAGGGATTTAAGAATTTTTTGCCTACCTTGCAATGATAACTTTACATGTAACTTGCTAGTTGGACTATTGAAGCGTTTCTTTTTTGCTCACGCTGTTCTTCCCCTGAATCGCATAAAATATACATTAAATAATCACTTTCTCTAGTGAAATTAAACTCACGATAGGTACTAGAGGTACTACTCGTAAAATGCGTACCTATCTGATTTTGCATAGTGGAACGTACCTTGTATTTATGGTATTACTAAGGAGTAATCACTACGTATTACTACTAAGTTCTATGGTTTCCAAAAAGCCGGTCATTTAATAAATTTATGTAACGGTTATTGATTTCAATTCAAAACTTTGGTAATGTCATAATTTGAAAGCTGTCACAAATATAGATTAGAAGTTGACTTTTTACTCTATTCCGAAACAAGGTCTCAACGTTGGTCAAAATTTATAGCTCAATTAGCTCATTGTTCGGATTCAATTTTGTGCCATGCAAAAATTTCTAGCACTTGGCATACAATCTCAGTTTTTAAAACCATAAAACCTGAACATAATTGCATTACCTCTCGCCTAAAATTTTTCATTTCAGAGTATATTGCTCCATTAGTTTTTTATTTAATTTTGGTTTCGGACAGCTGCTCCGTGTTTTTCATGGATATGACATTAGGCATAGACAAGGCAGATACAACAATAGAAAGAGACAAAGTTATCTGTTGACAGTAGTTTTGGATATTGCGTTCCTTTTCTACTGACGACCAAGATATAGACAAGTCGTTCATTCTTTCACATCACTAAACAAACACCTTTAAAGCAGTTCATGGTACGAATAAAAAAAAAGATAAATCAAAATTGCTAAATAGCATAATTGCTTTTACGATTTCCGGAGAGTCAAGCGAAGTATCATAATGTTTTATGCAAATATATACATATAATAAATCCTATTTTTGTATCTTGCTACTATTTTTACAGCATTCATTTAGAAATTAAGAAAACAATAAAAAATAAATTTTCCATACAAATTATTTTGACATATGAAATCAATTTGTAGCTGTCATTAGTGTCATAATAAACGTCATTTGTACTGAAATGAGTGAATGATAGGCAAAATTGTTTGTTGTCAAAATCCAATAAATGTGATTGTTTTTACGACTTCATGGTAGGAAATTGACAGATTTTGACAGATTTGTGATTGTTTTAACAGTTCATGGTTAGGGGGCAGGAGGTCTATTCTCTAAAAAAAATGCAAGTAAACTCACTCTTAATATCACCTAAGCGATACAAACGAACATAGCCTCTATTTCGCAAATAAGTGTGTTCAAATTACTATTATCGATGAGTCTTCAGTAATAAAGTAACAGCGCGTATCACATAAGCAGTACAAACGAACATATACTCTTTTTTGTCACAATTTTGGTTCACATTTATTAATCGTTGATTAGTGATATCGAAGTGATCGCGGTTTTGTTTAGAGAATCGACAAGCTGTAGCGTATACAGACATGTCTTTCGCAGTTATCTGTAACGCACCCTATGCGAGTCCATATGCTATATGAAATCTACTTGTTTTGGACATACTCTGTCAACGTAAAGCTCGTTTTCATCGATGGTTGAAATTTGAGTAGAGCCACAGATAATGATGGGTCCGCTATCCATAAATTTGTCGCCTAATCTGCGTCAAACCATGCCAGCTGGCTTTAACGATGCTCTTATCTGTCTTTATAAAAACATTTTTCTGTGGCCGTTTGGCGATTGTTTTTATTATTCTAATATAGTAATGTAAATACTAATATACATGTGGTAGCTATTCTAACTAAACAGAAGCGGTGTGACACTAGGCGAGATGTGCGACAGCCGCGAAGTCACGTGACATAAGTACCTATAGTACTTCAACGAAATTAAATATACTTAAGTTAAGTTACGAGTTACTTAATCAATATGAAATAGAGATTTAATAACAATAAACTCTATCAACAATCAAACCAATTATCTAACCCAAAATAAGCAAAGCTAGTACTATTGCGACCTAGACAAAGGATACACATAGATATTCATAGGTACTTTTTATTGTACACCACATAAAACAAATAGCAGATATACTTAGACAAAAAAAAAAAAAAAACATCCATGGCTTGGGCACAACAAATTCTTGTGTTCACCACACAAAAATTTCCCTCTTGAGGAATTCGAACCCGCAAGCGCCTGGCTTTGTAGTCGGGAACGCGAACCCGTAGACCACCCGAATTGTATGTTAAATATTTAGATATCATTGTTATAACATGTAGGTATCTCTTATTTTAAGACGTACCTACTAGAGTTGCGAAGTGTGAAAGTGCTCTAACCGCGCACAAAAAAAGTAATAGTTATTGACCCCCTCATGAGGAAAATCAGTAAGTTTATAACAGACCCTAAGTTGAAGGTCCTCTTCCGGAAGCGTTTATAAGAGCTTGCGAGACGTGTTGTGTTGTGTAAGCCTAAATTGGATAAGTGAATGTTGACTTCGACGCGTACCTACTTATCGCCTGATGCTCGTAAAAAGTTCATTCATAATATCTCAGCGCGAGACGATGCGGGCAAGCTGTATAAGAGTGTTAGCCTGGGCAATGAATGATTGTGGATGGAAAAGTCGAAAGCAGAAAATTAGACTTAGGAACTTTGTTTGGACTAGTTAGGAGATAAACATACTAAACGACTGAAGATAGATAAAAAGTTAGAGAGGGAAAGTTGTAATTTTTTTATAAGGTTTCAATAAGTAGTACAACACAATTTCGTACGACGCACTGCTTTCGAGATGTTAGCAAAAAACCAAAAGACGGGACCTTCTTTGCCCCCGCCCCCCCTCGGGCTCACCTCGTAGGGTTAAGGACTTTTAGTATGTTTATCTCATAGCTAGTCCAAACAAAGTTCCCAAGTCAAATTTTCTGCTTTCGACTTTTCCATCCACATTCCCCTTTTGAGCACTTATTTACCATACTTGTGTGGATTTATAGGGATACCTATACAGGGTGTACATGAAAATAGGACACTCCTTAAAACCACGCGATCAGCTGGTCATTTACAACAACCTTACCTATGGGAGCAACATCGAAATCGATAGTTTTTTTCAGCTTCTCCACACAAACTTACTCGCATACCTCGATGATAATGTATGGAGCATCTAAAAATAAAATCACGATTTCGATGTTGCTCCCTTAGGAAAAGTTGTTGTATATGACCAGGATCACGGGGTTTTAAGGAGTGTCCCATTCTTTTGTACACCCTGTATAACGCAGGTTTAATTTTAGTAGTGTGAGTTTTTTAAAATAATTACTCGATAGCTTGTGATGAGATCATCAACTAGGTCCAAATATATTCGCTACTTTTCCATCGATTTAGACGATGCCATTTGTTAAGAAGCTCACAGCTTTGTTTGATTAATTAGAAAACAGAACTCACCGGAACGCGGCTAAGCAATTATTGGCAAAAGTTGTAACCTTGTCATTACATCTTTTCATTTTATTTGTCTAAGCCCAATTTTGGTGTTGGGGTCATCTCAATGACCGCGGCGACTCCTTGGTTCATTGAATGGCCGTGTAGGTACGATGTGTAAGTATTATGGTGCGTAATCTGGCGTAGTGGACAGACGCTGGCGGTACCAGCCACCGACTGTTATCGCCGGCATGTATTTGTGCGGCCACTTTCGATTCGTTGGCGGAATGGTTTTAAAAAGCCTTTAGATATAATTTGTTTGCTATTTTTTCTTTTAAAAACAGACATTTTGCATCTAATAATAAAATTGGTAAAGTTTCTTCGAGTAACTTCACAACGGCTTTAAGTTATCTAATTAATTCTTGCACTCAAACTGCATAGGTTACAAGTTTTAAAAAATCTATAAAAGTAATGTATTTCCCATTGGGCAACATGAACCTGTAGTCACAGTTTGATTTAAACGATGTGAAAAGAAATTACAAAACCAACCATCAATCAATCAATTGATTCTTGTCCCAACTAACCTACACAGAAGTACCGTTTCAACTATCAGTCTTAGTGCCAGGCAATACCATTTCCCATTGTTAGGAAAACCCTATTTCCACGAAAACAAAGAGCTACTAGGTACTAATCGGTTTGTTTGTAAAACTTTAATGCGTAAATCCGTTGGTACGCAAATACGTGGTGCCTGTAATCCGAGCCGGCGCGGGCGCCAGATGCTGGCGGTGCCAGCCACCGCCGCGTGCCGCGATAGCGCCGAGACGGGACTCCACGCTGACGCAACGTGGAAAATACGTAGCACAGCACACAGCTGACATGCCGGTAAAGAAACGTGGTATGCCATGTGCAAATCCTTTTCAGTATTCACGTAATCTTATTGAGTACTTTTACGTTATGTTACGGCTTTGCTCTTGATCGATATGCTCTGAAGGGAAATAGCTAGACAGAGTTATACACATGGTGATGTTAGAGGATTTCTGAATACGGCAATCATAGGAATTGAACTTCCTAACTGTGTTCATTTTATTTCGTCGCGACGTAAGTAGGTACTTCTAACTTCAAAAAAGCACCTAGTAGCTGAATTCAATTTTATATCCATTTTAATTAGGACTAAGCCTAACTAATCTAAACCTAACCTAACTAAACCTAAATAAACTATTCACCCTATTGCAGTCCACTGCTGGACGTCAGCCTCCCCCAATGAGCACGATCTCCCGCTTTTGTCATCTATCCACTGCCGCTAACTTCCTATGGTCGTCGGTCCATCCTACTCTACGTTTGCCAAGGCGTGGTCTCCACACACGCCCTATCACGTCTAATGTGACCGATAATATAATTTTTGCGACTTAATTCTTTGGTGGTGCATAAATCACATTTTACTACAACGGTCAAGTACTTATGTCGAAAGCCAATAACGCGCGCTCAATTTTGAGTAGGTACGTATTGTTCAAGTTTAGCGTTAGTATTTTCTGTTTCCGCATTTTAGAAGTAGACACGCTAAATTATACTTATCTAATCCTATAACTACTTCAATACAAAATATCATCGTATAACTATTGATGAATTATAAGACAGGCTCTAACACCAAGTATGTATGATGTGTGATTTATTGCTTTGTTGTAAACAATTAAATTAAATTAAATTAAATACCATTTATTTCAGGCAAAAAAGTACCCATATAAAAATACAGTGCATAATTGTTACATTATCATAGTATAGTATTAGTATCAGAATGTCATTAAATAAAAATTAAAAATAAAAATTAAATTGAAATTAAAAATATAAATAATTTATAATAATAATCTTACAGTTATTAAGGGGAAAAATTCTGTCTGTCCAAAAGGTAAATACATTCGAAGATGGCTTTTACAATGTCATTATTTGTACATGTCAATCGCTTGTGAAAAGAAAGCTTCATTCTGTGTATTAGAACTTGCATATTAGAGACTCTGTTCTCGGCAAACATGCCAGACGCGCTACACCGCCAGGGCAGGCCGAGCATTGCTCTGAAAGCGTTGTTGTATTGTACGCGGAGAGTGTTGTATGCACTCTGCGTGTACGTACTCCACAGCTGGCTGGTGTAGAACGCCTGACAAAAAGCCTTGAACAGAGTCACTTTAACCTGGTCGGAGCAGTGCGCAAACCGCCTCGCTAGCATATTGCCTCTCATCGCAAGGGCTCGCCTTTGACGTTCTAAGTCATCCTCGTCCCGCAAAGTGTCGGTAAGCATATGGCCTAGATATTTAAATTTACTTACAATTTTCAATGGACTACCACACAAGTTTACTGGTAAAATATTTATAGGACCCTTTCCGGCTTTAAAAATCATGACTTCCGTCTTTTTAACATTATACGTAAGACCATGAGTATATGCATACCTTTCGCATATACCCAACAATTTGCGTAAACCAGCAATCGATGGGCTCAGCAGCACCATGTCGTCGGCATAACTTAAGTTATTGACACATTGGTCACCGACGTGACAGCCGACCCTGGTGGTGCTGAGCTCCCCGATCAGCTCGTTCATGTACAAATTAAAGAGAACCGGTGACGTCAGTCCGCCCTGTCTGACTCCGCAATCCAGCTTGTACGTATCTGAAACAGCTTGACCCCACCTAACCTGATTTTCTTGATTTGAATACCAGTACTCGAGTATGTCAGTTATTTCATGTGGGACCTTAGTCTGTCTCAGCTTACTCCAGAGCAGACTGTAATCAATCGTATCAAAAGCACGGCTCAAATCCAAGAAACATGCATAAACACTGGTATTTTTGCTAGTGTAATATTTAACTGTGTTTTTTAGACAGAATATTGCCATGTCTGTGGCAAGGCCCTTACGAAATCCAAATTGAGCATTACGCAGCCGAATGTTATTTTCATTCAATTTAACATGTATAAGTCGTTCGAAAATCTTTGACACTATAGTTGCCAGAGATATAGGGCGATAATTCGACAGGTTTGATACGTCACCGGTTCTGTTCTTGACAATAGGCACTACAATGGTTCTCATTAAGTTTTTAGGTAAGTAGCCGTGAATCATACACATGTTAAACAAAAGGCACAATCTATCATATAATACTGGACCTCCATGAAGAATGTGTTCAACGCCGAGGCCGTCGTGACCGGGGGATTTGCCACGCTTCATACTCTTCACTAACTCGAAAATAGTGTTAGGTGTAACCTGTAGGTGCTGATGCGCGTGCGCCTCCCCCCGCCCCGCCGGCCTCGGCGGCTCACTGTCTCGCGCAACAGGTTGTTTACATAGCACAGATTTAAATGTATTTGAAAACATATTAGCAATGTCAAGTTGATTCTGACTTCCGTTGACTGTAAGGGGTATTGTGTACAATATAATTACAAAAATCTTATCAACTTATCATGCAAAAATAATACCAATTCCGCTTCAACGAAACTGCCAACATATTATGTATATAACGTACCTACTTCGATTCTGTGTCCATTTCCATCGAAAAGTGATTATGAGTGAAAACATCAATATTTCCGTGAAGTACATATTTCTATTAATCAATTATATAATTATCTTGTTTGTTGTTGATCCATCTGGAATGACTTTATTAGTGACATAGAAAAAAATAAATACTTTAGTAATAAACTTCGACTAAGTAACTCGATTCACATTGTTATTAAAGGAATCTCAGTAATTTCCGTGTACCAATGAATAATATTACGTAAGTTAGAGATATTCATTCAGTTGGTCGTTGGAAGATACCTATACCTTTCTAACACAGCACTATTTAAGAATACCGCCTGAAAACGAATCGGAGTCCCGCACTAAGAGTTGCGTACTACCATATTTTTTTGAGATCCGTGAACGAACAAAAGTCGCTGACATAGCCCGACGGATTGGCCAGCTAAAGTGGCATTGGGCGGGGCACATAGCACGCAGAACTGGCAACCGATGGTGCAGAAAGGTTCTGGAATGGAGGACACGTACCGGCAAGCGCAGCGTGGGACGTCCACCCACAAGATGGGCAGACGACCTGGTAAAGGTTGCAGGACGACGCTGGTTGCAGGCCGCTTTCAACCGGCCGATCTGGAAGTCACTGGCCAAGCCTATGTTCAGCAGTGGACGTTCTGTGGCAGAAATGATGATGATAATATTTTTTTCATTAGTTCGGAATTCTTTGCAATGCAAATATTGTTGTGACTCTTCTCCTAGAGCAGTAGAAGCCGAAGTTACCGAACCCTAAAAACAACATAACGACCATACCATTAAAGATGTTCATTGAAATTTGTGACGTCCACATTTCCACAACAATATTATAGGTACATTGTATCACTTAGGAAATTAAGTAGACCAATAAATTATGCCGATTAACAATACTCATAAAAATTGTCAATAGTCGCTTTACACAAGACATTACTTAAAGTTATCCTAGGTAAAAGAACTGTCGGATAGGTCGAGCAAACAAACGTTATCAGACGAGAAAGTGAATGATCCATCCACGTCTCGTTATGTTCAATAAACAGCTTTGTTAATTGATATTTTAATTTTTTATCTCCTTAACTGCGCAATGTGTTAAAATGTAGACAAAAACAAAGTAATGCACAAGTTCATCCTGTCCATTACCGAGCGAGACCAATTGGGGACACAATAAACCTTTAACGGCTTAAATACGCTATTTTAAATTTAAAATTTGCATTTGCCTTCTTCTAGGCTAGGCAGTCAAGAACGTAGACGTCATCTTGATTGAGTTACCTCCTTATTGACAGGCTGCTACTTACAGAAATATATCGTGATATATTTCTGTGTTGCTACTAATTCCATCTGGGTACCCGTCCGTTCCGGGCGAATCAAATGTGTCTCTTTGCCTGGACACTTTTTCACTTTTTTATAATTTGATATTTCGACCTGCGAACGGCAGTTAGCGTAAAGCATTCAAAGCATCAATAAAAATACGTCAATAATAATTGTGTTCAAGCTATATCAAAAATAATATAAATGGAATATTATATTATATGGAATGGAAAAGTAATAATGCAGGGATATATTTCAAAGACAAGTGCCTGAAGGTAATTATTAATAGTAGCTTTGGCTTTTTGTATTTAAACAATAAGTACCATCTCAATAAAAAAAAAGTTTACTATAAAATTGAATGGGAAAAATAGATAATAAAGCAATTTATTAGTAATACGCTTTGCTATAATGTATCTGATATTAATAAGTCATTTTTGATAAATTTATGTCTGGCAAAATTCATGAAACCGAGCTTGGTGTAGTGTGTAGTCTAGTCAGTCAAAAAATAACTGGCATGATTAATCACTGCATGTTATTGACGATCAATCGTAGCCGCTGCGGACATGTGCTGCGGATCCTGCGATAATCGTCGATCGTCGTTATCGCGTCCGTCGCGACGCGCACGCTGCGGCTGCGCGCGCGCCGTTCACTCCGAGCCCGGGACCCGCCGCAGCCGGCTGCCACCTCATCCCGAACAGATAAACGACCACTCTACTCCATATTGCACTATCTATGTTCCGACGCTTAAACAACGGAACAGTCAAACTGGCGATACAATCGAGCGACACCGACACTTGTAAGTCTTGTATATGTATGGTGACCTCTTGCATAACTCGTTCACAGTGTGCACCACACCACTGACGGAATATTTTGGCTTAATTTAAACATTGACATTTCAGATCCAAGATGTACTTCGAAGGCAGCGGCCCGATCCTCGAGGACGCTCTGCTGAATGACAGGCTCCTCTACGACTACTCCCCGGCGGAGAGTCTGGTCTACTTCGATCTACCGTCCATCGAATCGGAGAATCTCGACTGGCAGCTCAGTGATTTGGACTTAAATTGTGATGCCTTCGTTAGTGACATTAGCGACATAAACAAAGACGAATTTAACTTAACGGACAGTTCGCCAGGATTCGACTTCTCGGACTTGGACAAAAGTGTAATAGATGAGTACTTACTGGAAGCTCTGAGCAGTGACCTGTCGAACGATACGCCGCACTCAGGATCAGAGACAGCGTACTCCAGTGACCACATGCAGAGGTCGTGCGTGCTGGATACGCACGACTACGCTGTGACGCCCCGACGAGATTGGGACAAGAAGGGGCGCTTCGCGGAGGAAATCGAAAAAGTAAACGTGAAGGTGCGATCGTGGGGGGAGCCGCAGTTCGTGCCGGAGCTGGGAGCGTTTCGGTGTCCGGTAGAGGAGTGCGGGAAGCTGTACGCGAAGGCGTCGCACGTGCGCGCGCACCTGCGCCGGCACAGCGGCGAGAAGCCTTACCGGTGTACGTGGGGCGAGTGCGAGTGGCGGTTTGCGCGCTCGGACGAGCTGGCGCGGCACCGGCGCAGCCACTCGGGGGACAAGCCGTACGGCTGCCGCGAGTGCGGCAAGCGGTTCGCGCGCTCCGACCACCTCGCTAAGCACGGCCGCGTGCACGCGCGCCGCGCAGCCGCCGCCGCGCGCCGCGCCGCGCAGCCGCTCAGCCCGAGGCTCCCGAGCCGACCGAGGCGCCTATAGTGATGAAAGTTATAGAAAAATGTACAAGGAACAATTTTATAATTGGATTGAATGTAGGTGAAAAAGTGACTTTAATCTAAAGGGGTTTCTATGACAGGAGAGGTCATCTTTAGCAACTGTACAATGTAGGCTAACAAGAGCTTCAATCTATCCATCTCAAAGTCTCTACTAGAAATAAATAAGTAGGTACGCACTGATCAAATAAACTATGTAGGTAGGTAGGCACCTACCATTTGTTTTGAAATTACATTATACTCGTATTAATTATTCCACTGTTCAGAATTGGTGCAAACTTTTTTTAAAAGAAAAATTGCATAGATAATTTTTGATTGAGGACTCCTCCGTAGAAATGCATTTAGGAGATAATTTGAAATTATGAATCTCTAAAAATCAATACCTTAATTACTACATATTATATTTAAGTTTTATTGTTCGCTAGGTGTATGTAAAAGTAATATTTAAATGTCAAAGTAAAAATTGTAATTAAAATGGTTATTTATTTTATAAAATATTAACGGTATCTTTATTTTTTTTTATTATTATTATATTCAGGGATATCCCAAAAAGCAGAGTACATGTCATCTTTGATTGGTGATTTTTTAAAAACTTAATATTTTTTTTATATAAATATACACACATCAACAGAATCTAGGGATATTTTGTATTTTATCAAATATATAAAAATCAATGTAGAATTTTCTGATATAGTTAATGGGAGATTGATAGCTTATTTTAAGGTCTTTAATAAAAAATAAAAATAATTTCGTATATTTTTTATTTTAAGTAAAAAATGTGAAGTTTTAATAACGCCGTAGAAAATTTGTATAAAAAATCTATTTCTTCATAAAAACTATTAATTTTAAGAAAATTAATAAAAATCTTATGAAATCTGATTAATATTAATCAGTGTTGCCACCTCTTACATAATAACACATCGACATCGATTGTTCATACTTAAAATTAAACTGTCAATGTCTTGTTACGGTATGAGGTCCCATGTTCTTTGCAAGTGTTCGTAAGGTTGTTGTTCCGTCGTCAAATTTGGCGCGAAATCTCTCAAAGCGTTTCGTTGTAACATGTCCCAGGTATGCTCGATAGGATTTAAGTCGGGCGACCGTGCAGGTCAATCCAAAACTCGAATATCGTGGTCTCGGAGAGCGGCCGACACCAGCCCCGCCGTATGGGAAGGAACACAATCTTGATATCACGTTCTGGCTGGTGTGTAGAGCCACAGCAACGACGCGTTAAATAGCACCGTTTTCCAACATGGTCTCTTAAAGCTCACCCGGTACGTTAAATTGAAAAAGAAAGACAATCTAATCCCTTTTCATTCATTAATATCATTATTATAACCATTAATGATAATAACAATTTTAATTTTTCTTGACGGAACAATTTTGCCGACGTAATCATTGGACGTAAGTATTTTGTTTTTTCTTCTGTTTGTTTTAATTACATTTAAAATTTTGTTAATAGAATAAAAGAGGTTCAATCTGTATATAAACTTTTTATGGAAACTACATTGACTTATATATTACTTACTTTTTACATCAATGGGAAACTAAAAAGATTTTAAACTATAAAGTCGTAAATTAGAATTACGGTATCCCTAGATTCTGTTGATGTGTGTATTTATAAAGGCTACCATCATCAACCAGGCATAACTAAAATTAAAAACTTGTGGTAACGGACATTATTCACTTATCAACACAGGATATTTAGGTACAGAAACATTTTTAATTTATTTAAAAAATATATATGTCGTGGCCCGATCTTAAAATTAAACAATTCATGATGTGGCCGGCCATTTCATAAAATGGTCGTATTTCATAAAAAAGCTAAACAAAACTGGCCATATCGTATAAACGTCAACGTTTGATGATATGTCAATCAACGTTTGGCCATATCATTAAAATGGGTATAAATACGTTTACGTTACTAGAATTTGTTAATATTAATTTTGAGCAATAGATTTAAAATAAAACATTATCAATATTTGTAATTTTGAAAGAAAACTAATAAATAAAAAGATTTAAATAACCTAACTAACCTCCCACTTCACGATTTTTTGACGTTGCGCCTTTTTTTCGAGTGAGTTTCGTAAAAATCACCTAGCTTGACGTCTTAACAATAATTCACTGCAATTTAATCTTCTATTTACACTTATTATTCACTTTCACTATTCACAAGAACAGAATAATAATTGTCCGCCGCCATATTGTACCACAATAACAATGCGACATTAGCGCCTCTACTGGTAGATTATATAACTGTTTTACGATATGACCACCAACGTTTGGCCATTTCATGAATTAGTCGGGCATATCATCAAACGCTGACTGATTCATTGATCTGGCCTATCAACATCATGCTGTGGCCAGCGGTTACTGTGCCGCATCATGAAAAACTACCATTATATGAAATGGTTGGCCAAATTATGAAGTGATTAATTCTAAGATCGGGCCAAGACATATACAATCATAATATATTTATTAAATAAATATTTAACGTTGTAATTAAAACATATCTGAAAACAGAGACCGAATTACGTTACAGACACATTATTTATTTATCTATAGCTATCAAAATGAAATCTAAGGGAAATTTCATATCATGTGCAAAATCGGGCAATATACAGGTGCTATCTAGGTAAATCAAGGCGAATCTAGCCTATTTTAACATATGCATGTAAATATTAGTGTGGTGTAGTCAGAAATTTGATGTCATCATTTAATAAAAAAAATCCATACAAATCGGAAAAAAATTAAATGATAATAGCACTCACTTAACCATAGCATTTATAAGCATAACTTAACAAAGGCTAGTTTCGGCTTGACCTACCATTTACATCACACCCTGTATTTAAGCATGTGTTATCCTTAAATTAACGCAACGAACGAAAATAAATCCAGTCACAAATGCAAAGCATTATAGTGAACCCGATCACCAATCCAGACCACCAACCAATAGACATACTTTTACGAGCTGACAAATCGCAATATTCCACAATATCCCATACATTGCTCTGATCCTTAGTAGCTAAAGCACTTGTGTTATAGAAATCAGAAACAACGACACCCAGCCCAGAGACAATACAGAAAAGTTCGTTTTCTACATTGACCCGACCGGGGATCGAACCCCGAACCTCAGAGAAGTCTACTCTTGGACATATAAAGACCTTATGAGCTGAACTAAGACTTCGTGACAGAGTCTTAACATGAGCACCACATTGCAGACGGTAAAATGAAGTGATTCCCAAAAAAGGTCGTGGAATTAGACGTATCGTTTATTTTTTTAGTTAAATGTGTTGAGGCCAGTTTACGTTAATCATTATGAATTTAATACATTTGTTTTATTTGCAATGAGCATAAGGTGGTGAACCAAGGCTATACTTGCGAGAGAGCATTACTTACAGCGTCAAATGAACCTTTTACCCCTCATCATCATCTGCTATCAACACAGTCTCACACTGTCTCTTTCGTGAAAGAAGGAAGGTCGTTTAAGAAATAAGAAACAGCAGGGGTCTTATTAACGATCCCTGTGGCACACTCGTGGTAAGTGCACAGAGTAAGTATTATTAAAGTATTTATTTATAATAATTCTGAGTGAGTAGTTATGTCAAACGCCCGGGGAAGCTGCGTTGCAGATGACAATTTAGCATTTGATGACTTCGATAATGGGTATTAATTTGATATAAAAGTCTCTCAGCTTTAAATGGATGAACATGATATCTTCATAATGTTATTTTGGGTTATCTTTTGCCATTTATCTGTATTAATTAAAAACATTGTTACTAGAAATACAATATATTTGCGTTGCGCCCGGCCGCTTGTCATAACTACCTTCCGTTTCCATTATCAGACCAGGAGACGTATTTTTGAAGCATTCGAAATGAATCTTGAATTCGAACACGAATACGATTCGTGTGCGAATTCTATTTCTATAACTCCCGATTTTACGCATTTTTGAATCACTCGAATTCTGTGTTGCTATTATGGTAAAATTCTTTAACTATTTTCGTTTCACGCAGAAAATATTTAAAACAGGAATGCAAAAACTTATTGATTTTAAAAACCGGCAATGAATCGCATGGAACGGAACGAAAAAAAAAGGTTTTTAATCTGTGAGCCATGTTTACTTGTCAAAGTCATACTTCTAAACTTTCTACTAGTAGAATCGAAATACGAGTGGGTCGGACCCGTCGGACCACTCGTTGCAGAATTCACAGAATGAATTTTCAAAAATAGCGATTTTAGTCATTCGCATGCGAATCTTGCCATTTCGTATTCGAATTGGAATTTTCATGATTCAGAAATACGTCTCCAGCTCGATAAGACTACAACATTGTCTTGTTCCCAACTTTACATGAGTATGCTAAATTACAGACGCCAGTAACGAATATACGAATATTACAAGCATTTAATGAAAGTTTGTAATATAATTCTTTACTTCTTATCTCTTGCACGTCTTGCTAAAGATTGGCGCGAGATTTGTCCAGACTCCGGATGCGGCCGGAACGCAGAGTTTTCTTGCTCCGTGTGGTCTGTCCCATTTAATTACATACGATATTAAAAGGCTCCGCCAACTTTGCGGACAAGAAACTGTTGGAGGAGTACGATGGCTGCCTGTGCTGAACTGCCTGTCGATTCTGTAAACAAAACCGCGCTCACTTCGTCGCTGCAGTCACTCATCAACGATAAATAATATGACCCTTCTTACTAACAAAATAGAGGCAATGTTCGTTTGTACGGTTAAGTCGAGTTTTAGAGCGAATCCGTTGCGTTTTTCTTAGAGAATCGACCTGTGGTGAAAATCGGAATCCTAATGGCACCGGATTACATGTAGTCGATCCTAAAAAAATCATATGTTTGTTTGAGCAACGGATTGTATTTGGGCTTATCCGGGGACGTTTTTTACCAGATTGCGACTGATGCCAAAAACATTTAGTCCGGCCCTTGCGATGGATTGAATCCGTACTTACCCGGACCGGTTGCCAGCTGGGTAAAGTCCGAGCCTAATGTCAATAAGTTTCAAATGAGCATATAAAAAATCAGTTGTCATAATATGCATGGAACAGCTAGTCCATATTTATCAGGTCAGTGATGGCTTATTGCTGTGTTGTGTGTGTGTGGCCCGTGTAATGCTCAATGGCACAAAAATACACCAGGCATATATGCATAGCGCCAAATAAATTCTTTGAAAAGCGCAATCTGTTGATGTTTTACCCAAACAAAATAAGTTTAAAATAATCACAGACCTTATACTATAAACCTGTTTACCTGTCTATTGAAACATTTCTTTGCATTATTTAAGAAGTGAGGTATTTAGATCAAAGTTAAAATTGTCTATGGTAAGTGCGAACTTGTCTATGATTTTATTACACGACCAAATTGAAAAGGCATGCTGCACCCTAGATCTGACTTTAATTTGAAGGTATCCCAAATTATTCATACTTACAGATCGAGTCAACTGAAAATCGACTTCGCATAGTGATGTATAGAGCACATTCTTTTTTTTAATCAATTAATTATTGATAACAACAGTATTAGTATCCTCGTTTCTTTAACTAAATAAACTTGATTTACGGATGATATTGATACGTGATAACATCATAAAATAAAATTTATGCTACTCGGACGCATCGGCCGATGGAGTGGAAGTGGGCTCTCCCACTTCCATAGAGAGATAGATGCGTTACAAATCGAACGCTTAGGCCGATCATCGTGCCTCTCTGTCGCTTGTACGCGGAACGTGACACTTTTTCGTGCGTGCAGCCAGTGTTCATCGATTTATAAGTCGTTATTACATCAAAGTTATTATAGTTTGTAAATAATATTTATTATCTGTAAATATATCGTAATTTTATTTAACCCGTTATAAATACAGTTGTAAAATTTAATAAAATAACAATATTTTTAATTATTTAATAACTTTGCATAGACAACGTATTTAATATAAAAAGTTTTAAATAGGTCCAATTCTTGTTTGTTAGCCTCCTGATATTAAGTTAATTTGAAAATTTAATAATAATATAAAATAAATTTAGACAAATTCCAAGATTGACGTCGTAATGCTTAGCAGATTTCGCTTATTTTTAACATATATTTAATAACTTATTCGGCGATTTGACACCTTTGCTTTTAAACGGGAACACTTTGAAACACTTTTAATATAAGGAATTTATTTTTACCTGAACAAAACTAATAATTGCCATATTTAGACACAATTAGTTTTATTGACACGGCGTTATTTTAGACGCTTTGACAGACTCAAGCAAGCGTTTTCGTAATTTTTTAAAACGCAAAATATATAACCATTAACATATTTTTTCCAAAATATATTTTTTAAATGTTAAATGGACATTAAGGTAAACTGTCAACCAATGTCAACTACGCTGTAGTGATGATAGCTTTGCAATATTGTTAAAACAACATACACGAGTCACGATATTATTGTGTTCTGTCTCATGTGAGTCATGGTATCTAGAAATAAAATGTACATGTACTTACTGGTAGTTTTCTTTGAAACATTTACATATAATAATAACTAATAATAAGAGTTAAATTATCCGGATGTTAGTCTCTTACAACTGAAAAAGACGAGTGTAAATATCTTTATTTCTTTTTGGGTGCCTAATATCTTTAAATCTTCTTCAATCGCTGCAACATATGCTTTTATTAAATACATATTTTAAAGCAATATTTGCAATCGATTTTTAAAAATCGATTATTCCCATCACTGAATCATCGACAGTCGACACAACAAATAAAAATGGTGGTTCAATAGATTAGATTTCTCCGAACATTTACTATGTCGAATTAATCTACAAACGTAGTTAACAGTAATTAGGAAGTGAAGTACGTTTTCAAAGCTTTTGGGATCGTAATTGTCCAACTGGTGCGTTTTTAAGGTGCAACAATGAGAGTTGTGTTTGGCAAATAACAGGTTGTTGTAGACCGATTTCGCTGCAGTTTTGTGTTGAATGTGTTGTTTTTTGCTTAACAAGTGCGTTTACAGCTACTTTTGGATTGTGGTCATAAAAGCGAATAACCGCGGGGCCGTGAACTAAGATAAAAACGAGAAAGCTTGGAATATTTCAGTGAAGCTTGGCCGTCCAATCAGCATGTGACCCAAATCTGAGATTTCTCCTCTTTGTGTTCATCTACAGAGCTCTTGTTTTGGTTTCGGTAACTCATTATTTGAGGCAGAGTTAATCTAATAACCTTAGTAAGTGATTTTTGTTTTGATCTGAGCAAGATTTTTCGAACATGTCACGGTTGAATACAACCTGCCCACCTCACGGGGGGTCAGGTGTTTTAACGCCTGGACACACATAAGCTTCTATAAACCTAAGATTATAGTTATCATCCATACATACTAACGATTGTGCGTGGATTATGAGTGAAATGGGATGTTAATTAATTTTCATATCTATTTTAGTAAGTAAATCAAAAAACTGTTGAATATGCATAACACACTGGAGTTTGTCAAGTCAATAATGAGAAGGAGGAGTCTGGATAAGATAACCGAAGATTGATTTATACAAAAAGGAGAGGAATAATGTCATATAATGGCTCATACTGAAAATCACAGATACATAGTGCAGGTTTGTAAATAAAAAAACACATTGTTTTCACCTCTTTTGTTTACACAGTGTTAAACCTTTCTTGTTGATAAACATATTTTATCATTCAAAAACTGATAAAATAATTATGCTAGGCATTTAATTAAATTAAGCACTAAGCTCGGGTCGCACACAAATGTTTGCCTGGGTCCATTGTTATTCAATTATCTTTTTTTTCCGAGCATACAGGTTAAAAGTAAATTACACAAATAGGTATTAAATAAAAGTACTTTACAATTAGGATTAAGTGTCCATAAGTTAGAAATTATGGTTCTACTTAAGCTTGTTATGTCCTAGCAAAAGAAGATTCAGAGAAATTAATTTACAGAAAAGTTAATTGAGTGATATGAAATAAGGTGTGGTTTATAAAGAAAGTGGCATAAAGTGGAATAAACTCCTAGAAGACGTAGTCTCAGCTAAAAGTATAAATCAGTTAAAAAATAGACTACAAGCATTTGTCTAACTGCAAAAAAGATTAACCAGTGGGGACCAGCACGATACAGGCAACCACCAGTTGTCTCAACTGCCTGCCTGATAAATAAATAATAATAATAATAAAGTTATTAAATAATATATATAATTTTTTTCCTTCTGAACTGAAAGTGCATCAATTGAGCGCTCCGTCCTTACCTATTTTATTAAACAACATTTAAGAGACTGCTGTCATGTTTATGTATTAGACTTGAGAAAAAAACCTGTATAGTGTTTTTTCACCTATTTCTGACTTCATAGCTTCCAGGTCCAAAACTTAGGATGCCTGCCCTGTGGTTACATTTGGTGTGAAACCCTTAAAAGTGAAACATTTGTGACTTAAACTATATGCCTTGCAACCATACCTAAAAGCAAATATTTTAAGAAACTATTTTTATGGTGATAAATCATCTTGGATTTATACTAATTTTATCAATATTTATGAGGAAACTTGTAAATCTCCAACAATATCTTCAGGTGTTTGTGGGGGCACTCTCTGCACAGTATGAAGCTTTATCAGTGGAAGCCTCCAAGCAAACCAGTTCCGAAGAGATAGTGAGCTGCATTGCTGATAAGCTTAACTTGAACAATGGATCTGGAGGACCTTATGAGTTGGCCGAGGTAAAACATTTTGTTTAAAAATACTCATACTGTGACACTGGCGTTTCAAGCGCTCTGGACTATGAAGCCAGGCAGCTGCAGGTTCGAATCCTGCATGTGGCAAAAGTTTGTATAAACTATATATATGTACTACTAATTACTACAACTTTAAATTATACTTTGCAGAATTATTTTTTGCCTGAAGTAGGTTCAACTTGTGATTCAGAAAAGAGTGGAAACCAGTTCAGATCCTTAAATAAATTTTCAAAGACATATGGCCCGACAATTTAAATTATCTGGTTTTCTGCTTCTTGATTTATCACTTTATTATGTATGAAAGGAAACCTTGTAAAAATAAACTTGAACCATTTTCTCTCAAATGCTTTGGTTTCACCTTCCAATGTAATATAAATTACAAGCATGTCACAAAATCGACACCAACTATTAAATAAATCCTATGTTACTAATTGAGTCTAGAAAGAAAGCCAATAAAGTGCAGACTGAAGATTATCAAGGTATTCTACAGATTACAATTGAACATAATCATATTAACATACTACTAGAGCGCTTAAATATATTCAAAAAACCATCATGAATTTGTATTATAATTTTATTCAACTTTTCAAAAACTACTAGAGTAAGGTGATCAATTCAAAATATGTTTTACAATGCAGCAGAATGGCAAAATGGATCCTATAATGTTTTGTAAATGCTTTTCTTTGAGACCACGTTTCTGAAACATCCTATTTACTACTATTTAGCCAAATATGATATTCGTGTAGGACATGCTTTAGACATATCGCAAACTATGTGACAAATAAAGCAACTACAACTTGAGCGCCGAGATAAACAGGCGCGCGCTCGCTTCGCATATTTTTAGATTGTAATGGTGCATACTTCTCAGTTTACTACTAAATTAGTAATTGCGCTGTGTGTAACGGCGGAAATCTTAACCAGTTAGTCAGCCACTGTCATGTTGATGATATTTGTCATTAATCCATTTTTTGCACATTGCACGTAGTGACTCATAGGATTCGCAAGATATTCCTTCCTTTGATTCCTTTTCAAGGCTTTCATGCTGCATCGAGATTTATTCTGCTCTAAAATAACAGTATACGAGTTAAGTGTCGTTAATTATTACCTTCATGCAAAAAAAAAAACAACCATTGGGGGAAAAAAGCTACAGGCAAGGCAACTATCAGCTGTCTTACCTGCTTGCCTGATACATAATAGATAATAATATTTTTCGGCCGGTGTGGCTGCGCTAAAACTTTAGGTCGATTAGTGCACGCGTGTGCTCCGCCCACGTTAAATAGTATTTGCGAATGTAAGCCACGCCCACCGATGAGTTCAAGCCTCCGAGGCCCGCATCGACCACGTCTAAATTGGACATTTTTTTTTCGTTCAAATTATGTTCTGTTTAGTTGGACGCACCTGCGCTCGCGTAAGCGTCGGACTTTTAAATTTTTTGTATTAAATCATGTTATAAAACCTCGCTCACCTATCCGCACCGAATCGGCCGCATTCGCGGTAGAAAAGAAATTTCTTTCTGCGCGTGCGGCGCGGACATGTGAGCGTTAAATTTCCTGTTCTGAACAATACTACCACCAGCTCTCCGAAATATCTATGAATCTTTGATGTCACGACGCGCGAAAGCAACTCCATCTGAAAGTGAGAGAGGAGATACCCTTGAAAGCGAGATGCACAGATATTTCCGATTCCGATAATATTATTTGTATTGTATACCAAGTATTGTATTAGGTTGTTGGAGATATGGTCAGCGGCGAATGCAAAGAGAGGCGACTCGGGCCCAACGAGTCACCAGTCGCCGTCATGCTGCTGTGGCCTAACAACAACTCTGGCCAATATTACAGGTAATTAATGCATACAATACTGTTATAATTAAAATGCATGCTGAAAAAATAATTTGAAAAAAAATTCTAATTTTTATATTGCAATGATCATACATATTATACATTATTTATTAATAAATAAAACTATATTTGTAGCCACGTCATTGATACTTTATGTTGCATTTTTGATAACTTTTGCATGTTTAAACTTACTAAACATTTGATAGATATAGGATATAGTGAGGCCGAGGTTGACGTGTTAAATCTTCGTTTTTTCTTTGATCTTGACAGTGAATAGCACTATCTAGTTTTAGTCTTGCGTATAATTATCCCAAGAGCCACAATGAATTACTACGAGTTGTGTGTACGACTAACCTTGCGTGAACACCTGGTAATTACGTCGCCCTGTCACTGATGTTATCTGATTGTTTTTATGCTGAGTTTACTCACTCAGTCATAAATAATATTCACAAGCTCTGACTAACTGTAATTAGCTGACCGGAGTTAGTTCATTCTATACTTCAATGGCATGCCACAGCAAACACCACGGCAGGATTGTTGACACTAGTCAACAATCTAAACAGTTTACTTACAATGAGTCATACAACATTAATGATGTTAGTTCAATCTACAATTAAGTTATCCTTATTTCTAATTATGTATGTTACATATTGATATGAATATGTACTCGAATGCTATTATCAATTTATTATAAACATAAATTATTTTTGGAAAATAAATTAACAGTCCTGTGTTTTTATGCAGCAGTTACTTCTTTGCGTAAGTATAGTAAATAAGAACAATGTTTGTTATTTTAATTTGTAAAGTTCTACTTTAATAATATGATCATTGCATTACTACTACTCCACATGTTATAGGGCCAATAGTATGATACTTGTTGAATGAGTTTGATTATATTTTATTTAGGTTCATAGATCTATGGCTTGTAATGGCCTTTAGCGATTGGGGATAAAATATACCAATGGGGCGCGTGACTCAGCCTTCCTGCCACCGCGCGGCGTGATAACAGAGTCCCCATCCTGCCAATTGAACTAAAACAAACCTCTTACTACAAACATGATAATTTTATTGCTTTTTTGTTTATTACGATTTTAGGAACACAACATGACTCAAAAGTAATATTATGGGTATATATATGAACATTTTTCCGCCTGTTATTAAGTTATATGATAACTGCCTTTTCTGTTTCAGGTTCTATCTACGTGAAAAGATACCCGAAGAGCCATGGATGGAGAACTTTTCAGTGGATCCCCAGCTGATCAAGGATTTCTTCCAGAGGTTTTTGTATCAGCCAAAAGATCGCGAGTATCCAGACTTGTGCCAATTGCCAGAGCTCAACGAACAGACCTTACTGGACAACTTGCGGGCGAGGTTCGCGGCCGGCTACATCTACACATACGTGGGGTCCATTTTAATAGCCCTCAATCCATTTAAATTCTATCCCATTTACAACCCCAAGTACGTGAAGTTGTATCAAAACAAAAGAATCGGGTCCAGCCTTCCGCCTCACATCTTCGCAGTAGCGGACGCCGCGTACCATTGCATGCTGCGGGAGAGAACAAATCAGTGTATAGTGATCAGTGGAGAAAGTGGTTCAGGGAAGACGGAGAGTACGAACTTTCTTCTGCACCATTTGACAGCTCTCAGCCAAAAAGGCTCGCACGGCAGCGGGGTGGAGCAGACTATCCTGAGTGCGGGCCCGGTGCTAGAAGCGTTCGGCAATGCCAAAACCGCCCATAACAACAATTCGAGCCGTTTCGGGAAGTTTATACAAGTGAATTATAAGGAAAACGGTATGGTTCATGGTGCAGTTGTACAAAAATATCTTTTGGAGAAATCTAGAATATGTAGTCAAGGCCGTAACGAAAGGAACTATCACGTGTTCTATTATTTATTAGCTGGTGCATCGGAACAAGAAAAGGAACAGTTGCATTTACTTAGTGTTGACAAATACAATTATTTATCGAGGACTGGGTGTAGTGTGGTGCCTGGAGTGGACGAGCAGTATGAGTTCTCAAGGCTCAAGCAGTCCATGGACATGGTGGGCTTCACCATGGACAAGAGGCGGAGGCTGTTTGCTGTTCTGTCTGCTGTGCTTCTGTTAGGTAATGTCTTCATAACCTATGCCATAGTTATTAACATTTGTGTGGCTTCATCCTAATAACGTTCACACTCTTGCAGTAGTAAAATTTTAAAAATAAATTGTACTTGGACCTATTATATTATCTATCTACATAAATAACTTGAAAGTAATTCTTGTCGTGATAATGTTTATTATCCTATGATTACTCAATCTAATCTCTAAACTGTTTACTGTTATCGGTTAATAAATATTTTTATTATGCGTGAATAATCGTAACTCCGTGTTTTAGATAAAAAAATAAACATCTTGTTTATATAGGTTTCTAAAACATTTACACGTTTTTTCAGTCATCATTCAGCCTTTTTTAGCTTTGTTACATTAGAGAAACATCATTAATTTCCATTTATTGCACATAGTGGTGTAGCAAAAAAAATATTTTGGCCTTTGATTATTTATCAATTCAACAGATTGATTTTTATTTAATGAATGATGAATGTAGAGAGTAAATACGTATTTTCCTGACCCGGTGTAAGTAGCTTCATAGTAAATATCGATGTCCAAACAACTTGATCCTTTTCCTTAGACGTTTGACTAAAGGTTGCTCAATGCACCAGTAAACAAATCATCAGTTGCGATACTAATGTGTTTTATTGATAAAAATCTGTGGTTTTCTATTATAACACGTTTTATAAGTACCTACTGCCTACCTTATTTCGTTTATCAGGTAGGCACAGCCTAATTGCCTATATGCAACGCACGCCCCTGCCTGTCAGTCTCCTTTAACGAGACCAAAAATACATTTTATTGTTATGCAGTCTCAATTCTGCAGCAAATGAGTTGAAACAATTGCCATCTATAGCTATTACAGTGACAACAGTCTAACTATTACCCCTTAAATTGTAGGTAACGTGGAGTTCCAACCGCAACGCAAGTCATATCACCACGACGAGGCGGTGGGGGTGCGGAACCCTGAGGTGGTGTCGCTCATATCGTCTCTGCTTCACGTCAAGCAAGAGACGCTGCTGGCTGCGCTCACATCCAAGCGCGCCCGGGCCTCGGGGGAAACACTCGTCATCAACTATAGGTATTTACTTCATCATCATCATCATCATCATTCGACGACCTCAAAATCAAATTCAAAATGAATACAGATATTTGGTATAAGAATCAGTCACAATAATATTCTACCGGGAGTTGTACTGGTACCTCCGTAGCCGAGAGGCGAGTACGTCGGACTTTCGGAAGTTCGGGTTCGATTCCCGGTCGGGTCAGGATACAAACTTTTCTACTATATTGTCTCGGGTCTGGGTGTTGTGGTACCGTCGTTGTTTTAGATTTCTATACTTACCTTGCTTTCGCTACTTACCTTCTTAGGATCAGAGCAATTTATGTGATGTCCAATATATATATTTATTTATTTATATTTATCATCAGGCTTTTTGAGTCCACTGCAAGGTCTATGTAGACCTTTGAAAGTCCGCTGTTGGGCTTAAACCTTGCTTAGAGAACACTAAAGACCTTGACTAAGTCGTCAGTCCACCGGGTGCTAGGCCTGCGTATAGCTTTTCCTATAGGTACTAACTTTAACATTATTAACGCGTTATCCTCATATATTGATATATTTAAATGATAATGACTAATATTAGAGGATATTGTCTGAATAATGTTATTGTGGGTGTTGATAACACATCATGTAACATGCTACTGCAATAGTTGAGGTAATTAGGCAATTCTTATCTTCGTATTTTTAAATGCATGCAATCACATTTGGACTCTTTGCATGAAAAGAACAAAAACTAAGTTTTAAACACTATGTTCAAGTTTAAATAATAAGTAAAAGTCAACATTATTTCTACTATAATTCACAGGATTTTCTTAAACCCTGTATGTGAATCCTTTTCATCCCCATGTTTGTTTCCAGACTCCCCGAAGCCATAGCGACGCGAGACGCGATGGCGAAGTGCTTATACGGTGCTCTGTTCGACTGGATCGTGATGCAAGTCAACCACGCGCTGCTCTCTAAAAAGGATACACTGCGGGAGCATCAAGGACATAGCATAGGTAGTTTTCTATTTAAAAATTTGGTTATCTGTAAAGTCGGTTTACGGACGGTAATGTTACGTGATAACTTCATAAGAAAACGTCTTTCGAGCGTCCAATCAGACTAGAAGCAATGCTTGCCCAGCGGTATTTAGGTACTTAACACTGATGAGACACTGCCACAATGTCGACGCTCGAAAGGCGCTCGTGTGGGGAAGGTCTAAGCCATCTTCCGGGCACTTATACACGTCCCAAAAATATACCTTTACACTACCACCTTACGCATGCTGCATTCAAATATTGCCTATTAAATTCTTAACTGTACTTTTCTCCAGGCGTCCTCGACATATTCGGCTTCGAAGACTTCGGTCCGTGCAACAGCTTCGAGCAATTATGCATCAACTACGCGAACGAGCACCTACAGTACTACTTCAACCAGCACGTGTTCAAATACGAGCAGGAGGAGTACCGGCGCGAGGGCATCCGCTGGACCGACATCGGCTTCTCGGATAACACCGGCTGTCTGCAGCTCATTGAAGGCAAGCCGAGCGGCCTGCTGTGCGTACTGGATGACCAGTGCAAGTCAGTATCTTTGAACTGTGACTATAGTTTCTATCAGGTGTAAAAAAAGGCTTAACGATGCCGAATACCACATATTCTACGTAGTATTACGATCATTTTTTTCTTTTACACTATACCTGGGAAATGACGAGTTACCGAGTTACAGTCAAAGTTACTAATTTTTTTTAAAGATTTTTACATAATGACTTCTGTTTGATAATACTAAACTTTTTTACAAAGAAACATGATAAAATTTTCAGTACTTCTTTCATAAAAGGCCTTTAAAGGGCACAGCCGGCAATGAATCGTGCGCAAGCACACAACTACGCTGTCTTTCAAACCGGGCGCAGTGCTCTCGCGCCACCCGCTCGCCCGCCGACCGCTTACACACACAGGCATAGTCTGTGTGGCGTGCGCGCTATGCATTGCGGGCTAGAAATAAGTTATTTTTTTTGATAAAACTAAAAGTCATTTCCCAGCAATTATTTTTTTTGCATTCTACTTGGTTTTATGTATAGAATTCGTTGTTTAAGCTTCGTTAAGCCTTTTTTTACATACAGATGTATCATGCATTCATTGAGTCGTAGTTCGTTTCCTACACCTGCAGACGCGAGGATCTTTACAAGGCCACCGATAGGTTTTGCGCTCGGTACGTACCCAATTTAGTGCCAAAAATAGGAAATAAAGTGTAAGAACATAGTCTGCAAATGAGTTATAGTCAGTCTAGCAACGGAATTTAAAACCCTTGGGTTTTTATTTTTAATATCCTTGCAGTCTAGTCACGATCCCTTGTTGTCCAAACTTCCGGTTGTAGCCCCCTGTTATAGCTGTTATCCACAGTATTTTATTTTTAAAGACATCTAGTCAGTCTGACAGTTTATCTCGATTTTGGCAAAGCCTTAAAGTTTGGGGCACCATTGATCGAAGCAACTAAGGGAAGAAGTAAAAGTGATAGAATACGGGCAGCAGCGTCTCCTCTCCACCATTGGCCAAACTGTGATCGCCAACCCGCCTGCCAAGCGTGGCGATTATTGCAAAATCCTCCTTTTGGAGAGGCCTTGTCCAGCAGTGGACTGATATAGGCTGGTGATGTGAAAAGTGATATGAGACGGACGGGGCTTAGCTTGGAGAGTATAGCACTTGTGGGTATTGCAAAGTAGTATATTTATTTAAAAAAACGGGGGCAAATCGAACTTCAATTTCATAATGACGTGTCCTGTTAATCGTGCGATTCCTCTCGTCTCACCCCTTACCCACCTCTTGTGACTGTATAGTCAAGAGTATTATGCGCAAACCATAGACATACATAAAAGTTCACCAATCCAAGAGTATCCGCTGGACCGACATCGACTATACTAATCTTTTGGATAGTTAAACTTTTGATGATTGGTCTGCATTGGAAAATTTACTTGTTCCAGTTTCCCATGGGCCACAAATGAGACGTTGCTACAAAAGTTCAACTCTGTACACGAGGATAACCCCTTTTATGAGAAACCTCAACGACGTGAACCAGCGTTTGTGGTGCGGCACTATGCCGGGAGGGTGAAATATCAAGTAAGTATCAAGAAAAAAGATATATATTTTTCTATGGTGTCAAGTAGATACCTCGTTTAATTTTTATAGTGTTGACATAAGAATATAATAGGACAATCCCTAAAAGTACGTAATCAGCTGCTGATATATACAACTTTTCCTATGTGGTGTGTGTGTGTGTTGCTTAAACATAAACATCGTAAAAAGTTGTATATCAGCAGCTGATCTCGTGGTTTTAAGGCGTGTCCTATTTTTAAGTACATCCTGTATACGAAACTATAAAATTCACCTAATTTTCTTTTGTAAGGTAGTAGAAGACAGTTTACCCACGATTCAAAAAAATGTACGAGTATCATATTTCGACAACCGATATGTAATAAAATCAGTTCAAAGCAGCCACTCTTGCGAAATCGGTTATTTACTTGAACCTTGCCCTTTCCCCTTTATATCATAGCATTTATATAAGGTGTAAATGAATTAGTGTCAGATATTTTTAGGAGTAACTTAGACTATCACATGGATCACATATAAGATAAATTTAAAATTATAGAACAAACTTTAATTCACGCACCAAGTAATATGATATTATGATGAACAGTGTAATATGATTATTTGAGTGCATTAATGTAATTCTGGAGAGGTTATGAATCGGCTAGCGTTGTGTGAGTAGTCTACTTGTGGTGTTTGGGTGGTGTGGTGTTTAAAACTTTTTATTTTTTCGATTTTTTAAAATTTGTTCTATAATTTTAAATGTATCTTATATGTGATCCTTGTAATAGTCTAAGTTACTCCTAAAAATATCTGACACTAATTCACTTACACCTTATAGAAACATCCTATCAATTATCATCAATCACTAAATGTAGATCTCTCTACGTTTATGGTCCTTCGAGCCAGATTTAAAGCGAAAAGAAAGCTTTCCTTGACATTCACTCTTTTACACTTTGACTTACCAATAATAATATTGTACAGGTGACAGTGATGCGAGAGAAGAACTTAGATCTGATGCGGCAAGACATCGTGAGCGTGCTAAAGAACTCATCGCTGGCGTTCGTACGAGAACTGGTAGGCGTGGACCCTGTAGCTGTGTTCCGCTGGGCTATTGTGCGCGCTTTCTTCAGGTAAACTCTTATATCCGTAACTATATGAGTGTGCTAACGTTTGGTTAACGAAATGTTAGTTTCGTTAAAGTGATTCTTACCACCGTCATACAAATTGTCTATTCCTAAACTAAGCCACTTGCCCCACCGCCGAAGATGAACGAGAAGCGAGTAGAGCTAGAAACTAGAAACGAGTTGGCGATCAGCGGGAAGCGAGTGTGTAGGTACTTCCGATAGTTTTGTCGCTGGGCTAAAAGCGAGTGTGCGATTGCATCTCTTTCTCATCTCTTTTGTTTACAAAAAATGAATATCTTGTACATTTCTTAAGCTACAGAATAGCCGATAGTCGCTTCCTCGCCGGCAGTAGGACAACTGCCAAAGCAAAACTTATGGCGACTACCAAACATAATTATAAGTGCAAATGCTGGTGCTCATTACGCACGAACTACTTCACCAATCGGTCGTCAAGTCATTACATTATTTATCAATTGCTCTGCCACTTAAGTTTGGGTTCTCCTCTCCGAAAACACATTTTCTCTCCAATCCTCTCCTCCTTGGTAGCAATACCCTAACATTCCACTTTAATTTTGACTGAATTTATTTTTCTACCCGCAGGGGCTATTTCGCGTTCATGGACGCGGGTAGGAAGCACCGCGTTAACCGCGCGGACGGCGCGTCTCGCGTGCCCCGCGCCTCCATACACGCGCCCAACGACTCCATCATCAGGTCAGTACTCGCTCTACCTCCTTTGCGTCTGCGTCGCGTCTGCGCTTGCGATACGATCGCTTATCTCGGTGATCGGAATAGGTAGCTTTAGGGTCATAGAATACATAATCTAGAGCAGAAATTCCATTTATTTTGTTTCACAAGAACTCTGACACTAAAATATTCTGTGACTATACTGTTTTAGTATGGGCGAGAGGTGATAAGACTCGTCATTTCATACTAAGTGTAAGTGATAAATCACTTATATGTTTCGGGGAAAGATGGTCCTATTGCTGCTCTATTGGATATGTGCTCGATGTTAAGGGTTAACCTTAAACATTATAAGATTATGTATACGCCCGCGGAATTACTGTATTATCAAAAAATGAAATATAACCTAAATTGAATTAAGTATCTCAATATGTAAAGTACATTTGGAAAAACTATACATAATTTTTTACAATCCCGACATTAAGTGTTTGTAAATCATACCCATATAAACATTATCGTCATGATACCCCGTCAAATTGCGTACCCTAATCCGATCACTGCATGAAACGTTATACGACTAACTAGCAGTAATGACATATTATTAACATGTTTCGGCATGAACAACTGTTATTGTAATCAGTGATGTAATATTGTGATAAATTGGCTAGACGCGGACCCACTGTATAGCCTTAAAGTCGTCATTATATTGAAGACATGTAGATAAATAAATAAAATAAATAAATTGTTTCCACAATCACACCAATTATCTAGCCCCAAAGTAAGCAAAGCTTGTGCTATGGCGACTAGATAACGGATAAACATGCTTAAATACTTTTATAAACACCCATGACTTAGGTGCAAATGCTGGTAAACGCTTTTTGTGTCCCGTGCCTGTTTTATCGCCCGATATTGAATTATATAGATTATAGAATGGGAAACATCTCATGGGTTTGTGTACCGTAATGGTTTTATGAATTTCCAACGCTTGCAGTGGGGTCGCAATTTTAAAACATATTATTATATTTATAATAGCTTGTGCCATTATAGTTATGTGACATAATGAAATGTGTCTTGTTGCTCAGCCAACTGGCGACAGTATCGTCAATCAATCTCGCAATCAACCGCATTGCGTAAGTCACCAATATGGAATGCTTATGTTCTATGTGCACTATGCATGGCCCTCGATGTTTTAATTTCCCTTAACTTTTATCACCCTCTGTTGCAATTTTATGCCTGCAAAGGCTGTGGTTAGATACAAATATTCCTTCGAAGCACCGTAGTCTAACGGACAATTAAACACCGCCTCGAGAACCCGTCTAATCAGTCGACTCGAGCAATAGATCAGTCGAATACTCATACATAACCGTACATCCTAATAGAACTAGAAGTAGCACACATTCCTCACCACAAGAAGTTATGCATGCGTCACCCCACGCCGTTTCGATTTAATTTATTTTAGTTTGTTAATTTGAGCCTAATTTCGTTTTCGCCCGATAACACCCCACGTACAGAACGCCGCACAGAGCGCCCGCTCGAGCGCGGGAGACGCCGCCGCGCCCGCTCGATACTAAGCGGCCCGACGCTAGTCACGCGCGCGCCGACCAGAAAGGGACAAAACATTACAGAATCGCCGAGACACGCTCGCGCCGCCTCGAGCGCGACAGAGACGAACGCTTCGACGATACCGACGTCATGCAGCGCGCCAGCCAGATCGTTATGTACGTCGCCACGCCGCCAGCGCCACTCTCTTTCTCTTTCTCTGTCCCGCACATAGGCATTCGTCAAACAAAACGTACCACTTTTTCACATCTACACTGCAGCAATCGCCACGAGGAACAGTCGTACATATTTTCATGATTTCATTAGTTACATTTTTACTCATGACACTGTTTTATCTTAAAAATAAAGAAACTTTATTTAATGCGAACGTAAAACAAGGTTATTTTTTTAAGACTATATTTTAGAAGATGAATAAAAGACTAGATCAGTGTGGAGTAGGGTATGTGTGTTTGGGATACAGTGACCTCTCCTGTTCTAAAATACATATTACACAACAATATTTGACTTGCTATTCAGCTTTGCTTTATTAGCTTCAGTCCGTTCGCCTAACTCATCTGTGCAGTGTCATGGATAAAACAACCAAAAACAAATAACATGTTCCAAAATAATTTTGTTTGATGAATCAGCGTGATTCGGTTGGGGACTCTCACTCTTTTACGGTGATGGCTATGGGTTTTTAATTTTCTGTGGCTTACTTTTGTTCTGATTGTTTGTTGTTTTGATTTATAATAATATGTGTTTTTTTTATCACGTTTTGATATTCGCAATGAAAATAGTATATTTGTAATTTGTTTACTAAAATAGGGATCATATATTTTGTGCATTTTGTACTTGGGATAATATATGTAGATATTTTTACGCTGTTGCCTTTATAGTGCAATATTATAATGATTTTATTGTAAACTTGTATATTGATAGTTTTATTATCAGCTTTTATGACCAGCAATGTTCATTCACTAAGCGAGATCATCGGAGACGCGTTCTCTCACACCACGAACGAGCCGCATGATGTAAATACAGACGCCACATATTCATGTAGCAGAGTTCTATTTTCTTCGGTGGCCGGTGTTTCTAGATGTTGAACTGCCGAGTTTGCATTTTAATCTTGAAAAATAAAATTCATTTCAGAAAGCTGTTAGGCTTAGTAACTTTTATACTTGTATTGCTTATGCAAATGATTTTTAAATAGTATGAATGCCCATCTATCATTAAGTAATGTTGTTAAAAATAACATATATACAAGATGTCACATAATAAACGCAAATCCTCGTAAGGGTTGATTCTGGTGCTCAAATACAACAACTTTAACTATGGGATCATTATCGAAATCGCAAAAAATGACCTCCCCATACAAAATCGCCGATCGGCTGACATCAGTTTGTATGGAGATTGTTTTTTTTTTTGAGATTTCGACGTCGGTCCCGTAATATAAATTTTTGTATTTGAGCACCGGAATAAGTCCTTATGAGGGTTTGCGTTTATTATGTTATACCTTGTATATAATGTTTTAACATTTACAATCATAGAAATGAAATGAAATGAAATTCTTTATTCTGTATATAGGCCCTCTTCCAGGCACTTATACAAAATAGATCAAAACAAGTAGTCTTAAAAAAAATGCAAACTCATGCCAACCTCGTCAACCTACAATTAACATATCGTCCCGGTTTGTATAGGAAGAACAAGTCTTTCAGGCCTCGAGAGCGCGCGAAGAAAGGCCTGAAGAACTTGCAAAGCGTGAAGACGCTGGCCGGCCGGACGGCCGCGCCGACCGGCAAGCGGAAACAACCGTTAACGGTTGGGGCGCAGTTCCAACACTCGCTTGCGGCTCTGATGGAGACGTTGAACCAAGCGAATCCGTTCTTCATCAGGTATGTTGATGGAATAACAAGCATATTCAATGCACAACTTTCAAGATCTTTTTTAGGTATACTTATCAGCTCTTTTAATAAACAGGTTCAATATATTTTAATATTCATGATTGCTGAACATTATACCTCTATTTCAGCAATAGATTCAAGATTGATAAACTTTATTTACTAGCTGTCCCAGCAGACGTTGTCTTAACTGTTTGACAAATCAGCTTTCAAACTATATTTTTGCGCCCGTAGTAGCTGAATTCTCATAAATAAGGACATTCAAATATTGATTTCATACAAACCTCGCTCTGACATTTACAAACATAGAGAAAAAGGATCAGCCAAATCGTTCGAACAATTCTACTATTTTTTCGAGACTAACGCAGAACAATTTTTTAAATAAAAAGATTATTAGAATTCGATTTAGAATCGTAAATTTTACGTTAAGCTTTTATTAGGTAGTTTACAAAAACAGTTCTGGGCCATAAATTCATTCCGCACCCTTACCACCTAACCAGTAACAATACGCTAGGTATTAGGAATAATAGACAATAATGATTTCACCACACACCTCTATTTCACAGATGTATAAAATCTAACAGTGACAAAATACCGAATGTGTTCGACGAGGAGACCGTCCAGAGACAGTTGCGGTACACCGGCATGCTAGAGACGGTCCGCATCCGCCAGGCCGGGTACAACGTGCGGCTCACGTACGAGGAATTCATCCAGCTGTACAGGATACTGCTGCCGAAAGGCCTGCTGAGTTCACAGTCTGATGTGCGCCACTTCCTAGCCACGTTGAACTTGGACAGAGACAATTATCAGCTAGGTAAGGCATAATATCGTTGATTTAGATTTCTTAGACAAATTTTCAGACGTGCGCCACTTCCTAGCCCCGTTGAACTTGGACAGAGACAATTATCAGCTAGGTAAGGCATAATATTGAGGATTTAGTTTAGTGGTGATGGCACGAGTGAATGATTGAAATTTTCCTCGCAACATACAACTTCTCACAACATAAACTTGGTTAATTGGACCTGTCTCATATGTAGGTTTTGCACTGAACCTTAAAAATGACACTCTTTTAAGCAGCCAAGCTTTAAAATGACAGTGGGCGGAACACTTGGCTAGACGTGGTAAAGTGGAGTAATTCCTTGATCGAATGGTGACCGCGAATAGTAAAATGAGTTTGGGATTGTTCTTCTGCAAGATGGGCACGAGGAGGCTTTGCAGTGTGATCAGAGATTATAATATTGAATAACATCACATACATAGCTAAACCTCAACATCCAAAAGAGAGATGATATAGAAAAGTTAGTTTTCTACATTCACTCGATTTAATGATGATGATACATCACATACATTGCTCTGATTCAAAGGTAAGTAGCTAAAGCACTTATGTTATTAAAATCAGAAACAACTACGGTACTAAAATATCCAGACCAGAAACAATATAGAAAAGTTTGTTTTCTACATTTATCCGATTCGATGTATTGTATTGTCAGGTGCGACAAAGATCTTCATGCGCGAAAGCGAGCAGACGAAGCTGGAGTACCGGCTGCACCAGCAGATCATGGCGTCCATCATCACCATCCAGCGCTGGTTCCGCGCCGTGCTGGAGCGCCGTCGTTTCCTCGCGCTGCGGAGGGCCTCGCTCGTCATACAGAATTATTGCAGGTAAGTGGCTCGGGATCGACAGTAACTAGCTTTTAAGGACGGAGCCAGAAAACCATTTCGAAGCAGGTTTCATTTATATTGGGGTGGGGATGGTATTATACTATTGTCGACACTAGATTTACCACGTATTTATTTCAACTTTCACGTCTGTCTCTCACAACATCAAAGAAGTTTTACTTAACTCGAAATTTTTGTTAAATGTACGAAACCCGTAATTATTCATTCTTTAGCGAAAAATTTGCGGGTTTTGGGAGGAGTTACGGGAAAAGAATCATTGTCTCTGGCAACGACAAACAAACTGAAAGCTAAATAATAGTGTTTAAACCGTGTAAGTTCTTGATTAAATTCGTTTTCCTGAAATGTGCAAGTAGACCTAAGTGACAAAGTCCTTAATAGTTTTATACAAAAGTTGCAAAAACGCTTTATATTGCATCTCTCTTTTGGCTTTACGGTTATTTCTGACAAAAGTATAATGTTAATCAATTAGATTTTGTAGCGGAATTCACATTTACTCGAAAGGCATTAAAACTGTCGAACTAATCTCACTAAAATAAAAACTAAAACTACTTCAATTATTGTATTTCTCGAAAGGCAATGGCTGGTAATCCGTCAAGAAGCGGCAATCAAAGTCCAGTCTTGGTTCCGCGGCAGCCGAGTGCGGCGATGGTACCAACGCCTTCGCAGTGGAGTCATCGCCTTCCAGGCCGCAGTTAGAGGGCATCTTCTAAGGAAAACTCTGCCAGAGTTGAGGAGACGGTTGCCGCCGCCCACGGTAAGTACTGGAATGCTTTCGTGAATTTGCCTGAATACGTTTTTTTTTTAAATTAATGTCAGGTTGTCGAACTTGGAATAACTAGCAAGGTTCCAAGAAGTATTTACTCAAACCAGGACGTAAAACCAATGTTACCAACCAAATTGTAAAAGTGGTTAAAGCGGCTACCGAAAGATTTATATGGCCAACAATACTGTATATTTATTTGCTGTGTACATTAGCGACTCACTTTCCTGACAAATGTCTTAAGTGACGGTAGCATTCAATCACATAGATCGTCTTATCTGCATCATCTTAGTTTAAGAAAATGAATATTAAGATGAAGAGTTATTCAAATCAAGCAGGTCTTTAATACCAGGTCAGTTATCTGAGCTAGTTATTCCAAACGATAGTAATAATGTTAATTGTTGTAAACGTAAGTTATAGTATTGCATCAGAAAATGTTTTAACATCCATACTAACTAAGGCAGTAACTTGTCATGCCATAAAGTGTCGTGGAGCACACTTCTGTACATACATGTGGTATGTGTTTGTGTTGACAGCATGACAATAAGCAGGCGTACAAGGCGAAAGTCAAAATCGATCCCGAATGCGACATCCTAAGTCTGGAACAAATCAAGGACATCATTGGTATTCATGTGTAAGTGAATGTTTTGTTAGATCGAAGCTTTCTTAATCAGCAATCATGCGCATGTTATTACTAGATTATAATCAGTCTTGTCTATTAAACCCATTTTTTATTGTCAATTATGTTTTAAATTATGAGCCCAAATAAGGAGTGTTATGTATTCCTGTATGGGCCTCGTAAATGTGTATTAGTAATCAGTTTCAGAAACTAAATCATACTTAGCTTGACACTTTTCCAAACACGGACAGCACATTATAATGTTATATCGGTACTTATGTAGTTTCTAATCTTGTTTTCATTACAGACGGAGAAACATAGACAGCGTAGAAAAGGCTAGACAACTGAGAGCAACGCAATCTTTGCCCATCGCAAGGTAAGTTCACTTCTAAGAAATAAATCTTCTTTTTTCCGGTGAAATATATGACCCACCGCCGCTTTTATATGGCAGTTAGAATAAACATCCACCTCTAATATCTATGTGTGCCAAATTAATTCATGATATTCGTGAAACCGTGATTGAGTAACGAACAACAAAAATCAACTAACAGAATTATAATATTATATAGATTACATGATATTTGATAGTTATCATGGGAACGACATTATCGGTAAGTAATAAAGCGTTGAAGTTCCGCAATATGAAGGAGGGTCATATATATCGCTTCGGGCCATATATGTATCAATCTTTATTATCTTTATCGTCACAACAGAAGATCAAAACTTAAAAGCCTAAAAATCTTACCAAATAAATAGTAGTTATACATCATAATGTTCATTACAGTTGGGAGAAAAAAGTTGGTGACATATTATTAGAAATCACGGATGAAGATTCGTATAGCAAGAAGAAACTTTATAAAACGCAGAACGTTAATGAGATACCTCTGAAGCAAGCCAGCACGAGGTAGTTGTGTAGTGCTATTGGTGTTCAGTGTTAGCGATTTTTAGATACGCATGTATTTTATTACTTATTGTTGCGTGTGTTGGTTTATTATTTATTTCTGGTATGGGATATCACTTATGTTTTACAAAATAATCTTTTTGTCTCTACATTGGTCGTACAACGTAGGGTCAGTCATATTATAACATAACCTATCATTAGTCAGAGCAGAGTCCACTTTATTTATCATCAATATTTCAGTTGATTTCAAAATCATTTTCTTTCTCCACTAAACTTCGTTTTTTAGCATGTCTAACTGCAGTGTGGGTTTCATGAGTGTTTGGGTGGATCATAAAACCTTAAACAGAGAGTGAATCTTAGGCAAAGCGGATGTACCCATCTCTATTCGTCTTGACAATTTTCCGGAACATCACAACGCCTTGCCACGATTTCGCTTTACCTTTGATACTCTTTCTGTTTACAACTCGTTTAGTTTCGCGTTAAGACGAACAAATTTTTCAGCATCGGCCAGCAAGAACCGAGTGAATCGTCACCCGAAGACAACTGGTGCGTTAACCCCGCTAAGTATCCGCAAACAGGCATCGCTCTCCCGAAGAAGATTACAGCAGAGGACCTCGCTAATGAGTGGCTATGGCTCAGGATAGACCAGAGTTATCTACAGGGTAAAAATAAGGTCAGTGAAATACGGGACTAGAGTATCTACACGAAGATATCATTGTAACAAAAAGTCGCGTCTCTTAGATAATATTTTACATGACAAAGTAAATAGTTATAGGGTTAATGTAAGTTTGTGTTTTTCTTTATTCCACCAAAGCTTCTAAAAGTTTAAACCAACTAAAAATTCCCGTGTGATATAGCAAACCTGAACTTTCAAGTGCTGTTTCGGTATTTTTAATTACGGATTTGACGGTAATTCATGAGCAAGTAAAGTTTTGCCGCAGCTTGACCTACTAAATGAGCATTCATTGACACATTTGTTGCAGATAAGAGAAAGAGAACTAGAAGAACTAATGGAATCCATGGCAAGTGGAAGCGAGGAGTACCTATCAGAGTGTATAGACAGGTGGAGCTCCGCAGACAACTCCGACAGCACGAAAAATAATGACTCAAGGTATGACTAACTTACACCACAGACTACCGAATAAAAGTACAGATGGCTAGTTTGAAAATGTCTAAACAAACAAGTGCCATTTCGACGCAACAAGCGGTCCTCTTTTTCTATAAATAACTCTTATTATTTTACGCGTAGTGTATAGGTCAGCATTAGAATATTCGCGTATTAATCTGGGTGGGGCCCAGTAAACATAGTGTCATAAATATCTTTAAAAAATAAAAATATTTGCTTGCATCTAATTGAGAGAATTCTAATTTATTTGATTTTGTAATTGATTTGTCAGTTATGTTACTGAAAAAAGTAAGCTCTATGACCTCAAGAACACTGCTGCTTAACATTGGCGTCTCGTCTAGTTAAGAACGTCGAAAGCAGACTGATTAATTGTTTGACAGGTATCCCCAATGGGCGTTTTTGCGAGTGTCTGCCGTTAACGAATCGCCAAAACTCGATAATCATTAATTATAGTGCTCAAACGCGTCAGTTTGGTAGCCAAAATGGATAGCAGCATCGATGATGAAAAATGAATCTTAACACAGAGAGTCGTCTAAGCGTGATGCAGTATGAATGCAGTCCCAAAAAGACCAATCGCCGTTGCTAAGACCCCTCCACACACTACAGTCTTTCTAATCTGCACACAAGCGAATGCCGGCCGATTTAGGGTCTTACCAGACCAATCTATCGGTCGTCGATCGACGACACATCGGTCGACGTCGATCGAAGTTGAGCGACTAATCCAAAAGAGGACTGACGTCGACTAATCCATTCTACCAAAATCGATGCCACCGAACGATGATCGATCGATTGGTCTGGTAACACCCTTACACAGAACTGTCGGCCGATTAAATGTCTGCAGTGTGCGTGGGGTCTAAAAGTACATAGTATGATTGTGTTTTTCAAGTAAACATTTTTCGATTTGTAAATCTAACAAGAATGTATCGTCCAGACGAGGGTCGCCCGTGGTGTACCAGCGCAGCGTATCGAGCAGCACGCTGGAGGCGACGCGCGCGCTGCACTCGCTGCCGCCCGTGCGGCGCCACCCCGCGCGCCACCACGAGCCCCCCGACGCCGCCCCACGCGCCCCCGCCGCCGCCCCCGCCGCCCCCGCCGCCCCCACCGTCACCGCCGCCGCACCCGCCGCCGCGCCGCCCGCCGCCAACAACACAGGTACGCTACCCCACCGGGACAGGTACCACGAGCCCGCACCGTCCCCACCGCCGTCGCTGCTGATTTTGTAAAAAAATCAACCTATCACAGTTCATTTTCATTAGTACGGAACATTTGCGCGCTAGGATATTATGGCCAAAAACACTTGCACTTTGCTCGAAGTCAATTCCTGGCATGTAATACCGTATACTTATTTTAGTTTGGACTCTTACCGCGTGCCACCACGACAAAATCTGTACACTAGCTAGTCAAAGTAAAAATTCTGTCAATTCTAAGTAACCTCTTACGCGTACGCTTATTTTAAAGAGAAATAAGCTTAAAACTCAGTCTTATTTTAGCATATCTAGCTTCATATGGATAAATAAACTTAGGCTACATTATAGTAAATTCAATCTTCAATAATCGCATCAACACGCATGGTCGCGTGCGTCCTTCATTTAAAAACTATGATATTTACAATACAAAGAGCATGCGCGCCGCAAGTTGACGCACTCGGCTTAACTCGCATCGAATTTGGAAGCTATTTGTAAATACATTATTGTTTACAAATACACCTTCGAATCACATTACCGAGAGACACTCAAATGAGCACACTAATTTTTAAAATAAAAGTTATTTGTCGTGCTAATTACTGAAGGTTCGATAATTATGCTGAGTGGCTAACATTTATCTAATGTGTTTATCTTCTTCTATTGTTTAGTTAATTACGTTATTGAATCTGCCAAAATACTTTTGAGATAAGCAATTTTTGTGCTGACGCATTTATTTATTCGTTCTTCCAATGTCGGTGCAATAGAATGTCGGTATCAGTGGTAAAAATCGATAAAACGAGTAGTGAACAAAAATCCTTTCGGTATATTTCCGTAGTGTTGGTTTTTCTTGTACTTATGGGATATGTTAGCTTTTGCGTGAAAATTGTGTTTTACTACATTGGTATGTTGTGGTTTCCAGTATTACTTCTATCACAATTCAAACTCAAATAGCGTCTTCTTATTTCTTGCATAGATCTGTTTTTAATTCAATTGTCATTTAACTGAAGTTTGTCCAGAAGAAACCGCTTTTAGTGTTGAGAGCGCCTAAATTGTGCTAGGTATTTTAAATATATTTTTTCCTGTGTATTGCTTCTTTTGTGTGGTGTACCATGAATGAAGATTTTATCTCTGTCTGAATATTCTTCACACTCTCGATTCTACGCTAGTAGACTAGTTTACCCAAACCTACACAGAGATAGATACACCACGTGAAACTAATATTTTTCCGCTATCTTTTCTGTACTTTAACACATAAGCTTTATTAGAAAACTGAAATTTTTTCAAGCAACAAAACTTGTGGAAGTTTTCTTTCGGAAAAAAAGTCAGCTTTTGCATCTAGCAACAAACTTGCTGCAAGTTTAAGAGTTTTGATTTTAATTTTATTTTAAACTTTTTAAGTTACTAGCCCTAATGAACATGTCATGCTTATGATGTTGCTTTATTTTCAAAACAAGAATGGTCCAGAATTAACATGCTCTGTAAACCTGGCTCTATGCTAAGAACTTGTATCAGTTTTAGACTACACTACCGCAAAGTCTTTTATTTCTCGTCTTCTAATTCACTAACATAAAGTAAAACTAATTAACGTTTATCTACAGCGTGTTCGACAGCCGCGCGATCAGTCGAGGCACCGCCCGCGCCGCCCGCCCGCTCGGCGCGCCGCTCGCCGCGCCGCTCGGCTCGGGCGCTCGCGCTCGACAACGTCGATGCGTCGCTCGCTTCGCACGCGCATATGCATGCTACGCACGCAGCGCATGCGTCTGCTGAACATCTGGATATTAAACGGTGAGTTTAAATTGTTGTTATTATTATTATATTCGGTCTATCTTTAATGAGCGATTCTAACATGGAAGCGGTTAGTGTAACCCGGTCGAAACCTCGGACAAATATAAAAGGCAACATGTACCTCCTCTAAATGATTGCTTTACTTCCCGTTTTAGAGTTATTATTCATGCAACGCGAAAGTTTTAAGTTATTACGGAAATATAAAGCTTAGGCGCACCCTCGATGAAGAATGACTGCTTTGAACTCGACTTTTTTCCTTTATTGCCCCTACTGAAGATACTTACATACTTCTTAACACATTCGAGGATATTATCCCAGACACATTAGAAATTATAACTTACTTATTGATATGACGTTAGTTAGTTTGGCTGGGAGGTGTCCGCACTTAGCCTCTCGATTGGGCCATTGATATGACGTAGACTATCCCCCAATGTAAAGATGATAACCGCCAAAATATTTTTAGTGTACCAATTACGTCAGGTGATAACTTACTTTTATTAGAAATTAATCAAGAAATAACACTTGAGTAGTCATAATAGGCAAATACCTTCAAAATACAATCGTTAGCGACATTGATATCAGTTCTCAGTCTGCAACAAAAACAAAATTAGATGTATTTGATTCAGAACGGCGTCAGAGCTGATGTCGCCGCTGCTCGAAGCGACAGTAGTAGCGAGCGGCGCGGGAGCGGTGGCGGGCGCGGTGGCGGTGGCGGGCGCGGGCAGCCTGCGGCGTCGCAACTCAGACCCGGCGCCGTGCGAGGTGCGCGCGCCCGACCCCAGGTCTACCGACTACATCGGCCAGACAGGGAACGGACTCTTTCGCATCGCGGGACATAGGTATGTTCAATTTATTGGTTACAGATACAGAATGGGGCTGGAAACCCTCTCTTGTTCGTTATCTGGACTACAAAGCCTGGCGGTTGCGGAATCCCGCAATATTTGATAATGTGTTATACACAAGGACGCATGTGCATTTACATAGCACACATCCGCCGACAAATTTCCACCTCCCGAAATATTGGATGTAGGTTAAGGTGACAGGGTTATTTGCATTACAATCAGACTCTTTTCATTCTGCCGTGATGGTTTTAAAAAGTAATCTACTGGAGGTATATTTGTAACTTTCTTAGGCCACATCTTGAGATATGCTATGATATAACTAGAAGCAGACTTCTAGTTCCAATTGATGATAAGTGAGATGATTTCTCTTATTCACTCCAGCAGTTACACGATAGTATTTGTAATTTTTTTTAAAAGTCATAATTTCACCTCCAGGTTTCGCAAAGGCACGCGTTTTGCGAAAGACGACAAATGCGTATACTGCCACAAGGCTATCGATGCGTTCATCACACAAGGGCAGCGCTGCATCGACTGCAAGCAGCTGTACCACACCAAGTGCATCCAGAACAAGGGCGTGATCACCATGCCCTGCACCAGCCCCGTCACGACCGCCACCAGGGGCCGGCACAAGAACAGGAAACGAATTATGCTCAAGGACGCTAACTACATACTAGCCGACCAGGCCAAAGGGTCGGTCACCTCTAACTTCAGTCTCACGGGCACCTCCGAGTTCATGGATAGAACGGATAAAATAATATCAGACGCGACTGAGCTACAAGCGATGCAGCATTTCATCACAAAGAAGATCTACCAAATGGAATCTTCGGAAAATGAGAAACAGTCTGAGGTAAGTAGTTGTGACACATCTTTTGAATCCCAAATTACATTTACTGTCGTTTGCTTAGATTTTAATTCAGGTTAGTAAATATGAAATCATTAAAAATATTAAATTATTAAAAAGTCTTATAACATGATTATTCTTCATCACTGCGATGCAAATTCGCGAATTCGGAAGCTAGCTTTAGATTGGTATAAAATTACGTACTGCATCGTAATTAAATCGTTCTTAGACACTCTGTTTCAGTATAAACAATTACACTTAATAACTTAATCTTAAATTAGCGAAGATAAGTTTATAAGTAATATTATCTATTCGTATGTTTGCTTACATTCGTAATTATTATGATTTTAAGGTGTATAAAGCGTTTATTTATTATTTTAAATTCTCTACCATAAAGGTGTTAAAACGAAACATCTTCTCTCTCAGGTTGACAGGGTATTCAAACACGCGCTCCGAGAGTTCAAAGACAACCTAGTGGCCACATACAGTGTGGTAGAGACACGAGGCTCAGCGCTCAAGTACAAAGATCTGATCGGGAACTTCCTGCACGTGATGGAGACGGTCTGCGCGCGCGAGGGCTCCACGCTGTCCATCACCATGGGCGTCAACGCCTTCCGCGGGTTCATGGACGAGTTCATGAGCCAGCACGAAACGGATAAGGCGAGGACGAAAAGGAAAAAGGACAAGAAGAGAAAGGTAGGAATCACATATTCACTTCAGAAACTTTCCTAACCGGTATTCACCATGGGTGACGACGCCTTCCGTGGGTTCATGGCAGAGTTCATGATCCAGCACGACACGGACAAGGCGTTGGACGAAGAGGAAAAAGGACAACAATAGAAAGGTAATGATCGCGGTGAAATCTTCCTCTACGGTGGTACTTTTCTGAAAGTATTCTGTCCTTCACTATGGGCGTCAACGCCCTCCGCGGGTTCATGGAGGAGTTCATGAGCCAACACGAGACTGAGAAGGCAAGGACGAAGAGGAACAAGGACAAGTCGAAAAAGATCAGAAACATCATACGGTATTCTGGGACCGTAGGGTGCGATAGTTATACTGACAAAATGAGCATCGTCGCAATTCGAGGGGTTACAGACGAGATCTTTGACAGATAGATGGCATTTTGTTTTTGTGAGATGTTTATTGAATTTTACAATAATAACAACCGTTAGTTTATTTTGCGAATGCATCACTTGTATAAAAACGTATGGTATCTTCTAGGTGGACGATCCCATCCAATACAAAGGGCACACGTTCATCCTGTCGATGATCAACATCCCGACGGAGTGCGAGATCTGCAAGACGTTCTTCATGTGGCCCATAGAGCGGTCGCTTATCTGCCAGACTTGCAAACTGGCCTCGCATAAAAAGTGCTACATGAAGGTAAGTTCTTTGATTCCTTGAAAAACCCAAAAAAAGACTGAGTTACCTTACCATTTAAAGAATTTGCCAAATTGATCAATATTTGTGCAACTTCCAGTAACCTAGTTTTTGAATGCCGATTGAAGTCTGTATATCTGGACTCTGTAATATCTGCTAGGTTTTGATTATTTCGATTATTTAATCATTAATTACATTTTAGGTGACGACATTATGTAGAAAAGACTCAGGAAATAGATCTGCGGCAATCGTTGGAGTTTTGGACGCAGGCGGTAGGGAACAATTCGGTGTCGTCCAAAGAGGAAAGGTAATGATTTAACATGACATCAGTGGCATTATTTTATTTGTTAAAACTCAAAATGTTGACGATATGCGGCTCCTATAAAAACATTTAATGTTTTTAGGTGTTTGGCGTGCCATTAAGCGAGCTTCCGACGGGCGATAGTAATATTCCAATAGTAGTAGACCGACTAATAACAACAATAGAAATGACTGGCCTTTACACTGAAGGACTGTATAGAAAAAGCGGACTTAGTTCAAAGGTAAGATACAATCAAAACTAATTACTACAATCTTAGCTATTAGCCAAACAACACTACTGCATTAACACTAAACAGAAAGTGAGCACGAGGAATAACCTCCTGCGTCGTCTTACATCTTCTAAGTGGGGAGCCTCACCACAAACTCTGCGGACGACTGGCCTAGCCCTCTCCTTTTCGGCTGGCGAATACGCCAGTCCGGTCTGGAGCCGTTCAGCACACACACATCTAGTGAATGCAGCACTAAATGAAACATGCCGAATAATCACGGGCTGTCTAAGGCCAACTCCCGTTGGCATGCTGTATGCACTGGCTGGTATCGCTCCCCCGGTCGTTCGCAGGGATGTGGCAAGCGCTCTAAAGCGTCTTAAAAAAGAAAAGGACCCGCGGCACCCCTTACACCACCACGTGCCGGTAGCCCAGAGGCTAAAAAGTCGCCAGAACTTTGTCAAGAAAGTCTCCTCTTGACGGGGATGCTAAAGACGCCCGCTTAAAGCTATGGAAGAAGAAATATCCCATAGACCCGAATATAGAGCTATCAGAGCGACTCCCCCCTTGACATTATCTCCCTTGGGCAACCTGGAAGTCGTCTGTAGAGTTTCCTGGCAGGCTTCTTTCACGACATCGGTCCATCGGGTATGTAGCTACTCGCACAGCACCAACACAAGCGCATTCGACAAGAAATAGAATGTAGCTCTGAAAAGAGCTGTTTGCGCTCTCTCCACCAAAACACGACGGTAGCTCTGAGAAGAGCTGTTCATCGTCACTCAGAAACAAGATGGGAGCTCTGAAAAGAGCTATTTTGGATGACGACACAGCAACCACGCCGCGACACGGGCACTCCTCCGTGCACGCGTCCACGCTGCGCCGCCGCCGCCGATGAAATGGCCGAGGCGACCTGCGGGTCTAAAACGGCCGCATTGGATGTTTCATATTCCGTTCATAATATGTTTCATTTAGCAAATATTAAAATGAAATGTTATTTGATGAATCATAAAATGAACCTCGAACATTTCATTTTTGCAGTTCATCTAATTTGACAGTTTTGTATGGAAAATCGTAATATGGTCCACTTATTATGAAAAGAGTAATTCATATTAAATGTCAAATTGGTGAACCACCATTTTAATGTTATTATTATTATTATTTTGTATTGATATTTGTAGAATACACAAAACTTGAGTATTTTGAAATATTTTGTTCCTTTGTTTTGTTAAAAACATTCATTTTCACAAAAACCGTAAAGTCAGATTGGACGCGTCACTATATTTTTTTAACGTCATCAAATGTGATCCATTTGATGAAATGAATTGCATATGATTCATTTATTAATGTGGCCGTTTTAGGGTTTGCAAATCATTTTCGCTACATTTCACTAAATGAATCAGATTAAAAATGAAACATCCAATGCGGCCGTTTTAGACCCGCTGCACGACGCGGCGCGCGCGATCGCCCTGCCCCGCGCGCTTGATCCCCGCAGACACCCGCGCGAGCGAGAGGTCGCGTACGAGAAAGACGACAAACAATCGTCTGATTGGTGTTAATTGTAATTTTTTAATTGGTCGGTAACTAATTCCTATTGTAAATAATCATGTATAAATATAGCTTAAGTTATCTAATAAATTCATTCCACCATTCCACCTTCTGAAGGCGTTGTTATTTAACACATAGCTCCACACTACCCAAAGTGGTGAACCCGAACACGAACACCAACTTGAAACAAACCCAGAATGCAGTCAACGGAATCCGACACTCAAGCAAATGCAACAAATATGGAGGAAGCACGGAATCATCATCCAGTCAGCGTCAGCCCACCAGAAGTCGCCAACATCGCACTGTCACTACGAATACCACCATTTTGGCGCGACAAGCCCAGATTATGGTTTTACAGCTTTGAAGCCGCTACGCACGACGCCAAGAAAGGCCAGAATTAGCTAGCGCAGCTGGTTATCGCACAGTTGGGGAAACCAGATGTCGAGCAAATCACTGATCTTCTCTACAACCAGCCTGAAAACAATTTCTACAACGCAATAAAAGAAAGGCTCATTACCGTCTACGAGGAGTCTGACAGCCGTCAGTTCCAGAAATTATTATCAGAAATAGAGCTCGGCGAATAAAAACCATCGCAGCTACTCAGAAGAATGAAGGACCTCGCCCGAGATCGAATCCCAGACTCCACTCTCCGACACATGTGGACAAACCACCTACCGCCGTACATCCGTTCTGTGCTCGCCGTTAGCGAGTCATTCAACAAACAAACCGAATTAGAAGAGCTCGCGCTACTCGCAGACAAGATGATGGAGCAGACGCGCGAAATCTCAGCCATCACTACACCGCCACTGTAACCTCAAGCTCAAGCTCAATCCGACATACAATACCTAATCAGCGAAGTACGAAAACTGTCACTTGAAGTCGCCGAACTTAAGTCAAGACCGAACAATAATAACAACTATCGAAGAAACCGTTCCCAATCTCGAAATCGCAACGACAGCCGCACACGTAACGACGACGAACTTTCACCGATATGTTATTATCACCGCCGGTTCGGAGACAAAGCAAAGAAATGCACCACACCTTGCTCATTTAAGAAATCGGAAAACTAGATGGAGCGTTGGCAGCGGCGGAAACCGACGTTCAAGAATACTCATAACGCCTATTCGTCACCGACAAGAAGACTGGTCTATCTTTTCTGGTAGATACTGGGGCCAACATATCCGTATTACCACGAAAAAAAGGGCAAGCCACAACACCACTGCCATTCAAACTCTACGCCGCCAACAACACCGTTATTCCAACATACGGAGAGAAAACGCTAGAACTCGATTTCCAACTTCGCCGACCCTACAAGTGGAAGTTTATCGTCGCCGATGTATCTAAACCTATACTCGGTGCCGATTTTCTCAAACACCACCAACTTGTCGTCGATCTGAAAAACCGAAAACTCATCGATAACGTTACCAATCTCAAAGTCAATGCACCAGTACGAGCTACGCACATACCTACAGTTCGTAGTATCGACATACTCGCCGAATTTCCTGGAACAACACGAATAACATCAATGAAGCTCAGTAATCAAACCCTCGTGCAACATTACATAGAAACTGAAGGCCAACCCGTACATTGCCGTGCTCGTCCCATACCTCCGCACAGATACGAAAAAGTAAAGAAAGAATTCGAGAACATGATTGAACAAGGACTATGCCGCCCAAGCAAGAGTCCATGGTCATCACCACTACACGTCGTACCTAAGAAGAACGGAGACATACGAGTTTGCGGTGACTATCGCCGTTTCAACTCTATTACGAAGCCCGACCGCTATCCAGTACCTCGCGTCAAAGACTTCAACTACCAGTTATCCGGCAAGACAATATTCTCATCCCTTGATTTAAATCGTGCATACCAACAATTGAACGTACGAGAAGAGGATATTGAAAAAACCGCCATTATTACGCCGATGGGTCTATTCGAATTTCCGCGCATGTGCCTGGGATTGAAGAATGCTGGACAAACCTTCCAAAGGTACATCCATGAAGTACTTAGAGGCCTAGACTACGTATTTCCGTTCATTGATGACGTCCTTATCGGTTCAAGAAATAGCATAGAGCACCGTGAACATCTCAGAACCGTGTTATCAAGATTGGAACAACATGGCATCACAATCAACCCCGCAAAATGCAACCTTGGACAACCTAAAGTCAATTTCCTCGGTTACGTCGTGTCAAAAGACGGAATCAGACCCCTCACTTGACAAGATAGAAGCCATCAATAATTATCCAAAACCGAAGACAATTCAAGAATTACGCCGTTTCCTCGGGATGATAAACTTTTATCACGACCACATACCTAACGCCGCAACAATTCAAGCCCCGTTGAACGCCTACCTACATAACGTGAATAACGTGAAGAAGCGAGACAAAACACTAATAGAATGGACCGATGAAGCAACGCAAGCATTCGATGCGTGTAAGACTAGCATAACAAACGCTTCCTTACTCGCTCACCCTTCATATGACGCACCTTACGCGTTATCATGCGACGCATCTGATAAGGCAGCCGGAGCAGTACTACAACAATATGTGCAAGGAAAATGGCAACCACTCGGCTATTTCTCCAAGAAGTTCTCAGATGCACAGATTAAATACTCAACCTACGATCGTGAACTACTCGCAATGTATATGGCAGTGAAACATTTCCGCAAGATGTTCGAAGGAAGACCGCTGATCATATACACCGATCACAAACCACTCACATTCGCCATGAGTAAATGTCAGTCACCTACCGAGACGCCGAGAAGAACACGTCAAATTTTGTTTATCAGTAAGTTTACCACCGACATACGTCACGTGAGCGGTAAACAAAACATCGTAGCCGACGCACTCAGCCGCATCGAGACCATAACCACGCCCACTTCAATCGACTACGATGAGATAGCCCGAGCACAACAACAAGATTCCGAAATACAACAACTACAACATCAAGACAACATAACTTTGAAGAAAATAAATATTCCCAACACCGACATAGAACTTTACTGCGAACCATCTACAAGCCATATTCGACCCTACATACCAGAAAAACATCGCTACGAAGTGTTCAAAAGTGTACACGACATCAGTCATCCCGGTACCCGTACAAGTCGAAAACTTACGGCACAGAAGTACTTTTGGCCATCAATGAACAGCGATATCGGAAAATGGACGAAAAGCTGCATAGATTGCCAGAAAAGCAAGATACAACGACACACATTCTCCGCTATCTCAAAGTTCCCGCCAACTGATCGTTTTCAACACGTACACATCGACATTTTGGACCTTTACCTACAACGAGTCAAGGTCATCGCTACCTAATCACTATGATCGACCGACTAACAAAGTGGCCCGAAGCAATACCTACAGATGACATTACCGCCGAAACCGTAGCGGATGTTGTCTATAAACACTGGATAACACGATTCGGTTGCCCAGAAACGCTCACAAGTGATCAAGGTCGTCAGTTCGAGAGTCAGCTGTTCCAAAACCTAATGGAGATAATGGGAATAAAGAAAATTCGAACTACGCCCTACCACCCTCAAAGCAACGGAATAATCGAGCGATGGCACCGATCACTGAAAACTGCACTACGCACGAAGTGAGCCAACTCGAAATCGTGGCTCACAGAACTACCTACTGTGTTGCTTGGACTACGCGCCGCCCTGCACACTAACAGTGGGGTAAGCGCCGCTGAACTCGTCTACGGCTACACACTACGCCTGCCCGGTGATTTTTTCTCTGCAACTATGTTACCTACGACGACGTCTGCATTGAATAGCGACTACGTCGAGAGACTACGAGCAAACATAGAAGAAAATAAGCCGCAGAGTATCACAACTCATAACAACAAGGAACACATATTTGTGCACAACGACCTACGTACCTGCAGTCACGTGTTTATAAGAAAAGACGCGGTCAAGAAACCACTCCAACAACCATATGAAGGCCCATACCGCGTGATCAAGCGATTAGATAAAGTCTACACCATCCAATTACCAGATCGCGAAACCAACATATCAATAGACAGAGTGAAGCCAGCTTACCTGTTACCAGACGCAGACGCAGTTACCTTACCATCTCAACATAGTCAAGTTACCTCATCAAACCAAGTTACCTCAAGCCAAGTTACCGTACCTTTACCTTCATCACAACCAATACCATCAGCAATGAAGAAAACACGTTATGGGCGTATTATCAAGAAGCCTGTACGTTTCACTTGAAGGGGAGTACTGTAGCTACTCGCACAGCACCAACACAAGCGCATTCGACAAGAAATAGAATGTAGCTCTGAAAAGAGCTGTTTGCGCTCTCTCCACCAAAACACGACGGTAGCTCTGAGAAGAGCTGTTCATCGTCACTCAGAAACAAGATGGGAGCTCTGAAAAGAGCTATTTTGGATGACGACACAGCAACCACGCCGCGACACGGGCACTCCTCCGTGCACGCGTCCACGCTGCGCCGCCGCCGCCGATGAAATGGCCGAGGCGACCTGCGGGTCTAAAACGGCCGCATTGGATGTTTCATATTCCGTTCATAATATGTTTCATTTAGCAAATATTAAAATGAAATGTTATTTGATGAATCATAAAATGAACCTCGAACATTTCATTTTTGCAGTTCATCTAATTTGACAGTTTTGTATGGAAAATCGTAATATGGTCCACTTATTATGAAAAGAGTAATTCATATTAAATGTCAAATTGGTGAACCACCATTTTAATGTTATTATTATTATTATTTTGTATTGATATTTGTAGAATACACAAAACTTGAGTATTTTGAAATATTTTGTTCCTTTGTTTTGTTAAAAACATTCATTTTCACAAAAACCGTAAAGTCAGATTGGACGCGTCACTATATTTTTTTAACGTCATCAAATGTGATCCATTTGATGAAATGAATTGCATATGATTCATTTATTAATGTGGCCGTTTTAGGGTTTGCAAATCATTTTCGCTACATTTCACTAAATGAATCAGATTAAAAATGAAACATCCAATGCGGCCGTTTTAGACCCGCTGCACGACGCGGCGCGCGCGATCGCCCTGCCCCGCGCGCTTGATCCCCGCAGACACCCGCGCGAGCGAGAGGTCGCGTACGAGAAAGACGACAAACAATCGTCTGATTGGTGTTAATTGTAATTTTTTAATTGGTCGGTAACTAATTCCTATTGTAAATAATCATGTATAAATATAGCTTAAGTTATCTAATAAATTCATTCCACCATTCCACCTTCTGAAGGCGTTGTTATTTAACACATAGCTCCACACTGCCCAAAGGGTAGGTGATCTTCCACGACTCCTTTTTCCTTCCACGCGGCCAACCACAATTAGCTTTTTCAAGCTATTTGGCTTGCGTCTAGCCACGTGTCTTTATTTTTTATTTCTTCTGAATTTGCTTTTTAGCTTTTATGTACTCATAATTGTTCTAGCTATAGCCGGTAGTGTTACGGCAGCAGCAGTAGCAATTTTTAGGTCTATCTTGATCACACGCGTGCACATGCAATGCACGTCGATATGACGCGTAAATCGCATCAAAATTTCGCAGTGCTATTCACAGGCGAATGTGTAGCCCGCTTAACACAATCGTCGGTGCTATGGGGACGCGTTGTGACCGCTCTGGCCAAGAATTTGCGGTTAATTTTAGCAAGAAAACCGCAGTATTATTATTGTTTGTTCTTCGGTATCCAGGTGCGCGAATTAAGGCGGCTGCTAGACGAGCGGCCGGCAGAGGGAGCGGAGCGCCTCGAGCTGTACGCCGTGCACGTGCGCGCGTCCGTGCTCAAGGGCTTCTTCCGAGAGCTGCCCGAGCCGCTGCTCACCTTCGACCTCTACGACGACTTCATCCGCGCCGCAGAGATCACCGACCCGCAGGTGTGTACTGTGTGCCGCGTACAGAGCTGTACGCCGGGCACGTGCGCGCGTCCGTGCTCAAGGGCTTCTTCCGAGAGCTGCCCGAGCCGCTGCTCACCTTCGACCTCTACGACGACTTCATCCGCGCCGCAGAGATCACCGACCCGCAGGTGTGTACTGTGTGCCGCGTACAGAGCTGTACGCCGGGCACGTGCGCGCGTCCGTGCTCAAGGGCTTCTTCCGAGAGCTGCCCGAGCCGCTGCTCACCTTCGACCTCTACGACGACTTCATCCGCGCCGCAGAGATCACCGACCCGCAGGTGTGTACTGTGTGCCGCGTACAGAGCTGTACGCCGGGCACGTGCGCGCGTCCGTGCTCAAGGGCTTCTTCCGAGAGCTGCCCGAGCCGCTGCTCACCTTCGACCTCTACGACGACTTCATCCGCGCCGCAGAGATCACCGACCCGCAGGTGTGTACTGTGTGCCGCGTACAGAGCTGTACGCCGGGCACGTGCGCGCGTCCGTGCTCAAGGGCTTCTTCCGAGAGCTGCCCGAGCCGCTGCTCACCTTCGACCTCTACGACGACTTCATCCGCGCCGCAGAGATCACCGACCCGCAGGTGTGTACTGTGTGCCGCGTACAGAGCTGTACGCCGGGCACGTGCGCGCGTCCGTGCTCAAGGGCTTCTTCCGAGAGCTGCCCGAGCCGCTGCTCACCTTCGACCTCTACGACGACTTCATCCGCGCCGCAGAGATCACCGACCCGCAGGTGTGTACTGTGTGCCGCGTACAGAGCTGTACGCCGGGCACGTGCGCGCGTCCGTGCTCAAGGGCTTCTTCCGAGAGCTGCCCGAGCCGCTGCTCACCTTCGACCTCTACGACGACTTCATCCGCGCCGCAGAGATCACCGACCCGCAGGTGTGTACTGTGTGCCGCGTACAGAGCTGTACGCCGGGCACGTGCGCGCGTCCGTGCTCAAGGGCTTCTTCCGAGAGCTGCCCGAGCCGCTGCTCACCTTCGACCTCTACGACGACTTCATCCGCGCCGCAGAGATCACTGACCCGCAGGTGTGTACTTTGTGCCGCGTACAGAGCTGTACGCCGGGCACGTGCGCGCGTCCGTGCTCAAGGGCTTCTTCCGAGAGCTGCCCGAGCCGCTGCTCACCTTCGACCTCTACGACGACTTCATCAGCGCCGCAGAGATCACCGACCCGCAGGTGTGTACTGTGTGCCGCGTACAGAGCTGTACGCCGGGCACGTGCGCGCGTCCGTGCTCAAGGGCTTCTTCCGAGAGCTGCCCGAGCCGCTGCTCACCTTCGACCTCTACGACGACTTCATCCGCGCCGCAGAGATCACCGACCCGCAGGTGTGTACTGTGTGCCGCGTACAGAGCTGTACGCCGGGCACCTGCGCGCGTCCGTGCTCAAGGGCTTCTTCCGAGAGCTGCCCGAGCCGCTGCTCACCTTCGACCTCTACGACGACTTCATCCGCGCCGCAGAGATCACCGACCCGCAGGTGTGTACTGTGTGCCGCGTACAGAGCTGTACGCCGGGCACGTGCGCGCGTCCGTGCTCAAGGGCTTCTTCCGAGAGCTGCCCGAGCCGCTGCTCACCTTCGACCTCTACGACGACTTCATCCGCGCCGCAGAGATCACCGACCCGCAGGTGTGTACTGTGTGCCGCGTACAGAGCTGTACGCCGGGCACGAGTGTACACATTTCACTTAAAACAAAATAATTTGGCTAATTACGCGATAACGTCATAAGAAAACATTGATGCTACTCGGACGGATCGGCCTATGGAGTGGAAGAGAGACGGATGCGTCACAAGACGAACGCTTAAGCCGATCGTGGCTCCCTATCGCTTGTTCCGCGCTCTTGCTTGCACGCGCAATGTGACACTTTTTCGTGCGTGCAGTCGGCGTTCATCGATTTATAAGACGTTATCACGTCAAAAATTTTATATTGCAGGAAGGTAGGAATAAAACGCAGTAAATAACAGCGAAAATGTATTCAAATTAAAAAATCTAAATCAGTTATTTCTGTAAATTGACCATAAAAGGCACTTTTACATCTCCCAATATTTTTTTCCTACCACTGCTTTGGGACAATTGTGGGCTAGTGCCGAGAAGAAGCAGCGCAAGAAAGTCGGTCACTATTGTCTATAGCCTATATCAGTCCACTGCTGGACACAGGCCTCTCCAAAAGAAGGATTTTGCCATAATCGCCACGCTTGGCAGGCGGGTTGGCGATCGCAGTTTGGCCAATGGTGGAAAACAGACGCTGCTGCCTGTCTTCTTGTGGCGGTTCTCCTGTAGTCGCCTCTTACTAAACCCATAGGAAAAGAAGGGGTGGTGCTATTCTTTTAACGTGCCGGCACCACACGACACTCTTTTGTCAGCCTCTTTTAAAATAAATAAGTATTTTATAAGATTTGTTGTGAGCTAAGCAGTTTTAAATCCACACATTTTTTATCATTTATATAATCACTAACGGTGCAATAGCCCTTCTTCATTAGAATCCTTTTATCGTGCAATTTGATTTATCAGTATATACAATTATTAATTGAATGTGCACACTAAACAGTATATAATGGCACACGTGTACACTACATTACGTATGTAGGTATGCGGGTCTGAGTTGACGACTACTAATATGCTATCGCATCCTTCTTTTCGCCTTATGTATTAGAAGGGACTGCACGTATGCTATCGCACTCTCTAACCTAGACTGGACCATAAGACCGTTAGCAAGCTATCGTTTGAATCGGCTGCTAATTACGGAATGATGTTGGCTGTCGGTGACCGCGGAAGGTACGAGTACCCAGTCTTACCTAAGCTGGTGGACGCGAGCGAGACAGATAGTTGGTGTGCGAGAGGGAAAGTATTTGAGGATGTCGTTGCGCGTGCGTCTTTTACTTTTGCATTAATATTTTTTACGATATCAAATCTTTTTTCTTGCAGGAAAGGGTATCGAGCATATTCACGATACTCAAAAAGTTACCGAAACCAAACTTCGATATGGTGGAGAGGCTCATCTTCCATCTGGCGAGGGTGGCATTGGGAGAAGATCATAATAGGCAAGTCAAACAAAATATTAGTTTTATATTTTATGGTAATAGTTTGACCAAGTAGTCTATTTATCCTTGTCTTGTCTTACTTAGTAAACAATAATTCCGGACGTACGACTTCAGACAATAATAGGGTCAAACAAGGGTTGCGAACCATTGAATGAACTTGTGAATGAAACCCAAAATGATATAAACCTTTAACTTTTTACGAATAACATTGTAGATGTCATGGATCTAACAAATCAAACTGGCTCGAGTACTTTTAAAATGTAACTAAACTTACACTTTCGGTGTTAAGTAAGGTATATATTTATTTGATGTAACTAAATTGAAAAACTACCTATTGAAAGGCACAAACCAGAAGATTTGTCTCGTTTTCGTTAATATGAAAATGGCGTCGTCCATTTAGCGCTCGGGGCATCCCTGCCTAAAGGACTTAAAAAGTTATTCAGCTGCCTATTTAGGGTTAGACCTAAAATGTCATTATTCAACTATCTCAAATGTCGATATTCAAATAAAGTTTTCGAAGTATTTAACTTATTTTCTGCCGAGCGATTGCATGAGATTGTGTAACTATCTTTTTTTTATTGTGTCTCGTCAGTTGGACTGCGAGGGTAATATATTTGTGTGTGTCTATTCAGGATGGGCCCGAACGCTTTGGCGATAGTGTTCGCGCCGTGCATCCTGCGCACGCACAAGGTGCAGCCGGCGCAGGACTCGCTGCACGACATCGCGCGCCAGACCGCCTGCCTCGAGGCCATCCTGCAGGACAAGATGCGCACTGTACGTAATACTAATGCACCGCCGGCCCTGATTGGTTGTTAGCGAGTCTCTGGAGGCCTACTACGAATATTTGTCCGTTCGGACGTATTTAAAACCTAACTGATTAAATTTACCATCTCTTTTTATCAATCCTCCGTAATCGAGCATGCCGGATGGCGCCGCCATCTCTGAGGTTCCGGGTTCGATCCCCGGTCGGGTCAATGTAGAAAACGAACTTTTCTATATTGTCTCGGGTCCAGGTGTTGTGGTACCGTCGTTATTTCTATAACACAAGTGCTTTAGAAAAATATGACCAACTCGAACTAGCCGTGTAAATAACACGACCGTTTTCAATAGTTCACAAATTTTCAAAAGTTTGATACAATTAAATTTTTATTTTGATTTGATTGGTTAATACGTCCAAACTAATGAAACACTTTCGTAGTAGGCCTCCTGATACGATGGTCATCTCGTTAGATGCGCTAAGTGATTTTCACTTTTTGCCCGAGCTCTTAAAATCCATGCCAGAGATTATTAACACCCTGTGCTAGAGAGCTTTATTTATGAACTAAAGACAATAGGCTCTATTTATTATAATTGACACCTCCAGTCAATAAACATACTTTTTATGAGCTGTCTAAACACAACTCTTCCGTACAATTTGTATGACGATAACGAATTTTGACGTCACTGTTTACTTAACTTATTATTGCTTTCAAAGCATTAAAAAATCAGATTTGACTAATAAATAATAATACCGGGCTATCAGGCCTTAATTAGATTTAATAAATGGATGTCTAAGTTTTTTTTTAAGAATGGTGGCAACATTTCAATTACTTTTAAACTTTCGCGTTGCATAATTTAAACACAATGAATAATCCGGTCAAAACGTCAGGCAAAAAAAATTGTACCTAAATTATGATCGCGTTAATTCCCGTTTCATTGAGTTCAACTCATTCAAATTATTGATAAATGAACGTGTGTATTATGTTGGTCAGGTGCGCGGCATGCTGCAAGACATCGCGACGCTGGACTCGGCGTGCCACTCGGCCACGAGCCGGCTGTCGTCGCTGCGCTCGGCGTCGCGCGCGCCCCGCCCGGAGGAACAGATCCTGGTGGGGCACATACACGAGATACAGAAGGAGAAGGCCATACTGACGTCCAACCTGCCCACGCTCATCAGGTACGTGGTAGATACACATACATCACATTGCTATTGTAATATCTTACTAAAGATCCATTCCCGTGTAGTTTTTTGATTTTATTTTATAAAACTACAGACAGGCTGACTGAACTGACTGAATGACAACACAAATTTTGATATACTGTTGTACTCATGAATATAGCAACTATATCAAAGTTATTTGACAAAATGTATGATGGAACACCTTATAATTTTTACTTGACTTCGCCATTGGTTTCATATTAAAAATTGTTTATATTCATTAGTAGAATACCATAATAAAAGTGTACTTATTAAAATTCAGCCTGTAGAGTTGTGCGTTACGCCATTAATTCTTTAAAACGCTTAAGACTTCGCGTTTGGAGTACGTGAAGTCATAAGCTGCTATAACACCAATAGATGTCAAAGACGAATAAAACTTTAAACTATAATTTTATCCATTTGCTTAAGGCTCAGACTATAAGCACCCGGGTACGGCTCCGGGTAAGCCCAGATTCAATCCTTCGCTCAAGCAATAAAATCTATCTTTGAACGGATTCTAAAAAAATCCGGCTGGAAACAGCTGCCTATAGTCCGAGCCTAATAGAACTATTTTGCAAACAAGTCACTAACATTCAGTCAAAATAGACAATATTGAGTGCGTTTGGAGTCACTCATGTACCACAACAAATAGTGACCGATAACGTTTGTTCGATCAGAGCGACGTCAGACGACGACCTGCTCTCGACGACGGACCACGACGGCGAGTTCGGGTCCACGGACGACCTCAGCGCGGCCGGCGCCTCGCTGCGCTCGCAGCGCCTCCTGCACAGGCAGCTGTCCACCGACGACCCCATCATGGTCTAGCCGCGCCACGCCACCATACAACACGCGATCACAACGCCTACTGCACCGACAGCTTTCTACCGACGACCCCATCATGGCCTAGCCTAGTCTAGCGCTAGCATAGAAGTGGCACGAAAGTTGCACAGAACTGTATTACGTGATTGGCCAGTCGTATGACGCGCCTACACCGCGGGCCGTTATTGGTTGTTAGCTCCGCGCACACGCGTCTTTGATATGATAATCGCCTCGTTAGATGCGCAAAGCGATCCCCACTCTATGCCCCAGCGCTTAACATCGATGCCGCGTACTGTACAATCCGCATCGCGCCCGCACCCGCATCAGAAGCCCTACTACGAAAATGTTTCGTTTGTTCGGACGTATCAGGCCCTAACAAATTGTGGCCATCATTTGACAAAACATTAACAACTCACTAGCCGTGTAAAAAACGACCGTTTTCAACTGTTCACAAATTACCGAAGGTTTGACACAAGCAAATGGTAGTTTTAATTTATCAGGTTATACATCCCAACCAATAAAACATCTTCGTAGTAGGCCTCCAGCATCCCGCCCGCATCGCACAGGCACGTGTCTGCCCCTTTTGTGCCTCTAGATCAGGGATCACCAAAAAGTTGCATAAAGGTCTGTATTTTTTATAATTTTACTGTGCGATCCGTTTTGTAGTCGATTACTGGCAACCATAAATAAAAAAATGTAAAAAAAAAGAAGGAAAAGTGCTATTTACTTACCGCGGACCGATATTTGGCAATTCCTGTTCTAGTAGATGTTGTAACATCGCTACCAGCGAAGCGATATGTTACCGCTCGTTACCCCCTTATTTTTTAAAAATATTTTTTCATGTTAGGAAAAAAAGTAATAAAAGTATTCCCATGCCTGGGCAGTATTTGGTCCAAAACGGTCAATCTCATTTGAAATACATTGGCGTAGCACTGGATGGCGCGTAAGCTACATATTTTTTTTATGTTTTTAGACCCTATAGATATATCCTCCATTGCTCCTCAGATTTTGACTCGGTCGTTTTACTTAACATTCCAAACAACAATATATGACGAAGGAGTGAGAGAAGTCGAAGTGACATTTAAACCAGTAAGAATTTTAGAAAGTGCTTGTTCTATCCGAACCCTCAGAAGAGAGGTTGGTGCTCGGTGGTATATCTAGAGATTTCTGAATGTGCAGATCTCGTGTGAGTATTATCTTTTACCACCGAGCTAGTGGCACACACTTAAAATTCATACCATGGAATTTAACCACCATGTTTTTTTTTTAAATTCTTAGCTATTTAACATTTGCATTTTGAAAAATAGTTTTATTTCTTTTAATCAGTATCTCGATCAGCCTAAATTACACCTACATCGTTTATAGTCCCAAAAATATAGATTGCGATTCTCCTTTCCTGAATTTAGAAATCAAAGTAACGTTTTTAATATGAACCCATAGAAACCGGGAAAATGACAACCATATTAATATATTTTAAATCTTTGAACCCGATTATAACAAAATTTTACTGACAAATTGCATTGACAATACTCGTAGAAAGCGTAAGACTGTGTGCCAAGCGTTAATAAAGGAGCGTTTATCGTATTTCAGTTAATCACGCATATTAGCCGTCCATTGTCTACAGCGTAATCTGGCGCCATAAAGGGCAGTCCTGGTTTCTATTAAATGTATACCCACACAAAACAGTAGACGGCCCAGGGGCCTTCGCCCTTCGCTTAAGCGTTTGTTCAGCCCAGGCGTACACAATTATACATGGCGTCATACATGACACAATTATACGAAGCCTATGTTGATCAAACGTTAATGCAAAAGACTGTATTTTATGAAATGGATACACATGAGATTATTTAAATATTTATGTTAATTATTAATTAGAAATTTTGATATAAATTTATCTCTTACTTTTAATATATTCAATAACACATTTAAGTTCATTGCTTTTGTATTTACTACGAAAATCCTTTTAGAAAATATAGGAAAACTCAGTTAAATAAATCAGTTGTAGTAATAAAAATTGTAAACCAACTGATGATATCATCAATGCCACTAGGTAAGTAGTTTATATTTACGTAATTTTAAAAGTTGTCTCCAGATTATTGTCAACTTTGTTCGGTTTCTGGTATTCAATTGTTTGATTGTGTAGACATTGTTATTGAATTTTATGACTCACTTTTGATGTTATAGAGTCTAATTGCCATTAACGTCATGTCAACTAAAAGCCCTATCTAGATGTTAATATTAAAGCGAGTGCCGGAGTCACCGTGTTATGTTAGTGCTGCATGTGTTTCTGACGATAAGTTAGGCGTGAAGAGATTACAAACGCGGTGTGAATTCGTACTTATAAGAGTTATACGAGCTTATTCGCTTATTACTACTTGTACGCTTCCAAAGGCGGCCACCGCATCCTATCGTGAATGTTAACAAGAAAATATTTTCCTATGTGAATATTATATTCATCTTTGCACTGACATTATATTTTATGATATATTTTCCGTGTAAATATTGTAAATCTTGTGTAGTTGTGATCTATAAAAAATAGCAATATTGTTTCTTTAAGGTTTATATAAGTTGAATGTGTCCGATAGCGCCCTTTGTTGGAGATAGTATGAAATTATTATTGTGATGATTTTAAACAGCGTAATATTATGCCATTTTATACTGCTCGTAGTGGTTTTTTGTTTAGTAGTGGTCTGTTAATTTCAAATTGAATTATTTCTCTACTAATTCATACAACTTACAATATGATGCAAAGAATTTAGTTTCAAAACTATAGCAGATTTCAAAATAACAATTTATTACACAGAAGTTCTTAATTCCATTCCATTCCATTCCATGCAATTGCATGCAAAAACTAATTAATTTATCACAAGCGACAGAAACAAAACCTTCTATACTGAAAAAAATATCGACCACCGAGGGTTCCGTACTAACTTGAAGGTATGTAAATAGTTCGTCCATAACGAAAATAAAGTCAAGATTTTTTATGTGAAAATAATTAAAAATTTAGGGATTGCTGACTTTTTTCGGTACTTGTGCTTCTTGCCAATGTCATAATTACCTTGCCGGTGTCAAAATATGCGGCAAACGACCGGTATGGTTTTTTTTTCACAGCTATAAGGAAATGCAGACCCTAGTAATTGATATTAATTTCAACTTGATGCTTGTATGCGTTCTTGATGTGTATAGGATATTGAAAGACAGACGGACGGACAACGAAATGATCCTTAAAATATTTCTCTTTTCCTTTTGAGGTATGGATTCCCAAAAAAATGTAGAAAGTCTATATGTCATACAACAGATCTACACATTTTACATGTATAAGTTCCGTTAAAAGTAGTTTTATTAGTGTTAGTTCTTATCATTACCATTTTTAATCGTAAAATTAGGACAACTAAAACTTGCATTCATATAACCATGACATGATAGCTGCAATCCGGTTGCCATACTTTTACACAACTAGAAAAAACATACTTGTAACATATACATATTGATAAATCAGGAGTACTTTTAGCTTGAATTTGTCGTTTATCTGCTTTATATTCAAAAAAGACTGTCTACTGATAAGCTATTGATTTTTTAATTATTAGTCACAAATATTTTAACCACATTCTATACTTAGTTATAACTATAACTGTTTACTTATTATTCAGACAACGAATGTTCTGTGACATCTTTTATTTAAGTCTATAACTATAGATATTAGATCAATCAATATTATTGAATTCTTAGTTAAAATTCAAAACTAAGCCAAGTGAGACTCCATATCGTTTATAGAACGTAAAACCCTATTTATATTGAATCTCATACGATTTTATAGACATTATCGTCATACGCAGAAGTTACAAAAAGGATTGTCGTATGCGACAACGCATTAGACACTAGAATCATGCTAAACCTTGCTGAAGTTTCTACTGCTCAATATGTTCAACTCTAATGAGTAGAAATGAAAACAAAACCTAATTCACTTCATGCAATTTATTTTTGATAAACGATTAACTTCTGGATAAAACGTTAGGAATAAAAAGGATGGGAGATTTGCTTGATACTAGATCGACCTAATGTATTTATAAATAGGTGTATAATGTAACTTCTCTATTAGTGGGGTTGTGTCGCAGTAATTTACTGTATTTTCTGTGCCTTCGACTAGTTTGCTTTCAGCAGGCCATGTCTATTGAATGTTTAGCTGCTGATGTGTTTTCAAACCTTTCAAAATACTTGTAACATTCTTTGAAATACTGTTCAAACAAAACAATGTATAATTACTTATTAACTGCTTTTGGCGTTTATAGTTGTAGCGAAATAAGAATTTAATACAGGTATATTAGAACGTTTCAGTGCCCCATTTTAACACAATATTATATACTCAAGGTATTGATGTAGGCTACTTTGTATAAAAAATAATGTGCAATGTGTCTATACGTAGGAATTAACTACACTAGAAGTGTATGTAGATAAATGGAAAGTTCCGTTTAAGGATTTTGTAAATATTTAGTTTAGTTACATAGTATTTTAGTCAGGTACTATTTTAGTTTTAATAATGGTTAACATCTCCTAAATTTTAGTTATCAAAAAGTGCCTGTCAAAACTTATTTTTATAATTTGTGATTGATTTATTCCCAACTGGTGCCTATCTAAGATTCAATTTTACTATGTATTTATTTTTAAACAAATGTTTTTATCATAGTTGATTATGTGTTGGTCAAACTGTTGAAAAGCTTATTTTCTTTTCTGTTCCATAGGCGTGTTATATCTATTAACCAAGTATAAAAATTCCTGAAAATAATTTTAGATATCTTTTCATATGTAATTTACAAACTGTTAATTATTGTAAGACATTCTTGCTATACAAATTTTAGAATAGTACTGACGCGGATTTTTTACATGATATTATTTGATATTTCTACAGTTTAGATATGGTTGCTTGCTGTGAATACTGAATCTATAGGTGTATTTGCTACGGACCAATATGCGGTTTACAAGTTGTCATTTTATATTCCTGTATGTTATTTGACTGTGAAGTTTCCTAAATATATGTTAATCATTAATGGATCTTGTAAAATATAATGTGTATATTGTTCAACTTATTTTTAGGTTCTTGTAATGTGTCAAGATTGAAATGTAACCAAAACATTACACCTGTATACAAATTATAAAAATAAATAAAAATTGCTGTGTTAAACATTTTTATTTATATGTATAAACCAGACACATAATTTCCAAATATAGCATTAGACAAATCCTAGGAAATAAAGTCAAAATTAACTTCCTTTTAGGGGCTGATTCTATTGCTCAAATAAAGCTACTTTTATAGGACCAACATTTAAATCGCAAAATAAAAACCCCTAGAATAAAGGTTATATTATATAATAATAAGGACCATAAAAACTGATATAATGCAAAACCTTTTAGAGATACAGCACTATGTGACCAACATCAAACTAAAAAAAACACCTTATTTCAGCTAGTTGCAGTATTTCATGCGGAACATAAAATACTGCAACTAGATGAAATAAGGTTTCATAAAAGTTTTTCTTAAAAAGTTGTATTTCAGCATCAACCCATGGTTTTGCTTTATATCAATTTTACCTTGTAGTTTTACCATATTAGCTGTTCAATATAATACATACTCTTCATAATCTAAAATTTTACTTCAATGTTTTATTTTATTGTTGCCAGGGTACAACTCCAATAGGACATGAAGACCAACTGTGACTCTCTGAACATAATTTCCAAATACCGTAGCTAATTGTTGGAGTTACAGAGTTTGTAATATCTACATCATAGTTTTCATTGAATTTAGCACTTGCGTCTTGCTGGTCTAAATGATTGCTACATTTTTCCAACTGTAAATCATCAACAGTATATACCTTTGGTGATTCAAGTGGAAATTTATCTGGAGATCCTATTAACTCTGCCAATTGACAAATATTTTCTGTAACTAGCTTGGGTAGGATTGGTTCCACCAAATTAAGAAGGTCTTTTATAAAATATTTGAGGTATGGATTATAAGTAGAAATTATAGGCTGAAGAAACTCAATCTGCATGAGTTGTCCTGGAACTGGCTTGTGCATGTCGAGGAGAAGTCCCCTCGTTTTTTCATTTGGAAACCAATGGTGATAAAGTAACCTCATCTCACTTTTTTTCTTTGATTCTATCTCCACAGATGTTCTGAAATAAACAAAACTATTATTTACGATTTTATAAAAGTAAAATTTATGTTGTTAATTAGAGGTTAGAAAAGCTACTATTAAACAATATAATCGCAAGCAAACTATGTCAAATCTCTTTTATTTTAGATCGAAATATTAATTGAAAAAAGGCTCATATTTCAATCTAAATGAATTATTAAAATTGTTAGAAAATGTACACCTACTTTTTAAGTCTTGCCATGAACTGTTTAGATTTTGCCAGGGCTACTAGCATTTCAGAAACCCAGAGGGCAGCAAGATGGCATTTTTGATCCCCATATTCAACTTGATTTGTAATTTGGATAAGCTCTAATATGAAGTCTAACAGAATATCATGTGTGTGTAAGCAAGTCAGTAACACTTCAAAGCACTGGACATATTGAGGACTTAATTTATTTTTACAAAAGGAATCACCACTCAAATTATTTAAAACATCCAAGGAAAGAAACAGTGACTGGTCTCCAAGTAATGCCTTATTAACATGTAGTGCAGTATCTTTGCCTTTAAGCAACTTTTTAGAATGGTTACTATTGAGTATATTGATCAAAGAAACAATAGAGATTGTTTTTAAATTTGAAAAATCAATAAGATCTCCAAATATGTCTCTTGCATCATTAACAATAGATTCTTGCATACTTGGATCCGGAATATCAGCTAAATTTTTTATCTTGCATCTAGAATGGACACAAAAGCTTAATGATAGACAAAAGTTCATGAATGCTGCTATCTTGTTAGTATCTGAAGTGTCCAAATCTTTCTGGCCAGATTGATAATCTGCAATACATTCTTTGTATTTAAGCCAATAGTTTTTCTCTAGCCAATCAAGTCCTATAAAGGATGCTTCTCTAAGCAATTCTATTGATGGCAAGTTATTACTGTGGGCTGTGTCATGTCGTAAGTCAATGATCCAATCTGGAACGCCTAAACTTTTAGCAGCTTTGTATAAGCTAGAACCTTTAGCAGTTTCTGTGTCTAACATATGGTTCACAAAACGCATAATTGCTGATGAGTATGCCAGGCGAAGAAGATGATCACTACGCATAGTGGTCAAAGAGTTGTTTTCATCTTGAATAAGAACTTCCAACAGAATCAGTGTTGACTCGATACCGGATGGCAACGAGGGGCACCTCGCTTTCCAGAGGAGCATAAGGTTATGTGCATGTGTTGTGTTTTTGCTGATATAAATGTTCTCGTATACATCTAGCCACTCTTTGCTGTTAAACCACGGAACAATATTAAAATATTCAGTCATTTTATAGCTATATTTTACAAATAATACACAAAATTATTTGTTGCAATCACGTCATTATGTCAATGTAAGTAAAGTTGGTTATCAACAATGCAATGACTTGACTTGTCAAAGTCTTCTTCTTTTTTATAAGGCGGCTGACGTGTGTTTCACCCAAGTTTCACCGCAGTGTGTCACACTGTCCCGCCAACGTCGAGTGAGTAGCGTATCACGGCCAAGGAACATTACTGATCACGGCAACAGGATAAATAAAACTTTTCAAAGTCAATACCCACTGATCAAATAATGTCAATACCTACCTAGGTTAAAAAAAAGGTTTCAAATGTCAGATTTCTTTTTTTTCACTTGGAACAGGCTAAGGTCTACGGCCATGCTGCCTAGTCATTAGTTATTTATAATCACAAGAGTATATTATTACACCGTGGGTGGGACCTTATAATGTTGCTATTTAGAAGCCAAATTATTTTTTGTTTTTAATTAATAAATTAAAATTGAGGTCTTTAAATTATTAAATCAGCAATCGATGCATTCATAATCATTTATTTTTCCAACTTTTACATATCAGTCTCAAGTTTGAAGAGTTTGGATTTTAGTACCAAACCCCATTGTAAAAAAAAATGTCCTTTATTTTTGCCAGCTACCCAGCCAGTCTTTATTTATTTCAGGTCAGTGTGAGTATAAGGCTGCCCTCCGATGCGAAAATCAGTGACTAATTTTTTTTTTGTTTGCAATAGTGCAGTTTATTTGATCAGTGACGCCAGAAGTCTATGAAAAATAAGGGTGTTCGTTATATTAGGTACGGACAACAGCTCGTCGACCTACCACAAAATGTCAAATTTTCTCATTTGAAAAAGATCTCTATATGTCAGGCTTAAAGTTAAAAATCTATTGGAGAATTTTTGACTTTTGGGGTAGGTCGACGTGCTGTTGACTGTACCTAGCAGAATAAATATTACTAATATATTTTTATATTCTTATATTAGGTTATATTAAAATAATAGCAATTTAAATATTTATCCAACTAATATGTTATTAAACAAGAAATGACCACATGCGCCATCTAATGAAAGTTGTTTCAGTTATGTAGTTCGATTAGTTTTGCTTGCTTAAACTGATTGGAATTTATGGAATCTGCAAAAGATGTCGTCACTGTCGTAAATTCAAATTGTGTTTTATGTTAAGGGCATAAGACCTAATTTTGTAGTTCCCGGAGATTTAGCTTTTAGTTCTCGTTGGTGTGTTTTAGTAATGCTGGGGCTTCATCTGCGTCTAGTGTCGTTATTTAGTGCTCCATTTGACGTAATACGCAAGTGTGGCCGGTCTTTGTGCGCTAATTTGCTTTAATAACATTATGCTGGGGCTTCACCTGCGTGACGCCTAACGTTCTAATAAAGGCATGACTAGCGTTAACTAAATTAAAGCATTAAGCTACGCGCTAAGTGCGTGGCCACACTTATTTGACGTTTGATTCTAGCGTCTAACGACTTAGTTAGCGCGTGATCTGTGAGTGTGTTTTTAAAATAAAATAAAACGTTTCAAGAACTCAATACTTTTACTATTTTGTCTACTCCATCCTAACTTAATAACTATGCACTTTAACATTTATTTCACAAAGAGTTTTTGAATGTGACCGTGTTTTAACATGTTTAGTATAGTAGGTGTAGCCACAACAACGCACTAAACGCCCGCTTAATCCCTTTGATGTGTCAAAAGTTACCGCGGTCCGAGCTATCGACTGAAATAAATGTTAAAGTGCACAGTTATTAAGTTAGGATGGAGTAGACAAAATAATAAAAGTATTGAGTTCTTGGAAGCGTTTTATTTTATTTTAAAGACACTCACAGATCACACGCTAATTAAGTCGTTAGACGCTAGAATCAAACGTCAAATAAGTGTGGCCACGCACTTAGCGCGTAGTTTAATGCTTTAATTTAGTTAACGCTAGTCATGCCTTTATTTGAACGTTAGGCGTCACGCAGGTGAAGCCCCAGCTTTAGAGCAGGAGAGTGGGTAATATATTATGACTGCGTCCTTATCACACATTCCACATCAATATATTACTATTATTTTTCAAATATAACGTGCTTCGTTACGTGTGTCTTATGATAAAGGCATAAGACCTAATTTTGTAGTTACCGGAGTTTTAGCTTTTAGTTTTCGTTAGCGTGTTTTAGAGCAGGATAGTGGGTAATATATTATGACCACAGATTAATATATGATTATGACTGCGTCCTTTTCATAAATTCCACACCAATTTAATACTAATATTTTTCAAATACAACATGCTTCGTTTCGTTAGCTTAATGAGTTGTTGACTTTATTGTTTTTACACGGTCAGCAATTACAGTTATTGTGCCACGCTTTTTGTCTTATGAGTCGAGTTATAATATTTATTAGTTATAATAATAACCAACAGTTTAACGAAAACTGCTACAAACGAGCCAGCGATTAACGCAACGAACGCTCGATGTAGTTAAAATATTAGTTACGATTATATTAGACCTAATATATTATAGCATAAAAAATATTAGGTTATTTAAAAACAGCATATCGTTATATCGCGTTGGCGATATGTAGCCGTTGTGAACACTCCTAATGAAATATCGGCCAACAAAAATAAATCGGTCTACAAAAATTCGGACATGGTGGACTAGTTATTCTGTGCTCGGGCAATAAAAGTAGCAAGTAGTACTTAGTAGTAGAAGATTGATACAAGGAAGGAGACCACCTATCTATCTATCTTACTGTTATCAGAACATTATTTTATTCATAAATGTCTGAACGTGGCAGGCATATGTAGCAATTATTTAATAAATGTAGCAAATATAACCAATGAATAGCATTCCTTGACTTGAATTGAACTTTCAGAGGCGCTCTCCACAGGCAACTAGTTACCCTGCTGATGCTAACTCAAATTGAGTGTTGATACGTCGTTGTGGTTGTGGGGATTACTCCTGCTGGTAAATTAAATTAATGAAATAAAACTTGGTGTTATAAGAATTATATCTTTTATTTAAAAAAAATGATTCCAAAGCAAATATTGTTCACATTCACATGCAGTTAAAACGCTACATTTTTAAAAACTTAATACGTAACAGCTTTGATTTTCGAATCGGTGAAACGATAATTTTGAAGAACAAATAAATTAACCGTGCTAATGTCGAATACGTAACGATATTATTTATGCATAGAAGTTTCAAAGAGATCATCTTTGGCACTAATAATAATAATAATAATAAATCTACTTCAATAAGGACTCCCATCTACCGGGAAACGAAAAACGTCCCGACCGAAATCGGTCCGAGAACCCGAAACTAGGATGCGATCGCCGACGTCGTCAAAATAAAACCCCGGCCGAAAGGATAGGGGGCGACGGGGCGCGGCCGGGCGCGATGTGGCGTTTTCACTGCTCGCGAAGTCGAGAGGTCGAGTTTAAATGCACGTCCCGCCGGCTCACAAGTCGACGGTGTCGAGGTTCTGCGTGGGCGCGCGCGGCTCGGGCTGCGGCGGCGGCGTGGCGGGCCGCGCGTGGAACTTGCCGGGCAGCGACGCGAGCGCCGACAGCGCGGCGTCCGCGTGCGGGATGCGGCGCATGATCTTGCCGGACGTGATGAGGCGGCCGAAGCCCTCCTGGTGCGCGAAGGCGTACCCCGAGCGCACGGAGCGTCGCGCGCGACGCGCGGACGGCGTGCGCGGCGCGGAGGCCGGCCCGCGCCAGCGCTGCCGCGCGCGCAGCCGCTCGCCCAGCGTGGGCCGCGTCCACGACCACGCCAGCCGCCACGACACCACCGGCACCATCAGGATCGTCATCTGAGGGACACGCACACATTACGCTTACTACTCGCACTCGTTTAACCTATAAAACGACTATCGAATGGGAAACACAGTCGTAGCTAATCTCAGACGGCATCAAAGTGTTTGGCCGTGTGAACCATTGCATTGTCAACATCATTGCCAACCAGCACATTGCGACACCGATCAGGATAAATTTACAATAACTTTTCCATTCCTGCATACCAAAACTTAAAAAAATGATACCACATGGCAATGACCTCGTAACACATGTTTGCACGAACTGAGCGAGAGGATTAAACAAATATCTTTTAACAATCGATTGCCTCATCCTACTGGCTCAATATCTTTAGTCCAAGATTTAATGTTTACAATTAATTTCTTCAAGTGACATTAAACAAATAAACTCTACCAGTGGCACACCACCCTTTCCGATATTAGTTATGTTACATAATAAAGAAACCAAGCATAGGCCAAAACAGTAAAAGTTCATACTATCCAAATTATTCAAAATACATACTGATATTATTACTAGGTACTTAAAAAAAAACCTAATCAAAACTCAACAGAGATATCTACATCGGGAGATCAGCAATGTTAAATTATTTTTACGTATTACTAAACCAATTTGGATTAAATAAATACACAACAGAATGAATACGTACCGTAAGTACAGCCGTGAACCAAAACGTAGCTTGCGTGAGCGCAACAGTAAGCGAGCCGACGTAGTTGCCGCCGATCACGTAGTTGTAGAAGTAGTCGAGCACGAGGTACGACACCAGCGAACCCCAGATCGTGATGTGGTTGAACACCGTCCAGTACGTCGTGTCTAGGGCGATCTGGAACAAAACGGACACAATAATGTGGGATGTGTATGGAACGCATGTATGAAAGAAAGGGGAGACGTAGTGAGCGAAAGGAAAGACGGATACGGATTTTAATGATACTGATGACGGACGAGATTTTAATTATATCAGGCTGGCGGGCAAATCTACGCTATCTCACGAGCATGCTTACCGAATACGTTTCATTTTCAATGTAGGTACATAGTCTGCTATATTAAAAGAATAAAGCAGCAAATCGCCAAGGCCTAATATTAGAGATTTAGTTTATGAATGGTGCCATACTTACTTGTGTCGTATTGTCAATTATGAGTATTGTTGCTACTACACTCCCTAGTAGCATGTGATCCGATAATATCTTCCCGTCAGGCGCCAGGCCATCCTTGTACGTTCCTGTAATAAACATGGATTTTGTTAGTTACAATGAGGTGTATTTACTTATTGGATCTCTGGTCTATTTGCAACTTGTTTGGATAAGCTAAACTGGCGTCTACTTTTTAGGAGCCCGTCATGGGTTATACTGACTACTAAAGTCGGATCTCACCGTAAGGTATCAAGAACAGCACGAGCGAGGTGAAGCACCCATGCAGCGTTGACTTGATGAACTCTGTCTTGTTGAACAGCTGGCTGGTGTGGCCCGGCGCGTACAGCTTGGGGAACTGCAGCGACGTGGCGTCCGACACGTCCTGCTCGAACACGCCCAGCGCCAGCACCGGCAGCGACGTGTAGAACAGGTTGTACACCGAGATGAACATCTCGTCGAATACCGTCTGCGATCACACAAATACCAATTGATTACATACCACAAAATTTATTAGATAAAGTGCTGATAATAGTCAGCATGCGATCAGCTCGATAGTATTAAATTATAGGGTCAGTGGGTGGGTCAATTTACTTAAATTACCTTGAACGTTTGATGGTCAATGGCCTTGGGCGTTGACCTTAATATAACTAATCTCATGTGACCACCATAAGGCGACCACCAAAGTGTGAAATAAATTTCCCAATAAAGTTGTTCTCTCTAGAAACCCTTTAGCTATCCATTAGTTGAAATAATAAAACGCTACTGCATTTTTAGTGTGCTCTGACAGCAGTGACAGCTGACATTAATAGTTGTAAAGTTAAATTCTGTCAAATCACATCCGTTAACCGTTGTTTCATTCACTAGTGAGTGTGGTAATTTTCGTCGAGTAATTAGGTGTATTTAAAACGAGTTTCTATTGAAATTAATTGTTATTCTTCGGCGACCACTACTTTTGATTCTGCATAATAAATTGTAATAGTCATAATACTGGACATGGAATATCTCGCTTACGCGTCTCAACGTTTGACTTGAAATTGTTGTTTGGATATTACTGTCGCCGGTTAATTGATCGGATACTGACACCATGATGATGATGTCGCTGTATAAATTGTGGGATAGCGACCAGTCTTGCAATAGGACGACGATCTTTAAACGATGAAACTCTGAGTGTTTCAGCAATGGCTTGCGCCCCAGTCTGTAAGTAAGACAGGACCCAACTACATATATTCACATAATTTCTAGTCTTGTAAATCTAATCCTAAGATTGTTTTTCGTAATTTACCTTCATCCTTTATTTATTTTATTTTTTAATATTTTTAAACTCCCAAGTGATAACAGGTTACCGCACAAAAGCCCATTGTTATCCAATTTTTATCTATTTTACCCATGGTCGAGGGGTGTTTTTGTTTGAATTAATAACAAAATAATTTGCTATTCCTTACTGATTTTGTACATTTTTAATTTTCATCAATACCTTATTAGCCCTTGCAAAAAATATTTTGATTGAAAGAAACAATTTGAATTAAAAGCCGAGGTATTTACAGTATTATGATTTATTGACATGAGCCTATTTGTCATATTTAAGGTAAACAATAGTGACTAGGCATGGACGATTTCATGAGTAGCAGGTGAAAATCATTTAACGCACCTTCTATTTTTTATCATATTGACTGCTACAAATCACAGACTGTGAAATCATATAATATCATGCGCATTTCTTTTCATTCGTTGATGACATGTAGCAGAGCGGGTCTAGCGAGCGCACTTGAGCGAAGGCCTTGAGCGCGCGAGCGAGTAGTAATGATTTGCTACAGGTGCGTGTTAGAAAAAGACAAACATGCTGTGCTATTTTTTATGCCATCATAGGTGACGAACGATAACGATACTGAGCATTTTAAGAGCTTTAAACTTATGAACGTAAAGTTTATATTAGTTTGTCATGATTTTTCTTACGAGTGGCAGGTTGAAACCTTCTTGTTTGTTGAATTTTATGCTGAGCGCCGTAAGGTTTAGATTATCTTGTTATGATTTTGTAGTAGGCCACGTCGTTGTCGTTTTGTTTACAATGAAATTTCGTTATTAGTAAGTATGAATTAATGATTTTATGATGTTTTCAAATTCACTAGTCGCCCGGTTATGACTGATAGGTGCGTTACGTAATTTGAGTGCTATGTATGTTTATTAAAATTTGTTTTGTTTGTGACGAGTGGAGCATTGTAAATAAATGTTGTGAATAGTGAACGAATATTTAGTTTGTAGACTTTGTAGTTATTTGACTCAGGTCAGGAATTTAATAACAATTTGTTTGAAAAAAATATGCTTTAATAATACACATTGCACATTACGTAGCGCATGAACTATATACTTATGACATTTCATAAAAAAGTAGCAAAGTAGCAAGGAGCAACTGTTCACAATAAATCTTATTTCATTTTAAGTAGCAAATAGCAAAAGTGGTACATTATGACACTGCGAAAAAGTGTCATATGACAATATCATCATGTCATCATATGACAATGAATGAAAAATAGCAATCATTGCCATGCCTAATAGTGACCATGTGTGCCAAGCCTGCTGGGACTTAGCTCAAAACCCAGATGTTGCACTAAGACAACTAGGTCACCGTAATGTATGCCACCACTGTGGACGATCTCTTTTATCATTACAAGCTCATCAACTTCACACGGGCTCAACTCAGGTAGCAAAATTTTATGGTATTACACAACAGAGGGCTACACCTTAAGCCGTTTACAATGTCAAGAAAAAGCACAGACCGGTCGGAGATACTAAAATATATTGTATAATAATATGGAACCTGTGCCATGTTTTTCCGCAGGGAGGAGATAAAAATAATAATACGCCTTCTGCGTCAGTCGGACAAGACGATATTTCTCTGTTATTCATATATATTTATTTTGTTCCATTTTTGTCCGTTTGCCAGATGACAAGACCTCCTCCAATCTTAAAATAGAATATTGCCTTACATGGCCATAGAAAGGTCAGAAAAGAGATAAAATATTATGCTATTCTTTAAAACATGGTTTCTTTTTAAACCAAGTGATAATAAATGTTGTGATACGAAAATTTATGTAAAAATAATGTTGCTTATGGTAAATTTATACAAAAATAAAATGTTATCTTGATAATTAGAAACTTGGCTATATGTATGTTTTTGCAGGTACAAGAAGAAGAAGTATGTCCCACTTGTTCGGTGGCTGCAGACAAAGCTGCTGTATATACAAACATCATTCCAAGAAAATCCCGAAGAAGTGGAATCAAAGGCACAAGATATTTCCACTAACAATCTGGAAGAAATACAACCAGATGCACAAAATCTGTCTACTGAGGCTTTGAATCAAGGAGTTACAAATAACCAAGCCGAACCTACTATTGTATTGCCTAATTACCTAAGGGCTATTGAAACACAAAGCATGTGCTTTATTAAAGGTTGCCAGAGAAAAGGAAGGAATAGAGTGCCACTTTCTACCAAAAGAATATTGTTCGCCCAGTACAATTTTTATATCCCTGAGATTAATCGTCTTTGTAATCAACATTTGGCTATTGAAGCACAAGATTTTCCAAACAAAACTGATTATGTTCAAAATTTTACTGCCAGACAAGTACAGGACATGATGTCCATATATAAGAACTAATGAAAGATATTTCACAATGGATTATCGACATGGTCAGTAATTTGTTAAAATAAATATTATATTAAGATAAACCTTTCTGTTTGTTTTATTTGATAGAGCATTTACCCAAATTATTCCCATTTTAATTAGATTAGTTAAAACCTTTTTTTAGTTTAATCAGTTTTAGGTATTGTAGGTATGTAAAATTAGATCGCCGTCCTTACGCATTAGATTATCAGCATTTTTGTAATTATTTAAAAAAATATATACTTAGCTGTTCTATCTGATCTTAAATAAGGAATCTTAAGTAATATTATTATAGTTTTAAATTATCAGTAGACTATGGTTTAATGGATGGCGGTCAAGGACAGTATTTTCAACACTTTAGCAGTCTGTGTGCAGTGAACCAAGTGCAGTTTACGGCAAGTGATTTACCTTTTGTGTCTGTTTTTTTAACTACATTTTTTTTAAAATATAAATTGTTTATACAATTACATTAATAATTTAGCCTCAAACTTATCAAAGCTTATACTTTGACGACTAGATAACGAATAAACATGCTTAAATACTTTTATAAACATCTATGCCTTAGGTACAAATGCTCATCCACACATTTGCTCCTTACAGGATTCGAACTTGCAACTGTCTGGCATTGTAGTCCGGAGCGCAAAGCACTACACCAGACGTCGAACAATTCTTAATATATAAAACAAAGTCTTTTTGTTACAGCACTTATAGCTCGAGAACTGCTAAGCGGATTTTCATGGTTTATAATTCGTTGGATTTGTCTCTGCCTTAAATAGCAGATAAATAATAAAAACATTGGAAAAGCCGGCAAAAAAAATTGCTGTTAGGCGGTAAGAGGTTCGCCATGTCCGCTAGTCTTTATAAAAAACCAAGGGTCCTCTAGTTAGCGTCTTTCGAACGTCGACTTCGTGGCAGCGTCCAATCAGTGTAGACGCAACGCTTACGCAGCGCCGTTTACTTAACGCTGATTGGACACTGCCCCGACGTCGACGCTCGAAAGACGCCAGTGTGGGGGTTCCCTAGACAGTTCACGGAAATAGTTTCACCTTTAGTCTGCTTTGCAGACTATTGTTAACCAAAACCAGCACTCACCTGCGCGCTGAACCCGCAGAAGAACGCGAACCAGAAGTGGCAGACGGTGAAGGCGAAGTTCTTGTAGAAGAAGTAGCGCAGGAACTTGCACATGCGGAAGTAGGACCAGCGGCCGTGGACCAGCAGCAGGCGCTGCAGGAAGCGGAACTGCGCGATGGAGTAGTCGGACGCCAGCACGGCCTGCATGCCCTCCTGTCCAGAGATGCCCACGCCGATGTGCGCCGCTAATACATACAACACATACTTAGCGAGGGGCCGGTCACAGAAACCTATAGGTGGATCTACGCTAACGAACCGAGCACGAGCGAAGGACGAGCGGAGCCGTTTCGGCTTCGTCGTTCGCGGTGTCAAGTATGGATGTACAACGATCACTTTCTTCGAACGTAGTTTTCCGCAGTGTGCTCGCGGCAAATGCAAAAAACCGTCAAAAAACCGACAATAGGCGGAGCACAGTCGAACACGAGCTAAATGTTCGAAGCTCGAAGTCGGTCCACACTACACGAATTTTGGGTCGGCTCGTTCTCCGCTCGTGTTCGGCTCGTTAGCGTAGACCCACCTTATCAGCTTAACTTCGACGACGTCGACTTTTTCGCGGTACTTGTATACTTGAATAGACGACAGCCAATTTTTATGAAATTTAGTTTAATTGGCCAATTTAAAAACAGCCTTAAAAAAACATGTCAGATTTTGGCTATATTCTTGTAAATCTGAGAGCCAATTTAAGCTGAGTTCTAAGTAAGTCTTAATGTGCCTTCTGTCGAACAGAACATAAATAAAACCAGTTATTAAGAAATTACCTTTGATCATTGATACGTCATTTGCTCCGTCTCCTATTGCTAAAGTGACTGCTTTTCTGCTCTTTTTTATTAGTTCTACCACCATGGCTTTCTGTAATGGCGTCACTCGACAGCATATTACTGATCGGCAGTGCAGTACAACTTCTAAAAACCTGAAAGAAAATCAGTATAATGGTACAATTCGAATGTAGTCGGTATTTTTATTTTCCCCCCTTAGGCTGATAACACTTGTCATTAGTACCAATCCGAATGCGAGTGTAAAATGTCAAGTAAATATTTTCGTATCAAATTATGTGTCAAATATCGACTAAAATCTGTTTCAATACGGCAAAAAAAAGAAATGAATGACGCTTTATAAAACGAAATCAAGCACATTGATATGCAAATTAATGTTCGAAATTATTTTTAACCGACTTCAAAAAATGTGAAGGTTCTATGTTCGGCAATTTGTATATTTTTTTAGGGTTCCGTACGCAAATGGTAAATCGGGACCTTTTTACTAAGGCTTCGCTGTCTGTCTGTCCGTCTGTCACCAGCGGGTCTAAAACGGCCGCATTGGATGTTTCATTTTTAATCTGATTCATTTAGTGAAATGTAGCGGAAATGATTTGCAAACCCTAAAACGGCCACATTAATAAATGAACCATGTGCAATTCATTTCATCAAATGTTAAAAAAATATAGTGACGCGTCCAATCTTACTTTACGGTTTTTGTGAAAATGAATGTTTTTAACAACACAAAGGAACAAAATGTTTCAAAATACTCAAGTTTTGTGTGTTCTACAAATATCAATACAAAATAATAATAAAAATAACATTAAAATGGTGGTTCACCATTTTGACATTAAATATGAATTACTCTTTTCATAATAAGTGACCATATTACGAATTTCCATACAAGACTGTCAAATTAGATGAACTGCAAATATGAAATGTTCGAGGCTCATTTTATGATTCATCAAATAACATTTCATTTTAAGATTTGCTAAATGAAACATATTATAACCGGAATATGAAACATCTAATGCGGCCGTTCTAGACCCGCAGGCTGTATCTCATGAACCGTGATAGTTAGACAGTTGAAATTTTCACACATGATGTATTTCTGTTGCCGCTATTATAACAACAAATACTAAAAAACAGAATTAAATAATAAATATTTAAGGGGGCGGGAATACAACAAACGTAATTTTTGTCGTTTTATAGATAATGGTACGGAACCCTTCAAGCGCGAGTCAGAATTGCACTTGACCGGTTTTTTTAAATTTACTCCGACAATTGGCACGACTAGAAAATTTAACCACTCATAACGAACACTTTTTTTAGTAAAGCATTTTAAAATTGAATTGTTTTCGGACAATGGAACATTACATAAAATTCCATACATGAAACTGTATTTAATCGAATATTGAAGTCACTTGACCCTTATACGGCTACTCACTTCTCCTCCAGCTTCGGATGCAGGCAGTGCACGAGCGAGTGCCCGTTGACGACGATGGCGAACCCGTTCGCGTCGTCGCCGCCGGGCTCGTGCGCCTCGGCAGAGTGCGGCCCGCCAGACATGTACTCGTTGCTGCAACATACCCACGCGGTAATAACAGCTGTACGGACACACTACCACAGGTTACACAGTTGGAAGACAGGGGCGTAGTTTTTTAATATAATAAACTAATGCAACCAATTTATTTCTGCAAATAGGCTTAGGGCCTGTTTTACAATGTACGGATAAAATATCAAACTGATACGTAACAGATAAAAATATATAGTGGATAAAAGTGCTCGAATTAATGTGTCATATGCGGTCCAAACGGCCTATGATTGCAGTCTGTGGAGGAACACTTTATGTAGAAGAAGATAGCGCTATTTGATGGTTGTGAAACGCAAAAATCGTGTTCATCCTACAGATAAGTAACAAATAGCCTAAACAGAACTTATGCAGAACTTATACGACATTGTGAAACCTGTTTCACACTGCTTTTACACGTCCCAGTTGATTTTTTACCAAAACACTGCTTCGGGACAATATTGTGGGCTAGCGCCGAGCAGGAGCAAGAATGATTGGTACATGGTTATGTACGAGTATAGTCAACGTAAGGACAACCTACCCAAAAAGTTAAAGGTCTCTTAACCGATTTTAAACTTTAAGTACTTATAAATAATGGAGATCTCAAATCAATGTCAATTGAGAAAATTCAACGTTTTGTTGTAGGCTGATGAGCTGTTGCCTGTACATTATTTCTGCGTTTTACCACTGTATTATGGTATAGTGATATCAGTAATTAATGGGCATCAGCTCGCTGAATATCTTTACACTGTGAATTAACGCTGTTGGTTGTAATGGTATAGTTCATATTCCAAATTTAACGAAGTTTGAGTAAATTGTTTCTTTTACGTTGTAAAATGAAATATTTTCAAGCTAATAGATAACATTCCTCTTCATAGATAACGTTGCAACCATGGTCTTCCGAAGTGTTTCGTTCAACTAGTCTTTGCCCACGACTTTTAAAAACAAAAAACTGAATTTTAAAACACTACAGATGTTTTATTCCAATTCGGCTGCAATAAAACGTATAAATTTTTTAAGCAAAAAACACAGGAATAGCTATACGACCACTAAATTACACAACTCTCACGACACCCGTTAATAAAGTGTGCTAAGGGGCTCTAACTCTATAGATTAGCTTGTGATGTTGGTGCCTTAAGGTTCTAGGTGTTGGGGTTAGAGAGAGATATCGACACAGGTTAGAGAGAGAAAGAGCACTCTGGGTATATGTAAGAGAGACGAAAGGAGGTGAAAAAACTATAGAGAAGTTAGTACACAGGGTGATAATAAGATTCCAATGGAAACATTTTTTAAAGTGCAAGTTTCTATAAAAATATTTATGTTTCATTAGTATTTGTCGCTTGAAAAGGCATCAGCACTTAAAATTTAATTATTATTACAGTATTAAATTACTTAGAAGAAAGCGTCATAATTTACGATTATGGTTATATTAGCGTTATTTAAAAAAAACGTTAACATTAAACACGCCTCAAGAAAAAGCTATAACTGAAAAATAACACATCAATCGGATCAGGATATAGTTTGGTTTCTGATTAAATTTGAGAGAGCAAAAGTAAATTTATAACAATACAAATACGAATACATTCAGTACATAAATATTTTATTAGGCGATACAGACAGCTAAGTCAATCTAAAATAGTAAACACACACACACGCCATTGAAACGAATCACAACTGTATTTCTAGTTTACATTGATGGTCAAAATATGATATAAGTACAGGCTGTACAAGAGAATACTAAGACACTCCTTAAAACCACGCAATCAGCTGGTTATATAGAACAACTTCTTCTATGGGAGCAACATCAAAATTGAGAATTTTTCTGAAAATCTGAAAATAATAACACGATTTCGATGTTCACATATCACCAGCTGATCACGTGGTTTTAAGTAGTGTCCCATTCTTTTGTACACCCTGTATATGTCGCAGCCAACTGGTTGAAATAGCCGTTCAATTGCACGGCTAGCTCTTTCATTGAATAACGCTATTCAACCTCTCACTTTGCTATATATTTGAAACATTATGGCATTTGAACCATTCAACATTACGGCTGATGACCCGCCGTAACATAGAATTAGTATATTTCTCCACCACCGCAGCGCAGTTTCGTATTGTTTACAAGACGGCGGCATCAGCAGACGTTTTTTGATAATTGCGAGTTGTATTTTGGTAAACAAAAATATCAAAATAAGTTCCCGGCGTTATTCAGAAGTACAAATAATGGAGTTAACAACCAAAGATTCAAGTGAATTTATTTGTTTACAAAATTTTAAAGAAAAATTGCACGATTATGAAATTTTATTGTGATTTTACGGATATTGTAAAACTGTAACAAAATTAGTAAGAAAACCTATTAATATGTGCCTTGATCATGGTGGTTGTAAAAGCGTCAAAACATTGCATAATTCAGCCTAAATTGACAATAAACCAGTTGGCTGAGCGTCTTCTAGCTGTACTGTTGGATTTTGCGTACAATCACTCTGCTAATTAACGTTTAGGTGTGTGGTTCAATGCAATTAAACAGCCAATTCAACTAGTTGCCTGCGACATGTTATAGCCAAATATCCTTTCTACTTTTCTTCCGTCCTATTATTGACATTTTAAAATCAATCATTGCTATACACTGCAAAAAGCACACCCAGTAAACAGACACCCAGATTGAAATTGAATTGTATTATATTGAAAACACACCCGCCTATGTGTAGCATGAGTGCGGAAGTACAAAAAATCTATTATGATAAACATTATTTAATATTTCCATCAAAGTAAATATGATTTGTCTAAATTTACCTTTTGTTAATAAAATAAAACCTATTTCAAATCTGCAACTACTCGTTTAAACTCCCAAACTAAAATGCAAACAGAACAAAAAAACCAACACGTTAAAGCGGTTGTGAACGTTGTGATTCGCTACAGGGCGTCAGACAGGTCGGCACAGGCCAGGTTCAAGAGGCGTAGCGGAAGGCGTGACGTATACAAGGTGTAGCTCTTTGTCTCTCTACCTGCGGCGTGGTATTGTGTTATGTTCCCACCTAAATGTGACGACGGAGACGGCGGGCGCGTTCAGCTTCACGTTGGCGGCCCGTCCGGGGGACGGACGCGCCACCGCCGCGCCTCCGTTCGCCGTCTCCGGATCGTTTTTTGGTTCCATACCTGAAAGTAAAGTTCTATCTGTAGGATTTCCATTTTACGTCTACGAGCTCAATTTTAGACTAAACGATTATGGCCTAATAACTAGTGTTAAACACTTGTTTATAATTAGTCAACCAATTTGAAATGTTGACACATCAGACATTCGAGACATATTATTAACAACCATTTTTAATTGGTTGACTAATCTTTAGACAAGTGTTCAAACCTAGTCTATCTTTTTGTAGTAAGGCCGTTAAAGTTTAGAGCACGCCATGGCCATTAGGCATAAAGAAAACTGCAAGTATCAGTACAACAAAGTTCTTAGCCGTTTTGAGACAGATACTGACCGGCGTTACGGGATGTAATGTTATATTCGATCGACATTTTTCGGCGAATTCCTTTGAGTGTACGCGCTTCAGTCAGTCAGCAAGCCGCGGCGTCACACTCGTTTGGTCCTTTAGTTTGTTTAATTCGTTACACTAATGTCTTAACTTCGATACTATCATGTTACACGGATTTAAGCACACGGCGTAACATTAAAGATATATGTACTGTGGTAACATTCTCGCATGTTTCTACGGCCCATAACGCCAGTCAGTACCCACCTTTATGTTGCGATTAAGTCAATAAACTTAAGTAGAACTCACCATGCGGTAGAAATGTGTTAACAACCCGTATCGAGTCGCGGCACTTGGCCAGCTGCCGGTCTACATCGTCGTGCGACACGCCGTCGATAACGAACACCTCCGCCATGTCGTCCGTCAGCAGCTGACATGAGTATCCAATATTTATTGCAGTTTCTGAAAGAAAGGTTACAACATTTAATAGGCCAAACATTTTTGACTGTAGCATGACTATAGTTGCAAAAGTGCTAAGCAATTTTCATAGTTTTGGTCCATCAAACCGGATCGCTACGCAAATGAAGCTTGTACTTCAATAATAAAAATATTGCTCACCTTGTTTATCACCAGTTAATACCCATATTTTAATACCAGCCATACTGAGATTCGCTATGGTTTCAGGCACTCCATCCTGTAATTTATCTTCTATGGCAGTGACACCTGCAAATAAAATATAAATGAAAATCACATGTTGACAAGGATCAACTCTTTGTATTTCTGTTTATATCGATGATGATGTGATGATTCCTATTTGCAAGGCCGCTTAACTTTAGCCATAATTGTGTCGCATCATCATCGTAATCAGTCTACTGCTAGACATAGGCATATTACAATGCCCGGCACTGAGCCCGATTCCTCGACTATTATTTTCGCCTCGTTGCCAGCAGTTTTAAGTATATTATCACTCCAACTTGTCCGAGGGCGGGCACGCTACCTGTGACACTACGCTCGCTTACAAGGTGGTGGTCCCCCCTCAATAACGCGCGGGCAATCGTTGTATCGTTTATGGTTGTATTCCAAAGGTCGTATAGCGCATACCCAGCAGCAGCAGGTCGGTCTCGATCTCCTCGTAGATGGCGTCTAGTTGCTCGTCGCGGTCGTGCAGCGCGAGCGCGGCGGCGTGGTGGCGACGCTTCCACTCCGCGAAGCCGCGCTCCTCCAGCGGCCGCCACGCCAGTGCAAGCGTCCGTAATCCTTCGCCAGCGAATTTCTACGAACAATAGGGATGTTGACATGACACGGGAATATATAAATGTTATGCTTTTACCATAGCAGGGGATATTAGAATGCTTAAAATCAAATTTTATAAGTATACATATGTCAGATGACGTCACGGTGTGAGAAACACCCAAAGACAAGCTGTCAAACCTGGCTAAATGAGTAACAACAGTTTGACAGCAGTTTGTTTATATATCACATCGTGTCGTCATTAAGATCACGTGACAGCTTGGAGCGTTAAGGCACGAAATTTAAACACTAAACTAATTAGACTTGATTTTTTACTTAAAATGAATAATAATCAAAATTAATTATATTTTTTTGTAATTATTACGGATCTTTCTATAAAATGAAAAAAGTTCAAAAAAATTGTCAACATCCATATTACACTTATACTGGTAAATGGTAACAATAGCATTACAACGCATGAAATCCTTGACAAATAAAGGTCACCGAACCCAGCATTTCTTTGCGCTTCTGGGCGGAGCTAGGCTGGTTGCGTCCATAACCATAACATTTCCCGCGCACAATAGATCGAATTTGAGTCTAAGTGCAGAAAGGGGAGTCCACTCTCTCTCATACACATACTGGTAAGTGGTCGTCCACTTATTACGTCACGACCATGGAGGAACGGGGTTATGCTACGTGACAGCATGTGTTATAGAGATAGAAAATAAGCGTGACATAGGAGGGGAGTGGATCTGATATGTTTATATTTTGCGTGACTTTATGTGGATGGCCGAAAGAAAACAAAGAAGGCCCTACACTTGATTATTTGGTGTGGTTCAATATATCTTTGTTTCTTGACAATACAGGGTGAGTTTTTAAACAGTAGTCAAATCTAAAGACACGATAATATTCATCAATACAAACAACTTTTACTATGGGGTCAACATGGAAAACGTAAAAAAAAAGATTGCTCCATACATTTATCATCGATGTAGATCATTGGTTTGTATGGTCCTTCCATCATTCGCCTCCGTTTTGCCTACTTTTCAAAACCACACAATGTAAAATATTGTCTTTGTATGATTCGTTGCATACTAAAATGTCTAATCGGTACTTACATTTAAATGTTCTTGTGTTCTTGATTTAACTTCTGCTTGAGTTGATTTTAATCTGTCATATATTACATTATCAGCACCTTTTGTGTATAACCTAATTTCACCATCCTTCCTCAATATCACGGACATTCTTTTCCTAACATTATTAAAATCTAAAATACACAATAAATCATATTCCTGAAAAGAAAAAGAAAAACGATTAAGGTTTATATTCTCATTATAACGTATTAATCAATAGATTTGTTTAAAATGATAGCTTACTTCTCTGTTACCCATAACTTCTATTGTAATACTATTAGGCGAGCGTTCTCTAAACACAAAACCGAAATTTCTTGCCGCTGATACCAGGGCAGACTCATCAGGTGACTGCGCCTAAAACACAAACAATTATGTTCATAAAAAAAATAATTTAAATTAATATAACCTGATTCAAGAGACATAAATCACATGGACTATAACAGTTTTGGGATCTATAAACTAAGAAGTATTGTAGAAAAAAATATAATAAATGACGTCAGCTGACTTCTTCAGAATGTTTGAACGTCAATTGGGCATGTACCTGAGCTAGATGTAGATGTATTCATATTTATCCGTTATCTAGCTAGTAGTCAGAATACAAGCTCTGCTTAGTATGGGGCTTGAAAATTGATGTTATTGTTGAAAGAGCTTATTATTTATTAAAACGTGCCCTATTTATGGGCATCACATCTTTAAACCCACCTGGTATTCCAGCCGGCCGTTTTTTTGGTCCGGCATGACTGTGTGACAGAGCGCGAGCAGCCGAAAAAAATCGTGCACGTCCCGGTCGCCGCGCTTCACCGCCTCCAGCAGCGTCGAGTCGAAGAACTTGAACTCCGGCTCGTACTCCGGGTTGAACGAGAAGTCCAGCGGCTCCGAGCTCTGGAGACGCGAGGTTGGAGTCAATACTCGTGGAGTACAAATGCTTGAAAGCAGATCGTGCAACAAACGTACGTGCTTTATGCAACATCAGTTTAAACTTTTTTCTTTTTTTTAGGACAACGCAGGAACATTTATTTAACAGAGATACGTTGCGCAGCCGCAAGTTGCAGGATCTGTGATAGAATTGTAACTAACAAGCCTATGTCAAAATATTTTTAAATAACTTAATGCTTTCTGGGACAAAACGCCGGACACAATAGGATTTTTTATTGTTATCCCGTCTACAGGCAAGTGTGTCCAGGATATTGAAGTTTATTTGGTTTATATTTTCTTTGCAATGTTATTTACTAATTTCTAAGTATCATTGTTGGACAGCTTTTTAACATAGACTTGTTTTCCTACTATTTGGAAATTATGTTTTTATGTTATTTGTGTTAAAAGCATACCAAAACATAAAATAACACAAGATGCAAAGCGAAACATGCCACATACAACAAAAACATTAACACACACATATACATACATACAACACAAATACAGACAGACAATACATTTCAATGTAAAATACGTTTGGAAGGTCATATTTCGTTAAATAAATAGCTCAATAATCCAGTTTCACATTTTACATAGCTCAAGATCAAGCAAGTAAGAGTTAAGTAGAATAAAGAAGATTACATTCCTGGTAAAGTATACGTTATTGTTAATGTTGGTTAACAATACTTGGGAGTAAGTAATTAATTGTAATCATTTTAACTATAGCTTTTATTTAGCCTAAACCATATTTAAATAGGAAAAGATATGAATATTAATATACATATAAATTATGTTACCTTTTGGGTACAATGTTTACAAGTTAGCTTTTCATAAAAACGTGGTCAAAGTATTATGAATTTATGATTTATACATTTATAAATTGACAGTTGACCTGTTACGCTTCGCGAAATGCACGGTTCGTGTGAAATATTGATCATCAATAATTTAACGGAATTGTCATCGGCATGAAAAATATTTAGTTTACGCAATGAATCAAAACAATAATACCTTGACTCGATTTCAATACGTAAGAGACCCATTGATTTGACATTTTAGATTCAAGGTACCATTTTATTTTTAAAGATAACAACTAAGTTTTAAATTTTAGAACTATTATTGGTTATCCTTGGATTTATAATTAATACAAAAAAGAATTTTGTAAATTATACCCCAATTATATAATGTCAAATAAACGTGACTATTATTAAAACGTTTAAATATTGCTTGTCTCTTTGATGTAGTGTAGCAGGCATTTCTTACAATCCACCTTTAATATATTAGAAGACGGTTACATTTATAAGCTGAGGCGGATCGTAAGCCACTGAAGTTTTTCACACAGATGCAGTGTAGTCAAAATCATTGACAAAATTACAATTACATAACTTTATTAACTCTATTTATTTTATGGACATGAAAACGTGACTTTGAAGTTATATTCTAACATATCAGATAAAACTTTTGCACCGCATAAAATCGCAGCTATGTGAAACCACCCCTAAATAAAGGCATACTTTAATGACGTCAGTCAGACAGATTTACCACGAGTGCCATTTCGGATCGAATCGAACATATTCTTACTTTACCATGTATTTTGTAAAAAATCGTTCCATAGCATTCTATAATCTATTATTAGCCGATTCGCATCTAATAAGGCGTTTGTGGCTCGTCCATAATACAGGGCTTAGGGTTGCCACCGTGTACTGTTTTTTTTTAATTTGGTTTAGGTTGTTTTTAAGCAACGTGAGGCGTATATGGTATGGTATTTAATGCATTTTTTATATTTATGTTTCCATTAAAATTAAGTTAAATAAATTAAAGAAACGGTAAATAGTGGTAGCCTTTTTCAATCAATGTAGGTGTGCTTTGTTGCAGCTGATGTCATATTTACACTTAAACCGCTTGAATAATCAAAATGCGAACTTTAATTCCAACCGACATATATGTTTATTTACACATAAGATAATCCCGTGTTTATGAATTACTTACAGGCGCATAATTAATTAGACACTACTGCAGTTGTAAGCATAAGTGTGCCACCAGTCTATACTTGAGCCAAATTGCAAACGGACTTAAGTAAACAAAACGCTGTTATCGATATTTATTGCAATATGAATATTGTCAAGGTTTTGAAAAAAAATACTAATTATTATTTTGGTGTATAAGTCAATTGCCTAAATCGTTACAAAAAGAACGGGTATTGTGCTTTGAATATACTATGTATCTTTTTGTCAGTGACCCGTCAACAGGAATGCCTAGTTCATTGGACTAGGTGATTATTTTACTCACAGAACAAGTAACACTCGCTACGCGATTTTACTCATGCGGCGAGTAGTTTAAAAACTAATTATACCCGAACATCAAAAATATTGTCGAATAGTTTAGTAACCGCTTCTGTTGAGATAATTTTATAAGTCAACCACTCGACAACCCTCGACAAAAAAAAAGTGCGAACTATAAGCAAGGGACAAACCTACTTAGAATGGAATGGTTTTGTTTACAAATATGCCCACCGAATTAGGCCCAAGTGATGTAGTGAAGAGTGTCATACGTAAGTGTCGAGCCGCGGTCGGCGCGCGCCCGGCGTGCTGCGGCCCTGCTCGTGCTCGAGGTCCAGCAGGCGCGCGCGGCCCCCGCCCCCCGCGCCCCCGCTGCCCCCGCCGCCCCCGCTGCCCCCGCTGCCCCCGCCGCCGCTCCGCTGCACCACACACACGCTCAGCACACCGCGCCTACCACCCCTACTCGTTTTCAGCTGCCGCCGCAACTAAACGACCGCCCTATTCAGTGCCGGTCGATAAGCTATCGATCGGCCGTTAGACCGATAGTCTTTAGAAAACGGTCTTGGGAACTTTGGCTATGTGCAAACCCTCTCAGTTTTTCGAATCAATTTTTTAATATCCTCTATGCCGGTGATATTGTACACAATAGTTAAGATAAAATTGTTGGGTAATCGCAATGCTTTTAATAGTCTCAATACAAACCATAAAACAAAAAACCTCGTCATCTTATGGTAACAAACGAGTTTAAGCAAATGAGATAAGATCTAGATCGGTGTGAATACATGCAAGTACTAAAGTGATACGTGGGTGGTAGACGGTCTTGTGACATAAATTTGTGACGATTACACGTGTGCATGAATAATATCGAACACCATAGGTGTACCGTTCTCAAAACTCATCTATTATCCATGCACTAACTGGTAAAACGAACACGACATACAATTTCAAACAGTTCACAAACACAACCCAAAAGCGTGGGCAAACGATACAAAATATTTCCGTAAAAAAATCTCATTAAAATATTGTTTATTGAAAAAAAGAAACAAATTCAAACATCATGCAAAATAAATCATAATTATCTCGTGCTGAATGTTGTCCGAACGGATTGTTTGTGTGACCAAATTACATTGAAAAGTAAACTGAACCTACATGCGTTGAAGTGGCTTTGAATCTATGCCAATGTGCAACTTACGTAGACAAAAAATTTAAACTTTTTCATTAAACTTGATTACATTATTAAAAAATATTTGAGTACATACATCTGTGAGCTCGATCGTTTCGCCCGTGGCTTCGTCTACGACGTCGCCGTAGCAAACTCCAGCTATAGAGCACTTGTTAAACGTCATTATGTTTTGTGTTAGCGTGCCCGTTTTATCAGAAAATATATACTGGATTTGACCTGAAAATTATATTAAGTAACATATTAGAAGCTAGACACTGTGCCGCTGGAAAGATATGTTCAACCAGGAGATTACACACATATTCGGGCCGGCATTAATAGGGAGGGCCATGCGTCTTTATTGTTTGATAAATACTGTCGAAAGGACGATGCCGGCTCGTAAATGTTAGTAGTTAGAGAAACTACAAAAAATAGTATTAGAAAACTTATAAAAAAAAAGTAAAATCAACTCCTGAATTTATACAGTATCCTACTTTAATACGCACCGAGCTCCTCATTCAGCGTGGTTGTCCGCGCTTTCGCCGCTGTTCCAGTCTTCTCATAATACATTTTCTCATCCCAATTGATGAGAAAACTCTGTGCAAATCTTATTACCTGTAACAAATACCAGATTTATTTTGAAGGAGTGCAAAACCATTTTGATCCAAAATAACTGTTGATAGATTATTTTTTACATTGTGTAGATTGTGTGCGGGATACAGTATTTTTGGAAGACTTCAAAGGTATCCTTGCCTTCCCCTCCCTTCCTGGTCCCTTAAATTTAACATAGCGGGACAAATTGTTGTCACCACTTGTTCCCACTTCAGCTTCTTTGTTGAACGCTAACAAAACCCAACCAGTAAAGGTTATGACGTTTCGGAGGAAAGCTAAACTTCAAAAGGAGTTCGAAATTTAGTACTTAGTGCAAAGCGGGAGATACTCGCTTCGCAACTTGCCACCGCACTCACACCCTGCAGCGTGACGTAGACACGTGTACTGCGGTCACACTATAAAACTGGTATCGATTGATTACCCAGGGATAGAACAATTAGCAATTGTGCGAAATATCACATGTCTTGCAACAATTCAATGGAGGCCGAGTTACGTCTATACGGAAAATACTTTAAGGAACATTCGAATATACCTACGGCCATGACCAATTAATCAGTTCATTATCATAGTCTGGTCTAGTTTCGAATGTGAGTCTAATGTTCTACTTTGTCGAAACCAAGTAACATGTCGGAGATTCACCGTATATCTTAAAACAACTGTGACTTTATTTCAAACCTAATCTCGGCCAAGCAAATAAAATGAGTCACCCATGTCAACTGCCATAACTGGTTCAAGACTTATAAATTAAAACTCAACCTTATTTCATTGTCATAAAATATATTTTAAAATACAAGAAAAAGTAATGTAATTTCATCACCCATCAAAGGGTTTATTGATACTTAATACAAGATGGCAATAATAATTCACTTCCCTTGCATTTAATAATAGTACATATTTACAAATGCACAGTCCATACTAGGCACAAACGGTGGAAAATAACTTGCACACTTACGAAAAATACGCCCTATGGCAAATACACTTAAAAGTAGCGCTCAATTAGCTGATCCCACATTTATTTCACAAATTTTACAATAAGCCCGCATGATGGAACATGATAAGCACACACAACACATTTCAAATCCGAGATTTATCCTTATAAACAAAACAGGCAAACGTTACAGTTGACCAACCTCTACGGATACTAACAGCAACAAAGACATGACAGTGTTCAAGATGATAGCGTAGGAAATAAGATGAGAAAAATGATGGCAATGGCGATAGCACCATCTTTAGGAGCGGCTTCGGCCGGCAATTAGTGTCCCCACACCACAGCACAGGTACTACTAAAAATACCGACAGTCCAACTACTACTAGCTAGACGAATAAATAGATCATGTGATTTAGAGACAAGACTTATAAAGACATAGGCATGACAATATACAAATAGGTAGTACGCTGGTTTACTGCCAACAATCTCTTACTAAATGCGAAAAAAACCAAGTGTATTAAATTCACTATGCCCAATGTAAGGCAGGTCAGTAAGCATATAATTATGTCAGACGATCATATAGATGCGGTTGATTCAACAACATTTTTGGGAATCACATTAGACTCACGACTGCAATGGGGTCCCCATATAAATGCCCTGTCAGGAAGGCTCAGTTCAGCGGCTTATGCTGTGAGGAAAATAAGGCTTTTAACTGATCGAAACGGAAAGACTAGTTAGTATACTTTAGTTATTTTCATAGTTTGTTGGGGCTCGGCTGCTGACATTGAATCAATCTTTGTGTTGCTGAAAAGATCCGTACGTGCAATATACTGTCTTGGTCCTCGAGAGTCTCGTGAGGGAGATTTTTAAAGAGGTCAACATATTAACCGTTGCGTCCTAATACATTTTTGAAAATATTATGTATGTAAGAAAAAATCTAAGTTTGTTTAGTCTAAAAAGTGATTCACATCATTATAATACTAGAAATCAAAATAAACTTGCCGTTCCGTGCTTCAGATTAAAAAGTTGGTAATTCATTTATGAGGAATGGTATAAATTTTTTCAATAAATTACCACAAACTCTTGTTGAACTACCGATCCATGAGTTCAAAATCAACATTAAAAAAGTCCTCATGACAAAAGGATATTACAAATTAGAAGATTATTTAAACGACAAGAGTGTATAGACTTAAACTGCCTAGCTCGCACTTACTATTGTCTTGTAAATGTATTACCTGTAAAATCAGGCTGACAAAGGTGACTGAGTTTGTTGCGCCGTTTCTTCTCATCACCAGCCTATATGTAGTCCCGAAGCGGTGGTAGGGGAAAGTAATATTTTGGGACGTGTATAAGTGCCCGGAGGAGGGCCTACATACAGAATAAATAATTTCATTTCATTTTATTTCAATGTTCGTAATGATCGATGAAGGTCGCTGAAGGTAGGCGAAGAAAAAGGGAGTATCGATGAGTTATTACGATGTGGCTAGAACGTACGTGTCCCACATTACTTATTTCTGAAAGTACCAGGCCTAGAGTAAACGGTGAACGCTTCAGTTGACTTACCTCGACGGAGACGTACAGCGATATAGGCACAACAGTGTTCATGACGATGGCGTAGGAGAAGAACACGAGAAAGGCTATGACGACCGCGCCGGGCGCCGCCTCGGCCGGCACCAGCGTGTCCCACGGCAGGTACACCTGGAAGTAGCGCCCCACCAGCCACTCCCACACGCCGCACGCCACCGTGCAGAACACGCACATCGACAGCAGGAAGAATACTATCTGTTAACAAGCAATACAATCATAAAAAAGTCAAACCATTATTGTCTCATACAATACATCTATTATATTAAAACCCCACGCCGTCTAGCTTGATGAACCCACGACCTTAGGACTGGAAGACCGCTGAATAAAAAAAGCGGGAGATATAATACACTATGTACGACAAGAGCGTGGCTGGCAAAATTGATACTAATAAAAGGTTAAGGAAAATTAAAATAACAACAATGATAGATAATGATGTGTACTTTAATGCTTTATTATCAATACGGTGACCAGACTCGTCTGTGCTCTATTATTTGCCTGGCATCTAGAGGCAAGTTTTCTTCGAGTTTTTCAGCGTATGTTACGGGATAATAACCTCTATATCTGTTTTGTATTGCGACTAGGCTCGCCAATGGTTTGCATATTTTTTCTACGCAATTTTAGCTTTAATTAGAGCACAAACATTTTCAATGGGGTTTGAGTTTGGTGAGTGTGAGGTCCAGTGCAGCATCTTGATGTTTTGTTCAGCTTTCCAGGCGGTCACACACGACTTCGATTTTGGGGTTGTTGTCCTCATGATAAATTTAATTTTCGTTTTGCTTTGGAAATAACAGTTTAACAGAAGGCAATGATGCTTTATTATAGATATTGGTTATCCTCACTGCATTGAGTGTCCTGGTCTACAACATAAATTTTTCAAATTATCTTTTATAGAAACATCCCCAAACATGGGCCTCTAATGGTTGTTTTACAATGCGAATTAACAATTTGTTATCGGGCAATGAACAAACGTGAGAGAGATGTTGTATTCGATGCCCTACACGACACTTTGTCCCAAAAGAAAATGTTGTCCCAATTCCGATCGATGTTTTCCCGTGCAAAGGCTTTTTTCAATGTCTTATGATAAGGACTAGTTTCTTGATAGTATTTTTAAATTTACCACTTGATTCCGTTATCCCGCTTCTTATAGTGTCTTAGGATCTATTAGGAACCTCGTTGTTTATTTATTTTTTATTCGAAACGCAAAAATTAATGAGATTCTTTCAAAAGGAGGTACACAAGACGTTTTTCTTCGGCAGGCGACGCGACGTCTTTCTATTTTAGCCGCGTTGTGGTTGATTATCGACGTTTTTTTAGTTTGCAGAAATCAATTTACCTACTTAGTCACAAATCCCTTTTACTTTTTTATATACTTTGCAGCCTGGTCCTGTGTCATTTTAGGTCCTTAGGGAGAGCAAATAGGAACACTGCTCCGTAACGCAAAGCATACGCAGCACTCATGGCGGGAAACGTGCTCTCCGGCGCATGCACTCGAACTTCTTTAACTGTCACGTAGCATTTTTGTCAGATAGGCATAGTTGTACATGTAGCAATATAAATCTTTTTAATAATTATTATTATTAGGCCCAAAATGCCGGTCACGTTCTTACCAAACAGACTGTATACAGGGTGTCCCAAAATTCAACGATAAAACGGCACCGATGATGGGCCAGCTTATGACTACTCAAGAAAAAATATTTAAAAAATAAACCTTTTTCATTTTTTATTGACAAACAAAAAATGAAAATCCTTGAAATTTGGCACCCTTATGACCTTTATAACTACTATGACCAAAATTTTTCAAATATTTCTATTATTCTTTTGTATCGGCAACCTAAATGGTACTGCTATCCACAATCCTTAAATATCCCAAAATGCCACAAAATTTTTACACAAAAATCAATCAAAATTATTTTTTCCTCCAAAATTTCGAAAGATTTTTACTTTCATTGATCGTAGTGTAAAAAAAAGTATGGTCACTACCATCGCAAGTTTTTTTTAAATTGGCGCAACTAACCTAAATTCTAAAATGGTATAATACTTTAGGAAAACTATCCAAAACAAACTACCCCTACAATAATGGTCTATACATGAAGGAGCATTTAACTCTATTCTAGCTAAATTCCGTATCAAGTATGTCCTTGTAAATACTGAAAATAGCAATGTGCAAATTACACAATGTAATTATAGCATGATGATTAATTTGTTAGGTATTTAGTATAACAATGTTTCCGCCTAACACTCATATCTCTTTACAGTTTCCTCTATTATTATTAAATTTGGAGTAACAACCGAAACTCGGTAGCTGAAGTACGAGACAGGGGCTAATGGACGTGGCGGCGAGCTTTTGTATAATAGATCATTCACTCTGTTACTGCAGACAAGAGTGTCTTCATTGTAACAGAGCAATGGTAATACCAAGGCTTACGCCCGTTGCACGCATCGCCGCGAATTTATGGGTAAAGTCAATGGATGTTGAAAGATTCTGCTGTAAAACAAATTAGATAATCCATATTCAACAGGCTGGCGTGCCTTTGATACTAAACTGGCAATTATTGCTTCTTACTGCGATTGAGTGTTTCAAATGTCTGTTCGCAAAAAGTCTTTGAGTTGTAATAGATGTCGGACTTACCCCTATAATAAGAAAATTAAGTAGCCTATCTATGCTCGTGCGTTTGAACTTGGTCTTGCCGGAGTTCTGCATCAGCTTGGTGTCCTTGCCAGCGAACACGACCACGCCGTAGCACCACGAGGTGTTGCGCAGCACGCAACCGCGCAGCAAGATCTTGTCGTTATCGAGGGAGAAGTGTTGGTCACGCCAGCTCAACGTGCCTAAGGGCAAACAAATATTAACAATTTAAATTCAATTTAAATCTTTGGACAGAGCCCAGGTTGTTTGAACTTAAAAGTACAGGCTAACTTTTTAATGAATACACAAAATTTTAAAAGTGTTTCTACTCATGAATATAAACAACTTTTACTATGGAACCATTAGGAAAAAAATCAAGTTTTCTTTACCAAAGTTACAGCTTAGTGCTACACGAGGAAAATGTTTGGAGGAGCATTTTTTTTTTTTTGATTCACTACTAAACGTAAGCCTTCCAGATGATGACTTGACAATGACTTCCAGATTGACCGATTGGGCACTTAGCCCGTAGAACTGGCATCAGATGGGGCAGAAAGGTTCTGGAATGGAAGCCACATACCGGCAAGCGCAGCGTAGCACATCCACTCACAAGGTAGATAGAGGACTGGTAAAGGTTGCAGGAACACAACACGCCAATCGACATCGTCTTATAGTAAGGAATTATATGCTTGTGTTACAAGGTAATTAGGTAACAGACAATGTAGTTTCGCGATTCGGGGAATATTAATGAGGGAAGGAAAACTATCATAAAATCTTCACAACAAAGATTCTAAAAAGGGCTCTTTCTACTACGTGATAGAAAAGTGCACTAGTTTAAACTGTTTTCGTTTTCATAAATCAGCGTGTTACATAAAACTTGCGAGAGTTTTAATTTCGCAAAATTACTTCTTTGATCTACTGCCTATACTAAGCTTTATTGTTTCGTCTCTAGTCCAGTATGCATAATAGGCTAGTTGACACCACCAATCAATTGACATACTTTTTATGTGCTGTCAAAACGGATATCTTCCTTATAATTTGTATGGCGATATCGGATTTTGACGTCAATATCCGATAAACTCAACTGCCTTACTTTTTTACGATTTTAAAGCAATCAAAAATCAGTTTGTCTCTTAAATGAAATTGTACTGAGTTATTAGGCCTAAAATAAAGTGTCTGATTTAATAAATGATGCCTTAGAATTATTTATGAATGGGGTCAACATCCCTATTCAGTACCTACTAATTACAATATAGTTTGTTTTATTTGCCTAAATTCTTTTTTATAACGTTTTGATTAAAATTTATTTACAATGATTACTCAGAAAATATAAAGGTAGCACTAAAAGTGCAGTCATTTGGTTCGAAAAATAGTGGTTACCTGAAAAGTTTTCCGGGAGTTTTGAAAATTGGTAATTTTATAGATTTTGATGTGCTCTTTCCGAATTTTTACTTTGCCACCTCGTATTTTTGCCCTTTGCACCGCAATATTAAATAAATGGCGCCTATAAGCACTTTTTGGGCAATATCTCCTTTCTGACTCACTTTACGATAAAAAAACAGTTAAACAAAATGAAAGTAGAGACAATTACCTACAATTTATGTATCTTCCTGTTTTCATAAAGTTGTATCTCGGCGGTCGTACACTAAAACTATTGAATTAATAAAAAAAAGGTGGATACATAAATTGTAGGATATTGTCTTTAGTTCTATTTTGTCTAACTGTTTTTATCTTAAAATGGGTCGGAAAGGAGAGAAGGCTCCATTTTTCCAATATGGTGGTGCGAGCGGCAAGCGGCACATAAAAATCAATAAAATTACTAATTTTCAAAACTCCCGGAAAACTTTCCAGGTAAAACTACGAAATGACTGCACCTACTATAGTTATCAACATATAAATAAGGTCATAAAAAAGGGACAACTTTAATTATTATCACAAATGAATTAATTAATGTAGAATGTTGTTATTATGTAGTGATATTAAACTTTTTGTTTGATTTTGTTTTGTCTTTATAAAGCAATTACTAATTCTCACCCAGTATAAAAAGAGTAAGCATTTTTTTTATAAGATACTATATGAAAATTAGCAATAATTTTTACGATGCTGTCGTATCTATAAATCTCGAAAAACGTATCTAATAGGTTACATTTAAAACATTTTACATAAATTAAAATGTCCCCGTAAATTTAGAAAAAATCTATACGTTAATTTATAAAAGATAATTAACTAAACAAGCAAAAAGTAATGACTTAACATGAAAGGCGCACTTAACCTTCTCATTCAGTACTAACTAATACAATTGTACTTTTTAACTCTACTCATTGTTATGCGGCAAGAGAACATAACATACATAAATGAGTCATTCAGATAACAATAAATTTGAGCTCACAAACCATGCATGAATGGGCAACAACAACAGTTAAGTGATTACTTAATCGCTTCGACGTCCGCCGTCGGAGACCATTTCCCAAGTGCATAACAAGCGCAAAAACATTGTACAAACAGGTAATTTGCAACGAGGGGAGAACAAACCGATGCGCGAATAAATTGAAGATATACTTGAGGAAAATCAACAGACATATTATCTTCCTTCTAAAACAAACAATGCGGTCGAAAAATGTGGTACAATGTACCTGGTATTATTTATTTGCCAGAAACTTTGTAGCGCACATAGACACTGACTATCTAAGCGGGATATAAAACCAGTCAAGAGTAAGTCGGCGGGGAAAAAGAAAAGAATGTTATATTTTATAGGAAATTAGACATTTAAATAACTAATGTGAGGTTAAAATTGAATTCATTTTTGTCACAGCGCAGCTACTAGCAAAAAACAGAATCCCGATAATGATATAAGACGACAGAAGGATTAGTTGAGAGAATATTATTTTTTACCTTCAAATTTATTTAGCAGGTTGTTTGGTGTTTCGCATACGATCTCGCCGTCGAACGCGCCCAGCTTCGCGTCGTCCTGGCTCATCGCGGCTGTCTCCAAAAGGCACTGACGACATTTTAGATTTGTCTCTCTAAAACAAAAACAAATAATTATAAATACATTACTTACACTTTTTAATCAGACCGGGATAATTATTTAGGAGTCGGGTCAACACCGCAAGTTGAACTCAGTACTGAACTCTAGTTCACTGCGTAAAGCTAGTTTCAAGTTTTAAGAACATGCTGAGCTCGAAAATTTCATTTTATTCAAGGTTGAGATTTTTTATAAATCGGAATTATGATTACAACATAGCCGCTCTATCATAAAAAGACTTGTCAGCTATATAACTAAGGAAAGTATGATTATGTATGTAATTAAACCATCACAAGATCAGGGAAAATCCCGGCATATAAACCGAGTTAATAATGCTATAATTCTTAAATGAACAATGTAATTAAAGGTACAAACAAGAGGATTTTAATTATCTTAATAAATAGAAATTCAGATACGGATCTGAAGACAATCAGTTATCAGATTAGGTACCATAATAAAATTTGGATTGGAATATTATTACTTTTTACAGCAAAACAAGGGTTTACATACTAGTAATACGTAACACAATAATGAATGACTAATAAACCACAAAGTTATGTCGAACACATTAATATGTGTGTGATAAATTTACCAATACACAAAACTACAAACAAACCACACAAAACAACAATAATGTAAACAGTAAAACAGTTTAATCTATTAGACATACATACACTTAGAATAGTATAAGAGAAGTTCGGAAGGGACCGCTAGCTAGCTTGCTAGAAAGAAAATACATGGGTTGATTTTGTTGACACGAAGGTAAAGTTATAAGTAAGACAAATAAACCTGTCGTTAAAGATACATTACCATTTTTTAATTACGCTTTCTGAATATAATCTACATTAAAAGTGGAGAAAGTAAAACAAAACTAAATTACTGGTAGGTACTGTAATGAAATAGACTGTAATAATACACTATTGATTTTTATTTAATATCTGATTAAATCAACTACTGATAATAGTAAAATTTAGCGGAAGGTTGAAAAAAACGTTTGCCATGTCATTTAGATCGAATTAATATAACCTGTCCCGAACTTAGTTTTTATAACTAAATGTGTACTAACATTTTATTATCAAGATAATCAAAATAATGACGAATAATCCTTTCTTATAATCTAAGAAGGAAGTTTACTATGATGATTCGCAATTAAACGTAAAACTCATTTTAGTACATTTTTATGACTAACCCACACCTTTATAAATCAGATGATAGTGCGGTAACATGTCAAGTAAAAGTTAAAGAAGTTATAAGGATTTAGTTTCCTGATATAAGTTATCATAAGAGGGGTTCGATCTTAATCATACACGATATTAAAAACACTTAGATTTTACGTTACTTACTAAAATGATTCAACGAATGTGCCTAGCTAGAATCGGTTCGGCAAGTACAGGAAGGCCTTGTAGCACAAACGGATTAGTCAACGTTTGGCATTAAGTGAACGGATTCGTTCCGAATATTTCCAAATATGCATGTGATAGTTCTCAAAGATAATCGCAAATGACTTCGTGAGAATAATCTGAGAAAAGAACAACACAGCTTTATACCAAGCTACACATTTCGATTTTAAACTGAACTTTAATTGTACGTAAAATTATATATATATTTTTTATTTATTTACCACATCAAACAACATTACAGAGATATTTATGAAAGTCGCATTCTAAAACCACTGAGGTTTGTATTGACGCGACCTGAGTCAACGTTTAAATTAAATAATAATAGCAGTAGGTATGTAATTAATAACATATCAATAAAACCATTTAATAACCAAAAAAGTAGAATCGAGAAAACGCACATCTGCCAACGGATTCAATTATAAGTTTTCTAGGAAGTGTAATTTTAACTTTCGTTTTATATTTTTCATATTTAAGCTATCGCGCAATTCGGTAGGTAAAGTGTTTATCAGTCTTGGAATAATAAAACTTATAATTAAAATAAATAATATATAAAGCTTATAATTAAAACGTATAATGTAGCCAAGCGCTTCGTGAGATAAAATAATATCTCTTTGTGAGCGCAGCCGGCAGGTATATTAGTTTGTGATGCGAATTATGAAAGGTTATAAAAATAGTATGATTACAACAACAGACATATTTCGTGGTCTATTACACAAATGATCTCTATTAGATAATTTTGCGCAACAAATTACATACATTTTTGTTATTCAATCACTTAACAAGGCAGCTACTTTCCCCTGGGAGTCTAGGACTATCCAGCTCTGTAAGTTAGGTCAGGTTTGAGTCAAATAACGGTCAAACATCGACCATCAACACTCAATCATTTATTGCATTTACCATATTAGTAGTTAGGTCTTTATAGTTTACAGGGTGTCGACCTATTCCTTGAAATAGGATATATTTTAGATTATTTGCAACAAATTAAACCCCATCAAGTAGGGGTAAAAAAAGTAAAGTATATGCAAAACTAAAAAGTGATGTCACTTAAGACCCATTAATTTCTAAGAATATAGCATCAACTTTTTTTTTATACATTCCTAAGATAAACATATATTTTAAAGTTTTGTTCTATTTTGTTATAATATTAAAAAGTAAGGATAAAAACTGTCCAAGCAGATGTTTAAACCCAAAGTTTACCGATCAAAACTGAATACAATCATACAAAGACAGCTAGTTTTTGACAGTGTTTTCTTTTGAAAACTAAGTTTATTTGTATGGCGTAAAAGTTTATGTCCAGATTTTATAGCACACTAGTCCAAAAAACATCCATATCACTTTCTAGGAATCACATATTTGCATTTACATACCTAGTAGAGGTAGCGGGACGCCGTTGGATGCCCACGGCCTAGATGGTCGTCGCTATGGCGTTCTATAATAGGGTAGGTCTATGTCAGCAAAGTTGATGACGAAGTACTTTATGACTCACCCATCGAGCTCAGCGGTTTCTATATAGCAGAGGCCGTTCGGCTCGGACGTGCTGAGCAGCAGGATGTCGGCGGCGACGAACTGGTCGTTCTCCAGCCGGATGACGTCTCCCACCTGAACAGACGCCCACTTCTCCTCCACAAGCTTGCCATTGCGCAGTGTCTTCGCTCGCCGGTGGTTCACTTGCGAGTCGTTTTGGTGGCGTTGCTGCAACAACAAAACATATTTTTTTTATAAATATTGGACAACATCACTTACATTTCTCAGATTGCTCTGCTGCCATACATGTAACTTTGAGATGCTATTTTTTCATCGGCTACCCCATCGTGTGGGATATCGTTGAATTGGTCCTTTAAAACGACTTAGGGGGTTGCTAAGACTATTATTCGATATAGGGATTTTTGTCCGAGTAGGGCGTGTCCCCCCCCCCCCCCCCCCCTCTAAAAGCTAAAGGCTTTGATTGATGATAATAGTGCTTTTCATGAACTTTAAAGGAAAATCAAACGGTTACGATAGATCAGTTAGTTTAAGAGTAATAGTCCTACAACTTAGTTGTTAAAAAATTCCTTAGAGGAAAACTTTATAAGTGACTTAAATGAAGTAATTGCTGAAATATATTGTGGTAACGACGGGCAACTACGGAACCCTAATACTGCGCGTGGCACGACACACACTTGGCCGGTTTTTAAGTTATGTAAGACGGAATGATAGATACTTCAAGCCAGTTTACCAGGGTATAACAACAAAAATATACATACTATATAGGGTATGTTTTGTCTAAACGTTTAACTTATGTCCGACTGAAAAACGGGCAATTTTTTTTCAAGTATCTATGTATAATTATTTATATTTGAAATTAATGTTATAATGTCATATATTGTACGTTTTATATCTATGACCCATCCTTGAAAAGGTGTTTGAGCAGAATGTGTGGGTATCAATTTGTCGCGACTCTAACATTGAGGTGAGTTATTCTCATATTAAATCGGCACTGAATATGTGCATTTTGGATCTTGTTAACTAAATATTTAGAACTATGTCACTACATAAGCATTAAGCTATGTTTATTATAAATGTATTTAACTTAAAGGTGCAATATAAAAATATTTTTTTAACCTCTACTTTTAAGAAATAACACTATGACATAATAGGAACATTTAACATTAGCAATATTCAAATTCATTTCTTCGTTTTCCTGTTCTGAATATTCTAAAACCCTAGCTGATACGTTCTTCTCTGCTGCTAATAGCTGCTTGAATTTCAGTTTCCAAGCGCGCCGAAGTTTTTGATTTGATCTCTTTCTACAATGGCCGCGGTAGATCCGTTTTGGAATAGTAAGTTTGTACTTTTGTTACTAGAAGTTATTTATCATATCCCAGTATTTTGATTAAATGCCAAACTACTGAATTACAAAAAGTATTTATTGTAAATAAAATAAAACCATAAAACATTTTAATATGTTAGTGCAATCTTTATGCAGCTGAAGCGGATTAGCCACTATCTTGTAATTCTAGTTATTTCCTTGATTCTAATACCAAAGGTGAGTTCGCTCGTCAGCCGGTTTTACACGGTACAGGGGAATTTATTGTTGAACTTTAGCGGTGGAGCATTAATTATGGCGCCGTCCTTGATCCACAATAGAGGCTTATTCGCGGACCACAACAATTTCCATGTTGGCATGAATGAGTTCACTGTCTGTTAACTCGGTTATAAATACTACGGACGACCTATTGAGTAATACTAGTAAATTACAAGGATTTTAATCAGTCACTCTACAAACTACGAGTATACAATGAATATTGCATCAATATTAACTTATATGACGTAGATTCTTTCTGATAACTCATTAAAATGTTAGCAGTGTTAAATAAATTTCGTTAGGTGTTAGGTATTCCGCGCAGTAAGCAAGGAAACAAGATCAAAGTTTTGTTTACACTGAGAAAGACCCAATGATCTATTCTGTTACTGTTCTATTATTTATTAAATGGGTATACCTACATAATACATTGGATACTTGTCTAAATTGATAACGACAATTTAGTAAATTAATATCGACAATGGACATCGATAGTTAAATTGGTTGTATTAAATTTATCGCGCGGTGGTCTAATAAATTCATAGTAAATTACAGTTCACACGTAAAGGCAATTGTTCCAATTTCCAAATTGCTATATAGTACATTATGATACAAGTGTGCTACGTTGGTCATTATACACGAGGCATTATTATAAGCGCGAGCCGCAGGCGAGCGCGGTAAGGAAGCCGAGTGTGATAATGATCAATGCACACGAGTTGCATACGACGTTTTTCAACACAATAGCGAGGAAAAAACAAACTAAAATCTAAAATACCTTCTCCGAATATGACTTGGCGTTTTTGCTGTTTTTCTATGCATTTTGGCGGCAACAGGCTATCACTCGCGTTTCGTGCCTCGATAAGTATTTCCGACGGGGTTGAATAACATTTTACTCGTCTTTACTATTTAAAGTAGACATTTTTGATAGTAATTAACCACACAGCAACCACTTTACCAAATAATAATGGAAAATAGCACGTAAGTTTTGTTTTTTTCGCGCGCCGCAATTTCGATGCGCGCGCAGTTTCAATAATGGCACAGGAAAAACTGGCTGTTCAGCCGAGTAGCAGCAATTTAAAAAATAAAATAAACTATAAATTATTGTTTCTAAAAATGATAGTTAAGTTAGTTTGTGTTTATTAATATACAATTTAATAAAATGAAATATTTATTTGTCATCTTAACCCTTAAATAATGTAATATTCGTAAAATATTCAATGTTCTTAGAAACAAACTTTTGCTGGATTTTTTAAAAAAAAGTTTACATTACCGCACTAGTGCGATAATCTTTTTACAGCACAAGTGCGTAATATGAAGAGTTATGATACTAAAAACGGTGTTATAAGAGTGAATTTACGAGCAACTGTGTTGAAAATTATTTTTAAACATCTTCAGTGGCGAAACAATTATCAGGCAGCGCATTCCGGTGCGCGACAGTGTCGGTCACATTCGCAGCGCGCAAGTGTGCAGCTGGACGCGCCATGAACGCGCGGTATGTGGTAGGTAATAGCGTTTCCTCTGATCATAGCAAATTACACTTGCAATTTTTTCGCATTCAAGTATAAACTTAACGAGAGTCAAACTAGAATGGAGATCTCCACTGTGTGTCCTATACATATAGCGACTGATTTAAATGATCAAAACTTAGGGTTTCGTCATATTGAGAATATTATTGTGACCTGAGCCCTTAGTATGCTAATTTAAAAGTGGCAAAAATGATTATCAATTGAATCTCACTGTAATTGTTGAGTCTTAAATTAGTAGCCGAATAAGAATGGGGCTCTGATTGATTGATGATTTTAGAAAATTAACCACTCGTTTTTATCTCTTGACATGACGTGTCTATATCACAACAATTTAGTTTCAACTATGTAGATTAAATAAATAAAAAATATTATTTCGTACCTTGTGTTAAATTACTTGCAATCTATACGCAAAATTATAACAAACTAAACGGTTTAGTCGATAAATGTCAGATTCTGGAAATTTCAGATGAGTTTAAAACACCAGATTCTATGAATGCCATATTCTACAAACGGCAGATTCTACAAATTTCAGATTCTAGAAACGCCAGATTCTGATAATGCCCAATTCTATAAATGCCAGATTCTATTAATGTCAGATGAAATATCAATTGCAAATTCCTTTTAAATGGTTAATTGTGCATTAAATTTTAGACGATTTCGAAGGTTTAACTACACATAATTTTGTGCACGTTCTTAGAAATGAAATGAAGAAATGGTTTCATAAAGAAAATAATTTACAAATGCTGTATAACTGAAGACTGAACGGAAATGTCTAATACTAAGAAGGCAACGCCTAAGGACAAAATTTCAATAAAAGTAAAAATAATAATTTTCCTATTACATACCGCAACTGAAAAGAATTCTTTATTAAAGATTTAAACTATCATATCACTCACATATCGTAGTTCAAAAACGTATACGTTAATTTTATAATTGATATGTTAGTTTAATTTATTGTCTTATTTTATTTAAATGTATTTTCTTATCACGATAAAGTTTCTGTGGGGCATTTCAAAACAATAATAGATATCATATGCTATGCATATAATGTAGTTAAACCAAATAACCAATTTAAAGGATTTTGCAATTGATATGAAATCTGAAATTAATAGAAGCTGGCATTTATAGAATTTGGCATGATCAGAATCTGGCGTTTTTTAACTCATCTGACATTTCCAGAATCTGACATTTATCGACTAAACCATTAAAACGGTTTCTTACCTACTAAAAATAAGAATTACTTTTTATCTTAACTGATGAGTAATGAACTGATGACATATATTACTACAAACTAACATATCTAAACAAAAGACAGTCCGCTTAAAAGGTTTAAAAATTAAACGCGCACTAATGAGCTCACTCAACTGGTTGGCAATCTTTTATCTTTAAATGTTCCTGTTGCTCGTGCAAGATTTTAAAATCACGAAAAGTGTAGTGAACTAAAAAGATAATACATAACAATAATTCCGTCGTAAGTATATTATATAAAGTCGTCGGGTATTGACTGTCCTTAGGATACTATAGAACTATATTGAGCACAAGAAATTAAGCATGTAATCACAAAATCAAATGATTCTTTCATCAATTCATTCCATGAATACATCATCTAGATATCGACAATCAACCGAATCCTATTCTTTAAATTATACTGGTAACTCAAAAGGGTAAACCAACTGAATAATAAAGATAACAAACAGTCCTTGCATTAGCATAGGCTTTGTTTATTAAATATGACGTGTGCGCACGGAATCTGGCAAAGTGGGTCAGGTAAGGGGTGCATGAACTCGCTAAGCACTTTCAATAAAAATTTAATACCTGATGCGCACATTACCTAATCAACTTATTACCGGCTGCAATCTACGCAAATAAAGTTATAAGATATACGATCTGTTTATTTAGTAAAAAATAGTAAATCCCTTCATTACCTCTTGATATCAAAGTGGATTGAAAAATGTACTTACAAAATCGTCATAGGCGTCTTTGACGGCAGTGAGTGCGAGTACCCCGATGAGAGGTATGGCGGTGGTGATGGGCGTCAGCGAGGAGATGGCCGGGATCAGCTGCAGCACCAACAGGCACAAGAAGTAGAAGTTGGCCAGCCGCTGGAACTGCTCTAGCAGATTCAGCGGCAGGAATGTTACGATCGAGTACTTCGATGTTTTGATGTAGTTGTTCTGAAACAAACAATACACTATTATACCTTTTTACCTACTCCTTCTACGACACCATGAATTTAAATGGAGAAATAAGCACAATTCAAGCTTAGTTAGTGTATGACCCGTACGTAATATAATCGCTACCGCGGCCTGCGGAGGATTCAAGAATCTTCCGCACCGGTGCTTGCAGCCCAGTGATTTAAATGTATGTTTTTGCTTTGTTTGAGAGTCCCAAATCATCGATCATTATCACAGGCCAGTAGTAGCCCCTGTAGCGTTTAATTAATCATCTCAGTCCTATGAATACCAAACAAGGTTTGGCACCAACATTAATTACAGCATAAATTAATGGCCATCTTTGACTCAATAGTTTTTAGTTTTGTCATCGTTATTGTATTAGAGCTGGCTAATCATGCGTTAAATTACAAAACCTTAGACCGTATCGTACTTCCTTTTGAATGATACCATAGATCATTGTTCTAGCTAGGATCTGGCTGAAATCCATATATCAATAGCGGTTATATGCCATCAGTCTAGTACGTTTCAGCTGTATTTATTTTTCTCTATGGTTTCAGGTATGGTTGAGAACTTGAGAACAATAAATTATATTAAACGACATAATACAATATGCAAAATCATGCAATATACAAAAACATTGAAGAATCGACTACATTTACGACCTTTCCAAATCTTACGATTTTAAGGCCAACGGAAGTAGAATAGGTTTTAATGGTTGAATTTGACGCTGGTATTAAAATATAAGACAGACGTAGCGTTTGATTGCGCTGAGTTTAGATTAGCTAAAAATTTTAATCCTTGAGCCTTTAGATCTTAGTATTATAAAATATTTTATATGCAAGGTGGTCCAGAACAGATGGATATTAAAAAAAATTAAGTAGTCGGCTTAGGGACCTATTTGTACGCCAGGAAAAAATCCGCTTACAAGTTTTTTTTTTTAATTTTAGAAATATCACCACTTTTTCTTAGACAGCGCAATGTCTAATTTTTTTTCTGAGAGAGTGCAATGTCTAACTAAGCACCTAAAATAAAATAAAAATTAAAAAAAAAATCATTTTAAAAGTAAATAAAACATAAAAAGTGGTGATATTTTTAAAATTATAAATAATCATATCTTGTTAGCGGCTGACAAGCGTTTTTTTTTTCTGGCGGGAAAAAATAGGTCCCTATGCCGACTACCAAAAAAATTTTATATCCATCTGGCCTGGACCACCCTATATAAAAGGGTCTTTCCAGACGGACAACAAAGTGAACATTTTAGAGAGTTTAGTTTTAATTTTAGAGGCACGGTAACCTATAGATTATTTTATAATACTTACGGCATAGCGAAACTGCGCGTTGTACTCTCTGTTATTGGCTTTGATTCTCCGTTCATTCTCTGAAACAAAAAACAAAAAACGTAAATCTTCATTCTTATCAACAACTTATACAATGATAATAAAACTTTTAAACCAGCCGTTGGTTAAGAAGTAGTTTTGTAAAATTTATAAATCATCGCGCCGTAGTTAGAAATTCTCATTAAAATTAATTATAAGTAATAATGACAGCAAAAACCTAATTGTAGAATGTATCCGTGTGTGTAATCCAGTTGTGCATTCTCGTTAGGTGTATGTCACTACTTTAATTGATTGATAGCTACACTAGATTAACACTAGTCGAGTTGATAAAATAAACAAACAGGTATATCAGCCTCTTTAATGTTACTATTACCTGGTACATTGGTAAGATAATAGTGGTGTAATAGACTTATGCTGGGGCTTCACCTGCGTCTAATGTCGTTAATTAGTGCTCTATTTGACGTAATACGCAGGTGTGGCCGGTCTTTGTGCGCTTATTTGCTTCAATAACATTAGACGTTAGACGATAGCTCGGACGGCGGTAACATTTGACACATCAAAGGGATTTTAAGCGGGCATTTAGTGCGTTGTTGTGGCTACACCTACTACACTAAACATGTTAAAACACGGTCACATTAAAAAACTCTCTGTGTAATATATGTTAAAGTGCATAGTTATTAAGTTAGGATCATCATATCAGCCTGTTGCAGTCCACTGCTGGACATAGGCCGCCCCCAAGGGGCGCGACAGTGCACGATCTCCCGCCCTTTGCATTCAGTCGCTGCCGGCTGCCTTCTTCAGGTCATCGGTCCATCTAGCCGGGGGGCGTCCTACACTACGTTTGCCTAAGCGTGGTCTCCATTCGAGAACCTTCCTGCTCCACCTCTCGTCGGTTCTGCGACAGACATGGCCAGCCTACTGCCACTTCAGCTTGCTACATTTTTGGACAATATCAGTCACCTTAGTCTTATGTCGTATTACCTCGTATCGGATCTTATCCCTTAATGAGATCCCCAACATAGACCTTTCCATAGCACGCTGAGTGACGTGTAGTCGGTGGGCCAACTTGACTGTCATGTTCCATGTTTCGGCTCCGTAGGTTAAAACTGGTAGGACGCATTGGTTAAACACCCGGCTTTTTAGGCACTGCGACAGTGTCGACGTGAAGATATGACGCAATTTCCCAAATGCTGCCCAGCCAAGCTGCACTCTTCTGGCTATTTCCCGCTCGAAGTTGTCTCTGCCGAGCTGTAGTACTTGTCCCAGGTAGACGTACTCTTGGACAACCTCGAGCGTAGTGCCCTCGACGGAAATTGGTTCCGGGATGACATGTTCGTTGAACATTACCTTAGTCTTGTCCAAATTCATCCCAAGCCCCACACGTCTCGAGGCAGCATTAAGACTGTGCAGCATTTTTTGCAAATCTTGCAGCGATTCTGCCATAATAACTATGTCATCGGCAAAGCGAAGATGCGTAAGATATTCGCCATTCACATTGATGCCCAGTCCGTTCCAATCCAGCGTCTTGAACACATCCTCCAGTGCTTTGGTGAACAGTTTCGGAGATATAACATCTCCCTGTCTAACACCTCGGAGCAGCTGGATGGGTTTTGTTCGGTGGTTTGTAGTTGGACGGACATTGATGCCATACTGTACAGGCTTCTTAGCAACTTCACGTACCGCCAATCGACTTGGCATCGCTGCAAGGAGTCCAGAACAGCCCAGGTTTCGACCGAGTCGAAGGCTTTCTCATAGTCCACAAAGGCCAGGCACAGGGGCTGGTTATACTCTTCGGACTTCTGTATAACCTGCCGCACCGTGTGAATGTGGTCTATGGTACTGTAACCTTTGCGAAACCCAGCCTGTTCCGGTGGCTGGAAAGCGTCAAATCTTGCGGAAAGACGGTTTGTGATGACCCTCGAGAACAGCTTGTATACGTGACTCAGGAGCGTGATTGGTCTATAGTTTTTCAGGAGACTTTTGTCTCCTTTCTTGAAAAACAATGCCACCACGTCCCCACTCCACGCTTCCGGAGTTGTCCCATTCGCTATGACGGAGTTGAAGAGCCTCTTAAGTTCGACGAGCACAGGTTGGCCTGCAGCTTTTAAGAGCTCAGATGTGATTCCGTCTTCGCCGGGAGCCTTCCCATTACTAAGCTGTCCGAGGGCCGCCTCAATCTCATCCTCCTCCTATATGTATATATAAGTATAACTATATAAGTGAGGATGGAGTAGACAAAATAAGAAAAGTAATGAGTTCTTGGAAGCGTTTTATTTTATTTTAAAGACGCACTCATAGATCACACGCTAACTAAGTCGCTAGACGCTAGAATCAAACGTCAAATAAGTGTGGCCACGCACTTAGCGCGTAGCTCAACGCTTTAATTTAGATAACGCTAATCATGCCGTTATTTGAACGTTAGGCGTCACGCAGGTGAAGCCCCAGCATTACTAACACTTCAAGTGAATCATGTCGCTCTACATTTTAAAGAGCATTAATCAATGTTAATATTGTCTGGGTTATTCCCATTACACTCTGTGAAAAATGTCTTAAGAGTTTTTGTTTCGGGGAAACCCATTTGGTACACTTTCTGAAGTATTCGAAGTAACTTAAATATAATCCATCACTTTTTGAAGAAGCACTTGAAAGTGAATAAATCGTAAACTTAAATGCACGCCCGCTCTCGCTGCGACTGCGATCCGGGAAGTCATTAAAACAAGCTTTTGTTAGCAACATGTAACTGCGTTTAATCGAACGTGCCCTGTCACGAACATGGAAGATTATATTAACAAGTAGGTAATCTTTAGGTATATTTAGATGCATTTTATAATGTACTTATGCTTTGGCTTTGCACGGGTAGACAGACAGTAGAGTAGAAGCAACTACTTAGTAAAAATCTTTCTTCGCTTTGACAAAAACAATATTTTATTTAGCTATTTACTTGTTTCTTATTGGGAGAGTGTTACTAATATGTTTGTACAGGGAGCGGAATCAGCTTCTATTTATTATCCTTTACGGCGATTTATGAATGCATATAATACATATTTTGCTAATATTTATTTATTTGGCTTGTCAGTGACACCTACGCAATTAAGGAAGTATATCCTTGATAGCTTAGTGAATATTGGTTAATCAATTTTTCTTTTTTCCTATAGACAACGTTTGTTCGCTATGGTTTGCTTGTAAGTACCAAATTACTTATTGTTCTATTATTATTATTTAAAAAAAATTAAAAAAATTAGTACTACGATTACGTTTCACAACACCTACAATGTTCTCCAACATTCCAGATTCCGAATATCTACAATATTCTCGAACATTTTAGAATCTTGACTATTCTAAAACATACAGGAGCATGCCGGCACTCGATTCCTTTGCCTTACCAGTGGTTATAGAGTTTGTCTTAAACTTTCATGTTCACTAGCATGACACATGGGACTGTAGATATGAAACCCGTTTCAATCAAGTTACTTTTAAAACCTCTTTCTTTTGACACCCATATTTTAGAACTCAATCTCAGCAGTTCTCAACAGAAATCTTTTCAATCAATGATTAACTATGAATAGTCAGCAAATTCACACGGCCTTTAAAACTGAATAAAATAAAATGTTTTATTCAAAGGCCCTCTGTTAACTTTATTTATTCTCCGCACGTTATGTCTTTACGCGAGCTAGTCAGAGCAAACATAACCTAATTACAGCAGTAGTTCAATTTAAGGCCTTAACTAAGTTTGTCTAACCCGAAACGAGGATGTAAGAACATTTCATTTAAATGAATCAGTGAATTTCAATGTTCACCACCAAAATAAATTACAGAAAGGTGTAACAAATAGGTATTAGAAATATTCCATTTAAAACAGTTTTTGGTTAATTTCTAACAGTGGAGCCTATATTGGTTTTAGTACTATATTTATTAGATATAGAACACGCGCGCAGTACAAATCAATGGATAAAACTTGGCACTTATGTACATGTCTTAATTATTTTTAGTTTTTAGTTAGGCTCCGGTCACTTTTATGGATTATCTTACGAGTTTGGTCTGCTTTTGTATTATAATTTTAAAAGGATTATGTCACTTATGTGTTTCTTATGTAATTATGTTCCCTTTTGTTTCGAAATCTTTAACGCGTATCATACGAGTATTTTTTTGTTCTGCGCTAAATATTAGGTATTCGTGGTCCACCCCGGCCCAAGGGACGACTATTGATCACTTTCAGTTTAAGGTATTTCATATTTACAAAGACAGTTCCACGTTACTAAGTTGGCTTAGCAAATAGCAAATAAACACATGATGGATTTCATTAGTAATAAGAGCTATTAGATTAGAGTATGAACTTGATTGGTCTGTAGAAAATTTGCTTTATAAGCTGATCGAGCCAAACCAACTATAATATTACAAAGTTTGCTTCTATAGTTGTTTAAAACGTACAAATAGCAACTACGTCGTTAACGTATGTTATGTTACGTCTACAAACGTTTCGATCAAAGGGGTTCGTAAATATTTCAAAATCAATAGTTATCCTGAAATCGGTGCAGATTGATTACATGACATAATATTCAAGTAAATTATTTGATTACCTAATAGTTAAGTTTGCGTTTACGCCTACATGTAGGTGTAGGATGTCTTTCCTCATCAAGAAAGATTGGTACAAGAGACTGAAATTAGCTGTAGGAACCTTACGGTATCGTTCCATATAATAATCCCAATTAGACTGAGTGACATTATTTTTACTAGGGCGATTTGATAAGTCCGTGACTTTAAGACTGAATAGAAACTTTTATATAATTTATTTATTTTTCTTAAAAAGGAACTTATTAAGTCCTGGCCAAACCAACGCGTGCGCGATGGCATGCGTGGTGGCGTGGGCGTTCTGATCGTGCCGTAGCATTTGTATCGACGAGTTCACACCGGTGCGGACAGCGGCGGCACAAATTACGAATAGCGGCGCGGCGCGCGCGGCTGCGTGCAGCTTGACATTTAGCATTTGCACGCGCGGACATGTCATTTGACGTGACAGGCTCAACAGACAGATGGTGGGCTTCTATGATAATATAAATAATTACGTTTAAAACTACAAATTTTTTTCCGATAAGCAATGAGTGAAGCCAACTAGCTTTTTTCTTTCCTACAACTTTAAATAGCTTCGCTCAGATAACCGCGTTGGAATCAATTAATGCGAACTCAGTAAATAAATAAATAAAAACTCTACAAACACTTTGTTTATTTAGTAAAAGGATTGAGCTTTTATATTCGTAGTATATCTACAAATAATCTGATAAACAATTGTTAAATCATAACCTCTACAACATCATTAGATACCTTTAGAATGTATGACTAACATTTTTAATCTTCTTTGACTTTATTCATGACTAATCTCTTTCTTGTTAAGTTTATACGTCCGAGCGGAAGATACATTTTCGTGCTAGGCCTCCTAAACGCGTAGTGTCCGCGTGCTTGGTGTAAACTGGCCTGCACGCCCACGCCCACGGCAACGCGCACGCCCACGTGCACGCCTACACCCCCGCGTTGGTTTGGCCGAAGCATTTACGTAGCTAGAAACATTCTTTTTTTAAATTTAGCGCGAAATCAGTATTTAAAAACAAAAGAAGTTTATACACCGGCGAAGGTGTTCTTCAAAAATGTAGAAATTCGAGTTTCGAGTATTAATTAAGCACTATTTTTTACGCGGTTAAACCATCAAGCAGACCGAGGCCAAATTAAAAAAATATTATGGGGATTCAGCGCCATCTCATGAAATGATACATAAGTGGTTCACTGATTTTCGTTGTGGACGAACTACAACCATTGATGCCTAGCGCCCAGGAAGGCCGATTGAGGTCACTACTGAGAACATTGTTAACAAAATCCACGATAATGTTTTGGCTGACCGTCGAGTGAAGATAAGCGAATTAGTTGATGCTGTTGCACATCTCGACTGAACGTGTTTTTCATATTTTGCACGATATTTAAGGTATGAAAAAGCTTTCTGCAAGATGGGCGCCGCGCTTACTGACAGTCAACCAAAAGCGAAAACGCGTGACTACTTCTGAGGCATGTCTGGCAGTGGCCGGCATTGGTTTTATTTTGGGAGGAGATAAATAAATTATAATATTTGTAAAAATAAAGTTTCTTATTTTCAAAGTCACGGACTTATCAAATCGCCCTCATACCTATGTTATTTATTATAAGCAAGTGAGATTCTGACTCACGCACCGAGGGTTCTTTAAACTACCCTATCTTATTTAATTCGGTTTTTGTTTAATCACATCCAATTAGATGCTTGTAGTATTTATTACCGTTTGTAGGGTCCCGTACCCAAGGATGCCCCAACAATACCTTATTACTATAGGGCTAAGTTGTCTGTTTTTTTTTTTTTTTATTTGAGATGGGCTTACTCTTGACCCCAATCTTGCTCTAGAGCATAGATGGGATCTACGATGGAGCGAGCTTGCCCAGAAGATGCCTATTCACTCTGGACTTAAAGAGAGTCAGGTTATATGCATTCGGAAATACAGACGCAGGCAGGGAATTCCAATCCTTAGCTGTGCGCATTATAAAAGCTGATGAGAAGCGCTTAGTGCGGATTATGGGTATATCACCTAAGAACGGATGGTAGCCGGCCGTGCGCCTGGATGTCCGATGGAAGAAAGGTGACTGTTTGTTCGTCCTACAAAGAACTGTCACCATTTAGCCATAAACGTATCCGATTGCTATTGAATATTTTCATCAGAACATTATCAAAGTACTAAAATACCATAGACTTTTGTAAGACTTTCTGATCATAAGACAAAATTTCCCACTCAAAATGCTTTTGAAATAAGGAAAATCTAAAGTAGCCAATTTCAACGAGTGGATGGACTGAATAACCAAGCCTAGTCTAGGTCGCACTTACTACATGTTTTGTAACTGAGTTTTCTGTAATAAACGCTGACAAAGGTGACCGCGTTTGTTGTGCCACTTCTTCTCATCAAAGGCCGATATGTCCGGAAGTGGTGAAAGGGCAAATACATATTTTTGGAACGTGTATAAGCGCCTAAAAGAGGGCCTATTTTACATAAGTTTACAAAGTTCGTAGGGTTCATTTTCAGTTTCGGGTTATTATTTGGACACTTTTTCATCGACAATGCAATTTACAGGCTACTCTAATGAAGAGTTACTACCGCTACAATTATCATGTCTTTAATTTGCCGTATTGCTAGGTTGCGTAGAATATTCGGCGAAACTGTCATTCCTGCACTTTATTTGTAACCACCAACCAAAACTATAACAATACTTCTATCTATACAATAGAATTTGCACCTGATTTGTTACAAAGTAACCTGTGTTACAAATAAGATATGTACAGAATGTACGTACATATATAAAACATCGCATTCGTTTACTTGACCAATAATAATGCGATGCGCAAATACGCACACACAACCTGTCAGTTCTAGAGGATTTAGGCTTTTCCCTTATTTGTGTCGTTATAGGCGTTATTATCTAACGGAATTTTCCGGGCAAAAAGAAAAGCGAGAAGGTTCCTACTATAATTAAATTTATTGAAATGAAACATTGGCGGGTAATCGATAACAACAGCGCGGGGTCATAAGCTATTCGCAAAGCGCTGAAGCGCCGTCTCGTCTCGGCCGTTGACCGTGCGGGGGCGCGCCGACTTCGACCTTGGCCAATATGATGTATATCCCCCTTTATACCTTAATATGCCACAGCCAACCAAAAAGTTTCAAGACTAACAAAGCCCCCATTCAACCGGTCATTACGGACGTGGAAATGTTTGGCATGTCGATCACGTTCAACCCGCAAAAGGTAGGGATTTCGTCACCTTTCGCTAAGGTACATATTCGTACGACGCAGATGATCGCACGAAAAGCGTAGGCGAGAAGAAAATATTCATGTACTATATTATGGTAGAATATGCCGTGGGGAGTTGCGCGTAGAATCAATATACCGACCGCACGAGACGAAGGTGCGGAAGCGATGGTTGTGCCTGGCGCGGCGGTTCGGCTGAGCGGGTTGGTCACGTCGCACCAGCTTGCCGAGCAGCTCGAGGAGCGAGAGGCGCAGGGGGCGCGGCGGCACCCTCGCCTCGCTGCCCTCGGCGCCCAGCACCTCGAGCTCGACGGCCTCGGAGCGAGCGCACATCCGCGCCGCTACCGCCGCCCCATGCCGCGCGCCGCCACTCCGCCGGCTGCGACTCCGGCCGCACCGAGCCCCGACCACTGTGCACACACACCCGACGCGCGATCCGACCCGCCGCGGGGCCGAGACTCGTGTGCCGCACACACTAGCGCCGCCAGACGTGCGCGCGCATCACTCAATCGTTTCCCCAGTGTTGCCGGTTACAGACAATGTTTACTATTTGTAGAAAAACATCGGAAAAATGACTAAATCTGCTTGAATTCGGGTTTTGAATACATCAAACTTTTTTGAGGCTGAAAGTACAGGCAATTCTTCTGTTTTCTGTGTTACTTTGGATCACAACAGAGAAATATATTGTAGTAGGAGCTGTAGTGACTTAAGAATTTCTTCTCTTATTTTCTATACTGAGATATTATCCATGTTTAGCATTTTTTTCTCTCGCAGCGGTTCTGAAACCGCAATAAAGCTATTCAGGTTAGTAATAATTAGTTATATATTAGGTAGAATTAGATTACTTCCACCTCAGTACTTTAACTGCATTGCATGCATGTTCGTTAAGTATGTTTCTAGGTGTCCTAGTAACGGATTGAAATAGTTAATAGAGGTGGAAATAATTCCAGCAAGTGTACCATCTGATGCTGCGACGATGCTGGGGAACAGCAGCGGTTAGGAAAGTTTAATCGACCTCATTTATTAAAGGGTCATGGCTGGCTACTCGAGACCTCATCCGAGTTTAAACTTGTTGGCAAATGGTTTTATGATTTCAATCGTAGCCATCGAATTTAACTTTACTTGAATCAAGTCTCAGGTTGCTAAGCGAATGCATAGTAGAATCAAAGAAGTAGGCCAACTCGTGACTTGAACCAGAGACATGGGCGAATGTCAACCAATGTCCTTAGGTTTTTATAACGCATTTCTACAATGCGTTTTCTATACGCTGCTTCACGAACGTGTTTTCCACCTTCCCTATGAAAATTCAAAACGTTGAAGGCACGATTTATCTATTTATACTTATTGCTAAGTGCAACTGACGAACATGATGTTCTTACTCATTATGCTTTTAAAAAACGAGAAGAAATATACAAGGTTGTTTATTCAGACCTAGACAGATCAATAGTTTTATTCACATAATACTTTGTACAATTGTACATGTATGGTTTAATAACATAATAATAGCCTTTGTTTTTGATAATTATTCCTACACGTAGTACGTACGTACTCATACTGAAGTGACCAAACTAGCAAGAATGCAATTAGGAAAAATATTTGATGACATATAAGGTGTTTCAAAAATATCTGCCGCCGCTGCAATGGATGAAAGTATTACCCTATTCATATGTATAGATTACGATAGTGAAGAAATGTCATGACCCGGGCGTAATTTTTAGGGTTCCATCCTTAACATCCATTGCAGCGGCGGCAGATATTTTTGAAACACCTTAAATGTTCTGAGCGGCATAAAAATAAGGCGTCTTATCCCTTAACGCTGCTGGTCGTATTTAATACAGAAAGAGACACAATAAATATTTAAGGGGACCCCCATACAACAAACGTGTTTATTTTTTCGTTTTTATAGAGAATGTTACGGAACCCTTCGTGCGCGAGTCCGACTCGCACTTGGCCGGTCTTTATAGATAATGGTACGGAACCCTTTGTGCGCGAGTCCGACTCGCACTTGGCCGGTTTTTATGGATAATGGTACTGAACCCTTCGTGCGCGAGTCCGACTCGCACTTGGCCGGTTTTTTAAAGATTCTATACAGTTTCTGTCTGTCTTTGGGTGTGTTATCAAATCTTTTCAATTTTATGGCGTTCGATATAGCTGAAATTAAATATCTAGCCATCGTACAATACTATTTAATAAAAATAAATTAACGTAATATTTCTTTTAAAATATGCATTCTAATTGTTAGAAAATAAATAAAGTGGAACTTTTTATTTTCAGTAAGAAGGCACTTTTCTACATTTTAACCTTTGACCAACAATTTTAACTTCTTTCGTCTTTGAGAATATAATATGGAATTATACGAAATTATAAAATATTCCCAATAAAAAATTGTAACCCTATAAATTCTCTCACACTATACTCACACTGCAAACATAAAATTAATTCATTAAAACATTTAAAGGTCTCAAGTTGGTAAAAGTTTATACACCTATTTGAAATTAAAAAACAAAACAATCTGTTAAAATCTTGTCATCAAGTAAAAATCGTCTAAGATAATTTACCGAAAACGTATTTGAGCTAAATAAAGATAACAATAAAATTGTGTGGGTTACTTATGGTATTAATCAAAGCGTTAAAGCTAAACCTTTTTAGAAGAAGTTACTGCAGTAAGTTACTAAGTGTTGTTGTAACGCTAATTCTTAAAAATACGATAAATTGTACTTATAATTTAAATATTATTCTCATATCTCAATTATTTTCATATAAATTAACTTATTGGATGCCGAGCAGTTGCATGAGACCGCGTTACAATAAAAATTCAAAACAGTATGATAAGTGAAATACTATAAATGTATGTACGATCAAAGCAAATCGAACTACACACATCGGCATATTTAGCGGAACATAAAAAAAGGTTTGATATCAGTATCATATAAGGTTGCTGGCTGGTTTATACGTCATTTAATTTAAAAAGCAATAATTTTAAATTAAGAAAACAACTGAACATCATACTTTATGCAATTGTTTTAATTTTATTCAAATACACCTTATCTGGAGCGAACTTCGAGTATTTCTTCCTTCTGAGTTTGATTTAAAATTTCATTGAAATACTGTTTTTTGTTAGTTTTTTTTTAATAACGCATCTTTTTGGAGTTGAGGACTGAATTATGCCTGACTTAGCCCCAACGGAGATTGCCAGGGCACTCGAAATGCGAAGAAATGGTCAAACCTACAGAGTGATATCCAGAGATCTTCGTCGACCAGTTTCAACGATCCATCGCAGTATCCAACGGTTCAGGGAGACCGGTACTTATGTGGGAAGAGCAGGACAAGGCAGAAAAAGACGCACTTTGAGTAGGGATGATCGTTTCATTCGGCTTCGTGTAGGTAGGAACCCCCGTTTGACGACCGTCCAAGCCCGACATGAGTTAGAAGCAGTGCGGGGTGTAACCGTAAGTGACCGTACGGTACGAAGAAGGTTCGAAGAAGCTGGTTTGGGTTCATTTGTGCCCATTCGGCTTCGTGTAGGTAGGAACCCCCGTTTGACGACCGTCCAAGCCCGACATGAGTTAGAAGCAGTGCGGGGTGTAACCGTAAGTGAGCGTACGGTACGAAGAAGGTTCAAAGAAGCTGGTTTGGGTTCATTTGTGCCCGCAAAGGCTCCAAGGCTCGAAGTAAATCATCGTAGAAACAGGTTGACTTTTGCTCAGGAACATCGAATTTGGAACGCGAACCAATGGAGTAAGGTATTGTTTAGTAATGAGTGCAGAATTCTCTTAAATCAAATTGACGGCAGGCAAAGAATATACAGACGCAAAGGAGAACGATACATTCAGACAAATTTTGATACTACAGTTGCATACGGTGGTGGATCAATAATGGTTTGGGCGGGCATTTGTTTGGGAGCTCGCACAGACTTGGTAGTGATTGACAGAGTGAGTCTGACTGCAGACCGCTATATCAGAGAAGTTTTAGAAGAAAATGTCGTACCGTTTTCCCCATATATCGGTGACGATTTTGTTTTTATGCAGGATAATGCTCGGCCGCATACCGCTCGGGTAACTCAAGCATATCATAATGATATGAATATCACTGTTATGTAGTGGCCGGCGAGATCACCGGATATGAACCCAATAGAGCACGTTTGGGACTTGCTGAAAAGAAAAGTTAAGTCCAGAATTCCAGCTCCTGCCAACGTGGGTGAACTGCGAATCGCCGTAGTTGAGGAATGGCGGAGACTATCCCAGGAGACCATCGATAACATCATTCTCAGTATGCCTAGACGGGTAGAAACTTTAATAAGAGCACGTGGAGGAAATACGCGATATTAATCACCATTTTTCTAATTTAATAAATTGTTATTTTAATATCAATTTTCACTTTTCCCGGTTACATAAAAAGTTCAAAAATGTACCATTTTTTACAAAAAGCCTTTACTCGCAAAATGTGTTCTTAATGTGATCTCATTTTAATTAAAACAAATGAAACTTTAAATAACAAAAGAAGTGAAGTGAGTAGATTTTAAAATAAAATCATATTTTTTTTAATTATAGACTTTTTTTTGTGTTCCGCTAAATATGCCGGTGTGTGTATATTTTCGTTTATATGTTTTATTTGTCATTTTGTCATCAGTCAAAATTACTTTGTCTTCTATTTACGTTAATATTTTCGCATTATTTTGATTCTATTTCCTTAATATTTCTAAAGAATTTTTGAGCGACTACGAGTATTACTCTTCTATCTTAACAGTTATGATTTTCCTTAAAAGTTCATGAAAAGCACTATTATCATTAATATTTCTACGTTTTTCAAGCGAATAGTTTAGCTTTTAGAGAGGGGGGGAACGCGATAGTCGAACAAAAACTGGCACTTTTAAGTTTAATATTTCCAAACGGATCCCTAAATAGAAAAATTGTCTTAGCAACCCTTAAAGTCCCGGCCGAACCAACGCGTTGCGCGATGGCGTGCGTGGTGGCGTGGGCGTGGGCGTTCAGATCGTGCCATAGCATTTGTATCGACGAGTTCACACCGGTGCGGACAGCAGCGGCATGCAGCTTGACATTCAGCGTTTGCACGCGCGAACATGGCATTTGACGTGACAGGCTCAACAGACAGATGGTGCGCTACTATGATAATATAAATGATTACGTTTAAAGCTATAAAAAAAATTCCGAAAAGCAATGAGTGAAGCCAACTACCTTTTTTCTTGCCTACATCTTCAAATAGCTTCGCTCGGGTAACCGCGTTGAAATTAATGAATGCGAAACTCAGTAAATAAATAAATAAAAAACTACAAAAATTCTTTGTATATTTAGTATAGCTTTTATATTCGTAGTATATCTGCAAATAATCTAAAACAACAAACAATTGTTAAATTATAATTTCTAGAACATCAAGATACCTTTATTATGACTTACTTACATTGCTACACACAAGATACATTTTCGGGCTAGGCCTCCTGAATGCGTAGTGTCCGCGTGTTTGGTGTGAACTGGCCTTCACGCCCAAACCCACGCCACCGCGCACGCCCACGCCCCCGCGTTGGTTTGGCCGAAGCTTTAGACATTTTAAGGGACCTATTCATCGATACCCGATACGATGTAGTAGTAGGCGATGAAAAAAAATCATCTCCACGTTACATGTATGGGAGCTACACTAAAAATGTTTTTTTTTCTAAATTTTTATTCAACCGCTTTGTCGGCGTGATTGATTTACATACCTATGTCCACAAAATTACAGCTCTCTAGAGTCAACAATTTCCAAGCAAAACCTCGGACGGACGGACAGACAGACGGACATGACGAAAGTATAAGGGTTCCATGTCAGGACTACGGAACCCTGAAAAGTATTGTAGTAGAATATTGTCAAACTTTCGAGTCATATGATTCTACATCAAAATCGTATAAAGTTAGAGCGCAGCAAGTAAGTAATCTACCATGCATGAGGTATTGGAATATTCTAATTTATAACCGACACCAAGGTCGAGTGAGGGCTGTTGTGTGTAGCAAATGAAAGGCCTTGAGGACAGGTGTCCTGAAGACAGTTTGGCTGCGGGGCAACACTCACCTTGGCCATGTGTTCTCGCCGAGGATTTTCCCATGTCGGCCGCACCATCGACACACATATACACTCCACTAGAGCGCGACACTTAAAACACTAACACTGTAGGTACTTATACTTATAGGTCGGTATAAAAGAGGCGTATAAAAGTTAGACGTTATATTATAGAAGGACACTTGAGGGTTAATGTAGGTCTCCTACGGAGCAGCTGGTGGTAAGGCGGTGTCGAAACAGGCGGAGGGCCGCGCGGCGCGATCGGCATCCTGCGCATCGACTATGCACTTCGCCTTCCTGCAACAAACAAAAAACAAGCATCATATACCTACACTTACACAAAATATTTAGATAACTCCTTAATTATTATTAAATAAACTTGAAAACCAATTGGAACTTGAAACTTTTTAGGGTTCCGTACCCAAAAGGGTAAAACGGCACCCTATTACTAAGGCTCCGCTGTCTGTCTGTCAGTCTGTCTCTCGTGTCTGTCTGTCCGTCTGTTACCAGGCCGGTATCTCATGAACCGTGATAGTAAGAGGGTTGAAATTTTCACAGATGATATATTTCTGTTGCCGCTATAACACCAAATACAAAAAAACAGACTACAATAAATATTTAAGGGGGCTCCCATTTAACAAACGTGATTTTTTTGCCGTTTTTATAGATAATGGTATGGAACCCTTCGTGCGCGAGTCCGACTCGCACTTGGCCGGTTTTTTAAAAATACGATAACGACATTAGTAATCTTTAGAAATACTATGCGGCGAATAACCGGAAAACCAATGGAAGTGGACATTGTTCCCTATTTGTTTAAAGTGGCTTTTAACGTATGTCTTGTTCCCTATTTGTTTAAAGTGGCTTTTAACGTATGTCTAGGAAAAACAGTGAGTTTAATGTCTCGGGTAAACCGCTAAATATCCTGTTCGTCAATTGCGTCAATAGTCTAAAATAGTTCAGGAAAGTTGCGGCCATGGCCTAAAGGTTCACAGACATGGCAGTCATACGACCGTGATATATCGTTTAAAGAGACCTATCGGCCTAGAAACACCGAGCGTCAAGCAGTTCCTAATGAGCCAATTAAACTCGATTGGGTGAATTGAGATGCGCTGCTCGATATGGTGGTTTCGTGGGCGATCACTTGTATTATAAATATGCTGCGCTAGGCTAATGCATGACGTGGTAATTTAACAATGACTTGATTTACGTATTACGAGTAATACTTTTATTATTATGTTTATGACCTGCTGTCTAGTAAACTCTTCAATAAAGATAAAAGCACTGTTCAACCGTTAAATTTTTATTAAATAAATTGAACCATTACTTTTAAATATTTTTTTTACTTAGGTCGCCGCAATACATAATACATTTATGTGAAATATTACTTTTATGTGTTAGAAATACTTATCAATGTTCTTTCCTACAAAATTTGGTCAGGTTCCAATACACAGTTATTATTTTTAGTCAGTTATGAGTATTCTTATGACTATTATATTATGTTTATGACTAAGTGATATTAAAATTTTGTTTTATTTTACTAAATCTCAGAAAATAAGGGCATTGTCTGAATAGTTAATTCATCAGTTCAATTAAGGAGGCTGCTAGGTCGAAAGTGAGTCATTCAGTTACAGATTTTTTCTTGATTTTACTTTTGATTGATGACCTAGTTATTCCGTGTTCAATTTTATTTTTAAGTTATTTCAAACTTACTATTTAGACTATTTCAACATTGTTTAACTAAAAAAGTATATCTAGTATAATTGTATTTAGATCAGGTAACTTTATTTTCCAAAAAACATATTACTTAATATCACCTCTTAAAATTGCTACACCCTTACAGGGTATATTGTACCCCACCAACATTGTGCAATGATGTGCAAATTAAATAAATAGTAAAAGTTGTTTATATTGACAAGAAGGACAACGTGTAGAGATACCTATGTCCTTGCAAGTTAAACTGTATAATCTCATATCTGATATTACGAAACATTAACTAGATTTTTCATCTTAATAGGTTGATGATAAATGAAGCTCAAACACCATACTGATTAATGAATGTACGAAACTGCCAAAACACTACTTTACACTGATGACATCACTTTTTACGACCTTGACATACAATCTGTTACTTACTGTATACCACTACAATAAAAATGAGGTCATTTCCTTAGTAGTTAAACCTAGTTGAAATATCTACCACAGAGTTACGGAAAACTGTATCATGTAAATGCCACATGTACTATTGTAAATAGTAATAAGAGAACTTTAGGCTTGGATAATCCTACTAGTTCTAAAATGATTAAAATAAAGACAGTAACGAAAGAGAGCATTGTAAACTTAACGTTATTAAACTCGTTGTTGCAATTCATGTTTACAATTTATGTTCGGCTTTTCTAATCGTACGTTTGCGAAGGAAAACATGCTCTACAAGAATATTTTGTATTCTTATTAATAATAGATGGTATTCTGATTAATTAAACTAAACCTTGATGACACCAAAGAAGGACTATACAGTAGACGAATTAAAAATTTCAATGATTATATACTGTAAGTAATAATAACAAACAGTGGAGGAGTCAGCATAAACAAAATGAGTGAACTACATACTCGAAGTGGGCTGATGTCATCGCAAAGGCCTATTATAAGAAAGAATCGGCTACGAAAAGCCTATTTTAGGCTTAGTCGACAAATGCCCAATTCTTAAAATGCCTAGCATTCCATACATGCCTTTAGTTGCCAACCTACTCCTGACAATAACAAACACACACATTTTGGCTGTTTAGGCATTTCAAAAATTAGGCATTTATCGACTAAGCCATATTTTACGCCCGAGGACATTAGTTAACAATAAATCTAACTGAATAAAATATTTATTTTTATGACAATGGATTGTTATCATAAATAATCACTTTACGTGTAGAAGTTTAACATTAAACTGTTTACGTTATTAATTCTTTTACTTTGTTAGCGTTATATTATAATCATGCTTAATTTTGAATTTTTGGCAGTAACAAACTGCTAGCAAAATGTATGCGACTTTATTGACTATGTCACAATGTAAAACACAGACATATATTGCAAAACTTTACGTTTTCCTGATGTAACTATAAGACCCTAAAGACAAACAAAGTACCCAATTCAGCAATTTTAAAATGAATGATATGTGTGGTAGCGGATCCACATACATACATTTTGAGTAAATCTTAATATATAAAACAAAGAACGGCTGGACTGATTTTTATGGTTTATAATTTGTTGGATTTGTCTCCGCCCCGAATAGCAGAATAAAAAATAAAAACATTGGAAAAGCTGACGAAAAGAAAATACTGCTTGGCGGTACGATGTTTGCCGGGTCGGCTAGTTTGTAAATATTTTTTAGTGTGTAAATAGGTAGGTGTGGTACATTATTTATAATTAAGAACATGTTTTTTGGAAACGTTTATCAGATATACAAATAAAATTAATTAATAAAAAAAACCCGACCGCGACTGCGTAAAAAGTGAACTTTAAAGATGAAAACAAGATTTAAAGAATCAATTTGCAGTCTGAGGCATCAAATCCATGTTACTTGATTTGACGTTTTCTACACGGATTATATTACTTAATTAGGTACTAACGCAGTGCATACCAAGTCAATCATCATTGTGCTGTTAATGGATTTGATGCCTTCGACTGCAAATTAATTCTTTAAATCTTGTTTTCATCTTTTAAGTTCACTTATCGGTCGATTTTTTTATTTATTTTTTTATTAATTAATTTTATTTTTGACTTTTTAGTTTGTAGTGTTCTACTCCAACTTCACAATAAACTATATAGGCTTATTTTTAACTCCTTATTGAAAAAAAAAAGTTTTAACTCGAGTAAGTAAGTACCAATAGGAATTCCGGGTAATAACATAGCCTATGTCACTCCCACAACTGAGACGAATCTAATGACATACCATTATGTTGAAATCCATTAGATGGTTTTTTCTTCCTATTTTTTCAGTGTATTTTTTTGCCTTTTCCGGTAGGAATTTTGGAAAATAAAGTATTGAATACTATTAGTACTGAAAATATGTGACCCTTAGTTGATAAAAGAAAGTTTCAAAATCAGTTTTTCAGTATTGACTATTGCAGATCCGTTTTTCCCGAGTAAGTCCTGTTCCCGCGGGAATTTCGGGAAATAACATACCCCTTGTCACTCCTACAATTGAAACGAATCTTTTGATATATTATATTTTTATATCCGTTAAACGATGTAGGCTGTAGGGCGTGCCAAAGAAATACATACTTACATACATACATACGCTCGAAAAACATAACCCTCGTTTGACAGTCGGGTAAAAAACATACTAAGCTTAAGCTTTCCGTACAAGGGTTTTAAGCCAAAAATCAAAATAATCTTTAAGAAAATGAAAATTAGGATCACTTTGTTTCCCGTCTGGTAAGATTCTGGTAAGATTTCTGGGGAACGGGTAGAGGTAGGTATCAATTAGGAATGAATTTAAGAATTTCTAAGGTTTACTTACGGTCCCTCTTCTAAAGATATAAAACATAATACTTTCAAGCTGAGATTTTCTAATAAAAAGATACGGCCAATTATTGTCACATATTTTGATACTCGCTATGTCTTTAAAAACTGGGTAACCTTTCTGAGTACTTATTTCCTTTTATACCTAAAAATTTTGATAAAAAGGATGGTCTCTCACACACGACCTCCGAACTCGAAGTAAAGGAATATATTTTTTTTTAATTTGTAGTTGAGTATAATTATGACTTTTTCTATCATCTTTATTACGGTGTAAAGTTAAGCGTAATAACATAAAACTTTGTAGAAACAAAAAATTAAATAAAACTATTTGTATAAGTCATTCGCGCAACGCAAACGAAGTAATAAACTTACTCTCTCCACTCCTTCCCACCGCACTGGCTTTATTTCCAACTCCTTTGTTCTTCAATCCATTCGGCTTTGGAACTCCCTTCCCGAAAATATCAAACGAGCGCCATGCAAATATTCTTTTAAGAAGCGTGTTCGCGCCCATTTTCTTCGTCAATTGTAATCATCCACTTGAACTCTTTTAATCTCTTACTTATCGTCGTCATATTCATATTTATTTATGTATGTATCATCAGGTCTATGTAGTCTATGTATGATAGTATTTAGTTTATGTGTATACATAAATGATCGTATTTAGTTTATGCATTTTTATGTAGTTTATGATTTTATTAGTTATAAAAAAGTTTAATTGTGTGTCTTTATCGCACCGCCCACAAAACATCTCTGTTTAGCCTAATGGTCGACTGGAAGAGAATGCCTCATGGTATTAAGTCCACCTATTGTATGATTTTTCTTAAATCTGTGCAATAAAGTTTAAATAAAATAAAGAACTAGATGAAAGAAAATACTACATAGTAATAATCACTGTATGTGCCAAAATAAAATAAAAAATGAAAAAATAATATGTATGGCCTAGTAAATCTATAACTGCTGGAATTATTTTTAAACATAACTTTAATCAGTCAACAAATTATGTACTTTTTTTGGAAATAAGTTGTAAGAGTACAGTTTTATTTATTTAAGGGCGTTGTCTGTTGTCTAAAATCTAGTATGTTAAACAAGTGTGCACGTTATACCATTTTTGCATAATAAAACTTACATCGCGAAATTAGGGTTTGACCAGACGAATCTCAGAAAATCCAATGCAGACGCTAAGTCGCACTCGTCACATTCACTATACAAATATAAATTTAGCCACTACTTTTTAATAATCATCCATTTGCAACACGGTAAGTACATTAAGGCACTAAGTCACAAAAAATTTGAAGAAAAGTGCGATCACAATATTTTTGATAAAATTTCTAGACACTCGCTTGGCCGGCGTGCGACTCACCACAGAGACCGCAACGCACTGTTTTGATAGTGTACGAGTATTTTAGCGTACGTAACAGCAAACCTCAAGGTGAGTTGCCGTTCGACGGACCACTCCTAACGCTATGGGCAACTTCGTTCGATTCCCTGGATAAAGCCGCATTTTTATCGCTGCTAAACCATCAAGTTTTACAATCGTATTGTTCCCCTAAAATAATAATATTCAAACCTTCACGCCAAACCTCATCGAAACCCGAAATGTTAGACATACAGGGTGAACGTCGTCGTCAGACATAAATGAACAGTTTCTGAAGGAAGTGAAAAAACAATGTGACAGCCTCAGCTCACGAATAACTCAGGTCTAAATATAAATTATAATATCTATAGAAAAAAGAGGCTATGGGGCCATGTCAGGTGGCGGATGGCGAGCTATCGAGCCTGTTTCAGGAACGTCCTTATGTTATATAACCCAGCGCGCTTTATGAAACTTGCAGAGTGATTTGGAACCATTAGGTGTAAGTATTTAAATGAGCTAAAACATAACAGACATCCATCAACAATGTAGTAATGTGCTAGTTTTTATGACGTTTCTTTCTCTGTATCAATGGCCGTGTGCTGTGGGTCATAGTCTAACCTGAAATTTTAGAGGGTTCCATTACCAGCCGAGCCAAGTAGTTTAACGAACATCAGTAAAATATTTTCTTTCCATCCTGTGTTAAATAATAAAATTATGTTATTGTGATTGAATATTTGAAATAAGAAACTTTAACTGACACTGCCAGTGTACCTACACTGGTTTATGCCTCTTTTTTATTGTAATTTGGAATTTCTAAAATAATTATATTTCACCTCGTTTATTTCAATCGTTATTACATAGATTGACATTATGTTATATGAAACATTGTCAATCACCAAAAAATATTGCAAAAAAAAATAAAAAAGCTAAAACTAGTGATCAGGAAAATTTAAGACGTTAAGAACTAGCGAATAAAACAGAATAATTTATTATATTAACACTATTAAAACAATAAATAGTATTTTATAAAAAATTGCAAAAGCACTTCAAAGTTAAAAAAAGGAGTGTAACTTCTGTGCCTATCGCAAGGTTTTGTGCGCTATCATTTAACGAGCAACACGGTTCACGTAAGTACACGTGCACTGGTTGCACCCCGCACGCACCGGGCCAACGCTGCAGCGGCAGCGTTGTTGCGTTGACACTCTTACAACATTAACAGACAATCGATGCGAACAGAGAGACATTATAGTTAGACACAACGGCAATAGTTGCGGACATTCGGTGCGTCACGCGATGCGTGCTAGCTGGCTCATGTTTGCAAACCAGCTCGCATGATTGTACGTACACACAGGTGACACAGGAAAATATACTCGTTACCAGCGTTGCTCATAGAACAGGGCATGATCTAAATATGGTGTAGATAGAGGATATACATTTAAAAGTAATAGTATGTATTACTATAAACTATAAACGTAATTTAATAAAAAATATGTGTTTCACACACATACATTTTGCAATCATGTTCATCAGCAAATATTGTATTTATACTAGCTGTTGCCCGCAACGTAGTTCCCGTGGTCATTCGTTTTCTTAACTTTTTAATTTTTTTATTTCATAAGAAAGAACCTTCTCTTGACACTAACAAACGGTTCTCTATTGCATTTCATATATTTTGTAGCTATAATTAAGTTTGCCCGAAAATTTTACTTACTTTACTTGCTTACCATAATATTGAAATCTAAAATTTAACATGCAATAAAACTAAAATCCCGAAATATCATAAGGTCTAATAAACGTATTTTAATGTAAGTGTATTAATGCTCCGATTCGGATTTCTGATATTATTAGTATATAGAACATTTTTTTTATGATATAATGTGTATATTCGAAATATTCCTACTTATGTTAAAATATATTTAGGACAAATATGTTTATTACTAAAACAATATAAAATATTATAATATATAGAAATGAACAATATGATTATTATGATTATGAACTTTCGGATAAATGACTGTTAGACGATTGATTCGGAGATTTGATTATTATGACAAGTGATGATTTTGAGAACTTTATAAAGGGTAATGATTTTCCACCCAAAAATTAATGAAACACAATGGGATCCCCCAAAAAACACACCATAAAATGAATTAATGAAATATCTCCAGTCATTCACGCGTGATGTCATGACGTGACCAAAGGAAATAGGGATTAATTGAAATCGGTCGAGCAGTCCAATAAACAGGCTTCGGACAAATATTTTATAAATCTATATTTTTTTCTTACGACTAGTTGCCCAGTGCCCACTCGACTACTACTCTAACTTTAATGTCATCATAATCATTTCAGCCACAGGACATCCACTGCTGAACATAGGCCTCCCCCAGTGACTTCCAGATCGGCCGGTTGGAAGCGGCCTGCACCCAGCGGCTTCCTGCAACCTTTACCAGGTCGTCTGTCCATTCTGTCATGTTTTAATCTAATCTGGTTTGTGCTACCTAGATATTTCTGTGTCTAGATGACTGAAAGATTTTTTAGGCCGTTATTCTCTAAGTCACAGTTTTTAGGGTTCCGTACCCCTTTGGGTACGGAAAAAAGCTAGGGTAAAACGGGGTCCTATTACTAAGACTCCGCTGTCGTCAAAATAAATATTTGAGGGGGCTCACATTCAACAAACGTGATTTGGCCGCATGAAACGGTTGAATGCATAACCATCTATTTAGCTAGCGTGAATATGAACTTTGAAGCAGGTTAATGTAGGTCGAGCGGACTCGGGTGGGGCGGAAGCGACCCTAATGGTTTGGCGTAATTCTTTACCGAGTTATCACTATCTATCTCGTCCTTTCTTCCTGGGCTATATGAATGTATGTAACACTCGATTTCCAGTGTGACGTGGTAAGTAAAGGTTAAAAGTATCACATATCCAAAAATCATTCTCGAAAAATCAGACTCATGGTTAGTCTATTTGTTCCAATTTACAAATAAAGCAGTCACTTGTATATTATAATATGCGATTCTGGGAACAATACAGGTTTACTGTAAACTTGGTGTAGGTTTGCCCTTGTTATTTGTTTATAATTTGGCTTTATAAAATGTTTTACTACAGAGATTACCTAGATACAACGTAAACAAGAGCGCGTCAAAACTTCATCCGAGCATCATATGCTTAACGAACAGTGTGCATGTAAACAATTCAGATGCGACCTTTCGATATTTTTATTTTGTAGATTCGCAAAACGTTTACAAATTTTCCGAGATTGGCACACATTTTTATTACAAGATTGACAAAATTTATAAAGGTTTTGAAATAAATATAGTCTCAAATTAAAGATTTCCAGTGTTTTATTATAATTCACTGAATAATAGGTGAAAGTTGACTACTGTACTGGCATTAGTCCAATAATAATGTTATGATTGTTGCTAGTTAGCATGGTTCGTATAAGACATACACGATATCACGTGACATCTAAATGTTCTAGCAAAAGTCATATCAATGAATATGTTGCAGGGATATTATTAAAGCCGTTAAATGTCATTTTTTGTATAGATCAATTTTAGCAGCAGCTTATACATACAAAAATATTGAAGCTTGTAATCTGGGAATTAGTTTATGTTTGGTTTGGTAGTACCTCCAATTTACTATTGTATTTGAAATCCTATTGTGTTTTTTGTTTACCACCAGTGAAAGTCTTTGTCAACAGATCTACCGAATTTACACGTAACATCAATCGGATTCGCAAGTTTCACGCCCAATTATTCCTGCTCATTCAGTCAGTTTAATTTCCGTCTTAATTCAACAACTATAACATATTTATCGACCATAACTAAGTCGATGCCGCCAATAAAGGCCTTGAAAGTCAATATAACCAACCCCTTGCTTTAGCGGTTTAAGCGACAACAAACCTTATCATCCGCATAGAAGATTTTTTTTAGCTTAGAACATTTACTGGTTCTGTGTTCTACTTTCAGGAACATTAATGCCATGGTCCCGTAGGGGCGTGATTGACTTAGGCGCGGCACCTATCACACGACTATCTTTATTCAGCAAATAGACCTATAGACATAATTCACATAGGGTCCACAAACGATATGGTTCACCATCAGGCGATTTTTAAGTGCATAGATAAGATTTTACTAGAACTTCAAATAAGTAATTGATAATATCAGCGTTGCGATTCATACTCTTGAAGTGTTATCCATCATATTATTGCTTTTGAGTAAAACAACAAATCTATCATTCATTGTAAACATCAAATCCTTCTACATTACATGCTTTTAAATTAAATGAAACAATACGTTAGGTACGTCTAAAAATCACTAGTGATCACCTAACTGAACACATTTTTACTTTCGTTTATTCAAACACTATGGATTAATTAATACAATTCAGCATGATATGAATTCTACGAAAAATATGTTTGTAAAGTACTTGTACCTATTATCAATTCAAAGTTTTCGTGAAATTGGGCAGCAATGTGTCGTTTCCCATGAGTTTTAAAACACACTGCCTAACCAATGGCTAATTTCTCATACTTTATTAATGCCGAAATGACTGGCATCTGATTTTTAGCATTTAAGTGTACCTACAAACATATATGAGTAGCAGCATAGCTGTAGCGCATAGATTCTAAAACTTTGTTTCGTAGTCCCGCCCCATATAGTGAAATAGTAATTTCTTTTTACAAGAAACTAGTTACCAATCAAAACATAATTTTCTTAGTTTGCAATAACTATTTTCTAACACGAACGCAGACGGCAAGCGTATACACTTGCAAATTATTAAAGTTGAGATAGGTAGGTAGTTGTTTTCTTAGGCAAAGTTGTTTGTTATATGAATGGAAACAAACTCTTAACTATTTTACACATTTGAAATTTCCTGTATTTTTGACTTGTTTTATTGCGATTTTAGACAAAATGACAACACAATAAGTTGTAAATTTTTGTTTTTAGCAATTCAATGCAAGGTTTTAATTGAAGATAAATAACACTCAAAGCACTCGCCCGGTATGCGATGGGACGTGGGTTCGAGTCCCACCTGCGGTCGATGATTTTTTTCAAGTGTTATTTCACTTCAATTAACACAATAAGTCTTTAGAGGCCTACCTACATTTAAATCGCAATGACAAGATTTGTAATTTTAACAGGCTGCAAGCTCTTCTACTGCTTTGATGCCTACTCATTGTTGCTACAGCCTGTTGTTGTTTGTGTGTCCCACTAAAAGTCTTCCTTCAACGCTTACAGGAGGAGGGGGGGTTATCTTATTACCCACTTTGAGAAACAGTTAGTAGCTGACCAAACGTAGTAATTATCACCATCTTGCCGCTGTTACAATTCCCATAATAGTTAAAAACTTCATTTATATTCATTTCATACATTTAAAAAAGAAGCTACTCCTGGCCAAATGTAGTAATTATCACCATCTTGCCGCTGTTACAATTCCCATCATAATTTAAAACTTCACTTTATTAATTTAATACATTTTTGTTGTGACCAATTTAAAAAGAAACTAACTGTGTTTATTAAAAATCTAGCAATAGTAGTTACTCATTCATGGCCCACCGTTTTCTTACGCAAACGTTTATCGTCAACACGTCTAAATGACTAAACATAGCATTCAAAACCGTAGTAAAAATTGAGATGTAGTTCAAGGTACACATAATACATATTTTTACTTGAATATCTGAGTAAGCAACCATTGTCTCACAAGAGTTTTGCTGAAATCCATTGTCTGCGTACATATTTATTAAAAAAATATTAATTGAAGAGATGTTGTAAACATAGTCATCGAGAAATATATGTATAAATATAAATATGTATATTTGCCGAATAAACTCGGACTAAATAAAAATGGCCATTCAATCGCAATACCAGGCTAATCTACTGAAATAGCAAACAAAAGCACGGCCGCGGCCAGGGCGCCCTTGTTCACAGCAGTGGCCTTTGCAAAAGACAATCCGCATAGCTTTCACATTTAGGTCACATCAACGCGCATAAAAGTCACAATCATCCATCAACCGCCGGTATCACCCGAACAATAAACACCTGTTATTATCTAACAATGGGAACGATATCTATAGGAAACAAATATTGCCTTGTGTTTAATGTACCTTAGGGACCATTTATACATGTCGAAATAGAATTTGCTTATTCAAAAATACAGGTACAGATTTATGGTATTTTTGTTTTGTACTGAACAAGTTCATAAGAAATTGACGCCTGCTTTATTATTGTAACTTTATTTGATTTCTGTTGCCACAGTCAACCATTACACAAAGGGAGCGTTCCTCTGTTCAATCGTTTATCGAAATTATTTTTTTGTTTGTACATAAAGTTTGTTTTATTCAAATTTACCTGTCAATGTGATATGAGCGGTACTTCCAAACCCGTTAAGGCTAAGTGTGATATCAAATATTTTCGACAAAAAAATAATTCTGAAATCTAACCCTCGCCCCCTATGAATAGCGAACATTTTTTTTAAATTTAGACAATAACCACGGTTTCATGTGTCGTAGAAACATAAAAGAAAAACCACAAGATAGCTAAAAAACAAATAGAGTAACTGACCAACAACTTTATTTCTGATGTTTAGGGTTTTGTCGGGTAGAAAAAAAAACATTTAATAAATTATTTTCGAATAAAATCTTTGTATTTATATTTTTTGCAGATTTGTTTTGACCCCGAAATTATTTTTGTCGATAAAATTAGATACCGAACTTAGCCTTAACGGGTTAGAACCATACCGCCCATATCACATTGTATATTACAATTATGATAGCTATTTCAAAATTCAAAGAAAATTTTCATTTAATAGGAAAAAAATATCAATAAAATTTCTTTTGTGCCTAATTTAGCTGCGTGCTGGGTTTAGGGGTTGCATGTTGCATGAACACATCATAATAAAAGCACGAGGTAAATTAAAACAGATTCACAAAATTAAAACAAAGCGCTGGACGCTGTACAAACCTAAAGCCAAGCCAAAGCACGTAGACCGCCTTGGGTGTGGTTAATTGAAAATGCCATTGTGAATACCTGTAACAAATGATTCCGATGTAAGAGGAAGCGTATTTAATGATGATGGAGTTTGCATCTTCCAAAAATTTTAAAAATATGCTGCGCATTCGCTATATCTTCATAAATTACAGAAAATTACAAGCAGAAATGTAAGTGGCGAAAGGATTTTGAAATTCATGAACTTCATTGCTTTAATTAGGTGCAAGGTCAGCTGCCAGATGGACGACATTTTCATGATTAAATTATTAGATAGGTGCACCGGTTTTTATATGTGATTTATATAAATAAGTAAATCGTTTTTTGAGAACAAGAACTGAATTAAGTAATGAAACAACTAAAAATAATTGAGTATAATATGTAGGTATTTGTGTAAAAACTTTATCTGCTTTATATTGCGTTTATGAATACAACATTTTGTTGAACATTATTATAGGCTTTCTTGTTAATTAACGTTTATGAATATGAGTAAATGTTTTAAGTAAATTACAAACAAAACTTAGAAAGCCTCGCATTGATGTAGGGCGCGCAGTGTAAGTGATTGCAACACCAAAATATTTGAAAGTTATGCTAAACACTCGTTTTAAGTGAAAATAATAATATTTATTTGCAATGTATTGTTGTCCATTATTGTAACAGGGCAAATTGTATTAAACGAGACACAGATCCTAAGAAGTTAGTAGTTGATATTTTATTATTTATAGGCTTTCCAGTGAGAGGGAATCATGTATCCGAAAGGGCTGACAATAAAAAAACAATACAATAGTAATTTTATTTTAGACAGTTACTAAAAGCATTAAATAATAATATAGGCACTATCTCGATCAAATTAGTTCACATGTTAAGTGCGAGTTTAGTGTCGAGAGTCTAGTCACGGACTTCCATTCAGATCTTTTTCCGTACACGGGAATGAAGATGTTACCCTACAAAACGTCACTAAAAATATTTTGGGTATTATGTCGCGTTATATCCTGGACATTGTGATAGCCTAACAGCGTGCCCGAGATAACAGTGCATTTGCTTTTGGTAAAATAGAAAGCTATTATGAATGAAAGGCTGGTACAAATAGGGGCTTGCTGGCGATTTAGGCAACCCTGTTGTGACAGAGATTAGGGTGGGCACGGGCGTGGCGACCAGCGAAATGCCACGCCATTTTAGCAGAGTGACGTCACAGACCACGCCTGACATTTGGGGCTAAAGCAACAAAGCAGCCCTACCTTTCCTCACCACTGATAACAGAACAACCTTAATAACTTACAGGGCTTTTCGGGTTATTTGCTCCGCACGCTTGCGTTTCCACCTCGCCTTGCCTTGGCATTTATATACTTGTGTTTGTCACAAAGTAATACAGTGGGGACGCCTAGAAAGCCAGAACACATCCAAAGTTTGTTAGTCGTTTAGCATTTTGAATTAGGTACTAAATGGTACCTAATACAAAATGCTAAAAGACTGTTAATGGTATTAGGTACTAAAGGGTATTAATGCGGCTGTTTTTGTCAGTCAAGCATGGGAATTGTTTAGCATTTATCAAAATGTAAGGTTAAATAATTTATAGGTTTCGAATTGATTTCAGTTGTGCACAATTTAGATTTTAAGACATACTTTTTACACGAAAGCAGTAAAGCCAATAGATTGATACTAAATGAACACACGGCTACAAGTCATATACAGGTATACAGGGTGTTCGGAATACGGTTAGCCAAACTTGCTGGGTGTATAGGTAGAGCTATTTTGAGAATAGAAATTCGGTCATTTGATCCTAGATGACCAATTTTATTTTTTTAACGAAATTTTACCTCTCTCCTAACATTACGTTTAACAGTACGTTTTTCACAATTCTTTTATTTTGATAGTAATGTAACTTGTGCTTTTTAGCGGAATCCCTAGATGGCCTGCAACAGCTAATGTCCGGTTTACACCAAGCATGCTGCAAGTTCGGTCTAAAGATCAGTGTCTAAAAGACGGAGGTGATATCTTCAGACAAACATAGTCGTAAGACACGGGCCATTAAGCTTGGTGAGGATGTGCTAAAACAGGTCGATACCTTCCGTTATCTGGGGAGCACTATTACATCTGAATGTGACCTTGATGCGGAAGTCAACAGCAGGATCAGTGCTGCAGCTGCAGCATTTGGAAAGGTACGTTTCAAGGTTTTCTGCTCGCACGACCTAAAGCTGGTCACTAAGATCTCAGTGTATATGGCAATTGTGCCGAAAAACTCTTTGCTTGTTTTTGTACTCCTCCGAGACGTGGTGTGTGTATCGCCACCACATTCGCGCTTTGGATCGATTCCACCTTAAATGCCTTCGTACCATCATAAGGATCAGATGGTCCGACCGAGTACGAAATACCGAAGTTCTGCGACGAGCCAATGTCGGTGGCATTGAAGCCTACTTAATGCGTCGGCAGCTTCGGTGGTGCGGTCACTTATCACGTATGGCGGAGGAAAGCGTGGCGAAGCGCATCTTCTATTCTGAACTAGAGGAGGGTAAGCGAAACCATGGCGGACAACTCCTCCGTTACAAAGATGTTCAGAAGAGACACATAAAAAGATGCAACACTGAGCCCTCTCAATGGGAATTTAATACCCGTTAAACGGTTTAGGCTGTAGGGCGTGCCAAAGAAATATACATACATACATACATACGCTCGAAAAACATAACCCTCGTTTAGCAGTCGGGTAATAAGGCGAAAAATATTCACAAATGGTCTTCAAAATCGCTTTTTGTTCTGCTAACTCTTTTTCAGTTTTTAATTAGTGTTTTGTTACAAAATTACCTTAAGAAATAATGACCACATACCAAGTACCTAAGCAGTACAGAACTACAAACACAACTATTATCAGAAGTATGGGCGGCATAAGGGTACATAGGTACATAACGTATTGTTCTTCGAGCATACGCTTAGAAAACCGAACTGGCTGCGCCATAAGCAATGAGCACATAAAAACCTTCGGAAGCAGTTTGATCCGCCAAACCGATCTGGGTTAGGGTGGCACTCTCTAGATTAAGATCTCAATGGATTCTATAATATACCTACATTGTGCTGTGCAAGTGATAACCAACCTTTCAGTTTCGAAGACTTCTAATGAAACAATACATAAAAATATACATCTTTTGCAACAAGAAAGTTCAAGGTGACAAGTGCTTGACATTCGTCGTACTGTGAATTATTGATACGTATAATTGTGCCGCGCGCGTGAGAGTGGTAACAGCCGGCCGATTGCGGTCCGGCCCGCGCATGAAAAACTTTTGCTTTGTTTCGCTATCTTTACAAACTTTTGTACTAAGTAACTTTGTCAACGAAACATTCCAAAATTTTGCGTTTTAAAATTTCTAATTTTACGATGTTGCAACTATATACCAGCACAGACGAACTCGAGACAAACTATGGGGGAGGTTCATATTTCTGGTCAGGCAAGCGAGCGCGCAAATCTTTTGTGTTTTTTATCTTTTAAAGATAAGAATTTAGATTTTTTTCTGTAATACCTGAAATATTTATCTCCTTAAACTGCCGTCCAGCTGAACTAACCGTAATTTTATGAGAGATCAACAATGAGCTTTAGGGTGATTTCTAAGGGTGGCCAAGTGATTTCTAGGGTAGGTCTACTGACAAATAAATGCGCAAATCAATGTCTACGTTTGGGAAAAAAGATTCGAAAGAATTATTTAACAAAAGCTCGTGCTTCTTACTATTAGTAATACCAGGTCGACCACTATTCACTAGCTCTATGCGAATATCAAATAATTTACAGTGTTTTGCAGTTTCACCAACTTGCGTGCAGTGCGGTGCAAATAATTGTTTTTTGTGTCCGGTGCTCACTTTTATAAATGTTCTAAAATTATAATTGTTATTTTATCAGTTTGATACCAGGTCTTTTAAAATATTAACCTAGATGATTTAAAACAAAACACACTTCCAATTTCTATTAAAATTTCTATTCTTTTACGGTCTGAATGCGTTGGTGCGCGGGGCCCTCTAAAGCGCGAGACCCGTAGCATTTGCTACTCTTGCTAGTTGGTTAATCCGCCACTGGATTAAGTGCGTAATTTGAATACAGATTTCGAGTACTTAAGGTATTCGAATCCTAAGTCGTGTATCATCATCTCAGCCTATTGCAGTCCACTGCTGGACTTAGGCCTCCCCCAAAGAGCGTCAAAGAGCACGATCTCCCGCTTTTTTCATCCATCCACTGCCAGCCATCTTCTTAAGGTCTTCGGTCCATCGAGCTGGGGGGCGTTCTAAACTACGTTTGTTTAGGCGTAGTCTCCACTCGAGAACCCGTTTACTCCACCTTTTATCGGTTCTGTGACAGATGTGGCCAGCCCACTGCCACATAAGCTTGCTACATTTTTGGACTAAGTCGTGTATGCAATGCCTTATAACTTCGCGCGTACAGTCGTATTTTGAATGCTCACTCTACTTTAAAGAGCATTGTGAATATACAGGATGTCCCGTAAATCAAGGTCAACCTTGTAACCACATATTCTATCCATCATATTGAACAACTTTTGTTCTATCACTTTTTAAATTATGCATATGTTTTTCTTTACTGTCTTTACAAATCTAATTGACTTATTTGTTAATTTTGTATGGGAAGTTGATAAATTTTCATGCAAATTTGCAAAAGTGATAAAACAAAATTTGTTCACCATGATGTATAGAATATGTGGTTACAAGGTTGACCTTGATTTACGGGACACACTGTTTATTTATATAACATTAGATTTTTGTGTTTACTTTTAGGTGATGATTTTTACATTAAATTTTCGTTTATTAAGTACTAAGAATTTTATTGAAGATTTTTATGTTTACGTTTTGAACATAATTGATTTTTCTTATTTTTTTAAAGAGTATTTTCACTTTTTTTTAGAAATTATCAAAGCTAGTAGATCTTGTTTCTAGAACTATAGAATTTCTTAGGTATACATAATTATAAATCAAAAAATTCCAATTCATAATTATTAGTTGTTAGCTTTAATATGAAATGTCGTATCTGTTATTTCCTATCGTTCATACATGAATGACGACCTCTATAGTCGAGAGGCCAGCACGCCGGACTTTAAATGGCGTCGCCATCTCTGAGGTTCCGTGTTCGATCCCCAGTCGGGTCAATGTAGAAAACGAACTTTTCTATATTGGCTTGGGTATTGTGGTACTGTCGTTGTTTCTGATTTCTATAACACAAGTGCTTTCGCTACTTACCTTAGGATCAGACCAATGTATGTGATGTTGTCCAATATTTATTATTTAATTGTGATAAAATATTAGGATTTGTCGTCAAAAGAAAACTATAAATTTCAATTCACAAAGTGTACTCGATTCCACTGAAGTATTCGAATACTTATGCCAGTACTGGAATACCTGTCTGAGTTTTCTGACTCGGGTCCTAATTTTGAACTTTTTTAATGAATACCAAAAAAATGATGTAATAAACAAGAATATTCGATATCTATGATTTTGTGGTAAGTATACTCATTTCTGTGCGACACAACAAGATATAATTGATATTAATAGATTTAAAAATATGGAAAAACATGATATATTTGAGCAATAGAATCACTGCTTAGTGTTCCACAACTGCATTCTTTTACACCCTTTAGATTAACACAAAAAACATATGACTCATGTCATAAGGTTAAGTGCCTCAGATAAGCTATTGTAAATAGATTCTTAAAAGTTTTCTTAGGTTTAAGACTTAAGTTAAATTCAGTAAAAAAATGATATTGGCAAATACCTACACATTGTAAATTAATATAAGTTATCATTAAGACACTGTTCTGTCAAACTTTAGCCTTTTGAATAACTATTTATTTACAACTAATGAATTAATATTACCTTTGTTTGATCATTTTATACAATTGAAAAGTACCTACTTCACTAAGTATAGACTTAGTGAAGATTATTTTTAGCTCCGCAATAATTACGATGAGAATAAATATTTCAAATAAGGTAAAATTATGAAATATTTATCTAAAACATAAAATCACTAGACAGCAGATTTATAAAAAATATATGTTAGGAATTATTTGAAAGATCTTGGAAATAAAGTAATCCTCTGCACATAAATTAAGAAGTTCTTAGTGAAAATCCTTAGTTTAAATACGTTAAAACTATGAAATTATCAAAGTGAAAGTATCTTTTACCAAAAGTTGACATCATAGCAATAAATACCAAGGGCCAAATAAATTGACTTCTACTTACTTTTGAGGGTGCCTCGAGGTGAGTTAATTTGTACAAATAACTTAGCTTTTCTTATTTGTTATTAGGAATAAATCATACACTTATTCACGAAATCCTTTCGCAGAAAATCTGTCGAAATACACAACTCTACAACCGTATCGTACGAAAAAAATCACAAATTATGCAAAGACAATACAACACTTAAACAGATTAAATGCATGATGTCTGAGCGAGCGCCACTGACCTAAAATACTGACTGCCCGCCCACTAGAAATGACAGCTAATTTTGTGTTTGAAGTATGTAGTCAACAGCACGTTGACCTACCCCAAAAGTCAAAAATTCTCCAATAGATTTTCAACTTTAAGCCTGAAATATAGAGTTCATTTTCAAATGAGAAAATTTGACATTTTGTGGTAGGTCGACGTGCTGTTGTCCGTACCTCATCTAAAATAAATTCTGAGAGTTACTTTTAACCATGATTTCATTCAACATACAGGTATTACTACTTGTGTGTGATTATTATTAATTAGCACTTTCCTGGACAATAAAATGTCTATTGTGTCTAGCTAGCTAGCTCTAGCGGTGTGCGAGTTGTGTCGGTCGAGCTAGTGTGTGTGTCCCAGAAAGCGTTAGGTTCCCTATGGTTCGGTCTATACCCAGCCGGAAACCGGACCGGGTTAACGCGGATTAAATCGTATTTTGAACAGATTCTTGCTCTGGATGCTCACGGATTTCGGCAGCGTATAGTCGGAGCCTAAAGAGTGCCTAGTGCGAGTACCACAAAACAACCAAGTCGTCAATTAGATCCAGATGATAATTTGAAAATACAAAAATATCATTGACTTTCGATCAAAATAGGTAAGTTTGAAGTAAGTGGAGTGAAGTGATTATTATGTGGTACTCGCACACTCAGCGACCTTTGGCCGAAACAAAAATTTTTTGACAGCAGTCTACATTTATTTCAGATCAGAGTGCTATTGATATTCTAGCTGTATTTTTTTTCGGATGGGGACCTGTTGCTAACGGCCCAAAGAAAAGACTTTGTCAGCTACAACCGGGCAGATATGGCGAGCGCTGAAGGCGCTCAGCCTAGGTCCGCCCCACTAGCGGTCTCCGCGACCCGTCCGAGTGTGAGGCTTTGCGCAGCGAAGCCTCAGGCTCGTACGTATCGATCGGGCCCTAAGCTAACGGGCGCGATTGGGCCAGTGTGGAGTGCGTAAGACACCCTACCAAGCGGCGAACCCGCCAGTGGTGGTGCCGACGCGGCTGGGACTGCCTAGGCAGGCCGGACCGCCGCCGGGCTCCTTTCTGACGGGCCCGATCTGGGGGTGAACCGGACTCGGGCCTCAAGGGCGCCTCTGTAGGCTCGGACCTCGGCTTGGGCCGTCGTCCAAATGGTGGACAGGGGAGAAACGGCCAGGCACATGTCTGTGTCGGCCGAAATGAAAAGTCTAGCTGAGTCGTACACTGACCTTTATAAGTACCAATCATTATTGTAGTCGTAGTTTATATGATCAGTTATTGTAGTACGGACAACAGCTCGTCGACCTTCCACAAAATATAAAATTTTCTCATTTGAAAATGATCTCTATTTGTCGGGCTTCAAGTTGAAAATCTGTTGGAGAATTTTTGACTTTTGGGGTAGGTCGACGTGCTGTTGACTGTACATGCGTACATTCTTGGCCGAATGCGAGTATGTAATAGTTATTAAACAGGCGGCCTAGTGCCACAAAATAATTGCGTCACTTACTTCGATCGAAAAGTCAATGTTAATTTCTATCTTATTGGATCGATAAAGTCACTAGGTTGTTTTGTGGTACTCGCATTATGACCCCGGTCTATACGCTGCCGGAATCCGTGAGCATCCGCAAGAATCCGTTCAATAAACGACCTTATTGCTTAAGAGGCCCAATACAAAATTTTGTCAGTTATGCGGTTTTCTTGATGATTACAGGTCATTCAAAAGATAAATCTACGAACTACAAAATAACGAAAGTTAAACCTAATATTGTCATAACTAAACGCAAAAGCGGTATAAATTTATAGGAACAGGCAAAAAATAGGGAAATGACTTTTTTGCTTTGCCCAATAGGTTATAATGATTTAATAAAAAATACTTAATGATACTTGTAGGTTTTTCTTTTTTATACTACGTAGCGGCCTCCGATTTTCGATTTATCTTTTAAATGACCAGTAATCACCAAACAACCGTAAAACTGTCAAAATTTTGTAATAGGCCTCTTAAGCGACGGATTGGATCAGCGTTAACCCGGTCCGGTTTCCGGCTCGGTATAGACCGAGCCTGAGGGTAGGCCCTCAGGGTGCCTAGTGCGAGTACCACAAAACGATTATTAAGTGGCAATGACACACAATAAATAAAATATTGGTTAATAAATTCTAAGCCTGCTCAACTCGAGTAATCAGTTCGTTTAATTCTATGTCGTATCGAATACAGGATAATAAAATTAACTGATTGTAATCTTATTTACTGTAATAAACTGTTCCAACAATCCAGCCTCTAAACACCTAAGTGGAGAAATGAACAGAAATAAAGCCGTTCATAATTGATATTGCCTATTTTAGGTAAGTAAAGTATTAAGGTAAAATGTTAATTACATATTTTTCGGAAATTTTTGTAATGTTGATACAGTATGAGGTTTTTTTAACTAATATTTATTTATAAAATAAATTTGTAAACTATAGTAGAAAGCAAAATGTGTTAAAATATCATCAAAACCTAAAAGAACGATCGAATTCAAACCTCAGTTGAATGTAGTATAATTTTTTCTCTATGGTTGAATCGAAAGCCAACAAGTGATCGGAAAATTGATCTCAATTTTATAAATGGAAAAACTGACGCAGGTCGAATAATTTTTAATTTTCTGTTTTTGTTTGTTGACGACATTCGGGTTAGAGGAGGAATTTTCTCAGTTGGCCGGTAGACTATTTTAGCGCAATCTGGAATGCGGCATAGCTCAAAGTCTCTGTTCTTTTCTTCACTCATGTGCCCAACCAAACTAACCCGATCTGGTACTATGGCAACTAGACAACACACACATAAAAATAAATAATAATATATCTTTATTTGCCAAAAAAGGTTTACACTTATTATTATAACATAATTATATGAAAACAAAAATACTATTCCAATAACATAAGTGTGGACATTTTTACCTTAGTGCCCTCACTACATACATACATACATATATATATATAATTTTACACATAAATGAAATTCATGATTCAGGTACAAATTACATACAAAGCTGTTAGTATCAAAATATAGTTATATAAAATGCCAAAAAGTCAAAATTTTTAAACCTTATGTTATGTTACTGAGGTAGCGGAGGCGGCTGGACAGCCGCATAAGTAGGATAATATGGAGCAAAGTTATTTGTGCCAGTAATGGTTGTATGATTATTATCGCCCTTGTCTTGAATTGTTCGAGCTGTGTAAGCAGATTCCTTATACACTGGTTGCGCTGAAATAAAAAAAACATAATAAATAATAAATAAATAAATTGTTTCCACAATCACACCAATTATCTAGCCCCAAACTAAGCAAAGCTTATGCTATGGCGACTAGATAACGGATAAATATACTTAAATACGTTTATAAACATCCACGACTTAGGTGCAAGTGCTCGTGCTCATCACACTAACATTTGCCCCTCGCGGGATTCGAACCCGCAACAGCCAGGCATTGTAGTCCGGAGCGCGAACCACTACACTAGACGGTCGTCGAAATCGAGTCGAATAATAATTTGTCGTATTATTACAAAAGTATGTGCTGAATCGATTTTGATAAAAGGTATGGACAGATTTAACTGAGATGGAAAGTATCATCATGAATCAATCCACTTCTAAGCTCCTGACGAATAATTCTTCATAATTTCCCAATCTCCAATCGTCATTTCCAAAGAAGGCAGACCCCACCATCAGATGGGAATAATACTGCCCAGCAGAGAGAGAGATGTTATTTTACCACTTTGTCAGCTTGAATAATACAGGGTGTTAGGTAAATAGTATATCAAGCCGAAACTAACCCATATTAACAAATGCATTTAAATTACTATGGTGAAGTCAGAATATTGATATCATTATATTAAAAAAAATATTTCAATACAAATCGGATTCTTAAAATTATGATTTGTATGAAAATTTAAAAAAATAAAATGATGATATCAAATTTATGACTTCAACATACTATTTATACATACACTAGCTGACCTGGCACGCGTTGTTTTGCCATATAAATATTTTTTGGTGGACAACCCTTATCACTAAGGGGTACGAAAAATAGATGTTAGCCGATTCTCAGACCTACTCAATATGCTCACAAAATTTCATGAGAATCGGTCAAGCCGTTTCGGATGAGTACGGGAACGAACATTGTGACACGAGAATTTTATATATAAGATAACATAGCAGGAGGCCAGGTAGTCGAGAGCTGTGTATATTTGGGCTCCACTATCACCAATGCTGGAGGCTGCGAGGATGAAATTCGAAGACGTTGCGCCATGACTAGATACTCAGTGGAAAAACTCGCAAAGATTTAGAAGGACCGCAGAATAACCAGCATAGAATAGAATAGAATATGTGGTGCTGGAGACGCATGCTCAGAATCCCATGGACCGCGCACCGAACCAATGTTTCCATCCTGAAAGAACTAAACATCAAAGAGAGATTATCGTCGACTGTGCAATCACGAATTCTCAAGTTTTTTGGGCACATAAACCAGAACGAGGACTCAATGAAACGACTGGTGGTGCAAGAGAAAGTTGAGGCTAAGAGATTACGTGGGCGTTCTCCAACACGATAGACAGACCTCATCAAATCTGTGACGCACTCCAACATCAACAATTGCTCTCGCTCCGCCAAACATCGAGCTACATGGCGACGCATCACAAAAACAGCGGTGACACAAGAATCGACCGAGACATGACCACGACCACTCTGCCAAGAGTGCCCGACTGAGAAGAAGAATACTATTTATATGCATAATATGTTATCGGCTAGTTTTTGGCTTGATATAGCAAACACCCTGTATATTTGTGCCAAATGACAGCTTTTTTTTAGTACTTTCTAAACTAAGCCAGACTAGGGACTGACAGAACAGAAACCGATTCGTAGTCTAAATGGAAATGAGACGATATCTTAAAACAACAAAGAGGCTAAAACAATTGAGTACATACCAAGTGAAGGATACAGCGTTTGATAAGGCGGTTCCGACGGTGCTGTCCCAGGCATCACCCATCCTGGCGAGGGGTCGCCACTTGGAGCCTGAATACATAAAACCACATTGTATTGTCATTGTAATCAATATATTTATAATACATAATGATTAGTGGATGTAATTAATTACTATTTAATTAGATTTTTGTATGTTACTAAATGCGAATTATATCGTAAAAATATTGACAGTGACGCCATCGATTAGATGACACCGAACGACGACGAAGTAAGAAAGAGTACATTATGTATGTTTGTATTATGAGGAAGAAAGAAATAAGTTTCCGGTTATACAAGTTGTACAAAAGAAAATAACAGTCCTTAATCCTCTCGCTCAGTTCGCGCACACATGTGGCGCGGATCCATTGTAATTCAATTGTTATCTTTTTTTCCGAGCTTCTGCACACATGCAACAACTTTTAGCGAGAAACATCGCAATTTTGTGTTTTTTATCATACATGTTCGCGCAGCAAAAAGTATCGCCTTTTCAAATGGTAATTACGTACAAAAAAAAACAATTCACATTTTATTTCATGTCCCAAATACCTATAAACTATTTTTCCAACTTAACAATTCTGTACGCAACTGTACTATTTAAATTTTATTACAACACCATCAAGCGAGGAAGGATAGTTTGATGTATCGTGCGGCCGCTTTTTAATGTTCGCTACAATTTGGTCGGATAATCTACCAAAAATATTTCGAATGGTTTTTTATCGTTATTGTCTAAAGTAATGGGTATACATACATGATTTTTTGCATACGTATTCTTAAAACAGCGCTCATATTATTGTAGAAGCATGTAATAAGCCAGCTTACAGGAAACTAGTGTTTTCGTATTCTAAGTAATTTTACTCAAGATAACCTCAAAAAAAGACAAAATCGTTAAGAAATCCGAAATGATATGTAGTAGGCCCGCGAAACTTTACAGGATCATGTAAATATACAATGGCTACCAGTCGGCACTAACGCGAAGTCCTTGGTCTTGTTCGTTCGGGAGCCAGAGCATTTTTCCGTTTTTTAGAAAATAAAAGAATTGCATCTGAACCATGCTAGTCATGTTAATGAAAATTCCGGCACAAATAGGCACAAATGTACCGAATCTGTATACAAAAAATCATGAATTTGCGTTCAACCGTTTCCGATATACAGCAATCACCAAAACGTTCGCCCAGCAAAAAACTAAATAACTCTGATATCTTGAGAGGCACAAATCTGGCTTTCACGGCACATTTATAATCGTATATAAGCTATCTTTTTGCATATTTAATATACAGCTAGGCCCATCAATTAAAAAAAAAATTGCTGGGCGAACGTTCGTGCAGCAGAATCCGTTTTTCTTAAATTAATCTGAAGCTGTTGGAGGCACAAATATAAAATTTCGGGCACATTTACACGATATAGAGCACTAATTATCTGCATCATCCAATCCTTGAAAAGGCGATACTTTTTGCTGCGCGAACGTACACTACATGATCATCGAGGTAACACATTAGTTTGTATGGAGATCCATCGAAAAGTTAATGTATCCAAAAGGATTGCTCAAAAACTTAATTTTCTAACATCGAAATCGTTTTTGTTACATCTATAAGGGGATCAGCACGTGGTTTGGGGTATATCCTATTCTTTTGTACGTTCTGTATTTAGACAACCTACTGGTGTAGTGGTTCGCGCTTCGGACTATGTCTGGCGGTTTACAAATGTTTGAGTGATGAACACGACCATTTGTACCTAAGTCATGGATGCGTATAAACGTATTTAAGTTAAGCTTTGCTTAGTTTGGGGCTGGACAATTCGTGTGATTGTGAAGAGAATTTATTAATTTATTATTATTTAATTTATAGGCCATAAACAAAACCTCACGCCTCTTGGGCGCGGTAATGACCGTCAATAGCACAGTTGGCCGGGATCAGGGTAAAGAGAAAGAAATCTGTATCTTTGCTAGAAGCGAGCCGCCGACGAATCTTATTATTATTATATTACTAGCTGACCCGGCGAACTTCGTACCGCCTAACAGTTAATTATTTTTCCAATGTTTTCAATATTTATTCTGCTATTCGGGGCGGAGACATATCCAACAAATTGTAAACCATGAAATCGGTCCAGCCGTTCTCGAGTTTTAAGTGTTTTAACAAACCCGACTTTGTTTTATATCATCATATCAGCCTGTTGCAGTCCACTGCTGGACATATGCCTCCCCCAAGGAGCGCCACAGCGCACGATCTCCCGCCCTTTGCATCCAGTCGCTGCCAGCTGCCTTCTTCAGGTCCATCTAGCCGGGGGGCGTCCGTTGTTTTATATATTAAGATATATTTACAGTGTAAAAGACTAGAATACTAACCGAAGGCTGTGCGGGCTGTGCGGGCTGTGCGGGCTGGCCGGGCGGCACGGGCAGCACGGCGGGCTGGCCGGGCGACGCGGGCGCGGTCGGCGCGGGCGCACCCACCCCTACTAGGGGCACCGTACCGATGGTTATGTATTTCTTGTCCCGCATGTTCAAATGCATTTTTGGCACTACACATTCCACCTGCAAATGATCAAAGTATCTATTTAATACTTTATTGCGTGCCTTGATGTACATAAATACAACGTGGATTTTTACCGGTTGTCTTTCCGCAGCAGAACCATTAAGTATCAGTAGAACTTTCGATTCACTAAATTAAATTTTGAAAATAACATATTTTTGTGTTCGAATAATAATAAAAAATTCACCAACTCCAAAGCTTGAAAAACACTAGTAACTCACTAGACTAGCCCACGCCCGTGGAAGACCGTTTAGAGAGATTACTACTGTTTCTCGTCGATTTAGAGTCTTATTTCTCACAATTTGTAAATCAGAAGTGTTTACGAATGGGTTGTAATATCAAAACAAAAATTTTCGCTGCGAAAGGCCAAACAGTAAAAATTCACGGTGTATAACAGATAGATTGCAGGGATAGAGAACAATAATAATTATGGACAGTGCCAGGAATAGCATAGTTCAGGAAGAGTGCTCAATCTTATGCATTTATATGTTCTATAAATATTTTTTATCGATAAGGTTATTATTTTATACAAGTAGAACATTAAAGTGCGTGCAGGCAGTCACAACCAATAAAAAGCACACTTCGTTTAAAAATCGATCTATACAGGGTGTAAAAAAGGCTGTGTACCACGAATTCTATACATAAAACCAAGTAGAATGCAAAAAAAATAATTGCTGGAAAATGACTTTTGTTTTTGGGTGTAAAAAAAAACTTATTTCTAACCCGCAATGTATAGCGCACACGCCACAGACTATGCCTGTGTGTGTAAGCGGTCGGCGGGCGAGCGGGTGGCGCGAGAGCACTGCGCCCGGTTTGAAAGACAGCGTAGTTGCGTGCGTGCGCACGATTCATTGCCGGCTGTGCCTTTTAAAGGCCTTTTATGAAATAAGTACTGAACATTTTTATGATGTTTCATTGTATAAAAGTTTAGTATTATCAAACAGAAGTCAATTTTGTAAAAAATCTTTGAATTTTTTTTTAACAATAACTCGGTAACCCGTCATTTCCCAGATATAGTGTAAAAGAAAAAAAATTTTCGTAATAATACGTAGAAGGCTCAACGAAGCCGAATAACACATAGTTATTCGGCTTAGTTGAGCCTTTTTTTACACCCGATATTTATGCTCTTGACTGTACATACATCCGCATTCTTGTTATAACATTGACTATTATATTAATTCGTTTTTGTAGTCCTTAATGAATACAATTTTAAACGTACAAACAACAACTGCATGAACTTGTTGTTGCATGGCTTAATTGTGAAACCACTTTTATAATAATCAAGGTAAGATTTTCAACACCGATATAGAAACAAAAAGATGTTAATTATTGTAACCTTCATAAAATGTTAATTATTGTAACCTTCATAATTTGATTAGGTGGGGCTAGAACAAGGTCCTCTATACTAACTTCTTTGTTTGGTGTGCAATAGAGAGTATCTATCTATCTCTATAATATTTTGTGAGGTAATCAATTTTTTTTTTGTTCATGCATTTAATAACTAAATAAAATTTGACTGATCTGATGACTGATCGCATGATAAACCCAAGAAAAAAAGATAAAAAACCAGTTGCCTTACCTTAAAATCATAATCTAAATCAATAATGTTACAGTTAACGAGATTCGAGGGCGGAACAGGAGGAATTTCAAGCTGCAAGTTCCAATGTTTGGTAGTGCCAGCGGGAGCGGGACCTTCTTGTACCATCAACACTACATGTTTAGTCTTTTTAGTTGCTGTTGATGGCGATGTCGCGCGATATGTCACCACCTTCCGAAAACATAAAAAGAAATGAAATTATCTCTATGCAACTTTTGTGATGATAGCATCTAACTTTCTTGGCTGTCCATCCGCAAACATGTGTACATGATGTTCATGGGTATGATTTGATTTTATTTTATTTTACAATAGCTAGCAAAATTATGGCAAATAAAGGCTTTTTTTCTTTTTTTATTAAAATTGTGGTCATATTATATGATTATAAAAAACAATAACAGAGTTTACTATTATCAACAGTATGGGCCAATGAAACATGACTTCAATTTAGATAAGAAATTAATGTGATTAATAAATTGTTTCCTCAATCACAATGCAATGTCAATAAACAGATTAATTTGTTTATCGAAATACTTTAATTACCTTTCGTAAGAATACTTTCACAAGGTGTAGCTGCACATTACTCTTATTCTCAACATCAACTTGAATGGGTATAACTTGTCCAGGGCAGTACCCGGACACAGGTGCTTGCACATCCACCGATAATGGCGGGGATGCACAGCAAAAACAACAGAATGTCTTTTCAATCTGAATACGGATCGGCTCCTAAAAAATATTATAAATAAAATAAAACAATACACAAAAAAAGAAAACCAAATTATTTTCCCCTTATTTTTGAAATGTCAATCTCAGCTCTTGGAAATGATCACAAACTTACCCTATATGAGGGATTGAGGTTCAGATCCAGTGCATTAATGACAGTAAAAGCCATTTTAGTTTCCTGATCAAACTTCCACGGTCGGTCAAGGGTGACTTTGGCAGTGTACCTGACATAGCCATGTTCTCCTTCAAAAGAGGATGGTAACACAGGTGGCAGAGTGCAAGTAAAACTATACACTTGCTTGCCTGCAGGAATTTCAATCTCATTACCTGTAAAATAATCAGTATTTTCATTAATTGTGTTTCATTAAGTGTACACTACACTAAGGTATAATAACTAGCTAGTTTACAGTGTGTGAGATGATACTTATGGACCCTATAATGGCATTGATTATTTATCCATGTTGGGAACGCATCATTTCTACGCGCGGGATACCAATGCCGGCGGTGACGTCATCACATCACAACCGCGCCCGTATAGTTTGGACCCTCGCCTTGGGCGGGCGTTGCCAGTTGAAATTCGCGTATTCCCATATATAATGATTGTAAATTAGTAGGAGGCGGAATACAGGACCTATATGTATATTTACAGTCCACTAGTTCTAATATATCTACAGGACCCTAACAATTCATATGATATTTAATATATCAAAAGAAATTTGTCATATCAAAAGTCGATAAAATCATTAGAAATATTATATTATATTTAAAAGAAGTTAAAAGGATGTCACAATTACAAATACATATTTCTATGAAAGCCTAATATTGTTTGCTTGCACAGTATGACATAACAAGTCTGTGTAACATTGCTCAAACATTGTGAGCCTCAATGGTACAGGGTATGACATCATTGTTACATCACTCACAAGTCTAGTGAGAGTCTAAAGTATTTATGTAATTTGTTAATTCAGCAATTTAACAAAAATGATGTGTGTTGTTGTGTTAACCTTAATTAAGTTTATTATATTTGTACATTTCAATAATCTCATTCTCTCTCATTAGAAATAAAAATAAACTTGCTGTTCTGAGCTACAGAAAAAAAAATGGTAGTTCATTTTTGGGAAAAAGTATAAAAAATTTCAATAAAGTACCAGAAACTCATGTTGATGTGTCTGTTAATGAGTTCAAAAACCATATTTAAAAAATCCTTATGAAAAATGGATATTCCTAAGTAGAAGATTACTTGACAACAAGAGTCCATGGACTTAATAACCTGCCTAGCTCGCACTTACATGTCTCGTAGTTGTATTTCCTGAAATAAAATAAGGCTGACAAAGGTGACTGAGTTTGTTGCCATTTCTTCTCATCACTAACCGATATGAAGTCCCAAAGCAGTGGTAGGAATAAGTTATTAGGATGTGAAAGAAGAGGGCCTATTCCTGAATAAATGACTTTCACTTAATTGTAATAAAAGTTTGGCATGTTGTTGTGCATACTCTAAGGTTTCTAAATCGAATTGAAGACCAAGCAAAATTGTAATTGGTGGTCAGTAATTAATATCCTTGTACTCCGAATAAAACAAGTTAATAAAGAAACTTCATAAAATGTATTATGATAACATACCTGTATTGCTTCCGAGTAGATAATATGAAATTTGGAAGTATTCTTCATTCCCTGTGTGGATAGTGTCAGTTGACTCAGTTTTGCCCTGGGAGTTCTGTTCTTGTTTACTCTCATACCATTCAGTGTGAGCCTCCCCTTTAAACTTGACATGAATACCTTGATCAATGAGACAAAATTATTAAGCTATCGCCAACTTTGGCACCTAACTTACCATAAGAATTTAATTTTTTCAGCAATGAAAAAAACATAAATGAAATAATGCTAATTTTTATTACAATATAAGTGGATTATTATTTATGAATGATATATAAAAGTACATACAGCTGCACTTATTCAACATACAGTAATGAAAAGGGATTGTAGTGAGGTGTAGAATAGTGACTGACTTTACTTTTATTTTTTTAGAACCTATGTTTTCCTATCAAGCCAAGTGTTTCGAAATCTCAATAATTAAAATTTCAACCAAAACTAGCAGATTCTTAATGCGTAAATAAGTTTGTGATGTGATCATACACACATTTCGATCTAATTTAACTGAGATTCTGAGAACCCAGCTATGAGTCATGCACATCTTTATTTTTACAATAGCCTCTTACCTCTAACTTTTTTGGGACTGTCGAAGATATATTCAATCCTACCATTGACAGTCTGTCCAGCGTAATAAGTGTTGTATTGATTATCTAGATAAATATTAGCTTCTTTAATACCCATAATGCTTTTAATAAACTTTCTTTGCTGTAATAAGCCTTCCAATCCCAAACAAGTCTACCTACAACACAGATTTTTAAGTAGCAGCAAGCAAAAATTAAATTGATTGACGTTTTGTAGGTTTGGCAGTTTGGCAGAAAGACGTCAGACGATTCCACCACTGATCAAATAATACTGGATTCCACCACTGATCAAATAATACTACGTAGAGATTCCACTTTCTAGCACTGATCAAGTAAATACCATGTTTTTTCTTTACAGATCTGTATCTAATCTGTGGATGGTGTTGTTGCAAAGACATTGCTTATGTTGGGGCTTCACCTGCGTCTAATGTCGATAATTAGTGCTCTATTTGACGTAGTACGCAGGTGTGGCCGGTCTTTGTGCGCTAATTTGCTTCAATAACATTAGACATTAGGCGATAGCTCGGACGGCGGTAACTTTTGACACATCAAAGGGATTAAGCGGGCGTCTAGTGCGTTGTTGTGGCTACACCTACTACACTAAACATGTTAAAACACGATCACATTCAAAAACTCTTTGTGAAATATATGTAAAATGCATAGTTATTAAGTTAAGAGGGAGTAGACAAAATGAGAAAAGTATTGAGTTCTTGGAAGCGTTTTATTTATTTTAAAGACACACTCACAGATCACACGCTAACTACGTCGCTAGACGCTAGAATCAAACGTCAAATAAGTGTGGCCACGCACTGAGCGCGTACCTTAATCCTTTAATTTAGTTAACGCTAATCATGCCGTTTTTTGAACGTTAGGCGTCACGCAGGTGAAGCCCCAGCATGAATAAATATCTTTGTGTTGTTGTGGTCCCACCAAAAGACAAGAGCTGACAAGACTGTGGTCCAGAAATCAAAGACATTGCACAGAAATACAATATCTTTGTTGTGGTCACGCTCACAGATTAGGTAGTCAAAGTACGCAGCACAGATATACCATTAAGCCGGTTGTACACTCCCTCACGAGCGCGGCGCTCGCCAAGGGGGCCCAAGCTCTATTTTTAGGTCAGTGAAATGGACAATCAAATGTCTTCTTCTTCTTCTTTTTTTAAATGGCCAAATTATCTTGGTGATCTTGGTTCACACCGCTGAATTCCGCCAATGTCACGTAGATGTACGTCAACAGCACGTCGACCTACCCAAAAAGTCAAAAATTCTCCAATAGATTTTCAACTTTAAGCCTGACAAAAAGCAATCATTTTCAAATGAGAAACTTTGACATTTTGTGGTAGGTCGACGAGCTGTTGCCCGTCGGGTACACGGTTTTTTTTTTAATTTAGATTAGAGTTAGTACTTAATAGCTTGCTACATATACTAATCTGTGGTACTTAACCAAGTTAAGCCTCTTATTATATTATGTTTATTTATTATGCTGGGGCTTCACCTGCGTGACGCCTAACGTTCAAATAAAGGCATGATTAGCGTTTACTAAATTAAAGCATTAAGCTACGCCCTAAGTGCGTGGCCACACTTATTTGACGTTTGATTCTAGCGTCTAGCGACTTAGAGTGCGATCTGTGAGTGTGTCTTTAAAATAAAATAAAACGCTTCCAAGAACTCAATACTTTTCTTATTTTGTCTACTCCATCCTCACTTAATAACAATGCACTTTATCATTTAATTCACAAAGAGTTTTTGAATGTGACCGTGTTTTAACATGTTTAGTGTAGTAGGTGTAGCCACAACAACGCACTAAACGCCCGCTTAATCCCTTTGATGTGTCAAAAGTTACCGCCGTCCGAGCTATCGCCTAGCGTCTAATGTTATTAAAGCAAATTAGCGAACAAAGACCGGGCAACCGTTAGTAATCTGTGTGTGAGTGACATTCATATTTCATATTAATCTGTGGTGACATTTCATTTCATTTTTCTTTGTCGTCTGTCTTGTGACATGTCTTTTGCATTTTGTACAGAATTTTGGACATAAATTCTTACATGTTTGTTGTTGTTTCAATCAATAACCATGAATATTTCAATAGAAAAGAAAAAGATGGATTGTCCAGCTTTGCCTAAAGGATGGCAACGGGAAGAAGTATTACGAAAAACAGGTCTCTCTGCCGGAAAAGTTGATGTGTATTATTACAGGTAATTAATAAATTGTTTGAATTTTTCACTATGTACAGAACATTATTTCGTTATTTTTACTAAATTGACATAGATATGTATGAATAAATTATTGTTCTCGAATCTGATTATTAATATTTCTAGAAATTATTATATTGATTATGTTCAAATGAATATTTTGGTCATGCTTAGCCATCTAAATGTTCCTATTTTATTATTTATCTGTCAGTTTTATTGACAGAAAATCAACAACTATAACCAGACTTCTATCAGTGACATTTAATTTTCTGTAGCCCTACAGGTAAAAAGTTTCGCAGTAAACCCGAGCTAGTTCGTTATCTCGGTGATAGTATGGACCTGTCATGTTTCGACTTTCAACAGGGTCAGATAAACACAATGCTACTCTGTAAGGCCAAGAAAGCACGGGCGCAGTTTGATTACAGGTTCCCTATTAGTGCCATAACTACTCACTTGTGTTGTTGACAATAGTGCCGTCCTGTGCTTTGTGTTCCTATTTATTGTGCTGTTGAACTGATAGAAGCTTGTAAGTGTGCCTTAGGCGTAGCTCCTTAGTGCTCTTGAGTTTGCCTGAGGATGTGTTAGTTAGTTGGTATTTTGTTATTGTATCTGACCACATACAAACTGCACAGCTTCAAACACAAAACCAACAATTGTACTCGCTTTACCATCCCCATTTCATCTACAGGCTTAGGCTTTATCAATAGTGCTGCAGCACTTACCATAAACCTAGTTTTTTCTAATATCACCTTAGTAGCTTTGCCCAATTAATATTCAACTGCAAGCTTTAACATAATCCAGTGATTTTCTTGCAATAAATCTACTTAATTTCTGTGCTTCTAACATGTTTTGTAGTTCCCTCATAACACATTATTTTTAAATTCTAACCTAAATCACCATGAAAATGAAATCACTATTTTTATAAAGCCATCTTAAATTCCAATACACAAAATTACTAAAATGCTACTTGTACAATAACAATAACTTTTTTAAAACAACAACAATACAAAAAGATTTTTTTTGTTGTAATCTCACAATAAAATTACATTAATATTAATAGTTATCTCCCAAAAACAGATCATACTTTCTTCAGTTACTATACTGCACTTTCTATGACTAGTGTTTTTAGAATAAGCATGTTTAAAATATATGTAGCATGCTCTAACTTACATTGTACTATCTTTTTTGTTAATACTGAATTTGTGTTTAATGTGAATACTGTTATTTTTTACTTGGTTTATCAACAATAACAACATTAGCAATTGCAAATCTAAATGTGGTACATTACTTTTATTAACATTACATAGACTATTAATCCTTTGTACTTTGTGTTCAATACAAATAAATGCCAACAAGTTTTTTTTTTACTGAATCATACAATAAAATGTAAGTAAAATATGATTTACCATATTGTCTAACATTTGTTATGATTTGCGCAGGGGTGTCCGTTCAGATGCATCTCTGGTGCCACCAATACGTCAAACTGCATCTATTTTCAAGCAACCAGTCACTGTGTATAAAACCCAAGAGAGCAAGGTTAAAACTGATCTAAAACATGGTACTCAAGAAAAACCAAAGCAGTTGTTTTGGGAAAAAAGATTGGAAGTAAGTACAATCTCACTAATATGTATATTTATTTTAAAATTAATGGTACATACTATCTAATGTTACTGTTAATGTACCTAGAAATATCAAAAAATCTATGTATTACAAAATTAAGCAACTGTTTAATCTATATAATTTATTCAGGGGTTGTCAGCCTGTGATGCAAATGGTGTGATTGGTACAACATCACTGCCAAAATACATAAAATCATTGGGACCATACACATCTGATGCCACCACCATACAGTCTCTGGCTACTGCTCTGCATGTATCATCACAGCCTATAACAGGTGAGGAAGAAGATGCCCTGGATGGCTTTATTTCTCAATTTTTCTATTTTGTATTGTTAGTGCATGCTTGTAGTCTATTTAAAGGCGCACCAGCTATGGCAAATAGTCATAATAAGACGATTAAGCATACCTTGAAAAGTTAATCCTCCATAGGAAAAAAACTAAAAGATAGCTGCAGATATTGCTGCAGGTGCCTCATCATAACACTCGGTCACTGAAGCAGTGCTGCATATCTGGATATTCTTTCAAAGCCAAATATATTTTGCTGTGGAATACCACAACTGAGACTCACAGCATAGCTCTAATGTGATGCTACCTTTAATGTATAATTATTAAAATTATTGACCAGTGTTGACTGCTATTACAGCTAGCGACGCGTAAGTTTAGCGCTGGGCTAAAGTTACGCAGAAAATCATTACGATTACGTGATTGGCTTGTTCGCGCGCCGCGCCTGCACCGCCGGCCGGGATTAGTTGTTCGCTCCGCGCACACGCGTCTCTGACACGATGATCGTCCGATAATGATGATGATTTGCCCCTGCGCTAAACTTACGTGCCGCTAGCTGTACAGTATGCAGCAGATTGGTGATTAACTTGACCACTGCGGTGCTGGACAAGTTTACTTCAATCACTAAAAATATCCTAAATCGTTTCAGGACAAACGGGTGGAAAACAGGCTATACTTGAGAACCCGGGTGTTTTTTTAAACCCTGAACAGCCGCTGATCGCGGCAGTGACTATAACTAAGGATGACGTGCGGCGGCAGGAGGAGCGGGTAAAGCGCGCGCGCCTGCGTCTACAGGTAGGTACAACTAACCCCACTGGGTGCATGGAGCAGATGAATGCTGTTCGTTCCCTTTTGGAGAATCATATACTAGTGATTTGCAAGTGAGTTAATAACGAAGCGAGATTGCAGCGGGCTCGCCGCGAGTTCCTAGTAGGGACCGTAGATTGCTGATTAATCGAAAAGAACGAGATAGAACATCTAATAGATTAGATTAAAGTTTTAAAAGATTTAAGAGAGTAAACCCTTGGTCGGAACTGCTTATTATAAGAGCAGGTTAACCCGCGTAAGCGTAAACATCGGGTTTGCAACTGAATCGTTAAAATAAAAACGACAACTCTGTACGGGCAATGTTTACCTACGATCCGTGACGCGCATCGAACATGCCAGGAGGAAACGCGCGGAAAAAACGGGACGGATCCACGGCGCTATTCCCTAAAATCAATCTCCAGTGTAATAGATCTCTAGATGCAGCTTTAGTACAACTAGTGGCATAGATCTTGAGTGCTAAAACCCTGTCCTCCCTTCCAAGCCAAAGTACGAGCTTACAAAGGCTCATTTGAGGCCCGAGTCCGAATTACCCCCTAGGGCCTGTTAGACGGGACCGAAAGTGGTCGCTAGTATAGGACTCATCCACTTGAAGAGGCTTTCTCAAAGGCCATCAGCGATAGGGAATCCTGAGATGATCATTAGACAGATTATTACGTTATTAGCTAGTAGCTCGACGAACCGCTCCGCCGGAAGGGATGTGTCGCTTGCGTCTCTGATAAGGTGGCATATATCAACAGTGCAGTACCTGCAAGCATCGCAGTCTTCACAGCCGGTGCGCGCGCTGCGTGAAGCCAGGTAAGCGGGATTTTCATATGATTTCATACATAGACTTCTGAAATGCAAAGGCTGCGGTGCTTGCACTACTGCAATGTTTAAACAAGCGCGACCAGCGCGCGTTACAATGATCAGATGATCAGTTTTCGCGTCGATTTTTCAAGTGTTTTCGCCGTCGAAACCAGCGTTTTTCTGATCAATTGCTAAAAACAAAATGTAAATTGTAACGTGTGGTGTTACGCACTACGCAGGAGGCGCTGGCGGCGGCGTAGGGATGCGCGGGCGCGCGCGAGCCCGACTCGCAGCCGCACGACGCGCCCGACTCCACCACCGGCCCGCTGCCGCTGCGCTCCGCTCACGACCAGCCCGCGGATGACACTATGATAGACTGAATCTCACTCATTCATTTTGCGGTTGGAGTGAGAGCGTGTATTTTTAAACGCCGTGCTTACGTGCAGATCGTTTTTCAGACATTCTTTCTATAATCTATGTTTACTCTAGTGTAAAATTATTACATGTGATTAATATACAAAAATTATATCTTTAGGACAAATAGTCTATTTAGGAAAAACTCAAATTCAACATTGGTTTATATTAATTTAAAATATGTATGGATTATGGGTATTCAAGTGCATGTGTAGTAGTCTCAAGTTAAAATTATAATGAAAATCGTTACAATATTTTGTCAGACTTCCTTAAATATACTTTGGCATATTGTGTAGTTGTTCTAAACACATACTTATGTATTTCATGTAATTAAATTAAATAAGAACTTTTATTTGAATATACCCAGCTCGTCTATGGTAGTTAGGAATTAGTAAAGAAAAATGTTTGTAAAAAAAGAGTTGAAAATTGCCTAAGTCAGATGACTGCAGTTTAGTTAATAAATGATCTGTGGTTAATTCTTTACCGCACGAGTATCATTGCAGAGTGGTCATCTGAACTTAGCCTTATGGCATACCTTCGCCAATTTTCTAAAGTAATTATACTGTATTAGGGTAAAATAAATAGTGTATGAAAAAATAAAACATTTTATGTAGACGAACTTTTTTATTTTATCAGAACCAATTTTTTTTTTTTCTAGTAGAATGTAATATTGGTTACTATTTAATTTTGTCTTGAATATTTTCAATTCAAGTTTACAGTTTTTTCATTGGAGTAGTAGTGGTTCATTTCATTTCAGAAGCCATTGACTTAATTTAAGTTCAGACGTCTCTTTCTCCTCAGTGCATTAAAATAGACAGTTTTCGTAATTTTTTGACAAGGTTGGATGTAGATGTTACCTGATGTTCTGTCTTATTCCATTAACAATTGAGAGTAAGAGATGTATTAACTTTAAGTTTAGTAACCCTTTGGTTTAGTAAGAGGTATGATATGGCTCTGCAATTCTTTTCGTATTTACTCCCCACCTTGCTATAAATGTTCTTAGCTGCTCGAGTAATGAATAATAAGCTAACTTAACTCTTTGGTCGGCATCAAGCTTAACACTAATAACGGTGGACTGAGACGTTTGATTTGATATAGGTAGGTACAGTATCATCACAACCTTAAACAATTTGGCCTAAAATACACTTAATATTAAACTATCTAAAATTGAACTTGGAATGTGCGCGTAGGCAAATGTAAATGCAAAAGCCATAAACGATTTAAATATAATTATCAAGATGAAGAGTTTATTTATTTAAGACAAAGTGCCTTTTAACCCCACGGTAGCGGGCTGTAGAGGATGCTCGCAAAAATCCACAAATGGTGTCTCAGACAGAGGTGGACCATGCTGACGGTTGCAGGCCTTACTCGCGTCACGTCAATCGAAGAAGGACCCCACTCAGAGGCAGGGCCTAAGGCTGTGTCCAAATCTGGCGAATATGCCGCTAACGCGCGCAGCCGCATTCGCGGCGCGTTTGCCAGATCTGGACGTACCCTTACAGTTTCACTCGACATTTCATGACAACGTAAATGCTAATTTATGGAAACTTGTGGATTTGTTAACGTGACTTTAGGCGATGCCAATTTATTTTTATTATTTGATGGATTTAAAAGTAAAAAAAAACTCAGTATAGGCCCTCTACTCAGTATAGGTATTCTTCTGACACTGCTCCACCCCTTACGTGAACCCCCCACTCGTTTTTTGTATTTTTATTGGAAAATAAGTTTTTACTAAACCCCTATCACACAAGCGATTTGCAAGCGAATTCAAAGCGAGGCAGAGGCGACTAGGCGAAGTGCACGCTAATATATGTCACGTGACTAGGACTACATACATACCCCTCTCGCTCTACCTCACAGCTATCTCAAAAATGGACTTAGGACTATAAAAGTTGGTACGTACTTACAACTTATAAAATCTTAGAACTTCATTTTTCTTAGAATAGTAGGTAGGTAATATTTATTTTAGACACTTTCTCGGTTTAATACGAATTAAATGATCGAGAATAATGTGATATTATATACCTACACAATTCATCTAATTTATTCAAACTACATAAATTGCTGCTTGCATGCTTTTAAGTCATGATTGAGTGTATTCTGTGTGCACACATATGGCGGTATAAGCTATTATTAATGGTCAATTAGAAATTTAATTCTCAGTCACATGTTTAAATATGTTTGACACTATTCAAAAACAAATGAAGATGTTGTTTTGAATAGTAGCCTTTATGGAGAGGGATGTTTTCATGCCTTTAAATTGGACTACAAGCTTCAAAACAACATCCTGTATAATAAATTACATATTTTACTTTTAACCTAAGCTAATTATTATTGCACAGTTGACTTCTTATCCACATCATGTAGGTACTTTATGACTAGAATAATATTTTTTTAAAGGCAATATTTTTTTAACTATAATATAAATGGACTATGTAACTCTGAAAGGCCCCTTTATTATTAAAGTCAAGCAGAATATACTAACAAGACCTAGAAAAGTATGTATATCTAATTCGCTGATTCCTAGGTAGCTGTTAATACAATAAACCAAAGTTATTATATTTAAGATTTTTAAAAATTTGTGCATTCCATAAATACTACTTAAAATGTTGCAAGACATCATGCATGTAGGAATACTTAGTGCAATAGTATTTAAAAAGTTATTATGTTAAATTTAAGATTAAATAAGTAATGCAGCTTTTTCATAAATATGAATAAAAATTTTACAAGATGTCATGCAAATATAATATGAGAATGAAATAGTATACATACAAAACCAGATATGTAAAAAAATGGAAGTGCATTCTTAAAAGAGTTAACACATCACAAATTATGACAGTGAGACCTGTTTTAATGATTAGTTTATCAGCATCGAGTTATTTTGTTGAAGATACGTCTGCTTGATATGTTTTGTTTATAGGCAGTTACTATTTTCAAGTCCATGGATAGAAATTTGAAAAAAATACTGTTCCTATTACAAAATACCCAAGAAAATAATACTGGATCAAACGTGATTGAAAATCAGGCATCCTTCTAGAGATTATGAATGTTTTCCATTTGCTATACATATTGTCAACACCCTCTAAATTAGCTATAGAGAGATGATGAGACGGAATTCTTTTGCCTATACCAAGGCGACGAAAATGCTCATTAATAGTATTCTGGTCTGATGTAGGTGTTGGACCAACATTCATCCTACTTGAACAAATCCAATACAAAATTGGACTTGCCGAAGCTAATAGTCTTGTTGACACCTGGATATGTACAAATGCAATGCAAAAAATTGACAAAAACATTATATGAACTACATATACAAACATAGTAGGATCATTGGCCCCAAAACCCGTGCAGTATTGTTTTGGCCTGTAAGGCATTCTATTACCATATACAAATATATTTGATTTTATTCCAAGTCTTAAACATAGTCTAAAATTATTACTCAAGTATGACATACAGTTATAAATTATCAGAAATAGAATTGGTGCAGCTAACATAAAATTGGGAATTTGCTTCAATTGGTAATATTTCAGAAACCCAACATCCCAGTAATGGGTTTGCACATATGAGTATGACAGGGGCAGGGAATAGTTACACCAAGAGCTCTCAGCACTTCCTGGCAGGACATATTCTGCATTGAAAAGAAACTCTGGCAGGTTATGATCACTGTGAATACAATATTTGAAGTAATTGTAAGTCTGAACCAACAGAAAAGGCAATAAAGCAATTATTCCTGTTAAAAATAATGCTACACTGGTTGTAAACAAGGGCAACAACAAAAATGGGAGAATTATTCGATGTTTTAAGGTTTTATATTTATAAACAATTTCAGGTAAAGTTCTTTCAATCACATTTTTGAAACTTGTGTAAAATATAAATCCCATATTAACTAAGCCATTAGATCTGGTGATCATCGAGAAGCCTGTTGGCAAACCACTGGTGATATCTATATTAGCAAACCTTAATGTTTCATTTTCTGTACATTTGAGCATTACATAGAATGTCATCAGAGCAAATAATGTTTCAGAGTATGGAGCACTAAAAAATATGCTTGCTGGATTTACACAATACAATACAACAGATTTGTATGCCTTACATTCACTTCTGAGAATCCTTAAGCTCAATCTGTGTAGTATATCAGCTGATTTTACAAACATTAATAAGTTCAGAACTGTTGCTGATATCAATAAAGTACTGTGATAATTCAACAGTGATCCAAACAAACTACATAACCCATATGCAACATACCTCACAATCATAGGAAATAGTGGGTAAAATGCCAAACAATTTTCATAGGTATATCCATACTGTGCAATATGTATAAAATATTGAGCATCCCATCGTTTTAGCCCGCCTAAAAGTTTGTCTACCGCGATGTCGGCATATGTTTTACCGAGTGTTGGATCTTCAGGACTGATGAAAACATTAGCGTCATGATCAGGAATAAGATTGTTGAATATAGCTTGCAGAAACAGCACCGAAACCCTCGTACTGAAGGCAAACCATAGAATTTTTTGTCGAGGAGAATACATCTGCAAATAATAACAGAACATGAGATTATTTTGTTCAATGCCTTCTATAAACCTTTTCTTAAATGTCGACGTACCTTTTTATTTCACCTAAGCACACATTATAAGAGATGTGTTTTAGTCACATTTACAATACAAAATAGTAATTACTAATTACCGAAATCTATTTATGATCTATCTCTAAAATCTGAGTGGCAAAGAAAAATATAAATAATGAGCACTGATCAAGTGGATGTCAGTCTATGTGTCTATGTCAAATTGCCAATAGCTTAACATAGATAAAATAGCAGAGTACGAACACAGATTAGTTAAGCTGGAAACATACTATCGGACGCGGCTTACGGACGCGGCTTACAGCCGCGACTTAAAGGAATCTAGGTATTGAATTTACACTAAGGTGTGCAAACCAGCGGACGTCAGTCGCGGACGTAACCTTCGCTGACCTTGAGCGCTCGGACGTCCGACAGCAATCTGGCGCGCTGGACGTTTCTGTAAGCCGAAAACGTCCGCGGACGGTATGCACGGGGTGCGGACGCATCCGAGCGTCAGATGGACGCCGACTGCGCGAGAGCTCGCACGTGCTTATTGATTGCATGAACATTTTTATTATAAGATAGCTAGCGATTTGATAACGTATGCGAAAAAGAAACCCGCTTATCACCGTATTCAGTATTATGTTACAGGAAATCCCCAGGACCTGGACAAGATTTATTTAGGGTTCCGTACCCAAAGCGTAAAACGGGGCCCTATTACTAAGGCTCCGCTGTCCGTCTGTCCGTCTATCTTAGTGTTGCCATGTACAAAATCTGGTCGACGGTGATACCCCTAAAAAAAAACGGTAGATTCTTGAAAATAACGGTAAAAAACCCAGTGAAAAAACGGTGTTAATAACGGTGCAATTACTTAAAAGAAAACAATTATTTTTAAATTTAAATTAGGTTTTATTTTAAAAAATACTCAAAAATTACAATTATTATATAGTTCAGTAAAATTTTACATAAAAATCAGTCTGAATCTGATACTATCATTTCCTCATTCTCATTTTTGTAAATATTCTGATTCAATCTTTTTAACATTTCGTCACCTGGCTTGAAATTAAGGCAGTTTTGGCGAATCACGAAATTCAGGTTTTACTAACCATTCTTCCCGAAATTTCTGCTTGTATTGCTTCCTTTTTTTCTTCGGCACTTCCACTTCAGATTGAGAATCAGAATCATTTTCACTTATTTTCTTAAATATAAATTTATATTAAAATCGTCTCGGAGCACTCAACAGATATAAAACAGCCAGACAAACAATAACAATATTATGATGCAACTACAACAATCCGACCAAATGTAAATGTTGTCCTAAGAATTTTAAAACGAATGTTTAATTTGCCTACCTTATTTTATAGTATTCGATATAAAAAATGATGTAAGGGGAATCCCCGAGCATGAATGTAAAGGTGCGTAGAGAATGAGGTGCGTTCACTGATATTAATATTGTCTTTTGATGGATGCGTTCAACCAATTTGTGAATTCAAAGAAAATTTGTACTGTAATAAACATTTCTTGACAAAGGCAAATCACGGTAGATTTTGTCACCGTTGTTATGTTCTAACGGTAGGTGGTAGATTTTTGATGAGTACGGTGCATTTACCGTAATTACGGTGCACATGGCAACACTGGTCTATCTCATGAACCGTGCTAGCTAGACCTTAGAGCATTCAACCAACAGGAGACGACAAGCTCGCTAATTTATATGCGAAAAAGTCTGTCATTTCTTGCGGGGGGCAGGGAGTAACGCACACATAGTAAATTAACACTTACGCATTTTGGATGTCATTGCTACGCTCGCACACAACAAAAAATATCTAACACTAGCTTAAACTAGACGCACACAAATATATTCACACACAAGGACAACTTATCCATGCACGAGTGTGACGTCAGTTTTAAATAAACGAAGATAGTGCTTAACACTATCGATAAATTTTATCGATGAGTTCTGCCAGTATTATAATAAGGTTTTATTAAATTCAGACTCTTTATTATGTGTAAGATAGAAACATGACTTTTGGCTTTCATTAACATCTACAGGGTTATTTATTAATATACGTCAGTATGGTTGAGTCTAAGGCCCGAACTATACCCAGCCGGAAATCCGGGTAAATACGGTTTCAATCCATCGCTTAAGCAATAAGGTCGTTTTTGAACGAATTCTAGCGGATTCTAACAGATTCTGGCTGGTTAAAGTCCAAGCCTAAAACTGCAAAATATACCTGTATAATTTGGTTTTCAGGTGAAGTGTCTTAAATTATGATAAAAAAAATACTGGGCTATAACCCGCAAAAATCGTAAATATAATTGAGGGAATGTTAGAAGGTTGAATTTTGTAAAGGACAAAGGAAAAACATTTTCTTTTTGCATAAGAAAAAGTTAACAAATATTAGTGCTATCATGATATAAGAAAAACATAATACCTATTTTTTTGCTTGCTTAGACATAAAGTTGTAAATGAATTCAAATAGGTATTATTGGTCTGGGTCTGTCTGTGGTGGTGACTGGAGATGGTTGGCTCGGGAACTTTATAATATAAAGTTATGTTTCTTTGGAATGGATTCATTTTTATGACTTAATTAGGAATTGAGAAGGTGGTAAATAATAATTAATAAAAATCATTATCCGAAACATTATTAAATCCGCGAGAATCCGTTCAAAACACGACCCTATTGTTTAAGCGATGGTTTAAAACCGTACTTACCCGGACCGGTTTCCGAATGGTTATAGTCCGAGCCATAAAATACGCTTAAATAATAAATAATCTGTTACAAAACACACGTTTCTCTAGAGTTTATGGCTCGGTCTATACGCTGCCGGAATCCGTTAGCATCCGCAAGAATCCGTTCAAAAAACGACCTTATTGCTTAAGCGATGGATTGAATCCGCGTTAACCCGGTCCGGTTTCTGACTGGGTATAGACCGAGCCTAAGATTAATGATAAGACAAACATAGATAGTACAAAGGGTGACGACAAAATCTTCGAGGCACCTTAAATAAGATTAATGATAAGATATTTAAGGTGCCTCGAAGATTTTGTCGTCACCCTTTGTAATGTTATATTTTCGCAAAAATAATGAAAATTAATATTTACTGACAAATTAATATGGACACATTATAATAATGCCTATTGTAATATAAATAAGATCCGTAATCTTACAGTAAAGCAACCAAATTAAACAAAATTTATAACAGCATACTGTTTTTTATTGTATGTGTAAATAAATAACAACAAAAACGCTTGTAACCTAAGTCTTAATATTATTTTTGTGTTATAGTATAAATTCGTATAAACAATAAAATTAAATCCACCCGTTTATTTTCCCAACGGGTGGGTTCATTGTGAATGTTACCGAATATATTCCCATTTTGGAAATACGTCCAAGTGAAATCCCAAATCTAGGTGACCTAAAGGTCAAGTGGTTAAATCGATATCGATATTTTGTTTTTGTGCTATCCCATCACCAACTTTGCTGCAGGGTGGCCAGCGTAGGTATCAGTAAAAATCTCAAATTTTCACAATAAACTGAAGTTCGCAAATATATTATATTATTGAACTAGACCGATTATATGCAAATATTTATAGTGTTGATACTTTTAAAACTAGGTAATTATTAAGTCCAATAAAATGCGCAAAACTTAAACAAGAATCATAATTTGTTAACTGTGATTTATAATATTAATTCAATAAGAATCTATTTTAATAAATATTATTAAAAATATTAAACGTGAAATACCAGTGTGATTTCAATTTTGGGTACTTCAGTATAAAAAAATACGCTTAATAGGATTTTTTTCCTTTTACTGGTATCACTATTTGATTGACGAATTTTATAAGGTTTTTGCAATTTTAAGGCATTATTTGTTAATATCGAGACTCAATAATACTTATAGATAAAAATTTACGTTGTCCCTTAGCACATAAAATGTTTCTGATCTCTTTTAACACGAGCACACGGCGTAATTTGGCATTTTTAGCTGCTGTCCTTCCACGCTCACCGTGATTTGCCAATGATGGCGGAACGCGCTGCAAATAGTTTTATATAACCTCTGTGATCGACGGTCATAGACTTGTGGCAGAGGGGAATGCCTGTCAATGGCGTCTCCTGTTGGTTGAATGCTCTAAGAGCTAGACAGTTGAAATTTTCACAGATGATGTATTTTTGTTGCCGCTATATCAACAAATACTAAAAACCAGAATTAAATAAATATTTAAAGGGGCTCCCATACAACCAAAGTGATTTATTTAGCTCGTTACTAAGACTCCGCTGTCTGTCTGTCTGTCTGTCTGTCACCAAGCTGTCTCATGCACCGTGATAGCTAGAAAGTTGAAATAAATATTTAAGGGGGCTTCCAATGGAAGCCCCCTTAAATTCGGCGCGAAAAACGTCAACGACCCACCTTCCATACAACAAACGTGATTTTATTTGCCGTTTTTATAGAAAATGGGACGGAACCCTTCGTGCGCGAGTCTGACTCGCACTTTGCCGGTTTTTACAGATAATGGTGCGGAACCCTTCGTGCGCGAGTTCCACTCGCACTTGGTCGGTTTTTTTGGCCTGGATAATTGTATTTTGGATTAGCTACTATTTTTCAGAATTTTCTTTCAAAATCTACTAAACGATACATATTTTCTACTGAAATTACTACTAAATCATCGTCTTTGTCACAAACCTACCAAAAACGTAGAAATCTACTTAAAGTGGTCACACTCATGGCGTCCGCAAGCATCGTCCGAGGACCGTGCACACTTATCAGTCGCGGCTGTAAGCCGCGTCCGTAAGCCGCGTCCGATAATATGTTTCCAGCTTTAGATCAGTACGTCTAGTATAACTGTCAATAAATAGCACAACAATATATTGTTCCGATACTGCTGATGTTAATCATATTGTTTTTGCGTGTCCTCTTTATGACCGGTCATCTTTCACAAATAGCCTTACTTCCTATCACGTTCCTTTCCCTACAAGTATTACTCAATTATTGTTTTCTAACGAACTTATGTTATATAAAATATTAGCTTCATTTATTACTTTAAACAACATTAAAATTTAAACTAAAATTGATTAAAACTCGTAAATACTGTATAATTAGTTTTACCTTTATTATAATTAATGATGTACATATTACCTATTTTTATACACATAATCCTAACCTTTAACCCCTCCTGATCACATTCGTTCCTGAATTCCCTTTCCGTCATTTTCGTTTATTATTTCCTTATAATCCCGTTTCCTCGTTTTAACTCGAATATGGCAACACACAAGTCGTGTTAAGCCAAAAACCGGAAAAATATATATATATATTGTTCCGCGCGTCTATGAACAATGCAATACCTGCAACCACCGCGCAGTCATTGCATTTTAGAGTTCTTTGTTTAAAATCAACCGTATAATGCTCAGAATGTGGATGACGTCATAAAACTCGATGCGTGCGCTGTGTCTGAGGGGTTCCATACAAAGAATGTTTGCGAATTGCGAAGTGTGCGTTCTACGGATACTGCGGTGCGGCGAGGCTGGGCGTGAGGGAGGCCATCAGTAGGTGACTGTACTTGCAGGTATTGCAGTGCTTACTTATAGATGCGTGGTCCCCTCAATAATCATGTATAAAAAAGCGCTAGTGCAGGACTATCGATAGTCCATGGATACCATCAAACATCGTTCTCGTTCATCGTTCATCTTGAAAAAAATATGATGGTATTATTGAAAACTTTTGTTTTTAGCAATTCCATGCAAGGTTTAATTAAAGATAAATAACACTTGAAAAATCATCGACCTCAGGTGGGACTCTGAGTATTCATCACCTCTTCACTCAAGAACACGACTCCAACAAAGTTAAAGAAGATTAAAAATGTTAGTCATAACAAAGGTATCTAATAATGTTGTAGAAATTATGTTAATAACAATTGTTTATCAGATTATTTGCAGATATAGGTACTACGAATATAAAAGCTCAACCCTTTTACTAAATAAACAAAGAATTTTTGTAGTTTATTTATTTACTGAGTTTCGCATTAATTAATTCCAACGCGGTTACCCGAGCGAAGCTATTTGAAGATGAAGAAAAGAAAAAAAAACTATATTGTTTCACTCATTGCTTATCGGAAAAATTTTAGTAGCTTCAAATGTAATTATTTATATTATCATAGTAGCGCACCATCTGTCTCACTGATCAAATAATACTACGTAGAGTCCGCGCTTGCAAACGCTGAATGTCACCATAGAGTAGCATTCGCTACGAATGTCACCGATGTGAACTCGTCGATACAAATGCTATGGCACGATCAGGAACGCCCACGCCATAGCGCACGCGTTGGTTTGGCCGGGACTTAAAGGATAAAACCCGGATTTTTCTTTCTTTATTTATTTTCGGGATATATCTAATGCGCGCTCCAGACTTATAGCGCGAAGCGCGAAGGTCCGCGAACGCGAAGTGTAAAGCCGATCCGCATATTCTTCTCGGCTTCGCGCATTATTCCACGATTTTTGTCCCGCGTCAAAGGAGCCGCGTAGCGCGAAGCCGGCGCGAACATGCATTGACTCCACATTCGCACTCCGCGAAGCTCAGTTTTGACCTTTGAATTAGACGATTTTTATTGAAAGGGCGTGCTTAGAAATGAATAAAAAAATAAGCGTAACGTGGAAGAATTAGACTGAAATATAATTTCTCGAATATTATCAGGCGAAACCTATTTTATGGAACGTCTATATCGATAAAAGTTGTGAACATTGCGCGAATTAGTTGAGAGTATAGTCTTGGTTATGTTCGCGGAAACTTCGCACCGCGAACGTCGCGCGCGATTCGTGGACTAAGGCTGATTTCAGAATCAAGCGTTTGACCGGCGCCGGCCACACGCGTATTTGCGTTTCATAGACACACCATTCAAATGCACCGTTCATGAGACGCGCGCCGTCGGCCAGTGCCAGCGAATAGATTCAACTTGCAATCTTCAACGACGACGTCGCTGTTGCGCTCTTTTCCATAAAAAATAAATAGCTAATCCTCCTCTTAGTGGTTTGTCTCCATGATGACGATTTTCACAACTGTAAATAGCAAAGAAACGCGCGATACTAAGACTCGTTTCGTTCACAGCGGTCCGCCGCCGGTCATGCGCGCGCTGTTGAGACGCCAGCGTTAATCTGAAACCAGCCTAAGTCGCCTTCGCCTTCAAGCGGTCCACCAACTACGTCAGGCAGACTGATGCATAGAATAATGGCTGCTAGAGCTTGATTGAAGCGCTAAAAGTAGAGCACATATTCTAATATGAAAGAATAGCAAGCCCACAGTAGTGGATTTTTATTGATAAAATAAAACTACAGTATTTTATATTTATTTATAATAATTGTATTCTGTCACATAATAAAGTTACACCCAGATTCATACGATTTCAGACAATTCTAGCAGTCTAGAATACATCACAGAATACACGCCTCATTTCAATGTGTACAAAAATGTATTCTTATAATTCAACTAAAACGGATCAGTGTATTGATAACTTTAAAATAAATATTTTGATCAATTAGATCATTGTTTTTTAATTTATATATCCATTTCCATTTTTGTAACTAATTGGTTGAATAACCGACGATTAGAAGGCGTGAACTATGATGCCATACCTTACGATCTTGCTTCTCTATTGTTAATCAAACAAGTTTCCAAAATTTGACTTAAAGTACACCAACTGAATGAAATTATTACATTTAGTGGAACCCTTTCACACACAGCGTATGACGATAATAATAATATTAAACTTTACATTTGTAATGCCTACATCAAGTATGCACCAATGATCATTGCTATAATTTTTATAAATTAACTGTACCTTCATTGAATTCATATTATACCGTTGCATAGTGCTTGTTTTTTTTCTATAAATTCTGAATTTTTAACCCAATTCTCTGAAAAACAGTGAGCAACAGTAGACCTTTATATTTTACAACTTAAATTTAATTATTTTACTATAAAACCACTATGATATGCTAAAAACAAAACCTTTAATTGAAGATAATTTTACCACCACAACATAAATAAACGATATACCAGCTGTTTATTCATTAAAACCATGCGCGTTAAGCGATGCAGTTTTATTTAGTTTTTTTTAGTACTTAGGACATTGCATAAAAATGATGTCGTTAGATTGTGCTTCATAAACAAAATAACAGCCCAATGAACTCTTACAAATAAATAGCAGAACAAAGATTTCATTATCGCCTGAACTTGTTTCGGGAATATTTTTACTGCGTAAGCAAAACTATTTACATAATTCTACCGCATTGCAATATACGTAATAATATTCAACACTACAATAAGTTCACATCAATCATAAAATAGTGTGAATAGATTAAATTAAATGATAGAAATATATATTTCTTTACAATAGCAATTAAATATATCAATCGAGTGACTTGTTACATGAAAGAGTACCTTCCTTATATAATTTTGCATATTATCTAAAAACAAGAAGGAATGAAATCGAAATCATTGTGTATAGGAAAAACCTATAGGATTACGTTTATCCTCGCTGGAGGCGGCCGGGGATAGGACAGCCAAACATTACATATGGCTACTGACTCCTCTGGTGTGGCAACATTCCTGTAGGAACCTGGTTTAAATCCTCCAAAACTATTAGTTCTACAAATAAACCAGAGACAACAATGGAAAGAAAGGCTGTTAGGTAATTAGCTTTCTCTTACATAAGATGTTTTGAGGTAGCTTGGAAGGGGCCGTGCCGGTCACGCAATTAGCATTATTTTTTTTGTTATTTTTGTTTAGATTTTTAAGATTAACGTATCACAATATTTTCACAAAAATCATAATTCATGAACTATAAGACAACATCTCATCGTTGTTCAGAATTGAGTACACTGCAAACACACAACAGTGATAATCCGTGATTAGAAAATAGTTTAGGAAAACACATACAAATGCAGTGATAAACGCTCGAAGGACCACATACAGAACGCTTTTATTCGAATCGAGATAATAACCTCTATATCTGTCACTGTATTTGAAGACACAGAATAAGGTTTTAATCTAGGTTTCGGCCTCCCCCACACTGCCGTCTTTCGAGCGTCGACGTCGTGGCAGTGTCCAATCAGCGTTAAGTAAATGTCGCTGCGCAAGCGTTGCGTCAACACTGAATGGACGCTGCCACGTCGACGCTCGAAAGACGCTAGTGTGGGGGGTCTCTTAGATAAATAATTATGAATGTTCTGCAAGTGCGCCTTAGCGGTTAAACATTAACATCACGGGTAAATCAAAGTTTTTAAAATTCTGAAAGGAAGGAAAGAAAGTCGATTACTTAGAAATCCGTGGTAGTTCGCAGTCGGGCCGGGCGGTGTGGTACGATGCGGTGCGGTGCGGTCGTGAGTAGTAGCCATAGCGTAGGAGGTGCGTTACTGAGCGCGCGAGTGTTAGCTCATGGACAGCTGCCCGAGGGCCAGTAGCCTCTCCACAGCTGCGTTTACGTCGCCGAACGTCGCGATCAGTGCTAAAAGAGACGACACGTTTTATTATTTATTATATTCTGGTTTTTAGTATTTGTTGCGGCAACAGAAATACAACATCTGTGAAAATTTGAACTGTCTTACTATCTACTTACTTCCTTATAATTTCTACAAATGCTATGCTTTGCTATTTTGTATGCTTGTAACCATCTATATAGAAAACTACAGTCATAGAAAAAAAAATCTACGTAATACTACAGTCATGACGGATTGGTGATTCGCGCGGCGACTCACCCTGCAGGTTCGCTTCCCGGTTGAGGAAGCCCATGGCGGCGAGCTGCTCCAGCTGCTGCGAGTAGCGCTGCTCGGGCGGCTGCGACGAGTTCGTCTGGTTGTTCGACATCGCGGACACCATCCGCTGCATGAACTACACCCCGACAAATATAAATAAATATTTAATTTCCTCAATCACACCAATGAAGAATGTTCACTAATTTTGAATATTAGCTCTCCATATTCTCTGTCAAATATAAAAAAAATAAGTGAAATAATTACTCCGATACGTCAACTAGTTTCCAATTTATAGAAGTATAAACGTGTGACGTCATCTCACAACACTCGCTCAGTCCGTTCGCGCTCTCATCAGCACGGTGTCTGGCGACTTGCTACTAAGCGGAGCGTTGTAAATTGACGTCACAGGCGTCACGTGACTGTTTGCGGGACTCGATATTTATAAGCAAAGCTTGTGCTATGGCGATAACGGATTGACATACTTAAATACGTTTATGAACATCCATGACTTAGGTGCAAATGCTCGTGCATTACACTAACATTTGCCCCTCGCGGGACTCGAACTCGCAACCGCCAGGCATTGTAATCCGAAGCGTGAACCACTACACCAGACGGTCGAATATACTTTATTTGTTGTCTAATGCCTCCAAATACGAACTCTAACACATTAAGATACAGTACGCGTTATCGATGTTTAGCGCTGGGGCAAAGAGTAGGAATCGCTTTGCGCGTCTTAGGAGACGATCATTGTATCAGAGACTCGTGCGCGGAACTAAAAACCAATCCCGGCCGGCGGTGCAGGCGGTGCACGTAATCGTAATGATCTTTTGCACAACTTTCGCCCAGCGCTAAACTTACGTGCCGATAGTTGTACAATTCTTTTGCAATACATGAAAAGTGTGGTTAATATTTATAGAAAAATCAAAAGCCAGATACACACATTACGAGGCATGCACCGCGCATGACGGCAAAGATTAAAATTAATTTACAAATTGTAAAATATAGTAACTGGTGCATTTTCACGAAGATCGGCGTTGGCTCTGTTCGATCGAAATAACAAGTCATTAATACTGTTTAACGATTAAGTTTTTCCCCTATTTTTTAAGTTAAGACAGCGCTCGTGCTGTCAACATGTAAAGCACTGCTCGCCATCGCCTCGACTCACCCTGGGATGCGCACCACATGTCTCGCGAAGTGTGTAACTGGTTTAAGTAATACAAACTCAAATATATTTCAAATCATTATTGATGAAGTAATGGAACTATCAATTAATCATTTATAAACAATTTAAATACATGTTATTTGTGATTGACTGACATCACTTGATATAAAGTTTAGTGATACGACTATTAATAAACTTTTAGAATTCTCTTACACGAAGTCTTATGAAACCGAAGTTCGAAACGATTTATAATAATTCGAGTCAGTAACAAAACAGATAACTACAGGGCAAGTAAGGTATGGCTTCTGGTACATTTTAACTAATTAATATATCGCCCGATGACGGACGACGCAATTATAATTTTATTATTCAAACAATTCTGACTTGACAAATAGATTTTTTGACGATTTTCATCTAGTCAAGTCAGTCTTAAAATGAGTTTAATTTATCTAGGTCTACAGTATCTATTTACGTAAAAACTCCACGTTATGATTACAAATAAAGCTCACATAACCAGCCTAAAGGATATATCGTGCCGCGGCCGCCGCGTCTCCAGCGAACGCTCGTCTGCGCGCGCCGCCATCGCACATGGACAAACACTCGTGTCTATACTCTAAATGATTTCGCCAGTTAATGCTTATTTGAAGGATTAACTGATGGGGAAATCATTTTTTAAAAATCATGATAATCTACATTTCTACAACGCATTCAAGAGAATTGTGAGATTTGTGTTCACGAACTAAAATACTAAACATTTGAAAATTTGATTGTTGTGGCTACATGGTCATTTAATTTTTTGGCCATATCTTGGGTCATCGGTCTGGTAACTGACTACACATAAACGAAACAGCGAGGTAAGGAGTGTTGACAGGTAAAGGAGGACTATCTCACAAAAGAGAAGAAGATAGTGTAGACTTTATGCAGTAACTAAATAACAGTTCAAAAATCCTCCGCAACAGAGTCGCAAGAGTGTATGAATGTTTTTTTTTAAATTATTTTATTGCTTTTTTTTATAATCCAAAAATTAGTCAAGTAAGTAAAATAAGTAGAGGTCATGCCAAACGTGATACTGTGCGTGCAGTTTGTGTTAAAAAGATTCAAAGGGTGAAGGGAGAGGGTCCAAAGTATAGATATTTTGGATGAAGTAATATGTGGATGGCACCTTAGTTAGTAGGTAGGTGCTTGGCTCGTCAACTAAACATATTGTACCATTATCTATAAAAACGGCAAAAAAATCACGTTTGTTGTATGGGAGCTCCCTTAAATATTAGCTTTGTAATTTGTTGTTATAGTGGCAACAAAAATACATGATCTGGAAAATAACTGTTTATCACGGTTCATGAGATACAGCCTGGTGGCAGACGGACGGACAGCGGAGTTTTAGTAATATGGTCCCGTACCTTGATTTCGTATCTTCTATCTGTAAAAGCAATGCGATAGCGAACATTGAGCAATACTGGCTTAAGAATCGCAAATCGACAGCAAAAAACAAAAACACGGACAGTGCTGCCTAAAGCTTTTAGCACTTAGCATCAATCGGGGCGATTATGCGATTATTGCTGATTGCTAATTTTTAGGGAATAAGGGTCCCGTTTTATCCTTTGGGTACGGAAGCTTAAAATTAGGTCGAGTCGAGTCATTAAATCCAAAAAACCCTAGTAGAACATATCCAAACCTGTGTGAAAAGTTCCCTGTTTTGGTGCTCGCGCGGGTTGGCGGCGGATATAGTGTAATGTGACAATGTGCAATAAATTATTTGAATGTTGAACCCTAAAAATGGTCGTTATTATCATCGTCATTTCAGCCACAGGAAGTCTACTGCTGAACATAGGCCTCCCCCAGTGATTTCCAGATCGGCCAGTTGGAAGCGGTCTGCATCCAGCGGCTTCCTGCAACCTTTACCAGGTCGTCTGCCCACCTTGCGGGTGGACGTCCCACGCTGCGCTCGCCGGTACGTGGCCTTCATTCCAGAACCTTTCTGCCCCATCGGCCGTCAGTTCTACGCAGTAGCGGGCATTGGTTTTATTTCGAGGTAGGCAGTAAGTACTTACAAATGTGTAGTAATCATGAAAATCAGTGGTTTTCATTATTAATACACATTTCTAAGTACCTACCTCATTTCATTTATCAGGTAGGCAGGCACTGCCTAATTGCCTATATGCACCGCACGCCCCTGGTTCTACGCGCTATGTGCACCCGCCCAAATGCAAATGTTCGGAGGAAACATTTTATAAGACCCTGGTAGAACATATCCAAACCTGCGTGAAGAGCTCCGTGTTCTGGTGCTGGCGCGGGTTCCCGGCGGGCGCGGCGGGCGCGGCGGGCGGCGCGGCGGGCGCGGCGGCGGCGCCCAGGCCCAGGTTGGAGACCAGCGAGGGCGCCGCCGTGCGCAGCTGCTCCATGCCCTGCTGGATCTGCAGCAGCGCGTTCAGGGCCTGCGGGGAGCGAATGGGCTAGTTGACACCACCGATCATTTGACGTACTTTTTATGTGCTGTCAAAACGCACCTCTGCCTTATTATTTGTATGTCGATAGCCATCTATATATTTGACGACCTCCGTAGCCGAGAGGCGAGCATGCCGGACTGTAAATGGCGCCGCCATCTCTGAGGTTCCGGGTTCGATCCCCGGTCCGGTCAATGTAGAAAACGAACTTTTCTACATTGGCTCGGGTCTGGGTGTTGTGGTACCGTCGTTGTTTCTGATTTCTATAACACAAGTGCTTTAGCTACTTACCTTAGGATCAGAGCAATGTATGTGATGTTGTCCAATATTTATTTATTTATTTATAGCTATGACGTCATTGTTTACCGACCTCAACTGCCTAACTTTTTTTTTTTTTTTTTTTTTTATTTTATTTATTTAGGACAACCAACAAAACATTCACTTAGTACATCAATTTCACTTATACGAATATCCGTATATAGGTATATAGGTTTCATTCTAAAGTGAAGTTTTAATTATAGGCTGCCACGGCAAGCAATACAATCATGTTAACTGTGTATTATTAGCCTAAAATAATGTTCCACACCAAATCACAGGCATCTGCATCAGCCCTGCGATAATTGGCACTTATCTTGGGTTCGAAAATAATTTCACTGATGCAGAGCCATAAGACAAGATACAAGTATAATGATATTAAGCTTCTTTTTTAAATATGATATCTTATCATATTACATAGAATTTCTGTTTCACAAAGTTATAGATTTAACAAAGGCTCTCAGTTTACTAAATATGTCAATGCTAGTGCCTTTAGAGACCTTATTGTATACATTTTGCATGCGGTTCACAGAGGAAAAGTGACCCAGATTACTTTTGAACGGTTTTGTAGCAAACAAGACATATCTGGAAAAGCGAGGTAGTTTACGTGGTATATTAAATTTGATTTTGGATACCAACAGTGGACAGTCTATCTGATTGTTGATCAACTTATGCAGAAATTTTAAATCGGTGACCTCTCTACGACTTTCTAAACTCTGGAGCTTAAAATGTGCTAAGCGTTGCTTATACGATGGTAGTTCCTTAGCCTTAAGATGTTGAAAAGCTAAATGCCAAAGAAATCTCTTGTTTACTGATTCAATTCTTTTTTTGTGTACATCATATTTTGGTGTCCAAGCTGTGCTACAATATTCGAGTACTGACCTAACAAGACAGTTAAAGACACATATTTTACTGTGGGCCGACTTAAACTCTTTACAATTACGTAGTACAAATCCTAGCAATTTAAAGCTTCTATTAACAATATTATCAATGTGAGTCCTGAACATCAGTTTATTATCAACGATGACACCTAAATCTCGAATTGTATCAACCTCCTCCAAAATATGATTACATAATTTATAGGAAGAGAAGTGGGGGATTTTTTTTCTGGAAAAGTGCATGAAATAGCATTTGTTAGAGTTCAGTTTTAGAAGATTATCCTCACACCATATGGCAAATCGATCGAGGTCTTCTTGTAATAATACAACATCGATATCATCAACAATGTGTTTTACAATCTTTAAGTCATCAGCGTATAAGTAACATTGAGAGTAATGAAAACAGGATGTCACGTCATTGATAAATAGGTTAAAAAATAGTGGTCCCAAGTGCGAACCCTGTGGAACCCCTGATGACGTCACATACACATTAGATTCATAGCCATTAACAACTACTTTCGATCTTCTGTCCAAGAGATAGGAGTGACACCATTGTAGTATGTGGCCAGTTATTCCATACTTTGTCAATTTTTCGGTCAAGATATTTATATTAACTAGATCGAAAGCCTTGCTAAAATCGGTGTATATAACGTCAGCAGAAGCCCGAGAGTCTACTGCGTCTACAACATCTGATATGAAACTAACTAAATTGGTCGTTGTAGATCGAGACTTAACAAACCCGTGCTGTTGCGGAATAATTAAGTGCCTGACGTGCCAATATATTATTGGGCATATCAGGGATTCAAATACTTTTCCAAATACTGAAAGAATGGATATAGGTCTAAAGTTTTCAATATTTGATTTATCCCCAGACTTATGAACGGGTACGATACGAGCCTCTTTCCAACGAGTAGGAAATACTCCAAGTAATAATGATTTATTAAATATTAAGGAAAGAGGCCAGGCCAGTACATCAGCACATTTTACCGCGAAATATGGCGATATACAATCGGAACCGGCACCTTTTTTGTCATCTAATCGTTTAAGAGCATGCTTAATCTCATCAGTAGTAAAAACAATTTTGTCAATAAAGTTAGATGTAATGGCTTTACCGATTGTCATTTTAGTAGAATTAATGTTTGCTTTATTTGTTTGATATACAGAGGAAAAACATTGAGCAAAGAGTTCGCATATCTCGGGGCCACTAGTAGTAGATCTATTTTTGTAGTACATTCTAGAGGGATAACTGTTGCTGTTTCTATTTTCTCCTATTAGCGAATTTCTCGCTTTAAAAATTTATAATGTAAGCGAGGCAAACTAACTATGCTTGTGGAAACCCCGCGCTTTATTAAGTTATATTTGTTTTTCAAACAAAAATCCTATCAATGTCAATTGAAATAAAGTTAACTATTAATTACTAATATATATTTTATATCAATTTAAAAAATAAAAACAACCTGACCTGTTTCATTTATTTTACCTTGATTTTTAAATTCAGTAGATGTATCGGTATCGCCGATATTTCTAGTCTATCGGTATCGTATCGGCAAAAAGGCGAGGCTATTTATTTTACCATTATAATATTGGTCTCTTGTGCAATCAAGTCAAGATGAAAACTTCATATCGTAGAGCAGAAACGTTAAAGATACCTGTGGGTTGGACATCATCTGCTGCATCTCCGGGTTCTGCAGCTGGGCGAGCATCTGCGGCATCATAGTGCGGATCTGTTCCTGGAGCTGGGGGTTGTTGGCAAACATCGGGTTCTGTGGACAATTATATAATATAATGCTTCTTCTCGGCGCTAGACCAAAATTGTCCCGAAGCAGTGGTAGAGGAAAACAAAGATGAGTGACGTGACACGAAGACTGGACCGTGTTAAGGCGCTTAGTGTAAGCCTATTTACAGAAATAAATTCATTTATAAATAGGTCTGACTGATTTTACCCAAAAGGGATCCATATAAACCTACGAGTAAATTAAACATATATTTATATTTTATAGCAATATTGTTACAGGTCTGATTTCGGTTAAGGCTAGATATTTCTTTTACTAAATATATTATGTAAAGAAACAAGTCAAATTTTAAACCGTCAAACAAATTGGCCAAGTTTAAACCATGATATTTTAACATCATAGACCAAATCTGGAGCCATTATCGAGTATAAAAATTCGTTCGCGAATCGAAGTTATAATGCTTCAAAAATGCACCTGATGGATGTAATAAATATGTGTTCTAACCGTAGCTTATGCTATAACATGTTCGATCAATGTTATCAACAGTAATAAAGGTCAGAGTCAGAGTATTGTCATGTATAAGTAACTACCGGAAGAGCTAAAACACGTTGGATCGATTTTTAGAGATAGACTGATTAGCTGGCTTTTGTACAAAATATGTTTTATAGTCCTAAGGAATATTTTAATTGGCGACATAAATTAAATCTGATCTAATATTGTTATTTATTTTATAAAATGTAATTTAATGTAAGTATGTAATTGGATTTTTTTTTGCACATCTGTGAGTAGACTGAACACATGTAACATGAAAAATTTTGTTACCTTTTTAACTGTGTTTTTGGCAAATAAACGTTTGAGGTCGTTTCACCTCTCGCACGTCGGTTTTGTACCTGGTTGATAAGCTGCGAGGCCATCTCGGGATCAGCAGAGAGCGCCTGCAGCATATTGTTGGTGTATGGCGCGGACAGCATGGACTGTACCAGGCGCGGGTTCTCGGCCATCTGCTGCAGCAGCGACTGCATGCCCGGCGTGTTCATGAGCCCCGGGCCCCCCGCGCCCCCCGGCGCCCCGGGGGCCCCCGTGCCGCCCGTGCCCCCCGTGCCACCACCGCCGCCGCCGCGCTGCCACGGGTTGGGGAGTGGCTGCCTGTTCTCAGCACCCTGTTGTGGGTTTGTGCCATCTAGAAAGAATTGCATAACTTATGTACTCATAGAACACAGGCTTGCAATGACAGATGGATTGCTAACAGAAGTGATGGATTAAAAATTTAACAAACTTAGTTGCAGGTATTTTACCCAGAAATTATACTGATTGCATTCAACCATGCTTGCTGCTGGGAAATATTTTGTCAGTCAAGAGAGGCTTTGGTGGAGGCTTGCTGCCACGGACTCATCGCACACGTCGCTAGCGATGGGAATGCGATAATTTTGATCGCCAGATGTAAAGTAAGTGAAGCGTTACTAGTAAGCAAGCATACTGTTTTAGAGACCAATATTCAGAGATTACGATGTGTTATGTGTAATTGGATTTTTATTTATATAAAGGTGTTGTCTGATTCATTGATATGTTGTATGTTTGAACTTTGGCCTTTAACATAAAAAATATTATTTGTGGTTATTTTGGTAAATCATTTTTTTCATATCAAACAATTATTTTATAAACTCTTATCAAATGTGAAAATGTTACAATATGTAGATTTCACATCTACATATTTTTACACTAAGATATACTAAGCCTGCATGCGGTACTGAAATTGAACATAGTTCTTTATTTAGTTGTTGAAAGGACAGTATTTTTCCAATTTATACTTTGTTTTTAGTTTTTAAAATATTCAAGCTTCATGTATTCCTACTAATTACGAAGAACTAAGAAGTCACTAGAATCAATCCCTAAGCACTTTGTACAACAATACAACTTAGTTTCTAGAAGGTATAACAATACTGGCAATATTTGTATAATTTAGATACTTACCAGAATTATCAACAAGTCCTGAGAATGGATTCCCAGCCATATTGCTAGCAACATTCAACATAGGCTCTTGAATGTCTCTGTACATTCTTTGTAAGGCATTATATCCACCTGAAAATATACAAATATTAAATACTTTATCCATAACATCTAAATATACATAACAAATATAGAAATAGGGTTTTTTTACCTGGTATGCTCTCAAGATTAGACAGTGCCCGGTCGTGAGAACGCATCAGCTCTTGTAACATGGCAGGGTTACGGGCTAATTCCATGGTCTGTCGCAGTAGTTCTGGGTTGTTGAGCATGTGACTAATTTCTGGGTTTCTCTGTTGAAAAATTTTTGTTTCCATTTTTATTTCCTTCAACTCATAGTTGTCCCTGGCCTTTGGCTATGGCTTTTTGTATGCTTTTATGCATGACATCAAAATTAGATGAACACAGCAAAAAAAATAGTAAGAACTAACACAATTTAAATTATTTATGTGAGTTAAACGCCAAGAGGATCTATGAGATCGCGAAAAATAGCATTTCCATATTGTCTTGTTTCCATGGGATGAGTGTTCATACAATTATTATTACTTATAACCATTTACACCTTATCTCACTCCAGAACTTAAAATCCACAGAAAATGCCTAAACACATTTAAACACAAGTAAGTTATTAATAGAAATTTTTGATAAAATAAAATGTTGTACAAGAGACCTTTGTTTTAACTCTTCTGAACTGTGAAATGAGACAGTAAAAATTATATACAGTGTCTAAAGTGCTTGCTTAGGACATGTATTGCATACTATAATGCTATATTGTAAACTACTTATTGCACATTCATGTTTTATGAATGTGCAGTAAGAAGAACATTATCTGCTAAATTAATGATAATGAACTATAATTCTTATAAATATGATGTTGTAGTTGTAAGAAATGATATGAAAATTTATGAAATATAATAGTATTACACTTTTTGTAGTTAATTTAAGTTAACAAACTTATGTTGTCTTTATTCACTTTTTTGGCTGAAAATTGGCTGCCAGGCAGACAAAAGTTAAAGAATGTTGTGTCTAAAATTGCTAGTATACTTACAGCCATCAGATCCTGCATCTGTGGATTGGATGTGATAAGTGTGCGCATGTTCTCCGGGTCGTTCATCATTTGCTGCACAAGCGGGTTGTCCAGCACTTGCCTCAGCATGTCCGGATTGGAAAGGAGCTCTTGTTGCATACGAGCCTATAAATATATTGTTTTAACACAATCTTCTTCATGAATAGGTTCTATACATTTTTGTTTTTTTTTAAATGTAACAAGATTATAACAAGTGCTTAATTGGTATAATAGTTGAGTAATATCAGGATCATTTACACACTTACTTATCACAAACCAAAAAATATATTTTTAGCTAAACATGTCTACATATTTTAATCGTTTTATGATTTAGTGTTAGAAAACGTTTAGTACAAAGATGACTAAAATCTTAGTAATTATGTATTACCTATTTAACATAATAAATTTCATGACAGCTCTTTATTCACTCTTCGTCAGCTGTGTTAAAGATAATGTTAACTGTAGATAGACAAATATTACAATATGTACCTATTAGCAGTTAGTAGGTGATAGTGATAAGGCTATTTTGACTTACCTGTAAGTCCATGAAAGTACTTTGGCCTAAACCGAGGCTTTCCAACCCAGCAAGACCACCGAGTGAATTTAAACCAAATGGTGTAGCACCAATATCAGCTAAAAAGAAATTACAAACATTTGGACATGAACAAGTGTACTACTTAAAATATGTTTTTAACATTTCACACACATCCCCAATTTGGTCCATAAATAATTTGTATTACCTACATTGAGATGTAAATATTACATCATTTTAAGTCTATTTAAATAATCCCCTCACTGTGTCTTTTTATTTAAACATATCAATCATTCAAATTCAAATCAATTTGCTTTGCTACACTATTACATGACAAATAAATGCATGACTCTAAAACAACTCTAAGAGGCTAAGAAGTACAAAATCAAGACTACCTACTAATTGCCTATAGAAATTTAGTGTGTCAGACTGTAGTGCAGTACCTAAACATAATAGCAATCATATTTTGTACCTGGTGGTCTCCGAGCCGCCCCCTCAGGCTCAGGCCTGGGGGGCGTTTTGATCACCAAGTGAACAGTCAGCCCATCCTTGATGTTATGCTGCTTTAGAGTGTCGGCATCGTTCATAATCTTCCCGGCGAAGATAAGACATAACTGCTCTGGTTCTGCACCGAACTTTGGCGACAAGACCTCCTTCAGCTACAATCAACAAAATAAACTCTAATTAGTCCGGCGAATCAGTAAATCAAGTGTCGTCGGTGATTGCGTATGCATTATCTATGAAATTACGCCATGAGCAAGGTTTGTGGCGGTGCCTAACTTACTTTTTTGATATCAGCATCTTCTTCGATCTCCACTTGCTGTTTCTCTTTTGGAGTCTTAACTGTGATAGTAATTTTTTTGGGATCTTCTTGGCCCTCTGCCATTTTGGCAATTCTAGAATGACTCTGTACTTTGGCGGAAAAGCAAAAATATGTACAAGCACTTCACATAGAATTTGACGGACGACTTGCGTTGACGACTGACTGACTGACGGACGGCACAGATTAGTCAGAAAACAAAGTTGCCAACGTAAGAAAAGAAAGAATAAAGCCTTGTCTCCTGCCTGAATAGGTATAGTTGCCAAGCGTGCGTGTTATACGTGAGTCAGTAACCAAAACAAAGGGCTTTGATAATGTTTATTATTATTACCACCCACTTAAATATTAGGCTCGGTCTATACCCAGCCGGAAACCGGACCGGGTCAACGCGGATTCAATCCATCGCTTAAGCAATAAGGTCGTTTTTTGAACGGATTCTTGCGGATGCTGACGAATTCCGGCAGCGTATAGACCGAGCCTTAGCCGCCTATTGGCAAAACACATCGAAATGACTCCGAACTTTGGTCCTACGGAGAGTTGGTGATTATCGTAAGCAGAGTTGACATTAATTTTCCTATTTTTTTTTTACCTGGTATATATCGTGCCAATATTCAGAAAACAACTAATTTCCGGACTAAGTTCAGGAAAAGGCGGAAACAGCTAGTAAAAGCGGAAATACAAATTACGTTTTATTTACGTCGGTTATTTTGACTTGACGCCTGGCTGACATGAAACAAAAACAAAAAACAGTTTTCAATAATGTCTCTCGCAAAATTTTAATGATTTTTAACCCAAAAGAGTTTGGTAAGAGTCAATCTATTTTATTAATCAATCATTTGAAGAAATACTCTTATAATAAAATAATATTGTCTGTTTTTTAGTGTATTTTTGGTTTGTGTTTTAGGCTTCCCTCGTTAGGTATCTTTTTATAAGTTCTGAATGTTTTTGCATGCTGGAGGATGACTGCATAACACGAACTTAAACGTTTTCGAATCAACTCTACTAAAACACACAGCAAATGGAGGTATGGTACCTGTACATGTTTGATAAATAGTTAGTCCTATGAAGGTTTAGGAACAACGTCTATTTTCGAAGTGACTACATTACCATTACAGGTGGAGTTGCAAGACACTTTCATGGGTGATGAAGATCAACCTCCCTCACAAAGTACTAAAAAAAACAACTCTGTTCCAAATAAAAGAAAAAACGAGAAAGTGCAAGGTGAAGTTAATCTTTAAAATTGTTTATAAACTAAGACAGAAAAAGAAATAATAATCTATATTTCCAGTCATTATTTTATTCAAACCATTATTACTTTTTAACTTGATGGCAGTTTCTTGTAAGTTTGTTTAATAATTTGTTGATGTCGGTCTCCTAGCCTACCTATTTGCATGCTCGTAGTCCGTAGATTTCATAGAAAGTCAGGCGTTGTACAGCTGTGTATTTCACGCGAACAAGTCGCAACAAACGTGTCGTTAACATTTTTCATACACAAACTATTATCTCAATTGCTCCTAAAACACACTATAGCTTTAACCATTTTATAATTTTTCCTCAATAATTATAACTTATTGAATCTGGAATCACAATAAGATTAAGTTACTACCTTAGTACCATTTACAGAAACTTAATGAATACACGTTTGCCAACAATGTAATTTCGGCGACTGGTTTAGTCAAAAATATTTGGTGGTTGTTTTCACTAAAACAGATGAGAAAACCACAGAGCAGCAAGCAAGGGAAGAAAAAGAGCAGGCAGAGAATATAGCCACTATGCTGATGAAAAACTACGATTCGAAGCTGTACGGCGAGGACGACACCTCGCAGCCCACCTCGCGCACTGCTCCAATCATTCCGATCGAGGCAACTCGCAAGAAAAAGAAGAGAAAAAGGTACCGTTCCTTTATTCTGCACCCGATTTGAGGTGATCCCTGTTGACAGCCTCCCAATTAAAGAAACGCTTAGTTCTTTTTCATTCGGCGATATTTTTTTTAATAGTATGTCTTTTTAAATAATTTTTAACCCACCTTTTACTACTAGATCTCAAATATCAATATGCCTTACGAATTGCCGTTACGAATCCATCCGGAAAGTGGCCAGTGCTTTCGGCATGCGCGAGGTTTCCGAAGAAGATGCGTGGAACTTCTACTGGACGGACATGAGCGTTTCTGTCGAGCGGGCGAAGGAAATGAAGAGGTTTCAACGCATCAACCACTTCCCTGGCATGCTGGAGATTTGCAGGTAGAGTGATATTCGCTACTCTTTTTTGTAACGGCTAATAACTTTATGACAGCTGGGCAGAAGTTAGGGCGGGATTCCGTACTTAAGAGTTCCTTCCGAAGTCACGTCTCACGAATATAAATATTCATTCCTGATAAAATACTTTGCTCAATTTGTTTCACATCATGCGTGAGTTACTGAAGTGATGAAATCATCTCTTCGAATCGGCCATATGACTCAGTAAATGCTCTCAGTCATTCAATACTTGTTCAACGAACTTAGAAACTTACAAACGATTCACTTGTAAGTTTCTAAGTTCGTCGTTTATTTCTCATAACTTTTTAAATCTAAGCATTGTTATAGGTAGTACTGCTAGGTACGGACATACTTTACCGTACAGGGTATTTTTAGCTTGAAACAAAGTGATACTGCACAAGGAGTTAATTAAAGTTTTAAAGAGACCCTGACAAATAAATTACTGCATCGCGTGCCGGCGTGCAGCGGCCGCCGCATAGCAGACTGTCGCTACGCCCATTTATCACTAATAACTTGTGTGCCCACAGGAAGGATCTGTTGGCAAGGAACTTGAATAGAATGCAAAAAATATACCCCAAAGAATATAACTTTTTCCCGAAAACTTGGTGCTTGCCTGCGGAGTAAGTTTGAGTTTTTAAAGTTTGAGTAGATTAATGTAGCTAGAACGCATAGTCTTCTTTCGGGGGTTACAATGCTTTGCCGTAAATCGGAACTTTGTTCTGTTAAATTTTCGACAAAATTACACATTAACCTTTCAGTTTCGGAGAAGCTCTCAACTACAGCAAATCTCGAAAGAACAAAACTTTCATCATAAAACCAGAATGCGGGAGTCAGGGCCGCGGCATCTACCTCACCAAATCACTTAAGGATATCAAACCTACTGATAAACTTATTTGCCAGGTAACCTTGGTACATTAAGCCTTTTTAATTCAAATTCCAAAGTAGTTTTAACACTGGCTAAAGTAAGTAGACACATCATCAACTTTTAATTCTTCGATGATTGGAACAAAACCTTTGCAGGTGTATCTTTCAAAGCCCTTCCTAGTGGATGGATACAAGTTCGACATCAGAGTGTACACGCTCATCACGTCATGCGACCCTCTCAGGATATTCGTTTATAACGAAGGCTTAGTAAGGTATGTAACAACTTTTTAAAGTCAAACTAATTTAGAGTATACTGCTGCAACTGTAGCTAGATTTATTTCTAAAAATAGCATGACCTTGTTTGTAAGTTAACTACTACTACGAAACAACGAAAAAGTCTATTAATTTCGTGGCCATTAATATTCTGCTGCTTTTGTTTTTGTGCACAACTTTAAGCAATATGTATAGCACACATTAAGCAGTCGGGGAGAGACGATGCTCACGCATGTGCCTGATCATGACCTAGGGTCGAACATGCGATGTTTCGTAGGTAATTACTTAACTCTTAAAAATCGATCAAAAGTGAACGTTAATTTCTACTAAGAATCGATTATTGCAAAGCGGCCTTTAAAAATCGCACAGAATTTATCTTTCTTGGTAAGTAAGTAAGAAATTAAAATGTTGAATAAAATGGACTTTTATAGTAATAATACCGATATGTGTTAGTTGGAAGAAATGACAAAACGTTGTGTTGTTTCTATCGAGTTAGAAATTTCTATAATAGACTGTAGGGTTTTCTATAACCTACAATACTAAGTTGATAAAGTTACTTTTACAGATTCGCGACTAGCCGGTACGCCGATCCGAACGTCAATAACACTACGAACGTGTTCATGCACCTCACCAACTACGCGCTGAACAAGCACAGTCGCACTTACGTGTACGACTCTGAGGCGGGCAGCAAACGGTAATAAGACTAAATTTAAGATAAATAACACTTGAAAAAAAATCATCGACCTTAGATGGGACTCGAACCCACGTCCCATCGCATGATTTTTTTCAAGTGTTATTTATCTTTAATTAAACCTTGCATGGAATTGCTAAAAACAAAAATTTACAAGCCTAAATTTTCATTTAAACCTACCTTATTCTGTTTTCTATAATCCTTTGTGACAATATACTGCTATATCGGGTGTAAAAAAAAAGCTTAACGAAGCCGAATACCACATATTCCACGTATTATTACGATCATTTTTTTCTTTTACACTATTTAATTTGGACTTTCCTAAGTGAACTGTTTGTTTTTTGCTCTTACATGATTGCAAGTTCAAAGGCTTTTGACACTAGCTTACCATGATTATGTACCGACATTTTTGCAGGAATTGCAGGTGAAAAATTCAGATTTGACCTATGATATTAAAATTAACGGCTTAATTGTTGTTTAAAGATTTATGCACTGAGTTAAAAGATGCCTTATTTCTTTGCAACTAAAGGAAGGTTGCCTAGGCTAACATGAAGTAACACTGGCATGTGACTTTCCGCATGTCAGCAAGATATCGACGCTGAACAAGATCCTGGTGTCGCAAGGCATCGACCTGGACCGGCTGTGGCACTCCATCGACCAGGTCATCGTTAAGACGATCATCTCCGCCTGGCCGATACTCAAGCACAGCTACCACGCCTGCTTCCCTTCGCATGATATGGTATAGATGAGTACATACATTTTAAATGCTTGGAATTAATGTTAGCTTTTTGTAACAGGCGTACAGCTTCTGATGGTTCATTGCCAAACTTGCAAAACTAATGTGACGGCATATTATTGCTTGCTGAGCGAGGTCGCATGAAATTGTGTGTAACAAAATTTCTATTGTACGTCATTTTGTTGAGCTATAAAGAATTTAATAATACCGTGTGGTGTTGTGGGATGCAAAAGCGGGCAGTTCGCTGTTTGTCTATTTTGTCGGCAGCAATAACAAATGCAAAAATCTCTTCGGTGAACGTGATTTTTCAGAAAGCAACAAAATTGTTTTGTACCTTAATGGGTATAAGGTAAAATCATTAGTATATTCAAATTCATACAGTGCATAAATATTGAACATAATTATGTCCATAAGTTAGAACAATAATGTCCTTTACAGGTACATGCGTGTTTCGAAATACTTGGCTTCGATATACTTCTGGATCACAAGTTACATCCATTCATATTAGAAGTAAGTATTCAATTACTGTATTTTTGTTTCTTAAAATTTACAAACTTCTCAAGGCTCTACGTGAACTAAGGTCTCTTGACCAAAAAAGGTTGAATTTTTAGCGAACTGCGAAACTATTTTTACCAGACTCTCGACTCGCGCGTTTTTCGCAGCGGATCAGGCATGTGAGCATTGTCAGCGCTTTGCGTTTACATTCTTCATCCATCTTGACCCAACTGACAAGGCCTAAGTGCGTCTGTGTTACAGTACGCGGCATCGATATTGAGCACTGGGGAAAAAAGTGGGGTTCGCTTTGCGCATCTTACGAAACGATCGTCGTATCATAGGCGCGTGTGCGCAGAGCCAACAACAATCACGGCCGGCGGTGCAGGCGACGCCAGCCAATCACGAAATCAAGTCTTCTGCGCAACTTTCGCCCAGCGCTCAACTTTCGTGCCGCTAGTTGTACCAGAAAAACCAGACTCTCGACTCCCGCGTTTTTCGCGGCAAATACTCCATTTGCGTTTACATACTTCATGCATCTTGGCCCAACTAACAAGGCCGAAGTACGTCTGTGTTACTCTGTATTGCAGGTAAATCACTCGCCAAGCTTCCACACGGACACGCAGCTGGACCGCGAGGTGAAGGAGAGCCTGCTGACGGACACGTTCACGATGCTCAACATCTGGCAGTGCGACAAGAAGCGCGTGCTCGAGGAGGACCGCAAGCGGATACGCGACAGGCTCCTGCAGACCAATAAGTCCGTACCCTGATTCCGTATCTTGCAAAAAACTAAGCAATCTACTGTCAGTGCTGCCCATACAGTTTGATACTGACTATCAATTGGGCGATAACTGCGCGATTATTGCTGATTGAATAAGGATACCGTACCCTGATTCAGTATCTTGCAAAAGCAATGCGATAGCGATAATTAAGAAATCTGCGCGATTATTGCTTATTGCTAGTTTTTAGGGAATAAGACCGCCGTTTAGCTGTTAGTGAGGTGTACTCTTCTCATTTTAGGACTCTGGAGGGCTACTACGAAAATGTTTCGTTCGTTCGGACGTATAATCCTATCAAATTAAAATATCCATTCGCTTGTATAAATCCTTTGTCAAAATATGATCCAACTTAAACTAGCCGTTATAAATATATAATAACACACCAAAACCGTATACATTCTGAATTTACGCAACACGGACAATGACATCATAGCAATGTATGCGTTGTTCTCAGGTTTGCTGAATACATGCCAGCAGAAGAAAGGGAACCAGAAAAAAGCCCATGGCAAACGCAAATACAGTGGGAGGAGACGCATCTGGGCAACTTTAGGTTTGAAATTATAATAGAAAATTACGTATCAACATTTTTGATAGAGGTTATCTTAAATGGAAGCAGTTTCACATCTCAACTCGAAGAACAGCAGTTTTTTTGACGTAATTGTTGTCAGTGGCGTAGCTATAGAGAGAAGCCGTGTCGTCACGCAACGTTACGTATTACTATATTATTTTTTAAGGAACAAAATGTTTCGCAGGCGCGTATACCCGGTGGGTGAGCAGTACGCGTCGCTGTTCCAGCAGCCGTCCGGTTCGCTGTACACCGGAACGGCATCTTCGCGAGCCCGCGGCGACTGCACGAGGTTGCAACGCGAGGAATTCCAGGTTTCTAATAAAATTAAATATAACACTGAGAAGCGAACGAACCGTGCAGGTGTTTCTTAGCGCCTAATGTTTAGAGACTTTCACATGCCATGCTAGCACTCATCATCACCAGACTATATCAATCCACTGCTGGACACAGGCCTCTCCAAAAGGAGGATTTTGCCATAATCGCCACGCTTAGCAGGCGGGTTGGCGATCGCAGTTTGGCCAATGGTGGAGAGGAGACGCTGCTGCCTGTCTTCTTGTGGCGGTTCTCCTGTAGTCGCCTCTTACGATACCCATAGGAAGAGAAGGGGTGGTGCTATTCTTTTAACGTGCCGGCACCACACGACACCTAGCACTTACAACAAGCAAATGAAGCAACTATAGCAAGTGTATAGGCACAGATGGGAGGTAGGAGGTATTATTATTTAGTCTTTGGAATTTCTGCTTTAATAGTAAACTTAGGTAAAACTTAGTAGTAGTAATAGACTTAGGTGGCCCAAAACATCCTTGAACTCTTAAATAAAAAAAATGCCATGTGAAGTGAATTAATAAATACTTATTACATGCCTGCTCTTTAGATAGAAGATACTCTTTATTGCACACCAAACAAACAAGTTACAATAGATATTTACAGAAAGATGTACAATTTATATTATTTATATAGCTAACGAAAGCCAAAGCGGAAGCCCTTAAGAAGCCGTCCCAGCCGAAAGGCAGCCTGAAGGAAGGCGAGAAGAAGGGCGAGGAGACCACCCCGCCCACCGTCACCAACTCGACCGCCGCCGCTACCGTCGTCGCTGACAAGACCAAACCAAAGCCACGCCCAGACAAGGAGAAAGAGAAACGGAAGGAGAAAGACGACAAGGACAAAAAACTCACCGCTAAATCATCCCTCGTGCAGCAACCGGTACAAAGAATAGAAATATGTACCATAGACAACACAATAACTGTCTTGCTTCTCGATTCAAACCATACGAAAGCAAATCGCAAACCGATAAAGCTCGTGATTTATCATTGGTGTCACGTGATTTCCCGTCGTCAATGGGTTCTGAATCAACAACATTCTCGTATACTTCGAGACAGTGTCCTTGAAATTAACGAGTTACTAAGTGCGAATAAATTTTGGCAATTCTTTCCCGGCACACCAAGCCCCGACTTATTTAGAATAGAATATTGTTTTCTGAACTTACCCGGACTGGGAATCGAACCTGAGGCCTTCAAGTTCAAGCTTCACGCCAATCGGGCTAAATCTTTCGGGGTCTAAGGTTGTTAATATCTAACTGTTTGCTACTTTGGTACATGCTTAGCTGAATATCATGCGAGCATACTAACAATACAACATTTAATTCGCTTGGCTAAGTACAGCAATGTTTTACTGTGATTTTTAAGGTCACAGAAGCAAAGCCAACATACGTCCTTTGTTCGTATGAGCCTGATCCCATAGTAGAGAAGGAGGAGCGCGAGAGGGTCAATCTTCTAGCTCAGAGGGACTTCCTTATCCGGAGTTACGGCATGTTAGAACAGGTCAGTTGTAATGTAATATTTAAGATGAAGATGAAATATGGGTATTTCTTACCAATTTGTAACCATTGTTTTACAGATTTATCTAGTCATGAAAAAAATGGGTACACTGAGGCCAGAAGATGAAAGGAAATATGGCGTGTATGGGAGGCTCTCCGTCGTATCCAGCACGCCCAAGGTAAAGTTGTTGTGACACCTTCAAATGTTCTCAGGCCACTTCATGGAATATTTCTATAGTATGCTACCTGATGGCTAACACAATGTTTTATAATAAATGCACATTGCACGCACTTTACCTGTGAATTGGCACTTAGAACATTACGATAAAAACTGTTGTATCCACCGTATATGAAATATTGTGTTTGCCTACAGAAAGTGTGATCGTAAACGCTGCATGAAAAGTAAAATATAGAAACGAAAAAAAATTAGATATAAGAAATTACAGAAGAAACAAAATTAATTTTGTGTACAGACCGCCATAAAGAAGATCAAAAAATCTGTTAAGCACAAACCAAAGAACTATGGAGATCATTTGGATATTGGTGAGTTCTTCAAGAGTCTTTGCGAAGTAGAAGCATTCTGCAGAACGGCACGACCGCTCGGGTCGCCAGGGAATGGTACTGTCAGAGTATGACAAATTGCTTCCTGGTGGATGTAGCAAAATATGTTTACTGCTAGTTAACATTCTCCTTATTGCAATGTTTGTGAATATAAATATACATAAAAACTTACCCGGTTGTTCTGTTCTTGGTACAGTTGGCATCTACTTGTGATAACATGGTAAGGTTTTTCTTTCAGGTTTCGAAAATAAATCATATTTAAAAAAACGGTAAAGAGTGCATCAGATTTGCGCACTAACTAACGGTTAGTGCAACGGTATTTCCTTTCATTCAATTCAGGATCCTTAATTCCAACCTGCCGCACACTCGATAGGTTTTTGGATCTTCATTCAACGTTACTTTTGGACGCCACGCCATATTTTTTCACGTCACCTGTAGCAGCAGCACATTAAATTTATGAAATAAGAAACATTTTATTTTTATATATTTTTTTTAACACAAAACAAAATTTTTGCCACTCGTTTGTTCGTATGCGCTAGCTAGGTAGGTTCTGTGACCAGTATCTAGTCGCGCGTAGGCGCCGCAGCGTGTCAAGCGCTAGGGTGATCAAACGCGCCTAGGAATTTGGGATTTAAAAAATAAGTTCAATAAAAAACTAAAAACCGACTTCAAAATAAAACTAAAAATAATATTGATTAAAACATACGTAATCAGTTCTTTTTGGAGTCGGGGCCAGCCATCGAAAGTTAAAATTTGTTCATTCGCACCGACTCCAAAAAGAACTGATTACGTATGTTTTATTCAATATTATTTTTCGCTTTTTACTTTCATTTTGAAGTCGGTTTTTAGTTTTTCATTAAACTTATTTTATTTCACAATTTTAAGTGTTAAGTCCTCTATTTTTCTCCTCCTAACTTCGCCAAAAATGACTTTACAGCAAAGTAACCTTAACTAATGTTGGTCCTCTATGGACCCCCCATCTAATGGTATGATAAAAATAAGGTGTTATATAGGGTCAATTTTTCGACGAAAATTTGTAAGTCTTAAGGAAAGGGTTTTCCTACACTCCAACCAGAACGGTGGCTATTTTGGTGTCGTAACCATAGGATAAGATAGATTCGATTTTTCCAATTGAGGTTTTACATAACGAACTACTAAAAAGTTCACTTCAAGCAAAGTAGGTATTGTAAGCTGCTTTATTAATTATTATTGGTGACTGATATACTATTTGAGGTCTTAATAAGTTTTTTTTTATTTAGATACGATTTTTAATAAAAATATCAGATTGTTTAATGCGCGCGAATCCGAATAGGGCGGAGGAAATATTTAGTTCTGAAACAATAGCTAAAAATTTGGGTTTTAGTGACAGGAACGAATTGCCGTAAATCTAACTCCAAGCAGTCAGTCTTGTCTGCCCTACCCCTAGAGTGTAATTTAAAATCGCGTAGGCATGGAGGGGTGAGGCGGCCCGTGGGCTGGGGAGCAGGAGGCTGAGAGTGAGCCGCCGCGGCTGAGGCTGGCGGGCAAAGCCGGAGCCGTGACAGAAGCCTTGCATGCTGGTTGCTTGCATGGTGCATGATGCTTGCTTGCATGTATGGTGCATGCTGCTTGCTTACTTGCTTTTTTTTGCATAACATTTTAAAAACATTATTAGGATAAAAATAAACAATGTATAACTTGGATGTAGGACTTACAACTTTTATTGAAATTAATTTATGTCTTTTGTATATTATTGATTGATTGTAATATTTATGACAAATAAATTTAGGGCATGTAATATTATGTGACAGTTCGGGCAAGTTATCATTCGGACAAATGATGATAAGGGCAAAACAAATGTTGGACTTTAGATAATGGATAAAAAAGATAGGAAACAAAATAGAAAACCTTTCGGAATACATTGTTTCATTTAATTACCTACCCTTAAAATTTTATAAATACATTTCTTGACGAATAGTATAGGGCTTCTTTAAATAGTTATTTCATAACAAATTTAAAGAAAAAATGTGAGCTCATAATACTCTGCTCATCATAGTATTTTTCAAGGTGGTTGTTGTATTCGAAACACTTCATTTAAGATAAAATGCCGCTCAGCATAAAAAATACATTTGAAAAACATTTAAAAAAATGCATGACGTAACGTTGACACTCAAACAAATATTAGGTCGCTTAAATATTATGAAGCTTCATATTTTGTAATTTAAGTAACTCAAATTAATGTTTTCAAGTCGCTGTTCTGTAGATTTCTCGTCACTCGCAGTTAGTCGCTTACCTAATAATACAATAACGTAAATTAATTATTTTTGACACGTAAAACTTTATTTTCAGTCACTCGTTTAAATACTACCCTTTAAAAAGTGTCTGCAAATCTGGTATATAAAAGCAATAAAAAAAAAATTTCACTAAATCTTTTTTATTAAATCCCTTAATTATGTTTAATTTTGGCGTCAAAGTCAGTCCTTTGGGTATAGATTGGATCCCTAAAAATGAAGTATAAGCATAGAGAAAGAATAATATAAGTATTGAATTACTTAGTAGGTGCACAATTTTAAGCTATATTACCTGGTGTTAGGGCTGAAAGTGCAATGCAAAGATGCGGTGATCTATGAGCGGCCGGCGGCCCACTCCGCCGCCGCGGACCGCACCACCAAGACACACCTGGCTTACACCATTTTGAAGATGAACACGTATGTTTTAGTTTTACCTTTGACAAACTGCTCTATAGATTAACATGATCACATCGAATATTATGTGAATAGTTATTCCGAGGCTTACTATTTTCCGTCCCAAATAGTTATTTTTTTTCAAATTGTCTGTCCCATAGTGAAAGATGTAATATTTGAATCATCCCCTACAAGACAGTCGAGTAAAAAATAGGATGTGGCACGGACGGTGAGCGCTGGGCAAAAGATGCGCAGATTACCATTACGATTATGTGATTGGCCAATCGTGCGACGCGCCTGCATCGCCGGCCGTGATTGGTTGTTAGCTACGCGTACACGTCTCTGGACGTCTACTACGAAAAACGAAATCCGTCAATACGATAATCGTTTTGCGGATTGCTTACTATGAAACGTTTCGGATCCGATATCGGCGACGACGTTCGTTGTTTGACGAAGACATTTGTTTTATTTTAACATTAAATAATCACAATAAATATCATAAATCTTAAAAATTTGATGTACTGATCGTTTTAAGCAGTAAAACAAAAAAGCACGTTTATTGTTGCTTTTTTTTAAATGATTTCCGTTTTTTTTTCTATAAGTCCGGTAAATAGCAACTTAGTCATTCGTTACACGAAGTCATTCCGAAATGTGTCTATGGATCCTGCTTATCGTTTCGTTTCGTCCGAAACATCGTATATCGTTTTTCGTAGTAGACGTCCTGATACGATGCTCGTCTTGTAAGATGCGCAAAGCGATCCCCTCTTTGCACCCCGCTCAGCACCATCGGTGCCGGGGATATTCCATTATCCTATTTCAAATCCTAGCTACAATAATGTATGGGAAATCACTATTTTTCACCACAATAATAGGGCTTAGTAGAACGGTAGAATAAATTTCCGCTTCAAATATTAGATCTGCATTTTTTTTCAGATTAGCCAGACCAGTTCCACTGTCCTAAGTGATAAAAATAATAATTGTGTTTGAATAAATCGACAACTTTTTAGTGACGTCGTTGTGTTTTTAAACCGTGCCATTCAAGCTCCGCTCTCGCGAGGAAGTGTTAACGAATAATGCCAAATGTAGATGTAACGATATTCACCATGTCTCTAAAAAACTAGTTACCAACTTAGGTTACGCATATTGTAATGACGGAAGTATTGTTACTATAAAAAAACTTGTGCTTTTCGGCTATTATTAATCAAGCTTTTTAATAGTTATATATAATCATATTGTTACTGTTTTGTAAATTCTGGTGCATAGAAACGTAAGCTAAAACTGAGAGAATATATTTTACTATTTTATTAAAACATTGTTTTATTTTATACCAAATTAATATATTTTAATTGTAGAGTACATACAAAAATTGAGCTTGTCACACACATACTTGTTTCGATGATTACTACTGTTTTGTATCAGAAATCAGGTAATAATACCAGCATCAATTTCTTTCAAAGACCAGCTTTACTGCTATCAATACTAATCAAAATTGATTCACCCAATTTTATGTCTTAAATTCTTAGTTGAAACTTAATCATACAATTCATTTACTATACATAATAATGTTTCTTCCAGTTGTAAAATTGCACCTCTGTCATTGTACTAACTAGATAACCGTGGCAGTAATCTTAAACTGAGGAATTACATACGAATATTAAAACTGTAGTCTCTTTGCTAATGAGCCGCCGTCAATATTTTCCATAAGTTTTCTCTTTAGTGATGGCTTCTCAGTCTCTAATTTCGTTATATTGGAAGGCATGGGAAGTTTGGCACCAACAGATGGAGCCGGCTTATTGCTGTAACAAAGAATTCATTAATTTAATTATTATATGTGCATTGTATATATTGATTTCCATTAGACATAATTATACTTAGGGCCTGTTTCACAATGTACAGATAAAGTTATGTAAAGGATACAAATATGTAGAGGATAAAATTGCTTGAAAAGTGTCAAAATCGTGTTCATCCTTCAGACAGGTAAAATATAGCTTATTCAGAACTGATGCAGAACTTATCCGTACATTGTCAAACAGGCCCTTAATATGATGACAACAAATGAAATATTAAGGGCCTGTTTCACAATGTACGGATAAGTTCTGCATTAGTTCTGAATAAGCTATATTTTACTTATCTGAAAGATAAACACGATTTTTGACACTTTTATCCTTTACATATTTTGATCTTTTACATAACTTTATCCGTACATTCTAAAACAGGCCCTAAATATACAAATATATATTCATATTTCTACATAAACTTACCTAAAATACGCCATTTGCAACGCTTGTGTACAGTCGCACCTCTTTGGTGGGTAAATGGCCAGCAAGCTTTCTAGCAGCTGTATAAGGTCGTCTGAGGCGGCACTGAAAATGTGGCGCAGCTGTTGTGGCGGGAATTGCTTAAACTGCACGTAGTCTGTCAGATTTTTCATTCCCTAGAAAATAATTTAGTATAAGATCTTGCAATTTACGAGAGGTGTATATTAGTTGTAGTTTTCTATAGTGACTGGACATGGTGACCCAGGTGGCTATATGCTCTATAATTCTAATTCAAAACAAAATAACAAGAAAAATTGTGGAATGTAAGTATACTTTGATTGATGCTTGCCATTTTTATGAGAATTGGAATTCTAATGCATCAAAAATTCATCTCTGGAAGTGTGGCAGGGGAGCATTCAATTGACAATGCATATGAAAATGGTACATTTGAAGAAAGGAAAATTCAGAGATGTAAGGGTAAAAATAATAATTTAAAAATAAACAAGATTAAATCAAGACCAAACCTTTTTATCAGTTTAAAACTTACGGGCCATATTTCTTCAGTAGGTGTTCCAAACACTTGGAAAATTCTTGACAGTTGATCTAAATCTGTCTCTCCAGGCAGGAATGGGACTCTGAGAAGTAGTTCAGCTAATATACACCCTATTGCCCACATGTCCACTCCTGTGCCATATTGCCTTGCCCCAAATAGTAATTCAGGTGATCTAGAACAGTAAATACAAGAAAATGCTATGAGCGATGCTATTATTTCACTGTCACAATTTCTCAAATTTTCCTATGATCACGTTTTTTTCGAATATTTACAATTAATAATAGCTTACTCAGCTCTGTCCATTCATCTTGTTATGTTAATTGAAAAATCTTTTGGAACATTTTACTAAAGTGGCATCATAACTTGTGAAAATTTTGGCCCATAAACTCTTGGAGAGTAAAAATAATAATAAATAAAGCATCTTTAGTTAATTCCTCTTAATTTTACATTTTGAATGATTATAAAAGAAAGAGAAAATTGAGATTGTAGTTAATTGACTTGATGAAATGTTTAAAAAGGTGTTTTTTCTTTACTATAAAAATTACACTATTTTTACAAATATATTATCTGGAATAAACTAACCTGTACCACCTGGTAACAACTTGATGTGTGTTTATCCTAGTCGGGGATCCAAAAGCTTTAGCAAGACCAAAATCTCCTATTTTTAGAATACCTTCACGGTTTATTAGCAAGTTGTTGGGTTTCAAATCTCTATGTAATATCCAGTTCTGATGTAAATATTCCAATCCTGGAATCAAAGGATTTTGATTTTTATTATAATATATTACTATAGTATAAAATTGTATAAAAATAAGTACAGAATAAATATTTACCTTTTAAAGTCATAATCATATATGCCTTTACATTAGCTGGGGTAAGTACAATATTGTTGTCCTTAACTATAATTTCTAAGTCAGTATCCATAAAGTCAAATACTAAAGATACATTTGATTTTTGCCCGAACACATCTAAAAAATAAAATTATGATTGTTTTAACTTGAGAGATTTCTTTATTCCAAGGCAGACAACAGAAACTTCTTTTCACTAGCATCAAAAGATTATAAGACTATTCAAATTATTACACTGGTGAACATCAATAGTGTAACCAAAATGTTTTGAAATTTTGTACTACTGTGAACTCACAAATTAAATTATTTGATTGCACATTAGTTTATTTACTGCACATTTTCATTTTTACTTGTACTACACAATAATGGTAAGCCAGATGTTTGTAACAATAAATGTCTGAGCAAGTTGTTAATGTGATAGAAAAAATGCCATTCTATTTGCCTGAACTTAAATATGTCTAGTAAAAATACCTGCAAGCTGTATCTCTTACACGCAATAGGTGTTCCATGGATAGCAAAATGAACTTATTTAACAAAAAAATAAGTTGGGCTTAGCCACCACTAACTTATTACACAAAGTATCCACATTTACCTAGCAATCCTATGAGGTTAATATGTTGCAATTCTTGTAATAGTTTGATTTCTCTAAGAGCAGTTCTGTTGATTCCATCTTGGGCTTCAAGACGAGAGCCTATTTTAATCTTTTTTACTGCCACAATTTTATCAGTTTTCACATCTCTTGCCTTATAAACCGTAGCAAACTGAAAACAAGAACTAAATGAAAGCAACGTGATACAAAGTAAATTAGCAAGAAAAATAGAGTGTTCGAATGCTTAGTTCCACAAGAAGTAACATAATTTTTAAATAGACAAGAAATTTGAAAAAAATATCACTTGCCTGCCCTTCGCCCAAAAAGTCAATCTTCTCGTAACGCAATGTATGTTCGTCCATCATGAAGTTGTTTTCGATAGTGATACTCTGTTATTTCTTTTCCAAAGCGTCATTAATTTAATGCAACGATCTATAACCTTTGAAGAAATAATAAAATTCAAAACCACCTCTACCTGCTGAACTGAAGATTTTTTTGAAAATTGACGTGACATTAGTTGTTTTAAAAAATAAGAGCTAGCGGCCACTGATTAAATAAACTACGTAGACTAGCGGCGCGCACCACGGGGTGGAATCGCCACGCCTTAGATTTTGACACCTTGTTTACACTCTCGCGCGAGCCAGGTGATGAGCCGCGCACGTGACGCGAATGGAAACGTGCACTCGTCGCGGTCGCGTCTCGAGTCGTGTCATACGTGCGTGGTTTTTTACATAAAAAAGCCGTGGATGTAAAATACATAGAATTTATTATAATACTTTACTACATCCATGGTAAAATATAAAACCTGCATTAAAACGCATTGAATACTTGATCAGTGCCTGGATCTATGTCATCTACGTAGTTTATTTGATCAGTGATATGTCAGTCAGTCAACTGTCAAACAGGGATGTCAAATCAATCTGGCAATGTTTGGCAATGTCTGGCAAAGTTTTACGATAATTTAAGAATTTTTAACCTAGTTAGTTTTTAATAAAATAGTTACTAAGAAAAGTATGAAAGAGCCTCAAAAGAAAAATCCCTTACTATGTCTTCTACCAGCAACGCACCTGTTTATTATGAAGATATTCCTCCAGGGACTCTCAAGGAAAGTGAATTTATTTGCACTGAAAGGATTACTCCAAGAAAAATAAAACCACAAAATATTGTAATGAGATTAATGGACAGAGAGCTATATGGTTCTCGCAAACCAGGATCGCAGTTTCATGTAGTGAGAGAGTTTTACCAGAATGTATTTCCGAATTTAACAATTGTAAATGTAGAGAAACCTCCTTGTTTTCTAAGGAAATTTAGCCCTGATGGAAAGCATTTCATAGCATTTTCAGCCGACCAAACATCACTGGAGGTAAATATTTAAATCAATTTAATTTAGCTTTATAAGTGAAATTGCAGATTCACATCTCGACACCAACAATTTAGACTACGCTATCTTGAAAAAGCCAACTTTACAGTAGAGTGCAATTTATGAAAATATATGATTAAAAAAGAAGTTCATTTACTTAGCGTAGTGTTTAATTTATAACTTTTTTATTTTTGGGAATTTCGATATGAATTTATTGTTATAGTTTCTAGTCCATATGTTAAGCCAAATGCTGTAAAAAAACGTTAATTGCCTAAAATTTAAGTTAGCGTAGTCTAAGTTGCTGGTGTTGATCTTATTTCTCATAGGCATGGAGTAATTTCTAATATTTTGACCATTTCAGATATATGAATACAGAGGAGCCTCTGCAGCAGGTGACTTGGTAGCTGGTTACCCATCAGATTTGTTAAATGCCGACGCTGATGCACATCATAGAATTAGGACTCACATTTTCTACAGATTTTTTAAGGTGCCTATGCTATTTATATTATTGTATTTTTGATCTAGTTCTAATATATATTTATTTCCTTATAATCTACAAGAGACAAATTTGGATTTGTCCCTTGTAACCAACTAAGAAAAACTAGTTATTCAAAAAACTTACTATGTGTAGTGTTTTTTAATTTATTGGGACCTATCCATGTTTCCTTTGTCAACAATTGACATACAGACAGGGAGTCGATGCAGAAATGCAAATTAGTGTTTAAAGTTATGCAATTTTTTTCTGTCTGAATAAAGGCTTATTATTGTTATTATTATTATCCATGTTTCAGCCAAAATTTACTGTCAATGTGTGCCAGCAAAGGGATCCAAGAGCAGAATTAAATCCCGGACAGTTACCTTTTATGGAGCAGCAGCTAAATAGAGAGTGTAGCCTGTTCACTGAAGATGGTAGATATGTTATTATCGGATCAGCAGCCCATATACCTGAGGACCTAAGACCACATTTCTATCACATTCACAGCAACAATGAGGCAGTTACTCCAACAATCAGGTAATGTATAATAAAACTTATTTATGCAATATTATTTTTTGACTGTATGTTATGTTAGTAAAATATACACTTTCAATATTTTTTTTAGATCTGCTTTGGAAGACTACTCCCTCCACTTGGTGGATCTACACCATGGCAAGTTATGTGATACAAAGCACTTCAGGATCGACAAGATCTACCTTTCACACAATCAAGGCATCTATTTATACAAGGAAGTCCTTGCAGTGCTTTCAGTACAACATCAAACAATACATTTGTTTCAAATAGTTGAAGGACTATTGATAGAGATAAGAAAAATTGGAAGATTTTGTTATGATGATGACCCTCTTATAGTCAGTTCAGTATTTGCTCCACAGATTAATGAAAGGCCATTTCATGAGGAGACAATAAATAGTTTAAAACATAGATTACTTGTATTTCTTTTTAAGAGAGCCAAGACAATAAGTGATGAATCAAAAGACCCTCTTGAGCTACGAAAATTTTACAAATACTTTGACATGTTTAAAAGCTTAAGAATGTGGAAAATGCAGCTTCTGGACGAAGACCACCTGTTCATCAAATATGCAAGTGAAGAAGTGGTGACACTGAGAGTTCCAGAGCCAAATAGTCAATCATCCTTCTTTGTAATCTACAACATAAGTGAAAGTAAAATATTGGAAGTTTATGAGAATACCTCAGAAGGGCTCCTACAACTTTTTGAAAATTATTGTGACTGTTTTAGAAATGCGAGATTACGAGCAGACTCGCAGTTTACCTGCTCTCCTTCAAATAATTTGTATGCAAGACTAACACAACAAAGATTTAAGCAAACTATTGTGAGAGCTATTTACGGTGGTCGTACCGAAGCAACTAAAAGGATTTTAGCACAATTGCCAATAAGTGCTCAGTCATACAGTGGATCACCATATTTAGATTTGGGTCTATTTAGTTACGATGATAAATGGGTGTCTGTAATGGAGAGGCCAAAAGCGTATGGGGAGTATCCCATAAGGTAATTATTTTTTAATTGTTTATATCTAAATATGCATCATCATCACCAGCATATATTAGTCCACTGCTGGACACAGGCCTCTCCAAAAGGAGGGTTTTTCCATAATCGCCACGCTTGGCAGGCGGGTTGGCGATCGCAGTTTGGCCAATGGTGGAAAGGAGACGCAAATATGCATATCTCGTTGTAATACCAAAATAAACCATTTATTCACCATAAATACTTGTGACCAAATTTAACCTATGGTGACCTGTACGAGCCAGCTCATACATTACATCACCGCGCGTCGCGTTGGTTTGTAGGTCGCTGACGCTGACTGGTCGCGGTAGACAGCGCAGCAGACAAGTGTACGAGCTACGTAGCTTGTACACTAACCATATTTTTGTTCCATAAAACAGCTATCAAATCTTCGTGACACGGAATATTGAAATTTGTTATCTGTCCTTACAGGTTTTACGCCCGTGACTCGGGCTTGCTCAAGTTCAAGATCTACGCCGGCGTGCTGGGCCAGTCCGTGCCGGCCAGCGCGCGGCGCCTGGTGGCCTTCACCTTCCATCCCACCGACCCGTTCGCCATCAGTGTCCAGAGAACCAACTCTGAATACATAGTCAACTTTCACATTAGGAATGCAGTCTTTAGCTGATGACATGAATGATTATTTGTTATGTTTGTGTATCATAATGGATATTTTAACATGAATCTTAGCTTTAAATATGTTGATTCAGACTTAACAAATACTTATTCAACTGCTGTACATAACTAAATAAGAAATATTTTTTGTAAGATATGTTTTTAAGATGGATCAACTAATTTAAAATATGAACTTAGTTGCTCCCTACTATTTTTAAAGAAAAACAAGTTTAATTTTAATTTAATACAATAGTTTTATTTTGACTTTATCTACCCTTTTTAATTTAATAATTATTAAGGACTCGTGCAACGAGCCAGCGATGACGCGCGACTCCGAGTTCGCACCGCCCAAACTACCACTGGTCCTCTCGTCAGTCGCGGGAACGTTGCACTAAGCAATCAAGTCGCTGCGAGTCGATGCGCCTTAAGTCGCGCGAAATAATAGCCGGCACGCTGCATGAGCCATTAAATAAAGACAAAGTAGTGCTTACTCAACCAGTGCTCAAAGTCATTAATTTAGTGTATATGTAGTGGCCCGATCTTAGAATTAATCATTTCATGATGTGGCCAATCATTTCATAAAATGGTCGATTTTCATGATGCGGCACAGTACCCGTTGGCCACATAATGATGTGGTTAGGCCAGATCAATGAATCAGTCAGCGTTTGACGATATGACCGATTACATCATGAAATGGCCAAACTTCGGGTGGTCATATCGTAAAACAGTTATATTATCCACCGGTAGAGGCGCTAATGTCGGATTGTTATTGTGGTACATCATTGCAGCGGACTATTATTATATAAATATAATAATAGTCCGTATATAAATATAATAATAGTCCGTAATAAAGTGAAAAATAATGTGTAAATTTAATATTAAAGTGCAGTAAATTATCGTTAAGACATCAAGCTAGGCAATTTTATGAAAGTCACACGAAAAACGGGCGTAACGTCAAAATATCATGGAGTTCAACACATAATTTGAGAGGTTAGTTAGGCTATATAACTATTCAAATCTTTTTGATTATTAGTTTCCTTTAAAAATTACAAAAATTATAATTGTTTACTGTCCAAAATTAATATTAAACCAATTCCAGTAACTTGTAGGTAAACGTATTTATACCAATTTTAATGATATGGCTAAACGTTGATTGACATATCATCAAACGTTGACTGAACGGCCACATCATGAAGTGATTAATTTTAAGATCGGGCTACGACATATAGTACGTAGTTATTTGATCAGTGGTGTATAGGCCATTTATCGAGCATTTAAACACGTCCCAAAAAAATTACATAGCTCTACCACCGCTTCAGGACTACAAATTGGCTGGTGATGAGAAAATACGCGCAATCCCAGTTAACTTTGCAAGCTTGATTTTATTACAAAAAAAATTAAGTGCGAGCTAGGCAGGTTATTACGTCCATGCAGTCTTGTCGTTCAAGAAATCTTCTACTTAGTGTAATATCACAGAGAAAGAATTATACTACGTAAAAGTAATATCCTTTTTTTAAATGTGGTTTTTGAACTCATAAACAAGTAGGTTAGCGAAGGTGTTCTCTATACAATAAATAAATACTAAATAAAATTTCTTTCTTTTCTCTGGCTTAATATCGAAATCCATAGGATATTACCGTGCCATAGGTGGCTGTAGTACAAATAAATTACTTTTAGGTGGCTTAGCCATAAGTACATTATACCTACATCAATGGGCTTAACTTAGGCGGATATTTTCTAGCGCCCTTCCTCAAGAAAATGCTATTTCCAAACTGATTTGTGTCACATCTGAAAGATTTCAAATTTTGACAAATATCTACGCAAAAATAAAATACAGCAAAATGGGTAACTTTCAGAGCTAAAAATAATTATAAAATGACCTCCAGCAAAACTAAGCAATTATAATATGTAAAAATAACAATAAAAGGTACATAACTACATACCAATAAATACACGACGATAACAGACTACAGATATGCAGTGCAACCCGCTATTGTGCGGTAATCGGTACCCAAACCTTGGACAGCCTTATTGTTGTACTAATCACCGTTAGTATGGTCCTGCTTGTAATCAATAAAATTATAATCATATAATTTAGTTTTGTTAAAAATTGTGCGCATTTTACAGAATTTCCACCACAACCAATATTCCCAGAAATAATTGGAGAGGGAGAAGTAGCATCAGTGGTATTTCCTGATGGGAGTATTCACTTATATTTTATACCCCTAAATAAACGGTTCCCACCAACATGGCAACCTTATTCCAGCTACAATCCCTACTTCAATAACAGTATGGGTGCATATTACGTCAGAAATATTTCTAATCCGTAAGTTATTCGTCTCATTATTACAATAATTCGTTTGTCGTTTACATTGCATTAGTAAACTTAAATTTTTTGTGACCATAACAGAATATCGTCTGCTGTATTCAATCAACAATGCCAACAAATGTATGGAAGCCGCATCCCGAGACCATCTTACATTTCAGACTGTAACGCGAACATACCATCGACTGGATTTCAATTGCAGGTACCTACATAATATGCATGTATAAATTATTAATTTCCTGCATACAGAACCGAATTGTAAGATTTCAATTTCTAGTTTCATAATGACGGTTGGACTTCCACAACTGATCTGCATTATTTTGTACCTCGCTTCGCAACTGAACTCAAAGGATGCGCGGCAACCCAGGTGGATACACCCGTGAAGGAAACAACATTCCGTAATCAAGAAGTAACATGCGCGCGACCTTGCATCCGTTCGATTAGTGATGACGAAAGTTGGTCAGGAAATGAAACTGTCGAATGTTTTTGTTACAAAGTTGAGGACTCTCGACGCAGTAGAAGTTGTGTTGCGAATAAACACCGTTCCAAGAAATGTGTTGCGTTACAAAAAAACAAACAAAGGTTGAAGTCCAAGAAGAGTAATAGTGTAGTCAGTGAATGTAATGTACCAAATACCACCGACAAGTGTGTAACAACGTATGCAGAGCAGGCCAGTAGCTGCGCCGAGAACGAGCGCAACACGCAGACGAGCCGCTCGTGTACGGCAGCTACTTCAGTACGAAGCCCAAGCAGAGTTGTCGATAAAACTGAAGGTAAAACCGAACTGTGGCTCCCTAAATTGTCACGGGGTGAGGAACCAGTCTCGATGGCAAGGTCATCAGAAAAGATAATCGGTATATACGAAGTCACGTGCAGTTCTGAAACGTGCTGCTGTTCGACAGATACAGAAACTCGTGACGCGTAAAAAGAACAATAAACACAAGCCGTTTTTTGGATTTATATTTTGTTATCATACATTTTATGACTTAACATACATGTATTTACATTGAAGTACATACGAGAAATATAATACAAAGAACAAAACAAACTTTTCATTTAAGTAGCTGAGATTTCCGATGGGATTTTAAAATATAACAATATGCCAGCAATTATTGTAATTGTTTATAATAGCGGAGTTTAGTGAATATATATTTTTTCCGACTAGAACTCCGTTGTACAACCGTGCTTCATACTCAAAAATTAGCAATACACAAAGTAAACAATGTAGGAAGACCCAGACATTAAAACAATTACGTCGTTTACTTTTGAAATATGCTTTGGCAGAAAAGAAATGACTTAAATCAGTTAGAACCCATTCGTAATCATAATACATTTTCACGTGGGTCATAAATAATTAGTAAAAACAATTTAACACTTAAAACTAGTATTGCATAAGAATACATAAAATGACCGGACATATCCTTCATAATATAGTCTTTGAATCTTTTAAAAAAATAAATGTAAAAAATGCGTAATGTTGTCTCATATGCTCACAAATAGACTATTTAAAAGTCATATTTACACATAAATATATAATCCTTAAAATATATATTAGACAATCTTTAAAAATTAATTCTACTACTTTAAGCTTTCAAGCATTATAAGACAACATTAAAACACTATAATCTAACAGAAAGGTTCTCAAATAATTCATAAATTCATAAAAAAGAACATAGGTACTGCAAAAATTAAGTGTGGAAATTCTACCTGGAACAGTAGTAAATTTCACACTTTCGTGAGATTCAATTAGCTTATAAACACATCACCACTGCCACAAAATCTTAATTTCCTTCAATAATAACTTTGGAGGTCCATAGACAACACAAAAGAACAATATAGGGTATCATAATGAATAGTCAACCAGTAAGCCGGTGTTAGGGCACCTCAAGAGTTGTTACGTTTATGATGACCATTTAATAGCCTTAATCAGTTGAGATATTTTCACCAGCACTTACCGCGGTATCGAGACTGCACACCACGTATTAAACTTCAAAATGTAGAATAAGGTATTAATTTCACGGTACGAGTATAAAGGCCTGTTTCACAATGTACGAATAAGTTCTGCATTAGTTCGGAATAAGCAAAATTTTACTTATCTGAAGGATACACACGATTTTTGATTCGATTTTCAAGCACTCACATCCTCTACATATTTTTATCTTTTACATAACTTTATCTGTACATTGTGTAACATGCCCTAAGGGTGGCGGAAGCGGCTGTTTGCGGTACTCACTGCACTGGCACAGCTTCTATATTGACGTTAACCCGGAGGCACTATCACTTATAAATTCTACGTTCGAATTGCTTACGATCTCCTGCAACGTTTGCAGGTGTTAGTAGATTCGTTACTGACAGACGCGATCCGAAACCGCTATGCGAGTTTTTAGCCTCAAAGTCTTAACATAGGCGGGTCATGTTCATATAAATCTTTGAGGTGCGCTTTCACCCACTTAATGGTGCAGCATTTACTACAAGGCGTATAGGAAAAAGCATAATACAAAAACGTGATTTTTGTGGCAGAAACAAAATGGTTATTATTTGTCATGAAAATACACATACAATATTTTACACTTTTATAAATTAACTCCATTACCTAATTCATACTTTTAAATATTCCAAAAGTAACCGTTATTTAGCTACTTTCTAAATATAATAGCACACAACCTGAAAGTTGGCATATTTGCAACTTTCTTTCTTCTTTATGGCTAGTCACATATAAAATCGAGCACAAATGTTGTTTCTTTTTTAATAACTAATGCAGAATAGCTAAAATGCATTATAGATATTAAATTACATCAGACTGATGCAAATATCATAGAGGTTAAATAACTCACTCAAAATCAGCTGCAGCACACAACCATTACAGGTTGGGTATTGGTAATTTAATTGAAATGGTTTCCGATTGTAGTTTCCTGGGCAAAGGCGCGCCTAATAAAAGTTGATAGGTGATTTAAATTTTGTTATATCACATATGGAAAGTTTCCTTATGCCTGTGATATATTTTGTAGTTTTATTTGACACATATAAAGCCATAGGTGTCTAACTGAGATTTAATTCATGAATCACATACATCATGGTGGAGAAGGGATAAATCTGTTGAAGTTGGTTATACAACGTGATTCTTTAATTACCTAAAATAGATTAGTGGAATTTAATTATCACAAATTATTTGAAAAGACTTTCCACAGCTCAGTTATTCCTCTAACCATGAAAAAGTTTTTACATTTTGACTAATGTTTCGCATTATTGGGAATCCCAAACGTTTCAACTTCTGATACATTAAAATAGGTAAAAGTGAACACTGTCCCATACTGTGTTAAAGATATTAAAAACTTAATATAGGATGACGAAAAATGTTTCAAATATTCTAGGAAAACATGTTCACTATTACATCTCCAACAAAATTTCCCGGGTAATTGAAAAGTCACGTTGTAATACTTGCACGCGGTAATATGTGAAAATCAGTATAAATCAACATTCACAAAAAAAAAGTTTGTGCCCTCTCTTCTGATAAAAACTGATGCTAGACTTGATGATTATAGCAACTTTATGCTAATATTATCACTATGACCAATTCTAGCACATACAATAACTGCGTAATACCTACTACATGTTTACTTATTAGTGCATAGTTGAACCATTTGACCCTTTACATTTATCAGTCACCTTATGTTTTTATTAATTAATATGAAAATAACAATTATGTTATAATAAAAAGTATATTTGACTAGACAGTACTAGAGTACCGACATACGGCTATTGGCCACATTGGGTGGAATCTTTATTCTTAACGAGAGTGTGTAAGGAAAATTCGATAAGTTTAGGCCAAATCACACAGAGCTTTTAGCGAAATAGACTCGGAACTCTTATAACCTAAGCACTACGTATCATGGTTCTTATCAGGAAAATATTACTTTCAGTATTTAGGTTTATAAAAATATTTTATTTACTAAATCTTTATTGGTGATGGTTTTGTAGATCACTGGTATAATAACTCTCTCAATGCCTAAATAAATATTTGGATATTCACTAACACGAGGAACAATGTTTATTCTGTACCACTAAAAGCTCTGTATTAGCGTGCATTAGAATAACACCGAACATTACACGTCTTCTTCCTTCTACGGCACACCAATTGTACAAACTACCCAACTAAACTACAATATTAGAATTTCGCCTTATCGGAAGTCTTTAAACATATTATTAAAATAATTTAGTACTTACATAATTGTATGACAAATTAAAGTTATTAGAGCTCGCAACCTTCACAGCACATACTAAAAGTTTATTTCACGCATTATGGAGTCCATTGATTTTCCGCTTGATGTTCACTGTAACAAAATTAATATAATATAATTAGGACTAGGGCGCAGCAAAAACGTCAGGGTGAGTGCATTCTTCGTCAATCCACTACCAAGTGCTGCAATAAACGTCAGAAGAGGCCTACTACGAAAATATATCGTTCCTTCGGATGTATTAACCAATCAAATTAAAATAACCATTCACTTGTATCAATCCTTTGAGAAAATATGCGATGACCAACTCCTAGCCGTGTTAAAAATACGATCGTTTTTAATTTTTCAAAAATTGACAAAGGTTTGATAAAAAAACAAAATAGAAAAAATACAGAAGGTCCACTCCCGCCGTTTTCAAAAACAACCGCCTAAATTGGGCTGACTGCCTAGGGTTGCTATTCTGATTTTTGAAATAAAAAGTGTGCTTTATTACACCGATAAAACGATTAGTTTATTCATTCTTCTTATCATACGTCCAGGCCTAAATGGGAAGACAGAGCAATAATTACTCTCCCCAACTCGGCTTCTTCAATGACTGTCGTTTTTAACAGCGGCGGCAGCTGCGTGCTGTTAGAAATTATACGTACTAACTACATTACTTACTGTTATGACATATACTGACGTGTTTATCCTAGCAACGACAATGAAAAAATAATTAATCAATGAATAATTTAATATGTTTATTATCTTTTATCCAACGCTTACCTAAAACACTTATATCAGTGATGATTTAAGGAAAATTTAAAAGCTCATTCCTGCTGAATGTTTAATGAAATGAATGATTGATCGCTATCAAAACGTATCTTTACCCTTTACTACTTACTTACTTTACTAACAAGAGAAAACCAAGACCCAGTTTTATATACCTTTTAAAATTATTTGGAAATTTGAAGAACGAGTAATCACAATTTTGTGTTGTATTCCAAACATCCAAACACACTGCAGCATTAATAAAAACGCATATATCCATTTTTCGCACGTAACAATGACCAATGCGTAGTAAACTGTCGTGAGTAACAGTCCGCTGTAGTACTGCCCCGGATCGTCCGAGATTGCATGTAAACCCAATTGTCAATCTGTGTGTTACGATTTTGACGCTTCGTTCCGAGTGGCCTATCTGTCTAGCGCGCCGCCGCTATACGTAATTTGTGATAAAAGCGAACCGTATACGTCCAAACGAACGATATTCTTTCGTAGTAGGCCTCCTGACCCCGATCCTAGCCTATTCACTGCTAGCAGCCTGGCGTATATCATTTGTTTTCCTAGTCATCATACAGGGTTACATTGCAAGGTGTGCCAAATTTTATAGTGCGTCTTCTTCGTTTGTTATTTTTATTTCTATTAATTTAATAACATTAACATTAAAATATCCGTTAAAAACGATAACGTGACCTGCTCGGTCATTTATAATAACAGACGTACGCCGCGACGCCGACGCCGAGCCAACAATATAATTATGCAGTGCACATACGGTGCACCGTACTGTGTAAAGGTCCTCTGGCATGCGCGGGCGCTCCTGCTGTTAGAAATGTACCTTACGTCATAAAGGCTAAGGTTGGTTTTCGCGCGCCGTTGTGACTATTAATGCATTGAACTTTGTAGTTTTAGACCTGGTGTAGCGGCTGCGCGTGCTGGGTGTGCTGGTTGTGTTGAGCGTGTTGCGCGTGCGCGGGCGGCGGCGGCTGCTGCTGGTGGTGCGGTGCGGATGGCGGCGAGGCGCAGGCGCGTACTGACCTGGTGTAGCGGCTGCGCGTGCTGGGTGTGCTGGTTGTGTTGAGCGTGTTGCGCGTGCGCGGGCGGCGGCGGCTGCTGCTGGTGGTGCGCGTGCGCGGCGGTGCGGATGGCGGCGAGGCGCAGGCGCGTACTGACCTGGTGTAGCGGCTGCGCGTGCTGGGTGTGCTGGGTGTGCTGGTTGTGTTGAGCGTGTTGCGCGTGCGCGGGCGGCGGCGGCTGCTGCTGGTGGTGCGGTGCGGATGGCGGCGAGGCGCAGGCGCGTACTGACCTGGTGTAGCGGCTGCGCGTGCTGGGTGTGCTGGTTGTGTTGAGCGTGTTGCGCGTGCGCGGGCGGCGGCGGCTGCTGCTGGTGGTGCGGTGCGGATGGCGGCGAGGCGCAGGCGCGTACTGACCTGGTGTAGCGGCTGCGCGTGCTGGGTGTGCTGGGTGTGCTGGTTGTGTTGAGCGTGTTGCGCGTGCGCGGGCGGCGGCGGCTGCTGCTGGTGGTGCGGTGCGGATGGCGGCGAGGCGCAGGCGCGTACTGACCTGGTGTAGCGGCTGCGCGTGCTGGGTGTGCTGGTTGTGTTGAGCGTGTTGCGCGTGCGCGGGCGGCGGCGGCTGCTGCTGGTGGTGCGGTGCGGATGGCGGCGAGGCGCAGGCGCGTACTGACCTGGTGTAGCGGCTGCGCGTGCTGGGTGTGCTGGTTGTGTTGAGCGTGTTGCGCGTGCGCGGGCGGCGGCGGCTGCTGCTGGTGGTGCGGTGCGGATGGCGGCGAGGCGCAGGCGCGTACTGACCTGGTGTAGCGGCTGCGCGTGCTGGGTGTGCTGGGTGTGCTGGTTGTGTTGAGCGTGTTGCGCGTGCGCGGGCGGCGGCGGCTGCTGCTGGTGGTGCGGTGCGGATGGCGGCGAGGCGCAGGCGCGTACTGACCTGGTGTAGCGGCTGCGCGTGCTGGGTGTGCTGGTTGTGTTGAGCGTGTTGCGCGTGCGCGGGCGGCGGCGGCTGCTGCTGGTGGTGCGGTGCGGATGGCGGCGAGGCGCAGGCGCGTACTGACCTGGTGTAGCGGCTGCGCGTGCTGGGTGTGCTGGGTGTGCTGGTTGTGTTGAGCGTGTTGCGCGTGCGCGGGCGGCGGCGGCTGCTGCTGGTGGTGCGGTGCGGATGGCGGCGAGGCGCAGGCGCGTACTGACCTGGTGTAGCGGCTGCGCGTGCTGGGTGTGCTGGTTGTGTTGAGCGTGTTGCGCGTGCGCGGGCGGCGGCGGCTGCTGCTGGTGGTGCGGTGCGGATGGCGGCGAGGCGCAGGCGCGTACTGACCTGGTGTAGCGGCTGCGCGTGCTGGGTGTGCTGGTTGTGTTGAGCGTGTTGCGCGTGCGCGGGCGGCGGCGGCTGCTGCTGGTGGTGCGCGTGCGCGGCGGTGCGGATGGCGGCGAGGCGCAGGCGCGTACTGACCTGGTGTAGCGGCTGCGCGTGCTGGGTGTGCTGGTTGTGTTGAGCGTGTTGCGCGTGCGCGGGCGGCGGCGGCTGCTGCTGGTGGTGCGGTGCGGATGGTGGCGAGGCGCAGGCGCGTACTGACCTGGTGTAGCGGCTGCGCGTGCTGGGTGTGCTGGGTGTGCTGGTTGTGTTGAGCGTGTTGCGCGTGCGCGGGCGGCGGCGGCTGCTGCTGGTGGTGCGGTGCGGATGGCGGCGAGGCGCAGGCGCGTACTGACCTGGTGTAGCGGCTGCGCGTGCTGGGTGTGCTGGTTGTGTTGAGCGTGTTGCGCGTGCGCGGGCGGCGGCGGCTGCTGCTGGTGGTGCGGTGCGGATGGCGGCGAGGCGCAGGCGCGTACTGACCTGGTGTAGCGGCTGCGCGTGCTGGGTGTGCTGGTTGTGTTGAGCGTGTTGCGCGTGCGCGGGCGGCGGCGGCTGCTGCTGGTGGTGCGGTGCGGATGGCGGCGAGGCGCAGGCGCGTACTGACCTGGTGTAGCGGCTGCGCGTGCTGGGTGTGCTGGTTGTGTTGAGCGTGTTGCGCGTGCGCGGGCGGCGGCGGCTGCTGCTGGTGGTGCGGTGCGGATGGCGGCGAGGCGCAGGCGCGTACTGACCTGGTGTAGCGGCTGCGCGTGCTGGGTGTGCTGGTTGTGTTGAGCGTGTTGCGCGTGCGCGGGCGGCGGCGGCTGCTGCTGGTGGTGCGCGTGCGCGGCGGTGCGGATGGCGGCGAGGCGCAGGCGCGTACTGACCTGGTGTAGCGGCTGCGCGTGCTGGGTGTGCTGGTTGTGTTGAGCGTGTTGCGCGTGCGCGGGCGGCGGCGGCTGCTGCTGGTGGTGCGCGTGCGGATGGCGGCGAGGCGCAGGCGCGTACTGACCTGGTGTAGCGGCTGCGCGTGCTGGGTGTGCTGGTTGTGTTGAGCGTGTTGCGCGTGCGCGGGCGGCGGCGGCTGCTGCTGGTGGTGCGGTGCGGATGGCGGCGAGGCGCAGGCGCGTACTGACCTGGTGTAGCGGCTGCGCGTGCTGGGTGTGCTGGTTGTGTTGAGCGTGTTGCGCGTGCGCGGGCGGCGGCGGCTGCTGCTGGTGGTGCGCGTGCGCGGCGGTGCGGATGGCGGCGAGGCGCAGGCGCGTACTGACCTGGTGTAGCGGCTGCGCGTGCTGGGTGTGCTGGTTGTGTTGAGCGTGTTGCGCGTGCGCGGGCGGCGGCGGCTGCTGCTGGTGGTGCGGTGCGGATGGCGGCGAGGCGCAGGCGCGTACTGACCTGGTGTAGCGGCTGCGCGTGCTGGGTGTGCTGGTTGTGTTGAGCGTGTTGCGCGTGCGCGGGCGGCGGCGGCTGCTGCTGGTGGTGCGCGTGCGCGGCGGTGCGGATGGCGGCGAGGCGCAGGCGCGTACTGACCTGGTGTAGCGGCTGCGCGTGCTGGGTGTGCTGGTTGTGTTGAGCGTGTTGCGCGTGCGCGGGCGGCGGCGGCTGCTGCTGGTGGTGCGGTGCGGATGGCGGCGAGGCGCAGGCGCGTACTGACCTGGTGTAGCGGCTGCGCGTGCTGGGTGTGCTGGTTGTGTTGAGCGTGTTGCGCGTGCGCGGGCGGCGGCGGCTGCTGCTGGTGGTGCGCGTGCGCGGCGGTGCGGATGGCGGCGAGGCGCAGGCGCGTACTGACCTGGTGTAGCGGCTGCGCGTGCTGGGTGTGCTGGTTGTGTTGAGCGTGTTGCGCGTGCGCGGGCGGCGGCGGCTGCTGCTGGTGGTGCGGTGCGGATGGCGGCGAGGCGCAGGCGCGTACTGACCTGGTGTAGCGGCTGCGCGTGCTGGGTGTGCTGGTTGTGTTGAGCGTGTTGCGCGTGCGCGGGCGGCGGCGGCTGCTGCTGGTGGTGCGCGTGCGCGGCGGTGCGGATGGCGGCGAGGCGCAGGCGCGTGGCCGCGAAGGTGGGGCGCTGCGCGGGGTCGGCGTGCCAGGCGGCGCGCATCACCTCGTACGGGCCGGCCGGGCAGCCTTCGGGCGCCTCCATGCGGTAGCCGCGCTCCACGTGCCGGACTACTTCTGCGAGCGGCTGCGGGGACAGGACATTCATCTCACTAAAGATTTCGCTGCGCCAGGTTACTAACAAAACATTGTTTGTGTAACATATTAGCAAACCAATTACTACTATTTTTCGACTATATAATATTTCTGTTACAAAATCCGTATTGAAAGAGTTCCAACGACAAGGATGTGTTTACGGTTTTGGCAATAGTGAATTAAATTTTTGGAAAAAGCTCGTCGCCGAATAGTCAATCGTTTGCTTGGCGTTGTGCGATCAGGCGTTGTTGTGGTGAAGGAGGATCCTTCTGTGAAGTCGTTTCTCTCAAACTCTCCAAGACAGTTGGCAAACAATTGTTAGTGTACGTTGTTGTGGTGAAGGAGGATCCTACTGTGAAGTCGTTCCTCTCAAACTTTTCCAAGACAGTAGGCAAACAATTGTTAGTGTATGTTGTTGTGGTGAACGAGGATCCTAGTGCGAAGTCGTTCCTCTCAAACTTTTCCAAGACAGTAGGCAAACAATTGTTAGTGTATGTTGTTGTGATGAAGGAGAATCCTACTGTGAAGTCGTTCCTCTCAAACTTTTCCAAGACAGTAGGCAAACAATTGTTAATGTATGTTGTTGTGGTGAAGGAGGATCCTACTGTGAAGTCGTTCCTCTCAAACTTTTCCAAGACAGTAGGCAAACAATTGTTAGTGTATGTTGTTGTGGTGAAGGAGGATCCTACTGTGAAGTCGTTCCTCTCAAACTTTTCCAAGACAGTAGGCAAACAATTGTTAGTGTATGTTGTTGTGGTGAAGGAGGATCCTACTGTGAAGTCGTTCCTCTCATACTTTTCCAAGACAGTAGGCAAACAATTGTTAGTGTATGTTGTTGTGGTGAAGGAGGATCCTACTGTGAAGTCGTTCCTCTCAAACTTTTCCAAGACAGTAGGCAAACAATTGTTAGTGTATGTTGTTGTGGTGAAGGAGGATCCTAGTGCGAAGTCGTTCCTCTCAAACTTTTCCAAGACAGTAGGCAAACAATTGTTAGTGTATGTTGTTGTGATGAAGGAGAATCCTACTGTGAAGTCGTTCCTCTCAAACTTTTCCAAGACAGTAGGCAAACAATTGTTAATGTATGTTGTTGTGGTGAAGGAGGATCCTACTGTGAAGTCGTCCCTTTCAAACTTTTCCAAGACAGTAGGCAAACAATTGTTAGTGTATGTTGTTGTAGTGAAGGAGGATCCTACTGTGAAGTCGTTCCTCTCAAACTTTCCCAAGACAGTTGGCAAACAATTGTTGGTGTACGTTGTTGTGGTGAAAGTGCAAGCGAAAACAAACTCCTTTGGTTTGTGCCTTTTACTAGGAACAGTTTTTTAATTTGGTTACATCAAATAAAATATACTTTACTGCAACCGAGTTCTTGAAGTATCGAGACGTTCGTGCAAAATTCGGTCCACAAAACCCCAAGCATTCTTCTCCAGCATCACATTTCCAGAGCATCTATTTTCTGCCTTTCCACATCTCACAAGGTCCCCGTTTTAGCCGCGTAAAGAAATATAGGGAATATGAGCGTCCTCACGAGCCTGGTCTTCGTGGCATTAGTTGTTTCTATTCCTCCATATTTTCCGCATCTTGTACATCGCTGTTCTTGTGATGCCTATACGTCGTTTGATCTCATCGATGCACCCGCCATTGTTTGAAATTAGAGCCCTAAGATAGATGTAAGATTAGACCACGTTGCAATTTGCGATTTGGGTCACATCAGGCGAATTATTCCTGGCACGGTCAACAATCATCATCTTGTTCTTGCTGCGATTAATTTTTAGTCCAAACTCCTGGCTCACTATTTTCATCTTTGACAGAAGCTCTTCCAAGTGTCAGTTCGTAACACTTGGAAGAGCTTCTGTCAAAAATGAAACGAGTGAGCCAGGAGTTTGCAAATTGCAAATAAGGTGGTGTCATCTGCGTAACGCATGTTTGCGATCATATCCACCAGTCTTCCAAGGTGATACGTGTACGCATTGAATAAGAGCGGTGATATCATGCATCCTTGGCGTACTCTGGCACTATGATGAAGGTCACTTGACAGGACATTATCTATGCGAACTGAGGCTGTGACCTTTTCATATAGACGTCTCAAAAGATGCACAAGATGTTTTGGTTTGCCCATGTCTAGCAAGATCTTCTATAATACCGGCCATTTCACCGAATCGAATGCTTTGGAGAAATTAACAAAGCAAAGGAATAAGGCTTATTGAATTTTCTTTGACAAACAATTCTTTGAATGACAGGTCATCGAGAAGTAAAGAGAATCCTGGCGTACGATAAGAATTTGTTCCCGAGTGCCCTTCCCCTTTACAAAACCGGCTTGTTCCGGAACAATCTACTTAGACAGGTAAGTTTTCGTTGAGCCTATGTAACATAATTTTGCCTACGTGTAATATCAGGGCAATGAGGCGGTAGTTGTTACACTTCTTCGTCGAGCCTTGCTTGTGCATGGGTGTGTCTATTCCGAAGGCCAAAATCCTGTCTGCCATACCTTGTTGCAGATAAGATGAAACATCTGCGCCACGTTCTTCTAAGGATTTAATTGTCTCTATAGGAATTGCATCTCTACCAGTTGCTTTTTTGCTTTTCATGTGTGTTATGGCAGCTCTTACTTCGTATAGAAGGATGTCTGGTTCCAGATTCTCTTGTTCTGGGTCTGTACTTGCAAACTGTCGCGACTGCGGGGTCCAGGAATAATGACTGACAGTAGCTCTTCCACGTTTCAGAGATTTGTTCGAGTTCTGTTACTACTTCATTTTAGTCGTTCTCAATAGTCCAGGTTTTAGCAGATAGAGTGGATTTAGTAATGAGACGAATTTGGTGGAAAAGTTCTATATACTCATGCTTCATAGCGTGTTTCGACCTCTTTAAAAATGCTACGAAGATGGGAATTGTGGTCTCGCCTGCACAAGGCCTGGATATTGGCAGACAACTTATTTAGCTCTCTTATGTCTGTCTGTTCCCGCGGCTTTCTTAAGGCGCCTCTTTTCTATTAGAGAAAGAGTACTATCCGTCATCCAATGTTGACGTGTGCGCGTTTCTGATCTTGGATTAGACTCCGCCACTGCATTCTGGACGAGATATTTAGCCTTATTCCATAGCATGTCTGGTGTAGCTTCATTGTGGTTCACTTCGTCCATTCTTTCCAATTCCACTCAATGGCTGTATTGAACTTCTCGTTATCTACAACTTTAATCCGTCTTATTTTCTCGGAGGATCGGGCAGCTTTGAGTTTCAACCGCATCTTTGCGATAACGAGTTCATGGTCGCATCTAAAATCTACCCTAGGAAGTGTGTGGGCATTGAGAACGGAGGTGCGCCAGCGTGATCTAATCAGTATGTAGTCGATCTGGTTTTTAGTTTTGCCTCCAGGTGACGTCCAGGTGAATAGTCTATGGATGGTGCTGGAATAGACTGTTCGCCACCACCATGTTGTTTTCGTCTGCGAACTGCATAAATCTTTCACCTCTTTCATTTCATACTCCAAATCCGAAGTTCCACACACATTTGCTATACTACGCAGTAGAATTAAAATTAACTTTTATATCATGTGCGTGTTTACTTTTTTATGGATCTTCTCGATGGGATGATTGAGTGACTTGACGGAAGCATGATAACGACCATACACACGTTTTGCATGTTCGACTTGAAAGCTTCAATTTTACCGTCAGACAAAAATAATCGTAGGGCATTTGCAGGAAATCTTTCAGCAAAGAATTTATGCGTAGAGCAAAATTGACTGGAAGATTGAAAAATTGCCCTCCATCATCCAAGACCAAGCCATCAACTGTTTGTCTTACTGTTACTGGTGGTGGAAGAAACCGGTTGTTTAGTTATCTAAAAATGCTGTCGTCCAAGACGACAGCATTCTATGTTTCTACATTTTACAATTTGAAGCGAGTAAATAACTACTGCTGACGTAATTATCATCTAGAACCCCCACCCCCATGTCATCAAAAATAGGCAAATCAAAGAACCCCCCCCCCCCCCCCTCCATATAGTGCTTACGAAATACTTGAACGGCTCCTTATCGACAGAAACTTTTTTTTAAGTCATTTTAAACATTAATACAAAAACACGCCAAGTAGTGTACCAGTTTACAGAGTGAATAACGTAAAACAAAAAAAACAAAAATTGGAATATGTACTTACAATTCTTGGATATGGCACTCTACCGAAGGAGTAGATTTCCCATAGGAGTATACCGAAGCTCCACATGTCAGATTTGTTTGAAAATTTCTGTAAAAATAAATAAATAGTATAGGTAAAAGTTTATCTTTAGTCGCATCACGTCAATTAATAAAAAAATAAAGCTAGCCAAAATCGTGACGAAAGGATCATCTCTTCCCCTCTCTAAGCCGGGTGGCTTAATAATTAAGGATGGCTCCTTAAGACTAGGGCGCTGTCCTGTATCTCTCGTGTAAATGTTAGTCCTGGTACAACAAGCGGCACTAATGTTGAGCGCTGGCGAAAGATGCGAAGAAGGCCATTACGATTACTTGATTGGTGGCCACGTACCGGCAAGCGCAGCGTGGACAGACAACCTCATAAAGGTTACAGGAAGCCGCTGGATGCAGACCGCTTCTAACCGGTCAACTTGGAAGACACTAGGGAGGCCTATGTTCAGCAGAGGCCGTCATGAGGCTGAAATGATGATGATAGTTGGGATGTGGACACCAATCATAAATAAAGCTAAGACATCATTTATTCAATCTGACACCTGATTTTAGGGCCGATAACCCGGTACATTATCATATATTCGACGAAACAGATTTTTGTTAGCTTCAAAACCTATAAAAAGTTAGGCAGTTAAGTCCAGTAGGCAGGACGACGCTGGATGCAGGCCGCTTCCAATCGGCCGATCTGGAAGTCACTGGGGGAGGCAGCAGGTATGTTCAGCAGTGGACGTCCCGGGGCTGATGATGACGAGTCCAGTAAACAATGACGTCATAGTTCGCTATCACCATACAAATTATATGGCAGAGTGCGTTTTGGCAGCAAATAAAAAGTATATCAATCGATCGGTGGCGTCAACTAGCCTATCAGTTAGTATAGGGTGGTATTGCACTCACGTTGTACTTTAAGGCCTCCGGCGCGGTCCACTTGATGGGCAGCTTGGCCTGCAGCCGCTGCGCGTCGGCGGGGTCGTCGAGGCCGGCGTCGGGGCGCGCGAGCCCGAAGTCGGCCACCTTGGCCGCGCCCTCCTGCGAGATGAGCACGTTGCGCGCCGCCAAGTCGCGGTGCACCACGCGCTGCCGCTCTAGGTACTCCATGCCGCAGCACGCGTCGCTGCGCAAACGATTACTTTATTACGATCTTCAACACTTCACACGTTATTATACAGGGTTACATTGCAAGGTAGTGCCAATTTTTCAGGTACCACTCAGAATTAATAACTAAACAGATCTACGGATAAAACGAACTTTTAAAATATATTTAATTATTACTATCCGCTCTTAAAATATGGTACTCGTGAATAATCTTGTGACATTCATAAAAAAAGTAACTATACTACAGGGTTACATTGCAAAGGAATGCCAAATTTTAAAAATAAGATGTAGAGGTGCACTGCTTTTGGTATTTGTTGTCAATTTAAACCACTGGTATGCGCGGACGCTCCTGCTGATAGAAATGTACCTTACATCATAAAGGCTAAGGTTTGTTTTCGCGCGCCATTGTGACTATTATTGCATTGAACTTTGCAGTTCTAGGTTGCACAGAGATAGTGCGTGCGTATTTTTTATGAATGAGACAAGATTATGCACGCGTACCATCTTTGAACAGCGGATAGTAATAAAAATTAAAAAAAAAAGTTTGTTTTTTAGATCGTTTATATCGTAGATCGATTTAGTTACTGATTCTGAGTGGTCCCTGAAAATTTGGCACCCCTTTGCAATGTAACCCTGTATTAACAATTTCAACACACGCGATCGTTGGTCGCCAGGCCGAGAAAAACTAACGCCGACAAGATCAATGCAACTCGGACGATTGATATGGCACTGATTCGAAAAGGCGCGCGAGTCGCGACTTGCGAATGCCACGTTTCGATGATTCCGCAATTCGAGGGGTGCAAGTCGCTATTCACGTGCTGCCCGCCGGGCTAACTACGATTGTACAGTGTACACTCACTAGGCGAAGTTGATCTGGTTGAGCTGCGTGACGTAGTGGCGGCCGCGGGAGCGCAGGTAGTCGAGCAGCGAGCCCTGCGCGCAGTGCTCCGTCACTATGCACGTGCTGCCGTTCGAGCTGAACACTAGCCCCAGTAATCGAACCAGGTTCTCATGTTTTAACGATCTGTAAAGACGAAATGACCAGTATTGTTGAAATTTGAAGTGTGTTTACAAACAGCCTTGAAGGTTTATCAGCTTTTTCTAGCTGTTCAGACGTTTGAACAGCGGACTTAAGTTGACCAAGTGTAAGTGATCAAGTCGAACCGATATTTTGTTACCTTAATACACACACCGGCATATTTAGCGGAACATAAAAAAAGGTTTGATATCAGTATCATATAAGGTTGCTGGCTGATTTATACGTCATTTAATTTAAAAAGCAATAATTTCAAATTAAGAAAACAACTGAACATCACATTTTATGCAATTGTTTTAATTTCATTCAAATACACCTTATCTGGAGCGAACTTCGAGTATTTCTTCCTTCTGAGTTTGATTTAAAATTTCATTGAAATACTGTTTTTTGTTAGTCTTTTTTTAATAACGCATCTTTTTGGAGTTGAGGACTGAATTATGCCTGACTTAGCCCCAACGGAGATTGCCAGGGCACTCGAAATGCGAAGAAATGGTCAAACCTACAGAGTGATATCCAGAGATCTTCGTCGACCAGTTTCAACGATCCATCGCAGTATCCAACGGTTCAGGGAGACCGGTACTTATGTGAGAAGAGCAGGACAAGGCAGAAAAAGACGCACTTCGAGTAGGGATGATCGTTTCATTCGGCTTCGTGTACGTAGGAACCCCCGTTTGACGGCCGTCCAAGCCCGACATGAGTTAGAAGCAGTGTGCGGGGTGTAACCGTAAGTGAGCGTACGGTACGAAGAAGGTTTGAAGAAGCTGGTTTGGGTTCATTTGTGCCCGGAAAGGCTCCAAGGCTCGAAGTAAATCATCGTAGAAACAGGTTCACTTTTGCTCAGGAACATCGAATTTGGAACGCGAACCAATGGAGTAAGGTATTGTTTAGTGATGAGTGCAGAATTCTCTTAAATCAAATTGACGGCAGGCAATGAATATACAGACGCAAAGGAGAACGATACATACAGACAAATTTTGAAACTACAGTTGCATACGGTGGTGGATCAATAATGGTTTGGGCGGGCATTTGTTTGGGAGCTCGCACAGACTTGGTAGTGATTGACAGAGGGAGTCTGACTGCAGACCGCTATATCAGAGAAGTTTTAGAAGAAAATGTCGTACCGTTTTCCCCATATATCGGTGACGATTTTGTTTTTATGCAGGATAATGCTCGGCCGCATACCGCTCGGGTAACTCAAGCATATCTTAATGATATGAATATCACTGTTATGGAGTGGCCGGCGAGATCACCGGATATGAACCCAATAGAGCACGTTTGGGACTTGCTGAAAAGAAAAGTTAAGTCCAGAATTCCAGCTCCTGCCAACGTGGGTGAACTGCGAATCGCCGTAGTTGAGGAATGGCGGAGACTATCCCAGGAGACCATCGATAACATCATTCTCAGTATGCCTAGACGGGTAGAAACTTTAATAAGAGCACGTGGAGGAAATACGCGATATTAATCACCATTTTTCTAATTTAATAAATTGTTATTTTAATATCAATTTTCACTTTTCCCGGTTACATAAAAAGTTCAAAAATGTACCATTTTTCACAAAAAGCCTTTACTCGCAAAATGTGTTGTTAATGTGATCTCATTTTAATTAAAAAAAATGAAACTTTAAATAACAAAAGAAGTGTAGTGAGTAGATTTTAAAATAAAACCATATTTTTTTTAATTATGGACTTTTTTTTGGGTTCCGCTAAATATGCCGGTGTGTGTAGTAGCTAAAATTAAATCTTTGCCCTAAAACCTTTTAGATACTAAGAGAACTTACCAAAAAGGCTTGTAAATATTGATTTGCAAAAAAAAATCCACATGAACTTCATAACAAGCATAGTATTTTAAGTTATTATTTATCTCGATGCGCTCTTAATAGGCACCGCTAATGATGTTTAAAATGAGCAGTTAATGATAATAAAATACTTACGCCATGACGCTAGCCTCCGCACGGAATTTACTAGCAGCTTCGCGGTCTTTCAATATTTTGACGGCGACCTTTTGCGTGCCGTTCAAAATGCCCAGCATCACATCTCCGAATTCACCTTTGCCGATGTTTTCTCGAATTTCGAGATCGCGTTCATCTATCCGCCAACCTAAGCGACATAATAAAACCTTATTAAAGGACTGTACGATGTACATAATGAAAGTGACATATTATATCATTAAAATTCAAACGATTTGAATCCGCTATTTTTCTCCGAAAAGGCTTCTTTGTTTGTTTCTCATTAATAGACTACATCATCATATTTAAGTTACTCATTAATAAGTCACCCTTATTAATGAGTAACTTAAATATAATGTTATACTCATGAATGATACAACTGTTACTATAAAATTGGTCGATAAAAAGCTTTTTTTAAACCACTTCCGTAATGTCATGCGACTGCGAGTGTTTCCAAGAGCATACTCACGCGCATCGACGAACTTCTGCGGCTGAGCGCTGTCCGTCTGGTCGGCGGCGGGCGCGGGCGCGGGCGCGGGCGCCTGCGTGGAGTACGTGTGCTGGAAGTGGCCCGAGCTGAGCGCGCTCGACACGCTCGGCGTGGGCGGGTACGGGGGAGGCTGCTGCAATACCAAGTATTATATTACATTTGGTGAAGGTGAACGCACTCCTGTCAGCGCTTAATTTTTAATCTCCCGCCGAAAATATGTCTCGTAAATCATCGGCTTTGACAGTTTTCAAAGCCATCAAAAGACACGGGAACACGTCGACCTATCCCTTGTTTCGAATTGCGCTAAAAGCACTATTAGCACGAATCCATATAAATACAGTAGGTAGACAAGAAACCCTTTTTTGTGTTATAATTTTGTGACATATATATGTGGTCGGTTTCGTGCTGAAAGTGCTTTTAGCGCAATTCGGAATGCGACGTAGACCTAGACGTTTAAAATTGACATGTTAACACCATTCACAAAAAAATCCAGGAAAACAAATATTTCAGATAACACCTTATTTGAGGCTTGAAAACTTGGTTTAATCTCCGTTTATGATTAGTAACGCTAATGGCTGTAAATTGTAAGCAATCGTTACGAAAACTATCGTCATTCTGTCATTAAACTTTAAGCAAAAAGAAACAAGAAAGGAATTCTAATGTGGAGAATAATTAGGGTTCAACAAACAACACAGGTAGATATTCAGAATAGCAGATACAACGTCTACTAGACATAATTATCTGGATCAATAGATTAAGTCTACGGAAGTATATTAACTGGAAGTAGTTAAACTGCCAAGCGGCCGTGGGTGGACACGGGGGCGTCTGCCGCAATGCCGTAACATTGACTCAACCGATTACTCGTTAGGAAACAGTCCAGTTATTTCCTTATTACGTAAAAACACAGGCAAAGACAATAAACTTATGCGACATACTTTTAACTGCTACTGATTTATTTGTCGAATATTTTCCTCGTATACAACATGATCATGACAAGCTTGAATCAATTACATAAGATCATTTTTGAATTATTGGTGCAGTTGAGTTTAGTTCAAGTAGAACAGATAGAGTAAAACAACGAGTCTTTAATAGCGTCTTGCACAATCCACCCAGATAAAGAATAGGATTACAAATTGAGACCGGTGATGGCATTTGTCTATCGAGCGAGAGGTTTAAACAGCTGTTACGATTCTATCAATGCCATTCTTTCTCTGCCGTATCTATGCATGAGACCCTAAATGACTTTTGCAGAAGCGTCTTTTCAGCAGTAGAATTCGTAGGAATAATGTAAAATTTAAGGTTTCCACTTTGATGGTCATTTGACTGTTCATAAAAACTAAAATGTCTAGCACATTACATTATATTGCAATAAGTACAGAATTTAGAAAATGTTGTTTTACATGAACCTCTTACCTGCGGATGGGGCGGGTACGGGGGTTGCATTGAGCCATTATTGTTGGCGCCGTTCGGCGTCGCTTTTGGTAAGCACCGCACTAACTTTGTGCATAGTCCGTCCGCGTCTTGTAAATAATGCTGCAAATTATGAAACGTTGGGTTAGTAAATCTAATAGTCTCATTATCATTTTATGGATTTTACAGACAAGGACTTACGTGTATTAAATCAGTCATAGTATCGAAGAATTCCTCATCATCGATGGTAAGACGTTGGTTTTGGCTATCGGGCGCGGTCGCCCATTTTACTCTGAAATTAAAACGGATTTGTTTATTTTCAATCTTATATTATATCGATGTCTTTATTCAAAATTGATTTAGCATATAATATAACAATGAAATTATTGAAATGTTAATATTTTGGTAAGGTAGAATGAGTTCTCTGGGTGCCATTTTTTTATGATCACTCAGGACCATAGCCATTTTAACTGCGTTTTCCAAACTGCAGAAGTGTAGACAGAATATTACAACTTGAAACCAGTTTAGTCACTAGACAGTTAACTATCTCTGGATACTTGGAAATTAATAGAAACTTGAAGAACGTTACTCCGCTGGCAATTTGCGAAGCGAGGACGCATCGGGCTTGCCGCGAATTCGGAACGAGCACGCAGTGAACACGCCGCGAATAGCGCCGTTGATTCTTTTAAATTCATCCACGCACTCGCGGAGCACACCTCTGGCATTGAACTCGCTCTCAAATTGCTAGCATGATGAAACTCTTTGTTATAGACTCAAACCAACAGTTTAGCTGTCCACTGACTAAAACAATTGCCTACCGGTAATGCTCGACGCGTCCGCGGAAGCGCACGCAGAGCGTGTGGTCGCCGGGAAAGTTGGTGCTCTCGCGCACGAGGAACACGCCGTCCGGCGAGCCCGACAGCAGCGCCTCGGCGCGCTCGCGAGAGATCGCGCCGTGGTGCCATCTGCGTAACATCACTCATTTTACGACTTGTACTGCTCCATCAAAACAGAGGGTTGCCGTTTCTACACACATATTCGAGCCGGCATTATTCGACAAAGCTCGGCGGCAAAACTGAAATGTAGATGGATGTTATGCAAAAGATGCTTCAGTTTGGGCTTGTTGTTCGACAAATACGAACGAACCGACAGTGCCGGCCCGATTATGTGAGTAAATACAAACATTTTTCGATGGGATTAACATTAAAAAAAAATACATACGGATATCAGGTGGTCGGCGGCTTATTAAATAATTATATAAAATTATATAAAATTTATATATAAAATTATATAGCACTAAGAATACGTAATAAGATAATAATATTTACTCAAAATCCGCGTACGCCCAAATCGGCGGTATAAAAAGTTTAATTTTATGTGGCTTATTAAGACACTGTGTTATATCACTCTCCATACTTCAAAATAGACTAAACGTGTGCCTAAAACATTAATATCAGTCGGATAACTGAGGAGATAACAATATTGATCAAATCGAGTGTGTGTAGTGGAACTCTTTTGATAGATATGGTAAACACGTCGTTTTAAAATGTTTACATAGATCAACTTATTTATTAACGAAGCCGTGATTTACGATTGAACGTACAACAATTGATAAATATTACTCGGTATAGGTACAACCTATTTCGTGTCATGATTATTAACTGAAGGTGAATTTAGCACATACATACTTTTAAACAAAAACAACTTTCAAATAAATTATCAATTTTATGTGCTTTATTTTACCTTTACATGATGGTATTGTTTACATGTTGTAAGCGTGAAATAGTATGGACTTAAAATTTCTATGTATGTTGATAGTCTCTTTTATTCGTTCGTATGTCAGTCAAGTCAAAACATAATTCAAGTACACCTACAGTAAACGCGAGTGAACATAATTCAAATGCTAATACAACACTTAGTTAATGAATATGAGGATTATAAATGGTAGTTATTTAATATTAATAATGTTTACTTACGGCCACTGCGTCATATTGACCAGCCTGTTGCCTGCGGGCGGTGGATTTTGGGAAGAGTTGGTGTTCAGAAGCACGTCACTGGCGCCTTTGCTCATCACCACTAGAAGAATGCATTGAAACTAACTAAGAGCTACCGAATCGATTTGCAAAGTGAACTATAAGGATAATACTAAAGAATATTTGTCTTTATTTATCACTACAGTAAGCCTGAGCTATACAAGGATATAGTATATATAGTATAATAAATTAATAACAAACCGGGCGAGGTCTGCGAAGTGTGCATTGCTGAAGGGGCCTGGCCAGCCGGCGCGGGCGCACGAACAGATGAAGACATTATGTTCTGAAGACAAAAACATTGTTATTATTAGAGGCTTGCTAGTATAACATTGATTCTTTCAAATAAAATTTCTAGCATTTTATATTATTTATAGTGGTATGCTGCTCTTTGACGGACATAAAATAATTCGGTTCTAAAAGATTCTCATTAGATCCTAATATAATTATTGCTACCATTTGTTTGAAGTGCGATTCATGCATTAATATTGGTATTTAGTGTTGCGGTTGACGACATTTCTTCAAAAATGATTAGTATTTTGTGGAAATGTCATCCACGTGTAAAGTATTAACTACGAATCACTTGTTTGTTAGTGGATTTTCCCTGATTACATAAATAATTGCACTTTTTTGAAAAATAACATACAATTGCCGTCGCTGTCTGTCTTATGGATTTGTTTTCTCTTTTAATAAAGAATTGTACGCATGTTTGGTACTTAGTACTTACATTATGTTGTACAGAGTTCTGCAATGCGGTGGGCGAGAGAGGCGCGTGTGGCCCATTACTACCGCTCACTCCACCTCCGGACTAGAACAATGTATAAAAATAACTAAAAATAACTTTACCCATTTCAGTGCAAATATACAATCGAGATGCGACTCAGCACTGCACCATACGAAGTGGCTGTTAGTGAAAATATGCTCATGTCGTGCTTTTACTGTAGTGTGTGACTTTCTAGCCGTGAGAAATTTTTCATTGGCAAACAATACTCAATAGGGTAAGAGCACACAAGATTATACTCGGTTTTATAGCAAGAATAAAAAAATCGTATCCAACAAAGCACAATAAAGATATAAAGTATTACCAGGATATATACATGTGTATAATACAATTCTAATGCGACCATAATTATCAATCAGACTATTGTTTAATGAGTACAACTTTGTCTAGTCGTCAAATAAAGCCTTATAAAGTCAGAATAAAATCTTAATAGCAGTGTTTTACATCTCAGTATTTATATGTATGTATGTATTTACAACGAGTAGGTAGGTACATACTATTTCAAAATACTTTTGGCATATAATAAAATTATCTTTTGATAAGATTAATTAATCAATGACTAAAATCTGTCCACGCGATAATCGATTCGAATCGAATAAATAGAAATCTAACATGAACTATAAAAATACAGAATTTGATACAAAAGCAAGGAAGAAAAGTATATTTTTCAAATGTTGAATTCTGCCTATCGTTTAACGGTAGAATATTACTAAGATCCGCGGCTAACCGCCAAGCAATTCTAAAGTCGTTTAAAATATTGTATATTGCCGTAATATGAGGTTTTCGTAAATCTTATTTAAAAGACTAGCGTGTGGATTAGCTGTGTGAATGGGGTCATCGGATATAATAACTGACGCTGTCACGCTAACGTTCATTTAGATCGGTATTGCATGCAATGTTAACTCTACATACAACATTAATTTGAATTTATGCTTTTAGAATGTAGGCTACTAAACTATAACGATTAGTTTCAGTGTACCATAAACTAGAGACCGACCTTACGTTTTTATTCCGTAAATTGTTTTTACGTGAAATCTAACTTTTAGCTTGAACATCAATAAAAATTTCATCTCGAAACCTGATCATAGCTTACGCGCAATCATAATTCCATCATCATTAATAATGCATGTAACCTATGTAGATGAAGACTTTCATAACATTTTGAGATTATGTTTATTTTAATATTTTACCATTGTAAATTATGTATGCGTAGCGGATATTCTTGTAGTTAGTGAGTTGACTACACTGATAGTGCACAAGTACTATATGCTGGCAGTCGAATAAGATTTCTTTATTTTAAAATAATTTAGAGCGACAAAGCAAATGTTCCATTAGGTACACACAATTTATGAATGTTACTTAATTAAAATTAGGAACACTATGGAGCTGTATTTTTGTTTCATTTATTTTCAATAAGAATACATTTTATGACAAACGACCGCATAAATAATTTTCCATCCACAGTTGGACTTGGTGTTCAAACTTTTTGGACTAAATAACCGAAATACTATCCGTGTAGAGATAAGTACCTACATAATTCGCAGAGTTTATAAAGTGAATGTGTATTCACAACTTAAGACCGGCTAGGGGTTTTGGTTGTGTAACATCTGGAAAAATCCCTATTACGTTTAAAAACTTATCCCATTCATTAAGTCATAATTTATCATTGATTCACAATAACAAACATTTCAGGAATTTAAAAAATCCCTTTCATTAATTGCATCATGTTTTATTAACATTTAGGGAAATAAATGCGTAAATTTCGTGTGACGTGGCGATAGATTGTTAGGGTTAGGGTGTCGGGAATTGTTATGATGACTAACCGGCAGCTGTTGCGGCGGCGGGGCGCGCTTGAGGCGCGCGGGCGCTGTGGGCGCGGGCGCGGCCGACGCGGAGTACCAGCCGCACGGGCCCACGCCCTGCGCGCCGTGGACACCGTGCTGGGGAACACAAACCAAGTTTGAGACAAGTCTTAACCCTTCCTTGTTACAGGGCAGTAATAACGACAACAAATAGTATTATTCTTGAAAACGAGTATCCTTAACGTTTGTTTGCGTTCATTAAAATTAGTAATTTGTAACATTAAGAGTCAGACATATAGTGCGCCATGGTGACCCCTAAACATTAGACTTGTGTCTAGCTTTGTGGCAGTCAAAGGCTTAAAATCTTACAACTGTTGTGTCACAATACAACAAAATGTGTTATACAGGGTCTTACGAAATTAGTTACATTCCTTATAGGGCGGTATCTATAAATCATACTAAATACGATGCCAAAAAAAACCGTACTGTTTCATAGTCATTTTTAAAAGTTATGTTTTATAACAAAATAAATCAATAAAACCACAGTCAAACCTGAAGCACTCTGTATCTTTTCCAACACCTGTGCAAGATGTAGTTTACAGATTGTGTGTACGTACGTAGTGTACGTACACACATACAGCGCACACTAGCAAGTTTGTTGTGTGCATACTAACTGTCAAGTCAGCTGATCTGCGATTGGTTTAGCAGCACGGCCGGGCTGTCTCGACCAATCACAGACCAATTGTAACGTGCGTCGCCCGGCATGCGATGGGACGTGGGTTCGAGTCCCACCTGAGGTCGATGATTTTTTTCAAGTGTTATCTATTTTCAATTAAACCTTGCCTGGAATTGCTAAAAACAAAAATTTTCAACTTTAATTACCCTAAAAACAGGGTAAATTCTTTCATGTTGGTATTCCTGACCCGGCATCTTATCCCACCGCTGACCGAACTTGATTCTTGGATTATGTTTGCTTGTGTGCGTATTTAGTGTGTCATTGTAGTAGTAATCAGCTGTAAGGGATGTGGAATTTTGTAGTTACGAAATGAGATAGTTATGATGAATATTTCAGAAACTAGCCTGTATTTTTCGCTCAAATTTTGTAAGGCTCCTAGGTATGACGTATTGATACCCCCATTAAAAGGAATGTAGCTAATATCGGTGGATCTTATATATGTCGCTGTAGGTAAATAGTGTGGATGACACACGAAAGGTTTTAGTCGTTTCTATCACAGCAGATCTTTCTATGAAAGCAAGTCGCAAATGATGTATAGGTACTCAAAAAACTGGATATTTTTATTCTTTATTATCTAAGTAAGAATACCTAGCCTGGAAAGGCTTAACTTTGGAGAGTTTTGCCCAATAATAGTGGATATATTAAAATAAAAACGAAGTTACTGAAAAAATAAGTGAGCGTGAGTCGTGACATTGTGACTTGCGGGAAACCACATAAAAACCCTTAGAGTCATGATTTCCTTTTGAGTCAGCAGAACCTATTATTTACTTTCTATATTCAAGTCTTTAAGTACAGCGTTTGAATGATGAGTTTTTTCAACAAATTGATCGTTCTCACATAATCTTGATAATCCGACAGCATAACGGGGATTGATGGCTCTTGAACAAAAGATAATGTTCTCATATAAAGCAGTTAACGATCCACTGAAACGCATAACCTTGGCCAGGCGCCAAATAGACGGGATGCAGGGTTGCAGCAGGTACCGAACGATGTGAAGGTTTATTTATACAAATCTAGATTTAGTACTTAATTTTGTCTGGATTAAAACAAGATAAGTACATTTTTTTAATATTTCAAAACTAAGTGTACGATTACGGAAATGAGTTTCAGTCTAATTCAACAAAAGGCTAATAAATCAGCTATTACACATCATGAGTGTTTGAATGATTTTTTTAAAAGGAATCATGAACATTACTCGACCTACTTAGCCTAACGAGTAGAACAACGAACTGATACATCGAAAAGGAATGTATAGCCTGTTGTAACAATTTCATCCAAGTATAACTCGACTCCTATTTGCTGTACGTTGATTTAAATGCAAACGTGATCCAAACGTAAACAGCAATTAGCAAGTTAAACAGGGGCATTTCTACATACGTATCTAGTTTAGCGATAAATAGGAGAAGCTTAAAGCAATTAAGTATTTGAGATGTAGGTTAGACGACCGTGAGTCCGAAACTTACGCACCGAGCTGCCAATAAAGCTTTGCTTTATTGAGAGTGCTGTCTGTGACAAATAACCATTCAATGAGAACAATGTCAGAGTCTGCTTTCTCTAATCTAAAATTTTCCTGGCTTATTTACGATATGAAATTGTTAATGTCAATTTTTAATGTTTTTAAAACGTTGTTAAGATCGAGCTAATACCCTAATTAATAATAGTAGACTAATCGCCTCTTACTCTAATAAGGGATATTATTGTCTTCATATATCTCGTACCTTATCAAGAGACACTGTCTGGTAGAGCAGTATTTGGTAACAATAACAACGTAATATTATGTCCAACGCTTCACTAGGAATTCAGACATGGTTGTGTACTTAACTATATCAGTGTTCTCATTTTTATTTTGCCATTGCAATTTTCTGCCGAAAGATCGTTTTTTTTTTGTCGTTCAAGTAAACAGACAATGCTTTTTAAAACTATATATCGATACGAATCATTACTAACAACGTCCTTTTCTGAAACTTTATTCGTAGTGTTTGTAAGTGATTTACCTGAGCAAGCGGCGGATGCGCTTGGTGACGGTGCACGTCAGAGTTCATGTCGCGCTCCTCTACCACCTCTGCTTACACTTCATCATCTGCCAACAAACAAAACAAATCATCAGTGACGATTTCATATCGATCTTAGATGTAAGGTCACACGTAAATACTGAAACCAATTTTGAATAACATTTAACAAATAATAAAACCGTTCAAGTCGATCTCAGGCTAATGACTCTTATAATGAAATATAAAGTTGGTATTTGTTACGCGATTTTAATATTTAATTAACATTGAAAATCTCAATTGCAGAATAAAATTCGACCATCGATCGTTTCAGTATTTGGACGTCAAATGATAGCCTCGATTGAATATTCATAGTCTGGTTTTACATGTAAATAAACCTATTCATTGCGTATTATCTGCTTGTTGAATGAAGATAAGAAGTGCAACGTCTCCTCATTAAGTAGGTCAAATGCTAGTCTTCGCTATTCCGCTTAATCTTGAATCTTGAGCGTCATCACGTCTCCGTTATCGAGAAAATTGACTTGGTTATTAGAATTTCTATAAGAAATTAATATGTGGAAATATGTTTATCCAATGAATCGGGATCTTGAATAAGCTTACAACTGTTGTGATCGCCTGACAAAAGTCAACCAACGCAGCAGTAAATGTATGAAGACGGTCCAATAATATAGATAACATAATTATTTCCTATAAAAAACTGAACACAAAGAAAAGTGTGCAAACATAAGTATTATTGGATGACGTAAATAAACATCAGACGCTAGGTGTGGGGAAGGGGCGAGGTTGTGCTGTGCTGATTCACTCTCGCCCTGTCGATGGTACGGAACTAACGAGCAGCGGCGGCGGAGCGTATCGGCCGTCGTGACTACTGTGCAGCCCCGGCTCATCTGGAGCTAGCTATCGACTATCTATCGATCGACCGACTATGTACATACTACGCGGAAAAATGCCCCACGCACCAATCAACGTCAATCTGCATAGAGTTATCTAACGAAAACAGGAACGGCCCTAATCGTTACCCGCGGCCCGGAGCATACAGTTTATCGCGTTGTATTCAAGTGGCTCGACTACTCAGGCACACTAATTGAGTACAGAATTAGCAGCGAGGGGCGATCTAGTCCGCCAGACTGACTAACTTAGAACAGCCGCTTAGTCCGGCTCTACGCATTGCCTTCAAAAGACGGGTCGGATGGTATATTTGTGGCGAACAACCGACCGGCGACGTAAGATGTTGATTTATATTGACTTGTTACCGAGGTTTGCCACATTCAAAAGAGCATGATTTTTCTTAACAGTTTTTCTGGCTACGTTACCGAGGTTTGCCACATGCAAAAGCGCGTGATTTTTCTTAACAGTGTTTCTGGCTTCATCGTAGCTGAATGGAAGTAGTTGTAGGAATAAAAATATTAATTGCAAAATAGGATAAATACATTAAAATTTTAATAGAGTGGCTTGCTTCCCAAGGTGGCTGACAATAGTGACCGAGTTTCTTGCATTGCTTCTTCTCGGCGCTAGCCCAAACTTGTCCCGAAGCAGTGGTAGGGAAAAAAAAAATATGGGACGTGTAAAAGTGCTTAGTTAAAGCCTATTTGCAAAAATAAATTGGTTTTATTTCGACTACTTTCTCCATTTTACACATACGTTCTTTTACTAAGTTTCATGATATAAAAGAGCATTTTTATTTAGAATATTTATATAAGTACGCAAAAGACAAAGAGAAAACGTGTGCAGTAAACCCACCACGACGTCTACGACCACGAGCGAGGCAACCGACAGATAGCAGCAGGAAAACTTATGTATCACGCCACCTACTTTCCTTGTGCATACCGCTGCGTACCTACTTAAACATGTCGTTATAATGGTGACTTCTTAGCTCTTGATTTACATGTTATTAGAGTCTCCTAAGTTTATAACATGATATTTACAATACAAACCAAAAGAGCGCTTGTATCTACGTATAGATATCAGTTTTCGTAATTATGTGTAATAATGGTTTTACAAATGACCTAGCACGAACGCAAGTGCATCTACGCGACGAGTGTTGCACAACTAACGCAACGATGCGATTAGTTGCAGTGGGTACAAGCTGTTTTTTTTTCATGCATGAGTGCTTTTATCGTCACTTACATGTGTGCATTTTTTGCATAAAGACAAGTTGTTTATGTCACGCAACAAACGTACGTAACGTCTATTCACGGTCAATTGCGCCTAAGCTGCTAAAAGGAGTTTTTAAGTGTGGCGTAATTTTGATTTAGAACAAGATACGACACTAATTGATTAGTAATACTCGTAATAAGACAGAGACGATATTATTATACAATTCACGCGCACACGTTGAGATTTCCATGGACAATGTAAGTATGTATAATTAAACAATAATGTAACGTACACAATTACACAGCTGAGTATACAGCACAGTTGAAGGTCGTAGTCGTAGGCAGGCAGGCAGGCACGTTTAATTTATTAAAATTGTGTTCACCGACTGTACGCAAGCATGACTCCGACTATTATGTACGTACTAACCTAGAGTGACCAACTAATTGACACATTAGCACCAATACATCGTTAAGACAACCCTATAAATAGTAAATATAAAAAATGCTGTTCAATTAATTAATTGTATTAATAAATTATGACTTCGGATCTAGAGATTTATAAAAAGTTTTATCATCACTTTTTAGGGTTCCGTAGTCCTGACAAGGAACCCTTATAGTTTCGTCATGTCCGTCTGTCTGTCTGTCCGTCCGAGGTTTTGCTTAAAGACCGTTGACCCTAGAGAGCTATAATTTTGTGGAGATGTGTATATATATCTATCAATCACGCCGACAAAATAGAAGAATAAAACTTAAAAAAAAAAAATTTTTCAGCCTAGCTCCAAAGTGATTGCCCATGCCTCTTGAGGCGAAAACTGCATAAAATAATGACAACAATTACATGGGCCTGACCTAGTTTTTTTACTAAACACCTCGCAATCTACTTTACTGATTGTATGTAGCCTGTAGGCAAGTAGAATTCGACGAAGGATGACTTTGTTAAACGTCTTAGATACACGTACTGTATAAAACACTATTTGTCATGAATTTTGACTAGTGTATACGCGTGACCGAAGGATTTTATGTCGACTGAAGGTTAAGGCGGGGAGCCGTGGTGTTTGCTATTAGATCATCCACTTGGAATTCGCCACACGTCCATAAGCGGTATTGTCAACTACATACGTCTTGGTTCCATTTTAGATTGATTTTGAATACCAATACAAAAATAATAAAAAAAAACTTAAGATATGTAAATAGCGTAATTTCATTATCATCGCTTTTCGCTTATATGACAATGCAATCACGTATGCCTGACAAGACAGGTGGTGTTGGTGGAACGTTCTATTTGTTACATGGTCGTCATGCTCCATCGTTTTGTCTAAAGAGTAGATGTACTAGAATTCTAGATTATGTAAATGTAAACATAGTGCGTATTCTAAACTCCATAGGATTTAACTTTTAATATAAATAAATAAATATTGGACCGCATCACATACATTGCTCTGATCCTAAGGTAAGTTGCTAAAGCACATGTGTTATAGAAATCAGAAACAACGAGGGTACCACAACACCCAGACCCGAGCCAATATAGAAAAGTTCGTTTTCTACATTGAACCGACCGGGGATCGAACCCGGAACCGCAGAGATGGCGGCGCCATTTAAAGTCCGGCGTGCTTGCCTCTCGGCTACGGAGGTCGTCAGATGTTATCACTGAGACATTGTGATTTTCGTAGTTCGGATAAGTAAAAGCTTGAATGCATATTGATTGGTAAAGATGCACTTTTACGTAAATTCTAGGAAATCTAAAGATAGTTCATATCACCTCTTCACCAATCGTCATACATACATACGTGCACGTGTATTAACACCAAGTGGCAAAAATATTAAAAGAACAAACGAGTTTCGTAACCAAGCAGCTCGAATTGCGTCAAAACATTTGGCGTGTGAATTAACACGGACATAATCAGCGAGCATTCGAGTCGACAGTCGTAAGCTATGAAGACGTAGACGCAGTAGCGATGTATCATCACCCAACTCCACATGGTATTCTATCAATCGATGACTATTCATACAAAATCTCAAAAGTATAGGTTGTTTATTGCTACTGTTAATGGGAAATACCTCAAGAATCTCTTTAAAGAACGATCGAACTCGCTTCAAAATAAATCAAGTGTTTTTTAAGCTCTAAGCTAATATACACGGACAAAATGAGTAGAGAAGTCTTAATTTTTCGCATTTTTAACGCACGACAATTTTTAACGATTTTCTTGCGTTTAGCTGATCCGATACATTCTGGAGAACGTTTTAGTACCTATGCATATCATACTGCTGAGCTGATGATGGAGGCCACAGAATTCCTTAACGGTTAGAAGTCAGTCAGAGTAGTGTATTGGGCAGGCTTGGCGCTTATGAGGTTCCAGTCAGTAATATTATTTACTGGGGGCGTAAACCAGTACACCCAGAAACAGGAAAAAATATCTTAGTTCGTTTTTTTTTTATTTGACTTAGGCATTGAACGCAAGACCTTATGCCATGGTTACGACACTTATTAATAACGATCTTCTTAAACGACTTCTATAATAATAGATCCTGAATTGGTAGATAGTTTATTGTTAAAGTCATAACAGTAAAATGGTGAAAAAAAACTTAAAACCGACTTCAAAAATAAACTAAAAGGCGAAAAATAATATTTTCTAAACTAAAACATAACCAATTAGTTATTTTTGGAATCAGTGCGAATGAACACATTTTAACTCTCCATGGAGCACCGATTTTAAAAATAACTAAGTATGTTTTAGTTTAAAAGAATATTATTTTTCGCCTTTTAATTTACATATTTTTTAAGTCGGTTTTTAGTTTTTTTTTTCAATTTTTTTATTTATTTATATGCTTAAGAAAGAAAGCAAAATATCACTTCCTGTTCATTCTTCGACTAACTAACTTAGCTAAGTTTACTAACATCAGCAACAAATTTTAAAAGCGTATAAAATTCTGAATGTAACTTAAATATCCTCCCAGGGTGCCTAGGCTAGTGCGAGTTGCACAAAACAACCAAATCTATCGAAAATTAATACAAATTAACATTGACTTCTCGATCAAAGCAAAGTGACGTGAATTTTTTACTTTTAGAACTCGCAGGCCCTCTGTTCTACGGATAGGATTTGTAAAGTCGATACCGAACTATCGACAAATTGTCTGTCCTTAACTTCACTACGCTGCAGTGAAATCTCTAGCACAAAGCGAGCAATGAGACCGCAGCAGCCGACCGGGGGTGCAGGCGCGTGCCGAGTTGAACGACCACGCGTTGAGCATTTCACTTTCATCGCATCCCGGCAGACCGCGACCGCGCCTGCAGCCCGCCAAACGACACGCACACTTTACAACTCGTACTTTTAAAACTTGGCTTAACAAAGTCGAATAAGCATTGCAAATTAAATCTAGCGATTAAAGAACTGATAATTATGAGCGCGTACCTATCCACGGACAAATATGCATTGAAATTTTAAAAATAAATTATATGCCAAAAAACGCACATCGGTGAATCTCGTTTTTTAGCAATGCCTTGGAAAATACACGCTTTCCAAGTCATTATATGTTTTCCTATGATTAAGGGGATAAACATGATGTTGGGAGATAGGTCACATTTACGATACCTACAATTAGTTGTGTAAACTGATGAGTAGACATGCCTTTGAAAATGATCTATGAATACTTATATACTTTATTTGACAGTTTTATAGTGGGGGAGCTGTTTGCTTATTATTTATACCACAGTCAATTTACCATTCACAAACAAGAGAAATAGACTCAAACTGACTTATAGCTTAGTTCTTTAACTTACTACAAACAACCATCATCACCAAAATCCAGGCATGGCATTATCCTCATCAACAAAATCCAGGATTTGGCAGGCCTGGGCGTTCCAGTAGAGGGAAACCTTTTTGTTTGTAATAATTACCTAATTACATTTTAATTCATAGAATAGGTTCTATATATCTTTTGCCCGCTGGATAACTTAACTTCTTAAAATTTTAGCTATGCAAGCAGTTACATAAGCATCTAATGTTTGGTCACTTTCACCATAAACTTCATTGATTCATAGCAGCTACTACAGAGATTCCGTAACTGACCGCACAAGCGTAGTGGATGCTCTACTCTTGTTGAACCGGTACCGCTGCGTAAACGGTCAGATGACACAACAATCATGCCATTTGCAGTTACGATCCATTCGTTTTCTAATAATTAGCATCCTAATGAACACATTAATTCAATGACGTTGCTTCAAGTATTTTGTCCAAAGATTAAAGGACAGAAGGATAAGGCAACGTGCGATGGTCGTTGACTTGTGGCCTTTAAATAAATGTAGGAAGTGATACGCAGTATACCGTCTACATGTCCAAGTTTACCACTGTTTATGTTAACACTGATGTGTTTACATTTAATTTTATATCAGTGCTAGTTGTGATGAAAAGGAGGAAATTTAAAATTCTATTTCATGCATCAGACAGAGGTGAATAAATAATGGGAAGCATATTTCAGGTTCTCACGAACGGTAAAAAAAACTCTACAATCCTATAGACTTAGGACTGCAATGCTGCTCGAGCAAATTACAGTGTAAATTAATTGATTGATAGCACAAAAAGTAACTCGGTAGTATTATTCGTTACTAAAATCGAATAATGAAGAACACTAGCATAACCGTTCTGTAAGGAGAAAACACTGAAAACGACCTTAATGCTAATTCATAAGAATTACTTCCTTCCAGGCAAAAGAAGGTCATTACAGAATGCGAAGAATAAAGTTACGAGATAGAGGATGAGTTTTGAAATAAACCGTATGAATAATTGATTACCTGTAAATGGTTTTACTCATTTACGAATGTATGCACAGTATATCAGTAAATGTATAGCGTAAATACATGGATTAAGAAATAAGTAAACGTATGGTGTACGTACTAGGTCATTCATTGGTAAGTTGTATATTTTTTTCCTCTTTACACATACGTATCATACATTTAAAATATGTGGAATACATATTTTAAATTGAAAAAAGACAACTCGTCCATGTCGGGATTTGAACCCAAATCTCCTGCTTAGCGCGCAGGCGCTTTACCAATTAAGCTACAGGGACATATCTCGACCGGACGAAATTTGCCTTCTCAATTTATTTGTGACATCAACGCCATCTAGGAAATGCTGCACGCATTATTCCTTTTTGTTTTTTTCGAGTCGATGCTTGCCGCACCATGACTCTAAATTAGGCGTGATTTATTACTTTTTGTAAATTATTATTTCATAATAACTTAACTTTTTATGTATTTCTTTTAGCAAATTACTTTGCCAATATGTGGAATACATATTTTTAAATTGAAAAAAGACAACTCGTCCATGTCGGGATTTGAACCCTAATCTCCTGCTTAGCGCGCAGGCATTTAAAATATGTCATAACTAACTAATCGACTGACTTAATCCGTTACATAATCCACTAAAGCTGGAGGATTATTAATTTGGGGGTTATCTTAGGTTGTATTCGTGCCGTACACACATAAGAAACCAAAGTCTTATTAGAAATTCATCCCCAAGGGGTTAATTTAAACCCGAAAGGGTTGAAAAATTGTATTTTGTTGTATAACTCGTTTTAAGGTTAGAAACCTGATTATCGTAATTTATTTATTGCATTTAGAATAAAAAGATTTTTATGAGTCCTAATGACGTCAGGGGTGGAAAATAGGATTTGTATTGCATGTCTCAACGATGCACGTGTGTATCAAAAATGTGTCGGGTAAGGGTAAACTATAGTTAGTACTATTTTGCACAAAGCAGGACTCGTACCTATACTTTGCCACCCACATTCGCCAAATCAAGGCAAGACATGTAGCTAGCGACCTCGTGTCCCACTGTTACGAATGAAGCCACACCATAGGCACAATATTAGTAGTGGCAATGATTATTTACCATGGAAATCGGCTTTGAAAACTCTTTATGTATGTATGAATGTACTCTTTTATCTTTTACGTTTGAACTAGGTTCGTACGCGCGAAATAGCTAAAGCTTGGGGACCTTTAGTAATGACATTAGCAAGTTCTTTTTTTAAATCTAAGCCTCACGCCATTAGGCTACTATCCGCTAGAAAACGATAAGAAGAGCTCTCGTGTATTTCCTTCAAAAATATATTTTTATTTATTTACATTTTGTAGCACGCAGTCATGTATGAGTAGAAATCTAAGAACGTCTTGTTAGTTTTTTAGAGAGTTCCTACCCAAAGAGTAAAACGGGACCCTATTACTAAGACTCCGCTGTCCGTCCGTCCGTCTATCTGTCTGTCTGTCACCACCACGCTGTATCTCATGAACCATGTTAGTTAGATAGTTAAAATTTTCACAGATGATGTATTTCTGTTGCAGCTATAACAACCAATGCTAAAGAACAGAATAAAATAAATATTTAACGGGGCTCCCAAATATCAAACGTGATTTTTGCTGTTTTTATAGATAATGGTACGGAACCCTTCGAGCGCGAGTTCGACTCTCACTTGGCCGGTTTTTTTTTTCAATGTCAAAATAGCAACATATTAATAAGTATTAGAAAATAACAACTTGATTCCACCAGTGTAGAATCCAGATTCTACACTGCTTCGATAGTTCAATTAGAAATTAATCTAAATCTGCTGCATATAATTAAGTTTTATTATGTTCAACCCACCTCAGTTGTTTATTTGATCAACTTAATTGCATTAGTAATGATACTAATGATACAAAGTAACTATTTTAGTAAATACAGAAATCCTCGTCGAAACATAATCAATCCAGATGGTAACTATAGAGCAAATAACACAACACAGCAATGTCTTTCACACACTTGGCGGTTTTCAAACGTGACTCAAAGTGCGCAAGAGGTTCTTTGTTTACGTCTGTCGCGTGACAAAAACAAAATGTTCGCAGATCATGTACACTAATTATGTTGGTATGTTAACAATATCAACAAACGGCGGCGTGCGGACAAGGCGCCCACTAAACGCGCACTGTCAGGCTACGCGGCTATCCGCCCACCGGCGAACAAATTTCCCTATTTGTAAAGGCATTACACAAATGACCGTCGACAACATACATGTCATTTGAGTTAACTGCGTAATCGAAACCTAGCGACCGTGAAGATTTGCACAGAACGCCTTAAGAAACGAAACTAATGATGTTGTCGATCGATTTGATGATATACCACTTTCAGATTTAGTACGCAGTTCGCAGTCTTATCGATCACAATCATGAGGATATTTCAGTCAGATACATTCACAATGACACTGCTAGTGTTTACTGCATTCGGTCGGAGTATGAACAAAGAACTATATTATAAATTTTTGCAACGTGTATTGCAGCAAACCAAGCATTTAAAGATTTCCTGGTGCCATCGCTCCAGTTCTCAGATTACAGTAACGCGATGCTTTGGCGATCTACACACAGGAAACGACTGAGGAGTTGATACCCTGTGTAACTGAGATGATTACACTTTGCGCCACGTGTTCACTCGGCTCTGACGACTGATTGATTGCTGTGATTCAATAATATCTAGGTACTTGTGTGGCATACATGCTGCAACTATTTAGTTTTTAGCATAATGAAAATAGGTACATAACATTATTCCTTATACAGGGGCGCTAGTAGGGAATTACTATGGACCAGGCGACCAGTAAAATGCGGATTTAATTGCATTTTGTGTGGTCTTATAGATCATGGTGTGTGCGTATCAAAAAGTATCCTAAAGATGCATTGAGTGTGAGCCATGTTCTTGAGCTTTCCTCAACCACCATCTAAGCTACCTCACTAAAATAAATAAATAAAGATCCCATCCATCATCCGATTTTTTTTTATCAAAAACAGAGATTCATAGGAATTAATTTTCATACATAACCGTAAACACTAAATTTGGAGATCCTAAACATAAAACTAATAGACTTTCATACAAACTTTTATCCCCTATTTCAAGGGGGGTTGACTTTTGGAAAATCCTACCTTAGTGGATGTTTTACTACGAGTGTGAAATTTCAAGTTTCTAGCCCTAAGGTTTGGCCTGTGCGTTTATATAAAACTTTCATCCCCAATTTTACCCTCTTAAGAGTAAAATTTTAGAAAATCCTGCTTTAGTGGATGCTTACGTCATAAAAACAATACGTGTGCGAAATTTAAAGTTTCTAGCCCTACTAAAGGTTAGGCCTGTGCGTTTATTTAAAATTTTCATCCCCTATTTTACCCCCTTAGTGGTTGAATTTTTGAAAACGCTGAAATACATAACCATCATTTTTACTGTAATCAATGCATACGAAATTTCATGCAAATATGTCCAAGGTATTAAAAGTTTCATACAAACTTTATCCCCTATTTCACCCCCTTGGGGGTTGAATTTTGGAAAATTCTTCCTTAGTGGATGTTTTCGTCATATGAGGAATACGTGTGTGAAATTTTAAGTTGCTAGCCCTTAGGGTTAGGCCTGTGCGTTTCATTTTAAACTTCCATCCCTTATTTTACCCCCTTAGGGGTTGAATTTTAGAAAATCCTTCTTTAGTGGATGCTTAGGTCATAAAAGGTATACGTGCGCGAAATTTTAAGTTTCTAGCCCTAAGGGTTAGATCTGTGCGTTTATTGAAAAAAAAAAACCGTAACTCATTATTTTTGCCATACTTAATTATAAGTAAATAAATAATAATAAATTGTTTCCACAATTACACCAATTATCTAGCCCCAAACGAAGCAAAGCTTGTGCTATGGCGACTAGATAACGGATAAACATACTTAAATACGTTTATAAACATCCATGACTCATCACACTTACATTTGCCCCTCGCGGGATTCGAACCCGCAACCGCCAAGCATTGCAGTCCTAATGCATACCAAATTTCATGCAAATATGTTTAAGAAATAAAAAGTTTCAAACAAACTTTGGACGATCATTTCACCCCCTTAGGGGCTGAATTTTGAAAAATCCTTTCTTTGTACACCTTATAAGGAACCTACGTGTCAAATTTGAAATATCTTGGCCCAGTGGTTTGGGCTGTGCGTCGATATATCAGTCAGTCAGTTTCTTCTTTTATATTTTAGATTAACAAATGCACGGGTCAAATGACAGTAAAACAATTTTTTTATTATGTACCATCTTAACCAATATGAATGCGTTTATCAAACGCAAAAACTTAAACATCGGTGCTGTCTGTGGTAAATGCAATACAATTGGAGGTGCTTATTTGTGGCAACTGGAGCGTGAGAGGAATCCGGCGTACAGTAGTGTTCGCAGTTTGCACCGCAATGCCCCGTGACCGAGTGTCGGTAGGTAGTTGTCATCGGCATGCCCTCTATTCAGGAAACCAGACCGAGCGAATCGTTTATGATGCATTCAGTTAGTTGGCTAGTTCCCGGGTTACTTTTAAAAGCATCTCCTTTAAATTGTCATCTGCTTTCAAATCAGAGGGATGTCGACACTAAGCATCGAAACTCCTGTTTACCTAGTGAGTTTTTGCTTAATTTGTTGCGATCGTAACTAGGTATCCATCCCCGGGCGCGGCAAGACTATCACCTTTAGGGTTGGGCTAAGTACTGCCTTTTGGCTGATAAGTGATGCTATTATCACAGAATAAAATAAATATATTATGTTTTATCAGACAAACACCGATCGATGAAATGTTTATGCACTCTTTTTTTTTGCTTTCGTACTCGTTAAACTCAGTATGGTTTATCCAGATAATACGTTCGCGTATTTCCCTAAGTAGGTATTAAATATTATTGGCGTTTTGAGCCCTGCCTTAGATTATAGTTACTTGTGACTTCTTTGCCTTTTTATGGCAGCCGTATTTTACATTAGTGCATTGTTAGACCTCCCTCACCAAGTGCCAGCTATAATATGTTCGGGCACCACATATTCTTTATTTGCGCATTTTTACTTAGGACTCTCAAGATTTTAGTAAGGTTACCGATCCATCTACGATAAACGCGGGCGAGGACATCCCTCCTTAATACAATGAGTCATAAAAACATGCATTGTCTCAAAATGGCATCGACCCAACTTATTCGCCGCTACTACGACATTTAATCTGTTTATGTAGATTTATTATTGATGAATGCAAAAAAATACTATGCCTTTGTTATCAGTTGTGCTCTTTAAAAAATACTAATGAAAACTTTCAATAAGATAACATTTACAACTAAATAAGTAGTTATTTTCATATAATAATTAACTGGTCTAATGGAATTTCACAGATATATATAGACATCGTGCATAAAACTGCATTTTATTCGCACTGATAGAGCAAGCCTGGACTGTCTGTAGACATTAACAAATCTTTTGTAAATCCTTACCATAAATGGTTTATGTCCAAGTATGATCAATGACAGCAGAGATGAGTCAGAGCAACATCTGCTCTGATGTGTCAACACTAAATATAGACTGGTACACACATTAGTGGTTAATTGTATTATTCTATTTAATATTTACTATAGTCGCGATTTTATAATCTCTCAAAAATCGAATTAGTATGATATAAAGCTTTAATCATTTTTCCACAAAGTATCTCCTAAATTCGACTCCATTCCCACTCCAATAATTTTCACTCTTGAGCTAGGTTAACACAGTTTTCTCCTGCTGACCTATTTATTAATAGCCCATATTTCTTTGGGTCTCGAGAATATTTGTCACTTTTTTTTTTTTATATCTGAGATGGGCTTACTCTTGACCCCAATCTTGCTCTAGAGCATAGATGGGATCTACGATGGAGCGAGCTTGCCCAGAAGATGCCTATTCACTCTGGACTTAAAGAGAGTCAGGTTATATGCACTCGGAAATACAGACGCAGGCAGGGAATTCCAATCCTTAGCTGTGCGCATTATAAAAGATGATGAGAAGCGCTTAGTGCGGATTATGGGTATATCAACTAAGAACGGATGGTAGCCGGCCGTGCGTCTGGATGTCCGATGGAAGAAAGGTGACGGTGGTATGAGCTCATGCAGCTCATGAGCACACTCTCCGAAGTACAATCTATAGAAGACCGATAGGCAAGCAACCTTGCGGCGGTGAGCCAGGCTGTGCAGCTTGGACGCCACCAGTTTTTTATCGCCTATTATTCTCTTGGCTCTGCGTTCCACCGAGTCAAGTGCAGCAAGTTGGTATTTCGCCGAGCCGTCCCAAAGGTGGCAGCAGTACTCCATGCAAGATCGGACTTGGGCTTTGTAAAGAGTTAAAAGCTGTCCAGGCGTGAAGTACCGCTTAACTTTATTCAGGACGCCCAACTTTCTAGCTGCAATTTGAGCCTTAGACTCGATGGTGGTGCCAAAGTTGAGGTCAGAGGACAACTCCATGCCAAGAAGTTGTAGAGTGTCGGTCACTGGAACAGATGTACCTCGGAAAGTAGGAGAAAGGGTGAAAGGACTCCTTTTTCTGGAAAAAAGACACGCCTGCGTCTTTGAGGCATTGAAGCTGACGAGATTGTCATCGCCCCACTGGGAGACGTTACTTAACGTCAGGCTCGTACGCTCAACCATGGCCATGGTCACTTCTTATGGTCCCATCCATTTAGGTTGTTAATGTTTTGGACCATTTTAACATTTAGACTTGCTGAATGTATGTGTGGCTTGCCCACTGCTACTTTAGCTTCAATGCTTGTTGAAGAGCATCTGTTAGTTTTGCTTGTTGCATAATCTTTTCAGGGCAAGTGTTTGTGTGATGAGCAAGAGCATTTGTACCAGAGTCATGATGTGGTATACATATACCGTCTCTAGTCTCTGTGGTATAAGCTGTCGAATTTAAGGATAGAACTAATAGGTCTTAATGTTAGAAGTATAAATATGCGTCCCAGCCCCCCTAGCATGACCAACAAAACACCGATTCAACCGTCAAAATATGGTATACATAGCCGCCATCTTAAAACTTTTATTGAAACAGCGAGCATTTCCATGCTGGTGACTTCACCATCATGCTACCTGTTTCGAAAAAGTTCATATTTTGACAGTTGGGTGCCAGACACCCAACTGTCAAAATATCATTTCATAATATCGTGTCATGCTAGGGGGGAGAAGATACCAATTTAGAAAAATATGTTTTTTTTCTGCTTTTTTATCATGCAATCAGTCTAACGACTATGAGCAGATGTGTTGCTGGTAATAAAGATGTACAATAAATTTTCTTGTTACTTGCATTTAAAATTTTACAAAAAGTCCATCGAACAATAATTAGTATAGGTCATAGAACCAAATTGTTAATATTTATCACAATCCTTACTGCTCATAAACCTTATTTAATATACTATTGTGATGCCATCCAATAAAAAATTATATAACAATTCTATTGTAAAGCTAATAACTACACAAATAAAACATTTAAGGTACTGTGTTTTGTACAATTTATAAATGTTAATTGAACATCCTCTGAATATTTCTCCAAAGGACTTTGTAATCTTCTTATCAGTAGGCTGTTAATAATTACTTGTAGTTTTCTAATAAATTTATTTAAAATGTGCTATTACAAAATTACTACTTGTTGAAATATATTTTGCTAGAAATATCAATAAACTTTCAGATTTGCCAATATTCATAAAACAGCTTATGAAGCCTTAAAGAATCATAATCTAAACTGATAAATTGATATAACAAAACAAATGTTACTAAAATACATAGCTAAAGTTGCGTTCGCCCAAAAATTTCAAAGGTATCTTTTTGGTTAAAAGTTTGGTTTAGAAATAAACATAGTTACTGATGAACACTTAAATGCTATCAATGTGGGCATTGATCACACCGAAATCGGACATACATTCAGCACAATAATTGAAGCTAGCATGCAGTGTAAATCATCGGAATAGGACTCCCAAACCTGGCCGTTTCAAACCACCTACAAATCTGCAGCTTCTTGAGAGTGAGTATATTCACCGTGACAAATTAATTTCTACAACTAAAAATAAATTAAGCAAAAAAACTTACCAAACACAATAAGCACAAGATAATTATTAGTTCTTCTTAAGTTTTCACTTCATAATCAAATCACAGTAATTAAGTCTAGGTAAAATAATAAATTCATAAACACAAACCAAATACGTCACTCAATAAAGTCGGCCATTTTATAAATTTTTACCTTTTTTACGGATTAGCGAAATGTTGTGGAACGGATTGGACTAATGTTTTTGAGCCACACCAGCGCCAATAACTCCGGGTCTTCTGCACTTCACTCCTTGATGTTGAGATAAAGTAATTTTGTGGAAGTGTGGAACTAACACTAGGCCCTCTTCCGAGTTTTTTGCTTACTTTTTAAAGGAAAAACTTATATTTTTACGTATGTTTCCTTTCTATATTTATTCCATTGACATCAAATTTTTCTACTACAATCTTTTCATAAAAACCACAAACACCATAGACAAAGTATAATAAGGTTTCTCTACATCCTCCCCCCCTTGCGCTTGCGCAATTAAAAATTGTACACAATACTTTTTTTATAAATTTAGACGAGCGGGAACGCGTACGACCCGTCCGGGATCGTGTTTGAGTCCCGGGTGGAGATAGCTCTTCAGCAAAAGACGAGTGAACCTCTAGAGGGAAAAGGCGCTGCAACGGACATATTAGCTCTCCATGTGCCGTTTTCAAACGTGCTACACGCTCTTCTCTATCCACTCCAGGAATAAGTTTCAAAATAACCGTTAGAGGCCAATGAATCCTCTTGGCCTCACTCTGTTTGAGGACCACATCTCCAGTTTCAGTCTTGCCGAGCCCAGCCGTTGTTTTTCCTGTATCAATAGTCCCAAATATTCGTTGCCAAATCTTGTTTTAAAATCCTCTTTAATTTTCTGTATGTATTTTAAGCGGCTGTTCAGCATTTATTCAACGGCACTGGTATGGTGTATTTTTGGTTGTGCATTGTTATGTAAAAACATGGAAGGCGTGAGGGCCTGAACACCAGTTTAAATTAAAGCAGGTTCTCCTCCGTTTCATCCTGGACTATTCCAAATACGGCTTCATCTCTTTCTGCGTCAATGTAGAAACCTTTTTTTAAAGATTTTTGTGTCCATTTCAGTTAGGATTGCTCGCTTCTCCTGTAAATATTCATACTGAACAGCTTCGACGATATTCTTTTTCGAAACGGCCTCTGCCAACTTATTGGCGGAGCAGATAAAATACCGCCTTATACCTATTTGAGCGTTCAGTTTTGAGCAAATCCATTTTCACGATTATTGTAAATACGTTATTAAGTAATCACGGTCGCCACATAAAGGAAAAACTTATATTTTTGCGTATGTTTCCTTTCTATATTTATTCCATTGACATCAAATTTTCCTACTACAATCTTTTCATAAAAACAATTGAAACATATGACACAAACACCATAGACAAAGTATAATAAGGTTTACCTACACTTTTCATCAAATGTTTTTGATAGATTTAAATGTTAATAAATTACTACATCCCTGCCACTGTTTCTTTTTGACACTACAGTACCTAATTACTATTCTACGTAGTTTATTTGATCAGTAATTACTATTATCAATACCTTGCGCGGTAGGCCCTCTGGTAGTAATGTTCCTTGGGTAGTAATGTTCCCTGGGTAGGCCAGTATTATTTGATCAGCTAATTTGTGTTGATCAGTGCGGTAGGCCTACTAGTCTGTCTGTGAGTTTAATTTAATGATTGAATTTAATTTTCAGGTTGTTTTTCTTTGGTTTCAGCTGATTTCCAGAACCAGTAGATTTTGACTATTCTGTTTATGTAATATCTAATAGCATTAATGATAAAGGATTAAGGATAAACAGAAACACAGCATCAGACCATTAAGTTTAGATGCTATCAAAATAAATTTATAAGAAACAAAAATGTACAGTCAACTTATTTCTTATAAAAATAGTTTTATAGCCCTCAGTAAAAGGAAATCTTTTAAATACGGTCTTCCTTTCTTATTATTTGTTGTGGGAGGATCTTTCGGTTTGAGAGAATGGACTCAAATAAGGTTAGAAATTGAACTGTAAAATAACATTATTTTGAAACTACTCAAAAAGTGTTCTAAATTTTCTTTTCTTTGGATTTGTTATTGGATCATTACGTTATTTCTCTTTTTATAATAATTATTGTAATAATCATCTCAAATAATTTTGTCTTTATATTTACTGTTACAAGAAACAAGTAGATTGGAAAAGGAAGGTAAATTTGATTAGAAAAAATACTATTAAATTAACAAAATTAACTGAACAAAAAAATATTTCAGATACCAGTTTTCACAAGTAAAAGGTGTTAGTAGAGAAGAAGCTGAAAAAATGGGTCTCGTCAAAGAACGAAATGTAACATTAGAAAATGTTTATGAAGATATACAAAAATTAGATATTGACAATTGGGAAAATAAACGAGGCCCAAGACCATGGGAGGCAAATGAACAACAAACAAAAAAATAAAATGTGTGGTGCAGCGCCCCAATCTACATAATTATAAAAAGTTGTGATGGTAGCAATCCCCTTTATGAGTAATTTACCAACGTTTTATTGAGTTAGTTATTTTATAGTTTGCCATCTTTTGAAATATGCAATATGCGGTCCACATGGCCTATGATCGCAGTCTGTGGAGGAACACTATATGTGGTCGCGATCGTCATCAGTGAGGGACCGAGGAAGAAGAAGAGATCTTTTGATATAACTTGGCCTGACTTAAAAATTAAAATTCATTTTGTACAGTTGAAGTTTTAATTAGTAAATTAAGATTATTATAGTATTGTTGTAAACTAAAGATTTTTTTGATGTTATATTAAAATAAATAGATAGTATACTTTGTTAGTTTTTTAAGGGTTCCGTACCCAAAGGACAGGACCCTATTACTAAGGCTCCACCGTACATCTGTCACCAGACTGTATCTCATGAACCATGATAGTTAGAGAGTTGAAATTTTCAGAGATGATGTATTTCTGTTGCCACTATAACAACAAATATAAAAAACAGAATATAATAAATATTTAAGGGGGCAAAAATCATGTTTTTTTGCCATTTTTATAGATAATGGTATGGTACCCTTCGTGCACGAATCTGACTCGCACTTGACCGGTTTTTTTACAAAAATACAAAACTTGGAAATATCCAATTTAGTTTATGTTGCTGTAGGTTGCTTATTGTTTGGCAGTGGCATATTTAAATCCTCTTTGGAAAGTGTTACTTGCACAATATAATGCCAAGTTGTGCAATAAATAAACTTTTTGAAAATAGATTTCTGGGAAATTGAATATCTTAATTTAATAGACTAGTACCTACTCATAACGTTTTTATAAAAAAATAAAATAAACAGGACCATTGTTTTCATTTTCTGTGTTATCTCTGTTACATGTGTGTAGATTTTAAGGCAGTCTAATAAGTAAAGTTTTAGAGGTTTTATTTTAAATATAATAATATAAATAAATAAATAGTTTCCACAATCACACCAATTTTATCTAGTCCCAAACTAAGCAAAGCTTGTATTATGGTGACTAGATAACGGATAAACATACTTAAATACGTTTATAAACATCCATGATTTAGGTACAAATGCTCGTGTTTATCACACTTACATTTGCCCATTGCGGGATTCGAACCCGCAACCTCCTGGCTAAGTAGTCCGGAGCGCGAAATACTACACCAGACGGTCGACAAAATATTGGACAACATCACATACATCGCTCTGATCCTATGGTAAGTAGCCAAAGCACTTGTGCTAAAAATCAGGAACAACCACGGTACTACAACACAACACCCAGACCCGAGCCAATATTTTTTTTCTAAACGGACCCGACCGGGAATCAAACCCTTAAGTATGTTAATTATAATAATATCATTGTACAATACTGATCACGCGGTTATAAGGAGTACTTATCATAACTGTTATTTGAGTAAGTTTACATCCTGTATTTATAGAACCAGTTAAATGTTAACTTAGTAGCACATTTTCTTGCACTGTGAAAACAAATCTTTTCTGGTTTGAGAATTATTGTTGTTTCTGGAATATCACTGGTTGTTAGTCATGTTATTTCCTTGAATTTTTGTATGAATTATATTTAAGTATGTATGTATGTTTATTTTTATCTACGCATTTTTATTTTATAGGTAGTTTATACTTATTGATATTGACATTGTAGCTTGGTATATAAATAAAATTACACAATAAGCACTCTGCACCATTTCCCCTTGCTTTATAGTTGTCCTCTGCCTAAAGGTTGTCTGGAAGAAATCGCTTTTTAGCGATAAGACCGCCTCAATTGTACATCTTTCTGTAAATATCAACTGTAACTTCTTTGTTTGGTGTGCAATAAAGAGTAGGTACTTATCTATCTATCTAGTAAATAAGATTAGTAAGAATAAAATAATTTTAAGAAAAGCTTTCAATTTACAAATAATCCAATCCGGAAAACCATAAAAAGCAGTCAAGCAGGTACTTACCTACCTACTTTAGTACTTTTTAATACAAACAATAATGTATTTAATGGAGTTGAAGTAGGTACCTACTGCCGATTTATTTACCCGTGGAACTGCGTACTAATGCCTGAAATCCGATTTGCCATTTAAATCCTTACAAAGTAATTTGGTTACATAATGTAAGCATATATTTAAATAAGCAAAGTAAGGCTTTTAAAGATTAGCCGAGGCACTCTTAGGTAGGTATTCAGAAGGGCAGAAATCGAATACTTACTTAGCTAGGTAAGTAGGTAACAGCAGAACCTACAAAAAATGCTTAAGTAACTACCTAATTCTACTGAAGATAGGTACTTAGGTACCTTACCACAAAATGTAGGTAGGTAGTAGGTTAGGAAGTTAATAAGACATAAGTAGTAAATAATATTATCTTAGGAGGTAGGTACCTATTGGCTGGGTACCTACTTGTTTATTTTGTGATTGGTGACTTCTCTATTTGTGATGTTTATTAAATTTTATTGTTCATCATTCAGACTGACGAAATACCTACCTAAGACTTGACAATTTCATCAGGTTGGTGTAAGATATATCAAATTTGACTAAAAGGCCAAATTTTTATAACAATTTTGCGAGAAAATGAGAGGAATGTAGGTGTATTATGGCATATAAGCATGGGAATAGCTTCCTCTAAAGTAGCCTCACCATTATGTTGCTATTAGGCTCATTGAGCATAAGTAGGTAGGTACCTATTGTTCGCTCCCAAGACTGCAGTGGGTACTCTAAAAAGTAAATGGTTTTTGTTTACGTGTATTGTTCTAGAATAGGTACCTACATGTTTTTATTATCATTTCATCCTTATCATAGCTAGGTTATCATATTTTGCGATTTTGACTGTTTTACTTTTGTTTTACCCAACTAAGTAGGTACTCTCAAACAACAATACAAAACAAGCCATAATTTAATGATTCCATTTCCAATCCAATGACGCATACTGTTTAAGTACGCACGCATTCTAGATAGAAGTAAGTTTGCGAGACGTGCTATTTCTCTCTTTTGCGTCGTTTCAGAAAGGGATCAATACCACAATCGGGGTAGATCGGTTTTTCTCGACATTTCCCGTCACAAAGGCCACGTTCAATACCCTAGAAAACTAGCAAGCTCTGTAAATTTCCCTAAGAGTGGGTAAATAATAAGTGCCAGGATGAGTATTGTTATTTTTAAGTAGAGATCGCGATTTAGCTGATGCAGTCTTTCAAGAACGTGGTGCAAAGCTTTTACCCCAGACAGGGATTTAGGAGACAAATTATGTAGGATTGGTCTAAACTCTAAGGTGCGTTTGGCGTGTGTTGGATAAAGTAAATATACAGTGTTGCTTACTATGACTGTAGTAGGTACGAGCTGTTGCTCGCAGCTTCGCTCGCGTGGTCTTTAGTTTATTTAGTATATTTCACAGGAACATCAAACCGGGAGAAAAAGTGTCATATATGCTAAGTCAGGTCATATTCTATATTTGAAAATAGTGAAAGAGTAACAAACATCCTTACAACCATACTAACAAATATTTGCATTTTTATTAATAGTATACTAGCTGTGCTCACAACTTCGTTTGCGTGGACTACAGGATGTTTGGTATGATACATAACGCAAAACTTTCAAATACAGAACAACATACAGAAAAATATCCCACAGGAACATTAAACCGGGATAAAACGAATTCTTTATAATATGTTAATCCATATCATATTATCCTATGTGTGCAAAATTTCACCCAAATCCGTTAAGCCGTTTACGCGTGATTGAGTCACAAACATCCAAACATCCTCACAAATACAGGATGTACAAGAGAATAGGACACTCCTTAAAACCACGTGATCAGCTGGTCATATACAACAACTTTTTCTATGGGAGTAACATCAAAATCGATATTTTTTTCAGCTTCCCCATACAAACTTACTCGCATACCTTGATGATAATGTATGGAGCATCTGAAAATAAAAACACGATTTCGATGTTGCTCCTATAGGAAAAGTTGTTGTATATGATCTGCTGATCACGTGGTTTTAAGGAGTGTCCCATTCTTTTGTACACCCTGTATAATGTTAGTGGGATGATCTTGTTTTGTACCCCTTTTTCTTCGAATGATCATGTTTTTTTTTTTGTGTAAAAGTTTTGTTCCTGTGTATTTCTTAATTGAAAATTTTACGAACTAATAATATGTGTGTGCAGGTATAGTACGTGTAGATTTGTTATTGATTTGTAACGGTTCATAACTTTCTATTTCATTATTAATAGCAGAGAAAATAATATAGTTGCTCTTTTGGTTTCTGTTTTAAGCCCCTGCAAGGTTGGTCAAATAATCAAACCGTCACACTATGTATACTTTTGTCTACCTCTTCGTGCATTCATGCAATAAAATAATAAATAAATATAAAGTATACATTTTATCAATTTTTACAGTATAAAATGAATGAAGTATTACCTACAATATAAACAGGGATTTTGGAAAATAATACTGGTAACACTACGAGTTTCTGCCTATAAAAGCAGAAATCGACGCCATTGGTTGAATTATTTCGAAGCGAGATACAAAAAAGATACAGTGACACGTCGTGTGACTTTTCAGAGTTGTTTGTTGGATAAAAATATTTTTCTTTACATTTAGTTTGAATATAATAAAAAAAAATTTTAGTGAAGTAATCGGTAAGTTTTTTTAAAAATATTTGTTTAAGAATGAGTCGTTATATCAACCATCACTGCAATTAGCTTTAGCAACTGCGCTGCGCAATTGAATAATACACCCAACTATAGAAACGCCATTTTGTGGTGGTTAGTTCAACTTCAATACAATATTTATTTAACTAGGTACCTAGGTAGGCCTAATACGATCTGTTTTTAAAAAGCTGTAAATTGTTATAAAACTATAAATTCTCCCTTTCGTATTTCGATCTATACGATGACTAATGACCTAGTTTCTTAGAAATCGCCCTGAATTGCGTCAGCCTCTCACAATTTCATATTTATTTTGAAATTTATTATAAAGAGGTCATTACTTCCTTGTTCCCTATTGGCATGATGCCAGCCAACTGTGCAAATCGGGAAGTGAATAACCTTATTTTCTTTGTTTCTAGGTCAAGATGCAGATCTTTGTGAAAACTTTAACTGGAAAGACGATCACTTTAGAAGTTGAGCCATCAGATACTATTGAGAATGTTAAAGCAAAGATCCAAGACAAGGAGGGAATTCCCCCAGATCAGCAGAGGCTGATTTTCGCAGGAAAGCAGCTGGAAGATGGACGCACACTGTCTGATTACAACATTCAAAAGGAATCGACTCTCCATCTTGTACTTCGCCTGCGTGGAGGGATGCAGATATTTGTAAAGACATTGACTGGCAAAACAATAACATTAGAGGTTGAGCCTGCAGATACAATTGAAAATGTTAAAGCAAAAATTCAGGATAAAGAAGGAATTCCTCCAGATCAACAACGTCTCATTTTTGCTGGCAAACAATTGGAAGATGGACGCACATTGTCAGACTACAATATCCAGAAAGAATCTACTCTTCACTTGGTGTTGCGTCTGCGTGGTGGTATGCAAATTTTTGTAAAGACCCTAACTGGTAAGACAATCACCTTGGAGGTAGAAGCTTCCGACACTATTGAAAATGTTAAAGCTAAAATCCAGGACAAAGAAGGCATTCCCCCAGACCAGCAGCGACTTATATTTGCTGGGAAACAGCTGGAAGATGGGCGCACACTATCAGACTACAATATCCAAAAGGAATCCACTCTTCATTTGGTATTGCGTCTGCGTGGAGGAATGCAAATTTTCGTAAAGACCCTGACCGGTAAAACAATTACATTGGAAGTTGAAGCTTCTGACACTATTGAAAATGTTAAAGCCAAAATCCAGGACAAAGAGGGCATTCCTCCAGACCAGCAACGACTGATCTTTGCCGGCAAGCAGCTAGAAGATGGACGCACACTCTCAGATTATAATATCCAGAAGGAGTCAACTCTTCACTTGGTATTGCGTTTGCGTGGTGGAATGCAAATTTTCGTAAAGACCCTGACTGGTAAAACAATCACATTAGAAGTTGAAGCTTCTGATACGATTGAAAATGTCAAAGCCAAAATCCAGGACAAAGAGGGCATTCCTCCAGACCAGCAACGACTGATCTTTGCCGGCAAGCAGCTAGAAGATGGACGCACACTCTCAGATTATAATATCCAGAAGGAATCCACTCTTCACTTGGTATTGCGTCTACGAGGCGGTATGCAAATTTTCGTAAAGACCCTGACTGGTAAGACAATCACATTAGAAGTTGAAGCTTCTGACACTATTGAAAATGTTAAAGCCAAAATCCAGGACAAAGAAGGGATTCCCCCAGACCAGCAGCGACTGATCTTTGCCGGCAAACAGCTGGAAGATGGACGCACACTCTCAGATTACAATATCCAGAAGGAATCCACTCTTCACTTGGTATTGCGTCTACGAGGCGGTATGCAAATTTTCGTAAAGACCCTGACTGGTAAGACAATCACATTAGAAGTTGAAGCTTCTGACACTATTGAAAATGTTAAAGCCAAAATCCAGGACAAAGAAGGGATTCCCCCAGACCAGCAGCGACTGATCTTTGCCGGCAAACAGCTGGAAGATGGACGCACACTCTCAGATTACAATATCCAGAAGGAGTCAACTCTTCACTTGGTATTGCGTTTGCGTGGTGGAATGCAAATTTTCGTAAAGACCCTGACTGGTAAAACAATCACATTAGAAGTTGAAGCTTCTGATACAATTGAAAATGTCAAAGCCAAAATCCAGGACAAAGAGGGCATTCCTCCAGACCAGCAACGACTGATCTTTGCCGGCAAGCAGCTAGAAGATGGACGCACACTCTCAGATTATAATATCCAGAAGGAATCCACTCTTCACTTGGTATTGCGTCTACGAGGTGGTATGCAAATTTTCGTAAAAACCCTGACTGGTAAGACAATCACATTAGAAGTTGAAGCTTCTGACACTATTGAAAATGTTAAAGCTAAAATCCAGGACAAAGAAGGCATTCCCCCAGACCAGCAGCGACTGATCTTTGCCGGCAAACAGCTGGAAGACGGACGTACACTCTCAGATTACAATATCCAGAAGGAGTCAACTCTTCACTTGGTATTGCGTTTGCGTGGTGGAATGCAAATTTTCGTAAAGACCCTGACTGGTAAAACAATCACATTAGAAGTTGAAGCTTCTGATACGATTGAAAATGTCAAAGCCAAAATCCAGGATAAAGAGGGCATTCCTCCAGACCAGCAACGACTGATCTTTGCCGGCAAGCAGCTAGAAGATGGACGCACACTCTCAGATTATAATATCCAGAAGGAATCCACTCTTCACTTGGTATTGCGTCTACGAGGCGGTATGCAAATTTTCGTAAAGACCCTGACTGGTAAGACAATCACATTAGAAGTTGAAGCTTCTGACACTATTGAAAATGTTAAAGCCAAAATCCAGGACAAAGAAGGGATTCCCCCAGACCAGCAGCGACTGATCTTTGCCGGCAAACAGCTGGAAGATGGACGCACACTCTCAGATTACAATATCCAGAAGGAGTCAACTCTTCACTTGGTATTGCGTTTGCGTGGTGGAATGCAAATTTTCGTAAAGACCCTGACTGGTAAAACAATCACATTAGAAGTTGAAGCTTCTGACACTATTGAAAATGTTAAAGCCAAAATCCAGGACAAAGAAGGGATTCCCCCAGACCAGCAGCGACTGATCTTTGCCGGCAAACAGCTGGAAGATGGACGCACACTCTCAGATTACAATATCCAGAAGGAGTCAACTCTTCACTTGGTATTGCGTTTGCGTGGTGGAATGCAAATTTTTGTAAAGACCCTGACTGGTAAAACAATCACATTAGAAGTTGAAGCTTCTGACACTATTGAAAATGTTAAAGCCAAAATCCAGGACAAAGAAGGGATTCCCCCAGACCAGCAGCGACTGATCTTTGCCGGCAAACAGCTGGAAGATGGACGCACACTCTCAGATTACAATATCCAGAAGGAGTCAACTCTTCACTTGGTATTGCGTTTGCGTGGTGGAATGCAAATTTTCGTAAAGACCCTGACTGGTAAAACAATCACATTAGAAGTTGAAGCTTCTGATACGATTGAAAATGTCAAAGCCAAAATCCAGGACAAAGAGGGCATTCCTCCAGACCAGCAACGACTGATCTTTGCCGGCAAGCAGCTGGAAGATGGACGCACACTATCAGACTACAATATCCAGAAGGAATCCACTCTTCACTTGGTACTGCGTCTGCGTGGTGGAATGCAGATTTTCGTCAAGACCCTGACTGGAAAGACAATCACATTGGAAGTTGAAGCTTCTGATACGATTGAAAATGTCAAAGCCAAAATCCAGGACAAGGAGGGCATTCCTCCAGACCAGCAACGACTGATCTTTGCCGGCAAGCAGCTGGAAGATGGACGCACACTATCAGACTACAATATCCAGAAGGAATCTACTCTTCACTTGGTACTGCGTCTACGTGGTGGAATGCAAATTTTTGTGAAGACACTTACCGGTAAAACGATCACATTGGAAGTTGAGCCCTCAGACACAATCGAAAACGTCAAAGCAAAAATCCAGGACAAAGAGGGCATTCCCCCAGATCAGCAGCGACTGATTTTCGCCGGCAAACAGCTGGAAGACGGGCGCACACTTTCAGACTATAACATACAGAAGGAGTCCACACTTCATCTTGTACTCAGACTTAGGGGAGGAATTTAACTTCGTTTTGTTCTATAGGGTTCTACAAGCCTTTTCTCATTCCTGTAATAAATTAATTAAAGGGCTAATAAAACAGCTTTGATTAACTGAATAATACATTTTATTTTGAAGTTCATTTGACTTTTTCATGATACCATAATAGTTTTATTATTATATTATTTATTTATCAGGCAGGCAGTTGAGACAACTGGTGGGTTGCCTGTATCCTGCTGGTCCCCACTGGTTAATCTTTTTTGCAGTTAGACAGATGCTTGTCGAGTCTATTTTTAAACTGATTTATACTTTTAGCTGAGACTACGTCTTCTGGGAGTTTATTCCACGCTCTGACTACTTGCTTGCTTAGGGAGTGCTGATGTGGATTACGTTTTACGTAGTATAATACTTTATCTATGATAATAGTTAAAATGACTGAAATATTCTACCACCCAAAATTATATATAACCCAAAACCTAACTAGTATCTAATCAAACGAGCAGTACATTGGATTGAAATGTAAGGGTAGCTCATGCTAATACATAATCGGCCTGCAGGCAGCACACGAAAAAGTTATTCGTGTAGCATGCGCAACACCGGAGCCTAGCGAGTCTTACTTGTTCTGTGCGCAACACGATAAAATAACTTAGGTGTACTTCCGGCCGTCTGAGCCAGAGCGAGTCCTAGAGAGATCTCGCATATCTAGGCTAATAACGAATCGTAGGTGACGCCAATATACCTACTAATGTGTTTTGAAAGTAAGACCATAACTATCAAGAGCATAACCCGAAACTGAATTTATTACAGAGAAGTACACTACATTTTAATGTAGTGGTGGGAACTTTAAAACTTAGATGACATGACAGGATTTTACCTACCGAGTATTATTAATTTAATACATATTATACATTGCAAGGTAATGCCAATTTTTCAGAGACCACTTAGAATCAGTAACTTAATGGATCTACGTAAATTTATAAAAAATACGCACGCACTATCTCTGTGCAACCTAGAACTACAAAGTTCAATGCATTAATAGTCACACAACACACAATGGCGCGGGAAAGCAAACCTAGCAGGTCACGTTGTCGTTTTAATCTCTGATATTTAATTAATTTTATTACAAAAAGATGAAGACACTCATAATATTCTCTAGATCCTATTTTTAAAATTTGGCACTACCTTGCTACATCGCAACCCTGTATAATAAATAATCTACATGTTAGGACCACGAGTTTAATTTTAACATTTACTTTCTTTAAGGTTTAAGGTATGATTACGAACTCGGCAGAACGCAGCAGTGCTGCCGCGCCCGCCCATACATTCATATATGATATTACATTCCGAGCTACGCAGCAATGTCGCGGCAGTAAGTAATACAGCGGTATGCGCTGTAGTGACGGACGCGTCTGCCACTGCAGCGGTAGTACCTACGTGAACGTTGACAATTGGCACCAAAAAGATGTTTTTTTTTCTCATTTAGAAGAGGAACAATTTAATTAAAGGCATAAATTGATGAAATGATAGTGATTGAGATCAATAAAACAATGAATACAAAACAGCGCATCACAACGAACAGTGCAACACTGCTGCCTCGCTCGGACGGAATCAGCGCGGCAGGCAGCACTGATGCGGCAGCGGCATCATTGCTGTAGCAGAACTGTTGCGTGCTGCCGAGTTCGGAATATAACCTTTAATTACACTGACAATAAGAAGATTTTTATGAAAACATGAATAACTGTGAGTTTGGGACAAGATGAAGAAAATTAAAGTAATTAATGCCGCACGTCAGTCAGACAAAACTTGTTGACCTCGAGACCACCTCTCTCCCTATGTAATAAAAGCTGTTTGTTTGTTGATTTTCTTATTTTTGTCCCAAGTGAGCCGCAGGCATGAGTGACGAGTTGACAAATAAAATAATAATAAATGAAATAGCTTTATTACCAGTAAAACATAGCAAATTACTCTGAGTAAAAGTGTTCAAACAATTGTCTTTTGATTTAACTACCATAAACAAGTCACACTAAACCATTGGGGTATAATGTACTAGCGTACTAGAGAACACATCTCGAACTAAATGTTTCAGCCAAGCATTATAATATTGAACAATCAAGAAGCAGTTTGACAACTTCAATTATTGACACTGACTGAAGCTTTGTAGTCCACTGGACTTCAATGCTTGGCTGAAACATTTAGTTCGAGATTTGTTCTCTAGTACGCAAGTGCATTATACCTCAATGCACTTAACCCAAAAAGTAATAATCATGTGTTGATTGTTCTTTAATACCTACGTAAATACGTATATAAATAACACGGCAAGCAACTGTCGTGAAACGAGGGGCATTTTGGCTAGATTTTCTAGTATACTGGTCTTTGCATACTTAAAAAGGTGTGAAGCGTGGTCACCCTAATGCATCAATGTATGGGAAACAATTGTTTTTTTTTTTTAAATATTGGACAACGTCACTTACATTGCTCTGATCCTAAGGTAAGTAGCTAAAGCACTTGTGTTACGTAAATCAGAAACAACGACGGTACCACAACACCCAGACCCGAACCAATATAGAAAAGTTCGTTTTCTACATTGACCCGACCGGGGATCGAACCCGGAACCTCAGAGATGGCGGCGCCATTTAAAGTCCAGCGTGCTCGCCTCTCGGCTACGGAGGTCGTCGATTTGCTCTTAATATCTTTTGTTTGTCGGCACATAAAGCCGTCACAAACGACAGTTCTTACTTACTGACCATCGCCGTCACTAACGATTAGATGAGTTTCCAGCTACGTAGAACACCTGGAATTGGTAGAACTGGCTGGCGCAGGCAGCCGGATTCCGGCTGTCTGAGCCAACAGTTTTTTTAGAATGTTTCCTAAACGCGTGTGTAACAAAGGTTCAAATCTGGTCGAGAGCTGTCACATATCGCGTCACTGAAGTAAAATCCAATGAGTCTGAAATGTGATATTTCGTTATATATCTAGAAAATCATATTGGCTCAGATGGCCGGATATCAGACTGTCTGACCACACGTAACCTATTCATGATTCCGCGAAAACCGTTGCATCAAAATGGATGAAACTACTTTAGATACCGTCACATATCGCGTAACTAAACTTTTTATAAGAAACGGGGCCCTGAAACCCTCTAGAATTTGAGATCCAGAGTGTCCGAAAAGGTGAAATTCTAGCTGTCGGAGCCTGGTTTTCTTAATTTTTAAAAAAATCTATAGCCGTCACCTACGATTCATTATCAGCCTAGATATGCGAGATCTCTCTAGGACTCTGGCTCATATGGCCGGAGATAAAAAAAACGATTTTATAACAAAAACAAAAATTGTATTTATTCGAATAAAAGATTCAGAACTTAATCTATATCTGACTTGTGCCTTGAATTACTTGTTTCAGGCCGGGAGGTTTCTGTTTTGGCAGTCTGTAACAAATATTTTAAAGGTATAGCACAGTATATTTGGAACAAAATAAAATTGACAAAAGCGCAAGACATAGGCCCGACGTCGCTTCTTTCGTATTCCATACAAAATGTATAGAAAAAAACATAACCCTCGTTGGCAGTCGGGTAAAAAGCAGTCGTCGCTCAGTAGTTATGGCAGCAGGAACGGGGTCAAAGCGTTAAGAAGAAGTAAGTATACAGGATGTACAAAAGAATAGGACATTTCTTAAAACCATGTGCTCAGCTGCTACACACATTTTACTATGGAACAACATCTAGTATTTTAATTATTTTCCGATCTTACATACATTTTCATAATTTGTTTGGATCATTTAAAAAATTGCCGTTTTTAATGTTCCTTTTATAGAAAAAGTTGATGTATATGAGCAACTGGTCACGTGGTTTTCCGGGGTGTCCTATACTTTAATTTGTTCATGTAAAAGCGACGGCATGCAAATGAAACACAATCGCTCTCCTCGACTGCACCCCGCCCGCGTCGCCTCATCATCATCTCAGCCACAAGACGTCCACTGCTGAACATAGGCCTCCCCCAGTGACTTCCAGATCGGCCGGTTGGAAGCGGCCTGTATCCAGCGTCTTCCTGCAACCTTTACCAGGTCGTCTGTCCGCGCTTCCTCAGAATACGCAGACGATCTCCAGATGTACACTTCTTTTAGGCCTGATGAAACAGTTTCAGCTGTAGATAAATTAAATGAAGATTCAGATCGCGTGGCTAACTGGAGTGACAGACATAACCTTGTCTTGAACCCGAAGAAATCAAAATTTATCATTCTAGGTTCCAAAAATGTCACAGTTAAGATTACCGCTGAATCTCCACATATTTCTATGATGGGTAATTGTTTAGAGAACGTGCCACAAGCTCTAAATTTGGGTCTTCTCATGGACGGAAGGTTGCAATTTGAGGGACACATACTGGAAATCATGCGTAATTGCTTCTACAGACTCAAGGTTCTCTACCGTGTTCGTGATTGCGTAGATGTGAAGACGCGAATTGAGTTGTGTGAATCGCTGATCCTATCGAAATTAAATTACGCAGATACTGTTTTCGGAGGTTGCCTTCTAGAACGTATAAAGAAATTGATTCAGCGTATTCAAAATGCATGTGCCCGTTATTGTTTTCCAGTTCCCCGACGTTCACACATTACACCTATTCTGAACCGTAATAATCTGTTAAACATGTCCGCTAGATACACCTTGCACTTTGCGTCATTGCTCATTGATATTATTAAAAAACAAGAACCTTCTTATCTATATAACAAATTGAAATTTACACAGCGAAAGATGAGGGTTGCTCCACGCTTGATATGCCCTCAACACAGCACGGCTGCCTTTCGTGGTAGCTTTCGCTATGCTGCCACGAAATGTTGGAACAATTTGCCGCCACCGATCAGAAACTCTAAATCTGTTGCCTCCTTTAAACACCACCTCAGGATATATCTGATCGAAAAGCAAATGTCAATGACATGAGCAGACGTGCCTTGTCTGTTTTGAAATTTTAGATAATTGCAAACAATAAATTATAAACCATTACCTACTTAAAATATTCACACAATCTCACACACTCACCATACATAAACATTCGCTCGGAACACTGTCATACATAAATTCAGAAAAATGTACCTACCTTTAGATTGTTATTGTTTTTCACATTAATCTCATTAGTGTATTTCGATGTACTTACTTGAAATGCTAAAATTTTGTTTTTATTTTTTTTGTTCGGTGACTCTCTCTACCTCAATGGTTTCCACAGAAAACCAGCGTCATGGCAACCTTTGCTATGGCAAAATAGCTGAGTGGCAACCATTTTGGTATCATATCACAGTATTGCTCTTAATTACTGATTGTATGTAGTTTCTATTATTTGTGATATGAGCCAAATAAATACTTTTTCTTTCTTCTTTCTTTCTTTAATAAATAAATAATATGCAGTATCACATTCATTGCTCTAATCCTAATGTAAGAAGCTAAAGCACGGTATTATAGAAATAAGAAACAACGACGGTACCACAACACCCAGAATGAGAATCGAACACGGGACCTAAGAAATGGCGACGCCAAGGTCGACATGCTCCTCGGCTACGGAGGTCGTCATTGTATTGTGTATGTTCTGACTTCTGAACATACACAATACGCGGTATCGATGTTGAGCGCTGGGACAAGGACTGGGGATCGCTTTGCGCATCTTACGTGACGATCATCGTATCAGAGACACGTTCGCGCGGAGCTAACAACCAATCACGGCCAGCGGTGCAGGCTCGGCGCGCGATTAGCCAATCAGGTAATCGTAATGGTCTTCTGGGCAACTAATACCCAGCGTTCAACTTTCGTGCCGCTAGTTGTAGATCTTAGTAGTCCTCACCTAGTGTGTATAATCTTGCGCGGAGACGAGGGGTGCACGAGGTCGTGCTGTCGCTCCCACTCGAGGTACTTCTGATGTTGGCGCTGTCTTCGCCGATCTACGTAGCTTATCTGGAACATAGCAAAGCGATAATGTATTGCATTAAATACCTATGCGGATGAGAGCAGAAACAATTATATGCTTTGTGAAAAAAGAACAAAGATCCTTATAGTGCTATTAGTTAAATTAAATACAAAACTATCGTATTAATCCGGCCCATGTTTACCCACTCCTGGATAATGGCCTCTTTTTAACTGTGCCAATTCTCACGCTCTTGTGGCGCTATTTATTGATTTTTACTCCTATAATATTGTCGGACCAGAGGGCTGATGGCCTGTTCATTGACCTTTTCTTGGCCACCACTCTGTTACAGCTTCGCGCACACGCGTCTCTGATGCAATGGACCTTACTATTTGCCCCTACGCTAGGTAAACATTCGCCTTTTGTCGTGACGTCCGTCCGTGTTGGTTCTCATTTCCCTCCGCTGCGGCCAGACTACCATAGCCGTCACTATGATCAGTCTGGTGAGTCTGCCAGACTGGCAGCGGGTCCACACCGCCTACCTACCGTCCTACCGCTGCTACCCTGGGCGACCTGGGAACAGCTATCACTTCTTATCATCCTTATTATATTTGAGTACGTATTTATTGTTAGGTGGGGCTAGGGCTCTTGTAGTATGTTGAGCTACGCTCACTAGCGAGTTAGGTTCCTGTCTGACGTTGTATTCTGGACGCCGGGAGCGGTGCTCTACAAGCCTTTGTTTCTCGCCCGTTCACGGGATTCGAGCCCACAACCGCTGGACTAGAAGGCCTACTACGAAAATATATCGTTCGTTTGGACTGATAAACCTAGCAAATTAAATAACCCGGTCACTTGTATCAATCAAAAATTCTTCAGTGTACAAATTGCCAAAGGTTTGATACAAGTCAATGGTTATTTTAATTTGACAGGTTAATACGTCCGAACGAACGATACACTTTCGTAGTAGACCTCCAGTCATGGTCATAGCTCGAGTCGCAACTCACGACGCAGCTGGCGGGGATCCAGACGAAGGCTGTGACGAGCACGACGACGCCGACGATGTTGTCGCGCAGGAAGCCCAGCACGTTGTTGATGTTGATGTCCTCGATGATGTCCCAGAAGCGCTCCACTACATCCTGGATCGTCTTCTCACATACGCCCTGACAAAATTTGGTTATGTTGGTTTTTGTTTGGCTTAACTAGTTTCACTAGTCTAACTAGTCGCCATAGTACAAGCTATGCTTAGTTTGGGGCTAGCCTAATGGTGTGATTGTTACACATACAACAATTGCATTTTTACACAATTTATTATTAATTAATATCAATTAATTGTTGTGTGTTATGAACAATACAAAAGATTTAGGAGGTTAATGTATTGTAAACACAAACAAGTTGTTTTTGGTTTTTCCCAACAAACAAATTAACGTTCTACCTCGATGATGAAGTATTGAGCAGAATTTTATGATTTCGATGTTGACCCTAACGTGAAAGTATTTTGTGTTGATGAATACTAACAACTTTCAAATTTGGGTTCTAGTCAAAATCACAAAGATTTACATTTTAATTGGTGCCTTAGAAAACGACTAAACGACTAATATATGACCCCACTTAATCTAGCTTTAACATCTAAACGGAATTAGCTGCAATTCAGCACAAAAAATATTACATTAGCTTGAAAAATAAGATAATTTATTTCTATCCCGTTTCGTGTTCTCCTGGGATTATTGTTCATAAATCTTTAGCTTTATTTCAAAGTTTATCCACACAGACGCGAAGTAGCAGGCCGAAACAAGATTTTATGTCAATTGTAATTGATCATTGATGCCTTACAGAAAATTAATTATATGTAAGATGTTAAACAGATTACTAGCTTACCTTGTTACAGAATCCTTGAATACAAGGCGTACCGTCCGGCAGAATGTCGTTGTGTGCAACAGGGAAACATGTCTTATTTAGACTTTTCCGGCAACAACGTTTGCAAGCGTCCGCCACTGGAAACAAATCACAATCGGTTTCATTATTATTTCGTTTACTTATGAAATAGCTTATTTAAAGTAAATATTATTTGAGTGCGTCAGAACGAAAGTCTTTACCTTATGAGTCATCAATGACAAAACGCATTGAGACCACTTAACATAAATATTACAGAATCACACATTCATATACAGAAGGTTATGCTCGCGTTTCCTTCTTGCCAGACGGAATTACAAAGCTCGTAGAATAATGAAGTTACAATTGCCTCTTTCGGGATTCGAACCCGCAACTCTACTGGCTGTGTGTGTGTGTGGCTTCCTTGGTCAACGCAACACTAGACCAGGGACCTCAACGTGTTTTCAAAATGTGACATAATATGTGAATGGCCCCTAAAAGCCCGAAAGAAAATGAGTTGTATGCACTGACCTATAAACTGGACAGGCTGCAAAATTAAGGGATAGGGATAGGCAGATGCGAGACCATGGAACTACATTAGTACAGCTAGCGGCACGTAAGTTTAGCACTGGGGCAAAGAGTAAGGATCGCTTTGCGCATCTTACGAGACTATCATCGTATCAGAGACGCGTGTGCGCGGCGCTAACAACCAATCTCGGCCGGCGGGAAATCACGTTATCGTAATCATCTTCTGCGCAACTTTCGTGCCGCTAGCTAATGGCCGCAAGATTTGCAGTCACATGCAGTATACGTCAAAATAGTTGTTTGTAATGCGCATAGGGCTTACGCACCGATTAAAAAATTTTGTTTTTAGCAATTCCATGCAAGGTTTAATTGAAGATAAATAACACTTGAAAAAAATCATCGACCTCAGGTGGGACTCCCCACGTCCCATCGCATGCCGGGCGAGTGCTTTACCAACTAAGCTACCGGGGACGTCACGTGACACGATGTAGTTTCTCAAGTGTTCCTTACGCACCGATGTCGCACATGCAGCTGTGCATGCCCTGCGTCTCGCAGTACGGCACGCACGTGCCGTTGCGGCAGCGCCCACGCTCCGCGCACTCGTGCTCGTCCGCTATCGCCGGCGCCTAAGGGGACCGTTCTCATCGGTTATTAGTTACACCAATACTTCAATTGTTATTAGCAAATATCAAAAATAGGGATCTCGAGAGAAAAAATAGGTTTTTTATTATTTTCCTATTTTTTAAATTGACTGAGATATTAAACATCAAAGTACGGCCTCTGCGGCTTAATTTCCGTATCACTCGCAATCTGACTTGATGCACGAAGCCTGACTTCATCTGTACGGTTTACCGCACATAAGCAAAATTATATTGTTACACTAATGTCTCATCAATCATCATACGTCACACCTACTTAGGTCAATAAACTGTAATGAAAACAGACATAATTTTAGTAAGTTAATGCAATGAAGGCATTCAAAGAGTTAGGTGTTTTATATAGGCTACATCATCACAGGAACACATTTTAAAAATTGGTAAAACTATATAACGCTGTTACCTCCTTTTTTTTTGGTTTGTGGAGTCAAAACGTTTCCTTTTATCCTAATCGTCATAAATAGACGTAAGACATATACGTAAGCCAAAACCATAAAAAAAATTGTTGTGTGTAAAGTCAGTTTACGGACGATAATTTAATGTGATAACGTCATAAGATATAGATGCGCCACAAGCTGAACCCTTAGGCCGATTGTGCCTCCATCGCTTGTTCCGCGCTCTCGCTCACACGCGGATCGTGACATTTGTTTGGGCGTGCAGCCGAACGTCGATTTCTGAGACGGTATCACGTCAATAAGTAGTGCCGGTACCTTGGGGCAGTCGGCGGAGGCGCCGTTGCAGGTGGCCTCGCCCTCGCAGGCGGAGTGCGCCGCCTCGCGGCACACCACGCCCGGCGGCGCGAACACGCAGCCCGCGCAGCACGGGGAGTTCTTGTCGCTAACGAGATATATATAAGCTTAGTGATCTATGACTTGGACAACTGGTGCCGCCGCGCTTTACTAGCCTACACAAAAAAACTCATCCCGCGACGTCCTAGTCGGGGTTTCCGCTGAAAACCAGCGTCGTTATGGCTTCGGCTATAACGACAAATGCTGAGTGGTTACCTTTTTGACACTCTTTTTGTATGTTCAATCTATTTCTGTTTGTAATTATGCCTATGTGTGTCAAATAAAAGTTTTCTATTCTATTTTAAAAGGACGGACATTTCAAATTCGTATCACATAAAGTTCCATGAACCTGTGTGCTCGAAATAAAAAGTTAACAATTGAATAACAATGGCAGGTAAAAATGTAATAAAATAAAAATATGTGCCACACAACACGGCAACTACAACAGCTTGTAAGTTTTGAAAGTAATTTAGCCTGGGTTTCCACAAGTTCGTTATTAGTGAGATTAGCCTACAAGGTAAGCAGACGGACGCCGGACGGTGTCGTTAAAATTGTGTACGGCACATAGGATAAATGTACTTTTTATAACAAGTAAAAAATAAATATTGTATTTTAGTCTGCTTTTGGATTCAACCTATAGGTTGTGTATATTTATGTTACCTATTCAAAGTTAAAAGAAAAACGTTGTTTATCCTTCAAAGACAGCCATCAATGGCACTTTTACATGTCCCAATTTTTTTTCCTACCACCGCTTCGTACCGCACCACTACATATCGGCTGGTGATGAGAAGAAACGGCGCAACAAACTCAGTCACCTTTGTCAGCCTGGTTTTATTACAGGAAATACAATTACAAGATAGTGTAAGTGCGAGCTAGGCAGGTTATTAAGTCCATGCACTCTTGTCGTTCAAGTAATCTTCAACTTTGTAATATCCTTTTTCCATAAGGATTTTTTAAATGTGGTTTTTGAACTTATAAACAGGCAAGTCAACAAGAGTTTGTGGTACTTTATTAAATATTTTTATACATTTCCCCAAAAATGAAATACCTACTTTCTTTAATCTGAAGCTCGGAACGGCAAGTTTATTTTTATTTCTAGTATTATAGTGACGTGCATCACATTTAAGACTAAACGAACTAATGTTTATTCTAACATACATAATATTATCAAAAATGTATTGTGACGCTACTGTTAATATTTTAATATCTTTAAAGACCTCCCTCAGAGATTCGCGAGGGCCAAGACAATATATTGCACGTACAGCTCTTTTCTGCAACACAAAGATTGATTCGATGTCAGCAGCTGAGCCCCATAGCAATAAACCATACGACAATAAACTATGAAAATAACTAAAATATACTTGCCGTTTCGACATCAGTTAAAAGCCTTATTTTCCAGCATAAGCCGCTAAACTGAGCCTTCCTGACAAGGCAATTATATGGGGACCCCATTGCAGTCGGGAGTCTATAGTAATTCCCAAAAAGGTTGTTGAATCGACTGCATCTATGTGATCGCCTGACATATTAATATGCGTACTGACCTGCCTCACATTGGGCATAGTGAATTTGATGAGCTTGGTTTTTTTTGCATTAAGTAAAAGATTGTTAGCAGTAAACCATCGTCGTACTTGAGAGAGAGCATTATTTACATCATCAAAGGTTGCTTTACCTCTCAGTCAGTTTTAAAAATCAATAACGTATCATCTACAAACAATACTATCTCACACATATCTTTAGTAAATTAAGGAAGGTCATTTATATATATCAGGAATAATAAAGGTCCCAATATAGAGCCCTGGGGCACACCCATGCGTAATGGAGCCCCGGATGAGTCAGTTCCATTGACATTAACTGTTTGCGTTCTATCTGTGAGGTATGACTCTAACAATTTTCCTAACTCATTTGAGACACCATAATGCCGTAATTTCATTAATAACGTTTTGTGATCTACGCAATCGAAAGCCTTAGACAAATCGCAAAAAACCCCTAAAGCATCCTGCTTACTTTCAAATGCATCAAAGATATGCTTAATGAGTGCAACTCCCGCATCAGTTGTGTTTCTCCCCTTTGTGAAACCAAACTAATTCTCATGCAATAGTTTGTTTATTCTGAAGTGTGATAAGAGTTGATTGAAGATTAACTTTTCTAATATTTTACTAAGAGCTTACATCCTTCATTTATTTAAACATTCAATTGATTCAATCTTGTAAATGTTATTTAATTAAAATGGTAGAAAAGGCTTACCTGCAGACAGCACCTTGATTTTTCCTCAGCTTGCAATTTTTGTCACAGCACATATCGTTGTCTTCAGTCCCTAAAATGTAACGAAAATAAGAAGTGTTTGTTGACTGAAAATTAATTCATTTACGAAGTAATACAAAGTAAAGTTTAATAAGTAGTGGCGCTAGTCTGTGATAAAATCTAATGCCATAAACAGAAAATAGTTGAGAATTAGTTAACACACCTAATAAGCCGGCGTCACACTCCTCGCCCCCTTCAACCCGCAGGTTGCCGCAGAAGCTCTCTTCGGGCTCGGAGAAGCAGCGTCCTGATTTCGCTTGCAGCACTTTGCGAATTGATCGCAAGCTGCACGGGGAAAACCTCTGCAAACATTTGGAAAAAATGTGTGTTTAATGTTTTTTTATGAAACTGTTTAGGTACACCAAGAGGCCTTATAAGAGTCGACAGCAGGTAGTAATACTTCTGAAAATGGAAAAATTACCACCAATCTATTAATGATGTGTGCGTCGAATATTTTTCCTGGTTCCACCTACATTGTACATTTAAATGCATTTTTTCTGTACTGTTTATTCGTGTGGTGTGCAATAAAGAGTATCTATATGATCCGAACATATAAAAGGTCAAATTAAATCAACCACTTCGGGGCCGGATTAAGCAAGCGCGGGGCCTGTAGCAAATTTTATCAGGATAATTTTAGAAATATACTAAATTTTTAAATGAAATCTGAACAGTTTGATAACTTTGATACCAGCATTACCAGCTCTTTCGTCGTAAATATTATACCTAGTTTATTTGAAAAAAAAAAATTCAAATTGCTTTCCAAATATATTTTTTTTTACTGTGCGAATGCGTTGCTGCGCGGGGCACGTAGAATTTGCTACTTTTGCTACGTGGTTATTCTGCCACTGACTTCGACATGTGTTTCAGTTATAGAACAGTCACAAACTCTGGGTTGCGGGTAGCACAACGCGCTAGCAGCAAGTATAATTTTCGTCAAATAAAAAGAACGCTGAAGGGTGGCGCTACTTGTCTCCACCGAACGTTTATAGCAGTACTGAAAATGATAGTTCCTATTTTGGCCACCGCTCTTTTTACATGACGCCAAGTATACACACCTTGTTGTTGACGTCGTACCCGCTGACGCTGTAGGTGTACATGAGGTAGGAGCCGCCCTGGCTGGCGGCGGGCGCGCACTCGGCCACGTCGCGGGTGATGACGCGCTAGCAGCGAGTACACACCTTGTTGTTGACGTCGTACCCGCTGACGCTGTAGGTGTACATGAGGTAGGAGCCGCCCTGGCTGGCGGCGGGCGCGCACTCGGCCACGTCGCGGGTGATGACGCGCTAGCAGCGAGTACACACCTTGTTGTTGACGTCGTACCCGCTGACGCTGTAGGTGTACATGAGGTAGGAGCCGCCCTGGCTGGCGGCGGGCGCGCACTCGGCCACGTCGCGGGTGATGACGCGCTAGCAGCGAGTACACACCTTGTTGTTGACGTCGTACCCGCTGACGCTGTAGGTGTACATGAGGTAGGAGCCGCCCTGGCTGGCGGCGGGCGCGCACTCGGCCACGTCGCGGGTGATGACGCGCTAGCAGCGAGTACACACCTTGTTGTTGACGTCGTACCCGCTGACGCTGTAGGTGTACATGAGGTAGGAGCCGCCCTGGCTGGCGGCGGGCGCGCACTCGGCCACGTCGCGGGTGATGACGCGCTAGCAGCGAGTACACACCTTGTTGTTGACGTCGTACCCGCTGACGCTGTAGGTGTGCATGAGGTAGGAGCCGCCCTGGCTGGCGGCGGGCGCGCACTCGGCCACGTCGCAGGTGATGACGCGCTAGCAGCGAGTACACACCTTGTTGTTGACGTCGTACCCGCTGACGCTGTAGGTGTACATGAGGTAGGAGCCGCCCTGGCTGGCGGCGGGCGCGCACTCGGCCACGTCGCGGGTGATGACGCGCTAGCAGCGAGTACACACCTTGTTGTTGACGTCGTACCCGCTGACGCTGTAGGTGTACATGAGGTAGGAGCCGCCCTGGCTGGCGGCGGGCGCGCACTCGGCCACGTCGCGGGTGATGACGCGCTAGCAGCGAGTACACACCTTGTTGTTGACGTCGTACCCGCTGACGCTGTAGGTGTACATGAGGTAGGAGCCGCCCTGGCTGGCGGCGGGCGCGCACTCGGCCACGTCGCGGGTGATGACGCGCTAGCAGCGAGTACACACCTTGTTGTTGACGTCGTACCCGCTGACGCTGTAGGTGTACATGAGGTAGGAGCCGCCCTGGCTGGCGGCGGGCGCGCACTCGGCCACGTCGCGGGTGATGACGCGCTAGCAACGAGTACACACCTTGTTGTTGACGTCGTACCCGCTGACGCTGTAGGTGTACATGAGGTAGGAGCCGCCCTGGCTGGCGGCGGGCGCGCACTCGGCCACGTCGCGGGTGATGACGCGCTAGCAGCGAGTACACACCTTGTTGTTGACGTCGTACCCGCTGACGCTGTAGGTGTACATGAGGTAGGAGCCGCCCTGGCTGGCGGCGGGCGCGCACTCGGCCACGTCGCGGGTGATGACGCGCTAGCAGCGAGTACACACCTTGTTGTTGACGTCGTACCCGCTGACGCTGTAGGTGTACATGAGGTAGGAGCCGCCCTGGCTGGCGGCGGGCGAACACTCGGCCACGTCGGGGTCGTGCTCCGAGCCCCAGTTGTGCCCGAACTCGTGCGCCGTCACTAAGTCTGCCTCGCGGGTGATCACGCGCTAAAACATCATCAACTTGTAATTTTAAGTCTACACGAATAAAGTCCATTTTTTGACGTCTTTGAGTGCGGCAGTAACTATTTAATCGCGATAAACTTTATTCTGTTCAAAAGTAGCTCATTTACCTGTCCATAGTGGTTCCGTGACGAGCTCAGTCCAGAGTTTAGATAGAGAGTGTATCCATTCTTGAAGTATTCTGTAATATTCAATAAATCGTTTACAAAAAATGCTACAATAAAATTTTGTCATTCTACTGCTTTATAAACATATAAAAACTAATTGATTTCTAACATTCATAATATAAAATAATAAAAAAACACAGTAAAACCAATTTTGAAGCTCGAGTAGAAAGAAATTCTAAGATAATATTAAGCTAAAGTTAATAATTATAACATTGCTACATATTATAAACAAAGCCTTTCATTTCATTGGTCTCTTGTCTTTCTGTATAGTTGTACAGCTACAGGATTTAAACATTTTACGAGTATAAGATTGTGTTTCACCATAGATAATAATTAGTGCTACCCATATAAAGCCAGATAATAAATAAATATTTGAATCCCAAAAGAACAAAAAGTAAATTATAAAACTAAAAGCAGAAAGCAACATAAAAACACTTACACTATTGCTCAACATAGCTGAAAACAAAAACACAAATCATAATTACTATAAAGAAAATAATGTGGGTTTAAGTTATGCTTGGTAAAACGTATATACAGGGTGTCCCAAAATTAGCACGTCACAGTGACACCGGAGATAGATGTGCCTAAGACGCATCGAACAAGCCTAACATGTCCATAGAAAAGTTTTATCAGTTTTGAGTATGAACAATTTTAGTATTTTTTTTAAAATCACCAATTTTTCATTAAGATTGTATCAGAGTTTTTTTATAAAGCTCTTTATTTTATTTTTTTTGTAAGCCTACGCCTCGGTCAATAGTTGTTTACAAATACAAAATACAAAAAAATACAAAATAATTTATTTCAGTTACTTACAATATAATAACTTACAGGGTTTGGAATACCGAGTTGACAATCTAAATTAGAAAAATATTTTCAAATTATTATTCTACTATGTTTAACAATACTGTGTGTGTGTGTGTTTAACCAATCAGTAACAGTTTTTTTACAGTCAAATAATGTGAGCGGATAGATCGTTAATTCACTATTTATTTTATTATAAAGAAATCAAGAATGACTTTCATACTGTCTTTTGGCAAAAGTGGTCCTTAATTGTCTTAACAGTGAAAGCAATGTTTGGGTAAAAATTAAATTGAGATTGACTATCGACTCTCGTTATTTCACACTGTTTATTGACTGGATAATGATTGTTTCATCATAAACAACTATTGCCCGAGGCGTAGGCTTACAAAAAAATAAGATAAAGAGCTTTATAAAAAAAATCTGATACAAACTTTATGATATATTGGTGTTTTTTTTAAAAAATACTAAAATTGGTCATACTCCAAACTGATAAAACTTTTCTATGCACATGTTAGGCTTGTTCGATGCGTCTTAGGCACATCTATCTCCGGTGTCTATGTGACGTGCTAATTTTGGGACAACCTGTATAAGGTGACTAAGAAAATAACTGCTGTATTTATTAAATTAATGACTGTGATTAGGCTTACATTCCGTAGTGGAAAACGCATTGGCCCTAATATGAACGTGAACTCAAAATGCATTTTTCATCTGCACATGATAATACTCTGTAGCGTACGTACAAAGCGCCACTGGTTTGAACAAAAGAATTGGCTTGTACACGGATGCTTACACTGAGTTTTCTATTGGGTTTCACTACGTAGCCGATCCAAGACCGCGGGAAGTAGTGACGTAGTACAGTAGTCAGTGAAAGTCAGTGTTGCAGTGTAAAATTCTCTTCATTCACTTCGAATCGAGAATACGCTATGTCGGCTCGTCGGCGCGGTGTAAGTGAAAAGTTGAATATTTAAGGACTACCAGGGAACCAGCGTAACGCTCGCTTACATACAGTGGCCAACATTTTGTGTCAAGATCCGTTCTGCGGGAGGAGAAAAAACGAGCGCCCAGTTGTTCCCGCGCCACTTGCTATAATAATACCTACTGCTGCACCCATTAATTCCGGTGTCTTCACGGACTTAACACTTGCTACTTGCACTTGTAGTAAATCAAAATGTTGATCAAGTATTACATTTGGAACAATGGCTATCTGACGGTAAACAGTAGAACTAGAGAAAAAGATTTTTGTAATGCGCTCATTCTTCCGCATATATTGTTAAACACGATGTCTTGCACGCGAAAAATAATTGACTACTTTTTGAGAACAACACTCGTTCAGAAGTTCCATTACAAATAATAAGTTTGTGCCTACCTGGAGTGCAGATGCCCCCAACCGAGTTGCGCCGCGGCGAGCCCACGTAGGCCAGCCCCAGGATGCCGCCCTCGAACTTGAGGTCGGTGAACAGGTGCGCTAAGCAGAAGTCCTTGTGCGAGTACTCGCGGCTGAACACCTATGTCCATGATGACTGATTATTAATGAAACTGATTAAATTTTTCTTTTGTTGTTTAAGTTCTTTTCAACTTACCTCAAGCAAATTGCGGACGTCCCATTTTTCCCGTACCATGTTGTAATGCGCTTCCCCTCCGCGAACTCTCGTCGGTTCAGAATGAACCAGAATCTTCTTAATCACAAAACCCATTCCTTTGAAACCGTCCATGTCCTATAAAAATAATAAAGTAATCAACCAATGTACGCGGCATCGATGAGAGCGCTGGGACAAAGAGTCGGGATCGCTTTGCGCAGCTTACGAGACGATCATCGTATACAGAGACGCACGCGCGCGGATCTAACAACCATGGTTGGTTGTAAGATAAGGCCGGCGGTGCAGCCTAAGCGCGCGACTAGCCAATCACGTAATCGTAATGGTCTTTTATGCGCAACTTTTGCCCAACGCTCAACTTCCGTGCCGCTAGTAGTACATACTTTACAATTATTTTAGACCAATATTACATACTTAATAACTTACCTGTCTATCTTGCCACACTGTGTCATTGTATATCTTATGAACTCTATCAATAAGGCTTATCTGAAACCACAAATATATTTACTGTAACTTTAAAAGTTCTCACATATTTTAAATATTAAAATATGGCAACACCAGATCAAGTAAAACTACTACTCTATGTCGTACTAACGTATTGGCGAATCGAAATCAGAATATATAGTTAACAAAACAAAAATTCGTTCATTTGCCTTTTAAAAAAAACCTAAGTACAACAGATAATAGTAATGATGGTATCAGTATTTTATTAAGCACAAACTTACCAAATAACTGATAGTAGTTTTAGTATTACTTGCTCCCATTTCTTGGAAAAATCTGTAATCAGCCACAAGCAACAGAGGACACCTAGTTTTGGTAGGTGTGTACTCATAGTCACTTTGTCTTTTAGTTCTCTTTTTATTGCCATTTTTATCTTCATTTTTGGCAGCTGTTGGTTTGCTATTGTGTTCATCACCATTATGACCATTTGTCATAGTTAGGTTTAAGTATTTGTCTTTTTCTGACTGTTCATGCCTTGTAAGCTGTAAGTCTTCTTCATCTTCCAATTCTAAAATAGATTTCTCATTATTATAAATTATGATTTATATAAAAATTCAAAAGAGAGAAAACTAACATTATTGGAGGATACTCAATGATTGATTGCTTCTAAACTTAAAAACTATAGAATATTATAGTCTCTGTAGGCAATTTTGGGCATCGGATTTATTTCGAGGAAGGGAGTTGATACTTACTTATGTGTATGTGATGAAAATCAGTGATTTTCACCATGAACACACATTTGTAAGTACCTTACTGCCTACCTCATTTCATTTATCAGGTAGGCACTGCCTAATTGCCTATATGCACCGCACGCCACCTGTCTGTAAGATCCCCACTCGTACAAAGCCCATAATGTAATATAGTTTTAGGAGCACTGCAATTAGGAGGGGCCAGCAGCAGACCATTATGAATTAAGAACAAAGACTATTTGTTGATTAGTTTAATTTATCTTTCTTCAACAATATAAATCAAATAATAGTGTATTACCCATAGCATTTACTACTGCTGAGTAGCAGAGGATGGATACAAACTGTTAATAATAAGTATGTATATAATATAAACACATATTATGACTCAAACAGACACACTCATGATAAGTAATATTAAAACATATATGTTTTAATATCAAACAAAGACTAACCTTTTCCTTCCTTTACATATCCACAAACCCTGGGTTTGTTGCTATCTGCTCCATCAGACCAACTGAATTTGATATCTGACAATTTGTATGATATCATTGTCTTGTCATCATGGTCAGGCAGGTGTCGCCAGGAAGGCTATTCAGGACATAAAATATATGTATATAGGTAGTAAAATAGAAAATAAGCTACTGTTATTTTAGAATACTTTTGCACCCAGTTTCTGTGTTCTTTTGTTATGTATAAAAAATACATTTTAACATCTTTTTTAGTGTAAAGTACTGTGTTCTACACAATACTGGGAAATTTAAAAATAATATGTGTGTTACTCACCTCTATATGGTAAGTTTCATGTGGTGTATGTATGATTCCAGTTATGACACCATCTTCTAAGTGCAATTTCACATCAGATGACTTTTCACCAAACACTCTGCCAGCGTAGAAATTGTCACGATCTGACAATTACCACATCAATTAATAAAATAAACCTACCTAGTATTACTATACTATCTACACTACTAATGAGCATGTAAATTTTTAAAGCTAATGTGTTGAGGGTTACTTACCAACATGAACAGTTGTTTCTTTCCCATCAGCATCTACAGAGTATGCTTTGAAATTAGAATGCAGTACTGAACTGTGAGGGTGAAGGATCAATCTAAAATCTTTGCCAAGCGTTCTAAATTGCAATTCCTTGATCGTGTTGAATGGGTGGCTTGATAACTTAGCCCCACGTTTTACAATGTTATGCTGAAGACTGTCCGCATGTATAGTTTCGAAATACTTTAAATTGTCATGTATAGAACCTGCAAATATTAGAGCACTTATAAAAAATATGATTTCTTAGTTATTTACCTAGTATTAATAATACTTACATTCGTAACTGTTCACCAAAGTTGAAACTAAGATTATTGCAAATAAATACCCATTTTTGGACTTGTACATGATTGTATGTGTAAAAGTATAACTAAAAACGTTTTTTCTTTGTTTTATTCGTCTAACATTTCTAAGAAATATAATAATTTTATTAGAAATTCAGATAATTTATTGTGGTAAATATTGATCCCCCAAATCGCTTCTGTCATCTGCTTGTCATTTAACACTTTGACGTAGGTGACGTTTCTAGTGTTGAGCGAAGTTTTTTTACTTAACGTAATGTGATAACGTTAATGTCGCTATTTATATGTAAGAATGAAGTAATTGCAGCCCCTTATGTACAGGATTGCATTCATTTACCACACCACGCTCACCACAAAAGTAAATTAAGGCCTATTATTAGGCGTTCCTGTCCATGTGAATTTATTAAGATACTTAAGGCTGTATCTTATGTAAGTAAGTATTACTGTTCCGGGTTCATATTCCGGTCGGGTCAATGTAGAAAACAAACTTTTCTGTAATCTGTCGGATCTTGATGTTGCTTAGAGCATGAGCATCTAACCAAATGGTTAGATGCTTGGTTAAATGCTCTAACTAAGAGATGTTGTGTTGTATGTAACCTATTGATTTCATTAACACAAGTGCTTTAGCTACTTATACTTACTTAGAATCAGAGCAATATATATATATATAGATCTGATCATAAGGCGTATGTAATGCTGACCAATAAAAAAAAAACAAAATAAAAGTTAAAAAAATGATGGACGATTGAAACTTTGGCGGTTGTTGGTAGGTGTGAGTACCTATAGTGTCGCCAACTGACTATAAGGTGATGGTAAAATAATACACGATCAGAAGGTAATGGAATGGAATAATTTTATTTAAAACTAAGACTAATATATTTTATACAAACTATGTACACTGGAATATCGACTAGAGCGAGTTATGCATCGACCAATCACGTTGAAGTTGAATATGGCGTGATTGTTTGAGATAGGAACATATTGTGCGCAGCTTGCGAGTGAGAGCGAAGCATATTGTGCGCAGCTCTTGCAGTTCTGCACGCTGATGATGCTGCTACAAAACAAATAAAATTACGTTTAAGCATTAATAATGACGTAAACAAACACATTCCGCATAGTTTATACATAGTATATTACCTACTATACCTACTGTTTTATCACACGAATTTTAGTATGTTCGAATTGTTCTGGAAGAGGACTTAGGTTAATTCGGTCTATAAATTTACATGTACAAATTTATTAGAACATGCAGTGCTTTTCTGTAAGAGATGGGGCATTTAAATAATTAAGTTTATGAATGGTAAATTTAGCTTCTAATGGTGTAATCATTGTTAAAGAGCCAAATAAAAAAAAACATTTTAAAACGCAGGAGACCGTACTTATGGAATACAGGAGCGTGGCAGATAAATCCGTTGATCTATCTGCCACGATTTACGATTACGGTCCGTATCATACGGTAATATTATTTAAATCAACGAGCACGACTTATTCAACTTAGCTTCGCTCCCAGAAGCCTGCAGCAATCTAAGGCTGTTGACCTCCTGGGATGGCTTGGGTTGGTCGGAGTGTGACACTTACAATGGCCACATCAACAGGCTAGTGCCACAAAGTAAGAATCATACTACGTCTAGTGCGGAAACGGCCCAGAAGAAAAAAGAATCTGCTACTAACTAGGTGACTACGCCAAGCAAGCTGTATTTTCATAATTGTTTATGGGAGGTAGTTTCGTATCGTAGTCATTAGCACTATCATACAGGTGTTTTCAGAAACGACAAGATTACAGCATGCTATTTTTTTTCTGTAGACGCCAAACACCGTAGATTTGTCCACGATTGTAACATGTTTAGATTGAAATAAAATTTACCAGAAAGTATTTTTAAATAAATATTTATTAAATACAAATAACTAAATAATGGGTTACATTTCGTACAATGATTATTTACTATAAGCTGTTGCTATAACAATTATTCAAAATCCTGCGATACAAGCGTGTAGTAGCACTAGTCCCTAAAACAAATAACGGTATTTCATCTGTGGGACTTATTACGGAATACAAGTGACGTCATAAATATGTAGAATTTTGTAGTTTTTTTTAGTTAAGAGCGGTAGAAGTGAGCAGGGCTACGCCGCGCTCGTAGAAGGCGTGCGGCTCCTGTCCCGGCGCGACCGGCAGCCGCACGGTGAATAGTAATTCCGAGCGGGCGCTGTTCAGGTACACCGGCAGGGTCAGCGTCTGTCCGCCGGTTGACGTCTCGGGACCGCTGTGGACAGAGGTAACAAGTAACTATTTATTTGACACGACTTAATAAAAATATAACAAACCGCTCAGCTTAGGTCAGTTGCAACACATTAGACATGTGAAGATAAGAATTTATTCCTTTGAAAACGCCTACAACTAATCAACTTTTTTTGCAGTTGCAGTAGGAGTATCAATAATCAGAGTACCTATACGTCTCCATTAGGGAAATATGCTTATCCATAACCCTTCTCCGATACCATGATAATTGAGGTAATAGCAAACGCAACGTCGTAGGGTCCATCCGCAAGGTGGATAGACGACTTGGTAAAGGTTGCAGGATGCTATGATGCTAGGATGATTGCCGATTTCAACTGGCTAATCTGGAAGTCATTGGGGGACGCCTATGTTCAGCAGTGGACGTCGTGATGATAAGCTACTGAAAGTGTGTTAATCCACTGACCGCAGCCAAGTGAGCACGGTGAGCGGCAAGTCGACCATGATGGTGTTGGTGAGCAAGAGCCGGTTGCCCTTCACCGTGGCGCCCTGCAACTTCAGCCCCGTCACCGAGAACGACCACTCGGCTTGTGCGTTGTCCGACGGCGTGCCCGGGTCCGGGATTGTCACCTGGAATGAATTATATGATATTTTTTTAATCGTGTGTCTATATCGCAACGCCCAGAAAACATCTCTGTTTAGCCTAATGGTCGACTGGTAGAGAATGTCTCATGGCATTAAGTCCACCTATTGTATGATTTTTTTTTCAAATCTGTACAATAAAGTTTAAATAAATAAATATTGTTGTTATTGGTCTCGTTTGTCGGCTTCGTCTTGCCGTAGGAAATTGTGTTAAATAAGTTTATTTTGTTATTTTTATTTTGAATTATTAATAACAGACATATAAAACTGTGTCGCATAAGTTAACGTCATCCTCCGAAAAGAGTACACTTTCCAAATAATATTACTTTTTCGGGATAGCAAAAGTGATCTAAATGGCTGGCACAAGATAGAACGAGATAGACAGAAAAGAGAAGAACAGATAATGACGATTAAATTGTATACTTCATAGTTCTTTGCAAAGTCAGGCCGTCATGCTATGCTATACATGCTAATGGTCATAGCACATATATCAACATGGAAAGGGAACGTCACCGGATCGCCTCGCCGTCAACCAAACGTAAGCGCGTTACCAACCGACCAGCAGCTCCGAGTCGACTCGGCTACGGCTAGGCGACGCCGCGCTTACGGCCGCAACAAGACTGGAAGTGGCGTGCACGAGGAAACGGAAAGTCGAAGGATAGCGTACGGTGAGACGTAATCGCGGGTACGGCAAGTCGTTCACGCACTGTACCGCGGTTCGTGAGCTTGTCTCGAGGCGAGGCGATTACGTTACGATTCCGATAAGTGTGCTTTACAGTAGGGAGTTTCATACAAAGAATACTGAAATGCAAAAGTTGATACGTTTACATTCCGTTTACGAGTTGATGTGTGTGCTACGACCTTTAACCGTGTCACGTGTTTATTGTCGCCTCAGACAGTTGAACGAAAAAAACTACACCGCGCTCAAACTGCTGTCAGCGTTGGCATAAAGCGGTGGTAAGTAGTTTTCATTGTTAAAACGGTAAAGACACTAATAGATCGCGTCCCGCGGAATTTACCACCCGCACTAGCTTAAGCGCGACTCAACTGCATTTAGTATGTTATTTAAAACAAATGAAGTGCTATTTTACCTGCAGGTGAAGTTCTTCAAGAGACCAAGAGTTGGCTTGAGCCACGCATTGGCGCGTCGCGGTGATGTACGCCTCTGGGTTGAGCAGACCTCCGAGCCAAACTGGTACACTCTGTGCGTTAAAATATCTATTTTTAAGCATTACCCAGCTAGGCATATTTTATACGACATACAAAATAGTACAACATTATTCCCAAGCCACACCGAATTTTGGTAATATTGTCTTTAAAAATATGATGAATATGGCTAGATAGTTCATGGACTAAAGTGAAACTTAATGTTTAGGACAAATCAAGATGGAGATTCACTGTGGGAAAAAATAGGTGTTACAGATGAATGCATTGCTAGCCACGTTATGATGGATGACCTCCATCTTTGCATATCTACGCTCTCGGCCTTCAATTTTCGTCACCAGTCGTTTCGGGATTTATATCAGCTTTTCATTCGACTGCAATGTTGACCTTGCTGCGATGGCCTGGAGTTGCGCCAACATCAGCGCTGTCAGCAATCAGCAGACATAACAGAACGCGGCAATATTGAATGCATTATTATTCACATACATTTGCATGCAAGCGATAGACATCACGTAGATCTGACGGCCGATGGCGCAGTAAGGTTTTAGAATGGAGGCCACGTACCGGAAAAAGTCGCAGTAGGACATTCGCCCCTAAGGTGGACAGACGACCTGGTTAAGGCAGCTTCCAACTGGCCAATCTTGCCAATCCGTATCCGGCCAATTAGCTATTGGGGGAAAAGCATGTTCAAGACGTCACATGTCTGAAATGATCCACACACCTGCAGCCACCACAAGCACCTTTCTCAGGCCGCTTTCACACGGCTATGTTTTCGTTATTGGAGGTTTATATTAGCAGACATACTATGGCTGAAATCATACTGATGAAGACTCCATTACCTACCAGCCGCTTGGCGCCCTTCTTAAGCCGCTTCGAACCAGCCAATCTTACAGTCATTGAGGAAGCCATGTTCAGGACGTTCTACGTCTGGAATGACTATCCACACACCTGTAGCCACTAAGCACCCTTTTCCAACTGGCTTATCTTTCAGTCATCGGGAGGCCTATGTTCAGCAGTCATCTTATGGCTGAAATGGTAACGATAAAGAGTTCCATACCTGCAGCCGCTTGGCGCCCTTGTCCGCGACGGCTTCGGAGACGGCGGCGAGCTGCGTGACGCGCTGCGCGAAGTCGCCCACCCACTGCTGCACCGTGCAGCCGCGCGCCACCGCGTAGCGCCGCCAGCCGCCCGGCAGCATCCCGCGCACTAGCGCGCCTACCATGGCGCGCGTCTCGTTCGTCTGCTTCATCGAGCCCTAACGAGTAACGAGGAGGTTAGCCGAGCTTGTTTAACGCGGGGAACGGCGCGACTCGTTCGTCTGCTTCATCTTGTAGCCTTACGGAATAGTGAAGATGCTATATAACCTTTTTGCATAACGATAACGAGGTAAAATGTCGGACATGTGCAAGTAAATTTGGTGAAAAGGAGGTTCTTGTATTCTATCATTAAGGCATTTTGTTTTTTTTTAAATTTAATCAGTAGTTTTAGAAGTATTGGGTCCTTACATATGAAATTGCTTTTCATTATGAAAAAAGTGAAAACATTTCTTAATGAAATTATTATTTTATCAATCGAAGTATGCGCTGTTGTTATCGATACACTTCCGCCATTTTATAGGCAGATCATTGATCCCTTTGGAAAAAAAATCCTGGAAGCGGGAGTTTATGAAATGTTTGAAGGCGGGTTTGACTGCCTCACCAGATTAGTTTTTTTTCCTTGTAAAAAGTTATCCTAATTTTGAAACTGACGATTAAGTTTGACATGTTGACTGTTTTCGTATAGATATGTGTCAAAACATCAATTTTATTCGTTGGATAAAAGTGGAGTTTGAAAAACCGGCCCTTAATTTAAAAATTAGGGTGAAGATTTTTCTTGAATATCGCTTACCTAGGTAGTGCAAGCATAATGAAATTATAATTAGGACGTGTAAAAGTGCTCTATTTCAGCCTATTTAAGGCATAAATAAAAATATTGAATTGTTTTTTAATTTTACTGATACAAATAACATACCTCGCAGATAGAGATGACGTTACGCAGGTCGTGAAGCACTTGCTGCAGCAGCGACGCGCCGGCCGCCACCTCACGCTCGAAGAAGCGGTACAGCGGATCTTTGATGTTCTCCACCGTACGGCGCAGAGTCTGGTGAGGGTAATAGTGAACTAGAGATAGCCTGCGACTTTGTCTACGGACTAGGGATTAAATTGTGCAAAACGATTGAGTATTAAATTTAAGTTTAATCTTGCGATTAAAGAAAATTTGAAAAACATGAGTTCCTGTAGCTCTTTGAAACTGCCTAGAAACTTGACACAATGGAAAATCTGTTTATATGGCATTCAAGTTGTTATAAATAACCAAGAGTAAAACTTATACTCTTAATTCAACATTAAATTCATTGTTTTTAATATTTACCTACCAGATTCTGACTTCTAAAATAATAAAGTTATGGGTTATCTACTAAAACTTTTAACCCGGGTTTACGCAGCAACCAAAATGTTTCTTGTCTTAGTTTTATAAGTCATTCCATGTTCCTCAGCGATGTTGAGTGAATAATTGAGTGTATGTGGTAAAATTATATTTATAATAATTCAGGCCTATCCTTATATTAAATCTATAACATAACTTACCGGCAACTCTTGCGGCAGCAGCTGAAGCCAGTTGGTGGCAGTGGCGTGCAGGGTCTTCATCCAGGCGGGCCTGCCGTCGCCTTCTACCACCATTGCGTCTGCAAAACATGAGAGAATGTTGATATGTGTATAGATACATCCGAATTACCTCACATCATAGGGCAGGACTATCAGGATGAAAATAATTGCCCGACATTAGCAACGCATGTGTTAAGCGGGAGCCGAGAGCGAGAGGAAAGATGAATAAAAATATAAATAATTCAATTCTCTAACAAGAAGTGTGCTGCTGCAAAACCTGATACCAAATACGGTAAGCATCTTTGTTGCCGATAAGCGTCTCGGTATTTTGGTTTTATTTATTTTAGATATCATAGTTTTGTTATTGGACATTTATTTATCTACGCCAGGTGAACGTATGTATATTTTGACAATATTATAAAAGGGTTCTTTATTACCCATTGTAGTTCAGGCATTCAAGGGCTACTTACTAAGGTCGTCTTGCGCGGCAGCGTTGTAGGCGAGTTCTTCCTCGTCTTCCAGTTGTTGCATCTTGAGCAGCTTCGACACTAGATCACTTCCTTGAGTTGTCAGTAGCACCTAAATATACAATTTTTTTAGTACCATACCAGTCCGTGAGTATTGTATTTCGTCAGGAATGTCTTTTTAAAAGATTTTATTGGTTATCCCATGGTTTATGCTATAACAATCTCTAGATATGTGGATTCTAGTGTTTAGAAATATTTATGTATTTACCAGTGAATGTTCAAAACAGTTAAACAATTATTCAATGCATTTATTTTTTGGTTTGAGAATCAGAATCATCCATTTTAATTACTGAGATACTATTAACTGACCTAACATGGGCACATAGTTATAATTTAGAATTCTTGTATCTGTTTTCAAAAAAAATATAGAACAGTCCACTGCTGGACGTAAGCCTTCCGCAAAGAGCGTCAAAGGGCACGGTCTCCCGCTTATTTATCCAGCCACTGCCAGCCATTTTTCTAAGGTTGTCTTTCTCAGCTGGGAGCATGAATGACATCTGATTTAACCATAAAGATTGTATATTCACCTTTTCTGCATTATTAGGCAAGCCGAGCCACGACGGCGTCTGCCTGTCGGACAATTCTTCGATCCATTTGAGGAAGTGGTCGCGGCGGTTGCCGTCCGGCATCGTGATGTGGCGCTGGTTGCCGGCCGCCTGTTGCAGCAACTGCCGTTATTGTCAGGCCAACAGTTAACACAGACACGCCACAACACAACATGCAAGCTAAATTATATTGGAAAGTTGCGCAACTGATAAAATCTACATTAATATTTTGATTGACGCGTTATAGTAGACTGTTACTATATAATATACTAGACAAATACTGCAAACTAAAAACAGGGTTTCCAGTTTAAAGTACTGTAATAACTAGGATAGATGACTTAACATAATTTCGGGACCAATTGTTAAGTAGAATGACAGTTACGAGACATTTATGTTGTACTCTGCAAGAAAGTCTCATAACTCTCATTTGCAATACGTATGCTAGAAGGACCTCTTGTTTTATAAGTATAACTAAATTTAAGCAGGAATTTAAAAAAACTTTTTACTTGTCAAGGCAAAAATTTATGAATCAATGCTTAATTAATTCCGTTTGACCAAGATATCTTTCATCTTTCCAAATTAAGCTACAAATAAAGCTCACAAACAAAAATAAAAAACAACCACTATCCCTGTTATGTGTAGCCAGTTGAATAAATACAAAATCACGAAATATGCGACTATCCATACAATTCATGTACACAAACCTTCCTTTGAAAGAGTTAACTATAAGTAAAAACATTTCCTACCCTAGTAGTTTCTCGGGGACAAGCGTATACGTATACATACATACACAGGACGGACATAGACAAACAAGACTAGAGATTTCAATTGAGATGTTGACACCTTTTTTACAAACAATTCTCAGAAACCAACGGTCTTACTTATAAACGGTGATTAAATTTAACACTGCTAAGCAGCTTATTAAAAATATCTTTACTCATAAATGCTAATTAAAGTTAATCATCGTCTTAGCGAGTTCGTAACCTTCTGTCAAGATAAACAGCTACTTGTTTAAAGTCCTAATTACCGAAATGGAGTCACAGCAACAGCTGATTTCTGTCCAGCTAGCTGTCATACTGCATACAGTGATGTGTTAAACACTCATAAATGACATAAAAGATTTCTTATATAATGGCTATATGGCTCTAGCCATCACCTTTCTCTTCGTGGAAAATACATTGACAAGTGACATTGCTTTGAACATTCTTTTTTTGAATTTTTGCTTCAATGGCAGTATTTTGAGTCTTTAATAATGACTAGAGTCCGGTGTTGGCAGAGTAAAATAAAAATTGTGGTAATTAACTAACTAACGCCTATGTAGCGAGCGAACTAACGCCGATAGTTACGCACTACTTAAGAAGTTAAGCAGTGAATAGTTAATCAGTTACTAAGATGTTGATTAGTCGATTTTTATAAGTAAGGCCGCAAGTCTTTAAAATAACACTTTGTTGAAGACATGATTTCATTCATAATTCTCAACTATTTGCAAAGATTAATTTTAAGCTAAATAGAAGTAACGTCACGTACGTCGATAGGGAAGCACACGGCACATTTATCCCGATAGGTGTCGCATTGCGTTCGGTCCTGTCCATGCTAATTATTCGATCATTGGTTCTGCCACTGCTGCCAATGAGCAAATAATGCTAACTTGTCAAATTTGCGTCCAACTAGCTAGCACTAAAAATAAATAAACATTACCATTGTTTGATAAGACCAAAAATTCTGGCACCATTTGAGATAACTACTAGTTAGGAAAAAAATCCAACATTGACATTTAAATATCATTGGATGATAATATGAAACACGCTGGCGCCATCTGAGATGCGTTTCCTATCTAGGCTAGCTAGCTGCCTGTTCTTCCCTATTGATTGGTGGTGTCATCATCCCAATTCGTAACAAGTAGTGATACCTATAACCCAAGCATGCACGTCACTCATCACTCACCCCATCCACGTTAGCAACAAGCGCGAAGTCGGCCTCGAAGGAGCGCGGCGTGAACAGTTTACACAGGAACGAGTGAAGTAGTCGCTGGTCGAACGCGTTGTCGATCTTGCCGCCATAGATGCATTGCGAGAGCAGCGTCACTAGCGCCTCCCATGGAACCTTCTCTGGTGGGAGGTTTGTGCGGCCCTGGGGATTGCAGATGCTTATCGTTATTGTAAGATTTGAGATATATCAATCGCGTTCTTGTACAAAAGCAGACACAATAAGTATAAGCATTGTTATCAAACAAGGAAGTCGTTAAACGTCTACTAGATGTTCACATTGTAGAGTGTTAAACCACAACACCGCACAGGCTGAGAAGACATTTCTTAATTTCTCGTGTTTTTGATAAATACTCGTCTTTTTCTTCGTTTTCCCCATGTATCTCTCAATTGAGAGTTAGAAAATAGTTATTTTGTTAATCCCAAACTAGAAGCAACTGCTTTGTTTAGCAACATTCGTACTTCCGATTTAAGTTTAAGACCAAGAGTTTTTTTTAAAGAGGTTCATGTCATGTCATTTTAGTTTTTTTCTTAGTTTCACATCAAATATGTTTAGTTTGTTACCATAGCGGTAGCGTCGATCCAGGTGTCGAGGGTGTCGCAAGCCACGCGGAGGTCGGACTCGTTGAACTCGTAGTACTTAGCCCAGCCCAGCGGCACGTACCGGAGGCGCTCTTGCACGATGCCTGAGATAAACGATGGAAAAGTCAATCCGAAAGCGGGATAAAATGTAAATAACATATTGCAGATGTGTCTTATGAACTTATGATAGTTACCGTGGAACCATGCAAGTAGGAAGTAAAGTCTTGCGCGCTCCGAAGGAGGTTTCATCATGCGGGCTGCGGGAACCTAAAACAAACAAAATGAAATACCATAAAAATGCCATACACGAAAATGTCATACAATATGTAGCAAGCAAAGTGGGTAGTAGTGATTATTATCAGTGTTTAAGTTTTTTTTGTTTGCGTAAAGCCACGCAACAGAATGGGTTTCATCCTGAGTTTTAAACTATCCGTATTGCTAAAAGTTGTAGGTGTCTAATATAAATAGAAAGAGACAGCATACAAACTTAACAGTTGATAGAATATTATATACAATTTACAAAAAATTAACATCGAAATTTAGTTTAACAGTTCCGAATATTCTTATCTCCGTGGTCAGGAAAATTGTTTTCATCATGTCGTCAACGTATATCACCTTACAGTGGCGAACGTCCTGAGCAGATTGGCGCGGATGCTCGGCGGCGGCTCGAACACGACCACGCGCCCGGCTCGCAGCAGGTTCACGGGCTGCTTGGGGCTGATCTCCGTGGTCAGGAACATTGTTCTCATCATGTCATCAACGTATATCAACTTACAGTGGCGAACGTCCTGAGCAGATTGGCGCGGATGCCCGGCGGCGGCTCGAACACGACCACGCGCCCGGCTCGCAGCAGGTTCACGGGCAGCTTGGGGCTGATCTCCGTGGTCAGGAACAAACGGAAGTTCGGATGCGGCTGCAGCGAATGCAGCTTCTTCTCTAGCTGTACCAGCCAAACGGGCGCTAAGTGAACGTTCTTTAGCATCACCCAGCTGAAACAAAAATGACGATTTGTAAAAAGTGTACACGTAAATATAGGATGTTTGTTTTCGTTTAACTTTGATTTAAGTCAATGATTTGAGTATATGATTGATGCTAGAGAGATCCTCAGCGACGAATCGTGATCATTGATGATGATGAATACTGATGATGTCCATGACTCTAAAAAAACACTGAATTGTAGCTCACCGTCCGGTTTTGCAAGCAGTGTTGATAGCTCGTTCCGCTTGGTTGAAACCCTCCGCCGAACCAATGGCAATGCTCGAAAGTGGTTTGTTCAATTCGGTTGCCATGTCATCCACACGACCTGTAAATAAAAAGCTAAGTTCAAGCAATAATTTCCTTAAAAGTAAAAATAGGTTATTAAAGTGCTTTTATGTTTTGTTTTGTCTACTTTGTTTATACTTGTATTTTTTTTACAAACCGCTAGCGTCATATCCAGGAACTGAGCATAGCAGTGCAGGAGTAGTGGCATTGAGTTGCTGGTCGGTGATGCCGGCCAAGTCCAGCTCGGTTTCAGCACGCGATAGGAACACGGGTCCCAAGACTGCGGCCACCAGTTGGGTTGCAGCAGCGATCACACGGTCTGGCCGGAACGCCTAAGATTATACACAATAAACATTAATCCACTTCTTACGGCAACAAACATCTAAGGCTGCGTCCAGGATCTGGCAAATTCGGAGCTCGCAAGCAGCCTGTGAGCTGCTTATAAAAAAAATAAGAGCATGATTAGATCAGGGTTCTCAAACATCACTTATCACCGAAAATGCCATGCAGTTGGTAGGGCTACCTAGACAGAGATATTATGGTGTAATCTTCGGAGTAGGTATAAAAGAAAACAACTGTAAGGGAACCATACAGATAAATTATTCATCAATCAAGTGTAATTTTAAGTTTCAAACAGATTTAATTGTTGCATTCATAATATAATATTATGATCAGTATTAACATTATAGAATACTGTTTATCGCGGTTAAATGTTCCTGTGGGCTATATTGAATAAGCTAAAAAGCATGCAAGCGGAGTCGCAGGCAACAGCTATGAGATTAATATACCTGTATCAGCAGTAGGCGGTACATGGCGAGCGTGTGCGGCGCGGGCGGCGCGGCGGCGTCGCAGTCCCACAGCGTGGGCACGCACTGCTCGGGCGCGGCCTGCGACAGCCACGCCGGCAGCTCCGGCAGCTCGCCAGCCTTCTCCAGCAGCCGCCGGAATGCAGGAAGCCTGGGGGCAAAGACCGTTTTAGATCACGCACTTTTAAAGCTGCGTCCAGATCTGGCGTGTGCGCAGCGTAGCGATCTGTGCGCGTGCATTTTATGTTCGTGCGCCACGCGCGCGCGACCTGTGAGCTACACCTACTTCCTATGGTAATGGAACGTGAACTGGAACTGCACGCGTGGCGCGCGCTCGTTCTCGCGCACTGAACGTACAAGCCTTGCAAGAGCTGCACTAAAGAGGCGCATCAAACGATTGCAGTAACGGAACGCGAGCTCCGTTTCGCCATATCTGGACGTATGCTTATGTACTCTGACGTTATCTGATTATGACTATGGTTACCATAGTAATTAAATTATTGAAAGGTCGACTCAAAACCTTTAAAAAATATTGCTATAATGACAGAATTTTCGTTATTTTTTATATTTAAAAGATTTATAATAATCTAATTATCGTTGATAGATATTAGTCCGAAAAGAGTTCATCTGTGAACTACCAAACAGATGATGAGGTTTTGACTAAAATTTTGCAGTAAACAGCTTATACATTAGAATAGCACATAGGCTTCAATTTATAAAGATTTTGTGTAATTTGGCCATATTATAAAAGACCCGTGGCAACAGCAAGTTACTATATATGCAGACGGCAGATCCCTTATCGCAATGAATTAGTTCGCCTGAAACCTAATTGTCTGACAAAGAGCCAATACACCTTGTAATTATTCTCACCTGGAGCTCAATCTCGCCGCAGCGGTATGCTGTTGCGTAGTAAGATGGTCTGACGGAGGCGCGTGGTTGACAAAGCCCTCTTTTCCGCGTAGGAACACGCTAAACGGCTGGTCCAGCGTGTCGGCAGCGCCGGTGCCTTTGAGGTGGATGCGGCACAGAAGCAGGGCGAACGTTAGGCGGTCCGTGTGTAACATGCCGCGCGCTATTCGCTCGTATACAGCCTGGAAGATGTGGAATGTCTATTTATGTGCTCATTGAAAGATGAGAAGCTAAAAAAAAAAATGTTATAATGTAAAATTATAGGTGTGTTAAAATCGAGTCAATAAATGATGAAATTATGATTTGCAACAGGCGTGGTTATGGTTACGTCTCTGTGTTTCTTTTTATGCGGTTTCCACTACTCCCGTGCAAGGTCAGAGGTAAATATAGTAATTTATAATCTGAGCAAGTTGCACTTTTGAAAATCCAAATTAGGTTTTAATAGCTAATGAACATAGACAAGAAACGCCCAAAGTGGAAATTAAATTTCGAATCATTTTTAAAGCAGATGAAGCCATTTACCGTAAACAATTCCTCAGTGATAGTGTTTAAACGCGCGGTATAGTCAGACACGCCGCTAAGCCGCGGACACACGAGCACAGAGCTGAATATATCCAAGAACATCTTCAGAGAGTACTGGTATAAGAAGTGCACTTGGTTCAGCGACTCCATCGTGAAGTATATACTGCTACATGCCTAAAAAAAGTTTTTATTGAAAAACAAACAAATAAGTAGGTTTATATCGATAATTCTTCAAGCAACTTCCTTCATCTTCTTACCTGAGATAGAGGCAGATATTGCTGGCTAACAGTTTCAATCTCACCAATGACTTTATCAGTCTCTTCCACCTAAGAAATAATAAAAAAAATACAACATCATTTATCAGTTTACACTATATAAAACATACAAGAATCGTATTGACTTTTTTTTTACCTTTAGTCCAATATCATCAGCCTCTTTCTTCAGTGTTTCAAGTGTAGCGATAACGGAGTCATCATCCAGGATCTTGCCCTTAGCGTCGTTCAGAGCTTGGAGTAAAGATTTCTCCAGTTGACGCAGACGAAGATGGAATTCACCTAAAATGATTTCGTTGCATTATTTTCATTCCAAAGCTTAGCACATATATAAAATAATTAATTTTCTCGAACACCTTCAAAATTCGACTTTGAATTTAATATTTTAGGTTTTAAAGGATAAAAAATGCTACTTTTTCTATGTATATTGTAGGATCTGACATTTTGTACTCTTCTTGCAATTACTATTCCAGATAAGGTTTTATTTATGATCAAACTGTATATCCTGACTACGCAGACATATTGGTGGTGGGAGCGAGTAATGGCAACTTACCTTGTAGTTTAAGCAGGTCAGATCTCTTGGTGTCGATATCTGGCCGTTCGGCTTTCAGCACGCGGTGCAGGCATTGCGACTGAAGCGACGACCGCGTTACAGTGAAGTTGACGAAAGTCACGCGGGAACACATGTCCGGGGGGAACTCTACTGTTGGGTCTCTGTTGATATTGGACGTGGAATCAAATAAAATTGCGTTACTAAGAGTCTAATGAATGAGTAACTTTAAAAACAGTTTCCAAACTTAAAGAGGCAAGTGTGTTCATCAATACAAACAACTTTTACTAACATCATTAAAATAATGATTTTTTTAAATGCTCGATACATTATTATCGAGGTGGAGCCTAATAAGTGATACAAAGTATAATTTATTGAGAGGCACCTTCGACAGTTTTGTTGGTGATACAACGTAGCTTACCTGGTGCTCAGGAAGATGACGAAGGATGGACTAAGATCTATGTCCTGGTCTCCGAGCGTGATGAGCACTCTGCCTCCGGTGCGGCGCAGTTCGCGATTCAGCACCGGGTTGAGGATAGGGTCGTAGTTCTCTACGTCCTATTGCGTTTAGAGAGAAACACATTATTATGATATTAAATATTTTTTTAGTATTTCCATGCCAGATAGATCTTAGACGAAATTCGAAGGGTCAGAGAGAAATTTCGAAAGGTTAGACAACATCTTCGGTAGCTTAGTTGAAAGAGCACTCGCCCGATATGCGATAAGATGTGGGTTTCAACATTCAATGTTATCATATTTTGGATGATAATACTTTAACGTAGTATAATACTTTCTCTGTGATAATACTATACTAGAATATTTGTCGTAAATAATAAAACATAATAATAATGCACACAGAAGGAAAAAAAAAGTTCATTGCACTTACCTGCACCAACAGCGGGTTTCCGAAACGCAGTGCCGATTCCAAGTTCTTTCTGAAGGAGTCGTCCAGGAACGAGGTCTTGGTGATCTTGCGGTCCTTGAACTCCCTCATTATGAACTCCGTCGCTTGACCGGACGGGTCTATTATGAGCGGGTAGCGGTTGAAGCGCTGGATACGAAAATAATTAGATTAAAGAATGAATAAATATCAAGTTTATTGAGATTTTAAAACCTAAACAAAACGTACACGTAATGATCTAGTAAACAAAACTGTTTTACTGGGTGTATTTCGCGTAAGTGTCCGAACTGAAATCCAGCCATAGTGGAACTAGACTATTATGAACCATGGGTATACCGTGCGCTCGCTGCAGTGCCTGAAATTGGTAATCTCGTCGGCTGGAGTTTCCGAACTTCGATTCGAGGCCTATTGGTACTTACTCTAAGCATGATAGCGTTTTCGACGCATAGCTCATCGGTGGGCAACGCGTTCGCCTGCCAGCGCAGCCGCTCGTCGGGGTTGCTCAGGTACTCGGTGCGGGCGATGTCCGCGCGGTATCTGATGTTGGCTGCCGCGAGGTGCGCCGTCCAAGTAGAGAACAGACTTTGACGGTACTGTAAAAATAAAACGAAACTAGAGCGATTACATTGCATTAAGATTTAATTAAGCGTTTCTAACTGTCATTCTTAGAATTTATATAAAGCTTTATTCATCGAGATTTACGAATCGGTCTTTGAAAACAAACATAACAGCCTATTTAAATGTAGCTAGATTTCATTGGCTGATGTCGTCACTTCGAACTCTTTCTCCAATCCTTGAACCAAATGGGTCACGACTGTGCGGTTCCGGAAGTGTTTTTATTGCAAACGATCGGGTTGTGAAATTAGATCTCTTCTAAGATTTACACTCAAAACTACTAGCGCGGAGTTCTTTCAATTCGGCGATAAAAGGTCACAGATAGGACATATTTTGACAAGTGTTTTCCAAATCTTACATGTTGGTCAAAGTAACCCCCATAGGCGATGAAGGCGGCGGAGAGAAGCACGTCGCCGACGATGGTGCTCATCTGCGAGCGGAACGTCTCGGAGCTGGACTCCCACCGCTCCCTCTCGATCACCAAACTCTTGAGCAACGCAATGGAGCGGTCCACCTATTGTAAAACAAAAAGCAACACACAGTTTAAATCCTGACTCAACAACTTAGTTCTGGCTTAGGGTGTTAACAGACCAATCAATCGACTGTCGATCGATTACATCGATCGACGTCAATCGAAGTTGATCGAGTGATCCAATGATAATGACCGACGTCGACTAATCTATTCTACCATCGATCGATGCCGTCGACCGAGATCGATCGATTGGTCTGGTAACACCCTTAGTGGTGGGTTCTTGATAATATACTGAAATACGAAATCTTACCTTCGCTTGCACATTCTCAAGGTCAGTCTTGATAGCTTGGGCTTGACTGATGAGTTGCGCGTACTCTTCCTTGTATGACGCTATGGATTTTTCCAGCTGGGCGATGAGATCACTAACTTCGTCGCCAGCCTTCACGTTGTATTGGGCTTGGTCTTCCAGAGCCTTTAGCTCGTTGCGAAGCGGTTCCACGCGCTTCAACATGTCGGCGTATTCGATCTAAATGAAGAATAGGTGAAACATTATTTAATATTATTATAAAACAATGCAACATTTAGTTAAGAGATCATATTGCTCGTCAGCAAAAATATTCGGGCATAATGAATTCGATGTCAAAAGTTTAAATAGCGGGGAAAATTGGGAAGGTAGCCCGTGAGCAACCAGCTTATTTTATCTTTTCAAAAATACAGTTTTTGATGTGACATGGTATACTCGTGAGCGAGATGCCTAGACCAGTAATTCATGGATGAGTAACTTGAGTCTCTTACCTGAGCGATAGCCCATTTGACCATAGGTCCGCAAGCCATACTGGCCCTGTTAACTTTTTCGAAGTTGTAATCCGGGTTGCTTAAATAACGCGTCCTCATCTTCTCGCGAACGTCGTCACTGGCAAATATACAATTGATTAACGGAGCTCATCAGAATAAAACTTAGTTTAAATAAATTTCGTGCATTTCGTGCAATGCCAAATGTACCATACCACTTAAACTTGACTTAACCCTTCTTAGCATCATTGCTAATTTCCCTCTTTACATGCATTTCCCCACTTATTTTTAAATCATCCGGAAAATTTTAAATATACATATAGGACGTCACTTACCAAACAGCAAACAAGACTCAAAAGTGTAAAGAATCCAATGTCTCCCTCTTTATAGAAAGACACATTAGATAGCAAACGAACAAAAAGTGAGGAACAAAAAGGTAAAAAGCCGACCGGATCACTGTCGATAGTGACTTACAACAGCCTAAGTAACGTACACGTCAACATATTTATTGGCAAATACATTCATGCACCCGCCTAACTGTCATAGATAGGTGTTGAAATTTATTACGTAAACACAAAATACTAAATTTAATGTTTTTTGTAGATGAATTGTACATTTCATAAATGTTAATTAGATATCTCAGCCCATAGATAAAAAAAGAAATTTAGTAAAAAGATGTTCTATCAAATGTTTCTGATGCGCGAGGTTAATCTTATTTTGTGTTTTTAAAATAAAAAAAATGGTTAAAATTTTCATAGACAGCTAAACTAGTAGTTTCAGTGAAGTCATCTACTGAAAAGGAGGTTCTACTGTTTTGAATCTACCATTCTTTAAAATTCGGATGAGTGGGGTTAATAAGCCAACACCAAACATGCCATTCGAAACGCGCTTTATGTCCTTGCTAAAAGATCATAAGGCACGGAAATGAAACTTCATACTCTTGCGAAAGCATGCTTCAAGCACAAATCATGAAAAGACCTTGAAAGCGGACAAATTGTTATTGCATTATACCTTCAAACCAAAGAGGGAGGGGTGTACGTGGGTGTGGGATGGGAGGGAAGAAACAAGCGCGGTGCTCACGTTATGTCCTCGGTAGAGAAGTTGGAGACGATGCTGTTGATGAAGTTCTCTCGCATGATGACGGCTCGAATCGCTTTCCAGTCGGTCGCGTTCTCGCCGAGAAGCAGGCAAATCGATTCTAAGGCGACTTTCACGAGCGCCGGCGGATTGCCCATCGAGCGCACTTCCACCAAATGCTGCTTCTTTATCGATTTCACCGCTGTTTAGTTTAAATTTTCGTCGCCGTCGTTGCCCGTCCAGATGTCGCGTCCGTCACCAGCACGAAGCGAGAGCGAGAGAGTACAAAAAAAGAAAGAAACAAAAAAGGCGTTTAGCATCTATAACACATGCGGCTGGCGTTATTATTTTACTATTAATATAGAAATTGATAGGTGATTCTTTCAACGAGTGATGGCATTATAGAAACAACAAGTACAGCTCTTTTCAGTTTCGATAACCAATTAATCTATTATAAATCAGAAGAGAAAATGAAACTAATACACACGTCTAATCTAGAGCCCCCATTTTGCAAATCATAGAAACCGTATTCTGAAAATAAGGAATAGTAAAAAGTAACAAATAGTTAACTGTTAATGATTTTGGTCCTCGACGATGCTTAGCGGGTTAGTCACGAGTACGACTTATTAGTGTGCCTTACACAGATGCCATTTTACAATACAGTGATCACAGTGTTATGTAAAAAAATATCGTTATTAATAACAACAGTCACATAATGCAAGCGAGCTTAGCTTATTTACAAGATTATAATTATTACGGTTACAGGAATTCATAACATCATTCACAATAATTATAAGAAAATATTAAAATAGCCCGAAGTATGACTATTTGACTAAAAGAATAATAACTAACAGATCATTGCAGAACAATTAAAATACATAGTTAAATGTGTAGTAGCTAGAATACAACATATCATAATAATTCAATGCATAACAACATTGTGTGTACAATAATAATGTCTTTGCCAATAAAATATTATGAAGAATGCTTGCTATCTAAAATGTATTTCTATACATTCCAAAAATAAACTAACCATAAAATAAATATGTACTTATAAGTAGGGTGTGGTATGCCGCAATTGATGTCAATTTTTAAAGTAACAGAATATTAAGCAAGGCGAGTTAATTCAGAAATAATATCGTTTAACTGAAACGCTTCTAGGATACTACGCCGTGAACACGTGGTCACAAAACAAGTGGCTGTCAGGCGCCCACTTTTAACGGCTTTTGAGTCTGGCGCACCACGCGATATGCGTCTGAGTTAAACCATAGAGAAAGAATAATATTAAACGATAGCCCTCGTACAATTTTAACTTGATACAACATTGGAATATTTATACCGTGCTTTTTTAGCATAGGTTTCCAAATTATTGCAAAACTGCGAAAACCGACATGCCACACCCTCTTAGGGTTGCTACACACATATTCGGGTCAGCATTATTCGGCAAAGTCGGGCGGTACAACCGAATATGTGTAGATGGATGTAATGTAGTAGATGCTTCGGTTCGGCTTTTGTGTTCAACATGTTCTGCAGAACCGAAAATTCCGGCCCGAATACGTGCCTAGCTACCCTTAAACAGCGGCAACTAACGTGATGTTCTCTGTCTCGAAGTTAACGATGGTGGATATGAAGTTGTCCTTCATCACGACGGAGCGGATGCCCTTCCACGTGTCCCCCTTCTCCCCCAGCAGCGTGCAGATCGACTCTAGCGCCATCTTCACGACGGAAGGCGGGTTAGCCATGGATCGCACCTCCACTAGCTGTTGCTTCTTGATCGATCGTACCGCTGTTATGTCACGTCTTCGTGTTTTATACTAGTGTCTTTGTCAGAAATCAGCGTTACCATTACTTTTTTTTTGAGAGAAATTATGCTCTGTTTACATTTTAGCAATAAATAATTGATGAGCTACTACATATTTTGTTACTATCTCTCTGCTGTCTCTTGCTTCGCTCGAATCGTTCACTTCATAATCATTTACAGCTAAAAACGCAAATTTCTGACAAAACAGTTTACAATAGTTACAGAAGTATAAGGCATCTTTTAGTGACCAAATAATTTCTCGATTCTCTATATAATGCATCTAATGAAAAGCAAGTTCAAACACTATCTACAAATGGGGTCTAACTAGAGGATATTGTTATTGACTCGATCGGAATCCCAGAAATGCCTTCCATATTTGAAATGGAACTTATCTTGATTGTTTAACTCGTAACTTCTAGAATTACGTCCATTTGGAAAGCAGCTACTGGAATTGTGTCAAGGCTAGCCGTATTTCAGACGCGTTCAATCGAAATACGCGATTGTAAGAACAACCAAATCTAATTATTATAGGAGATAACACATTAATTGCGTCTCCATTAACAGTTTTTTTTGCTGAACGCAAACGCATCGAAAGTACGGCTCGCCTAAGAAAAAAACAACATTTAAGACACTAAAAATGAGCTAAAATCTACATAGAGATAGACAATGAAGACCAAACCGTTTTGTGCTTCGATGACAGCGGGCTCCACTTGAGCTAAATCCGCCATTACGTCTCTTCGTTTCGCTTCGATTTCTTTTGTTTGTTTTTCTAAGGCAACCTGATTTCAAAGAAAGTTTTAGTAACATAACATATTTATTTGTAGTATTAACTGAAGCCTCAAACAATATTAAAAATACAGACCTGAATTTCTTGACTTTCCACTTTTTTCTTTTCGGCTTCTTGCTGGTCTTTGACCATCTGCCGTAGTTTGGCGTTGGCGGCTTCATTCTTAGCTTGGAGTTCCTGAAGAATTTAAGTAGTTTACATAAGGATACTTATATCAGATTCCTACTACTTTTATGTAGTTATCATCAAAAGTATAAAAAATATATCATCAAAACCTGGACTATTAATAAATTATTATCAGTGTGATTGTAGTATCTACTAGTGTCTTGGGACACGTAACGAAAATGTAAAAATCTTAATTGAAAGAATATAATCAATTTTAAATACCGTTATGATTGCGAATACAGTAAATACGTACAACAAATTTTGCCATTACGAGGGCCACTAATTCTTTCTGTAAAAAAGTGAACCATTTACTACGAAGAGGTCAGTCTTACGCACCTGCGATTTAACAGCGAGACTCTTCTGCATCTCTTCAACCTGTTCCACGGTCTCGGCAATCTTGCCTAGGCCCACGTTCAAGTGCAACTGTTGCTCTTCCAAGTCTGCGCGCTTTTCCGCGTACAACTTCACCATTTGCTGGATGAAGTCTAGGTAGTGTCTGTGAATGGGATATTAGAGGGTTATGCGGCTATATAATATGAGATATTCATACAATTATTTTGTATCAATTGGCAAGACTATGAAATTGATAAAAAAAGAGAACGGGAAGCAAGAGCATAGATAGAAATTTGGTGTTAATTTGCAAGATTTTTGTAAGAAAAGTAAGAAATAATAAGAAAAAGAGTGTCTCGGAGTCATAACACCGTGTCGACGTTTTTGGCTCGTACATAAGCGTTTTTAAGCAAGATCTTCTGGCCCAATAAAATCCGCTCATAAAATAGTGCATGCCCACACAAAGAAGGGCTAATCTTATCCTTGGTTAGTTAGTTGTTTAGCTAGGATGTTTTCACACCTCTTAATTAGGCCATTGTGCGTGCTATATTTCAAGGGGGTAAATCTTCAATCCATGGGTATTTGGATAAAATATTAAACATTGAATTTTTTATACGTTGCATCAAAAGAAGAGGTCTTGCCGGTACGAGAAAAAACTTTTTAAAATACAGGATTTATTGGACATACCTGGGTGTAATAGCCATGGTCCTGTTAGCCCGTTTAGCCAGGCGTGCATTCGCCTGGTGCAGCGTCTGGTGCACGTAGACGCAGGCGTTGACGACGGCGGCGCGGTGTGCGGGCCGCGGGCCTATCTCGCCGCACGCCGCGGGGAATAGTTCCGGTGGGATGTACTCCGCGGAGTCTAGGTCCATGCGGCTTGTGAACTCTTTGCCCACCTGACAGAGGAATTTAGTGGCGTTTTAGTATGAGACTTTTAAACTTTATTTCTGGATATCTTTATTTTATTTACAATGCCTGAAGAGCAAGGTATTCGATCAGTGCGTCCTACCGGTGATGACCTACGAAGCCGAAACGTGGAATATGACAGTAAAGCTGGCCCACCGACTACATGTCACTAAGCGAGCAATGGAAAGGTCGATGCTTGGGATTTCGTTAAAGGATAAAATTCGAAATGAGATCATCAGGCAGAGGACTAAAGTAACGGACATAGTTCAAAAATATAGCAAGCTTAAGTGGCAGTGGGCTGGCCACATCTGTCGCAGAACCGATAAAAGGTGGAGTAAACGGGTTCTCGAGTGGAGACCACGCCTAGGCAAACGTAGTGTAGGACGACCCCCAGCTCGATGGACCGACGACCTTAGGAAGATGGCTGGCAGTGGATGGATGAAAAAAGCGAGAGATCGTGGTCTTTGGCGCTCTTTGGGGGAGGCCTACGTCCAGCAGTGGACTGCAATAGGCTGAGATGATGATGATGATCTTTATTTTAGCCACATATAGGGTGTTCCGAGTGTCTGGACACTCCATAGAACTATAAAGGGTATATAAAAGAATAGGACACCCTTACGACCAAGAAATCAGCTGCTCATATAACAACTTTTACTATGGGAGCAACATTGAAATCGTGTTTTTTTTCTTCAAATCCTCCACGTTATCTATCATCGCAGCAGCGCGTTAGTTTGTATAAATTATGTAAAACAAATGCCGATTTCGATGTTGCTCTACCATAAGAAAAGTAGATGAACATGGTAGCAGCGGATTTAATAAGTGACCTTTATTTTGTACACATTTTAGAATAGTTGCCGACGCCACCACAAACATTATGTGCGTAGTTCTAATATATTCCGCGCCAGTGCGAGAAATTGTCTAACCCTAGCCAAGAGTTAGTAAAGTGTTCCTAATAAACAGACATAACTATCAAACTGCAAATGGCACGTATTACTTTCTAGTAATACGTGCCCTAGGTTTTGCCTAGGGCTACTTGACTTCTTGACTAGTCGTATGTTTTAACTTAGTTCAAAATTTTAAAGGTAGAATTTTCAAGATCCAACGAACTATTAATGTGATTACTGCCTTAAAGATGTATTGAACATAACCCAAACACGATTCTACTAAAATGATTAATGTCAATTGTGTAGTTTCATCTCCACTCACTTGGAACAAAGCGCCGTCACTCCAATCGCCGAACCAGTTGAGCACGCAACGGTTGAACAAGGCCGGCGACGTGGCCGCACGGTCCTTCAGACCCTCGGACGACGGGTTCATCGTGAACACTACGTGAAGGTTGCGCATTACTTGTCCAGTGAACCTGTTGAAAAGACATGATATTTAACAGCCAAAAGCGAAATCGAATTACATCCTAGTGCTTCCTTGTCGGGATACGCTTGGCCATGATCCTAGATGGGCAAGCCCGGTATAACATTTGGACCGATTGCCATCAGACCTTCGTAACCCAGACCATTTTTGGATCATTTACATTCAGTTTTATCTGAATGTGTACACAATGTAAATTAATCAGAAGTTTTAATAACCTACCATTTGTAAAGTTCATCGTTGGAATCGAGCATCAATCCCTCACGCTGAGCGCCTTCTTTGCATTGCGTCATTAGAGCTGCGAATTCATCACCTTCGAAGAGACCAGGGACCTAGTGGATTAAACATATAAATTAAAAAATATATAAAGTCCGAGATTTCGGTTTAAATTATAGAGTGATCTGCTGTCCGCCATAAGTAGACCTTTTATCCGAAGGATGCGTTCACCGCTTTATACTTATAGGTATTCGAAAACGGGCATAACGAATTCGGCCAAACCGAATAAAGTTGGTGACCGAATAGGGCCCAATCGAAATGTAAATACGGCATAAACTTTGTCAAACTGTAAAACTATGTCATTCTAACGTCGATTTAATCGACTTCCCTGGATGGCTTAATTAAACTTACAAGTACTCGACTTGCAAAACTGCTGGTTATCTAAGTTTATGACAGTTATCTTGCATCCATTACCTCTCCGTTAGCGAGCAGCGTGTTCATCCGTTCCAGGAAGCCGCTGTCGAGCACGTTGGACTCGTCCAGAATGAAGGCGAGCTTCTCGTCGCGGCAGCCGGCGCGGCGGAGCACAGTACGCAGGTCTTCGTCGAAGTCTGCGCCCGTGTATTTGTTGTGGACCTATGTGGAATAATAATGTTTTGTTTCTCATCAAGAAAGGTCAAACGTAGCACCTCTAGCGTAATGTTTTAGAAACTCTAGACACATTACACTTTTGAAGTAACGACCGTCTGGTGTAGTGGTTTGCGCTCCGGACTATAAAGCCAGGCAGTTGCGAGTTCGAATCCCGAAAGGGTAAAATGTTAGTGTGATAGCACGAGCAGTTGTACTTAAGTCTGTTGATTATACATGTAAGTATTTAAAATATTTCACCAAAATAATTTTGGTGAATTGTAATTTTAGGTCTACAACCCAGGTCCCAATAAACTTTCTTAGCTAGACAATTGATTTTCTGTTCCATACCTTGATCTGGAAGATGCTAAGTCCGTTCATCCAGGCGACGAAGCGACTGAGGGTAGTCTTGCCGGCTCCTGACACTCCAATGAGGAGTAAATGGCCTTGCGGCTGCCGGAAGATACGGTCAATACGCAGCACGTGGTCTAACACCTCGTCAAATAGTACTAGAGGAACGTCCAACTCTTCTTCATAGAACACCTTGAAACAAAAGAAAGCCATCCATCACACGTAAGACTAAAGTATTTTTATACTAGAAACTCGATTTTGTTTTAAAGAACTAACTATATAACTAGTATCTTACCTTGAGTCTTGCCTTGACGTACTCGCGAAGTTGGTCTCTGTTCACTGGCACATAATCTTTGCTCAACCAGTTGCTGTAAAGTATGGGGCGTTCTAGCGCTTGGTCTCTGTTAATGCCTAAAAAACACATGATTATTATCAATGACGATCGGACTCGAAAAAATTTTGGTCACAAATAAACATATAACATTGGCATTTCATGATGGTAAAAAATAGAAGAACTTATCAGATGCTATGCAACATTCAATTGTACGGAGGATTCTTATTTTTTCTTTTAAATATTTCTGTACAAACCTGGGAAGAATCTCATAGCGACGGTGTCGATGTTCTCATCAGTCCATTGCCTTTCGGAATCCTCAACCAGTCTGTCTTGGAACAGGCGGAGAGCTTCGTGAGCCCAGAGGCGAACAAGACCTTCCACTGACAAGTTGTCCAAAGGCCTGGTCATAGATAAAACAGTTATTGAAATACTTTCATTATGAAGATTCTCTTCTATATGGAGAATAAAGACAGCAGATTCGTTTTGGCTTTAGTAACTTTAATTTAAAGATAAGTGACTTGCATGAAGAAACGACATAATTATGAAAAGACCTTGTCTAAATTGGCTCTGTACTGGGATACAGCTCAGTCACACCTATAGGAAAGCTTATTTAATTGATTGAATTATCTTACCTCTAGTATTTTACCCATTTTAATCAATTACTTTGATGCTATGACGTTACATTGTTTGGGACATATTCAATTATTTTTTAAACTAGAAGTACATTTGATAACAAGAAAAATACAATGAAAGTTTCAGAGAGACGGTCGTATTTGCATATTATTCTCACTAGCCAGTACCTGATAGCCTCGCAGATACCGCGCACCCATCTGGTCATCTCCCTGGGCGAGTAGACGTAGTGCGGCTGCATGTCCTGCGTGAAGCGCTCCTGCGAGGCCAGGTACAGCTTTACCATCGCCTGCGTCAAGGGCTCCGCGTACCCTCGTAATGCTGGTTGCATTCGGAGCATCGCGCGGGTGAATGTGCCGTAGATCTGACAGGAAACAAAACTTAAATAGACAGATACTCTTATAGACAGATAGTTGATGTTTACAGAAAAATGTACAATTTAGGCGGCCTTATTTCTTCCAGACGATTTTTATGTAGAGAACAACTATGTAGCACAACAGTCTTTCGTCGTTTCGGTCATCGGTCCACCTAGCGCGCGGTTTGCTCATGCTCCTGTGTCAGGTATTACGCCTCCACTTCCACACTTTACTTCTTAAGCAAATGCAGCCTGATACCTATTGCTTTCTGAGTGTCATCCTAGCACCGGTTGGTGTAACAGTGTCAAAATATTATCATTATCATCAACATCGTAAATAGCCGTTTTTCACAACTTGTCGATTTTTCCGTACAACCTTACTGCCCCATTTGGACAAGCAAAACGTTCTCCAAAAATGTTCTTGTACTAAACTTTTGATTTACCTAACCTGTTTGTCATCTATGGTTGGGTTGCTCCATAGTATCAGTTAAAGTTAAGGTCAAAGTCAAATTTAACTTTAACTGTAACGCTAACTTTAACTATTTGAGCGACATGGGTTGCACCATCGTATTCGGTAGCATAGTTAAAGTTACCAGGGTTACAAGTCTAATGACGCCTTATTTACACCTAACTCGTTGTAGAAAACTATTTGTGACATGGCAATGTTCCACGTATAGCAAAAAGCTGATACGGTGTTATCAGTTTATTTGATCAGTGGTGTTATTAGTCATTGAATTGTCAAATCATTCAGCTGTCAAACTATAACAAAGTTTTTCAATTTCTATTATAATTACTAATTTAACCACTGAATTTGCGAAGAGCATCGTGAGACTTGTTAAATAAAATAAATTATATCAAATCGACGCTAGGTACGGAAATTAATGGACAACTTGCTCACAAATATTCCTACAAAGTATCTATAAGTTGCGTGTTATTTTTTGCACTGTTATGTATTGTAACTTCAGTCATTTAATTCTTAACGTTTCAGGGAACTTCAGGAAAGTGGAGATGGAGAGATTGCAATCAATTGTTGCTAAACATAAAAACATATTATTCTGCAAAAAGACAGACGGTGTTAGCTCGAAACAAAAATACAGTGCATGGATGGAGTGTGATCCATTGTGAATTCAATGCTCTCGGAAAGACTCCACGCACAATGAGACAGCTTAAACTGCAGGAGCTGGAGCTCCAGAAAATAAGGGATTCAATCAGACACGCTCAGGAGGTCCATGACGTTACAATGAAGAGAAATAAAATTACAATTCGAAAATTTACATTTAGAAATAGAATTATTAAAGAAGTAAATATTAATGAGTACCTATGTTCTATTTTTTTATCCCACACTAATAGTAGAAACTAGCCGTGCCCTGCGGCTGCGCTCCCGTGGGTTTTCGTGATACTACTTATAATTTATACAGCCTTTCCACATGAATATCGCTATCGACCTCGGTAGCAGAGAGGTGAGCATGCCAGACTAGGCGTCGCAATCTCTAAGGTCCCGGGACTGCCGGGTCAGTGTAGAAATCGAAATTCTCTATATTGTCTTGGCTCTGGGTGTTATGGTACCTACCGTCGTTGTTTCTGATTTCTGTAACACAAGTAATTTCGCTACTTACCATAGGATGAGAGCAATCTATGTGATATTGTCTTATATTTATTATTAGGTATGCAAATCCGTCACCAGCAAACTCTTCAGCTTTATAATATTAGTTTAATGTAAAGTATTATGTTTGTTTGTGCCTGGTTCATACTAAAACGGCTCAAAGGATTTAGATGAAATTTGGTGTACAGGTAGAGTACTTATATCCGAAATTACTATTTATCTCAGTAAACCCATGAATTGAAATCAACGGGGTAAAAGTAATTTATGTAACAAAACTACAAGTAAATTATATTTATTTATATCAAACAAAAAAACCATCACTTCGGCTCGGATACACAAAAGTTATTGGCTCAGCCTACTATAGTAAACTGTTGCAATCATCATTCTGGCCCACTCTAAACACAACACATAAACACAACATCTTCCTCATCGGATGAGATTTTTTTGAGATTCGAAATGTCGCTAGGAACGAATCTTCGCCTCATTTGGCAAATCGATCGGTTCTTGGGATATATACTTTTCTTTTTCTGGGCCTTATATTGACCACCAAATCACTATCGTCTTCAGAAGTAGTTTCAGCGAATATTTCTCGTATTGACATTTTTGGAGGTTAGAATATTCGACATGCATGACAGATACTTGGACATGCATGACAGATACTTGACAATAACTTTGACTTTAACTGGTCGATCTTGGGCGGTTACGGTTAAAGTTAAGTTATGACGTCATTTGACCATTGTCAAAATGGTGCAACCCATTTTTTACCTTACCAGTGTTTTAACTGAACAGTTAAAGTTAAAGTAAGTTCGTGCAACCCAACCTATGTCAATTAGCAAAAACACTGCTACAGTGTATATCACTTACTTGTTCTAAAGAAGTCTCGCCAGGGTAGTCGATGTATATGACAGGCACTGTCATCTATCAGTCAGGTAGAAAAGACACTGTTACAATGTAGATCACGTACCTGTTCCAAAGAAGTCTCCCCAGGGTAGTCGACGTATATGACAGGCACGTGTCATCTATCAGTCAGGTAGAAAAGACACTGTTACAATGTAGATCATGTTCCTGTTCCAAAGAAGTCTCGCCAGGGTAGTCGACGTATATGACAGGCACGTGTCATCTATCAGTCAGGTAGGAAAGACTCTGTTACAATGTAGATCACGTACCTGTTCCAAAGAAGTCTCGCCAGGGTAGTCGACGTATATAACAGGCACGTGCCGCAGCAGCCTGTGCGAGAGCGGCTTGCGGCCCGGGTCCGTGGGCGGGTTGCACGCGCCCACGAACTGGATGCGTTCGAGGTGCACCCACGAATGATCTGGACGAAGAGGATTTATTTATTTTCGACAGGATTCATTGTATCACTATTCGGCCATCTCTATCACTCGCCAATGAATGAAAAGAGACAATAGGCTAGTTGACACCAACAGTCTATTGATATACTTTTTATGTGCTGCTAAAATCCATCTCTTTCTTATAATTTGTATGACGATAGCAAGTTATGACGTCACTGTTCACCTAACTTAACTGCCTAACGTTTAGTGATTTCGAATCAATTAAAAATATGATTTTTCTAATAAATAACCAGATTATCTAACCTACAATAAAGTGTTAGTTTCAAAAAACGTAGTTTAATATTATTTACGAATTGTGTCTTTATCACATTTGATATACAACTGACAAACTAAATGTGAATTCAATGACGATAGATGTAAATGCTTGCTGATGGAATCAGATCAAAAGCAGAAACGTACCACTAGCCCTGTAAAATCCTTTGTGCTCCAGAAGCTGTCGGAGGAAGGAGATGACTCGCTGCGTGCCGTACTGGTCCATGTCAGGCAAGTTGATCTCGTCACAGAACAGAACCAGCCATTTTCCGAGCTAAACAAACGAAAACAGTAAAAAACACATATCCCTAAACAACTCAATTAAAATACTAGTTTTTACAACATGTAAGTAAAATAGAATGTGAAACTGCACTCGTGATACAGGGTATTCATATATTTTTTTTATTTAGTATAGGATGAGTAAGGACAGGGCGGTCTATATAGGAACTACAAGCCAACTTCAAAATTGCAGCTTGGACTGCACAGTTGGTTTGCAGTTATGGTAACCGCACAAAAACCGCAACTATAAACTGAAATTTTGCAGATGGCAGGCAGTACAAATGCAGCTCATCTGTTTAGGAAAGAGCAAAACTTTACGGTACAACTTCATTATATCCTCAGGGTTAAAAGTACCTGTACAGGAGCGAGTACCACCCCATTTGGAGTCTTCCGGTACTCGCAGTAGTGGTCGAAGGTCTTGAGCAGCAGCTCGGGAGTAGTGGCCGAAGAGAAGTTCAACCCGACCACTTCCATGTCAGGCAACGCTCGCAGCGCCGAGAATAGTGTCATTGTTTTGCCGGAACCGGGCGGCCCGCATAGGACTGTGTAATAACAAAGACGAGATACATGATGTAGATAACTTGACTTGTTAATGGTAACTCCCGCTAGCTCAATTTACTTTGCAAGTTTGAAGTGTGCTGTCGCAATATCCACCTCCGTTCTTTATCTGCGCGGGTTATATTATACCGCATAATTTAAGACTGTAATAAGACTAATGATATTTAAATAATAATAATATTAACAGTGACCAACTAGTGGCCTGACACTATTAATATAGAAAACGCTTTACGAAACCGAAGATCTGTCAAATTTTACAAAGAAAACACTTTCTATTTTATATTTCTAAGCACGTCTAATAGGTACTAATAATTTGGTGATACATCTCATCATATCATAGACGTTTCATGGTCATTTTCAACACACCAAAAGATATAATATCACAAGTGGACAGTACTTACCCAGTGGTTTGTGTTCAGCGAGCCAAGTGTAAAGCAAAGCTTCGTGCCGCACCGTGTCGAGGGTAGGGACGACCACATCTGGCGCGGCCACCTTGTGCGTTTCCACTTCAATTTGTGGTACCTTTGCGGACCACGGAACCCATTCGCCAGTGATCGATACCTGTTTAGCAATAAATAACTATGTAGCTTCCAAGAAGACATTATTATTTGTTACAAATTCAATCAGATGAAAATTTAACCGTTAGCAGATAAGATGATGTTACCTCGAAGTCGATTATGTGTTGGTTCGCTCCGCAGTTAGGCAGTTGCATTGTACTGGCAGATCTGATGAAGTCACCCAGTTCGTTTCGGTCCTAAAATAAAAGTCACAATTAGCGACTCTATCAGATTAGTTAATCAATTAGTTTTTAGTAATAGTAAGTATAGTTATACTTACTATTACTAAAACTCATAATATAGACAATAAAGACTTGTACCTTTAATTTTGCGTCACCGGCAAACGACCACAGCAAAGAATAAACGAGCCATTTAGGCACATATGCTTCCAATTGTTCGTTAGTAACAGGGAAGTCTGGGTGCTGTCGGTTATATCCCAGAATGTTCCTGCGAAAAAGCACAATTTTAATATAGAGTTGTCTAGACATGATAATGGTGAGTGAGTAAGTGACATATATATCAGAAATGTCTCTAAGCATGTGTTGTGAACTAAGTGTGTAATATATTATGTTGTTGGTGTGCCCTATTAAATAAATAAATAAAATAAATAAAAAAATGGTATTTCTAATCAGTTACAAATTTTACCTGACGCCACGGTTGAGCATCGAGTGCAAAGATGACAAAGCGCGATGACGCGTGAAATCCATAATGTGGTCTAGAGAAGCAGCTCGCTCCAGACATTTAACAACGAGGCCATCACCGAAGAAGAGCGGTTGGAGAATAGCGGCCACATCGCGCTGAGTCTGCAAGTATAGTTTATGTTGATGGCATGATAATGACTTTATAATTGTATAAAAAATAAATACACAAATCGTAAGATACTGTAGGGATAGTAATAGTGACCTGTAAAGCTGGTGATAGGATATTCTCGGTGGCATTTTGATCACCACCAGCAGTAGGAGCGGCCATAACAATGCTAAACGAATCTTCTTCGCCATCTTCCAGAGGAATATTTCTTAGTCTGAAAGGCATCAGTTAAATAAATAAGGTTGTTATTTTAGATTCAAACCAAACGTGTAGAAAGGGTAAGAGCACTGTACAAACCTCATCAGGTAGTTTTCGAAGATCATTTCGGTGGTAAGGACATCTTGCGAGAACCAAACCATACCGCAACGCGATACAGTAGCCAAGGTTGCGTATTTCAGATCTTGCACCTAAAAATAGATTCATTTACCCTGTATTTTTTGTAATAAAATACAAAACAGCTTTACTGCTTTTTAATATACAGGTCATGAGTAGGTTTACAAAACTATACCTTCACCTACTTCGAGAAATTGATTAGTAGATCTTATTAGAAAACTGATTTACTATTATGATTGTTCTTACCTCAAACATAACTCGAACATTAGGTGGCAGCGACAGACGCTCTCCGTTCGGTAGGGTAAGAAGTTTGTTGTCGTCTAGCACAGAATTCAAGTTCTCTACCCACTCGGGGTCCACGTCGCCGTCGAAAATGATCCATTGACGCTTGTTGATTTCACCACGAACATTGTCGATGATTTTCCTGTTTGAAATTTTGTTAGATTAGGTCTTTCAGATACGACAAGCCAGGCAAGCAAGATGTTATGAAAAAGCGTTTTTGATTACCCAATTCTTAGGTATTTTTAAACTGACTAACATTCATCTAGATACATTTTTTACGATAATTTAAGTTATATGAGTATATTTACCTGAGTATATGAGTGAAGAGACCGTCAGTCCATTCACGGGTGTTGGGATCAAGAACACCGTATAACGTTTCCTTTGACATCGCCTTGGGGTCGATTACGTGGGCTACACCTTCCACGCCTTCGAACCTATACAAATTTTTAAAAGTATGTAGGTACAAACAAAAGTGTTCTATAAAATAATACTAATGTTTCTTCAAGAAAAACATTTGGGATATGCAATAACAGAAGTTTCTTGCATTACATAGATATGTATACCTTTCCAGAGCCTTGAGCAGTACGCGCCAAGCAGTAGATTTTCCGCTTCCAGAAGGTCCGACCATCATCAAACCGTGGTTTAGTTTGCATATTTGGTACAGTTGGAGAACCTACACATAATTAGAATAGGTTAATTTAAAATTGTAGACTACAACTCATGAGCCCAGCTTAATATTTTATAAACTGGCCTTATGAATTAAAGAATAACAATGAGCAGAAGAGTTAGTACATATCTTTGGCTTTATAGACGGATAATTACGTAATGAATATTAGATTTTCAAGGCAATGTAGAGTGCTACTGACTAATGAAAAATGAAATGTGTTTTAGACCTTATTGGAGAAGCAACAGGTAAAGTTCTAAAATATTAAAATTTAATCAAAACATCTATAAAAGGTATTTGCAAAACAGCACTCAGTCAATATCTATTAGCTTTTGACTAAGCTATCGAAGAAAAATACAAACCACAAGCTAAAAAAAAACTAGCAACACTTGATTATTCCAGGAACATAATGGTACAATATAAAGAGAGCATTTTGCAGCCAGCTGCGAAAGAGACGAATACGTTCAAAAGTTTAGAACTTCAGAAACCAAAAGCCTAGTAAGGGTGAAAACTAAGCCACTTGATACACGTATCCTGAATTTATTGGCGATAGGAAAAGTTTGCTTCATTTTTAAACACATTGAAAACAAGCGAGAGCTTTTACCGTCTAGCTGCAAAATACTGACGAAAACCCAAAAGAAAATCGACGATACACAGTGCAGTGACGTACACAGACACACAGAACAGAAACACAGAACACAGTAGAGTAAGTGTGGTGATATGTGAGGGCACGGAGCGGGCGCCACTGACCTTCTCTATCCACGTGCTGTGCTGCGCGCGCGACGCCGCGCCCAGCCTCTATGTGCCGTTAGCGGGTTAGCATGGAAACGCATATGCATTCACACTCACGTACTACTTATGGTACGAGTACGTTGCGTTCGGCAGCGCTGGGTTACGCTGCTATTTTTTATTCACTCGGAAAAGCGCCAAAGTTATTAAAATATGTAATCACTACTTTATTTAAATACATTTATATTCATATCTAAATTAATTTATTTCAGCGTAATCCAGCATTGCCGAAACAAAATAAATATGATAAAGCAAATAATGTTAAATTGTTATGATTATGAATTTGTAATTTTAATATTGTTAATGGTATATTAATTTATCATACTACATCTTAAATATGATGTTACACCGTCACCTTTCGGTTAGGATGGTTAACTTATAATGATCATGTCGTGAATTCTCGAAGACGAAGTGCTGAGCTCAATATCCACTTGTGCATTTATGACGGTTCACTTGTGAGATGAACATTGGAATTGGTATCGTTCATAAAATAAAAATCTAGCTGGAACAACTTGATGAATTAAATTACATCGATTATCCCCCATTCTAGTAGCATTGTTCCGTTAGAAGTCCAAAAGCTTTATACCTTGTCCATCCATGTGGATCCTTGTTCGTCGCCTTCTCCACAAACGAGGAACTCTTCAGCACACACAGCGCGAATTTCGTTCTTCAAACCTTTATAAAAATAACTATATTTAGCTTCTTCATCTCAGGATAAAAAATGATACATTCAAATTAATAGAAAATACGCGTAATTTGGAAACCAACACATAAACTTGTCTCTAAAGTCAACGCCATCTTTAACATGACAAAGGACAGACAAGTCTGGCGTCTTAGGCCACAAACGGCTGATGAGATTTATCAAAGTAGCCATTGTTGCAGTAACTTAAGACACTTTTTAACTGACCTGTCATTTCAGCCCTAGTGTACCCGACGTTGGGGAACACATCGTTGAGCAGCGAGAACAGAAGTGGGATGTCTTCAGCGACAAGTTTCGGCACCATAGTTTCGCAGACAGACTGAATCAAAATGTCTTGTTCTGGTAGGGATTCTGCGATGGATGCTTCGTCTGGCACCTCTGTTCCACGTTCGATTAGATTCTCCTAAGAATAAAAATACTCTTATAGTTTTTATTCTATATGGAAGGTATAATAAACAAATACAGGTATGTTGCTTTGGGCCTAAGGCTATAAAACTTACCTTGATCTTCTGTATACGGTCACGTTTGACGTTACCGGCAGAAACAAGCACAGATTTGAGAGCTCGCAGACCAAAGTCATAGTGAGATTGGTTTGATAGTTGTTCATCGCAAAGTCTGTGAAAGAAATGAATGCATATGAGACTGTTGTCTTTTTGAAACAAGTTTCTCAAAAAAATTCTAGATAAAAATTAGCAGGCTGGTTAAGAACGGAAGGCCGCAGTTAGTAATCTCAAAAGTACATATCACGATAGCCCATGCCATTTTTACTTTTTCAAGTTGACTCTACAGTCAATTGAGTTTTGATTACCACATGCAGTTTTAAGTCTTGAGATTTCTCTCAAGACCAAAGCCAAAAATATCGATTTTTGTAGGCTTTAAGTGTTATTACTAAAGGGTCTATGAAAACCGAATGTATTGTACGTACTTGAAGAAAGGCACAATCTTGCAGGCTAGCTTCTCAGCGGTACGGAACCCTTGGCTGAACAGCATCACCTCGGCGATGAGCTGCCGGTCCGGCGTGGTCATGGCGAGGCTGCGGAACAGCTTCTTCAAGTTGTCGGGCAGGTTGGAGCGGCCCGCGTAGCCGGGGTTCATCGTGATGAAGATCGCCATGTCTTGGCTTACGCGCACTTGCTTGCCCACAAGTTCCACTGTGATGGATTTTGCTAAGAAAAATATAAATATGTTAATCTCAGCAACAGGAATAACTTGTTCTCGGGAAGCTTGAAGGAGATGAAGGCCTGTGCCATACAGTGGGATATACCGAGCTAAAGAAAAATGTTGGGGAATTTTATTTGACGATGACTAGTTTGAAGGAGTTTGCTCTCTGAATTTAATATATAACATAATATAGGTTGATAAGATTTCCTATTTAGTACAGAAGAAGAGAAAATGAGAGACATATTAGATTAGGCTTTTAAAAGGAAGGTGATGTCAAAATCATAGATATCATATTTTTCGTTAATTGAGACAAATTAAATTTACCAGTATTGTCTCCTTCTTGGTGGCTCTTAAGCGCTTCTTGTATGGTTTGCACTTGCTGCGACACGGCTGACAACATTCTCTCTTCGAGACGATTGAACTCGTCGAAGCAACCCCATGCCCCCACCTAAACATATTTTAATTAACCTCTGTCAGGTATCTGCTGGTAACATAAGAATATATGTTCATTGTTTACAGCTTTACAAAATTATGTGGCGCTTTATAGCAGTACGGCAACTTACACAACCACCCAAACTCCACACACACACAGAAACACGCGTCTAACTAAACTAGCCAAGAGTGTGTGTCCGTTAAATTGCTACAAAAGTTGCATTCTGTCCTAATGTTTTAAATGAAATCTAAAGATACATTCATTTGTTACAAACCTGACATAGACCAACGAAGATACGACCCATAGCCTGGAAGTCAAAGGTCTCGTCGCAGTTGAAAACTAGCACGAATCGACCAAGTTGGTTGCCGAGCGCCTTCACGGACTCCGTTTTACCAGTACCAGCAGGTCCTAAAATTTAGGTTACGTTAAATTTAATTTTGAGACTTTTATTTATGTTTTTCTTGGAGAACAATGATCAGATTAGGGTTTGCGATTTATTTTGCAATATTTTATTGCAAAATTATTTTATGTAATAGGAAAAAATACACAAATAAGCTCTCGGCGTGTGCATAATCATTTGGTTATCGAGGTCTTTGACCAACAAAACACAAAATAGGACAAGCTATCAAATCCAACTCTAAATTTTAATAAGCAGTTCTCATGGCAATATGTTACTTCTTAAGTAATGTACTCACCAAACGGCGATCCTCCAAGCCTGGCTTCCAGAGCCTGAGTCATAGTCAAGTAGCACCGGTCTGTCAATGGTGTTTGCACCAGCCTATCTTGTACGCCCAAGTACTCAAAGCCGTATAAGAACTTGGCGTTTGCCATGTGGATGGTCAGCTGCTGAAGCACCTGAAGAGACAAAAAAAAGTTGTAATGACCAGCCTCTTAATAATGCTACTGCTTAATATTTGTTTTACTCAGTTTGCCGCTGATCAACTGCCAAATATACCGAGACAACATAACGACCAGTATAACAGAATTGTAATAACTGATAGAATGTATTCAATATGACCAGGGATTCAGGAATCTTACGTGTAATAAGTAGGTTACCTCAATCTGAATTATTGGTAATATTATATAACTTACATCATTATTCCTGGGGTCGAAGTAGAATCTCATCTCGCAGAGCCATTCGAAGTTGCGCGGGCTGTTTACATCCGACGCAATCAAACGACGCGTTACTGTTCGTTTGTGTACGAACTCATTGATCTGTTGAAAGTAATACAAAGTTAAGCGAAACATCTTGGGGAACGATCCAGCATCTCAAAAAAAAGAGTCCAACATAAACATAAATCTATTGTTTTGCTATTTTATAAGTATTCTAACTATATTCGAAAAATCTTCTGAAAACAATTCATAGCCGTTTCTCTTTCCCATTTTGGGGTACTCGTTAGTATGAGGAAGTTTTTTTATATTTTGAAGTTATGTTAGAGCTAAGAATCCGTCTATAAGAACTGTCGCTAGAAAAAAATAAACCATCAACTGTTAGTGTATGGTCCTGCAAACGCACGACTGAAGTCATCCTCAAATCAATCAAAGTCAATTTCAAAGAGCCCAAATCCTGCATAGGTGGTACCGGGAGTATTCCGGGGGCGGTTTTGTTAATGTTCTAGTTGCTTACAAATGCTTCCCGCTAGTCCCCTTACCGCCTCAGTGGGTTCCGTGCTTTAATCTGAACGATGTGCATTTGTTTATATTACCTATAGTATGTTCACGTTAAGAATGCAGTAATTCATACTTGTAAACATATACACCGGCCTAGCCACGCCCCTTAACCAATCAAATCGTCCCTAATTAGAAAGTCAAGTTTACAGTGACCAGTTGAACGCATACTTTCGAACGAAACGGTTATGATTATGAGCACCGCGGTGAAAACCTTTACCCTGCAGTTGCACTGATGACTCACTGTATTCTTAACGCGAAGGTACTATAGTTTAGCTACTGACCAAGTGCTCGAGCTTCCTCCTCCTGAGCGGCGGTTGTTCCTGCAGCACGGAGTCGGCGAGGATGTTGAGCATGTTCTCCACGTGCGCGAGTACGCGCTTGAGGCCTTCACCACCGCCGCTGCCCAGTGCAGCCTCCACGTCTTCAGACCAGAGGATCTGGGCTGCCAGCACTACGATTTGCGCCTGAGGAAGTTATAATTGCTTTGTATTTGGAAATTACTCGGGCAATTTGTGCAGTATGCGCTGCACTCTCATTGAATCTAAATGGACATATGAAGTTAAATACTTTTCTTGCCTTCGAAAGGGTTCGCAAAAGGCAATCGTTACCAATACCGGATTTTAGATTTATTCGGCCTTGCGAAATATGATTAGCCATTCTTTCCTTTTACTTACCTATTGGAAAAAAAAAATTGTTCATGTGTTTTGTGTAATGAGTTTTCAAATATTTCAATTTGATCTAATGGTAAATTTTAATGATAATGAACTCTTTCTCGTATATTTTGTCAATACTGTCCAATTTAATATCAAGCACGTTTTTTTTTAAAGTTATACGTACATAAAATCAATCGTGTGCCTTTTAAATCCTTACCTGATACTTATCGCACCATTCAATAAACTTGGTAGGGTCAACGTTGCCGTCTTTGAATTGCTTGACATCCCCCACGGCGTCCTTCAGCCGGCAAGCGAGGGTCACGCGCATCTCGCGCTCCACCATAGACAACCACGAGTTTATCTTCGGGTTCTCTACGGTCGATACTGGCGAAATGAAGTATACCTGTGGACAAAGGAAGGTTAGGTTCCTGGTGGAGTTAGTTTTTTTTTTCTGACGTAAAGTCATCATTTCAAATTAAATAAGATTACACACTAATAATTGTGAGTCTCGAAGTAAAAATGAAAGAAATCAATCCCGGAACATTTGTAACTAAGGCAAATCATCGCCGCCGGGTTCGGGTTATATATTTTTGTAAAGGTAGATTAGAAGACTCTTTTAATTCCAATACAAAGAAAAATCAATAACAGAATAGAGATTCAAATTGCTAACAGGTTTAGAAGCAAGAGACAACTATACTACTGTAATTAACGTTTTCAATATTCTATCATTATTTTTGGTAAACCTGTTCAACATATTATTTGTTGTTATCTCGGTCACAAAGTTAACTATTTAAAACTTTCCAAGTGTTTAATTGAAAAAATATGGTTGAAATTGATATATATTACCTCCTCGCCTTCACGTGACGCTATACCGTTGATGACAGTGTTGTCTTCGTTCAGTATGATAGCGGCGACTCCCGCAAACATTTTCTTGAAGTGCTTCTGCAGGCGAGCTATGTTCTTGCTGTTGCCGATGATCTCGAGAAGATCTTCGTCACCCACGAAGTAGAACCTAAATAGGAACACATCGGGATGTCAGTTAAGGTGCTTTATTTATTTTAGAATCTTATATAAATTCCTTAAGACCTTTGCTATTCAAAGTGGGTCAAGGGACAATGAGTTATGATTTAAGAGTAAGGGGGTGCGAGAGTTTCCCGTGACGACTTGATAAGTGTAAGGTCCATAAATGCAATCACCCAAGCAGCAATCAAGTGTTTTCAACAGCAAATATACAGCTCATTTAGAACTTAAAGTTCTTTTAAAGACTTACAAGGGTGTCAAACGGTGCTTTTATCGTTATATGAGTGATTTTTAAGTTATTTTACAGCTTTAAGTGTCATATAGCTGTATTAAGGATTCAACGTAAGCTTAGGGTGTTAAATCAGAATCTGAAAACTCTACTATAGAACTTCAAGTGTTTTGTGATACTTTAATGCTAGATTTATTATTATAGCTGTATAAAGGCTGTATTTTGGATGTGATAACTTACATACTACAGCTCTAAGTGTTATATTGGTAACGCTTGATACTTTTTTCCGTATATTGGTGTTTGAAAAATCCATTATAAATCTTATTCTTATAGTGTAATTAAACACTCTTGTGAGTATTAGGGTTTTATAAAATCTGTCTACAAGGGTGCTCTAAAACTTTAAAAGTAAATTACATCAATAGTACAGCTTTAGCCTTCTTTACTGACAGCGGTGCAAATTATTTATTGTGAAGCGTGTGTGGTAATTTTATAATGTGGAAAAAAAGAAAAAGGTCTGGTGCAGTCAAGAGGAGGATTGCACGGGAGTACTTGAATTTAATAAATTTTAAACGAAGTGAAGACAGCAAAAGCAATGTAGCAAATCAAACGCCAATTTCATCGACATCCAACGAAGGTTCCGTAGAAAAAACATTAAATGATTACATTTTGTGAGATACATTGAAAGATACATTGTGATGGGTGCTAGAATAAGAAGAGGAGAATTTTTGAGGAAGGATATAGGCTAATTAACATAACGCTTAAAACCTTAGAAACCTAACGTAAAAAAAAACAGCAAACGGCCGGGTTATAATAATAATAATTATTAGTTGATAAATAAATACGTAACGCGACATATAAAATAACCCAGCACCGGTACTCGAGCGGCGCAGCTCGTCACAGCACATTTAATTAAAAATCACAAATTGTTTATACTGAAGGGTTAATCAATTTTATACGCATCTCTAAATTTAGAACTTATAAACAGCCTAACTAATAAAAATATTCTAATATAACGCTGATTTAAAACTTAAAGCTGTACAATAGAATTCATATCCTACATAGTACAGCCAATAAGATTATAATACTCTCCAAATATCGTCTAAGCTGTTTAAGAAATTGTAGCCATTTTAAAACGAAAGAAAACAATAATTATAAATTTAATCAAAGCAATATTTGATTATAGCTAAAGCCATATCATGATTATCAGTTTAAATAATGATGACTGTGTCCTAAAAACTATAACTTCTAATTGAATTGAAATTATAACCTTAAAAACAAATACCTAATTGATTCGTATTTGGTAATTTTCCCTTTAAATGTGTAATGTTTTACTGGCGCACGAAAAAATTGCCAATAAATAATCACACGTTAACGATAAAATTTTATTTGCACGTTAATTTTATCAATGTAAACCACCAGATTTCCATTATTATGTTATTTTGACTTTGAAGTTGAATAAGTCAGTTTATTTTAATGACGTTTAAGATAGTGCAAAGTTTCTCGATATTCTCTTCAAACTCCTATTAGAGGCTTTTATCTGTAGAAGATATTTATATCATATTATTTGGAGAGTTATAGTTTCACCTTACACCAAATAACAGGCCTTATACAGCTCCTATACAGCTTCCATATTGTTTCTACAGCTACTATACAGCCCTACTAATTCGTGTACGTTCGCGCAGCAAAAAGTATCGCCTTTTCAAGGATTGGATGATGCAGATAATTAGTGCCCTATATCGTGTAAATGTGCCCGAAATTTTATATTTGTGCCTCCAAAAGCTTCAGATTAATTTAAGAAAAACGGATTCTGCTGCACGAACGTTCGCCCAGCAATTTTTTTTTTAATTGATGGGCCTAGCTGTATATTAAATATGCAAAAAGATAGCTTATATACGATCATAAATGTGCCGTCAAAGCCAGATTTGTGCCTCTCAAGATATCAGAGTTATTTAGTTTTTTGCTGGGCGAACGTTTTGGTGATTGCTGTATATCGGAAACGGTTGAACGCACATTCATGATTTTTTGTATACAGATTCGGTACATTTGTGCCTATTTGTGCCGGAATTTTCATTAACATGACTAGCATGGTTCAGATGCAATTCTTTTATTTCCTAAAAAACGGAAAAATGCTCTGGCTCCCGAACGAACAAGACCAAGGACTTCGCGTTAGTGCCGACTGGTAGCCATTGTATATTTACATGATCCTGTAAAGTTTCGCGGGCCTACTACATATCATTTCCGATTTCTTAACGATTTTGTCTTTTTTTGAGGTTATCTTGAGTGAAATTACTTAGAATACGAAAACACTATTTTCCTGTGAGCTGGCTTATTACATGTTTCTACAATAATATGAGCGCTGTTTTAAGAATACGTATGCAAAAAATCATGTATGTATACCCATTACTTTAGACAATAACGATTAAAAACCATTCGAAATATTTTTGGTAGATTATCCGACCAAATTGTAGTGAACATTAAAAAGCGGCCGCACGATACATCAAACTATCCTTCCTCGCTTGATGGTATTGTAACGAAATTTAAATAGTACAGTTGCGTACAGAATTGTTAAGTTGGAAAATAGTTTATAGGTATTTGGGACATAATAAAATGTGAATTGTTTTTTGTACCTAATAATACACTATAATTTGTAATTTATTATTTAAAATAAATTATATAATGAATGAATGAAATAAATAAATAATAATAAAAAATAAATAAATATTGGACAACATCACAATCATTGCTCTGATCCTATGGTAAGTAGCTAAAGCACTTGTGTTATAGAAAAAGAAACAAAGACGTTACCACAACACCCAGACCCGAGACAATATAGAAAAGTTCGTTTCCTACACACCCGACTGGGGATCGAACCCGGAACCTCAGAGATGGCGACACCATATTAGTCAGGCGTGCTCGACTCTCGGCTACGGAGTTCGTCAAAAATTACCATTTATTTATAACTACGTAGCTTGATAGCTGATTAAGCTGTTTGAAGCGATAACGAAGTACAAAATTTCTTGTCCATCAATATTATCCATTTTTTGTTATGTAATATTTAGAACACTTTTTGTTGTGTTTAGGAATTAAGTTAAATTTGCCTTTTTTATTTATTTGTAATGTTAATTTTACTGTACACGTTTTAACACTTTGACTGCGGCGTCATTTTATAAACAATCCCATTATTCATCTAAAAGGTACAAATAGCACCTAACCATTATTCATTGTTTATTATTGTATACAAAAAATAAATCAATATAAAAATTACCAATATTGTTTTGTTATCTCTTTTTATCCAAATTGCTTGACTTACCAACTAAAAAAAACAAATATACTGTTAATGGCACATCAAGCTATCAAGCTTAATCAGCTATCAAGCTATGTAGTTAAGTATAGATTTATGGTGCAAAATCATTCATTATAATCTCAAAAGGTCGACAATTTATTTTTAATAATAAATTACAAATTATAGTGTATTATTATGTACAAAAAAAACAATTCACATTTTATTTCATGTCCCTAATATAAACTATTTTCCAACTTAATGATTCTGTACGCATCTGTACTATTTTTTCGTTACAACGCCATCAAGTGCGGAAGGATAGTTTGATGTATCGTGCGGCCGCTTTTTAATGTTAGCTACAATTTAGTCGGATAATCTACCAAAAATATTTCGAATGGTTTTTTATCGTTATTGTCTAAAGTAATGGGTATACATACATGATTTTTTGCATACGTATTCTTAAAACAGCGCTCATATTATTGTAGAAACATGTAATAAGCCAGCTCACAGGAAAATAGTGTTTTCGTATTCTAAGTAATTTCACTCAAGATAACCTCAAAAAAAGACAAAATCGTTAAGAAATCGGAAATGATATGTAGTAGGCCCGCGAAACTTTACAGGATCATGTAAATATACAATGGCTACCAGTCGGCACTAACGCGAAGTCCTTGGTCTTGTTCGTTCGGGAGCCAGAGCATTTTTCCGTTTTTTAGGAAATAAAAGAATTGCATCTGAACCATGCTAGTCATGTTAATGAAAATTCCGGCACAAATAGGCACAAATGTACCGAATCTGTATACAAAAAATCATGAATGTGCGTTCAACCGTTTCCGATATACAGCAATCACCAAAACGTTCGCCCAGCAAAAAACTAAATAACTCTGATATCTTGAGAGGCACAAATCTGGCTTTGACGGCACATTTATGATCGTATATAAGCTATCTTTTTGCATATTTAATATACAGCTAGGCCCATCAATTAAAAAAAAATTTGCTGGGCGAACGTTCGTGCAGCAGAATCCGTTTTTCTTAAATTAATCTGAAGCTTTTGGAGGCACAAATATAAAATTTCGGGCACATTTACACGATATAGGGCACTAATTATCTGCATCATCCAATCCTTGAAAAGGCGATACTTTTTGCTGCGCGAACGTACACTCAAGATTCTAAAAGCTGTATAACTTGGGCCCTTTTTGCACTAAGAAGAGCTGTATAAGCGCTTATACAGCCTTTGTACAGCCTCAACTTACAGCTTTAAGTATAATAATGAACTGAAATACAGCTTGTCATGCTGCTTGGGCAGTCTATTATTTTATGACGACATGACATTTGCCATATTGGTCGTGTTTTCTGTCACGCAGGGCAAGATATGTATAACAAGATTTTGGGAGTTCCTATTATAAAAGCCGTCGGGTATCCCTAATCCTTTAAAAAAATGGTGGACTAACATTTCAAGCTTTTAAACAATAAGTTAAATTACTTTTCTTTTCATCATGTCAAAGGTGTTAATTACCATCATTTTAGCCACTGGACGTCACTGACGGACGTCATAGGGCTGCGCAATGACTTCCAGATTGGCCGGATGGAAAAGACCTGCATCTCAGTGTTAATGTTTGGTAAAATTGTCTATGGATGATGTTTGACGGCTGTTTGTGTTTTAAATAGTGTCTATCTTAGAATCAGACCTAATGTAGTTCAGGTACGCAACAATAGTAAATAAGATGCTAGAGACCGTCAAAGAACTAAAACTTATAACAACTGTCACCCTTATTACCTAAAAAATTGCAATAAGCAATAATCGCGCAGTCATCGCCCGATTGTTGCTTAGTGTCAAAATCGATTGGCAGCACACTGCCAGTAGATTGCTTTGTTTTTGTTTTTTGCTGTCAATTTGCGATTTTAAAGCCAGAATTTTCGCTATCGCATTGCTATTCCAAGATACGTGATAAAGGTGAGTGATTTGTTTACCTTGGGAAGCTACTCCTCTCTCTTTCCAGGTACTCTCCGAGCGCCTTCTGTATCTTGCCGAGCAGGTCGGCCAGGCGCTCCAGCGAGCGCTGGACGCCGGGGATGTTCAGCACGTCCATCACCATCGGCGACTTGCTTACTTTCTTCATTAGGCCGAGGAATTCCGAGCTGTGGGAATAAGAAAATAAATAAATATTTTATAACATCGTTAAATGGGTACGAATGCCCAGTGTAAGAGCAGAGCACGTTAATGACTCGATCCGATAGGAGACAAGGACCAAAGTGAAGTAGAAAACATAAACAATATGGCCATAACATCGTTAAATGGGTACGAATGCCCAGTGTACGAGCAGAGCACGTTAATGCCTCGATCCGATAGGAGACAAGGACCAAAGTGAAGGAGAAAACATAAACAATATGGCCACAAGACCGATTGAATGAATGAATATTATTATTTAGTGTTGGGAATCCAACACTTGAGACAATAGAAATGTTTGTTATCTACATTGAGCTGCCCGGGAATCAAACCCAGGACATTAAAGATGGCGACGCCGATTCAGGCGTACACGCCTCTCGGTGACGGAAGTCAAAATAGGAGAACGAGACAAGTATTTCCGTTATTATTATATACTAGCTGTGCCCGCAACGTCGTTGCGTGAACTACAGGATGTTTGGTATAGCTCAAATATTAGGTTGGGGAAAAAGTCTTTTCGCATTATAGTATGTATGAACTTGTAATAAAATCTCTTTGGCTGTACTATTTGTATCTGGCTGGTTTTGGTATCATTAAAAGTTTAAATTTTAAAGAAGATAATTCCAAATTCAAATTAGGAAAATGTGTGTTTTTCATTTGTTTCTCGTACTGTCAAGATGAGTGAATCTAATGAAGAAATTCGATACATTTAAAAATTTTACTACAAAAAAGGTAATAATGCAACGCAAGCCGCGAAAAAAATTTGCGATGTTTATGGACCTAGTGCACTAGTGCAGTGTCTGTGAGAGTAGCACAAATTTGGTTTAAGCGTTTTCAATCCGGAAATTTTGATGTCAAAGATGCACGTCGCTCTGGTCGCCCTATTACGGATAAAATTGATGCCATTTTTGAAAAAGTGGAGCAAGATCGGCATATCAGTAGTTACGACGTAGCTGAAGAACTGGGAATTGACCACAAAACAGTTTTGGCGCATTTAAAAAAACTGGGTACACAAAAAGCTCGATATTTGGGTACCCCACGAGCTCACTGAAAGAAACCTAATGAACCGTGTACTCATTTACAGATTCTTTATTACGACGCAATGAAACCGAACTATTTTTGAAGAAGCTGCGAGACTTGACAAGAAAGTGCGAAAAAGGTCGTGGTCAAAGGCCGGTCAGGCTTTTACAGACTGGCGAAACCCGGGTTAACTCGCAACAAGATGATGCTGTGTGTGTGGTGGAATTGGAATGGCATTATTCATTATGAGCTGTTACCACCAGGCAGGACCATCGATTCTGAACTCTACTGCGAACAACTGATGAGATTAAAGCAAGAAGTTGAGAGAAAGCAGCCGGAATTAATCAACAGAAGGGGTGTGGTTTTTCATCATGATAACGCTAAACCTCACACATCTTTAGCCACTCAGCAAAAATTAAGAGAGTTTGGCTGGGAGGTGTTAATGCATCCGCCGTATAGTCCTGACCTTGCACCTTCAGATTTCCACCTGTTTCGCTCTCTTCAGAATTCTCTAGGTAGTGTCAGGTTAACATCTCGAGAGCCAAAACCACTTGTCGCGGTATTTTGATCAGAAGCACCAAAATTTCTATAGCAATGGGATCATGTCCCTACCTACAAGATGGCAAAAAGTTATCGAACAAAATGGTACCTACATACTTTAGTTAAATGTAAATAAACTATATTAAAAAATGTTTTGAATTTTCTTAAAAAATGCGAAGAAACTTTTTCCCTACACAGGAACATTTAACCGGGATAAAAAGTATTCTCTTCAGCCGTTTACACGTGATCACACACGTCATAAACATCTAAACATCCATACATCTTCACATTCGCATTTATAATTGGGAAGTGGGATGAAATCATAATATTGGAACTTTCCGCCGCCTACCGTAAGAGAGACTCAATTTTAATTCAATTGTTCTCAATCTTTGTCAGAAGAAATATTAGACCTCATTATGCTAACTCGTTGTACAGTAGTAAGGTATTTGCAGATTTAACAACTTCCAATCCCATTCCTTATCTGCGGAAATTGAAAGTAGTCGGAACAGTAAGGTCAGGATGCTTTTAATTTACCTAATGCTCTGGAATCTGCTGGTCTCAACAGGCAGCAAGGTCTTGATGTCAGCTGAGCCGCTGAAGATACCCTCGAGGTACACCCAGCGGCGTTGGACGTCGATCCATACGTCGAAAAGAGCATTGATGCGGTTCAGCTTTTCTTCCCATGTTAGTGCTTCCTCTTCGAACACCTATGCAAAATGAATGTTATCAGTAAAATATGAAGGAAGGTTTTGAATAATTTTTTTACTGCAAATAATACGCTTATTTTTATAGCTGCGCGGTTCGGTAAGTGTGGCCAATTTCACGTTCGCTTTTTAAAGTCTGTTGAGCTTCACGCATCACGGAATCTCTCACTCTGGTGCCACGATAAAGTTCAACAAGGTAAGATATATCCATCTCCCTCTCTCATTCATTCTACGACACCACAGAATTGAGTGATGAATAATGCAAAGCATTGTCTCTTTAGTGTGTCACCTACATCAAGAATAGACTAAGTTAAATGTCGAGATTATACATACGCTATGCATATGCTAAACTTGCCTATGGTTGTTTATTTGTCTTTACAGATAAAATATATATGCACAGTTGGTACGAGTGCCTTCTACAATATTCTACATGAGCATTGGGGCAATATAAATGATACCTTGTAATACGGAGACAGCTTCATAGCCGCAACGCTGTTGATGTGCTCTTTGACCTTGTTGAAGAGATCGTCCCAGCCGCGAATGATCTTGCATTTATTCTGGTAGTTGATCAGGTCTAGCTCGTAGCTCTGCCATGATTCTCGAACCTAAGCAAACACACATTTACATTTATAATGTGAATAAGTTTTGAAAACCTGTAGTTCATAATTTCGTGGATTAATTAATACTGGTAGTTATAGTTAGGCTAAGATGGAAGAATAATAAGACGGGAAAATAGCTAAAACATTATTTTTAAAAACAAGGTTTCATTCAACGTTGGTCCAAAGAAAAAAGTTGATGTATTTGAGCATCAGAATCAGCCTTTACAAGATTAGGCGTTATTTTAATTCCACCTTGTATAGTTAACATACCTGTTTCAAGAACTCCTCAAGCGCCACCTCCCCCAGAGCCACAGACACCACATCTGTGACTGTGTGCTCGTTGTGCAGCAAGTCCGCATCCCAAACTTGGCCTAGGGTCAGCACGGACAGCGACCAGTCCACCTTGAGGATGCGGCACGGCCGGTGCCAGATGTCATCACACAAACATTTGCACCTTGCAGGATACGAACCCGCAATCGCCAATTGTAGTCCAGAGCTCCACCCACTACACTAGACGGCAGTCTAAGTCTTAAGTTACGTACCTGTTTCAAGAACTCTTCAAGTGCCATCTCTCCTTGAGCAACAGACACCACATCCTTGACTGTATGCTCGTTATGCAGCAAGTCTGCATCCCAAACTTGGCCGAGGGTCAGTTCCGACAGCGACCAGTCGACCTTGAGGGCCCGGCATAGTTGGCGCCAGTGACGCTCTTTGAGGGCATCGGATTTCAGTTCCACGATTAACATGTTCACCTGGAAATAAGGGTTTTAGTATTGCAGGCCGGAATTAATTTCTTGTAAAAGATTAATAGAGACTTATTCCTAACTGCAACAGTTGTGATGATGACCATATCAACATTATGTAATATTTCTAATAAAACTAAATTATAAACTGATCTGTCATCTTCTCGCAATGAAAAGATAAAGTTAAATATTTATTTCTTAATATTTTATCAGAATTTGTTATGTGTGAACAACAACATTTGTAACATTAGTTAACAAGTACATTGTTCACAAACAGCATTTGTCTGTTTGTTTTACAGACTCAAATTTCTGACTGCTTATCTTGTTTTTTTTACTGTACTGAGACTATTTAAAACAAATGATACAGACCTTTGTGTAAGACTGCAATAGTTTGCGAACGTATTCATAGCTGTCGTACATTCGCAGCCGAGCAGGGAGTTCCTTCAGCTCATTGAGCATAGCTTCAAGCTGTTGCCTAAAATACAAAACAAAAACGTGGTAGCCGAATTTTAGAATGAATAAATACTTTTAGAAATAAAAGAAATTGTAGTACCGAAGTTTTCTAGGCTGTACAGAGAGCCAGGGCTTTTCGCGAATATCATCAATCTGAGTCCAGATCTTGCTAAGAGAAGACCAGACGCCGCGCAGGTCTTGTAGTTCTTCAAGCGCCACGGTCATACGCTCGTTGTTGACGGAGGTACCTAAATAACAGCAATCTTTAGAGTACATAGCTAGAGCTAGTAAGCTCAGTTCAGTACATGTACTGAACCTCCATTTAGGGCAGTTTATGGAGAATACAGAGACTATGAAGAGAAAAACAAAAAGACATTTTTGGCATTGGTAGGTTGTGTAATAAATTATAAAAAAAGTAGGTCGTTACCAGAAGCGCTGTATTCCAGATTGACCAAGGATGATTTTGCTACTTAAATAAAGTGTAAAATACATTATGAATTTGAGTGAATTATTTTAATGCTACTTTATGTTTTAACCTAGTGTTTGTGTTGTGCTGATACCCAATCAAGTAGAGCAACATTTTATTCAATAATGTTAGTACATACCTGTCTCATGCAATTCAAGAGCTTCTTTAGCCTTAGCCACATTGTCTCTTTCATCCTTGAGCCTTGTGTATCTGGTCTCCATGGCTTGCAAGCGGGCCAGAGCATCTTCAGGTCTTGTAGAGCCATCAGTAGGTTTGCTGCGCTCCCATTCAGCGAGGAATTCTAGAGTACGCGCTTCTACCGCTTTGTCTTCGGCTACAATCTTTTGTTGAAGGGATGCCACCTGATAAAAAACATCAACATGAAAAAACCTATTTTTTTTATTAACGAACTAAAGCTACACATGTTATTCACAATCTAAAGGCATCTTGGATAAGATTTAAATAACATTATGTGGACAACATAAAGTTAGTCGATTTTACCTGAGTTTGAATGGACGAGTCCTTTCTGCGCATAATTTCGTTGAAGGCACTCCATTCTCCTTCAATGTTGTCAACATGGAGCCATTGTGCTGGGAATTGAAACCTGTTGGCAAAATAATATTTCATTTACAATTACTCAGTAATCGTTAACTCTATACTCTATCTACTAATGAACCTTTTGGCTAAGCAGAAATATGTGTGTATTTATTTATTCTCAATGATGTAAAATTGTTTTCCTCAAAACGTACCTCTGTCTTTCGAGAATGCGTTGGGCCTCCCTGTAGATGTCTACCTGCTTTTCCCAAGCCAACACTTCTCTCTTCAGCTGTTGCACGTATGTAATGAGAGATACGGCGTCGCTAGTTGATGCAGCCTCTGCAAATAAGAAAAGTTAATGGTAAAATCTATCGTAGTGCGAGTTGAAATATTATTAAAAGTTCTTGACCTCTCTGGTGGCCGCGAATAGAAAAGTGGTCGAGGTCGTCTTCCTGTTTGAAGGAGGAGGAAGGGAATATAATGGGATATAACGAGGATGACGGGAATCGGCTGGATTGGATTACTTCACTCTTTGAACGGTATAAACATTTTTAATTTTCAAGAGCATAAAGTTCAACATACGATGGCAGCTATTTAGCCACCAATGGTTAAAAGGAGTAGTCAATCTTTAGGTATCAAGGATGATCAGTAGAAGTACTAACCGATGGTCTGCTGCTCGAGCTGTCCGCGCGACTTGGCCAGCTGCCCGTGGAACTGCACCATCTCGCCGCCCAGCAGAGCGCCGAACTTGCCAAGCACCTCCTTGTGCCACGCGTCGTACTTCAGCGCTACTTTGCTCTGTACGCGAGCGAAGTCGATCACTACGGGCCCGTATTCTCGGCGGGTGTCTGACGTGTCGAATGTAGTACGAGATTTTCTGAAATAAACATAAATAAATAATGCCACGCGCAATGTAGGGTTCCGTAGTTTCTCGTTACAATATGCGGTAATTGCTTCCTATTTTAAATAATATATTATCATCTAAGTAAGTTCTCCGAGTACATTTTACAAGGTAATTCGGTATTTTCTTAAACCTACCTGTTTTTTTTAACATCGTCATAATACCTTTTTATTAACATTGTCATACCTATTTATTATCATAATTTTTACAAATTTCTGTGTAATTGTGTGTTTTATTACAAAATAAGGCCTGATATTCTTACTAAAAAGTGTAGAGAATCATTATTGTCGTCAATATTTATGTACCTGAGACGTCACCGAGCGGTTAATTGAGTAGGTCTCAATTGGAGTCGTACGTCTAAGAGATAGAGTACGACAGGTGACGACCTGAGGCGCGAAGATAATTCTGAAATATTATGGAAACAACTTACTTGATGTCATTCAAGCACTTGATCCACAAAGTGATATCCTCTCCGAGACGACCATACAGACTTTCTGGCTGTAGATCCCAAAGAGCTTGGTAGCTGTAACAAACATTGTAATAGTTTAAACCCAAATAAAATAAATTCTACTAACCATTGCACATTATAACTAAAAGCAGAATAGACTTACCGAAGCCACTCATCGACGTATTCTCGGACCTGGGAGATCTTCTGCTCGATAGCATCGTACGCGTTTTCAAGCGGTGACGATCCGCCGGGCAGTTTCGTGAGGAGATTCCTGTACGTTGCGGTCTGAGCGCGGGCGACACCTACTTGATATCTGTATGGACGAATAAAATAGCATAGTTGATACTATGACTGTATCTCATCTCAAGTTCTATAAATAAACAAGAGGGAAAAAACGGAAAGTAACAATGAATGTCGTGATCATTAATCCCGTTCTTAATGCGCAGATAAAGGGTTTAATAAATTAAGGTTTATAGAAAGAGAAAGATATTGAAGTCTATATTAAAAAGGGGAGTTATGGTCTCAAATAAAATCGAATATTACCTGGTGCTTTGCAGACGATGTTGGCTGGTAACAACAGCCTGCCACGCGAACATCTGACGCATCAGTTGGAAGCGAGCCTCTTCCAGAGACGGGAACAGATACATTTGCTGATTCGTGATGCGGACTTCGTGCACTACACGGGCGATCTACAGATACGATAATAAACATGATACACGGTTTCTTAAAAAAGTTCTTTAAACCAACTAATAAGTTTATCTTTAAATCAATGATATACGACATCATGACAGCAGGCCGCACAGCTAAACAATGTCATTGAAAATGTGACAGCAAAAGGCAAGGCAACAAGACAGGCACGCGCAAGGCAAGTGATTTGCAATATCATTTATATGCGCGACTTGCAATTTTTACTATCATATAGTAGTTCAACAACAACAAACGTTCAAGAAACTTACTTGTGGCTCACCACCCGGCTTGTGGGTAGGTTCCGCCGGGGAATAAGTATCCATCGATAAATCGAGCTCGTTGATCTTGCCGAGCAGAGCCGCGGTCCAAGCTTCAACGCCGGCCTGAAGTCGAGCAGCCAAGCTTTTCTCCACCTTTAGAAAAGATTTACAAAAGTTAACAACCACTGTTAGTAATGAAAACTGCAAAGAAAAGAAGTAAAATGAGTCTGAAAGAGATATACCTGACAGATTTTTTAAACAACTGCTACTAAGTAATTTTGTTACATTAATCTGTAGATACAAAATAATAACTAATATTAATAACCAGTCCAACATCTATCTTTTGTTAGGTAGTTCGTACAAACCTCTTCGTCAAGTCGTTGCACCCAGAGATGCAAGTTGCTGTACTGACGTAGCGACAAGTCGTCGATGGCGCGTTGCAAGCGGCTCAGAATGTCGGCCAAGCTTGTGGCCGAGTACGGGCACGTTTCTAGAGAACGTGCGTCCACGGAAATCTGTTCTTCGACTGCTAGCAGGTCTTCAACCTAGATTGGGAGAATGCAAAACTTTAAAGAACTCTGGAACTTAAATAGGATGACACAGTTTTTCTTAACAAATGCTAATAATTGGTGTAATAGAAAGCCGAGACATGGACTCTTTTTGACAGTTTTCGCCATCGGAAATTTGCTAAGAATTCTCGCCAATCTTGAAAGATCAATGGGATATTCGTTGTAATACTGTATGAGCAATAGCATGAGATAATAATTTCCTTCCAAAGTCATCATGTATTTCAAATTTTAATTGACAGTTACTACACAGATGCAGGTAGCCGCTGGATGCAGGCTGCTTTCAACCAGCCAATCTGAAAGACAAGCCTCCCCGGCATATGGTCCGCAGTGGATGACCTAAGGCTGAAATGCTGGCGATGATGATAAAATTACTAAGTTTAAAGGATATATCTAATTCAATTCACCTTCTCTTGGAATAGGAGAACGACTTCGCTCAGCTTCTGCACATACGGGTCCAGTTTGTACGACTCCCACACCAGAGCCATTCCCTCGGATACTTGGTTCAGAACATCGCGACGTAGGCCAGCAACAAGAGGGATAATAGATGCCTTGTCTCGGATCTAGAATGTACCATTGAATTTAAAATAGGTATACTTAAATGGTGCTTGGGGATTTTGCTGAGGGTTTTCATGACCATGCAAGGTATATGCAAGTTAACTTTATTTACATGGATATCGTTACCAGTACAGTTCATGCAATGCATGAACAAGCGTGGACATTACTTGTGGTTAGACATGGAGGGTGTTCAGTTGATTGTGGGACATACGAAAGTTGTTCTTCTCATGACATCATTTATCATCATTTTACACATTTTGACATTCGAAAGACGAAAAAACAGGTCCTCTATACTGAAGTCCAAGTGTTGTACGACCACAGATTTTTTTCCTGTTGGTTTGTTCCTGGTTTTGCTTTAGTAAAAGTTCTTTATATTCACGAGATGATAAACCAGCAGAATTATGTCACTCTTACAACTTAACACCCCGCTTACATGCATTTTGTGGCAGTATGCGTAGCTGGCGGTGCGGGCACGCACACTAATGTGCCGTGCATGTATACACATAACCTCAAGTATTGCAAGAACTGTATATACATACAAAGGAGATGCTATAGAATATACTTGCTCGTCTCACATACTCCTTATAATATTATAATGCGGCAATAGCAAGGTAAAAAGCGAGGTACGTAAGCTAATACAGTCGAACATAAACGTAAGCAGTAGGGTTCCAGTTTTGTATGACCTTATTTTTCGCTTTGGTGGTTTTTCCTTACCTTGAAAGCATGGTAAAAAGCGTATTATACCTGTTCCAAATAAAAATATAATTGTGCAATGAAATAAAAAATAACTTTACTCTATTTGGAACCATGCAGCGTATATTAGAACTACCTTCGTATGATTCCTATTATTTAGCTGCACAAATAAAAACGCACTCGTGTTAGTGATCTTACACATAGTATTTTTGGTAGTGTATTTATAATGTTGGTTTCGTCAGAGTCTGGTGTAGAAGTGCCGATTTATTGTATCTAGTCGTGCTTGAACATTGTGGAAAAAATCTGTGTTGAAGTATAATAAAGAGGTGAAATCAACATACCTTCTCCAAAGTGCGTTCGTAAGTGCGAACGCTTTCGATGAGCGATATGGCGAAGGGATATAGTTGGTTGGCCTGGTGAGCTTTGTTCACGATCGCCAATGGAACCCTGTTTGTTTTGAATGAAACAAGTGTTAAAACAGAAAAAAAAAATTAAATGTGGTATAAGCCCCTTATGTTATCATTGAAATACCTGAATCCCAAGTTCTTCAAATTGCGTACTTCTTTATATAGGGTAATTATTTCGGGTAAAAAGTTAACTTTGAGTTTCAATATTGTACCCGTTTTGCTAGAGCGAGCGCGTACGGACTCAATGGCAAAGATGCGACCAGTCACACCGAGGTTTCGTTGTTGTACCTAAAATAATAATAAAGATGAATAATAAGTGTAGAATAGAGTTTGACTTATCGGATTGATGGGCCATTTAGCCGAAAATAATATAATTACACTTATGATTTGTATTTTGTCCTGTGTTTTAAATTAACAGAAACGTTAGCCGCCGTCATGATAACGCAATACTACATTCAGCATGGACGACAGTGTTTTTATGAGTTTATGAAAACATTTAAAGAAAAACGTTTCTTTAACCTCTTGTATAATTTCATTAACAACCATTTAAGCTTGTTTTAAAAGCCTGTAGATGATAAATACACGTTTTTTAAAGTTTACCTTACGAGCCCAGTCATCAAAAACTTCTTGTGTGTCCAATTTCAGACGGAAGCTGTCGCCATCTGCTTTCAGTTTTTGACCTTCAATATGGTTTTCCCAACCCTTACCTAAAACAGCATTGGTATTTGAAAGAGTTCTTAGAGAAATCACTAATTGTACATCAGATAACGTTTTTTTTAAATATTAAAATGACAATTAAGATACGAAATCGCAAGAGTCGTGTCGAATTTTTAGTAAACTTTTGAGATTACAAACACGAGTTGGAATTCTAATGCTTCAATAACGTCTTCTGAACTTCAGTGAGTCTTACCAAGAACATCTTCGACCCGCTTCAAGTAAGCAGTGAGTTGGTGGTCGATCTGCTTAGCCCAGATGATTGAGCCGGCCACAGGGGGCAAGTCTCGTACCAATGATAAACGGCTGCACTTCGATTGTGGGTATTGCACCTGGTTTAAAATGTTAAATAAGTTTTTTTTTGCGAAGGAAAACCATACATTTTTTTAAAATAAATAAATAAATATTGGACATCACATACATTGCTCTGATCCTATGGTAAGTAGCTAAAGCACTAGTGTTATAGAACATCAGAAACAACGACGGTACCACAACACCCAGACCCGCGACAATATAGAAAAGTTCGTTTCCTACATTGACCCGACCAAGGATCGATCCCGGAACCTCGGAGATGGCGACACCATATTAGTCCGGCGTGCTCGCCTGATCGCCTCTCGGCTAAGGAGGTCGTCAAACATTTACTATGATGAAGATAAATAACACTTGAAAAAATCATTGACCTCGGGTGGGACTCGAACCCACGTCCCATCGCAAGTGTTATTTATCTTCAATTAAACCTTGCATTTTTGCAAGACAAAAATTTTCAATTTACTATGATAGTCAAGCACGCAATACGTACAGTAAAGTATACAATATGCAAGGTTGAGATTGTATTTTTGATTGTGTTAAACTGTGCTGCCAGTGGACAGACAACCTGTTAAAGGTTGCAGGAAGCCGTTGGATACAGGTCACTTCCAACAGGCCAAACCTATGATTAAAATAATGAAAATCTCTACATGCCCATAAAATAATCCCAGGTTTCAAAAAGGTACTGACTAATTATTATTTAGTGCATGTAAAGAATTCTGATAATTAAAAAAAAAAGAATTTTGTTTTAAAACTGACTTTAAATTTCTCATGCAGAGCCTCAATGTCGTCCTTCACGCGCTGTATGAGCTGGGTCTGGTACTCGCGTATGGCTCCACGGATGTGCGGGCGTACGAACAGCGCGTTGAAACGCGAAAAGATACGGAACATTTCGTTCGCGTTCTTCGCCGTGCCCAGCTGGTCGCGGAGGTGCGCTGTGATGCGGGTCTCCACGCGGTCTGGGTGAAAACATTTGGAAATCAGGGGTAACATGTCAGGAGTGACAACCCCTAGTTCCGGATTACGCTAAAAGCACTATTAGCACGAATCCTTATAAATGCAGTAGGTACGTAAAAAATGCTATTTTGTATATTAATTTGCGTATTATGTTCGGTCGGTTTCGCGCTGAAAGTGATTTTAGCGCAATTCGGAATGCGGCTTAAGTAACGGCGGATCTACCGCTATCAAAGAACTACCTGGGCCTCAAAGCAATGGTTTAAAATCGACCCAAAGACTGGACTAAAGCAAACCCTCAAACGCGACACTCGGTGTTATTGGAGTGAGCTGATTCCATTTCAAATGTAAAAATAAATATTCGCAACTTATTACTGCAATTCCTGGACAAATGTGGGTAAGTCATAAGGGTATAGGTAAATTAACGACCGAAAACACTGCTCACGACAGTCGGTACATAGCCAGATAACAACAACAGATTGGCTACAAGATCACGCGAACTATAGCCTTTCAAAGTCGCGTTAAGGAACAGATACGAACGCTAAAGATTCAGAAATAGATATTACATATTATAATACGTATCGTTACATATCTAGTAGGAAAGAAAATAAGGTAACTAAACATACCAATTCGGTCCTCATAACGGCGCACGGCCGCCTCCCAAGCATCACAGCCTTCGCGAGAGATGTCAAGGCAGTCTACTTCTTTCACGTTCTCATATGCCAGGTTCACCTATGAACACCATTTTATAACATTATACTTTACGCCATAGTTTCATTTTAGACACGATGAAAATTACTCTAAAAATTATCACCATTTTCCTAAGTAAATGGACCTGGGAATACATAGCTTTACTTGCATAATAATTGTCGAGCAATGTGCAATTCAATTATTGCTTGTTTGTTTGTTTTTACGATTTTTTTATAATACGACTATATCCCACACGAGCTTGTAAGAATTCAAGACACAGTAATTTTTGTGTAATATCTGGCAGTGGGCAATCAATAAATCACTATACTGTCTATATGGTAGCTATATCTACCGTAAAACTCAGATTAAGCAATTTGCTGCCCATTATTAAGTCAATTTTCAATGTTGCTGTAAATTCGAACATAATTGTTGTAGCAAGATTGCTATCAATTTGTACCAGTAACAAATTGTCCTATAAATGTAGATTGTAACGTTGCCTTACTTCAGCAATGGCGTTTGCGTCGGCCGCGTCCATAGGCAGAGAGTGGGGCTGAGCCGGTTCGCCGCCGGCGCCTGTCTCGGCCGCTACGGTAGCGCGGGGGCGAAGCACCTGGTACAAAACATACAGTTTCACCACTCATACCTTGTCGAGTTCAGCTTAGTTTTATATAGGAATCTAAACACCTCAAAAACGGGTTTATGCTTTAACACTACTAAAAAACAAAGGGTTATAATCGTAACATGGCTTTCTATTCATATTAGTATTTAAAGTATGTCGTTAAACTAAATTAGGAAATAACGTTTTAAAAGAACTAAAGTCAAAGCAGAATACCTCGGGAATAACTAATAGGCAAAGTCACTGAGGGTTGGACTATCATAAATTAAGCAAATGAGTACAAGTATTGTTCATTTTCATAGCCCATGTCACTGATACCTTTTACAATAAAATATTCGGTTTTAAGAATTGGGTTGTGGATACTAATCATAAATAATTCTAGACATCATTTAGTAAATCTGAAACCTTATTTTAGGCTCGATAACCCAGTGCATTATCATTTATGCGAAGAATCTGATCTTTGTTTTTTTCAAACCAATTGACAGCACATAAAATATATGTCAATGGATTGGTGGTGTGGCCTATAATCAAAAAGAAGTATAGTTTAAATGATAAGTGTACCCTGAGCATAACAGTGCGCAGTTGTTCGTGGTGGCGCCTGAACCGGCGCATGTGCTCCATCCGCGCCTGCAGCCGCTTGTGCGACGGCGACACGCGCCACACCATCTTTAGGTGTTCGTCGCGCTTCTTCTTTACTATGTCACTGGGGAGATTAAACGTATACAGGGTGTTAGATTAATAGTAAATCGAGCCGACACTAGCCTATGTTAACATATGCATATAAAAAGTATAGTGAAGTCAGAAAGGTATCATCAGGTTGGTTGAAACACTATCGTGTAACCACACGATAATAATAATATGTTTCATTATACCGTTTTAACCAAAACGGTATAATGAAACATATTGTATTATGAATCAAAATAGAATAAGTATTTTACGAGTAACTTCATTTTTTTATACAACTTAAATATTACAGATAAATATTCAAAGGAAGATTCATGTGTTGTTTTATTGCAGTTTAGGAAAGATAGCGAAAATTCGCTCAGGCGCCAGGAGGGGTCTACTTATAAAACTGTCTATTTCTCATTTTATACTACTTACCGCAATAACCCCTGCAACTTCTCGTACTCGTCGTCCCAGCATGAGAACACCTCAAAGCACTGCGTCATGACGCGTTCGAAGTCTTCGAATGGAATGTGCATAAGCCGTCGAGTACCCAAAACCTACAAAAAACAATACGAAGCAATGCTTAATATCATCATCATCATCTCAGCCTATTGCAGTCTACTGCTGGACGTAAGCCTCCCCCAAATAGCTTAATAGAAGACATATTATTAATCTTGTAGTCCACGCGAACTTTAGTTCGTTCCTAACTAGCTATGCTATGCCCGTGATAAGTCACAGGTATAGCTAGTTAGTTTATTCAACTGAACTTAGTTGCAATAAAAAAATGGTATACCTTCAGGAGTTGCTGCCCAAGGTCACGGGAGATAGCTTCTACTAGCCTCAAACCACGCTGTATTGGGTATTTAGTAGAGCGAATCTTGCGGAGATGTGAGAATATCTGCTGTACTGCCAACCTATAAAAAACAATAATATTTAAATCTATCCAAAAAAGAGAAGTAAATATCGGTAAAAGAAAAAGTGATTACCTAATCCTCTCAAGCTCAGTTGCGCTGAGGAGGTCATTGATTGGGAAGTCCTTCATGAGGGGATTGTAGTCAGACACAGTGGCAAGAGCCTGCTTTAGCCCAGTGTCTGTGTCGAAGGACACTGTTGCATGGAAACGTTTTCCATACTTCAGGATTTCGAGGGTGAGTGCCACCTATAAAAAAAAAAACGTTGCTGCAATATTTCTTTACTACTTACTGCTTTACTAATGCGAAGAATACGATTATTTGTTTTACTACTATTTATGTACGAACCTCAATACTCTCTCTCTTCTCTTGGATCCTGTGGAGAGCCCTCTCTAAGTTAAGCCAAAAGGAGATTTCCTGTAACGCTGTTCCATTAGATGGGTCTCTGTCTAATTTGGTGACCTTGAAATAAAATAAAATCGATACTTTAATAATAAATCTGAACATCCTTGTTTTCATACAAAACAGGGAAATTCAGTATATTTAGCATACCTTTTGTATTTCCTTGATCCACCTATTGACTCCATTTTGGAGTTGGTTCAAGAATGTAGAATCTTCAACTTTGTCACCGAAATCTGCAACTCTAGGTTTACGCCCCTCATCTGCCGCTCTGAAAATGTATATGATTATAAGAGACGAATTTTTAATGCATTAAAATTACAATAAGAACCCGAAATCGCAAGAATTGTAAACGAGTTTCTAGGAAACTGCATATAGTTTCTGGGATTTCGCCTGTGAATTGGAATTCGACATGGTCAATTAAAAATAAATTATTGGTAACTTACCTCTTGATAACAGCTGCTACCAAAGGATGGACTGGTAGGGTGATTTCAGGGATGTCAATATTTTGCTGCAGATGTAATAGACCCATTTCTAACTCTGCTATTTTCTTTTCAACAGATGGTGCCATCTTGTCTCCATCCCTAAACATGAACAATCATTTGAAGTATAAAAAAAGTACAAGAATAACCTTTTATTAACGTTTTCTTAAAGTAATATAAATAACATGCTTGAACTGTTTTATTCTTAGAAAATATACTTTAAAGCTTTAATCAAACTAACCTATCAGCTCTTCCACTCTCTTTCACATAGCTCTTGAAGAAGGGTGCCATAGTTTTGCTGATGAAGGCATGGAGTGTCTCGTACGGGGAGCCATCAGAAAGGTTAATGAGTCGCAGCTGGCTGTGGATGGACTTGTCAGCCTCAATGACTTGACCGCGCTTGATGCACACAAACGCTGCCACTCGAGGAGATGTAAAGTGCACCTGGTGGTGATTGGTTCAATTATATTTTATACGTAATAACTGGTTTAGCACTGAATATGCTTCTTTTAGATTCTCTACTCATGTTTGTAAATAAATAAATAAATTTTCATAGCAAATAATTATGTATTTTCTATTTCTTTAAAGTTGTTATTTGTACAATATTTATGAGTAGATCACCATTTAGTAACTAATTTGATATTTAACCCATCACCTGGTATTTAATTGGATAACACAGTTTATTAACTGCTGTTATTAAATTCTGACTAAAAGATGACTATTGAAAATAGTTTTTGTTTAAAAACCAATCACAGACCGTAGTCTATTTTGTGTTTTTGATCATTACATAAGAAACAGAGATAGCTAGATGCTAACACTACTAACAGAATTTATTTCTATAACTATTAAATTTTAGATAAAAACCAAACCTCATTGCTGATCTGATAGGTGACTGCCTCTTTTTCCTCTTCACCCTCTGTTGGCTGTTCATTGTCATCTTCTATAATAAAAAAAAAATTGTTACATTATTTCAAGTTTAGAAGAGACAACTGGCGAAGTGCATATTGGAATCGGGCAGCACCTTTAGCATCACCTGATTTTATTTCTTTCTCTGGATTCTTGGCTTATTTTATTAATTATAGTTTAACTAGGTTATCTAAATTATGTTGAGACCCAAGCTTCTAAGTAAAGTCTAGTTTTGATTAAAATTTGTGAAAAAAAATAGAATAAGAACCAAGAAATAAATAAAGGGCTTTAGATTTTTTATTTGCACGAGCTTTGAGATCTTTTTTTTTTTACTAAACATGACTAGCAAATTTATTTTAACTTTTAGTTTATATGCTGATATTTCAATTTACTGTTTTTAATAGGAATCAAAAACTATTTTTTTTTTACAAAATGTTGAAACTAAACAATAATAAGATTGATTACACTTTCAAAGACCACAAGGCCGAGAAATATCTTGCACACAAATTATTACCATTTACCTTTCAATCAATGTTGAGAAAAGTGCTGTAAGCACTGACTGTCCAATTGGTCAGATTGTCCCTTCAAGTGTTAAAGTATATAAAAACGTGAAAAATCTTCCTATTTCTTTTAATAATAGATAGCTGATAATAATATTTTTATCTGTTCATTATCTGACTATTTTTATAGTTTAACCAGACATGTTGAGATGTTAGTTAGACATTGAAAAAATGTAGTCATGAAGAAATCTCGTATCTGAGGAATAGATACAGTTCATAACAATCCAATTTAGATCATATTAATTAATAAATTCAAATTGTTAATGTTTTGTCGGAGAAAATGAGTCATGCACATATTGATGAGCAGTACGCACGCACCTTCATTATGACATCACGTCAGACTTTTTAAGGTCTGGTTTGTGGGTAGCAGTCTGCAAATATAACAAGAAAGCGTGTAATCACCTTTGGATGAGAACCGCTGCACATACAACGAAGACACCTGCGGGTCCGATGCGAACTTTCTAATACAATCTTGATTCACTTTGTCGTCGAGTGCAGCGTTCAGAGCCGGTGGAACAATGTCATCCTCGGGCAAAAGTACCGTTGCAGCTCGGCGCAGGTAGTTTGCGAAGTCTTGGAAGTCCACCAGCACAACGTTCTGCGCCTCAGGCGTATTCTCACTCCCGTCAAGGGAGTCTCCCATGATGTAGTAGGATTTTTGGCAGGTTTTCTAATAAGAATCGATAAATAATTACGAATAAGCCGTCGCAAAACGAGCTTCGCTGGCGAACGGCAGTTTGACAAGTAGGGTATTCAGTCATAGATTATATAGAATCTGTCAATTGGCGACAGACAGCAGCCTTACGTCAGTGCCTATTGAGATTTCTATGACAGCCAAATGTCAGCTCGACTTACTTTCGATGACGCCATGACAGATGTTTTCTACCCCTTTTATAGCTTCTTAAGCGTAGCCAGTATTGTTAATAAGATCTGTCACCTGGCTGAAAGAATAAAATTTAATGATGTGAATGAATAAAACAATTTTTGTGAACGAGTAAAAAGTGTCGAAGCCCCATCCATAATAAGCACGATTTGATAACGTAATCTATCATATCTGCAAGGCTCGGATTAACATAAGCTGTTTCCGGCCGATATTAGAACCTTTTTAAAAAACGACCTTAGGCTCGGTCTATACGCTGCCGGAATCCGTAAGCAACCGTAAGAATCCCTTCAAAAACGACGGTTTTCAGTTTGACCCGTATGTTTGTATGTATGTATTTAAATCGCGGACAAACGTTCTTGATTTTCTCGCGTTTGGCTCATCCGCTTTTAATGCGGTTTTCAGAAAAGTATTTGTTACATTCTGAAGAAGGTTTTAGTATGCATATCATACTGCTGAGCTGATGATGGAGGCCACAGAACTCCTTAACATTTAGGAGTCATAGATAATACTGCGATTTGTCTTCAGAACGTATTTCGTAGTGTATTAGGCAGAAGTGGTGCTTACGAGGTACCAGTCAGTTATTTTATTTACTGGGGGCGTAAACCAGTACACCCAGAAATAAGAAAAAAAATGCTAGTTTTTTTATGAGGGTATTTTGAAATGACGCTCACTAGGTGGCAGCTCTGAGACGTCAGGTCTAAAAACCTGTCACAAGTATCAGAGTCCCTATATTTGAAGTTTTGTATTTCTTAATTAAATACAATAAATATTTTATAAGAATCGAAATCCCACCATGTTTTTCAGTTACCATCTATTATCAAAGTACTCGTCAAGACGAATCAAACGAGCCCAAACTCGATGGGGTTGCGTCGTTTAATTGCGGAGTTCCTATGGCCGCGTTTCAACTCCATCATCAGACCCTGGTTACAATCTTTTATCAAAGTACTCGTCAAGACGAATCAAACGAGCCCAAACTCGATGAAGTTGCGTCGTTGAATTGCGGAGTTCTTATGGCCACGTTTCAGCTCCATCATCAGACCCTGGTTACCATCTATTATCAAAGTACTCGTCAAGACGAATCAAACGAGCCCAAACTCGATGGGGTTGCGTCGTTTAATTACGGAGTTCCTATGGCCACGTTCCAGCTCTATCAATAGACCCTGGTTACCATGTATTATCAAACTACTCGTCAAGACGAATTACCGAGCCCAAACTCGATTGAGTTGCGTTGTTATTTCGGAGTTCCTATCGCCATGGTACAGCTCCATCATCAGGCCCTAGTTACCATCTAGCACCAAAGTCACGTCACTATCATCGTCAAATTTCTTGCCTCGGAGGTGTTTCTTGAGTCGTGGAAAGAGATAGAAGTCACTGGGTGCTAGATCTGGTGAATAGGGGGGATGTTCCACCAGCTCAAAGCCCGCTTCCTGAATGACAGCCATGGCAACTGCAGCTTTGTGAACCGGTGCGTTGTCTTGATGGAACAGCACTCCAGCCCGCAGTTTGCCTCGCCTTTTCGCCTTAATAGCCTCCCGCAATCTTCGTATTTGTTCTGCATAGTAGGAGCCTGTAATAGTGACCCCCTTCTCCAAGTAGTCCACCATGATGATTCCTTTAGCATCCCAAAAAACAGACGCCATAACCTTCCCTGCTGAGCTTGACACTTTGAATTTCTTCGGCGTCGGTTCATCGGCTCGTTTCCATGTCATCGATTGTTGTTTTGTTTCAGGGTCAAAGTGGTGGATCCAGGTCTCGTCCATAGTCACAAAACGTGACAAAAAATTCTCCTTGTCTGCCTGGAACTTTTCGAGATTTGCTCTTGACATGTCGACTCGTTTCTTCTTTTGCTCGTCGTTTAACTTCGGTACCCAACGCGCGGAGACCTTTCTCATATGCAATTCGTTCGCAAGGATTCTTTGAATGCTGCCATATGAGATCCCTGTGACCTCAGCTACATGCCTGATAGTCACTCTTCGATCTGCCAGTACAACTTCTTCAACTTTTTTCACATTTTCTTCAGTGAGGGACGTCGATGGGCGTCCTTCACGGTGTTCGTCTTTCGTCGATGTTCTTCCCAGCTTAAACTCCTTAGCCCACCGTGCAACTGTGGAATATGGAGGAGAAGAGTCCCCTAATGTTTCCGCCAGGTCGCTGTGTATGTCTTTGGTAGACATTTTTTTCAAGCAGAGGTATTTAATGACAGCTCTGATTTCGTTTTTTTCCGTTTTGATGTTCACTCCTTGATAGTTCGTATTCAAATGAATGTAGCTCCCGGGAATGGTGACCTATTTATATGTTTTTTTTTTCCTGAACTAGTGGGTAACTGAGCTAGTGGCTGGCATATTTTTTTTATTTCTGTGTGCACTAGAAATAACTCATTATCATTACTTTTGGATCAACCCTAGTAGTAACTAGTAAGTAGATTTTGTCACTCACTTTTTACTTTTCCGAACCAAACTAAGCGTTATTGACATCTAAATCCAACTCGTGTTAGGTATAAACGTTACAACAGTAGAATAAGCCGCGCTTAAAAAAGGTAGTGATTTTAATTTATTATTTTTAGTTTAATGGTTTATGTTTTAGATGTGTAATATTCATTTGTGGTAATTACTAGTAAAAACATTTCTGTTCCGCCCTGTGCCTTCGTCTGTGCACTGTGTATAGTGCCTTATATCATCGAATCATGGTTGATCTTACAAAAAGTTTTTAATGAACAGTACATACTTTTTTATAAGATTTAATACTCCTTTGTATTTTTTTTTGTCAAAAGATATTCGGCGTTTCATTGGCGTCTGTCAAGTCATTAAATTAAATTCTGAATTGTTGAATTTCCACGAAATATATTTTAAATTACATTTAGTGCTCCTAAAGTGCATGCTCATACAAGTTGTATAAAGCTGTATAAAATTAAAACAGCAGAAAGAGTTCAAGTTCTTCTTCATGCAGATATATGGACCAATCGTGTATTTCTTATTCTGAGGTTCTATGACATTCTGTGATGTACTTATGTGAGTCAATAAAATTGATTGGAACTATCTTTGCCTTCTGGATCTGTTTGTTAATGCTAGTTCCTTTTCGGCTACAGCTACAAGAAACCGAGAAGATAATCTGAGACTATGAATCTGTATTTCTGGGACTGAACTAAGTGTATTTCTTAAATATAAAATTTTCGTTTAACTACAGTTTTATTGTTAAGTACCCATTATTATTATTATTGCAGGTTCTGATAGCTACTATACAGCGCATACTACCTACCAACGATTATAAAGTATCGATTAACGATTATCGATTAAAGTGCATCGATATCTCGTTTATGTCTAGATCTATGCGATATTATATAGCCTGTGGACATTTACGGTCATCAGACATCACATCACTATTAAGTATCTCACTCTGAGTTTTTTCTTTTCTTTTTTTGTCACTCGACGAAAAAGTTTCCAATCAATTGAAGTAAGTGACGTTTACTTTCTTCGATATTCCTACTCCGCTATCTTCTACGTAGTATTATTTGATCAGTGACAGACAGCTGTTGATGACGCATCCGCACTGACCAGTAAAGTACCTGGACCAACGATAAAGAAAACTTCACAACACAAGCGAGTGTTCCGGAGTTAGTACATTTACAAACAGTATAAAGCATAAGCTACATATCATATTACTAAGTTCTTTCATAGAACTCTCACATTCTGAATGGTGGCCCATATATACGGGCTTGTCCGAAACACAAAATACTATCCGTAGCCGGAGTAGTTATGACAAGCGCGCGGGGCGCTACGTTTCGGGCGCTCCGCTAAATTGTATGAAGTTTTATGGAACGGATTATGTCAAGCGGCTGGCGCGTGCCCGATGAGCGCGCGAGGCGCTCTCCTCCTTGGTAGGGATGCCACCCGTCCGGGTTTCCCCGGATTTGTCCTAGTTTGGAAGGCGGTTTGTTATTTATTCTGTTTTATTTCTTTTCCTTTTGCGTCTTGCTGATTTAATAATGTAAGCGTATTAGCGTAGTAAGTCTTTGTGCAGCACATATTCTAAATCCTTTCCTATTGGTTGTAATCTTTTATTTTTTTTGCAGCATACTGTAGGAAATTTATCAAACGATTGGACATTCTTAAGTCCCGGCCAAACCAACGCGTGAGAAATGGCGTGCGTGGTGGCGTGGGCGTGGGCGTTCAGATCGTGCCATAGAATTTGTATCGACGAGTTCACACCGGTGCGGACAGCGGCGGCGTGCAGATTGACATTCAGCGTTTGCACGCGCGGACATTTGACGTGACAGGCTCAATAGACAAATGGTGCGCTACTATGATTATATAAATAATTAATTTTATAGCTACTTTTTTTTTCCGAAAAGCAATGAGTGAAGCCAACTATTTTTTTTTCCGACATCTTCAAATCGCTCCGCTCGGGTTACCGCGTTGGAATGAATAATTGCGAAATTCAGTAAATAAATAAATGAAAAACTCAACAAAAAATATTTGTTTCATTAGTAAAAGGGTTGAGCTTTTATATTCGTAGTATATACCATTGATTTGGTAAATCTGATATACAATTGTTAAATCATAATTTCTACAACATCATTAGATAGATACCTTTATTATTTATGACTAAAATTTTTAATCTTCTTTGACTTCATTCATGACTAATCTCTTTCTTGTTAGGTTTATAAGTCCGAGCGAAAGAAAGATTTCTGTCCTGAACGCGTTGTGTCCGTATGTTTGGTGTGAACTGGCCTGCACGCCCACGTGCAGGGTCACGTTCCCGTGTTGGTTTAGCCGAAGCTTTACAAAAAATTGTGTTTTTTTATAAAACTACTTAATCTTTGATAATTGGTATTAAATTGACACAAAAGCTCTCAGCTTTAAATAGATGAACATGACATCTTCATAAATGATAATTTCTTTGGGTTATCTCTTGCCATTTATCTGTATTAACAATATACCTAAAATAACTACAGTAGAAGTAAACTTGTTGATAGTTCAAAAGTACCACGAAGTGTGCTAATAGCACATGAGTAAAGAAACGGAACAGAGACAAAGCTTCTAAAGAGCTAGCAAAATTTATACCTATTTTGGTAGGTTTGGCACAATTGAATAAATTTAAAATATAAATGTTATTTTTTTCACATTTTTATTAAAATAGTTTTTTTTTTACAAATTACATACTCTAATTTTTTTTTATTACTTTTGGTTTTTAATAATTTGTTGTGTCTATTAATCGAATGATAAATTCTAAATCTAATATAAAGTTTTTTCAAATAATCCAATGGGAAATAATCACATGGCATATGAAATTTGCAATCTTGCAAACGTGCTAATATGTCATTACCAATATTAACAATTTGTACATGAAGATCAAAATATTCGCAAAATTTTTGCTCAAGCAATTCAACAAATGCAATAAAATTGTCAGGAGGTATTATCACACACAGTACAATGTACAACCATATTTACAACACTTTTTAAATACACACACCGGCATATTTAGCGGAACATTAAAAAATGTTTGATATCAGTATCATATAAGGTTGCTGGCCGGTTTATACGTCATTTAATTTAAAAAGCAATAATTTCAAATTAAGAAAACAACTGAACATCACATTTTATGCAATTGTTTTAATTTTATTCAAATACACCTTATCTGGAGCGAACTTTCAGTATTTCTTCCTTCTGAGATTGATTTAAAATTTCATTGAAATACTGTTTTTTGTTAGTTTTTTTTTTAATAACGCATCTTTTTGGAGTTGAGGACTGAATTATGCCTGACTTAGCCCAAACGGAGATTGCCAGGGCACTCGAAATGCAAAGAAATGGTCAAACCTACAGAGTGATATCCAGAGATCTTCGTGGACCAGTTTCAACGATCCATCGCAGTATCCAACGGTTCAGGGAGACCGGTACTTATGTGAGAAGAGCAGGACAAGGCAGAAAAAGACGCACTTCGAGTAGGGATGATCGTTTCATTCGGCTTCGTGTACGTAGGAACCCCCGTTTGACGGCCGTCCAAGCCCGACATGAGTTAGAAGCAGTGCGGGGTGTAACCGTAAGTGAGCGTACGGTACGAAGAAGGTTTGAAGAAGCTGGTTTGGGTTCATTTGTGCCCGCAAAGGCTCCAAGGCTCGAAGTAAATCATCGTAGAAACAGGTTCACTTTTGCTCAGGAACATCGAATTTGGAACGCGAACCAATGGAGTAAGGTATTGTTTAGTGATGAATGCAGAATTCTCTTAAATCAAATTGACGGCAGACAAAGAATATACAGACGCAAAGGAGAACGATACATTTAGGCAAATTTTGAAACTACAGTTGCATACGGTGGTGGATCAATAATGGTTTGGGCGGGCATTTGTTTGGGAGCTCGCACAGACTTGGTAGTGATTGACAGAGGGAGTCTGACTGCAGACCGCTATATCAGAGAAGTTTTAGAAGAAAATGTCGTACCGTTTTCCCCATATATCGGTGACGATTTTGTTTTTATGCAGGATAATGCTCGGCCGCATACCACTCGGGTAACTCAAGCATATCTTAATGATATGAATATCACTGTTATGGAGTGGCCGGCGAGATCACCGGATATGAACCCAATAGAGCACGTTTGGGACTTGCTGAAAAAAAAAGTTAGGTCCAGAATTCCAGCTCCTGCCAACGTGGGTGAAATGCGAATCGCCGTAGTTGAGGAATGGCGGAGACTATCCCAGGAGACCATCGATAACATCATTCTCAGTATGCCTAGACGGGTAGAAACTTTAATAAGAGCACGTGGAGGAAATACGCGATATTAATCACCATTTTTCTAATTTAATAAATTGTTATTTTAATATCAATTTTCACTTTTCCCGGTTCAAAAATGTACCATTTTTCACAAAAAGCCTTTACTCGCAAAATGTGTTCTTAATGTGATCTCATTTTAATTAAAACAAATGAAACTTTTAATAACAAAAGAAGTGTAGTGAGTAGATTTTAAAATAAAACCATATTTTTTTTAATTATGGACTTTTTTTTGTGTTCCGCTAAATATGCCGGTGTGTGTACTAAAACAAAAATATTACTACGTATTATGTGAGAAACTCGATAACAAAACAAAACACGCACGACATTCGAGCGTCGTGTCACGCCTGCAAGCCCTGAGATTGACCACTGGCTGATCTAGTTTGAAGCGGTTTCGGCTCATACGTGACAAGCGGCCAGTGGACACGCACACGCACGCGTTGCACTTGTAGTGATGTACCTATCACAGCGCATTCGTATGTAGCTTTGTCTCTGTTCCGTTTCTTTACTCATGTGCTAATCATAGACTTAGGATTCGCTACGCTCTTAAAGACTGACAAAGCGTGGAAAAGAGACATCATATCCTTGCGGGCACCCTACAAGATAGAAAAAGACAGATGTCAATGTACCTATGTGACACAAAAAATATATATAACTGACTATAAATGATTTCAATTTTAAACGTCAAAATTAATTTTATTAAAATATACAAAATTACAAACGGAAAACTTATTTAAATATTTCTGTAGACATGGGGTGCTGTTCAATTATAAATTGTGATGTGACAAGAACATATAACCCAAATAAATACACATTTCACAGGTAAATACATTTTTTGATGAAAATATTTTGAAACAAATGTGTGTTTAATTCGTAATTATAATCGACAAAGAACTTGGATTTTACAGAAGAATATGAACTTTGTTTGGTGTGTGTTTGTATATTTCGTAGTTAAAGACATAATTACAATAAATATTAGGTAAAATAGTAAATTGTATGTCTACACTAGGGATTGAACTAGCGGTGACGTCATAAGTATCGATAAAATATCGACAGCCATTTGTGGGTATAGAAGATTAGTAGTGTGGTGAATGATACTACTGCCGAAGTTCTTACTTGGATTTATTTAACATGACTTGCCATATTAACTTATTACAAACTCTTCACCTCCTAAATTAGAAATTATGTCCCTACATTAATGATTACTTCGACTGACATAGTAACTGCTTAGCAACTGCCTACTTCAAATGCTCACGAGCAACTGGCCGAGTAGCGATCTCTACCGATACTACTGCGGTGTTTCCCCACCACAACTCAATTACGTCATGTCTTTTTCCCGGTCGACCAGTCAGTGTTGCCAACATTTGATTAAAATACACCGAATCACGACAGTAGCAATTACTAAAAAAATATTTATCATGTTTGTTTACAAAAAAAACACTCCAATACCGGTTTTTTTGGGATTACATTATGAGATTTTAGTTTTATTTTTGGGCATCTAAAATATAACTTGTAAATATATACATATATTTTTTTTTTATTGTTTTATTTATGTTTAAATATGCCTTACATAGTTTTCAAAATTTACAATTTTAAAATAATAATTTTTTTTGCTTGATTTTATTATAAGTTTTAATTTTCAATCCAAGTGACAATTTATATAACATTTAAATTAACTTGAAATTAACCTGTTGTAACTCTATTGTTGGTCGGTTTTACATTATGTCGTTCTGTGTCAATAGAGTTAGGAATGAAACACAGGTGTCAGTTAAATAAAATAAAAGCATTTCAAGAATTGTGACATCAAGTATGTTTTAATTTATTGAGAGGATATTAAATAATTTTGACATCATATTATGGTAAGAAAATAAGGAACAAAATTAAAAAAAACAGAAAAGTAACAATATTTTCTCGTCAAAAACAAAATGAATAAAGATATATTTAAAAAAATATTACAAATAAACAAAAACAAAATTAATCAATTAATCAGAATACCTACTTAAAAATAAATACATACTTTATGTCACGATTATTGAAGTGCATTTATTTCATTTGATTGACACCTGTGTTTGATGCCCAACTCTATGAACATAGAACCACCTACTGTAAGTATGTAGTATAATATTAACTCTGTGATTATAAGGAATATGTTGAAATAAAATTATGATATGAAATTGTTTTAAATAGGTTACATATTAAATATGATATATTGAGCAGACAACCTGGTAAAGGTTGCAGGACGACGCTGGATGCAGGTTGCTTCCAACCGGCCGATCTGGGAGTCACTGGGGGAGGCCTATGTTCAGCAGTGGACGTCCTGTGGCTGAAATGATGATGATGATGATGACATATTTAAAACTACCGTTTTCTTATTTTCCATGATATAAACTTGTTCACAATATTCAATTACTCATTTTTCGATTTAATGCGAGTAAACTTGTTTTTCAGATTTCTCAGTTTCCAGACTGTGAAGTTTGCATAACAAAAATATGACCTTTTTCGACCATATCTTAACTTTACACATACAAGCCCAGAAAGCCCCGTATCCTTTCCGTTATACTGATTTTCACCTCTTTTTTGTTTAAAGATTAAGTTTAACTTTAGGTTCTTCAAGGTCCGCGGCGATTGTGACTTGTGCCAAATCAATTTGATGCCGGTTGCAATTTATCGATAAAAAATTTGTGGCTTGAACAACACTACTACACACACACATATGTGTCACATTTTTTGTATCATTTGCAATGAGCCTTTGTCTATCTTGTACATTCTATATCTATGGTGCTAATAGTATTGCGTTTGACGTGCATATGACATTGATGACGTTTGTTTCGACCGCGCGGCGGGGCGCGCCCGACGCGCTCCCGAAACGCAGCGCCCCGGGCGCGCGCCTCAGGCGCTTGTCATAACTAGGTACTCTCTAGGTAGCCGAAACTCGATTGCCCGCGATTTTTTTTTACAAATCTGACTCAAGGAGATTTATTTTTGAAGTCCGAAGCGATTATTTTTGTATTTCCTACAAAGAATAGGACACTCCTTGCAACAACGTGATCAGCTCGTGATATAGGTAGTACTACAACTTTTCCTATTGGAGCAACTGTCTTGGTCCTCGAGAGATTCTGAGGGAGATTTTTAAAGAGGTCAACATATTAACCGTTGCGTAAAAAATCTAAGTTTGTTTATTCTAAAAAGGGATTCACATCATTATAATATTAGAAATAAAAATAAACTTGCTGTTCCGTGCTTCAGATTTAAAAAGTTGGTAATTCATTTATGGGGAATGGTATAAAAATTTTCAATAAATTACCACAAACTCTTGTTGAACTACCGATCCATAAGTTTAAAATCCACATTAAAAAAGTCCATGACAAAAGGATATTACAAATTAGAAGATTATTTAAACGACAAGATTGTATGGATTTAAATTGCCTAGCTCGCACTTACTAATTGTCTTGTAAAATGTATTTCCTGTAAAATCAGGCTGACAAAGGTGACTGAGTTTTTTTGCGCCGTTTCTTCTCATCACTAGCCTATATGTAGTCCCGAAGCGGTGGTAGGGCTAAGTTATATTTTGGGACGTGTATAAGTGCCCGGAGGAGGGCCTACATACAGAAAAAATAATTTCATTTCATTTCAACATCGAAATCGTGTTTTTTTTCAGATGCTGCATGCATTCATTATCGTCAAGGTATGCGAGTAAGATTGTGGAGCAGCTCAAAAATTTTGATTTCGATGTTGCTCCCATACAAACAGTTGTTTTAAGTGTCTATCTAATCACGTGGTTTTGAGGAGTGCCGAGTGTCCTATTCTCTCGTACTCCCTGTACTTATATCATTGCTAGGTCGTCAGTTCATTTTGAGGCCTACCTACATGAGCACCTTTCTCCCCAACGGTTATTAGCTCAGCGAGTAAAGTAATTTTATATTGATTGTCTCATTGTCACATTATATTTAGTTCTTCTATGGAAATGCTCGATTTTATCATTTTACGGATCTTATCTCGTAAAGAAACGAAAAGCGTAGTACGCTGGGTGGCTTACGTCTTAGCGCCGTACGTCATCACTGCCAGGGGCGTGCAGTGCATATAGGCAACTAGGCAGTGCCTACCTGATAATGAAATGAGGTAGGCAGCAGGTACTTACAAATGTGTAATATTGATGAAAAATAGTGATTTTCATCAACAAAACACATAAGTAAGTATCTACTGCCTACCACGAAATAAAACCGATGCCCGCCACTGATCACTGGCAACATGCACTACTCAAAGGCTTTAGTCTTCAGGATCTGGGGCATGTTGTATGAGAAGATATCGCGAAGATCTCCCGACTGTTGCCCCAGCCGAGTTGGTTTTGCCGTGCCAGCTCTTGTCGAACTTGATGTCTAGTAGCAGGTCAAACTAATCTGGTAGATTTTATACACAGCTTTTAAAGCATGAGACATTCACATAAATGCCTGCATCTTCATTAAATGAGGTGGCACAAATCGACACAATAATAGCAGTTCAGCTATAGGTACCTATTCAGTATTCTGCTGTACTATAATGAGCTAACTTTGTATTAGTGAATATGATAGACTTATATACCTAACTCTTTGTTGTACACCAAACAAAGTAAATTACCCTGTTGATATTTTACGGTAAGACGTACACTTACTTACCTAAATACGAACGTACGATAGAATAAAGAAGAAGAATGAACTTTTAGTTAAAAAGGACATAGGTATGTGCTATGTAGACGACTTCATCATATTCATTAACCATACAATAATCATAAATATATAAATAAATAAATAAATAGCTTCACTATTTACTTATAATCGATTTTGTGTTAGTTAGAATTCTTTAGTATCTAGTGTACTAAATATCGGAAAATTTCTGGTTCAAAACATTTTAACTGAAAACCACAATTAACCATAAAAAATACAGTCAAATCAGTTCTTTTTACTTAAATGCAAGGTGTTTTAATTTAAAAATTAAATTGCTGCGGTTACATGGCAGTTCGAGTCTTTGATTTCGTTATAAAATTAAATAGATGTTTTGTATAGGAGAAGCGAACCGGGAACTGTGACAAATTAATTTAATAAACGGCACGCTTTGTGCCACTTTCAGTATAGCGTTTAATTTTGATTTACAAGTAGGTACTACTAAATAAATTTTGAAAGCTGTCTTTTGATACAATCTTTCGTATTTCGTATACAATTCCTAGGAATTGTATAAAATTCCTAAAATGATCCGGAAATGTGTGATGTAAATTATATTAAAGACACATTTATACATTTCCTAAACAGCTATCGGAAGTTTAATATATTTAAGAATTCAATGAATACGCGCGGACATACGGTGCTTTGAGCTTTATATGAAATATAGTAGGTTTTGTGATAAATGGGCCCTAAGAATCAATAAATAGTTGATTTATTAAATTAGTATCTTATATTATCCCTTATTATTGTAACTTGTTAGTCTCAATGAGAGCCTGAATAAAAACTCAATTTCCTAAAATATCAAGCAGTATGTTTAATTTTTTATATAACCTAAAATTGGACAACATCACATTAATTGCTGTGATCCTAAGGTAAGTAGCTAAAGCACTTGTGTTATAGAAATCAGAAATATAGAAAAGTTCGTTTTCTACATTGACCCGACCAGGGATCTAACCAGGAACCTCAGGGATGGCCCAGCGTGCTTGCCTCTCGGCTCCGTAGCCGAGAGGCGAGCATCGTCAAATATTATAATTTATTAACCGTATGATTGTTACTTGACTGTCTCAATGAGAACCTTAATAATAACTCTGATCCTTGAATTAGTAAGAAGAAGTAAAAATATTATATACTGTACGATTGTTACATAATTGTCCCAATGAGACCCTTAATTAAAAACTGGTTCTTCATTTAAAAGCGTGTTTTTTTTTAATTTATTCACACATAGCGTTCGTTTTATAGATTTCCTAATACGATATTAGAATTCTATAAAATTCCTAGGAAATGTATACATTTCCTAGGATATGTGCGTATTAAATAATCTCTGAATCAATATTTTCTACATTTTCTAAATAGCTTTGGAATTGTATACATTTCCTGTAACAGATACATAAAATTAATAAGTAGATGGGTATCTACTAAAGTTGAATTGCTTGGTTTGCTAGCTACTTAAGATTTATGTGCTACATTCATAGCTATTATCTTTAATAGCTAGGTAACTGTACATTAACTAAATTGACTAGGTAGTTAGTTGATGTGATATTATATCACACAGACCTACATGTAGTGAAGTCGATGACGCAAAACGATGAGCAGTTTCAACTATAAACATTTCATGTTAAATTTACATGTTTGTTGGTATAAATAACGTCACCTGAAAGATATCTGGAGGCCAAATGTATTGTAATTGTGGTATTTTTTACAATGTTATTGCACAATTCCAGATTAACCAATTTGGCCGTAATACAAAACTTACCTTTTGTGAACTTTTGGTCGTCTTTCTTTTATCTACACATGCGCTAAATTGAACAAAGCTATTATGTTTAACTTCTGTGTTGAACTGTCTGTCTGTGGGATCGTAAGTAGTTCCCAAATGTATCATGTTACAGTATTTAAAAAAAAAGCTTAATATGTGGTTAAGATCAGATCATATCTACGATCCGGAGACTATTACGAGTACCATTTGTCTGTCATACAGGGTGGAATAAATCTATGGGCCCTGGAGGAGAACTACCTTAAATCCTTTAGTTAGCTCATTTTAGTAAAAAGCTATTCCCTGCCTAATCTTTATAAAAATTTACTGTGTTGTTGAAATGTATTTTATGTGTCAGAATTGAGGTCATTTAAAAAAAAATGTTTCAATTTAAAACCTCGATTAAATTTTGTTTGTCTCTAGTAATGTATGAATTTTTTTTTCTTGAAATAAAGACTATTGTTTTTAAATACATAAAATAATCATTCTTCATACCTTACTTATAATAGGTGAATCAAACAGTTTTTTTTGCTGATTCATATCAAATTAATATGATTAATAAATAAACCTAATGATTCGACTATTAAGAAAAAAAACTGTTTTACGAGGTTTACGTAAGGCCCAAGCCGCAATTAATACAGATATTCAGTTGCATTGAAATACTACTGCAATCAAACTCAATGTGCATTATACACTTGACATTAGTTGCAATTTTTCATAAGCAGAGGAATGAAAAGGTACCCTTGAAATTTCTGTAAAAGTGTCTTCTCATAGGTACAATGCAGTAGTAAAACAGAGACTCGGATGGATGATCAAATCCCAGACGTTGGATCCCTTCAGTCTTTCAAAAACTCCTAAAAGCACCTCTTCCCTTTAACGGGATTTTCAATCAAGTCGCCCTCCTCTACTCGCTTTATCCATCACAGTCGACAAAAAAATCTGCCTATATCAGCCCACACCGTTTTTTTGGTATTTATACAATTTTATGCTTTGGAATCGGGCGGTAAGGTTCTTTTTACAGCGGTGGTTGTGTCTGACAGAAATGTTCACGAAGGTGAATATCGGGAGCGCAGGCCATAAAGGCAGTGATTCGAGGAGCGTTCCGTCAGTTTACAAGCTCGCTGTAATAAGATATCGGACGGTCTATCACCCTGGAAAATGTCTTTATTATGCCCCCGAAACACAGATAGTACATTGAGAAGCGACGGGCAAAATATTACACGCTGCGTCATTGATTTATTGAAGTAATTCAATAGTCTGGCTGTACAGTCATAAACAACAAAAGTATTAAGAAATTGGTAAAATAGTTATACATTTTAAATAAATTTATGGTTTAAGGATCGAATCTACTGAAGGGTAGGTAGATAAATTATGATCGTTTTGTTAGTTCACGGTAAGTCAGTTGAATTCAAAATCAACTCCGATTATGAATTTAGAAAACTGACGTTTCCACAGGCGGATTTCAAGCCTCGAGTAGCGCTCCTACACACGATGCCGCCACCGCGCCGTCACCGTGCCGCCGCCGCACGTTACACTGTAGATACGCACCGCGTATAGCACGCCACCGCGCCTCTCCCGCGACGTCAAAGCATAATTTAATCAATTAAAGTTTTAATTTAAGTTATTATGGATTATGCTGCATGTAAATTTGGTGTCAAATAAATTTTCTCAAATCGAATGTTGATGACTGCAGGCATTACGATAAATGAAACACGAATTTGGAAATTAAATGCTTCGTTTGTTTCTTTATTCGAGAATCTCACCAAGTTTATGTTTATAATTGAAAGAAAGAAAGAAAAAATATTTATTTGGCACCAAATTTACATGCAGAACAATCCATAATAACTTAAATTAAAACTTTAATTGATTAAATTATGCTTTGACGGCGCGGGAGCGGCGCGGTGGCGTGCTTTACGCGGTGCGTATCTACAGTGTAACATGCGGCGGCGGCACGGTGACGGCGCGGTGGCGGCATCATGTGCAGGAGCGCTTATGGTTTTCTATCGTGGTGTCTGTCATCATGACACAACATTAAAAAACACTGTACTATTTTGTAACTTGTCACCGCGTCAATAAAGTAAGCAGAAGTAGATAATATTCCCACGGTATACTATTGTGATATTAACGTGACTGAAGTCTACAAATTGATGTTAAGTATGTCACGATGATAGGCGATAACGGAGAATTGAGTCTGTCTGGCAGTATTCGGGCAAGATATATTTAAGTCCACTTAGGTAAGTGAATGAACCCTTAGGGAAGCATGTAACTTCTACGACTATTAGCTTAGGCTTTGATCCTTTCCGAATGTTGCCCAAAAGCATTTATAGGTAGTGAATGGAATTGATTTGAAACCCTTGCTGTTTTGGTGCTAAACGTCCTTCGCTCACGTTCCCATTTTCACTAGTTCTCCAACTTTCACGAGGAAGGGTAAAACGTTTTCGTGTGGTAATTTGTCGCTAAAATCCTTATTTATTGCAACAGAGAAGTTGGATCGGCCCGGGGGGCGAATTCGGAAACTTTGCTCCTTTAACTTCGCTTCAGTGAATAGCGACACCTTGAGCACATATTGAGGTTGAATCCTCGTTTTCTTGTTACGGTTGAATTATGGGCGAATACTTTAATACAATTTCAGAGGTACTTTGTCGTCACACGTAGAGCGGTCGCGCCATAGATTTGCAGGTAACACAATGAGGGCGGCGGGCTATTCAATGGAGCAGGTCGATCGGCTTTATGACTTTATGCAGCATTTAGAATAAAGTTGTGCGATCGGCTCCTCACACAGTTGCAGAGCGCGCTATGCAAAGGGCTATGCTCGGTGTTACATTGCGAGATCTAATCAGAAATGAGGAGATCCGTGAACGAACAAAAGACGCTGAGATAGCCCGACGGATTTGCCAGCTAAAGTGGCAATGGGCGGGGCACATAGCACGTAGAACAGACGGCCGATGGGGCAGAAAGGTTCTGGAATGGAGGCCACGTACTAGCAAGCGCAGCGTGGGACGTCCACCCACAAGGTGGGCAGACGACCTGGTAAAGGTTGCAGGACGACGCTGGATGCAGACCGCTTCCAATCGGCCGATCTTAAAGTCACTGGGGTAGGCCTACGTTCAGCAGTGGACATTCTGTGGCTGAAATGATGATGATGATTATCGGCTCCTCTGCCAGGGGTCAGATTATGCTGAGAAGTAGCTATTTTTTTTAATTGAGTTTAAAGTTGGAGTAGCAGTATCTACCAACCAATTTAACACATTATCTGGTCCTCTCCATACATTGGATAAATTCAATCTTTTATACGTTTTAATACATATAATAGACACGATTCTTAACCCTTAAATAAATAAGTTAAAACATTAAGAAACAAATATTTTGAAATAAGTTCTGACATAAATGTGTGTTAAACTAGTAGAATGCAAACTTCATTTTCAGGCGGCTGTAACCAAGAGATCTCAACAAGTCTGTAAACTTTGAAGTGTCGGCGGTGAACTACTATAATAGCGAGCACACATGATCCCCTAATCATCGTGATGAGGCCGCAACACTGAGCTGAGCGTGGCAAGTGCGGCTTCAACAACACAAATGTGCACTCTGCTTAATTATAGTTAATGCACAATGACGGCGGAACCCACGCTGACACGTTCAGCCTTACCGACCGAATAAGCAAAGGTATTTCCCCCGAATAAAGAGCATTTTAGCAGATTACTCAAGTCTTACAAGAAGTAATAATAGGGCGAACGTTGGAAAATGTCACGTTTCCGCACTCGGCGTCGTCCGAAGAAATCTTTACTTGTAATAGTGTTAAATGTGATGTGATAGATGATATTGGACTTTCAGTTAGCAGTGGAACAAGTTTCAGGAAACTTGCCTAAGCCTAGGAAAATTGACTTTTTATGAGTGCCGTCTGCAAACTTCGCTTGATAAATGGTTGCAATATTTTTACTATGTAGGTATCTACTGTGTAAACACGGATAAACTTTTCCAAATAGAATGACCCACCCAGAGTCAAATAAGATTTGACGCTTAGTTATTGATGTTTTCAAAATGCTTAAATCTAGGCCAAAACTATATCTTTTCAGAAAATCTGCATTTATGTAGAGTGAAAATCATATTATTATTAATAATTATGGAATGTATCATATAATAAATATGGAACATATCAATACTTACGAACTCATGAAAACGTGCAGAACCACAGATTAAATGTACCTGATAATTGTATAGCTAGTAATTAAATTAGCCTACAAAATGGGTAAAGCTTGTGTCTAACGAGTAATTTGCGTTATAGCAAATTAATTAGTCGTCTTTAGAAGTGCAATTGTGTCTAATTAGCAGGCGTGATTATACGAGCACCGCCGCGCTGCGGGCGTGTTAATTATTGACGTATGCGCCATTCACACTGATTATAATGCGACAAGACAATACAATGCGTTATCGCTTTTTAGCCCCGATTGTGTTTGAAAACGTTGGATCGCCCGGTTTGTTCAATCTAATAAATATTAATCTTGACATTCATAAATGGAAACTATGACCAAACTGTTGTTACCTAAACAACAGTTTGATTCCTTTATGGTTGGGTTTATCATTATTTTTTTTAAAAAACTAAACTTAACGCAGACCAAAGTTAATTTTATAAGTAAGGCTATTTCTTTGATTCATTTGATGAATTTAAATATGTTTGCATTATTACGGTTTAGATTTGACGGTATTTCTATGTAATTTAAATAACTAGAGACAAAGAAATAGATTGTATAAAAAGTAAATAAATACTTTAAAATAGAGACTTTATTATTATAAAAAAACAATATGTATGCATTACCTATAAGAACTACTCGAATACACCACAACATGCGCTGTCCATGAACAACAGTTCACGGCTGAGACGTAGAAGTTTGCAAACATTTTCCGCTCGAAGGATATCTGCTTTGTAGTTTTTGACGTTGCGACTTCAAAACATTTTTGAATATTCCCGTTATGAAAGTTGGGACAATTCGGGATTAGTGTGGCAACCCAGAGAAATGGGCGCGCGGAATTGGAAAAGTTGAGGCGAGGCGGCCGCTCGCGAGGATTACTGCCGTTGTATTGGCACAATGCGCGTACAAACTTCCTTTGCATTCAGTAGGGTTGCGTTACGTTCCTAATCCAAATCATAAAAGTCACGTTTTCACTCAGTGAATCAACAACATGTAAGCATCGCTACCCCTACTATAAACAAAGGAAGTAAAATATCTCATCGATGTCCACAGTGGCTAGCTCATTGAGTTTCTGACCTACTGTGTATATACTCGCAAAGTTTGCAGTTATACACATTATATCCACTGCCTCAAAGTAACTCGTGCAGTTTTGTTACACTTACACCGATAATTATCGTTTATTAATTATAATTAGTGCTACAAGTAAGCATTACAAATTTAGAAAACACAATGATATGAGTAAGTCCAACGAATAGTGAATCATTTGTGCTATCACACAGAATAACTGTAAAATAATGATTGAAGGCTTTAAGTTTCCTTTATTTTGGTCACTTGTAACATAAATTTATTAAATTTAACCTTAAAAAGTTTAGCGTAGGTATTATGCGACGGCTCAAATATAGTTTCTCAATAATAGTGTTTAACCATAATAAGTATTGTTGATACTGAAAAGAAAAACAAATGACTATCGCACGCATTTACGTAAAACGCGTTACATCACAAACATAGTTAAAACTTTATCGCATGGTGTGTATAAGCCGACACATGCGAACTGCAGTTAGTCCGGCACGCCCGGAGTGGAGGCCTGCGTTGTATCAGTTATTTATCGCCCACCACTTTATTGCGCCACTGCGGATTTAGGAAATGGACACCCTGTGGCGGCAGTTTCTATCCAATCAGCCTTGTACTAGGCTCCCAAACGGCGCTCGTAATATTCAATTACGAAACCATTAGATAACGAGATGTTTATATAATGTTAACAACTCTCGTGGCTTTTGCCAAACCATTTTGCGTCAACGTTGGGGTCAAATATCCGCGGATATTGGGTCGTTTGTATGCCCATTAAGTTTGATGGATGTATGGACCACTGCCCAACTGTTCGAATGATCTGTTACGGAACCTTGATTGACAGTTGAGCAGGCCGATATGAGTGCCCAATATTTTAGATCGCTCACCCTGATTTATTCAATGATAAAACCATAGCTGAATTTAAAATGTACAGTTAAAAATGAAGTTTACTAGTTTTACCATTGATACGAATAAACGTTTTTATAGAAAGGACGTTAGTTCATTCTAAAAAAAAACCGGCTATGTGCAAGTCGGACTTAGGACTTCTTACTATTGTATTTTTACCAGACTGCCAAAAGAGGGTTATGTTTTGTTTCATATAGTTTATACATATTCCTTAGTGTGAGGTCGACGAACACTTGACCAGTTTTGAGTATTTTTTCTTAATTACACGGTTTCGTTATAATGACTCCATAGTTGACGCTTGTACTTATTACAGTTTTGAGTGTTGGATTCGTAACAAAAATGTTTTCATCCTGATAAAAAGTTGCAATACATTTTTTATCTTGTAGTTCGAAACTTAATTCTAAAAATAAGTACATTTTCAAGGCACTAACATGTTACAAAAAAATAAACGAGCATAATGTAGAGCCGTTTTGGCTTCGATTTCTATTCTTGGCACAATTGTTTGTCTTTGTTTATGTGTTTAGCTGCGCCAAGCTTATTTATGGTTTCCTTCACTTAGTCCGAGGAAACGCTTGTATGTAACCATATAATGGCTTTCACGAACGATTTTTGAACTATTCTATTTCTACGTCTAAAATCGGTATGGGCAGTAAACGTGATTTAGGATACTTCCAAAATGTATAGGTGTGTCTTTGCACAGCGTATCTACCGGGATAAAAAGTGAGCGAGGGACCTACCTACAAAGTAACTACTTCTCATACTACTTATTTACACACAAATTCTTAAAATTATCAGTATATGTGTCACCGTCAAATTGTAAAAATCGTTAGATTATAATCTTACTTGCGAGATTTTATACTATCGAAATATTGTAAACCGTAAAATTGCTTACAATTGAAAGCAATATTTTCGGTACATATAATCTTACGAAGTGAAACAGTTAGATTACAATCTGACGAGCGTTACATTGTCAACACATGAAGGCTCCCTGATTGGTCGGTTTTGCAGAGGTTGTTCTGTATCAATAAAGTAAGGAATCAAATACAGGTGTCAATAAAATAAAATAAATGCACTTCAAGAATCGTGACATCAAGTATGTTTTTATTATTTAGTAGGTAATCAATAATTATTGCAACAAAACAATTTTAAGACACTTGCTCAAGTAACAAGTAAAATATTTACATTTTTATAGTATTATTAAGATGATTAATGTCACTCGGTCTGGAAGGCATTTTCAGTTTGTCATAACGTTATAAATTCTTAAAAATATAATTGTTGTTGCGTTAAAAAAAATAATGATATTATGCTTGCAATGTACCTGCTATACTTTAAAATTGGTAGTAGTGTCCGTAATATACATATCAGGGTAGTTTATCAGCGCAAAACATCTGAAACCCGCGAGCACCGGCTCACCGCCGACAGTGAGTGATGTGGTGTTAATTGAGGGGCGGAACCCTCTTACCATAAATCCGACACACACAACAAGCGAGCTTTCGCGTCCTAATCTAAACCTAAGGCATTACCAAGAGGTCTAGGCCTTAGACTTGATTGACGATTTCATTAAGTTAATCCTTAAACTTAGTACACAATTCTGGACAAAGGTGTCCATAAATTGTTAGTAGCATTTACAATAAACGCACATTTCAATATAGTGCCATTAAACATTGTTTATAATGTAAAATTGCGTTTTTACAATAAATACAATTTAACAGGTAAAAAAAGGACAAAAATTTCTAAATACACAAATTCATCCAAATCGTTAGAGACGTTTCCGAGATAGGTACGCGAAATAATATTATAAACAAAATGTTTTAACAAGAATTTAAGTAATTAAATAGCTGGCAGCTTCTTTTTAAGTAAGAAAAAATGAATACCAATAAGCAGCTGTTTTGTAGGAACTAGGACACTTCTTAACTTGCTCTACAGTTAATTACGCCAACTGTAAAAAAGACTAGTTCTGGGCACAGGATAAAACACTTAAAGTTAGACAGTCTTGTAACTCATCAGTAACTACAAGGTGCAATTATCCTAGGATACCCCGGAAGATATTTTGGACTATGACCATAACGTTTGCCCAATGCGAGTTGGTATGTAGCCAAATGAAGTCGTTTTGGACTTTTCTTCTTGTTAGTTTCACCCAATTCGCTGTTTTTTTACTAATTTTTGTTCTAAACGCTGTTCCAGTACACGAAATAACTTTTACTTTAATTATTTTAGTAAGTAATTTCCTCCGCGGAAACTATATTAACTCGGCTCAAATACTGTGTAACTGAATAAACACAAACTTAATCGGAACTCCGAGTAGTGCAGTTCAGAATGATGTAACATTTTAATTAGGTCTCTAATTCACTATTAGGTCTCTGAATATGATTTCGCTTTCAATTGGGTATAACTAATTAGCAAGTGTCGGCGGCGGACACAATCCGCACATTAATTACTGGCACGCTTCAAAAATGTCGGTAGAAGGCTTAGACCTATTACAAATGGGATGTCTTTAAACGAGGTTTATCTCATTCACAAAATAGACATCTAAAATATTAAACGTTTTGAAACGCACCCCTGCTCCAGAAGCAATGTGAGAAGAATGTTTAACTTAAGATCCGAAATGTTTGAAAAACACATAATCTGTATACGCCCTTACTTTGCTGCACGCTCGGTTATTAATTAACTAAATTCATTCAACATTATAGAAGTTAGACTGGGATGAGAGCGGAATTAAAAAAGTTCGCCTGTTTAAAACATGCAACAGCGTTGAATCATTCATGGTGGTTCGAGTAAAGAGGAAATTTTGACAAATAAAAGACGCTCTTCATTTATTAATTCGTTAGGTACTTTTGGTAATAATAATTGCGTAATAATCGAAAGAAACAAACAAATTAATGGCGTGTATTCGAGTAGGTTGTCTGTGATGGGCTGTCCCTAAGCTTCATATTATTAAGTACCTGACCCTGAGTAATGCATACTATTTCATACATAGACGCCCTATAGGTATGCAGGTATACAGTATAAAGCTTCCAAATGAACGTTATTTAGACTTGACCGTCGTATAAACTTAATTATATACTTTATACGCAAATAGCGTATGTGAGGACATAGAGTGGCTTTTTTTTTGTAATCTAGGGCTAGCTAATAATTAAAGTGATTTTAAATCAAATTTAAAAGAAAGAAATAAGCATACCAAAACGTAAAAGACTAACTCATTAGAAGGTAAATTTCTGTAGACTCTATAAAGTAGAGTGCCTAATATTTGCTCTTTAATCGACCACTTTGAATATCAATCTCACTTTTTTTAGCGACAAGCACTATACAAGATTCACGATGAACGTACACAAAAGACTATTGCTAAACGAAGGTCTCTCTCAAAACAAGCACTCAGCTTTCCATCTTTAGAAACAAACACCTTTAAATCGTATCATAATAAGCCCACGCAAAGTCCACTGCAGGTGGGCGTCTAATGAAACAAAGTTTTGCTACGGATTTTATACTATTCCTTCTTTAGCCTTTAGCAAAAAAGTACTTAAAGTATGCCTATATACGTCCCACTGCAGGGCACAGGCCTCACCTCAACTATGAGGTGGTTTGGGCCATACTCCACCACGCGGGCCCGGTGCGGATTGGTGGAGGGGTGTTGTAAGGCCAGTGACTAAACCTTACTGTCAGATGTTATCAAGCCGCCTTAAGGCCTCTGACTAGGCTTCACGACCAATATCAAGCGATATTGGCCGGGACCAACTTTTAACGTGCCTTCCGAAGCACGGAGAAAAAAAAAAGTACTTACTAACCATAAATTGTACCTATCTGGTACCCTACTGTTAAACCGCACTGTCTAATGCCAATGCCTAAACATCTTTACTACTACAACGGTTTATTCCAAAAACATGAAAATGCAGATTTGTAACGGTCTAAGGTTTTTGATTTTATGTTGTAAGAGGACAGCTCTCTTGAGCATAGTGCCGACTCCAGGAGGAATAAACGAGGCTAATAAACGGTTTTATTATTCTAGTGAAACTATATGCCTTGTCGAGGGCCGATAATAGCTTATGCGATGTCACATAAAACCCGTTAATATTGTAATTAAAAAACTACTTAGGCACTATTACATAGGATTATAACGATCATTATAAGTTACAAGGTAGATTTAAATATATTTTTTAGAAAATAACGGCATAAAAAACAAAAACGTTCCAGCACAACCACTAAGCACGTTGTGATGGAACATAAACGTCATTTAGCCATTTTAATAAACTAGGTGCACAGCCAAATTGAATTACAAATTTCGTCCGGAGGCAGAATATTATGCAAATCGAGGGAATTTTGCAGAGTAAAACATGATAGCACGATGAGACGAGTGCCACACTTGTTTACCGCTCTTCAAATAAGAGCAAACGCCCTTATAAATGCTTGCCTTTTAAACCCTGCCATAGTCTGCAACACGCGTGGTCGTGTTCGAGCTGCTATAAAGTGAAAACAAATGTATACGAAATATTTGCGCCACTTTTGTAGAAAATGTCGAGGTAATTTCATTTGGCGTCACACCTCGGAATAGACGCCACATTTAGATTATCGTTTTAGCTTTATATCAAAATGAATTGAAATAATTATACTGCATGATATTTTTTAATCAAGCATGCACAATATGTAATATTACGTATGGTTTTACTACTTTTACTAAAATGAAGACAAAGATAATAATTATCATGGAGGAGTCAAGAGTATCCCATAACAATACAGAAGCAGCTGATAACATGGATAATTTAGTTAAAACGATATTTGAACAACAGTCTCAAAACTTACGACAGGAAGTTTATGTGAGACAAGAATGCGTAATACAAATTGCAATTGCAACACTTGAAAAAGTCAGTGGTAGGTAGTAGTCTCTAACAAGAGCTGCTACTATTAGCTACGTGCTACAATGTAGCGGACTACGAACAAGTACTGTCGTAATAATTAGGCACGTAGCACTACGCCACAGATAAGATTGCGTTGTAGATGCTACGAATGTGCTACGGACGGCGTTACGACACAGTTCTTGAGTGCTACAACGATGTAAGTACTTGCTACACACTGCTTGCTACATTTAGAATCAGCTTTGGCGATTGAAAACAGTGCATTAATTTTAAACCCGAATGAGACAAAGTAGTCTTCACAAGTATTAAATAGGTATAATTCTTTTTCAACACAGTGGCTCGTAAATTGACTCTTATAATACCGTTTTTAGTTTCATAATTCATCATATTACGCACTTGTGCTGTAATAACATTATCGCACTAGTGCGGTAATGTAAACTTTTTTTTAAAAATCCAGCAAAAGTTTGTTTCTAAGAATATTGGATATTTTACCAATATTAAATTATTTTAGGGTTAAGATGACATATAAATATTTCATTTTATCAAATTGTATATTTAATAAACACAAATTAACTTAACTATCATTTTAAGAAACAATAATTTATAGTTTATTTTATTTTTTAAATTGCTGCTACTCCGGCTGAACAGCCAATTTTTCCTGTGCCATTAATGAACCTTTTTTTCGCGCGCGCATCGAAATTACGGCGCGCGAAAAAAACAATACTTACGTGTCATTTTCCATTATTATTTGGTAAAGTTGTTGCTGTGTGGTTAATTACTATTAAAAATGTCTACTTTAAATAGTAAAGACGAGTAAAATGTTATTCAACCCCGTCGGAAATACTTATCGAGGCACGAAACGCGAGTGATAGCCTGTAGCCGCCAAAATGCATAGAAAAACAGCAAAAACGCCAAGTCATATTCGGAAAAGGTATTTTAGATTTTAGTTTGTTTTTCCTCGCAATTGTGTTGAAAAACGTCGTATGAAACTCATGTGCATTGATCATTATCACACTCGGCTTCCTTACCGCGCTCGCCTGCGGCTCGCGCTTATAATAATGCCTCGTGTATAATGACCAACGTAGCACACTTGTATCATAATGTACTACTATAGGTGCATTCGCATTTATAACAAATTAGCACAGTCTATTGCTGGATAAAGGATTATTTGAATAAAAATGGTAATTATTAATGTCTATTCGATTGATTTAAATTTAATGAATAAAGATTAAACACTGGTCAGTTCGCAGCGATTTTTTTGTAAACTTAATAACTTATTTAAAAGAGATTGACAGTTGTGACCGACTTCTTTGAGCTGCTCCTTCTTTGAACTAGTAAACTATATTTTTTTTTTTTTAAAGTGCAGTGAAAAAGTTAAACTTATACACTTGCTAAAATATTGTTTAAAATTGCCGTTCCACTAAATTCTTTTAAAATGGTTATTTTAAGCTGCAATGAAATATATCTCTTGTCGTAAATTATGTTCGAGACATACTTGTATGAGTACTGTCCGGCGTGCTCGCCTCTCGGCTACGGAGGTCGTCATAAATATGCGCCAGTAGTCCCACACCGTTTGTCATGGTATTTAAGTTAAATACCAGTTATCCCAGCACACTCGATCCAATTTAGAAAAGATTTGCCTATTTGATCTGAATTGACCCGAACCCCTTTACTACACAATATTACCTATATCACAATTAAAAACGAAACTAAAATATTAAAACATAACCTCCGTGACCAGTCTATAAGAAAGAAAAGGATTCAACCAACTGACCCATGTAGAACTTAACCAACGTATTATATTACGAAAGCGTGCGCTATGTCAGCAAGGTCCATACATCTTCCGTATAATCTGATGTGAACGTCGAAACGGTCGCTTATCTCCCGGCAAGTAATGCACGGCATTTGTCTTCCCTCATGGATCCTCATCACTCTGCCGAATCATATTCTTCTTCATCTATCAGCACCATTAAGAAAAAGTAGATTAGGCACTAAACATATCTATATTTCCACAAACTAAGGCCACCCACGAATACAAAATCTAAACGGTCTGAAAAAACATTTATTTCGCCCGGGATAAATGCTTTGACTATTATTTTTAAAACAGCTATTTATACTTTTGCTTTGAAGACTACAAATAGCTTTATTACATGAATATCATACACTGCTTATATTACAAATCCATCTATAAAGCAGTCCTTTGAGTTTTTCGCAAAGCACATTATTTTAAGGTTGTTTTATTTTCAATGGAGCTTTAACATGAAGTAACGTAAATGTTTTTTTTGTTGTTATTTTGCTAATACGCTTGTTGTTGCATATACAAACTATAACAATCTTAGCAAAACAATCTGCCCTAGAACAACATAGTGTTGCTATACCTATAAATGTTGATTTGCGAGTGTTATGTTTATATGTTTTGCACAATGAAAGGAAAACAAGTGAGTCATAGCACGTACATCGTACTATTAGTATTTATAAATGCGAATATTGGTGAGTATGGATTTGTTACTCTTTCACGCAATAACTACTGAACAGATTTGGACGAAATTTTGCATACATATAGAAATGATTTAGATTAACATATAAGTAGGATAATTTTTAGTCCGGATAAATGTTCGTGTGGGATATATTGTGGTGGATTTCATATCTCGTAATTTTTATTTAATTAATATAGGGTAGTTTAAGCACTTGCAGATGCCTTTTTATCCTATCTATCTTCCATCCTTTTCTGACATGTACACTTTTATATATGGCCGTCCTTGTCAATGCTTCGGTCGCCTGTATTTCGGTGAATTGTGACTACTTCAAAATCTCTTGTGCTTTTCGTCTACGCTGAGACAGACGCACGCGTGTGATTATACTATAACTAATTTTCTGTGCGTGACTTTTCACTTTAATAGACTTTTATACGTACAAGTATACCGAAGATATCGCCTGCAAAGTACCTAGGACAAGACAAGTGCTCGTGCCCGTCGGATAAAGTGGTAAGTGTGCATGTCCCTTCCATTTTTTTCCTCGTGTCACTCTTATACTTTTCTTCGTCCTTTTTTATATAAAAAGGTGTTTGCGAGTGCTATATCTCTGTGTTTGTATGTTACCGCAGAGATAAAGTCCACTACAACCTAGCCTAAGGGTTTCCGAATCTTTTTCTATAAATTCCAGCCCACATTTTCAATCTCCGCCACGTGGAGGTATTAGGCACCTCCATATTGTATAAACTAAAGACCATACGCGAGTGAAGTCGCGGGCAACAGCTAGTACATTTATTATCAGGTTCTGTGTCCGTAATTGATAGTTAGGGCGAGCGGTGTCGCGTAACTGTAAAACCGCAGCTTCCTCGCATAGACATATTAGCCGGCCAAGGGAAATGCGACGATTCGACCGTGATTCAAAGGGAAACTGACGCATTTCTCGGAAAGACTTCAAGCATCCTACAATGCGTACTTGGGGTTATTTTTTTATCGTTTTATCGGGTCTTTTATAGTTAGAGCCAATTTTGAGTATAGATGTCATGTCACATCTCTGTAATAGTAAATTTTAGTTAAGAAAAATATTAATGTACTTTTGTAATCAAAATTATGACGACATTATGTAAAATATGCTCATGTTGCATATAAAACTCAGGCCGTTATGTAAATTTAATAAAATCGCCTTACATTCTGATGCGAACTCGTCGAAAGGTAAGCATATAAAGAGTCAATATCGGCAACCCACGAATAAATGGAACATAATGAAAATATATTACTAGGGCTGCCCTCGTAAACGACCGTGGCGGAGGCGAATGTTATTCAAATAAACATTACCCTGAGCAACGTCGTCACGGAGTTCCAGAAATCGTAAAATTTATAACTGTACTCATGCTCATATGATACTTACTCAGTCGGGCCGCGCGAACGGGATATCTCAGAAATCAATTATTCACTCATGAAATTCTTAATGTGGGACCGTGAGTTATTCCGTGTAAAGATCTACGAGTGTAGGTAATGATTTGACGTAGATTTTCTATCGAATTAGTACTAAGTAGCTTTAGAATAGGACTGTGACTTGGACCACGAGTAGCGTGAGTGGGAAAAGCGTAGGGACCTAAAAATATTTTTATTGTTACTCCATCCATTTGAGGGCATTGATATATTTTATAGGGGGGATGACGCCATTAGACTACATGGGGTAGTATAGTGGCCATAGAAAGGCCAGAATAGAGAAGATTGGAGAAGGCCATTGCCACCTGGGAACTAACGTAGTCAGCCAGACTAATTAACTTACTTATCTAGATGCAAAAATTAAGATTTGAGGTTTTTCCGTTTTATGAATGCAACGGCTTGAACTAATGCCTTTACAACGTTGGAATTAAAGATGCAAAAGGTAACAATTTCGAGCGCTGACAAACTATGACGTCATTGAATGAATAGAAATCTCTAAGCTATTTGGCGTCAGCAGCGCGCAACGCCATTCAACTAGTCGAAAGTTGCATTAGTTTTTTAACCTGCGGCGCGCCTCACGGAATTCCTTTGTGCTTCTTATTTTCCACCCGTTTGTGGACTTATTCAATTGTCTGACATTATAGAAATATTTTTACCTCTGCTGAGCTGAACGTTTTTATACAAACAATGAAAAATGTTACTGACTGTAAGAAGCTTTGTTTGTCAAAAATTAAAGTGTGCCTTGTTATAATTATGTCCACTACCTAATTTACTATTTTGACCAATACATCGATCAAAATATAAACATATTAAAACGGAAATATACGCGATTATACCTTTTAGTGTGTTTAAATTATGCAACGCGAAAGTTTAAAAGTAATCTATCAAATTAGTCCTTAGTTGCACGATTAAAACTACAGGGCGGTAACCACGAGCTCTTAAAACAATCTCAAATCTGTCAAACATTATCAAATCTGTCAAATCTTGTATGGAATGACGTACCAAAATTGACAGATTTGACAGCTTTGAGATTGTTGTAAGAGTTCATGGTTACCCCGCAGGTTTCATACTTCGATACGTGGCAAAATAAAAAACTATTATAGCCTTACTACAAAAAGATAGACTAGTGTTGAACACTTGTCTAAAGATAAGCTAACCAATTTGGAATGTTGACACATCAGACATTCGATACATATTATTAGGAAACATTTCAAATTGGTTTACTTATCTTTGGACAAATTTTCAACACTAGTCTATCTTTTTGTAGTAAGGGCATTAATGTCTGGGTATACCGTCTTATAATTTTGGACTTACCTTCCAATAGGAATTAGGTTATGTATCAAGAGGATTGCAGTGCTGTTGTAAGATACAAATTGTGGAGTAAAGGTGCATTCCATAAGATTGATCAAGTGCGCTGGCACCCTGGCGCGCGGCGATCCATCAGCTACAGTCACGGAGAAGCTTTGTGCAGCTCTGCTATTAATTATGACATGGCATCGCAGAACCACGTTTATTTATTGTTAGTTCGCCAACAGTGCAATTATAAGTATATTTTAGCAGAAATATAGTTATACTTTATTTACTAGTACGGTAGGTTATATATCAAGAATCAATTTAGGGTCTATGTCTTCTATATCAGAGTAAGAATAAAACGCAAAAACTGATGTAAAGCTATCACTTAGCTTCACATTTTTGGCTGCAACGTTATCTACAAGCAGAATGAAAAATGAGTGGCAGAAGTGAATGATGACCGTGGGTACTAAAAACACGAGTCAAGATAAGCGACGGCCGGCAATAAATCCAAACTATAAGTGGGGTATAATCTAGTTGTATATCCCAATAGTGGTGTTGAATGTCAATGAAGTGATCAGCGGGCCGGTCGCGCGAGATAGCTGACGGCCTGATGACGGCCATTACGGAAATTTGGAGAATTCGCGGCATCACCCCTTTCGCCGCGCGACGTGACCGGGAGCCCAAGTAGCCGCCTGCGACGTGCGTGCGACAGCGCCCCACTAAGCCGTTACGCACACATGAATATTTCTAGCAAATCTCTTATGTTCGCCAAGGTTACCTTATAAAGGGACTAAAGGAAATCTAGAGTAGGTATTTTCCTTTCCTTACGGTTCAATTAATTTGTGTAACAGCAATCAAGCAACGTGAAACATTGTTGAATAAACATATTTCTGACCATATTTATAGTTACTAATCCCCGACTGTGCACTGGTGTGAATGCCATACTAGGGAGGAGATAACTTTCTACCTATAGAAAGTGTGCAGACATAATGTAGCGATAGATCAAAGTATCTATAACAAGCGCCCGAGACCACGGTCATTTGACATTTTTGGTTTTATTTATAGTTTCCTTCCAGCTCATGCCTTCAAACAGACCTCAATCAATCAGCCTGCATTTTGAGTATATTAAAAACCATCTAAATATGTATACCATGTTTCCACTACCCTCAATTGTGATCAATGTTCTTCGTGGTTTGTGTACATGTGGATTTTACACAGAAGTATTCCGTGGAAAAAATATCCACAAGGCATGAAACCAAATTAATGGTCTGCCGAAATAGTGACTTCTCAGCGCAGGTAACGGTAAACTCAAATAAACAGTAAAAAGAAAAACCGTAGCCGAGACAAAGATTGCCACTGCTGTTAATTTATTGCAGGTAGGCAAACAGCTTTTACTGCCTTCTGCAGAGTACGTCAGTCATAAAGATGAAGGAGAAATAGCGCCGAATAATCGCGGGCATAACCTCAGACGCCGGGATAACTTATTATTCACGGTACGTCAGCAAACGCAACTTAATTAGAAATTCGTTGACCTGTGAATTTCCCACTGTTATAGCTATGCCTGTTTATGATTACAACAGCTGCTCGCCCCACAGAAGTCGAACTAATTAATGATAATAGGAATTCAACTATGTTTGCCATTTCGTTCTATTTTGACCGCAACTGTCTAAATAAATGGGCAGTATCGCATTTCACATCTAATTTAGAAATTAGATCTTTAAAATTATTATACTTTAATATATTGTTTGGTGACAAAATTTAAACAATATTTATTTTAAATGTATTTAAGACTTATGTTAACACATTAGTCTCATCTATGTGTTAAGTGATGTATGATATTTTGATAACGATATTTGTTTAACAAATATGTAATAGATTATTTATTTTGTTAAGAACAATTTCTTATCCAATGATATTACATATCCAATGATAGGACTTACTTATATGTGCAAAGCTCACGTATTCCGATAGCCAAAATATACCAACAATAATACGTGGTAATAATAATTAATCAAAATCCCGAGCAGGGCCCGTCGGCTAATACGAAACTTTTCCTTTTGTAGAGGTGAAAGTAATTTAACTTGATAAAAGCACTATTTGCTAAACTAGTGTGTTTTTCTGCGCCACTAATAAAACATTTACTTATCCGGGCCGTGAAGTTTCACAACTTTCACGTCATTAACCATCATTACTCGTAATTACAAAATAAGGACTCCAAATAATAGTCCGACACTTTCAAACTTTGCTTGTTATTAAGATTATTAAGATAATAATATGTCTTTTGTTTCAGGGTTCCCTTTTTTAACAGTTTAGTGTCCACAAAAATATTAAATAAACCGGCTAAGTGCGAGTCGGACTCGCGCACGAATGATTCCGTACCATTATCTATCGGCAAAAAAAAAACAGTAAGCAGTGTAGTATGGAAGCCTCCTTAAATATTTATTTTATTCTGTTTTTTAGTATTTTTTGTTATAGCGGCAACAGAAATACATCATCTGTGAAAATGTAATCTGTCTAACTATCACAGATGAGATACAGCTTTGTGACGGACAGACAGACAGACGAAATGCGGAATCTTAGTAATAGGGGTCCGTTTTACCCTTTGGGTACGGAACCCTAAAAACGAACATGAAGCGTATTAAAGGTTGGTTTTCAACGATGATTACAATATTTTTGTTCGAAAAAGTTTCATAAAAAATCTAAAAAGTATTTTACATACTTAAAATAAGACAGTCAGACGAACTTCTGAGTAGCTGCCATGTTATTGTCACATGTTATTAAATTTTTAAAGGGTATTAAATAGTACCTATCTTTAACGTTAAATAATTATTGTTTCAAAATACACTTAGATTTGAAGATAAATAACACTTGAAAAAAATCATCGACCTCAGGTGGGACCCGAACCCACGTCCCATCGCATACCGGGCGAGTGCTTTGACCACTAAGCTACCGAGGACGTCACGTGACAAGATGAAATTCTTCAAGTGTTTTTTCTCGCTGTCAAAGCCAGCGTATTCTGATCAATGTTGTAGCTATATGTATAGCTGAGTAGTATACTACCGTCAACACCCTATAGAAATATTTTTACAAATATTTGACTATTGGTTAAGATCAGAAATGCTTAAACATTGTAAATTTTTGTTTTTAGCAATTCCATGCAAGGTCCAATTGAAGATAAATAACACTTGAAAAAAATCATCGACCTCAGGTGGGACCCGAACCCACGTCCCATCGCATACCGGGCGAGTGCTTTGACCACTAAGCTACCGAGGACGTCACGTGACAAGATGAAATTCTTCAAGTGTTTTTTCTCGCTGTCAAAGCCAGCGTATTCTGATCAATGTTGTAGCTATATGTATAGCTGAGTAGTATACTACCGTCAACACCCTATAGAAATATTTTTACAAATATTTGACTATTGGTTAAGATCAGAAATGCTTAAACATTGTAAATTTTTGTTTTTAGCAATTCCATGCAAGGTCCAATTGAAGATAAATAACACTTGAAAAAAATCATCGACCTCAGGTGGGACCCGAACCCACGTCCCATCGCATACCGGGCGAGTGCTTTGACCAATAAGCTACCGAGGACGTCACGTGACAAGATGAAATTCTTCAAGTGTTTTTTCTCGCTGTCAAAGCCAGCGTATTCTGATCAATGTTGTAGCTATATGTATAGCTGAGTAGTATACTACCGTCAACACCCTATAGAAATATTTTTACAAATATTTGACTATTGGTTAAGATCAGAAATGCTTAAACATTGTAAATTTTTGTTTTTAGCAATTCCATGCAAGGTCCAATTGAAGATAAATAACACTTGAAAAAAAATCATCGACCTCAGGTGGGACCCGAACCCACGTCCCATCGCATACCGGGCGAGTGCTTTGACCACTAAGCTACCGAGGACGTCACGTGACAAGATGAAATTCTTCAAGTGTTTTTTCTCGCTGTCAAAGCCAGCGTATTCTGATCAATGTTGTAGCTATATGTATAGCTGAGTAGTATACTACCGTCAACACCCTATAGAAATATTTTTACAAATATTTGACTATTGGTTAAGATCAGAAATGCTTAAACATTGTAAATTTTTGTTTTTAGCAATTCCATGCAAGGTCCAATTGAAGATAAATAACACTTGAAAAAAATCATCGACCTCAGGTGGGACCCGAACCCACGTCCCATCGCATACCGGGCGAGTGCTTTGACCACTAAGCTACCGAGGACGTCACGTGACAAGATGAAATTCTTCAAGTGTTTTTTCTCGCTGTCAAAGCCAGCGTATTCTGATCAATGTTGTAGCTATATGTATAGCTGAGTAGTATACTACCGTCAACACCCTATAGAAATATTTTTACAAATATTTGACTATTGGTTAAGATCAGAAATGCTTAAACATTGTAAATTTTTGTTTTTAGCAATTCCATGCAAGGTCCAATTGAAGATAAATAACACTTGAAAAAAATCATCGACCTCAGGTGGGACCCGAACCCACGTCCCATCGCATACCGGGCGAGTGCCACCTGAGGTCCCACCTGAGGTCGATGATTTTTTTCAAGTGTTATTTATCTTCAATTGGACCTTGCATGGAATTGCTAAAAACAAAAAAATTTACAATGTTTAAGCATTTCTGATCTTAACCAATAGTCAAATATTTGTAAAAATAAAAATATTTCTATAGGGTGTTGACGGTAGTATACTACTCAGCTATACATATAGCTACAACATTGATCAGAATACGCTGGCTTTGACAGCGAGAAAAAACACTTGAAGAATTTCATCTTGTCACGTGACGTCCTCGGTAGCTTAGTGGTCAAAGCACTCGCCCGGTATGCGATGGGACGTGGGTTCGGGTCCCACCTGAGGTCGATGATTTTTTTTTTTTCAAGTGTTATTTATCTTCAATTGGACCTTGCATGGAATTGCTAAAAACAAAAATTTACAATGTTTAAGCATTTCTGATCTTAACCAATAGTCAAATATTTGTAAAAATATTTCTATAGGGTGTTGACGGTAGTATACTACTCAGCTATACATATAGCTACAACATTGATCAGAATACGCTGGCTTTGACAGCGAGAAAAAACACTTGAAGAATTTCATCTTGTCACGTGACGTCCTCGGTAGCTTAGTGGTCAAAGCACTCGCCCGGTATGCGATGGGACGTGGGTTCGGGTCCCACCTGAGGTCGATGATTTTTTTCAAGTGTTATTTATCTTCAATTGGACCTTGCATGGAATTGCTAAAAACAAAAATTTACAATGTTTAAGCATTTCTGATCTTAACCAATAGTCAAATATTTGTAAAAATATTTCTATAGGGTGTTGACGGTAGTATACTACTCAGCTATACATATAGCTACAACATTGATCAGAATACGCTGGCTTTGACAGCGAGAAAAAACACTTGAAGAATTTCATCTTGTCACGTGACGTCCTCGGTAGCTTAGTGGTCAAAGCACTCGCCCGGTATGGGATGGGACGTGGGTTCGGGTCCCACCTGAGGTCGATGATTTTTTTTTCAAGTGTTATTTATCTTCAATTGGACCTTGCATGGAATTGCTAAAAACAAAAATTTACAATGTTTAAGCATTTCTGATCTTAACCAATAGTCAAATATTTGTAAAAATATTTCTATAGGGTGTTGACGGTAGTATACTACTCAGCTATACATATAGCTACAACATTGATCAGAATACGCTGGCTTTGACAGCGAGAAAAAACACTTGAAGAATTTCATCTTGTCACGTGACGTCCTCGGTAGCTTAGTGGTCAAAGCACTCGCCCGGTATGCGATGGGACGTGGGTTCGGGTCCCACCTGAGGTCGATGATTTTTTTCAAGTGTTATTTATCTTCAATTGGACCTTGCATGGAATTGCTAAAAACAAAAATTTACAATGTTTAAGCATTTCTGATCTTAACCAATAGTCAAATATTTGTAAAAATATTTCTATAGGGTGTTGACGGTAGTATACTACTCAGCTATACATATAGCTACAACATTGATCAGAATACGCTGGCTTTGACAGCGAGAAAAAACACTTGAAGAATTTCATCTTGTCACGTGACGTCCTCGGTAGCTTAGTGGTCAAAGCACTCGCCCGGTATGCGATGGGACGTGGGTTCGGGTCCCACCTGAGGTCGATGATTTTTTTCAAGTGTTATTTATCTTCAATTGGACCTTGCATGGAATTGCTAAAAACAAAAATTTACTACACTTAGATTTTTTTTATTACGCATCTACGCGATTTCAAAACTCAAGACAATTCGTTCTATAATACTAGAGCAGAAAATACAAGTAAATTAGATGATTAGCCAATTTCAACTTTCCGAAGTTAGATAACTACTTCACACGGTTTGTGTGAAACTTGTCTTTTGCCAGTAGGGTGCGGAGTCGCCGGTGAGTTGAATTGAGTCATAGTTTAAATTGAAATAATTTCTTTTTTAAAGGATTTGATTAAATTTTATCCCAAACAATTTAACTTTAAGATTTGTGGAACTGGTATCAATTTGTTATACCTAAAGTTTACCATTATTGATAAACAAAAACAATGAAAAATTACGAGATCCTTAAAACCTACTGCAAGAAAATATTTCTAGTCGGCTCAGGTAACTTTTGGTATGAAGCAGGAATTGTTGGAGATGACAACAGCTGGTTTTACAAGATATACAGTGGGTCACTATTTTCTATTTACGGTTTCATGACCATTCTGGAGATAATGGCCGCGATGTATGGCGATTTTCCTGAGGACGAGAAACGAGATTCGGTAACATTCGCGGTGAGCCACACAATTGTCATGGTGAAGATATTCTCAGTGGTCTCAAACAAGAAACTGTTGAAGACAATGAACCAGAACATGGTTAAAATTTGTGAGCCTTACGAAGACCTCAAGTTGATGGCAAACAAGTATAGGATTGTTAAGTTAAATGTTTTGGCGTATTTTTGTATAGTGTACGGTTCTGCTGCGTTTTTTGTTTTCGAAGGCATTCGAAAGTTATTTGACGGTAAAAGTGCTCATTATGTTCATAGAAAATAATAGCCATAAATAATCGTGCATTGCATTCATCTATTTTTACAAAAAACATAATTATTCTTCTTGCAGGTTCCCACTTTGTAACGGTAGTTACGTACTATCCCAGTTATGAGGATGACTCACTTTCTGGAATTGCATTCCGAATATTTACTACTATAGTATTGTTTGTGATGTTGATGACAATGATAGTGTCTGTAGATTCCTTCACAATGGCTTATTTGATCATGTTCAAATACAAGTTTATAACACTCAGAAATTATTTCGAAGGGTTGTATGATGAGTTTTACAGAATAAGTTATGTGAATCCTAAACTTGCTGCTGATAAACTAACAAATGGGTTAGTGGAAGGTATAATCATGCACAAAGGATTGTTAAGGTAAATCACTTATGTGCTTATAACGTTTTAACTTATTCGATTTGCCTTGATTTATTTTATTAACTGTTCTAGAGAATTGTGTTGTGTCTTTGCTCATGTGTAAGTTATTCTGTGTTTTTCTTTTGAGGACTCATTGAAATGGTAATTCTATTTGTGCGTCATATTTTTTTATCATTAGGATGGCAAAAGATATCGACCAAGCATTCGGGACAGTAATCGCTCTGCAACTGTTGCAGAGCTCCGGCTCTGCCGTGTCCCTCCTTCTCCAACTTGCTGTGAGTTGAATTTTTTTATCGAAACAGTTTTATTCACGTTCCTGCTTTAAGTTTCTCAATTTTAATTTCAGCTCTCGGACCAGTTGACGTTCGTCGCGAGTATGAAAATAATCTTCTTCGCAGCTGCGCTCTTCTTTTTATTGGGCTTATTTTTGTGCAACGCTGGTGAAATCACGTATCAGGTTTTTTTCCTAACTTTTCGTTTAACTGTCTTATGCTAGCACAGCTAGGTTCCTAGTTCCTAGGTTTAGATTTACTTGAATTGACTTTTTTATTGGTTTTGAGTACTAAAGAAGTTTATACGACGTATTCAAATCTCTTCAAGTTACGAAAGCGCTGTAATTCTTTTATCTCCCCGGTAAAGTGAACATCCTTTGTACTAGGGTCACTTAACATAAATTATAATGTATCATTTGGTTTATCTATTTTATTTTATCATTTTTTATGATAGTTACATTTAGTAGAAATAATATAGTACCAAAGCATTACAAAGGAAAATACATGTGGGATGTATGGAATGGAACGTGAGATGTTTGAAAGGGCCTTCCCTTGTCAGAAGACGGAATGAGCGAGAGGAGAAACGAATGCGGATTTGAATGTGATGACGGACGTTTTTCTATTGTTTTACGGGTGGGTGATTGTCATTCGAAGAGTTGGAGTAGAAAGTTGTGCTGGTGCTGCTAAATATTAAATATACTAAGAGTCTGATATAAGCTGTCTTTCCTTTATCCCTACATACATAATTCTACATCTGTGATATACTTTTAAAAGTAATAAAAAAGAATTTTAAACGAGTTCGTTTCAAGTTGTAAATTAAGAGTCAAAAAACGAATCCAATAGAAACAAAAAACTAATTAATTTCCTAAAGTGAAATATTAATTCGAGCTTACAAATACAAAGGCTTCTCGCACTCGTAAAAGTTATATTAATACTGAGATATTATTGTATTGTCAATAAGGTAGAGGCACACAATAGAAAAATACGGCCGCTATACGTAACTTGTGGTAGAGGTCATATCATGTTGCCGCACCATTTCCCAAGCTTTCTGCTTGACCTATAGGTTGACTGGCAGAGAATGCTTCTATTGTACACTTTTATTAATTTGTGCAATTAAGTTTTAAATAAATAAATAAAGACAAAATATAAAAAGTATGTTAATCCGTTTAAAACCAATTTAATTAATCAATTGTTAAAAAAATAACAAAAATATAAACAACCTATTAACTATAGTTAAAAAAAACGGGATAAAATAAATAAAGGTAAAAATGATATAACTTTAAATATTGAGTGTGTCTGCCCGGGAACGTACCTATCTAACGACGATATTTTCTGCCCAAAAGAACTACTAAATCTTAATTCTAAAGGGATCTGAAGCCAGTCTGCCTCATGATATTGTAGAAAAAAACACATCGATTATCTTTTACAGGTGCTTTTTATTCATTTGTTTTTGCAATGCAGGCGTCACTACTATCGGATGCCATCTTCTACTGCGGTTGGCATGCCAGCGCGTGGCAGCCGCCCCCGCAGCGGAATCTCAGGCGCCTGGTGCTGCTTGCGTGTGCGCAGGCGCAGCGACCTATCGTCATGAAAGCCTTTAATATGATCCAGCTTTCTTATGGCACTTTCTTGCAGGTTTGTTTGTTTGTGACAAGCATATCCACTAATATGCCATCAAGCCGATTTCGCAGTCACCTCCTTCGCATCTTTAAAAACGAACCACGTACTAGGTACAACATATTTACACATTCTCGGCGCTCTAGCCCAAAATTGTCCCGAAGTAGTGGTAGGGAAAAAAAATGGGACGTATAAAAGCGCTTAGTTTCAAGGTATAATTTTTTCTCTATGGTTTAAGCATATTTACAGAAATAAATTGGTTTTAATGGTTTTCATACAAAACCTGAACGGTAAAATATATGGGGAATCTGCATTATGCGTTTCAAACGAAATATTTGCGTTCTTATAGATACAGATTTCTGCACATTGTTCAATTCAACACGTGAATATCTAAACGAATACCATAGGTTAAACTTCCATTTATAACACGAGGATTGAAAATAGGAGTTAGGAATTTAAATAAAGAGCCACTTTCAACATTGAGAACAAGGATTTTTGCTTTTAAAAAAGGGTTTAATAAATTGGAGGTCCCTTTTATCCAGCGACACCCAGTTTAGCCAGCTACTTTTCGAAGTGATATAGGTAGGGTTGTCAATGTTGTCAGTATCAGAGCTAATGTAAAGATTTTTTTTTGTTATTATTATTTATTTATTATTGTAATGTGTAATTAATTGGTAAAAAATTGGTAAACACATGGTGTTGAATTATCAAATAAATGAATTAAATTAATTATCATACAGAGCAAACTGTAAATATAATGGTTTCTCGATGTTAATTTAATAAAGAGCACAGGCAGAAGGCAAAACCATACTTGTTAAACAATCCTTTCTCAGAAATATGTTTTTGAATTATGCTTGACTTATCGAAATATTTGTACATCGTCATTTGTTCAGTCATGAGATAGGCCTTCTACAATGACCTTTCAGATTAGTTGGCTGAAAGATTTAACAGTTTTGGTAAATAGCAGTGACAGATCTGAACCTTTCGAAATGTAGAAATACAGCATTAGTGTTTAAAAACGAACTTTCATGTTAATTAACAAAAGGAAATAACATTGGCAGCCCTATTTGCGATTCGAATTTTATGTTGTTGGCGAATTTGTAAAACCACAACGCACTGCGTTGGTTTTATCGTTCATTGAACGTTTTCGGTTTCGGCGTCTAACTTATAGGCTAGACTACTAAATATTTATCTTTTGTTTCAGGTACTGCGCGGAACTTACTCTGTATTCGCTTTATTTTATGCACAAAATAAGTAAATAAAATAAATAATCTAACTTATATGTACGAAATTACATTTATTCATAAATTACACTGTATCGCCATCAAACGAATGCATCACGCGTTATTCTTTTTTTATTTACCATCATAATATCGATGTAAATAAAGAGTATCTAAGTTTATTGAAAGTAAAGATGAAACATTATAGTACATTATGATACAAGTATGCAAAGTTGCACAAATCAATGCACACGAGTTCCATACGACGTTTTTCAACACAATTGAAAAAACAAACTAAAATCTAAAATACCTTCTCCGTTTTTGCTGTTTTTCTCTGGATTTTGGCGGCAACAGGCTATCACTTGCGTTTCGTGCCTCGATAAGTATTTCCGACGGGGTTGAATAACATTTTACTTGTCTTCACTATTTAAAGTAGACATTTTATTGTAGACATGTAATTAACCACACAGCAACAACTTTACCAAATATTTAGGGAATATGACACTAAGTTTTGTTTTTTTCGCGCGCCGCAATTTCGATGCGCGCGTAGGTTCAATAACGGCACAGGAAAAACTGGCTGTTCAGCCGGAGTAGCAGCAATTTAAAAAATAAATTATTATAAGTATAAATTATTGTTTCTAAAAATGATAGTTAAGTTAATTTGTGTTTATTGATATACAATTTGATAAAATGAAATTTTTATTTGTCATTTTAACCCTAAAATAATTTAATATTGGTAAAATATTCAATGTTCTTAGACATAAATTTGTGCTGGATTTAAAAAATAAAAAAGTTTACATTACCGCACTAGTGCGATAATGTTATTATACCACAAGTGCGTAATATGATGAATTATGAAACTAAAAACGGTGTTATAAGAGTCAATTTACGAGCAACTGTGTTGAAAAGGTTATTTAACATACAATTGCAATTTTCATCATCTGATAAACTTCGTATATGATTTGATGCAACGGTTTCTAATAAAGTAAGCAGTTCTATACAGGGTTACATAGCAAAGGGGTGCCAAATTTTCAGGGACCACTCAGAATCAGTAACTAAATCAATCTACGATATAAACGATCTAAAAAACAAACTTATTATTTTATTTTATTTTATTACTATCCGCTGTTCAAAGATGGTACGCGTGGATAATCTTGTCTCATTCATAAAAAATACGCACGCACTATATCTGTGGAATCTAGAACTGCAAAGTTTAATGCAATAATAGTCACAGTGGAGCGTGAAAACAAACCTTAGCCTTTTCGATGTAAGGTACATTTCTTACAGCAGGAGCGTCCGCGCATACCAGAGGTTCAAATTGACAACAAATACCATAAGCAGTGCACCTCTAGATCTTAGTTTTAAAATTTGGCACCTCTTTGCAATGTAACTCTGTATGTACGACTGTTTTATTTAATCTTTAATATATCTTGCAACGAAAACGTATGTGCTTACAGACACGCAAAAAATCCACCATGGCTACTAATAAAAAAGATAGCAGACCCGATAAAAGAGTTATCGTTAAGATTTCTGTATCAAATACATATGGTAAAACATTTCTGAGTTATGCGTTGCGTGTTAGGAATAAGTTTATGAATAAGTGAAATGCCTAAAAGCTTTACTTTTAGACCGGTGCGCGACATACGAATGTTCTTCACTAGCAACAACATATTATGTGGGTGAATCCGTCGGAAAATTATTGACATCTTAATACGTTTGTTTGTTTGAAAAACTTTTAGGGTAAAATGTTTAAGTTTAATTTCTTATTTATTTAATATTTTATTTTTATACCATAGCGAAAAGGCAACTTTTTTCAATCTTTTTATTTACAACAATGAAACAAGTTACTTTGAAGTACCTAGGTAACTAGGTAATATTTTCGGATCTGTTTCAGCGGCTTTTAAATTAATTTTAAATACCGAGGTCACATTTTCCGGACAGCAGATATCATTTAACTTCATGGGCTGATAATCCATGAGCTACCCAGAAACGAAGTTTGGTTTATTCGATTGGGCAACAACCGTGAACTAGGCAGAAACTTTTAAAGAACGCGGCATTCCAATTCAAAGTTTGCAGGGGAAATGAACAAAAAGTGACATTATTCCTATTTCGTTTAGGAGGATTTTAAAGTTTCACCTCGCTGATGTACCTTTATTATAGGTGCGGTGTGGTTTTTTATATACTTTCAGGCTCCTTTCAGGTATTACCCACATTTTGCCATGTCTAAATATATTTTCTGGCGACGAGGAATAAAGGAAAATTCGGAAATAAATAACTTAGCGCGTGACTTAGGGGGTCACATTCTTTAATCTGTCATGCCCGGAATATTTACCTATTCTGATGGGATTCGTAACTGGCAGCAGAAAATATAAAGAATATACAAAAATCTAACAGCTCAACAAATTGTGCTATGGGGATGACTTAAAGCTCAAAAACTATTATTGCTTTTAGTATCATATCAATAATTTCATAATATTCATTTTTACATCTGAAAACTGGTAATGTTTTCAAGCAGACTTCAGTTTATTCGACATTTCAATGGTGAACATCGATTTATGTAACATTTTCTCATCTGTTAAAAGTCTTCAAATAATCTTCCTGTTCCAGTAGATATATTTATGTCAAAAGTCGATAAATGAGCTATTTAATTGGAGCGACCTATTGAAAACAAATCTCTTTGAAGAAACGGCTTTTAGAAAAAAACATTTTCGTTCCACTGGCTGTCTCGATTCGTTGATACATAATGCCTACTCGTTAATATTCTCCCAAAACGTTTCTGTACACACAGAAGATTGAGGATTTTTTTTGCCCAGTATTCAATTCAATATTTGATTGCTGGCGTCGTTAAAAAGAAAAAAATAGTAACTTTCTGTACCCGTTCAATGAGATGAAAACATGGACGTCTAATTAGGTTAGGAGTTCAACGAGATTATGGTACGAATACGCGAAAGCGACTTGTGCTAGTTTAGAGTAGGAGTGTAGTACGTATTGATTGGGGATCAATAGCCAACGTGAAACACCATCGACTTGTAATTACACGATTTTATTCGAGGTTGAGTTTTGTATTGATAATTAAAATATACTTTTAATTCCGCTTCCACGATATAAAGTCAAATGTATTTATAAACAGCTATTGTAAATACTTTGTATGATCCATCGATTTATACCTTGACCTTTAATTCAAGGTTTTTTATTTATATGTGTTACTTATATTTTCTACCATTGTTATCAAATAATACTAACTATTCTTTACTGTGATTACAAGTAGATTGCTCAAAGCCAAAAAGCTAGATAAATGAATACCTAATTGTTTGTAATCACTCTTGAATCTGAGAGCTCAGACACAATTTACACAGACAGAATGTTGATTCTGCATCTCAAACGGACTTTCACCCGTCTTTATTACAGTTCGTAGTAAGGAGGTAAAGTAAAACGTTCTGTCGTCAACTGTTCTAGTCAGTTAGGCAACTGAAAGTAAAAAAGGAGCGGTAAGTAAGCCAAAAGTTCAGGCGGCCATCACGAGCGCAATCGTAAGTGGTTCGCGACGCTTGCGACCAAATAATTTGTTTGCAACACGCCTTTTTTGGAACCAAGAAACTGGAAAGTGGGTAATAAGATCTTATGTTGCTATATTTTTTATTACCAACTACAAAATATAAGTGTCTTTGGTTTGCCAAATCGTCTCCCTTCTTTATAGCTGGTGAATAAAAGTGCTATGAAAAGGCTAAATGTGTACTTAGATAATTGTTATAGAGGACGGACCTTTCGTAATTATTATTTAACTTGCATAACCATCTTAAATTGAGATTATATAATCTCAATTTCTGCTTTTAAGTTATTCTTTGTATTTTATGTCGGGCTGTTTGAGTTAATAATATATAACAATGTTTTAAACCCGATTTATACTAAATATAAGTAGGTTCTGAAGTGGTCCTATTACAAAAAAATACTACGAGTACATACGTTAACTTTAAATTCAAATTATCAAAAAGCTTATTATGAAAAAAGACTTGAACTTAAGTATACAAGCAAATATTTTTTTTTTATAATTACCGTTAATTTGTATTTTCTTTTTGGTAATTATGGATTAGTGTATGTTCTCTTATACACAATAAGATACCAAATTTATTACAGAAACGACCGTTATATTAATTATATGAACATGACGCTTACAGCTGAAACACGTCCACGTTTTCTATTAATATTGATCAGCTGTAGATCACGAGATATATTAGCGCAATTAGCATTCATCTCTATTCACCGTCTCGTTTCGGACGTATCATCCGTATTACCGCATCAACCGTACCATGAAATATTCATACGACGGAAAAGGTACGACTTCGGCCAGTGGATTGTTTCTGCAGGATCAATATGGACGAACTGCTAATGTTTTCATATCTCATCCTAGTATTCATAACGCTCACGTATGCCGCTCACACGCGAAGGGTTTTGTGGATCGCGAATCTTTTTTCTTCTGCCGCGAATAAAAAAACTTTCGACGCCATAAAAGTATATGAGTTCGTCCCAATACTGCGCCGATGACTTCCAATCTCTCGTAGCGTGTCCCGACCCAACCCTGGAGATTACTTTTTCTCCCTCATCCAGTAAATTGAATTAAAATGAGAAGCAAACGGATAAAGAAAAGGGTGTGCGCCGATTTTCGCAAGAGTTTCGCGTTTAACGTCGCCCGTCTACGTGTACGTTGTTTTCCCATTGTCTTTCCTTTTAAAATTACGAAATGGTACTAGGAACTCTTATCTAACGTTAACGACTTTCAAATATCCTTATACTTTGCGTAAGTACGTGCTTGTATTGTTAGGTCACTGTAGTATTCTTATTCCAGATAACAGTCTCGGAATTGTTGTCCATTTAAAACACTGGAACTTAATTTGGGAACTAAATACAATTTAATAAGGCTACAGGAAAACACTGAAGACCAAATTATTTTTACATGTTTTATTCTACTCATACTTATTATTTAAGGATGAAGATTATTTAAAAGATTCCTTAAAAAGAATTAAGTTAGACTAAAGTCGAAGGTTTTGCTAGTAGCTATTGAAGAGTTCCTCTATCCAACACCTTGCTCCATCATCAGATAAGCTCGATGGTGTAAAATTATTGTATTGTACACCGGATTTCGCATGCTTACACAAATGCAAATAAATTCGATATTGAAAAGTAGGTCAAAAATTGACTTCCAAGATATCATTGCCTACTTACTATGAATTAACGCTTTTATGCGATACATAAACATAGACGTATAAAAATTCGGTCAAAGTCGTATCATGGGAGACAAAGCTATGTTAGGTAGACACTCATTACAATGTTCATGCGGGAACCTAAGCAACTTACTTACTCCGCTACCTAAATAAAGCTTGAAGAATTTACTAAACGAGATTAGGCCCTAATCTGGTTTAATAAATGTGATTCAAAAGGCTTAACGAGCAGAATCTGAACCTCTTCGTAACGTTCCACGGAGCTTGCTCAAAGAGGGCGTTTATCGAGTGACCGTCTGAAGGCCTAGGTAATAAACCTGGGTCTGGAGAGGCATGTCTACATGTATGTACTTCTTAGAGGCAATACAGAACTGCGAAGTGCTTGATCGGCTTTCAACCGTTTATTGAGCTCTCGTACAAGCTCATTCATGGGCAAGCACATAATAGAAAGACAGATTAAGTTGATGATTTAGTTTAAAAACCCTAAGGTTTTACAAATGGCACAAAATAAGTAATAGTCCCTAAGGACATCTGACAAGGAAAGACAAGGATTTGTACATCTTTCAGAAATAAATTCACCATAGCAAACGGTGAAAAACATATTTCAATAAATACCTAAACCAAACGTAGATAGACTATATTTTTTTTTCTAAAGTAGAAGGTATTTGTATTAAATCAGTATAAAAAATATATTTCGATTTATATTATTGATAGGATTGTTTTAATTGCAATCTGATCCTAATTATTATTTATCTGAAAACATCCCTATGCACAGTATAACGCATCAGATCATGAAAACAAGACCACGTTAGGTGGTTTGAGCTTGACGGATTAAAGAAGTTGAGAAGCGCTTTTTGTGTGAGGGCGGCTAGAAATTACAGATGATCGAATTTATAAATAATTATTGGTATCCGAATGTACGCGTGCATTGGAAATACCTGCAACCTTAAGACTAGTATGATGATTAACCGTATACAATCCTAATATAATAAAGAATCTGAATGTGTGTGATGTGATATTGCTGTGAGATGGGTTTGGGTTCGTACCGGTAGCGAATACAACGACGTGAAACGCTCGATCGCACATCGCATGTCGCAACTCGCACAGTTTGTTACGACTGGTGCGTATTTATAAAAAATAGTCCTAGCGGCTAGTACTGGTTTGTATGCGTATTGTTTAGAAAAGTCGCTTCGCGTAAAACATTTTTTGATACTTTGAATTTCATGCTAGATCTTTTCAAAACCAGACGCAGGATAACACGCACAGAACAGGGCCCTAACCATGAACTGTTAAAACAATCACAAATCTGTCGAAATCATTATCATTTCTGTAAAATTTTGTATGAAATGACGTACCAAAATTGACAGATTTGACAACTTTGAGATTGTTTTAACAGTTCATGGTTAGGGCCCAGATTATGGTGACTATAATCTTTGTGAATGTAGTCTTTTACTCTTTACCTTTTTAACCACTTACGTAAAAAGAGAGGTGCTTTTAATCTGACCCGTAGTCAGTTTGTGTGTGTAGGTATGTCTGTGATATAGTTTGTTTATTGGAATATTCTTTTAACAACTTTTTATAAATGTAATTGTTTTTTGTAGCGGAAAATACGGAGATGTTTACAAATTGTTATTAAATATTACGAGAAATATAGCCATGTGCCATAGCCATTTGATAAGAATGTATGATTAAGAATGGATAATATTTCACATAAAAATTTGAATTTCAAGGTAATTTTACAATGAAAGTAAATGTATAGTAGTTGATAATAGTACATTATGATACGAGTGTGCAAAGTTGATTATTATACACGAGGCATTATTGTAAGCGCGAGCCGCAGAGGAGCGCGGTAAGGAAGCCGAGTGTCTAATAATTGCATTGCATGCATACGATGCTTTTCAACACAATTGCGAGGAAAAAACCAAACTAAAACCTAAAATACCTTCTCCGTTTTTGCTGTTTTTCTCTGGATTTTGGCGGCAACAGGCTATCACTTACGTTTCGTGCCTCGATAAGTATTTTCGACGGGGTTGAATAACATTTTACTCGTCTTCACTATTAAAAGTAGACATTTTTGATAGTAATTAACCACACAGCAACAACTTTACCAAATATTTAGGGAAAATGCATAAAAGTTTTGTTTTTTTCGCGCGCCGCAATTTCGATGCGCGCGCAGGTTCAATAATGGTACAGGAAAAACTGGCTGTTCAGCCGGAGTAGCAGCGATTTAAAAAATAAAATAAACTATAAATTATTTTTTCTAAAAATGATAGTTAAGTTAATTTGTGTTTATTAATATACAATTTGATAAAATGAAATATTAATTTGTCACCTTAATTCTAAAATAATTTCATATTGGTAAAATATTCAATGTTCTTAGACAAAAACTTTTGCTGGATTTAAAAAAAAATAGTATACATTACCGCACTAGTGCGATAATGTTATTACAGCACAAGTGCGTAATATGATGAATTATGAAACTAAAAACGGTGTTATAAGAGTCAATTTGCGAGCAACTGTGTTGAAAAATCTAATTACTTATTGGTATTTTTATTAAAACAATTTTGACGAAATCTTTTGTCATGTAAAGTACATTGAAAGTAGTACCTGAATATTAGCACGTAAAATTAGGATTGCGTACATTTTATTAGTCATCAGAGTGGTCTGACGATCAGATAATGCGAGGAGGCTTCTTATTAAAGAAATCCCAACAAGTATAATTAAAACACCAGGCATTTGCGCACCAATTGTTTGCTTGAGACTGGAATAAAAATGCTTTTAATTTCGATTTCTGCGCAGTGCACCATTTCGCAGGTGGAATAGTAAATACTCTGCTCAGGCTGACGGTTCACGCGCCATATACTTCGGGCGTAGGTAATTTCCTACGCTCGACTCGAATAACTCTTTCTAACTCATTTAGGAGATCCCTACGTTCTTACGTAACGTGGCGTCTTACCAAATGAAAACGTTGTTTTGATGCGTGAGAGAATTGGGCGCTTGATCCACGGCGGGCCCACGTAATTAAAGTTATAATGATACATGATAACGGTCAACGAATTATTGGTCGCATAGCGAACTCGTCTAGATCTGTGAATAGTTTCTGGTGAAGGATTAATAAAATCTGCGAACTAAGTCTCCAACGCTCTTGGGTACCTATATTCACTGGCGGCATTATCTCGTTGAATGACTAAACTTAGTTGTTCAGCGAAAAATGTGCCAGCCAAAAGGCTTAGAAGGCGGAGACTAGCCGAAATGATAAAGAATTCTTTGTATTTGGGGTTCTCGGTAGTCAGAATATGTAAGATTTATAAAGCTCACGTTTTAACGAACTCGGTAAAAAGCATTATCAAATTAACATCATAAAGGTCAACAGTGAAGTCTTTTAATATTGTTTTTTTGAGTAAAAAGGAACCATGTCACAGCTAGCAGCTGTGCTATTTCTAGTCACCGCCTGCCAGTGTCAGAAAGCTTAAGCTGATATGATTGTTTGGGGCTAATTCTATTGCTTATATACACCAACTTTTTCTATGGCACCAACATTTGAATCCCTTTTTTACTTCTCTATAAAAACTCATGTTGGATGGTTGCAATTTAGTATGGGCAAGGGGTGTTTTTATATTATGACTTTATAGTTGTTGGATTAAAGCAGAATCAATCAATGGTTATGTCACATATGTCGACAAACTGCAGGGTACTGAACAATAGGTAGACCTAGCCTGAAAATATGTACTGTACTCTAAATGTTTATTCAATGTATTAGAATGGAATAGATCTTTTAAAACTAATTTAGATTGAATTTACAACTTTTTGGCATTACTCGCCTTTAAAGATAAAGTGAGGTTTAAAGTTGACTTTTTTATAAGAGGTGCCGTTTATAAGTAGTTAATTACGGTAATGTTTGGCCAAAAAACGTTTCCCAAAGTATCACATCCCAAACTATCTTTTCCAAATTTTCATTTGGCAAAAAAACATTTGTCAAAACAACTTTTCGCTATTAATGGCAAATTATTGTTTAACAAATAATTGCTTGGCAATGTTTCATTTTACCAAATATTATTTAGTCAAATGTTTGGTTTGGCATAACATACTCTTCCCAAAATATTGCATAAGCTTATAGAAAAAAATATACTATAATATATACTATAATAAAACAATTTACATAAGTCGAAACCGAAAAAAAAAACAATTCAAAAAAGTCTTTATTGGTAAGTTAAGTGTTTCGAAAATATACTATTGGAAGCAAAAATTTAAATCGAGCGCTCGCCGGCCGTACCGGCAAGCGCAGCGTAGGACGCCCACCCATAAGGTGGACAGACGACCTGGTAAAGGTTGCAGGACGACGCTGGATGCAGGCCGCTTCCAATCGGCCGATCTGGAAGTCACTGGGGGAGGCCTATGTTCAGCAGTGGACGTCCTGTGGCTGAGATGATGATGATGATGCTCGCCGGCCGCTGCAGCGGCACGCTCACTACGCTCGCTGCGCTCGCCCCGTTCGCTCGGCTTCGCGCTTTGTATGTTCACTGTTCTAACCTAACCTAACCTAGACTATGTAGGAAAGATTTCTGTATGTAAAATAGGTTTTGGTAAATTAAGTTAGTAATAATAATTATCAATGCATTTAGTTAACAAACCCAACTTTTCCGGCAGCAGTTCGTTTCTGTGTATATATGGAGCGAGTAAAGTGACAATTAGACCAATCATTTTTTTGCAATATAATACTTATTTGCCAAAATAAAACATTTGCTATGTTAACATTTGTCTTAATGAAAAATTGATGCCAAATGATAATTTGACCAAATGAATAAAGTGCGAAATGTACATTTGCTAAAGATTCATTTGGGAAATGAAACATAGGCGATATGTTTTTTGGGAAGTGAAATTTTGCGAAAAATAATTTGCCAAAGGAAGGGATACCAGTTAATCACATAATATTTTATTTAGAAATTAAAAATAGAAATGCATGGTTTTTAACGCTAATGTAAGTCATACGTTTTAAGCGCGGCTGTAAGTTTTAAGTGTTTTTTTTCTATTTAATATAAATCAGAGTTGTCGGAATTTGAGTTCATTAAAAATGTAAGTACTGAAACGTGATTTGTCACTTAATATTTAAAAGAAAAAGCTGTTCCATTTTTTAAAATCCCCAAAAGCCTGCATGTGCACAACGGAATTAAATTGCTCTTAGCAACAGCAAAACCACCGCATGAGCGTTCGGCGGCGTTGCAGCAGAAAGAACAAGCAATTTGTTCTGTAGGTAGGTCGGAATAGGGATGTCAGACCAAAATACTACACCCTAGAAACAAGCAAAAATTTGAGCTCGAAAATAAAATTCCTAGACATAAAGTATTTGACTTTGAAAAGGTTTCATTGCCTCACAGTTAAGAAGTCGTTTGTTAAATATTATACAAAGATACTTTTAATTTTTTCATTAAGGAAACAAACAGCTGTCAATATTACATTTAGCTTACAAATAATGTTTTGTACTAGAGCATTACAAGATTAAAATTATGCGTTTTCATATCTATGTCGTGTGCCATTATTAGCAGCATGAATGTTTGAAATGACGACGTTTAGCTTTCACAGGGTTTGAAAAAAATATTCAGTTGGTTTTCTCCCAAAATTTTGGGAAAGACCCTGAAACTTGTAACCCCTGCGTCTACAAAAGTGGAGATTCCGCAAAAACAACCCAACCGCCTGTTTAACATCTCATTTGGCGGATAGGTGGAACACTGTTGCCACTGCAGTGTTTTCTCTTTACGACCTAGAAATTTAAGTAGTACAAATTCGTTTAAAGCGCTGAACGAGGATAACGAAGTTTTGTGAAGGCAATAGAAACTTGCTTACAAATGCATGCATACTACGTCAAAAAGGTTTGTGTTTTCTTTCATAGTGAATTGCGAATTTATTAATAGAGTGACTGTGAATTCCTGTTTATTTATGAATTTACCTGATTTTGAGAAACAACAAGTTTAATAAAAATCTATATTTTTTTCATTATAAATTCTAGTTTAACAAGTTCTTATTGACCTCTACATGCAGATTAATATAAAATTGTTCAATGCACTTCATTTCATAAGTTTCCTGTGATCAGATAGGTAGGTACTTTATACACCTAGCGCTAGAACCACAGATCGCTAGGTACCTATCTGGTGGTTCCAATATAAAGGGCTTATAAATATATTTATATCCAGCTCTTATGTTAGTTATTTTATACGGACACTATTGCATAATTCCGCTTCACAGAGAACCCCGATACACAACACCTTATCTTGATAAGGCTGCTGCATATCCCCTTGCCGTGGATTCTATGCAATAACGCCGTCAATATATCATTGTATAAGGAACTAAACGGGCAATGTAATCAAACTTGCGTGAAGTTTCTCGCAGGCAGAAATATGGCCTACTGTTCACATAAACGCGTGTGCTAGCATGTAAACTTCTTGAGACGATCCGCTGGGAGGTATTAGAGTTCTAGGGTTTTGTTACATTATCATAACTTTTATCTCGTCAACTTGTTTACTGTAAAAACTACTGGTGGAAACTTTTAATGCTCTAGTACTAAACTTTATTCATAAGCTAAATGTAATATTGAAAGCGGTTTGTTTCCTTAATAAAGAAAATAAAAAAATAACTTATGTTATAAGTGCGGAACTTTATAATCACTTGTTGCGTTACTTTTTGACTTGCTACATACAGAGTGTAGCAGACAGGGTTACACAACCCTGTCTGCTACACTCTGTATGTAACCCTTATATACGAAATAAACCCAGGCGTTTATTTCGTATATAAGAGATATAAAAAATCTTTTAGATCGAAAGTAATGAGATGAAAATCTATTTTTAATTTAAACCAGAAATAACTATTGTTTCATTATGAAACGCTCCCATAAATGAAAGTACATACGTTACCTACTTAAAATTCTTTTCTCTAAGTTAATACGTTTTATTTAACTTATCACAAAAATATCATATGGTGTTCTAAAGCATGTAGCATATCTATAAATCTAAAGCATGTATACATGTCACCTATACAGGGTTATTTGAAAATAATCAACAACCTCGCACGGCTAGATCGGAAATATCATATACGCAACAACATTTGTTCTACGACTTAAGATAATTTGACACATTTTACTTTTATATAAAAATAAATATCAATTTAATTTTACGTCTGAATGTTCTTATCTCTGTGCGCTTCACACCGGGAGGGGCGGGAGAGGGCCGGCGCGAGCGTAGCGCGCGTCGCCTAACATAGTCTTGCGAATGTCACGACAGTATAATAAAAGCTTTAAAAACATTTTTAAATAATGTATTGAGTTGTGATAAAACTTGTAGAACTAATATTGATTGTTTATGATGTTAGCTATCTAGTCGTGCAAGGTTGATTTTTTTTTTTAAATAACCCTGTATAAATATATGTATAAAATTTTCATTTACCCATTGTTCTTTTGGTACTTTTAACTAAACTAACTTATTTTTATTAAACTTTTATTTCACCAATATAAAAATCTTACAATTTTTCTTATCTGATAAGAACACACTACACTTCTTATCCTATCATTTAAGTTAGCCTCTCGCCTGAAGCACAGGTTCTACCTAGTTCAGTCAAAGATAGGTTAAGCAATGTAAAGTTTTTAAGGTATAGTAATTTAAATGTATCTGCATTTCTTGTACCTTAAAAACGATTTATTATGTTATTACCTTACCTTAATATTAATAACACATAGTCAGTGCAAGACAGCATCAGCCATAGAAACAAATAGCTCCAACACTCCAATCATCCATCCTCAAAACTCAACTGAGCTCACATTGATGATGACTAAAGAGCGCACATACATACTATGTTCGTTTATGTATTCATTGTGATCTAAGCATTAATCAAACGCCAATTTGAATATTAATGAGTCAGTTTGTCTTTCTTCTATTGGGCGTCAAACGAAAATGCGTAGCTATTTTATAAATTCGACCACGTAAATTCACGAGCGACCACCTCTCTACTTTAGTAAAGCTACGGCCAAACCAACGCGGGGGCGTAGGCGTGGGCGTGGGCGTGCGCGGTGGCGTGGGCGTGGGAGTGCAGGCCAGTTCACACCAAACACGCGGACACTAGGCATTCAGGAGGCCTAGCACGAAAATGTATCTTTCGCTCGGATGTATAAACCTAACAAGAAAGAGATTAGTCATGAATGAAGTCAAAGAAGATTATGAATAATAATATGTTAGTCATAATAACGGTATCTAATGATGTTGTAGAAATTATGATTTAACTATTGTTTATCAAATTATTTGCCGATATACTACGAATATAAAAGCTCAACCCTTTTACTAAATAAACAAATAATTTTTGTAGAGTTTTTAATTAATTTATTTACTGAGTTTCGCATTAATTAATTCCAACGCGGTTACCCGAGTGAAGCTATTTGAAGATGCAGGAAAGAAAAAAGCTAGTTGGCTTCACTCATTGCTTTTCGGAAAAAAAATAGTAGGGGAGGGCGGGGTTGGTTCTAACAGGGGTAAGAATTAACAAGCTAATAACCACCAAAGTTAAAGTGTTACGGTTGTGGCACTCAGTTTAGAGGGTCTGTATACGTCGTCAAACAAGTCGCGACTCACCAGTTCCCAGCCGGCCGTCGCTTGAAAGAGCTGTGTGCGGCGACCCCAAATTGACAGGTAAACGAACTTTTTGTGTTGTGCAATAATTTGTCTCAAGACTTAGTTATTCACGTAATCAAATTAAGTTGTGTCCTAAATTGAACTTTGTTTATTGATGATGGTACTGTGTTATCTATTTGAAGTAATTCCTCTTAAATCATTTAAAAAAAATAATGATGTAAAAAAGTGTCTTTGGGGCTAAAAGTAACAAATTAAGTGGGGTAAATATTAACTTGTTAATACTTACCCCCGTCATGGTCCAGGTATTAACAAATATTTAACGAAGTGTTTATTAAGTTTTTTTTACAGAATGAGGAACTACAAAAGAAAGAGTGCAAGAGGATCTACCTCACAAGAGGTGTATGATAATGTAATAGCAGCGAAAGAAGTTAACTAATTGGATGATTAATCATCCTGGAAAAACCATGACAATCTACGATCTCCCTGGAATTGTTAAAGAAGCGTTTCCTTTGGCATTTAGTCAGAATAACATAATACATTCTTTCAAGAAGGCTGATATTTGGCCATGTAATGAAGACGTTTTTCAAGACTGCAATTTTGCGCCGTCATTTGTTACCGATCGCCCCAATCCATATAGCGATTTAGAAACAGCGAGACCTCAATCAGCTCAACTTCAAACACTTTCGATGGGAAATCAAGAATCAAATATTGGTGACGCTGTAGAACGTTAAGAAGAGGTTTCGTTAAATATAGATTCTTTATTAATCCCTGAAATTATAAAAGACATGCCCAATATTGATATAAGTATATCGGAGGTTATAGAACAGATGTCACAAGAAACATCAAATAAACCAGGACCATCCAACGAACCAGGGCCGTCAAACGAACCGAGGCCATCAAACCCAATGCTTAAAGGCAACTTTAACTTAGAATCGGTGAGACCGCTTCCTAAAGCTGCACCACGAATTCAGTCAAAACAAAGGCGTTTAGGGAAGTCGTCTACACTTACTGATACTCCTGAAAAACTGGCTTTAGAGTAACAAACCAAATTAAAAGAAACGATAAAGGGAAAGGAAAAGAAATGGGGAAGAAAACTGGAAGAGCGCAAGAAGTAGAAAAAGTAAAGAAGAAGATAATACAAGAAGATAGTGAAAAAGAGGACGACTGCTTCTGTTTAGTTTGTGCTGAGCCTTATAAAGAAGATTTATCTGGTCTTGACTGGATCCAATGTGTTTCATGTAAAAAATGGGCTCATATTACCTGCGTTAGAGGTGACACTAATAGTCCACATGCCTTAATTGTTTCTCGGATGATAATTACGATGAATATTCATCATAATTATCCCCAGAAAATATTTGCTGATTTTTTTTTTCTTTTAAATTGTATACAACTGTTGAATTTGCCTGTTTAAAGTACAAATTAGACTAAACTTGAACTAAGTTCCTATTAATTAAGGTACCTTTATCGTAGTCTTTATATTACATTACATTAAAAGTGTTTAATTAATATTTAGATACTCAGACACTAAAACATGTGATAATTATTATAAGTGGTAACTAAAAACCTCATAGATGTATAAAAAAGTACAACTTTATATCAATACTTACCTTAAAAAAAAAGATTTGTTTAAACCTCAATTTATTAAAAGATTTTTATTAAAAGTGGAATTTTATTATTATTTTTTGCTTCAGAAAGTAAATAGTTAATAATTACCCCTCATGTTAATACTTACTCCCGTCCTGTTAATTCCTGCCCCCGATACGGGGTATGTATTAACAAATGACTTTTTTGTTTTTGATAACTGTAATTCTGTAAAAACATATTTAATCAAATCTTTTTGTTTCCAAAATAAGAACTGAATAACTAGTCTATACTATCATTGAATAACGAATGTAAAAAGGTAATCGAATTTGGAAATATAAAGCAAAATATAAAAATTGTTAGTACCAGCCCCGCTCTCCCCTAGCTTTAAACGTAAATATTTATATTATCGTAGTAGCACACCATCTGTCTGTTGAGCCTGCCACGTCAAATGTCATGTCCGCGCGTGCAAAAGCTGAATGTCGAGCTGCACGCATGATGCGCGCTCCTGTCCGCGCCGGTGTGAACTCGTCGATACAAATGCTATGGCACGATCTGAACGCCCACGCCCACGCCACCACGCACGCCACCGCGCACGCGTCTGTTTGGCCGGGTCTTAAGGCTAATTAGTGTTCCGAAACAATCGAGCAAAGTTTGTTAATAAAACTGACCTCAACTATTAATTGCTCCATTTCAAGTGTTACTAACGGCTGGCTTGATGATTTCGTATAAAAGATCCACTTTAGCGCTAATTATGAACTTGTACGGGAATGAAGAGCAAAAGTTGTGAATGAAATATTGTTTACACCAATATACTGTTTGCTTTGAGAAGTTAACAGCCGCCGTAACTTCCGTAAGTGATGTTTGTGAACCAATGAACACATCAAATTTATCTTACAAAACTTGACGTATTATCGTAAATAAACAACTATCAATATAACTCAATCACAATTTTCTCTCTTTATCTTAACTAAAGGTATCACTTATGGCGATAAGGGAACTTATTTTAATTATTTAATGGTAAATACTTGCTGTGACAGACAATGTCTCCAGCTTGTGAGTTAAACTGGACTAGTCTGTTCAGTTCACTTTCTTGATCATATGATTACACTATGAAAAAGAACATTAAAAACATATGTAGTACAAACATCCTTTAGCTTTTTAAAAACTTTTTTAATACCTTGTAACACTTTAATTAGTTGCTATCATAATAATTTGTAAGCCTACTATTTATTTGTAATTATTATGTAAGCGTTTGATAGGAGTTTCATCGTACTTACGACGATACGTACATATTTTGGACTAGAAAATTAACAATCGGATGAAATAAATATGCCATGTTAACCTATAGATTTGTAGTCCAAAATAGTGTTTTATAACCACATTATTTGACGTGACAGTCCGAATGATAGCAGAAAAGCCGATATCTCTGCTAGATATTCTAAATAGAGATAATTTATTAAGCTGAGTTCGGTATATTGCTCACAAATCAGTGAATCTGTATTGTTTCACTACTAATGTTGTTTCTAATAGCAATTAAATTCGTAAGTTATTTACATTAAAGGGGTTTATCTAGACGTTGGATATTCTGAGAGATCATAATAAATTAATTATTCTATTACAGTTGTATAGTTTTTGTCGAACAGACTAGCGATGGGGTAGGTCGCTTTAAACGTAGGAGTTCCAAATTAGATTCCCGGTGTGGGGCATTTATCGGATTGATCAAAGGACAATGGAAGTGCCATGTAAACCTTTACTTTTTTAAATTTGGTGGGTATAGCTTACCTATATAACGTAGGCCTAAGTAGTTACCTGGGCCTAGGTTACTAAGACAAGATTTTTGAAAATTAATTCACTTGGAAAGTCAAGATGTCATATTTGTTTTAAATACTCGCTTTTGCCTTCGACTTCATCTGCGTAGACTTTAGAATTAAGCTAAATAGGAATGAGTAAACAAAAAACGGTATAAACATTATTCTATGTATTAAAATAGCTTAATATATTTATTTAGTGTGTCAATTTTCAGCTTTTTTCAATCAGATATTAAAACACGATTGAGTACTTAACAAACTTACAAACTTTCACATTTATATCAGTAAGATAATACAGCACCTTCAAGATTAGTACCACCCTTACATGTTAATTATAACCTAAAGTGGAGCAGATTAAAGGGCATGCGTCATAATACTACGGATATAACTTAAATACTACAATATCCTCGTAAGTCCAATATTACACGAATATACAATATTACCAAAAACTCAATCGCAAAAGAGTCGCTGAGGACATGCTAGAACGAGTCAATTCCGACCCAACATTCATGAAACGCATTGTTAATGGTGGCGAGACGTGGGTTTACGAGTTTGACATGCAAACTAGTCAACAAGCTTCGGAGTGGCGCCTTCCAACTGAACCGAAACCTAAGAAACCGCGCCAGACTTAATCGAAAGTCAAAGTCATGTTGACTGTTTTCTTTGACTGTCGCGGTGTTGTGCACTCAGAATTCTTGCCCGAAGATCAAACGAATAAAAAAAGAGTATTATTTAAGAGTTATGCGGCGTTTAAGAGAGCAAATTAGACGAAAAAGTCCAGATTTGTGGAATGAAAATTCTTGGATTTTGTACCACGATAATGCGCCTTCCCACAAGGCCATCATTTTAAACGAATTTTTGACCAAAAACTCAACAAATACCATCGAGCAGCCACCTTATTCACCAGATATGGCTCCAGCCGACTTCTTTCTTTTTCCTAAACTCAAATTACCACGTGGCACCCGGTTTCATTCGGTAGAAGACATAAAGGAGAATTCGCGGCGAGAACTGAACTCGATTCCGGAAAAAGCGTTTAAAAAATGTTTTGACGGTTGAATTATTCGTTGGCGTAAGTATATCGCTTCTGAAGGAGCATACTTTGAAGGTGATAAAATAAATTTGGATGAATAACTAACATTTTGTGTATTATAAATCTTTTCCCGGTACTTTCTTGACAGAGTAGTAAATGACCAGCTGATCACGTGGTTTTAAGGAGTGTCCCATTCTTTTGTACACCCTGTATGTATATACAGACAATTTTCATGCTGAAAATCGCTATTAAGCCTGAAATAATTACGCAGAGCGAGTGCTAGGAGAACAATCCGGTACGTAATTTGTTTTCGTAACTGGAAAGCGCACGGTTACTGAGTGCATGTGTTGCAGTAGGATAATCCCTTGTATAAAATTAGGCTATTCGCCGCCGCCCGAAATAGTCGGCCGCGCTCAGCCGATTCGTCAATAGCCGGATTTCAACATCGTCCAATACGAAATTGCGACCGCGCGTTGTCAATGCTGACAATTTTATTACGGGGTTGTCGGTCGCAAAATGCACTGTTGTATTAAAACCTCGGCACTATTTTTTAGCGGATGCTGGTAGTTTTATATTCAATAACTCAGCCGCTTATACTTTGTATAACACCTATACAAAACACGGTAACGTCATTATAATACTACAATAATGCTACAACGTGTTGTGTTGTCTCACAAGGATTCATAGAATATTTTATTTTAAAAATAACACTACGGTGTCCAAGTCCAATTAAAACTTGACTTAATGGAGACATTACAATTACTTTGTTGTACTAGGTATTCATTCGGTTATTTTCGACTTGACTCTTTTTAGGTTAAGTATTTAGTAGCAACAATAGATTGTCTGATATTTATTGCGCTTTATACACATACAATAGTCAGTTTACATTGCAGCTTAGTAAAAGGACTTTGTAGTTTGTGTTTTGCTTGTTTATTGTCCGCAGTTTATGAGAGTCGAATTATTCTGTCACCAGCTCAGAGAATTATCTGGCGAACTCGCCACATTAGTGTTTAGGGGTAATGAAACACGTTTTCTCTTTGATATTGTTTCAGTTTTATAAGTTGAAATACTCATTCTGTATTAAGACATTCTAAAAAGAAAGCAATTTCTTTAAGGCACAAATAGGAAGACATCGCAAGAGTGTAGCGCTTTATTCTTTGTCACACTTTATTTAAGACCCGGTTTATAATGTGTTTCAAAATATCTGCCGCGGCTGTTTTATATGAATGTATTACTTATATAGATTACGATAGTAAAGTAATTTGATGCCCCGGAAGTCATACATTTTTTTTTTTTTAAATGTATTTATTTTCTATAAAATATTAAGCTTCATTTTGTTTAACACCATCCACACCTGTAGTAACGCGCGGAACGTAGTAAGAGTAGGTATAGCAGTTGGGCCATAACCATGAACTCTTAAAACAATCTCAAAGTTGTCAAATCTGTCAATTTTGGTACGTCATTTCATACAAAATTTGACAGAAATGATAATGTTTGACAGATTTGTGATTGTTTTAACAGTTCATGGTTAGGGCCCTGATATATTTGAAACACCTCAATTAACAACAAAACTATAGTTTGACGTTAAAAAACACAGAGTTCATGGTCCAGGCCCTTTGACGGCGGTATTTTAAAACACTCTATAAGAGATTACAGATAATGGTAAAATGTATATTTTTATATTTAATTGCCAGCAAATTACTTGCATACAAAAATACTATGGGACTGCTTGCTGTGTATGCTATCAGTTATGTTATTTTAGTTGTAGCTGATATTTTAGTCAGAGTCTCTTTAAATCCCTGTAAATAATATTTTTATTATGGGGTCAAAATAGTAATAGTGAAAAACGACTATGATGATGAAGGTAACGCTCTACTATCTCCATGGTAATGTATATTTTTATTTCACCCTATCATACTTAAAGTTGTTTGTATTGATGTACACATTTCCCTTCTTCGAAATAGCTATTGACTTCAAGCAACACTCTGTATTACCAGTAATAGTCGTTAAAATTAATTGAGCCAAGATGACGTTTCCAATAAAAAGTAGCATGACGAAAAGCATTTACCGAACCTACTTTGCGTTCTATTATTCGAGTATAGTATTATGCAAATAAGTATTTTGAAAGCTTTTAGTGATTTTTTATGGAGGTCGTGTTCTAAAGGGTTTATTTCAACACCATGTTATTAGCCAATTCATTCCATTTGGTTAAACTTCATTTTATAGTCTCACTAAAATTTGCGCGGCCGCTTAAATGTGGGCTTGCGTTACCAAGTTAGGGATAGTTTGGAACTAGCTAAATTTGCGTTTAGTATACTTACACGAAATAATACGTTTGAATTTGTAAAGCGGAGTAAGCAGAGTAGTTTTGAGTATGGGAAAGGGCCACGATTAAACGTATTGTTTAGTCGCCGCCATGGAAATACTGCGGGCGAACGTAAATTCCGCCCTGTCTATTGTCTATCTACTGTTTTATTTCTAGTTATTTCACGGTGTACTGATTTAACTGGATGAGTTTGCGCTAGGTTTGTTCACCTCCAGCTATTTCGTTCTCAGACCAAACTGAGATATTTTACATTGAACAGTTCATTTTTTCTATTTTAACTCTCGGGCAGTAAAAGGTGTACTTGCACGAATCTGGTAATACATTATTTTACTCTTACATCTATATGTTTGAAGTTAATAGAGACCGCTGACTTGTGTAATACTTGAAGCTAAATCTTGTTTTTACTTGATATTTGCGATCAATATTTGCGATATAAACAAACTATTGATCTTTACGACATGAAGAACAGGCTTACAAAGGTAAGAAAAAATATAATTTGTGAAATTTATAGTTTGATGAAATAAACCTATTACACTCTTCATCTAGTTGACAATATTTGACAGAAAGTAAAGATTAGTTTAACCGCGCCGCCTACTATATTACGTAATTTATGGTTTAGCTCTACATGTTTAATACTTGTGTACCTTTTTCGTTATAAGAATAAGTGTGTTAGATTTTAATTGATAAAGCTAAGACGCTGTAGGTAATTTACACATTAGCTCAATACCGGAGGTGCGGACTACGGACCAAGCAAATATTTTGCCCGAGATTTAGGTGTTTCAGCTTTATAACATTGTTTATTGCACTAATACTCGTGCCTACAATGCAGCGGCTAAACTCACTGTTGATTTGGATAGAGGTGAGCATTTGACGTTGTTAAATGGGTGCAAATAAGTTTTTGTTAGGTACCTTTCTATAAATGGTAAGGTAGCAAAATATATTTCAGTATTAATATGTCGTGATAATATCTGGATATTGGTTTCAGGAAGACATTAAATTACGAATACTTGATTGGAATTATTTAGAAGCAGTGTTAAGTACCTTCTAATAGTTGATAGAGACGGACTTAAGTTTAAGTCTATATTGAAACAAGTAAAAAACAAATATGGGATGATCAAAATGTAAGTTTTTTTTAAATAAAATTAAATTTTACACACTGCGTGTAGGCGCCGTTACTTATCTAATAACTGGTTTAAGTTTTGGTCATTTTTAATATTCTTTGAACTATTGTCTTATTAAGAGCAATGGAAAGAAATCGGAACCTCTCTAATGGGCGCGGCCGATAGATCGAGAAAGGCGGGCGGGGCTCAGCGATCGCGGAACTTTTAACGACCATCCAAATTACTACATTTACTATCCTATTACGACGCGTTTCACTCGCTCCATTTATTAAATTATGAGATTAGGCCACTAGTCCAGTTAAAAAGCGATTTACGGTTTTCCAAACACAAAGACGCTAAAATACACCTAAGCATAACTAAATTTGTATACCCTTAAAACAGAGTGGTTCTTTAACTTTAACCATTTGCTTGTTCGCGGCTGTATTCAAACTCGCGTATGTTTTATGCTGCATTTTAAATAGCATACAAAACCATACATTATGTCAACATACTATTAATTATTCTTCGTCTCAGATAAATATTTTCCAGCTTTAAGTTAACTTAAAAATCGAATATCTAGCAGTAACATGACTGACTGAAGGTAACGAAAGTAACAGACAACAGCCTCTACGGTTCACCTACAGAATTGAAATTTGAAGAAGATTATTCTTTCTGCACTAGATAACATTGTCATGGTTTCAGGAAAAAAATTAACTTCCTTGTATTGCAATCCTGTTACTGACTGCGTTCTGATCTTATTCAAAATATGCATTTCGATCAAGTGGCTACACCGCAAGCTGTCATAATGTAGCGTTAATTTATGAGTGTTGGCAGTTGGCACGCGCCCAGTGCGGGGCAAAAGTGGTACTATCTCGCAATCAGTGCTAATCTGGTGGTCGGAACCTCGGAACAACACGTTGATACAAGCGGGGTCAGCGCTCGCGTGGCGTGCCGAGGAAGTGTTAACAGCGGGGCGGGCCTGACCTATCTCGCATCTGCACCAATTGCGCTTGTCAGCCGGGCTCGCCTCCGCGCTTCCTTACACGTTGCACCCCCAATGCACCCATATAAAACCCGGATTGCCAACCTTTTCCACGTTTGCGCGCTCCAAAGTCGCTTGTTATTTCTTTGTCCGCTTTTATTTTATTTTTCTTAAGGATCCGCTCGTCGTAATTGTAACAGTGATATATTGTTGATATTGTGTTCTTTTCGAATGGACTTTAGATGTACTCTTTTTGCTATAAATGTGTATCTGTCACACATTGCCATTGCAAGTTCATTTTAGTATATAATGTAAACTATTATTTAAGCATTTAGAATTCGAATTGTCGATATCTTATAGGTACTTACTTTCTAAGTTATTAAGATCTGAATAAACGTTTTGGTATTTTCGTTATTAAATTTATTTTGAACCTAACTTTTAGTTTCTTGTACCTAGGCATTAACGTAGACGGTTTACCTACTTATTAACAAGCAATTCTGATGTATATCAAGACTTCATAATAGTCATATTAACATTATTCTAACGCTTTTTAAACGTCCTTTAAAAAGTTTTTAGGAGCGTGTTCTTCATAGGGGTCGTTCCATAATTTTATCGTGGTGCTTGAAACTTAGCGTCCGTAAGTGCTCCTACAACACTGCGTCTAACTGAAGGATCCGGTGGGGGCTGGCTTGATAAATTAGCTACCTATTTTGTAAGTAAAAATATCTTCATTCATAGACTAGCCCTGAGTGCTTTCAGGTTGCAACTGCCTAAGAAAGTGTTTGATACTTTGCGATTTAATGTTATAAACTAGAGGACTGAAAAAGCTTGTTTTTCGTTTCTTTGGCTAATCTCCGAATCAACAATAGAGCTTTTAATACGGTTTTTTTTACTACAGATAACGAGGAAGGTATGTATTTATCCGAGAGCCGGAAGCGCTTGTTTCTTTCTTCTTTTTAACCGACTTCAAAAAAGGAGGAGGTTCTCAATTCGACTTAATGCTTTTTTTGTATGTTTGTTACGCGACTACGTCGTCAAGTATCGTCAATTATAGACCGATTAATTTTATTTTTCGTTTGAAGAGTAGTCCCAACGTGGTCCCAATTTCACCAAGTTACATTCTGATGATGGGATCCCTGGGAAATCGAGGCCTAAATTTTTATAGGCACCCATAATATTTTGCATATATTTTCTGACTCAATGCTGATTTTTGTGTCTGGTAATCATTATGTCATGTTGCTGACCTGATGATAAATGCCACAAAACTCCTTATCGGATAGGAGTTAGAAGATAATACTGCAATTTGTAGACAGAACGTATTTCGCAGTGTGTTTAGCAGACGTGGAACTTGTGAGGTACCAGACCGGCAATTTTTATTTACTGGGGGCGTACCCACACACCCAGTAACGAAATAAATTTAAAAGTACCTTTCTTAAATTGTTTTGTTAGTGAACGCAAAAACTTATCCTATGGTTACGACACCCAAAAAGCCACTGTTCTGGTTGGAGTGTAGGTAAGGAAGCGCTGGGCCATAACCATGAACTCTTTAAACAATCTCAAAGTTGTCAAATCTGTCAATTTTGGTACGTCATTTCTACAAAATTTCACAGAAATGATAATGTTTGACAGATTTGAGATTGTTTTAAGAGTTCGTGGTTACCGCCCAGGACTTAAAAAAAATTCGTCGAACAATTTACCCTATATAACACCTTATTTTTAACCGACTTCAAAAAAAGGAGGAGGTTCTCAATTCGTCTGAATGTTGTTTTTTTTTGTATGTTTGTAACGCGATTACGCCGTCAATTATAGACTGATTTCAAAATTTATTTTTTAGTTTGAAAGGGTATACTCCCGAGGTGGTCCCATTTACACCAAATCAGATTCTTATGATGGGATCCCTGGGAAATCGAGGGCAACCCTCAATTTTTATAGGCACCCATAATGTTTTGCATATATTTTCTGACTCAATGCTGATTTTTGAGTCTGGTAATCATCATGTCATGTTGCTGACCTGATGATGGAAGCCACAGAACTCCTTAACGGATAGGAGTTAGAAGATAATACTGCTTTTTGTCGACAGAACGTATTTCGCAGTGTGTTGAGCAGACGTGGAGCTTATGAGGTACCAGACTGCCAATTTTTATTTACTGGGGGCGTACCCGCAAACCCGCGGTTTTTAGTTTTTTATTAAACTTTTTTTATTATACCATTGGGTTGGGGGTCCATAGAAGTCCAACATTTGTTTAGGTCACTTTGCTGTATAGACATTGTTGGCGGAGTTAGGAGGGGAAAACTAGAGGACTTAACACTTAAAATAGTGAAATGAAATAAGTTAAAAAAACAAAAAAAAACTTCAAATTGAAACTAAAAAGCGCAAAATAATATTGACTAAAACATACCTAATAAGTTCTTATTGGAGTCGGTGCTAGCCATTCAGAGTTAATATGTGTTCATTCGCACAGACTCCAAAAGAGAACTGATTAGGTATGTTTTAGTCATACTATTTTTCGTTTATTTGTTTCATTTTGAAGTCGTTTTTTTTTTGTTTTTTTTTTGTAATGCTTTCGAAATTTTATCTTTTAAAGAATATGCCATGAAATCGATGTACGTTACTTCTTTTTTTAACCGACTTAAAAAAATAGGTTCTCAGTTTGACCCGTATGTTTGTATGTATGTATGTATCGATGTATGTTTGTTTGTCCGCGATTTTATTAAATAAGATGAAATAATATTGTTCAAATAGTAGGTATAAGGTTGGTGATATCTGAAATTGTACTGGCTTTTTGCATTTGTCGACTTGTTTCTTTTTAAGTGTGCTGTGTCTCTACTCTAGTCTTTGTGTCTAGATGCTTTAATATATTGTATGTTTTTTATCTCTTTGTGAGGCACTGGGTTACTTTTATGTAAGTCTTGATTTGCAGAATAAACTGGCTTAGGTACTTTATATGATTAACCGTATTTTTTCTTTAAAGAGTTTGACCTACACTTACTACGTAACCTCGGAAGCACTTCAAGCAAGACGTTACAAGTGGCTGAGAGTTATGAATATTTCTCTATATTTATAAATAAAAGGTTAAAATAGTAATTTAAACCCTTAAACGCAAATCAGCAAAAGGGTTCATGTGAGAGTTAAAATGTACTCCTTTTTTTCATTATTCTTTTTGTTTTAGTTAGTGAATTGACACTTTAACAGTCTTCAACATCATTTCAGTCACAGGACGTCCACTACTATGAATGGGCTTATTTTGGGCTTATTGGACGGAAACTATTCTCAAAATTCGACAAAAAACAAGTGACGCACTGGATATTTCAGTACCTAATGTTATTCTAGTAAACCTCGTAAGATAATCTCCTTTGAGCCTTGAGTTCGCTGCAGTATGTAAATGTAGCTGAATCAGCGAGAGGCTGATGGATGACGTCCTACTTATGTTGCTAGAATGGCAATGAAAAGAAAAAATAATGTATTTTTTTAAATGAATCACTAGTACATGAATGCATTGTCACAATTTAAAAAAAACATCTTTCCGCGAAATATACATTAGAAAAAATACAAGGTTGCATTTTTTAAAATAAATATAAAATATATTTTTTATTTTAGTATTGTCCGCGGCAACATCGCAACGTACCCAGTGAACCTCTAAACCCCTTAAACTAGCAAAACCAAGGCTTGAAACCGGTTCAAAATTAACCGTTATTATAACGGTTAAACCGGTTTTATCGTAAAGTTCCGTTCCGGTGCGGAACCAAATAGGAGCGATACTTTGAACCTGAATAAACCGGTTTATTCCTAGCCGCTTGCGACAATCGCGACGATCGCGTTTTTTTAACGGAAATTCTTTCAAAGAGGTTATACATACCAGATTTTTCAGAAATATTACGTTTTGTTGTCATTCTAGTGTTGAATAGTATAATTGAAATTCACAAAAATATGACGAACATTTACCACTGTACGTATTTGATACGATGAATAGGCAAAAAACGTTTTATTGAAAAAAAACAAACGCAAGACGCGCTCACCGCTCGCAGATCTTCACGAAACTCAGGTCGTTGTCCTGCCTGAGCGAAATGTTGAACCGGTTAATGAAAAATACCCATATTTTTCCAAACCGGTTTAAAAACCGGTTCAAAGGAACAGAACCTTTTTCAAAAAGTTCCACCTGTAATTTGATTAAACCGGTTCAAAAAATTAACCGGTTTCCAAGCCTTGAGCAAAACCAAACATTTTTTGCTATGCGGTCTCATGAAACCGCTCGGCGTCGAATAAGTAAAACTTTCAAAGCTTAGAGGTTTGTTAAAGTAATAGTATTCTACAGTTACAGTTTCACAACAGCATTCATCCAAAAAGTATACCTACGCTTTTGAATAACCATGTGCTGTTAACACTACTTACACTAACAAAAAACTAGTAGGTACAATATTTTTTCTCTACCCGATTTAAAATTCACCCAGTATGATTAGCATTCTCTTGGTTCCATTTAATTACAAAGCTGGCACCTACTTGGCAACCCTAGCTAGCGGCCCAGCGGGCAGTCGCGTGCCCGCTTTATCTTCGCGGCTTTTCAAGAACAATCGTTTTGTCGCTATCTTTCGTAGCGCAATGATAAACAGTAATGTAGCTGACGGTTAGATGTTGCCGTTACACTTTCCTTGTTATAGAGGTACTATCAAATTTGCATATTCAAGGGTTTAACTCCGTGATAATGTTAAGGCTTTTATTATACTTATTCTTTTTTCAGTACAACGTTTTGTGGAAACATATATCTGCAAATGTGTACTTAAAAATTTGTAGATTTATTTAGTTATCATTTTACATTATGTCGTTCCATATTACTCTGATATGGCATTGTAGAGACAAACGGCTTAAATATACTCGTAGTAATTTGAGTCAAGCCTAGCTTTATCATTAGCAGTGTTTTGCTTAATTCTTGTCGGCTTCAAGGCTGTTATTATTTTTCTGTACTGCATGATTATCATGTGTGATAAGCATGTTTATTTAAAGCGGCAACAACCACATGCTCACCGATCTCTCAACCTCCAGGTCCCCTTCATCAACCCGTACAGGTTCCTGCGCACGGCACAAACATGCAGGGGAGATTTATAGATATTTTTTAAGAGATTATTTCAAACAGCTTGCCCGTCTCACAAGCTAGATATCAATCAATCAATAGTCAATGTCGTTTATTAAATGACCCGATTGGCGTAGTAATTCACCTTGAATGGAGAGGTTCCCGGGTTTTGACAATACACACACACATTGACATAGTCTCGAAATCAAGAATTAACATCCTTGCGTTTCTTCTAAATAATAATTGCCTGGAGCGTATTCATTTATTATTTCTAATATTGATCTAAGCCAAACGTAATTAGTAATGTCATATAACAATTCTTTTATACTTAGGCAGCAAAATACAATTTCGATTAAATCATATATTTTAATTGGAATCCTCGTTTATGGGAGAGGCGCGCACGTAAAGGCCGCGCGGAATGATAAGGCCGATAGGTACTTATCCCGAGATGAATAATGTCCGACACGCACCGAATATTAATCACCACCGAATAATTGACCTTTGTAATAATAGAATGCCATGCCTTATTAAATCCGTGTCCTTTCTACAGTATTGTAAGATTTTTGTTTGGTTTAAATGTAAGCTATGTGGTCTGCGTGACCATTGCGATTGTGTCTGCAAAAGAAAAAGTTGGTATGCTGGGCCAATTTTTCAGCGCAAAGTCGTTTTAATTCACCTAGATTTAAGATTTAGTATAACACAATCTATAATTTGGTTTATTTTCACACAGTACACTTTTACCCTGTGGATTTTAATTTGTAAACTACCAAATATATCTATATCTTTTATATTTCTTTATCTAATTTGTTGAATTGTAAGGTATGATTTTTGAGGATTGTTATTCGTAAAATCAACCGTCATTCGCATTCCAACCATTATTAAACAGAATATTTAAGCCCTCAGCTATCATGCTAAGAAATATTTAAATTTAAAGACACTTGGAGTAACCCGTGCGAACGACCCCAATCTAATATTCAAAAATATTCATCAACCGGCTAATTGAATAGCACAGGGCGATTACATAACGAAAGGTAATGAACTACAACCCGTAAGAAGTGTAAGGTAAATATTAATCTGAACATTCGCGGCACACGGTTTAATGAACCGGCCGCCAGAGGGCACCGCAAACATTTTTAATCCCCTGCGCATCTCATAAATTCAACCCGGGATGAAGTCGCTTTTGTTTTTCTTCGAGGAAGAAATATTTTTTTCGCTAGATTTACAACCGTTAGTTGTCGGCCGGCGGACAGATCAGGTTCTTTTGTTGTACTGTTTCATTGTTATTGGGATCTTAAGGTCACTAAGGTTTTCCTAGCTACTGTTGGCGCTGTCATCACCTGACTTTATTAAATACCTGCATGAAGACAATTGGAAGTAACGATCCAATATGTCATGAAAGTCCAAAGCGTTTATAGTGAAGTTGAAAGAGAATCAAAAATGGAAAGTAATAACTGTAAAATCATTTATGTTTCAAACAAAATAATCATTGGAAAACGACGACCTCCGTGCCGAGAGGCAACCACGCAGGACTTGGCATCGCCATACCGACCGGATATCCGGTCGGGTCAATGTAGAAAACGAACTTTTCTTAATTGTTTTGGGTCTGGGTGTTGTCGTACCGTCATTATTTCTGGTTACTTTAGTACAAATGCTTTGCTAATAACCTTAAGATCAGATAAAATTTATTTTATTTATTACCCGACTGCCAAACGAGGTTTATGTTTTTCGAGCGTATGAATGTATGCCTATTTCTTTGGCACGCCCTACAGCCTAAACCGTTTAACGGATATAAAAGTATAATATATCAATAGATTCGTTCAATTGTGGGAGTGACAAGGGGTATGTTATTTCCCGAAATTCCCGCAGAAACAGAACTCACGCGGGAAAAGCGGATCTGCAACACTGATTAACTGATTTTGAAACTTTCTTTTATTAAGTAAGGGTCACATATTTTCAGTACCATTATTTTCCAAAATTCCTACAGTAACAGGCAAAAAAATACACTGAAAAAATAGGAAGAAAAACCATTTAATGGATTAAAACATATGATATGTGATTAGATTCGTCTCAGTTGTGGGAGAAGGCAATAAATAACATAGGCTATGTTATTACCCGGAATTCCTGTTGGTACATGAATTAAACGGGAAAAACCGATTTCAGATACTATACTTACTTGAGTTAAAACCTTTTTTGTTCAATGAAGAGTTACAAATAAGGCTTTATAGTTCATTGAAAAGTAGGAGTAGAACACTAACTAAAAAAGTCAAAAATAAAATTAATTTATAAAAAAATCAAAAAACCCGACTGCGTAAAAAGTGAACATAAAAGATGAAAACAAGATTTAAAGAATCAATTTGGAGTTGGAGGAATCAAATCCAATAACAGCATAATGATGATTGACTTGGTATGCACTGCGTGAGTACCTAATTAGGTATTTTAAATCCTTGTAGAAAAAGTCGAATCAAGTAACATGGATTTGATGCCTCAGACTGCAAATTGATTCTTTAAATCTTGTTTTTTATCTTTTAAGTTCACTTTTTACGCAGTTGGTTTTTTTTATTAATACATTTTTATTTATATTTATTATTTAAGTTACTTACTATATTTTTTATCCAACACACAGATATTGAAAAATACAATTCTAATTAACGAACCTGAAACTAAAAGCTGAATTGCCTTTCCAAATTACGGCTACAAAATATTGAAATCATATTTTATCTAGGAAGACGCGTGGCCAGGTGTATCTAATTTTACAACTAGTTTTAGGCGTCTAACTAAACAATTTACGATTGACGGGAAATGTTTGCGTAATGAAATATGGGCGGAATTAATTCTCAGGTACCTCTCTCACCCAGCTGAAAGTTTATCAATAATTTTGATTTATAGAAGCCCCACCGCTCATATCTACTCGAAAGTTTTGCTGTTTAAACAAATTTTACCTAGAGGTTATTAGTAGTTTTAGCTTACTCGAGAAATGCCAGCCGCGTTTAGCGAATTATGCCAAAACTGAACCTATGAGTGGAGTTAATTACTTTTGGTTTTACATGTGGAATAGGTTTTGTTTTTTAAAATTGAGTTAACAGGCTCATCAATCATCATCACTTGGATTATTTTTGGCACAGAATATGCTTTTTAAAATAGGCACAGTACCCTGAATTTCTCATGCAACTTCGTCGTGGTATCTCGTCTAACCATCTGAAAGACAGATATATACTTCATCTGTCGGTGCTTGCATCAGGTAGAATTTCATTAAATGACCTTTTTGATTATGCCTTTGCACTTAAGTGAGCTAACTAGCCTGGCGGAGTGGCTTTGTCAGTGACCTTCATTCTTCAACGAATCTCATTTCCGATTCGATCTGAGAAACGACAAGTATCCAAAGCTTGCCAAATAATAAGTTAATAATTACCGTTCTACTTACACGTGGAATATAAAAACACTAGTATAATGTTGGCATATGTGGGTCGCAGTTACATAGGCAATGAGTAGTAAATCATTTCTACATAGGGAAAATAATAAGTATCTAAATACGCACATTCAATATTAACTTATCCTTTTTTCCATTTTCCTGTTGCGTAACGTACAAAAGAAACGAAAGTGTGAAGGAGTGTGTAGCTGCGTATTTGATAGGCAATAAAACTATAAAACCCAAATGTGTGTTTCTTTACTGATAAGGTATTCTATGTTGAAATCCATTAGCCTTATCAGGAGGTCTTAAAGATACAAAATAATTTTTAGGTATGTGTCTAACAGGTTCAGGGAAAGTGGACCATATACGGTCATCTAAATGGGAACAAGTGAGTTAGCCTGACTGACCGAGTTAGCCTGTCAGTCAATAGATTAGCTAGAGCCAATGTATTTTATTGGCAAAACTAGCTGTGCCTACAACTTCATTTGCGTGGACTACAGGATGTTTGGTATCAAACATAATGCGAAACGTTTGAATAAAGAACATTATTAAGTAAAATATCCCACAGGAACATTTAACCGGGGTAAAAAATATTCTTATGTTAATTTAGATCATATTCTATATGTGTGCGAAATTTGATCTAAATCTGTTGAGCCGTTTATGTGTGATTGCGTGACAACCATCCAAACATACTCACAAACTTTTGCATTATAATAGTAGTGGGAAGTGGGATACTTGTAGGTAGTCATTATAATTGAGCGTTTAGACTTCTCCAGCCTCTACATCTGCCGAGGGCAAATTACAAAGCCGGCTGTACAATTCGACGAACTGCTGAACAAGCTTCCTCTAGAAAATCAAAGCCTGAGTGATGTGTGTGTGTGAGACATAGAGTCGGATTCTGATTCTTAAGACAGTCTTTCCTCGTTAATTATATTTCACCAAGTCTCACCAGTAAAAACTATCCTACCACTAGAATGAGTTATTGTTGTTAAGTTATTAGTGGTACTCAGAGTTAGGTCGCTGTTAATAAAACCTTATAAAATTGGATAATAATATGAGGGATGAAGCACTTACTTGCTCGCCCTTTAGGCTCATGCAGCTACCTGCCTACACTAAGGAGGACTTGCATAGAGCAACAGCACGCAGTAAAAATACCCTAAAATACCCTGGTTAAAATATATTCTGGTTTAAATAGATATTGGTTAAAATGCCCTGACCAGAGCGACCACGTATTTTGACCAATTTGACTCCATCAACTTTTATGTAGAGTTTTCACTTAGATGATCAACGTTTTTTAAAAAGTCACTTTGCTGCCTTGCCATTAATACCAATAACATTTATTTCACATCATATTCTGATGTATTATCAGAATAAAGTACACCTAAAGTGATCGTGGAAGTGACAGATTGTCCTGCAAATCATGTCAACATGCGCCAATTCCATATTCGCGTCAAGATTTATAAGCTCAATTAATCATGCCTCGTAGTTTTCCACGTCGTTGTAGCTCCTCCCCGCACAAACAAGCAACAAAATTTCCGTGTATCGACAAAGTGGCCGGCCAGAATTCCCATTTTCACGATAACGATCTGTCCCACCTTGTGGCCATTAGGGGTCAGGCGATGGTCAGATAGGAGGCAATTTATGCACTGCACACTCAAGAGCTTCGCTGTATTTACTTACTTTTTATGAGCCGAGATTGTTATCCGTTCCGTGCGAAATGCTTCGTTTTCAGTCTTGACCTGCGATTTCTGAGTGGCCGGTACAATTGGTTGTATTTATGACGCAATGCCGTGTGGTGCGTCAACACGGTTCTTAGATTAAAATGAATCCATCCAATCCATATTACGTGTATATTAATTTATTTGAGAAATGTTGTATTGTAAGATTTTGTACCTGTATTATTGTACGTACAGTACCTATCATATAATTAAGTTAAAAGAAGAGACCCACACATTGTAAAAACTACTTGTAGTTATCAATAAAGATATTTTGATTTTTTTTTATTTTTTTTTTGAAGTTAAAATTATTATCTACGAGCATATAGCTAATAGCTGACGTTTGAAAATAATATTTTAACATTTCTGAAACTAACAATAATGAAGTTATCTTTTTATAGACGTATTAAATACGTGTACGTGTGACTGTTATTGACATATCACTTCCAGAGTAATATAGCCTGATAATAAATAGAGGCATACGTGACGTGCCTGCCGATGGGGGAACTCAGACGAAGTCTATCATTTTACCTAAACATTTCATAAACCCAGGTAATAAACGACGGCGATGGATAATAAAATACTCGTAACGTGATCTACGTTATCTATGAAGCTTCTTTATAAGTTCTTTGAGTAACGATTAAAATTATGATGAAAGCAATATATAGATACCCGCAATATCAATAAGCTCATATAGGTTTGAAAACAATAAAATATTTATTGGGGAGAGCGCCGCCCAGTGCCTCGTTTTATGTTCCTCTAAAACAAATTATATACCTACATGGTGTCCCATGAAGGGCGTACCAAGGGTGTACTAGCAGGCGCCAGGTGTTAGAGGTCATTGATACCTATTGATTTGACCCCCATATAATATGTTTAGAGAAAATTAACAGTAATACGACTGCTAATAAGCATGGAAGTTTTGAAAATACGTACTAAAAATTAATTCAATGATTAGGCTACTGATAAATTATGTATTAATATGAAATATTTGTCCCAAAACTATTACAGACTAACGTTTAGGTGACATTTTACTTAGGATGTAGTTATATAATTGCATTACTTTCGCACAAATAGGTGAATCTGGCACTATCTGATTAGCACTTGCTTTTTTATCAATTCACAATCAGGACCAAATCCATTTTAAATTAAATACCTTAAGAATTATTAAATTTCACTCAACACACTTGAGAGTCAAATCGATATGTAGTAGTGTCCTCTGACACTAGGTGGCCATTGGAACACTCTTCTTGTGACACCTTTTGGATAGGGTTAATCATGGCGGGGCCTATGGGGTATTTTATTATTTTACAATGAGAAGGTTGGGGCGATCTGTTGGGCAGGCAGAGAGAGATATACGGACCCATTATTGCTGTTTTTGACGGTGACGCTGCTAATAAAACCTGAATATTTCACGTATCACCGCGCGGAACATTACTATAAACAATTGGCGATTCAGCAGCTGCACCGATGATTAAATATTTTTTTGCATTCATCGGACTTTTTGTTAAAGCAATTTGGCCTTTTAATTTCCACGCCCTTTATGTGGTAGACAGATAGCCGGCGCACCGATTAAATGAAATCCGGACGCTATTTTCCTGGATAAAATAGAGAAAATTCTTCTTTTTTGCAATAATATTGTCTTATTACATTACGCGGTTAACAAACTGAATTTATTTATTAACTAGAGTTTCGAACTAATAGCTATTTTAGCGTAAATAAATACAACCAAACCCAAATGATAGCCCACAAAATACCTAAGTAATACATTTTTGACGATTTAAGAACTTCGTAATATCTGACATCATTCTATGTAATCAAACGTTTGATACTCAAGCTGTTTCGTACCGAAATAGATTATTTATTATGTATCCTACATATACACAACACAAGTAGGAAGAGATTTGTATTTATTCTTAATTCAAATTATCTATGGAAACTAGAAACAATGATCTGAAGCTGCCTGCGCTTGCGAGTGCATTTCACTCGTGTGACGTTTGTCATACACATTGTATAATGGAGTCGTAAAAAAACCGTGCGCAACAACGGTGATAAAAATTCGGCAGCCAAAGCAGCGTCTGCCAGTGTATCTAATTAGTGTCATCTAATGAAGATTAAGGCTGTGTCCCTATTAGGCAAACTGTTAGCGGCCGACTGAGTGAGCCGCAACAAACCCAGATCGAACAACCATATCGCCGCCGCCGACTGTAACCAGTTTTGCTGGGAGTCGGCCGCTCACTGAGATAGTCTGCGCGCGTAACGCTGCAATCTGCGTACATTGAGTGCAAAACTAGCAAACTGTGGACATTTCATTTCAAATATATGGAAGGGCGTGCTAAATCGATAGGCTGCAAACTCAGTTGGCCGCTAACAGTTTGCCTACTGGGGTCAAAGCCTAAGGGATTAAGCAGCGGCCCTATCGGATATTTGTATTGTGAAACAACGTCAGGTGGAAGCTTACGGAATTTACATTACGCCGGGCCCGGCAAAGCATGCGGCAAAGGTAATTTCTAGTTTTTCTTCTGCCTAACTCGGTGACAAGTTAAATTGCTAGGTTTTTAAAAGATAGATAAGGGCAATTTTCATCGCGCCTACGTCCACCACTGGCAGAGAGGTATACACCTAATACGTGCAATATTTTGGTCTAATTACAGACTTTAAAGATGTCAAGATGTTCTAACTGGCTGCAACACTCAGTTGTAATATGGTTTGGACAGTATTGTGATTTGTCGGACTTGTTACCCCGCAGACCGAGCGTTATCGAGTAAAATGGCGGGGGCTAATAGGATTGCTTGTGTTTCCCGCAGCACGCACAGTTTCAAAGCATCATAGTAAATCGTGCGGTTTTTTCGCTTACACAATCCAACGTAACCTCGCGAAAAAATTGTGAAAAATATCATTTTGCACCATGAATGGAAAATAAATTACGCTCTATGGCTTTTTGATTGCAACCTATTTACAAAACAAAAACTTGATGGAGTTTACTTTAGTAACATGGAAATCCGGTGACCAACAATGAGAAAATATGGGCTACTCTGTCGTGAGTTTGAAACAGTGCTTCTTAGTGTTTTTCAAGTGATTTTTCGAAAGCCTTCTTTACAACCTAATTTAAATTTATTTAAGTGTCTAGCTTACACTTAATGTCATTAGTTATTTAGGGTGGAATATATGTTAAGTAATAAATAAACATTTTTAACTAATCTATATTTTAAGCATAATCAAGTAAAAAGGTTAGTGGCTGCTGGGCGGGCGTTTTTCTAAACCTCCTATTTAAATTATAAGCTAAGTAAATGTTATGTTAGTTTGTATGAATTATCTATAGTAGGTACTTTCGGATTTATCTAAAAACTGCGTTTTAATTTGTTGTCGTTTCATCGTGTTCATATACACTCATCCGATAAAAGTTTAATACTTACGGTCTCTCTTGTCAAAGATATTCCTAACATTCCTTGTTAAAATGGGAAGAGAGATCCGAGTAGTAGGTACCTAGCATTGTACAAAACACTACGCTACAGATCATCTGAGTGTTTTGTGTCTGACGCCGCAATCCCCCGTCGAGTCCATTTAAACAAATGTTTCTTTTGTTCCGCTTTCTGCACAATAACTACGACGGCACCTGTTGAATGGCAAACTATACAGAATAGTAGGTATGGCAGTGACGTTTCCGTAAATATTAAAGAAATTGGATATTAATCGATAATTTAAATTAAAAACAAAAACAAAGAATGCTTCTAGAATTTTATATGACACGCATTATAAATAACAACTAATAGACTGAGTAAGAATTAGACAAAAGTGATTTTATTTATTTAGGAATAATTGTTCGTTTGATTAATTTCATAGCCTAGAATAAGAATAATACCTGTTACAAGCCGCACTTGTTTAGTTTATGTACAAGGCCCCTTATCATAGTGACCTACGTGCGCTTCATATTGCTCAGATAGATAAGCGCACAAATATATTAATTAGTTAGGTCTAGTTAAATGCCCGTGTTTCACTTAAGTACGGGTTCAGGAACTTAATTCGATATTTTTACCACATATATGTCGGGTTGACTCGGGGTCTCGGGACATCCCTAAAGGAGACGAATCAGTCCCGAGTAATGGTCGCTCGCACACGATTACTCGCCTAATGCAGTCGTCCGAATAATAGTCGAAAGCTCTCAGCGGTCCTGTATCATTTTAACATAATGTGCCCAAAGGGCAGGGGCCGGTCGACTCGGGACCCGCGGTTACGCGTGATAACATCCCGAATGAACCAATTACATTAAGATTTAGGGAATTGCTTATATAATTGATACATTTCTTGCAATTGACGAACAACTGCCGTCGCTGAATATGGCGCATGCTGATAGGGTCTGATCACCAATTTTAGGTTCTTAAATATTGACGTGGCTTCAGTTGTCCACGGTTTCACTAAAAAAGTATTTATTGGAAGTTCAGAGATTAAAGTACCTCTAGTTAAGTACTTAACTCACCTCTATATTATATTTGAAAAATTATTACTGTGTGACATTTATCAGTGATTTTGTAAATGTTATTTAAAATACATGTATTTTGATATAGGTTTTACTCAGTAAAAAAATATAAAAACACACACCAGCATTAATTAAAACAGTTGAACCGGTTTCTGCCTAAAATACGATGTGTACGATACGACTTTCGTGAAAGCTGCATGTCTATATTTATTGCTCAGAAAATTGCAGCCGACTAGAAATTTACGACAAAACAACGTTATGAAAGTTTATGATGCTTTCGCAAAACTGCATTAGTTTTATACTGCAACGGTCATACGTAGATTGTCATTTACTGCGTCATTTTGGGTATACTTTGCATATACTTGTTCTAAGTAATATCACAAAATAGAAAAAATACAGAAGGTCCACTCCCGCCGTTTTCGAAAACAACTGCATAAATTGGGCTGACTGCCTAGGGTTGCAATTCTGATTTTTGAAATAAATAAGTGTGCTTTATTACACCAATACAACGATAAGTTTATTCATTCATCTTATCATACGTCCAGGCCTAAATGGGAAGACAGAGCAATATTAAAATTACTCTCCCCAACTTGGCTTCTTCAATGACTGTCGTTTAACAGCGGTGGCAGCTGCGCGCTGTTAGAAATTATACGTACTAACTACATTATATTATATTATCTGTTATGACATATACTGACATTTCTAGGTGACGTGTTTATCCTAGCAACGACAATGTAAAAATAAGCAATGAATAATTGAATAGGTATGTTTATTATCTTTTATTCCACGCTTACCTAAAACACTGGTGTTATACCTTACGTAGTATTTAAATCCTCATTGGTTATACCAGTGACGATTTAAGGAAAATTTAAAAGCTCATTCCTGCTGAATGTGTAATGGAATGAATGATTGATCGCTATCAAAACTTATCTATACCTTTACTACTTACTTACTTTACTTTACTAACAAGAGAAAACCTAGACCTAGTTTTATATACCTTTTAATATTATTAATTTGATAACGTGTAATCACAATTTTGTGTTGTATTCAAACATCCAAACACACTGCAGCAGTAATAAAAACGCTTATATCAATTTTTCGCAATAACAATGATCAATGCGTAGTAAACTGTCGTGAGTGACAGTCCGCTGTAGTACTGCCCCGGATCGTCCGAGATTTCTAGTAAACGCAATTGTCAATTTGTGCGTTACGATTTTGACGCTTAGTTCCGAGTGGCCTATCTGTCTAGCGCGCCGCCGCTATACGTAATTTGTAGTAATATCATGTGTCGTTTGTTTGTCAAGTAGTATCATCAAACATTTTGATCGAAGTTCATCTAGAATCACAAATACAACCCACAAAAGAGACGGCAAAACAAATTTGTCATTTCTAGAACACTTCTCGCGATAAATCCTGGCAAAAAACAAAGGTTGCTCAAAAATGTGTAACAGTAAACTAGAATAGGTACTATTGCAACGTACTCTACCCGACTATAAAACAAATTCGAGGAATCGACAAGCTTTGATATGTTAAACACGATGGACAAAGATATAAATAAACGTTAAGAGAGTAGTAAAACTGTAACGGATATAGGCGAGGCTCACGCAAACGTAAAACATGGATTCCAACGACCGTTCCAAGGTAATAGCCAGAGCTGGCTACTTCGTTAAACTGTTAATCGCCCACCAAATTAGGTTACAAATGTCCTTTGTAATTGCAAGAGTTAGTGAAAAGGTTACTTTTGGTGTATATTAAATCGGTTCCTTAGCGCTAACGATATGCTAAGTTCATGCACCATTCGATTTTTGGCACGCCATTGACCAAATGCAACTGAAAAATCAGATCCACTTACAATTTGATCAAATTAACGTAATTAACTACCTATTTGATTGCTAGGGGCAAGTTATTACAAATAATTTCTCGGTTTTAGATTTAACTACATATTTTTTATCCACAAATTAACAAATAAATTTTAGGTAGCATGCATGCAATATGTTGTGATCGTGTAGGTAGCAATTTAGCAAATCATGGCCATCTATGCTTGCTTTGGCTTACTAGTTGCCACGCTCCATGTCACACGGGTGCCTGTGATATATTAACATATTATGTTACAGCTGACAAGGGCTGATATCTCTCTGCGCCTTGTCCTTTTAAATTAGTAAAGGCAGGCTAGGTAACTTTTGTGGTTAATATTAATATAGTTACTGCTATACAACTGGTTACTGGCAAAAGATGCAGTAATCCTTGTTGGGTAGAATACTTTTAATATAAATAAATTATGATTTCAAAAACTATGCTTAAAAATGAAATATAACACGAAAGTGACTTTTGGGACGTAACATTCCTGTAAACAACTTTTGTATACTGAAACTTACGTGGAAACAAAATTATTGGAAACGTCACGAACGAACGTATTGAGCTTAATCTTAGACACTGTTATATGGAACGAAAGGTTTGGAAATAATGTTATGTAGGAAATGAAAACTGTTAAAGTTGATAACGGTAAAGTAACGAATTAACACATACACAACAAGAAAGTTTAAAATGTTATTGTTCGAGCCGTCGCCCGAGCAACGATCAGATCAGCAGGGACCAATGAGGTTCGATGTAAGTTTTCTCAACAGTTATAAAGTTACTAATGACAATAAAGTGGGTAAAAGCGGACAAATAATATATTTTACTACTTTATACTAGTACTTGAAATGCAAGATTTTTTTTATTTATTGTCTTAATTAATTGATAAGGATTGAATAGAAGCCAAATATTTGATAGGATCTATATTTTTTTACGACCCTCACCTCGCCTCCATAACGCAAGGCTTTGTCTTGATGGATGGCTTATGTTATATTATTAGGTTTTTGACCATCTTTTTAAGTACATTCAGCAAAATGTGCCAGATCTTCGGGCTCAAATGTTAGCTTCGTAACTCTCAATGAACACCAAAAGACATTTACGTGGTGATTTTAATAACCGCAAGAAAAAGCAAGCAAAAACACACCTTGACAAGAAGATCCATGGTGGAAGAATTCCTTTACTCAGCTTTGGGATGAACGCAAGTTACAGTAAAGTATATATTTTTTATAAAAAAGTGAATAACTGTAAGTTTTTGACGTTAATGCAAATTTTTGATCTATTTGTGCTTTTATATTGATGTACTTATTTTGAGTATACCACTGAAGTTTCTACCTTCTTATATTATTAAAAAATCTTTTCATGTTAGTTACTTACGCCTTAACGATTTTACAAAACATTTATCTTAATTAATTGTACACACAAAAACATTCACAAAACAAACCAATAACCTTAATAGTGTCGTATCGAAATATTATTCATAACCGTTACCCTAGGGAGGTCCAAAATTATACTGGCTGTCAATATCAATTACTGTCAACACCGAAGGTCCGAAATCGGGCGATGATTTGTAGATTGCTAAATTATATCATACGATTCAATTCCGTTTCAATTGTTTGAAGCTTAATAAATGTTAAAAATCGGTAGTCATTTAAAAAAAATAACTATTATTTTTAAAAAATAGCAATAATAACACAATTCCTTTTCAATACAGATTATTAGCAATCAAAGTACATTTCTGGAAATAATTAAATTATTTGTTTTTTAACATAAAGTAGGTATTTTGTTTGCTTGGGTTGAATTGAATACCAAAATATTGAAGAAATTAAAGTTATAAACATTAAAAATTACAGAAATCAAATCCACTTTGAAGTTCAGACCGTCGTGAATGCCTTTTGTAATTTATGCAACCGTCAGTAAAACGGTTCAGAGCCAACGATTCGTAGTGCAAATCTATTTACCTCGTCGATTTAACGAACAAAAACCCGCGTTCTGCATATTATTTTCGGTTCTATTTTCAGTCCATGTGTTACGATCGTGGATCACGAACGAGATTTGTGGTAGTGATGTTCACATTCAATAAATGTTTTAGAGCAAACTCTACCTAATAAGATTAAAACATGTGTATTGAGTTCTGCCCCCTAACCATGAACTCTAAAAACAATCTCAAAGTTGTCAAATCTGTCAATTTTGGTACGTCATTGCCTACAAAATTTGACGGAAATGAGAATGTTTGACAGATTTGTGATTGTTTTAACTGTTCATGGTTAGGGCCCAGTGCTAATGTAGACAATCCAGCTACATAATTATGTAGTTTGGATTAGATTATATAATAAGTAGCATACCAGAAATTAGTACCTACCTAGCTATATCATACTACTAATATTCGGTATCTAGGTACCTGCTTAATTATCATCGACTGTGTATATTTAATAATACTTGCATTAGCTCATGTGACCAAGAATAATATATTATTTTTCGATAAGTCGACTGCTGAAGATATTTGAACCAAACAATTGACAATGTGACATCCATAACTTCATGAACGTAATGTCAACATGGGAGCACGTAACGATAAATTTTATGGAATATGTCTTTTGCAGAATGCCGCCTTTAACGACTTTCCTGTACCAGGAAATCATTATTTCGTAATTTGATATCATGAAAAAATCGCCAAAAAATTCATACTACGTATCTTTCTTTTTATCTTTGTAACCATTGACATACTTTGTTTGTAATCTGACTGCTTTTCACGAGTATCTGTTAATTTTTTAAAGCATGTGTAGAACGTCTCATGTAAAAATTTATCCAAAATTGACGACGATCATGTTATACAAAATGTATGTATCTACCTATATGTAATGCTTTATTATAGCTGTTTTGTATTTCAATTTTCGATATACATTCATTGATCCTAAATTCCTGAACCAAGGCAGACTAAAGATGGTAACAAAGCCTGAAAATCTATAGGTATCTACGTAAAGAAAGAATAAAACTTTTACGGTGCATAAAAGGAGACATGCCGAAAATCTGTGGCCATAAAAGATGGCGCCGGCTCCGTACCACGTGAGTTGCTCCTATCTGAAGCCGCAATCGGTCGAATGATCGGCTTTCTTGAAACCATTGATCCTTATTCACTAACTTACTAAGAGAGGTATTATTGTCCAAGCATCAAACAATATTTCCTTGAGTGGTAGCGTTAACATCGTCATTGGTCCAATTGATCAGATTTAAAAAAAAAAACTATCTTCTTCTGTTCAAAATGAATGCGGGTTTGTTTTCGGAAAAACAATAAATGTTTAGAGAAATGCACATCCAGACTTAATCCGATTAGGAAAATATCATTTTATAAAATTAACCCGAGTTGAGAATTAAACGCCTAAAGGCACCAATTGGGTCTTAAAAAGAAAACACGAGTGTCATCCCGCTGTACAAAAACCACATCAATTATACAGAAACGAATAATAAACGAGTAATGACCTCAGTAACAAACTACCAACGTTAAAAAAAACCCTTTGTGAATTTAATCGAATTGGAAACATAATTTAGTAACCTCAAGCTACCCTACATACGTAGGCAATTGATAATTATCGCTCAAAAGTGGCACATGATAATAAACTTTTATAGCTTTCGAATCTAATTGATTAGTGATTGTTCTTCGTTATACCTACATTTGAGTAGATACTATTGGATTCCCCGATTGAAAATCTGAGTTAAATGCCCATTCCTTGAATACCAGTTGATGGCATAAATTTAATATCGTGACCAAGAGCCGTCCGGTGGAACTTTTGTAACAAATTTAATTTATCTCTGCCTCCTCAGGGCATTTCATAGCGCCGATTGTTATCGGAATGATTTAAACTTCGATTTTAATGGGATTAGGTTTTTATTGGTGTTTGTCAATAATCATTAGCCGTTAACCTGTCAGGCCAAGGTCAAGAGACACAATAAAAAATCTATTATGACGTGGCCACCGGTGGGGAATTGAAGCTTGACAGGTTAATGAACAAATTGAACGATATTACATTTTTGGGAGTCATTTGCTTAATGTGTTGTTCGAGAGAGAAGAATTATAGCAGGGGCACAGCAGGGAGGCACGTTTTCACTAATGACTACGCGGTGCTTTCAACGTTTTTAAGACGGATGCAAATAAATGAAATTATGACCTTAATATTATTTCTCGAATACGGTGTGTACTAGTTTAAATAAGATGAGACATTTAATAAAAATAGTAAGTAGACGTTTACTTTAAAAAAGAAAAAGGAGAGGCCATTTTTTTGATAATTATGCTAAAACGGCGTACTGTCAAGAGCCCACAAAACCTCAATTGTTATTCATTGATATTAAACTGTATGTTGTGATTAATTTTAAGTCAGTCCATGAAAGGATAATGGGCATTAAAGCACGAGACCAATAAAAATAAAAATCAATAATATAGATCAAGTAGGCGTTTCTTAATATAGCAATATTTTCATACTATGGTACATTTTTATTCTCTGTTCGTTTAAAAGTATAGGTACGTTAAAATTAAAACTTTTTAATATGTAAATTAAATGTTATTTTACAAATTTGTTTTATTTTAGTAACTAACACATTAAGGTATCAGTATCAGCAACAAGTACCAGTCGTTCTTTGGTATTGTTCGAAGGATTACGTTGCGTTTTATTATTCCATTTGATTAATGTATTAATTATTGTTATTGGACGGGTTATATTTATGCACGCATTGTCTTTTAACATTTTTTGGTTAGCTACTGAAACGCTGTCGACTACAATTCTGATTTTTATTTTTCATTTCACATTTCAACACATACAAGAGCCTGCCTAACTGTTGTATACCGATACGGATCGCATCATTACGATTGAACCCTTTGTCTGTAAAAATCATAATTCTCCTTTTTCAGCATTTGAGTAATAAGTCCGCGACGACACTGTACACGCGGCAGAGTCCGTATTATTATCGACGAGGTAATCGTCGCGCGTCATAAATCTCCCGCGCAATTAATCATGGCATGGCGCGATGGCCGACACCTCCCAAGACGTTTTCCCCCGTTGTCCTATCTTCAGGACACAACCTTTTTTTATTATAACAAACTCTTTGTATCTTTAGTCACTTCTGGGTTTATATTTATGACCTAAGTATTTATTTTAAGCAAGTGCTCTACTCCAGGGCAGGTTTTGTTAGCTTTTTTGGAACTAGATTCAGCTTTTGTATTCCTTTCAAAGTCAAAAGCCTGGCTCTATTCCTGAGCGGATAGTAAATATATTCCAAAGCGTCATCTTAATAAAATTTGTTAAGAGTGTTGAGGATGATATGACCTCTTTATTATTTAGAACTTTTTACCCATTTATCATCATATTCCTTAATAAGTACGCCCATAACTCGAAAATAAGTTCCTCTGTCCTAAGTACATATTCCACTTCACATATGAAGTGAAATAGGTCGGTGTCTATAAATCTATGATTTGTGATTCCCGGAGGTATAGTTCGGGTAAACCATTTTCACATAAGTCATAATGTTCACATTTTTTGCAAATAGTCAGTAGTCGGTCACGTGTGGGCTAACCATTCATTCGGGATTTTTCCGGATTTTGAATATGGGACAATTAAATCAATTTATTATTTACAAAACCAATACAGTTGCAAAATGTTTAGGTACTAGGTATTTCCGGAATTAATTATGTCGCAAATATTTAGCAACAAAATAACAACACAATGAATTTCAATTATAATTCGTCTATTCTAACGAAAAAGTTTACTCGCCATATGCATCTCATCTCATCGGTCTCATGAGTTCCCGTAACAATATTATATACATTGTTTCTCGTTTTGGGTTTAATAGAAATATAAAACAAAACAAAATAATGCGTCTAATCCTTAAGGTTTATAATACAGGTTGTACCAATACCATACCCTGAATTACGATAGACAATTGTTTCTTGTTTGAGTTCTGCAAGTTATTCAACTTTCATCTTTTGTGTTAATAGTCATAACGTACAAAGCAATGTGTAGTACCTTGAACGCACTTTGTACGGTGTAGTGAATTAACTAAGCCGAGATGACTGGCTGACGGTGATGAAGATGGCACTTAAATTTAAGCGTTACGACATACCGTAAAGCTTTCGTATCTCGGCTGCTTACCTAGGTAAAGGCAAAATTAATACGGCTTAGCAAAATGGAGCATGCAATAAAAAAAAATTGTCTAAAAGTGAATTAAATGACGCTGATAAAAACAGTGAAATTTACAAACAAAATGTGAAGCTTCAATATAAAAAGGCATAGGTATTTGAAATTTTCTTTAAATAAATCGTTTGTAGAAAACCAGCTTTATTATAGAAAAATATAATTATTATAAAAAAAATTGTTGGCACTTGCTTCAAAGATGGATATGAGGAATCATACAAGAAGCTACGCTGTGGTTGTGTTAAGCAATTGACGCCGCGGGCGGCCGTAAGTGTATGGTGATCATTCCGATTATATTTAGTGACATTCATCTCTTGCATCAGTTTATAAAACAATTGACTGAAACTGATTTACTTAGTGCTTGTACGTGCGTAAGATACTGCAACGTAGTAAATGTTATCTTTGTGCACTTTAAACTGTTGTATTAAAGGCTATTTTAGAGCAAGAGTTTGCAAAATACGAAAAGCGACACCATGCATAATAAGTTTAAAGTAAAATAGACTTTGTTACGTTGACATAGGATGTATCACGGGTTTTAAAAGAGGCGCAGAGGGCGCTCTTCGGGCTTTATTGCAAGTCTTCTGACAAACGATTATTATGGAGACGGCTCACTTTGCACACGCCCCGCCTGTGATTATCCCCCTTCAAAGATTTTGCCCACGGTATTAGGTGACTGTTTGCCTGTCCACCGTTTAATGTCTTAATTCAAAGGAGTATAGGTACCTATTTGAAGTTTATAGTATGTTAAAAACAACGTGGCTCTATAAAAACATGCACAAAAATACCACTATCGGGTTCTATTCGGAATATAAATATTAATTTATTATTTCGAGATAATTCCTTTAAAGTTTTTTTATTTTATTTATAGAAAATTTAGATTGAAGGCGTTATCCCGAGTTAAGCACACGAAAGGTACAAATATTTATAAAGCAGCCTGATTTACCAATGCACCGTTTCTAAAAATAATAATCTAGGTTCGTAGCGAGTCTGGCTGTGATATTTTTGTAAGGTTACATGTTTACGTGGAGCGAAAACTAATTCGGTGGGAGCGAGCCTTGCCAAATGGCACACGCCTAAAGAATGCTAAAATAATTAGAGGCAGGACACAGTCAGCACTATTTCTTTTAGGGTTGCGAGGTGGTAAAGTAGTAGAGAAAACAAATAATATTTGTTTTAACTTGCCGTTTTTTTTCTGGTTGAAAACCTTAATTGTACTTTTTATATAACTCTTGATCCTATACGATTTGTTACTGTATGTTACTAAATGATCCTATACAATGCATGAGAGAGCGGCCTTTCCTGGGACAAGTGTTGCACTCAAAAAGAAGATGGTTAATTTCTGTTATTGTAACCAAAATTTTGTTACATTTTTTTTTATACTTTTACTGTTTTTTCTATCCTATACTTTTATATACCTACATAAAGCAGCTTCCTGATACGACCCATTCTGAAGACCTGTTTTTATGCAAAGATCTATGAAGACGATGATTGATATATTGGTAGCGTTTTGCAAACATCCATTATCATATCGATGTTCATATGTGAAAGTCTGTCACTTTGTTGACTATAAAAAATAGATTCATTGAAGTTATTTTGATAGAGCTCGGGCTAAAAATGTTTGTGTACAATATTGCGAATCTTGGTATTTGTCTTTATTTGTAAGACGGGCATTATTTAATTAAGCTAGAAAAGCTCTACAGTCTAATCAATATAAATACTGCTATTTAGGGTTCTGTAGTAAACGCGAAAATATTTTAGTTCCGTTATATTATGTCATTCCTATTGTCTGTCTATTATATCTGTCCTCAGTTTAGCTCAGAGACTCTTATTAGTTATACAAGAAAGCCGTAGGTAGGTTTTTGGTTGTTTATCTTATATTGTGAGGTGTCTATAAAGACTATTTAAAAATATGATGTGATTTAATCATTTTTCGATCCAGGAATCTGTTTGCGCAATATTATTAGTTTGAGTATTTTTTGTTAGAGTAAATTGCTTTCTTCTCTACCAACTAAATATTAAAAAATCACGACATTAGTACCTACAGTAGTAACGAAGTTAAAAGAAAAAAATAATTATTATACAAGCTAAGTAGGATTTACAAGTTATCGAGTTAACTCATAAAATGCACTTGTAGAAGAAAATTACTTAGATGAAGTTGTAAATATGTAAAATAGGTAAAAAGTGCCGCAAATTGTGACGGGCAACTACGGAACCTTGCGCGCGGCCTGACACGCACTTGGCCGGTTTTTTATACTACTCGTAATACTATAGTAACAAACATTTTACTTCTCGTATGTGGTATTAATCTGGGTCAGATAATTAAGAATAATGTCTATTAGCAGGCAGCGATTAATCAAAACAAACCTACTAAATAATTTTAAACACCGTTTTACATTTTATTAATTTTAAATATTGCTCATTACAGTGAACAAATGCTAGAATTCTTTTATTGTAGTCAGCTTATTATCATCTCGCTATATTATCATTATTCATGATTTGTTTTATTAATGATTCAATATAGTTTTAATCAGCTCAATCGCTTTGTCTGCGTTGCATTTCGTTTGTAAATCATATATTAATTGTTTGCTTTGTACGGAGATAACAATGCTTCTAAAATTGTGATTGGTTGCTGATTGTATTTTAATTGTATTCATATGAATAGTTAGTATACCAACTATCGAATCCGAATAAAGACAAAAAAAACCTTCCGCTCTATTAATGGAATTTATAATAAGTATCGTTAAAATATAAGTAGACACTTCCCTATAAAAACCTTACATTAATTCTGTTTAGCATTTTCAGCGTTATCATTTTTGTTTAGATTTACTCGTATAACCAGCAATATTTTTTTTCGCTTCTGCCAGTTTCTTATTAATATTTCGTTGATTTGTAAGGGTTCCGTGTATTCAAAGGTAAAAAGAAACCCTTATAGCATCACTTCGTTGGCCGTCTCATTGTCTGTCAAGTCCTTGTTTACCGGGAAAGCTTTGAAGTCGATATTAATAACAAAAACTTAGAGGTAAAAAAAACTTTAAAATAGTATGCAATCAAGAGATGCTTTGCTTTATGACGCATTTTTGATACTCGCACGGTAATTTAAACCCAATAGGAACATCAACGATCATGAAATTTGGCAAAAGGCAATGGCCTTATACCACTTGTAAAGGAAAAAAATCCGAAAACCGTTCATTCGTAGTTACACCACACAAAAAACATCTTTTAAACAAACTGAAAAAGCAGTAAACATCGTCAAGACTCGATTCCCGTTATAGACGAACAATTGATGGCTATACAATCTTACCTGAAGTGAAGTTTGACCGTAATTATACGAGACGTTGCATACATAGTACATAGATAAGTGAAACTACATAGTAATAATAAATCTCGACTTACGTTTTTACTCTAGCCCGGTGCGCAAGTGCGACATACACTTGGCTGTTTTTAAAGCGCAATGCTATTGGCATTGCTCTACATTGCGTTTATTTTGTTCAGAAAGTAGGAAAAATTCTTAGCTAAGTCAGGCTTTGGCATCCGTCTTTATACCTATTGTTTTAGTACGAATTCTTTCCTCCCGGCGCAATGTACAATGATAAACTCAGCTGGGAATAAATCTGCTCCTTCGCTCTAGTTTTATTATTCTATCGACACATAGTGACGGAACGAAATCGAACGTAGTTTGTCGAATCGAAGATTGATCTTGTAACTACTTGTACCTACTTGTGGACAGTTAAATACATAAACTTTCCCATAAAAACTCACATATTTTTTTAATTCATATTAGTTCACAAACCGGTTCTCGAGTGGACACCACGCCTAGGCAAACGTAGTGTAGGACGCCCCCCAGCTCGATGGACCGACGACCTTAGGAAGATGGCTGGCAGTGGATGGATGAAAAAAGCGGGAGATCGTGCTCTTTGGCGCCCTTTGGGGGAGGCCTACGCCCAGCAGTGGACTGCAATAGGCTGAGATGATGAGAGATGATAGCCATTCATATAAGTAAACACACTCTTCGCAGTGCAGCTGAATCTTTGCGAATGAACCTAACAAGTTTTGCTATAGCATTTCCACACAAGCACAAACGATCTAAATTATAATTGAATAATCTGTTGCAGTAAAATGGTATTATCAAGGCGGGTTTGTGGATTCGTCTGTCGGAACATGTGACTCTCAGTCACAGGCGAAATTGGAGTATAAAATGAGTTGGGTCTTGAGACTGAGCGCATTTCATCCACATTTTATAGTTTCTTTCCACTCAACTCTGTGGGGATGGATACGTTTGCTCGCTGCAGTTTTATTATCCCATCAGCGCGGTGATGGATCTATCGCGATCGAACGTAAGAGAGCTTTGCGGAATCGAAAACCTAATCGTTTGTGGTTTCTTTATATTATTATCTGGTAACAAAATACATAATTAGACTTACATCGAATACTTATTAGAACATGTGCTAATCCAGCCATGCATGGATGATGGATTTAACATTTTTCAATTATTTTGAAAACGTTTTTCGCTATACTGGCAAGACTTGTACCAATACACTATACACTATACTTGTACATGTTACCAATTTTTAGTAATCAAATCTTGATAATACTATTATGTTTATTATACTATATGTATATTTACCTACCTCTCCTTTACCTACTCGAACTGTCGTATCGATTTAAAAACTTTGTACACGTACTCGTATGTGGCATTCGCCATAATGACAATAAATTGAACCCTCGAGCTAATGTTATAAGGGAGTCAGGAGGTGGCCAGTGGAATTCGTTTTGACTTAGGTATTTAATTCATTTGGATGAGCCTTGACAAATAAAAGTGTGAGTCATAGTTTTTAGAGAAAATAGCTTAAGCGAAGCATGATAGCTTCAGGTCTTTTAGATTTCAGGTACAGACTCTTGTAAAAAACGATAGAAAACCTCGTCCAGGACAAGTTTGTTGCAGACTAATTAAAGTTTTAACTCTAGACAATTAAAACAATCGTAACAGATTGGATTACAAGAGTTTGGTGGTTTTTACAACGTCTATTAAATTTCATCCTCGAACAAAGTTATTTAGGAGGTTAGGCAGTTAAAGTTTTGACTTTGCCGGCTCGTCTATTCTTTCGAAGTCGAATTGATTTGATCGGATTCGCGTCGAGTTCTGGGGAACTTGGTAAAAGTTTTAGTAAACTTGCGGCTCGGAAATAGGTTTAACTAAAGATGAAAGAAGTAGTTTTGAACGGGAATCATTCTTCAGCGAGTCGGGCAGGCGCGATATGGGGAGTGACACTGATTCATAATGCTTCAAATACTTTCGGCAGAGCACCTCGTACTGTTATGACAAGGTAGGTATAAAGTAATATTTACTAGAATTACCTAAATAATCTCCTTTTATTGGATTGTAGTCGGGTGTTATTTGACACGACACCTTGTTCAAGGATTTAAACTATTTATCAATTAACGCTTAATTCTTCATTGAACTGATTAAAGTTTAACTGTCTTTTTAGTCCTTTTTTATTTTATTTTATTATATTTTTTTTCTATGTATTACAATTTGATGGTTTTGGAATTCTTTGTAGCTAGTTAACTTTTAATACAATATAGCTAACATTCTTATTCATACGCTTATGTAAAATAGGAGTAAAAAAAGACGTAAGCTTTTCCTCAGACAATTTCCTTTTGAAATTACAGTCGTCTTTGCCCAAGTCTAAAACAACAAACATTGAACAGGAATAAAGAGAGGATGGAAGACATACCCGCGGCACTTGAATGTAAAGGTTCTTTGTTTTTTTTCCCAAAAATAAACTTTTCTTTTTTGTCTTTGAACCTTTATGCCCATGTGTGGGGCGAACCATAAATCAAAGCCCTCTCAATAAATCTTGACTCGGTGAGTATTTGGTGTAGACATTTTGTAGTTTTTTTAAGCCGCGATAAAATTATGTGTATGCCTTTGGCCTAGTTTGATAAATTGACGTGAAGATATATACAAAATTATAGTTGCGAAGCCAACCGTCATTTCAAAACTAGAGCTACCTAATAGTTAACTGGCGTGGTTTAAAATGCAAACCACGTTTGCTGGAATACAAAATATTAGCTTGGAGTTCAAAATGGCACTCACTAGGGTGTCTTCTTGATCCGTATTTAGCGTAGTAGTATCAAACCGTATTGTGTTATTTGGACACTTAATATCCGTTAAGCTTTTTAAAGGCATAGTCGGTTAATCCTTTAATTTAATATTATGTTGACGATGTCAGGACACTATTATAAAATATGCCCTTTTTATTACCTTTACTTGTAGGTACTAAGCTTGCTTTTTAGAATGCTACTGGTGAAAGATTATGAAAACTAGTTATTTAGCGTTTCCTTTGTCTTGATTTCTTTGATATTTGCAAAAAAAAAAATTAAATACATTTTACACATTTTTGCTATGATATAGGAACTTTGTTTTTATGTAATCAAATTTAATTATTAAAAAAATGAAAACATCTCATGCTATGGAAGAGTAGTTGCGAGTTAGACTCGCGCACGAAGGGTTCCGTACCATTATCTCTAAAAACGGCGAAAAAAATAATGTTGTCCCGTTTTACCCATTTGGTACGGAACCCTAAAAACTATATCGGAATATTTAACACAGGCGCGTGGAGAAGTTTCTTCAGCTTTAAGAACCATGATTACTTTGCGAGATCTTAAATAAGAATTCCTTTAATCTTTCGCGTCGAAATTAAACCATTTGTAAACGCTCCGCGGGGGGAGTAAATCAATCTATACATTGAATTAGTTGATGTTGAACGGGCGATTTGGGCAATATTTTAGAGGCGACGCGGTAGGATGGGGGACTTTTGCACCCTAGGCACGTCGTGGCCTATTCATCAAGTCGCCGGGCCATTACGCTGCCGCCACCTGCATGGAATCTAGTTTGTATTACGCTAGATTATTCTCAGCATTCATTCACTACCGATAACTTGTTGATGGGGCCATATATTGTTTGTCAGTTGCTATTGAGGAAACGAATCATAACAAATAACGGAAAACTCGAGCACAGAAATTTCACTGTTCAAGTTTATTAAAAACTATTTCTCTTATTATTTCATTTTGCTGTAGGTAATAGGTACAAACGACAATCGTTACGAGGACTTTAGAAAAAAATCTGCAAACTTCTTTTGCCGTGTCAGTTGCCTACGGCATTTTGTGTCGTTCTGATTAGATCATTCCTCGTGCAGGTGTAGGAGAACAAAGGGCAGGAGAGTAGGTAAGCTATAGTTTTTGGGTCTGTACCACGGCCATATTTACTCTGCGGCTCAGTCCCCAGTTTACAATATTTTGCCCTCTGCGCGAAGAAATTTATCTGTAATACCATAACTTCTAGCCGGAATAGGTGCCTATGTTTACCACAAAAATATAACAGAAAAATCACAGCAATACAAATTTTATCCAAGTCTTACTAATGCATTAATTCCGGTAAGGTCTAAATAGGTAAAATTTAACACAAAATTTTAATCCAGCTCGTTGGACGCTAATGGCCCCACCGCGTGATAAACAACAGCCCGGGTGCAGATGAGCGTTCTGCTCCGGCTGATCTATTACTAAATGTTGCACTTGCATTATATTTATTAGCCGCTGAGTTTGACTTTGGTTAACACGTTGAGTAGCAACACAATGTGTTCTGAACTTTAAAGTTCTGTAATTAATTGAAGAAGAATAAAATTGAATTGAATAAATTGAGCAATTGAATATAAATAAATAAAAACAAACGCATAGTGTGTTTTTTTAGTCTTCAAACGCCAAACGGAGCTATGTATGAGAGGATTAAAAGCCCATTGTATCTCATTTTTCTGGGCTAAAGGGTCATGCATCAATTATTTGACGACCTCCGTAGCCTAGAGGCGAGCATGCCGGACTGTTTATGGCGCCACCATTTTTGAGGTTCCGGATTCGATCCCCGGTCGGGTGAGGGTTGGAGTGATACACCTAGTACGCATATAGAAAATTTTATTTTTAAAAAGTAAATTTTTACGACCGCTTATTCTATTATATTGCCTCTCTTCATCAGGGTATTACTTTGGTCAATCCTGATAAGATGAAAAGTGGGCAGATAGTGCCAACATTGTATGTCACATCATTATAACTGACTTCGAATACTATCTAAAACTTGACAAAATATTATCCTAAAAAAAGAGTCTAATATTATGCATGGTTGAACCGTGTTTTGTTTTTTTTCTTTCAATTGTCAAATGAAATGACGTTAAAAGCTCCGATGTTATTGTTTTACGTTTACGAGGAATAGTACCTACACGGGAGCTAGGCAAATTGTACTTATCCTTTCTGGAACTAAAAACCAACTACACTTGCGTTTAGGTCATGCCTTGAGCGTGACCTAAATACTCGTAATAGCCAGCCAGTTAAACTGCAAGCTGATTTATTATTCCACGAGCTTTAGTTCATTATATTACGGGAGCTACGAATATTTTGCTACGAGTAGTTTGCGGCTGACAGCTTCATTGCATCATACGAGGTACTTAGACATCAGGAATATTAACCTGACTATTCATTAAAATGTTTGAAAACAATATGAATTTGAATCACCAAAAAAATCTGCTATAGATGAAAGTATTACTTAATATAGATTACGATAGTGAAGTTTCATGCAGCGGACGTCATCTATCTCTTTATTTAAAAAAAATAAACTTAGATATAGCTAAGATTAGGCTTCATTTTGCTTAAAAACATCCACCCCTGTCAAACTAGCGCACGTAATAAGGGGCTAGTTCGACAAGTGCTGATGGTTTTAAACAAAACAAACATCTAGTTTTTAATAAAAACTAGGTATCAGTCATTCATTTTATAAAGTTATTCAACATATATATATTTATTAATTCTGATAAAAACTGGCCAAGTCAAATCTAACCTACTTTAAGATCTCACTTTTTTTTAAATAACAATAACAACATATGCAAATTGGATATCTATCCAATAAGGCAAAGAAATAGAGTTTAATACTTGTTCATTATGTTATTTTGTTCCTATAAATACATATTTGGATTTGGCATAGAACTTGGCACTCATTAAGATCTCCATTCTTTTTGCGGCGAAGCCCACAAAGCATAATTTTTGTATTGAACTTGGCTCTCCTTTTTTACATTTATGTTTTTGGTGGGATATCATTACTTTTTGTAAAGATAGCGTTTTCTCACAGGAACTAGAACTGAGTGAGTAAGACAACGCTAAACGCGTGACAGGTAACAGCGGCATTGATAGCAGCAAACTCATAGCGAACGGGATGTATTAAGGAAATTATTTATTAATTAAATCTCATGTATGTACTTCACTCTTATACTGTTACTGATTTAGGCACGAAGAAACTATTTGTGGTTATAGTATGACAATCATTTAATTCATCGTTGAGAAAGAAGCAGGATGACCATAAATGTAATAAAACAATAAATAACTAAATCGGCTTATGTGTCGCTCGGGAGCGCTTTTATGTTTGTAGATTTACTTCTATTCTGTGTATACTTATGTGGTGCCGCGCGCCGCCGAAGATACACCGTCGCGTTGGCCGGTTGTTTAGAGCGTATTACAAGTTTTTTGTATGGGGACACCACTTATTTTTTGACTTAACTTTATTTTTAATATTATGTTATATAGGAAATATAATAGTACATAATATATTGGGATAGTTTCAAATATCTGCTTGTAACGGTTTCAACGCTACAATTTAAAAAAAAATGTACCCCCCTATTTTTTAACTTTTTTTAGGTTTTTTCCTACGCTTACACACAATTACCGAGCTGGATTCCAAATTTTATCCTTCTAGGTCATCTGGAAGTGGGTTAGGTTTAGGTACTATAATTAGTGTCAGTCAGTCAGTGCTAAAATTTACGACTTTTTGTCCTTCATATCTTTATAACCGTTTGAGCTAGCTTCATGACATTTGGGCTTCTAGATGTCCTTATGGATATAATTAAACACATGTAGTTTCATGTGTTTACGTTAAATAGGTTTTATGTTATAGAAGGATCAAAAGTGGCACCAAGTGGTTCGTGTGATAATACACTCGGCGCTGGCTAGCCAGTTTCTTTGGTTGAACTTGGCTTGACACGCTGCCGTGTGTCTAGATAATTTCATCCATCGCAGCCGTGGCAGATATTTTTGAAACACCTTATTTAATCATTTTATTTTAACACTCTTTTTTAGCGTTACTTGTAACTAACAGCTCTAACTATACCATGTGATACGGGCGGTACTTCTAACCTGTTAAGGCTAAGTTCGGTATCAAATTTTTATTGCCAAAAAATGTAATTTTAAGGTCAAAACAAATCAGCAAAAAAAAGGTATATTTTGAAGGTAATATAATGAATTATTATTTTTCTAGCCAAGGAAACCCTGAACACCAGAAATAAAGTTTATGGTCAGTTACTCTGTTCTTTTAGCTATCTTGTGATATTTCTTTCATGTTTCTACGACACATAAAACCCTTGTTAATGGCTACAGTATTAAAAAAACAAAATGGCCGCTATTCATAGGGGGTGATGGTTTGACCCCTCAAATTATTATTTTTGTCGATAAAATTAGATATCGCACTTAGCCTTAACAGGTTAGAAGTTACGCACATATCACATTGTATAAAATCAAATCTTAAAAGTTTGCTTTAACCTGCTTCCAACATTCAAATCAATTTAAGACTGTAAGAATGTAATGTTTCAATGAATTTAACAGTAATTTGATACCATCGTACTCTGTGGTGATGATGGCGCCTGGAGTGGCAGCCCGTAACTAAATCTACACTCAGCTCATATTCTAGTTATAACTAGTTACTTAATTATTGATGATTTTTTAGTTGCTCTTATTAAATAAAATGGCTAATAGTCGTAAAAAATTTCCATGTTTATGCTTATTTTGTTCGTTTTCACCAGTCCAATAGATATAAAAAAATATTGTTTAATTTTTTTTTCACCAATGATATTTAATAATAATAACAAAAGCAAATTACGCGTAACGACTGTCCGATTTACATTGTGTCCGTTTAGAGTGCACACGATGTTAAACTACGTACGTTAATCCATTATAACGTCATAATGTCATACAACAAAGTAACAAAGTTATCGTGTCTAAATAATAATGGTTATAAAAACGAACTTAAACCGTTGAGGTAAATTACCTTCTTGGAGCCTTTGGTAAGTCGTTATTTGGTTCATATCCTTATTCCGGCATAAAGTCCGCTTTAGTAGACACTACATAATATGGACAATGCGTCAGTGTATGCGGTTTCGTAGCAGATCGTTGATACTGAGCTACGATGCTACGAGACGTTTGATTGCTGCTACGAAATAGGATGATATTCAACTCGCATTATAGTTGCATACCGATTAGCATTTCATGTATGTCGTCGTTCTCGCATGTTATATCAGTCAAATGCTACGACATTTACGGAATGATGCATAGAGAATAAAGTTAATTAATAACGATTTCATTATGTTGGACTGGTTTACTTAGATTGGTAATAAGCGTAGCTTAGGAGTATAATATCATCTATTTCTAAAGGTTTTGACAATACGTTTGCAAACATTAAAAACCCATGTCATGCATGCCTTTTAAAGGTTTTATGAAAGTAGTTACATAATCCGGACTGCAGCGTATTCAGGTCGTAGATTTAGCTATAGAACGCTCGTCTGATTTAAGCTGCAATATATCATAGTGCGGTGCAGCCATTAGTGCCCGGCACGCGGATTAAAATGTTAACTAACCGCCTTTTGTCTTCGCTTACTCGATGCCACAGTCAAAGGAAAAAAGTTTAACTAAATTCTACTCATCTCAAAAACCAATTTTTCTCATTAAACCTAAAATATAGAATTTAGGCATAAAAAATTTAATGTAGTCATATAAACAATTTGGTTTTAAAACATTTTACATGCGCTTTTGAAAAGGCAATTAGTAACTAATCCGGTGAAAGGCGTGTTATGTTAGGCTGAGTGCCTGTTAGGTCAGACTAAATTCACAGTTTACGATTTTCTTTCTACCTTTTGTCGATGTCGGAAAAACAAATAGTTCAATAGAGTCATAGAAATGAATGTATATATTTCTGTCCAGACCCTTTGATAATGTTTCAGCTGAGTTTTATGTGTATACTAGCTGTTGCTCGCGACTTCGCTCGCGTGATCTTTAGTTTATTCAATATATCCCACAGAAACATTTAACCACGATAAAAAGAACCCTACTTTTATGATCCAGATTATATTCTATGTGTGCAAAATTTCATCCAAATCTGATCAGTAGTTTTTGCGTGAAAGAGTAGCAAACATCCATACATACATCCATACTCAAAAACTTACGCATATAAAATATGTATTAGTAGGATACATTGCTTTAGTAGCTTGAGAAACCCGATGAATATTTCAACAAAGTTAACTTAAGTCAAAATAATGGTGATAATATGTATTTATACCAAATAAAAACTTACTTTAACTAAAGCAACCGTTAGACAGGCAAACTTGCTTTCACGTCCGTTTATAATAAATATGATTTACGGTATGGAGAAGGTAATAAATTAGCGTGCTCTTTTGTCCTACTTGATATGGCTGTCTTCTCTAGACTGTGGCTGCGGTTGCAATGCGATGTGTTGTTGTTCCGTCTAATGTTCCGCGATTCCGACCGACCGATTGCGGCGCGATTGCGTGCACGTTTAGTGCCGTACGCTAAGTTGGCGAACTTAATTTAAGGCGAAGAGCACTGAGAAGTGAAACGGGTTGTTTGTTAACGTTCAAAGTGTGTTGCAGTAAGGAGGCATATTTGACATTTAGGTAAGGTTTATGTAGCACGCAATATGTACAGTTAAAGGGAAATCGCATTAGAATGGTAGAAGTCGAATGTTGGTTGTTTTTGCAGACTGTATTTCTAAACTTTTTATCGGGCTATTTGTAATCGTAAAATTGTCTAATCGGATAATAATAATAATATGGAGCGTGCCCAAACTTGGCACAAACGGATTACACTTATAGACACAACCAGGTAGCTTACATAATACACCAAAAATAAGCGATTATACATAATTTACTTGACAAATCCGTACCATATTACCAATATAACCCTAAACCAGTGCTAGAGAGTACCAACTACAAGATCTACTTTGATAGAGCAATCCTTACAGATAGAACCATACATTTCAAAAAACCGGACATCATATTGCTGGATAAACGCAACAAAACTACTTACATCATAGATATCGCAATACCTAACAGTCTTAATTTACACAAAACTATAACGGAGAAAATTACTAAATATACAGACTTAAAGCAGGAAATATTGAGATTATGGAAACAAAACAAAGTGATCATTGTACCACTTGTGCTCTCTAGCACAGGCGTTATACCACAGCAATTAAGAAGCAGCCTTAACGCCCTAGACCTACCGAATAGCACCTTTTACAATATGCAGAAAGCAGGTCTCCTTAATACGTGCCATATTGTACGGCGATTTTTACAAGAGGACCACCACTTGGTTAACAACCCGTGAGGTCATCTTTAAAAACCGGAACAGCGGGTTCCGAGAATTACCAAAGGTAAAAAAGAAAATAATAATAATAATATTTCTATTTCGTCTAAACACAATAGTCTTTCACAAACATAAAGGTTAACTTCTTCTATTAAGTGCGAAGAGCACCTGTGCCAGAAGAAGTCGCTCTTCCTCAACACACTCTTACGTCTAAGTTACAAACGAAATAACATAAAAAAGAAAAAGTTGCGCGCGCGCGCGCGTGTGTGTGTGTGTGTGTGTGTGTGTGTGTGTGTGTGTGTGTGTGTGTGTGTGTGTGTGTGTGTGTGTGTGTGTGTGTGTGTGTGTGTGTGTGTGTGTGTGTGTGTGTGTGTGTGTGTGTGTGGGTGGGTGGGTGGGTGTGTGGGTGGGTGGGTGTGTGTGGGTATGTGTGTGTGTATGTGTGTGTAACTGAAATGTACATAAGTTATTAGTAAAATAAAGGTAACCGGTATCCTTTTAAAATATAAATAATAAAACACAGTTCACACAAGACGTTTCAATAGGCATTCAGTATCGTCATAGTTCAAGGTTTTTAGCCAAGCTACAACCTTCCTTTTACATTCGCGTTGTGTCAGGGGGTGAATTTGCAGAAGTTTATTACACTTATTATACAGATACGATGCTAGATACTGAAACTGTGAGCGGGCAAATTGTGTTCGTGTCTGTATACTCTCGGCTACATTTAAATGTCTTCTCTTTCTACTAGCATCATGGTTATAGTCTAATATTTGGTGTTTTTTTAAGATAATGTGTAGTATAATTATTTAATATTATTTATATAAATATTTAATATTATTTACGGTAGGTACTGAGGAGGTAATAAACTAGCGTGTTCTGTCCTACTTGTCATGGCTGTCCTTTCTAGACTGTGGCTGCGGTTGCAATGCGAAGTGTTGATGTTCCGACTAATGTTCCGATCGTGCGATTGCGTGCTGTTGCACGTGCCTTGTGCTAACTTAGCGAACTAAATTTAAGGCCAAGAGTACTGAGAAGTGAAACGGGTTGTTTGTTAACGTTCAAAGTGTGTTGCGAAAAGAAGGCGCATTTGACACATAGGTAAGGCTTATGTAGCACATTAGTACTGTTAAGGGGAAAACGCATAAGAATGCTAGAAGCCAAATATTAGTTGTTTTATTCAGACTGTCTTTCTAAACTTTCTATCGGACTATTTGCAATCGTATAATTGTCGAATCAGATAAAATATTTAATTTGATTTACGGTACGGAGAAGGCACTAAATTAGCGTGCTCTTGTCCTACTTGTCGTGGCTGTCCTCTATAAAGGTTGTAGCTGCGGTTGCAATGCGAAGTGTTGTTGTTCCGTCTAATGTTCCGCGATTTCCACCGCGCTAAGTTGGCGAACTGAAATTTAGAGCAAAGACTACTGAGAAGTGAAATGGGTTTGTTTGTTAACGTTCAAAGTGTGTTGCAAAAAGAAGGCGCATTTGACACCTAGGTAAGGCTTATGTAGCACATTAGTACTGTTAAGGGGAAAACACATTAGAATGGTAGAAGTCAAATGTAAGTAGTTTATTCAGAGATTGTCAGTGTATTTTCTATTAGGCTATTTGCTATCATAATATAAGTCTCTTATTAAGTCAGGTCTGATAAAATTAGGTATAATAGAGTTCATGTATTACTGGGCTTTACCAATTTTTTTTTAATGATATTACAGAAAATAATGATATAGTACCCACAAAAATATCACAAAAAATCTAATATTACAGAAAAAAAAAACATTATTTGATAAAGACCTATCAAAGACTGTCGTAAGGCTTTTTTAATCTGTGACAGAAAGGATTCCGACGAAGAAACACTGCTGTTAGCTTTGTTACTCCGAAGACCTGAGAAACGAAAACAAAAGCAGAATTTGAATTATAATATTGGTAGTACTTGTTAAGAATTCAATTTAATATTCTATTTTTTATTAGTTGTGGCAAGAAAATAATCGCGGTCATAATTATTGTATTCCGGAGTTTGCCGTTGATTGTGTTGTTACAGAACAAAACAAAACTGGCAATAAATTAATTTTGTCTACAAAAATGTCTGGCTTCAGCGCCATAACATTGAAAATTTATGCAAATTTTATTGTAATTCTGTTTTGTAACTGCTTTCGTATTTCAATGCTGGCACTTAATAACTTGGATCTTCGCGATTGTTTAGATAGGATGACCCTATTACTGCATTTATTGTTGTTACTCGTTAACATCGCCACTTCATATTTAGGGCACAATGGAAATTGAACTTACTGCTGTGGGTGCATAGTTTACATTCATTCGGCAAGTTGATTTGTTTTCAAAGTTTGTACTATTCTAAGGTAATGTTGTAGTTACAGTAGTTGGCACCCGCCCCACGTCCAAGCCCTGGCCTATTCATCATGGCGGAGGCCGTTGGGCTTATTCCGGTCTACCTGAAACTCCAATTTCTTGTTCAAAATTAGTTTCGTCTGTGACATATATGTTCTTTTACCTAGGGAGCTTGTTTAGGAAATATTACCTAACTAATTTGAAAGTGAGTAGACGGCAAAGGTTCATACCTAATTAAATAAATAAATTGTTTTAACAATCACACCAATTAGCTAGTCCCAAACTAAGCATAGCTCGTACTATGGCAACTAGATAACAGATAAACAAACTTAAATACGTTTATAAACATCCATGACTTAGGTACAAATGATCGTGCTCATCACACAAACATTTGCCCCTGGCGGGATTCGAACCCGCAACGGCCAGGTTTTGTAGTCCAGAGCGTATACACCAGATGGTCGTCAGTAACGACAGTCATCGTAAAATTCCTATTTTTTTTAATTATTATCAAACAAAATCCTTTTAACAAAACTATGTTTATTAATGAATATTGGACAATATCCAATGCTAAAAAGAAACACTTATCATAAGCAAAAAAATCAAGAACAATGACAAAACTAAAATATTAAAATAAGTACAACATAGGAAATAGGACAAAATAGAGAAGTTTGAAAAGTTTCGTAAAAGATTTGAGTATACAGGGTGTTAACACAACACTATGCGGCCGCCCTGCGCCCGCTCTTCGGCCCCCTCGTGGCGCACGCAGCCCCGCGCCTGCGTACAACTGACAGTCAGTCTGGATTCAGCCATCGCAGCATTCAGCACGTCGTAAGGCCCGCGTCCACGATACCTACATTCATTTTGTATTTTATCAAGCTTTTCAATGAATCCCTAACACAGGCTGTTAGGTAAATGGTATATCAAGCCGACACTAACCTATGTTAACATATGCAGTACCTATGGTGAAGTCAAAATATTCGAAATCATCATTTTTTTAAAAATATTTTCATGCTAATGGGATTCTAAAAATGTTGTTATGTATGAAATTTAATAAAATAAGATATCGATAACAAATTATTATGACTTGACCATAGGCTATTTATATTCATTAGCAAACACCCTGTATACCGCATAAAACTATTTATTGAAATGTAAAACCAATTACAAACCCAAACATTGTTTTAATTTGTAACATCCAGTTCTGTTTATGAAGTTTATGCTTGCAGCAGTGTCATTAACAAAATGCTATCAGTGGACCTTTTAATACACAAATTATAATTTTGCTATTAATCTTTCACAACCATACGACTTATTCAAATATGTACAAATGTTAATATGTAAACTAGTAAGTAAGGTTTACTCTCTCGACCTTTGCTCGATGTAGCTAATCATGCCAGTGTAATTAAAGCCCAGTTAAACACAGTCCTTTGTGGTTTAAGTGCATTTAACATGTCATGTTTATAATATTGTGGTTTTGCATTGAAACGTGAGCAGAGCTGCATTATTACCGTCATTCCGAATTTCATACAGCGTAAACCTTTCATTGATGAAGACAAGTTAGGCAACAACATTTTATGGTTTAAGATCTCTCTCATAAAAAATACACGATGAATTTATGTACGTGAGAGGACTTCGATTTCTTAAGTATTTGGAGATTTGAAGTAAACAAAACCGGCCAACGAGTGCGACAAAGTGCGAGTCGGACTCGCGTACGAAGGGTTCCATTATCGATAAAAGCAAGCAAAAAATCACGTTTGTTGTACGGGAGCACTCTTAAATGTTTATGTTATTCCGGTTTTTAGTATTTGTTGTAATAGCGGCAACAGAAATACATCATCTGTGAAAATTTTAATTGTCTAACTATCACGGTTTATAAGATACAGTCTGGTGACAGACGGACAGACAGACAGACAGACGGACAGCTAAGTCTTAGTATAAGGGTCCCGTTTTACCCTTTGGGTACGGAACCCTAAAAACCAAACAAAATGAAAGTATGGCGGTTTCATATAGGAACAAACAATACATTTAGTTTAAGTAGGTACCTATCCCCATAATTGTCGAAAGAAAGCACTTGATTAGTTAAAAGTTAAATTATGTTTAATCCTAATATAATGCAATCAAGCTTCAACGGCTGAACCGATTCCGATGTCGGAAAAACAGATTATGTTTGTTATTATTATCTATTCCAGGGTACAATCACAGACATATAGATAAATATATATTGTGGTACAACGGATGCACGATAACGTGTGTCTGTGTCAAACTGATATTCCCGCTGCACAAAGCCGCGGTCAAAAACAGCTTACACTTATATAAGGTCCGATTTTATAAGTGTTCATCCTAGTAGTAACTTTTTTAGTTTTTATGGTACACAATGAAAATTGGTTTTTACGATTGCTTTTCACCTATACACCGTGAATTTTTAATTACCCGAGAAAATTAACTAACATACTCAGATATCGATATACATCGAATTTAGCGAATAAAGAAAACGAAACGGCGTACGGCGTTGGCGTACGGAAGGAATAACTATGAATGAAAAAAAATTCATTCACAGTTATTCCTTCCGTACGCCAATATTACGCGACCAAATTAGGTGGATTTTGGTTCCGTTAATATTGGAATAATGATTACTATTTGAATTAGCAGGACTTTTATGGTGCATATTTTTAAAGGAATGTTAGATTACCATTAATTAGATTAGAAGGAATTACCTTTTAAATAAATTTCTCATAAAAAAAAAAATTAATTCGCCAAATTCGATGTATATCGATATCTGAGTTAATTTAGTTAATTTTCTCGGGTAAATTAAAATTCACGGTGTATAGTCACAGGTTAACAGGATGAACACTAATAAAATCGGACCTTATATGTTCATACTGAGGATCGCTGTTATAATCTGTTTTACTTAAAAAAAAACAATTCAGTAATAAATACTTTTGTTGACTACGTATTTTATGTGCATGTAATGTAAAGGACTTTCAACCATATTTACTTTTAAGTTAAGCTTTTGTGCTTATTAATTTTACCTTTTTTTCCATTTATTTATCATTTCAACAAACATTACACTGTTTTTTAGTGATAGCATTATAAAACCACTAAGGTGTATGTTTGAGCTATCAGGAGTTTATAATTAAATAGAGATAAAGAAGCAGTAATACGAGTACCTAAATAAGGTTTTTACATAAAATAAATAACTATGTGAAGTGGAATACCAATAAATTCTCACATCCACCTAAAGAACAACTTTACATCAATGATCGCGTTAGTTCCCGTTCATATCTATGCTTGTACTCACTCGATACATCCTGCCGGTCAATTAATGAGCTTTATCTTGGCTTGACTTGGCGCGAAATCTAACCTATCTGATTTTTTCAGTAAGCTGCTTCATCTTCGACTCCATCGTTACTTCGATTAGGTAAGATTAGACTTATAGATCCTTCAATTAGGTCAGACGATACTTGTCTCAGGCGCAATTTAAAAAAAACCGGCCAAGTGCGATTCGGACTCGCGCAGGAAGGGTTCCGTACCATTATCTAATTGCGGTTTACGATTTATGACGTATTATAAAAAACTAACTAGATCTCGTTCAAACCAATTTTTTGAGGAAGTTTGCATGGTAATGTACATCATATTTTTTTTTTACTTTTATCATTCTCTTATTTTAGAAGTTACAGACACACAACACACACACACATTATACCACTTTGGAAGTGTCTCCCGCGCAAACTATTTAGTTTAGAAAAAAATGATACCTATTAGAAACCTCAATATAATTTTTGAAGACCTATCCATAGACTATGGGTTTGTTTTTGTTTTTTTTTTGAGTTTCAGTTCTAAGTATGGTAACCCACAAAATTTATTGTTTTTTTTTCTATTTTTGTGTGATAATTTTAATGCGGTTTACAGAGTACATCTACTTACCAAGTTTCAACAGTACCTATAGTTCTTATAGTTTCGGAAAAAAGTGGCTCTGACATAGGTACGGACGGACAGACAGCCATGGAATCTACCTTTACTTACTATTTTAAGACTTTGCTAACTCACTCGCAATAATAAATTAAAAACTAGTTTGCTACTTGTCTACTAAAATAACTACTAAAATCTAGTACTTTACTATTGCCTGAGTAGCAGAGGGTCTGTAATATTATAACTCAAATCGTGCAGCTACGTTTAACATCCATCTTTATGATAACAACCGCACGTATCCCGTAATACTGTAGTAAGTATTATCGTATAAATTATCCAAGTGTTCGTATAATTTATGCGGCTTACATTTAGTGGGGCGGATTATCACGGATGCAGTGTATTGTGGGTATTATGACGGATGCGGCTATTTTTCCAGCGCTATCATATGATATATATGCATGTCCAGTTTTTATTGCTATTTCTGCGGCAGTAACAAATCGATTTGGCGTAAAGCCAATTGCGTCATTTTAATAGCCGTGTGCCGCGGGCATGTACAAAATTATGTAGGTAAAATGACATTTTAAAAACGTTTTTATTCTACGATATATAAAAGTAGGAACTTTATTCTACTGCATTGATTTTACGGATGTAGATCCCGAAGCTGAACCATAACCCTAAACAGTACCTAAGCAATGTTATTTATATGTCAAACTAAAATCCCTCTGTATAGAACAGAAAAACGAAAGTTGGTAGCCCACTCTAAGATATATCTGTTAAGGAAGCCACGCCTCTAAAATAATCGGGTCTTTAAAATGTAAACTAGCTACCAAAGTTTATATACGTCAAGATGTTTAAAAATGATGACGAGCTGTTTTCTAGTAAAAACGGGCCTACTGCAAATAAAAACGCACTTGCTGTATTTTATATAGTCTAAACTATGTGGGACTTAATATTTTTGCGCAATTGATGTATCATCTATACAAAACTACACAAATACAACCATCGATTTTTCATCGACGATGTTTTATGTTTCTAATATTCATTCCATAAGGCAATAGTCGTTCCCGGCTTCTTAATATTTTTCGCTAATATAATATAAAGTGGCCTTTTACAACGATATTATCTTAAAAATAAAGTAAACCGGCTAACTTAAAGGGCTTTTCTCTCTCCTATTCAAGATTGTTAAGCAATTGTCGTAAATTCGGTTCTCCGCAACAAGAAAGTTTAGTACAAGATAATATAATTAATCCATTTGTATTTGGTTGTGCTGTAAAGTTTTATGAAAACAGCTCGTTAACTTTGTATTTAATATCTAATAATGTACAATAAAATAATAAGAAATGACGATACTTAATAAGTAATAAAAAGCCAAATTTATTGATACTTAAAGTGCTTCATAAAGGTAAGTGCTTGGTGTCTAGTTCATGGAAATCTTTTTAAATTTACGACAATTAGAAAGAATATCATAAGATTAGCGATAAAATTAAAGAGCGTTGTAAAAATAAAAATAAACGCAATGGCTTTGCTAAAATTTCACCGGTAGGTAATACAGTAATACCGCGGAGAAATTGTATTTCACGATTACACCAATGAATAGAGATGATTGTAAACGAGCTCCTTTTTATCCCGTTATTGTACCCTTTCTTACAATTCCACCATTTTCCTTTCCACTTATCGTGCCGCTGCGCTTTAAAAGAGAAAATATCGAGCAATGCCATGGAGTATTGAACTCGGCGAAAACAAGGGACATTTGTTAAATATTAAGATATTACAAAAAGCTGTCAGTTTGTATGACAATGACAGAGACAGAATGATGTCCTAATCTCGTTCTAAACTAATCCAGTGGCGCGCAAGTCCACCTTAGATTACATGCTGCATACCTGCGTAAGTGCCACTAAACACTATACCACTCGGCTGTTTTCTGTTCCGACATCGCTAGATAAAATACTTGTGCACTTAAAGTACCTACTCTAAATAATCTTGATTAATTACATTTTACAAAAAAATATAATACACCGAGACATTTTGTGGTTGTTTTCCCGCATTAAAATGATTTTATCTTAGTAGGACTGTAGATTGATGAAGTTTTTTTTATTCATTTTTCTTTCTTTTTCAATTCAAATCGCCTGTGGCGCGTGCGATGCAGTTTATGCTGTATTACTTTGTCACAAAATAAATGTTTAAAGTAAAAGAAGGTCCCTTCTTTTACTTTAAACATTTATTTTGTGCGGCAGGCAGTACCCAAATACGTCACATCTCGTAAAAGAAATTATCGTTTCTAACGCTTTCGAGTTAATGATTATATTTTTGATTATCTGAGAACAAAAAAAAATATTAATAAAAAAATACTCGCATGGTTCGATAGTAAAGGTAAATCTTTCTGCCGCGGGAAAACAACCGCTAAAATGTCTCAGTGTATAAATATTTTCAAACATTTCTTATTAAAATTAGTTTGTTGATGAAATTAATGTACAGTTCTCCAAATTTCAGATAATGAGGCTATAGCTTTGTGTTGTTATTTAAGTTGGTAGCTTAAAACGTCAACGCGGCCAGACACAAGGAATTGGCGTCACTTTGGTAGGAGTACCTACGTGAGGCAAGGCGAACAAAGGCTTAGAGAAGCGTCTGCACAGCTCGGCCTACGCCCGACAAAGTACAAAGCCCGTTAAAGGGATAAGAGGCCCGTCACAAACACAGGCCTCCGGGCTTACACCCTGGATTCGTTTTTATTTTATTTGGGAAGCACCGTAGATACTGGCAATCAACTTTTAAAATTCACAAACAAGTTCGGCCTTTAATTGTGGTTTGATAATTTTGTGCACATGGGAACCAGTGTGATTTACTGCGTCACGGTAACATGCATGTAGGTATAGCTTTACGTTTGTATAGGTGAATTGCTAGAAAGTAACATAAAGTCTAAGAAAATCGTAAATAGCATCGCCATCATGTAGTGTTATACCTACTGGAGAGTTATACGAGTATAAGACTAAGTGCTTGCAACAGTCCGAGTTATTTGTCAGGTACAAATAACTAGGTACAGATATAAGTAATATTATTATATAATTTTTGTCCTCACCTTGGGACCGTCTGTGACGTTTGTCTGGAACGTTGGGTCGAAGTTCAAGTAATCTTGTAAGTGAATATAAATAGCGCACAACATTAGCGAAATAACACACACTTTTATTTAGCGAATTTATAACCTAACTTTTGGCGACATACATGAATTTCGTGTTTTTTTACTTTTTAAATGTTTTTTGTTTTAAAGTTCTGAATCGATTTTTTAAAGAATACAAAATCATATAATAATGTAAATATTGTCATGAAAGTGCATTTTGCAACCAAAATGTAGAAGAAAGTTTGGGGAAAAATTTAAAGTCGTCTTTTATAAAATATTGAAGACGGGCAAGGAGTTTCATAGAATAATGGATGGATGGATTGCACACGGACTGTGAATAGGTGTGAGAAAAATAGCTAGGTGAAATTAATTGGGGGCAAAAGGCATATTTTTACGATAGGTCTCCTGTATTGCCTGCTTTATTGTCACAAAAGCCGTCTTCACCCGGGTGCAATTTTAAGGGCCAATAATGAATTTGTTGTGCAGTGTGCAGTGTTGTGTGTTTACGTCAAATTCTATACAGAAAAAAACAAAGTAAAGTTTAAGTAATTCTGTTCTAAGAGCGCATAGTTAAGCTCCAGAACAACATTATGGATTAAAAGCTATTTATGTATAGAAAAATAAAAAATCTGAATTGGTACCTAATTAAAGTTAAGTAACTATTGCATGAATCTATAGTGTGATGAATCTATAGCATGAGTCTATAGTTCTGCTTAAGCAACGTACGTCTACTATACTGGTAGTTCACTCTGGGATTAGCTTAAAAAGATGACGGTGTATGAGCAAAAACAAAAGGATATAATCCTCCTCTCGTTACAAAAGACAATCGCAATAGAACATTCATTGTGTTTCCATGAGGGTGATGCCTGACATATAATATTTAATACTCATTGTGGCGAAGAGTTTGCATTGTTTCATGTGATATGTAATTGTAATTTAATCAATCACATGATATTTTTATTATTATCTAAAGGCTCATTTTTATACGTGTCCGCAACAACCTCCATAGAAGGTAAATCAGCAAAGGATTCAAATGATTCCAATCATCAGTGTGTGTCTATCAGTGTCATGAAGCTTGCATCTGCATCTTTTAAGGTATTTCTCATACGTTTGAAGTCATTTAAACCCATCATTGTTTTTATAGAATTACGACTACCTAGGTATTTGTGTCCGTGTTTGATTTGATTTAAAACGTACAAAGTCGATACTAGGGGTTAAAACGATAGGTATTGGCTCTAGGTAAATAAACACAACGGTTGAGCATTAGTATCTTCTAATACCAGGTGCCCTCTGCTAGGTAGTCCATACTTAAACGTTTTTACATAGACCAGCTGGCAATTTATAATAATATTTCAAGTAAATCCATAGAAAAACATAAAAGTAAAACGTACGCAACATTTATAAATATCAAATTCTATGTTTCTTGAATATAAATGAACCTAATTGCTTATTAACACAAGATCCGTGTCAGGTATAAAAGAATGTTTTCGCTAGCACTTTGTGTTTTACACACATTACGGCTTTAAAGTATGTTTTTCGGTAGAACAAGAGTTTAATTGCCCATAAAGTATAATTTATCGCTTGAGCGACGTGTGCAGTATTCTACTGTATATGATTTTACAGTGATTTTACATTGAGGCGTAATAAAAAATACACTAAATTTTGTTTTATGCAATCATAAAGCATGTGTATTCTGTAAAATGGAACAGCACATTGTCTATGAACTAAAATCCAGATCCTTTTAATTCAAATAAATTTATTCTGTAAAGCATTCATAAGCACTTGTGAATTTCGTTTTTGAGTTGGTAGGTAATGTAAAGAGCAAGTGGTTTCACACCTAATTACATTCTATAAATTAGGTACGAACCAAATACAGGATTAAGGCTTTGAGCAAATTTGAGTAACATTGTTGAGCACTAACAAATTAATGTTCTGAATATCGTGTTTTATATGACCTAAAGGCTCGCTCTTCGCACTAAAAAGTCAGCAGAAAGCCTAGTACGAAAATGGATTGTTCTTTCGAATCAAAAAAAAATATTTAAAAAAAAATTGGTCACTTGTATCAACACTATCAACCCTTTGACAAAATATGACCAACTCAAACTAGCCGTGTAAAAAACACGACCGTTTTTTATTGTTCGTAAATTGTCAAAGGTTTGATACAAGTGAATGGTTATTTTAATTAATACGTCCGAATGAATGACACATTTTCGTAGTAAGGACTCTGGTTGCGGATTCGAATCACGCAAGCAGCAAGAGTCTGTGTCTTAACCACAAGCATTTTTTACAGCGACAGAGCGTCGCAATCCAGCGAGATAATGCTACCTACCTACCCACGTGTATACCGTTAACTAGACGTCAGTAGAAACTCTGCATAGTTAGATAATTAGTTTGATTGTTGTTGGAAATGTATATTTTGCTTCTTAAAAAAGAAGATGTAAGTAGCAAAATAACTAAAACAAAGTCAAGTTGTGATTCGGACAATCAATTAATTACGGTCTAAAATGTCAACCCCGCAATGTGGTCCGGTGCTGGTGCAAATGTAGTGGAGCATCAGATATGTTTTTAAAGGTTATTCTCCTTTTGACTTAATACAACTTTTACTATCGGGTTTGGAATCGTCGCATTTATTGGGCGAGCATAAAATGGTGAGGTTTTCATGATTCTGACCACGACAATGTAGAAAGAATCTGGCACAAAGAAAACAAATGTTTTGATACTGTTTGGCCCAGTCCAGATGAAATTCCCTATGAGAACTTTTAGACTTTTTGATAAATAACACATTTCATTTTGCAAAGTTTTTTGTTTCACGGTAAGAATACAAGATTTGTGGTAACAATGGTAGATATAAATAAATTTATTTATTCTGTTAAAGCACAAAATGTCCCATTTGCTGCCACAATTCATGTTTTCATGATAAAAACAAAAGACAACGTCATTAAAAAGAGCAATTACGGGAAGTTGCGGAGGCTCTTTCTCGTAAAAAGCCGCAATGCCTATTCGCGCGAAGTTTTTTGTCGGGTTATTCTCACTTGCGGCTTTCTTGCTCGAGTGTGTGTGACATGGAATCATGCAAGAAATGTGCAAACGTACTCGGAATATTCATGTGTGTTAATATTCATGGCCACGGAGGCACCTGCTGCACTCAGTTAAGGATCGTGCACACACAGCAAGTGTCTGAGAGAGACTCGCGGCCTTCGCCGAGGTGGTATTAGCAATGTACAACTGAGTTTATTCGGCCAGATAGCGCTTGTAGAATCTGAAAGTTTTACGGTTACTGTACGTGCCGTATGAATTTCAGATTGCGTTAAGCTGTTTAGGCAAACGGCGAGAAATAGCTTTGATAAAATCGAGGCACTGGCTGTTGGCAAATCCTTATTGCAATACTTGTCTATTTATTTTGAAAATACATATGAATTTAGTTCTCATAGCTTACTCTCTTCTTTAGTACAGTTTTTGCGATGGAAAATCGGTATTAGTGTCAATAATTTTATACCCCTGTGAAACGGTAACTCAGTTTCAGATCTGGGTGTTGTGAAAAATTCGTTTGTAGTCTTGAGCGTAATTATTAGTAGGTAAAATACTCATTATTTATTTATGGAATGGCAAATTTAAAGTCATTACCAAATTTTACTACTTGCAGGTACTGAAAGTCACACTTAGAAATGTCTTAACTATAGCACTAAAAAGTCTTACCAACTTCAGTAGTTAACTACAGCCTTTGTCCAATACACAGCTAAGCCGAGTCGCAAACTATCCTCATGACACGCATAAAGCGCAAACCAAATTAACATAAGCGTAATAAACAACGCTCTAAAGCGTATACCAAAAGTTTGTGAATCAACGTCGAGTTTTAACCGACTACTACTTAATTCCCTTTCGTTCCACGTGAACATTGTTCAGATAGTTTTTTTTAATTGACTTACTCGGTAAGTATACTTCATTGTGTTAAATAAATTAAAAATCCAAGCCGTTAATAATGTACATACTTTTATTTACAAAAAAAAAATCATATTCCTTTGAATAAACAATGTTTTGGATAGTGCAAACGAATAGGAAACTCTCTAAAGTCATGTTATAAATTGCTGATATACATAATTATAGTAAAACTAAATACAAATATAGGAGCGACAACAAATCGATAAAAATGCTTTATAAGAATCTTATCTGTATATAAACGATTGCGCTCTATCTATATTTTATATAGATTAGTTCTTCTGTAGATTAGATTTTGACACTAAAATCTATGCGGGTAAAACCGTAGATCAACGCCTTTGCAAATTACTCAAATCTTGTTATCTTAACAAGAAGGTGTTACCGCGCCGCTGCCGCGCTTAGAATGGAATAAAAACGAATATTTGTCTGCAAATAATAGGTACTCATTTACCTTCATATTTTACATATTAAACATCTCAGAATATTTAACCCGGTGATAATAGATATGACTTAATCTAGATTTGATGATATTCTCGTTGCAAGGGAAACTGTTCCAAATAAACACAAAGTTACGAAATCAGCGTTGTAAAGTAACAAGACTGCGAGCACTTAAAAGTTAAATGCGCAGCTTGGTCGTTAGGCACATACATTATGCAGCTGGTAGGCGCCCCTCGCTTCTTACTAAGATCACTTTGTTTTTGCTCTAATTTTGGAAATAAGGGTTCGAAATTAGTTTTTAAACTTTTGTTTTAAGTTCAGTGAAACTTTATAATTAGCTTAGGTTGGGTCAGCAATTTTTACTTGATGATAAAACGTAATTCATGCGTGCGTAATGCACTTTAATAATGAAAACAGTCCAATAATATGCGTACCACAAATATTACGGGCAGTAGAAATTAGTAGGTACCACAGATTAGACAGAGTATGTCCAAGTCAGTATTACTTAATTGATTACATAAAAATATCATTTTGTTTCTATCTACTTCAATAGTTAAATCTCTCCATTGATTCTAACGCACGGCCTCATACCTACTCTTATGTCCCAAGTTGATTGAAGTGAATCGGCGGGTCTAAAACGGCCGCATTGGATGTTTCATATTTCGTTCATAATATGTTTCATTTAGCAAATCTTAAAATGACAACTTATTTGATGAATCATAAAATGAGCCTCGAACATTTCATATTTGCAGCTCTTCTAATTTGACAGTTTTGTATAGAAATTCGTAATATGGTCCACTTATTAGGAAATGAGTAATTCATATTAAATGTCAAATTAGTGAACCACCATTTTAATGTTATTTTTATTATTATTTTTTATTGATATTTGTAGAACACACAAAACTTGAGTATTTTGAAACATTTGGTTCCTTTGTGTTGTTAAAAACATTCATTTTCACATAAACCGTAAAGTAAGATTGGACGCGTCACTATATTTTTTAACGTAGCTACATCGTCATCAAATATGATCCATTTGATGTAATGAATTGCATATGATTCATTTATTGATGTGGCCGTTTTAGGGTTTGCAAAGCATTTCCGCTACATTTCACTAAATGAATCAGATTAAAAATAAAACATCCAATGCGGCCGGTTTAGACCCGCAGGTATTCCTGCAAAAGCGCCAGCAAGCGACTGTTCGAGGTTGCCAGGCCGCCGTGCTCGCACTTTTAGTTGATACTTAAGCATAGTAAGTAAGACAATCATTGTATCGATTCAAGCACTGCGATTTTGTCTACCTATATTCAATGGCTTTATTTAAGTATAAAAAATAAATGTAAAATATGAGAAGTATAGTCATAAAATTTAAAAAACGTAACAAAAAAAGAGGTATCTTTTGGAATTTTTTTTATCGAGTGAAGTTTATTAGATCATGTAACTGAATGCGAACTTGGCTAGAGAAGGTTCTAAACTAATACCTATCTTTTTTTCAGACTTTCAAACACTATTTTCTTTAGAATAGTTTGATACGAGATTGCTACCAAGTACCTTATTTTTGAGTTCTCGATATTTCGGCACTGTTGCAAGCAAAAAATTAAGCTGTTAAGTTACTCCGTGATCATGGCGCTTGCAACAGTGCCGAAATATCGGGAACTCAAAAATAAGGTACATGGTAGCAATCTCGTATCAAACTATTCTAATGTTATTGACCATGAAAGTTTAAAACAATATACTATTTTCTTTGTCTCAGATGGTATTTAAAAACTCAAAAGTGCGGCCCTTGTTGGAATACCAAGCCTTAAGAAGATATGTGTGGGATGGCAGTTTACCTTGCAATACAGTCCGTGCGCGAGTGAATGCAGTTGGTTTGAAGTGAGGGGAGGGGAAATCCTTAACGTATATAACAATACGCTACCTACATAATCTTCGTTAAAAACAACGATCTGGGCCATAACCATGAACTCTTAAAACAATCTCAAAGTTGTCAAATCTGTCAATTTTGGTACGTCATTTCATACAAAATTTGACGGAAATGATAATGTTTGACAGATTTGTGATTGTTTTAACAGTTCATGGTTAGGGCCCTGGGCTTTTCTCGTTCAATTATTGACAAATTGATAGATTAATAGAAGATACCGTAGATCGATTCGTGATTGCGGTCAGCCAGGGTGACATGCGTGGCACTGATTCTGGCATGTCCGTCATTACCGATTCTAATGATGATGATTAATTGTTGTTACTAATGTTATGAAACCATAAATTTTACGATAAGTTTGTTATGTAATTTATTAAGATAGATATTTGTAAAGAAACATGTTAGTTCTACTATTTACCATTCTGAGTTTATAAATAAAAATAGATGATCATATATTTAGGCATAACTAGTTATCTAAAAAATTTAAAGCCTGCTTTGCATAAAACGTTTAACGCCCGTTTGCCACGAACGGCATAGAATAGCTTCAAAACATTAAAGTTAAAAACGCGATAGATAGTATGTTCGAGTAGGATGACAAGATTTATGCCCCAGTCGTTTGTTTTCTTGGGTAATCTCCGACGGAGGTGCTCGCTAAACTGATTACGAGTTCAAATTAAGTCGTAAACTTGTAACGCTCAAATTACTGAGCATTAGCACAGACGTTGCTCTTAAGGTTGCCCGAGGTTATACTACGCCGTATTTGTTCCATTTTATTACGCTGCGAGTGTGATGAACGCCGATTAATAAAGTGCCTTCCAAATTAAATTGTTTAATATCGTGGTTTAAGGCAGATGTTCAGTCCCTGAGTTTTTATTGTTGCCAGTAAAACAATTGTATCTTCGTGTCAAATATTTAATTAAATTTTAGGCCAAAATCTAGCAAAGGCTACACTAGGGTGACTTTGCTCGTAGACCATTGTATATTAGGATAGTTTATTAGTTTTAACGACGATTTTTGCTAAGTCAATGTAAATTCTGAAGCTCCATTAAGTATTATAAGTGTACTTATACTAATGACAGAATTTTTATTACCAGTAGCTTTATTTATAAGTAAGTTATGTTCATTTAAAAAAAAAAAGTTTATTTAGCATAAATGGAGTAATTCATTAGAATAAGAATAAAAATAATCTTGGCATTCCAAGCCTCAGGCTAAAAGAGTAGGTAATTTATTCTTGGGAAAATGCAAGTAAGTAGGTAGTAATTTTTAAATGAATTAACACAAACTCTTGTTGGAGTACCTGTTCATAATTTGAAATTACACAATAAATTACAAATGCTTATAAGATAAATTATGATATAGAGCATCCAATCCGACCGATCCAAAAGCCATTGGTGTTTACTTTTTTTTTTTTAGTTTAAAGTAACTAAATAAATTGTAAAGACCAATCGCCTTTGTCGCTTACTCGTCATTATGAACATTTTTAAGCAAACTTACATTAAAATTTTCTATTGTCAATTATTGTCGTGTTCCGAAGGAGTTTTAAATACAATCCTGATTTTAAGGAAGACTATCGTTCAGTAACTAATAGTGTATGCTGGAGGGAACTCTAATGGCCGCTGGTCTCAATACATAAAAGAATGTGTGCAATTTATTTTGTTCGCTCCTTAAGTGCTTTATATTCTTTGTTTCTTGAACAAGCTTAGCGTTCAAGTTACCCACTTGAGACAAATTCAGACAATATTTCATTTAAAGTAGAGCTCAAAATATGTTTACGCTTCGAAGGAGATTATGGGCCATGTTTAATTGGATTTCGCTATTTATAACTATTTATCTAAAATAATTTAAATGTAAATATAATTGTATTTAAATTGTTAAAAAAACTAAATGGAATGTATATTATAAAGTGATTATGATAGTTTAATTTATTCTACATTACAATTTATACAATTTATTATAACATTTGTTGTAAAATAACCTGAAGTTAAAAACTTCTTAGTAGTCCAACACAAAAGTAAATTGCTCTGTCCATAAGGCAAAGAGACTTGTATTTTTACCAGAGGACAAATAAAATGTTTTTAAATCAATACATCTCTACGTTATAGCAGTTATAGAGATATATATAAATGTTTGCGATGTTGGGCGACGTTGCGTGAAATAGCACGACAACCTTTAAGATGACAATTGACTAAGTTTCTTGCGCTGCTTTTTCTTGGCGCTAGCCCACAATACTGGCCCAAAGGAGTGGTAGGTTCGAAAAATTGGTATATGTAAAATAATTAATTCAGGCCTATTTTCAGAAATAAATTGGTGTTTTTTTTGTAGACTAGCAACAAGTTTGCGCGATATTTGTCCACTAGTGAATACAAGGCTTATTAAGAAATTCAATTTCTTAGTAGATTCATTCTTACTTTATAAATACGTAGCTATTCTTAGATCTCAAGATTCCGAGCGTGTTATTTTTTTATATTATTGAAGAATTTTTATGCCAGTGAAGACTGGAGCTTATACCGTGGAAATTATTTTTGTACCGATGAATTCTTGCCGTAACAATAATTTTTTAAGCCCTAGCTCGTGAAAATTTATAATTGAAAATAAATATAAAGAATCACAAGGATGCAATTTTATCACATTGTTTTAAACACAAAATAGGTAGCGTAAATTGATTTTATCATAGTAGAACACCTTGATTCAATAAATAATCTAGAGAACCAACAGCAAAATATTGATTAAAACTGAGTTATTATTACGGGAAAGGATTTGATATAGATAATTTATTACAAAAATCTACTAAGTGTTGTACTCAACGAAGATATCAAAATATTTTATCTTAGTTAGCTAGTTGGAAAACTATTGAAGTCGTTTATTTGCAGAAAAAATAAAGATTTATATTGCCCCCCCCCCCCATAGTTAAGTTAAAATTACTGTTTCGCTTTTTTTCATCCATTTTACAAGAAATAAGTACAAAATAAAACATATTTTTGACGCTTCTAAGTTTTAACCATTTTCATCATCATCATCATTTCAGCCATAGAACGTCATATGCGGTGAAATATTTTATCTTTGAAAAAAAATGAAAAAAGTAACATATTCAAAGGATAATATCACAAATTACGTATAGCGTCGGCGTGCTAAAATAACAGAAGCACACTTAATTATTTCAAAAATCAGAATAGCAACCCTATGCAGTCAGCCTAATTTAGGCAGTTGTTTTCGAGAACGGTGGGAGTGTACCTTCTGTATTTTTTCTATTTTGTGATAATATTGTACCCTCTACTTGTTGAATTTCTTAAATAAATTAATACACACTTATTTTACAAAATAGAAAACTACGCCGCTTTCCGTAATTTGTGCTTATTCTGTGTACCAATTGCCTTTGACCTTTTAAAACTAAGACAGACGAACATACATACTAATAAGGCATAATTCTGTTGGCATCCTTTGGTCACGGGCCATAAAAATGGAAAGCTTACCTTTATTATAGCTTAGCAAAGTACTCAATACTTAGGCAATTAGGCTGAAACAATCATTTTATTGAAGATAAAGAATTTATATTTGTAAGACATGAGTTTTAATACATGCAGTTGATATAAAAGGTATAAAAAAACTATGTAACTAGTTTAAATGACGATGTGAAAAAAAAAACTTTACAGGCATTTTGTGTTATTTGCTTCACTAGTTTCGGTCAGTTAATGACATTCGATAAGGGCTAACTACGATCAAATTCAAATTGTTATTTGATAAGAAAACATCCTATTTAGGCAAGATGTAACATGTTATGTTGTCCAAAGATGTATGGATATTCAGACAAAATTGTACAGAACTTTATTTAGCCTCAGGCAAATGTGAATAAATAAAATTATTATCTTTTAAAAAAACCGGCTTAGTGCGAGTCGGACTTGCGCACGAAGGGTTCCGCACTATTATCTATAATAACGAGAAAAAAAATCACGTTTGTTGTATGGGAGCCCCCTTAAATATTTATTTTATTCTGGTTTTTAGACACAGATGGAAAGATAGACGGACAGTGGGCACAGAACTCTATAAAATGAATTTGACTTAAAAACACCATAATTATGTCTGTTTAGTTAGCGTTCATGATTAGACTCGAGTTTCACTTTATATAGAATGACTTGCAAAACGAGGGAATCGTTCTACCCATGAATGAAAAACATTTAAATGCACCAATTTTTTACCTTTCTTCTATACATATAAAACAGTAATTTTCCTCGACGCGTCGAGTATATACGAGTTATTTCAGCAATCTTGGCGTCAAAGTTCACTCTAATGGACCAAACATCCTGATAAAGTGATTCTCTAGTCTTACCAGTCTGTATATTCAAAGAAGTACATAGGTACTCCCGAGTAAGAAGGAGATTTCTAATAAAATCTTTTTTTTATTGGACAAAACCGGCTGCCGCATTGTGCCGCGCCGCCTCGGAATAGTTCCGCACTGCTTGTTTGTCGACCTCTCACTGAAATTAATTTAAAAGCGTATGTTAAAGCTATTTTCTAAAAAAAAAATACGCTAAAAGTATCTCTTTCATAAAAATTTTGTACACATTTCAATATGATTTATAATAAAATTTAACTTTATTCAATATGATTTATACATCGCCAGTCTTCCCGCGATCACGGCCTATACAATTAGGCCGAACGTCGGGAAAATAATAGAAAAAAGTATGCATTAATACCCGTAATGTGTATAGTATTACTTCAATATGATTACACTGAATCTTTTCTTAATGTTTTAAATCTTTCTTGAATTTGTCTAATTAATTTGACATTTCATCTCCTTTATTGGATCAACAGAAAATTCTTTCAGTAATGTCAGGCTATTTGTACTGCCTACAGCTATTGTATTTAATCAAATAAACAAAATTTTGTATTTTCTTCGGTCCGATTAAACCGTTGTGACAGTGGATTCAATTGATTGAATGCAATTATTTAAATACTTGTATTAATATAATGTGTTGGTTGTACCTACATGCAGGATTTTATACATAATTATTCTATACTACTATAGCGGTCAGTTACCTACACAGGTGCCGAAAATATATGGGATGCACAAAATTTTGTTCCACATTTTAATATTTAATTACCAATTCATAAAATGCGGCTTGCCTAAAATGCCTGCGCAAATGGATTGTTTGATGTAGGCTTTGATTGTGGAATGTTTTTTGCACCTATGTATGTTACGATTAATTATGTAGGCAACGATTTAAGCAGTTTTATGGGTACGACCATTAAAAGAAACAATCTAACGAAATAATAGAAATATGTAAGCTGTTAGTTCTCTATTGATTATTCTATAAATAGTGGTTGTCGCCAGGGGAGCAGATATTTTTTTGTGTTTTCGGATTAGTACATTATTTATTATTTGTATTTTCTATAACTTGTATTTTGGAGTGGATTTGGAGATTCACATCAGTTTGATGAATAAAAATTTGATTTAGTTTTGACATTTCTGCAGTTTTCTCATAAAAAGTTTTTGTTTTTGAGCAGAAGACTCCAATATTGCAGCTCTAAAACCATGAGAAAATATTAAAATTTCTGTTTTTAGCAATACAATGCTACGTTTATCTCACATTGTTTTTACCTAAAAAAAAATCATCCTCCTCATGTGGGATCCGATCCCACGTCCATCGCATACCGGGCGAGTGCTTTACCACTAAGCTACCGAGACATTAGCCGACTCGACGAGATTTTTTTCAATATTTATATCATGTAGTTTAAAAAAAAGGATAAGTTAAATATTGATGTGAGCTGAAACAGACAAACCTTTTTACAAGCTTTTACTTTGTTTCATGACCATGATATTTTTACATAGGTATGAGTATATCTGTCTATACGGTTAAAAACTTCTTATCGTGATTGACACCCTTACCCGATATCCGATTGAGCTGAACTTTTGCATACTCACGTAAGTCGGATAAAAATACATTATATGGTGACTCAGAGTGAGTTTAGACTGATCCATTTTATATAATTTTACTTGAATTCTTGTTGATCGGGAACAATAGCCATCCGTATTATCCGCCATGCGCCGCGCACTGCTTCCGTCACAACCAAATATGGAACCAGTTTGGACAATTGGACCGTAAAATGAATATTCAAAAATATTATCTAACGTTAAAATTGCTGGAATTACATTAGAATGTTATTCTAAGCGCCTTTTTATCCTGAATGAGCCATGTCTAGTTCTACAGTTGAAGCGATAGCACCTCATTAGATTTCCGTAAACCTTTAGGGATGCAGGTACTTACGACCATAAAATATGGACCTCTAAATTACTGTCGAACAAATCCTCCTTTTTCAAGTCGGTTAGAAACGGAAAAAACATGTTTTTCATGAAAATGCTAATAAAAAGAATACGTTTTTTAATTCAAGATGTTTATTAGATCTTCTAGCATAATAGTGTTTTTAGTTTTTTTATTCAAGTAACAGGTATTCTGATAATTTGATTTTCATATTCCAGATTTTATTCATTTCGCTCATCGCGTCTTAGATTTTTTTTTAAATAAATATTTTTAAACTAGCAACAATGCTGTCAAAGAAAAAAAAGGGTGGCTCGATTGGCGGTCCAAAACTCTGAATACATGCTATAAAAATTTGATTAGTACACTTCTACGTATATCAGCAGATAACTGGCAATCTTTGAAATCGCCCGCCGCACTCGGAGACTTTTATCAAGCACAGTAATATTACTCGCATCTCGTTGCTCGCCAATTAGTTTTTAGCTCTAACCTGCCTCTCGATAGCAGTAGAACAGGTGTGTCAGCCAGGCCAGGATCTGAAATCCTTATTAAATTAAAAAGCTTTTTTTTAAATCCAATAAATATGCTAGTAAATACGGCAAAGGCGTTTCAATAAAACCTTGTTGATCGGGAACAATGGCCGCTAGTATTGTCCGCCGGCGGCAAGGAACGCATCCTCTGCCGCAAATGGTTCCGCTGCCAGTCGCGCGCCTGGGAAATAAAATCGGAAACTAAATCTCGACCAAAGCTGCCTCTGAAATTATACACACGGATTTGAAAATGTGCTAAGCTTTAGTACGTTCTTTATTTAAGCGTGACTTGAAAATGCAAGGTTTAGAAATTGGTTTGAGGTTCTAAAGCTTAATATTACTTTTCCAGGCTATTCGTAGAATTATGAAGTCAGCTTATAAGGCTTTAGCCTAAATATTAATACGAATGCTTCAGACAACACATTTTGCATGGTCTCAAAGTAAGTTAAGAAGATCCTTATGTTACTTGGTACCAAAGTATGAATTTTATCAGGTTCGTCTGTGTCTGGTATTATGGTTGACTGGTCGAAAATACTTATAATCAATAAACTCGTCATTTGTACCACATAAATAACAGTCAGACCTATGCCAAATTTGAAAATTTCGTTTTACGAATTTATTTATCCAAATCAGGAATTTAACCTGGGACCCGTTTGCGTGCCACTGCGTCTATTAGATTGATGATTACAACGTGAAAAAACTACGCCAAATACACAGACATTATTAAAGTATTTCGTAACAAAGGTGACTTTTCCGAAATCCAACACCAATTAATTTTAGTGTTGTCAACGGACAGGCGGCTACTTGTAAACGTTGACGTGGCATTCAATTGGGCGGGACAATTATGTGTTGCTGGGTCGGTCTATTATCATATAGATTACCAGTCGTCGTAACGAATACCAATGCGCCTAGGCTCGTGCTTATTTGACACTTGTCCTTTCTCATTTGTATTTGATCCTTGTGCTTGGAATTGCTAAATTGAAGGTATTGTTTGGGCAGTGGTCGGGGCAATTTGTATTAAAGTGGAAATTAGTGTCAAACGATTGGTGAGGTTTCGTCTACGAAAATGTGGGTATATAAACACGTAATATTAAGGTGTCTTATTTGAAAACAATAAGCAAATTAATTCCGAATAAATATTTGTAATGATTTTAGAACAAAAAAAATCGGAACGCAATTAAAAACAAACAAAACGAATGATCGACCGATTTTAATTATTTGCAGTTGAGTTAAATAAATCGTGTATAAGATGGAGGAAAACTAATGTTATTATTGTAATAAAATCTTTTTATTAGAATTTTGTCTTAATATAAATACTTAAATGTATTTATGTGAAACGCATTTATATAACCCGTAATTTCGTGGACACTTACGTAACTGAACACGTGCCTAACTGAAGAGGGTGAAATCAAGGGTATCGAGTGAAGATGGGATGTATTTTTAATACATCGTTAAAATCAAGGGTATCAAGTGGAGACGGGATGTTTTTTTATAAATCGTTAAAATCAAGGGTATAGTGGGCGAGACAGCATGTAATTTTAATGCATCGTTAAGTTTTACATACAATTTTATTATGAGTAAATTATCTTCTTATCTGTGTAGGTTGATAGTTTGTTTTTAAGTTTACTCATAGTACGTTATAAAAGTGAATTAATAAATAAATTGAATGTATCATCTTTGTACTTCATGATACATTCAGGTAATTTACGGAATTAATAAATGTAATAATGCTTGAAAAAAAAATCGACTTCCTCAGATGGAACCCGAAACCACAACCATACGACCATCCCATACCGGGCGAGTGCTTTTCCAACTAAGCTACCGAGGACGATAACTGACCTGGGCCCTAACTATGAACTGTTAAAACAATCTCAAATCTGTCAAACATTATCATTTTTGTCAAATATTGTATGAAATGACGTTTTTTTTTTTTTACTTGAGATGGGCTCACTCTTGACCCCAATCTTGCTCTAGAGCATAGATGGGATCTACGATGGAGCGAGCTTGCCCAGAAGAAATGACAAACCAAAATTGACAGATTTGACAACTTTGAGATTGTTTTTAGAGTTCATGGTTATGGCCCAGGCCCAGGGCCTGACAGAAATGATAATGTTTGACAGATTTGTGATTGTTTTAATAGTTCATGGTTAGGGCCCTGACGTAATTTTTCAAGTTATCTTAACCTGTCAGGCGAAGGTCAAAACACAATGAAAATTTTATTGTTACTGAGCGGCCGGACGGTCTTTGCCGCTTGATAGGTTAAATATCTAGGGTTATCATCTAATTGCTAAAAAACTAAATTTAAAAGTTACGCCCAAATAAATAATTATAAGTAAAAATAATGCGTTTTGGGTATTTGTAAGAAAAAAAAAGAAAAAAGTGTTTTTAACGATTTGTGTTAGCAAATAAGAAAGATCACGCTTGCCGGTCGCGCCACTGCAATGCACAGCCGCGTAATGTGCGCGCCGCACGGTAATGAATGAAATGCGTGACGGGCCTCCCCTGACGACCTGACGCGGTTCATGTAATTTGAGTAATGACGGAGACAAAACGTCAAACTTTTTGATTTACAAAATGTTGTAATAAGTTCAATTTTGAATGGGACAACGTATTTTTAATGGAAAGTAAAGGTGATAGAGTACATTCGATTTATCAAATCTAAAATATGATTAAAAGCAAATGTAATAAATCAAGTAATATTTATATTAAATAATTTTCAATGCTTTGTTATTTCATATTACTTGCGTTATGACATTTGCTTAAAGACATATTTTACACGACTTTATAGCATTTATGGGCATGAAAACATTAAAGCAATATGTACTAACAGAGGTTATTTAGACAGAAAACAATCATTTTCAGCCATTTGTAAAACTATCAAATGAAAGATACAATATTGTACAGAAGAATAATTGATTTAAATTAATTGTGTTTCTTGTATTAAACAAATATTAATACCTAGCTGAACAATGATGAGTCTTGATCAAACCTTTCATTGTAATGAATTTGTAAATTTTGCAAACTAATGAATTGAAATGAAATACATTCGCGCTGTAATCAAATCACTCGACATTGTTTTATAGTAGGATCATTTCATTTGATATTTGTCCCCGATCCTATAGTAAAATAAAATGAGTATTTTCAAGTAAATTGAACCTTCTAAAGGTTAAGCAGGTACTTTAAAATCTAACTTTTTTATGAATACTTTGCAGAAAGTCTGTATAACTTATGATATTTTCTTGTTACGAGGAAATCAGTAATTGGACAATGTACTTTTTACCTCTTTGGAATGGAATAAAGATCTTTATGTGATTCATTCACAATTGTGTTTTCACATAAAAACATAGGATCGAATAATAAAATAACAAAAAGCAAAAAAATGTGCTCTCGAGACAAGTTTTCAAATCTTTTTTTTGTTTAACGAAGTTAGATGAATGTTTTATTTAGTGGTAATCGTTAATACGTAATACATAAAATGATAAACTTGGTTTGATTATCGAACAGACTGAAGTAAAACAGTTAATTTTAAAACCGGTTAAGATATGAGCCTAACGCCTATAACTTCGCCGATTCTTGTTTTATTGTAAGTGTTTAACGTACATGGTATTGAAAATTACACTAGCCAGAAGGCTTTTAGTAAAATGTGGGAGCACATTTATTATCACAGTATAGGAAGGGAGATAAAAGGGCCATGGCATGTGAGGAGGTGATCGTCAGCACAATGGGGCCCCAAAGCTTTGTTGGTGCTCGGAACAAACTTTTAATAAAACCAACTTCACGCTTAGAATATATTTTTTTTACACTGCAGAAACAACACCATCACTATTTTTTAAATTATGTAACCAAAAATTGTACCCTTGATATAGTCTTAGATTACCAGGCATTATTTCAGCAAAGCTGCCAATTTGACTGATGGATAAATATAGTCCTTAGCATTTTAAATATTATTCTGGTGTGTAAGTACCTACCTGAATAGAAAACATACGTTCAAGTAGTGTTGTTTTTACGTTAAACTCTACACAGAAAATATATTATATGATACATGTATACAGAAAGTAATATTGTTAAAAGAAATGAGACTAGGCCCCAAGAATCAATCAATGAGGTTGCAGTGAAACGAAAAAGTCATTGTCCCAAAAAATCTCTCTCAACTTTTAGGGTACCGTACCAAAAAGAAAAAAGTGAACACTGTGATTAATATTTTTAAATCTATCTGTCCTTTAAATCGCGAACGCGTAGAGGTACAACTAGCGCCACGGAAGTTGAGCGCCGAGCGAAAGTTGCGCAGAAGACCATTACGATTACATGACTGACTAGTTGCGTGACGCGCCTGCAACGCCGGCCGTGATTGGTTGTTAACCGCGCACCCGCGTCTCTGATACGATGATCGTCTCGTAAGATGGGCAAAGCGATCCCCACTCTTTGCCCCGGCGCTCAACATCGATGCCGCGTCTGTATCGTTAAATTGTATAGTTGAAATTAGTTATCCTCAGGTCTGCAATCTCTTGGAGCTGTGAAGGAATCTAAATTCTTAGTTTACGCAATTAAAAGATACAGAGGGTTTGATGCATATTTTTACACCTACAAAGGGATCAAAACCTGTACCTACTTCCCGTTGAGTCAAAATCGGTAGTGCAACGTAAATTGGCAACAGTGAATTTAAAAAAAAAAACAATGTTAAACAAGCTCGGAAACATTTTTTTTTACCATTTTATTTCCGAGTTTCTTGAAGTGGTCTCTTTATGGATGCACTATTCATATACAAGTTTATATGGAACCCTCGGTATGCGATCTTACACGCACTTAACCGGTTTTTTATTTCACATGTCGCCGGCACCCGAAAGTTATAAGACTTCAAATAAATGACACGTCATTTTTTCGTCAAATCGCTGTAAATTCGTCTTTGAACTTTGATCTTTCTCAAAGATATGTTTTCTCTTTTAAATCATAATATTTTCTCAAGCCGTGCCGAATTTTCCCTGGTAAGCCTATAAACAAAATCATTGGATAGGAATGAAACTGAGAAAGCGAGCAAATAAATTTTGTACAAAATACACCTTACATACCTAACCTTGCTTTATTCTTAATTGTACTTATTAGGCTCAAAGTAAAAATATTAGAATTTTGTGAAGTAATCGTGTTCTTCTGCCCTCGTTAAATCCTACGCCTGCAATTAAGAAAAGGGTGCTCCTGAGTAGCGGCGTAAACTGATTATTCTTAAAATGAAGCGGTAACACCCGCCATTACCTACCTCATTTGCATTAATAAATGTTATTTTGGAACGAGGAAAATGTTTGTTTCCATTACAGCTCAGAAACCCAATGATGCCTTTAAGAATTTTGTCATAAATAAAAAAAATCAAAGCCCTTTGAAGTTACGCCTCTTTTACTTTGCAAGCTTATTATCTTTTTTCTTTTTGCTTTTAAAAAGATTAAAGTAAGATTTCTAATTTTGTAAACGTGCTTTACATCATTTTTTATCTATTAAAATTATCATGTAAGTTTTTTTATAGATATACAGTACTGGACATTTGTGTGGCAATAGACATATAATTGGGCTAGTCTAGTTAATTTTCTGAACGAGCAACAAAATGTAGCATAAAAATGAGAACAGAACAACGAGTTGCGAATGCCGTCTTTGTTTTATATTAGATCTTTTTTTAATTTAACGAAATTAACAGCAGCTCTAGCTAGGAGTGCTGCGCTTATGATATCGTTAGTGAAACAAGAAATGGTTGTAATGTGGAAACTGCGGAATTTGCCCCATTAAGCGGATTGCAACTAGCAATTCAAATTCGAAAGAGAAACAGGAGGCCTAATACGAAGGCGTTCGTTTCTTCGGTCGTATTATCCGATAAAATTAAAATATCCATTCACTTGTATCATAGGTTAGACAGTTTATGAACAATTGAAAACGGTCGGGTTTTTTACACGGCTAGATTGAGTTGGTCATATTTTATCAAAGGATTGACACATAAGACTGGTTATTTTAATTTGTTAGGTTTATACGTCCGAATGAAAGATACATTTTCGTGCTAGGCCTCCTGAATTCGGTTTCTCTTTTGAATGGAGGTCACTTCAACCAAAAAACGAAAGAAAATTTCTCGCAAGGGGACGAAAGTAACCCTTTTTTCTGCGTTGTAATCTATGTTATCTGTGAATTATAGCCGAATTATTAAGCCTCGTTTTAAATTTAAATTGATTGTTATAAAAGATATTGTTTCCTTATTATTTTTTCTGTGTATTATTTGTGTTTATTAGTAGAAAAAGAAATCAAGACAATATAGTAAACTAACTTATTTTACATCTACTACAATACGTAACATAGGTACTCGTATCCTCCTGCGGCCCAGTTTAATAGAGGGTACTCCCAAGGAAGACCCAATGTCCTAATGTTAGAACTAAATAATAAAGTACTGAACGCCCAGACGAAAAATTTATTGTAGCTGGTTAACCCCAATATTTACAGCCCCCTAACCATGAACTCTAAAAACAATCTCAAAGTTGTCAAATCTGTCAATTTTGATACGTCATTTCATACAAAATTTGACAGAAATGAGAATGTTTGACAGATTTGTGATTGTTTTAACAGTTTATGGTTAGGGCCCTGCCCCCTAACCATGAACTCTTAAAACAATCTCAAAGTTGTCAAATCTGTCAATTTTGGTACGTCATTTCATACAAAATTTGACAGAAATGATAATGTTTGACAGATTTGTGATTGTTTTAACAGTTCATGGTTAGGGCCCTGGTGTCATATTTTAGGGCTGTTATAATATTGATTCAGGCTTGTCAGACAAAAAGAAAAATTACCAAAATCTTTTGTTCTTTATTTATCACATTAGGCTGTTACATATACTTTAAAGCCAATTGAACAGTCATAGAAATCTTATAAAAACTTGGTATTATACACCTTATACTAGAAGAGTTCAACAAAATAAACCTTCAGCTTAATAGAAGATGCAATAATAAGTTTTCTTTCACAAAAATAACTCAAAATTGCCCTCGACTATGTTGCAAGACTGGTGTTGGGCTCGCAGGCTCTGATTCAGAGTTGATACAGCTGTCGTTATCGCTGGCTCTGGTACTACGTGGAAGGTACTCATCTTCTAGATCATCGCCTCCGGAAAGATCGTTCTCATCGTCTTCGAAATCGGACTGTTTAAGAAGGTCAAATTACTTGACCAGTTTTTAACGCTGTAAAAAAGTGAATGTATGAACCCGACAACCTAATACTATGACAAATTAAACTACAAGGTGCAAAAATGAATATCCCTTTATTGCTTTCTCTATCACACGAATGCAAAAACTTATTAAAATGAGCAGGATGCGACATCATTAAAAAAAGTATTTTATAGTATACCTGCCCAGCATACTAGTACTAGTACAAATAAATTATCAACAAAAATAAATGTCGAAAATGACGACATTACGGTAAAATAACAGTTGTTACGCATAATTTATTAGTTTATCTCTAAAACAATATAAAATACAGTAAGTATAAAATAAAGATTGCAAGGACATTATTAAGTAAAACTTACCTCTTCTCTTTGCTCGTGCCATTGCTGCGACCTCTTGTGACAGAAGACCGAAGATACACCTCCCCGCTCCCTTAAAGCAGTGCTGCCACAATGCCAAATATATCCACAGACTAACCGACAATGAAAACATGTCATAGCGCGTAATTTAAACATACCAGCCCCCTAACCATGAACTGTTAAAACAATCACAAATCTGTCAAAATCTGTCAATTTCCTACCATGAAGTCGTAAAAACAATCACATTTATTGGATTTTGACAACAAACAATTTTGCCTATCATTCACTCATTTCAGTACAAATAACGTTTATTATGACACTAATGACAGCTAAAAATTGATTTCATATGTCAAAATAATTTGTATGGAAAATTTATTTTTTATTATTTTCTTAATTTCTAAATGAATGCTGTAAAAATAGTAGCAAGATACAAAAATAGGATTAATTATATGTATATATTTGCATAAAATATTATGATACTTCGCTTGACACTCCGGAAATCGTAAAAGCAATTATGCTATTTAGCAATTTTGATTTATCTTTTTTTTATTCGTACCATGAACTGCTTTAAATGTGTTTGTTTAGTGATGTGAAAGAATGAACGACTTGTCTATATCTTGGTCGTCAGAAGAAAAGGAACGCAATATCCAAAACTACTGTCAACAGATAACTTTGTCTCTTTCTATTGTTGTATTTGCCTTGTCTATGCCTAATGTCATATCCATGAAAAACACGGAGCAGCTGTCCGAAACCAAAATTAAATAAAAAACGAATAGAGCAATATACTCTGAAATGAAAAATTTTAGGCGAGAGGTAATGCAATTATGTTAAGGTTTTATGGTTTTAAAAATTGAGATTGTATGCCAAGTGCTAGAAATTTTTGCATGACACAAAATTGAATTCGAACAATGAGCTAATTGAGCTATAAATTTTGACCAACGTTGAGACCTTGTTTCGGAATAGACTTAAAAGTCAACTTCTAATCTATATTTGTGACAGCTTTCAAATTAAGACATTACGAAAATTTTGAATTGAAATCAATAACCGTTACATAAATTTATTAAATTACTGGCTTTTTGGAAACCATAGAACTTAGTAGTAATACGTAGTGATTACTTCTTGGTAATACCATAAATACAAGGTACGTTTCACTATGCAAAATCAGATAGGTACGCATTTTACGAGTAGTACCAATCGTGTCTTTAATTACTCTAGAGAAAGTGATTATTTAATGTATATTTTATACGATTCAGGGGAAGAACAGCGTGAGCAAAAAAGAAACGCTTCAATACTCCAACTATCAAGTTACATGTAAAGATTATCATTGCAAGGTAGGCAAAAAAATCTTAAATCCATAACGTTTGGATGTTTGTCTTAAAACTGTCTAAATAGAAATAGAAAATCATTTATTTGGTACAAGACATACAGAAGTTGTTTAAACATAGTCAAGTATTAAAATGATATACCTATCCGCACTCGATGAAATTCGGTGCATAGATAAATCATGACCTTCCTGACATCACCAATCACCATCATCATCATCACCGTTCGCGTGCCATGTTCCAAGTCTTTTTTCACTAGTTTCTAGTTTGTTTTCTCTTCCATGCATTCTGCATTCCTACCTATATTATATTTTTAAACTGTATATTGTACAAACTGATGTAATCTGGTCGGCAGTTTCGTATTACAATGTTAGTTTTTTTTAAGGTTTAAATTATCTTCTGTTGAAAAAGTTGCTGTATGTGAGCAGGAGAATTAAGCCTGTCCCAGACAGACGCGGCCTGTTGTGTAGTATGAAAGTCTCAGTACTATTCAAATCCACGCGGCTTGCGCGGCCGGAGCGCGGCTAGCCGCGGCCGCAAGCTCCGCCCGCTTCTGCTCAGCCGCCGGTGTGTGCGCTCGCGCGGCCTGGAGTGCGGCCAGCTGCAATTTTTTTACAACTAACCGCAGCGGCCAATTTAAAATATAGGTACGTCGGTCGTACGGTATTTCATTATGAAACACACTCGCATAGTAAGATATAAAGAAATGGCTCTCCAGGCCGCGGCCGGAACCGCCATTTCTTGCCTACGCGTCATCGCGGATGGACGTCTAAACTAAGTCATTTAGAAGACAAAATTCTTCTTTTATTGGCTCTTCATAAAGATGGACAAAAAAGAAGTGTATAGCTTACTATTGCCTGCGAGTGTGTTTCATAATGAAATACCGACCAACCGACGTTTATAAATTAGCCGCTGCGGCTAGTTGTAAAAAAATGCAACTGGCCGCCCCGCAGGCCGCGCAAGCGCACACACCGGCTGAGCGGAAAGTGGGCGGAGCTTGCGGCCGCGGCTACGTGGATTTGAATAGTAAATAAGACTTTCATACTACAAAACAGGCCGCGGCCGCGGCTGCCACCTCAGGCCGCGTCTGTCTGGGACAGGCTTTATCCTCTATCCCCTAAGAGGAAGTAAATTAATATCTTTACTATCTTGGGACCTTATTTATTATTAACTTTATTTTACTTATATATATATAATAACGATTTTTTATTTTGGGTTTAAGGTAACCGGGTACGTTTGTTGTTACAAACCGAAGAGTACGGATCCACAGGCAATCGCTTGACATTTTGTAATAATTTTCTAAGAACAAATTCATTCAAATATAAAAGATTGGAAGGGTCAATAAGGTAACACTGCCGTGTATAAAAGGGCATAGTAATTCCTTAGGCAACGATGCCGCAGATGTACTGGCGAGAAGGGGCTCGGACATGGTCATAGAGGGGCCACCCTCGATCCTCCCCTTACCATATTCCCAACTGCGCGCCTGGATTAGACACAGTGCTTTATCCCAACATAACGAACGATGGACTCTGAGTACAGCATGCAGACAATCGAAACTGACCCTCTCAGGGGTCACACCCAAATTGACTCGGCGTATACTCAACCTTGAAAGATAAAAACTGCGCATAATCGTGGGGACAGTGACCGGTCACTGTCTCCTAAACATACATATTTACACCATAGGCAAACTCAGGAAACTTCTGCGCTTCTGGGCGAAGCTAGGCTGGTTGCAACCGTAACCATCACATCCCCCACGTATAAAGGACCGACTTTGAGTTTAAGTGCGGAAAAGGGAGTCCAATCTCATACTCTCATACTCATATGGGAAATAACATATCCTATTACAATAATCCCTATCTGAATTTTATTCCAATAAACCTAAACTAAACTAGGTCAAGTTATTTTATTATTTTATTCATTTTACTTACTTTACTTACTTACTTTTGTTGACTTTGGTAAAAGTGGCTTCACTATCTCTCTTGCTCACTCATGGCAAACATGTCCACTATCCTTCTCTCTCATCATTTTGCCATAAAATTAAGAACCTACCAAGAGCTTGTGCGAATAAAAAACCGGCCAAGTGCGAGTCGGACTCGCGCACGAAGGGTTCCGTACCATTTTCTATAAAAACGGCAAAAAAACACGTTTGTTTTATGGGAGTCCCCTTAAATATTTATGGTATCCTGTTTTTTTGTATTTTTTGTTATAGCGGCAACAGAAATACATCATCTGTGAAAATTTCAAGTCTCTAGCTATCACGGTTCATGAGATACAGCCTGGTGACAGACGGACAGACAGACGGAGAGACAGACAGACAGACAGCGAAGCCTTAGTAATAGGGTCCTGTTTTACCCTTTGGGTACGGAACCCTAAAAACATTTTGAACTGAGTAAAATGGGTTAGCAAAAATCGGGTTACTTCAGGTTTTTATTTTTGAGAGGAGGTGTCAAGGCACTCTAGTACATTTTTTTTTAAGCAATAAGCTCGGGTCGCGCACAAATGTTTTTGAGCATACAGGTTGAAGGAGGGCCTTCCAAAGGCGACAAATTTAAAAAAAAACATAGTTTAACAAATAGTCTTAATTCTCGGAAACTTGGGGCAATTGTGTCATTATTTTTGACTGTGATTCTAGAAATGTTATTTAGGGTTACGGTTCCAAAGTTTAAATTAACCAAAATAATAAAAATTAACCACAGTAACCGAAAAATGGTTACAGTTTGACCAAATTTCTAGGTTTTTCTTAAATGCCCATAATTTTCAAACTGCATGGGAAAGATTTTTTTCTGATTTTTCTCATGATGGTTACAATCAATCCTGTCACCCCGTTTCGGCTTGACGTTAAGTTCTGGGACACCCTGTATTAAACGTAAATGTTTTCTTGTAGGTATACAAAAACCAAAACAATGAAACCCTGTTTTAACCTTCAATAAATGACAACATTTAAGTTTGAGTATTATAGGCCTAGACTAGCATACACTAGCTATAGGGACAAAAGTCCGCGCGCCGCGCGCGAGCTTCGTGTTCGCGGCGCATTCGCCAGATCTGGACCATATGTAGTCTGGTCGCAGCCTTTAACGTTACAACGGAGTATGGTTTGCCACAGTGTACTTAAGTACGTTCTTTACAAGAATTAACTGCACTATATTATAGAAAAATACGGAAAATCAATGAAAAAAAAAAACATATTTACGAAGTTTTTGTTTCATGAAAACCTCATTCCTACGAGAGATGCCGTCATAGTATAAAATCATCAGCAGTCGAGATCTATTAACTGAGATACATTTGAATTCTGCTAGTGGGTGGGGTCGATTTTTTGCATGGTCTTTTCTGTCTTCACGATAGAATTTAATGCATTTTATTATGTAAACATGGGCTAGTTTCAGCTTGATATACTATTTACCTAACAGCCTGTATATTAAACACGTCTTATTCAGAGTGCATTTGCTGGTCCGGGACTAAGATTAACCCACTGTTCTATACCCACTCACCGTACGTTAGTTAGTACCTTGGTCCTGGTTAAGTGAGTAGGTTTTAGTAAATAGATCACTTTATAAAACGGTTAAGTGCGAGTCGGACTCGCGCACGAAGGGAACCCTTCGAGCACCATTATCTATAAAAATGGGCAATTAAATCGAGTTTTTTATATGGAAGCCCCCTTAAATACTTATTTTATTCCGGCTTTTAGGGTTCCGTAGTCCTGACAAGAAACCCTTATAGTTTCGTCATGTCCGTCTGTGTGTCTGTCTGTCCGTCCGAGATTTTGCTGTTGACTCTAGAGAGCTGTAATATTGTGAAGATTTGTAAATCAATCACGCTGACAAAATGGTAGCATACAATTTTGCAAAATATAGTTTTAGAGTAGCTCCGATACTAGATGAACTCCGTAGCCGAGAGGCGAGCACGCCCGACAATATATGGCGCCGCCATCTCTAAGGTTCCAAGTTCGATTCCCGGTCGGGTCAATGTAGAAAAAGAACTTTCTATACTGTTTTGGGTCTGGGTGTTGTGGTACCGTCGTTGTTTATGATTTCTATAACTTAATCTATTTACCTTAGGATCTGTCCCTTTAGCATGAGCAACAAAACATGATATGATATAGCAATTTATCGCATATCTTTTGTCAAAATACGAACTTTTATCGAAAAAGCGAGCAGAACCGTGACGTCGCCGGCAAGGACATGCTCACTGTTTCAATAAAAGATCAAGTTGGAGGCTATGTTATCCATATATATACAGAGTGTAAAAAAAGGCTTAACGAAGCCTTAAACCACGAATTCTATACATAAAACCAAGTAGAATGCAAAAAAAATAATTGCTGGGAAATGACTTTTATTTTTGATATCAAAAAAAATTGCTTATTTCTAACCCGCAATGTATAGCGCGCACGCCACAGACTATGCCTGTGTATGTAAGCGGATCATGTTTCTTTGTAAAAAAGTTTAGTATTATCAAACAAGAGTCAATTTTGTAAAAAATCTATGAAAAAAAATTGTAACTTTGACTGTCAATATCTCGGTAACCCGTCATTTCCCAGGTATAGTGTAAAAGAAAAAAATGATCGTAATAATACGTAGAATATGTGGTGTTCGGCTTCGTTAAGCCTTTTTTTACACCCGATATATATATATATATTTTGAAAGTAAAGAGGCAATAAATCGCTATATCATATCATATCGCATCGTGTTTTGTTGCTCGTGCTAGAGGGTCAGAGCATTGTATGTGATATTGTCCAATACTTATTTATTATACGTGTAACGTGGAGATGATTATTTTTTCACCTATCGTTGAATATGTCCCTTAAAATCATTTAGGGGTTGCTAAGACTACTTTTCGATTTAGTTTCGTTTGCCAAATATTAAACTTTGAAATGCCAATTTTTGTTCGGGTAGGGCGTAAATAAAACTAACTATTGGTTTTAAAATTCTGGAAAAAATCATGGTTATAGTGCTTTCCATGAATTTTTAAGGAATATTATAACGGTTAAGATAGACCTGTTAGTTTTACGAGTAATAATCGTTTAATTTTGTCGTCGTTCGAAACTTCCTTAAAGGGAAACTATTAAAGTGACTTAAATGAAGACTTAATGAAATGATTGCTGCAATATATTGTGGGAACTACCACGGGCAACTATGAAACCCTATACTGCGCGTGGCACGACGCGCACTAGGCCGGTTTTTAGATTTTTTAGAACCCTAAAAATAGTATCGTTATGAGGTAGTATACATACTTTGAACTATTTATATATGAATGAGAGATAGCCGTAGTGTAGGACGCTCCCCAGCCCCATATGGACCAACGACCTTAGGACGATGGTTAGCAGTGGATGAATGAAAAATGCGGGTGATCATGCTCTTTGGGGGAGGCTTGTGTCCAGCAGTGTACTGCAATAGGCTGAATAGATAGACGATATGTATAGACTGGGTGGCCGGACTTCCCATAAAAATCTTCACCATACAAATGGGCTCCCGTCGGCGTGAACCTGCTGGGCTCATCACACCGACTATCGTCCGGTGGCCAGTCATGTAATAGTGTGATATTGAGGAGATGGTATAGGGCCCCCTACAATCAAACATGCAACGCGCCAAACTAGTTTACCATTCTAAGTTTAGTTTACTATTCCTTGACTGGCGAGATCCGCATGGTTCGGGAAACAAAATTGTGACGGACGTATCGCTCTGCTCCTGGTTGCTGAGATGGTGGAGCATGCTTGCTGGCTGGAGAGTGGTGAAGTCAAGATAAACAAGTACCTACATTCGAAGCAGCAATCGCTTGAGCAGCTTTGCTGCGTAAGATGAAGCACCCTGCTTCCTATGCCTCTAAAAAGTGGCCGTTGCGGATATATTAATTGAATCCTAGTTTAGTAAATGCCACCTTTTTTTCAATAGCAAGTGAAGTACTAAAAGACAAAGTGAGTAGCTGTGGATTAGTATAATTTCAGAGTACCTTGTGTACCAGTTTGTATTATTAAAATAATTTAATGGGTATAGGGTAGAGACACCAAAGAGTGCGCATTTTATAAACTTTTATTTATTAAAAAATCTAGTTGACAGTTACACTTTGTACTTCTTATAAAATTTAAGCTTTGGTCATTAAGGAACATAATAGTAAACATTAATCTTAGGTAACAGTTTCAAATTAATTTAAAATAGTCTTAAACTAAATACTCGTCTCGTGCGCACTCTTAGGGCGCTGTGTTGCAAAGAGTACGCAGTGACAACCCTTCATACAAGTTAAGAGTGCGCAAGAAAACGAAGTTAAGTCATCGACCCTAACAACTATCACAAGTGAAGGCCCCAAATCCTATGCAGTCTGTGCATTCATCATGCCACCAAGCAGTACATCGGCCACACTGGATCCAATCTTCTTGCGGCGGCTCAACGTAGATTTCAAAACATAGGGGACCATTTTTTTCCGCAAGATCGTATGCAATTCTTCCTAATTCTTTTTTAGTGAGTCCATAGAAACATGCGTCCAATTTTCGGCAATGATCTGCCAAGCTAATTTCTAAGTCAGGGCCAAATACGCTCTTGAATCTACCGAAGGACTCGGGAACGGTGTCGGCTTTTAAACTTTTTCTTAATGTTGCTTCCGGAATATTCAATGATTCCGCAACAGACGTCTTGCTTTGACCTCTTGCTATTTTTTCTTTTAGATTGTATTTTCCCATCTTGATCGTCCTGTATAATAATTAATAAAAAATCTCAAAACACAAGCGTGCTGTTTATTTTCACTTCATACAAGCTAAGAGTACGCATGCGTACTCTTTAGGTGCGTACTCTTAGCTAATGTGCGTTTTTGGACATGGACCTTATTATTTTAGAAAGCACGTGTAATGGCGACATAACCTCTTAAAAGAATCAAAGTTGGAAACACAAATGTCTAGTAAAATAACAGTCGATAGATGTGAATTACTTACAACCCTTACAAATTATGTTTAAAAATGTTGAAAATTAAGATCGAACACCTTAAAAATCTATTTTCAGCTATTAAATTCCTAATAAATACCTTATCGATGCAATTTGTCGTCCTTCACCTTGACTTGACAGATGCCTCTGACATGTGGAAGAGGTGTTGCCATTTTGAGAAAAAGTAAATCTACAGCAAGCACTGCGTACTCTTTGGTAGCGCGTACTCTTTGGTGGCTTTACCCTACATTTATTAACACAATTTATTCTTAACGATTGGCTTTCACAATATTTTTAGAAACACTGATAATAAACACTTGTGAGGCTCTGTCTTCATCGAATTCTGATTTCAACGACTTAGTATCTTGGATACCTAATCATGACACTGCTAGCTTTCTTCTGCTCCGGTACCAGGGGTACCTTATCCAGACGCTGTTAGCTTTTTTTCCCCTCTGGTATATATAAGGTACATAAGGTAATTTAAAGTTTCTCGAAATGAATCAAGAAACCCATTAAAATGATAATTTATTGTGTTATGTTGTCCATGCAAACATCGTTATACAATTGAACTATTATAAGTGTTACCTATAAATAAAGTAAAATCATAAATTAACAGAACACATTATTGAAATGTGCTTTCGAGTCTAGAAAAAATAATTGTAAAATAAATTGTAAATACGAGTGTTTACATCAAATACTGACTTTAACTTTTTTCTAATTTTATCCAAAGAGAATGGAACCACTACGTTTGAATTTGATCATTCATGACGTATGACTCTCGGTCCGAAAAGATTTTTAAAAATCACGAGCTCAGTCATAGCGCATTAAGAAAGGCTGATATTTACGCTAAAAATAGGTAACAAATCTACAAAAATAACTCCTAGTACAAGAAAAATACATTTTTTTTTATATTTTCAAGTAATTAGCAAGCAAACACAGGTATTTATTGCGTTCAATAATATTTCGTTCATTTAATTTATCTAATTCGGACCGCGTGCATCATTTTTTGACATTATTTCTACGCATAGACAATTTTTTACAGTTCACTCGTTCTTTCACAACACTAAACAAGATCGTTTTAGGTAGTTCATGGTACCAAATCACGTGACCAAAATTTTGTGCTCATATCAAAGTGCTACCAAACAATCTCGGTCGTGAAAAAGTTCATGGTTAGGGCCCAGGTGTCAATAAATATTTTGTTCTAGTATTATCACAGTGGGTCATTACTCCTTGTATCTGTTTTCATACTTGGGCTTTCACTACAAACTGATTTTGTCCTATTATTAGCACTTTGAACCCCAGGAGGGCTATGTAGGTTAATTCATCGGGATTTGTTTGTTGCCATGATATTGAAAAACATAGCCAAATATTGACTCGATCAAAGTTGTGATATAAAAGGCTCTCCTATACAACTTTAGTATGAAAAGTATAAAAACTTGTTCGTATTTTGACCCATGTTTCTTTGCATACTTGTTCGGTTTCATTTATTCTAAATTATTGTTGACAATAATAGGTAAAAAAACCCAGCTAAGTGCGAGTCGGAGTCGCGCACGAATGGTTCCGTACCATTATCTATAAAAACTCATGTTTTTTGTATGGGAGACCCCTTAAATATTTATTGTATTTTGTCGTTTAGTATTTGTTGTGTAAATTTTAACTCTCTAACTATCACGGTTCATGAGATACAGCCTGGTGACAGATAGACAGACAGACAGACAGATAGACAGACGGACAGCGGAGCCTTAGTAATAGGGTCCCGATTTACCCTTTTGGTACGAAACCTTAAAAAAGACAAACAATCTTTTAGTATTTGACTGAAAATTTAATAATTATTAGCGTTAAACTTATTTGAACTCAATCTATTACCTAAATACAATTGCAGTGCTTAAAAGCCTGTATCAATATCTTGTCATTCATGATATTGGGCTTTCATTATCATATAGATTAGGCCGTTAGTAGTGACGGATGACAACTAGTCTCTATGACGATGGAGGGCAGAAAGGTTATCGCACTCCATCATTCTTCTAACTGAAGCCCAATTCCCGTATTTTAACAATAGCCGGTCTCAGTAACATTACTTCTAAAACGGTATTCTTGTAATATTAAACTTTTACATAAAAACATAAAATTATTGTTATGCGGCTGAAAATTGGACAAAAAAATGATTCATATTGGTTTCTTTTATTTTCAGTTGCATGAAGAACCGTTATTGCTTTTCGTAATGTTACTGGGAACGAGCCGACACTGGATTGCGGCTATTGTTGAAATACGGGGAATTGGGTTTTTCTGACATAATCGGGTGTAATAGAAATCATACATGGAAAGAGATATATTGATATCTCTTTCCATGTATGATTTCTATTACACCACGAGTACTAGGGGCAAGTATTTCAGCGTAACGCTTCCTAAATATGTAAAGTTGACTTAACTGTTTTTGGTCCCCCCAGCTGGCATTGAATCATACGCGTTCTTATTTATTTTTTAATTTTTAATTAATTTATTTATTTAAAACTTTATTGCACAAACTTACAATAAGTGTATACAAATACAGTTTAATCCTGGTTTTATTAATCATTATTAAATAATTAATTATCTTATTTTAGTGGACCTTCAACTCTATATCCGTGAAACTCTACGTGGATCTAATAATATTAACGGCACCCTTATTATGTATATTACAATAGCAATTAGAAAGTGAAAATTGAGCAATTCTGGCTAAAATCGCAAAGCAAATTGGCAGCAAAAAACAAAAAAAAAGCAATATACTGGCCGTGCTGCCAATAGATTTTGACACTAAATATCAATCGGGCGATGACTGCGCGATTGTTGCTAATTTTTAGGTAATGAGGGTGCAGGTGTCCTTTTCGTGGTAGCATATTGTGCAATTGTAATTTATTTTTTTACGCACGTGGAAATGTTTATTTACAAAATAATATATTTCCGTTTAAATTATATTTTTTTCTACTGTGGCTATTTTATAAGCTCCAAATCAATGAAAAAATATTTGAATAATCTAAGAAAATACGTACATTTATTAGGTACTTACGAGTACTAACTCGTAAGCACACGAAGCCTTGCGCTTAAAGCGTACACAACCAATGTTTGAGTAGGTAAATATTATGGTAAGCACCCTGTTCTAAATCCTATAAAAAGTATTTGCTTCTAGAACACCAGCAATAGCCATATTTTGTGACATATTTGCAGAACTCTTAAGCCACATAGTAATAAAATACCGCGACCTACCCAAATGCCTAAGTAGTCCGTAAATCTGTCTAGCAGAGAACGAACATCCATTGTGAGTGACGTTGACGTACTGCCCTCCAGAGTCATTCCCTCTTTCCTTTCAGAGCCAGCTATGAGTATCGAATACTGAATTTCGCTATTCGATTCCATGATTATAAGTTAACCTGGATGTGTCAAGTCACCTATGGCGTCCGTATTATGGGCCACACAGTCATGAAACATTTTTCATCCTACTTTATACGATGTCTAACATATTAAGTAGTTACATAGATTTCTACTGTAATTATTTATTACATTATGGCTAATTCTTGTGCTCAAATTCAACAACTTATTATGTGGGACAAACATTGAAATCTAAACAAATCAGTTTTTTAAGCTCGCAAAAAGTTGTTGTATTGTGAGCTAGAATCAGCCCATAAAGCCAGGAATCCATTAGAGGCAGCCTCGGGTCAAGTGGCTGCCTCGCTCCGAGACCGATGAGGAGACGATGCCTCGCTCCGAGACTGATGAGGAGACGATGCCTTAACCTGAGGCACGCGGCTTAAGAGGTTCTGCGTTATGTTGATTACAGCTTGCAAAAGTACATAAAAGAAACAAGTACATAACAACAGTTCCTTATTTTCTAAAATAAAATGAGTGATACGAGACGATTGGTGGTACGGCAAATTGAGAACTTTCTGTCAGAAATCGTTTAAAAGTAGCTCCGATACGGTTTGTAAGTAGAATTTACAAATAAACCAAATTTAAATATACAGGTTGTCCTGTAAATCAAGGTCAACCTTGTAACCACATATTCTATACATCATATTGAACAACTTATGTTCATCACTTTTTAAATTATGCATATGTTTTTCTTTACTGTCTTTACAAATCTAATTGACTAGTATGTTAATTTTGTATGGGAAGTCGATAAATTTTCATGCAAATTTGCAAAAGTGATAAAACTAAATTTGTTTACTATTGTGTATAGAATATGTGGTTACAGGTTGACCTTGATTTACGGGACGCGTTGACCTTGATTTACGTTGTGGTACCGCCGTTGGTTTTAATTTCGTAAAGTGCTTTAGCATCTTTCCTAAGGATCAGATCTATGTGTTATCGGTGTTATCTAATATTGATTTATTATTATTTATTTAACTCGTTTTATACAATAATAATTTTAATATCTTTTAATAATCACGTATTCTGTTAAAATATGCATATTGTGTGCTAATTCTGTAGGTTAGTAGAGCAGATGTCATAGACGTAAGCTAGCTGATTACAAACTAGAAACAATTGCCACTGCGAGATGTAAGCTTAATTATTAATAGGTATTTAGTACACAAGCAGTTGTATTGTCAAATATGTGTGTATTAGTGACGGTTGCTTAATATACAGTAATTATTGAGCGAATCATATTCTCTGGATTAAGTTTATTAGGAGATGATTAAGGTAAACTACGGTCCGTTTTGACCAACCTGGAGTAAGTTTTAATTGGAGAGTAAACCACTGCTTAGTATAGAATTCAAACAACGTTTTATTTTACGTACGACAAATCTAAGTACCTTTATTTTTTATAATTCAATACATTATCATGGCAAAATATAAACTTTTAATTCTGAGCAGTCCAAGGCGTTTTAATTAAAACAAATGAAACATATCAGTGACTTGATGCCATTTTTGCCATACCCTAAGATTGCGTGACATATTATCGGAGCGTAAGGATTGTCAGGCACTCAAAACATCACCACATCATAGAATACTCACCCATTTAAGTATATCCAACCCTGAGCCCTGACCGTAGGTACTGTAGAGGTTTATAGCCGAGCGAGTAAAACCTCTACGTCTACCAAGGTATGTTCGAAATATGAAACTTGCTTTTGAATATTTTTGAGTGACGCGTAGAAAAAATTTGGGATTTATGTGATGAGATTACAATAAAACATATATGATAAAAGTTATTAAATAATCAAAAAGAAGTAATTTAAATGAATTAATAAACAGGAAATAATAGTTATATAAAGGAATATTGAAAGCAGCCAGCAGAATAACAGAGCTAAGTATAGTTGTGATATGTATTGTGTAAGAATATAGTTTGACTGAATATAATACGAGTCCGAAATAATTGGTATAAGCTTATTTCAACCTCTGAGTCTACGCACCCCGCTACAATACATTAGTATTAGTTCCTCTACCATGTTAGTAGTATGACTAAATTAGGTACTAAATAGTACCTACTAACATTGTTGACTGCTTTTTAAACGTAACTAATTAAATGAAATAATTTATAAGTCTTAAAATTATATTTAAAGGATAAAACTGTGACGTGACACAAGAGTAAAAAAATACACGAAAGAATAAAATTTAACAAATTACATTAAATAGTAAAATAATATGAAAATAACAAGAAAGGTTTTATGTCGTAGACAAATATAACATAATATTTTATTCATAAACTAAAGCTAGCATAGCTTATTGTATCGTGTTTTTGTACTTCTTATATCGTTATATACCTGTTTCCTTTAAGAAAAAAATAAAAAATGGGAAGTCAAAACCGTTGGAACTCGCAGTCCTTTGATATTGGGCCGTCGAGTATTTAAGTGAGTCCTTAACCACGATCGAAGTCAGTCGTTAAGGCTTTCTAGTATCAAGGGCGCCATTGATGTACCAAGAGAGTACAGTAGTACTTAAGGTACAGTGCGTGCCAGCCTCTCACGTTTGAGGCGGGATTCTTTTTTGTGTTAAGTGCCACCTGATCCAAATTTAACGCCAACTTGAAGTTTGCTTAGTGTTGTTTGATGAGATTGACGGAAAACTCATTAGCAATTGGACTCACAGGAGCTGTAATTCTGATAACAAAAAAATCTTTACAAAACTTAATCAAACAAATGTTATCCGCTTAGTAATCCACATTTACCTACGAAAGTAATTTATTTAATAACACAATCTGTATTTAAAACCAGATTACTCTTTCTTATTTATGATAAAGTATTTACTAATTTGTAATTTAGATCTAAGCTATTTTAAAAAAGTGCGAGTGAATTAATCTTTATATGGCTAGCTTTAAAAGCACTTATAGAAATGGTAAATTATTCAACTGATTTCTGTTCATTGAATGCACATTAGCCTGTGGTATCGTTCGCATATATCACGAAAATATTACGAGTAGTGAACTGACTCTAACAAAGAGAAGAGAATATTGAAATTAACGAAAATCGTATTTGAGATTAGTATTTATGGTACAGTTATGAGCTGTAATGTTGTCCGAGTACGATAAAAGCACTCTAAAAACAAGATTTAAATATTCAGCAGTGCACAATAGTGTCTAATTTAATCTAACCATGAATAACAGCGTCCGTTAACTATTGTCACTAAACAAAATAAAGTCTAGATTTCATAGTTAAATAAATAGTTTCATAGTTTAAATATGATTTTATTCGTGTTTTCAATGAATCCAAACAATTTAAAAAAATGCTCATTCTAAAATTTGTCACAGACACTTCTTCGAGGCTAATCTAATGCAAATGCAGTTAAAGAGTAGTCCGTACCGTTTTTAACTGACTCCAAAAAAAGAAGGAGGTTCTCAATTCGACTGAATGTTTTTTTTTGTATGTTTGTTACGCGATTACGCCGTCAATTATGGACCGATTTCAAAAAAATACTTTTTGTTTGAAAGCGTATACTCCCGAGGTGGTCCAATTTACACCAAGTCAGATTCTGATGATGGGATCCCTGGAAAATCGAGGGCAACCCTGTATTTTTATAGACACCCATAATGTTTTGCATATATTTTCTGACTCAATGCTGATTTTTCGGTCTAGTTATCATCATGTCATGTTGCTGACCTGATGATGAAAGCCACAGAACTCCTTAACGGATAGGAGTTATAAGATACTCGTTTTACTGCAAATCGTTGACAGAACGTATTTTGCAGTTTGTTGAGCAGACGTGGAGCTTATGAAGTACCAGACCGCCAATTTTTATTTACTGTAAACCCGCACACCCAGTAATAATAAAGTTTTAAAAGTTCCTTTCTTAAATTGACTTGTTATTGAACGCAAGACCTTATCCTATGGTTACGACACCAAAATACTGGTTGGAGTGTAGGGTAGGTCGATAAATTGACCCTATACACCGAAATAACACTTTCTAGAGGTTTATTAAGATGGTTACATAACGTGGGCTTCGGCTTTAAAACGGTTAAAAAAGCACGGTGTATAACACCTTATTTTTATCATACCATTGGATGAGGGGTCCATAGAGTACCAAAATTAGTTAAGGTCACTTTGCTGTAAAGTCATTTTTGGCGGAGTTGGGAATAAAATAAAATATGTTTTATAAAAAAAATTAAAAACTGACTTCAAAATGAAACTAAAAAGCGTAAAATAATATTGACTAAAACATACCTAATCGGTTCTTTTTAAAGTCGGTGGTAATGAACACATTTTATCTCTCAATGGCTGGCTCCGACTCCAAAAAGAACTGATTAGGTATGCTTAAGTCAATATAATTTTTCGCTTTTTAGTTTCATTTTAAAGTCGGTTTTTAGTTTTTTTATAAAACTTCTTTTATATCCCACTAATATTATAAATGCGAAAATTTGTGAGGATGTTTGGATGTTTAGATGTTTGTGACTCAATCCGGCGTTAACAGCTGAACAGATTTAGATGAAATTTTGCACACATATAGAATAAGATCTGGATAATAACACATACATATATTAACATATAGGATACTTTTTATCCCGGTTCGATCTTCCTGTGGGATCCATGTAAAATACCAAACATCCTGTAGTTCACGCAAACGAATATCGGGCAAAGCTATTTTAAAATATTTTTGTATTAACATGATGTAACAAGTACATAATGACTATGAAGATAATAAATACGAGTACAATTTGAAAAATAAATAAGGTCTATTAAAAGGCTTTATCACATTCAATTAGATCTGGCTTTGCAAAAATTAACATATGCAGTTAAATGCACGCAGGATATCCGAATCGTGTACCTTAGAAGTCCGTAATAAGATCGCTGTTTTTATATAATTTATTGATGAGTTAAATTACCATATCATGGCGGTAACCACGAACTCTTAAAGCAATCTCAAATCTGTCAAACATTATCATTTCTGTCAAATTTTGTATGAAATGACGTACCAAAATTGACAGATTTGACAACTTTAAGATTGTTTTTAGAGTTCATGGTTACCCCGCAGTAGTAGATTGCGTACTAAGGTTTCACATAAATTATGTAACAATTTTAGGCAGCCTAGGTTGATATTGAAAAGGTAATGAAACTAGACACTTCCAACTGAAAATATTTTACAGAACAAACCATTTTTAAAGCAATTCACGAAAACGATTCTGGTCGCAACTAAATTGTTGCAGTTTAATCCGGTTTGCGAAGAGAAGCGTATCTCTCAAAAGGAGAGGCTTGGACAATGGGGTGGCTATCAATCTGGTAGTTTACCTATTTTTCTGGAATGTGTGTGCTATCTGCTATCGGTTTAGAGAAACCGAACAATGTAACGATCATTCTTACGTTGGAATTTCGTCTTATATCTTTAAAAATATATTTTTTTTACCAGAAAAGAATACGCCCAGAAATTATATTATTAATTTTAGTCCAAATCTAAAAGTTGTTCCCATAAAGACTGCTTTGTTAGGATTCATCCATCAAGGCATGGTTATAACTAAAAAAATTGGACTAGCCGACAACAATTTGGAGGTTGCATTGTGTTTGGTAACTCTCATAGGTTAGGTCTAAGTAAGGCAGAAAATGATTTTTTCTATTTGGGAATTTATTGCATCGCATATTTATTATTCGTTTTAAATTAATTCCTTTTAAAAAAAAATAAGGCATTTTTTTTAAATGGTTTCAGTGCGGCTTCGACGCGTTAATGAATGGGTACAAATTTTTATATCTCAAAATAATACTTATTTTCCTTGAAATTGGCATAAATGATTACTCAAAATTAAATTCACTATGTAGACGACTATCTCTTCAGTGAATGCATGTCGATTTCGCAGTTTTAGACTGACAAGTACCTACGTACGAATAAACGGAGTGGCCGACCCGAGCCTTCGTCGAAGGCGGCAGCAATCGCCTTTGTAGTATACGTGCTTTGTACACTACTGCCGGTTCATTGGTACCGATATTCGGAATGCTTGGGAGCAACTGGTACGGAATCGTATCTATAATCGATTGAAGATGTATTCTAACGAGACTGTAGATTCAAAATTACTGTTAAAAACAGAAATGAGGTCAACACAAAAAATAACTATCTAAGTAATTTGTTTAATTCCATCCATCATTTTCCCTTTATTTATTTATTTATAATACGAGTATAAAGGCATAACCGGAATCGTGTAAAGAACATACTATTATTGGTATGGCATAAAAACATTAAAGGGTATTATTACAAACAAGACACTCTTATGTACAATCAGGCGGCCTTATCGCCAAAAGAGATCTCATTTAGACAACCTTTGTAGCTTCTACACATTTTCTTCAAACTAAGTTGTAGTGGAGAGAGGTAACTTAGTGCTAGAGCTTAAGAGTGTGTAAGAAAAAGAAACAGATATTAAAAATATATTAATTTCATTTAGTTTACTTAGTGATTAACATTTATTATCATACCCTATGCTGTTTCACACTCCAGTAAAGTACATATGACCTTATATAAGTTCACGATTCGTGTAAAATTAAATAAAATAACAACCCACCTTAAGAGGAGAGCGCCCAAGTTTAAATATTTCGAGCACTTATTTAAAAGTTCAACATATATTAATTTTATGAACACTGAAACTGTTAACTTTGAAAAGGTTTTTATTCGTTTTAGTGGATAGGATAAGTGGTTGTGTTTGAATTATTTATGCTTTAATCACTTTAAAGATGCAAATATTTGTGAAAATACTTTAAAAAAAGTTAATACGGTATGCAAAGTAGGAGACGTGATGACAGATTAGCCATATAACTTACTGCTAAATAACTTATGTAAATTTTTAGGGTTCTGTACCCAAAGGTTAAAACGGGACCCTATTACTAAGGCTCCGCTGCCCGTCTGTCTGTCCGTTGTTTGTCTGTCCGTCTGTTCGTCTGTCACCAGGATGTATCTCATGAACCGTGATAGTTATACTGTTAAAATTCTCACAGATGTTTTTTTATATTGCCGCTATAACAACAAATACTATAAAAGAGAATATAATAAATATTTTAGAGGAGCCCATGCAACAAACGTGTTTATTTGCCTTTTTTATAGATAATGGTACGGAACCCTTCGTGCGCGAGTGCGACTCGCACTTGTCCGATTTATAGGTAATGGTAAGGAACCCTGTGTGCTCGAGCCCGACTCGCACATGCCCGTTTATTTTTAAATATATGGACATAATAATTATTGTTCATGTTCATCAACACCTGATGTTTAATGTAGAGGCAGCGTTTGTTGTAGACTATAATTAATTAGAAGATAACAGAGCGATCCAATAATCTACTTTCAGCTATTAAATAATATCCAGACTGCGATATAGCTCTGTCGAGGAAAACAACAACTAAGCCAAAAGATTGTTGCGATTTTCAGAATGTCGATAATTCGGCCCGTGTTGATTGTTTGCTATGTTAATTAATTTTAATTACAAGTAAATAACAACTCATTGACCTTTTCACTTCTTTTGAAGTTCAATAAAGCTTAATAAATTTTCGTCGTCGTTATTACGCAACTTTATAAAGAAGCTTGGAAAGCTGTTTTAGTCTGGCAGAATTGACACAAAACACGGCTACGACTCTGCTACGAGTATTGCTACGACCGCGACGCTACGAGCGAAACATTGCCACAGTCATTAGCGCGGATAGCGCGCATTTTATGCGTAGGTTATAGTTGTTAAGTGTATAATAATATTTTCTTTGGTCATAAAAACAGTGTTTTGTTAATTATAAAATTACTATTAGGCTAGGGTACAAAATAATAGGTTATAATAGTAACTGTAACATCTATTGAGGTTGACTACTCCGATTCAAATATATCGCCGAAAGTGGCATTTACCTATTTAAACTGTATTCTATAGATTAAAAACGCACTGTTTAAAAGAGTATTTTAAAATTCTCACTTGATTCCTTATATTTGCAAAATTATAATGCAATAAATACGAGTACTGCTAGATCCGAAAACAAATACTAATATACTGACAGTAATATATTGTTTCAAAAGAATAATAGCCTGTCCTGCGTTAACGTCCGAAGAAGATTAGCAAATTGTGCACTGAGAGATATGGTTCGTATTAGAGTACATTAGTAATTAAGATGCGATGCCCGATATGGCCCTCCAATAGATCCATTATTGTCTTTAACGACCTATAATTGCCAGGGAGAGCATTATGTGGGATTTCCAAAAAATATATTGTGGTTATAAATATTGGTAGCTTTTTGTTACGGCGTTGATAAGACCAAGGTCGTGGGCTTATTGATGCTTGTTTAGTTCGAAAATCGAATATTGGGTTTGTATACGGGCGTTATAATATGTGATGTATGCAGTATTGACTGTTATAAGATTAGGAGTATATCTTAGTAACATAAAAACATTATTTCTACAAAAACTTACTATTTAGTATACTTTACCATATTCCCTACTTATATCGTACTGAATAAAACATATTTAATAAGGTTCAATGAAAATAAATAAAAGTATCCGGACTAATTTAGAAGTAAGTAAGTACCTACATATCACATATTGTAAATATAAATTGTGACACTTAGGTTTTACTGTTTTAAATTTAAATACGTTTTTAAAAATGATTAGCCAAAGAGATTATATAAGATAGTGATTTTTTTAAATAGGATTTGGCTAAATTATTTTACAGAATTGGAATTTAGTGAACTTTATAACCTAATCTAATCTGACCTTGGTGTCTTATAAGACGCTTGTATTTTAAACATTGTAATTGAATTTAAAAACCTTTATAAATAAAATTAACTACCATATATTAAATTCAGTAATATAATCTTGAACAGAATTATGTTTTCTATTTAAGGCGATTGGTGATCAAATAAATAAATAAATATAATAAAGATAAAAGTAAATTAATTTAATAATTTTATTTATGCGATTCATTTACGTAAAACGTTAAGAGTAAATAAAATTAAAGAAAAAAAAACTTGTTTAAAAACAAGCTTTTATTATTTGTTACTGAAATGAACTAAAAAGTTATAAATAAATTTATCTGATGAGAAAAATACCATTATATAGGTGGCATTTTTTTATATTAAAAACGTGTTACATTTTGTAGAAACATTAAAGAACATTTAGTTTATTAGGTACTTATTTTTCTTCTGCAATCAAAATGTAACACGCTTTTATTAATAAAAAAATGCCACCTATATAATGGTATTTTTCTCATCAGATAAATTTATTTATAACTTTTTAGTTCATTTCAGTAACAAATAATAAAAGCTTGTTTTTAAAAAAGTTTTTTTTTCTTTAATTTTATTTGTCACTTTTTAGTATATGTTTATACATACATTCAGCCCTTGGCACGTGCTCACCTTGGCATTGGGTCATCCATCTAATCAATCAGACATAATTCACATTCATAACAAACGGAACGAACTTTTTTCCCAAAGGTTATATTGGGCATTTTTGACCCGGTACCTCAAAGTTCACGACCAGTATTGAAAGGGTAGGGGTAGGGTAGTAGGGTTTTTCTTGAAGGTTTAGGCTTAACATTTCGCGGAATGTTTTTATTTTGATCCTAATGCATAGGAGAAAAAAGTTATGTGCTTCAACGCAAAACGTATATTTTGCCTAATTATTGATTTCAATAATTATAACTTACTGTGATACGTGGCGCAATCTACATTACAATAAAGAGTTGAGAGGCCCCTATTTTACCACGGTATACCAATAATAATGAAATGAATTTATAAATTGTTTCCATAATCGCACCGATTAGCTAGATGAAAACTAAGCAATGCTTGTGCTATGTCGACTAGATAACAGATTAATATACTTAAATAGGTTTTTAAACATCCTTACTTAGGTACAAACGCTCGTGCTCATCACACTAACATTTGTCCTTGCGGGACTCGAACCCGCGATCGCCAGGCTTTGTAACAAGATAGAAAAGCACTTAAGCATTCGTGTAACCTTTTAGGAAGATATTGTACATTTTTGTAAGCATTTTATACATTCAAAAGCATATTTGGATACGAAAATTAGTTTTTTATATATTGATTCTTGTTTTGCTAAAAAAAAACTTTCCCATGCTTTTGAGGAATGCGACTTATCTCATTGGCTAGTATCCATGGTCTTTAACGTACTCCAACTAGTTTCGTTAGTGGTCGCTGGTGGGTCACTGGTCCGAACAAAATGCCAGTTAAACTTTGTTGGAGATGCATATTCACGCAAACCAAGATACTCGTCAAGACGAATCAAATGAGCCCAAACTCGATAGGGTTGCGTCGTTTAATTACGGAGTTATTATGGCCACCTTCTAGCTCTATCATCAGACCCTGGTTATCATATAGTATCAAAGCACATGTCAAGACGAATTAAACGAGCCGAAACTCAATGGGGTTGTGTCGTTTAATTACGGAGCTCCTATGGCCACATTTCAGCTCCGTCATCAGACCTTGTTTACCATATATTATCAAAGTACTCGTCAAGACGAATTAAACAAGCTCAAACTTGATGGGGTAGCGTCGTTTAATGACGGACGGAGTTTTAATGACGGAGAGAGCCACCTTCCAGCTCCATAATCAGACCCTGGTTACCATATAGTATCAAAGTACATGTCAAGACGAATCAAACGAGCAAAACTCGATGGGGTTGCGTCGTTTAATTGCGGAGTTCCTATGACCACGTTTCAGATCCATCATCAGACCCTGGTTACCATATATTATCAAAGTACATGTCAAGACGAATCAAACGAGCCAAACTCGATGGGGTTTCGTCGTTTAATTGCGGAGTTCCTATAGCCACGTTCCAGCTCCATCATCAGACCCTGGTTACCATATAGTATCAAAGTACATGTCAAGACGAATCAAACGAGCCCAAACTCAATGAGGTTGTGTCGTTTAATTGCGGAGTTTCTATGGCCACGTTCCAGCTCCATTATCAGATCAGCACCATGACATCATAATATTGCATTTTCACGCGGTTTACACATAACTATATGCAAAATTTCAGCTTAGTCGGTAACCGGGAAGTGGATCAAATTTAACTTGCAAGATTTGATTACAGACAACGGCACAGGTGAAACTAAAAAATAAAAGCTTGTATGGCCAACTTCCGGCTCCATCATCAGAACCTGGTTACCATGTTGCACCAAAGTACTCGTCAAGACGAATCAAAAGAGTCCAAACGCGATCGGGTTATGTCGTTTAATTACTGAATTCCTATGGCTACGTTCCAGATCTATCTATCATCAAAACCTTATTACCATCAAGCACCAAAGTAGGTACTAGCTCGTGAATACGAATCAAGCGATCCCAAACTCGACCGGGTTATCGCATTTAATTACTGAGTTCCTATGACCACCTTCCAGCTCCATCATCACATCAGACCCTGGTAACCATCTTAAAGCAAAGTACTCGTCAAGACGAATCAAACGAGCTGAAACTCGATGGGGTTTCGTCGTTGCATTATAGAGTTCCTATGACCACCTTCCAGCTCCATCATCAGACCCTGGTTACCATTGAAAGACAAACTACTCATTAAGACGATTTAAACGAGCCCAAACTCGTTGAGGTTGTTTCGTTTCATTGTGAAGTTCCTATGGCCACCTTCCAGCTCCATCATCAGATCAGACCCTTGTAACCATCTTAAAACAAAGTACTCGTTTAGACAAATCAAACGAGCCGAAACTCGATGGAGTTTCGTCGTTTTATTACAATGTTCCTTTGGCCACCTTCCAGCTCCCTCATCAGATCAGACCCTGGTAACCATCTTAAAACAAAGTACTCGTCAAGATGAATCAAACGAGCCGAAACTCGATAAAGTTTCGTCGTTTTAGTACAGAGTTCCTATGACCACCTTCCAGCTTCATCATCAAACCCTGCTTACCATTGAAACACAAACTACTCGTCAAGACGATTCAAACGAGCCCAAACTCGATGAGGTTGTTTTGTTTTATTGTGAAGTTCCTATGGCCACCTTCCAGCTCCATCATCAGATCAGAACCATTTCATCATAATATTGCATTGTCACGCGGTTTACACATGTATGCAAAATTTCAGCTCAATTGGTAACCGGGAAGTGGATAAAATTAAACTTGCAAGATTTGATTACAGACAACGGGACAGGTGAAAGTAAAAAATAAAAGCTTGTAAAAAGTTTCCATGTTGTTTCCCACCCATGCAGTGTCAAACAAAATCACCGGATGTATTCACGATTCGGTACATACTCATCCTTGCCTTTGAACTCGCATTGTTTGCTAAAACACTGTATCAGTGTTTGCCCGTTTTAGTATGTAACTTGTCCCCTTACTACTCATGAATATTCGCTTACATGTGTCGTCATTTACATGATAGTAATAGATGCACATAACGCGGTGGCCTGTGCACCCACCAATTTACACTTTGTCGCGATCACGCCGGCAGATATTTGCTCCGAGACGCGAATATCTTTTAAAAACCTAAACTTCTACCGCATTTTATGTTTCTAGCCAAGCAACGAGCATTTCATTGCTGGTAATAAAATAAGTTCAATAAAAAACTAAAAACCGACTTCAAAATTAATGTGTGAATGAGTGCGAATGAACACATTTTTACTCTCGATGGCTGGCACCGACTCCAAAAGAACTGATTAGGTACCTATACTACCTATGTTTAAGTCAATATTATTTTACGCTTTTTAGTTTCATCTTGAAGTCGGTTTTTAGTTTTTTATTAAACTTATTTTATTTCACAATTTTAAGTGTTAAGTCCTCTATTTTTCCCCTCCTAACTCCGCCAAAAATGACTTTACAGCAAAGTAACCTAGACAAATGTTGGTCTTCTGTGGATGAACCCAATGGTATAATAAAAAAATATAGGGTGCTATTAATGATCAATTTTTCGACGAAATTTATTTCAAATCCCAGATGCCTTTAAAATAAGCTTCAGTTTTCAACTTCCAACTCCGCCAAAAATGACTTTACAGCAAAGTAACTTGAACTAATGCTGGTCCTCTATGGACCCCCCCATCTAATGGTATGATAAAAATAAGGTGTTATATAGGGTCAATTTTTCGACGAAAATTTTACAAAAAATTGTGCATGTCTTAAGGAAAGGTTTTTTGACACTTCAACCAGAACGGCGGCTATTTTGGTGTCGTAACCATAGGATAAGGTCCTTATCCTATGGTTACGACACTTTAAAAAAAGGAGGAGGTTCTCAATTCGTTTGAATGTTGTTTTTTTTTTGTATGTTTGTTACGCGATTACGCCGTCATTTATGGACCGATATCAAAATTTATTTTTAAGTTTGAAAGAATATACTCCCGACGTGGTCCCATTTACACCAAGTCAGATTTTGATGATGGGATCCCTGGGAAATCGATGGCAACCCTCATTTTTTATAGGCACCCATAATGTTTTGCATATATTTTCTGACTCAAAGCTGATTTTTGAATACGGTAATCATCATGTCATGTTGCTGACCTGATGATGGAAGCCACAGAACTCCTTAACGGATAAGAGTTAGAAGATAATACTGCAATTTGGCGACAGAACGTATTTCGCAGTGTATTGAGCAGACGTGAAGCTTATGAAGTACCGGACCGTCAATTTTTATTTACTGGGGGTAACTCGCACACCCAGTAACGAAATTTTTTTTTAAAGTTACTTTCTTAAATTGACTTGTTATTGAACACAAGACCTTATCCTATGGTTACGACACACAAATAGCCGCCATTCTGGTTGGAGTGTAGGAAAGGGTGTGCAGGATTTAAAAATATTCGTAGAAAAATTGACCCAATATAACATATTTTTATCATACTATTGGATGGGGAGTCCATAGAGGACCAACATTAGTTAACTTCACTTTGCTATAAAGTCATTTTTGGCGGAGTTAGAAGGGGAAAAATAGAGGACTTAACACTTAAAATTGTGAAATAAAATAAGTTAATAATAAAAAAACTAAAAACCGACTTCAAAATGAAACTAAAAAGCGAAAAATAGTATTGACTAAAACAAACCAGTTCTTTTTGGAGTCGGTGCGAATGAACACATTTTAACTCTCGATGGCTGGCACCGACTCCAAAAAGAACTGATTAGGTTTGTTTTAGTCAATATTATTTTTCGGTTTTTAGTTTTATTTTGAAGTCGGTTTTTAGTTTTTATTAAACTTATTTCATATAAAGTTTTGATTTGAAAGTGTTTGTGTTGGTAGATTATGTTATCTAGAATATCGTTGATAATATATACAGGCTTTGAACTGTTTGTTTAGAAAATATATTTATAAATTGCTTTCTTAAGGTGATACTTAACGAAAATCTGATTTTCTTAGTAGAATATAACTGTAAATTGAACTTGTTCGAGTTTAATTAATTTTAAGCAATTTCTGCGAAGATACAAGTCGTTTTCACTTTCCAGCAATCAATGATGTACAACTTTTAAATTTTAAGATGAAATAAAAAAGTTAGCAATTTAAAAATTCACAAGAATTTTAATGGAGAGCAAATTTAGTATGCAATTTTACGTGGAGCATACAAGTTCAACGGTCTCTGCTCAGACCAGCACAGCCTCAGGCTACGTAAGATATTCACTAAGAAATTGTGAAGTGAAATTGGCGAATGCTTTGAGCCAGCATCTAATATGTTACCAACAGTCTACTTTGTTTATTGAAGCAGTCATACGCTTACTGAAAACGAAATTGAGATTTAAGAATCGGTTTGAAGTCGTAATGTATTTGAATAATGGACATAGGTATTGTTGTTGTTTCAGAAGAATCTATTCAATCGTATCAATTAGATTTCATTGTTATTTAGTTGGTGGTAAAATATGTTCTTAGTAATAACAGATAAAATCTTCTAATGTATAAAATACTACTACTGCATTTTACTTGCCTAGTATAACACGGTAAAAATAAGCAACAAAAATAGCGGAAATCTAAGATGATCTGTGTTTTTAGTTAAAAGTCAGCTTTTCAAGTAATAAGTTTAATGTTTTAAGTGGACGTGTTCTGCATATGGATACTTGTATTTTAGTTTCTATGGAGTCAAAAACTTTGTACAGCGCAGCGTCTTTAAATGCTACGAACAAACGAGACAAGTATTTCCACCATTAACGTCCTAGGTCAACTTAACGTAACATAGTACGTAAACTCTCCGTGCTTATATGAATGCAATGTCATATTTGAAATCCAAGTTGCTACTCGTTTACGTACCTACATGTACCAACTCATATTTCAAATGCGTGAAGTTAAATATGAGCTTATGCACAAAGATGGACCAGCCGTACCTGCAATTTGTATTTAGGGTTCTCTTATCTGTATTCCAAAATTCCGTTTATGAAGAAAGATAACCCATGTGATCTAGATCTTACTTCTACTACTACTAGATATAATTACCTTTTTTAGAGATTGTACAAGCAATATCAAAACATTACTAACATAGACGAATAAAACGGTTTTAGACGCAACAGTGTGTTCGGGGCAACGCCATTCCCTAGAGCGGTATTCGATCCAATGTATTTTCGAACGGGTGTTACACTTGCATGGTTTTTACCCGACTACGGCGAAGCCAAAAGGAAGGGTAATGATTTTGGCATTCTATGTATGTAAGTATGTATGTATGTTTGTTTGTATGTTCCACCGTAGCGCCTTAACTACTGACCCGATTTTAATTAATGAGGTGTCAATAGGTTAGTAATAATGGCCCGTAATAATTTTATCTAAAGTTTTATATAACGGAATAAAATTGTGATAATCACCACGAGTTTGGTATCAAAAGGTCTTGGCGAGCACATTACAAATATTTATATAATATATTGTATTGTTTAAGTAAAAATATATCTTTAAAATGCGGTCATACGTTATTAACCTTTTTTACGTAGTCGGATTATAGTTTTTTAAACTTCATAATTATTTTCAACAGCGTGTCGCAACGACATTTGAATTTGCATCAGAACCATTACTGATTGCGTGTTAGGTAAGAAAATGAAGTACCTCTTTTTTACGTCAGGGAAATGCTTTACGCATTAATGTGGGGGGGTTATGTGGGACTCCGGACGTCTGAACTGAGATGCCGTATACCCACTAAAAACCTGACGGTGCCCACCGGTGCCATTAAGTGAGTAGAAACTACGGGTCAGCGCCCCGGGCGTTTACCCCGGGCATTCGTCCGCAGTTCCTCCTCTGGCTGTGGCTGGCTACACGCAAGCGCCACCCGGCTTCAGAGAGAAAAAATAGTTCACCCCGGTCTCCAGCTAAACGACGCGCGAGACACGTGCCACGCTGTCACAGGCCTCTTTCAACGGACGGCCGACACCCTCGTGTTGGTCGCCCTAGGCCCATCAGGGAGGGGCAATTGGAGGCCGTACTGCCTCCTACGGCGCCCATGGCGTCGGCGGCGGATCATTGGGGCGTCAGCCGAAGTCTCTCGTTCCCTCTCCACTGCTTCCTTCTGCGAGACAACCTTCTCACAGAAGGTGAGCACCGCTTGCCACGCCTTCTTGCTGTCCACCATGCGGGTCACTACCGCCCCGACTGAGAGGTCTTGCCCGATTTCCGCAACGAGGATTCTGCGTTCAGCTGTCCAGGCTGGGCATACCTCCAAGGTATGCTACGCTGTGTCCTCCGCTGCCGTGCAATGATGGCACTTAGCGCTGTCTACCCGACCAATCCTGCATAGGTAATTCCCAAAACATCCATGGCCCGTCAGTATTTGGGTCAGCCGATACGTGATTTGACCGTTCTGCCGCCGCACCCACTTCTCCAGCACCGGGAAATTTGTCCTTATGGCACGGTGCCCATACTTGCTGCGTTCTAGCTGGTACTGCCACTTACGTAGGGCCTCCTCTTCGAATTTCATGCGCTCCGCCACTTCCCGAAGCGCTGGTCTCTGACCTTGGGACCTTTGGTCTCCACGCCACTCGTAGACTGCGGCAAGGACCAGGGAATCCAGTTCCCATGGCAAAGTTCCGGCCAGGGTGAGAGCCGCGTCTCCCGCTATGGTGCGATATCCTCTGACCACTCTTACCGCTAAAGAAAGAAAATGAAGTACCTACGTCATCTATCCGATACAAAATAAACAGTTTAATAGGTGTTGATAATTTTACTATAGATCTAGATCTTACTTTCACTACTACTAGATATAATTACCTTTTTTAGAGATTGTACAAGCAATAATTAAAAATCACAGCTTTATAAACATAGACAAATAAAACGGTTTTAGACGCAACAGTGTGTTCGTGACAACGCCATTCCCTAGAGCGGTATTCGATCCAATGTATTTTCTAACTGGTGTTACACTTGCTGCAAGTGACTTGAATGGTTTTTTGCAACAGCGTGTCGCAACGACATTTGATTTTACATCAGAACCCTAACTGATTGCTTGATACTACAAAAGAAAATGAGGTACGTACAAAATAAACAGTTTTGTAGGTGTGATAACTTTACTACACTAAAACTATATTGCCTGCCTGCCTTTTCTAAGAGTACCTAATTTCGTCAGCCAGCGACCAGTGTGAAAGAGGATTACCTGACGACAGTAGAGGACGCGACTGAAGAATGTATGATGAATAAGTAATTTGTTATTTACGAAAATAGCCAAGTTAGTACGATGCGCTGTCTGATCAACTTTGCACGGATATCCTTTGATTATCCAAAATACGTTTATGGTAATGTCAACGTTGTTAAAACGGTATTTATAAAATCTAGTTGCTTGATTTTTCATCAAATACAGCCTTCCCGATTAAGCAAAATCCGAATCCCAACATTAATCCCAAATAAAATTTCAATTACTTGTTTTTCATGATCTGAATCAGTAATTTGTAAAGACGATTTTTTGCTAATTACGATATTGTTTTTTTGATAAAATGGATTAACTTTACTGATATTGGACCACATAATTCTAAGATTGTGATTTATGGACTGACAGAATGTCAATATTATTAGGTCATTTTTATTTTAAGTAGGTACTTTGTGCAGAACCTTCCAACTTGTATTTTACTATCATTATATCTTGTACTACTAGCGGCACAGATATTGAGCGCTGGGCGAAAGATGCACAGAAGACCATTACGATTAGGTGATTGGCTAGTCGTGCGACACGCCTGAACATCCGGTTGAGATTAGTTGTTACCTCCGCTCTTGTTATATCTTGGGAGTCTCTATGCCTCATAAAAGTATCTCAATTTTTTTTTTTTTTAAGAGTTCGTGGTTACCGCCCAGATATTTTACTGCTGTCAAATATTATTAATACACCCGCAGCGTGACAGGACTCATGCGTATTGTACATGGTCAACGGCCGGTCAACCTACTCAAAATGTTAAAGGTTATTCAACCGATTTTTAGCCTTAAGCCTTTCATACAGTGTGTGGCCTAGAACCGGGCATAATATTGAAAACCGACACTCTTTAGAGTATTAGTATTTTTTCTAAAAAGATTCTAGTTAACCAAAACCTATGCATAAGCTAATATTAACCTAACACACAATAAGAATTATGAATTACATACAATTCATATAATCTATTTTAAATTATATATTATTTTGAAACGTATAACAAACGATTAAGCTAAAATCAATTAATATAACAACCTTTAATATAACATTTACATGATATAATAATTAAAACAAATTACATGTATTTAGTATAATAACATTTAGTATATCATTCATTTACGATAACGCTCTTTTTATATAATATAAAACAATTACAACATAAAAGAATTTTAGATGTAGCTGCTGGGTTTCACATGGTGAGTAATGTAATAAAGGCATGCAGGATGCAGGCAAACATGCAGCACGTAGGCAAGCATGCATCATGCAAACATGCATGCAAGGCAGCATGCATGTAAGCTCAAACAGTAAGCAGGCATGCATGTAAGCAAACATGCAAGCAAGCACACGAGCATTATTATTTCCACGTCTTCGGCGCTGCGGGAAGTGCAGCCTCTCCGCCCTTGCGCAACAAAGCGCAATTACCCACTGCTGCTCTCACTCCACGCCTCCGGCTTTTAAATTACACTCTAGTATTGGGCAGACAAGTACCACGGCGAAGTGACCACTGAGAGTCGGGGTAAACATAATTCTGATTTTTGATAAGTATATTAAATAAAAACAATATAAACCAATGGCAGTTATACTAAGTGAAGGTTATATTAATTGACGGTTATTTCTATTAATCATTATTTGAAACGTTATTATCTCAAATAATAGTTAGATGAAATAATGCGTATGTCAAACAAAATTATATCAAATGAACAATATATAAAATGAGTTTTATTTCAAACGGGTTTCTTGGTAATAAACGTTATTCTAAATGGTATTATATAAAATGAATATTATGTAAATTAAACGTTATGATGAAATACAAAATTACATCATGTGTTCCTATAACAAATGATGCTTATGTAAAGTGATCGTTCTTAAAGTTTAATTATATCAAATGACATATAAGACGCACCCCAATAGTATAGCCAACCTCGCTATATTTCAGCCATTCAACCGCTTTGCTACTATTCGATAAACAAAAAGTCGCAAAAAGTACTTACAGAATAAATATTTCCATTTCAATATTTTTTGTTAATTAAACTAAGAACGCCCTTTGTTTCCTGGCGCAAAGACGGCAGCGGAGAAAAGTTTACAGTGCTAACTCTTTGTTTTTTAGTTGTCTTTTGTACCTTCATCTACAAAAAAGGTTTCTGATTCTCATCAAGTTTATGATAAGTTGTTATTGAATAAAATGTAATTCTGTTATTTCATGGGGTATTGTGGGTAGGTTACACTAGCGTGAAATATGGTTATTTGCTCTATGAACTCGTCAAATTTTGATAAGTTGTTTATTCGACCACAGTTATCGGTTATTTGCAACATTTTTTCTTGTTTCGTTTTTTATAGCATATTAGGTTTCAAAATATACTTGTAGACTTCGATACTTTTCCAAGTCCATTATTTTATATAAGGTTTACCATAAAAATGTTGTGTAATCCGTTTAAAGACTATTAAAAAAGTATTAAAGTATATTTAACTTAAAGCTTCGAAAGAGAAACAATTTTTATTTAAAGGGCAACGGTCTAATAAAATAAGACTGATACGTACAACATTATATTTTGAAGACAGAGTATATAAGTAGCAGTCGACTTATGATAAACTTTATAAAAGCTAAGTTCATAAGGCGGCTTAATAGACGAATTCCAGGTGTGGAGCATCTGACGTCTCAGATATTAATTTCTGATGGATCGAACCAAAACCTACACAAAAGAATAAAATATGAAATCGCGCGATTTCGATCGATTCTCTTTAATATTAAAAAAAACAATGTTTTGTGTGATAGCAATTTTATTTTATTTTACATAATTAGTAGATTGTAAACTAGTAGTATAGTGGTTTACAATATTTATATATGTACAATATTTGTCAAACAATGCCATTATGCAACAGCCTTTCCGGATATCAGTTTGTTCAATAAATTCGTTATGTCTTAAGAATAAATTTGTACTAAGGTTAGGCTTTGGATTTTAGAATTTGAGACTTTACAGGTTCAGAAAGCTAGAGCTTATTAATATTATACAAGTTTCTTTTTACCTTAAAACGTTACTAATTTTAAAAATAGTACTAGGTCTACACTGACTAAAATTAATCATAAAAGTCTTGAAACTCGAGTTACCTAGCCACGAGCGTTGCGGCGTTCGCACCCTGAATGTTAATAGCACCATACCTAAGGTTTCGGGTTTCGTCGGCTGTCACATTCGAATTCCGTCCATAATTGATGCGGGGATTAGCAAGAGAGTGTGATTCAAACTTTAACTAGCTTAAACTAACCCCGGCTCATTACTCATTCAGGTACCCCGGCGATTACTACTTCGTTCCAAGTGATTCTGTCCCTGGATAACGCTGCGTGTAGTTGCCAAAGTTTCGGGATGAATCGTTTATTATTATAATTTTGTTACGGAAATGTTTATCAACGTAAGAGTTGTTTATTGATTGGAAGTTGTGTTGTTCGTTGTGTTGCTAATAAAACTGATCGTAATGTGATATTCGAAATAATAGGAGCAAGTAGAGTAAGACCGTTTTGAGTTGAGCGCGTTGACGTAATTAGACCCTGGAACAAAGGTTTAGGGTCTGCCGTAACTACAGTGGGTAAATAGACCCGTAAATGCCAGTATATTTTGCGGTCTCTGTGGGTACAAATGCACATATATTTTTATGTTATGCGTGTATAGGAGAATGATTAATACCTACTTCTTTTGAAATGAGATCGGAGCCTCTCACCTGATATCCTCCCGATGTCTTCGTAGGAGGTACATCCAATCTTGTGTCCGGTTCTGGTCTTGAAGCGATTTGTAGTTGACTTCTTGTGCGTTTTTGTTTAACGATAATATTATAATTTTTAAACTAGTTTCTAGAAAAGATGCCGCGCGCCTGTATGCGAGTTAAAGACTGAAAGTAAAGAATTAACTTTTTCTAGAGGGCAGAAATTGTTCTTGCTTTTTGTTACGGCGCTGGGATTTGGGATTGCGCCTCTGAATTAAAAAGGTTTGAAAGATAACAAAAAGAAAAAAGAAATAAATATGTTTTATGCTATGATATTATGAATCTAAACTAATGAAAGTACGGAACATAACGTTTCTTCGGTACCTGCCTATTTTATGAAGCAGGTTCAATACCTACCTCTATCTAGTTACGTGTCGCGTGCAGTTATAATAAATTAGTTTGATTCTGTTCGCGTGGCCGTTCAGTTAATACAATTTTGTTTATATCGTAAATTAGTAAGGCAGATTAATTTTTTATGCGACAGTCATTTAAATGCTGCGACAGTGAAATAATTATTTAGTTTATTAAAAGGTAACAGTTTACTTTTTTTCTACGTTGGCACAGCTTCATGCTCAATTACGTGACTATTTCCATTTTAAAATCAAAACCGGCTTAAAGTTCATTTTAATTTTATATATTGCAAACAACTACAGCATTAACTTGTGATGGATGTATTTTGTCTTGAAAACGAAACTTATAAATCGAGTACTACAAAAAAAAAACTTTTTTTTAACCTATATCATCCCACTGCTGGGCAAAGGTCTCCCCCAAACTCCTCCACCTATCTCTATCCATGGCCAACGACTTCCAATTCTTAGCAAAACTAACCAAATCGTCACACCAGCGCTTTCTGGGTCTGCCCCTGCGGCAATAGCCATCTGCTGGTATCCACTGCGTGACGATTTGGGCCCTAGATTGGCATCCGGGTGCATCCTACATATGTGTCCCGCCCACTCCCACTTTAGCCTTGCTGTTTTCTTGCCTACATCCGCTATACCAGTTCTGGAGCGTATTGTGGTATTACGGACCTTATCCATCCTTTTAATACCCAACACGCTCCTTTCCATAGCTCTTTGGCAAACCTTGAGTTTGGATTTTTGACTTTCGGTCAGTGACCACGTCTGCGATCCATACGTAAGAACAGGCAGGATGCAAGTGTCGACGAGTTTCCGTTTCAAAGAGATTGGAAGTTCACCCTTTTCGATGCGTCGTCCGATCTCTTTGTCCTGCCTGTTTTCGAAGGATACTATCTAGCCCAGGCCCATATATACTCGTCGACATACTCCATTCTCTGCCCATTCACCACTATGTCTTGTTCTGCGGCATTGGTCATGACTTTAGTTTTGGACCTATTCATCATTAATCCAACCTCAAGGCTTGCCTCGCTCAGCTGTTCGAGCATAATTGCAAGCTCCGACGCTGTGTTGGCAAAAAGAACGATATCATCAGCAAAGCGGAGATTTGATAGCTTTTTTGTTCCTATATCCATACCTTTCGTTTTCCAGGGACCGTCCAGCTTTTTAAACACTTATTGCAAGGCGCTTGTGAACAGTTTAGGGGATAGCGGATCTCTTTGTTTGACACCCTTAAGTATAGGAAATGGTGTTCCAAATGTGTGTAATTTTATATCTGCCGTGCTTCTTTGGTAAATAAGCCGTAGAAGTTGTATGTAGGTAGGCTCTACACCTTGTTGTTCTAGTGCAGCAAATATGGGTTCGTGTTTAAGGTTGTCAAACGCCTTGGAGTAATCGACAAACTCCATGTAAAGTGTCTTGATGAACTCTTAAGACTTTTCTGTTTCTTGGTTCACAGCAAGCAAGTGGTCAGGGGTAGAAAATGTAAGCGGAAACCAGCCTGCTCGGGGGGTTGGTGTTTATCTAGTTTATGAACGATTCTATCCTGTATTATTTTAATAAGTAATTTTTAGATGTGAGAAATTAAACTAATTGGCCGGTAGTTATTTATGTCGTGTTTATTTATATTTATAATATCATGTAAGTTCAGTGCTTAGTAGGTATCTAGAAAAGGTAAAAAATCTATGATTCCAAGACCATTGTCCCTAACTTTGTTTATTAGATAATGCTTAAATTTAATTAAATATAAGTACTTAGGTACTATTCAATTCACAAAATACTGGTACACAAACAAGGAAGGGGAACAGTTTCGCTACTAATAATTTTGTAAGTTGTTAAACAATACCAGCCGACTTAACGAAGCCCAAACGAAATCAAAACAACAAAACCGTAAGAATCCGTCCTCTCTAACGACTCAGCGGTGTTTATCTGAGAATCTGTTTCAGTGTACCTAAGGGGTTCGCCCAAATAAAGGACGCTCGAAGGTGTCCTGCTAAGCAGATTGGGGCGCGTGACTAGAGAGCCAAGTAGCGCTAATCATCGCCCCTAGTTGCCCTGTGCGTGTTATTTACACACTTACTGGAACCACGACCTTTACTAACAATCCGTTTGATTTGGCTTCTCGTTTTAAAAGTGTTATACTGTGTTTATTAGGTGTCAGGATAGCTATGCACTACTAATCATCGTCACAGTTGCCCTGTGCGTGTTATTTACACACTTACTGAAACCATGGCCTTTACGAACTATCCGTTTAATTTGGTTTCTCTTTTTAAAAGTGTTATACTGTGTTTATTAGGTGTCAGGATAGCTATGCACTACTAATCATCGTCACAGTTGCCCTGTGCGTGTTATTTACACACTTACTGAAACCATGGCCTTTACGAACTATCCGTTTAATTTGGTTTCTCTTTTTAAAAGTGTTATACTGTGTTTATTAGGTGTCAGGATAGCTATGCACTACTAATCATCGTCACAGTTGCCCTGTGCGTGTTATTTACACACTTACTGAAACCATGACCTTTACTAACAATCGATTTGATTTGGCTTCTCTTTTTGAAAGTGTTATACTGTGGTTATTAGGTGTCAGGATAGCTATGCACTACTAATCATCGTCACAATTGCCCTGTGCGTGTTATTTACACACTCACTGGAACCAAGGCCTTTACTAACAATCCATTTGATTTGGCTTCTCTTTTAAAAGTGTTATACTGTGGTTATTAGGTGTCAGGATAGCTAAGCACTACTTATCATCGGTTTTAGTCGGCTTGTGTGTGTAATTTGCACACTTCTTAGATCCTCGGCCTTTACTTACTATCCATTTGATCTGGCTTCTCTTTTTAAAAGTTTTTAGGTGTTATACTGTGGTTATTTGGTGATATTATAGTAAAGTCTTCAAAAAATCTTCAACAGTTTACAGTTCAAACTAGTGGCGATAAGCGATACTTGGCTGTCACGTCACCTAACACACACCAATTAAATATTGATTAGTAACAAATTAAACCAGAGTAGCTATTTGTATAAAAAACATTTTAAAATTTTTAAGTTTACGGGCTGACTTGAATGATCCCCCTAAAAAGTTTGCGTAGTCTATTAATTAAGCCAATTCTGTGATAAAATCTAGCTTTATTTATACGTTAAACCCAGCACAAAAGCGAAAGCGAGGGACAAATATTCACAAGCCGATAGAATATGGCATTAATCTTTTCTATCGCGTATCATAACTTATGTATTTAAATTCTTCGGTAGCACACGAGGACACAAAAAATCGATTTTGCATTTATTGCATCGTAAAATGCAAATACGGTACGTGAGGACCGGCCATAACCGGTGCAGGCGGGATTAATGCCGCTAAAGATTTATCTCGGCGTTGCGATACGGAGATTTATTTTTTCTTCTCAGATCATAAGTGTATAAGGGTCCCTTAACCTTAATAATACTAAGTGAGCCGAAACGAAACTGCGCAATAGTTTGTAATTAAAATTAATGATTGCAAAGAAAATCAGTTTACAACACAGAATAATACGATAATGTTGTCTAAAATTTAAGTTAGTCTGTTTGACAATAATGCTAACTCTTTATCATCATCATTTAGCAGTACACTGCTGGATAGGTATAGGCCTTCCTACGATCACAAATAGCATGAGATATAGGTATATAGCAAAGACCTACGAAACTATCATTCGTGTTTATTTACCGTGACCGTCATCGCGGTCTTCGTCATCGGCAATTTGATCGATATTATCACTTATCAAACGCCAAGCAGAATATGGGTCTGTGTAACAATATAATTTCAACTGTGTCTCGTTTTCCTGAGGGGTCATAACAGTTCGTGTAATTTCACTTTTCTGTCGCGAACTTGGCCGGATACACTGTCCTTGTTTAGAAATATGAGAGAATAGGAGTTATGAAAAAAATGTGCAGAAAAAGGCTTTTTCTAATTGACTCAACAACATAAGATATAAAAAAAAATATAACTGGTTCAAAATAAAGTGTGTGTTTATGTGTGTGTGTTATTGAAATGTTCTTTAATTACAATTCGTCGACAGTGAGTCAAATTATGCTCTCATGAATTTTGAAACCGTAACATTATAACGTTGATCTTCATTAATTAAATCTCGTGTTTTTCAGCAAATGATTTATTGTAATAGTCTGTGCTTTATTTATAACCTAAAATTTGACATTGTTATAATTTTAAAATGACCCCACCACCATGCAGGATAAAAAGCTAGGAAGAGAGAGATACTTATAACGCGTAAAATCGATCTCTTCATATTGCAATGGAAATTTTAAGATTTGAATACACAGTACCTACCTATTTAGGCGTTGAATAAATGTGTAAAGTACAAATTTCGAAGAGATAAATAATTTCAAAAACGAGTATTCATTTCCAAACGTGGTTAGTTTTATTAACTCAAATAAAAGTTTCGTACCCAAATAATGTTTAAATTGAATAGTTTTTAAAGTTTAATAAATCTAATATCACTGATTGATAGGTATTGCAAACCAAATTGTGTGTAAGCGCGAGATATTAAAATTTAGTTTTGCAAGTTGGCATCACAAACAATCTGGGTCTGCCCAGACCCTTGTCACTCGCGGTCTCATGTGTAAACTCCCGCCTTAAATATAGTCCCAATTTAAATCGCCCAGCTTTTGGTATTTAATGACAAAGACCTATTATTTATAAGCGGCGTGTCTCGTAGTTTCTTGTTGTTTTTATCTGTATAAAGGTAACTTGTAAATTTAAGTTTAAATTTTATTGCACAAACAAAAGAGGGTAGTATAAATGTCGGGGTTGATGCCATAAGCAACTTCTAACAGTCAACCATGTGGCCAGACTGATGTAACAGGTGGTGTAACAAAATAATATTGATAACCAGTAGAAGTAAAGAATCTTGTTATACTAATGCAGCCTAAATAAATATGTATATGCAAATTAGGTACATCCATCGGAAAAAAGAAAAAAAATCTTTACAAAAGGCACCAAAGGAATCTTTCAGGGTTTTTAAAGCATAATCTTTGCAGGTGTCCCTAAATGACAGATCATCACTGTCATCATCAGCTTTTAGAAGTCCAGTGGCTGAGCATAGGCCTCCTCTTAAACGCCACAACAAGCGAATTAGGCTATTTGCATCTGTGAATTTCAAATGACAGATGATAAATGATCACATGCAATTAAGAGAGCTATAGTATGCCCATCAATAAAGTAATTATCATTAGTAAAGATGTAAATATAATTCTAAATAAGTGCCACAAATACCCAAACACTAACATATTTATTGTCAGTTCATAAAGGTCTTTATTAAAATGAGAAAAGTTTATATAACAGCATCAAATAGTTTTCTATATGGTCGAATCCTCATATAAAACGGGGCATAAATTGTTACGTAATCCTAAAACATGGTTACAGTGGATGTAGATATACAGTAAGCCCATTCCCAAGTGATGCTAGGTTTATAATATAGTATTGTGTAGTTGATAAATATAATCACAATGCTCTCTTGATCTACGCAAATTACATTTCTATATAATATTACTGTGTCAATATCCACATAACATAACTACTACTTAACATTTCTTTTTTTTAAAGATGTCACTCGCAAGTGATACGCAATTGACGTTTGCTGTATATTTTCAGTGTCTTGGGCTTGTAATACATTAGATGGAGTCCTGTGTCACAAATTATCCGTGAAGTGATATCGAAACATCACCAAATTACTGTACTATGTAGCCCTAGTGTGTGCTGTGGATCGATAATAAGCACGCGTTGTCAGATCATCTTTTTTAATGCACTACTCTACTTCCTGCCTAATATGCTAAAGCAGTGATATGATTTTGGCAAGACCCGAAACCGAAACCGAACCCGCTTCAGTTCCGGTACTATCGCGTGTAGACACTAATTCATATAAAACTAAATTAAAAAATGGCTGTTGAGAGTTAATGTGAGGTAAAGTAAAAGAGAGATGGTAAATAACCTAAAAATCTCTTAAAATAGTCATGTGACCTTCTTAATTAGTAGCGCAGCAGACTGTGAGCCTACTGAATTCATTTACTGCAGCAGGGATATTCTAGTGAAACCTTTGAGGATTTCGGCTGGTCAAACCATTTTTTGTAACATCGCCTGTATAACCAGCTACATATTATGAGTGGAAGCTTTGTCAATGTCTTTTATCGGGTTTTTGCTGTAGTGTAGTTTCATGTCGCAAGGGATTCTCGAAGAAATCGGTTTAGCTAAATCTTCAAAGGAATAATTTCGTTGCTTTGTGTTCAGTATTTCATATTTGTATGCGTGTAATAGCTACAATTAAGGTAAGTTATTAGGAATATTTGTAATTTATGTAGCTCATAATATACCTGTATTTTTTAACTATCGTAAATCTGTCGAACAAATTGACGTAAAACCTTTTGACTGTGAATGTCTGATAAATGGTTTAACAACGTCTTATTTAGGCAAGCATTATTTTATAAAAAAAGGATTGTAGGTATGTATTGTTTACAAAAAATAATTTAAATATATAGCAATAAATAATAGCAAATAATAATATTTGTATTTGAATTTACTGGTACATAATAAAAATAATTTAGATTGTAATAATGCGCTTGTAAATTCAATTACACTGAACCGAATATGATCGTGTTTATTAGCTGTTATCATGTACGTTTATATGAGAAAATCGGTTTCAGGAATAGTTAAACATTGTCCGCACTGTGCAAGAGCAAATGTCTCCTTATAAAACAGTGTCATGAATATTTATACAGATTTAAGGATAGAGTACAACCGTTGTGTAAATAATTGCGGTCGAGTGCGGCGTTGAATTTAAATTGTTCTCGATTGCTATTTGCTTTTGAAGATTGTAGCTGCCTTGAATGAAGCTATCATTTAAAACATCTAAACATTTGAATCTTCTGATAGAATGTTGTCACAGCGAAATTGTTTTCAGATGGTTTCGTCCTCCAGTAAAACAATGATGATGATTGATTTGTTACCCAGAAAAAAAATAACATGATTTTTCTACATTTAACATGTACCTACGGAGCCCTCTGGGTGCGTGTCTAGTTTTTAATCTCTCGTACTCTTGTATGCAATAAACGAACTTTTAACTCTTTCGTTAAAATCTTAACACTTAAGTTCACAAAGTAGAACAGGTAATAAATTAAACAGCCATGTGCCGTAAGTACGGTACACAGAACCACTGATGTATTAAACATCAATAGTTTAACCTTAATATTATTTATGTACTCAAATGTACCTACGCCTGCGGGTAGCGCCGCTTATCTTGTCACTGTCGGACCGCTGTCGCGCGTCACGACGCAAGACGCGCCAGCTTACGACTCGTTGGAAACGGTAATGTCACGCCTAGAGAAACATTTTTGACGTTAAAACAATTGCACTATTTAAAGCTTTATAATACTTAGGGCCTGTTTCACAATCGCTAAGTAACTCTCGGTTAATTTATTTTGCCAGTTAAGTCATACAAAATGTGTTCTTTATTTGAATTTATTTGTTGAGTAGTGCTTACTTTTCGTTTGTGAAACAAGCAGTTATTGTTTATTTTCATAAACTATTATTTACTATTATTTGTGATCTTGAGGTGGTTTGGGATCGTTGAAACGTATATTAATGGCTATTTATCATTGAATTAAAATGCTTCAAAGTGCAAGTTTGGTAGCTTGTATTTTAATGTTTGGTGAAGTGATACAGAAATAGAACCATTGAATATTGCATTCAACATGCATCGAGTGTAAACTGACTTGTATCGTCGACAACTTATAGTAGACATAAGGGAAGAGTAAAGTTCACGAAATCCAGGAAAAGTAATAAAATACTAAACACCTGGGCCCTAACCATGAACTGTTAAAACAATCTCAAATCTGTCAAACATTATCATTTCTGTCAAATTTTGTATGAAATAAAGTACCAAAATTGACAGATATGACAACTTTGAGATTGTTTTAAGAGTTCATGGTTATGGCCCTGTAATAAATTATAATCACAATATCAAAACAATACTCTACATAGGCAGAAATAAACCCTGCATCTGCAGGTCTGGTTCCCATAAAAAATAAGGCTCTAAACAAATATCTTTGGGCGACATTTGAAAAAAAATAGAATCATAATGCGTTTAATAGGATTCACCCTGTGTCTTAGAATATTAAATGGGTTGCTCTTGATTGCAATTTTACCAAGAGGTTAGGAATGATTAATTATGAATAGATCACCAGAAACGCAACAAAAGTATTTTTTTAATGTCTTTTAACCATACAACTGCTCTGTGCTGATATTTTATGTGACACGATTCTTTTTGAAAATGAGGTGTTGCTTACGCGACATTCTTATTTTTTTGACATAACTAGGTATAGAACAGGGATTCGATTTTTATAGGATTCTCGTAGCTTTTACGAGTTATAAGCGAAACAGTTAAATAACAATTAGGTATATTTGCACGGCAGAACATATTCGATTCCGCATTCCCGTTAACCCGTAATTTTCAATTTTATAATATCATAATTCTCACTGACTAAGATACGGTTTTAGTTTAGTAAACAGGTTTAATTTATAATATAGAATTTTTTTCGAATTATTATTCTCATATTTACCTTAGTGTATGTAACTTACTTATTCATGCATTTCTCTTTCTGCAAGTTAACTTTACGATACCACCTTTCAATGTGGTTTGGGCCGTGAAAATTTTCGAAATAAGTACTGAGAAAATATTTGAGTTACGGGGTATATCTCGAAACTTTGTCGAAGATCGATTTCCTCGCAGGCTTTCTCCGTATTACATAATATTCAAAGGTTAAAATATTTACACGTGCAAAGTAATATAATTTTCCAAGGATTCCTGATCGCTTAAGGTAGACTTTCGAGCCAAGCGTCACAGACTAGACGCAGCGTCGGTGTACTGCGTACAGCGGTGTCTGTGTACAGCGGTACTGACGCCGCGTTAGTGTCGCAGCGCTCGAATGATGTTCCCTAGAATTTCTTACATTTGCATAGAACACCTATCTGTCGCTCTGTCGCGGCGTCACAGACGCGGCGCCTTTGACGCTATACGCTCGACGCTATACTACGCTCGCTTCCAAAGTCTACCTTTACAAATGGATTATTCTTGTAATGTTTCTGTACGGTTGTTAAAAATATACCATTACATTTTTATTGTATTTGTTTGGTTTATGTTATTGTTTCCATATTGTTATCAACAACAAATGTTAAATTTAGTGCGTAAAATTAATGCATCATGTTAAAAATATCTGCTCCTTCGCGTAAAAACGATTATTGACATTTAATAACAGTATATAAATTATTAATAATTCAAAAAAACAAAAAAACATTAAATGCATCTACTTAGATATATTAAACACCTAATTACTTCTATTTTTGGAACATAAACTATATTGTTTGGCGTAATCGAGACATGTAAACTTAAAGGTGAGCAGAATGCCCCGTTATCGTTTTATCGCTAACATGTACCTAACATTGTAAAAGTTAATATTACACTTAAGATTTACTTGATAAAATTGAATTCGTCGAATACGTGGAATATATTACGAGATCACTTACAACGGCGTCAGAAACAATTCCAATAGGGCGAGAGTGGGCCACAGCTGGTGGTCATTAGTCCTGCTCTGCCAAAATTGCGTAGCTGCCAATATCTGGCAACAGGATCGATTCACGAAAATCTGAGAACAGAAATGCGGCTGAATTTTGCATGCACTTGTACAAGCCTACGCGAGCCGTAATAGCCAGGGCAATATTTGTACATTCGGTTTTTATGCTGACATTTTATTGGAGCTAAAACATGTCTGCTATTGGGGATTCTGGTCCGATGAAGTGTTATATTTGGTAGTACTAACAATACTACATGCTATGTAGATGGTTAGTTTAAAATACAGGTTATATTTTAGGAGTTTCAGAACTATAATAACTATTAAATTTATTGTTTTGTGATAATTTAGTTGTTTTTGAGCAGTAAAAAATATTTTACTAGCTAGTGTTCATTTAATTCTATAATAGATCACATTCGCACCCTTAAGGTGTTTTCTGACTAAGCGCTGTGTTGCGAGACTGTAACATTCGCAGCACAGCGAATGTTACAGTTTCGTGTGTTTGCCTAAATCCGTGGTAATATTAGACTTGTTGCTCGCAGGTTACCCTGTAATAACTGCATGAATGCTAGCTCTGTATCATGTTACATTACGCCCCATATCGCAAGTCAGGACACAGAACAGATGACACGCGATGCTTTCAGCAGTAGGTACTCACCATTAGTTTCGATTCACCCAGTAGAGTAATCCCATCCGGAATTTAAAAAAATATATTCGACTAACAAATAAATAAATATTTATCTGTAGGTATAATTAAGTTCGAAGAACTTTGGTTGTCAAAATAATGTTTATAGTAAAACTTATAGAAAAAATAAATTCAACCCATTCAATCTTATAACTTTTAAAACCCGAGTGTAGGCTGTCTTCCATAGATTATTGTGTCTAAAGATGTAGGAAAGTGGTGCTTCTAGTCAGGTAATTTAACTGAATCGAAACATTTGTTATCGTTCTCCAATCGAATGTTAGATTTTGAATCAGTAGACATTGGATTGTCACTTAGTACTGACTAGACGGCTGTCTAGAGTGCCGTGTGGGGACGGCCGTAAAGAATACACTTCCCCACCGCCAACAGGAGGCGTGTCGTAGGAGGCGACTAACTCCTGTAGCACGAGACGGGGAGCAGCGTCTGCGTGCGAAATAATAAAAAAAATGCGCTCGCCAACCCGCCTGCCAAGCGTGGCGAGTATGGCAACAACCCCCCGATGACAGAAGTCACTGGGGGAGGCCTATGTCAGCAGTGGACGTCCTGTGGCTGATATGATAGATAGATAGATAGATAGATACTCTTTATTGCACACCAAACAAAGAAGTTACAGTTGATATTTACAGAAAGATATGATGATGATATGACTGACTAGTCAAAGTATTTTTTTATATAATAATGCGATGGGACGTGGGTTCGAGTCCCACCTGAGGTCGATGTTTTTTTTTCAAGTGTTATTTATCTTCGATATAATAATTATTCAATAAAATACAGTTTAGAAATAAATAAATTAATATTGGATAACATCACAGATATTTATCTTATCCTAATATTAGTAGCTAAAGCACTTGTGTTATAGAAATCAGAAACAACGACAGTACCACAACACCCAGACCCGAGACAATATAGAAAAGTTAGTTTTCTATATTGACCCGACCGGGGATCGAACCCGAAACCTCAGAGATGGCGACGCCATATGTATATATTCCGGCGTGTTTTCCTCTCGGCTACGGTCATCAGGAGGAGTTTTATGCTACTAAAAATTCACTCAAAAATTGTTTTACAAAACAATAAAGATATCGGGTGCTTGATTCTTAGAATAATGACACAGTTTGATACCAATCGATAAGCTACCGTAGGACAAAGATCGTACGTTCGTAAAGTCTTGTTCTATTTATATTGTGAAAATTGTGATATTCCTTGCCGGTCGAGATGTCCAAGTAATCCTTGTAGACGTACTGGTGTGACGTCATTTCGATTCTAACATTATTGTGTAATTTTATTGGACGGTATGATAATAGTGTTTTTTTTTTAAATCGACGATTATCTAACCGAATCGGTTGATAGCTAAGTTATCATAAGGTTCTAAATCGACGTACAGGTTGCCCGTCCATACCATGCTCCTTTGTCAAGTAAAGAAAAAAAAATGAGTTTAACGTTGGTGATCGTCGGTGTGATGTTTATGCGGCCCACAAATTGCCTTTGCTTCAAGTTCAGTATAAAAATACAACCTTTGAGACAAAGGCTCTGAATAGCGTTTGTTCTTCTCAAGAAAACATTTCAAGAAATTGTTACAATCTACCGTCTTGGATAAAACTCTTTTAGTTTCTCTCTAAAGTTACGATGGAAAATTAAAATTTAACTTACTAGGTATTTACTTGGAGTTTGACTTGTTTATTTTAGTCGTTGCAAATCTTTACTTGCTCGAATGAACCAAACGGTATCAAATGTCTTCAAAGGGGGTATTTATTTTGTAAAGCAAACTCGATCCAACAGATTTAAATGAGCCCAACATGAAGACAAAGCGGTGTTGTCGGGTAGATTTGGGGAGAGGGATTTTGTTCGAATTGATGAAATGACTGAATTAAATACACTCGAATACTTTTCCATCTGGCTGGCTCGGTTTCCACGCAAATCTTTGAGCTTCATAACTAGCAATATTGTAGGAAAAAAGAAATGATTACAAAAACAAACAACGGATGTACCAGGCCACTCGAAAAATATTGCGAAAATTGTTTTTATATATGTGAGACTGGCCAGTTATTTTATTTATTAATTTTTATTTTATATGTTTACAAAATGCACAGCTTAGTAACAAAGCAGATAACTAGTAATTGCATTTACATTTTGTTACATTTTATACAATACCTGTTAAAGAGGAGAACGCAAGCGCAAACCATACATTCAACAATATATTTTTAAAATATGATTATTTAAAGTAAAATTAATACATATTAGGAGATTTAGCACGTACTGCAGCTGATTGGACCGGGAAGCTTTGACGAGATTCTACACGTGAATCTTCGCGTGAGGAGGATAGTTTCACGCTGGGAGCCGCACAACCTCACCGATAGATGCTCAGAAGCAGGCGCGAGAGGAATGGTGCCATGATATGATAAACAAATTTGATGCAGGGTCGTCTTCGCGTGATTTCGACATCATTACAGGTGATGAGTCCTGGATTTATCAACACGATCCAGAAACGAAGCACCAGTCGACGGTTTGTGTGTTCAAAACGAATCAACGCTTACCAAAGTGAGCGGTCTAGAAGCGGAGGCACAAATTACGTATAGCGCCGCTATTTTGTGGCGGAGGGAAGATATTGATCGTGAGCTTTTTCAATTTGACTGGCTACTCTGTCTATTTGGTGTCAATTCCTTAACGGAACAATAGAAGCATCAACGCTAAATTGTACTACTACTACCAAATACTTGAGAGAAGTTTTCTCTGTTGTGAGCAACAAGCGACCAAACACAGGGTTCCGCGGGCTACTGTTCCACCAAACAACGTGTCCACGCACCCCGCTTAAACCGCGTTTCAAAAACTGGATGAGACGCATGAAACTTTGTATTTGGAGAGTACTTTGTAAAGATTTAATAAAATAAATATTAACCTATAGAATTTTTATCTTATTTTCACAAAACTTTCTGAGTGTCCCACATAATTACCCTAGTACAACTAGAGGAGCTGATATTGAGCGCTGGGTAAAAGATGCCCAGAAGACCATTACGGTTACGTGATTAGCTAGTAGATCGACGCGCCTGCACCTCTTCCGTAATTGGTTGTTAGCTGCTCTCAACCGCGTCTCTGATACGATGATCGTCAAAGCGATCCCCAGTCTTTGCCCCAGGACTCAAAATAGGTTAAACTTATCGAGTAAGTTTGCCTAGATCTATTTTTGTTATTTGTCACTATCCCGAAGCTACACCCACATATTGCTTCTAACTTATAGGAATGAAGGTATATTTTACTTATATACTTTATGTACACATTACATTAATATAACACGAGTATGATTTGAATCCGAAAGAAATAAAAATAGTTTTTAATCTAAATGTGCTTGCTATTATTGGGTAAATTAACATAGCTAAATTCAAAGACTAACAAGTCTTTCGAAGCTGAAAAAGGTTGAAGTTAATTACGAGGAGCCATTCCACCTTTACTTTATTATCTGGAAATTTCACGGAGCGCGACTTACTGACAATACTGTCTGATATGTGAGGGTAGGGCAGGCTGCTGCAATATATTTGGTGCTATAATGCGAATAAATTGCATGTTATGAAACGGTTAGGTATTATAAAATTTTCAAGCAGGATATTTTATTGTTAACAAAAACTTTTTTTGCTACTGCCAATGAAAAAAAGAAAAAAAAGAGACACATAAATAACCAATCGTGACGGGCTTGAAGCAAGGAATAAACATCCTTGTGTTACCGGTACGTGGTACCATATGATGAATTTTGGCCTTGGTTTTTCCTCTGCATTGCATCTGCATTGAGTTTGACGTGAAACAAAAATAAAACTGCTTAGGTCCTGTTTAGTGGTTGATAAGGCCCCTAGACAGGTAACGGGTTTAATATAAAATTAGAACTGAAAAACTTACCCATGTTTTTTTAAAGTTGCATGATATTATGGTACTTGGATTATTTTATTTTTATTTTGTTTATTTTTAACCGTATGGAGAATTGGTAAGGTTTGCTTGCTAACAAAAGTAACAAACGACAATTTCATCAAACTGTTTGAGGCAAACATAAAAAAATAATACTGCAAATAGATTACCCTGATTCCGTTGGACAAATACACTATTGAACACTATAAATTGGGGCGACGCATTCTCATAGCGACGTTTAACCTAGGCCTTATTACGTATACGTTTAAGGTTTAAAACTGTATGTAGCGGCAGTATGATACAATGCAACAGATTGAATTTCATCCCGCAGTTCGTTCCGACACTCCAGGCTTGCGTCGGGTCACAAATTGTAAGCGATTTAGTTTAAAATGCTGCTATACGTATACTTTACTACACACCGAGGCATTTTATCGTAAAAATAAGCTAGCTAGACGCTTCATACTACTACTAGGATTATAGAAATTAGGATTACAGAAATAAAAATACACCAGACAACAATAATTTTCTTAAAGTTTGCAACAGCAAGTTTTGAATTGAGAAAGTATCAGCCTTGTGTTAACGTTGGCATATCCCAAACACTGACACGAGAATATCGCCACTATACGGCAAAAGACCTAATGGTCTTGTGTCAAAGTCAAAGCATTTCTAAGAATAGAATAGATAATCTACGTTAGTTTTATATGGTTACAATTTCCGTAAATATTGTCTGAAAGCATGATGTATTCGTAGGTAATATAAATATTAACTATATCCATAATCACAATGACATTTATGTAACAACATTGGGTAAACAATGCGAAAAATTAAAAATTGGTCCTTTTTCCCATGACTTTCATAATTAACAAGACATAGCTTGACGTGACGAGGGTCATCCACCCCTTGTCATGACACGAACTTTGAGATTCCGAATATGTGAAGTTCCTTATTTCAGGGGTCACAGGATCTTTTAATTTTTTTTACGAGTTTGTCTTAGCGAAAGTGCCAATCATCCTTTTGCGAATATGTGGCTCGACCCTTGTTAAGTTTGTTATGTGTCTTTTTATTCGTTTTTCTTAGAAACTGAATTAAAAATGAAAGTTAATAGAGTCTTATACTGAGGCAAGTGTCTAGAGACTGCGATAGCTGGATAGGTACTGTTAGGTACGCGCGTCTGTTTTTTGCCTCTTCACTTAATAAAAAGGTCACATCGTCTGGTCAGGTCATACTTGGGACCGGGTGCCGCCACCTGCGTGGGAGCTTTCCTTACATACTTAAGTAAGAGACAAATAAAATGTAATTTAAGCTTTTAGATTTCTAGATGCATAATGTAAGAGATCGCGCTTGTGCGTGTGACGTCACTCACCTCTTTGTATACGTGTTGGAAATTATTTCTAATTCGATCAAGGATAACAAATTAGCTTTTTTACGTAAGGACTTTACGTTTTTTCTGTGGTAGATAATGTGATGTTCTGCATTTAAAAGTGACTTGTATTTATTAAAAATATATGAAAACAAGTTGGCTACTGCATACGTCCTTTCTGTAGTAAATAATGTTATATTCTGCATTTAAAGGCGACTTGTATTCATTAAAAATATATAAAAACAAGTTGGCTACACTATTGTTTCTAATTAGATGCCGACAGACTTACAGTAATATTATTATATAAAACAAAGTCGGGTTTGTTACAACACTTATAACTCGAGAACGGCTGGACCGATTTTCCCCCGCATAGCAGAATAAATAATAAAAACATTGGAAAAGCTGACAAAAAAAATGTAAGGCGGTACAAAGTTCGCCGGGTCAACTAGTATTTTATTAAATCGAGAATATGGATTATAAAAAATTGGCGACCTCTGTGTGACGGGATCGTAAACGTTGAATATCTCTATTCCCATATATATAATCCCCTAAATCGAGTTCTCTTGAAATTTCCAGTAGCTGCCTTATTTCTGTAAGGTTCATGATTTTTAAACGCAATCGATTTTACTTTTTAAATTCATAACTTATTAAATGGGAGTGTTGGGAGAATGGCAACTCCGAATAAAGATGGCGGATGGTGCGGCGGGTGGGCATTCTGGTGGCAACTGTTGTACTGTGCGGACGTCTCAGACTCGAAACTGTGGTTAGAGTGAATTATCGTTGAGAAGTTGTTGTTAAGAGTAATTTATAGGCCTAAAGTAACAATAAATGGTTTTGTGCAGACTGTGAACGGTGTTTTACTACAAATCAGAAGTGGTAAGTACATGCTCACATTTCTAGAACTAAACGTTTGTCCACATATTTTAGCTTGCGGGCTAATGTGTTTTAAATACCTCGTAGTTAATATTGCGTTGAGTAAAGTATCCCAAAATACTTGTGGCATACATTTTGTAAAAATAGTTCTGATTGAGGGTATTAATATATTTTTACTTGGTGTTTAATTTAAATTTAGAAAGTCACGTAATCGTTTCTACGACTGTAATGAACTATTTATGAGCAATTATAAACTTATCTGTGCTGTCATGTATCATTGTTCAATTATGACCTTTACTGGTATTTACTATCTAAACAACAGTGAAAATTATTGCATGATCCAGTGGGTTATGGTATTTATCTATTGTATACGCCATAAGTCGTGCAATACAGAAATATGTTATCTAGGTACATGTGAATTTTGAAGGGTCAAGGTCAAGGTCATTTTAAGGTCAGATTAAGATAGATCAAGAAGAGGCTGGGGGTTTCATGAAGGGGTACAAAAATTTCATCCATTTTGCTCTAGGATGCCGCGTTTAGGAGATAATGACGGTTTTCTCAGTTAATTCACGGCTAAGACGAACGTATTCAAACCTAGTGTTTTGTCTCTGAGTTATAGACAATGGAGCAGAGCGGAAACAGTGGAGACCGCCGTCTGCTAACGCCGGAGCGCAACACGTCCGGTCGTGGTGGCGATGGAGGCAGACGCAGCAGGAGCCGCCTACGCAGTGTGGCCCTGGATCGTCGAAGCCGCGCTCGTCATCGGAGTCGGAGTCGACGGAGCCGAAGTTCTCGTCGCAGCGGTCGCAGTCGGAGCATCCAAGAGAAGGAACGTGAGTTAGAACGGGAACGTGACAGGGTTAGGCACTTGGAAGAAGAAATCAAACGACGTCGCAGTCGGCTGCGATCAGGTTCGAAATCACGTAGCCGGTCTCGACGCAACAGCGCCTATGTCGCATCGCCGCGGCAAGCGGAAAAGCGCCTATCTCGGGTGGACGACATAAGTAGAGGTCGCCACTACCGTCGCCAAGTCTACGAGGAACCCGCTCCACCTTCGTCAAGAAGGACTCAGAGTCCAGCTTTTTCCGCTAAGGATGTAGTCCAAATTCTTAAGTCATTAAAACCATCCCAACCATCGGCGGCGGCACAAAGTTCTAGCAATTTAAATAATAAAAATATATTACCCGAGTTCGATCCGTCTTCTAAAAATCAAAGAATTGACATATGGTTACGAAAAGTAAATGAGTGTGCCACCGTCTATGGATGGGATGATAAAACAGTTGTCCACTTCGCTATGCAAAAACTTCAGGGGTTGGCCAAGACGCGGTATTTGTTGAATTCTATTTTGTTTAATTGGACAGAGTGGCAAGAAAAGCTTTTAGCCGCATTTCCTTGTGAGCAGAACTATGGCCAATCCCTGGAGGATATGCTAAAGCGGAAAAGTAAATTTAACGAACCTATAGAGGTTTATTTTTATGAAAAGATAGCGCTTTTGAACCAGTGCGACATCGTCGGCAAGCGTGCCGTTGATTGCGTTATTCATGGGTTGAGTGATAGGGCGCTAAAGACGAGCGCATTGGCGCTGCGTTGTTCAGATCCTGATCATCTCCTGAGATTCCTCATGAGCAATAAAGAGACGGTGCAAATGGCACCTTCAAACTTTAAAAGTAGGTTTGTACAAGACACTAGAGCCTTAAATAGTAGTAATGTAGATAATAAAAGAGCTGCCGTGACCACTGGTAACCCTGCGGTGTTTTGTTATAATTGCAAGGAACGCGGGCACCCGTTTATGAAGTGCCCTAAGCCTCTTATAAAGTGTCAAACTTGTCACAAATTTGGCCACAAAACTGAAAACTGTATTTCTAAGTCCGAAAATGGGAACCTTAATAAAATGAGATCACACCTAAGACTATGTGCATTTCTGCTTCCAAATCAAACTCAAAGTATATTAAGGTAGTAACAGTAAATAATTTACAACTCCCAGGCTTTGTGGACTTTGGCAGTGAAGTATCCCTTATAACAGAATCGTCGTTGCAAACGTTAGGGCTCAAGTGTGAAAGCACGGCATTACCGTTAAAAGGGTTTGGCAATGATATCGTACAGTCACTAGGCAGTGTTAGAGCTGATTTAGAAGTTGATGGTGTGAAAGCCAATGTTAGGTTTCTTGTGGTAGACGTTAAATTTTTAGAAGTACCTGTACTTATCGGACAGTCATTCACTGAACAAAGTCATGTTATTGTTTTTAAGAATTCGGAACATTTGAAGTTTTACAATTTCGAAGACGAATTGCCATTCTCTGACGTTAGTTTCGAAGATTCGCAAAATGTTAAAGTTTTAGTGGCTGGTTGTATCGATGTACATGGTCCAGCAACGGTCAAGGCGGTCACAGAGCCACTGATAGAAGGAAATATTGTCCTAAGCAGCAAGGTTGTAGGAAAACCGGGTAATCAATACATAATCTACGGTGGCGTATACAAAGTCTCAAACGGCATAGTAAAAGTTAGTGTCGCGCCTAACACTAGTCGGCTTAGACTGTTAATGGGCACTACGTTGTGTCGCGCCAGTAGGGTTCATGTTGTTAACCGTATTGTACCACCACAGCCGCAAATTAAATTACCGGAAGTTTCGGAGATTGATAGGCAAGAGGTCCGAATAGGTGACAGTGCTAGTGAATCTGACAGACAAAAACTATTTGGCATTCTACATAGATATAAACACTGTTTTGCCACTGCACTAAAAGATTTAGGCTGCACAAACGTAGCTGAGATGTCTATCGAGATTAATAACAAACGGCCCATTGTATATCGACCCTACCGTTTATCACATAATGAACGCGGAAAAGTCCGTGAGATGGTGGGTGAGATGCTTGACGCTGGTATAATTAGGGAGTCGATTTCTGAATATGCCAGTCCCATCATATTAGTACGCAAGAAAGATGGTAAGCTCAGGATGTGTATCGACTATAGGCTACTAAACTCAATGACCGTCAAAGAGCGCTACCCAATGCCCATAATCGAGGATGAGATAGCTCGATTATCCGGCCAAGCATGTTTTATTACCCTTGACTTAGCATCAGGGTATTATCAGGTCCCGATATCAGAAACCTCAAAACCACTAACAGCATTTGTAACGCCGGACGGCCAATACGAGTTTAACCGTATGCCGTTCGGCCTTGCAAATGCACCCGCCGTTTTCCAGCGGATGATGCACAAGGTGTTGGGATCTGCACGATATTCGGAAGCTACTTCCTATATCGATGACGTACTGATTTACGGAAAAGATAGTGAACAATGTTTAGCACGTTTTGAAAATGTCCTTCAATTGCTGGACAAAGCTAATCTGACGCTTAATTTAACCAAGTGCGATTTTTTAACAGAAAAGGTAGACTATTTAGGCTACGAAATAAGCGCCGCTGGCATACGACCAGGAGACAAGAAAATCAGTTGCGTCACAAATTTTCCCCGTCCATGCAATCAGCACACAGTACGTCAATTTTTGGGTCTAGTTGGGTATTTCCGAAAATTTATAAGAAATTTCGCGCAATTGGCTTATCCGCTTAATAAACTGTTAAAGAAGGACGCTGCGTGGTGCTGGTCGCATGAACAGGAAAAATCATTCAATGACCTAAAGGATAGATTGGTGACACGACCCATTTTAGCCATATATGACCCAACGGCCGAAACGGAACTCCACACGGACGCCAGCCAAATAGGAATAGGTGGTATCCTAATGCAGAAACCTGCTGGAGAAAGCTCATTTCGGCCTGTTGCATTCTATAGCCGTCAAACCACGCCAGAGGAGAAGCATTTTCATGCTTACGAATTAGAAACCTTGGCTGTGATCTGTTCCCTAAAAAAGTTCCGTGTCTACCTCCTTGGACAAAACTTTAGAATAGTAACAGACTGCAGTGCGTTGCGAAGTACATTTCTGAAACGGGATATAATACCACGAGTGGCAAGGTGGTGGCTGTTAATGCAGGAATATCAATTTACGATTGAATACAGGGCTGGTTCAAAGATGTGTCACGTAGATGCTCTATCGCGAAATCCTACTGCAGACAATGATGTGACAACTATTAGAGATGAAGTTAAAGACAGGATACAGGAAGAGCAAACAAAAGGAATATTATGATAAAAATAGGAAACCAGCGCGTACCTACAAAGAAGGTGAGTTAGTCAAAATAACGAAAGTGGCTTTTAACAATGAAGGCAAGAGCACAAAACTCTTGCCCTCATATATAGGACCTTACCGGGTAACAAGAGTACTAGGAAACGACCGTTATCAATTGGCATCGATACCAGGTTTAACATGTTCTAAGAACAAACGCAAGACAACGGTAGCGGCCGATCGGATGTTGCCCTGGGTTCATTTGGCGGCTTTAGAGGTCAATAGTGACTCTAATGACGATAATTTAAACTATTCGGGTTCTGAAATTGATGATTAGTCTTTGGTAACAAATTAAATTGTATATATATCAATAATATTGAATAGTATGTTAAATGTACCTTGAACATTACATTAAACAATTCCATTTATTGTAGAAAACAATATCGTATTCGAAAATTTAATATAACTTTTAACCACAATGTATAGTTTTAGCAATAATGAGGAATAACCCTATAATCAAACATTATACAAAAAAAATGATTGTGAAGCTAAAATAAAATGACTAACTTAACTCTACTAAAAAATAATTATTGAGTATTATATAACTTATTTGATAACTATAGTATTTAAACAAAAGCGATGGTTAATAAGCACAAAAAATGTATATAAGTCATTTATTGGATATGTGTGGATTACAAATAAAGTTCTTACTAGAATTGGATGGGTTAGTAAGAATCTTTTCCATTATATGATTGTAACGGAGAATCATGCTAGAATTGGATGGGTTAGCATGATTTATGTTAGTTAAAATCTGGTATTGTGAGAATTGGATGGGTTCACAATATCAGCTTGATAATGTCATCTTGACCGTAAGAATTGGATGGGTTTGCGGGCAAGATGGTGATTTAATGGTCCTGTAAGAATTGGATGGGTTTACAGGATCATAAATTTAATTATTATATTAACATACATAGTTATATATATTTATTATTTTATGTTGTTTATTATTTACTTTGTAAGTGTCCACCCGCCGAGTGTAAGGTTAAGTTGTAGATTATGTTTTGTCGTCTTGTCACCGTGTATGGGGACATACACGAGGTCAGGATGGACGAGTGTAAGGTTCATGATTTTTAAACGCAATCGATTTTACTTTTTAAATTCATAACTTATTAAATCGGAGTGTTGGGAGAATGGCAACTCCGAATAAAGATGGCGGATGGTGCGGCGGGTGGGCATTCTGGTGGCAACTGTTGTACTGTGCGGACGTCTCAGACTCGAAGCTGTGGTTAGAGTGAATTATCGTTGAGAAGTTGTTGTTAAGAGTAATTTATAGGCCTAAAGTAACAATAAATGGTTTTGTGCAGACTGTGAACGGTGTTTTACTACATTTCATGTGTTCTCGAAAGCAATACAGGCACTTTTTGGAGTATTGGAAATTTACGAGAAAGATAGTTACTACTTACTTGTCTTAATAAAAAAAGGGTTGATTGTAGTTAGTTAGTTTTAAATAGTTAATATGTTGACTTTTGATTAAAACAATTTATAACTAAACTTTACCTTTTGCTAGCGTTTTGTCAATACAGTATGTAAACAAGATTACATCATATAAGAAAAATAAAAGAATGACTTAAAAACTTTTTAAAGTTTAATAATGTTTAAATCATGATTGAATAAATAAAACTGCTGTTCTTTAAAACGCTTATCAAGTTCCACTGTGTAAACGTTTTCTGCGTCACTAACAACGACAAGTATCTACATGTACACAACTTATTTAATTAATTAATAATCCCTTTCGACGATTGACTAGTTTTGAAGCCACAGACATGGAAGGAAATATATCGCAATTGAGTCACAAGCTCCGACGTACACAAACAGTCTGACAAACAAGCCGAATAAAGGCTCGTAATTAACTTAGTCAAGGGATATTCACTTACGTAACTTAGCCCAAATCTTATCTGTGGCATCTACCGATATAGAAAATTTAATGTCTCATGTTACAAATATGCACCGGTTTTGTTAATATTCTTATTTTAGTTATTAGGAATAATAATGTTGTATATGAGCTGAACGATTCATTATCTTTTCCAGTCGGTCTATTATAATTTTAATTTAGGTAATACGTCTCACGTACCCTAGGTATTAAGTTCATACAAGTCATAATATACCCACGTTATTAATACTGTGTATTGTTTGTAGATAATATTGGATGATCGAACTAAATGAGCAGTGGCTGCGGTTTGAATCTAGAATCGACTATGGAGTCAAATTTTGATGATGCGGTCTATAAATAAATTATTAAACTAGTGTTGAATTATTTGAAAACAATTAACAAAATTAAACTTTTGATTTTATTGACTGCATGTTTTGGATATTGCCGCACTTGATATAATAAACTATCAACTATTATAAAGGGAGTTATGGGTAACATTATTCCCGCCGATGCATACATAAATGGTGTAAGACATACTAAGTCCAAGTACCCAGTACCTACATACAATTTTTGAGTCTAGGCTAAACAAACATCAAACTCCTAAAATTTTTTTTTTGTTATTTCTATGATCTCATGGAAAAAGTTGTTAATATTTAGCACAAGAAAAAAAAATCCGTGTGGAACAGGTTAAGTTTTCGTGAAAACCATTTCGCAGTTTGCTGTCTTTGATAGTAGGGACTTATTAGTATCCGATTTCAAATAAACTACTCAGTTGTTTTAAATGTGTTCAAATAATTATAACCAGCTATAAATCCTTTTTGTTGTCTATTGTTCGCATTGACAGGCAGTATTCTCAGACTAAACCTCTCTATCAAATCTCGCTTAGCACAAATATTCACCGTAACCCAATAAGAGAGAGGAAATATTAAAGATACATCAGATACACACACCGTTCCACGCTCCCGTCGGACTCAATCTGAATTCAATCGAATAAATCTACTACGTGGCACCGTTGCCCGGTCTTTGCCTCTTTTATTTGCGCTTTCGTCTTATACCTACTCGGGACTCTCTCGATGTTACTGCAAAGAGTGCGAGTGTTGGCTTGCTTTTCAAAATGTTTGCTGCATACAACGTCACGTATGCATTCCGTTTGCTGAGTAAGCCTCTAATAAAAGTGCACAGCTGTTTAAAGTCACTACATTTTTCAGGAACACTTTAAAAGACCCGTTTGGAGGTTTCAGTTTCCTCCTTGCTTGTTTTAATTTAATGAACGTTTTTAAGCTCACTTTTCCGTGTACATTTATCTGTCTGGATAGAAATATTTAATGTCATTAAACTAATTAAGTTTCGAGAGAATTTTACGCTGCATTTTCAAATAGAAAACAACAAATTACGTAAATGTTTTTTAGTTCCTATCTCTTAATAATTAGATTTGTCAGTAAAACAAAAAAAAATTTTTGGTCAAGATATGCTTTTAATACTTATGTCATTAAACTATTTATATAGCTGGCTGGCCGCTTAGGGATCTTTTAAATCAGGCTTGTAGTTTTGACCGCATTAAGATCAGTATCATCCATAAAATATTTTTTGGTCAATCAAGTTGCATTGTTAGGTGGCACTGAAATTGGTGTAGGTATGCATGTACATGCAAGGTTTCGTTATACGTATAACCAAACCATCGTCTTTTATCCGCAATGCGTAAGAAAATACACTTTACAATGCAAAAACAATCTTCTGGGCGCTAGCCAATGGACATGACGAATCCAAGAAATGTTAACACGCGACCTCAATCCTAACGCAATTAATGACCGAGTTAACTTAATAGCCAAAAGCACTCAATGCCTACAAACTCGCAGTGACCTCTTTAGCAAGTAGCTGTTAATTTCCTACTTTGTGGTAAGAGGAGACCGGGAGTAGTACTTTGACGTAAAGACGTTAAATCATATAGTAAATAAATTTTCAGAGTCTTTCTAAACACACCACAATATTTACAGCCTTGTGGTTATTCGCGAACGTAATAAGGTATCGTTGAGTTACTAGTCTTGAAGTTTATTTAAAATGTGAAATACACTGAATAAGGGTTAAAGCTCTGAAATTCAAATAATCAAATTTGTTTTATCTTGTTAAAGGGTGTGAAATAAATAAATTAAAAGGATACAAATGTTAAAATTATAAAATATCCGAAACTTTTGTCATGTTATGATAAAATCCAACAATACGTTAAAGTACACATTTTACTACGTCTACATAAGTTTTATTTGTTAAGAAAATAGTAAATGATTTACTGATCCTGTGTCGTTCCTACTTGAATTCCTCGTTAAAACTTTGGCAAGACTTTGAAATAGTTGCAATGTAACCTGTCTAATAAAATGCACTTTACTTTAATAAGGATTCAAAAAACTATGCAATGTTTTCTGTAATCTTCGCCTAAAAATTGGAAAGTGACGAAATATAGAGATAGATCTAAAGAAAAATATTATTTCCTGTCAAACTGTTGAATACATTCCGGCCTAATCATGAACTCTTAAAACAATCTCAAAGCTGTCAAATATCTCAATTTTGGTACGTCATTACATACAAAATTTGACAGATTTGGTAATGTTTGACAGATTTGAGATTGTTTTAAGGTTGGGTTGCTCCATAGTATCAGTTAAAGTTAAGGTCAAAGTCAAATTTAACTTTAACTGTAACGCTAACTTTAACTATTTGAGCGACATGGGTTGCACCATCGTATTCGGTAGCACAGTTAAAGTTACCAGGGTTACAAGTCTAATGACGCCTTATTTACACCTAACTCGTTGTAGAAAACTATTTGTGACATGGCAATGTTTCACGTAACGTCAAAAAGCTGATACGGTGTTATCAGTTTATTTGATCAGTGGTGTTATCAGTCATTGAATTGTCAAACCATTCAGCTGTCAAACTACAACAAAGTTTTTCAATTTCTTTAATTTAATTAATAATTTAACCACTAAATTTGAGGAGAGCATCATGAGACTTGTTAAATAAAATAAATTGTATCAAATCGACGGTAGGTACGGAAATTAATGGACACCTTGCTCACAATCATTCCAACAAAGTAAGTATCTATGAGTTGCGTGTTATTTTTTGCACTGTTATTTTATGTATTGTAACTTTAGTTATTTAATTCTTAACGTTTCAGGGAACTTCAGGAAAGTGGAGATGGAGAGATTGCAATCAACTGTTGCTAAACATAAAAACATATTATTCTGCAAAAAGGCAGACGGTGTTAGCTCGAAACAAAAACACAGTGCGTGGAGTGTGATCCATTGTGAATTCAATGCTCTCGGAGACACTCCACGCACAATGAGACAGCTTAAACTGCAGGAGCTGGAGCTCCAGAAAATAAGGGATTCAATCAGACAAGCTCAGGACGTAAATGACGTTACAATGATGAGAAATACAAATTACAATTCGAAAATATACATTTAGAAATATAATTATTAAATAATTAAATATTAATGAGTACCTATGTTCTATTTTTTTATCCCATACTAATAGTAGAGACTAGCCGTGCCCTGCGGCTTCGCTCCCGTGGGTTTTACGGGATACTACTTATACATATATAGCATTTCCTCATGAATATCGCTATCGTCGACCTCGGTAGCAGAGAGCTGAGCATGCCAAACTAGGCGTCGCAATCTCTAAGGTCCCGGGACTCCGGGATCCGTGTAGAAACCGAAATTCTCTATATTGTCTTGACTCTGAGAGTTATGGTACCTACCGTCGTTGTTACTGATTTCTGTAACACAAGTAATTTCGCAACTTACCATAGGATGAGAGCATTCTATGTGATATTGTCTTATATTTATTATTAGGTATGCAAATCCGTCACCAGCAAACTCTTCAGCTTTATAATATTAGTTTAATTAGATGTAAAGTATTTTGTTTGTTTGTGCCTGGTTCATACTAAAACGGCTCAAAGAATTAAGATGAAATTTGGTGCACAGGTAGAGTATATCCGAAATTACTATTTATCTCAGTAAACCCATGAAATGAAATCCACGGTGTAAAAGTAATTTATGTAATAAAACTACAAGTAAATTTTAAATTATATTTATTTGTATCAAAAAAAAAAACATCACTTCGGCTCGCATACACAAAAGTTATTGGCTCAGCCTACTAGAGTAAACTGTTGCAATCATCATTCTGGCCCACTCTAAACACAACACAAAACACAACATCTTCCTCATCGGATGATAATTTTTTGAGACTCGAAATGTCGCTAGAAACGAATCTTCGCCACATTAGGCAAATCGATCGGTTCTTGGGATATATACTTTTCTTTTTCTGGGCCTTATATTGACCACCAAATTACTATCGTCTTCAGAAGTAGTTTCCGCGAATATTTCTCGTATCGACATTTTTGGAGGTTAGAATATTCGACATGCATGACAGATACTTGACAATAACTTTAACTTTAACTGGTCGATCTTGGGCGGTTACGGTTAGAGTTAAGTTATGACGTCATTTGACCATTGTCAAAATGGTGCAACGCATTTTTTACCTAACCGGTGTTTTAACTGAACAGTTAAAGTTAAAGTAAGTTCGTGCAACCCAACCTTAGAGTTCGTGGTTACCGCCGTGATCTCTTATCACCGCCACCCCTAAGCAGCGGTATCTAGCGCACCTCAATACATTTCTATTGTTCAGCGGTATTATCGCAAACCTACAGCGTTAATTAACACCATTTAACTCCTTCAGGCTTAAGATTTTATGGTTAGAGGTGAAGATATTAAGGCGTCTTTAACGCTGTCGTCTAGACAAATAGACGCCGACCTTGCAATATGAAGTAAACAAAAGTACTTGGTGTGACCTAAGCTAATTCTACTGCCATATTTGGTTTAAATTATCCATAAACAAGAACTAAATAACACAGGCATTATAAGTAGGTAACTGACATGACAAAAATTGATGTCTTAGCAATTTTTTTTTACAAAACCCGACCAAGTGTTTGTTGGTCTCGCACATCTGGAGTTCTGTACCGTCATTATTTCTTCTTTATTCGGAAATAGGCGTGTACAGATCTGGTAAATGTGTCTGTTTGCAGAAAGCTTACTTATTATAAACGTCGATTGCGTAATACGATCTTGAGGTCATAGTTTGAGTGTCAGAAAACTATTGCTTCGTATAAATCGAATAAAAAGTTTTAAGAAATCGCTTTACACAACTCACACCTAGGCCTTTTGCTTTGCATACTGTCTGAGCCGAGCGCGCTCTAAACACGGCGCAGCAAATTAATAAAATAGTCAATAACTGCAGAAAATAATAATGACGACATAAAAAACAGACGTGTTATCGACCGACATCCTCAAAAGCATGTTAAAATCTAGTGTGCGCAGACAAACCGAAAATCTACTGTTTTGTTTATTACGATTGCGATCATGCTAGCGTTGCATGAGTTGTGATGAAGTTGTTAAACGGGGGTTGCAATTACTATACTTGTGCATTTTGTTCAACCCATTCGTAGCGCAGTCGCCTAATCTGGATACTTTTTTTTCCGCAAGCCTGACTCACACTTAACTAGTTTTTTAAATATTATCTTCAAAAACTGACCACTTTGTGGGCCTATTTATTTATACTTTAATATTTTAAAATATACAACTTAATGACATAAGTTTTTTTTTTGTGTGTTCTAACCAATTTATAAGAAAAAAATAATAATTTTGAAATTCCCTTTTTCTAAAGTAGCTTTGGCTTGCGACTCCGCCCACATGGAAATCAGAAACCTCAGGGAAATTGCATATTTGACGACCTTCGTAGCCGAGAGGGGAGCAAGCCTGACTATTATATATATGGCGCCGCCATCTCTGAGGTTCCGGGTTCGATCCCCGGCTGGGTCAATGTAGAGAACGAACTTTTCTATATTGGCTCGGGTCTGGGTGTTGTAGTACCGTCGTGGTTTCTGATTTTTATAACACAAGTACTTTAGCTACTTACCTTAGGATCAGAGCAATGTATGTGATGTTGTCTAATATTTATTTATTTATATTTTCTTGGGATAAAAGTAGTTTATCGTTATAAAAATATCTTAGAGATTAAAATAGTTTATCTTATTACATCAAAATTAAATATGCTTTGTGAGGTGTGCAATAAAGCGTATCTAATATCTGCCTAATCAACTCCTTATCGAAAATGTGCACGATATTATTCCCTCTGGAACTTGATATTGTATTGGTATTTTCATTCTGTTACACCAATTTGCCGTCTTTTGACCTTGATCCGGGCCTGTGGCGCGGAAAATTAAGGCAGCAAGCGGTGGTGTTGTTTCGGAAAATTTGAAAAACTCTCCTGATCGGCTCTATGCATCTTTTAGTCCCTTTTTTAAGTTGAAAGTATGTTGTAAATTTTTGTTTTTTAGCAATTCCATGCAAGGTTTAGTTAAAGATATATAACACTTGAAAAAAATCATTGACCTCAGGTGGGACTCGAACCCAACGTGCGATGGGACGTGGGTTCGAGTGTTATTTATCTTTTATTGAAAGTATGTGTTTACAAGTTTTAGAAAAAGACTCTGTGTTTGCAACTTTCTGACATAGTTAAATTACTAATACTATTTTCGATTCTATTTTGAAATAACTATAAAATATTTTCTTAATAGATGTGTCGAATTCTTGATACCTGATACAGTGTGCAAGCAATTTGTATTACATACTTTTTAGGGTTCCGTACCTCAAAAGGAAAAAACGGAACCCTTATAGGATCACTTTGTTGTCCGTCTGTCCGTCCGTCCGTCCGTCTGTCAAGACCCTTTTTCTCAGGAACGCGTGGAGGTATGAAGCTGAAATTTATATCAATTACTCAAGTCTACTGTCCCTTGAAGCTGTGAAAAAATCAAACTTCTAAGCCAACGCAATCAAAAGATACAGCCGTTTATGCCGCAAATTTTCGACACTTGCAAGGGAATCAAAACCTACAGGGTGCTTCCCGTGAACTCAGAATCTTGAAATTTGGTACGAAGCAACGTCTTATAGCATAGATAAAGGAAAAATTACGAAAAACCATAAATTTTTAGTTACATCACATAATATATATTTTTTTAATAATTTTAAACTTACTACCCATTTCCTCATAAACGCGTAGAGGTATTAAATTGAAATTCATACCAAATACTCAGGTCTATAATACCTTTAAGCTGTAACAAAATCAAACTTCTATGTCAACCCAATTAAAAGAAACAGCAATTTAAGCTGCATATTTTGAAACTCGCAAGTACTCGCAAGGGAATCAAAACCTAAAGGGTACTTCCAGTCGACCTAGAATCTTGAAATTTGGCATGAAGCAACGTTTTATAGCACACATAAAGGAAAAATTCCGAAAACCTTAAATTTTTAGTTACGTTACAAAATATATATTTTTTAATAAATATAAACTTAACTTTCGCAAGTCTGCTGCAAGGCTAGTATAAGTGTTTCAGTTATATTATAGATAAATGATATGTGTTAATATAAAATAAAGGATTACTTAAACGATAAAGAGATATTTGTCTTAAATTTATGCTCCTCCATCTTTCCCCATTGTAATGTTATGAATTTCATTTTGCAATAAAAATACCATATTTATGACTCGATTGTCGTAATGAACGAACTTTGTAAACCTTGCAGGTTTGTACGGAACCCTCGGTGCGCGAGTCCGACTCGCACTTGGCCGGTTTTTTAAAGTAATTTCAACTGAGCCAGCACCATTAGATTGAATAAATTGAATGCAATAACTGTTTAATACATTTTTCGTAAGTAGATAACTTGGTATCATATTATCATTTGAATGAAAATAAATTTGTAAATTTTATCAAACGTTTGGTAAAACTATGATTTGTTAATCAATTTGTAATTCAACTAAGTACGTTTAAAAAAAAAATCAACTCTTTAAATATTTATCAACAAACGAATGTTGTTGTTGTTCAACCGGCCAATCTGGAAGATGATGAAATAAATGTTTGTTTTTTATTTGATCAATGTAAATGAATTTATTCTTTAAAGCTGGTTAGATATTTAAAAAAAACATAAATAACCATGAACATTGCATAAAGGTAGTGTTGTTTAACGTCAATCTCTCTACAAACAAACAAACAAGGTTGAAGCTATACTGTTTAATTAGATAGCTAATGGATTATAACCAAATTTTTGTAAGAAAATAAATAATTCTACAGGATGTACAAAAGAATGGGACACTTCTTAAAACCACGTTATCAGCTGGTCATATACAAAACTTTTCCTATGGGAGGAACATCGAAATCGTGATTTAATTTTCAGATGCTCCAAACATTATCGTCGACGTATGCGAGTAAGTTTGTATGAAGAAGCTGAAAAAAAATTATCGATTTCGACGTTGCTTCCATAGAAAAAGTTGTTGTATATGACCAGATCACGTAGTTTCAAGGAGTGTTCTATTCTCTTGTACACCCTGTATAAAAAATGTAAAATGTCAATTTAAAAGTTCTATGACTTACTGCAGACAGAATTATCACTCCCTCTAATCTCTCAATTTGCAGATTGGTGCAATTTTTTACCACCTTTTAAAAAAGGGATGAGTTGAAATGAAGTTACCACTTCATCCCTGTTTCCGAGCGAGTTTGCTTAATCACCCTACACATTTAAACTTGTGAGTGAAGACGCGTTTGGCAGTTTTACGACTTGTAATATTAGGGGATACGTACGTTTAATAAATTTCAACGTTTCGTTCAAACTCCCAAATAAATTAAAATGTAACGACATGAATGCTAATGTTGTTTTCAGACTTTATGCCTTTTGAGGAACAAATTTGCCTTAAATGCTATCAACGGTGCGTTCATTTTGATTTACGTGTGTTCTTCACTCCTTAGTAGCGCTATAAGTAAAATTTTATGTGATACGTTGAAATTTGATTTCGTTCAGACATGTCTCGGGTTGAGATAAGTAGAATACTTGAATAATTATTTTATCAAAACCTTTGCGTGAATTTAATTACTAAAAGATGGTATTGCCTTAATTTAAAGACATAGGCGAGTGGTGCAGTAATCCGCTATGAACCCAATAATAAATAAATAATAATATTAATATAGAGAAAACATCACATACTTTGCTTTAATCCTTAGTAGCTAAAGCACTTGGATAATAGAAACCAGAAACAATGACGATTGTTTCTATTATCCAAGTGCTTTAGCTACTAAAGATTAAAGCAAGGTATGTGCTGTTTTCTCTATATTAATATTATTATTTATTTATTATTGGGTTCATACCACAACACCAAGACCCGAGCCAATATAAGTTCTTTTTCTTCATTGACCCGACCAGGAATCGAACCCGGGACCAAAGAGATGGTGACGCCAAGTCCGGCTTGCCCGCCTCTCGGCTACGGAGGTCGTCAATGCAGTGGATCTTAGGTTCAATTCTCAGTTATATTTTTTAGTGCATGCCGCTAAAAACCGGAATAAACCAGGCTACCGAAAAAAAACAGCTTTTTCTAAGGGAAAAAATCCTACATTAATTTTATTTCTACATTATTTATAGAATCTATCTGGTATTTTTAGGGTTCCGTACCCAAAGGGTAAAACGGGACCCTATTACTAAGGCTCCGCTGTCCGTCTGTCTGTCTGCCTGTCCGTCTGTCACCAGGCTGTATCTCATGAACCGTGATAGTTAGAGAGCTGAAATTTTGACAGATGATGTATTTCTGTTGCCGCTATAACAACAAATACTAAAAAAACAGAATACAATGGATATTTAAGGGGGCTCCCATACAAGAAACGTGTTTTTTTTGCCGTTTTTATAGAAAATGGTACGGAACCCTTCGTGCGCGAGTCCGACTCGCACTTGGCCGGTTTTTTTTTATTATTCCATGGCCATAGGTACTGTACTGTAAAGGTAATGTATACATTTCTGGATCGTTGTCAAAAAATTTATACACGGTGTTACTTTGCATCCTTGCCATATTCACAGAGATAAAAGTAGGGAACAATACCTATTGTTTAGATAAACTAGAGACTCCCATAAATAAAGCACACTAAGTTTTTAGTAAATTTGGTTTTGCAGTACACATAGGAATAAACCGATTTTGTCTCGAACGGTACGCGATCACTAATCAAGTAATACTACAAAGTATTTTGTGCCGATGAATAAGAACAGTGATGTGCATGCGTTCGATAATTAGTTTTGTGTTTAATAGATTGTCGATAAAATAAAATACTCAAGATTAAAAAAAAAAATAGGTCTTTCTTTTTTTACTGATTTGTTATCATTGTCAGTGATATAGTTACCTCTGTAAATATGGCAAGGATGCAAAGTAACACCGTGTATTAAAATTGTGAGAAACTCTTTATGCATGTCGGGCTCACCTGTATTCGCGTTCAGATCGCATCAACAAATGCCGTCAATATGCTCCTTAAATTTTAAAGCTACACATAGGCAATAAAGTCATTTCAAACCCAGTTTCACGGCGGAACTCGTGTCAGATCTACGTACTTCCAAGCTATTTAAGGCGCGAACTGATGCGCAAATAAGTGGTAAAGTTTCATGGTTCTTGGTACATTTTCTTGCTCGAAGCTCGTTTAAACGCGGAAGAATTCTTCACAAGATATTCAAGAGAACAAACATTTACTTCCTGAAAATTTTAAAGCTTTTTCTTTATTTTTTTGTTTAGATTTATTTTTTAATTTTACTTGCTTCACAGACGCAAGTAATATTTCTGAAATACTTGATGGGTAGTGTGTGATTAGAAAATAAGATTAAGGCTACTTTCTATATCTTAGGCAAACCTCACCTTATTTGACGGTCGTTGTTATCTTCTCAAACCTCACCCTTAACTTACTTTGAATATAAACTTTTTTCTATTCTGAAAGTCGAACATACATAGTCTTCATCGTCACTTAACATCAAGTAACGTTCAAGAAGAAAAATCTGTCGCAAATTAAAAACACGATTGTCTTTTTAACTGACGTAAAAAAAGTAATATTTAAATAATATTTTACACTATTTATTTTGATGTAAATAATGGATGTAACATGCAAATCAAAAGTCTTGATATTAGTTACAGATAAACTGATAACCACACGTTGGGCGTCATTTTAAAGGTGAATATTTTTTATTGGGATGTTGTTCTGCCGAGTGTTTGTATTCAAAAATAATATGCTCACGTGTCTATGTAATTGAATCAGACACGAAAGCTTCTAGCGTTTCACCAACAACGCAATAGAAAACTGAGAAAACCTCGGCTAGGGTTGGCGAAACCGGATTGAACTTTCTGCGAAAGAAGACTTATAAAAGGTTTGGTAGAGTGTGGCAATATTAATAATTAATTGCGACTCACGGCTGTGGGAATATTTTTCACGGATTAAGACTTCAAATTTATTAAGTCAAGAAACAAAATACCAGCAGCCGAGCGCGGTTCGGAGCGTTCAGCAAATTGGTTAATAAATTAAAAGCGGCAGTCTCGACGCCGTCGCCGACAGATGGCGCTTGAAATACGACAGGTATTTAGCGTGTTGCAACATCGTCCGCGATCCATGTTTTAATTTTAGCTTTACGAGCAATTTTTATATCAGGTTCGCCGCTTCGTGTTCCACGTAATTTGCTATTGACTGCCAACGCATAAACTTGATGGCAGCGGCTGCGCATTGTCGCCTGAACCTAAACCACTTTTCCTTCTACACAGCCTAAGTTTCTGAGAATCCTAATAGTTAAATTATGTACCAAGACAACAATATGTACTCGTTGAATTACTTTTAGCTACAAGGTAATCCATTAAACTATAACGGCCTAACTAGAAAAAGATAGACTTGGTTTAAATACTTGTCTAAAGATTAGCCAACCAATTTAAAATTAAACCTTGCATGAAATTGCTAAAAACTAAAATTTTCTAAATTTTCAATTAAAAATGTTTGTAAATAATATGTCTCGAATGTCGGTTGTGTCAACATTTCAAATTGGTTACTATTTTTTAGAGAGTATTTAAGCCTAGTCTATCATTTTTGTAGTAAGGCCATAAGTGTTGCAGGCACAGGGTAAAGCGTCATTATATTTCTTTACTTTTTATCCAGACAATGACAATTTACATTGTAGTATAAGTCTAAGTTAGTTGAAAAGAAGTTACAAAATCATGCGTTGTCATAGAGTAATCGCCCTTGCCACGGTATATTTTAATTCGATTTTTTTTTAAATGTACGTGGGTCGTGCGTTTGATTATGCACATGGACATTTCTACGCTAACTCCGCAGCTTCGTTGGAATACCTAAATATGACAACTACCAACAGTTCACGGTACAGCAAACACACGTCGCGTCTTGTTAAAAACCTCTTATATAAAGAGCCCTAATGACGTATTAAATGAATGTTAATTTAAAAACAATAATATAATATATTATATTATATTAATGCAAAATATTGACATGTGCTTAACGAGATCGTTTCATTCTAAAGGCCAGCATCGAAATGCCTGGTAAGTTTTGGTCCATTAAAGCTTATATGAACGGCAACCTTCACATGGCTAAATTGAAAACTCGTTTACACTTGCATCCTATCCATTCTTACTTAAAACAGAACATGTGTGTACGATGCATCCCGATAGATAGTCCAAATTGTCACGCGATGGCTACCTGCAAATCGCTACCGCAGAAGAGGTAGTAGGCCCAAGAAAAGATAGTGCGACGATTTGGCAAACTTAAAGAGGGTTTGGGGCCATTGGCGTTAGATGAAGATCGATGGAAGGTCAACCCTTTGCCCGGCAGTGGAATTTTATAGGTTACTAAAAACATTGTCATGATAATTGGAATCTTTCAATATAGGTACTTAAACTTTCCGTTAATGAAACTACATTAAAAAGGTTCCCATAGACTATTCAATCGTTAGCCAGTTCCCATAAAATTGCTAGATAAAAAAAACTATGCACAAAACTTCATTAGACCAACCGGGCAAACTTTAATAAATTATGCTTGTTATCTAGATATCTTAGGGAATCTTCGAACTATAAAAGTAGTGATGGGCACGCGAATGACCCATTAATTTCTATCCGGACCATGTAAATAATGGCTATAGATAAAGTCAACGATAACTATTTATTTTGGAAAATAGTCTTTTTTATTGATGTTTATTTACGATGTGCCAATTTTTTATGTGTATATTATTTTATAAATAGAGGATCTTAGGGCCTTTATCAAACGAAGACGCAGATGTAGAAGCACTTTGTCCCAGTTTTCGGGTCATAGGGAAAACACGCAATATAATAATAATCCGCAGGTTGTGTGTTAAGTGCCTAAATTACTGATGTTATGAGTTCTTTGGCTTTTCCGTGATTGAAAAAAAAACCAACTGCGTTTTGTTTGCTTATTTATGTTGAAATGGAGAAATAATACTGCTTGTTTGTTTAGTCAACCCACATCTTATAACTTTTTATTTAAAAGGTAAAAAACTTTTTAATAACTTTTCGACCAACTCATACTTTACAAGTAGTTCTGCACTGCTTTATAGTTGTAGGTACTAAAGCTTTATAGAAATGCCTGATTGGCGCATTTCACACAAACACACGAGTCTATGCCAACTCTCATCGCGTTCCAGTTAAAGTTGTGTAAATGAAAGATTTCATACAATTCTAATACCTTTAAATGAGCAATTATATCAAATACCTTTGAACGAGCATTTCTTGTATATAAGTATACATAATCTGAATTTCGGAAACAGTTTCAAAGATTTTTATGATATTGTGTATGCAGAGAGTTTCGGGGGCGATAAATCGAGAGAAAAAAACAAGCAAAGCTCGGTCATCCAGGTACTTTTTATTGTTATAGCTGTAGTTTTTTTTTTGTATGAGCAGAAATTTATACCAAGTCTTATGGACAAGTTCATAACAAAATTAAAGAGTTGAAACATTTCATAATTTGAAAATGTTTCTTGTTCAACCACTTGTAGTACCTACCTAATTACAAAAACTGGTAAGGGCATCCCGTTGTATTGGTAACAGAGTTCTGTATCATTATATTTATTTTGATTGAAAGATATTCGTCAAGTTAGCTGTAACACAATAAAAGTATTGTTAAAATGGTTTCATAAAGCTTTTATTAACTACAAATTCTGAGAAATTGCATTCGAATCCTTATCAAATTTTCAAAAAAAATACTAATTATTTAAATGGGACGTATACATCGATGAAGTCGTAATACTATATGCATATTTGATAATGAAATGATTGAATATATGATATCGAATTCTTTTACTGTAGAATTTTTAATCCACCTGAATATTTGTACACTACCGTCCAAAACCACCATTTTTATGTTACCACAGCAGACTGCCAGAATCATTTTTAATTGGAGCGTATGCAAAGATACATAATATTTTGCAACAATATCGTCTGTTGGGAACTCGGGACTTTGCAAAATGATTTTTTTAAGATATTGAGTCAGCGTTTATTTAGTCCTAGCTACTTTAATAATAATTGATGTTGGTCATATGTTTGCATAATGCACATCTGTGTATAGCGTATTGTTGTGTTATATGTGACTGTACTCAAAATACGCTGCCTATCTGTCTTTTTTTAGGTCAGTTATTCTTACCACAGGTACAGAACCCTAAAAGTTCGATCCTCACCAGAAGCGGGACTGAGGTGGAATAAAGGCAACCGCGAGAAGTTAGCTCAAACGACGGAACTTTGCAACTTGCCGATAAAGTAAGAGTGCTCGGTCAGACTGCTTATTTAGCGTAGGTTTGTTCAGCATTCATTATTTCATTTTAAGTTACATATTTGTTTTTATTTTGATGCAGGCCTCTTCTAACTGGCCTATCTGCAAAACATTAGGGGAGGCCTATGTTCAGCAGTAAACATCCTATGGCTTACACGCTATAATACTGTGTGGCACAATTATACGAAACCCTAAGTACGTATGTCGATTTTCGTGCAGACCAATTTTATTATTCATCTAATTATTTTTCAACACAGTTGCTCGTAAATTCACTCTTATAACACCGTTTTTAGTATCATAACTCAGCATATTACGCACTTGTGCTGTAAAAGATTATCGCACTAGTGCGGTAATGTAAACTTATTTTTTAAAAATCCAGCAAAAGTTTGTGCCTAAGAACATTGAATATTTTACGAATATTAAATTATTTAAGGGTTAAGATGACAAATAAATATTTCATTTTATTAAATTGTATATCAATAAACACAAACTAACTTAACTATCATTTTTAGAAACAATAATTTATAGTTTATTTTATTTTTTAAATTGCTGCTACTCGGCTGAACAGCCAGTTTTTCCTGTGCCATTATTGAACCTGCGCGCGCATTGAAATTGCGGCGCGCGAAAAAAACAAAACTTACGTGCTATCTTCCATTATTATTTGGTAAAGTTGTTGCTGCGTGGTTAATTACTATCAAAAATGTCTACTTTAAATAGTAAAGACGAGTAAAATGTTATTCAACCCCGTCGGAAATACTTATCGAGGCACGAAACGCGAGTGATAGCCTGTTGCCGCCAAAATGCATAGAAAAACAGCAAAAACGCCAAGTCATATTCGGAGAAGGTATTTTAGATTTTAGTTTGTTTTTTCCTCGCAATTGTGTTGAAAAACGTCTTATGCAACTCGTGTGCATTGATCATTATCACACTCGGCTTCCTTACCGCGCTCGCCTGCGGCTCCCGCTTATAATAATGCCTCGTGTATAATGACCAACGTAGCACACTTGTATCATAATGTACTATTATGATTATGAATTTTATACCGACACAACTTTTTTCAATATAAAAATGCCCCAAGTTGGGCACCACTGTTAATTAAAAAATTGTGGAACTTTACTAAAAGTATATTATTACAAAAAAGGTTTTTAGTGCTAGCATAAATTTTAATACCACAATTTTTGAGCTAATATTGTAACTTAGCGCTCGCCGGCCGCTGCTGCGGCACGCTCGCTCCACTCGCTCGATGAATTCCAACAATTCGGACAGATTACATTTTTAATTAAGAAATATATGAAAACTAATATAAGTATAAACCAGTTGTATTACTAGTGATATTATGAATTCTGATGATTATGAGTTTCGATAATAAATTAAAAAATATATGAAGACATTATGATGTAAAATGGTATGAGAAATATTTTCGGACTTCCGATACTAGGACTTAAGGACGAAAGTTATGTGCAAAAAAGCGCACCCAATTAGTGTATGTACCAAGAGATGATAGTTTAAAATATGCTGCAATTTGACCAGTTAGAATGTAGGTAAGTTTTCGTAAGTGGTACTGAAATTACTACGCAACAGTGTTAGAACTTTTGGGATACCGTTAAAAATGTTTCATGTTCAATAATTTAAATATAATAATATAAATAAATCTTCAGATTTGTGGTTACCAAATGTATGAATGTGGTTTACAACAGCTTGCTCGATTTAGAAATTAACTAAAATAGAGCCATAGCCGGAAAGTACTGAACCGAAGTTACGTTAGAGTTGGTAGGCGTGTACGATCCAATTTGCATGTTTACTTTATTACCGATATTAATTTGGATAGTAATTATCTGGAAATTATTCTCACAGTCGAGATGATATACAGGGTGTTCGGAAGAGGGTTGTTTAAACACGTTGGGTAAACATTATGTAGAGCCGTTTTAGAGGAGCAAATCGAAACTGAATTAAGAGTTTTTAATTACAGGAATTAGGTATTAGATCTCTTTACTCTTAACATAACCAGACCGTTTTGAACCATGACTAATAACCCGGTTTCATCTTAATGAGCAGATTTTAATTTCTACAAAACCACATTTTTTCAAATCATTTTATAAAGTAAAAGAAGGTGTGATTAAGTGGTTTGCAGCATTATTTTTATATTTTAATCGCTAATAGTTGCATGTTTACCGAAAATAGACTCCTTGACCCAATTGCTTAAAAGAATGAATAAGTAGTGTTGTGTGCAGTAAATCTACCTAAAAACAAAAAACTTCATTTTAATGGGCAATTTAAAGAAGGGTGATTATTTTAAATTGATCATAAAAGGCTACATTTTTACCCAGGTATAGGATTTATTATTTACTCAAAGGCAAATAAAAATATAACTAAGCGTCATTAACCTGATTAAATTGCATGAAAATTAAAAAATAGCCGATATTTTTTTTATAAAAAAAATACATATGCATATTTTAAAATGTTATAGAACAAAAGTTGTTCACTATGCTGTATAGAATATGTATTCAATTGTGGTGTAATTAAAATAACGTAAACCTTTAGGGCGTGATTCTACTGGTCCAATTGCAGTAGCTTTTCCATGGGTTCAACATTGAAATTGCAAAAAAACATGTCCTCATTACTAAACGTGACCAGTTAACATCAGTTTCTATGGAAAACCCTTTTTATGAGAATTCGATGTAAGCCCCATAGAAAAAGTTGTTGTATTTGAGCACTCGATCAGTTCCTAAAAGGTTTTGCGTTATTCGATTATACCTTGTATAAAATCTTTGGAAACCGATCAAGATAGGTACTTTCTATCTAATTTCAAGGCAGAATTTCTCAAAGAAAATATTATGTAAGTAAATTTATTTCGTTAACAAGTAAAATCAAGAAACCAGCGCCACGCTCCAACTTTGATTTACGACAAGGAAGACAACAGTGATAACCTCTGGAAGTACGTGTAACAAGCTGCTTGATAAATGTTAACCCGGCATTAATGCCCTTAAAGAAGTTAAGGGGGAGCTATTGAAAATATTTTGATATTCTAAGAAAAGTATCTTGTAAATGGACGGAGCCTATTAATAAAAATTACGGACGGACCCAATCAAGTGTCGAGTTTGCGTCAAAAATGTAACCTCAATAGAAAGCGTTGAGTAATTTGTTGGTCTGTTTTAAATGCTTTTTGAGCCGTTTTACATTTTAATCGATTTAGTTGGTGAATAAATGTATTGTTTGAGTGATGAGCATTGAGCAAGACTATTTGTATTGTACCAGAATCATGATGGTCGTGCATTGCTGTTCATATTTATGGTGATGAGGAAATCGAAACCTAGTTCCCATCATACTTTGAACCTCGTAAGCTTGTCATACAGTCGAAAACCGGTAAATAAAATTAAAGGGCCAGAATCCTTTTGAGAGCATACTCTCATACAACGGATAGAAGACATATCTTCTATCCGTTGTATTGTAAGTTTCGTTGGATAGTGTTTTGAAAGAAGGGCGAAAATAAATAACCTAGACTAAGATATAATAAATCTAAGCTAAAATAAATTACCTGGGCCATAACCATGAACTCCTAAAACAATCTCAAAGTTGTCAAATCTGTCAATTTTGGTACGTCATTTCATACAAAATTTGACAGAAATGATAATGTTTGACAGATTTGAGATTGTTTTAAGAGTTCGTGGTTACCGCTCTGGCCAGGATTACAAAATATTGTAATGGTTTTAATTAAACACTGTAATGTGATCAAATTTTTAGAAATAGCATGCTTACGTGGAGCGAACTCAGCGGATGGTCACTTGCTAGCGGTCGATGACCCATTGCCGCAGGTCTGTTTTAAAGATAATAGTGTTTTTTTAACTGACTTCACAAAAAAAGTAGGTTCAAAGTTTGACCCGTATGTTTGTATGTATGAATGTATGTTCGTCCGCGATTTTCACGCCCTTGGCCTAACCGATTTTGATGCGGTTTTCAAAAAAGTATTTGGGTCATTCTAGAGAAAGTTTTAGTATACATTCATACTGCTGAACTGATGATAGAGGCCACAGAACTCTTTAATGGTTAGGAGTCAATAGATAATATAATACTTCGATTTGTCAACGGAACGTATTTCGTAGTGTATTGGGGAGACGTGGCGCTTACGAGGTACCAGATAGTAATCTTATTTACTGGAAGCGTAAACCAGTACACCCAGAAAGGAGAAAAACAATATATGTTCGTTTTTTAAATTGTCTTGGGCACATTGAACGCAAGACCTTATCCCATGGTTCGAGCACATGAGTAAAGAAACAGAACAGAGACAAAGCTTCTAAAGAGCTAGCAAAATTTATACCTATTTTGGTAGGGTTGGCACAATTGAATAAATATAAAATATTAAATGTTCTTTTTTTTCACATTTTTTATTAAAATAGGTTATTTTTTTACAAATTACATACTCTAAATTTTTTTTTATTGCTTTTGGTTTTTAATAATTTGTTGTGTCTTTTAATCGAATGATAAATTCTAAATCTAATATAAAGTTTTTTCAAATAATCCAATGGGAAATAATCACATGGCATATGAAATGTACAATCTTGTAAACGTGCTAATATGTCATTACCAATATTAACAATTTGTACATGAAGATCAAAATATTCGCGAAATTTTGGCTCAAGCAATTCAACAAATGCAATAAAATTGTCAGGAGGTATTATCACACACATTACAATGTACAACCATATTTACAAAACTTTTTAAATACTAAAACAAAAATATTACTACGTATTATGTGAGCAACTCGATAACAAAAACAAAACACGCACGACATTCGAGCGTCGTGTCACGCCTGCAAGCCCTGAAATTGACCACTGGCTGATCTAGTTTGAAGCGGTTTCGGCTCATACGTGACAAGCGGCCAGTGGACACGCACACACACTCGTTGCACTTGTAGTGGTGTACCTATCACAGCGCATTCGTATGAAGCTTTGTCTCTGTTCCGTTTCTTTACTCATGTGGTTCGAGACTTCTGATAACGATATTTTTAAACGACTTCTATAATCCTCAATTACGATAAAGTATTGATAAAGACCTAACACTAAAAATAGTTAAATAAAAAAAAAGTGTGTTTAGGAACTTTAAAAATAAAAGCGAAAAATAAATTTCTAAACTAAAACATACATAAAAATATAATAAAACATAACAATAAAACATAACATTTTTGAAGTCGCTTCTTAGTTTTTTAATAAGACTTTTTTTTATTTAATGTAGGTATGTAGTTATCCGACCTTTACAAGTGGCATAGTTGCTAATTTTATGTTTCTAATTTTGTTTAGTAGGACTGTACTATCAGTTACTACAGGATTAACATATAATAGGTAAATACACAAATCTTATAGTTATGATAAGATTTATATTTTACGTAGGTAACATGTTTTTAAATTTATATGTTCCCTAAACTTCAATTAGAAATAAGCCATGATATATTTTCCTAGTTACTCAATTCTTAGAATACCTTATCTTATTTGTTTTAAAAAAATAATATTTATGGACCATTCGAGCAACTTTAACAGGACATGCTGACCAAAGATCCTTAATAGCATAGAGTCCTCTTCAAAAGCTCTCAAAGAACCACTAACCAAAGTTAGGTATGGAAACACTTAGGCGAGTCACTAAATCGTATACCTATAGGTAAATAAACAGTAAAGTGTTTCGTCACGTCGGCGACCGACACATCGACCGTAGGACGTGACGTCACGCACCCTCTTGATTTATGAAAGGAAAATCGCCGAGTCCGGCCCACGAAAAATGTTACACCCGATAGCCTTTGTGGGGACGTGAGGCCGCGGCGACAAATGAACGAAACTCATTTTATTCTGTTACTCGGCTGATGGGATCATGGGACATTTATCGCGTCCGTGACGACCGGTGTCGCGCTCCTTCGATTAATCGGACGTCTATTCTATGTGACAAACGAGACGACAGAAAACATCCTGTTTTTTAAATCTTCTTGACTTTTTCAGGCCAACTGACGGCGAATAGTTAAAAGGTAAGCCCGGCTACAATCCAAAAAGAAAAAAAAGGAACTTCACGTAGTTTAATCTAGTTGGAGTTGTGCTTCCCAGCGTCATGTTAAATTGTAATACTATCAATGAACTTTAACTCTATCAGAAAACTGATACTCGTCGATATGCTGACTTTGATGGTAATAATATTAACATTGCTAATTGAATTTAAGAAAACCATTTCGTTTCGTAATAATAATTTTAAAGGCGTAAACAGTTATTTTGTATTGAATGTTACAATTACTCATATTAATAAGCAAATATTTTAATAAGTTAGCTTTGCAAGGATGGTTTGTAGCATTAGACTATTTTCTCGTAATATCCTTCCTTATTAAAGTTAACTGTGGAGCCGAGATTTTCATAAAGCAATTTCTTTATTTTCTCCCAAAGCGTAAAATTACTCGTGGCGATGAACTTGTAGCTTCTTAAGCCTATAATAGGCTATACAGTCATCCAAGAGTGGAGGGAATTAGCCAAGCTTACCGCTTAATCTAGATCCAACCAAGTCACTTTCGCCCAGGAAAAACAATTTACCCAACTAATGACAAAAGAGCTCAGGGAAAATACGGTTTTTACTTCCCGCAGGGCAAATTTTCCCGGCTAGTCAACTCGGCGACATTTCGGATTCACGGAAACCATTCTGTCCGAGATAACTTGTTTAATTAAATAAAATTGTTGAAATAGATATCTTTGCTATAGCCAGGATTCAGCTCGAGTTTAAATAGTCCAGGTAAACTCAACTAGTAAGTCAAATAGGCAAAATGTTTCTTTAATTAAACTGGAATATCTGAGACCTACTTTTTATTACTCATTAAAACTTAACAAGAACATGTTTTGTGTAATTATCACGTGCTGGCTTAATAGCCGTACCGATAAAATTATTTTATACCACTTAGCCGCACTAAGCTCTTTGTTTTGAAAATTGAATGAAAAAAGTATCGCGATATGATTGTTCTATTCACACTAGCCCGTGATTAACATTCAGGAGCGCAGCCGCGACGCTCTTTAATGGTTTTCAATTGTGCAGGAAATTTTATTGCTTTCAATGAATCCAGTGAGAAATTTAACCTCGGGCGTGATCTCTTTCAAACCTCACCTTTATTGATTCGCCATTTGAATAATAATCAAAAGTTGTACAAAATTAATGAGAATCATTTTTTTATCGCCGAGAAAAAAACAGGTTATCATTAAAAATAAAAATGATACTACCAATAACCTAACATAAAACTAAGCAGCTAAATAACAAAAACGAGACAAAACATAGCCTAAAAAAGAAAACAATTCAATTAAACACTTTTATTAAATTGAATTAAATTGCCACGATAGTTATGTACCTCTGAAATATTTGAAAAGAGGTTTGTTTAAAGCTGCGAGTTACAGTCGCTGTAAAATCTCGGCCTAAGTTGAAGCAGGTGGGCCTGGTATACAAGAGAGAGATTAGAGGTATTATTATAAACAAGCCAGCTCCGCTCTGTTGTCGTGGATTTCTCACTGTCCAAACTTTACGAATTTTCGACTCGAAGCTTTAAAATTGGATCTCGTTAAGTCTGAAGATTCCTCCATTAATTCCATCGTCCGTAACTCAATATGGTATAATTGAAACTTTTGGCGACATAATATATGATTTAAAAAACATTTTAATTACAAATATTAATGCTGAAAAGCATGAAAATATGTGAAATATGCGAAATAGTTGTGGGAGTCAGTTATCGTCAAAACTCAAATGCTTTATTAAAGCATAGGTAAAGCAAATTATCTTGAAGATACTGTTTTCATAATGCTTTTTAATCCGTTGAAATGGTTTTTATTGTTATCCTGGGTTTATTATGAAGATAAACTTCTTTAATTTTCTACTAGCATATTTTCCACATTTTAACATCGTTTCTTTCACAATGCATTTAATACACTTAAAACTATTATAGAAAATAGAAAACTATTTTGTGCACGTTCTATTCCAAGCCATGAAATCCAGAATTTTTCTTGAAAACTCGTAAAATAAGTTAATAGCACTCTATCAAGAGGGCTTGATGCATTGAAGAACTCAAAATGCTTACAATTTGCCATTATTCAATAACTATTATTATTTCAAAGATAAAAAATAATATCCTACGGATTCATCAACTTTCTTTTCTTACTCTCTATTCTCGTTTACGTACTCACATTTTTTTATTTACGATCTGATTAGAGCAGTAATGCGGTAATTCGCCTTAAGCGCGAAGGGTCCGCAGTTTAATATCCGGTTCGGTCAATTGATAAAACGATCTTTTCTAAATCACCTTGAGATTTGAGACGCTCTTTGCAGTCCAAATTGTCTAGTACCTTGTCACACAAGGATGTTTATTCCGCATTTCGAGACAATGACAGCTAGTGTGTAGTCTGACGCATTGTATATTTTTATTCAATTTATATAATATTTTTTTTATATAAATAGAAATAGATATGGCTAAATACTCGTAGTATTTAGCCATATCTAAGCAGATCGTATACGATAACGTTAAGATAACAAATAAACACAGTTAAATGTATGTACTGACCTAGTGCTTGTGCTCATCGCATAAACATTGCCTCCGATGGAATTTGAACCCGCAACAAGCGACACGTCCGTGACCTTTATCACGGGTGGATAGTTAGGACTATAATCAAAACCACTGCCCAATTTTTCCTTTGTTTCATTTTAGCGTAGTTCCATACAAATAGAGCTATTTCGTGTTTGCTGGCACTCAACTTTTTTGTTTGCAGTCAGCACAATGGTTCCTACAGTTGACAGTGCGGACCGTCCCCTTAAAAATGCAACCAGCTTAAAAATCTTACGCAGCGACTGCCCGGAAGCATCCCACTAGTATTAAAGGCTCGTTAATGAGGTCGGGAGCTCTTGAATTTTTTTCCCTCTTCCTTAACATCAAAAGTTTTCCTTTGCGAAACGCTAACGAGAATTTCCATGTTAATTGCCCCGCGTTGCCGGAATATATAATTGCATATATTGTTTCTCTTGTTTCAACGGCGGGAAGTGGGAAGAGATTTCGTGATTATTTGTGCTCACTAATTAGAGTTCAGATAAGAAAACTCCATGTTTAACCGAATTGGGGTAAGGTTAATTCCAACGTCGACGTTGGATACCGGTTGAAAATAATGTCTGTAGTTGCAGGATGCTATTTGGGCACTATGTTTCGAGATAGTGAAAACAGAAGACTACACTCGGTCGGCTCGGGCCGGCCGATCGCAAGTTCGAATCGGTTAGAGTCGAAATCAATGCATCGGATTTTAATTGGAGTTTCGATTAAAAGGCTTTTACGAGTAATACCTGCTTTCTGACTCTCAACGGATAATATTTAACTGCAAATATCCATATATATATTTACGTATATATATTGTTATTTAATTTTTTCTTTCTTTAACTCTTCACCGCCTTACCCTCTCGACTTTTTAAACTGTCCTCTACCTGAAGATTGTCTGGAAGAGATCGCTTCTAGCGATAAGACCGTCTAAATTGTACCATTCTAAATGTATTTTCTTTTCTTTGTACTGTTTGTTTTGTGTGGTGTGCAATTAAGAGTACCTATCTATCTATAACACGCCACCTGTTCCTACATACTGTCTTACTTCTCGTTAAATACACGACTAAAAAAACTTTTTATAAAACATCTTAGTGTTTTGAGTGATAATTTTGTTTATATTTGTACTTAAATCTCTACTCACAAGTAATGAGTCAATATGCGCCTAATATTCGCTTATGGTAAATAATCTTGCTAGAGATAGCCGTGACTGCAGAACCATTCGATTATTTCCTTCATTTTCTGTTAAATTCTTTTCTTAGAGCCTTTTAAAAGGTCTCAGCTTCCCGAGTCATTAAGTTTATTGCAACACCACCTTGAAAGGTCGAGTCTCCTCGATCCAGACTTATGCACTACTTTATATTAGTTTTATTAACTTCGTTTGTGATCTCTGGAGTACAAGCAATAAGTAAAGTTGCGATATTACTTTTGAAAGCAACAGCAATGTGACAGAAAAGAAAAAACGTGTTGTTTACAAAGTTGTCCAACAAGAACATTATTACTTTTATAGATTACATTTTCGTTTAATGTCTAAATAACCAGTTTTATTAAAAAAAAACGGTTCTGACAATTGACAATGTTTTTTCACTCTGATATTTCTAAAGTTTCGTTTTACCCGAGCATATAATTTTACGAGCCGATCAGACAGGTTACGACACCATAAACAGTTTAAGTTCTCGATTAAATAAATCCATAATATTCAGTTCATTATTTTATATTTTCAGCCATAGACAATGAAATTTTGTTTTTACGGTTATCAATAGAAAGAACGAGTTATAATGAATTCATGAAAACGGTACTCATTGCGTTATTTGCTTATAACAATGTTCGCTTTAACTTCTGGATTTAGGATGTTGACTAAAAGGTTTTAATATTAAATTAAATCAAATGCCATTCTATGTAAAGCTCAAAAAGAAAGTACTATAAATCTATGAAGACTGTCGACTGTGTTGTAACTTAGTTAAATTTTCATTATAATACTGTTCAATAAATGCTCTTTGTGTATTTTCAATAAAAAGGCTATAAAAGTAATTTACTTGCCGTTTCATTTCGTATTAAGGAAGAAAGTGATATCAGACCTTGTTATGTATTAGCCTTGCAAGAAATATGATGATATGAACCATGTCATGAAATTGCAGCGTTATAGATGACAACACATAAGTAAGATATTAGTTAACCAGGGGCGTCTCGCAGTACACCCAGGTTTGAGGCAATTTAGAAAATATCGATTTCAGACTGATCCGGACCGGGAATTGAACCCGCAACCTTTACGTTTAAGGCTAATCACCGTGCTACTTCACCAATCGGATCGTCAATAATATGTATAGTAAGTACCTACTAAACACACAGTATTTTCCTCGCTTATTGCTTTTGTTTACACGGATCCGGCCGATACCGGACGAACGGGATATCTCGTCCATAACACAAACAGCCTAACTAATGTGACTTCTCTATTCTTCTTACGACCTTTATCCTTGTACGTATTGACCATCCCCGAATCGTAATCAACGAATAAAACGTATTTTTATTTATTTCGCCCTATAAGCATATTGTTTTTGTCTTGATCTGATTAACAGTCGTTTGTTTGTATAGTGGTTATATTGTGCTTGAATAGTCTTGATCTATTATATGTTTACAATGAAAAAGTTAAGTATTAGAAAACTTCATTTTCCTAGCCTAGCTCAGCACAGCTCTGATGAAAAAAATGGTTATCGGAGCGAGGTCTTTGTGTTAAATTGCCTAAATGACGGATAATATACATACCAGTGGACGTTTAATGTTTCCTTAGTACCAGATGTATAAACGAAAGAATATTATGTATTTTCTCATTATTTTAATTAATTAATTTAAGAAAATTATTTATGTTCTTTCTAAATGTAGAATAGCCCCATTCAAACCCATCTTGTTACTCACAACTGGGCCCTAACTATGAACTGTTAAAACAATCACAAAGTTGTCAAATCTGTCAATTTTGGTACGTCATTTCATACAAAATTTGACAGAAATGATAATGTTTGACAGATTTGTGATTGTTTTAACAGTTCATGGTTAGGGCCCTGATCAATTAGATCATTTAATATTGTTTGCAAAATGCCCGGGCAATATGTACAATATCCATTAAATAAATTGATCCATTACATACACTAGAGTGTAGTATGTTTCACGATTTTGTACGAATTTCACCCCAGCGCAAGTTATATCTCAATATACACATCAATAGCTCGGAATTGGCTTTCAAGGAACATGATTCCTGTAAAGCAACTCAATTTCACAGTTGCCCAGTATCAAGTATAGGTGTTGGGTTTGGTTTTAGGCTACCATGTATTTTCATCTAGTATGTAATAAGATGAGTTCTATATTATTTAGAACTATGATACATGTACTCGTATATATTATTTTAGTCTCTCTTGTCGGATTTATTAGGTATTGTAATTTCAGATTAAGAGTAATATGAGACAAACTGTAGGGCCCCTGTATGAAGAATTAAAGCCAAAACAGGTGTTAAAATGTTATACAAATACTGTTACAATGAACAGCATATACAAAACAGTATATAAGCAGTATTGTTTTAAGTCAAGCTTACTAAAAAAAAAAAACAAGTTTGAAGTTAAAACAATATTATTGCACTTGAAGGAATCATGGCCATATGGACAGTATTAAAAATTGGTAATATAACGATACATTATAAGACCAAACTGTTGTTTGTTACATTGCACTAACACACAAAAACTCAATTATTTGAATTCGGAGAGTTTAATTAGGGTTCCGTACCCAGAGGGTAAAACGGGACCCTATTACTAAGGCTCCGCGGTCTGTCTGTCCGTCTGTCCGTCTGTCTGTCTGTCACCAGGCTGTATCTCATGAACCGTGATAGCTAGAGAGTTGAAATTTTCACAGATGATGTATTTCTATTGCAGATAATGTATGTCTATAACAACGAATACCTACTAAAAAAGCGAATAAAATAAATTAATATTTAAGGGGGCTCCCATACAACAAACGTGACCCTTCGGAACCCTTCGTGCGCGAGTCCGACTCGCACTTGGCCGGTTTTTTTATATCTTATAGTACAGCAACAAAAGTTATAATATGAAGGAATATACATAGTTTTCGCGGCAATTTTACTCTCATGTCAGATTCTGTTACCAAGTAAAGTAGGTAATTCGTACATAATGACATAATAAAAAACATCTAAATGTAAAAATAAAGCGACATTAATTATGTAGCGTAAACACGTTATTACCGTTTAATATTTTTGGAGTTTTTTTCAGAGAGAAAGTATTTCTAATAAATTATTTATATTACGTCGACCTTTACATCAAATCTAAATTAGTCGCCTTTAATGTTTGTTTCACAGCTGACAGCTTAAGATTTTTATTTAATAACTGTCAAGTTAGATTAGTTTAAAAGACCACGGAACTTGCTGAAATGAATTATTTTTAAGATTGTATTTCTCTTATGACATTTGCGTGCTAATTCCAGTAGCCTAACATGCGCTTAAAAAATGTAACGAAAAACTGTTAATAGCATGTTTGATGCAAATAAAGTATTATGATTATGAAGATAATATCACAAATGACATGATAAATTACCTACCAACAAAATATGACGTTACCAGCGCGAGCGTGACAAAGTGAAGAGAAACCTCTCGATTCGAAGTCTCACCTAAAGTTTGTTAATTAATTGCCTTTCGCTTACCTTTCTAAGCGTTGTTTTGGTACTTGAGATATGATGGATGATTTAAGTATAAATTTAACCAATTAGAAATTCCAGAATCCTCTTGAAGTTGTCAAACTGTCGAAAATCTGATTTGGTAAACAGAAATGTCTGCTATACTTATGCAAGCGTAAACAATTATATTTTTGTTATTGAGAACTTAAGTGATTGTTAGTCCATACCTACTTTTATAATCTCTCTAGAATCTAATCTAATTAATAGGCTATGGCTATAAAATTAAAATTTGTATCGGCCGCGGCCTCACGTACGACTAAATTTCATGCAGAAATTAAACAAGAATCAGATTTTTCTTAAGTCTGAATTTTTAAAACATCAGTTTGTCTCTATATCAACTTTAAATGAAGACTTTACGTGTCGACCGATAATGACATTTAAAACTCTAGGGTAAACTTTAAAGATTGGAAAGGGTGAATTTAAAATAGAAATATGGCGTAAAGGCGTTATTTTCCGATGTGCGTATCGATCTAGAAAATAAGGAATATGTTTATAAATAAGGCACTTAAAAAGGTTTGCTGACAACTATCACAGTTGGGCTAAAGCTGGTGGATGGATGATGGATTTCTCCAATAAACAAAACTAAGTAAAAAATCTACAACTGCTCAAAAATAACAATTTTAAGAAAGGTTTGCAACATGATGTCCTTTTTGTAAACACATGTAGTATTGTTTTTTGACGAACACAAAGGGATTTGCTTTGCGCTCGCAGTGCGCTCGTGGACGTGTTTAGTGACAGACGTCGCATCATGGAAACGTGGACCGAAAACTCTTCCAATCATTCCATCTTCTTCTTTTGTGGAAATCCATAGGTCGCTGGTTCAACTCCGGCTCGAAGGAATCTATTTGTTCATTTTAGGGTTTCGTACCCAAAGGGTAAAACGGGACCCTATTAATGAGGCTCCTCTGTTTCTCTGTCCGTCTGTCCGTCTGTCCGTCTGTCGGTCTGTCCGTCTGTCCGTCTGTCCGTCTGTCCGTCTGTCCGTCTGTCCGTCTGTCCGTCTGTCCGTCTGTCCGTCTGTCCGTCTGTCCGTCTGTCCGTCTGTCCGTCTGTCCGTCTGTCCGTCTGTCCGTCTGTCCGTCTGTCCGTCTGTCCGTCTGTCCGTCTGTCCGTCTGTCCGTCTGTCCGTCTGTCCGTCTGTCCGTCTGTCCGCCTGTCCGTCTGTCCGTCTGTCCGTCTGTCCGTCTGTCCGTCTGTCCGTCTGTCCGTCTGTCCGTCTGTCCGTCTGTCCGTCTGTCCGTCTGTCCGTCTGTCCGTCTGTCCGTCTGTCCGTCTGTCCGTCTGTCCGTCTGTCCGTCTGTCCGTCTGTCCGTCTGTCCGTCTGTCCGTCTGTCCGTCTGTCCGTCTGTCCGTCTGTCCGTCTGTCCGTCTGTCCGTCTGTCCGTCTGTCCGTCTGTCCGTCTGTCCGTCTGTCCGTCTGTCCGTCTGTCCGTCTGTCCGTCTGTCCGTCTGTCCGTCTGTCCGTCTGTCCGTCTGTCCGTCTGTCCGTCTGTCCGTCTGTCCGTCTGTCCGTCTGTCCGTCTGTCCGTCTGTCCGTCTGTCCGTCTGTCCGTCTGTCCGTCTGTCCGTCTGTCCGTCTGTCCGTCTCTGTCACCAGGCTGTATCTTATGAACCGTAATAGTAAGAGAGTTGAAACTTTTAAGGATGATGTATTTCTTTTGCCGCTCTAACAACGAATACTAAAAAACAGAATACAATAAATATTTAAGGGGGCTCCTATACAAGCTGAGGAAAGTATGGAGGAGTCGGAACATCACAAAAACCACCAAAGTAAGGCTCGTTCGAACATTGGTATTCCCCATCTTTCTTTACGCGGCAGAGACAGTGCATATAACCTGACTCTCTTTAAGTCCAGAGTGAATAGGCATCTTCTGGGCAAGCTCGCTCCATCGTAGATCCCATCTATGCTCTAGAGCAAGATTGGGGTCAAGAGCAAGCCCATCTCAAATAAAAAAAAAAGACGTGTACAGTGCGCGAGTTGGAAAAGGGGAAGATAGATGCTCTGGAAATGTGGTACTGGAGGAAGATGCTCGGAATATCATGGACGGAATTTTGTTCCAACGTGTCCATCCTCCGAGAGCTGAAAATCACAGCGTCTGTCGTCCGTAGTACAGTCGCGCATACTGCAGTACTTTGGCCATATCTCAAGACGTGATAACGACTCCATAGAGCGGCTGTTTGTGCAGGGAAAAGTGGAGGGAACTAGATCGCGCGGTAGGTCACCGATGCGCTGGACTGACCAAGTGAATTCCGCAGTGGGAGGCCGCGTGTCTGACTGCGCCAGACAGTCTGCCAACCGAGAGAGGTGGCGGGAGATCGTGAGGAGAGCTGTGTCCGCCTCCACCACAAACACGGACGCCCCAACGTGACCACGACCGCTCTGCCAAGAGCGAAACGACAGAGAAGAAGAATAATAATGGTACGGAACCCTTTGTGCGCGAGTCCTACTTGCACTTGGCCGGTTTTTTTTATGAAACATTATTACATTCTTGTAGGCCATAATCGGCGTTGGTAAAACGGCCCTCAATCATCGTAACGCAACATAGTATATTTATATGTATTTAGCGTTACCCACTGTAACTTACGGCGTGGTAAACAAACATAATTTTTCCTAATAACATTACCTATTCCAGCTGAGCTTATGAGGCAACGTTTTGTAAATCCAACGCGGCAGAATTGCCTATTGCGGCGAGCGCGGATCTCAGCTGATTTAGTCTAATGCGGCCTACTTTTAAATCCACATTATTGAGAGTTTTAAACAACTAATTTCACGTTCACTTTTCTTGTGAACTCGACCTTGAAATATATTTATAACCGCTCTACTCGCAACATCGTATTTTACATTTCAAAGGAATATTCGAGCGAAATAACCGCAGTTGAATTGCGTCTGGGTTACAATTACAATATTAGAACAAAAAGAAATAGATTTAATGAAAGGTAATTGATCCCTTGGTACTTTCATAAATATATATTAAAACAATGAATTATATTTTTGTTTAGCCAGATAGATTATTAGTCAAAATCTATTTTGTTAAAAAGAACGTAAAAAAAAGAGTTAAGCTAGACCAAGGGACTAAAACTAAATAAATGTTTCATAAGCAACTTCCAAAATTTGAAAGTGGAAACAAAACGTATTTAACCCTTAATTGGAGTAGGTATTTCTTTGTAGTGCCTACCTACAGGCAAATTAAAAATTAATTACCTTAGATTTTATTAAAATTACTGGCTTCGCCCCGCAAAGCTGCATGTCTGTCAAATTCGGCTTCACTAAGGCTTTAGTGATATTTGAAAAGAGTACGTACGAGTCATGGATAATGCCCTAATAGTATTAAGTTAATAATCATTTGTGTTCAATTTTCTTATATTAAAAATCAATAGCTTAGCCATAAAAAAGTCAAAATTATTATTTTTTTCTACATGTAGTTTTACAACGAAAACAACATATTTATGAATGCTTTATGGTTTTAAGACGCAGTAAGCAACTCTGTCAAATAAACTCATTTTAATAATTATTAATAGAATAAGTACTTTGGTCATCTCCCTGAAAAAAACATCGCTATAACTTTCGTATCCGAATCTCAATTTATCGTTGTTACCCGACTGCCAAACGAGGATTATGTTTTTTACTTAAACTAAACAAAAACACTGGCCTTAAAGGTGCTACATCGTAACAAAGAATTTGCTTTGGTTTTCGGCGCTTTTATATGAATTTGGGCACCCAGCCGCCGCTGACAAAAACGGAGTTCCGACGAAACCTGGGTTTAGGGAACTTTATAAAAAGAAGCAATAAATTTCGCGGTCTTTGGTTATCCACAAGCTTTTGCGTGGGTACGTCAGGTTATACCTACGGAGGAATTCTTTAGAAAATATAATGAAACTCCTTTACTTTAATCTTATGGGTTTATATTTTTATACATTTTCATTATCAATTGTTACTTAGTAATAACAAATGTTGATTGACACCAAATATGTTGTTTTTAGGGTTTCCGTACCTCAAATGAAAAAACGGAATCCCAGGATCACTTTGTTGTTCATCCGTCTGTCTGTCTGTCAAGACCCTTTATCTTGGAAACGCGTATAGATATCGAGTTTAATTTAAAGCGATACACTCAAGTCTAGTCTCTTAAAGCTGTGAAAAAAATCAAACTTCTAACCTACGTTAAAAATAGATACGGAGATTTATTCCGACAAAAATGTATATTTCGACACACTCAAGGGAATCAAAATGTATTAATAGGATATTTTCCGTTGACCTAGAACTATGAGATTTGGCAAGTAATACTATCGTAAACTACAAGTATAGGGAAAATAAAAACTGCAAGCGTTAATCAAGCGTAAAAAACAGTTTACGATATCGAACAAGTGTCAAACGCATATTTTTAAATTACCTATTTAACGATTCCGCATAAGGTGAATAAATAAACACCTCTTATTTTACATATAATCTAAATTGTTTTAATAATATTCTTTTAACGTTAAATGACCTTAAAAGAATATCATAAAAAAATGCAAAATTATTTGACTTTTGTAGGTATGTTGTAAGTATTGTAATATTTATAATTTCTATTTCATGTCTAAATTTTTATTTCGAAACATTCGAAACATTGTTAAGGTAGAACAAAGCAATTTTCATTTAAGATTGCCATATGTAAGACCTGTTTTTTGTATCTGTGTTACACAATAAGTTCAATAATTTAAGATTTAAGGAATTAACTAGTTATTTTTGCTGTTGACGTCGTGGGGGAATCACAACTGAACGTTTAACATATTTTAACAAGTTTTAAAGCAACAAATAAACTCGTGAGTGTCTATTCATGATGCTTTCCTACGGGCCGCTAAAACCGCAAGAGACGGCTGTTTAGCCCGCTGAAAGCAGTCCCTTGTCGCGGCCAGTGGCTCTCATTAACTATGTTTGAATATAAACGATTATAATGACTAAGTATTAGGTACATTTTGCTTCATATTTTTTGAGGTAAGCATCAGAAATCTTAAATTTAATTTTTAAGATTGTTCTTCATCCAAAGCCCATTTCTTTTAGAAACAATATTTCTTTAATATTCTTTTTATTTTTTCTACATAGTTTGAAATAAAAACAATACTGCTTAGGCATTGTTTAGAGTTCATAGTAAGGCCACAGATAAAATTATCATGATTTATAAAGTAATAATTTATGAGTGACTTTTGTTAGTGCTTTTCCTACGGGCCCCTAAAACCGTATAAGACGGCTGCTTAGCCCGTTGAAAGCAGTCCCTTGTCGCGGCTAGCGGCTCTCATTAACTCGACGCCTAATGACGCGTCTGCTTGTTAGCCCTCCGATCCTGCGCTCGCAATAAATAAAAAAACACTTTGAGTTAGCTAGATTCAAATGCTGGACTAACATACTGACGTATGCACGTGGTAAGTACTTAAATTTAATTACAAATTTAATGTAGGATTAAGATTCTAAGTGCAGCCAGACATTGTTTAGAGTTCATAGTTAGGCCATACAGACCACAGTTAAAATTAACATGATTTTTATAGCAATAATTCAGGAGTGGCTATTTAGCTCTATATCTCTTGCAGAACTGACAACAGTTGGGGAAGAGTGGTGAGTGGGAAGAGAAGTTCTGGAGTGGTGACCACGAACTGTAAAACGCAGCGTGGGCAGGCCTCCCTCTTAATGCACTGACCAGTCAAGGTTGCGGAGAGGCCGTGGATTCAAACGGTGCAGAACCGCTTTCCTTGACGTTCGATAGGAGAAACATGTGTATGTACAGCAGTGAACTTCTAAAAGTTGATGATGTCAAGTATGAACCTAATTCGACCGACAAAAACAACCACCATTTTGACCATTTTGGAAGCAGAAGTTAGCTGACGATTCGCCATGGCTCGGCTCTGCAAAATCAATCAAAATACTAGGAAGGATTAAAAATCGTTTACGCCAACACTCGTATCGTTTAAGTCCGTTGGCACATTGGCTTTATTGTGCAAAGTTGCAATTAGTAAGACTAGTTATTATATCTGGGCCTTATCCAACGTCTGCATTATGTTATATTCTTAGCAACAAGATCAGACTTAGCTTAGATGATTATTGTATATGATTTCAAGATTCAAAGATATTTATTTACAGAGACAATACAGTAGTAATGTTCAAAATAACATAGTGCAAGTTTTTTTCCAGCGCTAGCGCCATCTAGTGTGTGATAAATAATGCAATTTCGTTCCTAAGAATCACTGTGGATTCGACACTTCGTGGAAACCACAAGTAGAGGTCGTGGTGCGGTAGGTTCTATGCACTGCGTCAGTTGCGGAGTTCCGCAAAATCACAGTTAAGCTGAGTTCACTCACCTCGAATTACAGTCATGTGGTCCGCCTGGATAGGTTGTGTAACATTATTCGGGGGTAGCTTAAGTGTCACCTACAAAAATGACGATTTATAACCAGGAACCACGTTAACTGCAATTAAATGGCCCAGAGGCTTGTGTAGAATGTTATTCGTCCAATATAAAATTCTTAAGGTCATTATTTTAAGTTTAGGTTTAAATGACTTTCAGATTTTGCTAAAATATGTGGTATGTTTAGGGAAAGGAAAATAGCTTAGAAAAAAGAAGGAAATTTTATCAAATTGAATAGTGGTTATTATTAAAATAACGCCGCCTTTTACACACATCACTAACAGACTACCTATATACCGTCAGTGACAAATACCTTAAATATAAATAAAATATTTGCAAGGAACTAAAAAGCATTTACGATTTATAAAAGTGCCAATATAATGGCCGGTTCATAACAATATCAACTTGTTTTATGCCTCATTAGGTGTACTGCGAAAACATTATGAAGTAAATTTATGAAGAACCCATTTATAATCTTTGGCCTCTTACGCTCTTACTAGACTACGCAAACAAAATTAGCTAGCAAACATTTTAGTTTGATGACGTTAAGCATCGTATAAAACGTGACTCGAAGTCAAAAAATATCTATCAATTCTTGGGGGCTCCACCGATAATAGAGTTGGTCGATCTGTCACAACTTTACCTGCGCAGTAAATTTACACAGCCGAACAGTCGGAAACTTTGAAGTAAGTTATCAAACTCTAAATTTTACAATTAACCGACCGTGTTCGTGGCACAAAGTTCCATATTTTAGCATAGGTGAGCACCGGCTTCTAATATGCTGAGAAATATGACCTCTTATTTCCTACGGAGAATTCAGGTAGAGGTTTTTAGCATAGCGAGAAAGCAAGTACTCAAAATGTTCTAAACTATTTCATTTGTGATTAAGTAAATTGAAATATGTCAACTCTTACTGAGATATGTCAATGAACTCAGAAAAACGAAAAGTTTCATTAAAACATAGATAACTAACATCTATTTCATGATATTCAGTTTTATTGTTCGGTTTAAATATGCAATTTTCACGTTTACGGCATAGTAAAAGCATTTTTGATACTCCATAAAAGTTTATAGTTTAACGATGAAAGTTTGAATGTACAACACCCATTTATATTTCGAAATTTTCGCAACTTGTTGCGTTGATTAGTTGTGGGTGTTTATTAAATTGACATCTTTATTGTTATGTAGATATTTCGCAAGAATTCGTAAAAATACAAATTGGTTCGCGTCGTAAATATAAAATAATTATTAGAGTTTAAAACGGTACGGCTTAGCTTGAGTAAATTCGTTCGACAACTCGAATTCCTACTCATTTGTGTTTCATAGCGGGTATAAATGAAGTTGAGAACAATTTCGTTGACCTCATTGAACTTTAGATTTTGCGATTTTCTCGCTTATTTCCAAGCCGCATCCTTTGAGGCTGGGTTGCAATGGGGCCCGCGGGGGCGATCAACTATACTTATACCTGCGTTAATAACTGTGCCAGGACCGATGTCAAGGTCCGCTAGAGACGAATTTTACTAAAATTATCTAGTTTTAGACTTTTACTCTCGCCTTTAGATGCCAGAGGGATTGGCTTTGATGAAACTTTTCAAATATTATTTAACCCTCCGAACCAACAGAGAAGATTACAATCCCGTTACCTTATATATTATTAATGACGAAATACGAAGAGCAGCTATACTTGTAAATATTTTTTTTGTAGGTACTACCTTACAATAATACCAAATGTATTATGACATTAATAAAATATACATGTATTTCGAAATGCTTTTGAAACGTAAATCTTAGATTCGATCGTAAAAACTGTTCCCAAGAGCAAAGTAAGTAGCTCAGTTTCATTGGATCGGAGCCGTACGTACCATTGTCCTCACACGCACTCGGAGAAAAAAGACCAATTTCTTAGATTTCCGAAGGGCTTAGCTTCATTTCCTTTTATATCTCCCCAGATACTAAATTCGTTCAGCCAATAATAAAAAATCGTCGGGGACAGTCGGAATGGACTTGACGTAAAATTTACTCTCAATCCCCGGCAGATTGGACATTATAACGCACTTATAACAGCTCTCCGAAACGCTGTCTAGACGTGATTGGCGATTAAAATCGAAATCTTTTCACTTCGATCCTCGAAACTCCGTTTTCAGAATGCAAATATGATATTTAATTACTATTTTCCTTTGAAGTGTTGGCAAGCCAGACGTTTTATTTACTGACGAAACTTTCAGTCAAGAATGTGAATATTGTATAAAATTTTAATATCTACAGTAAGCACTATAATAATAAATACTGGACAACATCACATACATTACCTGACCCTAAAGAAGTCGATAAAGCACTTGTGTAATAGAAATCAGAAACAACGTCGGTACAAAACACCCACAACCGAGCCAATATAGAAAAGTTCGTTTTCTACATTGACCTGAGCGGGAATCGAACCCGGGACCCCAGAGATGGCGACGACGAAAAAGCTTCGCTGTCAACATAGTCGCTGGGAAAATTTCATGCCATAATGGAATTTTGTAAAAGAATTTGTACCCGATCAGTAGAAACTCACATGCATAAAGTGAAATATAAAATATTTTTATAAAATATATTTTTACTAAATCACGCATAAACTGCTGCACAAACTTAGTTGAATGATCTCATCGTTAGATCAATAAGTGGCTTAAATATACTTACTTCTGTCTTAATTAGTCCTCATAAATAACCTAACTTACATTTCATTTGATAAATGGTAAAAATATACCAAATTAACTTTAAACTGCGACGTTTTCTAAAGCTCTTGATGCCTTGGGTAGACTCAAGCTTTCCCGAAAGTTTTGCCTGCTCCATAGACATTTTAAGACCAAATTATCTAACTTCTCATATCCCGTAATACCGCAAGAGATTTTAGGGCTTATCAGTCCCAAGATTATTGAATAAAATTAAAATTTAACAACAGGCACGTGAAAACGTAAGTATTACTTTAGATATTAAGTAAGGCGATTATCAATATTGTTTATGCTTTGAATTTCAATATTTTATTAGAGTTTACAAGTTGTGTGTGTTATTTGAAAGACACTTAGTTAATATAATTTATGTGGATTCATTTTTGTTCTTGTATTTCATCATCATCATCTCAGCCACAGGACGTCCACTGCTGAACATAGGCCTCCCCCAGTGACTTCCAGATCGGCCGATTGGAAGCGGCCTGCATCCAGCGTCGTCCTGCAACCTTTACCAGGTCGTCTGCCCACCTTGTGGGTGGGCGTCCTACGCTGCGCTTGCCGATACGCGGCCTCCATTCCAGAACCTTTCTGCCCCATCGGCCGTCAGTTCTACGTGCTATGTGCCCCGCCCACTGCCACTTCAGCCGGCTAATCCGTCGGGCTATGTCAGCGACTTTGGTTCGTTCACGGATCTCCTCATTTCTGATTTGATCTCGCAAAGAAACACCGAGCATAGCCCTTTCCATAGCGCGCTGTGCAACTTTAAGCTTCTTAATAAGGCCCATAGTAAGAGGCCACGTTTCAGTTCCGTATGTCATCACTGGTAACACACACTGGTTGTATACTTTCGTCTTTAGGCACTGAGGTATTTTGGACGAGAAGATGTTGCGTAGTTTCCCGAACGCTGCCCATCCGAGTTGGATTCGTCGATTGACCTCTTTCTCAAAATTGGACCTACCCAACTGGATCAATTGTCCCAGGTAAACATATTTGTCAACAATTTCGAGAATAGAGCTCCCAACTGGTACTGGGTAGGGCGCAACATGGGCATTCGACATAATCTTTGTTTTGTCCATGTTCATCGAAGACCTACCTGTTGGGAAACTCTATTAAGGCCATCGAGCATTGTACCGAGGTCTTCCAGCGACTCTGCCATGACCACAATATCGTCGGCAAACCGAAGGTGAGTAATGTATTCGCCATTAATGTTGATGCCGAATCCTTCCCATTCCAGGAGTTTAAAAGCATCTTCCAATGCGGCGGTAAACAGTTTCGGAGAAATAACGTCTCCCTGCCTTACGCCTCGCTGCAGAGGAATAGCTTTCGTGCTCTGCTCCTGTACTCGGACCGTCATGGTGGCGTTTTTATATAAACATTTCAGCACCTCGATGTACCGATAGTCAATATGGCACCGCTGTAGAGACTGTAGCACTGCCCAAGTCTCGATTGAATCGAAGGCCTTCTCATAGTCCACAAACGCCAAGCATAGTGGTAAGTTATACTCTTCGGTCTTCTGTATAACTTGTCGCAGCGTATGGATGTGGTCTATGGTACTAAAGCCTTTTCGGAAACCTGCTTGTTCGGGAGGCTGGAAGTCATCGAACCTACGTGCGAGACGATTCGTGATGACCCTCGAAAACAACTTGTAGACATGGCTCAGAAGCGAGATGGGTCTGTAGTTCTTCAGCAAGGTGTTATCTCCTTTCTTGAAGAAGAGCACCACCACACCTCTATTCCATGCCTCCGGCGTTATTCCCTCGAGCAAGACGGAGTTAAAGAGTTTCTGAAGGACCTTCAGTACCGGTGTTCCACCCGCTTTCAGAATCTCTGAGGTGATCCCGTCATCACCCGGCGCCTTGTTGTTCCTGAGCTGTTTGAGAGCCATCCTAATCTCATATAGGCTGATGTCCGGGATATCTTCGGTATAGTGTCGGGTAAGCTTAGCTCTTGGATCTGCGGCTGAACTACTAACAGGTTTAATGACCGAGGTGTATAACTGCCCATAGAACTTTTCGATCTCCCTCAAAACTTCGGCTTTTGTCGACATTATACTACCATCCTCCGTCTTCAGCTTCGTCAGCTGGCTCTGCCCAATAGACATGTCTCTTGCAAACACTTTGGAGCCTTGGTTCCGCTCTATCGCCTCTTTAATACTATTCGTATTAAAGTTGCGGATATCATGTCGCAAGGACTTCCATATCCGTCTATTGTGCTGCCGATACAACTTAGCGTCAACGGAGGACTGCAGTGCCAGTAAACGTCGTTCTGCAATGAGTTTGAGGGTGTGGTCGGTAAGTTTTTGCGGTCTGTCTCTTCGACGGGGCTTGAAAAATTTCGACCCGACCGCCTGGACAGTTTCTACAAACCTGTTGTTAATCTCGTCCACTGACTCGCAGTTTTCTAGGCATTCAAAGCGATTTGACAGCTCAAGCTGAAAGCTTTCGGGGCAGTAAATATGGGCATTAGAGGGTCGGAGCGTAGACTTCATCAAACGGGACCTTTCTAGCTTGACGTTGATGTTCAATGTGCCTCTAACCATTCGGTGATCGCTACCGGTTTTCACCCCGTTGATCACGGAGACATCATTGAACACTCGTCTTGTATTTCATACTCTGTGCTTTTTTTAAGCACAGAGTATGAAATACAAGACCATGAACAGTAGGTTTGTTTATTATAGTTACATTTGTTTTTTTCTTCATATCATTAATTATAAAAATTTAGACAATTAGTAAATTGAATTTAAAAATATAAACTACTATACAAAAAAATGATTTTCTCTGTTACAAAAACACAAATGGCTTGGCATTTTTTGTGAAATAAAAGCGAAATTATCCTCATATTCGCACACTTTATAGGGAGAAGACTTTACAATTCTTTGAAGAAGCGTCAATGTATAAACCAATGCACTTAGGTCGATTTAAATTAAGCAGTTTTCGCTCTTGTTGTACGTAGTGTGTTTATAGACGAGTAGAAATAATTGAAAAGAAAACTTGTTTTTTGTTTTATGAAAGTACGGTCGTCAGCCACAAATAAAGCAGTTAAGTTACAATGAACTTGAAAATAACTACCGACCCAGTGAAATTAAGCTGTTAAGGCTCACCTAGAGGAGGAGGTCCAAAACGATCGTTGGACAAAGTTTATATAGCGACGCAGACGTTGCGGCTTTTAGCGGGCAAAGTTTTAACTACACGGCGTTTACTCAAAATGCAAATTACAGGCTCCATACAGACAAGGTGGTGTTAGACACCCCACAGGATGTGATACACGGGACCCCAATATTAAACCACACGAACGAGCCATAAATTTCTAACCTGCCGTGTTGTACGCTGTAATTTTCAACAGACCGTGTTTACACGTATTTAAGTCTGTGACCACGTGAGGTCCGTGAGCGTAGGCGTGTTAATGCACTCGTTTGAATTTTGATGGCTCTAAGAAGGCCAATAGCTGATAAAAATAACAATAATACACGTGCTTAATAACTAAAATGCATGTATTTTACCACTAGCACGCTGTCACACGCACCAGACTCCAGTAGTAGTAATAAATAGGATATAAAAGTGTCTGCGACTCACCACTTGCTTTTAATCACTACTAACCACAGGCGGCAGTAACTACTTTGTGTTAGCCATTTCTAAGCAACGTTTTGTAACTGCGTGAGTAGCCCGAGTCGGTCGCCAACAAACTATCATCTTACAAGGTTTAATTTCATAACGCAAATCTGCAATTTTTATTATTCACGGTGTGATGACGTTTAAATTCAGCCTTCATTTGTTTTTGTAAAGTGTTTGTAACATTTCTCAATATTCTCGCTATCTGCGCTCGCTCCCGCTTCGGCGAGTCTTTATGCCTACGCTTTAAGCTCTCGAGAGTGAACCAGCTACCTTTTTTCTGTTAGCTGCGGAGTGTGAGCGTGTAATTTGTGACAGTAAACAGAACTGTGGAAACGTTTAAGTCTTTAAAATTACAGATACAAACAAAATATAAACGGCGTACGATAAAATTGGACACAATTGTTTGATCGTGGGAGTAGTTTATTTGTTAATTATTGTCTGCTGATATGTTTCTGTTTTAAAAAATGCAGATCCCTCAAAGTTATTATACTTGAATATTACCAAATACATTACTAAAAACCCAAAATAGGTTAATGATATAAGCATTAATTATAGATTTTTGTTGGTTCCAGAGTCGCTAAACTCATCACATATTATCAATACTATTTAAAGGTAACTGTAACACACATGGTCTTCGAAACACTTTTTATAGGCACCTATTTTATTTAATATTGTATTAACGTTAATACCCGGTATAGACAGATTAATTATAATTAAAGAGTGGGCTTTTATAATTTTACCAACTTGAACTTTTAACGAAAAATAATAATTTTATAATTATTGTTTTTTGATCATTATTAACAACGCTTTTCCTAGCAGTGGCACTTTGCAGGTCATTGGAATTAACTTTGTTATGGAATTGGTATAAAAAAGAACAACAGTTGTGCTCAAAGTGGCACCATGCAAATTTGCGCAAACAAAGCAACTAAACACCGAGTCCATCACAACTTTCTTATACAGTGACAATAGTGAAGCGCCTTATATTATGTGGTTTGTTCGGTTATGTGAGCAAATTACTTTATTTTTCGTATTCGTCATTATTTAAATCAATAAAAATAACCTATGACGATGGGTTTATGTCTAACCGAATCTTAATTCAAATTAAGTTTTATTCTTCGTTTAGTTTATATTTGTGTGTTTGGCACTGGTAGATGCTTCTTGTCATTAAATCCGTGAGATGCTGACGCGTAAAGATGAGTAAACTATAAATTAACAATATATTGTTTTAAACTTTCATGGTCACTAACATTAGAATAGTTAATGTAGTTACTCCGTGATCATGGCGCTTGCAACAGTGCCGAAATATCGGGAACTCAAAAATAAGGTACATGGTAGCAATCTCGTAACAAACTATTCTAATATAAATTAACAAAATTAAGTTGTAAAGTAAACTGATAATTTAATTAAACTCTAAATTATACAAACATACTTCATTCTACAAATAAAAATCAATTTATTCTTCCAACAACCACTTGTTTAGACAAGTGGTTGTTGGAAGAATAAATTGAGAATTGCTAACCCTAAACTTAGCAGAGCTTGCACTACAATAACCTTACTTAACTACTTACATTATATACGGGACATCCTGTATATACAAGGCGTCCCTTGTAACCACGTATTCTATACATCTCATGGTGAAAAACTTATGTTTTATGACTTTTGCAAATTTGCATGAAAATGTATCGACTTCCCATAGAAAATCACTAAATTGGCGATTGAATTTATATAGAAAGATAAAAAAAAATATGCATATTTTAAAAAGTCATAGATCAAAAGTTGTTTATCATGTTGTTCTGTTATATGTCGCAGTCATATTGTATAATCCGTCATTATTCAAATTCAAGGCGTCGTCCGTTGCAAACGCTCGCTGTTTTGTAAAATGCCAACGGCATATTGTAAAATGCCCTGTCACTTTGTAATAATTTGTTTAACCAACATAACGATTCAAACGCCGTTTACAAAATTTTGCGGCAAATTGTATTTACTAGTTCTATTTTCTACCACTCGTGACGCTAAGTGTCAAATCAATAAAAATGGCGTCGTTAAGTGAAAATGCTTTTGAAAATAAAAGTGTAAAGAAGTGCCTAACGCAGAGAAACAAATTACTTTTAAGACATTTACTATGAATAATTAAATTTATTTTACGAACCCAAATGGGAGCAATACAAAAGCCTTGAAAAATGAAAAAGTTCTAAAGGTTATACTTACGTCACTGTAAAAAGCTAGTGTCCATAAAAACCGGTTTTTGACGGACACCCGCGAAATATTGTAGGTAAAATGTAGAATTTTAAATTTACAATTTTTAATATCTTTCTTGTTAAGAATAGGTAGATTAATTGCTATTAAATCCCAATGATTCATTCTAATCAATGTTGTCAATTTTAACTTTCAAAACAAAAACTTTCTGTACAAAATATTATAATTTTGTGTAATACTTTTATAATAATATGTAAGAAATTGTATTATTATTTAAGATCCTAATTGTTAGTAAAAAAAATGTGTGATTAGCAGAAGTATCTTTATTCATCTGTAATGAGACTACCTTTTAGTCATTATAGTATCAGGGAAGTTTATTTTTGTTAAAAAATAAAAAATTATAAATATCTGTAATGTCTGCTTAACTGCACTTACCTCATTATGTTTAGATGAATAAAGGTTAAGACATAAGACGTATTTAATTTGTCCTTAACATGAGAACCTTGACGAAACGTTTACGATTCGATTTGCATAGTAACGCCTAGGCATTTTACAAAACTGCAAGCGTTTGCAAATGGACGACGCCGTTTGTATAATGACGAATTATACAATATGACAAGGTTGTCCTTGTGACTGTATAATCATACCAACTTGACTCAGATACAAATGCTCGTTCTCATCACGCATACACTTACATTTTGCGGGATTCAAACCCGTGACCTCCTGGCTTTGTACGATGTGTGTTCTATTGTTTTCAATTTCCTTACATCATACTACAAACAAACCAACTTGCTAATGTTAAACTACAACTGGGCGGTAACCACGAACTCTTAAAACAATCTCAAATCTGTCAAACATTATCATTTCTGTTAAATTTTGTATGAAATGACGTACCAAAATTGACAGATTTGACAACTTTGAGATTGTTTTAAGAGTTCATGGTTATGGCCCTGGATGAAATTGCAAAGTCATTTTTTTTTTACATTTTCTTGTTAGGGTCACTTTTAAACCGAGAACATATTTTTTTTATAAGTGAATATTGCAGAACTCGAATCGCAAGTAGAACGTAACTTTTAAGCCTAATCGATTCCAAATTAAGAACTGATTTGTGATTTAGCACATCACTAGCAAAGGAAGTCTTAAGAACTCTTAAAGTTATCGACGACTGCGCGACAAGCTTATGGCATTGTTCGAGTTAAACTGGTTAAACTCACTTTGGCACTTAAGTCTTTTGTATAACAACCTTGTTTAAAACACCGCTACTTTTATTAGTTGTCATTCATTTAAGGAATAATGTGTGTAATGTTTACTAGTGTAATCATTCTTCGGTTACGTTAGTAAATCCATGGTTACTTGGTTTTACAAACAATGATTAATTATTTATCAGCCCAAAAATAGGAAGTGTGAATAGATTCAAACACCAAATTACAATTAAAATAATTTACACAGCTCATAAATGGAATAATGTCTTATAAGTTCCGTGTTTGTTAACCAACATAATGATTCATACAACAGTTTTGCCTATTGTATCTACTTTTAGATTGGAAATAATTCATTTACTTCGTTTTAGGACGATTTAAAATTTCAAAGAATATATTTTTTTTTATTTCTAAACTGCTGGTAATAGTTTTTTTAATATGATAGTGCAATTCCTAGTTTTACACTAAAAATGCTTAACCTCTAAAAGTATTTTAGACCAACTAACTAATAGTTGGTCTAGAATAATCACACTATAAGTCGCGTGGGGTCTGTGCAATTACAAACTGGGGTTAGTTTGTAATTGTAAAAAAAAAACAAATAAATGAAATCAAAATATTTATTTGGAAAGGAACTTGAAGATCAACATTTAAAATAAACAAAAAATAAGTCTTCTTCAAAATAACAAAATAAATTTATTGAAAATACTTATTGATTTACAAGGCACATGAATCTAAAAAAGTTGAAAAATGGTAATTACACTGAAATTTGATGCATTTACCACACAGATTTTTTATTAGAATATCTGGAACATAGATGCCAACGGCATTTGGAAACACTGGACATGATAGCCAGAACTTGCAGGTTCAGTCGCGTGGGGCCCGTCAGACTCCAAACACCTCCAATATGTGGCAAGGTGCGTTCAACATTGCGGCTCAGGGAACACTGAGAGGGGAGGCTGGGCCCATGAGCTAGGAAGCTACTAAAACGCACAGCCACGTACGTGCAACATTTACCTTAATATGGTATAAACAAACTCGCTTGGGGTCCGATAGACCCCGTGCTACTAATTAAAGGTTAAATAATAAATAAATATTGGACAAAATCAAATACATTGCTCTGATCCTAAGGTAAGTAGCTTAAACACGTGTTATAGAAATCAGAAACAACGACGGTACCACAACACCCAGACTCGAGAAAATATACAAAAAATAGTTTCCTACATTTTATCGAACCCGAAACCTCAGAGATGGCGACGAGATCGTCGAAAACAAAAATAATAAGATGACTAAAAGCATTTTCAATCTAACCTACATAATCTCACTCTGTGCTAGGTAAAAGCCTCCTTTTTAAAGAAAAGCAAAGTGTATAATTTAATTATCAACAATAACGCTTAAATACACAAATTACGAGCTCCTTATTTCTTATTTATCAATTACCGGTTAAACCCATTTTGACCGGTGTCAGAGAACCTCCGTACTAATTAAAATAATTCTACCACGGTCGATCGTGTCGAGGTCTCTGTAATATTAATGGATAGGATTTAATACAAGTGAAAGTCCATTATAACCTTAAATGTGTTTTGATGTATTTCTACTTGATTAAATAAAGTAAAAAATCATTTTTCAAGCAGAAACTCAAACGTTTTTGGAATTATTAAATTATGTTGTAAAATATCTTGTTTAGTAACGTCCGGTCCATTTGTTTATCACACAATTTAAATTGAGTAAGATATACAAATATTTTTAGTAATACCTCTATATTTTACATGTTAGTATTTTAACAATGACTTTATGAAGATTTTGATATTGGTGTCGTTGAGAGGACTTTAAATAATTAAAAAATATCTTCAAATTAAGCATGCTAGAGTAGCAAGCATGCTTAAAATGGTAGAGTTTTCACGAAATAAAAGACAATGTAACAATTAAAAGGGCGCCTCATTAAAATACATTTTGACTGAATAATAAATATTTTTTTGTGTTCAACATTCTTTTGTTTGAGTTAAGATTTAAGAAATCCAAAACACTAATATGAAATAAATAAATATACGCGTGCCATTACAATGCATTTCGTAATAAAGGTCTTGACAGACAGACGGACGAAAAAGTAATCATACAAGGGTTCCTTTTAACGTTTTAAGGTAGTAAACCCTAAAAAAACTTTTTGTTGTCACATTATTAGTTGAAAACAATTTAATGAACGGCAGCGAGGATGACATTCACACGGATGGTTTGGGGGGGGGGTGCTTTTATATTGATTCACAACGTTATTCATAAAAAGCTGATAATCAACTTGTTATGCATTATTTAGCTAAACAACTTTGAACTCTAAATGAGGTTCTATGCTTACCATGAAATTAGCCCCCAGTTCCGTCAGTCAATACGACCGCAATATTTAATACTTCTGGGCCCTAACCATGAACTGTTAAAACAATCACAAATCTGTCAAACATTATCATTTCTGTCAAATGTTGTATGAAATGACGTACCAAAATTGACAGATTTGACAACTTTGAGATTGTTTTAAGAGTTCATGGTTATGGCCCTGATGTTATTGTTGAAACATTATTCTAGGCATGTTACGAGCATTATAGTTAGAATGTCTGGAAGCTAAGTTTAATCTGCTCCTGTATGTATTGCCATATCAAGTCGGGACACTTCGCGTCTCGCTAGTCGGTGCATCTGCATAGATGCCGGCTTGCATACGATATGTCGTAAATTTAGGCGAGAACTAAATATGAATGACGTAACACATTTAGTTTATGCATTAAACTTGAACGAGATAGCAGTCTAGGTGCAAAATTGAAACTTTTTTATACGAAAATTTTGTTAATTACGCGTTTTGGTAGTTCTTATGCCATAACTTAAAATATGTCAACATATAGCATAAATAAAATGCATTATGAATACAGATGCCACAACACATTCCAGGCTAAAAAGCATAAACCTTGTTTTCTCCCTTATCTGCATAGAGTTTAAAAAACACTGTTAAAATTTTATAATTCCGACTCTGGGTGAATTTTGCTCCTTTAGCGTGTATTGAGAGACCGATATTATATTTATAGAAATAAAAAAACAAGCAAAATAAAACATCATAATTCCCTTTTGTAAAATAATTGCCTTATAAGGTTAAAGTCAGGGTAGTAGATTGTATAGAAATGCTTCTATATATGGAATTTAGTGAAGGTTCGAAATTAGGTTTTTTATTTTATGAAAACCTAATTTCGAACCTTCAGAATGATAACTTTTGTGATGATAATCATTTTCATAAGTAAAACTCCAAAAATACATAAGGTTTAGTCTACGTGAATAAAGTCACTAGAGGCAACTATTGAATAACATTTAATATAAGGCAAGTTTTAATATAAAACATCGTATGACGCAGACTTATGCCAGAATATCATTTCCCTGCTGTATTTCCATCTCAGTCCAATATTATGCAACCACATAATAACGCACAAGTAAATGCACCGCGGTGGTACTTAGGTACGAGTCATGTTGTGGAGTTTCTCAGAAGCTGCCGTTTGTACGTTGTTTTCACAATTGGAAACTAAATCTTTATTTTGATATAAATATTTTTTATAAATTCTAAAAAAAGGCGAAAAACACCTTTTATCTCCAATGTTATAGAAACTAATTGGAAAGCATTTGAAAAAGCGTAATCGCCAACTATGAAACGTGAGTGGGCCTGATTTTTTTACCTCCTATGTCTTAACTTAATTTAGGATAAATATCTCTTTGCCTAAAAAAGTAACAGTTATTTTTTATTTGATGCTTTAATTTGATGTTCATTCTACGAATATAAAATAATGTTTTAAAAGTACCCTGAAACGTATTGAGCGACTAAATAGCTACGAGAATATCTTGACATTCAACAATCTATCAGTTGTCAAATTATCAAATATTTTCTGTAATATTCAAGCTCAATCAATAGCTCTAGTATTCTACGATTAAACAAATGACAATGGTGGTTTACTGGTACGGGGTAAAATTATAACCAGTAGATACCCCTAAATTCTGTAATCTTTACTTGTGGAAAACTCACTTTGTTTGAGTCACTCTTTGGTTTTCTTTGTATCACACTCTCAAAAAAAAAAGCTGTACTGCTAGGAGTCGTTTCACGTAAACAAATTAAGCGTTCAATCAAAGAAGTAGGCAACTTACACATAACGTTAGACTTCAAGTTTTAGAGGATCTACTCATATAATAATTTGTTGAACGATGTTGCTCTCAGTAATTTCGCAGTATAGTTTATCTTATACAAAACCGAGATAAGCTTTGACTCAGATATTTCATTTCCTAGTGCGATTATGTTATATACACTGTAATAGGCAACAAAACTCTTGATTAACTAAGTGCTTCATCTTCGTAGCAACATCGTAGCACAGATCGTAGTACAGTCATTGTAGCAACGAGAGAACTTGCTACGAGTACGTGCAAACGTAGCGCTGTCGTAGTTCTACGATGTAGTTAAATTTTATAAAAGGAGGAGCTTCTACAAAATAGTATGTGCTTAGTTCCTTTGCTTTTAAACCAAGTCACATGCAAGTCTTATCATAATTATACTAAGTTAAGAGGTATGAAGACGTCGAAGGAGGATAAGTATGAGGTATCTCTATAACTATTTATTTGACTATAATGATTAAGATCAAATTGTAAAATATTAGGTATATAAGAAGATATAGGTGCATAGTTATAGGTGTACCTACATTTTGCTTTTATAAACTGTTTAAGTTTCAAATTAAATCGAAACATCATCAAATTATAATAAGCTAAAATATTAGGAAAGCACAACCTACACCAATTTGCGTTCTATTCCCAGAATTGGAACTCAATTTTTCTGAAGCATTTAGCCACTAAGCTCTTTGATAATACGTTATCAAGCAATAAAATTGCGCCGGCAGTAAACGAGCGAGGCGGTTGCTATTTTCATTAAGGCATTAAGTCAACCTGCGAGGGGAGGCATTAATCTGTTTACGAGATATCACGTTACGTAACCAGCCTACCTTGTATTACGCCGGGTTATTACGAGTACGATCCTCGAACCCAATATAGTGTATATTATTTAAATAATTATGATTTTGCTTTGTCAAATACTTATTTGATTATGCTCACAATAGAATAGCAAGAGGCAGCGGAGTTGTTACGACTTGGGGTATGCGTTTAATTTAAACTCAATTTGTTTCTCTTCAGCTGTACTTGATATTACAATACAAATTTTCTTCGGTTTTTGCACGTAAGCCAGGCGCTCTTATATTATGATAGATTTTAATTTGGTGTTAGTAAGTTAATTATTCTCAACAAGCCTGCAGTTTGTCAGCAGAAACCCAATGCTAAGCATTAGTTACCTTTTGTCTTAAGATGTTGACATAAATCATCACAGAAAAATAGATGCAGTCGACACAAACTAAATCTCACGTTGTTTCAGTAAAAAAAGTTAAGATAAATCATTGGCTGTAAACGTTCAAAAAACTTTAGCCCCTAATTTGATTGTTTATGTTAATTAAACGCTGACTATATCGATTCGGCTGTAATGGGAATACAACTACCATTAAGGGAGGTGTCCACTTAAATGGGGTAGTATTAAACTTATTTGTTCAGTGAAGTGTGCAAAAATATATTACAGAATATACATTTAGTAACTTTCAACATTAAAAGAGGCAAAGGTGTTAATGTCTACAAACTTTTACTACGGGCCATCAAAATCGCAAGAAACGTATTTATTTAATAAGTATTTTTGTTTAAAAAAAAATATGTATAAAAAACATCGAAATTGGTCAAATTTTCGCAATATATGACGGAATCTTTGCGGTGAGAGAAACTAGATTTTTTAACTTATCTCAATGTTTTAATCAATTTTGTAACACCAATAAATAATAATGGTATTGTTTACCATTATATAAGGAAAACCTGGGCCATAACCATGAAATCTTAAAACAATCTCAAAGTTGTCAAATCTGTCAATTTTGGTATGTCATCATTTCATACAAAATTTGACAGAAATGATAATGTTTGACAGATTTGTGATTGTTTTAACAGTTCATGGTTAGGGCCCTGTAGTAGGTACTTTATTTAGCCACGATTCTTTTTCAAACAGTACTGTTTTTGTCAAACATAAAAAAGTTGACCTTTCATATAATTTAGAAGTTGTTTGACTTCATCGGGTAATTAAATTTCACGGTGGAATTTCGGTAAAGTTTTCGCTTAAAAAAGAAGCACGCGTTAAAAAAGTTATTTTAGGAAGGCTTCTTTACAGGCCAGCTTATTTACAAAACTCGAAGCGGTCTTGAACAAAAACTTTTTATCTCCGACCGTTTTTTATTACTATTTCAAAATATGTAACACCTAAGTATTATTAGAAACTAGTTCATAGTATGGTATGTATTATCTAAATAAAACATACCATACTATGAACTAGTTTCTAATAATAGTAGTTAGGGGTAATTTTGATCAATAATTTTTTATACACCTGTCCGCCATGATTTATACAGGGTGTAAAAAAAGGCTTAACGAAGCCTTAAACCACGAATTCTATACATAAAACCAAGTAGAATGCAAAAAAAATAATTGCTGGGAAATGAATTTTATTTTTGGGTATCAAAAAATTTAACTTATTTCTAACCCACAATGTATAGCGCGCACGCCATAGAAGAAAGAAGTACTGACCATTTTTATCATGTTTCTTTGTAAAAAAAGTTAATTATTATCAAACAGAAACCAATTTTGTAAAAATCTTTGAAAAAAAATTGTAACTTTGACTGTCAATAACTCGGTAACCCGTCATTTCCCAGGTATAGTGTAAAATAAAAAAATGATCGTAATAATACGTAGAATATGTGGTATTCGGCTTCGTTAAGCCTTTTTTTACACCCGATATGTAATTCCAGTGTGTTTAAGGTCCCGCTCATAATCTAAGAACCTCATTTTATTTCAATTGAAATATTATATCGGACGGAGATTGACTTGAAATTTGTGGTAAATTGAAAGAGCTCGTATCTTGTCTTGTGTTTTTAGGGTTCCGTATCCAAAGGGTAAAACGGGACCCTATTACTAAGGCTCCGTTATCCGTCTGTCTGTCTGTCTGCCCGTCCGTCTGTCACCAGGCTGTATCTAATGAACCGTGATAGTTAGTTGAAATTTTCACAGATGATGTATTTCTGTTGCCGCTACAACAACAAATACTAAATAAAATAATTATTTAAGGGGGCTCCCATACAACAGGCGTGATTATTTGCCGTTTTATAGATACTGGTACGGAACCCTTCGTGTGCGAGTCCGACACTTGGCCGGTTTTTTTAATCTAAATTTGAAATTCATCGAAATATTAATTTACACGGAATGTTAAAAGATGCATATCAAAAGAAAGATTACGCAATAAAATGAAAGAAATAAGATAATGCTGTTTAATATTTTCTTGACGTCAGTTAGTAAAAAACTTTTCATTTAAAATCAAAATTCTAAGTTCTCTTTCGAGATTTCTCTAATTCACATGCAAATTATTCAATGTGTTTCTGGTGCACTGCCGCGTTTTTAGAAAAGTACTAGTAGTGTTTTGTTTTATTTTTGGAGGTACCTGTCGGCACGGCCAGCGGTAGAAAGCAACACCTAAAAATAGGAAAGAGCTATTCCCCGCAGATGTACCGGTATTACGGGCTCTGTCAGTCACGCTGGGAAACTAGCAGATTATCTCGTTCCATTGGAGAGCGTAGGAAAAAGTTACCAAGGAATACGACAGGACCAGTGCAAGCCAAACCAATTGTTTTGTTTTATTTTGTGAGCGCTTATTTTAAATGTTCTGTGATATAAGGTGACGCAACGGTTACGTCATTACAACTACAGTCATCTTAACTATTTCCAATATAACTACGGTCGTTTCACATAAGTTCATAACGCATATTGAATTTAACGAACTTTTCTATTTTGTCTCGGGTCTGGGTGTAGTGGTACCGTCGTTATTTCTGATTTCTATAACACAAGTAGGTGCTTTAACTACTTACCATAGGATCAGAGAATGTATGTGATGTTGTCCAATATTTATTTATTTCATTTTATTTATATCGGACAACTCAACTAGTGTTCAACCCACCTATTTTTGCTTGAACTATAATTAACTGAACTAACGGACTATTTATCTAATCTTTTGTTTAAGGTATTGGTTGTTTCAACTACGTACGAATGGACGACTCGCCTACGGCTTATTAATACGTCGCGCCCCTTTGGATTATTTGCTAAAACGAGGGTAGCCAGAGCCTATAATTTATTAGTAGTTTATTAGTTATATTGCTAGCTAGATTTATTTCTGAAATAGTAGTGGCACATTTTGTACTTACAATGCCACAATTTTTGAACTAAAATTATTGTAATTTAGCGCTCGACGGCCGCTACCGCAGCACGCTCACTACGCTCGCTGCGCTCGCTCCATTCGCTCGCCTTTGCGCTTTGTGTGGTCACTGTTCTAACATAAATTTACAAAGATAAAATCAATCCAGCACGCAGTATTAATTAACATTAGGCGCTACCTTAATTTTATCAACTTATCTGGCACGGCGCGTAGTGATAAACCGTAGGCGAGTCGTCCATTAGTTCAATCAACCTTAGGAAAGTTAACTGTAGTTGAATTGACCGTAGATTAATTCTCCTTTTTGGATTTTGTCCATTAGTTATTACAAACATTAGGTATTAGGTAGGTAGGTAGTATTAGGTATTTCAACCAACAGGTATTCCGACCGCAGTTATATTGAAAATAATTATTATGATTTTAGTTAATATATATATATCATATTACATCGTAACCGATTTCAATACAAATTCAAAATAGTAGTTATCCTTAGAAGTCTTCATCGTAGTACGTTACAAATTAAAGTGAAAGAAACTATTGTAAAAGAAAAAAAAAATCTATTAAAGAAGCTACGACAAATATGGCTTCTAAATACAGAAAACCTACGTATAAGCCCATTCTATAATTATCTGGTTTCAATATTTTTTTTAATTATCTATTTACCAGAATATAAATATCTTGAAGCTTAGGCACAAATTATAGAAACGATCAAAGTATGTTTAGCCTAAGATATTAATTATAAATTATTATTGTTGTCCAATATTTATTATATTTATTCATCTTGTCTGAATGAGGAAAATCCCGAATTTAATAAAAAAATCAATATTTTGTAATTAAATAATATATTAAAACTGTGTGGTACAGCAACCATCGGTATTATAATCCGATCCTCACATGACCGGTTTTCTTAATTTAATTTTTTTATCTTGGGCCTTAAATAAATATGCATTATTACACATTAGATTTTATTGTTTCCACAACTGATCGATTAAAAAGATACAGCTTTTTTCAAAGTAAATCTAACAAATACTACGAAATTTTCAATTTTCGTACGCTGCAGTGTTTGGTAAGCATTGTGAAATCACATGAAAGCTAATTTCCTTTCTTCAGAAGTGAGATATACCACATAGAAATAAGATTTCCACTAGCAGACCTCTCGAATAACGAAAACAATAAAAGCATCTACACACTGTCCCGAAAAGGTTTATCTTCGACTAATGCGGGAGAGCAGCGTTTAGGGGCGCGTTCACAATGGCTTCAAAGGCAAAGATGGTAAGTGCGCATGTACGCCGACGCGCCACTGAACCGCCCGGCTCAAGTACCACTCCAGTCCGCGTACGGAATCCACGCGCGCGGCGCTCCAACGCGGCTTCGCGCGACATCGCACCGCACGAAATGTAAACACTCTTTTTTTACAAAAATCAGTGCAAAGGAATCAAGTGTACACAGACAGCCAGTGTTTAAGTTCACATAAAAATAAAAGTTCAACAGGACCCAGTGCGGAATTCTTTGACTATACAATTATAATAAATACTATATAATTTAAAAGTTTCAAATTTTACCGCTACTGCGATTACGTGTTTAAATTTTCAGAAGCACTCCCAGGTAAATAATAAAATAAGTCAAGGCAATATAACCATTACCAAAATATTTTACGGGTGACTTTACAAAGTCACAAAATGGAACTAAAGATTACTTTTAATGTGTACTGCCAACATTAATCAGAACTCTTATCACGCGACCTCGCTCTTTATAGCTCCATGACTCTTAATGTTGGCGTCTTTGTCTCCATTTTTGTCAAAATTACTTACACGCATGATATCTTTTATGACTCTTTTGGGCATAATGAATAAAAAGAATTGAACTAGTCCCACGCTATCGTCATAGTTTTACGTTATTGCTTCCCTTTAATCTTTTTATGGAGCCCCTATAATTTTATTAGGCTAGAAAAACTTGTTAATTGCTTTCAATTCCATTACTTTTATGTACCTTTGCTAAGTATTTCCGAGCTTATTGTTTACTTATCCTCGTATATCTTTATTTATAGACAGCTCATTTTTAGTTCTTGTGTTTACTTTAGTTTTAGGCTTACTTTAATTTAATAATTAAAAAATATACGTTCAAAAATCTTTGAGTACGATTTTCATAGGTCAGAATACGTTCACGACTGACTAAGGACTAAGTACGTATGTTTTGGACGATAAAAATCAATCAGTCATATTAATAGTTACGTAATGAACATTCAGTCTATATTCATGCCCAGATTGCCTCCATTTAAGCCGTTTTATATTTATTGACTTTAAAAATGCAAAGCAAAAGTGATTGCCCAACGCCATAGGTACTTTTTTCCTTACATTAATAATGTCACTACTTTTTAACTATTACTTTTAGTATTCTGAAGGTCGAAACAATATAAAATACTCATTACGAGCTGACTTTATGGAATAACATGTTAAGCTTGTAGATTTTACATAAATTATGGTTTTACTAATCACATTTATTGCTTGGTAACATGTAATAAGGTATAACTTTTTAACATGAATTTATTCTTCATTTCTTCATATAACTTTCATACCCATCAGGGTAAACTACCTAAGTATATTTTATAAGGTAACCCTTAAAAGCATCTCAATTCAATAGGTCGGGTATGTATGCTCATTTTTGTAAATGTGCACATGAGAAATGCTTTAATAACCCTATTTGTTTTTAAATATCTTCAGTCGACGTAATGAGTTGTTAACATCCCATGGTTGCAAATCGCAAAACACGTATCGTCACACAGTAGGTAGTTAGGGGTCAATAGGTCATTTAGACTGGACGTATGGAGGCAATAGCTAAGACAAAGGTATAGAATGTCATAATTATGTCTAATTCCTTTCGATCGCTACCAAAAAATGGCGTTGCCAATACATAAAATCGCGGTGACAATTCGTGTTAACCCTGAAATATGTATTCACTTATTCTCTTGATTTAAAATGTTGATAAATAATTATTTTTATTATCTTTTCAGTTCTAGGTCAAAAGTATGCTAGTCCTATATAACACTTGCGTGTATATAGGATGCTGCGTGCTGCAACGCTTACCTAAGCGTTGCAGCACGCAGCATCCTCGTAAATGCTCTGTGCTTGATCATTCATTTTAAAATTTGCTTTCCTGCGATGCACTTAATTGCTTTGTACATAAGAATTAGTGTTGTTTCTAAATGCTGATGATAAAATTCTAAAATCTAATATAATAAATAAAAGAGCCAGATTAATAAATCATGCTCTGTTTTGAAATACTAAACTTCAATTATGCATCCTTCTCTTGTTAAAGTAACCAGCTAATTTATTTTGTAATATTTAAGCTCAGAGAGCTAGATTCAACGAGATAATTGAATGCACATAAAAGCTTTACAATCTCGTTCCTTACAGAAATTCGAAGTTTAAAAAAAACTTTAAGAGCTGATTTCTGAAAAGTATGAAATTAAATGCTTTCCTTTTGGCTTGAAAGTAATTACTAATCAAATAATCATTGGGACAGTCTACTGCTGGACTTTTACAAACTGCTCGATAGGCCCCGGCCCTTTGCCTTTTGCTTCTCCAGTCACAGACTTAGATCATCAGTTTACTGGGAAATATTTTTGAGTACCTACTTAAATACATATATTGGCTAATTGGAAATAAAACAATGTCTTTTAATTGTTTTATGATCTGTTTTAAAAAGGTTGTTTAAAAGTCTAGTAAACATCGATAGCCCGGTGACCTGACGACCTAGTTAATGTTTCAGGCAGCCGCTGAATGCAAAAGGCTATATTCGCTCGCTGTGGAGTTCTATAGGAATGTTATAGGTCCAGGGCCCTAACCATGAACTGTTAAATAATCACAAATCTGTCAAACATTATCATTTCTGTCAAATTTTGTATGAAATGACGTACCAAAATTGACAGATTTGACAACTTTGAGATTGTTTTAAGAGCTCATGGTTATGGCCCAGGAATGGACTTCCAAAGGCTGATGATTATAATGATGATGATGATGATGAACAATTATTATTGTTGTTGACCCAAATTTTGCACTTTTTTCGCTAATTGCAATAATTACATAAGGGAGAAAAGGATAAAAAAGTTTTGTTTTTAAACATTATTCGGCAGCTTTGTGACAAATTATTGTAGAAAAATTTGTGTCAAATATAAAATTTTCCTAAGAACCACGTTTTCTAAGAGTTATAGAACTTAGAAAAATATTAATCTCATAGAAAGGTATTTGAGGACCAGAAACTAAGAGATTTCGAGTATTCACACGTTGTATAAATAATAACGGATGGTTAATCTACACCTACCTATTAGTTATTTGTTACAGATACATTTATTTATTTATTTTGCACAGATTTGAAAAAAATCAAACAAATAGATGGACTTAATGCCATGAGGCATTCTCTACCAGTCGACCATTAGGCTACATTATGTAAGTTTAAAAAAATTTAGCTCAGTCCATTCTCAGTATCAAATTTAAAATGTGCATTCAGTTAAAAGCATAAGTATCATCTATAGTGGGTCCAATCATTAGCAGTCGCAGAATTGCCGAAAATAGTAGCACAAGTTGTAAAATATTTGAACACCAGCATCAAATATTCAAATCCAACTCAGAAATTCACATGAAATACAAATCAAAATGGCCGATTCACGCAAATGGTTGCCTTAACTGTGGCAGTTTTTATTTTAGTAACATTTTTATGCAAAAGATAAAATACATATTGCGATAGCCGGTGAAATCCTGTTGAGAGTGCACATACGTTTTTCAGAAATATAGGCAGTTTATGTTACAGCTGAAATACCCTAAGCTTTGGTAAGAGATGTTTTTGCTGGCGTTTTTCGATTGCTTGGTAACATGTAATAAGGTATAACTTTTTAACATGAATTTATTCTTCATTTCTTCATATAACTTTCATACCCATCAGGGTAAACTACCTAAGTATATTTTATAAGGTAACCCTTAAAAGCATCTCAATTCAATAGGTCGGGTATGTATGCTCATTTTTGTAAATGTGCACATGAGAAATGCTTTAATAACCCTATTTGTTTTTAAATATCTTCAGTCGACGTAATGAGTTGTTAACATCCCATGGTTGCAAATCGCAAAACACGTATCGTCACACAGTAGGTAGTTAGGGGTCAATAGGTCATTTAGACTGGACGTATGGAGGCAATAGCTAAGACAAAGGTATAGAATGTCATAATTATGTCTAATTCCTTTCGATCGCTACCAAAAAATGGCGTTGCCAATACATAAAATCGCGGTGACAATTCGTGTTAACCCTGAAATATGTATTCACTTATTCTCTTGATTTAAAATGTTGATAAATAATTATTTTTATTATCTTTTCAGTTCTAGGTCAAAAGTATGCTAGTCCTATATAACACTTGCGTGTATATAGGATGCTGCGTGCTGCAACGCTTACCTAAGCGTTGCAGCACGCAGCATCCTCGTAAATGCTCTGTGCTTGATCATTCATTTTAAAATTTGCTTTCCTGCGATGCACTTAATTGCTTTGTACATAAGAATTAGTGTTGTTTCTAAATGCTGATGATAAAATTCTAAAATCTAATATAATAAATAAAAGAGCCAGATGAATAAATCATGCTCTGTTTTGAAATACTAAACTTCAATTATGCATCCTTCTCTTGTTAAAGTAACCAGCTAATTTATTTTGTAATATTTAAGCTCAGAGAGCTAGATTCAACGAGATAATTGAATGCACATAAAAGCTTTACAATCTCGTTCCTTACAGAAATTCGAAGTTTAAAAAAAACTTTAAGAGCTGATTTCTGAAAAGTATGAAATTAAATGCTTTCCTTTTGGCTTGAAAGTAATTACTAATCAAATAATCATTGGGACAGTCTACTGCTGGACTTTTACAAACTGCTCGATAGGCCCCGGCCCTTTGCCTTTTGCTTCTCCAGTCACAGACTTAGATCATCAGTTTACTGGGAAATATTTTTGAGTACCTACTTAAATACATATATTGGCTAATTGGAAATAAAACAATGTCTTTTAATTGTTTTATGATCTGTTTTAAAAAGGTTGTTTAAAAGTCTAGTAAACATCGATAGCCCGGTGACCTGACGACCTAGTTAATGTTTCAGGCAGCCGCTGAATGCAAAAGGCTATATTCGCTCGCTGTGGAGTTCTATAGGAATGTTATAGGTCCAGGGCCCTAACCATGAACTGTTAAATAATCACAAATCTGTCAAACATTATCATTTCTGTCAAATTTTGTATGAAATGACGTACCAAAATTGACAGATTTGACAACTTTGAGATTGTTTTAAGAGCTCATGGTTATGGCCCAGGAATGGACTTCCAAAGGCTGATGATTATAATGATGATGATGATGATGAACAATTATTATTGTTGTTGACCCAAATTTTGCACTTTTTTCGCTAATTGCAATAATTACATAAGGGAGAAAAGGATAAAAAAGTTTTGTTTTTAAACATTATTCGGCAGCTTTGTGACAAATTATTGTAGAAAAATTTGTGTCAAATATAAAATTTTCCTAAGAACCACGTTTTCTAAGAGTTATAGAACTTAGAAAAATATTAATCTCATAGAAAGGTATTTGAGGACCAGAAACTAAGAGATTTCGAGTATTCACACGTTGTATAAATAATAACGGATGGTTAATCTACACCTACCTATTAGTTATTTGTTACAGATACATTTATTTATTTATTTTGCACAGATTTGAAAAAAATCAAACAAATAGATGGACTTAATGCCATGAGGCATTCTCTACCAGTCGACCATTAGGCTACATTATGTAAGTTTAAAAAAATTTAGCTCAGTCCATTCTCAGTATCAAATTTAAAATGTGCATTCAGTTAAAAGCATAAGTATCATCTATAGTGGGTCCAATCATTAGCAGTCGCAGAATTGCCGAAAATAGTAGCACAAGTTGTAAAATATTTGAACACCAGCATCAAATATTCAAATCCAACTCAGAAATTCACATGAAATACAAATCAAAATGGCCGATTCACGCAAATGGTTGCCTTAACTGTGGCAGTTTTTATTTTAGTAACATTTTTATGCAAAAGATAAAATACATATTGCGATAGCCGGTGAAATCCTGTTGAGAGTGCACATACGTTTTTCAGAAATATAGGCAGTTTATGTTACAGCTGAAATACCCTAAGCTTTGGTAAGAGATGTTTTTGCTGGCGTTTTTCGATTGCTTGGTAACATGTAATAAGGTATAACTTTTTAACATGAATTTATTCTTCATTTCTTCATATAACTTTCATACCCATCAGGGTAAACTACCTAAGTATATTTTATAAGGTAACCCTTAAAAGCATCTCAATTCAATAGGTCGGGTATGTATGCTCATTTTTGTAAATGTGCACATGAGAAATGCTTTAATAACCCTATTTGTTTTTAAATATCTTCAGTCGACGTAATGAGTTGTTAACATCCCATGGTTGCAAATCGCAAAACACGTATCGTCACACAGTAGGTAGTTAGGGGTCAATAGGTCATTTAGACTGGACGTATGGAGGCAATAGCTAAGACAAAGGTATAGAATGTCATAATTATGTCTAATTCCTTTCGATCGCTACCAAAAAATGGCGTTGCCAATACATAAAATCGCGGTGACAATTCGTGTTAACCCTGAAATATGTATTCACTTATTCTCTTGATTTAAAATGTTGATAAATAATTATTTTTATTATCTTTTCAGTTCTAGGTCAAAAGTATGCTAGTCCTATATAACACTTGCGTGTATATAGGATGCTGCGTGCTGCAACGCTTACCTAAGCGTTGCAGCACGCAGCATCCTCGTAAATGCTCTGTGCTTGATCATTCATTTTAAAATTTGCTTTCCTGCGATGCACTTAATTGCTTTGTACATAAGAATTAGTGTTGTTTCTAAATGCTGATGATAAAATTCTAAAATCTAATATAATAAATAAAAGAGCCAGATTAATAAATCATGCTCTGTTTTGAAATACTAAACTTCAATTATGCATCCTTCTCTTGTTAAAGTAACCAGCTAATTTATTTTGTAATATTTAAGCTCAGAGAGCTAGATTCAACGAGATAATTGAATGCACATAAAAGCTTTACAATCTCGTTCCTTACAGAAATTCGAAGTTTAAAAAAAACTTTAAGAGCTGATTTCTGAAAAGTATGAAATTAAATGCTTTCCTTTTGGCTTGAAAGTAATTACTAATCAAATAATCATTGGGACAGTCTACTGCTGGACTTTTACAAACTGCTCGATAGGCCCCGGCCCTTTGCCTTTTGCTTCTCCAGTCACAGACTTAGATCATCAGTTTACTGGGAAATATTTTTGAGTACCTACTTAAATACATATATTGGCTAATTGGAAATAAAACAATGTCTTTTAATTGTTTTATGATCTGTTTTAAAAAGGTTGTTTAAAAGTCTAGTAAACATCGATAGCCCGGTGACCTGACGACCTAGTTAATGTTTCAGGCAGCCGCTGAATGCAAAAGGCTATATTCGCTCGCTGTGGAGTTCTATAGGAATGTTATAGGTCCAGGGCCCTAACCATGAACTGTTAAATAATCACAAATCTGTCAAACATTATCATTTCTGTCAAATTTTGTATGAAATGACGTACCAAAATTGACAGATTTGACAACTTTGAGATTGTTTTAAGAGCTCATGGTTATGGCCCAGGAATGGACTTCCAAAGGCTGATGATTATAATGATGATGATGATGATGAACAATTATTATTGTTGTTGACCCAAATTTTGCACTTTTTTCGCTAATTGCAATAATTACATAAGGGAGAAAAGGATAAAAAAGTTTTGTTTTTAAACATTATTCGGCAGCTTTGTGACAAATTATTGTAGAAAAATTTGTGTCAAATATAAAATTTTCCTAAGAACCACGTTTTCTAAGAGTTATAGAACTTAGAAAAATATTAATCTCATAGAAAGGTATTTGAGGACCAGAAACTAAGAGATTTCGAGTATTCACACGTTGTATAAATAATAACGGATGGTTAATCTACACCTACCTATTAGTTATTTGTTACAGATACATTTATTTATTTATTTTGCACAGATTTGAAAAAAATCAAACAAATAGATGGACTTAATGCCATGAGGCATTCTCTACCAGTCGACCATTAGGCTACATTATGTAAGTTTAAAAAAATTTAGCTCAGTCCATTCTCAGTATCAAATTTAAAATGTGCATTCAGTTAAAAGCATAAGTATCATCTATAGTGGGTCCAATCATTAGCAGTCGCAGAATTGCCGAAAATAGTAGCACAAGTTGTAAAATATTTGAACACCAGCATCAAATATTCAAATCCAACTCAGAAATTCACATGAAATACAAATCAAAATGGCCGATTCACGCAAATGGTTGCCTTAACTGTGGCAGTTTTTATTTTAGTAACATTTTTATGCAAAAGATAAAATACATATTGCGATAGCCGGTGAAATCCTGTTGAGAGTGCACATACGTTTTTCAGAAATATAGGCAGTTTATGTTACAGCTGAAATACCCTAAGCTTTGGTAAGAGATGTTTTTGCTGGCGTTTTTCGATTCCCTCTGACTCTTTAAAAAAAAAACGGTCGCTTTTTTAATAGTTAGTGGACACGTAATGGAATTAAAATAGTATAAAAAGGATTTTTTTTTTACCGATGTTGCATTTGCAAAGTTTAACTCTTTGCAATAATAAATATTGACGTTTCCTTTGTGATCTAGAGAAGGATCTTCCGCAAGTCGCGTCCCCGGAGGCTGCGGATTACGGTGCCTATAGAGGGGGAAATTAAAGCATAAACTACGCATACATAATTATACTTAGTTTTAAATACCATAAAGGCACACAATTAAATTTATTTAATCGTAGAAGTGTTGGTAATATACAATACTAGCATTTGCCCGCGGCTACGCTCGCGCTAATCTAGATTTAAAAATAAGGGACAGTATAAACTTTAAACGTACCTAATCCAATTACAATAATAAAATAACACTCGAAACATAACTAAACTATAAAAAATATGTTTTTAAGCAAATCACTAAACTTTTATTACGTACGTATTTTTATGTTGTAGCGTAAGACATCGACGCACTTTTTATTAGTCCGATAACATAAAAATATACCGCGTTTTAAAATGTGCTCATTACAGTGTCACCTGTGTAGTAATCATGAAAGGCATTTTAGTAACATGTTATGTCAATGACCATAAAATTACAGTTTATATAAGGTGTAAGTGAATTAGTGTCAGATATTTTTAGGAGTAACTTAGACTATCACATGGATCACATATAAGATACATTTAAAATTATAGAACAAATTTAAAAAATCGAAAAAATAAAAAGTTTTAAAATAAAGAATCTACATCATCCTGTACATGAACCCAAACACCACAAGTAGACTACTCACACAACGCTAGCCGATTCATAACCTCTCCAGAATTACATTAATGCACTCAAATAATCATATTACACTGTTCATCATAATATCATATTACTTGGTACGTGAATTAAAGTTTGTTCTATAATTTTAAATTTATCTTATATGTGATGCATGTGATAGTCTAAGTTACTCCTAAAAATATCTGACACTAATTCACTTACACCTTATATACAATGAGCTAACAATAATTATTTTAAGATTGCCTAACATAACTCGCGATTTTTAAACTTTATTTGGGATTAGATTTCCTTCCAGACTATGTTCATTTTTCAGTACAGTAAGCCGATTTGTATGCCGGACGACCATTTCAGAGATATTTTTCTATCCCGCGGAAACAGTACTTTTTTCTGGATGTAGTCTTTTCTGAACCTTAGACAACTTCTGTGTAACCATTCATGATAATTGGCAGAGCTTTAAGACGTGAAAACGCTATAGACAATCAACAAACAAAGTCACTTACGCCTTTATAAAATAAAATTAGTTAGGATTGAAGTTTGTATATTTGTAATCTATTCAAATCCCACAATTTCCAAAATTCTTGCTTAGTTATAAGGTATTTATTTGCAAAATCCCAAGTGCCTAGTCAAAGTCATTTATTTCTGCAAATCGGCCATCTATGGCACTTTTACATGTCCCAATTTTTCCCCCTACCACCTACCTACCTAGGTCCAGTGGTTAGGACTGCGCGTTGATATATCACCTAGTCGGTCAGTTTGCCATTTTATATAATTATACAGTGTCCGATCAGCTGAAGGGTAGATAAAAGAGAAGGTCAAATTTTATTAATTTTTTTGATCTAAGGTTCCTTAAATGTTACACAATAGGTATCGTTGACTTGCTACACTTGTAAATTTTCACGTTTTATAAGTATCGGGAGATTCCCTACGCCATACTCCATTTCAAAAGTCCCTCAAATATTTCAGACAGCTGAGATATTTGCTCGTGGCAGACAGACAGACGGACAGATCTGCGGCAGTAGAGAATTAGTAATAACACGAAACACGTGACAATACATTATTTTTACAAATACAAAATTAAAACCTATTTTAAGTGTTGTCAACTCAACTCTATTTGAGTAAGACTCCAACCATAAGCCTAAATATAATAATATATTCAGTAATTTTAGTTCGAAAATAAAGAAATTCAAATACGAAATTAAATTCCCTTTTTACCCCCTTAAGGATTGAAGTTCCTTTACTGATACAAACTTTCACCCCTTAATTAAATCCCAAGGGTGGAATTTCGAAAAATCGTTCATTAGCGGATGCCTGCACTGTAGGTATCACCGATTACGTGAGTGCCCAACCATAAGACTATTTATTTACTTCAAATACAGAATGTATATCCTTTTCACCCCCTTAAGGGTTGCAATTCCAACAACAACGATATGCCTTTCTTAAGTTTTCAACCATAAGCCTAAATAGAAGATAGTGATTTTTAGTAACTTAATATAAAACTTCAAATACAAAATGCACCCCTTTTTCACCCCCTTAAGGGTTGAAATTTCAACAACATATTATAATACGCTAAAATAATAATTTTAGTGATTTTTACTTCGAAAATGACGGACTTTCAATACGCAACTTCATCCCCCTTTTTACCCCATCGGGGATTAATTTATCAAAAACGCTGAGACACGTATTAATTAATTTTCAACCGTCAGCCTCAACACAAAATTTGGAGATCCTAACTTCAAAACTGACGGACTTTCATACAAACTTTCACCCCCTATTTTACCCCCTTAGGGGTGGAATTTCCAAAAATCCTTCCTTAGTGAATGCTTACACTGTATAAGGTATCTATGTGCAAAATTTCAAGTCTCTAGGTTCAGCGGTCAGGGCTGTGCGTTGATAGACCAACAATCAGTATATAATTTTATATAGAAGATTAAATTAAAAGAGAGTTGCAAATAAATGATTAGATAGGTGTGCGTTTTATGATGAATATGAAAGTTTATATTCGAATAAACAGGCATTATCATTACTGGTTTAAATTCATTCATAATTTAAGAATTCAATAATTAAATTCGTTATCAATAAATAAATAATAATAACTATTGGACAACATCACATACATTGCTCTGATCCTAAGGTAAGTAGCTAAAGCACTTGTGTTATAGAAATCAGAAACAACGACGGTACCACAACACCCAGACCCAATATGAAAAGTTCGTTTTCTACATTGACCCGACCGGGGATCGAACCCGGAACCTCAGAGATGGCGGCGCCATTTAAAGTCCGGCGTGCTCGCCTCTCGGCTACGGAGGTCGTCAATTCATCGATCGTCAGTCGTTATTATAGATATTATAATGCTATTTGTTGTATCCTTTCACATAAATTATGCTTCGAACATGACCTACTTACAAATTCATAAAATTCAAACAAAAGCATCACATTCCAACTAGCCTGAATAAACATGGATTAAACTGGAGATTCATTAATTTTAATATCTGAAATAATGAGTAATAACAAATTTATTAATATTTAAATGCACACTTCTGTTTACCAGCCAAAGCCTGGGAGTGGACCAGCCCCCTTAGCATGACCATAAAAACACGATATGATACCTAATAGCAATTTGTCGACACCTAACTGTCAAGATATGATAAGCACGTCCGTGACGGTGATGTGATGTGATGCCACGGTTATGCTCGCTGTTTAGATAAAATTTCATTTTTTGACAGTTGGGTGTCGGTAAATCGCTATATCATATTATACCGTGTTTTGTAGGTCATGCTTGAGGTACAGGTACAATTATCTTAAGATATAACTGTCATCTTAGCTTTATGGTTGACCCATCTTCACTTATGTCAATCGGGCAGAGTCAGATTGCGATTAAAAGTCGGTAAAAAAATAAAAAATCAACCAAAAAATTACAATAAATTCTCAGTTCAAATGAGCTTAAACATACGTAAAGTACAGACAAGAACTTGTGGGTGCTATTAATACTGCTCACCACATATTCCTTAACTGAATAACTGAGGCCAGATTTCTTTTTAAGGTTCCGTACCTCAAAAGGATAAAATAGAACCCTTATAGGATTACTTTGTAGACCTTCTAACCCTCGTTCAAGACCAGACACAAGTTTAAAGTTATCAAGTTAAAATTAATATTTAAAACTAACTTTGAATATTAATGTGTTTAAAACTCACAGTTTACTGACAAGTGAACACAAAAAATATAAAGTAAATAAGGTGACTCGGACAACAGACAGTCATTTCTAATTATTTCTAACAATACTTAGTTACCCACCTACCCATTACTTACTCTCAAGTCTCCAGGGCAATTTTTTGTGATGTAAATGGTCAGTTTTGTATAAATTCCTATATATATTCGTATATATTTCTATTTTATTTGTATATGTTCCTTTCAAAACAAATTAATTCAATACATTTATCAGGTTTCGCAGTTGTTCTAGTCAGTCAAACATTATAACCATTTGTTTTTTAGGCAGTAACCACGAACCCTTAAAACAATCTCAAATCTGTCAAACATCATCAAATCTGTCAAATTTTGTATGTAATGACGTACCAAAATTGACAGATTTGACAGCTTTGAGATTGTTTTAAGAGTTCATGGTTAAAACTGCTAGACTTTTAAATAGCATTGTAACCGCTCGACACGCTCTCATTCTCGCTGTTCAAACTAGTTAAATAAGTATGTCAGCTTTAACTTTATTTAATCGTAACTGCTTGAGAAACTTTTAAGCCGACGTAAATAGGAGATTAAATATATGAAATGTGATTGAAGAAGTACATTCTATTATAGCGCTGAACTAAAGTACCAGGGCCAGCTAAGTTTGTGGCTTTGTGATTTAGTAAGGAAATATTTATGATACTTATGTACTTGATATTAAAGGAGGTATTATTAGGTTGTCCCAAAATGTGTGCCACATTTGGCACTACAAAGTACAAAGTGAAAGTACAAAGTTTTTTTTTTCAAAATAAAATAAATAGAAAAAGATAGGTACCTACTATTTATTAACTAGCTACCCAGTAACACATTTGTGGGTTGATCTGATCTCATTAAGCCATTATAAAGTTGAATTCAAAGTTCAAAATAATATTAACTTAAGAAAAACTGTTGATTAGGATACCATAAATGCAACTTCTGTATTTCTTAAAGCTATGTAAGAGTCAAGTTTAAAGTGATAGAATTGTAGCTATTGACGGTTCCAAGACCTGAAGAGGGAAACTAAGTCTGTTCGACAGCTCGAATTTGAACTGGAATCGACATGACATTTCAATGCACAATGAGAGACATTATCGCATTTTGCATTGACGGGTCCTATCTTGCGGAAAATGCCATGAGGAAGTGTCGTGTTACTAGTTTGTAGAAGTGAATGGGTGTTTTATGCTTTTTTTATAATTTTCACCCATTGTCTACTAATTTCGGATGTTTGTGTTCGTTATTTGTGTTTATGTTAGTCAGCTTACGACCACTAAATATTTGTCCAATTTAATGTAGTTATTTGATAACAACTTCAAAATTAAATATAATCGATCGCGTTATCCTGGCTTAATTCTTATTTGATTAAAATCAAGTAACGATTTAAAATAAAAGATTTAATAAAATGTAAGCTTCGACTGCGGTAAAACAAACTTTAATACAACTGGTTCCATTTAAACTGAAATCGACGTGACATTTCTCTAGTATCTACACTAAGAGACGATCTCACATGCATTGATATCCCGTCTTGCGCCAAATCCTTGGAGAATAAGTTCGGTTCGCTACTGCAACGAATCGACGGATCTATTTCGACGCGGTATCAGCATCGTTCGAGCTCTTGTTTTAGTAGAAATATATTTTATTACAGCAGGGAAAGGGGCCAGTAGTAATAAAGACTGTTGGGTCACGAAAAGAGCTTTTTAGGGTTTCGTACTTAAAACGGAACTCTCATAGTCTCGCGATGTTTTGTGTTCCGCAACATAGCTCAGAGGCTCTTAGCACCAGAAAGCCATAAATTACGCCTATAAAGTGGTAGAATATAACCTTTAAATAAAATTTTGTATGGTACGTTCCCTACACGCACAGTGGGTTTTCTTTTTGTCTTTCACATGGTGTGAGGTGTCGTTCCTTAATAGCAAGCTTAAGGCCTTAACACGCCTGAATGACCTTGACGCGGCGCGGCCATACAATTACGCGCGCGGAGATGACCTCTAAAAACGGAATAAACACGTTGTTTATAAATTAAAGCTTATAAAGAGGCTAATCGTAAATACTCTTAACGCAAAACATGTCTATTTCTACAAGCTTGTTTTGTGTGAAAACAGTAACGGAATAGCTTGTGCCGTTTGTCAGAAATTTTGCAATTTATGATAAAATATAGACGCTTTCTTGTGTTTGTTTTAAATACAAGGGAGTTAACAAAATAATTTAATTTAAGATATTTATTAAAATCTATTCTTGTTCGTATTTCTAGTTAATTGATTCAAGTAACAAGTATTCTGATAATTTGATTTTCATATTCCAGATAGAAGACATTTCACTCATAATAATTGAAGGCCTTAAAAGGAGTTCTGCGGGGTAACCATGAACCCTTAAAACAATCTCAAATCTGTCAAACATTATCATTTCTGTCAAATTTTGACATGTCTGAAATGTGTTGTTTTGACATGTCTTTTAATCATGTATGAAATGACGTACCAAAATTGACAGATCTGACAACTTTGAGATTGTTTTAAGAGTTCATGGTTATGGCCCTGGGATAAGTCTAAGCAGCCGGAATTGGCTTTTTAATTTTAATATAGTTTGAGATGACAATTAAATTTGCGAATATCTTGACTCATGTATAAATAGGGGTAGCTTTTAAATTTAAAAGTAATTAATAAATATTAAAGTTTTTGCAGTTTATTAGCATTTTTATAAGATTATTTTAAAGGTTAATTTAAAAAACCGGCCAAGTGCGTGTGCACGACACGCGCAGTATAGGGTTCTGTAGTTGCCCGTCGTTACCACAATATATTTCAGCAATTACTTCATTTACATCACTCTAAACATTTTTCCTGACTATTACTCTCTAACTGGTCTATCTTAATCGTTATGATTTTTCTTGAATGTTCATGAAAAGCACTATTATCATGATTTTTTCCAGATTTTGTAAGCCAATAGTTTATCTTTTAGAGGGAGGGGGGGGAGACGTGCTGCTTTGAAAGAATAAAAGCAATATTAAAGAAATACCGCCAAGTATTCCCTTTTCGGGTAATGTTACGGCCTTAACGTGATACTCCCAACGTTTCTTGTTGAAGGACAAGACATTTGCATTACAGAAATATTGCAAACAATGTTAATAATGTTTCCCTTGTTAGACCTTTCTCATTTTTGCCGAGATATATGCAAGATATATGCGGGCATGTGAACAGCAATGGAATATTTTATCTCGTCCTTATTACCGATACTTTGGTAATACTGGCGAAAAGATGTTATAACTGCATTGACACTGAGTATTTTTGTATACCTGTTTCCTTAGATTTCGTAAGTTAAATATTGCTTTAATTAAAATAGTGTTTTATAGTTTTTTTGTTTTTTTATAGTAGTTTAATAAAGGACCTGAATGCCTAAAAAAGAATGCCCATTAGTCTTTTTGTAAAGATTATTGTTTAGATAACTAAAATTTGTCACAAAATATATGAGTAATGTTAATAAAAAACGAAATTTCTTCTAAGTATTGAAAATTGAAAAAGGAAAGTAGAAAGAGTAATTTACAAAATTATTGTAGTAAAATATTAACACCCCACAACTTGTGTGCGTATTAATTAAATAAGTTATTAAAAGGCATGAATGATTCATTTTATTATTTGCTTAAACTTGTTTAATAAAGGCAGATTTTTAGAGATTTTCATAGAAAAGTTATTTGTATGAAATTGGGGAAAATTGATTCAGACTTTTATTATTTTAAGATTCCCACTAGCTGATAAAACCATGTAGATCCACAAATAATTACCAAAACATGGTAAAAGTTCATTAAAATAAAACATCGGAAAGATATAAAATTGCTGGAATGTCAGAAATGCCCAAAAATATCTTCTGAATCCCATTAAGGAGATGATTTATGAGGTGTTACCTGGAGATGAAACAAATTAATATTAGGAGACAACGAAATATTTCTAACACTTATTTCGGAATTCCAGACTAAAGCAATTTGTTACGTTGAAGTACCTACCTACTGTTTTCTTAATAGCTGCATTATTATAAGAAAAAAAATTGTAAGAATAAGTGGCATAATTGGATTACGTACCTGGCACAGATTTTTATAGTATAAGAGGCATTAAGGAAATTTTGCTACCTACTATTAATATAAATAAAAAAATAATAAAAGAAAGAAATTGCTCATTTTTTGTTTTTGTTGGCAAAACTTTAACAGTTAAATATTCTCTTAACTTACCGCACAGAGAGGAATGACAATGTAAAATACGCCTTGCCTTTATACAATTTTTGCATAATTATTCAAACGTCTTTAAGACTAAAAATTAGTTATAAATGTTTACAGTTTTCTGTATTTTTTGTCCGCACTGGGAATCCTAGATCACTTACAAAATAACCCTTTCATATTCCAGGCATTCTGTGATTGACTATAACTGAAGACAAACTTATGCGACTGGCGGACTTATTGGGCTAGTTCTCAACTGTGTCAGTGACTGTATGTGAAGTGTTGTGTGCACTATGTGATTGGACATAAACACAATGTGGGCGGCGGAGCTGAGCTGCTTTTTCATATTGTTCGGTGAGTTTCTGAGCTGTATTATTTCTGTCCTAAAAGTAGTATTTAGAGGTACTTACAGTTTTTGTAAACTTGTGTACTAATTTAGCTTATTGGGTATCTCGATCGTGTATCACGCCAATGCAACTGGTGAAATCAGTAATTTCGTTAAATGACTGGTCTGGAGAATATTCATAACATATTAAAGCAGTATTATTTTAACCTTGCTCCGTTAAAGCAAGGTTATTGTATGACTTTTCCAATACAGGGCGGTAACCACGAACTCTTAAAACAATCTCAAATCTGTCAAACATTATCAAATCTGTCAAATTTTGTATGTAATGTCGTACCAAAATTGACAGATTTGACAGCTTTGAGATTGTTTTAAGATTTCATGGTTACCCTGCAGAGTTTGACGTAAAACAGTACTACTCTCTTGCTATTTAAATTATAGGATTTATCCCTGTTTATTAACTTTTTGCACAACAGTACTTAATATCACCGTCACGCTTATTCATGTTTTAAGTTTGTGACACGAAAGAGACTTCAGGCTTTTAGCAATAATAGATTATTACAATTATCTTACCTTATACAGGGTGTAAAAAAAAGCTTAACGAAGCCTTAAACCACGAATTCTATACATAAAACCAAGTAGAATGCAAAAAAACAATTTCTGGGAAATTACTTTTATTTTTGGGTATCAAAAAAAAAACCTTATTTCTAACCCGCAATGTATAGTGTAGTAAGCGGTCGGCGGGCGAGCGGGTGGCGCGAGAGCACTGCGCCCGGTTTGAAAGACAGCGTAGTTGTGTGCTTGCGCACGATTCATTGCCGGCTGTGCCCTTTAAAGGCCTTTTATGAAAGAAGTACTGAAAATTTTTATTATGTTTCTTAGTAAAAAAGTTTAGTATTATCAAACAGAAGTCAATTTTGAAAAATCTTTGAAAAAAAATTGTAACTTTGACTGTCAATAACTCGGTAACCCGTCATTTCCCAGGTATAGTGTAAAAGAAAAAAAAATGATCGTATAATACGTAGAATACCTATGTGGTATTCGGCTTCGTTAAGCCTTTTTTTACACCCGATATATACTTACACACGTAGAAGTTTTGATTTTTAATGCACTGATAACATAAAGTACTTCTTAGCCAAAATAACGTGCTTATTTTACGCTGGGTGGATACGTTACCTATTAAATATTTTTTATGACGAACCAAATTTTACTAGCCGCTTGTCGCAAACTATCATTAGTAATTACACATTTCCGTAAGTACGCCATGGGTTGTTTTATGAATTTTTCAGTCATTCTTTCTAGGCATTTAATGAATATGGCCTTGCACTTAACACGGTACTTTCGTATAAAGCTTAAATCGCGTAACGATCCTCATTTTTTCGTGTCACGTAAAATGGACAGAGGAATAAAACAACGTAAACTACGAATCTCGCATCGCGTTGTTAATTTTATTTCGATAAAGAGCCCGTATGGGAAAGCTTTGCCCTTTAAAAAACTTTTTCAATTCACATGCTTTTAGTACATGTTGCTACTGCTATACTTTATTTTTACAAACGTTTTACATTACATACCTACTTACTATACACTTCTTTAGTGTGCCCCAATAAATAAGTTTTTAAATTTAAAAGAGCACCTACAATACAACCTACTACTTCCAATGTATTTGCATTACTGTGGGCCGTGCTCATAATATCTATAGCACCGTTTTCAACACCAAAATGTGTTTTTAATCAATGTAACAAATGATTGAAACATGAAGTCCCTATCGTAATGAAATCGACAAAACCAAATGAAATACATTCAATATTATAAAGTAACGGACGTATCGCAAACCCGTTAACAACACAATGAAGCGTAATATTCACGCAAAAAGCACATTGTTTGATTTTAGATGAACAATAAAGAAAACAGCCATGACCTAAACGCAATTTGGTTCCGAATTCAAACAAATGAAACCCTTTTATCTTAGCAACAACAGAAATTTCCTTTTCAATAGGCTGACTACACAATGAAATATTTACAAAATATCTCGGTAATGCTCAAAAAGGGGGGAATAAAAAATAACTGGACGTGACGGAAAACAAAGCTCGTTTTTATCGTTGGAAAGAATCTGGCTGATGGAAGCGGATTCGGATAGCATCGTGCTCGCTCGGGCATGCTCGGTTTTGCTACGTACTTTGGCCGATACATAAAATATAGAAATGAGTGGTTATTGTCCTAGCACTCTGCGAATCGATCTTAAACGATTCGTCTTTCTTTTTAGTAAAATTACTAGATTTTAATAAATATTTTTCCATCATACTATGCTAAAATGACATAAATGCAGATGTGTCAAGCGTATATCTGGGCCATAACCATGAATTCTTAAAACAATCTCAAAGTTGTCAAATCTGTCAATTTTGGTACGTCATATCATACAAAATTTGACAGAAATGATAATGTTTGACAGATTTGTGATTATTTTAACAGTTCATGGTTAGGGTCCCAGATATTTACTTGTTATTTTTCTTTCATAGATTTTCTAAGCCAGCCTATTTAATGAAGCTGTACTTAGATTTTGTAAAAATCATTGATATCGTTTTGGCTAGTCAAAATTTTTCTATCTACTGAATAACGGAATTTTAAATTATAATTTTACTTTCGGGAATCCAATCTTTTCACCTCATCCATAAGAACTGGTTTTATCTATCTTTATATTTATCCAGCCTATTGCAGTTTCCTCCTGGACGTCAGAACTGGTTAGGCCACCTGAATATGGATTTAAGAGGATTATGTAGCTGTAAATTTTCATACAAAAAGCAGGACACGTCTTGGTCGCCCGACAGGTAAGTCCCCTGCGGCTCGGCGTGGAAAACTGGCCCAGGTGCTGTATGACGTGCGCGACACGTCCGTGACTACAGGAGATCGTAGCAAGTTCTTGACGCACTCTCGGATTTTATCTTGACAAGGACGTTTTATACGTCTTGGCTGACTACACCTGGCAGGTCAGATGATTATATTCAACTGAAATCTTAAAAGGAATTGGAACAGAATGGAAACTCTATTCCGATTCTAGATGCCATTCCAGATTTCCTTTTTAAAAGAGCCGCTGTCAGATTTGAAACAGTTTACGATTAGGTTCCGGGAAGGCAACGTCATTTAATACTCCTTAGGAAACGTCACACGTTTGTGTAGATCATCATCAGGTTCGGAGACTGAAGCGTAGCAGTTCAAAAATTACTATCGGGCTTACTGTGTTTGTGGAAGTGAACACTGAACAGTGAGGGTCACCGACGCTTTTACTGGCACTGGGCACCTCGCCAACACTACGTTTTTATATCCCAGGGCTCGTCTAATGAACTTGCCCAGGATCTCCACTCCAACATTGTGGAGCTTGCCTGTCACCGATACTGCGAAGTTTGCCTGACGAGGTACTCGGAGGGCCTTTACCTCTTCGACGATTACAAGTATTTTCAAGTACTGTATCCCTTAACTTCCTCCCTCTTGCCGTCCGAGACTGGTAAACCGTGGGTGAGTGTTTAGGTAGTTCTATTTGCTATATAGTATCTTTTTTTTTACCTGAAAATTCATTTAATTGTTCAGTCTATTTTTTTTTACTTTTTATTTGTTAGGAGTAAGTAGCGTGATAATGTCCATACAGTAGTCCATACTACTGAATTGAGGGAAGGCAAACAAGAGGTTCATTATGTATTCAGTATGTTATTTGTTTTACAGCTAATTCTACTGGTATTTAAAAATGATATAAATCATGTTAAAAAGTGTTTTTATTATTGAGATGTTCTAGAGTTCTAGCCAAATAAATAGAAAAAAAAATATTGCCCACATTGAACCCTTGTACGTTTTTAAAAAGAATACCTACAAATATTTACTTCAATGACTGAAAACTAGCGTGTCTACTTATATCTTATGGTTAGGAAAATTTCTGCATGGCTAAATTACCTTCTTCTCAAATTAACCAAATTGAGGGTACTTTATTCAGCTACACCTATTTTGGGAGCTATTGTGTCGCATGGATCATGGAGTCGTCGTCGTAAATTTGCGTCATGTTTTTGATGCTGAAATTGTTGTTTCATTGTTTTTTAAGGTGCCCGAGGTATTTTAAGACGTAAATAATATAAAACAAGCGATATGTTGTAACATTATACGTTGATTACATAATCAGAAACGTCTTGTAACTCAGCGGCAGCACTTAGGTCGTTGTTGTAAATTGGTACTTTGCGTTGTTGATAGATCCTTAACTTACTATTAAGTACTAATTAACATCGATGTAGATAGCTTAATACTATGGCACTGTCAATGAAATATGATTGCAGTTAAAGTGAAATGTCAATACTATTGTTATACCAAATAATAAGCGCACTTAATGTAGTAAACTTAATTTTCATAGTTTATTTTCTCACTATACAGTTGTAATATTTTTTTATTATTAGTTTTAATGTATAATTTCATTCTTTTACATTTTAGTTTGTAATGCATGTACAATATATTTCTTATATGTTTAACAATTTCTGTGTCAATGACATTTTACTGGGTATTAATTTCTTTTTACATGAACATTGAGATGATATATATATGATAAAAAAAATACATATAATTTACGGTTAGATACAAAACAAAATGATTTTACTAAATATTGCTGATTTCAACAGGCAAGCTCGTTGAAAGTATTAGGCGGTTTCAAAAAACACATTTTTTTTGGAACCGCCTAAGGATAAGAATTCATGATGTATAAAGTAAATTGGTGGGTATAAAATACAAAGGTATGTTGTTTTGTTTTATTATTAAATTGTTAATTAAAAAATCATGGTGCAGCTTTCTTCTTCCTTTGACGGGTTGCTGGGGCAACACGTGTCACCAGGACAAGCTTATACCTAGGTAATTGCTTAATACCTGTTTTAAAAATAACACAAAATCTCTTGGCTGACATAATGTGGATGTTTCCTTTCAAATAACGTCATTTATGTAACATGTCTTTAACATTTTCACTGTCCATGCATTACATCATGTAATGTACAGTATAATAGTGTATTGTATGTCATTCACGGACGTACCGAGCTAACTCATCAGTGCATTACATGTAATGCATGGACAGTGAAAGTGTTAATATCTGCTTTTTGTTACGATAATTATGACGCGCTTTATTTTATCATCAACATATGTTAGATTTATAGCATATTATTTGATATTAATCTTATATTTAACGCATAGATAACCATAGCATTATATAAAGAGAATAATCGAGTATTTAATTCAATTGTGATACTTATAATCTATGATAATTTATTTCTAGTAACGTTATTTCGTTATTTAAATTAAACCGTAAAACCGAGTTATCATTTTATAGTTGGCAACATTTAATTTTTCTTAACCGTCGTCATTATAAAATGTAACGCACTTTTCTGCGAACCACTGATTGTGAAACATCGAAAATAAAAGACTTATCGTATTTTGAGGTTTAATTTCTGAAAAAGCCAGGCAAATACTCGCCTTGCTTTTATCAGAAGTGGGATCGGGTAAAAATTACCGATCTCGATGGGGCGAACACGTTCAAAACGCTCACGCCATGTGAATAAGCGAAAACGGAAATCTAACGATTACCCAACGGATTCGAGTACTGAGGGCTCTGAAACGAACTATAGCCCTCGTAGGAAGAGAACTCGCAGTCCACGCTCCAGATCTTCAAGACGGCGTCGGTCCCGGAGTACGTTCGAGCGAAGATGTTACACTCCACAGCGGACGAAGAACAACTCTGCGACCGGACGAGATAACGCCAGTGTGCACGAGCGAAGAATTTCGAACCTGGTGAAGAATAATTCAGCGACCGGACGTGATATAGCCAGTGTGTACGAGCGAAGAACTATCAACCTGGCGAAGAATGGTTCTGCGACCGGACGAGACAACGTCATCCACACATCAGCGGAGACGGGTGACCTGGCAGGTGCAGCGCATCCGTCGACGTGTGGTCACCTTCCACCCGAAACTTCGAGAACACCTACTCCTGCAGTGGCCGACGACCTACCGCAAGTACCACAGCCGAAGACTTCCAGTGAGTACAATAATAGTTCTGCTTCCAATTTGTTAGTGAACTTCAGTGATTTTTCGCAACTGTTGCAGTCTCTCGTTAAGCCTAATATGCCGTCCTCTATTAATTCTACGATGAATATGATACCCGAGTTCGATCCGTCGGTTAAAAGTCATCGAATCGATTTGTGGATAGCAAAAGTTAATGAATGCGCTACAATATATCGTTGGGATGAAACGCAAATTATGCATTTTGCACTCCCTAAACTTGTAGGTAATGCTAAAAAGTGGTATCAAAGTCAAAAGTCTATTTTACACAGTTGGGACGAATGGAAAATACTATTACATAAGGCTTTTCCTACCGAAACGAACTATGGGGTACTTTTATCTGAAATGCTTGACAGGCGACTGAAATTTGGCGATAGTTTAGACGAATATTATTACGATAAGGTCATGTTGTTAAATTCGTGTGATATTGCTGGAAAACGTGCCGTAGATTGTTTAATACATGGGATTGACGACCGCACAATTCGGGCAGGGGCGTCATCGGCGCGTTTTACGGAACCCGAAGATTTGTATAAGTTTTTAAAGGATGTTTGCAAGGAACAAAAAGACATTTCTAGGACTTCTACTTTTAATAAAAATAGGCAGTCAAGCGTTGTTATTTGCAATAGGTGTAATGAAAGTGGTCATAAGGCCGCGCAGTGTCGTGCAGCCAATTCCCAGGTTAATCAAAATTCTAATCCGTTAACTTGTTTTAATTGCAAGGAGAGAGGACATAAGTTGCAACAGTGCCCAAAACCAGTTGTTAAGTGCGAGGAATGCAAACGATTTGGACACATCAGCAGCAACTGCTACTTTAGGAAAGATAAAGACAAAGGTACTGATAAACGCGTGTTACTTATTGACAGCATTAATAAGAGTAATTTAAAATACCACAAGCTAGCTGTTATTAACAATAATCGTGAGATAGAATGTTTTATTGACTTGGGAAGTGACTGCACTCTTATTACTCAAACGACGGTTGAACAATTAGGGCTCACTATAGAGACAGGTTGCTTGCCATCTGTACGTGGTGTTGCCAATGTTAGTATACCATTACTTGGCAAGACACTGTTTAAAATGCGTATCGATTCAGTTGAAGCCGATATTGTTGCTTTTGTTATTGATAATGATTATTTACACACGCCTCTTTTAGTAGGACAAAATTTCACCGAGTTGCCTGAAGTAATTATTACAAAAACCTCAAATTCTTTAAACATTTTATCTCAGATTAATCACAGTGAACTACCAAATATAGAACCCGATAATTTAGAAGGTAGTAAGGTCGAATTGTATGTCTCGAATGATTATGAAATTAAAAGTATTGACTTATTAGATTGCTATTGTAAAGATCTAACAGACTCTGATATATACGTGAAAGGAAGCTATCGATCTAATGAAGGGAAAGAATATTGTGTACAGGAAGGAATATATCAACTTAAAAATGGAAAATGTAAGATAGTGATTATGAACATTAACAGCGCAAGTCAGCCTCTCTACTTCTTAAAAGATTCTTTAATAAGCCGAGCATATTCTGCTTGCATTGATGCGACATCTGTAAACGTTATGACCCAAAATGACTTAAATTGTTTTAAAACTTGTTTATTAAATCCTATTGATAAAACCGAAATAAATATTAATCCTAATTTAAATACTGAACAAAAAGACAAAGTTTACAATTTAATTGACAAATATAGAGACTGTTTTGCGCTGAATTTAGCGGAAATAGGTCGTACAAACATTAGTGAGTTAGAAATAAAATTAACTGATGAAACCCCAGTAGTTTATCGTCCTTACCGCTTGAGTATCTCTGAAAAAGAAATAGTACGCGACATGGTGAAGGAATTGCAAGAAAATGACATAATAGAGGAGTCCGATTCGGCTTACGCAAGCCCTGTACTGCTAGTATCCAAAAAGACAGGTGGTTATCGACTTTGTGTGGACTACAGGGCACTTAACCGTAAAACGGTTAAAGATCTGTATCCACTGCCCAGAATCGATGACCAGCTTGATCTATTGAGTGGGAATAATTTCTTTGTGAGTCTAGACATGGCTAGTGGGTACTACCAAATCCCCATTAAAGATACTTGTAAACATCTTACGGCGTTCATTACTCCCGACGGACTTTACCAGTTTAAAAGAGCCCCGTTTGGTCTAGCTAATTGTCCGGCGGTTTTTCAAAGGACCGTTAACAAGATGCTTGGTAGGGCGCAAGAGAAATGCGCTATTGCATATATGGATGATTTATTAATTTCGGGAATTTGTTTCGATGACTGCCTTAAAAAACTCGAACAGACATTTGAATTATTAAAAGATGCTGGACTTACATTAAATATCAAAAAGTGTCGTTTCTTCGATACACAGATTAATTATTTAGGCTTTGAAATATCAGCTGAAGGGGTCAGACCAGGTAACACTAAGATCGAGGCAGTAAAGTCCTTTCCCGAACCGAAGAATGTGCACGAAATTCGTCAGTTTGTTGGGTTGGCAAGCTATTTTCGAAAATTTATTCAAAATTTTGCCGTTATCGCTAGGCCACTGACAGATTTGACGCGACAGAACGTACCGTGGGATTGGGGGCTACGACAGAAAGAGTCTTTCCAACATTTAAAAGATAAATTGATACAACGTCCCATATTAACATTATACAACCCTAAACATACAATTGAATTGCATTGTGACGCCTCCAAAATTGGTTTAGGTGGTATTCTATTTCAAAAAGAACCTAATTCGTCAAAGCTAAATCCAATAGCATACTTTAGTCGGAAAACCACCATAGATGAAGAAAAGTTACATGCATATGAGTTGGAAACTCTGGCTGTCGTCGCCTCCTTAAGCAGGTTCAGAGTATATCTATTGGGTAAACATTTTACTATTGTGAGCGACTGCAATGCCCTTCGATCGACTTTTGCAAAAAGGGACATAATTCCGAGGGTAGCTAGCACTGCAAGAGTATGATTGTGTTATTGAGTACAGACCGGGTCGCTCAATGCAACATGTGGATGCCCTTAGTAGGAATCCTCTTCCCTGCGCCGATGACAATGACAAACTAGATCATTTATCACGCGTTTTGACTATTACCCAAGAGGATTGGTTGCTTACTTTGCAATTGACCGACCCCAAAATACAGCACATTCGATTGGCATTGGATGACCCACAATATAAAGATATTGTAGACATCAAACAGAATTTTGTTTTGAAAAATAACAGACTTTATCGGAAAGTTGGAGATACTCTAAAGTGGGTGGTACCTAAAAATGCTAGATGGCAGATTTGTCAACGTAATCATGACGAAATAGGTCACTTTTCGACAGACAAGACTTTAGAAAAAATTAAACGAGATTTTTGGTTCCCCAAAATGAAAAAGTTCGTTACCAAATATGTTAAATCTTGTTTACACTGTGCATTTGGGAAGGAACCTGCTGGCCCTAAAGAGGGATTCTTACATAGCATTCCTAAAACTAATATTCCATTTCACACTGTCCATGCCGACCATTTGGGTCCATTTGTAAAGAGTAATCGAGGCAATCAGTATCTTCTTTTAGTGGTTGATGGATTTACAAAATTTTGTATTATTAAAGCATTACGGAACACAAAGTCTCAACCGACTATAAGAGCACTAAATGACATATTCTTTACTTTTGGACATCCAATGAGACTAATTACTGATAGGGGTTCCTGCTTTACTTCTAGGGAGTTTAAGCATTTTTGCACAGACGCTGAAATTCAGCACACTTTGAATGCAGTATCCGCTCCGCGAGCCAACGGGCAAGTAGAGCGCTATAACCGGACGGTATTAGACGGTCTTAGAGCGTACACTGATCGATTGGGGGAAAATAAATGGGATCAGGATTTAGGAAAAATTCAGTGGGGGCTTAATAATACTTTCAACAAAGGAATAGGTAAAATTCCATCCGAGGCTTTGTTTTGCATGCGCCCCCTTAGTCGTGGAGAAGGGATGCTAGGTGAAACTGTTATAGAAACCAGGCAAAATGACAAAGAACCTCAAATTATTAGGTCAGAAATGAGCGAACACATTGCAAACGATCAGTTAAAACAACAGACTAGATTCAATCAAAATAGAAAAAAGGCGAATGTGTATTCTGGGGGAGACTTGGTAAAAATATTAAAAACTTTGCCTTCCAATGACGGTAAGAGTCGTAAATTATTACCTAAATATACTGGTCCATTTCGAATTACTAAAGTGCTGCCAAATGATAGGTATGAGGTATCTAGCATCCCAGGGTCAAACATTTCGAGAGGTAAATACACGAACGTTTGGTCGGTGGATCGGATTCAGCCGTGGATCACAATAGCAAATAAAGACGGTGACTCGTGTAGTTCTGGGGATGAGGCGGAGGTCGGCTTAACGAGTGATGAAACTGATAAGTAGTTAAATAATATTTATGAAGTTATTGTGATGCATAGAAAATATTGTATTATTTTATGATGATAGTATACGCAACTTGATAAAGTTGCACAGTACATATTTAATTGTTACGTTATAATGTGTATAAATAATGAGTAAAAAAAAAAAAAAAAAAGGATAACTTACATTAGAGAATGTAATACATATTGTGCAATAAAAAAAAAACTTATAATTTAACATAAAGATTTTCTTAGATAAAATGGTGTTCATATTATTATACTTAAATTAATGTATTACAGTACAAAGAAACCTTATCAACTATAGTTTATTGATTTGAATTAATATTTAGTGTTTATTTACTTATTTTATAATGGCGGATTGTGTGTATATAATTATGAATTAAAATATACATTTATCGTTATGTATATGGATGAGATTTCGAATTATGTTTATAAACATGTAGCAGATTTGATTATTACTTTATGTAAGGGCTGGAAGGCGTGACTGGCTCTCATGGTTGAGTGAAGGTTCACGATGCAGTCTATGTATCTTGGTAGAATGAAGGCTGGAAGGCGTGACTGGCTCTTAAAGAGAGTGAAGGTTCACGATGCAGTCTGTGTATATTGGTAGTGTGAGGGCTGGAAGGCGTGACTGACTCTTATGGTAGAGTGAAGGATCACGATGCAGTCTGAATATGAGTTATCTGGAAGGTTTGGCACGATCGTAGGGTCCTGTGTTCAATTAGACCCTGGACCTTGCGGTGAGGGGTCAACTGCAGATATGAGTTTCGACTGGAAGGCGAAGGTGGCTCAGAGACTGAACTGGGTGAAGTCTTCGATGCAGTCTTGAATTGTTGATGTTGACCTTAGACATGGTTCCTACATTTAATCAAAAGAATTTTAATGTATTTGTTGTTCATTGTAATTGTTGATACGTTTGTTTAAGTAATGTGTAGTTTGAGGACGTTTGTGAAGTTTGAGGACAAACTCTTTGTGATCAGGATGGCCGAATGTTAGATTTATAGCATATTATTTGATATTAATCTTATATTTAACGCATAGATAACCATAGCATTATATAAAGAGAATAATCGAGTATTTAATTCAATTGTGATACTTATAATCTATGATAATTTATTTCTAGTAACGTTATTTCGTTATTTAAATTAAACCGTAAAACCGAGTTATCATTTTATAGTTGGCAACATTTAATTTTTCTTAACCGTCGTCATTATAAAATGTAACGCACTTTTCTGCGAACCACTGATTGTGAAACATCGAAAATAAAAGACTTATCGTATTTTGAGGTTTAATTTCTGAAAAAGCCAGGCAAATACTCGCCTTGCTTTTACATATATGTAAATCATCCTTCTGCAGTCTTCTAGGCCCCCGGGGTGGTCCAACAACGGCAATGAGCATGATTGTCCGCTTTTTACATCCAGCCACTGTCTGTCATCTTCTTAAAGTCTTATGTTTTCAACACCTTTACCAGTGCAACTTTAAAATGCTATTTTTTTGGACTATGTTTATTGCTTTGGTCTTCTGGCGCTTAATTTACGCTGTTGCGTCTTCAACTTCAGTTGGTGTAAGTGCGATCAAATCTTTTTAATATAAATAAAAAGCATCCTGGATATCAAAACAGAGAGAGAGACTCAGATCTTTACTTACTCAATGCAAAAAAAACCAAGCTCATCAAATTCACTATGCCCAATGTGAGGCAGGTCAGTACGCATATTAATATGTCAGACGATCACATAGACGCAGTCGATTCAACAACCTTTTTGGGAATCACTATAGACTCCCGACTGCAATGGGGTCCCCATATAATTGCCTTGTCAGGAAGGCTCAGTTCAGCGGCTTATGCTGTGAGGAAAATAAGGCTTTTAACTGATGTCGAAACGGCAAGACTAGTATATTTTAGTTATTTTCATAGTTTATTGTCGTATGGTCTATTGCTATGGGGCTCAGCTGCTGACATCGAATCAATCTTCGTGTTGCAGAAAAGAGCTGTACGTGCAATATATTGTCTTGGGCCTCGCGACTCTCTGAGGGAGGTCTTTAAAGATATTAAAATATTAACAGTAGCGTCACAATACATTTTTGATAATATTATGTATGTTAGAAAAAACATTAGTTCGTTTAGCCTTAAATGTGATTCACATCATTATAATACTAGAAATAAAAATAAACTTGCCGTTCCGAGCTTCAGATTAAAGAAAGTAGGTAATTCATTTTTGGGGAAATGTATAAAAATATTTAATAAAGTACCACAAACTTTTGTTGATTTGCCTGTTTATAAGTTCAAAAACCACGTTAAAAAATCCTTATGGAAAAAGGATACTACAAAGTTGAAGATTACTTGAACGACAAGAGTGCATGGACTTAATAACCTGCCTAGCTCGCACTTACACTATCTTGTAATTGTATTTCCTGTAATAAAATCAGGCTGACAAAGGTGACTGAGTTTGTTGCGCCTCTTCTTTTCATCACCAGCCGATATGTAGTCCCGAAGCGGTGGTAGGAAAAAAAAAATGGGACATGTAAAAGTGCCATTGATGGCCAATTTGCAAAAATAAATGACTTTGACTTTGAGAGAGAGATAAAGAATGAGATTTAAATTACTTTATATTCTGGTTTCCTAAATAAATGTATTTACCATCCCATGACAGTAGCATTGCCGTCCTAGCTTTCAAGAATGCATAATATTCACCAGCTATGTGGTTAATTTATTCCTGAAGTTATAATGAGATTCCTATAATTTCCAACATCAATAATGATATTTATGTACAGTAGAAACGAATACAGCTTACTGACATATGTAGTATTAAGTTACACTTAAATAAAACGTATATTTCTTAAAAAGCAAAAATGATATCTCATTAAAACAAAAGGCATACCTTACTATTATTTAAAATAATATTACCTATTTAAAATAATTATTTCAAATATTTTAATTATTACTTTTTGATTGAATATTTTGCATATAATCTGTATAAACATGTCAGATTTGTAAGAATAAAACTAAACTACTTGTAATATTTTGATCAGATATAAGCGGTCTTTGCTTACCTAACAAAATTTTATTCAATAATAGCGATACCATGGCTTAACATGATGTAGGTACTAACTATTATTTATTCTATGGCTAGGTACATAAAAAAAACAGTACAAACCGTTTTAAAAAAATTATCCCTGAAATTTGCAAAAAAAACACCTCATTGGCTAATCTTTAGTCGTTACATAACCAATTAGGAAAACGTGAGTTTGTAATAAATATGAACCTACTTAGTGGCTAAAAGCTCCAATTAAACTTATGAGTTCACGTACTTTTCTCATCCTTTGAAGTGATACAGATTAAAGTCGTTGAACTCTGTATTCCGCAAAATTGTATTTAGGAGCAGAGTACGTACTTCCAAGGATGATTCGTAATTTAATTTACTAGGATTCGACCGCTAATTCGCTAGTCCGTTTCTCCCGGTTTGCTTGGTTTATTTATATACATAATGATTGTTAAATGAATAAATAATATATAATAATATGTTATACTTTTGTTATTTACATAACCATGATTTCAAAGAAGTAACATGGTTAATATTACCTTTTATTACCTTCAACCTTCTTTTTTTTTGTTTTGAGCCTTATACACATTGCACACTTCCTTGTGTGATAGGATCCGAGACAATGATATAGCTTGTTGAATTGCTAAGCTGAAGTGTCGCTTTACAACCGTTAGGAACGAAAGGTTCTCGAATGGCGACCACGAACTGGAAAACGCAACGTGGGCAGGATTTAGTCGTCAGTTTCCTGAACTGGATGGACTGATGATCTAGTCATGTTTGCGGGATGCTGCTGGGTGCAAACGTCGTAGAGCTATAGAGGAATGTCTAGCAGTGGTCTTCTGTAAGCATGATGATTATATTGATTATGAACGCTAATCTGTTAAGCTAACAGAAGTGTTGGGTTTACGTCTAACACTATAGAATAGTGAAATAATAAAACAAGATTATATTAATAATAAATGATAAAAGTTAGGTTCCATTTTGTTGAATTATCATATATAAGTATATATAGTTGAAATTCCACCACAATAGTAAATACTGTACTAAAAAAAATTGATAATGTGTATGTGGAAAAATCGATTTAACCAGTCTTCGATATGGTTAGAGAAAGTTTCTAAAATATTTATGCTACTAACTAACCTACATACTATTTGAATTCCTAAAATTTAATTGTTTGTTCTGAACCATGAAATAACGAGTTTATTGTTATAGTTACTTCGTTACTGTTCGTTGTTGGTGCTATGTAATATTTTGTTCGTTTGCTTTTAGCTTTGAACTAGGCTGCTGTATTTTTATTACAGTCTAAATTATTTACTGGTTTTCCATGATCGACCAACACATGCGACCTCTATTATTTTAGTTTCATATTACCAGAAAAGCGTAATAAAGAACTGCATTTATAAATTGCATCAAAGGGCTTGTGTGGGCTAGTAGAATACAGGATAAATAGTGATTAACGTACGATTACGACGGTTACTCTAAATTGCATTGATTTTTTCGTCAGCATACGTCAATATCGTACATAGGTTACTTCTAGCTACTTACCTTAATCTCATAGAGCAGTATGTGAATTTAAGACTAATATTATACTAAGGCATTGCGAGCAGCTTAGTTTTCACGTTTTAGTAAGTACTAAGTTTAAATTCCCTTGCAGGTGTATCAGCTGGCGGCGGAGGCTGGGAGCCGCTGGGGCAGCCATACTTCGACAACAGCACGAAGCGCGAAGCCACCGCCGCCGTCGGCCAGCCCGCGTATTTACACTGCCGAGTGCGGAACCTTGCTGACCGAGCTGTAAGTAAATTAAACGTTATTTCCCACAATCAGACTTTGGGTATGCGCGAAAATTGTCCTCTAACTCAATGTATCCCGAAATGGATTCCTAGTTATGGCCAAGTTAGAAAATGCATTTGTCGTGGCCCGATCTTAAATTTGAACACTTCATGATGTGGCCAGCCATTTCATAAAATGGTTGTATTTCACGATGCGGAAAAGTATCCGCTGCAGCCACATAATGATGTTTTCAGGCCACATTAATGAATACTCAGCGTTTGACGATATATAAAATGGCCTAACATTGTAGGCCATATCGTAAAATTTTAACATTAGTCACCGCTAGTGCTTTGTTTTTATGATTAATCTGCATTGGTCAATTATTCTGTTCCAAAAGTGTATAAAAAGGTTGAAGATGAAAATGCAATTCACTGCACTACTTTACGACGCCAAGAAAGGCAACTTTTAAAAGTTACTCGAAAAACGTAACGAGTTTGAAACGTAATTTTCGCAGATTAGTTAGGTTATTTATCTGTTAAACTTGTCAAATCTTTTTTATTTGCTTCTTTTCAAAATTATAAATATTTAAAATATTTTATTTATCTAGTGACCAAAATTACTAACAATACATATTAGGGAACTTGTATTTTTTTTACCTATTTTGAGGATATGGCCAATTCTTCATTGACATAACATTAAACGTTGACGTTATAACGATATAGTCAGTTTTAGTTGAAATAAAGTGTTTAATTTTAAGATCGGGCCACGACACATACACTAGATATTGGAGACCTATGTTCAGCAGTGGAAGTCTTATCGCTGAAATGATGATACACATAGATGATCCATTCAAACCTACGACCTCTGAATGTAATGTCAGTAGTAAACCACTACATTAAAGCATCACTAGACAAGTTTATCCGTATAAATTGGCGTACTGCAGAGCCAGTAGTTTGCGCCCGTCTCAATGACATAATAAGGCACTTGGCATAGTTGTGGTCTTGCTGTGTAACCGCTTTTTCGTGGTTTATTCGTCGCGTCGCAGTCGTAAGAGCCGCAGACGCAAAACACACCGTGCAAATACAAAATTTATAATTATTTTGGCTATCAGAAGTAACGCTTCATAAAATGCACGCTCGAGCAAGGAACATAGACATCGCTCACGGACATGAAATCTCGGAACACATTGACAGTAGTTCGACTCCAATCGTTCCGATATTTCGGAAACCCGTATTTTATGTCATACCATCACCGCCTACATATCTATATTTCTTTTACAAGTTACTAGTTAAAAATTTAAAAATATGTTACCTTTACACAATTTTGAAATTGGCAATTTTGGATGAGAAGACATTTTCTTATCAAGACTTTAATTGTAACATAGCATACACCATATTCTGAAATGATTATCAAAAACAACTTCGTATAATATTGAGCGGGCCCGGCCAGCATTCAAGGGGTTTCGTATTTATAAAAGTAATTGTTTTGTTATCAAGTACTACAGCATTTTGAATAATTATGGTTTCCGTTAATGTACTAATGTAATGTACAAGTAGCTTTATAATAAATAAAGTTCTGATATATACAAACTGTACAGCAAAGGAGATATTGGAAACAAACACTACAAATTGAAAGACACCTCGAATGACGACCTCCATAGCCGTCACTGTGGGGTTGATACTTAGTTGGGTTCGTTACTGGGTTCGATACTCAGTTGGGTCAATGGCGAAAACAACATTAATCTCGGGTCTCGGTTTTATGGTATTACTATGACACAAGTGCTTTATAATATTTTGTTTTTAGCAATTCCATGCAAGGTTTAATTGAAGATAAATAACACTTGAAAAAAATCATCGACCTCAGGTGGGACTCGAACCCTGCGATGGGACGTGGGTTCAAGTCCCACCTGAGGTCGATGATTTTTTTTTACAAGTGCTTTAGCTACATAATATGTGATGTTGTCCAATATTATGTATAATTAAATGTGTAAATCCGTTAAAATGTTTAGGCTACATATATTATACATAGGCTCTAAAACATTAAGGATAAAAGAAATCTACGCCTATACCAGCGTTTGTTCAGTTATTAAAACCAGTCATAAATGCCAAAACAACACTAGTAGCAACTGATCGATTTGGTCTGAAAAGTATTTTTTTGTGTTTGGTTTTAAAGTTTTAGTGGCAGTGGCTTGGTCACATTTTCCGTAGAAGTAACAACCAATGGGGTAGACGTGTCCTTAAATGGAGACCGCTTCGCAAATGCAGCGTAGGTCACCCTCCGACAATATGGAGGAATGATGATAAAGCTGCTGGCAGTTGATAGAAAAGAATAGCCAAGTTCGGGCTCAGTGGCATGCATTAGGTAAGGCCTATAAATAAATAAATATTGGACAACATCACATACATTGCTCTGATCCTAAGGTAAGTTGCTAAAGCATAGAAATCAGAAACAACGACGGTACCACAACACCCATACCCGAGCCAATATAGAAAAGTTCGTTTTCTACATTGACCCGACCGGGGATCGAACCCGGAACCTCAGAGATGGCGAAGCCATATAGTCCGGCGTGCTCGCCTCTCGGCTACGGAGGTCGTCAGATCTATCTGCTGCCTGCCTACCTGCAGTGTACAAATCACGATGATTTTGGCTCCAGTTTCTTTGACAAAGATAAATAGTTTTATAAGCATTACAATGTCCCGAATTTATAAACTTTTTTTGTTACACTTTATGTAACGGTTTTTGTACGTAAGGACCTTCTTTCTATTTTAAGCGTTCTTAATAAGCAACTACATTTTTAAACCCTTAACTATCTCCATTATTGACGGTACATTATTGAGATACATGAACTATAATTATTTATTCTCGGTATACTTGGACTACAGATATTTATTCTCAATATAAAGATACTTGAACTACAGACATTTATTCTCGGTATAAAGATGCTTGGGCTGTCAGCTCACGTTCCCGGATTATTTCGTACATACAACCAGAAGAATTCCGCAGCGTTTTCTCGGAAACTCCTGAGGGATCACTTCCGTTAGAAATGAAAGCCATTATGTCATACATTGATGATTCGCTACCTCCTGTGGGATAACTATACGGATCGACGTATCGCATCCGTCACTCACAACCACTTTCTGAGGCTTCCGATCGTAATGGTTACGTAGCAAGAAAGCAACAAATATTTCCGTGTGCCTAGAAACAACAAAACGAATCAAAGAAGCACATTTCCGTATAACATCACTTTAAAAATAGCCCCATAGCAATAATAAATATTATTGTGTAAATAATATTGGATTTAATACATTCGTGAAAAGTCAATGGCTGCCGGCAGACACTACTAAATTAATAATTCTGCATTTGATACTTTTAATATTTTATGACTTGCTAACATCTATTATTGTACACAGTTTTAAAGCAAATTAAGATTATTTCAATTTCTACAAAATATATGTAGTTACATAATAATCCAGTTGGATATCTGTATAACTGGATAACTTTACGCCGAGAGATTGGTTGGGTTGGAACGCGTCGTTAATATGATCGTCATGACTTTGGGAGGCCCGCTGGGGTCACGACAACACCTATGATACCTACCTAGTGCGGCTCAAGGAGTACGGGCTGGATTTCTTCCACTGGCACCCAGTGTCAGCAGTGGCGAGCACCGGTGACGCTGCAAATGTTTGGAGTGAGCCGGTGCTACGTGTGGCGGCTTCTGTGCACCTTCTTTCACGTCACTCCAGCCCAGAGAACGTGTTGTCGGAAGACTACGCGCCGTGGTTTGAGTTCGGGAGGATGGAGCGCGGTAGCGTTATTCGCTTGCCTGGCCACCACCAAAGTGTATGTAATCACGCCGCCTGATCTGACGCCGATGAATTTTCATGTGTAGGGTAGGGCTAAAGACTTTTGTGTATCGTAACGATGGTCATAGAATTCTTACAGTGAAACTGTTACGTGCGTGCGTTATTGTAAGTGCATTTGACGTGATATCTAGTGAACAGCAAGTTGTTAACATTTATTTGTTGTGCAAAGCCTGAAAAAGTATGAATTCGTCGCAATAAACGAATTGTTTTAATAAAGCAAAGGTACATTAATTGTCAATGAGTTATATTTATTTTCAATAACCTCTCATTCAATATTATGGTACATTTCTATTGAAGCGAAGCGAAGTAGTGAGTACTTACCCGTGCACGTTATTTTTATTTCGCTTACTGCATTACTAACATGTCTGTCTAACACCAGTAGTCAGTACAACGTTTAATATGCCTGCGATGCTATTTTATTACGAACACTAAATGCCTACTTATGTTAGGGGCAATTTAATATTTGAAAATGTCTTTCGCCTTTGCATTTTATAGGTATGCTTGGGTTCAATTGCCTGACATTGTTTATTTACTTGAAACTATGTAAAATGAGAACTTAAATCTAAAGCTATTTTCTTCTATTTGAACTGTAAACTATATTTGGCTTAAGTATTTATTGAAACCTGACTTTAAAAAGTACTTAGCATCCTGTAACTTATGTAGTAGACGCCATTATTTCTACAAATCGTGTAAATTCAGTGGAATCTTGTGAATAATGTTCTTTCCACAATACCACACAATAGAATTAAGATATAGAGCATGATAGGCATATTTTAAGATACGAAAAAAGCCGTAAAGGTTGGCCTTTTAGCGAGCACTATTCAACGAACGACCTTTTATGCGGTTTCCGATGTGAGCCACGACTGAATAGTGCCCAAATTGCGCTGAAGGGTTGACTCATTCCGTAGATTGCGCCGATTCAGTTCACTTGCCGTAAGTTCACTTACGTTTTACTGAGCAATTTCGGAAGTCGATGCAGGAATTCTTTGCGTCAATATCTGAAAATACCTGTATTTACCTCTATTTTAACGCTGACACTATTAAAATTCCCGAGAATAGCTTCAACTTGTAAACGTCAATGCGCCATAGTTATGAAGCCTTTACAAGTTCTTCAGTTGGCTAGACTAAGCTGTATAGCCTCTTTGAGTATTCGCAGCTCAAACACAAAATAGAAAACCGCCGCTATACGTAATTTGTGGCTCAAATCATAGCGAATCGACAAAATAGTCCGCCACTTCAGTACCGCTTTATCCTCAAGTCTTACAATATCTTAAAAATACGTGTCTGTATCTTTTTAGCCGACTGCCAAACGAAGGTTATTGTTTTTTTGAGCGTATGTATGTATGTATGTCTATTTCTTTGGTACGCCCTACAGCCTAAACCGTTTAACGGATTTTAAAGTATAATAATATCAATAGATTCGTCTTAATTATAGAAGTGACAAGGGGTATGTTATTTCCCGAAATTTCCACGGGAACAGAACTTACGCGGGAAAAACGGATCTGCAGTACTGATGTACGATTTTGAAACTTTCTAATATTAATTAATGATCACATATTTTCAGTGCTAATAGTATTCAATACTTTATTTTACAAAATTCCTACGGGAACAGGCAAAAAATACACTGAAAAAATAGGAAAGAAAAACCTTTAAATGGATTTCAACATATTATGATATTTCATTAGATTCGTCTCTATTGTGGGAGTGACATAGGCTATATTATTACCCGGAATTCCTATTGGTACATGAATTAAACGGGCAAAATCGATTTCAGATACTGCTTACTCGAGGTCAAACCTTTTTTTTCAATGAAGAGATACAAATACGCCTTTATAGTTCATTAGGAAGTAGGAGTAGATGACTAAAATCTAAAAAGTCAAAAATAAAATTAATTTATTTTAAAAAAAACACGACTGCGTAAAAAGTGAACCTTTAAGCTCGCGTCGCGCACACATGTGTGCGCGGGCCATTGTTATATCAATTGTTGTCTTATTTTCCGAGCATACAGATTAACTGATGAAAACAAGATTTAAAGAATCAATTTGCAGTCAGAGGCATCAAATTACAGCAATGCTTAGCAAATAAACAATAGATCGGAGAGAGTAAGCTTAAATTCTGCTAAAAGTACAGTATACGCTAGCCTGAAACGAAATGAACCAACCATTCTTTTTTTCAATTCAATATCGCAAGTGAAAACGGTGAATTACATTGAGTTAGATAAGTATTAAATAAATTCTTTAATGAGTATTTCTACTCCGAATCTTGAGAATTTATATAATACCTAGGTACAAAATATCCCGTAATTTTGTGCAAAATCTTTTACAAAAATATTCACTTTAAGGCAAACCGCCAAATTTAAATTACTTACAGAATTAGCAAATCATAACAGGATTTGTTTGTAAACTTGTAAATAGTTTTTTTTTAGATTTTAATTTCTTCCTTTATATTCAAAGTTCTTTATTTGTGTACCAGTTGGGATTTGATAAGTAATAAAGTCAACAAAAAATTACGTTGTATTTAAATCATAGTAATAAAATAGTTGACGTCACCAGATAAGTGGAGTGTATAATTATTATTCGATTAACTCATTTGTTGACGATTCCTGCGGGGTAACCATGAACTCTTAAAACAATCTCTAAGCTGTCAAATCTGTCAATTTTGGTACGTCATTACATAAATAATTTGACGGATTTGATAATGTTTGACAGATTTGAGATTGTTTTAAGAGTTCGTGGTTACCGCCCTGTTTCGGGTTATCCCACAAACCATGAACATAATATTCAATTATTTACAATGTAATTAGGCGGTCAGTCCTCTTCATTAAATATGAATTTAAATGTAACAATGTTGTTTTTAGTTTAGCCTTTTTCATTCGAATTTATAAGATATAATATAAAACTTTATGTGTTATATACTGGATTTAATTTTGTGTATTGAGTGTAAAACTATACAAGTCAGTATTAGCAACTCTCTTAACTATTAAACAGCACTATTTCAACGTTCTTTTGTTTTATCTGTTTAATGTTTGACGTATAAACAACACTGCTTAGGTACTGGCTCACGTTAAATCTAATAGAAAACAACTTTTAAAATGGCTTCACAATTGACATTTTATAAGAATTTGAATACGTAACAAAAGTAGAAATAAGTCTTAAAGAACCTAACGATTTTTTATTTCGGTCAAAAAATAAGACGGCTATAACAATAAGCCAAGTATGATTAAGAATATCTGATTCTTGCTCGGGTAATTTACATAACGCAATCTACAGTAAGTAGTGTCAATACCATTCCGTTCCGAGCCGCAATGAGTTCAATCCCGCTTGATCTAGGTTTGACCCATAAAAACTTCGGCTGTGAGAAAGAATGGTTCGGGGGATATCTAGTAATATCCAGTTAGTTCTGTCTCCGCCACGCTTAAACCGTGCTGCGAAGAAAGTTTTAAAATCCTTAGCGAATCGTGCCGAATACAAATTTCGAATGAAACTCACCCAATGCAGTCGTATTAAATGCAAAACTGAAATGCTCTGCAATCACTTTGTAGTACAATTTACTAATAAATTATTTAAGGTTTTTATCCTTTACTTGAATATTGGCTTTTAGCAATAGCAAAATATAAAATAACCTTTAAATTGTATTTTGCTTGAGTTATGTAAGTTGTAGAGATTCACCTTTAACTTAAGAGTATTACGTTTCTTTTTGATTTCCATTGTCTAAATTTCAACCAAATTTTTTTTTGCCTATTGAATAAAATCTTTCGTTTATTTAAGCTGTCTGTAGATTGGCCTTAATTTCAGTAAAAAAAAACGCTTTCACTTGAATTTAAATTCCCTGTCTCTGTCATTATTTGTCGCCATTTTTTGTGGTAGGTGATCCGTAAATTTTGGTTCTCAAGCAAGAGTAAAAAATATAATAACATTTAATTTTTATTTACAAGAAATCTTCCACGATTTTGCCGTTATTGAATAAATAACGTACAGTAACGTAAGTAGGTTATGTAAAAAAAATCCTTGAGCATTTTCTAAAATACGCCCGTATTACCATTCATTTTTTAGTTACTTAATATGATTTTGTCTTACTATGTTGTCATATGGACCGAAACTTGTATAAAGTATTTATCGAGGATGCAAGTATTCAATATCAATACGATACCTAGTCCGAGCATTTAGAGATGCGATTGAAATAACAGCTGCCATTTCCATATTATCGTTGCACAACACAATCGGGCCTGGTCCTAACTGATTGATGAATAAGCTAATATTGATTCACGGCATGTGTCTGGTCGGGTCTGACAATGAAGATACATTAGCAGCGGGCGAACGGCTTAACTTCTCTGACAAGCTTGATTGTTCGTGTTCGACTACGGAACTTAACCCAAACTTGCAACTTTGCACACATTGTGTTGTGTTTTCTTAAAACCTGACACAAATATACTTACTGGTAAAGTCATATATAGTGTTAAATGTATTTTGTAAAAATAGTAGGTAGGCTAGTTTAACTTATTGGATGCCGAGTGGTCGCATGAGATCGCGCAACAATAACAAAAATATTGTCTTATTTTAAAAGGCACTAATAAAAAAACTTATAAAATTCATATATTTAATCCATCACAGTGGCAACTTAAATTTTAAGCTTACATAACTTAGATACTAGTTTAATTTAGTATTGAAGTATGCATGCATGTAGCCAGTGAGGGAGCGGAACCTGTACTAGGATACCCTGTGTTACAGAGTTCCGGCCCCTCAATATCGGGTTTGAGCTGTTACAGTGACTTACAAAATCATTTAAGGAGCTTTCTTTCTAGGTACAATAATGGTTGTTAACACTGTTAATTGTATATGTTTTATTTCATTATTATATAAAAGTATGCTTTAGAGCTGCAGATATCACAAATTCAAAGGTTTAAGCTCCTAGAAATTACGGATATGTCGGCATATAATGTAAGTGATGTTACATGTTAGGCTTCTGGGTTGTGTGCATGATGCGTGTCAGGTTGAGGTTTGCTCAATGTGCTGGCTCAATTTGCAGTTGGTACCACTATATTGACGTTTTCCTGATTACTGTTTAAATTATTCATCTATGATGGCATCTATGGCAAAATAATTTCTAAATAAGTAAAAATAAGCCAAACACACAAACAATCCTTATTATAATTAATTCATGTGTTGCGAGTTACCAAACAATGAATTTTGCTGCAGGTATCTCTCAGCACAACCTGAAAAACTCAATTTAGAAAAAAACCGTTAATTGTCAAGCCAAACTGGGAAGCGAGTAAGATACGAGTCACTCACTGCGCCTAGCAACACAAATCGGATCTACAAACCAACTTCATTTTAACAATTTCGATCGTACACTTAAGTGCATAAAACGCACCATTTTACCCGAGACGTACGGGTTTTAGTTATACAATATGCTTTTCACTTCGATTGTGAGGAAATTAAGCAGCAATATTGCAATGAAAAGAGATTTTATGCATAAAATCGCTTTTCATTGCAATATGGCTGTAGCCTATACACAACATAGAGATGAACTTTACGAGCATGAAAAGTGAAAAGGGAATTATTTCGCAGGTATCCTGGATCAGAAAACGAGATCTGCACATCCTGACAGTGGGTGTGCACACCTACAGCAGCGACGCGCGGTTCGCAGCGCTACACGCGGACGGCTCGGACGAGTGGACACTGCGGGTGGCGCCCGCGCAGCCTCGCGACTCCGGCGCGTACGAGTGCCAGGTGTCTACTGAGCCTAAGATCAGCCTGTCGTTTCGTTTGACAGTTGTTGGTAAGTGCGACAATATTTTTTTCTTATGGCCAGGATGTTTGCTTTTAGTGATGCGCAGATAGGTTGGACTAGTGGACATTACATGTGGCGCCTGTTCAGCCGCGCGATTTCGTTGCGTAAATTAATGCCAAAGCTTAACTAATTCTGAGATCCGTGTTTTGTTTCTCTGAAAGGTGGTATAAATTCGAAGGTTTAGGAGCAGGACATATAATACATACGAGGTGTCGCTGTGACACTGGTGTGGCGCGGCGGGCCACGCGTAGGCGTTATGTACGAAAGAACTGCATGTCCATGACCCCGACTTATAAAACGTATTGCGCCGTTGAGTATGTCTCGTCTAAGTATTATTTGTATCTTTAAGGGATTCATAGCGTCTTTTCTATGCGTGGAAGAAACACAAAGAACAAGATTCAAGCTCAATCGTGTTCCACTTCGACGACTGTTTAGCCTGTAGACCACGGTTAATTCGAAATTATGTGTTGTCCAAAATTTGCGCAATCACTAGCTGATACATTAAAAGTTATATTATGTGAGTATCTTAAAAAAAAGAAACACCTGTCTACAGAAAAATTTTATCACCTTTATCCGTTACATCTTCTAAAATGATTTTAGGTAGCATTCCGCGTACGACGACTACGCTCTAACTATACAATACAATCCAATTTTATAGCCACGATAACCAAGATAGAAAATTTAACTTAAAGATAAATGTTTATGCTCAGTAGTAAAAGCTATTATTTATCAGCAAATAATTACGGAATCTGTAACTTTATCGTATATGTCTAATAGATATAACTTTAGAACTATAACTTTTAGAACTGTATGTCAAACTTAATTAATAGTCTTACACTCAGTGTTCATGATCAGTAATCTAAAACAATACATCAGCTATCAAGCATACACGAAGCACATCTAAGACCGAGTTTCAACGTATTCACATAAATTGTTTGAAGTTAAACCCTAGAGAGCTCTTTCTAAAACTATAGCCATTTGGAAAACTGGCTCTCTCGCGAGTGAGGGTAAATTATATGGAAATGATAAATACGCGCCGAGACCGAAAGCCATTTACAAACACTTTGCTATTGACACGATATACCGTGGGTTAATCATTTGGCATGTTCTACAGAAATTTTGTGCAGTTTTACCACGAACAATTCTTTAACGGCTTTTTTTTTTACATGACAGCATCATTTTTTTAACTACTAAATTAATAATAAAATATTTTTATCTTGTTGACTTAAAGCCGCGGATAGCTGTTGAACTTGGCTCTAAAGAGTTTTATCGAAAAAAAATAAAACACACTTCAAAGATATCATGATAAAACGTTACATTTCTAAGAGTTACGCGTTATTAAACGATTTAAATATTGATACAACTTTAAGTTTTCACTGGAGTGACAAATGTGTTATTGAGACCGCCGGACTGTATATCGCGTCGCCTCTGAGGTTCCGGGTTCGATCCCCGGTCGGGTCAATGTCGAACTTTTCTATATTTTTTCGGGTCTGGGTGTTGTGGTACCGTCATTGTTTCCAATTTCTTAACACTTGTGTTAAGAATAAAGCACTTGTACTTTAGCTACTTACCTTAGGATCCAAGCAATGTATGTGATGTTTTCCAATGTTATATTAATATTACAACTGTTTAGAAAACTCTCCCTCAGTTCCTTTATAAAAAACTATCAAGTAAAACTTTATTAACCCTGAATATTAAACCACAGCTAGAGTACAATTGGTACATACTGCACAATGTTGTTGTCGAAATTTAATTCCTTGTTTTTTACAAGTCGGGGAATGTTTTACTACGAATATGTGAGAAATACAATTTAATACTTTATTCCTGCTGTTTTCTTTAGTATAAAGGTCGCAGAGTGTTTTTGATGGTTATAACCGTGAATTTTCGTTGTTATTCTTTTTGTGACTTTATGTTACCTGTTACCATACTTATTATCCGTCACATGATTTACATTATGTGAGGGTCCCGATGTGATGGACACAGATAAGATAAAGTATATCCTGTGGGCCAAGGCCAGTGACGATACTTAATATTAGGTTTTCAATAACTGTGGTGTGATAGACTATTTATTTATAACATTAAGGGGAAAGGCTGGCAATGAGGGAGTTATTCGTCAACTTGGCCCACATACTTGTTTATGTGTTTAATCAGTTTAAATCAGCGATGAATAAACATTTTATATCAAACGCACTGTCTTTATTATTTCTACACTAACACTTTTACTTCTGATTGTACCTTTAATCATATCAATAGTAACGTGGGACGAGTTGACGCATACAATTTTAATTAATTTTGATCTTATGCAATTCGTACCAAGGGTTTTTTATATGTGTGGGCCGAGCTGACGAATGACTCGCAACGAAATATTTGCAGAATAGGTACTTAGCAAATCTGTTTCTGTTTCGCTTTGTAACGCACGCCGAAAACAGAGCGATAGAGACAACTGCAGCACGGACTGTAAAATAGACAGAATCGATGTTTTGAATTCCCCTGTTTTCTCGTCCAAAACTAAAGGATAGAATAGAATAATACTTTATAGCAATGAATGTAGTACATCAGGATGGAACAAACATTAAGCATCTCACATCCAGCCTAAAACAATTGGCATGCAATATAGAGAGAGGTTTTTACAAAAACAATAATGAAATAATTTAAATGTAATATAATAACATTAAAATAAAATAACATTAAATTTGTAGGCATTATTAATATGAATTTATTTATAAATAATTTAAATTTGATTTTACATTGAATAAATTCATTTACACTGTTATTTACATATTATATTTACAAGCTAAAGAGTGGAATTCCCTGCCTGCGGATGTATTTCCGAGTGCATATAACCTGACTCTCTTTAAGTCCAGAGTGAATAGGCATCTTCTGGGCAAGCTCGCTCCATCGTAGATCCCATCTATGCTCTAGAGCAAGATTGGGGTCAAGAGCAAGCCCATCTCAAATAAATAAAAAAAATATCACATAAAAAATTATATAAATAATATTTAAATTCTTTATTGGTAGATCCTTCATTGCATCTGGCAGTTTATTAATGAATTAAATAGTAAAAATGTATGGCTCTAGAATAATAATCCAGGAAAAAAATATGGGAAATACGATAGCCTTTCCTCTTTACATCAATGAATATTATTTGTCAACAAATTAGTTTCATAATGTATTTTGTATTCGGCAGGCTTGATATAATTCAAAATTCTATTTGTTCAACCCTGTATTCCCATAATTTACTAGTGATACCCAATAACGATAACACATCAACGTTTTGTAAGGGTTGCTACACACATTTTCGGGCCGGGCGGGAAAACCTAATATGTGTAGATAGATGAAGTATAGTACATGCTTCGGGTCGGCTTTCATGTTCGACATACACATATACTGCCGAACCGATAATGCCGGCCCGAATATATGTGTACCTTAACAGATTATTTTATTGTCCGCAGTGTCAAAGGCTGAAATCCTCTCCGGGCCAGAGTTGTTCGTCAGGGCTGGGTCCGACATCAACCTCACTTGTGTCGCCAAATACGCGCCAGACCCGCCAAGGTGAGAATATTATTTTAAAAATGGTTGTCTGTAAAGTCGGTTTACGGACGATAATTTTATGTAATAACGTCATATATTATAAGAAAGCATTGATGCTACTCTAACGCATCGGCTGGAGTGGAAGAGAGATAGGTGCGTCACAAGCCGAACTTGCCTCTTATCGCTTGTTCCTCGCTCTCGCTTGCACGCGGAACGTTACACTTTTACCTGCGCGCAGCCAGCGGTCATCGATTTATAAGACGTTATCACGTCAAAAATTAAAAAAAATAAGTTTATTTATCGGACTACAGTGATCCGTGTGTGTTAGTAACATTAAGACTTAATAACTAGTGTTAGTACTTAATAACTAAGAGGGATCGTGTAAGCCTGCATAGGTGCTCGACTAGTGGACAGTCCCCACTGTCAGCGATGGCCTTCAGAACACTGTTGCGGCACGTGTACTCGGCGCAAGAGTGGGCCGGCTTTTTTGCGCAGTATGGCCGGGAAACTGTCGACCCCTGCAATTCAATTAGGTATGCAATCAAACTGATCGACTGATCAAGGATGTTCTCCTTGATCTAGCTTACTAACTATAATATCGTGTCGCGTGAGTAGTGTCGCGCGAGCTCGAATCCTGCAATGGGCAAATGTTTGTATAAGAGCTCGAGCACTTGTACCTAAGTCTTTGAGTTGAGTAGTAGTTGATCATGCCATCATTGTAATAATCTATTTAACCTCAATTTATTAGGTATGTGATATATTTACTAAAAAGATGTGTTTACTCTCATTTAATTCGCATTCCGATTATTTATATGCAGCTATATTCAATGCTCTATTCAAATCTCTAAATTGAAATTCTTATTCTCTTGATAAATTAAATTGGAGATTACCATCTACGAACTTAAAACTTTACCTCTTATTTACGTGCACAGAAGTACTGAATTGAACACAGCTCTTTGCATGATGCTTCTAATGCAACTATAATCCCAAGGTCGTCGCCAGAAATCGTCCTATTTGTTTCACTGTAGCCAAGTTAGTCAAATAATAGCATATTGTGATTACTTCAGACAAGGATTGCATAACAAAGCATTAACACGCACAATTGCTCGCTCTTACGTGACCGCATCTATTGGGAGAGATTTTCTGCACTCTACACTCTACTTGAACGAAGATTACCCTCGCTCACACACTCAACGCCTTACGCTCAGCATTAACCTCCATGTAATCGAGGTCTAATGAGTTTTACTCGAGATTTCAACTGGTTTTTCTCTTTGCACTGTGGTCAGACTAAAGTGCTGCGATGGGTTCATTTATTTGCAGCGTTCGGTGCGGGCTGAGCTGCGGTAAAAAGCCGATTAACATGGTTAATACGAGTTTTTACCTGACGAGACTAATTTTATGTTGCTTTTGGGTAGTGTATACCTAACTAGTTAAATTTCAAAAGTCTCAATTGCTTAATTTGAATAGACTATTAAAATATTTACATAGTTGTTTCTCGTTAACAATACCCGGGCAACACAAATAGAAAGCGTAAAATAAAAATGTTTTTAACAAGATAGCTACAGTATGAAGACAAATCGTTAATACATTGGATTAATTAAACAAATGACTAGCTGTCTCGTTATTTATTCGCTCGTTTCGGCCTTACACAACGCTCTCCAATCACTGACGACGTTAAAAGAATGGCCGCTCCAAAATCTCATTATGAAACTTAACAAGACGTCCTCGCAATGTAATTTCAAAGATTATAAATAAAGAAGCACATTTCTCTGGTTGTTCACATTGGGTGGACCTAGCGACATATTTGGGTCACGGTACGTGACGTGAGTGTAATGAGACCATTCTGTTCAAAGTGGGACTGCACACACCTCATAGTTACTTTTTAAAGTCGGTACTTCACTTTTTAAAGATTTGATTTATAAAGATTAAGTAAAATTTGTATCAAAACTCTAAATAACTAGTAATAGGTATAAGTCATCATTTATTTCACAGATATAACAACATCACAAAGATTGTGACTTTTCTGAGACAGCTGACAAAATGAGTTAAAACTATACAAGTACCGTGGTACCCAATATTTGTTAGAATCAAAGAAAAGACGGTGCGATAGTTGAGGACATAGAATAAACATCGAATATATCCCGATGGTATCTTCTGCACCTATATTTGAGTTACGTCTTTATTTTTAACTAGATAGTCCTGGTGCAAGCGGTACCGTTCGCTGAATAGACGACCCCGTCTTTCAGGTCTGCCTGTATAATGGAAGTGTGTTATCGTGTACCTTTTCACACACGCCGTACCTATACATTTAGTCTTCGCATCAATAAACATGATAAGTTCATTTTCAGATAAAAGGGTCGGCTGGGGTCCCTAAGTGAGGCATTCTTTGACTATCACCGTTTAATGGGGCCCTGTGTCTGAGATCTCTCAGCTAGGGACCTTCAATTTGAATATTGATAGGATGATACGCCTCGTGTGTAGAGATGACATTTTTTATTCAGGTCAACCCATAAGTTATGTATACCCAGCCTCAGGCGTATAAAGGTTATAAAATAATGTTATATTAGGTCCCTACAATGGCGCTCTAAATCCAATTTTATTACTTATTGATGTTTAGAAAGTCTGTTGAAGAAATATAAGCCATTTTCTACAATGACAATGTGCTATATTCTTTGTAGGTATAAAGAGGTATAAAGACGAGTTGAAGTATTAATAGAAAAATACACGAAATAAAATAAAATATTTTTGTAGAATAATATTGAAATTGTCAAGAAAACTTTGTTAGCTAAACTTTAAGCAAAATTAGTTAAGTAAGCGTGAACTAAGACAAGGCAAGAAACCTGGCAGCGTTTTTAAGAGAGGTACGCGTGAGAATTTTTATTTTGTAATTTGCTAATAATTTGTATTTTTTAAAACTAATTTCTTATTCGATCCTGGGCCATAACCATGAGCTCTTAAAACAATCTCAAAGTTGTCAAAGCTGTCAATTTTGGTACGTCATTTCATACAAAATTTGACAGAAATGATAATGTTTGACAGATTTGTGATTGTTTTAACAGTTCATGGTTAGGGCCCTGACGTTTAAAATACTGGCCATTGAGTCGAAATAAATTCCAATCATTAAAAAGTGGAAGCATCAATCACAAACAAAAACTATGACGTATAGCAACGTACAGTATACACAGGAGTATTATTACTGTATTCCATGAGTTGGCATTTGATATTTAATAGTCTGCGGTTCCATTACGAGTGTAGTAGTTCCACATGCAGACACTGGCGGAATTCAGTTCGTATGTACGTGCGATAGAGTTAGTGTTCGATTTCACTGCATTATTCGGGAGTTCATACAGTTTTGCAGCTCGTGTTAAAAGCATTCTTGCCATTACTGAGGGCGCTAGCGGAATACTAATAAGAGTTATACGAGAAGGATTTAGATACATCTGTTACCGTTAATCAGCACTTGAGGAAAACAGTATACTGGTTGACATTGTAATTAATAAACCTATCCTAATTTACTAGTTCACTTCTTTAATGTGGATGCCTCTACTTCTCCAATACAGCCACTTATAGAAAAACAAAAGAAAGAAGTTAACTTATTAAATTACATTTTGTTAAATTGGCACTCGGAGTTTTAGTAAAATGGATGGCTTATTATTTATTTTATATGTTTTGTCATGGTTAATTATTGTTTATATACAGAATTGGAAAACTTTATAGGCTACTCATTTAAATATGTGTTTCGGTGTATTCCTATCCTCAATTGCTGATCAACGTTATCCATGTATCAAAATATATTTTTAATGTGTAGGACTTTAATAGTACGCTGGAAGACTTTTAAAAGATAAAACTGAGAGAAATAAATCTTACTAACTGTCAATCATCTGCAGTTATTATTTGGCTCCTCGACAGAAACTTACCCGATTTTAAGTTAGTCGTTTCTAAACAACAATAATGGACTTCGCGTCGCCCCATAACATTCGCGGACTTCGTTTGCTAAATATAAATCTTAATTGGTTATTATTTTAATTAATCATTTGTTACTTTTATTTAAACGCTATACAAGTCATACGTTTACTGGCACTTAGAAACACGAGTAAAAATAGTTACTCATAACTAAACGATGAAAAGAATTTAAAAATTTGCGCCGGGAATCCCGTCGGAAAAAGTGTTACAAGTTTGCGCTTTATTTCTCTCAGTTGAACGTGAAATGAGGGTTCTGAGTAATGTTTCCTTTGCCGTTAAAATGTTGATGTAGAGTTCCCTAAATGTATACGCTCTCGCCGTAAACTTTTAACGAAAATATGGTAACTTATTTTACAATATATTTTTTTTAAATCATCACCTGGTGCTTTAGTTTTATGTTTTTTTTAAATATTTTAGTGAGTCGTTTACAGTGTTAATGTGATGTAAGTTTGATGCTTAGTGCGTTCTCTTTTTCAAGTAATAAAAAAAACACTAGACCACTACTAAATAATTTTTACTAGGTATATCACGGATAAACATACTTAATAACCATGGTTTAGGTACAAATGCTCGTGCTCATCACACATCATTTGCTCCTTGAGGGATTAGAACCCGCTACCGCCTGGCTTTGTAGTCCGGACGAACCACTAACGAGGCAGTTTACAGTTATTATCACTTGAGCATCACAACAGCTCTTATTGAGCACTGGGATGTCATAATTTAGGCACAATGCACGATGAATTTAACCTTTTATAGGACTTGCCATATTATCACACCATGTTTTGAACCTTTTACTATCATACGGTTGAAGCTCATAAAAAATATCAGGACGTCCACTTTGAACATAGGCCTCCCCCAGCACGCCTTATAGAGTTAAAAAAAACTTATCTTTCTTCCTACAGTTTCATATACTGGTACCGAGGAGAGCAAGTGGTGAACTACGCTCAGCGTGGTGGCATCAGCGTGGAGACAGAACAACGGACGCGGATGAGTCGGCTACTGATCGCGCGCGCCGCTCCGCACGACTCAGGGAATTATACCTGCGCGCCTAGCAGTTCTGGTGAGGACTAAATAAATCATGACCATCATTTCAGCGACTGGACGACCACTGCTGAATATAGGCCTTCCCCATTGACATCCAGATTGGCCGGTTGGAAGCGGCGTGCATCCAGCGGGCTCCTGCATCCTTAACCAGGTCCTCTGTCTACCTTGTGGGTCTCACGCTGCACTTGCACTGAATAAATAATAAAATAAAAAATAATATTGGGCAATATCAGTTTTATTGGGTAGCTCAGAAAGGTGGTTTATAAATATGTTATGTCTCATCACAAAATTCAGGTAAACACAGGCCCCCTATTACGATCACTGAACAGCAGATACATTGCTCTGATCTGATGTAGAAAGTAGCTAAAGCACTTGTGTAGAAAATTGGTACACAACACCCAGACCCGAAAAATTATAAAGTTCGTTTTTTACATTGCCCTGGGAATCGAACCGTGAACCTTAGAGATGGCTTACGAAAGTCGTCAACTAAATCAATAAAAAATGTGCTATTTTGTAGTGATTATACCTCTTTTTTGTGCTTTACATCACTAGCATAAATGTATCGAAGCGGTGGAAAGGAAAATCTTTATTATTTGGGACGTGTTAAAAGCAGAAGAGGGTCTACTCAACTCTATCGAAAGTCTATACAACTTGTATTACCGAATACGCAAAACCTCTTACAGATTATTTCTCAAATACTTTATTTTAGGGTAGAGTTGTAAGTAAGATTTAAAGTAAATCGTGTACCTCCAAATGCTCTATAAGGATGATTCTTGCTCAAAAACTGCTGTACAGCAACAACAACAATTATGTTCTATTTACAGTAATTAACTTACAAAAAAAGCCTGAACCGAAAATATAAAAATTTATTTCAACTTGGTATAAGTGAACTAACTTAGAAGACAGAGAATCCATAAAGAAAGGTTGCTTCGTAGGTATTGTACAATTTCGTATTAACATTAGCTAGTTTTCCGCTTGACCCACTTAAAAAAAACAAAAATTTTTATGTTAATGATTGGTTATCGTAAATTACTTTTACGGCACATAAAATAGTTTCGTGTGTAAAAATCAATAAAATATGTATTAGAATAGAGGATATTTACAACTGTTAAACATATCATTAAGTGATAAGCCAAAAACTATATGTATATTAACCTAAATATCTTTCGAACGAAGTTCGTATTTCTTTTTAAATATTTCATTTATTTATTATGTACGTCACTACTAAGCTACTTGCAAGTTTTAATATTTCTAACTGTAGCTTAAAATTGCGAATTAAACGTATAAAGTTAAGAAAGTGTAGCTGCTAATTAATTTATGGAATATCCCTGTATACTCTATTCTCTGGTACAGTAGCTAGTAGTAAATTTAAAAGTAGCTTATTATCTGAATTTTCCAAAAAAAAACCGTTTTGCAAAACCTCATAATAGTCTGACCAATTATTGTGAAGTTTCAAACAGTCAAAAGTAGCTGATCATTAACTAACTTTGGAAGTTAGTTTGTCATCAGCTACTTTTGATGCTAAATGTACTACTAAAGACCACAAGACATAGATGAAATGTCCGCATAATTTATATTAGTTTAACGCTGTGCTCTTAACCCTATTTGTGAACAAATGTCTGCGATATTGTCGGTCAAAGAATTAGAGCAATCTCGTAAATTTAATAACCAATTAATGGCGGGAAACAGGTTAATATTTCATTGTAACGACTATCGATTGTAACAAATCTCATTCATAATTACCAACAGCATGAAACAACTGACGCTGTTACATTGAATGTGCACGAATAATAAGGATTAATGCAAAACGTGGGATGATTTACACGTACAAATTTGGCAGCTTGTTTAGCGCAAAATTTTATAAAAATAAATTCAGTAGAACATAGAACATAGAACTCAATTAATATTTTTTTCTGGTATGGCACTTTGTAGAGAAATGCAGGTTTTATTTTGATGTAGTGAAATATTAGGCTCAAATATTAAAATAATATTCTAAAATAGCTTAATCTCTATGAAACTATAACTTTGACGCGCACAACCGGTGTTTGTATATTTAAAAGTATACATCTCTGGAGCTGGATACTGTTGTAAAATATAAAAAGAAGACAAGACTTAATTTCAAGCAGTTAAGTACTTATTTAAGGATCAGAAACTCAGAAATTTGTGCTACATTTTAAAATAAAAGCTAGCTAAAAATTCACATTATCTCTTGACTATCAAACTGATTCCAGTGTGTATAAATAAATCCACATAAAGATAAAAAGGTGGCATCGAAATCTCAAAAATGTAGAACATAATATCGTATAGTAAATTCAACTTATTCGTGCAGAATCAGCGTCAGTGATTGTGATAGGAATTTCAAAAACCAATAACATAATTTTGTATTAATAAGTAAAATTTATTTGTGCAGAATCAGCGTCAGTGATAGTCCACGTGCTGAGCGGTGAGCGACCAGCCGCAATGCAGAGTTCAGGGTCCACGCCTCCGCGCCTGGACCGCGCCATCCTCGCCACAGTCGCCACCATCTCCACCGTCAACCGGCCCAAACTTTGGCTTCTCTTCACACTACCCTTCATAGCACAATACATCTCACTACTCACATTACTACTCATCATTATATTCGCTAACACTATCAGCGAAACACTCTTTCCCACGGGCCTCTTTACAAGATGACCAAATTCAATCACTTCCCAGACATTTTAAGTTGTAAAGATTGTACAGTATCATAAGAAAGTTTGTATTTGAATGAGTTTAAAAAAGATCCGATGGATTATGTTAATGGATGTATTTAATACAACGACTTTAGATACTAATGTTTCCTGTGAAGTAAATCTATGGTGATCAAAATCTTAATGTACTGTCAATTTTAGGTATCTATTATGTTTTTAGAAAAATAATGTTTACCCTTTCATCTTCTGTTTTCGATTATAAAATGACTTAGAAGGGATTAGTTCTACTGTTCCGTTTACTGTTCAAGAAGCTGTTATAAGATTATCCGTGACTGACTTCTCTTTGTTTTTCCAGCTAACTACGACCGTCGTCTTAATCCCTTACCGAGATTACGAGCAAATCGATTTCGCTATTCCTATCCGGACTGAAGCAAGATTTAATCAGAGCAAGAAGCTTATCTGTGTGTAATGTAGCTAAGCCTACACTTGTTCTCTTTACCGCATTATTTGCTTTCCATCTAGCTGTACAAACAACCTCTCCGATCGGTTGTGCAGTAGTGTCCAAGCTGGGGCCAATCCCTTTGGGTCTTGCATCGGAAATCGAATATCTTTTAACATGTCACTTCCATTACCATGTGCGTGAAAAAGTACACAAAATCGAGGTAAGCAGATAAGTAAGTATTCTACTTAAGAATATTATTTGATTTATGTTTACTACGCATTAATCTAATGGAATTCACCGTTCTCATCGCAAACGCGAAATGCAGGGAGAAAAACCTCGCTTCTTTACAAAGTTTTGCGACGTAGAGTTGAGCTGCCTAATCTGCCTAATAAATCATCTCGGTTTGACCTCACATTATTTATTTTTTATTTGGTGTCAATCTGATTTATTTTGTGCTGGCGGAGATTATTTGTAAAAATTTTGCTTGTGAAAAGTAAAAGTGTAACCGTTGATGAGAAAATCCGTGGTTCGCCGCCTCTGCGGGTTTAGCAGCAAACACTCGTTTTTTATAACGCGAGCCAAATTTTCGGGCAAGGCTGAGGCACGGCGGTCTCTCAAACTGCGGTTTAGTGATCGAGCGGGCTTTTACCGACGGGCAATAAAACGATGTTATCTCGCAAATTCATCACCCTGAGCCCGGAATATTTACTTGAAAATTTTTAATTGTTCCGCATCGTGTGTTGACTTATGACTTACACAGGAAAGTGATCGCTATACTTAAATAAAATAAACATAGAAACAACAACATTTCCACTCAATTTTTAATTATGTATTGGATCATTACTAAACGTTCCTCTTGGTTAGTTTGATTGTTTATATCCTGTTCGGCCTTGTTTCATGCTCATGTCTGACAGAGGACACAAAAACAAATTTACGAGTTTCCAAGCAAACGAATAAGATAAAAGGGTAAACATAGGGTCAGTCGCCTGTTTTATAGAAGTATTCGTAAATGCAATCTCTATTTTCAACGTTGTTTGATTTCGCTTAAAAGACTTTAGAAAATTAATGACTTTGTCGAAGACAAGTAAATTGTTATCTACTTTCTTTAGAATATTTAAATATTTATATAAGTATAAGATATTTAAATTAAAATGAAACTTAAATTTGTAGCCCTATAATAAATTAGTAACTGTAAATATAATAATAGAGATGTAAATACTTTTTGATGTAAATAAATTATTTGGAAATTATGTTTAGTATACTTATCTTTGCAGCCAAAATACATTCTGTGTATTCAACAACTTCAATGATTGTTTTGTAAATCTACGGCTACATTTACAAGTAGTTAATAAAAGGGTTGTGTAATAAACTATCAGAACGTAGATATATTTAAAGTATGTTACAAAACGATTTATAAGAATACCGAATAGTAATAAACTAATTAAAAGGAGAGGATAGTTTTATTACTACTAGTATAGCCCGCGACTTTGTTCGCGTTATCGTCAATTCAATTTGGTTACCTTTCCCGGCGTGCACGACATTCACAATGTTACATCGCAATCGGAAGATTTGTTTACAAAGGCATATCGGACAAACAAACATGATTATTTTTGTACAACCACATAAACGCAGAACCCCTTAGGGGACGACTTAGCTTCTTAAATACAAAAACTTTTTTAATCAACTTTAAAAAAGACAAATGATATTAAGCGGCCTAGCCAGTTTTGTGTTTGATGTTGTTCCCATACAAAAGTTGTATTTGAGCATCAGAATTAGCCCTTTATAGTAGATACAGTACCCGGCACCGATGTTGAGGTCTGGGACAAAGAGTGGAAATCGCTTTGCGCATCTTACGGGACGATCATCGTATTAACCACAGGCGTTGCAGGCCCGCTACGCGACTAGCCAATCACGTAATCGTAATAGTCTTTTGCGCATCTTTTGCCCAGCGCTCAACACCCGATCTGCTTGCTGTATAGATAGGCATAGAAATTGATTGTTGTCCTTTCGCAAATGTAGATGTAAATATAAAGTGTTTGTCCTTATACAAATCTACCCACAAAAAATGAAAAAAAAAAACGTCGACTCATTCATTTAGAACCGTGAATTGTGGCTTTCTGACGAAAGCACTCACTGAACAAAGATTTTACGGAAAATAATCCTCTAACAAGTTAGAACTGGGGTCGAAAGGTTTTACAGAATATCGTTATTATGAAGTACTTCTAAGAACAAACGCGTGTTTGCGTGCCATACAATTTGTTTGAAAAACAAGCCGATTTATTCACTACAATTAGTCGATTATAACGATGCCTACCTATATTAATTAAATTAGGTGGGAATAGTGGCGTACTAAATTTTGCTAAATGTATTAGCCAATAATATTCACACACAAAATAGCGTCTGCATTCTAATACATCAAGGAAACTCTATTCAGAGGTATCATACCGTTATGTAAAAGTTCGTCATGGGAGCGAGTTCAAAGACGGATTTGGTACGGATAAAGGGTACCAACTGACCGAATCTAAATTATGAAAGGAGAGGAAGGACTGTATTGTCCGCCTATCTGACGAGATAGTGACATGTGTGTTCGACTGAGGGAATCATTTAACTTAATGTATTAAGAGCGATACATCCGGGACCCTTTATCATGATACGAAACTATGAACTTAAAACCAAGAAAGTAGGTCAGAGGCCAAAGTAACAATTAGAAAACAATTATGAAATTCTTAAAGAATAAATTAAATGGTATTGACAAATGCGTTTGTAAAAACACGTAGAAAATAAAAAAATACCATCGTTATTAATATGTAAATCTGCCAGTAGATGACGAATTTCGAAATCGTTTCGTCGTCACTTGTCTAAGCCCTAGCCTAAAAAGATGTATTTAGTAGAGAACGAACTGATTTCCCCTGTTAATTAAGTTATGTAAGAAACAGTTTTCTAGCGTTTTACAAAGGATAATCTAAATTAATTATTTCAGTTATTGGGTGTACTTACATTAATCTCATTATAATATACCTAGATAATTTCAGTATTACAAAGAGTAAAGATAACACAATGTAACGTACTTTATTAAAACACTTGACTTTAATTGAAAGTTATTGCGACCAAAGTTTTGGGTTTAATTAAATTATGAAACTTGCTTATGGCTCACTATGAAATGTTTCCTGTGAGATTTAAATTAAAGCTTGTTAGGAAATTCAGATATAGGAAATCTTGTCACAGATACAATATGACAATAACTCATTTAAATAGACAACGATAAGAAAACAAATCAAATAATCAAGAATCATAAACAAAGAAAGGATCTATAGACTTTAAGGAGTTACGCATCCGTGTGTATGCATGATGAGATAGATGAACGCTTAATTCTTACGTGAGTTATTGATGTCATGGATGACAATGAGTTAAGGGCTTGACTTAAAAATATGAGATTGTTTATAAAATAAATGTTTTTTATTATCAAAAATATAAAATTGAATAGAGAATATTATATCATATATAAAGAAAATAAGATAAATAAAATTAGGCCGATAACGTTGCTATAAACTTTCATTGAATGTAGATTTAATGCATTTTACGCGAAGCAAACTTCAACCCCTGCTGCTACTTCTACGAGGTGATGAAGCAAGCCTAGGCAGATCCACGACTACTGACCACATCAATAAAGCAAATCCAAATCTCCAATACATCACAGACAACACACACAGACACAGGTAAGTCGCTTATTATTCTAATAGGGACCTATTTAAAAAAAAAACTTAGTTAAAAATTAAAAAAAAAATACTTACTACAATGATTGTTGTCTACAGCCAGAGTAAATCCAGAAAATAGTTATGGATCGTTCAGATGACCAAACATAGCACACAATATTCTAATATAAAATAGCCTAATTGTAAAAGTAAGCAAGGCACAAAATGAAACTCGTTCGTCTACATAAATAGGCCTAGGCTTGGTTTATTTGTGTAGGCTTATAAAGGATGCCCATTGATGAAACCCTAAATATTTTACTCGTGTACACGCAAAGAGACCACATTTATTTAGGTAGCTTCACATGTTTTTAACATGTGGGCTACCCTTTTACTTTATAAGGCAACTTTTAATAAAACGGCCCGTAAAAGGGTTAGTAACATCACTGGTTTATTTTGTATACCTACTTAAACTGTAAGTGTATTTTATATTTTTTTCGTAAATGATATTATAGATTATTAATTGAATAGATTAAATAAAACCGTGTGAACAATACGACAAAGGCCAACCTACGCCTACGAAGAGATTACAATGAAATCGGTGGATTTAACATCAAATTTAAAGGAAATACTAGAAACTTAACAATGATGTCTTCTGTTAGGTAAGGTTACTTTATTTTTGTTTTTTTAGTATGACCTAAAATAATTTTTAGTTTAGTGTTCATGTTAGGCCCCAGACACATGAAAAATTTTAATTACTCCTATTAAATTAAAATTAAGTAGCATCAATTTTAGGTTAGTAATGAAGAATGGAAGAATTTTCTTAACTGATATATAATTTGTTTAAAGTCTATTCATATTAATTTATTGCATTATAAGTTTATAATAAATTATGTAGTTTGTGTTTAAATCTATATCCAAGTTTGTCTGCCGCAATGTTTACGAGAGCAACCTATACACCTTGACCTTTCTGATGCCACTATCGATGGGTTCTAAATACAACCAGTAGGTTGCTCTGAAAATAGTTTAGCAATATATATTTCGGGCGTTTGTTAACTAGAGCTTACCAAATCTTATACAGAATAGCAGGTCAGACTTCGGCCCAGTTAAAAACATTCATAGCTCTAGCAAAAAACAGTTAGAAACCATCTCATGGGAAAGGACCCTCAGAGGTTATTCACAAAACGTTGAAGATAACTTTTTGCCTTTATGAATATGTATTTGATCAAAAATACTGCAGTTTTTATAATTGAGTAAGCATTATTTCAAAAATTTGGAGAATTTATTTTAAATACATAATGAAGAAATGAATAAGTAATTTCAACATTAAACACAACATCAATGCCTCAACATAAATGCCTTTTAAATGTCAGGTTTTAACGAGGTTTTTCATCGAAAATGCACTATTTGCAGTAAAAGCCTGCTAACCTATAAATGGAACGTGCCAATAAAGAAAACACTAAGCGGGTATCATGGCTCCGCGGAGCGCATTCGAATAGTCAAAACCAAAATTAGAAACGCTGAAAAGCCAAATTTATATTGCTATTGGCGTAAAATTCTTCGGCGATATATTTTTCTAGTCGGGAATTTTCGTTTATACGTCATGTTCGGCCACTCTTCTTCCCCGGGTAGGGAAAGTTACGGTCACGTTTTGGGAATGTATTTTTACTATTCGCTTTGTGACCTCCCCGACATTGGAGCCTTTCTCGCTAAATTGGAAAAATCTTTCGGGTTGAATTCACAGCAAACTTCTGTGTAAACACTTATGTCTATGGCGGGCTTTCATATAAATGAAAACCATTTACTCTTTCTGAACGGTATTATTGTAAGAAATCGAAGAGTACGTTGAAAAAAAAACCTGCTAATGGTCGTTATTGAAACATAAATAATGATTTATGGTCCTGGTAATACGACCATTGGCATTTTCAATTCACAGATTAATTTTGACATAATTGTAACTTGATGTGAAAGCAGAAAAATTATTGTAGGTATTGTTGGAACTTGAAATATCTCACACACCATTCTTTCTAATTTAACAAAGAGTCACAAAACAATAGACGCCTATCTGACAAACACACTCCTCTCATTGCGGAGTTGACATATACCGGTACACATAGTATGCGAGGCAGCGTGTGAGTTGACTCCCTCGGGAGAAAGAACATCTATTTCGTTAGTTTCGCGGAGTCACGCAGGACGTCGTTTGTCATGTTGCCTATTGAGGGGCAAATGTTGACCGCCTGCCTGTTATCTCTCGAATATTTTCATAATTCCCTACGAAAGACATATCTGTCCCTAAGCTAGAGAGATCACTTTGCCCTGACATACTTACGCTTGACTATAAATTGCGTAATCCGCGAATACAGACCCTTCATGTTGTCATTTTTTATTAGGCTTTTTGTTCATGTAACATTTTAGATTCTATCTACACGTTCTGGCAACATTTATTTATTAGACAAACGACAAAAGATAACACCTTTTATTCAGAAATGCTTACTTATACGAGCAATAATGGGAGAGAAAAATCAGTGATCAGATTGTGTCACAAAAGCCTATTTCTTTTGAGGGTTTCTTGATGTTTGTTTCTTTTATTTATTTGTCATTAATAAATTTGTTCGTGCGCTTATTACGTATCCTTATGAATATATGATACAAAAGTGTCAAAATATGAGTTTAAAATTTGTTAGATATGTTCAGTTAACTCACTAAAAGATTAATTTAGCTCAGTGATACCACACTCGTGAGTTTAACTCCTTTGAATTTTACGGAATCTACCCTATGAATTTACCGGTAGTGAGGAAAAACATCGTTTATGTACATTTAGATAACACTATATGTAGGTACTTATGGTTTATAATAATCTGGTTTCCTAGTCTTAGGGCTACGGATATCTGATGGCAATCTTGGCCAAGGGAAAGGGAGAAAACACAAGAAGGAAATCACAATAGTCTGTAAAAAATATTTTCTGCTTATAATTTTAAAACATTTAATTAAACAATAACACTAGGGGAGGCCCATGATCAGCAGTGGACGTCCAGTAGCTGAAATGATGATGATAAAACAATATCAATATAATTTTTACAACATAGTGTTAAAGTAATAACGTGATATTATTGCAAAACCATATATCTACATTGAACTTTTAAAAAAACCTTTTTTCGTATGAACCTAGCCGTGGGTTTGCAGGATGCGCATACAACTATTGGTAGTTGTCATAAGTTTCCGGTGCGGTCGGGCAAACGAATCGGGTAATCAGTGGGTTTTAAAACGTCTAGATTAAAAGCGGCTTTGTGAATTTTTAAATATTTTTGACATTGTTTGGGTCTTCTTCTTTGCGTGTCGTCGACTCAGGCTTTTATATATCTGAGGACCAATACTCAGCCACCGATATAGCACTATCAGTGGCCTTGTAAAGATCCTCGTAAAGATTCTTAGGGTAATTTAATTAGTTTACAAACTATGTCCCAGAAGTAACAACCCTGCAGTCAATTATGGTTAATTTAGCAATTTTAGTGGCTGGAGCAAATGAAAACTTTAATATAACGCAGTGAATTATATTCTGCGGCAATTTTGGGTCAAACTTAAATGAGGAAGCGAGGGATTTGGAGCATATGAAACCTAATATTCCTCAGCTACAATATGATTACCAGCTTAACTATATTTTTGCAGCTTAAAATATGCGTAGATAATTCCAAAATCTCTATCGATTATCAATTTATTACATGCTTGAACGTATAGGTAATATTGGCCACAAACACCCGCGGAAGCCATTGTCATTATGAAGAGAGAAAGTAATATTGTGTTTAATATTGTACGACTACCATTTAGTCAATTACGTCGTGTTCGCAGGTTTTTTTAATTTACTAAAATTATTTACCTTGGCTTGCTCAGGGCAAAAAAATATGTATGAACGTTTGCCCAGGATCAGTACAGTCATGTGTATCTATATTGCTATGTGACGCGCTTTATCTTTGTAATATTTTGGTTGATTGATAAAACAAAAAAAATAAGAGTCCATTATTTTTTGATTAATCTAACTGACGGACTAAATAGAATTTCATTTTCCCGTCGCCATCCCTATCTAAAATGCGGATAATACACTCGCGTTCTATTAAACACAAAAGCAAAGTGAATTATGATAAAAAAATATATTATTATTTTAATTTCGAAGAATTCTTACCTTATCACTATACCAATAAACGGAATATTTATAGAGTATTTATTGGCACAGCGATTGAAAAGTAAATCTAGTAAACAAAGTAAAGTTATCCTATTAAAACATGGAAGATATTACAAAACTTCTATTTTAAGAATATCTTCGCAGTTATGATTATAATATTACTTCTGGTACTTTACTCAATTTAATATTACTCGCATAACTTGTGTATTGAATAATATTGTGTTACAATTTGTGAAAAAAATCGCACTGAAAATATTTTACTTTCGATAGTTTTATTCGTATTTCTTAAGCTTTTTATAAAGTGTTACATTGCAAAGGGGTGCCAAATTTAAAAAAAAAAGATCTAGAGGTGCACTGCTTATGGTATTTGTTGTCAATTTGAACCTCTGGTATGCGCGGACACTCCTGCTGTTAGAAATGTACCTTACATCGAAAAGGCTAAGGTTTGTTTTTACGCGCCATTGTGACTATTATTAAATTAACTTTGCAGTTCAAGGTTGCACACAGTGCGTGCGTATTTTTTTTTAATGAGGCAAGATTATCCACGCGTACCATCTTTGAACAGCGGATAGTAATATAAAGAGTTAAAAAATAAGTTTGTTTTTTAGATCGTTTATATCGTGGATCGATTTAGTTACTGATTCTGAGTGGTCCCTGAAAATTTGGCACCCCTTTGCAATGTAACTCTGTATGTATTTTTTATTTGCCATTGAGAGCGTTGTAACCTAAATCTCATTTGAAGAATGGCATCAAAAGAGAGAAGTTAGAACCAGCGCTTTGTGCCGTTTGTACTTTTTTAGTTAGGGTACGATTGACCATGATCCAAGATAGGGCAATTCTTTTTTATCGATTTGAATCGTTATTATATTTTGATCGATTGCTATCAGCGGGGTATCCATGAACTCTTAAAACAATCTCAAATCTATCAAATTTCGTACGTAATGACGTACGACGTATTTGACAAGATTTGACAGATTCGAGATTGTTTTAAGAGTTCATGGTTACCCCCCTGACCTCCGTAACCCTAACCCTGTCTATTTAAATCGGACCAATTTGGACCATGACTACGCATTCATTGAAAAATAATTGTGTAGTTTTTACGATATTTGTTATGTAAACTTAACATATAAGATAAAAGATATTACGAGTATTACTAGCTCTTTACTCTGAAAATAAGGTTTACTTACAGAATGACATCAGGTTATCGTACTCTTGTTAAAACAGGTCAAAATAAATCTCTGATTTAGATATCGCTACTTTTAAAATGTCGATGTTTTTGATGTCTTGCCATTGAGTTATACCTTTACCCTCTTATTCCAAAACAAAGTTTAAACTTAGTACTCAGTTTAGTACAGGTATTAAACCATGAACTAAAATAAACGCTATTACAAAATGAAGTTTATCGATGGTTCGGGAATTGTCTATAGTATCAAAGTTAAACCGCCATACGGTTACCATACGGGTACCAACGGTTACCATACCTATTAAATAGTTTGCCCGAGGATATACGCCGGGAACAAGATAAAAATGTATTTAAAAGAAAAATTAAAAAGTATTTTTTTAGCTAACTTAGCTTAGTATTTAAGTTTATTTAGTAAGTTGGAGACTCGTGATCCCACAGACAAACTATGTAATAGTTTTGCGGGACTACTATATTCCAACTGTAAACTGGTGTTTGTTTAATAAATAAATAAATAATAAAATAAATAATGACCCCTAGTTTAACTCTGGCACTAACCTCAAAACGTCAAATTTAATTCAGAAGTTGGCGTTGTGTTTTATTTGTAAAATCTTCAAAAATGGAAATTGATTCAATTGATTTAATGGATTTTGATGATTTGGAGGACCTGGGAACGCAGCGGCGTTCCAATAGATACCGTATTCGTTTAAATCCTTTTGATTTAGATGACCAAGTTTTTCGCTACAAATATAGGTAATTTGAGTAGTACAAAAATATATACAAATAAATAATGAACAAAGCGTCTTTATTTTATGATTTCACTGGAATCGTTTATTATTTCGATGACAGAGGTACTCGAATTTCGCGCGCCGCTTACTTGTTTCCGTTTTACTTTAGCTCGGTAGTTAATAATATGTATACCTTTAAAAAAACTTGATCATAGGACCAAAATTCAGTTGTTACAATATTAAAACAACTATAAATAGAAAAATTGTACAAATTTCATTAAAAAGCTTATTAATCATTATTTTTTCTATAAATAAGTAACAACATTTTGTAAAAAGGAACGGCGCATCGAATGCAGAACGAATAAGTGAGTGATAAACTGACATTTGCTGCTTATAATCTGTGGCTCTGGATAAGACCAGGAACGAGTTTCGGTACTATTAAGTCCTTGTTTGGGCTACGATTTGTAATATGCTCAAATTTTAGTACTGTAATAAGCCTTAGTACCGTAATAAGCCTATACTTTTAAGTTCTGGCTCAAACCCGGTATTAACGTATTTTTTTGTAATAAGAGGGCTAAAGTTTTAAGCTACTAGTTTCACTAACCAGTGTAAAAAAGTCACGGAATTAAATTAATGTTATAGGGGTATATTCTATTAAAAAAATAACTTTAACTAAGAGCAACACACAAATAACTCCGCGAATAATAATTTATAAAACGTTTTAACTAACTATAATCTGATCATTTCAATATAATTAAACTATTTTTACGTTGGTTTGCATTATTACCGTAGAATCAAATAACAAAATAATAATAAAAAACACTGCGTCTGCATAAACTCTCTCTCATAATCCTTCCCATTTTATTGTTGTAGTATAGTGCACTATCGACTACAGTGTTAATAGGGCTCCAAAATTGAAACCATACGCAATGCAATTCTCTGAAAGCGAGGCTACCATTAGTATTGCGCTTACTTCTGCAAACGTTTTGGTCTCGTAACATTTTTATTCAGACACGCCTCTCACATAAATTAGGTTTAGCTAGGGTTGCCTAGACGCCAGGATTTCGCATCAACTTTTTTTTTGTCTATATCGGGTGTAAAAAAAGGCTTAACCAAGCCGAATACCACATATTATACGTATTATGACGATCATTTTTTCTATGACACTACACCTGGGAAATGACGGGTTACCGAGTTATTGACAGTCAAAGTTACAATTTTTTTTCAAAGATTTTTACAAAATTGACTTCTGTTTAATAATGCTAGACTTTTTTACAAAGAAACATGATAAAAATATTCAGCGCCTCTTTCATAAAAGGCCTTTAAAGGGCACAGCCGGCAATGAATCGTGCACAGTGCTCTCGCGCCACCCGCTCGCCCGCCGGCCGCTTACACACACAGGCATAGTCTGTGGCGTGCGCGCTATACATTGCTGATTAGAAATAAGTATTTTTTTATGATACCCAAAAATAAAAGTCATTTCCCAGCAATTATTTTTATTGCATTCTACTTGGTTTTATGTATAGAATTCGTGGTTTAAGGCTTGGTTAAGCCTTTTTTTACACCCTGTATATTATTGTATTTGAATTGAGCTCAGTTCGGACGGATAAATAATGTTTCAATTTAAAACCTCGACTAGATTTTGTATCTATAGTAACAATAATTATAATTAATATAATTTATCTAATCTAATGAATGAATGAATGAATAATATTTTTTCCTTGAAATAAAGACTGTTTAATTTTTTTATTTAATTTAATATATATTTTTCATATCAAGCAATTAGTTAGGCAAACGTAGTGTAGGACGCCCCCCGGCTAGATGGAGCGATGACCTGAAGAAGGCAGCTGGCAGCGACTGGATGCAAAGGGCGGGAGATCGTGCGCTGTGGCGCTCCTTGGCGGAGGCCTATGTCCAACTGCAACAGGACTGCAACAGGCTGATATGAAGCAATTAGTAACATCCTAATTAGGAGAAAGTTGGTTGGTACCCCTTAAAATAAGAATCGTTTTAAACTATTATTCTAGTTTTTATCACACGAATAAAACGTGATAAAATAGCAAATTGACTACTTTTTAAACTTTGCTAAATACTTATTTTATTTCAAGGTGAGGAAAAATATGATAATATTTTTTGAAAAGTAATCTTTTCAGCGTTAAGAACTTTGGTTTTTACTATCCCTAGAGTAGGTCACCGCTAGTTGGCCGCTTATAGTTTGTGTCTAGTGGTAAAGCTGCTTATATTTTCAATGGGTTCTTTTTGTTACGCATAATATTAACATCTACATTTTGTGAACGACTTCATGCTCCTTCGTCGCCTATCTGTAGTATTAAACTAGAATGTAATTAATAAAAAAACAGGACGTGTGAAGGGAACTAGCAACTCAAACGTGCGATTAAAGCGACCGTGGATGAATCTCAAAAGTAGAAGCAAGCATATAAAAGATTTTTTTTTCAATTTTGTGCATGCTGCCTATAAGAAACTGATGATTAGATAAAATAATGATTTGCTGTCAAAATTTACAAAACTTGCTACCTACATACTAGGTACTGCATGCATTCTGCTATTTCAGGATAAGTTTGACTCAAAAACAACACTGATTGGGAACTGTTCATAACCATATTAGCACAAGTTGAGCTACGTCCGAATGCTTTCCTGTATAGTTGAAATAGTAACATCACGTTTTAAATTCTGTGAAAGAAACAAATTCATTTTTCATTTCATTTCATTGGTAAAATTCGTAAATGAAAACTGATGTTCTAGATGTTATTTTTATTAACACTCTGCCTTTACGACGGTCATGTCATGATGACAGTTTTTAACGCAGTCCCAGTCATTTATTGACTTTTAAAATGGTTATAATTTTCATGAAGATTGTACCTGCGGGGTAACCATGAACTCTTAAACAATCTCAAAGCTTTCAAATCTGTCAATTGTGGTACGTCATTACATACAAAATTTGACAGATTTTATATTGTTTTAAGAGTTCGTGGTTACCGCCCAGTATAAGTATTATTACTTTATTTTAACGATTGCATCGATTGCTAGGGAAATAAGCCCGTCCATACTTTGCACGTGGAATTTATAAATGCTTTCTATTCCTTTTTTAATGCTCAACGAAAAATACCTATACTTTTAGCTCTGTGATTCCCAGCATTCTGTTTTTTTTTTGTAGCTTATCTGATGCTAGGAATGCATAATTTATAGATGTTTGCTACTATTTGCGCCTTAAGAAGGTGGTAGGTGGTAGTTTTAAAAGCTCGCCACATACGATATTATAAAGTACTTATATCATTATTGTGACTTAGTTTTAGATAATAATGAAACTTATCTAAAGTCAAAGGTACATGTTTAGTGAAATTATGTAAGTACGTATGGTTAGCCAATATAATTTTTATCATAGTTTACATTTTCCATGTCAGGTATTACAACATTTACACTAAATTGCTTGCCTTACATAAAAGCATCGTATGCCAATGATCCATTCCGCATTATACAGTACTTTGTCGGTCTACATATTCTATCGCATTTCTGCGTTAACATCACAACTCCAAGATAAAAGACTTGGTCGACAGTTAAAACACCGTGTAAGTATTGAAAGCTAAAAATGGTGCATAATGAAGTTTTAAGACTGACGATTTTATTTTCTACAGCTTCTTATGTAAAGTGTCAAAATATAATACAACAACTGTTGATAAATGTTTCTATTGTACTGTTATTTGTATATTCATCATTCAAATAATTCTAAAATTACTATATTAAAATTTGATTGACGACAATCAGCATAACGGCACAAAAATTAAAAGATAAAGCATACATAATAATATTAGCACCATTATACTTTAAAGGACTTGTAGTTATATTTAATAAAGAAAGTGCGATTTCCTCAAAATCGCATCTGTATGACAAACTGGAATCTTTTCCCAACACAGACGTCGTGATATAAAACTAAAATTAATATCAACCAAAACGTCGCAGCAACTCCATTTCTTAGATGGCACTTCTCAGTTAATATTTATTTTCCTTCGGAGTACCGCAAAACACGAGCGACTCCTTAAAAACTAACTACGGTTGTTTTGCTGCCGCGAGTACCGAAGTTTCCGTTTCGAGCTTTGATAGTGTCAAGTTGCCAGCAAGTTATTTAGATTTCTTAATTAATATGTAGAAGCAAATATTTGCTTTCAACTATTGCTATCTCGTTTCGGTATACCTAATACCTACTGTATGCGCTACGTCCACTAGGCCATCGTAGAAACCTTTTTCATAACGTTATATCAACTGTTTTTGAAAAACGTTTAGACTGCATACTATTCATACTAAACAAGAGAAGAAGTTAGGATGAATTATTCCCGGAATAATCAGACAAACATAGTCATGAGCAGCCTTATAAAAGCATGACGCTCGGTATCTCTGTTTGTTGAATTCAAATTAAAAGGGCAGTCCTAACGTTTAATACGAATAATCCCATTGTAAGCACTAGTCCCATTAGCATGAAAAGGCCGTTTGAACCGCGGAACAGAGCCCCCCTCCCCGCCTCACCCCCTCGGGCGTGCGAGTAACTTTTTATTTCCCACTACCCCTCATAAATTGAACTGAATGTCCGGCTTGCGAATAATTCACTTCTGTTCTCTTAGTTTGGCTACTTGTTACAATATTTACACAAATCCCTGACGATAATGGAGGTCGTAACTATACAGTGAAAGTACGTTTGACGGTTTAACAAACATTTAGCAAGATTACCTACTGTTCATATAGCAGAATATACTCTAAGTGGGTGAATCGACAGAACTAGTTTCAACGTGAATATGTTCAGGATTCCGCCAATATTGTTCGCCGGTGGTACTCTTGTGAGGGGCTTAAACATGCGGCAGTCCAAATATCCGTTTGCAGATGTCTAGGGTAGGTATTCTTCATTTATTATCAACGTCAAGTTGAATTTACAATATCAACTTAATCTCTTATGGTGCTTGCACCCAGCAGTAATGTAACGTTTTAAATAAAACGTTATATTATGGAGACAGAAACATTATCTTTTAACGTTGCATTTTGTGACAATTTCGTTAGATTTTTTAAACTTTACCAGTAAAATTTATTTAAGCTTAACATGTTGTACACTGTGCCCCATTTAAAGTGATCTAAATCAGATGTTTTGGGGAAGCATCTTGATTACTTTTTGAATAAACTTCACTTCCGCGAAAATCAATGTACATTTTGAGGAAGTTATATTATTTTGTTTACTTGTATGTTTACTTAAATCGCTCATTATGTGCCGCACAAATAAATTTTATTTATTATAATTTGCAAGTGTGTTACAATTTGTTTTACGACAAGGGATTCAATGTTATATGTATAAGCGTAACAATATATAACTTCCTACCGTCGGGTCTAGGACGCCCGACCCCAGCGGTTGCCGGTTTGAACCCCGCAAGGAGCATGTTGTGTGTTGAGTACAAGCATTTATTTACCTTGTTTATTAATGTATTTGTGTATGTATTGTACAGTTCAAAATTTTCTCACTGCTACAAATTTTAAGTATTATTATTAAAGTCTTAAGTAAGAATGATAGCCTTACTCTTATCTAATTTAACTAATCAAATATCGACAAAGCAAATAAACAAAATTACAACAACGCGACGAAAATAAAATGACAATAATATTCACCACTAACATGACCAGCACACCACATGGCCTGGTAATCATAATTTGGAACTTTACGACCGACTAGTGTGCACCATTGCCAGACTCGTATTTAATTACTAAATAATCATGTTGTCCTTCCATAACATGATTGGACACGACTCGAGCAGACCGGCTATAATGTAATTGGTTTTGTCCTTTCTATCTTCAACGTCCAAGTGATGCCAAACAAATACTTGCTCTCATTTTTCCTGTAAAGATTTGTACAACAATAAAAAACAAATTGCCGTTTTATAATTAAAATTGTAGCTAAAGCTCACAATAAAATTGAGTGCGAAGAAAATACTAAACCTACTCAATATACATACATAAATGCTATGAAATGTGTAACAAAAATTTTAAAAATGGCGAAATCCCGATGCTGTCACTTATTTGTCCTTTTGTTTGTGTGTCGAAATCGACTATCGACATACAATATTTTTACCCGACTGCCAAACGAGGGTTTTGTTTTTCGAGCGTATGGGTGTATGTATGTATGTCTATTTCTTTAGCACGCCTTACAGCCTAAACCGTTTAACGGATTTTAAAGTATAATATATTAATAGATTCGTCTCAATTGTGGGAAAGACACGGGGTATCTTATTTCCCGAAAATCCCACGGGAACAGTACTTAAGCGGGAAAAACTGATCTGCAATACTGAAAAACCGATTTTGAAACTTTCTTTTATTACTAAGGGTCACATATTTTCAGTGCTATTACTTTATTTTCTAAAATTCCTAAGGGAACAGGCAAAAATATACACTGAAAAAATAGGAAGGTAAAACCATTTAATGGATTTCAACATATGATATGTCATTAGATTCGTCTCAGTTGTGGGAGTGACATAAGCTATGTTATTACACGGAATTCCTATTGATACATGAATTAAACGGGAAAAACCGAATTCAGATACTACTTACTCGAGTTAAAACCTTTTTTTTTCAATGAAGAGTTCAAATAAGGCTTTATAGTTCATTGAAAAGTAGGAGTAGAATACTACAAACTAAAAAGTCAAAAATAAATTCAATAAATAAAAAAACAAATAACCCGATTGCGTAAAAGTGAACTTAAAAGATGAAAACAAGATTTAAAGATTCAATTTGCAGTCGGAGGCATCAAATCCATTAACAGCATAATGATGATTCACTTGGTATCCACTGCGTGAGTACCTAATTAAGTAATTTAAATCCGTGTAGAAAAATTCGAATCAAGTAACATGGATTTGAAGCCTCAGACTGCAAATTGATTCTTTAAATCTTGTTTTCATCTTTTAAGTTCACTTTTTACGCAGTCGGGTTTTTGATTTTTTTAATTAATAAATTTTATTAGTAAAACCAGTCACATACCTGAATTTTATATATTTTAGAAGAATTTTATATAAAAACTAAGTATTTAATTAGAAATTCAATTGAAATAATTGTCATACAGAAGAACAGTGTTAGCTTTTATTTTTACTGCAAGTATTGTTTTAGAACTGATTGAGTAGGTTGAGAGTTTTATTATATATTTTCTTTTTTATCTTAAAAATAAAGTAATGGGAGCCGTGGAAGGATCAGATGTGGATTTTTTTACAGGGCCTATAGTGTAAACGGTAATACATACAAGCATATAACTTAGTGTGATTACACTCTTGAATAATTTTAAAAAACAAACAATAAAATTAAGATGTTAATTTCATCTTAAGATGAACCCTCAAAGCGTAAATCCAACCCGCACCCGTAATTTTTTTTAATTTATAGTAGGTATTCATACGAATTTTAATGATAATAAATCAAACTATAAGATACTTGTTACTTTATAGGCCAGTCATACAAAATTTCTCGTTTAAGTTTGGCCGAAGTTTTTGAATAATTTACAAGGTAATCTAATTGAGGCTGTGAAGGTTGGGTAATTTGGTTCCCAAGTCTCAAAATCGTTCCCCACCTAATTTGAAATTTTTACATCTGACAATAGTTAGTTTCAGTTATATAAGATGTTTAAAAATATAACAAAATGAAGCTTTATCTTTAGTTTATTATTTTTTTAATAAAAAATAGATGACGCCCGGGGCATGAAATTTATTTACAATCGCAATCCATATATGTATTTTTTATTAGATTATAGATTTGCATTCAACATGAGTCTGCTAAAATATTTATAATATCTGTTTTTTAGGGCTCGCTCGACGCCCACTCTCTTTTTTTATGAAAACCAACGTCGCGGCACTATGTGCCTTGGCATATGCTGAGCGGGGCCTACATAGCTGTTTATAAATTGTTTATAACGTGAATTATTATAATATAAAATGGTGCCAAATAAAAGCTTTTCATTTTTTCATTCATAACATTCATCCGTAGCAGCCGTAGCAGATATTTTTAAAACACGTTATATTAAAAAAAATATATATTTAAATGTTATACCACAGATGAAAGAATTCTAAATAATAGTGTAGATAGGATTTGTTTAATTTAGGAAAATAAAAGAAATAGAAAGTAAACTATGAAAAAAGTAGGTAAAAATACTAAGTCTTACAACTTATTTGGAAATAAAATTCTTAAATTAGAGGTTCAAAGCTAAGTATCATCCTACCTTCACAGTCAAGTACTTATCAGCGTACCGCAAAATAACGAATTTCCATTTCCGATTTTTACTTAATCCCTAAGCCCAGCAAAACGAGACACAATATTAAATGTTGTTGTTACGTATGTATATACGTAGTGGTATCATGCGATCGTTCGAGGTTTGAAAAGGTTAAGCTTAATACGTAGAGTTAAAAATCAATTTATAAAAAATGTGGTTTCAAATTGGGCTTTTGAGCTGATGACTGTAAATTCCTAAGTGATTTTTGACTGACTAATCCTAGTTGTCCATTCATTAAACAAAATTGGGCAATGAAAATTAATTGTTGTAAATATTTCACACCCGACTGAAAACCTAAAATTAGCAGGTTTTTTGGCAATGCTACACTTTAAGGACTATTCCAAAATATTAATTACTAGATATGTGAAGAAGAGATTGGGAAGATGAAATCCAAATGAGATCCTATCGGATTTTCCGATCCACTATTACGGCATGAACAATCCGCCGCTTGACGGTGGCTAGAGCAGATTACCTACGCGAGCCGAAGATTGCCCGTAAAACTTCTAACGGTCTCACTAAATTACAATCGGACCGGAATAAGTTCGACCTGTTTAATTTATAACGATTGCCGGAGCCCGATCTCGGACGTACGCTTGCGAACAAACAAAATAGTCCAAATTGTATAGCGTTGCTGCTGACAATAATCAGAATATCCGATTCATTAGCGCGCTAGGGAGATTGTTTCAGGTGTACAGGTGTTCGGTTCTGAGTTATGAAAATTTAAAGCCGAAACAGGTATCTCCATAGATAATAACAAAGTCAGAAATAAGATTTTACAGTTTTTATCATTTCTTGTTCATACAATAATTAATTTGTATGTCAGATATAATTTCTATATAATCTAGCACTCTATATAACCTTTATCATCATCATCATTTCAGCCACAGGACGTCTACTGCTGAACATAGCCCTCCCCCAGTGACCTCCAGATCGGCCGGTCGGGAGTGAACTGCTACCTTTACCAGGTCGTCTGTCCACCTTGTGGTTTGACGTCCCACGCTGCGTTTCAGGACTACATATGGGCTGGTGATGAGAAGAAACGGCGCAACAAACTCAGTCACCTTTGTCAGCCTCATTTTATTTTAGTAAATACAATTACAAGACAACTAAGTGCGAGCTAGGCAGGTTATTAAGTCTATGCACTCTTGTCGTTCATATTTTATCGTACCCTTTGACCGGTATAAACATTTTCAATTTTCATTGGTTTTCAATCCTAACTCAAGGGCATAAAGTTCAAAATATGATGGCAGCTATTGGTTAAGGGTGTAACATGATTATATACCCAACAAGAACTAGACAACTGAATTCAAGGGAAAATGAAAAGAGGCTTCAACGACAGTATAATAAATAAGTTTGGGAAATTTACATTTAAATTCTTAGATTTTTAATTTCCTGATTTTTATTAGAATAGTTTGTTACGAGATTGCTACCATGTACCTTATTTTTGAGTTCCCGATATTTCGGCACTGTTGCAAGCGCCATGATCACGGAGTAACTGAAGATCTTGCGGGTAAGTTGTTAAGGGCAAACATATCGGTCTACCCTCTTTCGCTGTCTTTTATTGCACGCGTCGGTACCATTGTCTACAAACTCACTATTTTCTCGCACCTGTTCTCGACACACAACACTAACAGTATCTGACCGCGAAACAGCAGTTTGTTGTTTTTTCCGGTTTTTGCACATACGAATCACTGGATTCCAGACACTTGACAATTTAAACCCATCCTCGCGATTAAAATTTTTGAACTTTGTAATTTCAATCGCTTCCCTAATCATTCTTGGTATGTAGTGGCGTTCTGTCGAAATGATCTGAGGGTTGTGAAACTCAATCCAGTGATTTAGACCTGATTCCAACAAATGTTCCGCGATTGCCGATTTCTGTTTGTCGTTGTTTTGACCGCTTTTATGTGTTCCTTCATTCGGCACGCTATGGTACGTTTTGTTTGGCCGATATATGAACTGCCACAGCTGCAGTCAATCTTATAGACACCAGGTTTCTCCATTGGGAAACTGGCTATTGGAGATCGTAGACATTGTGTTACTTTTCTTAATGGAGTGAAGACAGTATTAAGTAAGTATTTATGAAGTACGTTTGCGATCTTGTCTGTCACTCCTCTTATGTATGGCAAGAACACAGGTTGCCTGTCTACTGTGTCTTTAAAGTGTCTTGATTTGTGTCTAGGTCTATATCCATTATTCTGTAAGACTTTCTGAACATGTTCCAACTCTTGGTTTAGGTGTTCAAGGTCACACGAGTCATAGGCTCGGTTTGTCAGTGCAGTTACTACAGAATGAAGATGTCGAGGGTGGTGATGCGAGGTTGCGTTGAAATAGCGGTCAGAGTGAGTGGATTTTCTATAGACAGAGTGACTCAGTGAACCGTCACTCCGCACTTTAATCTTCACATCCAAAAATGCTAGGCTTCTGTTTTCTTCTATCTCGCAGGTAAAATTTATTTTTGGATGGATATAATACCGTTTAAATATGACAGGTGAGTTTCTACATCTTGGTTGTTTCCTCTCAATACACAGAATACGTCGTCTACATACCTCTTCCATAGTTTGATTTCGGTGGGGCGGTGGCCAGGGATTTTTCTTCAAAAAACTCCATCCAAATATTAGCTTTAACTTAAGCGAAAGAGGGTAGATGTTTGCCCTTAACAACTTACCCGCAAGATCTTCAGTTACTCCGTGATCATGGCGCTTGCAACAGTGCCGAAATATCGGGAACTCAAAAATAAGGTACATGGTAGCAATCTCGTAACAAACTATTCTAATGTTAGTGGCCATGAAAGTTTAAACCAATATATTCCTAATTTTTATTGATAACGAATAAAGCAACTTACAAACACTTTTTGTAAAATCTGAATCTGCACTTAGCTCATGCTTAATTTTAAATTGCTAAATATATAACTAGTGTAAGATTTGTTTGATTTTAAATATGAATTTGTGTCTTCATATGAATTTGTGAAATTGTCTTCAATTACATATTTACAACGTACGCCTTACCTAAGTGTTAAGCATAAGTTGTAAAGTATCACATTATCGTATGTTCCTAAATCCCTATCCAGGCTTTTATGGATTTTCGTTAGATTCTTATTTGTATCGTCTTAAGCAGCATCACAGTGATGGGAAAAGTTATAAGTAGGCTGAGGATTGAAAAGTTCCGAAATAACTCACGGAGGCAATGCGAGTCGAGAGTTTGTACCCATCTGTTAGAAGGGCACGGATTTATTCAGATCGTATCTCTACAAAACGAAAACCAATTCAGAAAATAAAACATCTTACTTTGCATACGGTAAAATCACTGATCACTATTTTTCAAATGATTATAATTTACGATGCGTTACTTCTTTATAGATACTTATGGCCTTACTACAAAAAGATAGACTAGTGTTAAACACTTGTCTAAAGATTAGCCAACCAATTTGAAATGTTGACACATCAGACATTCGAGACATGTTACTAACCAACATTTATGTTGATCGTGGTCTAGTTGTTTGCGTTGCAGATTAGAAAACCAAGCAGTCGCGGGTTCGACTCCAACTTAAGTTTGTATAATAATCATTTTCATCTGAATCATTTATAATGTATTTAAGTATGTCTATCGCAAGTAGAAATCGCGCTGCAAGCTGTTCTTATTTTGATTATTTATGTGATTGTTAAAATTTAATTTATTTATGTATCTTTATTTGCTGCCACGTTTACAGTACCTACATTATTATAATTTTAAAGAACATGCTCGCTGTAATATGATCTTTGTTGCAACGGTGGATTACACCAATGCAAAAACTTTTCGCGATTTCTTTATTGTAAACTCACAGTATGGAAGGATAAATGAGATGCAAAACTAGATAGGAAATATTATAATTTAACTGTAATCCTTCTTTTCAGAAATTGTCTGCATGACACTGCAACGTAAGAAGCTTAGTTGTGCATAAGCAAAACTAGCTGTAGCCTGCAACTTCGTTTGCGTGGTCTTTAATATTTAGAACCACAGCGTACGCACAACCACTCGATAAATTGTCATCGTATTCGGATGAATAGTTTAAAAACGTATAAGCACAAATAACGTATTGCGGCGGCGTCTATCTTGTAAGGGAACCATTATCTATAAACACGAGCAAAAAAAATCACGTTTGTTGTATGCCCCCCATGAGCCCCCTTAAATATTTATTGTATTCTGGTTTTTAGTATTTGTTGTTATAGCGGCAACAAAAATACATCATCTGTGAGAATTTTAACTATTTAGCTACCACGCCTTCTAAACTATTTAGCCTCAGTAATAGGGTCCTGTTTTACCCTTTGGGTACGAAACCCTAAAAACGTGGAGATAGAAAAAGCATTTTATTACCTGTTCCCAGTCAGCTTCATAATAAATTAATGCCTAAGGAGACATTCTCATTTAGACGTACATACATTTAAGTAATTTATTCATCTTTGACAAAATGGTGTTGTCAACTTTTCATCACTTTGACAATGATTACGTTTATAATGCTTTATTTTTTTCCTGTTTAAGATACTTTATTCTACCCGCGTCTGAAGCGAAGAAGAGCCTCCATGCTGATTGCCGTTTCGTGTTTTCTGCAAAGTCCCCAAACAAAAAGTAAACATTTCTGTGTCCCAATTCTTGTTTGGCAAAATTTGGCCTGACGATTTTATCTAATTTAAACCAAATATCTTTTGTTAATATTTTTGCAAGAGTGCTTTCGAGATATTTATTAGTTGATTTAGGTTACATAGTTTGCGTTTTTTTAGGGTTACGTACCCAAAGGGTACGGGGGGTAAAGGGTAAGGGTAGGAAGATGGCTGGCAGTGGATGGATGAAAAAAGCGGGAGATCGTGCTCTTTGGCGCTCTTTGGGGGAGGCCTACGTCCAGCAGTGGACTGCAATAGGCTGAGATGATGATGATGACCCAAAGGGTAAACGGGACCCTATTACTAAGGCTCCGCTGTCCGTCTGTCTGTCCGTCTGTCACCAGGCTGTATCTCATGAACCGTGATCAACAGTTGTTTTTTTTACAGATGATGTATTTCTGTTGCCGCTAAAGAAACAAATACTAAAAAGCAGAATAAAATAAATATTTAAGAGGGCTCCCATACAACAAACGTGTTTTTTGCCGTTATTATAGATAGTACGGAACCCTTCGTGCGCGAGTCTATTTTTTTTTAAACAAACAAAAGCTACTCGGTACCTGATAGTACTTCCTTTTTTATTAGGAATTAATGAAAATATCTTTTCTCAGTTATGTTCAGAATGTACAATACTTAAATACGTAACATGAGAAATATGAACACAAACTGTACACAATAATCAAACGAAAACGCAGTAGATACTTCACAAAAATGGGTCCAGATTTAATAAACAGTGAGATATAGTGAAGACATATAACTACACACCTAAAGCTATAGTGGCTATATAGTATATTATACGAAGTGCCTCAAGCCAATGTCTGTATTTGAACACTGTGGCTCGAAGTTTTTGATGTTTGAGCCAATTGGACGGACTTGGCTGCCGACTTGAGACCTCTTTGGTCGAGAGTTAGATATATTCGTTCATTATTTAAATTCACATAGAGGTTTGTGTTTGTTAACTACCATATTAAGTATTCAAATTACTTCATTTTAAGATACGAAATAATCAATTATCGTTAAAAATACTTTCAGGCTTAGAATTCAACTAAAAATATTTATCATTTTACGCATTTACAAAGACACCCATCTCAATTCCATTATCTAAGATATCTTAATATAAGTTACGAAAGAATAGAAAAGCATTATCTAAAAAATTGCATCGTCCCAGAATAGAGTATAAGGCTGAATATTGGCCAATTTTTCATTGAAATGCGACGATGTGTCGATACGGGAACGGTGGAGTGCTATGGGCGATGTTTTATGGCAAAAACTACCGAGCAGAACGAATCTATATTTTAAGCTTGAAAAGTAGCGTGAAATCCTATTCAATGTTTAGCTTCATATACACAAAGCATTCTTATCAAAAGGAACGAGGCTACGTTAAATAATTGGATGTTTATTCCAACACTTTTAACGGAATGGCTACCAAAGTCCTTTGAAATGGAGGGAGCCAAAAAAGGGAAACAAACATTATTTACGGGTTTAACATATAATAATATTCTTTGGCTTATTTTTCTTAGACACAATTAGAATTTTAGAAATTTTAATTAAAAAGCTAACAAAAAAACTATGTTTCATTAATAGAAATATAAATACAATTTAGCAATTATGATGGGTAAACCTTAGTTCCTTACTATATGCAAAAAGGTGTAATTTTATTTAGTCCAATAAAAATATAACTACATTTGTGCTCGTGACTGTACATCACCAACCTTCGGAAACATTATTACTGAAGAAAAAAAATGTTCCATACCTATAATGCCTTACATTATTCAGATGTTCACGTTACAATGCGTATTTTTTATAGTTTCGGAGCAACGTTTTTTAATTCCATTACGAGCCAATAATATGTATTATTAAATTATACAACGTGTTCTTTTTTATTTCCAAGCCCTTAACTAACGACACGCCTAAACTTAAAATAATGAATGTGTTTGTAAAAATCTAACCTCAGTCGCATATTGTAATTTTTTTAAGTATAACATATCTTGAGATTTTTAAGCTTTTACTAATATATATCTTCTCCGTAAATATTAGGTTCTAGCTAGAACGTGTACCCATTGGCAGTCAGTCTGCAGCTCCACTACTGACGTAAGGGAGCTTGACTATTAGGCAATTAAAATATCAGATTAATAAACTAAACGCTGAAAGAAAATATTTAATTGTATTTTTCCGTTTGGGCCAAAGCGCTAAGACGTCCTTATTGTTTTACGTACCTACCAAAAGCAGAAATAAACATTTCACTATCAGGTTTCCAGATTAAAGTCTGTTACTCCGAATATTAAAAGTTTTTGTGTTTTACCAGTATTTTTAATTGTTATTTTTTTCTAAGTTGGATAACTGTAACACCTCGACTTAAGGAAAGTCGGGGTATTACAGTATTGCTAAAAAGATTATCATATTTAATTTTCGTTCCGCGTAAATTTGTGTTTCTGCGTAAAACCACAATCACCGTTTTGAAAGTGTCTCCTGCAAACTATTAATCACTCCAACAAAGGCTCGTTCGCTTGCCTTCGCTTTTAATATAATTTGCTTTCTTTGAATTTCCAGGTAACCCGGTCTATGGAAGTAACAACAATCATCGGAAATTATAATTTATGAAACCAATCATGATGCTTATTGCAAATAAAGTAGGGTCCTAGAAACAATCTAAATCTAAAAAGCCTACGATGCACGTAAATAGTGTTAATAAAAGGAAGTAAGTGCTGGTTTGATTGAATGAAAACGAAGCGCGACGGTTCTTCTAGAGTGGCGCTTATATTGTCTTTAGCTACAAGTAACATTGTCTCACACAGTCCCTAAGTATAAGGGACAAAGTGCCGACTTCGCCTTTTGAGTGACATAGCATAATAAATTTATCTAATACGACTTTGCGAAAAATGAACAAGAGTCGGAAAAACAAGTTATGATTTTAAAAAGCTATAGCAACGAGGCATTATTATATTTTAAAAATGACCCATAAAGGGATTTAAAGCACAATTTGGGAACTGCTAACGAGTAATAAAATTCGAAAAGTAAGCTGAAAAGAAGAAAAAGTAAGTATCTAAGGAAAATATAACCAAAAGGTTGTCTGGAAGAATCATTTTTAACGATGATCGCCTAAATTGTGCATCTTTCTGTAAACATCAACTGTAATTTTTTTGTTAGGTGTGCAATAAAGTTTATTATCTTTTTATTACTACAGATATTTATCGCCATTTTATAAAGTCATACTCAAGAACAATTATTTACAAACCAACGTTTACTAAATCCGGGATTTAACGGAATGCGAACCACAAAACTTCGGGGCTTGCATACAACTAAATCCACTTGTATGCAACTTGAGCAATTATGCACCCATTACTATTCAAATGAACGTGCAGCATGATTAGGAAACAATCTGTCGGGTTGTGTGTAATTTGTCATTGCGCACCATCCATTATGCGGACTCCATACTCCGAGTCTCCCGGGTCGCATTCGAGCTCTAATTTGGTTATCACAATGGACTACGGCCACTCGTGAAATTGTATGCCAAAACAGTCATTAACGCGTTGAGAATAGCAGCCAAACTAATTTGCAGAATTTATTTGGTACCGACTTATCACTTTTTTCATAGCGTTTAAATATTGATTACTAAAACAAGAGCAATTTAGTTAATATTGTTAGCTCGAGTCTGGGTGTGCTGGGAGATGCGACTGGAAAAAATATTGTTTGGTGTCTCGTTATACAAATGTTTAATTTATTTTATTAATATTCAATTGCACACTCTAGGTACTAACAGCTTCTTGCCAAAACTTGGAGTGAAATTACATTTTTGTTACTTACTATTTTAAATGAAAATGCTTACATACTAATAACTATTAGCTAAAAAAACTTACACAAAAATGTTCTGTTAGTCTATGCCTATAATATAAATCAAGTCAGTATCTGGCTCCTGAGTAATAATCAGGGCATTTTAATGGATTACTTAAAGTCCATGGCAGAAGGTGATGGTGATAGATAACTAAGAATATTTTACTTGAGTTAAAGCTAATTTTGTTTTAGTTGACGGGAATGGAAGGCACTCTTTATTTTAAACTTTAACGGTGACTCGCGAACTCAGCTGAGGTACGGGAAACGTTTGGCGGTTTGATGGGGGATTAAAGATATATTAAAGATTAGTAGGTTAATAAATGAACATCTTTTTTGGGACCAATAGTGACATCAGGCAAAAACCTTATGAAACAGCTAAAATGATTACATGATTTCACTATTGGTCTCAATAAAAGTTGTTCATAAATTATGAGTAGGATATTATCAGAATGTTTATTCAAAAGTGAGCCTGTATATAATGCCTATGAGGCTGTATATAACATAGACTCTGCCGCCGACTGGGCCTTTGTTTAGTCGCAGTACTAAAGCTTCGTATAAACAACAGCATATAAACTATGGTCTCGAACTCGTCAGACGGACTGCTGAAAGGCGCCTTTATTAAAACTTCGACGGAGACTTGCGAACTCAATCGTGAAAAAGTATGGAGTTACTCAAAATAGCTAATAATAAACAAGTAAGAGTATTTTTGTAATGGTTCTCTAGTCACAACTTAACAAGGGAACAACTGTTTGCTCTGCATAAATGACTTGGTATATTGATCTTTAATCATCTCAGTTTGCGTCTCTGCAAGTAGGTCCCTGCATGTTGTATCACTTTTGCAAAGCATAAAAGTTTATCGACTTCCCATACAAATTAACAAATAACCGATTGAAGAACAAGCATTGTTCACTATAATGTATAAAATATTTGGTAACAAGGTGGACCTTGATTTATGGGACACCCTTTATAAACACGGATTTATACCATTTGCTCGGCGATGCATAGGAAAAACATCGTGACGAAACGTTTAATGTGTAGCTATGGTCCAAGATAGTCTGGTTGTCCTGTCCGAGAGTTACGGAGGTCCGGTGGCAATCGCTTCAAATGTAATAACTAAAACGCTTACTACGAAAATGGATCGTTCTTTCGATCGTATAAGCCTATTAAAATAACCATTCACTTTGTATCAATCCCTAGACAAAGTATGACCAACTCAAATTGGACGTGTAAAAAACACGACCGTTTTCAATTGTTCACACGTTGTCAATCGTTTGATACTAGTGAATGGTTATTTTAATTTGATTGGTTAATACGTCCGAACGAACGATACATTTTTGTAGTAGGCCTCCACTCACTCGCCGTATCTAGGATCAATGTCAAGTCGCCTGGAACAGGAAAAAGTTGAAAAAATAATAATCTTTTGTTTCCAATTGTTTAGAAATACTTTAAGATAAATAAAAGTACTAAACCTTTTACTTGTTCTCTTGTAAACGAAATATGCAAGGTGAGCTATTAGGTAGTCTATCTGTGACAAACGGAAATTCAACCTCTGTCAGCTATGCAACATAATACTCACTGAATAGCCACCTACACTATCTCTTTAAACCTATAGTACTTTTTTTTCAGGTTACAGGCGTAAAATGGGTTATATGTAATAAAAACTCACGTGCATAGGATTATGTGAAAGCCCCAGCTATACTATGCTTCTTTGACCTAGAAATGCGAGCGTAACTTTGTTGCTATTCAGAACTGGATTCTTTGTGACTAAAAACAGCGTATTTTTTTTAATATTTTTGCTATAGGTACATTTAAATTTAAGAGCTGTATGTAGCTTCTTAGAGAAACGTAAACACGTTGAGTTGCAAATAAAGACATTTGTCAATACACTTCCGACGGAGTTACGTAAAAGACATTTTAAAGTTAAATTAGTTCGAAGTTGGCAGGTTTCGATTGCTCACTCTACTCGTCCCCGTGTCGTCTGTTGAATTATAAGGATAAAGGAGGCGGAACTTTATTTCTATTATTCACCTATTAAAACAACAATGTTACATTAACTTTTATTTTTGTACTCAAAGTTAAGGGTATTTTATATTATAAGTGTCCGGAAGAGAGCGTACATCCCGAATAAATGACTACCTATGCATGCTATTGGGTTTGGTTATATATTTTTTCTCATCATTTTTGTTTTACAATCCTTTTTAATAATAAATAAATAAAGATACTTAAGGTTTTAAATTAACTTTTATAATCGATGAAAAAATCTGCATTTTACAATCGTTTCGGTCCAATTGGCTAAATATTTCTACTGCAAACCAATTGCTTTTATTTAATTAGTAAAACTTTTAGTGACGTTCATTAAAAATGGTAACAATTAATGTTGAACTTTAATTAGGTCGGGACTACTTACAAGTTCACATGGAATTCAATTTCACTGAAATCTAATAATTAAAACTAAGAAGTACACAAAATAATCTAAAACATTAATTACAAATTAATGGAAACCATACAAGCGCAGCCCTAGAAACCATAGCTTACACTGAAATATTCTCGTTCTAATGAAATTATTCACATCACCAAAATCATTTTACAATGTGAGCCGAAACGGCGATATCGAGCCAATGCCAATCGCAAGCCGAAAGCAACCTCCGCCTAGATTTATCTGGGCCGTTATTGCACATTCCCGGCAAATGTGCGCGGCGTATGCACTATATGCGCTTTCTGCATGGCCGCTGCGACAGAACGATCGTATTTCAACCAAACAGTGCCTCGTTAGCGACTACTAAAAATATTAAGAACCGCCTGCAACTGGTTACTTCTGAGCCAGAAATTACTTTTCGTTGTTCCTTTAGACTATTCCAGAGAGTTAGCAACCACAATTCCATTTTTCTATTTCGAAAATTGGTTATTTTGTTAAATTCTTATCGACATTATAAAAATAAGATTACTTATTTAATTTTCACTATAATTTATAAAAGTATTTTCGTTGTGAAATATCGAATTTGTAAATTAGAAACAGGCATTGATGGCTATTGGCTTTACCTATACTTAAACAAAATTAATTATTAATGAACGTTTTACCCCACTTACCATAAGTTTGGTGGCGAAAGTTAAACGAGACTGAAGATTGTTTTTGCGGTCCTCATTTCCCTTCTCAATAGGCACAAGTACCTGGTGTATCCTACAGCTTTCGGTAGAGTTATAACTTTTCTAACTCGCTTTAGGATTGTGGTCTAAGACGAGATAAAATATGCTCTATGAAAATATACTTTCTGTTTTCCTGTAAAATATAAATTAAATCAATTTATAGGACGATAACAAAAACCGGCAAATGCATTCTGGAATACGCACAGTTTCGATGGATTCAATTTCGATGCACGCACAGTTTCGATGGAGACGACCTCTGTAGCCGAGAGGAGAGCACGCCGGACTTTATATGGCGCCGCCATCTCTGAGGTTCCGGGTCCGATCTCCGGTCGGGTCAATGTAGAAAACAAACTTTTCTATATTGGCTCGGGTCTGGGTGTTGTGGTACCGTCGTTGTTTCTGATTTCTATAACACAAGTGCTTTAGCTACTTACCTTAGGATCAGAGCAATGTATGTGATGCTGTCCAATATTTATTATTATTATTAATGCGATATGTTGATAAATGTTATGTTATGGCATAAAAACTACCAAAACGCGTTGTTAACTAAATTTTCATAGAGCAATGTATGTGATGATGTATTTAAAAAAAAACAGTATAGGGGTTGAAAATTTTTGTTTTTAGCAATTCCATGCACGGTTTAATTGAAGATAAATAACACTTGAAAAAAGTCCCACATGAGGTCGATGACTTTTTTCAAGTGTTATTTATCTTCAATATAGGGGTTGTAAAATTAAGATATGCTAAAAACAATTACTTATTATGTATATATTATATTCAATAAAAATACGCACACGACCGGGTGCTGAGCTATCGGGCGAGCTGGTTGTCATTGTTTCTGGATTGATGGTTTGATGTTTTTAGTGTTGTGTGGTGTGTTTTTAATGTTTTTTGTTTTGGTTGTTATTATTGTATTCACGATCTTTTGTTTGTGCGCAGTGGCACTCCTTGGGGGAGGCCTATGTCCAGCAGTGGACTGCAACAGGCTGATATGAATGAATGAATGAAATTGTATTCGATTTTTGACTTGTTGTGATTTGTTTTTGTATTCGATTTTTGACTTTTTGTGTTTTGTTTATTTTAATTTTATTTTTGTTGTTAAAGGCCCCCGCAGAATATCAGTGTCGTGGCAGCCTTAAGTTGTCACGACTTATACTGAGCGGGGGTCCTTTTTGGCACGATATTCTATTATTATAACTTATTGTTAATTTAATTTTTTATTTTTTGTCCAACTGTATTTTGTTTTTTTTTGTTTCTAGTTATTTTGTGCCAAATGAATCCTATTATATTCTAAAAAAAATCTAATATTACAAGTAAAAAAAACTACATAATTTAAGTCTTTAAAATTCTAACAATGTTTATACTGTACAAAGTTTAATCAACGTGAGTTAATGAATTAAAACGTAATGCTCCTCTGTTTGTTGCAAATAACAAAATAAATGTAAATAAAAAACACGGTTTACCCCTTTATGTTAAATGTCAGCACTTGATAAAGAAAACCTATAATAACATTTTGGATTTTATTCACGAAGAATCACAAAGATTTTGAAAGGTATACGAATCCGTCAGAGATTATCCCTCATATTTAAATAACAAACTTAAACCGGCCGCCCCTCAGGGTAAGAAAGAAGTATGCTTTGTTGGAAACAATCAGGGCCTTTTCTTGCTAAGATAAATACATCTATATTCTTGTTTTGTGGTTAGTAAGTATTATCAAGAGTAGCTGGTTGTATTTACAATTGAAATTAATGAAGAAAACTGTCACAATGGAATAATTTAGTTTAGAAGGTTAGCTATACCACACTTAAATATGTTTTGAGTTATAGTTTCTATCACGCTTGAGACCAAGAAATGTATCTTTTAAGCTTCCTAAATTTTCCCTTGCTAGCACGAAGGGTTGCTTTAAATATGCCGCTTCCAAGATATGGAACGATCTGCCGCCTCCAGTCTCAAATGCTCTGTATTGTTCAGTCACAACCTTTAGAAAACGACTTTTAAACGTATTATTATCGAAACAGGCAGAGAGTTTAGGTCTTCCAAATAGTGCTAGCGGGAAAAAAAAAAAAAAAAAAAAAAATATAGGAACAGATTTTAGTCTTTAAAATTAATGATTTATATAATATACTTATTTTATACTTTTATAAATGTTTAGGGTGTTAGGTGCTTCACACATTTTCTGAAAAATGAATTAATGTTTAACTGTATTGTTATGTAAGTTTTATGAACTCATTATAGCTATAAAAGGCTACGGCAGAATACCAGCGATGCAAGGATTTTCTTTCCTAGCATTATTAGCTGAGTCGTAGACCCATTTGTCTCATTAATTACTTTTATACATGTTTTGTTAATATTTCTATGTATTTTTTTTGAGACAAATAAATAAATTTTATTATTATTATTATTATTATATCAATTAAACGATTTGTATGTAAAATAATTCAATTTTGTGATTGCATTGAATCCAATGCAAAAAATAATAATAGTTGTGTTTTACGTATTCGAATAAATTCTAGCACATTCAATAAAAACATAAAAATACTCATGTTCGTATTCGCGTATTTTGCAACGTATCATTTTAATATGCGTCTTGAACGCGAAAACAAACTGAAAAATGTTCTATACTCTCTTCCTGCTGACCCGAATTTATTTGGCATTGCAGTCCAGAAACCGTGGAGACAATTCTTTACAAAAATACCGTCGAACTAAGTCTACGGAATGACAGACGTTGACATCTTAAGCCACCTATTCCCGTTTTCAGTTTCGTTGATTGTAAAAGCTGACTAGAGGAGTTTTCTCGACCTATTTTAGATAGAAATAGCGTATAAGGAAAGAAAACTTTAATTCGACGTAATGGTTTCCGGATTTCGGATTTATTTGGTCGTGTTGCAATGCTGCAAAGCTTGCAAAATAAAATAATTATGGATGGATTTACAGTCAGTTGTTGCGTGCTCATAGCAACACCAACATGATCAAATAAACGACAAGAAACACAATGATTAATGTTAAAAAGAAAAAAAACGCACTCTCTTTATCTGTAAGGGTTTTTTTTTAAATATCCCATTCCCACATCCACATCCCATTTCAAAGATAACATAAGTATTTAACACTACACAGCACGGGTATTATGCAACATACCTTTTTTATTTATTGTTTGTCCCGACGTTTAAGTTCTTAAATAAAACTTTGACCGCAATATGGTTAAACACAATTTATAGTTGCTTCTGTAAGTTGAAAATAATATGGTAATCACATAGAAACTATCAAACCTTACATTACATATAAAGGAACAACCTTGAGTATATAAATAATAAACCGAATTGCCTACCCTACACTGCAAGGTATCGTTCAATAGGTTAAACACTAGGTTATAACATAGGTGACTAATTACGCTCAGAACTCACTCGTGAATAGAGTGCACACAAGTTAAAATAAATTATTTTATTCTGTTGACATACGTAGAAAACCTGGAGTTCAAACTTTTTGTGCCATTAACTGAATCCTCCGGAACCCTTGCTGTCAGAACTGTGGTGGTGTGTTTTAAAACGCACTTGACCATTTTTTGAAACCTCTTAACAAAACATTTATTTCTTTTTATTTTAAGAAGACACCTTAACAGCATTAAACTTATTTTTAGCATCATCATTTCCAGTTATTCCTTTTTAATAAACCTTACCAATTTAGGTAAGCTGCTTACTAGGAAACCAAAAAAATAATGGAATTTTAACGATTTTGTGTACTTCAGTCAAACGCAAATCATTTCATTAACCGACTTCAAAAAGTTCTATGTTTTGTATGTAATTAGATGTATTTCCAATTAAGGACCGAATTTCAAAAGTATTTTTTTATTCGAAAGCGTACACTTCCAAGTTGGTCCCATTATCACCAAATCAAATTTGATTTTTTATAGACACACATAATGTTTTTATATATTTTCTCAAGCAATACTGATATTTGGGTCTGGTAATCATTATCTCATGTTGATGAGCTAATGATTAAAGCCACAGAACTCCTTAAAGATTAGAAGTTAAAAGATAAATGAGTACTGCGGTTTTTTCGACAAAACGTTCAAACGTTTGTACTTTACTAAAAAGCATTAGTCATGAGAAAATAAGCTTGATAAGGTTTTAAATTCATTAAGATATGTTACTTTGAGCTTGCGTCGAAATCAATTGTTTTTTTTAACTCTAGAAACATAACATTTGGAACTGTAAACAAGGGCTATTAAAACAGTATTATTTGTTTTAATTTTGTTTTGTTTTTTGGGTTCCGAAGAACGGAATCCTTTTCCATGCCACTCGCACAGCGAAATTAATGCAGTTTTTATTTCCATTTGAGTTTGACGTGTTAACGTGACAATACTGCTTAGAAACTCTAGAAAGTTTGATAGACTTAAGCTAGTTAAGAGTTGTAATTGAGTAAGATACCTCACAAAAAGATCAGATATTATTATGCATACGAAATCGATATTATTGTTAGAATTAAAAATAACATGTTTTTACTGATTTATCGGAGTGAGGAATCAAATATAGAAGAAAATACTCCAATGCATTTAATATAGGGGATTAAATCATACTCGTAGTTCTATTAGGCGACTTAAAGTTTGTTTGAAACCCAAATTAGGCTTGAGGTAAACTACCGTACCCACTTTAAATACTCGGATTCACATTGTTGGTTTAATTGTTTCAATTGTAGTATACCCGTAGTAATAAAGTACTTCATTTAGTTTAGATTAACTTTTATAAACAGAAAATTAAATCATCGGTTAAGGTAAATTACAGAAACACACTTTTTCACATATCATTTCACATTTTTTCACTTTGTACAGTCAGTCTTGTTTTTGTAAAGGATCTTGAAAATCAAAAACAAATTCAATTTTCATTTTTTACAGGAGATCGCGAAATATCAATTACGCTAAAACACTTCGCTTCGGCAAGTCAGTAAGCGTTCCAAGTTGACTGAAAAATGCTGCTTGTGTAATTCATTAGTTGTGAAATCTTAAACTGTACAATCATAAATTGCAATGTGCGAGAAACGTAGAACAAGCGACGGCGTTGGAGGACGTTCACTCAAATTTATGAGTCGCAGTGCGGAATATAAATTCTTGCGTGGTTCTCCGACGATGAGAACGCGAAAAATTTATTATCTAGGCTCTGTACTAAAGAAACTTGACCAGTTTGTTTATCAACATTGCTTCAGACCACTTATGTTTGCCACTTACCTACTTCGAGTTTAACAAAAAATGCTTGCTTGTGGAAACGGTTTCAATTGTATAAGAGTTCCACTTAAAGCCTTAAAAAGTGTTTATCGCAAAGGTTCGAATATACGAGTATCTATAAGGTGAAGCGATTATATTCGCAAAGATGCAGGCAGTGGATGGAAAAAAATAGCCGCGGATCAGACTCAGTGGTGTGCATTGGGACAGGCCTATAACCAACGTCCGGCAGATGTGGGTTGATTATATATAAAATATTCAGAGAGTATTAAAAAAATACTTACTTACTTACGCAAAATTTAACTAGCAATATCGGTTAAATCTGTAAAAATATTTAAAAATCAGCAAACAGTAAAAATAAATGATATTATTATTTACAGAACGTTTCTTTGATTTAACCTTTCCTGCTTATTTTAAATAACAAAATGTTTATTCATTCACAGCCGTCAGAGAAAAATAAGACCGTTGTTTGTTCAAGGAAATTGTGATTTATTGTTAAACAGTATTCATGAAATAATTTATTGCTTTCGCAATGGGATTTCATGAATAATTTTATTAGCTTTGTTTGCTTATTTTACTCAATTATTTCTCAAAAAATTATTGAAGAGTCAAGAAGTGCACAAAGGTACGACTTCAAAAGAATCATGTATTTGCAACATTTTTTTTCCTTATGTATTTGTCATAGTTTAAGCTAACGACTGCACTGGTGTAGCAGCTAACTATTTCAAATAGCCGTTTATTGAACGGCTAGCCCTTTCATTTAACAACGCTATTAAACCGCTAGAGTCTTACCTACCTTAAGGTTTTTCAAAAACTGAGTTTTAACCATGAATTATAAACAGTACCTAAGCAGAGTTGCTTAAGTGTCAAACTCCTATCTTGATGTACTCAGAACACGCAGGGCCAGACTGAAGGATGAGTCAATCCCATCTTGATGAAAGCCTACCTAGGTATATTATGCTTACAACGGTAACCAAACTTTCTCAAGATAGGAGTCTATAACATGAATCAATGGATACGATTAGATACCTACTCAATGGCATTGTTGGAGGCAATAGAGAATCTGTGTCAAATATCCTGCGATGACAGACGGTGAAACCGAGGCCGAATTCGGAAATATTCACTCCGCATCGAAATTGAATACCGGTGCGTCAGATTTACTCGTATTCACAGACGACTTGTGGCTATAGATGCCACTTTACAGTACAGATAGCTTATATTAGACACGTGTAAAAAGTATTACAAACAAACGATTAAAATTTAAATGAAAAAGGTGGCGGCAAAATTGGAACTAAAATAGTTTCCGCTTACTCCACTGAGTAGCGGAGACTATGGAACCAGTGGAGAAGTTAAAAAAGTAATAACTGCAAACAAAAGCATTAGTCTTCAGGTGTAGCACTACATACCTGTGATTCTTAATCCAAACTTTAAAATTTTATTTTTATTTTATTTGTTGGGGACAACCAACGAAGTTTGCAGGAAGCCGCTGGATGCAGGTCGCTTCCAACCGGCCGATCTGTAAGTCACTGGGGTAGGCCTATGTTCAGCAGTGGATGTCCTGTGGCTGAAATGATGATGAACTAACAATTGCAAATGTAGATACAATAATGACAATTTATGTATCTTAATTACCCATTTGTTTTCTTATTACTTATCTCTTGGCACATAAAAGTGTTAAATATAGCTTACTTTTTTTACCACAAACGGTAAGTAATTCGTAATAAAACCGGCAGTCGAAACGAGCCTCCTATATTCCAGCGACTATAGTTTGTAATTATAATTAAAACGCTGACCATCTCCACCAGTAGCAGGCAAAATCGCTGCACAAGGTAGGTTGCTTAAAATAAAAACTTGGCTGATACCTACGTAATTAATACTTTGAGAAAAATTTACAGTTCTATGCCATTGACAATCAAGCCGAAATCTTGCTAAAGTATTAAAAAATCCTTTCTTAGTTGTGGTTTCTCAAAGGTTTTCAATACACCAAACAATATTTGCGGCCGTAGGATACTTTTTGTTTTTCATTTGTTTTGGAGGTAAAACTTCATGCAGGGACAATATTTCAGCTGCCACAAAGAAGGTTGACGTTTTCTGAACACGCTTCCCTTGCGCTTATCATCCCTAGACAAATGTCTTATTCAGATGCATAGTGCGATGGCGGCACAACTTTTTTGTTACCGGGCAGGGATAAGAGGGACCAATAATACAGGGGTCGGTCTTGGTATTGAAGTACTCATTTAAAATCAATAATGCTCATATTGTTAGTGTTAATTCTGCTGAAAACCAGCGTCGTGATACGTCCCTGACTGTCACGACAAATGCTGAGCGGGGGGGCCTTTTTGACACATACTGCTTTTTATTATCCTGTAAATGTTTTTTTTTTCCTTTTGTATTCTGTGTGTGTCAAATAAATCTTTTTCTTTTCTTTTTCTATTCTAATTCTTACTTTTTAACTATTTATTGTAGACTGTGTTCACGGCAAACCAACTTATTGACAATTTTAAGAAAAACCTACATTAGCCTTATTATGGAAATATTTAAGTAGAATTTAAATACAATTGTTATGCTGTAGGTTTTCTAAATAAATTAATTAAAGAAAAAAAAAATCGAGTAAGCTTAGCATACTAGGTTACTGGGTCAAATCCTTGTTATGCCACTTCTATTGACCTAAGTTTTCTGTGTTGTATATCTACGAATTCTGTTCGCGACAAATTGAATGATATATTATATGGTTACTTTGGATTTCGGAGACGTGTTTGGCGTTATGAGGCCAGAATGGTTTTAATACAACGTTTGACTGACTTCAGAGCAATTATTTATTTATGTAAATAGACTTTTACACATCCTAGAATATTTAGCATCTAACTATCTCAGGGTCTATTGTGTGCTATTGTAAAAAGAAGTAATGGTTTTTTTTTAGTCTCTTTACTGGCCTAGTCACGCTGCAGTATGTAGCCCTGACGCAATCGAGCCTGCGTCGCGGTCACAGACTGCTAATGGGTCGGACTTAGGCTAAGTGCCACCAGCACTCGCCACTACTCACGTGTGAAGCTTAAAAAGGTCTTTCTTTAAAGGCTATTGCGGCCTTTCGAAAGGGCCTATTTCTGGTGGCTTTTTAAGAAGATCCTTTTCCCTATACTACACGCACTGGGTGTGTACCGGTATAGATTGCGATGGGCAGTTGTTACATCTACATATACAAGTTGACTTTTTTATTACCGTCCAAACCTTCTGAGATGACTCCCTTGTTACAAACGCACGAACGAACGAACATCACGAGAGTCATCTCAGAAGGTTTGGACGGTGATAAAAAAGTCCGTGTCCATCCGTGTAAGTAATCATTAACAGTAAAAAAAGTGCACGCTAACTATTCACAAACTGAACTATTTATTTGTCAAAAGGAAACCAATACTTTGCTGCTGAATAAATTAAAAAGTGCACGCTAACTTCTCAAAAACTGAGCTATTTATATTTTGTCAACAGTAAACTAAATAAAGTAAAATATTTTATCAGTTTTCTCTAACATCAGTGAGAAACACGAGGTTCGAGCCTCGATAATGTTATTTACACTTGTAATATAGGTATAAGTTTACTTTGAATCTCTAGCTAGAATGTTGTTCAGAGGCTTACTAAAATATGATTCGGATCCTATTTGCCATGAAAGTTAAATCGGCAAAGGGTTTATATTTGTGTCAACAAATAAAGACTACGAGGAAAGTATACAGTGCCTTGTTCTAATACACTTAGAAGGTAAATAGTCGCACTATTTATAAGTGTTATAACCTGTAAGAAGCTCTAAATAAACTGTATTTGTAATACAAACAGTAATATATTTTATAAAATTAAAATTTGGCTATTAATTGTCTTACCTACTCATGCAGCAATTAACAATAATATGTATAAATAAATACATAAAGTAAAATATAAAAAAATAATTTCAAACAATTTACTTTCAGTTTACAATAATAAATGTTCTAAATAGAAGTTAATTCCAAAAATAATAAAATTATTACTTTTACTTATCTTATTAAGTAGGCTAGAATCCCTATCCCGGTGTGATCACTTAAATCCATTAAAACACACTTAAAAATTCTCGCGTCTTGAACTAAAAACTAAGTTCTCAAAACAAGAAACTTAAGTGGCAATTCAAATTCTTCATTTCAAACTAAATAATCAAATTAGAAACTACGAAATCAAAAGCAATTATTCGGATTTTCTTATAATAGAGTTTCCAAAAACCATTCGGAGTTGAGTTTCGTAACGAATTATTTCAATTTACAAGCAGCTACCGCGCCATTGTTGGGATAAAGACACTTTACACATACAACCTGTTTGCCTAAAAGATATTTGAACAACTCTTTATAAGTACAAAACCCTTAAACTGAAACTAGTGTAAACAGCTGCATATAAAACAGTTTTATTGCTGTGTGCATTTTCATAAACTTGCATTTGTTGTATACAGGAGTTCATGCAAATTCTGACTGCCTAGCTAGAGGAACAATGCAAGTAGTCCGAAATTAAATTTTGTTTGTATAGAAGTAAGTACCTAATTTCAATGAAATATATGTTTTTATTGTGGCAATAGTACTATTATTTATTCTGTGGCAATACGCTGTAGCCTGTAACATCAATAAAGTCATATTTACACACACAAAGAGGCCTGACAGAAATATAGGCGGAGGCGATGAGGGACCGAAAAAACCGCTATGAATAAATTACCCACCTAAAAAGGAATAAGGCCATCTAATTTAAAAGTCACCCTTTTTCCTTTAACGCACTCATTCTCAATCAGTCTTCGCGAAAAGGACGGGTACGCGCCCGGACCACTCCGTGATTGAGTGTTCTTGTGTCTACGGGAATAATGGGAATACGTATTACCTACGCAATCATTAATACCAGTGACGGTAAGTAAGTTTTCTTGTAATTTCATTTACAGAGCATTTAGTAATTTGATATAGCAAGTGGCCAAGGCGCGCATACAGAAGAGGCGAAAACGCATTGGACTCTTTGAGTAAGTAATTTATGGACTCTGTCTATGACTCTGTGGAACGAAATATAACAAGTTCCCGTGGCGCATTGATAGAGCGCCATACGTTTAGTTTTTCAGCGCCTGCCCTGCGCCCTGCGTGCTTTATCAAGTCCCTTAAAACTTAGTCTAAAGAAATCTTTAAAAGAAATGTATTGAGGCATCGATAAATACCTACTCGAGGCACACGGCGTCTATATAGTACATTATAGACGCCTGTGGCCACGGGCAAGTACCAAAGTGTGATAATTAAAATGAGTTAGTATTTAAAAAGGTTTTTAATTTGCTCCTTCTTGACATTTTGAAAGACCCATAGTGTCAATACTTTGACAATATTGACCGTGAGCCGTCCCAAAATTGCATGACAATCGTCCCATAGTATCTGCGTTATTTTTTTATAATTTAATGCATACAACTTGTCTCAAATAATGGCAATAATTGGGAACTATGACAACAACTTTGCAATACAAATTCGGAACGCCGGAACCCAAGCAGAAAATCGGATAAAATAAAGGGTTTATGTTTGTCCGGCTATTTATCCGAAGGACAACAGACACTTTTGTTGCGCTCCGTGTTTATTTTTGCTTTCTCCTAGCAGCCATTTAGATATCGTTGTTTATGTAAATGTATGTACATATTACACGATTGCACTGCTACTACGTCTGCAGGCTAACGGGTCGAAAGCAGATAAACAACACACGTATTTTTAAATAGACCCGTAATAAATCACGTTAATTTCTTAAAAATAATAACCGTAAATTATGATTTGTAATTCGAATTCATATTGCTTATGAATAGTAGTAGTAGTATAGGCGAACTTACGTTTTTTTTCTTTTGCTCCCGCACTCAGAGACGTCACTTAACTTTAAAGCTTATTTAATAAAAACATGTAATACTTAAGTCTATACGAAAAAAGACCATTATTGAATGAAAAAACAAATTCCACACATTATTGTTAATTGTCATCTATGAGTGTGGCAGTTAGACCCACTTATCATCACACTTAGCTACCATTGTTGAGCTTTTCCTTTCAATAACTACAATCATTTATTAAAGAGGGCAGGCCTATTTAGATATATTTTACGTTACTACAATAGAAAAGTATGTAACACTTTACACAGAACAATAAGGCTTCGTTATAAATACGTGGAACAATGTGGTTACCAAATAATAATAATCAATATTCGCATTTTTTTAATTTTTACATAGATTATTCTAATTTAAGTAGATTTTTAAATCTTATGAATAAAAAATTGATGTAACAACACTTACAAAATTGTCAAAAGACCCTAAACAATTTGAATTTCAATAACCTTTGAAATCAGCGGTTGCGTTGACTATTATAAGTAGTAATACTTAGTCAAAAAAACTTTTCTCCGTGTCTGTCTGTACCCAATACAAAAATTGTCGACAAGTTCAGCATTAGGTCATAAACCCGCGGTTCCAGTGCAAGTAGATTCTCTCTAGTTGACCAAAGAGCCATACGTCGCCTTTTTTTAGGGTTCCGTAGCCAAATGGCAAAAAACGGAACATTTATGGATTCGTCATGTCTGTCTGCCATTTTTCCGGAACTATAAGAACTATACTGTTGAAACTTGGTAAGTAAGATTTATAGTACACAAAAATGAAATGAAACTCAATTTTTTTTTCATCTAACCCATACGTGTGCGGTATCAATGGATAGGTCTTCAAAAATGATATTGAGGTTTCTAATATATTTTTTTTTAAACTGAATAGTTTGCGCGAGAGACACTTCCAAAATGGTAAAATATGCCCCCACACCCCCGTAGCTTCAAAAATAAGAGAATGATAAAACTAAAAAAAATATATGATGTACATTACTATGCAAACTTCCACCGAAAATTGGTTTGAACGAGATCGTGTAAGCAGTTTTTTTTTAATACGTCATAAATCGTAAACCGCAATTATATAATGGTACGGAACCCTGCGTGCCCGAGTCCGACTCGCACTTGGCCGATTTTTTTTTCTTCTGAAAAATGCCTTTACGCATACTCAACGACCGCGGGAGCGGCCAGGGCTATGTGGGACTCCGGCTCTGAGAGCCGCATACCCACTAAAAACCAGACGGTGTCCCCGGTGCCATTAGTGAGACGAGAACTATGGGTCAGCGCCCTTAGGTCGGGGCCACGGGCATTCGTCTACAGTCTCGACTCTTGGCTGTGGCTCGCTGTTAAGCGACCACCCGGTACGTCGCCTGGTTCAACAATAACTCAAGCTAACGCTTCTTTGTCGACTGCCAGAGCATGGCTAGAACCACATGAGTAAAGAAACGGAACAGAGACAAAGCTTCTAAAGAGCTAGCAAAATGTATACCTATTTTGGTAGGGTTGGCACAATTGAATAAATTTAAAATATAAATGTTCTATTTTTTCACATTTTTAATTAAAATAGGTTATTTTTTTACAAATTACATACTCTAAATTTTTTTTTTATTACTTTTGGTTTTTAATAATTTGTTGTCTTTTAATCGAATGATAAATTCTAAATCCAATATAAAGTTTTTTTCAAATAATCCAATGGGAAATAATCACATGGCATATGAAATGTACAATCTTGCAAACGTGCTAATATGTCATTACCAATATTAACAATTTGTACATAAAGATCAAAATATTCGCAAAATTTTTGCTCAAGCAATTCAACAAATGCAATAAAATTGTCAGGAGGTATTATCACACACAGTACAATGTACAACCATATTTACAACACTTTTTAAATACTAAAACAAAAATATTACTACGTAGTATGTGAGAAACTCGATAACAAAACAAAACACGCACGACATTCGAGCGTCGTGTCACGCCTGCAAGCCCTGAGATTGACCACTGGCTAATCTAGTTTGAAGCGGTTTCGGCGCATACGTGACAAGCGGCCAGTGGTCACGCACACACACGCGTTGCACTTGTAGTGATGTACCTATCAAAGCGCATTCGTATGTAGCTTTGTCTCTGTTCCGTTTCTTTACTCATGTGGCTAGAACCGTGAAATCCTTCAAATGCAAAAAAAAATATTTTTTATTCAAAACCGTCGTCAAAAAAGAATTCTAAATATGAAAATGTACGCGTCGCTAAAAGTAAAACATAACGAAACAAAGAACTTACGAAAAACGAATCCTCATCGCCGTGACAGTGGCGCAACGGTAATTAGGTCAAGCGCGAGCCTCGCAACTGCTCTCTGGGCCGCGCTGTGCCCTCTTAATGAACTACTCTAACGAAACAAGCTTTTTTTAGCTCTATCCTATGTACTACCAGTCCAAAAAGTACCAGACACCATAGTACATCCCACTTATATTATAAATGCGAATGTTTGTGAGGATGTTTGGATATTTGTGACTCAATCACGCGTAAACGGCTGAACGAATTTGCATGATATTTTTGCACCCATAGAATAAGATTTAGTTTAACATTTACGATACTTTTTATCCCGATTGAATATTCCTGTGGGATATACTTACGTTATATACCAAACATCCTGTAGTTCACGCAAACTAAGTTGCGGGCACGGCTAGTAGTGTATAAAGTCTTCCTCGTATAAAACGCCCATAACCCCTTTATTAAGTTGTTATACTTTCGATCAATCTGTAACCATTGTTAGTAAAAAATTAGACAGTTTAACATTGAAAATGTTACATTTTTTAGCATACAAGTCGTAGTTCTCCTCTACATTATGGTTATTTAACCTCTCTCGTGTCGAGCTCAAAACGAGTTTTATTATGAATGGACAAGGTAGACAGGTGACCTGGTAAAGGTTGCAGGAAGCCGTTGGATGCAGGTCGCTTCCAACAAACCAATTTGGAAGTCCTTCCACCAATGACCAGCCCAGCCGTGGACGTCCTGTGGCTGAAATGATGATGATACTGTGTGAAAAGACGCAACATTTGCGATTTGATGTTGAATTAAGAATTTTTTTTTTTATTACGATCATGTTTATCACTAGTTTTTATTACTCGAGCAACTTGTAAAAACTACAAACTACTAAGTATGGGTACTACAAAGCTATTCGGATTCTTTTTGAACAAACTTTGTACATCTTCGGCGACTTTAATTAGTGCTAGTTCGCTTGGGCACCTGGTAATCCGACAAAATCCACTTATAATGGAACACAAAAGCACTACATTACCTTTACAAAGATGTAGGTGTAGCTGAAAACTAGTTAAGTACTTACCCGTCTTTAGTCATATAATACGTAATAGGGTAAAGATTTATGTTACTGAGACTAACGAAAATAAATTACCAATTTTCTAAAATGTAAAAGTTTGTGTGTTTGATTAACGCGAAGTCTAAATTCTACACCACTATTTTCTTAGGAATAGCTACGAAGTTCTGATTGCTTCTAATAGAACTTGAAATTAATAGAGTGTGAGTGCAATTTGTCTGTCATCGTGTCAATCCCAGTGACTCGGATGTTCCCGTGAGTGCTTGAAGTAGTGCGGATCGAACTTTATTTCCACATTTCCTCGTCTTTGAATCAAACCGAAGAGTAAAGTTTTTTTTATGAACTTTTGCATTTATCATGTCATTTATATACTATCACATTTTTTTATCACCATAAACTCTAAACAGTTAGAAGTGTTACCTTTGAATTAAACTACGAGTATATGTAGAAAAAAAAACAAATAAGATTATATAATACCACTGCTATTAATGGTTGGGCCCTATTTACATATTGCGTGCCACATTTTGTTATATAAAAATTTTATTTCGATTTTTTTAGTCTGCTACTTAAATAATTATGTCTGTCTACATAAAAACAAACAAAAAAGTTATCTACCATAGGTACAGTCACGAGCAATGAAATGTAAACAACAACAGGGATGGGTTTTTTTTTCGTCTATAGCAAAGTCCAGTGCGTAGTTTGACAGGTCGTTTAAAAATACTGCGGGTGTGGGTATTTTCGTAAGATCAAGCTTTAAAGTGTCTTTCTTTTGTTAGGATCAAGACTTGCTGTATCCCTCTACTAGCGAAATGTTGCTTTAAAAATGTGAAATAATATGTTAAAAGGAAAACTTTCACAGCTAGATAGGCTTAGCGAGTTGACTCATGAAAATTGTACTTGGAGTAGAAAATTATTTATTATACTAGCATCAGAATCAATTATCGTAATATCACAATAGCCGAATCCTTTGAACTTAAATACACTTTTTTACAAAACATGGGGAAGATATAAATAACTAAAAATAAACAAACGCAAAAAAACAAATCATACAGATAAATAAAAGTGAAATTTGTGGTGTTGTCAAAATAACATCTTTTTCCAAAATTCATTTAAAAGTGTACACGGACGTGCATGTCAAACGTATTCGTTTGTCCCGCCATTTGTCCCGTCTAATCTCCGAAACGGTTGAACCGCTTTTGACAGGATTTTCTCTATCAGAATGCTGATGTTATAAAGAGTAACTCGGGAAACTTTTTAAAAATAGAATAAGATTTCAGCACAATAAATTAAAACATTCGAATTTGTAAAAAAAAACATTCAAACGGATAAGCACCAAGCAGCTAGATCATTATCATCATGAACATTATATAAGTAAGTAAACATTAAAATGTGGTGCCAAATTTTACTAATGAAGTTTGAGGAAACAAATCTACTCTATCGTGATTTTAAAAAATTACAGACAGTGAATGGAAATAAGTAATTATGTTTTTATTGATACTGGGTCGCTACTAAATATTTGGCACATACTGCAATGTCATTTTATAAATTTCATTTTTGTTACAAGCATCACATAACCACAACAGAATGTGGCTGGCCCCACGGTCCAATTAGCCAGCTCATTGCATTGTTTGAGTGTAGAAGTCAAGTCACCAAACCCTATGTCAGATGATAAGCCGCCCTTAGTATGTTTCTGATGTGGTTAAATCACTAATATAAAATGAATTAATAGCATTATAACCATTTGTTAAATGTAAAAATAATGAAAATACATACAGATTAGTAAATAAATCGTTTCTCTTCCGAATACTATGGACCTTAGTCCCCGGAACACGTCCGTGTGTTATTCCTTATTCCGATAAGCCGGAATTCCCGCGGGAAGTTTAGCCGGCTACACGCCGCGCGGAAGCTTAAGCAACTGTTAAATAAAATACTGTACGTCATAAAGTGTATCGCTGCTATAAATTCTACTTTCAACGCCTACAAAGTTTTAACTGATGACGCGAAGATACAGGTCTTTATGAAATAATACTATTCTTTTCTTCTTCTTCTTTTGTATTTTTTTTATTATTGTTATTTATTTATTTATTATTTTTAAAGACCGGATAACATTTAGTTTTAAACAACTTCGAGTCAACTAATTATTTCCTCATCATCATCATCGTCGTTTCACCCATAGGACAATCACTGCTGAACATAGACATCCCCCAATAACTTTCAGAATAATAAATAATTGACCTCCTTAACTAAGAGTAAATAAAATATATTTCAGTAAATTTCTATTTTCTTCCTGCCTCACTAATTTAAAGTACCTAGTCCATTGTCAATACCACTAAAGTACCTAAGACCGTGGATTAGGAGAGCTATTTTTATAGCTTTCTATAATAATATACTTTTATTATATTGTCGGATATTATTTGAAAAACATAAAAAAGCCCTGCACTACAGTTCTGCAACTAAAATTACATTGTTCAATAAATACTGGCCATAAAGTGCCTATAAAATCTGAGTTAGTAAAACGACGACTAACAAAGTTTAGATCAATGAACGTAGTTTTACGTAGCACTGAGGTTTTCGGCATGGACCCTTTGTTATAAAAATAGCCTCGTAGTTTATATTCTAAGAAGACTATTACATTAGGACTTTTAAACTTTATCCAGTTCAACAACTGGCTTTATTTAAATCTAAGACGAGTAACTTACGCAAGTCCATAAAGCTAAGGAAGTTTTAGGCAGATATTCATGAATAGATCTTAGAAATACTAGACAGTAAAAGCTACTGGAACTATTATTAACTTCAGCGCCGTGAAAGGTCAGTGACATTTCCCGTTTCATGCGTGTTAGATTTTTCAGAATCAATATACGGATTTTGCTTGCACTGCTGCAAGAAAAACATCGCAAAAAAAACAAAAGGTATGATTTCGTTGTCCAATGTCAATTAGCAATGGCTCTGAACGTAATCACCACTAAATCTGCTGAATATAAATAAAGATCATATAAAGACCGCCAAGGATACATTATAACGTAGCCCGTTACCGCTAATGAGCGTAAGTAGTTTAAAGCCAACACGCGTGTTTATAACGTGGACAAAAAAAGATGTGTGCAAAGGTTGCAGGAAGCTGCTGGATGCAGGCTGCTTCCAACCAAACTAGAAGTCACTGGGGAAGGCCTATGTTCAGCGGTGGACGTCCTGTGGCTAAAATGATGATGATGATGATGAAAGGCTCTCCTGTTGGCATTATTGGACGAAACACCCACAACAGGCAACAGACAACTGGCAACAGGGACCGGAAATATGAATCTATCCAACTCTTAGAAAACTGAGCCACGACGTGCAATCACATTTCTGTATTCTTTACAAATCCGTGCCAGGACTCTGAAGTGACTTTATTCTTGATGTGATGATAATTGATGAGTCTTGAATTTTATATTACTACGCTGCTTCATTTGGTCGAAAATCGTAAACAATCGAGCTGTTATAATTTTAAAACTACTGACATTTATTCATTGTTTTTAATAAAGAATTTCTTAGAATTCGTTAAATAATCGAAAGATTTAGGTATAAACCGTTGTCTTGCCGCATTTATTTTACTATTTTACAGCATGTAAAATGCTAGAAAAACTTGAGAATGCACTGGAGTGTAACCCCACCGGGTTAAAACTAGCAATCCTCATTTCCGTTCGTTTTACGAACTATTATAAACTCTACCGATACGTGTTAAGTTTCAAATTTAAATGCACAGTTTTACCCCTTCTAATTTGCAACAATATCAGATGAGCTTCCCAGACACGCATTGAACTTGTCTGTCACTAACATGTTCATTATTTGTAAAGCGAGTTGAAATACAGAATGATTCTACAAAATGGAAAATTCCATAAATAACGTTTACGATAGCTAGAATAAAATTGTTAGTAAACAATTTGTTCAGCCAATTCGTCTTACTGAGAAAGCATCAATAACACCAAGGCTTACAATACATGAGTAAATGAAAGGAAAAGGTCGAACAAAGCTTTTAAGTCCGAATCTTTAGTTCATACAATTCAAAGCATATCACTGACCCAACACGTATCGTATCGGAGCCAATTCCAAAAATATTTGTAAAAGGTGCCGAGGAAGACATCAAGGTTCTTATTGGGTAAGAATTTCCTATTGAAGCAAATTTGTTGAAATAATACTACTGCTGGGATCAGATGCTAAAACTTTTTCCCTGGGCGTGAGATAACGCCCGGGTCTGTCGAAAAACACTTCGAGTACGTGACCTCACACTTTAATCCTCCGGGAGCTCCATTGATATATTGTGGAGCAGGGGAGACTGCCCCGAGACCTAACCTACCTAACCATTCTTGCAATGCGTGTAAATCTTACCTCTTGTGAGAATTAACGTTCATTATTGGTGTTCGGAAAGTAAAGGTTGGGTTCGCTTCACTGTTTAGGTCGAACTAATACAAACTTCGACATAATAAACTTTGTAATTAATTCTAGTGTTTCTGAAACGCATTTTGGGACATAAGTGTTATTACTTTGTAATATAGTTTTGACAATGTTAAATTTATAGAACATTTAAAAGAAACTTCATATGAAATTAAATTCAAATACGTACATATTTGAATTAAAAAACACTGATAAAGGCAATAACATAGTGCAATAATGAGTAGCAATACGTAGTACAGCATCGCTTAGCAGTCGCATCGCGTCCGTAAGTAAGTAATTTTTAAATGTATTTACTTAAAAATGTCTCTTTGGAACAATTAAAAAGCAGAAAAATATAGACAGCATCATGCAAGTATTACATTTAACTTTAACAACATTTTGCGAAGCGGTAAAATAATTTCTTTCGTTAGTATATTTGGATCTTGTTTCGCTTGTCCTGTATAAAAAGTTTGATGTTAATAAACTATTTACGGTCTTACTTATAAACGTTGATTAAATTTAAGACACTGCTGAACAGCTTATTAAAAAATATCTTTACTCATAAACGCTAATTAAAGTTAATCATCGTCTTAGTGACCTCGTAGCTAGCTGTCAAGATAAGCAGCATCGTACCCTTGTTTAAAATTTAATTACCGAAATGGCGTTGCAGCAACAGCTGTTTTCTGTCTAGCTAGCTGCTGTCTAGGGGGTCCCGCATACAGTGATGTGTTAAACACTCCTAATTGACATAAGAGATTTCTTAATAATGGCTGTATGGCTCTAGCTATCACCTTTCCCTTCGTGGAAAAATACAAGTACTACTCTTTGGTCTCAAGATTGATTGAAAAGTAATATTGCTTTGAACATTCTTTTTTTTAATTTTTGCTTCAATGACAGTATTTTGGGTCTTTCATAATGACTAGAGTCCGGTGGTGGCAGAGTAAAATAAAAATTGAAGTAAATAACTAACTAACGCCTAAGTAGCGTTTATGAGTGAAAAAAAGTTACGCACTACTTAAAAAGTTAAGCAGTAAATAGTTAATCAGTTACTAAGATGTTGATTAGTCGATTTTTATAAGTAAGGCCGTTGATGTTTATGGTTTGATATAAAGGCAGGTAAGACTTGGTTTTAATATAACTTCAAATTACACCCTTCAATATTTACTTTGGTTCATTTATCTAAACAGACTCTTCGCTAGTATTTACTGGACCATGATCATTGCTCTCGGGCATTATTTACCCAGGTGGGTGTGTACTCGTAGTATCGACAAGGACGAATTAAACCGGTTTCCACGAGTGTACTCCGTGATTTATGGTACCACGATGAATAGGCGTTCAACTGGGATATGTTGGGGAACCGGCTCTAAATATCTATCTTATTGAAATCCCCAGCGTCACAAATGCCAAGAGCGCTTTGTTTGCTAGGTGAGGTGCAAACAACCGTTTGTTTTAACGTATCATTTAGTACTTTAGAATCGAAAGTTAGTAAAAAAAAATAATACGTTAAATTAAATATACACCTACCCCATTCCACTGCAACATTATTTTCACTACTCGAAAGGATATCTGCAACAAATGCGAAAATGCTTTTGGAGATAAGACCACCTCCATTTGCATAATTATGTATTGTTTATACTTTTTTTATTTTGTGTCTATATACAAATGACTAAATTAAATACGAAATTATAAAATCAGGTTGTATTTTATTTTACTGCCAGTCAATAGTGCTATCATATATTATGCAAAAAAAGCTTAAAAAATCGGCCAAGTAATTGCATGCGGGCCACGCGCTATGTAGGTAGAATATATACTCGTCCGAAATTACAGGTTTTTGGTACAAAGAGTCTCTAATCTAAGCCTTGGACAGTCGAACATGGCGAAACTATAATATGGATTTCGTTTTGAGTACAAAATCCTTAAAGGCTTTAGCCTATAAACGTCCCACTGCAGAGCTCAGGGCCCTAACCATGAACTTTTTCACGACCGAGATTGTTTGGCAGCACTTTGATATGAGCACAAAATTTTGGTCACGTGATTTGGTACCATGAACTACCTAAAACGATCTTGTTTAGTGTTGTGAAAGAACGAGTGAACTGTAAAAAATTGTCTATGCGTTGAAATAATGTCAAAAAATGATGCACGCGGTCCGAATTAGATAAATTAAATGAACGAAATATTATTGAACACAATAAATACCTGTGTTTGCTTGCTAATTACTTGAAAATATAAAAAAAATGTATTTTGCTTGTACTAGGAGTTATTTTTGTAGAAATGTTACCTATTTTTAGCGTAAATATCAGCCTTTCTTAATGAGCTATGACTGAGCTCTTGATTTTTAAAAATCATTTTGGACCAAGAGTCATACGTCATGAATGATCAAATTCAAACGTAGTGGTTCCATTCTCTTTGGATAAAATTATAAAAAAGTTAAAGTCAGTATTTGATGTAAACACTCGTATTTACAATTTATTTTACAATTATTTTTTTCTAGACTCGAAAGCACATTTCAAGAATGTGTTCTGTTAATTTATGATTTTACTTTATTTATAGGTAACACTTATAATAGTTCAATTGTATAACGATGTTTGCATGGACAGCATAACACAATAAATTATCATTTTAATGGGTTTCTTGATTCATTTCGAGAAACTTTAAACTATCTTAAGTACCTTATATATACCAGAGGGGAAAAAAGCTTGCAGCGTCTGGATAAGGTACCCCTGGTACCGGAGCAGAAGAAAGCTAGCAGTGTCATGATTAGGCATCCAAGATACTAAGTCGTTGAAATCAGAATTCGATGAAGACAGAGCCTCACAAGTGTTTATTATCAGTGTTTCTAAATATATTGTGAAAGCCAATCGTTAAGAATAAATAGTGTTAATAAATGTATACCCATTAAATTATTTTAATAATACAAACTGGTACACAAGGTACTCTGAAATTATACTAATCCACAGCTATTCACTTTGTCTTTTAGTACTTCACTTGCTATTGAAAAAAAGATGGCATTTACTAAACTAGGTATTCAACGAATTATCCGCAACGGCCACATCTTAGAGGCATAGGAAGCGGGGTGCTAAGCTGCTCGATCTTACGCAGCTAAGCTGCTCGAGCGATTGCTGCTTCAAATGTAGGTACTTGTTTATCTTGACTTCACCACTCTCCAGCCAGCAAGCATGCTCCACCATCTCAGCAACCAGGAGCAGAGCGATACGTCCGTCACAATTTTGTTTCCCGAACCATGCGGATCTCGCCGGTAAAGGAATAGTAAACTAAACTAAGAATAGTAAACTAGTTTGGCGCGTTGCATGTTCGATTGTAGGGGGCCCTCTACCATCTCCTCAACATCACACTATTACATGACTGGCCACCGGACGATAGTCGGTGTGATAAGCCCAGCCGGTTCACGCCGACGGGAGCCCATTTGTATGGCGTAGATTTTTATGGGAAGTCCGGCCAGCCAGTCTATACATACTGTCTATCTATTCAGCCTTTTGCAGTCCACTGCTGGACACAAGCCTTGACAATGCCCAAAGAGCATGATCACCCGCATTTTTCATTCATCCACTGCCAACCATCGTCCTAAGGTTGGTCCATGTGGGGCTGGGGGGCGTCCTACACTACGGCTATACGCTACGGCTCATTTATATATAAATAGTTCAAAGTATGTATACTACCTCATAACGATACTATTTTTAGGGTTCTAAAAAATCTAAAACCAGCCTAGTGCACGTCGTACCACGCGCAGTATAGAGTTTCATAGTTGCCCGTGGTAGTTCCCACGATATATTGCAGCAATTATTTAATGAAGTCTTCATTTAAGTCACTTTAAAAGTTTCCCTTTAAGAAATTTTCGAACGACGACAAAATTAAACGATTATTACTCGTAAAACTAACAGGTCTATCTTAACCTTTATAATTTTCCTTAAAAATTCATGGAAAGCACTATAACCATGTTTTTTTCCAGAATTTTAAAACCAATAGTTTTATTTACGCCCTACCCGAACAAAAATTGGCATTTTAAAGTTTAATATTTGGCAAACGGAACTCTAAATCGAAAAGTAGTCTTAGCAACCCCTAAATCAGTTTAAGGGACCTATTCAACGATGGGTTAGACGATGAAAAAATAATCACCCCCACGTTACACGTATAATAAATAAGTATTGGACAATATCACATACAATGCTCTGACCCTCTAGCACGAGCAACAAAACACGATACGATATGATATGATATAGCGATTTATTGCCTCTTTTCTTTCAAAATATAAATAAATATATGGATAACATAGCCTCCAACTTGATCTTTTATTGAAACAGTGACATGTCCTTGCCGGCGACGTCACGGTTATGTTATACGCTTTTTCGATAAAAGTTCATATTTTGACAAAAAATATGCGATAAATTGCTATATCATATCATGTTTTGTTGCTCATGCTATAGGGACAGATCCTAAAGTAAGTAGATTAAGCACTTGTGTTATAGAAATCAGAAACAACGACGGTACCACAACACCCAGACCCGAGACAGTATAGAAAGTTCTTTTTCTACATTGACCCGACCGAGAATCGAACTTGGAACCTCAGAGATGGCGGCGACATATCTTTTCGGGCGTGCTCGCATCTCGGCTACGGAGTTCATCTAGTATCGGAGCTACCCTAAAACTATATTTTGCAAAATTTTATGCTATCATTTTGTCAGCGTGATTGATTTACAAATCTTCACAATATTAAAGCTCTCTAGAGTCAACAGCAAAATCTCGGACGGACAGACAGACACACAGACGGACATGACGAAACTATAAGAGTTTCTTGTCAGGACTACGGAACCCTAAAAGCCGGAATAAAATAAGTATTTAAGGGGGCTTCCATATAACAAACTCGATTTAATTGTCCATTTTTATAGATAATGGTGCTCGAAGGGTTCCCTTCGTGCGCGAGTCCGACTCGCACTTGACCGTTTTATAAAGTGAACTATTTACTAAAACCTAACTTAACCAGGACCAAGGTGCTAACTAACGTACGGTGAGTGGGTATAGAACAGTGGGTTAATCTTAGTCCCGGACCAGCAAATGCACTCTGAATAAGACGTGTTTAATATACAGGGTGTTAGGTAAAGAGTATATCAAGCTGAAACTAGCCCATGTTAACATTATAATATGGATTAAATTCTATCGTGAAGACAGAAAAGACCATGCAAAAAATCGACTTCACCCACCAGCAGACTTCAAATGTATCTCAGTTAATAGATCTCGACTGCTGGTGATTTTATACTATGACGGCATCTCTCGTAGGAATGAGGTTTTCATGAAAAAAAAACTTTGTAAATATGTTTTTTTTTTTCATTGATTTTCCGTATTTTTCTATAATATAGTGCAGTTAATTCTTGTAAAGAACGTACTTAAGCACACTGTGGCAAACCATACTCCGTTGTAACGTTAAAGGCTGCGACCAGACTACATATGGTCCAGATCTGGCGAATGCGCCGCGAACACGAAGCTCGCGCGCGGCGCGCGGACTTTTGTCCCTCTAGCTAGTGTATGCTAGTCTAGGCCTATAATACTCAAACTTAAATATTGTCATTTATTGAAGGTTAAAACAGGGTTTTATTGTTTTGGTTTTCGTATACCTACATGAAAACGTTTACGTTTAATACAGGGTGTCCCAGAACTCAACGTTAAGCCGAAACGGGGTGACAGGATTGATTGTAACCATTATGAGAAAAATCAGAAAAAAATCTTTCCCATGCAGTTTGAAAATTATGGGCATTTAAGAAAACCCTAGAAATTTGGTCAAACTGTTACCATTTTTCGGTTAATACTGTGGTTAATTTTTATTATTTTTGTTCATTTAAACTTTGGAACCGTAACCCTAAATAACATTTCTAGAATCACAGTCAAAAATAATGACACAATTGCCCCAAGTTTCCGAGAATTAAGACTATTTGTTAAACTATGAATTTTTTTTTTTTAATTTGTCGACTATGGAAGGCCCCCTCCTTTAACCTGTATACTCAAACATTTGTGCGCGACCCAAGCTTATTGCTTAAAAAAATGTACTAGAGTTCCTTGACTCCTCCTCTCAAAATTATAAACCTGAAGTAACCCGATTTTTGCTAACCCATTTTACCCAGTTAAAATGTTTTTAGGGTTTCGTACCCAAAGGGTAAAACCCGGACCCTATTACTAAGGCTCCGCTGTCCGTCTGTCTGTCTCTCCGTCTGTCTGTCCGTCTGTCACCAGGCTGTATCTCATGAACCGTGATAGCTAGGGACTTGAAATTTTCACAGATGATGTATTTCTGTTGCCGTTTGAGCACCATCATGTCCGAGAAATTATAGATGCTGTCTGCAGGCCAATAGCCGTAAATAGAATAGACCGATTTAAAGAAAAAATGTGTAATGGTATAGATTTATTAAAATCTAGCAGTAGCCATAGTGTTGATCTGTTATATGAGGATCTTTTTGGCTTGATTAAAAATGAATTTGATAAAAATTTTACACAAAAAAAAAAAGGAAATAAAGTCAGGTGTAAGTTTAATAAATGGGCTACACCTGGTATTTACAAAAGTAGAAGAACATTATATGACTTGTATAGTCTAAAAGCAAACACTCAGAACCCACAGATCATAGATCATGTTAGAAATTACTCTAAAATATTTAAAAAAGTATGTGCCACTGCAAAATCAAATCATCTTCGAAATATTATTTTGGGTTCTGATAATAAAGCAAAGGCCACATGGAACATAATAAATAAAGAAACATGTAGGCGTAAACAGAATGATCACTCTTACTCTCTTAAAATTGGGGATAAACTAATTAACTCACATGCAGAAGTTGCAAATGCTTTCGAGGAATTCTTTTCGAATATAGCTCCCTCTACAACTAAAGAACTGGCTTCTTCTGCTGAACTAGCTGAATCCCTTCTCAAGTCGGGTGTTGATGAGTGCAAAACTCCATTTAATTTTAGACATATTAATCCTGATATACTAATAAAAACTTTCAAGGAATTGAACATGAAAAAAACTGAAGACTTATGGGGGATCTCAGTCAATATTATCAATACAATTATAAATACGATAGCCCCTCATCTTACAATTCTTTTTAATAAATGTATTGATGATAAACAGTTTCCTACTTTGATGAAATTTAGTAAGATAATTCCTTTATATAAATCAGGCGAGAAAAATGATCCTTCAAATTTTCGACCAATTTCAATTTTACCGGTACTTAGTAAAGTTTTTGAAAAAGTAATTTTCAATCAACTTTTAACACACTTTGTCCTTAATAAATTGTTACATAGCAAACAATATGGCTTCACGAAAGGTAGAAGCACTACAGATGCTGGAGTTGCACTCTTGAAACACGTGTTTGATGCTTGGGAAAGTAGGCAGGACGCTTTGGGAGTTTTTTGTGATCTTTCTAAGGCTTTTGATTGTGTGGACCATCAAACTTTACTGAAAAAACTTAGACACTATGGTGTTTCATGCGATGCCTCAGATTTAGTAAACTCTTATCTCACAGGCAGAACACAAAAAGTTTGTATCAATGGAGCTGAGTCTTCTGGGTCGCCTCTTACTATGGGCGTGCCGCAGGGATCGATATTAGGGCCTCTGCTCTTTCTAATTTACATAAATGACCTTCCATCTTTTACGAAAGACCTCTGTGAGACAGTGTTATTTGCAGATGATACTTCATTGATTTTTAAAATCAAGAGAGGTAAAGACTCATTTGACGATGTAAATAATGCACTCTCGCAAGTATTGCATTGGTTCACCACCAACAATCTTATGCTCAATGCAAATAAAACAAAGTGCATCAAATTCACAATGCCTAACGTAAAACTTGTCTCAACACATATTACTGTAAAAGATGAACAACTTAATACATCTAGTTCCACTACATTTTTAGGAATCACTTTAGATTCCCGTTTGCAATGGGGTGCGCATATCGAGACTCTGTCGGGAAGACTTAGCTCTGCTGCTTATGCCGTGAGAAAGATAAGACAACTGACTGATGTTGAAACGGCAAGATTGGTGTATTTTAGCTATTTTCATAGTATAATGTCATATGGAATATTATTATGGGGCTCAGCAGCAGATATTGAATCTATATTTGAACTGCAGAAGAGAGCTGTACGGGCAATTTACGGCCTTGGACCCCGAGACTCCTTAAAAGAACTGTTTAAAGAAATTAATATACTTACAGTAGCATCCCAATTTATTTATGAAAATATAATGAACATCCGCAAAAACCTGTCCTTATTCCTTAAGAAAAGTGACATTCATAATCTTAACACACGGAATAAGAATAAGCTTGCCGTTCCCAATTTCAGACTGCATAAAGTGGGTAATTCGTTTATGGGAAAATGTATTCGCTTTTTTAATAAATTACCAGCGTCTATTGTAGAACTGCCCCTGTTAAAATTTAAATCGCATATTAAAACAACTTTAATGAAAAAAGGATATTATACTGTAAATGATTATATAAATGATTAAAATATTTGGAAATAAATACTGCCCTGCTCGCACAGGTACATTTATCTTGTAATGTAAAATATATACTATTTAAAAAGAGGCTGACAATAGTGACCGAGTTTCTTGCGCTACTTCTTCTCGGCGCTAGCCCAAAATTGTCCCGAAGTAGTGGTAGGGAAAAAAAATATTGGGACGTGTAAAAGCGCTTAGTTTAAGCCTATTTACAGAAATAAATTGGTTTTAATGGTTTTAATGGTTTTATAACAAAAAATACTGAAAAACAGGATACCATAAACATTTAAGGGGACTCCCATACAACAAACGTGGTTTTTTTTGCCATTTTTATAGAAAATGGTACGGAACCCTTCGTGCGCGAGTCCGACTCGCACTTGGCCGGTTTTTTATTCGCCCAAGCTCTTGGTAGGTTCTTAATTTTATGGCAAAATGATGAGAGAGAAGGATAGTGGACACGTTTGCCATGAGTGAACAAGACAGATAGTGACGCCACTTTTACCAAAGTCAACAAAAGTAAGTAAAATTAATAAAATAATGAAATATCTTGACCTAGTTTAGTTTAGGTTTATTGGAATAAAAGTCAAATAGGAATTATTGTAATAGGATATGTTATTTCCCATATGAGTATGAGAGTATGAGTTTGGACTCCCTTTTCCGCACTTAAACTCAAAGTCGGTCCTTTATACGTTGGGGATGTGATGGTTACGGTTGCAACCAGCCTAGCTCCGCCCAGAAGCGCAGAAGTTTCCTGGGTTTTTCACAGACTTCGCGGAGTGACCTTCGGTTTTAAAGGATTTCATTGCGATGTGATGCTACCGCCTCGCATTCCAGGACTACGTGGGCGGCGGTTTCATCTGTAGTTAGACAAGCCCTGCAGAGAGGGCTGTCTGTGTTGCCTATGGTGTAAATATGTATGTTTAGGAGACAGTGACCGGTCACTGTCCCCACGATTATGCGCAGATTTTATCTATCAAGGTTGAGTATACGCCAAGTCAATTTGGGTGTGACCCCTGACAGGGTCAGTTTCGATTGTCTGCATGCTGTACTCAGAGTCCATCGTTCGTTATGTTGTGATAAAGCACTGTGTCTAATCCAGGCGCGCAGTTGGGAATATGGTAAGGGGAGGATCGAGGGTGGCCCCTCTATGACCATGTCCGAGCCCCTTCTCGCCAGTACATCTGCGGCATCGTTGCCTAAGGAATTACTATGCCCTTTTATTCACGGCAGTGTTACCTTGTTGACCCTTCCAATCTTTTATATTTGAATGAATTTGTTCTTAGAAAATTATTTACAAAATGTCAAGCGATTGCCTGTGGATCCGTACTCTTCGGTTTGTAACAAAACACGTACCCGGTTACCTTAAACCCAAAATAAAAAATCGTTATTATATATATAAGTAAAATAAAGTTAATAATTAATAAGGTCCTAAGATAATAAATATATTAATTGACTTCCTCTTAGGGGATAGGGGATAAAGCCTATCCCAGACAGACGCGGCCTGAGGTGGCGGCCGCGGCCGCGGCCTGTTGTGTAGTATGAAGGTCTTATTTACTATTCAAATCCACGTAGTCGCGGCCGCAAGCTGCGCCCAACAAATAGAGAATTTTGTCTTCTAAATGACTTAGTTTAGACATCCATCCGCGATGACGAGTAGGCAAGAAATGGCGGTCTCGGCCGCGGCCTGGAGAGTCATTTCTTTATATCTTACTATGCGAGTGTGTTTCATAATGAAATACCGAACGACCGACGTACCTATATTTTAAATTGGCCGCTGCGGCTAGTTGTACAAAAATTGCAACTGGCCGCACCCCGCGCGAGCGCACATACCGGCTGCTGAGCAGAATCGGGCGAAGCTTGCGGCCGCGGCTAGCCGCGCTCCGGCCGCGCAAGTCGCGTGGATTTAAATAGTACTGAGACTTTCATACTACACAACAGGCCGCGTCTGTCTGGGACAGGCTCTCTTGCTCACATACAGCAACTTTTTCGACAGAAGATAATTTAAACCTTAAAAAAAACTTACATTGTCATACGAAACTGCCGACCAGATTACATCAGTTTGTACAATATAAAGTTTAAAAATATAATATAGGTAGGTAGGAATATAAGGGATGTTATGTCTCAATGATGAGTAAATGCAGAATGCATGGAAGAGAAAACAGACTAGAAACTAGTGAAAAAAGACTTGGAACATGGCACGCGAACGGTGATGATGATGATGGTGATTGGTGATGCCAGGAAGGTCATGATTTATCTATGCACCGAATTTCATCGAGAGCGGATAGGTATATCATTCCAATACTTGACTATGTTTAAACAACTTCTTTATGTCTTGTACCAAATAAATGATTTTCTATTAGAAATAAAATAGAATTTATACAGTTTTAAGACAAACATCCAAACGTTATGGATTTAAGAATTTTTTGCCTACCTTGCAATGATAACTTTACATGTAACTTGCTAGTTGGACTATTGAAGCGTTTCTTTTTTGCTCACGCTGTTCCCTTGAATCGCATAAAATATACATTAAATAATCACTTTCTCTAGATAAATTCAACACACGATAGGTACTTCTCGTAAAATGCGTACCTATCTGATTTTGCATAGTGAAACGTATCTTGTATTTATGGTATTACCAAGGAGTAATCACTACGTATTACTACTAAGTTCTATGGTTTCCAAAAAGCCGGTAATTTAATAAATTTATGTAACGGTTATTGATTTCGATTCAAAATTTTGGTAATGTCATAATTTGAAAGCTGTCAGAAATATAGATTAGAAGTTGACTTTTTAGTATATTCCGAAACAAGGTCTCAACGTTGGTCAAAATTTATAGCTCAATTAGCTCATTGTTCGGATTCAATTTTGTGCCATACAAAAATTTCTAGCACTTAGCATACAATCTCAGTTTTTAAAACCATATAACCTTAACATAATTGCATTACCTCTCGCCTAAAATTTTCATTTCAGAGTATATTGCTCTATTCGTTTTTTATTTAATTTTGTTTTCGGACAGCTGCTCCGTGTTTTTCATGGATATGACATTAGGCATAGACTAGGCAGATACAACAATAGAAAGAGACAAAGTTATCTGTTGACAGTAGTTTTGGATATTGCGTTCCTTTTCTTCTGACGACCAAGATATAGACAAGTCGTTCATTCTTTCACATCACTAAACAAACACATTTAAAGCAGTTCATGGTACGAATAAAAAAAAAGAAAAATCAAAATTGCTAAATAGCATAATTGCTTTTACGATTTCCGGAGAATCAAGCGAAGTATCATAATGTTTTATGCAAATATATACATATAATTAATCCTATTTATGTATCTTGCTACTATTTTTACAGCATTCATTTAGAAATTAAGAAACCAATAAAAAATAAATTTTCCATACAAATTATTTTGACATATGAAATCAATTTCTAGCTGTCATTAGTGTCATAATAAACGTCATTTGTACTGAAATGAGTGAATGATAGGCAAAATTGTTTGTTGTCAAAATCCAATAAATGTGATTGTTTTTACGACTTCATGGTAGGAAATTGACAGATTTTGACAGATTTGTGATTGTTTTAACAGTTCATGGTTAGGGGGCAGGCCTCAACTGAACCATGAGGTGATTTCTATTTTACTCCACCACGCGATTCCAGTACGGATTGGTGGAAAGGTGGTCTGAGGCCAGTGACTAAACACCTTTAAATGCGATCAAGACACCTTAAGGCGATTAGTATCCGGAATATAGCAATATTAGCCGTAACCAACTTTAAAAGTGTCTTTCCAAGCACGGAGATGTTTGTGATAAATAAATAAACCAAATGGTCTACTTTGGAAATCACTACCAAAGTGCTGCTCTTATTGAGCTAGAAGTAAAACAAAATTAAACTCAACAATACTTATTTTTAAAGTTGTCAAGTGTAAGTCTGGCTCAAAAGATACCGAACAAAAAGACAGAAAATACTATAGTCAAGAAATTGAACTTTGGTCGATTTTGAGACTTAACGATAGTACCTAAACCTTGAACTCATATTTACTCTGATTAATTTTGTAGCGGGTTTCATGAACGTTTAGCTCTCCCCCGGGACTGCCAACCTTCACTGGTTGGATTTGATTGGCGGTTAAGATATAAGTCGATCTTGGTACACAATCAAGTTATGAGAATACCTTATAAATTCCTTCCTATATGAATCGTTCACAATGCTGCATACCAATTTAAAGCATAACGACGGCTTGCTTTAATCAGTTTGATCAAACTAGCGTGATGCAACACACATATCATAGTATGTTGAGTATGAACTGTTTTATGATGGGCTTACATTTTTTGCTCCAACTTGTATTTCTGATTTTGTATTATTTATAAATCGAAAGAGTTTCATTCGTAATAAGTGATTATTCGATCTGGTTGGATAGTGTTACAGGCTATGTTTTATCTATGAATTGATATAGAGAGAGAAGGAAAACGAGAAATAGAGAGAGATTCAAAAGAAACTCATCAATGGTCGCCGTAAAGATGTGGTCTAAAATCCATTCAGCGTGTGCTGCATAAAACTGCGGCGCTAATTTTAGGACACAGTCTCTTAAAAACTATATAAAAAATATAAATTAAGTGATTAATAAGTTGCATGTGTCTTATCATTATAATAAAGCCCGTCTCGCGAATAACTCAAACATTTTTCCGCCCGGACTTCGGTCGCAACTTTTTCAACAATTTCAAACTCTAAGCAAGTATGAAACGGCGGTCTCCAGTCTAATCCCCATAAAGGCGTTAAAGCTGTTTACAGTCTCTCCTCGAACAGTTTTGTAATCCCGACGGCTCCTCGGCCTCCCCTGAATACGAATCGGGTAAAGGGTGAAGGTGTATTATTGGTCAGGCAGATTTCCGCCTACGTGATCAGGTAGTCTAATACAGTAGCCAGATCGGAAGGGTTTTCCCTGTTGCTAAGGGGCCACGTTTTGTTAGCAGCCCTCAGAGACGGCATATTGCGCCCATATCACCGTGAATAAATTATGGACCGATTGGTGCATAGGTTAAACATTTATTCATTCTGCTCCCAGAGTGTACAATGGACTCATCGCGAGCATTTGTTTCGTGAAGTTTGATTAGAGTTTTCACTGCGCGAGCAATTCTTTCGCGTAACTTTCTTTTGTGAGCTAGCTTCGAGTATTTGTTCCGGTTTTAACGCCCGATAGTCGTTGCAACGTGAGTACAATCAGTGACCTAACTAAGTACCAAGGGGCTAACCATTTACTTTTATAACAGGAATACTTCAAACGTCTTTTGTTTTTTCTTTATTATGTTAAGAAAACATAACACTGCAAAGAAATTATTCATGGTTATGTTCTAAATGTTTGATTCGCGAGAAAACACCCGTTAGTGCAACAAATGTTGCCAGTAAGTGCCTTAAAATGGATAATGGATATAATTCTTCTGTACTTTCACACCCACTGTTTTTATCGGATATATAACAACGAGTAACATAAAAGTTCATTTATTTATAATAAAAGATATGATAGTGCTCAAACTAAATAATAATGTACGTTTGTTGTGTGTGTATTTGACCAGGCAGGTTGTGTTGAAGAAACAAGATTATTTTTCATATCTTGACTCTTCTTTGGCTAAGTGCTCATTCATTTACGGGTCCGTCATTGACGATTCATCAAAAAACACGATACGTCATGACGATTGGCCGTTCACATTGCGTACCGAATCGTTATTATTCACAATTCGTCAAAATGTTTACATTAGTTACCCGTCACAAAAAAAATCGTGATACGTGTCCGTCATTTTCACGATTCGTCACCGTGTGAACACGGGCATTTAAAAAGCATTAACACCGTCAAAAATAGAACAAATCGTGAAAAATGACGTCACGTCAAAAAACACGAATCGTCCTCGTGTGAATGAAATGAGCTCTAACTTGTTCCCGTATCCATGTCCTAAAATGGGAACCTATATGATAAACCTCATTCACACAACCGTACATACACAGAGCTTTTATATTCTACTCGCGAGAAACAAAAACGCATATTGTCGAATATTTAAATTAGGCGATATGATGCCACCTTTTAGGTAGGTATCAAAATAGTAGTTACATACATTTTCTGAATTTCTATTTGCAATCGTTTTGTTAGTAAGTACTGCACGTATAACTGTTTGTGATATTCTCGAAAAAACTGAACTCTCTATTAGATCCATTTAAACTAAGACCAAAGGAAGCACCGCCAGCAACATGAGAAATTAATACAAATGATGTAAACGTAGAGTGAATTTCCAAGTAAATAATTATTTTTTAACCCCTCGACCGTGTGTAAAACAACCGTAACCGGCTACCGCTTGGGAGTTGAATGACTTTTGAATATTGAAATAAAAGTTGATGTTGTTTTTGACAGGCACGTACTGCGCATGCTTGTTAGCTACTTTCTGGACAGTTTTTGGCCGCGTTTTTGTACGTACGGTTACATCTAGGGTTTTTAATATCATTGTGAATGATAAATAATTAAATTGTTTAAATATTTAGTGTCGAAACCCGACCATAGGCGTGAAAACTCTTGCGTGCGCGTTAAGACGTAGCGTTGCGTTGATACACTCTCTTGACATTAATTGACTGCTTAATTAATTAGCCCAGAATAATATGGCAGCCGATATAAGTTTCATAACTTTCCGGAGAACCGAAATTACTTTGCCGTGTGTCGTATTAATATTTAATAATTCTTTGCTGTAAAAAGGCTGAGTTTTTTCAGGATTTTTATTTAATTCAAATTTAAATTATTGTTCTAACTTTCGAGGTTCTACTATTCAAACAAAAATCTTTAAATATCTACAGAAGAAAAATTAGATACGTTAAGCACACATTCAATTTATTTTGATATTCAACATTATTTTCTAAAATCATAAATCCAAATCGATATAAATACAGTACAAAAGAATAGGGCACTCCTTAAAACTACATGATCAACTGCTCATATACAACAACTTTAACTTTGAGCAACATCTCATTCTTTTTTTTATGATCCTTAAAGTTCATACATTATTATCGAGGAAGCGCGTTAGTTTTTCTGAAGCATTAAATATTGCTCCCATAATAAGGTTTAGTGTATTATTGGCAGCTAATCACGTTGTTTAAAGGAGTGTCGTATTATTTTCTACACTCTGTATTGTTTATTATTTTTATGTTTAACCTAGTAGAAGTGGTGGAAGTCACAGTATCGTATTTAATTATTTTTCATCTGATTCTTAAAAGCAATATAGTAAGTCCGCAAAACTGAAGGCTTTAACACCACCCAAGTGCCTAAAATCTCGAATATGAAAATTAAATTGTCGGAATACCTGTTATTTGAATCTAAAATCTTAAAGTACGATATGCTAGAAGCAGATTTATTAACATTTTGAATTGAATTATTTCTATTTTTCGTTAAGTTCCTTAGATTAAAAAAAACACAAAAAAACTGTCTATTTTTTCATAAATTGCAATTGTTCTCTCAAACGACACAAGCTATTTCGTTACTTTTTTCACACAAAACAAGATTTTGGAAATACATATGTTTTGAATTGAGAGTTTTATTTTAAAATTCTCTTTATTGACTTATTTTATTGATTAATTTCATAAAAAAACATGTTTTTCCGATTTTTAGAGGTCATCAGCACGCGCCAAATTGTGGCGCGAGCGCGACGCCTCAAGGTCGGATGACCTTGACGAAGCGTGTTAAGGCCTTAAGCCGTGAAATCGCTATGCAGCGTGTAGCGAGGTGTGCAGTGAGCTACTATTGCTCTGTATTTCAAAGACAACTCTTGGTATGTAAGTTTAGTAGCTCAGAGTGGATAAACTACACTACACCACGAATACGAAACCCCGCTGCCCCTCTGTTACGAGTCAGTTACTTTAAACATTGTCGAGAGCAGAGATCCCTACAGCGGCTAAAAAGATGCGGATGGTCGTTAAACGACTTGACCAATTTTGACCAAACTTAACCAAGGAAATGAAATAGTTTTCGAATATACATATTAATATTGTAATCGTTTGTTCTCTTTAGACACACCGACTAAGGGGACAAACTTGTTACACCTCTCTTTTTGGTCGGGGCTTAATAATGCGAAAGGTCGCGCTAACTTTATTAATTATTCATAAATAAGAAAACGTTGATTAGGCGTATCAAATTACTATTTCGACATGCCATTATTTCCCAACAATTTTCTCGTACAAAACTTATTTCACAGCTGCGGAAAGTTTTACCACTAATTAACAGGTAAAAGTATTACTTAAACCGCGAATTAAGTCTTCGAGTTTAATAACTTTGCACTATTACACAGAAAACATTTCATTTTACTTCGAGCTCGTCGACGGATCCAAACGTTTTCAAAACTAGTCTATTGTGAGCTATTGAATAAGTTAGTACTGAAATGTCGCCGAAGACAAAGGATCTGCTAAGAATTTTCTGTAAATATGTATATTACGCTGGCGCTGGGAACTGTTGGTACGAGAATATATACCAAGAGACCATCATCTACAGAATGTACACAATAATATCATTCTCTATTTACACTATAATGATATTTCTCGAGAACCTAGCGGCCCTTTTCGGTGACTTTCCTGAAGTGGAAAAGAATTCGGCGGCCATGTTTTTCGCTATTCACAACATCGTGCTTACTAAAATGTTTCTGTTGCTGTACCACAAGGACTCAATAAGAAAATTAAATTACGAGATGTCCATGGTAGGAGAGAAATTTGAGGAGGAAAAAAATATGTGGCAGCAGTATTTGAAATTTAGAGTCGGAATCATTTTATATGTGATATCCGTTTACTTGTCTTGTCTTTCTTGTACCTACAGCGGCTAAAAAGATGCGGATGGTCGTTAAACGACTTGACCAATTTTGACCAAACTTAACCAAGGAAATGAAATAGTTTTCGAATATACATATTAATATTGTAATCGTTTGTTCTCTTTAGACACACCGACTAAGGGGACAAACTTGTTACACCTCTCTTTTTGGTCGGGGCTTAATAATGCGAAAGGTCGCGCTAACTTTATTAATTATTCATAAATAAGAAAACGTTGATTAGGCGTATCAAATTACTATTTCGACATGCCATTATTTCCCAACAATTTTCTCGTACAAAACTTATTTCACAGCTGCGGAAAGTTTTACCACTAATTAACAGGTAAAAGTATTACTTAAACCGCGAATTAAGTCTTCGAGTTTAATAACTTTGCACTATTACACAGAAAACATTTCATTTTACTTCGAGCTCGTCGACGGATCCAAACGTTTTCAAAACTAGTCTATTGTGAGCTATTGAATAAGTTAGTACTGAAATGTCGCCGAAGACAAAGGATCTGCTAAGAATTTTCTGTAAATATGTATATTACGCTGGCGCTGGGAACTGTTGGTACGAGAATATATACCAAGAGACCATCATCTACAGAATGTACACAATAATATCATTCTCTATTTACACTATAATGATATTTCTCGAGAACCTAGCGGCCCTTTTCGGTGACTTTCCTGAAGTGGAAAAGAATTCGGCGGCCATGTTTTTCGCTATTCACAACATCGTGCTTACTAAAATGTTTCTGTTGCTGTACCACAAGGACTCAATAAGAAAATTAAATTACGAGATGTCCATGGTAGGAGAGAAATTTGAGGAGGAAAAAAATATGTGGCAGCAGTATTTGAAATTTAGAGTCGGAATCATTTTATATGTGATATCCGTTTACTTGTCACTGAGCGCGTACGGAGTGGAAAGTACGAGGCGAGTAGTCATGGAAGGTAGGTATTTTTGGCAAAGAACTTAAAGCAAAAATACACCGAAAAAAGAAAGGCTATGAAACGATATGTTCTTTACAAGATTGATACCTATACATGGCTTTTTATTTTATAATCCGAGATTTACCACATCGTCATGATAGAAAAGACATTAAAGCACCTAGAGAGCACTGACGACCACTTAGCCGAGAGGCGCGTACGCCGGAGTAGCTGGACTTGGCGTGGCTTTCGATTTCCAGTCGTGTCAATGTAGAAAACGAACTTTTCTATATTGTCACGGGTCTGGGTGTGTGGTACCGTCGTTGTTTCTGATTTCTATAACACAAGTGGTTTCGCTAGAGGATTCCCTTAGTAGGATTAGAGCAATGTATGTGATATTGTCCAATATTTAAAAACAAATTAAAGATTGAAATAAAGTATTTGTTTATCGCAGGTGCGCCGTTCTACACTGTGGTCACATACTTGCCATTATATGCCGACACTTCTATGACAGCGTCATTTTTTCGAGTATTTTTCTACATCACATGGCTTTACATGATGCTGCCGATGATGTCAGCCGACTGCATGCCGATCACCCATCTCATAATTTTGACGCATAAATTTATTACGCTATGCCGTCATTTCGAGAGAATTAGAGAAGATTTTGATAAGAACCTGACGATAAATAAGAAACAAGCTCTGGAAACACTCAAGAAAGGTTGTTTGGAGGGGATTTTGATGCACCAAAAACTGATATAGTACGCTTCATTTTTACCCTATTTGCATTTTTTTCCTAAAAGAAAAGAGGTTAATACAAACCTTTATTTAATTTGATACCTCTCGAAACAATGTCCAAACAAAAAATGGACCAGATGTCTGTGTATGTATTACAGGCTACACATTAAGGCTAATAACCTATTTGCACGTGTGTGGGTTTCAAGTCATTAAGTAGATATACTCGTGTGTTTTAAGAATGTTAGATTTCAATACCCTTTTTTAACGTAAGGCATGAATGTTATCCTTAGTTCTCTGTGTTAAATAATATGTAGTTAAAAGAAATTTTGAAGAAGGTGGTTAAAATCAATTTCCAATATTTGGTTACATAGTTATTTATTTATAAAAGCTTGTTTAAAATCAGAAACTACTCGTAAAATAAACTTATAAATTTATAAACCAGATTCCACAGCGATTTCATCGAGTTGACTGAAATCAATTAATTTAACTAAAAAGGCCCACCTGCGCATATCAGGATTAGCGAATTTAACACGGTATTAAACATCATTCAATAGCTACTTAGAGCATTTGAATGCTCTTAGTATAGCTGTCAGTTTGTATAACAATGACAGAGACAGAATGATGTCTTAATCTCGTACTAAACTAATCCGGTTATGCGCAAGTCACCCTAAGTTTAGTTGTTACTAAAAGCTTGACTTGCCAAGTGAGATAGCTGTTTGCTCTCCTTTGGCCGCACTTGTGTCAATATTCAGTACTCTGACAGGGGTTCATGACCTCCATTATGATGAAAGTGGGAACCAGCTACTTAACTAATTAGCTGCTGCCAATCTTTAGTTTACCAACTCAAATAACACATTTTAACATGTTTATCATCCAGTTTAGCGGACGAAATACACCGTGTTTTTGGAATAATAATGTCACTCCAAGTTTGCGAAAGTTCCGCTGTCGCGGTCCTGCTTTTGCTACGTTTAGCTGTGAGTATTTTCAACTTTGCTAATATTCGGTCTTATCTTGTAAGTAAGGAGGTCAGTGAAAATGCAGCTTTTGATGAAATAGTTCGCACTGGTTTTCGACAAACGTTACGATACGACAGGCTTACTGGCTGCCTGAATGTCTCAGATTAAGTACAAAATGAAAATATATAGTATTTGACAAATTAATAATTAACATAATTTTGCAAGAAAAGGGTAATATTGACTTTCACGGGCCGTGGTTTATAATGCCAGCTATGCGCATAGCATAGCTAGCGTAACGGGTTATTTTGGTTAATAAAATAAAAATAATTGAACCGTATTTCTCAAATTGCAGTATTTCTTGTACACAATTTTATAGAAGCGGTTGCTTATTCCCTTTCAGTTGTCACCGCACCTGGACTTGACAAATGCGTTTATGACTTACACTTTCGTTGGGTCCTTATTTCTGCTTCTGGCTCTTAATCTCTGGAACGCTGGAGAAATCACTTATCAGGTAGGTTATGGTATGTTATGGTATCCATACTTTATGTGGAGCTACGTTTAAAGTTGTTAAGAGTTGAATATGGTCGAAATGGTCAACTACAACACAACCGTGGCGTGGATTCTTCCACGTAAGTAATCACTGCCAAAGCGCTGCCGCCACTAAGCTTCAATCACCTCACAAGCATATAAGTTGTTTAAAAGGATAGTCCCAAACATGTTTGCTGTTACTGCGTGAAAGTACATTTTCTATTTTTATTTTAAATTTTAATATGTGCGCAGGCGTCTCTTCTATCTAACGCGATTTTCAACTGTGGCTGGCACCTCTGTGGAATAGAAGAGAAACCACAGCGCGACATCAGACGCCTGGTCCTCATTGCGTGCGCCCAAGCACAAAAACCACTTATACTAAAGGCGTTTGGTATACAGGACCTTTCATATGAAACTTTTGTATCTGTGAGTATGAAAATGTGCTTCATTTTTAAGGTTCCAAAGGGTAAAACGGGACCCTATTACCAAGGCTCCGCTGTCCGTCTGTTTGTCTGTCCGTCTTTCACCAGGCTGTATCTCATGAACCGTGATAGCTAGAGACTTGAAAATTTCACAGAATATGATATATTTCTGTTACCGCTTTTACAAAATATACAGGAAAAACAGTATACAATAAATATTTAAAGGGGCTTCCATACAACAAACGTGATATTTTGCCGTTTTTATAGAAAATGGTACTGAAACCTTCGTGCGCGAGTCCGACTCGCACTTGGCCGGTTTTGCTTTTGATTCAATATGGTTTTTTTTGTTTCTAGGAATAGCAAAAAAACATTGCCGTGTTCGCGTATTGCACACATATTAATCGTGATAACTTTTATTTTCATGTTTTTTTTTTCACATTTCCATAGTTATAAATATAAGTGATAATGTCCGGTAGCATTCAAAGAAGCGATTTTATTATATTAAGAAAAACTTCGTCACAACAAAGTCGAGTTTGTTACAACACCTATAACTCGAGAACGGCTGGACCGATTTTCATGGTTAATAATTTGTTGCATTTGTCTCGGCCCCGAATAGCAGAATAAATAATAAAAATATTGAAAAAGCTGACAAAAAAATACTGTCAGGCGGTATGAAGTTCGCCAGATCAGCTAGTTTTACTACACTTAGTACTTGTTTATAGGCTCGATTGACATTTCATTTCGGTTTCCCGAGAGAGGTATCAATTTGTTACTGCAAACGCAGGCAATGCAACGATTTGCAACACATGATGAAAGGAGTTTACCAAAATCGGGCCATTTAATGTACCGACGTACACTTTATGGAAAAAAATACTCTATAAAACGCTGAATAATATACAAGGCCTACTTTTTTTGTTAGTCATTCGGAAAAGGCAAAACATAATAATTTCAATTTGAGAAAAATACGTCATTTTAGACCCTGTCTATGTTCATTATTAATCTGTGTTACGACTTTATCTATTCTAGGTACCAAGTATCAGTAACACTAAACAACCAAGTCACTTAAATCGATCGAAGAGTAAAATAAATTAACATTTACTTTTCGGAAAAAGCAAACGACGCTGACATTTTGTTGCACTCGTACTAGGCCCTCTGTGGTGATACTAAAAAAACTGCAAATGTCAATTTATCCGCTGTCAGTCAGGCTGCTGTCCTGTCATTATCATTAAGCACCCCGAAACGTCAAAACGAACGGAAATGACATTTTGTCACCATAGATTGTATTTTGACGTTGTGTGGCGTTTTGTTGCTTGTAAAGAGACAACATTAATATTCGAAACAATATCAATAAATTAATCTTTTATCGTTTTAAGCCATCAAATTATGTATTCAGGTAAATAGACGGTATGTGATGCATTAGCAATAATTAACAGTAAATAAAATATTTTTAAACATACCCAAGTATTGGATAAGGCTGATACTAAACGCAATTGAACATTCAATGCTACCACATGTTAAATAGTGTGTTACAAATTATCAATAACTTTATTTATTTACTATCTAGTTGTAACTAATTAAAGAAGCAAAATGCTAAGTGTTTTAGAATCCTCGAATTTTTCTCTACAGTTTGGTATCTGTGTACCTCGAGGTACAAATATGGCCAAAGTTGTATGGACGTTTAGTGACCTCCTTTAAAAGAAATTAATTTGTATTAAATTAAATAATGACTTTGCATTATGAGTGCTAGGTCATGAACTACATAATAGAGTAGAAATATTAATTTGTTTGACAAAAAATCCATAACTATTTAATCTGTGACTAATATTGTTTTAGTATGAACGATAGTTGAGTTGATAAGTAAGTGCAAAATCACTAATGTTTCGAAGAAAGATGGTCCGTAGGTATTGCTACTCTATAGGGGATATGTACCTTTTATAAAAAATAATGTTTAATAGTTCTATCCTTTTTTAGGTGGCAAGGATGACGTACTCAGTATTCGCTGTGTTTTATCAAAGAGGTGAATAAGAGGTGAATAAAAATAATAAATCTATGCATATAGTGATGTTTATTATAATTTAAATATATTTGTGTAGTTTAAATAAACACCGCTATTTATAAAAAGTATTTTATTGAATTAATTTTATCTGTTATATACCGTTTCTTTATTATAAATGATAAAAAAAAACTTTAGCAGTTGACACTGTCGAATTTGTCTTCAGGTAGACTTTCGTGCAATCCTCTTATTGGATTAAAATGGATGTATACACGCACATCACACACTTAAACGACAATAATCGTACCGCTGGGTAAGCGTCTGAAAATTGCCGTTCGTCTCAGATAGTTTCATTCCCTTGGAACTATCTGATAAATCCCTTACCCTTCCTTTATTTTAAATGACGCCCAAAATTATGCCGATGAAAGGGAACTCACTCGGTATTTACGATGGTGTAACAGTGTACATGTCTAGTTTAAAGGCTTACTAAAGGGATAGGTAGGTACTTAATAATTTAATTAATTAAAGATTAATTGAAATGTTCCCTAACTAGATAAATATATTGACATCTATGCTAATTATAAAACTTCGAACTTTTGAGAAGTAAAGTCTGCCGACCTTATAATTTTATTAAGAATGTAAGTAGAAAATTACGGTACGATATCAAATAGGTACGTTAAATTGTTATTAATCTAGTGCGTTCGACCCTTCTCTCCTTAGATTAGAGCTCAATAAATTCTACGTGCCTGAAAATAAAGCCGATTTTAGAAAAATGGGAAGAAAGGAATTAAATCCGCGGGATTCAATATCGTTTTTATTAACAAAGTTCGGGAGCACCTGCCGACGGTGCTATCACCCACTTCTTGATCATCCCACTTGAAACTTTCCATTTCCATTTTAATTTCTAATGGCCGGGACTTTAGCCAATAAACCTTTGGGTATTATTGCTCGGTTGCGACCCACTAAACTTGCCAAATTATCACTTACCTACTTCGTGAGTGTTTATTATTTTTGTTAATTAAAAAGTCAAGAAATGTGGCTCGGTATCAGAAGTAGTGAGTAATTTAATAGTATTCTCTGCTCATTTTTGGTCAGGTTACAGAGCCAAAAAAAAAACGGAATTTAAACAATTGGACATAATTGATTTCTTTCAATATATCTTGTCTTTGTCTGTTTCTGTCCACATGCCGCAGATATTATTTTCGCAGCTCAGGAATAGATACTTAAACTTGCAAATTGGCATGATTTCTATATAAGCTACAAAGTTTCGAAAACAAACGTAATTCAGGGCATTACTCCCACATAAAAAGAATTTTTTCGTATCCTATCTTGTAAAGGTTGTTTTAATATTACTATTTCTGTATCATTAAGCCGTTTACGATTAACCCTCTAAAATACTGGAGGGTATTCAAATCCGCCAGATCGGTGGGCACCATAACATTAAATTTATGTATTATATTGGCAAATTAACCATTTATTTAATATGGTAGGGATAAAATAAAGATTTTGGGACTCTTTCCGACACGCACTTGTCAAACCTTATATCTCGGTTTTAAAAATGTAAATCGTGTCAAGCTTTATTTTGACATAACATAAATGATAGAATATCACCCAGAGAGTATTTGTAACAAGCAAAGGGATACAAATAATTTTTGATTGATTGGGACAAAATTGGGAACCAAAATTATAAAATATTTTATATGATTGATATTAAGTTGATATGATTTTTAAGTTTCGTAAGCACAAACATATTGAAATACTTACAGCTGACCAATTATATAATATTAAACTCTGTATAACAATAAATGTTTGTTTGTTTCTCCTATAATCATTATTTCATTACCATCAATTCATAAACAGATGTTTTTATACCTAATTTTTGTAACATTTTTTACTATCATTATTTAAGAAAGAAAATAATGCCATATTCATTTAGGTAACACACGGTTATAAAAAGAGCATACTGCAACACAAAGCCGTGGTCTAACAAACCGAATTGCGAAAATATACGTGGGAATAACAACATCAACAACTTCGCACGACTAGATACCTAACATCATAAACAACAACATTTGTTCTACGAGTTTTATCATAACTTAATACATTAATTAAAAAATATTTTCCAAGCTTTTATTGTACTGTCGTGATATTTGTTGCTCACGCGACGCTCACGCCGCGCTCTCCCCCGTCCCTCCCGATGTGAAGTACACGGAGATGAGAACATTCAGACGTAAAATTTCATTATATCAGCCTATTGCAGTCCACTGCTGGACATAGGCCTCCCCCAAGGAGCGCCACAGCGCACGATCTCCCGCCCTTTGCATCCAGTCGCTGCCAGCTGCCTTCTTCAGGTCATCGGTCCATCTAGCCGGGGGGCGTCCTACACTACGTTTGCCTAAGCGTGGTCTCCATTCGAGAACCTTCCAGCTCCACCTCTCGTCGGTTCTGCGACAGACATGGCCAGCCCACTGCCACTTTAGCTTGCTACATTTTTGGACAATATCAGTCACCTTAGTCTTATGTCGTATGACCTCGTTCCGGATCTTATCCCTTAATGAGATCCCCAACATAGACCTTTCCATAGCACGCTGAGAGACGTGAAGTCGGTGGGCCAACTTGACTGTCATGTTCCACGTTTCGGCTCCGTAGATTAAAACTGGTAGGACGCATTGGTTAAACACCCGGCTTTTCAGGCACTGCGGCAGTATCGACGTGAAGATATGACGCAATTTCCCAAATGCTGCCCAGCCAAGCTGCACTCTTCTGGCGATTTCCCGCTCGAAGTTGTGCAATGCGTACAATCAGCCGTAAAAGCCTTCGATTTCGGCCAGAATCTCCGGAACCGATGAAACGATTCTGCCATCCGCGGTTTTCAGCTTTGTCAGGTGGCTTTTTCCCAGTCTTTTAGTGAAGACCTTCGACCCCCGATTCTGCTCAATCGTAGTCGTCAAGACGTAAAATTTAATTGATATTTATTTTTGTATGAAAGTAAAATGTGTCAAATTATTTAAAGTCGGAGAACAAATGTTGTTATGTATGATGTTAGCTATCTAGTCGTGTGAGGTTGTTGGTTTTTTTTTTTCAAATAACCCTGTATAAAGGTTATTATTCGCATTTTTATAAAAATGTTATACCCTCAAGCCGAGGCTGTGATCAGAACAATTTCCGATTGCGCCACTTTAATATCCCCGCGCTCCGTACTGTAACGTGAAAGTCCTTAGTTAGGCTAACAAGCCTACGAAGATGCCATAAATTTTAGAAGACAACTGAAATTTAATATCGGCGGTAAAGATGTAATTTTACGTTAAAGTTCCGCAATAGATAGCCAACTTCGGCTCATTGGAACTGCCGCTTCAGATAGAGGGTTATTGAGTGCTACTTTCCCCCTAAATCAATTTTGAGTGAACAATACCAATGAGTTAGGTTACTATCTAAATTTACTTTACAACATTAAATTTAAATTAGAAAGTATGTACAAGACCTACAATTTTTCTCACTATTCTTTTTTTAAATAATGTTCTGAAGGAATAAAAAGAAGAACTAATGGGAATAAATTAATAAATGACAAATAATTGGAACATGACGTTCGACCTATAAAGGTAGTATTCCGAACTCAACAGCACGCAGCAGTGCTGTCGCAGCACTACTGGTCCCCATGCATTCTCTTAGAGTTTATATGAGATTACATTCCGAGCTACGATCCGATACGATAGTCGCGGCTGCAATCAAATGCAGCGGCCAGCACTGCTGCTCGGCAGTGTTACCCCGCCGCCGCGACAGACAGTAGTGACGCGTCTGCCGCCGCAGCGATGGTGCCTACGTGTCTGTTGACAAGTAAATTGGCACCATAAAGATGTTTTTTTCTAATTCAGAATAGAACCAATTTAATTAAAGACATATATGAAAATGATATATCGATCGAGATCAATAAAACAATGAATACACAACACAACGAACAGCGCAACACTGCTGCCTTGCTCGGAATCAGAGCGGCAGGCAGTACTGCTGCGTGCTGCCGACTTTGGAATTATACCTTAAGATGGTTAGACTTTGAAAAGGCAAAATCAGTACAACTGCTGTAAAGCAGAATTAATTATAATAAAAGACACATATCAATTATTTATTTGCTTAAATGGTAAACTCCATAAAAGATGTAAATTGGTATCTAAAAATCTACTAAAACTCAGCTTTTTAACGTATTCAGATAATGTACAATAAAAATGTTAACCTTTTGTATCCAATGTTGAACAATGAATAAGTATGAAGTGATGATTTATATTCGAAAATGAAACTGTAATTACACAAAACCGCTCTCGGCTCAGCATGCCAAACTTAAGTCTAGAAAGTTTGTTTTTAAATCTTCACTGAATTGCTGATGAGACCTTTTTGGGTCGAATCAGCGCTATATTATTTTACAATCTAGGAATATAACCTTCAGACTCGTTTAACGTCGGAAAATAAATGTTTTTTTTTTTAACAAGACTGTTCACAACCGCGTAAACAGTATTATTGTCAATAAAAGGCATTTCCCCAATCATTTAAGGAAAAATGTTTGATATACGAGTAATTATTTTTTGGTTCCATATAAATTATTTAAAAAAATGAAACAAAAGCCAACCAAATCATAAAGTTTTTTTGAATGGTTAACAATTTCAAAAATATATGAGGTAACATTTTTATTTGAACTACTTGAAAATCATAAATAGGGATATCTATTCCAAGAAATATTTTTTTTTTCAATATTTTTGTATTATGAGTGATGATGTTGTATTACCTAATTGTGCTTTGGTAATACAACAGTAAATAACGGTTAAGCCGCAGTTTAGGTGACAACCAAACCACATGACAACCGAATTAAACAGGTTATTCAAAGAATAAAAACACGAAGGGTTCCGCACCATTATCTATAAATCGAGCAAAATAATCACGTTTGTTGTATGGGAGCCCCCTTGAAAATTATTTCATTCTGGTTTTTAGTATTTGTTGTTATAGCGGCAACCGAAATAGATCATCATGAAAATTTCGACTGTCTAACTATCAAGGTTTATGAGATAAAGCCTGGTGACAGACAAACAGACAAACGGACAGCAGGCTTAATAATAGGGTCCCATTTTACCCTTTGGGTACGGAACGCTAAAAATGGGTTATGTCGTAATGTTAAAAAGTTTTTTTTTAAACTGATATTAATGTAAGTTACAGATTTTTTTTTATTACATATTTTGTGTTAACGTGTAGTTTGTAGATCGTGCCGCTAACAACCAACCAGATGTTCAAAACATAGCAGGATGCCAGGTAGTCGAGAGATATGTATATTTGGGCTCCACTATCAAAAGGCTGCGAGGATGAAATTCGAAGACGTTGCGCCATGACTAGATCCTCAGTGGAAAAACTCGCAAAGATTTGGAAGGACCGCAAAATAACCAGAAACACCAAGGTTCGACTGATGCGGTGCTTGGTCTTTCCTATCTTCCTGTACGGAGCTGAGACGTGGACAGTGTGGACACTGAGAAAGCAGGACCATCGCAAGGTTGAAGCCCTGGAAATGTAGCGCTGGAGACGCATGCTCAGAATCCCATGGACCGCGCACCGCACCATTGTTTCCATCCTGAAAGAACTCAACATCAAATAGAGATTATCGTCGACTGTGCAGTCACGAATTCTTAAGTTCTTGGGCACATCACCCGCGACGAGGACTCAATGGAACGTCTGGTGGTGGAAAGTTGAGGGTAAGAGATTACGTGGGCGCTCTCCAACACGTTGGACAGACCTCATCAAATCTGTGACGCACTCCAACATCAACAATTGCTCTCGCTCCGCCAAATAGCGAGCTACATGGCGAGGCATCAAAAAACAGCGGTGACACAAGAATTGACCGAGACATGACCACGACCACTCTGCCAAGAGTGCACGAGCACGACTGAGAAGAAGAAAATCGTTTAGTTCCATGTTCCCAATCATATCCTGAAATACAGCTGATCAATAATATTATACTTTGTATAAAATGGATGTTTCGTGAATCCATTTGCTTTATAAACCATTTTAATCCTATTACTATGAAACGATGAGCGCGTATTCCGGAAGAGGATTCTAGCGATAGTCTAAAATTACATTAAAAAATTGCTAAGCATCTAAATTTCGCATACAGCTTTTGATAGTTGATAATACTGGTCGCATAAAAAAAATAAAACAGAATGAATGATAAACATTTTCCGACTAGTACCGTACTTTGACTAAAGAGCCTAAAACTGAAATTGAATTAGATACTAGTAGAAATAAAAAAAAACAAATGGATAGGAACACTCGTAGCAGAATTCACGGAATTAATTTTCAATAATAGAGATTCAGATCAAGAATTCGTATTCGACTTTTGCGGTTTCGAATGTGAACTAGAATTCAAATGATTCAAAAATTTGACGTCTGGATCGAGGATCGCAGATCTAAGATCCAAAATTGATTGTCTAGTATGAACCTATAATAGCTACCTACTGAACAATAAATGCTTGCAAAACACCCCACTGTCTGCATTAAACAGTAACCTCCCAAATCCCACCTCTCTAAAAACTATCTACTTTTACGGTAAGGCTTTTTAGATCCCAATAACACTGAAAGTGCGTACAGCCATTAGCAATTCGGCGATCGCCTCCTCATGCGCTGTGGTCGTCCGTACGCATTAAATTTTATGTCCAGTTATAAAATTTAGAAGCGATTTTTGTAAGGTCAACGCAAGCTTTGGACGTTTTACTGACTGAAAACAAGTCGATTAGTACGATATTAAGATGGCCTGATAAATAAATTCTTTGAAAATAAAACAATTGCAAGTTTATTATAATAAAGATGCGTAATTAATATAAAGAAAGTCTTTCAAGCGTTATTGAGTTACAAATATAGATACCTTCACATTTATAAATTAAAATTTAATTAAATTAAACCTACATAAAAGGTTCAGTACCAACATTAATAATTAATACATGCTTAATACGTGAGTCAGACGTAACTTGCGTAATAAATTAGCTTGTGTATAGATTCATTACATAAAATTAATTTTGGTGTACAGATAATTTGCTCCCACTAATTGATTACTACTCATAAATCAAATTAGGAGACGCGACGAATATCAAGATTCATATAATTAATTAATTTTGCCATAGAGTTTGACGATACTTCGACGAGGCCAGGCATATGTCGTATGAGAAACGTACGAACTCTGTCCGAAAACTATTCGTAGTCATAGCTTACATCTATGGGTCGTTTACATACCACAGCAAGTACTTCTTAATTTTTACACGACTAAAGCGAAGCCAAAATAAATAAAAAAAATAAAAAAAAAAGTTGCCACAATCATGAGCTAGCCCAAAACTAAGCAAAGCTTGTACTATGGTGACTAGATAACGGATAAACATACTTAAATACATTTATAAACATCCACGATTTAGGTACAAATGCTCGGGCTCATCACACTAACATTTGCCCCTTGTGCGATTCGAACTCGCAACCGCTAGGCATTGTAGTCCGGAGCGCGAACCACTACACCAGACGGTCGTCAAAAGGCAGAGTAATGATTTTGGCAGTCTATTCGTAAAATATGTATATAATGTTCTACCGTAGCGCCTAAATTACACAACCGATTTTATGAATGAGGTCTCAATCAATAGATTTGTAATAATGGCCCGGGTGATATAGATTATATAAAGTTTATCAAAATATTATATGACGAAATTTAAACTTTATTAACTGCCACTGGTGATACCCAGCGCACCTCGTCATTGTCAGCGTCTCCGCCTCACATGTGTATCGCGCTCAAATTGGAGCGGTGGAAAAAAATCCGTTAAGCTTTTTTATGAGGCTAATTCCGTTTATACTTAGGTACTCGTCGTGGAATCGCAGTGTGTTGCAGTGGCGCAATCCGCCGCGGGTCGAACCGCGGGCCAAGCGAACGCTAACCACTTTGCGCTTCCCGCTCGGTGTTACACTGAGACGCCCTACAAAATGCTGTTTTGATGAGTAGGAATATAGGTTCTCGCTCATCTCAGACCCGCACCCGACACACGCGCTCGTCTCCACCTAAGTGGAAACGCACCCTTTTGGTAGTTTAGTCAATGTAACCGGTAATTTACAACCGGATAAATGCCCTATGTGAATTGAGAACCCATTACACGGGTACAGCGTATAGAAAGGGCCGGACTCGTTCATTTTTAAGGCCTGCCAGTTTATACATGCTTGTGAAATCTGACGTCACATTAGCACAGTTTATGGGAGGCTTAACGAGGAGCACCTACAGCTCGTTAACCTTCCTATCATTGGGGAATAAATTTCCCGTGACGTCACGCAAGCATCCACCTTTTCCCGATTAAACAGATTTATCCTTAAATCGGCCTAATTTCAACTAGATACAGCTCAATTTACAATGAGACGTGCGAAATGTAAAGTATCGCAGTTCAAATTAAATGGTAACGTGCAAACTGTTTGGACTATTTCGTTTTGCTTATTCATCATTAAGGGCGTAATAGAGCAACAGAAGTATGTTATTTTGGTATATACTTATGTTCTAATATTAAACCAGCTTTTGTTTTCTATTGCTATTTGAACATTTTTTTGCTGACACTTTATTAAGTCAACTTGTAACTTTATAATATCGACATATTACATTAAATCGTGGTTAATTAAATAAATACAACGATTTATTACTTATGTTATTATTTGTAAAAAATATTTTGTTTGATTAACATTAAGTGAAAGCAACAAAAAAGCTAATAAGATATAAGTACTTCAGTTTAATTAAACTCAATTCATTCAAAATAAACGACAACGCATTCAAATGTAGACGTAAATAAGAAAATCAAATACCGATATTTCTCATCGGAAGCAGAAAAAGTACGTAATCTATATGACAAATACGAAGGACTATTCCCAAGGATCGTGAGATATGGATGTCATTAATTTAAAACAAAGTATTCGGTCCAAGAAGATCCCAAATGGATAAACGTGCATTGATGAACGTTTGTTTGATGTATGTAAGACATTTTGAAATTGATTTTGTATTTTGTATTACGCGTCGTAAATATAATACTCGTCTTGAAATAACGCCTAGAATAACAAAGTTGTAATAGCCACGATTAGGTTCTATGTTTTATTTAGAGACTTTTATTTAATGTGAATGCATTTCATATCGATAATAATTTTATTGATTTAAACCAACACAAACGAAAAAAACTTAGAAACACGACTATGTATTTTAAAATATTTTTTATTCTCTTAAATCTTGTTTCGTGTATATCAGCACCACCTTCTGCAGGTCATTATGATAGCCAAGATTGGTAGAAACTGGCATGTTGGTCTCAGAAAGAAACCGTAGCTCCGTATCTTAATGATTGGGAAGTAACTTTGCCAGAAAAGGAAGAGAAACAGTAAACTTACTGACAGATTTGTTGGCTTATTGAGGCTCTCTGTCTTGCTTGGTCATCTAGGGAGGAGAGAGAAACACGTCTGTTTGAAACTATATCTTAATATATAAAACAAAGTCGAGTTTGTTACAACACTTATAACACGAGAACGGCTGGACCGATTTTCATGGTTTATAATTTGTTGGATTTGTCTCCGCCCTGAATAGCAGAATAAATAATAATGACATTGGAAAAGCTGTCAAAAAACTGTTATGCGGTACGAAGTTCGCCGGGTCCGCTAATTTACCTATAAAGAAAAAAAATAAGACAAACATACAGTAGAAGTATGTACTTACCTTCCGACTTTCATACATCAAACTCATTACAAATGCATTTATGTCAATTTCTTTTGGGTTTTTCTTGGTTTCTTTTGGTTAAAATCTCAAACGTACAATCAAGTCTCCTAGTTTTTACACTTCTTGTATAAGTTCCCGAATCAAACTCATCGCTACTTCAATCGAGGCGATGTTGTTCCGCTACTTGTTTAAAGTAAATTGAAGTGTTCTCTTGAGAACCCCAGTCGTCGTATTGTAAGGTTACATCTATCCAACTGAACCCTTGCAAACGTTATCAATACTTTAGTAAAACCAATCTCATGGCAGAAAGTTTATTTTAATTTCGAAATAGATTTAAATAGTTCGTGTTTAATAATAAACTCCGTCAACCGAATTGTAGCTTCAATGTTCTATCGCTTTTGTAGGGATTCCAATTATGTTGCCACTCTATTAACTATTTATTTTGTGGTATTGTTAGAGTGGGTATTTCTGTTTCAAAGGGGAAACTCCTAGTTGGTGGTGACTGGTGACAATGAAGCTACGTTTACCGCAATTAAACCGGTGACGGGAACAATTTTGTGACTTTGTATATGACTTAAATACTTCACTTTTTGTGTGGGCTACACAGTCAGTCTCCATAGATATACTGCTGCAAAAAGACTTAATGATGCCATGGATATGGTTTCAACACTCTTTACAACTGAAATAAGCCACTAACTCTTAGCTTACGCTAATCTGAGGGTTGGAAAGCGTAGTATAAACTTTACATCGTTAAATACAGTTGTTCTCTCGAGTTAGGCCCATGATTAACAAACACTATTTATATCTTGGCCAAATTGAAGTATAAAATATGTAACCTTGACAGTTTAAAAGTTGGTAAACAGTTTATCCTCGACAATACATTGCTTCTCAATTTACAAATTGTAATGTTTATGCAAACGCTTTTAGATGCTATCATTTATCGACTTTTCTTTCAAAATTCTTGTATGTAATACATAATCTGTTGACGTCGACGACCTCCGTAGTCGAGAGTTGAGCACGCCGGACTGTAATGGCGTCGCCATCACTGTGGTTCCGGGTTCAATCCCAGGTCAGGTCAATGTAGAAAACGAACTTTTTTATATTGTCTCGGGTCTGGGTGTTGTGGTACCGTCGTTGTTTCTCATTTCTTTAACACAAGTGCTTTAGCTACTTACCTTAGGATCAAAGCAATGTATGTGATGTTGTCCAATATTTAATAATTTATTCCATACAGAAGTTTATCTGTTAACATCGACAGCATCAAAGTGTAAAATGTAGCAACAATCGAATGTCAAGGTAAGGATTTTGCTACAGCCAAATCAAATTTTCCGCAGCGAGTCGTCACTGACGTAATAAAAGGTGCAAACTTGAAAACGAAGTTTTCTGCTCAAGCTATTTCACGATTGCTTTACTTTTAAGTATCGAATGCCTATAAATAACTTTGCGTTATACCTACTAGCATTACTAGCATTATTCCGGTTTCCAATTTAGGTATAAGATCATGTGGAATTCATTTTGTAACAATAAAACTTTAACCTAGTGAAAAGTGTGAACTGCATATTTTTGTTAGTGAAAGATATTATCAGTAGTTGTTAAAACTATCGTCCACAAACCTACACTTACATAATTACAAAATAAAACTTCACGCTTTCGTATTTTACTGTTTATTTTAAAATTTTACCCGACCATAAATAAATAATAATAATAATAATAATAAATATTGGACAACATCACATACATTGCACTGATCCTAAGGTAAGTAGCTAAAGCACTTGTGTTATAGAAATCAGAAACAACGACGGTACCACAACACCCAGACCCGAGACAATATAGAAAAGTTCGTTTTCTACATTGACACGACCGGGGATCGAACCCGGAACCTCAGAGATGGCAGCGCCATATACTGGATGACTTTTTTTACTGTCAAGAAAATAAACGTGTGAGCTAAGTAAATGGATATAGGTGATGATAACATGATAATTTAAAAAAAAAGTTTAATAGTTTATTTTATTTTTATAAACTATTTATTCTCATAACTATCTAATTCTAAGTTAATTTTGACAAACTGAACATTAAAAAAATAATATTGGTAAAATAATATTAGAAATATGAAACCGACCAAAACTCAAACGCATATTCACTGATGTATTCTATGTTTATGCATTTTTTGGACATTCCAAAATTTATAAAATCAGTTGTATTTTATAAACACACTCACATAATATCACATAGTTTTAGGTACAGAATACACAGTTATTTTTTCCTGACGGTAAAAAAAGTTATCCAGTATAGTCCGGCGTGCACGCCTCTCGGCTACGGAGGTCGTCAAATTGCCTATATGCACCATAATGTCACCGATTTTCCATTTTCTAAAGAAATCCGTTTTCATAACGTGCTAAGACACGACAAACCGTAAGTAGTAAGGATTCGAGAGTTCTGAATAACTAAATTCTCCCACATAAACAATTTTACAGGGAGCACGGAGCTCAAAAAAATAAGGAGATCATTTGAGTCGATTGCGCTCATCCCCATCTTCGTATGGTTTCTAAGATAAGAAATCTTCTTCTTCACGTCCTATTTAATAAGCTAATTACATTCAATCACCTTCTGGGAGTGCATATGTATAATACCTACTACTTCATTAGCTAATTAACTATTGCATAAGTTAATTACATTTTATTACCACGTTGTTCTATACCTAATAGGAATTTGTTGCGTCATGACAGTGACTAATAAGCTGATTACATTTTTTATCTTAGCTCTGATGGAAAGGAATTTCACGAAGCGTGGTTTGTAAGGTTCTAGTTCGTGCGAGAGATGCATGCAAGAGATGCAACGGTTAGTGCTAAGAAGGTGAGCAGAGATGTGCGAGTGATGTAGCTAGTTGTACTTGGGGAGGAGCTAAATAGTATAAATCCAAATGTATCGCTTGCTCGCATCATACATCTTACTTCTCTATTATAAAAAAGCTTTAGAAGAAATAGACACACAGCTTCATTGCTTAGCTTTGACATCATTAATATCTCGTATTCATATTAATTTATTGCGTCATAAGTAAGTGTACATTAAGGTATTGTTAATTACATTGTGTGAGACCATACTATGACCTAGTGTACCCTTAGCATTGCGTTCTTTGTTTTTTAATAACATAACATCTAATCTTTGCTGAAAAGCAGGCCTAAAGGCCTAAAGGGTTTATTTGTGGAATTACCAATAAACAACAGACAATACCATACAATGTATTTATTCACTCATACTACTTATTACAATACCCTTTTTTACAATTAATATAAAACGTGCACCAGCACACTTGAAGTGGATTTGTTCAGAACGAACACCATTTGCCACAAGATCGATATTGATCTCACAATCAGTAAGTACATTTTAGTAAGAAACAATACAAACAAAACAATACTACATATTTTAACTTCCTATATTATGCCAGGTAACAATTTAACAAACATAAAGAACCTACGCATCATGCCAGATTAACATAGGTACTTACTGATTTCAAAAGACATGAATATCATATCAAGAAACTATTATACATTTCAAGTTAAATAAACAATATTCCAAAATATTTAAAAAAAAATCTATTATTCTATACAAATAACAAGTTTCAATGATTTGGATTGCTAAAACACCTACGTTTCGCTTTTTCCTTGCGACTTGTGCGTCAGATTTTATTTTATCAAAGTGCATTCAAGCGTTTGTTTTTCTTTATAACAAGGGCTATGAATGTAAAAAATACATTTAATTACTTCATTTCTTAGTCTATTTTATTAGTTTTTTTTTCTTGGGAATCATTTGGATAGTGTATTTTACATTATATTACTTCCACACATTACTACTACCATACATACAGAAATTAACATAATTGACATTGTTACAGATCAACAAAAACAACGCCTTCCAGAAAAACACATTTAAAGGTTATTACTTTCCTTCGTCGGACGATGAAGAAGTAAATCCATACCAATTGGGGATAAAAAGAAGTCTCCCGGTTGATGAAGTCTTTAGAGAGCCGAATAAGAAAACATCGAAAACAAAAAGTTCAACAACAGTTGGGCGCCCGAATAAGGATACTACATCATACCATCTCTACCAACACATACGACGGAGCTACCGCAACACATCTAATAAATATAGAGCTGTACGAGATGAAGAAGTTAGAGAATATGGACCAATCGGATCATTGGAAGCAAGCTGACAACTCGTAAAATATTATTCAAAACCAAACAACGACATGCTTCACAGGAAAACTCGCCAGATAATTTATGAGATCACAAAATGAATATCCGATTCCCCAATTTTTCCAAAGTACTCAATTACGAAAAAATGTAGGTAACTAAATATTATTGCTAAAATCGTTTAGCCAATGTGCTCATATTTTATAGTTATTTAGTAATAGCTAATTTGTCAGCGTTATAATTAATGACCACACTATAAATCTATCTATAAATCTTCATCACAAGCGTATTCTATGTTTAAGTTAGTATTTACACTGGAATCGTGTGGATAGTGTATTTTACATTATTTTACTACCACATAACTGAAATTAACAATTCAAATTGTTACAGATCAACGAAGACATCGCTTTTTAGAAAAACACATTAATAGGTTATTACTTTCCTTCGTAGGACGATGAAGAAATGACTCCAAGCCAACGAGGGATTAAAAGAAGTGTCTCAGTAGATGAATTTTTTAGAGAGCCGAATAAGAAAAATCGAAAACAAAGAGGCCAACAATAGTTGGGCGCCCGAATAAGGATACTATATCATTCATCTTCACGAACACGGATGACGAGAGTACCGCTACCCATCATAAGAAGAAGTGTGAAATGAAGAAGTTGGAAAATGTAGACCAGACGGATCATTGGAAGCATGCTGACATTAGCGTGAAATATTATACAAAACTAAATATCAGCATGCTTTACAGGAAAACTCGCCAGATAATTTATGAGATCGCAAAATGAATATCTGATTCCCCAGTTTTTTCAAAGTACTCAATTACGAAGAAATGTATGTAAATAAATAGTATTGCTAAAATCGTTTAGCCAATGTGCTCATATTATAATAGTAGTTTAGTAATAGCTCATTTTTCAGCATTTTGATTAATGACAACGCTATAAATCTATCTAAAAATCTTCATCACAAGCTTATTCTGTGTTTAAGTTGGTATTTACTCTGGAATCGTGTGGAATTTTACATTATTTTACTACCACATAACTGAAATTAACATTATTCAGATTGTTACAGATCAACGAAGACATCGCTTTTCAGAAGAACACATTAAAAGGTTATTACTTTCCTTCGTAGGACGATGAAGAAGTGACTCCATGCCAACAAGGGATTAAAAGAAGTGTCTCAGTAGATGATTTTTTTAAAGAGCCGAATAAGAATAAATCAAAAACAAAGAGGCCAACAATAGTTGGGCGCCCGAATAAGGATACTATAACATTCATTTCCACCAACACGGATGACGAGGGTACCGCTACACATCATAAGAAGAAGTGCGAGATGAAGAAGTTGGAAAATGTGGACCAGACGGATCATTGGAAGCATGCTGACATTAGCGTAAAATATTAAACAAAACTAAATATCGACATACTTTACAGGAAAACTCGCCAGATAATTTATGAGATCACAAAATGAATATCCGATTCCCCAGTTTTTCAAAGTGCTCAATAACGAAGAAATGTAGGCAAATAAATATTATTGCTAAAATCGTTTAGCCAATGTGCTCATATTATAATGGTAATTTAGTAATAGCTAATTTGTCAGCGTTTTGATTACTGACAACGCTATAAATCTATCTAAAAATCTGCATCTCAAGCTTATTCTATGTTTAAATTGGTATTTATTTTGGAATCGTGTGGAATTTTACATTATTTTACTACCACATAACTGAAATTAACATTATTGAAATTGTTACAGATCAACGAAGACATCGCTTTTCATAAGAACACATTAAAAGGTTATTACTTTCCTTCGTAGGACGATGAGGAAATGACTCCATACCAATTGGGGATAAAAAGAAAAGTCTCGGTTGATGAATTCTTTATAGAGCCGAATAAGAAAACATCGAAAACAAAAGGTCAACAACAGTTGGGCGCCCAAATAAGGATACTATATCATACATCTCTACCAACACAGACGACGGAGCTACCGCAACACATCTAATAAATATAGAGCTGTACAAGATGAAGAAGTTAGAGAATATGGACCAGCGGATTATTGGAAGCATGCTGACATTCGCGTAAAATATTATACGAAACCCAACAACGACATGCTGCACAGGAAAACTCGTCAGATAATTATGAGATCACAAAGGCAATATCCGATTCTCTGGATTGTCAAAAGTACTTAATTTCGAACAATGTAGGTAATTAATTATTATTGCTAAAAACGTAAAGCCAATGTGCTTATAGTTTTTAGTAATAGCTAATTTGTCAGCGTTTTAATTAATGACCACACTATAAATCTATCTTTAAATCTTTATCACAAGGGCTATAGATGTAGTAACACATTTATTGACTTCATTTCTCATTCTCTATATAAGTTTATATTTACTTTAGAATGTTGTGGATAGTGTATTTTACATTATGTTACTACTACACAACTGAAATTAACATGATTCAAAATGTTACAAATCCAAGAAGACATCTCCTATCAGGAAAACACATTAAAAGGTTATTACTTTCCTTCGTAGGGCGATTAAGAAGTGGCTTCATACCAACTGGGGATAGAAAGAAGTGTCTCGGTTGATGAATTCTTTAGAGAGTCGAATAAGAAAAAATCGAAAATGAAAAGGTCAACTACAGTTGGGCGACCCGAATAAAGATACAACATCATACATCTCTACCAACAAATAGTACGGAGCTACCGCTACACATCTTATAAAAATAGAGGTTTGCGAGATGAAGAAGTTGGAGAATGTGGACCAGGCGGATCATTGGAAGCGTGTTAACATTAGCGTAAAATATTATACAAAACCAAACAATGATATGCTTCACAGGAAAACTTGTTAGATAATTTATGAGATCACAAAGGGAATATCCGATTCCCCGGATTAACAAAAGTACTTAAAAAAAAAAACAATTAATTTGTTTGTGACGTATATTTTTCTTCTAATTACACAATCCAAAAAGTAGACCAATTCAAATTCATTTACGTCTTTTGTGTATGATATATGGCAGAGACAAAAAGCGATGAAGTAATTGGTCCCTTATATTTTACAAAGTCCCAAAAATCAAACCATGTCAATTTTATGTATGTTACTAATGGAGGAAATGACAATTTTTACTATATAAAAAAATTTAACCGAGTAGTAAGTAAACAGATAACTTCATGAAATGGTGAGCGCCAAACACGCGATTTTGGTCATATTCGTACAGAATTACCAAGTGCAAATGTGCTTAAAAAAATTTAATGAAAATGTTTATAATGACAAACTTTAAATTATCAAATTTAGTAAAAAAATAATGTAGCCTTTCTTTATGCTGATTCCGAATCATTTTTAAAACCGATTGCATCTTGCAGTAGTGATCTTAACAACTCGTCTACTACTAATGTTCAGAGACATGACGTGTACAGTTTTGGTTATATTAAATATTTATTTGACGATTATCTATCAAAATATGTTACATACAGAGGATAAAACTGTTAGAATGTTTCTATGCATAAACTTCAAGATGAATCAAAAAAGATTTGTCGGCTAAATGGCTTCCAAACTGCTCCTCGCTCTCTTACTGATGATATTAAAAAACACATAGAAGTAGCTACAGTATGTTACTAGTACATTATGTGAAACTGATTTATTCTGATCAATATACAGACTATGACTAGCATACAAGAGCCCATATTGATGTATCACATAAAGCATGCAGCAAAAAGTTTCATATAATTGATTAACGTTACGGTGACGGTAATTTTACACAACCTCAGTATAACGATGCTCACTTTATACGAGTAGCACAAGCTTTCAATTTTGCCGAAAGCAACGTACAAATTATTCTCCAAAATAAAGAAAAATACACTTCATTTTCAAAACCTCTTCACGTAAATAGACAACGTGTAAACTTAAGATTCATTGATTCTTTTAAATTTAATCCAGTAGTTTAGATTCATTAGCTTGTAGCATTAGTAGTTTAGTCAGTAACATGAACTCAATAATAAAGTTCCTCAAAAAGATGATTTTGAGTTATTGAAATAAAAAGGTATGTATCCATAAGAATTTATGTCTTCTTCAGAGTCACTTCAATCTCCATTATTACCGAAGATGGAAGTTTTTTTTAGTTCCCTTGCTGGGTTCACTATATCTTAATCAAAGTCCATGTTTGAAAAAAAATATAGATTTAAACACGCAATTACGCACATTAGCAACGTCATAATTTGAGAAAGATTTTTATAAATTAATAAACAATTCAATATTTGGTAAAACAATGGAAAATATTGAAAATAGAATAAATGTGAAATTGTTGACCCATTAAGAAAATAAGGGTAAATCAAAAGAAGCACAAAGTCTAATTGCTAAACCTGAATTTCATAGTCTTAAAGTTTTTTATTTGAAAATTACGTAGCAGTTCAAGTATGAAACTGGCCAAGTGCGAGTCGGACTCGCGCACGAAGAGTTCCGTACCATTATCTATAAAAACGGCAAAAAAATTAAGTTTGTTGTATGGGAGCCCCCTTAAATATTTATTATATTCTGTTTTTTTAGTATTTGTTGTTATAGCGGCAATAGCAATACATCATTTGTGAAAATTTCAACAGTCTAACTATCACGGTTCATGAGATACAGCCTGGTGACAGACGGACAGACAGACAGACAGACAGACGGACAGCGGAGCCTTAGTAATAGGGTCCCGTTTTACCCTTTGGGTACGGAACCCTAAAAAGACCAACCTGTTGTACAATAAACCAATTTATTTAGGTTTTTACTAGATCTATCGAAAACCCTTATGAATTATTTTATTTTTATTAAAAAATATATGAAAATAGTTTGGTCTATCAGATATTTGGTCCCTACATATGAAATTACCTATACTCAATACTGGCAACTTTAAAATCAAATGACTCGCATTGATTAGGAATTCCAAATTCAAATTTATTTCGAAATACATCCAGAAAAATATTGTTTTAAAATTACTATTTCATTTGTTTGAAATTCGTATTTAATTAGTTTTCACATCATTTTTTAACAACAACTATGGACAAATTGAAAATTCGCAATATTAACGAATACGAGTTACACCCCGTGGCACCAATGCTGCAAAAACGACTCGAAGAATTAACGACGTGTACCGACCAGGCACCGCTAACGAAAGAACGGTGCGTTTTTGGTTTCAACGTCCTGTTCTGGAAATTTCGATTTATACAATGAGTTTCGTGGACGACCTGATACTCAAGTGAATAACGAAGAATTGAAGGCGATCATCTCATCCATCTCAAACCACTTCTGAATTAGCAGCAGCCTTTGGCGTAAGTGACAAAACGATACTACACTTATCCATTTGCGCAATATCGAAAAAGTCAAAAATCTCAAAAAGTGGGTACCGCAAGAATTGCCTGAAGCAAACTAACAAACACGCGTCACTTGCTGAGTTTCTTTGCTCAATCGTCACAATAATGAGGGGATTTTGAACCGTATCATGACTTGTGATGAGAAATGGATTCTGTTCGATAATCGGAAGCGATTATCACAATACCTTAACCCTGGAGAACCGGCAAAACCTTGCCCTAAGCAAAAACTGACCAAAAAGAAAATTCTGGTTAGTGTTTGGTAGACCAGTGCTGGTGTTATTCACTACAGCTTCTTGAGATCAGGCGAGACGATTACTGCAGCCTGGTATTGATAACAATTGCAAACAATGATGGATAAGCTCGCCATTAAACAACCGGGACAGGTGAATTGCTTTAGCCCACTGCTCCTTCAGGATAACGCTAGACCAAACACTGCACATCAAACAGTCGCCTGGTTAGAGGAGCTGCAACTGACACCTCTGCGTCACCCACCATACTCTCTCTTCAGATCTTGCCCCAACCGATTACCACTTTTTTAAAATTTGGATAACTTTTTAATAGAAAAAGAAAACAAATCTAATGAGACAGTCGAAACCGCCTTCAAACAGTTCATACACTCTTGCTCCCAGGATTTTTTTCCAAAGGGATCATTGATCTGCCTATAAAAAGGCGGAAGTGTATCGATAACAACGGTGCATACTTCGATTGATTAAATAATAATTTCATTAAAAAAGTTGTTTCACTTTTTTGATACTGAACCGCAATTTCATAAGGATCTAATATTTTGTGATGTTTTACATCAAGAAATTAAATCAGACATCAACAACTATTTTGACACATCTGATTATGGAACTGACAATATTTAAGGATTTCCTAAAGGAAATAAGCTAAAGCCAATAAGAAGAAGTGAGGTTAGTAAAACGATAACTAAAACCAAGGAGTCAATAAATGTGTTACAACAAGAGTTTTTTGTTTGACAAAAATATACAACTCGCAGATGTGTATCGCTTTAGTTAGATCGATCAAGCATGACGTAATTTTTACTCACAAACGAATGTTTGATGATGATGAATGATTCGATAGTCTTTAAATTTTTGAGCTCTGACAATGAGTTTATCCTATTGTGTGAACTAATTTTCAAAAGCAGATTTTATTAGTGAAACATTTTTCGTATAATTGAAATTATAAATTTTATGAGTTTTACTAATATAATGGTTACACTAGTACCTTTTACTGATGAAGGAATTGCAAATAGTTATTAGAAGCCAGCGATGTTTCTTCGACATCCCTCGAAGTTGAAGGTTCGTCAATACGCAGTCTCTTGTCTTCAGATGACGTTTGAAGCCGATTTTAAGCCCGTCGTTGTATGCCTCTGCCAAGTTGTATTTTGGTACTGTGAACAAAATTAGAAAAAAAACCTTTACATGAAATCATAAGCATTAAAAAAACCGGCCAAGTGCGTGACGCGCAGTGTAGGGTTCCGTAGTTGCCCGTCGTTACCATAATATATTTCAGCAATTACTTTATTTAAGTCACTTTTAATGATTTCCTTTAAGGATTTTTTATTAAGTAAGAATTTTTCTAATACATAGGTTGAACGACTACTAATACTACTCTTAAACTTACTGATCTATCTATCTATCTTACCCGTTATATTTTTCCAAAGTTTATAAAAAGCACTATTTTTATGAATTTGAAGACGCCCTACTCGAACAAAAATTAACACTTTAAAGTTTAATATTTCGCAAACGGATCCCTTAATCGAAAAATAGTCTTAGTTACCCCTTAATCATTTTAAAGGACCTATTCAACGACACACGATGGGGTAGACGATGAAAAAAAATCATCCCCACGTTACACGTATAGGAGCTACGCTAAAAAATTTTTTTTTTAAATTTTATTCTACCATTTTGTCGGCGTGATTTATATACATACCCTACCAAAATTACAGATCTCTAGTGTCAACAGTCTACAAGCAAAACCTTGGACGGAGAGACAGACAGACGGACTACGGAACCCAAAAAAAGAAGTAATGGAGAGAGAGACTTACCACTTACGTTATTTTTTCATTTTTTCATCTTCCGCGGCTGATTTATCAAAATATGAGTCAAAAACGACTGGTTGATTACTATTTACTGTTTCTTCAACCTTTATACAGACTTCCACGAGTAATTTATCAAAATATGAGTCAAAAACGTCTGGTTGATTACTATTTACTGTTTCTTCAACCTTTACGCAGACGTCCACGAGTGATTTATCGAAATATGAGTCAAAAACGACTGGTTGATTACTATTTACTGTTTCTTCCACTTTTTCACCGACTTCAATTATTTGTTTGCCAAAATATGAACACTCCAAGTCATTAAAATCATCGGAAGATGAAAATAATACTCCAACACATTGCTCAGACATTGTGAGACAGGAGAAGTTCGCAAACCGAATAACTGATCCCAAGTACATTAACACATTTTACTAGCCTTTTATTTAAACAGAGTTACAGCGTTGTCATTTATTTAAACGCTGTCAAATTAGCTATTATTATAATATGAGCACATTTGCTAAACGATTTTAGCAATAATAATTAATAATTACCTTTATTTGTTCGTAATTGAGTACTTTCGACAATTTGGGGAATTGGATATTCCCGTTGTGATTTCATAAGTTATCTGGCGAGTTTTCCTGTAAAGCATGTCGTTATTTGGTTTTGTAGAATATTTAACGCGAATGTAAGCATGCTTCCAATGATCCGTTCGGTCCACATACTCCAACTTCTTCATCTGACATAGCTCTATCTATAAAAGATGTGTAGCGGCAGCTCCGTCATCTGTGTTGGTAAAGATTTATGATGTTGTATCTTTATTCGGGTGCCCAACTGTTGTTGACCTTTTTGTTTTCGATTTTTTTACTATTCGGCTCTCTAAAGAATTAATCAACTAGAGAGTTCTTACTAGACACTTCTTTTAATCCCGTAGCGAATCCTAAGTCTATGCCCGTTGCTATGAAGTCCCTTCTTCGTCGTCCGATGACGGAAAGTAATAATTTTTAGTGTGTTTTTCTGAATCGCGATATCTTCGTTGATCCGTAATAATTTGAATAAATATAAATTTCAGTTATATGGTAGTAACATGAGATTAGATGTTCATAAGTATGGTTCACACAGTGTAATTATTAATACCTTAATGTACACTTATGACGCAATAAATGAATATGAATACGAGATTTCCATCGTTGCTAGGCCGTGAGAGATGTGGAAGCTAAGCAATGAAACTATGTGTCTATTTCTCTCAAAGCTATGTTGTATAGCAGAGCGTGTAAGATGTAGGATGTGAACTAATTGATACATGCAGACTTATGCTATTCAGCTTTCCCGAAGTAAAACTAGCTAGATCACTCGTACATCTCCAGCTCACTTCTTAGCACTAACCATCGCATCTTTAGCATGCATCCCTCGCTACAATGAGAACGTAAAAAATCTCGCTTCGTGAAATTCCTTTCCATCAGACCTAAGACAGAAAAGTATAGGGTTATTCAGTCTAGTAAAAAATACCACATCAATTACCTAGTCACTGTCATGATGCAACTAATTCCTATTAGGAAAAGAACAACGAGGTGATGAAATGTAAATTAGCCAATGCAGTAGTTAATTAGCTAATGAAGTATTTTATTACACATGCAAGAAAAACGATGTCCAGTAAGCAATTAAATGTAATTAGTTTATGAACTAGGGCGTCAAGAATATTTCCTATCTTAGAAACCGTCAGTAATACAAAGATGGGGATAAGCGTATTTTTTTTGTTTAGCTTTGTGCTCCCTGCGAATTTGTTTTTGTGAGAGAATTTGGTGAGCCAATTGCATCTGCGGGGTAACCATGAACTCTTAAAACAATCTCAAAGCTGTCAAATCTGTCAATTTTGGTACATCATTACATACAAAATTTGACAGATTTGATAATGTTTGACAGATTTGAGATTGTTTTAAGAGTTCGTGGTTACCGCCGTTAGTATTCATGACATTTGGTGAAATTTTAGGGACTTTATCCTTAGGAAGGATTTGCTAGTAAATACACAGTTCTTATTGTAGCTTTGTTTTTTTTTTGGATTGCGCTTCATCATGATCTTGATTATTATTGGCTAGCACATTAAGCATCAACTGAAGGAGCCAGGTCACGATGACCTTACCGCTAACCAAGTTTTATAGTTAGGGTGTACGTTACAAGCAAGAAAATGTAAACACTTCGTTACTTTAAAATGTCTATAAATTGTGCTTATTACTTACTGTACGTGCTTGTGGGATTCGAACTTACGATAAAGTTTTCAGCGTCAAACCGAATTCTAATACCTATGTTACTACGTAATGTAAACGAATACGAACTCGCTCATTGTTTATTACGAATCTCAGAGGGTTATTATAGCTTATAGTAGTAGGTTACAGCTATAGCTAGCTAAGTACTCAATAATACATAAACCGAAAAAGTTGAGCTTCGTTTTCGTTTAATAATGAGGGTCCAATATACTAGCCAATGTGACTGGGTTAAAGCCAGGTCCGTGTAGCGATGTGCCTTGATTTTCGTGGCTTTATCGTGGATACTATATCGAGCAGGTATTTTAATAATTCTTTACTTAGTACACATCGAGTCAAGCCCATTCAGTTTCAAAATACGATTGTTGCGTTCTTACTTTTTTGTTCCTTTATTACAGAAAGTCAGCAGAATCTTACAATTATTATAAATTTTGAATTAGTACATAGAGTTAATTTAGTTTCACAATTGTTACTTGCTAACCATTTTTCTTATGTTTCTTCATAAAAATAACAGAAGGTCAGCCGTTAGTTTCCAAAACTAAAGATAAAATATTTATCTAAGGATAATGTGGATAAAATATATTCAGCATCCTGCAAAAATAGATGCAAGCTTAAAATAACCAAACAAAACTCTTTCGCATAACTTGATGCCCGACCTTTTCCGCATTCCGAAGATTTGCATCTCATCAATTTATAAAACCTTTAATAAAACCAATAGACCCATAACATAATTATGATGAACAATTTATTCAATTGTCGAAATCGTGTCTTAAAAACGTAAAATCATGAAAACAAGATTATTTGAGTTTACCTATCACTTAATTTAATTTTATCATGTAGTCAAATTAGCTGATGTTTACGTTTTCCCTTGTAAAGTAAAATGGCATATTATAATCTTAATTTCGTCTATTATACATTTCAGGAGTTTAAAATACTCATTCTTTTTAACGATTGGTAAGTTTAAATTGATTTATTCAAAAAATTCAACAAAATTATTTTTCTACTGCCAGACTTTTAATGGTTCGCGTTCCGGACTACAAAGCCTGGCGGTTACGCGTTTGAATCCCGCAGGGGACTATTTGTGTAATGTGCATGTTCATTTGTACCCAAGTCATGGATGTTTATTTAAGTACGTATATGTCTAATGACATAATACACACAATACCTAGTCGCTACAGTACCTACAAACATTGCTTTGTTGAGGGCTAGATAACAGACACAGTTTATTCTGAAAGCGACTTTATTTTATCGATTTGAAAAGATTCGATTAAAAACCCTGCTACGGTAAAGGCACATCACCACAGCACGCGTTCGCAGGCGAAGTCGCGCGGCAAATTCGCTGCTGAAACGACTTGGCCCCCTGCCAATTGGTCACTGGAAACTACACCCAAATTATTGATTATAACGGACAACTTCGATGTACATATGTGGCTTAAGGGATTAGAGTGACTTAGCCATTTTGGGATAAATGGAGTTCGGGAATTTATTAGTGTGAACGTTTTAACGGATGTAGAGCGATAACCTGCGTGAGTGGATGGAATGGCGCTTCGAATTACAAGGATTGGTTTCACTGATTAAATTATCGTTTAAGTTTTAGCCAAAAGTAATTTATCAGAATGTAAAATAGCCTATATAGTATAGTTATAGACAAAGACAAGACTAAAAGTACTAAAAAACGAACTATGCAAGTACTATAGGAATTTAACCGAGCACTCAGTCCAATGCCCCTTTCAAATTTACACCAAGCATCAAGGTTTAATACGGAAATACTGCTTGGTGGCGTAGTGCCGCTGTATTTGCCTTAAACCAGGTGGTTGGGCACCTTAAGTGACCCAAATTAATTTTTAAAATATTTATTATTACTAAAACTAAGTAATAGGTAATTTCTTTACTAAAAATTTATTATTTTCAAATTGTTTCTATAAGTTAGTATCTGAGGCTATTTGGTTCGCGCCATAAGGATCGCGCTCTTGAATTCGCTGAACCTGGCGACACCAGCGCCACATACTTTTAGCCATCGTTCACCGAGCGCCGACCATATTGAATTGTCATTCCTAACCTTCGCGACATCGCGAGCGCGTCTTCTCGCGTAAGTTTGGTGAGGAGTTCGTTTTTCTCCGTGATGGACAGCTGAAAGTTGCATGAAATGAACCCAACAGTGATTTGGCTACCTGTTTTCGTGAAAGTGCTTCATGGTGTGAGCTGCTGATTGGATTTGGTGAAGCGTTCCTGAGCTGGTCTGCAGATTAGTGGGCCACATAGTTCAGTGCTAACCACGAAACCATTTCTCTTTCTTCAATTCGCAGGGTGGCTTTCATAGGAATCAACATAATTAATCTACAAACATAATCTTTCATACTTGAGCTCCCCGCGTGTCAGCGGCTATTTATACGCTGCTACACCACCAGGGTTTAAAATTATCAAGATAAAAAAGCCTTTTGATAATTATAACGATATAATTATCATTGAATATCATGATAATTATCCAATAATTATCAAACAGATACATAAGCCTAGCAATCCTTTTTTAACTAATATTATAGGTATATATCAACATTAACGTTATAAGCAAGTAGCTTAGTAAATAAATTATACACATTTTACAATCAAGGTAATCTTTTATATATTTTTTTGTTTAAAATTTCGTGAATAAAAACTTGCAAACCAAAATACAGACATAAACATAAACTAAAAACCGACTTCAAAATGAAACTAAAAAGCGTAAAATAATATTGACTAAAACATACCTAATCAGTTCTTTTTGGAGTCGGTGCGAATGAACACATTTTAACTCTCGATGGCTGGCACCGACTCCAAAAAGAACTGATAAGGTATGTTTTAGTCAATATTATTTTACGCTTTTTAGTTTCATTTTGAAGTCGGTTTTTAGTTTTTTTATTGTTCATTTTAAGACCATTAGTTGCACACTATCTGTATGTACACGTCTGTAAAATATTTTTTATTCAAATATAAGTTTATAAGGCCCCGAAGCCTTCACGGAGTTTGATCCGTAAAGGCGTCCATTTGAGTAGAAATTTTAATAGGCGGTATTACAAACAGGCAGAAGCATTAAACTTATAACACCCGACCTTTGCGAAGGGAATTAGTTTAGAAAATCTAGTTTTTTATGTTGATCCGACTAGAAATAGATTAACCTCGCTATTATCGCTCAAAGCAAATAATCAGGGGGTCTAGCGCGAAGTGACAAATCCGATATATCGGCCGATTGTTCGGGCATTTCCTAATATGAAATGCAATCGTTCGGTCGGTTTGATCGGGCATTTCAGTCGATTCGACCGATCATCATTTGACATTAGTGGCATCGTAAACCCTACTCTGAAGTGTATCGGTCCGACCGAACATTTGAGTTTGACAAGAGTTTTATCGGAGATCTAATGTCAAATTTTACGACATCTATCGTCTGACCATCGTAAATGGACATATTTTTTAACATGCTAAGAAATCTTGTATTTTATACATACCTAATCATTGTTTACAACAAGTTTCACACCTCCAAGTTAAAACTTCATAACCACCGCATAGCACAAGTACAATTTTACGACACAAATTATTGTAAACGTTATAAAATCTATCAAATATAATAGTTTGGTATGCCGGCTTGACAAAACAATTCATTTCTTCTTATTTTGATTTAATGATGAACTATTAGAAATTCACTATTAGCACTAAGCCACGAATCCCTAAAAATGCAATAGGTAGGCAACACAACCATATTTTGTCTAATCTTAGAGACCATTATATTTGGTCGGATTCGCGCTGTCAGTGTAACAGACAGCTGATCAGACCAGAATAACAAACACTAACTTTTTTTATGGTTTCAAACTGTAACACGTCGTTATAATATCATTTTTATTTTTCTTAATTTAAAAAGCATTATTTAATAAATATGACTTATTTTCTACAATAAAATTATTATTATGCCACATACCGCCATCTATCGAATTATTTTCAAACTACTTTGCGATGGAGTATCTCAGGACAATTTTTAAAATCAAAAAGCAAGCAATGACATTTTATGTGTTCAGCATTTATTTTTCTAAATGTCATAAACAATTGGAATGGTGCAATTTTCTTAGTTTCAATATCTAAAATTGATTGCAATAAACATTTTTCTGTTAATAGAAACCATTTTTACACATTAGTTTACTAATATTTTGAATCGGCAAGAGACTTTTACAAAACCGGTAAAATTTTAATACGTAGTCATAACACTAGCACTCAGTATCATTCATTCCGATACTCTTCTACAATTGTCTGTGGCCACGATGGAACTTCGCGATTTCGAAGTTGTTTCGCGCTAAGGTTCCAATCGAAACTTCGGTCGAGGATCGGTCGGATGCGAACATTCGGATGGTACATTTCGCGCTAGACCCCCAGCATTTATTCCAATAGGGTCGTAAACTACTTACTGGAACTCACAGTACTCAATTTGCACAAATGCCGTATAATATAAATATTATTCGTAACTCAAAACAAAAGCCAACTTTGCGAACTAAATAACAAATTCAGAGACAGCAAAATTATAATGGAACGTACCGTGAAATTAGTTTGATATATTTTATTTTCTTGGCCCGAAAAGATAATTTATCAAGCACTGATCTTGAGGGTTTTATTTTTTATAGAAAAAAACTAGTGGCCCGCCCCGGCTTCGCACGGGTGCAATGCTGATACTAATAACATACATATAAACCTTCCTCTTCAATCACTCTATCTATTAAAAAAACGCATCAAAATCCGTTGCGTAGTTTTAAAGATTTAAGCATACATAGGGATATAGGGACAGAGAAAGCGACTTTGTTTTATACTATGTATTGATGTATCAATTTATTTTACAATCCCACTACAACACGTCAGTTTCTATTAGAAAGATAGAACTGTTTGTTTACTTAAATTCTTAAGCTAAGTCCCTTAATCGTACGATTAAGCTACAAAACTATTACCACATTAGTGTGGCAAGTTTTATTATTAACTACTGACCACTATTTAGAATTAGAACACCAGTCATGGTTTATTATTCATAACACGATTTTAGTTCAGTGCAGGTGTGCTAAATCTGAACGTGACCCTAAATATAAAAGTGCGAATCGGACTCAATCAACATCGAAGGTGCTACCATCGCATTTTTTTCCATTTTACTTGAGCTTCAATTTTTATAATTTGTTTTTAGTTGTTTCGTTGTGAAGTCCGTTTGTAGAAGAAGATATTTTGAATGTGTGCATGTATTATTGTTGCTTCTGTAGACTCAACTTTATGTATTGTAGTTTGTTACAACCTAATAGGTACCTCGTTCTTATCTTATAAACTATATTGAAGCCAATAAAGATTTATGATTTGTGTATAATTTATCAAAAAATATCTTGACAGAAGTACCTACCGACAGGCAGACGGACAACAAAGCAATGCTATAATTCTAAATTCCGTTTTTCCTTTTGTGCTTTGGAACCCTAAAATGCCCTGAAGTTATTTACACAAATAACAGTATACTCGAGCTGATAGCATAAAAAATAAGCATTATTATAACGATAGCTGTGATAGCACTTACAGCGCCGCTTACATTAATGGCTCGAAACGCTGGCATGTGCCAAAAAACTGAGCGGCCTACCAACTTAAGGTTCCGTTCTTAGTGTAAAAGCAGAAATGCAGTGATAATAACTGTTCGCTAATTGGATGAGCACGGTTTTAACAAAATGGAAGCCTAATTTAGTTTTTTTTTTACTTTTTAGTACTGCGTCATCGTGGTTGAAAATTCAAAGAATGTCTACTAAAGTCATGTCTTTCTAAACGTCGTCAAAAATGTATAGAAAGATTTCACGGTTCAAAATATTTTTTTGTTAACCTTTTCAATCTTGTACCAAATATAACGCAAACGGTATACCAAAAATAGTCAAAAATAAATCAGAGATAAGTTTTCTAGCAATATAATTTAGGGGATAAGTAATTGTCAATTTTGGGCTTCCGTTTCATCTATGCAAACGTTAGTGATATGTCTTTGGTTTAAACAAATTAGAATATTTTTACGATTTCGAAATGAAACAAGCGTAGCAAATTAAAACAACTGAACATCGTCAAAATATTTCGAATTTTTTATTTGAAACTTTACAGCACTTAACTAAATAGACATATACGAGTATTTATGTACATGTCAGGGCCGTTATAAGTTTGAAAACTACCTAGGTTATATAATTTTGTCCCAGTTTAAACTTCGACAAGCGAGTATTTAGCTAACACTAGAGTATGGGTCGTTGCACCGAATTGGCATGAAACTAATTGAATGCAGCAGGAAAAACCAGCCTATATTTTCGTTGTGGCGCCCAATATTTGACTCTAAAACAGTCTATGCTTTTCCATTATTTAGGGTCTGCGCGTACGAACCACCAGCGAGACCAGCAATCAGTAGTTTATGATTTTTCATACATATTGTATGAACTCACCACACACGTGTAACAAGTGCCGGCCACTCGTGACTTAATGTCTACCACACGTGACTGAGTGGCCGCGACACGCCACCGGTGTCTCTCCACATAAAACGACGACTGTACATTAGAAAATTGTGGGAGACACAAACCAAATGTGGCTGCCATCAAGCACCCGCAGCGGCCATCGACCACTCGTGGCGGCCATCGTCCATTCGTGGGGGCCACGGACCACCTTCGTTTGCATCTAACTATATTATAAATGCGAAAGTTTGTGAGGATGTTTGGATGTTTTTGACTCAATCACGCGTAAACGACTAAACAGATTAGGATGAAATTTTGCACACATATAAAAAAATCTGGATTAACATATAGGATATTTTATCCTGTAGTTCATACAATAGAAAATGCGGGCAAAGGTTACGATGAGTTTTATATTATTTAAAAATGATACAACAGGAACATTTTGTATTATAATTCCAGGTTAATTTAGATATTAGTCATATCATATGGCAACAAATTTAAACGATGTAGCACGCAACAGCTACCGGTGGTTACCACTAGTGGCTCAGCTGCGCGGACCCTAGAATTGGCCTGAGTTGAGGCCACTTGGAAGAGTTACACATACACGCAACTATTTTGATGTTGGAGGGTAATGTAGTTTGATATCTCCTTCTATCTTTTTAACATCAATCAGCGTGCCACTCTAGGCAAAACCACACTACAAAATACCAGTTGATAGACCTCAGATGCAATGCGAAAGAATTGGATGCTGACAGTCCAATACAGGTAGAACGAAGTGAAGGAGATTAAAAGAGACCTAGTTACAATCGGTCGAGGAAAAGTTATGATCGTGGCAGGGCTGATGATTGTATGCTTGATTGAAGCTTTTTACAATTTCTTTTACCAATATCACGCTTTAGAATAAACAATGCTGCCTTTAGGGCTTTTTACTTCGCGGATATATAAAGAAACCCTCAACCCTTTATTTACATAAGAAAAAGGCTATGTTCTTATTATTTCTAAAAATGAAACAAAAGCAAAGTAGAACTGAATTAGTTTGTACAGTAGTAATTTGAAAATTGACATTTTGCTCTAGATTTGTCAAAGCCATTTCAACTTGTATCAGTCATAACTATTTAGACGTCTTTGGACTCCAAATTGAATAGGACTTTCTAATTGATTGGGTTCGCAGTGATCGCTCACCCAATGCAAATTGCACAGTTAATGTTTTAGTTTAACCATTGCTCTGAAACAAGAACTTTTAACATTACGATAAACGGGAATGGTTTTATTTGATAAACAGGGTTTCTTCCTCGTTTGCAAATGTTTAACACAACTGAAGTGTATTTTAGCATGACTTCGAAGTGTTGTATTCAAGTGATGAAAACAAAACCCAACCTAGTTAAACCAGAAACTCAAATGAGCGCAGACAAAAATTTCAAAATAATTAATTATTGTATTAAGCAAAACCAAACTGTGGAGATAAACCAACAGTCGCGAATAAATAAAAATAAACAATGTGGCGGTAAAAGCTGCCTAAATTGGGTACTAGTTGGAAAATACTCTACGTTTCCTGGCATGAAAAATAAAAAAGGCGCGAACAAAAAATACACTTTGAAGTGAAAGTCAGCAAGGCGAGTTGATTACCTACTTTTACGGCATTTCGAAAGACCCTCGTCACTTTGCCAGTTTGTTGTACATTTACAGATGCAAATGATCGTGTTGGAGCCTACAATTGCGTCTACAAGCACGTGAAAACAAGTATTATTCTGTAATAACTGCTTATAGAAAATCGATATTATATCATTGCTTTTTGCCTAAAAAAATGATATACAGGATATCACAATAAATATAATGACAATAGACAATAATAGACAAGATAATTATCTTTTTCTAAGTAGAATCCATTTTTAAGGATAATTAGGTGTTCGGCTTGGGTTGAACTCCGTTAACTCAAAATTGAATTAGTCGTTTTATTGCGTCTGACATTTGATGAGACTAGTGCGTACCAACGCAGTCTTTCCCAAATGATATTGCGTCTTTATTCCTATTCGTATAAAGCTGAAAATCGTTCAAGAGTGCACTTGTCACTGTCAGTCAGGTCAAGAATTTATTATCATCCGTCGCCATAAAGACTGAAATTACCCCATCCTAACCGTTTAAATGTGTTTTACATTCCACAACAATCTTCTCGCCAATTTCAACGAGCGAATTTCCTCGCCAGATCTACTTCGCTCCGAAGTTCCGGGAACTTTTCCATTAGGACTTTGGGCACAACTTCCCACTTAAAATTCTTACTTAATCGCGAACAAAATATTCCTTTCCTCGGACTCCGGCGTATATTATTTAATTATGCAGAAAATATTAACTTCTTTCCGTAATCCCTCTTTGTTATTAATTTTTTTCGTCAGGTGACCGTCTAAATCTCAGATAATTAAATCAATTAACAGCTATTTGGGTACGCATACAAGTATGCCTAGATGTTTCTTTTCGCAAATTCTCTACCTACAGCTAATTCCCAACATTGCCGCGCTTTAGTTTTCATAAGTGGTATGTTGACTCGCATGTATGCACTCTAAACAGATCCAGTTAGGTAGTACTTTCCAAGCCTTTGGTTAATCATGAACAACGTGTGGATATTATTTGCTACAATATAGCTGTTTGCTAAATTATATATATTTGCTGAAGACAATTAACAGCGCACTGCTGTACCGCAGCACGTTAGGCAAGTCCGCAGAAGCACAATTAGATATCTGAAAAAGATTGAAGCCTTTTATCTTTGCCATAATGAAAAATAAAAGCATCAACAGTTTCCAGTTTTTGTCTGATGATATTCTGCACGTTGTGGCTGGACAATTAACAGTCAAGTAAGCAGCATTAAATAAGATTGGTGGTTTATTTTATATTTTGTGACTGACTTATGATATAAATGAACTCATGTTTGTATAAAACGAATTCTCTTAATTTTATTTTTATAAAGTTGCTCGTCTAAAACTACCCGACTTGTTGCAGAAATTCTGCTTAGTTACATAGGAATTGCAGACTTGCATTGGTAAGAACTAGCATCTATCAACTAGCAGTTTTAAACATTATTATTTAATGATTAAAACTGGTATTGTCAAAAATAAACAACAATTGGGTACCCTACAATTATTTTTTTACGCCTTTCTAGTTCTAAAAGTCTCTAAGTTAAGCCGCGGACAGACTAAAAGTAAGACTGACATAGCGTTACTATAAGGGCTCTAAACAAGAACTTAATAGGAGGCTTTTTTGACAATGTAGTAAACGAGTTTTTCTATATTGACTCGGGTCTGGATGTTGTAGTACCGTCGTTGTTTCTGATTTCTATGAGCTTTAGCTACTTACCATAGGATCAGAGAAATGTATGTGATGTTGTCCAATTTAAACAAAAATGACAAAACAAAAATATACATATTATAACAATACTTATATCATCCATTATTGGCTTTTAAAACTTTAGTAAGGGTAAGAAATAGAGATTGCAAAACGGGCCCGGCCATTCTTACCGATCAATACAATTTGTTTGTTAAGATCATTCTTTTAGACTCAAAAATAATTGTTTTGCCTTGTGCAAGTTAGAATATACTTTTTGTTTTGTTATAATAATATTATACTTATGTACCTACGTAACGTAACCAATTTTAAGTTTTTTGTTAATTGAGACTATACAAGTTTGGTTGTTTACAGTTACAGGTACAGCTTAGCCTATAAGATTTCGCTATTTGCTCAATTAGTACCTAATAGTAATACTCACTAGTCTGAATAGCCAAAGTTTACGAAAAACATAATACTTTACATTTAGCAAATAATAATTTGTTTTGTTTATACCAGCCCCTCTAGCACGATGAACAAAACACGATATGATACGATATGATATAGCGATTTATCGCCTATTTACTTTCAAAATATGATAACATAGCCGCCATCTTGAACTTTTATTGAAACAGTAAGCATGTCCGTGCCGGCGACGTCACAGTTATGCTCGCTTTTTTGATAAAAGTTCATATTTTGACGAAAAATATGCGATAAATCGCTATATCATATCGTATCATATCGTGTTTTGTTGCACATGCTAGAGGGGCAGAGCTGCTATAGTTTATCTATCTATCTAATCTAAGTTGTAATGACACGTTTAGTACTTGAAGTACGTTATAAGTTTGTTTTCAAATAGACACTATAAGGAGTAAAGAGAAAATCCTGCTTGAAAAGAAAAAATAGTATTTACTAATACTAATGTAACTTTTCCTTCCATAAGTAAAAGTAATGAATTCTGTATTAAGTGTGATTTCGGACTTGAGTGAGACTGATTATTGTGATGCGAGATTGTGTGTGCCATTATAAATAAAAGCAGTTTGAAATAAATATGAACCATGAATCATTATCTTTTTCCACTCATAGGTATATAGATTTTTTTTTATAAAGTATTTTAAAGGTTTTATCGCTAACACACAACCGCGTCAGTCGGCCGCGAAGGCGACGAATGCAACCGGGCCCGGCCAGGTTGAGAAACATACCGAGTTGCAATCTCTAGTAAGTAACCAATTTAATGATAATCTCAAAGAAAAACCGTATTACGTACCTACTTCACAGTATTGCTTTTCCCATTCACATAATATTTATGCGATAACATCCGGAGTTCAGCCGGAGTAGCAGCAATTTAAAAAATAAAATAAACTATAAAATATTAATTTTAAAATTTGGCTGTATTTAATCAGTTACTTGCACCGCGCCCTTTGAAAACTTTCTGCATGACCCAATGGTTGACTGGCAGAGAATGCTTCTAGCATTAAGTCCACCTTTTGTACACTATCTATAAGTTGTGCAATAAAGTTCTAAATAAAATAAAATAAATAAATATTAATTCTAAAAATTATAGTTAAGTTAATTTGTGTTTATAAATATACAATTTAATGTAATGAAATATTTATTTGTTATGTCAAATATATTTTTTTAGCCCTAAAATAATTTAATTTTCGTAAAATATTCAATGTTCTTAGACATAAACTTTTGCTGAACTTTAAAACAAAATTATAATACCACACTAGTGCGATAATGTTATTGCAGCACAAATGCGTAATAATATGAATTATGAAACTATAAACGGTGTTATAAGAGTCAATTTACGAGCAACTGTGGTGAAAATATAAATTATAGCTAGTTCTAAATTTAAATATAAATTACCTCTAAAAAACCTACAGAAGGCTCTAAATTAAGGTTTTATTGTTATTAATTAGTTTTTAATGAGTACCTGTTTAGGGTAATTATCATACCTAGTTAACAGTTCTAGACCTAGTAATTAATCCTAATTTACTATTAATATATTATAAATAATGTACTATGTAACTACGCCAGGAAACGCACAAGGGACTGATGTGATTACCACGAATGTTAATTACGCAGAGAATTTAATGCCGAACCTATATCATGATTTTGACGCCTTTGTAATACACGTTACAGTAATTAACCTATTTAACATTTATACCTACATTAATGATAATATTGTAGGGCTTTGTTCTGTGCTTTGCTGTGGTAAAGTTGACAGGACACACTTACAAATTGTATTTTCTTACTTTTAAATCAAATTTTGTTTTGACTTTTAACAGGTTCACTGTCCGACAAAATATAACAATTAAAAAGCCAATAATTATGTTACGTAATGGTCTTAAAAGGTTAAAAATTATTTACTTTTTTGGATTCTTTCCTATAAAACTCCATCTGAAAATATTTTCTCAAATGTTGTATTCAAGGAAATAGTAAAATAAAAACTTGAAAACGATCAAACATTGATTTCAAAGTCAAACCCAAACATCTTTTGCCGTAAAAATGTCGACATGGTATTATTTACAGAAGACATTTCTGTTACTCTGAAAAGCGTACAGAACATGGCTCGTGTAAATGGGCCTTCGACGTGTAAACACCAACAAAATAAACAACTCAGCAGCGTGTGAACGATCCGTAAACACAGGCAGCGAGAATTCAAACCTACTTGGACTGAACGCGAAAAATAAAGTGTGAATTTACAAATCTCACAATTTCTTTTTATCTGTTGCTTAGCTACTCGTGACCTAGCACCCTGGGGTGCGACGCCCGGCTGCCATATATCAACCGGTCCGCTTTTAATCTCGCAAGCCCTATTTATTCACATTTATTCCAAAGATATTCTCCCACCGGAATTTCCCCCTTGGAATTGGTAACATTTCCCGCGTTTAGCTGATTTGTACAGCTCGTTATTGTGGTTTATTTTGAAAAGAACAAAAGGTTCTAAAATATTTGAAAGACGGTGCAAACACAATTATTTAAGAAGACACTGAATCACAGACTGGGCGAAAATCTTAGTGAAATTCCATGGAGTTTTTATACAATCCTTGAGAAAAGGATCATCGTCATCGTCGGTTATGTTTTTCGAGCGTATGTATGTATGTAAGTATGTCCATTTCTTTGGCACGCCCTACAGCCTAAACCGTTTAACGGATATAAAAGTATAATAAATCAATAGATTCGTCTCAATTGTGGGAGTGACATGGGGTATGTTAATTCTTATAAAAGACGCGGGAAAAACGGATCTGCCATACTGATAAACCGATTTTGAAACTTTCTTTTATTAACTATGGGTCACATATTTTCAGTGCTAATTGTATTTAATACTTTATTTTTCAAAAAAATACACTGAAAAAATAGGAAGGAAAAACGATTTAATGGATTTCGACATATGATATGTCATTATATTCGTCTCAGTTGTGGGAGTGACATAAGCTATGTTATTACCCTATTGGTACATGAATTAAACGGGAAAAACCGATTTCAGATACTACTTACTCGAGTTAACCTTTTTTTTTCTCAATGAAGAGTTACAAATAAGGCTATATAGTTCATTGAAAAGTAGTAGTAGAACACTAAAAACTAAAAAGTCAAACCCGACTTCGTAAAAAGTGAACTTAAAAGATGAAAACAAGATTTAAAGAATCAATTTGCAGTCGGAGGCATCAAATCCATTAACAGCATAATGATGATTGACTTTGTATGCACTGCAAGTGCAGTGGCACTTTTTTAAATCTTTACAATGACTTAAATGTCTTACAAATCATTCATAGGGTTTTTTGATAAACCGTTTTTAATTTCTGCACTTCTGCAAATCGGGGCCTATAATTGTTGTTTCTGATTTCTATAACACATGTGCTTTCGCTGCTTACCTTAGGATCAGAGCAATGTAAGTGATTTTGTACAATATTTATTTATTTATAATACACCCGATTTTTATGTTTAGCTATAATCATAAAAATACCATAACATCAAAAACAACTTCATGTCGTTGCTACAATAATGTGATATTTGATAATATGAGATTTTGTAAGAATCCCGTAAACACTTTTTCATTTGAAAAAAGCACGTACTGTTTGTAACATGCACGCCAAAGAGAATAATTTAAAAAGTTTCAATACAGTTGCTGGGATTGAAACTCAATTTTCGTTTGCCGGCATACATACAGGGCGAAGCTGCGTTCGTGACCGTTTTTTATAATTTATTCTCATAACATCGCCAGGTTACGATTCGTCAAGCACAGCCAACAATAGTAAAAGCGGAGCCGATTTTTCCAACATGAGCCCGAACAAAGCGGAGATTTATCACAACCGAAGCAACAACGGAAAAGTTTCGAGCAAACGTCGCGAACAACTGTTTCGATACCTCTATGCGTCGGTTTTAACACAGTGCAAACCCTCTGAATTTTTGAAGCGCCATCTATGTACAGAAAAAGTTCTGTAAGGGTAATCGTCCAGCCAGGAGTACCAGGCGATTCTTTTTTACTATTTGAGCCCGTATAACTTCCACGCAAATACTATGGTCCAGTCGTTGGCTAGGTGGTTTCTGTGGCTATTTCAAACGTGATGTCTACCTTTGGCAACTTTATCTATGGCATTATTAAAACGAGCTCACTTGCAAAAAGTATTTTCTGATTTCGATAAATACCAAATATTAATTTAGAAATGTGCCTTATCCTTCCTTGAGTATCTATTTTACTTGTGTTGTGCACTTCCACGTAAGCAAAGACACTTTAGTGGACGACCAGCACACGTGGAAGTGTACGGCTTAATAGCTCTTTAGGGAGTTGTTTCATTTTATAATACTTCGTCGCACTTTTTACCGTCCTATTGTCTGTTATGTACAAGTTAAGCGATTTCTTGTTGCCGCAGACTTTCTGCAAACTGTCTCTTAGGACAGTGTGAAATAAATAACGCTGAAAGTCAACCGCAGTTCTCATATGAAGCAACACCATTCTCAATTCCGAGGCAATGATCACGTTAATATATGGCAGGCAGGATGTACACGGCGCAGCGGCTCGCAGAAAATTTTATCTGACCATAATCATGAATAATGAGTATTTTTTATACAGTTTGGATTGTAAAAAGTAAGTACCTTGCTAGCTTTACCTAGGCGAATGTGCTCGTAAATAAGGAGAAAATGGGATCTACAAAATAACAACCTATATATTATCTAACGTAACAATAACACTGCTTTAAGTTACATTACAACTTTTATAGTTAGCAAGGTTGCAAGATTTGTTTCAGTTCGTCTTATGAAGAAACTTAGGTACCTACTATTAGAACTATCATGGTATTGTGGATTTCTATTAACGTAAAAATTTAAAATGCTGAACGAAAAAATACAATTTTAATTTATAATCTTCGGCTTGGCGTCGCTTGAGGGTTCGATTCCCGGTCAGGTGAATATAGAAAACTAGCTTTTTTTTCCCTTTCTCCGGTTGGGATATTGTGGTACCCCGACGTACCTTATGATCAGAATGTATGTGATATTGTCCAATATTTATTTAGATATAGGTATAGAAAAAGAAATTTATTTAAAATTTAAAACAGAACATTCAGATTTGAATATGCACTCTAGGATTTTCAGCTCTACTTTACACTTGATGACGAATGCGCACTTACAAATGTGCATTTTTCAAACCACCTTTATCCCTAGTTTGCATCACACGCTGTCAACCAGCTTAGTTGCATTTTGAACTCTATTGTTCTCGACATAATGGAGAATATTCCGTTTGGAGATTTTCAGTGTTTAAAAAAGTACGGACGCATACATAGCACCGACCCCGTATGTATGTCAAGTATTATGCCTACTAAAACATGCGTGGAAGCTTTGTCCCATAACTGACACAATAGGTAAAGCGCCACACTTTTTTCTCTCATGAGAGGTAAATCACCTTCTTAGGAATGCTAAGGAGTTGTCGACGTCTTATGACTTTTAAATAAATGTAAACATACAAGTCTTTTTTTTGCTTTTTTTTTTTATCTAAAACAATATTTAGAATTCCCACTCCAGCTAAATAAATATTGGAAAATGCGCAATAAAGAGTTCTGGGAATACGAAAACTATTGTAATTTTGTTATGAGATACATAAGAAAACTCTAAAGCTGATCCCTAAATATGAACTGATTATGATGATGAATATTTTATCGCTAGGTACCTTTATTTATAAGCAGCCACTCACATTAAAGTAGGTTAATATTTAAATTGCTTGCTGGAATATTAACAATCTAAACCAACATAAATATGGACAGAAATCCATATCAAAACATTTCATCACATAGCTCGTGCCAAAGATGTGATTCAGACATCATACTTCCAGGTCAGGGTATCGGTAAAGACATCTAGAGCTCTGAAAGTATTTTGAATTTGTAGAATAGGTATCCGATCTGGATTTAACGCGAACGGCACAAAGCTCGATTCATGCCGTAACGCCGTTTATACGCCTAGAATGGAATTCTGTATCTACCTATACTCAGCTTGTACCCGAATTTACTTACTAGTCTTCTGTAGCTTCTGTTACTGTGGGGATAATCACTTCACTACCAAAAGAGGCCCTTGTTCATTTAGCTTTGTCACCTCTCTCCCTGTATGGTCGATTTATATTGGATTTAGTGGCAAGTGGCCAGTACAGCAGTATGGCCATTCACAAAACATCAAATTTAGAACCTCCTCCTTTTTTGAAGTCGGTTGAAAATAATCAGAGCTTGTACTAAGGCAACTAGACAACCAAACATATCGATAAAGATACCTAAATATAGATTTTTAAACATTAAATAACGATCAATTTTCTAAATAGAACACGTAAAACTACATTGCACTAATAGTTTTTATGCGGGCTTATATGCTTTGGATGACTGTTAACTGCGTACTGAAAAATATTTGTTGATAAAAACAGTTTCTAATAGGTATACCACCAACGAGCTTTGTTTGCCGATTGACTTTTCTGGTTTTAATTATTTCGACTATTTTAGCGTTACTTAAAAATGGAACAAGAAAGTTTCAAATGTTACAAATACGCTTCTCTCTGATACACTAATCGTTCGGCAAACTAACAATTTAGGAAAAGCTGCAAAGCAATCGCAAGTGAAAGAATAGGAAAACATAAAAACCCCATTACGATGGGTGCTTCCGCAGATATGTGGCGACGCGGATGATGGGTGTTTGCGTTGTGCGGGGGAGCCCACAATTTTTCCACGCAATTAATTTTCACGAAGCATTTGATAATACTTGTGTGTGCCGAATTGTATTTATATTCATGATAAGGCAGTTTTTCGTTTTGCTCGCTTTGGGGTTTCAATGCTGATTCCTTTAAATGGCATCGACACGAACAAGCCACATTATGTGACAAATATTTTTATTGAAATTCTTCAATTTGTGTTTAGTATTTGTTGAAAGTTAATTGTGGCGCTTGCTATAATAATTCAAATCCTTGCGTGATACTTGCATTTATAAATATCTATAGTCCGTTAAATTAAAAGTTTTTCTTGAGCAGTTTTATGTAAAGTCGTTCAAAGCAATAAGTTGTTATGCTTGAGTGCATGGTTACGAAAAAACGTCTTGACGCTATACCCTTAAAATATCAAGTCATTACCTAATTAATAGGATAAAGGCGTCTGGAACGGCCACCTGCCTGTGGCCCGTCATTTCGGGAGTTTGGGTTCTAGATATCATCTAGACAGACTAAGTGAAGCCGTTGGTCGAGCAATCCTAACATTGCTGTTAAATTCTTATAAAAATTTGGAAAATGTGGAAACTTATAGGGCTGATAAATCGAAGTTATTTCAATACTATCTAACGGGTACGGATACAACATACAATCAAGTCATATGAAATAAGCCAAATTTAGAAATCCGGTAAGTGAGGAATTTCAAACTAGCTAGATCTTACGAGTCCGCGAGCTTGGGCCTGGCACTACGCCAATCCTGCCATCCTTAGTTACGCCACTGAAGTAAGACATCTTAAAGTAACTCGAGCAAAGTTGCAATCACAAGCTAGTCTCAATAAAGTGGTCCGAAGTTGTCTGGCTCGTTAATGAAGATTGATGAGACTGTAAGGACATCTCAAAGCCCTATTAAGGCGGTTACTGAACGGACGCCACCACAATCACAGTTATTTTTCCGTATTTCCTGTTATGAACCTGTCGTGCGATAAAAGCCAAATATTACAATCAAGAGTTTAAATTAAATTAAACAAAAAAAAACCGGTTAAGTGCGAGTAGGTCTTGCGCACGAAGGGGTCCGCAGTATTATCTATAAAAACGAGCAAAAAAAATTACGTTTGTTGTATGGGGGAGCCCCTTTAAATACATTCTGTCAAAAAAGTTTCGGGAATTGATGATTTGTTTATGGTTCCAAATTCAAAATTTATATATTTTTTGTTGTTGTTAGATTGGCACAACTGTTTTGGCGCGGAGTTTGAGTTACATCTGATAATTAGATTAAATACAGTATTGTTTTTAGTTATACCATATCTAGTGTATTCATTTTTCAATTTCATAATGGACAAAAACATCGAACAAAGAGTTTGTCTTAAATTTTGCATCGCCAATGTGGTTTCGGGTTTGGAGTCTTTGAAAATGTTACAGAAGGCTTACGGCACTTACGGTGAATCGACTTTATCAAAAACACGTGTTTATGAGTGGTACAAAGCGTTCAAAAGCGGTCGAAATGTGATGGAAGATTTGCCTCGCTCTGGTAGGCCAAGTGAAGGAAAAAGTGACTGAAAATCCTTATTCAAGTTTGAGAGAGGTAGCCGTCGACCTTTCTGTGTCACACGAGTCGATTCGTACCATTTTAAATAATCAATTGGGTATGAAACATGTTGCCGCTCGGCTAGTCCCAAAAGACCTGAATTTTCTCCAAAAACTCAATCGCAAAAGAGTCGCTGAGGACATGCTAAAACGAGTCAATCCCGACCCAACATTCATGAAACGCATTGTTACTGGTGACGAGACGTGGGTTTACGAGTTTGACATGCAAACTAGTCAACAAGCTTCGGAGTGGCGCCTTCCAACTGAACCAAAACCGAAGAAACCGCGCCAAACTCGATCGAAGTCAAAGTCATGTTGACTGTTTTCTTTGACTGTCGCGGTGTTGTGCACTCATAATTCTTGCCAGAAAGTCAACGATAAAAAAAAATTAAGCGTTATGCAGCGTTTAACACAGCAAATTAGACGAAAAAGGCCAGTTTTGTAGAATGAAAATTATTGGATTTTGCACCACGATAATGCGCCTTCCACAAGGCCATCATTGTGAACGAATTTTTGACTAAAAACTCAACAAATACCATCGAGCAGCCATCTTATTCACCAGATATGGCTCCAGCCGACTTCTTTCTTTTTCCTAAACTCAAATTACCACTTCGTGGCACCCGGTTCATTCGGTAGAAGACATAAAGGAGAATTCGCGGCGAGAACTGAACTCGATTCCGGAAAAAGCGTTTAAAAAATGTTTTGATGATTGGATTATTGGTTGTCGTAAGTGTATTGCTTCTGAAGGAGCCTACTTTGAAGGTGATAAAATAAATTTGGATGAATAACTAACATTTTGTGTATTATTAATCTTTTCCCGGTACTTTCTTGACAAAGTAGTATTTTATTCTAATTTTTAGTATTTGTTGTTATCAAAATACATCATCTGTGTAAATTTCAGCTGTCTAACTATCATGGTTCATGATATACAGCCTGGTGACAGACGGACGGACAGATTTGCAGCCTTAGTAATAGGGTCCCGTTTTACCCTTTGAGTGTAATAGCACTTGCGTCTATGAAAAATAATAGAATTTCGAACGTAGGTATTCCCGTACTCCCGATCTCCCTTATCTGATAAAGTAATGGATATTTTTAATATAAAACTTTCTTTTTGTACTTTTTAAATTTAACATTTCCTATTTTTGCAAATACCCGTATATTTTATAGCATTTAAAAGCACTTCTAATTTTCTAATTTTATTAACCCTATCTTTTTCTATGAAATTTCGGTAGGTGAGTAACTTAAGCACTGAAATGGACCTAGTTGTATTTTTTATTGTTGATTATAATTTAGAGAAATTAAATTTTTATATTTCTTATTGTCAACTTTTATTTTTGCATGTTATAACTACATGTACCATACAAATCAATAGCTTTTTAGCGCCAGTGACACTACTACCCATTACCAGTCTATGTATTTAAGTAGTTAGGCTACCAGAACCTTCGTTGGGCACCAAGGCAAGAATAGAATAGAATAGAATATAATTTATTTGCTATAAGAGTGGTAACATAAGATGGTTTTACATTTTATCGTATCTCACAATTAATCTTTTCAGACATGCAAAATTAAATTAATTACATTATTAATTTACATTTTTAAGAGCATTTTAATTAAGACAATAACACATCAAAATTAAAGTAGGTACAATTATTTTAATAATGTCAGTAAAATAAATAGGAATGTCAATAGAATTTCAATAAATAACATTTTTGTTCATACAAACACAGGATTTTGTCAGTTTATTTGAGTCACTTTATCTGTCAAATATTCCTTCACCTCGTAGTAGCCTTTATCCAACAGATATCGGAATAGTCGTGTCTTAAAAAGGTTAATAGGCAACTCTCTTAGGTCCTTTGGCAGTTTATTAAAAATTCGCACTGCCATTGGATAGCAACTACTACTTTGTAAAGTTGTACGCATCGTTGGCAATGTTAGGTGGTTTGGATATCGCCCTCGGTAATTATTGACTACCTCACTATTACTCTTAAACAGGTATCTGTGAGTCCTAACAAAGCAGCACATTTCATAAATATAAATGCATGGCAGCGTTAATAGTCTTAGCCTCCTAAAGTAAGGTTTACAACTAGTCCTTACAGAAATTTTACATATGGAGCGTATGCACTGTTTTTGAGCTATAAATGCTCTGTCTATATCGACGGAATTGCCCCAAATTATGATCCCATATCTAAGAATGGAAGCCACATACCCATGATAAGCCAATAGAGCTATTTTTCCTCTGTGATGTTTACTAGTCGCCATAAAGCGTATGAGAATTTATTTAATTTTTGGCATACTTGTTGTATATTGTGACTTCCATGTACAATTTCTATCCATTGTCACACCCAAAAAGACCACCTCACTACTCTCGTCGATGGTTTGTCCATCATGACGTATTAAAAGATTAGAGGTTTTATTGTTTCTTTGATTATGAAATTGAATACATTTTGATTTTTTACATTTACTTTTAAATTATTATTATTTAACCATTGGATTATGTCAGTTATTGTTTTATTAATTTCATTATTGTAGTCATATACAGATTTATAAAAATTAGGCACTACTACCGATACATCATCAGCAAACAATGTACAAAAGTGTTTTGTGACTCTAGGAAGGTCATTTATATATAAGAGAAATAGCAATGGACCCAGGATGCTACCCTGGGGCACACCAGTACTTCGAATTTTTTTGTCAGATTTATATGCAATTTCATTAAAATGATTATCCAAATTTGTGATTTCTACATACTGCAACCTTTCAGTAAGATATGTTTTTAACCAATTGTACATATTGCCTCTAATGCCATACTTTTCACATTTAGCCAATAGGAGTTCATGCGATACGTGATCGAATGCCTTAATCATATCAAAGAAGATAGCTGCTACTTCATTTGATTGATCTACGTAGTTCATGATTGATGTCACGAGTTTAAAGGTTGCTAGTACCGTGGACTTTCCCTTTTGGAAACCATTTTGGTTTTTATCAATAACACTATGTTTACTCAAAAAGCCGGTCAACCTAGCAAGCATGGCCTTTTCTACTATTTTCGACAAAATGGGGACTAAAGCAATAGGTCTATAGTTATGCAATACGTCAGTCCTACCGGCTTTATGAATGGGTTTTACAACAGATACCTTTAACATGTCTAAAAACCCCATGTGTAAAAGACAAGTTAATTAAGAAGCCTAATACCGGTGAAATAGCCAATTTGATTGACTTGATAACATTCGTGGAAAGTTCGTCATATCCTACAGAGGTTTTATTTTTAAGATTTTCAATATTTTTTCTAATTTCGTAGTCGTCAGTTGGGAATAGGTACATACTATGATTAATACGTTTGACATTATCAACAACAGTATGTAATTTGTTAGGCACAGTGTTATCATTATCTAAGCTTGCAAAGTAATTATTAAATGTTGTTGCTTAACAAGTGAGGTTGAATTAGCATTTGTATGTTGATGTGCTCTTACTCCCCTTATTTACCATTGTAATACTATTGGCGTGATAAGACGTCTATAAGTAACTCCACAAACAAAAGTTGCAATCCCAAGCCAGTCCTCATAAAGTGGTCCGAACTGCGAAGTCGTCTGCCTTGTTAATGAAGATTGATGAGGCTCTTTGTAACGACACACCCTCTCCGCTCTATGTCTTTCGTCCTCCTTTAAATAACAAATAAAAAGAAACGAATTTCATGCCCGTTCCAACTTTTGTAAATGAATAAGAATGATTTTTTATTGAGTGTAAAACAAATAATAATTAATAGATGTCAATTTCTAACGACAAATTAGTGAGGCAGTAATTTTTAAAACAAAAACACTGTGTGTATTACTTTACTTAAAAATAATATTTTACTACAGTTTTTATTAAGCAAAAATTGAGGTCATTCTAAAAAAACTAAATGTACCTAATACCTATGTATCATGTGGTGACTTGTAGTTTTCTTATTTTTGCAAAAAAGGCTTTGCAGGAATTTAGATGTTTAAATTATTAGGTACATAAGAGTTTCGGTCAATAACAATCCAAATTGATGGTTTCCCTACTTTTTCATCTTTATAGTAAAAGTCATAACATTTTCATGTAAAACGCCAGTCATTTTATAAGTAAATAAGTAGCACTTAGATGGAATATTTACTGTATATGGTTTTACCCATCATAATCCCTTTGGGTTTAGCAACATTCATATCAATTAAGCGTGACAACTTTTTAATTCGAAAACTGGTACCAATCAGAGTTTTCTGAACCGCCACATTTAGATTAAGTAAAAAGAAATGGTCACGATATTACAATGTACCTATAGAAAGTGCGAAGAAATCTGGTGGTCTGCTCTTTTGAATATTTGACTTTGTTGTATTTTATGGGTTTTTTTCAGTGCCAGTGTTCATTCGGGAACAAATAAACGCAGGCATCGTTTTTCGTTCGGACCTCATAAGCAACTTTTTCCGTTGCATTGAACAAATCATTAAAATTCCACACCTATGCCTATTTACGGTAACCTTATTTCGGAATTTAATTACAAATTGATTGTTTTTTTTTTTGGAAATAGGCATTATGGACGTAACGTAAACATGGGTCCGGGCGGCTCAACGTAAAGCATTATTTAATTCACGCCTCAATCAACTTTTTTGGGCACAATAACTTTGTCCCGCCCACACGTACTAACCCTTTAAAACAACACCCATTGTTTAGTCCTTGTTGCTGAAACAATATTTAAACTGGGACAGATAAAAAATGCCTTTTATTCAGAAAAATAACACGCTTAGAAACTCCATCTATTTAACAAGATATTTTTTGTTAGGACGACGTCCAATTAAAAGTGATTTCGTACCGCCCCTGTAATTCGTTTGCAACAACGCTTTTCGACGAAACACAAGACTGAAATCCTTTTGTACTACGATTCCTTGCAACTTTCTGGCAACTGCTCGTATAAAATTTAATTGCAGTGATTTAAAATTCATTTTAGGAAATATTTGAATTTTTGAATACAACTAAAATCAAACCTAAAGAAAAATTATAAATTAATAGAAAAAGGCGATTTACACTGTGTTAAAAATATCTTTTTGGCATAATTTAACTTACTCCTCCTCCGTCAGCTGCCAAAATAGTTCAACGTTTCTTATGTGTTAGATATGGGTATCAATTTTTAAAATGAATATGTTCCATATTCATTTATTCGCGGGATATCAATATTGTAAGGAAAATTATTTTTTACAAATATAAAATGTGAGGTATATAAACTGATCCATATATTTGAGCAGCTAAGATCTAAATCATTCCCTAAGAGGTTTTGCGTACTGAAGTTACACGTTGTTGTATAGTAGATATTGAGAAGTTTACATAGTACATTAAATTGCATTATCATGTCATGTATGTAATGATGCATGACTCTCGAAGTCCCGAGGGAGTCGCTATACATTCCCGTAACATGTGCGATAAAGTTTCCTGTTAGGTGTGTTAACGTGTGAAAATGTTTTCATACACCTTAACGACTAGTAGCGGTTGAACGTTTTCTTGAACAGATGCGAGATTAACAGATTTAACAAATGCTACGAGTAATACAGTTATTGTATTATAATTTTTTTTATTTGTGTGGAATGTATTGTTCACATTTTTTATTTTATTTGGGTAATCTATTAGCCTGGGTTGATCAGCCTGATATTGTTTTACTTGCTAAATAGGTACAGGTTCTCCCAAAAAATAGTGTGAAGAAAAGTCCAGAGACAGCACCCGGTGCCCGGTGTATGTACTTGAATGAGTCCTATGACCCATACCATTGTACCTATGTTCTGCAGTTGTCGTGTTTTTGTAGTTGTCGTGTTTATTATATTTTTACTTGACTTTTTCAATATTTAAATAATAGCCATTAGCAGAGTGCGATTATTGAGAATATCCATATTTTTATCGAAACAAGTTAATAGTATGCCATACACCATTTTTCGGAACACTGTCGGCCTTACTACAAAAAGATAGACTAGTGTTGAACACCTAAGCTGTTTACAGATAAGCCACCCAATTTGAAATGTTTGTTAGTAATATGTCTCGAATGTCAGATGTGTCAGTTAGGCCATGTATGTTTGAGTATAAAAAGTGACTGATATTTATTATTTGTATGTACACGTGCAAGTAGTCTATAATTTAATTAAGAGTATTGTAGCAACTAATCTAATAATTGCAGTAATTTACGATTAGATAGGCAATCATAATAACGAACATGACGGCAGCTTGAGCATGTTGTCGCCGAACCGATATCATAAGATCTCATACTGTGCTTGAATGTTATGATACGATATGTGAAGGTGCACGACGTACGTGCATAAATGTATATGAATATTGTTACTGAAGCAAGCCTTATCGCAATGTAACATTAAATATGGTTACTGTGATTTTCAGCCCTGATAAATACAAGTACATTCAGAACTGGTAGGTGGATGGGATTAGTAAATAAAGATGTAGACTAGTATAAATAAATTTAGTAATGCAAATGACAAAGAATGTTTACACTATTTGTTGAGTGATACCACAATACATAAAGACATAAATAGTACATAAAAAAATATATTTACTTGTATAAAATTTTCGCAAAACACCTTATCGTCGTACATAGAACGCGATATTGTGCCCAGAAAACTGGCCGCAATTCCACGCTGAATGGCAAAACTGATGGTATTTATTTCCTGTTAAGATAAATTCTTAAAAACTAAAGCAAACTCGATGAATACATACTAACTAGGAACCTATATCAAGCGAATATAGTAAAGTATACCTACCTACATCCCACTGCAAGACACAGATAAAATATATAATATTCAATTCAATTTAATTCTTTATTGCTTTCCACAATTTACATAAAGGTTATAACAATTAAAATAGAGATCATTATGGGCCTTGTCTGGCACTGCAACACAATGGACAATACCTATTTATGTAAGGAAAATGAACTTTGTGTAAATAATGACTACTGCGTTTTTTTTTCATCTCATGTGCATTACAATTCAAGTCAGACTGCGTTATTGATCCAATACTTAATGAAGTTCACTGATCGGTATACTAAATCCACAATCAAGCCTTTTGGCCGCTCATTAAAATTTAACAACTCTCAACCCCGATTACTGCAGTAATAATTAAATAATGATCTATCTAATTATGCTTTTGAAATACGAATACTAGCTAACTACTGCGGCTTTTCCTGGGGGTGCACTATTGCCTGCTTGCCTGTGGTCTTTGAATTTCATAAGTAAATAAAGTTGGCCTGTGATAATTTAAATTGGCTGTGATCGTCTAGTTTTAATGGTACCGTACTGCGACCGTACTATACTAAGTATATTTGTTTACGACTAGATTTTGCATACAATAATAGGCTTTTAATAGCCGAAATGTTCACGTACCTCAGAAGAAAATATTTCTATAACACGGCTATTCCTCAACCCGCACTACATAAAGATGTGTGCACAGTAGAAGATAGAGCATACAGGCATACCTACTACGTGCTCACTTCTTGATTTATGGTTCTGATAAATTCTACCAACTTCACGAGGTAGAAAATATTTTACGGCGAAAAATGATAAATGAAAAGGAGATTAACCAATACAGGAATAAATTGAGGCTTATTTGGAATGTCAGAAGATAAATATACAGAAACCTTTGAGCTTTAGAGGCCATATTAAACGAAATGTTGATCGTAAATAGAAAATTTGTGTAGTCGCCAAATATTGTCAATGTCAGAAAGGCCATTTATTAAATTTTTAAATTAAAATTTTACCTACGACGACAGAAAAAAAATTAGGTTAGTAAAAAATAAAGGTAGTCCAAGAATAATAGCTATAAATGAAAACAGGAATAGGAATTTCCTACACAAAGTTTTGAATCCACTGCATAAGTAATTACAATTGGAATAATCGTAATTAGTATAGCTACCTAATTTTAAAAATTACAAAGTTTTATACATTTTACTAGTTCCAGTTTTACAAGACAAGATCCTGTTAGGGAGTGTCACTTAAAAAAGGAAAGTCCGTCGATCTTTATGCTTAGCCATCAGACTCAGCTTTGCTACATGAGTTATTCAAGACACTTGCTATTTAGTAAAATCAACATCCAATTTAGATGATCAAAAACTAACATCCAAAAGTACTGACGGCTCTAAATGTTACAATTTTATAACTCGAATTTATAATTATAATTTTGCATACTGATTTTGTCAGAATAGTAAAATGTTTTGCAATGCGGTTCTTTTGGATAATTAGATACTAAGCTTCACATGATGTTAACTGAACTAATTATTTTTTTCGTGACGGTAACGCAACGTTATAGTAACGAGAAAAACAAGAGCACTGTGGTTATTAGTTTACTTTGAATTTTTACAACTAACGTTTTTTTTTGCAGTATTGTTGCCCGCTAGCTCACCCTACTATGACACTAACCACTAGGTAAGGCGTTGTCAGTAGTGAAGTGTGGCACGAGCGGCGCCTCCATCAATCTTCTGTAATTAGCCCGCGACGCTTCTCCAACACTAACGACGGAGCACGATCACCGCACCTAACTACATAAATTATCACCTATGTACGCGGAAATAGGGGCCGTAATATTAACTCCTACTTGGCTTAGCGCAACTTTGTGACAGCGATTGAGCGATACTGGAACTACGGACCTTTCTGATACTCTTCTTACCAGAAAATGCCTGATGATTTTTAGGGTTCCGTACCCAAAGGGTAAAACCCTATTACTAAGGCTCCGCTGTCCGTCTGTCTGCCCGTCTGTCACCAGGCTGTATCTTATGAACCGTGATAGTTAGACAGTTGATATTTTCACAGATGATGTATTTCTGTTGCCGCTACAACAACAAATACTAAAAACCCGAATTATATAAATATTTAAGGGGGCTCCCATACAACAAACGTGATTTTTTTGCCGTTTTATAGATAATGATACGGAACCCTTCGTGCGCGAGTCCGACTCGCACTTGGCCAGTTTTAAGCATAATTTTGTATTTTTTTTGCAATTACAATAACAGTTTAACTTAAATGGATAGATAGATAGATAGTTAGATACTCTATTGCTCACCAAACAAAGAAGTTACAGTTGATATTTACAGAAAGATATATAATTTAGACGGTCTTATCCCTAAAAAGCAATCTCTTCCAGGCAAACTTCAGGCAGAGGACAACTATAAAAAAGGGAGAAAGTGGTGCAGAGTTCTTAAATAACTTGATCGCAAGGACAAATTTTGCTCATTGCGTAAAAAACATTTTAATTTTGTGATGATGGTGTAGGTAACACTTCAGCTCGGGGCATATAGCACGTAGAACTGAAGGCCGATGGGGCAAAAAGGTTCTGGAATGAAAGCCACGTACGGGCAAGCGCAGCGTTGGATGTCCACCCGCAAGGTGGACAGACGACCTGGTAAAGGTTGCACGAAGCAGCTGGATGCAGGCCGCTTCCAACCAGCCAATCTGGAAGTCACTGGAGGAGGCCTATGTTCAGCAGTGGACGTCCTGTGGCTGCAATGATGATGATGATGATGATGTGTAGGTACATTAAAACGTGTGCCGATATATATATTTTATTTTACTAAACATGAGCAAAATACACTAACGCATCTTTGAATCTTCTATAATAAAACGATCAATTGACCGGGGCATTTTAAGGACGGGCTGAAAACTATTTAGGTTTGTTTATTCATGAGTTATACAAAATTTTACAATATGCTTTGTAGAGCCGTAGACAATTTAAACAATAACATGTACATAATTGTGGTTTGTTAAATCGCTCGATAAAGCGAAAGGGCACAACTCTCTTATAAGTTTTTGTAATAATAAGTTAGCGGATGTCAGAAAGTTAATAAAGTAGAAACAGCGTTTTGATAAATCATGTTATATAGCGAAAAGACAACATCTTATTAATGAAACGCTTACAAACAGGGTAGAAGTAATCCCAGTATAGAACGATAGTTTCATTATTAATAATCATACCTACATGTTTGCTATTAACTATTCAGTTTATGTGAATAGGCGACTATATTTGCGTCAAGATCGATGTACAAATTAGTAATAAATGAATTGAAAAAAAATGGATCATTTAATAAAGCACACACAGGACCATATCTAGGTGAACAGAAGAAGTATAATATTATTATGAAATAGGTTTGTCACTTTAACCCACTGGGTCAAGAAATGTTTCTTTTTTCACACAATAACTTATTTGTAACTTTACTACTATATTTGTTGTGCCCGGTGCTATTAAATGGGTATTATTATTGTTAGGGAGTAGTTATGACAAGCGCCCAGGACCACGCACGGGGCGCTGCGTATGCAACGGATTATGTAAAGCGTCGGGCGCTTGACCTAATCCGTTGCATACAACTTCATACAATATAGCGCCCGAAACGCAGCGCCTCGTACGCGCGCCCCGGGCGCTTGTCATAACTACTTCCTTATGGTATTAATTTTTTAGAACAGTGACATCTACGTAACTAGTGTTGTCTTAATTGACATATGTTTTAGGAAATGTATTTCGAGTTCGAAAGTATCCAAAACTATCCAGAAGGTTAAATGCTTGGTTGGCTTGGTTCAATGTTTCAAAGCAGTGACCTCCTAAATTCATTACAAGCTCAGATGTTCTCAATTTCGCATTAAACAGGTTGTGATTCGTGAAAGCGCTGTTTACATTGAGTTTATCAAGTTTGCATAACGGTACAACGATCGCTCGCACCTCGATTCACAAAGGTTTGATACCTAGGTATCGCTCGATTCCTCTACACAGGCACAATAGACATGACACAGGTATGGCCAAACCGCGATCGAGGCAAGGCATAAAATTATTAATTGTACACTGAACTATAATGTTTCATTGTCAATTTTAAGAGGTATGTTTTAAGTAGATCTTACAGAGTTTCGTCATTAATCTTGGGTCTAATCAAGTTGGCCACCTCTGCTCTACACACTACTTTGTATAGTTCTCGGCCATAAGAATGCGCTTCGTGTACCTTTGGCAATTTTATGTCAGGTTATTTGGAACTAATTAGATCAAATTGATGATAATATCTTACAAATTGATAAATTAATATTTTTTTAATTATAAATAATAAATTAATATTGGCCAACATCACTATGTCATCATGATAACATTTTACCTATGTTACAAGTGGAGCTAATAAAATCGTGTTAAACACTCAGAGACCTTATTTAAATTTTTTTTCAGTTTTTTTTTTAATAAGCGATAATTAGAAGTCATTTTCAAATTACAGACATTTTTGTACATTATTCTTGACATAGCTTGTAACTGTTTTATTATTTTATAATTTGTTATATTTATGCCTACATTTATGATAAGTTTAATAGAATCCTCTCAATATCGCTCTAAGCTTACGTGATTTATGACATAATACATCTAAAGCTTTTATGTATTTATCCCGACAATAGCTGGCAACTTGATCCACAAACGCTTGATAGAGCTTCAGGTATTTTAAAGAGTGTTCTTAAAACTAGAAAGGGCTACGTTTATACGCATCATTTATGCCCAAATTCGTTGATGATAGTTTTATAAACACAAATAGAATTTCCACTCAAAGTCACACTTAACTTGTGTAACTCATGATAAAGCTGTTCATGCCTTTAGCGGGTTAATCTAGCAGCGCGACAACCGCAACGATCCACAAACGAGATCAGAGTGCTCGCTTTAGGTACTACAACTGCTTGTTATGACAAGAAACGTAAGGTCGCTTAAATAATTATTTGTAATGTTTATGTTTTTTGTGTTCTTATTTTTACATTTCAATAGCTCTGGGAACTAGAAATGACTACGTATATGCTTCAAAACCATCATTTGTCGTCAAATACCTTGATGATTTGTTTTAATAAGCATTATTAAAATTCCCTCATGAAGTCGCCTTAAACTTATATAATTCATGATAAAACAGTTAATCCCCTTAGCGCGTTTATTTAGGAGAGCAACAATCGTTTGGAAAGTGTAAGTGGAAAGTGAACAAGAAGAGGCCACGTATTATTTAATTTTAATACCCATCATTTGTGCTTAAATTTTGATTAATCAGGTATAAGATTTTCTCATAAAACCCACTAAACTTGTGTAATAATTTATGTGAAAAGTTGTGTAGCAGCGCATCAATCGCTCGCAACTTGATCCACAAAGATTCGATAGTGCTCGTTCTAGGTACTATTCCTGCTTAATAAGTCAAGAAACTAGAAAGTAGAGCACTTTAGACACAAATAAGAAAGGGCCACGTATCATTTAGTCTCTATGCAAATGATTTGTGTTCAAATACATTTACGGTAAACTTTAATAAGTATAAATACTCATAGAATTTTCTCAAAAAGTTATTGCGTTAAATTCCTGTTAAAGGTTATGTAGCAACGCAACAACCGCTCGCAACTTGATCCACAAAGGCTCGATAGTGCTCGCTCTAGTTTGTGGAGTGCTCGACGAACTAGAAAGTGCAGTTTGTGCGCTAACGTATCTATTGCCTTCAATACGAGCCAACAAGAAAGGTCGGGGTAAAAGAAAATAAGAAATTTACTTACGAATATGATTTTGCCGCTTTAATTTAACAGCTTTCTAAGGGAACTTTACTTTTTTTCGTAAACAAAATTGTAACATCGTTTAATAGTTTGATCCTATTATACAAACAAATACCCTTCCCTATTTGGATTTGAGCACCTGAATCATACCTTTACTTAAAAGTGCTCGAATGCTCAAAGTAAAAACCCAAACCTCCCTTTATCAAATTCTTTTTTTAGTTTGTTTTAATTTATTTGATCTAAGATACAGCTGCTATTACAGAAAAAAATACAGTGGCAGCTAACTTTTATACTAAACTAGCTGACGCAGCAAACTTCATACTACCTATTTTTTTTTCCGTCAGCTTTTCCAATGTTTTTATTATTTATTCTGCTGTTTGGGGGAGACAAATTCAAAAATTATAAACCATGAAAATCGGTCCAGCCAGTCTCGAGTTATAAGTGTTGGAACAAACACGACTTTGTTTTATATTTATTTATTAAAATAACTTAATAGAAATATTTCTTTACACGAATTAAATATTCTTAAATCTTATTAATAATATGGGGTGTAAGGGCTGCCAAATAACATCTTTGGCCCCCAAGCCAACCTCTCCTGCGCGTGGTTACCCAGCTGAACAAACGAGGCTCTGGCGTCCATATCCCCACCAACACGCACTGTGCCAGCGTGGTGGGTGACGGCCAAAACAAATACCAATGACAAATACACCCAATAAACGGCCCCAAGTGCCCGGCGGACCCGGTGGCCGAGCCGACCGAGGCGGAAGTTGGCCCGGCGCCGAGACCAGGGGTGCCAAGAATCCCCAGGCGGCGAGGAGCCTCCGCAAGACGACCTTGGCCCTGGCAACATATAACGTCCATATCTTGCGGATAAAGGAGAAGTTAGTCGAACTGGAGGAGGAATTGAGCAGGTTGCGCTGGGTTATCGTAGGTCTCTCCGAATTCCGAAGAGAGGCAGAGAACACGGTCGTGCTTAAGTCTGGTAACTTGCTCTATTTCCGGGAGGGAAACCAACTGTCCCAAGGTGGTGTCGGGTTTATAGTCCACAGGTCCCTCGTGAACAACGTTGTACAAATCGGGATCATATCGAACAGGGTGGTGTACCTTATACTCAGAGCATATAAACGGTACTCGCTGAAGGTCATACAGGTTTACGCCCCGACCTCGACATGCCCAGATGAGGACGTGGAGGTATTGTATGAGGACATATCAAAAGCCATACCTACCCCACGAACTCACTACACGGTGGTCATGGGGGATTTCAATGCAAAACTGGGCAAATGATGCGGTGATGTGCTGGTAGTTGGGCCATTTGGGATTGGGACACGGAACGCTCGAGGTCAAATGTTGGCCGGCTTCATGGAGAGGGAGGGACTCTTTATGATGAATTCCTACTTCAGGAAGTCGCCACATCGTAAATGGACCTGGCAGAGCCCCAACGGTGCTACTAAAAATGAGATAGACTTCATGATGACCGACAAAAGGCGAATATTCAATTATGTCTCCGTGATCAACTCAGTTAAAACAGGAAGTGATCACCGAATGGTAAGAGGCACATTGAATTTTAATTTAAAGTCTAAAAGAACGCGTCTGATGAAGTCTACGCTCCGACCAGCACCTTCCCAAATCCAAAACCCTGAGAACTTCCAGCTGGAACTGTGCAACCGTTTCGATTGCCTAGGGGAGTGTGTCGAAGTAGACGACTAAATCAATAGGCTCGTGGACACTGTCCTTACGGTTGGAAAAAACTTTATAGGGCCCAAACGTACCAAAAGAACGAAGAAAATCTCCGATTACACTCTGGAGCTCATGAAGGAAAGACGCGCTATGGTTCTGCAGTCGTCAGTGGATACAGTCCAATATCGGCGGCTCAACAGACAGAGATCTAAGTCTCTGACTCGCGACATACGCGACTTAAATACAAACCGTATTAAAGAAGCAATCGAGCAAAACAAGGGCTCGAAAGTATTCGCACGAGATCTGGCCGTTGGGCAAAGCTAACTGACGCAGTTGAAAACCGACGATGGCAGAATCGTATCGTCCAAACCTGAGCTCATGAAAGAGATTAAAAAGTTCTATGGACACTTGTACGCGACAACGCAACCGCCTGTTAATAGTATAGCGGCAGGCTTGACGAATTCCAGCCTCCCGAACAAGCCGGTTTCCGTAAAGGCCTCGATCACATCCACACGCTCAGGCAAGTTTTACGAAAAACAGAAGAGTATAACCGGCCACTATGCCTGGCGTTCGTGGATTACGAAAAAGCCTTCGATTCGATCGAGACTTGGGCAGTGCTCCAATCTCTTCAGCGGTGCCAAACTGACTACCGGTACATCGAAGTGCTGAAGTCTTTGTACCCAAACGCCACCATGTCAGTACGTCTTCAGGACGAGAGCTCGGAACCGATTCAGATGCAGCAAGGTGTAAGACAGGGAGACGTAATCTCCCCGAAACTATTCACCGCAGCGCTGGAGGACGCTTTCAAGCTCTTGGACTGGAGAGGACCTGGCATCAACACCAACGGCGAGTGCCTGACTCACTTTCGTTTCGCCGATGATAGTGTGGTCATGGCTGAGATCCTGGAGGATCTTGGAGCAATGCTCGATGACCTCAGTAGAGTCTCCCAACGAGTGGGTCTTAAAATGAACGTGAAAAAAGACGAAAATCATGTCTAACTCCCAAGTCGCACCCACTCCTCTTATGGTTGCAGGCTCTACTCTGGAAGTCGTTGACCGCTATATTTACCTTGGACAAACAGTCCAGCGAGGTAAGTCCAACTTCTAGAAAGAGGTCGATCGTGGAATCCAACTCGGATGGGCAGCGTTCGGGAAGCTACGTAATATGTTCTCCTCACAAACACTACCGCAATGCCTCAAGACCACTAACGATCAGTGGCCGCTAACGATGGGCCTCATAAGAAAGCTCAAGGTCACTCAAAGGGCGATGAAGAGAGCTATGCTCGGAGTTTCCCTTCTCGATCGAATCAGAAATGAGACGATCCGAAGGCGAACCAAAGTCACCGACGTAGCTCTCAGAATCGCAAACCTTAAGTGGCAGTGGGCGGGGCACATTGCTCGCAGGACTGATGGCCGTTGGGGCAGGAAGTTGTAGACCATGGTATCATGATAAGTTGTAGAACATGGTATCATTATTTAAACGTAGTCAAACATATCGGACCATATCGAAACTTGATTTTGACTACGTGTACGGGTAACAACACTATCGAGAGCGGCAATGTCGTAAAATAATATGCCATAAAATTGCAAGTTCGTAATGACAATGAAAGAAACAAATGTTTGTTATTTTCTGTTTTTTTTTTATTTTAGTGTTACTAGTGAATTCTGTGATACTTAGTTCACTGTTGATAGAGTTTAATCAATATTAACTTTAGTAATCTTCTATTTTACATTTTATTGTTTAATATTTATAGAATGTTATTTTAAATTAATATAGTAACACAAACAACATTACGACGACAGACGCGGATTATGACTAGTTTTAAATTACGGGAAGGCTCTCCTGTCCAGAGCCTCAGGCTTTGCCAGTAAGTGGTATATGTCTTTTACTTTTATATAATATGATCAACAACACTATTACAAACTAGTTAGTGTTCATCAAATTACCATGATCAATATAGTACCATTGCAACGACGTCAAAAATAAAACACGTTCCATCCAAATCAAAGTAACACCCCTAATAAAAGTAAACCCTATAATCCGGGCCGGTGTCAAATAAAACAGAACGTAATAAATTGGTATGCAAAATCAAACTCGTATCAGTAGAATTTTTGTTTGTTAACGATCAACGGGCAACCGCTACGCCGCCGCGCCGCGGGCACATGTACTCGCGTGTTCGCTGACAGATAGGAATCAGGGGCAGCACGCGTGCCTTCTAATTAATGGCGGCGAATCGCGTGAAAACGACCCATTTGTCTCAGCGGGCGTCGGATGTTCACAGAAGAATTGTAAGCGATACAAATACCTTAAATGTCTTCAAACACTTACCTCGCCGTTCCCCGCTGAAATTTCCACCCTCGCGATCTGCAATTATAATAAACGATATCTAGATTGTAAGTACGCTGTAATACCGTTTTATTTCGGTTGAGTTATGACTGTCGGAACAATGTTGCGATGCTGGCGTTATATTTTTTAAGAATATCTGTGTAAAACCGCTCATATCGGCGTTTAACGCGAATAAACACAGACAAATGTTGGTGCTTTCTGAAGGTAGGAGCAGTAATCCTGAATTTTCTTTGTTATTAGTTAAACGTTACCATCTGATTGGTATTGAAATTAATTCGCAGAGGTATTCGCAAAATTTAAGCGTAATGATTCACAAAGCCTTACACAGGAGTGCCAAAGTTTTGTTAATTAACTATAACACACTGAACATACGTAGGCATCAACTGCACGCTCAAACGCTGTGTTTGATGAAAGCCAGTTCAATAACAATGCAAATAAAACAAACCAAACACACACGGCATTAATATGCTATTCAATGACGACCGGTTGCTTACTGGCGCGACAATTAGGTTGAGTTCTATTCTCAATCTCAGTTATTTGCTAACTTATTTTTTTAAATTGGCTCAGGTCAGTCTGGGTTGCTGTTGGCACAATTAATTTTCTGGTACCTTATAACACAGGTAGCCCTTTCTTTAGGGCCGTGACGTTTTCAATCAATCAATCAAAATCATTTATTTGCATAAACACAGGTAACAAACAGTGTTTGGATTGAATATAGGAAGTGAATAGTACCTCTATGTCTGGCCATGAGAGGCGTGCAAATTTTCAGTATTTATAGAGTAAAATAGTAAGCAAAAGAATGTTAAACATTAAAAGCAAGTATTCAATGTCATTAAGTATTTACGATCTCACACATTATTCATTTTTTTTTTTAATTAAAAATACAATTACGTAAAATACGACGTGTTGACTATCTTTTATTTATTTATCAATGAGATGATTTTAATTCAGAGCCGGTAAGACGGTGCCTCGGTTTAAAACCTTGCATAGCTTCGGCGTTATCCACTACCGTCAAAGCGCGGAAAACCGCAGAAATACTCTGTCTGAATAAAAAAAAACACGTTTTGATTGCCAGAAAAAGCTAGTCCGAGTTCATTGCTCTTCAATGAAGTATACCTATAGTACGCAAAACACCTATTTTATTTTAGTTATAGTGTTACTATTTTCGTGAAAACTCAAAAATCAGGATCTAGTTTCTAATTTATTTGACTATCCCATATTCATATAAAATAGTAAAAGCCTATTGTTTAGGTTTACTGTAAACATTTTTACGTTCATCACCATTTAGGTATATCGCATTTAAGTAGTACTCAAACTCTCATTTTACGATCGTTTAACTCTGTGCTTTGGGACAAAAAGGTTGTAATTTAGAAATTTTATGAAGAAATAAACATCGAAAACGTAAGTAGGTTTTTTCTTTGGATCCCCGGAGGAGACAAAAAGAGGTTGATAAAAGACTTTCTAAGATTGGTTATGCTAACACTTTATTTTGCGGATCCGTGAGCAAAAGAAAGTGTTAGCATGGGCATAGCCCGGGTGGAATTCAGTTTGTTGGAGAAATTCGGTACCGCCAAAGAAGCTTAAAGAATGCTAAACAGCATTAGGTAAGCTATTTTTGCGACATAGTTAAGTAAATCAATAAAATATATACCCGCCGATTTATTTAATTGTTAAGGAAGATTCCGATGCGCAAAAATAATCCCTTTTTTATTCGACCTAGATAAAAAAACTGCCATTACGATTAATATTTCCATTTGTAGGTTAATAAGCACATGTGCTTACATTGAGGTCGCATTCCGTGTCTCTGCTTGCTAAAAAATGCAATAGGTATTTTTTTTTAAAGTTGAGGTCAATTTTGAATTCCGTCTAGGATGCTACTGGCAATAAATACCATTGTGATACTTGTAACAGTTGTAATATAAGGATGGTAATTCCTTAGTTCAAAAACCAGAACATTCGGTGTGTTGTTCTTATATTTATTTATTTATTCTCCTCGAGCTATTATTTTAGATTAATGTTCTAATTTTTTATCCGATATTTTTTGTTCTCTCAAAACTCAATATCTAGGAGTGGTCGCTCGGCGGGAATTTTCATTGTAGCCGTTTTTGTTTGTTAGATCACGTATTTCATTTTCTCTCGGGCCGCGAACGGTGATTATGCAAATTCGACCGCCTTTTGCGCGAATCACATAAAATCGTTTCATATTTTATCACTTTTTGCATAATATATTTGTGTAAGCTGACGATCAGTCAGCCGCTCCAGCGCTCAAAGGTGGCCTGCTCATTTGAAACTGATTTATTAATATTATTCTACAGTCATAAGTGCGGTATTAATACTATAATTTTTTTTTGTAATATGAAACACTCATAAAGTAACATATTAAACAAATAAAACGCCGTTTCAAAAGTGTTTAAGGTTAATCTAAGCATTATAAGCATTGATTTTACTGACTGACGACCTCCGTAGCCGAGAGGCAAGCACGCCGGACTATAGGTAATACCTATATGGCGGCGTTATTTCTGAGGTTCCGGGTTTGATCCCAGTCGGGTCAATGTTGAAAACGAACTTTTCTATATTGTCTCGGGTATGGGTGTTTGTTGTGGTACCGTCGATGTTATTGATTTCTATAACACAAATGCGTTAGCTACTTACCTTTGGATCAGAGCAATGTATGTGATGTTGTCCGATATAAAAAGCACTCAAATAATGATAACTAATAGGTAAGGATAGCAAGTTTTTGTGCTACTGACTGTGTCAATACTTCGGTGGTAGCAGAACATCAAAAAGTGCTAACGGAATCGGTGCCACGTATTATTTCCAAGCATTTTTGGCTAGCTGGGATGGGGTGGGAAGGATGGCTAAGGGGTGAAGTGACAGTGTGATAGAAGTGCCAAGCAAACTAAATAGGCCTTGTACACACGACATGTCATATGTAGCGACTACAGCATTAAAGTTTTAAAAGGAAACTAAATGACATCTAAGCTATGAGATAAATTATATTCAACTTGGAACTAAAATAGCGCAATTATGAACAGCGAGAAGTCTGTATCACATTAAATTTGAAATTGAATGAACTAATTTATTTTAAAGCACATTCATCCCACTTTTTATGAATAATGGTGTTATATACCTATCATATTTTTTCAGATTTATTACGTACAGCATCACTTAGACATCTGCCTGTGGTAATATACGTGGAGGTTTGAATGATGAGCAATTCTTATTGAACATTGTGTAATAAGTACCATCACTTATCAAGAAGTCCCACATATTTAAATGACATCACCACTTAAGCACGTATTTAAAATAATCAGCAAATAATAAGACACGAAGAGTTCCGTACCATTATCTATAAAAACCGGCCAAGTGCGAGTCGGACTCGCACACAAAGGTTTCCTTACCATTTTCTATAAAACAGCAAAAAATCACCCCTCCCTCTCCCTTAAATAATTATTGTATTCTGTTTTTTATTATTTGTTGTTATAGCAGCAACAGAAATACATCATCTGTAAAAATTTGAACTCTCTAGCTATCACGGTTCATGATATACAGACTGGTGACAGACGGACAAACAGACAAACGGACAGCGGAGTCTTAGTAATAGGGTCCCGTTTTACCCTTTGGGTACGGAACCCAAAAATATACCATAAACATAGACCTTAACTCAAACATTGTATGAATGTAAATTAAATAAACAAAACTGAAAATGACATTGGTTTTACCTAGTCTCTCCACTCTCCGGTACAACGTAGATAATCGTTGTTGGTCCCATTTCGTGGTTTCCGAAAGCACGGTCCGTAATGTAATTTATTTGCGAAATACACTTACTTGCAAAGACGACGAGAATGATGTTGAAAATTGAGAAAACAATGTCTGAACTATAACATATTTCTCAATAACTATGGCTATTTTACTTTATGAAAAGAATTGTTCCCTGGCCTTTAACTAGTAATTAAAAAAATGCAATAAAATAATATCTCGAGAATCCTTTAAAACAGCAGTTTGTGACTGTTCACAAACTGCTGTTTTAAAGGATTCTCGAGATACCCTGTGGTATTCAAATTTAAAGTAGGCTGTATTGAATAGAATAGGTTACAGAAGAAAATTAAGATAAGTATATTCATTTTGTAGCTGTGCGTTTTACAAACAACTAGAATAAGAATACAGTAAAACAAACGACAATCAATGACAGTTAATGCAAAAAACAGTTGAACTCGTTCGAAAAGAACGTTTAGATTTATTAATTAATTAATGATAAAAATAGTTTAAACAGGCATACAATTTAATTAAATGAATTACCTAGATTTCTTTGAGGAGCATAAAATTATTTTCCGCGGTTTTCAAAGGGGAACTATTAGACTACTTAAATCTATTAAAACATTCGCCTCGGTTAGGATCCTTTGTACTAGGAAAATTATGATTGTCTGAAAGCCTCTTTGAAAACATAATTATCCATAGTTAAGAGAACGATGCCTTTCTTATGTGCCGGTAATTACATTGCCGTCGTAATTATAATAATTGCTTTCGGCGACATATTAAATTAACTCTTTAAAGCACATACAAACAAAAACCTGTATTTAATATTTTGTGCTAAATTAATTTAATACATAAAACATACGATTTTTCAATGTAATAAGAATTTCTATTATGTTTAATTAACTGTAAAACAGTACTTTCTATTCTTAAATACCATATTTTAAAATATAAGTACTCGAAAGCAGGGATATTTTCAGATGTAAAGTTGACGCCACGTGAATAAATAACTGTATTTTGTTGTTATCAAAACATTTTGGAAGAGTACGCTTACTATCGACACTAAATCTATGTCTAGTAAGGATACTACATTTGTAGAGTTCTACAAGATTCTTTATACATATATATACAGATCCATTTAACCTTTAGATACTCAGATTACTAGATATTAATCGATACGCCCAGAGTTAAACTAATAAATTTTAACATCTCTAAGATGTTTTTAGCACAATTAGCAAAAAAAATAACTTGCCATAAAATTAACGATTTACATCCCTTTAAATTATTGTTTATGGTTGTAAAGAGTAATTAAATTTAAGTTCCTATAACCCTGCTTGATGCTGCTGGAGTTATCAGTTTACTTTACTCAGTAAACAGCTTTAGCTTACGTTATATGGAAAGCACTTCCTCTTAACAATGAGCCTCACAAAATAATATATAATACCCACTTAACGTCGCTCTCCCTCTTTTCTTTCATACAAAGGCGCATGTTATGAGTATTAAGAGGCATTCTTGAATAACGCGTCAAAGGCCTCACTCCGCTGCCGATAAAGATGAAAATACTAATAGAAAACGTGAAAAAGAGGCTCGCTGTGTTCCAGCCCATCCTGCCTTATGGGGTTATTGAGTCCTGGGATGACTTGAATCCACGATTGTATCTAGCCGTGCACATTTACTGGCTTAAGTTCTACGGGATGTGGTACAATAATTTCTCGCCCAAAACTATATTTTTCTGGCTTCAGATAATATACACGGCGATCGTGTTATGGCTCGTATGTTTTTTTCCCGGCATCGGAGAAGTCGTTTATTTGCTGAAGCGAAGGGAAAATATCGGAGATGTCGCTGAAGGGTAGCCGTATATTTCCACGTTTACTTACTATATTCTGTTTGCTGTGATCAGGTAGCAAGTGTATTAGATAAAAGGGATAAGATACGCTTTACTCATGAAACGAATCTTATCTTGCTATTCGACTTTTGATGTTTGTTATAGTTTCGCTACATTATCAACATCTCAGTTAATACTGTTATAATATTGAGTCATCACTGGACTTATCAAATACAAGAATTAGTATATAGTAATAACTTTATGCTTATTCTTGAATGGTGTGTTTGGATTGCTTGGTGACATCAAACATGATATTTTACATGAAATATCAACTGCCAGTGTAAGCCAGTATTTTTCCATCAAAGTTTACAAAATAAGTAGTTTTTTTTTTTGGTCAAGGTAAGGTAAAAAGAGTCAGCTATTTTTTCGATTGAAATTTTATCTATAATATGTTTGTTTTCAGATTGTACTTATTCCTCAGCGAGATGTACACTTATTTCAAAGTGGCTGTTTTTTGGTTGAATAAGGACAAAGTTATAAATCTCCTCCGGTATCTGTCTTGTGAGGAGTTTAAGCCGGTTGAGGCGGAGCACAGGGAGATTATACGGAAAAGTATAAAGGCGGCACGTTTTGTAATGACGTATTACTCCACGATGTGCGTCGGCGCCGTCTCAGGTGATACATAATAGGAATGTCGCCACATCAGCCAGTTTATTTTCCCGCTAAACTAAAAAAAATATTAAATAAACTGAAATTTACGACACCAAACAAGTCGCAATTAATTGTTTGGGGTAATCACGAAAAAGATTTAAAATGAAAAATACATCACGTAAAAACAACAACACTTATGATGTTCAATAAAATGTATAAACATTTTACTAAAATAATCTAGGGGTAGAAGTTTTTAGGATTTTGTATCTAAGCTTCTAGCTCATACCCAACAAGACCCTAATTACTAAGCTTACCCTTTCTGTATGTCGGTTGCCTTCATTTTTCAAGTAAGTAAATAATTTAAATACTACGTACAAGATATGTACCTACTCATCTCTCAACACATATTTTAACCAATTTAAGTAGATAAAACGAATTTGAATCTTGCAAATACGATTGTGCCGATCCTAATAATCTTAACTCAAATTGTGATTGATCGTAAAACGGTTTGAATCAATTTACTTTCGCATTGCGATTTGCATTTTTATTGAGCTGCTACTTTTAATACGGTCAGACTAGTTTTACTTCGGCGACTTATCCGCCTTAGCCTACATTTTTTAAAACAGAAGATACTGAATAATAAAAAAACAGGAACGTTTCCGTCTATTGCGGATAAATTTGTTTTTGCTATTGTTTTTTTTTTAGCTTGCAAAATGATTATTTTTTCCACTTAGTTAACGAGTTATCGTTTGATTTAAATCTTATTTATCTTACAATCTTATACTTTAACCTTTTTTTGTTCATTTTGTAACAGTTTTATTTCAAAAATATTTTTACGTACTCTTTTACCATGATAAGTGTATAAGTAATAATAAATCTAATGTTTTTTTACATGATTTTCCAGCAAGAATAATTTGAACACACCGTTTATTGCACCGTATTATTATGTATATTTTAAATCATATAAAGAGCACACAGTTGGTACTTTTATAAGCCGTTGCATAATTTTAAAACCTTATTCACAACTTTCAGTCGGGATCATTATGCCACTAACGGAGAATTTCGAGATTTTGCCGACAAACGTGGAGTATCCGCACTTCGATGTATACAAGACGCCAGCCTACCAAACTTTGTATATTCATCATGTAAGGACCGCTTTACCTAGTAACTTTTACAAGAAAGAAATGTTTCGAAAAAGAACTTTATTATAAATTCTTTGCAATGTCGCGCTAAAAGATGCTGTGAGTTTGGAAAATTTTCCTTAACAACCTCTTTTGAATTGAATACAATAATTTCTAGTTCACAAAGATTTGAAAAGAAATGGCGTAAGAAAAGAAGGCATATATGCTTTCTTCCAGCAGTGTGTAACTGACATTAACTGATTTAATAGATTAATCATAAATAATTTGCACTTTCACATGTAAAGAGTTTAGTTTCTTTGAATGTTCACACAGAATCTTATATTTTATGTAAACTTGAGCAGTTAAATAAGCTCGTCTGGTAGAGTATTGTTTATTACTATTGCAACAAGATCTTGTAATGTTCCATATAAAACAAGAAACTAAACGTTTTTTGACAACGAGACTTATAGGTTTTTCAGGGTAATCAACTTACTGAGCTAAGGCTGTCCCATAAGATTGTGAATTTAAAAAGAGTCTAGACTAACAAAGATCATGTACCTTGTCACCTAACTCACCCACTTTAATTTGATTAAAAGTTTCGTTATCGTTTAATATAGTCAATTTATGTTTATTCAGTGGAGAGAAAAGGCCTGTAAAAGAAAGCCTGCATTATAAAAAAGATACCCTTACAGATTTATTACAAACCAGCGACCTGCATAATCGACGGCGTAATGGACACTATTTTAGCTGCCTTCGTGGCTTCAGCAAGTAAGTTTTGTTGGTGCATTGTCATTACAGAACATAATGTAGTTTTAAATTACAGTTCTTTCACTTCCATTACCTACCTAAATACCTACCGTGTGATAATTTCAAACTTTGATAATATAAGGTAGAACGCTGTCAATGGATAGATACTAGTTATTAATGAATAAGAATCCATAGTTTGTTTTTTTTTTCAATTTCCCTACATCAACAATTTTTCGGACAAGTAGACAAGTAGGTTATCAATCAATCATTGTGAATCGATTGACCCATGTCATGTTTCGGTTCTAGTTAGCTTTTCAATAATAATTTGTTTTGGTCTATTTAAGTTGTTCGCGTATTGCATTTAGAGCTCACAGTTCAGATAAAGTTTATTTGGACAGCGCTGCAATAACATACCCCGGTTAACCGCTAAGTTCAATCCAAGCTAAGCTAAAAATAAGTTATTGAGCGGGATTAGCCTTACAGCGGTTGCGGCAAAGTCGTAGAATGGCAACACATTTTCACACTAAAATTGGGTAATGGACGTGAAAAATTGTAATATTTTCCCATTACAGTCGGCCAAATAGAAATACTAGCGTTTAACTTGCGTAATTTCGACTTGGTGGCGGAGCGGAGACGTAAAAGAACTATCGGGGAGAATAATCTGAGCACCAATTGGACAAAAGAAAAGCATGTTAAAGCTGTGTTGAAAGACTGTATTATGCACCACAACAGCATTATTAAGTGAGTATGAACACAGTTAACATCATTAGCGTCGAATACTGGTAGTATAAAACAAACACACTTGTATGTATTTACGTCAATGTATAACTACTGTAAAAAAACAGCATTGGACCCTTTACTTCAGGCCAGATAATCCAATGGCAGTCCCTATCTAATTATATTTTCTCATACTATGCGCTGAAAGAGTAGGTATAAAGAAACTATTGCGTCTTGGTACATTACTTGCTATACTTTTATTTCTATTTAACAAAATCTTGCCCAATAGGGCACAATATACAAATTAGTTTATGTTTGTCTCGAAGCCTATGAATTCTCTGTATGATTGTGATTCTCTTCACTTGCTTTGTTAAGTAAAAAATGGCGCCAAAGCTCTATAAAACAAATTTTAAAGCACATCGGCGCCTTCATACATTTTGTCTTCACAGCCTTCATTCTTCTAACAAGTCCTTAGTATCATTTTCAACATGTGTGGAATGCATCCGAACCCCAACGTCATTATAGCTTTTAGTGTAACTTAATATGAAAATCCAAACGAACCCATCAATCTAATTGACCATTATCGTCAGACGTCAGACTTGAACACATTGGTATCCCGACTTTTGTATTTATTAATTATTGCCAATTATTGTATTATACTTTGGTATAATACAATAATTGGCAGCATCACGCCGAAAGTGTAAAAATCAGTTAGAGCACACAAAATAAAGATACATTTAAATAAAGGCCCAGCTTAAATTTATTAGTACTAGTAGACTGAAAATTGAAAATAGGCATTTCTTACCTTAGTTTCATTCAAAAATAATATTTTGAGATACCTTTGGTCAGAGATAATACTGGCTTTGGATCCTTAGAAAGAGGTGAGAGGCCCATGAGCAACTGAAGGATTTAATAACGTTTGATATTATCAACTGAGGTAACTCTTTATTGCTGAAAGATATTGTATTTGGACGAAAAAGAAAAATAATATAAATCCCACCTGAGATCGATGATTGTTTTTTTCAAGTGTTATTTATCTTCAATTAAAACCTTGCATGGAATTGCTAAAAAACAATTTTTTTTAATATTAATCTATTAAATTTTACGGGGAGTTACGGTTTGAACTTTTCAACTGATTTCTTTAAGTATCTTTACTTCTAGATGTGACCATTTCGACCATGTTTAGTGACATTTATCACAAACATATCCCTGCTTCGAAAGGCAAATTAAAAGTTAGTCCCAGCTTGGGACTTGGGAATTAGGCTTGTTTGCTTGCAGTGGGCCGTATATATAGGCTTTCACCATTTTTATTTCCAGGTACGTGTCTATGATCGAGAGCGCATTCAGCCTGGCTTCGGCTCTACAATTCATGCTGAGCGTCATGGTGCTATGCCTTGTTGGCATCCAGTTCCTTTCGGTATTTAGTAGATTTAAGGACATTTTAAATTTGGCGTTTTAAGGCGAAAAAGATATGAATACCACTCATTTTATTCGACATAAATGTAAGTTAAAATCTATTTTTACAGATTGAGAATCCGTCAAGCCACCCAATGCAAATAATATGGATGGCGATTTATCTGTCGTGCATGTTGATTGAAGTCTTCATTCTGTGCTGGTTTGGTGATGAACTTATTTGGAAGGTAAGCTATTTAAACATAGCTACCCAACTAGCATACAAGCAGCTTTCACTGCCTTTATACAGCTTCTTAGCAATACAATTGCCGTTGAAAAGCTAAAACCAACTCCTCAGCCTGTATAGCAACGTATTCTAATTATGCGATACAGTGGCCATACAATCGTAATCATTTACACTAACGCAGTTACAATGGTATCTTGTTCCGTTATTCTACAGGTAATGGAGGTATAGTAGAGTTCTGATCACTCCTTTATCACTTAACTAGTAGAGGTATAAATGATGTTTTGGAAGATATGAGTGTTTGGAAGGCGCTATAGGATGCTACTGAATCACTTTGAGTGGAAAAGAGCGTCTCTATGGATTCTTAAGTTCTATTATAGAGTTTATCACCACTCTTGTAGCGTCATTACCTACATTAGAGTAAAAGTTACTCTGTAGTAGCGCTAAAGGCGTTATAGTAGTGGTTTTGATTACTTAAGACGATGAGTAATACTTTTATAGCATTACTATAACGCTTTGAGTGGGACAGGAGCGGTTTCAAATGCTTTGATTAGTATACGTTGTCGTCCATTTTGTTGTTATATTTTTGTCGTCTATTTACAACAATAACAATAACAACGCCCACATCGATATCGAGTTATTACAACTACTTTATGGTTTAGTTTCGATATTATTTATTCATAAATGACTTAACCATCTATTGGAAAGTCTTAATAAGTGGTTTTAATAAAATAAAAAACTATGTCACCAATATTATAAAAGTATTATAACACTAAAAACGTATTATCTTGTGGGCGCGTTAAAATCTAAGCGAAAATACATGTATATATTCACAGTAAACTGATACTCGCAATAAATATGGCACAGTAATATGTTCAAACTTACCTTATGAGTTGAGAGTATTTTCCATAAGTATTTAGTTTTTAGTCACACAATCGCGATCAAATACGACAAGAGCTGCAGAATAGCGCTACAAAACATAATTTTACTCTTCCAGCGTACGCTACACCTTTTCAAGCGTCATTGTATATCCGTTAGCGCACACAAACACTCTTTTAGCGTCATTGTACAAACATTAACGTACATTACCACTCTTGTAGCGTCATTATATGACGGTTCTAACTCTTATTTTGCTACTATAGCGCGACTGTAGAGCTGATACCGTTATAAAAAGTGCCTATTTTGGGGTTAGCGTAGCGCTATAGTAGGCTGCTGTATGGCTTATCTATAAAGCTAATGCCGTAATCAAAAACCTCTTAACGGCCACTGTAGAGCTTCTTATAGCGCTTGTGTGCTAGTAGGGTATGCGGCCTGCCCTGGTTTTCCTCGCGTAGTTCTACGTTCCTACTGTTAAATAAGGATTTGTTAAAGTTAGCAATGTCTCCGCCCAAACTGTAATTTCCAGACTTGATTTCATACCATCTACTTTTTATAAATTTACCATCTATTAAGCATCATTAGCTTGTATTAAGCATCTTTTATTTATTGTTAACGTTCCAAATGAAATTATCTTTACAAATGATAGTCAAGACCCTATCAGAATATGTCACGTAGTTTATAAGAATGTTTACGTGTAACGCCTAATACGCAAAACCTTTAAGGACCTGATTCTGCAGCTTAAATACAACAACTTTTCCCATGGGGCCAACTTCGAAAAGAAATAAAAAGAAAATTATTCCCCATAAATATTATTACATGTCACCAACAACTTTTTTTTTTCGATGTTGACCCGATAGATAAGTTGTGGTTAGTGGTTTTTTTTTCGATGTTGGCCCGAAAGAAAATTAATTGGTTATGAACATCACAATCAGCCCTGCAAATTAAAATTAATATTGATTTATTTGCTCGAAAAGTGGTTTGTAAGATGGTACAATGGCAAAGATTGCACAACTAGGGAGTTTGATCCCGGGCCATTTTTCTAATCCTGGGATTTCGGTATTGTCAAATCCCAATCCCGGGATCCCGGGAGAGTCCCGGGATTGTGGATAGTAATGAAAAGTAAATAATTGTGTAAAAATCTGCTTTTTAGGGTTCCATAGTCCTGACAAGGAACCCTTATAGTTTCGTCATGTCCCTCTGTCTATATGTCTGTCTGTCTGTACTTCCCGAGGTTTTGCTTAGAGGCTTTTGACACTAGCAAGCTGTTATTTTATGTATGTATATCAATGACGCCGACGAAAGTGGTAGAATAAAATTTTGATTTTTTTTGTCAGGGTAGCTCCCATTATTTATAATATGTAACGCGGAGTTGATTTTTTTACAGTCTACCCCACCAGTACGTGTACTATTTTACGAATTTGGGGATCCCTTTGCAAAATATTAAGCTTTAAAGTGTAATTTTTTTTCGAGTAGGGCTTCCTGAGCCCCCTTTAAAAGTTACCTACTATTGTCTTGAAAAATCTAGAAAAATTCATGATAATAGTGCTTTTCATGGAGTTATAAGAAAAATCATAACGATTAAGATAGATCACTTAGATTAAAAGTAATAGTCGTTCAACTTTTATATTAGATTTTTTTTAGATGTAAACATTAAAAATGACTTAAATAAGTAATTAATGTAATATATTGTGGTAACGACGGGAAACTAAGGAACCCTACACTGCGCGTGACTTTATCTTGTATTTTCAGTAACAGGACAGTTAAAATTTAATTAAATATTCAGTTAGAAATTAAGAAATGAAATCCCGAAAATCCTCCCGGATCCCGGGAAATTCGCTAAGCACAACTCACCATAAGATGGCATGCAAATATTTAAAAGTTGATTGAGTATGACAAATAATTAGATAATATCCATATAACAAATCAAAAGGTAATTAAATTATTTCAAATCTCATGTAATATATAAAAATAATTACAAATTAACAATTACAATATATTCCTAGGTAGGTAAATATTATACACAAATCAAATAAACAGAGCAAGATGCTATGAGGATTACAAAGTCTACATCCGAAAATCAAAGAACTGAAAGTATTAGAAAGTATTTTGCAAAAAACCATATCCTTAATCCCTTAAACCATCTCTTAAAACTTTTTCATGGTACCTAATGATTTTTAACTCGAAATCTAATAGCCTGTAATGAGAAATTTTGCGTATTTGGCATTACACATATAATTAAATTAAATGATTCATAAATGAGGGCACAAACCACTGTATTATATATTGGAAAATGTTTCAAAAAGGTATATGCCAAAGATTAAACAGGTTACCGTTTTTTCATGGAAGCTACTCCGTATCTTTAATATTTTCTGTTTTAACTTTGAAGCTTGGCAGCTTTTATAAGTAACATCAAAGCTTATTTCAAAGGAAAAACGGAACGATATAGTTTTATGCAAAAAAAAACACTGAATTCTCAAAAATAACGCGACGGAATTTAAAAGGAAATATTGTTAAGGAACTCGAATGGAGATCCTTAGAACTATGTCTCTTAGGTGACTGGTTATTAAAGAACGCCATTGGTGTATATTTTAAAATAAACATTGTTATTCGTATTATGATAATGTAGTCACAATCAATATGTATAAATTTACAATACAGTCACGCAATTAAGCTAGATGGACCAAAAGTTTCTAATAAACTTCTCTATTTCTATAGATTTAAGTTATCTACAGATATTCTAATTGATTTTAATGACTATAGCTCAAAGGATAACTCACTGCGCACTTAGATATGTCCCTTATAGTTAATTTTAAAAAACCTGTGTACTAAAATCGATACAAATAAAGACAATTATTCATCATTTTAGCCTATTGCAGTCCACTGCTGGATGTAGGCCTCCCCTAAAGAGCGCCAAAGAGCACGATCTCCTGTTTTTTTATCTATCCACTGCCAGCCATCTTCCTAAGGTCGTCGGTCCATCTAGTTGGGGAGCGTCCTACACTAAGTTAAATGAACAAAAATGTTAATCAACACATTATTGTTGATTCAGAATGCGGCAGTTAAATTCTTTTTTGGTCAATCTTAAAATAAAATAAAATAAATACTTGCTTGTCTGCAAAAGAGATCTCCACATTTCAGGATACATATTCCTGTTTTATACGCTTAACAGCGCTGTCGCACTGACCATCTGTCCTAAACGGCAGGACGTGGAGAAGAAGGATATTTTTTAGTTTCCGAGCACAGTTATTAACGATTGCAGAGTACCTCGCTCCGGCAGGCGGCTTTCGACGGGCCGTGGCTGGAAACCAATCATAAAACCATGGTTTTTATAGTCATCTTTTTGGAGCGTTGCAACCGTCCCCTCAGAGTGACTGCCGGGAAAATATTTACTCTGTCGCTGGACACTTATACTATAGTAAGTTTAAAAACAACTTTATATCAATTTTTTTAAACCTTTAGGTAACCTTTAGGTAATAGTTTAAGCAAATTATTTTTGTGCTATATACAGTCAATTCATTTTTAATATTGATATGTACTGTTTATAGGTTAGTCAATCATGCTTTTATCTCTAAATTAAGAAGATATCTAACCTATCTACGTCACATGTGACCTACTGTTTATGTATAAAAACGACTTTACAAATTGTCGTTTGTTATAATGGATAAATAATATTAAAAAATAACAAGTTATATCTGATGCCTCTTAGTATCGAGGTATCGATATCGTACCTGTTGCTAGGAATTCTTGTCAGAATTTATTAATTCTCTCAGGGTGTATTTTTAGACCGCTCGAAGGTATATTTTCTCTGGTAAAAAGTTGTCGAGATTTCTTGAAAAGATCTCGTTACCTATACAAAAAGGCCATGTGTAACGCATCTCATTATATGTAACGAGTTCACTGTCAAGACTATAATGTATTTTATTTAGACTACTTGATGTTAAAAAAATTACTTGAATTCATGAACAAGTTCTTATCATAATTTATGACTAAAGTAAAAGTAAAGTAGGCCCATACGATACAGGGTGTCCCATAAATCAAGTTCATTCTATAATCATTATATATGAACAACTTTTTTTCTATCACTTTTGCAAATTTGCATGAAAATTTTTAACGATTTCCCATAGAAAATACACAAATAGTTAATTAAATTTGTATACTGGAAGAAAAAAAAACATAAATGCATATTTTAAGAAGTTGTTCAATATTATGTATAGAATATGTGGTTACAAGATTGTCCTTGATTTACAAGACATACTGTAGGTATTGTCTCACTCTACAATGCGAGCCCAGTGCGGATTGGTAGAAGGGTATTGTAAGGCCAGTACCTAAACCTTACTGTCAGATGTCCCCTAGTTTCACAACTAGTTAATGATATTAGCCAGGACCAACTTTTAACGTGCCTTCCGAAGCACGTAGATGCCCGTGATAAATATCACTAAATATGGTCGGAACGGACACCCATTCGCTCACGCTGTTTGACTTTGGTAATCAATACCAATGCACTCCCACCATTGAGCTACAAATATTTCAATTAAATCCTAAATTACAAAACAAAACAAACCCAATTAACAACAGATAGGTAGGTTATAAAACCTATTATTCAATTTCCAGCTAATTAATTGGTCTTACAAAGCATTCGCAGTTGTAAGCAACATGAAAAAGTAAACAATACCAAGAAAATCTATTCATTACTTAAAAGGAATTCCTGGAAACAACCGTATTAAAATTTTAAATTTCAAGCTATCTTCTTTAAGGAAGCAGAAAAGTGGTGACATTTTGTTACGAGCACAAAACATGCTAATAAATGCTAAATTACGATATTGTTTGTTTATTTTCTTCATCCCCTCTTTCTTTGACGGCTTGTTAACGTCCCACTGGGAAGTAGGAATACTTAAAGCTCCCGTCGCCTACATTAAATAAATACGCAGGAAGTTATTTTATTGCCACAACTTTATAACGAGAGCAATTGTAGATGTCTTCAACTTAAGTTAAGTGTGTACTCATAAAGTTATTAGATTGAATAATAATTGTCAAGATGCTCTGTGTTATGATGAAAGAACGAGATAACGCTTACGAGAATGCTTTACAGTACTAGCAGGACCTTATTAATTTGAGATTCAGCTTAAATCTCGATTTAGGTGCCATTATATCACTATTAATTTAAAAAAAACTGACACAGAATTACATTTTAGAAGGTTGATGTAAAATCTAGACAAGTGCATTTCGGACCACGGGCAGAATAGAGTTTCGTAGTCTATGTAACGGGGGTTCGTAGTCTATGTTAATGTAGGACATCCGGCCCGAACTTAAACAAACTATAGAGAAAAAACTTGATATTGGGAGATACAACTAGCGGAACGGATCTTAAGCGCTGTGTGAAAAATGCGCAAAGGACCATTACGATTTCGTGGTTGGCTAGTCGCGCGCCGCACCTGCACGGCCTGAGATTGAATTATAAAACCCACCAGTATCAAAAAACCCATATTTGTGCTTTATGAAGGGTGTTAGGTTATATACCCCATAAAGCCGAAACGTATACAGGGTTATTTGAAAAGAATCAACAACCTCGCAAGACTAGATAGCTAACATCATAAATAACGACATTTGTTCTACGAGTTTTATCATAACTCAATACATTTATTAAAAAATGATTTTTCAAGCTTTTATTGTACTGTCGTGACATTTGTAAGTCTATGTTAGGCGACGCGCGAGACGCTCTGCCTCCGCCGCCCCTTTCGATGTGAGGCGCACAGAAATAAGATTATTAAATTGATATTAATTTTTGTATGAAAGTCCATCCATCCATCCATGTTGTCCCCCAAGGATTTCCACAAAGATCGGTCTTCTGCCACCCGTATCCATCCATCTTTGTATGAAAGTAAAATGTGTTAAATTATCTAATGTCGTAAAACAAACGTTGTTGTGTATGATGTAAGCTATACAGCCGTGCGAGGGTGTTGATTTTTTTCAAATTACCCTGTATATTTACACTATTCTGAAGTCAGAAAATGTTTTTTATAAAGGCAACCCACAATGTTTTTAAAGATCTATTTAACACCCACACTATGACGTGGATAGTAGTAAAATTATCAGCCTATACTTTGTTTTTTTAAATACAAGCCTGTTTTCTCGTTGTATTAATTATCTACAAACAGGCGGGTTAAACTATAAGAATTTATCTTACTATGGAACCTCAAAAAGAAAAAAAATCATTTTAAAGAAGTTTTTCATTTACATTTCACTTTTGTAAAGCCTTCGTAATTTGTGTACCGACGAGATTTTATTCATTATGTGAAGTTTTTTTTTTAATTATATAATGTTTTTGTTTAATTATGTATTTACCATAACCATTTTCTCATAACAACCCCGAATATCCACAAACAAAAGAAATGTAAATTGATTACATTCCTATGCAAATTGACGCAGCTACCGGCGCCAATGACATAGGTCGAAGCACCCAATAAATTTCATCAGGTTTTTTATGGGAAATTCCTTCTGCCTTAACGAGAGTCTACTTCGAAATAATTGGTGTAACTCACCCATTTTAATTCAAATTAATAAAAAGTTAAATCTGACCATTTTTTTCTAACGAATTCTTTTTTTACGCGACCTTTTATATTTCTCGCACAATTATTTATTTACGCATGTCTATGAATTATGAGCCTGAAATACGGGATAGCATACAACGACATGTCAATTTTAATTGTAAGGTTTCATTTTTTCATGACCCTTTTTAAGATCACCAAACTGAGGTTTTTTCGTGATAATCCCAAAACCTTAACAGTTATTTACTACAAAAGGTCTAGGTAAGAATCGTGATCAGATATGAATGAGCATTATCCAACAATTTAAGCCACCCAATGCGTCAAAAACGACGTCGCTATTTACTTATGAATGCTGACTTACGTATAACTGTTACAAGAAATCGCATCTAATCGAAAAGAACGTATCTTGTAATTATCGCCATCAATTTGATTAAGGTGTCACCAATCACGAGATTCTCTTTTTTTATAAAAGATGTTGGTGTCGAAGCCGGTATCCGACATCGATGATAATTTACGCCGATCTATGTTTGAATAATTCTACTAGGCTACTTGCCCATAGATAGATCTCGTGATTGAAAGCGGAAGTTAACAGGCACAAGTTAGAAACCGTAGTCAAAGCAACAACTGTACATGTTCACATAGGTCTCACCAATAATTCATAACGTCAAACTGGGCTTCCTTTGGGACCTTACAAGACTTACTAGCAATTGGTATATTAGTAACTTCACTAATTAAAGTTACTAATATACCAATTTCGCGATCATCGGGTTTAGAGGTATACGTGATGAATTAGAATTCCATGCGGCACCTGCTATTGTGAATCAACAAACCCAAATTAGTTACACCCGACAAACTAAACGAACATGATAAAAAACTCTCATCATCATCATCATTTCTCCTAACCACTTCCAGATTTGCCGGTTGGTAGCGGCCTGCATCCAGCGGCTTCCTGCAACCTTTGTCGTCCACCTCGTCCGTGCCGGATGGACGTCCGACGCTATAGTAGTTTCGGAGATTAGTCTTTTAAGACCTAGACTTCTGTCGTCTAGACAAAACGCGACAAGGGGCTATAATTTCTAATAATTAGTAAATGTACTCATTTATCGTCGTTTTTTTTTCTTTTCGTGCTCGCACAAGACCACGTAACATTAACATTTCTTTATCTCTTGTCGTTTTGGGTTTTTTCATCTTGTCTAATCTGTGACAAACAACTGATTTAGACGTCAAAGTCTATAAACGTCATAGTTGTTGTTGTTATTAAATTAAGCACGACACTTGCTTTTAAGAAAATTATAGCTGTAGCTTAAGGGGGTGCCGTTCGTAGGAAAAACTTCGGAGAGAGCCGATCGGGCCCGTACGTGAACACTCACACATAGAAAAATAGCTTTACAGAGTAGGCTGAACGACAGAGTAAACATTACCTGCTACTTTTTCTTAAAGAAAAAAATAATGTAAAGAAGTATATACTATTTAAAATCATACATAATATTTAGTAAATACCTACTTAAACTTTTGTTCTAAATAATATTTACAAACTTTATTATTATTTACGAAACATTGTTTTTATTGAAAAGCAAACCTAAGTTTTAAATTGCAGAAAAGGTATTTAGGTAAGGAATGTGAAACACAGGCCAGTTTAATTGAACATAGGCGATCTAAATAATAGAGTACACTATTTTTATTGTTCTAAATTAATTTTGAGTAATCATTGACAGGGATAACCTTATTATTCCGAGGCATACTAACTAATGATCACAGCACACCAGTGTGCCGCGGTACACAATTTGCGGAATACCATCAGCTATGAGTATGTAATTAGTTTTTAATGTACTTTTGAAGCCTTCTACTATGGCAGTTGACTCCGTACCGCTAGATGAACCAGAGTAATTTTTATAGCACACATGCTCAGGTACTTCAAGATTGCAATTCTAAGCTCACGCGCATACCATACACTATTCATTTTTTATCAGCAAATGTAGAGAGCTTTTTCTGTAGCCAATGATAATTGCAGCTCCCGATAAAGTTATTTATGTTTTTCTATACGACCTCTTACTCCAACAATGCATGATGGAGTATGAGGCTACAACTGTTATCATCGGTACGCCACATGCATTCACGTCACCATTTTTAATAGCCACTCAAATTCTTCTCTGCTCCCTTTTTTTGCTATTTCCTCTATGACTTTCTCTTTGGCCAGCTCCCAGAGTTCACATACTTTAGCATGACATTTAGCATTAAAGATTTTCCGATATGCAGGGTATATCAAGAGGATTTTTGACATACTCGAGGGTACCTACTCCCATACCTATAGATAGACATAATGTTACTCGTGATTATGTGTCAGTTCTTTGCTGCTTTGAGGATTTCTACAACTCTCCAATTTTAATTTTGCACACCATGTAAAAGTAGTATAGAAAACCATTTTTATTTTCTCCAGTAATATTTGAATTACTTAAATTGCAACCAAATTGAGAATTGGGGTGTGTAAGTGTGTGTGTAAGGGTTGGGACCCGAACCCACGATCATCGCATACCGGGCGAGTGCTTTTCCAACTAAGCTACCGAAACGTTTGCAGAGCAGACGTAATCTTTCAAGTGTCAAAAACGCTGGCTCTGACAGCGAGAAGCTGTCGGAGCCAGCGTTTTTAGAGCCCGATGCAAAAGAGAGGGGTGTTATAACTTTAACGTGTCTGTCTGTGTATCTGTCTGTGGTATCGTAGCTCTCAAACGGATGAACCGATTATCGTTTAGTTTTTGTGTCATAGATAAGGATCGTTCTCAAAAAAGTGGAACCGCTTGAATTATTTTAACAATTTTTAAAAATGTGTCAAATATGGAGTTTTGTGAATGTAAATCGAATTAATGTATACTTTGTGTTCATTATTAGTTGAAGGGAACGGAGTTTAGACATAAATATGGAAAATACAGCCTTTTAAATGTTTGCCTCACAGGTTAAAGAGCTTTTGTACAGGTTAATGAGAAACGGTACTAAGTTAAAGAAAATTGAACTGGTAAGTAGAAAAAAAACAACAGTTAACCATGCGAAATCAGCTTTTTATTACCAACCTGACATGCACAAACAGCGTAGGAACAAAAAAGACGCCGGGTGACGGTGGAATTACCTCAGTGATTCAATACAACTGAAAGTCCATTAGAAACTCTTCAGCTCCGTCTTGCTCGAGGAGATAACGCCGGAGGCATGAAACAGATGTACGGTGGTGCTCTTCTTCAAGAAAGGGGATAACACCTTGCTAAAAAATAACAGACCAATCTTGCTTCTGAGCAATATCTACAAATTGTTTTCGAGGATCATCGCAAATCGTCTCGCACGTAGTTTTAGTAGTTCAGAAAGGCTTTAGGCTTTAGGCCCCATCCATACGCTGCGACAAGTTATACAGAAGACAGAAAAGTATAACTTGTCACAATGCTTAGCGTTTGTGGACTATGACAAGGCTTTCGGTTCGATCGAGACTTGGGCAGTACTACAGTCTCTCCAACTGCGAAATACTAACTATAGGTACATCGAGGTGCTGAAGTGTTTATATAAAAACGCCACCATGTCGGTCCGAGTAGAGGAGCAGAGCACGAAAGCTATTCCTAGTGGTCCATATAGGTTGGTTCCAACCAGCCGATCTGGAATTCACTGTGGGAGTCCTTTGTTCAGCTGCGGAGGTTCAATCTCATTAACCTGCTTTCAGAACAGGGTAAAGAGTGGCAGGATAATCAGAAATTAAAGGTTATGGTGTGATAACAACGAAATGGCTACGTTTATAGGTATATAAATGTACTGCCATTACATATTTGAAGATTATTATTCGCAAACATATTAGGCTACAAATAATAATAAAGAGGTCAGAATAAAGATCACATAATAATAATAAAGCCCTTTATTCTGGTATTAGAGATAACATACACATTGTTGGTAACTTAGCTTATAAAATATCTCTAATCTCAGTGTGCCTCTTGACATAGGCCTTCTCTAATAGTTTCCACTGAGGTCTATCCTGGGTTACTCGCCTCCACCTTAGGCCAGCAGTCATTTTGATGAGGATGACATCAAAATGACTGCTGGCCCAAAGATCACATACCCGTTACAAAATCAGATTGTCGTGCTTCGACGTAATTTGTACAAAAACAACACCAATTTCCACAAAAATTGTTTTCCCGGCGGATCACCGACTACTGTCTGTACATTTTACGCGAGGAGTGCAGGTCATGTATATTGTAGTGTCTGTGTGAGGCGCAAGAGTGTTAGCGGCAGGTTAAAGATAAAATTTATCTGGACATAATTAAAACATCTATTAAAGATAAATAACACTTGAAAAAAATCATTGACCTCAGTTGGAACTTGAACCCACGTCCCATGGCACCACCTTGCATGGAATTGCTAAAAACAAAAATTTAAAACATCTATTGCTATAATATTACGTTTTTATTTCAAGTGACGATTATGTCAAGTTTATTTGGTTTGTATACTGATTAAAATTCAAATGGTTTTCAGCGCATATTGAAATAACGTAATATTTTACAGAACATCAAAGTGTGGCTAGTGGTGTTTGGACCCGACAAGTTATTGAGAAACCGATGTTACAATTTTGTTTTGCTGAAAATAGATCAACCCCCTTTACTTAATGATCCTCAGCCTTTGTGTAAAAAGTCTCTCGAAGCCAATATTTACACTAAATAACGTAATAGGTTTACATACAATTATACATTTTTACTGAAATCCATCCGACAGGTTACAGTGACACTTTTTTGAGAACAACCCATAATGATTATTATCCTAAGTGTTCTTAGCCATGTTTCATGAAAATCTTTTCAGCCGTTTATAGAGCATCACTTCTTTTCTAGTTGCTGCGGGGATCTGACTAATTTTCTTACGTCTGATGGATTCGAAATTTTGTACCGTGTTACTTCAATGATATTGAAAGTTTATGGTAGGTAATGTAACCATGACCTGATCAGCCGTTTGATTGAAGATCATCAGCTCTTTAGTAGTTGATGAGAGGACCTGACCACCTTCCACATCGATTTGAAATTTGGTACCGTGCTATTTCAATTATATTGAAAGTATATGGTAAGGTAATCAACACATAGGCAGCCGATGCAGCGTTTTTGGGCTCTTGTGAATGGTGATTATAAGTGAATGTTAGATAATGACTGAGCCCTTGGGTTGGTTATAACAAAAATTAAATAAAAATCAAATTTAACTATTGATTAAGATCAGAAAATCTTTAAAAAAATATATATTCTTTTGGCACTTGAAAAATTTGTCAACTCTGCTAACGTCTCAGTAGCTTAGTTGGAAAAGCACTCACCCGGTATGCAATGGTCCAGGGTTCGGTTCCCATCTGATCGAGACCACCAAAATTTAAAAATACCTACTTGAGAAAAATCTATTTTCCAAGTAGGTATTATAACATTTTAAATTAGCCCGAAATAAAAAGATGCAACGTTTGCCTATATAATAAATCTCACAGCTGACGAAAAAGTGAACGAAACATTGCATTTACAATTTTTATTATTTATTTATACATTATTGATGTGGATGTCATTATCATACTCTTTTATGTTTTAGCTAGATACCTATTGGTTTGCATGCTCTGCGTTTGCACTACTCTGTACGGGATAAGACTTGACATTTGAGTTGAAAGACAGCAAAAACACTAAAATGTACTGCAAATTATAGATTTGTAACACGGCTGCCTTTAGTTGGGGACATCGGGGAAGAATTCGGGGATGATCATCAGCTGGCAGGCTGGCTTGAAATAATATCTGTGCTTCATGTGCATGACCTCACCAAGGAATTTATTGAAAATACGCATCACACCATTCAATTAAGTGCGCCTAGTAAATTAATAAGAGCAATGTTTCCTTTTAAAATATATCAGGCGTTTGTGTTTTAAATTAAGAAATCTTAAAATATTCATATTTTTTATACTTATACTAAATTTTAAGAAGGGGGCGGTCTGCGAAATTGCAATACTAACATTTTCATATGAGAATCATTGTTTAATGCGTAAAATTGATAAAGTAATCGAAAAAAAATGATTTTAGAAGTTATTACCTTTCATGTGTATTTTTTTTATTTTAAAGGTATTTTTTCAAAATTTCAACAAGGCGGCGACCTAGATCCAGGATCAGGCTAGCCTACAAAGGTGGTTTCAATGTATTTAATCAATTCAGCATCTAGAAAAAGTGATATAAAAATGCCTTAATTTTCACAATTTCGTGCAATACACTCTTAAAGTTCTTCTCGATTTCAAATTATATCTGGCTGTGTTACAGGCACTACTAAAGATACACATGCATATATATTTGTTTATTTTACCTAGGTATTGTATCTACTGACTAGGTAGGCTTAAATCCTGAAAACAAGATACTCGACACAATGGCGTTATTGCACAAACAGGCAAATCACCATCTCCGACTAGCGAGAGTTTTAACTGATGTCACAAGTTAGAATCCCGCTGCCTGTCAAAGCGTGTCGACGCTACATGTGCCACATAACTTCGCACTAATAAATGAGAAGTTCACGCTTGCCGCGCTGTGGAGCTCTTTGCCTCTAATGAAATTGCGATAGGTACCAGGATTCCTCTGCCCGAGTGGATTAGAGCTCGGCTTAGATGCCTTCTACGCGATGACACGACTAAATGGGTAATAAAAGGCAACGCGAACATACGTTATTTTTTATTAGAATTAGTATAAACTAAAAATTGTATAGCACGACAACGACACGTCAAAGAACAACCTCTTATTCAGTTTCGGGCTAGGTATAATTGTTGTGATTTCCGTTTTTAGGGTCAAGACGGAACCCTTATAAAATCGCCATGTCCGTCCTTATGTCTGTCTATCTTTCTGTCCGCGGCTTGGCTCAGAAACTCTTAGTAGAAAGCCGTTATTAATCTGTTTTTAGAGCAACACCCTATTTTTAGGTATTATCAGATTCTTTTTTCAGCGTGGAAATGTGATGCTATCTTTGCGGTTTGGGAAACATTTTCATTTATAGTTTATTTTGGAAGTACCTTTTCAATAAAACTAAACCTTATTTTTCAGTTTCTTTTTTGGTTTGAAGCTAATGTGTTTTTAGGATTATTTTATGCGTCTCTGAAAGTGTTAACAAAATCAGTAACTTCAAGTTAAAAAAAAGTTTAACCTTTAGTATGTTTAGTTGACCCTACAAATAGTTCTCGCGTAAGCGTTTTCGTTATTATAATAATACAATTACAATGATATAAAATACAAATGAGCTCGACGTTTGGTACAGCGTAATAATTGATAACATAAATCACAATAGTGAAACCTTAATCTGATTACAGTATAAAAACTCTGATAGAGATAAGTTTTTATGTGGACATGATTTTAAATATCAATATTCTTTTACAATGATAACGATACACTTTAGCAATAAAAAAGAATTGGAATAAGGCAATAAAAAACCCGGAAAAGCTCATAAGACGAAAGAAAAATAGGAGACCTCTCTAGATTGGAAGACGAGATCAAAAAGTCGGCTGATATCAATTTTCTTTGAACACCTCAATCCAAAGAGTACTTATCACCTACATGATCAATCCGGACTCAATCCGGACATAAGTAGCGCCTTCGTCCTAGAAATTTCATTTACACGGTTTAACTATACCGAAAATTCGTTCCCAATTCCAATGTGAAAATAAGAAATGGGCCTTAAATTTGCATGCAGCACGTCGATGGTAAATTATCGGGGTGTTTGGCGGGCGGCCAGCCGACATTTACCACCCGTATTAAGGACACAAGTGCCTGCTGCTAAAAAGCCGGCGCGTGACTCTAATCTGAATTTTATAAAACGGTAATAAAGCCGATAGATCCATAGATATTGGTTTCTCTCAGGACGAACGTGAGGAAATTCAGATGCCCACAAAAAGTACAAAAGTTTAATTATACTGACGGCCGCCTTAGTCGAGCAAGACTCGAGAGGCGAGTACTACTCGCACAGACTTGGCGTCGCCATATTTAAGGTTTCGAGTTCAAATCCTGGACGGGTGTAGTGTCGGTGTGTCGTAGAAAACGATCTTTTCTATATTGACTCGGGTCTGGTTGTTGTGGTACCGTCGTTGTTTCTGACTTCTATTACGCAATTGCTTTAATAGCTTAGGATCAAAGCAATTTAAATGAGAGTTTGTCTAATATTTATTTTTATACCTATTGCCTTCGGTTGTTAAAGCTTTTGGATGGTCCGTGCAAATGAACCACTAACTTTGCTAAAGACCTCGTAAGTTTATACATCGTAGGCACTTCCCGAGCCGTCCGCGCCACTTTGCACGTCCTTACATTTAAGGAGCGTAAAATTTATCTAGTTGAAATAATCGTGGCCAAACGGGCAAGTCAAGCCATTATGTCTGGCCGGCCGCCAGGCGAGCCGTCTTCCGTCAGACAACTGAACCCCAATGTATTTATTAAACAAGGGAATTAAAAACACTCAACATAACGGATTACGTTGAAACAGTTTAAAATGCAAAGAGGAGCATATGTTTTACAGAATGTCCGTTTTTATTTGGCTGCGTTCGTGAGTTGTAAACTCCTTTCCATGTATTCCGACTGGTTAGCAAAAACACTTTGTTTTCATTCTCAAAAAGGAATAAAGTTCTTAAAAAAAGGGAAGCATAACACGTTCATGCAATTAACACATAAATTTCTGATAAGCTAAGTTTAGCTTAGGTAGTTACCTACTCATAATTATTTATACTAGCATAGCGTTAAACTCTGCAAATATTTTAAGTGGGGCTGTTTAAAGATTATCGCTACCTAAAGTATACTTACCTTAATTTTATTAATATAAAATACTAAACACATACCGAAAACATAATTTCAAAATAGTTGTTTTCCAATAGCTTCGCCGTTGTTTTTGCAAATACTAATCTTAATCGTAGGCATTTAGCTAAACCAATGGGCAGACAAAGACCCCAGATTAGCTTACAAAAGTCAAACAAACAAAAACATATTTTCACTTCTCATGCTCGAAGAGTTTATCTTTATGTTAGGTAAAGGCTGCATAAAATCGCTTTTCATGATCTGTGCTTAAAGACTTCATCTAAGTTTCAGACTAAAGACAAAGGTCGCCAGGTAAACAGCCACACACGCAATTAAACTTCGTTTTTTTTTTTGCAATATTGCTGTTTAATTTTCTCACAAACGTGACAAGCAGAGGGTATAACTCGTATATAAAACTCATTTTACCCTCGACTTGACTATCCACTTGGATATACGTCTCGGGTAAAATGGTGTGTTCGTACTGTTGTACAATCTAGAAAGCTATCGTCACATGCTAGAACATACATCTCTAGACACAATCGGCCTGTCTAATATAGGTATATAAATCACCAGCGACCATGTGAAAGTGTCTATTACAAAATGACGAGATGTATCCTTGTAAATTTTTGTTTTTTGCAATTCCATGCAAGGTTTTAATTGAAGATAAATAACACTTGAAAAAATCATCGACCTCAGGTGGGACTCGAACCCGAGATGTATCCTTTTGTATATAATATTATAATCGTAGATTAACACTTGGCTATCTTTAAAAAACCTTAGTTTTGTTTTTATTTAAGTAATACTGATTCGGGGATGGACAAAGTACACTCGAATTTAATAATCAATAATATCCTACATGTAGCCACAACCTTTTCGATGTGTCAGAAAAATATCGATACTACTTACGATTACAACATAAAGTCAATACTTTTTGCATTCCCTTCGTCCCTAGTTTCATGTATAAGTAGTTCATATTTCTAAGTTAAATCGCTAGGTTACTTCATATTGCAAACCACAATCCCTCTTTTTGCGTGTAACATAACTTATTAACTGTATTTAATGACTAAAACTTATAATAACGGGTCTAAACGCGACGTATAGTATGTAGTAGTATTGATGTATTTGATGACTCGAACATAAATTAGGTACGTTATTATTATTTTCCGTGTAACGAATACAAGTACAAAATACTTACTACAAAAAAGATAGACAAGCGTTGAACACTTGTCTAAAATTAATCAACCAATTTGTAATGTTGACATATCTGACATTCGAGACATATTACTAACAAACATTTCAAAATGGTTGACTTATCTGTAAACAGGTGTTCAACACGTGTCTATCTTTTTGTAGGAAGGCCGTTTAAGTTTTCTGTGTTACGAGAAGGTTTTTTTTTTAGGGTTCCGTACCCAAAGGGTAAAGCGGGACCCTATTACTGAGGCTCCGCTGTCCGTCTGTCTGTCTGTCTGTCTGTCACCAGGCTGTATCTCATGAACCGTGGTAGACAGTTGAAATTTTCACAGATGATGTATTTCTGTTGCCGCTATAACAAGAAATATATTTCTTCTACTTTCCGGGGTACATCTGTTCCAGAGACCGACACTCTACAACTTCTTGGCATGGAGTTGTCCTCTGATTTCAACTTTGGCACCACCATCGAGACTAAGGCTCAAATTGCAGCTACAAAGTTGGGCGTCCTGAATAAAGTCAAACGGTTCTTCACACCTGGACAGCTTTTAACTCTTTACAAAGCTCAAGTCCGATCTTGCATGGAGTACTGCTGCCAGCTCGGCGAATTACCAACATGCTGCACTTGACTCGGTGGAACGCAGAGCCAAGAGAATAATAGGCGATAAAAAACTGGTGGCGTCCAAGCTGCACAGCCTGGCTCACCGCCGCAAGGTTGCTTGCCTAACGGTCTTCTATAGATTGTACTTCGAAGAGAGTGCTCATGAGCTGCATGAGCTCATACCACCCACCGTCACCCCTCTTCCATCGGACATCCAGATGCACGGCCGGCTACCATCCGTTCTTAGTTGATATACCCTTAATCCGGACCGCTTCTCATCATCTTTTATAATGCACACAGCTGAAGAGTAGCCCATCTCAAATAAAAAAATACAAAAAAATAACTCAAACTCAAAATAAATAAATATTTAAGGGGGCTCCCATACAACAATCGTGATTTTTTTGCTCGTTTTAATAGATAATGGTTCGAAACCCTTCGTGCGCGAGTCCGACTCGCACTTGTTTATTATTTTTATCAATATAAACTTATATTTAACTCTTTTATCTGCGCTTTCAGGGATACGAGGTACGTTGCCTTAAAGCCCTAATGCATCCGATGCATCGGAGAACTGGCGTGAATAACAAAATATTCAAGTCTCGTCTCTATTGAAATCCTTATCTACTATTACTTGTGAATATGTACTTAGGTATCATACAGTATTACTGTACTGATAACTACTTCATGTTGGACAGAAAGATTTCATTTTCAAGCCTCAAAAAAATAAGAACATCGCACACATGAACCAAACATTGTTTCAGATCTTAATAATAATTATACACACTTCACGATTTCTTATTTTATTTACAAGTTTCATTTGCTTGTTACTAAATAATCTTAGTTTGATTATACTACTCTGTCAGGAAAGTACCGAGAAAATATTAATGATACACAAAATGTTAGTTATTCATCCAAATTCATTTTATCACCTTCAAAGTATGCTCCTTCAGAAGCGATACACTTACGCTAGCGAATCATTCAATCATCGAAACATTTTTTAAACGCTTTATCCGGAATCGAGTTCAGTTCTCGCCGCGAGTTCTCCTTTATGTCTTCTATCGAATGAAACCGGGTGCCACGAAGTGGAAATTTGAGTTTAGGAAAAAGAAAGAAGTCGGCTGGAGCCCTATCTGGTGAATAAGGTGGCTGCTCGGTGGTATTTGTTGAGTTTTTGGTCAAACATTCGTTCACAATTATGGCCTTGTGGGAAGGCGCATTATCGTGGTGCAAAATCCAAGAATTTTCATTCCACAAACCTGGCCTTTTTCGTCTAATTTGCTCTCTTAAACGCCGCATAACGCTTAAATAATACTCTTTTTTATCGTTTGACCTTCTGGCAAGAATTCTGAGTGCACAACACCGCGACAGTCAACATGACTTTGACTTTCGATCGAGTTTGGCACGGTTTCTTCGGTTTCGGTTCAGTTGGAAGGCGCCACTCCGAAGCTTGTTGACTAGTTTGCATGTCAAACTCGTAAACCCACGTCTCGTCACCAGTAACAATGCGTTTCATTAATGTTGGGTCAGAACTGACTCGTTCTAGCAAGTCCTCAGCGACTCTTTTGCGATTGAGTTTTTGGAGAAAATTCAGGTCTTTTGGGACTAGCCGAGCGGCAGCATGTTTCATACCCAATTGATTATTTAAAATGGTACGAATCGACTCGTGTGACACAGAAAGTTCGACGGCTAGCTCTCTCAAACTTGAATGAGAATTTTCAGTCACTATTTCCTTCACTTTTGCGATGTTATCTTCAGTAGCAGACGTTGATAACCTACCAGAGCGAGGCAAATCTTCCATTACATCTCGACCGCTTTTGAACGCTGTGTACCACTCATAAACGCGTGTTTTTGATAAAGTCAATTCACCGTAAGCCTTCTGTAACATTTTCAGAGACTCCAAACACGAAATCCCATTGGTGATGCAAAATTTAAGACAAACTCTTTGTTCGATGTTTTTGTCCATTATGAAATTCGCAATACACACTAGATATGGTATAACTAAAAACAATACTGTATTTAATCTAATTATCAGATGTAACCATAGACTTAGGATTGGCTACGCTTAAAGACTGACAACGCGTGCAAAAGAGACATCATATCCTTGCGGACACCGTACAAGATAGAAAGAAATAGATGTCAATGTATCTATGTGACACAAAATAAATATTTAACTGACTTTATATACCTCCAATTTCATACGTCAAAGCTAATTATAATAAAATATAAAAAAATACAAAAGGAAAACATATTTTTTATGTTTCTGTAGACAGGGGGTGTTGTTCAATTATTATTTGTCATGTAACACGAAAATACAACCCCAATAAACACACATTTCACCGGTAAATACATTTTTGATAAAAATATTTTGAATCAAATTTGTGTCTAATTCCTAACAATAATCGACAAGGAACTTAGATTTTACAAAAGAATATGAACTTTGTTTGTTGTGTGTTTGTGTATTTCTAAGTAAAGGCATAATTACAATAAATATTAGGTAAAATAGTAAATTGTGCGTTTACACTAGAGATTGAACTAGCGGTGACGTCATAAGTATCGATAAAATATCGACAGCCATTTGTGGGTATAGAAGATTTTTAGCGATTACTAAAAAAAGATTTATCATGTTTGTTTACAAAAAAACCACTCCAATACTGTTATTTTGTGATTACATTATGAGCTTTTTGTTTTATTTTTAGTTTGACGACCTCCGTGGCTGAGAGGCGAGCATGCTGGACTTTAAATGGCGCCGCCATCTCTGAGGTTCTGGGTTCGATCCGGGACAATGTAGAAAACGAACTTTTCTATATTGACCCGGGTCTGGGTGTTGTGGTACCCTCGTTGTTTCTGATTTCTTAAACACAGTGGCTTTAGCTTCTTACCTTAGGATCAGAGCAATGTATGTGTTGCTGTCACATGTTGTATGTATTACTGTTAGTTTCGTTTACAAACAAAACGTGATGGGGCGAGTAGTTTCTTGAAAAAAGTTGTTTGTTAATATCAGTATAAACAAACAAGTTTTAAACTCTAACAAAATTTTCTTTTACAAAAATGTGCACCTACCTCCCACCTGCAGGGCACAAAGACTATGTTTGTTGTTGTCCACTTAACTATGTTTGTCGCCATTTTTAGGGTTGCGGAGTCCTGACAAGGAATCCTTATAGTTTGGTCATGTCCGTCTGTCTGTCTGTTTTGCTTCGGAGACTGTTGACCCTAGAGAGCTGTTACTTTGTGGAAATATGTATATAGTTATAGCTTGCCGACAAAGTGGTAGAACAATTTTTTTTCATAGGGTAGCTGCCATACGTGTAACGTGTGCATATTTTTTTATCGTCGTCTACCACATCGTGTGTGGTATCTTTGAATAGGTCCTTCAAAATTACTTTAGGGTTACTTAAACAATTTTTTTTATTTAGGGATACACAAAACACAGAACACAGAACCACCGGTACTGTAAGTAGTATAATATTAACTCTGTGATAAAAAGGAATATGTTAGGTGAAATTATGATTTGAAATTGTTTTAAGTAGGTTACATATTTAATATTTGCGCAGACAACCTGGTAAGGGTTGGAGGACGACGCTGGATGCAGGTTGCTTCCAACCGGCCGATCTAGGAGTCACTGAGGGAGGCTAATGTTCAGCAGTGGACGTCCTGTGGCTGCAATGATGATGATGATGACATATTTAAAACGACCGTTTTCTTATTTTCTATTATATGTATAAACTTGTTCACAATATTCGATTACTCATTTTTCGATTTAATGCGAGTAAACTTGTTTTTCAGATTTCTCAGTTTCCAGACTGTGAAGTTTACATAACAAAAATATGACCTTATTTCGACCATATCTTAACTTTGCACATACAAGCCCAGAAAGCCCCGTATCCTTTCCGTGATACTGATTTTCACCTCTATTTTGTTCAGGGGCGTGCGGTGCATAAAGGCAATTAGGCAGTGCCTACCTGGTAAATGAAATGAGGTAGGCAGTAGGTACTTACAAATGTATGACATGATAAAAACCACTGATTTTCATCAAAAATACCAAAGTAAGTATCTACTGCCTACCTCGACATAAAACCAATTCCCACCACAGATTTTGTTTAAAGATTAGGTTTAACTTTAGGTGCTTCAAGGTCTGCCGCGATTGTGACTTGTGCCAAATCAATTTGATGCCGGTTGCAATTAATCGATAAAAAAATTGTGGCTTGAACAACACTACTACACACACACATACGTGTCAAATTTTTTGTATCATTTGAAATGAGCCTTTGTCTATCTTGTACATTCTATATCTATGGATGTAACTCAAACTCCGCGCCATAATGGAAAAGAGGTGTGTCAATCTAACAACAACAAAAAAATTATAATTTTGAATTTGAAACCATAAACAAATCATCAATTCCCGAAACTTTTTTGACAGAATGTATTTTCACTGAATTTTGCAAATGTATCAAACTTTTAATTTCCCAGTTTTCCAATATTCTAAAACAATGTATCTATCTTGTTCGTACACTCCGAAGCTTATTGGTCGATGTGTGCTCCCAAGGAAGACATTGCCCTAGTTTAGTGCAGCGATGTGTTTGCGCCAGCGGCGCTCACTGCATATCGGTCATCTGAGAATACCGCTTCACTCAAGGAAGTCACACTTGCTAGAATTGCGTTTTCTTTTTATATATTTTAAGCCGTTTATATACGCTTTGTATGAGTGTTGCGTAGACATTAAAGTTTATTAGTAGAGTGCTGCTGTCATAACAGACTCTTCTTCATTATAATGCAGTTCCATATTTTGCTCTACCATTCAAAGCTCATCGATCACACGGGATTTCAAGTAAGAAACACAAAATTTACATAGAATATTCGAGTAATAATTAACTTTTTCAATTCAATGATCGCCATCCGTGAACGATTAGACTTTACAGTGGCGGATTAGGCAATCCAGTGGCACCGATGTCGGTAACTAATGGCAGAAATGTTGACAGTGGCACTCAAATGTTATATACGAACTGAATTCATTACCTTAATGTACAAAAAACATGTGATATTTCTCTTTAGTAAGTTTTGTGGAACACAACTTAATAAAAACACCTAACTGCTACACACGACGACGTGTAATTCAAAATTTAGTTTTCCTGACCGCTCGGCGTAAAAACTTCCAAAACTAACGCGGCGCTCCCACGGACTTTGTTTGACTCTCGTAAGAGTTCTAAACCTATTTGCTTGCTCCGAGCTCTTACTTTGTATACCCAAATGCTGAGCTGAGCATACCGTTTACAAATGTATGCAAATGGAAGACGAACCAGTTGTGCACCCCGCAATTTAATAACATCTGCCAATCAAATGCCAAGTGCACGTTACGACTTTACTTCGATACGGCTTAATTTACGTCAACATCGGTCGCCGTAGTCCTCAAGTCCCGATATTCGGAACAGTTCCCGATACCGGGAGGTTGGAGCTGAGCCAGTAGACATTACTTATTCCGACAAATGCCAGATTAGGTACGACTTGGCCGCCACCTGTCGTTAAATTACCTTTATGTAACGAATACATTAGGCCTACACTAATTTGGCAGCTAGAATATTGATGGCGGGCGTGTATCAATACGTTAATCTTAAATTATCGTAAAGATATTCTGTCTATTTAGTGTTTTGAAAATCAAAAACACTAATATAATCGTAAATATTATATATCGAAACAGGGATTCGCATTGGCCAAAAAAAATGATGTTATCTTTGTTAATTATACATATTTTAACTTAAATGAAAGTCAATGTTGGATCAGTGTAACTTGTTTTAAAGTTAAATTTTGTCTCGACGTATGAAAATTGCTTCAAATAATACATACGAGTTAACCCCAAAGCTACGTGACGAGAACAATTCGAAAAGTTAAAGCAAGGTACTTGCGAACCTATTAAGAATAAACCTCTATACCGCACTCCCTACAACTTTTCATAGGCAGTTCTCTAAAAAATACCCACCCATCATAGAGGAAAGTTATCGCCCTTTTCCTTCCTTTAAGTATATTTTTGTGAGTTAATAAAAATGGGATCGAGGGCCAAAATCGTTTTAGGAAATTACATACGTTCCTTCAAGAGCCCTCCACACATTGAAACGAAATGAATTCATCTGGGAACTTTGATTTGGTATAAAACGAGTGTATATTCTTTATTGTTTTTTTATAATCCTTTCTTAGTAGAGCTTATGATGATTTATTGCCTGGTCCCTGATAAAGTAAGAAATCAAAGTAAGACAGACATTGCTTTAGTAAAATTCTTGTCTTAATAAGACTAATTAAAGTCGTTTATTAACAAAATAACATTGGAATTAAACCATTGGCATTGCTATTCACTATATATTTCAGAAATGAATAGAATTTAATAATAACAGTGAGTAAACTAAAAAGTATTTTAATTATCATAGACGATTTTTCCTTATGTTTTCAAATAAAAAACCTTAAATTTTTAAAGTTAAGTCATACAGTCTGTAACTCAAGATTTTCAACAGCTTTGTACAATTATCAAATCAGTTATTAATTGTATTTGACATTTAACAATAATGCTCTGTTACCCAATTTAGGATAGTTTGTAATTATATTATTCTAAAGCTTTTGTTTTAAGTTAAAGTATAGTAAAATACATATATAATTTTAAAAATATATATACCAATAAAACCAATTTATTTCTGTAAATAGGCTTAAACTAAGCACTTTTACACGTCCCAATATTTATTTTTCCTACCACTACTTCGGGACAATTTTGGGCTAGCGCCGAGAAGAAGTAGGCAAGAAACTCGGTCCCTATTGTCAGTCACTTTTTAATGTACCTGTGCGAGCAGAGTAGTATTTATTTCCAAATATTTTTATCATTTATAATTATAATCATTTACAGTATAAATTATCCTTCTTTCATTAAAGTTGTTTTAATATGCGATTTAAATTTTAACATGGGCAGTTCCACTATAGACGCTGGTAATTAATTAAAGAAGAGAATACATTTTCCCATAAACGAATTACTAAACCCACTTTATGCAGTCTGAAATTGGGAACGGCAAGTTTATTCTTATTCCGGGTGTAAGGATTATGATTGTCACTTTTCATAAGAAATAAGGACAGGTTTTTGCGGATGTACATTATATTTTCATAAATAAATTGGGATGCTACTGTTAGTAATTATATTAATTTCTATAAACAGTTCTTTTAAGGATTCTTGGGGTCCAAGGCCGTAAATTTCCTTTGAAGCTTTTTTCTGCAGTACAAATATAGATTCAATATCTGCTGCTGAGCCCTATAACATTATTCCATAGAATATTATAATATAAAAATAGCTAAAAAAATACACCAATCTTGCCGTTCCAACATCACTCAGTCGTCTTATCTTTATCACGGCATAAGCAGCAGAGCTCGTCAAGCCTCAAGCTCAAGTCTTCCCGACAGAGTCTCAATATGAGCACCCCATTGCAAACGGGAATCTAAAGTGAATCCTAAAAATGTAGTGGAACTAGATGTATAAAGTTGTTCGTCTTTTACAGTACCTAATATGTGTTGAGACCAGTTTTAGGTTGGGCATTGTGTATTTGACGCACTTTGTTTTATTTGCGTTAAGCATTCTTGAGCTCCACCAATAATCTTTTATTGGTGGTAAACCAATGCAATACTTGCGAGAGAGCATTATTTACGTCGTCAAATTAGTCTTTACCTCTCTTGATTATAAAAATCAATGAAGTATCATTTGCAAATAACACTGTCTCACAGAGGTCTTTCGTAAAAGATGGAAGGACATTTATGTAAATTAGAAAGAGCAGAGGTCCTAATAACGATCCCTAGCATAAAAAAAATAAACATAAATAACACAAAAGAAGTCTAAATCCTTCTAAGAGAGTTTCGTACAAATGCATTCTTGCTCCGAAACAAAACCAACTTTTAGTGATAGCAGCGCACACTAAATAACCAAGTAAAGTTTTACAACCTTTTAAGAGACAAAGTTTAGGTGTCTTCCGGTTCAAGTTTCGCGGAGATTGGACCAAGTTTCGAATACTGACCGCCTGTTTTAACGGAATGGACCCAATAAACGTTCACAAACACTGCACAAAATTTTCGTTGCACAAGTACAAATAAAATAGTACGTATTCGAGTTGTTTGGGACTTAAAAATAATGTGGTAATTTGCGGATTCGGATATTTTACAATTTAACATCGTTATTCGACTAAGCTGTTTGTCTTTCTTCTTCCTTTAAGATATGTCTTTCTTCACAGAGATCTGTCGAAATAAATATAATTTTATTTACCTATTCTTATTGTATTTTTTAAACATTGACTGAAGCAAAAGCTTACCTACTTATTTGATATATTTATATTTTAATAATTTTATTGTAACAAAAAATACTCACTAAGTAACTGAAAACCTTTCACACAAAGACTTGAGTGCCTTTCAAAAGTATGCCTCTAAGGATATTGCAAAAATACTTACTTTATACTCTCAAAACCAATATAGAGCTTTCATAAGGGGGCGTCCATAAATTACGTGAGATGTTTAAGGGGGGGAGGGGGTCGAGTCAAATCTCATCTAATCTTACGTTGGGGAGAGGGGGGGTCTCGGCAAATATCAGGCAATTTTTTTTCTGATTGAAACAAAAAAAAAATACTATTTTGGTCCATTTAATCCAGATTGTACATGCTTTACCCGTGTCATGATCAACATGGCCCCACCCCCGACCCCGCTCGCGTTTCAAGTTTCCTAGAAAATCTAGATTTTTAGGATTACTAAGTTTTAGGTTTTTTTATAGAAAATATATATGTATTATGTATTTTTCTTACGTAAATCTAACGCGTTTACGTAAGAAACCCACATTTCGAAAAATCTCACGTGAGATTAGGGGATGGGGGAGGGGGTTGAATAAAATCTCACGAAATCTCACCAGAGGGGGAGGGAGGGACAGAAAATTTAAAAAAACACCTCACGTAATTTATGGACGCCCCCTAAAACAACCTGTGAGATCGAAAATAGGTTGACAAAGGGATTCTATAGAAATAAAAAGAATTACTTCTATTGGCAGAATCGTCTCAAAGAAATGATTTCAACATCGTGAACACCACTCTAGTGCCAAATACTTTAAGTAATTACCTACGTTGAAAATGTTACTCACCCGTTTCAATTTTGTTAATGGATGCGGTTTTGATACAAAATATTTTAAATTAAACACGTAAAAAGGACTCTATAAATGTCTTTTATGATGTCCCTTTGCATTCGTGATTTTGATTTATACAAGCTGTTCCCCGCGACATGGTTCGCGTGGTCTTCTTTTTAATTCAGAATCCTGCCACAGCATGTTCCAATCTATACCTTACAGAATTGCGCCTAGGATTTTATAAGTTTTAAGACTAACCCTAAAGATATAAAGTAACCTAATTACAGAACCACTTCATGCATTTACTTTCTGTGGTTTTTTTGTTAGATAATATAGGGTAACATTTATATGGTGGTGCTTTTCGTTATTAAGAATAAAATAGCTACTTTTTTATACACAGTTACCTTAAGAAAACAACCCGAGCTGCGCGGTCTTTCATTAGAGATCACAGGCGTACGCCGTCGCCGAGCCGTCAAGGACCTTACGGCACAATTACGTCAACAAAACGTAAATTATCCATGCGTACTATTTTTGGACAGCGGATACGAAAAACATTTTTTTTTTAGATAGACATCAATTAAGTTACCCAAATCTGAGTCTCTTCTGAAAATATGTCACAATAAATAAAAAAATATGTAGGTAATGTAATCCAGTATAAAAACACCAGCTTCAAATATAGGCGCCACTTTGCCAAAGATCTTCAAAGTCTCATGCCGTCCGGCTGATGATAAATGTGGGTTCTACGTGAATTGCTGCACGTATCTAAAGCCACCCGACCTGTAGGATCCTACGATATTTTTATACTACGTTTAACAAGAAAGAAAAATAGTTATTATACCACTTTCATTAATAGTGTCGTGTGTGTAATCTTGTAGGCTGTATAAAAATAGGACATTCCATTAAACCACGCAATCAGCTGCTTATGTATTACTTTTGCTAAGGTACTAATATCGAAATCATTAAAAAAACATGTTGCCCATACAAACTAAAGCAAAAAAACAGCAGCTAATCACGCGGTTTAAAGGAGTATCCTACTCTTTCGTACAGTCTACGAGTATATGCCATTAGAAATATAAATTTTCTTTAGCCGTTAAAAATTTAATAGTCCGTTGTTAACATCCAAAACTCGTTACGTTTATACTCGTACGACAAGGATATTTAGCAATTTAAACATTTTCAACTTTATTTAGAAATCACACGACCCTCATCAACCTCCGCCTGCTCATTTCAGCTTATAAAGAGATTAAGTGACACTCATGAGTAATTTATATGTGTTGGAGAAGTAAAAAAAACCGGACAAGTGCGATTTGGACTCGCCCACTGAGGATTCCGTACAAATTTTTAGGTACATATTATAAATAGTTCAAGATTTGGTCACCCATACCAATTAATACCGCACATACCGTTGCTTAACTTTAAATTTATTGTATTATTTATGATTTAAAAACAAATGTATAGTTTTCGGATTTTTACATGTACCAGTGTACCTACTTGAAGTATAAGACGATATTTCTTGCTAAACTTTATAGTTCTAGGTCTACGATAAATAAATAAATAAATATTGCACAACATCACATACATTGCTCTGATCCTAAGGTAAGTAGCTAAAGCACTTGTGTTATAGAAATCAGAAACAACGACGGTACCACAACACCCAGACCCGAGCCAATATAGAAAATATCATTTTCTACATTGACCCGACCGGGGATCGAACCCGGAACCTCAGAGATGGCGGCGCCGTTTAAAGTCCGGCGTGCTCGTCTCTCGGCTACGGAGGTCGTCATACGAAAAGTCCCCTATAAATTTTAACTCTCTTGGGAGTGTCGAAATACCTATTACGTTTTTTGAGGAATATATGGCCTTATAATAAAAATTTTCTACGTTAACTTAGAAGTTTGATTTTGAGTATATGGTTTTAATTTCAACTCGATACCTCCATGCGTTCCCGAGATAAATTATCTTGACAGACAGATGGCCAGACAGACAGGTGGACAAAAAAAGCGAACCTATAAATGTTCCGTTTTTTTCCTTTTGAGGTACGGAACCCTAAAAAGTGCTTTAAGCAACCCATTTGTAGGTATGAATAAATGTAATTAGTCAGACGTTGATACAAAGCCACACGCCTTAATTAGCGAGGCGGATAAACGTAAATAAAAATTCTGACACAATTAGATACTGCGAGTTTCACCTGTGGAGACCGTGGGTTGACTTACTGCCTAATGTTTTCGAGATATGGAATTTGAAAATAAGCCGCTTTTAACATTTTATTCTGTTCGAGAATCTATCATTTGTCTTTATGAACTATAATTTTAAGTGCGTGCGTGCGTTTATAATTATAGCGTTAATTATTTCAGATACATTTATTCAGAAGTATTTTGAATTTACTTGAAATTTGAATATTTATCAGGTTTTTTGTTACACATTCATGGTTTTTACACGTTTATTAAGTAATGTTCTATCCGTTACTTAGTCGCTATAAAAGTAAAACAAGCTCTGTTTATTTTTGGGGCTAGATGATTGAACTGATGTGCAAAAAAATACATTAATTATTTATGCTTACAAGACATGATTTAATTTCAAGGACAAATACTTACACTGACAGACTTTTTACATCCAAAATAATTATCTTAGTATCAAAACCGGCCAAGTGTGAGTTGAACTCGCTTAGAGAGGGTTCCGTACAACAACAAAGTCAAATGTGTGCACCTTGCCACTTTATTTTCAATTGATAGTTTTTTTTTTGGTTTTCCTGTAATCTTTTAAAAAAATACAAAATATATAACTATATTTTGTATTTTTTTAAAAATTTTTGGCTCAGTGGTTTCGGAGATCAGCGGGAATGGTCGATTTCCGTCTTCTTTCATAAAGAAAATCAAAACTATTTATTTTACAATAATAACAATAATATATTTGCGAGTCTCATAATGAGCCCTTTCATTTGATATATGATACAGTAAGTTTTGCAAATCTTTTTTTAAATTTCCTAATTCGTTCCCCAAAAAAACCGTTATTTAAAAAAAAAAACTTTGCACATCTGTGTTTGGGTCATAGGATAAACACCATCCTACCAAATTTAACCTGACAGACGGACAGACAGACAGGCGCACGAGTGATCCTGTAAGGGTTCCGGTTTTTTTGTACGGAACCCTAAATACCACTAGGGAGGATTCTGATGTTATTAATTTTATCAGAGCGTAACCTGTATTTACTACACACAATGGAGTACGCCCCGCATTGTTATACTTAAGTATATGCACCTGCAAAACTCCATGTTTCCGCTCAGCTATACGCTACACGTAGCGAACAACAAAATTACGCGGCAATAACTCATAAACTAATTTGCGAAGTGTTCGCCGCACTAAACGGTACGAGGACGAAGACGGTCATTGTCCATGAGACAATGGCGCGAGAGCCAAGATCCTATTCAGATATATTGAGCGCGCGCACACGAACGATTAGTCGCCCGAACCATTCTCTGTCGCTTGATTAAACGCTTAGTTCAATAACGTACCGTTCCGCAGAGTTTGAACTAATAATTGAATAACTAATGCTTGAATTTTGGAAACTTCGACTTAGGTCACAAATTAACAAGTACTAATAGATTTCTATTATAACGGGTGAATTTGAAATTGCGTTGTTTAAATTCACAGACAAATCTTATCAACCTCATTCAGTAATTTGTATGAGTTGAAAAGAACTAGGCCCAGCGGGGCTTTAGAAGTCACTCCACGCGTTTCCCGACAAATAGAGGCAAAAACGATTAATCGTAGCGTAACAAAACGCGGGTATGTGCCACGCCTTATTGTCGAGTCGCACGCACGGGCCCGTGTCCACTCTGATAAATAATAGCCAAGTATTTTCTGTACTCGAGCAGTCGACCAAACAAGCCTACCTACTTTTAGCTATTGTGTTTCGTGAGTTACTCAGACGAGGACTCGAACGAAATTGATAATAAAAATAACGCGAACTTTAGTTACGAAATCCATTTAGCCAAAGTGTATCACACAGTCAAAATATTATGCATCAAGTGGCATGACAGTAATAAGTAGAACCTAATCACAATTCAGAATCATCAAATCAAATTACTTAGAAGTTATTAGTTTCGGAAGCATTAATGACCTTACTACAAAAAAAATAGATTAGGGTTGAACACTTGTTAAAATTAGTCAACCAATTTGATTTGAAAATCAGACATTCGAGACATATTATTAACAAATGTTTCAAATTGGTTGACTAATCTTAAGACAAGTGTTAACACTAGTCTATCGTTTTGTAGTAAGGCCGTAAATATTTAGTGACCAAGCAATGTGATAGGAGATAATCTTAATTTATTTTCACGTATAAAGTTTTCAATTACCTATTCCAGAAGAGGAATGTTTATTACAATCTCTTAAGCCACATTGCAGGACGATTTCGTTCTGCGGCAGAACATTAAACTACGTTACTGCATTATTATGGTTCTGAGAGTCCATGCATACTACCAAAGTAAAATATGATCACAGCCGTAAACAAAACTAGCTTACTGGGTAAGGCAGGCACATAAGTAGATCAAAATCACTCAACTCAGTTAGCAAAAGGGGATGATCAGTAAATAAGATAAAAGGAAGAACTATTCATACCTAGAGTAACATCTGCTATCACGATAAATTATCTATTTCATCGGTGTAAGAAATTGTGCTATAAGGACAGGAGGTCGTTTCTAACACGACTGACAATTATAACTGTATTTTAAGTATTCAGCAGCTGTTAGACCAACAAATCAACTAGGAACCTACACGCAATGTGACTGAGCCTAAAATTCGAGACCCGAGTGCTCTAAATCCCACCATTTACATATTTTCTCAAGAGCGCTGTCGTTGTAACCGTCTGTCAAATCGTAATTTGCAAATTATGTAAAGAAAGCTATTTTATAACCTGCATATTTATTTATGATAAAATTTTACAAATCTATGCCTGTACGATTTTATTAAATACCAAATACTGGGTGTTGTGGTAGCGTAATTGTTTCTGATTTCTATAACACAAGTGTTTTAGCTACTTACTTTAGGTTCAGAACAATGTGTACCTACATTTGTGATGCTGTCCGAATGTATTTATTTATTAAACGCCCTTCCTATAGAGCTTAGAACTGCCAGCCTTGTACATGACTTGTTCTCAATACTCAGAACATAATTTAAGCTGTGCTCTAACATGATCAGCCCATACAAACCTCTTACAAGCAGGTGCTTGAAGACAATAGTCTGTATGTAGACGCCCTTATGTGAGTCCGTGCCCACTTCCCGCATGACAAATGGCCGTGTTCTCGCCGGACACGACCTGCCCAAACAATAGCGCTAACGATCGTATTAGACGCGTTTATACAACGGCATACAAGCAGCTCACGCGTTACCACTAAACATGTCTATGACTGATTTGCGACGTCTTACTGCTGGTTTATTTGAATGTTGTCAATCTACTTTCTATTAAAAGTTGTACTATACTAACATCACAAATGTAAAATAATTGTCACCTGAAATATGACGATATTTTTTTTTCCGTTTTGTATCTTAAATACTGCTACTTCTATAAAAAAAAACTATTGAAGCAGCTTCATAGTTTTAAAAATCTATGACTAAATAAAATATATTACCATTAGTCAACAAATAAAAATAATTTATCCTATTTATTTTTATTTCTCAAAGATCGATCGATCGATTATTTTTCCCTTATGGAGGTTCATTATTACTCGTAGAAGCTAAAACTTGTTAAAGCGAAAATGTTGGCGAAAAAAACAGAATACAAAATTTTTCGTCATGGAACCCATGAGGTGTCACAATCGACATTTGAACACCGCGCGCGTCAGACGTTTCCGCTTCCGCCGCCGTTTCCCTCCCAACGTTATTATTTTTAGTACACCCACATAACTTCTTATGACCTTGTAACAATAATATGCCCGGGAAAACTGCCATCCAAGGTGAAAACGAGATCCCGACAAATTATACCGTCCTTTTTACAAGTGGCGTGTAATTGAAGTATTTTGGGAAATAGAATTCGCCCCACAATTTGATCGTAGACTTAGTGGATATAGATTTTGTGGCTCAATTGAATACCTATGTATGTCTTTATCAAGAAGTTATAGTCCAGTAACTCGTTCTATCAATTTAATTTTGCTTCAGATTTAAATTAAATGAGAAAAACAGATTTACAACTTTCAAACTAAATTCTGATGTTTAAGAGTGTTGAGTGTAAAATTGTATAAGGATGCTGTTGAGGTTAACAGCAGACCCACTCAGCCTTTTTTTATTTACAAGAGATAAAAAGAGGTGTAAAAATATGAAATAATTTAATAGTTTAAAACGAATAGACACAGACAAAGAAAGCAGACCAAAAATCCAGGAATGACATAAATGACAAAGCAATTCGGACACATATTTATCCAAACAACAAACGATTTAAATTAATGCGGAATATTTGCCCAGTAGGTAACTTATTCCTCTGATGAAAACAAAATTGATGGCGATGATTTTCGGTAAGAATTGATATTGGGTGGCACAATGGCCGGTTTTCTGTGCCACAGTCGTCAACCGGAGAGATATAAATCCTGAGACAAATCCAATAAACACACAAAATTCTCATTATTCTGACACACGTTGAAAGGTAAATTTTGAAGACGATCTAATTTCTTGGACCCTCCAATAAGCCTCTTTTTAAAAGGCAACTTTTCGGACGACACTTTTTAAATTAAGGAGGAACCTGTCGTAAAGTTTTTTCAGCTTCTAACTCGAGTGCTTCGTTTCGTTGGTAAGTTGAATATTAAATGTTTCGATCTGCTGCTCATTTGTCATTCGGATTGGTGCTACCGTTTTAGATTCTAAAAACTTCCTAACGACGATAGTGAATAATTCCGTTTGCTCTTTCAGACTGCAAGAAATACAATTACTAATTCAAATTAGCAACTAACTAACGTAAAAGGATTGTTTCAGTATGATGTTTGAGCCCTGGAAAACAGAAGTAAAGCAAGGGTATCAAAACATTTCAAGATAAACGCCATAGTCACGAGATATATTTGGTTCGATATTAGTGTCGTGATTCGACTCGGCGTGATTAATAAATGTTAATCAATGCGAAATTACGACTTTCTAGAACTTAATTCTGTGAGTTAAGCCGCAGAAAAATAGACGGACGGACAGGAATGGCGAAACCTGACGCTGCTTAAAAATAAACACTGTTCAAGATCGATGTCTTCAGGTAAATTTGAAGTACCAAGGGTTAAAAATTACTTAGGTGACAGAACTTTAAAGAAGCGACTACCGTACCTCCTTAATAGTTTGCCAGAAGACATCCGTCGAGAAAGAGACAAAACTAAATTTAAACGTAATTTAAAAAAATATTTATAAAAAATTTTATAAAAATTTTGAAATATGTTATATGCATAATAAATAAATAAATAACTCTCTCCGACCGATTTCGGCCATGGCTATGAAAACATTTGCTTTGCCTCAATACGAATACTTTTTCAGAACCTTTATAATCTCTACTGATTTACGCACCCGACGGACTGCGGCTGAACAATAAAAAGCAATGTATTTTTTCTCGCACACTTTTTTCATTAGCAAACAAGAGTGACGTGTAAAACAAGCGCTCGCTGTGACGAGGGTCTCCGTAAATAACCGAAGGGAAGTAATTATCCGACTGTATGTGGATCCTAAATTTAAAACCGGCCAAGTGCGTATCGTGCCACACGCAATATATGGTTCCGTAGTTTCCCGCCGTTACCACAATATATTTCAGCAATTACTTCATTTAAGTCACTTTTAATGTTTTCCTCTAAGGAATATTTTAACGACTAAGTATAACGACTATTACTCTTAAACTAACAGGGCCATAACCATGAACTCTTAAAACAATCTCAAAGTTGTCAAATCTGTCAATTTTGGTACGTTATTTCATACAAAATTTGACAGAAATGATAATGTTTGACAGATTTGTGATTGTTTTAACAGTTTATGGTTAGGGACCTGCCCCCTAACCATGAACTCTTAAAACAATCTCAAAGTTGTCAAATCTGTCAATTTTGGTACGTTATTTCATACAAAATTTGACAGAAATGATAATGTTTGACAGATTTGTGATTGTTTTAACAGTTTATGGTTAGGGACCTGCCCCCTAACCATGAACTCTTAAAACAATCTCAAAGTTGTCAAATCTGTCAATTTTGGTACGTCATTTCATACAAAATTTGACAGAAATGATAATGTTTGACAGATTTGTGATTGTTTTAACAGTTCATGGTTAGGGCCCTGGTTTATCTAAGCCGTTATGATTTTTCTTAAAAGTTCATGAAAAGCACTACTATCATGAATTTTTCCAAATTTTCCAAGCCAATAGTTTAGCTTATAGAGGGCCCAGACGCCCTACTCGAACAAAAATTGGCACTTTAAAGTATAATATTTCGCAAAAGGATCCCTAAGTCTAAAACACTCTTAACAACCCCTAAGTAATTTTAGGAGACCTATTCAACGATACTACACGCTATGGGGTAAACGATAAAAAACATCCCCACGTTACATGTAAGGGAGCCACCCTAAAAAAATCTAAATTTTATTCTACCACTTTGTTGGCGTGATTGATTAACATATCTCCACAAAATTTCAGCTCTCTAGCTTCAACAATCTCCTAGCAAAACCTCGGACTGACAGACAGATAGACAGACTGACATGACGAAACTATAAGGGTTCCTTGTCAGGACTGCGGAACCCTAAAAAAGACTTCAATGGATGTTGGGTAGTACACACTCACCAATATTTCAAAGCCGAACGAATGTGTTTTGCAAACCCTTAACAACATTACATTCGTTTTTAAATTACCTTTGATATTACGGTTACTTAAACAATATTTAGGAGTGGATATCGTTTGAGGTACGGTTCGGAAAAATAATTAATTAAGTTGGCTATTACGAAATATTATTTTTCACTTTTTTTTCAAACGAACTTTTCGTACGATACGCAATTCCATTATATTTTCAACTCACATCAACAATAAAAACAATGATGTTACCAAACTGGACGGAGATGGATTTGTTCGGAATCAATCACAGACTGCCTTAAGGTCGTTATCCAGGGTAGACTCTACTAAAGTCAGCTTCGGTGGCAAGAATGAAAACACACAAATGCTATTTGATCGATAAGACTAGAAATAACCATTTTGACAATAAAGAATAGAGCGTATATGTTAAGCATACAATCAAATCAAAAACATAGAAAGTCGACAAGAGAAGAGACAAGGGAAATAAAGCGTCGGTCTCTTTTTTGTGAGCTTGGAATATCGATTTATCGACTCTTATTTAATATGATCACAATAAATTTTATTGACCTTCCGGCAACAGGTCTTTCAGGTAACGCATAGATAAACAATGAATACCATAAGCTAAAGCTTATACCCTTATGTTGCACACGTCTACCACTACACGTAAAAACTACTTTTACTTACTTTTTTAAACATATTTAGAGGCATAAAACGGTCTGTTTTGCCTGTAAAATGCAATTTGCTGTTTTAAAAAATAATAATATTCGGTATTTTTCTGATCTGTTATGAAAATAAAGAAATCGTGTTTCTGCAACTGATAAATAACAGTTTCATATGTTCTGTAATTGCTGAGATTTTTTGGCCAGGCCATGGCTGTAATAATGATGAAGGCATACTCGTTTTATCGTCTAGAAGGCATAATCTAGAAACGTACTTGTAATTAATTGGAACAGTTAGAAGAATTCTAAATTAATAAAAAGGTTTATTTAACACCTTGCGTATTCACCGTTTCACAGTTTGATTCGTACTATATTGCAATTGCAAAGATTGTAACGTTGAAATTGTATTGACAAATACTTTAATTGAGTAATCAATTAAAAATTTCAACCATGTGTAGCCGCATTTTTACTATCACAATAGAGGTTCTAAATAAGCTACGTTGACGTGAAATCGGAAATACGTGCTTGGAGCAGATCCGACTAAACTCTGATCCGTTCCCTAAAAGCTATTGTAAAATTCCAACGCATCGTGTGGTATGTCATTGAATATTAATAAAACATACGGCAGCCGAAACAAATGTTCCGGGCGAAAACATCTACCCTGAGTCGTCACGTAGCAGAATTGGGCCCATAAAAACAAAGAGGAGCAGTAGTTGCTTAGAATTCGAAATTACTCACTTCGACAGCCGTTGACACAGCCTTCAAATAAGTACCTTTTTTCTCTTTAACACCTTCTATTTTTAGGTTTTAAGGGTTCCAACGTCCTATTTCTCTGGCTCTACTGTCTGTCAATCTGTAACAGACATGTATCTTTTGAGCCGTAATATGAAGACACTCCAAATTGTTACAGTGTATAAAAAATATTATAGAGTGTAGAAATGTGCGTTATTAAATATTTTTGCTCGTTCATCATAACGGTAATACATAAAAATGTATTACTAATAATATAATTATAAATGCATACTCTTTAAATTTTAAATAATATAAACCGGCCTTTTGTAACTTAGGCGAGTACTAATTTGTTTTTAACCGACTTCAAAAAAAGGAGGAGGTTCTCAATTCGTCTGAATGTTGTTGTTTTTTTTTTTTTTTTTTTTTTTTTGTATGTATGTTACGCGATTACGCCGTCAATTATGGACCGATTTCAAAATTTATTTTTTAGTTTGAAAGGGTATACTCCAAAGGTGGTCCCATTTCCACGAAGTCAGATTCTGATGATGGGATCCCTGGGAAATCGAGGGCAACCCTCAATTTTTATAGGCACCCATAATGTTTTGCATATATTTTCTGACTCGATGCTGATTTTTGGGTCTGGTAATCATCATGTCATGTTGCTGACCTGATGATGGAAGCCACAGAACTCCTTAACGGATAGGAGTTAGAAGATAATACTGCAATTTGTCAACAGAACGTATTTCGCAGTGTGTTGAGCAGACGTGGAGCTTATGAGGTACCAGACCGCCAATTTTTATTTACTGGGGGCGTACCCGCACACCCAGTAACGAAAAAAAAATTGAAAGTTCCTTTCTTAATTTATCCTGTTATTTAACGCGAGACCTTATCCTATGGTAACGACACCAAAATAGCCGCCGTTCTGGTTGGAGTGTAGGTAAACCCTTTTCTTAAGACTTAAAAATTTTCGTCGAAAAATTGACCCTATATAACACCTTATTTTTATCATACCATTGGATGGGGGGTCCATAGAGGACCAATATTAGTTAAGGTTACTTTGCTGTAAAGTAATTTTTGGCGAAGTTAGGAGGGAAAAAATAGAGGACTTAACACTTAAAATTGTAAAATAAAAAAAGTTTAATAAAAAACTAAAAACCGACTTCAAAATGAAACTAAAAAGCGAAAAATAATTTTGACTAAAACATACCTAATCAGTTCTTTTTGGAGTCGGTGCGAATGAACACATTTTAACTCTCGATGGCTGGCACCGACTCCAAAAAAAACTGATTAGGTATGTTTTAGTCAAAATTATTTTTCGCTTTTTAGTTTCATTTTGAAGTCGGTTTTTAGTTTTTTATTAAACTTTTTTTATTACGCTATACAGTTACGATGATTTAAAAAAAATGTGGTCAACATTGTACGGTTTTATGTAGTTTTACGTAACTTACTAGCGACTTAGCGCTGTATAGGTTTATGTAATATTACTTTGAAAATCTTGCAACGGTATTGCATTACAAATAACATCGTAGTTATCTGCTATTAGTTCAGATGAGTGTTTTTAATTGATAAATGAGAACTGTGTTATTTTCATTTAAATAGTCATGTTTTCATTTAATTGAGTGATTCCAGTAGTGGTTACATCAGACTGGTGTTTTTATGCTAGTTTAATATATTGACCAATCAAAAAGCTTTTTTATGAAACACGTGATTTTTTGGTGATAAATAGCATCGGCTTTTTAATAAAAAAACGTTTAATTTCATTTCCCAATAGCTTTATTTTCTGGATGCAAACGTCGAATGTTGATATGAACCGAATTCAATGGTTGTTTAAAAGTACTTAGTGCTTAGAGCGGGAAAGCGGTGTCAATTTGCCGCTAATTTGCACAATCAACTTCATTAACGCCCTGTATAAATTCACATTTACCTACTACGTGACAACCAGCTCTATGAAGCCATGGATGCTCTAACACGATGCTGGAACTAGATATTTAACACATTAATATCCTATTTGCTTATCTTAAATCTCTACGGAAATTATCCCAACTATGAACAAAATGACTGATGTTTTTAATACCAACTTGAATCCTCAATTTATATTTAAAAACAAGCTGCTTCCTAAGTTTCTTTAGTTAATTTTTACTTCTTAGGACAATTATTGTGGTGAAGTATTGTTACTTAAATACTTATGAACGTATTCAAGTTAACTGCAATAGTAAAATATAGTATAATTGCAACCATTGTTGGAATATATTGTTAAATTTCAAATTGCAAACATCTTTTATCGACGCGTGCTAAATACGGACTCACTGACCTAGCTTCGCAAGTGTGCCGAAGGAGCAGCGACGTTGATAACAATATCGTTACACGTTCCTAACACTCGAAGCTCGGAGACTCGGGCCTCGGACACAAGGGAGTCTATAAGCATTACATCACGTACGACACTCATTTATCATGCCAGAAATATCTAAGGAACGCCGCGCCGGCGACGTGCGCGGATGTAGGTATACCGCCAACATGATTAATATTGCTTTGACAGGTAGTGACATTAGAACGTAATTTGCTAATTAAAGTTCATACGGTAATGAGATTAGTGAAACAAGGTAATATAAATTAAATTTATTTATCCCCTTTGCAAGTTGGTATATAGACGTTTTTTATTTTTTTTTAGATATAACTATAGATATCACGATCCATATTTTAATATATTGTTCTACCAATAACCTTAAATAAAATTTATACTTAGTTTAAGGCTGGATCACCTATCGTGTTTGGCGGGCTACCAGTTTTGGGCTTGTGTCTCCTACGCTGTTTTAAGCCTGTAATCTAGGCGGCTTAATTTCGAACCAGACAATCTTTTTCTAGTCTATTATTCTGGTGCTATTTTCACATTACTTGTAATTGATGAAAAAGATGAGTACCACGCGGATGTCAAAATAAGTACCACAAAGAGTGCTGTCGCACTTTTATCTTGCACGTTAGCAATTTATCTCGGCGGCTATCAGAGCCCTGAATGAGCCAATGGATGTGACAACAATAGGCCGCAACTGGAGCTTTCGTGTCAATCGCTCGAACTATAAGTGCTTCACAACAAACAACATAAAGTAACCCCTGAAACATTTTATTATCCTCCCTTTGAACACGCAAAATTAGGTAAAAACAAATTTCCGGTTGTACATAAGTTTTTAGAATGAATTAACAAATTTTGCTCCGCTCTTCAACTCTGCCCCGAAGCGTTTTTCCGACAACATTTGAGAGGCTAGTTAAATAGATTCAAAACGGTTTTCTTAAACCAGCTTCGTACATAACTTCGTTAAATAAAATTATTTATATGAAACTGACCCACTTTTTTTTAAGTAAAACCTGTAATGCGAATTGACTTTTGCAATAAACTGCCTGATAACTGCCAATACTTATGTATCCTGCTTTCATGTTTGAAGTGTCATTAGAATTATGTATCTATTCTGGGCAAGCTCGCTCCATCGTAGATCCCATCTATCATCTAGAGCAAGATTGGGGTCAAGAGTAAGCCTATCTCAAATAAAAAATAAAAAATCTATTTTGAAGATTCTAGTCTTGAAAGTTAATTAAAATGGCCCTGAATTGTACACATTAACCATTTTCTCGAACCCACTCTTCGATTCGATTTAAATTCACTGAAAGTGCAAAGGACACGGCTGGTATCGATCGCCTTTAAAGTGGTACTTGGATTGATCGATACGCTAGATCAGCTTGGTAAGCTGTATCGGCTGTATACCTCAAACAATTACCGCCGGAATATGAAACATAGGTCGCTTAGCTAGCCTGCCGAGCACTGTGGCACGAGCACTCTCCAGTGCCTCGCATGCTTTTCGCACTCAACGGTCTTCTTGTAACTGATGCATAGGCTGGAAGTGGACGAGACCTATAAAATTATGACTACGGTATTGTAGGAGAGCCGTTTGGATAGTTAATTTGTTGTATTTAAACATATTTTATTATTAAAATGAAAAAAAAAACTATACAAAAATAAAAAGATAAATGGGTAAACATGCACAGTAGGCAATTGAGGCAAAACCTATTTACAAAAAGGTCGCGTGCAGTTTTAATCGTGTTTCAATAAATTTAGGCATACCACGACGAAAAATATTTTTTTCACTATCATTTTGACAATTCTTATTGCGGAAATAATAATGTCAAGATTAAACATTTATGTATGTAACTATTGCGATGGAATAATTGTCTTTAAATCGGTTTAATAATATAAGGTAGTAATAAATTAAAACTACATAGACGATCTATAGTAAGATGTGCCTTTGTTTATTCAAAGACTACTGGTAAATTGATGAAACGCACAGACCCGTATTATTCTAAGCACTTTCAAGTGAATTCACTTGTAAATACAAGATCGCGAAACAAAAACAGGACACAACAGGAGCTTTGCTTAATGTGGATCATATTTCATTTCGTTGGGAGGGATTTCCGAGCACGCTGCGAGGACATTACGTTTTCAGGAGGTCTACGGTGCATTAAAACGAGTGATGTTAATGAAACCACCCAGGCCACCCTAAACAAAACCTTGTGTTATGGGACTCCATGTATCTGTGAATACAATTTTCTGTGCAAGTAATTACGTTTATTAGTAGAATGGGTTCATCGTTGAAAGAAAGAAATAAAAAAATCTAATTTAGTACCTTTAAAATACAATTCACAAATAATAATACATTCAAACAATGTGTCGTGTGGTGCCGGCACGATAAAAGAATAGCACCAACCCTTCTCTTCCTATGGGTGTCGTAAGAGGCGAGTACAGGAGAACCGCTACAAGAAGACGGGCAGCAGCGTCTCCTCTCCACAATTGGCCAAACTGCGATCGCCAACCCCTGCCAAGCGTGGCGATTATGGCAAAATCCTCCTATTGGAGAGGCCTGTATCCAGCAGTGGACTGATATAGGCTCGTGATGATGAATGCATTCAAACGTACGAATATATATTAAAATAATTATAAAGTTTAAAAACTATAACCCGACTACGAATGGACCGCGCGAACTGTGCTACCGTATTTTAAAGATATATTTTGACTTAAACAATATGATACATAAAGATATTTGTAATGTGCTCGCAAAGACCTTTCTTTTCATACCAAACATGTGTTGATTATCTAAGTTATATTTTTTTCGAGGGTAGAATCAGATTCTACCCTTTAGGTTTAAATTCCGTTTAGTTTAAATTAGGTAAAAAATTAAATTTTAAATATAATTTTTTTATAAAATTTCTATAGCCAATGTTACCCGGGCCATTATTAAGAATCTATTGACATCTCGTTCCTTAAAATCGGTTCAGTAGCTTAGCCGCTACGGTGGAACATACATACATACATAGACTGCCAAAATCATTATCCTTCCTTTTGGCTTCGCCGTAGTCGTGTAAAAAAACTGTGTTATTTACATGCTATAACTTTATGCTTCATGTGTCGTAACTCTGGTAGATACAAATCTAAAAGTATGAGGCCAATCCATTGGAATCCCAAAAGAAGGACACAAAATTCATATTGAATTTATTATTTTATATATATAAAAGCTAAAAGCCACCGAAAATGGACATAAATTAATGTGATGTGTCTGCGAATAATACAAATAGCGCTTTAAAAAATCGTTTCTTGTTTTAAAAACGCGTACCCATCAAGAGAATCATCTCATATCTCTTACAAATGGCTGTGCTTGTACAAGTTTAAATTAAAGCAATTTTTGCAATTGAAACCATTTGTAAAAGTAAGCGAAAGTGAGGCCAGCTGCATAATAGGCTCTTGGTAAAGGAAGTAATGCGAATAAGTTTATAGCACCTGCTCACTCTTGACGTCACTCCCAGTATTCCGTTTCGAGAAAGGAAAACGGAACACTTGTCATATTATCTTTTACTTAATGCCTGTGGACCCAAGTGGCTGTTGTGCCGCATTTCATGGCTAGGATAAGAATTTGCTGCCGGGAAATTTATTTTTTCTGCCTCTAATTTATTACATCTTTTCATGATTTTTACGTAAATCACACTTATAATCCACATTATGTGTTTTTATAAGTTCAAAACTACCATAACGGAACAGCGAGATTAATATTACGTTTAATAAAATCAGATTCAGTAAATTTTTCACGATCGTCTACGAAGTTCAGGAAAATCTAACCAAAATTATGTAATATCCACTTTCGCAGAATGATAAATTCTGAATTGTGGTACGCTAACTTTGTGACCTGGAGATTCATGGATAGGTTGGTACTATCGTTCATCACAATTATCTTTTCTGCTAACTCCAACAAAAGTCCTCAGCAAAAAGTTCCAGTTTCAGTCTAGCTTCGGCCAGATATAATGGCATAGTTTATTCCAATTTCACCCAACGCAAGCATCCCGAGACGATGGAGTTGCTCTGAGGCGGTTTGCTTTTAAAATAAAAAGAATGTTTATACTTAGTCCATTTCTTTGGTGACTATTAAATTAGGGTCTAAAAATATTCTTGAAAAGCTGTGCCCGCGGGTGATATTGGTAGTCAACACATCATATTATTGTTTTCACATTAAATTTTTTTTGTTCAATTGATCAGCAAAGTTATAATTGAGTAGCGTCAAATATTTCTCGCATTAGTAGCACCCTTGAGGAAACCTCCGACCTTTTGACGACCTCCGTAGCCGAGAGGCCATCTCTGAGGTTCCGGGTTCGATCCCCGGTCGGGTCAATGTAGAAAACGAACTTTTCTATATTGGCTCGGGTCTGGGTGTTGTGGTACCGTCGTTGTTTCTGATTTCTATAACACAAGTCCTTAGCTACCTACCTTAGGATCAGAGCAATGTATATGATGTTGTCCAATATTTATTTATTTATTATTTAATATGCATTTTTGAGGATTCCTTAGTCAGCACGAAACCGATAGTTTCGCAATGTCCGTCCGCCTGTTAGTCATCCTCATCATGAGTTCATTCATCATCAATTACCCCAGCAAAGTGGTATAATACAATCTTGAAAAATATGCTTTTATGATTTTAGGACACGTAAAGTGGGGATGTTTTCTTTCGTATATCCCATGGTGTGGGGTGTCGTTGGATAAGTCGTTTAAAATATGGAAAGTGTGAAAACACTGTTTTTTGATTCAAGGATCCAAAGAGACCCAGAAAACCTTATGAAAGCTATAATATTTTCCAAATTATATTTTAAACTTTATGGTGTATATATTTTCAAAATTCAATTTTGAATTTTACGACAAAATATACAAGAGAAAAGTTTTATTTATTATTGGCTATGCCAAAACGAACTACCTGTTATATTAGTAAATTCTCAAGTAAAGGAAATACGTTAACAATATGAAAAGAAACTTGACGAACTATTTTCCGATAAATCAATTATGTCCTTTGTTGAATGTTCCCGTATTCATACGCTTAAGCTTGAATTTTCCTTGTTCTTTGTTATTCTTATTCTTTATCATTCTTAGAGCCCAGTGTAGTATATAAATGGTTCGTTATTGCGAAACTTCAAATCCTTAATACAAAGGCACCAGTCAATGCCACTACAAATCGCTTTCGGCAGACGTAAAGTCGTTTTGCGTGTGACGTTAATGGGATGGGACCTGTTTCTCACAAACTTCACATCTCCACTATATTGGGTCTTAAATCAAGTAAAGTTGGTGATGAGATTGACAGAGTTTGTGGCGATGCATCGCCCACTTGACGTACAACTAGGTACATAAGTAAAATATGTATTTGAAAATTAATCGTATAAGATGTAAAAATAATTGTTTTCAAAAAAAACTTGTTATATGTAGTTTGATTGTTATAAAAGTAGCTTAATTGTAAATCTGATACTGCATTTTTTAGAACATTAGTACTAGGTAAAAACTGTTTTATTTAAAGTAATGAATTATTTATTTTTGGCGGCAAATCATTTAAAAAGTCATTACTGACGCCCAAAAGTGTTTTTGTTACAGTTGGGTTTATTACAAAACATTTTAAGCAAATTCTAACATAACTCTTAGTAACTATACATGTTTGCTTTATTTCAGCTCTAGCATTTATGAATTATTCACTAACGAGGGCGATTTGATAAGTCCGTGACTTTGAAAATAAGAAACTTTATTCTTACAAATATTATAATTTATTTTTCTACATAATTAATCTCCTGTTAACTTTATACACTTTGTCCAGCGGTTCCAACCCCTTCAACCCATCAAAAAAAATATTTTTCGTTAAACCCTGAAAAATATGCCTCGGTTTCAGCGACCACCTCTTCATTAGATGATAATCTTTGCCCACCAAGCCATTTTTTCATGTTTGGAAAGAGAAATAAGTCACAGGGGGCTAAATCTGGTAAATATGGAGGGTACGGCAATAATTCGTATCCTAATTCGACAAGTTTTGAAGTCGCGATTGCAGACGAATGGGCTGGAGCATTATCTTGATGAAACAGAAGTTTTTTCTTCACAAGATGCGGTCGTTATTTTTAAACTCTTCATTAAAATTTTCCAATAATACAGCATAGTAAGCTCCGGTTATTGTCTTGCCTTTCTCTAAATTATCTATGAAAATAGCCCCTTGGCTGTCCCAAAAGACTGTAGTCATCACTTTACCAGCCGAACAAACAGTTTTTGTCCTCTTTAGTGCACGTTCGCCGCTAGAAGTCCACTGTTTTGACTGCTGTTGGTAGTCTCTGGCGTGTAATGGTGGACCCACGTTTCATCAACAGTTACGTACCGACGCAAAAATTCACTAGGATTGCGATTATACATAGCCAGACATGCCTCAGAAGTAGTCAAATGTTTTCGCTTTTGGTCGACTGTCAGTAAGCGCGGTAAGATGGGTATCTTGCAGAAAGCTTTTTCATACCCAAAATATCGTTCAAAATATGAAAAACACGTTCAGTTGAGATGTGCACAGCATCAGCTAATTAGCTTATCTTCACTAGACGTTTATCCAAAACAATATCGTGGATTTTGTTAACAATTTTCTCAGTAGTGACCTCAATCGGCCTTCCTGGGCGCTCGGCATCAATGGTTGTAGTGTGTCCACAACGAAAATCAGTGAACCACTTATGTACCATTCCATGAGATGGCACTGAATCCCCATATTTTTTTTTCAATGTGTCCTCGGTCTGCTTGATGGTTTTACCGCGTAAAAAATAGTGCCTAATCAATACTTGAAACTCGGATTTCTCTATTATTGATAAAACATCTTCGCAGCTTTTTTTGTTTTTAAATACTATTCGCGCTAAATTTGAAAAAAGAATAGTTCTAGCTTCGTAAGAAGTACCTTTTTAAGAATAAATAAATTATGAAAAAACGTTTCTAATCGCTCTAGTATTAACACTTACTTCGCCAGCAAATTTTAAAACGCTAACGATTTACGTCTGGAATATCTGCCTGGCTTATGAACCCGCGCCGATACTTCGCAACAATTTTCATTCTGTCTGTTCAACGAAGTTGTGGGTAACAAAAAACCATCCTGCCTCTAGCCGAGAGAACTCCAACATTAACTCTTAGTTAGAATGTTGCAAAACTAAAAAACGCAGCACTATTTGTCACGGTGACTTTACGTCACAGACTATAACTTCACGTTGAGAAATCCCGCACCACCTCTTTGTCACATTTTACAAAGAAAAAGTATTTCTCCTTTATTTCATTTTGTCGTTTGCTCTTTGCGAAGATTGCAAAAGAAACAAAATATCAAAATGCCTCTCTCTTACCCTCTCTTCTCTTACCTTATGCAAATAAATTAAGTTTTAGTGTAGCGATATTGGTTTAAATTGAATTAAATAGAATAAGTAACATCGGAAAGACTGTGATAATATTTTTAGAAAACAGATTTGCACCACAAGACAAACAACTTGTCATTGCCTCAAACTATGAATATATACTTGAATGCTCTAAGGATATATATTACATTCTTATATTAAATAATAAATAAATAAATAAACCAATTTAGACAAGTTCGTTTTCTTAATTGAACCGAACCAGGAATCGATCCCAGACATTTTTATGATCAAGGCAATTACAGTGCCTCATGCAAATCAATGTTAAATATGATTCCTGGTAGCCAGTTTATAAATTCAGTAAATTTTTCTTGTTCGTTAACATTTAAAAAACGAAAACGAATCCTGTCGCACATGAAGCACATGTATTTAAGAATTAATGCTTGATAGATAGATAGATAGATACAAAAAGAAAGTAGTCAGACAAAGAAAACCGCTAAACAGTGTAAGTAAATAAAGACCGATAATGTAATAAGCAATACAAAACCGAAAACGATCATTCGGCTGATTGTAATTTCTCACATTCCATTTGATCCAAATTGGAAGATTTACGATTCAGTTGTCGAATTGAATACACGTGCTGACAGCCAAATGTCAATTTTTATTAAGGAAATTTACGACATACGAATAAGGAAACTTGATTCTAAAAGCCCTAAAATCTTTTATTTATTTCCGTCAATCAATAAATTCACTTTCGTTTTTCATTCAATACATTCTGAGGGGCGAAAAGAGAAAAGTAATCTTACGGATTGGGCTCGAACACGCGAAAAAGATATTGGAAGCCATCCGCGAAATAGGAACGTTTTTATTCTGTCAGAGATTATCCCTCATATATTAAGAAACAAACTTTAGCGACCAACCAAGTGTCTGTGGGGATCAACGTATTGGTACAATACTTTTTCTTCTTGAGGTGCAAGTACAAGTAATGAGATAAAATACTTCAACAGGGAAACAGATTAGGTTTACATTTATTTACTTTAAAAACGCAGAGTTTACATAATCAACTGTCTCTGGTAAAATGGGTTAGAGATAAGAAAATGGCAAAACTCACTTTCGTATTCAGGATACTAGCTTATAAAAACTAGCTTATAAAAACAAACAACCGCCTACAATAAGGAATAATCGAATAAGACCTATCAAGTTCGCGGAGTATAAAATCATTCATAGTCAATTTCAGTTCAATATTTTTATTCACATCACCTATTTGTATTCATAGGGAATTTTTTCTGAATAGATAAACGGATAAAAAGGGTTTTCCGCATTACATTGGGGTCTGACGAATGGAAGAAGAAGACAAAGCAACCGTGCCTTTCCTACCTATGCGTAGTGTATATGTACTTAACTAGAGTATACTTATCGACATACACACATATATTTACCGATATGTAGGGAATATCTTGTTTTACGTTGGACACAGTCACCAGGTTAAGTCGCTTTGCATTGAAACAGAAGCGGTGCGCGTTTGTTTATTTAGTAATATATTTCAATCTGTGCAATAAGTTTAATAGTGTTGCAAAATTGTGGTTACGTAGGGTAAGAGAGTATCTTGCCGGTACCACAGTCAGCGATAGCAATGCGACTGAATCGTGGGGCCGGTTTTTTAATGGGTCGGTCCTGTCGATGCCTAAGTTTCTAATCTCCCAGTCTTGTCATTTAGATCAATAAACATTCAAACAAGTACCATATTTATTTGAACTTATTGCGCAGATTAAAATCGCTCAAAAGGTGGACTTAATGCCATGTTGCATTCTCTACCAGTCGACTGTTAGGCAAAATAAATGGTTTAGTAGGCGATGCGACATAACTTTTTAAAATGAACATATTTAATCATAGCATAAACTACTCACAGTGTCTAATGACATTACAAAAATAGTAAATAATAAGTCCTCATAGACTGCATAGGCAAGCATACATAACAAACCTATAGTATTTAATTAAATTACGTACGGTATACGGTAAGTAATTAACAGTGCTTGCACTTAATAAATCAGGTCAATTGAAAGAACTAATTATGGTTGTATTATCGCCATCTTTATTTAATTTGATTGATTGATTCATTGAGTGTATAAACATGTTGCAAAAAAAAGCAAATACAGTTAATTTCTTTAATGCCATACTACTGGCTCCAGTGCACCGACCGAAAATGCGTCTTACACCTCTTTAACTTTATAGTTTGTGAGTTTAATAATAATAATAATAACCGCCGGTAGCTTTGAGCATTGTTCCGGCTGCTGGCGCCAAACTAAATTTAGATTTTTTACAATGTTTTTTTTTTCCTTTATAAAATATTGTAAAAAATTAAATTTAAGAGTTAAAATAAATATTGAGAATAATAATAATAAAATATATTTATTTCTCACCACAAACAAAAAAAAATATACTTGTGTTACAGACCACCAGCCCCCTAACCATGAACTCTTAAAACAATCTCAAAGTTGTCAAATCTGTCAATTTTGGTACGTCATTTCATACAAAATTTGACAGAAATGATAATGTTTGACAGATTTGTGATTGTTTTAACAGTTCATGGTTAGGGCCCTGGTCTCCACCCTCAGGCTTTATACAATTTTAGAGTAACTTAGCGCATTCACTCAGTCGGTGTCTTTTTAAATAGCTACACTACATAGTATGATATAAAAAGCAAAACTCAACACTATTCAGAAATTCATTTTAAAGTTTTCGTTACAAAGTTTTCTGTCTCTTGGTATGACATTGAATACAACCACTTAGTTAGCATATTTTTACATTCATATTTGTTTTTAGGGTATATGTTTAACCAAGCATTACATTTGTTGTATAATTTTGGTCCTTGTGCACAAAAAAACCTACGAGCAAACGATGTGTTAAACGTATCAGATGGGCATACATTTCTGTTTCTACGTCTATTTTTCGTTGTATCATCAGGTTTGTATGACTGCATTTTATGTTGTTTAAGGATCGTGCAAAGAACATACAATTGGCGTACTGTCAGCACTTCACTATCCGAGTACCTTACCGAGTCACAATAAATTGATTTGATTTGATTTGAGTACAACAATGTAGTAGAGTACAAAATTGGCTTAAATAGGCAAATCTTTAATATTAGTCTTTGCGCTCTTTCCAATTTTATAAGGTGACTTTGTGCTGCTCCTCCCCAAACTGTAACACAGTAAGACATAATTGATTGACACAAAGACGTGTAAATATATTTTAGGGTTTTACGATCTGTAATATGTCTGAGTTGCTTAAATATGTATATTAGTTTTCTCACTTTCTGAGTCAGCCCTAATATGTGTTTCTGAAAGGACAAAGTGCCATCCAAAACCACACCTAATTACGTGATGCTTTGAGCCCGCTCCAGGAATCCACACGAACATCCGTTCAGCGGAGGATAAGAGCAGGTATGTACAGCTATTTTCAATGAAGAAGGAATTTTAAAAATTTGATTATCTCGCATTGCGAAAGGTATATACTTGGTTTTATCAGTATTTAAAGTCAAAGAATTGGAAGCCAGCCAATGACAGACCGTATTAAACCCAGTTTGTGCTTTATGAAATACCTCTTCCCAAGTATCCCCGTAACACGTAAGAGAAGTGTCATCGGCATAAGCAACAATCTTACAGTTTTCCAACTCAAGTTCACATAGATCATTTACATAACAGAGAAATAAGCTAGGCCCCAGAACACTTCCTTGGGGCACACCATATGTGACCAGAGTTTCCTCACTCAAATGTTCCCCGATTTTGACTCTCTGAGTTCTGTTTTTAAGATAGTCAGACAATAAAAGAAGTGGTGTACCCCGGATTCCTAGAGTTTCAAGTTTTTTAATAAGAAAAGGCACTGATACAGTATCGAAGGCTTTACGTAGGTCTAAGAAAACTGACAAGCATCGCTTTCTTTCATTTAACTTTTGCACATCAAAATCAGTTAAGTTATGCACCGCATCACTGGTTGATTTGCCCCTTCTGAAACCGTACTGTGACTCTGCCAATAACTTATTATTTTCGAGATATGAGCACAGTCTAGTATTAAAATTTTTTTCAAATATTTTGGCAATCGTGGTCAGGATAGCTATTGGGCGGTAATTATCTATGCAGTTTTTGTTACCTGATCTATAGATAGGAACCACCACTGATTTCTTCAGGGCGTCAGGAAAAATTCCTTGCTCAATACTTACATTAATAATATAAGTGAAGTGAGGAACGATCTCAGGCAGAGCGCATTTAAGTATTTTAGGTGTTATTCCATTATAACCCGCTGAGCAAGAACTCTTCAGATTGCTGATAACGTCGATTACCTCCTGACTATCAGTCATACGAATGACAAAAGAATTACAACGTGACTTAGAAGTCACAGCATTAGAGGACGGTAGTGATGCTGAAGAGATAATTTTGGCAACTGGCTTCCTCTGCCGAACTAGCTGAATCCCTTCTCAGGGCGGGTGTTGATGAGTGTACTACTCCATTTCATTTTAGATATATGTATAACCCCGATGTAGTAAAAAAAACTTTTAGGGAATTAAACATAAAAAAAAACTCAGGACTTATGGGGAATCTCAGTCAATATTATCAATACAATTCTATACACAATAGCTCCTTATCTTGCAATAATTTTTAACAAATGTATTGATGACAAACAGTTTCCTACATTGATGAAATTTAGTAAAATTATTCCTTTATTTAAGTCTGGCGAGAAAAATAACCCCTCCAATTTTCGACCGATTTCAATCTTACCAGTACTCAGTAAAGTATTTGAAAAAGTAATTTTTTATCAACTTTTATCTCACTTTGTCCTGAATAAACTTTTACATAACAAACAATATGGCTTTACAAAGGGTAGAAGCACTACTGATGCTGGAGTTGCACTTTTAAAACACGTGTTTGATGCGTGGGAGAGTAGGCGGGATGCTTTGGGAGTTTTTTGTGATCTTTCAAAGGCGTTTGACTGTGTGGACCATCAAAAATTTGCTTAAAAAACTTAGACATTATGGTGTTTCAAATGATGCCCTAGATTTGGTAAACTCTTATCTCACAGGCAGAACACAAAAAGTTTGTATTAATGGTACTGAGTCTTCTAGCTCCCCTTTAACTATGGGCGTGCCGCAGGGATCGATATTAGGACCCCTGCTTTTTTAAATTTATATAAATGACCTTCCATATTTTACGAAAGACCTCTGTGAGACAGTGTTGTTTGCAGATGATACTTTATTGATTTTTAAAATCAAAAGAGGTAAAGATTCGTTTGATGATGTAAATAATGCTCTCTCTCAAGTATTGCATTGGTTCACTACTAATAATCTTTTGCTCAATGCAAATAAAACAAAGTGTATTAAATTCACAATGCCAAACGTAAAACTGGTCCCAACACATTTAATTATAAAAGGTGAACGACTTGATACGTCTAGTTCCACTACCTTTTTGGGAATAACTTTGGATTTCCGTTTGCAATGGGGTGCTCATATTGAGACTCTATCAGGAAGACTTAGCTCTGCTGCTTACGCCGTGAGGAAAATAAGACAATTGACTGATGTTGGAACGGCAAGATTGGTATATTTTAGCTATTTTCACAGCATTATGTCATATGGAATTCTATTATGGGGCTCAGCAGTAGATATCGAATCTATATTTATATTACAAAAGAGAGCTATACGAGCAATTTATAACCTTGGACCTCGTGACTCGTTAAAACAACTGTTTAAAGAAATTAATATACTGACAGTAGCTTCGCAATTTATTTACGAAAATATCATTTACGTTCGCAAACATATGGATCAGTTCCCTAAGAAAAGTGACATTCATAATTTTAACACCCGGAATAAGGATAAGCTTGCCGTTCCAGATTTCAGACTGCATAAAGTGGGTAATTCGTTCATGGGGAAATGTATCCGCTTTTTTAATAAATTACCAGCATCTATTGCTGAACTGCCCATGTTTAAATTTAAAGCTCATGTAAAAAAGATTCTCATGAAAAAAGGGTATTATACTGTTATAGATTATTTAAATGATAAAAATGTTTGGATATAAATACTGCCTTGCTCGCACAGGTGCATTTATCTTGTAATTTAATATTTTGTTATGTATATTTAAAACTTTTTAAAAGAGGCTGACAATAGTGACCGAGTTTCTTGCGCTGCTTCTTCTCGGCGCTAGCCCAAACTTGTCCCGAAGCAGTGGTAGGGAAAAAAATAACAATGGGACGTGTAAAAGTGCTTAGTTTAAGCCTATTTACAAAAATAAATTGGTTTTATTGGTTTTAGCCAGCTTAGTACCAACATTTGCCAAGTAGGAATTCACAGAGTTTAAAAAGTAAATTTTTTTAGTGCATAAATTAAGAAGAGTATGAGGGATTGTGTGATTTGTTTTGCGATTTGTAATTTCATTAATGGATTTCCACAACCGTTTACAATTGTTACCCGCAGAGTTTAGCAATTCGACTTCAAATTGCCGTTTAACTTTTTTAATTTGATTAGTACAATAGTTTCTGTAACGAATGTAAGTGTTTCGGAGGATAAGATCTTTTGGAATTTTTTCAGTTTTTTATACATTTGATCTCTATTGCGAATGCAGCGTAACAAACCAGTAGTCATCCAAGATTTTAAAGTTGTTTTTCTGCAGGGAGATTTAAATGTAGTTGTATTTTTTTAAATTATGTTTGATAGATTTTGTATAAATAAACTGGAAATTACATTAATATTTTTATTTTTGTATATAAATTGAAAGTTCTATGCGTTAACTTTATTATTTGTAACAGTATTAGTTATAGAATAGAATAGAATAGAATAAATTTATTTTCGGAAAGTTACTACATAATTTTGGTTAATAATGTCTTAAAGCCTATGTTAGGTTTGTCTAGACACTATTATTATGTTCTCTAAGCAAAGTGAATACAAGCATCCAATTTTATGCAAACATGTTCTATTGTTATTGAGCGCGCGCGCATAGCGATAACGCCACTCTGCGTTAATACGTATACCTACCTAGCACCTCACACAGCCCGGCCGGGTGGCCGGTTGCATTTGGCATTGGTGTGCGTGCATGCACTTATTATAACAAGCTACCCGTTTAGCAGCCGTCCACCGCATGTGCGCGCGCGCACCTAGAAAACCTATAGAGGATGCTCCAATTTAGTACACGCTGGTATAATAAAGGTTTCATATTATGCTCATTGGAAATATGTTTTTAGGATTCGTTTATATTTTTTTTATTAATTCTGTTTTTAATTTCTTTTGGTAATTTATTAATAAGGTGGGGTATAAGGTAATGGCTCGTTCTTTTCCCATATGCATTTGTAAATTTTGGAGTAACAAGTTTTTTATTAGAGATACTTCGGGTGCCTATTTTGTGATTTACCGGAATTTGTTTATCTTTTTCGAAGTATTGTTCCAGCAGCAAGTTGTATTCGACTTTTTTGTGAATAGGTAACACGCCACAATACTTAAACAGTCCATCCGGATTATCTGAAAAAGTATTTCTATTTTTTTTTTAAACTACTATTTTAAGTAACCTACGTTGAATATTAAGAATCTGATCTAAGTACGTTTTATAAGTACGTCCGTAGCTACTTAGGCCGTAGGATAAAATGCTGTCTACTAGTGTCTTATACATTGTCAGAAGGATGTCGTAAGGTACCTTACTTTTAATTAAATAAAATTTTGCCATAATCGCTCTAAGTTTGTTACATACCCTATTATATGTTTTGCCTATTTAAATTTATCATCAATCACCAGTCCGAGGTACGTATGTTCAGTCACATGCTCAAGCTCCGGACAGCTGCAGGTACAATGAGTATACGCGTGAAGACAGTCATGACTATGAGCTACAACTTTTACGCTTACATTACGACTTAGATAATGATTGCGCCCAGAGCGGACGTGAATAAGTTTCGTTTTATCTGCGTTGAGAACAAGTCCCGAGTCATGCGACCACCTGCATATTGCAGTGAAATCTGCTTGTATACCCTTTTGCGCAACTAGAGGATCCTTGTCAGCTGCTAATAGGCACGTGTCGTCCGCGAACTGGTATACCGTACAGAACTTTATTACATTAATGAGATCATTGACGTATGTTAGGTAGTGCAAAGGGCCAAGCACAGACCCCTGGGCAGTGCCTTCAGTAACATTGACTCCTTCACTAAGCATATCACCTACTTTGACCTGGTAGCTGCGATGGATGAGGTAGTTTTTGCACCAGTCCAATAATTTGCCCCTTACTCCACTATTGTCTAGCCTTTCTATTATGACCTGCTAATAAGCAGGTCATGACGCAACGTATCGAATGCCTTTCCATAGTCTATAAAAACCAGTATCACGTGTTTTTTGTCATTGAGGGAATTATTTACATCATCAGTAAAGTTATGGTCTTTAGACAAAAGAAAGTAGATTCATGATCAGTAATAGCCGTTTCCAGTATCAAAGTATAGGAGGGTAAGGATGTTTTAATTATTACATGATCTAAGCAACTATCCTTCCGGGTTGGCAGGGTGTGCGCGGGAAACAGACCGTTAAAAGATATAATATCAAGATATTCTAGTGTATTCTCCTCATGTTTAAGTAAATTAATGTTAATATCTCCTAACAAAATAATGTTTTTATAAGTTTTTAACGTGTCCAACAATTTCCTTAAGGAGTTTAAGAAAGGACCAACATTTCTAAATTCACTAGGTCTGTATATAGCCAATATTACAGTTTTCGAATCAAGTATGTGGTAAGTTATGTGGTCTGTAAAGTTTAGTTCTAAATTAAATACGACATTAATATATTTTGATAAAGTTTGTTTCAATATTACTATAGTACAACATTCATTAACATTACTAGTTTATTTAAATTTCAAAAACGACAAATAACTTTCCTACAAAATCAATAACATTTCAAAAAACAAATTATTAACGGCGGTTTGCCCCATTTAGAGACAAAGTTAAAGTCACCAAAGTTAAATCTCAAGTATCAAGATTGTTTTTGTAAACTTAATTTTCCGCTTTCCCATAGGTACAGACAGATTACGGTCGAAGTTTTAACTTTTCTTGAATTTATTTAGACGCGAGCAGAACTTTTGGCTTGAGTTCGTGGTCGAACGAACGACTCGGCGCAGGGGTGCGCTTCATTAATAATAGAATACAACTAAATAAACTAAGTAATTTGAAACTATATACAGGCTGGCCAGAGAAGTGACGTCCAAAAATTTTTTTTAGGTGCCTTGTGTTGAGACTTATCTGAATCACCCCTATGTATGTTCTACGATTTTTCGTAGTTATTTTTTGAGTTACGATTTCTTTATGAATGTTTGCAAAATTGCGACCGGATCAGTTTGAAAAATTTCTAAAAAGTAGGTTTTTTCGTTTTGTTTTTGCAGCTAATTCTCTATTAACTGTGCATTTATGCATAAAATAAACAGCCTCATAACTAATGAAAGTTACTACAAAATTGACCTAAAGTTGAGAATGTATGTTAAGTGAGTAATCATTTTAAGTTTCAAATTAAAATTAAAAATCTAAACTAATAATTTCTTTGTTTCTAAGTAGCTTCAAATAATGCGCTAGACTCTAAGCTTTCATAATAATAATAAAAAAGTAGTTCTTCATAGGCTATTTTTCGCTGAAATCAGCCATCAAATACAAATCAAGGTGGAAAATTTTTGAATTTTATTATTATAAAAGTCAAAAATTAATGATTGAAAATACTTTTCATTTTTTGGTTTCGTTTTTTTTTAATCGAGAATCGAGTGCAAAAAATAACCATTATTTAGAAAATTATGAAAAAAAAATACAAATAACTGTTGTGATAGTCTATTTACGTTATCTCGATTTGATTTTGTATTTGCAGCAACCTTCAAAACTGGACCTGGGTGTGGTAGGAGACACCCCTGGCAAATTTATCGTCTGGTACCTCGTTACGCTCGTTGTCTAGTGAACATTTATTTCTACGTTTAAATACTTATTCCAAACTTAAAATAGATCTTCTTGGAATTTTCGCGCACAGTCTAATTCTCAAAATATATTTTACATGTTGATAATCATGTTCGTAACACACCCGATATAAGTAGGTTTATGTGTTTTTTTTTTCTTTTATTAGACACAGAAGTTAGTTGTACCTTAAATCGCTCTGAATACCAAAAGCCATGCTATTTATTTATATATACTTTGTTAATAAATTAACTAGATCAGCGATACTCAAAGTGCGCTCCATCGAGCCCTGTGGTTCCCACAGTAGTAGACCTATAAGAGGGCTCAGATGCTAAAAAAGTAAAAAGAGACTGAACCTGACATATTCAATCTTCAATTAAACCTTGCATGGAATTGCTAAAAACAAAAAAACAATTAAATAAACTAATCTGGGTGTATCGATGATTCAACTCAGAAAACTTCTTTTTGTATAAAATTATTTAAATATTAAACATAGGATCACAATTTATTGCTTATTTTGGGAATTAAGGATCTCTCAAATATTTTCTGGGTTAGGTTCTATCATTAACCAGTTTGAGAACCGCTAGACTAGATGATCTATGATACCAATTTGTGCGTGAAATCAATTATCTTACCAATTTATATAAGGGTGGCAATTTGTATTTCAAATTTATTTATTGTGCATTCCCGTTACTGGTTGTTTTATGTAAATACTTGTATAATCCTGATTATCAAGATTTATTTCGAAACATGAGGAATAATAATTATTCGGTGTAGTTTGCTGATGTTTTATTATAATGAGACGTTCTTACGTCGTACAATCGTAACAGTAGGATTATTTATATTATTTATTATTTATCTTGTGACTAAATACCGTCAGATTAGATTTTTAATAGCTCGTAAGGCTAATAATGCGTAAACTGTGCTTCAGCTAATAAACGATAAATTATGTATTCGTATGTCACACACTATTTATTTATCAGTATTAGCTCTACGTTTGTTTTATTTTAGGTTACAGCAACGAAGAATCGCGTTCAGCTGATCGTACATTTCTCAAGAACTTGCAGAAGGTACAAGAACCTGAATCTTCTTAAAATGTGGTCTTATATCACTTCAATTTGCTCGGAATCATAGAAAACGCAATTCAGAGCAAAAACTTGTGTTGTGTGTGTAACTTTAAGGAGAAAATTTAGAAATATAATTTTAAAACAATATTAAAACAGGCTTTATTGAAATATGGTAGATGCAAGGGGGTTACCATGAGCTAACTATCCAATTAAATTACAGGCAGTTCAGTGTCTCAATCGTTCAAATTCGTGCTATCAGAGCGATTCAGTTAGCTGCACAGACACTGAACTGCCTGGAATTTGAGTGGATAGTTAGTCATATTACAAGAATATTTAAACGTTTCAAGTTCTTAGAGCGATTCGCAAATTGGGATCATTTAGGTAGTAGATATAAAAAAAAATTAAGTTAGAGATTAACCCACTTTTGACAAATTCAACAGAACATCAGGACTTCTGACGTCACCGATCACGATAAGGTGCCAAGTGAAGAGCCGCGAAGGGACCTTGACTTAGCGTCGGTACCATCATCGTGATTGCACATGAGAGTCCCTGCTACATCGCACGTAGCCACAATGAACGAGATGATGTCACAAGGCACCACCGAGAGGAGTCGGTGGATTATAAAACGTGCTTTATTTGATTCAATGGCTCAGCAGAAGGCCTTAAATATTGCCTATTGCTTCATACAAATATTAATAGATATCAAATTTTAATAGATAAAAAGTCTAAGTAAGCTATTTGAAGTTTAGGTGAGGAGACAAGCCCAGAAGGGGTAGCCGTAGCACGTTGAAGAAACACACATTGAAACTAATGCAAAACACAAGATATTGAAAACGTTTACCCGTTTTGGGCGTGTCTCCTCTATATTATTCAGTACCATAAACTACTTTACTGTGAATATGCACGGTGACGTAATTCGACCTATTCCTTGAAAGAGAATATTTGAGATCATTCGCAACAAATTAACCCCTAACCCCCTAACCCCAACAAATTTGTATTGTAACTGTTACTTACTTGTGGTAAACCATACTCTTTGTTAACTTTAATACCTATTTTTTATGATTTTACTTTTTGTCATTTTTCTTTTTTTTGCGCTTGTTTTTACTCTCGTTTCAAAACGAATACACAAAAACTTTATTATAACTTGCTCGCATTTCAATATATTTTTAATTCCATCCCTGATCCTCCTCCTTCCTCCTCACATCACGTACACCCCTTTTACTCCTATTCAAGGAATAGGTCGAATTACCAGTCACCCTGTATAGAAAAGAGAATAGACCAAAAATAACGCTCTTACTTTGTTTTCAGTTCTCTAGATTTATTATGAGTCATATATATTCGTAACTTTATTATGTTATACCTCGACGAGAGAGTGCTTATTAAATGTGATGTGACAGACCAACGCGAGACATACAAATGAAGGTCTGATAATGTGCCGTCGACTTCTTATGTTTTGATAATGTATTTCTACATACATATGCTTCACTATTATTAGGCGAAAGCTACGAAAACCTTTTTCTCACTTAGAATGTTTTTATAATGTTGATTTAGCTATCTAATAAAAAAAAGTAAAGAGAAAAAAAAGTATTTGTAAGTAAGTCAAAAGCAAGATTGATATCAATTTCAACCTCCACCGTCGGAATAAATGGCTAACTTTACAAAAGAAAGTGAATAAGAACGCATCATATAAAATTGTGTTACCATAACAATTGGACACTCACTGCAATAACACGTGCTCAGCCGTATTCAAATTGATTTTAACCATAAAAAGCAAACAAGACAAACGGACAAATAAAACCTTTCACCGCAGAGAATGCTCATTTAATAACAATTCGGTGGAACAACGCCATATTATTCTGAAAAATTACTCGGTATTCGACTCTTACAGACCAGGCGCACCTGCATTTATTTTAAAAGGCTTTAATTCTGTCGAACGTTTTACGCAATTATTGCATTGAAAAATGTAAATTAACTGTTTGCGATTGGGCGACAAATATTTGGTACAATCGCGTCCAATTTCCAGAATGGATATTTATGATACGGAACTCAATACGCGTCTGTCTAATTTAGCAAACTCATGGATGTTTTATCCACATTTGTAATTGACAATTGTGATGTAAATTGTAGCTCAGGAAAATTAAGAATTTGAAATTAAAAAAACCTTGCTGCTACACTTAAAAAACACAAGGCTTGGGAATTTTCTGGACCATTGTGTTCATATCAGAACAGATGTCAGGTGACCTCGCTCTAATATGCAGGTGTTGTGCCTATCACCCAGTCTTAGATTAACTTATTTTTTTTTAACTATCAATTAGCTGAACTTTCCCTCATGAATGAGCTTTCAGTGTCGTAACTGTCATAGGAGTCGAACGTATTCCAAAAAGTCATGATCACTTTCAGACTTGACTACTTAAATCCTATATAAGTAGCTACTTACGGTGCTCGCTCGACGGATCCTCTTTTAGCAATGCCTTAAATTGGTGCAGCGTGCATTGGAAGAAGCCTTACTATACGTCCAGCAGTGTATTGACGTGAGCTGATCATTATGAATGTCCAAAATTCGTTTCTCAAATGAGCTTTAGTTGCAGACAAACTTTTTGCTAAATCTTAATTTTTACAGTTACAAACATTTGTGACTTCGATCGAGTTGTGCGGTAGATTCTAAGATGATAATAAACTAATCGAGGAAGCTAAAGAATTCAATAAAACCGACGAAACGAGAACCTCCTCCGTTTTCTTCCTAAGCCGGTTTAAAACTTGCTACGAATTGGTCTGTTACGCGCATTATTATGACTCCGTATTATCGTCGTAGCGCGCGTAGCACATGCTACGGCGGTCATTATGCTACGGATGGTACGAACGCGTAGAATTCATGCTGGACGATTCATTTGTATTGTAACTGTTACTTACTTAAAATAATAAATAATTATGTTAACGCTATTTTCATAAGCACAATTATAGGGTGTGAAAATAAATATTTCAGTACATGCGCATATAGCGCACTCTACGGCCGACGCTATGCTAAGGATGTTACGAATGCGTAATCTAAGCTGAAAGACTTATTTGTTATTACTGTGCTGCTTTAAATAATTACACGCTACATAAATATAAGCAAAATTTTATTTTGTTAGACTAGGTGGATGTTTCCTGACTGTTTCTGGTTTTTCAGCATCACTATTTATAAGTAGGTTGTAGTAGCATTTGTGGTCTGATGTTCCACCAATGAACCAGGTTCTGTAGACGCCTTGCTGTACAACCTTATTTTTTGTGGTCCTTAATATTAGCATGGGAATAATTTAATGTGTAAACCATTAGGAGTTACACTGGCTAAAAGTATTATTAATGACAATTACTTACTCGAAGTATTGAGACAACTTAAATAATAAACCACGTTTTTGCTAACCCAGTTGGCCAACTGAGTCGTATCTTACTAACTGAACTGATTCGGTGCTAAGTCAACAGTTAAACATAGTTCATCGCCGTCGGTAAGTGAAGTTTAAATCTATCGATCGACAACTAGCTCAGCTAATTCCCAACCGCCATCGGTGCGCGAATACCTCTACAGTCGAATCTGATAATGTGTGTAAAATTAACTCTAGGAGACTCTTACCATGGATTCGCAAAATGCGTTTCGACTACGATACCCGCTTCCAACTGGCCAATATGGAATACACTGGTAGAGGCCTATGTTCAGCTGCTGTCCTGTGGCTGAAATGATGATGATGACGATGACCCACTGCTTAAAAGAAAGGGGTCAAAAGTAAGGCAACATTACAATAACTGATATGCTAATAGGACCAGTTATAATTTATTAATCAACTTACTTTTAAAGATCTAACATCGAAAACGCAAAAATAAAAATTACTTCTCCTCACTAAACCACCGACAAGCTGACATCTGTTTTTAAGGAAAAGTGTTTCTTTTTACGATTTCGATGTTGGTTTGATAGTAAAAGATGTTGTTTTTGTTTTAAAATGAATATATTTACGATGTTTTTACATAACTTTTTTTTAAATGGTGATGTTGCTTCGCTGCTCATTAGCAACAACTTCTACCAAGGGACTAACCATCGAAATCTTCCGTACCAAAATAAAGACAATATTTTATCATTAACAATAATGAAACATTAACTAATTTAATGATTTGAGTAATTTAACTGGAATCAAAAGACAGATATATCTAGCTAAAGATACATTATGATTACAGAAAGTTAAATAGCATTGCCAGAAATTCGTTGCAACAACAACATTACCGTCATAAACAAAGTCTTTATTGAATGTTAAATAGCTTTGTAACCTAGGTAATCTAAGTCCGCTGAGTGAACGGCCGGAGATTGAGCCTGCAGGATGGCTGCGAACGACCGGCGAACTTCGACAAAGAGTAATGATGCCGCGCCCTCGCACTGACACTCCGTTACCTCAGCCTTAGCACTTCTTGAAATATTACGTTCATTCAAACTGGTTGAGAAGATAACGACACTTGTTTGTAGCCACTACTGACCTGAATTCGGTATACTTTACATTCTTACTTGTTTTTTAGGGTATTTTTTTATATTTTTTATGAAATTATAAAGCAATTAAGAAAACTAATTTGAATAAAAAGAAAATTTATTAGTAGTTATTTTTTCTAATTATTTAAAATTTTGACTTGATGACGTACTTTGTAAACCACTACAGCGTATCTTCACTCACACATTCACATTTAACATTTGCTGTCGTTCAAATCTGTGTCATTTTTCATGCGGAATACGGGACAGACACATACAAACGCAAACTCTGTGACGTAAGATGTAAGCTTTTCCGTGATTAGAGGTACGTATGATTTTTTTTGTATTCTTGTAAAAATAAACGTCATCTTGTAAATAATAAAATGCTGTAAATATCGAAATACAGTTTATAGGCGTAAATCTCCAAAATTAAATGATTTTGGAATTAGCATAGTCGGAGCAAATTTATTACGCAAATTAATTAATTTTAAATTGAGTTGAATTGTTTTGTTTTATTTATTATTATTATTATTTAATTATTTTTAATTAAATCTCAATTTTACTAATATTAGACGTAAGACTATGTTACTAACACTATGGATCTAAAGTTATCTGAAAATAAATAAATTGAATTAATTAATAGGTTATATATTTTCTTTACGTACCGATTAATCATAGACTGGATGTCCCAAGGCCAAAACTATAACTAATTTGGTGTGCCTATATTTGAAGCGCCGAATGTGAGAGTAACAAGAACTAATTCTGACGTATACTGCATGGCTGCCTATCTTACGCCCATTACTAATTTAATTTCCTAGACCCCCGCATCTGACTACATATACAGTGACCTACAGACAGAGTCAAAATGGCGATAAAAAAATTGACATGAATTTAATTTGATAGCAGCTAGTTCATATTTACTTACTTATTTCAGGTCACATTATTTTTGCCTAGCTTTTACTTGTAGATGCCCTGCAGTGACTTTATGTGGAGAAATAAAGCAATGGTTAACGTAGTTTTTAAGTCATATAGTAAAGTATAGTAATCTAGTACTACTTGGAAACGTTAACAAAACTATTTTTAGCTCAGCTTCAACACTTCTTGGAATATTGCATTTTACGTAACTGGTCAGAAAACGAGGACTCGCTCGCATGTAAGTAATTGGCAAGAAAATCTGTTATTGTGTGCGAATTTTAACAGAAAAGAAGATCATGTAACCTTTTTCTAAGTTCTCTCGCACATCCTTCACCAAGATTTAGCCCAAACCTGGTTCTAAGTCAATTTATTTCAAATTGATGGAACATTTTTAAATAACAATCTTTAAATAAAGTTCTTATTTGCATCCAATTGACTGTTTGAGAAATAAGTATCACCAGTCAAAACTTAATATCCATACTTAAAATACATTAGTTTACTTAAAAGATATTTATTATATATGTAGTTTATATTACAGGTTTTCCGGCGATAGTAGCCGCTCAATTTACATTAGAACTATTATGCATAATCCCGAAGTTAAACCAGGAACTCTGCGCAGTTTATCCTTGTTTTATTTTCCAATATTATCCATGCTAATATTGTAATCTGGCTAACTATAATAAAAAGTAGAATACTTTATATAAAAGCTAATAACTCGGTGCGTTGCATCACGCTCATAATTAGAAATTCGAAATATATTTCTACATCGTAAGAAACTTTATTATTAAGAAGTAAGTGTTGGGCATCGCTGTTTTTCATTAATAAGGTTGTTGTATATGTGTGGCGTCCTCAACACCAGAATCAGCCCCTAAGTTTGGCCTCTATCGTGTATTTGGGATTACGCCTTTTTTATTAAATAAATTAAATTCAATATAAGCTAGGTGAAGTTGGTAGGATATGCATTTGTTTTAACTTAAACCTTAATCTGCCATGCAAGTGTAATACATATATCAAATTTAATCTGTAAAACATATCTGTTTACACAGATAAAATCTTTTAATTAACTAAGCTGTGAATTGTGGTCGTTTACTAACATTAAACCCTCGTGATTTGAACATAGGTTATTTACTAAGTATTAGCAGTGTAGTTTCTACTTACCTGTGTGATATCTTAAGATTAGCTCTGAGGATTTAGAGGTCTACACGTCGGAGATCTTGTTTTTGCACGACAGGATCGGATCGTACAATTCCATGGGCAATCTGCGAAAGGAACTTGTTATCTCTGTGGCTCTTGCGTTTTGTTGAATTAGTAAGAGGGTACAGACAAATGGGAGTGTAAGAAACAAGAAACGATCTCCGACTGGCCCGAAAGCGATAGTGCCCCGCTAGTTACGATAATAAATAGGGGCTTAACGCTGGCAAATGGCCGATTAGGGCATTCTTGACTACAACACGGGCATTCTGATAAAGTTACCGTTTGCTCTGGTACGAGCCTCCGGGGCTTTATGACGACGAACGGATCGCCCCTCTGCATCACTCACATGCTCGCTTGTGCTAAGCTAAACAAGCTTCGTATCGTTTTATGTTTTGATTTATAAAAGAAATTGAACTAGACATTATCGTACCTACGATAGAACAACAAACCTAATCGACTAGCATAATAGTGTCGTTGACGTAATGATATATTATGTCACGTCAGTCGTCTCGTTAATCGTGTGACAAATAATGTTATACGATTGTCAACTGTTATCACGTGGCAAGTAAGTAGTAGTCAACTTTTATATACTACGTAATACTAACTAGTTCTAATCAATTGAAAAGTGTAAATGCCCGATATGTTTTGTTGTTATCATTTCTTTTGTAAAGATTATAATATATACAAAATCATATAGACATATTTTTGTATAGCCCATCCCCAGTCACTCCTACTTAATTAATAAATCTTTTTTCGAGGACACACTGAGGCAGATCAGTTCATGTCGTTTAGGAGCTATTCAAGGAAGGAAATGCTCGTTAATATGAATGATGTGTTCTTACGTAAATGATAATGAGAATAATAGATAATGAAAATTGTTTAATTATATTGAAGTGATAACGCGGACAAAACGTTTATTAACAAAATTCTCCCGGCTCCATTCGCCCAGATTCTCCCATTATATCTTTCATTAAGGACAATTGAAGAAATTAAAAGCTTATTGTTTAATTAAGTTAATTTTCTAAATCCATTTTAGCTTCATTTCACTTAATACTTCATAATTCTTAATTACGTTTCAGCCTCTTTCTTAAAGTACGGTAAGCACGAATTTAAGAAATGCTCCGGCATCCACAACTCCCGAAAATTCACAAGACATTTAAATGATGTGAAAATTGCTACTTCAAGTGGCCAACATAAAATAATAAATAAATATTGGACAACATCACAATCAGACATTGCTCTATTCCTAAGGTAAGTCATCATCATCATCATCACCAGCCTACATCAGTCCACTGCTGGACACAGGCCTCTCCAAAAGGAGGATTTTTCCATAATCGCCACGCTTGGCAGGCGGGTTGGCGATCGCAGTTTGGCCAATAGTGGAAAGGAGACGCTGCTGCCCGTCTTCTTATGGATGGCGGTTCTCCTGTAGTCGCCTCTTACGACACCCATAGGAAGAGAAGGGGTGGTGCAATTCTTTTAACGTGCCGGCACCACACGGCACTAAGGTAAGTAGCTAACTATAATTATAGAAATCAGAACAAAAGACAATACCACATCATCCAGACCCGAGACATTGTTTCTACATTGACCCCACCGAGAATCAAACCCGGGACCTCAGAGATAGCGACACCAAGTTATAGAGAGCATAGCAGGTCAAAAAAGACGACATGATGGTATTATTATAGCTTACAATGTCTTTACCCACAACAATAGAAAAGTAGTTATTTACATAATATGTGTGTTGTAATATCAATTTTCGTCAAATAGATAAGCAGCCACACAAAGCTAAATGATTTTTAATGGTATCTTCTGAACAACGGTACCTATTGTTACTTCAAAGAATAAAGAGTGTACACAAATAGAACACGAAATAGATAGAATAGGACCTATACGGTGCCCAGCCCCTCCCCTATACAGTGCAACTCCCAAAGGGAGTAAAAAAAGACTAAATTTATCAATAAAATATTTTAAAACCATAACGTTACCTTACATATACCATACCCATATTGATAACATTAAGACATACAAAAACAACTTTAGATTGCTCATCTTTAACATAGCAAGAACCACCCCAACAAAACTAAGTTTCTATTTGAAACTGCTCACATGTTTAGGAACTACAATGCACAGTCAAACACGTCTTATAGCACAACTAATAAATTGTTGCATCAGTGTAAAAAAAACAGATAACCCTGATAATCAAATCCAGCCTTTCTCTACTTTCAAGGGCAGAACCATACGCCGGATTACTTTAATCCGCGGACCCCAAGAAACGCTCGGTCGCATTTATTAATACGCTTCCTGTAAAAAAATAATCTGTTAGCTAATAGGATGGCGAAGCGGGATCCGGTGAACCCAGATTGACAAACACTGATCTAATCAATTATTTATTCCAAAGGTTATATAAGCTCTCGTTAGGAAAATTCATATCCATTTTCAACTTTCGTCCATCAGAAACAAGTTACAAACTTATATATCAATCGTGATGGAGCTAAGAGCGAGAGAAAATAAGCCGTCATTCAAGAGAAAACGTGCTAATTGCGCAAGGAAACTCAGAAAAAAGAAACTTCTACAGTATTTACTGAACGAATTAAGAACGTGTACGACTCATGGTTTGCCGTACATAGTCAACACGGAAATACATTTGCTGGAAAGGTAAACGTTATTTTAGGATTAAGAGACCATGCGATCCCGGACGAAACATTTGCCTTTTGACCGATGGCAAAAATAGAAAGATAGAAATCTATTTGGTGTATTTGATAAGACCAATTGGTCAAATACTTAAATCAAGAGTAGCCCATTACAAATTAAGGTCAATAATATTCATCATTACTGCTTTACCGTTTATTTTAAAGAAACTACTATTGTGGAATAAAGTTAAAAGATAAAAGTACAAAACTTATCTTAAATACATAAAGCTTTAGTTATTCCGCCTTATAATTATGAAGTTTTTACCTAAACTAAGCAAAAAAGATTGCTTGTACAATATCTTTGGTCTCTGTCCTTTTATCTATTGTGCTGTGCACTGCTTCTTATTATGTTCAGTATATTTTCAACACATTCGTATTCTGAAATGACGCTAATAAATCCAGCGTGGTTAAATAAGGGCTAGATGTGACATCTAAAATGTTTGAAAATGTTCTAAAATCGGCCCAAAAACCAGAGCTATAGCGTCATTTCAAAACACGAACCTTACAAAGTAGGCACATAGTTTTCAATGGAGTTTTGTAATAACAATAAATTTATCATCAATGTCTACAAACTTTTCAGATACCTACTAAATCAGATTACCGGGCCTTAGCTTAGCCAGGCCATTATCTTTTCTGTGGCTAGACTTTAATTAAAAAAAATAACATTGTGTTACGTTCAATTTAACACTGAGTCTGGGCTCCTGAAATGTGAATGATTTATTCTATCATTACAGAGTTTTCTGGGCGGTGAGCTTTCTTCTCGCCGTAGCTATAATCATAGTGTTGTTATACATGCAGTATTTCAGATTTACCGTAAGTATTAAATAGGGCAAACATAATTTCTTGTTTATAATTAAGAAATATTTTTTTTCTCCTTAAGTTCACCTTATACCTAAACTTAAAGGGTTGGGTTGTTTCTTTGTTTTAAGATACTTGGGTTTTTGGGGTATTCCTTTGTGTAATGATTTTAGTTGAGTAATTTAAAAAATAAGATTCTTATTATATTTTTGAGTTAGTTTTTCATAGACCTTTATTAATACATCCTGAATTTGACACTACTTACACGTACTTTAGGTTAAATGTAAAAAATTGTCTTTACAGGTTAGTTGAGTCGAAATTTCAACATAAGCTTTAAAATACTTTTAAATGAGCTATACCGCGAAAGACCAGACTTATTTTATAAAATTAGGAAGAAGAAAAATCCTGAGCCATAAAACCAGGTCAAAGTGATTTTTTGCTTATTATGAAGTTTCGTCTCTACTCGCTTGGGACGACATCGCACTTATCAAAGTCAGGATGGCATTATTTTATGCAGGAAAGTTACAGCCTGTTCAAAGTGGTCAAAATAACTGCTTAACAGAAAACTACATATTATATATGAGTTTTTTTTTAATCATCTTGTTCTGCAATCCACGATATATCCATGGACATGGCAAAATTCTTAAGACATAAACTACAAAATATCAAAAGTTTTGTTTTTCAGCAATTACATGCATGGTTTTATTAAAGATAATATAACATAGAGAAAAAAAACGACCGCTTCAGGTGGGACCCGAACCCATGACCACGACCATCGATAAAGCACTCGCCCGGTATAAGATGGTCCTAGGTTCCGGTTCGGTCTATTTTTTTTCAAGTGTTAAAAAATATCGCTGAACATACATTCTGTCAAAAAAGTTTCGGGAATTGATGATTTGTTTATGGTTCCAAATTCAAAATGTTTTTTTTTTTTTGTTCGATTGGCACAACTGTTTTCCATTTTGGCAGTTACATCTGTTAATTAGATTAAATACAGTATTGTTTTTAGTTATACCATTTATCTAGTGTGTATTGCGAATTTCATAATGGACAAAAACATCAAACAAAGAGTTTGTCTTAAATTTTGCATCGACAATGGGATTTCGTGTTCGGAGTCTCTGAAAATGTTACAGAAGGCTTACGGTGAATCGACTTTATTGAAAACACGTGTATATGAGTGGTACAAAGCGTTCAAAAGCGGTCGAGATGTGATGGAAGATTTGCCTCGCTCCGGTAGGCCACCAACGTCTGCTACAGAAGATAACATTGCAAATGTGAAGGAAATAGTCGAACTTTCTGTGTCACACGAGTCGATTCGTACCATTTTAAATAATCAATTGGGTATGAAACATGTTGCCGCTCAACTAGTCCCAAAAGACCTGAATTTTCTCCAAAAACTCAACCGCAAAAGAGTCGCTGAGGACATGCTAGAACGAGTCAATTCCGACCCAACATTCATGAAATGCAAACTAGTCAACAAGCTTCGGAGTGGCGCCTTCCAACTGAACTGAAACCGAAGAAACCGCGCCAAACTCGATCGAAAGTCTAAGTCATGTTGACTGTTTTCTTTGACTGTCGCGGTGTTGTGCACTGAGAATTTTTGCCAGAAGGTCAAACGATTAAAAAAAGGTATTATTTAAGTGTTATGCGGCGTTTAAGAGAAAAAATTCTTGGATTTTGCACCATGATAATGCGCCTTCCCACAAGGCCATCATTGTGAACTAATTTTTGACCAAAAACTCAACAAATACCATCGAGCAGCCATCTTATTCACCAGATATGGCTCCAGCCGACTTATTTTTTTTTCCTAAACTCAAATCACCACTTCGTGGCACCCGGTTTCATTCGGTAGAAGACATAAAAGAGAATTCACGGCAAGAACTGAACTCGATTCCGGAAAAAGCGTTTAAAAAATATTTTGATGATTGGATTATTCGTTAGCGTAAGTGTATCGCTTCTGAAGGAGCATACTTTGAAGGTGATAAAATAAATTTGGATGAATAACTAACATTTTGTGTATTATTTATTTTTTCCCGGTACTTTCTTGACAGAGTAGTACCTGTTTGGCAGTGATTCAGATATATCTAAGTAAAATTTAAAGACGCTGTTTGGGCCATTCTCTATAAATTGTTCTTGACAGACCTCACCGATCGTCACGAGTGTCGAAATGGATTATTTTAACTGGAACGTATCCTACCCTGCCATCACGCTGTGTCCGATGTACAAACTAGAGGACGACGACTTGGAAGAATTGGTCAAGTATGATTTTCATTGTTGGATTTAATGTGAGATTTATTTGACATGAAGGTAGGTAGAGACGACTAACACTTTATATAAGCTAATAAGCTGTCGAATTTGTCAAAACATTCAAAGGCATTATAAATTAAAATGATAAATTAACTCCTTTATCATTTATTATTTCTGCGAGAAAATCAATATTGACGTTTAGATTTGCCTTGTGTTGCTGAACTTACTCTGACTAATCTGTGTTGCTGACTATTCTTTTTATTAATCGGACTCCCATGTAAAATTTTGCTTTTAATATGTTCTTAAGGTTGTGTAATTGTTAATAAGGACTATTGAATGTTACTTTTGAATTTTTATGTTGATTTTATGTTGTATTATGAGAGTGTTTTTTTCTGACACAGGTGCCACAGGTGTACTTAAAAGAAAAAGTCTACCTTTGCCCTAGCTAGATGACAAGTTTTTGACGAAATAAAGGTTTCTTTATTCATTATTATTTAGAAAAGCTACGCTCATAGGTAGGGAAAAAAGGCAGTTTAGGCAGTTCAAAAGCAGGCTTGGCCTGCTACTCATAGACAGACAGAGTTACAAAAAACAATAACGATTACTTTAGACAAGTTTAAATTAATTATCCCACTATCAACGCGCGTAACTTCCCTCAATCATTGGCTTATATATTACTTCGTAAGGACAGGGCGGACCACACGTCTGGGTGTTGGACCTAAAGAGACCCGAAAATGACCCGACCGAGGCCGATGTGACGTAGTCAGTGGTCGGCGGTCATCGTGATCTGACATTTGTATGAAAAAATAAAAATGCCTAAATGTTCACTGAAAGGTTGCATAAATTACGACAGAAAGGTCATTAAAACAAATTCAAATTTTACTTCTCACCAATAATCCGCATATTTGATAAACACTAAACTTATTTACATTACTTTAACAATTTTCCAACTTCTTTGTCAATTTTACGAAGCAACGCCATATTTACCGTGCAAAACCGATACAACTTTGTAGCGGCGTGCATTAGTGCTCACAGTGCACTGAGTGCAGTCCAGTACATGCGATGTAATATAAATATTTTATTTTATGATGATTTATTGAATACTTATTTTAAGGCACTATGAGTCAAAAATTGAAAACATGCCAAAAATAACAAAAGGCATAAGTAAAAAAAATGTGTTATTCGAAGGACAGTGAAATGTAATTAATAAATATATATAAATTATCTGATATAGTTTTTTTAGAAAAGTTTTAAGGTATGATTCCGTATACTTATAAAAATAAATTGTATCCACAAACACCCAATTATCTAGCCCCAAACTAAGCAAATCTTGTGCTCTTGCCACTAGATACAGATAATAAACATACTTAAATATATTTATAAACTACTTAAATACATTTATAAACATCAATGACTTAGGTGCAAATGCTCGTGCTCATCACACTAACATTTGCCCCTCGCGGGAGTCGAACCCGCATTGTAGTCCGGAGCGCTACTACACCAGATGGTTGTCGATGTAATCTCATATAAACTCATATAGAAAATATGGGGACCAGCACTACTGCGTGCTGCTGAATTCTATCTTTTGTTTCATTTCGAGAGATAGAGAAAGAAATTGTTTTTTGCTTTAAAGCTTCAATTATATGTATAGATTAGTCATCATTACAACTTATAAGAAAAGTATAGTTTTATTTAAAAGTAATGTTGATGTTAAAGTATTTACTAATTACTTACATACAATTAAACAGAAACAAAAATATTGACATTCATTATAAAGACACGAAAATTAACGAAGTAAAACAAACGAAGTTCCTAGGTTTAACTATAGAACAAGACGTAAATTGGAAAACGCATATAGATAATGCTTGAACATCAGGCGCAGCGCGAGACTGCGCGCGAGCCGCGCGAACGCGACATTTAAACTGGCTCGAACGTGAACCAGAACTGCACGCGCGCAGATCGCGCGCATTGTACAAGCCTTGCATGAGTTGCGCTAAAGAGGCGCACCAATCTGTTGCAGTAACGGATTGCAGGCCGCGCGTGTGCAGCTCACGCGCAAATCGCGCGCTGTGCGCGTCCTGTGCATTCACGACGCGTTAGCCAGATCTGGACCTATCCTTACAGAGTCAATAAGTTTATTTATGCTTTAAAGCAGGTTAGATCTGTAACAAAAACTGCGATTGCTACCTATCATGCATTGTAGGTTCTAAATTACGCTACAGTTTACTGATGTGATACTACTTAATATAAATAGAGCTTTTATTGCCCAAAAAAGATGCATAAGAGCAATATGTGAATAGGCATCTTCTGGGCAAGCTCGCTCCATCGTAGATCCCATCTATGCTCTAGAGCAAGATTGGGGTCAAGAGTAAGCCCATCTTAAGTAAAAAAAAAAAAAAAAATATGCGGTGTCCTTCCACGAACATCATGTCGTCCTCTATTTGCTCAGTTGCAATTACTAACATTGACGTCCCTGTATATATTTGAAACATGTGTATTTGTAATGCAAATTATGCATATTTTTAATAGGGCATTTGACATTTATCCACGGAACACAAGAAATCAAAATATCCTGTTACTACTAAAACTCCAATAACAATGCAGTATAAAAAAAGCTGTATAACACTGAGTATAAAAAAAATTTCAATATTATACCTAATGAATTTAAAACATCAAATAATAATCAATTTAAAACAAAATTGAATAAGTGGCCAATCTCACATACCATAAAGGAGTTTTTTAAATAATAAATATTAATTTCAACATAATTATGATATGACTGACATCTATGTACCTAATTTAATTTAATGCAATTTTAGATTAATTTTATATTTCATTTTAGATCAATTTTATATTTAATTTGCATGTCTCGTGTTGGCTTAACATGCTTGGTACGTTCATTTTAAAACACCTATGCATACCGTGTTTAAGCAAATAAAGATTATTTTATTCTACCTTAATTCATGTTGACGTATTTAATTTGAAAAAGCAAAAAGTTATATTTACTCTGATACTACTTTAAATATAACATCTGTGAAATAAAAACTTTTTTCTTAGTTCCTCTTTCGTTAAGCCGCTCTTACAAGGTTACTTAGGAGTAATTTTGTGGTTACTCTATGATGCTATTTGACAGTTGACATCAAAGTCTAACAGATGGGGTTAGTGTGTCATGTATGGAGGAAATGCAAGGCGATTTGTTCTGTCAGCCGTATCTTTACTTTTTACATCAATGCCCTCAATATTGACTTTATTTCAGTGCAACAATGGAAACTACGGGCGAAAACGTAGAAACACAGCTGAGAGTAATCACTACCATGTCCTATGACACTGCAGAAATAGTCGACTTTGACAGCTTGGATATTTCTTCGGTAGGAGGAGCATACGTTTACACTTTTACGTTTTTCTTGGTACGGACATGTGATGAGAAGGAAGAGAAGCATATTACGAGGAGAGTAATGGGTATAAGTATTGAAGGAGAGGTAGAGAACAACCTAAGAAGATGTATGTATTGTTACAGGGATCTTCTAAATAAAGCGATATAATTACTTATTAAAATATATTGATACGGAATAACGCGCGAAAGCACAAGTAGGTACCTACCACAGAACAGGTCCCTAACCATAAACTGTTAAAACAATCACAAATCTGTCAAACATTATCATTTCTGTCAAATTTTGTATGAAATGACGTACCAAAATTGACAGATTTGACAACTTTGAGATTGTTTTAAGCATAGATATAGAATGTACAAGATAGACAAAGGCTCATTGCAAATGATACAAAAAATGTGACACGTATGTATGTGTGTAGTAGTGTTGTTCAAGCCACAATTTTTTTATCGATAAATTGCAACCGGCATCAAATTGATTTGGCACAAGTCACAATCGCCGCTGACCTTGAAGCACCTAAAGTTAAACTTAATCTTTAAACAAAAAAGAGGTGAAAATCAGTATCACGGAAAGGATACGAAGCTTTCTGGGCTTGTATGTGTAAAGTTAAGATATGGTCGAAAATAGACAAACGTGGGGCCTCTCCCCAAAAATCATCAGATGGCTCTACACAGCTGTAATCACACCAACACTAACTTACGGAGCTCTCGTATGGTGGACCAGAACAACACTAACAACTACCAGAACCAGACTGCAACGATTTCAAAGACTAGCGTGCACTGCAATTACTGGCTGCATGAAAAGTACACCCACAGACGCCCTGGAAATGCTGCTCGACCTGCGCCCACTCGACCTCCTTATTCAACAGGAAGCGACGATGAGTGCAATCAGGCTGCTAAACCTAGGCTTATGGGGCAACTGCAGTAGCCGCCACACATCAATCCTGAGCCAGGAAACAACGGCCCAGCCGCTATTGTTGGCACCAAGTGACAGGACCCCTAGCAAATATCTAACACAGAAATTATATAAGATTCAACCATTTGAGACAGAGAAGGACCAATCAGGCACCGCGGAAGTCCGCGTCTACACTGACGGATCAAAAACCAAAGAAGGTTCGGGTGCAGGGATCCACTCCTTAGATCTCAACATCAACATAAGCATGACACTAGGCACACAAAGCTCTATCTTCCAATGCGAGTGCGTCGCTATCAACGAAGCTGCCAATGCCATCGCCAGACGAGAAATCACTGACCTCAACATCCGAATACTCTCTGACAGCATGGCAGTGCTAAAAGCCCTTGACAGCTACACCAGCAACTCAAAACTTGTATACGAATGCTATCTATCCCTGCAAAAGATTGGGAGGGTCAACAAGGTTACACTGCAGTGGATAAAAGGGCATAGTAACTCTTTAGGCAACGATGCCGCAGATGTATTGGCGAGAAGGGGCTCGGACATGGTCATAGAGGGGCCACAACCGATCCTTCCCTTACCATATTCCCAACTGCGCGCCTGGATTAGACACAGGGCACTATCCCAACAAAACGAACGATGGACCATGAGTACAGCATGCAGACAATCGAAACTGACCATCTCAGAGGTCACACTCAAATTGACTCGGCGTATACTCAACCTCGAAAGACAAAATTTGCGCATAATCGTGGGGACAGTGACCGGTCACTGTCTCCTAAACAAACACCTTTATACCATAGGCAACACAGACAGCCCTCTCTGCAGGGCTTGTCTAACTACAGATGAAACCGCCGCCCACGTAGTCCTGGAATGCGAGGCGGTAGCATCACATCGCAATGAAATCCTTGAAAACCCAAGGTCGCTCCGCGAAGCCTGTGAAAAACCCAGGAAACTTTTGCGCTTCTGGGCGGAGCTAGGCTGGTTGCAACCGTAACCATCACATCCCCCACGTACAAAGGACCGACTTTGAGTCTAAGTGCGGAAAAGGGAGTCCACTCTCATACTCATACTCTATGGTCGAAAAAAGGTCATATTTGTGTTATGCAAACTTCACAGTCTGGAAACTGAGAAATCTGAAAAACAAGTTTACTCGCATTAAATCGAAAAATGAGTAATTGAATATTGTGAACAAGTTTATATAATGGAAAATAAAAAAACGGTCGTTTTAAATATGTCATCATTATCATCATCATTTCAGCCACAGGACGTCCACTGCTGAACATAGGCCTCCCCCAGTGACTCCCAGATCGGCCGGTTGGAAGCAACCTGCATCCAGCGTCGTCCTGCAACCTTTACCAGGTTGTCTGCTCAAATATTAAATATGTAACTCATTTAAAACAATTTCATATCATAAATTTATTTCAACATATTCCTTATAATCACAGAGTTAATATTATACTACTTACAGTAGGTGGTTCTGTGTTCATAGAGTTGGGCATCAAACACAGGTGTCAATCAAATGAAATAAATGCACTTCAATAATCGTGACATAAAGTATGTATTGTATTGTATGTGTTTGTACGTCACGGACCTTCTTTGTTTAAGTTTAATCTGTAAGATTTGATTAAATATATAATTATCTGCTACCTACCGCGATATCGAATCTTTAGAAAGATGATCTGCTAAGTATATCATATTTATAAAAAGCTATTTTACTTCACTTGAAATGATTAACTTACAGGAACAAATAAGGTGGGTACTGAATCTTTTAATAATATACGTCGAAAATTTCTTTTAACGAAACATCTGTCCTCAAAATGTTTACTGCAAACTGTTGACTGTTTTCGCGGAGTCCAATCTGGCCTGTTTATAACTTTTATCCACTTTTCGCGTACTTCAGGTTTAGATGGTATTCTTAACAAAATACTTTATAATATACTAAATATTTTACTAAACTATACAGAATTCTTTTAGTCGTTTATAAACAAGTTTTATTTTAGACGCCCAAAAGTAAAACTAAAATCTTATAATGTCATCACAAAAAAACAGTATTGGAGTGTTTTTTTTTGTAAACAAACATGATAATTTTTTTTTTAGTAGTTGCTACTAATCTTCTATACCCACAAATGGCTGTCGATATTTTATGGATACTTATGACGTTTCCGCTAGTTCAATCCCTAGTGTAGACATACAATTTACTATTTTACCTAATATTTATTGTAATTATGTCTTTAACTACGAAATACACAAACACACACCAAACAAAGTTCATATTCTTCTGTAAAATCCAAGTTCTTTGTCGATTATAATTACTAATTAGACACAAATTTGTTTCAAAATATTTTCATCCAAAAATGTATTTACCTGTAAAATGTGTATTTATTTGGGTTATATGTTCTTGTCACATCACAATTTATAATTGAACAGCACCCCATGTCTACAGAAATATTTAAATAAGTTTTCCGTTTGTAATTTTGTATATTTTAATAAAATTAATTTTGACGTTTGAAATTGAAATCATTTATAGTCATAGACTTAGGATTGGCTACGCTTAAAGACTGACAACGCGTGCAAAAGAGACATCATATCCTTGCGGACACCGTACAAGATAGAAAGAAATAGATGTCAATGTATCTATGTGACACAAAAAAAATATTTAACTGACTTTATATACCTCCAATTTCATACGTCAAACCTAATTATAATAAAATATAAAAAAATACAAAAGGAAAACATATTTTGTATGTTTCTGTAGACAGGGGGTGTTGTTCAATTATTATTTGTGATGTAACACGAAAATACAAGCCCAATAAACACACATTTCACAGGTAAATACATTTTTGATAAAAATATTTTGAATCAAATTTGTGTCTAATTCCTAACAATAATCGACAAGGAACTTAGATTTTACAAAAGAATATGAACTTTGTTTGTTGTGTGTTTGTGTATTTCGTAGTTAAAGGCATAATTACAATAAATATTAGGTAAAATAGTAAATTGTGCGTGTACACTAGAGATTGAACTAGCGGTGACGTCATAAGTATCGATAAAATATCGACAGCCATTTGTGGGTATAGAAGATTTTTAGCGATTACTAAAAAAAGATTTATCATGTTTGTTTACAAAAAAACCACTCCAATACTGTTATTTTGTGATTACATTATGAGCTTTTTGTTTTATTTTTAGTTTGACGACCTCCGTGGCTGAGAGGCGAGCATGCTGGACTTTAAATGGCGCCGCCATCTCTGAGGTTCTGGGTTCGATCCGGGACAATGTAGAAAACGAACTTTTCTATATTGACCCGGGTCTATGTGTTGTGGTACCCTCGTTGTTTCTGATTTCTTAAACACAGTGGCTTTAGCTTCTTACCTTAGGATCAGAGCAATGTATGTGTTGCTGTCACATGTTGTATGTATTACTGTTAGTTTCGTTTACAAACAAAACGTGATGGGGCGAGTAGTTTCTTGAAAAAAGTTGTTTGTTAATATCAGTATAAACAAACAAGTTTTAAACTCTAACAAAATTTTCTTTTTCAAAAATGTGCACCTATTTCCCACCTGCAGGGCACAAGGACTATGTTTGTTGTTGTCCACTTAACTATGTTTGTCGCCATTTTTAGGGTTGCGGAGTCCTGACAAGGAATCCTTATAGTTTGGTCATGTCCGTCTGTCTGTCTGTTTTGCTTCGGAGACTGTCGACCCTAGAGAGCTGTTACTTTGTGGATATATGTATATAGTTATAGCTTGCCGACAAAGTGGTAGAACAATTTTTTTTTCATAGGGTAGCTGCCATACATGTAACGTGTGCATATTTTTTTATCGTCGTCTACCACATCGTGTGTGGTATCTTTGAATAGGTCCTTCAAAATTACTTTAGGGTTACTTAAACAATTTTTTTATTTAGGGATACACAAAACACAGAACACAGAACCACCGGTACTGTAAGTAGTATAATATTAACTCTGTGATAATAAGGAATATGTTAGGTGAAATTATGATTTGAAATTGTTTTAAGTAGGTTACATATTTAATATTTGCGCAAACAACCTGGTAAGGGTTGGAGGACGACGCTGGATGCAGGTTGCTTCCAACCGGCCGATCTAGGAGTCACTGGGGGAGGCTAATGTTCAGCAGTGGACGTCCTGTGGCTGCAATGATGATGATGATGACATATTTAAAACGACCGTTTTCTTATTTTCTATTATATGTATAAACTTGTTCACAATATTCAATTACTCATTTTTCGATTTAATGCGAGTAAACTTGTTTTTCAGATTTCTCAGTTTCCAGACTGTGAAGTTTACATAACAAAAATATGACCTTATTTCGACCATATCTTAACTTTGCACATACAAGCCCAGAAAGCCCCGTATCCTTTCCGTGATACTGATTTTCACCTCTATTTTGTTCAGGGGCGTGAGGTGCATAAAGGCAATTAGGCAGTGCCTACCTGGTAAATGAAATGAGGTAGGCAGTAGGTACTTACAAATGTATGACATGATAAAAACCACTGATTTTCATCAAAAATACCAAAGTAAGTATCTACTGCCTACCTCGACATAAAACCAATTCCCACCACAGATTTTGTTTAAAGATTAGGTTTAACTTTAGGTGCTTCAAGGTCTGCCGCGATTGTGACTTGTGCCAAATCAATTTGATGCCGGTTGCAATTAATCGATAAAAAAATTGTGGCTTGAACAACACTACTACACACACACATACGTGTCAAATTTTTTGTATCATTTGAAATGAGTCTTTGTCTATCTTGTACATTCTATATCTATGTTTATAGTCAGCTAAATATATTTTTTGTGTCACATAGGTACATTGACATCTGTCTTTTTCTATCTTGTAGGATGCTCGCAAGGATATGATGTCTCTTTTCCACGCTTTGTCAGTCTTTAAGAGCGTAGCGAATCCTAAGTCTATGGTTTTAAGAGTTCATGGTTATGGCCCAGGGATCAAAGGAGCGTAGCGAGTCTTACTTGTTCTGTGGTACCTACGATGCGTAGTAGAATGACGTCCCGAATTCCCGATGACAGGTGACCGCTAGTGCCGGAAACGCTCATAGGGATGTTCCCATCAATCGATTCCTTGCTAACAGTATTGTGTGAGGGCTAATATGACTGACAAAGGAGTGAATGACTCGATGACGAGTGACCGGATTGCATGGAAGAGGGAAACGTAAAAGTACTGCTCCGACCCAGATGACTTGGAAACAGGGCAGGCGAATGATGAGCACACTTTTACAGCATGCGGCATTACATAAATGCAAAGTAATATAATTGTACCTAGTGCTAGATTGTTTTTGTGAACACCCAGCCTCGCCCGGTGCTTCCAATAGAGTTCGATACTAAACGAGTAATTATAATCCCCCTTTTTGTGTTTATCAGGTTATATTTCCATCTGATTACGCAGTTTTAGCGGCTATGATGTTTAAGAAATTTAACAACAACTCTCTGACCACAAGCGCCAACTGGCCTATTTCCGTGGAGGTGGCCATGACTGAAATGGGGATGTGCCATGTCATCAACTCCAACGTAGCACAGCTTGATAATCCCCTGTAAGAAACTGTTCTAAACGCTACTTGTTTAGCTTTTCATCATTCATATTTATTATTGGAAGTTAATCACTGTCATGATAACTTCGTCGGCTCGTCGTCAGAGTGCAAAGTAGTAAACCGCCTCGCAGTTCGTTCTACCTAGGCTCAGTGCGCGCAGGCGGCTGAATTCAATGACCGCCTGCATCTAATCGAAGTTCGAAAATTGTCAACAAATATGTGATGCATCAGAATGGGTATACAGGGTGTTAGGTAAATGGTAATATCAAGCCGAGACGAGGCTATGTTAACGTATGCAATATTCATTATAAATGCTATGGTGAAGTCAGAAATTTAATATCATTTTTGAAAAAAAAAAAAATCTACTAATCGGATTCTAACCAATATTTTTTGTATGAAAAATAGATAATATAAAATTTCAGACTTCACCATACTATTAATAAGCATATTAGCAAAGGCTAGTTCCGGCTTGATATACCCTTTACCAAACAACTTTTTATTAAACTATAAATAAGTATTTATAGATATTAACGGCTGTACAATCTGCTAAGACGCTATCATCAAAATAAATATGGTCCCTTTACGATTGAGGCACTACTTCGAACAAATTTAAATTAAGCTAAGTATTTCATGATGTGTGTATTGTAAGTACGAAACTAAAATATATATTATGTGAAAGTAGCAATTAGTAAGCAAATATTGATATAACCATCGTAAATATTATACTACGTAAAATATAACAAAATCTTGGAAGTTCTCCGTCCATCATGCTGAACAAGCAGGCCACCATCCGTGCTTTTGATGACCTCCGTAGCCGAGAGGCGAGCACGCCGGACTATATTTAAGGCGTCGCCATCTCTGAGGTTCCGGGTTCGATCCCCGGTCGGGTCAATGTAGAAAAAGAACTTTTCTATATTGTCTCGGGTCTGGGTAATGTGGTATCCTCGTTGTTTCTGATTTCTATAACACAAGTGCTTTAGCTACTAACCTTAGGATCAGAGCAATGTATGTGATGTTGTCCAATATTTATTTATTTATTTGGAATTTTAAAAAATAGTATAATGCTGATGTCAGAATAAAACTGGTCTTTATTTTCGTATATAGGATAAGCGGCATTTGGAGCAATATTTTAATGTTTTTTTTTAATATGCGACAAATTACGATCCGTCGGGCAATCGCATGTTTTCTATATACCTATAATATAGGTATATAGAAAATATAGGTCCTATATGTACCTACCTACTGAGTGATTAGAAACTTTAGTATTATTAAACATTTTACATAATTATTTCGTTTCAATAATCGTGCATAATGCAGTATAAAAGGTGCGATGTTTTGTAACATGTTAATTGCAATTTTCAGAAAACCTACAGCGAAATATGCTAAAAACAACATAGATCTTTCTATACATGAACGAGATTTCTTTATTCAACTGGTAAATTATGCTGATGTTTACAAGGTATTTATAGAATAATATTTATCTAAGTATTTTTAACAGACTCTAGACTTTAAGAACTAGCTGCAAAGAACTCGAGTCTTCGAGTCCTAATTTTTGAACTCGGCTAGGCTGACAAATTACACGACTCCACCTATTTTAATGTAATAGGTTGGGGAAAAGATTCTTCGCATTTTTTAAGAAAATTTAAAACATTTTTTAATATAATTTATTTACATTTAACTAAAGTATGTAGGTACCATTTTTTTCGATAACTTTTTGCCATCTTGTTGGTAGTGACATGATCCCATTGCTATAGAAATTTTGGGGCTTCTGATCAAAATACCGCGACAAGTGGTTTTGGCAGTCCTCTCGTGATGTTAACCTGACACTGCCTAGAGAATTCTGAAGAGAGCGAAACAGGTGGAAATCTGAAGGTGCAAGGTCAGGACTATACGGCGGATGCATTTACACCTCCCAGCCAAACTCTTAATTTTTGCTGAGTGGCTAAAGATTTGTGAGGTCTAGCGTTGATGAAAAACCACACCCCTTCTGTTGATTAATTCCGGCCGCTTTCTCTCAACTTCTTGCTTTAATTTCATCAGTTGTTCGCAGTTAAGTTCAGAATCGATGGTCCTGCGTGGTGGTAACAGCTCATAATGAATAATGCCCTTCCAATCCCACCACACACACAGCATCACCTTGTTGCGAGTTAACCCGGGTTTTGAAAGTCTGTGAAACCTGACCGGCCTTTGACCACGACCTTTTTTGCAAGTTCTTGTCGTACGTGATCCACTTTTCATCACCAGTTATATGCTTCTTCAAAAATGGTTCGGTTTCATTACGTCGTAATAAAGAATCACAAATAAGTACACGGTTCATTAGGTTTCTTTCAGTGAGCTCGTGGGGTATCCAAATATCGAGCTTTTTTGTGTACCCAGTTTTTTTCAAATGCGCAAAACTGTTTTTTGGTCAATTCGCAATTCTTCAGCCGTAGCTGAAGAATTGCGAATTGACGTATACGACGAATCGTAACTACTGATATGCCGATCTTGTTCCACTTTTTCTAAAATGGCATCAATTTTATCCGTAATAGGGCGACCAGAGCGACGTGCATCTTTGACATTAAAATTTCCGGATTGAATACGCTAAAACCAAATTTGTGCTACTTTCACAGACACTGCACTAGGTCCCTAAACATCGCAATTTTTTTTCGCGGCTTGCGTAGCATTTTTTTCTTTTTTGTAGTAAAATTTTTAAATGTATCGATTTTCTTCATTCGATTTACTCTTCTTGACAGTACGAAAAACAAATGAAAAACAAACATTTTCCTAATTTGAATTTGTAATTATCTTCTTTAAAATTTAAACTTTTAATGATACCAAAACCAGCCAGATGCAAATAGTACAGCCAAAGAGATTTTATTACAAGTTCATACATACTATAATGCGAAAAGACTTTTTCCCCAACCTAATACATTGTAAATTTTTGTTTTTAGCAATTCCATGCAAGGTTTAATTAAAGATAAATAACACTTGAAAAAATCATCGAACACCTGATGTCGATGATTTTTTCAAGTGTTATTTATCTTTAATTCAACCTAATACAATTTATTTTAGGTCGATAATGTGCTCTTAACGTAAAAGTCAACAAAGCTAAAGGCTCTGAGCGCTTGAGTCGTTTTCAAGCCAATATAATAGCCACGATGAGATCTTTTTTTTTAATTAGGACGTGGAATTTTATGTCTTTGTTAATTTTATCTAGAATTTTTAAACTTTTTTATTTTAAGTCATTACTTATAACAATGTAGATATTATAAAAGGATCGCTCGCTATTTTACAAGTACTGCATTTTGTGCTGTTAATAAATTTGGCTGACGACGCAACTCGCTAGTTCGCTACCCTAGCCATAATTAGAATTGTAATTTATTTCTAGGTTTATATTCATAGCCCAGATGAATTAATTCAAAGTACAACGCCATCCTACACCTCAAAATCGAACAATTACATAGAATTCGGGGTCAAAGTGTGGAGTACAAGATTATCAAGTACACTAAAGGAATATCCATTGAGCGTTAGAAATTGCAGGTAAATAATAAAAAATATACAAGATGTACAAAGAACCTGTTCGATCCAAAAAGGGGTGATTCTACGGCTTAAATAAAAATAACAACAAAACCTCTTCGTACTACTAGCGGCCCGGAAGTTGAGCGCTGGGCAAAAGATGCGCGTAAGACCATTACAATTACTTAAGTAATTTGCTAGTAGTGAGACGAGCCTTCGCCGCCGGCCGTGATTGATTGTTAGCTGTGCACGCGCGTCACTGATACGATGATCGTCTGGTATGAAAGCGATCCCCACTCTTTGCCCCAGCGCTCAACATCACGAACTCACGACTTTACATAGTTGCATTTGATTTTTCAGATTTCTGGATGAACCTATCAGTAAGAGATATTCAATATACACGTATAGCCATTGTATAGTTGAATGCAGAATCAAAATGATACTGGCCATTTGTGGCTGCATTCCGCACTTCTATAAAAGATTAGGTAAGTAAAATTAGGTTAGGGCCGTTACATTGTATTTACGAAAATCATGTAGACCCGTAACCGCCAGGCTTTATAAACTTAGCTACCTGTTTAACTTTTTCGGGTACACCAATGTTGCATGCAATGCATTAAATGATTACAATCACGATTTGCTCTTGATAGGCTCACTAACTAAAGACCATCGTCTAGCTTAGTTGTTCGCGCTCCGGACTACAAAGCCTGACGGTTGCGGGTCGGATCCCGCAAGGGGCAACTGAGTGCCTACCGTGCCATAAAACAATCGCTTCACACTTCGTTCAAAAAGTAAATGTTAATTTGTATAACTTTGTGGCACTCGCACTAGGCGGGTTTATTTTTGTGATGAGCAGAACCATTTGTACCCAAGTCATAGATGTTTGTTTGAGTTTCTGCCATACTTGAATGTAAGAAAGTGTAAGGAGTTATACTCGTATTTACAGATCATGAAAGAGTGTGCAACTTAACTGAATTGCCTTGCTTTGTGGAACATAAACCGGAATTCTTAAAATTGACAGTATCTGACGAATCCTTGTCGAACCTTACTGACAGTGAGGCAGATATCCCGAAAGGACCTGGCGACTGCGGCTGCGTAAACAACTGCGAGACCGATACCTACACGAAAGATCACGAAACCTTCATACCGCAGGACGACAACACCATGAGAGTTGGCATATCAGCATATCCCAAAGTAAGGATAGTCAAAGACACAATCATCAACCTATATGATATCATTTGTAAGTTCATTTAAGTGGTTATATAGGTACAGGGTGTGACACTTCTTAAAATCACGTGATCACCTGCTCATAATAGGCTAGTTGACACCAACAATCAATTTTTATGAGCTGTCAAACCACATCTCTTCCTTTTTTAGGCGATAGGGCGATAGCGAACTATTACGTGATTGTTTACCAAACTCAACATCCCAACTTTTTAAATTAATGGATTTCGAAAATGGCAAACTTAAGATTTTTCTAATAAATAACAATGCACCTGTTTCGGTTATTAGGCCTAAAAGTGGATGTTGTTTTTTGAATAAATAATGCCTAAGAATTGTTTAAGAATGGTGTCAACATCCCAAATACACAACTTTGCTGCAATTACGATTTCGAAATCGTCAGATCACGTGGTATTTAGGTGTCCAATCTTTTATACAGCCTGTATGAAATGAAAATTCTCTATTGGTTTTCAAAAACAAAAAACTTTATTTTTTAGTAAGAAGCGGCGGCGTTATCAACTTATGCACAGGATCGTCAGTAATATCCTTAACGGAATTGCTTGTGCTATTAATAAAAGTAATTTGGTACTACAGATTTATAGTTTTCCTAGTGATTTATCAATTAGGACGGTATATTATTCCTCGTGTTAGAACATGGACTATAATTAGAAAGAAAATACATTAAAACATATTTGCAAATATAAGTATTTTATTTATACAAAAATATGAACCATATAAAATATCATATAAATAAATCTTCCGTTTTTGTCTTCATGGCCCAGACCCGGCGCGCTTCGCCAACCTGCAACAAAATAAATACAAGTTTCATTAAATCGATCATATTAATATAAGATTCCGTATACAATGGCCGTGGATCATAATAATATACCTAGTTGTAAATTACAACTAGGTATATTATTTCTATATTTATTACTATTTCTATATGAAGTGATTTCTTTTAAATTACAAGTTGTAATATAGAAATAGCGACTCTATCAGGAGGAGCTAAGGTGCAATCTAACTATGAAAGAGTATTTTACTATGTTAAGATGAATACTGGGTGGGACACAACACCGGTAACCGCAGGTAGAGGCAACACATTAATATTTCAAAATGGTAGACAGTTTATTATTTTACAGACAGGTATTAGACGTGATATCAATAAAACTTTTAATGTGTCTGATATTTTGACCACTAATATTTTTAGTATTATCATACGAATAAAGTTAACTTACCTTTAAAAAGATTTCTCAACATTTATTAAGAAATACACTGCCATCCGATTTCTATCGTGACCGTTATCTTGATTCATAATAATAAATTTTCGACATTATTATGACGCCTGTTTTGGCACAGGCCACATACGGTCAGTCATTTCAACCTATTCATATGGAATACCTGAAAAACAATAAAAGAGTTATAAAATCTGTATTGCATTGTTGATAGATAATACTGAGAAATCTAAAGGAATTACACCATGTGTGTCGCAATAAATCAGGTGAACTGTTGACTGCTAAGACTGAAGACCAACGTCACGTGACTCGGACATCACCACGGTCTCGACTCAAGCAAGCGATGCTGATCTCGACCGCAACTCGCTTGGGCGAAAACAGACTCGAATCGATTCAACAAATCTTCTCGCCCAAAACGGAACTGAATCACAAGCCTCGGTTAGCAATAATTGCTTGTAAGTTCCAAAACACGCAGAAGATTTGTCGTGTGAAAGAGACGGAGGAAAACGGAAGCAACTAAAGTGACTAAACAAGATGTAGGAATATCCCTCTTAATCGAAACCCCATGCAAGCCCATCAAAACAAATACAAATCCTTCCTTTAACAGGTCAACTTACCATTAGTATAAAAAATCACTTGGTACCCCGCAGCGACCGAGACATCATTGAAGATTTCGATCTTCGACAAACGCCTTCTTCTCAAAACTAGAAAACTTCGTGGAGCTATTTTTAACAAAGTTTTAGAAATATGACACAAGTAACACGAAAAGCATCTAACCATAACGCCGATACTGTTCGTAATGTGTTCGAAAGTTAAATTAGGTTGCATTAAGATAATTCCTGACTCGACTTCGAATGTAATGTCTCACAGTTAACATTACCACAGACCTTATTACAGTTTGTGGTGCCTTGACATCTTGTTATTGCTTTAGGTACCTCTTCAACGAAGCCGAATCGACAATTTTGGAAATGCATATAGGAATTACAATAAGATTAAAACGAATAATATTTGCCGATAAACCTTGGTTGGTCTTCATTAGTAGCTTTGGAGATATTGCCAAAATATCTGTTCGATGATACGGTCAAACGAAATAAACGCCTCATGATATGTGGTGTTTAACATCGGTGTTCAACCTCGTTAGCAGCAACTCGATTCCGCCTGTGACCGGCATAACACTACTAATTATTTTAGTTTCGGGCAAATCCTGCTGTACAATTTCGATGGATTCCAACAAGCTCAAATACAATATCCGATGTCAGTTCGATGCCTCATTAAAGATGGTGTACGATCGAAAAACAACCAACACGATGCTATGCTGTGTATTTATGACTGCTTTCTCGTATTCACTCAAACGAATCAAACTTTGCCCTTACAATACATTTTTAAGATGCAGCCTCGCCCGATAACCTGCTTTAGAGTACCAATAGCAATTCACGGAACCCGATTGAAATAAGTATTTTAAAAAGACAGATAGATGGTTTTCCTCAATTCTTATGTCAGTATGAGGCGGATGTTTGAGATGATTTGAAGTCATGTTATTATTAAACACACGAACATCTAGTTGTTACGTAGGTATTTGATTACATGTAACATGTTGTGATGCAAAGCAAAATTTTAGGACAAGTCTACTCTGACACAATTACCTGAACGATACAACACAGGTTAGACTACCTAGCAATGTTCACTTGAGGCAATAAATTTTAATCCAAAACTGAGTTTGAATGGCGATAATATTAAATGTTTATAAGAAGACGTGTCTTACCAAAATTCTTTATGTCTCCACTGTAATATAATAACAACTTCAATATAAGTCAGAATACCGTAAACTTATTTAATGAAATTTATTTAAAGTAATCATTGGATGCACAGAAACATTAAGACACTTAATCTACTTTATCCTAAGATACAAAATGTTTGTCAATAGATTGAAGTCAACCCGAAGAATATGTAGAATATACGTTACATCGAAAACGACTTTAAAACGAAGATATAATCCAGGCAGCAGAGTTTTAGACCAAGCCCACAACAGACCGACTTCAAACCTCATATTCCTGAAAACACAAAACATAGCAATTTCACTTTTTATCCTATGACCGCATTTTTTATTTGGCATTTTTGACGCCTGGTTAATATTTAATAATACTTATTCATTCCAATATTGCAAAAGAGGAAATGCAATAAGAGGAAAATGTCAAAATTATTTTATCTTTTGCCTAAAAGACCCTGTAGAGATAACTGACATCATGTTGTTGATACAATTGAAATTTGTGGATCCTATACATCACTGAACATTGATTATGTGAGTTTTCAAGGCATCAATGACATGTGCGAAGATGGTAAAAATCAATAACGTTTTCGAGTACAAGACATCCATCCACATAAAATTTGCCTACGCCAAGACGATTCTAAGACAGTTTAAAACTAATAAATGAATAAAATAAGAGAATGGTGACGAATTTACCATAAAAACTTACCTCGTGTTTCCATAAATGATTTAAAAGTAGCGAACATCAATAGTCCTGCCGTCGATACGGGTCCTGTCGAACATTTCTGTAAGTTTGGTTTAAGGAAAACATATTGACTCTATCATGAAGACTAAATTCAAATATTCCTTACAACATTCCAGTGTTCAACTATAGTTGAGCACAGCCATAAGGAAAAACATTTCTATAATTTGTTATAATAATATTACTAATAATTTAATAGTAAATATAGTTGTTACAGTCAACAGCTTATGAACCGACCACAAAATCAATAATCAATTAATATTGAAATCATATGTTAAGTTAGGTTGAAAAGTGGTTGAGGAAATTTTATAAATTTTAAAGCTATTTATTCAGTATATGGCCTATAAACTGAATAAATAGCTTCTCCAAACACTTATACTACACTTATACACACTCCAAAAAAATATAGCTTTTCCCCACAAAAGCTTTGCCTACATTATGTAGTAGGTTTTCTATTGACTATAGAGTTGAAAATTAATAGAATTCCAATTCCACAAAAAAACTTTTCCAGGATTGTAATGTTATTACTTTATAAATATGTATCAAATTTTTTAAGGATACTGATTGCTCTGTCGGCATCCCATTCCTTATGGAACCGGACAATAGCGGTGTCGGGTGCCGTCATTTCAGCGAACTTTACATCGCCACATTCGCTGAACTTTTCTCTGATCAGCTGCCAAGTGACAGTGGGCGGAAGCTAAAAAAAATTAACTATTTAAGCCAGATGACTTCCATAGACGAAAGGGTTAAATATTAAAAAAATACAAGTAATATTTTTAGAAGTCTGAAAAACTGATATTAAAAAGAAATACTTACATTAGTGATTATAACCATGTCAGAAGGTTTGTCTCTTTGTTGAACACTGGAATCACGACCATAACCTTGGTTTGATACAGATACTCCCAGTGGCCTGTTTGAACCTAAAACAACAAATAATTTTCACAAATTTAGGGCTTCTTTCACATAATTATCGGCTAAATTGTGCAAATTTCTGTAAACAACTATACCTTCTTTGTACGGTTGGTTTTTATCGTAATACCGAGAGGTTTAATTGAAGATAAATAACACTTGAAAAAAATCATCGACCTCAGGTGGGACTCGAACCCACGTCCCATCGCATACCGGGCGAGTGCTTTGACCACTAAGCTACCGAGGACGTCACGTGACAAGATCAAATTCTTCAAGTGTTTTTTCTCGCTGTCAAAGCCAGCGTATTCTGATCAATGTTGTAGCTATAGGTATAGCTGAGTAGTATACTACCGTCAACACCCTATAGAAATATTTTTACAAATATTTGACTATTGGTTAAGATCAGAAATGCTTAAACATTGTAAATTTTTTTTTTTTTTAGCAATTCCATGCAAGGTTTAATTGAAGATAAATAACACTTGAAAAAAATCATCGACCTCAGGTGGGACTCGAACCCACGTCCCATCGCATACCGGGCGAGTGCTTTGACCACTAAGCTACCGAGGACGTCAAAGCACTCGCCCGGTATGCGATGGGACGTGGGTTCGAGTCCCACCTGAGGTCGATGATTATTTTTCAAGTGTTATTTATCTTCAATTAAACCTTGCATGGAATTGCTAAAAAAAAAAAAAAACATTTACACCGAAAGGTTTATTTGACAAGCTAGAGAAAAGACTGGATAATACCCTGTCAGTCGCAGCATTTCAGATGAACATTTTCGTATCTATTTATCTAAATAAAAGAGTAAATATGTTATTTAATTTAATACATACCAGAAAGAGGTCCACTATTCAAGCTTTGGCTGTTGCCCAACACATTATTGGATAAGGAAGATGTATTCATTTGTAGATTTGAGCCCAGGTCAGAGTTACCAAGATTCAAAGCATTAGTATTTACATTTGCTTGAGCAGTGAGAACTGTTGCCAAGTCATTTGCAGTCAGACCCTGCTGTAGCAACTGATTTTGTAGGGCACCTAAGCCAGTCAAACCAAGAGCCTGCAAAAAATACATTAGCTTTTTAGTAAAATGCAGTGTTACAAATTTACTAGAATAAAAATATATATGACACAAAAATAAAAGAAACTAAATAACAGGAGAAGGAAATTGGAATTGAACTAAGAGGTCGTCCATAAATCATGTGAAGCTGGAAAGGGGGGGAGGATGAAATATTTCTAGGGGGCTCTAGTGAGGTCTTACACGTATTTACTTTTTCTTTGAAACGCAATTTTGGGTAGGACCCCCCGGTCATCTAAAACCTCACCACTTATCACCATGGGGGAGGTTAAGTTGCTAAAAAACATCACACAGAATTCTGCAATACACACCTGTAATCCCAGATTACCGCCTAATGCCGAGCCTGTATTCAATGTGTTGGTAGACAGGCCAGCACCCAGCCCATTCAAAGTGACCCCAGCAGGAGTAGGAACAGCCCCCAGGACACCAGTCGCTAATGGAGTGTTAGTGTTTGCCAAACTCAAATTATTGGCTGTTGTAGTCTGTTGCAGGTTCCTAGCAACATCCCTTAGAGGTTCACCGTTAGGTCCTAGCCCAAGACCTATGCCTTTTAATCCTTCAGGCATCCTGAACTCGGTCTTGTCTGAAAGTCCACGGTCCATACGTACGGTCATCCTCCTATCGTACAGCATTTGCTTATCAAACATAGAAATGGCCTAAAAATTTTACAGATTAGTAAGACAAAAACAAATCAATACATTTTTAACTGCAACTCTACTTGTGCTAACATACCTGAACTGCTTCCACTGGATGATCATATTCGATGACAGCAAACCCCCTACTGTTGCCATCTTTGTCAACAGCCAAGTCAATGTTCCTAACTTTACCAGCCATTTTATAAATCTCCTTGATTTTGGCCCGATCTGCTTTGTAATCCAACTACAAAAATTAAAATACATTATCATTCATTACTAAATAGGTGAAAAAGTAAAAATAAATTGTAGTTCAGGCCAGAGCTAATTACTTTCAAGCACCACACCAGAAACTTTTTTTTTTGCTAGAAATATGGGGTTTAATTACACATTGGCCTGAATCTAACATTCAAAAACTACTTACATTGGCTACAAAAACTTTCTTTACAAGTGGAGGTTGCACATTGATGGAGTCCAAAAACTGAAGGCTGAGTCCATATGTATTAAAGTTCTCAGGTTCTCTTGGCTTATTCATCATACCTCCCCATCTGCAAATTTAAATTACAGAACCATATATTTACAATACAAATTAATTGCACCTTAATTTAAAAAGTTGCAGCATTTTTAATTATATTGTTTTAAAAACAGGAACATAAAACATACCCATCCTTGTCGTCCCTATTATTTCTGCCACCACCTAAGGACCTTGAAGAGTTATGCCTGATGTTACGCTCATTGCCTGAAAAATATTGTAATTAAAGAATATGTTTGATTGAAATTTCAGAAAATCTACTCATTAAATTATATTATAATACCAACCAGTTTCTTCCTTTAAAACAAGCTTTCTTCCATTCAATTCATATCTGTGCATGACAAACAAAGCTTTCTTCATAGCTTCAGAAGTGGTGAACTCCACAACACCACAGCCTCGAGGCTTTCCATTCTCATCATGAAACAACTCTACATAAGCAACATCACCCACCTAAAAACAAATTAAACCACATAATCCTACTGTTGCAATAACACTGTTCATAATTTCTTAAAGGTTGTTTCATATCGGCATACTACTCATAATATAAAACTAAGATTTATCTATACAGACAGCAACATGCACTGTTGCATACACACATAAAAGTTGATACCTTAGGTTTGTATAGGCAAATCAAATTTATTAAATGGGGTCAGAGGGTAGGGTTGGGAGCAAGTTGCAGTAAACCCTTAGGGGCACTATAGGCGACATAGAAATGATATTAGAAAAAAATATATATTTTTTTATTTTATATGGGACCAGGGACTTGGAAAAATTTCATCGAAAATTTCAGCCCTATAACTCCTCCTTTTTTATATTACCAATGGATAAAGGGATCTTTAGAGATCAACTTTGCTCAAGAGCCCACTGCTCTGAAGTCAATCCTCGCGGAGGGAGGAGGGTAAAAACCTGAAGGCCTCTGAGACTTAGCAAAATTTTCGTCGGAAATTTTCAACCTCGTAAAATCCACCTTTTTTTAATTTTATGATGATAACAATGTAATTTGCAATATATTTTGTCAAATGCATGATAATCATTATACAGTATAGGTCTGAAATTTCAGATGAATTTTTTCTAAGTCCCTGGCCCCATAGTGCCCCTAAGGCTACACTCCAACCTTCAATGGGCTTTAAAGAGGCGCCAAGATTGAGCCAACACGACCCTCTTATCGTTACAAAATTGGTTACCTACATGTGAGAATAACAAAAAACAAACCTTTTCCTTGAATAAGTCCTTTAGCTCAGTCCAACGAAACTCATACGGTATGTTTGAAACGAACAAGCGTTTCCCTTCTGGATGATCACGATCATTAGACCGATCGCGTGTAGCGTCTGAGAATCGCGATGGCCGGTCCCCACGCCTCGAGCGGTCACGATCTTTCTCTCTTTGTTGACCGTCCATCGCAATCTAAAATAAATTGAATAGCCAGGTAATTACCACCATTTACAAAACAACCACACTACGTTTTACAGCAAAGCTTGTTGCCGGGTCCGCCGGCTTGAATCAAACGGAAATAGTCAGTTTTACGGAACGCCTAATTCAATCGAACAAACATGTATTCTGTGAACTATACCTGCGTAACAAATAAAAGGAGAAACGAACACTTTGAATTTGCAAAACTAATAAAAGTCGTGCGAAACAGCAAATCCGATAAATAAATCCGACTTCAACAACAGCTTCGACAAAATGGCGTCAAAAATCGTATTCACTGATCAAATAAATCGTATTCTCGTCACGTCACGTCAATACTTTACACAGATTAGATAGAGTATGCATGCATTTTTTTAGATTTATACTGATTGGAGTGGTCATCCAAATTAATACAAATTACAGCTTTGTGTACTCGTTTTGAAACGCCTACCTACCTACATGTCTCCAGAATTCTTGAGAAATTGAGAAAACCCGCTAAAAACGACTCCGGGTAAGCCTGGATTAAATCCGTCACTCTAGCAATCATGTGAAATCCTGCATGATATGATGGACAACATAGGATCCAGTACTTCCGGTACTGGAGGCCGTTTTTTAGAAGTTAAAGAAACAGTCCAACTTCATAGTTGCATTTTGCAAAATTGCCCCTCTAGTGAAATCATTGAGAATATTTCCGGGTATTTTCCCATTTTGGGTATTACATACTGGGTAGAATCCCAACTCTACACCCACCCTGACCTTCCTTAGCAATTTAGCAAAGCAAGCATAACCAACAGTAAAAACCCTGAAATATCTGCCGTGAAATTTTGTTTGTTGTGCCGTTTGCGCTGTTTAATAGTAGGCCACTATAGTGGCATGGCAGGGCAGTAAGTGAGTTCCATAGATGATTAATAGCCGCACGCAAGGCAAGATAGACAATCTTTTAATGCAGTATATGGCCAAATAAGATCTCTACCTCCTCACTTATGGGCTGGCTTATCCTAAATTAATAATACTCAAAGGTCGTAAGGTCATTATTAACTAATCGTTATAAATAACTTACGTGATAAGAAAAAAGCTACAAGACGCGTAGACGTAACGAAACGAAACGCGTCGTCAAACAAAAGCTCCATCTGGTGGTGACATAAAACTTTTTGTTTGTTCCACGGTGACATACGCACACATTCGTGTTTTTTGATTGTAATGCTTCATAAATATTTTTCGCCTACGATAGCCATGCAGGAGGCAACCTGTGCTCGATTTTTATTAAAATAAGTAGATAAAATAATTTACAAATTATGGATCAAGGCAAATCCAATTCACCTAGATTATTCGTGTGCACCGCCATAGAAAACAAGGATGAAATAGAGGAGGTACTGTCTACAATTTCGCAGTTTCTCAACAAAGAATCGTTTAGTCAGCCATGTACAACGATACTTTCCCGTACGGACGGTAGTGGCGCTGGTGTTTATGTGGCGCGAAAGTTCAAATTGCTCTAGGTTTGATAACTTTTAACTTTCCTTTATGTGTGGTTTCAAATTTTCCAGCGGTACGAGAGGGCTTACAACTATGTTCAATCTCTGGTTGCGGACTGCAGTGAGAAGGAAGCTCATGATGCCTTAAATAATGCAGTATGCAAGAATCATGAAGATGTTTCACTTGGGCTACTGATGTCCATTCTTACTGAGCCTCATAATGCTACTAAGGGCTATAGAGACCTTACTCTGATCACCCGAGATGGTCTCACTTGTGTGCTCAACAATTTGTCAAATTTAATCTTAGAAAGGTATTTAAAGTTTCAAGATACTACTCGAAATCAACTTTTATGGCTCATTAAAGAAATGATAAGAAATGCAGTTACCGGAGTTGATAGTGTATGTTGGAATCTGATGCGTTATGCATCTGGAGGTGATATCTCTCCGAAAAACATAATCTTAGTGGAATCTCTGCTGGACATTTACATTGAAAATAGAGCTTGGCTTGACAAATTTCCAGTTCTCATTTGTATGGTTGTGTACACATACTTAAGGTTGATAGAAGACCACAACATACCACAGCTTATGAACCTACGACAAAAGGAAGTAAATTTTGTTATTGCACTGATAAGAGAACGATTCTCAGATGTTCTGTCTCTAGGTAGAGATTTGGTGCGCTTACTCCAGAATGTTGCTCGCATACCGGAATTCAATCAACTTTGGCAAGAGATATTGACAAATCCCAAAACATTGTGCCCAACTTTTACAAATATTTTGCAACTTCTTCAAACTCGAACATCACGCAGATATTTACAGTCCAGGCTCACACCCGACATGGAAAGAAAACTGGTTTTTCTTACATCACAAGTACGATTCGGTCATCATAAGAAGTATCAAGAATGGTTTCAGAGACAATATCTAGCTACTCCAGAATCACAATCTCTCAGAAGTGATATGATTCGTTTCATTGTTGGTGTTATACATCCAACAAATGAACTCCTCTGTTCAGACATCATTCCACGGTGGGCTGTTATTGGTTGGCTTCTCACAACATGTACATCTAATGTTGCTGCATCAAATGCTAAACTAGCTCTTTTCTATGACTGGTTATTCTATGATCCAGAGAAGGACAATATCATGAATATTGAGCCAGCTATTCTTGTCATGCATAATTCAATGCGGTCACATCCAGCCGTAACAGCAACATTATTAGATTTTCTATGTCGAATCATTCCAAATTTTCACCCTTCCTATGCTGATAAAGTAAAGCAAGGGATTTTTAATTCACTACAACAAATAATTGAAAAACGGGTATTACCTAATTTACAGCCTTTGTTTGATTCACCGAAATTAGACAGGGAGTTGCGAACTACTGTAAGAGAAACATTTAAAGAGTTCTGCAGTAATGGTAATGGTGAGGGGGTGTCGGGATTACGTGACGATAATAACGAGGAACTACCCCGTGGTGGTCCGGATGAACCAGCATTTTCTGATGACGAGGACGACCCTCCGCCTACTATAGCTGAAGACACTGACGACGATGACCTCCCGCTGTCAGAGGTTCGAGCGCGAGAGCGTCCTGAACTCGCTGCAGCTTTGCCCCTAATTTTGAGACCACTCGCCGAAACTCTTTTAGACGAACGGACGTCTTCTGCGGCCACAGCTTTACTTAACGCTTGTAGTGCTCCAATGCCTACGCCTACAGCTCTTGCCGACTTGATTACGGCTGCTGTCCAAGACATACCTCCCTTACGCATCAGCCGCAGTCCCAGCCCTGCTGAACTGGATGCTGTTACAAATTCTCCAATATTCTCAATGTTTACGTTTCTTATGGGCACTGGTGATGGAGCAGAAGCCAAACGGAAACTTGTATTAGAAACATTCAAGGAAATCCACGCTCAAAATACCCTCTACAGTGTAGGTTTTCATTTACTGTTTTTTTTAAAAGTTGTATATGAACGCGAGCGACGTTCCGAACGAGATGGAGCAAAGAGAAGGAATATTAAATTCAAAGCGGCACTGTACAAAGAATATTGTAGTTTCTTGGAGCTCAAACTAGCAGAAAGTTTAGCTGATGATTTTGAGAGATGTCAGGAGTGTGATGCAAATGTTCTAGTGTGGCTGATACCAGATGTTTACAGAGAATACAAGGACCAAGCTCAAAACCATATTAGATTACTGCATGCAATAGTTTCGACTTTAGACGCAGGCCAGCTTCAGAGATTGGTGTGTCTGACTCTGCAAGGCAATCTCATGATGTTTAAGTCTGACGATATCACCACGATGCTATCAACCAGTCTCGGCTGGGAAACTTTCGAACAATACTGTCTTTGGCAACTTTTAACTGCGCATGATATATCTGTCGAGGACGTCTTGCCTATCATCCCTAAGCTTTGCTACAAGGAAAACGCGGAAGCTCTGACATCAGTTCTATTGATGTTGAAGCAAGAAAGGCCAACTACGGATGTTTTACGACAGTTATTTTGTAGAGACGTTGACGACGATGACACATTTGTCGTCTCAACTTTACTGTACTGGTGTCAAGATTATGAGGATAAAGTAGGAGATTTGGTATCGGTGTTACTGAGTACACGATATCCGGGAACGAGCCCTAATAAAAGAAAACGCCCTGGGAAACACAGCATACCGCCTAATGCCCCACCCTCCGCTGAATTGGTAAGTAACATATGCCTACATTATTAAGTAGGTATACAGGTTGTTAGGTATTTACCTATGTTAACATATGCATGTAAATATTATAGTAAAGTCAGATATTAAAAATAATCATTTTTGAAAAAAAAAACATAAACAAAATTTTTAAAAAATATATATGTTGACATCAAAATTATGGCTTCACCATAGTATTTATATGTATGCATACATAGTATCGGCATGTATACCATTTACCTAACATCCTGCAGATACTATAATATTATAACTTCGGTTATAAAGTTTTCCACAAATAAAATTTAACAAAGCATAATTTTGAGAGTTAATGAAATGAAGCAGAGCTTGTACAATGGCCACTAAAGGTTTTTCTATGGTGGTATTTTAATAAAATAATGCTGGAGTTGAACCCGCGGTGCGAGGCCGCTGATTCTGTACTTATAAGGCAAAGGGCTACTTACTAAGCCTATTAGACAATACTGAAGACCGGCTAACCTATGGTCTAACGCTTACTGGAAAGCTGAGTTGAAAGACACCAACCAGGGACTTGTGCACAAAACTGACGACTGATTTTTTTGTTATTTTGTGGTACAATAATTTTCCCGAGCGCTCAAAGAACTTCTTACTGGTCACTAAGTTCAACTAACAATGACACTTTTTAATTTACAGGTTCTTGGTCACTTAGAACAAATGAGAGTAAACTGCGTAGAACAAGACGACATGTCAATTTTTAACATGGAATGTATGCAGAAAGCTTTACAACAAGCCCAGTCGAATAGTAGTGATAGCTTAAGGGTAAGAAATGATTTCTATTAAACAAATAAAACAATAATCGCTTCACTGTTAAAAGCTGTTAGTTTAAATTTCGTTTTTTAGCAATTACCATGCTAGGTTTATTTACGATTTTTAATACTTGAAAAAAAATCGTCCGGCTCAGGTGGGACCCAAACCCACGAGCATCGCATACCGGGCGAGTGCTTTTCCAACTAAGCTACCGCGACTGTTATTTTGTTTTGACGACCTCCGTAGCCGAGAGGCGACGAGAACGCCGGACTGTATGATGGCGCCGCCATCTACGAGGTTCCAGGTTCGATCCCCGGTCGGGTCAATGTAGAAATCGCACTTTTCTATATTGTCTCGTGTCTGGGTGTTGTCGTACCGTCGTTGTTTCTGATTTCTATAACACAAGTGCTTTAGCTACTTACCGTAGGATCAGAGCAATGTATATGATGTCCAATATTTATTATTATTTGTAAACCCACACAGTCGGCCGTTTACTACGGGAGAGAGAGTTTTGTCTTATTTAAAAAGTTTTTATTTTATGCACTGGAATTATGTCCTAGAAAGAAGTTAACTAATTTTTAGAAACTTGACGTATCTAAAAACTAAAGTACCATTTTGTAGTTTAGTTGCGTGACAATAAAACCTATAATCCTTATTTTTGTTTACAGAAACAGTATAGCCAATTATTTTCTTTAGCTTGGGAAGACGAATTACCAATTTCAAGGCGGGCTAGAAAATTAGTCTCAAATTCCTTGCCTCTCAACCAGAATTTACATTCGTCTAATGATGACAGTGAGGTGAGTACTTTGAAATAAATAATTTATTATCAATTTACTCTTCCACGAGGGGAATATGAAATAATGTAATTGTCTGCGGAAATTAATCAGAATAGCTGAACAAATACCTAGCTCGACTTTATTCATAGCCTAAAAGTAAGCAGGACGATTTTAGATTTGAAGAAATGAGTCTAATATTTCTTGGGATATCGATGATTATTCCAACATACATTTTGAACTTCTTATCCTAGTTCTGCTAAATAGTTAATAACATCGTAAAATAGGTGGGCTACTAGTATGAATTCCATTCGGTTCACAAGTTTTCGTGTTTGTGTCCGCAGAAACGTCTTAATCACAAAATTACTAATGCCTTTGGATCGAACAGCAAATAAATGCTCCACCAATGCTCAAACGTTAACCCAAAAGATGATTAGATCGACAAATCACTAATTTCAAAGCTATTTATTACATTGATGCTTTAAGCTCGCGACGGTTCAGCAGCGTAAAAGATCCATTATCACGTTTAATGATTTTCGTAATAAGCTTTCCGAGTTAGTGATTTGTCGATCTTGATCGATGATCTTTCCAGTTAACGCAATATATAATTCGCCGGCTTCAGGCACTTAAAAACTCGCCCTGAAAAGCACGCGCCGTACTATTAAATATGAATTTATTCTCATTATATTAATGTAACGTTAGCCTCTGATAACCGTATTATTATTATTGTCTAAGTTTTCGTCGACTCATCGCCAAATCGCGAAACTTAACAAACTAAAATGTAACCAAAAAAAAGTATCGTATTCGGGCAAGCGCACTACAAAGCCTGGCGGTTGTGGGTTTGAATCCCGCAAGGGGCAAATGTTTGTTTGATGAGTACGAGCATTTGTACCTAATCATGGTTGTTTATAAACGTATTTATGTATGTTTATCCGTTATCTCGTCAACATAGTACAAGCTTTGCTTAGTTTGGGGCTAGCTAATTGGTTTGACTTTAGAAAAAAAATATTTATATTATTAAAACCTCAAATAAATAAAAAATAGTCCCTTGATAGAAAAAATTGTGGATGACATCGGTCTATAGGTTAATGATAAATGACAATAAATTCTATTAGATATTTCATCACTTTGTTTATATAAATACCATTGCAGTTGGGCCCAAGTAAAAATGATTATACGGCACATTTTTCGTTTTCAGGAGGAAGACTTCGTTAAGCCAAAACAAGCGAAACGCCGAAAGAAAGCAATTTCAGACAGCGATTGACATATCTCATGTAAAAGAAACGGTAATTTTAAACACCAAAGTGCAACTCTACAATACAATAATAAATATTAGTATTGTGTAATTACATAATAAATGTTTGTTACCTTATGTTATTATTCAGGTGCAATTCCAAGAATAGTACCTTAGTTCATGGTTTAAGTTCGCCCTTAAATATATTTTTTTAAATTTAGTTATAATATGTTGTCTTAATTTCTATAAAATAACGCAGATTGTCAGTAGTTGGCGACAATATTAACAAAATTGTTTATTATTATTATTAATTTAAATTGCTTAGAACTACATTATAACTTACTGTAACACAAGATAAGGAATGTTTTATTTGCTTTACGCCTTGCCACCAAGATATTTTGAATTCATTTGCCCTTGTCGTATCACATACGGTGAAATCTCAGATGCTATCGGTCCATAGCAATCAAACTAAATAATAAGAAAAGAAAAAACATAACTCCATTTCAATCATGTACATATCATCAACAAAATACTTGGTGGTTTGGAAATGTAAAACGAATTGTATAATTGATTTACCTACTGTACATTTCAAGTGTCGTCATTTACCTATATAGTTTAACGTTAGGTACCCCATTGTTGTACAGATGTTTTTTATTGTCCTCCACATTGTGTCAGGTTTACTTTAAGTAAATAAGGTATCAGACCAAGAGTTTTATTCAAAGGATATATTATTGTATTGATGCAATTTTCGAAATACATTTTACACTAGGATCAATAAAGTATTTCCCCTTTCATTTATATTTTTATTTATCTAATTACTCCTCATAAGGTTATAATTTTCGTCAAATAAAAAAGAACGCTGGAGGGTGGCGCTACTTGTCTCCACCGAACACTTATAGCAGTACTGAAAATGTTAGTTCCTATTTTGGCCACCGCTCTTTTTACGTGACGCCAAGTATAATTGGCCTTCGTTTATAATTAAAAAGATAATCCATTTGTTTTTAATAAACTTGTATTTTTATACTTTGAAAAATTATAAATTTAATAAGTACAGTGTACATTTCTGGAATCTTTATTAATACTATTCATACTTTCAAAATCGAAATCGAGCTATGCCTATACAGGGGGTCCTAAAAAGAGCGTGTCAAACTTAAGGATATGATGAGACTAATACAGTAGGGCCTCGTTAATTCGGACTCCCGATTGTTCGGTGATCGTTGTAATCCGGCCAGGCTATGGACTCGCGGGGATGTGGTTGTAGGCGCGGGCTGCCATGAGCCAACCCGTCCTCAGTATTTTGTTCATCGCCTTCCGTCTACAGTGTCAATTTAGCGCGCTTGCTAGCTAACATCATGGCACGGCGCCGCCACGTAAACATTTAACATTTACATTTTAAGACAAATTGTGGATGAAGAAATGATAGGTAAAGGTGACAGCTACCCTATCATTGCTCGGAAGTTTGGTATAAGGAGGTCAAGTGTAGGCGAGGCGTAAAGAAACTAAGGTTAAACATGTGTTTTATGATCATCATTAAATATGGCATACTATAATCCGGACGCCTCGATAATCCGCCAAGGGTCTTGTTTTTGCCTCTCGGGATGAACGAGGCCCTACTGTAGATGACCATCTACACAAAAAAAAAAAAAATAGCAAAAGTATCACCATTTCAGAGATATGTTTTTTTTTCTTTTTTTTTAATACCCAATTTTGAGCCTATCCTTTTTTGCTGCGGGTACAAATAAGTAGATATTTGACAACAAAAATCTTATCATCTTCAAAATGTGGTACACTCTTTCTTCAATATTATCTGCTCTTAGATGCGCGTGCCTCTCACTCTCGCCGCTCACAGCAGACTGACTGTGTTACGACCGCATGTGCACTCAAAATCAAAATCATTTATTTCTGTTAATTGGCCATAAAAGGCACTTTTACATGTCCCAATTTTTTTCCCTACCACTGCTTCGGGACTATTGTGGGCTAGTGCCGAGAAGAAGCAGCGCAAGAAACTCGGTCACTATTGTCAGCCTCTTTTTAAAATATTTTACAAGATTTGTTGTGAGCTAAGCAGTTTGAAATCCACACATTTTTATTATTTATATGATCACTAACTGTGTAATAGCCCTTTTTCATAAGAGTCCTTTTAACATGCAATTTGAATTCATATACAGACATTTCAACAATGGATTGTGAGAGAGACAGCCAATAGACCAACACCAGAGATGACATAATGATTCCTTCTCTTTCACTCACATGGGTACACTACATAAGTTTGGCACGCTCTTTTTGGGACACCCTGTATATCGACATAACGTAGCACAATGATATATTTTATCGAAACGTGAATACAACTTTCAGAGATTAAAATAATGAACACAATCAAAGACATCATAGACCAGATTTATAATTCGACGTATGGTTTACAGAAAGTATTGGGGAATCAAATTGCTATAACATCAAGAGGAAGTTCGAAAGCTCAAACAAAAACTCTCCTCTAGATAAGATAGATCTGTATCGGAAGGTTATGTTTTTTTATTGTTGTGTAGTGTAGTTTTTTTCTGTAAATACCTGCAAGGAATACGTCGAATTACAAATCACCCTGTAAGTAGATAATTAAACTATGTCAATTAATGTGGGCTTTGCTGGGTACAAATAAGGCTAATTTCATAAATCGCGATAAACAATAAATAACAAAAATTATCGTTTTAAAAAAAAACGTTTATTTGGCACATAGTGCTTTTCAGTGAACTAAAAACGTCAATTATTGATCAAAAACCGATAATCCTCTTAAAAATAATAAAGTTTTACATAAATCAATAATATAAAATAACAAAACTTTAGCTAAAATCGCTATTTTGCACCTTGCAAATGCAAAAGATACCATCTGTAGTATGTACCGCAAAAAGTTGTAGTGGGCGATTTGGCCCTATTATGAAGTTTAATGACTTTTATTATTTTTATTACTTAACCTCGTATTTACTAAGGAAGAAATATTTCACAATACGTTTCGCATCTCCTTTTTTGTCAAAAGGTCGGATGATATCTAGCTCTAGGGACGTTATTCTCTATCCGTGACGCAGCAACCCCTGTTTCGCAATATTTTTCCCCTTGTGAATACAAGGCTTCACTTGCCAGCCATTGACAATGAATGTATGGTATATTCATCATCACGAACTGTGCCACTCGACAATGTTGGTGATCTAATAGTTTGTAGGAAAAAAGTTGTCCAGTGATTATATAACCAGTGGTTGCTCTGTGCACACGCGCTACACACTATTATGCAAATTCCGCTTATTTAAAACATTTAAGTGTGATGCATTTACCCCGCAAGCAAGTGGAGCCGTCACTAGCCTTTAATGCGCACCTATTCATGACCTAAAACATGGTTGAGTATAGTATTGTTGCGCCCCTCCAGGGTCTGCGTTCTGTGCCGGGGCACCGGCGCCCTAGTTACGGCACTGCAAACTAATAGACCGCTAACATTGACGACTGTAATTTTATTTATGTCTTAAATCTTACTATATAAAATCTGAAAATGACAATAGTACAATCCAATTCTTATAACTACCCTAGACCATTACAAGACAAACTTTGCACAATCGGTTTATGTACAATTCTACATAGTTGTCACTCAATTAAATAACAAAAAACATCTATACTAAAGCTTTCCTTGCTTATACCTTTGGCGTGCTTGTGCCTTGCTGTATTTCGTTTTTTTCTCAGGTATTGTAGTTTCTTGATCTTTGGACTTATCATTGAGCCCTGAAAGTATTAATTGTATTAGTAATACACTTCAGACCTATTTTAATTAGATGTACGAGTGAATTTACAGTTAATTACATTTTGTTTGTTAATGCTATATTAACCTGAATTTTTTAGGCATTTCATAATTTATTGATAGGGCCATTGAAATTAATAACAAATATTTGAAGCTATTGACATGAGTATGCATTTATTATTATAACTCATTAATTCATTAAAAAAACAATATACATAATTAACATTAACTAAACATATACACAATTAACCTTAACTTAAATGACTAAAAATAGGTTATCGCCACTTACTAAATAACATGACATGATAGTGATATGAATAATAGTAATAATTTAAACAATAACCAGTGAATGATGTCATAACTTCAAATTTTTTATTCTAAAATCAGATCATTCTAAAAATTTATCTCCAAGTGAAATTATCTTTTCAAAAAATCTGAGGTAAGAAACTCTATTTTAGGTAGGAAAACTATGTAGTTATAAATATTTGTTTATTGGTTAGGATGGGGCAAGCTTCTTATTTACCCTTTTGATTCACCTATTTTGAGTTACCAGAATCTGCATAATTGTTAGGCTTGTTTTAAAAACTCTTATGATTTATACCAACTCTGTATTTATATATAGTATTTATATACAGAGTGGGTTGAATGCACACAATTATTTAAGTTTCAAAACTTTGAAAAGTTACAATATGGCAAACAAATATATTTTATCTCTGTTTATTATTGAGTAAATGTAATTTATTACCTAAATCTTCAGGTGGTTGCAATGACTTTCCCTCACTCCAGCTGGTCATCAATGTTGCGGTCTTGCCAGCAGCATATCCAATCCCTGATAGCGCTATTGAAAAAGCTACCATACTAAATGGATGCTGAAATTATATTTTTAACTTAAAAATTGACACAAATTGTATATAGTTATGTTTATTGTATAAGTAAATACACTAACAAAACAGTAGGTGAGTATTACTGCAATTAACTGATTTTCTTTCAAAAGCAAAGAAACAATCATTTTTATGCTGATTGTGTTGTTTTTCTCCTAATTCTTTTTAGTTACTTGTTATAATAAGACTAAATAAGTAATAAATAAAACTTACTGTAAGAGTTGGGTTAGATGTTAAGCTGTAATCCAAAATAACAACCAGTATTCCTATTACTAAGCCCAAGCATGTACATATCCAAATTGTATTTTGATTACCTATAATAAAATAAAAAATCTGTTATAGATAAAGAAGAATATACATACATACAAGAACATACATTAAATTACAGTAAAAGATATATAGGAATAATATACTTAATAAATAATTTTTAAATGAACTTACTCTTGATTCTCTTGTTTTGCATTTCAGTGATGCTTTTTATTGATTCTATTAACTTCGGATTGTGAGGATCGAGCTGCAATGCCCTAGTATAAGATATTATAGCTTCATCATGAAGACCACTGGCTGCTTCAACTTCAGCACGGCGAAAATACCCCTGAAAAAAGTTTCAGGTTTGATTAAATTCGCTTATGACAGCTTTGAGGTGTTCAATCAGTATTTCCGACACAAGCCTTATAAAGGACCATGTTACTTTTGACCTGTAAACTCTCTAGAGCATACAAATAATAATGATCTTTATTGAAGACATAATAACCAATATAAAGTTTTGTTTTCTAACTTCATAAATGTAATCAATAAGAGTACCTATTATTTTTGGGTGTTAAATTTAAAAGACATACCTTTGCCCATTGTGGTTGAAGCCTAACAGTTTCATTTGCATCCTGAAGTGAAAGATAATGCTGGTCTAGTTTCAAAAAAGCAAAGGACCTATTGCTGTACAGTACGTAATTATTTGGGTCCACCTTAATTGCTTGAGTATAATGTAAAACGGCTTCAATAAATTTACCATCTTTTACACATTCATTCCCTTTGGTTTTAAGTTCTTCTACACTTCCTGTTTGAGAGGTTTTTTTAGAATCGTCCATTTTTAATAGAGCTGAATAAAAAAGATAAGTTTACCAAAATGCAAAAATCACTAATAAAAAACATTTGTTTTTTTGGCAGTTTTTGACATTTGTTTTACTTGACAGCTTTGACAGCAGCCACAGATCAAGTAAGTAACCACCACTGATCAAATAATACTCTACATAAAGCTAAGGCCAAACCAAAGCGGGGGCGTGGGTGTGCGCGGTGGCGTGGGCGTGGGCGTGCAGGCCAGTTCACACCAAACACGCGGACACTAGGCGTTCAGGAGGCCTAGCACGAAAATGTATCTTTCGCTCGGATGTATAAACCTAACAAGAAAGAGATTAGTCATGAATGAAGCCTAAGAAGGTTATGAATGTTAGTCATAATAAAGGTATCTAATGATGTTTAGAAATTATGATTTAACTATTGTTTATCAGATTATTTGCCGATATACTACGAATATAAAAGCTCAAGCCTAAATAAACAAAAAAATATATAGAGTTTTTAATTTGTTTATTTACTGAGTTTCACATTAACTAATTCCAACGCGGTTACCCGAGCGAAGCTATTTGAAGATGTAGGAAAGAAAAAAGCTGGTTGGCTTCACTTATTGCTTTTTGAAAAAAAAAATAGTAGCTTTAAACGTTATTATTTATATTATTGTAGTAGCGCACCACCTGTCTGTCTGTTGAGCCTGTCACGCCAAATGTCATATCCGCGCGTGCAAAAGCTGAATGTCAAGCTGCACGCGTAATGCACGCCGCCGCTGACCGCTCCGGTGTGAACTCGTCGATACAAATGCTACGGCACGATCTGAACGCCCACGCCCACGCCACCACGCACGCCACCGCGCACGCGTCTGTTTGGCCGGGACTTTAGTGACAGTAGCTACTGAGAAAGTAGAATCACAGAGATATAAACAATCTCAAATATCATCATCATCTTATCTCATATTCTCTGTGACAACAACTGTACAAGACAATCAAAGTTACGTCAAAGTATACAACATTTGGCCATTTAAACCTGGTTGTTTTGTGTAACTTGCACTAGGCCTTCTGATTACTCTGTTTACATGATCAGTGATTACTCTGACTAATCTGTGTTCTGATTCATGTCTAGTGTGCCGGTTCGCGCACCGCCGGACTACAAAGCAGCATGGCGGTTGCGGGTTCGAATCCCGCAACTGGCAATTGTTTATGATGATGAGCGAGAGCATTTGTTACAATAATAATGTAACTAAATAAGTCGTATCATGGATGTTCATAACCGTATTTAAGTATGTTTTATTAGTTATCTAGTCGCTATTTAGCTATACACCGTGAATTTTTAATTACCCGAGAAAATTAACTAACATAGTCGATATACATCGAATTTGGCGAATAAAAAAAAATATGAGAAATTTATTTAAAAGATCCCTAACATTTCTTAAAAAATATGCACCATAAAAGTTCTGCTAATCCAAATAGTAATCATTATCATTCCAACAATAACGGAACCAAAATCCACCTAATTTGGTCGCATAATATTGGTGTACAGAAGAACCACTGATCAAATAATATGGGAATAACTATGAATGATTTTTTTTTTCATTTATAGTTATTCCTTCCGTACGCCAACGCCGTACGCCGTTTCGTTTTTTTTTATTCGCAAAATTCGATGTATATCGATATCTGAGTATGTTAGTTAATTATCTCGGGTAATTAAAAATTCACGGTGTATATACAGAGGCGGCGTTAGGCGTGGGCAGTATGGGCCCGCGGTGCAAAGGGCCTCGCGCCTCAGCCGAAAAAGAAATTGAAAAAATATGCAAAAAAAAGTACACTACAGCCCGGGGCCTTTGCCCGCGCACCCCTGTGCGCGGTAGATATTGTAGAATTTGCAATTTTTTCGCGCTCGCTTCACTCGCGGCTTTTGGTTTGGTTGCATGGTGTTGACTTTACTAACAACAGGCGATACAATTAAAAATATATAGGGCTCGTAATCTTTTTGTTTGCAATATGTTTTTGCTCTTCATGATTTCATTCAGCGTCATTCATTATCCCTGTCCTTCAGACTTTTTATTTTCTTCAGATTATGGCAAAGGTGGAGGCCTAAATGTATGAAAGTGCAGTTGTATTTCGCGGCTTTTATACATTCTGCGTAGACCGCAAATAGAACACTACATTCTGCGTGGCGCTGCTGCCGTAGCATTCGCCAATGCTGTCGCCGTTGCCTTGCCGTGGCCTCTTGATCAACTCTTGATTGTGCAATGTGTATAATTCCTGCCTAAAGGTAGTCTGAAAGAGATCGCTTTTTAGCGATAAGACCGCCTAAATCGTACATCTTTTTGTAAATATCAACTGTAACTTCCTTGTTTGGTGTGCGATATAGAGTATCTATCTATATCTCCAAAAAAAATTAAACTTGCTTCACTCGCACTTTTCCTACCTATCATTAAAACATTTAAAACGCAAAAAAAATTCGCGCTCGCTTATTTCTAATACGCTGGCTGAATCTAATAACGGTGGATATATACGTAAGTACATTTTAATTTACCTCACGTACTTCAAAATCTGCTCTCCCACTATGTTATGTATCGTAAATGCGAAAGTTGTTGACAAGATGTGAGGATGTTGTGACTCACTCACGCGTTAACGGCTCAATTTTACATCATTTTCACGTCCTGAAATCGTTTTAGGACATCGTCGTTGTACACATTTCCCCAAAAATGAATTACTTTGTTTATTTTATATTCCCTTTTTCTTGCCCGATCAAAGGGCCACGCAAAATGTACCTTGCCCACATGAACTTTAGGTCTTGCGCCGCCACTGTATATAAAGTACATACAAGCTTTGCTTTGTTTAGGGGTAAATATTATGTAGGTAATAAAATAAAATAAATAAATATAGGACCACACCACATACATAATCCATTGGTCTGATAGGTACTTAGGTAAGTAAAGCACTTGTGTTATAGACATCTAAGATATTAGAAATACATAACCACAACACCCAAACCTGGATGTAGTGTTTTTGTGGTAGTAGTATCTATACATACATAGATACACACTGTCTCGGGCGCACGCCGCACGGAGTGTCGCACCAGTAGCACGAGAGCCGTGGGCGCGAGTGGGTACGAAATTGCTGTGCGTGCGTGTGTGAGCGAGCCAGTGTATCGAGTTGTTATACTATAGTGGGCAGAGGTCCTACATCTGATTAGTGTGAATTTGAAAAAAATATTTAATTTTAATCTTGTTTTTACTCAAGGCTGAAACTCTGTTTTGCTGGTGCTCAGCATTTTCTGAAGAAAAATATTATCAGTAGGAAAACATTATACAAGTCACTCATGTTGTTTAAATCCATTAGAATATCATTTTTTTATAAATATCTACAATAACTTTTTCATAATTAAATATGAAAGAGATGTTTTAATACATTTATTATATGAAATAGATGAAATTTCTTAATTAATGGTTAAAGTTTCTACTAAATTAATACTTATAAATTTATTTGTTAACTAAATAAAACATAATCTTCGCCTTCTTTGAGATTCAATGATTTGAGATTGTTTTCAAATTGACCTTTAGTAAGATCTATTTTAACACAAATTACCAATGGAGGTTTGGCTTCACTGAAATGTATCACAGGCATTTTTTTTATAACTGCTCTTTTTATGGGACAATATAATTCAACAGTGGAACCAATTTTTTTTACATCAACATCACAAAATGCAGTTACTTTTTTCAAATTTTCAGATGACAAAGCTCTAATTAATCTCCTTCCTGATTTGCCAGCATTCCATACCATAAAGTTGGTCCATTTCGGAAATACATTCATTTGCAGTCTTTCCAATTGGATTTGCCAAATGTGTTCACGTTTTACAGAAAATGTAGCAGCAGATTCATGATATGTATAAGTGACTAATGCTTCGTCAACTCTGTGCAACTCACCACCTAAATCTATATGATTATGAAAGAAAATGAGATCTTCTGGGGTTCCTAATCCAGATTCAATAAACCCTCCCACTCGGTCATAAACTGATTTGTGACAGAACCAAGTAGGCATAAGTAGAGTAGGTCCATTTGACATGTATATTTGAAGTTTTAATTGTGCAGGAGTTAGGCTATTAGCCCAACGAACAAAACGAGGTGTAGAATTAATCGGCACTCTACAGACTTGACTGCCAACAAGGGCATTGCGATTAAGATCAGCATATTTCCATTGTAACTTTATTCTATCTTGGTGCATTATATCATCAATGTCTTGGAAGCATAAGAATGTACCACAGCTCTTTCTAACTGCACCATTTTTTGCTGCCCCAACTCCTTTTGATACTGGAGATCCAGTTAGAACGAAATTAACACTGCGCTTGTTGAAATATTCCTGCCATTGCGTCAGTATCCTTGCTGAATCGTCAACACTGCCGTCATTGTAGACAACTATTTCAACTTTAATATCTGTGTCAATAATAGTTTGTGATGCTATTGATTTCATGCAATTATTAATCCATTTTTCACCGTTATAGACTGGTATTATGACAGATATATCAGTCATTATAATATCAAGTAAAATACCTTTTTATCTAAGATATAAATTGTCCATTTTTGAAAAAAAAGTGCTAAAAAGAAATTAGAAGTAAAAGCTGGTAAAAGCTAGGAAAATGACATTGACTTGACATTTTATTGACCACTGATCAAATAAACCATGTAGATAGATTAAAATGTAGATTCTTTTGACAGACAAACCTCTTTTTTAACTCTGCTAGTTCCATGAATATATTAAGTCCCGGCCAAACCAACGCGTGCGCGATGGCGTGCGTGGTGATGGCGTGGGCGTTCACTCATATAGGTTGGTGATGATGATGATGATTTCATGATAGCACTAACATTTGTTAACTTTAACTTATGCAAAAAGAAAATGTTTAAGAATATAGCTAAAATAGTTAACACCTTTGTTCTTTACAAAATTCAACCTTCTAACTTTACCTTTAATTATATTTACGTTTTTTGCAGGTTATAGGTTATATTTTTTATCATAATTTAAGACAATTCACCTGAAAACCAAATTATACAGGTATTTCTTGCAGTTTAAGGCTTGTACTTTAACCAGCCGGAATCTGTTAGAATCCGCTAGAATTCGTTTAAAAACGACCTTATTACCTACCCGGACCGGTTTCCGGCTAGGTATAGTCCGGGCCTTAGAATCAACCATACTGACGTATTTTAATAAATAACCCTGTAGATCTTAATGACAGCCAAAAGGAATGTTTCTATCTTACACATAATAGAGTCTGAATTATATAAAACCTTATCATAATACTGGCATAACTCATCGATAAAATTTATCGATAGTGTTAAGCACTATCTTCGTTTATTTAAAACTGACGTCACACTCTTGCTTAGCTCTCTTGCATGGATAAGTTGCCCTTGTGTGTGAATATATTTGTGTGCGTCTAGTTAAGGCTAGTGTTAGATAATTTTTGTTGTGTGCGAGCGTAGCAACGTCATCCAAAATGCGTTAGTGTTAATTTACTATGTGTGCGATACTCCCTGCCCCCCGCAAGAAATGACAGACTTTTTCGCATAGAAATTGTCGTCTCCTGTTGGTTGAATGCTCTAAGTAACCTACTGTTTAATACAACTCCAGTATTCTTTAATAGTCTTTGTACGACACTAACAAAGTACAAACGGCGTGTCTAGTCTGTCCGTAAAAAGCTGGCGGCGCCACTGTAGCTAGAGGGTAAGTATTTTTAGAGTGAGATAGAAGAGACGTGACACACATCTGCGTTGTGGCGCACCGCACATTTTAATTAAACTAATTAAAGAAACTAAATTTAAATTTAATGCGCGCTCTATACTTAGTGCACGAAGGTCGCAAAGGTCCGCGAACGCAAACAGCCGGCGCGAACATTCGCACTCCGCGAAGCTCAGTTTTGATTTTTGAACTGACGATTTTTATTGAAGGGACGTGCTTAGAAATTAATAAAAATGAGCGTAACGTGGACGAACCAGACTGAAATACAATTTCTCGAATATTATCAGGCGGAGAACCTATTTTATGAAACGTCCATATCGATAAAAGTTGCGAAATTTTTGCGAAACCACCGCAAATTAGTTGCGAGTGCAGTCTTGGTTTTAATCGCGGAAACTTCGCGCCGCGAACGTCGAGCGCGATTCACGCACTTTAGAACATGAATTTATATTTTTGAAATTATCTATATAAAAGTCATTACAAGTACTAAATTTATCTTCTTTTTTGTTATATGGCAATCTGCGTTTCCACTTCCACAATTTTTTCCGCCAATATCACGTGCGTTGCCATTACAAGACAGGGAGTTTTTGTGAAATAAAAAAAATTGGGTTAGATTTTCTATAATGCTGGGGCTTCACCTGCGTCTAATGTCGTTATTTAGTGCTTTATTTGACGTAATACGCAGGTGTGGCCGGTCTTTGTGCGCTAATTTGCTATAATAACATTAGACGTTCGCCTTCTCCCCCTCCTTCTTCTACGGATCGGATCAGCGTGAGGATCGTCCTCCCTGACCCGCTCCGCGGCCTCCTTCTGTGACATTACGTCGTCACAAAAGGAGACCATACCCTCCCACGCCGCCTCGGTTCCCAACATAGCTTGCACTATGCTATACGACGCTGCTGGACCCATGCTGAGCACACCTGAAGGGTGTGATCAACAGTGTCTTCCGCGGCACCGCACTCGTGACACTCAGGGGTCGGCTCTCTTCTGGCTATGTGATGCAGGTACCAACCAAAGCATCCGTGCCCGGTTAGCACCTGCACCAGACGGAAAGTGAGAGAGCCGTGACGTCTCGTCATCCAGTCCTCGAGGACCGGGCGGATCGCACTTATCGTGCGGTCCGCCAGGCCCCCAAAGCGACCTAATTCTAGTCTGTGAGACCAGCGCCGCATCAGATGCTGCTGAACGCAGTTTCTGACACGGATTGATTCTTCTAACATTGGGCGTTCACCCGATGACCTTCTACTACTTCGTCACTCGTAAGTTGTGGCCAGGATTTCCGCCTCTAGATGCCACGGGGGGAGACCGGCAATAAGTAGAGCCGCATCGAGGGACACCGTATGATACGCTCTTATCGCGCGCAGTGCTAGCGTGCGCTGGGGCCTATTTAGAAGGTTCCTCGCATCCCCACGAAGCGGGTGCCAGACTGGGGCCCCGTATAGGGCCATACTCCTTGTGACCCCAGCATACAGCTTGCGAACGCTGATGCTGGGGCCGCCGACGTTAGGCAGCAGACGACTCAATGCTGCGGCCGTTTTCACAAGGCGGGGTTGCAGCCGCTCAAAGTGCACAGCGAAATTCCATTTGCCGTCCAGAATGAGACCCAGATACTTCATCTGGGTTCCAATCCCGATGGCAACTCCGTCCACTGAGATGTATGCTCCAGGCGGTGGGCCTTGACGAGGGCCGTGGAAAAGTAAGGCCTCTGTTTTTTCAAGGGCTACAGTCAAACCAAGACGACGAGCGGCATCAACAACCTCCGAGACAGCAGCCTCACTGCGACGACGCACCTCTTCCAGGCTCCCCCCCTGAGCCACGACTAGGGTGTCGTCCGCATAGCAAAGTACTCGGGTGCGCGGGAGTTCATTTCATACCCTCTATCGACACTAGCGCTGTTGTAGAGGGTTTTTGAACTGTTTTTTACTGCATACAATCATTGATATTAATGAACAGAGGAGCCAGTACCCTTTCCTGGGGTAACACAGAGTACATGTTCAATCAACCTGTTTTAGAGTATCTCCCTCAGGATACGAACTTACCAGTGTCCTCCCTATGTGATGGACATGACTAATCAACGCGATTCGTAATCGCAAGGCCTTATTTACCTATCATTGTTCGCAATCGTTCAGACATAACCGCGCGTTTTAGTCACAGTTACCGCGCGATTATCGCCGTGTCTGAACAAGGCCTAAATGTCAAGGGTAGTGTGCTACTGTTTCGAGTGGGTCCGGTATGCAACATCGAGGCTCATGAGATCGATCACGTTACATCGATAAATATCACGAGTCGATTTGTCATAAACATTCGATTAAAATATTCTTTACTTACTACTTTTTAATTATGTAGGTATGTATTTTTTATTTAAATTTTTGTACACAAACAGCACATCGAAAAAAAATTGATTACAAACAAATAATTCTGGAAAAGGGAAGTATACAGGATGTAATAAAAGGAGGTAGGGACCAAATCAGGGGTAAGTAATTAAAAAAAGTATCGATCACAGAACACAGGAAAAATCCAGTAAATGAAAACTATAAATACCTCTTAGACCAATAAGTAGATCATTATACAATGCGAGTGCAGTGCCTATTTAATTTGTAAATGATATAGGCCTGTAGGCATTGGTATACTGATGTTGTCATATCTATTATAGCCATAGACTTAGCATTCGCTACGATTATAGCTTGCCTAGGCCTTTGTATTTTATTTATCGTCGACAAATAGGCACATCCAACAATCTACAGTCTAGTCTAGCAGGTATTTTTCCTAAAACAAACGTCGGTGACTATTTATTTCCAGTGTTCGATTCTCAATAAATTCAGTTACATTTTTTTTACATCCTGTATAAAAAACATAAAAATAAACAAAATTATTATGACAATATCTTTATTGATTTTCCTTCACAAAAGAAACTGTAAAAGTATTTGATGAGCTATATATTTCCACAAAATTTAAATTAAAACGGTATAATAGCAATGGTATGCAATACAGTTATTTCATTAACTTCGTAAACAGTTTCTACTGAAAAAAAGTTCATTAGTTTTTTTTATTGTTTCTTAAGCCACGAAATACGAGAATTATGTGTTGATACTTGATGATAAACGCCTACCTAACTGGCCTCGGTTTTGGTTTGGTGTAGGTGAGTTGGGGTTGCCATGTTGAATTTTAACTATTTCCCTACAGAAGTAACCATGCTCTTGTCCCCCCCATAAACACCTTACGTAATTATGATTGTCCCTTAAGTGCATGGATTAATTATGCCACAAAGTCGAATCGCATCGGATCACTACCATAGACTTCAATTTAAGAGCGACTTGCAACGCAACTTTACTGCGCCAATGAAATGGAACCATGTTCATAGTAAAAAATGGGAGTGAATCAAATGCGATTCTACCTTTATAAGACAGTCGACACCGGCTGACATAGTAAAAGAACAAGAGTCGAGGCTATAATGTTTGTTAGTTCAGACATTAATTTCAACACAGCATCATATCAAGCAAACCAGTTCTTCTATTTTACCCACACAATCGTGGCATAGTTAAGAAACAATATCATTAAGTATGCAACATAAATAACTACAGTATGATGATTTCACGATGTAGAGCTTATTAGTGGAATAGCGCCAGTTGGCATTATGTAAAAAATGTGTTTATACCTATTTACTTAGTGCATAACACTAATAAGCTAGTATGTTTATTTTATCCTGTTATATAGTGAACACACATAATAAATGTAATGTTTTAGTAGATACAGTAGGTACAAACAGCTTTTATTGCGTACGGTAATAAAGAAAAACAACATAATGATGGATAAAATGTATCCAATATACAGTTTTGAAAAAGAAGCATACATTGTAAGGCTCCACGTTTTTGAGCAGTTTTGTATAATTTTACTATTTATCACAGAATAAACGAAAACGTAACGTCTTTTTAGCGCGGTCAAGTTATTATGGATATCGTGTTCCTTTATTTTTCAATTCCCTAAAGAAACAAACGATAGAATGACATATACAAGGGTTATGAACCTAATAGGACTAGGGTTGTGTGTATTGTTTTTTAAATGTAATGGGTAAAAAAAAGACGACTATTTCTCGATTTAAAAAAGTGAACCGCATGCTACACTAAAAACATGTAGTTTTCTACCGGACGCGTTTACTATTTATGTATACCTAGATATAATACTCGAAAATAGACTCCCTGTAACAGAAGTTTTAGTTTCATAAAAATAGAAAAATCTAGTGTGGATATTTTTTTAGTTACTGCTTACTTTTACCAACTTTTGTGTGGAAATAAGAACGACTAAAAATTAAATGTTGTAATCAACAGTGCTTCTCACTAGTCATGTGGCGTATTTACGATATGACGCCAAATTTTTTTTTCTTATACAATTGTGTTCTTGAGGCTTTGCTTGGATGAATTCAGTTTGTTACAGATCAAGTAATCGCGCTTTGAAAACGTAGGATAATTTAAATCATAGTTAATCTATAGGTATGTTAGGTAGTACCTATAAACTTTAGTAAGCAGGATACTTTTACGTAACTAAACATAATTTACTATGGTATGAGTAACAGGTACTTACTTTGTGTTTGTATTAACATGTCCTAAAATTAACGTTCAATAAAACCTAATAAGTGAATAGTACAAATTAGGGCAATTTCCACAAGACTAGTGGGAAGCACCGGCAAGAATGTGTATGGGCGTGTACAGATCTGGCGAATTTGCTATACGTGCGCAGTCACTGTAACTCTTTAATGCCCCTCAGTATCATTTTGATATACAAAAACAAGAATACAAATTAGGATGATGTCCACAAAAGACTAGGTAATATATTTAATTAATTTTTAACGAACGATTTATCGTCAAAAACCACCTTTTGAGATTGATAAAAACGACCAAACCGGTGTGACTGTGAATGACTATTGAAACAATATATCGTTCCATATAAGGGGAGCTATTGAGTTGCTTTAGTTGAACTTGCAGGATTGCTTTGATTGTTACTTCAGCATCGGCCATGTAATCCCGCGTAAGTCAGATCTGTTCACACCCTTACACAATTGTCTTACGGATACTAATGTATCACGATATAATCTATCTATCAGTAACTAGTCGGCCATTTAACGGTTATTTAACAATAAGTTTTACATACAATAAGTAAGACATTCAAATATCAGGAGAAGCTCGTATAATCTCTCTATAATGGTTATAATGTGAGAAGGAAAAACAACATGTATGCCGCGAAATTTTACTTTTTGTCTAAATTAAGACCGGACATTGAGTCATTGTTTAAAATTTCGTCAATGTTAATTACGATGATGATGAGAACCACCCTTGATGAAAAGAAATAATGAATGTTACTCATACATATAGCCTAAAATATTTCACTAAATGGCTTAAACTGTGTAATTTTATGTCAATGTAAAAATAAAAGTAGGTACGTAATTTCTAACTGATACTCCAGATATATCTAGATTTTAGAAGATGCGCTAATATTTTATATAAACTTAAAAATGAGCAGACATATTTGAACAACAATCGAAATTCATAATAGTAGCGGGTTTTGGATAGCTAATCATCCATCCATTTTTAAGCCCATACAATTAAACTAAAAAAATGTATTGCAGTTCGCAGTGAGTTTAGCCTTTAGGTGTCGAACCAATACGCTTCGCGTCTGATCGACAATCGAAACGAGTCTCGGTATAGCGTCATAACAGTAATATTAATTAGCACGTACCCACTGCGTCTCTTTAAAATTTAGCGTTACCTGTACTCGCTACACGTTCTATCCCTGTAATACAACGGTGAATTTTTCGTTACGCGTCCCATTCGACGTCGTAAACGCTCCGCGCTCGTGACAGGATGCCGTGCGTGACACATTTTCTAAGTTCGAACTCGTCGGAACGGTCTCGGTGTCGGGCTCGGCGGGGCCGGCGCGGCGCTGGCCCGCCTCAGGCCCGTCGGGGTCCACCCCGGGAGTGTGCTGGAGCGGCGCGGCCCTGCCCCGCCCGCTCAGTACTGGGAGCATCGCGCCCGGAACCCGCCCTGGTACGTCGAGTCCTGCGACAGCAGCCCGTCCGGCTGCGAGGGGCAGTCGGGCGCCGCCGACTCCTGGCTGAAGTCCGGCTGCGAGGCGCCCTGCGACAGCGACAGCGGCGGCTGCTGCGACAGCGGCTCCTGGGAGAGGCGCGGCGGGCGGCGCCTGCCCCCGCGTCCCAGGGCGCCGAGGGCCCCGAGCGCGCCCAGGGCCGGCGGGGCGCGCGGCAGGCCGCGGTGCGCCGCGAAGGCGGCGGGCGGCACGGGCGCGTGCAGCAGCGCGGCACGCTCGGGCCCCACGTAGGCCAGCGGGTCGCGCAGCGGCCGCGCGCGGTCGTACACCGAGCCCGGCACCATCGCCTCGCGCGCGTCGAACATCGACGTCGACATGAAGTGCGAGCCCGGGTTCTGCGCGTTCACCAGCTTCTTCGGCTTCGCGAACTGGATCGCCGACTCCTTCAGGTTGGACAGCGGGCCCTCGGTCAGCACGCGTCGCTCCTTGTAGAACGCGAGCAGATGGTTCCAGAGCGGCTGCTTGCTCAGCACTTTAGGGTTCCCGACGACGATGAGGCCGTACTTGGCCCGCGTGAGCGCCACGTTGAGGCGGCGCGGGTCGCTCAGGAAGCCGATCCCCTGGTGCTCGTTGGACCGCACGCAGGACATGATTATGATGTCCTTTTCGCGGCCCTGGAACGCGTCGACGCTGGCGACCTCGATCTCCTGGTACAGTTTGGAGTGCAGGCTGCCCTGGTACTGCATGTGTTGCACGAGGTACGATCTTTGGCCCTCGTAGGGCGTGATGATCCCGATCTGCTCGGGGCGGACGCCCGCTTTCAGAAAACGCGTCGTCAGTTTCTCGACGTTGGCGGCCTCCGTTCGGTTCAGGTAGGACGTCCCCGACCCGGCGATCTCCTCCTGGCCCTGCGTCACGTAGAAGAACATGGGGCGGTCGGGCCGCGGCCACGGGAAGTCGATTTTGTGGAGGCGGCGCTCCTCCGCGCTGACGCCGTTCTGGAGCGACCCCTCGTAGAAGAAGTCGGACGGGAAACGCGAAAGTTCGGGATGCATGCGATACTGTACTTCGAGTCGGAACGGGCGGATGCCGAGGACGACGAGCCTCTCGAAGAGGCTCTGGCTCAGGCCGGCCTTGGCGGCTTTCTTGCACATGACGACCGGGCCGAGCTGGCAGTGGTCGCCGACGAGGATTAGCTGGCGAGCGCCGAGCACGACCGGGACCATGCACTCGGGCTCCGTGGACTGCATGCCCTCGTCGATGAGTATGGACTGGAAGCGCATCCGGGCCACTCTCGGGTCCCCCGCTCCCACGCACGTGGTGCAGACCACGTCGGCCGCGTCTAGCAGGCGCCTTTCAGCCGCGCGCCTCAGTGCTCTATATCTTCTCTCGTCCGCGGCTGAAAGTTCCCCTGCTTCTTCCTTGAGGCGGGTCAGCTTACGCAGTTCGCTGTCTGCGGATCCCAAGGCGCGAGCCTGTTCGTGGAGCGCCAGGAACGACACCGAAGACTCCATCGCCTCGCGGGATTTGGCGCAGAGACGGACCACCTTTAGTCCTGTTCTATGGATCTTTTCCGTGAGCTGGTCGACGGCGGTGTTTGAGGGCGCGCACACGAGTACGGGCCCGCCGTTTTGCCTTACCAGTTGGTAGACGATTGTGGCAGAGGTGACGGTTTTGCCGGTGCCTGGTGGCCCTTGAATCAGTGATAGGGGACGTTGGAGGGCATGCTTTACGGCATATACCTGAGTAGTGAGAAAGGAAGTGTTAAGAATTTTATTTTTTTAGCTCTTGAAGCTCTTCAGTTGTTTCTCGTTTTGAGACGAGAGCTAACCTGCAGTTGCACTGCACTAAAAAAACCACATGCAATAATTACATCAGCATATCACCATCTGGTTAGCTAGACGGGACAGCGCCCCGGTGCCCCCAAACTCAAGGGGGCCCTCGGTCTCAATAAAGTTATAGTCCTAGTTGTAAAAGAAATTTTCGACCTTGGTCCCTGACCAACAATCCCTAACAAGTCAAACTGGAATCGCAAAAATTTCTCACGCCACAAGGGCATCATAATTACCTACGCAAAAAAAATGGGCCCCAATTTCATTTTTGCTTGGTTACATGGCTACGCCACTGGTGATTTGATACAGAACATACAGTAAGGAGGAGGAGGGACTTACATTATAATACATTCAAAACTAACCTGAGAGCGATTTAGGTCAGGCAAGTTAGGGGCACTAAAATGCTTCGGCAGGTGGACGCGGAACAACACTTCCTCGACTTCGTGTCCGAGCAGGCGCCGGTAGATGTAGCCCGACACTGACGAATCGTCTACGGCGAATTTGCGTAGAGCCAGTTGCATTCTGTAAGCAATGTAATAATGCTTTAGTTATTTAGTTTATAACTATTAAAAATTGATAGGAATGTTTTTGTCGGATTAGGATGTTTAGAAGTCTGATCAAAACACTCTTATCTTCTTTTTTTGTTTATAAGCAGGGTTATTTTTGAGTATATAACATAGATCGAAAATAATACAATCATGGTTATTTTTATTTATCAATAATCCTTATTATGTATCTTTTCTCCCTATTTTGTACAGAGCTGTCATTTTGCGTGGCATTTGGGTGAGGTCGCGAAACAGGAGGCCAACAGGGCGCTTAATTGATTTCACCCACAGAGCGTAACCTTTACGACCTTAAGCGAAGTAGTTTAGGTAATAAGGTGGCCATTAGGCTCACGTTCTTTAAAAGTTTAAACTGCAAGGTTTCGGAAGGAACAAAGTTTTCATGACTGCAACAAAAATTTTACTTTAATATTGAATACATATTTGTTGACCTACTTACTTTGTATGAAAAAAACAAAGCTGTGAAAACAAAATCTCACTCCTTTTAAATTAATAGTGTTGTGTGATGGTGACAAATTAGTCCCTTTCCCGAGCCACGGAAAAAAAAGTTACTCTACAACACCAACCTGTCAAAAGAGGTGCTCTTCCATATAAAGTCGACCACGAAGTTGGATGTGCAGTCGAGCGGAGCGCCTGCGCCGCTCTTGAGCTCGAGCCCGACGTCGTCGCCGTAGTTGTCGGGTACCTTGATCACGTGGCCCACGCCCGACCACGCCTTGTGCAGCTCGCCCACGTATCTAAAGATATGGATTATTTAAAAATAACATCAGAAATCTATACAAGGTGACAGATGTAATTTAAATATAAAAACCGGCCAAGTACGATTCGGACTTGCGCACGAAGGGTTCTGCTGTACTATTATCTAAAACACAGCAAAATTTTGTCTGTTGTATGGGATAAATATTCATTTTGTTATTTTTTTTTGTAGGTATTTGTTGTTATAGCGGCAACAAAAATACATTATCTGTGAAAATTCAACTGTCTTACTATCACGGTTCATGAGATCTATACAGCCTGGTGACAGACAGACAGCAGAGTCTTAGTAATAGGGTCTTGTTTTACTCTTTGGGTATGGTTATATGGTACCCTAAAAATAATGCAAAACAACTTGAAAAGCTAATATTGATGCTCAAATACAACTTTTTCTAAAATATCGAATTATCAAATTAAAATATCAAAGGCAAAATTTTACTACCTTTAAGCTTTAGTCACAAAATAAAAAACGCCGCGCCGCTATTCGTAATTTGTGCTTTAGTAAAACGTTATGAAACTCATCCTAAAACCTCTCTACATAGGTTAAACTTTTTCCAACTGTGTAATAAATATAATAGTATATAGTTTCCCGCGTCTTAGTTCGCATTGTCTCCAATTTAGTTGAGAAACCCTCTCAACTCAAGCCTCTCAATAGAAAGTTTTATCACGATCTGATTAACAGTTTAGTATCATATAGAGGACAAACATACATACATAGATTTTTATTTATGTAGGTAAAAAACAATTTGATAATGCAAAAAATGATTCTTACCTCAATCTAAGTTCATCACCATGCATGAGCTTCATATCGCTATCAGTTTTGGCGAGAGTAAAGTAAGCAATAGTCTTCTTGTTGAGACCGACATCCCAGCGAACCTCTATTCCTTCTTGGGTTTGTGACTCTTTTAGTCTTTTATCATAGTCAGCTTCCAACTTTACCAATGGTCCAAAGATGTTCTGGTATTGGTAGCCATCTTCATATCTGGAAGGTTAACAATGTTTAGAATAACTTAATTTAGTTTCTTGTTGTTATAATATAAGAAATAGAACAGGTTTTTTTTCAAGTTTAAGTATCAACCCTATAGAACTGAGGAACAATTAAAATGTCATTGTTATGCATGGGTGTTGAAAAGTTCTAATTTTATACATCATAATTATTATTATAAAGGGATTATTTCTTTATATTTTGATAATGTTCCGTACCTCAAAAGAACTTGGTTGGGTTCCTCATCCACACCCGGCTTCTCCAAGTCTTGGAAAGTAGCATCCACATTATCCCGCCATAGTTCTTCAAGGCGCCCTATTTGTTGAGGGGTGACCTATGTATAAAAAAATATATAAGGAATTGACACAAATATGTAATTAATTCTAGTGTTAAACGTAACATATATTTTATATAAAGTCATCAGTCAGTTAGTTGTACATCATAATTTAGACATACCTGGCGTGCTCTCATTTGTTCGGCCTCAGATGGAACCTTTACAAGCCAAGACAGGAAGGCACGATCAGCTAAAAACAAATAAGTGTTTTAACATTTTGCATAGTCATGCAACAATAAAAGGCATGATACAAGATTTGAATATTAATTACAAAGAGTAGTGGTTTGGTTTGGTAGTCTATTAGCTTGCACTAGGGCTTATATGAATAACATTAGTTTATGCATTCCTGTTTGTTGTTATAAATGCACCCTTGTAATGTTGGTATTATCACTTATCTATAAGATAAATTCGATAATATGTAATCTATATAAAAAAAAAGTTATTCCTTATAAATAAAGATTGTACTACATCACATATATTGTTTTGATCCTAAGTTACAAAAGTTACAACAAAGACGGTACCACAATACCAAGACTCAAGGAAATAGAAAAATGTTTGTTTTCTACATTGACCGACCAAGAATTGAACCTGGGACCACAGAGATGGCAGTGCATAAGTCAAGTGTACTCCCCTTTCGGCTATGGAGATCATCAAGCCTTTTGATATTTTATACAAATCATCACATGTATTTGTAAAACTCTCATGTGATTTTCTATTCTTCTACTAGTAGATCTGATTTATGGTGGATGTTCTGTTTGTTATTTATTTTAACTGTAGATGACTTAAACTAGCTATTAATGTGAAAGGTAGCCAGTAGAAAACATATAGTTAAAACATTAAAAACTTACAAATCAAAGGTTTCCACTGTTCTTGATCCCAATTCATGTCTTTCAAAGAGCTCTGTGCAGCACAGGGTTGGCTGAAATACAATTAGATAAAAGGTAAGTAAACCAATAATAATCTATAAGACCAATACTTTTTTATACAGACTGCATCAAAGATTGGAATTTTCTTCCATGATACTAACTTGCAGGAATTAATACTTGCCTCAGCTGGTTACATTATTTGTTGACAAAGCATTTTTGTGTCTTTTCACAAAGCAATGTAATTGTTATCTCAAGTAACTTACCGGCACAGCAAAACAACCACAGAGTCAGCTTTGGCAGGGATAAATCCCAGGACAAAGACATTGCGAGCACCGCATGAATAACATTCCAGCAGTGTTTCCCCGAGTGGTCCATCACGGTGCAACGCAGCTTCCTTGTGTTTGGCCCGCACCAGGTGGTTGATGATGTGCGAGCCAGAGGTGTTACCACGCCCATTGCAAAACCTAGAATATTTGAATCATTAATAAATAATAAGAAAACTAAAGTTCTTTCCAATATTGTTCTTATGCAATGCAGACACATTTCAATGAAATGTAATTGTAACCTTAAAACTGGTAATCTACCAAATTTGAACAAGTTCTGTAAGATTTTAATCAAGGAACAGTATTAAAGGTAGTGGGAAGAAACATCAGTTTAATATAATTTGATATCTTTAAAGTATAGTGTTAACAAAAGGAAAATGTCTTAGAGCAAGAAATTTGTTTGAAAAAACATGATTCATAGAATGTTACTTACAAAATATCTACGAGAATGACTCACCATTTGCTGCATATGTTGCACATGACGACAGTAGCAGGGTCATGAATACCACAGTACTTGCAGGCATGATCGGGCAACTCCTTACTGCTGTATAGAGCTTCATCTTCTTCTTCGAATTGTAACTCTGCTATAGCATTATTCACATTCGACACTTTAGATGTTAGGTCAGAACGTCCAAGACCGTTTACCTAAAACATTACCATACTGGTTAAATTCTCAGAAAACTATATTTCAAAGGAAATGTACTGGAGGTTATGTGCACAACAGTTATGTAGTTTACTAACCTGATTTGATGTTGTCAATCCATGGTCATGCTGGGATGCCTGCGTTTGACTCTGAGAAGGGAGAGTGAAGTCCGTGAACTCAAATTCGGAGCCCTGGGTATCAGCTCCGATAAGATCTGCTTCTTCAGTGTCCAGAAACGTGAGCGTTTGAGAGCTCGGCCCGTAAGCGTCGACACTCATATTCACGCAGTTCAGTTATTGCGAACAAACAAAGAAAATATGCCAAAAAGTAATGAATCCTGCCTTATTTAGCAGAATTCCCATTACAGCCACGCAATAATTATCAAACGACCTGCGAAGAATGATGAAAATTCGCCATGTTAGCACATGGTCTGTTTCCGTTTACAAACTGATAGAATTCATTTGAATTTTTTATTGGCGCACAATTCAGTACAGCTGGGTATTGACCAATGAAATTAGAGACAAGTTTGACGTAATGGGAAATCAACCAATGGATGTGAAGGAAAACATTAGTAATAGACACAGCTTGGTTTTTTGGGACGATTTATTAGCTAAAGAATAAAACTGTAACACCTGTCAATACCGGTGTTAAAAATACCGATATCGACATCGAATTTCACCTTATATGCATTTTGTTAGCATTTAAAATAATAGTCCGGCTTGACATACCATTTTCCTAACCTCTTTATCCTTATCTCTGCCCTCCATAGTATACAAGATACTATGAGGGCAGACTGAGGTAAGGATAACCATGTCACATGGGAGAAAAAACCCTCCACATAGCAAGCCGTTATAAAGGTATGAATTTTTTGCAGCTGTCGACGGAGTGAAGTGTGCTGCGTTGAGAAATAAATACTTTTTGTTTTGAATAAATAGTTAGGTATATTTTTATTGAATGTGATCGCATCTTAGGACAATTTGCTTAATTTTAAAATCCTCTCAATGGTGCCGCAAGTTTAAGCTATTCTAGAGATGGTTCTCATACTGTTTAGAGATACATTTTTGAAGTAGGTAGGTAAGTAATTACTAGAAAAAAATACTTATTTCAAAATCATTCATAAATTATCTCAAAAATAGTCTCCATTGAGTAAAACTTGTTATTTTTATCCGACTTCAAAAAAGGAAGTTCTTAGTTTAACCGGTATTTGTATGTAGGCACGGACGTAAAAAAAACGTCCGTGTATGTAGATATGTATTTTTGTCCGCGATTATCTCGCTGTTTGCAATAGGTATCTGGTTTTGATGCGGTTTTCAGAAATGTATTTGTTACATTATAGACAAGGTCTGAGTTTGCATATCATACTACTGCTGAGCTTATGATGAAGGCAACACTTAGAGCATCTAATGCTCTAAGAGGCCACAGAACTAGTTATCACTAGGAGTCAGTTATGCTGCGATTTGTCTACAGAACGTATTTCGAAGTGAGTTAGTGTATCAGAAATTATTTTTTTTTACTGGGGGCGGAAACCATTACACTCAGAAACGAAAAAATATAAATTGGTTTTTTAATTAGGCATTGAACGCAAGACTTTATCCCATAATTACGACACCAGCCCCTCTAGCATGTAGTACAAAACACGATATAATACGATATGATATAGCTATTTATCGCATATTTTTTGTCAAAATATGAACTTTTATCAAAAAAGCGAACATAACCGTGACGTCGCCGGCACGGACATCCTTACTGTTTCAATAATAGTTCAAGATTGCGGCTATGTTATCATATTTTTTAAGTAAATAGGCGATAAATCGTTATATCATATCGTGTTTTGTTGATCGTGCTAGAGGGGCAGAAGATCCTGTAAATCATTTATCTTTTTAAATGACTTCTATAATGATAGATCCTCAATTAGATTTAAATGACACTAAAATTTTAAAAATAAAAAAAACTAAAAACCAAGCTACAAAAATAAACTAAAAAGCTAAAAATAATATTTTCTAAAACATACCTAGCTAATCAACTACTTTTGGAGTCGGCGCGAATGAGTACATTTCTGCTGGCACTGACTCCAAAAGTAACTAGATGTTTTATTTTTCGCTTTTTAATTTAAACGAATATTTACTTAACTTATTTGCTAATAGCATGGTTAATACATGTTGTTATAATATTAAAACGTTTCCTCGTGTTAAACGTACAGGTCATGTAAATATGTAGAAAAACAAAGAAAAATGATTTTTGAAATCGGTTCTTAAGTTTTTTAAGTAAATATTTTTAATATTTTAAGTACGTGCCACCCCTACCCCCTATTAAAGTTAAGTTAGTTTGTTCCATTTTAGGTATCTGTGCTTTATACAGCAGAATTAATTCAGATCCGATCAGATCTGTTAATAGATGTTTTTTTGTTGCTTTGCGCCATTAGTGCATAACATTTTCCGGCCACGGAAAATTGGTAAATCTTCCGATCACGGCTACTGGAGCAAGCAAACTCTTGACGACTTAGCTATTTTTGCGTGAAACTAAAAGCGTTGGCCAGTGCTGGTTTTAAAAAGAAATGGGTCAAATATCGGCAGCTGAACGCCGCAGAATTGGTGGGTTTGGTTTGACGGGACGCGAATATTATTTTTTATTGCCTTTCCGGCAAACGATGCGGTCGACGAACCCGTTGAACTTTACAGTATTCGTAATACATGGACATGGACAGACATAAATCAAGAAAAATTAAAAAAATCTCTTATATTAATAAACTCGTTTTATCCTTGGAATTACTTTAAGCCTAGATAAAATCCTTAATTGGACTTGCTATGAATTTTACCATCTGGAGGCGTATTTTTGAAGCGTTCGAACTCCAATTCGTATACGAAATCCCTAGAATCGTGTACAATTTCCTAAGAGTTCGTATACTTGTAAATTCATATGCGAATTGGAATTCGAATGCTTAAAAAATACGTCTCCTGAAATGTATGTTAAGATATGACCTGTCTCGATATTAGTAACATACCTACATTAGATATAATTTGTTTGGCTTATCTTTCTCGTCGTTTAACTCTTGTCAAAAAGAGCTAACTGTTCTTAGCTTAGAAACCCATGCAAAAAACGGCTTTGAAGTACGAAGTGTCTTTGAACTAAGCAGCGAACAATCAGACAAACGGACGGACGACACGTGGCGAAACTATAAAGGTTAAGTGTTCATCAATCATCAATAGGTAATCATTTCTTTCAACTATGTATTATTGGATACCACTGCAGAGTAATTTTACTCTTTGAGCGCAATGTAGGTATTCCTATTTGAGTTTTGTTTTATTCCCGATATCGCCCACCCAGATAGCAGGGAGACTCTTTTTTTCTCCATATGCGGCCACCATTCGGTCAAGGACTTGCTATCACCACGTCTAGACAAGTGTCCTGCTAACTGCTTACTTTGATTCAACGACGTAAGTGTTTGATTTCTAAAATAGAACTAAAACATGTAAAACACAAATCATCGTGAGAATTGACTTAAAAAAACTACGTACCTACATAATATTGACCGACGCCCGCTGAAAACCGCATTAGTGTTCATATAAAATGCAAATAGATACAGTGCATTTTCATAAAATTCGTGGTTATTTGGCGAAACGCCAGGGATGATATCCCTGGCGTTTTGTCAGAGCCGTGGTTCGGTGGTTATACAAGGTGTTGTTTTTAGTCAGTCTGCAGTGAACATTTAAATTAAGCTTAAGTCTGCATGGTGTATCAGAATTATTGTTTTATTGAAAAAACAACACAGAACTTGTTTGATTGAATTAACTTAGATACCTATAGTATGTTAGGACTCATGTTAGGACAAATAATCAGATATGGAAAATATATTTTTGGTAATTTATGTAACCCAGACATAGATACAACAATAGTTTAGAGTAACAAAATAACGAGATTAAAAACATTATAGGACTCATCTTCTAAGTAAAACAATCATTTGAGACGAACAAGCGCAGGCGCCTGAATGCAATAAATGAGCCCAAAGGGCTTTCTTGACGTTTTTATGGGCCGTGATACATTAAATAACGCAATAACGTTTACGATACGACTGATTGCGATGATTGTTCTCTTTGTTCAGTAAGTTTATTGTAATTCAGTTTATTGTAATTGCTAAGAGATTTTACTTAAGTAGACGTTAGACAGACAATGTCTCAAAAAGTGTGCCGTAACTTAAACTTTTGTAGTAAGGTCTTTATGCTGTTATGCTTAGATTTTGTAACTGTAGCTATCAAGTTCAAATAATTATCTACTCGAGTACCAAGTAGAAGGTATTCCTAGCCATTGCAAGCAGAAAAAGATTTGCAGAGCGTTGGTTGCGAAAAAATATTGCTGGTTAATAGAGCGATACGATCTCCTACACAAACCTACTTAGTAACTCACATGACATCTTTATTTAGCACTCTCTGGGTAATAAATCACAAACGCTGTCATAAGCCCACATCCAATTAAGGGTCTTGTTGTAGGTACTTATAGGGCAGCAGTTGGTATCAGATTTCGTCGGGATGTTGCAGTTAGTTGACTCTTAAAACTTGAATTAATTGATGCAAATGCCTTGATTGATGGGTACGATGCCCTTACGCTTGCAATTCTTAGCAGAAAATGAATCATTGGCTATACTCCTTGCTTTAGAATGCTCGTTTCGAGATAAAGAAAGAAAACTCGGTTACAAAGAGACTGGTTTGTTACATCAGCCATAAAAGCAATATAAGCTTTACGATGTCGTTTATTCAATAGGAGCCAATATAATTATTAGCGTGCAATGATTTTATTAAGTACTTAAGCAGTAAAGTATGCGTGCGCCGTACTGTGCGACTAGCACGAGACAATTGCTGACAATTGGTGCGGAGCGGCGCCACTCGTGATGTCATCCGACAGTTCTGCTCTATATTTTAAAATCTTACGTGATACTTAAATTTTGTATCACATACAAATGTCCGTTAGTACATGCCACTTACACTTATAAGCTAGTGATGTACAACTCTTACAAAAAGAGAAAAAACAGAGGAAAGTATTGTTAGGCGTTCAATCTAGTCTTAATTGGGTCTATGGTCATAGTTTTTACTATAAGAAGCCCGGCATAGATCATGTAGCTATAAACCAATTAAACCCCCAATACTTAGGTTATATGCTAGTTTATTTGCTGGAGCAAGTTTTGTACACTGAGGTATTATGTACGTACATTTAATACCTCAGTGGTTTTTACAACCTTGCTTTGCTTATTTCCACGTTCTGGTGAAATTGTTCGTGTCAATTTTGAACCTGACACTTTCATACAAAGGCATAGCCTATCGTAACCTTCCTCATCATCATCATCATTTCAGTCACAGGACGTCCACTCATCCACTGCTTAACATCGGCCTCCCCCAGTGACTTCGATCCAGTTCGGCCGGTTGGAAGCGATCTGCATTCAGCGGATTCCAACAACCATAGTATCACTTGAACCTTTAGTTATTATTTATTTATAATTTTTTGACAATTTGAGGTAATTTATTACTGTACCACAACAACTGTTTTTGATACTAATGTTACTGGGTCCGGACTTAAACTGAATTCTCTGTATATTTTAATTATGGGAATTATGCCTTTGGTGAGGTAGGCAAGTTTCCGTTTTTATTTCAAAATCTATCATTAGATGTTAGATGTCCTTATATCAGGGCTAATAGCACGAAGAATGGTAGATATTTTACAGCCGATTTTTAAAGATAAATTTAAAACCGGCTTAATAATGTACCATCCAACCAACCTCGTGTTGCCCTTTCATCCAATAGAAATAGGGTGGTGGACTGGTGAAAGTCTGCCTTTGAAGACGTAAATTTATTTTATCCGCTCTATTGTTTTGTTGCATTTATGATTTATTTGTACAGCAGAGTACCTATCAAGTTAGGTTACCTATTTTATTGATTCATGCATATTATAAGCGGCTTGCAAGATATCCAACTGAAAGCGACGGGGCTCTATATTCACTTACATGCCGCCACCGAAAGTGTACCTGTCAATGTTACAAGCTCTACATATTCATTGATCTCGTACAATGCAAGGACAGTGATCAACATCATTCGTATGCAAATCTGGAGTGAAATTGCCCCACAACTCTATTATATCTCGGCAATAAAACACAAATGACATCATGACGACAGCCGACCCGTATTCCCACTCCTCACAACCGTAAATCTATTCGACTATACGATGAATTCGTATCGTAAAATCTCAGACTGATATTTGGTAAATAATGGGTTAACTGAATCTGGCAAGCGCCGTGATATTAGAAGTAATTTCATAAGTTGGCATTTCCGTTCCGGAGAGTGTATGAGATGAAACCATTTTTATTTTTCTGAGAATTAAACTTTAATGAAAAAAAATGATATTATCACGAGTGTTTTATAATTAGATGACGAGTAAGATTACTATAATGTTGTGGGCTATATCCTAATGTACTATCGCGTTCTCCGACGCCTGATCAGTCTTAAAGCTAAAATCGCTTGCAAGCACCTCATTGCCACTCACTTCAAGCCTCGCCCTACGTTCATTAATGTTTCGGGTTCAATCAAGACAATAGGTGTTTAGGCACAAGCAAGCAAACTGCTATGTATCTAATTGGTTGTAGTAAAACGTAGTATAATGCATAACCAATCAGGGCGGGTTGGGGCGTGTCCGGCGCGATGCACTTACACAGGAATATTTCTACAAAGCGGTAAGGCGTCGGAGTCCGCGATATAGTACATGTGAGTAAAGTTAGGTTATCTAATTCAGCGTATAATACTTTCTCATGCTTTTTTATTTAATCAATTTTTACCCGAAAAGCCGAGAGGCGAGCACGCCGGACTTGGCCGCGTCGTCATCTCTGCGGTTCCGGGTTCGATTTCCAGTCGGGTCAATGTAGAAAACGAACTTTTCTATATGGGTTCGAGTCTGGGTGTTGTGGTATCGTCGTTGTTTCTGATTTCTATAACACAAGTGCTTATGTGATGTTGTCCAATATTTAAAAAAATATATATCTGTGGTCTAACCATGAGCTTTAAAAATACGAGTAGAATGACTTGAGCCTTGATTTTTTTACTCTATAGAAGACTGAAGTAAGGATAACACTGCTTAGGTACTGTTAAAACTTCATTTCCTATGGACTTAAGCCCCTGCACGTGTATGTTGCATTATTTGTAGGCTTGGATTTGTGTATCGATTACATTAATGGTATTATTGACTTGCAGATACAACGTGGAAGGAACAAATTAGCAAGTATGTGCATCAATTAATACAAATTCATTGGAATTAACTACACAGGAAGTTATAATGTACGAAAATCACACGTTATTCAACTAATATAGTGTCATAGGGAAAAAGTGAATCTTACCTGCAAGAGGAAATAAAATAAATTATTTGTAGGTAGGTAGGTACTATCACAGTATATACACCTATACAGTAAAGAAACTACTTATAAACGGTCACAATTACGTACTCACACATGTGCACGCCTCAACAAGAAATCTTAGTAAAATAAAAGTACTGAGAGTCGTGGTTGCCGAATACTGCCGATACGACACAAGATGCTGTCAGTTGTCATTGTCGCTGCAGAACGTAAAAACGTAGTATTTAAAGATTCTTCGGTCAACGCTTTGTCTTCATTTCTATTGTTTTCAGTTCGCGCGCTTTTTAATCAACTTTGTAAGACAACCCTAACGCTCCATTCAGGTTGATTTTGACGTATCTAAAATGACATACAAGGCCTAGTTTCCATACTGTACAGATATTTGTACTGGTACTATGCTATCAATGCTGCTGTTGAAAAATAATAAGCGAAGGTCGAACTCTATCAAAGATAATCAAAGACAATGCCAATGTGACATAGTTAGTAGGAAAGACACAGGCACAGGAACTACTTACAATAGTTAAACCTACAATAACAACGTTAATGGAGATGGTGAATATTGTACACGAGGCGAGGCTCATCTTATGCAGAGTATTATACCTATAGGTAACTTGCATCGAAGATTAGTATATTGAAGTCTGTTTCATCTACAGCGAATAGACTTCCGTTGCTGAATATATAGTCCCCGAATATGAACTAACAGGAGCAAACACGGTGCACGTACAAATAATTAGTCACGCGATTTTCATACTAATGGTCCGTGAACGGCGCCATGTCTCATCGGAATTCACGTCGCAGTAACAACAGCGGAATCAATGGCTACCTGAGGTTATACTAGGATGTAGGTATACTCGATAGGATAAATTAAATATCAGCGCTCAGCAATGAAAAAGCAAAACCTAACCACTGTTTTATAAAATATTTTGTAAGTAAATGTGCACGCCAAAAATGTTTCCTACCTAAAATAATAATACCCAGTCCATCAAATTCCTTTGCATAGACCCGGTTTAGTTTCCATTTTATCTACAATAGTCCTTAGCGGGTGCTTTCTTTGGGTGTATCTCAGATACACCCAAAGACAGCAACCGCACCACCACAGATACAGGTGGTGGTTCGTTTTTGGGGAAATGTATAAAAACATTTAATAAAGTACCACAAACTCTTGTTGACTTGCCTGTTTATAAGTTCAAAAACCACATTAAAAAAATCCTTATGCAAAAAGGATATTACAAAGTTGAAGATTACTTTAACGACAAGAGTGCATGGACTTAATACCCTGCCTAGCTCAAACTTACACTATCTTGTTGTTGTATTTCCTGTAATAGACCAGGCTGACAAAGGCGACTGAGTTTGTTGCGCCGTTTCTTCTCATCACCAGCCGATATGTAGTTCCGAAGCGGTGGTAGGAAAAAAAATTGGGACATGTAAAAGTGCCATTGATGGCCAATTTGCAAAAATAAATGACTTTGACTTTGACTTTTATGGAAGTGTATCTTCTCAATTGTGCAGGCAGATCAGAGCAATGTATTAGTATCCGCTAGGTGTTCATATCCCAACTCAGTATCGTATCTCCAAGGGGCCTCTTCGTGTTGGATCTGTATCCCCACGAACGCCTTCTAAATGGACCGGCCTCCGTGCCGTGAATCGTGATTTTTCGCAGGACAGAAAGAACGGATAATAATACACCCTTAATAATAATACTTTTTCCTGATAAGAATATTTAGATTTTTAGTCAAATACTTAGTTTAGTCAAACATTATGTGTAATAAATAATAAACTTTAAAAAGTGTAGAAATTATTTAATTACCCTAACCAAACCGTAAAATGTATCGTATGCGAACTCGTTAAGTACTTAAGTAATTAATCGCTGTGAAATCCTGCAGTTTTATGTCATACCGCAAACTAATGCTAACGAGCCGAATGGTATCTAGGACTCTGACTAGACCGACTAGTACTTACCTAGACTAAATTAAGAACAATTTACGAGATGGTTGTTTTATGTTTGCAGACAATTCAGTTCACGGCTCATTCGCTTGTATGAATTTCTGTAACTGCTAACACGCTATAAATAAAATACCTAACAATAATTAAATAGTTAACAGCCTGCATAAAGTGGGACCTCTTGTGTCACTCGTGTCATAAGCCGCTATTTCATCTTTAAAGATGCAATTATTAATTTGTGTTTTATTAAGTGATGAGTTTCTAGCTGTGGTAGATCTCTACTTGTTGATATCCTGTTTTAATTTTTTAGTTTTGTTTTGAAGTAGATACTAGCATTTACTATTCTATTAAACAGTAAGGGCCTATTTTACAATGTACTGCACAAGTTCTGCATTAGTTCTGAGCTAAATTTCCTTATCTGAAGGATACACACGATTTTTGACACGATTTACAAGCACTTTTATACTCTACATATTTATATTTTTCACGTAACTTTTTCCGTACCTTGTGAAAAAGGGCTGTTAGACTAGAAAAAATAATTTGCATCAGGAAACATCCAAGTTTTATCGACTGATGAAAGGTATAAACTGATTATAATCAAAACTTTACTGGTTGATTTTCAACAAACTATTAAAGTATATTCTTAAGTACCTACTTAGCAACTTTATCGGAGTAACTGTATAACATATGGAAATTAGTCGTATGTCTTGATTAACAGTTTCATTAACATACTGATACACGACACTCGTTATGCATAACATGTCACGACCCTCCTTAGACTAAGTACGTTTACGTCGTATCAGTTTTAATAGGAAATTGCAATTGATTAATTGTGTTTTTGTTTATACATACACCAGTCATTATCTAATGTATTGTGTATGGCGCCTTGTTAACACACGTACGCACAGCCTAGTCGCCAACATGCGGCCGATTCCTTCTCGGCATGGTGCGAGATGTCGGGGACCATCTCCATAATAACGTCTCTCCTCTTTTAACTTACTATCACTCTCGATCTATATTCTTCTTACCATTTCTAAGCAAAGGATGTCATCTATATTTTCAGGGTGACCGGGATGAACTTGCAAACATAATCCATAAAGCAATTTGGCCTCGAGGGTAACCCTACTTAAACGCAGCTAATGGTTGTTGGCAGCTTCCTGAAGATCTCAAATACTATTTACCTAGTACAAGTCAAAAATATTGGAATTTATATAAAGGACAAGGTTGACTCGGTGGTATCTGAATATCCCAGCGTCTTGATAAATGTGAGACCAGACTAAATGACAGTTTTTTTATTAGTGGCTTAGGGTTGAGAGCTAACTGGCCTTTGATCACTTACGATCCATTAAACAACCTTCGAGTATGATCTGCAAGCGACTCTTCTTCAGCCGGTCAGCAATGCCAGCTATTGAGAGCTAAACCGACTCTAAAAATAGCTGATGATCAGGTATGTTTTATTAAATATTATTTTTCCCTTTTTAGTAGATACCGTAGTTGGACTTTAGGATACTCACCTTAGGGTCAGAGCAATGCACCCTATGTGATGTTGTCTAATAAAAATCCATGACTTAAGAACAAATGCTTGCGCTCATCACACAAACATTTTCCCTTTGCGGGATTCGAACCCGGAACCGTCAGGCTTTGTAGTCCGGAGCGTGAAACACTAGGTGTAGTGGTTCACGCTCCGGATCGGTAGGTCGGTCGTCCAATTAGGCATTGGTTTTGTGGTGGGCCTCTTCAGTGTCCCTTCAGTAGGCTGCATAAAATAAAGAGCTGTTTAGATATACTTATTCTATCTGTGTGGACCTGTAAAGTGGTTTTTTATTGTGTTATATATTTGTGTACCTTTACCTGTTGAAAAATGGTTAACCTTGGTCTTCCTCAAAAATAAATCCTATTTCTAATGAGTACCTAGTATTCAACCATTCTCCTCAGAGTTGGCCTACAATAGTAATCCTACGATACTTAACTTATCAGAGCTTAAGGAAAATATATAATGTGACATTTTGTATTTTAAGTTTAAGTTTGATTCTCGGTAAACCAAAACAACATCGGTGTTAATGCAGTCCGCTCAGCAAAAACGAACAGCTAAAAGCTTCGCACTCCATAGCCATTCATCGTTCAACTCTCAATCAGATAAATTAAATTTTTAACCCACGGGCTCCAAGAACTATGGGCATTGTTACAAACTCAATCACGATTCCATTATTTAAACTAGCAAGAATAAAACACATTAAGAATTCCTCCTATTCTTCTGATAAGGCAATATTTATGCACTGAACGGATTTGTAATAAAAGTTTGAGTTGCAGGCCGTGTATATCTGCATATTTATTAATATCGTTTTATATGATGATTGAAAAACAATTAAAGTGACACGCGGTGTCTTTATCTTAATAAAATGATGGGTTGGTTAGTAAGATAATGGAATTACTCTTCAATTATTTACTAGAGTTTTTTTAGCTTTGTCTTCTTTAATAATACTCAAAATAGTCATTTCTTCAGTACGACTGTATAGATGAATTACCCAATATTTTTTCCCCCGATATTTATCTTCCCGTTCGCATTCATTCCCATTCGCGTTTTTCCCCATTTTATTTATTTTCCATACGATACTGTGACCAATAGATAATTTTCATACACGATTTAATTTATACTCGTTCTTTTCGCTACACGCATATTTTCCTATACATTTTTTTTTCTAATCCGGATCATTCATATAACATATGTTTTACCTGTAAAATAAATTGTCAATAGTCTATTTTTACACGATTACGGCGAAGCCAAAAGGAAGGGTAATGATTTTGGTAGTCTATGTAGGTATATGTATCGTATGTTTCACCGTAGCGCTTAAACTACTGAGCCGATTTTAATAAATAAGCTATCAATTGATTCGTAATAATGGCCTGGGTAATGTAGGCTTTATAAATATTATTATAATTTAATGTACCGGAATTTAAACCTCAACTCCTAACCTCGAAAAAAATTAAACTGAGATAATCATCACGTGTCCTTAGTGGATATTTTTATTTTTTGTACAAAACATGCATTTATTTGTGTTGTTTTTTTTAAAACCTAAGTTTCTTAAAATTATGCCCCGATTACCATAAAATTTTATGAATTATTAAAAAAAATCTAGATTCTTACTTTAAGAACTCACTAGCTAGGAGTTTTGAAAGTTAATTACTAATTTGGTGACCTATGCGTGTAGTAGGTATTGAAAGTCATTTTATGACCTGATATCCAGTGTCTTGTGAGCTATTTGCTATTTTATCGTCAATACATAGTATATGGCATAATTATAAATTTATTTTTACCCGACTTCAAAAAAAGGAGGAGGTACTCAATTCGTCTGAATGTTGCTGTTTTTTAAAGAAATAGAATCAGTACATTTTTAGGAATCGATATTTTTGTACATAAAGTCCATAGGAAGTAATAAATATTTTAATAATTCAATAAAAAAATTGTAATTAAAAAAAATAATAATGTTTTTGTCGATAATTTATGATCTACTTTCACCCCCTTTTGGGATTGCACTTTATCCAGGGTCACACTGTATATTGGGCAGTGATAAGAGTTTATTTATAGAGTTTCTTGAGTTTATTAAAGAAAATCAGTTACAAAACTATTGGTCTTGAAAATTGGTCTGAAACCCTGTAAGTGCGAGCTAGGCAGATTAAAAAAAGACCATGCACTCTTGCTTGTCGTCTAATAAAACATACGTTTACCCAAGAATTAATCACCAACTTTGTGTAGTCTGAGCTTAGAACGGGAAGTTTATTTTAATTTTGAGTAACTATTATAATAATGAGGTAATAAGGTTCTCGTAGCACAGTGGCGGCAGCGCTTTGGTACCAATTACTAAAGTTAAGCAACCAACGCCGCTGTTGTGAGTGGATGGATGACCATTCCGACTATATTTTAGTGACATTTAAATTTATCAGGAGCATCTCCGTGCTTCCAAAGGTACGTCAAAAGTTGTCGAGGCTGATATCGCTTGATATAAGCCGTGAATTCTAGTCAGAGGCCTTATGACGGTGTGATTACATCTGACATCAAGGTTTGGTCACTGGCCTTACAACACCCCTCCACCAATCCGCACAGGGCCCGCGTGGTGGAGCGTGGCCACCCTGACCATCCAATAGTTGAGTTTAGCCTGTACTTTTCTTTTTAAAAATAATGATATCAAAAATCTAACGTACATAATAGGTCACATGTATTAGCCACTTATGCCAAGTCAGAACCCTATGGTCTTAAATTCACAACTCATTTTTTGTCACTCGCTTATTTCTCGTCATTTAACCGTATCCGTCCAGACTGTATCCCTTTTTGGTAACTGCTGACCTCGACGGTCCTTAGTGGATAATAGTGTAATTGTATTTTGTAATCCATTATAAAATTATGACGTGGGAATCGTCCAAAAGTATCCCTATGACGTCATTCGAGTTCGTTTTGGTTGACAAGACGGTCAATTTGAAGGCCTAATATAGATGTAGATTGCCCTTTACAGTCTTTAACTAGTCTTGCAAAGCGGTGATTTGTACGATCTTATTGTATTTGTAATGATACAACACAAAGATGTCCTCTCGACTTATTTGTTTAGCGCAGTTTATGTTGCCTATTTATGTAGAGTTTCATTTTGTACGTAAGTTGACGTCATAAAATATGTTAGAATTGTTGTTAAGCTATGGTAAGTATGATTTATTTCTAAACAGATTGTAAATAATCTGTAGATTAATTGCCTGCAAGCAAATATTGAACGTAAATGTAAATGTTTTAAAATCAAACTTTACGATAGTTTTAATATAAGGGTCTTTAGAATAGCTAAAGGAAGGAAGGACTCGTATTTAAGTTACGATCATTGGTTTCGATACAATATTCAATGAGCTGTTCGTACATACATCTATGACTAGTCATAAATAAACATTCAATTATGGTAAAGAATTGATCGTGTGTAAAATATATAAAGTACTTGGCTGTCGTAGCATTGTCATTAAAATTCGCCAGTCCATCCGGTCAGTCAATGACGTTAATTTAATTGTATCGCTGGCCGGAATAAATTTCTTGGGTATTTAAATATTATCACAAATGTAGGTAATATTGTTGTCTATAAAATAAAACATTATAAATAGATGTTGTCTTATTTTATTTTTCAAGATCTACAAGACCCATTTTTGTTTGACATAATTTAGGCACTTAATTTTAAAGACAGTGAAAAACAATTACAAAGTAACTAATGTTTATTTAAAGTAAAATAATCTGTTTGTAAATATACTTAGCGGGCGTTGTCAAAAAAAACAAAAATAATCGAATATAGGTAAACTTAGTAAGTAACCTATTTGTTTTACGTGTTGAGAAGCCATAGTCAGCGGGGTAACCATGAACTCTTAAAACAATCTCAAAGCTCTCAAATCTGTCAAACATTATCATTTCTGTCAAATTTTGTATGAAATGACGTACCAAAATTGACAGATTTGACAACTTTGAGATTGTTTTAAGAGTTCATGGTTATGGCCCTGGGCTCAGCTTTAGGGCTGAGAGATTACATCTGACATTAAGGTTATAGTAACTTCACCGCCCAGCGGCACCTTCATGTCATTTTACAAAATTTGACACCAATTGTACAAAATCTAGTTACCAAACCTACCTTCTTTTGGTGCGCAGGTATAATGCATTTCGCATATCTACCGCCGAGGAGGCAGCGGTAGGTTATGTGGGACTCCCTCGTCATCTTACAATGCCTTTCGCCACTGCCACCCACTAAAAAACCTGCGGTGTACCACGCGACGTACGCTAGTAACACATGGGGACCCGTTTTCTGGTTTCCGTCCATGCGTCACAAACGTACGGCATGCTATGCCGGGCCTCAGGAATAGGGAATAGGTGATCCTGTACACACGGGAGCACCCCAGACTGGCAGACTGTGCAATGTGAGCTAAGGCCCCCCCCCCCCCGCCCCGCACCCACTAGTCCGCTAGAAGGGGGAAGCTGAGCGCGGCGCAACGCCGTCTCTTCCTCCCTCTTCTACGACTTCGGATCGGGTCAGCAAGGGTTTAAGCTTCCCAGCCCGATCCGCGGCCACCCTTTGCGAAGACATAGCGTCGCCACAAAAGGCCGCCCACGTCTTACGCCCTCTCGCTGCCCAGCATAGCTGGAACCATACTGGGAAACGAGAGACACCACCAACCGCAGGGTCAGCACCCTGCGGCCAGGTCGCGGGTCATCTCCGCGACCACCGTCTAGGCAGCACGAGCAGGGAGTCATCACCCCCCCGCAAGTGCCACCCGAGACGCATCCACAAGCGGGCTGCCAAAGCCCACCGGGAGCGTCTCCCGCAGAGTTTAGCCGTGAGCTAGCAATATTACCAAACATACCTAACTTAACTTTAATTAACTCAATAATACTGACATTATTTATATAAACTAAGCTTAATTAACAACATAATTAGTCCATACACTCCATGCCCTAAGCGACTGATAGGAACAGCATTAGATTAATTGTTCCCAAAAAAAAACGACAGTTGCAACAACTGTCGTTATATCACACACATATCAAAAAATGTGTTTAAGTTGCAGTTTACTTTTTCAGTAAAGTGTCAACCCTAAATGGAATCAATTTGAAGCATTTCATTGACAAACGTAAGTTGTGTTACGTTACTGTTACAAACTGTTACGATTAGCGCCTATCAATGAACCATTAGCCAAGAGAGGGTCAGACAGAAGCTTGACCCCTAGCTATTGGCTATCAATTGACAGCTGAACGTAATCATCTGTGGCGCTACAATCAACACGTAATAGTATTTTATGTTGCCCAGCGAATTCTATTTAGTTTATAAACAAAGATAAATAATATGAAGGTTGTTTAGATGTAGCGGTTATCTCTGTCTCATTTTATTTATTAAAATTATTCTTTGACCAATATTAATAATAAATCTTTCGAAATTCTACTTCTAACATAAAATATACCCTGGTTTGAATATGGCGTTAAATAACGTAGACGTCGTTGTCGTCGTTGATCATTTTGACGTCGTTAAAACAATAATAATATTGACTACCCGTATCTGACGGTGAGACAAAACGACGATCTTAAGTAGGTTACCAGTTAAATGACACAATAGATTAATAGAGTCAAACATTATGTGCTAACAACTTAATGTTGTGCAGCTTAGTTTGGTTTCTCCATAAAGGCTACTTTCAAGGGTTAATTGATTGGTACACATCTTACCTGCCATAGCTTAATCAGAAACTATTAATTTATGTCCTTTAATTTCCGCTTACTAAAACAAAGCGGCATTTGTTTCCCTAGCTTTTGTTCAATGGAGTATGTCATGTTTCACGGGCGCAGTCGTCGATACAGCTCTCCTGCCCACGCCCAATCATACGACCATTATACGCTCGATTACTTTCAAATTACCTCTTCACTTTGAAGTTCCATATTGCGATGTCAAATGAGGACTATTATCGTAACATAAATCCATTCAACAACGATAATTGGCTCTTCTTTCACGATCTTGATGTTTGTAAAAGAAGGAAATTCTTCGGGTCGTGCCAATGTATGAATATTCTGACATTACAGCTATTTAAATATTATTGTCTTATTTTATCTCTTTACAATCTCTTATTCTAGTTATAGAAAGACCTCGTAGTAATTTTAACAAGATTCAAGCGGTGACACCAAAGAAACTAAGTATGTGCACTGAATTTAAATAGGAGTTCATACACCTTGTACTGTCAGACCACACAAGTGAACAGGTACGCAAGATAAGGACTGGATAAGGAACACTTGTCTTGATTGTTGATTGTAAATGGTTCCGTATTTTACATAGTACCTATTGGCAGTTTTGGATATTGAATTGACATACGGAACAACTTTCGAACTTAACCGCAAGTGGAAGGTCCATAGTGATATTGAAATAAATCCACACATAACCAAGTTGGGTTTATACAATTCTTTAATGGTTGACATCGTTGCATCAAAGTGCAGTGAATCGTATTACATTAGCATGTACACAATGGAACTCTCGGCGTATTCTCGCCGCATTGAAGACCCCCTGAAATCAATGCACATGCATTAATGTGAAAACGAGCTTGCACAACTCGCGTTGGCGTTCAGAGACAAACGCAGAGACATAACGGGTAATGACACTCGCGACTCGGCTGAAGTAAAATTAACTCTAGTTTAAGCTTGCAACATAAAGACGTTCTAGATGCTACAAATTAGGGAAAGTAAAAGGAATAAATAAGTTCTTATAAGGTCAGTACAACCAATTGTTCAAATGTCGATCGGATGGTTTTAAAGTACAATAGAGGTAGAGGATTGATATATGTTAGTAAGTATCTATAACATTTAACAAGTTCGCCGTGATGCCGCATATCTAAGTGGGTGTCGTGTGCCGTGTCTCCACACAATTGACACAGTACCTACAGTTCAGCAACAGCCGAGCAGAGGAAGTCGAGTGACTCAGAATGAGAAGTAGTTCCCAGGCTATAAATTGATTTTTATTTGTTTAATATTCTGGATGGCACACAGTGCAAATCATTTGACGGAAAGGCAGCCGCCGTTCAAACTTTGATTATAATCATACAGCATGAAAAAGTCATACAAATTTATTTGATTATTCTTTATTTTTTTTTACAAAAGGACATGTTTAGGGGCGACTTAATGTTTTATATTTGCTTGGTAAAAAAAGTAGAGTAAAGGTCCTTCGGCTTTGGAGTAAGTAAGTATCTTCATTCATGTAAGTATTCTGTGTAAATATCATAATATCTACTTAACTATTGCTGATCGTTGATCATGGATGATGGATATTATATTTGTAATTTTAAGTGAGATAAATTTCTTGCATAATTTGTATTTGAAATCTCCGCTAAAATACTGTAGACAGAAAATTTGTAGGTAATTTGTAGACAGGCGGGGTATAAATAATGTTTTCGCCACAAGTGTAGGAACATATTGCGCAAGTCACACCTCAGCTAACAGGCTTATTATAAAATATCTGAGCTGAAGTCATGCTAGTAATAGTCGTGTTACAAACCACTCGCAAATTGCTTGAAAGCTGCTCTAGATTAAACGTTTTTCTACGCGCTAGCCCGCAGTTGGCAAGCATGATGATTATGTTTAACTACGAGTATATTGTCAGAGAATTTAGTCAATCACCAGCTCATCATTGAAAATGAGATCGTACGCCCACAACATCCGGATTCTAGTTTTCATTCATTGTCTTAGACACACAAAAATAAGAGTGAATGTCATTTAGTTTTTTGTCTGGACTGCATTAGGGAATCTTATTATTCAAATATTCTGAGAGGAGAGGAATTGTCGATAGAAAAAGTTAAATAATTTATTAATGATATCAAACACATCCAGGAATAAAGAATAATAGTAAATTAACAAACAGTAGTATTATGTGGTGCGTTCGTGGTCTAATAATATTTATCAGTTTTAACCGACTTTAAAAAAAGAAGGAGGTTCTCAATTCGCCTGAATGTTGTTGTTTTTTTTTATGTATGTTTGTTACGCGATTACGCCGTCAATTATGGACCGATTTAAAAATTTATTTTTTAGTTTGAAAGGGTATACTCCCGAGGTAGTCCCATTTACACCAAGTCAGATTCTGATGATGGGATCCTTGGGAAATCGAGGGCAACCCTCAATTTTTATAAGCACCCATAATGTTTTCCATATATTTTCTGACTCAATGCTGATTTTTGGGTCTAGTAATCATCATGTCATGTTGCTGACCTCATGATAGAAGTCACAGAACTCCTTAACGGATAGGAGTTAGAAGATAATACTGCTTTTTGTCGACAGAACGTATTTCGCAGTGTGTTGAGCAGACGTGGAGCTTATGAGGTACCAGACCGCCAATTTTTATTCACTGGGGGCGTACCCACACACCCAGTAACGAAAAAAAAATTAAAAGTTCCTTTCTTAATTTGACTTGTTATTTAACGCAAGACCTTATCCTATGGTTTCGACACCAAAATAGCCGCCGTTCTGGTTGGAGTGTAGGTAAACCCTTTTCTTAAGACTTAAAAATTTTCGTCGAAAAATTGACCCTGTATCACACCTTATTTTAATCATACCATTGGATGGGGGATCCATAGAGGACCAATATTAGTTAAGGTTACTTTGCTGTAAAGTCATTTTTGGCGAAGTTAGGAGGGAAAAAATAGAGGACTAAACACTTAAAATTGTAAAATAAAAAAAGTTTGATAAAAAACTAAAAACCGACTTAATAATGAAACTAAAAGCGAAAAATAATATTGACTAAAACATACCTAATCAGTTCTTTTTGGAGTCGGTGCGAATGAACACATTTTAACTGTCGATGGCTGGCACCGACTCCATAAGAACTGATTAGGTATGTTTTAGTCAATATTATTTTTCGCTTTTTAGTTTAATTTTGAAGTCGGTTTTTAGTTTTTTATTAAACTTTTTTTATCATTATTTGTAGTATCGATTCCAACGAAAGTATTTATATGTATTTTTTATTATCTATTTCAATTATTTAAATAAGTGAAGCTTATTAGTAATAAAATAAGTTTTGTAAAAAACTAAAAACCAACCTAAATATTAAACAAATAAAAATTAAATTTAAAATAAAATAAAAAGCCGACACAAAATATATATTAAAAAGTCAAAAATAAAATGTAGCAAACTATTTGGTTACTTCTTGGCCCTTCAAGTTATATTACCAAGGAATGTTTGATCCAAGCGTCATTTGCGACGGGGGACCGCTAGTATTAAATTTTCATTATTGTTGCTGAGTAAGTTTATTCATCTTTCTTACTTTGTCATTCTGATCTACTAAACTTTTTTATTTGTACCTATTATTTTAATATTTTATTAACTTTAGCGGTCCCCCCCGACGAGATGACGCTTGGATCAAAACATTCCTTGGTAATATAACTTGTATAAAGCTAAAGGGTCAAAAAAATAAACAAATAGTTAGCTACATTTTATTTTTGACTTTTTAAATGTTTTTTTTTGGGTCGGGATTTTTATTATTTTAATTTTAATTTTTAATTCATTCTTTTTATTTTCTAGCCTTAAGGCCTCATTTATTATCTATCTAACACTTACTCATTCGGACAATTCATAAGAGCCCGAACACGCTGTATCGGCTGTAAGTTGCCAAGCTTTTGGGAATCCCAATCAGATCTTTATAAAATATAGTATGCTAATTAACGAAAGGCGTTTCCGTTAACCTACCTACCTAACCCGTTAACGTTATAACGTCAGTACATAAGAGAAAAAATATTCCGAACAAAAAAATATTTTATTTCAAAAGGTCACAAAAAGTAATTTATAGATACGTAAAATTAAACACCCTATTAATGCCCACTTTCCCTCTATACCGCCAAACGGCAACGTCACGTAACCAATATTTATTACCCTTATTAAAAAAAAAAAAACGTTTAGTTACCCGGAACATTCGATTTTACCATTTCATTGAAAATATGGTCTACTTGCAAATGGCTTGAACACTTTTTTTACTTTCTTCTTAATATAAGAGAAAAATAGCTTTAAAATAACGTTATTTTTAGAAATTTTCTTTAAACATCAACGAATTTCTGTTATCACGAGCAACAATTGTAAATTTGAAAACCACACAATAATCTACAGGTTTCCTTTTATAATAATGTAATGTTTATTTTATAAGAAAATTTCATAGTAAACCTAAGTCGAAATGAGTACAAAACCGATCGTGCACCATGATTTGATGTTTCCGAAAATGAGACGATTCCTAGAACTACGGCGTGGAATCGCGTTAGTTATTGTGCTTCTCTTTTAGTCGTTTAATGCTATCTCGCGGGCGCGTTGGCGCTTTAAGCTACGGCCAATCCAACGCGGGGGCGTGGGTGTGCGCGGTGGCGTGGGCGTGGGCGTGCAGGCCAGTTCACACCAAACACGCGGACACTAGGCGTTCAGGAGGCCTAGCATGAAAATGTATCTTTCGCTCGGATGTATAAAACTAACAAGAAAGAGATTAGTCATGAATGAAGTCAAAGAAGATTATGAATGTTAGTCATAATAAAGATGATGAATGTTGAATGAATGATGTTGTAGAAATTGTGATTTAACTGTTGTTTATCAGAATATTTGCCGATATACTACGAATATAAAAGCTCAACCCTTTTACTAAATAAACAAAGAATTTTGTACAGTTTTTTATTTATTTACTAACTGAGTTTCAAATTTATTAATTCAAACGCGATTACGAAGCGAGTGAAGCTATTTTTACTAACACTATAGGGGCTTGTATGTTAAGTTGCCTGCAATAAACGAATTTTGTTTTATTTAATATTTATTTGAAGATGAAGGAAAGAAAAAGACCTAGTTAGCTTCACTCATTGCTTATCGGAAAATAATTAGTAGCTTTAAACGTAATTATTTATATTATCGTAGTAGCGCACCATCTGTCTGTTGAGCCTGTCACGTCAAATGTCATGTCCGCGCGTGCAAAAGTTGAATGTCAAGCTGCACGCGTGATGCACGCTGCCGCTGTCCGCGCCGGTGTGAACCCGTCGATACAAATGCTATGGCACGATAAGAACGCCCTCGCCCACGCCACCACGCACGCCACCGCGCACGCGTCTGTTTGGCCGGGACTTTAGTGGCATTTTACTTTTTATCGGTGTTCATTGCTTTTGGTAACAGCGCCACTCTAAATCTCTTCTAGTACTGGAACAAATTTTGACACATCACTTTTGTCCAACCAATAAAGGGCCGCTTCCAATCTATCATAAGACGTACTCTAGTCTCTATCTAATCTGTGTACTGTGTGTAGGACGGCTCCTTAACGAAATGTTAAAAAAAATCTTGATTCCGACACTTAGCCAAATTTTCGATGTCATTTTGTATGGAGTTGGGACTGGTAGGTATTCACTTTTTAGTATGGAAAATAAGAAAATACACTTTTTTAGTTTTTCATTGCTTCCTTGTTTAGGTGGTGTGATGGGTGTTAGGAGGGTCTTAAAGTTTTGCGCTAGAATGTAGCGTTTTGTTATGATGGAAAACCATCTACTAAAAATATATGAGATCTAGCGCTCGGCAGCCGCTGCCGCGGATATTCTGGTGTTGTAACCATAGGATAAGGCATTGCGTTTAATACAAAATCAGTTTGAGAAAGAATCTTTTAATTTTTTTTTCGTTACTGGGCGTACGCCCTCAGTGAATAAAAATTGGCTGTCTGGTACCACATACGCTCCGCGTCTGCTCAACACACTGCGAAATACGTTCTGCCGACAATTGCAGTATTATCTTCAAACTCCTATCTGTTAAGGAGTTCTGTGGCTTCTATCATCAGGTCAGCAACATGAGATGATGATCAGCAGACCCAAAAATCAGCATTGATTCAGAAAATATATGCAAAACATTATTTGTCTGCTATAAAAATTGAGGGTTGCCCTCGATTTACCAAGGATCCCATCATCAGAATCTAACTGGGTGACAATGGAACCACTTCGGGAGTACACCCTTACCAGAATAGATTTATAGCATCTCGTAGGTACGAGATGCTATAAATCTATCGACACTGATTTGCTCACCAGCAATGTTTTTTCATAGTTTTGAGTTTAAAAGGCAAGATTGAAATGATTCAACGTCGTGGTAAATTATTAACATTTATAATAAGAGATACCACTACTACCTACACCCCGCACATGGCGCAGATTACGATTTTGTGGAAGATGAAAAATTTTAAAATGTGGAAAAAAAACAGCATCTGCAATAAAAAATGATGTAACAAATTGTATTTCTTAGGCAAAGTTGGTTGGTTTCATTAAAAAGATAAAGGATAGTTATTTTCTAGGATCTAGGATAGTTATTTTCTAAGAATAAGTTTTACAGATTCTCATTACACAATTTTATTTTTGTGCTCTATTCTGTTTAAATACATTAACATGGCATGAATTTTCTTTCATACCAACAGAACAATCATATCCTGAAATAGGGTATTAAATGAAATCATTTAATATGTGTGTTTCACATGTGTGTAGCTACACACATTTATTTCTATACATGTATACAAAAATTCGGTATGATCTCCTATCCCCCTATATGGTAGACCACACCATACATTAACACATGTATTTGTATTAATCGAACCAGTATACATCGAGATGGGCATACGGCGATGAAACGCAATGTATTCTCGGAACCGTAACAGTGTTTCTTGTTTTAGTTTCAGGGACGTGAAGGAAACCGTGTTTTCATACCGATTCCGCGAACTTGACCTTACCATCGATGTTAAACTGATAAGAGTACTTATTCTTGGTCTTGCTCACGACTGGAAAAATCAAATAAACCAAGGAAATTTCAAATAATCAAACTTTCAGACATTCCATAAAAGATTACGAACTAGAAGTAAGTATGCTAAATAATCTAAGTCGAGAATAAAACAAATATACGTGATAAATTGTTATCAGTGCCATGTATTTTCGAAAAGTTTAAAAAAAATCAATATTACCTAATCTTAAAATCTTTTTTTCCAATCTGACTCGTGCAATAAAATTAGGGGTGACAATAGCTGTAAAATCAACACAATTAGAAATAAAAAAAATGTGAAATTGTATTTCCAGTTCACCATTACACCAGTTAGATGTTATATGTCCCTTATGCTCGCAGGTGCCGTTGTTTGCCTACTGATGATCAGTATTTTTCGAATGTCATTTTTCTCTACCATCGATTTTCAGGAAAAGGTTCTGTCGTCATTCACAACACACAATACAAAAGGAAACAACATCCAGATAAGCAAGTTGTTCTATAGGTCTATATATTATTAGAAATGATTCTTTGTTACCTTTTACAATGGTAAAACTTGAACAATGAAACAATTGCAAAGGGCATATAAGGCTAAAGAAAAAATATATAAATAAATTCATAGTCACTGATACAGATATCTGCTGTAACAAAGTTAGTTAGTTATATGCTAATGCGGTTCTATAATATATGCTATGTAACCATTAACGATGTCTAAACTTTCGACAATAGGGATAATAACCAATTTAATCAGCTCATAACCTCAATCAGAAGCTATTTCTTCCTTACTCGCTTGTAATCGCGTATGGTCCTGTTGATGACGGTCTCGATACCCTAAATATAGCCTGGTGACTGTTTGAAGGTTTCGTTAGCAGAACAAATATTTTGCCTTGCGCAGTTAACGCAAACACAATGGTTTTGTAAAACCGACGTCCAAGACTAGAGCCGGTTAGTGCGTGAGCTGCGTGCTTTCAGTATAAACATGGGAACTTTTAACGAAGCTCTAAACACCATTAGCTTTGAGTACGATCTATGACGTGAACGATTCTCAAACTTACTCTGTAAAACGGCGTGAACGAAATATGTAGATTTACAAGGCGAAGGCTAATCTTAATCGTATTTGAAGACGTTGAAATAATACGGTCGGGTATTGCGCCGATATATAGCACGTAGTTCAAACATCGAATAGTCAAAGTAACCTTACAGAGTGTTGATAATCAGTTAATATGCCTAAGGAAATAAACGCATTTTGTTTTATAGTTTAATTAAACAATCGAATATTTATAGGGATTTATTTTGGTTTTTCTTTGGAAAATGATTTAACCAAGACCGAAAACAAAGCATTAAGCGAAGTTAAATTACGTTTTTCGTCTCAATAGTTCAACGGCAAAGGTGCGGCACTTCTAGTTATCTGGTTAGTTTCATGTCGAATTTCTCTCAATTTCAACAAGCTTGCCGTGTGATCTAATCTTAATAACCATGATCAGCCGAATCAGCTTCGATCACTATACATTCGTTGTTTGGTATTATTAATATCTGAATCATCGGTAATTACCAGTTTGCCAATCTCAATTTTATTATTTTTTGTCTTTAGCAACTTTAAGAAAAAGCTTACGCATCTATTAGGTTGGCAAAAATATTTTGTTTACGAATACCTATATTACTTATCTATCTGATAATACTAAATCACAAGTAGATATATTGTAAAAAAAATTTTTCACAACTGCAATGCAATTAGCTTATGGCTGCCCAGCGGATACATGCGCATGCGCGTAATAATAAAATTTATATTGTGTCTTGTTTTGTTAGGCTCTCAGCTCAGAAAAAATCAGACACCTCTCAGGTTAAGTGTTTGTTTTGATAAAGTAGGATTTCATACTACATAATGAAACGAACAACTATAATTTTTTGGTGCTATGTAGGTACATAAGTTGTGCTATCTCGAAGCAATATCTTTAATACCGATTATTACATATTATAATATGCTGCATATTTTCATTTTGTACCTTCCTATCTTTAAAGTCAACCTGGGTCAGAGCTTATTTAAGAAAAATACACTTTCATTACTCATATTCTACTAATTATGTTGTTTACACGAAAACGATAAGATTGAAGTCATTATTTTACCCTTTAAGTATTATAGGTACAGAAACCGAGATAACTTATTGTATAAATAAGTATTGATAATGGCCGAAGTTTAACCTAACAAATGTATAGAACTTAATACTCATTTACTAGACGATTTTAAGACATCTTATTAGCTGATTGTCTGAGGTGGGTAGCGTTTCATTACATCATTACGACTCCTCCACCGGTTTGAATCCTGTAATGGGACAAGTGTTCCTATGATGAGCAGTGAGCACTAACATTTTTATCTGAGATATGTATGTCATAGTAATTTAGTATGTCAACCCGTTGACGCCATAGTACATTTCCTGTTTAGTTTGGGGCTATTGAACGACTTTATGGAGTGTGAAATCTCATGATATCACTTACTACAGCAAGTACCCAAATTTCAACAATTAGCAAGATTTACATAATTAGCATGTTTCGATTGAATAAAACTTCCAATTTGAGAATCATTATAAGTGTATTGACTAATAAATCAACGGGACTTACATTGGACTGCTCGTACTGGTATATTCCGAATCGGTATGAATATAAACCATTGTTTTTAGCACCTTTTGGTAAAGCACCTGCGCGCTAAGCTGGAGCGTAGGGATCAATCCCAGCATAGGCAAATTGGCTTTTTAAATTTAAATATGTATTCTACAATATTTTCAAAGTAATTTGCTAAAAGTAATATTTACATAAACCTAAATTATTATAAACCATCGTTACCAAGAGTAGGTACCAACGAATAAGTTTTCAAGATGTTCAATTAACGCAATCACTTACAACTACCTAGACTGCGAGGCGCTTGGGTTCAGCTAATGATATTTGGCAATATTTACCTATCCACATCAGCCTAAGAGTACTTACCTCGGTTGAATCAACATTCCAAAGCGAATATGGTACATACCTAGTCTACGTTAGTTTGAACGTATGTAGTATGTCCGCATATATAGCAATCATATTATAGCACGTTTTAACTGAACTGGCTTCAAATTTATTAGAAACTGCCATTGGTACCTAACTGGTATATCAAAGTCTTCTGGCATATTTTGAAAAATTTACAAAGGAGAGTTTTCAGTAAGAAGTTCAGGCATCTACTTACTATTTTCTCGAAAGTTTAAAATCATTTGCTTTGCTTACATCTATAATAAAGATTTTTTGCGTACGAATTATCTTTAGCATTTGGCAATGTAGTATTTTACTCTATAGTCGGCAAAATAAGATGAAATAATAAATGTAAAAAATATATTTAGGGCAGGAGTTCTTCATACGCCATTGAATATCTCAGAAGATAAAGTTGTATAGACAAACAGAATTTCGAAAAGACTTAAGATGCGAACGTTACGTGCCGTGCCTAATCAAACTAGAGCGTCTAGTTTCGTCTGAGAAAGCGTTCCATAAAAACATACCTAGTCAATTGCTCTAAACGAGAGAACTTTTATTCTAGGACGATGAGATCATTAGGTGAATGACCGAAGCTGGGCAGATTTGAAGAATATGGGTCGGTGGGACTCCACCGTGACATTGATGGGTTAGATCGAGGTTAAGAAACCAATCGCCATTGCAGCCTATTCTCAGAAACGCGTGTAGGTTTTAAAAGCATTGTAAAAATTTGCGTTTCAGTCGGATTGAAATACACCAAAAGAAATTATGAATAATCTTTTGTGTGATTAATGGTGTGTACTGAACACAAAAAGATTTGAAAACCAAAACCAAACCGTTCAATGGAAATTCTTCGCCGACAGTTTACAAATTAATTAAATCGATTTAGTTAGGGTCAATCCACTGTCGAATTGACAACGAGGTGATAAACATAATTGTTTTGGCAAAATTACACAGCTGCAAGTTATTTATGTACCTTTTCCTGGTTTTAGAACTATTTGGGACTATTTATAAAACAGACTACGACGCGTTTATTACGCGTTACAGTCACACCTAATTCGTACAGAAATCCAGAATCTGAATAAGAGTATTATTTAAGTACCTACATTAATTAGGATATCTTTTCTTAAACCTTAGGCTTTGAATGCCAAGACATTGTTGTTTCGATACCATACATAGACAAAAAGGTTGCTGGATTCAGTTAAAATTAAAAAAAACTGGCCAAGTGCGATTCGGACTCGCGCACGAAGGTTTCCGTACCATTATCTAATTGCGAGTTACGATTTATGATGTATTAAAAAAAACTACTTACTAGATCTGGTTCAAACCAATTTTCGGTGGAAGTTTGCATGGTAATGTGTATCATATATTTTTTTAGATTTATCATTCTCTTATTTTATAAGTTACAGGGGGGGGGACACATTTTACTAATTTGGAAGTGTCTCACGCGCAAACTATTCAGTTTAGAAAAAAAATTAATTAGAAACCTCAATATCCTTTTTGAAGAAATATCCATATCATCACGTATGGGTTTGATGAAAAACAAATATTGAGTTTCAGTTTTAAGTTTGGGGAACACCCGAAATTTATTGTTTTTTTTTTTCAATTTTTTGTGAAAATCTTAACGCAGTTCACAGAATACATCTACTTACCAAGATTCACCAGTATAGTTCTTATATTTTCGGAAAAAGTGGCTGTGACATACTTACGGACAGACAGACAGACAGACATGACGAATCCATAAGGGTTCTGTTTTCGCCATTTGGCTACGGAACCCAAAAAAACTTCTGTCTTACAAGTTCATGTAGAGACGGGGATAACTAAGAATAAACTTATCTAATGATAGTTATATGTTTTAAAATTGCGATCCTTCTAATTTAAATTGATGATTAGTGTCTTATTGTCGAACGTCGTTGACATAATTTCGTAGATACTGATTCAGTAGACTTATACTGAAACCGCTCGAGAAATATTATTTAGACGTGTTAAGTAAAGCGATGGATCCTCGATTGTTATAAAAACTGACATACTTATTCGTACAAATTGACTGCAGTGTATCAATGAATTGGATAAACAGGTAATACTTATTAGGTTTTTAGATTTTTGGTACCCTTATCACTAAAATAATCTATAGGGTATCTGATCTGATCACTAAAACAATCTCTTCGTGTTCCTGTAGCTTAATAATTATAATATGCTTAGAGCACAGATCCAAGTATTATTCGCAACTCGTTCCTGTTGGCTGTTATCTGCAATACAATTGACTCTTGCTGATTATGAATATCATATCCTTACATCTGTTGAATAATACGCCTGGCGACTAATCTATGGTATAACGATTGACCGAAAATATATTGTAAATGTATCCAAATCGTGTTTTGCTAACGTTGTTGTTTTCGTTTCGTGCGTTTCTCTGGTCGGACCCCGATAGATCGCTTGCCATCAATCTGACTCATTGGTGAAATTGATAGGCGCCGTCTGCACGGCTAATAACGCGTGCACTCCGACTCATCTACGTCTGACGTTTGACTGAAAGCTGCTGTCAATACATATCAATATGTCAATTTATGAGCACACGCCCCTTGCAATTCTATAGTGTTTGTTTACATTCCTTTGCATTACCTAGTTATGGTAAGTTACATTTAGATACTTTTTGGTACATCTTTATTAGGGTTCCGTACCCAAAGGGTAAAACGGGACCTTATTACTAACTAAGGCTCCATTGTCCGTCAGTTTGTCTGTCTGTCTGTCTGTCATACTGTCAAGGCTGTATCTCATGAACCGTGATAGCTAGACAGTTAAAATTTTCACAGATGATGTATTTCTGTTGCCGCTATAACAACAAATACTCGAAAACAGAATATAATAAATATTTAAGGGGGCTCCCATACAAAAAAAGTGTTTTTTTTGCCGTTTTTATAGATAATGGTACGGAACCCTTCGTGCGCGAGTCCGACTCGTACTTGGCATAAATCTTTACCATTACGTAATTAAATACCCCTAATTTTGTGATTTATATTAATCCTATCCAACTTTTCTACAATAGCCAAGCAGGTTACTATTCCGTAGAATACACATAGATTATTATGTGGCTTTACTTACAAAAAATCAGCCAAGTGCGAGTCGGACTCGCGTAATCAATAATTCCGTACAAATTTCGTCATCACAATAATCTTCAATTGTATTTTAGAATTATTATAGTTTATATCCATTTGGGTATTATTAAAATATACATCATTAATGGCCGTTTATTTAGATTTCGTAAATAATAACGCGTATGGAATGCGTTTGGAACTTTTAATTTTGTATGTTCTTACGTAGGTTAAAACCTTAATAAGTTTGAGTCTACCAAACAGATAGGCAGAAACGTGGCAGGCCAAGCCGCGAATCTAGAAAAGAATTATTATATACCACAAAACAACAAGGATTTGAGCCGGCAGTGTTCCATGAGGAATTCATGAAAGAGCCTTGAGCTTGGCCCATGGTAACTTTTTGCTTGAATCCATTGATATAAGTCAATGGTTGAATCTTATGGACTGGAAATCTCATAGAAAGATACTCTTTCACTTAAGTTAAACAAAAGCAGGCTGACACAATTTTAGTGGCTCTTACGATGATTGAAGACTTGTGTAAGACAAACATATGCTACTCTGCTGCCAGTAGTGACCGCCAAAAACACAGAAGTTTTATTCATCGAATATTTTTCCAGCTCAGAATGTCTATAGTGGAAATTGTATGTTCATTTACGTCTGACGGTTCGTATGACATACGAAAGAAATGTCAAATAATATTTGACATAGTTTGAAAAACACCCGTCGCGCCGGTACTCGTCTCCTGAAAGTGGCGCCTACCGCGTCCGTCCAAATCTGTAAATCATACAATTTGGCTGCATGCCGGACAAAGATTAGGCAACTGCCTAAATAAATAGAAGTGTCTTTTAACACAGTGTTGGTATGCAATGCATAATTTGATGCAGACTGGGGCATAGCTTAAAAAGATGACCCATAAATATATCAATTGGTGCAATAATTATTTACATATTTATGAAAAAAAATAATTATTTCTTGTATTAATTGCTTAATACATTCCTAGTTCCGATGTCACGTCATCGTTTCTTAAGCCAGCAGCCACTCTGACTGCGACCATCTCTTACAAGAGATAATTGAAGATAAATAACACTTGAAAAAAATCATTGACCTCAGGTGGTGGGTGGATCGATAATTTTTTTCAAGTGTTATTTATCTTCAATTAAACCTTGCATGCAATTGCTAAAAACAAAAATGTTCAATTACAAGAGATAGTTAACAAGAGTTATACAAATACGATATGTAATGTATGTAATTACTTATAAAAATCAAAATTTGTAGCTCCTGAAAGTAAGATTGATTGTTTGTGTTATTAAAAAGTAAATTAGTAAATGATGAGCAATCGGCCATTTACCTTCTTCATTCATGATACTCATTAGTTTTGAATTGCAATGCTAATATGTTTTCTTTTAGGCTGGGTTGCATCACCTTCACTTTAACCGTAACTATAAATGGTGTTTCTGTATGGAGTTTGACAGACTTTTGTTAAAGTTAAAGTAAGATGGTGCAACCCAGCCTTAATAAGTCACAAATAGTTAGGATTGCTGCTCCACACAACAGTAATTATCGATTCACTAGTTTGCATAATCTACAGGAATTTTTGGTATATCACATAATTATATCCCACGGGATTATTCAACCGGGATAAAGAGTATAAATGTTAATCCAGATCTTATTCTATAGGTGTGCAAAATTTCATCTAAATCCGTTGAGCCGTTTACATGTGATTAAGTCACAAACATCCAAACATCCTCACAAACTTTCGCATTTTTAATATTAGTGGGATAGTAGGATGCCACACAGTGCGTCAAGAGCTGGATTCTCAAATCAACAGCCGAAATAGAGGTACAGGTTCTGGATATCCGCATTCGGACCCTATAGACCAATGCAAACGGTTCCGCAGCATGCGGGCCTTAAGCCATGCGTTACAGAATAGGGGCGCTGATGCATAGAAAACCAAGGACCTGGGTCTAATTTCTGAGTCCTTAAAACCATATGATATAAACGTTTTAGTTTTAGTTGGTTCTGTGTAGAGTTTGGCGTAGAAACGTCTTCTTTTTCATATCATGTTGTTAACAAGTATCTCTAACAGAAGTTAATAGTTAGGCCACAACTACTTTTTTATTACGTTTTGCGTGTAATATATTCTATAACAAAGGAAACTGCGTGATACTACAGAAATATTATAACCCAATATACTACGGTTAATTAACACATCTAACAATCTCTATTTTGAAACTCGCAAGTGTTGAACATTCTGCTTTATTACTACCAGCAACCGCCCAGACGGCTTAGATACGAGGATGAAACGTGCAGAATTAGAAGTGCAATAACCGACCTGGAGGCGTATTTTTGAAGCATTCGAATTCCAATTCGCATACGAATTCACAAGAATCGCATATAACCTCCTAAGAAATTGTATACGATTCTTGGATTTTCGTACGCGAACTGGAATTCGATCGTTTAAAAAATACGTCTCAATTATATATCAGCCAGTTTACGGGCGCACGCGACATATTGCGCCGCCACCTAGATACACAGATGGATATATTTTTTAATAATATCGGTTAAATCTTACTGATTGCCTTTATTAAGCTACAGACGCGGAAGCAATAAATAATTTGCCTACTGAACTAGGTCGGACAACGTTGAGTCATTTCACTCTAGATTGTATTAGAAATTATGTCTAGCAAAATGTAGGCAAGTAAATTGCTGTGAAATTATACACGATGAAAATATTATTAATAAAACTATTATGATCGACGATTGATTTATTGTAAACAATCAATGTGCTAGCCAAAAGCCAACATCTATAATTTTCTACTTATTTAACATTTTCACTGGTTAGGTTTTCAGCAACTCTAATTGATAATGTCTTACACCTGTGAATTTAATGATATGATAAATGACATAATTACAATCAAGTCATTTGGAAGTTATATGCTCTACCATATTTTATGTAAAGCGCATAGTACATGTATAAATGGATTTACTGTTGGTTATATTGGTCAAGGTGATGGCGTATCATCTGCGAAACTTTTACGATTTGTTTGAAGTGGTCCCTGGGGCGTTAGAAGCCCAGTAGGATGTTATGACAGACCGTCATGTCCGCAAACTGGTAACCGGCTACTTTTAGACAAGAGTCCAGCGCCTTTGTTTTAAAATTTCGTATATACATGTAGACACAATGTACTCATCATACATAATGATTTTGGTAGAGCTCGTCTGTAATATCAAAGTATTTGTGCCGAGAAAAGATTTCTTTTAAACAAGTTGGATGAGTAAGAAATATTTGTTTATAACATGTTTTTCATTGCACATAATCTGTAAATTTTAAAATGGAGATTGGGTCGTATTGTTATAACCTTGGTCGATATGAACTAAATCATTTTCATATGAGTATCAATCATGGCAATAGAGTAGGCAGATAAATTGAGGGATTATATAGTGTTTAGACGTAAAATAGGGGCTTACTGGGTGCGCACGATGATAGGGTCAACGACAGGAATGGATATGGCCGATCAAAGCGAGAACTGACATGATCCGATGACTGGTTGACGGATTTATTGGACCACACACGCACGACCGCGCGTTACCGCATAGTATAGTAACTTTCTTAGAAAATACCACCTACTATTAAAATACTTTTAAAAGACTTATAAACAAGGAGTCAGTGGAGACTTACGAAATCTGGCGACTTTATTTACCTGCAAGTTATTTCATTTTTATTTTTATTCGAAATTGATGTCATATTTAAAATAGTATTTTTAAGCTGTCAACCAACGCTTCTTATAGATCGATGCGATGAAACAGTTTAACTTTTAGAAACAAATGTTGTGTCTTTAACAATTTTTATTCGTCGAAACGTATTTCATAAATTCTTCAAGTATCCCATTTGTCATTCCGGCAACAGTTTGTCAGTTTAGTTTAAAAATATCGTTCGTAGTCAAAATGGCGCATTATATTGTGTGTTTAACAAGACTCCAAGGGCTAGCAGATTGGCATGAGATATGAGTGTTGGAGCCCTAATCCCGACAAGTGGTGCCGATAAATCAGCCTGCTGGTGCTGACATCATCATCGTCTGCTGGCCTTCCAGCTAATAACGTCGTGTACCATTGGCTTCGGTAATTGTAATTGCTTTATGGGAATCATTTCAGTAATTGAATGAAAAGGGAATACGCAGTTTATGTACTCGATTGTTCACACATACAATTAGGTGAATATTCAAGGCTGATACAAATGGTTTTTCTGGTCTCCCGTATCATATATTATGATGACCAACTTATTTTAAAATATGAACATTACAGTGTAAAAAAATATATCTTAAGGGAAACGACCACAAATACGTAATAAATATGTACGTATTTCTTAACACCGCACATAGTCACAAAAAAGTGGCCATCAATTATTTTTGTTGAATTCATATAAAGATTTTTTAATATGTTGTCAGAAGTTTTCGAACTTCAAGCCTGGTTATGGTCACATTGTTTGATTAGATCGACCGTTTTCCGAAACATTTTATGGTGATTCATTTATCAATAGCGTTAATTTATCAATCTTCTTACTGGTTCCATTAAAACATGTTTATGGGAAATGAAAAATAGAAATTGTAAGAAAAAATTATAAAAAACCCATAAATGCCAAAATAAAATAATTTTTTGAAGTGTGTTTTGGATATCTCTATTACTTTTGCTTCTAAACTTGCCCCTTTGACGTCAGTTTTTGATCAACTGATTAGATTTTTGGTTTCAGTTTTACCATGGATGGCGTCTCTACATGTTATAATTATATAATAAAAAAATGGTTTAATGGTAGGTATTTAAAATACAAAATCCTTTTAAGGCTGAGGCCCATAGATCATAGAGTAAGCTCTATGACCACTGCTGCACTGTATACCTAAATCCTAAATAGATCATTATTATTTTTTTATTTTCATATTCTTTTATTGAAAGAAATTACAAGTCAATATCATATGCCGCAGTCCCTAGGCTAGGTCGCCCGCAGAATACTTTTGTCGCGATAAGAAAAATCTGTCACTACTAAAAACCGAGCTCTCCGAATTTTCTTAACTAAAGAAAAAAATAAAGTACTTATTATAATATAGAAAAAGTAGTAGGGACTAAGTAAGCATAAAAGACTAGCCACCCCTTTAAGAATTAATCAAGCCAGGCAGCGCCGAATTTTTTTAGGCCTGAAAGCGTATATAGACATTCTTCAATATTTAAAATTGGAAGAGTCGAAGAGCGCTCGCTGCGCGCGCGCCGTCAGTGGCTAACAAGACGCCGCGTCGCGCGCTCCGCTCGCCTAGCCGCTCTGCTCCACGCATCACCTTTCGAAAACTACGAACGCTCCGCAATCATAAAATCTAACCGCACAAATACGAATTGCCGCGCTTAAAAAATAACTAAACACCCTCTATTCTTCACACAAAAATACGTTGCGTATCATATTTGAGATTATCAAACACGTGTTATATATAGTTGGCGCGAACGAACACGGTGTCGGCTGATCCACGTTTTTCACTACGAGTGAATAAATAATTAGCGTCCGACGTCGCAAGAAATTTCACTTTTTACCGGCGAAGATCTGTTGCTGTCTAACCTTCTGGACCCGTCTGCGCTGGATGAAACACTGAACCTAGTAAGTATACACTTTATTACCTGCGTATTCGAATGATTGCACATACATTTTCCTAAAAATATTACATATTAAGTAGAGAAATATTATAGGGTTTCACCTTCAAAGTTAAAACTGACAGCTGTCTCATAAATTCACTTTTAGTCATATGAATAAGTGTTTAGTGGTAAGTAAAAGTAATATATTTGAAAGCTAATTTCTGTGTGAGGAAAAAACATTTACACTTAGCAGACATCGCACGATTGGTAATATTTATTTATTCAAGTTGTTCGATCGAACTTGCAATATTACGCGATCCGTTTGGAGTTTATCTAACCCGCTAACTACCAATAATTGTCAATTACTTTCTATTTGATTAGTTACTAAAATAGTATGGTTATGTGTGATTTCACCTGTTTAAACGTTAGTTACCTACTTAATGACGGGATTTAAAGTAAACGATGAACTATAATAATTGAATAGAAGTAAAATTAGAGCCAGTTACCGAAAAAAAATTGAGATTTATTCTTATACCCTAACATTTACATAATGAATGGCTAAAGAAAAAGCAGTACCTAATGAAATAAAGATATGACTGAAACAATACATTGTATCTACTACATGGCAGGCACTGATTTTTGGGAAAACCTTTTCAGAGTAGTTATTACTTTGTTTTCATTATTATACATATTATCCACATAATAATACAATACTGCAGCCGATGTCCTTGATAAATGTCATTATTATGTAACGTAGAGTTTAATGTTTGGCATAGAACGTATAATGATAACAAATCTGATAAAAACAAAAATAGTTCAGGCTACAATATAACATTATAAATAATATATTTAGATATAATAACGCAGGTGGCACCACATTTGAACTCTGACATTTGATACCGCCAGTCGATGACTCCGTTTTTTACTAATTTAATCAAAGTCATATATTTCGCTTAGTTACTAACATTACTATCGTAAACGATCAGACAAATTAGTAAACTTTTGATTTAAACGCTTAGAAGGCGAATATTTTTTACACAGTTTCAAAAATTTTCGTGAAATAAGGTGTGGGTGAATGACCGTGTTTCGTATGTGCTAATTTCTAGCATTGTCACTTCTTAGCGGAAACTATTCTTTGTCATTAGCTACAAGGCCTTATGAGTTGGACTTCAGAATTACTTTAGCCTTCCTAGACGTGCATTTCGTGAATATTTTGAACGATTTAAAAATGTCTTGTAATTTAGGTAAGTTTCACTATTCATTTCAATGGGTTTTTCAACAATACAGATAAATAAAAATACTGTAATTTTCTAATATATTTTTGGCTGGAAATTTTCTATGAATATTTAGTGCCTATTAGTGCCCAAAACTGATGTCATTAGTCATAATCAAACTCTATTATTGAGCCTTGTTCGGTTCCACTTAATAGCGCCATTTGGCTGGCCTCGCATCACCTACGACAGTTTGTATCAATTAAATTGTCGTTGTTAATTTTCGCCACAGGCTCGTGAGAACGGCCTGGCTGTTCAGGAAGGGTGAGAGGTCAATGGAAGCTGTCTTCGACTTCCTAGGGCCGCTAATTGAGTTAGTCTATAATTAAAGACGTTGCTTATCAGGATGCAGTTTATTTATTTATAAATGCAGTTTACTAACACTGAAAATAGGGGTTTTTGCAAGCAGGTAGTGAGGTTTTTAAAAACCTGGTTTGGCATTTTGATAAACTATTATGTCAGACAGACATTGTTACCATACATGCTGGCGAGCAAGCCCCTTATTCCTTTGTCCCGTTTCTAGTCGGAGACTCTTCCAGCATCATTGAATTAAGTCTGGTAATAATATTTAAAGCGGTTTCTAACTGACCTTTAGCATTAGAATGGTCTGGCTATTTAGATTACGGCCACATCCAGAGTATCTCTCCATACGACAAGCATATGGTGAAAATCCATACATAAATCGAAAAAATTCAGCAGCACCTATGTGCTGGGATTCGAATTCAAGGTTCACTAATGGAAGGTTAGACTCCAACCAATAAGCTAACACCGCTTTTAGTTGCACGACATAGTAATGTATAATAATGTGTCTTCTTAAACCTAGTTGTATGAGGCAAAATGGGCATTAGGCTCGTACCTATATGTGTGTGTGGTTTTAAATGGTAAAGTAGTAAGAACTGATCTATTGACCTGTTTTATTAGCACTAATATTTTTGTAGCAGCAAATACATTTACGAGGCACTCGCACCCAGACCCATTTCGAGTCTGTATGCAAAATGTAGATACATTTTTTGAAACGCATCTAATACATTTTAATCGGCTTGCTTTTAAACTCGCGCATTGGCAACTGGTATCGGCGATAAAATAGTCGGGATTACGTCAATGAAATGGGTTACATGTACAGTATTAATGTTACGGCCACACTACCGTGATATGGCAATAATTATGGCCATAATTGAAAGAACCCCTAGGTGTAGCCACGATTTATGGCCATAATTTTACAATGTCAATCAATATGGCATATGACGGTAGGCAATGGCTACGGGTGCGGTCTTTTTCGCAAATCAAAGACGATTACCGCGGTTCTTTCTGCGTGAAGTGGCCACATTACCGTTTGTTCAGTGTGCGACATAAGCTCGACCGAAAAGCATAATTATGCTGACCAATATGTAGTGGTCAAATGAAAGGGTGGTCAAATTTTTAAGAAATGCTTAAGTCTTGGTTTAGATTTGTAATAATGTAAAAGATTCATGTAATAGTTATTGACAGCTATAAAGTACAACATCGCCGCAACTTCAGCCTCCATCTTGAAAAATGACAAATGAGTATTAATTGCCTAGTTCATTGTCATATCTCGGTAATCTCTAGTGTAACCACATCACTTAACATGTTAATTTAGGCAGTAATTTAATGCCATAATTAATGCGGTAAACGGATGGTAAACGGTAAGGTAGTGTGGCCGTAGCATAATAAAAGTGGCCCTAGCCGTGAACTCACGCAGAAACGCGCCTGACGCCCGCAGCGAAGGTCGCTGCTGGTATCATGCCGAGAACAGCAAATACTTATCTCACGTTTCACTTTCATTCAGTTTACCACTTTTGACCCGTATCACATCCAGAACAAATCAAAAACGCTTGCCTTCCATTTAGCCAGACAGATTGGAGTAATTGCAAAATTGTATAGATTTAAAAAAAAGTATTGTAAAAAGCAGATAGACGTACAAATAGACCATCCAAATATATTTAAGTTCAATGAGCTGGTATAACATGTGTGTATAATATGAGTCTAATTAAGAAATCATTCACAAAGAAAAACATATTAATGGGTAGAAAAACATATTATTAACATACATGTTTGAAATTAATTAGGAAACCATTAATAAAAACAAAAATGTTTCTCTTCATTCATTTTGTTTTATAAATAACAAAAAATGTATTTAATATGCATAGACCTGTTTTCGTAGCGTAGGCTGCCTGCAACAGACGATCCGTGTATGTAGTGCATTTTAATTTTCACATTATACCTCCATACACAGACATCGAAACGACTTGACGACAGCTTTAACGATCTAACGGATATAAGTTACAATTCTTCTCTTTTATCGTAGCATAAAGTTGCAGCTATGTCTGCATGTTTCTCGTAGCATATAAAGAGGTAGTTTGCACTCCTGCAAGGCTTACTTCTCTCAATTGTTGCTTCCCGCATTTATCCCGCATGTCCAATATAATGGGTCAAAGATGATAAAACGTGAGGTGATCGGTATTAGAATAGGGACGAATGATTCAAGAGGCCGTATTGAATGGCAATGATAAGAGCGGTCGTTGAACGTCGCTCGTGAACTTGCGCCGTGGCCTTCGGCTCACACCATCTTATTGTTAGAGTCTTACTACTTCAATGTTCAATCCAGTAATTAAAGACTTTTGTTAGGCAATAATAGTGTTTTATTGATAACAAAGTTGATACCTTTGGCCTTACGATAAAATTCTACTACTCCATTGTACTAAAACAGCATTTGGTATTTAAAATGACAGACAGAAATAGTTTCTAGATGTAGTAATAAAAATACTAATTATTTTTAATTTTAGTGACCTATGCAAATTCGTTTTTCAATGCACTAATATAAATGATTACTTGCACGACTGCACGTATTCATGCAGGCATGCAAGCGGTCATGCGTACAAGCCATGCATTCTGAAAGCAAGCATACATGATAAAACTGTTCTGGTAGGGCCCCGCGAAAAGGCTGGCTTCGTCAGCCCTTTCCTTTTGATTACACCAATGGTATTCGAGAGGTAAATAAGGAAGAAGAAGTGGAATAAAGAAACTCTTGACATACTGATGGACAGAAGACAGAAATCATCAGCAATATGTTCTTCGTTTTTATTTTTTAGAGTGGAATCCTCCCTTTCACAGCGGAACGGTATCTACTAAAGCAATTTTACATGGGGAAAGCACTAGTTATTGGTAGCATTATTTTAATTTATAAAACTTGTAGGTGTTATTCTAATATCCTATAAATATATGTATGTTTATACTTTAATTAATTGATTGAACAGCCCTTGCAAATCGGAGATATTTTTGTAAAGGTGAGGTCTAAAGGTGACTGGTTTGGGATAAGTGAATTCGTACCTGCCAAGGGTGTGAAAGATTATAGTTGAGTTACGATTTTTTGACGTCGTTACACACCGATCATAGCATTAACGGTGGTCGCGGCACACACGTCATATTCGACTACACACTACACGTACTATTAACTGGTCTCAATAGAAATGCTCTCTCGCAATTAAGGAAGTTGTATTTAGCCCGAACACGCCGGCAACTCGATTCGACTTGAGATAAGCCTCTTGAGTCTTAGTCTTAGCCCAAGAGAAGACACTCGGTTGATAAGCATATAGAAGGAGGAAGTGAATTGTTATGAATTACATGAGGAAGGTGCGATATTTCATTTTGTGACTACGTATACGTAGCGGCTGACAATTATGCAGTACGTATCTTTAACAACGAAACCTTAGCATTTGATAGTCTAATCAGTTAAATTATTTCTTTTATCACAAACCTTAGCTCATTCATAAATTCGAATAATTTTGACTAAATAACTGGGTTTCAAATGAAGATTTTAAAAATATTCAATAATTTCGCCATTGCTTACAATTATGAACCTATAAAATGCTATTTTTGTCATTACAAGGCAAGTAACGTTTCACAATTAATTACCTATAATTTCATTGAGATCGTCTCACTTAGTACTATCCCTAACTATGTCAGTGGTTTAATCTCAGATGCAACACAATCGGCTTACCATAACATGCGATGTGGTGCCCGTGCCCGATCGCAACTATGTTAGTCCACATTTAGGTCGTACGTGATTCCATCCAAATCTGCGAGTCTCGAATGTAAATCTGGGGACCCGTGGAGTTGACCTGGTTTTTTCGGCACACATCTATGTCTGTCACATTACATTATAAATATATCGTTCCAAATTTGTGTACAGGCCGATGTCTGACACGTTGGCCCAATTTCTATCGGTTCAATAAAACTCTTCCTCGTCTGGTTTCCCTGAACTTGCTAGCGTTCGATCCGGATGAGGTTTCCGCACGAAAATAGACCGCGATACATAGAGCTATAAATTTGTCTGAGCAGAATTTAAAACGAACGACCAAAGAGATATTTATTCTTTACTTTTGTGTAGGGTAAACAAATGTTAGAACGTGTTTCTTTTATTATGGTTTTGGCCTGGCTCTCCCACTGTACGTAAAACATCAATCAAATCAATAATTATTTATTTTTATACACATTTAGTAATTCAGGTTGTTCAATATGCCGTAGGCAATGTTTATTCATAAACCTTTTCAATTTGAATATTAATTTCCCCAATGTCAAAAGCAAGTATATTTGTTACATTAAAATTTATTAAAAAATTCGTAACGATCGTGATGGTACAAGTGCATCTTGATGCCACATCCAATCAAGCTTGTTTTTCTTCGTTGGTGATTTAGTATAGAGTCGAGTTTTATTTTGGTTTGTAGTTGGGCGCAGCGGTGGTCGTTAAAGTTTATTGTTGGGCCTCTACTAGTGCGCTTGCTGATTTTTTAATGTTCCTTTTATAATTTGCCATAAAATTATATCTAACTAGGTAGGTTTAATATCAATATAATATTAATATGTTTCAGAATCAAGCTAATAAATACCAATGGGTATTTTAATAAAATACTATGAATATCGCACCTATTCTATGATATTGGTTAGGATTTAAAATTAAAATTAAATTTAAAATTGATTTTAAAAGTTGTCTGAAAATCTACGTTATCATCAGAGCAGGCACTAAAGGCTCTTCTAATGCACGCGACTGATCCCGATCCTTGGGTTTTCTTTTAAATATTGGACAACATCACATACATTGCTCTAATCCTAAGGTAAGTAGCTAAAGCACTTGTGTTATAAAAATTAGAAACAACGACGGTACCACAACACCCAGACATAAGACAATAACATTTCGGTTCATCGGAACAATTAGTTATCGATTCTACGGTTTCGAACTATATTCACCATTATCTCGTGCGTGTCTCGTAGCTTGTAGACCAGACAAATCTGGATTGAACCGGTCGCATCTTGGTTTGGTATGTATCAGCTTTTATCTACATTTGAAAGTATGCAAAAGATTTTTAAACCATTAGATACCTACTTTAGTTATCTCCGGGTAAAAATGGGTTGGATAACACTTTTTTTACTGTGCCTGCATTTATCTTTTATCGGTATCTATGTAAGATAATGCAGCAAACTGAACTCTTTGGCTTTAGATATTATCTATAGATTTATATTAGCCAAAACCGTGTTCTTTTTTTACTTAAAATCTAGTAATAAAGGAATATGTACTTACGAAGGGTATTTTAACCGGCAGAAATACCCACATATTTCAAATCATTTAACTAGCTTACGATGATGCTCAGTAAACTTATTGTTATGACTACCATACGAAACTATAATAACGACTAATTGAACCGATAAAGAAATCAACAAAATGGTGAAATAAATTGCCATGTTTGATAGTATTGACCTCATGATCATGACCTGTGACATGTGTACTCGTACTAAGAATGCAAAACATCCTCAAAATCGGCGCTTTTGATTTTATTTTTAAATAAAATGACCACACTTACTAAATAAAAGGCAATTATTTGTAACATTACCACAAGAGTCGATAAGTAGGTAGTATATGTAAAACCTCTGTATAAAGTTACATTTAATATTCAAAAGACAGGCCTTTGGTGGGTAAAACAATTCAAGCTTCTTTACGGCCTGACTGCCACATAATATTTTGATCAAGAAATACGGCAAGAAGAAAGGTCTAACTTTATAATTATACTCGCAAATCACTTTAATTAGATACAATAACTACAACGAACAATAAAACTAAATGAAACAAAATATAGTGATACGGAACCCTGGGTTCGTGACTGTGTCTGGCACTAAGCCAGTTTTTTCTTTTAATTATCTTATACTCATGAGGCGATTTGGCGTACTGTGTGTCAATTTAAATGAATTTTAAAGCTCTTGTTTTGATAATAATTAGTTTTTTTATCTATATTGGTTTCGAACAAAAAAAAAATAGTTACTAAGGATTATCTTTGCTTACTCATTCATTCACATTAAGGTGCAGTAGGCTAGGCGTGTATTTCTGTTGGTATAAATAATTTAAGTAATATCATGTCTGGTCAACGCCATATGTCGTAGGTTTAGTACATATTAAAAACGAAAAGATGTCACTACAAGGCTCATTAGGATTGGGGTTGATTTCAATGAACGATAACTCTTGATAAAAACGTTATCAAAACACTTTTTTAACACTTTTGTTTTTTTTAAATGAAATATTTATAGAATTTTAACATTTATTTAAAAACAAATCATTTTAACTAAAATTTAAAACATTTACTGTATAATGCCATCTATCGGTTTTAACTTAAACTATCTTTTATGGAAACGCAACGTCAGCTATTGGATTGAAAAAAACTAAACACGGCATTTATGTTGATTATAGAGGTAATATGCATTTCGTATTATTTTATCGAATAATTTATAAAAATTCATAAAAGAAATCTAAATTTTAAAATATAAGTTTTTTTTAATGAGTAATTATATACTCTCTGGTAATTAACGGTCAAAAGTAAGAAGCTTCAAAATAATGTAGGTTTTGGACAGCCGTCAAATATTTGTTTGTAGCTAGGGCTACCAGTTGGAGCATTGTAGTTTTATAATATGGGGATTTGTTTTAATATTTGGGAAGTGATTTAAAAAATCAATTTTTAGGAGAAAAGTATGGATTACCAATGTTTAGCTAGAAAACGTTTCCCAAAATATCACAACCCAACTATTTAACGCAAATTTTCATTTGGCAAAAAAAACATTTATCAAAACAACATTGGCAATTATTTGCATTATTATTGCATTCATTTGGCAATTATTTGCATTTGCAACTCATAGCAATTTTTTAGTTACAAAATATCTTTTTTGGGATATTATTGTTTAACAAATAATTGTTTGGTCATGTTTCATATAATCAAATATTATTTAATCAGACAGATGTTTCATTTGGCACAACTTACTCTTTGCAAAATATTGCATGGCATACGATTTGCATGCTTACACTCAAACATTGAAATTATCATTCTGCATCGACGTTTGTTTTACCATGGAAAAATAATTTACAGTTACAGTTGGAAAAATAATGGTTGAAAGGGCTTTAAGAGAGTTTTGCTTTGATCGAGAGAGAGATTTGATTCCAAAAGCAATAATTTTGAAATAAATTCTTACGGTGAATCTAAAAAAGACAATTTGGTAACCCTATTCACGATTCCAATTTTTTTCATCAACTTTGATTAACAATGAATTTTATTTGAAGGCATTTGTGTGTCAGATCCAAAGGTCAAGTCTAAATGACGTAAATATGTCATAAACGGTCGTTTCAAGTTAAAACCTAATTAGGAATTTCGTTATTGACTGTCAAGTATCGATGCCCAAAGTGCTAATAATTCGGGATAATATTCCATGGGGCACGACTTCGAATCTTGGTCGGCGGCAATTTTTAAAATATTTTGATATAAAATTGTTTATTTACATTTAAAACAATTTTTAATTACTAAAATTAGTACTAAACTTTTGCATATATTTTTTTTACATAATATTCACAAAATAAATAACAAATAGAAAATGGGTAAAAGCTCGCCATCATCAGTTTTCATAAAAATTAGGATCATACTCTAGTGAAATCAGAAACCGACTATAATGAAAATAAATATTAGTACTTAATATCTTTAAAAAGTTATGGATGCGCTCAGAAAGTTATTCAAGATAATGTAACCACTAGAAAAAAAAAGACCGCAACAGGCGGGATCCGAACCCACACGCCTCATTACACTACGAGCGAGTGCCTTTCCAACTAAGCTACGAGGACGTTAGAACGATTTTCGAAATTTGTCAAGTGTTAGTTTACATTTTTTGACAGAAGGGTGCAAACAATTGTAAACCTTATGGTGGTTTGTCATTCTCTGACAGAACGAAACAGAAATTAATGTAAATAAATTATGCTCTATTAATTATGTGCAAGTTATCTATCACTGCGCAGATAGCGCCATCTAGTCAGAGAATGAAACAAACGATGGCGTAGGTGAGTTTTAGTTCCATTTACTCACCACCTTCGCTGTCTTTCGCGCGAGTTAAGGTAGAAATTTTCAAAGTACCGAGACTGACTCTCTGTTTTACGTAGTATTATTCTTTCTCTATGGTAATATTGAGGTGAATCGGCTGCGACTATTTTCGAAATGTCTGGTCATTTGGTGTGTCATGTATGGCACGAACTATATGATTGCATGGCAACATGTATTATGTCAAGGAATGTTTACATAACGATTGTCGTTTTGGGGTTCCTTAGCCCAATAGTAAAAACATGTTCGTCTTACCTGTTCGTATTTCACAATAATGATTAATCATGTTTTTAATACATGAATTTCAAATTGCCTCGCCTAAGATGAGTAATTATTATGATTCACTAATTTGAGTCTATCGTTTTATTAGGGTTCCGTAGTCTTGACAAGGAACCCTTATAGTTTCGTCATGTCCGTCTGTCTGTCCGTCCGAGATTTTGCTTGGAGATTGTTGACTCTAGAGAGCTCTAGAGAGAATGTATTTTGTGAACATATGTAAATCAATCAAGCTGAAAAAGTGGTAGACTAAAATTTTGTAAAAAAAAAACTAATACATGTAACGTAGGTATGTTTTTTTCATCGTCAACCCGATCCTGTTGAGTATCGTTGAATAGGTCCCTTAAAATGACATAGGGGTCGCTAAGACTATTTTTCGATTCCAAATATTTAATAAAATAAAATTCCGGTTGTTTGCCAAATATTTAACTTTAAAGTGCCATTTTTTGTTTGAGTTTGGCGTCCCCCCCCCTCTAAAAGATAAACTATTGGCTTGTAAAATCTGGGAAAAATCATGATAATATCGCTTTTCATGAACTTCATAAAAAGTGACTTAAATTAAGTAATTGCTGAAATATATTGTGGTAACGATGGGCAAATACGGATCCCTATATGTACTGCGCGATACTGCGCGTGGCACGATACGCACTTGGCCGGTTTTTTTAAAGTAACGAATCTCGAAAATCATTTGCTTTCGTTCAAACCAAATAAATTAGTAAATTTTGACAAAGACGTTACTACGTCTTTGTCGTACTTTTGTTACAAAAATCGTAAAATTTATCAACTGACTAAGTTTATCTAAATTATGGCAAGAATTCTTCAATACTTTCGATGTTGGTATACTTGGAGTCCTAGATTTTGGGGCCAATAACTACTTCACTCCCGGAACTCTTTACCGTGCTTGTTACGATACACGCTAGGCTGTTTTTTTGCTTGCTTTATTCATTAGATGTTGAACATTGACTAAAAACACGCCTTTTATGAAAAAAACGTTTACGAAATAATTTTACATAATAGTTACTGTTTCGCGAATTATTTAAGTTTTTTCTTTATGTATTATGAAAAACATTCCTGTAGTTTTGCTGTAGATACGACCTATGTCAGTTAGTGTCTTTTAGTGTATAACTAACATATTTATCGAAACTGGTTTGCATAATCGCATTGGCAAATTACCATTTAGAGGTCGCGAAGGTTATGTCGTTTTTATATTACGTAAATAACTTAGGCTTGTTGTACAAATTTTCTTGTTTCATGCTGCTATGATGCAGTTTTATTGGAAACAAGGGTTCATGTTTTATTTAATACTTTACCAGCATTCGTCGACACAGTCCAACGCTGTTGCTGAGACGCTGGTATTCCGTGAATCTAAAGTTTATGGCTAACACGTCAATACGGTCCCTGCATATCGTAAAGTTAATAATTTTTGCCAAGTTTATTAGGCAGTTTCAGCACGGAAGTCATTTGCGAAGGTGAGCGGCCGTAAACAATGCACGGCATGATATCTTCTCGGATAATCGCTAACGATTGTTTGATGTTATGGGGCGCGTCTTCTTAAACTATATTTTTATCTTTGTTATTGCTATCTGCTATATTACTAAATTTAAGCGCTGCAGAGGTACCTACAACCAAAATATAAAATAGTAACCAAATTACCCAAATCGGAAACGATTATTAATAGTGTAGACGTGATTTTTCCCATTAAATGTTAAAATGTAATTAAAAACTACCACAAAATACCTAAAACTACGAGAGTACATACAAAAATCCGTGATAAAATGTAAAACAATAATATGTTATTCTAAGCACATCTATTTTTCTGAAGGCTACGAGCATAGGAAAATATTGAAGCCTGCTATCCATGCTTATGTATGTTTTTTATTCTAAATACGTTCCCGTGCTTTTGATTATAATTGCAAGTATTTATTTATAGCTCGACGTTAACATTTTCAAGGTTTGTCAAATATAAATACAGTACTTACATGAATAAGCAAGATACTTACAAGCTTACGAAGGCGAATAAATTTCTAATTTTTGCACATAATCAATAGATAAAGTAAATAGTGCAGTCCGCCTACGACAGTTTTAAACTATCTCAGTCGCAGGCGCACAGAGTCAGCGTGCACTTGGCGGTTTTCTCCTGACAATCAGCGGCTGTTTTATAGGTTCTTTCGTCGGCCTACGCACTTCCACCTCGCTTATTACAAAAAGAACATCACTCTGTACAGTTTTATTAGACACCAAAGCAAGCACAATTTAGTATCATGCTATAAATAAATTAAACTCATTTCTAATTGCACATTATCAAATATACTTTTTACTTAGTACAAAGCTGAAATAGAGCATACGTTGCCTAACTATTATTTAATTTCATGAATCTAGATGCTGATAATTATATTGTGCGATTGTACACGGCAAAAGTTACTCAAACACGCTTCCACACATTAGTATGATCCGTATCTATCCCCAATCTTCCAATCCCTTGTCAAGTCAATATACACCATGGATCGACCCATTAAAAGACGCTTCAGAGGCAGTCTCTTTACTTTATTACCATACTACAAATATTTTGCATTTTGCAAATGGTTCAAGTTAATCTTCCGCACGTAAATTACAACAATGGCTGAGCACTAAAACAAACCAAACAGCTGGAACTCGGAAATATGTTCTTATTAGCATTTATATTGGACGCTTTATGGAAAACTAAGCCACTTAATAAATAAAGATCTTCTGTTTTCAATCACTCCATAAAATTGACAATCACCAAATGGTAAATGTAAGCAGTTTCCTACCAAAAAGGGGACACAGTTTACTAATGTGAAAATTGCATGTTTGGATGTTTGCATGTTTGTTATACAGTCATCCATTGACGCCTGACACAGAACAAAATTTAGCACACATATTTATTTGAACAAAATTTCAAAGAGATGCTGGCATAGAAGTATGCTAGTTATAAATTGTTCTGTGAAAGCAAATAGCAACACATTTTTGTGGCCATATTATATATCAATGAATAAGTAAGTACCGTTCTCAAAGCTTACAACAACCGTATGATTGCGTTACGCAATTTAACTTAATTACTCTTATGTAAGAACGCTGGAGAATAAACTGCAAATGCATCCATGTTTAGAGGTTAGTGTTTACTATTTATCAATGGTTCACACCTAGTAATTTTCCATAAGTTAAATTATGAACACTGATTAATGTGGGTTGACACATAAATTAGCAATGAATGAATGAAAACACTGTGAAGTGATTACCATTTGTCGAACAACATAACTGCTTTCTATAGATGACTTGTGTCTGATGGCAGGTTTAATTTATTTTAATGGGAAATGCTTTAATTAATAACATCGCTTTCTTTGCTTGATTATTCGATTATCATTTTCAAAAGTCGGCATCGGGATTGCTTACAAAAATTGTCGACTGCCTCGCTTTTTTTGGTCTTGTATATCGCAGACAAGTTGTCTCCACTTTTATCGTAAACCAGATTAGCATCAGTACGCGGCCTTGTAAAGACGATAAGGTTGTTTTTAGCGATATCAATCGACATCTTGTGCATATGATTGACCATTTTGTCATAACGTTATATCATTACCACTTATGCTTGCAGAAAATTTTTCGCCTACTTTATTTACGCTACATTTTATTTTCGAAATAACCACTACATGTTTGACGCCTAATATGATGAAATTACGTGCTAACAGGTTAAACAAATATGTCAGATGATCAGAACTTCTTGATTAAGTAACGCATACGTATCTATAATTTAAATGTTTTGTTATGAATTTTAATAATTTTGATACCCGAAATTTTTTAAATATGTTTAGGTACCTATTTAAAAGGTAAGAAACACTGTCACAGATGATTTCAATCTAAACTGATTAGATATGATGGATTCATTATACTTACGTTTAGAAGGCGTTTTTACAACTCAACTATTACACCTTATAAACAGAATTTAAATGCTTGTAACATAATTTTTATACACATACATTAGTATACGAAACATAGAATTAAATAAAGTATTAATACTACCATAGAGAAAGAATAATACTACGTAAAAATACTACGTAAGTACTGCTTAATACTTATATCTATCTATAGCTAGACAATTTAACAATTCATTTTTATGATTGGCACAAAATGTAAGCATAGTGCATACCGCACCAGCACCGGTCAAGATTTTGCTACTCGACAGGACGTTTAGTCGCCCGTGTCCTGACTTTGTATGCAAATCGTATGCAGCTGACAATGTAATTAGCACCTTGATCGGACGTACGGCCAGAAAATAAACTGATCATTGATTGCAATTAACAATAATCCCAATAGTAGAGCCACATAATTTGTGAGTTTTGTTCCAACAGCTATAGTTTCATAGTGCTAAGAGAGAGAGATTGCATTTAGCAGTGGTTTGGAAACTTATGTTTCGATTTCATCAGGACTCATTGGATTCGTTACGAGTCCGATTAAAAAGTGGGCTTATAGTTATTTTTTTTAATTTAACCTATTATTTCACAGCTTATTATTATGATTTTATCAAGTTAAGATTTTCCTTCTGCTAATCTAAATAATTTTAAGTGGTATTTTCCTTGCTAGGTAGCTGTGTCAAGTCTTTGACTAAGTGCCGGCAATCAGCTACAATATTCCTAATGAGACGGTGTCCATAGTCGGTTATAATATTTAACAATTATACCTGACCATAGATTAAATAAGGTGTCTTTTCCTAAACCCTAAGGCAAATCGATTTTTGCTTAACAGCACTTAAGCAGTATTGTATTTAGGTCAAACTCTATTTAGAAGAAACAAAACAAGGTTGAATTATGCAAGACATTATATTTTGCCCAAAGATGAATTTTACTAACTATCGTAAAATATACTTAAATTTTTATTTGGACGTTTCGTCCGGTTATTGGTCCATTAAGATTATTTCCATTACACTAGCACTATACGTTACACGACAATATTAGCGAGATGTTATCACTACTGATTAAATTCAGACGACACTCAAATTGCTTCCTGCATAATATTATTTGATTATTAACAAATAATGTTCAACGGGGCACATGAAGGTCAAATAGCAAACAGGTATCGCAGAATTGGGTTTTATTTATTGTTTCCTTCAATTTATATTTTAAACATAATTTTGAAGGTCGGTTTATTATCCCTTACGATAAAACTAAACATTACTATGGAATGTAGAGTCAGTCCGGTGACCTTGTGTTTATGTTTATCACAAACCCTTATTACGAAGTTGTTGTACTTGTTGAACCATATAATTAGATATATTTAAGGAAACCAGTGATACCTACTCTAGTAATTATAGTACAGTCGTCATTTAAATGGCACATAATGAAAAAATCTGGGGTATCAAAGCAAATAAGGCGCGCTCCATAAAGCCTTCTTGGAAAATGATCTTATCCATATAATTAGTAATTCAAATAAATAGATCTGTATTTATACGTACAATAATGACACCTTAGGGTTGCTACACACATTCGGGCCGGCATTGTCGGTTCAGCAGTACTTAAAGCCGACCCGAAGCATCTTTTACATTACATCCATCTACAAATAATCAGTTTTTCCGCCCGGGTTTGCCGATTAATAGCCTGTCCGTATATGTGTGTACGAACCCATACACGATACGATTCGATATTTGGTTGCCTATAACAAAACATGCGCCTGCGCTCTCGGTGTAATTAACTGACTGTGCTTTGCCGTACTGGGACAAAGAGTCAGCCCATTTTATGACCTATAATTTATATATTTGACTGCTTCGTAGATTGCTATTTTAAAATACCAGCTAATTGATTTAGAAATTGTATTTTATTTGGCACTGAAATACTAACAAGCCTTGCAAATTCAGTGCTGAAAATGGCTTTCACAATATAATTTTCAGTACTGAGAAGTTAAATACCTAAGTTTGGCTTAAACGTACACAATATGGACTTACACAACATGAGAAAATATAATGTAAGTTTACTAACTTACACGTGCACTAACTTTAAAAGTTCGGTAGGTAAGAGCACAACACAAGGTATACATAATAAAATAAAATACCTTTTCATTTGATGCTGAACTCTCGCAATAGAGCTCGCTTGTAGTATACAAGTTCGGATATAATTTAAATGATAGTTTGACAGACATACGGCGTACTTATGACAACATGAAAAATACTTTTGAAGTTGTCCTGATCCATCTGGTATGTACCCATACATTATTAGATAAAAGTTATTACAATTTACTTTCAATAAGTACGCACATATAACAATGAATTAAAGATAATTCGATGCATGTTGCAGTGTCTTTATGTACGTCGAACCTTAATCAGAGTGAATCCGTTGAATTACTTGGAAGCGGCTAGAAGAAGGGTGCTGTCATCAAATCGACAGTACTCAGGTTTCATTCATCGCATCGTTCGCTCATCGTTTCGTAATAAACGGCTGTCTGTAAACAAATGAATTTGTAGGCTAAAGAGTCATTCAACTTTGTTTAGATTATCTCAAATGCCCAATTACCGATTCAACAATACAGAAATTTAAAAAACAGAATACAATTAGGCTTAGAGGGTATCTTGTAAATATATTGCTCTTGTGATATCGATGTAAAATGACATTATTTCCTTTTCTTTTTATGATTCTTTAAGTCTGTAAAATATAAATTATATCTTGTCGTCATACGCTTTATTATTTTGGTCCTTTATCCGTTCACAAGTATCCCTATATAAAATCACTATATCTAACTGTTACATTATTATTTTTTTGTGTTAAATACAAAATAATGTTATTATTATTGTGTCTATTTATTTTTAATAAATTAATAATTTCGTTTAAAAGCAATGCCAAGATTTTAAATTTACAATATTGGATGAGCAAAAAGAAACGGAATATACAGTATTGCATCTCTATAACTTGTCCAACGTCAAAGGCGTGAACATGGACATAGCTTTAACCCAAATGTCAGAACAAAGTCACCCAAATATTAGGCAGATTTTCATCAGCAGATCTTTATTATTTATGTTATACGGTATCATCTGACATGCTGTCAATTTTTACAAACAATGTCGGCCATACATTATTCATAGCACTCGACACAATGGACTTATACTAGTGGCGAGAACCTCCCCTTTGCCTCATATTGACTCGATCGTGGCCTAGTGAGAACGATGCTTTAAACGAGTGGGTTTACAAATAAAAGCAAATAAGCGTGTTCTTTGTTAGCCTCCTGAAAAGATTGTATGATGCGCGACTGTCATATATCCACATTCATGTTTACCTTACTCCTACTATTAGTACTCAGAGGTTTATATAGGGCTTTGAACTGTTGCTGTCCTTAATATGTTCTTTTAGTATAATTGTAGATTTCTGCATCGATGTGCTTTTAATGCAAATGTATTTTATTGTAAAAATATATAAGCAACAGATGGACGTAGAAATCAGGCGGATGGCTCATAACTTCACGTTGTTCAATCTTATGTTTGTTTTCACTTCAACTTAACTTTTATATCCAGTTAGCTAACAACATAGTTAAGTTGTAAATTATTAAGTATGATTAGTTTTTGCTTTGATGCATCAATAATAGATCGATTATACAAGCGTATACCCACGCGTTTCTCATCTAAAAATAGAAAATCCTGTTTTCTTACACTCGAGTGACGAATGAATAATGATGATGAATGTCTTAAGTAGGTATGCGCATAAAATAATGACAAAAAAAATGTAAGCGGGTTAGAATCTTTCAGATATTCCGTTATTTATGTGTGTCAAATGTAACCTGTAGTTTAAGTCAAAGGTTTTTGTGGTTTTGTGTTACTTAACAAAAAACAATGATTTTTAGCACGTAAATATTTGGGTCATACATGTCATACTTAGATGATAAAACCGGTGGAAATGGCTACTTGTTACTGTCACGGATAAAGGGTTCTACTGCAAGGATGATAAAACCACAAGGTCATGACCATAAAAACATTACGATGACGTTTGCGATGCCCTTCAAAAGAGCAATATACTACGATAAAAGTACCTACTTCTTCTACAGTTTGCGATAAAACAACTACGTACTGTTTTCGATTTTAGTAAGATATTAAAAAAAAAGTTCATGATAATTCTCATTTTTTTCAAAATGATGACAACTCCACCTTTGATGAGCTACTTATATTGATATCGTGTAAGTTACCTTACTCTATAACCGCATTTCCGCATATCCTCATCATCATCATAACACTTAACGTTCGTAGCAACAGTAGTGGGATTATGAATTAATTAGGCTTAACTTGTTAGAACTGGTCGAAACGATGAGCCACCTATGAGCCAAGTTCAACAACCGATTATGACGTAGCTTTGCCGTCATAGCTTGAAGATAACTAGATACTTTCGTTTTTGGGGTTCCTCAGAGAATATGAGCTACAGAGGATAAACATAAAAATATCTAATATTTCTTTATTAATATTTAATAAAATAGGCATTGAGGAAATTATTTGTCAGTTTGTGGAAAGATATCACAGATTAACACCTAAATTCTTTGTCATTTTTTTGAGTCATGCTTCATGAAGGAATCCTTGAAACTATCCTGATACTCCACTCAAAGTCGTTATTCTTGTTGGCTACCACAATAATGTGGTTATGTTTCCTTTGTAACAAATAATTGTAATCAAACTCCCAAGACATCATTTACGAAAAACAACTAAATGTAAGGTCAAATTGCGTATTTAATCAAAATACTCGTAGTGTTGTGTACTGTAAATGTCACCTACTTATACCATGTTTTATGCAAATAAACGATTTTTTTTTTTCTATAGGCCGAAACCTCTCGCCTCTGGGGCGGTAATTATTATTATTATTATATGTTTCGAGGGTCATATCCCGACGTGCCTTGATATTTGAAGAGCCGTAAGTAGTGTGAAGTATCAGGTAGTGAAACCTTGTATTTTTTACACTTGGACATTCCTTGGGTGTTCAGATGAGGACAGGAGGAATGTTATTATGTTACAGAGAGACATAACTGCATCTTAACAATATAAAAGTTATCTTATTATACTCGTATCTTCTCGCAATAATTCTGCGTATATTTTTAGCTGTACTGTATATTTATAGAAACTGGTTTCCTTCTCCCAAATTACCAGGGAGCCATTGGTCTTCAGCTGTAGCCAAAACAGACACGCACTTGGCACGTTTTCAGTGTACTACTAACATCCGTTCTTCTACTTATCTCATTAAGACTACTTTAACAATAAAGATAGATGGTGTAAATAAATTACTTATTTTATGTAGCTAACGTATTTTACCAAAGTTTTGATATTGCTCGTTCCTTACTTTGTTACGTCGACTGAAGGTCATCATATGCAAGCGCGATTATGATTAACGGTAGCATTCTATTAGTGCTCACTAAATTTCATATGGTAATGATTATGACTTGTAACTAAGTAAAAATTTCAAATTGGTTTGTCAGGAGGAGAAAAACCATAACTGGCAAAATAATGAAAATTAATTTTATGAATTATATTTTAAATTTAAAAAATCCTGGTGAAATTTCTAGTTTGAAGAACGGTTTCTAAAATCAACAAAGAATGTGCTATTATTATTGTAACATAGAGAGCTGCCTTTGCGATAATCGCTATGAAGTCCATCATTTAGGTGTTCTCTATTTGCCTAATGGCACCTGTCAACTGTCAAGGTGACACGACAGTGAATACCAATGTCGGCGAAAACAATGGGCGTCACAAAAAATACACTCAAGTTGAAACCGGTGGCATACCTCCTAGGGATATTAAATTTCTAACAACGCTTCCGGGTTCTTGGATTAAATGATGCAAATAATCATTAAATTTAAAAAGTATTTATTTAAAACAAACGTATAGTTGGGTTATTCTACCTTTTTTAATAATAGGGATCGTAGTATCTACCTTTATGTGTACCTAGTGTATCTACTGTGAATCGTGATCGTTTTAGTGAAACAATTCTCTCTCGTATATTCACTCGCATTTAATCTTAGAGCCTCAAACTTATACTTATAAATTATGTGCAGTTAGCATAGAGCACAAATAATATACTTTAATAAATTTTGTGTCATGTTTATGAAGGCAATTAAGTAAATTATGCAAGTCAGCGTTACTTTATAGTAGACAATAAAAGTTCCTTGTTTAAAAAAGAATTGTTTTGCGTACTGTGAAAGAAATGCGAGAAAAACATACATTACTCTCGAGAGTTTAAATTAAACAAGGAAATAAAACAAATATCTGTACTGACTCTACCTGCGTTGCAATGTTCGGCGAGCCTTTTAGAATGTAAACGTTGAAGACTGCAACAAGATTAGCGACATGATAGCAATTTACTTATGTTGATTTATTTTGTATATTGATCGGTCAAAATCACAAGAGTAAAAAGGAATGTAACGCATTTTGGTTCTTAATTTATTTCACACAACAAACGGTGTTAGAGATTTATCTAATTTTTATTTTATAACAAGGCTTACCAACTAAATACCTAAAGATAAATTATGTAATCGCCATCTTTAAAATATATTACATATATGCATTTAAATTAAAGGTATGCACAACATTATACAAATAAAGGTGTTGTTTTACAGAAAACTAACAAAAAATATATGTTTTAGTTTTAAACAAAAAAAAGAAGAATTACTATTTAAAATAATAGCAAAATTAAAAATTGATCCTGCAAAATTCCAAATCTGACTTTTTTAAAGTAGCTATTTTGTCGCTGAAAATGTCCACATATTGATTTATAATGAAAGTAGTTATCCTACAAATATTATAAATGCGAAACTTTGTGTGGATGGATTACGCAAAATCTGCTAAACGGATTTTAATGAAAGTTTACAGTATATAGCTTATACATCATAATAACGACTAGGCTACAATTTCAAAGGATTTTGTGTAATTTGGCCATATCATTAATGACCTAAAGACCACGCGAACGAATTTCGCAGGCAGTTAAAACTTTCTTAACCCACTTTGAAATTACTTGAGTGTGTGGTGTAATGTGCTCTAAGGTGTATGTATTTTTGCATAGCATTCCTGATTTTGAACCCTTCGTAAGCGTGTCGAACAATTTCTAGCAATAAAAGGGGCTGGGTTCACGTCGGGCAATAATTCGAGGCTGCGCAACCGGCGCTACCGGTCGGGCACAATGCGCGCGGACAAAGGCGCGCGCGGGACGATGACGGATCGCCGCACGCGCCGCAAAGCAATGCACACTTCAATTTGCTGTTGTTTCGTTTTTCATTTCGAGAAATTGCGTTTAAATCACGCAGGGCTTTTTTAGTAAAATTAAATAGCTTTCAAAACCAATAAAAAAAATGTTGGTTTGAAAAATAAGTTGCATTGTAAAAAAAAGTTGTTCTTAAACAGACACTTATTTCTGGCTATCTTCATCAGTAGCAGCATGAGCTAAGAATAATTTATATTAGTATTATAGTAGGTACCATTTAGTTAGGTTCTGGCTGAATTTAGCTTTACATCAAAATGGTGCACACTCAAAATTGACAATATAAGATCAAAGGCAGCAGATTTTGTGTTTTAATTTTAAAGCTACTTAGCTTAAATAATCTAGTTAATTGTCATGTGTAGCTAAATAACTTTGAGACTATGAATTATTTTTATGAAAAGTGCTAAATGATGATGATCTTTCCAACCGTTTTCGAACATGGCGACTACTTCGACTCCTAATTGGACGGGCGCTGGTGCACCCGAAGATGGCTTATGTAGTTGATCTTCGCAGCGAACTCCCGTGTACAATGAGGGCACGTTAGTACACCGCTTGCATAGTTATAGTTGATGGCAGCAGGAGGACGCGCCTTTAGCTCATCGCGCTTAGCGTCAAGGTCAGCTTTACGCTGATCCTCGAACTCGCTGACTTGTCTCTTTACAATCCCACGCCATTCTGGGCGCTGTGCTGCCAAACCTTCCCATAGAGGGCTCAATGTTGCATCTTTTCAAGTGTCTCTTCTGAACATCTTTGTAACGGAGGAGTTGTCCGCCATGCTTTCGCTTACCCTTTTCTAGTTCAGAATAGAAGATGCGCTTCGCCACTCTTTCCTCCGCCATACGTGATAAGTAACCGCACCACCGAAGCTGCCGACGAATTAAGCAGGCTTCAATGCCACAACATTGGCTCGTCGCAGAACTTCGGTATTTCGTACTCGGTCGGACCATCTGATCCTCATGATGGTACGAAGGAATTTAAGGTGGAATCGATCCAAAGCGCGAATGTGTTGGCGATACACACACCACGTCTCGGAGGAGTACAAAAGGTTTGGCAGCACAATTGCCATGTACACTGAGATCTTAGTGGCCAGCTTTAAGTCATGGTAAAAATAAGTAATTTAACTCTATGATGAAATACTGTGTCTGATTCACTTCACTCGCAGAAGTTAACATTATGCTGGCAAAATTAATTAGTCTATATCTGGTACTAGAAACAGGCGGTATAAAAAGTGAATCATCGTGAGGAGCACGTAGCACAGCCAGTCGTACCCAGGAGTAATTTTCACGGCGCCTTGCGTCTGAGCAGTTTTTGTGCCACATACCCGCGCCATTATGGAGAATGAGCTTATTTTTCACATTCACTTCATGTTTTTTTAGTTTGTAAATTGACGCTACGTTATTTAATTATTTTAGAGATGTTAATTACTTGTCGATTTTTTATAAAATGCAATTTATTTTACCACCTTTTTTTCAGATTTACTTGTTACCAAGTATTCTATCAAATTTTGGCACCTAATTGATCATACTTTTTTCAAATTGCTTTCATTAATCCTTCTTTCTTAGTTATCAGGCAAAAACGGCACTAAATGAAATCTTCCCAATCCATAATACTCATACTACTTAGTATTCGCTATAGCCGGAACGGCCTAGTAAGAAATTACTGCTTATAGCAGTTGAATAAAGTAAACAAATCCATCAGCCAGTAAAAGCTTTGATCCTTCAATAAAAAGAATAGTAACTACTTATAACTAATTGAATATTATCATGCCGGACTTTAGACGAATGTAATAAAAATCCGACGAGTTCTCCTTTAAATAATCATGAACATGTTTACTCTACCAACTGCTTTAATTACCTGTTTTACGCCCTATTTTAGTATCTTTCCTAAGTATATGGCCTCAATTGTTGGGCACTTTAAATCTCCATTATCTGATGTTGACGGAGATGAGATTGAGTCTAGGTCATACGTCATTATTAGCCGCCACGATTCGGGTCAGCGCTAAGATTAGGCTTTGTATACAGAAAGATCTTAGCTGATTACGTGATTATAGCAAGATAACGAGAAACAGTGACATATATAAGGTCGTATTTTATTAGTTTACTTGCTGTAAGGGGCAAATTAAGACAAAAAATATATTCACATTCCTATGTAACTCACAACAGCTGAACGACTATCTAGTTAGGGTAAGTAGTTTTTTACAATCTTCAAAATTGAAATCATTTTAATAATTATTTAAACACATGTGTTTAATTTGGGGGCCACGTAAAAACGTATTTATTTCGAGTATCGTTGCTACGTGAGAATAAGTAATTTATAAATGTTTTCTTAACTTGCGATACTGACGTTGTACATTTATTCAAGTGTAGAATATACGTAGCTGTAGAGTATAAACTGTATACATAGGTTGTAGGTAGAGACGATTCTCTAGCAGGTGTTCAAAGATAGCACGGGACATTATTGGCGTCAGTCTGCCTTAGCATGCTGGTAAACGTACATTATAATTTGTTATTTATCATTTAATTTTATCCATATCACTATTTTAAAAACTTTTAATATATTCACACATAAAACGAAAGGGCTCACTACCTACACTAGTGACTAGTAAATCGTAACATCAAATACGTCTGTAAAAAACCTTTGTCTCGAGTCATAAAGTTAATCACTAGAAAGAAAGCAATAAACTGTCTCAGTGAACAGTAGAAACAATCTGTTGTGGCGCCACTCGGCTCTCCCGAGCTTGTTCTTGAGGAAGCAAACAAAAACAAAGCGGAGTTGTGGGCTGCTGCGCCGGCGCCGGCTTATCGCCCATCGTATCCACGTGCCGGCACTACCTTCGCCCTTTCATCATTCTTCCTAGAACACATTCCGGTCTCACAGAAAAAGGGTGCGTGTCTTTTACCTTTAAAAGTACACGACTGCATTTAACTTTAACACCATCCACCAATAGACAATCGTTTTTTTATCGATCTAACTAAGTAGTTCTTAATTGACGTTAAACCTTTTGCATCTTTGTTTAATTTATATTTAGCCTAAATCTAAATTAAAGATCATTATCTCTCTGTCAATAAACTTACAAATATGTAGGTATTAACAATTATTACCAGATTTAGGTAAAACTTCGATTTAACAAATTCGCGAACAGTTTGATGTTTTATTGTTTACACAGTATTTGTGGATCGTCCGCTAAAGCGTTAAGAAGGTTGTGCTAGTGGTCCTCAGTGTGTCAGTCAGCACCCTGCAACTGTCAATCATTCTTGTTTGACCATGCCACAAAGAATGCGTCGCCATATAAAGGAAGTAGACCCGGCGACACATTGAATCAGTTGGTTTTGATGTTATAAGTACTACTATCAGTATGTCACATCGTTAAATAATATAAAGGTACTAAAAGTAACTTCGATATTGAAATAAGTAAAACATCCTTAATTTTCGCTGAAGAATTTTATAAAAAACCGGCCAAGTGCGAGTCGGACTCGCGCACGAAGGGTTCCGTACTATTATCTATAAAAACGGCAAAAAAAAAATCATGTCTGTTGTATGAGACCCCCACTTAAATATTTATTTAATTCTGTTATTAGTATTTGTTGTTATAGCGGCATCATAATACATAATCTGTGAAAATTTCACCTGCCTAACTATCACGGTTCATGAGATACATCATTGTGACAGACGAACAAACAGACAGACGGACAGCAGAGCCTTAGTAATAGGGTCCTGTTTTACCCTTATACATTGCAGACAATTTCTACAAAACATTTCTACACAAAATTTAAAACTTTATAATACTTTCGCCAATTACCAACTATTGTAAATAATAGTTGCAAGCATTTTTTTACTAAATAAAGTTCTAAAGTATATTGTTAGTTGTTAAGTTTCCTAATAAATACAATACAAATCAAAAAATCATTAATATTCAAAGAAAGTTAGTACTGAATTAGGTAATTTAATTGGAAACAAAATTTACTTACCTACACAGAATATGAATATTCTAATTATATGAAATTAGGCATTAGATATAACACATTGATTTGATTCTGTCTAAAAAAATCAACTCTACATTCAATTCTTAGTAGTGTCAGAGCTATGCCTATAAACGCTGCCTAAAAATGCTGGGAACAGAGGAACGCTAACATTAAAGGCAAAAGCGTCAACTCATAACCTTAATTTATTCTCTTTAAAGAAAAACTACTCTACATTTAATTTTAAGTAGGTAGTATACTAAGAGCTATAAGGAAACAGAGGAACAGACATTCTTATACTCTTCGTAGTCGAATAAATTTTTTGGTAAAAGCGTTAACTCATAACCTTGATTTGACTCTCTATATAAGAAAAACTACTCTACATTTTATTTTAAGAAGTATATTACGAGCTATAAGGGAACAGAGGAACAGACATTATTATACTCTTTGTAGTGGAATAAAAATTAAGGTAAAAGCGTTAACTCATAATAATCTCTCTGGCCGTGGTGTCATGTCATAAAGTTTTAAGTATAACACGACGATGCCACGATTATTTGGGTACACTTTAGAGATAGTACCTACTTGTTAACAATTATGTAACGCCGCTCCTCCCTCATTCAGCTAACGCAGCTTGACTCAACGGTCGTTTGCTAAACTCAGTTACATTTTTAAATTCTAAATTGTAGGAAGTGGTTCCAACAATACCTTCGTCAATATTACTCAGTGGTTTTACCATTGTGAAATTATTGTTACTACATTTCCTTTTGTCGCCTGTTTTAATTACATTTAATTCCATTTATGGGCATTACATTTACAGGAATATCATTCAATAAGGAATAAATAGGGCTTGCTTAACGGATTGCTAGTTATTTTTTATATGTCAGTCGACCAGTATACTTCGTGAAATGTTGAACGAAGTATAAAGATGGAAAACTAAAGGTATCGTAAATAAAACTTTTAATTTCTAATTAACACTTTTTTGGCGTTATGTTACCTTCCGCGCTAGTTGGCCAACACCTTCAGTTGCTTTTTATTCTATCATACTTAAGTTACTGAGTAAATGAGACAGGGTTATTCAAATGTATAAAAGTTGCGTGAACGTGACCTTGCCTTTGAAGCTTTTGATTGGAATCAGAATTTTTAATAAGTGCCAACCACCGTGTGGAACTACTAATCATGTTGTTTTATTTACCAATCACGATATTTGCGTTATTAGATGTGCCAGTTGTCAGTTTTTTTAGTTCCAAATTAGATATAGCTAAGTGCGAATATGGCGAAGTATTATTAAAAATACAACATGATACTACTTTATATTTTTATAGATTTTAATATATGAAAATCTTTTGTTCCAGATCTACTATAATGAAATTTCACCAGAGAAGAAAAATTATATATTCATCAAACTACAAGCACAAAATATAAACGGATACCATATTACGTTTGCAAATCAAAGTGAAAGTGTTATGTTAATTTTATAGTGACAGTTAGAAGGGCATAAACGACCCTAAACGGACAAAAAATGGTTGTCAGTGACTATTGGGTGCTCAGAAAGATGGATGTCCGACATTCAATGTTCAAACTTTTACTATTTCAAATTTTGGTGGCGTGGTGCAACGCGAAACATGTAACGATAGACACTAACCTACCAAAAATAGAGTTTCTATCGAACGATTTAGAAAATGATATCCAGGATAGTATAAGAAACCTTATTCACACTGGTAAGTTTTTAATTTTTTTAGTAACTTTTTTAATTCTGTGTTTTAAGTAAATTACTAACATAAGTTTCAATCTTACACATCCCGCGTATGCATAACATATCTTTAATTAGTTAATTCATGTCCGACAAAATAAACCTAATCTTTAATACACGTTGAAATGCCATATTTAATCAAAGTTGACATATAAAGAGGGTACCAAATCAGATTTGGGTACCTTTATATTTATCGAAATAAAATGATTAAACATGTTTTATGTTAACCTTATCCTAATCTCGGTTTGTAGCTGTCACGTTTTCAAAAGTAATTAATTGGATTCAATATTAGTGACGGACAGAGGTTACCAGAACCAATGATGATGTTATCTGTTGGTGTCTCGAAGTCAACTTCACATGTCATAAGTACTATTTAAAAAAATTAACTAGTATTTTTTATCAGTGGCCCATCTTTTTATCATAGAAGCTAATTGATTCGGACAACGATTTGTAATTATTTTACGTATTTGGTATGTTATAACATTGAGAACATTAGATTAGGTAATTAAAATAATTATCAACTGCCTACAAAACAAATAACCCACACTAAGCAGTTTCTTAAATATTTTTTATAACTTATTTTGTGTTACCGTAACCGGGGTACTCTAAAGTGTTGAAATATAACACCCTGAACTATAAAGTTACACGACCAGGGTTGGGTTACCGTTGCTTTTCGCACGTACAGTTCATTTAAGTATTGTATTTTATTTTAATATACACTTACTTTTTTGTAGATTTTTATTTTATGTTGCTCTACACGCGAGGGGTTAAAATGTTTGTGATGAAATGGCTTAACTTTAAACTAGTTGCGGACAAACTTGCCAAATATAAAATATCACCTTTAAGCCAGGAATAGGTGCCATTTTTTCTCACAGAAATAAAAATATAGGGTTAGAAATCATAAAAATAGATCTGTTAATTTGACTTCTATTTACGCGCGGGATTTCCTAAAATAAAAAACCGATCTTAAAAAACGCCTAGGCTTCCATAATAATTGATTTGTTATAAAAGATCTCAGTAAAGTGTAATTTCATTTCAATATTGTTTGTATTGTGTGCTTTTAAAGAAATTAAAAGAAAAATAAACAGCAATTCGTGAGTGAAATGGCAGAGTCGGGTTGTTTACTTAGGCAGACCATCGCTGTTGCTGATACATTTTGATAAAAAGTGAACTACAATAAAAGAAATATGGTGACGCTTTGCTACGAATTTTATAAACATTTTAAATAAACAACTTCTTACATTGATTTCCAACGACAGAAGGTCAACGCTCAAAAGGAAACTATGTAGGGTGAAATAAATCCAAGTTTTGACATGGCAGCAAACTAGTTTGGTACTATTGTATGTCATTGGGCTCAATCGTCGACAAAACTGTTCACAAAATGGAGCAATGAAACCAATAATCGTAAAATGGCAATCGCGGGCGGGATTTACAAAACAAACCTATTATGCATTGCATTCGACACGGTCGTCGAACTTTGCTTCTAAAATTGATCAGGACCGCGGGGTTTGAATTCATGGCATATTATTTCTGAACGTTTATCTCAAGAGTATTACCTCTTCTGTCGATAAGATGCTCCTTAGGGAACTTTTTGTATCATACGTCTTGTGTAGTTTAACCGCCGCACTTATAAAGACGTCACTTAACTTTAATGGTAACTTAAAAAAACCTGTAATACTTAAGTCTTTACGAATAAAGACCATTATGAAAGGAAAAAAAGATAATCCACGATTGATTGATTGTTAATTGACGTCTCTGAGTGCGGCAGTAAGATATCGCAAAATAACTACAAGTAGTCCAGTTTAATTGTTTAAAAAATTTAAGCTTGAATCTAATTAACTATAATTTAATTTTACACTGTTAAACTTCATCTCCTCATTATTTAACTAGCCTATCTGGTGAGTACATAATATCGCCGAAAATTATCTCAGTTGAGAGTAAAGTATAACGATCCTAATTCTCTTATCTAATAAATCAAATATTTGAGCACTAAATCTTATCTATTATGCGAAAATGGCGCGAAACCGTTGTCACGATGACGTGTGATGACGTGACGTAGCTGTCACCTGTCAGGTGATACGGCGGGTGTAACTAAACTTGTGGGTCGTCTGCGCGTGCACATGTTGTACGTTCGCGTGCTACCTGTCACATTATACAGCATAATAAATACGTATTTTTAATTAACGAACTTTTATATTATGATGTCTTTACAAAAATAAAAATTTTATAGTAGGTAGGTATGTAGCCACCACCACGACTTGCTACAGTACTATCTAGGGATGTTTGACAAGGGCTTAAAGTCAGGAAGTCTTTTAGTCACAAAACAAATTTTGTGCGTGTCACATCCTGCATAATACCTCAGTTTACTTGCTCTCATATATCGCATGAGCAATTGCAAATGATACAGTTTTGTCAATTAGAATAACAACATTTAACCCGCTAGGAAATTGTAGTAAAATTTAAGCGTAGATAACCTGATTGAATTATTATTTCTAATAGATATCATATTTTTTGTTTATACAAGTAATACTGACACAACACATAACATAAATATTTCCTAACTCTTTCATTACTCTTAAAAGAAAAAAAAATGACATAAAAAATGAGCCAGAACTTGAAGGTTTAATCAGTACCTAACCATTTAAGAGCTCTACTACTCTTCAGACTATCATCAGATCTGTCCGGGTAGCAAATTGTATTTTGATCCGTATTTCACAGGGTATTCTTAATTATTACAAATTACCACTACAGTTACAACTAAAGCTAAGCTGCTCAAAATAACCTATAATTAATTTCCTTATAGTAAAAAAAAGTATTACAGATAACTTTAAAACTTCCTAAAAAGTGGTTATTATTAGTCCTTAACCTTGACCAAAGACCCGAGCCATCGTAATAATGATGATTATTAGAGACTGAATGTAGAAACGTTAGTTCTTAGCTTGAAGATTACCAGCAGACTGGTTCATATCCGGCATTGAAACGTGATGAATAATTAATTTTATTAAATTACTTATTAAAGCTCCAGGGGTCCTTCGATAAGGACTCTTTAATAGAATTACGAAGACCTTGTTAAAATAATTAAGATAGATCAAAATAAAATTTGTAGTAATTTTAATTAAAATACGCAATTTAAACGTATAACATATACGTTCGTATCTATACCTACACGTTATTTTCAAGAGAAGTTCAACAAACAAACAAGGGTCTCTAATACATGATACTTCCTCATCAATGATAAATTCCCTGCTAACAAGTTCAGACCATAAATCAGTTCTGTGGAAAGATTTCTTACTATCTAAGGCGAAGAAATCGCTATTCATACAGCATAGTTGGCTCCAAGGCATGACAGCAATCATAGGTCGGGTCAGCCAGACATAAAAATGCGGCCTGACCGCGTGGTGGAATGTCGGGGAAACATAAATATGTTAATCGATGAACAAATGAATAAAAGGACAAGGATGTGTAACTAATATGGGTGTGAAACACTTAACAACTAGGCACAACGGATCATTAGTACATAAACGTGAGATTATCAATTTTCTATGTATCACGTAGCGTCGGAAAAGAAAGGTACTACCTACCACAATTTACGTTCTTTTTTAAATACTTCTTTAAGAGTTAACGCCTCACGCAAAAAAATAAGGTATCAGCACTATTTTATCTAGGGTATTGTTGACCTTTTTAGAATGAACACAGAACTGAATCGATATTATTTGTACATATATTACTTCTCTCCTTTTTGCATCTATGTGTAATATTCGTACTTATTACCCCAAGTATTTTGTAATTATACTGGGTGTGTCTAACACATTATAAGCGTGAATGAGATTATATAATAAGTAGTTGTAAAAACATAACTATATTCATAAAGCTTGTCATATTAATATCATCGATGCGAAGTGTTCTGACCCTCATTACTACCACTTGTCCGTCCGTGACATTCGTGCCGTAACAATCGTAACTAATGTCCCAACAAAAAACGCCAGTCAATCCGACAAGAGTTTGTATCTTAAAATAGACGCAACCTAAAAAACAAAGGCTGGACGTGTTGTAAAAATGAATATTGTTGAAGTTGAAAGTGTTTTGCTAAACAGTTGGGGGTCATGTGACTCAACGCTAAATATTGTTTAGTCCCAAAATGACAAAATAAAAAAGCAATAATTAATGGAATAAAAAGTTAGCTGGTTGAATTCAGGGTATAAAAAAAGGCTTAACGAAGCCTTAAACCACGAATTCTATACATAAAACCAAGTAGAATGAAAAAAAATAATTGCTGGAAAATGACTTTTATTTTTGGGTAACAAAAAAAACTTATTTCTAACCCGCAATGTATAGCGCGCACGCCACAGACTATGCCTGTGTGTGTAAGCGGTCGGCGGGCGAGCGGGTGGCGCGAGAGCAGATCACTGCGCCCGGTTTGAAAGACAGCGTAGTTGTGTGCGTGCGCACGATTCATTGACGGCTGTGCCCTTTAAAGGCCTTTTATGAAATAAGTACTGAAATTTTTTATCATGTTTCAATATTGTAACTTTGACTGTCAATAACTCGGTAACCCGTCATTTCCCAATTATAGTGCAAAAAAAACAATGATCGTAATAATACGTAGAATATGTGGTATTCGGTATTCGGTATTCGTTAAGCCTTTTTTTACACCCTATATATTACATGCCTTCTAGGCTTAAGTAATAGAGACAGCATTACTTACGTTTTTTTTTAAATATTCATTGGAAATCTATTGTATCTCTTATGTGTTTTTTAGAAAATATTTAAAGATTTTCATTCGCTTAATTGATTCGTAGTGTGATATGTATAGTTTATTTACATACTTTGCCAGATAAGTAAGACAAGTAAAATATTATGTATAATCCCAAATCAATTTACACAAAGAGTAATCTATTCTCTATTTTTGTGTATGGATAAAAAAAACTGGTAGCCTCAGGTGAGATCGAACTTACGTCTCATCAAATACATTCATTTATATGACGCTGCTGACATACTCGTACAGTGCTTAAACAAAAATACGAGGTGTGTATTAATTACACACCGTCATATACCACAAAAGTTACAAAACTGGCGACGAGGAATATGTTTGATCGATTAGAAATCAGAGTGTAACGTGTAACTCAAACTGCGTTAATTAACATTTAATACGTTCACTTAGATGTATGGTCCACCCACACAGGGTTCAGTGGTTGCTCTCAGCAGGGGGCGGGCAGCGCAGGTAATCTCCGGTAATTGCTGCCATGCCTCAAGAAGCAACAGCTAGCATTCGTCTAGGCGGCCCACGCTCCCTGTCACAAAAACCCACATTACAGTGAGCCTGCTACATAAATGTAAATTAAACCATTTTAATCGCTCATCGAAAGTACAAGCTTTAATTGCATACTGATACCCAAAGGTAGCAATATTGCTCATTCTGTGATTATATTTTTGACGACCTCCGTAGCCGAGAGGCGAGCACGCCGGACTTTAAATGGCTCCGCCATCTCTGAGGTTCCGGGTTCGATCCCCGGTCGGGTCAATGTAGAAAACGAACTTTTCTATATTGGCTCGGGTCTGGGTGTTGTGGTACCGTCGTTGTTTCTGATTTCTATAACACAAGTGCTTTAGCTACTTACCTTAGGATCAGAGCAATGTATGTGATGTTGTCCAATATATTTTGTTTTTCTTTATTTGAGAGCCCATAAATAGGGCCGTAGTTTTCCATAAGTTAATCATTTTCTCCAATTATAAATCACGTAGGTTATATAAATGATGTACCGGTAATAACTAGGTACCTTATAACATTGACGCAGGCGCGCAGATAAAGTGATATCGACGGATATCGGACATAAAAACAGATTCTGGTTCATTTATCATGAGGCCAGTGTGAGCCAATAACTCCAATGGAAAGATGGTTTCGCCCTATAAGTAGCGTTTCTAAGAACGGTACGGTTAATAAACGAGTTGTGACTGGTTTATTGCAGTTTTTACTTTAATTAAATCGATTTATGTATGTGACTTACATGGTTGAAGAATAAGTAGCAAGTGGACCCTGTGTGGCCTTACTAGTCAGCGAGTGTCGAGTGACTAGCGCCGTGCTGACCGCGCTCGCAGTTTCTTGTGAACCGTTTGTGATGATAAACTATGATTATCAATGAAAATAAAACTAATTACTAGGAAACCTTTGTGGCGCATGGTTACTGGCGGCTCTCCGGCGCCATTGCATGTCAAACGTGTTGCTAGCTGATACCCGTGTCTATTCAACGACATTCTTTTAAAATATGTATTTTGATTGTACTTAGTGGTACTGTAGGTAGTGTTCTGAACTAAACAAATTGTATTAGACAACGTAAACGTACAGTATGTCCCTCAGGTATGTCCCCAGAAATATGGATCGACTCGAACAAGCGCAAGTGATTCCCAAGTTTTCTGGCCCTATAAATGTGGGTTCCATTTTCGACAAGCAACATTTTTGTTCGTAACATCGCGTAGAGCTTATTATACAAAGCTAAAATAATCAAACTACACAAGATAACAGTTTCATTTTCTGTTAAAATATTGTAGGAAGGTTTGCCCTTTTTTAGGAAGTTATTTTGATCAACTAGCAAACTTAAGTGACAAAAAAGAAAATGTTTTTTTTTCAAACTTTTTATTCGTCAAGAACAAAACCTACAATCTCCAATAAGTTCGAAAATTATATAAGCCACTAAGCACCTGTTAGATTTGATCCATAATTCCAGGGACATCCTGTTAATAGTACGTACAACCAAGTTTTTTATAATTATCTTGAAAACTAGAAGCCCAGCTCAGCTCATGAAAGCCGTCTAAAGAATCTTTGTTTGCCAAAAACATTGTACTTTCATGTATTTCATATCATAAAATATGAATATTAGGTTTTTCTTGAAATTACGTTAGCATCAAGCAAAAAATAACAAATAAGTGATTATTAATTATTAGCTCTTAACAATAGAACTTGAAGTCCAAAAAACCCTAAACTATAAAAACTAGGATTATTTAGCCATACATACGGGTAATTTTATAAATAATGCTGTATTCAATGTTTTTTTTTTATAATTTGCTATCTTATTAAATTATTGGCTCACCCATAAAATTGTATGTTGTTTTAATTTGAGCGATAGACCCTCGTCATATAATAAGACCCTATTAGGTTTTTGTCAGGGTTTTTAATAGTTCCTTATATTTTTATTAGATACATATTTATTTCATAGACGTGAAGAGATGGAAGAGGTAGCTAGTTAAGATTCCATGTTTTTGAAGAAATGAAGATTTCAGGATTCCTGAAGAGGAAATCTCACAAGTGAGATTTTCACAAGTTTTCCAAACAAGTTCAGAAAAAATATTTATTTGTGTATCAAATGCTTAATGCACTATTTATGTCCCATGGCGTACTTATAATGCTGTGTGATCTTCGGAAATCAATCTAATAAGTTTCTAATTATAAGAACAAGAACATAATTTCTAATAATTATGTTCTTGTTCTAATAACTACTTTCTTTAAACAACTAAACTAACTAATTGATTTCAAAATTGCAACTACTACTGTCTACGTGACTTGACAATGCGTAAGAGATACAAGTGATCCTAACATGTAACGTTACACGGGAGATAGCACAACCAAAAATAAATCTAATCATGTTTCATTACAAACAATAATGTGTGCTGTGTAATCGTCACTATCACTATAGAATATAATTAGAGCGATAATGACACGACGCGCAGTGTGCGCCGGCGCCGAGGCTGGCGCCACTGTAGGGCGCAGGGCGTGACATTGACCTTCAAAATTCCACCAGCTACACTAAGTAGAGGGATTGTTAACAGTGCCTTTGAGTTTTACTGTTCGTTTTACTGCTCTCTTAATTATAGCTTGTGTGATTATTTTAATAAGTTTTACTAAAATAAATAATACTTAGGTAAATGATTTTTTATTCGTTAAATGGTTTCTGCCTTCGACAATGTCTTTAAGTATGTACATTTGTTAGTACAAAAAATAGTTACATACGTAGAGTTGTTTATTATACAAGGACACCTCCCAGAAATAGGGTCAAGAGGAAGGGCAGGAATAGTATCCGATTCACCATTAGATTTAAATTTTAAATAACTATGAGAGTCGACTTTTTTATGGAATTATCATATCGACCCACAATAAAATTATTTTGCTGTAAAGCTTATTACTTTCCAATTTCGGTAAAAATAAGCATATATATCTTAATTCAAATAAAGGTTTAAAAAAAAATTTTTTTTAACTCGCCTCTCGTACCTGTTCCTCGTTCCCTGTCAAGATTTTTGTGACACTTAGGGCCTTTTTCACAATGTACGGACAAGTTCTGCATATGTTCTGTATAGGCTATTTGTTACTTATCTTTAGAATAAACACAATTATTGCGTTTTACACCATCAAATAGCGCTACATGACACATTTATTTAAACACTTTTATCCTCTACATATTTTTATCTGTTACGTATCTATTTGGAACTTTATCTGTACAATATATTGTTTTAAACTTTCATGGTCACTAACATTAGAATAGTTTGTTACGGGATTGCTACCATGTACCTTATTTTTGAGTTCCCGATATTTCAGCACTGTTGCAAGCGCCATGATCACGGAGTAACTGAAGATCTTGCGGGTAAGTTGTTAAGGGCAAACATATCGGTCTACCCTCTTTCGCTGTCTTTTATTGCACGCGTCGGTACCATTGTCTACAAACTCACTATTTTCTCGCACCTGTTCTCGACACACAACACTAACAGTATCTGACCGCGAAACAGCAGTTTGTTGTTTTTTCCGGTTTTTGCACATACGAATCACTGGATTCCAGACACTTGACAATTTAAACCCATCCTCGCGATTGAAATTTTTGTACTTTGTAATTTCAATCGCTTCCCTGACCATTCTTGGTATGTAGTGGCGTTCTGTCGCAATGATCTGAGGGTTGTGAAACTCAATCCAGTGATTTAGACCTGATTCCAACAAATGTTCCGCGATTGCCGATTTCTGTTTGTCGTTGTTTTTGACCGCTTTTATGTGTTCCTTCATTCGGCACGCTATGGTACGTTTTGTTTGGCCGATATATGAACTGCCACAGCTGCAGTCAATCTTATAGACACCCGGTTTCTCCATTGGGAAACTGTCTTTTGGAGATCGTAGACATTGTGTTACTTTTCTTAATGGAGTGAAGACAGTATTAAGTGAGTATTTATGAAGTACGTTTGAGATCTTGTCTGTCACTCCTCTTATGTATGGCAAGAACACAGGTTGCCTGTCTACTGTGTCTTTAAAGTGTCTTGATTTGTGTCTAGATGGTAGCTGCCCTCTATATCCATTATTCTGTAAGACTTTCTGAACATGTTCCAACTCTTGGTTTAGGTGTTCAAGGTCACACAAGTCATAGGCTCGGTTTGTCAGTGCAGTTACTACAGAATTAAGATGTCGAGGGTGGTGATGCGAGGTTGCGTTGAGATAGCGGTCAGTGTGAGTGGATTTTCTATAGACAGAGTGACTCAGTGAACCGTCACTCCGCACTTCAATCTTCACATCCAAAAATGCTAGGCTTCTGTTTTCTTCTATCTCGCAGGTAAAATTTATTTTTGGATGGATACAATTTAAATATGACAGGTGAGTTTCTACATCTTGGTTGTTTCCTCTCAATACACAGAAAACGTCGTCTACATACCTCTTCCATAGTTTGATTTCGGTGCGGGCGGTGGCCAGGGATTTTTCTTCGAAAAACTCCATCCAAATATTAGCTATAACTGGAGCTACGGGGCTGCCCATCGCGACTCCGTCTATTTGGAGATAGTATTGACCCTGGTATACAAAGAAATTCTTCGACAAACAATGATGTAGAAGTGTGCCATATTCCATCGGGATGTCATTATCTTCCAACTTCACCTTAACCACTTCAAGACAATCTGCTACTGGGACATTTGTGAAGAGTGATTCTACGTCAAAACTGACCATCAACTCATCCATATCAACCTTGTTTTGGTGCAGGATTTCAATGAAGTGACGAGAATCTTTGACAAACGATGACGTACGGCCTACTAATGGTTGCAAGACTTTAGCTACGTGCTTGGCCAGGTCATACGTAGGTGAGTCTATCTGACTCACAATCGGTCGTAGTGGCACGTTCTGCTTGTGTACTTTAGGCAAGCCATATAGTTTCGGGGGCTGGACATTTCTAGGCCGCAGTAAGTATTTAAAAGTCTCGTCGTCGAAAACGTCCTCGCACTGTCTAATGAGTGAGCGAGTGCTTCGATCCGTTCTCGCCGTCGGGTTGTAATTTACCTTTTTGTATGTATTGACATCACTGAGTAGATTTTGGATCTTTCTATCGTACTCAACGACATCCATTATAACAGTCGCGTTCCCTTTATCAGCTTTCAGAACCAGTATAGTTTCATCCTTTCGGAGTTCATTCAGCGCAGTTGATTCGGAAGAAGTGATATTCGGTTTTGGTGGTGCTACGTGGCGTAATATCACGGCAATATCCTGTCTTAATGTATCCGCGTCTACAGATGGTATTTTATTACGCACGATACATTCTTCAACCGACCCAATCACCTCCTCATAGGGAATACGTTTAGGTGTAATGGCAAAATTCATCCCTTTTTCAAGAACTGATTGTGCAGCAGCAGACAACTCGACACTCGACATGTTGACTACCGTTCGAGTTGCGATCGAGTTCTCGTGGTAGGCCGCTGGCTTTTGTTTTCGTAGTAATGATTCGAACTTACGATCCTGTTTCATAGCACTAAGTTCTCTTGAGCGCTGAGCTTGTAGGTAGGTAACACGATCACAAGTATCAAAATCACTTTTAGAAAGCAACTCACTGCACTTTTGGTGTATTTCGTATAACTCACACTGAAACTGGTCAAGTTGGTACCTACAATTGCGTATTAATTTTCGCAATAATTTTACACTCGCATATCGCAGAATACTTGCGGAGCCGTGAATGTCAGGTCGAGGTTGGGTTTAAATTGTCAAGTGTCTGGAATCCAGTGATTCGTATGTGCAAAAACCGGAAAAAACAACAAACTGCTGTTTCGCGGTCAGATACTGTTAGTGTTGTGTGTCGAGAACAGGTGCGAGAAAATAGTGAGTTTGTAGACAATGGTACCGACGCGTGCAATAAAAGACAGCGAAAGAGGGTAGACCGATATGTTTGCCCTTAACAACTTACCCGCAAGATCTTCAGTTACTCCGTGATCATGGCGCTTGCAACAGTGCTGAAATATCGGGAACTCAAAAATAAGGTATTTATCTGTACATTTTAAAACAGGTCCTTAGTTTAGAAAACAGTTAACTATTTGAAGTTTTATTTCTGCCAAGCTTATAATGGATCAGCCATTGTACCTGACTCTCAACGAGACTGGTCAGGCCCCGCAATCACAGTCCGATTCTAATGCTTATTACATTATGAATCGTCCTTATTTTATTTCTGTTTGAGTCTCTCTAATGAAAATCAACATTAACCCTTTAGCCCAGCTAAACAAACAACAGATTTTTTCTACGCGGTCTTCTGCGACTGCGTTGTAAGGCTTATTTTATTAAATTACCATTACATACCTCTTCGTTATTTATTAATCGTTATTTAAATTATTATTATTGTTATAGTCCAACTAATATGAATATTTGTTACTTTTTCACGCGACAAAATTTCATCTAAACCGATTCAGTAGTGAACCGGTTTGGATGAAATTTTGCACACATAAAGAATATAATTTGGATTAACATAAAGGATACTTTTTATCTGGGTTAAATGTTCCTGTAGGGTAGATTGAATAAACTAAAGGCCACGGGAGCGAAGCTACGAGCAACAGCTAGTGAGATTACCTATATAATATTGGATTTGGAAGTTAAGCAAAACTGTTCTCTTAGATGTTATTGATGACGATTTTCAACGAATTTGGGCTTAACCAGATATAATTACACAAGACTATCTAATCTGGTTTACCTAAGGTTTTCCCGCGAACAGTTTGTAGTAAACTTATCTCGTACCGACTAAAACACTTTGCACATCAAAAACTGTGTCATCAGACTTATAATAACGGTATATTACGTAAAGATATCATATTGCGAAAATGGTGTGATGTTTTATTGCAATCACGCGTACCCACCAAGTTTATTTATCATTATTAGCATAATTTAGTTTAAGCAGGTCACTATTTTAAATCTGTTTCCGTTATTCTTGGAAAACACCGTCACAATATTAGGAAAGCTGAATAAGCGACTAGGAAGTGAGTTAGCTAGCACCTGATAAATATGTCAATCTTTAAACACATGTTTATTATCGATATCAATCTAATTTGTGAGGTCGTAAAGTATGCTCGGGAAAAAAAATTGAATAAGTTGTGGGCGAACTGGTCGGAAGGACTAGAAATGATCGAAATGTATTTTTTTATTTATTTATTAAAACAAAGCGAATTAAAATATTTTGTTGAAATCATTAATCGGATAGACCATTGAACATTTAAAGCAATATATAAATATTACCCAAAATCTCATAAATTGTTTTAATCCTAAGGAAAGTATGACTTGTGTTATAGAAATAAGAAACAACGACGATAACACAAAATCCGGACTGGAAACCAGAAAAGAAAAGTATATTTTTTTTACATTGACCCGACAGGGATTCGAACCCGGGACCTCAAAGAAGTACAGCGTGTCCACTTTTCGGTTACGGAGGTCGTTAAATTAATAGGTTCTTTTTAGTGATTTGATAAGATTTGCAGTGTAGAAACAATGCAAATCAATTAAAACTTAATTACTTTTTTTCTTGTCCGCAGGTATCTATTCTCATCAGCACCTGAACACTTCAAGACTAGAAGTGACGACGCCTGTAAAGGTGACGCACGCGGGCGAGTTCGTATCGCTCTCGCTGGAACATGCGCATCCGCACGGTCACGCGCGCGCTCGCCGCGACACGCACGAGCGAAGCCTGCCACATGACCTGCACTACAACCTTACACTTGACGGCCGAAACCTCAGGCTGGACCTGCGGTGAGTTATTCTTTTGTTTTGTGGATATACCTCAACACCTGAACTTACGACCCCAGCCCCAGTAAATGTGACGCACGAGGGAGAGAGCCCTTGAGACGTATTTTTGAATCATGCGAATTCCAATTCGAATACGAAATGGCAAGATTCGCAGACGAATGACTAAAATCGCTATTTTTGAAAATTCATTCTGTGAATTCTACAACGAGTGGTCCGACCCACTCGTATTTCGATTGTAGAAGTAAAAACTAAAGTAGTAGAAAGTTTCGAAGTATGACTTTGACAAGTAAACATATGGTTCACAGATTAAAAACTTTTTTTTCGTTCCGTTCCATGCGATTCATTGCCGGTTTTTAAGATCAATAAGTTTTTGCATTCCGGTTTTAAATATTTTCTGCGTGAAACAAAAATAGTTAAAGAATTTTACCATTACAGGAACACAGAATTCGAGTGATTAAAAAATGCGTAAAATCGGGAGTGATAGAAATAGAATTCGCACACGAATCGTATTCGTGTTCGAATTCAAGATTCATTTCGAATGCTTCAAAAATACGTCTCCAGACACGCGCGCGCTTTCCGCGATACGCGACCTTACAGTCGACAGCCGAAACCTCAGACTGGCCCTGCGGTGAGGTTCTTTTGCTTTGTCTACCAACCAATCTACAAATTTATTAATTACCACTATCATTATACCAGAAGATAACTATGATGTTTTCTAACGAAGTTTGGAGGATTTGAAATTGTGAGCGACCTAGGTCTTTGATTTCGCGGTATCTTAACATTTATTCAGTAAATAGGCTTTCTTGCGGGAGCTTATACACGTCGTCCGGGCAATAAATACGTCCTAAAAAAATATCGCTTTGCCCTACCGGTACTACCACTTCGGAACTACATATCGGCTTTTGATAGAGACGAAACGGTGCAACAAAATGAAACAAACGACGCATTTTGTCTTTTTAAATTACTAGTCTCGTTATTTCGTGAAAACACGAAATTCAATTTGCGTTTTCGCGAAAACACTTACGTCAAGAATCTCTTGACGTAAGAATCAGGAAGAGACGGCGTAAAGCGTCTCCTTTTTTTCCCACTTTTTGTATTTCGCGAAAAAAGGTCTACGCGACTCTACGCCGAATATAATCTATTTAATAAATATTTATCTCGTGAACGCAATGATAATGTGGATGACGATCATGCAGTAATTTTATCAAAGAATGATAAAAATAATGAATATATTTATTTAAACTTTCACAAGTAAATAAATAAGTAAAGTAAACCGTCACATTGAGCATTATTAACAACAAAAGGTACTCAATAATTGTTATCTAAAATTGAAAAGACAAACTAAGACAAAAATATTATGTTATTTTTAGTACAAACACAAGAAAACACACGTCATACCAGCAAAAACAATATATGTACTAGGTAGTCTTATAATTGAGTTGGTCTTCAACTAATGACTTATATATTACGAGTAGGTAATACGAAGATAATGCTTGTCTTTTATTTAGCATTAAACTAATCACAACTTGTTACAGTAATACATGCGCGAATCAATTGACCCTCATAAATTGCTTAAACTATTTATCTTAACGATATCAAAGTTGTTGAATGAATTGCCTGTTTAAAGCGATTGTCGTTAAGATTTTCAGATCATTGATCTAGAACTTTAGTAGTAATTACAATGTTTTATTACAGTTACGTACATTCATTGTTATCAGGCGAGTGTGTTATCTTTACTGATAACCTCGACCATGTGAAATTTAGGCTTGCAGAGAGCGAGATTACTAATACCTACTGGAGATAAGAGAGAACAACTGACGTTTGTTAAACGCGACTCTCCTAACGACTGACTTTATTATTTTATTTTCGCTGTTGCTTATCGTTTTTCGCGAATTGACTGACCTTCTCAATAATTAATATTTGACTTGAGTATAACTTTTTTGCTATACTTATCACACGGCGCTATTTTTACAATCTTTGGCTAGTGTTACTCCTTTTGTAGCTAACATCAGCTTGCTTTTTTTGGAGTTTGACACCCCTTAAAAAGAATGAATAATCCTTTATAATAACCAATTATAGGCTATTATAGGTCCATGCAATCACTTATCTGCCTATTGCGTGTGTGTGAGAAATCGGAGTGAGGCCTCTTTGACAATGGACCGTGAGCAGTGACAACCATATAATGCGCTTACACATTAAATTTATTTATTCAGTTACACTCATTACTTACCGTGGTTAGCGCATATGTTACAGCAATTAGATAAATTGACTTCATTCTCAATTGTCAGATTGTAACAAATCAACGGAATAATACGAAACGAATTAGCCCTACCTAGATAATTCATTATGAATATCAAATCAAAACCGTGACGATATTTTTGAGAATATTATTGATATTATGAAACCAATTCAATTTGTTAATTTAATTTAATAATTTGAAAATTATTCAACATTCCAAAGTTTGATGTTATTCATCATTTAAAAGCCTATCAGGCAGAACACAAGAAAACCTTGGCCTAAGTTTATTATTGATTTCGACACCTCCTCATGAGGTTGATTCGAGAGACAAAATGACTTATGATGATTGATGGCTTTATCGCGAAAGCTGTTATTAAGTTGCGGGGACGTGATAAGCGTTGCAGCGACCTTGAGACGCTGTCTGAGGACCGACTGTTTCGTCGAAAACGAACATAAATCTTTATAAATCTGGATGTCACTCCCTCTTGTTGGTCGATTTTAATCTTTTTTGTGCTTATCATAAAACCCATTCGCAGATTTGGCAAAAAAATATTTATTCACAACACTAAAATCGCCTTTGATAACTCAACTAACCAGAAATGCACTCTACATTTGAATATGTATATTTAAAACTTATGAATATTAATATTTTCTATTTATTATAATTTAACGACACAGGTTAATTTAACGACCTTCATATCTCTAGATCAGCCATTCTCAAAGTGTGCTCCGCCGAGCCCTAGGGGTCCGCAAAGCATCTGTTAGGGCAGACTCCGCGAGTGACTTGTAATAATTATCAGATTGTTAATAAGAATACACATAGTAATTATAAATAAAAATAGGGGCTCCGTCAAATATTTCACTTTTCAAAAGGGTTCCGTCAGCAAAAAGGTTTGAGAACCTCTTCTCTAGATAATTATCGGGAACATACCTAATTTCGCAAAACACTTCGGGTTTGTTGACACAGAACACAACAGACGGTAGTTTTGACATCAAAGTTTCTAAATTGATAATAGCGTAGCATAACTACGTCGTTCATTATTTGTGTTGGATAGTAGACGCGCGGCCGGGACTCGCTGTTGGCGGGCGGCCGAACTAGCTTCAGCCGACTGGAGTGGATACAATAAATATTCCTGTTGCTATTACTGAGCCACTTTTTCAGAGCAACTTATCACTCAGACTGACTAATGTTGATTTTTTCGAACATGAAAAGTTTCGATCTATTTTCCGACGAAATGCGAGTGAGGTTCAGCGAGGTTAACAAGCGTGCTAGATGACGGACTAAAATTTTTGTAATAATAAATGTTTTTTCATATTCTTTTATGTTGACTAGGGATTTGTGAATTATTCATCAAAGCAAAACGCTTAAATTGCATGGGAACAGTAAAAGATGACAATAAAACAAGCTTTGAAAGAAAGTAACTACAACTTTTAAAGTTAGGTACATGAAGCTTTTTAGTAAAACGGAGCTTTTGACTCATTTTATCTTAGTTAGATATAATGAATTCCTAATCTGGAGTCTTAACAACATTCCTGTCCCGAATAGTGCGGTGATTAATCACGCAAAGTAGACACTCGTGCGCACCGCATTTGAAACTTTATTATTAAATTAATTTTCGTGGATTAAGTTTGCAAATATTGGTTTTAACCATACTTTTAATATGAATTTTTTGAAACGTCATATTATAAGTTATTGCAAAATAAGTAATAAAAGTTATCAACGGAAGTTTAATTAAAGACTTCATCAGCGTAAATGTCAGATTCCCATTCAAAAGTTTAATCCTTTGATAGACGCATTTTCCCAAAATGTATAAGTACATTTTTATACTCTACATGTAACTGAAAAACTAAATTCAATTTTCATGTTTCTATCTTCAAAGGTGTAGGCTGTGCGTTGTCTATTTGTCAGTGTGTAAAGGTACATAACTAAATGTTGGATTTGTTTAAAAATAATAGCGTGCAGAGTAAGTAGGAAAATATAAAGAAAAAAAGGCAATAATTCTGAAATAACGTAGTTTTATCAACACAACACTTTATCTATATAATTATAACATATTGAAGCATGAGTAAAAAAATAAACAAGCATTGAATGTGGATCAGTAGAGTAAAATACCTCCACGCAGATTTTCAGCACTTATTTTTAGACTAATAATTATGTGTTGTATCAATAATTTGTCGACACAATTTACATCCAACTAAACCAAAATAACTCTACACGCCCCCGTAGTTCTTAAGAACGAAATAATTATGCATAGTTTTGGATATTTTAGGTTTAATATTTCTGTATATTCCTTATGACTGTACTAGTTTGTAACTGCGCTGGTGAGTCAAGGAAATTGCATAGAGCAAAGGCTTTTAGGTACAAGATAAAATTACTGATTAACTTCAATTAATTACGCCATAACTTATTACGTATCACATAATCACGACGCCAACTGCTTTGTGCATAATTTTAACACTAAATTCATTAAGCCTGTTCTGGTCATATGACTAGGCATATAACTCGACATTAAATGTAAATTGCTAAACCTTACTTAAGCGGGAGACTTTAGTTGGTTGTTTACGGCAATATTAATGAAATTAGAAACATCCTGACAATTTAGAGCATCATAAAGAGTATTACTTAATTATAATGAAATAAATACTTAGATTGCAAAGCAACTCTAATTCAGCTGAGACATTCGAATCATAACACTATTAGATGTCTACGGATCGCATGATCTTTGATTGCCTTCTAGGTAAGTAAATATTTATAATATACCTAAACGTAATCCTTATAAGTGGCTATCTCTGGTCTTATCTTTTTACGACAATCGCCGACTAATTTGGGCAAAGGCGAGACTAATTCGTTTGTTTGTGTCTGGGTGCATGCGCGGGGCGGAGAGTAGGATCAAAGGCGCACGGAAGTGCTGCGTTTCGCGTGCAATCGTTTCGAGGAAGTGTAGCTATCGCGCGTGTGAAACACGCACTAGCTTACCGGGAACCTGCCCGTGCACTTTGAACGCAACTTATGACCTGTGCAGGTGACAATTTGTCAGATCGCTGATTATTTCATCCATAGCCTTAGAAAATGCTAATGTATGATTTCCCGATCTTACATAATTTATTACAATATCGAACATATACAGAGTGTGGTTTGAACAGTAGCCTAATTTAAGGAGGCGAATATAATATTGATAATTTTAAAAAACTTTTACTATAAGTTCAACGTGGAAATAATTAAAAAAATGGCTCCATACATTATCATTATTATCATAGAGGTAAGGCGTTAGTCAGTATGCAGAAACAAAAAGCGATCGTTACTTCGATGTTGACCCTAGATATATTTTTTTATATTAATGATTGTGTTAATGTTACACATTCGCTATTCAAAACTACATCCGGTATGTAGAATATCTCTAAGTATTAATGTAAATTCTTTCTTGACTTTAGTTTTGAGTCAATAGAACTATTACAAATAGGCTTCAGTTAATCTTGATCTTTCATGACGGTAAAATAAAATAAAAATTGTCCTAAAAGTTTAATTGTTACCTACTCTTTACAACGGTCGTTCGTTAGACAGTGGTATACATGTGCATCTAGATTTCTACAATAATACCTATTGTTCATGATGCACACAAAATAAAATTTAAAATGTTGGTATTAAACATTGACAATTGTATTGTCATCAAGGTGAGACAAAAACACGAAAATTAAATAATACATGAAGATGTAATAATAACCATGATCAAATAATATGGAGGCTAATTATTCGGCTTCCTTATCTGGCAAACAAAAAACATGGTCACTTCAGAAGTAGTCGTATGTCGCCAAACCAAACTTAACACACTCGGCGGCCTCAGATTTCACCGTAGCCGTAGCAACGGTTGTCATGCATTTTTAATGGAATGGGACAAAAACCCGACAGTTTGAAAGTCACTGCATGATCTTCGAGATTCATACATATTTATACACCAATTATCGTAATACAATGAACGATGAATATTGTAAAGATTGCGCAACGTGACCCTCCCTGTGCTGCTACGCACCCACCATTATTATGGAAGCCAGATAAAGAATACAGCTTACTCATCATCATCTATAATTCGGGTGTAAGCTTCTCAGACAAACCTGGCCAAACCTATTGACAAAAGTTGAGTGAAGATGTGGCGAGTATAACTGACAGTACTATAATTTGATCAAATAGTTATGATTAACAGTCACTAAACTAAATAATACTTGTACACTAAACTTATTAGGCTTAGTAGGCTTTATATTTTAAAAGTGTTTTTACATTAATGTATAGATAATTATGATAATAACTCTGTGATAAAAACTATTACCACTGCACGTCAATTTGGTTTATTTATGGACTAAAAATGTAAGGCCCTAAACATCGTTTATGAAATCAGCGATCAAAAAAATTAGTAAACTGTTGTTAGTGCAATTACATAGTCAGGTCATAAGTTCTGTCACACAATAAAAACTTTTGAATTTAGAATGCTGGCCACAAAAAAGTTTATTGAATTCGAATTTCGAATTTTTCATGAAAATAAAAATGTGTACTTTTTAGAATTTTCCTCATTTTTAATTATTAAATATGTAGTGGCCACTTAAAGAAGACCGCGTCGCGGTTATTGCGTTGCATCGTTGCGGTTACGCGCCAATTCAGATTTTCGACTCACTGAAAAATTTGAATAAAACCAAAAGATTCGTATATTGTACCATAAAACGATACAATGAAGACTCTGGTGTAGATGATAGGTCAAGAAGTGGTCGCCCTCGCTCTGTTAGGACTCTAGCAGTGATAAAAGCTGTAAAGGCGCGAATTCAAAGAAATCCCATACGTAAGCAGAAACTGTTGGCCCTTCAGATGGGGTTAAGCAGGACCACGGTGAAAAGGGTGGTAAATGAAGACTTAGGGCTTAGGGCATATCGAAAAAAAACAGGACATCGTTTGGACGCTCGTTTAATGGACCTGAGACTGAAGAGATGCCGCGCTTTGTTGAAGCGGTTTGCCGGAAAAAAGAATCGGGAAATTCTTTTTTCGGATGAAATTTTTTTTACCGTGGAAGAGAGCTACAACAAACAAAATGATAAGGTGTACGCACACAGCAGTGAAGAAGCCAGCAACCGTATTCCGCGTGTCCAACAAGGTCATTTTCCATCCTCGCTCATGGTTTGGTTGGGAGTCTCTTATTGGGGCTTAACTGAGGTATATTTTTGTGAGAAAGGCGTAAAAACGAATGCAGTTGTGTATCAAAATACAGTCCTCAAGAACCTTGTGGAACCTGTTTCTCATACCATGTTTAATAACAGGCACTGGGTATTCTAACAAGATTCTGCGCCAGCTCATAGAGCGAAAAGCACACAAGACTGGCTGGCGGCGCGTGAAATCGACTTCATCCGGCACGAAGACTGGCCCTCCTCCAGTCCAGATCTGAGTCCGTTAGATTACATGGCAACACTAGGAGGAAAAGACCTGCTCAAAGCCTCATCCTGATTTGGAGTCACTAAAGGCATCCTTGATTAAGGCAGCCGCCGATATTGACATGGACCTCGTTCGTGCTGCGATAGACGACTGGCCGCGCAGATTGAAGGCCTGTATTCAAAATCGCGGGGGTCTTTTTGAATAAACTTTATTACCATATGAATCTATGTTTTATTAAGTTCATTTTGCTTTATAAATGGTTACATAAATAATAAACATGTCTAAATTATTTCATATTACACATGTGACAGAACTTATGACCTGACTAGGTAATTACAGTTAGCTTTTTCAAGAAGTGCTTGGAAATTTCAAGAAGAAAAAGGAAAAGTCTGCAACCCCTTAGAGCTGTAAAATCAAACATTTAATCAAAAGACTACGGCAGAACTACGGCATTACGGCCGGTCATGCCAGATAATTTGATACCAGCAAGGAAATGAGCAAGACGTTGCACGAGAATCATGAAGTTTAGCAAGAAGCAATTTCTTATATTAGCACAATTATTCCTTCAACCAACCCAAACGGTAACCGGTCACCGCACGTCCATTGTTTTTAATTATTACTATCTATTTTCGCTGGGAGTTGCTGGGTTAAGGAGGAAAACACAAAAAACCTTGTTGCTACAACACAAAAAACAAATAATTAACGCTTAATAAGCGCTCAAAAACTATTAGATCTTCAACTCCTAATAGCACTTGGCTGGTTTGTTTTAAAGAAATCCTCCCGAAACTTAAATTTAGGTTAATTTGTAAAACTCGTCCCCATAAAGTTTGTAATTTGCAATGTATACTACACTTGATAACATCTCATTACTTTTATCTCGACAAATTATACGCCATTTTATCGAACATACTTTATGTAGGTTTCCAACCTCGTGAACGTTATTTTGCTCAACAACCTCAAACAATTAGGCACGTGGTATAAATCTACTGTAACTTAAAAAAAGGGGTTTGTCAAGTTATTAGGTAAGTAGCTTGCAATATTTGAAAGAATATCGAAATAAACTCGAAGTATTTTTTAATCATCTCGTTTTGACGATAGATGAAACTATTCAAAGGTACGTGGTTTTAGATGAAAGGATGATACACCTATACGTTTTCAATTACTTGAAAGCAAAAAATATACCTAAATTGAATAGATTAAGATACGAAATAAATAAGGCTACGTTAACATGTGCCATTCGGATATTTAGGAACGCATTTTGCATTGCTAATACCCGTGAACTGAATGCGAGCAATGGTGATTGTGAACACAATTACCAAGCGACAGTTACACGGATATTTCCAAATAATATTATACCAATTAAAGGCAGTAAACTAATTGCACCGAAATGCAGTAATGGGCGCGAGGTGGCGCCGCTGACGATAAATTTTCGCATCGGCACGCGGCCGGATCAGACAGGCCGTGCGTGCCAAGTCGTTAGGTTCAAAATAATTTACATTACACACTAGTGATGTGCCGATTCGTACTCTCTATTAATGTAGTCTCAGTGAGAACAGTCTCATAGCCACTATTAACCGCAAATATCTTAAAGGACAGGAAATGATTGAAGTAATGGGTGGTTATATTATATTCTATGAGTTCTTTTTTTCCATTATACATACTTTATGTTATGAGAAACAAAACCTTCAAACAGCGGTAATCACCAGAATTTTGTTCATACCAGCTAGCGACAATGTATATTTTTGTAAAGCCACCTATAATAAATAGTTCTATTAGGTTTGGCGCATAAGATATAGCACATTGGTTTTCCTAATTTAGGTAGAGGCTTCTATACTATTTCGATCCCATTTAGAGTCCTCCAATATTAATTACATTCAAAGTAACAGGTTTATAGATTCATTCAGCAGTCCACTGCTGGACGTAAGCCTCCCCGGGAGGCGCCAAAGAGTCTCCCGATTTTATTAAAATTCGGTCAGTTGCAATTAAAGAATTAGAGACAAAGCTCGCACTATGAGTCGCGACTTGCAAGATACTTGCACAGCACTCTTTTACACAACCTTATATGGTTAGTGTAGCGCGCTTTCAAAGGTAAATTTCGAATTTTTGCGCGGAGAATTATATTTGCACCTGTCTATATTATTGTTTAGAAGCGTAAAATTGCAAATTTGCAACCATCGCCAATAAGTTTTTAAAATTACAGTGTTATTGTTCTAATTCAGGCTCCCGTAGACGCTGCGTCTATACAACTGAAACAAACGTTTTAATATAAAATTAAGTTGGTTGATAAAGGATTTTTTCTCTATTGTTAAATTTTTTAAGCCTAATTAAGTTTCGTCTTCACCAAGTTCGCTATAGGGTGAGTGAGACACGGCTTGGGTGCATTAACCTCGTAAAACGTCACAATAAAATAAAGGGCCCGCAAGTCACCAAACCACAGTGCACTCCTGCATTTAATACATCAAGTGTTAACAAGCAAGAACGGGTTAGCTGTTCCTACTAATTATATTAGAAAATTATCTAATCTGGCCCTATATAAATTAGATATAAGTTAAACTAAGTTAGGATAAAATTAACAATTACATTAAACAATAGTCCTCACCCGCAGACGACGACCCACCTCTGCAACAGAACTCCTCGCTTCAGAACCCCAACACCCTGAAGTCTCCACAGCAAAAGGGACAAAGCAAATGTCTCTAGGTCCTTGTATCTTGCATGCTTTCTGAGCGCTGCTGTCTTAGCCGCTGCACCAGGAGCCAACGTAGTACGCGCCAAATGACTGGCAACAAAGGTGCTCACGCAAGTCGCGTCCCATAAAAGACATCTACCTCTCTCTCAAAGCACCAGCGTTAAACCAGCAGGTCATTTCCCATCTGTACGGCTAAGACCAGGTGATTCAAGTACACAAGGGATATTGGCATTTGGCAGACACTAGGGCTCTCCGAATGATGTCATTGAGAGCATGATGACGAGAAAATCTACCTTCGCAGCGTCGGCAACTCAATTAAGTTTAAATTTGGAATCGAAAAAAGAAAATTCCCTTCTTTTACGAATTGCGTTCGTTATTTGAATTGAACCAAACCGGGAATCGAAGCCAGGACCCTTTGCATTCTAGGCGAGTGTCCTTACCTTTGAGGTTTTGACTAAGACTAGTAGCCGTTGTAGTTACCTAATATTAAATATTCCGTGGTTTTGTTTGACACGTCAGTGCGATACTCTGTCTGCCCTTCTCGGCAATCTCATCACTCATGTGTAATGTAAAATCCTTTTAAAGTATTTTGGTGTACCTTTTTTGCTTATAGGATATAAACAACTGGGCAAGTATGGGATTGAAATACCTCGTGGTTCTTAGAATAGCTGTAAATTATTTTATGTTTCTTAGAAATATGATAATGATCTGCGGTTTTAAACAAAAAATTATATTTTTATAGTTTTTTGGGTCCTAACGGTTCAGTCACATTTAAATAAGTATATTTTTAAACATTTTTTGAAATAGGAACCCCATTAAATGTTTTATAAGTTATGTATTTTTAAGTTACTAACGAGGAGTCTAGGCGTCAGGGTCAAAGTGTAGTCAAAATATTAACACCAATAGGTCCAATGTAAAGGTCAAAATTGCTAATTGGCTTTATCTTTATAGATATTTGCATGCTAATCGCGGCCGTTAGGTCGTAATCGTCTAGCTATCTTGTAAAGGTCTTGCCTTAGTGCCGGTGTCGCCTAACCGTGCACATATAAGGATATTACCGACCATAAAAGTTACACCCACCCTAATTGGTACTAACAGGTATAGGCTCTAAATCGTTACATTCAATACCCCACCGCGCTTTTGCATAAATTGTTACATAAGCGGTTTTGCACTACGGCAATGATAAAAGATTATGCCTTGTTACTGCTAACACGAGACGCGATGCTACAAAAAATATAATGATTTAACTGATATGATAGTGTAACAAAAACTTTTATCAAAAAATAAACTTAATAAAGCCGACTCAGCCAATCAGAAATTAATATGAGTAGTAGGTACTAGTAACGTATGTGTAGTGTAGCCTACAATAACGCACCATTATCATCAAATTTGATATTATTAATGAGGTGGAACTAGTCGGACTTCCTTTCAAAGAGAAGTTTGCACAACTAAGTGGGACCAATTCAATATTTGAGCTGATTTATTGGATACGATACTGATTTGTTGGTGTTATCTAATTAAAATATTAGTACGTGTATATTTATACAATTCTACCTCTTTAGTTTGTTTTACCTACACATACACTGAATATTCCACCACCAATAAGTTTTTATATATTAAAGTATCATACCTTTCTGAAAATGTTTTTGTATAAGATTCTTGGATTTTTCGTTTCGTATGCTAATTTAAATTCTAATGCTTCAAAAATATCCTATAACTGTTTAAAGCTTGTAGCAGGCCTTAGTAACTGCATTTGTAAAGCTGCGAATATATCTGCATTATGAATGACAGCTTGGTCCGGCAGTCGGGTCCGTCAGCGGCGCGTATATCATCATTTGTGTCAACCATAAAGTTAATATTCTGCTAGTATTAACTTTATGGTGTCAACACGACCCAACTGGGGCGGCCATGTTTACCTCCGCTAATTGCCATAATGAGCCTTATCTGTGTGCTTAGCCGCCGTTTGTTTGCCACCGATCGACAGCCGATGCTCACCCCGCCCAAGGCTAACATCCACAAACACGCTTCCATGTCAAGTATTTAAACGCGAGTTCTGAAATCACGGATATATTGTTTGCTAGCCTCACTTTCTCTCGACGAGAGTTGAAAAAACTTATAAAACTTTATTTCTCAACCTCTCCGACTTGTTTTAAAATCAAACTAGTGCACCTAAACCGTTCCCTGATTGACTGAAACTACCCACATGCCACATAGCCTACCAGTGTTGAAATATTTAATGACTACAGCCAGATGCAAAATAAATATACGTATCAAACCGTTGTTACGTCATTAATCTGAGCTAAAAATCTAGACTTGTTTATGTGTCTATCTTTACTAACAAAATGCAGTTCTAGTCTGTTTTATATTTGTTAACAAAGTAACAGTTTTTAGTACAGAGTCAAACACCGGTCCGCATGTCTGTTCGCAAGTCTGCAATACAGTATGCAGTGTAGTATAATAACGGTAAAATAATATTTCATAAATGCCAAAGTATTTTATATTAACTATGAATTTATCTGCAGGTTAAATCAAGCGGCAGTAATGCAATAAAAGTAAAATATCTGATACTAAGTTAATTCCTAATAAAGAAAAATACCACCTGGATAGCCGCACGCCATCGTTAGATCATAAGATAGCTGAAACATAGGGCTGTCATTTTACCTTTTTGGATTCACTTAATAAATTGTAGCATTCCGCAATTTCTTGGTATCTAAGGCCGTCGGTGGTACTCCATAAATCTTGACCGTGTGCCAGACTGCTCGCGCGAAATCTACTTTTTATGGTCGACGTTGTAGTGGACAGATTCCTTGGCCGATATGCGCTTATACCGACTTGTATTTATTGCTATCCATGCACATTTTTCAATGTTTGACGTTATGCATTGAAATGTGAAAATAAACTCTTGAAATGTGGTCTATCCATCTTAGTTCTACTCGTTGAGTCAGACTATTAATTTTGTATGGCGTCCACTTCCATTGCATCAGTCTGATTTTTTTTAAAGACTACAATGTCTAATTAAGCACCAAAAATTAAAAAAATAATAGACTTTTTCGTTTTAAAAGTAAATGAAAAATTATTAAATCATTAAAAGTGATGATATTTCTAAAATAAATAAAAAATCTTGTAAGCGGCTGACAAGCGATTTTTGTACTGACGGGTACAAATAGGTCACTAAGCCGACTACCTAAAAAAAAATTATATCCATCTGGCCTGGACCACCCTGTGATGCAAACTGAAATGTTATCAACTGATCTTGTATTTAGTATGTAAAAGTATTTTGAGGTAGGTTTACAAAAGTTGTTGCAATTCAGCTTCTTTCTTACCTCCTGGGAGGAATGTATCGTTTTACCAGTCATCCGGTATAATTGTGTGGACGCACGAGTATTATATCGATTTATCGCCAATTACGTTGTTTACACTTCTCGAGGATAAATAACTGAAAAGGTAAAAACACCAACATTCTTAACTATAAATTAAATATTTACAAATGCAACTATAAAACAGTTCTTTTCTTATAAAATGGCAGAAGGTCGAACGGTGACCCATGACTAAATGTTTGCAAAAATAACTACTAGGAATATAGAGTGTTTCAATTTTTTTTTATATCTTAAGTTTCGTAGCATAATACATTTAGATTTTACCGTCTATAAATTATTGTTTTATTTTTGTTTCCATTTAAATTATTTCTGCATTTACATTTCATTTAGTGATATCGAAGATGCTATTTCGCTAGAATAAATTTGGGTTTTATATGACCGATACTACCAAACTAACAAACTAACTATGAACTGTACTAACAAATCTATCCTAACTTTTTTATTTAATATATTAAAAATCTTTTTTTTGACAGGCCGTCGGTGTCATTTGTTGGACCAGCGCTGATCGTGGAGCGACACAGAGTGGGCGGACGCACGCGCAACCGGCCGGATCCAAAGGCCACGGCCTGCCACTACACAGGCTCTGTCAGAGGCCAGCCCGCCTCCAACATCGCACTCTCGGCGTGCGATGGACTAGTAAGTTAATTAGAATGATCGTAGAGTGGCATCGAGTCAGCGGACGTACGCGCGAGCGACCGGACCCTTGGGCCACGGCCTGCCATTACATCAGGCAGGCTCCGTCAGAGGGCAGCCCGCCTCCAACATCGCAGTCTCAGCGTGCGATGAACTACTCGTAGTACCTAAGTTTATTAGAATAGTAAATAAATGTGGACAACGTCACATACATTCAATGGCGGCCTCAGGGGGTAGCCAGCGGGTAACCGCCCGAGGCCTGGCTCTTGTAGTGGCCTCGAGGCCTAATTAATGTCATGTGGTTACATCAAATAGATCCTATCATCCATCAAATGTACCGTACTTTACCAAACTGCTTACCGAGTCTGTAAAGTTCACAGGCGGGGCGGGTCAACGGATAAATACTGGGTTACATTGCAAATTAGTGCATTGCTTAAGGTATTTGTTGTCAATTTGAACCTCTGGTATGCGCGAGCGCTCCTGCTGTTAGAAAAGTACCTTACATCGAAAAGGCTAAGGTTTGTTTTCGCGCGCCATTGTGACTATTATTGCATTGAACTTTGCAGTTCTAAGTTGCACAGAGATAGTGTGATTTTTTTTATAAATAAGACAAGATTATCCACGCGTACCATCTATGATCAGCGAATAGTATTAAAAAAAATAAAAAAGTACTTTTGTTTTTAGATCGTTTCGTACATCGATTTAGTTACTGATTCTGAGTGGTCCCTGAAAATTTGGCACTACCTTGCAATATAACCCTGTATAATAAGTTTATTTATAATACAAGTATTATCAACAAACACAGTAGCGATTATACTTACTATATTACATACATTAAAGTGCACGGACTTCCCAGACTATGCATTTGCTAGGCAAAAAATACACTTAACTTTTTGTGATCGCCATAGAAACCTGTTAATTTCATTGTCAGTTATTATAAATAAGCGGTCTCAATGATAAATCACAACCAGAAATGGTAGAAGAACAAGGCCAAACGTAATCGTACGGAGATGATTTTAATATGCAACCTGTAGGTTAAGCAAATTATAATTGCCTATATTGTAAAGTAATACCAATTAAAACTTCCATTGCACGGCCTTAACACAATGAATGTTTGATAACTGAAGGTGCTTCAAACACTCATCATATCAATATTAAAATTTTACAGCTGAAGGTATAATAAAAAAGATATTTTAATAAAACACTACACGTGATGAATTTTCGTTGGTTTTGGAGCCGCAGTGTATTTATTCTCATGCTCAAATACAACACCCATAACATTTTTTTTAGAAAACAGTTATTTCAAAACATTAAACCTATTGGTATTGGTACGTTCAGAATCATCAATCATCGATTAATTTAGGCCGTGATGATCAGACAGACAACGTAACGTCTTCCGCTCAAAGAAAGTAAAACTTGACTTTCATTCAGAGAACCCGCTATTGTGCAATCTCAATCGTTTGATCGATTTTCGCTGATTAGCCCGTCAAATGTAAATGTATATTGCCAATAAAATATAAGAACATGTTCACGACTGAATACGTTATTCGCAGAAAATTGTCGATCTCTCCTGCGAAAAAGTAGTGTAGTTAATAAGATATCGATATTTATTGATAGCTATGATTTATGATTATAGTTTCGCCATTTTGATATGCTGTAATCAACATCAATCAAAACCATAGACTTAGCATTCGCTACGCTCTTAAAGACTGACAAAGCGTGGAAAAGAGACATCATATCCTTGCGGGCACCCTACAAGATAGAAAAGGACAGATGTCAATGTACCTATGTGACACAAAAAATATATCTAACTGACTATAAATGATTTCAATTTCAAACGTCAAAATTAATTTTATTAAAATATAAAAAATTACAAACGGAAAACTTATTTCAATATTTCTGTAGACATGGGGTCCTGTTCAATTATAAATTGTGATGTGACAAGAAAATATAACCCTAATAAATACACATTTCACAGCTAAAAACATTTTTTAAAGAAAAAATTTTGAAACAAATTTGTGTCTAATTTCTAATAATAATCGACAAGGAACTTAGATTTTACAGAAGAATATGAACTTTGTTTGTTGTGTGTTTGTGTATTTCGTAGTTAAAGGCATAATTACAATAAATATTAGGTAAAATAGTAAATTGTATGTTTACACTAGGGATTGAAGTAGCGGTGACGTCATAAGTATCGATAAAATATCGACAGCCTTTTGTTGGATAGAAGATTTTTAGCGATTATTAAAAAAAGATTTATCATGTTTGTTTACAAAAGAAACACTCCAATACTGTTATTTTGTGATTACATAATGAGCTTTTTGTTTTATTTTTAGTTGGACGACCCCCGTGGTCGAGAGGCGAGCATGCTGGACTTTAAATGGCGCCGCCATCTCTGAGGTTCTGGGTTCGATCCCCGGTCGGATCAATGTAGAAAACTAACTTTTCTATATTGGCCCAGGTCTGGGTGTTGTGGTAACCTTGTTATTTCTGATTTCTTTAACACAATGGCTTTAGCTTCTTACCTTAGGATCAGAGCATTGTAAACAAACAAGTTTTAAACTCTAACAAAATTTTCTTTTAAAAAAATGTGCACCTTTTCTCACCTGCAGGGCACAGAGACTATGTTTGTTGTTGTCTATTTAACTATGTTTGTCACCATTTTTAGGGTTGCGTAGTCCTGGCAAGGAATCCTTATAGTTTGGTCATGTCTGTCTGTCCGCCTGTCGGTACGACGTTTTGCTTGGAGACTGTTGACCCTAGAGAGCTGTTACTTTATGGAAATATGTATATCCAGCTTGCCGACAAAGTTGTAGAACACTATTTAAAAAAAAAAATACGGTAGTTCCCATACATGTAACGTGAGCTTATTTTTTTTTTCATCGTCTACCACATCGTGTGTGGTATCGTTGAATAGGTCCTTCAAAATTACTTTAGGGTTACTTAAACTATTTTTTGATTTAGGGATACACACAACACGGAACACAGAACCACCTACTGTAAGTAGTATAATATTAACTCTGTGATAATAAGGAATAATATGTTGAAGTGAAGTTATGATATAAAATTGTTTTAAATAGGTTACATATTTATTATTTGAGCAGACAACCTGGTAAAGGTTGGAGGACGACGCTGGATGCAGGTTGCTTCCAACCGGCCGATCTAGGAGTCACTGGGGGAGGCCAATGTTCAGCAGTGGACGTCCTGTAGCTGAAATGATGATGATGACATATTTAAAACGACCGTTTTCTTATTTTCCATTATATAAACTTGTTCACAATATTCAATTACTCATTTTTCGATTTAATGCGAGTAAACTTGTTTTTCAGATTTCTCAGTTTCCAGACTGTGAAGTTTGCATAACAAAAATATGACCTTTTCTCGACCATATCTTAACTTTGCACATACAAGCCCAGAAAGCCCCGTATCCTTTCCGTGATACTGATTCACCTCTATTTTGTTTAAAGATTAGGTTTAACTTTAGGTGCTTTAAGTTACGCGGCGATTGTGACTTGTGCCAAATCAATTTGATGCCGGTTGCAATTAATCGATAAAAAAAATGTGGCTTGAACAACACTAGTACACACACACATACGTGTCACATTTTTTGTATCATTTGCAATGAGCCTTTGTCTATCTTGTACATTCTATATCTATGATCAAAACCTACACTGTTTTATATTTCCAATTTATGTCAGGTGATATAGTGTCATTTTTTTATGAATATTGTGCCTTCAAACAGTCGAATATATACGAGCTAAGCAAGTGTGTGAATAATTAATTAGGCGTAAAACTGGGCGTTGCCTACCGATTGTCCGCAACTATAGTTTTTCTGTTATGACACAAAAGTATTAATTAACAGTGGCGCGTGTTTGAAGATGTTGGTGATCGATCAATGTAGCATTATCTAAAATTTATTCCTTACGATACGATACGATACGATACGAGGTACTAGCCCAGCCAGGATCAAAGCCTGCTCCGGTCAAACCGGCATACCAGGTAGCACATTTTATAAGGAGGGACACGCTCTGGGATGGGATAGGACGGCCGACCAGCCAACCGACCGCGCAAGTCGGCTGAAACCAATCGACCACAACCAAGTAGATATGCATCCTGAGCCTGGTATAGGAAAATGGGTAAAGACGGGTTTATTGTTGTTAGGATTGAGCGTTGATGATGATGGGTTGGGCAATCTGGCCTTGGGTGTTGTGGTTTTTTCCTGATTATTATGTTATTTTGTTACTTGGTTGGCTTGCTGGTTGTTCTGTGTCATTGTTATATAGGTGTTGTTGTTTCGTATGAGCTGCTGGCGTCAGATTCACTGTCAGTTTCTTCTTTTTCGAATATTGATTGAGCTGCTTGTCTCATCTCCTTTTTGTTTACGGCTAGGTGTTTCCATTCTATTAGGGTTTTATCATAGTATTTCAGATCATGTGAGTGCGAGTCCTTCCACGTAAATATTGGCCTGCCAATCTTTAGCCTATTTGCTTTGAGTTTTATAGCGCTGTGGAGTACGTGCGGCTTCGTTCGCCGTAATATGTGACCGTAGTAACACAATCTGGGGAATTTTATTCTCTTAGTAATTGTCTTGCCCATTAAAAGTTGGTGTACTTTTTGGTTTTTCGGTGGAGATTTGCTGTGGCTAAGCATGTCTCTTAAAATGATCCGCTCGTACCGTCTAAGCATAGATCGGTTTGCTTTGGTTAGCGCGGCGGCCTTTAGTCCATAAGTCATTGTAGGCTCAATGATCATTTTATATAATAGTCTTGCTAGTTGCCATTGCATCTTGGTTTTTCTAATAAAAGGGATTAGAATTTTTGAGTTTTTAGCTCCTTGCTTGCAGCGGGTTTTTATTGTTTCTCTTCTGCTGTGCCCTGATGTTATGTAAGTGCCGAGGTATTTTATCTCCTCGACTGGTTGGATATTAGTACCATCTCCAATTTGGAGTAATTGGGTGCGCCTGTAGGTATTTGTCGGGTCACGAATCAATATTTTTGATTTTGTGGTATTGATTTTTAGTCCAACAGTAATGAGAAGTTCTTCGAGTCGGGAAAAAATTATTTGTAGTTGTCTAAAGTTTGTTCCTAAAATAATTATATCGTCGGCAAATGATAGGCACATCGGTAGGGATATTATTAAGTCTTGATTGAGACGAAGGAATGGTACTTCTTCTTCTAGAGTTTTTAAAACGTCGTCAATGAGAATGGTAAAGAGACGGGGTGACAGTGGGCAACCTTGTTTGACTCCTTTGCCTTTTTTAATTTCGTTAATAAACCGTGTTTGTTGTCCAAACCACCTTATGCATGTTGATTCATTCATACAGCTTTTATAATCCTATTGGTAAAAGTCTTATTAGTCCTGGACACGAGGATGTCTTTCAATGCATTTAAGTTTACGGTATCAAAAGTTTGTTCCATGTCGATTGCCATGACGTATGTTTTTGTGCCTTCCCGCCATTTCTCGTCGAGAATTCTACGGAGAGCAAAATATGATCATCGGTAGATCTATTTTCTAGGAAGGCTGCTTGATAGTTGCCTAGGCTCTTGGTCAATTTATCGAGACGGGACAGAATAAGGTTGGCGTATATTCTATAGCCAGTACAGCATATCGAAATGCGCCTATATTCGTTAGTTGATTTCGGGTTCGTTTTTTTTTGGAATCGGGACTTGGACGGTTTGGGTCCAGGCTGATGGTGTGATATTGCTTTGCCATGCATTCCTAAAGTGCTCCATTAGGTCTGTGAATATCTCTTCGGGTAGAGCTTTAAATAGTTCCGTGGCTACTTGGTCAATACCTGGTGCTGTGCCATTGCGCATACTATTGATTATTTTAGCTACTTCTTCATTGCTTGGGCCTTTGCAAAGGTCATTTATACTCTCGTTCTTACATAGAGATATGGCTGGACCTTCAGATTTGGATAGTTCCTTTTCCTAATTAGAAATAGGTATATATGTGGTCTTCTTCCTGTACTTTTCAGTTGTTTTGAATCTTCGGTAAAAGTTATATGTGGTTTTCATACGCTGAGAGGGATGCATGCTATTAAGGTCCTTGAAAAAAGATTCGAATTCGCGGTCTTCATTTTTTTTCAATATGTACTGCAACTTGGTGCGACAATGTTTTAACTCTAGTCGGGATGTTGTATCACGCGAATGTCGGAAATTTAGATTTCTGTAATTCAGCTAGCGCAAGTCTATGCTCCTTAGATATGTTTGCTACCTTCTTGAGAGTGTTGGTAGCACTTAATTTCATAATTTCCATAATCGTATCCCAAGGCAGTGGTCGTTGGTGTTGATTACTGACGGTCAGGGCTTCAGTGGTCATTTTAATTTCATTTTGGATTTTTTTGCGGATGGCTTCATGTTGAAGTAGCTCGTAGTTTAAGTGCCTGTAGTTAAAATTTTGGTTTACTGGAATCTTATTGGATTCTCTTGTTGCTATCGGAAAGTGTCTATCTTGAGAATTTGATTTTGTTTGGGTTAGCTCACCCATGATTAGTTTATGGTCCGAAGTTTTCTTATAAGGCTCTTCTTTTATAAAGTTGAATAGACTTGTATTGTTCACTTTTGTAAGTATGTGGTCGATTTGTGATGCTCTTTTGCCCGATTTCCACGTTTTTTTACAACTTGGTCTGCCAAAAGAAGTATCCAAGCGTAATTTTTCTCGTCTGATAATATCGATAATGATATCACCAATGTCATTGGAGTCTTTGTGTAGCAGATTATTTCCAATCTGACCGGATTCTTGGAGGTCGTTTACATCTAGGGATCCTATGTGGGCATTGAAGTCACCTAGTATTATTAGTGTAGTGTCCTTTGGTTTTTGTTTTATGGTTTGCAGTAACCTGGAAATTGTTTTAGTAGCCGCCGCCGTTTTGTTCGGTATGTGGGCCGTGATTATGAATAGCTTTCTTTTAAGATTATTTATTACTATAGTCGCCGCCATGATATCTGGGTAATTAATTACGTCTTTTATTTGCAAGGTTGTATTTTTCTTGACCACGATGGCCAGGCAACGGCTTTTGTTTGATCCTGACAATAACCATTTGTAGTTTTTAGAGCTGTATGTTCCCGTGAGCATGTGGGTTTCTTGTAAGCAAGCGATATCTATGTTGTTTTTGTTTAGAAAATTATCAATTTCGTCTTTCTTCTTGGGGTCTGCGGTGCCTCGAAAGTTCCATGTACCAATTTTTAGGTTACTTGGTTCGACGTTATGTTAAGGGCGAGTTGATGTACTGACTAGCCTATACCCGGTTTTGTCTGCATAATCCTCAATACTCATGGGGGAGCTAATCGAGTCATTTGTGCTTTCCAGTGTGTTTTGATGTTGGCTCTTCTCATTATGTACTGCCTTGTTTACTTGCGTAGTATTTTCATTTCCGGAATTGACGTATATGAGACTATCATAGTGGCTACCGTCATAGATTAGGTTTATGTCGCCAACAGAGTCGTTAGGATTTTTTGGCTTGAAGACTAAGGTCGATCTATTTTCTTTCTGATGGATGTTGATAGTTATATGGTAGAAGTTAGCCGCTGCAATAAGGATGTCCGTACCACCCCATTCTCCGTCTTTGTATTGATTTGCAATGTAGTTACGGTATTGTGTTTGGTTGTCTGTGTCAAGGTTGCTGGCAATAGCTATTTTCATTGCATCGTCGTCTTGGTTTTCTTCCACGTATCGCGCAAGATCACGTCTGACTGCCCCATGGTCTAGTGTGAGGTAAAATAAGTCGTTGATCTGTTGAGCTATTGCCCTAAACAGACAATTTCCATCTCCAGGTACTTTGATTATTGCTGTTGACATTATGTGGGCTGTGGGGGAAAGCTTAAATCTAATATATTAGAGACTTATAGGCTAGGGTGTAAAGGTTGCGGAATTGTTATTTATTAGTGTTTTTGTAAGTGTTGGTAATGCTTGTTGCGTCCGTTTTTAATGGGTTTGCCGTTTTTTGTTGGGTCACTATACTTTTCAGATGGGTTCAATGGTAACCAGATGTGGCTTAAACACGGGGAATTGATTTCGTGCTTTTGTATTATGCAAGAAACAAAAGTGTTTTTGGGGCTATTCTTTTTTGCTGTGTTTCTTGTAAATTTAAAGTTTGGTTGAGTAAAACTATGCAATACTAAGGTTTATTGTTACCAAAGATGTTTGCTTTGTTTCAGATTTATGTTTAACATGTGTTGTCTTTTTGGTAATTGAGACTTTTTGGTAATGAGAGTTAGTCGAGAGTCGATTGTTAGAGTTACAGAAAACTTTGCTTTGTACCTTAATAATTTTAAAGTACCTATACAACCTACCTCAGTTTTATGTATTTGTGGTACTTTGAGGTGATGTTAGTATTATAATATTCTAGAGACTTCGGTCTGAAGTTTGCTTTTGAGTATTGTCCTATTTAAATTTATGGAAACTAGTGATCCTGATAGGTTCGAAGTGGTCGAATTTGTTATTCAATTCGCAACTTTGACTTGTTGTTTGTAAGGTAAAGGACTGATCTCACCGGGTTTGCGCCTACACGCGTAGTAACTGGACTAGTGGGCCTTTCACGAACCCTTTGCAACTCGCCACAGGCTTAAGATGGGAATGCGATGGTTTCTCCTTTCCCCGAGGCTGCACTGGAGCACTCGTAGGACGGTTGGCACAAAAACACTATACACACTTGGCTCACACACTTCGAGATAGCTAAAAAACTATGCAAGAATTAAATTACGGAGGGGTGATTCTGAAAACACTTATCCCGCGTTCCGTTGATTATTAATATAAGTTTAAATGTTTAATTAAATTTATTTTAGAATTAATTCACTGGTTATTGACTTCAGAGGCTGAAGAGAAATTGCAATATTATTATCAAAGACAGGACCCGCGCGTTGGGCTTTGGATTTTAAGAACAAAAGATCTTTTTTCGGTTCGGGCCACTTGCAGCGCACGTGTTGTGGACGACCGCTCGCGACGGCTGACCGAATAGCACTCGCATTATCTAAAATTTATTCCTTCACAAAAAAAATAATGATGACCTAACTACGCCTGTAGGCGGCAGGAATGAAACAAATCTCTTTTCTCCTTAAAATAAATCTCTTTTAAATATAGCCATTTAATCAAAAGCGACAAGAAATATATTGTTATTATAACAGTAAAGGATAATATCGCGCCATTTATTTATGGAAATGAAAGATGTTTTTAGTTATGTTAAGAATAAAGAACTTGCACCTAAAACTTATTAATTTGTTGTTAGTTAGAGTTAGCAAATTAGAAAAAGGATCTAAAACGTCTGGTTTTTCGGACGTCCTTACAGAAGTGTAATGTTGTCGTTTTTTTGTTCAAATCGATTAATGCAAGTTTACCTACGGAGAGAAGATTTTTTTAAGTTTCTGTTCCCTGTCGAAGATATGTTAGTATATACTAAACCTAACTAAGCCGGCGACTCCGTCCGTGAAATTCGGTAGTAGCAGGAATACGTTATCGCCCATTAGTCGATGTTTCTTTATTTCTAATAAAATAAGTTTATAAAAAAAACTAAAAACCGACTTCAAAATTAAACTAAAAAGCGTAAAATAATATTGACTAAAACATACCTAATCAGTTCTTTTTGGAGTCGGTGCGAATGAACACATTTTAACTCTCGATGGCTTGCTATTTTGGTTTTTAGTTTTTTATTAAACTTATTTTATTTCACAATTTTAAGTGTTAAGTCCTCTATATTTTTTTTCCTAGCTCCGCCAAAAATGAATTTACAGCAAAGTGACTGCGACAAATGTTGGTCGACTGTGGACCACCCACCCAATGGTATAACAAAAATAGGGTGCTATTAATGATCAATTTTTCGACGAAATTTATTACAAGTCCCAGATGCCTTTAAAATAACTCCGCCAAAAATGACTTAACAGCAAAGTAACCTTAGCTAATGTTGGTCCTCTATGGACCCCCCATCGAATGGTATGATAAAAATAAGGTGTTATATAGGGTCAATATTTCGACGAAAATTTGTAAGTCTTAAGGAAAGGGTTTTCCTACACTCCAACCAGAACGGCGGCTATTTTGGTGTCGTTACCATAGGATAAGGTCTTGCATTAAATACCAAGTCAATTTAAGAAATGAACTTTTAATTTTTTTTTCATTAATGGGTGTGCGGGTACGCCCGCCCCCATTAAATAAAAATTGGCGGTCTGGTACCTCATAAGCTCCACGTCTGTTTAACACACTGCGAAATACGTTCTGTCGACAAAAAGCAGTATTATCTTCTAACTCCTATCCGTTAAGGAGTTCTGTGGCTTCCATCATCAGGTCAGCAACATGACATGATGATTACCAGACCCAAAAATCAGCATTGAGTCAGAAAATATATGCAAAACATTATGGGTGCCTATAAAAATTGAGGGTTGCCTTCGATTTCCCAGGGATCCCATCATCAGAATCTGACTTGGTGTAAATGGGACCACCTCGGGAGTATACCCTTTCAAACTAAAAAATAAATTTTGAAATCGGTCCATAATTGACGGCGTAATCGCGTAACAAACAAGCAAAAAAAAAACAACATTCAGACGAATTGAGAACCTCCTCCTTTTTTGAAGTCGGTTTAAAAGAAGTTTCATTCGAGACATGGTCTAAGTGCCAAATACCAACCAAATCACGTCTGCTTTTGATGCTTAAATTTTAAAAATTATTATAAAGTACTTAATTGTGTCTATTTCAATGTGGCCAAAAGCAATATAATTTTAATAACAGCCTAATTAATAAAGTGTAATTAAACATAATGTAATTTCGGGTCGAATTTGTTAAATTAACCGACATGCTCAATTAAACGAATACAAGACCTCATTCAGCTCGGCGACGATGGCGTGAGGATAATTTATTTAAATCACACCCATTTGTAACCGGCCATATTATGTCACGTGTTCACTAATTAATGTTTGGAAAAAACTGATATTATCTAACAATTATTTCATTTAATTATACTCTAAAGCTATTATTGTGCATGATAAACTTGATTCTTGACTTGTTTTGTCAGAACGCATGTTTAAAATGTATATTTAATCCCAATGTTGAGCAAGTGCTCAAAAAAGGTATTTAAACTTTACTTTGATAGAAAAAACGATAAGTCTAACACATGTTAAATAAATTATTTAGTCAGCTAGGGACCCAAAAACGAAAAAGAGTTAAAATTAATTTATTATCATCCGCTGCATACCCCACTGCACATCTAACTGAAGAATATGTCTTTGCTTTGATGGACGTGCCTCAAGATCACACCTAACAGCAAACATCTTATGAATACCATGTCAAATAACATGAATGGACTCGAGTAGCTGAATGAATTGACACAGGGCTGCCACTTGCTTGATCGCGATACGAACCTATAAGTTTTTGTCAAATAAATATTTATTTATATTTGTTAAACGCTTTCTAAGTAAGATTGAGAAAATGATATAATATTTTAAACATTTTATCATTTTATGAGCAAAAATGTGATCTTATTAACTGTTTTCTATTTTTACATTATTGTAGCAATTTATAAGACTAATAATTTCTGTCAATGTATTGCCTAAAACTTGTTTAGAAGTGTTAAAATTTTTAACAAGTCGATTCCATTTACCATTCAGTAATCACTATAAAAATGTAAGCTACCTACTGTATGTTCCAAGTGTTTCAAAGAAAAAGTGATGTTGCAAGTACTTCATTTATTAATTGCGCATTCACACACTACACCATGGTCATACGCTTAACAATTGATGAATTATTTAACAAAAACATACATGGAGAATTCTTCCTGCAAACATAACATCATGCATTTAAACAACTATTAAAAACTCGACCCTATTTTCAACAGCCCTTCCTCCCATGTGTGGGTACGTCAAGATCCATTAATCAAACAGACTCTTCCATTTTGTTGCATATGCATTAATTCCGCGGCATTCAGTTTTTTTTTTGTTTCGGTATACTCGTAGCTATAATTAAGAGGCGAAACTGAAAAATAATTAATTGAAAAAGGCGTTCGTTATAAATATACATTGCCATTTTTTCTTGACAGTCGTTTAATCTTTTTTTTACATATTAAATATTTGACTTTTCGCATATTATTTTCGAATTAACAAAAAAAGTGTCATAATTTTTTAAGTTAGATGATGATGGAATTGAGAAGCTTTTGAAAAAACAAAACAAAAATATCCTTTTTAAATTATATAAGCTTCTTTATTATAAATGTTTTTAAGTACCCACACATACTAATTTCTGCCCGTGACTTTGTGTTTATAGACTTTAGAGATAAAACTAAAGAAAAATTAATACTTATTACCCATGGGAGCATAAAAAACTGGTTAAAAATTATTCTCTATGTATCTAGATGCTATTTTAGCTAATTCTGTTCAGCCATTCAATCGTGATTGAGTAATTAACAATGATCCAAACCATGACATTTATAATCTTAGTAATATTGTGGACCTACTTTATCTGTAATATATGCGAGGAATTCGAAAGCACAATGTTGTAAAATGTTAGTAAAACATCTATGTTGTTTTAACTCTATTGTCAAGTACAGTAACTTTCATCTCGACCAAACTTAATTTGGATAGCGATCTCAAATATATCACACTAAAAACAAAATTTTAAAGATCATGTTACGTTTGATGCAACCTTAAAGCTGTAGCAAAAAAATTGATAGTAACTGCCCTTGAGCATTCAAGAAACACAGTGTGGGCAGAAACGGGCTCTATAAAACAATGCCAATAATATTAAGATCGAATGATAAGCAAAGCCGGAATATGAACATCGTTTAATAAAAACTTAATCGATTTCATGAGCACCGCGAGAAGACACGTACACGTATTTGCATAATGGAATGATTTATAAATGAATTTAATTTAACTTCATTATTGCCCACCCTTTATTCCGATGTTGAAGATGTCTTTAGATAACTAAAAGCGTGGATTGCAAACTATACAATGTACATGTCATGTCATGTATAAACATGTCTTCCACAGTTCACACGTAAACTAAATTTTAAAATGTTGTATAGCTGTTTAACACGTCCCAATATAATATGTAAGAGACAATATTTGGTCAAAGTTGTTGGTGAACAAAGGATTTTTTGGTCAAAAGTTTTATCATTTAGTCAAACGTAGCCACACTGGTTATGATGTGACAGTTAATTAATTAATGAGTCGTCGGCACGCATTTAGTGCGCGGTACAACTTTCGCGGGCCTTCTACTCTGCAAGGTCGGCGGCAGACAAGCTGGCCACATGTTTTACTGTAAGAATATACTCGTGAAGTGGATGCTCTTTTTTACTCGACAACGGTGGTCGTGAAAAATGATTAAAAGAATCCAAACCCAACGAGACTACTTGAATGCGTGCGTACTGACGACAGCAGAGGGTTTTTAAACTTGATAAAACTATTATTAAAACGTTGTCAGTTCCCCAAGTACAATAGCTATTTATGAACATTAAGTTATCAATAGTACGTAGTAACATTGCATTATGTGAATCCATTAATATAAGCTAACACTATGCCAGACAAACAAGTTGCCAGCATAATAATCGCTAACACCATTAAGGACATTAGTCATGGCTCAATATATTTCTTTGAATATTGACTTTTACTATGTTTCTTATTACAAGGTTTAGAAGGGGCTTTCTTCAAAACAAAGTTTAACAATTAGGCGGATGTGATCTAAAATCGCAAAAGCTATTTCAAAAGTGAAATCGATTTTATAATCGGGAAATGCAGTTTAATATCGAACATAAATCATTCTTGTGTACAATCAGGCGCAGCAGTAAGCTGATCAAGATATCTGTTCAGATGGAATAGTTTCCATTAGATTTCGCGCAAAGCCGCCTCAGGTTCGTTATCAATCAATTTATCTAGTTACCAGCAAACAGACGGCAGATTTGTTGACCCACAACTGCCCAGACCGGTTCGCTACTCAATGGACATTCTGCCATTCAATGTTGCTTACTTTGAAATCATTTTTTGCGCATTTTTCTGAACAGTAATTATTATTACTTTATTTGCAAAGTAGAATATGTCAAATAAATAGTTTAAAAAAACTTAACCCTAACATTTTAGGGTGGATAGGTATATTTATTAAAGTACATCATTAATAGCATTAATTTGATCAGAAAACATTGACACACAATGCGTCAATTAACTTTATCGAAATAGCGGGAAATTAAACGGAAACGCGGCGCTAACGAGACAAACGATCCCTTTGCTGACAGGTACACGCTATAAATTACACGTAATACGAACAAACCCGCTAGCAAATGTAACTGTAAGCTATATATGAAATATTGTGCATTTGTCAGAAAAGAGCGTCAAAACATAATATCAAAACCCATAAAAACAGATGTTTCCGTAATGAATCTTAATAACTAATTGTTCACAGGCAGGCCTTCTACGAACAGAACACGGGGAGTATTGGATTGAACCGTCTAATCAAATTCCTAATGATAGTTCAAAAGGAAAGCCTCACGTCATTTATAAAAGATCTGCTTTAAACAAAGTAGGCACTCATAGAGGCAAGAGAGAAGTCGAGAGGAACACACGTTCCGATAATCCTACACAGAGATATAGCAGTAATAAATACACGCAACCTAATAAATCATTTGAAACATTAAGAAGGGAAAGACAAGATAAGCTAGCGATAGATCGTCGCCGACGTGATTATTTAGAAGAAAGACGAAGACGGTTAGAAGCTATGAGAAGGAATCCTACTGAATACAGAAGACAGCAAGCTAGGTTACGAATGGAACAACGGCGATCACAGTCAATATCAAAAAGTATTTCAGTAGAAAGCAAGTCAGTAGAGAATCCACTAGTGAAAATCAAGAAGCAAAAAAACATCACCAACGAAACGAGAGCGCGACGGCTAAAGAACAGACGAAAGAGACGTAGACGATCGAAAAACTGCGCCACTAAGCAGCCACCTTATCAGTGGAAGACTAAGAACCTAGAGAGCCATGAACTTGAGCAACATAAAAGAAATGGACATAAAAGGGTAAGTTCATAATTGAATACTATCATCAATCAAAAGTATATTGAAGTGTGTATTTTTTTTTATTCTAATAATAATAATAATAAATTAATCTTTATTCAGGCAAATTACACCCGTACATTTATATATTTTATAATATTTTTGTAAGGACTTTTATCTTACAAAGATATGCCAGTCCTATCTCATACCTTATAAAACACTATAAAATAGGTAATTAATCTAATTCTAACAGAGAGTCAGCGACTGTCTGCCACACCAGTGAGCATACTAGCCAAGTTGGTCCTATTTCAAGGCAATTTAATTGATGAGCCTGTATGAGAGACCTTCGCTGGCTCTCATTTCTGACACATTCCGTCAACAAATGTTGGACATCGTCTATCGTACCGCACTTCTCGCAATTTGGTGAGTCAACTTTTTTCATGAGATATACAAACTTGTTTGACGGATAGTGTCCGGATCTTAATCTATGTTATAAAACAATTTTATGTCTACTTAATTTAGCTCTACAGCACCAGGGAATGCGAAGTGACTCGCATTGAATGGTCTAATACCATATGCCTTTACTTTTGGAACGTTCATCAAAGTATGTTTTCCAGTTGTTATAGCACATTTTTCTATAGAACTGAAGGACTTCCGTATAATACGCTGAAATTTCATAAATATTGCCATTAGTTATAGCTAATTTCGCCAACTTGTCAGCCTCTTCGTTACCACTTAAGCCACTATGAGAAGGAACCCGCTGAAATCTAAGGCAAATGGCACCATTATTACACTCACGTAGCTTTACAAGTATTTTGTAAGCTACGGATACCACTCTGCAACCAGAGGCGGTTCGAGCTATATGTTGCAAAGCGCTTTTGCTGCCTGTAAGTATGACGTAATGGCTAGTTCTCATATCTAAAGCATAGAGAATCGCTTCATAAAGAGCTATAAGTTCAAGTGACAATCTATACATCTGATGATATCTTAAAACAAGCACTTTGCAGTGAATTTGGACAGATATATGCTGCTCCTTTCACATCTTGAGTGATCGAACCATCAGTGTAGATTTCGACCCATCCACTATATTTATTATTAAGCTCTCGTATTATTTCATATTTTAATATATTAATATTCAAAAATTTCTTAGGTCCTTGCATACAGTCTAGATCAATGTGAATGTTATTATTTATATTAATATTTGTTACCCATACATCAAGTTAAAACATTTGGAGTGGATAGGTTGATTCAATGACACTATCCTTAGTAGAGTTGTAGACATTTACTAATAATGGTATTTTCTTATTGGCCCAATATCTACTCAAACATAATTCCCTCAATTCGTTTAATTTATGTATAGTTATATTATTTTCCCAAGACTGCGCTTTAAGACAGAACTTAAAGGCAAGGAATTGTCGTCGTAAATTCTAAGGTGGGATGCCCATTTCACTTTCCATTACATGAATCGGTAAACTTTTTATAAAACCTCCCATGATTCTAAGAGCCCTATTCTGTAACTTATCTAATTTGGATAGGTGAGTTTTGGCACCAGAATCATATAAAAAGCACTCAAAGTCCAGTCTACTTCTTATTAGTGAAACATATAGAGTTCTCATGTATTTGGAATGAACACCCCACCCAGACCCCGCTAAAATTTTCCAAACATTTAAAAACCTTTGTGCTTTTTCGTAAATTTCGTTAATGTGCTTTCTCCAATACAAAGATCTATCAAGCCAAACACCCAAGTACTTTATGCAATTTTCTGGCAAAATATAATGGTTTCGAATCCTTAAATTAACAGTTTGTCGTCTATATCCCCTGCTAAACAGACAAAATTTTGTTTTACTTACTGAAAGTTCTAAACCTAGCTCATCTAAGTTTGTATGATAGTGTTAATGCTACTTTGAATATATCTTTCACAGTAAAGCAAATTCTTATCACTGATATAAAAAACAAAGTCATTGGCATACTGACTTACCATCACGTCTCTTATTTCATGACAAATTTTAGCGGTCACAATATTAAAAAACCGGCCAAGTGCGAGTCGGACTCGCGCACCGAGGGTTCCGTACAAACCTTAGATCTAAGTATTTGATATGAATTTCAACTTGATAGCTCTACGCGTTCATGAGGAAAAAAGTAATAAGTTTATATTTATTAAAAAATATATATTTTGTAATGTAACTAAAAATTTAAGGTTTTCGGAATTTTTCCTTTATGTGTGCTATAAAACGTTGCTTCATGCCAAATTTCAAGATTCTAGGTCGACTGGAAGTACCCTTTAGGTTTTGATTCCCTTGCGAGTACTTGCGAGTTTCAAAATATGCAGCTTAAATTGCTGTTTCTTTTAATTGCGTTGACATAGAAGTTTGATTTTGTTACAGCTTAAAGGTATTATAGACCTGAGTATTTGGTATGAATTTCAATTTAATACCTCTACGCGTTTATGAGGAAATGGGTAGTAAGTTTAAAATTATTAAAAAAATATATATTATGTGATGTAACTAAAAATTTATGGTTTTCGTAATTTTTCCTTTATCTATGCTATAAGACGTTGCTTCGTACCAAATTTCAAGATTCTGAGTTCACGGGAAGCACCCTGTAGGTTTTGATTCCCTTGCAAGTGTCGAAAATTTGCGGCATAAACGGCTGTATTTTTTGATTGCGTTGGCTTAGAAGTTTTATTTTTTCACAGCTTCAAGGGACAGTAGACCTGAGTAATTGATATAAATTTCAGCTTCATACCTCCACGCGTTCCTGAGAAAAAGGGTCTTGACAGACGGACGGACGGACAGACGGACAACAAAGTGATCCTATAAGGGTTCCGTTTTTTCCTTTTGAGGTACGGAACCCTAAAAATTAACGGTGAAATTGGGTCTCCCTGGGCAAGACCCATGCTTGTACATCTCACCATTTTCGTTGTACTTCCATTGATTTCTAAGGATCTATGACTTAAGAAATAGAACTTAAGAAGTATTTTTAACACGTGAATTATCGAAAGATTCCAAGCTCGTGGTGCAACTAACATGTTGTTTGTATAAATGTTAACGCTTTATATTTATTTTGCATTAACTAAATAGGGTTAATCTGTGGCAATTCAAGTAAGAAATTTATGAATTGAGCTGAGAATCATCAGCCGAATGAGTAAGCAATATTTTTTTTGCTGTAGATACTCTGTGCGGCACAGTTGAAAGTAATATAATTTTATAGCTTCAAAAACGAGGTATTATTTGTTAAACGATAACACATAGGTTTTCTTCTAGAACTATCACAACAACAATAAACACCGTCGGAACAACAGAGGGCAGCGGAGGCCGACGCGCTCAGTCAGCAAGCCCCGCCACGTCGAGGTGTTGCTGGTCGCAGACAGGTCGATGACTGACTTCCACGATGAAGCCAACATTGAAACTTACCTGCTGACTATTATGAACATGGTAAGTAATAATAGTTCCATCAAAATCATTATTCGCATGCCTCGTTCCCAGGTCATCTAGGGTCGGCGCGGTTTGTTTTTCTCTTCCATGCAATCCGGTACTGTTTTGATAAAACTATTTGAAAACACCAAACGTAAAATTGACAGCTAAGTTTTTATAATTTTGTAATCAGTAAAAATTCATCGCAACTATTGCAATAAACGTGCTAGTAATTTAATAAGACTTATAATTCACATAACATTCTATTGAAACTGTTTGTACGAATTTAATCAAGATGATTTACTTTTTGTTATATATTGTAATACTCGTAGTATTAGTACTATTTAAACATTCATTGCTTACATTATTAGCAGTTAAATCTTTACAGGTTTTGATTTTAATAATGGACCTAGTAGGACACCGCAACGTTAGACGGAGGAAGAATGAAATAATCTTTATATTACGAAACTTTGTTAATAGGGCTTTGAATGTTTTCATCACACAAAAAAATCAAACACAAAAATGAAACCAAACCCTTACTTTTATCTTTCGTCACCCAGGTATCGTCACTGTACATGGACCCATCAATTGGAAACTACATCAAGGTCGTAGTCGTGAAGATCATATTCGTCGATGAGTCAGGAGCCGCTTCAGATCTAGAAGTGACTACAGACGCTGACACCACGCTCCAGTCGTTCTGCCGGTGGCAGCAGCAGCTCAATCCAGATGACGACGCCAACCCTCACCACCATGACGTAGCCATACTCATCACAAGGCAGGACATTTGCAGTCAGCACGGCAACCCTTGTAGGTATGGATGATTTTCACATACTGTTTACTTTTGTTGCTTGTGATTGGAATACAACTTCGTCTTAAATTCGAAGCACAAAATAATAAGCTTGTTTCTATTAGCAGATTTTAATGTTTATGTAAGTTTACGGACGAGATCATGGGATAATTGTTAAATTTCAAACAATTCCTTCCTTTACAACAAACGGAATTCGACAGAATTTGCCTTCAACATATATTAGAATGATCTGTAGGTTCGTAGTTAGGAACCTACTGATCATCATCATCAATACGAGTAGATATGTACTTTTTATCCACGTTTAAAACGAAACTAATAAATCAAACGGTATTATGTTCCATCATAACAAAAATTGATTGTTATTTATTACTTTCACTATATAACACATACTCATGATCGTTCTATTTTGCTCGAGTCTGCTCGTGACTCATAAATATGTCAAAGTACTTATGTAGTATTTTTATCTTTTATCATGTCATTAACACTTAATTTGCGCACAATCACATATAAAATCGATTATTATCGTTTTCAAAGTTGTCAAAATACTCGTAATATCAACATGTATGCAAGAGTTTTCCTTAGTTAGCATGTCTGAGTTAAACAATTAATTAGTGAGCAACGAGCATGAATTGGTGCGTGACGGTCAAGCAGCAAATAATAAGCGATATTATTTACAGTCCTTCGTAGTGACACGCGGTATGCTTCAAACGAATTATCATTTACTTTTTTCTAAACAAACTCACGTCGAGACAAGGTCAATGGCAGGAGCAGGCGTCTGTTAGCAAGTAAACAGATTTGCGATGAGTAACCGGTTTCGAAATAGAACACTTTCGGATCTGATAGTCGCCACCTGGGAGCAGGTGCGCCGGCGCATCTAAACGCTTCGTGCTCAATTATTTTTATCCAACGTCTTTTCGTAGGCACTTTATTTATTTTTTCTATTAACAGGACCTAAAAAATGATTTATTTTTCAATATTCTTCATATTATTATTAAAAGATAAAAATAATCTTAACATTTCAAAAGTGTCCCCAACACGAAAACAGCTAATAACCAATTAAACCCCGCTCGCTCTACATTTTTTAGGGTTCCGTACCCAAAAGCGTAAAACGGGACCCTATTACTAAGGCTTCGCTGTCCGTCTGTCTGTCTGTCTGTCTGTCCGTCTGACACCAGGCTGTATCTCATGAACTGTGATAGACAGTTGAAATTTTCACATTTAATGTATTTCTGCTGCCGCTATAACAACAAATACTAAAAAATTGAATAAAATAAATATTTAAGGGGGCTTCCATACAACAAACGTGTTTTTTTTTTCATTTTTATAGAACCCTTCAGGCGCGAGTCCGGCTCGCACTTGGCCGGTTTTATAAAACATACAGTATCTATAGCCGAACAAATAGAATGGTGAGGTTGAGCATGCTTAAAAATTGTCATTTCACATAAAACTTTACTGCTCATATAAGTTTATTGCTAGGATCTATAATATTGAATTTTTATTTCTTGCTTCAAAGATGGGTTCAACAAAATATTTTACGGCTGCACGTAGTAATAAAGTTGTCTACAGTCGTAGTTTTTAGAGCCTAATGCCTTTTTAGGGTTCCGTAGTCCTGATAAGGAACCCTTAACATACATGTAACGTGGGGATGTTTTTTTTCATCGTCTATCCCATCGTGTGGGGGATCGATAAATAGGTCTTTAAAAATTAAAAATGAAGAGACAATTTTTGCTTGAGCAGGGCGTCTCCCCCCCCCCACCCTCTAAAAACTAAACTATTGGCTAGAGGGCAACTAGTTTTAGCTTTTTTAATTTTTAATTCAAGTTCATACCAGATTAAAATGAGACGAAGTATCAGTTGTACCCTCTCTGGCCTAAGTAAATAGGATTAACCTAAGTAGAGATTAAATACGCTTTCAGTGTGTTAAAATTACAGTGTTAATCAGTTGTAATCTGACATGGCTCAGGCCGTGCTTACATTGTTTCACAATCGTGCTGTTTAGACTGTACACTGTCGGGGCTGCTCGCTTGCTCTACTGATAGTAGTCAGAAGGCCTACAGTAAAAATGTTTGTTTAATTCCGGCATATTAACCTAGTATATTATGATAACCATTCACTTGTGTCGATCCTTTAACAAAAATGGACAACATAAACTAGCCGTGTAAAATATCTAACCGCTTTCGATTGTTTATAAACTGTCAAAGGTTTGAGACAGATATTAGGTAATTTTGTCTTATTATATTAGGTTATTACGTTCGAACGAACGAAACATTTTCATAGGCCTTCTAAATCTCGACTTAATTAACACTTGCGGCTGGCACCGGGGTGTCTGACCACGCAACTGCGAGCCACACTCACACGAGCGACTGGAGTGAAGCGTCGCGTATTGAGGTCATGCTTGCATTGATGCCATATCATTTATTTTATTTTGTTAATCTCTCTATCTAAATATGAATAAATTTCCGCATGTATGAAAGATTGACGGATTTTGTTCTGTTTTTAATTAGTAGGACAAGGTTTGAATGGAAAGAACAATTAGAAAAGATTCCAGAAAACTTTTTAAGTCGAGTAAAATTTCCAATTTTTTTAAAGTGATTTGTTGGGTCTGTTTATTTTAAACCAATAATGTTGATTCAATTATTGGCAAGTCTTATATACCGCAAAGTGATACTTTTTGATTTAAGATATTTAATGTTTTAAAATATAAGTATTTCTTAATCTAGCGTGTGTAGTTGCTCTAACATTCGTGCGTAAGTGTTCTCGCTGATGCCGCCGATCTTTGAATTATCATTAATTACGGTGCTTTGCAAATTATTCAAGGTTATTAATCATTGCGTAAACTCTAAAAGAAGCTTGAAGGTAACAGCATCAGGTTTCAGGTTGTAGTTGTTTTAGAAGTAAAAACGAACGGAACACCATTCCGTAAGCAGGTCAGAATGTGCAAAATGCAATAGTAGGAGGTATATAGTGTAAAAATTTTTTATTCGATTACTTTCTTTATTGTACGTTTAATTTAGGGTCTTTAATTAATATAAGTGTATTGGTGAACGCGCCAAAATTATATGCACACCTCCTTTATATTTTTTATAAAAACTATCAGTTGCAAAAAGCCTAGGACATAGTGCCGTTTATATCATTATCACTTTTTTGCGTATGTTTGCGAATCACTAACGGCGATGCGGTCACATCAAACATGCCGACATTAAGGCCAAGGATACTGGGTGTATATAAATTGGACACTCATTATTTTAACAAAAGCCTACAACCATATAGCGAAACGCAAGTAATTACGAACGCAAGTTTTTTGGCCAGGCTTACTTAAAAGCGCCTTGCACAACACTTGAATGCGAACGTGATGAGTATATGGCGTAAATTCCTTGCTATTTACGTTTAAATAAAAAATGCTTTTAAATTGTAGCTTAAGCCTCGAAATTTTTATTTAACCAGGTTTTTTAAATCTCATTTTAAAGAGCCTTGGTGCACAGTGCTTCTGTTGCAATTCAAACGTAGAATACTTACGCCTTATATTTTACAATCGCACTAATACAAAACACATTTAGGTAGACATTTAAAGATTTTCGTTTAATACAGTTAATTAAGTCCTGAGGGGTGGGATATATTTTAACGTAACAGTTTTTTAAGAGTCTAAGTAGTACTACTACTACCTACTTTTAGTGAAAGAAAACCGATAAACTTGTGGTACTTTTCATTAAACTTTTAATTAAGTACGGGTTAGTAACAAAATTAAGACGGAACTTCTATTTAAATAAATCTCAATGGTGTTTGTTTTTTTAACGTAAAAGCAATGAGTCAGTCCTCTAGCTTTTAAAAGGAAAGAAGTTTAAAGTGGTTTTATTAACATTTTCATTAAATAAACGAGTGTTATTTCCATCAAAACATTAGGTGAGTTGGAGGATAACCCGCAAACCTGGATAGCGGCTGACACGAAGCAGATGTAGATGATCTTATGTAACGCAATCATCGGGCTCTTGATTATTTGTTTAGAATCAAATATTTTTCAGCGGTGCTGACAGCACTCGAGCTTGCTCCGATACTGTAGGCATCAACACTGCATGTGTTTTCTTACTCAGATTTTCATACAAAGTATCAAAATAATAATATGTTGTACCAGTTTTGTTTAATGTTTCATGCGTTCCTTGAACAATGTCACTAAATCGTCTCCGAGCAAACAGTTTTAATTATTGTTGTGCAAGATGATAATGGTATTGTATATGGTTATTACATAAATATTCCATTTTATTTTCGTATAAAATCATTTTAGAATTCAGATTAAAAACTATAGTTTTTTCTTGTTCTGTCTTCACGTAGAATCTAAAAACGTAAAATAAAATTGGATCCAGATTGCTCAGGTCTGAATTATAAATCGGCATAGGCCTGCGACTTCGGATATTGACCCACCGGCTAGCCTTCGACTGTCCGCTCGCTAACCGGCCGTACCTAATTTATGTTGATGCAATTTACTCTTACACTCTTGTTAATGTTTTTCTCAGCATTAATATTCGTTTAACATTTAATGACGTGCTTTGTTATGCGAATTTGAATATTTACTTCGAGTAAACTTTATGTCGGATGTTTGACTTCGGCAATATTCATGTTCTTCTTTCATAGAAATATATTTCTTGCAAGTTATAACTTGAATAGTTTGTGCATAAAATTACGGAATATTAAAAAGGAGTACTAACAAAATAATTAAGAATCATTAATCTCGTAGGTATTAAAAACTTATTACCTGCCTTAGACAGCAATTGACTAAATCTATGGTATAAAACAGGATAGTATAAGTTTCTAGGTAATTACTTAGTCTCTACGATTGCCTTAGGTCGATATTCAAAATTACGCATAAATACCTTAACTCCAACACAGGTCACCACTCTCTAGTATCAGAATGCAAGTTATTCAGCAAATCGATTTCGATACAGAGCACGTATGACCAAAAACCAGTGTGTAATGAATGCAATGAGGAAGCGCGGTTCGGTAAACGGTACAAACGAGTAATCGAATGTTCTTGGAAGGCGGCAATCAAAGACAATGTGCGGTAACGGTCGCCGCGGGCCTGCACATGCATTATGCATCAAACTCGCAAAAAATTGCAATAATCGATTTTAGTGTTGCAGTCAATTCTACTTTTACGAATATGAATATTTACTGTTGCCAATTTACTGCTAACTATTTCTGAACAGTCCCTAATAGGCAGTGTTCAAACAAAACAAGTTTTATTAAGAGCACATGATTCCTCGATTCTTCTTTGCAAAGCTGAACGTGTATGTAAGTCAATATCAATGTCTAATAAGTAATCAAAATGCTGTTGTCTGTTTTTATTTACTTAAGATAGAAAAGTACCTTTTTTACAGAAAAGTCTGTCCTTTAACGTAATACTATTTCAGTACATAATAGAAACAATAAATAAGCATTGCATAGCCAATGCTATTTATGTTGTAGGTAACATATGCCGCATTTTCAGTAGCGATACTGAGTGAGGATCGTATTTTTGGAAAGCATTTTTCATCGAAGTCATAGCCAAATAAAATGTTTATTATAATAGAAAATTGCTATAAGTAATTGTGTAATTAATAATAATATATTTTATCAGGCCGATACGCGATATGTTTGAAATACAAACCAATGACTTAATTGAGGCTTATACCAGGAAATAATATAATTCATTATTTGTAACATCCATTGCCAATTTTTTTCGTTTATATTAAAGCAGTTTTAATTGCCGTAATGGATGAAAACAAAAAACTGACTACAGTGTGCCTATATGAGCTTCAAGATCATCATAACGATTTATTAAAAAATACAAAAAAGAATCCCGACATCCGAAGAAAGTCAGACAGATGTTGTCCCCATTTCATAAAGGGGGCAGATTCTCGATAAGCCGCTATCACCTAATCTCACTCGATTAATCGCCGCGCAATCTAAAGACTGCTTCTCGGTAGCGGTCTTTGGACAAAGGGCGCTCGTTAAAAATAATGAACTCTGTTAAGGCGCGGTCATGCACTAAAACAAATAATTACAATATCGTCTGTCATAACGAGAGCTGATGAAAGGAACTGTAACGTTGTGAGAAATTCATGCATCAGATGCCGAAGAATTCAATTTATTTATGTTTAGTGAAATATGAAACTCAGATGGCATGTCTGACATTTGAATGTAACGTATCCTAATGAAGATAATTAATTAAAAATAACTTTAAAAATATTATTTCTGTCTCGCGGCACGTGTCACGCAGCGCGCCACACTGTCTGTCGTGACCTTTTTTATCTTCTTAACTTGTACATGCCTGTCCAACCGCAGTGCAAAACGATACGCGTCACGAGGTCTAACAGTTCTATTAGATTTTCTGGTCGTAATATCCAACTCGTTCATAAGTCTACCACTTAACGCGGTCTCCTGCGGTCGGCCGCCACGCCGTCTCGGCTCTGCATATCTCCACCTCTTCCGCCGCTGCACTCCGCCACGCTAATAATAACTGAGTTATTAGCACAGACAAATAGCTCAGGAAGTCGGCACTTGGAGACGTGTCATTATTACAGACATGTGTAGTTTACAGAGATAGTAAATTGTTTAAATAAAAGATACGTCAAAAGTTAGCGGACACTTCTAAAACTAAAAGCTTTGAGAGAATACTTGCGAGCGATTTTAATTTTACTTTGGATAAGGATAAACGCCAAACAATATTTTTGCTTCACCTAGTTTTCAACTAGTAGAGTATATAATAGTTTAAGGCATTAAGTACGCCAATTGGTATATAGCCTATTTCAATAAAACAATAATTAATTCCTCTCTAATCATAAGATTTTTTAAGCACTGGTCTATATCATTTAATACCGTTTATAGTAAACGTTTGTTGAACTTCTGTATTTATTTTTAAAAAATCGAAGTAATGTATGGAGTGTTATAAAAAAATAATGACTATATTAATCAGAAGTTTAGGACATCGTCTATGATTTATTACCAAAGATGTATAAAAACATGAATCTTAGTCGTAACTGTAGAAGCGGAGAATATGAAAGTAGAAGGTCAACTTTAATGTATTTAGTTATTTTTATAGTTCTGAAATCTTCCTAATTTATTCTAACTTCGCAAATTCATGACTAAAAAAAATTATAGCTCTATGACAAGACTAAATGACACGGGAAACTCAGGTTTTAAGTGAATTATATGTGTATATTTTCCTGGAAAACAATTATTGCTCAATAAGCATTGCCTTGCATCTAAACGCTATTTTTGCGAATGTTCGATGCTACAAATGTTTACTGCACCTTACAAAACAAAATTGGCCAAGTATGTACAAACAACTTGAAACTTGTTCGCATTAAATGTTCCGTACTCCATAAAATGTGGAAGACCAACTTTCTTAAGCAAATTTTATAATTTTTTTGACTCATCCATTGCAACTAAAGCTGTTTATGTAGTTTTAATCATTTGTTTATAAACAATTGCTATAGCTAACAAAATTGTTTGGCTAGGTATTACTTACCACAACAGCAATTTGAACTTTGAGTGTAAATACTTTTCTTGATGAATTTTTGAGATTTTAAAAATGTGATTAAATAATACAAATGGTTTCAATATTTTATCTCATAACCCTGAAGCACAGTGAGCATGTGGCCGACCCCATTACAGACAATTATTTACCATAAACGGTCCGTAAACTGTTTAAATATGTTGACGTTTATTCACACGCCGACTCTTTCTGTTTACGAGATAGCGGCGAGAATTTCACTGGTATTTATTCGGAAAAAAATTAGGAATAAAGATTTTAAGGACGACTCGATTGATACAGTGGTGCGCTAATTCACCTGAAAAGCAAGGGATTTTTTTGGGGTTTGTTTCTCGGTGCTGAGAAATTTCAGTAACAATTTTTTGGGGAAATTCGACGAAATTTACTTGTGCCTCTCATAATACTAAGATATTTAGTTTTTACTTCATAGCCACTTTAAGTTTTTTTTAAATTTATCATAAGTGTCAGACTGCAAATATATTATCAACACTTGTGTAAAATCACATTTCGCAACTCTCTGAAACTTATTCTTGTCACTTTACTGGTTCGCCCTTTTGATTTACTCGCAAACGAAAAATATCAATCGATTAATGTCATTAATACGCAATCATACAACGATTGACTGTTACAAATTGAAGCATTATGGTCCCGCTATAACTGGAAAACGACCTTTAAATATACGCTGGTTTGGGCATTGACCAAGCCCGTCCAATACCTACACACGTCAATAATATTAATTGCCTAGTTTGACGCTTTGTAGCATATTTTTTGCAAATAAAAGGCGTGTCTTTTATATCTTTATAAATACAAGAAATATGCCGTATAATCATGATTAATATGATGATCCTTTTATATTCTAAACTTTTTATATACTTGTATAAACCTGTTAAAATGTGAACTGTTGCGGCTACTGTAATTAACCTTTTCTATTAAAAACTATTAATACAGCACTTTTTCTATTTATATATACATATAAATAAATGCATTTAAATATAAAACATTATTATAACTCTAGAACAGCTGAAATGATTTCTACAATATTTGATTTGTTAGATCCGCCCCGATTAGCAGAATAACTATACAGTCTTGGAAAAAAACTTTGATTTGAATTGAATTGATTTTACTACCACGCGAACGAAGTCGCGGGCAACCGCTAGTTGTATATTTAAGTTTATTTCATAACTTTGGTACAAAAGACATCAACGCGTCAGGATAAATTGTTTTATTACATAAAATTAATATCAAAATATTTGTCAACGGCTGACTGGAATATAAGGTTGAAAGACAGAATAAAGTACACAAGAGAATATAAACCTTCCATAGGTCTGTGAATATATATCTACAATAACAGCCAGACAACTCGCCTATTGCCATGTTATCAAAGTAAATAATTAAGTTCCAGTGTTACTTCCGAGGTACTCGACAATATACCAAAGTCGTCTCCAAGCACACCCAGATCTGAACCAATTTAGGACAGGTTTTTTTATAAATTGATTAAAACCGTGTAACGAACCCGAGACCCTGTGCGTTCGCGAATCGCCACGCCCGCCACTACGCCCATATCGCAAATTACGTATAGCACCGGCGCGCATATTGTCCTAATGAATGACATATCAGCAAAATGTTTAGAAAGGTTATAAATTTGTTATTTTGTACAAACTGCAAGCGAGAGCCCTTTCTGGTGCGCCATAAATAAAAATCTAAAACGCTCCGGTGTTTTGTGTATGAGTGTATTGAATTTATTGCACGCAATTTATAGAGCTTTTCATCGGCTTCCGCGTGGCTGTGAGTCAGCGTCGGCGCGTATTATTAGCCGCCTATTCCCGTACGCGCCCATAGACTAGCCGACAGATATTTTACAGAAGTCAATCGCATACGTTTAAATTACAGTATCGCTGTAGGTAAAGTTAGGAAATAGAAGATTCATTTGGATTTCTGTATCGTCGCGATAGGTAAAGGAAATGACGAAATGTGATGAGGAAAGGACGTTGCTTGGGATAAGGAATAGAATCCAAAATATCATCCGACAGAAGACCAAAGTAATGGACATATTTAAAAAAAAGCAAGCTAAAGTGGGAGTGAAATATCTGTTGCTGAACCTATGAAAAGTTAAGTTAAGTAATTGGGCGATACCAAGCATGGCAACATAGCGTAGGATACCCTACCTTGATGGACCTACGACCTAAAAAAGGTGGTTGGATGTTACTGAACGAAAAAAGAAGGTGATCGGAAACTTTTTTCACTCTGTGGGGTATGCAATGACGACTGACGAAAGCCAGTAGGTGGATACTGAAACTCTACAACAAAGACTAATTAAATCTTCGCGTTTGGGCTTATAAATATCTTCTGTAAATATCAACTGTAACTTCTTTGTTTGGTGTGCAACCTATCTGTCTTATTTGATTAGTTTTGATGAGTCCAATACATATTAAAGTGTGTTCTATAAACAGTTTAAAAATTATTGTTAACTAAGGAATCAGTTTTATTTCTGTTACCATCATTTTTGATTCAGTTGGGATAATTTCAGTTTAAATCAAGTTATTAATTATACGTATATAACATATAATTGTTGAAACTATAATACTTAGGTAGTTAGGTTATGAATGTGTTAGGGAAAATGATTTGACTATTTTTATCGTGCCCACCGAAGTATGTTATAAATGGCGCGTAATACCGGATAATTACATAGATCAGACGCATTAATTGCAAGTAGGCTATGCACCGCACTGCGTTGCGGAGCTGGAGCAACTAATTATTATACTATGCCGGACCATTGCGTTTGCGCTGAATAATTGGTATCTAGCTTTATTACTTCAATATTAAACGACACGAACACTATACACTATACGGGTATTTCATAAATATTGGATAACATAAGATACACATTGGTTAGATCCTAAGTAGCAAAAATACTTGTGGTATAAAAATAAGAATCGACGACGGCACCACAACATCCGTGACAATATAGAACAGTTCTTTTGACATTAACCCTATCGAGAATCAAACCCGGCTCAGAGATGCAAATCTGGCGTCCTTGCATCAGCTACGGAGGTCATCAAATGCATCACATGCCAAAAAATACAACAGGAGTTTTACGAATAAGCATCGCAACTATAGGTAAATAATAAATTTTGTGAATATCATAACAGCTTATTAAAACCAAGCCTACATAACTTGTAATATGGAGACTAGAATATTGGAGAAACGACAATTATCTAATGCCCGTGCTGCCTGTCACAACACACCCTTTATGGGAATCAAACGGGACAGCCTCTCTCCAAAATCTGCGTTCGTAGTTCAACTATGAAGCCAGTTAGTACTTCGGCGGTCGTCAGAAGGAAACATCGATCATCGAACATGTTATCTCATTAAGCTATTCCATTTTGTAAACTAATTTCATTAACTATATTTTAAGTAGAAAATATTTTAGTTACTTACATGTTTACAGATTTCTCTGTATAATAATTAACTTAAAATGTCTGTTTGTCAACAGCACCCTGGGCGTGGCGCACGTGGCTGGGATGTGCAAGCCGGACCGTAGCTGCTCTGTCAACGAGGACAACGGCATCATGCTAGCGCATACCATCACCCACGAGCTCGGGCACAAGTGAGTACACAACTTTACAACATCAACAGATGACTTGAATTTTTTGGGTCTTGTCCCCAAAGGGTGCCGATAGGATTACAGAACCCGAGTCAGCTCTCTCTCTCTGTCTTTCACATGGCTGTATCTATTAAACTGTAAAACTGAATCTGTTGAAATCTTCATATTATGTAATAATAACAGCAAATAATTTCGTACAAAATTAAAGGTATTTTTTATTTACTTGCGTATATCCGTCATAACATGATTTTAAAACATTGTCATTTCAACCCACACAATCCTACCCGACACTTGCCAAGAGTAAATCAAAGGCGCTCAATTTAACTGCTTTTGTTTGACCTAGTCAATATTAGTGATGTTTTCTCATATTACGCACTCATTATTTTAAAATATAAAAAAACCGTTTTAATTAACATCTTTTGGATAAAACCTCAACAAGTGTAGTTTATAAAATAAAAAGTTTATAAAGTTGTATCAAAAATAGCTTACTACTAACTCTTATTCCCTGGATAGCTATAATCCCGCCTGTCTGCTTATCGGTCATAAAAGTACCTATTATCTACCTACTTACTTTAACTTTGTTTTTTCTCAATATTGACCTGAAACAAACAGTGCTAAGGGACTGTTAAGAGTTCATGGTTAGGTTTCTAAATTGCTAATTATCGTAATCAATCACAAATCTGTGTACCAAACCGAAATAGAGACGGTGTCCTCCATAATTTCGCAATAGATAATATCTACTAAATGTTTTACTATGCTATAAAGAATTTAATGTTCGATTAGATAAGAGATAATTATTTAGACCATAAGCAAGATTTATGGTCGAGGAGCAATCGGGCGAAGCTTTATCGGGCCGGGCGCGCGGCACCGATGCCCAGTATTCTGAAACTATAAAATACTAATAGGTATTGATAAATTCAAATAGATTTCATGCTTTACATCGGACAGTAAATTTTATGTGATTTATCGAGACCACGGTATAAATTATAACAGTCAATCAAATTGGAACTTTACGTTTTATGTCGCAAGAGCCGTTAACGCAAACGCGAAATAGGTGAACTTTAAATTAAAGGTTAGTAACAGTAATAGGTCAACATTATAATTAAATTATCTTTATCATTACAAATCCGCTGTGTAATTAAAGTCTTTTAACTTTTTTCTACGAGTTCAGCATTAAAGATTAGTTCTTTATCGCTTTTAAATGAAACTACTTTTACGGATTATTTCGCGATTTATTAACATTTTATTTAACCTGACGTTTCGAACACTTTACAGCGTTCGTGGTCACAGGTAGACTTTATCGCTTATTATAAGGTTTTCTCTACACACTACAAGGCTTTATAAAGTACTAGACTAGCTGACCCGGCAAACGTTATTTTATGATATCAATTAATTATTTAAGTACTAATATCGCTATTAAAACATTGGGGTTGGTGGTAGAAGTCATGTTTAATCATACAAAAATACAATTCATTTCTAAAAAAAATACAATTCTAAAAAATTTTGTCTTTAAAATCACTTGGGGTTATGAAAAATAGTTTACGTCCTGCTTTCAGACCTACTGAATATACACACAACATTTCATTAGAATCGGTCAAGCCGTTTCTAAAGGCGTTTTTTTACAAACAGTGTAACATGAAACTTGTATAATATTAGAAGATAATTTAATGTAACTATTAAACAAATATTTACATTTTTATTGGACCACGATCACGACCGAAATTCGTTGAAATTCACTGTAAATATGAATATCAAATGAACAAGAGTTCCCATTTCACTGCGTGTTCAATATCCGTCGGTTCACAACACCAAATTATTCTTAGCTGTATTTACGTTGATCGTTTTACGCAACGTAAACGTTTACAGTATCCAGTAGCTATGGGCCACATCCCACGAGGATGCCATAGTGATACAGCAACCAACTCATAATAAGCAGCACTTTGTATGTCAAATATGTGTATTATTTTGGTAAGTGGGAAATGAAAATATCGGCTAAATTTTAGAGCAATTTTCCCACATATCTATTTGATATTTCTTAAGTCCTATTACCTCTTATGTTTTTTAACCCGTGGCATCACAGTGGGATGTGGGCCTAAGTTCGTTTGGCCCCGTAAATAGGTTATTACATTGCAACAGAGTCATTAGTCTGTCATCCAATTCGCAGGCTCCCACTATATAAGCTTCAAAATTCACAATATTTGCTAAGTGCGAAGATTGGCTAAAAACAAGTGTTTGTAATTTAAAATAATTAAAACTCGATGTGCAAAAATTCCATATCATTTATTTAGGTCAGATCGTTACTGTTTCTATATTTTTATTAAGAGTACAAGACCGTTTACCTACCATAAATAGCATAAGAAAACAAAAATACTATAACGTCATTTACTGTCTAAGTAGGATTTCTTAATGTGGCACTCAATATCTTTCGTCTTATTGTAACTTTAAAACCTAGCCAGTGATGCATGTTTTGGGCTACAGTTTAGCACTTAAGTTTATGACATTATGTATATCAATAGTATCCTGTTTTGTGTAAAATAAATAGGTTAACCAACTGATACATCTGCCTTCAAAGTGCCTAATATATTTATCATGCACACGAGTGCCGTTACATTGTTAAGCTATATTATTTTGAAAATAAGTGCTAATTTTATTTGGCAACTGTTGCCTAGCGCTTCGCTATCGGCTGAATCACGTTACTAATTCGGGAGTGCCGCTAAGACGGTACTTTTAGATACGAAAATGAGAAAATGAATTTTCGCCTATTCTATTTACGTAGACGATAAGGTATAATTTAAAGTGAATGTAGATTAGATTAGATTTATTTGTTGCAAGTCACAAGTGGCATAAGGTATTACAAGATAGGTAAGGTACAAGTTTGACGTAGTATTATTCTTTCTCTATGGTACAAGTGACGCCCTGCGAGGGCACAGCAAACATTAGAGGCAAACTATTGCCTTATTACTTAAAAATAGAATAAAATTGTATTTAAATTAATGTCACATTTTTTCTTAGCTAACATTATTCAGTCCAAATACATTATAAACAATTTCATTACAATATCATTAAACATATTACGCAACATTAATATATATTTGATTGTCTCTCATTATAATTATGAATCCTGCAAAGTTTACAATATAGAAGTAAATCAGAATAGAATCTACAAGTAAAGTCATCGGAGTGTATTATTATTATTCAGTGAAACTATAGTATATAATAGAATTCTTTATTCTGAAATATTATAATAACACTTGCTTATTAAAAACTTTTCAGGTGCTTATTAAATACGATAGGCTTAGTTATATTTTTTAAATAGTTTGGGATATGATTATGGACTTTTATTACCATGTGATGCGGGCTACATGAGACAAGTATCATTTTTGTAACTGCCCCTCTAGCATGTAGAACAAAACACGATATGATACGATATGATATAGCGATTTATCGCATATATTTTGTCAAAATATGAACTTTTATCAAAAAAGCGAGCATAACCGTGACGTCGCCGGCACGGACATCCTTACTGTTTCAATAAAAGTTCAAGATGGCGGCTATGTTATCATATTTTTTAAGTAAATAGGCGATAAATCGCTATATCATATCGTATCATATCGTGTTTTGTTGATCGTGCTAGATGGGCATGTCTGTTTAATTTATTTAGATTAATATTATTTCGTTTATTAGTATTTTCAACTGAGTATCATTCTTTCTCTATGGTATAAGTCTCCGTGCTTTTTCACAAACTTGCAGGATTCCAGAATATACAGTGTGTCTGGGTTTCGACCGGCGATAATTTAAGATCTATTAATTCATTAAATTTTATCGACAAACCACCCCTCAATTAGGGGTCTAACTTCTTTTTCCATAATGGTTTAGCTCTCCAGATCCATATAAATAGTAGTTTTTTGCATGCTTTACCATAAAAGTTTTAAAATATTTAAATGGCTGTCATTTCAAGAGGGGGAGTGTTACGCCCCTACATGGGGGGTATTTTATCGATAAAATTTGTTGAATTAAAAGCCCTTAAATTATCGGCGGTCAAAACCCAGACACATTGTATAAAGACGTTAAGGTTAAGGTTTGATGTTTCACAAAAAAATATCTACAGGATGTCATTTGAGTGGGAAGCCGGACGCCGTGAGTAGGAGGGACCAGTGAAACAAAGTTTTATTTATTTATTAGAATCATACATACATATACACCATTACAGGAAAAACCCAATTCGATAGCTGAAGCGTCACAAATATTCACATTAAAATAAAATAAAATACTATAGCTACAATAACACCATGCAAAATTAGAAAATCAAATTAAATTATTAAATAAATGTCAAATTTCATGGATTTCAAATTCATCATAATAGTAATAACATCAAATAATTATATAATTATAGTTAAATAATAAAAAAAAATGCATTAACTGAAAACATAAGTTATAGTTTAAAAAAGTTATAAGATTGAGCAGCTCCTTTGACTGTCTCCGAAATGTATTCGAAAAATAACAGATAATTCGGACTAATACAGACTGGTCAATGCGACAGGAGTAGAAAATGCGGGTCGGGCGCCGGAATTTCCTAAAATGTTGCTATTTACATTGAATATTAACAAATAAAGTTAAAAAAAAGCCTTGAGAGATAAAATTTGTTAATCGCACCGACTTCAATGTTTAGTCAATACACTTTGTTTGCTTTTTAGTTTAATTTTGAAGGCGGCTTTTAGTTTCTTATAAAACTATTGTATTCTACAACGTTTAGTGGTAAGCCGTTTACAGAAAAATATCATTAAGAATCTGTTAAATTCATTGGGTCGGTTAGATAGAGGTCGCTAAAAGATGTTTAACAGAAGTAAGGTCCAGTTAAGCATTCTTGTGTCGTAACGTAACCACAGTTTTTTCGTTTCTGGGTGTGTTGGTTTACCCCCAATAAATTATTTTTTTTGTCGGTAGGTACCTCGTAAGCGCCACGTCTGCCCAATACACTGCAAAATATCTACTGTCGAAGAATCAAAGTACCTATGCTATAGCCGTTAAGGATTTTTGTGACTTTCTCATCAGCTCAGCACTTAGCACTATGATATGATAACTGACAGACGCAAACATTTGAATAAGTTATTTAAAGTTAACAAACACACTCTATGTGCCTACATTTTTTGAGAATTTTGTTTGATTTCCGTATAATTCCTCCATCAGATCCTAACTTGGTGAAAATGGAACCACCTCAGGCAGGAGTATTATATACACTTTTAAACAAAAAAAGGAATTTTAAATCAGTTCATAATTGACGGAGTTATCGCGTAACAAACATACAAAAAAAACATTTAGACGAATTGAAAACCTCCTCCTTTTTTAAGTCGGTTAAAAAAATCTTCAATGTGCATAATTTGATTGGTTCCGGTTTTATATAGTAAAAGATTTTCGGTTACTTCTTATTCTATATTAGAATCATTCCTTCTAGTGTCATTTTGCCATGAGTTTTTTAGCAGGCGCGGCGAATTGAAAATGATTTTTTTATACCGGCATCAGAATTAAATGAAACAAAGCCTAAAATAAGCGTACGAGTGAGCTTCATCTATTTGTAAAAACGGCAAAGAAATCCGTGAAGTATCTTCGGACATTAGCGTTTACATATGACAGACAGACGAACAAGAATTAAAATAATTACATTTTTGGCTTCAGTATCGGTTATAGTGCTCCCCAAAAACAATTTTTAAAATATCTTCAATGTACAGAATTCGACCTGTTACAAATTTATAGTAGTATAGATTTCGGGATTACGAACGAATCGGTAATAATCTTACTAAAAGTTCTTACTAAGTGCCGCTAGGACGGTCGGGAATGCCGCTAGGACAGTACTTTTAGATACAAAAATGAGAAAATGAATTTTCTCCCATTCTATTTATTTAGACGATAAGGTTAAAGTACCTATTATACTTTGAATGCAAGAATTATGCTAATTTATTGATTTTACGCTGATGTTAGCTCCATCTTACTAAACATCTCGGCATGATCAATTCAGGAGACGTATTTTTGAAGCATTCGAAATGAATCTTGAATTCGAACACAAATACGATTCGTGTGCGAATTCTATTTCTATCACTCCCGATTTTACGCATTTTTTAATCACTCGAATTCTGTGTTGCTATTATGGTAAAATTCTTTAACTATTTTCGTTTCACGCAGGAAATATTTAAAAGCGGAATGCAAAAACTTATTGATTTTAAAAACCGGCAATGAATCGCATGGAACGAAACGAAAAAAAAAGTTTTTAATCTGTGAACCATATGTTTACTTGTCAAAGTCATACTTCTAAACTTTCTACTAGTAAAATCCATATTATTTGATCAGTGGTAAAATCGAAATACGAGTGGGTCGGACCACTCGTTGCAGAATTCACAGAATGAATTTTTAAAAATAGCTATTTTAGTCATTCGCTTGCGAATCTTGCCATTTCGTATTCGAATTGGAATTCGCATGATTCAAAAATACGTCTTCAGAATCTGCATAACAACAGCGTTTACCAATTGTTGACTACAATAAGTTTTTACCTGCTTTTCTATTAAATCTGCACATAATTATATTTAAAAGGCATAGCTGCATTCAAAATAGTGTCAGTTGCAAGACTGCTTAATGGATTCAAATCTTGATACGATAGCGTGGTGTATTTCCGTGTAATTTAAGGCCAGGGATTGTGCGAACACAAACGACTGCTTGTTATGAGCCGACATGTACGAGGAAAGTCTTAGTGAAATTTATGCTAAGGCATTGAAGATTTTGAATACGCATCGTACAATTGGGAATTTACAGTTTACAGCCCGCAAATAGAGAGCCACGGGGGCGTGGGTTTTAATATGTTTATTTCATTCCGATAACACTATCCAAACTCAAATGATTGGCATTTTTGCAGATGTTTAGTTTATAAATACGATCTACATTTGGTTTGCATTTAAAATGTCGTATACTGTTACTTATATATGACCAAAAACAATCCTATAATATTACGTGGGTCCAGTATTTTATCTGAATGTCCAGGTGAGTAGACAAACAAGAATATAACAATTCTTTAGTAGTATGTAGAATCGTTATTATTGGCAAACGGGTTAATTTATATTTCACATCATTTAAACCAAACGCAAAAAATAACAAAATGACATCGATATGTTATTACTATTTATCTCAATTAGCAAAAAATTAGCATTTGTCTTCTAGACAACACCCACAATCATAATTCAAACAGAGGTGACATAACTGGTGCGCACAATGACCTTCCCCCAGACGTGAATGCAACACTCGTCGCGACCGATGCTCCCGCTCATATCGCTAAACAACATCGTTATTTTTTCGCAGCTTATCTTAAACAAAGAATAATGACTGGAAATGATAAAACCGACGCTAAACCACGCTTGATATAATGAAATTTTTATTACCAATAAAAGTAGTAATCTCCTGGTATTTAATTAATCAATCAAATGTTCAAAACACTTCAGTTAATATTGACAAATAAGGAGTTTTCTTTATTACAAAGATACTATAATAGGTATGTAATAATACAAAATCTATAATAATTTACTAAAACGACACGACTCAACAAGACTTCATTATCGCGCAATAACAAAGATCTAAATTTTTAAATAAACTGTGTATGTAAACTTCGAAATATCCAAAGTAAAACATATAATCATTAAATGAATGGTGATAAAATTAAACACAACTTTACACAATTTGTTTAATAATTACGATAAATTGAGGCAATAAAGATTAAAGACAGCGAATACCAAATTATATTGGCAACTATATATTTTTGATTTGAAACTTCCATAAAATGTTATTTTAGAACTAATTGCCTACATACATTTTTGAACTAAGTTCATATTATTAGCATTGTTCAGCGTATATTGAAAAGGTATTTGATGTCATGGATCTTCAGGCATCATTAAGATAATAAATAAAGGTCATTTTACAGTATTCTTGATTGTGTAACTACATGTAGTACTTACCTATGTAATAAAATCCGCCATTTGTCACTGCTATGATCTGATGATAATGAATGGAAATTGTGGCCTGGATACATGCAGACTGGTCATCGTAACAAATTGACCATTTACATGTGAACATGTCTACAGCTTCCTCATTACTCTAAAACGAATTCTAAGCCTGCCATAGTTTAACGCATAATGAGAGCCATCGAAACGTTCCAGTCATATAATTGCAGCAATCAGATCTTCGTTACTATGAGGTGTTTTTTGTGTGTCAGCCGACGAAACGTGTCTCCAGCTGACACATGCCGTTTAGGCAAACCAGTAAGGTTAGGGTTTCGGAATAAAGTTAGAAATTTAACTAATAATGACAGCAATGATAGCCAAAAAAACTAGCCATCACGCTGAAATACTGTTGAAACTACGATCGTAAAACTATGTGCGAGCTGGAGACCCATGTCTCTGGCTTGCATATCTGTATCTTCGTAATTACTCAAGATACGATTATAATTTATACCTCAAAATTTGCGGTCGAATTGCAGCATTCGACTCCAAATATATCAAAACTTAATCTTGAATAGTTTAAGAGCTACGAACCGATAAGTATGTGTAAGCTGGAGACCCATGTCTCCAGCTTACACATGGTGAATTAGAGTAACTGTATAAGTTAGAGTTTCATTTTAAACATGAAATGATTTGTTATAATAGCAGCACAAACGATGCTTAATTTCAAATCTCTGGGCCTCTTGGTTTTATAATTATAAGCCAAAACCTGTTTTCCCGCCAAAAAATTCAAAAAAATGGCTCGGAAGCGGGCAAAGCGCGACTTTGCCGTTCCGTGCGGTAAACTATTGCAGTCGAGTTTGAACTCAAGAGCTAGTATTATTTGGAGTCATTTTTATTTGCGCTCACGATCGTTTTTATTTCTAATACTAAGAATGATAGACTAGGAGCTAGTGACGAAAAGTCTATGTAATTATAAGACTTGCCACCATTTTTAGGACTCTATTACAAAGATATGACTTGAACCTTTTTCCTAATGTGAGATGACACAGCAGTCAGAATTATTAGAGAGAACTTGGAAATAAAACGACGTAAATATTTTATTAAGTCTATAGATAGTCCCGAGTTAGAGTGATTTTTAAGATGATATTAAGTAAGTACTTATAATACAGAGAAGTTATAATGTGTAAGATTATTACATATTATTTATGTTTTTAATTTATAAATCAAGATAGGAGTTTTTAATAAATGTTAAGAATATCTATATTCATCAATTTATTCGCACTGAAAACCTAGAAAATAATAATAAATAGGAGAGATTTTAACGTATAGTAGGTACACTTATACCTATTTCTATTGATAAATTGTTGGCACGTAATCACACGATGTAGGTAAACTTGCCGGTAGAACTTAACTTTTGGTCTGCATGCCCTCCGCTCCGCTCCGCATGATGCTGTAAATTCAGTTACTACCTACGCCACGATGGATAACTAAACCAGCCATTCTCACATGGGGTCGCTCAGCCATCGATTGTCCTATTAAATTAGTAACTTGCAAACCTTTTAATTTGTAAATAGAAACTACAGATGATAAATATCGATTGGAAAAATAAACACGTTTTATAATTTGCCTATTGTGATTAAAGAATCAATTCATGGATTATAAGGTACTGTTTTTTATTGTATGTGTAAATAAATAACAACAAAAATGCTTAGAACCTAAGCTTTAACATTATTTTGAGTTAAATAATTTCATATCAACAATCGAATCCACCCGTTTATTTTCCGTTTCATTAGGAATGTTCCCGAATATTTTCCCATTTTTGGGAATATACCCGGGTGGAATCCCAACGCTAATCCTGATAGATACCACAGATAAGTCAGAGTCTACCATATATACAGTATCAAACGGAAGTCGCGCTATAATAACCCTTTGTTCCGAATTGCGCTAAAGCACTATTAGCACGAATCCATATAAATGCAACAGGTGGGTAAAGAAACCCTATTTTGTGTAATATTAATTGTGACTATTATATTTGGTCGGTTTTACGCTGACAGTGCTTTTAGCGCAATTTGGAACGTAAGATATATTTAAATTTACTTTATTTCAATCGTCGGCCCGGTCCGAGCCGATGACAAAATGGCTTTTCTGTGTAAATACCGAGCGGATGTAAGGTTATCGTATACCGTTAAAAAACTTATGAGATCGACCATAGATATTATTTTGAACCATTACTTACTTTGTTTAAAATCATTGAAATAGTAAATAAATCAATAGAATAGATTAGTTTGCTTATTGGAATGATATTTTTAATGTAAATTAGCGAAATGTGAAAAAACAAATTACATTCTCATCAAAAAATGAGAAAAATAAAATCATCCGCGTGTGAAATCACTACCATCAAAATTAAATATTAAAACTTATGGAGGAACTATTTTGTCCTTATGTTTAAGGTTCCTTGTCTATCATTCTTAGTATAGAAATAAAAACGATCGAGAGCGCAAATTAAAATGACTCCAAATAATACTAGCTCTTGAGTTCAAACTCGACTACAATAGTGTAGCGCACGGAACGGCAACGTCGCGCTTTGCCCGCTTCCGAGCCATTATTTTGAATTTTTTGGCGGGAAAACAGGTTTTGGCTTATAATTATGAAACCAAGAGGCCCAGAGATTTGAAATTAAGCATCGTTTGTGCTGCTATTATAACAAATCATTTCATGTTTAAAATGAAACTCTAACTTATACAGTTACTCTAATTCACCATGTGTAAGCTGGAGACATGGGTCTCCAGCTTACACATACTTATTGGTTCGTAGCTCTTAAACTATTCAAGATTAAGTTTTGATATATTTGGAGTCGAATGCTGCAATTCGACCGCGAATTTTGAGGTATAAATTATGATCGTATCTTGAGTAATTACGAAGATACAGCTGTGCAAGCCAGAGACATGGGTCTCCAGCTCGCACATAGTTTTACGATCGTAGTTTCAACAGTATTTCAGTGTGATGGCTAGTTTTTTTGGCTATCATTGCTGTCATTATTAGTTAAATTTCTAACTATATTCTGAAACCCTAACCTTACTGGTTTGCCTAAACGGCATGTGTCAGCTGGAGACACGTTTCGTCGGCTGACACACAAAAAACACCTCATAGTAACGAAGATCTGATTGCTGCAATTATATGACTGGAACGTTTCGATGGCTCTCATTATGCGTTAAACTATGGCAGGCTTAGAATTCGTTTTAGAGTAATGAGGAAGCTGTAGACATGTTCACCATTTACATCGCTTTTATGACTTTATTTTGGTAATATATTAGATAAGGTTTTATAACCTGAACGCCTATTAATCGTTGAAGGTTACTTTATAAATCAATCATCAATATAATATTTCGTTCACTTTAAAAAAAGTTTAATAGAAAATTGTATAGCTACACCCACACGTTGGTAGTAGGTATAGTTAGAGTATAGGCATATAATATTTTGGGTAGCCTGAATCCGATTCTACGCCAAAACCTTAAAATCGCAATATCAACATAACCTTATAACATGTATCTATACTCAGCGGGAACACCTGTTCATTAGTAATAAGTCTTTCCGTGAAATAAATCTATATAATAAGGGCAATCGGTTAACCAAACTAGAATTTGTTCCGTGTTAGTTTTAGAGTTATAGGCTGTTGAATCCTATAGCCAGCTGTCAACTTTTTTACTATCAAAGAGATCAATTTGAATTAAAGGTGCATAATTAGGGCGACTTTAGCGTTTAATAATATAAAAAGCTCTACATTAAGTCAACATTTTATTTCAATATTGTAAAAATACTATTTTATAGTAGTAAAACCGAAAAAAAGCATGGTACCTATAAGTAGGAAACAACATACTGTTACAATCCACTCACTGTCTTCTGCAATGCAGGCCTGCAAGCCTAGTGCAGAAGTCGCAGTACAGCGACCCCAATACCCCTAATTTGAGTCTTTTTACCCAACTGCCAAACGAGGGTTATGTTCTTCGAGCGTTATGTATGTATGTACGTATGTATATACATATTTATGTATGTATGTATATTTCTTTGGCACGCCCTACAGCCTAAACCGTTTAACAGATTTTAACGTATGATATATCAATAGATTAATCTCAATTGTGGGAGTAACAAGGGGTATGTTATTTCCCGAAATTGCCGTGGGAACAGAACTTACGCGGGAAAACGGATCTGCAAAACTGATAAACCGATTTTAAAACTTTCTTATATTAACTTAGGGTCACATTTTTTCAGTGCTAATAGTATTCAATACTTTATTTCCCAAAATTCCTACAGGAACAGGCAAACAAATACACGGAAAAAATAGCAAGGAAAAACCGTTTAATGGATTTCAACATATGATATGTCATTAGATTCGTCTCAGTTGTGGGAGTGATATAGGCTATGTTATTACCCAGAATTCCCATACGTAGAGGAATTAAACGGGAAAAACTGATTTCAGATACTACTCGAGTTAACAATTTTTTTTTTTTCAATGAAGAGTTACAAATAAGGTTTTATAGTTCATTGAAAAGTAGAAGTAGAACACTAAATAAATAAATTGTTTCCACAATCACACCAATTATCTAGCCCCAAACTAAGCAAAGCTTGTGCTATGGCGACTAGATAGCGGATAAACATACTTAAATACGTTTATAAACATCCATGACTTAGGTGCAAATTGCTCGTGCTCATCACACTAACATTTGCCCCTCGCGGGATTCGAACCCGCAACCGCCGCATTGTAGTCCGGAGCGCGAAGCACTACACTAGACGGTCGTCAAATCGGAGGTATCAAATCCATTGACAGCATAATGATGATTGACTTGGTATGCACTGGGTTTGTAATTAAGTAATATAAATCCGTGTAGAAAAAGTCGAATCAAGTAACATGGATTTGATGCCTCAGACTGCAAATTGATTCTTTAAATCTTATTTTCAATTTTTAAGTTCACTTTGTAAGCAGTCGGGTTTTTAATTTTTTTATATTAATATATTTTATTTAATTATTATTTTTCTTTTTAGTTTCGGCCTGTTTCACGACACAGAGCAGATCGGATGCCACCGGCGCGAAGGATCCACCTTGCACATCATGACGCCGATCTTCGAAGCCGACACCGTGCAGGTTGCCTGGTCGCGGTGCAGCAAGCGTGACGTCACCAACTTCTTGGAGTTAGTGAGCTCATATCACGTTATTCATCTTCGCATCAGTTTGATCCGTGTGTGGTCGTGATTGCATCGATGGAGTACTTTGTTGGATAGACGACAAAGGTTGCAGGAAGCCGCTGGATGCAGGTCGTTCCCAACCAGCCAATCTCGAACTCGTTGGGAAAGGCATATGTTCAGCAGTGGACGTCCTATGGCTCAAATGAAATGATGATAAGATGATAAGTATCCTAATGTGGACTATCTGGCGCCATCTGCTTCGGTCAATCTCAGGGTGCAAAGCATCATGAATGGTAGAGGCAGTGTCTAGGGTCTTGGGGGATCTGGTCTCTCTTGGCTTCGACTTTGCCAGTGACTATTAGTCATAATCCTTATTAATAACAGCACATTCGTTTACGATTCGTGTCTGGTAACCAGTCCGTAGATATTATTAAGTTATACGAGGAAATACAACATGTACTAATTACAAAATAATAAAAAATAGCTAGATAGGTATGCAATTTCCTGCAAATTATTGCGTAGGTAAAGCTTTTAACGCTTGCTACTCGCGACAAGAATGAAATATCAAAGCTATTATATTAAGTCGCGTTTATCGAAGTGATCGTTTGCGCAGATGGCCCGCAGCGGATCTATGAAGTGCCACTATAAAACTTTCATTACTACAGCCACTTAGTTCCAAACTAGTGTCATTTAGTATAGAAAGTTAACGATTGTACTAGTTATCTGTCATCTTATTACACGCTACTAATGTAAATAGGCTTTACGATATTAATAAAACTGAAAGTTGAAATAGAAATCCTACACGTGAATAGATCCAACTAAATGAAACGCCTCATTCCGAAGGCCGGATGTCGTATGAAGGCCTCGAAAAATTAATTATTTATGGCGTGACTCGATTCGTCAATATTTATTATATTCGTCCCAAAACTGCGTGTCTGAGTTAGTTGTCATCGACCACACTAATCACCATAAACTATCAAGTTATGGCGCATCATCCGATATTTTTATAGCGATCAGTCTTTAGTCAATTCCGAATTTCTGATACGAATGTGAATAAGAGTGTAATCAAGCACCTAATTATGTTAATAGATAGCGGGTCAATTTATAAAACTTAAGTTATTGATTAAATTATCTAAGTCAGGTCGATGTGTTTAAGAAAGAAACTAGGTGCATGCACATCACATAGTACTTAAAAGCTATAACCTGTATAACATAACATGTGTTCTGTTTTTTTACAGTGCTGGTATGGGTGAATGTTTGATCGACAGACCTTCTCAAGATGAATACATATACCCGGAGGTTCCTGCTGGTAAGCATCAATACACTTGCATTCGATCAAAGAAAACATAAGTTAAAGTAAAAGTCTGATAGATAGTTGATATTTTCAAAATATAAAAGAAGAATCTTTGCAAATGCATTCAGAGAACACAATTAGCAAAGATTGGACGGTCCTTCTGTCAGGTGTCACGTCGGCCAGTTTTATCTTACTTGTAACTTAAATCAAAACTTTGGTGTCCAGGAGTGATGTTCGACGCGGGTTCCCAATGTCACTTGCAATTTGGCGCGGAGGCGGTAGTATGCGCGAAGCCTTCGGAGCTGTGCGAGCATCTGTGGTGTCTAGTCAACAACACTTGCAAGACCATGCTGCGGCCTGCCGCACCTGGCACTACTTGTGGACCTGACATGGTAAGCCATTGAAATTTTTCTTTTCAAATGATACTTACACTGTCAGCTTATTATAGGAGGGTTTATAAGATGTTCGGAGTCTCGCTGCCCAGTACGGCCCACAGATTTTTCGGAATTTATGTACAGATTTATACCACTTGTAAGCGAAAAATCGGGAGGAAACCTACACATTACGTGATAGCAGTCAAGCTCTTTAGTCTGGTTTCTCTTTCCAGGTGTTACCAAGGTATGATGGCAATCGCTCTCAAATTTAATAAACAGACTTACCGTATCGTACACCGTACTGTCAAGCATATTCCGACTAGAAACGGGACGGAGCGCTAGAAAGCAAAATAAACTTATCAGTCCCCCTTAAGAATTTTAGACTGAGCCTCTTTGAACTTTGCTGTTAGGTGACTAACAGCATCAACTAATCAAGTGATTGAATGTTACAATTTAGTCTGTTTTTAGCGGCCTACTGCAAAAAACAATGAAGAAGGTATCTACTAGATTTTCGAGCCTCCTGCATCACACAGCACTACTCAGAAAGAATCCGTCTTAGTTACGGTAGAAAAATTTTAATTAGACGACGACCTCCATAGCCTTAGACTTGGCGGTCACCTCTCGGCGATTCCCGGTCGGCTCAATGTGGAAAACGAACATTTTAATATTGTCTCGGGTCTAAGCGTTGTGGTACCGTCGTTGTTTCTGAAATCTATTACGCAAGTGCTTTAGTCAAGTGGTCTACCATAGGATCAAAGCAATATAATTGATGTTCCTTACATAACTAATGTAACATCACATACATTGCTCACAACCACCATTACGACATTTGACTAGTCTAAACAATTTCAAAGCAACTGAAAAACCTTATAAAACTGAAGGCAATACTGTTCGACACTCAAGGACTGCACTTCGGTATCGTCGGAGTTATCGTTTTTGTTTTCTTTTTGGCACTGTACCGCAAGCCCTAATATGGAATTTTATTAAAGCCCGGTTCCTATTAATACTTACCTATAGATGATTTATGTAGTTTATTAAACACGCAGTTTTTTTTAATGAATTGGTCCACCACATTGGGCCTGGCTCCAGCTGAAAATCAGCGCTGCAATCTTCTGCAGCACATGCTGAGCTGGTGCCTATTAGACACCACATCGATACACTATATTAGTTCTGTGTTGTTTTTATTTTGTTTTTTTTCTTCCTGTATATTGCTATTGTATTTTATTTGTTTTGCATTTCATTCCTTTTTTTGTGTTTGTATTTTTTTACGCTTTTTATGATTTTTATATTTTGTTTTTATTAAGTATGTTTTTGTTTTGTTGCGTTTGTGTGTGTCTAATAAAATATCTTTCTCTCTCTCTCAGCCGATGTAACATCACATACCTACATCGCTTTGAGCGATTCGCTCAGACCCCCTAGCATCACCAACACTGATCTGATTTAAAGTAGATAGTCCAATATTTATATTATTAATCTTTCGCAGTGGTGCCAGAATCAGACTTGTGTACCCCGCACCCCGTACCCCATTCCCCGCGACGGGGGCTGGGGCCCGTGGAGCGAATGGAGCGAGTGCTCGCGCACGTGCGGCGCCGGAGTCTCTACGCAGTCGCGCGAGTGCAACAACCCGGAGCCTTACAACAACGGGAACTACTGCATCGGGGACAGGAGTAGGTCAGTAGAGACAGGAGATGCGTCAACTCGTCTACCTACTCCAAAATATAAATTTAGAGACGCGTCTCGAGAAAACGAAATAATGCTTACAACTAGTCTTGGCGACCGTCTGGTGTAGTGCAATGGTTCGTGCTCTGGACTAGAAAACCTGGCGACTGCGGGTTCGAATATCGCAAGTACTAAATGTTTGTTTGATGAGCACGAGTATTTACCAAGTCATGGATGTTTATAAGCGTAATTAAGAATATTATCTAGTCGCCATACTTCGCTTAGTTTGGGGCTAGTTAATTGGTGCGATTGTCTAAATAATTGAATGAATGATTTAGAGGCGGTGATAGCAATTATTATTTTAGACTAAGCACATATATTTCTGATGTAAACAGGGTATTTAATAGGTTTTTCTCTCCGACGCGTCTTCATTAGAGAGGTATTATCTACCACGAGCAAACGTGAGACGTATGAACTTAGTATGTATATAAACTAGTTCATTACCGATTGGAGACGGACCGGTAAATTACAGAACTCTGTATAAAGTGACAAAGATAAGCGCGTAACGTAGTACAACCAGCTCGTAAACCTACATCGAAGCTAGTTGCGAAAAGGCTCTTAAAACTGCAAACGACTTTAAAAGAATCACCTGCAACTGGGTAACATGTCTCGGAAAATGCATGAAAACGTCTTTCGCACTGCGATTTAAATTGTATTTGATTTTTTGGCAAAGGAAACTTTACAGTTAATAAAATAATGCACACGCTAGGGTCTAGAGATGTATTTTTGAAGCACTCGAATTCCAATTCTCGTATGCGAAGAATCGCATAAGAACTCCTAGGAAATTGTATACGATTTTAGGATTTCGTATACGAATTGGTATTCTAACGTTTCAAAAATACGCCTCCTGAACCGCAACGCGTCAGTCGAACATCATCAGGATTAAAGGATGCCTACTCCAATAACAATTTCTGCCGGCCGAATTTCTGGAGAAGGAGGACCTCTTCGCGATGAATTCCTTTTTGCACAAGCCGCCTCAGAGAAAGTGGACCTGGATGAGCCCCGATGGGTCCACGAAAAATGAGATTGACTTCATCATGACCACAGAGCGACGACTGTTCAAAGATGTCTCCGTGATCAACGGGGTGAAAACCGGTAGCGATCACCAAATGGTTAGAGACACATTGAACATCAACGTCAAGCTAGAAAGGTCCCGTTTGATGAAGTCTACGCTCCGACCCTCTAATAAAGCTGTCAAATCGCTTTGAATGCCTAGAGAACTGCGAGTCAGTTGACGAGATTAACAACAGGTTTGTAGAAACTGTCCAAGCGGTCGGGTCGAATTTTTTTAAGCCCCGTCGATGAGACAAACCGCAAAAACTTACCGACCACACCCTCAAACTCATGGCAGAACGACGTTCAATGGCATTGCAGTCCTCCGTTGACGCTAATTTATATCGGCAGCACAATAGATGTATATGGAAGTCCTTGCGACATGATATCCGCAACTTTAATACGAATAGTATTAAAGAGGCGATAGAGCGGAACCAAGGCTCTAAAGTGTTTGCAAGAGACATGTCTATTGGGCAAAGCCAGCTGACGAAGCTGAAGACGGAGGATGGTAGTATAATGTCGACAAAAGCCGAAGTTTTGAGAGAGATTGAAAAGTGCTAAGCTGACCCGACACTATACCGAAGATATCCCGGACATCAGCCTATATGAGATTAGGATGGCTCTCAAACAGCTCAGGAACAACAAGGCGCCGGGTGATGACGGAATCACCTCAGAGATTCTGAAAGCGGGTGGAACACCGGTACTGAAGGTCCTTCAGAAACTCTTTAACTCCGTCTTGCTCGAGGGAATAACGCCGGAGGCAGGGAACAGAGGTGTGGTGGTGCTCTTCTTTAAGAAAGGAGATAACACATTGCTGAAGAACTACAGACCCATCTCGCTTCTGAGCCATGTCTACAAGTTGTTTTCGAGTGTCATCACGAATCGTCTCGCACGTAGGTTCGATGACTTCCAGCCTCCCGAACAAGCAGGTTTCCGAAAAGGCTTTAGTACCATAGACCACATACATACGCTGCGACAAGTTATACAGAAGACCGAAGAGTATAACTTACCACTATGCTTGGCGTTTGTGGACTATGAGAAGGCCTTCGATTCGATCGAGACTTGGGCAGTGCTACAGTCTCTCCAGCGGTGCCATATTGACTATCGGTACATCGAGGTGCTGAAATGTTTATATAAAAACGCCACCATGACGGTCCGAGTACAGGAGCAGAGCACGAAAACTATTCCTCTGCAGCGAGGCGTAAGGCAGGGAGACGTTATTTCTCCGAAACTGTTCACCGCCGCATTGGAAGATGCTTTTAAACTCCTGGAATGGGAAGGATTCGGCATCAACATTAATGGCGAATACATTACTCACCTTCGGTTTGCCGACGATATTGTGGTCATGGCAGAGTCCCTGGAAGACCTCGGTACAATGCTCGATGGCCTTAATAGTTTCCGAACAGGTAGGTCTTCAGATGAACATGGATAAAACAAAGATTATGTCGAATGCCCATGTTGCGCCCTACCCAGTACCAGTTGGGAGCTCTATTCTCTATTGTTGACAAATATGTTTACCTGGGACAAGTGATCCAGTTGGGTAGGTCCAATTTTGAGAAAGAGGTTAATCGACGAATCCAACTCGGATGGGCAGCGTTCGGGAAACTACGCAACATCTTCTCGTCCAAAATACCTGAGTGCCTTAAGACGAAAGTATACAACCAGTGTGTGTTACCAGTGATGACATACGGAACAGAAACGTGGCCTCTTACTATGGGCCTGATAAGAAAGCTTAAAGTTGCACAGCGCGCTATGGAAAGGGCTATGCTCGGTGTTTCTTTGCGAGATCAAATCAGAAATGAGGAGATCCGTGAACGAACCAAAGTCACTGACATAGCCCGACGGATTAGCCGGCTGAAGTGGCAGTGGGCGGGGCACATAGCACGTAGAACTGACGGCCGATGGGGCAGAAAGGCGTTCTGGAATGGAGGCCACGTACCGGCAAGCGCAGCGTAGGACGCCCATCCACAAGGTGGGTAGACGACCTGGTCAAGGTTGCAGGACGACGCTGGATGCAGGCCGCTTCCAATCGGCCGATCTGGAAGTCACTGGGGGAGGCCTATGTTCAGCAGTGGACGTCCTGTGGCTGATAATGATGACTCCAATAACAAAAGGTTATCAAACCATGTTCAAACGAAAACGACTTTATTGTTTTTGTACATTAGCCGATCTTTATAAAAAACACTATGTATTTTTTTATAGATACAAAATATGCAACACGGATCCATGCCCTATCAACGAACCGACATTCAGAGAAGTGCAGTGCGCTAAATACAACAACAGAACTGACATAAACCTCACAGTGACCGATTGGATACCCTACTTCGACCAAGGTAAGGCTACCTTACCAATAAGAAGTTAACAAGTGATAGGTCATCATGATATTAAAACGTAGTAATTTTTGATAACTATTTTGTGACTGATTCCAATTCCTAAATAATGACAATGGAATTGATCCACTTTTGTCATTGTTTTTGTTGTCATGGTTGAGTAATGTGCATAACCTGAAGTACCTATTTGCCCGCAGACAGGCCCTGCGAGCTGAAGTGTGTGCCCCGCGACGACACTGACCTGCAGCTGATGTCTCCAGCATTTGTGGCGGACGGGACACCCTGCAGGCAGAGCATTGGCTCTAGGGACATGTGCATTGCAGGTGAGTCGACGACTCAATCGCAGAACAATTCTACGGGTAAAACAAAACTGAAATATTTTTCCGCTCCCACTATTTTAATTACCTATCTATAATATGATCGGAAAGAGTTTCGTTCTGTAACAAATAGGTGCAGAATTGCAGAGATCTTTAAATGACGACCCAATTTCAAATCTACATGTACCTTTGTTTTAATACCGCCACACAATTTATACGCTTTCAAGGCAACCTTCCTATCTATTTAATAAGAGTACTCCACATTAAAACTTGATTGTCACTTGTCTGATACTAGTAGGTAAAACGCTAACGTAAACTAAGTATTCATCCACTTGTGATGATAAACCTTGGTGAGTTTTTGTGCACGCTGGTTTCTACATTGTATTGCCGCATTGCAGTGCATGTGGGCCGGGCCCACCGAACTAGTGTTGACTAGTTTTTTTTTCTTCTGAAGGTATATTCAGTCTTTATTGTTTTACAGGTGTATGTTACAAAGTGGGTTGCGACTGGGAAGTGAACTCGGACGCAGAGTACGACGCGTGCGGCGTGTGCGGCGGTAATGGCTCCGCGTGCAAGACTGTCAAGGGCATCTACACTAAGGGCACCACCAAGCAGTCCGGATTTAGCGAAGTGAGTTTGTATAAATGCTTTTAGCATTACAATTAAATTAAATTTGACGACCGTTTGGTGTAGTGTTCGCGCTTCGCCGAACTGCAAAGCCTGGCGGTTGCGGGTTCGAATCCCGCAAGGGGCAAATGTTTGTGTGAAGAGCACGAGCATTTGTACCAAGTTATGGATTGAAGATAAATAACACTTGAAAAAAAATCATCGACCTCAGGTGGGACTCGAACCCACGTCCCATCGCATACCGGGCGAGTGCTTTGACCACTAAACTACCGAGGATGTCACGTGACAAGATGAAATTCCTCAAGTGATTTTTCTCAAACAAAAAGTGTAGCTTAGTGGTCAAAGCACTCGCCCGGTATGCGATGGGACGTGGGTTCGAGTCCCACCTGAGGTCGATGATTTTTTTCAAGTGTTATTTATCTTCAATTAAACCTTGCATGGAATTGCTAAAAACAAAAATTTACAAGTTATGGATGTTTATAGACGTATTTAAGTATTTTATCCGTTATCTAGTCGCCATAGTACAAGCTTTGCTTAGTTTGGGGCTAGCTAACTAGTGTGATTGTGGAAATAAAAAACAAGGTGGACAAACGATCTGATAAAGGTTGCAGGAAGGCGCTGGATGCAGGCCGCATCCAACCGGCTAATATTGATGTCATTGGGGGAAGGCCTATGTTCAGCAGTGGACGTCCTATGGCTGAAACGATAATGATGATTATGATGACTTACCACTAAACCAAATAAAATAAAAAGTAATTTACATTTCTCTCATCGAGCTAAACAAATTATTTAGATAGACCAACTAACTTCTGTGCTTAGAATCTAAACCAAGCTCTGTTTTATGTTGGATGTATGTCAAGCTCCACAGTTGGAACTTTTGCCGATTTCATCGTAAAAATAAAATTCAGAAAGGCCAAGTTGGTAGCCAAAAGAAAAAACACAATAAGTACTATCGCTGTTTTGCAGTCATATTCAATAAGATACATTTTATCACAGGTAGCGGTCATACCAGCCGGTTCTAGAAACGTGAAGATTCAAGAGAAAGTTAGTCCTGGAAACTACATTTCTATTGGAAGCGCGAAGTCGAGAAAGATTTATTTGAGTGGAGCAAGGTAAGAATCATCATATTTTTTGTTCACTGGCTAAATGGCCACTTAGGGCCTATTTCACAATGTACCTATGGATAAGTTCTGCACAAGTTCTAAAAAAGACCTTTACTACTTATCTGAAGAATAAACACTATTTTTGCGTTTTACTACCGTCAAATAGCCCTACATGACACTTTAAAGGCCTGTTTCACAATATACGGATAAGTTCTGAATAAGCTAATTTTTACTCATCTAAAGGATAAACACTATTTTTGCGTTTCACGACCGTCAAATAGCCCTATGACACATTAAGTTCAATAACTTTTATCCTCCAGCTCCACAATATCTTTTACGTAGCTATTTGCACTTTATCCGTACATGTGAAACAGGCCCTTACCTATTCTCAATTAGGAAATTAGTACAAATGTGATAAGTTATGGGTTTTAATTATTTTTTAGAAATACCACTTTGACCGAGTACTTCGTGGCTGGAGCGCAAGCAATCTACGAACGAGACCGCGATTGGGAGAAAGTCAGAATCTCAGGACCAATCGCAGAAGACATCAAAGTTTATGTAAGTATTTATGTACTTATTTTTTTATCGTAAAATGATACCCAAACGAATCTTAGATATTTTATCACGTCATGATCAATAGGCAATACATTAACTCTTTTACGTTATCGTCATGCTAGACTATTACAGTGAACAGTAGACCCCTCTTCCCCACGAAGAGCGCCAGTAAGCACGATCTCCCGCTTTTTTCAACGAGCCACTGCCAGCCATCTTGATATATAATTTTTGAAACGGATATTTTACCTACGATACGAATCTACTTAACCGGTGATCTACATTACATAAGCGAAATCATGTAAATGGTGTACAGATTTTAAGTAGGTACTTAGTAATTATGTTTAACTATGTTTTCCGAATAAAATAAAAATTACTTCCAGCAAAGGATATACCGTGGCCGCCACCGCAACCCGGGCGTGACGTACCAGTACACGGTGGACAGACAGCGGCAGCGGCGCTTCGGGTACCGGCTGTCGGAGTGGTCCGCGTGCTCGGCCTCGTGCGGCGTGGGCTACATGCGCCGCCACTACGAGTGCGTCGACGAACACGACCGTACGTATAGATCGACCTCCGAAGCCATAAATGTGGGCGTATTCAGTTTTCCTCAATATTTCAGTTATTTATTTACTACTAGCTGTGCCCGCAACTTCGTTTGCGTAGACTACAGGATGATTGCCATAATATTGCCATATAAAGCAAGGCTGTGGACTGCGTGCAGCACTATGTATTTAGAAAAGAGCCTTTTACTAAGACTAACCAGTTATTTTATGAGTCAGTGCCAGCCATGGGGTGTTTATTCGCAGCGACTCCATATAGAACTGACTAGGTATGTTTTAGTCAATACAATTTTCTTGCGTTTTAGTTTAATTTTAAAGTCGGTTTTTAGTTTATATAAAACTATTTTATTAACGTTTAGTGGTAAGCCTTTTACAAATTTTCATCATTAGGTCGGTTAAATAGAGGTCGCTAAAAGATGTTTATCAGAAGTGAGGTCCAGTTAAAAGTAAGCCTGCCATTCTTGTGTCGTAGTAACCACAGTTTAAGATCTTTCGTTCAAAATAAAGTCACTTTGAGAAATAAACTTATAATTATTATTACTTTTAAACTTTCGCGCTGCATAATTTAAAACTTAATGAAACGGGAATTAACGCGATCATAATTTAGGTACAAAATGTTACCTCTTTTGCCTGACGTTTCGATCGGGTTACACCGACCATGGTCACAGGCTGACTGGAACAGCGATGTCTTCACTCCGTATGAGAGGCAGATTCTTCATCTACCCTCATAATATTATTTTCACGCCAAGTACCGTCACACACTACACTCACTGTGTCCCTATTCTGCACACTAACCGTTAACACAGTTTTAAACTTATAATTTTTTTCTCGTTTCTGGGTGTGTTTGTTTACTTACACACTCAATAAATAAAATTGCTGTCAGTACCTCGTAAGCGCCACGTCACTGCAAAACATTATCTGTCGACGTTTGTTAAGGATTTTTGTGACTCTCATCTTCAGCTCAGCAGTATGATATGATAACTGACAGACGCAAACACCTGAATAAGTTATTTAAAGTTGACAAACACACTATGTGCCTACATTTTTTGAGAATTTTCTTTTATTTCCGTGTAATTCCTCCATCAGATCCTAACTTGGTGAAAATGGAACCACCTCGGGAATCCTACTCTTTCAAACAAAAAAAGGAATTTTGATATCTGTTCATAATTGACGGAGTAATCACGTAACAAACATACAACATACAAAAAAAACATTTAGACAAATTGAGAACCTACTCCTTTTTTAAATCTGTTAAAAATATCTTCAATGTAATAAGGTTTAATAAAGTAATAGATTTTCGGTTCCTTCTACGAAGTAATATATAAGTCAATGGTTCCTTCTTAATCTATATTGGATTATTTTGCCATGAGTTTTTTAGCAGGCGCGGTGAATTGTAAATGTTTCTTCTGAAATCTTTTTGTTTCGGCATCAGAATTGAAGAAATTAATGAAACAAAGCCTACGGGTGACCATTTGTAAAAACCGCAAAGAAATCCGTGCAGTGTCTTCGGAAATGAATTTATGAAATGACATTGAGGTCAAAAGTGTCAAGCTAATGTCAACTTTTCTTCTTTTATAGTTTTTCTAAACTCATTGAAGGCTGTATTAAGATTGAATTTTCTAAAAAGTATTATATCGTTTTGGCTAATGTAAATCCTTTTTTTTACCGGCATCAGAATTAAATGAAACAAAGCCTATTAAATATACACACGGGTGAGCTTAATCTATTTGTAAAAAGCGCAAAGGAATCTGTGCAGTATCTTCGGAGATTAGCGTATACATACAGCAGACAGACAAAAATTAAAATAATTGCATTTTTGGATTCAGTATCAAATATAGAGAGCTCCTCAAAAACAATTTTCTAAATATCTTCAATGTACAGACATCGTCGACCCGTTACAGATTTATTATAGTATAGATATGCAATACAAAAGTATAGGACACTTAAAACCACGTGATAAGCTCTAGAATATAGAACAAATTTTCAGATGCTCCATACATTTCCATCGAGATATGAGAGTAATTTTGTATTGAGAATCTAAAAATAAAATAAATTAATATTAAAACTATATTCTCTAAATTTATTTATTCTATTCTTTAAATCTTGTTTTCATCTTTTAAGTTCACTTTTTACGCAGTCGGGTTTTTCGATTTTTTTAGTTAATTAATTTTATTTTTGACTTTTTAGTTCGTAGGGTTCTACTACTACTTTTCAATAAACTATAAAGCCTTATTTGTAACTCTTCATTGAAAAAAAAAGGTTTTAACTTGAGTAGGTAAGTAGGATCTGAAATCGGTTTATCCCGGTGTTTCATGCACCGCCTAAGTCACTCCCACAACTGAGACGAACCTAATCACATATCATATGTTGAAACCACTTCCTATTTTTACAATGTATTTTTTTGCCTGTTCCCGTAGGATTTTTTGAAAATAAAGTATTGAATACTATTAGCACTGAAAATATGTGACCCATAGTTAATTAAAAGAAAGTTTCAAAATCGGTTTATCAGTATTGCAGATCCATTTTTCTCTCGTAAGTTCTGTTCCCGCGGGAATTTCGGGAAATAACATACCCCTTGTCACTCCAACAATTGAGACGAATCTATTGATATATTATACTTTAATATCCGTTAAACAGTTTAGGCTGTAGGGCATAAAGAAACGCTCGAAAAACATAACCCTCGTTTGGCAGTCGGGTAATAATCTATTACCTATATGATGCTCCCATAGTAAACATTGTTGTGACCTTGCTAATTACATGGTTTTAAAAACGGCTGGTGATGAGAAAAAACGGTGCAACAAACTCAGTCACCCTTGGCAGCCAATATAGCTTTCGTAAACGTTTCTAAACGTAAACTCGAAATCGTATGAAATATAGTTTGGTAATAGCGCCACCTACTCTGAATATCAACTTAAAAGTAAAAAAATACTCAAAAATCATAGAATAATGGTTTACCTGAAAGATCACTATTTAGTGATCTTTCAGTTTAAAAGTAATACATTTTGTTGACAGATTTAGTAGAGCAATCGCAATGCTACCACATCGAGCCACCACGACACGAAGCGCTAATGCAGCAGTGCCGGCCGGCCGCCTGCCCGCACTGGTGGGTGGGCGCCTGGAACCCCTGCTCCAAGCCCTGCCACATGCCGGTGAGATATCTCCTTAGTCGGCACATGTAGTGCAGCCGCAGTGACGCCACATCGAGCCGCCGCGGCACGAGGCACTTATGCAGAAGTGCCGGCCGGCCGCCTGCCCGTACTGGTGGGTGGGCGCCTGGAACTTCTGCTCCAAGGCCTACCACTTGCCGGTGAGATATCTCCTTAGTCGGCACGTGTAGTGCAGCCACAGTGCCGCCACATCCAGCCACCGCGGCACGAGGCACTAATGCAGCAGTGCCGGCCGGCCGCCTGCCCGCACTGGTAGGTGGGCGCCTGGAACCACTGCTCCAAGCCCTACCTCATGCCGGTGAGATATCTCCTTAGTCAGAACGTGAAGTGCAGCCGCAGTGCCGCCACATCGAGCCGCCGCAGCACAAGGCGTGATGTAGCAGTGCCAGCGTACATTACCTCAAAACTATTAGTCCAACAGCATCACTTACTACAATATTATCATCGTGATCATCATCACCATTTCAGTGACGTCACAGGACGTCTACTGCTGAACATAAGCCTCCCCCAGTGACTTCCAGATCGGCCGGTTAGAAGCGGTTGGATGCAGATCCAGCGTCGCCCTGCAACCTTTACCAGACCGTCTGACCACCTTGTGGGTGGACGTCCCACGCTGCGCTTGCCGGTACGTGGACTACATTTCAGAACCTTTCTGCCCCATCGGCCGTCAGTTCTACGTGCTATGTGCCCCACCCATTGCCATTTTAGCTGGCTAATCCGTCAGGCTATGTCAGCGACATTTGTTCGTTCACGGATCTCCTTATTTCCGATTTGATTTCGCAAAGAAACACCGAGCATAGCGCTCTCAATAGCGCGCTGTGCAACTTTGAGCTTTCTTATAAGGCCCATAGTAAAGAGGCCACGCTTCTGTTCCGTATGTCATCACTGGTAACACACACTGGTTGTAGACTTTCGTATTTAGGCACTGAGGTATTTTGGACGAGCAGATGTTGCGTAGTTTCCCGCTGCCCATCCGAGTTGGATTCGTCGATTGACCTCCTACTCAAAATTGGACCTACACAACAACTACAATATCACTGTTATGTGAATGAGCTTGATTACGTTTGCCCACATAATAACACTTTTCGAGAACAGTTATAAATGTGGCACAACAAACTTGTTCAGCTTATTAATTTAATAATGTTTTCTACAGGGTGAAGAAGCGACAAAACAACGGAGCGTATACTGTGTGGACAAAGTATCAAACGGCGTCGTGGAAGACTCAAGATGCGACGCGGCGACCAAACCGATCAGCGTCATCAAATGCGCCGACGTCCCGGCGTGCTAGCGGCGCACAAAAACGCCTAATAAATGGATCATGTTACCTTGGATTTCATACAGATCAGAAACCTAATACACGAATTACAAACAAAATATGAGAGTCAAATGACTGAAGATAATTTAAATTATGTAGAAAAAATATCACTACAAACAAACAACTGGCTACAAAGCCTAGATGAAGTAGCTTCTAGCTTAGAAGCTTAAGTGAAGTGTTAGGTTTTGGGGGGCGAATTTATCGGACAGAGAAACTTTTAAGTGGGTACCACATTAGTGATTGCGAGCCGGGAATATGTGTTACGTTTTACTTACATTGAATAAAGTAACCCATCGAATAGACTAAAAAATTACGCGTTAATAACTCGAATAGGATCACTCTGTGGTGGTGTGCGAATCTCGCGAGACACAAATCAGTTTTCTGCAATTACCACTTACTGCCATATTAAAGATGTAACTTTTAGTTTTAACATAGTCTCCGCTTAGTTATTAACGACTAATAATATTTTTCAGTATTAAAGTGGTGTATGTATTTCTGGAAATATGCAGATTAAATGTGAAAGTGTTTTTATAGGTACTTTAAAAATTGGACCAAAAATATTTTAGAATTCAAATTCACGTTGCCATAATCACGGTTACTGCCAATATGACACTGTATTATATTATAAAAGTTAATGCATTAAGTCTAATTTAAGATAAATAATTAGTAACTAATAAAGTTAATATTTTTATACAAATAAATTAGAAGTAGGTACACAAGACGTAGTGGGTAAAACATTGCTTACCTTTAAAAATAGTAATACGTATACAGCTAGTCAACAAGTTATGCAATGTTTAGCATTAAAAAACTATCATTTCATTTCATCTGCTCATAGTTTTACATACACCGAAATAAATTATACTATAATGTAGTTCATATTCAAGTACCTACTTCTTTTTATTCTGTAGTAATAATCATAAACAAATGCATTTGAATATTTTTAAAATGTTTTATTTATCAATTTTTATGTATCAATCAATATAATAAAATAATTGTTACTTCTGGAACAAATTGATATAACAATATCTACAAACTAATTTATATTACGTTTTGTGCCTTACTTTTGTACTGTGACTATGCATAATTTTATATAAATTAGTTATGTTATTTATATACGGACATATAGGTATAATACTTACTTGTAAAAATAAGTTCACTGATGTTTCAGTTCTAAGACTCATCAAGGAGCAACTTGTCGAGCAATTGATACACAATTTTAATTTAATCAAAGATTTGTTCAAAACTAACTCACTTGATATTGATAAACAATATTTAAATATATTGAACATTATTTTGTTTTTGCGTTTATACTTAAATATCACATCGGTTTAGTAGGTAATTATAATTGTGTATTTAATTAGACATGACAATAAATCGTGCATCGTTATAAAATATATCTTTTATTTTAAACCATAATCCAAAGCATAAGCCAAACATGCCTGCCTTTAAAATTTCGACTGCGACACTTCATTTTATAAATATTAAAATGCGCTACAGTTAAAAGCACCATAGAAAGCGACTTCACTGCTGCAAGGTCTTGTACCAAATACAAGATCTCATTTTATTAGTACTCTCTTTATATCAGAGGCGATTAACAGATAGTTAAACAACTTTTTTCATAGGAGTAACGTCGAAATTTTACATTCGATCGATGTGTGCAAGGAGATAGTTTTATGGCACTCGCCCTCCGTCCGTTGTAGTTTGTAAGTGAAACAGTTTTATGAGTCCTATACTACCTACTTACTACTGCCTCTGTCGAAAGTTAATGAATTCCTTTTTTCGGGATGGCTTAATTAAGTAATAGGTTTCTATCCTGCCAAATTTAACCACTCTTCCCAGACAGTTAAAATTAATGACAATTGTGAAAGTCGGACATGTTTTAATCAATTTTAGAATCAATAAACACAGCTTTTTTACTGGGCTATATGTGAAATAATAAAACGTATCTTTTTTTATAATATATTTTGAAAATATTATAAATAAATGGAATAATCTAAAAACAACACAAGCAAAAACAATTGGTTATAATAATAAAGAGAAATGTTTTAGAGCTAAATATGTAATTTAATTTATGCCTATGGTGGATACCTATTCGGTTGCCACTACAATGCGTGTGTGTGTATACAGGGTTACATTGCAAGGTAGTGCCAAATTTTTAGGGACCACTCAGAATTAGAAACTAAATCGATCTACTAAAAACAAACATTCATATTTAATTATTACTATCTGCTGTTAAAAGATGGTACGCGTGGATAATCTGGGCGGCGAACGCCTGTAATAACGAATGACCGAGCAGGACACGTTGTCGTTTATGCCGGATATTTTAAAGTTAATGATATTAAAATAATTGTAATAAATTAAAAAAAAACAACGATGAAGACGCACTTTTATATTAATCTCTAGATCTTTTATACAATTTTTAAAATTTGGAACCACCTCGCAAATTAACCCTGTATAAAACAAATTAAAAGTGAGTATTCAGAGGGCCTAGTCTGTGTTTATAAACGTATAAATAGATGAGAACTTAACGCAAATTTGTATAGACTTCGGTGTTGCGCCTCCCGACTGCACATAAATGAAACATTTTTTTTCTCATACAAATCCACGTATACGTTTTCATTAAAAGCCCCGTCTTCTTTTGGTAAATGAAAATAATGACAACGTTAGGTAAGTAATATACACAAGGTGCTATGTGAAAAGATGTGACAGATTAGATAGAGGGATGTATACAAATAAATAATAATACGACTGTATAGGCCACGCGCGGTGCCATACATGGCATAATAGGCATTGATGTACGAATTACGACAGAACTTATGTGTGTCATTCTGTGTTCAAGCACGAGACATGCTATAACATGGCGTTTCCAAAAAAACAACATAGTATTATCATAGAGAAAAAATTATACTACGTAAAACAGAGAGTCAGTCTCGGTACTTTGAAAATTTCCATCTTAACTCGCGCGAAAGACAGCGAAGGTGGTGAGTAAATGGAACTAAAACTTACCTACGCCATCGTTTGTTTCATTCTCTGACTAGATGGCGCTATCTGCGCAGTGATAGATAACTTGCACATAATTCATAGAGCATAATTTATTTACATTAATTTCTGTTTCGTTTTGTCAGAGAATGACAAACCACCATAAGGTTTACAATTGTTTGCACCCTTTTGTCAAAAAAATATAAACTAACACTTGACAAATTTCGAAAATCGTTCTAACGTCCTCGTAGCTTAGTTGGAAAGGCACTCGCTCGTAGTGTAATGAGACGTGTGGGTTCGGATCCCGCCTGTTGCAGACTTTTTTCCTCTAGTGGTTACATTATCTTGAATAACTTTTGTGCGCATCCATAACTTTTTAAAGATATTAAGTACTATATTTATTTTCATTTTACTCGGTTTCTGATTTCACTAGAGTATGATCCTAATTTTTATGAAAACTGATGATGGCGAGCTTTGACCCATTTTCTATTTGTTATTTTGTAAATATTATGAAAAAAAATATATGCATAAGTTTAGTACTAATTTTAGTAATTAAAATTATTTTAAATGTAAATAAACAATTAAACATCAAATATTTTAATACAAGTCTGGATTTCGAAAAAATATTGCCGCCGACCAAGATTTGAAGTCGCGCCCCATGGAATATTATCCCGAATTATTAGCACTTTGGGCATCCATACTTGACAATCAATAATGAAATTACTAATTGGGTTATAACTTGAAACGACCGATTATGACATATTTACGTCATTTAGACTTGACCTTTGGACCTGACACACAAATGCCTTCAAATAAAATTCATTGTTAATCAAAGTTGATGAAAAAAATTGGAATCGTGAAAAGGGTTACCAAATTGTCTTTTTTAGATCCACCGTAAGAATTTATTCCAAAATTATTGATTTTGGGATCAAATCTCTCTCTCTATCAAAGCAAAACTCTCTTAAAGCCCTTTTAGCCATTTCAACCATTTTTTACCTGTAAATTATTTTTCCAAGGTAAAACAAACGTCGATGCAGCATGATAATTTCAATGTTTGAGCGTAAGCATGCAAATCGTATGCCATACAATATTTTGTAAAGAGTAAGTTGTGCCAAATGAAACATCTGTCTGATTAAATAATATCTGATTAAATGAAACATGACCAAACAATTATTTGTTAAACAATAATATGCCAAAAAAGAGATTTTGTAACTAAAAAATTGCTATGAGTTGCAAATGCAAATAATTGCCAAATGAATGCAATAATAATGCAAATTTTTCAATGTTAAAAACTTAATGAAACGGGAATTAACGCGATCATAATTTAGGTACAAAATGTTGAGACAGCCTGTGACCACGGTCGGTGTAACCCGATCGAAACGTCAGGCAAAAGAGGTAACATTTTGTACCTAAATTATGATCGCGTTAATTCCCGTTTCATTAAGTTTTAAATTATGCAACGCGAAAGTTTAAAAGTAATTATTGCCAATGTTGTTTTGATAAATGTTTTTTTTGCTAAATGAACATTTGCGTAAAATAGTTGGGTTGTGATATTTTGGGAAACGTTTTCTAGCTAAACATTGGTAATCCATATTTTTCTCCTAAAAAAATATTTTTTAAATCACTTCCCAAATATTAAAACAAATCCCCATATTATAAAACTACAATGCTCCAACTGGTAGCCCTAGCTACAAACAAACATTTGACGGCTGTCCAAAACCTACATTATTTTGAAGCTTCTTGCTTTTGACCGTTAATTACAAGAGAGTATATAATTACTCATTTAAAAAAAATACTTATATTTTAAAATTTGGATTTCCTTTATTTATTTTTATAAATTATTCGATAAAATAATACGAAATGCATATTACCTCTATAATCAACATAAATGCTGTGTTTAGTTTTTTTCAATCCAATAGCTGACGTTGCGTTTCCATAAAATATAGTTTAAGTTAAAACCGATAGATGGCATTATTCAGTAAATGTTTTAAATTTTAGTTAAAATGATTTGCTTTGAAATAAATGTTAAAATTCTATAAACGTTTCATTTTTTAAAAACAAAAGTGTTAAAAATGTGTTTTGATAACGTTTTTGTCAAGTGTTATCGTTCATTGAAATCAACCCCAATCCTAATGAGCCTTGTAGTGACATCTATTCATTTTTAATATGTACTAAACCTACGATATATGGCGTTGACCAGACATGGTATTATCATGTTTTTTTACTATATTTTAAAAATAAAGTCAGCCAGGTGTCATTGTCTAAGTTTTGCTTGTTTTTAAATTACTGGCTACTGCAATCCATAATACATAACAATGGCTACCGCAAACCGGTTGCGTCTGCAGCACGATGCGTTGCATCTGCGACACCCTGCGTCTTGAAGCAATTCACACCGGCACACAGTGTCGTGAGTCTTTATCATAAATGCATTTTTTGTAGATTTTTTTAGCTGACTTTATCATATAGCAACATAATCTTAAATAAATTGTCCAACCAATGAAGTTAGTTTTAATTTTTTTCTATTAATATTATGGCTAGTATAGGTAAGCAAACTTATAACTTTGACGTTGCATTAAAATCGTTTGTGCGAACGGGTCACTTGCTTGCTAAAAATACGTAATAAGTTTATCTTTTATCACTTTAAAGTTATTATAATAGTCTAGAGGGAATAGTATTCTTTTATAATTGTTACTTTAAATCATTCAATATGACTGGAATTGGTTAGTATTAATAATTTTGTAGGACTATAAAAATTGAAGCAAGAATTAGTATAATTGGAGTTTAAAAAAAAATACACCAAAATACATCTTCAGTTTTTTAATATATTGTAGTTTAATGTGTACACTTGATGCTAGGAAACTCTCAATATGCGCTGACTTGCGATTTATGAGATATTAATTTTTAGTTTCAACAACTGAACACATTAAAAATGTCAGGTGTCTCGAAATGGGAGCCCTTTCGGTCGCATAATCTTTTTCACCATAATGTCGTTTCGCATAATAGTTTCAGCATAAGTTTCCTCGCTTAAATTATGAAAAGCAGAGTGATAAAACCCTAGAAAGTTCTCATCCGCACAATTTTAACTTCCTCCAATTCTCTTAATCATATTTTTTTCAGCATAAATGTGAAAACATGCCAATGTGTACATGTTTTGTTATTTATAATAACAAAAAATATTTCTTAAAATTTAGAATTATGATAAGTTGAAGTATGGACTCGCGACACTGTGCGGCACCACGACGGCGTCGCACACGCATGACAGCGCTTTGCGATGCATCTGCGACACCGTGCGTCTGCGACACCGTGTGTTCGTTTCGGATCAAATTAGTTATTTAAGCTGTTCTTATAATTTTTCTCCTGTGGATCATAATAATATACACTTGTATCTGCGTACCATATTGATGAACTTTTCGCGTATTTCAAAATCCATAATTACTATTAACTTTAAATTTGTAAATAATCACAACTGAAATGCCGCAGCCGGTGTCGCAGCTGCACGCAAACGTATGCGTCACCGCATACGTTTGCCACCAGTGTGGCCTCAACTAAGACATCCTATGGAATACAAAGTCATCATGTCGGAGCGCGTGTGCGACGTTGCCACTCCGCTAACTTTCGGTTTGTATCTCGCGGACTGCTGTGTGACTGACGCACGCAAACGCATCGCAATGCATCTGCGACACCGTCGGTGTGAACCTATTCGTACAAATGCATATACACTCGGCATCAAAAAAATCGCACCTCCGCGAAAATTACTTTCGAGCCTTATAAACCCTTACACAAGTATGCACCGTTACCAATATTGGTGTCATTTAAAAGCCCAATTAAACACACTTAAAACAAATCCATATCATTTAATAAATAAAAAGCCTGATACGTCAAATGTGCCTTTAAACAAAAATGGCAATTTTGCTCCTTAAAAGGGCCACTATTTGCGCTACCTTTTGTGGGGTATAAAACGGCCAACACAAGTTAAATGTGGGTCATTTGCTATCCAACCGTTAAAGGGGACTCACAAGAAGATCTTCCACAAGAAAAACAACATTGAAAATGTATACAACTGCTGATGAGCCGCCCAAGTGATTGCACTACTGCAATCAAGGATGCGAATGCGACAGTGTAATGTCGCTCGTCAGTTCAACTTGAGCTGCTTTTCGGTTTGAAGAGTGACTGGTTGGTACACTCTGGCTGGCTTTCTTGAGACTGGTGGAAAGGTACGGAGGCATGGGTCTGGTAGAAGTAACGACCGATTTATCGTATCAAAGTCTCTGAGAAATTGGTTCTCTATTGCTGTTGAGTTGCAACACCAACTCCAGGCAGCTCGCAGAACAACCGTTAGCGTCTCTATGGTTAGACGTAGACTGCGGCAGAAGAATATAGTGGCTCATAGAGCTGCTACTCTGGGTCTGGGTCCAAAATTGACCACAGGTCATCGGCGAGCCCGCTTGCAGTTTGCTCGCGAACACGTCGATTGGACCCTTGACCAACGGAGGGCTGATCTCTTCTGAGACGAGACGCTAGTGTGCCTTTAACGATAGACACCGAAATGTGTTCAGAAGACAGGGGGAACGTTTTGTCCTAGCCGAAATCCAGGAGAGGGTGGAATACGGAGGCGGTTCCTGCATATTCTGGGGCGGCATGTCGGCCGACGGTAAAACCGATATTGTGTGCGTTTCCCGGAGTTGAGGTGCTCGTGGGCAAGGGTCACTGAATGCTCAGCGATACAAAACGGAGATCCTGGAAGAGCTCGTGGTCCACTATGCCAGTTAAGTTGGCGAGGGGTTCACATTCATGCATGATAACGCTCGCGCTAACACTACAGTGACTGTGCTTAACTACCTTCAAGGGGATGGGATCTCTGTCATGTCGTGGCCAGCGAAAAGTCCAGACCTTAACCCGATAGAGCACCTCTTGGACCATCTGAAACGCAAGATTCAGTCTCTTGACCTCACTCCCATGACTCTCCAGGAGCTCGAGAGGCAGTTATGGAGAAATGGGCCCGTATCCCTCAAGAAGAGGTCCTAAAACTGGTAAGATCCATGAGGAAGCGTATGGAAGCCATCTTTAGGGTAAGGGGGTAACACGGGTAACACTAGGTTTTAAGTTAGTTTCAAGCAACTGTTGTATTTTTTAAATGTAATTAATCTGTTTTTAACTAGAGCTTAATTCAAAGATTTTATATTGTTTTATAAACTTATTGTTTTTTTCGTGTAGCTCCAATCAAAAACAATGATTCTATTGTTTTTGGGTTCTCATTTTTATAACCTTTAAAATGATACTTATCATTGCCCCTCATCATTGATTCCAAATAAGGCTTAGACCTTTTGAAGTGGATTTTTCAAAAAGTGCGATTTTTTTGACGGAGAGTGTATTACAAATCCTGAATTCCTGACGCACGCAGACGCAATGCAGCACGTCTGCGACACTTTTTGGTGTGCGTCAGCCATAAATGCTTAGTACAGTGACCGCTGCTGCTTGCTGTAAATGATTTGTTTGTTTTTGGTAAATAAATAAAGTTATTATTATTAAGAAAGAGATTCTGGGCTGCAGTTTAAGTAACCATTATAGTAAGTAAAGCTATTTTATTTTAATAATAAAAATAAAAAAAGAGATCTTATAATTTTAAAGCATAAACATCTAAGAATCAGAGTATTATAAAAATATTGTTGCTCTAAATTGATAGTACTCGTAGTAGGTGGACATTATAAACATTAATTATTAGAGTATCAGTTTAACACCTTACTACCTAAATAATTATGAAAATGTAATTATTTTGCTTACAACTTCCGCTTAGTTACGCCGGCATAGGAACCCCAATTACACCACCTGTAACCCACAATCTGAGGAAAATCACAGGCACATGCAAAGAGCACCGCCCTCCCTCCCTCAAATTGCATGCGAAACAGACGAATGCAAAAGTTAGTACCCAACACCGACATAAAAACCTCGACGCGCGTTTCGCCACTTCACGTGGCATCATCAGGAGAGATGTTGTCGCCTCGGCTGCGCTTCGACGACTAAACTGTGAGACTGGCGAACAGTTTAGTCGTCGGCTTACATTTTCATAATTATTTAGTTATGGATTTCCGCAAAGTAACGCCTGATTCTATCAATTTTACCTTACTACCTATAAAATAATTAGCATTATTATTTATCTGTAGCCCTAGGTTAAGTAAATTGACATACTATTTATGCTAGACCATGTCACCGGGTCGCCGCGTTGGTAACCTTACCTTATCAAGTACAGTCAGCGTTAAAAATATGTGGACCCTAAACAAACGTTGACACTTAAGTAAAAAATGGTGATCACAAAAGTGTACATAGGTACTTGGCAGGGGCGCCGACTCCTTGGCACCCATGAGAAATAAACAGTGGGTGCCGAACACCTTTAGGGATGGGCGCTTTTTTATTACACGACGGACGACCCGTTTTCGAGTCATCAAATGAGCATGAGGTTTTCTAAAAACGGGAGCCCCTGATACTTGGCAACATAATTGCAATTTGCACCACTATTTTAACTTAATCATTTGAGCAGTCTTTCAGTTTTCATTTATCGAAAACGAGCGCCACTTATGCAACTCTGGCATAAACAACATAAAAGACTTGTAATCAAGATCTTTATAAAAATAAACTTTCTTATTTTCTATTTGGTGTCAATAGTGTCGGGTGTACAGGTCATTAAAAATATTGTGGCTGTGTTAGCATAATTTAACGATTCAAGGATCCATTTGCGTTATATTAACTTTTAAAGTGCATTTATTGTTAAAGTCATAGTGATGACGAAATCCGACAAATTTTTTTTTTCTTTGGTTTTGGGAACATATATACTAAATTAATAATTCGTAGGTACGAATAGTTTGGGTGAACCGAAAAATGTGAAGTGTCATACAATTTGAAAAGGGTATTATTAGTTACATTAGAAATGTGACAAAAAATTACGACATTAATATTTTAACGAAGTTAAGAAAAAATAGAAAACTATTACAGCTAGGTAGACTTAACATGCCTCTTTTTTATCAATGTAATGCTTCGAAGGACAAAAAGTTATCCAACTTTTATGTATGATTTTTATGCTCGAATAGAACAAACCTATCTCATAGACAACCATTTAAATCTTGATTATGTGAAAAAAAAACTTAAAAATTGACTCTGAACTCAACTCTAAATTCTAATTTTAAAGTAACTGCACGTCACTCTCCTCATATTGACTGAATTATACTTGATGAGGTAAGGTCACTTCTGACAGTGGAATTTCGGTCTAGTATATATTAATAGGGCTTATCGTGGCTTAGGTTAGATCCATTGTGGTTGAAGAACATCCTGGCGAAGAATATCATTACACTATGAGCAGTATTCTACTAATTTTAACTCATAATTTCTATTTATCATTGCCTCCTTTTTTCTTCTGAAAAAAAAAAATGAGATAATCTAAGTAGGTACATCAGAATCCGATAGTAAACGACGATGAAATATCTAAGCATTTATTTAAATTACATAGAAATTTTCAATTTAAATTAATCAGCATTTGCAATTATTTTTTTGCTACTTATTATCCAGTTCCTGCACTTGATTCTTTAGATAGCATTGCTTCAGAAGAAACATCAAATCGGATATTTTTCTTTTTAGTAGAATATTTCTGAAAAACATAGGTTGGTCAGAAAACTTGTCTTTCTTGCATGATTTAGAATCATTGGTACTCTTATTAGTTTTATACTTTTCTCTTACCTTATCTTTAGTTCGCGGGTCCTGAGCATTCTTTGAACGTTCTTTTTCGAGATCGGTGTGCAAAGCTGCCAATTCGGCTGTAAGCTCCGCTTGGACTGCGCGCAAGCGTTCTACTTCTATTAATACTTCAGCTTTGTCTTTCACTGTAATTTCAAATATAAGGTTTTGAACTTAGATACTAGTGATGCATCTTATACCGATACGGATATATCGGCGATACTTCGGGTTTGCCGATAAATCGGTATCGGCGATATTTTTATGGCCGATTCAACAATACTTTTCAAATATTGCGCTTTAAAAAAATTAATTTAAACGAGCACATTGTCTTGTTCTCTCATTGCAAAACGAGGCACGAACTAAATATGCTTTGGAAAACCCCGCGCTTCATTCACTTACACTATGTTTTTTAAACAAAAATTTATCAATGTTAATTTTAATTACTATAAAAACTATTTAACATAAAAAATAAACAGCCGAAAAACTGAAAAGCAAAAAATTTTTTTTTCGTTTAATCTTAATAACTAAGTTCCTTAACTAACGTAAGTATACAGCTCTTTTTGGAATTGGTGCCAGTTTAATTTAATTTAATTTAAATAAAAAAAATTTTTGCTTTTCAGTTTTTTGGCGGTAATTTTTTTTTGTTAAAAAGTTTTTATTTAATGATTTTTAGTGGATTTAAGATCAGCATTAAAATCTGAGAGTGAACAATAAATCTATTTTCCCAGCCTTAGGGTAAGTTTTTTTTTTTCAAATTTATATGGGACCAATTTCGAGGTATACCCTATCTAATAAAAAAATAATTATTAAAATCGGACTACTCTGTAAAAAGATATGCGTTGTCAAACATTACAATCAGTGAGTGAACAATCAATCATCCCCTGTTGTCCTACCCTTAGGATTGGTTTTTTTTTTCAAATTTATATGGGCCCAACATAGGGCTATACTCTTTCTAATAAAAAAAAATATTATCAAAATCGGACAACTCTGTAAAAAGTAATGCGTAATCATACATAAAAAAAAATACGCGTCAAGTTGAGAACCTCCTCCGTTTTTTCGTCGGTTGAAAATAATAATTACAATAATAACTAAATTTATAATAATTACTAACATAAACCTGTCAATTTTTTTTTAAATTACTTGACTTGTTTTATTTATTTTAAATATATTTTTGAATTCAATAAGCGTATCGGTATTGATATCGCCGATATTTTATAAAATGTATCGGTATCGGTATCGTGTCGAAAAAAGGCGTATCGAGGCATCCCTAATAAATACATTAACTGTCCTATTCAGAGTGCATTTACTAGTCCAGACTAAGCTTAAATCACTGATTTTTGTACATTAAAACAGTGGTTTAACCTTTGTCCCGGAATAGCAAATGCACTCTAAATAAGACAGTAAGACTAATAATCTTAGCCCAGGTGACAGTCAGTCATTTCTGTGCACTTGATGTAAACTCTATTCACTTAAACTAAAAATCACTATTCTAAAATAATTATGCCCTTGTAACAGACAATAGTAGTCTTATAATACATATAATATTCAAGCCAATTTATAAAATCCATTGCGTTCACTGCGTATCACCGCGGCATAACGTCAATCGTCAATCGGATCGGATCGGATCATCACACTATCACCTAGCCCCACCTACAAAATCAGCTACATACAGCGCTTGACTTTGTTTTCTTGGACTACAGTATACACACACGCACATATTTAGCGGAACACAAAAAAAGTCCATAATTTAAAAAAATATGGTTTTATTTTAAAATCTACTCACTACACTTCTTTTGTTATTTAAAGTTTCATTTGTTTTAATTAAAATGAGATCACATTAAGAACACATTTTGCGAGTAAAGGCTTTTTGTGAAAAATGGTACATTTTTGAACTTTTTATGTTACCGGGAAAAGTGAAAACTGATATTAAAATAACAATTTATTAAATTAGAAAAATGGTGATTAATATCGCGTATTTCCTCCACGTGCTCTTATTAAAGTTTCTTCCCGTCTAGGCATACTGAGAATGATGTTATCGATGGTCTCCTGGGATAGTCTCCGCCATTCCTCAACTACGGCGATTCGCAGTTTACCCACGTTGGCAGGAGCTGGAATTCTGGACTTAACTTTTCTTTTCAGCAAGTCCCAAACGTGCTCTATTGGGTTCATATCCGGTGATCTCGCCGGCCACTCCATAACAGTGATATTCATATCATTAAGATATGCTTGAATTACCCGAGCGGTATGCGGCCGAGCATAATCCTGCATAAAAACAAAATCTTCACCGATATATGGGGAAAACGGTACGACATTTTCTTCTAAAACTTCTCTGATATAGCGGTCTGCAGTCAGACTCCCTCTGTCAATCACTACCAAGTCTGTGCGAGCTCCCAAACAAATGCCCGCCCAAACCATTATTGATCCACCACCGTATGCAACTGTAGTTTCAAAATTTGTCTGAATGTATCGTTCTCCTTTGCGTCTGTATATTCTTTGCCTGCCGTCAATTTGATTTAAGAGAATTCTGCACTCATGACTAAACAATACCTTACTCCATTGGTTCGCGTTCCAAATTCGATGTTCCTGAGCAAAAGTGAACCTGTTTCTACGATGATTTACTTCGAGCCTTGGAGCCTTTGCGGGCACAAATGAACCCAAACCAGCTTCTTCGAACCTTCTTCGTACCGTAAGCTCACTTACGGTTACACCCCGCACTGCTTCTAACTCATGTCGGGCTTGGACGGCCGTCAAACGGGGGTTCCTACGTACACGAAGCCGAATGAAACGATCATCCCTACTCGAAGTGCGTCTTTTTCTGCCTTGTCCTGCTCTTCTCACATAAGTACCGGTCTCCCTGAACCGTTGAATACTGCGATGGATCGTTGAAACTGGTCGACGAAGATCTCTGGATATCACTCTGTAGGTTTGACCATTTCTTCGCATTTCGAGTGCCCTGGCAATCTCCGTTGGGGCTAAGTCAGGCATAATTCAGTCCTCAACTCCAAAAAGATGCGTTATTAAAAAAAAACTAACAAAAAACAGTATTTCAATGAAATTTTAAATCAATCTCAGAAGGAAGAAATACTCGAAGTTCGCTCCAGATAAGGTGTATTTGAATAAAATTAAAACAATTGCATAAAATGTGATGTTCAGTTGTTTTCTCAATTTGAAATTATTGCTTTTTAAATTAAATGCTGTATAAACCAGCCAGCAACCTTATATGATACTGATATCAAACCTTTTTTTATGTTCCGCTAAATATGCCGGTGTTCGTACTTGGTATGTCTCATAATCATGTAAGGTTGTGGTCAACGCTGAAGCACTTTTATCAACAATGGAGTTTTTTTTACCTTGAATTGAAACTCCCAGTTTGTATCTATTATCAAAAGAAAACAGGTATAAAAGCATGACTTTGTTTAGACTTTCGTACGAACTTTCATCCCCACACAGGTAGAAATAACAATTTTCAACAACTATACTAGTATTTTGCTTATCTAGTGCCTAAATAATTTCATAGTTTTATCTTCTACAATAACCAACTTCTATACAAACACTCATGCCCAATTTCAACCACTACAAACCTTTTTTAAAATAAAATAAAAGGTGTCTATGTACTTTCCCAAGCAGTAGTACAAAATTTCATCAAAATCGGTTTAACAGACCAACAGACAGTTACTTTTGCACTTATTAGGGAAGTAGGGATATGTATGGAATAGTAAGGTTTTGGTATATCAATAACAGTCATAACAAAATTATTTGAACTCAAACAAGATTATACAGAATAGACTGTTCATTTAGTAACCACATAAATTTCAAGAATTAGTCCTCTATAAAAACTTTTTAACAAAAAAATTAAACCACCGAAAAACTGAAGAGCAAAAAATAATAAACTTTTTTCAATTAACCTTATTAACAAGTTCCTTAACTAGTGTAAGTATACCTAATCAGCTCTTTTTGGAATCGGTGCCAGCCATTGAGAGTTAAAAGGTGTTCATACGCACCGACTCCAAAAAAAACTGATTAGGTATACTAAAATTGCCCTGGTCGCCTCTATCTCCTTTTTTGTTAAGAAGGATGATAGAAGATTCGGACCATTGATGTAGAGTTTCAAGCTTTTGTAGGATGCTACTAAACAGAGTTTGCAGAGGTCGTTGTAGTTTCTGATAATGATTGTAGTAGTTCATTCGCTACGTTGTCTTCGCCGGGTGTTTTACCCTTTTTTTTAATTTTAATTGCAAATTCTATTTCAGATCTTAATATTTCAGGTAATGGTTCATCTATACATGTGTTCTCCACATATTGGCCGAGGCAAGATATTTCTTGCGATGAGTAGAGTTGCTGGTAAAAGCTAGTGGCTTCTTTTATAATATCTGCGCGTTTCGAAATAGTTTTGCCATGTTTGTCTACCATATTAGTAGCCCATTTTGAAGTGCATTGTAGTTCTTTGTAAGCTTTTTTAATTGCACCCGTTCGTGAGATATATTTTTCGAAAACTTGTTGTCTGTATTTTTTCTTGTTTTTTTATTATTTCTCTATTAATTTCTTTGCTTTTCTGTGTGATCATCATCCTAGTTTCTTTATTTCTTTTTTCTTTGTACAGTTCTTTCCGCTCTTCTAGTAGTTGACGTATGTGTGAATTTATAAGACATCTTTGTTTCTTGTTTTCGATTGGTATTTCGGTTAGGAGGTTATCAATTTCTTTTTCAAAGCTATTATATTGCGACTGTATGTGTGGTGATCCTTTAAGTGCATTTTCAAATTTTTGTTCCCACAGCATCCCGTCTTCCTTGTTTAGTATTGGCAATTCTCGTGTATGTTTTACTTTAGGTTTGACAAAGATTCTTCTTGGGGATGTTCTTAATTTTATTTGGCAACGTATCATTCTGTGGTCAGTATTAAAGTTTAGGTTTTTAACTATGTCGAAGTTGTTTAAATCTTTGACTTTGTTTGTGAGGATGTAATCGATTTCGTTGCGGTATAATCCATTTGGCGATTGCCATGTCCATTTATTGTTTAGTTTTTGTTTTTAAATACTATTTACGACGGCATAGTTTTTCTGTAAGGCAAATTCTACCAGTCTCTTCTTTTTCTATATGAATACTGTCCAAATATTGTTTCCTCGCGTTTTTGTGCTTGTCCAATCTGAGCGTTGAAATCGCCCATAAGTATGGTTTTCTCAGATGCTTGTGCCTCTATGGCTGTTTCTAGAGTTTCGTAAAATTTACCTAACTCATCGTCGCTGCTCTTTTCAGTTGGTGCATACGCCATAATTATAGACCACAGGCTATTGTTTATGTTAATATCTAAAGAGGCTACTCTGTCTGAATAACTACTAATGCTTATTATATTCTCTTTTAACTCCTTCTTAACCAGAAATCCAACGCCGTAATTTCCATTGTTTCTCTACTATGGCGTAAAATAAAATCTTGGTATTCTTCCAAATTCTCGTCATGACGCCTAGTTTCGCACATGCCTATAATATGCCAGTTTAGCTTTTTGATAGCTTCATGCAACTCTATAATCCTGGAATCGGATAGTAGTGTTTTAACGTTTAGGCTTGCCACATATAGAATAGTTTGATTTGACTTTTTATTTCCACTTGGGGGCCTTTAGTCGTAATTCTCCACGAAGACCAGCCGGCTTGGAGAATGTGGAGAGGGGGATAGTATTTGCTATTGTGAGTTAGTTTTCGTGACGTAATCTAACAAGTTCTTTCCTGTTTTAAGTTTTTTTGTAATATTTTTAGGGCTTTCTTTCTTTTGATGGCTCTGACTTGTTGTTTTAGGTGCTACTGTTGGTAAAATTGACTTTTCTCGTATAATGTTAGACTTTTCTTTTACGATCAGTTTATCATGTTTAAAGTAGGCAATTCGGCCATTCTCTCTTTCCTTTATTAGCTTCGACTGTAGACTCTTTCTTGTTTCCAGTACTTCTTTTGGCAAGTCCTCTTTGATGCAGATCTTTTTAGGTAATTTCTTCTTGTTTCTAAATATTTCGGTTCTTTTTAAATTGGTGGTAAAACTCATCAATGTAGGACGATTATGTTTACTCTTCTTTCCTAATTTAAAAGCTATATTTATTTCTTGCTGTTGAATTTTAATGTACATGTTAGATTTTATAATTTCCCTTATGGATTCCACAAGTTTAAATGATGTTTCATCTTGTTTTTCGTTAATGCCATAATATGATATTATTAAGTTATTACTTTTTTTGTCTTGTTCCATGATTTTAATTTTGTCTTGTAATAATTTTATTTCAGTCTTTAATAATTTATTTTCTTCGCTAAGTGATGTTAACTTTTCTTCTAACTTATCAAAAACATATTTAGAAACAGTTTCCGATATAATCGTTGTTTAGTTTTGCAACTGTTCTTGTATCTTTTCGAATAAAATCTGCATCTGTTCTTCCATAGTTTTGTTTGTTGTGCACAATTTTATTTATTTACAGTCTACTTTCCCGGGCGACCTCTTAGCGACATCTACGTTAAATCTTTAAAATTTCGGTATTGAGAGCAATAATGGTTTAGATCTTTATTAGAAAGCAGGTCCGTTTATGATGTTGTAGTTTAATATCAATGTCGCAAGATGGCGCTAGCGTGCTATTACGTGCTGATAGCAGGTCGTCGATCGTTAGCGGGGTTCGAACCCTTTTATTCATTGAATATAGTTACGATAAATGTCGCTAGATGGCATTAGCCGTCTATTAAGTATTGAGAGAACAACTGAAAAAAACATTATTGTTTATTTAGGAACTATGTTATTATTTATAGCTCAAACTGATTTAATTATTATCACACGGCACTGAAAGTGTTATTTGTTATGTTTTAATTTCACTTTTAGGGGTAATTTGCTGTCACTTAGGTCCAAAGTTTCACAATGTTTTTGCACTTTTATATTGTTATCATTTTTGTCACTAATTGATAAGTCCCACTATTCTTCTTAATTTTTCGTTTTTATTGAGATTTTGCGCAAAAAAACCCAAAAAAAATATCAAACTGACTTTATATACCTCCAATTTCATACGTCAAACCTAATTATAATAAAATATAAAAAAAATACAAAGGAAAACATATTTTTTATGTTTCTATAGACAGGGGGTGTTGTTCAATTATTATTTGTGATGTAACAAGAAAATACAACCCCAATAAACACACATTTCACAGGTAAATACATTTTTGATAAAAATATTTTGAAACAAATTTGTGTCTAATTCCTAATAATAATCGACAAGGAACTTAGATTTTACAGAAGAATATAAACTTTGTTCGTGTATGTGTATTTCGTAGTTAACACACACACATACGTGTCACATTTTTTGTATCATTTGCAATGAGCCTTTGTCTATCTTGTACATTCTATATCTATTGTTAGCACCTGGGTAGCGAGTAAAATAAAACTTCGAAGTAACAGCAATTCCACAGAGTTTATTCCGCTTTGAAAATCGATACAAGACTGCCCTTCCTAGTCTGAGCTTAGTTTTTATAAAGCGTATCCCCACTCAAAAGCGCCATCTGGCGAGACGAAAACTAAACCCGGCATTTCCGCTTAAAATAAAGTAATTTAGTTCATTTGCTAAACTAAAGCTTATAAATTAAAACAAAAAATTTAATAAATACTTAAACATTATTAAAACACTTGTAAAATCATATTTCAGTTTTGAATAAATATTATAACAGACATATTTAACATTTGCATTTTATAAAACATCAATTGATGTAATGACTTTAATGGTAAAACCTATAATTTATAATAACTGTCACATTTAGGCAAAAAGCATATTTTACATTCGGCCTTCCTGACCAACTTGTTTGTCCTCAAACAAAATTATTATACTAAGATAAAATAGAAAAAAAAATCTTTTAACATACACCTACTACAATAAACAATTTATTTCTAATAAACCATAATTTTAATACAATATTTCTTCTAATACATCACAATGTTATTTTTATATCCTATTGCCTTATTACCAGTCATATCTAAGATATTTGAAAAAGTCATATGCCAAAGAATTTATACATTTCTTGAAAAGTATAATGTCTTACATAATAATCAACATGGCTTTAGAAAAAATCATTCAACGATATCAGCTGTATTTGAATGCAATCTTGAAATATTAAATGCACTTAATAAAAACCAGTGCTCTATAGCTGTTTTAATGGATATGACTAAGGCCTATGACTGTGTCTTACATGATATTTTGATACAAAAACTAGAAACACTAGGTATACGTGGGAAAGCGAAAAATTGGATCGCTTCCTACCTATCCAATAGAAGGCAATTTGTTCACCTAACTCATTTAAATGACACAACCAGAAAACTGACACAAATTAGATCATCTACTCAAAATATAACTGGGTCTATACCCCAAGGCAGTGTGTTAGGTTGTTTGTTATTTTTAGCCTACATTAATGAATTACCTTCAGTAGTCTCACAAAAAATAGTTTTATTTGCAGATGACGCTACACTTATAGTCACTTGTGCACTTGATTTTATAAGCCAATTACAAGGTATTATTAGTGATTGTCTCCAAAAAATTATAACACATCTAAAAGATATTGGCCTCACACTTAATTTTGGGAAAACAAAAATGATGCAATTTAGACCATATCAGAGAACAGAGTTAATATATTCGATTTCATACCAGGGACAAAAAATTGAACAAGTGAATACATTCTCACTATTGGGTATCACGGTAGACTCGACACTTTCGTGGAAACCACATGTGGAAATAGTTGTAAGTAGGCTAAGTAGTTTTTCGTATGCACTGCGGGAACTCAGAAAAAGTACAAATGAGGAGTGTGCTCTCACTGCGTATCACAGCCACACCGCCGCTTGGATACGTTACGGAATCATATTCTGGGGTAACTCGACCGATGTATCTGCGGTATCTGTTTTACAAAAGCGATGTCTCAGAATTATAACGTTTACAGCACCACGAGAGTCATGTAGAATCATATTTACACAATATAAACTACTTACGGTCACTTGCATTTATATATTTGAATTGTGTCGTTTTATAAGAAAACATAGTAATTATTTCCAGCACTTTGATAACACGACGAGCCGTTATGCCTCGCGCCGAGCAAATGATTTTGTTCTAACCGCTGCCCGACTTGCGCTTTTTAAAAACGGTCCGTCCTATATGGCTGTCAAAGTTTACAATCATTTGCCTAACTTGCTCAAAGCCCTCCAAGGTACTAAATTTGATAAAGAGTTAAAGAAGTTATTACTTGACAAGGCATATTATGATTTGAATGAATATTTCAGGGACAAATTTTAAATATTATAATTCTTGACGTCTTTGGCCAATATCATCGTGATTTTGTTGACATATTTGCCACCTGGCCCCTTCTGGAACGACCCACTTTAGTTGAACATCACCTACTTTTCGAAACAACTTATTATCTTTTATTACAAAATTCTGTTTTATATCGGTAATGTCATTATATTGTGAATCTTGTAAGACCTCACGTATATGGGATAGTTTAGGGTCTGTTAGCTGTAAACTGAGTAGCCAGTCCTTGTGGATAATGGCTAATACATGGGGTATATTTGAATCTATGTCAGTAGATGGAACAGCTACGATAGGATTTCTACTTAGCGCGTCAACATGTGTCATGTTATAAATTGGACGGTATATAATATTACAGTCATATTATTGTTGTTGGAGCCACCATCTTGCTATGCGGGGTAGAAGATCTCGTTTTGTAAAAGTCGCACGTAAGGCATTACAGTCTGTCACGATAGTAAATGGATTCCCTAAGAGGTAAACACGAAACCTTTTCAAGGACTCTATTACTGCTAATGTCTCTAGGTCATAGGCATGAAATTTTTGTTCGTCAACTGTAGTTTTACGACTAAAGAAAGCGATTGGTTTGAGTGGAGTGTCTTCCTTTTCCTTCTGTAACAATATTCCTGCTAGCCCTAATTTACTCGCGTCGGTGTGAAGATCTGATAAAAATTTAGGATTATATAATGCTAAGATAGGTCGATCAACTAATTTGGTTTTTAGAGTTACAAATGCTTGTTCCTCGGTATCTCCCCAGTTCCATGAACAATCTTTTCTAGTTAAATCAGTAAGTGGCCGCGCTAAGATTGAAAAGTTTTCGATAAACTTGCGGAAGTAACTAGTTAAGCCTATAAATTGCCTAACCTCGTGAACATTGGATGGACGTGGAAAATTTTGGACTGCTTCAATCTTAGCACTGCCTGGCCTAATACCTTCAGCATTGATTTCATAGCCCAAATAATCGATACTAGTCTTAAAAAAATGGCACTTATTAATATTTAAAGTTAATTTAGATTCTGTTAAAAGTTGAAGTGTTTTCTCTAGTTTTTTTTAGTCCTTCTTCAAAAGTTTCCGAAATAACTAAGATGTCATCCATATAAGCCAATGCTGGCTTGTCAATTTTATCGTTTGGATCAAAAGTGTCCGGTTTTAACGTTAAAGCTTTAGTAATGGTTCTCTGAAATACGGACGGTGCGTTAACTAGGCCAAAAGGCATTCTCTTAAATTGATAAAGACCATTAGGCGTTATGGATGCTGTCAAGTATCTGCAATCTGGCTCTAAAGGAATTTGGTAATAGCCACTTGTTAAATCTAAACTAGTGAAAAATTTACTGCCGCTAAGTTGATCGATCTGATCCTCAATTAAAAGAAGTGGAAAATGGTCTTTTACTGTGCGTCTATTGAGTTCACGATAATCAACGCATAGTCGTTGACCACTACCTTTTTTTGTGACAAGTAAGATGGGACTTGCATATGACGAAGAGGATTCTTCTACTATATCATTTTGGATTAGTTCATCAACCATATTTTGGACAGTCTCTCTTTCTTTATAACTAAGCCTATAAGGTCTGTAAACAACGGGTTTTCTATCTGTCAATTGTATGTCCATTTCTGTCGAGTCTGTACAACCTAATTCTGAAAGATTGCAGGCAAAAGTCTTACGATATTTGTCTATCAAACCAAAAACCTTTTCTTTCTCAGAACGATCAAGTGTCGTGTTTATATTAATATCCTTTCTATTTATAGGGTCGCACGAAGTTTGAACATGAAAACACTTTGCTACACCTTTATTTAGAACGCTACTAACTTTTTCAGCTCGAGCTAAGACAGTATTTATTTTAAATTCTAAAGAGCTAGAAGGCGTTACTATAATTATTGAAACCCTTCCACTTACAACTTCGTATACCCCTTCTTGAACCCAATACTCATTATTTATATAACTACGATAACTACCGGGTAAAAATATAGTGCTATTGCTTACGTCTTTTGTAAAACAAGGGACATGACCGGCTTTGTTTACCACGACATCATCACTTACTATTAATTTTACAGAATCGTTAGTTTCATGTTCAATTCCAGGCAACTCTAAATAAATAGAACGGTTAATTATTTCAAGTGATTCACTAGTCTTGATTACCAAAACATTCGGCAATTCTGTAAAATTTTGACCAATAAGTACTGGAACATGCAACTGATTAGATGATACAACATAGGCTACAATAGGTGCTTCAACTGAGTCAATTCTTATGACAAATCTAGTTTTACCAATTGGTTGTATACATGAATTACCAATACCCTTAATAACAGGCAAATTATCTTTTTCTAAAGTTAAATTATATTCACTAATTATATCTTCTTTGATAAGTGAGCAATCGCTTCCAAAATCTAAGAAGCATCTTATCCTTTTATTGTTTTTATTTAGGATAGCTTCTTTATAAAATTTATTATTACTTAATTCCAAAGCCTTGGCAATCATTACCCGATTATCACTTGATTTTTTTTGGTGTATTTTGTTTTTACTAAGACAGTCTTCGATTTTATGACCGATTCTTTGACAATGTTCACATTTAGTAACTGGCCGTGTGCACTGTTGTATTTTATGACCATACTGTTTACAATTATAGCAAATAAGAAGTCTGCACTGCTTAATATGGTGGCCAACTTTTTTGCAATAGGTACAGGTAATATTGTTATTGGGAATAGTCTGCGGCTTAATTTTTGAGGTTGATTAATTGATTGTAAACCTTCATACCAACGCTTGGCATGACCTACAAGTCGAGGTAGGGCAAAATAGGAGGTTTGTTGATCAGTCCATTTATATATTTGAGCACATTCATTAACTTTATTTATCCAACTTTCTATTCTATGATTTTTTACTGTGGGGTCAAATTCTGGGATCATGCTTTTATCAAAAGTAAGTTTTTGAGAACAATCTGGCTTTAGAAAAGTAGACATAAAATTCATAAAATCTTTAAAATTTACGTTAATATTATTAAATAAATTAGACGAACCCAAATCATGTTGATAATCCGGGTGGTTTGATGGGCTGCGGGCACGCTGCAATGGGCTGCGGGAGCGCTGCGATGGGCTGCGGACACGTCGCAATCGCGACGAGCTGTGAGCACGCCGGGATGCCCTGCGAGCACTTTGCGGTGGGCTGTGCGGTGGGTGCTTTGCGCTCCGTGATGGACTGCGTAGGCGCCGTGTCTGGCTGCCTGTGTGCTGTGAGGGGCTGCGTGCGCGCTTCAAGGGGCTGCCTGCACGCTACGAGGGGCTGCGTGTGCGCCGTGAAGGGCAGCGATCGCGCCGCTGAAGAATGGGGCTACCGCGACTTTGAGGGCCAATGGTCGCACAAGCTTGAGGCAGTAGCAAGGGGCTGCGGCTTCTTGTAAGGCGGCTGGGCCTCCCTCGGCTGCCATGGCTGCGGCTTCTGGTAGCACGACTGCGATGCTCAGCGTTAGCTCTTTCATGAGAGCGCGAAGGTCTTTCATTCGATGAATTCATGACTGAAATTGATTAATAGATCCGGACATCACATGTTCAATATAATAAAATATTAATTTGAATTTATATGGGACGTAAAGTACTTTTATAAATAAAAAAATATCAAACCAGAAAGTATTTAATTTGCATGAAATAAGATTATAACTCTTACTTTATTTTTGAAAAATGAAGTGAAAGAAAGAAAGAAAAAAAAAAGTACGTACCTGAGGCCTGCGTTCACTTGGAGTTACTTACTATCCCTGCTTCTGATTTGTTAGCACCTGGGTAGCGAGTAAAATAAAACTTCAGACTTCACAGAGTTTATTCCGCTTTGAAAATCGATACAAGACTGCCCTTCCTAGTCTGAGCTTAGTTTTTATAAAGCGTATCCCCACTCAAAAGCGCCATCTGCCGTGACGAAAACTAAACCCGGCATTTCCGCTTAAAATAAAGTAATTTAGTGCATTTGCTAAACTAAAGCTTATAAATTAAAACAAACAATTTAATAAATACTTAAACATTATTTAAACACTTGTAAAATCATATTTCAGTTTTGAATAAATATTATAACAGACATATTTAACATTTGCATTTTATAAAACATCAATTGATGTAATGACTTTAATGGTAAAACCTATAATTTATAATAATCACATTTAGGCAAAAAGCATATTTTACACTATGATCTATGGTGACAAATGAAATTTCCGTTCGTTTTGACGTTTCGGGGTGCTTAATGATAATGACAGGACAGCAGCCTGACTGACAGCTTATAAGTTGACATTTGCAGTTTTTTGAGTATCACCACAGAGGGCCTAGTGCGAGTGCAACAGTATGTCAGCGTCGTTAACTTTTTCCGAAAAGTCAATGTTAATTGATATTACTTTTCGATCGATTTAAGTGACTTGGTAGTTTAGTTTAACTAATACTTGGGACCTAGAATAGATAAAGTTGTAACACAGATTATAATGAATATAGACAGGGTCTAAAATGGCGTATTTTTCTCAAATTTAAATTATTATTTTTGCCTTTTCCGAATGGCTAACAAAGAAAGTAGTCCTTGTATATTATTCAGCGTTATATAGATTTTTTTTTTTCATAAAGTGCACCTCGGTACATTAAATGGCCCGATTTTGGTGACCTCCTTTTATGAAAATTGTATATGACGGAATTTAAAAGGCAGATTTTAACCTAAAAAATTTTTATTGATATCATCATCACGTGTTTGGTATCAATAGAAAGTCCTTGACGAGCTCATTACAAATATGTTTAAGAGTGTGCTGCATGAAATTGTGAAAATTAAGGTATTTTTATATCACTTTTTCTAGACGCTGAATTGATTAAATACATTAAAACCACCTTTGTAGGCTAGCCTAATCCTAGATCTAGGTCGCCGCCTTGTTGAAATTTTGAAAAAATACCTTTAAAATAAAAAAAATACACATGAAAGGTAATAACTTCTAAAATCATTTTTTTTTCGATTACTTTATCAATTTTACGCATAAAACAATGATTCTTATATGAAAACGATTGTATTGCAATTCCGCAGACCGCCCCCTTCTTAAAATTTAGTATAAATATAAAAAATATGAATATTTTAAGATTTCTTAATTTAAAACACAAACGCCTGATATATTTTAAAAGGAAACATTGCTCTTATTAATTTTTTAGGCGCACTTAATTGAATGGTGTAATGCGTATTTTCAATAAATTCCTTGGTAAGGTCATGCACATGAAGCACAGATATTATTTCAAGCCAGCCTGCCAGCTGATGATCATCCCCGAATTCTTCCCCGATGTCCCCAACAAAAGGCAGCCGTGTTACAAATCTATACTTTGCAGTACATTTTAGAGTTTTTGCTGTCTTTCAACTCAAATGTTAAGTCTTATCCCGTACAGAGTAGTGCAAACGCAGAGCATGCAAACCAATAGGTATCTAGCTAAAACATAAAAGAGTCTATGATAATTATGGATGTCATCAATAATGTATAAATAATAATAAAAATTGTAAATTCAATATTCACTTTTTCGTCAGCTGTGAGATTTATTATAAGCAAACGGTGCATATTTTTATTTCGGGCTAATTTAAAATGTTATAATAACTACTTGGAAAATAGATTTTTCTCAAGTACGTATTATAAAATTTTGGTGGTCCCGATCAGATGGGACCCGAACCCTGGACCATTGCATACCGGGTGAGTGCTTTTCCAACTAAGCTACTGAGACGTTAGCAGAGTTGTCCAATTTTTCAAGTGCCAAAAGAATATATCGGGTGTAAAAAAAGGCTTAACCAAGCCGAATACCACATATTCTACGTATTAGTACGATCATTTTTTCTTTAACACTATACCTGGGAAATGACGGGTAAAAGAGTTATTGACAGTCAATGTTAAAAAATTTTTTCAAAGATTTTTACAAAATTGACTTCTGTTTGATTATACTAAACTTTTTTACAAAGAAACATGATAAAAAATTTCAGTCCTTCTATCATAAAAGGCCTTTAAAGGGCACAGCCGGCAATGAATCGTGCGCAGTGCTCTCGCGCCACCCGCTCGCCCGCCGACCGCTTACACACACAGGCATAGTCTGTGGCGTGCGCGCTATACATTGCGGGTTAGAAATAAGTTATGTTTTTTGATACCCAAAAATTAAAGTAATTTCCCAGCAATTTTTTTGCATTCTACTTGGTTTTATGTATAGAATTCGTGGTTTAAGGCTTCGTTAAGCCTTTTTTTACAACCTGTATATTTTTTTAAAGATTTTCTGATCTTAATCAATATTTAAATTTTATTTTTATTTAATTTTTGTTACAACCAACCCAAGGGCTCAGTCATTATCTAACATTCACTTATAATCACCATTCACAAGAGCCCAAAAACGCTGTATCGGCTGCCTAGGTGTTGATTACCTTACCATACTTTCAATATCATTGAAATAACACGGTACCAAAATTTCAAATCGATGTGGAAGGTGGTCAGGTCCTCTCATCAACTACTAAAGAGCTGATGATCTTCAAGCAAACGGCTGATCAGGTCATGGTTACATTACCAACCATAAACTTTCAATATCATTGAAGTAACACCGTACAAAATTTCGAATCGATCGGACGTAAGAAAATTAGTCAGATCCCCGCAGCAACTAGAAAAGAGCTGATGCTCTTTAAACGGCTGAAAAGATTTTCATGAAACATGGCTAAGAACACTTAGGAAAATATTCATTATGGGTTGTTCTCAAAAAAGTGGCACTGTAACCTGTCGGATAGATTTCAGTACAAATGTAAATTGTGTACCTATTACGTTATTTAGTGTAAATATTGGCTTCGAGAGACTTTTTACACAACGGCTGAGGATTATTAAGTTAAGGGGGTTGATCTATTTTCAGCAAAATAAAATTGTAACATCGGTTTCTCAATAACTTGTCGTGTCCAAACACTACTAGCCACACTTTGATGATCTGTATAATATTACGTTATTTCAATATGCGCTGAAAACCATTTAAATATTATTATTATTATTATTATTTTTTACTTGAGATGGGCTTACTCTTGACCCCAATCTTGCTCTGGAGCATAGATGGGATCTACGATGGAGCGAGCTTGTCCAGAAGATGCCTATTCACTCTGGACTTAAAGACTTAATTAGTATACAAACCAAATAAACTTGTCATAATCGTCCCTTGAAATAAAAACGTAATATTATAACAATAGATGTTTTAATTATGTCCAGGTAAATTTTATCTTTAACCTGCCGCTAACACTCTTGCGCCTCACGCAGACACTACAATATACATGACCTGCACCCCTCACGTAAAATGTACAGACAGTAGTAGGTAATCCTCCGGGAAAACAATTTTTGTGGAAATTGGTGTTGTTGTTGTACAAATTACGTCGAAGCACGACAATCTGATTTTGTAATGGGTATGTGATCTTTGGGCCAGCAGTCATTTTGATGTCATCCTCATCAAAATGACTGCTGGCCCAAGGTGGAGGCGAGTAACCCAGGATAGACCTCAGTGGAAACTATTAGAGGAGGCCTATGTAAAGAGGCACTCTGAGATTAGGGATATTTTATAAGCTAAGTTACCAACAATGTGTATGTTATCTCTAATACCAGAATAAAGGGCTTTATTATTATTATTATTAGGTGTTAACCCCTTTCTTGAAAAAGAGCACCACCGTACATCTGTTTCTCATCTATTTTTTTTTTCTACTTACCAGTTCAATTTTCTTTAACTTAGTACCGTTTCTCATTAACCTGTGAGGCAAAAATTTTAAAAGGCTGTATTTTCCATATTTATGTCTAAACTCCGTTCCCTTATCGATTTACATTCACAAAACTCCATATTTGACACATTTTTAAAAATCTAATTCATAAATAATAATTCAAGCGGTTCCACTTTTTTGAGAACGATCCTTATCTATGACACAAAAACTAAACGAGAATCGGTTCATCCGTTTGAGAGCTACGATACCACAGACAGATACACAGACAGACATGTTAAAGTTATAACACCCCTCTCTTTTACATGGGTTCTAAAAACGCTGGCTCCGACAGCTTCTCACTGTCAGAGCCAGCGTTTTTGACACCTGAAAGATTACGTCTGCTCTGCAAACGTTTCGGTAGCTTAGTTGGAAAAGCACTCGCCCGGTATGCGATGATCGTGGGTTCGGGTCCCAACCCTTACACACACACTCAAACACCCCAATTCTCAATTTGGTTGCAATTTAAGTAATTCAAATATTACTGGAGAAAGTAAAAATGGTTTTCATTACTAATTTTACATGGTGTGCAAAATTAAAATTGGAGAGTTGTAGAAATCCTCAAAGCAGCAAAGAACTGACACAATCACGAGTAACATTATGTCTATCTATAGGTATGGGAGTAGGTGCCCTCGAGTAAGTCAAAAATCCTCTTGATATACCCTGCATATCGGAAAATCTTTAATGCTAAATGTCATGCTAAAGTATGTGAACTCTGGGAGCTGGCCAAAAAGAAAGTCATAGAGGAAATAGCAAAAAAAGGGAGCAGAGAAGAATTTGAGTGGCTATTAAAAATGGTGACGTGAGTGCATGTGGCGTACCGATGATAACAGTTGTAGCCTCTTACTCCATCATGCATTGTCAGAGTAAGAGGTCGTATAGAAAAACATAAATAAATTTATCAGGAGCTGCAATTATCATTGGCTACAGAAATAGTTTTCTACATTTGCTGATAAAAATGAATAGTGTATGGTATGCGCGTGAGCTTAGAATTGCAATCTTAAAGTACCTGAGCATGTGTGCTATAAAAATTACTCTGGATCATCTAGCGGTACGGAGTCAACTGCCATAGTAGAAGGCTTCAAAAGTACATTAAAAACTAATTACATACTCATAGCTGATGGTATTCCGCAAATTGTGTACCGCGGCACACTGGTTTGCTGTGGTCATTAGTTAGTATGCCTCGGAATAATAAGGTTATCCCTGTCAATGATTACTCAAAATTAATTTAGAACAATAAAAATAGTGTTCTCTATTATTTAGATCGCCTATGTTCAATTAAACTGGCCTGTGTTTCACATTCCTTACCTAAATACCTTTTCTGCAATTTAAAACTTAGGTTTGCTTTTCTATAAAAACAATGTTTCGTTAATTAATAATAAAGTTTGTGAATATTATTTAGAACAAAAGTTTAGGTAGGTATTTATAAACTAAATATTATGTATGATCTTAAATAGTATTTACTTCGTTACATTATTTTTTTCTTTAAGAAAAAATAGCATGTAATGTTTACTCTGTCGTTCAGCCTACTCTGTAAAGCTATTTTTCTATGTGTGAGTGTTCACGTACGGGCCCGATCGGCTTTCTCCGAAGTTTTTCGTTAGAACGGCACCCCCTTAAGTATGAGGGTTTACTGCAAAAAAAAAGTTTAATAAAAAACTAAAAACCGACTTCAAAATGAAACTAAAAAGCGAAAAATAATATTGACTAAGACATACCTAATCAGTTCTTTTTGGAGTCGGTGCGAATGAACACATTTTAACTCTCGATGGCTGGCACCGACTCCGAAAAGAACTGATTAGGTATGTTTTAGTCAATATTATTTTTCGCTTTTTAGTTTCATTTTGAAGTCGGTTTTTAGTTTTTTATTAAACTTTTTTTATTTAACAATTTTAAGTGTTAAGTCCTCTATTTTTTTCCTCCTAACTTCGCCAAAAATGACTTTACAGCAAAGTAACCTTAACTAATATTGGTCCTCTATGGACCCCCCATCCAATGGTATGATAAAAATAAGGTGTTATATAAGGTGTAAACTTATCAGTTAACTCTTTTCTAGGAGGTGGTTCTACTGCTTAAATATAACAACTTTTTGTATGAGACCAACTTCGAAATCGTAAAAAAATATTTCATATATTTATACAAACTGATCTCGGCTGGTCTGCCGTTTTGTATGGGGAAATGGTAATTTGTTTTGCGATTTTGAAGTTGGTCCCATAGAAAAATTTGTTCTATTTAAGCAGTAGAATCATCCCCTAGAAAAGAGTTAACTGATAAGTTTACACCTTATATAGGGTCAATTTTTCGACGAAAATTTTTAACTCTTATGAAAAGGTTTTGCCTACACTCCAACCAGAACGGCGGCTATTTTGGTGTCGAAACCATAGGATAAGGTTTTGCGTTAAATAACAAGTCAAATTAAGAAAGGAACTTTCAAATTTTTTTTCGTTACTAGGTGTGCGGGTACGCAACCAGTAAATAAAAATTGGCGGTCTGGTACCTCATAAGCTCCACGTCTGCTCAACACACTGCGAAATACGTTCTGTCGACAAATTGCAGTATTATCTTCAAACTCCTATCCGTTAAGGAGTTCTGTGGCTTCCATCATCAGGTCAGCAACATGACATGATGATTACCAGACCCAAAAATCAGCATTGAGTCAGAAAATACATGCAAAACATTATAGGTGCCTATAAAAATTGAGGGTTGCCCTCGATTTCCCAGGGATCCCATCATCAGAATCTGACTTGGTGTAAATGGGACCACCTCGGGAGTATACCCTTTCAAACTAAAAAATAAATTTTGAAATCGGTCCGTAATTGACGGCGTAATCGCGTAACAAACATACAAAAAAAAAACAACATTCAGACGAATTGAGAACCTCCTCCTTTTTTTTGAAGTCGGTTAAAAACCGGCTAAATGCTACAAACCTAGTTTTGAAATATCGAGTCTTTAAAGTTTGCATGATTAAAATCTCTATAATTTAGTAGGTGGTACATGTTTTACTAGTCTTTTTATTTTAATTATCTTATTATTTTTTTTAACAAATTTACTGCTCGAAATCATAGGTTTTTTTTTTTATTTTATTACTAGTAAATCTTTCTAGCTTTCTAATATGACTACTTTGAAAAAAAAACACCCGTTTACTTAAAGAGAAAAAAAAATCAAAAGATGGAAATTTTACTAAAAAAAATGCCTTGATTTTTGAAATAGCTTACATAATATACACCGTAACTTTTTAATTACCCGTGAAAACTAAAATTTGCGTTTATAAAAATATGTATATCAGTAAGTAACCCACAAATATTATAGCGTTCATACAAAAATATCGTTTTATAGGACTTCAAATAAATCCTGTTAATGCACCAAAAACATGGAAACCATCTTCGTAGTATTTGTTAAATGAGAGAGAGAGAGACGCATACATTCATTCAGACTCGCGCGGCACTCGCGCAGTCTCCCGCGCATACGCGTATGCTACGCCTAGTGCTAACAATTGTTAAGATCGCCAAGCATCGCAGGTTCGCACCTGCACTAGCATTTAATAAACATGATAATCTGTTGATTTGTATGTCGTGGCCATTACGAAGTAATAAAAATAGCACTTTTCACGAGTTTTTTTATCTGCTTAATAAATTGTTTATTTTAATTACTTAGTTAAGGTGTATTTTAAAATATCCACTAGGTGTTTACAAGATTAACAAATGACACAAATACCTAAAAACAAATATTAACATACCTTACACGTATTGCAGTATTTTTTCAAAATGTCCTCCTCTCTCTCCGAGATACAAACACGTGCTCTTTTCCGCAAGTTATTCTTCAAAGAAATAAGCACGTTTCTATGAGCTTGAACCTCTTGAAAAGCCGCAATGATTTGGTTTCGCAAATCACCAACACTAGTAGGTTCACTCACAAACACTCGGCGCTTGATCTCGTTCCACAAATAAAAGTCCACAGGCGTAAGGTCCGGGGACCGCGGAGGCCAGGGCACGGGCCCGCCGCGGTCGATCCACCGCGCTCCGAACTCGCCGTTTAGGTACGCGCGCACTGTACACAGTACTGATAGGCCATCACGGTATTCGTCACTTCACTTAAAAGTAAACACAGGTGCGGAGGTCGCGTGCGCCGGTGACCTTGCGTGACACAACCTTGACCGTTTTAAGATTCGCGACGGACTGAGCTGAGATCAATGATGGCGCGGGCGGGCGGGGGATGCGCGTGAGACTCCGCCCGCCCGCCCGTTCATTGATGAAGGGAGTGCTGGCCAGCTTCGAGCTTAGACGCGAGTTTGCCGAGTGAGAAAGAAACGTCTTTTGTCGGCAGGTTGTGTAATTTGTTTTCATTCATAGTTATTCCTTCCGTACGCCAATAATACGCGACCAAATTAGGTGGATTTTGGTTCCGTTAATGTTGGAATGATAATGATTACTATTTGAATTAGTAGGACTTTTATGGTGCATATTTTTTACGGAATGTTAGGGACCTTTTAAATAAATTTCTCATAAAAATAAATTATTTTTTTATTCGCCAAATTCGATGTATATCGATATCTGAGTATGTTAGTTAATTTTCTCGGGTAATTATAACTTCACGGTGTATGTTTTTTTTAATTTTTCATCGATAATTTTTATCTAGTATCCGCACATTTCGTTTGATCAAGTGTAAAATTAACACATTGTATATATATGCATCGACTTGAGAACCTCCTCCGTTTTTTCGTCGGTAAAAAAGTTGATGATGTGAGTTTTTTTATCCTTTACAAATATTGCTATCTTAGTTGTCTTAAGACTACCACAACAAAAAAAGAGAAGTTTGAATTCAAGTAAACCAATGAGCTGTACTTACTTTCACCCTGGCCAAGTATATTACATAACTTTTTATTCCTTGATTTCACTGTTAAGAGCTCTTGTTTCAGGGTTAAAACTTCTTGCTGCAACGCTAATATTTCTTTATCTTTCCTTTCAAGAGTATCAATGAATTGGACTCTTGATATAACTTCATTTGACACAGACTGACGATGTCGAACTCTGTCAATGATTTTGTCTTTAAGAAGCTCATGTTTAGTGTCATCTTTGATTCTCTCAAAAAATTCTGTATCTTTTGCAGTGTGCTTTGCAATTTCAAAAGTGTCACTATCTTCTTCATGGTTTACTAAAAATTTAGTTTTTTTATAAGTTTTTAGGTAGGTAGTAATACAGTTATCACATCAAAAATGTATTGCAACCATGCTAGAATTATTAATCTCTAGGTCTTAAGGACATAAACAACATAATTTGCTTACTGATATTACCTTTATTATCTTCACCAGCATTCATCATATCATTGAACTGATCAAGACTCATAACATTCTTCTTTTTTTGTTTTTTAGCTCCAGTACGGGAGTTCTGGTCACTTAATTTCTTCTCAATGTCTGCTTCTTTCTTTATCTGTTTGTAAACATCTTTCTTTTCTTCATAATCTAGTTTTGACAAGAGTATAGCCTGAAATTGTAAGACAATGTATATTACTGCAACAGGAGATAAATCAGCTGGTAAAACACAACTGATTACATAGGATTAACATGGGAACAAAATATCTATCCCATACTGTTGTCTTTTATTTACGCGAACACGATACATTTAAATGAAACTACTTTTACGGATTATTTCGCAATTTATTAACATTTTATTTAACCTGACGTTTCGAACACTTTACAGCGTTCGTGGTCACAGGTAGACTAAGGTGTTATTCGTCTTTATAATATTTTGAAAAAATATAAACTACCGTCACTCATTTAATATTAATTTGTGTTCCTATCTACGCAAAAAGAGCTAACTGTATCTAGAGGTCTTGCAGTGCGGGGCCTAGCATGGGATTTCGTTAAAACAGGATCCCATGCTGGTGGTATTTTCCAACCATCTTCTCTGTTGAAATTCGGGTGTCTTCTAATTTCAATTGCCTCCCGTAACATGCGAGGAACAAATCGTCGTTCTCTTGCAAGGACTTTAGGCTGGTCAAATCGTATGAAATGGTTGGGTGTATCTAAGGCATGTTCACACACTGCAGACTTAGTATTCCGTCTATGTTTGATGTCGGCTATATGTTCTTTTACCCGCACGCCTATACTTCGTTTTGTTTGACCGATATAGGAGAGCCCACAGTCACATTCCAGTCTGTACACCCCCGTACCCGCTACCGTAGGCAAATCATTGTTTCAGAGAGCAAAGGGTATCTGTGACGACCAACACCTGGCTGGCGAGCTCCAGCATGTCAGGAAGGTACTACGGGAAAACCAGTTGCCGGTACCACGTCGTTCCAGACCCCGGGTCAAGCATTCCACCGTCGAACGCCAACCTGCTGTACTACCTTATATGAAGGGTGTCACTGACAAGATTGGAAACATTTTGAAGCGCGCTTCAATCAAAACTTACTTCAAGCCGCCGAAAAAGATTAACCAATTTTTACCACCTGTCAAGTGCAACATACCTCTTCAAGATGCGGGGGTGTACAGACTGGAATGTGACTGTGGGCTCTCCTATATCGGTCAAACAAAACGAAGTATAGGCGTGCGGGTAAAAGAACATATAGCCGACATCAAACATAGACGGAATACTAAGTCTGCAGTGTGTGAACATGCCTTAGATACACCCAACCATTTCATACGATTTGACCAGCCTAAAGCCCTTGCAAGAGAACGACGATTTGTTCCTCGCATGTTACGGGAGGCAATTGAAATTAGAAGACACCCGAATTTCAACAGAGAAGATGGTTGGAAAATACCACCAGCATGGGATCCTGTTTTAACGAAATCCCATGCTAGGCCCCGCACTGCAAGACCTCTAGATACAGTTAGCTCTTTTTGCGTAGATAGGAACACAAATTAATATTAAATGAGTGACGGTAGTTTATATTTTTTCAAAATATTGTAAAGACGAATAACACCTTAGTCTACCTGTGACCACGAACGCTGTAAAGTGTTCGAAACGTCAGGTTAAATAAAATGTTAATAAATCGCGAAATAATCCGTAAAAGTAGTTTCATTTAAATATATCTATCCCATACAAATAAAATCATGAGACCAAAAAGTTAATATGAAACACTTACATTTAATATATTTTTTTCTGATGTTTGTCCTATAGAAAAGTTGTTATATGAAATTAATCAGCAGAACCTGCCCATGAGCATTATAATATGGCTTATTGGTAAATAAAATGGGTGCTTATAAAATTACTCTTAATATAGAGAGTATTCATCACCACACATTACCTGCTGCAGCTCACTCTCAAAGTTCCCATCAACAAGTTCCTCATCTTTTTGTTTCCATGTTTCCCACTGTTCAGATGTTATTGCATTTTGCTTCGGCTTCTTCTTCTTTGGAGCAGCCTAAAATATAAATAAAACCTGACTATAGAAGTATGTAGGTACACAAATTAATCATGCCTTTTAAGAAAACTGTTAACATGAAAGATGTAAGTAACAAATCAAATTTAATCTATAAAATTTGGCCGAGTTTTCGGTGTGTTATTTTTTTATAGTGGCTTATGACTAGCTGGCTGAATAAATTAAAAGTGTAAAACCACCAAATTACTTAAGACATATCTTGAATAAAATTAAAAAACATGCCTGAGTCTTAGGTGTGTTCTTATTCTTTTTCGGTTGCTCAGTTTTCTTAACAGCGGCAGTGGGAGCTTTCGCTTTCTTAGACTTCTGACTATCACCAGCAGGAGGGTAGTCGTCGTCCTCAATCTTAAGTCCAGCAAAACGAGACTGTACTACGAGTGCAGCCATTGTATTATTTCAAATCTGCATCAAAATATAAACTCAATTTTAACAAGTGAAAATACCTTGAAAAAGTTTTATTTTTTAATTCTATTGAAAACTATCCAATGTAAACAAAAAGATGCGATGACATTACAATCCAGTATTATGATGTTAAATGTATACACAAATTATTTACCATTACAAATTAGCTAATCAGATTTTAGGCAAATTCGAGTCACTCACGGGAAATTCAATTGGAATTATTTAGTACCTATACAATTATTTCAGCTTCTTCGCAAACCCACCGACCGAATTGACAGTTTTGAACAGTGCTGCCACAATGTTGCTCAAAAGAGGCACTGATCAAATAAACTAAGACAGGAGGTTATATATCATTAAAATATTTATGTCTGTACGTCTCAATCGTTGCCATGGCTTAAGAATTATAGTAGTCAACTACTATACTCTATAGTATGAGTGCTGCCTGGTGCTGCCACTGAAGTTCTACGTAGTAGTTTATTTGATCAGTGACTGAAGTACTGCCACCAAAAATATTGTATGGTCTCTGATACTCACTTAAAGCATTCAACCAGTTATTTATTATAGTCATTTTATATACTATTCCAATTCCCTAAACCGTTCCCCATTCACCTACTGCCCTGATCCTTTCTTTCCTTTCCTAATTTTCCGGTAATTTGTTAATACAAAACGTTTCCTTACCTTGATATTCTTATCGTTATGGCTAATTGCAAGTCGCGCAAGCCAAAAACATTATTTAAAAAAAGCTGCTAATTTATGATAGGTAGTTATTATAGAGTATTTTGGTTGTTGACATTGTTGTTGTTCAGTGGCACTGATCAAATAAACTGATCAGTAGAATATGCCATCACTGATCAAATAATGGTTGCCATTGCCACTGATCAATTAATACTAGCCATTGCCACCAAAGACATTTCACAATGTCTTTGGTTGCCACCTCGTTGCCACTGATCAAATAATACTACGTAGAAGATAGCGGGCTAGGAATATCGAAAAAGTAAACTGGAACTGCCTACTTCAATTGCTCACGAGCAACTGACCGAGTAGCGATCTCTACCGATACTACTGCGGCAGTGTTGCCAGATGGACAATCTAAGAATGCGGTGTTGCGTACTAAAAATTACAGTGTTTTTGTCATAAATACAGTAAAAACTAACAAAAAAAATACAGTATATTTTACAGTGCAAATAAAACAAACTTTTCATACTATTTAGATAGTGGTTTATTCAAAATGCTGAAGCCAATTTTTTAAGTTAATGTCACTGAGCCACTCATCTCGGAATTTTTGTTTATAGTGCCGTTTCTTAGTTTTTTTTGGGGTTGACGGTTCACTTTTATTGTCTTCTGAAGAACTCATGGTCAATTTAGATGTTTTACTTAGATGAACAACCTAAATCTTTTTTACACGCTTGCACGCAGTATAACACTAATAATACTGCCCTCGCCGATCCTCTAAAACGTAACTAATTTGAAAGACACACTATTAGATCAAACTGTAGTTGTTAATATATTCATTCCTTCTAGCCGGGTAATACGTTTTGATGAATGAAAGACTGAATGGGGATTTCCCCTACATACCCACTGATCAAATAATACTACGTACGTACATACCTACCCCACTCTTGCATTTTAAAGAAATTAATCAAAATTGTTTCATAAAAAAAATACAGTGTTCTCCATACACTGTATTTATAACAATACAGTGTACGGTAGATGGCTTAAAAATACAGTAGATCCACTGTAATTACAGTGCATCTGGCAACACTGTACTGCGGTGTTTTCCCTACCACAACTCAATTACGTCATGTCTTTTTCCCGGTCGACCAGTAAGTGTTGCCAACATTTGATAATAAAATACATCGAATCACGACAGTATTGTACTGACGTCTTAATATGAACGTATTTCTTGATAATAATTATGCCTGTTGTGTTATAAAGAATCAATCAATCATAAAATTATTATTAAAATCAGAAGATTTTTTTATCACAATAACACCAAGTTCCTAGCCCCAAACTTAGTACAGCTTGTACTATGGCGACTAGGTAACGGATAAATATACTTAAATACATTTATTAACGTCCATGACTTAGGTAAATTACAAAAAGAATAAACACAATTAAAAAACACTGTATTTTTTTTATAAAATAAATTTAAACAATTAGAGTAATAGTACATACATAGCTATGACTTAGCCTAAAACACAAACACTATGACCTACGCTGATAAGCAAAACCTAGAAGCCTATTACGTGACGTACGTAACCGAGATGCTTACGCCTCTAACGCTCGATCAGAAGTGGAACAGTAGATGAGTTATTAGTTTTTTATTAAAACTTGTTTTATTTTACCATTTTTAGTGTTAGAACTTTAACAATACTTTATCGTCCAATTGAGAATTTACCATTATAGAAATCGTTTAAAAATATCGTCTAAGTAGGTCTCCCATCCCACTAATGCGCTCGCTGTTAGATGTTATAAAATAGTTTCTGCACTGTTTTTGATTTTAAATCCTTCCTAAAGTTATTTAAAAATACATAATCCCTTAACAACGAATACTAAACAAATTTAGCTATGAACTTGCACTTGAACTTATGTTATGTTTAATTACACATTAAGAAAGATACCTAAAACTATTATATAGTCTTTCGGCATCGTTTACCCGGTCCGGTTTCCGGCTGGGTATAGACCGAGCCTAAGCCCGGATGCAATACGTCGCTTAAGCATTAAGGTCGTTTTTTGAACGGATTCTTGCGGATGCTTACGGATTCCGTCAGCATATAGACCGAGCCTAAGTTCGTTTTTTAAAAAAGTTCTATAAAATATCGGCCGGAAACAGCTTATTATAAATCCTAGCCTTGCAAATAAGATAGATTACGTTATCAAATCGTGCTGATTATGGATGGGGCTTCGAGACTTTTTACTCGATCACAAAAATTCGTTAATTCATTCATATCATTTATTTTATTCATTCAGCCAGGTGACAGATCTTATTGACAATACTGGCTACGCTTAAGAAGCCATAAAAGGGGTAGAAAACATCTGTCATGGCGTCATCGAAAGTAAGTCGAGCTGACATTTGGCTGTCATAGAAATCTCAATAGGCACTGGCATAAGGCTGCTCGTTGCCACTGAAGTGCACTGATCAAATAAACTACGCTAAAGCAGTATTATTTGATCAGTGACTGTTCAGACCGAATGCGTTACCCAAGCCAGAAGTTGCCTAGAATCTTAATCTAAGTGCAATAGATAATTAGATATACAGCTTCTTTAAATGGTAAGCAGATATATGAATTTGGTAAGCTGATAGTTTTTTATTCATTTAATAAAAACAGTTCCGGCTGGAGTAACGTTACCGCAGCCAGATGTTATGTTTTCTAGCGGGTATGTTGAGATAAATGTTGTGTAGAACTGTATTTATTATGGTTGCGAATATTTTTGAAATTCTGCTGGGGTAAGGTTTGCACGATTGCTGTATCTCGGAGTTGATTAAACGGATGATAATAATTTTTGTACAGAACATCTGACTCATTAGTTATAATTTGTTAAGCAATAAAGTAATCTACAATATCGCATCGTTATCAAGTTGTTTTATTAAATAGAAATATGCTTTAATATGCCCTAGCGCTTCTAATAAGCGCTCAAAAGACAAATTTTAAAACGATATTACATAGGTAATTACTGCTTATAAATGTTGATGGAGTTTCATTAGTATCCTATTCGTATTTAAAAAGTTATGATGAAACTTCAATTTGTTACGGCCACGGCGCGCAGACAAGTTATCTGACAGCCGATTAACCGAGTTTCCTGTAGTAGTGGTAACTGGAACTTGTACAATAATAATGGTATTAATTTCAATTATATGCCTGTAAAATTTTAGACTTGTACACTAATTAATTAACGAGACAGTCGAAAATACCTATTTATGCGTGGTAACCCGACCAAATCTAGAATTTACTGTATAATAATTATGTTACTTTACTCCACCTGTGATGGTATAACATTTTATTATTAATGTTCTGTGTTTTTACGGTTCCGTACCCAAAGGGTAAAACGGGACCCTATTACTGAGGTTCCGCTGCCCGTCTGTCTGTCTGTCCGTCTGTCACCAGGCTGTATCTCATGAACCGTGGTATCTTAACTATTGAAAACGCTAAGCACAACACTGTGTAAATCGAAAAGGTCGTTAGCAGTTATCTGTAGATAAAGAAATATTTAAATAAATAAATATTGGGCAACATCACATACATTGCTCTGTTTACAACACAGGTAACATTAAGTTTACAGCACTTGTGTTATAGAAATCGGAAACAACGACGGTACCACAGCACCCACATCTTAACACATTATTTAATTATAAACATAGTTATAATTATATTATGTGTACTTTACCACTTGTGTACCCGTCCGTACAAAACACGTATTATTCTTACGTATTATCCTGTAAGTTTTAGGAGGTTGGTATAATGTATTGCGCGGCCGCTTTGTTATAACAATCTAGATTTGGTCGCGTTACCGCGTAACATATATTTATTTTACTAATTTTCGACTGTATCGTTCATTAATTAGTGTACAAGTCTGAAATTTGTAATTGAAATGTTTACCTAATTACTGTACAAGATTCAGTTACCACTACTACAGGAAACTCGGTTAATCGGCCGTCAATAACTCGGCTGCGCGCCGTGGCCGTAACAAATTGACGTTTCATCATAACTTTTTAATTACGAATAGGATACTAATGAAACTCCATCACCATTTATAGATAGTAATTACCTATGTCATAACGTTTGAAGTTAGTCTTTTGAGCGCTTATTAGAAGCGCTAGGGCATATTAAAGCATTATTTCTATTTCCTAAAACAACTTCATAACAATGCGATATTGTAGATTTCTTTATTGCTTAACAAATTATAACTAATTAGTCAGATGTCCTGTACAAAAAATATAATCATCCGTTTAGTCAACTCTGAGATACAGCAATCGTGCAAACGTTACCCCAGCGGGATTTAAAAATATTCGCAACCATAACAAATACTGTTATAAGTTAAGTTTAAACATTTATTTCAGATTCATATCTAATTATTTACATAATATTTATCTCAACATACCCGCTAGAAAACAAAACATCCGGCTGCGGTAACGTTGCTCTAGCCGAAACTGTTTTTATCAAATGAATAAAAAACTATCAGCTTACCAAATGCAAATATCTGCTTACCATTTACAGAAGCTGTATATCTAATTATCTATTGCACTAAGACATGAGGATAGCCACGGTGGGGCAGGGTGGGGCGCACATCGTGAAAGTGTGGATGATCACAGCGGCAGTGTCATAGCTCAAGTGACGCCCCTAGGACGCTGCCGACCCTAGGCCGCGGCCTATACGGCCTATTGACAAATCCAAGACTGGTAGGTAGGTGAGCGCAATGGCCAATGATAAAGTCATTGATGTAAAAAGTAAAGATACGGCTGACAGAACAAATCGCCTTGCATTTCCTCCATACATGACACACTAACCCCATCTGTTAGACTTTGATGTCAACTGTCAAATAGCATCATAGAGTAACCACAAAATTACTCCTAAGTAACCTTGTAAGAGCGGCTTATAACGAAAGAGGAACTCGGAAAATAGTTTTTATTTCACAGATGTTATATTTAAAGTAGTATCAGAGTAAATATAACTTTTTGCTTTTTCAAATTAAATACGTCAACATGAATTAAGGTAAAATAAAATAATCTTTATTTGCTTAAACACGGTATGCATAGGTGTTTTAAAATGAACGTACCAAGCATGTTTAGCCAACACGAGGCATGCAAATTAAATATAAAATTGAACTAAAATGAAATATAAAATTAATCTATAATTGCATTAAATTAAATTAGGTACATAGATGTCAGTCATATCATAATTATGTTGAAATTAATATTTATTATTTAAAAAAACTCCTTTATGGTATGTGAGATTAGCCACTTATTCAATTTTGTTTTAAATTGATTATTATTTAATGTTTTGAATTCATTAGGTTTTTTTTTTTTATACTCATTGTTATACAGCTTTTTTTATACTTGTTATTGGAGTTTTAGTAGTAACAGGATATTTTGATTTCTTGTGTTCCGTGGATAAATGTCAAATGCCCTATTAAAAATATGCATAATTTGCATTACAAATTCACATGTTTCAAATATATACAGGGACGTCAATGTTAGTAATTGCAACTGTGCAAATAGAGGACGACATGATGTTCGTGGAGGGACACTGCATATTGCTCTTATGCATCTTTTGGGCAATAAAAGCTCTATTTATATTAAGTAGTATCACATCAGTAAACTGTAGCGTAATTTAGAACCTACAATGCATGATAGGTAGCAATCGCAGTTTTTGTTACAGATCTAACCTGCTTTTAAGCATAAATAAACTTATTCACTCTGTAAGGATAGGTCCAGATTTGGCTAACGCGCCGTGAATGCACAGGACGCGCACAGCGCGCGATTTGCGCGCGAGCTGCACGCGCGCGACATGCGATCCGTTACTGCAACAGATTGGTGCGCCTCTTTAGCGCAACTCATGCAAGGCTTGTACAATGCGCGCGATCTGCGCGCGTGCAGTTGTGGTTCACGTTCGAGCCAGTTTAAAGGTCGCGTTCGCGCGCAGTCTCGCGCTGCGCCTGATGTTCAAACATTATCTATATGCGTTTTCCAATTTACGTCTTGTTCTATAGTTAAACCTAGGAACTTCGTTTGTTTTACTTCGTTAATTTTCGTGTCTTTATAATGAATATCAATATTTTTGTTTCTGTTTAATTGTATGTAAGTAATTAGTAAATACTTTAAAATCAACATTTCTTTTAAATAAAACTATACTTTTCTTATAATTTGTAATGATGACTAATCTATACATATAATTGAAGATATAAAACAAAAAACAATTTCTCTCTCTATCTCTCGAAATGAAACAAAAGGTATGATTCCGAATTCAGCAGCACGCAGTAGTGCTGGTCCCCATATTTTCTATATGAGTTTATATGAGATTACATCGACAACTATCTGGTGTAGTAGCGCTCCGGACTACAATGCAGGTTCGACTCCCGCGAGGGGCAAATGTTAGTGTGATGAGCACGAGCATTTGCACCTAAGTCATGGATGTTTATAAATGTATTTAAGTAGTTTATAAATATATTTAAGTATGTTTATTATCTGTATCTAGTGGCAATAGCACAAGATTTGCTTAGTTTGGGGCTAGATAATTGGTTGTTTGTGAATACAATTTATTTTTATAAGTATACGGAATCATACCTTAAAACTTTTAAAAAAAAACTATATCAGATAATTTATATATATTTATTAATTACATTTCACTGTCCTTCGAATAAAACATTTTTTTTACTTATGCCTTTTGTTATTTTTGACATGTTTTCAATTTTTGACTCATAGTGCTTTATCACGTAAACTTAAAATAAGTATTCAATAAATCATCATAAAATAAAATATTTATATTACATCGCAAGTACTGGACTGCACTCAGTGCACTGTGAGCACTAATGCACGCCGCTACAAAGTTGTATCGGTTTTGCATGGTAAATATGGCGTTGCTTCGTAAAATTGACAAAGAAGTTGGAAAATTGTTAAAGTAATGTAAATAAGTTTAGTGTTTATCAAATATGCGGATTATTGGTGAGAAGTAAAATTTGAATTTGTTTTAATGACCTTTCTGTCGTAATTTATGCAACCTTTCAGTGAACATTTAGGCATTTTTATTTTTTCATACAAATGTCAGATCACGATGACCGCCGACCACTGACTACGTCACATCGGCCTCGGTCGGGTCATTTTCGGGTCTCTTTAGGTCCAACACCCAGACGTGTGGTCCGCCCTGTCTGTCCTTACCATAGACTTAGGATTCGCTACGCTCTTAAAGACTGACAAAGCGTGGAAAAGAGACATCATATCCTTGCGGGCACCCTACAAGATAGAAAAAGACAGATGTCAATATACCTATGTGACACAAAAAAAATATTTAACTGACTATAAATGACTTCAATTTCAAACGTCAAAATTAATTTTATTAAAATATACAAAATTACTAACGGAAAACTTATTTAAATATTTCTGTAGACATGGGGTGCTGTTCAATTATAAATTGTGATGTGACAAGAACATATAACCCAAATAAATACACATTTCACAGGTAAATACATTTTTTGATGAAAATATTTTAAAACAAATTTGTGTCTAATTCGTAATTATAATCGACAAAGAACTTGGATTTTACAGAAGAATATGAACTTTGTTTGGTGTGTGTTTGTGTATTTCGTAGTTAAAGACATAATTACAATAAATATTAGGTAAAATAGTAAATTGTATGTCTACACTAGGGATTGAACTAGCGGTGACGTCATAAGTATCGATAAAATATCGACAGCCATTTGTGGGTATAGAAGATTAGTAGCAATTACTAAAAAAATATTTATCATGTTTGTTTACAAAAAAAAACACTCCAATACTGTTTTTTTGTGATTACATTATGAGATTTTAGTTTTATTTTTGGGCATCTAAAATATAACTTGTTTATAAACGACTAAAAGAATTCTGTATACCTAGTTTAGTCAAATATTTAGTATAATATAAAATATTTTTTTAAGAATACCATCTAAACCTAAAATTCGCGAAAAGTGGATAAGAGTTATAAACAGACCAGATTGGACTCCGCGGAAACAGTCAACAGTTTGCAGTAAACATTTTGAGGACAGATGTTTCGTTAAAAGAAATTTTCGACGTATATTATTATTATTATTTTCGAGTTAGAATTGAAACACAGGTGTCAGTTAAATATGCATTTATTTCATTCGATTGACACCTGTGTTTGATGCCCAACTCAATGAACACAGAACCACCTACTGTAAGTGGTATAATATTAACTCTGTGATTATAAGGAATATGTTGAAATGAAATTATGATATGAAATTGTTTTAAATAGGTTACATTTTAATATTTATTATTATTATTTATTTATCAGGCAGGCAGTTGAGACAACTGGTGGTTGCCTGTATCGTGCTGGTCCCCACTGGTTAATCTTTTTTGCAGTTAGACAGATGTTTGTCGAGTCTATTTTTAAACTGATTTATACTTTTAGCTGAGACTACGTCTTCTGGGAGTTTATTCCACGCTCTGACTACTCGCTTGCTTAGGAAGTGCTTATGTGGATTACTTTTTGATATTTGAGCAGACAACCTGGTAAAGGCTGCAGGACGACGCTGGATGCAGGTTGCTTCCAACCGGCCGGTCTGGGAGTCACTGGGGGAGGCCTATGTTCAGCAGTGGACGTCCTGTGGCTGAAATGATGATGATGATGATGACATATTTAAAACGACCGTTTTCTTAGTTTCCATTATATAAACTTGTTCACAATATTCAATTACTCATTTTTCGATTTAATGCAAGTAAACTTGTTTTTTAGATTTCTCAGTTTCCAGACTGTGAAGTTTTCATAACAAAAATATGACCTTCTTTCGACCATATCTTAACTTTACACATACAAGCCCAGAAAGCCCCGTATCCTTTCCGTGATACTGATTTTCGCCTCTTTTTTGTTTAAAGATTAAGTTTAACTTTAGATGCTTCAAGATCCGCGGCGATTGTGACTTGTGCCAAATCAATTTGATGCCGGTTGCAATTTATCGATAAAAAATTTGTGGCTTGAACAACACTACTACACACACACATACGTGTCACATTTTTTGTTTCATTTGCAATGAGCCTTTGTCTATCTTGTACATTCTATATCTATGGTCCTTACGAAGTAATATATAAGTCAATGGATAAAGTTCAATAAGGCGAGTGAATTTTCGCGCTCGCTTAGCTTGTGGATTTTGTTTGGGTTGCTTAAAGAAATTACTTCATATAAAAATTACGCATCAGCCCTGTCCATTAGATTTATTTTATTCAGATTATGTCAAATTTGGCCTAGATGCACTGATCAAATAAACGCCTAGATGTATGAAAGTGCAATTGTCTTGCGCGGCTTTTATACATTCTTCGTAGACCTCAAATCAGTGTTGCCAGAAGGTTACTTTTGTAACCTTTTAGGTGATTTTTGAACTTAGGTTACTCTAATGAAAAGGTTACTTTTAGGTGATTTTTCGGAATTTGTAGAATTAACTTTTAATTTCTTACATAAAAGCAACGTGAAACGGAACGCTCGTTTTAGAATTTATCATGTTGGTAAGGGCCGTCTCTATTGGAACAACACGTTGTACTCTTTCACACTTTACACCACTTGTATCTCGCTCACTCGCTCGATCAGTTTGGATTCGGATTCATTCGATGTTGTTCGTTTACCGTCGCGTCCTGTCGTGCTTGCCCGTTCGCCTGTTGCCGCCCGCCGCCAATTTAATTTGTTTATTGTCACTGAAAGTTTGGTGTTTGAATTTTGCGATTACAATAAAACATAATTTCCTACCGGATATTTACTGGGAGCTTGGTAAGTGTATCTACAAATTACAGTGCATGTGTGTGTGTGTTTGACTTTCTACTTTTTCTATGAAGATTATGGACTAATATTAACGATGAATTTGAGTCTAACCAATATGTAGATACCTATTTATTACACAACACGATCACTAATTGATTATAAAAATATAAATTTTAGAATTATAACAATTAATAAAAAAAAAACATATTTAGTATGTATCAATATGAATAAATCAAAAATTGTGGGCAAGTTCTCAAATACTCATCGATGTTTCTGTAAGTTAATACAACTAATATTCTATTTTATCAATTTTTAATACCTTTCCAGTAAAAAAAATATGAAAGGTTACTTTTTATACAAAAAGGTAACTTTTTTATATATCAGGTAATTTCTGACAAGACCCGACTGGCAACACTGCCTCAAATAGTGAAAATATATAAGTCAATGGAGAATATATATTTTGCGTTCCGCTGGCCGTGTCATTCGCCAATGCTGTCGCCAATTCGCCATTGCCTTGCCGTGGCCTCTTGTGTGTCTAATATTTCAAAAAAGTTTGAACTCGCATCGCTTGCTGTTTTTTTCCGGTTTCATTGAAATAATAATACTATACTACAATGAAATAGCTATCAATAAAAGATAAAAACCCCAAAAAAATTCACGCTCGCTACGCTCGCGCTTATTCCTTTTGACAACCTCATTGCGACCACGACATGCTTGTGACTCGCGCGTAAACGGCTAAACTAAATTTTGCACACTGCCTACACTATAGGATAGAAATTAATGTGAATTGAGAAGTGGATATAAAAATACCGGTCAAGTGCGAGTCAGACTTGTGCACGAAGGGTTCAAAGTCAAAGCATTTATTTGCATAGAATAGGTAAATAATTTAAATTACAATAAGGTCTTATAATGAGTACAGTACTACTATTCTGCTTAAACATTATTAGCATGCAAATTTTACGTTAAGGAATTCGTCGATATTATAGAAACAGCAATCTTTAAGCCAATTTCGAAGTTTACATGTCATCACATTTGTAGCCCCCTCCTTGAACCTATCTGGTATTTTATTAACCGACTTCAAAAAAAAGGAGGAGGTTCTCAATTCGTCTGAATGTTATTTTTTTTTTATAAACTCTGATGCACATGTAGCAGTGTTTTTTGTATAAGGAGGTTTTTGGACAGAAATCTATTGCAAGTCTGTTTGGGAACCTAGTATTTCTCGGGTATTCTTCTCTTGCCCTTTTGAATAAGTGCGGCTGTTGTGTAACAAATTTATAAACTTCTAGAATGTACATGCTAGGAACAGTAAGAATTCCTAATTTAATGAACAGAGGCATACATGATTCAAATGATATAAGAGCTATCTGCATTAAGGGACTTAAGGCAGATAGCTCTTATACAATTTTTTGTGCTATAAAAACTCTCTGGACGTCTGTGCCATTACCCCAAAGTAAAAGTCCATAGTTAATAATTGATGCAACATAACCGTAATATTCAGAGAGGGTTACACTTAGTGAGGTTATAGTCGTCAAGCGCCGAAGGACGTAAACAAATTTATTTATCCTGTTACAGACGTTGTCGATATGGCTTGCAAAATTTAAGCTATGGTTTAAGATTACACCTAAAAATTTAATATTGTTCAATTTTTCAATATTGCAATCGTAATGACGTAACTTAAGGTCAATTTCCTTGCGTCCCTTAACATTAAACTGTACAAATTTGGTCTTAGATACGTTTACAGTCAAGTTATTCGTTTCTACATAATCTATTATATTTTTAATTGTATTATTGATGTCAGATTCATAATTAGTCACATTATTATCAGAATTAGAATTAATTTTTATAGAAATGTCATCAGCAAACATGATACATTTGTGTTCTGTGAATTTAGGTAAGTCATTCATGTACAATAAGAAAAGGATAGGGCCCAGTACGCTGCCCTGGGGTACACCTGCTTCGTTTATTTTGCAGTCAGAACGATAAGTTGTCACAACGTTATTTTCATTTACCCTAGTGATTTCAACGCATTGATATCTATCAGCTAGGTATGATTGAAGCCAAGATAGTGCTCGTCCACGTATACCATATTTTTCTAATTTTGCAAGAAGAATATCGTGGGCTACACGGTCAAAAGCCTTTGACATGTCAAAAAAAAGTACAGTCGAACATTGGTTCCTATCAAGGCTAAAAATTACTTTGTGCACCAGATCAAAGCATGCGAGTGTGGTCGACTTGCCCTTTTGAAAACCAAATTGCTCTGGTGTTATTAACTTAAACTTCTGACAGAAGCTCATTAGTCTCTATTGCAGTGTCTTTTCGAATACCTTGGACAGTACTGGTATTAAGGTTATGGGACGGTAGTTTCCCATAACAGTTTTGTCACCTTTCTTAAAGATCGGTTTGACTAGAGAAACCTTGAGCATACTAGGGAAGCAACACGTTTCAAAGGACAAGTTAATTAAATATGTTAGGACAGGACTATCGCATTTTTGCATAATTTAAGTACTTTAGTGCATATTTCATCGTATCCATATGAATTTGAGTTTTTCAAAGACGTGATAATATTAATGGTCTCCGCTACAGTCAAAGGTACAAGGAATATTGAGTGCGGTGTAAGACTTATTTTTGATAAAAGTTTATGCGTTGTGTCAGTGTCTTGTGTAACTTCACTGCTATTTTGCTGAATGTAGTAGTCATTGAATGCACTAGCAATTTCACCTGCGCTGCTAAGTATCTCACTATGATTTTCTATCACTGAAATCACGCTCTCTTCAGTAAGACACTCAGTTTCGTTTTTAATGAGCTTCCATGAGGCTTTACATATGTTTTGACTGCGTTGGAGATATTTATCATTACACAACTTTTGAGCCCTTCCTATACATTTCCGTAGAATTTTGCTGTAGTTTATGTATTTAGTTTTGTCGTGTAGTTTTTTTTCGATATAGTATTTAAAACGTAACAGTCATTTAGTTTTAGTAGATAGTTTTATTCCTTTCGATATCCACTTAGGTTTAAAAGATTTAGTGCTGACTTTTAATTTAATTTTTGGGAAACAGGATTTATACAGTATACAAAAGATTTCATGGAAGTTGTCAAAGGCTAAGTTTAAATCCTTTTCTTCGAAAGTATCTGTAAATGATAAGGACTGAATGTAGTTGCAAAACTTTTTAAGGTTTTAAGGTCTAAAAGCTCTCTTATAGACAAATTTAAACTCAGCTCTTAGCTCATTTTTTACAGGAAATGACAACACTTGCGCAGTGTTGTGGTCAGACAAATGTAAGGGTAGCAATGTCCCTACAGCTCTTTTTATAGAACTTATTATGTGATCGAGACAGCTATTTGCACGTGTCGGTATATTTATATGTTGGGTAAGGTTAAAACTTGCCACTTTGTCATTTAGGTGTTGGGTTGCTTTAGTTTTTTCTAAAGTGTTAATATTAAAATCTCCTGTTATGATAATTTTATAACTTTATAACTTATCCGTTCCGTAGCATTATCTATAATAATGGCAAAAAAACACGTTTGCTGTATGGGAGGCCCCTTAAATATTTATTGTATTCTGTTTTTCAGTATTTGTTGTTATAGAGGCAACCAAAATACATCACCTGTTAAAATTTCATGTCTCTAGCTATCACGGTTTATGAGATACTGACAGACGGACAGACAGACAGACAGACGGACAGCGGAGCCTCAGTAATAGGGTCCCGTTTTACCCTTTCGGTACGGAACCCTAAAAAGGGAAATTTTGTTATGCAAATACCTTCATTTTATTGAATTTTATTACAATTATTTCATGCACTTTTAGTTGTTTTACTTTCTGGAACCCCAAATAACTAAGTGAGTTAGATATTCATTTAGACTGCTGCGGGCTGCTCCACCCTGAGCCCATGGCTGGCTACGCCCATGACTAAGATTACGATTCTAGGCAACTTCTAGCTAGGGTAACGCACTCGTTCAGTCCAACTGATCAAATCTACGCAGGATCAGACAGTATTATTTGATCAGTGGATCAGACTAGCTACTGCTACTAGGAACTGAAGGTCCTAAACAATATGAAAAAAGGTTTATTAAGCTACGGCCAAACCAACGCGGGGGCGTTGGCGTAGGCGTGCGCGGTGGCGTGGGCGTGCAGGCCAGCCTGTCGATTCTGTAAACAAAACCGCGCTCACTTCGTCGCTGCACTCGCTCATAAACGATAAATAATATGAACCTTCTTTCTAACAAGATAGAGGCTATGTTCGTTTGTACGGCTAAGTCGAGTTTTAGAGCGAGTCCGTTGCGTTTTTTTTTAGAGAATCGACCAGCAGTTCACACCAAATACGCGGGCACTACGCGTTCAGGAGGACTAGCATGAAAATGTATCTTTCGCTCAGATGTATAAACCTAACAAGAAAGAGATTAGTCATAAATGAAGTCAAAGATTATGAATGTTAGTCATAATAAAGGTATCTAATTATGTTGTAGAAATTATGATTTAACTATTGTTTATCAGATTATTTGCCGAAATACAACGAATATAAAAGCTCAAGCCTTTTACTAAATAAACAAATATATTTTGTAGAGTTTTTCATTTATTTATTTACTGAGTTTCACATCAATTAATTCCAACGCGGTTACCCGAGCGAAGCTATTTGAAGATGTAGGAAAGAAAAAATTGTTGGCTTCACTCATTGCTTTTCGGAAAAAAATAGTAGCTTTAAACGTAATTATTTATATTATCGTATCGTATTCTATTTCTATTTTATGGCAGCAATTGTGCTCTGTGGCACACTGGTTTCGCCAATGTCAAGTGTTAAAGAGATCGTATCTGTTGAGCCTGTCACGTCAAATGTCATGTCCGCGCGTGCAAAAGCTAAATGTCAAGCTGCACGCGTGATGCACGCCGCCGCTGTCCGCGCCGGTGTGAACTCGACGATACAAATGCTATGGCACGATCTGAACGCCCAGGCCACCACGCACGCCACCGCGCACGCGTCTGTTTGGCCGGGACTTTAGAAAGGTAATGATATCACCTATCAAGTTAAATAAAGATCAATTAAAAAATATTAACTTTATTAGAAAAAAAATGAAGTTATAGGAAACTTGAAAAATTATTTAAATTTTCCAGATTTCAACACGTATTACAAAAACCAGCCCCATAAATGTACATTATTTTTGTATCATTTGATACATTTTGAGATTATCTACAAAATGATGCCAAAAGTACTATTTTGTGTGCCAATGCCATACTTCAGGAGCATTGCACAAGCACTAAATGATATTTTTTTTAGAAAATCACTCCTAAAATCGACGTCTAGAACATGTATGAATAAAAGTATTCTGAATTGGCATACTATTAGTGTTTTATTATTAACTAGCACTTGCCCGCGGCTACGCTCGCGCTAATATAGATTTAAAAATAAAGAACAATATGTATAAACTTTAAACGTTATCCAATTACAATATAATACATAAACGTACATCAATTACGCCGAGCTGTTATGCCGGACGACCATATCTTCGAGATATTTTTCTATCTCGCGAAACAGTCCTTTTTTTTCTGGGTCTTATGTCCTTTTCTGTACCGTTGATGATCGTTTAGTAGTAAGACGTGACAGCGAAACAAACAATAAACAAAAAAACTCACTAAAGCCTTTATAAAATAAAATTGGTAAAGATATAAGTTCGTATATTTGTTACCTAATCTAATCCTACAATTAAAAAAATGCTTCGTTATATCGTATCAATCGATGTATCTAATTAGCCTATTGCAGTCCACTGCTAGACGTATGCCAAAGACCACAATCTCCCGCATTTTTTTATCCAGCTAATGCCAGCCATCTTTTTAAGGTGGTCGTCCATCGGACTATATATAGGTTATATGGTATTATTTTGCAAAGTCCCTAACTCTATTTGAGTAAAACTCCAACCATAAGATTAAATATTTAAATAATAAATTCAGTGATTTCAGTTCGAAAATGAAGAACTTCAAATACGAAATTAAATCCCCTTTCCACCCTCTTAAGGGTTAAAATTTCAACAACATTAATATACCAAGCGTGTGGTATGTACTCGTATGTATCACCGATTGCGTGAGTACCTAACCATAAGTCTGTTTATTTACTTCGAAAATAAACAACTTTAAAAACAGAATGTTAGTATATTCTTTTCACCCCCTTAAGGCTTCAAATTCCAACAACAATTTACCTTGCTTAAGTTTTCAGCCATAAGCTTCACTACATAGTATAAAACAAAGTCGCTTTCTCTGTCCCTATATCCCTATGTATGCTTAAATCTTTAAAACTACGCAACGGATTTTGATGCCGTTTTTTTACTAGATAGAGTCGCTGACATCGCCCGACGGATTAGCCGGCTGAAGTGGCAGTGGGCGGGGCACATAGCACGTAGAACTGACGGCCGATGGGGCAGAAAGGTTCTGGAATGGAGGCCACGTACTGGCAAGCGCAGCGTAGGACGCCCACCCACAAGGTGGGTAGACGACCTGGTAAAGGTTGCAGGACGACGCTGGATGCAGGCCAATCGGCCGATCTGGAAGTCACTGGGGGAGGCCTATGTTCAGCAGTGGACGTCCTGTGGCTGAGATGATGATGATGATGATGAGAGTGATTCAAGAGGACGGTTTATATGAATAATACATGCATAATATAGTAGAGAAACACTGATAATTGCACCCGTGCGAAGCCGGGGCGGGTCGCTAGTTAGTAATAAATAGAGTGATTTTTACTAACATAATAAAAAACTTCAAATGCAAAATGCATCCCCTTTTCACTTAAGGGTTAAGATAACAACAATACCAACATACTTTGCGTAAGTTATCAACCGTAAGCCTAAATAAAAAAAAAAGATTTTTAGTTAGAAATTATAGAACTACAATTAAAAATTTATCCCCTTTTACCCTCTTTATGGGTTGAAATTCCAAAAACAAAAATATACCTTGCGCGAGTTATCAACTATAAGCTTAAACAAGAAACTAAGTGGATTTTATTTAGAAAATAATGAACTTTAAATACAAAAATTCCCTTTTCACCCCTTATGAGGGTTGAAATTCCAACAACAACGATATACTTTGACTGAGTTCCCAACCATTTGCCTAAATAATAATTTTAGTGATTTTTACTTCGAAAGCGACGGACTTTCAATACACAACTTCATCCCCCTTTTTACCCCATTGGGGGTTAATTTTTGAAAAACGCCAAGACACGTACTTATTTATTTTCAAACGTCAGCCTCAACACAAAATTTGGAGATCCTAACTTCAAAACTGACGGACTTTCATACAAACTTTCACCCCCTATTTTAACCCCTTACGGGGTGGAATTTCCAAAAATCCTTCCTTAGTGGATGCCTACACTGTATAAGGTATCTATGTGCAAAATTTCAAGTCTCTAGGTTCAGCGGTCCGGGCTGTGCGTTGATAGACCAACAACCAGTTTAGAATTTTATATAGTAGAAGAAGATAGATGATAATAATATAATGAATAATAAATAAAATAAAAATAAAGAGTTTTGCGCTCGCGCAATGTCATATTTAAACTACTGTAGCTCCTAAAGTATGGCACCCAAACAAAATAGTAATTTTGGTATCGGTTTGTAGATAATCTCAAGTGTTTCACATAATACAATTACAAATTATGTTCTATCGCGGGCTTAAAGCTAAAATCGCTTGCAAGCACCTCATTGCCACTCACTTCAAGCCACGCCCTACGTTCATGTAAGTTTCGGGTTCAATCAAGACAATAGGTGTTTAGGCACAAGCAAGCAAGCTTCCTATGTATCCAATTGGTTGTAGTAAAACGTAGTAAAATGCATAACCAATCAGGGCGGGTTGGGGCGTATCCGGTCCCATGCGCTTACACAGGAATATTTCTACAAAGCGGTTAGGCGTCGGAGCCCGCGATAGTACAAGTATAGTGCTAGTTTTTGGAATACGTTTAAAAACTGTTAAATTTATTAATTTTTTTAGCAAGTTTCTTATAACTTCTTTTTTTTTTCGCTATGACAGTTAATAATTTTTGAATTGGTCTTTGTTTTAATTGATAGGCAATATCATTACCTTATAAAAGAATCTTTTTCCACAATGTTTAGGCAGTCCAGATCCATATAAATAGTATTTTTTTGCATGCTATACCATAAACATTTTAAAATATTTAATTGGCTGCCATTTCAGGAGAGAGTTAGACATGAGGGCATTGATGTAAAAAGTAAAGATACGGCTGACCAATGAGGATTTAAATACTACGTAATCAGAGTCGGCATTCTAGTAGTAGCCACTGAACCGATTTATGGAAGAAAATTGTACCGCACTGGTAATTTGAAATTGTACCAACATTTAAAAACACAACTGTCACACTAATTGACAAGCTAGGGCTTGACGAAGCTGTATCGTTCTTATCTATCGATATCGATAAATCCGCAATCAATCGGTAGGTCGGGTGGGTACTTTTTAGCATTAAGATATGTCAGTTGTATGTACTAAACTAAAAACAACAATTAAATTAAACGTATTTATTACATTATGTAATACAAAACATACCAAAGCTATTTTTTTTTACATTATTATGTGTTATTATTACTCTAATGAATGCTGTATCTTCGGCGCATGCCACGTAAGCCGTGAAGTTCACTCGTTGTAAAAAATCGCTGTCGGGGCAAAAGCGCGGCTGGTTTGGGGGAGGGAGAGAGTGGGGAGCTTGATTTCTTTCCAATCCCATATTTGGTTGACCTTAAAACTGAAAAATAGATAGGCCTCTTAAGTAAGCTTGTCCAAAACATCATCCTACATTTTTATCCTTGAGAACAATATATCCCTTACTTGGAAAGTTACAAACTCTTACCTCTTATTATTAGTGGAGATTTCCCAAACACTATACACATTTTGTTTTCGTATAGACCGCAGCTAACACAAATTGCAGTTTAGTATTTACATCGTAGGTACAACTATTGCTGTAGGTATGTGTATAATTATATTTGGTTGACCATAAAACTGAAAAATAGATGAGTCCGTTAATGTCAGCTTGTACTAAACAACCATTTATCCAGCATTATTGTCCTTGAGTACAATATATCCCTTACTTGGAAAGTTACAAACTCTTACCTCTTATTATTAGTGGAGATTTCCCAAACACTATACACATTTTGTTTTCGTATAGACCGCAGCTAACACAAATTGCAGTTTAGTATTTACATCGTAGGTACAACTATTGCTGTAGGTATGTGTATAATTATATTTGGTTGACCATAAAACTGAAAAATAGATGAGTCCGTTAATGTCAGCTTGTACTAAACAACCATTTATCCAGCATTATTGTCCTTGAGTAGAGTTTATCCCTTACTTGGAAAGTTACAAACTTTTACCTCTTAATATAAGTGGAGATTTCCCACACACTATACACATATTCTGCTTTCGTATGGACCGCAGTTATCAGAAATTGTAGTTTAATATTGACATAGTACAACTATTTTTGTAAGTGTATAATTATATTTGGTTGACTTTAAAACTGAAAAATAGATAAGTCCGTTAAAGTTAGCTTGTATAAAACAACCCATTATCCAGCATTTTTATCCTTCCTAATTTAGGGACATCATTTGTGAAAATTTAAACATTCTATCACGGTTCATGAGATACAGCCTGGTGACAGATGGACAGACAGAAAGACAAACAGACAGACGGACGGACAGCGGAGCCTAAGTAATAGGGTCCTGTTTTACCCTTTGGATACGGAACCCTAAAAAACAAACATAAAATCAAATAAATTACCTTTTTTGGTTTAATCAGGTAAAACAAAAATGGGAATGGGAAATTCCAAAAGGGTTTGATCAGGTAGTGGTGGCATGTTCAATTGCAAGGAAGGTACGGCATTCCTTTTTAATCGATTGCCTTGTTTATTATAGCCGCTTAAAAAGTGGTTTCCACACAAAAAAAAAACGATTAACTTTTGTATGGGTAAATAGGCAACATCTTCGTTTCCAGTTAATTTTACCCATAAACGGCATCTAAAATAAATAGTAAATATCTTGTATCGTCAAATTAAGTAAATGTATTGGTGTACTTACAAAATAAATTTCATTTATCGATAATTTAATTTCATCGTTTCAATAATTAGGCAATATAAATGCAGATTTATGAGAAAATATCAAATCTAGGAGTGCACTTTGTCGTTGCAAATTGCTATTAACACGGTCAAAACAATACATAAACTCGAAGGATAAGAAATATTTTAAAATATCTCATATTAACAAACCTGGTAGGGTCAAGTGGAAATCTGGCCATAAATATATTACAAGCACTTTTATTAACGCGTCTGATCCCACAAACTTCACATTTTCGTAAAGACTTTTCCATTTTGTATTGATTGGCACGAAATTTAATAAAAAATTTAAATAAATCGCAAACAACTCAAACAATTATCCAAAATTGGCGCGACGATGACAAACTTCTACAGATTAGTCAAAGAAACTTTACAATGTTACCAACACTAAACATAATTATTATAATACGTCTAAATTTAATAGTAATCATGGATTATAAATTTTTGTTTTTAGCAATTCCATGCAAGGTTTAATTGAAGATAAATAACACTTGAAAAAAATCATCGACCTCAGGTGGGACTCGAACCCACGTCCCATCGCATACCGGGCGAGTGCTTTGACCACTAAGCTACCGAGGACGTCACGTGACAAGATGAAATTCCTCAAGTGTTTTTTCTCGCTGTCAAAGCCAGCGTATTCTGATCAATGTTGTAGCTATATGTATAGCTGAGTAGTATACTACCGTCAACACCCTATAGAAATATTTTTACAAATATTTGACTATTGGTTAAGATCAGAAATGCTTTAAACATTATAAATTTTTGTTTTTAGCAATTCCATGCAAGGTTTAATTGAAGATAAATAACACTTGAAAAAAACTTGACGGTAGTATACTACTCAGCTATACATATTTGACAGCGAGAAAAAACACTTGAGGAATTTCATCTTGTCACGTGACGTCCTCGGTAGCTTAGTGGTCAAAGCACTCGCCCGGTATGCGATGGGACGTGGGTTCGAGTCCCACCTGAGGTCGATGATTTTTTTCAAGTGTTATTTTTCTTCAATTAAACCTTGCATGGAATTGCTAAAAACAAAAATTTATAATGTTTTAAGCATTTCTGATCATAACCAATAGTCAAATATTTGTAAAAATATTTCTATAGGGTGTTGACGGTAGTATACTTCTCAGCTATACATATAGCTACAACATTGATCAGAATACGCTGGCTTTGACAGCGAGAAAAAACACTTGAGGAATTTCATCTTGTCACGTGACGTCCTCGGTAGCTTAGTGGTCAAAGCACTCGCCCGGTATGCGATGGGACGTGGGTTCGAGTCCCACCTGAGGTCGATGATTTTTTTCAAGTGTTATTTATCTTCAAGTAATCATGGAACTTGTAAGCCCAAGGAATCAATACTCATTTTATTATGATAGGGTATTTTTATATCTCAATTATAGGACAAAGTAAGTTCATAAATACATACTAAAAATACTAAAATTGCGATTGTTTGGTATGTCGACGGCCTGCGGCTGACAGAACAAATCGCCTTGCATTTCCTCCATACATGACACACTAACCCCATCTGTTAGACTTTGATGTCAACTGTCAAATAGCATCATAGAGTATCCACAAAATTACCCTTATGTAACCTCGTAAGAGCGGCTTATAACGAAAGAGGAACTAAGAAAAAAGTTTTTATTTCACAGATGTTATATCAAAGTAAATATAACTTTTTGCTTTTTCAAATTAATAAATTAAAGTAAAAGTAATAAAATAATCTTTATTTGCTTAAACACGGTATGCATAGGTGTTTTTTCAAATGAACGTACCATGCATGTTTAGCCAACACGAGGCATGCAAATTAAATATAAAATTAAACTAAATTAAATATAAAATTAATCTAAAATTGCATTAAATTAAATTAGGTAGGATAGGATAGATGTCAGTCATATCATAATTATGTTGAAATTTATATTTATTATTTAAAAAACTCCTTTATGGTATGTGAGATTAGCCACTTATTCAATTTTGTTTTAAATTGATTATTATTTAATGTTTTGAATTCATTAGGTATATTATTGAAGATTTTTTTATACTCATTGTCTTACAGCTTTTATTGTACTGCATTGTTATTGGAGTTTTAGTAGTAATAGGATATTTTGATTTCTTGTGTTCCGTGGATAAATGTCAAACGCCCTATAAAAATATGCATAATTTGCATTACAAATACACATGTTTCAAATATATACAGGGATGTCAATGTTAGTAATTGCAACTGTGCAAATAGAGGACGACATGATGTTCGAGGAGGGACACCGCATATTGCTCTTATGCATCTTTTTTGGGCAATAAAAGCTCTATTTATATTAAGTAGTATTACATCAGTAAACTGTAGCGTAATTTAGAACCTACAATGCATGATAGGTAGCAATCGCAGTTTTTGTTACAGATCTAACCTGCTTTAAAGCATAAATAAACTTATTGACTCTGTAAGGATAGGTCCAGATCTGGCGAACGCGCCGCGAATGTACAAGACGCGCGCAGCGCGTGAGCTGCACGCGCGCGGCACGCGATCTGTTACTGCAACAGATTGGTGCGCCTCTTTAGTGCAACTCATACAAGGCTTGTACAGTGCGCGCGATCTGCGCCCGTGTATTTCTGGTTCACGTTCGAGCCAGTTTAATGGTCGCGTTCGCGCAGCTCTCGCGCTGCTGTACAAAAATTATCTATATGCTTTTTCCAATTTACGTCTTGTTCTATAAAACAAGTATATATAGTTAACTATAGTCAAACCTAGGAACTTTGTTTGTTTTACTTCGATAATTTTCGTGTCTTTATAATGAATATCAATATTAATATTTTTGTTTCTGTTTAATTGTATGTAAGTTATTAGGTAGTAAATACTTTAAAATCAACATTACTTTTAAATAAAACTATACTTTTCTTATAAGTTGTAATAATGACTAATCTATACATATAATTGAAGCTATAAAACAAAAAACAATTTCTCTCTCTATCTCTCGAAATGAAACAAAAGGTATGATTACGAATTCAGCAGCACGCAGTAGTGCTGGTCCCCATATTTTCTCTATGAGTTTATATGAGAATACATCGACAACCATCTGGTGTAATAGTTCGCGCTCCGCACTACAATGCCTGGCCGTTGCAGGTTCAACTCCCGCGAGGGAAAAAATATTAGTGTGATGAGCTGACACAAGCATTTGCACTTAAGTCATGGATGTTTATAAATGTATTTAAGTAGTTTATAAATATATTAAAGTATGTTTATTATCTGTATCTATTGGCAAAAGCACAAGATTTGCTTAGTTTGGGGCTAGATAATTGGTTGTTTGTGGATACAATTTATTTTTATAAGTATACGGAATCATACCTTAAAACTTTTCTGAAAAAACTTAATCAGATAATTTATATATATTTATTAATTACATTTCACTGTCCTTCGAATAAAACATTTTTTTTTACTTATGCCTTTTGTTATTTTTGACATGTTTTAAATTTTTGACTCATAGTGCTTTATCATGTAAACTTAAATTATGTATTTAATAAATCATCATAAAATATATTATTAATATTACATCGCATGTACTGGACTGCACTCAGTGCACTGTGAGAACTATTATGGCTATACTATAACAATACAACTAATGCACGCCGCTACAAAGTTGTTTCGGTTTTGCACGGTAAATATGGCGTTGCTTCGTAAAATTGACAAAGAAGTTGGAAAATTGTTAAATTAATGTAAATAAGTTTAGTGTTTATCAAATATGCGGCTTATTGGTGAGAAGTAATATTAGAATTTGTTTTAATGACCTTTCTGTCGTAATTTATGCAACCTTTCAGTGAATTTCTAGGCATTTTTATTTTTTCATACAAATGTCAGATCACGATGACCGCCGACCACTGACTACGTCACATCGGCCTCGGTCGGGTTATTTTCGGGTCTCTTTAGGTCCAACACCCAGACGTGTGGTCCGCCCTGTCCTTACGAAGTAATAAATAAGTCAATGCATGAGGGGTTTTTTGTCGATAAAATTTGTTGAATTTAAAGCCCGTAAATTATCGCCGGTACCAAACAAATCCATGTAACGACGGTAGGTAGATAATCACTCCTATTTGTGAATTTTGTTGGAGGTGCAACTATTCACGTCAGTTGGTTTGTTTTCAACTCGCAAGTCACTCTAGACAAGTTGCACAAATCATCAATCGAAAAGTAATACAAATTAACTTTGACATCAAAGTAAGTAGTAACGCTTTATTTTGTGGAACCTGGCACAACCTACTCTTTGCACTGATCAAATAAACTTCGCGTATAAATAAATCTGTAGATCTGTCATCTGTGACATTTAACCCACAGATTAATATATGTCTAAAGATTTAACCTGTGATATAACCTAAAAAAAATACAAATACCAGAAAATAGGTATAGTCAGTAAAATATAAAATGCATTTATTTCGAATTCACAGAACATTTCCAAAACTTAAAACTATTTTATTGAGACAACATTCGCAGGCCGCATTAATTGATCATAATGAATATACTGAAACGCCTGAATATCCACCAATATTGGATACATCTATTCAAGGAAGGAAATTGCGGGAAAGGGAAAATACACACGATAAAATAAAAAAAATAAAAACTGTTGAAGAAAAACAAATAGCGCTGAATATGCCGCGATATTATGGATGGCCGTGTGTCATTCTTAACGAAGACAAAATACCGTATAACGCCATGCCTTTAGTTCAATGTTACACAAGAACTCACTTCATTCCCTTAGAAAAACTTCCTGACTTCTATGCGGATACCGCTGGTACTGCGGAAGAAATCGTAACTGAAGTAAAAGCATTTATTGAAGATGCTCTCTGTATAGAGTCAGAGGGAGTAGAGTAAGTACTTTTGTGTCATTTCTTCAATAATATTAAATTTCTTTCAAAATATTAACATAATTTTTTAAACTTCAGATACGACATCTCACTATCGTTAGAAAAACCAGAACCAGGTCAAAAAGAAGATACTCTAGCAAAGCCCATAGTGAGTCAAATCAACAGGATTATTTCCAATAACCTGACAGACAAAGTTCCTCACATTATTTCTACTCAAGTAAGTCGTATCAAGCTAGGTTATTATTTCATTTCCATTTATATAATGATTAATGTGTACTTTTTACTGAACACTACTTTCATAAATGTTTGGTTTTTTTAGGTTGATTATGACCCACGCCATGAAGCATTTTGGTTTGTGGGAGGTGTTGATATTCCTGCTAATGTATTTAATTGGCGCCAAAAGCAGTCATGGTACAAAAACCGTTTAGAAGAAAATGTTGACAGGCCTATCCAGTACATAGGTAATTTTTTTTATAAATAAATAAATAATAGTAAATGCTTTATTGTTCCAAAATGCACTGACTCCAAATAGAACTGAGTATGTTTTAGTAATATAATTTTTTGAGCTTTTTTAAAGTTATTTTAAAATATTATTTTCGAACATGCATACAGTAATCAGTTGTTTTTATTTTATCGATCTATTGAGTCTATTAATTATAGCACCAAAGAATGCTAGCCCACTTTTTTCATTGAGCCACTGCCAGCTATCTTGCTAAGGTTGTCTATCGGGCTAGTGTCCTACATACAGTATGTTTGCCTACTGAGCATGTTTATATTGGTTTTCATAATATTATAACTTCTCTAATCTTGCTGCATACTTTGTATCCAGCTGGGGTGTGCGGTGCATATAGGCAATTAGGTAGTGCCTACCTGATAAATTAAATGAGGTAGGCAGTAGGTACTTACAAACATGTGTTATTGGTGAAAAGCACTGATTTTTATCAATAAAACACATTACTAAATATCTACTGCCTACCTCAAAATAAAACCAATGCCCGCCACTGAGCTGGAGCCATAACATATTGAATACCTCTAAAAATGTTGGGTGTTGTGAGGGTTGGGGTACCTACGGAACCTTTTTTTGCATTGTTCTATCTTTAAATAAAGGTAACATGTTACTAGAGTAATGCACACAAGTATACAGACAGTGCTGCTACCTAGTAGGTAGTACCTACTCTTTATTTATATTTGATTAAGTATGTATTAACCTACTCTATATTTTTATTTTACTAAGTATGTATTTTTTTATTGTACAGGCACACCATTTCTAACATTGAGGAATAAACTACCCCTTAAGCCTATTATTCCGTACAGTGAAGCTGAAAACCCTGATTTCAAAGTGCCTAAATTTTCCTATAGTCCAAACAATGTTGGATACTTCACACACTTTAGACATGGAACAAATATACCAGGTAATTTATCAGTAGCTTTTTACAAATAATATAGTAAACCAACATTAAGAGCCTGTTTCACTATGTATGGATCAAGTGCCAAATAGTTATGTAACAGATAAATAATGTGGAGGATAAAAGTTCTTGAACCTAAGGGCCTGTTTTACAATGGACGGATAAGTTCTGCATTAGTTCTGAATAAGCTATATTTTACTTATCTGAAGGATAAATACGATTTTCAAGCACTTTTATCCTCTACATAAAAATATGTATATGATAAAAGTGATTTATTCATACATTGTAAAATATAATAATAACATATTTACTCTCATCCATAAGTTGAAGTTTAAAGTATTTTCTCTCATGGTAGGTTATTGGCCTGGTGATTATGATGAGTTTGGAATGCTGTCATATCATGGACGAGGACACATTCTTGACAGAAAAGAGTCTTTTGGACCTGAAGATAACTTGGAAGCTTTACATTGTCAAGCAATGAAGGCTAGCTTTGGATGGCTGTTAGCACAAGCAAATTATCAGGGATTTACTACTTACAATGATTTAACATACCCATTAATTACGCAAACTGTTATTACAAATGGCCAATTTTGGTCCTTTTATGCTTACCAGCTGAATACTATACTGATGCATAATGAGCAAATGGATCAAAATCCTAAACACAATGTTTGCTTTGGTACAAAACCTATGAAATTGTATGATAGCATAGAAAATGGAAAAGTTAAAGGTTTAAATGAAGATGTCCTAAAGACATTAGTTCAGTTCTACCTAAACTCACCAGAAGAATGTGAACATGATTTAAAGCCTTACTTAGGGAAAGAAGAACAAGTCATTGCAGACATAGAAGATGATAACAAGCGTTGCTGGCTGGAAAACAGATATAAGCATTTAGTAGCAAATAGGCCAAAACACTTTTTGCCACCAGAAACATATCTCTGGGAAAAGATTTATAAAATACAATTTAATTTAAGGTTCCATGAGAAAAAGCGAAGGCCATTTGAGCTTGATATAAACCCTTACAAGAGACGTTTAGATAAACATTTACCACCCTATATTCCCAAAGTTGTCCGACCATATCCAAAAAGCAAAAAGAAGTTTGAAACAACTTACTATCCAGATGTGTAAACTGAGAAATGAAACCTATCTGTATTGAATATACTTTAAGCACTTGTTAGAAGTATTTATTGGTTTTCTATATTTTTTTACCTAACCACCTTCCACCACTGTCGTGAACTGGAAGTGTATTCGATATCTCGAAGTAGAACTATACTGTATATTGTAGCGTTATTTTATTTTAAATATAAAATAATCGTAAAATAAGCATTTACCTAAAATAACGATGACGACCTCACTGACAGATTGCAAACAGTTAGTATTAATGGAACTGACTCTTCTGGAGCCCCATTACGCATGGGTGTGCCCCAGGGCTCTATATTGGGACCTTTATTATTCCTAATATATATAAATGACCTTCCTTACTTTACTAAAGACCTTTGTGAGATAGTATTGTTTGCAGATGATACATCTTTGATTTTAAAAACTGATAGAGGTAAAGCTACCTTCGACGATGTGAATGATGCGCTCTCACAAGTAGTACGCTGGTTTACTGCCAACAATCTCTTACTAAATGCGAAAAAAACCAAGTGCATTAAATTCACTATGCCCAATGTAAGGCAGGTCAGTACGCATATAAATATGTCAGACGATCATATAGATGCGGTTGATTCAACAACATTTTTGGGAATCACATTAGACTCACGACTGCAATGGGGTCCCCATATAAATGTCCTGTCAGAAAGGCTCAGTTCAGCGGCTTATGCTGTGAGGAAAATAAGGCTGTTAACTGATGTCGAAACGGCAAGACTTTAGTTATAATTTAGTTATTTTCATAGTTTGTTGTCGTATGGTCTATTGCTATGGGGCTCAGCTGCTGACATTGAATCAATTTTTGTGTTGCAGAAAAGAACCGCAATATACTGTCTTGGTCCTCGAGAGTTTCTGAGGGAGATTTTTAAAAAAGTCAACATATTAACCGTTGCCTCCCAATACATTTTTGAAATATTATGTATGTAAGAAAAAATCTAAGTTTGTTTAGTCTAAAAAGTGATTCACATCATTATAATACTAGAAATAAAAATAAACTTGCCGTTCCGTGCTTCAGATTAAAAAAAGTTGGTAATTCATTTATGGGGAATGGTATACAATTTTTCAATAAATTACCACAAACTCTTGTTGAACTTCCGATCCATGAGTTCAAAATCAACATTAAAAAAGTCCTTATTACAAAAGGATATTACAAATTAGAAGATTATTTAAACGACAAGAGTGTATGGACTTAAACTGCCTAGCTCGCACTTACTATTGTCTTGTAAAATGTATTTCCTGTAAAATCAGGCTGACAAAGGTGACTGAGTTTGTTGCGCCGTTTCTTCTCATCACCAGCCTATATGTAGTGGTAGGGCTAAGTTATATTTTGGGACGTGTATAAGTGCCCGAAGTAGGGCCTACATACAGAATAAATAATTTCATTTCATTTCATTTCATATGATAACATAAAATAAATAATAACCTTAATTAAAAAAAGAACATTAATACAATTATAAAATAAACCTATCTAGAATACTAATAATAACATTGTGTACGTTCGCGCAGCAAAAAGTATCGCCTTTTCAAGGATTGGATGATGCAGATAATTAGTGCCCTATATCGTGTAAATGTGCCCGAAATTTTATATTTGTGCCTCCAACAGCTTCAGATTAATTTAAGAAAAACGGATTCTGCTGCACGAACGTTCGCCCAGCAAAATTTTTTTTAATTGATGGGCCTAGCTGTATATTAAATATGCAAAAAGATAGCTTATATACGATCATAAATGTGCCGTGAAAGCCAGATTTGTGCCTCTCAAGATAACAGAGTTATTTAGTTTTTTGCTGGGCGAACGTTTTGGTGATTGCTGTATATCGGAAACGGTTGAACGCACATTCATGATTTTTTTTATACAGATTCGGTACATTTGTGCCTATTTGTGCCGGAATTTTCATTAACATGACTAGCATGGTTCAGATGCAATTCTTTTATTTCCTAAAAAACGGAAAAATGCTCTGGCTCCCGAACGAACAAGACCAAGGACTTCGCGTTAGTGCAGACTGGTAGCCATTGTATATTTACATGATCCTGTAAAGTTTCGCGGGCCTACTACATATCATTTCCTATTTCTTAACGATTTTGTCTTTTTTTTTGAGGTTATCTTGAGTGAAATTACTTAGAATACGAAAACACTAGTTTCCTGTGAGCTGGCTTATTACATGCTTCTAAAATAATATGAGCGCTGTTTTAAGAATACGTATGCAAAAAATCATGTATGTATACCCATTACTTTAGACAATAACGATTAAAAACCATTCGAAATATTTTTGGTAGATTATCCGACCAAATTGTAGCGAACATTAAAAAGCGGCCGCACGATACATCAAACTATCCTTCCGCACTTGATGGCGTTGTAACGAAAAAATAGTACAGATGCGTACAGAATCATTAAGTTGGAAAATAGTTAATATTAGGGACATGAAATAAAATGTGAATTGTTTTTATTTTGTACATAATAATACACTATAATTTGTAATTTATTATTAAAAATAAATTGTCGACCTTTTGAGATTATAATGAATGATTTTGCACCATAAATCTATACCTAACTACATAGCTTGATAGCTGATTAAGCTTGATAGCTTGATGTGCCATTGACAGTATATTTGTTTTTTTTTAGTTGGTAAGTCAAGCAATTTGGATAAAAGGAGATAACAAAACAATATTGGTAATTTTTATATTGATTTATTTTTTGTATACAATAATAAACAATGAATAATGGTTAGGTGCTATTTGTACCTTTTAGATGATTAAAACGTGTACAATAAAATTAACATTACAAACAAATAAAAAAAGGCAAATTTAACTTAATTCCTAAACACAACAAAAAGTGTTCTAAATATTACATAACAAAAAATGGATAATATTGATGGACAAGAAATTTTGTACTTCGTTATCGCTTCAAACAGCTTAATCAGCTATCAAGCTACGTAGGTATAAATAAATGGTAATTTTTGACGAACTCCGTAGCCGAGAGTCGAGCACGCCGGACTAATATGGTGTCGCCATCTCTGAGGTTCCGGGTTCGATCCCCGGTCGGGTCAATGTAGGAAACGAACTTTTCTATATTGCCTCGGGTCTGGGTGTTGTGGTAACGTCTTTGTTTCTTTTTCTATAACACAAGTGCTTTAGCTACTTACCATAGGATCAGAGCAATGATTGTGATGATGTCCAATATTTATTTATTTTTTATTATTATTTATTTCATTCATTCATTATATAAGGTGTAAACTTATCAGTTAACTCTTTTCTAGGGGATGATTCTACTGATAAATAGAACAAATTTTTCTATGGGACCAACTTCAAAATCGCAAAACAAAAAACCATTTCCCCGTACAAAACGGCAGACCAGCTGAGATCAGTTTGTATAAATATATGAAATATTTTTTTACGATTTCGAAGTTTGTCCCATACAAAAAGTTGTTTTATTTGAGCAGTAGAACCTCCTCCTAGAAAAGAGGTAACTAATAAGTTTATAATTTATTTTAAATAATAAATTACAAATTATAGTGTATTATTAGGTACAAAAAAACAATTCACATTTTATTTCATGTCCCAAATACCTATAAACTATTTTCCAACTTAACAATTCTGTACGCAACTGTACTATTTAAATTTCGTTACAACGCCATCAAGTGCGGAAGGATAGTTTGATGTATCGTGCGGCCGCTTTTTAATGTTCACTACAATTTGGTCGGATAATCTACCTAAAATATTTTGAATGGTTTTTAATCGTTATTGTCTAAAGTAATGGGTATACATACATGATTTTTTGCATACGTATTCTTAAAACAGCGCTCATATTATTTTAGAAGCATGTTATAAGCCAGCTCACAGGAAACTAGTGTTTTCGTATTCTAAGTAATTTCACTCAAGATAACCTCAAAAAAAAGACAAAATCGTTAAGAAATCGGAAATGATATGTAGTAGGCCCGCGAAACTTTACAGGATCATGTAAATATACAATGGCTACCAGTCTGCACTAACGCGAAGTCCTTGGTCTTGTTCGTTCGGGAGCCAGAGCATTTTTCCGTTTTTTAGGAAATAAAAGAATTGCATCTGAACCATGCTAGTCATGTTAATGAAAATTCCGGCACAAATAGGCACAAATGTACCGAATCTGTATAAAAAAAATCATGAATGTGCGTTCAACCGTTTCCGATATACAGCAATCACCAAAACGTTCGCCCAGCAAAAAACTAAATAACTCTGTTATCTTGAGAGGCACAAATCTGGCTTTCACGGCACATTTATGATCGTATATAAGCTATCTTTTTGCATATTTAATATACAGCTAGGCCCATCAATTAAAAAAAATTTTGCTGGGCGAACGTTCGTGCAGCAGAATCCGTTTTTCTTAAATTAATCTGAAGCTGTTGGAGGCACAAATATAAAATTTCGGGCACATTTACACGATATAGGGCACTAATTATCTGCATCATCCAATCCTTGAAAAGGCGATACTTTTTGCTGCGCGAACGTAAAAAGTCAGAAAAAAATTATGTAAAACTCAGCTTTTTATTTAAATTTTCATTTAATAATCAGTTACGAAGTAAAAAAAAATAGTTCAACAAAATTCACTTAAATCATCTCTTATACCAAACAAACAAATTCAATTCAAAAAGAGATAAAGAGATATTTATTTGCTAAGAATAGGTTTTACAGGTTCTAATTACATTTTGATTATAGTTGTGCTCTATTCTGTTAAAATACATTAACATGCAAATTTTTCTTGGTCAAGGAATTCCTTAACACTGTAAAAGCAGGAGGTGGTCAGCCATTCCCGAAGTTTTTTGGTCATTAATTGAACCACTGGGCAGCATTTGGGAAATTGCGTCATAACTTCACGGCGACACTGCCGCAGTGCCTGAAAAGCCGGGTGTTTAACCAATGCGTCCTACCAGTTTTAACCTACGGAGCCGAAACGTGGGACATGACAGTCAAGTTGGCCCACCGACTACACGTCACTCAACGTGCTGCGTGTAGGGGATCTCATAAAGGGATAAGATCCGGAACGAGGTCATACGACATAAGACTAAGGTGACTGATATTGTCCAAAAATGTAGCAAGCTGAAGTGGCAGTGGGCTGGCCATGTCTGTCGCAGAACCGACGAGAGGTGAAGCAGGAAGGTTCTCGAATGGAGACCACGCTTAGGCAAACGTAGTGTAGGACGCCCCCCGGCTAGATGGACCGATGACCTGAAGAAGGCAGCTGGCAGCGATTGGATGCAAAGGGCGGGAGATCGTGCGCTGTGGCGCTCCTTGGGGGAGGCCTATGTCCAGCAGTGAACTGCAACAGGCTGATATGATGAATTGAATCGCCGGACCAAGTTTAAATTTGTCAGGAATTTTGTTATAAATTTTTATACTCATGCAATAGCTATTTTTCTTACATAGTGCTAACTTTGGAGTAAAATCAACCACGAGTCTATTAGGCGCTCTCGTATTTCTGGTTATTTAGTTGGATAGTGCTTATATTGTGCTGTATTGTCCTCTATAAGAGACTAAATAGTGATTCCACCCTATTTTATGCTTGTCATAAAAACTTTCTTTAAATGACGACATACTTCTTTACCTTTACCTACTTCTTCACTTATCTAAAACAAGAAATCAATTAGTCATTAGCATTCACATTACTTCTTAGAATGTGGAAATTACACACTTTTTGCCTACAAATAATATAACTTCTTACATTTCTTAACAAACATTATTCATTTTTAAACGAAAAAGAAAACATAATACTCGGCTCGGCTGCCCCATTTCAAAACCTAGTAAGTCTCCAAGATACGATTTTGATATTTTTGGCTAAATATCATTTTCTAGTAAGCCCTTAATTATTGCAAAAACACCCAGATCGATTACTCTAATAAATAAAAAGTTACGCTCTAGTAAGTGGATGTACCTTTTCGGTTTGAGCCGACTTAACCATTTCAAATCATAGCAAGTCACAAAACTATTTCAAAAGTCTAGCAAGTGTCGTTCACTTGCTAAGTTTTGAAATGGTCAATTGACATACTAGGTTTTGGAGTGGTTACTACAGGTTTCTAATGATTTTTAAGTCTAGTAACTAGAAATATAATGATAGTTACTAAGTTTTTTTAATGAGTAGGTATTTCGTAGTAATAAAGTTTGAAGCTCGAGGAACAAAAAATGCGTTACAAGAAAGAATTGAACCGTTAAAAAACGGCGACAAATGAAAAGCTAAATGAAAATACACATTTTATTTCATTGAAATATTGCTTTTTAGAATTTAAACTATTTAACAGTTTTAGTGTGAAATCTGCTTCCCTCATCAAATCGATACAATAGGGATTAGGGAATATGCTTGCAAAAATATCGATCACCAATTTTATCGTAAAATATATTGAAAAAAAAAACATTCAGTCGAATTGAGAACCTCCTCCTTTTTTAAAAGTCGGTTGAAAAAAAAATAGTGCGAAAATAATTAAAATTGATATCTGACTCTCTCTACAAAACAATTCATTCTTGCTTGTCTTAACACGTGAACCAGTAAATCTTATTAATTAGTGGATCAAATTATTGAATTTTGATTAAACTTATTTTTCTAATACCAAAATAACTTATTTTACGGGTATTTTTCATAAATATTTCTTCATCTCTAGAGCTTTTACTAGGTTTTGATCCGGTTGAATTGCTAAACTAATCTTTCAATGATCAATTTTACCACGTCAACAAAACCCAGTAAGTCGTCATTTCAAGCAGAGGTACTAGGTTTTGAAATGTTTTTTTTGCTCTGCTTTTTTAAAGATATTTTATTTCAAAGTCAGTAAGGCTAATAAAACTTGCACTATTCAAAATTAATTTGTAATATACACATCAAAAGAAAGCTAATTTTTTTCCTCTATTTTTTGAATACAAATATGTTATCAAATTCTTTACACTTTTGAAAGGCTAGCATGAAACACGTTTTGCGCTCTTCTGTAAAGTTGTGTCAAACACATTTACTAGGTTTTGAAATGGGGCAGCCGTGCTTACCCGATGTGGCGAGCGACTTTTATGCATCTTTTCACATTTTTTTTATATTTTTGTCAATCCCGAAAATCCCGGGATATGTAAAATTTAATCCCGAAATTTTCAGGACTGAAATACACCCGGGATCCCGAGCCCGATTTCCTTACTCAGTTAGTGACGGAAGCTCACGAATGCGCGCGAGCACGAACGTTTTTCTCATCGCAGATAAGCGGCTGGGGGCGCGCCGCGCAATAAATTAGCGACTAAAGCTGGAAACATACTATCGGACGCGGCTTACAGCCGCGACTGATCAGTGTGCACGGTCATCGGACGTTGCTTGCGGACGCCATAAGTGTGACCACTTTAGTATGACGATGATTTAGTAGTAATTTCAGTAGAAAATCTGTATCGTTTAGTAGATTTTGGAAGAAAATTCTGAAAAATAGTAGCTAATCCAAAATACAATTATCCAGGCCAAAAAAACCGACCAAGTGCGAGTCGAACTCGCGCACGAAGGGTTCCGCACCATTATCTGTAAAAACCGGTGAAGTGCGAGTCGGACTCGCGCACGAAGGGTTCCATTACCATACCATTTTCTTTAAAAACGGCAAAAAAATCACGTTTGTTGTATGGAAGCCCCCTTAAATATTTATTTTAACTTTCTAGCTATCATGGTGCATGAGATACAGCTTGGTGACAGACGGACGATAAGCGGGTTTCTTTTTCGCATACGTTATCAAATCGCTAGCTATCTTATAATAAAAATGTTCATGCAATCAATAAGCACGTGCGAGCTCTCGCGCAGTCGGCGTCCTTCTGACGCTCGGACGCGTCCGCACCCCGTGCATACCGTCCGCGGACGTTTTCGGCTTACAGAAACATCCAGCGCGCCAGATTGCTGTCGGACGTCCGAGCGCTCAAGGTCAGCGAAGGTTACGTCCGCGACTGACGTCCGATGATTTGCACACCTTAGTGTACATTCAAAACCTAGATTCCTTTAAGCTTAAAGCTGGAAACATACTATCGGACGCGGCTTACGGACGCGGCTTACAGCCGCGACTTATAAGTGTGCACGGTCTAGAGGTTTGCACCGGAGCATAGATCTCCGGAGAATCTCCGGTGAATCACCGGTGAAAGTAATCAGAGAAATCTCCGGAGAAAAACCGGTTTATCTCCGGTTCTTTTGGCTTATAGAGACGATTAATAGAAATATTAATTTATTGATAACCGTTGTTTTTATAGGTACAGATTCATGTTATTATTATTGTAGGGGTCACGTTGTGCATACGTAGTAAATATGTGCGATCGGAAAGCCGGGTGACCGGGCCCGACCGTGAATAAGTCGATCGCCGGACACCTGATCTAGACGAATACGGTATTTTGTAAACTGTAGGTAGTCAGTGTCAGTAATTAGGTAATAAATGAAAATCATTTAAACAGTTTTAAATTTAATTTGATACTTCCGTAGTCAGGCATCTCTATATTATTTCTAATAATTTTTTTCTTGATTTTATTTGTTCCTCTTTTTCAAGACTTCTATGATTTTTGCATAAGATTAAATCTTTCATCTCCAGTATATTGTTCGAGTTCATGCGAGATGAACTTAAAAACATTAAATTTGAAATTCTCATATTTTCACCTATACGTTCTTAATATGGAACTGTTGTCATTACTGCCGCATCACAAAACTGTTTTCGATGCGGCAGTGATGAGCTTCGTTTCGTATCTTTAATATTATCAGGACTAGGAAAGCGTTGTGCGTTCTGGCTGTACTCATCAGATTTAGAATAGAAAACATTTATTTGACACATAAGCACAATTACAAACAGAATCAAATATATATAATAACATAAAAAGAGTGTCAAAAAGGTCCCCGCTCAGCATTTATCGTTACAGCCAGAGCCATAACGACGCTGGTTTTCAGCGGAGACCCCGCAGGACGCGGGACGGGTAGTGTCAACGGTACATCGGATCACCAAAGAACCCCCAATTCCTCCGGCCGACTCCGGCTCGGAGTCAGTCGAAAACACCAGGAAGGTTCCGATGAGCTGATGCACCGCCGTTCACATACCATTACAGGACAGGAGACGAAACAGAAACAGAGTAACAAAACAAATAATCACAATTACAATACACAACAAGCACGCGATATTAAAGAGATAAAAAAAAATTACAGATAAAACAAAACTAGCCAAAAAATTTACAAAAACAATATTTTTAATTATAAAAACAATACAAATAAGTCAGAGTACGGATTCTTGCGGATTTGTACTCGTACTCGGAGCTACAATTTGTTGAATCATCTTTTTCAGAAAGTTTATCTTTTCTGTAATCAGCCTACGCGTTTCTAAATTACTCTCTAGGGGTAGAGCAGTCAAGACTGCTTGGAGTTGGAATTACGGAGCTTCATTCCCGTTACTAAAATCCTTGCAATTGTTTCTGGACTAACTATTTCCTCCGCCCTCATTCGGATTTGCGTGCATTAAACAATCTGATATTTCCATAAAAAATAGTATCTAATTAAAAAACATTAGACCTGAAAAAGAATATCAGTCACCAATAATCATTAATGAAGCAGCTTACAATACTTTGCTTGAATGAACTTTTTAGTAGTTCGTTAAGTAACACCTCAATTGGAAAAATCGAATCTATCTTAATATTGAAGTTGTCCTCTCTGTATTTCTAGCCGCTCAATTAGTAATTTAGTCGCACGGATAGAATTTTAATATCTGAAATTGATTAATCACAACCCAGTTTTTGCTTATAATTCCCCCTTTGAAATCATAATTTTCATTCAATAAAGACTATTTTATACGTTTATTGACTGCTTTTTTTGTCCAATCCCATAAATACATTTCTGTAAGTTATATCTTTCACTACAAGCTTCAAATTTCACAATATAAACGATCCTTAACTGAATAGAGGCTAAATTTACAACTATATAACAAAATTCTCCGGAGATCTCCGGAGATTCTCCGGAGATCGGCCAATCACCGGTGAATTTCTCCGGTTCTCGAGATTCCGCTCCGGAGCAAACCACTAGCACGGTCCTCGGACGTTGCTTGCGGACGCCATGAGTGTGACCACTTTAAGTAGATTTCTACGTTTTTGGTAGGTTTGTGACAAAGAGGACGATGATTTAGTTGTAATTTCAGTAGAAAATCTGTATCGTTTAAATTCTGAAAAATAGTAGCTTATCCAAAATACAATTATCCAGGCCAAAAAAAAAGCTAAATAAATTACTTTGGTTGTATGGGAGCCCCCTTAAATATTTATTTTATTCTGGTTTTTAGTATTTGTTGTTATAGCGGCAACAAAAATACATCATCTGTGAAAATTTTAACTGTCCAGCTATCATGGTTCATGAGATAGACGGACAGACGGACAGACAGACAGACAGACAGAGAGACAGACAGACGGACAGCGGAGCCTTAGTAATAGGGCCCCGTTTTACGCTTTGGGTACGGAACTCTAAATAAATCTTGTCCAGGTCCCGGAGATTTCCTGTAAAATAATACTGAATACGGTGATAAGCGGGTTTCTTTTTCGCATACGTTATCAAATCGCTAGCTATCTTATAATAAAAATGTTCATGCAATCAATAAGCACGTGCGAGCTCTCGCGCAGTCGGCGTCCTTCTGACGCTCGGACGCGTCCGCACCCCGTGCATACCGTCCGCGGACGTTTTTGCTGTTGCTTTGCTGTCGGACGTCCGAGAGCTCAAGGTCAGCCCAAGGTTACGTCCGCGACTTACGTCCGATGGTTTGCACACCTTAGTGTACGGACAACAGCACGTCGACCTACCACAAAATGTCAAATTTTCTTATTTGAAAATGAACTCTATATGTCAGGCTTAATGTTGAAAGTCTATTGGAGAATTTTTGACTTTTGGGGTAGGTCGACGTGCTGTTGACTGTACATTCAATACTTAGATTCCTTTAAGTCGCGGCTGTAAAGCTGGAAACATACTATCGGACGCGGCTTACGGACGCGGCTTACAGCCGCGACTTAAAGGAATCTAGGTATTGAATTTACACTAAGGTGTGCAAACCAGCGGACGTCAGTCGCGGACGTAACCTTCGCTGACCTTGAGCGCTCGGACGTCCGACAGCAATCTGGCGCGCTGGATGTTTCTGTAAGCCGAAAACGTCCGCGGACGGTATGCACGGGGTGCGGACGCGTCCGAGCGTCAGAAGGACGCCGACTGCGCGAGAGCTCGCACGTGCTTTTTGATTGCATGAACATTTTTATTCTTAGATAGCTAGCGATTTGATAACGTATGCGAAAAAGAAACCCGCTTATCACCGTATTCAGTAATATGTTACAGGAAATCTCCGGGACCTGGACAAGATTTATTTAGGGTTCCGTACCCAAAGCGTAAATGGGGGCCTATTACTATTCCGCTGTCCGTCTGTCTGTCTATCTCATGAACCGTGTTAGCTAGACAGTTGAAATTTTCACAGATGATGTATTTTTGTTGCCGCTATAACAAAAAATACTAAAAACCAGAATAAAATAAATATTTAAGGGGCTCCCATACAACCAAAGTGATTTATTTTGCTCGTTACTAAGGCTCCGCTGTCCGTTTGTCTGTTTGTCCGTCTGTCACCAAGCTGTATCTCATGCACCGTGATAGCTAGAAAGTTGAAATAAATATTTAAGGGGGCTTCCATACAACAAACGTGATTTTTTTGCCGTTTTTATAGAAAATGGTATGGTAATGGAACCCTTCGTGCGCGAGTCCGACTCGCACTTCACAGGTTTTTACAGATAATGGTGCGGAACCCTTCGTGCGCGAGTTCGACTCGCACTTGGTCGGTTTTTTTTGGCCTGGATAATTGTATTTTGGATTAGCTACTATTTTTCAGAATTTTCTTTCAAAATCTACTAAACGATACAGATTTTCTACTGAAATTACTACTAAATCATCGTCACACTAAAGTGGTCACACTCATGGCGTCCGCAAGCAACGTCCGAGGACCGTGCACACTGATCAGTCGCGGCTGTAAGCCGCGTCCGTAAGTCGCGTCCGATAGTATGTTTCCAGCTTAAGCCGCGTCCGTAAGCCACGTCCGATAGTATGTTTCCAGCTTTAGCGAGCGCTTGTCGTGTCGTCTCCAGTTGGTTAAATGTTTGTTTGTGGCACAGATTAATAATAAGTAGCAAGTTTGTGGTAAACATCAGGCCGTCGACATTCCATACAATCTCAACTGTGTATTGATTTATGTACGTTTTCTAACATTGAGATATAAAAATACCCCATCATAATAAAATAAGTATTGATTCCTTTTGACTTACAAGTTCCATGATAACTATTAAATTTAGACGTATTATAATAATTTTGTTTAATGTTGGTAATATTGTGCAGTTTGTCTTTGATAATCTGTGGATGTTTGTGTCACCGCGTCATTTTTAATAAGTTGGATATTTCGTTTTTCAATATTTTATTAAAAATCATTAAGGAAATGTGAAGTTTGTGGTATCAAACGTGATACGAAAATACAAATATTGTATTATACTTTTGGCGAGATTTCCACTTCACCCAGCCAGGTTTGTTATTATGCAATATTTTAAAATATTTCTTATATTTCAAGTTCAAGTGTTACTTTACCCGTGATAATAGCAATTTGCAGCCACAAAGTGAACTGCTAGATTTGACATCTTCTCATAAATCCGCATTAATCGCACCTTGTCATTGAAATGATAGTGATGGATTAAATTATCGATAAATTTAATTGATTTTTTACACCAGTACTATTGCATATTTTGACAATTTATTATATTTTGTCTATTTCAAATATTGTTTATGGGTGAAACTAACTAGTAATGAAGACTTAGCTTATTTAGTTATTTACTTTACAAATGTTAAAAAACAATCTATCGTTAGTGAGAAATCTATACATACTAATATTAAGGAGGAGATTTGGTATCTTAACTGAAGATCAATTCGGTTTCCGCAAAAACAGATCTACAACTTTAGCATGCTTTAATTTTGTAAAAGATATAGCTGAGAGTATCGATAGAAAAAATCCAGTAACTGCTCTCATGCTGGGTATGACTAAAGCCTTCGACCTTGTTGACCACAAAATCCTATTAAAAAAATTGACAGGTACGGGATAAGAGGCGCGGCTGACACATGGCTAAGCAGTTACTTACAAGGCCGAAAACAATGTACAGAAATTACTCGGTTAACCCAGGTAGGACATGATAGTACGAGTATTTTCACTAAAGAACTACATCGTTCACGGTATAGATCTAATGACCGCGGTGTCCCTCAGGGAAGAATTTTAGGACCTCTAATCTTCTTGCTATATATTAATGACTTGCCTAATAAAACTAAGCATAAATGCATCTTGTTTGCAGATGATACTACTTTTATAGTTAAATGCACTGAAAAAGACACACATGAAACAGAAATAAATAATTCTATTAATAATATTGTGACATGGCTCAATTCAAATAATCTATTACGTTTATTACGTTGACAAAACAAAAATAATACAAATTGGAAATTATAAAATAGAACCTATAAATATGAAAATAAAATACAAAAATTCTAAAATAGAAAATGTACAATCAATTATGTTTTAGGAATAAAAATTGTCAAAAATATAAACTGGAAGCCGCATATTGATTATGTCTGTACAAAATTAAACCGGTTTGTGTAAGCTTTAAAAAGATTAAGGAAAACAATATCACAAAAAGCAGCTCTAGCTGCTTATCACGGGTATGTGTCTTCGGTATTGTTATATGGTCTGCCTTTGTGGGGGAACTCTGTTGATATGATTTAAGCATTTAAATTACAAAAGAAATGTGTGTACGAGCGGTATGTGGTGCGTGGTTTCTTGAAAGCTGCAAGCCCTTATTTCAAAAGATTGCCTTTGCCATGCATGTATATTCGAGAAATATGAATCTTTGTAAAGCGACAACCGAATTATTTCAAATCACATGCGGAATGTCTCGAAAGACAAACAAGGCATAAAAATAGGTTATTTTATCCCAAATGCAGCTCTAAATTCTATGCAAACAGTGCTCCTATGATGGCTGTTGAAATACTCAATAACTTGCCTAAAAATCTTAAAGACCTGCCTCTGAATAAATTTAAGAATGAGATTAATAAATGGCTTCTTGACAAGTGTTACTATAGTATTAAGGAATATTTTAATTGACCTCAATAATATTTAATGTATTATTTAAATTCAATCCTCCTGACATTCTAAAAAAAATAATTTGATTATTGTAAGATAAACTTGCAGACCGGTACATTTCCCGGTAGAATATTATTGAGACTGTAAATATTTGCTTTTAGCAAATCCATGCAAGGCTTAATTAAAGATAAATAACACTTGAAACAAAAAAAACCATCGACCTCCTGACAGGGACACCTGAGGTCGATGGTTTTTTTTTTCAAGTGTTATTTATCTTTATTATTGAGACTGACTTTTATACTAAATATCTGTATTACCTAACATTTTATTCTGCTAATAAAGATTTTGACTTTGACTTTGAGGTAAGAGTTTGTAAGTTTCATGTTCATTTTATGATAAAATGCCAGAGACAGGGTTGTTTGTACCAGGTTACTTTACTGGATTCATTTATTTTTTAGATTTAAGGTCAACCAAGTTTTGCAATGGGAAAGAAATCAAGCAAAAAGACTTTGGATTGGATTTAAGTTTGATTTTGAAAAAAATATGAGCAAATGTTGAAGGCACTAAAGTAAGAGCTTATTACCATAATATGGACAATAGGCTATTTGACACTTTTTTTAAATATGTCTTTAATTATTAATTACAGTTCCAATAACCGAAAAAAAAATTTTTTGAGACTTAGAAAACCACGAAACTTTGATATAAAAATTGTGTTTTTAGAAACTGACAAAAACGCTGCCGGCCATTTTGGTCTATAGATTATCTGTGACACAAACGTGTATTACCTATAAATTTCTCAGAATTAAATTTATAATGAATTCATCAAGTTTACATATTAAAATATAAGTTGATTTTTGCGAAGATCACTTCGATGTAAGTAGATACTCATTTAACAACTATTTTAATGCCAGTAATTCAAATACTAGTATTTAGGTTATGTGTGCTAAGTCTTCTTAATCGTAATAAATGTTTGATTACCATAAAGTTACAAGTAACAAGCAACGTTTTGTGTAGAATATGGGATACAATTTAAAGAAAAAGACGAATAAAACATGAGAATAATGCGAAAGTAATTTAGCTTTCTAGATTTCTGACGTCACTATGATCACGATCATGGCGGATAGCGTTTTTTGGTTTTCAAATTATGGATTAAATATATAATTTTAAAATCTAATTTATCCAGTCATGCTTTAATTTTGTGTATTAAAATCGATGTTTTAAGGTTCTTTAAGTCTAACACTTGTTGAAATAATTATTTGTTTATTAATTTTTGATATGAGTCAAGTAGCCTATGATGGTGTGTAAGGGGACACTCAACACCTTTTGTCCCAACAGTCAACCTCACCTGCCCGTGGTGCGCGCTGCTGACAGACGGACGAGGCTCTGACGACCGAACCGATAGCGGGATATCTATCTACAGGCCAGGTCAAATAAATTTGGCCGATGATGGGCAGCAGCGTCATCGGTACGAGAGACCTGGCACTGCGCTCACCAACCCGCTTGCCCAGCGTGGTGAGTATGGGCATATACCCCTTAATGATAAGCCATAAAAAACTACAGCCCCAAGTTCCCGGCCACCCCAATATTCCAGGTCATGACAGCGGCCTTGGTTACGGTGGGGTAGGGAGTGCGAAGAATTCCCGGGCTACGGATGGCTGTCATAACAACATGACCGTGGCGACCAGTGGCGGGCATTGGTTTTATTTGGAGGTAGGCAGTAGATACTTATAATGTGTTTTATTGATGAAAATCAGTGGTTTTCATCAATAATCCAGATTTCTAAGTACCTACTGCCTACCTATTTCAATTATCAGGTAGGCACTGCCTAATTGCCTATATGCACCGCACGCCCCTGCTGGTGACCTATAATGGACGCAGTCTACGGCTGGACGAATGCTTTGTGAAACTTGAAGTAGAACTAGAGAAGATAAAGTGGCACGTTATAGGTTTATTCGAAGTCCGACGACAGGGGGAGGACACGGTAACCTTAGAATCGGGGCACTTGTTCTACTTTCGAGAGGGTGACCAAACATCCCAGGGTGGCGTAGGTTTCCTTGTCAACAAAGATCTCCGTGACAACGTATTAGAGATATCCAGTGTGTCGACCCGGGTGGCGTACCTCGTACTAAAGCTGACCACGAGATACACTCTTCAGGTCGTACAGTATACGCACACTCGGTCGATGTGGTTGAGGCCATGTATGAGGATATAACAAAGGCCATGCAAATGACCACCAAGACGCACTTTACAGTTGTCATCGGAGACTTCAATGCAAAAGTGGGAGTACAGCAACATGGCGAATCGTACGTTGGAAGTATGGCGACGTACGGCTATGGAAGCAGAAACCATGAATGAATGAGAATGCTGGTTTACTTTCTCAACATGCAGGGGCTTTTTTGCATGAAAACATTCTATCAAAAAAAGCCCTGTAGAAAGTGGACCTGGCGAAGTCCCGACGGTAAGACGAAGAATGAGATAGACTTCATCATGAATCATCATGAATAAACGGCACATATTTAGAAATGTCTCAGTGATCAAAAGATTTAACACCGGAAGTGATCACCGACTAGTAAGAGGGTCTAAATATCTCTAAATATCAATCTCAAGCTGGAAAGAAGCCGCATGGTGAGGTCTATTCTTCGTCTGACACTGCTTCAAGCTGAACACGATTCCGAAGCGTTCCACCTAGAGCTGCAAAATTGATTCGAAGCGCTGGAAACCGCAGATAATGTTGACAAGGACCTCGACAGCGTAGTAGGCGTTATACGCGAGGTGGGAGCTAGGCATTTTAGAAGGAAGCGACCAAACAAGGGATCCAAACTTTAGGGTGAAACTCTAGAGCTGATGCGACTGCGACGGGAAGCGCCAGAGGGAGCTCAGTCAGATGCCATCCATAAAAGGATCCGAAGATTGGTGAGACACGATCTCCGAAGCTCTAACACCCGCCTCATACAGGAGGCGATCGAGCAAAACCGGGGGTCAAAAGTCTTTGACCAACAAATGGGGAGATCGCATCTGACAAAGCTGAAACCTTGGATAGCAGAACCGTCACATCAGTTCCGGAAATTCTCGCCGAGATTGAGGACTTCTACGGCCGCATATGCCTCGCATGCCCTGAAACCTCCAACTGACGCAAATGACCCTAGAGCTACGCTTGTACGCCACTACACCGACGATTTCCCAGAGCTAGACGTAGACGAAATTGAGGCGGCTCTTAAACAGCTTCGTATTGGGAAGGCTCCCGGCGAAGATGGAGTCACTTCAGAACTTCTCTAGGCAGGGGGAATACCCGTTTTTAGGGAACTGAAGGGACTGTTCAACTCCGTAATAGCCAATGGGCCTACCCCGAAGGCGTAGAGCGAGGGCGTGGTGTCTCTGTTTTTCAAAAAAGGAGATCTCTTCTGAAGAACTACAGACCGATCACGCTCTTGAGCCACGTCTATAAGCTGTTTTCAAGAGTCGTCACAAATCGTCTAGCCACAAGATTTGACGCCTTCCAGCCACCGGAGCAAGCTGGGTTTCGTAAAGGCTATAGTACTGTAGAGGTTTATAACTCGTTGAATAAAACCTCTACGTCTACCATGGTATAAAAGTATTCGAATTTAGAATAATCGTCTTGACATGGAAAAAACAGTGTTTTTCTAGATGGATTCGAGTAACGGGAGCCAAACAGAAAGTGAAACGTCTTACAATTTAAAATAGTATAAATAATTGCAAATGATATAATTCATCATAAGGAAACATTGTAGTTTCCATGTTAGGTTTCAAAGTTAAGTAATTAATATGTATTTCTATATATAACGAATAAACGTAAAAGTCATATCAGTATTCTTCAGTTTAATTAATCTCCCCCGCACACGTTCGTACACCACAGTGGAGGTATTACAGTACCGTAGACCATATTCACATAGTAAGGCAGATTATACAGAAGTCAGAAGAGTATAATCAGCCTCTGTGCCAGCCTTTGTGGACTACGAGAAAGCCTTCGACTTTGTCAAGACCTGGGCTGTTCTGGAATCCTTACAGCGATGCCAAATTGATTGGTGGTATGTAGAGGTGCTTAGGAGCCTGTATAAAATGGCATCGATGACTGTTCATGTCCAAAACCATAAGACGAGACCTATCCAGCTGCTCAGGGATGTGAGACAAGGAGATGTCATATCTCCGAAGTTGTTCACGAACGCACTGGAGTACGTCTTCAAGACACTGGATTGGAAAGGAACGAGCATCAATGTCAAAGGCGAACATCTCACGCACCTCCGTTTTGCCGATGATATTGTCATTATGGCGGAAGCGCTGGAGGATTTGCAGAAAATGCTGCAAAGCCTCAACGCTGCCTCGCGACGCGTGGGCCTGGGGATGAACTTGGACAAGACCAAAGTCATGTTCAATGATCATGCCATCCCCAGACCGGTCTCCGTCGAAAGCGTGGCGCTCGAGGTTGTCAATGAGTATGTCTACCTCGGGCAAGTGATGCAGTTGGGTAGAGACAACTTCGAGCGGGAAATCGCTCGGAGGATGCAGCTTGACTGGGCAGCGTTTGGGAAGCTGCATCATATCTTCTCGTCGCCACTGCCACAATGCCTGAAGAGCAAGGTATTCGATAAAATTGATAGGGTTCCTAAGCCGGCGTAACTAAGCGGAAGTTGTAAGCAAAATAATTACATTTTCATAATTATTTGCAAGGTATTCGATCATTGCGTCCTACCGGTGATGACCTACGGAGCCGAAACGTGGAATATGACAGTAAAGCTGGCCCACCGACTACATGTCACTCAGCGAGCTATGGAAAGGTAGATGCTTGTGATTTCGTTAAAGGATAAAATCCGAAATGAGATCATCAGGCAGAGGACTAAAGTTAAGGACATAGTCCAAAAATGTAGCAAGCTTAAGTGGCAGTGGGCTGGCCACATCTGTCGCAGAACCGATGAAAGGTGGAGTAAACGGGTTCTCGAGTGGAGACCACGCCTAGGCAAACGTAGTGTAGGACGACCCCCAGGTCGATGGACAGATTACCTTAGGAAGATGGCTGGCACTGGATGGATGGAAAAGCGGGAGATCGTGCTCTTTGGCGCTCTTTGGATTAGGCCTACGTCCAGCAGTGGACTTCATTAGGCTGAGATGATGATGATAAGCCTATGATAAGGACTTTGTCCTTAAAATGGAATAAAGTAAGTCATTTCAATGATCTGTTTAATATATACCTTCTTCTTGTAACACCTGTGTATTAATTATGTCATTGTTGTATTTACAACAATGCAATAAATACATTGAATTAAATAGTATTTTTTATTGTAGTACTTACATACGGCTGACATATTTTTAATAGTAACAAACAAGTAGGTACCTTGCGATTGATTGCGGATTTATTGATATCGATAGATAAGCATAATACACAGTATTGTCAAGCCCTAGCTTATCAATTAGTGTGCCAGTTATGTTTTTCAATGTTGGTGAAAGTTAAGATTATCATTATGGCCCAAAGTTGATATACCCATAATCCGCACTAAGCATAAGTGCATATAACCTGATTCTCTTTAAGTCCAAAATGAATAGGCATCTTCTGGGCAAGCTCGCTCCATCGTAGATCCCATCTATGCTCTAGAGCCTAAAGCAAGATTGGGGTCAAAAGTAAGCCCATCTCAAGTAAAAAAAAAAAAAAAGTACGTTCATAAGTCGGTTCAGTGGCTAGCACAGAGTAATATATGTCTAAAGAGTATGAGAATGCCGACTCCTATTACGTAGTGTCGTAGTATATTTCAATCCTCTTTGGTAAACATACAGTGATTACGTAGTATTTAAATCCTCATTGCATACAGTCACAGCACAGAGCATGTGATAGGGTGTTAAATAAATCGTGTTTTTGCGAATTTCATAATTTATTGTCTTATTTTGAAGAGCGAAATAAAAACATGAAGAATTTAAATCTGTGGGATGTATCTCAAAAATGTCATAGTGCTAACGCTGAGTACGGTTTAACTATAGGTTACAGTCATAATGAGCCAAGTTGTGCTGAACTGTATACATGTTCACATAACCTCCTAGTCACCAATATTGGTGATGATGGTGAAGTCATATGGCAAAAAGATATCTCCAACATTGTACTTCAAAAGAGCAATCCAGTTAACGTAACCTATCTTTCGCTGCTAGACACTTTGTGTGTTGGATTAAAAACTGGAGAGCTTATAACTATTGCAGAGTCTGGCAGTATATGCGAATTGGCCGGAGTATGCGACAATGGGATTCTGGTAAGTCTGCAGTACAGCGATATGCTAGCCTCATAGTTTTATCAAATAATTTTGGTGTGCACTTTTATACTTTACCTGCAACAATTAAAAACTTTTAATCTAAAATGTTGATTTTATTAAAGTCAATATCCTTTGATTTGGTGAGACTCACAATTGCAATTTACAAGAAAATTCCATAAATGTTATAGTCTTATGAGTCTTGAGCTAAACTGAACCCTTTCACATTAAATGGAGTTGTAGAAATTACTGCATTAAAACCATTTACCGAAGAAACTAAAGTCAACCAATAAATAAGGGCATATTTCACATTCGTTAGAAATGTTGCTTCATTTTTCAGTGAAATCAACCATAGAATGCCACTTGTATTAACAGGTGACTTCCTAAAATCATAAATAGTTGTTGCTCCTACTGGAAGAGTAAAAATAAAATCCTTTCAGGCTATGGAATGGAGTCCAGATCAAGAATTATTGGTTGTAGTTACAACAAATTTCAATACCATTTTAATGTCATGTACATATGACCCAATTTATGAAGTAAACCTATTGAAAGAAGAATTTGGTGAAAAACAATTTATTACTGTTGGGTGGGGTAAGAAAGAAACACAATTCCATGGTTCTGAAGGTAAACAGGCAGCAAAAGCCAAAACTGAAATAAGTGCAGGTAAAGGTTCAGTTTCAAATATTAGGTACATTTTATAATTTACACTACTGACTAGCGCCTGTTTTATTTCAGATTCTAATTTAGATAATGCAATCAAGATAACATGGAGGGGAGACGGAAACTTGTATGCCATTGGTTTTACTATGGAAGGTATAAGAAGGTTCAAAGTTTTTGACAGAGAAGGTCACTTACAGTACACAAGTGAAAAGCAACCAGGATTAGAAACAAATCTCTCATGGAGACCAAGTGGAAATGTCATTGCTACAACACAGAGACTTCCTGACCAGTATATTGTGGCATTTTTTGAGAAAAATGGTTTAAAACATGGTGGTTTCTCCATTCCCGTAAAGCCCACAGCTTATGTTGAAGATATAGCTTGGAGTTCAGATTCTGAAATCTTGACCTTGTTGTGTGGGAGTATTGAAACTAATACACAAGAATTACTTTTGTTTACTACAAGTAATTATCACTGGTACCACAAACAGTCTTTGGTATTTAAAAGTGAACAAAGAATAAACAAAGTCATTTGGGATAATGATTTTGATGTCTCCAATAGTAAGAAGCTGCATGTATTTTTACAAAATGGACAACGCATAACATATTCATGGATTTGGACCATAGACCATAGTAAGGGCCAGGGAAATGATGATGATGCAGTGGTGGCTGTTATAGATGGAAAGAAAGCTTTGATTACAGGTTTTAGACAAACAGTGGTGCCTCCACCAATGGCTGCTACAGAAATAGAATGTGATTTCCCTATTAACTCTGTACACTTTGCCCCATTCGACAAAGATGTTTGTAGTAACAACTTTTTTGTTATAACTACTAATAATAAACTTATATTTTATGAACAGACACAAATATTCCCGTTGGCATATACCTCATCAAAAGTTATTAACTTAGATGAAAATGACTTTTCACTGCCATGTTATAATTGGTTTTGGATGAATTCTGACACTATTTTATGCATAAAAATAGAGAAGGAATGTTATTTACTTGAGTATAGATTCGAATTTGGTAAACTTGTAAAAGAGTGTGCAACCCTGTTACCTAGTGGTGCAACAAGAATCCATCAACATCCTACCAAGAATACAGTGGCATACCTACAGTTAAATACTGGAGAAATCTTAAGATATGATAAAGGGGGATCAATAGAGCCATTAAACATTTCATTTTCAGTAACATGTCCAAAATTCAGTATTCTATCAATAGATGAAACTTTGTATTTTTTGGGACTGTCTCATAAAAATAATTTGTTTGTAAATGGTACTGTTATCATGAATGGAGTTAGTTCATATTTCATTCACACCCACTTTTTGCTTATAACTACTTTACAACACTTACTTCTATGCTCTGAATTGACAAAATCAGGGCTTTCTGAAATTATGGAATACCAAAACAATAAATCCACAGAACAGATCTATAAAAGAAAAATTGAAAGAGGAGCCAAATTAGTTGTAGCTGTACCCAATGATACTAGAACAGTCTTTCAAATGCCTAGAGGGAATTTGGAAGCTATTCAACCTAGACCATTATCATTGAAAGTGATTGGTGAATATCTTGATGCACTGAAGTATCATGAAGCATTTGATTTGATGAGAAAACAAAGAATCAATTTGAACTTGATTTATGATCATGATCCAAAGAAGTTTGTTGATTCCATTGATATATTCCTGGAATCAATAAATAATAATTCCTGGCTGAGTCTTTTTCTGTCTGATTTAGAAGATGTAGATGTGGCTAAAACAATGTATTTAAGTAGCTACCCAGATAAACCAATAAACACATGCAACACAAAGATACACAACATTTGTGACATAATAAGGACACAACTGAAACAGAGGACTGACAGTGACACAAAAATATTACCACTACTGACTACATTTGTAAAAAAGAATACGGTGAATGATCTAGAAAATGCTCTTTCAGTTATCAAAGAACTGAAAGTAAAAGAGCAAAGTGGTTCTAAACTGCCCCTAGGATCAGATGAGGCTCTTAAATATTTGCTTTATATGGTTGATGTTAATCAACTTTTCGATGTTGCTCTTGGAATGTATGACTTTGATCTAGTTCTACTTGTTGCCACTAAGTCTCAAAAAGATCCAAAAGAATATATACCCATGTTAAATGAATTAAATGAAATGGATGAAAATTATAAACAGTTTTCTATTAACAAATATTTGAAAAGATTCAACAAGGCAGTCAGATGCCTTGTCAGTTGTGGGCCTGAAAAATATGAGGACTTGAAAACATTTGTGAAGTACCACAGCCTTTATAGAGAGGCTTTGCATGAACTCCCTTTGAATAGTGACATCTACAAAGAAATATCGAATGACTTTGGACTTTATTTAAGACTAAAGAAACAATTTGTTGAAGCAGGCATAGTCTTTGAAAGAGCTGGTAACTTTAAAAAAGCTGTTGAATGTTATAAAGACTCATTAGAGTGGGAATTAGCAGTTAAGGTAGCATACAATAGGTGGACATCGAAAGAGTTCAAGGAATTATGTTGGTAAGAATCAAAAATCTAAATGAATCAAATGAATCATTAATTTCTGCAAATATGCAATTATTCAAAAGCACTTTTACATGTCCAATTATAATAATACTTACATATTTATGATTTATTACTCATACATGGCATTTCAGGTATCTTGTAGTTGCTTTGAAAGAAGAGAAACGTCACAGTGAAGTTATTAATATATTGGAGCGTTATTGTGACGATATTGACAAAACAATTTCCTATGCCATTGAAAGTGGACATTATAAGACGGCATTTAGACTGTGCTCACAGCACAACAAATATGATATGAGAGGTAAGTCTAAGGGTCCAGCCAAATCTCGCGACATGTCACCGAAAGACGAGAAAATTGGGTCGAAAAATCGGCAAAAGAGCCTCCCGTAGTTTAAGGACTAGGTCTAACCTGGGAAAAGTTCTAAATCTTGCTTTAAACCCTCTATTTTTTTTATAAATTCAAATATCTTAATTCTTTACAGATAATCTGCTACTGCCTGCCGTGCTGGAAGATTATAAAGGCTTAAAAGAGTTAATAGAAAACAATTGGAGTAATTTCACCAAGCATAAAGAGCGTCTTCAAGTAGTCAGAGAAACTAAGAGTAAGATGCCCACAGAAATGTATGACCCATCTTATACAAATAAAGACAGTGATCTGTATTCCGATGCCGGTAGTACTCTAGCTTCTTCATCAAGGGGTTCAAGGTAAGGCCTTAAACACAGCATAACCATTGATTGTTACTTATTTACATTTTATGGGTACAGAATTACCCCCTTCAACTCCCAAGCAACAACCGGTTGCCGCACGTCCATTGTTATTTATTTTACACACGATCGAGAGATTAAGCATTTGTCTCTGCCGTACAAACTGAGCTTCGATTTTGATATCTATGTAAGTGAGATGCGCTAGTTACCATAAGACTGCGACCGCACAGCTATTTAAAGGACTCGGCCAGTCTCATATCAAGAATGTTCGTATTTTTCCTGCGACCTGCAGAGCTAGCATGCGCGCATCGGTTATTTTATCGATAGACAATATTTCGACGATATTTATCGTTTTCCCTAATTACAGACGTCTCGAATCCATTTTATTAATATTTTCAGGGTCTCCCGTTCTTCGTAGCTACTTATTTTTACGTTATAACACGGCATTGCATGCTATTTTGGTTTTTGCTTTGTTCGTCGAACGTCAAAAGTCAATAAAATGCCACGACAAAATTTTATCGTGTTGCGCATGCTAGCCCTGCTGGGCAGCAGCTATCACTCTCCACCTATCATCCTTATTATATCTACGCTGGATGTGGCTCTAGGGACTTAGTGTCTTGGGGTAAAGAGTCTCTAACGCTCACTAGGGAGTGAGGTTCCTGTCTGTGTTACCTAGACGATAAGCATCAAAGTGCGGCCGCCGCTCCTGCTGCGGCTTATTGTATTGAATAACTACTGGTAAATCACAAAAAAGTATTATCTCGAAAATTTCAAATAAAGGATAATTTTAATTTATGTATTTTCTGACGATCTGACGACCTCCGTAGCCGAGAGGCGAGCACGCCGGACTTTTAATGGCGCTGCCATCACTGAGGTTCCGGGTTCGATACCCGGTCGGGTCAATGTAGTGAACGAACTTTTCTATATTGACTCGGGTCTGGGCTCAGATCAGAGAGAGAAATGACTAGATATGTAATGGAGGCGTGGCGCGTGACACCGCGACATGACCAGGAATGAACATCGCTCCCGAAACATGCCACGCCACTCTTTAATCACAGGCGTACAACAGTAATGTTCTCCGATATGTTTGCAAAATGCCGAATTATTGGGAAGTTACGTGCAGAAACAGAAGTGAAACGAAAAACTACAAGAATTATTGAGTCACTTACCTAAATTAAATATTAGGATTTCATTTTTATTTAGCTAAGAAGTAAAAAAAATCGTAACAATATCACGAATAAATGCAGTGCCGAATGAGCTACCATAATACCGAACTTGATTGTGATGTTTATTTAGACATGTTATACATTGATGGCTTAGTACAGCAACCACATAATATTACATCTAATGACACCGCAATGTATTTTGATGTTACCGATATCCACTGCGTCCTGAAAATACCATGGTACGGCCGCATGCGCCGTTCGCGAAGTAGTGGTGGTAGTGGCGTGCTAGCTAGTGTTTATTGCAGTTTTAAAATGTGCGTGAAGTGCCTTTAGGCCAATCACAACACTTGTATACGTGTTGTCGTAGACTCTCAGGCTCCTCCTGTTGTTTTGTTTTTACACAGTTTAATGTGTGTGTGGAAGCTATGGTAGGAGAAATCCGGCGACACCGGTGCTCTTCGAAATTACGTACGATGCGACTTCTCCTCCATTAATATTTCTATGGGTCTGGGTGTTGTGGTACCGTCGTTGTTTCTGATTTCTATAACACAAGTGCTTTACCTACTTACCTTAGGATCAGAGCAATGTATGTGATGTTGTCGGGTCAATGTAGAAAACGAACTTTTCTATATTGGCTCGGGTCTGGGACTTTTAATGACGCCGCCATCACTGAGGTTCCGGGTTCGATCCCCGGTCGGGTCAATGTAGAAAACGCACTTTTCTATATTGGCTCGGGTCTGAGTGTTGTGGTACCGTCGTTATTTCTGATTTCTAGAACACAAGTGCTTTACCTACTTATCTTAGGATTAGAGCAATGTATGTGATGATGTCCAATGTATTTATTATTTTTATTTATTTGTAAGCCTTCAATTACATCACAAGAATTAAAAAAAAAAACTAGTTTTATTAGAAACTAGCTGTTACCCGCGATTTCGCTCGCGTGGTCTTTAGTTTATTCAATATATCCCACAGGAAGATTAACTGGAATAAAAAGTATGAAGTAGAACATATTGTGTTGTAAACTTACAATAATTATAATTTAATTAACCTTGTAAAGCGCCATCTATGGGTTTTACACAAAATTAAGAATCTATCACATTCAATCGTATCTGTTCAGCGCGGCCTGTAAAATAGTTCTTGGTTCTACCAAAATACCACAGATGGCCCTACAACCTTTAGGAACTGCTTTGGTTTGTGTAACTGTGATAAAAACTGAACTGCGCTGTATTCGATCTCTTTGACTCCTGCGGTTCTACAATAAACACCTACCAAATAATTCTCCTGGCGTCTTTCTTCTCAACAACATGATCTAAATTTTTGTTTTTAGCAATTCCATGTAAGGTTTAATTGAAGATAAATAACACTTGAAAAAATCGAAAAGTCCCACCTGAGGTCGTTGTTTTTTTTTTGAAGTGCTATTTATCTTTAATGATCTGAATTAACATATAGTTGTTAGTTCAGATCATGTTCTATATTATGTGTGCATTTTATCCGTTCAGTAGTTTTTGCGAGAATAATGATAATACATTAACCTTGTGAAGGCCGAGACCGAAAAGCAACGCAAGTACTTGGACCTAGTCTTAGTACACAAGGTTATCGAAATGTGGGAAGTGGCGTGCACTGAAATCATACCAATTCAAACGGGTTAATCCCAACCCAACCACATTAGGTGTACACCTTAAAAAGCTGGGATTTGTCGGCAGCTTGCTTCCAGCACTGCCCTGATCCCGGCCAACTTTGCTACTGCCGGTCATTACCGCCCAAGGGCGAGAGGTTTTTGGCCTATAAAATAATTTTATATCTTTTAAATAAAAAAGTTACATACTAGAACAAAACTTGTTTTTGTGTGAAAGAGTAACAAATATCCATAATTACAAACTTTCGCATTTATAAAATTAGTAGGATAACTGGTAATTTCTGTTTCAGTCGAAGTTTTCGATCCAGTAAAAATAGAAGAAAACATGAACGTAAATTAGCATCTCTAAAAGAAGGCTCACAATATGAAGATGTCGCTCTAGTATTGGCGCTCTATACGTTAGTTACATCGACACACGACTTACGACTGCAAGTGAAACAAGTGAACATCGCTCTATGTTGTTTCGATAAAGATAAGGAATCATTTATTTTACAGGTATTTAATATTTACGTCAAGCTATAATAGTGTACTGAGCTTCGTCCTTAAAGGTTTACACCTGATATACATCCTGTTTAGCATCATTATTCTAATTTTAAGTTGAATTTTCAAATTTTACAGTAGGTAAATATATATTTTTATTCTGTCAGACGAGAATTCACTTCTACCTACCTAGGGTGCCTAGAACGAGTTGCACAAAACAACGCAAGTCGAATCGATCGAAAAGTAATACAAATTAACATTGACTTTTCGAAATAAAATTAATTAGTTAAAAAATCAAAAAACCCCACTGCGTAAAAAGTGAACTTAAAAGATAAAAACAAGATTTAAAGAATCAATTTGTAGTCTGAGGCATCAAATCCATGTTACTTAATTAGACTTTTTCTACACAGATTCAATATTACTTAAATTACAAACGCAGTGCATACCAAGTCAATTATCATTATGCTGTTAATGGATTTGATGCCCCGACTGCAAATTGATTCTTTAAATCTTGTTTTCATCTTTTAAGTTCACTTTTTACGTAGTCGGGTTTTTTGATTTTTTAATTAATTTATTTTATTTTTAACTTTTTAGTTTGTAGTGTTCTACTCCTACTTTTCAATGGACTATAAAGCCTTATTTAGAACTCTTCATTGAAAATAACAGTTTCTTACTCGAGTTAGTAGTACCTGAAATCGGTTTTTCCCGTTTAATTCCTGTACCAATGGGAATTCCGGGTAGTAAAATAGCCTATGTCACTCCCACAACGACGAATCTTTGTGATTTGCAAATTGTTGCACTCGCACTATACCTTATGAAGGTTGTCTGAAAAATAGTAATATTTATAAGAACAGTCTATTGAGACCTTTCTTATTAGTAGACCGTGTTAGATAGATAATACAGGGTTACATTGCAAGGTAGTGCGAATTTTTCAGGGACCACTCGGAATCAGGATTTTATTATTAAAATTTGGCATAACCTTACAATGCAACCTTGTGTAATGATTGAGGCCTTGAGCCGATGCTGATGTGCAGGAACTTCAAGGAGACTGCTGTATTCGCAACCCCTCGGCAACTCACAGAAGATATAGCATATTTGGGCTCATAAGAATATTCTCAATCAGTAGGTGTTAGATGATGATCACGGCCTTGAACTGATGCTGCACATCAAGAAGACTGGCATTCTCAAAAACTCGCCGACATGAGTTTTTATTTACTTTAGCGGCCCTGGGATGCGAATGACGCTAGGATGAAAAAATACTATTTTAGGTAGTATCACTTCCCGACCTGCGTAGCCGAAAGGCGAAAGTTCCAGCTTCGATTCTGGGTGGGGACAACAGAAAAAAAATTTTTTTTTTCAAGTGTTATTTGTCTACAACAGAAAAAGTTTTTACTTTTCTGTATTGGCTTGGGTCTGGGTGTTGTGGCACCATCATTGTTGCTTTTCTACAACATAAGTGCTTTAGGTACAGGCTTAACATAAGTACTTACCTTGCGGTCAAAGCAAAAGCTACCCGGAGAACTTTGTACCGCCTAACAGTATTTTTTTTTTCGTCAGTTTTACAATGTTTTTATTATTTATTCTGCTATTCTGGGCGAAGACTATTAAATTATAAACCATGAAAATCGGCCCACCCGTTTTAACGAACACTACATTGTTTTTGTATATTAAGATTACTTGTAATAAATTAAAGATCTAAAAAGTAATCAAGTAGTAATACATTATTTATAACTTTTTATCGTTTGTGTTTTTGTGTTGGGGTTTTTTTATGTTTAGAACAAAAATCATACGCGATTTATTTGCATAAATAATAAATTGGATTAAAGTTCTCAATCGTTTTAAAACAACGTCGTCAAATAGAAGCTTTATATTAAAATTAAAGTGCCGCAATGTAACCTGAACTTCAATTTTATTTGTTTCAGATGTCATTAGACAAATGTTTGAAAGAGATGAAAGACAGTTTTCGGGACATTTGGACTAATGAACTTGTGCTTGAGGCAACAAATGCTTCGATTGCTGCACTGAATGTCCCAGACGGGTGCAGTGTATTACCTCAAGGCATAGCTACATTAGGTAAAGTAACCGGCTTCATTGACACAAATTATCAGTACATAAATACTAGTTAGTGACTTCAGTCATTTATAATATGCGTACAGACAACAGCCCGTCGACCTACCACAAATCGTCAAATTTTCTCAATTAAAATGATCTCTACATATCAGGCTTAAATTTGAAAATCTGTTGGAGAACTTTTAATTTTTTGGGTAGGTCGACTTGCTGTTTACTCTACAACAGAGTATTTTACTATGCTTGCGAAAAAATCTAAAAACGATAGTACCTATGATCGCTTATAGCAATCGAGAATAACTCATAAAATAAATGCAAAATGATTTCAGTATTTGATTTTAATGATTGAACATTTTTTTCTTTGTCACAAACTACTACTTTAAATGCCGTCACATATCGCGTCACAAAACTTTTGATAAGAAACGGCCCTGAAACCCTCTATAATTTAAGATCCAGAGAGTCGGAAAAGGTAAATCCTGGCTGTCTGACAGGTTTTTCATTTTTCAAAAAATATATTGCGTCACAAACGATGAAACTTAGCTATATTGCCGTCACCTACGATTCGTTATCAGCCTAGATATGCGAGATCTCTCTAGGACTCTGGCACAGACGGCCGGAAGTACACCTAGGCGCGGGTCCGCCGCGCCAATTTTCTAACAAAACATGATAATATTATCTAAACATGTTTCCAAAACTTGTTAACAAAACAGCCAGTCCGCTGCGCCTTTGTTGTTATTATTTCTGTTTCATTTCAAAAATCTGAATTGTCATACACAAATTTCAAACGATACGTCTACTTGTGTCACTTCCCCTCCCCGCAGGTGAACTCGGGGGATGTACCTAATCCATTCGTGGCGGCAAACATGTTATCGTGTTTTATTAACAAAACTAAGCCACGCCCCTATTCTTAGAGTATTAAACCAACTGGAGACGCCATTGTCAGGCGTTCCCCTTTGCCAAAAGTATATGACCGCCGGTCCCACAGGGTATAAAACTAGTTGCACCGCGTTCCGTCATCATATGCAAATGACGGTGAGCGTGGAAGGACAGCAGCTAAAAATGCCAAATTACGCCGTGTGCTCGTATTAAAAAAGGTCAGAAATATCTTATGTGCTAATGGACAACGTGAATTTTTATCTATAAGTATTATTAAATCTCAAAATCAGCAAATAATGCCTTAAAATTGCAAAAACCTTATAAAATTTGTCAATCAATAAGTGATACTAGTAAAAGGTTGAAAATCCTATTTAGCGTAATTTAATAAGCTAAAGTACCCAACTTTGAAATCACACTGGTATTTCACGTTTGATATTGTTAATAATAATAATTACGATAGATGCTTATTAAATTAATGATATATCACAGTTAACAAATTATGATTCTTGTTTAAGTTTTTAGGATTTTTTGGACTTAATACTTACTTTTAAAAGTATTAAGACTATGAATATTTGCATATTGGTCTACTTCATTATTATAATATAGGTACTTGCGATCTTCACCTTATTCTGAAAATTTGAGATTTTTATTGATATACGCTGGCCACCCTGCAGCAAAGTTGGTGTTGGGATAGCGCAAAAACAAAATATCGATATCGATTTAACCACTTGACCTTTAGGTCACCTAGAGTTGGGATATTATACCCAAAATGGGATATATTCCCAAAATGGGACTGTCCCAAATCCCAATGAACCCACCCGTTGGGAAAATAAACGGGTGGATTCGATTTTATTGTATACAGGGTGTCCAAGATAATAGGACACTCCTTAAAACCACGTGATCAGCTGGTCATATATAACAACTTTTTCTATTTGAGCAACATCGAAATCGAGAATTTTTTTTCGGCTTCTCCATACAAACCTACTCGCATACCTCGGTGATAATGTATGGAGCATCTGAAAATAAAATCATGATTTCGATGTTGCGCCCATAGGAAAAGTTGTTGTATATGACCAGCTGATCACGTGGTTTTAAGGAGTGTCCTATTCTTCTGTTCAACCTGTATATGAATTTATAAAACACAAAAATAATGTTAAGGCTCAGATTACAAGCATTTTGTTGTTATTTATTTACACATACAATAAAACAGCATGGTGTTATAAATTTGATTTAATTTGGCTGCTTTACTGTATGATCCGTATACTGATTATTTATATTACAATAGGCATTATTATAATATGTCCATATTAAGATGTCAGTAAATAATTATTTTCATTTTTTTGATAAAATATAACATTACAAAAGGTTACGATAAAATCTTTGAGGCACCTAAAAATTCTTATCATTTACCTTTAATTCTATAGAAACGTGTGTTTTTTACTTAGACATTTTTGGTGAACAAGTATAAAAAAGTCTTGTTGCTAAAAGTTACCAGATTATTTATTATTTAAGCGTATGTTAAGGCTCGGACTATACCCATTCGGAAACCGGTCCTGGTAAGTACGGTTTCAATCCATTGCTTAAACAATAGGGTCGTGTTTTGAACGGATTCTCGCGGATTTGATAATGTTATGGATATTGTGTTTATTAATTATTATTCACCACCTTCTCTATTACTAATTAGGCCATAAAAATGAATCCATTCCAAATAAACATATAAAATATCCGTGCCAACCATCTCGTCACCACTACAGACCCAGACCAATAATATTTGAATTCATTTACAACTTTATGTTTAAGAAGGTAAGGTTCAAAGTGGCACCGAAATAAAAACGGACTACCCGGGCAGTCGGCAAAGCCTAAAGAGTCGGTAGTGCTTTTAGTAGGTTCATTATTTACTAGGTTCATTAATAATAAAGATGATGAGAAAATAGGTATTATGTGTTTCTTATTTCATGATTTCTCTAGACTAATTTCATGTTTTCGATTTAAGAGATGAAAATCGTTTGTAATGTTTTTAGAAAGTCTTCTGCTGGAACCGGGAGTTGGGCCAGTCAATTGTGGAAAAAGCAAGATTAATATTCAATTACAGGTCTTCCTTGATGTTTGTATGTGATGAACATTAATCACATGAACAAAAATTGCTTAAACTTATAAAATCATGAAAATAAATGTTGCTTATATTTATGGGTTTACTGGTTCGAGGCAAAATATAAGAACCAACCTGGCAAAAATCGTAACGAGTGGCAATCTCTAGAGAAGGCTTTTACCCGAAGAGGGAGGGGTCCAGGTGGCATGCATATCGGAGTAATAATCATATCCACAACGATATAGGTACTTTTTGAAATAGTATACAGCGCGAACACAGAAGCGGATTTTTAGCATAATTTACGCCTACGCATACTCTCAAAGAACATTTACTCTTAATAATACTTTGGGGTGACAATTATTTGAAATTATTTATTTTATTCTGTATGTAGGCCCTCGTCCGGGCACTTATACACGTCCTAAAATATAACTTAGCCCTACCACTGCTTCGGGACTACATATAGGCTGGTGATGAGAAGAAACGGCGCAACAAACTCAGTCACCTTTGCCAGCCTGATTTTAGGAAATACATTTCACAAGACAATTAGTAAGTGCGAGCTAGGCAGTTTAAGTCCATACACTCTTGTCGTTTAAATAATCTTCTAATTTGTAATATCCTATTGTCATAAGGACTTTTTTAATGTGGAATTTGAACTCATGGATCGGTAGTTCAACAAGAGTTTGTGGTAATTTATTGAAAATTTTTATACCATTCCCCATAAATGAATTACCAACTTTTTTTAATCTGAAGCACGGAACGGCAAGTTTATTTTTATTTCTATAGTATTATAAGGATGTGAATCACTTTTTCGACTAAACAAATTTAGGTTTTTTCTTACATACATAATATTTTCAAAAATCTATTGGGACGCAACGGTTAATATGTTGACCTCTTTAAAAATCTCCCTCAGAGACTCGAGGACCAAGACAGTATATTGCACATACGGCTCTTTTCTGCAACACAAAGATTGATTTAATGTTAGCAGCTGAGCCCCATAGCAATAGACCATACGACAATAAACTATGAAAATAACTAAAGTATACTAGTCTTGCCGTTTCGACATCAGTTAAAAGCATTATTTTTCTCACAGCATAAGCCGCTGAACTGAGCCTTCCTGATAGGGCAATTATATGGGGACCCCATTGCAGTCGTGAGTCCAATGTGATTCCCAAAAATGTTGTTGAATCAACCGCATCTATATGATCGTCTGACATATTTATATATATATATGCGTACTGACCTGCCTTACATTGGGCATAGTGAATTTAATGCACTTGGTTTTTTTGCATTTAGTAAAAGATTGTTGGCTGTAAACCAGCGTACTACTTGTGAGAGAGCATAGTTCACATCGTCGAAGGTAGCTTCACCTCTATCAGTTTTAAAAATGAAAGAAGTATCATCTGCAAACAATACTATCTCACAAAGGTCTTTAGTAAAGTAAGGAAGGTCATTTATATATATTAGGAATAATAAAAGTCCCAATATAGAGCCCTGAGGCACACCCATGCGTAATGGGGCTCCAGAAGAGTCAGTTCCATTAATACTAACTGTTTGCAATCTGTCAGTGAGGTATGACTCTAACAAATTTCCTGAATCATTCGAGACACCATAATGCCGTAATTTCATTATTTACGTTTTGTGATCTACACAATCGAATGCTTTAGACAAATCACAAAGCACTCCTAAAGCATCTTGCTTTTTATCAAATGTATCGAATATATGCGTAATGAGTGCAACTCCCGCATCAGTTGTGTTTCTACCTTTAGTAAAACCAAACTGCTACTCATGCAATAATTCGTTAATTCTAAAATGTGATAAGAGTTGATTGAATATAATCTATTCAAATATTTTACTAAGAGCTGGTAGTATTGATATAGGTCTGTAGTTCGAGGGATCACTTTTATCACTGGATTTAAATAAAGGTATAATTTTACCGTACTTCATCAAATTTAGAAATGAACCTTTATCAATACACCGATTAAATAAACAAGCAAGATCCATTGCTATACTATCAATAATATGGTTGATTATATTAGTCGAAATTCCCCATAAATCTTTTGTTTTTTTTTTTAAATATTCAACTGTAAAAGTTTTAATAATAATTTCTGGATTAATATGTCTAAAATTAAATATAGAATTGTGTTTGTCAACAGTATTTAAAAAAAATTGGCAAGACCTAGTAAAGAGTTAATTTACTAGTTGTAACTAAAGGTATTTTAGAGAAGAAATCCTCAAATGCGTTCGCTACTTCACTGTCAGATTTAATAATTTTACTGTCGATATTGAGGTCAATAGTACGATCTGATTGTCTATTTTTGCCTGTTTCTTTATTGATTATACTCCAAGTAGCTTTAATTTTATTTTGGGAGTTTGTAATAATACCACGGATATAACTGGCTTTAGCTACAGAACATACTTTTTTAAAAATTTTGGAGATTTTTTTAACATATTCAAAAAAAATTGGGTCTTGAGTTTGCGCTCTTAGTTCATATATTATTTTTTTTCTACTTTTGTGAATATCAGTCGTGGCCCAGTCACTAAATTTATATTTATTTATATTTACTGTAATATATTTTTGTTTGAATATATTATTAAATCCATCTTTGACTAATCCAAAGAGGTTTTCATATGATACATCTACAGTATCACTGTTTGGTGGTAATAAATTTATTCCTCAAATCAATATTCTTTTTAAATCGATCTAATTTATTAGCAGTGACCGGCCTACAGACAATATTCACAATTGGCGAGACATGATGGTGCTCAAAAGAGGCTATATGTACACTATGGTCTGATCTAAGGCAATTTATAACTGATTTATCTACTACTTTACAATTACAGAAAATATTATCTAAGCAGGTAGCTGTTGTAGGAGTGATTCTAGTAGGTTCATTAAAAAGATTAATCAAATTAAAAGATTTAGGAACCTCACAGAACTAGGTGTTTCTACTTATATGATAAAATTAAAATCTCCATATAAAACTATCTTTTTGTTTGATTTACATAACTTTTTTAATACCTCTTCCATAGTGGACTCAAAAAGAAGGTAATCTGCCGATGGGGTTATGTATACACTAACAATAATATACTGCTCTAACTCAGCACACGCTAGTTCAATAATTGGCTCTATAGAAAGTGCCACGATATCCTTTCGTTCCTTGGATTTAATATTTTTATTAATTAATATAAATGATCCCCCTCGTGTAGCTGACTCTACAGAACAAGCTAACAACTTCCCAGTTTTCGATTCCTATGATCACTAATATTCGTTAACTTTTTCGCAAAAAAAAAATGCTTGAGAATATATGTAAATAGTTAACACCCACAATCTTGCAGATCCTACTTTTCAAAATTCAACCTTCTAACTTTACCTTCAATTAATTTACGATTTTTGCGGGTTATTATAGCCCAGTATTTTTTTTTAATCAAAATATAAGACAATTTTCCTGAAAACCAAATTACGCAGGTATTTCTTGCAGTTTAGAGCTTCGACTTTAACCACCCGGAATTAGTTAGAATCCGCTAGAATTCATTCACAAAACGACCTTATTGCTTAAGCGATGGATTGAAACCGTAGGTACTGTAACGTTCTGTAACGTACTGTAACCGGCCAACGGCCGAAGCTGGGATTGACTATTGGGAATTGATCGAGAACAAATTATTTCACTTAATAAATTATATTTATTAAAAGGTTCTTTACATGAGGAATGCAGCAAATACTTAACTTTTGAATCGTTTTGCTCAATTGCAAATATCTAGGTTTACATTTGGTCTAGATTTTAATTATTTTTCATCGACTTCAGACTTTCTAATCAAATCCGAAAACAAAAGTTCTTTCTACGTCAAAGAAAAATATTCAAAAGCCAGTTTCATATTTCGAACATACCTTGGTAGACGTAGAGGTTTTATTCGCTCGGCTATAAACCTCTACAGTACTTACCCGGACCGGTTTCCGGCTGGGTATAGTGCAAAAGGAAAGTTTCTATCTTACACATAATAAGAGTCTAAATTTAATAAAACCTTATCATAATACTGGCGAAACTCATCGATAAAAATGATCGATACGTGAAGCACTATCTTTGTTTATTTAAAACTGACGTCACACTTGTGCATGGATAGGTTGTCCTTGTGTGTGAATATATTTGTATGCGTCTAGTTTAAGCTAGTGTTGGACAATTTAGGTTGTGTGCGAGCGTAGCAACGTCATCACAAATGCGTTAGTGTTTATTCACTGTGTGTGTTGCTCCTTTCCCCCCGCAAGAATTGACAGACTTTTTCGCATAGAAATTAGCTAGCTTGCCGTCTCCAGTTGGTTTAATGCTCTAAGCCCCTATTGGTTAGCAAGCAAAATGTTATCGTGATTGCAATAAATCTTAAATAATAAAAAAAAAAAAAAAAAAAAAAAAACGAATACTCGGCGCTACGGGGTCCCCGTAGCGCCGTTTATTCGTGTAATCTGGATTAACATCAACCTCTAAGCCCTCTAAGGCTCTAAACGGTTTTCTCATACACTAAAATGACAATGTCAAATTGACAAGTCAATCCAAAATGATCGTATTAAGATTCAGAGTGGAAAATGGCAGTGTTTTTTTTTTCGGAATATAGCCGGTTCCGATGCCAGGGTGTAGCAAGGGAGCATGTTGTTCAAAAATTTTTGTATAGATTTCTACGTTTAATAAGGCCGCCGTGAACGCAAGAGGACTTAAGTTTATTATTATAGAAATTAATTATCTTTTTTTTTCAGAACCACACTTAAGAATTGCACCCGTAATTCAAGAAGTCAACTGGAAATTGGAGGGTTTAAATTGAGCTGAGCATTACGATTGATATTAATATTATACAGTTCCGATTCATCATCATCATCATCATCACCAGCCTATATCAGTCCACTGCTGGACACAGGCCTCTCCAAAAGGAGGATTTTGCCATAATCGCCACGCTTGGCAGGCGGGTTGGCGATCGCAGTTTGGCCAATAATGTTGGAGAGGAGACGCTGCTGCCCGTCTTCTTGTGGCGGTTCTCCTGTAGTCGACTCTTACGACAGTTCCGCTTACAGAATTAAAAATTATGAATGTGCAATTTTTATACCAATAAAAATAGATTTATTATATATATCTAAATTCTGACTTCACCATAGTATTTGTATGCATGTGTTAGCATGGGCTTGATATACCGATTACCTAACACCCTGTATTTTTTGCATTAACAAAAATTGTTCAAAATCATAAAACCTTCAAAATAAATATTGCTTTAAGTTTTTATGGGTTTACTGTTTCTAGGCAAAAAATATGTAGTCCAATCTGGCAAAAAACCGTGTCGAGTGACAATCTTTGGAGAAGGCCTCATCAAGGATTTCTTTAACAATAATAGCTGTAGGGTTTTGTTTTATTAACAAAAATTGTTCAAAATTATAAAATCTTTAAAATAAATGCAGAGGCGGCGTTAGGCGTCGGCGGTGTGAGCCACCGCCCACAGCCTCGCGGTGCAAAGGACCTCGCGCCTCAGCCGAAAAAAAAATGAAAAAATATGCCAAAGTACACGCCAGCCTGGGGCCTTTGCCCGCGCACCCTCGTGCGCGGTGCCTACCCTAGAATCCTCTTTGCCCACCCCCAGAATTTGTTATTATTTATTACTAGGAGTGATGTTTAATTTTCATTAAATTATACTTGAGCTGTACAACAGTTTGAGGAGAGATATTGTAGTATTCGAAATTTTTTCGCGCTCGCTTCGCTCGCGGCTTTTGGTTGGGTTGCATGGTGTTTACTAACAACGGCGCGATACTGTTAAAAATATAAAGGGCTCGTAATCATTTTGTTTGCAATATGTTTTTACTCTTCATGATTAACGTAATTCACCCTTTTTCTCAAAACTTAATTCACCGTCATTATCCCTGTCCTTCAGACTTCTTATTTTATTCAGATTATGTCAAAGGTAGAGGCCTAAATGTATGAAAGTGACGTTGTATTTCGCGGCTTTTATACATTCTGCGTAGACCCCAAATAGAACAATACATTCTGCGTGACGATGCTGCCGTCGCATTCGCCAATGCTGTCGCCGTTGCCTTGCCGAGGCCTCTTGCTTGTGCAATGTGTATAATGCCTTGCTTAAGGTAGTCTGAAAGAGATCGCTTTTTAGCGATAAGACCGCCTGAATTGTACATCTTTATGTAAATATCAACTGTAACATCCTTGTTTGGTGTGCAATAAAGAGTATTTATCTATCTATCTAAAATATCTCAACAAAAATTTTGAGCTCGCTTCGCTCGCACTTTTCCTGATACATTTAAATAGGTAATTCCTGTTACATACAAATAATCCACTACAATGAAATACCTATCATTAAAAAAATTAAAACGCAAAAAAGTTTCGCGTTGGTACCTACATAATGCTACGTTTGGTGCGACCGATTAAGGCCACACCAAACACATACGAAAATGAAATAACAAAAGAAAATGAACTTGAAAAAATATAATTAAAATAAAATTAAAATTGGAACAAAAAAAATAAATATTCTGTGTTGTGTGGCTTGCGTGGAGAATTTTGATTGAGAACGCAAAAGAAAACTTATTTATTTTACAACTAATTAAACTACACAGAATTTAGAGGTATGAAATTCCAAACCGGTTAACAGAATAATTTATATAAAAAAATTACAATGAACGGGCTTATCGAAAAGTAAAAAACAATAACGAAGGTGCCGGCGCCGGATAGTCGCCCTTATCCTTTGCAGTCGGATTAAATAGTCGTTGCTATCGCAGAATCGTCTCTTTTCCTCGCAGAAGTCGTTGCTAGCGCAGGATCGTTCCTTTTCAACGCAACAAGGTGATATAAACAAGTACGTGCTGGAACTAGCACCTACTCGTAGCAGGTCAATTTGGTGCTTATTAAAGCTAGCGCTTCGGCAGGTAGGGGGGAGAACCCGTAGACCGGGTCCTTTGTTGATACTATAACAAAGAACACTCCTACTTAATACTAAGGAAAACAAAGATCAAATATGAACATCTTGAGAGCTTTTACATTATGGCAAAATGAAGTACGGACAACAGCACGTCGACCTACCACAAAATGTCAAATTTTCTCATTTAAAAATGAACTCTATATGTCAGGCTTAAAGTTGAAAATCTATTGGAGAATTTTTGACTTTTGGGGTAGGTCGACGTGCTGTTGACTGTACAATTTGATGGTAGACTATGGATAAAAAAATAAACTAAAAACTGAACAAGCAAAGTCACGGGAAATTGCTAGTTCTTAGAAAAATTAGCTCTGATAAATTAAAACGGATCGCTTACACGATCAGTAGTTGAGCGACACGCCATACAATTTTATTACATTAAATGAGTTTACGAAACTTACCAGTAATGAACTTTACGGTATTATGCATCGAGCCAACCACACAACTGTCCATTTTCTCTTTAGGACAGACATTCTTTACATGACAGACATGCCCATTCAAAATGTTAATTAAAAAGAAAATTATTATAGGTGGCCAGGAAAAAAATAAATAAAAAGTTTAACTTCAAAAGAGTTCCGCAGCATAATGCTGCAATAAGTACATTTTCATTTACCTCACGTATTCCAAAATCTGCTCTGGAATACCACTAATATTATGTATATGTAAATGCGAAAGTATGTGTGAGAATGTTAGGATGTTCCAGCCGGTGCCAGCCATCGAGAGTTAAAATGTGTTCATTCGCACCGATTCCAAAAAGAACTGATTAGGTATGTTTTAATCAATATTATTTTTCGCTTTTTAGTTGCATTTTGAAGTCGGTTTTTAGTTTTTTATTAAACTTATTTTATTTCACAATTTTAAGTGTTTAGTTCTCTATTTTTCCCCTCCTAACTCCGTCCAAAATGACTTTACAGCAAAGTGACCTAGGCAAATGTTGGTCTTTTGTAAACCACCCACCCAATGGTATGATAAAACTAGGGTGCTATTAATGATCAATTTTGCAAACAAAATGCAAAACGATTTTATTATTTGATATTTAAAAAAAATACTGTGCCACAAACACGTAGAACGGTAGTCGCTATGATTCTGAATGTGACGTCACTATTCGTTAACAACGCCAACTGCTCTGCTATAATAATATGTTTTCACAGTATTACATTGATTTCTAGCGCTAATTATAGATATATCATCAAATACCACAAATCTGGCAAGAATTGATTCTCTATGGTTGCAAAACACACTTCAAAAGTTCATTATGGCGGCTAGCATTTACGCGCAAGAATTTAAAATGTAAAATTAACCGATTCCATGCGGAGGTCTTTTTAACAAACATTTGTGCCTGGCGTCATACAAAAATTTCGTGATGCCTCTGGGGCACCAAGCGCCAGAGACTTTGATGATTCCCCTGGGGAATCATCCGCTATGAATTGTAACTTACAGCTTTTTCTCGTGTTTCCACTTGTTAGAGGGTCAGTTGCCACTCAATATCGAACGTAAACGGTCAATAAAATCATTCAGTGTGTTTAAAAGTGACGATTTGCGTGTTTTAATGGAAATGGAAGGTAAGTGACTCATTTCTCTCAGGTGTTGTAAACCTTTTTGTATTATGGATTTATTTCTTTAAAATTGTTACTATAGAGTGTGATTACGTACTATTTGAGTTTGCTGCGCTGTGATACTTATTTACTTAGAGCATTCAACCAACAGGAGACGCCATTGACAGGCATTCCCCTCTGCCACAAGTCTATGACCGTCGGTCACAGAGGTTATATAAAACTATTTGCAGCGCGTTCCGCCATCATTGTCAAATCACGGTGAGCGTGGAAGGACCGCAGCTAAAAATGCAAAATTACGCCGTGTGCCCGTTTTAAAAAAGATCAGAAACATCTTATGTGCTAACGGACAGCGTAAATTTTCATCTATAAGTATTATTGAGTCTCTATATTAGCAAAAAATGCCTTAAAATTGCAAAAACCTCATAAAATTTGTCAATCAAAAAGTGATACCAGTAAAAGGTAAAAAATCCTATTTAGCGTAATTTTTTATACCCAAAGTACCCAACTTTAAAATCACACTGGTATTTCACGTTTGATATTGTTAATAATATTAATTACAAGAGATGATTATTGAATTGATGATATATCACAGTTAACAAATTATGATTCTTGTTTAAGTTTTGCGCAATTTTTTTGGACTTTATACTTACTTTTAAAGTATCAATAGTCAATACTATAAATATTTGCATTAATCGGTCTACTTTAATAATATAATATATTTGCGAATTTCACCTTATTCTGAAAATTTGATCGAATTTTTATTGATATACGCTGGCCACCCTGCAGCAAAATTGGTGATGGGATAGCACAAAAACAAAATATCGATATTGATTGAACCACTTGACCTTTAGGTCACCTAGAGTAGGCATTCCACTCGAATGTATTTCAAAAATGGGAATATATTCGGAACATTCCCAATAAACCCACCCGTTGGGAAAATAACGGGTGGATAAGGTTTTATTGTTTATATGAATTTATTTAACACAAAAATGATGTTAAGGCTCAGGTTACAAGCATTTTTGTTGTTATTTATTTACACATGCAATAAAAACTGTATGGTGTTATAAATTTTGTTTAATTTGGTTGCTTTACTGTAAGATCCGTGTTATTTGTATAAATAATATAGGCATTATTATAATGTGTCCATATTAAGATGCCACTAAATATTAATTTTTATTATTTTTGCGAAAATATAACATTACAAAAGGTTACGACAAAACTTTGAGGCACCTAAAATATCTTATCATTTATCTTAAACTCTAGAGAAACATATGTATTGTACTTAGACATTTTGTTTGTTGCTAAAAGTTAACAGATTATTTATTATTTAAGCGTATGTTAAGGCTCGGACTATACCCATTTGGAAACCGGTCCGGGTAAGTACGGTTTCAATCCATCGCTTCAGCAATAGCGTCATGTTTTGAACGGATTCTTGCGGATTTGATAATGTTTCGGAAAAGGTTTTTTATTCATTATTATTCACCACCTTCTCAATTACTGATTAAGTCATAGAAATCAATCCATTCCAAAGAAACAAACTTTATATTATAAAGTTTCCGAGCCAACCATCTCTAGTCACCACCATAGACAGACCCAGACCAATAATATTTGAATTCATTTACAACTTTGTCTTTCTAAGCAAGCAGAAAAATTGGTATTATGATATTCTTATTTCATGATTTCTCTAGACTAATTTCATCTTTTCGATTTAAGACATGAAAATATTTGTAATATTTTTAGAAAGTCTTCTGCCCGAACCGGGAGTTGGGCCGGCCCGATGTGGAAAAAGCAAGATTGATATTCAATTTACAGGTCTTTTTATTATCTTTATCTATCTATCTGAAGAATGCCTTTACTCCAAGAGGGAGGAGCTAGATGAATCATATCCACAACGATATAGAACTACTTTACTTACGACACTTTTCGAAATAGTATACAGCGCGAATACAGCTAAAATAGTTAACACCCAATCTTGCAAATCCTACTTTACAAAATTCAACCTTACCTTCAATTATATTTACGATTTTTGCGGGTTATAGCCCAGTGTTTTTTTATTATAATTATGACAACACACCTGAAAACCAAATTTTGCAGGTATTTCTTGCAGTTTTAGGCTTGGACTTTAACCATCCGGAATCTGTTAAAATCAGCTAGAATTCGTTCACGACGACCTTATTGCTTGCGATGGATTGAAACCGTACTTACCCGGATCGGTTTTCCGGCTGGGTATAGTCCAATCCTTAAACTCTACCATACTGACGTATATTAATAAATAACCCTGTAGATCTTAATGACAGCCAAAAGGAAAGTTTCTATCATCACCACTACCAGCCTATATCAGTCCACCGCTGGACACAGGCCTCACCAAAAGGAGGATTTTGCCATAATCGCCACGCTTGGCAGGCGGGTTGGCGATCGCAGTTTGGACAATGGTGGAGAGGAGACGCTGCTGCCCGTCTTCTTATGGTGCTTCTCCTGTAGTCGCCTCTACATAAAGTTTCTATCTTACACATAATAGAGAGTCTGAATTGAATAAAACCTTATCATAATACTGGCAGAACTCATCGATAAAATTTATCGATAGTGTTAAGCACTATCTTCGTTTATTTAAAACTGACGTCACCCTCGTGCATGGATAAGTTGCCCTTGTGTGTGAATATATTTGTGTGCGTCTAGTTTAAGCTAGTGTTAGACAATTTTTGTTGTGTGCGAGCGTAGCAACGTCATTGAAAATGCGTTAGTGTTAATTCCCTATGTGTGCGTTATTCCCTTCCCCCCGCAAGAAATGACAGACTTTTTCTCATAGAAATTAGCGAGCTTGTCGTCTCCTGTTGGTTGAATGCTCTAAGCTTATTTATAGTTGTATGTTCCATATTTTAGTGTTTTTTTTTTATAAGGATGTAAATGTTTATGTATTTTTATTAATAAAAAATCCTTTCTTCTTTATTATAAAAATTTACATTTTTGTTATGCGTTTAATTGTCATTTTTTTTTGTTTTAGTGTAGAGTTACCTAGAAAAAAAAATATATTCCCGAGTCAGAAATTGAAACACAATGCGACGACGACGACGACATATTTTATCAGAATTCCCAGACTTATGATGAATGGGAATCCGAAGTAAATAAGGATAGTGGCACTATAAAAAAGACAACGCAAGATTGTGCAACATGCACAACAAAATTAACAAAAGATAATTTCACGAACACAGAAGAGGCTGGAAGAAGTAGACGAGCGGGTTCCAACAATTGTGGATATACATGGCTGCAAATATTTTGGGCAGTTCGTATCCAACGAATTGCTACGATTTAGTGTTGATGAAAGGTATAAAATTATGCAAAAAAATATAGAAACTCTGAAATAATAATTTATCTACATTACAATAATGGGTGAGGTTAGAGTTGCAAGGGAATACGGAACTTCGTAGGCGCACGGCCGGCGAAAAGTAAAAAAAATGGGTAAACCCCATTGTTTGCTAACTCGCCGCTCCGGCCGGCACTTTTTGCAAACCCAGCACGTTTTGAGCAAAAATGAACCTTATGACAAAAGCGGTTGATTTTTTTCAGAAAGAGAAGTCCAGTTGGCTGTTTGAATTATCTAGTGATTCAAAAAATATTTATTTAGTGCCATTAGGGTAGGTACGGACAACAGCACGTCGACCTACCACAAAATGTCAAATTTTCTCATTTAAAAATGAACTCTATATGTCAGGCTTAAAGTTGAAAATCTATTGGAGAATTTTTGACTTTTGGGGTAGGTCGACGTGCTGTTGACTGTACTTAACTGTTTCAATAAAGGATCAAATTACACATTTTAAAAAATGTGTAATACTCTAATGTGCGTTCAATCACTGGACAAAATCCGTTCATTTACTGAGTCTCTGATGTTCATTCACTGGAAAATTTCAGTTTTTTCTGCAAATTAAAACTGCGCATCATGTTTAGCATGTTTAATTTTTATGAGGCCTATTACAAAATTTTGACAGTTTTGCGGTTGTTTAGTAATGACTTACTGGTCATTTAAAAGATAAATCGAAAATCGGAGGCCGCTACGTACTATCAAAAAGGGAAACCTACAAGTATTAATAAGTATTTTTTATATTGTTGTCTTTTATTTACGCGAACACGATACATTTAAATGAAACTACTTTTTATCTGATTTGTATTCTGTCAATGTTTGATGTCGGCTATATGTTCTTTTACCCACACGCCTATACTTCGTTTTGTTTGATCGATGTGGGAGAGCCCACAGTCACATTCCAGTCTGTACACCCCCGCATCTTGAAGAGGTATGTTGCACTTGACAGATGGTAAAAATTGGGTAATCTTTTTCAGCGGCTTGAAGTAGGTTTTGATTAAAGCGCGCTTCAAAATGTTTTCAATCTTGTCAGTGACACCCTTCATATAAGGTAGTAAGGCAGGTTGGCGTTCGACGGTGGAATGCTTGACCCGGGGTCTGGAACGACGTGGTACCGGCAACTGGTTTTCCCGTAGTACCTTCCTGACATGCTGGAGCTCGCCAGCCAGGTGTTGGTCGTCACAGATACCCCTCGCTCTCTGAAACAATGATTTGCCTACGGTAGCCAACTGTCGAGGATGATGGTGAGAGGCACCATTGAGGTATTTATCTGTATGGATGGCTTTACGAAAAACTGTATGACTAAGAGTGGGTATGATCCGGATTCCTAGTAAGTAAAATATCTAAGAAAGCTAGTTTATTGTCTGCCTCAATTTCCATAGTTTTTTTGGGTGGATTGAATTTAAATGATCTAGAAAAGCAGACTTTATTGGTGGGTAAAATTGTAAAAGTATCATCTACGTACCGTTTCTAGAACCTGGGTGTTATAGGTGATGTGCTTGAGCTCTGGCCTCGAAGTCCTCCATGAAAATGTCTGCGACAACAGGTGATACTGGATAGCCCATAGCTACACCATCTACTTGTACATTATAGAGTTCCACATTTTGTGGTAGGTCGACGTGCTGTTGTCCGTACATCAAAACTGACCATAGTTTCATTATCCGCTAGGCGTAGGTGTTTAGCCTCGCTGATAAAATGGTAGGAATCCTTCACATGTGCTGTAGTTAAGTGTGCTGTGGGCTAAGAGGAACGCCTACGCCCGCGTTGGTTTGGCCGAAGCTAGGTTCGGTCTATACCCAGCCGGAAACCGGACCGGGTTACCGCGGATTCAATCCATCGCTTAAGCAATAAGGTTGTTTATTGAACAGATTCTTGCAGATGCTAAGGCTCGGTCTATACCCAGCCGGAAACCGGACCGGGTTAACACGGATTCAATCCATCGCATAAGCAATACCTAAATGAAACTACTTTTACGGATTATTTCGCGATTTATTAACATTTTATTTAACCTGACGTTTCGAACACTTTACAGCGTTCGTGGTCACAGGTAGACTAAGGTGTTATTCGTCTTTACAATATTTTGAAAAAACTATAAACTACTGTCACTCAGTTAATATTAATTTGTGTTCCTATCTACGCAAAAAGAGCTAACTGTATCTAGAGGTCTTGCAGTGCGGGGCCTAGCATGGGATTTCGTTAAAACAGGATCCCATGCTGATGGTATTTTCCAACCATCTTCTCTGTTGAAATTCGGGTGTCTTCTAATTTCAATTGCCTCCCGTAACATGCGAGGAACAAATCGTCGTTCTCTTGCAAGGACTTTAGGCTGGTCAAATCGTATGAAATGGTTGGGTGTATCTAAGGCATGTTCACACACTGCAGACTTAGTATTCCGTCTATGTTTGATGTCGGCTATATGTTCTTTTACCCGCACGCCTATACTTCGTTTTGTTTGACCGATATAGGAGAGCCCACAGTCACATTCCAGTCTGTACACCCCCGCATCTTGAAGAGGTATGTTGCACTTGACAGGTGGTAAAAATTGGTTAATCTTTTTCGGCGGCTTGAAGTAGGTTTTGATTGAAGCGCGCTTCAAAATGTTTCCAATCTTGTCAGTGACACCCTTCATATAAGGTAGTACAGCAGGTTGGCGTTCGACGGTGGAATGCTTGACCCGGGGTCTGGAACGACGTGGTACCGGCAACTGGTTTTCCCGTAGTACCTTCCTGACATGCTGGAGCTCGCCAGCCAGGTGTTGGTCGTCACCTGTTTATTGTTAGCCTCAATTTATATAGTAAATTTGATTTTTGGGTGGATTGAATTTAAATGTTCTAGAAAAGCAGAGACTTGATTGGTGGGTAAAATTGTAAAAGTATCATCTACGTACCGTTTATAGAACCTGGGTGTTATAGGTGATGTGCCTAGAGCTCTGGCCTCAAAGTCCTCCATGAAAATGTCTGCGACAACAGGTGATACTGGAGAGCCCATAGCCACACCATCTACTTGTACATAGAATTCATTGTCCCACAGTAAATATCCCGATGTTAGGCAATGTTCCAATAGTTCCGCATATTCTATAGGCATATCAAGTTCAACTAACTTCCTTTTAGTAATTTCAATGCAGTCCTGTACTGGTAAACTTGTAAATAGGGACTGTACATCAAAACTGACCATAGTTTCATTATCCGCTAGGTGTAGGTGTTTAACCTCGCTGATAAAAATGGTAGGAATCCTTCACATGTGCTGTAGTTGTTCCTCTTAGCCGAGATAGTGATCTAGCTACGTGCTGAGCCAGTCTGTAGGTTGGTGTATCAATCTGACTCACAATAGGACGTAGCGGGACATTTGGTTTGTGTATTTTTGGCAACCCATATAATTTTGGTGGTTTTGCGCACGAAGGTATTAGGTATTGAGCATCTAGACTTAAACTTTCACTATGTTTTCGCACTAAGTCACTGGTTTTCTTTAAAACTTTGTTTGTTTGATCTATTTTAACCCGTTTGTAAGTGGTTTCGTCCGCCAGTAACTGTGACATTTTTTGCTTATAGTCCGATGTGTCCATTACAACCGTTGCGTTTCCTTTGTCCGCACGAAGGATAGTTAATTCTGGTTTAGTTTTTAGGTTTTTTAAAGCTATATATTGAGTACGAGAAAGATTTGACTTCGGTACTTTGCTATGTCTTAGGACTGATGATATGTCTTGTCGTAATGCTTCCGAGTCTTCTTTCTTTAAATTATTTTTAACTAAACAATCCTCCACGCTGCATATTATTTCTTCATAAGGAATTTGACGCGGTGTTACGGCAAAATTTAATCCAAATTTGAGTACCTCAATGGTATCGCTATCCAATGTTTGTTTTGATAAATTGACAACTGCCCGATTGTCTGTGGTCGATGTGACGTTTGACGCGTTTCGTTTTACAAGATTTTGGGTTGACTTTGACAGTTTGTTGTATTTGAAAATCTGTTTTATTTTGCATTCATTATATTTTGAAGACTCGCGTCTATTTAGTATTAGAATGCATTCATCAAAATCTTGTTGGGACAGTTGTAATTTTAAATCCTGACACAAACTTTCGATAGTGGTATTCAAATAGATAAGGTCGGAATGGTGTTGATGTATGAGATGACGGAGCAATTTTTGACTTGCCTGGTTTAAGATCTTCGCGCTCCCACGTATGTCTCTCTTCGGTGTTATTTGGACACATCGTGGGATGAGGTTGACCTACACCTAGCGGATAATGAAACTATGGTCAGTTTTGATGTACAGTCCCTATTTACAAGTTTACCAGTACAGGACTGCATTGAAATTACTAAAAGGAAGTTAGTTGAACTTGATATGCCTATAGAATATGCGGAACTATTGGAACATTGCCTAACATCGGGATATTTACTGTGGGACAATGAATTCTATGTACAAGTAGATGGTGTGGCTATGGGCTCTCCAGTATCACCTGTTGTCGCAGACATTTTCATGGAGGACTTCGAGGCCAGAGCTCTAGGCACATCACCTATAACACCCAGGTTCTATAAACGGTACGTAGATGATACTTTTACAATTTTACCCACCAATCAAGTCTCTGCTTTTCTAGAACATTTAAATTCAATCCACCCAAAAATCAAATTTACTATGGAAATTGAGGCAAACAATAAACTAGCTTTCTTAGATATTTTACTTACTAGGAATCCGGATCATACTCTTAGTCATACAGTTTTTCGTAAAGCCACCCATACAGATAAATACCTCAATGGTGCCTCTCACCATCATCCTCGACAGTTGGCTACCGTAGGCAAATCGTTGTTTCAGAGAGCAAGGGGTATCTGTGACGACCAACACCTGGCTGGCGAGCTCCAGCATGTCAGGAAGGTACTACGGGAAAACCAGTTGCCGGTACCACGTCGTTCCAGACCCCGGGTCAAGCATTCCACCGTCGAACGCCAACCTGCTGTACTACCTTATATGAAGGGTGTCACTGACAAGATTGGAAACATTTTGAAGCGCGCTTCAATCAAAACCTACTTCAAGCCGCCGAAAAAGATTAACCAATTTTTACCACCTGTCAAGTGCAACATACCTCTTCAAGATGCGGGGGTGTACAGACTGGAATGTGACTGTGGGCTCTCCTATATCGGTCAAACAAAACGAAGTATAGGCGTGCGGGTAAAAGAACATATAGCCGACATCAAACATAGACGGAATACTAAGTCTGCAGTGTGTGAACATGCCTTAGATACACCCAACCATTTCATACGATTTGACCAGCCTAAAGTCCTTGCAAGAGAACGACGATTTGTTCCTCGCATGTTACGGGAGGCAATTGAAATTAGAAGACACCCGAATTTCAACAGAGAAGATGGTTGGAAAATACCATCAGCATGGGATCCTATTTTAACGAAATCCCATGCTAGGCCCCGCACTGCAAGACCTCTAGATACAGTTAGCTCTTTTTGCGTAGATAGGAACACAAATTAATATTAACTGAGTGACGGTAGTTTATAGTTTTTTCAAAATATTGTAAAGACGAATAACACCTTAGTCTACCTGTGACCACGAACGCTGTAAAGTGTTCGAAACGTCAGGTTAAATAAAATGTTAATAAATCGCGAAATAATCCGTAAAAGTAGTTTCATTTAAATGTATCGTGTTCGCGTAAATAAAAGACAACAGTAAGCAATACCTAAGGTCGTTTTTTTAAACGGATTCTTGCGGGCCGGATGCTTACGGATTCCGGCAGCGTAAAGTCCGAGCCTTACACTAGTTGCGCTAAAGCGGCGCACCAAATGATTGCAGTAACGGAACGCGTGCAGCGTGCGAACCATAGAAATATTAATGGAGGAGAAGTCGCGTCGTACGTAATTTCAAAGAGCACCGGTGTCGCTGAACTTTCTCTACCATAGCTTTCACACGCACATTAAACTGTGTAAAAACAGCAGGATGTGCCTAAGAGACTACGACAACACGCATACAAAAAGCAATTTATTTTTCACCTACGCTTGTGAGAGAGAACAATGATAAAATCTCTCGTGGCGTTGAGATGTAGGTATTATGTAACAGTGAGGTTCTGGAGAAATTTCTATCCCATAAATTAATTCATGTAAAACTAGACCAAATTCCAAAAAAGTTCACAGCACAAAAAAGGAGTGAAATGTTGTCGTACGGAGCCAAGTTGGTCATTTTTAAATTTCCTTATTTAGCTGGCCAATAAAAGGGAGATTAAAGTATTTTGAATTTTTGACTAACAAAGAGCTGTAAAAAGGTAATAAAATATATTAGGCGCACGAGTTGAATACCGAGCATGGAAATGTTAGGAATGAGTAAGCGTACGATAGATGACAAGGACAAGATGAGAGGCGAGGCGTGTGGACGAGATGCTTCAGTTTAGTCAATCATATCAGGCAGGCCCCTTACTTAAATTATAAATATCTACATGAAAACTCGATCGTGTTATTAATAATATTTTAATTATTATAATAATACTTTAATAAATTTTAACTTTCTTTCGTGAAAAGATGTTAATAGTGACCACTTGATTGTGGTGTGTACCTAATCTATTCTCGAAATAAAGCAATTATTGCTTTATATTGATAACTTTTGTTTTTATATTTTTTTATTGCCCTGTAAAATGTAGGTATTTGTATAATACCTGCCGTTTCTGGGCGGATTTCTCAAACGTTGTCCGTCACGTAATGGAATTCCACAATATCGAAAACGTTTATTTTTCCTGCATTTGTGTCTTAATTTAATCATTTTTGAATAAAGTATTAGACAATTATTATAATTACTCTGAATATACATTAGTTTTCGCATAAAATGAAGTCGAAAATGTACTCTGCCCCTCTAGCATGTGCAACAAAACACGATATGATATAGCGATTTATCGCATATTTTATGTCAAAATATGAACTTTTTTCATAACAGCGAGCATAACTGTGACGTCACCGGCACGGACATTTATTTATTATTATTTATTTGACAGTGATGACATGACAACACTGTCTATTTGACGGCACGGACATGCTTACTGTTTCAATAAAAGTTCAAGATGGCGGCTATGTTATCATATTTTGAAAGTAAATAGGTGATAAAACGCTATATCATATCGTGTTTTGTTGATCGTGCTAGAGGGGCAGTCAATTATGAGTTTCATTACGTCACTAAATTAACTTGCTATTAAAGACAAACTAACCATCTGTTTGCTAAATTAGTATTTATTATCCATAAATTATGACAATCAATATCGAAACAAATATCATAAATGTAACATTACCTCACTTTTGGTTACAAAGCACCTCACAACAATGTCGGTTATGCTGTTACGACACGACGTGAGATAATTCTTTATTATAAAATATATTGAGTCATCATGTTTTTAAGGTTCCGTACCCAAAGGATAAAACGAGACCCTATTACTAAGGCTCCACTGTCCGTCTGTCACCAGGCTGTATCTCATGAACCGTGATAGTTAGAGAGTTCAAATGATGATGATAAAATGGCATTCGCTAAGGACCTCGGAGTTGATTAGATGCTGTGACACTATTGTTCGCGCTTACGATCTTCCGACCTAACGTCCTCCATTATAATAGTCTCTAAACTTACTTATTTCTTAAAATTAACAAACGTTAAAAGTCAGTGCAGTGATTCCCCCTCTTATTGGGGTCTACTGTACGGTCTAGCTGAAGAGTGCGCCCTACGCCGCACCGCTGGCCTGCTGAAGCTCCATTCTTCATTGTCCACCTCCAGGGCAGTACCGCTCTGTACGGCAATCCAACCTTCCGCCACTGAACTAGGCCAACGTAACCACGGCCAGCTTGTCTTTAATCTTAAAACTAAGTTACAAATAAATGTAAACTAAATTCGCCAACTTTGATATAAATATTAATTGTAAGCGTAGGTAGTTTTTTTATTACAATAAATTCCCACGCTACAAGTGGCATGCGATGAAAAATGATTTCACAGATGATGTATTTCTGTTGCCGCTATAACAATAAATACTAAAAAACAGAATACAATAAATATTTAAGGGGGCTTCCATACAACAAACATGATTTTTTTGCCGTTTTTATAGAAAATGGTACGGAACCCTTCGTGCGCGAGTCCGACTCGCCCTTGGCCGGTTTTTTTAGCTTTTTTCAGAATAAGTCAAAAATCCAACTTCAAAAGTTCATTTAAATTTTTTAAAAGTAGCCTTTTTTTTAAAGTATAGAATTACATTTTTTTTTCTTCTAATTTTTAAAAATAATGAAACACTAGTCATTTAGAGATATTAAAACAACAATTATCGGCCAAATTTTGAGACAAAAACGAATTTAAATAATATATATTAATATGAAACTTGGCTTGCAGATTATTTTATAAACATCACCGTTTTCTTTTAGCTCTCCAACTATGCGTAACAACTAGGAACGTATTTCAAAGAAACTAAAATACAATGATCACAAAAGGAGCAGGCAGAAATTGAACTAAACGAGTGCGTTACCCCAGCCAGAAGTTGCCTAGAATCGTAATCTAAGTGCAATAGATAAATAGAAATACAGCTTCTGTAAATGGTAAGCAGATATTTGAATTTGGTAAGCTGATAGTTACATGATTCTTTTATTGCATAACAAATTAGCCAGATGTCCTATAATTACAAAAATTATAATCATCTGTTTAGTCAATTTCGAGATAAAGCAATCGAGCTACGTTATCCCAGCAAGATTTCAAAAAAAATCTCTACCGTCACAAATACAGATAGGTATAAATTAAGTTTTAACTTTTATTTCAAATTCATTTATAATTAATCTAATTATTTACATAACATTTATTTTAACATACACGTAAGAAAACATAACATCTGGCTGCGGTAACGGGATCCAGCCGGAACTGTTTTTATCAATGAATAAAAAACTCACCTTATCAAATTTAAAAATCCGCTCACCATTTACAGAAGCTGTATATCTAATCATCTATTGCACTTATAAGTATGACGATTCTTGACAACTTCTGCCTTAGTAGTAACGCACTCCAAAAAACTTATTTACTAGATAGTTACAACAACGCTTAATTGCAAGACCGTAACCTGTAAAAATGTGATAGGATGTTATAAGAAAATAAATGCTAGAAAACCGTTTTTTTATTTCATTCCGCCTACTAATTCTGCTAAGCAAGAATAAAACTTCAAAATAACTAATTAAGTACAACAATTAAAATCAAAGTAAATACTAGTACATAATTTTATTTATAACAAAGTAAATAATTGTATTTAGGTACATAACTAAAATTAGCATGCAATCTAAGTCATAACGTTGAAGCCTCGAACTACCTAACAAAAAAACGATGTTTGCTATTAATTTAATTGGCATTGTCTTTTTTGTTTGTTATCAATCATTATTATTATGAAAAAGAGCGCATTCTACACACACGTGTAGGTAAATGTGTGTGTGAGAAGAAGAGTAGATTACAATTTGATCTTTGATTGGTCATACAGCATGGCCGTGCTCTCGACCAATCGCAGATCAGCTGACTTGACAGGCAAGTACCTATGCACACAAAAAACTTGCTAGTGTGCGCTGTGTAGGTACGTACAGACTATCTGTAAGCTACAAGTTTGCACATGTGTCGAAAAAGATACAGAGTGCTTCAGGTTTGACAGCGATTTAATTTATTTATATTGTTAGAAAACTTTACTTTTAAAAATGACTATAAAACAGTACCTTATCTTTTGGCATCGTATTTAGTATGATTTTTAGATACCACCCTATAAAGGAACGTAATTAATTTCGTTAGATCCACCTACTTATAATTTTTTGTAGTAAATTACTATGTCATCAAGTTGTCTAACAACTAACAAGAAAAGTTGCATTATATGAGATATTTTAAATTTTAATGCATTTTTTTTGTTTCTTTCCTACTAAAATCTAAAAAAAGCGTCCTAGTTATAATAAATTAAATGTGTTTCTGAATTCTCCATAACTGACCTAGTTAATTATATTAGCTTACCTAATTAGTTGTTATAATATTTTAAAAAATAACGCGTGCGACTTTCTTGAGCGCTCAATGCGGACTGCGACACTCGCGATTATATGGCCACCCACACGAGCTCATATTGCCGGCCCTTTGACTGGCGCTCGAAAAACCGACAAAATACGGAGCCGTGGGCAGGACGAGGAGCATGACGAGTAATGCGGCCACACTACGTCTCTGCCTACTTTCCTCGCTATTTCCCATGCCACTCGTCGAGTGTGCGGCAGGCTCATATGATCTGGCCGGGTACGACATAGGTTTTATTTATGAACGGACGCGATAGTAGGTATTACGGGTAAAAAGGAACGCCTTAAGCTGGAAACATACTATCGGACGCGGCTTACAGCCGCGACTGATAAGTGTGCACGGTCCTACGGACGTTGCTTGCGGACGCCATGAGTGTGACCACTTTAAGTTGATTTCTACGTTTCTAGGTTTGTGACAATCCAGGCCAAAAAAACCGACCAAGTGCGAGTCGAACTCGCGCACGAAGGGTTCCGCACCATTATCTGTATAAACCGGCGAAGTGCGAGTCGGACTCGCGCAGGAAGGGTTCCGTACCATTTTCTATAAAAACGGCAAAAAAATAACGTTTGTTGTATGGAAGCCCCCTTAAATATTTATTTCAACTTTCTAGCTATCACGGTGCATAAGATACAGCTTGGTGACAGACGGAAAGCGGAACCTTAGTAACGAGCAAAATAAATCACTTTGGTTATATGGGAGCCCCCTTAAATATTTATTTTATTCTGGTTTTTAGTATTTGTTGTTATAGCGGCAACAAAAATACATTATCTGTAAAAATTTTAACTGTCTAGCTATCATGGTTGATGAGATAGACAGACAGACGGACAGACGGACAGACAGACAGACAGACAGACAGACAGACAGACAGACAGACAGACAGACAGAGAGACAGACAGGCGGACAGCGGAGCCTTAGTAATAGGGCCCCGTTTTACGCTTTGGGTACGGAACCTTAAATAAATATTGTCCAGGTCCCGGGGATTTCCTGTAAAATAATACTGAATACGGTGATAAGCGGGTTTCTTTTTCGCATACGTTATCAAATCGCTAGCTATCTTATAATAAAAATGTTCAAGCAATCAATAAGCACGTGCGAGCTCTCGCGCAGTCGGCGACCTTCTGACGCTCGGACGCGTCCGCACCCCGTGCATACCGTCCGCGGACGTTTTCGGCTTACAGAAACATCCAGCGCGCCAGATTGCTGTCGGACGTCCGAGCGCTCAAGGTCAGCCCAAGGTTACGTCCGCGACTGACGTCCGATGGTTTGCACACCTTAGTGTACATTCAATACCTAGATTCCTTTAAGTCGCGGCTGTAAGCCGCGTCCGATAGTATGTTTCCAGCTTTACGTTAATTAACATACTCTTATTATATCCTTAAACTTTTATTAAAAATCACACTGAGAAAATAATAACCTTAATTAAAATGCAACGAGACACACTGGCGAACAAAAAAAACATTCAAACTCAACAGAGCTGTTTCTATAGTTATCAAATACTACAACATTAAAAAAAGTTTTGAGATCAAATTCCATGCGGCAAAATATGTTGTTTACAACAGGGTTACCACAAACACACATGTTTGAGTTATCTAAAAAATCTACTAATGTCAGAGGTATTACGTTAGGGGCATAGAAAAGTTTGTGTTTCAAAACAACTTTAGAAGCCAAGTGTACTAAACTGCCTACATACATGCTCCAGGGGCTATTTTTTAGACATTCTTTTTTGCCTTTCATCAATTGAAACTTATTATGGCAGATGTCTATGTGTTCCAAGCGGCAATGCATTAGACTACAGGGCAGGGACTCCAATTCATTTTGTGATATGGTCAAGTATCTGTAAAAAGAAATAATATTTAATAAGATAAGTAGGTAAGTCAGTATTATCTTTTGCTAAATTAAACACATTAAATTTTTGTTGGTTTTTGAGCTGCGTCATTTTTCTGTCAAAATAGAACAAACAAAAAAAATTTGACAACAACTAGCGTTGCCAGTCCCGCTTTTGGCGGGATGTGAGTCAATTGCATAAAAATTGTACATTGGGAAAAAAATATTTGTCCATCATGGTAAAGTGGATGTAAAAAAAAGAAAACAATTAATAACATGATAATCTTTTTTTAATTGATAAATAATATTTATTTTCAATTGAAAAAAACTTGTAATTTTGTCTAGGGTTGATAATTCATGATAGAAAAAAAATAATTTCGAAAATTATGATTTTTTTTGTCATAGAAAAGATCCGTGTCCTACCCTATTGAAATTGTAAAAAAAAAATATTTACTTGTGAAGTTGTTTAAAAGTAGCTAATTTTTCACATGAATTATCTTAAGTAATCAATGTTTTTCGCGCTAGTATACTTTTTGCCATCGTAAGTCATTAATTTTTAGACATAATCTCGTAAATAAAACTTGTCTCAAGTTTTCTTCTTCTTATAAGAAGAGAGACGTGTCTTATAAGAGCTAAAAAGCGGGACATGTCCCGCTTTTTAGCTCTTATAAGACACGTCCCGCCGGACCCCTAAGCGGGACGCCCAAAATCGCGCTTTTTCATGAAAGAAGCCAATTCAGAGCAGTAGATACTTTTTTGAATGTCCGTCGGTTGTAAATGAATTCAGAATTCCTGATTATTTATTACTAGGCATCATGTTGGATCTCATTAAATAATCGTTCAGCTGAATAACAGCTTAAGGAGAGATATTGTAGCATTTACAATTTTTTTCGCTCTAGCTTGGCTTTGTTTTGGTTAAATAATATTTGAAATGGCGCGATGCTATTAAAAAAAAAATGGGCTCGTAATCGTTTCGTTCGCAGTATGTTCTTGCTCCTCATGTTAAATTTAATTCACCATTTTCTCAAAACTTGATATTTTTGCGTCATACATACCAGTTTGTTAGATTTTATATTTTAATGAGATATGGTAAAGGTGGAGGCCCAAATGTATGAAAGTACAGTTGTATTGCGCGGCTTTTATAGATTCTGCGTGCCGCTGCTGCCATCGCATTCGCCAATGCTGCCGCCGTTGCCTTGCTCTGCCCTCTTATCAAAAATGTCTACTAAATCCATAAAAATTCGAGCTCGCTTCGCTCGCAAATTTTTCCGGTTATATTGAAATGATCCTCCACCAAAATAAATTAGTTACCTTATCATAAAAGAATTAAAACGCAAAAAATTTCGCGTTCGCTTCGCTCTCGCTTATTGTATCTATTCCATTTGATTTAACTTACTATAGGTATGTACAGTCAACAGCACGTCGACCTACCCAAAAAGTTAAAAGTTCTCCAGCAGATTTTCAACTTTAAGCCTGACATGTAGAGATCATTTTCAATTGAGAAAATTTGAAGATTTGTGGTAGGTCGACGAGGTGTTCTCTGTACATACATTATAAAAACTCTTTTATCAACGGTTCCTACTTCAGGACAGATTAATCGGACCCTTGAATAACTTACTCCTATCCTATTACCCTCCACAGCTACGCCAATTATCCTTACTTATAATATTATAAATGCGAAAGTAACTCTGTCTGTCTGTTACGCTTTCACGCCGAAACTACTGAACCGATTATTATGAAATTTGGTACAGGGATAGATTAGAGCTTGAGAAAGGACATAGGCTACCTTTTATTGCGAAAAAAAGGCTTGAAGGGGTGGAAATCGGGGTTAGATAAAACTTAGTCACTTGATAAGAAATAAAAATACAATGTGTAGCGTTTTTAGGGTTCCGTAGTCCTGACAAGGAACCTTTATAGTTTCGTCATGTCCGTCTGTCTGTCCGTCCCCTAGAACGGTTTTGCCTGGAGACTGTTGACCCTAGAGAGCTGTAATTTTGTAGAGATATATACATATCGCTCACACCGACAAACTGGTAGATAAAATTTTGAAAAATATTTTTTAGGATAGCTCCCCCCCATCCATACATGTAACTTAGGGATGATTTTTTTTCATCGTCTACGTGTGGGGTATCGTTGATTAGGTCCTTTTAAATGGCTTAGTCGTTGCTGTTAGGGATACGTTTGCGAAATATTAAACTATATAAAGATGAAGTAATTGCTGAAATATATTGTGGTAACGACGGGCAACTACGGAACCCTACACGCGTGGCATGACACGCACTTGGCCGGTTTTTTTATAAATGTCTACCTGTGTGGGGATGAAAGGTCGTATGGAAGTCCAAACAAAGTCATGCTTTTACGCCTAAACCCGGAACAGATTTCGCTCACAGCAATTGTTAAAAGAGAAAAACTATATCCCTTTTTGAAATTTTGACCTGGAAGGGGAATTGGGGATGAAAGGTCGTATGGAAATCCAACAGAGGAGAGGAGGAGACAGACTTAATGCGGCTCACAGAATACATCTACTTACCAAGTTCACATTAGAATTGTATATATTAGCAAGTTACCTTAAGGTACTGATTCGGCCAAGTGTAGAGGGCAATTTAGTCAACATATTGTTATCCAAATTCAGAGTAACTAGTTTCTGTAACTTCCAAATGCTTTTAGGTAGTTCTCCAAGTTTGTTACCTTTTAAGTCTAATAATTTAAGTTTGTGGATTATCTGTAACAGAAAGTTTATTTTTACTATATAATTATTTTTTAAATTATTATTCTAATCCTAACAGTAATATTGATATAAACAAATGTTTTTAGCTTTATTTCTTGGAGGACTGCTTGGAGTCGGACTTACGGCGATTCGTTTCTGACACTAAATACCAATTTTTTAGCTATTGTTTTAGGATTAACAATAATTTTATACATAAATGAACATTGGGAATAATAAACATTATACATATAATACAATACTTAGGACATGTGACTTTATTTCATGTAAAATTAGTAGATTCAACTATTATAGTACTCAATATTATAACAGAATAGTTTTAGAACCAAAGATAATTATATAACACAAAATTTCGAATTTTTGAACATTATGGTTTGATGGGTAATGATTTTCGGACAAACAATGTTAGGAGAAGAAAGGGAGTATACTCTTTCTTCCTTTGGTTATGGCGATGAACTTGTGTTTTGTCTTTTATCGTACACAATTCCGCCAATGTCATGTCACGAATGAAGTATTTACTCGGTATTGACGATTTGAAGACAGTATTGAGAATCTTCTATTTTTTGAAATTCTCCTAATCATTTAGTCTGTGGCTTTCATCATTATTTAGCAGTATTGTGATGACTGCCAGACACAGACATCTAAATAAGTTATGCCTATATTTTATCACATCATTAGAGGTAGGTAGATGACATAGTAGAGGTTGCCGGCAGGAACTGGTGGAGTCTGGGTGCGAAGAGAAAGAAGTGGAAAAAGTGGGAAGAGGCATTTAGCCAGAAGGGATCCACTATAAAATAATCGGGTCCATATTTTTTGGTTTTTACTACCGTTTTGTAATCATAATAATCACTCTTCATAATTTTTTTTCTCATACTTTTTTCGTTCATAAATTTTTATTACTGCTATCGGAACTCATACTCATAACAGACAGTTCTCATATTATTTTTATTAATACTTTTATTATTAAGATTTTTTTTAACTTATATATATTTTTTTGATAACAGTCTGTGATCATAATTTTCTTATTCATAATTGCATTATTAAGAAACTATTTGAACTCATAATTTTAATATTGTAAAATTCTGTCATTGTAAACCGTTATGTATACAGGATGGCCCGAAAGGTGACACTAAAAAATTTTTTTTGGATTCCTGACATCTAGGTGTACCCGAAAATACCCCATGTATGTTCCGCGATTTTTTGTAGCTTTCGAGCTATGATTTTTTAAAATTAAATTTGGGAATTTTTGACTGGACCCACATAATTGTTTTTTTTTTCGGAAAGTATGTAGTTTTTTATAATTTTTTTGTAGCATATACCTCATGACTTGTTCTTTCACCCATAAAATACCCAGCTTCCTGCCATTAATGTAAAGTACAAAAATATTGACCGAAAGTAAAAAAAAAACGGTGAAAGCGAGTCACATTTAAATTTTCAACTTTGAATAAAAAAAAAGTTCTATGACTTTTAGTAAAAACTGCTCAAGACCCTAAGCTTTAATTATAATAAAAAAAACGTGCTTACTAGGCCTTTTTTAGCCGAAACTTGCCTTCAAATGTACAAAGGGGCCGTCCATATATTACGTCATTCTAAATTAGGGGGGGGGGGTTGGTCTGTGGATGACGGCAAATGATAGATGGGGGGGGGGGGTGTTTCAAAATTGACGTCATTCTTATTTATTTATTTATAGTTTATTTTTCACGTACAAAAAGATCATTTCTAAACAGAAATTTCTTCCAGCACACCTAGTAAGTGAGACTGCAAATGTGAGAGGCGGCTAAGGCGCGTACAGTACTAAAATAATTGATAATAAACATACATAATGCAACATAGATGTACACAAATACAGTAATAACTACAGATAAAATACTCTAACAATAATATTACATATAATACTAGCTGCCCGCCCCGGCTTCGCCCGTGGTACTTACATGTATTATACATATAAATCTTCCTTAAGAATCACTCTATCTATTAAAAAAAACCGCATCAAAATCCGTTGCGTAGTTTTAAAGATCTAAGCATACATAGGGACAGACAGTAAAAGCGACTTAATTTGTTTTATACTATGTATTGATAATAAACACAATACTTAAATAATAACTACAATAAAAGGTGATTCTATAATCAAGTGTTTTAATCATTAATACCCTATTTTTTTCAAATCTGCAATGTTTTAATTTTGTCAAACTGGTAATGACGTCAATTTTGGGAGAAGGGGGGGGGTCATTAAGAAATGACGATAGGATGATTTTTGGGGGGGGGGGGGTCTAAAATCTGAAAAAATCGATGACGTAATTTATGGACGGCCCCAAAGGTCAATTTTCTTAGCTTTTTTATTAGCTATCTTATCGTTCATAAGATTATTTTTATCAAAATTAATATTACAATGATACCGTTTATTGAATAAAGAATTAAAAATAACTTTTACAAGCATGTTATTACAGAGTGGTAACATCGATATTTTTGTTATTTTGGTTTTTTCAAGGATCATTATTCATAATAAATAAAACAATAACTACAAATTTAACAAAGTTTATTTTATAATAAGTTTTCAAAATGTCTCCCTCCCGCTTCAATGCATAAATGGCAACGCCTTAAAAAGTTTTGTTTCAAATTTAGATCGCCGGTCGGGTCAATGTGGAAAACGAACTTTTCTATATTGGCTCGGGTCTGGGTGTTGTGGTACCGTCATTGTTTCTCATTTCTATAACACAAGTGCTTTAGCTACTTACCATAGGATCAGAGCAATGTATGTGATGTTGTCCAATATTTATATTATTTAATTATATATTATATTCTTTGATTTTTATTTCTGCTTGCCTTAGTTTTTCACGCAGCTCTGCTTCGGTGTTTGATTTTTGTGCATAAACCATCTCTTTGTAATAACCCCAGAGAAAAAAATCAATGGGGTTTAAGTCCGGTGAACGCGCAGGCCAAGAAATAGGGCCGCCACGCCCAATCCACCGTCTTGGGAATGTCTCATTAAGGTGCTCTCGTACGTCTCTTGCAAAGTGGCACGGAGCTCCATCATTTTGAAATACCATTCTTCTTCTTATTAATAAGTTCACATCCCCCAATAACTCATTCAAGTTATTTCGCAGAAACTCCAAATATTGCGCTCCGTTTAACCTAGCCGGCAATTCAAAAGGTCCTATAAATTCCCCATTGACAATACCCGACTGTTTTCCGACCCGACCCGAATTCGTCTGTCCACAATACTTTGTTGAAGAAATCAGGATCGTTTTGAGTTTTTCGTTACATTGTTTCACAGAAAGCCACTCGTCTAGGATAATCTGCAGGTTGCAATTGTTGTACGCGTTGGATGTGAAAAGCGTGGTATCCCTCTGAAAAAAAACACAGAAATTGTAAATTCAAGGCATAGCTAAGATAGGCCTCTTTCAGAGTGGAGACGCGGGCGCGGCTGCTGTCGCGAGCGCTCAGTTCTTGGCTCTGCGTGCTCACAATGCCGCGCTTCGGCGATTAAACCAAAATGGTTTAGAACTACACGCGCAGTCAACTTTAACAGATGCTATAACGTTACGGGTGGACCGAGCCATGAGAAGCGCCTGCGCCATCCCAGCGCCCGCCCCTTAATAAACATTCAATGAGAGTTCAATACTAAAAAGACCAAATGCTACAAAAAGTCGCTCATAAAGCACGTACTACTTTTTGAAGTCACGATGATTGCGGCCGCAAAACATAGCACACGTGGAACGTGGGCGAGCTAAATGGTGGCGTAATTATGAGGTTAAAACTTTAAACTTAAAAGACAAAATAAATTTAACTCACCTGACTTCAGTATCTTCATAACTGTGGTTCGTGGTACGCCAGTCCTTCTTGAAATTGCTCTGGTACTAGTCGATGGATCTCTTTCCACTTGTTCCACGACTAAATCCATAACATCTGGATCCATTCTTGGTATTCCTTCGTGAGATGAACTGCGTCCAGGAATTCGTCCCGCCATAAATGTGTTGTGAGTATTGAGGAACACTCTGTAATTTGGGTAATGCTCCCGTTGCTCTCCTCGCCGTTCCAGTTGCTCTCGATAAAGCCTTGCCGCTAAACTAGCATTCCCTTGGGCAACACCGTAAAAATAGTGCATCTCTGCGTATTCACTTAAAGAATAGCTCATCTTGCAGCACAAAGGTCCAAATCACAAGGCAGTCAAAGTCCAAAACACAAGCACAGGTAAACAGTCACAGGGGGAATCAGAGTCCAGTTAGCAAGCGAGAGTAGTTATTAGAATCGAAAACAAAACCAGGAGCAGTAGTAACACGAACGTAAGCTGTGAACAACTGAGGGACAGGTAGGAATGCGACGCGATAAGGGATAGAGCAAGTCGACCGAGGTTAGAAAGAGAGGCTGCGACAGACGACGCGCCCTTCTTTTGCGGCGTGCACAAAGTTCACTGTCCATTGTTTGTGATTCTAGTGTCTGCGTTTTATTGTTATTTATGTTCCGCCAAAAGTAAACCGGTTGGAGTTGAAAACAATTTTCATGGTACTTGTGCTGATGAAATGACACCGGACTGAAACTATTTTAAAATTCTAAATTTATTAACTTTACTGAATGACAATTATGTTATGTCAAACCTAAATAACCCTGGAAATGAATAGTAAGTGTTTTAAAATAAATTATTAATTTAGAACATTCCACCTTTGAAGGCAGGTTTCGGCTAAAAAAGGCCTATTAAGCATCACGTTTTTTTTATTATAATTGAAGCTTAGGGTCTTGAGCAGTTTTTAAAATTACCTAAAGTCATGGAACTATTTTTTTTTTTAATTCAAAATTGAAAATTTAACTGTGACTCGCTTTCACCATTTTTTTAACTTTCAGTCAATATTTTTGTACTTTACATTAATGGCAGGAAGCTGGGTATTTTATGGGTGAAAGAACAAGTCATGAGGTCTATGCTACAAAAAAAAAAATATTAAAAAGGGTGCATACTTTCCGAAAAAAAAAACAATTATGTGGGTCCAGTCAAAAATTCCCAAATTTAATTTAAAAAAATCATAGCTCGAAAACTACAAAAAATCGCGGAACATACATGGGGTATTTTCGGGTACACCTAGATGTCAGGAATCCAAAAAAAATTTTTTAGTGTCACCTTTCGGGCCACCCTGTATAAGTAGAGTGCTTGTACTAATTTTAATGACACAATTTTTGAACTAATATTGCAATTTAGCGCTCGCCGGCTTCACGCTTTGTGTGGGCACTGTTCAAACCTAACCTAACCTAGAGGAGATTTGTGATAAGTTAAACCATAAATTGATCTGAAAGCCTCAAGTGCTTTTCAGTCATGAGATGACTTAAACAAAGACATTGTAAATGTAGACCTAACAACAGTCCTAACCGTTTAACAACTATTAGATATCTTAAAGACCTTTCGCCTGTAAAGTTATTTAAACTATCCAGGGTACCTTAATGAGATAACCAGTTTGATTTACACTTATGACTAAAAACTATAAGAAAATAAATATTTGAGCAAACAAATTTATGATTATTAACATTATGAATATCAACAATTAGGAAAAATAACACAACAACATGATTAAGAAATATATGAAAACAAATATTAGTATAAACGAGTTGTATTACTAGTGATATTATGAATTCCGATGATTATGAGTTTCAATGATTAGTATTAAAAATAATATGAAGTGTGATCATTATGATGTAAAATAGTATGAGAAATATTTTTGGAATACCAATAATAGGACTTAAAAAGTTATGTGAAAAAAGGTGCACCCAAAATAATTATATAAAAAAATTGTAAAATAGCTTTAGATATGGAAAAATAAAGCTTTATTGTTATTATTAGATCCTAAATTGACGAAAATAGCTTCACCTTAGGAGTATATGCTTTGACACAAAGGAAATTTTGAAATTGGTATTCTGTAAACATATTTTTGTATTTATAGAAACATACAAATAAACATAAGGTTAGAGGGCAGGGTTCCTTCTTCCCAGGGGCGTGCGGTGCATATAGGCAATTAGGCAGTGCCTACCAGGTAAATGAAATAAGGTGGACAGTAAGTACTTACAAATGTATGTCATTGATGAAAACCACTGATTTTCATCAATAAAACACCTAAGAAAGTATCTACTGCCTACCTCGAAATAAAACTAATGCCCATCACTGCTTCCTCCTTTTTAAAGTCAGTAAATATAATATCAACTTACATGGGGTCCTAAAAGCCACCGCCAATCTATGTCAGACTTATTACCAAGTTGATTGTTAGCCAAAATTAACTCTGCAAGATTGGGCATTCTACCTGTAAAATGGTTGTAGTATATTTATAAATAAATAATTTTAAAAGGCATTTTAATAAATCTCATGTTTTTTGTCAAAAGCTTACCAAACTCAGGAGGAACATTTTCAATTTCATTATTACTTAAATCCAATACAACAAGATTCCTAAGTAACAAAATGTCTCTTCTGAAATTATGCAATTTGACTCCAATGATTTGAAGTGACTCTAAAGTTCTTGGCAAACCTTTGTCTGGAAATTGGCTTCTATCTCGAATTGATAATTTTGTTGGAGCATTATCAGTGGCTGTTACTGATATATTGGATATGTCACATAGTTTTAGGTCCTTACTATCACCTGATAAACATGATTTTAGCAATTTCAAGAAACATTTTAATTGAGTAACTTCACTTTGTATACATATATCAACTGGCGGTTCTTCAAATCTTAAAGTACTCAGGCCTTTATTTATACATTTGCAGAAGACTTGTTTCAAACTTTTAACTCTATATTTAGTGCCAGTTTTATTGATGGAGGTAAAAAGAAGTATAACATATTCATGATTCTCTTCACTCTTGCATTTCGGTTCCTTGGCAAGGGCTAATGTAGATTTCAAATACCTTCCACTTAATCTTATATTATAATTATTATGTAACCTGTTCACGACGTCAACTTGGCACTGGAGTTTCATTGTTGTATTTTTTTAAAATCTGAGGAAAACTAACTAACTAACAAAATAGGTACCTACATATGTATAGTTTACTTTAGAGGTAAAGAAAGGATGGGGTAAATTTTTACCGTCCGCCCGCCAAACTAGACATCACTGATCAAATAATACTACGTAGACTAGACATACTCTGACTAATCTGTGGTGCGCCAAACCAAAGAGGATTTAAATACTACGTAATAAGAGTTGGCATTCTAGCACTAGCTACTGAACCGATTTATGGACGCAAATTGTACCGCACTGGTAATTCGAACTTACTGACACTGATCAAATAAACTACGTAGATACCAACATTTAAGAACACAACTGTCACACTAATTGACAAGCTAGGGCTTTTAGGGCTTAAAAAATCGCTGTCGGGGCAAAAGCGCGGCTGATTTGGGGGAGGGACGGAGTGGAGAGTGGAGAGCTTGATTTCTTTCCAACCCCATATTTGGATGACCTTAAAACTGAAAAATAGATAGTCCTCTTAAGTTAGATTGTACGTCAACAGCACGTCGACCTACCCCAAAAGTCAAAAATTCTCCAATAGATTTTCAACTTTAAGCTTGACAAACAGAGTTCATATTCAAATGAGAAAATTTGACATTTTGTGGTAGGTCGACGTGCTGTTGTCCGTACAAAACATCATCCTGCATTTTTATCCTTGAGTAAAAATTATCCCTTACTTGGAAAGTTACAAACTCTTACCTCTTATTATTAGAGGAGATTTCCCAAACACTATACACATTTTGTTTTCGTATAGACCGCAGCTAACACAAATTGCAGTTTAATATTTTCATCGTAGGTTCATAGGTACAACTATTGCTGTATGTGTATAATTATATTGGGTTGACCATGAAACAGAAAAATAGATGAGTCCAATAAAGTTAGCTTGTACAAAACAACCTTTTATCCAGTATTATTGTCCTTGAGTAGAGTTTATGCCTTACTTGGAAAGTTACAAACTTTTACCTCTTAATATAAGTGGAGATTTCCCACACACTATACACATATTTTGCTTTCGTGTGGACCGCAGTCATCAGAAATTGCAGTTTAATATTTACACCGTACAATTATTGTTGTAAGTGTATAATTATATTTGGTTGACTATAGAACTGAAAAAAAGATAAGTCCGTTAAAGTTAGCTTGTATAAAACAACCCATTATCCAGCATTTTTACCCTTGAGTTTATCCCTTACTTAATTTAGGGATATCATCTGTATGAATTTAAACATTCTATCACGGTTCATGAGATACAGCCTGGTGACAGATGGACAGATGGACAGACAGAAAGACAGACAGACAGACGGACAGCGGAGCCTTAGTAATAGGGTCCCGTTTTACCCTTTGGGTACGGAACCCCAAAAAACAAACATAAAATCGAATAAATAACCTTTTTCAGTTTTATCAGGTAAAACAAAAATGGGAATGGGAAATTCCAAAAGGGTTTGATAAGGTAGTGGTGGCATGTTCAATTGCAAAGAAGGTACGGCATTCCTTTTTAATTGATTGACTTTTTTAATAAAGCCGCTTCTTGGACAGTGGTTCTTTTGTCGTTTGTCGTTGCAAATTGCTATTAACACGGTCAAAACAATACATAAGCTCGAAGGATAAGAAATAATTTAAAATATCGCATATTAACAAACCAGAAGAGTCAAGTGGAAATCTGGCCATACATATGTTCAACGAACATGTCATCCCGGAACCAATTTCCGCCGAGGGCACTACGCTCGAGGTTGTTCAAGAGTACGTCTGCCTTGGACAAGTACCACAGCTCGGTAGAGACAACTTCGAGCGGGAAATCGCCAGAAGAGTGCAGCTTGACTGGGCAGCATTTGGGAAATTGCGTCATATCTTCACGTCGACACTGGCGCAGTGCCTGAAAAGCCGGGTGTTTAACCAATGCGTCCTACCAGTTTTAACCTACGGAGCTGAAACGTGGAACATGACAGTCAAGTTAGATACCCCAAATGTCCTTAGAAGGAAACCTAACCAAGCTACTGGACCTTCTTTTATGAGACACAATAAACTACCTTACACATAATTTCAAGATTAGGATAAAAATCTATGTTTGTTCCTAATGGAGGGCCCCTTCATAAAATCTATAACTTGACACAATACCAATTCTAAAGAGAATTGGCCGGTCGGTCAGTAAAGAAACTTCAATGGGAGGAGTCTCTGAAACCATGTAGATAAATGATGGGTGTGAACCAATTCATTCTGGAAATAATTTCAAATTCCATCCAAAATATCCCCCATTACAGCTTCCTTATCAAAGCAAAAAATGTTATAACAAAGTTTCACCCTGTTTTCAAATTATTATGAGACCAATATTCAACCTTTGTAATCTCAATACACTTGTAGCCACAAAACACTCATCTGGTTTCCCAAATTGATTTGATAATGCCTATTTTGACCTGCCCATAGCAGAGGCTCACAGAGGGTTTCTCAAAGTCATTTACGACCAAGAGATATTACAACTAACGGCTAGTAAAGACTACCATTTGGTCTCTTTTCGGCACAACTGACTTTGTCAGCACTCAGCAGTGTCAAATTGGGTTGCGGAAACCCTATGTGCCAAGGGTATTTGAATGCTTATTTTATTTGGCACATCAGGAACGGTCAGTTCTAGACTCTCGGGTTGCGGAGACGCTGAGATTGCTAGAGACTTTAGGATTTCATTTAAACTACCTACCCACCAAAAGTGTATTGTAGAACCTACACAGTTCAAAATAATTCACTCATTAATAATTCTTGTGCTGATTTATCATGTAATAATTTTAAAAGTAATTAGTACAAAGACTAAATATCTGTTTTATTATTTAATTTATAATAAAAAGAGTCTAGTTTAATATTAACTATTAAGTTCATAATTTTCTGTAACTTATTGTTGATTAGATTTAAAGAAAGTTAATTCTTTTGTTTTTACTATGATTTCATTGACCGCCCTCCAAACTGGGACAAATCCGGGGAAACCCGGACGGGTGGCATCCCTACCCAGGAGGAGAGCGCCTCGGGCGCGCGTCAGGCTCGCCGCTTGGCATAATCCGTTTCACCTCATACAATTTAGCAGAGCGCCTGAAACGTAGCGCACTAGCGCCCCGGGCGCTTGTCATAACCACTGATCAAATAAAGTCATAACTACCCTAGAGTCAAATGCCATAACTGTTTATTAAAGAAAAGTCAAGAAATCTGATGTACTGGATCAAAGGCTTGGTCTAAGGCTCGGTCTATACGATGCCAGAATCCGTAAGCATCCGCAAGAATCTGTTCAAAAAACGATCTTATTGTATTGCGATGGATTGAACCCGGTCCGGTTTCCGGCTGGGTATAGGCTCGGTCTACACCCCAATATTGCCTTCTTATGTTAAACAAGGACACACTACGTTTCAGGTAACTCTCATTATGCTCGTTTTTTGTAAAAAATTACACAGTATAATGAACCTTACACGTTAGTGTTAAAGACTAAATTAAAACTGGCAAAAATGTAAATTGCACAATCTTGATAAAGTGAAATGTTTTTGGTACGCAGGCATACATTTAAATTGACAACAGCCAGTATATAGTTAATTTCAGGTCAGGGTCTCTCATAGAGTAATGAGGGGTCTCTCAATGATACCCATAGAGTAGTACTCAGAGATGATATTCCATTTAATCTGTGTCTCATCATTACATCAAAGTTTGGCTGTATGGAAACATCCGAGGCCATAAATTTGAAAAAAAAAATTTTTTCATCAAAGATAGAGTTTATTTGATCAGTGGTTATGTCTTTCACTACTAGAGGTATTTCATCATTTAGTCAGTTCTAACCAAAAAAGCATCAGACGTTTTATAAGTGGTAATTTATTAATAAAGCGTTAATATTTGTGCGATCATGGATGAAGATATGGTTTTTGATCCTTCTCTTAAGAAGAAAAAGAAGAAGAAGACTGGTTTCGACATAGATGCAGCGATGGCTGAGCAAGAGAACACGAGTGTGGAAGCACCCGCTGAGATAGGTGACGTAGACGTGCTCGACGACGATAACCTTGATTTAGATACTTTTGGAAAGAAGAAAAAAAAGAAAAAGAAGTTCTTCAATTTAGATGAAATAGAAAACGCCCTCCCAGAGACTCCCCCTGCGGAGGAGCCAGAGCTGCAGGAGGAGGAAGCTGTAGATGATTTAGTTTTAGAGATAGACTTTTCGAAAAGTAAAAAGAAGAAGAAGAAGAAAAACAACGTAGATGACCTTACTGTAGAAGATGACATCAAAGGTGAAGATCAAGAAAATGTTGAAGACGTTCACGGTGACTGGATTGGAAGTGATCGTGACTATACTTACGACGAACTGCTTGAGAGGGTCTTTGACATAATGCGAGAGAAGAATCCCAGCATGGTGTCAGGAAAGAAACAGAAGTTTATTATGAGACCGCCTCAAGTTGTCCGAATTGGTACAAAGAAAACATCCTTTGCAAACTTTACAGAAATCTGTAAGACTCTTCACAGACAACCTAAACATTTATTGGATTTCTTACTGGCTGAGTTAGGTACTAGTGGTTCTGTGGATGGCAACAGCCAACTCATTATTAAAGGTCGATTCCAGCAAAAACAGATAGAAAATGTGCTTCGCAGATACATAAAAGAATATGTAACATGTCACACATGCCGCTCTCCTGACACCATTCTCCAAAAAGACACTCGGTTGTTCTTCCTTCAGTGTGAAACCTGTGGATCCCGTTGCTCTGTTGCTAGCATCAAGTCTGGTTTCCAGGCTGTCACTGGCAAGCGTGCAGCCATCCGAGCAAAGACTGCATAAAGTATTAGTGCATAGTTATTAACTAATTTTACTGTTAAGGGTCTGGGGTACATACAATAACCATTGTTATCTTTGTATTTTGTTTTGACTCATACCTATTAGTTTGAATCTGGTGCTGATATTTGTAAATGTGTTCATTTATTGTGCAATGGCATATAATAATTACTAAGCTTGATAAGGTAAAAAAGGTCATGTGTGTGTACCATAAGCTCCAAACAAAAAAAAAAGAATGTTTATTGTTTTTGGGTTCCCTTGTATAATTAAATGACTATTTTATAGATCTTTTAGAATGACATTTATTTGCATCATCATTCTGTTCTCATCTTGGTGATAGCTAATCTAATGTTTATAGTTTTGCTTTTTATGTGTATTGGCTATTTAAATAATATAATAGTTACATTAATTATGTGCTCAAATAGCAAAATATGGAACCACTATGAAGATGTACCCCATCCTCCTAATCCCAATATTTATGTATAGCTCACTTCTGTATTATTCTCATCATTGATACACAATGTTTTATATGATGTTGTTTTTTTTATGCCTGCATAAAGTCAATAGAAAAGCCTTGCGATACTCTGCTACAAAGAACACTGAATTTACTTTAATTTAGATATTATAGGAGCGCAACATGTAAATGACCAAATAGGGTCCATATTGACTCACATAAAAATATTATTCCTATTTTTGGTTTTACTACCGTTTTGAATTCATAATAATCATTCTTCGTAAAAAAACTACTTTTTTGTGTATAAATTTATTACTCCAACGGAACGACGGAACTCATAACTGACAGTTTTTTAGCATATTATTTTTATTAATAATGTCATTACTAAGAAATGTTTCAACTCATTTTTCATAACAATTTTCTTCGTAACAGTCGGTGATCATAATTTTCCTATTAATAATGCCATTGCCATGCCTAAGAAATTATCAAAACTAATAATTTTAAATGGGGAGTAATTAAATGGTCAGCCGAAATAAAATTTGGTTAGTCACATATCGTCGGCCTAATTATCAAAATGCGTAACTCCAAAAGTACGAAAATTGACTTTTAATGCCATTTATTGCAGAATTTTGCAATCCACTGAATGAAAAAACACTCATATCCTTCAAATTTTAAATAAATAGTTATTGACGAAAAATAAAACCATTTATCTCCATGCCGCCATTTTGTGTTAAGCAATGCGCGTAACCAATGGGTGTGTAACCAATGCGTCCTACCAGTTTTAACCTACGGAGCCGAAACGTGGAACATGACAGTCAAGTTGGCCTACCGACTACACGTCATTCAGCGTGTTAAAGAAGGTCTATGTTGGGGATCTCATTAAGGGATAAGATCCGGAACGAGGTCATACGACATAAGATTAAGGTGACTGATATTATCCAAAAATGTAACAAGCTGAAGTGGCAGTGGGGTGGCCATGTCTGTCGCAGAACTGACGAGAGGTGGAGCAGGAAGGTTCTCGAATGGAGACCACGCTTAGGCAAACGTAGTGTAGGACGCCCCCCGGCTAGATGGTCCGATGACCTGAAGAAGGCAGCTGGCAGCGACTGGATGCAAAGGGCGGGAGATCGTGCGCTGTGGCGCTGCTTGGGGGAGGCCTATGTCTAGCAGTGGACTGCAACAGGCTGATATGATGATGATGATGATGAATGCGCGTAACTCCTTGATTCAGTACGGCTTTTCTTGCTGCGGATGAAGGTTGTGTGTCATTTTGGTAAAAAAGGTAAGTTTTTTGGTGATTTATAATTGGAAACATAATTGTTACGTATTATTAATAGTTTTAAACGTTATTTTAAGTTACCACAACTCGAAATTTATTGTATAATGTGTAAAATACGAATCGAAAGATTTTAGTGGAGTTACGATGGTTTACTTTATTTTTGGCTTACGGTCGAATGGAGTTACGAAGTTTTAGCTTATTCAATATTTCGTTATTTATTCAAATTAACGGTTTGTTTTTTATTTCAGATTAACTTCAGCATGTATAAAAATCAACAGTGAGAAGCACTGTCCCCCGGCGAGGCCACCCACTAAAAAAACAGCGGTGTACCACACTAACGTATATAGGCGATACATGGGTACCCGTATTCTGGAGTGCTGTCCATGCATCGCCCACGTACGGCTTACTATGCCGGGCCTCAAGCATATGGTTCGGGTGACCCAGTACACGACGGATCAGCCCCCACTCGCAGGCTGTGCAATGTGAGTTCGGGGCCCCCGCCCCGCGCTCACGAGCCCGCTAGAGGGAAGTTCAGCTCGGCGTAACCCCGTCTCCTCCTCCCTCTTCTTCTATGTCGGATCGGGTCAGCGTGAGGATCTTCCTCCCTGACCCGCTCCGCAGCCTCCTTTTGCGACATCACGTCCTCGCAAAAGGAGGCCACTGCCCCCCAATCCACCTCGCTGCCCAGCATAGCTCTTACCATACTGGAAAGCGAGAGGTCCCCTTCCACCACTAAGGTCAGAGTATGGCGCTGCTGGACCCATACTGAGCACTCCCGAAGGGTGTGGTCCGCTCTCTACCCGCCACATGGCACAGGTACCAACCAAAGGCGTCATGCCCGGTTAGGACCTGCATCATGCCTGGTTAGGACCTGCACCATGCGATAGGTGAGGGAGCCGTGACGACGTGTAATCCAGTCGTCAAAGACCGTAACGACCGGATTTCAACCTGCGAGACCAAGCCCGCACCAGATGCTCATGAGAGCGTGTTCTGGTGCGAGCTGCCTCCTCCAACGATGGGCGTTCGCCCTCTAGCCTCCGCTCGCGCACTCGTACATTGCGGCGAGAACTCCTGCCTCTAGGTCCCACGGGGGCATCCCAGCGAGGGGTAGGGCCACATCGTGCGCTACGGTGCGGAAGGGTCTGATGGCGCGCAGCGTGATCATACGCTGCGGCCTTTGGAGTAGAGCCCTCGCCTCCCCATTAAGTGGGTTCCAGACTGGGGCCCCGTATAGGGCCATACTCTTGAGAACCCCAGCGTATAGCTTGCGACAGCTAACGCTGGGGCCCCCAACGTTAGGCAGGAGTCTGAAGAGGGTCACTGCTGTGTTGACAAGGCGGGGTTGAAGGTTGAACGACTATCTACCGTCGAGAGTGATGCCTAAATATTTCATCTGGGCCCCAATCCCTCAAGGTGTTCGAGGGCTATGCCTAGTACGCGTCCTGGGACGCCGTCAGGGCCAGGGGCTGTGCTTTTTCCCTTAAGCCGCTCCGTAGCCATCTCCATCTCTTCGACGGAGACCATGGGGACAGAAGATGCCGCGGGTGGCCGGGGTGGCCGCGAAGTCAGGGGTGTGTGTGGTCCACGGTTCGGGAACAAGGAACTAAAATATAAAACTGTCACTCCTTTACAGTGCGTAACTCCTATCAAAGTTACGTATAAAAGTTCGTGAGTCCGTTTTCTTATGAATAAAATTAAAATATGATCAAAACAATAAATAAATTAGATTCCTATATTAATTTTACTATTAAATGCATCATCAAATTGACAAAAATCGATTGAACTATTAAATTAATCAGTTTTTTCTTGCTCCTGTAAACATAGCCCAAATGGAGTTACGTATTTTTATACTTAGGCCGACGATATGGGTATTTCTCATCAAATTGCGAAATTTGATTCCCAAGTCGCTAATTCTGAGTCATAAGCATTAACTACGTAAGTCTTATTTTTATTTCAATGCACGCTGTCTATATTATCATTGTTCAAAAAGAAAAGCAAAATTACCTTTAAAAGAAAAAAAGATATGACTACCTACTTTGTTTGTTACCGTGAAAGTCATTCCCTCACCTTGTCCCTTACTTCAAAAACATTACTAAAATGCCTGTTTATCTTCTACTATATAAAATTCTAAACTGACTGTTGGTCTATCAACGCACAGCCCAGACCGCTGAACCTAGAGACTTGAAATTTTGCACATAGATACCTTATACAGTGTAGGCATCCACTAAGGAAGGATTTTTGGAAATTCCACCCTTAAGGGGGTTAAATAGGGGGTAAGAGTTTGTATGAAAGTCCGTCAGTTTTGAAGTTAGGATCTGCAAATTTTGTGTTTAGGCTGACGAATGAAAATGAATTAGCACGTGTCTCAGCGTTTTTGCTAAATTAACCCCCAATGGGGTAAAAAGGGGGATAAAGTTGTGTATTGAAACTTCGTCGTTTTCAAAGGAAAAATCACTAAAATTATTCTTTAGGCGTACGGTTGGGAACTCAGTCAAAATATATCGTTGTTGTTCGAATTTCAACCCTTATGGGGGTAAAAAGGGGATTTTTGTATTTAAAGTTCTATAATTTCTAACTAAAATTCACTTAATTTATTATTTACGCTTATAGTTGGTAAGCTACCAACTATAAGCGTAAATAATAAATTAAGTTAAGGCAAGGTATATCTATGTTTTTGGAATTTCAACCCTTAAAGGGGTGAAAAGGGGATAATTTTTTACTTGAAGTTCTATTATTTCTAAGAAAAATCACTCAACTTTTTATTTAGGTTTACGGTTGATAACTCACGCAAAGTATGTTGGTGTTGTTGAAATTTTAATTCATAAGGGGGTGAAAAGGTGATACATTTTGTATTTGAAGTTCTTTATTATGTTAGTTAAAATCACTCTATTTATTATTAAGGCTTATGGTTGAAAACTCAAGCAAGGTATATGGTTGTTGTTGGAATTTTAACCCTTAAGGGGGTGAAAAGGGTATACATTTTGTATTTGAAGTTCTTTATTTTCAAAGTAAATAAATATACTTATGGTTAGGCACTCACGCAATCGGTGATACCTACAGTGCAGGCATCCACTTAAGAAGGATTTTTAGAAATTCCACCCTTATGGGATTAAAATAAGGAGTAAAAGTTTGTATGAAAGTCCGTCAGTTTTGAAGTATGGATTTCCAAATTTTGTGTTTAGGCTGACGTATGCAAACAAATTAATAGTGTTTCAGCGTTTTTTTTATAAATGAACCCCCGATGGGGTAAAAAGAGGGATGAAGTTGTGTGAGGAAATTCTTTCGTTTTCAAAGTATAAATCACATAAATAATATCGCTTATAGCTTAAAGCTCTGGCAAAGTATATGGATGTTGTTGGAATTTCAACCCTTAAGCCCGTGAAAAGGGGATTTATTTTGTATTTAAATTCGTTATTGTCGAACTAAAATTAGTGAATTTATTATTTAAATATTTAGGCTTATGGTTGGAGTCTTACACAATTGGAGTTTTCTGACTTACTTAGGGCACTTAAAATGGTTTTCAATTTTGTATTTGTAAAAAATAATGTATTGTCACATGTTTCGTGCTATTACTAATTCTCTACTTCCGCAAGTCTATCCGTCTGTCGGTCTACCACGAGCAAATATCTCAGCTGTCTAGAAATAGTTGAGGTACTTTTGAATATGGAGTATGGCGTAGGGAATTTCCCGATACCTCACATGATAATATTTATAAAACGTTAAAGTTTAGTTTTAAGGCAACTTAGATCGTAAAAAATAATAAAATTTGACCTCTTTATTTATCTACCTCTGATCGACCCCATACAGCTGATCGGACACTGCATAATTATACAAGGTGTTACAAAAAAACCCGTAATAACTGAAAGGTGTTGAATAAACTCTTTTGAGGAGTCCTTAGTAAATTTCTTACATATATGGAATTAAATTTGAATTTCAAGTAAAAATAATGTTACATAATAAAATCGATAACGTGCAGCACATCACTAATTCAGGTTCATGACCCTACTAGGAGTAATAATAACCAACCACCTCCTCCCTCCTGGTTATCTTTTTCGTGTTCACAAATTTGGAATAGCCGCCAAAAAGTCATGTTCGCCTAGTACATTTATCCCTACACAGTACACACACGCACAAACGCAAAGTTCTCTTTTTTTCACGTACGAGACAAAGTCAAAGAATGAACGAAAATAACTAGCACAAAACACAATCATTATCATGACGCGATGACGGTTACGTCAATGCAATTAAGAAAGTTTGGGTACTTTACCTACAATAGTGGCTCGAAATGCTGTCCTCCTTCTTGGATGCACAATCTTGCCCGCCTTGATATGGCCTGTGTTGCATTTCGCACCATTTTAGGCGTTATGGTAGCGAACACAAACCGCACACGGTGTTCCATTTCAGCCACTGTATGGCGATCCGTAAAATAAACCCTGTCCTTTACATAACCCCACAAAAAAAGTCCAGTGGCGTAAGGTCGGTAGAACGAGTCGGCCAAGCGACAGGTCCCGCGCGGCCGATCCATCCTCCTGGAAACCGAGAAGTTAGGTGCGCTCGTACATCACGCACGAGCAAAATGTGTCGGGGCACCATCGTGCTGGAACACCATGTCTGTTTGTTGGTCGAAGTAATCGGTTTCTATGACCGGGATGTCATCAATGGCGTCTTCGAACTCTTCTCTCGAAAACGTGATCCGAGGCGCAAAGTCATTCGGAATTAGTTCCTGGGTACGACGGTAGTGGTACGGGTGTTGACCATCATCTTTATGTATTCGCCACACTGAATATGGGTTCTGTTGAGTCTCGGCCCGGTATGCCCTGTACTGATCGTCGGTTCACTTTCGAAAAGCTGCAGAACCTCTTCTACACGTTCTTCATTAGTATTTACCGATAAAGATCCAGGCTCGAGCTAATTTTCCATCAGCTCGACCTACACACAACATCAGTTCATAGTATTCCGCATTGGAAATCACAGACATTTTCAAAACACACACGTAAACACAGGTTTCGCAACGAAAACGTAACGAAAACACCGAACACGCACAAAGCGAATGAACGACTGACCGCCTCGCCGCTCGCCGGCAAACTATGAAACTATCGTGGCCGCCTAACTGCGCCGACAAAGGCGGGCCCGCCTTTGTCGGCGCTTGTGTCGGCGCGGGCGCCCATTGTGCGCCCTGGTACTTGGCTAACGTGTGAACGTGTTTTTTGTTTTTAAAAGTTTGTTTTTAAAAGATATAACTTAGAATTTATTTTTAATGTTTATTGCAATAATAAGGTCTAAGAAAACATAGATGTACCTACGCAAAATTTTTTTTTTTCTAGTTAAACCTAGTTGCGTTTAGTTTACGTAAGGTGCGGGTGACATATCGCGTTAACAGATTTACTTATTAAGTTAGTTAAGTAGATAACCTACAAAACGTAAAAGCTGTTGCAATAAGTATAAGTCTCGATAGCCAGTCATATTTTTTTTTATAAGTAACATAAGGTAATTTTCGATTTTCATACAACAAATGATTCGATTCGATCAAGCGAATAACCAAGTTTGCAAGTAAGCTAATCTAGCTAAAACTTTTATGATAAATGAGCCAAATTGCTGTCTTATGATGACCTGCTTTTATCACTTGTCTCCTAGGTGTAGTTGATCAAATTGTCATCTGCAAAGTTTTATTTAATTTATAATCAACAAAATGTCAAAATGTTGTTTAACTCTTCGTCTGTTTGGTTCCGCAAGAAACTGTAAAAACCAAAATACGCGGGCGCGAACAGTGATGTTGTCCTAGTACTCCATTCCCGTCAAACCCCTTAATCTAGTGGATCGAGTATGGATTACGGTGACCGAAGGTTCTAGGTTTGATTTCTAGGTCAAAAATAAGATATTATTTGTTAAAATAGCGGCTCATAAAGTCTTACACCAAGGTGTACATACACCCCAGCATACATGCCAAGAACAATGGTATTTTCTTACTCCATTCCGCCGGTTATTTTAACGATATTAATTGTATGTATGGTAGAATTAAAGGTCAATGAACAATGTATTTTACCAGATTTGCAAAAGCGACAACGTAGATTTTTCCTCAGCTTCTGTCTTGTTTTTTTAACAAACAAATTAATAATTATTGACGATTGGCAGCCTATGGTCGGAAATCAAAAAGTTTTTTATTTATACGGAACACACTAAAGAATCGCTACCAGGAGTAGCAAAAAGGAGTAAAATGAAACGTTGCAAAGAGTAATCATCAACAGAAAAGTCTTTGGCAACTTCCAATAATGCATCAGGCACATAAGTTTAGGTTTAGTTCTGGTGGTTCTGGTTTAGGTGTGGTGATTAATCATAAGTTACTTTCAAATAATAGGAACAAGACATGAAAATTATCATTACTTTCATGCGATGTTTTAGTGTTATTAAACCGACAGTTAATTATTACAAGCATTAGAATATCAGTCTCAGCTTCTTGTTTCTGGTCTTCTGTAAAACCACGACCAGTGCGAAGATTGAACTCCTAGCTTCTAGCAAGTCTTATGTTTTTGGATGATAATTCACGATCAAAGGTTACTATTTTTTATGACATTAATTTTAATGAATTTGGCATGTAATATTACGTGTCATGTGCAAAATAGGCACTTAATGTGGAGAAAGTTGTATTCTGAATTTAAAATAGTCTATGATTTATGAGGTCAATGACTCTCACAGCTGATAGAACAGCGTGGAAATTACGATAAATTCATATCGATATTTTTAAAAAACTTCGATATAAGTTTTTTCCGAAAGCATAACAGCTAGAACAAAAAGGACAGCGCCAGTAATCTCAGTTTCATTCACCATCTATCTCATTTCAGGCATTATTCGTTTTTTGAAACACCTTGTATAAAATGGCAAACAGACTGACTAGGTGATATATCAACGCGCAGTCCTAACCACTGGACATAGGGACTTGATTTTGCAAATGAATAACTAGCTATAATGAATAACTAACTATAACTAGCCAAGATTTTTTGGAAATTGTGGGATTAGAATAGGTATATACAAACTTCAATCTTAACTAATTTTATTTTATATACCTAGGCGTAAGTGACTTTGTTTGTTGATTGTTTTGTTACGCTTTCACGTCTTAAAACTCTACCAATTATCATGAATTGTAACACAGATCCTAAAATAATTACTGTTACATACCTTTGTCTATAAACTGTAATTTTATCGTAATTGTCATAACATCTTACTAAAATGTCTTTCATGACACTACTTAAGTGACACTGAAATGAGCACATTTTAAACCGCGGTTTATTTTTATGTTATCCGACTAATAAAAAGTGCGTCGATGTCTCGCGCTACAACCTTTACAATAAGTAGATATGTAATATAAGTTTAGCGATTTGCGAAAAAAAATATTTTTACGGTTTAGTTATGTGCGTCAAGTTTTATTTTAATATCGTAATTGGATTAAGTTTAAAGTTTATATTGTCCTTTATTTTTAAATCTAGATTAGCGCGAGCGTAGCCGCGGGCAAATGCTAGTTTTAAATATATCAATATTTTTAATAATGAAATTATGCTAATTTATTCGAAAGATGTTTGTTATTGTCTATAAAAACTTTCATCTTACAACGACGAATTTATAAAAACGATAATTCGATTTTAAATATGTACCGCCAAAATAAAATCATTCCCCCTCACCCTATTGCGAATATTGGACTACTGAACGTATGGAACGATATTTAGGAACGTTACCTTAAGTTTTTAATACCTGGCAACACTTTCAAATGACTCAAGATGGCGATTTCTTCTCTAAAGTGTGTTTGTGCAAAAAAAATAATAAGTAAAAAAAAATTCAGAGTTACATTTATGGCGATCATTACCTCACGTTACATGTGTGTATTAAGCATTTTAGTATATGGGTCGTTCTCTGATTTTGTCCGGATTTCGATTCCCAGGCCATATTACGTATGAAACGTGGAAAATTCTAAAATCGAGTATATGCATATGATTACACCATAAAATGCCTGATGCCTGGCGCAGGTTTCAATTTTGGTTTAGGTCCTCTCATAAAAAAAAATATTAAGAAAAAACTGGCAAAAATCTCATTTCCTTCCGCCTCCAAAACGTTAGTGGTTCAGTTTATGAAACAATTAATGCAGCTTTACTTAGGATTTTTTCAATTATTTTCTTGTGTAATAGAAGAGTAATTGATGTAGTTTAAGCTACTATACGTGAAAAGTGGCTAGATCGACTGCAACTCACAGTGAACGCCATTTCTGATTTTGTCAAACAAAAATATTCATTTCCTTCCGCACCTATTGAAATTAAAATATTGCCCAGATACGGCTCTGTGGGCTCGGGGTCTAAACCCCCGCGCGACGTTCCGGCGCCAGTGTGCCGATAGACCTTATGAAGTGAAGCCGTGTGCGCATAGTGGAGGCAAAAATTGTGTTCTCGCGTCCGAAAAACCGTTTTGTCACGGGTAAGTGCTCATTTCTATCCACATATTATTAAGGCGATCAATAACACAATATTTTTGTATTTTGCACATAATATAGCTTTTTAGCGGACCTTCTTACATTGTGCAGCATGACCTTGAATGACAACAAGTTTCACGACAATTTGAAAAAAAAACCGTTAAAAGGTCATTTCTTTCCAATTCATTTCCATCTGTTCCTTCCAAAATTTGCGCGGATGGTAATGACCGACTTTGGAAAGAAATGATCCAGAGATGTTACTAGGAAATATAATGTGCTTGTAATATATTTTTTGGATTTTGACTTGGTGTATTGTTGCTAAATAACTAATTAATTACTTAAAGATACTCTGAATCAGACCAGTTTATAGTTGTTGATGAATATATGTCTGTTTTATTTCTATAAACTAAGTCACTTACTAAGTACGTAAATAAAAAAATACTTTATTATGTCAGCAGTCAATTACCCACTGCGAAATAATACTGGGAAGTGTCGCAGTCATGGGATTTTGATTTCCGTAAGCCTAAGTACCTACTGAAACGACTGATTTTAAAATTGACTTGACTTTTATATGGATAAATATGAATTAATTATAAAATAGATACATAACCTAAAAAAAACATATACGAATCGTTGTCCTAATTCAGGTATACAAGATGTTACTAATTCATTACTGTAAACTTTTGTTAGGATGCTGATGGTCTTTTTTGTTTAGGCTTTGCTATTTTTTTATTGTGTATTACTAATGTTTATAACAGGTAACAGTTACTATGGCTGCGATGGCAAAAACTAAGAAGAAAAATACTAAAAAAGAAAAGCTAGCAAAAGATAGACTACGAAAAAAGTTAAAATATGCGGAAATAAAAAGTGATCCCGGACGCTACCAATTGTACAAAGAAAAAGAAAAGAAAAGATATCTCGAAAAAAAGGAAAAGAAGAAAGTGGTGACCATTAAGGAAATGAGTGATAGAGAAAAGAGAGAACAACGACGAAGATGGCGGAAGAATACCCAAAAATACAAAAATAAAATAAAAGAACAAAGAAAAATTCAGCAAATTCTAGTTGAAAACTCGCCACCGGATAGTGAAGATGAAGTTCACAATATCCATGAAAATCGTGGTGTGGTCATAGCAGATCCTTTACTTCAAGGTTGTACTTCGAATTCACCGCCGGTTCAAGAGCAACCAGACGAAGCAAATTCCGCAAAACCTTGTCAATGTAACATAAGGAAAATGAGATATAGACATGCAAAAATGATAAAACATTTAAAAGAAGAGTTACATAAAGTACAAAGAGAAAACACCACTCTACGCAAGGAACAAAAGAAAGAAAATAAGAATAAGAAAACAGAAGACACATTAGAAAAAAAGGTGAACAGTATTATTGAAAAAATGACCTAGAAATTGATAAAGCGAAAAGGAAACTGAGTTTTTCAGAGACAGTGACAAGAGAATATCAAAATAAGTATAAAACTTCGAATAAAAAAGAAAAACGTGCGATTGCAGAAGAAATACTTAAGAAAAAGGACAAGCTCTCCAAGTACCGCATTCTTTCAAAACTTCCATTTTCCTTAAAAAATAAAGAATCCGAGACTAAGCAAGGCCAGAAAACTGCGCTTAAAAAACTACGAGTAAAAAAGTTTTTAGAAGAAGACGATAGTCAGATAGCTCCAGAAAAAAAACAATACATCAAACGTCATGGTGTTCAGCAACAAAAAAGATAACCTATGGATCACCTCAAAAATTTACATGCAAAATATTGCAAGCAGTTGGGCTATATTGGTTACTCGACATTCTGTAAGTACAGACCTTTTTGGATTATTTATCCTACTAATAAAAGAGACACATGCCAGTGCAAACTACACGCTAACGTTAATCTTTTAGTAATGGCCCTGAAAAAAGCTAAAATTATTGTAGCTGGATCAACTACTGAGCTTTTGTCAACTCTTTGTTGTGACATTAATAATCAAAAATGCTTGGAATGATCATGCGATACGTGTAGAAGAAGACTTCTACATTTTAACGAGTTTGACAATACCATAAATATAACATATCATGAGTGGATTTTAGAAAAACAAACATATAAAGGAAAAGATGGGAAACTAATGTTTAAAAATGCAACAATTAAGAAAAAACAAGAAGATAAGCCTCGAAATGTGATAAAAAAATTAGTATCTTTATTAGAAAACTCATTTTTGAAACCCAGTCTAAATATTGTAGCGCAATATAGTGCAGTCAAAGAGTTGAAACAAAGTTTAACAGCTGAGGAGGTCATAATTCATATAGATTTTAGCGAGAACTATTGTTTGAAATACCACGAAGAAGTCCAATCTTTTCATTTTGGCGGTAGCAGAGGACAGGTGTCTCTTTACACGGGTGTATTATATTATCTGAATAAACACATGCAAGAGACAAAATCTTTCTGTACTATGAGCCAATGTCCAAACCACGATGCTTCTGCCATTTGGGCTCATATAACTCCAATACTGGAAATGGCATAAAAATTGGTTCCGAGCCTCACTAAGCTTCATTTCGTATCCGATTCGCCGTCCAGTCAATATCGTAATAGATATATTTTTTATATGTTGGCAAAACTTAAAGACCAAGTATCGACTCTCGAGGAGGTGACATGGACTTATTTGGAACCTGGACATGGAAAAGGGTCTCCTGATGGTGTCGGGGCCGTAGTTAAAAGAGTAGCTGATAATCACGTGAAACACGGCGGAGATGTTGGCTCATTTGAAGATTTTTTTAAAGTTGTTCAGCATAATATAAAAAATGTTGATTTAATTATAATACCTGAAGAAGAGGTTATGAAGAAAAGGTTTTCAACCAGGATTCCTGGGTTTAAAGGTACAACAAAAGTACACCAAGTTGTTTGGTCATGTGAGCTGCCATATACACTTGCATTTAGAACACTCAGTTGCTTTATTTGTCGGGACAGCTACAGACCGTGCCAACACAATAAACATCTTGGGGTGATGAGCATGGGGATTGGAGAAACTAATACTGTAACTCAGACACCAACTTGTCATATTTATACCACTAACGACCCAACTAGTTCCTAGAAGGACAACCAACCTGAAACGACTGCAAGTGAGGTACAATTGCCAGGTGTCCAATTCATCTCAACTGAAACTGATGGTCAAGATTTAACTGAAGTCATTCAGACCATTAAGAGACATCATTCATCCAATGAAGCACAAAATATTCAATCACCAACAGATTTTGAAGTGCATATTGGAGATTTGTCATTGTTTCAAATGGCTACTCCAACTTTTAATAATAATGTTGGAAATTTAATTTCCAGAAATTTTCCAGAAATGTATGATGCTAAATTAGAACAAAACAATGGTCATGATTCGATGCCAACGTCTAACAATAATGACAAAAGAGGCGTTACCATTTTATCTGATGTGCCTTATACTTACCAGAGGTTTACAATGCATGATCATTCTGCTGGATTTACCTCAATCGACCAAACAGAATTCGAAAATTTTTTGAATGTGTCTCCCAATAGTTACTTTTCCGAAATTGATAAAGAATTACCAAATTCCATCGATGATGGTGATATAAATGATCTTAAATACAATATAGATATGTGGGTCGTAGTTGAGTACAAAATAAAAAACAACTCCCATTTCTACATTGGAAAAATTATAGACACGAGTTACTCCACCAAAGAGTACACAATAATATTTGTTAGAAAAGCTCGTGGCGAATTGTTTGGTTGGTCAGTTGTCAACGACGAAGATACGGTGACAGAATCACGTATCTTACAATCTATTGAGAACTCACAAGAAAACCGGAGAGGACAATTTTTATTTAAATATTTGCCTAAGCTTAATTTTAAGTAATTATTAAAAAGAATTTAAAACATTGATCTCTATTGTTGCCTAAACTGATTACTGTGATTTTGAAAATAGGTATGCTAATTACATCTTTGCAATATTGTTTATTTTTTTTAATTTATTGTTGTCGACGAGAAGGTCGTTTTTGTTGTAAGAGAGAATATTTTAGTTTTAGAACCTATTTTTGTAATTTTTACAATATTTAACTTTAAAGTAATTGAGACTGAAGATTTGAACATAATTTGAAATAAAAGGTTGATTAAAGGTTTTTTTAATTATTTGTTTTTTTTTTTGATAATAGGTATTCAAACAAATTATCTTAACGCAACAGTAAGAACAATATTTTATTCACATTAGCTTGATCATTACCTTCCATGGGTGAATCATTACCATCCGGTATTTTTTCATTTCCTTCCCCAGGTCAATCATTACCATCCACTATGTTTTCATTTCCATCCACTCCATCATTACTATCCTTCGTTTTTCTCTACAAGTAAATGAAGTACATAAGTGCCTCCCAAAAAATACAATACAATAGGTATATGCGCACTCCTGTTATGAAAATTATCGCAATAGCTTAATAAAAAATTTATTCTCTGAAAATCGTCAAATCCGGACGAAACGAGAGAACGACCCATATATGCATTGACTTATATATTACTATATAAGGTCCAATTTTATTAGTGTTCATCCTGTTAACCAGTGACTATATAGGTGAAAAGCAATCGTAAAAACCAACTTTCAAATGTCTATCATAAAAACTAAAAAAGTTAAAAATAAAAATACAAAATAACAACATCGACTTCATATTACATAAACTCGTCCTATCTTCAACTCTTTCTCGCTCCAACAAGGGGAAGGAATAAGACGGATAATCAGATGGTTAAACTTACCAAAGATAGGACGAGTTTATGCAATATGAAGTCAATGTAAATAGATTTGATTTTGATTTTTAACTTTTTTAGTTTTTATGGTACACATTTGAAAATTGGTTTTTACGATTGCTTTTCTCCTATATAGTCACTGGTTAACAGGATGAACACTAATAAAATCGGACCTTATATAATAATTTTTTTTCATGCGTTTATGGGAGTAAAATTTATATTCGAAATCTAACAAGCAAATTGAGGTTATGTGCTGGTGTTTTTGTAACTTTAGTTAAAATTCGTCATTCCCTCACTGCGTTTAGAAGGGAATGACGGATGTATGAGGGAATGATTTATATAGTATTCTACGGTTCTTTACGCCCTACTTGAAGTAAAATTGGCACTTTAAAGTTTAATATTTTGCAAACGGATTCCTCTATTGAAAAATAGACTTAGCGCAACCTCTAAGTCATTCAACGATATCCCACATGATGGGGTAGACGATGAATAAAAAGAAGAGAAAGAAGAAGCTGAATTATCATCATATCATCTCAGCCTATCGCAGTCCACTGCTGGACGTAAGCCTCCCCAAAGAACGCCAAAAAGCATGATCTCCCGCTTTTACATCCATCCGCTGCCAGCCATTTTCCTAAGGTTTTCGGTCCATTGAGCTGAGAGGCGTCCTACACTACGGCGTTTACTCCTGAACCCGTTTACTTCACCTGTCATCGGTTCTGCGATAAGTGTGGCCAGCCACTGCCACTTAAGCTTGCTACATCTTTGGACTATGTCCGTTACTTTAGTCCCGTGCCTGATCTCGTTTCAGATTTTATCCCTTAACGAAATCCCAAGCATCGACCTTTCCATGGCTCGCTGAACGATGATGGAGTCAGTGGGTCAGTTTTAGTGTCATGTTCCGTTTTGGCTCCGTAGGTCATCACCGGTAGGACGCACTGATCAAATACCTTGTTCTTCAGGCATTGTGGCAATGGCGACAAGAAGATGTGACGCAGCTTCCCAAATGCTGCCCAGCCAAGCTGCACTCTCCTAGCGATTTCCCGCTCGAAGTTGTCTCAACCTAACTGCAGCACTTGCCCGAAGTAGACATACTCCTTGACAAACTCGAGCGCCACGCTTTCTACGGAGACCGGTCCGCGGATGGCATGGCATGGCATGGTCATTGAAAATAATTTTAGTCTTGTCCAAGTTGATCCTTTTTTTTTTTGGTGCGCAGGAAAAATGCATTTCGCATACCTACCGCCGCGGGGGCAGCGGTAGGTTATGTGGGACTCCCTCGTCATCTTACAACGGCTTTCGCCGCTGTGCCATGACAAAGTATCACCCACTAAAAAACCTGCGGTGTACCACGCAACGTATGCGAGTAACACATGGGGACCCGTGTTCTGGTTTCCGTCCATGCGTCACAAACGTACGGCATGCTATGCCGGGCCTCAGGCATAGGGAATGGGTGATCCTGTACACACGGGATCACCCCAGACTGGCAGACTGTGCAATGTGAGCTAAGGGCCCCCGCCCCGCACCCACTAGTCCGCTAGAAGGGGGAAGCTGAGCACGGCACAACGCCGTCTCCTCCGCCCTCTTCTACGACTTCGGATCGGGTCAGCAAGGGTTTAAGCTTCCCAGCCCGATCCGTGGCCACCCTTTGCGACGACAAAGTGTCGCAACAAAAAGCCGCCCACGTCTTACTCCCACTCGCTGCCCAGCATAGCTTGAACCATACTGGGAAGCGAGAGACACCACCAACCGCAGGGTCAGCGCCCCGCAGTCAGGTCGCGGGTCATCTCCGCGACCACCGTCTAGGCAGCACGAGTAGGGAGTCATCACCCCCCACAAGTGCCGCCCCAAGACGCATCCACGAGCTGGCTGCTCAAGCCCGCCGGGAGCGTCTCCAGAGTTTAGCCGTGAGCTAGCAATAACCCGAAGGAAATTACTAACCCCCGTTGCCCAGGGTGAACCAGGACAGGGTGCTACTCCTTACACCCGATCGTAACCGAATGTAATTAGTAACACCCCGCCGCACGAGGAGGTTACTCTGACACCCCGTCCAAGTTGATCCCTAGGCCCACACGTCGCGAGGCAGCGTTGAGACTATGCAGCATTTTTTGCAAATCCTCAAGCGATTCCGCCATGATGACAATGTCATCGGCAAACCGGAGGTGCGTGAGGTGTTTGCCGTTGACATTGATACCCTTTCCAATCTAGCGTCTTGAGGACGTCTTCCAGTGCATTCGTGAACAACTTCGGAGATATAACATCTCCTTATCTCACTCCTCTCAGCAACTGCATAGGTCTCGTCTTATAGCTTTGGACTTGAACAGTCATCGATGCCATTTTATACAGGCTCCTCAGCACCTCTACATACCGCCAATCGACTTGGCATCGCTGTATGTTTTCCAGAACAGCCCAGGTGTCGATGGAGTCGAAGGCTTTCTTGTAGTCCACAAAGGCTAGGCACGGAGGCATATTATACTCTTCCGACTTCTAAATAATCTGCCTTACTGTGTGAATAATATGGTCTACGGTACTATAGCCTTTACGAAACCCAGCCTGCTCCAGTGGCTGGAAGGCGTCAAAACTTCCGGCTAGACTCTTGAAAACAGCTTATAGACGTCGCTCAAGAGCGTGAACGGTCTGTAGTTCTTCAGAAAAGTTTTATCTCTTTTTTTTGAAGAACAGAGCCACCACGCCCTCGCTCTACGCCTTCGGGGTAGTCCCATTGGCTATAACGGAGTTGATTCTTCAGTTCTCCAAGAACGGGTATTCCCCCGTCTTGCGAAGTTCTGAAGTGACTCCATCTTCACCGGGCGCCTTCCCATTACGAAGCTGAGTGCTGCCCCAATTTCGTGTACGTCTAGCTCTGGGAGATCATAGGTGTAGTAGCGTATAAGAATAGAATATTATATCTATTCTATTTTATTCTGGCGTATAAGTTTAGTGATGCAGACAAAAAATTAAAAAAAGAAAGAGTATAAATGAAAAATGCGAGAAAAAATGTACACAATAATTATAATATAATTATAAATCATTCCCTCACTCTGTTAACAATTAAATGTTAATTACCTCATTTTTTTTAAACCTTATTTTTTAGATTATATACAAAAAAACATAACCCGTGCCGGTGCCGTGTGAACGAAAAACTTCGGAGAGAGCCGATCGGGCCCGTACGTGAACACTCACAGATAGAAAAATAGCTTATCAGAGTAGGCTGAACGACAGAGTAAACATTATCTACTATTTTTTCTTAAAGAAAAAATGAAAGTAAAGAAGTAAATACTATTTAAGATCATACATAATATAAAGTTTATAAATACCTACGTAAACTTTTGTTCTAAATAATAATTACAAACTTTATTATTAATTAACGAAACATTGTTTTTATTGAAAAGCAAACCTAAGCTTTAAATTGCAGAAAAGGTATTTAGGTAAGGAATGTGAAACACAGGCCAGTTTAATCGAACATAGGCGGTCTAGATAATAGAGTACACTATGATTATTGTTCGAAATTAATTTTGAGTAATCATTGACAGGGATAACCTTATTATTCCGAGGCATACTAACTAATGACCACAGCACACTAGTGTGCTACGGCACACAATTTGCGGAATACCATCAGCTATGAGTATGTAATTAGTTTTTAATGTACTTTTGAAGCCTTCTACTATGACGATTGACTCCGTACCGCTAGATGATCCAGTGTAATTTTTATAGCACACATGCTCAGGTACTTCAAGATTGCAATTCTAAGCTCACGCGCATACCGTAAAAGGTATGCGCGTGAGCGATGCGCGAGTACAACTGTTATACAGCCACTCAAATTCTTCTCTGCTCCCTTTTATTGCTATTTCCTCTATGACTTTCTCTTTGGCCAGCTCCCAGAGTTCACATACTTTAGCATGACATTTAGTTAAATATTTTCCGACATGCAGGGTATATCAAGAGGAGTTTTGACATACTCGAGAGCACCGACTCCCATACCTATAGACATAATGTTACTCGTGATTGTGTGCCATTTGTGTAGAAATCCTCAAAGCAGCAATGCTTTGAGGATTTCTACAACTCTCCAATTTTAATTTTTCACACCATGTAAAAATAGTAATGAAAACTATTTTTATTTTTTCCAGTAATATTTGAATTACTTAAATTGCAACCAAATTGAGAATTGGGGTGTGTAAGTGTGGGTGTAAGGGTTGGGACCCGAACCCAGGACCATCGCGCGATTGCTTTTCCAACTAAGCTACCGAAACGTTTGCAGAGCAGACGAAATCTTTCAAGTGTCAAAAACGGCTCTGAATGCTGTCTGAGCCAGCAGTTTTAGAACCCGATGCAAAAGAGAGGGGTGTTATAACTTTAACGTGTCTGTCTGTATATCTGTCTGTGGTATCGTAGCTCTCAAACGGATGAACCGATTCTCGTTTAGTTTTTGTGTCAGATAATGATTATTATCCTTAGTGTTCTTAACCATGTTTCATGAAAATCTTTTCAGCTGTTTAAAGAGCATCAGCTCTTTTCTAGTTGCTGCGGGGATCTGACAAATTTTCTTATGTCCGATCGATTTGAAATTTTGTACCGTGTTACTTTAATGGCATTAAAAGTTTATGGTAGGTAATGTAACCATGGCCTGATTAGCCGTTTGAGTGAAGATCATGAGCTCTTTAGTAGTTGATGAGAGGACCCGACCACCTTCCACATCGATTTGAAATTTGGTACCGTGTTATTTCAATGATATTGAAAGTATATGATAAGGTAATCAACACCTAGGCAGGCAGCCGATACAGCGTTTTTGGGCTCTTGTGAATGATGATTATAAGCTAATGTTAGATAATGACTGAACCCTATAGGGTTGGTTGTAACAAAGAATTAAATAAAAATAAAAATAAAATTTTAAACAACCATTAAAAAAGGAAAAATTAATATGTAAACGATTTGTTAACTTTTTGGTCTCATAACTTTAATACAAGAAATTTTACCTAGGTTTGTTTTATTCGTCCATAACCCAAGCTGCAATGGTGTCGGGAGACCGCTAAAGAAAAAAAAAACTAAATATGTAGTAATAAAAAAAGTTAAGTAGGCAGTGACGAAGTAAAAAAACCGGCCAAGTGCGTGTCGTATCACGCGCAGTATAGGGTTTCGTAGTTGCCACAATATATTTAAGCAATTACTACAAATAACTTTAAACATTTTCCTCTGAGGAATTTTTGAACGGCCAAGTTGAACGACTATTACTTATAAACCAACTGATCTGTCTACTGTTATAATTTTTCTTGAAAGGTCATGAAAAGTACGTACTATAATATAATCATGATTTTTTCTAGATTTTTCAAGTCAATAGTTAAGCTTTTAGAGGAGGGCGGGGACGCCCTACTCGAGTAAAAATTGGCACTTTAAAGTTTAATGTATCGCAAACGGATCCCTTAATCGAAAAGCCTTTAGGTTTTGGCTAGTCCTAAAATAAATCATTTTATGAGATCTATTCATCGATTAGACCGATAGCCAGACATTTTTGACCTTTGATAATCTTAAAGTGCCTGGATTTTGGTGAGTGAGTGCAGAAGCCTTATTGTATGCTTTTTCCAAAAGATTAGAAAAATTCGCTGAATGCTGTAGGTATGAGATAGGTATTTCTTATAAATGAGTCTAGCTCACTGAATACAAAGTTAAAGTGAAAAATGTAAATTGATTCCACATAAGGGATATTAAAGTATGCTATTTACAAATGTTTAGAAACACAACTAATATGGAAGTAGTTGAGTACAAAATAAAAAACAACTCCCATTTCTACATTGGAAAAATTATAGACACGAGTTACTCCACCAAAGAGTACACAATAATAATTGTTAGAAAAGCTCGTGGCGAATTGTTTGGTTGGTCAGTTGTCAACGACGAAGATACGGTGACAGAATCACGTATCTTACAATCTATTGAGAACTCACAAGAAAACCGGAGAGGACAATTTTTATTTAAATATTTGCCTAAGCTTAATTTTAAGTAATTATTAAAAAGAATTTAAAACATTGATCTCGATTGTTGCCTAAACTGATTACTGTGATTTTAAAAATAGGTATGCTAATTACATCTTTGCAATATTGTTTATTTTTTTTAATTTATTGTTGTCGACGAGAAGGTCGTTTTTGTTGTAAGAGAGAATATTTTAGTTTTAGAACCTATTTTTGTAATTTTTACAATATTTAACTTTAAAGTAATTGAGACTGAAGATTTGAACATAATTTGAAATAAAAGGTTGATTAAAGGTTTTTTTAATTATTTGTTTTTTTTTTTTGATAATAGGTATTCAAACAAATTATCTTAACGCAACAGTAAGAACAATATTTTATTCACATTAGCTTGATCATTACCTTCCATGGGTGAATCATTACCATCCGGTATTTTTTCATTTCCTTCCCCAGGTCAATCATTACCATCCACTATGTTTTCATTTCCATCCACTCCATCATTACTATCCTTCGTTTTTCTCTACAAGTAAATGAAGTACATAAGTGCCTCCCAAAAAATACAATACAATAGGTATATGCGCACTCCTGTTATGAAAATTATCGCAATAGCTTAATAAAAAAATTATTCTCTGAAAATCGTCAAATCCGGACGAAACGAGAGAACGACCCATATATGCATTGACTTATATATTACTATATAATAATTTTTTTTCATGCGTTTATGGGAGTAAAATTTATATTCGAAATCTAACAAGCAAATTGAGGTTATGTGCTGGTGTTTTTGTAACTTTAGTTAAAATTCGTCATTCCCTCACTGCGTTTAGAAGGGAATGACGGATGTATGAGGGAATGATTTATATAGTATTCTACGGTTCTTTACGCCCTACTTGAAGTAAAATTGGCACTTTAAAGTTTAATATTTTGCAAACGGATTCCTCTATTGAAAAATAGACTTAGCGCAACCTCTAAGTCATTCAACGATATCCCACATGATGGGGTAGACGATGAATAAAAAGAAGAGAAAGAAGAAGCTGAATTATCATCATATCATCTCAGCCTATCGCAGTCCACTGCTGGACGTAAGCCTCCCCAAAGAACGCCAAAAAGCATGATCTCCCGCTTTTACATCCATCCGCTGCCAGCCATTTTCCTAAGGTTTTCGGTCCATTGAGCTGAGAGGCGTCCTACACTACGGCGTTTACTCCTGAACCCGTTTACTTCACCTGTCATCGGTTCTGCGATAAGTGTGGCCAGCCACTGCCACTTAAGCTTGCTACATCTTTGGACTATGTCCGTTACTTTAGTCCCGTGCCTGATCTCGTTTCAGATTTTATCCCTTAACGAAATCCCAAGCATCGACCTTTCCATGGCTCGCTGAACGATGATGGAGTCAGTGGGTCAGTTTTAGTGTCATGTTCCGTTTTGGCTCCGTAGGTCATCACCGGTAGGACGCACTGATCAAATACCTTGTTCTTCAGGCATTGTGGCAATGGCGACAAGAAGATGTGACGCAGCTTCCCAAATGCTGCCCAGCCAAGCTGCACTCTCCTAGCGATTTCCCGCTCGAAGTTGTCTCAACCTAACTGCAGCACTTGCCCGAAGTAGACATACTCCTTGACAAACTCGAGCGCCACGCTTTCTACGGAGACCGGTCCGCGGATGGCATGGCATGGCATGGTCATTGAAAATAATTTTAGTCTTGTCCAAGTTGATCCTTTTTTTTTTTTGGTGCGCAGGAAAAATGCATTTCGCATACCTACCGCCGCGGGGGCAGCGGTAGGTTATGTGGGACTCCCTCGTCATCTTACAACGGCTTTCGCCGCTGTGCCATGACAAAGTATCACCCACTAAAAAACCTGCGGTGTACCACGCAACGTATGCGAGTAACACATGGGGACCCGTGTTCTGGTTTCCGTCCATGCGTCACAAACGTACGGCATGCTATGCCGGGCCTCAGGCATAGGGAATGGGTGATCCTGTACACACGGGATCACCCCAGACTGGCAGACTGTGCAATGTGAGCTAAGGGCCCCCGCCCCGCACCCACTAGTCCGCTAGAAGGGGGAAGCTGAGCACGGCACAACGCCGTCTCCTCCGCCCTCTTCTACGACTTCGGATCGGGTCAGCAAGGGTTTAAGCTTCCCAGCCCGATCCGTGGCCACCCTGTGCGACGACAAAGTGTCGCAACAAAAAGCCGCCCACGTCTTACTCCCACTCGCTGCCCAGCATAGCTTGAACCATACTGGGAAGCGAGAGACACCACCAACCGCAGGGTCAGCGCCCCGCAGTCAGGTCGCGGGTCATCTCCGCGACCACCGTCTAGGCAGCACGAGTAGGGAGTCATCACCCCCCACAAGTGCCGCCCCAAGACGCATCCACGAGCTGGCTGCTCAAGCCCGCCGGGAGCGTCTCCAGAGTTTAGCCGTGAGCTAGCAATAACCCGAAGGAAATTACTAACCCCCGTTGCCCAGGGTGAACCAGGACAGGGTGCTACTCCTTACACCCGATCGTAACCGAATGTAATTAGTAACACCCCGCCGCACGAGGAGGTTACTCTGACACCCCGTCCAAGTTGATCCCTAGGCCCACACGTCGCGAGGCAGCGTTGAGACTATGCAGCATTTTTTGCAAATCCTCAAGCGATTCCGCCATGATGACAATGTCATCGGCAAACCGGAGGTGCGTGAGGTGTTTGCCGTTGACATTGATACCCTTTCCAATCTAGCGTCTTGAGGACGTCTTCCAGTGCATTCGTGAACAACTTCGGAGATATAACATCTCCTTATCTCACTCCTCTCAGCAACTGCATAGGTCTCGTCTTATAGCTTTGGACTTGAACAGTCATCGATGCCATTTTATACAGGCTCCTCAGCACCTCTACATACCGCCAATCGACTTGGCATCGCTGTATGTTTTCCAGAACAGCCCAGGTGTCGATGGAGTCGAAGGCTTTCTTGTAGTCCACAAAGGCTAGGCACGGAGGCATATTATACTCTTCCGACTTCTAAATAATCTGCCTTACTGTGTGAATAATATGGTCTACGGTACTATAGCCTTTACGAAACCCAGCCTGCTCCAGTGGCTGGAAGGCGTCAAAACTTCCGGCTAGACTCTTGAAAACAGCTTATAGACGTCGCTCAAGAGCGTGAACGGTCTGTAGTTCTTCAGAAAAGTTTTATCTCTTTTTTTTGAAGAACAGAGCCACCACGCCCTCGCTCTACGCCTTCGGGGTAGTCCCATTGGCTATAACGGAGTTGATTCTTCAGTTCTCCAAGAACGGGTATTCCCCCGTCTTGCGAAGTTCTGAAGTGACTCCATCTTCACCGGGCGCCTTCCCATTACGAAGCTGAGTGCTGCCCCAATTTCGTGTACGTCTAGCTCTGGGAGATCATAGGTGTAGTAGCGTATAAGAATAGAATATTATATCTATTCTATTTTATTCTGGCGTATAAGTTTAGTGATGCAGACAAAAAATTAAAAAAAGAAAGAGTATAAATGAAAAATGCGAGAAAAAATGTACACAATAATTATAATATAATTATAAATCATTCCCTCACTCTGTTAATAATTAAATGTTAATTACCTCATTTTTTTTAAACCTTATTTTTTAGATTATATACAAAAAAACATAACCCGTGCCGGTGCCGTGTGAACGAAAAACTTCGGAGAGAGCCGATCGGGCCCGTACGTGAACACTCACAGATAGAAAAATAGCTTATCAGAGTAGGCTGAACGACAGAGTAAACATTATCTACTATTTTTTCTTAAAGAAAAAATGAAAGTAAAGAAGTAAATACTATTTAAGATCATACATAATATAAAGTTTATAAATACCTACGTAAACTTTTGTTCTAAATAATATTTACAAACTTTATTATTAATTAACGAAACATTGTTTTTATTGAAAAGCAAACCTAAGCTTTAAATTGCAGAAAAGGTATTTAGGTAAGGAATGTGAAACACAGGCCAGTTTAATCGAACATAGGCGGTCTAGATAATAGAGTACACTATGATTATTGTTCGAAATTAATTTTGAGTAATCATTGACAGGGATAACCTTATTATTCCGAGGCATACTTGTAACGTTGTGACTAAGTGTCCTAACGTTAAACATAAAATAGTATTCTATTTACAATTAAAAGTACTTAATTTAATAAATATTCTTAGAATTAATAATAAGTAAAACTTAACCTACTTGATAAAAGCTAAATCACTATGTAAGGAATCCTAAAATAAACTATCACAGCGTCTGGCTTTTGTATTCTGCGCGGAGCGCGTACGCATCCCTAAAGTGAGCGGCAACAGACTCGCGCGGCGATGCCGAAGTTTTACGAAGACAGCCGATCGCGACCTGCGGCCGCTCGGTTTTCTCGTTCACAGATCGAATTTTGCTGTACTACGCGACGCCTGTGTCGTTCTCCTATAAAAAAAACGTTAGATCGTATCTCGTAAGCATCGTTTGAATCTGAACGTTGAAAGTGTCTTAGAATTCCTATGTAGTAACGGATCCCGCTGGGGTGAGTTCTTATTTATGCGCATTCTTAGTGTTTCTAGTGTTATTTAGTGCTGCTTAACCTACTGCTGCGCGTATATGGGAAATGTGTGAGGTCGCAGACATTGCCTAGGGCTCGCTGATGGCAGATTCCTAGCTCGCTAACGCTTGCCTTATGGATTCCAGGATCCTGGACTATACTTGTGGGTCTATATCACCACTGATACGAGAGACCACTGCGCTTGTGGAGTGCTTGGGTGGACCTACCTTCTCAGATGAAGACTTCCCCTCCGGCATCGCTTCCCAAGGACCGTGCCTAAATCGTACCAGCAAGGGCTCGACGGCTACTTACCCTCAGGCCAGTGTTCTCCCTCCTCATGCTCATTATCTCGTGCGGCTAATGTGTGAGGAACAAGATAGTTATAAATATAGTGTTAAATTTATTAGTGGTTTCATTGACCCACTTCTGTGATAACAGCTGACTAGCCGGGTCTGTCACAGTGGCGCCTCTTACGTGGTTTATCTTGTTCCGAGTACGTTAGTTGTTAGCAGTCCTAGGTTGCAGTCTCCATTTTGTGAACGAGGAGGTGTCTACAGCGCTGAACTGGTACGTCTCATTTTTAATACTACCTTCTTTTATTTTTCTGCTCACAATTACCATGTTAACTGTTACGTATAAGAAAACTTGTCAATAAAATACATTAATAGGTAATTATTTAAATAAAATAAGTAAGAATACGATGTATAATATATTAATATTTTAGAATAGACTACTCTTTTTGTAAAGTGAGTACGTAACAGTTCGCAATCAATATAACCGTTGATTTTGCATTTCATTTTTAGATTCATTTGCGTTTTTTTATTTATGCTATAGTAATTGGTAGATAGCCGAATCGTTATACCTAGAAACTTTACAGTATTTTAATTGTATCTATTAGTAAGTAGCTGCTTTGGGTGCGGTAATAGTATTGTGTAAACCAATCCCTACGCTTTTAGTGTTCAAAACCTCCATAATGGGAACTCACCCTATCAAATATTTCCTATTAAATAAAAACGAATTGTCATATGAGGTACTCATACGCGGCGGAGAACCGGCAAATAACGTTCTAGGGTTGCGTAAACAAATTAATAAAATTATATTATCGGTGCCAGAAGACGAAATAATAGATTCAGGAATAGACATTTCCGAGGACAGCGCTGGGGTCCTTATTTCTATATCGGAATTAACTACGAAAGTTAATAGCCTAAATGATAAATATGATGCTAATTTGTTACAAAGAACTATGGCCTTGCACAACCATATCTACTACCGACTGAAACGACTCGATACATCGGATGCTACTTTCGCCCCAAACATAAAATCCTTGCTCGATAAATTCAATTCATTATCTTTAAAACTTATGACTATGAGCAAGTCATCTGCACCTCAAGGTACTACCTTGGAAGTGAGTTCTACACCCACAGATAACTTGCCAGCAATTACTGTACACTGTGATCACTCAAATAACACAGAGCTTAAAATAAAATACGACGGTAAAAGTTGTGTCCACGCTTTCGTGCAGAGAATGAGGGAGTATAAGACTGTTCGTAATGTACCCTCAAATAAATTGTTAATGTTCGCAGCTGACATTTTTACCGGAAATGCACTTCACTGGTATCGTAGTGTGCGTGACTCTGTTAATAGTTGGGATGAGTTGATAGCCCAACTCATTGAAGACTTCAGCCCCGTCGATTACGACTATAGGCTTATGTCAGAAATAAGAAGTAGGACACAGGGTGACCAGGAAAATATTACTATTTATTTGGCTATAATGTCAGAACTTTTTTCACGGCTTACGAAAGAGTTAAGCGAACAAGATCGTTTAGAGATTCTTTTGCATAACATCCGCCCATGCTATTCAACAGTCCTAGCATCTTGCATCACTGGTATAGAATCTATTGCTATGCTTCGCAAACTTTGCCTTAATTACGAGAAAATACAATGCCTGTCTTCACAGTTTCGTGAACCTCCTAAAATAAATAATGGCACTTTAGCACCTGATCTTGCTTATGTCAGAAATGAATATAAGCCACAATATTATAAAAATTATGAAAACTACCAGAAAACTTATAATAATTCTAATACAAGTAAACAGATGAATAGTTATTCTAATAATGTGTCAGTCGCAGCAGTGGAACCAGCACCTGTGGATGCTGTAAATAAACAAATGTTTTGTCCGCGCTGTCGTTGTAATGATCACTCACTGCGTCAGTGCAAGAAAGAACGATACCCTATTTGTTTTAAATGCGGCCTTAAAGATGTCATATTTCCAAATTGTACAAACTGCCATTCTACAGAAAGTACAAAAAACTAGTAAGTGAAGATTGTTGCACCAGGAGTAGCTATCCAAGTAATTTTGATAAAAATGACTGGCTAAATTGGTTAAATACAATTAAAATGTATTTTCATAGTTATTCAGTCGCAACAATCTTTAATAAAAAACCTGAAGGAGACCTTAGACCTTATGTCACTGTAAAAGTGGGCTCTCTAAACTTATGTGGATTATTAGATTCTGGATCTGCTGTGTCTATACTAGGAAGCAACTCGCATTTGAGTGTGATTGCGTCTACTGGTTTGCCTATTCATACTTGTAACGACATATCATTCGTAACGGCCAGTGGCCATAAACTGACCACTACAGGTTGTATCGATCTACCGATATCTTTTGAGGACCAAGTTCATACATTAAAAATGTACATCATGCCTTCGGTGACGTCACCATTAATTCTAGGTGTGGATTTTTGGAAAAAATTTCATCTGCTTTCGAAATTTTCAAAATCTATCTCTCTATCTAATTCTACCCCCCTAATAGTATCAAGCGTTGAAAATTCAACTGTAATGCTTCATTCTTTCAACGAACTGTCAATTCAAGAAAAGAACATCGCGAATGACGTTATCGATCAGTACAAGTCAATATCCTCAGGGGTAGCTGGTTTGGGTCGAACGCATCTAACTGAACACCGTATTGATACAGGTGACTCACCACCTTTACGTCAACGATATTATAGATTACCCCCAGAGAAGTTACGTATAATATGTCAAGAATTGGATGAAATGATGCAACTGGGTGTTGTTGAACCATGTGAGAGTCCCTGGTCATCACCAGTCCTACTAACACCAAAAAAAGACGGGAAATTGCGGTTTTGCCTTGATAGTCGCAAGCTCAACTCGGTCACCAGGAAAGATGCTTACAAATTACCTTACATTTCAGAAATATTAGATAACTTAAAAAATGCTAAATATCTAAGTAGTATCGACCTTTCTAAAGCTTTCTGGCAAACACCTATAGCTAAAAGTGATCGAGACAAGACCGCATTTTACGTACCTACCCGAGGAACGTTCAGATTTGTTACCATGCCCTTTGGGCTGACTAATGCCTCTGCTACCCAACAAAGATTAGTAGATAAATTATTCTATGGGCCTGAATTTGAGAACTCTGTCTTTGCATTCCTTGATGATATAGTTTTAGTCTCAGGGGACTTCGGAACCCATATATCACTACTAAAAAAAGTATATAAAAAACTGAAATCTGCTAACTTAACTATAAATCTTGATAAATCCGTATTTTTTCGGGATGAATTAAAATACTTGGGTTATATAGTAAATTCGAAAGGACTACATGTTGACCCTGGCAAAGTCGACGCTATACTTAACTTCCCAACTCCAACTAATAAAAAGGAGGTAAAAAGATTCCTCGGCACCGCTTCTTGGTACCGGAGATTTGTTCCTAACTTTAGTTCCATTGCCGATCCCTTAAATAAGTTAACTTCCACGAGTAAAAAGAAAGCTATCTCCTTTGTCTGGTCAGAGGAAGCTGAAGACGCATTCAATAAATTAAAAGAATGTCTCGTATCTGCCCCGACATTAGCCTGTCCCAACTTCGACAAACCGTTTGAAGTCCACACCGATGCGAGTGATTATGGTATCGGAGGTATGCTCACTCAAACCTTGGATGGTGTGGAACATCCTATAGCATATATGAGTAGGTCGTTATCTGCTGCTGAAAGAAATTACGCTATAACCGAGAGAGAGGCTTTAGCTGTCCTAGTTGCCGTTGAATATTGGAGATGCTATTTGGATAATGGCCTTAAATTCACAGTCTATACGGATCACGCGGCTTTAAAGTGGTTTCTGAACTTAAACAACCCAACTGGACGTTTGGCTCGCTGGGGTGTTCGTCTATCAGCCTACAATTTCGAGATTAAGCATCGCCGTGGTGCTGATAATGTCGTACCTGACGCATTGTCTAGGGCTTGTCCAGTTTCGGCAATTCAAACCGACAGTGATGATCTCAGTTTTCCCCAAACATCCGACCAATGGTATCTTAACATCTATAAGAATTGCCAAGCATCACCTGCATCATGTCCTAATTACCTAATAAAAAACAAAACTTGGAAGGAAGTAGTTCCTACAGAAAGCAGACTATCAGTGATTAGTACAAATCACGCTGAGCCTACAGCAGGTCACTTAGGTATATATAAAACGTACAAACGACTAACGCTCCGCTATTATTGGCCAGGAATGCACGCTGATGTCGTTAAGTATGTTTTATCTTGCGATACTTGCATTGCACATAAACATCAAAATCATGCTATTCTGGGAGAAATGGGTCGACCCAAGGTTTGCTCGAGACCGTTTCAAACTATTAGTATTGATTTGGTTGGACCACTGCCCCCTACGAGAAAGCAGAACACTCACATATTCGTGGTGACGTGCTGTTTTAGCAAGTACTGCCTACTATTTCCCATCAGACGAGCTTCAGCTGAAATAATTACAAAATTATTAGAAGAAAATGTTTTCTTGGTACATGGCATTCCATCTACCGTAATTACAGATAATGGCAAACAATTTGTCAGCGTTACTTTTAAGATCATGCTAACCAAATATAAAATACCTAATCTACATTATACCCCAAAATATTCACCACACGTCAACACCGTTGAGCGATACAACAAAACCATAATGACTGCTGTATCAGCGTTTGTTGACAATAATGACCATCGCGGATGGGATCAGATGCTACCCCAAATTCAGTTCGCAATAAACAGCTCAGTGAATGAAGTAACAGGCTATACTCCATCATTTCTTGTGCACGGTCGTGAATTGGTCACATGCGGGTCACACTACATTGATGCCGAATGCGACGAAATAGTTTACCAACCACGCGATTCATATGCAGAGAATTTAGGCTGCCTCTCGACTATATTCAACAAGGTTCAATCTTTATTACTGCAAGCGCACTCTAGAAACAGTAAAACATATAATTTACGTCATCGACCCGCCGAATTTAATGTGGGAGACGTGGTGTGGAAGAGGACTTTCTATCAAAGTGATAAAGACAAACGTTTCAGTAAGAAATTAGCACCAAAATTTATGAAATGTAAAATAATAGGTAAAAAGTCTCCCCTTGTCTATGAATTGTCCGATGAAGCTGGTAATAATATAGGAAGTTGGCACATAAAAGATTTAAAATTAATAAACTATGCGCAGTAGTAATTTGAAACAAATTTATTACTCGGCGACAGATTTAGTTAGACGGATTTTCCGGGAAGTATCCACGCCAAATCCTTCCGTTCGCGGCGGAGTACTGTAACGTTGTGACTAAGTGTCCTAACGTTAAACATAAAATAGTATTCTATTTACAATTAAAAGTACTTAATTTAATAAATATTCTTAGAATTAATAATAAGTAAAACTTAACCTACTTGATAAAAGCTAAATCACTATGTAAGGAATCCTAAAATAAACTATCACAGCGTCTGGCTTTTGTATTCTGCGCGGAGCGCGTACGCATCCCTAAAGTGAGCGGCAACAGACTCGCGCGGCGATGCCGAAGTTTTACGAAGACAGCCGATCGCGACCTGCGGCCGCTCGGTTTTCTCGTTCACAGATCGAATTTTGCTGTACTACGCGACGCCTGTGTCGTTCTCCTATAAAAAAAACGTTAGATCGTATCTCGTAAGCATCGTTTGAATCTGAACGTTGAAAGTGTCTTAGAATTCCTATGTAGTAACGGATCCCGCTGGGGTGAGTTCTTATTTATGCGCATTCTTAGTGTTTCTAGTGTTATTTAGTGCTGCTTAACCTACTGCTGCGCGTATATGGGAAATGTGTGAGGTCGCAGACATTGCCTAGGGCTCGCTGATGGCAGATTCCTAGCTCGCTAACGCTTGCCTTATGGATTCCAGGATCCTGGACTATACTTGTGGGTCTATATCACCACTGATACGAGAGACCACTGCGCTTGTGGAGTGCTTGGGTGGACCTACCTTCTCAGATGACGACTTCCCCTCCGGCATCGCTTTCCAAGGACCGTGCCTAAATCGTACCAGCAAGGGCTCGACGGCTACTTACCCTCAGGCCAGTGTTCTCCCTCCTCATGCTCATTATCTCGTGCGGCTAATGTGTGAGGAACAAGATAGTTATAAATATAGTGTTAAATTTATTAGTGGTTTCATTGACCCACTTCTGTGATAACAGCTGACTAGCCGGGTCTGTCACATACTAACTAATGACCACAGCACACTAGTGTGCTACGGCACACAATTTGCGGAATACCATCAGCTATGAGTATGTAATTAGTTTTTAATGTACTTTTGAAGCCTTCTACTATGACGATTGACTCCGTACCGCTAGATGATCCAGTGTAATTTTTATAGCACACATGCTCAGGTACTTCAAGATTGCAATTCTAAGCTCACGCGCATACCGTAAAAGGTATGCGCGTGAGCGATGCGCGAGTACAACTGTTATACAGCCACTCAAATTCTTCTCTGCTCCCTTTTATTGCTATTTCCTCTATGACTTTCTCTTTGGCCAGCTCCCAGAGTTCACATACTTTAGCATGACATTTAGTTAAATATTTTCCGACATGCAGGGTATATCAAGAGGAGTTTTGACATACTCGAGAGCACCGACTCCCATACCTATAGACATAATGTTACTCGTGATTGTGTGCCATTTGTGTAGAAATCCTCAAAGCAGCAATGCTTTGAGGATTTCTACAACTCTCCAATTTTAATTTTTCACACCATGTAAAAATAGTAATGAAAACTATTTTTATTTTTTCCAGTAATATTTGAATTACTTAAATTGCAACCAAATTGAGAATTGGGGTGTGTAAGTGTGGGTGTAAGGGTTGGGACCCGAACCCAGGACCATCGCGCGATTGCTTTTCCAACTAAGCTACCGAAACGTTTGCAGAGCAGACGAAATCTTTCAAGTGTCGAAAACGGCTCTGAATGCTGTCTGAGCCAGCAGTTTTAGAACCCGATGCAAAAGAGAGGGGTGTTATAACTTTAACGTGTCTGTCTGTATATCTGTCTGTGGTATCGTAGCTCTCAAACGGATGAACCGATTCTCGTTTAGTTTTTGTGTCAGATAATGATTATTATCCTAAGTGTTCTTAACCATGTTTCATGAAAATCTTTTCAGCCGTTTAAAGAGCATCAGCTCTTTTCTAGTTGCTGCGGGGATCTGACAAATTTTCTTATGTCCGATCGATTTGAAATTTTGTACCGTGTTACTTTAATGACATTAAAAGTTTATGGTAGGTAATGTAACCATGGCCTGATTAGCCGTTTGAGTGAAGATCATGAGCTCTTTAGTAGTTGATGAGAGGACCCGACCACCTTCCACATCGATTTGAAATTTGGTACCGTGTTATTTCAATGATATTGAAAGTATATGATAAGGTAATCAACACCTAGGCAGGCAGCCGATACAGCGTTTTTGGGCTCTTGTGAATGATGATTATAAGCTAATGTTAGATAATGACTGAACCCTATAGGGTTGGTTGTAACAAGAAATTAAATAAAAATAAAAATAAAATTTTAAACAACCATTAAAAAAGGAAAAATTAATATGTAAACGATTTGTTAACTTTTTGGTCTCATAACTTTAATACAAGAAATTTTACCTAGGTTTGTTTTATTCGTCCATAACCCAAGCTGCAATGGTGTCGGGAGACCGCTAAAGACAAAAAAAACTAAATATGTAGTAATAAAAAAAGTTAAGTAGGCAGTGACGAAGTAAAAAAACCGGCCAAGTGCGTGTCGTATCACGCGCAGTATAGGGTTTCGTAGTTGCCACAATATATTTAAGCAATTACTACAAATAACTTTAAACATTTTCCTCTGAGGAATTTTTGAACGGCCAAGTTGAACGACTATTACTTATAAACCAACTGATCTGTCTACCGTTATAATTTTTCTTGAAAGGTCATGAAAAGTACGTACTATAATATAATCATGATTTTTTCTAGATTTTTCAAGTCAATAGTTAAGCTTTTAGAGGAGGGCGGGGACGCCCTACTCGAGTAAAAATTGGCACTTTAAAGTTTAATGTATCGCAAACGGATCCCTTAATCGAAAAGCCTTTAGGTTTTGGCTAGTCCTAAAATAAATCATTTTATGAGATCTATTCATCGATTAGACCGATAGCCAGACATTTTTGACCTTTGATAATCTTAAAGTGCCTGGATTTTGGTGAGTGAGTGCAGAAGCCTTATTGTATGCTTTTTCCAAAAGATTAGAAAAATCCGCTGAATGCTGTAGGTATGAGATAGGTATTTCTTATAAATGAGTCTAGCTCACTGAATACAAAGTTAAAGTGAAAAATGTAAATTGATTCCACATAAGGGATATTAAAGTATGCTATTTACAAATGTTTAGAAACACAACTAATATGGAAGTAGTTGAGTACAAAATAAAAAACAACTCCCATTTCTACATTGGAAAAATTATAGACACGAGTTACTCCACCAAAGAGTACACAATAATAATTGTTAGAAAAGCTCGTGGCGAATTGTTTGGTTGGTCAGTTGTCAACGACGAAGATACGGTGACAGAATCACGTATCTTACAATCTATTGAGAACTCACAAGAAAACCGGAGAGGACAATTTTTATTTAAATATTTGCCTAAGCTTAATTTTAAGTAATTATTAAAAAGAATTTAAAACATTGATCTCGATTGTTGCCTAAACTGATTACTGTGATTTTAAAAATAGGTATGCTAATTACATCTTTGCAATATTGTTTATTTTTTTTTAATTTATTGTTGTCGACGAGAAGGTCGTTTTTGTTGTAAGAGAGAATATTTTAGTTTTAGAACCTATTTTTGTAATTTTTACAATATTTAACTTTAAAGTAATTGAGACTGAAGATTTGAACATAATTTGAAATAAAAGGTTGATTAAAGGTTTTTTTAATTATTTGTTTTTTTTTTGATAATAGGTATTCAAACAAATTATCTTAACGCAACAGTAAGAACAATATTTTATTCACATTAGCTTGATCATTACCTTCCATGGGTGAATCATTACCATCCGGTATTTTTTCATTTCCTTCCCCAGGTCAATCATTACCATCCACTATGTTTTCATTTCCATCCACTCCATCATTACTATCCTTCGTTTTTCTCTACAAGTAAATGAAGTACATAAGTGCCTCCCAAAAAATACAATACAATAGGTATATGCGCACTCCTGTTATGAAAATTATCGCAATAGCTTAATAAAAAATTTATTCTCTGAAAATCGTCAAATCCGGACGAAACGAGAGAACGACCCATATATGCATTGACTTATATATTACTATATAATAATTTTTTTTCATGCGTTTATGGGAGTAAAATTTATATTCGAAATCTAACAAGCAAATTGAGGTTATGTGCTGGTGTTTTTGTAACTTTAGTTAAAATTCGTCATTCCCTCACTGCGTTTAGAAGGGAATGACGGATGTATGAGGGAATGATTTATATAGTATTCTGCGGTTCTTTACGCCCTACTTGAAGTAAAATTGGCACTTTAAAGTTTAATATTTTGCAAACGGATTCCTCTATTGAAAAATAGACTTAGCGCAACCTCTAAGTCATTTAACGATATCCCACATGATGGGGTAGACGATGAATAAAAAGAAGAGAAAGAAGAAGCTGAATTATCATCATATCATCTCAGCCTATCGCAGTCCACTGCTGGACGTAAGCCTCCCCAAAGAACGCCAAAAAGCATGATCTCCCGCTTTTACATCCATCCGCTGCCAGCCATTTTCCTAAGGTTTTCGGTCCATTGAGCTGAGAGGCGTCCTACACTACGGCGTTTACTCCTGAACCCGTTTACTTCACCTGTCATCGGTTCTGCGATAAGTGTGGCCAGCCACTGCCACTTAAGCTTGCTACATCTTTGGACTATGTCCGTTACTTTAGTCCCGTGCCTGATCTCGTTTCAGATTTTATCCCTTAACGAAATCCCAAGCATCGACCTTTCCATGGCTCGCTGAACGATGATGGAGTCAGTGGGTCAGTTTTAGTGTCATGTTCCGTTTTGGCTCCGTAGGTCATCACCGGTAGGACGCACTGATCAAATACCTTGTTCTTCAGGCATTGTGGCAATGGCGACGAGAAGATGTGACGCAGCTTCCCAAATGCTGCCCAGCCAAGCTGCACTCTCCTAGCGATTTCCCGCTCGAAGTTGTCTCAACCTAACTGCAGCACTTGCCCGAAGTAGACATACTCCTTGACAAACTCGAGCGCCACGCTTTCTACGGAGACCGGTCCGCGGATGGCATGGCATGGCATGGTCATTGAAAATAATTTTAGTCTTGTCCAAGTTGATCCTTTTTTTTTTATGGTGCGCAGGAAAAATGCATTTCGCATACCTACCGCCGCGGGGGCAGCGGTAGGTTATGTGGGACTCCCTCGTCATCTTACAACGGCTTTCGCCGCTGTGCCATGACAAAGTATCACCCACTAAAAAACCTGCGGTGTACCACGCAACGTATGCGAGTAACACATGGGGACCCGTGTTCTGGTTTCCGTCCATGCGTCACAAACGTACGGCATGCTATGCCGGGCCTCAGGCATAGGGAATGGGTGATCCTGTACACACGGGATCACCCCAGACTGGCAGACTGTGCAATGTGAGCTAAGGGCCCCCGCCCCGCACCCACTAGTCCGCTAGAAGGGGGAAGCTGAGCACGGCACAACGCCGTCTCCTCCGCCCTCTTCTACGACTTCGGATCGGGTCAGCAAGGGTTTAAGCTTCCCAGCCCGATCCGTGGCCACCCTTTGCGACGACAAAGTGTCGCAACAAAAAGCCGCCCACGTCTTACTCCCACTCGCTGCCCAGCATAGCTTGAACCATACTGGGAAGCGAGAGACACCACCAACCGCAGGGTCAGCGCCCCGCAGTCAGGTCGCGGGTCATCTCCGCGACCACCGTCTAGGCAGCACGAGTAGGGAGTCATCACCCCCCACAAGTGCCGCCCCAAGACGCATCCACGAGCTGGCTGCTCAAGCCCGCCGGGAGCGTCTCCAGAGTTTAGCCGTGAGCTAGCAATAACCCGAAGGAAATTACTAACCCCCGTTGCCCAGGGTGAACCAGGACAGGGTGCTACTCCTTACACCCGATCGTAACCGAATGTAATTAGTAACACCCCGCCGCACGAGGAGGTTACTCTGACACCCCGTCCAAGTTGATCCCTAGGCCCACACGTCGCGAGGCAGCGTTGAGACTATGCAGCATTTTTTGCAAATCCTCAAGCGATTCCGCCATGATGACAATGTCATCGGCAAACCGGAGGTGCGTGAGGTGTTTGCCGTTGACATTGATACCCTTTCCAATCTAGCGTCTTGAGGACGTCTTCCAGTGCATTCGTGAACAACTTCGGAGATATAACATCTCCTTATCTCACTCCTCTCAGCAACTGCATAGGTCTCGTCTTATAGCTTTGGACTTGAACAGTCATCGATGCCATTTTATACAGGCTCCTCAGCACCTCTACATACCGCCAATCGACTTGGCATCGCTGTATGTTTTCCAGAACAGCCCAGGTGTCGATGGAGTCGAAGGCTTTCTTGTAGTCCACAAAGGCTAGGCACGGAGGCATATTATACTCTTCCGACTTCTAAATAATCTGCCTTACTGTGTGAATAATATGGTCTACGGTACTATAGCCTTTACGAAACCCAGCCTGCTCCAGTGGCTGGAAGGCGTCAAAACTTCCGGCTAGACTCTTGAAAACAGCTTATAGACGTCGCTCAAGAGCGTGAACGGTCTGTAGTTCTTCAGAAAAGTTTTATCTCTTTTTTTTGAAGAACAGAGCCACCACGCCCTCGCTCTACGCCTTCGGGGTAGTCCCATTGGCTATAACGGAGTTGATTCTTCAGTTCTCCAAGAACGGGTATTCCCCCGTCTTGCGAAGTTCTGAAGTGACTCCATCTTCACCGGGCGCCTTCCCATTACGAAGCTGAGTGCTGCCCCAATTTCGTGTACGTCTAGCTCTGGGAGATCATAGGTGTAGTAGCGTATAAGAATAGAATATTATATCTATTCTATTTTATTCTGGCGTATAAGTTTAGTGATGCAGACAAAAAATTAAAAAAAGAAAGAGTATAAATGAAAAATGCGAGAAAAAATGTACACAATAATTATAATATAATTATAAATCATTCCCTCACTCTGTTAATAATTAAATGTTAATTACCTCATTTTTTTTAAACCTTATTTTTTAGATTATATACAAAAAAACATAACCCGTGCCGGTGCCGTGTGAACGAAAAACTTCGGAGAGAGCCGATCGGGCCCGTACGTGAACACTCACAGATAGAAAAATAGCTTATCAGAGTAGGCTGAACGACAGAGTAAACATTATCTACTATTTTTTCTTAAAGAAAAAATGAAAGTAAAGAAGTAAATACTATTTAAGATCATACATAATATAAAGTTTATAAATACCTACGTAAACTTTTGTTCTAAATAATATTTACAAACTTTATTATTAATTAACGAAACATTGTTTTTATTGAAAAGCAAACCTAAGCTTTAAATTGCAGAAAAGGTATTTAGGTAAGGAATGTGAAACACAGGCCAGTTTAATCGAACATAGGCGGTCTAGATAATAGAGTACACTATGATTATTGTTCGAAATTAATTTTGAGTAATCATTGACAGGGATAACCTTATTATTCCGAGGCATACTAACTAATGACCACAGCACACTAGTGTGCTACGGCACACAATTTGCGGAATACCATCAGCTATGAGTATGTAATTAGTTTTTAATGTACTTTTGAAGCCTTCTACTATGACGATTGACTCCGTACCGCTAGATGATCCAGTGTAATTTTTATAGCACACATGCTCAGGTACTTCAAGATTGCAATTCTAAGCTCACGCGCATACCGTAAAAGGTATGCGCGTGAGCGATGCGCGAGTACAACTGTTATACAGCCACTCAAATTCTTCTCTGCTCCCTTTTATTGCTATTTCCTCTATGACTTTCTCTTTGGCCAGCTCCCAGAGTTCACATACTTTAGCATGACATTTAGTTAAATATTTTCCGACATGCAGGGTATATCAAGAGGAGTTTTGACATACTCGAGAGCACCGACTCCCATACCTATAGACATAATGTTACTCGTGATTGTGTGCCATTTGTGTAGAAATCCTCAAAGCAGCAATGCTTTGAGGATTTCTACAACTCTCCAATTTTAATTTTTCACACCATGTAAAAATAGTAATGAAAACTATTTTTATTTTTTCCAGTAATATTTGAATTACTTAAATTGCAACCAAATTGAGAATTGGGGTGTGTAAGTGTGGGTGTAAGGGTTGGGACCCGAACCCAGGACCATCGCGCGATTGCTTTTCCAACTAAGCTACCGAAACGTTTGCAGAGCAGACGAAATCTTTCAAGTGTCGAAAACGGCTCTGAATGCTGTCTGAGCCAGCAGTTTTAGAACCCGATGCAAAAGAGAGGGGTGTTATAACTTTAACGTGTCTGTCTGTATATCTGTCTGTGGTATCGTAGCTCTCAAACGGATGAACCGATTCTCGTTTAGTTTTTGTGTCAGATAATGATTATTATCCTAAGTGTTCTTAACCATGTTTCATGAAAATCTTTTCAGCCGTTTAAAGAGCATCAGCTCTTTTCTAGTTGCTGCGGGGATCTGACAAATTTTCTTATGTCCGATCGATTTGAAATTTTGTACCGTGTTACTTTAATGACATTAAAAGTTTATGGTAGGTAATGTAACCATGGCCTGATTAGCCGTTTGAGTGAAGATCATGAGCTCTTTAGTAGTTGATGAGAGGACCCGACCACCTTCCACATCGATTTGAAATTTGGTACCGTGTTATTTCAATGATATTGAAAGTATATGATAAGGTAATCAACACCTAGGCAGGCAGCCGATACAGCGTTTTTGGGCTCTTGTGAATGATGATTATAAGCTAATGTTAGATAATGACTGAACCCTATAGGGTTGGTTGTAACAAAGAATTAAATAAAAATAAAAATAAAATTTTAAACAACCATTAAAAAAGGAAAAATTAATATGTAAACGATTTGTTAACTTTTTGGTCTCATAACTTTAATACAAGAAATTTTACCTAGGTTTGTTTTATTCGTCCATAACCCAAGCTGCAATGGTGTCGGGAGACCGCTAAAGAAAAAAAAAACTAAATATGTAGTAATAAAAAAAGTTAAGTAGGCAGTGACGAAGTAAAAAAACCGGCCAAGTGCGTGTCGTATCACGCGCAGTATAGGGTTTCGTAGTTGCCACAATATATTTAAGCAATTACTACAAATAACTTTAAACATTTTCCTCTGAGGAATTTTTGAACGGCCAAGTTGAACGACTATTACTTATAAACCAACTGATCTGTCTACCGTTATAATTTTTCTTGAAAGGTCATGAAAAGTACGTACTATAATATAATCATGATTTTTTCTAGATTTTTCAAGTCAATAGTTAAGCTTTTAGAGGAGGGCGGGGACGCCCTACTCGAGTAAAAATTGGCACTTTAAAGTTTAATGTATCGCAAACGGATCCCTTAATCGAAAAGCCTTTAGGTTTTGGCTAGTCCTAAAATAAATCATTTTATGAGATCTATTCATCGATTAGACCGATAGCCAGACATTTTTGACCTTTGATAATCTTAAAGTGCCTGGATTTTGGTGAGTGAGTGCAGAAGCCTTATTGTATGCTTTTTCCAAAAGATTAGAAAAATCCGCTGAATGCTGTAGGTATGAGATAGGTATTTCTTATAAATGAGTCTAGCTCACTGAATACAAAGTTAAAGTGAAAAATGTAAATTGATTCCACATAAGGGATATTAAAGTATGCTATTTACAAATGTTTAGAAACACAACTAATATGGAAGTATGAAAAACTGAAAAATCTGAATATCATCGCTAATAATATGTTAAAGTAACTGAAAATCATTTTCGGAAGTACTTATAAGTTAGGCCAATCTTGGGAAAAAGGTTTAGAAACCTACGTTGCCTCCTGCATAAAATTTTTGGTTTTTCTTGCGCTACGTATGTAACATTATGTTAAAGTATGTAAAGTCTGTACTTATATGATCATAATAATTTAATATATCAATATATAAAATGTTATAAATGTAAAGTACTTGCCGTCGAAGTTATTGAGAATCAAATGAAATGAACTTTGGTATTCCAATGAAACGCGGGGCGCGGGTGGCGGGGAGCGTGGTGTGACGTGTTACGCGCGGTGACGTGCGCTGCCGCTAGCCGCATGTTCTGCGCGAGATAGTACTATTTTAATTTTCGACATTTTGTTTGGTAGTTTAACCAAGTTGTAGAAATAGAAGCATGCAAGTAGTGTTTATTCAGCTAGCCCAAATACTGGGTGCTTGCGTGGCGTGGTGTTCATGATTTGATTAGGTACCTACCTACTACTTAGGTACTCACCCACATTATCAAATATAAAACTAATTTAGACGACCTCCGTGGCCGAGAGGCGTACATGCACTTTAAATGGCGCCGCCAACTCTGCGGTTCCGGGTTCGATCCCCGGTTGGGTCAATGTTGAAAACGAACTTTTCTATATTGGCTCGGGTCTGGGTGTTGTGGTACCGTCGTTTTTTCTGGTTTCTATAACACAAGTGCTTTAGCTACTTCCAATATTTAATTTTAATTTAATAAGGTAGAAGTAACCTACCTATACCTACCTACCATATAAGGTAGTTACCTAAATAAAATAAAAACCGGCCAAGTGCGAGTCGGACTCGCACATGACGGGTTCCGTACCATTTTATATAAATACGGCAAAAAAAATACGTTTGTTGTATGGGAGCCCCCTTAAATAAGTATTTATTGTATTCTGTTATATTGTTTTAAACTTTCATGGTCACTTACATTAGAATAGACTTGCAACAGTGCCGAAATATCGGGAACTCAAAAATAAGGTACATGGTAGCAATCTCGTAACAAATTATTCTATTTTATTCTGTTTTTTAGTATTTGTGGTTCTAGCGGCAACAGATATACATCATCTGTGAAAATTTCAAGTCTCTAGCTATCACGGTTCATGAGATGCATCCTGGTGACAGACGGACAGACAAACGGATGGACGGACAGACAGACGGACAGCGGAGCATTAGTAATAGGGTCCCGTTTTACCCTTTGGGTACAGAACCCTAAAAATGCGTAAGTATACAGGATGATGATTTCAGTCCTTGCCAAATTTATTGAGGTGACCATTTATGAATTATATAAACGAATTATCCACCAAAAAAAAAAATACAAAAAAAATGGAATTTATAGCGAATATTTTCCGTACGACATCAAATGTACTGTGGCTCGCAATACTGCTATACGCTTACACTGCGGCACCCATCGAGCTACGCGGATCGCTCGCTTATCACGTCGGATAGCAGACTGAAGCAAACCAGCCAGCTTATTTCAATCCGAACGGTATTTAGTAAAACGACTTGAAATTGCTCACAAAACACGCATTGAGAACCAATTACACTGTAATAATTTTGCGTCATTTTGCAAAAACACACGGAAGAGTTGCATTCGCGATGTTTTCGTTACAACTTGTGGCGAGCCGGAGTTCGACGAGAATGGGGAGCGCGGCACGGCGCAAGTTAGAAAGAAACGCAAATAGTGGCGGCTGCCATTGACACACGCCGCTCGGTCTATTGGCGTGCGCGCGCGGCGGTTTCTTTGTCGGAATTGTAGGCCTCACACATTCACGGCATCAACCAGTCATGTACAAAAAAAGATACAAGTGAAAATTGTGTTACATTTGTAGACCTTATAGTACCTAAAATGTATATAAAGATAAATATTTAATGGTTAAGTTAAAGGTTAACTATAAATACTAAGTAGAAAAGACGCTACTGCCACTTGCGTCCAGATATTTTTTATCATCATCATATCAGCCTGTTGCAGTCCACTGCTGGACATAGGCCTCCCCCAAGGAGCGCCACAGCGCACAATCTCCCGCCCTTTGCATCCAATCGCTGCCAGCTGCTTTCTTCAGGTCATCGGTCCATGTAGCCGGGGGGCGTCCTACACTACGTTTGCCTAATCGTGGTCTCCATTCGAGAACATTCCTGCTCCACATCTCGTCGGTTCTGCGACAGACATGGCCAGCCCACTGCCACTTCAGCTTGCTACATTTTTGGACTATATCAGTCTCCTTAGTCTTATGTCGTATAACCTCGTTCCGGATCTTATCCCTTAATGAGATCCCCAACAAAGACCTTTCCATAGCACGCTGAGTGACGTGTAGTCGGTGGGCCAACTTGACTATCATGTTCCACGTTTCGGCTCCGTAGGTTAAAACTGGTAGGACGCATTGGTTAAACACCCGGCTTTTCAGGCACTGCGGCAGTGTCGACGTGAAGATATGACGCAATTTCCCAAATGCTGCCCAGCCAAGCTGCACTCTTCTGGCGATTTCCCGCTCGAAGTTGTCTCTACCGAGCTGTAGTACTTGTCCAAGGTAGATGTACTCTTGGACAATCTCGAGCGTAGTGCCCTCGACGGAAATTGGTTCTGGGATGATATGTTCGTTGAACATTACCTTTGTCTTGTCCAAATTCATCCCAAGCCCCACACATCTCGAGGCAGCATTAAGACTGTGCAGCATTTTTTGCAAATCCTGCAGCGATTCTGCCATAATAACTATGTCATCGGCAAAACGAAGATGCGTAAGATATTCGCCATTTACATTGATGCCCAGTCCGTTCCAATCCAGCGTCATGAACACATCCTCCAGTGCGTTGGTAAACAGTTTCGGAGATATAACATCTCCCTGTCTAACACCTCGGAGCAGCTGGATGGGTTTTGTTCGGTGGTTTTGTACTTCGACTTGGCATCGCTGCAAGGAGTCCAGAACAGCCCAGGTTTCGACCGAGTCGAAGGCTTTCTCATAGTCTACAAATGCTAGGCACAGGGGCTGATTATACTCTTCGGACTTCTGTATAACCTGCCGCACCGTGTGAATGTGGTCCATGGTACAGTAACCTTTGCGAAACCCAGCCTGTTGCGGTGGCTGGAAAGCGTCAAATCTTGCGGAAAGACGGTTTGTGATGACCCTCGAGAACAGCTTGTAAACGTGACTCAGGAGCGTGATTGGTCTATAGTTTTTCAGGAGACTTTGTCTCCTTTCTTGAAAAACAATGCCACCACGCCCCCACTGCACGTTTCCGGAGTTGTCCCATTGGCTATGACGGAGTTGAAGAGCCTATTAAGTTTGCCAAGCACAGGTTAGCCTGCAGCTTTTAAGAGCTCAGATGTGATTCCGTCTTCGCCGGGAGCCTTCGCTTTACTAAGCTGTCCGAGGGCCGCCTCAATCTCATCCTCCTCCACGTCTGGGAGATCTTCAGTGAAGTGGCGGGTAAGCTTGGCTTTTGGATCATTCACGTCGGGCTGCGGCTGTAGAGAATGCAATGCGTACACTCGGCCGTCAAAGCCTTCGATTTCAGCCAGAATCTCCGGAACCGATGAGACGATTCTGCATCCGAGGTTTTCAGCTTTGTCAGGTGACTTTTTCCCAGTCTTTTAGTGAAGACCTTCGACCCCCGATTCTGCTCAATCGCCTCCTCTCTGAGGCGAGTATTGTAGCTGCGGAGGTTGCGTCTTACCAATCTCCAGATCTTTTTATTGGTGCCAGACAAAGCTTCCTCTGGCATTTCCCGTCGACGTTTCATCAGTTCCAAAGTCCCGCCCGAAAGTTGGGCGTCTCGGCACGCTCGCTTTCCCTTAAAGTGCCAGTTTCCCACTTTGCGTATGACTCCAATCACACCATCAAGGTCCTTGTCCACGTCCTCAGTAGTTTCCAAAGCAGCGAATCGGTTACGGAGCTCTAACTGGAATTTTTTGGAGTCTTGGCCGGCCTGGACCAGTGTCGGACGAAGAGTCGACCTCATCATGGGGCTTCTTTCCAGCTTAATGTTAATATTTAGGGTGCCTCTTACCAGTCGGTGGTCGCTACCGGTGTTAAACCTATTTACCTCAGAGACATCCCTAAATATATGCTTCTTGTCCGTCATGATGAAGTCTATCTCATTCTTCGTCTTACCATCGGGGCTTAGCCAGGTCCACTTTCTCTGGGGCCTCTTCTGGAAAAAGGTGTTCATGCAGAAGGGCCCCTGCATACTCAGAAAGTTTACTAGCATTCGCCCCCTGTGTTTCCTGGTTCCATAGCCGTGCTGTCCTACACACGATTCGTCGCGTTCCTGTACTCCTACTTTGGCGTTGAAGTCGCCCATGACAACGGTGACGTGGGTCTTGGTTGTATGGTGTATGGCCTTAGATATATCTTCATACACGGCCTCGACCACATCATCCGAATGCCCTGTCGACGTCGGTGCATATACCTGTATGACTTTAAAGCAGTACCTCTCGGTCAGTTTTAGTACAAGGCACGCTAACCAGGTCGACACGCTGGATATCTCAAACACGTTGTCACGGAGATCTTTGTGGACAAGGAAACCTACGCCACCTTGAGAGAGTTGGTCTCCCTCTCGGAAGAAGAAAATGTGGCTAGATTCCAGAGTCATCGTGTTCTTCCCCTGTCTTCGAACTTCTGACAACCCTAGAATATGCCATCTGATGTTTTTAAGCTCTTCCTCGAGTTCGACCAGGTCTTTACCCAGCCGTAGACTGCGTCAGTTATACGTTGCCAAGGTCAGTGGTTTGTGGCAGCCGTCCGTAGCCCGGGGATTCTTTGCACCCCCTGTCCTACCGTAACCGAGGCCGCTGCCGTGACCCAGAATAGTAGGGCGGCCGAGAACTAGGGATCGTGGTTTTTGTCTTCTACTCATGTCATGGGGGGTATACAAGATGTTTCAAAAAACGAATAATGCTTGAAATGCCATAGATAGTGAATGAAACTGAAATAACTGGCGCTAGCCCTTTTGTTCCAGCTGTATGGTTTCGGAAAAAACGTATATCGAAATTTTTAAAAAATATCGATAGGTATTTATCGTAATTTCCACACTGTTCTATCAGCTGCGCGAGTCATTGACTTCATAAATCATAGACTATTTTAAATTCAGAATACTACTTTATCCACATTAAGCCCTAGTTGCACCATCTTACTTTAACTTTAACAAACGTCAAAAGTCTGTCAAACTCCATACAAAAACACCGGTTAAAGTTACAGTTATGGTTAAAGTTAAAGTGGTGCAACCCAGCCTTAGTGCCTATTTTGTACATGACACGTAATATTACATGCGTAATCCATTTACATTATGTTAATGTAATAAAAAATAGTAACCTTTAATCGTTAATTTACATCTAATTTAATTTACAGTTAACGGAATGGCTCTTGGACAAATGTTTTTATAGTTTAAGGGAATATTATGACTGGCGACACTAGTATTAGTATTATATAATTACAATTAGCGACATTATATTAATTTATTTCATTATAATTTCATTTTTTTTTTTTTTTTTTTTTAAACTACATTTATGACATTCTTTTGTATTAATTATAATTTTATTTCGTTAATTTAGATCACTGTAAAATTATTATGAATTTTTGCACGTCTGCGAGCAGACTAAACACACGCACTGTATATATATTTTTTTGTCAACTTGTCGTTACTGTGTTTTAGCAAATAAACGATTGAACTTGAACTTGAACTTGAACTTAAAAACATAAGACTTGCTAGCAGCTAGGAGTTCAATCTTGGCGCTGTCGTGGTCTCGCAGAACGGAAACAAGAAGCCGAGACTGATATTCTTTTTCATGAAATTATTATTTCACCCCCATGAGGGTTGAATTTTGAAAAATTCTTTCTTAGTGGATGCATCCGTCATAAGAGCAATACGTGTGTGAAATTTCAAGTTTCTAGTCCGAAGGGTTTGGCCAGTGCGTTTATCTAAAACTTTCATCCCCTATTTTACCGTCTTAGGGGTTGAATTTTAGAAAACGCTGAAATACGCAACTTATTATTTTTGCCGTTCTTAATTCATACCAAATTGCATGCAAATATGTACAAGGAATAAAAAGTTCCATACAAACTTTGGACCCCATTTCACACCCTTAGGGTGAGTTTCGAAAAATCCATTCTTAGTGCACCTCTGGACCTTATTAGAAACCTACGTGCCAAATTTGGAATGTCTAGCTAGACCCAGCGGTTTGGGCTGTGCGTTGATACATCAGTCAATCAGCTTTGCCTTTTATATATTAAAAAGATCACCATGAAATCCACGAAAAGCATTAAAACAATAATAATTCGGGCTATATTTAAAGCTTTCAACGTATTAATAAAAATAAAACGTAATGGTTGTGGTTGCGTCCGCACTGCGCATACGTTCATCAAACGCCTACGTTTGATTAATACTAGTCTGAAGGCGCTTTTAGTCCGTATGTTAGATTATCAAATAATAATTGACTATTTTCTCAATTCAATTAACCAAAAAAAAAAAAAAATTAAAGCCCGTCAAAGTTGAGGCAGGGGGCTCGTGACGTCACTTTTTAAATAAACATTGTACTTGGGCGTGACGTCATACGACATATTAAGACAATATTATTTCTGTGATGTTTTGATTATAAGTAAAAAGAAAAAATGCCGGTCCCATACTTTTTGATAATCTACCCGATATGAAAAACCGGCCAAGTGCGAGTCGGACTTGCGCACGAAGGGTTCGGTACCATTATCTACAAAAACGGCATAAAAATCACGTTTTTTGTATGAGAGCCCCTTAATGATTTATTGCATTCTGTTTTTTAGTATTTGTTGTAATAGCGGCAACAGAAATACATAATCTGTGAAAACAACTCTCTAACTATCACGGCTCATGAGATACAGCCTGGTGACAGACAGACAGACAGACAGATAGACAGACAGATACTCAGAAGCGAGATTGGTCTGTTATTTTTCAGCAAGGTGTTATCCCCTTTCTTGAAGAAGAGCACCACCGTTCTTCTATTTCATGCCTTCGGCGTTATCTCCTCGAGCAAGACGGAGCTGAAGAGTTTCTAATGGACTTTCAGCATCTGTGTTGTATTGAATCACTGAGGTAATTCCACCGTCACCCGGCGTCTTTTTTTCCTACGCTGTTTGTGCATGTCAGGTTGGTAATAAAAAGCTGATTTTGCATGGTTAACTGTTTTTGTTTTTTTACTTACCAGTTCAAATTTCTTTAACTTAGTACCGTTTCTCATTAACCTGTACAAAAGCTCTTTAACCTGTGAGGCAAAAATTTTAAAAGGCTGTATTTTCCATATTTATGTCTAAACTCCGTTCCCTTCAACTAATTATGAACACTAAGTATACATTAATTCGATTTACATTTATATTTTTAAAAATCGTTAAAATAATTCAAGTGGTGCCACTTTTTTGAGAACAATCCTTATCTATGACACAACAACTAAACGAGAATCGGTTCATCCGTTTGAGAGCTACGATACCACAGACAGATTGTGTATCTGTCTGTGGTATCGTAGCTCTCAAGACACAGACACGTTAAAGTTATAACACCCCTCTCTTTTGCATCGGGTTCTAAAAACGCTGGCTCCGACAGCTTCTCGCTGTCAGAGCCAGCGTTTTTGACACTTGAAAGATTACGTCTGCTTTGCAAACGTTTCGGTAGCTTAGTTAGAAAAGCACTCGCCCGGTATGCGATGATCGTGGGTTCGGGTCCCAACCCTTACACACACACTTACACACCCCAATTCTCAATTTGGTTGCAATTTAAGTAATTCAAATATTACTAGAGAAAATAAGAATGGGTTTCATTACTACTTTTACGTGGTGTGCAAATTTAAAATTGGAGAGTTGTAGAAATCCTCAAAGAAGCAAAGAACTGACACACAATCACGAGTAACATTATGCCTATCTATAGGTATGGGAGTAGGTGCCCTCGAGTATGTCAAATATCCTCTTGATATACCCTGCATATCGGAAAATCTTTAATGCTAAATGGCATGCTAAAGTATGTGCACTCTGGGAGCTGGCCAAAGAGAAATTCATAGAGGAAATAGCAAAAAAAGGGAGCACAGAAGAATTTGAGTGGCTATTAAAAATGGTGACGTGAATGCATGTGGCGTACCGATGATAACAGTTGTAGCCTCTTACTCCATCATGCATTGTTGGAGTAAGAGGTCGTATAGAAAAACATAAATAACTTTATCAGGAGCTGCAATTATCATTGGCTACAGAAAAAGCTCTCTACATTTGCTGATAAAAATGAATAGTGTATGGTATGCGCGTGAACTTAGAATTGCAATCTTGAAGTACCTGAGCATGTGTGCTATAAAAATTACTCTGGATCATCTAGCGGTACGGAGTCAACTGCCATAGTAGAAGGCTTCAAAAGTACATTAAAAACTAATTACACACTCATAGCTGATGGTATCCCGCAAATTGTGTACCGCGGCACACTGGTGTGCTGTGGTCATTAGTTATATATGCCTAGGAATAATAAGGTTATCCCTGTCAATGATTACTCAAAATTAATTTAGAACAATAAAAATAGTGTACTCTATTATTTAGATCGCCTATTTTCAATTAATCTGGCCTGTGTTTCACATTCCTTACCTTAATACCTTTTCTGCAATTTAAAACGTAGGTTTGCTTTTCAATAAAAACAATGTTTCGTTAATTAATAATAAAGTTTGTAAATATTATTTAGAAAAGTTTCGGTAGGTACTTATAAACTAAATATTATGTATGATCTTAAATAGTATTTACTTCTTTACATTAAGTTTTTCTTTAAGAAAAAATAGCAGGTAATGTTTGCTCTGTCGTTCAGCCTACTCTGTAAAGCTATTTTTCTATGTGTGAGTGTTCACGTACGGGCCCGATCGGCTCTCTCCGAAGTTTTCGTTCAAACGGCACCCCCTTAAGTCGTTGTGTGGTACGACAATCAATCACTGAACAAGTCACCATATTTATGAAGCACTATTTTTCAATAATATTCACGATGTGAAGTAAAAAGAGGAAAATTCACAGAGCCCGAATTCTCAGCGTGCCGCTAAGTGCCGCCAGCTGTCAAACGGTTGCCAAAAAACGGTTCTGCTATTACGCATCACGCATCTCTTTTTATCATACAGTGTTGCTGCTAGTAGCATCTCGCTCGCTCAGCCGTTTGTTCCTCTATTCCGTAGGTAAGTATATTAACTTAATGGGTTAGGGTTCCCTATTCTTTTTTTTTTAATGGCGCTGCGCGGTCTGCGCCCAGCCAATGTCAATGTAAAAATTAGGGAAACGGAAAGTCGGATTTGGATAAGGATTAATAGAAACTAAAAGAAAGGATCAGGGAAGTAGGTATAGAACCAACAAAAAATATATATAGACAGACACATAACATAATTATTATGATACATAAAATTTACAACTTTATACTATTCAAAATTATAAAAGACGCTATAAGTTTAAAAACCGCAAGTTCATTAGTACTCAACAAGCAGACAATACTAGTAGGAAGAGGAATATGATTTAAGATAAGGTCTTGGAAAAAGGAACAACGGTCATCTATAGGACAGGAAAAGAAGATGTGATTCAAATCACCATCAACTACTCCATACTCAGGGCAGGGTTGTCAATAATACCTAGCTTAGCTAAATGAACTTGAGTACAGACATGCTAGTCCGAGACCGATAAGCGATATTGGTGTCTTCGCCTAAAAGAATTCTAAAGTTTATATTTTTTTTTTCTGTAGATATATTTATACTTAATTAACTTAATTTAGCGTTTTGTGTCAGATCTTGCTATCCTTTTTTTAGAAATTAATTTTGATTTGTCTGTTTTATTTAATTCGATTTAAAACCGCCAAAATTAATTAAAAGTTTAAAATTATAATTGTATTGTTCCTAATATAGCATACTTAGAATACAAACCTAGTTTGTGTCACTTTCGTCCAGTAAAAACTGACATAGGAAAAGTAACAAATAACTTTGCCAAAAATAAATTCAAATTTAAAAAGTTTACTTAATGTATCTCATTTAATATAGATATGCTTTTTATATAACTTTGTGCCAAATTAAGGCATGAACTTTAGAGAATTTTTATTATTTAGGTAAAAGAAGCGAAACACGCTTCAAAAAAAAATTATAAATTATTACAGTTAACATACTTCATATCACAAATACATCAAAAATCGATTATGTTAATTTGTGTCACTTTCGACTACAATATATTTAATTAAACTCAAAAAACTGCGCTCGTAGCGGACGCAGGCGGGTAGGAGGCGGCGACAGGCGCGGGGGGTATAAATCATAATCATGGTACGATTTCTTCTGCGAAGCGTTCATGCGTTTTATACTCTCGCTCAATTCGCGCACACATTTGTGACGCAGCCATTGTTATTCAATTGATATCCTTTTTCCGAGCATGTGAGTTAACCTTAAAATACTAAAGCGTTCGTGTTAAGTAATAAACGAGAATATGTATAAAAAATAAAGAAAATGCATTTCGTACAAAACTTAACTTATTTATAGTGGGTTGCAAGATTCTTAACAGAATTAATCTTTTGATTAGTCTACCTATGGAGTTATCAATGTGCCATACAATCACCGCACTTAGCTTCAAGTAGTGTACGGTCAGCAAAACTGTACCATACCTACGGGGAATGGATGTTTTAATCTGATCGGATAATACGACCGACCGAACGATGCGCTTTCGTATTAGGCCTCCTGTCTTACCAACATCAACCTCTTGTCATTCAAAATGACAATGTCAAATTGACAAATTAGCCCAAAGTGACCGTATTATGATTGAGAGTGGAAAATGGCCAAATGGTAGGTAATTCTACTAATTTTAATGTTTACATGATTTATAAAAATTGTCGGCATAGATTTAATAGTCAAACTGGATAGAGCATTCGATAGACAGAGAAAACTTTCTCTGCTTTGTGCCTCTCACTAGAAAAAAGAGGCCTAATACGAAAGCATATCGTTCGTTTGGTCGTATATATATACACACACCGGCATATTTAGCGGAACACAAAAAAAAGTCCATAATTAAAAAAAAAATGGTTTTATTTTAAAATCTACTCACTACACTTCTTTTGTTATTTAAAGTTTTATTTGTTTTAATCAAAATCAGATCACATTAAGAACACATTTTGCGAGTAAAGGCTTTTTGTGAAAAATGGTACATTTTTGAACTTTTTATGTAACCGGGAAAAGTGAAAATTGATATTAAAATAACAATTTATTAAATTAGAAAAATGGTGATTAATATCGCGTATTTCCTCCACGTGCTCTTATTGAAGTTTCTACCCGTCTAGGCATACTGAGAATGATGTTATCGATGGTCTCCTGGGATAGTCTCCGCCATTCCTCAACTACGGCGATTCGCAATTTACCCGCGTTGGCAGGAGCTGGAATTCTGGACTTAACTTTTCTTTTCAGCAAGTCCCAAACGTGCTCTATTGGGTTCATATCCGGTGATCTCGCCGGCCACTCCATAACAGTGATATTCATATCATTAAGATATGCTTGAGTTACCCGAGCGGTATGCGGCCGAGCATTATCCTGCATAAAAACAAAATCGTCACCGATATATGGGGAAAACGGTACGACATTTTCTTTTAAAACTTCTCTGATATAGCGGTCTGCAGTCAGACTCCCTCTGTCAATCACTACCAAGTCTGTGCGAGCTCCCAAACAAATGCCCGCCCAAACCATTATTGATCCACCACCGTATGCAACTGTAGTTTCAAAATTTGTCTGAATGTATCGTTCTCCTTTGCGTCTGTATATTTTTTGCCTGCCGTCAATTTCATTTAAGAGAATTCTGCACTCATCACTAAACAATACCTTACTCCATTGGTTCGCTTTCCACATTCGATGTTCCTGAGCAAAAGTGAACCTGTTTCTACGATGATTTACTTCGAGCCTTGGAGCCTTTGCGGGCACAAATGAACCCAAACCAGCTTCTTCGAACCTTCTTCGTACCGTACGCTCACTTACGGTTACACCCCGCACTGCTTCTAACTCATGTCGGGCTTGGACGGCCGTCAAACGGGGGTTCCTACGTACACGAAGTCGAATGAAACGATCATCCCTACTCGAAGTGCGTCTTTTTCTGCCTTGTCCTGCTCTTCTCACATAAGTACCGGTCTCCCTGAACCGTTGGATACTGCAATGGATCGTTGAAACTGGTCGACGAAGATCTCTGGATATCACTCTGTAGGTTTGACCATTTCTTCGCATTTTGAGTGCCCTGGCAATCTTCGTTGGGGCTAAGTCAGGCATAATTCAGTCTTTAACTCCAAAAAGATGCGTTATTAAAAAAAAACTAACAAAAAACAGTATTTCAATGAAATTTTAAATCAAACTCAGAAGGAAGAAATACTCGAAGTTCGCTCCAGATAAGGTTTATTTGAATAAAATTAAAACAATTGCATAAAATGTGATGTTCAGTTGTTTTCTTAATTTGAAATTATTGCTTTTTAAATTAAATGACGTATAAACCAGCCAGCAACCTTATATGATACTGATATCAAACCTTTTTTTATGTTCCGCTAAATATGCCGGTGTGTGTATATAATATATATATAAATCTTTTTCTATTCTATTCTATTATCCGATCAAATTAAATATCCATTCACTTGTATCAAAAGTTTGACATTTGAAAAGGTTCGGGTTTTTTACACGGCTAGATTGAGCCATATTTTATTAAAGGATTGACACATTAGACTGGTTATTATAATTTTTTAGGTTTATACGTCCGAACAAACTATACAATTTCGTGCTAGGCGTCCAGTATTTTAATATGGTTGCATCAAATTGATTGTGTGTGATGAAGAGACACAAAATTTTAGTTATTCATCCAATTTTTTTTTATCACCTTCAAAGTATGCTCCTTTAGAAGCGATACACTTACGCCAACGAATAATCCAATCATCAAAATATTTTTTGAACGCTTTTTCCGGAATCGATTTCAGTTCTCGCCGCGAATTCTCCTTTATGTCTTCTACCGAATGAAACCGGGTGCCACGAAGTGGTAATTTGAGTTTAGGAAAAAGAAAGAAGTCGGCTGGAGCCATATCTACTGAATAAGGTGACTGCTCGATGGTATTTGTTCAGTTTTTGGTCAAAAACTCGTTCACAATGATGGCCTTGTGGGAAGGCGCATTATCGTGGTGCAAAATCCAAGAATTTTCATTCCACAAATCTGGTCTTTTTCGTCTAAATTGCTCTCTGAAACGCCGCAAACCGCTTAAATAATACTATTTTTTTATCGTTTGACCTCTTGGCAAGAATTCTAAGTGCACAACACCGCGACAGTCAAAGAAAACAGTCAACATGACTTTAACTTTCGATCGATTTTGGCGCGGTTTCTTCGGTTTCGGTTCAGTTGGAAGGCGCCACTCCGAAGCTTGTTGACTAGTTTGCATGTCAAAGTCATAAACCCACGTCTTGTCACCAGTAACAATGCGTTTCATGAATGTTGGGTCGGAATTGACCTTTTGCGATTGAGTTTTTGGAGACATTTTGGAGAATTCAGGTCTTTTGGGACTAGCCTAATAATCAATTGGATATGAAACATGTTGCGAGCGGCAACATGTTTCATACCCAATTGATTATTTAAAATGGTAACTCCCGAAACTTTTTTGACAGAATGTAAATCATAATATGTTCTAGGTTCTCAAATTTAGTTTCTTTTTATTCCTTTTCTTTGTAATACAACTAGCATTTGGCGAGCACTTCGCTGTTATCTAGGTCCCTGCAATTTGATTGGCCCAGGAGCGCTTACTGCACGGCCTTCCGGAACAATTACAATGAGAGTTTCCAGGAATACTTTACACCTTGTACCTGCACGATGTGTCAGAGTTAACCCTTGCGATATCTATTGCCATACTTGCCATTCACTATTCTACTTTTGTGGCTTACGTGTTTTGGTTCCTGCTCACATGTCTATCTATCTATCTATTCAGTCTATTGCAGTCCACCGCTAGACGTAAGTCTCCCCCAAAGAACGCCAGAGTACACGATCTCCCGCTTTTTTCATCCAGTCACTGCCAGTCATCTTCCTAAGGTCGTCGGTCCATCGGGCCGGGGGCATCCTACACTACGTTTGCCAAGGCGTGGTCTCCACTCGATCACCCGTTTACTCCACCTTTCATCGGTTCTGCGACAGATGTGGCCAGTCCACTGCCATTTAAGCTTGCTACATTTTTGGAGTATGTCCGTTATAGGTACTCTGGTCTTTTGCCTAATGATTTCGTTTTGGATTTTATACTTTCACGAAATCCCAAGCACCGACTTTTTCATAGCTTACTAAGTGACGTGGTGGGCCAGTTTACTGTCATATTCCACGTTAAGGCTCCGTAAGTCATCACCGGTAGGACGCACTGATCGAATACCTTGCTCTTCAGGCATTGTGACAGTGGCGACGAGAAGATGTGACGCAGCTTTCCAAATGCTGCCCAGCCAAGCTGCATTCTCCTAGCGATTTCCCGCTCGAAGTTGTCTCTACCAAACTGCATCACTTTCCCGAGGTAGACATACTCATTGACAACCTCGAGCGCCACGCTTTCGACGGAGACCGGTCCGGTGATGGCATGGTTATTGAACATGACTTTGGTTTTGTCCAAGTTCATCCCTAAGCCCACGCGTCGCGAGGCAGCGTTGAGACTATGTAGCATTTTTTGCAAATCCTCCAGCGGTTCCGCCATAATAACAATATCATCGGCAAAACGGAGGTGCGTGAGGTGTTCACCGTTGATATTAATGACCGTTCCTTTCCAATCCAGTGTCTTGAAGACGTCTTCCAGTGCGTTCTTGAACAAATTCGGGGATATGACATCTCCTTGTCTCACGCCCTTCAGCAGCTGGATAGGTCTTGTTCTGTGGTTTTGGACTTGAACAGTCATCGATGCCATTAATAACCCCCGACGCAAAAACGACGGGGTTTTTGCGTCGGGGGTTAAAAACAAAAGGCTTTAATAAATTGTTATTATTCATAAACACCCAAATAATACTATAAATTCTATAAACTATTATCAAGTGACTTTATACTATAACTAATAAATTAGAAGAAAATATTTGTAATCATGAGTTAATTATCTAGCATTACAATAATCATTAAATATATATGACTCATAGTAAGCATTAGCAGCAATAAATCGTTAGCAATAGCTGAGCAAAATATATAAGTCTTGAATTTAATTAGATAAAAATATTTTATCTCATCTTCAAGCCGATATAACTCCGTTCCAACTGAATTTACAAATATCATTCCTTAATGTATATTGCTTGTTATATTTTTTTGTATAAATATACAAAATTTGGTTGACCGCCGCTTCGAAAAAAAAGGCACCATTCGTCCATACAAACTGTTCATTGTCCTTTGCCGCAGAACACAAGGCAAGGTGGAGTCAATGGTTAGATATTATTATGTATAAGTGTCTGTATAATTTATTACACTCCCGTAAAAAAGAATCAATGTATTTCAATTTTGATGGGGTATGTTAAATGTAGTGTAGGACGCCCCTTACTGTCAAGCCAGAACGCCAATTAAAATATATAACTAAATTTTCAGAATATTGACTTACTAGATATCTATACCATACCAACATCCAAATATCCAAAATAACCAATACATACTAATCATACAACATATACAATATCCAAATATTCGGCAGATATCCGAATAATTTGAATATCCGGATCGTAAGCCCTAAGTGTGCTTCCCTAATTGGCCTATCATAGAATCCGAGCAATTTATAGATGATATTGTCATATAATTATTTATTAAAAATCAGTTACGGCTACCATTATTATTAGTTCCGTAAATTTGTGTACGACAAGGTCGTTTCGCATAAAACAATTAATTAATTATAACCATGGTTTTTTTGCGATGGTATTTAGGGTTTACGTCCAATATATGATCATAGTGATCACATTTATTATTTTCAACCTCCATTTTTAGTATTTTCTATGCATCATCTTTTGTAATTTTTGGTAAATACATGTTGCAACGCAACTCGCACCGAAAACAAACAACAATACTGACAATACCGCGTTCGCGCCAGATCGGTCGCGGTTGGTAAAAGTGTGCGGGCGCGGGGGGCGCCGCGTCCATGCAACTCTCTTCCGCGTGTGACCTTTGCGCGTAAACATACCTGTTTTGTTCAAATAATAAGATTTTGTTGATAAAAATGACACAAATTCTGAAAATAGTATCATTATACTATAACAACAATAATGCCTAAAACTCTAGAAACTTGCATTTTCTTTTGGGGCTTTTTACAGGCTTTTATATGAAAAAACAAAAAACCAACTAATAATATTGGTTGGTTTGGTTGGATGGATTCGACACAAACATTTCAACAGATACCCAAAACTCTTAAAACTTATTTAGGCTACTACAATTTTCTTTTAGAGCTATTTCGGAGACATTGTAGGTACTGGTTAAATAACAGTAATTTTGTGGACAGAGGTGACACAAAAGGCCTATGTACATCAGTTACTACTTCATTATTAACACGAAAGTAAAATTTTGATCTATAATATTCTTTTCGTCCGCTAATAACCGAAAAAGCAAATACCTTAATTTTGGTCCTTACTTAGGTAAGTAAGGACCAAAAATGACACAAATTAACATGTTAGGTTTGGAAACTGGTCCGAAAACTATATGCGAAAAATCACAAACTTTACTATTCTTGAAACCTCAAAACCCAGCGGGCTCGGTCTACCCAGACGCATACGACTTATAATTGATGTTACTGTCTTACCCAATTTAACTTTATGGAACCATGGTTTCAACGGAATACATGGTTGAATTTGAGAGTGCAGTTTACCTTTAGTTTTACACGATGACTCTTATGTACATTGCCAATCATTCGCAAGGAATGTTTTAGGAAGCGACAATAAATCATGAGCAAAGTTCTTATAGGGAAACATGTCACCACAATACACTGCTTCCACAAATTACGTATAGCGGCGGCTGCTTCGTTAGCAAGTAGGTCAGATATTTCATTTCCTGCTATTCCGCTATGACCCGGGATCCAAACAAGATGAATATCAAATCCATTTTATTTTATTTGGGATAAAAAACAATTGTACAATCGTTAGACAAAACAATGCTCTTATCAAATGGTTTGCGTAATCGTACAACCAACATCATTATCCACAAGTTATTGAACAATATATAATTCAATTTATAACGTGCTACTCTGCAGCACAACCGCAGAACCAGAATGCTCAGCAGTACACCTAAGCGAGCGGGCTGACTTATTTTAATAAACAAATATAACAAAATAAAAATTCAAGATAAGTTCCATAAACTGTTAAACACTCTGCCTCCGCAACCGCACAGCACAGGTAAAATATCAGTAATTAGTCAGTTCAACATACAAATTAAGTTAAGTTAAATACAGTTAAGTTTTAGAAAATTAAAAGTAACGTAAAAAAATACCTACAGTACAAAAAATTTATTAATTATTTGAGTGATAGTACTTGAGTGACATGTTTTTTATATAATAATAATGAAAGACCAAAAATGTCTACACTATGTAAATCAGCATTATACTGCTTCATTAATCAATACAGCGGTGCTCGCTTTCCGGAATTAGTATGACAGCGTGGAAGTGAAAATAAATCATGGTGGTGCATTTGTCGGATTCTTGTAGATCGACTGGGTACTTGATAATTTATATTATTTATTATATTTATGCAATCAAACTTATTATGACATAAATTATACAGAAACATAGAACCTAGGAGTGACCTTCTCATCCGCAGCGTTTGAAGTGAAAATTTATCTAACAAGTTTTCATATGAAGTTTTAGAACGGTAGCACTTGAAATTGACATATCTAAGAAATTTTCGTTGGACAGATTCAAGCTGTTTGTTATACTTATCATAAAATGGATTCCATATCAAAACACCGTATTCCAGTTGTGATCTTTTAAGAGATTTGTAAAGATATATGTATGTACTAGGACGTTTAAATGCAGAGCAAGTCTTTGCAACAAACCCGTATAGTTTATAGGCTTTGCTAGTAATATAATCCACGTGTGCGTTGACGTGAAGCTTCGAGTCTAAGAGGATTCCTAAGTCACGTATAAGTGAAACATTTTCTAACGGTGTATTATTTAAGTAATAGGTATTGTGTATAACATTTAGTTTTTTAGTAAAAGTTATTGACTTGCACTTAGGTAGACTAAGATACAATTTATTATCGTTACAGTATAGAGATAAACGGTCTAAGTCTTGTTGAAGCTTCGTGCAGTCTTCTTCACAGTTAATAATGCGATAAACTTTAAAGTCGTCAGCATAGAGAAGAAAACTACTATTAATAAAACACTTGGAAATGTCATTGATGAACAAAATAAAGAGCAAGGGACCCAGTATAGAACCCTGTGCCACTCTAGACGTTACATGTATCATTGAAGATGCAAAACATTTATCACAACCTTTTGGGTCCTATTCGTTATGTATGATTGAAACCAGCGAAAGAGATTTCCACGGATACCATTATAGGCTGTCTTGCGCAACAACAAAGCGTGGTCAACCTTGTCAAAAGCCTTGCAGAAATCTGTGTACACAGAGTCTACCTGTTTACGAACATCAATGGATTCAAATAAAAAATTAGAATATGATAGTAGATTAGTAAGGGTCGAACGTTTTTTTACAAAGCCATGTTGTTCAGGTATGATTCTTGCATGAAGACTGGGATAAATTGCATTATGAATAAGTTTCTCAAATACTTTTGACAAGGCCGACAGCAAAGAGATAGGTCGATAATTTTCTACATCATGCCTGGAACCACTTTTGTGAATAGGAACTATGTTTGCAGTTTTCCATGCTGATGGCAAAGACCCTTCGCGAATACTTTGGTTGAAAAGAATAAAAAGGGGTATGCAAATAGTATCTACTGTAGACTTTAAGAAAAGAGGTGGTATACCGTCCGGACCTGCGCCCTTAGCAACATCTAGTGACTTTATGGCGGTAGTTATCGTATCAAGTGAAAAGCGAATATCAGATATCATATTATCTTCCTCAGACTGTTCGAGAGAAGTCAAATCGCTAAAGTTCCTCAGGTCAGACGGTTCGTACACGGAAGCAAAATACCTTGAAAATAGCTCGCAAACATCACCCGGGTCATTAGTCTCAGAGTTTAGATATTTTATTTCATCAGGTATACCGTTTTTAGATTTGCGACTGTTTACGTACGACCAGAACATGCGAATATCATCGCGCATTCCTGCCTCCACAGAATTAATGTAATTATCTAGACACTTCTGACATAATGATTTAAATTGCTTTTGACTGAATGGCTTACCAGGAATGGACTAAAAGTAAATAAAAGCAAGACAAAAATTATACAATTTAATCTAACAAAACGAAAAGAAGCTCTTGACATAAAATTAAATGGACAAAAACTAGAAGAGGTACAAAATACAATGTTTTTAGGAATACATATTGAAGATAGTTGTAATTGGCATAAACATATTAAAGAAGTGTGTACAAAAATTAACAAATTCATTTACCCACTACGCAGATTGACAAGGACATCATCACAAAAATCTGCTCTACTCGCCTATCATGGCTATGTAGCTTCCGTTTTAAGATACGGTGTCATACTCTGGGGAAACGGTTCTACAGTTAACAAGGCATTTATCGCACAAAAAAAATATGTAAGGGCGATTTGCGGAGTTGGCCCATGGTTTTCTTGTAGAGAACTGTTTCCAAAACTTAAAATTTTAACATTGCCAAGCATCTATATATTTGTGTTATGTATGTTTGTGAAAAAGCACTCACATTTCTTTACAAAAAATTCAATACAAGATATAGAGATAAATTGGTTCTTCCATTACGAAAGGAGGCAACCTCTAACAAGGGCTGTTATTCAATGGCTATAAAGGTATTTAACAAACTGCCTACGGACATGAAATCATTGCCGCTTAATAAATTTAAAAATAATCTGTTTATGTGGTTGGTGAATAAGGCTTATTATACTGTCAGTGAGTTTTTTAATGACAAACAATAATTGTAATACTTAATTGACATATTGAATTTTTTTTATTAATTAGTTATATAAAATAAACAATATCTTTTAAAATGTTATGACTCGTAATAAGAATTTAAATATTTGTATGCTATTACATATGGCTGAATAGGTCAAATCTCTATTTATTATATTATGACCATGTATTGTACCCTATTTATATGCAAATAAACATTTTGAATTTGAATTTTGAATTTAAATTCAATTTGAGATCACTACGGATATGTCGCCTATAGATATCTTCAACAAATTATTTCCAGAGCAAATAATAGAATATATCGTCACAAAGACTAATGAATATGGAAGAGCTTTATGTGGCACAAACAGACGAGGCACGCGGACCACTCGTACCCGTCAGTATAAAGACATAGACAGTGTAGAAATGAAGAAGTTTTTGGGACTATGTTTACATATGGGACAAGTAAAAATTCCTCAAAGGCGTAAACTATTTACATACAGTGATCCGTTATACTTTCATCCTGTTTTTCAGTTTGTCATGTCAGCCCGCAGATGCGAACAAATATTAAGATTTGTATGTGTATCTGAACTTCATTCTAAAGGCAATGAAAAAATTGTTAAGTTTATTGATCTTGTTACTAGAACCTTCAGAGAATGTTATAAGCCCTCTAAAGAATTATCTTTAGACGAATCATTGCTCTTATTCAGAGGTCGCCTCTGTTTCAGACAGTACATCAAGAGCAAGAAAGCTAAATATGGCATTAAATTTTATGAGCTGTCAAGTTCCGATGGGTTTGTTCTTAACATACTTATGTATGCTGGAAAAGAGGAAAACGACCGAAATTTAAAAGAAAAAAAGACAGAGAAGATTGTTATGCATCTTATGAAGCAATCCGTTCCACTGAGACTGCTTTTTCTAAAGGTAGGTACGTCGTAAAATTCTTTTAACATAACGTGATTTTTGCAGTTTCCAAATGAGGTATTGAATCGTAGAATACATAATAGAATAAAATTGTTGATAACGACGTTTAATCTTCTTCATCCTCCTCATCTGGAGACTCCTGAAATTAAGGATCCTGTATCACTACATTATAATAAGGAAGATAAAAAATAGTACTAGTCTTTCTTCATTATTCTAATCACCTATACAAAAGTTAAAAATGTTGTGTGATTAGTTTTTTACCGTTAGTTAAGGGAAGCAAAAACAGGCGTTCTCCGCGCTTCGCGTAGCTTGCTTTCCCCGCTATTATTGTACGTCAAATAAATCAAGAGAATTTAGGCTTAAAGACAATAAAGGTATCTTTGCAAACAAAAAATCAATAAAGGTGTCTTGTCTCGGTCACAAATACAATATATTAGCAAGATTAGTAAGAAATCACTGACATTGATAAATATTGTTAATACAGTTTTATATGCTTGATAATACAGCTGTGACAGACGGACATCTGTCCATCCGTCGCATGATTTATCCTATGAATAAGGGTTAGGTTTTTTTAAATTTTTGTAACCCTAAAAAAAAGTATTTATATCTAGCCCAACTGTAGAGGCCAAGCCCAAGGATTGTAAATGGGAGTTGGAAAGTTCACAACAAAATGCCTAGACGATTTAAAGCGTTACCTATATAGCGCGCCTATTTTGCGTCAAGTGGACTTTAGCAAACCATACACAATCAAAACGGACGCTAGTGACGACGCCATAGGTGCTGTACTAGTGCAGGGGGAGGATGAACACCCGGTGGAATACGCGATTACTCGACGACGGAACGTAAAGAACTGGCAGCAATATGGGTCATATCGAAGTTCAGAGCTTATATTGTAGGGTCTTCGGTGATAATTGCCACTGATCACCAGGCATTAAAGTGGCTGATGTCGATCAAGTCTCCTTACAACGTACTTACAATGGGCCTTACAACTACAGTTTCTGTAGACTTACCACGATATTTCGGAGCCGAAATAAAGGAAGGACAAATAGCCGATCCTGAAATAAAGAATATAATTGATGCTTTGGAGTAACCTGTAAAAGATGAAGATGCAATATACTGGTCAAATAAAGGGTACTTCATGAGCAGTGGTATCTTATAAAGATACATAGAAGATAGCAATGATGATACTGGACAACTTGTTATACCCCAAAGCGAGAGATCGACGGTGCTACAACAGTATCATGATGAACCAGCTACTGGACATTGTGGGGCAGACAAAACCTTTGAACGTATATTAAGACGATACTACTGGCAAGGTATGCGGAAGGATATTGAAGAAAACTATGCCAGAAATTGTATCAAGTGTCAGCGGTACAAACCTAGTAATATGAAACCAGCAGGCTTGTTACAGACTACGGTGATGAACCAAAGGTTCGAAACTTTATCCTTTGATTTGTTTGGTCTTCTGCCCCTATCACTAAATAATCAAACATGGATATTTATAGTTAAAAACGTTGCTAGAAGGTGAATCTAATTATTTGCCTTAGAACATGCCACAGCAGAAGCGTGTGCCGACGTTTTGCTTAATGATGTATTCCTTCGCTACGGAATCCCACGTAGAACCATCAGCGACAATGGAACACAGTTTGTTAGTGCCATAATGCAAAAAAATAATATACTGCTTTGACATAGCTCATGCATTTAATCCAGTGTACCACCCAAAAACCAATCCCGTGGAGAGAAAAAACCGCGACCCTAAAACACAATTAGCCATTTTGGTAGGCGATGACCATCGGTCTTGGGTAGATAAAATACCAAGTATCAGGTATGCCATGAATACATCAAGGTGCGCCAGCACAAATTATACTCCTGCCTATTTAATGTTTGGTAGACAATTGAGAGCTTATGACGATGTCAAACATGACCTTAGACTTTGCTTTGCTTAGATAGCTTTGTCAGAAAATTTTATTCCTGAAATCACACCCAAAGTAATTATTTTAGCAGAAACCATAAAGAAGGCCCGAGAAGTTCAAGAGTAGAAGGAAGAGACAAAAAAGAAGATAGCTGATCAACACCGCCGGCCATTACCTGCATACAAACCTGGGGACTTGGTATTAGTGGCTTCCAACACATTGAGCAACGCATCTCGCTATCAAACAGCTATGTCAAATCCACACCGTGATGGCCCCTATGTTGTTCTCCGGCAACATGGACCTTGCTCTTACGAAATAGCTGATCCATCTCAACCAAAAGTACCTCTTGGTACTCTTCAGCTCTGACTCCTTATCAAGGAACAGACCTCTATTTACTTAATCCCGAAAACCTTTGCGCAGACGAGGAAGACCGGAGAAAACAACCACGAGTGTAGCCACTGGACTCCTCGCCGGGGCGTCTTCGAGTCCAGAGGGGGAGTCTGTAACTGCGCCCGATGACCAGCCACGCAGCGCAGCGCTACCCTGCCCTCCTCGTCGCGCCCCGCTAACACCACCGGAGCATTTAAAAGCCGTCCGCCCCATACAGCGAGACAGCGACCAGTCTGCGCTCGGAGCGTTTTGGGTGCACATCTGTGCATCGGCTTAGGTCGGTCGGTGATGCGCCTGATTCTCTCCGAACAAAGGCTACTCACCTTGCGCGAATATTTTAGTTCCCGTGTTGGCTTCATTAACAAACCGCGCGAACATCTATAATATACGTTGCTTCGCCCCAATAGCCCTCCTATTAGTTAGCTGGTTTTATTATTTTACTAAAGTTTTATATTCCATGCTATAAAGCTACATTACTTACTTTGTTTGTTAATATTTCGTTTCACTATTATATGTATAATAATTGATTGAGTTATATTGAGGGATCCCCAAACTATTTTGGACAAGTGCCCCAAAATGAACTGTTACCTCAGACCCCCATGGCCAAATTACCTACTTTTAAGATCAACCCCCTTATTCTTATTGATCCGCTAACTTAAAACAGCTGCTACAGAGTGTTATTTTTCATTCTGACTTAAGTCAATTGAAGAATACAGAGTGAGAATTAGCAATGCTTTAAGCAGACTATTATGAATAAGGGGGCCTATCTTTAGTTTTTTCCTATTGATACAAAATACCTAGGTACTAAGGTACCAATTGGAAAACTTTGCACTTGGTTAAATGAGTAAAGTTGACTTCATTTTCTTATTAAAATGTAACAAAATAAAAAGACATACAATTCAGTGAATATCAAGTTTAATTTATAATGATTATTGCAAATTAAGTACCTTCTTAAAGAATATTAAGTAGGTAGGAAATTATATTTAAAAAAGTATTAATTCGCAAAGAGAAAATAAAACATTCAGGGTGATGGATGAACCTGGTGACTATCAACCAATCTAGCTATATCCGGTTCAATATTGGTGAGTTGCAGCCTTAAATCTTGATTTTCAAACGGTTTCTTTGTTTCGTCAAAATGTTTGTAACCACACTGAAGCTTTTTTCAACTAGGTATGATTTCAATGTTGCGTTGCAACCAGAACTTCTGATAGCCTTGGTTGAACTTCTGCTTAAGCTAATCATCTGTGCTGATGGTAATCAACTCTTCTTGCATTATCACATTGGCTTCTTCTATGGCTGTGGTATTGTACGGATAAATTATCCATTGAGGAATTTGTAAAATTTAAAAGATCCTCAAACCTCTCCGTAAAATCCTTGTGTAATGCGTCCAAGTGAGTGACCATATAATAGAATGTCATCATCTTGAAGCATTTCTGGTAATTTTGACAAATGCGGAAACTGCGAATATTCTTTTCTGCCTAAATTTTGTTCATAAAGGATTAGTTTACCCACGAAGGCCGATATTATTGATTTTGTTTTAATCAGGTTTAGATTGTCACCCTGCAGCTGCAAATTAACTTCGTTGAATATTCCAAAGATATCAGTCAAGTAATAAATATCTGTTTTACAATTGTTCATATTTTCTTTCAAATTCGGATCTTTTTTTTGTAAAAACTCCAATACAGATTCAAAAATGGCTGAAAATCTTTCTAAGCAAGAGCCTCTTGATAGCCGGCGAACTTCAGTGTGCAGAAGTAATCGAGTAAAGACTTCGTCGATTTTCCTCACATAGCTGAGCAAATAACCGAGAGATCAAAAAATTGCTTCGAATATTGTTGATAGCATTTATTGTACATATTGTAAAGACTTATGCAATCTAGGACTTAGCTTCTATGCTACTAAATGCTGCATTTGAATCGCGCATTCAATGACCAGTATATCAGGCAGTTGTCGCTTTAAGTGAGCTATAAAACCACGATGACTGGATGATTTTATGGATATGCAATAAATCCGAACTTCAAGTAGTCCAAACTGTATTGTCTGTTTTTTTTTTCGTGTCCGCCATCATAAAACTCTCACTAATCCTGCAAATAAAAAAATAAGAAACTACCTTAATAAAAAAACAATAATAAACTGTTAAATTTACTAGTAAATTTTTACAATTAAAACAACTGAGGCAACTTCAAACTGTTGCAAACAATCTACAGATAGCTTAATAACTGATCACTATCACACAGTAGGGCAATGCAGACAGCGTCCCCAAGACGCTGGCTGCATTACCCCACTGTATGGCAATGCTTATGCGCTGTGCCGGATAAAAACTGATTGGTACTTACCCTGTTAATTTTTCATAAACTGCAGATATTGTATGGTTACGCTATTAACTTGCGTAGGTAATTCGCTAGTAACTCGCTATTAACTTTTTCAGTCACTTTACTTCACTTAATTTAGCTATGTAATAACTTTGTAATCTCGTGAAATAAATGAGTACCTACCTACATAAATGAGTTATTGTAGTTCAAGCTCCAACGAATTTCAAAACGGAAATGAACTTTCAACCTAAGTGCAAGCTCGTTAAATAGTAAAATATCAGGAACATGTTTGGACTTGCAACTTGATCATGAATTCGTTCGTGTTAAATCGCGTAAGCGTCAAATAGAGAGCAAGTCAAAACGCGCCTGAAAGACCTACGCTCGAACTCATTATCTTGCACAAAATTGTCCACACTGACTTGCCGAGTTTTACATCTTGTACGAACTTGAGACTTTACAGTACTACAACAATGCTATTTCCTACAAAAATATTAAGTATTCTTAGAACACGTAACACAACATAAACAATACAGTACGTACCTAACTATCTTGAAAGTTTTAAATAAGAACTTGTGTTAATTTAATAGGGGTCGATTTTTAGACCTCGTCGACCCCCAAAATCAGTTTTCGTTTATGTCGACCCCTAGGAAACCGATATCGACCACTTTGGGAATCCCTGCCCTAGATAGTTACAAGTTTACCTTTCTAACGATATCAAAATTTGACAATTTAAAAAGTACGTACGTTAAAAAGTTTAGGATTCAACAATATTCACTTGGGGACTTCAAGGCTAATCAACAACACATAATAACGAGAAGGTAGATTTTGGGTGCTAGCGAGAGGTAAAACTATATCAGTGTAGCCGATAAGGATAGAAGACACGTAAAATGCACAGAAGCTATTATCATAGTAACAAAGGCGATAACAGGTCCCTGACGACGTTTTCAATTGTTGAAAATTGTGTCTACAAACTTATCGGTTTCATTACTTCTTTCGCAATTTAAATAAATAAGTAATATAACCCGTATTAAATAGTATTTAAAATATATTTTGTATGTGGTGACAATTTTGATATCGTTAAAAAGGCAAACTCAAATACTTTCAAAATTGTGCTAATATAAAAACTGTTTAATGGGATGGGGATTATTTTAATGTAATCTGAAAAAATACAAAAATTTAGTTTCTGGTTCGATAATAATTTTATAAATGGTCATTTTACTAGCAGACAAAAGTCTTAAGCATCAAAAATTAAGTTGTTGGTCAGTTACTCTGTTCATATCATTATATCTTGTGGTATTTCTTTCATATTTCTACGACACATGAATGGAACATTAGCTAATGTCTAGTGTTAAGCAGACCGGAATTCATTCGAAAAAAAAAACAAAATGGATGACATTTATTGGGGGTAGGAGTTCGACACGCCAAATTACTTTTTTTGTCTATAAAATTAGATATCATACTTAGGAGTACCGCCCATATCACATTATTCAGATTATATAAGTATTTATTTAATATTATATTTAATATAATACTTTATTGCTACGACCAAAAGTGTAAGTTACTATAGCCACATAATTTAAAAGTAATCTAGTTTGTAAATTACTACAGCCATGCATTGGACTGAAATAGGCTAACTAAAATAATGATAAAAATTAATCTCTCTATAAATAATAGCTAAGAATAAGTAAGTGCCTACTACCTACTTATACCTATGTAGGTACCTACTAATACAGCTTAAGCCTGCTATTTAACAAAGCGGTTAGCAGAAATAGGTAAGAAGTTATTTAAAGGTAAAAGAATGTTTCTTATATTTATTTTCTATCAAAATAATTAAGTAGTAGTAAATTTTAGAATATATTCGCTAATAAATAGCTGTTTTTCTGTTTCAAACAGAATTCACCTTACTTGTAAGGCTTGATTTCCTCCTAAGCTGACGTCGGTGACCGACGTCGGCGGCGCGTACCGGCGTACTAAATCATCTGCCGCTGATGTCAGCGTTGCAGTGCGCTGCTTCATAGAACTAGTGTATATTCGTACGCTCGACGTACGTCAGAAACCGACGTCAGCTTAAGAGGAAATCAAGCCTAAGCCTTCTTTAGTGATGTATTATTTTCTTACAAATAACTCAAAATATATATCTCGCCATTAAGGTTATGCGAAAAAATATTTTTAAAGAATCACTCTTTTACTAACCGGTTCATTAAATGTAGTCGCAGATCCTTGCACCAGTGGCACCGCACCAATGAATATGGGTCTTTCGGTCGTTTCGTTCTCATAAAGTAATGGCATAACACATGCAACCTGCAAATTGCAACTCATTTCAGTGTCATATCTTGCAATAGCAAAGCGATTGCGAAAATTGCGCAATATTTGGTTTAATATCGCATATTGACAGCATAAACAATAAGAAAACTACCTATAATAATTATTGTGAATTCTTCTATCGGTCCAATTTCGTTGACTTTGGGTCATTTGTGTATTCAAAGTTTTTGAAAGCAAAGCAATCGGTAGGCAATCTGATTGCAAGATTCGTTATCAGGGTACTATGTACGAATATACCGCTTGGTAGAGTAGAGTGCACTTGCACTTGACCCTGGCCTGAGCACAGAATAGATAATAGTACAAGTACAGAAGACGCATTCTTCAAACTCATTCAAATAAAAATAAACCTTGTCGCACAAAAATAAAGTCTAATACCGGCCGCATTTTTATCGCTTGCCTACTGCTATAATTACCTAAAGTTCTCTTAAGCAAGCAAGAATCAAATTCACTATTCCCAATGTGAGGCAGGTCAGTACGCATATTAATATGTCAGACGATCACATAGACGCAGTCGATTCAACAACCTTTTTGGGAATTGCTATAGACTCCCGACTGCAATGGGGTCCCCATATAATTGCCTTGTCAGGAAGGCTCAGTTCAGCGGCTTATGCTGTGAGGAAAATAAGGCTTTTAACTGATGTCGAAACGGCAAGACTAGTATATTTTAGTTATTTTCATAGTTTATTGTCGTATGGTCTATTGCTATGGGGCTCAGCTGCTGACATCGAATCAATCTTCGTGTTGCAGAAAAGAGCTGTACGTGCAATATATTGTCTTGGGCCTCGCGACTCTCTGAGGGAGGCCTTTAAAGATATTAAAATATTAACAGTAGCGTCACAATACATTTTTGATAATATTATACATGTTAGAAAAAACATTACTTCGTTTAGCCTTAAATGTGATTCACATCATTATAATACTAAAAATAAAAATAAACTTGCCGTTCCGAGCTTCAGATTAAAGAAAGTAGGTAATTCATTTTTGGGGAAATGTATAAAAATATTTAATAAAGTACCACAAGCTCTTGTTGACTTGCCTGTTTATAAGTTCAAAAACCACATTAAAAAAATCCTCATGGAAAAAGGATATTACAAAGTTGAAGATTACTTGAACGACAAGAGTGCATGGACTTAATAACCTGCCTAGCTCGCACTTACACTATCTTGTAATTGTATTTCCTGTAATAAAATCAGGCTGACAAAGGTGACTGAGTTTGTTGCGCCGCTTCTTCTCATCACCAGCCGATATGTAGTCCCGAAGCGGTGGTAGGAAAAAAAAAATTGGGACATGTAAAAGTGACTTTGACTTTGACTTTGAATGTATCCAATATCTACGTACGAGAATATCTATTTCTATGACAGTCCCAAAACGCTCGCTCGTTCGCACGATTTAGGGTTACTACTTGCGAGTTCTGTGAATATACATATTAAGTGGATCGCGTGGTAGGTAAAAGGTAGTTAATACCTACATGAAAAACATACATTCTGGTAAATAAGTTGGCAGAACTAAGTTACGGTAGATACTTGTAACTGGTTTTACTTTACATAGGTATTAGGTATTACTAGCTGACCCGGCGAACTTCGTACCGCCAAACAGTATTTTTTTCTGTCAAACTTTTAAAGTTTATATTATTTATTCTGCTATTCGAGACGGTGACAAATCCAACAAATCATAAACCATGTAAATCGGTCCAGCCGTTCTTTTGTTCTAGGTGTTGTAACAAACACGACTTTGTTTTATATATTAGGATTATCACTACTCAATTGTAACATCAGCTGTAAGTTTGCCAAAAATTCGTAAAAAAAAATAAAGTGCAATACAGTATCTCTTTCCACATTTTTTTTTTTAAAAAGTAAAGCGTTTCGCGTGAATAGTGAAACACGTATTAACTGAGCGGCGCGCGGCAACCTATTAAATATACGCTAGCTAGGTCCGCAACCTTGGCGCGGCAATTACTTGCAGGTTCGTACCTACAGTGCGGAGTGCGCCAGGCCATGTGCGTGTGATTTGAGTGCTCTTTTTAAAAAGTTTATTGAATATTTACGAATCAAAGGCAACATTTAGAAAATAATCGTAAAAACTTCATGGCAAATGAAAAAAATTGTGAAACCTATGCTGAGAAAGTTCAGGTCAAATAACTAGAACACTCATTCCACTCGCCGGAGGAAATTACCTTACTTGTACCTCATAACATACTAGATTTATGATCAAATGTTTAATTTAGAAAAAATGTACCTTATTTGTGAAAACTATTCCCTAATATTCAATTCACTTTAACGGTTTATTTGTATTTTATAAGGCTTTGTTTGGAACACTCAAACATACGCCGCAGACGGACCGTTTCCGAAATCGCCAATTTAGACTAGATAAATTCGTAATGTTGTTTCTATGTATTATTATTGGGCTTTTCTCCCGAGACGCCGTTTTTTTGTCCGCTTTCCTAAACCACATAAAATGACTTGTTGCAGTTTTTGTAAAAAACATGAACAATCTATGTACTATTGGCTAACTGGAGAGCCTACTAAAAAACGGCAGCATTTTCTCGGTTTTCCAAAAATAAATTGTATAGGTTCAGAAATGGAGAAATTTGACGATTTTTTGCGTGTCCCTTTTCCAAAAATTGGCATAAAAGGCGCCATCATAACTTCCTTTTTTGGTAAAGTTTTCATTATATGGGTATTTCTCATCAAATTGCGAAATTTGATTCCCGAGTCGTTAATTCTGAGTCATATGCATTAACTACGTAAGTCTTATTTTCATTCCAATGCACGCTGTCTATACTAACATTGTTTAAAAAGAAAACGTATTACCTTTAAAGAAAAAAAAGATATGGCTACTTTGTTACCGTGAAAGTCATTCCTTCACCTTGTCCCTTAGTTCAAAAACATTACTAAAATGCCTATTTATTTTAAATACCTATATCAATATTTTTAACAATGAAATTATGCTAATATCGGGTGTAAAAAAAGGTTTCACCAAGCCGAATACCACATATTCTACGTATTATTACGATCATTTTTTTCTTTTACACTATACCTGGGAAATAACTGGTTACAGAGTTATTGACAGTCAAAGTTAAAACAATTTTTCAAAGATTTTTACAAAATTGACTTCTGTTTGATAATACTAAACTTCGTTACAAAGAAACATGATAAAAATTTTCAGTCCTTCTTTCATAAAAGGCCTTTAAAGGGCACAGCCGGCAATGAATCGTGCGCAGTGCTCTCGCGCCACCCGCTCGCCCGCCGACCGCTTACACACACAGGCATAGTCTGTGGCGTGCGCGCTATACATTGCGGGTTAGAAATAAGTTATGTTTTTTGATACCCAAAAATTAAAGTCATTTCCCAGCAATTATTTTTTTTGCATTCTACTTGGTTTTATGTATAGAATTCGTGGTTTAAGGCTTCGTTAAGCCTTTTTTTACACCCTGTATATTCGAAAGATGTTTGTTATTGTCTATAAAAACTTCCATCTTACAACGACGAATTTATAAAAATGATAATTCTATTTTAAATATGTCCCGCCAAATAAAATCATTCCCTCACCCTATTACGAATATTGGATTTCTGAACGTATCAAACGATATTTAGGACCGTACCTTAAGTTTTTAATACCTGGCAATACTCTCAAACGATTCAAGATGGCGATTTCTTCTCAACCATCGATTTCTTCTCAACCATAAGGGTGTTTGTGCAAAAAAATTATAAGTAAAAAAAAATAAAAGTTACATTTATGGCGATCATTACCTCACGTTACATGTGTGTATTATATATGTATATAATAAGTTTTTTTCATGCGTTTTTGGGAGTAAAATGTATATTCGAAACTAGCATTTGCCCGCGGCTACGCCCGCGCTAATCTAAATTTAAAAATAAGGTATAATATACACTTTAAACGTAATTCAATTTAAAAAAAACTATTACAATATTAAATTGAACTTGACACACATAACTAAACGGTAAAAAAAAATGGTTTTAAGCAAATCGCTAATCAAAGTAGGCAGTGATGCTGCATTTATTGTATAAATATGTTGTAACGCGAGACATCGACACACTTGTTATTAGTATGATAACATAAAAATATACCGCGTTTAAAAATATGGTCATTACAGTGTCACCTGGTAATCATGAAAGGCATTTTAGTAAGATGTTACTGCAATTATGGCAAATATCATAAAATAACAGTTTTTAGAGATAGGTGAATTAGCTAACAGTATTTATTTTAAGATACTCGCGATTTTTTAATTTTATTAGGGATATTAGATTTCCTTTCCGGACTCTGTTCATTTTTCAGTACATGCATCATGCTGCAATTTATTTACATCCAGTAAGCCGAGTTGTTATGCCGGACGATCATTTCAAAGATATTTTTCTATCCTACGGAAGCAGTTTTTTTTTAATGGATAAAGTCCTTTTCTGAATCGAAGACAAAATCTGTGATACAATTCATGATAATTGGTAGAGTTATAAGACGTGAAAGCGAAAAAAAATAATCAACATTCAAAGTCACTTACGCCTTTACAAAATAAAATTAGTTAGCATTGAAGTTTTTATATTTATTACCTATTCTAATCCCAAGAATTCTGAAAACTCTTGCTTAGTTATAATGTATTCATTTACAAAATCCCAAGTCCGTAGGTCCAGTGGTTAGGACTGCGCGTTGATATATTCATATAGTCAGTCAGTTTGCTATTTTATATAATTAAAGTGTCCGATCAGCTAAAGGGGTAATATAGGGGCATGATAGGTAAATTTTGTTGACTTGCTACGCCTTACTCCACATCCAAAAGTCTCTTAACTATTTCCAGACAGCTGAGTCACTGATTGCTCGTGGCAGACAGACAGACGGATAGACTTGTGGCAATAGAGAATTAATAATAACACCAAACACGTGACAATGCATTATTTTTACCAATACAAAATTGAAACCTATTTTTAAGTGTTGTAATTCATAAGCCTAAATATTGAACCATAATGATTTTAGTGATTTTAACTTTAAAAACGCAGGACTTTCCATACACAACTTTATTCCTCTTTTCACCTCATATCTGAGAGAATTTTTATAAAACGCTGATACTCATATAAACTTATTTTTAAGGTCAGCCTAAACACGGACGGACGGACTTCCATATAAACTTTTACTCCCTATTTTATTCCCCTAAGGGTAGAATTTCCAAAAATGCTTCATTTGTGAATATACCTTATAGGGTGAGTATGTACAAAATGCCAAGCTTTTATGTCTAGCATTTTGGGCTGTGCGTTGATATATTACCAATCAGTCAGTTTACAATTTTATATATTTTTTCTTAAATACATCATTTTTTTATCCCTTTTTATTCCCTTAATGCTTAGAATACCAACAACATTGCCTGAGTTTACAAACATCAGGCCTAAATAACAAATTAAGTGTTTTTTAAATCAAAACTATAGAATAGTAATACAAAATTTCAACCCCTTTTCACCCTCTTAGGGGTTGTTATTCTGAAAACACCATTTGTGTGAATATCAAAGTATAAGCCCTTTAAAAAAACATTTTTTAACCTTGAAAATAACAAACCTAAAATACAAAAGTTTATCTTCTTTTCATCCCCTTAAAGGTTAAAATCCCAACAACATCCGTATAAATTCTTTGCCAGAGATAGTTTTAAACTATAAAAAAAAATTGTGATTTATACCTTGAAAACGAAATAATTTCCACACACAACTTCATCCCTCTTATCACCAGATCGGGGGTTAATTTATAAAAAAAAAATGCTGAAACACTATTAATTTATTTCCTTAAGTCAGCCTAAACACATAATTTGGAGATACTTCAAAACAGACGGACTTTCATACAAACATTCACCCCCTATTTTATTCCCTCAAGGGTGAAATTTCTTAAAATCCTTCTTCAGTAAATGCCTGCACTGTAGGTATCACCGATTGCGGGAGTGCCCAACCATAAGTCTATTTATTTACTTCGAAAATAAAGAACTTCAAATACAAAATGTATTTTCTTTCCACTCCCTTAAGGGTTGAAATTCCAACAACAAACATATACCTTGCGTCAGTTTAACCAACTATAAAGTTAAATTATACATTGAGTGAATTTAAGTTTGAAAATAAAGAAATTTAAATACACAAATCCCCTTTTCACCCCCATAAGGGTTGCAATTCCACCATCAACGATATACTTTAACCGAGCTCCCAACCGTACGCCTAAATAATAATTTTAGTGATCTTTACTTTGAAAACGACGGAGTTTCAATACACAACTTCATCCCCCGGTTTACTCCATCGGGGGTTGATTTATCAAAAACGCTGAGACACTTGTTAATTCATTTTCATACGTCAGCCTAAATACAAAATTTGGAGAACATTACTTCAAAACTGACGGACTTTCATAGAAACTTGAACCCCCTATTTTACCCCCTTAAAGGTAGAATTTCCAAAAATCCTTCCTTAGTGGGTGCCTACACAGTATAAGGTATCTATGTGCAAAATTTCAAGTCTCTAAGTTCAGCGGTCTGGGCTGTGCGTTGATAGACCAACAACCAGTTTAGAATTTTATATAGTAGAAGATGTAACAAGCAAATTGAGGATATGTGCCGGTGTTTTTGTACCTTTAGTTAAAATTCGTCATTCCCTCACTGCATCTAGAAATGAGGGAATGACGGCTGTATGAGGGAATGATTTATACAGTATTCTACGGTTCTTTACGCCCTACTTGAACTAAAATTGGCACTTTAAAGTTTAATATTTTGCAAACGGATGCCTCAATTGAAAAATAGACTTAGCAACCCCTAAGTCATTCAACGATATCCCACACGATGGAGTAGACGATAAATAAAAAGAAGAGAAAGAAGAAGTTGAGTGATCATCATCATTTCAGCCTATCGCAATCCACTGCTGGACGTTAGCCTCCCCAAAGAGCGCCAAAGAGCACGATCTCCCACTTTTTCATCCATCTACTGCCAGCCATCTTCCTAAGGTCGGCGGTCCATTGAGCTGGGGAGCGTTCTACACTACTTTTGCCTAGGCGTGGTCTCCACTCGCGAACCCGTTTACTTCACCTGTCATCGGTTCTGCGATAAATGTGGCCAGGCTACTGCCACTTAGCTTGCTACATCTATGAACTATGTCCGTTACTTTAGTCCTGTGCCTGAACTCGTTTCAGATTTTATTTATCCCTTAACGAAATCCCAAGCATCGACGTTTTCATAGCTCGCTGAACGACGATGGAGTCAGTGGGCCAGTTTTACTGTCATGTTCCACGTATTGGCTCCGTAGGTCATCACCGGTAGGACGCACTGATCAAATGGCATGACCTTGCTCTTCAGGCATTATGGCAGTGGTAAAGAAAAGATGTGACGCAGCTTCCCAAATGCTGCCAAGTCAAGCTGCACGCTCTAACTAAGCGATTTCCCGCTCGATGTAGTCTCAACCTAACTGCAGCACTTGCCTGAGGTAGATATACTCCTTGACAACCTCGAGCGCCACGCTTTCTACGGAGACCGGTCCGCGAATGGCATGGCATGGCATGGTCATGAAAAATAATTTTAGTCTTGTCCAGGTTGATCCCTAGGCCCACACGTCGCGAGGCAGCGTTGAGACTATGCAGCATTTTGTGCAAATCCTCAAGCGATTCCGCCATGATGACAATGTCATTGGCAAACTGGAGGTGCGTGAGGTGTTTGCCGTTGACATTGATACCCTTTCCTTTCCAATCTAGCGTTTTGAGGATGTCTTCCAGTGCATTCGTGAACAACTTCGGATCTCACTTCTCTCAGGAACTGGATAGGTCTCGTCTTATGGTTTTGGACTTGAACAGTCATCGATGCCATTTTATACAGGCTACTCAGCACCTCTACATACCGACAATCGACTTGGCATCGCTGTATGGATTCCAGAACAGCCCAGGTGTCGACAGAGTCGAAGGCTTTCTCGTAGTCCAGAAAGGCTAGGCATAGAGGCATATTATACTCTTCTGACTTCTAAATAATCTGCCTTACTGTGTGAATAATATTGTCTACGGTACTATAGCCTTTACGAAACCCAGCCTGCTCCGGTGGCTGTAAGGCGTCAAATCTTCCGGCTAGACTCTTGAAAACAGCTTATAGACGTGGCTCAAGAGCGTGATCGGTCTGTAAGTTCTTCAGAAAAGTTTTATCTCCTTTAGTCCTTTTGTAACTTGTTAGTCTCAATGAGAGTCTCCATAAACGGGTTGACTGAATAGTAAACGACCGCGTATAATAGTTTGTAGAATGGGGAGGAAATTTAAGAATAAGCCTTTTGGATGACCGCATGTCATGACACTCATGACCCCGTGATGACTGCAGATATTGAAAGCGCTCTTTCAGATACAGAGGTGATTCTGGACTAGACAATATTGTAAAAAGTTTAGAAAGAATATAACTAAGTAGGATTGGGAGCCATTTATGCTGAGCCCGGTATTCACTAACATGGTCATACTTCCGTAGGCCAAAAACTATCCGAATACAGAAGTTTTGTAGGCGCTCATTGTAACAATTCCCCCTTCGTCTGACTCTAAAACTTATATGGAATTTAATAATTAATTGAGATCGAAACGGACTACGTTAATAACGCTTGGCTGTGATAATTTAAATTGGCTGTGTGATCGTCTAGTTTAAATGGTAGGACCGTACGTTGTGTTAATAGTAGTAAACCAAATTCTTTTAGAGGTACGTGGATGTTATTATTAAGTTTACTCGAGAGTTTCATGGGTTTGTGCGCATTCAAGGAAGAGGAAAAAGAACGCCCCGAGGGGCGCCTGGTGAGCCCCAACACCAAACGCTCACCAGGAGTGGTGGCCATGTGATAAAAAAAATCATCCCAAACAAGCAATCTGCCACCCCCAGGAATAGGACTTAAATCTGAAACAAAACGCATTTAGCGTAATTATGCGCAACTAAGGGAACAACTGAGTTTAAAGAATTTAATATGACATACTAAAATCTACCTATTTGACTGCACGATAAGTCAACCAAGGGTTCGGGGTCCTTAAATTAATTACCTAAATAAATAATCTGAATCCTTTAGTCCAATATAATTCCAAGATGATCCAACAGTATCGATGACAACTCGTATAAGACCGGGTCCTGAAATCTGCATTATGCCCTATGTGAAGTCATCGATACTCCCACATCAACCAGCATTATTTAGATTAAAGATTCTGATTATTTTCCGACTAGCAAAATATTTATACTAAACCCCTCTATATGAAATATAGATTGACCTAACAATATCCATGACACCAAGTAATGTCAGATGGATATTCCCACATCAATCAAAATCGTTTGGATTTGAAATAAATGTTGCAATTAATTCAATACAATACCAAGATGATCCAACAGTATCTATGACAACTCGTATAAGACCGGGTCCTGAAATCTGCATTATGTCCTATGTGAAGTCATAGATACTCCCACATCAACCAGTATTATTTTGAATTTGAAATAAATGTTGTAAAATTGACCCTTGGTAGCCTATCCTTGGCAGTCGGAAGTGAGCAGTGAATTACTTATGATTTAATGTTTTAATTAGTTCAATACAATACCAAGATGATCAGACAGTATCTATGACAACTCGTATAAGACCGGGTCCTGAAATCTGCATTATGTCCTATGTGAAGTCATAGATACTCCCACATCAACCAGTATTATTTTGAATTTAAAATTATGGCCCTTGAATTACAAGATTTACAAAATATTTTAATTTTAAAATAATCTCAAAACTTCTATTAAATTCTTCTCTCAGTTTTATGGATATAGGATTTTGTATAAGGATCCCTAAAAATAGCCCATTTCATAACTACCTAATTACTACAACGGTAAACCTAAACAAATGAAGCTATTTTTAGAAGGTAGGATGGAACAGGTATTAGGAAGGATAGGTTATTAAGGAAAAAGGGGTACCTACTCCTACCTAACGGTACCTCTGCCTGAACTACATATTTACGAACCTAGAACCCTACAAAGAAACGTATAATCCTAACTGTACCCTACCTACTTCCCACCTACAATAAAAAATAATTAAGTTTGTTTGTTTTTGATGTCAGATGTCTCAACGTCAGAACGTATACCTGCTTACCTAATTGTAGTTATCTACAATAAAATTATGATATCTATGAGAACTCAATATTTCTCCAAACGTCAGTAAAAATAGATCAAGTCAGTCAATTTGGTAAACGTAAAGGTTTATAGGTCAAATATGCGTAGTCTTAAACGTAAAATAATGATAAGTAAAATGTAAAATGAAGATTTCAAAGTTGTTTTGTTGTAAATTGGCTCAATAATCGAGCAAACATTTAAAAGATAAACGACAGTCTTATTTGTTAAATAAAAAATAAGGTTGTTTTTATGTAAAACAAGATCAAATGACTTTTGATTTACCACAGAAATATGTCAAAGTTTAATGGCTCTAATGAGCACTAAATCATCAACTAATAAACGTTATGATACGTAAATCATATTCAAAACCCATTAAATATTTTCAAAGGTTTTTAACACGTAAGATGAATTTCAAACACTCAAAATAAAACACAACAAAAAAAGTCAAATAAAATAACATGCATCACGTCATCATGAAATAGAAAATGGGTTCAAACTAATAGTATAAATCATTAAACACAAAATGATACCCAATAATCGAAATTAGGTAAATTAATAGCAAACAACATGTCAATCTTTAAAATCAAAATAACTAAGCTACAAAATAGACAATATTTAAATTTATTTGGCATTAAATCTGTGAAATAAGTAGTTATGATTTAAACCAATTATTTACGTTATATTTATTATTATTTAAATCATATCAAATTAAATCCCATTTCGCTTTCTATGAGGACATGAAAAAAGTTGCTAAATTCCTTTTGATAAGAAATTACAAAAAACAAGAGAATTATGTAAAATATTATAATGACGTTTTAAATAATTCAATATTAAATACTTTATCATCAGCATCAACATCATCATCGTCATCACAATTTAAAAGTTACTTTGTCTTTAAATATTTTAATTAAAATACTTTCAAAAGGAATTTGTAATAATCAAAACACTTACCCCTCTGCATCTTTTCTAAGAACACACGCGAACACCATTCGGACCGTCTACGTCAGACCGCCCAAATCTGACTCTCCACTCCAACTTACCTCCTCCTTGGGCTCTCCCGTAGACCACACACGGGCATCTACATGATGCAAATCGAACCCTATCCCAACTAAAAAGCCCCCGCTCCTTGTTCCGTCTGTCCCTCTTATACCCAAGCACTACGATGCTTCCAGAATGTGGTGGGGTGACGAATTTCGGCCTATCCTTACAAAAAACCAAAGTTTCTAAAATATTGTTCAAATTTATGGATTGCACATGGGTGTATCACCCTAAGGGCTAAAATGTGCGTCCACTGTCCTTTTGTTTCAAATGCAGTATTTTTTTGTATAGTTTCACATTTCTATTTGTTAAAATTCCTAGAAGCTCTTTTTTTGCTATGGCTCACAATTTTGCATCATATGTCCAGCGTCAGGCACAAAAAAACATTACAACGTGCGCACTGAAGGATCCGTTAAACGTATTATCCTATTGTTTATCTATCCATTCCGGCATGTTTTATTAGAGTTTTCAATTGCTTCAAAATTACGAAGAAAGCATGGTGTTTAATAATTTGCCCTTTTTAGTAAGAAATAATTTGAAGAGAAAAAATTAACATTTATTTTATTAATATACTTATATCATACTTTGATTTGAAAGGGTATGGTCGTTACATTCGCCCCCAAAATTCTTAGACAGTTTACTGGAATAAGAATTTTTAAACTTAAAAGATCCAGAACCTTCAAATCAACAAAACGTTGTTCCAATTTTATAAAACTTATTTAACTACAAAAGATGTACGCTATAACGCCGAATTAACCCCAACTAAACTTTAATACGCCAAGACTTGTTATGTCAGTCAATCCTAAGTAATTTATTTATTTATTCAAGCTAGCCCATTGCATTGCACAGATTTAAAAAAAATCATACAATAGGGAAACTCAACACCATTTCCCGTGGAAGTCATTTTCTATCAGTCAACGCTGTAAGTTATTGCAAAATAAGATTTATGCCCATCTGCGAAATAATAAGCTTTTATGTTATCTCTTCCTATTAATCTATAAAGCTAACTAGGTATATTTAAACCAAAACTTTGATAAACATCAATTTAAGTGGGAATCGAACCCATGATCATAAAGGGCTGCGAATTATAAAACTGGCCAAGTGCAAGTCGGGCCAGTGCACGCAGGGTTCCGAACCATTATCTATAAAAACGTATGAAAAAATTAAAGTTTGTTGCAAAGGAGCCCCTAAAACATTCATTTTATTCTGGATCCTAGCATTCACTGCTACAATAGAAACAGAAATACATCATCTGCGAAAATCCCATCCGTCCAACTATCACGGTTCACGAAATCTTAGTAAAGGGTCCCGTTTCACCCAGGGCACGGTACCCTAAAATGTTAAGTCATCGCCTTTATAATAAATAACTATAGTCCCGTAATCAAACACGTGACCTGACCTGATGCTATTTCCAAACCACTGAACTCCTATCACAAAATTACCTAGTAACTTACTAACTAACTTAAATCTAAATTTATTAATAATTTAAATCTAAACGAACTCCTTCCTATGTCAATCATCCATTTGATCATTGTACCGGAATCAAATCAGTCGCAGTATGATACCAGTAACTAGTCACGGAATCGAACCTGTGACTATGATGTCATATATCTATCAAATTCTTATCACTAAATTATTACTAAAGTTAACTTTTTTTTTTTAAATAATTACGTGCTATAAATCAACCATCCATTTGCCCAATGTACTGGAATCGAATCCAATACTACGTTACTCTTTGATCCACTATGCTATATGTATCACTTATGTGATTACTCAATCTCCTTTAGTGACTTACAACTCTCTGACCTTGTGTTAGAGGTGAACCAACCCATGATCAATAAATAGTTCTGGAATCGAACCAGAAACTATGTCGTTCACCCAACCACTAAGCCATATTCAAAACTAAAAATACCTCAACACCTTGAATGACCTATAACTATCTAACACTATGCTGGAGTCGAACCAGTCCTATGATAAATAAACAGTTTTTACTGGAATCAAAACCAGAGACCGTGTTAATCATTCAACCACCGAACTAGGTAATTTCTATTATTAACTATCGCCCCCGGTAAAAGTAAAATTTGACCATGTCTAAAGTCGTAACTGTGACTAAATTGAACTTACAACCTACAAGCCATCTGCGCTATTAAAACTAAAACTCTACAATTAATTGAAAGTTTTCTACAGAAACTATCTGATCATGTCCCGGAATCGAACCGAGGACTTAGTCAACGTTTATTTCACTGAGCTATTAAGCATTAATTGGAATCATTAATTTCTAAAATGATCTAAATGTTAATAAGATCTGTACGACCATGTCCTGGAATCGAACCAAGGACTAAGATAAAAAAATAACTTCCACTCTATTAGAACAACTTTAACAAAACTATAATCTATTCAGGTAGTCGAACACTGAAAACAACCATTTTACTGTTGACCGCGGAATCGAACCCGGGTCCACACTGAATTATTTTTTCTCCTAATCACTAAGTCATCGGGGCTTTGAGACAAAAATAAAGCAAACCACTTATACTTATCGATACAAATAGATTGATTTAAACTAAACTTTATTTTATAATCATTGTTCTATAACCTTAATTACAAGTAAATTAAAAATAATTGATTCCCTGCTTCTAAGTTTTATCTACCAGTCAACTACTATTAAGTATTATTATGGTACTTATTTTAACTACATTATTTTATCGCCCCCACAATAATAAGCTACATTTAAGCTACTAACTAGAGAGTCCACGTGAACTAAATAACCACTAAGCCATAGGGTAATAACCTTTATACATTAGTTTAAAAATTGAATGATATAACTAAACTATTAATCATTCAAAAATAATGTGCGCAATCTAAATAAATGAAACCATATTACGAAATCTCTCTAATATTTTATCAATCAATTAACAAGCTTAAGCGTTTCTGGAATCGATAACCAAACTTTGGAAAAAAATATTGTCGCACGATTAGCATGTTTTGGCCACATTGTAACACTTGACATACCCTAAACTACCTATAATTTATTGCCATTTGACGCAACATTAGGACCAAGAGTGCACTTTAAATTCCAACACATTTCACGTAAATGTGACAACAGGGTAAAAAAAATATGAATAGCCAATTCTAAAGACTATTTATGTGAAACACTTATAACGTTAGTTTTGAAACTTTAAAAACACACACTCGAATCTAACTCACACGCTCGAAATCTACAACGAAACGATAATGTTGAGTGCTATTTAAATTATGGCTAATTAGTTTTGTTTATTTAAACTCGATTTCTTATTACATTTTTAAAATGCCTATGCCGATCATGGGACACCTGAATCTTTGTTCTCTATGTTTATAATACGCAAAATGTTTATGTGACCGCTCTTGCTAGCCGACTAAAGAAATAAAATATGAACTAATGCCATGAACTGATTCGGCGATATTTGAACAAAGAACTTGCTGTAATCTTGTTATGATCAACTGGCTGAAATGGCATGCGTTGAAGCTTACACTATTGCTACACTAATGTTGTACAAATACTAAACGCATTCTTAGACTCTGGACCATTCTAAAAATAGATTTAGTCAATATTACGATCTGTGTTATTTATCAAAAGAAGTGATACATTCCCATGTATCCTTGAATTACTTAAATCAGCAATCACATTATTATTTTACGTAAAACATAATATCGAACCTATCGAAGAAGGTACCACTGAATCTAATTGATTGATTGATTGAAATACTAAATGACCTAATACAAACAATTAAACATATTTTAACAAATACCTAAAAGATCTTTTTATAACACGTACGAAACTTAATTATATTTTAATCAAACCTAAACTTGTAATGAAATTCTGAAGAGTAACTAACATTGTAATTTATCGTAAAAAAATAACTTTTCCGTAAATGGACCTATAGACATATAAATGCATTATGCAATGGTATTGGTATGGTGTTTTTTTATTTTTATTTATGAATCTTTTCTCAACCTATATCAATTATAATGTTTCTGATTAATTACCTAAACATTTCGCCCCCACTATTCCAATATCCTTAAATGCGCACAACAAAATAACTCCGATATACTTAAATCAAAAATCCACGTTTTCAACCTCTTTCTATTTCACAGACAGCAATTGTAGGCTAAAAAGCCTACTAAACATGATCCAGTGTTATTTTTAAATCCTGGAACACGGTAACAATTGTAACAATTCCCCCTTCGTCTGACTCTAAAACTTATATGGAATTTAATAATTAATTGAGATCGAAACGGACTACGTTAATAACGCTTGGCTGTGATAATTTAAATTGGCTGTGTGATCGTCTAGTTTAAATGGTAGGACCGTACGTTGTGTTAATAGTAGTAAACCAAATTCTTTTAGAGGTACGTGGATGTTATTATTAAGTTTACTCGAGAGTTTCATGGGTTTGTGCGCATTCAAGGAAGAGGAAAAAGAACGCCCCGAGGGGCGCCTGGTGAGCCCCAACACCAAACGCTCACCAGGAGTGGTGGCCATGTGATAAAAAAAATCATCCCAAACAAGCAATCTGCCACCCCCAGGAATAGGACTTAAATCTGAAACAAAACGCATTTAGCGTAATTATGCGCAACTAAGGGAACAACTGAGTTTAAAGAATTTAATATGACATACTAAAATCTACCTATTTGACTGCACGATAAGTCAACCAAGGGTTCGGGGTCCTTAAATTAATTACCTAAATAAATAATCTGAATCCTTTAGTCCAATATAATTCCAAGATGATCCAACAGTATCGATGACAACTCGTATAAGACCGGGTCCTGAAATCTGCATTATGCCCTATGTGAAGTCATCGATACTCCCACATCAACCAGCATTATTTAGATTAAAGATTCTGATTATTTTCCGACTAGCAAAATATTTATACTAAACCCCTCTATATGAAATATAGATTGACCTAACAATATCCATGACACCAAGTAATGTCAGATGGATATTCCCACATCAATCAAAATCGTTTGGATTTGAAATAAATGTTGCAATTAATTCAATACAATACCAAGATGATCCAACAGTATCTATGACAACTCGTATAAGACCGGGTCCTGAAATCTGCATTATGTCCTATGTGAAGTCATAGATACTCCCACATCAACCAGTATTATTTTGAATTTGAAATAAATGTTGTAAAATTGACCCTTGGTAGCCTATCCTTGGCAGTCGGAAGTGAGCAGTGAATTACTTATGATTTAATGTTTTAATTAGTTCAATACAATACCAAGATGATCAGACAGTATCTATGACAACTCGTATAAGACCGGGTCCTGAAATCTGCATTATGTCCTATGTGAAGTCATAGATACTCCCACATCAACCAGTATTATTTTGAATTTAAAATTATGGCCCTTGAATTACAAGATTTACAAAATATTTTAATTTTAAAATAATCTCAAAACTTCTATTAAATTCTTCTCTCAGTTTTATGGATATAGGATTTTGTATAAGGATCCCTAAAAATAGCCCATTTCATAACTACCTAATTACTACAACGGTAAACCTAAACAAATGAAGCTATTTTTAGAAGGTAGGATGGAACAGGTATTAGGAAGGATAGGTTATTAAGGAAAAAGGGGTACCTACTACTACCTAACGGTACCTCTGCCTGAACTACATATTTACGAACCTAGAACCCTACAAAGAAACGTATAATCCTAACTGTACCCTACCTACTTCCCACCTACAATAAAAAATAATTAAGTTTGTTTGTTTTTGATGTCAGATGTCTCAACGTCAGAACGTATACCTGCCTACCTAATTGTAGTTATCTACAATAAAATTATGATATCTATGAGAACTCAATATTTCTCCAAACGTCAGTAAAAATAGATCAAGTCAGTCAATTTGGTAAACGTAAAGGTTTATAGGTCAAATATGCGTAGTCTTAAACGTAAAATAATGATAAGTAAAATGTAAAATGAAGATTTCAAAGTTGTTTTGTTGTAAATTGGCTCAATAATCGAGCAAACATTTAAAAGATAAACGACAGTCTTATTTGTTAAATAAAAAATAAGGTTGTTTTTATGTAAAACAAGATCAAATGACTTTTGATTTACCACAGAAATATGTCAAAGTTTAATGGCTCTAATGAGCACTAAATCATCAACTAATAAACGTTATGATACGTAAATCATATTCAAAACCCATTAAATATTTTCAAAGGTTTTTAACACGTAAGATGAATTTCAAACACTCAAAATAAAACACAACAAAAAAAGTCAAATAAAATAACATGCATCACGTCATCATGAAATAGAAAATGGGTTCAAACTAATAGTATAAATCATTAAACACAAAATGATACCCAATAATCGAAATTAGGTAAATTAATAGCAAACAACATGTCAATCTTTAAAATCAAAATAACTAAGCTACAAAATAGACAATATTTAAATTTATTTGGCATTAAATCTGTGAAATAAGTAGTTATGATTTAAACCAATTATTTACGTTATATTTATTATTATTTAAATCATATCAAATTAAATCCCATTTCGCTTTCTATGAGGACATGAAAAAAGTTGCTAAATTCCTTTTGATAAGAAATTACGAAAAACAAGAGAATTATGTAAAATATTATAATGACGTTTTAAATAATTCAATATTAAATACTTTATCATCAGCATCAACATCATCATCGTCATCACAATTTAAAAGTTACTTTGTCTTTAAATATTTTAATTAAAATACTTTCAAAAGGAATTTGTAATAATCAAAACACTTACCCCTCTGCATCTTTTCTAAGGACACACGCGAACACCATTCGGACCGTCTACGTCAGACCGCCCAAATCTGACTCTCCACTCCAACTTACCTCCTCCTTGGGCTCTCCCGTAGACCACACACGGGCATCTACATGATGCAAATCGAACCCTATCCCAACTAAAAAGCCCCCGCTCCTTGTTCCGTCTGTCCCTCTTATACCCAAGCACTACGATGCTTCCAGAATGTGGTGGGGTGACGAATTTCGGCCTATCCTTACAAAAAACCAAAGTTTCTAAAATATTGTTCAAATTTATGGATTGCACATGGGTGTATCACCCTAAGGGCTAAAATGTGCGTCCACTGTCCTTTTGTTTCAAATGCAGTATTTTTTTGTATAGTTTCACATTTCTATTTGTTAAAATTCCTAGAAGCTCTTTTTTTGCTATGGCTCACAATTTTGCATCATATGTCCAGCGTCAGGCACAAAAAAACATTACAACGTGCGCACTGAAGGATCCGTTAAACGTATTATCCTATTGTTTATCTATCCATTCCGGCATGTTTTATTAGAGTTTTCAATTGCTTCAAAATTACGAAGAAAGCATGGTGTTTAATAATTTGCCCTTTTTAGTAAGAAATAATTTGAAGAGAAAAAATTAACATTTATTTTATTAATATACTTATATCATACTTTGATTTGAAAGGGTATGGTCGTTACATCATGCTTGTTAAGCTGATTTTCATCTAAATTCAAGTAGCAACAATCAGCGTAATCTAAAATGGGGAATAAAAGAGCCTGAACAAGAGCAACTTTAGTGGGTATGGGTAAGAAATTACGAAGCCTGTTTGGTGACGCTGCCGCTGTGAACATTTTTCTGCTGACTTCCGCAGTTTGAGTTTTCCAAGTGAGGGCGCTATCAATATGGACGCTTTAGTTTTTTACAATTTTGCTAAAAGGAATTTGAACACCGTCAAATGTGATAGGTTGCAAGGCCGGCCAGTCAATCCTAGCAATTTGCCTAGAACCCCCCACAACTATCACCTGCGTTTTATTAGGGTTAACCCTGAGACCAAAAGCCTTGCTCCAGTCTAGTAAAAGACGAAGGTAGTCGTTAACTAACTCCACAACAATAGAAAGGTCTTCACGGTACCCTTGAGCGCAATTTTAGATTGCGAGTAATCAAATTAAGGGGCCGTTCTAGACACAGATTAGATAGAGTACGTCTAATGACAGATTGGAAGCGGCCATTTATTGGTTAGACAAAAGTGAAATTAGTTCCAGAACGAGAAGAGATTCAGAGTGGCGCTGTTACAAAGAGCATCAACACTGATAAAAAAGTAAAATGCCACTAAAGCGTCTACGCCCGCGCGAGATAGCATTATACGACTAAAAGAGAAGCACAATAACTAAAGCGATTCCACGACGCAGTTCTAGGAATCGTCTCATTTTCGGAAACATCAAATCATGGCGCACGATCGGTTTTGCTAGAATTTATACTCATTTCGACTCAAGTTTACTAATGTTTTTTTTTATTATCTTCTAAAATAAACATAACATTATTTTAAAATGAAACCTGTAGATTATTGTGTGGTTTTTTAAATTTACAATAGTTCGTCGTGATAACAGAAAATCATTGATATTTAAATGAAAATTTCTAAAAGATTACGTTATTTTGAAGTTATTTTTTTGCTATATTAAGAAGAAAGTAAAAAAGTGTTCAAACTAGCTGCAAATAGACCAAATTTTCAATTAAATGGTAAAATCGAATGTTCAGGGTAACATACATGTACTTTCTTGTCAAATGATGGTCAAACGTAACTCGAACTTAATTTTTCTAAAATAAGGGTCAGTAAATATTAGTGATTTACCTTTATTATTGAATTAACATGAAAAATCCCTTCTACCCACGTGCAAGAATAAAAACTGTTATTTTAAAATCAGGTGCAATCTTATTCCAATTATATTTAATGTCTTTACAATCAGAGAACAGAATGTACGGAAATTAGACAATTTGCGACTGGGCCTCTTAATGAAAAGTGCAAAGAGGTGAGGAGACAGCACGCCACCGTGAGGGACAACGGCACTGATATCACACCATCCAGAGAAGGAATCCTCAGAACGAATGCGCTGCCGGTGACTATGCAAAACTGTGAAACCAATCAAGCACCGTTGGAGGGTAGTTCTTCAGAGACAAAATTTTCGATTTCTGTGTGTATATTTCTGTAACCAACTAACAAAACGACCCGTAATATTTTTTTTTGTTTAGTTTAGGGTTATCTCTAATTAGGATGAATTCTATTTTTTTAATAATTGCAGTCTAGGTACTAAATAAAAAATTTTGAAGTTTGTTCTTCTGATTCATATGACGTGTCCGTTTGCAATTTTATGGAACAAAATGGTCGATGTCGCAGTTTCCCTGTGATAAATCAATGTAAATTATAATTTTATCGAAAGGAAATGAATTGCCCTATTAAAAAATATATATTTATTAGTTATAAGTACCTTAATATATTAATAAAAAAATAAATAAGAAGTGTCCGGCATATAATACTGATTAATGTGGCGTATGCTGCGCTTGACCGTCCTTGGTCGGATAATAATAATGAGCCTCTGGCTTCCCACGCGGGTAGAAGCCAGTCGTGCAACGGTCGAGCTAGAAGGTGTACGTGCGGCTGGTTTGCTTAGAACCCGGTTTTACAAAGGTAAATATTTGATTCATATGTGCTTGGTTCAGGTGGCATTCTGATTACAATGCCTATTTTATAAAATTAATTTTATTGTTTTACACCTTCAATCTACGTTTCGTATGATGCTTTTGAGTTATATATTCGTGTAGAAAAAAAACAATACTTAAGTCTGTATGCATGATGAGATATGCATGATTATTGGCATAATTCTGATTCATCTGTGCCTGATTCATATGGTTTTTTGACCATTTAAATCAGTAAGGCATAGATAGAATATATTAGTTAGTTCTACTACTCTTCAGTACCTACAAAAGGAGCGTTTTTAACCTTGTACTAGTCAGTAGTTCTTATCTTATTTATAAATTTAACCTTTAATATAATTATAAAATCACAGGAGTATAAACTTAGCTAATGAGACAAATGAGACTTTTGATATGCTCTTTGGTCAAACGTAGCCAAATATCTGCTACCGAAATTCAGACTGAAAAGGATTCGGATACAGCTCAAGACCTCGATCTTCCCGACGACGACAGCTTTTGGGTGGAGACTTCGTCAATCGATGAAAAACTTATGACTTCAAAATTTACCAAAGATATCCTATCGACCTTTCATCAGAAAAGCGTCGAAATTTCTTCATCTGACGATGAGGAACTTTATATTTTTAAAAAGCCTCAATCTGATAAACGGACAAGTGTGGCTCACGTTATTGATGAAGATATGATTTCACCATCTTCCTCCAAAAATTCAATATCTCATCAGAAAGAAAATTATTTTGAGGATGTTATTGATAGCAGCTTGGTCTATTGCAAAAAACCAAGGAAATATTTCTTTTCGCCTACTTAACTATGATTCATTACTTAAGTTAATCATACATACCTTACAATAAATATGTTTCCATGATGGTTAAAATTAATGTTAAAAAAAACATTTAATCAAAGTTGATCTCATTTTTGTCACTACTTGTTACTTACTTTTTTGTTAGTAATAAATACAGTAATGTGATTGTTAATTCTAATTAATAATAAGACAGCATACAACTAAGACTGATCTCAAAAGTGCGATTATTAGAATAAGTTTATCTTTCTGTGATTTTTGAATTAAAAAAGGTTACTTATATTGTCTAAGTCAATAAGTATAGTATGTTTCTTTGATAGTTATTATGGAAGATTTCTGTCAAAAATGCTATTTAATAAAAGTTGATCTCTTATATTTTGTTACTTTTATTATTAGGTAATAAATAATTACAGTAATATGATTGTTAATGCTAATTCATAAATTAAGATACCTGTTTCTTCGTGGTCCTACTAATAGGACTAGAATTCGTAGGATCACGAGAAAACAGGTAATTAAGATTGCATGACTAAGACTGATGTCAAAAGTGCCACTAGGTATAATTATAGTAAGTTTGCACTTCTGTGATTTTTTTTATTATGAAAGGGTAATCTAGTTATATAAATAAATAAATAAACAAACAAATTATCTATATTATTATGCTTGTTTTAGAGTTTAAAAATGCTTTACAATATTTTGTTAAATTCACCAGATTTTTTCCGTGATATAAATAATTTGATTGTTGTTGTTAATTGTTAAAATATGATTATTGTCTTATTACAAACCCCACTACAAAAGTTTTTCATTTTTATTTGTGTTTCTGATTCATCTGTTACAAATTCTGATTCATCTGGGCACAAAATAATTGAACGTCAATTTTTTGAAAACCACTTAAAAAAAACTAGTCCCTCATTCAAATATATGTTCCTTGGTATTCGTATTTTCGTAAGAACATGTGTTACAATGTTGAAAGTGAAACTAAATTTTGGCCAGATGAACTAGTCGAAGAATCCAATTTCGAAGAAATACCCTGGAGATATGTTAAGAGAACGCAACAATTCTAGTAAAATGTCAAAATCGACAGCATTAAAAGCGTAACTAAAGTCGAGTAGCGCTAGCACAGTGTGTTGTCGCTGATCCTGTTAGATGTCATCTGTTATTTTAATTAAAGCAGTAGTCGTGCTATGGACTGGACGAAAACCGGATTGGAATTGATTTAAAAGTTGGTTTGAGGATATGAAGCGGCTGAGTTGTCGATGGACAATACGCTCCATCACTTTAGAAAGAAATGGTAGGATGGATATGGGCCGATAGTCCGAAAAAGAGGATGGATTTGCTTTTTTCGGAAGAGGGATTTGAGCATCTTTCCACACTCGAGGAGAGGATATGATTAAGGATGTGGGAGATTTTTAGAGTAAGGACATAAAACAGAGGCAGGATCATGTTGCGGCTCTCGCAATCGCTTCCAAATGCATTAGAAGCAGTAGAAGAGATATTTCTCCCAACATCACAATCGGATACTTGAATAAAGCTGAAAGATGGGTAGTCAGGAGTTGGAAGTGACGAAAGTTAACTAAGAGTACTCATTTTTGTTGCGCTATCAACAGGGATGGAAGTGAAGGAATGCTTATTTAAAAGGTCAGTATCTATGTTTTTAGAAACAGGATCATTGCGTGTTTTGCCAACTCCAATAGACTTGAGGAACCCCCAGACTTTAGCTGGATATCCATTTTCTACAGATTTATAAATATGGAGTCTTTGAGCTTCTCTACACGAGGTATTACAGCGATTTCGTAGAATTTTATATTTTTCGCAGTTTTATTTTTTCGGACGGGTCCATTTTAAACTTTGTATTAGCAAGATTTTTTTCTGTCTTTTAATCTCAACGAATTTAGTTCATCTTTAAGTCAAGGCGCAGGAACATGTTTAACTTAACAGAACGAACAGGAGCATGCTTGTCAAACAGTTCAAGAAGGAGATTATTGAAAGCGTGACCTTCTCATCCACACTCTTAGCACCCTCAATCACGGACCAGTCTATCTCATACGCATCCTGTTTAAAAGCATCATCGGTCATGCTACTAAAATTGCGTTGTAGGAGAATTTTCACCCTCAATTTTGGAGGACGAATCTTATACGATAGGTAAATAAGATCGTGATAAGAGAAAGCATCTGCATGACATTGACCGTGAGTTTTAACATGGCCAGTGGAGTTAACAATAATCAAGTCAAGAAGAGAAGGAGCGCAGTTAGGAAAGTAGTGGGTAGCTTTAGATTTCAGATTAGTTCAGATTCAGCTTACAAGACGAAGTTATAGATCTAAGGCGGGAGGAGGGGGAGTTGTTTTTAAATAAACAGTATTGATGTCTCCCATCAGTATTGTATGACTGTATAAGGGAATCAGCTCCTCAAAAGTTTTTTCAAAAGCAGAAAAGTAATCAATTTTTAAAGCGGGACTATAGAAATAACAGTCTTTCTAGTGTTTTGAGTAGGAAAGAGGTTGACATATGGGCCGGAATGATTTGGCACTGGTGTAGTCACTTCTTACTGGTTTCGGTATAAATATTACTTTGACTGTGGACGATGCATGATCTGAAGATAGGTTACTAAGTGGTCCACCAGCAGATCCACACTCTATCTCAACAGACCCGGAAATATCCCACCTAGACCCGGGGATTTATATGGTAGGAAACTGTTAATTACACAGAGTACTTTGTCGTGATCAACAATGGCCTCTGCTGTGGCCCAGTCTGAATCGCTGGTGAGTGGTACAACTCTCGAGTTGTACCACGGTTGTGGGAACCTCGGTTCCCACTCCACATTGTCAGAAATCGAGTTGCCGGAAGTAGAATTAGAATATAGAAGAAGAGCAATTACCTAAAAGTAAAATGAAATTAATTATAAGAGTTAGGTCCGGTCATGTTTCATCAAGAAAGTTTGCATTTTTAATGACAACTGTAAAATATGTGGCAAAATTGCGGATGTCTTTCATCTTTTGATGGAATGTGAACGGAACCAAACTGCCAGAGATCAATTTTTATATAAGTTTAGGGTTAATAGGCTGGATGTAGGAATTGTTCAGAGTAGGTTTTCTGAGCAATCCTAATTCGGATATGACCTTGTGCTTGTGCGCTTTATTGGAGTTCTGCCAATGAAGCGCAGACCTAATATATAGGTTAAGTTTATACTAGGGTAATATAAATGTAAGTTATTTTATATTAAGATTGTTATTTGTTCGATGGGACTGACATGTCTTGTAGACAAAAGTCCGAAAACAAAAGAGAATAAAAACAATTGTCAACTCTACTTAAGAAATTAACCACTGCCTTACCTTTACTATATAATTTAATTTAATGATATCACAATTGCTGAGAGGCATAGGTGTTGTTTCTAAAGGGATTTTAAGCTGCATGTTCCAATGAGTAGTAGTGAGGGAGGGAGCTGGCCCTTTTTCTAGCCTTACTAGAACTCTTTCGTCCGTGTTAGTCTCCTCTGCTGGATTTGTCGATCGCATTTTCACCAACTACCAAGAACATAAAAAAAAACATTGCTAAGTATATGAGTTTTTACTATTAGAGTATTAAATATAAAAATATTTTTTAATATAAACTGATCTCGTATTAACCTGCTCGGCAAATAAATACAATTATATAACTATGGATCCGCCTAATAAGTGTACGCAAACTGAGCCAGATAATTAATGTAAATGAGTATTTCTCAAAATACATGTGGGTACATCTTTGAAAAAAAAGTGTGCCTTAAAACAGTTCAAAAGTTTTTTATTAATAAATCATCACACAAAAAAAACGCACAATTTCGTAGGAAGAATATTAATCTATAAGATAACGAATAATAATAGCTATTTTGGCGTGTGTGGCTACGGGTTAAATAACAACGCCTTCAAAAGGTGGAATGGTGGAATGAATTTATTGGATAACTTAAGCTATATTTATACATAATTATTTACAATAGGAATTAGTTACCGACCAATTAAAAAATTACAATTAACACCAATCAGACGATTGTTTGTCGTCTTTCTCGTACGCGACCTCTCTCTCGTCGCGGGTGTCTGCGGGGATCAAGCGCGCGGGGCAGGGCGATCGCGCGCGCCGCGTCGTGCAGGTCGCCTCGGCCATTTCATCGGCGGCGGCGGCGCAGCGTGGACGCGTGCACGGAGGAGTGCCCGTGTCGCGGCGTGGTTGCTGTGTCGTCATCCAAAATAGCTCTTTTCAGAGCTCCCATCTTGTTTCTGAGTGACGATGAACAGCTCTTCTCAGAGCTACCGTCGTGTTTTGGTGGAGAGAGCGCAAACAGCTCTTTTCAGAACTACATTCTATTTCTTGTCGAATGCGCTTGTGTTGGTGCTGTGCGAGTAGCTACACTATAATCATACTTATTACCAAATATTTAGATATTTTAAAAATAGTTTTTTTTTTACCGTTCATACAAAAACCTTTTGCTTTGTATCATCGTTCTACAGTAATCGCAGTTTTTGTATCAAATTGATTTTCTACGGGGTGTACAATAGTTTGTTAAAAAAAATGTGTAGATCGATCCAAAAAAAATTGTAACAGTAAATATATTTCATCTACTAAAAATAAGTGTAAGGCCACATGGAACATTATTTCATCGGCTCTATCTAATAATGAACATAAAACTGACATTAACTCAATGCAATTTGACAATTTGACGTATAATGATCCACATGACATTTGCAACTTATTTAAGAATTACTTCATTGACATTAATACTAGAAAAACGACAAACAAGAGTAATAGCGATAATAATATAACACGCAACCCTCATACAATTTTCCTAAAGCCAATTAGAGAAGACGAAATTTTAAAAATTATAATGAAATTAAATAACACTTTTGACGACACTTTTGCTACGATGATATAACAACTAATATTCTTAAATTAATAGCTCCATTTATATGCCGTCCTCTTTCACATATAATTAATTTATCATTCGAAGTCGGTTAATTTCCTGACGAGCTAAAGATTACAGTCGTAAAGCCGTTACATAAGAAAAACGATCGTTCCGATCCTAATAACTACAGAGCACTGATACCAATAATATCGAAAATGTTTGAAAAAGCTATGAGTACGAGATTAAATGAATTCTTGACGAAGCATAACTTGTTACTATCAGAACAATATGGGTTTCGGAAGGGTTACTCAACCGAGTTAGCTTGCTTCGATTTTGTGAAGTATGTAACAGAAGCAATCAACAATAAAATACCAGTTACATCAATTTCCCTAGATATGAGTAAGGCGTTTGATGCTGTGAATCACTCTAAACTAATTTCTAAGCTAGAACTCTATGGAATCAGAGGCAAAGCATTAGACTGGATTAAAAGTTATCTTAAAAATAGAAAACAATGTAATGAAATTGCACAAATTTCGACAGTCAATAATTGCCTTTTAAAGCAGCAGTGCATTTCGCAGTATCAATATATACGTACAGGAGTACCACAGGGCAGTGTGTTGGGACCACTTATGTTTCTAATATACATAAATGACCTGCCACGATCAACAACTCATAAATGTATACTATATGCAGATGATACGACTCTCATAGTTAAAAGTGAAGATAATAATTCTTACGAAATTAATATAAATAAGGCACTACAAGACAAAATAAAATGTATGAATAAAAATAACCTTAATATAAATTTATGGCCTTATTTTATGGGGAAATTCTGTCGATATAGATAAGGTGTTCATGCTCCAAAATAGATGTATTCAGGCAATGACAAATACATGGTTTAGAGTAAGCTGCAGACCCCTATTCAAAGAGTTAAATATTTTACCTCTGGCTTGCATGTACATAAGAAATGTTTGCATATTTGTTATGTCCCACCCTGAGTTCTTTCTAAAACTCGGTGAAGTTAAAGTACGAAAACTGAGAGTTCAGTATGTGCATCTGTTATATCAACCTAAATGTTCCACTTACATTTATAGGAAAAATGTTTTTAATATGTGTATCACACTGTTTAACAATCTCCCGGATAACATAAAGACCCTAAAAAGAAGGGAGTTTAAAATTTAATTGACTGCATGGCTAATGAAATATTGTCTTTATAGCGTGACTGAATTTATTAATTTTAAGAATATGACATGTTAAAATGGAATCACTGAATTGTTAATACTTAGTACATTACTCGAAATTGAATCACATTTATTAATTGCATTGTTCACTTATTAATTATTAATTACGACATGAATTTGCACACCTGCATGCAGGTTGAATACTTGTACCTTTATTACTGTTAACACCTTTAAAAACTTGTGTTCTGGCAAATAAACGCATTTATTATTATTATTATTTATTATAATATCACCAGCTAATCACGTGGTTTTAAGGAGTGTCCTATTCTTTTGTACACCCTGTATTTTAATAATGACATAATAACGATACACGGTGTCGTTAAGTAAAGGTTAGTGTTTGTTATATGAGCCTCGTAGCTTTAATGAAATAAATAAAAAGTTCCTAAGTATAACACATTATTGCAACTTTTATTTTTGTAGTTGCATTTATTTATGTAGTTTTTTTATTATTATTTAGATAACCTACAGTAGATACAGTAGATATTAAGAAAAATAAACTGATACATGCCGATACTAAGGGTAGGCTTACGTGCAATTGCCTGTATCTAATTGCTACTGGTTTCAAGGTCAACGTCGTAACGAACCGACCTATAAAATGTAGGTGTACATTATTGTAAATAATATTTACAACATACTACTCTGTCAAGAAAGTACCGGGAAAAGATTAATAATACACAAAATGTTAGCTATTCATCAAAATTTACTTTATCACCTTCAAAGTATGCTCCTTCCTTTGGGATGTATGTGGAAAGTTTAGCGGTAGTATCCTAGTGTGATCACCGATCGATCTGCTAGCGGATGGTGTTCACTATTTGGACTGCAAGCTTACCACAAATCTCTGCACTGGTGGCTCCAAGTAGCTGTATTGTACGCAGCGGCCACATCCTGGTAAACCGCGTCGATCCGCGGGCTAAACCCAGTGCAGGGGACTACCTTACGTAGTTAACCGGTGATCCCCCGTCTTTGTACATGAAGCCTGCAGCGACTCGGGTGGCGGGCACCGCCAGTACGGCAACCAGCTCCGGCAACCGCGGCGTTGCAGCAAGGCACCTGTGATGAGGCCTTAAAGGGCGCATTTCTGGGATCCAAAAGTGATTTGCGGCCATTCACTGCATCCTCCTTTTCTAACCGGTCGTATCGGTTCTCCGATCCACCGGTACCTAGATTCTGAGGACGAGAGAGTGGGTCTGTATTAGCGCAAATACTTACCCACTATAATCTAATCCCGCGCTGATGACCCCTGGCAAGTTGATAGACTCGGATTTCTCAAGTCCTGCGGCGATGGTGCTGGGGACTCGAGTTGGTGAGCTTGGTCCTTAGCTGGTTCTCTGCACGTAGGCGGTTGGGCGGTGATGGTCGTCCAAGACTCGAATGAGGCGAGAGGACTGGTCGGCAGCTCGCCCAACGACAGAGCAGCCCTATTTAGGGATCGCACTGCTCTCCCCAATCCGGGGAGGAGCCTAGAAAAGGTGGCCTAAACAATGCTCGTCTCTCTTTTCAACCAGATGGTTAGCCGCGATCGTCTGGCACCATCCTCGTGCGGTCGAAAGTTACGGGAAAAATATATAAATGAATCTATCAATATAGCTGCTTGGAATGTAAGAACTCTCCTAGACCGGGATACTAACCAGTGCCCCGAGCGAAAGACAGCGTTAATAGCTCGTGAACTGTCTAGATATAATATTGACATAGCCGCAATCAGCGAGACTCATTTGGCGGAAAGCGGAGAGCTTTGCGAGGTCCTTGGTGGGTACACCTACTTCTGGTCAGGGAAACCTGCATCGGAACGTTCTGCAAGTGGTGTTGGATTCGCAATTAGGAACTCTATCGCCCGTTCCTTGATGGAACCTCCTAAGGCTTACAATGATAGGCTTATCTCTTTGCGGGTTTGCGTGTCTTCGGGGAAATACCTTTATCTTGTGTGTGTGTATGCTCCCACAATGACCTCCTCAGACGAGGATAAGGCCCATTTTTACGACGACCTGCGTCGGGTTCTGCAGGGCATTCCGGAGTGCGATAAATTGATCCTGCTTGGCGACTTCAATGCGCGTGTTGGAACAGAGCACATTGCTTGGAAAGATGTGTTGGGTAAACATGGTATCGGCAAGTGTAATGCAAATGGTTTCAACTTGCTGTCTCTGTGCGCGGAGTTCCACCTTAGCATCACGAGCACGTTTTTCCGGCTTCCCGACAAATACAAATCATCTTGGATGCATCCACGCTCTGGGCATTGGCACCTTCTCGATTACATCATTGTGCGTAGACGCGATTTAAAAGATGTACTAATCACGAGAGCTATGCGCGGTGCTTAGGGCTGGACCGACCACCGTCTTATCAGGTCCAAGTTGAAGCTTAACTACAGGCCTCCGCGCAGAGCAGGGCACAGAGTGCCAGCTAGATTGGCCTTTGCAAGCCTGGTCCACAGCGAGGAACTGCGGCACCGACTGGACGCTGAGTTTGAGAGCGCTTTTACTGACTCTGACGTCGGCCTCGGCACAGTAGATGATAAGTGGCGTACCTACGCAAAAACACTGCATAATGTTTCTCAGCGAGTTGTAGGTAAGTTGCATAAGAAAAACCAGGATTGGTTCGACGAATCTGATGCAGAAATACGGGAACTCGTTGAAAACTCCAGAGTAGCCCTCAAAAACGTAACCAGTGTTCAGCGGCGGAACTCGGTACTGCAGGTTCTCAAGACGAAAGTCCGGGCATTGAAGGATAGTTGGTGGATTCAAAAAGCTGATGAATTGCAGCGGTTGGCAGACACCAACCAAGTAGCAAAATTTTTCGAAGGCCTTAAAACTGTCTTCGGCCCCCGCTGCAAGAAAACAGCTCCGGTCTACTCAAAAGACAAGTCCAGGCGATTGACTGATCCTTCGGATGTTTTGATGCGCTGGGCTGAGCACTTCAATGAAGTGCTCAATCCTGGTAGCCAAGGAGCGGATCTGTCTTACCTTGGCTCTCTTGAGAACTTGCCAACAGCGTCGGGTCTCGATGATCCTCCGTCATTCGAGGAGTTCGCTGAGGCGATAAAACGGCTTAAGAATGGCAAGTCTCCAGGCTTGGATAGTCTGCCCTCGGAGGTCTTTAAGTACGGGGGATCTAAAATCAAGTCCATGCTATTTTGCCTCGTCTTGGAAATCTGGAATGCCGAGACTATTCCACAGGACTGGAAGGATGCCTCTATTTGCAAATTATATAAGGGCAAGGGTGACCTCTCCGACTGCAGCTCATTTAGGGGCATTGCTCTGCTTTCTACAGCTGGTAAAATATTGGCGCATAACATTAACAGACGCCTATGCTCATTAACTGAGAGCTTTCTTCCTGAAAGTCAATGTGGCTTTCGTCCAGGCAGAGGTACAATCGACGCCATCTTCGTTTTAAAACAGATTCAAGAGAAATTCCTTGAACAGCACCGCGACCTCTACCTGTGTTTTGTGGACTTAGAAAAAGCATTCGACCGCGTGCCAAGGTCTGCTCTATGGGTAGTTCTGGAAAAGTGTGGATGTCCAGTAAAGTTTGTCAACTTAGTGCGCCAATTCCACGAGGGTATGTTGGCCCGTGTACGTCATGAAGACAAATTTACTGACCAATTTCCTGTTACATGTGGCGTCAAGCAGGGCTGTGTTATGGCTCCCACTCTTTTTGCTATCTATTTTGCTGCAGTAGTCAGTGATGCTCTAAAGAATTGTAACAATAGGATCTCTCTTAACATCCGTGTTGACAAAGGCGTATTCGACCTTTCACGATTTAGGGCAAAACGCAAAGTCGAAGAGGTGTCTGTGGTGGAGGTCTTGTATGCTGACGATGTCTGTCTTATGGCTGATAGTTTGGAAAGCCTGCAGAATTATCTTGATAACTTGGATGAGTCATGTCGCAGATTCGGTCTAGTGATCAGTGCTTCAAAAACACAGATTCTAAAACAGCCTGCTAGGGGTAAATCTGTCAGTGAAGTTGCTGTTCATCTGGCTGGAAAACCATTAGTCGAAGTGGGAACTTTCCGTTACCTTGGGAGTCTGGTTCGTAGCGACAATCGTCTCGAGTCTGAGATTTCTGCACGGATTGCTAGTGCTGCTAGCGCCTTTGGCAGGCTAAATCATCGAGTTTGGAAGTCACACGACCTTAAGTTGCATACGAAAATCGCCGTGTACAGGGCAATCGTGCTGCCGCTACTTTTGTACGCTTCGGAGACTTGGTGCTTGTATAGGGGGGATATAAAACGTCTGGACTCCTTCCATCTCAAATGTCTTCGAGCTATTCTCCGGTTAAAGTGGCAAGATCGTATTCCAAACTCGGAGGTTCTTCGTCGTACAAAAATGTCTGGCATGGAAAGCTTGCTAACCAAGGGTCAACTGCGCTGGTGTGGACACCTTGTACGTATGGACTCTACCAGGCTGCCGAAGTCTGTTTTCTATTCTGAACTCAGCTTAGGTAAACGCAGACCTGGAGGACAATACCTGCGGTATCGGGATGTTCTCAGGCGGCATTTAACATCTGTCGGTATAAGTAGTGACACGTGGGAGGAGCTGGCAATTCGGAGACCGGAGTGGCGCAAAGCAGTCAGTTCGGGTGTTGAATGTTTCGAACGGTCCCGTATTGAAGATCTCGACGCCAAACGCCAACTTCGAAAATCTCGACCTAAGCCTTCCTATGTTTACGCATACAACACCAGTGGACAGCTTCACTGCGCTGTCTGTGACCGCACCTTCAAATCTAAATTTGGTTTCGCGAGTCACATGCGTGCGCATGCTAGGAGGAATGCGAACGTCTAGTGCAATATGCAGGGTGTCGCCATCGACGGATACGTCTGGGAGGACAACAACATGCTCCTTCAGAAGCGATACAATTACGCCAACGAATAATCCAATCATCAAAACAGTTTTTAAACGCTTTTTCCGGAATCGAGTTCAGTTCTCGCCGCGAATTCTCCTTTATGTCTTCTACCGAATGAAACCGGGTGCCACGAAGTGGTAATTTGAGTTTAGGAAAAAGAAAGATGTCGGCTGAAGCTATGTCTGGTAAATAAGGTGGCTGCTCGATGGTATTTGTTGAGTTTTTGGTCAAAATTCGTTCACAATGATGGCCTTGTGGGAAGGCGCATTATCGTGGTGCAAAATCCAAGAATTTTCATTCCACAAATCTGGCCTTTTTCGTCTAATTTGCTCTCTTAAATGCCGCATAACGCTTAAATAATACTCTTTTTTTATCGTTTGACCTTTTGGCAAGAATTCTGAGTGCACAACACCGCGACAGTCAAGAAAACAGTCAACATGACTTTGACTTTCGATTAAGGTTGGCGCGGTTTCTTCGGTTTAGGTTCAGTTGGAAGGCGCCTGTAGACGGCAGAACTTAAGGCCAGGGTATTCGGCGTGCTACTCTAATTGCGGGGGTGGGTAACTCCGCCCACTGCGGGGAGCTGCCCGCGCGGCCGGGCGCGCGCGGCGCGTAAGCAACTGAGCGCCAAATTTGAAATAGGCTTTGAAATTTCCTATCATTAAGCTTAACGAGCTCAGACTATAGCTCAGAAGTGTATTTTTATTTTAATATTATGTCATCGTAACCTTTATATTTTCTAAGCTAAAATTATAAATTATCCCCTGATCCACTCACGGCAATTATGACAAAATTTCAATATTATTAAAGTTTATCGTAAAAAGCTAGGTTATACCTATTATTGTTTCATTTTGATAAATTTATATTATTTTGTAATATGTTCAATACTCATACGGTGTATTTTTTTTTACATGGGCGTGGTAGGTCGAATCCAAAACTATGAGAAATAAAGAAAAACACTCAAAAGTTGTCTCGGGCCCGATTTTGATGAAAACTAAAACTGAATTATTAGATGCTTGAAAAAAAACCTATTCCTATCTGGCAATCGAACTGAAATCGAAAAAGCCGGCCAAGTGCGAGTCGGACTCGCGCACGAAGGGTACTTAACGTACGTAAAAAATCACGTTTGTTGTATGGGAGCCCCCTTAAATATTTAAAGTATTCTGTTTAGTATTTGTTGTTATAGCGACAACAAAAATACATCATCTCTGGAAATTTCAACTATCAAAGTATCACGGTTACAGATACACCCTGGTGACAGACGTACAGACGGCCAGCGGAGCCTCAGTATCTAATAGGGTCCCGTTTTACCCTTTGGGTACGGAATCCTAAAAAGAAAACAACCGGTATTATCACACCATTCGATAGTGTCGATAAGAACAAATTCTGGGAAGTAGTGACGTACGGGAAACTTAGGGAAAACCTAATTTTTAACAAAATTGCGTGGTGGGTCGTTCTTCGCACTCATTTGGTCAATGACTTTGCACGGGCGCGTAGTGTTTGTTCCCCGGAATTCTTGGTACTGAAATAATCGGAAATTCCCGGGAAAATTCATTGATTCGAATACCGGCCAATATTAGCTAATAGGAAGTATTTACCAGGAATTTCGATACTACAATTGGATGCCTCCTACGTAAACCATTATAATGTTTTAAAACCCAACTTTACAGGAGCACCATCTAAAGATATTATTGGGTGCAGTTCTTCTGTCTTTTGCCTAGGAGTACAAATTTTTACTATCTATAGTCGCAGTATAGCTTGTTATCACAATATTTTATACAGCATGTACAAATACATGTAATATATTACAGTTTCAGAGATATTGTTGTTACGGTACTTTACGGCGGATAAAACTAATCTCAAAAATGGTAACTCAACAATACGATTATTTAAGTTGTATAGTAGTAGGTAGCAAGTAAACTATTAAATAAGTATAATACCAATTAGTATTTAAATAAGTATAAAGGTAGAGGTAAAATTAGTATTGAACCAAAATTGCGTGGTCTTTAATTTATTCATAAAAGACTATAATAGCGGTTGCTTATTTCGGATAATACATCTTATATAATTCAGCGCCAGTTATTGTGAAATTTCTCGTATTCCTAAAGAATGGTGTATTTTTTAGGATTTTAAAGTAGCCTATGTTCATCAGAAATAATGTAGGGATCTAATGGTGAAAGAATGAAATTGGCTCAGTAGTTTTGGAGCCTAATCGTCCATATAAATAAACAATGAAACCTATTCTCTTTATAATATTAGAATAGATAACAAATTATACTATGAAAGGTTCTTACTTTGTAGAAAGTGATTCACATAATGATTTTATCCGTAATAACGTTTCGATCGGGTTACACCGACCGTGGTCACAGGTTGACTGGTGAGCCAAAAAAAAAGGACAGGCTGAGTCAGCTTGTGACCACACCACCACTGTGTAACCCGGTCAAAACGTCAGGCAAAGGAGGTTATATTTTGTTCCTAAATTATAATCGCGTTAATTCCCGTTTCATTTATTTTAGATTGTATCCCTTTTTTTTGGTAATTTGTACGTAAAATCATTAAAACAATATAAATCATCCTATCAATTGTTTCTTATTAATAACAAAACAAATATTATTTTTAGCACATATATTTTACGGGTCGCCATAGGCCAGTCAGATTCCATCCATAAAAAGATGCGGTGCTTGATAAGACGCGATCTCCAAAGCTGAAACTCCTGCCTCATATAGGATATAAGGCGCCATGCAAAATATTTGTAAACTTATTATTCTTGGTTGTTGAGCAAAACCGGTGTCAATAGTCTTTTCCCAAAGAATGGGGAGATCGCATTTTACAAATCTAAAAACCTAGGATGGCAGAACCATCACAGCAGTTTCGGAAATTCTCGCCTAGATCTCGATCTAGAAGTCCTCGGACTTCTATGGCCGCTTATATGCCTCGCATGTCCTGAAACTTCCACTTGACGCGAATGACCCTAGAGCCACGCTTATAAGCCACTACAGCGATGGTTTCCCAGAACTAGACATAGACGAAATTGAGTCGGCTCTCAAATATCTTAGCTAGGCAAAGCTGGAGTTACTTCAGAACTTCTAAAAGCAAGAAGGCTACCCATCCTTGGGGAACTAAGGAGATTGTTCAACCCCGTCTTAGGCAATAGGACTACGCCGAGGGCGTGGAGCGAGGGCGCGGTTACTCGGTTTTTCAAAAAAGGCGATAAACTCTTGAAGAACTACAGACTGATCACGCTCCTGAGCAACGTCTATAAGCTATTCTAAAAAGTCGTCACAAATCGTCTAGGCGCAGGAGTTGACGCCCTCCAGCCAATAAATAAAACAGTGTGTCTGGGTTTCGACCGGCGATAATTTAGGGGCTATTAATTCATCTATCGACAAAAAACCCGACATGTTATTACAGAACTGGAAAAAATTAAAAAGATTTAAATAAAGAAAAAAGGAAAATGTTCAATTTTGGCCTGCGCATGGACAAGATGTTTAGGGAAAAATAATCTTCACTCTCCTATTCCCTGCCCTTTTTGCAATTCTTTTAGAGAAAAATAGTGTTACCTGAAATTATTTTATATATACTTTTCCCTATTAGCTATCATACAATAATAACTAAATTAGTCAAGTCAGCGTTCTTAAAATGTCTGTGGTTAACGGCGGTGAATATAGAAATAAGTATAAACTGAATTACTTAAAAAAGCTGAGTGATACAGAGATATGTCTTTTTTAAAAGTAACATTCAATAATTAAAGATTTTAGACAATATTATTTTTATCTGAATATCATGTCCGTAACTTCTTCGAGCTTCGGCCTGAGCTTCAAACAATTTGGACAGTGTCATTTAAGTACTTATAAATATGATAATAGTTATAAGTTCAGACGCGTCAGAATGGCGGGTATATGTCCTCAAACGATAATGCCAATTTATACAATAAACAAAATACATGCGCTTCTGTAGCAAAGTTTCCCAAAGTAGTCGTTGTATATGGTCATATTTGAGATTAGTTTTCTAATTGGAGCAAAAAAATAAAATAAGGATCAGTAGTAGGATAAGTAGTAGAATGTAGGCTGTGCAGTACCGGTGCTGAAACTGATTTTTGAATCCTCGGAACAGTAGTCAGCGAGTACCGGGAAATACCGAGAATACGTTCGATACGTTACGTTCGATACCGGATAAAAAACTAAGATAATAATACTGTGTTGATTACTCGTGCTCGTGTTAAATAGCTCATTGTAAATTACAGATTTTTTTACTGACGATTTATTCACAAAATATAGCCATTTTTGTGTAATCTTTTTAATCACTTTAAAAATTTAAATGACACCTTTGACAAAGGGGAAAGGGCGTTCTTCTGTTTGTAGGTACTTCCAAGCAGCGGGAACCATAGGTTACTTGAAGCCATGTATTTTCCCGGGAATTCCCAGATATTTCAGTACCGAGAATTCCCCGGAAAACTCTAGTCATGCAAGCCTTACATGAGTTGCGCTATCTTGGCGCACCAATCTGTTGCAGTAACGGATCGCGTGCCGCGCGCGTGCAGCTCGCGCGCAAATCGCGCGCTGCGCGCGTCCTGTGCATTTGCGGCGCGTTCGCCAGATCTGGACCTAGCCTTACAGAGTCAATAAGTTTATTTATGCTTTAAAGCAGGTTAGATCTGTAACAAAAACTGCGATTTTTGTTGTTCTAAATTATGCTACAGTTTACTGATGTGATACTACTTAATATAAATAGAGCTTTTATTGCCCAAAAAAGATGCATAAGAGCAATATGCGGTGTCCCTCCTCGAAAATCATGTCGTCCTCTATTTGCACGGTTGCAATTACTAACATTGACGTCCCTGTATATATTTGAAACATGTGTATTTGTAATGCAAATTATGTATATTTTTAATAGGGCGTTTGACATTTATCCACGGAACACAAGAAATCACAATATCCTGTTACTACTAAAACTCCAATAACAATGCAGTATAAAAAAAAGCTGAATGACAATGAGTATAAAAGAATCTTCAATAATAAACTTAATGAATTCAACACATTAAAAATAATCAATTTAAAACAAAATTGAATAAGTGGCTCATCTCACATACCATAAAGGAGTTTTTTAAATAATAAATAATAATTTCAACATAAATATGACTGACATCTATGTACGGACAACAGCACGTCGACCTACCACAAAATGTCAAATTTTCTCATTTGCAAATGAACTCTATATGTCAGGCTTAAAGTTGAAAATCTATTGGAGAATTTTTGACTTTTGCGGTAGGTCGACGTGCTGTTGACTGTACCTAATTAAATTTAATGCAATTTAAGATTAATTTTAGTTTAATTTTATATTTAATTTGCATGCCTCGTGTTGGCTAAACATGCATGGTACGTTCATTTTAAAAAACCTATGCATACCGTGTTTAAGCAAATAAAGATTATTTCCTTACTTTTACCTTAATTTATTAATTTGAAAAAGCAAAAAGTTATATTCACTTTGATACTACTTTAAATATAACATCTGTGAAATAAAAACTTTTTTCTTAGTTCCTTTTTCGTTATAAGCCGCTCTTAGAAGGTTACTTACGGGTAATTTTGTGGATACTCTATGATGCTATTTGACAGTTGACATCAAAGTCTCACAGATGGGGTTAGTGTGTCATGTATGGAAGATATGCAAGGCGATTTGTTCTGTCAGCCGTATCTTTACTTTTTAGATCAATGAATATGACTCATTTTCTACAAAAAACTTATTATTATGCCACATAACGCCATCTATCGAATTATTTTCAAACTACTTTGCGATCGAGTATCTCAGGACAATTTTTAAAATCAATAAGCAAGCAATAACATTTCATGTGTTCAGCATTTATTTTCCTAAATGTCATAAACAATTGGAATGGTGCAATTTTCTTAGTTTCAATATCTAAAATTGATTGAAATAAACATTTTTCTGTTAATAGAAACCATGTTTACGCATTAGTTTACTAATATTTTGAATCGGCAATAGACTTTTACAAAACCGGTAAAATTTTAATACGAAGGCATAACACTAGCACTCAGTATCATTCATTCCGATACTCATCTACAATTGTCTGTGGCCACGATGGAACTTCGCGATTTCGATGTTGTTTCGCGCTAAGGTTCCAATCGAAACTTCGGTCGAGGATCGGTCGGATGCGAACATTCGGATGGTACATTTCGTGCTAGACCCCCTGGCCTGTGTTTCACATTCCTTACCTAAATACCTTTTCTGCAATTTTAAACTTAGGTTTGCTTTTCAATAAAAACAATGTTTCGTTACTTAATTAATAAAGTTTGTAAATATTATTTAGAACAAAAGTTTAGGTAGGTACAAATACAAATACAAAAATACAAAATAATTTATTTCAGTAACTTACAATAGAATAACTTACAGGGTTTGGAATCTCCTTTTAAGCAAGTTTTTGCTTGTATTAGGAGATGCCGCTCTTTTATAACACATTTCATGTTTAATTATTGTAAAGTACCGAGTTGACAATCTAAATTAGAAAAATATTTTTAAATTATTATTCTACTATGTTTAACAATACTGTGTGTGTGTGTGTGTGTGTGTGTGTGTGTTGTGTGTTTTTGTATGTATTATACCCTAGCTTGAACCATTTCTTCTATTTCATCGTAAGTCTTAGTATTTAACCAATCAGTAACAGTTTTTTTACAGTCAAATAATGTGAGCGGATAGATCGTTAATTCACTATTTATTTTATTATAAAGAAATGAAGATTGACTTTCATACTGTCTCTTGGCAAAAGTGGTCCTTGTCTTAACTGTGGAAGCAATGTTTTTCTTTTTCTTTCTCCTATTTTTTGTATAATTATCTTTTATGAAGGGAAGAGACTTGTGTTTTTTAAGTATGATCATTATTACATACAGCTTTCGTACACTGAAAAGTCCTGATGTGTAGTAGAGGATATCTGTAGGGAACCTGTATGGTCTAAAAAACATTACTTTTAATAATGAGCGTTGAGCCCTTTCTAGTTGAAGGAATTTGATTTTAGTTGCTCCGCCCCAGATTGGGAGACAATAACCAAGAACAGATTGCGCAAGTGACAGGTAAATTTGTTTTAAAAGATCCTTATCAGCGATATGTCGTAATATTTTAATAGTCCAAATTAATTTCCTAGTTCTGTTTATGATCAACTCTATATGCATGTGCCAGGACAACCTCTGGTCTAATATTATTCCTAGGTAATTAGTATGCCCTACTTTTTTCAATTTAATGCAAGAACAACTGTCTGTACCTAAAACATTTGAACAATTATGAATTTTTATATTGAAATCACCAGTCGGTTGAGAGCTATCATAATTTGAAAAGCAAATGTAATTTTTTTTTGCTGCATTAAGGTTTTATAAACTAAATATTATGTATGATCTTAAATAGTATTTACTTCTTTACATTAATTTTTTCTTTAAGCAAAACTAGCAGGTAATGTTTACTCTGTCGTTCAGCCTACTCTGTAAAGCTATTTTCTATGTGTGAGTGTTCACGTACGGGCCCGATCGGCTCTCTCCGAAGTTTTTCGTTCGAACGGCACCCCCTTAAGGCTGTTCCCCTAGCCAATGACCTTGAGCATTTAGCTGCCTCTCGTCCCCTCTCCACCGCTGCATTATTTCGTGAAGTGATTGCGGTAGTGAATGCGATAACGCCGCGACATCTAGTTAGCTTACGTCAAACTACGATGTACTCGTGGCATGATTAAGCAAATACAAAGGCGGCCAGGCGGCAGAGTAAAATAATTTGCTCGCAACTTTCGCCGCCTACACATTATTATTACCTTACGCACATTACATTTTGAAAAGTCACGTGGAATATTTTGAAAAAACATAATAAATTAGCTGTGAATAAATAAGGTAACGAAAATACATAAATTATAGCGACAACCCCTATAGTTTATTTTGTCAGTTATTAAAATATTTTTGTCAGAACAGAATACTAAAATTTAAATATTGTTTTCTAGCAAATACCTACCATGCTACGTTTATTAATAAATGGTTTTTAATAATACTAGAATTTAAAAGTGTAATTTTTCTTTATTATATTTTAAAATTAAAACAGTATGAATGGAAACAAAATTTACCAACTACAGGTGGGATTCGAACCCTCACTCATTGAATCTTGAATGGCGGGCGAGTGCATTTCCAACTTCGCTACTAAGTCACTAGCTGTTAAGTCGAAATCTTCAAGTGTTTCTCGCAGATTTTTTTTAATCTATGATGCAGCATTGATCAGGCAATTTGCGGATACTCGACCCGATAGAATTATTATTACAATTTTGTGTGCCCATAAACTCTATCGTGAATTCGTGAGATATTTTATTTATAGGTTTTTGTCATTTATATAAAGTATCTGATTTTATGTTATAAATAGTTTCGGTTTTTATTTGTTTTATCTTAAGATTTAAAACTGTTAAGTCTTCTTATCAAATCTAAAAGTAAAACATAGTAAAAATTGAAAATAACTTGAAAAAGTTACTGCTTCAAGTGAGATGCGATCCCACGACCTCGGATTACCGGGCGTGTGTTTCCTTTACTAAGCTATCCAACCACTAATCGATTTGGCGAAATCTTTCAAGTGTTTCTGTCGAAGCCATCGTTTTTTCTAATCAATGTTGCGGTATACTACCGTAGTTAGCTATGTATAGAGTGTGGCAATGTGGCCAGCCTTTTGGTGATAATAATCTGATTTTATATTGTGGGCATTTTCGCCAGTAGACGTCCCTTCGCTTTTCACGATGTCTCACGACATTTCACTGTAATTATTAAAAAAACTATGTGCTTAATTAGAAAAATTAAATAATGACATGGAAGGTTGTACATTAATGTGTACTTCTAAACATTTAAAATAGAAGGAATCATGTAGGTATTATCATTTAAAAATAAATGTTTAAAATTAAAAGATGGTGATTTTTTGCATTCTCTATACAGACTAGTCGAAGTTTAAAAGGGTCAATATCAACACATGCGACTTTTTGTCAGTTTTGATGGCAAATTTTGTTTTTAAGTTTTCACACGAAATAAATTGATAATACTAATCTTTTAGTCCAGTAGTGGCACCGATATTTTTATAAAAAGTTATGAAACTATAAAAGTCTTTCTTTTTGCGCTTGGTGTATAAATAAGCTTTTTAAGATACTATATTTAAAATATTAGAGAAATCCATTGAATGCTGTAGGTATGAGATAGGTATTTCTTATAAATGGGTTTAACTCACTGAATACAAAGTTAAAGTGAAAAACGTAAATTGATTCTACTTAAGGGATACTAAAGTATGCTATTTACCAATGTTTAGAAACACAAGTAATATGGAAGTATGGAAAACTGAAAAATCTGAATATCATCACTAATAATATGTTAAAGTAACTGAAAATTATTTTCGGAAGTACTTATAAGTTAGGCCAATCTTGGGAAAAAGATTTAGAAACCTACATTGCCTGCTGCATAAAATTTATGGTTTTCCTTGCGCTACGTATGTAACATTAAGTTAAAGTATGTAAAGTCTGCACCTATATGATCATAATAATGGAATGTATCAATAAACAAAAAGTTAGAAATGTAAAAAACATGCCGTCGAGGTTATTGAGAATCAAACGAAATAAACTTAGGTATTGGAATAAAACGCGGGGCACGGGTGGCGGGGAGCGTGGTGTGACATGTCTCAGCGCCACGCGCTGCCGCTAGCTGCATGTTTTGCGCAAAAGAGGACTTTCTGCCTGACACAATTAGGGTGCTACGTACAGTGATGTTCATGATTTGATTCAGTAACATACTAGGTGCTCACCGTAGGTGTGGCTACCTACAGTAAGGATCTATACCTAAAAACGGGAATTGAATTATTACGACAATAATAATTCTTCTTTGATTGACAATCGGGACAAACTTATAAGTATGCCTAGCTATGTTAAGTAGGTACCTACAAAACATTTGGTTTTGTTTATCATTTAAGAAGTGTTACTTATATAAATGTATTTAAGTAACACTTCATTAATACAAGATGAGATTATGATTATGACATGATGAGTAAGAGACAAAAACGGTTACTGTGCCTACTGTTTTTGTAGCTTTTTTAGGGTTCCGTACCCAAATGGTAAAACGGGACCCTATTAAAAAGGCTCCGCCGTCCGTCTGTTTATCTGTCTGTCTGTCTGTCTGTCTGTCACTAGGCTGTATCTCATGAACCGTGATAGTTAGAGATTTGTTTTCACAGATTATGTATTTCTGTTGCCGCTATTACAACAAATACTAAAAAACAGAATGCAATAAATCATTAAGGGGCTCTCATACAAGAAAAGGTTATTTTTATGCCGTTTTTGTAGATAACGGTACCGAACCCTTCGTGCGCGAGTCCGACTCGCACTTGGCCGGTTTTTAATATCAGGTAGATTATCAAAAAGTATGGGACCGGCATTTTTTCTTTTTACTTATAATCAAAACATTACAGAAATAATATTGTCTTAAAGTACCGTCACGCCTAAGTACAATGTTTATTTAAAAGTGACGTCACGAGCCCCCTGCCTCAACTTTGACGGGCTTTATCTTTTTTTTTTTGTTTGATTGAGAAATGATTATTATTTGATAATCTAACATACGGACTAAAAGCGCCTTCAGACTAGCATTAATCAAACGTAGGCTTTTGATGAACGTATGCGCAGTGCGGACGCAACCACAACCATTACGTTTTATTTATATTAATACCTTGAAAGCTACAGCCCGAATTATTATTGTTTTAATGCTTTTCGTGGACTTCATGGTGATCTTTTTAATATATAAAAGGCAAAGCTGATTGACTGATTTATCAACGCACAGCCCAAACCGCTGGGTCTAGCTAGACATTCCAAATTTGGCACGTCGGTTCCTAATAAGGTCTAGAGGTGCACTAAGAAAGGATTTTTCGAAACTCATACCCTAAGGGTGTGAAATAGGGTCCAAAGTTTGTATGGAACTTTTTATTCCTTGTACATATTTGCATGCAATTTGGTATGAATTAAGAACGGCAAAAATAATGAGTTATGTATTTCAGCGTTTTCTAAAATTCAACCCCTAAGACGGTAAAATAGGGGATGAAAGTTTTAAATAAACGCACTGGCCGAACCCTTCGGACTAGAAACTTGAAATTTCACACACGTATTCCTATTATGACGTATGCATCCACTAAGAAAGAATTTTTATGTATGGCTTGAGTATGGCAAAAATAACAAGTTACGTTTTTTAGCATTTTCCAAAATACAACCGTAATAATTCTACATATAGATTCATAAATAATATTTAATCTTCTAAATATGTAAATGAAGAATTTGACTGACTGACATATCAAAGCTCAGCCTTAACCGCTGGTCCTATAGATTCCAAATTTGCAACGTAGCTTTCTTATAAGGTCCAGGAGTGCACTAAGAAAGGATTTTTTAAAATTCATTCCCTAAGTGGGTAAAATGAGGGTCCAAAGTTTGTATGAAAGTCTGCCAGTTTTAAAGTTAAGATCTCCAAATTTAGTGTTTAAGCTAAATTATGGAAATTGATTCATATGAGCCTCGACGTTTAGGATAAAAACACTCCCGATGTGGCAAAAAACTACTGCTGCCGTCATACGGAAAAAAGACGTACCTGACATTTTTTGTCGAATTGAGTTACGTACATATTGGGAATCAGCAAAAAAGACGGATATACCAATTTTCCTAACTTGATTTTTGTAAACAGAACCCTAAAAACCGTGTCGACTCAGGCTTTCATATATGTGAAGACCAAAACTCAGCCACCGATAGACCACTATCGGTGGCCTTGCAAAGATTTTCGCGTGTGCAGGTGTAGGGACACGCTGGGCATGTCAGAAGATGAGCCATTGTCTGGGGGGAAATACCGCATAGACATGCACCATCCAAGCTGTAACCCCACCTGTGCAGGTTTTCCCTGCTTCGGCCTACCTGGGTCCGTAACCTATTGAAGGACTTCCAGGTTGCCCAAGGCAGATCATGTCCAGAGGGGAATCGCTCTGATAGCTCTATGTTTGGGTTTAGACTCTAAGGGGTATTTCAACTTCCATAGCTTTAAGCGGGCGTCTTTAGCATCCCCGTCCAGAGGAGGAACTTTCTTGATAAAGTTCTGGCGACTTTTTAGCCTCTGGGCTACCGGCACGTGGTGGTATAAGGGGTGCCGTGGGTCCTTTTCTTTTATAAGACGCTCTAGAGTGCTTGCCACATCCCTGCGGACGTCCGGGGGTTCGACACCAGCCAGTGCATACAGCATGCCAACGGGAGTTGGCCTTAGACAGCCCGTGATAATTCGGCATGTTTCATTTAGTGCTGCATTCACTAGATGTGTGTGTGCTGAACGGCACCAGACTGGACTGGCGTACTCGCTAGCTGAAAAAGAGAGGGCTAGGCCAGTCGTCCGCAGAGTTTGTGGTGAGGCTCCCCACTTAGAAGATGTAAGGCGACGCAGAAGGTTGTTCCGCGTGCTCACTTTCTGCTTAGTTTTAATGCAGTGTTTAAAAGTCAGGGCTCTATCCAATGTTATACCGAGGTATTTTGGAGTAGAACAGTGAGCAATCGGAACATTCTCCCATCGGATGTTGAGTGTCCGCCGAGCCTCTCGATTGCGCAGGTGGAAAGCGCAAGACTGAGTCTATGAGGGATTTGGTCGTAAGGAATTTTCCTTATAGTAGCAACTAAGGATCTCCAGTGCTCCGCTTAGATTCCTTTCGACCTCCTCAAAGGAAGGCGCTTGAGATGTCAGAGCCAGGTCGTCGGCATAAATAAAGCGTTTGGTGTTTCGCGCGTAAGGCTGATCGTTCGTGTAGATGTTAAATAACATAGGAGCTAGCACACTACCCTGGGGGAGGCCGTTTTTAAGAGATCTCCAACGGCTTTTTTTCCGAGAGAAGGTCTACGAATCTAAGATCTACGAATACCGCTCCAGTTACCAGACCCAGCTCAAACCCGTCCTCAAGGTGTTGTGTGAGGTTCAAGTACTGGTTACTGCAGGATTTACCTGGTCGAAAACCAGCTTGCTCGGGAATGGGCTTTGGGTCTATGGTACCGGTAAGGCGGTTCAGCAGCATTCTTTCCAGCAATTTAGTATGACACAGTAAAGATATTGGCCGGTAGTTTTTTGGATCGCTACTAGGCTTGCCAGGCTTCAATAGCGCTATCACCTTAGCTTTTCGCCAGAGACGGGGAATTCGCGCAGAGTCCAGGCAGCAGTTAAAAAGCTCTAGTAGCCATGAGATAGCCAGAGGTCCGATGTTCTTAAGTTGCTCAACAGAAATGTTGTCAGCCCCTGACGCTTTACCGTTCTTCAGGGATTTGATGGCTGTAATAATTTCTGTGAGCGAATATGGCCTGCTGATGGGATTTCCATTATCTGGACAACTGCTGAAACCAGGTGTTCTAGTAAGCCGACAATTAGCCTTTTCATTCAAAAGAAGTTATATTCCACTTGGTTAGCTGTAACCTGACCTGGGGTGGAAGCAATGGGGGGTTCGCCGGTAAGTTTCCGGATTGTGTTCAACGCTTTTTTACTGTTGTGCATCAGGTCAGTGTTAGTTACCATGGCTGTCCATCTTTCTCGCCGAGCTTCGCTAATCTGAGAGAGTAGTTCCTTACCAGTCTGAATGGTTTCTTCCGAGAAAGGGTCACTGGTAAACAGTTGTTCGTACTGCTTCATCAGATCAGCTGATTCGCGGGACAGCCCTGGGACATACGATGTACGACAACCTCGTGGAATGTACTTGCGGGAAGCGCTAGCTACGATCTGTACAAACTGATCGTAGTTTTCTGCAGTAGGTGGGGTATTTGCAAGGTTGTCGTCGACGCACTTTTTGTATAGTGCCCAGTCAGCTTTAGCGTAATTGAAGCGGCGCCTGAACCGTTCGATGAATAGTGTTCGATGTTTTGATTTTCGATCATTTGGTATTCGATATGGCGTAGGTAACCCATTTTCAAAAGTGATTATGTACCTTATAGAAAGCACGAATCACTAAAAAAACTTCGTTTTTTTTAAATAATATTATAAGATTTCCATTCAACTACTGAAGAGTCCCCCAACACTATAGCGATAGCGCCATAGTATATATATCTATACAGTAAAGAAACTACATACGAATATAAACGGTCAAAATAACGTACACACACATGTGCACGGCTCAGTAAGAAATCTCAGTAAAATAAGTGTACTCAAGAGTCGTGGATGCCGAATACTGCCGATACGAGACGAGATGCTGTCACTTGTCATTGTCGCTGCAGAACGTAAAAACGTAGGATTTAAATTCTCTTTGGTCAACGCTTTTTGTTCATTTCTATTGTTTGCAGTTCGCGCGATTTTTTAATCAACTTTTAAAACAAGCCTAACGCTCTATTGACGTATTTGACGTATCTCGAAAAACAGGCCTAGTTTCCATACTGTATAGATATATATACATACTGTGCTATCGCCGAACGAAATGCGCGAGCCTACAATTCCGACAAAGAAACCGCCGCGCGCGCACGCCAATAGGCCGAGCGGCGCGTGTCAATGGGAGCCGCCACTATTTGCGTCTCTTTCTAACTTGCGCCGTGCCGCGCTCCCCATTTTCGTCGCACTCCAGCTCGCCACAGGTTGTAACGAAAACATCGCGAATGCAACTCTTCCGTGTGTTTTTGGCAAAATGACGCAAAATTATTACAGTGTAATTGGTTCTCAATGCGTGTTTTGTAAGTGATTTTAAGGCGTTTTACTAAATACCGTTCGGATTGAAATAAGCTGGCTGGTTTGCTTCAGTCTGCTATCCGACGTGATAAGCGAGCGATCCGCGTTGCTCGATGGGTGCCGCAGTGTATAGCAGTATTACGAGCCACAGTACAGTTGATATCGTACGGAAAATATTCGCTATAAATTCTATTTTTTTGTATTTTTTTTTTGGTGGATAATTCGTTTATATAATTCATAAATGGTAACCTCAATAAATTTGGCAAGGATTGAAATCAGCATCCTGTATACGTACTCATTTTTAGGGTTCCATACCCAAAGGGTAAAACGGGACCCTATTACTAAGGCTCCGCTGTCCGTCTGTCTGTCCGTCTGTCACCAGGCTGCATCTCATGAACCGTGATAGCTAGAGACTTGAAATTTTCACAGATGATGTATATCTGTTGCCGCTAGAACAACAAATAGAATAGTTTGTTACGAGATTGCTACCATGTACCTTATTTTGAGTTCCCGATAGACTTGCCGAAATATCGGGAACTCAAAAATAAGGTACATGGTAGCAATTTCGCAACAAACTATGCTAATGTTAGTGACCATGAAAGTTTAAAACAATATAACAGAATACAATAAATACTTATTTAAGGGGGCTCCCATACAACAAACGTAATATTTTTGCCGTATTTATAAAAAATGGCACGGAACCCTTCGTGTGCGAGTCCGACTCGCACTTGGCCGGTTTTTATTTTATTTAGGTAACTACCTTATATGGTAGGTAGGTATAGGTAGGTTACTTCTATCTAATTAAATTAAAATTAAATATTGGAAGTAGCTAAAGCACTTGTGTTATAGAAATCAGAAAAAACGACGGTACCACAAACACCCAGACCCGAGCCAATATAGAAAAGTTCGTTTTCAACATTGACCCGATCGGGGATCGAACCCGGAACATCAGAGATGGCGGCGCCATTTAAAGTCCGGCATGCTCGCCTCTCGGCCACGGAGGTCGTCTAAATTAGTTTTATATTTGATAATGTAGGTGAGTAGGTAGGTAGGTAGGTACCTAATCAAATCACGAACACCACGCCACGCAAGCACCCAGTATTGGGGTTAGCTGAATAAACACTACTTTCATGCTTCTATTTCTACAATTTGGTTAAACTACCAAACAAAATGTCGGAAATTAAAATAGTACTCACTCGCGCAGAACATACGGCTAGCGGCAGCGCACGTCGCTACGCGTAACACGTCACACCACGCTCCCCACCACCCGCGCCCCGCGTTTCATTGGAATACCAAAGTTCATTTCGTTTGATTCTCAATAACTTTGACGGCAAGTACTTTACATTTCTAACATCGTATATATTGATATATTACATTATTATGATCATATAAGTACAGACTTTACATACTTTAACATAATGTTGCATACGTAGCGCAAGAAAAACCAAAAATTTTATGCAGCAGGCAACGTAGGTTTCTAAACCTTTTTCCTAAGATTGGCCTAACTTTTAAGTACTTCCGAAAATAATTTTCAGTTACTTTAACATATTATTAGTGATGATATTCAGATTTTTCAGTTTTCCATACTTCCATATTACTTGTGTTTCTAAACATTGGTAAATAGCATACTTTAATATCCCTTATGTGGAATCAATTTACATTTTTCAATTTAACTTTGTATTCAGTGAGCTAGACTCATTTATAAGAAATACCTATCTTATACCTACAGCATTCAGCGGATTTTTCTAATCTTTTGGAAAAAGCATACAATAAGGCTTCTGCACTCACTCACCAAAATCCAGGCACTTTAAGATTATCAAAGGTCAAAAATGTCTGGCTATCGGTCTATTTAGGGTAAAACATAACATATGTGAAATTGTGCCACCTAATTTTAACATAACGCCACCGAAACTGAAATCCGCCACCGAAACTAAATATCACTAAAAAAAAATCGTTAGATGCTTGTAAGGATATCAATAGATGACCAGGGGGTCTAGCGCAAAATGTACTATCCAAATGTTCGGATCCGACCGATCCCCGACCGAAGGTTCGATTGGAACCTTAACGCGAAACAACATCGAAATTGCGGAATTCCATCGAGGCCACAGACAATTGTAGAAGAGTATCAGAATGAATTATACTGAGTGCTAGTGTTATGCCTATGTATTAAAATTTTACCGGTTTTGTAAAAGTCTCTTGCCAATTCAAAATATTAGCAAACTAATGCGTAAACATGGTTTCTATTAACAGAAAAATGTTAAAATGAAACTACTTTTACGGATTATTTTGCGATTTATTAACATTTTATTTAACCTGACGTTTCGAACACTTTACAGCGTTCGTGTTTCATGTTCGCGTAAAATAAAAAGACAATAATATAGCAAAATGTTTATTTCAATTAATTTTAGATATTCAAACTAAGAAAATTGCAACATTCCAATTGTTTATGACATTTAGAAAAATAAATGCTGGACACATGAAATGTCATTTCTTGCTTATTGATTTTAAAAAATTGTCCTGCGTAACTCGATCGCAAAGTCGTTTGAAAATAATTCGATATTTGGAGTTATGTGGTATAATAATAAGATATTTGTATAAAATGAGTCTTACTTATTAAATAATGCTTTTTAAATTAAGAAAAATAAAAAACATTTAACGACGTGTTACAGTTTGAAACAAAAAAAATGTTTGTGTTTGTTATTCCGGTCGGATCTGCTGTCTGTCAGACTGTCAGCGCAAATCCGACCAAATATAATGGTCACTAAGATTAGACAAAGTTAGTAGGCATGGCCGATATCATGAGGAGCAGGTGAAAAATCATATGACTTGAAAATCATTTGTCACACCTGCTACTTTTTGTCATATTGACTGCTACAAATCACAGACTGTAAAATCATATGTCATGCGCAAATTTCTTTTCATTCGTTGATGACATGTAGCAGAGCGGGTCTAGCGAGCGCAGGCCTTGAGCGCGCGAGCGAGTAGGAATGATTTGCTACAGATGCGTGTTAGAAAAAGACAAACATGCTGTGCTATTTTTTATGCCATCATAGGTTTAAGAGCTTTAAACTTATGACCGTAAAGTTTAGATTCGTTTGTCATGATTTTTGTTACGAGTGGCAGGTTGAAACCTTCTAGTTTGTTGAATTTTATGCTGAGCGCCGTAAGGTTTAGATTATCTTGTTATGATTTTATAGTAGGGAACGTCGAGCTCGTTTTGTTCACAATGAAATTTCGTTTTATGTGTGAATTATGATTTTATGATGTTGTTTTTAAATTCACTAGTCGCCCGGTGATGAGTGATAGGTGCATACGCCAATGTAAAAATAAGTTTACTCACACATTCAGGATTTAAAAAAAATTCACATGAAAAATTTTACATTGTCAGTCCCAAGCCTGTACAAGTATGAGGGGAAGTTAATTGTTTAAAAAAAATGCTTAAATAATACACACAAATAGCACATTACGTAGCGCACGAACTATATATGACATTTCATAAAAAAGTAGCAAAGTAGCAAGGAGCAACTGTTCACAATAAATCATATTTCAATTTATGTAACAAATAGCAAAAGTGTTACATTATGACACTGTGACAAAAAATCATTGCCAATGATTTATCACAGGTGATTTCGTATGACAAAAAATCATCATTTTGTCATATGACAATGACTGAAAAATAGCAATCATTGTCATGCCTAAAAGTTAGTTGCCTACCTATGTTATTTAAATGTATTCGTGGCTTTCTATTAACAGAAAAATGTTAAAATGAAACTACTTTTACGGATTATTTCGCGATTTATTAACATTTTATTTAACCTGACGTTTCGAACACTTTACAGCGTTCGTGTTTCGTGTTCGCGTAAAATAAAAAGACAATAATATAGCAAAATGTTTATTTCAATCAATTTTAGATATTCAAACTAAGAAAATTGCAACATTCCAATTGTTTATGACATTTAGAAAAATAAATGCTGGACACATGAAATGTCATTTCTTGCTTATTGATTTTAAAAAATTGTCCTGCGTAACTCGATCGCAAAGTCTTTTGAAAATAATTCGATATTTAGAGTTATGTGGTATAATAATAAGATTTTTGTAGAAAATGAGTCTTACTTATTAAATAATGCTTTTAAAATTAAGAAAAATAAAAAACATTTAACGTGTTACAGTTTGAAGCCAAAAAAAAGTTTGTGTTTGTTATTCTGGTCGGATCTGCTGTCTGCCAGACTGTCAGCGCGAATCCGACCAAATATAATGGTCACTAATGCTTGTGTTGCCTACCTATGTTATTTAAATGTATTCGTGGCTTAGTGCTAATAGTGCATTTCTAATAGTTTCATCATAAAATCAAAATATGAAGAAAATGTTTGTTATGTCAATATATTATTTTGTAATACAAATATTTTGATACATTTTAAAACGTTTACAATAATTTGTGTCGTAAAATTGTACTTGTTCTATACGGTGGTTATAAAGCTTTAACTTGGAGGTGTGAAACTTGATCTTCTTCTTTGCGTATCGACTCAGGCTTTCATATGTGTGAAGACCAAAACTTAACCACCGATATAGCATTATCGGTGGCCTTGCAAAGATCTTCGCGTGTGCAGGTGTAGGGACACGCAGGGCATGTCAGAAGATGGGATGGGATGAGATTGATAAAATATATCGCATCACGTCCATATTAGGGTGTAAAGTAGAAATACACCCATGGAAAAGCACAAACTTGTCCCACAATGTAAACGATGCCAGGCGTATGGTCATACCCAGAAATACTGCGCAAAAGAACCAAGATGTGTAAAGTGCACTGGAAAACACCTTACTCGAGACTGCAGAAAACCTGCAGACGAGAAGCCAAAATGTGTGCACTGCGGTGAACAACATCCTGCCAATTATGATATAATCATTATTAATGTAAGTAAAAAAAATACCTACGCACAAGCAAAATCAATTATGTACATAACGATGATGCAAGTGTACCTACTGATAGTGCTGCGAAATTAGATCAAATCCTAAAATATATGTCTTCGTTTGATGAACGACTAAAAAAACTGGAAAACAGTGCCAAAACTGCGCATCAAAACCTAAAAAATGACTCACAACTTAAAAATTATGGCTTGGAATGCCAATGGACTACTCAGAGACCAAAATGAGCTGCAAGTAGTTCTAGTCACACAAAACATTGACATATGCCTTGTATCAGAAACACATTTTACCAAACAATCTTATATAACATTCAAAGGATACGACGTCTATCATGCACTGCACTTCAACAACCGTGCTAGAGGTGGTAGCGCCGTTATTGTAAGAAATAACCTTAGTCATTATGAAAACTTTAAATTTGAAAATTGTAAAGAATTGATTGAGCATTTGACCAGTGACCGTAGTACAGACTACTCTTTATGGAAGGTGACAAAGCAAATAGACAAACCTGTGCAAGCCATTCCTCCCATTAGAGAAATTGATACACCGATACACTTCGGGGAAGGGTTTACGATGCTACTAATGTTAAATGATGATCGGTCGGATCGACTGAAATGCCCGATCCAACCGACCGAGCGTTTGCAATTCATATTAGAAAATGCCCGATGCATCAGTCAGTTTGTTAGTAACAAATGCCAGGCAAAGACCATAGTCCTACCTACCTACTGGGTGAATCTTGAAATTGGGCGTATTTGATTGATTCCCGTGGAAAATTTTAAATGATAAAGATATGCTAAAATCATGACGTAATATTAAATTTGGATAGTTTTTTAACATATTGATCTAATAGGCACTCATTTTGCACAATTAGTTTCGAAAATATAAGCAATTGAAATTTTGTCTACCACGGGAATCAAAAACAAGGCATGGGAATCAATAAAACAATCATTATTATAGTTCAAATCAATTGTTGTCTGAAATATGTAAAAGTTTCTATAAATATAAAATTGAATCTAGCTATTTTAGTGTTATTAACAAATTACAAAGTAATGACACAAATTAAGATTATCTATAAATCACAAATACATTGGCACAGCATCCTTCATTTTATAAAGAAAGATTGATTCCCATGGCATTAAAACCACGGGAATCAATAACACGGGAATCAAAGTTCGTCAATTTTTATCGATTGCTCTTTAACTAACAAACATATATTTTAAATGCAAACTTAAATAAATAAAGCACTATCAATAGTTTTTATTTGTTATAAGAAGCGATATTTAAAAACAATAAAAATATTTTTTATGGCTATCACGGTAATCAACGATGTACTATCTATCAACGTATTTACTATCTAGTACTCTAGTTAACAGAATACAATAACAACAAACAAGAACTTACTTAGCGTTAGTATCCGTGGGAATCTGTTCAAGAACGACCATGCTGCGCCCAGCAGACGATTTATTGAGCCCGCGCTAACGGTTTAGCGCGGGCTCAACAAATCGTCCGGTTTTCAGCAGGGCATGGACCTTGCCCAATTTGCAATGGCCCATTTCGGAACGTGCGCCCGACCTGACACCTCGCTCGATCCACAGTAGCATAGATTCTAAGAGAAAATCATTAAGCATTGCGTGTTTCTAATGATGTCTTTAGTCATGGGATAGTATTGTTATATTAAGAAGAAAGAAGAAACCACCAAAACTGAGCCACCAAAACTATGATTCAATTTCAGAATTAATTATTTAAATATATAATTTCACTGCATAAGTTAAATGTCGTAATAAAGACATAGATTACACTAAATATCAAAATCCTAAATAACCTTATAAATTTTTGTGCGTAAACTAAAAGACGTACTAAGAATACGACACACCAAATCTTAAAAGTCGTTGAACAAAACGCCACCAAAAAGGTTAGGAAAATTCTGACGGTCAAATCATGCGTAAAGTGACATTTCCAGTCTAAGTAATCGCTAGGGTAGACCAAAGAATTGCAGGCTATATCAAAGTAACACGTTTTGGAGCATTCAATGACGAGCTGACACGACAAACTGAGGCTGAGCGACATGGTGAAATTGCGCCACCAAAGCATAAAATAAAATGACATCCACTTTGTAGCCGGAAGATATTCGCATGGGAGATATTTTTTAGAATTTAAAACTGTTTAAAATGTTAATCAAATTTAAAAACGAAACATAATATGATTTTTAAAAACTTAAAAAAAAAACCTGATCAGGGGGACCCGAACCCACCACACACCACGAATGCACGGGGCAAGTGCTTTACCATTCTAAGCTATCGAGTCACTTGTTGTCTCGACGACATCTTTAACGTGTTTTTCGCTATTGATAAATAAAATATCTGATTTTATGTAGGTACATAAATAGTTAAGTTTTTTGATTTTGTACATTTGAAAACTGTTAATTATTCTTATCAATTGTAAGTTTTTGTTTTTAGCAATTCCATGCAAGGTTTAATTGAAGATAGATAACACTTGAAAAAAGTCATCGACCTCAGGTGGGACTCGAACCCACGTCCCATCGCAAGCCGGGCGAGTGCTTTACCAACTAAGCTACCGAGAACGTCACGTGACAAGATGAAATTCCTCAAGTGTTTTTTCTCGCTGTCAAAGCTCGCTCGTAAAGCACTCGCCCGGACGTGGGTTCGAGTCCCACCTGAGGTCGATGACTTTTTTCAAGTGTTATTTATCTTCAATTATTCTTATCAAATTTAAAATAAAACAAAATATATTATTATGTATTTTATAGTAAGTAGGGTTTTTTTGGTGTTTTTATTAAGGTTAATTTATTTCTTTATTTAGTTAGTAGTAATATAAAGTTAAGTTAGATTCTTTTATATTTAATTTGTTAGAATAAATAAATGAAACAAGAAATAAAAAACTGCAAAATAAAAAAAACAAAATATGAATTGAAAAAATAAAAACTTAATCAAGTGGGATCCGAACTCACGACCATAGGACACACAACCACCGGGAGTGCTTAGACACCTAAGCTACCAAGTCGCTAGCTGCTTTGACGAAATCTTTCAAGTGTCTCTCGGTACGCTATTGATAAATAAAATATGATGAAACAATTTATGTATATAAACATAAATTGTTGTTTTTTTTATTTTTTAGATTTAAAAACTGTTTATTCTTCCTATTAAATTTAAAAATAAAACAATATATATTATGATATTACATTGTGGTGTATTTTATATTAAGTAGGTTTTTTTTGGTGTTTTTTATTTAGGTTATTTCTTTATTACAGAATTATACTGTAAGGGATTTTTAGGTGACAAATAGTAATGTACCTTAATATTATGTCCCTAAGGTTGAAATTAATAATTCGGTATTCCTAAGCATAACCGCGGCTTGCTAAGACCACTGTCATAGCAAGTTGGTAGTAATATAAAGTTACGTCAGATTTTTTTATATTTAATTTGTTAATGATACAAATAAATAAATACAACTAGAAATAAAAAAACTGCAAAATAAAAAAAAACAAAATATGAATTGAAAAATTAAAAATTGAATCAGGTGGGGTTCGAACCCAAAACCATTGCATACATAGCGAGTGCTCTGCGACCTAAGCCACCAAGTCGCTAGGAGTTTTGACGAAATCTTTCAAGTGTCTCTCGGTACGCTATTGATAAATAAAATATCTGATGAAACAATTTATGTATATAAACATAAATTGTTGTTTTTTTTATTTTTTAGATTTAAAAACTGTTTATTCTTCCTATTAAATTTAAAAATAAAACAATATATATTATGATATTACATTGTGGTGTATTTTATATTAAGTAGGTTTTTTTTGGTGTTTTTTATTTAGGTTATTTCTTTATTACAGAATTATACTGTAAGGGATTTTTAGGTGACAAATAGTAATGTACCTTAATATTATGTCCCTAAGGTTGAAATTAATAATTCGGTATTCCTAAGCATAACCGCGGCTTGCTAAGACCACTGTCATAGCAAGTTGGTAGTAATATAAAGTTACGTCAGATTTTTTTATATTTAATTTGTTAATGATACAAATAAATAAATACAACTAGAAATAAAAAAACTGCAAAATAAAAAAAACAAAATATGAATTGAAAAATTAAAAATTGAATCAGGTGGGGTTCGAACCCAAAACCATTGCATACATAGCGAGTGCTCTGCGACCTAAGCCACCAAGTCGCTAGGAGTTTTGACGAAATCTTTCAAGTGTCTCTCGCTACGCTATTGATAAATAAAATATCTGATGAAACAATTTATGTATATAAACATAAATTGTTTAGTTATTTTTATTTTTTAGATTTAAAAACTGTTAATTATTCTTATTAAATTTAAAAATAAAACAAAATATATTATGATATTACATTGTGGTGTATTTTATATTAAGTACGGTTTTTTTTGGTGTTTTTTATTTAGGTTATTTCTTTATTACTTACAGAATTATACTTGCTACTAAGACTAAGACCACTGTCATAGCAAGTTAGTAGTAATATAAAGTTAGGTCAGATTTTTTATATTTAATTTGTTCATAATACAAATAAATAAATACAACTAGAAATAAAAAAAACTGCAAAATAAAAAAAAAACAAAATATGAATTGAAAAAATAAAATCTGAATCAGGTGGGGTTCGAACCCTCAACCATCGCATACATAGCGAGTGCTCTGCGACCTAAGCCATCGAGTCACTCACGCTAAATGACGAAATTTTTTAAGTGTTTCGCGCGTGCTGTTTTGTTCCGAGCAGTGATTGATCGGCACGGCGGAACGAGCGACACAAGCTTCCCCTCGGACAGCTAGCGGCACACTGCCTCCCGCTGCCCCGCACAGAGAATCAGACGTTCGTAGATAATGAATAATAGGCATAACTTTGTCAATAATGGATCAATTTAAAAAAAAATTGCGTAGAAATTATAGATTTTTTGATTTCCTACCGATTGGTATAAACCAAATAATAAGATAAGGATTAATTACGGAGGAGACGCACAGAATACATTTTTATCGACGTCGTTTAAAAGCTTGTTTTCGTAACTATAATTAGAGGAAATACAAATTTTAAGCGATGATTTTACAGATAAAACTTCAAAGATTACTTTGGTGTCTTTCAATTATCGCTATACGCATCAAATAAGGGGTAGAATGCAGCTAAAAAGTAGGAAAAATCGAAGTCTTGGTGAGGGAACCCTCTTAAGCATTGGAACACGCACGACGCTGCGCCGTAGGTTGACTTTGACTCTTTTGTTTTGGTCGTTGACCTAACTGGAACAAACTTAAGGGGAAATGCTTGCAGTATTTTTATTTATATTAATTACAATTTCGTTATTTGTTGCATAAGTCATGATTTTATATTGTAAATCTGTTGTATTTGCGATACATATTACCCAATTCAATCAGGTGTCCCATTCTCTTGTACACCCTGTATAAACCCAAATTAACATGCAAGAATAAAACTAAAGTGAAATGAGATAGGCTTTTAGTCTACTTTTAAAGCTTGTGAGTGATTGGGACTGCCGAATAGACATCGGCAAGGAATTCCATAAACGGATGGATTGCACAGTGAAGGACTGCGAATATGTGTGAGAAGAATGTAAGGGAAAAATAAGCTGGAGATTATTAGAGGACCGCATTTACTGACCCAGGGCAGACTGAGTAAATTAAAATTGCTCCTTTAGGTATGGTGACTTGGGATTAAAAAATAAAGAAAATAAGAAAGTGAGAATGTGATACTCACGCCGACATCGTATCGGTAGCCATTTTAGCAGAGCTCGGTGTTCTGAGACATGGTCGTACTTACGTAGACCATAGATGATATGAATACAGAAATTCTGAAGGCGCTCGAGCTTGCATCAGAGACTTTCGTTGAGGTCTAAATAGCAACAGTCTGCATAGTCGAGAATAGGGAATAGGATGGCCTGTACAAGTGCAATTTTAGTGGGTATTGGTAGGAAGTTGCGTAATCTGCTAATTGACGCTGCCAATGCAAACATTTTCCTGCTAACCTCCGCAACCTGCGTCGTCCAGGTAAGCGCGCTATCAATTGAATACCTAGGTTTTTGATGACTTTGCTGTATGGGATATTGATACCGTCGAATGTAATGGGTGGCAAGGTACTCCAGTCAATCCTTGCCATTTGCCGAGAGCCACCCAGAATTATTACCTGCGTCTTAGAAGGGTTAACCCTGAGTCCGTAAGCCTTGCTCTAGCAGAGGATGCACTCTAAGTCATTGTTAATAACCTTCACTACACTGGAAAGGTCATCAAGGCTCCCTTGGGCATATTTATATTTACTATAACAACTTCAAAGCGATGCGATATTGTGGATTATTTTATTGCTTAACAGATTAAAACTATTTAGCCAGATGTCCCGTACAAAAATTATAATCATCCGTTTAGTCAACTCCGAGATACAGCAATCGCGCAAATGTTACCCCAGCAGGATTTCATAAATATTGGCAACCATAACAAATACAGTTATAAATTAAGTTACAACATTTATTTCAAATTCATATCTAATTATTTCCATAACATTTATCTCAACATACCCGCTAGAAAACAAAACATCTGGCTGCGGTAACGTTACTCCAGCCGGAAGTGTTTTTATCAAATGAATAAAAAACTATCAGCTTACCAAATTAAAATATCTGCTTACCATTTACAGAAGCTGTATATCTAATTATCTATTGCACTTAGTTACGATTCTAGGCAACTTCTGGCTGGCGGGGTAACGCACTCCGCTGTGATGACGTTGAACGGCTTTTACGACCCGCAGACCCCATGTCTACGACTATTGGGTATGTGGAATGTATTATAGATGGAATGGAAATGATATTTACCTCCATTAACGATACAATTATACTATGTATTTTCAGTTTACTGTTGTTCTGAACACTGGCTTGTATGGGTATATTTTGTCCAGGGCAGTACCCGGCGCAAGGGATGTGCACTTTCACTAATACTGGCTGAGATTTAAAGCACATACAAGAAAAGCTCCGTTCCAAACGCATTCGGAGTGGTTCCTGGAAGAGAAAAAATATTGAAATCAGATTTTCTATTCACAAATGGTAGCTTGACGGATTAGCCAGCTAAAGTGGCAATGGGCAGGGCACATAGCACGGCACCGACGGCCTATGGGGCAGAATCTGGAATGGAGGCCACGTACTGGCAAGCGCAGCGTAGAACGTCCAAAGACAAGGTGGGCAGACGACCCGGTTGCAGGACGACGCTGGATGCAGGCCTCTTTCAACCGGCCGATCTGGAAGTCACTGGGGGAGGCCTTTGTTTAGCAGTGGACGTCCTGTGGCTAAAATGATGATGATTGACAAATGTTCACTTTACAAGCAACGAGGTGCTAAATCAGGAATAATAAAGAACTGTTCATTAATAGATTTCTCATCAGTTCATTTTGCACATTTAATAAGTGTTTGCAATAAACCGACGTTATATAACTACCATTCACAAGCTTAGAGCATTCAACCAACAGGAGACGCCATTGACAGGCATTCCCCTCTGCCACAAGTCTATGACCGTCGGTCACAGAGGTTTTATAAAACTATTTGCAGCGCGTTCCGCCATCATTGGCAAATCACGGTCAGCGTGGAAGGACAGCAGCTAAAAATGCCAAATTACGCCGTGTGCTCGTGTTAAAAAAGATCAGAAACATTTTATGTGCTAAAGGACAACGTATATTTTCATCTATAAGTATTATTGAGTCTCAATATTAGCAAATAATGCCTTAAAATTGCAAAAACCTTATAAAATTTGTCAATCAAAAAGTGATACCAGTAAAAGGTAAAAAATCCCATTAAGCGTAATTTTTTATACTGAAGTACCCAACTTTGAAATCACACTGGTATTTCACGTTTGATATTGTTAATAATATTAATTACAATAGATGCTTATTGAATTAATGATATACAAATTTAACAAATTATGTATCTTGTTTATGTTTTGCGCATTTTTTTGGACTTAATACTTAAGTTAATTTTTGTTTAAAAGTATTAGTTGACGACCTCCGTAGCCGAGAGGCGAGCACGCCGGACTGTAAATGGCGCCGCCATCTCTGAGGTTCCGGGTTCGATCCCCGGTCGGGTCAATGTAGAAAACGAACTTTTCTATATTGGCTCGGGTCTGGGTGTTGTGGTACCGTCTTTGTTTCTGATTTCTATAAAACAAGTGCTTTAGCTACTTACCTTAGGATCAGAGCAATGTATGTGATGTTGTCCAATATTTATATTTATTTATTAATACTATAAATATTTGCTTATAATGTGTCTACTTCAATAATATAATATATTTGCGAACTACACCTTATTCTGAAAATTTGAGATTTTTTTGATATACGCTGGCTGGCCACCCTGCAGCAAAGTTGGTGATGGGATAGCACAAAAACAAAATATCGATATCGATTTAACCACTTGACCTTTAGGTCACCTAGATTTGCGATTCCACCTAGAGGTATTTCTAAAATGGGAATATATTCAGGAACATTCACAATGAACCCACCCGTTGGAAAAATAAACGGGTGGACCGATTTTATTGTTTATATGAATTTATATAACACAAAAATTAAGACTTAGGTTACAAGCATTTTTGTTGTTATTTATTGACACATACAATAAAAAACAGTATGGTGTTATAATTTTTGTTTAATTTGGTTGCTTTACTGTAAGATTACGGATCTTATTTATATTACAATAGGCATTATTATAATTTGTCCATATTATGATGTCAGTAAATATTAATTTTCATTATTTTTGCGAAAATATAACATTACAAAGGGTGACGACAAAATCTTTGAGGCACCTAAAATATCTAATCATTTATCTTAGGCTCGGTCTATACCTAGCTAGAAACTGGACCGGGTTAACGCGGATTCAATCCATCGCTAAAGCAATAAGGTCGTTTTTGAACGGACTCCGGCAGCGTATAGACTGAGCCTTAAACTCTAGAGAAACGTGTGTTTCGTGTATTTTTGGTGAACAAGTATAAAAAAGTCTTGTTGTTAAAAGTTAACAGATTGTTTATTTTATGGCTCGGACTATACCCATTCGGAAACCGGTCCGGGTAAGTACGGTTTCAATCCATCGCTTAAGCAATAGGGTCGTGTTTTGAACGGATTTGATAATGTTTCGGATAATGATTTTTATTAATTATTATTTACCACCTTCTCAATTACTAATTAAGTCATAAAAATGAATCCATTCCACAGAAACATAACTTTATATTATAAAGTTTCCGAGCCAACCATCTCCAGTCACCACCACAGACAGACCCAGACCAATAATATTTGAATTCATTTACTACTTTATGTCTAAGCAAGCAAAAAAATAGGTACCTATTATGTTATTCTTATTTCATGATATCACTAATATTTGTTAACTTTTTCTTATGCAAAAAGACAATGTTTGAGAATATAGCTAAACTAGTTAACACCTTTGTCCTTTACAAAATTCAACCTTTTAACTTCACCTTCAATTATATTTACGATTTTTGCGGGTTATAGCCCAGTATTTTTTTATAATAACTTAATACAATTCACCTGAAAACCAAATTATACAGGTATTTCTTGCAGTTTTAGGCTTGGACTTTAACCAGCCGAAATCTGTTAGAAACCGCTAGAATTCGTTCAATAACGACCTTATTGCTTAAGCGATGGATTGAAACCGTACTTACCCTGACCGGTTTCCGGCTGGCTATAGTCCGGACCTTAGACTCAACCATACTGACGTATATTAATAAATAACCCTGTAGATCTTAATGACAGCCAAAATAAATGTTTCTATCTTACAAATAATAAAGGGTCTGAATTGAATAAAACCTTATCATAATACTGCAGAACTCATAGATAAAATTTATCGATAGTGTTAAGCACTATCTTCGTTTATTTAAAACTGACGTCACACCCGTGCATGGATAAGTTGTCCTTGTGTGTAAATATATTTGTGTGCGTCTAGTTTAAGCTAGTGTTAGATAATTTTTGTTGTGTGCGAGCGTAGCAATGTCATCCAAAATGCGTTAGTGTTAATTTTCTATGTGTGCGTTACTCCCTGCCCCCCGCAAGAAATGACAGACTTTTTCGCATAGAAATTAGCGAGCTTGTCGTCTCCTGTTGGTTGAATGCTCTAAGTTCACAAGAGTCTAAATGCGCTGTATCGGCTGAAAGTTACCAGGGTGTTTGGAATACCGCAGAATACTTGATGTGCATCATCAGCACAAAGTCTCAACCATCATCTATCCCATTTAATTACCCACCTTCGAAATCTAAACCTTACCCTAACATGTCATATATAAAGTTATGGTAACCATACCATGGTTTTTCCTTATACCATGTTACAATACCAAATTTCGAATCGATATGACATATGGAAGGTACTCACATCGCCTCATCAACTATTAAAGAGCTAATGATCTTCAAACAGCTGATCAGGTCATGGTCACCTTACCATATACTTTCAATATCAATGAAGTAAAACCATACCAAATTTCGAATCGATCGGACATACGGAATACGGAAGTTTGTTAGATCCCCTTATCAACTAAAAAAGAGCTGATGCTCTTCAAACGGCTAAACAGATTTTCATGAAACATGGCTAAGAACACTCGGGATAAAATTATGTACGACACAAAAAAAAAACTAAATGAAAATCGGTTCATCCGTTTGGGAGCTATGATACCACAGACAGACACGTTAATCTTATAACACCTCTCCACCGCTCTGTTTTTGCATCGGGGTTTAAAAATTAATGATCTTTACAAACATTCTTGATTCTACAGGGTTACATTGCAAGGTAGTCCCAAATTTTAAAAATAATATCTAGAGGTGCACTGCATAAGGTCCTTCTTGGCAATTTGAACCTCGGGCTTGCGCAGGCGCTCTCGCTGTTAGGAATACGTTACATCGAAAAGGCTAAAGGTGGGTCCAGATAATTATGTTCTTTTGTCCGTATCGAACCTCCGTTTCGTATCAGCCAGAGCGTCGCGATTAAAACACTCTGGACGCAAAGTTAAAATAGCTCGTATCTCCTTCGTCGCTGCGATCATCGCGTGCTCTTTTCGTCCTACAATGTCGTGGACTGTGGAAATCTATGTGAATTTGGCGATTTGTTGCGCGTGCTTTATTGTTATTCAAAATATTATAACGAAAAAATATCCCTATATCCATCTATAAGCTTCACGATATTATCGTTATCCCACTTAGGCCAATAAAAATAGCTAAACCCAGACATAATTCCATAATCTGATTTTCTTTTTCTATGATGTAGAGTGTAGAGCATTGTTATTTAAAGTTACTCACAGGACGCGGAGCTGTAAAACGCAGCGCGTTGCGATGCATCTGCGACACCGTGCGTCTGCGACACCGTGTGTTCGTTTCGGATCAAATTTGTTATTTGAGCGGTTCTTTTAATTTTTCTCATGTGGATTACATACACATTTGTATTTGCGTACTATATTGATGAACTTTTTGCGTATTTCAAAATCCATGATCCTTAGTTACTTTAAATTTGTAAATATTTACAACTGAAGAACCGCAACCGGTGTCGCAGCTGCACGTATAAACGTATGCGTCACCGCGGTGTTGCCGCTCCGCTGGTGCGCGACCGCGTTCTGTTTGTAGCTCGCGGACTGCTGTGCGACTGATGCACGCAAGCGCATCGCAATATATCTGCGCAACACCGGTGTGCGTCAGCATATCTTTATTTAAGCAAAATAAATAAACAATTAAATTGTTTTCATTTTTTATTTATTTTTTCGTCCACTTAAGTAACGAGTTACAACCCTTACCAGATAGACCGAGCCCGCTGACTTTTGAGGTTTCAAGAATACTAAAGTTTGTGATTTTTCGCATATAGTTTCCGGGCCATTTTCCAAACCTTATTTTTGTGTCATTTTTTGTGCTTACTTAGGTAGAAATTTAGGTATTTGCCTTTTCGGCTATTAACGGAAAATAATATTATAGACCAAAATTTTACTTTCATGTTAATAATGAAGTAGTAACTGATGTAAATAAGCCTTTTGTATCACCCCTGTCCACAAAAATTCTGTTATTTAACCAGTACCTAAAATGTCGCCGAAATAGCTCTAAAAGAAAATTGTAGTAACTTAAATAAGTTTTAAGAGTTTAAGGTCATTGGTATCTTTTACTCGAAATGTTTTGTGTCGAATTCATCTATAATATTGGTTGTTTTTTTGTTTTTTCATGTAAAAGCCTTTAAAAGGCCCCAAAAGAAAATGCAAGTTTCTAGAGTTTTAGGCATTATTGTTGTTATAGTATAATGATAAAATTTTCAGAATTTGTGTCATTTTTATCAATAAAATCTTATTATTTGAAAAAAACAGAAAAAAACATGTTTACGCGCAAAAGTCACACGTGGAAGAGATTTGCATGGACGCGCCGCTCTCCGCGCCCGCAGACTTCTACCGACCGGTCTAGCGCGAACGCGGTATTGACAGTATTGTTTGTCTGTTTTCGGTGCGAGTTGCGTTGCAACATGTATTTACTTAAAATTACAAAAGGTGATGCATAGGAAATACTAAAATGGAGGTTGAAAACTATTAATGTGTTCAATATTATCATATATTGGACGTAAACCCTAAATACCATCGCAAAAAACCATGGTTATAATTAATTCAATTTTTATGCGAAAGTAGACCTTATCTTGCACGAATTTAAGAACAAAATCGCGTGATCGAAACTAATTAGTTCAAAACAGAATAGTTTTGTGGATTAGATAGTGGTAGCTGTAACAGATTTTTTATAAATAATTATATGACAACATCACCTTTAAATGGCTCGGATTCTATGATAGGCTTATTGCTGGCTTTGACAGCGAGAAAAAACACTTGAGGAATTTCATCTTGTCACGTGACGTCCTCGGTAGCTTAGTGGTCAAAGCACTCGCCCGGTATGCGATGGGACGTGGGTTCGAGTCCCACCTGAGGTCGATGATTTTTTTTCAAGTGTTATTTATCTTCAATTAAACCATGCATGGAAATGCTAAAAACAAAAATTTACAATGTTTAAGCATTTCTGATCTTAACCAATAGTCAAATATTTGTAAAAATATTTCTATAGGGTGTTGACGGTAGTATACTACTCAGCTATACATATAGCTACAACATTGATCAGAATACGCTGGCTTTGACAGCGAGAAAAAACAATTGAGGAATTTCATCTTGTCACGTGACGTCCTCGGTAGCTTAGTGGTCAAAGCACTCGCCCGGTATGCGATGGGACGTGGGTTCGAGTCCCACCTGAGGTCGATGATTTTTTTCAAGTGTTATTTATCTTCAATTAAACCATGCATGGAATTGCTAAAAACAAAAATTTACAATGTTTAAGCATTTCTGATCTTAACCAATAGTCAAATATTTGTAAAAATATTTCTATAGGGTGTTGACGGTAGTATACTACTCAGCTATACATATAGCTACAACATTGATCAGAATACGCTGGCTTTGACAGCGAGAAAAAGCACTTGAGGAATTTCATCTTGTCACGTGACATCCTCGGTAGCTTAGTGGTCAAAGCACTCGCCCGGTATGCGATGGGACGTGGGTTCGAGTCCCACCTGAGGTCGATGATTTTTTTCAAGTGTTATTTATCTTCAATTAAACCATGCATGGAAATGCTAAAAACAAAAATTTACAATGTTTAAGCATTTCTGATCTTAACCAATAGTCAAATATTTGTAAAAATATTTCTATAGGGTGTTGACGGTAGTATACTACTCAGCTATACATATAGCTACAACATTGATCAGAATACGCTGGCTTTGACAGCGAGAAAAAACACTTGAGGAATTTCATCTTGTCACGTGACGTCCTCGGTAGCTTAGTGGTCAAAGCACTCGCCCGGTATGCGATGGGACGTGGGTTCAAGTCCCACCTGAGGTCGATGATTTTTTTTTTCAAGTGTTATTTATCTTCAATTAAACCATGCATGGAATTGCTAAAAACAAAAATTTACAATGTTTAAGCATTTCTGATCTTAACCAATAGTCAAATATTTGTAAAAATATTTCTATAGGGTGTTGACGGTAGTATACTACTCAGCTATACATATAGCTACAACATTGATCAGAATACGCTGGCTTTGACAGCGAGAAAAAACACTTGAGGAATTTCATCTTGTCACGTGACGTCCTCGGTAGCTTAGTGGTCAAAGCACTCGCCCGGTATGCGATGGGACGTGGGTTCAAGTCCCACCTGAGGTCGATGATTTTTTTTTTCAAGTGTTATTTATCTTCAATTAAACCATGCATGGAATTGCTAAAAACAAAAATTTACAATGTTTAAGCATTTCTGATCTTAACCAATAGTCAAATATTTGTAAAAATATTTCTATAGGGTGTTGACGGTAGTATACTACTCAGCTATACATATAGCTACAACATTGATCAGAATACGCTGGCTTTGACAGCGAGAAAAAACACTTGAGGAATTTCATCTTGTCACGTGACGTCCTCGGTAGCTTAGTGGTCAAAGCACTCGCCCGGTATGCGATGGGACGTGGGTTCGAGTCCCACCTGAGGTCGATGATTTTTTTCAAGTGTTATTTATCTTCAATTAAACCATGCATGGAATTGCTAAAAACAAAAATTTACAATGTTTAAGCATTTCTGATCTTAACCAATAGTCAAATATTTGTAAAAATATTTCTATAGGGTGTTGACGGTAGTATACTACTCAGCTATACATATAGCTACAACATTGATCAGAATACGCCGGCTTTGACAGCGAGAAAAAACACTTGAGGAATTTCATCTTGTCACGTGACGTCCTCGGTAGCTTAGTGGTCAAAGCACTCGCCCGGTATGCGATGGGACGTGGGTTCGAGTCCCACCTGAGGTCGATGATTTTTTTCAAGTGTTATTTATCTTCAATTAAACCATGCATGGAATTGCTAAAAACAAAAATTTACAATGTTTAAGCATTTCTGATCTTAACCAATAGTCAAATATTTGTAAAAATATTTCTATAGGGTGTTGACGGTAGTATACTACTCAGCTATACATATAGCTACAACATTGATCAGAATACGCTGGCTTTGACAGCGAGAAAAAACACTTGAGGAATTTCATCTTGTCACGTGACGTCCTCGGTAGCTTAGTGGTCAAAGCACTCGCCCGGTATGCGATGGGACGTGGGTTCGAGTCCCACCTGAGGTCGATGATTTTTTTCAAGTGTTATTTATCTTTAATTAAACCATGCATGTAATTGCTAAAAACAAAATTTTACAATGTTTAAGCATTTCTGATCTTAACCGATAGTCAAATATTTGTAAAAATATTTCTATAGGGTGTTGACGGTAGTATACTACTCAGCTATACATATAGCTACAACATTGATCAGAATACGCTGGCTTTGACAGCGAGGAAAAAACACTTGAGGAATTTCATCTTGTCACGTGACGTCCTCGGTAGCTTAGTGGTCAAAGCACTCGCCCGGTATGCGATGGGACGTGGGTTCGAGTCCCACCTGAGGTCGATGATTTTTTTCAAGTGTTATTTATCTTCAATTAAACCATGCATGGAATTGCTAAAAACAAAAATTTACAATGATTGAATCTAATGAAGAAATTCGATACATTTTAAAATTTTACTACAAAAAAGGTAAAATTGCAACGCAGGCCGCGAAAAAAAATTGCGATATTTATGGACCTAGTGTAGTGTCTGTAAGAGTACCCCAAATTTGGTTTAAGCGTTTACAGCGGAGCCTTAGAAATAGGGTCCTGTTTTACCCATTGGGTACGGAACCCTAAAAACGGTTTCCTGGCAAAAAAAGGAACATTTATTCGGAACACTTTAACAACAATGATTAAAGAAGTTCGTCGTCTGATCAATAATGCGGTAACGTTTGTTCGAAGTATTATGTTTCCCAACATTTATTACACCGCTGTTTTATTTGGCAAAATTTTAATAAACGTGTAATTTTTATTTTGCAAGAAAGTGTTAGCGCCTAGCTAAAACCTTAAACGAACACGCGAATAAAACCTCTGCGAAACGAATTTAAATTTAGAACGTTTTAAAAAAAATATTATTATTGTATTCTCTTTAACATGAAAAAAAAAAACAATTGAATAAATATACGAAAATATACGACTGAAAAGCGAAAGTATTTTGAATTTAATTATAAATACGAATTAATAAACGAATAAAATACACGAAAAGAAATATCAGAATTATTATACGCAATTCTGAACATGGTTTTCGTCGCCCGGATTAACATTGATCAAAGAACCAGCAAGAAAATACGGTCATAGACAGCTGCCTTCCTATCGGACATTTCCCTTGTAAACTCGTAACTACACAAACCGGCATATTTAGCGGAACACAAAAAAAAGTCCATAATTAAATAAATATGGTTTTATTTTAAAATCTACTCACTACACTTCTTTTGTTATTTAAAGTGTCATTTGTTTTAATTAAAATGAGAACACATTAAGAACACATTTTGCGAGTAAAGGCTTTTTGTGAAAAATGGTACATTTTTGAACTTTTTATGTAACCGGGAAAAGTGAAAATTGATATTAAAATAACAATTTTTTAAATTAGAAAAATGGTGATTAATTTCTCGTATTTCCTCCACGTGCTCTTATTAAAGTTTCCTGTCTAGGCATACTGAGAATGATGTTATCGATGGTCTACTACTACCACTAACTACGGCGATTCGCAGTTCACCCACGTTGGCAGGAGCTGGAATTCTGGATATAACTTTTCTTTTCAGCAAGTCCCAAACGTGCTCTATTGGGTTCATATCCGGTGATCACGCCGGCCACTCCATAACAGTGATATTCATATCATTAAGATATGCTTGAGTTACCCGAGCGGTATGCGGCCGAGCATTATCCTGCATTAAAACAAAATCGTCACCGATATATGGGAAAAACTGTACGACATTTTCTTCTAAAACTTCTCTGATATAGCGGTCTGCAGTCAGACTCCCTCTGTCAATCACTACCAAGTCTGTGCGAGCTCCCAAACAAATGCCCGCCCAAACCATTATTGATCCACCACCGTATGCAACTGTAGTTTCAAAATTTGTCTGAATGTATCGTTCTCCTCTGCGTCTGTATATTCTTTGCCTGCCGTCAATTTGATTTAAGAGAATTCTGCACTCATCACTAAACAATACCTTACTCCATTGGTTCGCTTTCCAAATTCGATGTTCCTGAGCAAAAGTGAACCTGTTTCTACGATGATTTACTTCGAGCCTTGGAGCCTTTGCGGGCACAAATGAACCCAAACCAGCTTCTTCGAACCTTCTTCGTACCGTACGCTCACTTACGGTTACACCCCGCACTGCTTCTAACTCATGTCGGGCTTGGACGGCCGTCAAACGGGGGTTCCTACGTACACGAAGCCGAATGAAACGATCATCCCTACTCGAAGTGCGTCTTTTTCTGCCTTGTCCTGCTCTTCTCACATAAGTACCGGTCTCCCTGAACCGTTGGATACTGCAATGGATCGTTGAAACTGGTCGACGAAGATCTCTGGATATCACTCTGTAGGTTTGACCATTTCTTCGCATTTCGAGTGCCCTGGCAATCTCCGTTGGGGCTAAGTCAGGCATAATTCAGTCCTCAACTCCAAAAAGATGCGTTATTAAAAAAAAACTAACAAAAAACAGTATTTCAATGAAATTTTAAATCAAACTCAGAAGGAAGAAATACTCGAAGTTCGCTCCAGATAAGGTGTATTTGAATAAAATTAAAACAATTGCATAAAATGTGATGTTCAGTTGTTTTCTTAATTTGAAATTATTGCTTTTTAAATTAAATGACGTATAAACCAGCCAGCAACCTTATATGATACTGATATCAAACCTTTTTTTATGTTCCGCTAAATATGCCGGTGTGTGTATATAATATATAATATATATATAAATCTTTTTCTATTCTATTCTATTATCCGATCAAATTAAATATCCATTCTGGCAATCTCCGTTGGGGCTAAGTCAGGCATAATTCAGTCCTCAACTCCAAAAAGATGCGTTATTAAAAAAAAACTAACAAAAAAGAGTATTTCAATGAAATTTTAAATCAAACTCGGAAGGAAGAAATACTCGAAGTTCGCTCCAGATAAGGTGTATTTGAATAAAATTAAAACAATTGCATAAAATGTGATTTTCAGTTGTTTTCTTAATTTGAATTATTGCTTTTTAAATTAAATGACGTATAAACCAGTCAGCAACCTTATATGATACTGATATCAAACCTTTTTTTATGTTCCGCTAAATATGCCGGTGTGTGTATAACTATTGTAATTCGATTTGTGTGTAAACTGTGTTTAACTCTTATATTCTACAGCTTAAATCGTCACGCGTCTACTTCTGATTTTCAGCCAAAGTTTCATAAGTTTTAACTGGATTTATACGTGAGTGTTAACTACTTTTTATTTAACTTGTTAGTATCTAAGTAGCTCCTTTGCCTCATAGGCCTTCAAAATGAGTGTGGAATATGAATTTAGTGATAGCACCTCTAAACAAATACAATCCGAAGATACTAAAATGCACAAACTCAAAAGACTAAGAGGTACTTTAAAGGGCCGATTGACATTATTTGAAAAATACGTGAGTAAAGTACAATCTCTATCGTTGACTAAAGTGCAAATCACTGAAATAAGCTTTAGAATCCAATCAAATCAAATCAATCAAATCAAAATCATTTATTTGCATAAACACAGGTAACAAACAGTGTTTGGATTGAATATAGGAAGTGAATAGGACCTCTATGTCTGGCCATGAAAGGCGTGCAAATTTTCAGTATTTATACAGTAAAATAGCAAGCAAAAGAATGTTAAATATTAAAAGTAAGTATTCAATGTCATTAAGTATTTACGATCTAACACATTATTCAATATTTTTTTAAATTAAAAATACAATTGTATTAAATGTCAAAGTTTACAATATTAAATGGTCAATTAAATATAATTTTACAATTTGTCAGTTAGGAACTCGGTCAAGGTGTAATAAGCCTTACTTATTAGAAGAGATGATAGCTGCTTTCGAAACACGCGAATATTGGCGTCTTTAAGTGCTTTTGGCAGTTTATTAAGTATAAATTTTTGGAGCCATGCTGAAAAAACTCTTACTTTTTAGCGCTGTTTTAGAAATTGATGCTCTCAATATGTGACCATGACGCCTGCTTTTCTTTAATTGGCCAAAAGATATCGTTGGAAATAAATGTGGATTCCTCTTAACAAACATCGCAGTTTCATAAATATAAAGAGACGGCACGGTCAATATTTTTAATGCTTTAAAATATGGTAGACAGCTGTCTCTTCCTGTCAATGATTTAATTGCTTTAACACACTTTTTTTGGACTCTAAATACTTCGAGTTTATTTGTACAGTTACCCCAGAAAATTATTCCGTAACGCAAAATTGAAGCAACATATCCATTGTAAGATGTTAGGACTGTCTCCAGACTAGCAACTCTAAATAGAGCCTTAAGTGCATAGACAAATTTGTTAATACGTGTGCATAGGTCGCTTGTATGTGTTGTCCATTTAGTTTGGTGATCTATGATTAGACCCAAGAACTTTATTGCTGTCACTGGTTGTATAATTTTATTTTCGTAATGTATAGTAAAGTTGGGAGCCTGTGTATATTGACGAAAGTGAATGATTTTAGTTTTATCAATGTAAATATTTAAATTATTCATGTCAAGCCATTTAATTATTTTCGTTAATGTCATTATAATTTCGTTTTCATACGATAATTCATTATTACATTTGATTAAAATTGTGCTATCATCAGCAAACAATGTCATAGGATATTCTATACTTGCTGGTAAATCGTTTATATATATTATGAACAGTAGAGGGCCTAATATAGTTCCTTGTGGAACGCCATACTCTACATCTCTACATTCGGACAAATAATCCTTTTCTAGTAAAGTATTTTTTGAGATACTCCTGACAGCAGTTTTCTGTTTTCTATTGCTAAGATAAGACTCTAGCAATTAAAGTGCAACACCACGTATGCCATAGTGATAGAGCTTATGTAGAAGCAATTTATGGCTAACATAGTCAAAGGCTTTAGACATATCCATGAATATGGCACATATTTTCTCCCTTTTGTCCATAGAATTACTGACTAATTTTGAGTAAATCAAACATAGCCAGACTCGTAGATTTATTTTGACGAAAGCCATATTGTTGAGTAGAAAATATATTATGTTTTTTAAGAAATGAGTTGATTCTGGTGTATATTATTCTTTCAAATACTTTAGATAACACTGGCACGAGAGCAATTGGTCTGTAATTTTTCATTTCAGTTTTGACAACTTTTTTATGGATAGGTTTAACTATTGTCATTTTAAAGGCCTCAGGAAATACTCCTTGGGTTAATGCTAGGTTGATAATATGTGAAAGTAGTGGAGCCGAATATTCAGCACAACTTTTTATTGCTGTGGTACATAAGTCATCATAACCCACACGTATTTTTCAAAGATCTGATGGTGTCAAGTACTTCGTGACTAGTAGTTGGAGTTATGAAGATAGAGTAAACTCTTGACGGAGTTTTTATGTCGATTTTATTGATTTTTGATGTCAGATTAGATGTCATATTAATTTGGTCTATAAAATAATCATTGAATGCATTAGCTACGTCAGAAGGATTTGTTTTAATTTTTCTATTGCTTAATATATTTTTGATTTTTTGCTGTGGTAAGTTTGGCCTATTTTTATTAATAACAGCCCATGTCGCTTTGGACTTGTTAGATGCCGAGTTGATAGCAAAACTGTATTGGCTTTTTTGAGTTAGGTATATTATTTTTTTAAAACGTTTAGTATAGTTTACAAGCCGTGTTTTATTTACTAATAAAGGTGATTTTCTGTAGAGCCAAAGCAGCTTTCTTTTATTTTTACTGCAAAGTTTAATGCCTCGGGAAATCCATTTATGTCTTATGATTATCCATTTTTCCTGGTTTTTAAGTTTACAAGTATCACGGGAAAGCACAAATCATAAAACATTCGTATAGTCTCATACAGAGAATTGTAAGCATCATTAGCGTCAGTATATTCACATATTTCTGAAAAGCTCAAGCTACCAATAGCATCACGAAACTCTTTCAAATTTTCTTTGCAGAGGTCTCGCTTTTGAGTGCCCCATTGACTTAATAAACATTTTTCACTTACGGGACATTTAAGTAATTACGCTGTGTGATAGGTTAAGATCGAGTACTTTAGATTTACATCGCCAGATGTTAGTAGCAAAATTATCTAGACATGCTTTACTACTTAGTCTTGTAGGCTGACGAATTTGTAGCTTTAGATTATAATTATAAAGTAAATTTTCAAACTCCATACACATACTTGTTTTTTTCAAAATATCTACATTAAAGTCTCCGCAAATGAAAATTTTCTTTTTGTTATAACGTTGACCTATGCAATCTAACAATTCAGTAAGTCTATCTAAAAACAGATTTAGGTAGCCTATAAATACAAACAATTATGATGTTTTGCAGTGTGAGTTCCACCGCACAACACTCAAATACACAATTCAAATCTAGGCGTTATTTTTTTGAGACGCCAGCTTTGCTTGTAATAAGCCTTCTTTTGATTTTTATTAAAACCGACAACCTGCGTGTATGCATAGTAATTTAAAATATTAAAATCATGTAATTATTTCCGCAAGCTTTGATGACATAATTTCTTTATTCATGATTTTAAGAAGCATAGTACGTGGTTCAAAACTTCGTTGTTATGAAATGTTATTCTGGCAAGACATCCTTCGGTGTGCCTAGTAAAGTCTGTACTTTTAACTCCGGGGTGTTAATCGTGGGAATGAACCATTTCTTTAGCAGGGAGCCAATTTTATCAGTCACTCCTTTCGCGTAAGGCAAAAATGCGGAATGTCTGCTTACATTCGGACTTAGAGAGCGTTTTATTGGTGGCTTCAACAGATGTGGTGACACTTTGTATCCGTTTTTAATGAGAACCTCCTGAACATGATTTAGCTCTTGCTTCAAATGGTCAGGGTCACAGAGATCAAATGCTCTATTTCTTAATGATGACATTACGGATTGTAAGTGGCGTGGATGGTGATGTGAGGCAGCGTGTAAGTATCTAGATAGATACTACAACACACACAGATTGTGTCTGTTGGCTTTCTATAGACACAGTGCGACAAGGATCCATCCGATCTCACTGTAATTTTGATATCCAGAAATGACAACGACCTGGCCGACTCCAACTCATATGTAAATTTCATCTTAGGATGAATCGAGTTGAGTTTTTTTTTTTAGATGTTCTAAATATCGATCTACTTCTTGCTCGTTACCTTTGATGATACTGAAAATATCATCAACGTACCATTTCCATAGTCTGACGGTTCCAGGGCCAAGTTGCAGCGCCTTTTCTTCAAAATGTTCCATCCAGATATTAGCAAGTACAGGGGCTACAGGGCTTCCCATTGCGACACCATCAATCTGGAGGTAATATTGACCTTGGAAAAGAAAATAATTCCCATCTAGACAGTTTTTCAGCAAATCCATATAATTGAAGGCCATTTCGCTGTCACACAGTTTTTCTTTTACAATGTCCAGACACTCCCCAATTGGAACGTTGGTGAACAACGACTCAACGTCAAAACTCACCATAACTTCATCAGGTTCCAACTTTAGTTCTTTAATAATCTGAACAAAATGGCGTGAGTCTTTTACAAAAGACGGTGTTTTTCCCACTAGAGGCTGCAATACTGATGCAACGTACTTTGCAAGATCGTAAGTAGGCGAATTTATTTGACTCACAATTGGACGCAATGGCACGTTAGTCTTATGAATTTTAGGCAGACCATATAACTTAGGTGGTTGGTGTGACTTACAACGATACAGTTTTTCGTACTCGTCTTCTGCAAAAAGGTCTTGATTTTATCGGATAAGAGCACGGATCCTACGCGTTACTCTGGCCGTGGGGTTATACGAAACCGGTTTGTACACCTCTTCGTCACTTAACAAAACTCGTATCTTTTGATAGTAATCGTCTGTGTTTATCACTACTCATCGGCCTTAAGCACTAAAATATCCGGGTTTTCTCGAATGTTTATTAGTGCTTGACGCTCTTCTATGGTGACATTGGTGGCTGGATGTTTTGACTTTCGTAAAATTACTGCGACATCTTGTCTTATAGTATCAGCATCACCAGGTGGTATGTTATTACGAACAATCGTTTCCTCCATGCTACCGATCACTTTTTCATACGGTACTCGCTTCGGTGTAAGTGCGAAATTGATACCTTTGGCCAAAACGTTAACTGCAATATCATCCAAACTCACGCTTGACAGGTTTACTACCGTTTCCCTCGAAACCGCGGATGAAGTGGTATTCTCAGAATACCGCCGGTTGTACAGCTTTAAAAAAGAATCGGGTACTAATCACTGGATTGAATTTCATCAAACGCAAGTTCTTTCCACGGATCGCCATTTTTATTCAAGAGTTGTGCGTGATGCTATTGAAATCCAAAAGTATAAAAATTTCAATCGGGAAGACGGTTTAAAATTATCCGCGACATGGAATCCAGTGATTAAAAATAAACAATCTCGTTTTGTTTCGCGATCGAGTTCTCACCTGAATACGGACGCGGCGGTTAGTGTGCAGAATAGGGACACAGTGAGTTTAATGTGTGACGGTACTTGGCGTGAAAATAATATTATGAGGGTAGATGAAGAATCTGCCTCTCATACGGAGTGAAGACATCGCTGTTCCAGTCAGCCTGTGACCACGGTTGGTGTAACCCGATCGAAACGTCAGGCAAAAGAGGTAACATTTTGTACCTAAATTATGATCGCGTTAATTCCCGTTTCATTGAGTTTTAAATTATGCAACGCGAAAGTTTAAAAGTAATTATTGCAAACCGCTACGGGTCGGATATAGCAAAACAAATACGTCTCTTAGAATTCCTACGGAAAAAACATGCGCGAGTAGGTATTCACTCGCGCATGTTTTTTCCGTAGGAATTCTAGGATGTATTCACATCGTTGATATTTTTAACAAAGTGTCGCGATTGGGACTTGTTACCTACTTGTGTGCGTATTAAGCCGCGTAGTGATATCGCATTTTCGCGTAGGATTCTGACAAGTGCAAGTCGACGGCTTCTGAGACAGTTAATACAGAATAAGTATCGGGAGTTGAATGAGATACAGTGTGATTTATATGCGTTACATTTGAAATGTGGTGTCGTCTTGTCTCGCGAAGATTCCGATCTGTGTGATAGGGTAACCTATTTACAAGCTAGCCGTACATTTGAACTATGTACCACTACCTTAGAGCATTCAACCAACAGGAGACGCCATTGACAGGCATTCCCCTCTGCCACAAGTCTATGACCGGCGGTCACAGAGGTTATATAAAACTATTTGCAGCGCGTTCCGCCATCATTGTCAAATCACGGTGAGCGTGGTAGGACTGCAGCTAAAAATGCCAAATTACGCCGTGTGCTCGTTTTAAAAAAGATCAGAAACATCTTATGTGCTAAAGGACAGCGTAAATTTCATCTATAAGTATTATTGAGTCTCAATATTATCAAATAATGCCTTAAAATTGCAAAAACCTCATAAAATTTATCAATCAAAAAGTGATACCAGTAAAAGGTAAAAAATCCTATTTAGCGTAATTTTTTATACTGAAGTACCCAACTTTAAAATCACACTGGTATTTCACGTTTGATATTGTTTATAATATTAATTACAATAGATGATTATTGGATTAATGATATATCACAGTTAGCAAATTATGATTCTTGTTTAAGTTTTGCGCAATTTTTTTGGACTTAATCTTACTTTTGATGTATCAATAGTCAATACTATAAATATTTGCATTTAATCGGTCTACTTCAATAATATAATATATTTGCGAACTTCACCTAATTCTGAAAATTTGGGATTTTTATTGATATACGCTCCCGCCACCCTGCAGCAAAATTGGTGATGGGATAGCAGAAAAACAAAATATCGATATCGATTTAACCACTTGACCTTTAGGTCACCTAGAGTTGGCATTCCACCCGAATGTATTTCAAAAATGCGAATATATTCGGAACATTCCCAATAAACCCACCCGTTGGAAAAATAAACGGGTGGATTAGGTTTTATTGTTTATATGAATTTGTTTAACGCAATAAAAAAAGTTTAATAAAAAACTAAAAACCGACTTCAAAATGAAACTAAAAAGCGAAAAATAATATTGACTAAAACATACCTAATCAGTTCTTTTTGGAGTCGGTGCCAGCCATCGAGAGTTAAAATGTGTTCATTCGCACCGACTCCAAAAAGAACTGATTAGGTATGTTTTAGTCAATATTATTTTTCGCTTTTTAGTTTCATTTTGAAGTCGGTTTTTAGTTTTTTATTAAACTTTTTTTATTTTACAATTTTAAGTGTTAAGTCCTCTATTTTTTCCCTCCTAACTTCGCCAAAAATTACTTTACAGCAAAGTAACCTTAACTAATATTGGTCCTCTATGGACCCCCCATCCAATGGTATGATAAAAATAAGGTGTTATATAGGGTCAATTTTTCGACGAAAATTTGTAAGTCTTAAGAAAAGGGTTTACCTGCACTCCAACCAGAACGGCGGCTATTTTGGTGTCGTAACCATAGGATAAGGTCTCGCGTTAAATAACAGGATAAATTAAGAAAGGAACTTTCAATTTTTTTTTCGTTATGGGTGTGCGGGTACGCCCCCAGTAAATAAAAATTGGCGGTCTGGTACCTCATAAGCTCCACGTCTGCTCAACACACTGCGAAATACGTTCTGTCGACAAATTGCAGTATAATCTTCTAACTCCTATCCGTTAAGGAGTTCTGTGGCTTCCATCATCAGGTCAGCAACATGACATGATGATTACCAGACCCAAAAATCAGCATCGAGTCAGAAAATATATGCAAAACATTATGGGTGCCTATAAAAATTGAGGGTTGCCCTCGATTTCCCAGGGATCCCATCATCAGAATCTGACTTCGTGGAAATGGGACCACCTTTGGAGTATACCCTTTCAAACTAAAAAATAAATTTTGAAATCGGTCCATAATTGACGGCGTAATCGCGTAACATACATACAAAAAAAAAAAAAAAAAACAACATTCAGACGAATTGAGAACCTCCTCCTTTTTTTGAAGTCGGTTAAAAATGTTGTTAAGGCTCAGGTTACAAGCAATTTTGTTGTTATTTATTTACACATACAATAAAAACTGTATGGTGTTATAAATTTTGTTTAATTTGGTTGCTTTACTGTAAGATCCGTGTTATTTATATAACAATAGGCATTATTATAATGTGTCCATATTAGGATGGCACTAAATATTAATTTTCATTATTTTTTCGAAAATATAACATTACAAAAGGTTACGACAAAATCTTTGAGGAACCTAAAATATCTTATTATTTATCTTAAACTCTAGAGAAACATGTGTTTTGTACTTTGACATTTTGCTTGTTGCTTAAAGTTAACAGATTATTTATTATTTAAGCGTATGTTAAGGCTCGGACTGTACCCATTTGGAAACCGGTCCGGGTAAGCACGGTTTCAATCCATCGCTTCAGCAATAGCGTCATGTTTTGAACGGATTCTTGCGGATTTGATAATGTTTCGGATAATGTTTTTTATTCATTATTATTTACCACCTTTTCAATTACTGATTAAGTCATAGAAATCAATCCATTCCAAAAAAACAAAACTTTATATTATAAAGTTTCCGAGCCAACCATCTCCAGTCACCACCATAGACAGACCCAGACCAATAATATTTGAATTCATTTACAACTTTGTCTTCCTAAGCAAGCAGAAAAATTGGTATTATGATATTCTAATTTCATGATTTCTCCAGACTAATTTCATGTTTTCGATTTAAGAGATGAAAATATTTGTAATATTTTTAGAATCCCAATCCTTAAACTCTACCATACTGACGTATATTAATAAATAAGCCTGTAGATCTGAATGACAGCCAAAAGGAAAGTTTCTATCATTACCACTACCAGCCTATACCAGTCCACTGCTGGACACAGGCCTCACCAAAAGGAGGATTTTGCCAAAATCGCCACGCTTGGCAGGCGGGTTGGCGATCGCAGTTTGGACAATAGTGGAAAGGAGACGCTGCTGCCCGTCTTCTTATGGCGGTTCTCCTGTAGTCGCCTCTACATAAAGTTTCTATCTTACACATAATAAAGAGTCTGAATTGAATAAAACCTTATCATAATACTAGCAGAACTACTCGATAAAATTTATCGATAGTGTTAAGCACTATCTTCGTTTATTTAAAACTGACGTCACACTCGTGCATGGATAAGTTACCCTTGTGTGTGAATATATTTGTGTGCGTCTAGTTTAAGCTAGTGTTAGATAATTTTTGTTGTGTGCGAGCGTAGCAACGTCATTGAAAATGCGTTAGTGTTAATTCCCTATGTGTGCGTTATTCCCTTCCCCCCGCAAGAAATGACAGACTTTTTCTCATAGAAATTAGCGAGCTTGTCGTCTCCTGTTGGTTGAATGCTCTAAGATCACTACCCACGAGAAAAAGTTTTTAAAGCTGTACAACCGGCGGTATTCTGAGAATACCACGTCATCCGCGGTTTCGAGGGAAACGGTAGTAAACCTGTCAAGCGTGAGTTTGGATGATATTGCAGTTAACGTTTTGGCCAAAGGTATGAAATTCGCACTTACACCGAAGCGAGTACCGTACGAAAAAGTGATCGGTAGCATGAAGGAAACGATTGTTCGTAATAACCTACCACCTGGTGATGCTGATACTATAAGACAAGATATCGCAGTAATTTTACGAAAGTCAAAACATCCAGCCACCAATGTCACCATAGAAGAGCGTCAAGCACTAATAAACATTCGAGAAAACCCGGATATTTTAATGCTTAAGGCCGATGAGTAGTGATAAACACAGACGATTACTATCAAAAGATACGAGTTTTGTTAAGTGACGAAGAGGTGTACAAACCGGTTTCGTATAACCCCACGGCCAGAGCAACGCGTAGGATCCGTGCTCTTATCCGATAAAATCAAGACCTTTTTGCAGAAGACGAGTACAAAAAACTGTATCGTTGTAAGTCACACCAACCACCTAAGTTATATGGTCTGCCTAAAATTCATAAGACTAACGTGTCATTGCGTCCAATTGTAAGTCAAATAAATTCGCCTACTTACGATCTTGCAAAGTACGTTGCATCATTATTGCAGCCTCTAGTGGGAAAAACACCGTCTTTTGTAAAAGACTCACGCCATTTTGTTCAGATTATTAAAGAACTAAAGTTGGAACCTGATGAAGTTATGGTGAGTTTTGACGTTGAGTCGTTGTTCACCAACGTTCCAATTGGGGAGTGTCTGGACATTGTAAAAGAAAAACTGTGTGACAGCGAAATGGCCTTCAATTATATGGATTTGCTGAAAAACTGTCTAGATGGGAATTATTTTCTTTTCCAAGGTCAATATTACCTCCAGATTGATGGTGTCGCAATGGGAAGCCCTGTAGCCCCTGTACTTGCTAATATCTGGATGGAACATTTTGAAGAAAAGGCGCTGCAACTTGGCCCTGGAACCGTCAGACTATGGAAACGGTACGTTGATGATATTTTCAGTATCATCAAAGGTAACGAGCAAGAAGTAGACCGATATTTAGAACATCTAAAAAAAAAAAAAACTCAACTCGATTCATCCTAAGATGAAATTTACATATGAGTTGGAGTCGGCCAGGTCGTTGTCATTTCTGGATATCAAAATTACAGTGAGATCGGATGGATCCTTGTCGCACTGTGTCTATAGAAAGCCAACACACACAGATAGATACTTACACGCTGCCTCACATCACCATCCTCGCCACTTACAATCTGTAATGTCATCATTAAGAAATAGAGCATATGATCTCTGTGACCCTGACCATTTGAAGCAAGAGCTACGTCATGTTCAGGAGGTTCTCATTAAAAACGGATACAAAGTGTCACCACATCTGTTGAAGCCACCGATAAAATGCTCTCTAAGTCCGAATGTAAGCAGACATCCCGCATTTTTGCCTTAGGTGAAAGAAGTGACTGATAAAATTGGCTCCCTGCTAAAGAAATGGTTCATTCCCACGATTTACACCCCGGGGTTAAAAGTACAGACTTTACTAGGCACACCGAAGGATGTCTTGCCGTTACAAACACCAGGTGTTTACAAAAATAAACTGTAGCTGCAGGAGTTCCTACATAGGCCAAACGAAACGAACCATCGCTGAAAGGCTTAAAGAGCATATAGCTGCTGTGAAAAACCGCCAAACTGCAAAATCAGCGATTACCGAACACCTTCTTGAATCGGGCACTAATCACTGGATTGAATTTCATCAAACGCAAGTTCTTTCCACGGATCGCCTCTTTTATTCAAGAGTTGTGCGTGAAGCTATTGAAATCAAAAAGTATAAAAATTTCAATCGGGAAGACGGTTTCAAATTATCCGCGACATGGAATCCAGTGATTAAAAATAAACAATCTCGTTTTGTTTCGCGATCGAGTTCTCACCTGAATACGGACGCGGCGGTTAGTGTGCAGAATAGGGACACAGTGAGTGTAGTGTGTGAAGCTGGAAACATACTATCGGACGCGGCTTACGGACGCGGCTTACAGCCGCGACTGATAAGTGTGCACGGTCCTTCGGACGTTGCTTGCGGACGCCATGAGTGTGACCACTTTAAGTAGATTTCTACGTTTTTGGTAGGTTTGTGACAAAGAGGACGATGATTTAGTTGTAATTTCAGTAGAAAATCTGTATCGTTTAGTAGATTTTGGAAGAAAATTCTGAAAAATAGTAGCTTATCCAAAATACAATTATCCAGGCCAAAAAAACCGACTAAGTGCGAGTCGAACTCGCGCACGAAGGGTTCCGCACCATTATCTGTAAAAACCAGCGAAGTGCGAGTCAGACTCGCGCACGAAGGGTTCCGTACTATTTTCTATAAAAACGGGAAAAAAATCACGTTTGTTGTATGGAAGCCCTCTTAAATATTTATTCCAACTTTTTAGCTATCACGGTGCATGAGATACAGCTTGGTGACAGACGGACAGACAGACAGACGGGCAGCGGAGCCTTAGTAACGAGCAAAATAAATCACTTTGGTTGTATGGGAGCCCCTTAAATATTTATTTTATTCTGGTTTTTAGTATTTGTTGTTTTAGCGGCAACAAAAATACATCATCTGTGAAAATTTCAACTGTCTAGCTATCACGGTTCATGAAATAGACGGACAGATGGACAGACAGACAGAGAGACAGACGGACAGCGGAGCCTTAGTAATAGGGCCCCGTTTTACGCTTTGGGTACGGAACCCTAAATAAATCTTGTCCAGGTCCCGGGTATTTCCTGTAACATAATACTGAATACGGTGATGAGCGGGTTTCTTTTTCGCATACGTTATCAAATCGCTAGCTATCTTAAATTAAAAATGTTCATGCAATCAATAAGCATGTGCGAGCTCTCGCGCAGTCGGCGTCCTTCTGACGCTCGGACGCGTCCGCGGACGTTTTCGGCTTACAGAAACATCCAGCGCGCCAGATTGCTGTCGGACGTCCGAGCGCTCAAGGTCAGCCCAAGGTTACGTCCGCGACTGACGTCCGATGGTTTGCACACCTTAGTGTACATTCAATACCTAGATTCCTTTAAGTCGCGGCTGTAAGCCGCGTCCGATAGTATGTTTCCAGCTTGACGGTACTTGGCGTGAAAATAATATTATGAGGGTAGATGAAGAATCTGCCTCTCATACGGAGTGAAGACATCGCTTTTCCAGTCAGCCTGTGACCACGGTCGGTGTAACCCGATCGAAACGTCAGGCAAAAGAGGTAACATTTTGTACCTAAATTATGATCGCGTTAATTCCCGTTCCATTGAGTTTTAAATTATGCAACGCGAAAGTTTAAAAGCAATTAAATAAACTATATCGATATGTATTATAACAAAACCAGTAGCGGCGTTAGGGTAGGGCGAGGTTGGGCGACCGCCCCAGGGCGCCAGATACAAGGGGCGCGCAAGGGCCCTCCCTAGAATTCGTTATTGTTTATTACTAGGCGTTATTTTTCTCTCTTACAAAATGTTGATTACTTCAAAAGAACGGCAGTATAAGAAGAAACATTGTAGGTCCTAGGTCCGCCCCACTAGCGGTCTCTGCGACCCGTCCGAGTGTGTCGGGCCCCATACTAGCGGGCGCGATCGGGCCAGTATAGAGTGCGTAAGGCACCCTACCAAGCGGCGAACCCGCCAGTGGTGGCACCGACGCGGCCGGGACTGCCTAGGCAGGCCGGTCCGCCGTCGGGCTCCTTTCTGGCGGGCCCGATCTGGGGGTGAACCGGACTCGGGCCTCAAGGGCGCCTCTGTAGGCTCGGACCTCGGTTTGGGCCGTCGTCCGAAGGGTGGACAGGGGAGAAACGGCCAGGCACATTTACTTGCTTCTCACCAAAGAACCTTAGACCATAGGAACAAGAACTCACGTTAAAAATGTTTCACCAGTTTCTCAAAACTTTACAATAATAAATATTAATTACGCGTCATCCCTGTTGCTGGCTTGCTTGTTATCCCTGGCAAAGGAAGAGGTATAAATGTATAAAAGTGCAATAGCATTGCACGGCTTTCATACATTCTGAACGCCGCTGCTGCAGTCGAATTCACCAATCCCGACGCCGTGGCCGTGCCCTCTTGTGTAAAAATGCATAATAACTTAATATGTATGCGCGCTCGCAGTTTTACCGGTTATATTAATATAGTATTTCATTACACTTGTTAAAATGTAGTGAAGATTTAAAATGCAAAAAAACGCGCGTTCGCTTCGCTCGCGCTGGTTCTGGTACACCATTGGAATTTTATTATAGTGGGTACATTTGTAAATTATCGAAGTTTTTCATTCATATTATCCGATTCTTAATAAGTTGATGAATGCCCCGGACGAATATCCTTGGGTTCCCTACGTCCTATTAGTCGAAGTTTACATGGACTATAGTATTTCATTTTATTCCTTTCCTTGTTTTGAATGGCGCCGTAGAAATCTCGCTCATGGTGCTGGTAGTGCTAAAATTGGCATATTCAACTACCTATGAACTGAATAAAAAGCCCAAGAAAATCCGTCGGGAAAATTAAATATATACATAAATAAGTAAAGCAAAAAACCACATCAAAATCAGACTAGTAGTTTTGGTTTTTCACAAACGAATTATATTTACTACAGCGCCTCCGTGAGTTGTTACCGTGACGCCTATCACCTAAAAACACTCACCAATCAAACCCGAACCCATCACTAAAAAACCGCATCATAATATCTCCAATTATTCACGTTCATTTAATGGCAGCCCCCGACGGATTTTCTTGGGTTTTTTATTAAGTTCATAGGTAGTTGAATATGATATCGACACATCTATATCTTCAAGACATAGATACGTAGGAAAGTGCTATGAAAACAGATACTCTATTATTTATATGAACGACTCCGCTATAGATCAACTCTACTTGTACGTTTATTATCTCTCGTTACATACTTAAATCTTTAAGTCAAGGGTTTTTAAATTATTTTGTCCTTTTTCAATAACGTTTTAAGCGTCGTGGGTTTTTTCAAAATTTTTAATTAAGCAAATATAACCATCTAGTCGAGCCGCCATTATACAAGGTGCAGATTTCAATATGGGGATGATGTGATTCTATACCTTGATACCTTATAGGTACTGATCACGAAAGAAAAAAAAGACTTATTTGTTTTTCACATACGATCACATGCGCTTTCCGGCGTTTCGGCGCGAAGTGGGTAAACACAATTAAAAGGATTGCGATGCCTTCGTACTTTGTAGATATTGTTAGTATGCGCATCGTTAGTTTGCTGCGCGTAGTGTTGACTATTCGTATATCAAAAAGGGCAAGGGTGTATAGGGTTCCGTAATTGCCCGTTGTTACCACAATATATTTCAGCAATTACTTCATTTAAGTCACTTTTAATGTTTTCCTTTAAGGGAGGTGCCACACGGGCGTTGCGGCTCCGCTGCGTAGTCGCAACGCAATGATTTCAACGCAGTGAATGCCACACGAGCGCTGCGTCGGCGCTGAGTAAACGTAGCTATCTCCGACGTCGCAGCGTTGGTATAGGATGTCTCAGTCTTTGAACGACTTTGATTTATCCCATAAAGAAGGTCTTTCCTGTACTAATAAAATAAGATAATCTAAATCAATATATTCCGCACTTATTTTGACAATAATTTAAATGTGCAACAACTGTCACCTTCGATATGGTGTTGTGATTCCTGACCCGACCACGACATGGAACGGAGTTTTTACTTTGGCACAAAATCGTAATTTTAATTGTGGTTTATTGTGCCACTTATCCCAAGAATTTGTGCCTTGTTCTTTTTGAATAATAAGAGTACGATTGTGGTCGGGCTGGGGCCACGGTTTCTAACCCGACCACAACCAAATCTAATAAAATATCAATAGTCTGAAGTTACTGATTATGCCAAAAATATGTGCCAAATTGTGCCTATAGCACACGATAAGCATTTACTATTATATCACAGAATATATCTAGATTCGGATAAAGTTTAGTAATCAAGAAATAAAGTGTGTCAATCACACGCTATGCAATTTTACTACGACTTTGCAAGCAGTATTATTTTCTGAAACTATACATAGAGCACTTTATTATTTTATTTTACTGTGTTAAGATTTAAAGTGTGTTTTTTCTTCGTCAATTTATTTTTGATATTGACCTCAGGAGGCAATAAAACCATGGTAAGTCATGTTTTTTTTTATAGCCAGGCATTTCCATATTAGCCAGGCATTATGTTATTAATTTTCGTTTCTTTTCGTTTTCTTGATAATTGAAATCGGTTAAAAACTTCACAACGGCTTTCGTAAAAATATGTAGTTACCTCAATATTGAATACCTAGCTCTCAATTAAGTGTAGCATTTATTATTTTTCTGATAGTGTTTAATTATTATTTAGATGGAGGATTTACCGAAAAAAACCGGCCAAGTGTGTGCCGTGCCACGCGAAGTATAGGTTCCTTAGTTATTCGTCGTAACCGCAATATATTTTAGCAATTATGTCATTAAAGTCACTTTGAATGTTTTCCTCTAAGGAATTTTTGGACGACTAAGTTGAAAGACTATTACTCTTAAACTAACTGATCTATCTTAACCGTAATTCCTTAAAAGTTCATAAAAAGTAATATTGTCATGAATTTTTTCAGATTTTCCAAGCCAATAGTTAAGCTTTTAGAGATGGGGCGGGCCTTACTCGAACAAAAAATATAGTTTAATGTTTCGCAAACGGATCCCTAAATCGATAAATAGTCTTAGCAACCCCGAAGTTCTTTTAAAAGTCCTATTCAACTATACCCCACAACTTGGGGTAGATGCTGAAAAAAAACATCCCTACGTTATTCATGGGAGCTGCCCTAAACAATTTTTTTTTCCAAAATTTTATTCTACTGCTTTGTCGGCGTGATTGATATACATATCGCCACAAAATAACAGCAAACAAAACCTTGGACGGAGAGACAGACAAACTGACATTACGAAACTATAAGGGTTCCTTGTCAGGACTACGGAAACCCTAAAAAGCAGAGAAAAAAATAGGACCCACATCCTATGCAAATACATTCAATGCTATTATTAACAAGGAAATGGGATTTATATTAAATTGTAGTCCTAATATAAGATATCCGATATTAAGAGCATACAATATCCAGTATTATGGTACACAAAGTTACATTATTGATTCGTGTGTTGTTGTGTTATTTTTGATAAATATATATTTATAAAAATAAATAATGGAGTTAAGACTTGATTTGGTTAACTAATTTAAAGTAAACGACGAAATAATTGTAAGTGCAATTAACGAATATATTTTTGATTTAAGTGTTTTTCTTAGTTTTCAAAAAGTATTCAGTATTTGGTACTTCTCCCCTATAATGCTAGAAAATATAGTGGTTGTTATTTATATATTTTTATATAAATATAAACGCGAACGAAGTGAGCACAATTAGTAAAATAAATCCAAATTAGATATGTTCTGTGATATAATAGTAAATGCTTTACGTGTGCTATAGGCACAATTTGGCACATATTTTTGGCATAATCAGTAACTTAACACTATTGATATTTTATTAGATCTGGTTGTGGTCGGGTCAGGAACCGTGATCCTCAGCCCGACCACAATCGTACTCTTATTACTCAAAAAGTAGGTACAAAGGACAAATTCTTGGGATAAGTGGCACAATAAAACACAATTTAAATTACGATTTTGTGCCAAAGTAAAAACATGTCGTGGTCGGGTCAGGAATCACAACACTCGATATGCTATTAAATACTGTGCTGTCGCTCCGTCGTTTCAACGCAGCTCCCTTCCCCACCTCGTCTCCCTCCTCTTCTTGTGCGTTGCGCGTGCGTTGCGTCACCGTCCGTCACTTCAACGCATCGTGTGGCATGTCGATCAGATTTGTATGTAGAACGACGGAGCGTCACCGCTCAGTCGACGCAGCGCTAACGCAACGCACAGAGAACGCTTGTGTGGCACCTGTCTAAGGAATTTTTGAACGACTATTACTCATAAACTAACTGATCTATCTTAACGGTTATGATTTTCCTTGAAAGTTCATGAAAAGCACTATTATCATGAATTGTTCCCTTTATCAAGCAAATAGTTTATTTTTTAGAAGGGGTTGGGGGGGGGGGGCCTACTGAAGCAAAAATTGGCGCTTTAATGTTTAATTGTTTAATATTTCGCAAACAGATCCCTAAATCGAAAAAGTGTCGCGAAATGATGAATAGGTCCATTAAAATAACTTAAGGGAAGTTTTTCAAAGGACCTATTCAACGATACCCCACACGACGGGATAGACGATGTAAAAAAATTCATCCCCCCGTTAAATGTATGTGAGTTCATCATCATCATCTCTCAGCCTATTGCAGTCCACTGCTGGACGCCTCCCCCAAAGAGCGCCAAAGAGCACGATCTCCCGCTTTTTTTCATCCATCCACTGCCAGCCATCTTCCTAAGGTCGTCGGTCCATCGAGCTGGGGGTCGTCCTACACTACGTTTGCCTAGGCGTGGTCTCCACTCGAGAACCCGTTTACTCCACCTTTCATCGGTTCTGCGACAGATGTGGCCAGCCCACTGCCACTTAAGCTTGCTACATTTTTGGACTATGTCCGTTACTTTAGTCCTCTGCCTGATGATCTCATTTCGGATTTTATCCTTTAACAAAATCCCAAGCATCGACCTTTCTATAGTTCGCTGAGTGACATGTAGCCGGTGGGCCAGCTTTACTGTCATATTCCACGTTTCGGCTCCGTAGGTCATCACCGGTAGGACGCACTGATCGAATACCTTGCTCTTCAGGCATTGTGGCAGTGGTGACGAGAAGATATGACGCAGCTTCCCAATGTAAGTGAGTTACGCTAAAATAATTATTTTTCAAAATTTTATTCTACCACTTTGTCGGCGTGATTCATAAACATTATTATCTCCACAAAATTACAGCTCTCTAGGATCAACAGTCTTCAAGCAAAACTTCGGACGGACAAAAAGACAGACAGTTTGTATTCGGAAATGCGATTATTGCCGAAAGCAATATTTATTGCCGGGTACTGTAGTTTAATCAACATAATTCTTTGCAATGTTTGAGGATAATATAATTTGACAGTAAGCCAATCTTGGGCAATCGCACCCTAGAAAAATGTACACTTTACACTGTACAAGTTTCATCCCCCAAAATCATCTTTCATACATAAATATCATCCCCCTTTCTATGGCTTAGTACTAATAAATAATCTTAATAAATTATCAATTACTAAAAAGTCTAGTGTACAGTTTAACTTCAACAGGGCTGATTATGACGTCATAAATAACGAAATTCTAAGCATCGACTGGGATGGCTTACTTTCGGATGAAAGTGCGGAAAGTGCAGTGTCACTTTTCTATGAAAAAATATATAATGTAATAAAAAACACATCCCTACTAAAACTATCAAGTCATCAAGTTTTCCGATTTGGTTTACACCAGCCTTGTTACATATTTTCAAAAATAAATAAAATGCGTGGATTATGTGGAAAAAGTATTAAAACTTATCTGATTATGAGACTTTTGCCATATATAGAACCCGATTCAATAAAGAGTCACATAGATGTTACACCAATTACTTAAAATCAGTTGAAAGTAGTATTCATGATAATGTAAAGCACTTTTGGAGGTACATTAAAAATAGGAAAATGACTGCTGATACCCCTAGGTGACATATAGTAACTTAACTGCTGATAATCCAAATGATGTATGTCTCCTCTTTTCCTCATTTTTTAAATCCGTATTTGAGCCATCGTGCGTTACTGACAACTACGACATAGACCATATTCCTGACAACAACCACACCTCGGACCTTATTATTAGTAATGTATCAATTCCTAAAGAACTTGTTTTAAAAGAGCTTCGTATCCTGGACACTTCAAAAGGTCCAGGCATAGACAACTTGCCACCTATTTTTCTCAGATCCACTGCCCTGACAATCTGCCAACCAGTACACCACATTTTTAACCTGTGCCTGCAAGAAGGTGTTTTCCCAACAATCTGGAAAGCTGCACGTATAGTTCCGGTCTTTAAAAGTGGAAGCAGATCTAATGTTGAAAATTATCGGCCCATATCTATTTTATCCACTTTGTCAAAGCTTTTCGAAAGGTTAGTTCACAACATTATATATCCATCTATACATAACATCATTATACCACAACAACACGGTTTTATAAAACGCCGATCTACTACCACTAATCTATTATTATATACCTCATACCTTTTTGAAGGTATTGACAGAGGCAAACAAATTGATAGTGTTTACACAGACTTTCGAAAAGCTTTCGACAGAGTGGACCATAAATTACATAAATTACTTTTGGACAAAATAGCATTTAACGGAATCCGTGGTAATCTGTGGCGATGGTTTAAATCTTACATAACTAACCGCACTCAAAAAGTAGTTTTGAGTGGCTATGAATCTGATTTTGTTACTATTAGTTCTGGCGTTCCTCAAGGCTCTATTTTAGGGCCGCTGTTGTTTACGTTATTTATCAACGACATAAATCATTGTTTCAAGTTTTGTGATTTTCTCTTGTATGCAGACGACCTTAAAATCTTTCGTATTATATAAAACATGGAAGACCACTTTAAATTTCAATTAGATCTTGATCGCTTTTCTGATTATTGTGACAATAATAAACTAAGCCTAAGTATAAATAAATGTAAATTAATTACTTTTACCAAAAAACTACAAAGCAGTAGTTACACTTACAATATAAGTGGTACAAATCTTAAATCTGTTAAGTCGATCAAGGATCTAGGAGTAACATTAGATAGCAAATTGCATTTTGATTTACATGTAGATAACATAATAAGTAAAGCTTATTAAATGTACGGCTTCGTTATGCGTTCAAGTAAAAAATTTACACAGCCTACTACATTCTTATGTCTTTATAATGCCTTTGTTAGATCTCAACTAGAATACGCTGTACCCATCTGGAATCCTTTCTATGGCAGGTATATGGAAACTCTAGAGAAGGTTCAAAAGAAGTTTTTGCGCGCCATGCATTTTAGATGCTTTCGGAACCGTTTGTCTTACGTTCCACTTCTAAAAAAATATAAGCTCTTGAATCTTAAACAAAGACGTAAGCAACTTGAAGCTATGTTATTGTATGACCTATGCCATCACAGATACGATTTTACGCCCATTATTAATAAATTATGCTACAGAGTCCCCACTAGAGGTCACAGCCGTAACTATATACAATTGTTTGCTACTTCTAGATGCCGCACAAACGCTGGAAAACGCTCACCATTATTTCGACTTGTAGATGCATATAATAAAGATTTTAATGCAATTGATATTCTGGCAACGCCACCTAATACTTTCAAACAATTAATATTTAAAACACTGCGCAGTTGTGACTAGCCCACATTAGTCGATCTTTGAACTTTATGCCTGCTGATACAAAAGGACATTAACACCAATGAAACCAATTAAATTTAAAATTTACTTATTAACCAATAAAAATTAAATTGAATTTGAATATAAATGTTAAATGCATTTATTTTGATCTTGCCTTCATTGCTTACCTGCAAGCAACCTTCTTACTATTACTTACTAACCTAATAGTCCGAGACCGATAAGCGATATTGATGTCTTCGCCTAAAAGAATTCTAAAGTTTCTATTTTTTTTTCTGTAGATACATTTATACCTAAATAACTTAATTTAGCGTTTTGTGTCAGATCTTGCTATCCTTATTTTAGGAATTAATGTTTATTTGTCTTTTTTATTTAATTTGATTTAAAACTGCCAAAATTAATTAGAAGTTTAAAATTATAATTGTATTGTTCCTAATATAGCATACATAGAATACAAGCCTAGTTTGTGTCACGTTCGTCCAGTAAAAACTGACATAGAAAAAGTACCAAATAATTTTGCCAAAAAAAAATTCAAATTAAAAAAGTTTACTTAATGTATCTCAGTTCATATAGATATGCTTTTTATATAATTTTGTGCCAAAGTAAGGCATGAACTTTTGAGTATTTTAAATATTTAGATAATCCAAGCTACACACGCATCAAAATAAATTATAAATCGTTACAGTTAACGTACTTCATACCACAAATGCATCAAAATTCGATTATGTTAATTTGTGTCACTTTCGACTACAATATATTTCATTGAACACAAAAAACTGCGCTCGAAGCGGACGCAGGCGGGTAGGAGGCGGTGACAGGCGCGGGGGGTATAAATCATATGGTACGATTTCTTATGCGAAGCGTTTATGCGTTTCATACTCTCGCTCAATTCTCGCACACATTTGTGACGGGGCCATTTAAAAAAAAATGATATTCTATGTTACAACTCTCCAAGGTCAATAGTCTCCAAGCGAAATCTTGGACGGACAGACAGACGGACATGACGAAACTATAAGGGTTCCTTGTCAGGACTACGGAACCCTAAAAATTTGACGTAAAAAATACGGTTAGGCGGTACAAAGTTATCCGGGTCAGCTTGTTACTTAAAGAATAATCGTGACTTAGCTGAGTCTTTCACTCTTAAATTATTGAGGAACGTCAAATTAGGAGTGAGTCGTACTTGCAAAATCCAATACAGGGTTCCCTTGTAGGTTACGTTGCGCTTTCGTATTAGGCCTCCTGTCTTGCCAACATCAACCTCTTAAACGATATTCTCTTACACTAAAATGACAATGTCAAATTGACAAATCAACCCAAAGTGACCGTATTATGATTTAGAGTGGAAAATGGCCAAATAGTAGGTACTTCTACTAATTTAAATGTTAACTTGATTTGTGAAAATTGTCACCATGGATTTAATAGTCAAACTGGATAGATCATTCGATAAACAGAGAAAAAAATATTTGGTTTGTGCCTATCACTAGAAACAAGAGGCCTAATATTACGAAAGCTTCTCGTTTGTTCGGTCGTATTATCCGATCAAATTAAATATCCATTCACTTGTATCAAAGGTTTGACAATTTATGAACATTTGAAAAGGGTCGGGTTTTTTACACGGCTAGATTGAGTCATATTTTATCAAGGGATTGACACATGAGACTGGTTATTATAATTTGTTAGGTATAAACGTCCGAACAATTTATACAATTTCGTGCTATGCGTCCAGTATTTCAATTTGGTTGCATCAAATAAATATAGTTTACTACTAAGACCGAAAGTGTAAATTACTTGCAAAATTTTAGAAGTACCTACTCTATCCAGTTTGACTACTAAGTCCATGATTGACACAATCATGATCATGATCATATTTCGTGCGCACGTTTAAATAGCGACGAGAATTTAGATTTTAAGTAACATCATAATCGCATCATATTAAAATCTTCGTAACCAATTAATGACAATTACGGGAATTGACCCCCAGGTTTCTTAATACTTGCAAATATTTATTTTATGCGAAAGTACACCTTACTATACAAGATTTAAAGAACGAAGTCGCGTGTCTAGACCTAACTAGTTTAAAACATAGAACAGTTTATAGATTTAAGCTAGGGATTGCAGTCCGGATTATGCGTAATCCGAAATATCCGGATTACACCGTATTTTTTAAAATATTTATAGATGCTTCCGCAAACAAAAAAGTGACGATCCAATTGACGGATTGTCCCAGACAGACGCGGCCTGAGGTGGCGGCCGCGGCCGGGAGCTCCGCCCACTCTCCGCCCTGCTCGGTGTGTGCGCTCACGCGGCCTGCGGCGCGGCCAGTTGCAATTTTTTACAAGTAGCCGCGGCCAATTTATAATATACGTCGGTGATATTGACATAATATATCTTATTTATCATGTTTAAAATTGTTTGGGTAATATTAATCTAAGTATAAACCTAGTCTTATATTTTTGGAATAAGGGAATATAAAGTTTATTTCATTATGAAACACACTCGCAGTCTATAGTTTTTTTTTTGTTTGCTCCTTGTAAATATGGACAAAAAAGAAGTTTATAGCTTACTGTAGCCTGCGAGTGTGTTTCATAATTATTATAATATTATTTTCACGCGAAGTACCGTCACACACTACACTCACTGTGTCCCTATTCTGCACACTAACCGCCGCAAATAGGGACACAGTTAAGAGTAATAGTCGTTCAACTTAGTCGTTCCAAAATTCCTTAGAGGAAAGCATTAAAAGTGACTTAAATCAAGTAATTGCTGAAATATGTTGTGATAACAATGGGCAACTACGGATCCCTATACTGCTCGTGGCACGACACGCACTTGGGCGGTTTTTTTTCATTTCTTTGTTTTCCAACAAAATTCAATAAATTCGGATTTATTCGGATTAGTCACGAAACCCGTTTATGAAATCCGGATTGCAATTTGGGTAAGCTAAATTAATTCAAATTAAAAATATATGACGCTCCCCGTGATGACATTTTCTTGGATTTTTGATTTTTAGGAAAATAATTCTAAGACATGCTTGCTTTCTTGCAAAATAAAAATTACACGTTTATTGATTTTTTTCCAAATAAAACAGCGGTGTAATGAATGTTGGGAACATAATACTGCGAACAAACGATACCGCATTATTGATCAGGCGACGAACTTCTTTAATCATCATATCAGCCTGTTGCAGTCCACTGCTGGACATAGGCCTCCCCCAAGGAGCGTCACAGCGCACGATCTCCCGCCCTTTGCATCCAGTCGCTGCCAGCTGCCTTCTTTAGGTCATCGGACCATCTAGCCGGGGGGCGTCCTATACTACGTTTGCCTCAGCGTGGTCTCCATTCGAGAACCTTCCTGCTCCACCTCTTTAATCATTGTTGTTAAAGTGTTCCGAATAAATGTTCCTTTTTTTGCCAGGAAACCGTTTTTAGGGTTCCGTATCCAGAGGGTTAAACAGGACCCTATTACTAAGGCTCCGCTGTCTGTCTGTCTGTCCGTCTGTCTGTCACCAGGCTCATGAACCGTGATCGTAAGATAGTTGAAATTTTCACAGATGATGTATTTCTGTTGCCGCTACAACAACAAATACTAAAAACCAGAATAAAATAAATATTTATGGGGGCTCCGATACCACGAACATGATTTTTTGCTGTTTTCTATAAATCATGGTACGGAATCCTCCTTAGGCGGAGGTCAGGCGATGAAGGCTCGTCGAGGTTCGACAAATGTTAAACATTTTTTAACGTTAGGAAATACATTAACGCACCGTCCTCCAACTACGGAGGAACGGCTGGAGGGGTGTGCGGGACTCCGGGCTTAGAAGGCGCCCGCCTACCCACTAAAACCTCACAGTGCTCTCCGGTGCCTTAAGTGAAATGGAGCCAAGGGTTTCGCCATTGGCCGCAGCCGCTGGATGGTTCTTGACTCGGCTTCGGCTGCGGCCCGCTTTATGGTGGGCTGGAGAGGGAACTGTCACCTCCACTCTACTGCGAACGGCATGCGGGGTCATATGCTGCGCCGCTGTGAGTCCCGGAGGCACCCTCGTGTCTGTAGCCCGTGACCCATCTGGAAGGAGCAGGCGGAGGAGGTATGCCCTTCTCCTACACCCAACGCGCCTAAGGTGGATCATTGGGGCGGAAGCTGAGGCCTCCCGTTCCCTCTCCGCCGCTTCCTTCTGCGAGATGACTGCCTCGCAGATGGTGAGCATTGCCTGCCACGGTTTCACGCTTGAAGCCATCCTCGCGACGATCGCCGGCAGAGAGAGGTCACCCCCCACCACTGAGACCAGGACACTGTGTTCCATGTAGCAAGCTTAAGTGGCAGTAGGCTAGCCAAATTTGCCGCAGAACCCAAGGCAAGGTGGAGTCAACGGTTAGATATTATTATGTATAAGTGTCTGTATAATTTATTACACTCCCGTAAAAAAATATCAATGTATTTCAATTTTGATGGAGTATGTTCAATGTAGTGTAGGACGCTCCTTACTGTCAAGCCAGAATGCCAATTAAAAATATAACCGAAATATCAGAATATTGACTTACTAGATATCCGAATCATAGGTTGGGGAAAAAGTTTCTTCGCATTTTTTAAGAAAATTCAAAACATTTTTTAATATAGTTTATTTAATACATTTAACTAAAGTACCTATGTAGGTACCATTTTGTTCGATAACTTTTTGCCATCTTGTAGGTAGGGATATACTCCCATTGCTATAGAAATGTTGGGGCTTCTAATCAAAATACCGCGACAAGTGGTTTTGGCAGTCCTCTTGTGATGTTAACCTGACACTGCCTAGATAATTCTGAAGAGAGCGAAACAGGTGGAAATCTGAAGGTGCAAGGTCAGGACTATACGGCGGATGCATTAACACCTCCCAGCCAAACTCTCCTAATTTTTGCTGAGTGGCTAAAGGTGTGTGAGGTCTAGCGTTATCATGATGAAAAACCACACCCCTTCTGTTGATTAAGCGGCCGGCGCTTTCTCTCAACTTCTTGCTTTAATCTCATCAGTTGTTCGCAGTAGAGTTCAGAATCGATGGTCCTGCCTGGTGGTAACAGCTCATAATGTATAATGCCCTTCCAATCCCACCACACACACAGCTTCACCTTGTTGCGAGTTAACTCGTGTTTCGCCACAGTCTCTAGTGAAGCCTGACCGGCCTTTGACCATGACCTTTTTCGCACGTTCTTGTCGTACGTGATCCACTTTTCATCACCAGTTATCAGCTTCTTCGAAAATGGTTCGGTTGTATTATGTCGTAATAAAGAATCACAAATGAGTACACGGTTCATTAGGTTTCCTTCAATGAGCTCGTGGGGTACCCAAATATCGAGCTTTTTTGTGTACCCAGTTTTTTTTTAAATGCGCCTAAACTGATTTATGGTCTATTCGCAGTTCTTCAGCTTCATCGTAACTACTGATATGCTGATATTGCTCCACTTTTTCAAAAATAGCATCAATATTATCCGTTATAGGGCGACCAGAGCGACGTGCACCTTTGACATCAAAATTTCCGGATTGAAAACGCTTAAACCGAATTAGTGCTACTCTTGCAGATACTGCACTAGGTCCATAAATATCGCAAATTTTTTTCGCGGCTTGCGTTGCATTTTTACCTTTTTTGTAGTTAAATTTTAAAATGTATCGAATTTCTTCATTAGTTATCATCTTGACAGTACTAAAAACAAATGAAAAATACACATTTTCCTAATTTGAATTTGGAATTATCTTCTTTAAAATTTAAACTTTTAATGATACCAAAACCAGCCAGATACAAATAGTACAGCCAAAGAGATTTTATCAAAAGTTCATACATACTATAATGCGAAAAGACTTTTTCCCCAACCTAATATTCGGCGCATATTCGAATAATTTGAATATCCGGATCGCAAGCCCTAAGTGTGCTTCCTTAATTGGCCTATCATAGAATCCGAGCAATTTATAGGTGATGTTGTCATATAATTATTTATAAAAAATCTGTTACAGCTACCACTATCTAATCCACAAAACTGTTCTGTTTTAAACTATTTAGTTCCAATCACGCGATTTTGTTCTTAAATTTGTGCACGATAAGGTCTATTTTCGCATAAAAAAATAAATTAATTATAACCATGGTTTTTTGCGATGGTATTTAGGGTTTACGTCCAATATATGATAATATTGAACACATTAATAGTTTTCAACCTTCATTTTAGTATTTCCTATGCATCACCTGCAACGCAACTCGCACCGAAAACAAACAACAATACTGTCAATACCGCGTTCGCACTAGACCGGTCGGTAGAAGTGTGCGGGCGCGGGGGGCGGCGCGTCCATGCAACTCTCTTCCACGTGTGACTTTTGCGCGTAAACATACCTGTTTTTTCAAATAATAAGATTTTGTTGATAAAAATGACACAAATTCTGAAAATTGTATCATTATACTATAACAAAAAAAATGCCTAAAACTCTAGAAACTTGCATTTGGGGCTTTTTAAAAGCTTTTATATGAAAAAACAAAAAAACAACCAATATTATGGATGAATTCGACACAAAACATTTCGAGTAAAAGATACCAATGACCTAAAACTCTTAAAACTTATTTAAGTTACTACAATTTTCTTTTAGAGCTTTTTCGGCGACATTTTAGGTACTGGTTAAATAATAGTATTTTTGTGGACAGAGGTAACACAAAAGTCATATTTACATCAGTTACTACTTCATTATTAATATGAAAGTAAAATTTTGATCTATAATATTCTTTTCGTCCATTTATAGCCGAAAAGGCAAATACCTAAATTTCTACCTAAGTAAGCACAAAAAATGACACAAATTAACGTGTTAGGTTTGGAAAATGGTCCGGAAACTATATGCGAAAAATCACAAACTTTAGTATTCTTGAAACCTCAATAGACAGCGGGCTCGGCCTATAATGCTAAATTGGATGTAACGAACGTAGATGTAAATATTGATATACTAATAAAACTTTATTTAGTTTAGACTAGTACTCAGCTCTCAACTTATGTTTGTTTTAAAATTTATTTTAATTAAGCTGTGGTAAATGTCGCTGGTGTTGAAATTATTATAACTGTTACATCATTATCATTTTGAACTCTGTATTTCAACGCTGTTTTTTTATCTAAATAAATTAAAAAAAAAAAAAAAAGTTTAGCTAGCGCCAAATAGCCTAGGAAGTATGTATTACTTATTTTACTTTTTATTAGTTTATAAAGATTTTTTAATTTTAATAGTACTGTTATAATTGTTACATATTTAATATTTGAAATTTTAATTGCTACACCCTAACAGGGTTTGTACTGTTTAATTGTATTGATTATAATAAGTAAATAAATAAACACTTACCCTACAGAGTGGATTTTCGTTCAGATCCATACCAGAAAAGACATTAAAAGGCATTTCGGTCGTGTGAGTTTCGGTTGAATATTGTTCAAGAAGTACTGTTACACTATATGTAACTGTGGCAGACTCTCCTTTATAAGTGGATGGTAATTCACGTGGTAGATGGCACTTAAAATTGAACACTTGTGGGCCTGCAGGAAGTTCCACCTCATTACCTGTAAAGTAATTCGCTAAGTTACATTCTAGAGAATAATATAAAGGTGCGCCTTCAACGTTTTTTTTTCTTTTATAACCCCTGCCTGCCCGAAAAAAGGGTTTAATACGTTTGTGAGGATGGAGTATTATTATTAATTTATTACTCTTTGTCAGAACACTCTTAATCGTGTAAAAAATATTCGAGACTTAGGTATTAACATGGACGATCAGCTCTCTTTCAACCATCACATAGATTGCGTTATAAAAAGAGCTTTCAGAAGCCTTGGTTTTATTAATAGAGTAACTAAACCATTTAGTAAGACCATCACTCTTAAGATCCTTTATTTCTCATTCGTAAGATCCATCCTAGACTTTGGTTGTGTTGTATGGTCCCCTTTTTACAAAACGCATATAGACAGAATTGAAAAAGTCCAGAAAACCTTTATTAAGATTCTAAACTATCGGTGTAACCGTTATTGTGATCATTATACTGACTCCCTCTTCAAACATAAATTATTAAGCCTTTGTGATCGTCGTAAATATTTTGACATTATTTTCTTATATAAAATTCTTAATAATAAAATTGATTGTCCTTCTTTATTGGCTAAAATAGACATCAAAAGTAAATACCGTCTTCCTGCTCGCCCCCAGCGTATATTTCAAACATTCGTACCACCTACTCTTCGAAAAAAATATACTCAAAACGGCTTTCTTTCCCGTTCGATTAAAACATATAATAAAGAATTTATGAAACTTGATCTATTTAGTGGCTCCTTAAGTAAACTTAAAAATTTAATTTTTAAAAACTATTTAAGCAAATACTCCAAGGTGTAATACTTGACAACCGTATTCTTTAAAGTAGACTATTATACTGTACTATTATTGGGACACATTTTAAGATAATATTTAGGTAACATTATAAAATCAAAATTGTTTTCCTTGCAGGAGTGTGATCCATGGCACTCACTTGTTTGTTTTAATTGTACACTGGCGTTAGTTTGTTAAGTCTATCTTTATATTTATAAAGAGTGTGGCTCGGCGGCCCTTTCAACGGGCTTACTTGTAGTAATAGTTAATCTAAAAACATGTTATTCGGTACTCGTTGTCTATTAACTATGTAAAGTTAATTAAGTTATATTTTGTAATGACTGTTTGTACCATAATAAATTAAAAAAAAAAAAAAAAAAAAAATTACTAGCTGACCCGGTTACCTCGCACTACCTCAGAATTTTTCACAGGTGCGAACAGTTTGTATGGAAATAAAATAAGTTTTGAAACACTTTCCATCAATTCACCATCGCTCTATTCACTACTAGTCACTCCAGATCTCATGAAAGTGAGATTCGCGAGTTGACAATTCACTACCGGCCTAGTTGTGTTTCTTGTTACTTGATGAAAAGTGCAAGTAATATTGATTACAAACAACCTCTTGCCGTCCACGTCCTTTACAACAACAATGAATACACATAACAATACACTCTGTATCCCCTAGATCTAAAGTTTAAGCAGTAATTTTGTTATTTAAAAATAAATTACCCTACATTTAATTAAAAAAATATATATATTCTTGTAGATCATTAGCAGACACTTTTTATTAATTCTATTTAACATTGAAATTATTAAGATCTAAATTGTTTTCCTAGTAAATTGTTATTTGAATTAAACTTAGCACTGTCAAATTCTGGTCACTTCAACTTTAACTTGTTAAAATATAACAATCAAATCAAAATTAAACCAAGCGCTTCAGGAATTAAAAGAAAGCAGGGATACTTGTAACCAACTACTTAGGGAAAGAGAGGATAGTAAAGAGGAAATAAATGCTGTCGTTCAGAGAAACGCAGAACTTAGGAAGGACTTAGCAGACCTACATGTTAAACACCAGGAGGTTGCCTTACACCGTGATCGACTACTAGCTACCATCAGCGGCTTCGACCAGTGCAGTGCTGTCTACGAGCAAGCTCTTATGCGCAACAACGAACTGGAGTTAGAGTTGCGTGATGCCAATAGGACTATTGTGCAATTTGAAAAGGAAAAGAAGCTTCAAGAGTTTGCGCAGACCCAGAACTTATACGAGGAGTTGATCGGCACCCCGGGTGGGCCCACTTTGACCTCAATGTTGGATTTATCTGCCAATTCCGTTTTTGAAGATAATAGAATTCAATCTAGGTTAAACAGTAAAAAGAAGTTAAAAGAGTATATAAAACTGAATAGAGTAATTTCTAAAACTAACAAAATTGTAAAAAAAAACAGAAATGTTTTTATAATAATACTAGCTATGATACCCGGCTTCGCTCGGAAGTTGATATGAGATTACGTGGTAGTTGAAATAAAAAAATAAACTATGACGTAAAAAGTAAAAAAAAATATTGAAAACATTTTCTCATTATTTACACTACTTGTTTATAAACAACATTTTTCATTTTATTGTCCGGGGTATATATATATAAATTTTTCGAACTTCCTACTCTTGACAAGCTACATATAGCTGACCATGAGAGAAGCAGGATTCTTTGAGGTTGATGGTATTGAGAGATCAGTGGTATTCTAGGTATAAATACTATGTGTCCTTTGTTCTTTCCAGAAATAAGTTCAGCTCCAATGACATTATTCGATAGCTGTTTTAAGATCATCCTCGTTCCATTATATAGTTTTGGGGAGTTGAGATTTCTGAGTAGTATGATTGGAGATCCAATTTTCAGACGAAGGCAGTGTAATGGCATTCCTGGTACTTGTAATGAGTTTAGAAATTCAGTTGGGAAGTTGACACTTTCTTCGATGGATACCACCGTGTCGATCGATTAATATATTTTCTCTTCACCAGGTATTTTCTTCAGAATATTGAAATTGATATCGTCAACAATATTATTTTTAGTGGCTAAAATTGCTTTTTGAAATAACCATTCTACGTTGGAATAGTTCTGAATAATATTTGGGTAAATTGTCTCGATTAGTTCGTTTTCAGTAGTGGCTATGTTATAGAAATCACTATTGAGTTCAATGAGGCCGGTCGTTTGGTCAGTAGGATATGTACCTTCGCCTATTTGTAAAATTATTTTGGCAAAATGTGCTGTTGTTTCATCTTTTGATAATGCAACTCTCATGTTTTTTGTTAATTGCAGTATTTGTACTTGTGGCCAGAGATGTGACATTTTTAAGCATGCATTGATCTCGTCTGCTGGTGTTGATTTAGGAATAACTGGAAGTGTTTGTCGAAAATCTCCTGAAAGTATGAGTAGAGCTCCTCCCATTATTTCAGGGTTTTTTCGCAATTTTTGTAATGTTCTGTCCATGGCTTCTAATGATTTTTTATGGGCCATGGTGCATTCATCCCAGAAGATAATTTTAGCTTGTTTTAGAAGTTGATCCCGTCCAGATTTTCCTGAGATTTTACATACCGGGAATATTCATATGTTGTTCGGCTATATTCAACGGTAGTTGTAAGGCAGAATGGGCAGTTCGTCCTCCTTCCATGAGTGTGGCTGCAATGCCGGATTATGCTAGTGCCAGTGCGATGTGTTTTTTAGCACGTATTTCCGCCAGTATTAGATTTATTAGAAACGTTTTACCGGTGCCTCCTGCCTGGTGCGTCCAAGTAAATAATTCCACCAGTGTTGTTATTTATCGGTTCATTATAACGTTGTAAACTTTTTTTTGATTGTCATTGAGGAGGGGTTTATTGTGAGCAATGTGTTCAAGTAGTTCATTGACGTTGTAGCTTTTTTCCTTTGTAATTTCGTAGTTTAGCACACTGAAAGCATTTCTTTGTGGTGCTGGCATTCCAAGTTCTACTAAAGTCTGGTTATTTATTGCTAAACATTTGTCTTCTAAGCGAATGAGTGTTTCATTGAAAATGTCGTCATTGAATTCTGTAGTCAGTTCTGGATTAGCTTGTCGGATTTGGTACAATATATCATCACTCATACTCCTTTTGAAAGAGTCCCATAGCTGTTTTGGGTTTGATGGGTTACATGTCGTTAGAATTATGGCGAATAACTCTCGAATTTGCTCAGCTGAAGCTGTGAGTGTGGCTTCTTGTAGTGTTAATTCCCAGTGGTTATCGTTTTCCAATAATCCTAAGCGTTGACATGCTTCTCTGTACGTCTGGCATAGGTAGCCGTCAATGGTCCTGAGATCTGTGAAACTTGTTGGTCCCCGTATTTCGTGTAACAACATCCGAAGAAAGAAACATGCGGCATTGTTTGGATGTACAGTGTATACTCGACCTATTGTGTTAGTTTTCATGATTTCTGGATGACCCTACCTTAGCATTCCTCGTTTTCGTCGTTGAAAAATTTTCCTTGTATTATCCCACGTATAATAAATAGGAACGTCGACATACAGTAATGTTTTTGCGAATGGATCCGTTTGGCATGGTTGGAAAAAAGCTGTTAACGTTGTGTTCTGAGGTGATTCATTTGCAATTTTTCTAGCCGAGTCTTTTGTGAAGTAAACTCTCTGTCCATTCTCCAAATGTACTGGTAGATGTTGCACAGCTGGTTCGCGTTCGTGTATGGAAAACCTAAAAATCCTCCACGCTGCTTCGTTACTATTGATGTATCTTCCCATTTGGTACATGAGGATCTCATCATTTTTGTTATTTTGTTCGCTATTTTGAACTATTTGAAATACTGCCATATCACTACCTTTGTTTACGTACTTACATATATATTTAATAGATTTGACTGAATTGCAGTATTTAACGTTTATGTGTGCTTGGAACATTTTGGAAAGTAGTGGGTTATATAGTACTACCCATTATCTATTTCCAGTTCGTCTCTGCCTTGTATTCGTATTTTTGCTGTGAAACCACCGTTTCTCGGTGATCGTCTTCTATATTTGGGATAGCCGTCATCTTCAGTTTTTGTATTGTCCAAGTATGGTATTGGATATTTTTTGGTACATTTTCCATCCTTCATGCACGGAGCATTGAAGTTTAATGGTCCACATGGTCCGTGAATCATGTTTTTCACTACTATGTTGTAAAGTTCCAGATCTTTTTGTGGATTGGGAAATTCAGCTTGGATGATTTTGTCGATATCCGTGGGATACATTTTATCGTGTAGCTATATGAGATTGTGTGAGTGAGGTAATTCTCGTTTTTGCCACTCGATTGTAAACATCCAGCATCTAATGGTTCCAAAGATGTGGTATTTTGTGATAACTTCAATAAATCTTATTTGGTTTTGTCGAAAAACTCGGGCTATTATGTCGTGTCGATCCATGGAGGTTTGTCCGTATTTTAGTTGTTCTTTGATTTCTGACCATGATGAGTTGCATGTTAATGTTATGAAGAAATCAGGTCGTCGATATTTTCTTACATAGGTCATAGCATCTTGAGTATATTCGTGCATATGTCTTGGACTTCCTATGTATGATGAGGGTAAGATTACCATTGTTCCAATATCGTCAATATTGCCATCATTTATGATCGCGTCTCGAAGGTGGATGTATTCTTCTACGCATAGTTTCTTCTGATTAAGTCTTATGTAAAGCAACCGCTCTGCTTCTATTTTTGCGTACATATCTACCAGAAATTGTTGGAATAAACGGCGAGCGTTGAGAATCTGATTGTATATTTCATTGTCTCTGATCATTAGGCGGTAAGCATAGAACTCTTTGGAAGTGACTTTTTTGTTTGTTTCTATGCCTGTTTCAGGATGAATTTGTTTTATATTGAAATGATATCCGTCCTTTCCATGCAGAAATATTAACGGATATTGAAGAGCATCATATGAACAGTGTGTCTCCGCAATGCGTTGTAGTCCTTTTATTCTTTGTTGTACAATTATGTCACGGCTTGTATTTTCATTGTCCACAATTACGATGGCGACTTCATCTATCTGAGGTGCATTAAATCTACGTTCGTGTTCTCCATGTGGTCTTTTATCGGCTCGAATTATAATTTCATAGTCATCAGAAATCATGCGGTCTAGTGTTGTTTTGAATATGTAAATCAGTTGATTGTATTTGTGTAAGATCCTCTGTACATCTTGGATTATTTCGCGTCTCAATCCATGAATATTTGTGCATCGTTGATCAATTTCTTGTTCTTCATCTCCGATGAAATATACTTGTAGAAATTTATGGTCTTCGTTAGGCATTTGTAGTAACGATCCTATTTTGTGATAAATTTGTCCCATAGCTGTTTTGGGTTTGATGGGTTTCATGTCGTTAGAATTATGGCGAATAACTCTCGAATTTGCTCAGCTGAATAGAATAGAATATTTTTATTTCCATTTAGTGAACAGTACACTGCCTTAGACTAATACATAACATTGGTACCTAGTTAAAATTATCCTATGCCTAAATGAACATAACATAATCATTATAATCGTTTAAAGTTAGTACCATTCATAATGTAGTAACCAAAGCAAAAACTTAAAATTGACTAACTATAATATAAGTTGACTTCAAACCAAATAATTGTCAATTGGCGGTATACAGAAACAAAGATCATTACCTTCCGTGCTAGTCGCAACTGTGTTACGGCAAGGTAAGATTCACGCCCTACATAATACCAACTGTATCTAATTGACATAAAGACGTTTTTGAAATAATGCTCTTAATATTACAACATACAATAGATGCCGAATGCAAATGACGAGCTTAACGTAAACCCGTAGTAAACGCAAAACATACAGATAATTTCAGACAGCATGTTGACCGATATAATGGTGTAATTTAATAGGTAGTTATGTCCCCGCGTCTGCCCTCACACATTATAGAGATGCCTAAGTAAGCACTTTCGCTTATTACTTCGTGGAATAATAATCCCTTAGTAAACAGCTTTAGACAAAGGACTAAATTCGCTAAATCAGCATCCGGTCAATACTTGGAAGACGCATCACGTCTCTTGCACAACAACTAAATAAAATTGCTTAATTAACATTTTTGATTACGACTTCTAAGAACGAAGTCTAGAAAGTTCCATTAGAACAAAGGACTGATTATGCTTGATCAGCATCCGGGAATATTCCAGGTAGACGCTTCTCGTCTTGGTCACAACAAGTGAAGAGTATAAAAGGCACTGTGGGCTCAGGCATTGCGTCTTTCACACTTCGAAACTCCGCTTAGCTGTAGGTCTGCTCATCGAGAGCATTAGTGTAAATTAGTGTTAGTTTTATTAAATTAAAGTAACTTTCAAAATCAAAGTTTATTTTCTTTTAAAGTCTGCGCGCTGTCCCGATTTGACTGGCGCAGCCGGTAGGATCTCGAGTCGCGATTCACGATTATAAAGATTTTAGTGTCTGTCTTCGAGTCTTCGCGGCTGGTCTTTCAAGGCCATAACAGCGGGATCCACGAACCAAAGAAATAAGTCTCCGGGCGGCCCAGGCACCACCAGCAGCAGCAGCAGCAGTACGAGCAGCAGTATCCGCAGCAGTACCAGCAGCAGCCGCAGCACCACTTCAAGAAGAATGGGTTTGAGCGACCAGTGAGTAAACCTCTTCACTTTCGCTTTACCAGTCTATCCTTGACCCTTTTAATGTTATTTCACCCCAAATCGTGAGAAACGTTATTTGCTCGTAGTTCCTTAACTTCAGGATTACGCCAGCGCTAGTTTTAAGAATATAAATAAACAAATAATAAATGATATAAAGTAATTGAAGTGAATTAAAAACTTTAATAAAGTAAATTAAATAAATTAAAAACTTAAATAAATTAACACCTTAAATAAATTAAATTAAATAAATTAATTTAATTAAATAAATTAATTTTTTTTTAGTTATTGCGCAATTTTCCCCAAATCGATAATTGCAAAATTTCTTATTGTATTATTTCATTGTGTGTATTAACCGTGTATTGTATTAAATTGTATTGTGTAATTTCCCGTGTATTTAGCAGGGTATAATTGTGTTAAGTGCGCGAATGTTAAAAACCAAAAAAATGGAACAAATAAATACCATTCCAAACGAAATTTTAAATATCGTCCCTAAATTCGAAGGCGACGGTAAAACACTAAATCTTTTTATCAAAAAATGTCAATATGTAATAGACAACTATATAGGAGCCGAAACAAATATCGCGCAAAATAATTATGTATTTCACGCGATAACCAGTAGATTAACAGGTAGAGCCGCCGCGTTAATAAGCGAGCGAGACGATATTGAAAATTGGTATGTGTTAAAAACACTACTAATTCAACATTTTGGTGATCCACGTTCGGAAGCTTGTGTAGCGATCGAACTGGAACAAATTAAAATCAAACAAGGCGAATCTTATATAGAGTTGTGTCATAGAATACAAAACGTTAGAAGCACATTAATATCCAAGGTAAATTTAATTCCAGACCAAGGTATCAAAGCCGCTAAAATAATTATATATGATAACTTAGCATTAAATACTTTTCTCTTCAATTTAAGTGAAGAAATGATACGCATTGTACGATTGAAAGGTTGTTTAAATCTAGAGCAAGCTCTATCAATAGTCACGGAAGAAGAAAACTTCCAAATTCAGTATTCAATTAAAAATAAAAATCCACCTGCCCCTAAACCAAATTTTGCTTAACAAAATTCAGCATTTAAACCCAATTTTATTTCGCCAACGCAAGCCATCAAATTCGGCATGCCGGAAAATCATACATTTAGGCCTAACTCCATTCCCACAAATATATTCAATGTCCCTGGACAAAACTATAAATTTGGAGTTCAAAATCAACCCAATTTTATGCGTTACCCTAATCAATCTAATTTTAAATTCGGAATGCAACCGAATCAAACTAGACCCATTTACACTATTCCTAATAACCAAAACTTCAGGCAAATGCCTTATAGCATGCCTTCCAATCAAAATAAATTTAATAACAATCGATTTGGCTATTTCAACTCAGCGCCAAATAACCAATTCAAATTTGGCGCCAGTAATCCCCCTCTTGCACAACGTCCTGCCAATAACTTAGACACAGACGTATCGATGCGTACAGCACCGCCAATACGTCACAACTTACTTAACAACCCCGAGAACATAGAAGAAACCTTCTATGACGAGGGCGTAGACGAAATAGATTATTATGACTTTAACAACTATGAGGAACAGTATTATTTTGATGAATCGGAGTTAACCGAGCAACAAAACGAAAACCAAATTCCCAGTGACGAAAATTTTTGTATAGAAGCCTCAACGGACAAAGACCGGAAGTAATAAATTTAAATTATTATGACGGAATATTAAGATTACCTCATATTAATATCCCGGAAATTAAATCTAAATTTATGATAGATACTGGCAGTACTCGTTCTTTCATAAGTCCAAAAAAATGTAACGAATACTTTAACGCATACAAGTACGAAGAACCAATCGAGGTCATTAGCACACATGCACGTAGCAACCATAACGAAGTTATTCACATACCGTTATTAAGATCATTTGCAACACCCGGTAGTCACAAGTTCTATGTGTATAATGTAGATGACAGGTTTGACGGCTTGATAGGCAGTGACCTTTTGAAACAATTAGGAGCCACCATAGATATGGATAAACAGGTACTTACAACACCAAACACCCAGTTACCTATAATTTATAGCCCACCGTATGAAGTTTGTGTAGCCCCGCGATCAGAGACACGCGTGAAGTTGCCTACATAGATAACAGACGGTGATGCAATAATAAAATTCCAAGACTTTGGCCAAGGCGTTCGAATGCCTTGTGCACTGATAAGGTGTAACAAAGGATTTGCATATACAGTCATTCAGAACACATCTAATAATTACATCACACTAACAATATCAAAACCGTTTAAAGTAGAATCATTTAACAATACCGAAATCCCCGTAAATAATTTAAACGATTTACCGGATAACCTCGAAGTAGATGAAATTTTAAAAAATAACTTACAAAAATTAAGATTAGACCACATGAACGAGGAAGAGCGACTAGCTATCCAAAAACTTTGTCACGAGTACAAAGATATTTTTTACTGTGACCAATTCCCTTTAACTTTTACTAATAATGTAAAGCATAAAATCCGCACTAAAAATAAAGACCCAATATATGTCAGACCATATAGGTTACCCCCAATGCAAACCGAGGAAATTAATAATCAAGTAGAAAAGCTTTTATTAGATAACGTTATTCAGGAGTCACATTCCCCGTGGAATGCCACGGTACACTTAGTCCCCAAAAAAATGGACGCATCCGGCGTAGTTAAATACCGAATGGTAATTGATTACAGGCGTTTAAACGACTTAACCACTGACGACAAATACCCGTTACCAAATATCGCAGATCTCTTCGATAAATTAGGAAAATCAATTTACTTCACAACCCTGAATTTAGCCAGCGGTTACCATCAAATTGAAATAGAAAAAGACGATAGGCAGAAAACAGCCTTCAGCACACCGACAGGTCATTACGAGTTTTTGCGTATGCCCTTTGGTTTGAAAACTGCACCCGCAACATTCCAACGCGCGATGGACAACGTCCTACGCGGTCTCCAAGGCTTACATTGTCTTGTTTATTTAGACGATATAATAATATATAGTTCTAGTCTCCAAGAACATATTCAAAGCCTAAGAAAAATATTCAATAGACTCAGGGAAACAAATCTTAAAGTACAGTTAGACAAGTCTGAATTCGTGCGTAAAGAAGTCTTATATTTAGGACACACGATAACAAAAGAAGGTCTTAAACCTAATGATGACAAAATTAAGGCAGTTATTAACTTTCCTATTCCTAGAACTACCACAGAAATAAAGAGCTTTTTAGGATTAATAGGATATTACCGAAAGTTCATAAAAGATTTCGCTAAAATAACTCAACCGTTAACAAACTGTTTAAAAAATAAAAATAAAATTATAATCGATGAAAAATACCGTAATGCATTTGAAAAGTGTAAAGAGTTACTGACAAACGCACCTTTACTTCAATACCCAGATTTTTAGAAACCCTTTGTATTAACAACGGACGCTTCAAACTTTGCAATAGGCGCCGTATTATCCCAAGGCACTGTAGGAAGCGATAAACCCGTAGCTTACGCGAGCCGTACATTAAATGAAGCCGAGACCCGATATAGTACATTAGAAAAGGAGCTATTGGCTATAATATGGGCAGCTAAACACTTTAGACCGTATTTATATGGGAAAAAGTTCACAATTTTTACAAACCACCGAGCATTAGCATGGTTAAATGCAATGAAAGAACCCAACAGCAAGTTAACACGTTGGAAATTAAGATTAGCGGAATTTGATTATGATATCATTTACAAAAACGGAAAACAAAACAGTAATGCGGACGCGCTATCACGTATTAGATTAAACATTTTAAATAAACACAAAAATAGTTCAATGCAAGTAAATATTGATGAATCCCGTAAACCAGACATCGTTAGCATTTCATCAGACAGTTCAGAAAAATCTGACTTTTCAAGAATCGATAAAGGATTCTATGGGCATGCGCCCGAAGAGTCAGACAGCAGCACGATTTCCGCACCGGAATCGGCTACCGCACACTCAGCTAAAGATATCGATACCGTAGGTATCCCCATACTAAATGACGCAATAGACACCAAACCAAATCAAATAATTGTTGATACGTGGCAATTAGATGATTTAGGAATCAACCATGCATCAAACTCAAAACAACGTATTTTAGAAGTAAATTTGCCAATTAATCGACCGGACTTAATAACAAAATTCTTGAAAGAATATACAAAGCCTAAAGTAAAACATTTCATCCACTTTATCGATCCCAAGCTTCGTAAAAATTTCGTGGAAGCCATAATTAGATTATTCAAAAAGGACACAGTGCGATTCTTCGAATGCACTGAGCGCATTATAAACATAACTGACGAAGATGAACAACGAGAATTAGTATTAGCTTATCACAATGGCAAAACATGCCATCGTGGCATTAGGGAAACAATAATTAGATTAAGACGTAATTATTTTTGGTCAAAAATGGAACAGACAGTCTCAAGCATCATAAATGCGTGTGAGACATGTAAATGTATGAAATACGATCGAAAACCATTTAAACCTGTTTTGCAATTAACTCAAACACAAGCAAAACCTTTCGAGGAATTGTTTATGGATCTTTTTAGTATCGAAGGCAAATACTTTCTTACCATAGTAGACGCATTTAGCAAATTAGGACAAGCACTCGAAATTCCCAACCGATCAACACCAGAAGTAGTTAGGGCTTTACTTAAATACTTCTCGTTTTACGGAATACCGACAAAACTTAACGCTGACCCCGGCTCAGAGTTCAATAATGCTCTGTTAAAAGAAATGTTATCCTTTCACAAAGTAGAGTTACACATAGGGACACCTCATAACCCTAATTCAATGGGAATCGTTGAACGTATCCACTCAACTATCATTGAAATTTATAGATTAGCTAAATTTGAACAGAAATTCGCAGACGCAGCATCAGTTATGACGTACGCCGTCATGGCTTACAATCAGACTATCCATTCAACGACAGGATTAACGCCGTTTGAAGTTACGTTCGGTCATACCGATACTTCAAGCCCTTTTAACGTAGATTTTAACAGACAATATACTCAACAGTTGGTTAGAGAACACGTTAGGAAAACTAATCATCTTTACAAATACTTAACAAATAAAATAAACGAAAAGAAGGAGGAAATTCAAAGAAAACGAGGCGGTGAAACTGACTTTCCTTTAGAAATAGGAGATACCGCATTCATAAAAGGCGTCAATGTAAGACGTAGTAAAGATAAACCGCGTTATCAAAAAGCCGAAGTTTCGGGCGAAATAAACCGAAACATTGTCCCCATAGTTTCCAAAAATAGTTAAAGACATCAAACGTCCTCCGCAGGTTCCTCCTGCTGACGATGCAGATGGTCCTCGTCCTGGTACTTCAAATAGACCAGATTAAAATACATATTTGATTTTATTTTTGTATAACTTCCAAATTAGTTTGTATATAATATTTAGAGTTAAGATATTGCATGAATCCATAATTATATAACCGATATTAAGGAACTATTAGAAATATTACAGCAAATAAAACAAACTAATAAATTAGTTTTTCCAGCTACACTTGACAATCTCCTCAAGATTGAACAAACCATAGAATTAAAAGCTTATTTTAAAGAAAAACAAATAACGTTTATCATGAGCATCCCCCTTGTAACCCCAGAATTGTATAACTACTATAGAATCCTTTCCTTACCTGTCCTTAATTCCCGTAATGTTACCACTATCCTTGCACCCAAATTTCCCTTCATACTGGTAAAAGAGGTGAAAACTTGGGCGCTCCCCATACCGTGTCAGGAAATTGACGAAAACCTGTACCTGTGTCGTGATAATAAGATAGCCACACATGAACAAGATTCATGTACTTCCGATTTATTAAAATCCGAAAATAATATAACTTCATGCCATCCTATTCCAGTGGAAATAAGCGACTTGTATATTAAGTCTTTCCACGAGAATTGGTGGATTGTCTATTCCAGGAAACCAGTTACTCTAAAGGAAACATGCAAAGGCGAAATTACCCGCAAGGAACTGCATGGCACTTACCTGATTGGCATACTGCATGGCACTTACCTGATTGGCATGGATGGATCCTGTGACATTATAATCCAGGATACATTACTTAGAAGACATCATTCTGGTACTTCCGAATTGAAATACCAGAAAACCGCAAAAATTAATTTACCTCAGCTATCACATTTCATGGAAAGCAGCGACAAACTGAAGCCTATCAACTTGGACAACGTTAACTTGGAAAATCTTCAACTTCTCTCGTACGCTCTGAAGCGATCCGAGATTCCAGAAAAGCCCAGTGTAGTGAATGTGAAAAGTGTTAGTGTCGGAACAATCATTTTATATATTATAGTTTGTACTAGTATTATAACCATTGTAACCATTAAATTTAAGAAAATGTACCCCAATTGTAACTTTTGTATTTTTATTCGAAATCCTCGGATTCCTGTTAGAACCGATGATTTCGAACTTAAGGAGGGAGGAGTTATGTCCCCGCGTCTGCCCTCACACATTATAGAGATGCCTAAGTAAGCACTTTCGCTTATTACTTCGTGGAATAATAATCCCTTAGTAAACACCTTTAGACAAAGGACTAAATTCGCTAAATCAGCATCCGGTCAATACTTGGAAGACGCATCACGTCTCTTGCACAACAACTAAATAAAATTGCTTAATTAACATTTTTGATTACGACTTCTAAGAACGAAGTCTAGAAAGTTCCATTAGAACAAAGGACTGATTATGCTTGATCAGCATCCGGGAATATTCCAGGTAGACGCTTCACGTCTTGGTCACAACAAGTGACGAGTATAAAAGGCACTGTGGGCTCAGGCATGGCGTCTTTCACACTTCGAAACTCCGCTTAGCTGTAGGTCTGCTCATCGAGAGCATTAGTGTAAATTAGTGTTAGTTTTATTAAATTAAAGTAACTTTCAAAATCAAAGTTTATTTTCTTTTAAAGTCTGCGCGCTGTCCCGATTTGACTAGGTATCTTAGGTATCGTTGTTTTGGTAGTTGTAATTTTTGTTGTTTTCGTGTTAAACAATACCTACTTACAATGACCTTAGCATTATTACAACAGTATAATTATCTATAATACATAATTTTTATACATAGATTCCTAAGCTTAAGGATCCAACTGCTTGACCGATTTTATTAACTGTATTTTTTTTTAATAGTAGGTAAGTACATAGAAAAAAATAAAGAAATATTTGAGTATTTATGTAAATATAAATATATATGTATATGATTAGTAATAATTATAATTATAAGACAGTATCGCATACATTGCTCTGATCCTAAGGAAACAGCTCAAGTATCAGTGTGCTAGAAATCAGAAACAACAACGGTACCACAACACCCAGACCCGAGCCAATATAGAAAGGTTCGTTTTCTACATTTTCCCAACCGGGAACCAAAACGGGGAACTCAGAGATGGCGACACCAAGTCTGCCGTAGGTACTCGTCACTTGGTTACGGAGGTCGAACATGTATGTGTTTATATTATATAATAGTTTATATGTATATTTATAATATTATTTATTTGATAATTGTAAATAAGTCCTCAGTCCTCACATAGTCCAAATTTTTCAAAAACTCATTTAGCGCTCTTCCACACAGATATCTATTCATGTCCTTAATATTCTTAATTTTATTAATTCGATTATATAGAAATGGGGCCAAGAAAAAAGGAAAACTTTTTGCAAACACGGTTTTACATTTAGGAACTTAATATACCTTGTGTTTTCTCCTAGCTGGCACATTATCACGCTGCAGGCAAGTATGTTGTCGGAGTATAATAGTCTTTATAAATAACTTTCTCATGTTTAGGATATCAAACTCTTTGTATAATTTAACCGTAGGATACCTAAATGGTTTAAAATTTACAATTTTTATAATACTCCTCAACGCTCTTTCAACTTTAATAAGGTAACTTTTATTTGCTCCACCCCAAGCGGAGATACCATACGTAGCCACAGATTGACACAATGCTGAATATACTGTTTTGTTAGTTTTATTGTCTTTCAAGTTTCTTATTTTTTTTAAAATAGGTATTAGTTTACGTATCCGATTTTTGAGATTATTGATATGTTGATGCCAATTAAGATGTTTGTCTAAGATATCTTATACTATTGGCTGATGATAAAATGTAGCAGTTGCATTTTTTGGATCGCAACAATGAATGTTATGCGCTTTTATAATAAAATCAGATTTAGGTTGTACATTATCCCTTATACTGAAGGTTATATATTTGGTTTTTGTCATATTCAAAGTTAATAAATTCGAGTCAAGCCATACTGTTATAGCTTTCATGCCTTCTTTAGCTGCCATTTTAACTTTCGACCGTGTATCCTCATGAAATAAGATCACTGTGTCATCCGCAAAAGTGATCACTTTAGCATTTGGGAGTTGGGTGTTACATAAATTGTTAACGTATATTAGAAAAAGAGTAGGCCCAAGCACAGATCCCTGGGGAACTCCGAATTTGACCGTTCGTTTTGAACTATGATGATGTGGTACTTACGGGTATGAAAACAGGGGATGATTGATTGTTCACTCACTGATTGTAATGTTTGACCACACATAAATTTTAACAGAATAGTCTGATTTTGATAATTCTTTTTTTATTAGATACATAGATAAAATACCTCGAAATTGATCCCATATGAATTTGGAGGTAAAAAATCCACAGAAAATCATTAAATAAAAACTTTTAAACAAAAAAAATTAACCGCCAAAAAAACTGAAAAACAAAAATAAAAAACTTTATTTCATTTTACCTTAATAACTAAGTTCCTCAACTAATGTAAGTATAACTAATAAGTTCTTTTTAGAATCGGTGCCAGCCATTGAGGGTTAAAATGTGTTCTATCGCACCAAACTGTTTATTACTTTTTGCTTTTCAGTTTTTCGTCGGTAATTTTTTTTTGTTAAAATAATAATAATAATAATAACTAATAGCTACGTCCTCATCAGTGATGAAGACAGGGTTCATCGGAGGAACTGATGCACACGCCTCCTCTATCGCGCCAATCCAGGGTCCTTCGCTGTGCTCCACTGGTGTTGACCAAAGGCCACGCCAATAGCTTACAACTTCGGCCTTGTTCGGTCTTGCACCAGTGTTGCGAGGTTCAGAGCTCTCCAAGCGTTTGTAGAACTTTCTCTGGTCACTCCCGAAAAGGCGATTCTGCTCGTATCTCTCAACCCTTTCTGAGTACCTTCTGATACGCTTCGCCCATGCAGCGATCTTCTGCTTCAGCTCGTCGATGCGCTCCGTCAGTTTCCGAGCAAACTCTGGGTTAGCCAAATTAATTGTTATCCCAGAAAACTCCCTCCTGACAAAGCGCACAATCCTTGGCCTAGTATTGCCCGAGCGGAAGCACGTCTGTTTGCCGATGAAGACTCTGGCTTGCTCGATACGTTGTTCGATTCTTCTCTTCCAGGCTGGCACAGTATTACTCTTGCGAGTAGTACGTACAGCACTTGGACTTGGTGCAACTCGGATGCATGTGAATCGGCACACCGTCATTGCTGCACTGAAGAGAATCGTACTGGTATCAGCCAGGCCAGAGCTGCTCTCCAAATGTTGGGACAGCATCTGGTTTACGGCCTCAACGACATCCCGGATCCGAACACTGAGTGGTAGCCTCGGAAGCCTTGGTCTCTCTTCCAGGGGAGTATTACTGTACTCCAAAATCGCCTCCTCTAACATCCCCCTCATTTGCTCTAAATCCTGGGCGACTATATCCGACGCGCCACCAGCTACCACCGGCTCGTCTTCGACTACCATATTCTCGCCGCCAGAAGGCTCTGGAGTGGCAGTCCGCTCAGTGGGTGCGGGTGGCGCGCAGGAAACAGCCTCGCTTCGCAATTGTTCGAGCTCAGTGGTGCTAAAGCTGTTAGACCGCAATATCCACCGAGCTCTATCCGACAGGTTTTGTTCGGCGACTGACAAATTTGGCTCCAGCTGCAGAAATGTGCGATGCATCCGTGCTCGATAACCTGTCCTGCCGGTTTCTCCCTCTGTCGCTCCGTAGTAAGCGCGCATGAGGTTCGCATTCATTGCTGTATTCTACCTCATGCGCCTTGTACCTCCAGTGGCGGGCACCAATTGCTGGGGCTGGGAAGCCCCTGCTGCTGCCAAGCGCACTGAAGGCGATGATGGTGGTGACTGGGCAGGTGGTCGGCCCAGTCGGGTAGTGCTGGCGGCCCGCATGCTGCCACGTCCAGCGCCAGCTCCAGACGCGCCCCGGCGATCACCCCCAGGCAGCGGCCCTATGCGCTCTCTATTTTCCGCCATCATCATAGTGAGCGAGATACCATCGGAGTCTCGCTCATTCCCTCCGAGGGAGCCGTCTTGACCCATTTCCCTGGGTAATGCGACTGGCACCGGCTCTAGCACCAGTCGCTAGGGTACAGACTGACTGCGCTGGTTAAGCAACTATCTGTCACTTAGTTGCTTAACCAGTGGGCGATGGGGTCGTCACTTCCCGACGCCTATTTAGTTTAGTTTATTTAGTCCAGGACTGGATGGCCTGCAGAGTTACTGGCTAAAAGGATTCTCGGTATGCCATGCTACCTTGGCCCGCCAATTTCAGAAGGCGCTAGAGACAGGAGCTCTTCCGAACTTTCTCACTACTGGGGTCACTCACCTAGCTCCTAAAACACAAAACACCGCGGACCCGAGTAAATACCGCCCGATAACGTGTCTGCCTACCATCTATAAGACACTAACATCCGTTCTGAGCGCCAAAATTTGTGATCATATAGACGCGAATCGTCTTATGTCTGACGCTCAGAACGGATGTCGGGCTGGTAGTCGCGGTTCAAAGGAGCTTTTCCTCATAGATGCTGTCGCTGGCCAACTGGTCAAACGCAATCGCCGGAACTTCTCTGCTGCCTGGATTGACTACAAAAAAGCATTTGACTCAGTCCCCCATACATGGCTAAAGAGGGTCCTCGAACTGTATAAATTTGATTATACGGTTCGACACTTCCTCGAGAAATGTATGGAGCAATGGAGTTCAATGCTTAGTTTTCAGGGCGAGAGAATGGCGGATGCTGAAGACCGAATAAGCATTAGGAGGGGTATATACCAGGGCGATTGTCTGAGTCCACTTTGGTTCTGCCTTGCCCTGAACCCTCTAAGCAGATTGCTGGAGAATTCGGGGACGGGATTTCAGTTTCGGAGAGGGAAAGATCGGGTGTCGCACCTTTTTTACATGGATGACCTGAAGCTGTTAGCCCCAACAGCTCCGAAGCTGAGGGAGCTACTAAACATTGTTGTTGATTTTAGTGGCTCCATCAGAATGGAGTTCGGGGTTGATAAGTGTGCGGTTATCCATGTGACGAGGGGAAAGATTACTCGGTCGCAGGAGGTTAACCTTGGTGTCGTCCAACTGCAAACACTTTCCGAAACTGATACGTACCGGTACCTGGGTATGTCACAGAGTATAGGTTTGAGGAAATCGGACGTAAAACAGTCTGTTGGTGAAGCCTTCTTCGACCGCCTTACAATGGTGCTTAATAGTTCTTTGTCGGGGGTCAACAAGGTCAAAGCCTATAACGGATGGGTTATGCCTATTCTCTTATACACCTTTGGCATTCTCAGATGGACTCAGACCGAACTAAACGCTCTGGATCGGAAAGTCCGCACAACTATGACACTACATAGAATGCATCACCCCAGATCGTCGGTCATGAAGCTGTATATCCCGAGGAAATGTGGTGGTCGAGGCCTGTTAAGTGCTAAAACCATGCACGACCGCGAGGTATCTAGCCTCAGAGCGTATTTCCTAGCAAAGACCGACACAACGATGCATTGTAATGTCATAGAATGTGATAAAGGACTCACCCCTCTTGATCTGGCCAACGAGACATGGCAGCCGCCGGCGATACTAAGTGTCTCTGATCGCGAGACCGTATAGAAAGGGAAAGAGCTGCACGGACGGTTTTTCAAGGCTTTACACGAGCCCCATGTGGACCGAAAAGCTTTCGTTCATTGGCTGCGCTTTGGAGACCTCTTTGGGGAAACCGAGGGGTTTGCTTGTGCGATACAAGACCAGGTTATCAGGACGAACAATTACCGAAAGTACATCATAAAGGATGGCACAGTGGGCATTTGTCGGGCCTGTCGCCATCCTGGAGAATCACTCCGTCATGTGGTTTCGGGTTGTTCGGCTCTTGCTAACACTGAGTATCTGCACAGGCATAACCAAGCAGCCAAAATTCTCCACCAAGAGCTCGCCCTGAAGTACGGTCTCGTGAGCCAGAGACTACCCTATTATAAGTACTCGCCGGAGCCAGTACTCGAAAGTGACAGTATCCGGCTCTACTGGGACCGGCCTATCATCACTGACAGGACTATTCTTGCGAATAAGCCTGATATAGTGCTGATGGACCGGGCGCAATCGAAGGTGTTTTTAGTGGACGTCACTATCCCTCATGACGAGAACCTTGTGAAGGCCGAGACCGAAAAGCAACGCAAGTACTTGGACCTAGTACACGAGGTTACCGAAATGTGGGACGTGGCGTCCACTGAAATCATACCAATTGTTATATCGGCAAACGGGTTAATCCCAGCCACATTAGGTTCACACCTGAAAAGGCTGGAATTCATCGGCGGCTCGCTTCCAGCAAAGATGCAGAAAGCGGTGGACGTGCTTGATACCGCACGCATCGTCCGCCGATTTCTCTCTCTTTTGCCCTGAACCCGGCCAAAATATGTGCATCTGCCGGTCATTACCGCCCAAGAGGCGAGAGGTTTTCGGCCTATGGAGATAATAATAATAATAAAACTATATTGCACAAATTTAAAAAAATGTACAAAAGGAGGGATTAATGCCAAAAGCATTCTCTACTAGCCAACCTTTAGGTCATGCAGAAAGTAATAGTGTTGAGTGCGGTAAAGGTCAAATTGAATTTATCTAGGTACTTATTAGTCTCAAAAATTATAAATTAAAACAAATATATTTAAATTTAAAACGTTCAGCAAATTACACACATATATAAAATAAAATAAAAACATATACATACATATAACTACATTATAATGTTGTTATATGTAGGTATATGAAGGTATGTATTTATGTTTATTGTATATACAGGGTGTTCGGAAGATGGGTGAACACAGGAAAATAACAGGTAGGTGTCTTCTCCTATGTGCTCAGCCCATAAAGTTTGACCTAGGCCCTACATTGGGTTTTACCCGATTTTTTTAAAAAAACCTGACTTTCGCCCCTTTCACACCTTTAAACTCCCATAAGTTTCCTTTTTATTGACAAGTCTGGCAACATTTGTTTTTTTTCTGATCTTGATACATAGTAGGTCTTCAAGTAATCAATATTTTTTTTATAAGAATGCCGGTTGACAAAAATTGGAGCATCTAAACTACAAAAAGAGGTTAGAAAATTATTTGAAGATGAACTTTGCATTGCAATGAAAAAAAAACTACAAGAGATCGATGGCTTCAGATTTATATGTAAACATCTCTACTGTATACAATTTCTAACGGTATACGATTCTTATGTTTTTTTCAAGAATAACTGGAGTTATTTATAAATTTTGCCAAATCGGACGATCTAGACGAAACTCTACTTTTGGAGAAAATTAATTGTTTGACAAAAACTAAGAACAGAAAGCATTATTAAACAAAAGTAGGACGTTAACAAATTCAAAGTTGTTAAATTTAACGCTCTTATGGATACCTAAGTAAAGTAAAATAAAGGAAACAGAAAGTTATGTAATTGACTACCATTTATTAGCAATAATTACAATAATTGTTCAAACTGCTGGCCTTCATTATTAATACAAGCCCGGAACCTGTTACGTATCTCTACTGTGGTTGTTCTTAATAACATTTCCCCTTTCATGATATCAAAAGCGGCATTTATTCGGTTTATCAATTCTTCACGATTAGCCACTTCTGTTACATAGACCAAGTCTTTGGCCCTTCCCCAGACGTAAAAGTCGAGCGGGGTGAGGTCTGGGGATCGCGGAGGCCAAGGAATAGGTTCACCTCGGCCAATCCACGAGTTAGGGAATGAATTATTCAAAAATTCCCGTACTAGTAAACTCCAGTGGGCTGGGAAACAAACAGTCATTCAATTTATCTTAAGTTAATTAATTAATAATATTTAGTGTTATTTTCTGTAAGTACTGGTGTCAGTCTTATAAACCAGCTAATAGGCCTCTTGCACATTTCATGTAACCAACACCGTTATCGACCAGACCACAGAGGAAGTTGAAATTATGTGTGTGTGAGACACTAGTCACGACTAAGAAGGCTCGAGGAAGGCATTTTATTTACGTTTATCTTGTTTCTTCCAGCCCGCGAAGACAATGATTTTGGGAGACGTATCGAGTTTTGCCGCCATTTGTTACACGCGGATGTGGATGACCCCAATTTCTTAAGAAGCATTTTATGGACGGATAAGTCCAAGTTTGATAAGGAGGGAATAGTGAATTATCACAATGTACATCACTGGGCACCGAAAGATGCTAATCCCCACGTAAAAAGACCAAGGGGATTCCAAAGACGGTTCAGTGTCAATGTTTGGGCTGGAGTTATTGGAAATCGGCTTATTGGGCCTCACTTTTTACCTGACAATATTAATGGGGGAAAACTACCTGAATTTTCTGGAAAATGACCTTCCCGCCTTAGTCGAAGAAGTTTTTCAAGAGGAACGGCCTATTGTATTCCAACAGGATGGCTGTCCAGCCCACTGGAGTTTACTAGTCCGGGAATTTTTGAATAATTCATTCCCTACCTCGTGGATTGGCCGAGGTGGACCTATTCCTTGGCCTCCGCGATCCCCAGACCTCACCCCGCTCGACTTTTACGTCTGGGGAAGGGCCAAAGACTTGGTCTATGTAACAGAAGTGGCTAATCGTGAAGAATTGATAAACCGAATAAATGCCGCTTTTGATATCATGAAAGGAGAAATGTTATTAAGAACAACCACAGTAGAAATACGTAACAGGTGCCGGGCTTGTATTAATAATGAAGGCCAGCAGGTGAACAATTATTGTAATTATTGCTAATAAATGGTAGTCAACTACATAACTTTCTGTTTCCTTTATTTTACTTTACTTAGGTATCCATAAGAGCGTTAAATTTAACAACTTTGAATTTGTTAACGTCCTACTTTTGTTTAATAATGCTTTCTGTTCTTAGTTTTTGTCAAACTATTCATTTTCTCCAAAAGTAGAGTTTCGTCAAAATCGTCCGATTTGGCAAAATGTATAAATAACTCCAGTTATTCTTGAAAAAAAACATAAGAATCGTATATCGTTAGAAAGGGCATACAGTAGATCTGAAGCCATCGATCTCTTGTAGTTTTTTTTTCATTGCAATGCAAAGTTCATCATCAAATAATTTTCTAACCTCTTTTTGTAGTTTAGATGCTCCCATTTTTGTCAACCGGCATTCTTATAAAAAAATATTGATTACTTGAAGACCTACTATGTATCAAGATCAGAAAAAAAACAAATGTTGCCAGACTTGTCAATAAAAAGGAAACTTATGGGAGTTTAAAGGTGTGAAAGGGGGCGAAAGTCGGGTTTTTTAAAAAAAAATCGGGTAATACCCAATGTAGGGCCTAGGTCAAATTTTATGGGCTGAACACATAGGGGAAGACCCCACCTACCTGTTATTTTCCTGTGTTCACCCATCTTCCGAACACCCTGTATATACAATAAACATAAATAGTGTATAAATAAATAAACATATATACTATTAATACAATACAATATAATGCAATTATGTACTGAAATATTTTTGTTGTTTATATATTAAAAGAAAGTTTTGATGCCGAGCATTTGATATCCAGAGGAAGCAAATTCCAGAGTCGTGCAGCCCTCACTGATAACGATTTGGAGAAGTGGGCAGAGTAGTGAAGAGGCGTAAGTAGCTGGAGATTATTTGAAGAGCGAAGAGAACGTTCGTGGGAATTTCATAAGTATGTAAACCTATTAAATTTTTTGTTTTTAGCAATTACCATGCTAGGTTTATCTAAGATTTTTAATACTTGAAACCCATCTGAGGCGGACGATTTTTTTCAAGTATTAAAAATCTTATGTAAACCTACTCTTAAGATAAGAGGTTGAAGATGGGTTGCTGAGAACGGCGATAGGATGCCAAGAATTCTAAGATTCTTACGCTGACTGAAAGCCAATTAAGCAGCGATCTATAATTAGAGATATGGTCGTATTTCCGAAGACCGACGATGTATCTGATGCAGCTATTTAATAGGCGATCTATCTTGTCAGTGAGCGCCTTAGAGTGGTCAGAATAACAGGCGTCAGCGTAGTCGATAATGGTCGATAAAATGTTTTTATTAAACTTTGATAAAAACAAACATGACAAAGAAACAGATTGGCAGTTTACCTATTTCGTTTCCAACTAGAAAATATTTGGCCTGCAAGTGTTCTTCATTCCCTGTAAACAGTGTTATTTTCCTTCCAAAATGCGAATATGGTGACCACCAGCCCCACCACTCAGTGTGAGCAGTCCCTTTAAACTCGACACTGACACCTAGATAATAAAAATATAGCCTTGACCAAACCAACGCATTCATGCCTGTTGCAGTGTGCGCGTGCATGCAGTTCCTGTCGGCAAGCGCGATGGCGTGCACGGTGACGTTCAGATTACTGCAATAGCATTTGTAGCTGTCGCCGTCGTATTGCATAATTAGCCGTATTACAAACCAACTAGCTGTTTTACAAAACGGAGGCGTTTTGCTATTCGTCGCCATATTGAACTGAAAGCCGTAGATATAATAACTAGATTCACAGTTTACAATGCACGTCAAAACTACTAAGTTGACTATAGAGTATCGTGTGTGGCGGAATATTAGGCAATTATTGTTGTAACAAGATGTCGTTAAGTATGTTAAGAAAAAAAACCGTTACCCTAAAAATGCGAATTAAGAATATTACTAATTTTGAATATAAGCTCTCCCTATTCTCTGTCAAAAATAAAAAAAACACAAGTGAAAGAATTACTTCGATACGTGCGACGCGGGCTCGTACTCGATGCATGGAGGTGTGACGTCATCTCACAACACTCGGTCAGTCCGCTCGGGCCATAGTAGAATTAAAGAAGTAGGCCATCTTCTTAAATGCGTAGATACCAAGCGCGTTTTGTTTGTGAGCGCGCCCGTCCGTATGCGTCGTCGCTCGCAAAAGACATTGACAAAAATTATCGGTGATAACAGGTGAGCCAGTCGTGCGAGGCTACGCGCCGCGCCCACTTGAACCGCTGCGCTGGCGTTCGTAATAATTTGAACGGGTTCCTTTAACTTCATAATTTATGTTAAAAAATCGAAAATTTGCTACAGATAAAAATACTTTTATTAGCTGTTATTAAAGGTTATTGTAAAAAATATTGCATTTACAAATTTAAAGATTATAATTTAGAAAAGTGTAGGTAAAAAAATAAGTAAAAAAATCGTATATTGTAAATAATAAAATTTCATAATTATAATATTTTATTTGAATCAATACATGATTCTGTCAAGCCACGATCTATAGTTTACAGTCCGCTAGTTTTATTTCATCGACAGGACCCTAACACACGATTTAATTAATCCTATATCGACAATATATTTTTTTTTTTTATTTGAGATGGGCTTACTCTTGACCCCAATCTTGTCTAGTCAATAAATTGAGTCAGCTCCTGATTTCTTAAATTATAGCTTCATGTATGCATACATGCATGCATAAAATTGTTTGGTTTAAAGATTGACTTTGTTTTTTTCACGATTGAATAAACTACATATAAGCGACAGCCCTACGTGTTTAGGCTATTATCTCTCGTTCGAGGCTCTAGTTGGCCTACTTCTTCTATGCTACTATACTCGCACTCTCAGCACGGTGTCTGGCGACTTGCTGCTACTAAGCGGGGCGTTGTAAATTGACGTCACATGACTGTTAGCGGGACTCGATATTTATCGTAAGTTAAAATGCCTGTAACATCAAAACTAATAGGTATTTTTGACTACAACAAAAACTAGTGTATTTGTATACATACAAGGTTTACTGTAACAAACTTTTAACCGATTTGGCATACCTATTAACATTCTTCATTGTAAGTACAATGCGGCTTAACGTGAGACGCCATATCGGAGAACATCGTAATGGCCGTGTCGTCAATCCGCCGTATTAAAACGCCTCCGCTTTTTATTATTTTTTCTTTCCTAACCTTCCTTCCTAATCCTTAACTAGGTAACATCATGCATTTCAGATGGACCTTCTAAACAGGTGATGAGATACTTATGAGTTACAAAATATTTGAGTTTTATATAATGAATCGCAAAATTTATATTTAATTCTTTACTCAGTTCTAATGATATAGGATTTTATAAAAGGATTAAGGATGGATGCCTAAAAATTGCTCATTTGCTAACTACCTTTTTTCTACATAGATAAACTTAAATCAATAAAGTTTTTTAGGAGGAAGGATAGGACAAACAGTTGGATAGGATTAAGGGTTTTCGTACCTAACAGTACCTCTACCTAACCTACACAATAAATATAATGATATACAGAATGTCCAATTTTTCATATTTTTTTTTTTTTTAAATCGGAACCTAAATAGTACTGCTAACCACCACAATCGCACTTTTTTCGTTTCAAACCGCGACCGTGAGCAGACGTTTCGACACTTGGTCTAAATATTTTACATATGTTTTTAATAATTTCGTGGAAGCCCCCGGGCTTCGCCTCGCTGTTGGTGTGATTGCTTGGACCGGCTTCAGAGTCGCGAAGGGCGGCGTGGAAGAGTTGTGACTTTTTGTCGACCGCCGTGTTTCGAACCGGGCCCGTGTTGGGTGAGTGCTGCTGCTCTCGACCGTTACACCAGCAATACGTGACGCGCTGCGGGCGAAATTCGTAGGCGTAGAAATATTTAGCCTTCTATTATGGTTTCGAAGATGACATAAGCACCATGTCATCTTCGAAACCATTAAAGAAGGCTAAATATGTTTTATTAAAGCTGAAAGATCTTAACGTTTTGTATAAATAGGTGGAAACAGCATTGCAATCGGATAAGAACACAAAAAGTTACAACTGTTTTTGCGATTGTAATTTTGTTTTTCGCCTCTCGTTTAAAATTGCCATTTGGCGGTTACCGCAATTCATATTACGATTGACGATATACTCTTTATACTTAAGAGCGTTTTGCACGTTATTTTTTTAGAAAAAATATTGCGTTACCTTAATTTTTGTAGAAAAAAATATTAAGAGCTTTAAAGTAACTCACATTACATGCAAGCATAGTTGAACGTATATCACATACGAAATATAATTTCATAACGTATGTGACCACAGTTTTTAAGGCGTGGATATACGCTGTAGTAAGGTTATTATAGTATTACCATACTTTTTCCCTTATAGTAAGGTCTAATATAGAATAATATCGAGATTATTAAAGATTTTGGCTAACTCGAGAAAAAGGGTCAGCATTATAAATAAAGAGAGAAAAACTGTTTGAATAATCTCAGTTACACTATAATTAATTTTGTTTTTTAGAGTTCCGTACCCAAAGGTTAAAACGGGACCCTATTACTAAGGGTCCGATGTCAGTCGGTCTGTCTGTCTGTCTGTCCGTCTGTCACCAGGCTGTATCTCATGAACCGTGATAGTTAGACAGTTGAAACTTTGACAGATGATGTATTTCTGTTGCCGCTATAACAAAAAATACTAAGATCTAGAATAAAATTAATATTTAAGGGTGCTACTATACAACAAACGTGAGTTTTTTTTTTGCTCGTTTTTATAGATGAGTGCGGAACTCTTCGTGCGCGAGTCCGACTCGCATTTGGCCGGTTTTTAGTTTAAATCATACGAGATAAATCCATTAGACTCAATAGTAACAATTGTGTAGGTATTTCAATTTAAGTTTTCCCATTGTGCCTTTTTGAAGTAGTGGACTATAAAGTATCACGTAAGTTACGCATTAAGAGAGATATTTTGGGAGCTTGTAGAAAAATAATGTTTTAATATTATGTGATTAATGGAAGTATTATATAAATATTTTCTTTTCTAATGCCAGTAATAATAACCAGTGGATAACAGCAAGATACAGAAAACCATCAGTCCTCTACCTCACGCTAATGACTCCAGAACTACGTTAACACGCCACTATACCGACAATCTCCCAAAACTGGACATAGACGAAATTAAGTGGGCGCTCCTCTCAAACAGCTTGGTAGTAGAAAAACGCCTACGAGAAATGGAGTCAAAGCTTTTTAAGCCAGGTGCCAACCAACGCTAAACGCCAAAGCTAGACAACATACGTTCTAAGGAACTAAACAGATTTTTCTGTTTCGTACTTCAGTAACATTGTGGTGGGTCAAAAAACGACATAAAACTCTTCTAAAGATTTACAGACGTCGTCTGCCCTAATCATCAGGTAAATCATCTTAACACAAGATTAAATCCTTTCCAGCCACTGGACCAGGCTGAGTTTAGTAAAGGCTGTACACTAAAGAACATCCAGAATAAGGAAAATTATACAGAAGTCAGAAGAATGTAATCAGGCCTCGTACTTAGCCTTTGTGGATTACGAGAAAGCCTTCGACTCCGTCGTGAACTGGACTGTTCTGGAATTCTTACAGCGATGCTAATTTTTTGGCGATATATCGAGGTGCTATGAAGCCTGCACAAAATTGCATCAATTACATTTCAAGTCCAAATCACCAGATAAGACCTATCTCGTGAGCCGTAACGCTTTGTTGGTGAGGCGCGTGATATAAGTAGAAAAAAAATAATTCTTTAATGCAGCATAATGCCCAAAAACGTGATTTAAATTTATTAAAATAACATCATAATATTAATTACTAATGTTTTAATAGCCAGTACAAACATATTCATGCACAGGTTTAGTGTTTTTCTTAAAAATATATATCATTTAAATTTAACGTAAGTACCAAAAATGAGCAAATACATTTAAAATAAATTCAAATTGGACCTTACGGTAAACTACAAATTGAATTTATTTATAAAATGGACATAAGTCACAAAAATAAGTGTAAATGAAAAAAAACTACCTAAATTTTGTTAACGTATTCGACATTTTTTTCAAGATATTGAGATTTTAAAGACGCCAATCGATAGAGCGGAAAATTTGCAGTCGAACTGTATGTATAACTCAATATCACCATTTTGGTGGTTACAGTTATTTATATTACGATTGACGATATGAAATGTCTAATAAAGCATTTTCTAAAATACACTGAGGAATATAAATCTACTTGGACATGTCTAATGTGCCTTAACGTTACCCAACGCGTGCGCACGAAGGATAACACGCCTGTGCGATCAAGGAACATTCTGGCGCCGGACGATGATTCACTCAATATGTCATGCAACTTATTTGAACCATTTGCAGTTATTACCATTCCTGGGCCGTCCGCGTAGTCTGCAGTGTCGTCTGGGCTCACCGGCAGCAACACAGAGGTGACCATGGAGAATATCAGTGCACTCCTTGATGCGAAACTTAATGCCTCCCGGATGGAGTTCATGGACAGCTTCCGTAAAGTACTGAGGGATCAACATTAAAAAATGTTAAAGATGATTTTACTGCCATTACCGATTTCATTTGTGATGAGCAAAGGTCGTTACATTAATACCGATAAAATAAATAATCTGGAGTCAGAAAAAACGAAGCTTCAATCTGAAATAGCACGCTTAAACGCCCGTCTGATTAGCACAGAAAAAATATCTCGTAGCTGTAACGTTGAAATACAAGCAGTACCAGAGCAAAAAAATGAAAACGTGTTAGGATTACTAAAAAAACTTTGCGACGTTATAAAGCTTTCCTTGGACGATGGGAAAATAAGCGCCTGTCGTAGGGTGGCGAAACACAACGCCACCTCTAGCAGACCGCGCAACATCGTCGTCACTTTCGCTTCACCTCGTATTAGAGACATGGTACTATCTGCGTCTCACAGATACGTAAAGGCTCACCCTGGCCGCGGCTTGACTTCTATGGACCTCGAAATTCCTGGCGAAACCCGCAAAATCTTCGTAACTGAACATTTATCACCGGAATAGAAGAGTTTACATGCGGCGGCAAGACAAACTGCTAAAGAACGCGGTTACAAGTACGTGTGGATAAAATGTGGCCAGATTTACAAGCGTAAGGACGACTCAACAGGTGCTATTCTCATCAAAGACATGGACTCCTTAAATAAGTTATCTTAGTTTTAGTGTTTCACAGGTATCAATGAATATTTGGCGCTTATAAAACATCAATATGTATAGTGTATTCTATCAAAACTTAGGTAGGGCGAGATCTAAAGTAAATAATATTTATTTAAGCCTTTCATGTAATAACTATGATATTGTCTGTTTTACGGAAACTAACTTTGACAATAGTGTTTGCGTTGGCGAGTTTATAGACAGTAGGTACAACGTATTTAGAAGGGATCGCGACAGTTCGTGTTCGGCAAAACAGGAAGGCGGAGGTATTCTTATCGCTGTGAAAACACATATTAAAATTATACGCTAGTCGTGGGAGAGCGGGGTGGAGGATTTCTGGCTGACTATACCACTTAACCGGAGAGGAGATTCTTCGTTACATGTATGTCTTCGTTACCTGCCACCATTATTGCTCAAAGAAAATATTGCTACCTTTCATCGTAATTGTCAAAATATTATACTTAACTCACCAACCGGTGACTTTTTTCTGTTAATAGGGCATTTCAATACTGCCGAAATGACATGGACAAATTCAAATGGATCTAATGCTCTTACACCTACAAACCCACAGGGTCATAGAGCCGAATTGCTTGTAGAAACATTGAACACTTGAAACTTAAATCAATTCAACTCAATACCTAACAAAAATAATCGATACCTGGATCTAGTTCTCTCCACTCTACCTGCTGCGTGTATCAGTGTATCAGAAGATGAGACTATATGCCGTGTTGATAGTCATCTTCTTACTTATAGAATAAATCTTCTTAAAACTTAAAAAAAATCGGTTGATAACTGTGGTCTAAAGCCAAATTGGAGCTCATGAATTTTCAAGAGACAATCCAACTGTGAATTCAGCACGCTGACAAGCACCTTGGCGATGATAGTTGCCAGTGAAATGGGTCTGTAGTTCGACCGGCTTGACACGCCACCCATTTTATTTTTAGTTATAGGCACAACAATGGTCTTAATGAGGTTTTGCGGCAAGTAAGAATGTACTAAAAATATGTTAAACAGCATTGCCAGCACCCTGTGAAGATGCGGCCCCGCATTTTGAAGATGCTCGATGCTGAGACTATCATGACCGGTGACTTGCCTCTGGTCATAGATTTAATTATTTTTTACGACTTTTTGGCTGAAATTATGTTCTCAACATATTTTAAGTCAGTCCCAGCATCGGGCATCCCCCCACGGGGCAAGAGGGCGATCTGACAGCAAAATGCTCCCTGAACAAGTTAGCTATCGCCTTTGGCTCACTAACACCTCCTATATCCGCTGGCAGGCCAGGACCCTAGTTTAGCCGATTGGTTGATTTCCAAAAAAATTTAAAATCGCCCTTTCTATGATGTAAAGCATAAATCCATTTCTAATTGCCCTTGGTGGTTTTGACACCACTTTAGCTTTCCCTTAAAAACCTTACGACTTGCCACCATGTCTTCATAAAAAATTAAACACTTAGGCTTACCGTACCATACCCACAGGAGAAACCTGGACCTGGCCTCCCTATGGGCATCACTGACATATCTATTCCACCCTCTAAGACCTTCAGATGATTTAACAGTACTGCATTAAGCCTCGTAGGAAACGGACGCTGCCTCAGACAAAATCGACACCAACCGCTCATACAGACTGTCAATAATGCATCTATGTTCACAATTATTTCTACATATCCCTTTACAACAACGATGACATTCACAGGTAAAATCAATAGATTTTAATTTTTCATTACAATATTTATAATAAGTATCAATTTGATATTGAGATCGATTCCCCCATTTAATTATATTCGTCAGATAATTGTTCATTAATAGGTTCCTATTTGTTACATTTAAATTTAAATTACAATAATTTGGAAAGGTAGGTGATCAGACCAATATGTGCTGTAATCAACCTTAGCACTGGTGACATACTGCCAGGCTGCCTCCGTTACTACACAATGATCCAGCCACCTTCTGCTGCCGTGCGCATCACTAACAAAAGTAAAAGTTTGAAAATCAGTGCCTAGTTTACTCACATCCACGCAAGTCCAGGACTGGTCCGCACAAAAGTTTTCTAGTTCATTATAAAACAGCTCGTGCGGGTGCGCATTAAAGTCTCCCAACAGAAACGCACGCTGCACACCACACTCTTCAATTATTGCACTTAATGCACTAAGGCAGTCTGTAAACTCTGTAAAATTTTCACGACAATCGGTAGGCATATAAACACTGCACACAAGAATGGGAGGATCACAAAGTGCTATCTGTATAGCACATATACGCGGGTTCATACACTCGATCACTTTAACACACGGAAAGGTACTTCTCCTCTATAATAACGCTACTCCACCGTGGGGCCGGCCTGCGATCAAGACGGTGGATGTGTCCATGGCGGAGATGCCCGTGCTACCAAACTCGTCGTCCACAGTTCCGAGGTATGTTAGGTCGTGCGGGAACAGCCAGGTCTCTTCAAGCGCAATTATATCCGCATTTTGACACAGCATCCTCACACCTTCGATAGATCTTTTTATTGACTTACAGTTGAAAGTAACCATAGTCGTACACTTAAACATACCTACTTGTGTTACTATTTTTGCTTTCTGTCGTGTCTCCCATAATTGCTATTTGGTTTGAAAACAACAAACATCCTGAAGGTTATTCCCTCCGGCCAGAAACTATCATCCAAGAAAAGCGATAACTTAGTTTTAGGTACTTCAATTCTATACGAATTATATTGTCTCGGCGTTTTTGGGCTTATCTTTGATAGAACGACTTTAATTTGTGTTCTATCAAATATATACTGAGATATATCGCCTTCTGAAGTATCCAAAGAAACATTGTTCACTAACAACGATATTTTTTTTGTTTCAGCTGCTCTGAACTTGTCTTCGACATTTATTACTGCGTTGCGCTGAAACGATTTTTTAGCCTTTTACGTTGTACCGTTATCCATTTCTCGTCTTTTTTTTTTTTTTTTTTTTTTTTTTTAATATTGGACATCATCACATACATTGCTCTGATCCTATGGTAAGTAGCAAGGTCTTGTTTTTATTTTTTCCATAATCGGTCTGTACCTAACACCCGCGCAAATGTTTTATTGTCGGACGGCGTAGATGCAGCCTGATTATTCATATAAGCGCATGCACCGGTACTGGGGCATGCACCGGTACCTTCCGCGTAGGTACTATTGAGTTTTCGACGTCCGAAACCACCGTACTGGCATCCACGCGCCGGTCTTCCTATTCGCTGCTATCCTGTGCGAGCGGGACACAGTCATCGGCGGCTTGCGGTCGCGACAAGTATGCGGCTAGACAATCTTTGCCTTGCGAAGTGTTGGTACATTCTTGCTTGTTAGGACAGCTTGAGCTGTCAAATCGCTTTGAATGCCTAGAAAACTGCGAGTCAGTGGACGAGATTAACAACAGGTTTGTAGAAACTGTCCAGGCGGTCGGGTCGAAATTTTTTTAAGCCCCGTCGAAGAGACAGACCGCAAAAACTTACCGACCATACCCTCAAACTTATGGCAGAACGACTTTCACTGGCACTGCAGTCCTCCGTTGACGCTAAGTTGTATCGGCAGCACAATAGACGGATATGGAAGTCCTTGCGACATGATATCCGCAACTTTAATATGAATAGTATTAAAGAGGCGATAGAGCGGAACCAAGGCTCCGAAGTGTTTGCAAGAGACATGTCTATTGGGCAAAGCCAGCTGACGAAGCTGAAGAGGGAGGATAGTAGTATAATGTCGACAAAAGCCGAAGTTTTGAGGGAGATTGAAAAGTTCTATGGGTAGTTATACACCTCGGTCACTAAACCTGTTAGTAGTTCAGCCGCAGATCCAAGAGCTAAGCTGACCCGACACTATACCGAAGATATCCCGGAAATCAGCCTATATGAGATTAGGATGGCTCTCAAACAGCTCAGGAACAACAAGGCGCTGGGTGATGACGGCATCACCTCAGAGATTCTGAAAGCGGCTGGAACACCGGTACTGAAGGTCCTTCAGAAACTCTTTAACTCCGTCTTACTCGAGGGAATAACGCCGGACGCATGGAACAGAGGTGTGGTGGTGCTCTTCTTCAAGAAAGGAGATAACACCTTGCTGAAGAACTACAGACCCATCTCGCTTCTGAGCCATGTCTACAAGTTGTTTTCGAGGATCATCACGAATCGTCTCGCACGTAGGTTCGATAACTTCCAGCCTCCCGAACAAGCAGGTTTCCGAAAGGCTTTAGTACCATAGACCACATCCATACGCTGCGACAAGTTATACAGAAGACCGAAGAGTATAACTTACCACTATGCTTGGCGTTTGTGGATTATGAGAAGGCCTTCGATTTAATCGAGACTTGGGCAGTGCTACAGTCTCTCCAGCGGTGCCATATTGACTATCGGTACATCGAGGTGCTGAAATGTTTATATAAAAACGCCACCATGACGGTCCGAGTACAGGAGCAGAGCACGAAAGCTATTCCTCTGCAGCGAGGCGTAAGGCAGGGAGACGTTATTTCTCCGAAACTGTTCACCGCCGCATTGGAAGATGCTTTTAAACTCCTGGAATAGGAAGGATTCGGCATCAACATTAATGGCGAATACATTACTCACCTTCGGTTTGCCGACGATATTGTGGTCATGGCAGAGTCGCTGGAAGACCTCGGTACAATGCTCGATGGCCTTAATAGAGTTTCCCAACAAGTAGGTCTTCAGATGAACATGGACAAAACAAAGATTATGTCGAATGCCCATGTTGCGCCCTACCCAGTACCAGTTGGGAGCTCTATTCTCGAAATTGTTGACAAATATGTTTACCTGGGACAAGTTATCAGGTTGGGTAGGTCCAATTTTGAGACAGAAGTCAATCGACGAATCCAACTCGGATGGGCAGCGTTCGGGAAACTACGCAACATCTTCCCGTCCAAAATACCTCAGTGCCTAAAGACGAAAGTATACAACCAGTGCGTGTTACCAGTGATGACATACGGAACAGAAACGTGGACTCTTACTATGACGGTTATGTTGCAGAAACTGCCACGCTGGCGAAAACAGCAAATCCAGCTTGGGCTGCTCAACCTTTTCCACGATCAATACAGATCCTTATGGCATGATGCTCCGGGACTAAGTCGCGTTGTAGGCTTGATTAGTCCCGCGAGGTTTGGCTTCCGACTTTCTCTTGACTGATAGTTTCGATGATGATGACTGATGTTAACGCTGATGAAGATGAGTTACAGGTTGTTGAAGTGCCGCTCTCCGACCAAAGCAAAGATGAGTCGCCCCCATATTTTCGCACGCACACACCGCACAGGAATTTTCTCGAACGATCGACGTGGGTCTGGTTGCTATGCCAAATTAAATGATGTCAGCCTGGGTGCGCAGATCTTAGTCACGTTCACGTTGGTCTTCATCGTCGGGGTCACCACTGTTGAGGATTATTTCGTATGGCTCGACTGTGCGGTGGTGGTGAATGAGAAGTCTAGAATTACTGATATATATTTACTGGTGCACCAAAACAAATACATAATTAATTTGGATGGTAATGAGTGGTCGGGAAGCGCGGCGTGTGACGACTGCCGGATTTCCATCGTGCGTCCCAAAACTGCACACGATGCAAAAGTGCGAACGTCGAGCCGCTACAGGCCTTATTAAGAAGCTTAAATTGCACAGCGCGCTATAGAAAGGGCTATGCTCGGTGTTTCTTTGCGAGATCAAATCAGAAATGAGGAGATCTGTGAACGAACCAAAGTCGCTGACATAGCCCGACGGATTAGCCGGCTGAAGTGGCAGTGGGCGGGGCACATAGCACGTAGAGCTGACGGTCGATGGGGCAGAAAGGTTCTGGAATGGAGGCCACGTACCGGCAAGCGCAGCGTAGGACGCCCACCCACAAGGTGGGCAGACGACCTGGTAAAGGTTGCAGGACGACGCTGGATGCAGGCCGCTTCCAATCGGCCGATCTGGATGTCACTGGGGGAGGCCTATGTTCAGCAGAGGACGTCCTGTGGCTGAGATGATGATGATGATGACACAGTGTTTTGGAAATCCAACTCGAATCATAACTGACCGAGGTACTGCATTTACAAGTTTGATATTTCAAGAATATTGCAAAGAAGAAGGTATTTAACATATAAAGATAACTACTGGTGTGCCAAGGGCCAATGGCCAAGTGGAAAGAATACACAGAGTTATCATATCAGTGCTTACCAAACTATGCATAGAAAATCCAACACAATGGTACAGACATGTCAGTCAGGTACAGAGATGCATTAATAGTACGTACCAGAGAAGTATCAAAACTACGCCTTTTGAGTTGCTTTTAGGTACACAGATGAAATTAAAGGAGGCTGTTGAAATCTACGAGTTGTTAGAGCAAGAAAACAGAGACAATTTTATGATTATGAGAGAAGAAAATAGGAAGAAGGCTAAAGAACAAATATTGAAATTACAAGAAGAAAACAGACGAACTTACAATAGCAAGCGGAAAGAGAGCACCAAGTATAGAGAAGGCGATCTAGTTGCGATAAAGAAAACGCAGTTTGGAGTAGGCATGAAATTAAAACCTAAGTTCCTAGGTCCATATGAGATAGTGAGAGCCACAGGGAAAGATCGGTACCAGGTAGAGAAGGTTGATGACTCCACTGAAGGTCCTAGAATAACCACCACGTCATGTGACCACATAAAAAGATGGCCTAGCAACACTGAATAAATGTAGGTAATTGTTGTGTTTTTTTTATGTATATTTATTTGGTTAACATTTATCTTACTGTGTATCTTATGTACCTTGTTTAGTTTATTTAGAAAACCTTACTTAAGTGACTTAGATTATTAGAGATTATTGTTAGATCCTACTAATTATAATAGTACGAGAGCCCACGACCAAAATTTTTGTCTCATAGCAATACGGCCAAAACCGCATCAAATCGATAGATACGATTATCCTGAACTCGAAAATACCAATATCAGACATTTTCCGCGTAGCGTTTGATCTGACCGAATTTTCAAAATTGTCAAAGAATTTTACCGAACTGCATCATAGCAATATTTCTGATTTGCAGACTGTAGTTGAATGATAGTTCTGAGATACCGGAAACATATTTTTCAGACGTTAGTGGTGTAGCGAAAACCCGTAAAATCACTTAAAAAAATTAAAAATGAGACAAAAAAAATGTCTCATAGCAATACGTCTGAAAATCTTTTTTATAAGTAAATTTTGGTTATTTGATGCGAACAAAAAAAATTTCAGACGGAAATGTGAACGCATTAAATTTTGAGACCGTTTTGAAAATGTTAACAAATTTTACCGATCGGTATCATAGCAATATGTCTGAAAATTGTTGGACATGATAAAATAAGTTGTCCACATGTGCAAAAAATTTATATCAGACAAATTAAGTGTAGCACCTTCTCTATCAGACAACTTTTCGATACTCAGATATCATTTAAAAATCGTATTGAGGCATCTTAAATTTTCTGTTACAAACCAATGAATACGTTGCGACCCTGAATTTATTAGATGATAATTAATAAAGAATTTACCCGAAACCGTAACATTAAAGTTGAAGGACTGAAATAAATCGCACAAAAGGAAACTGGGATGAAGTTGAAAAAAAAACGGTTTATTCAAAGTTACAAAATATTAAAAAAAAAAAAAAAAAAAAAATATTATTAATTATATTTATTATTTTTTATTTTATATCTGTCATCTGTCAAAGTACATATAATAGACAAGGGAGATTCTTGAATATCTATGAAGGCTGTAAATTTAAAAAAAACATTTAACAGAGGCGTCGGCCAGGCGACTCCGAAACGTTATTTTCTTTTTTGGGAGTATATGCTACACTTAAAGTGTCTGAAAACAGGTTTTTGGTAATCATGGCAGCAATACGAAAAGTTGAAAAAAAAAATTATCCCTATTGCTATGATACAGGTCGGCTAAATTTGTTGACATTTTCAAAAATGCGCTCAGGCTATATGCTACGCGCAAAATGTCTGAAAACAAACTTTTTCGTAATACAATTATAAAATCTATGTACATTTTCACTATCAGACGTATTGCTATAATACCGACTGTCTTTTTTTTTGACACAGCAGAAATGGCCTCCCACGCAGTTGCTACACTTTCGACCGTTACTACACACCTAGTCGGGTTCAGAATCATACAATCTAACGATTTTATAGGGTTTTTGCCGTATTGCTATGAGACATGGTTTTGGTCGTGGGCTCTCGTACTATAAGTTTATTATGCTGTATCTAACTAAGTGTAAAAGTTTATAAGTGTGTATACACACAATTATTGTTTTAATGTCAAAGTTGAAGTATAAAAAATTTTAATAATGTATCGTAGAAGTAAGTCTGAGGCCAGACTTTGTGCAAGACGGCCGATCTGTAGGATGTGAGTGCTGCTGAGAAGAACTGAACGACAGGATGACGTATGACTGGGTAAAAGAGAACGAGTGATTGTCAGTATGAACGACAGCGAAAGAGGAAGAATGAATTTTTAAATATAACTATTTTAGTAGTCTGTTGGGTTTAGTAGTTCGAAGTGTGCGGAACGATTAAAAATTGTAAAATAAAAAAAGTTTAATAAGAAACTAAAAACCGACTTCAAAATGAAACTAAAAAGCGAAAAATAATATTGACTAAAACATTCCTAATCAGTTCTTTTTGGAGTCGGTGCCAGCCATCGACAGTTAAAATGTGTTCATTCGCACCGACTCCAAAAAGAACTGATTAGGTATGTTTTAGTCAATATTATTTTTCGCTTTTTAGTTTCATTTTGAAGTCGGTTTTTAGTTTTTTATTAAACTTTTTTTATTTTACAATTTTTAGTGTTGTCATCTATTTTTTCCCTCCTAAATTCGCCAAAAATGACTTTACAGCAAAGTTACCTTAACTAATATTGGTCCTCTATGGACCCCCCATCCAATGGTATGATAAAAATAAGGTGTTATATAGGGTCAATTTTTCGACGAAAATTTTTAATTCTTAAGAAAAGGGTTTACCTGCACTCCAACCAGAACGGCGGCTATTTTGGTATCGAAACCATAGGATAAGGTCTTGCGTTTAATAACAAGTCAAATTAAGAAAGAAACTTTCAATTTTTTTTTCGTTACTGGGTGTACGGGTACGCCCCCAGTAAATAAAAATTGGCGGTCTGGTACCTCATAAGCTCCACGTCTGCTTAACACACTGCGAAATACGTTCTGTCGACAAATTGCAGTATTATCTTCTAACTCCTATCCGTTAAGGAGTTCTGTGGCTTCCATCATCAGGTCAGCAACATGACATGATGATTACCAGACCCAAAAATCAGCATTGAGTCAGAAAATATATGCAAAACATTATGGGTGCCTATAAAAATTGAGGGTTGCCCTCAATTTCCCAGGGATCCCATCATCAGAATCTGACTTGGTGTAAATGGGACCACCTCGGGAGTATACCCTTTCAAACTAAAAAATAAATTTTGAAATCGGTCCATAATTGACGGCGTAATCGCGTAACAAACATACAAAAAAAAAAAACACATTTAGACGAATTGAGAACCTCCTCCTTTTTTTTGAAGTCGGTTAAAAAGAAAAAGACGTTGTTGTACTGTAAATTATTTTATCAGGAATAAATAGCTCATATTTAGTCAAAGTTTTACCGAGTTTCACTTGAAGACCAAGACTCCCCTACATAATACTATTGGATTATTAAAACAAGAATCGGAAATTGACGAATTGGAAGACAGATTTTTAACCGCATTTAAACTGGACTACACCGCTCTACATCATCATAGCTATCGCAGCTCTTTATTTTTTCATCTTCAAATGGAACACAAAATTTCCAGAGCTACCACTGGAACTACAGAAACTGAACGACCTGTAACGCTCCAAAACGAAGCTTTTTTTCGGTCTCTCTTCAGATAAGCTGAAGAAAGGACCTCTATTTCGTCGGGGAGGTGTTATGTAAACTCTATGTACATTGACGCTATGGCGACGGAGAGTCTAGCCGCTGAGTTTGCATTTCCTGCCGATAGCAGCCCTGCGCCGGAGCGTCGATGCATCTTCGGACGACAGTCTATTATTCAGATTCATTAAGGTTACATTATGTTAGTATTTTGTAATTTTTTTTTATATAATAAGCTCTCCGAAAGTGCATAAATCACACGAGCACCAACCAAGGTGCAATTCAGACCGTCCACGTCAGACCGCCCAAATCCGACTGACCTCCAAACTTCCTTGCTAAAACTATTACATACTGCAGCATTATGCTGCGAAACTCACTTTTTATTTGGAAACTTATAATAATTTTCTTTTAAATTTAAAATTTGAATGGGCATGTCTGCCATTCAAGGAATGTCTGTCTTAAAGATGAAATGGAGAGACGACTGTGTGGTTTACTCGAATCATAATAGTTCTGAAATTCATTACTGTATCAACAAAGGACCCGGTCTACGGGTTCTCCCCCCTACCTGCCGAAGCGCTAGCTTTGGTTAGCACAAAATTGACCTGCGATGAGTAGGTGCTAGTTCCTGCACTTACAAATATCACCCTGCTGAGTTGAAAAGGAACGATCCTGCGCTAGCAACGACCACTTGATCCGACTGCAACGATCCTGCACTAGCAACGAATTCTGCGAGGAAAAGGAACGATCCTGCGCTAGCAACAGTGGCGGGCATTGGTTTTATTTCGAGGTAGGCAGTAGATACTTACAGATGTATTTTATTGATGAAAATCCTATATGCACCGCACGCCACTGGCTAGCAACGACTACATACTACTTATCCGACAAAGGCGACGATCCGGCGCCGGCACCTTCGTTATTCATCGTTGTTGTTTTTTACTTTTCTATAAGACCGTACATTGTAATTTTTTTAATACATATAATTCTGTTAACCAATTTGGAATACCATACCTCTAAATTCTCAGTTCTATTTAATAAGTTGTTAAATAAATAAGTTCTTTTTAGCGTTCTCAATTAACAATTCCCCACGCAAGCAAGCCACACAACAGCAAATTTATTTATTTTGTTCTCTTGTTGGTTTTTAAATTTACTTTAATTATATTTTTTTGTTTTCCTTTTAATTCTGTTATTTTATTTTCGTATGCGTGTGGCCTTTAGCGTTCGTACCAAACGTAGCAATACCCATAATACCTCCCCTGCGTCCCGTACCCCATGTTTTTTTTTAAAGCTGACGTTTGAAATCTTAAAATTTGCAGGGGTACTCAACCTTCTATGATTTACGAGCCCTATTTCAACATAACATGACGAATATTCAAACACTTACTCCAACCTTCCTAAATTCCTATTATTTTACTATATTGAACCAAAACATCATGACTGTCTGGAAATATTTTTGTCCCGTTTTGTTCATTATAAATGTTATAAATATTTACCTACTTATTTAATGTTTAATATTTGTCATAATGTAAATAGCTAAATTAATATAAGTTAGCTTTCATGTCTAAGACTTACGCTCACTAGTACATGAAATATGATAAATCAAATCTAAATAACTTTTATTATTATAATTTAAAATCATTCAAACGTTGACAACATCTGACCTTAAGTGTTCTCGCCACGCTATGGGATACACGTGGGTAGTTTCGCCTACGGAGTTAATGGCGTCCCTTTCTATGTCCTTTTGTCTCAAATGCAGTATGTTTTTGCATAGTTTCACATTATTATTTATTACTATTTCATAAACGCTTTTATTTTATGCTTTGGCTCACGACGTTGCACCATGTGTCCAGCGTCAGGCACAAAAACCATTACAACATGCGCTCGCGCAATGCACTGAGGGATATGTTAAACTTCTTATTTTATTGTTTATCTGTCCATTAAGTTTTATTAGGGTTTCGAATTGGTTTATAATTACGTAGAAACTATTTCGTTTAAAAAGTCATTCTTTTGTCGTGTAATCGTTTTACTTATCAGGGACGAAATCATTCTAAATTTCAAAATAATCATTGTACCTATTTACAATCTGTATTTATACCTTGATTTGCAAGGGTATGGTTGTTACAGCGTGTTTGGTGTGCACTGGCCTTGCACGCGAGAAGGTCGCCAACGTCACCAACGTGCACGCCAACGCGCACGCAGGCTGACTGAACGCATTGGTTTGGTCAAGGCGTAGTAAAAAATTAAGCTATCTGCTAATTTGACACATTTCCATGACAACAATTACAATAAAAGTCACAAAAACAGCAGTGCAGCGTCATCATGGATCAACAAATAAATAGTTTTCTTTATTATTTTATGAATATAGTTTAACTACAAAAATATTTTGTTGTTTAGAGGTGCTCATGGAAAAAAGACAGATTAACTTGCATTTAAACTTACAAATATTTTTAACGCTTGACTATTTTACTGTAGGACATCGGTACGCAGCAAAATTATTTCAATTATTTAACATTACAAGTAAGAGTACTGAGTACTTACTTACTTACTTACTTATACTTACGTACTTACTTATCAAATAAGCATAATAATTATAATTGTTTTAATTTATGAGAAAGATATCTTTTATCAATCAAACTAACCAAACGCATGTGCATTACCGCTGCAAATATTTGTGTAGGTATTATGAAGAGCAATAGGAATGAACCCTTATGTTGTAGAGAGAAGGCTACTTAATCTCTTACGTTCGATAGTTCATACAAATTACATATATATCAAGCAGGTTCCGGCAAGATCTTTTGATGACGTGCCCATGCCATGTACGGACAACAGCACGTCGACCTACCACAAAATGTCAAATTTTCTCATTTGAAAATGAACTCTATATGTCAGGCTTAAAGTTGAAAATCTATTGGAGAATTTTTGACTTTTGGGGTAGGTCGACGTGCTGTTGACTGTACAAAACGATGCAAAGCAACTTAAGATTTCCAAAACCAAAAAGTTGCTTTCAAAGATGCTCATGACCACTATTAGTAATAGAGTGCGGTAATGCGTGAAATTGTAGACAAAATAGAGTCGAGCCAAAAAACAGTCGAGCAAATAATCTTAACAACCCACCGAGGTACTTTTGCGGAGTAGATGTCGCAGTCGGATTGTATGATCCGCCGTCATTGATGTAAAAAGTAAAGATACGGCTGACAGAACAAATCGCCTTGCATTTCCTCCATACATGACACACTAACCCCATCTGTTAGACTTTGATGTCAACTGTCAAATAGCAACCTTGTAAGAGCGGCTTAAAACGAAAGAGGAACTAAGAAAAAAGTTTTTATTGCACAGATGTTATATTTAAAGTAGTGTCAGAGTAAATATAACTATTTGCTTTTTCAAATTAAATACGTCAACATAAATTAAAGTAAAATAAAATAATCTTTATATGCTTAAACACGGTATGCATAGGTGTTTTAAAATGAACGTGCCAAGCATGTTTAGCCAAAACGAGGCATGCAAATTAAATATAAAATTGAACTAAAATTAAATATAAAATTGAGTCAAAAATTGCATTAAATTAAATTACATAGATGTCAGTTATATCATAATTATGTTGAAATTAATATTTATTATTTAAAAAAACTCTTTTATGGTAGGTATGTGAGATTAGCCACTTATTCAGTTTTGTTTTAAATTGATTGTAATTCAATGTTTTGAATTCATTAGTAGGTATATTATTAAAGATTTTTTTATACTCATTGTCATGCAGCTTTTTTATACTGCATTGTTATTGAAGTTTTTAGTAGTACCAGGATATTTTGATTTCTTGTTTTCCGTGGATAAATGTCAAATGCCCTATTAAAAATATGCACAATTTGCATTACAAATACACATGTTTTAAATATATACAGGGACGTCAATGTTAGTAATTACAATTGTGCAAATAGAGGACGACATGATGTTCGTGGAGGGACACCGCATATTGGTCTTATGCATTTTTTTATGGCAATAAAAGCTGTATTTATATTAGTGCTATTGCCCCACATCAGTAAACTGTAGCGTAATTTAGAACCTACAATGCATGATAGGTAGCAATCGCAGTTTTTGTTACAGATCTAACCTGCTTTAAGGCATAAATAAACTTGATGACTCTGTAAGGATAGGTCCAGATCTGGCGAACGCGCCACGAATGCACAGGTCGCGCGCGAGCTGCACACGCGTGGCACGCGATCCGTTACTGCAACCGATTGGTGCGTCTCTTTAGCGCAACTCATGCAAGACATGTACAGTGCGCGCGAGATGCGCGCGTGCGGTTCTGGTTCACATTCAAGCCAGTATAAAGGTCGCGTTCGCGCGGCACGCGCGCAGCTCATGCCAAAGCTCTTGCCTGCTGTACAAACATTATCTATATGCGTTTTCCAATTCACGTATTGTTCTATAGTTAAACCTAGGAACTTTGTTTGTTTTACTACGTTAATTTTCGTGTCTATAGAATGAATATCAATAAATATAAATGTATTTAAGTTTGTTTGTAAATGTATTTAAGTATGTTTATAAATGTATTTAAATATGTTTATTATCTGTATCTAGTCGCAATAGCACAAGATTTGCTTAGTTTGGCTAGATAATTGAGTGTTTGTGGATACAATTTATTTTTATATACGGAATCATACCTTAAAACTTAAAAAAAAAAACTATATCAGATAATTTATATTTTTATTTATTACATTTAACTGTCCTTCGAATAAAACACTTTTTTTTAAACTTTTGCCTTTTGTTATTTTTGCATGTTTTAAATATTTTAACTCATAGTGCATCACGTAAACTTAAAATAAGTATTCAATAAATTATCATAAAATATTTTTTTTATATTACATCGCATGTACTGGACTGCACTTGTGCACTGTGAGCACTATTATGGCTATACTAAAACCATACAACTAATGCACGCCGCTACAAAGTTGTATCGGTTTTGCACGGTAAGTAAATATGGCGTTGGTTCGTAAAATTTACAAAGAAGTTAGAAAATCGTTAAAGTAATGTAAATAAGTTTAGTGTTTATCAAATATGCGGCTTATTGGTGAGAAGTAATATTAGAATTTGTTTTAATGACCTTTCTGTCGTAATTTAAGCAACCTTTCAGTGAACATCTAGGCATTTTTATTTTTTCATACAAATGTCAGATCCCGATGACCGCCGACCACTGACTACGTCACATCGGCCTCGGTCGGGTCATTTTCGGGTCTCTTTAGGTCCAACACCCAGACGTGTGGTCCGCCCTGTCCCTAAAGTAATATGTAAGTCAATGTCCGCCGTATTACAAAGCAACTAGCTGTTTTACAAAACGGAGGCGTTTTATAAAACGGTGGATCGACGATACGGCCGATTGTCATTACGATGTGTTCTCCGAAATGACGTCTCACGTTTAGCCGCATTGTACAGTCAACAGCACGTCGACCTACCCCAAAAGTCAAAAATTCTCCAATAGATTTTCAACTTTAAGCCTGACATATAGAGTTCATTTTCTAATGAGAAAATTTGACATTTTGTGGTAGGTCGACGTGCTGTTGTCCGTACAATTCGTATTTTGTAATGTAACGGGTTTTTATTTCTTAACATACTTATCATCACATTGTTACACCAATACTTAATTGCCTAATATTTCGTCATACACGACCTACTCCAAGGCCACGTTCAAGGAGACGCGGCGCGTCAAGCGGCGCGGCGTGCAGCGCAGGTTGCAAGCGTTTTATCTGTTCAAGGTTAACGCCACTTTGCCCGCGGCGTCACCCGCGGCGTCAGGCGCGACGTCACGCGCGGCGTCACCCGCGGCGGCTGTCAGTTACAGAGTAGGGGAAGAGTGGGCAAGATGGGGTACTTCACAGTTAAAGCTTTATAAAACTGACAATAAATAATCCGTTTTATTTTAATATAATTCTTTGTAATCGGCGTTTACAAATAATAATTAATTTGAACTTTCTCGTAAAAGATCCTATCCCCCGTCTTGCCCCCTGGGTAAGATGAAATGTGGCACTGCTAGATAGGGGCAAGAAGCATAAAAACCCTAATGCTTTATTTCTGACAAAATTCGCATGTAAAAACTGCATCTTAATAATTCTCATCGTTTACACGCACAGCTGATGTGGGTCAATTGACCAAATTCAAAACAACGCAGCCTAACTTTTGTTTGAATTATCGAGAAAAACAGGAGTAACAAAAAGTATTTTCAATTGCTATTTTATCGCGGGGATCTAGCTTATTTGTTTTTAAATTAGCTGATTTTATACAAGACTAGCGACCCGCCCCGGCTTCGCATGGGTGCAATGCTGATACTACTATACACTACATTATACATTTAAACATTCCTCTTCAATCACTCTATTAAAAAAAAACCGCATCAAAATCCGTTGCGTAGTTTTAAAGATTTAAGCATACATAGGGATATAGGGACAGAGAAAGAACCTTTGTATTATATGTACTATGTAATGCAGTGATGTTCTTAAATCTTTTATTTTTTATATAAATACGTAAAAGATATCCATTTTGCCATAGCGTGTGTATTTTAGTTTAAAAACTTTATGACGTCATTACCACTGACTTCCTACAGTCAAACCACCGTCAATTAAGAAATATTTTTCTTTGTGTTGATTGCTTTTTTTACAGCGCCATTCGGAATCTACTCTATTTGTGGAACAATTTTTACAATCAGACGGCTGCTTCCAATCTTAATTATTATTGATTTAATACAGTCACCATAAAAAACTAACAGAAATTCATCCAAATCGCTTTTAAGATTAAATTAAATTTAGACGTACTCTGTCTTATCTGTAGCTGTTCTTGCCGTTGCATTGCAATCTAGTACTCGAAAGACGCGACGACATCATCGTTAACCCCGTTCCTCCCCTCACGTCACCCGCCGAGTCCGACGCCGTGTCTCTTGTGGCATTCGACGCGCAAAAAACAAACGCGTAAAAAATAGCTTCACCTTGAACGCTCCTATACATCGCCATATGTTTGTTTTTCCGGGTGCCCGCACCGCACGACGCGCCGCCCGACGCTCCGCGTCTCCTTGAACATGGCTTTAGTGGTTTTGACGTGTATTATAACCTGTGATCTAGTTATTAAGTTTACGGCTTTCAGTTAAATATTTCGTCGAATTTAAATTATGTAGCTGCACAATCATTGCTTTTGCAATCATTTATAATATTTTCGTTATCTAAATCACTATTTAGTTCAATTTTACGCACTATAATTTCTCAGTCCGAAGCCATTTTTACCCGACTGCCAAACGAGGGTTATGTTTTTCGAGCGTATGTATGTATGTCTATTTCTTTGGCACACCCTACAGCCTAAACCGTTTAACGGACATTTAAGTATAATATATCAATAGATTCGTCTCAATTGTGGGAGTGACAAGGGGTATGCTACTTCCCGAAATTCCCGCGGTAACAGAACTTACGCGGGAAAAACGGATCTGCAATACTGATGAACCGATTCTGAAACTTTCTTTTATTAACTATGGGTCACATATTTTCAGTGCTAATAGTATTCAATAATTTATTTTCCAAAATTCCTACGGGAACAGGAAAAAAAATACACTGAAAAAATAGGAAGGAAAAACCGTTTAATGGATTTCAACATATGATATGTCATTAGATTCGTCTCAGTTGTGGGAGTGACAAAGGCTATGTTATTACCCGGAATTCCTATTGGTACATGAATTTAACGGGAAAAACCGATTTCAGATACTACTTACTCGAGTTAAATCCTTTTTTTTTCAATGAAGAGTTACAAATAAGGCTTATAGTTCATTGAGAAGTAGTATTAGAACACTACAAACTAAAATGTCAAAAATAAAATTAATTAATAAAAAAATAAAAAAACCCGACTGCGTAAAAAGTGAACTTAAAAGATGAAAACAAGATTTAAAAAATCAATTTGCAGTCGGAGGCATCAAATCAATTAAGAGCATAATAATGTTAATTTTTTTATTTTTTGCAGATTGACTTGGTATGCACTAATACACGTTAGTAGGTCTAATTAAGTAATTTAAATCCGTGTAGAAAAAGTTGAATCAAGTAACATAGATTTGATGCCTCAGACTGCAAATTGATTCTTTACATCTTGTTTTCATCTTTTAAGTTCACTTTTTTCGCATTCGGGTTTTTTGATTTTTTAAATAAATTTATTTTATTATTGATAAGACTGGCAGCGCGGTGACTGTTGAAAGTAGGGGCTTAGTGACCGGCCGAATCACAAAATTCGTATTCAATGCGACGGAATTTTATTCAGGCGTTATGCAATCCGCCGTATCGTCGATCCGCGTATGGCAAAACGCGTCTGTTTTGTAAAACAGCTAGTTGGTTTGTAATATGGCGGATTATGCAATCCGACTGCGACGTAGACATCGAGCAAATGAACATCGGCGAAATGGCATTCGAGCTAGAGTACATACATAAACACTGCAGAAACCGACCATAATTGCATACAATCGCTTCTCACTGGTCGTCCACTGTGGGCCAGCACATTTTGGTCCGGCAATCATTAAGTTAAGCGGCAATGCACATACGCAACACCTTAACCTATGTTTGTTTTAATTAACATCAAATGTTTTGAAAGGACGATGGGCACCAGTAGGGAAGATGACCGTAGCACCAATAAAATGATCTTTATACCTAAAGTAGATGTGCATAAATACATTAAATATAACCGAAGAGCAAGCTCAGATTTGCTGTGTGATCAAAGTTATTCTACTTTGTTTTTATATAAAGTGATAATTACCCGACTGCCAAACGAGGGTTATGTTTTTTATTTATTGTTTTTGTGAAGTTTTTTTTGCATTGTGTAAAATAACTATATCAATGGTTTTCTGTTTTAAAAATCACTTTGAATGCTAATGTCAAAAAGTAACATATTAACAATAGTTCTAAGTCCAAAAGCCAAGTTTACACTAGATTACAAAATCCCATAACAAGGCCGGTTCGTTGTTTTCAGAACAGGTCAATAGAAACAAAGATAACGTCTTTACACAACACAACACAGCTAACGTAACACTGCGCGCGCGGCGGATGTCAGCGTTGTGTGACTTCTTTTATCAGGCTTGCGCTTGACTTTATTTTACAACCGGCTTAAAAAAAAGTAGGATCTCATTTTGACCCGTATGTTTGTATGTATGGATTATTAAAGGAACCTTCTAAATAAAACGTTATAATTATTAATAAAAATATATTGATACGGATTAGCGCGCAAAAGCACCAGTACGATGCATAGTAGAATGACGTCCCGATGACAGATGACCGCTAGTGTCAGGAACCGCTCATAGGGATGCTCCCATCAATCGATTCCTCGCTATCAGTTCGGCCATCTTTCAGCTCCTTCGTCCCGAAGAAGAACTCTGTCCGCCACGATGTGAAGTTGCGTCTTCCTCCGATGTATCCGTGGGTGCCTGGTTGTTCGGTTACCATATCTAGCACGATAAAGTTGTTCTCTTCTTCTTACTCTTCTTCTCCCACCAGAAAGCGGCGGCTATTTATCACAGAGTGAACTTCGGAGCCTACACTTACCGTAGTAGCTCAGCCACAAAAAACAACATCTAGCACCTCAGCTAGCATGTTTGTTTACTCACATTGTTTGACTTTACTGTAATATAGTTGAAAGTGGTCTCATCAGTCTCAAAGTCATCTCACTATTCACCCAACAACATGAAAGTGTAGGTTTAGTTATCATCAACAAGATTAACCATTCTACCAGGCGAAATCTCATACATCTGGAGCGTCACATCACTCATTAAGTTAACTGTTGACACATCTAAATGTAACATATCCTTGATTTTGAACTGAATTCGTTTTACTCCCCATTCACCAACCTGAGCACAGAGCGTCACGTCAAGTACTCATCTAAAAGTCACATATCTTTATCCTCATCCTCATGGTTACAGTAATAATGACTCAGGTTTGACTTGGTGTGTTGCCTCTTGTTGCTGTACTTATTATCAACACGACCAGTAAAAAATTAAAATAATAAAAACTTTTTGAAAACAAGCTTTTCTTACTTATGAATAAAAAACTAAAAAGTTAAAAATAATTTGTCTGGAAAAATACCATTATGTATGTTACCTACGTACATTGCATTTCTATACTTAACTAAAAGCGTGTTACATTTTGATGGAACATTAAAGACATTTAGCATTTTACGCCTTGATTATATTTCTATTGCAATCACAATGTATCGCGCTTTTAATTTATAAAAAAAGCAATGTAGGTAACCCATATAATGGTATTTTTCTTATCAGGCTTAAATTATTTTTAACTTTTCAGTGTTTTTTATTTACAAGTAATAAAAGCTCGTTTTTAAATTATATTTTTTTAACTTTTAGTATTTTGATACGAGATTTACTACGGCGTAGTTTTTAGGCAAAACAACTCAAGACGAATCAAACGCGACGCGGTTGTGTCGCTTAATTACTGAGTTCCTATGGCCACCTTTCAGCTTCATCATTCGACCTTGGTTACCATCTAGCACCAAAGTACTCGTCAAGACGTATCAAACGAGCCCAAACTCGACGGAGCTAGGTCGTTAAATTAATGAGTTCCTCTGACCATATTCCAGCTCCATCATCAGACCCTGGTTACCATATAACACTAAAGCACTCGTTAAGACAAATCATACAAATCAGCACCAGGACATCATAATAATGCATTGTCACGCGATTTACACATGTATGCAAAATTTCAGCTCGATCGGTAACGGGGAAATGGGTTAAATTTAATTTGCAAGATTTTTGACAAACATCGGGCGGGACAGGTGACTCTTAAAATTAGGAATCCAAATAATTAAATGGACATAAATAATTTTGTAAATGACATCCCGGTAAGATTTTTTTAAACAAAATAATATTTTTGGTGTTTAGGTATATTTTCACTTTCATTTGTTCAACTCATATCGTAGTTTGTTTTTTATTCTTTGACCGCACAAAATGTAATTTATTCGCAAATAAAATACTAACAGTTACTAATCTACAAATTAGGCCTTAACTAAGTACTGGTATAAATTTAAAAAATTTCAAATCGGTAGAATCACTTTAAAACCGAAAATCAAAGTAAACGAAATTGCTCTGACAGCGACGCGCGGTCCACCCTCGACAATGTCCGGAAACGGACTGCGCGGAGCGCGCGGGGCATGACAGGACGAGTCGGAGCGAGCGCGCTCACGTGGATACGGAAAAACCATATTTTTGATGAATTTGATGCAAAATATAGAAAAAAACTTTCAAATATTTGCATAACCTTGCTTTGTGTGAAAACAGCAACGAAAAATCTTGTGCCATTTGAGCAACGTTCAAATGTTCATTCATGAAAAAATAGACATGTTTTTGGGATCGTTTTAATAAAAGAAAGTGAATATGAAAATCAAAATTATTGAAGTCAAAATGTTTATTGAATCTTCTTCTAGCATATCTTATTTGAAGTTTATGGATTTGAGTTAAACGTATTCAGAGAAATTGATTTTTATATCCGAGATTTTTGACATTTCACCCATCTTAAGGCCTTAACACAGTTTGTTACACTCTGATGTTGTTCCTTGCACAATTATTTAGTGTACCTAAATATTAATTGATATTACCAGTAGAAACTGCAACTATAACTGTATGCTAAGAAATAAGCATTAGATAAAGGTTTACTAAGCTGAGAGCTCGGCTCATTTAAACATCAACCTTCATCATCATCAAATAATACATCATCATGAAAGACACAATCTGTTATTTCATCATAATGTTAGTAAATGTACGGCACGTACAGTCGTACAACGATGGCTGGGATTTGAAGAATAATAAAACAAGATGGTTTTTTTTTCTGTGGCCAAATTACAGCGAAGGCGGCAGCAGGAATAGGAGACGTTTCAGCACGAAGTCTTTTATCAGAATGCACACCGAGAGATGGGTCGCTCGATATTTATACAAATCGACTGCGAGCGCGACAGCCTGCTTATTGAGCAAATGGGCAATATGAAAAACTGTTAATTTTCGGCAACATAAGCAATACCATAAAGTGGCCCTACGCTGTAATTTTTCAGGATTTATTATGAGTATTTTTCACTATGTATTTTACATTATTTACAAATTTATTACTTAACTATGTAATGAAAGGGCGAAAGGTAGTAAAATTTTATTAAATCCTGCCTAGGCCTATGTGGAATAACTAAAACAATAATAATCTAATTACAAACATCGTCGTTATTTACATAATAAATGGACTGTATCAACTATTTTACAAACTTAATTCTAAACTCTTTATATATCAGAGGCCTTTCGGAACATTTCCCCCACCGTGCATCGTCCACCGCGACGTTGCACTAGCAGGTCCAGGTGGAGGGCGGCAGGCATATTGAAATGAACTGTAGTACTCTGGCGGTGGCACGTACACTTTTTCGGGTTTTGAATATCGGCTGTTTTCAGGAACGCGGTGGACAGAAATGAGAGGTCTTCTAGTTCAACGTTTTGTTGTGTGTATTTAACTATGTAATGAAAGGGCGAAAGGTAGTAAATTTTTATTAAATCCTGCCTAGGCCTATGTGGAATAACTAAAACAATAATAATCTAATTACAAACATCGTCGTTATTTACATAATAAATGGACTGTATCAACTATTTTACAAACTGAATTCTAAACTAGTTATAAATCAGAGGCCTTTTGGAACATTTCCCCCACCGTGCATCGTCCACCGCGACGTTGCACTAGCAGGTCCAGGTGGAGGGCGGCAGGCATATTGAAATGAACTGTAGTACTCTGGCGGTGGCACGTACACTTTTTTGGGTTTTGAATATCGGCTGTTTTCAGGAACGCGGTGGACAGAAATGAGAGGTCTTCTAGTTCAACGTTTTGTTGATGTATTTGTATGACGTGCTGTGTAGAGACGTTTTGAGGCTTTTTCGTTTCTTTAATGAAGTCTTGTTTGGCGGATTGAAGTTTTCTCTGTTCTTCTTTAAAGTGTTCATTTCCAACTTGTACGACGTTTACTCGCTGGGTCAGTGTGCGTGTATGTGCTCCGTGGAGTACCCACCCAAGCGCTTTGCGAGATGCGACTGGTTGGTCTCGCCGTCCTGTTCTTACTTCGTGTGCTAATAACAAGCCCCAATTATCTTGGCCGATAAGAATCTTTGGGGTTGCATTTTGATATGTGAGGTGAGTCTTGATATCTTGTAGGTGTAGGCAGCGGTGTAGATCTTGCTCTGTTATTAGTTGCGGCGATAGTTGTAGGCGATCTATTGTACGGGCTTTTATCTTGTGATGTTCAGCGGTGCCGTACAATGTTAGCGAAACTCGGCGTGACTCTGTAGAGGCTAACTTGGTGTCGGTGAGCGCTTCAATGTGGAGCGGGTCTATGGGACCCTTGGCGCCGATGTAAGTGGCAAAATCGGCATCGACAAGGGTGACTGTCGAACCGTCGTCTAGGACATCTCGTGATGGTCCAGCGACTCGAACAGGTATTATTTTAAGAAACGACTGTGATTTCTTTCGAGTCCAAGTTGACGTCACGGCTTCTTTTTGTATATTATTTTTTGTTGTTTTTCTTTTGTGTGGTGAAGAAGCTGGTTGTGAAAGTAAGCGCAGTTGTCGACGTCACACTTGATACGACGGCATCTGTGGGTTCTATTTCGATAGCGCAGGCACCGAAAGCATAGTCTGCGTTCTTTTGCCAAATCCCATCTTGTGTTAACGTCGTAATCCATGAATTTTTTGCAGTTTATTATTCTATGGTCGTCTTCTTTGCATACTAGCATTTTTGAGGCTTTTCGGACGATGTTAGTGTTTTTTGATGTTCGCGCGAACGGTGATCTTGATATTGCAGTGGAGCGGAGACGATCTCATGTTGTGCATACGCGCCGCACAGTTCGGCTTCTCTTTCTAAGAACTTTGATATTTTGAGTAGGTCCGGCTGATCTTCGTGTTGCGTGGCTGCGAAGTCAAACCATCGGTATCGAAGTGTTGACGGCAATTTTTCTATTGTAATCTTCGTTATTTCAGGATTATAAAGGTAGAGAAGTTTGATGAGGGCTGTGAGGGCGGCCACGGTATTGGAGACTCGGCTTGCGAATATGCAAATATCTTTTGGCGTGTCGGCAGTCTTCGGTAGTGATCGCAGTCTTTCCAGCTCCGTCGCAGCGATTGAGTCAGGCCTTCCGAAGCGGGTTTCTAATGACTTCATTATATCTTCGGGGCGCGTGTGATTGATAAGAAGATTTTCGACGGCTTCTCTGGCTCGACCTCTGATATGGCGGTGCAATCTTGCTGTGTTCTCAACATCCAAATAGAGTGTGGCTGACTCATAGTAGGCCGTTTTAAACGATAGCCACTCTAGGTGTGCACCAGAGAAGAACGGCAAATCAGTGACGTACCTCGGAGCTTGCGACGGCTGGATGGAGCACATGGCGGCGGTGATGGCGGAGGCTAACTCGTAGATGTCTGTCTTCTGTTGCGGCTTTGGAGGTAGGTATAGTTCTTCAGATTGCTTCAGTACGTAGTTATCGGCTTTCTTTTGTTTTATTTCAACTGTGATAAAAGCAGGCGTCGGCGGAAGCCCGTGGTGTTGCGGCAGATTTTTTTGGAACAGCGAGACGTACTGCGGTGTCAGGGCGTGTTGCGGCTTCAAGGCGTGTTGCGTTGGCAGGGCGTGTTGTTGTGGCAGAGCATTGTATGGTGGGTTGGCGGCAGAGATATGCAGTTGCGACTGAGCGTATTTGACCCAAGTAGTGACACGTTCTGACTTTTCAGTTTCGCTTATGTTTGTCGTGGCATCGTCGTCATATTCATCGTCGTCTTCAGCTTCTAATCTGGCAATACGTATCGAGGCTAGTTCAATCTGGAGCTTGAGAAGGTCTTCTTTAGCTTTGGCAATTTTGAGCGGGCGGCGTGATTTTGCTGTACTGTGTCGCGATGAAATTTTAACGGATGCTGATTTGGTGCTAGTAGCGTCGATGTTCTGTTTCTGTTTGACTTGCGACGTTTCCATGACTGTCGGAGTTTCTGAGGAACTAGACTCGGCGGCGTGGTACTCCGATGTCGCGACGGACTCCATGATGAGTTGTTCTGGCTGTTTTCCTTTTCCAGACATTGATCTTGTAATCGGCATCTTGTTTAGCTTCTTCTTTATCCGGCTCGTAAAGGACCACAATGTAGGGCACGTACAACGATGGCTGGGATTTGAAGAATAATAAAACAAGATGGTTTTGTTTTCTGTGGCCAAATTACAGCGAAGGCGGCAGCAGGAATAGGAGACGTTTCAGCACGAAGTCTTGTATGAGAATGCACACCGAGAGATGGGTCGCTCGATATTTATACAAATCGACTGTAAGCGCGACAGCCTGCTTATTGAGCAGAAGGCATATACTAGTGCGCGACTGAAAGGCCCATGTGCGAGCGAGAGGGCAATATGAAAAACTGTTAATTATCGGCAACATAAGCAATACCGTAAAGTGGCCCTCTCCGCTGTAATTTTTCAGGATTTATTATGAGTATTTTTCACTATGTATTTTACATTATTTACAAATTTATTATTTATTTATGTAATGAAAGGGCGAAGGTAGTAAAATTTTATTAAATCCTGCCTAGGCCTATGTGGAATAACTAAAACAATAATAATCTTATTACAAACATCGTCGTTATTTACATAATAAATGGACTGTATCAACTATTTTACAAACTTAATTCTGAACTATTTATATATCAGAGGCCGTCCGGAACAGTAAAGTTATAAAATAATTCAGTCACTGAAGCAGATTGCAATTCAAGTCACTACACACACATGAATAACCATTATATTACCCTATGCGCAGCCCAGGCATATAATTAACTATTAATTTATTACAAATGCTTGTTGGTGTCCCCCAACACACACTCACACAACATTATTTAATTCCACCCTGCACTGCCTGTTTTAAATAGAATAAAGTAATAATAAAGTCAAAGCGAGAACACTTGATGCCAAAACCATATTTATGTTTAGTGCCAATTTTGGTGCAAATCACAAACCCTTTACACAGATATAATTCCTTAAGCTTTTAAGTTAATTAAGCCCAGCAGCTAATAGAACAGTATGTCATGAAAACATTGTCCTTCAGCCACTGCTTTTCATACACTTATTTGTTTAGCTCAGCCTCATGCAACATAATTTAATATTTAAACCTTCGTTTCGTACAGACAACTTCAATATGTCTACAAAAGGGCGCGGTGTTTGCGCCTACGCAGTTAACAATAAAAGGTACTTACAGTCGATATTATCTTTCGTTTTAGCTGCGGGTAACTTGGGTTCTCGGTTTATTTTCAGTAAGTTTACATCCTATCACCCTTCCATTGCACATGCATTTGTATTTCCAAAGTTTTTAGATGGCATAAACAAATGACGCCATCAGACGCCGGGTTTTAATCTGAAATATCACTAAAAGGGCGCTTAAACACTCGCGTCGCGTAAGTAACTATCCCAATTCTGAAACTATTAAAAGGATCTTCTAAATAAAACGTTATAATTATGAATAAAAATATATTAATACAGATTAGCGCGCAAAAGCGCGATGCGTAGTAGAATGACGTCCCGATGACAGATGACCGCTAGTGTCGGGAACCGCTCATAGGGATGCTCCCATCAATCGATTCCTCGCTAACAGTATGTATGTTTGTCCGCGTTTCGCTTGCGTTTGACTCATCCGATTTTGATGCGGTTTTCAGAAAAGTATTTGTTACATTCTGGAAATGGTTTTAGTATGCATATCATACTACTGAGCTGATGATGGAGGCCACAGAACTCCTTAATGGTTAGGTTAGTCAATAGAAAATACTGCGATTTGTCGACAGAACGTATTTTGTAGTGTATTGGGCAGACGCGGCGCTTACGAGGTAGGTACCAGACAATAATTTTATTTACTGGGGGCGTAAACCAGTACACCCAGAAACGAGATTTTTTTTTATGTTCGTTTGTTAAATTGACGCATTGAACGCAAGACCATATCCCATGGTTACGACACTTCTGTTTTAACGATATCTTTAAACGTCATCTATAATTATAGATACTATACACAATTACGATAAAGCACAGTCGAGCCACACACATACACAAGCCTCAACATTAGTGACCACCCGACGATGAAGACCAACGTAAACGTGACGAGGATCTGCCATGAAGCTGACGTCATGTAATTCGACATAACAAACAGACCCACGTCCATTGTTAAGAAAATTCCTGTGCGGTGTGTGCGTGCAAAAATATGGGGGCGGCTCATCTTTGCTTTGGTCTGAGGTTATAACTTTTACCACACAATGAATTTTAATGTAAGCGTTTTAAAAAAATATACATGATTATATAAATATATCGTATATAAGGTTGTTCTTATTTGAAGCTGGGCCATATTTGCCCATCGTCCTTTGTCAAAAATCTAGCAGGTAGGTATCTAAATCTTGATAACTTAACTAAAGGCTTTCTCATGCGTAGGTAGTAAGATTAATTTCACACATATTTCGATTTAACTGAGAACCCAGCTGTGAGTCCTCAAGTTCATCAACCCAATGCACACGGACACGGACGTATACGTCCGTGCCAATGCATAAATATTATTATTTTTACAATAGCTTACTTTTAACATAGATGGGAGAGTTGAAGTCGTATTCAATATAACCAGTCACAGTTTCTCCAGGTTCATAAGTCTTCGATTCATTATCTAGAATAATTGTAGATTCAAAGGACATTATTTAATATTTTTATTAAAATCCAAATCAGCACTGATCAAATAAACCACTGATCAAATAATACTTAAACTACGTAGACAACACCATGGATGTTGTAGTAATTTACAAAGTATTTACGTACTTGTAGGTCTTAGAGCATTCAAATGCTCTAAGTTGTAGGTACGTCGTAGTACATTATGTCGCAGGCATATTGTATAATTCGTCATAATACGCAAACGCTCGCTCTTTTGTAAAATGCCGAAGGCATATTGTAAAATGCCTCGTCACTTTGTAATCATTCGTTTAACCAACATAATGATGCAAATGCTGTTTACAAAATGTTGCGTCAAATAGTATTTACTAGTTCTATTTTCTACCACTCGTGACGCTAGTAGCGTCACAAGTGTCAAATCAAATAAAATGGCGTCGCGTAGTGAAAATACTTTTGAAAACAAAAATGGAAACATGTGCCTAAGGCAAGAAACAAGTCACTTTAAAGACATTTATTATAGATCAGTCCTGGATTTGTCAATAGCCCGGATAGGCCGCGACCTAGGGGCAGCGTCCTAGGGGCGGCAGATTTCAGAGAACGCTCAGTAGGGGGGGAAACAAAAATTGAATAGCCTACTGACGGCAAAGGACAATGACCAAGGGGTCTAGCGCGAAGTGACAAATCCGATATATCGGCCGATTGATCGGGCATTTCCTAATATGAAATGCAATCGGTCGGTCCGTTGGATCGGGCATTTCAGTCGATTCTACCGATCATCATTTGACATTAGTGGCATCGTAAACCCTACTCCGAGTGTACTTCCGGCCGTCTGAGCCAGATTCCTAGAGAGATCTCGCATATCTAGGCTGATAACGAATCGTAGGTGACGCCAATATACCTAGGTTTCATCGTTTGTGATGCAATAGATTTTTTGAAAATTAAAAAAAAACCTGGCGCAGACAGCCATAATTTCACATTTTCCGACACTCTGGATCTCAAATTCTAGAGGGTTTTAGGGCCCCGTTTCTTATCAAAAGTTTAGTGACGCGATATGTGACGGCATCTAAAGTAGTTTCATCCATTTTGATGCAATGGTTTTCGCGGAATCATAAAAAACGAGTGGTCAGACAGCCTGATATCCGGCTGTCTGAGCCATTTTGTTTTTGCAGATATATAACGAAATATCACATTTCAGACTCATCTTTATGGATTTTACTTCAGTGACGCGATATGTGACAGCTCTCGACCAGATTTGAACCTTCGTTACCCACGCGTTTAGGAGACATTCTAAAAAAACTGTTGGCACAGACAGCCGGAATCCGGCTGTCTGAGCCATCCAGTTCTACCACTTCCAGGTGTTCTTGGTAGCTGGAAACTCATCTAATCGTTAGTGACGGTGATGGTTGATACGAATTATCGTTTGTGACGGCTCTATATGCCGGCAAACAAAAGATATAAGCAAATCAATTGTTCTCCATACATCGATGCATTAGGGTGACCACACTTCCCACTTTATTAGGTATGCAAATACTAATTCTAGTATTTGCATACTAGTACTACTATACAGTAGAAAATCGAGGCAACTCGTTTTACGACAGCTGCTTGCCGTGTTATTTAAAATCGTATTTATCTGTGATTATTACCATGTCCATTTTATCTGTGAATGTGATATTTGATTTAACAATATTTACCATACTTTAGAAATAGCAGTAGCACTCGCGCACGAAGGGTTCCGTATCATTTAAAAACGGCAAAAAAACACGTTTGTTGTATAAGAGCCCCCTTAAATAATTATTGTATTCTGTCTTTTAGTATTTGCTGTTAAAGCGGCAACAGAAACATCATCTGTTAAATTTATAACTCTCTAACTATCACGGTTCATGAGATACATCCTGGTGACAGACGGACAGACAGACGGACAGCGGAGCCTCAGTAATAGGGTCCCGTTTTACCCTTTGGGTACGGAACCCTAAAAAATCATGAATTTCTTATTTTCTGCTCCTCGTCCCAAATGAGCCGTAGGCATGTAGGAAGAGTTGGTAAATTACACAATGAAACGGGAAATGACTCCCAAATAGAGATATTATTTATATTCATTTTCTGCATCTTGACCCAAATGGGCCATAGGCATGTGAGACGAGTTGATAAATTACTTAATGAAACGGGAGATGACTTGCAAAATAAAGGTATTATTTAAATTCATTTTTTGCATCTTGTCCCTAATGGGCCGTTCCAGCATTTCCAGTAAAACACAGCAAATTACTCTGAATATGAGTGTTCAAACAAATTTTCCTCTTGAATCACTTACCCTAAACAAGTCACACTTAACCCAAAAAGCAATTATTAGTGTTGATTGGTCCTTCATACCAACGTATACGCAAATACGTATTTAAAGAACTCATAATTTTTTAGGGTTCCGTACCCAAAGGGTAAAATGGGACCTTATTACTGAGGCTCCGCTGTCCGTCTGTCTGTCCGTCCGTCTGTCTGTCCGTCTGTCACCAGGCTGTATCTCATGAACCGTGATAGTTAGAAAGTTAAAAATTTAACAGATGATGTATTTCTGTTGCCGCTATAACAGCAAATACTAAAAGACAGAATACAATAATTATTTAAGGGGGCTCCCTACAACAAACGTGTTTTTTTGCCGTTTTTAAATGATACGGAACCCTTCGTGCGCGAGTGCTAGTGCTATTTCTAAAGTATGGTAAATATTGTTAAATCAAATATCATATTCACAGATAAAATGGACATGGTAATAATCACAGATAAATACATATTTAAATAACACGGCAAGCAGCTGTCGTAAAACGAGTTGCCTCGATTTTCTACTATACTAGTATTTGCATACCTAATAAAGTGGAAAGTGTGGTCACCCTAATGCATCGATGTATGGAGAACAATTGATTTGCTTATATCTTTTGTTTGCCGGCATATAGAGCCGTCACAAACGATAATTCGTATTAACCATCACCGTCACAAACGATTAGATGAGTTTCCAGCTACCAAGAACACCTGGAAGTGGTAGAACTGGATGGCTCAGACAGCCGGATTCCGGCTGTCTGTGCCAACAGTTTTTTTAGAATGTCTCTTTCACGCGTGGGTAACGAAGGTTCAAATCTGATCGAGAGCTGTCACATATCGCGTCACTAAAGTAAAATCCATAAAGATGAGTCTGAAATGTGATATTTCGTTATATATCTGCAAAAACAAAATGGCTCAGACAGCCGGATATCAGGCTGTCTGACCACACGTTTTTCATGATTCCGCGAAAACCATTGCATCAAAATGGATGAAACTACTTTAGATGCCGTCACATATCGCGTCACTAAACTTTTGATAAGAAACGGGGCCCTAAAACCCTCTAGAATTTGAGATCCAGAGTGTCGAAAAACGTAAAATTTTGGCTGTCTGCGCCAGGTTTTTTTCAATTTTCAAAAAATCTATTGCGTCACAAACGATGAAACCTAGGTATATTGGCGTCACCTACGATTCGTTATCAGCCTAGATATGCGAGATCTCTCTAGGACTCTGGCTCAGACGGCCGGAAGAACACTACTCCGAAGTGTATCGGTCCGAGCGAACATTTGAGTTTGACAAGAGTTTTATCGGAGATCTAATCTCAAATTTTACGACATTTGAATAGCTATCGTCTGACCATCGTAAATGGAGATATTTCTTAACGTGCTTAGAAATCTTGTATTTAATACATACCTAATCATTGTTTACAACAATTTTCACACCTCCAAATTAAAACTTCATACCACCACCGCATAGCACAAGTACAATTTTAAAATCTATCAAATACAATAGTTTGGTATGCCGGCTTGACAAAACAATTCATTTCTTCTTATTTTGATTTAATGATGAAACTATTAGAAATGCACTATTAGCACTAAGCCACGAATCCCTAAAAATGCAATAGGCAACACAACCATATTTTGTCCAATCTTAGAGACCATTAAATTTGGTCGGATTCGCGCTGACAGTGTGACAGACAGCTGATCAGACCAGAATACCAAACACAACCTTTTTTTATGATTTTAAACTGTAACACGTTGTTATAATATTATTTTTATTTTTCTTAATTTAAAAAGCATTATTTATTAAATATGATTCATTTTCTACAAAAAACTTATTATTATGCCACATAACGCCATCTATCGAATCATTTTCAAACTACTTTGCGATCGAGTATCTCAGGACAATTTTTAAAATCAATAAGCAAGCAATGACATTTCATGTGTTCAGCATTTATTTTCCTAAATGTCATAAACAATTGGAATGGTGCAATTTTCTTAGTTTCAATATCTAAAATTGATTGAAATAAACATTTTTCTGTTAATAGAAACCATGTTTACGCATTAGTTTACTAATATTTTGAATCGGCAAGAGACTTTTACAAAACCGGTAAAATTTTAATACGTAGTCATAACACTAGCACTCAGTATCATTCATTCCGATACTCTTCTACAATTGTCTGTGGCCACGATGGAACTTCGCGATTTCGATGTTGTTTCGCGCTAAGGTTCTAATCGAAACTTCGGTCGAGGATCGGTCGGATGCGAACATTCGGATGGTACATTTCGCGCTAGACCCCCAGTTTGTATGGACGAATGGTGCCTTTTTTTTTCGAGGCGGCGTTCAACGAAATTTAGTTTGTTTGTACAAAAAAATACAACAAGCAATATACATTAAGGAATGATATTTGTAAATTCAGTCGGGACGGAGTTATATCGGACTGAAGATTAGATAAAATATTTTTATTCAATTAAATTTAAGTCAAATCACGGCCATTTTTATGTGAGCAGCGGAGTATTTACAGCAATGGCAGGTTGATTGGCGATATGTGGAGGTGCTGAGTAGCCTGTACAAAATGGCATCGATGACTGTTCAAGTCCAAAACCACAAAACAAGATTTATCGAGCTGCTCAGGGGCGTGAGACAAGGAAATGTCATATCCCCGAAGTTGCTTACGAACGCACTGGAAGACGTCTTCAAGACACTGGATTGGAAAGGAACGGGCATCAGTGTCAACGGTGAACACCAGATCCACCTCCATTTTGCCGATGATATTGTCATTATGGCGGAATTGCTGGAGGATTTGCAAAAATTGCTGCATAGTCTCAACGCTACCTCGCGACGCGTGGGCCTAGGGATGTACTTGGACAAGACCAAAGTCATGTTCAATGACCATGCCATCCCCGGACCAGTCTTCGTCGCAAGCGCGGCGCTCAAGGTTGTCAATGAGTATGTCTACCTCGGAAAAGTGATGCAGTTGGGTAGAGACAACTTCGAGCGGGAAATCGCTAGGAGAATGCAGCTTGGCTGAGCAGCATTTGGGAAGCTGCGTCACATTTTCTCATAGCCACTGCCACAATACCTGAAAAGCAAGGTCTTCGATTAGTGCGTCCTACCGGTGATGACCTACGGAGCCGAAAAGTGGAATATGACAGTAAAGCTGGCCCACCGACTTCACATCATTCGGCGAGCTATGGTCGATGCTATAGCGATAGCGATGCTAAGCTAACGAAATCATCAGGCAAAAGACCTAAGTAAAGGACATAGTCCAAAAATGAGGCAAGCTTAAGTGGCAGTGGGCTGGCCACATCTGTCGCAGAACCTATGAAAAGAGGAGTAAACGGGTTCTCGAGTGGAGACCACGCCTTGGCAAACTTAGTGTAGGACACCCTCCAGTCCGATGAACCGACGACCTTAGGAAAATGGCTGGCAGTGGCTGGATGAAAAAAGCGGGAGATCATGCACTTTGGCGTTCTTTGGGGGAAGCTTCCGTCCAGCAGTGGACTGCAATAGGCTGAAAAGATAGATAGATAGACATATTGTGAGCAGGAACCAACACACATACGCCACAAAGTAAAGGTAGAAAAGTGAGTGGCAAGTATGAAAATAGATATCTCAAGGGTGACTCTGACGCATCGTGCAGGTACAAGGTGTAAAATATTCCTGGAAACTCTCATATTGTTCCGGAAGGCCGTGCAGCAAGCTTTCCTGGGCCAATCAAATTGCAGGGACCTACATAACAGCGAAGTGCTCGCCAAATGCGAGTTGTATTACAATGAAAAGCAATAAAAAAAATACATCTGAGAACATATCGACAGTGGAAAGGTAAACTGGCTAACGTGCAAATAGTGAATTGTTCAGGAGACGAGTCAAAAGTTAAAATTTTTAGAAAAAAATCATAAAATTTCTCCCACTTAAGACATTTTAGTAAAGAAAGCATTATTGTAAACGTAACATTATTCAAAATTTTTTGAAGTGGTTTTGAAAATGAAATTCAGGTTAGTTTACGAGATAGTGGCGCGTTAGCCAAAAGTAATTACCTACAAACAAAATAAGGTAACATGACTAAAGTGAGATATTCTTGCAATTTAAAGTTAGGTAAAGTGGCTTATTTAGAATGCATATAAATTTAGATTTAGTTTCTTATAGCTTATGATTAGCACTCTGAATTTTAAAGTTCGGTAAAATGACTAAACTCTTCCAAAATATAAAACGAACTGAATGTTTGATTACTTACAAATCAGTGGCTTTCAGATGTCTAGAATAATATGTACTAACAGTACATAACTACTTTACTTCTCAGAACGGATAATTATTGCAAACTGCGTTAAAATATAACATATGCCTTTTAAGATAACTTACAATAGTGCAATCAATTTTGTAATGATGTCATTTATTTATTGAAATAAGTAAATAATAGGAATTTTTATAAAAAAAAATGGAAACACTATCGTGATACAAGAAATATTACAATTTATGAATAGTTTAAGAATTTTATTTTCAACTTGTTTTTAAATACCAAGTAGAACATTTGTTTTTAAACCGATACCTCATACCTACACTCTGTGACATACCCATTACCCACATACCAGTATACATTCTGTCAAAAAAATTTCGGGAATTCATGATTTGTTTATGGTTCCAAATTCAAAATTAATTTTTTTTTGTTGTTGTTACATTGGCACAACTGGTTTTCCATTTTGACGCGGAGTTTGAGTTATATCTGATAATTAGATTAAATACAGTATTGTTTTTAGTTATACCATATCTAGTGTGTATTGCGAATTACATAATGGACAAAAACATCGAACAAAGAGTTTGTCTTAAATTTTGCATCGCCAATGGGATTTCGTATTCGAAGTCTCTGAAAATGTTACAGAAGGCTTACGGTGAACCGACTTTATATAAAACACGTGTTTATGAGTGGTACAAAGCGTTCAAAAGCGGTCGAGATGTGATGGAAAATTTGCCTCTCTCTGGTAGGCCATCAACGTCTGCTACTGAAGATAACGTCGCAAAAGTGAAGGAAATAGTTACTGAAAATCCTCATTTAAGTTTGAGAAAGCTAGCCCTCGAACTTTCTGTGTCACACGAGTCGATTCGTACCATTTTAAATAATCAATTGGGTATGAAACATGTTGCCGCTTGGCTAGTCCCAAAAGACCTGAATTTTCTCCAAAAACTCAATCGCAAAAGAGTCGCTGAAGACATGCTAGAACGAGTCCATTCCGACCCAACATTCATGAAACGCATTGTTACTGGACTGGTCGCGGTGTTGTGCACTCAGAATTCTTGCCAGAAGGTCAAACCATAAAAAAAGAGTTTATTTAAGCGTTATGCGGCGTTTAAGAGAGCAAATTAGACGAAAAAGGCCAGATTTGTGGAATTAAAATTCTTGTATTTTGCACCACGATAATGCGCCTTTCCACAAGGCCATCATTGTGAACGAATTTTTGACCAAAAACTCAACAAATACCATCGAGCAGCCACCTTATTCACCAGATATGGCTTCAGCCGACTTCTTTCTTTTTCCTAAACTCAGATTACCACTTCGTGGCACCCGGTTTCATTCGGTAGAAGACATAAAGGAGAATTCGCGGCGAGAACTGAACTCGATTCCAGAAAAAGCGTTAAAAAAATGTTTTGATGATTGGATTATTCGTTGGCGTAAGTGTATCGCTTCTGAAGAAGCATACTTTGAAGGTGATAAAATAAATTTGGATGAATAACTAACATTTTGTGTATTGTTAATCTTTTCCCGTTACTTTCTTGACAGAGTGGTATATCAGTTTCGGAATTTTTTCGCAGTTGATCGACACCAAGTTCAACCTCCTGTGATCAAGTCATCTTACCTCTTGTCACATGGATAACCGCACACTTATCCACCCTCAACTCTATTTTGATTTCTGATGGAGCCACTACGATCAGTAACGATTTTAAGTAGCTCTCTCAGCTTTGGAGCCATTGGGGCTAACAGCTTCAAGTCATCCATGAAAAAAGGTGCGACACCCGACCACTCCCTATCCGAAACTGAAATCCCGTCCCCTAATTTTCCAGCAATCTGTTTAGAGGGTTCAGGACAATGCAGAACCAAAGTAGGTAAACTCAGACAATCGCCCTCGTTTTTACCCCTCGTAATACTTATTCGGTCTTGCACATCTGCCATTCTCTCGCCTTGGAGACTTAGCATTGCACTCCATTGCTTCATCCATTGCCTGAGGAACTGTCGAACTGTATTACCAAGTTTATACAGCTCGAAGACCTTCTTCAAATGCTTTTTTGTAGTCAATCCAGGCAGCAGAGAAGTTCCGACAATTGCGTTTGACCAGTTAGCCAGCGACAGCATTTATGAGGAAGAGCTTTTTGAACTGCGACTAACAGCCCGGCACCCGTTTTGAGCGTCAGTTATTAGACGATTCGCATCAATAATGATCACGAATTTTAGCGCTCACAACGGATTTTAGTGTCTTATAGATGTTAGGCAGACACGTGATCGGGCGGTATTTACTCGGATCCGTAATTTATGTGTTTAAGGAGCTAGGTGAGTGACCCTAGTAGTAAGAAAGAAGAAAGTTCAGGAGATCTCCGATCTATAGCGCCTCCTAAAATAGGCGGGCCAAGGTAGCGTGGCATACCGAGAACCCTTTTAGCCAGTAGCTCTGCAGTTCTGGACTTTTCCAGTTCAGGGTTCTACGAACTGCAGTGGCTACGTCCTCATCGATAATGAAGATAGGGTTCATCAAGATTACCGATGCACACGCCTCCTTTATTGCGCTAATCCAGGGTCCTTCACGGTGCTTCACCGATGTTGACCGAAAGCCACGCCAAAAGCTTACGACGTCGGCTTTGTGCAAGTGTTCCGAAGTTTGGAGCTCTCCAAGATGTTTGTTGAACTTTGTCTGGCTTTCGGGAGTGCCAAAGAAACGATTCTACTCGTATCTCTCGAGCCATTCAGAGTACCTGCTGATTCGCCTCGCTCATGAAGCGATCTTTTGCTTTAGCTCACCGATGCGCTCCGTCAGTTTTTAGGAAAATTCTGGGTTAGCCAAATTAAAGGTCTTCATGCCTATGAAGGCCATCGCCGACAGTGGGGACTGTCCACCGGTCGAGCACCTATGCAGAATTACACGATCACTATTAGTTATTAAGTACTAACACTAGTTATTAAGTCATAATGTTACTAACGCATATGGATATCTGTAGTCCGATAAATAAACATTTTTGTTTTTATTTTATTTTTATGAAATCGCACACCGCACCGCGTCGCGCACATCAGCCAGGCCACAGCTGTTCTCCAAATGCTGGGGCAGCATCTGGTTTACGGTCTCAACAAAATCCCGGATCCGAACGCTGGGTGGTAGCCTCGGAAACCTAGGTCTCTCTTCAAGGGGAGAATTAATGTACGCCAAAATCGTCTCCTCTAAAATACCCCTCATTCGCTTTAAATCCTGGGTGACTTTATCCGGCGCGCCCATCAGCTACCACCGGCTCGTCATCGACTACCATGTGATACTGCCAGAAGGCACTGGTGTAGCAGTTTTCTCAGTGGGTGCGGGTAGTGTGCAGGAAACAGCCTCGCTTCGGAATTGTTCGAGCTCAGTAAAGATATAATAACACAATATCCACCGAGCTCTACCCGACAGGTTTTGTTCGGTGACTAATAAAGTTTGCCCTAGCATAAATGTGCGATGCATCCGTGCTGGATAACCTATCCTGCCGGTTTCTCCCTCTGTCGCTCAATAGAAGGCGCGTATGAGCTCCATCATCGTTTACTGAGCGAGTTACCATGTTACCATCAGTCTCGCTCTTTCCCCCAGAGGGAGTCGTTTTATGGACCCATTTTCCCTGGGTAATGCGACTGGCACCGGCTTTCGCACCAGTCCCTAGGGTACTGTAGAGGTTTATAACTCGTTGAATAAAACCTCTACGTCTACCATGGTATAAAAGTATTCGAATTTAGAATAATCGTCTTGACATGGAAAAAACAGTTTTTTCTAGATGGATTCAAGTAACGGGAGCCATACAGAAAGTGAAACGTCTTATAATTTAAAATAGTATAATTGATTGTAAATGATATGATTCAACACAAGGAAACATTGTAGTTTCCATATTAGGTTTCAAAGTTAAGTAATTAATATGTATTTCTATATATAACGAATAAACATAAAAGTCATATCAATATTCTTCAGTTTAATTAATCTCCCCCGCACACGTTCGTGCACCACAGCAGAGGTACTATAGTACTGCTGACTGACTACGCTGGTTGAGCAACTATCTGTCATCTAAGTTGCTCAACCAGTGGGCGATGGTGTCGTGACTTCCCGACGCCCATCATAATTTTTTTTTAAAGGCTAAAACCCTCTCGCCTCTTGGGCGGTGATGACCAGCAATAGTACAGTTGGCCGGGCTCAGAAGCAAAAGAGTAAGAATTCGGCGGACGTTGCGTGCGGTATCAAGCACCACCGCCTTCTACATCTTTGCTGGAAACGAGCTGCCGACGTATCACAGTCTTTTCAGGTGTACACTTAATGTGACTGGGATTAACCCGTTTGCCATTATAACAATTGGTATGATTTTAGTGGACCACACTTTCCACATTTTAGTAACCTCATTGTACCACGGTACCACAAACGCAAGTACTTGGACCTACCAGTGGTTTTCGGTCTCGGCCATCACAAGGTTCTCTTCACGAGGGATAGTGACATCTACCTAAAATACCTTCGATTGTACCCGGTCCATTAGCACTATATCAGGCTTATTCGCAAGAATAGTCCTATCAGTAATGATGTTCTGGTCCCAGTAGAGCTACATACTGCCCCGTTCAAGTGCTCGCTCCAGCGAGTACTTTTAATAGGGTAGTTTCTCTCACGAGACCGTACTTAAGGGAGAGCTCTTGGCGGAGCAATTTGGCTGCCTGATTATGCCTGTGCAGATACTCATTGTTAGCAGCCCGAAACTACCTGACGGAGTGAATCTCCAGGATGGCGATAGGCCTGAAAAATGTCCGATGTGACATCCTTTATAATGTATTTTCGGTAATTGTTCGTCTTGAGAACCTGGTCTTTTATCGCACAAAAAATCACTCGGTTTTCACGTCCAATCAATGAACGGAAGATTTTAACGTCCACGTGAGGATCGTGTAGAGCCTTGCAAAACCGGTCGTGCAGCTCTTTCCCTTTCCATACAACACTTCCACCACATTTTCTCGGGATAAACAGCCTCATGACCGACGACCTGGGGTGATGCATTCTATGTAGTGTCATAGTTGTGCAGACTTTCCGTTCCAGAGCGTTTAATTCGGTCCGAATCTACCTGAGTATGCCAAAGGTGTATTAGAGAATCGGCATAACCCATCAGTTATAAGCTTTGACCTTATTGACCCCCGACAAAGAACTATTAAGCACCATTATAAGGCGGTCGAAAAAGGCTTTACCAACCAACTGTTTTATGTCCGATTCCCTCACATCTATATTCTGTGACATACCTACCCAGATACCGGTACGTATCAGTTTTGGAAAAGGTTCGCAGTTGGACGACACTAAGGTCAACCTCCTGAGACCGTGTAATCTTCCCTCTTGTTACATGGATACCTGCACACTTAAACTTATCAACCCCTAACTCTAAACTCTTAAGTAACTAAAATCGACAACTATGTTTAGTAGCTCCCTCAGCTTTGGAGCTATACGTTACGCGCAATATTTTTTCTGAGAAGTAACGGTGTATTTTCACCCGCGGCTACGCTCGCGCTAATATAGATTTAAAAATAAAGAACAGTATGTATAAACTTTAAACGTAATCCAATTACATTATAATATACATCCAGTACGCCGAGCTGTTATGCCGGAAACAGTCCTCTTTTTCTGTCCTTTTCTGCACCGTTGATGATCTTTTAGTAGTAAGACGTGACAGCGTAACAAACAATAAACAAACTCATTAAAGCTTTTATAAAATAAAATTGGTAAATATATTATAAAAGTTTGTATATTTCTTACCTATTCAAATCCCACAATTAAAAAAATATGGCTTTGTAATCTTCGTATCAATCTATGTATCTAATTAGCCTATTGCAGTCCAATGCTAGACGTAAGCCTCCCCCAAAGACCACAATCTCCCGCTTCTTTCATCCAGCCAATGCCAGCCATCTCTCTAAGGTCGTCGGTCCATGGGGCTATAAGATAGGTAGGTTATAAGGTATCATTTTACAAAATTAAAAGTCTCTAGGTCCAGCGGTTTTGGCTGTGCGTTGATATATCATCTTGTCAGTCAGCTTGCCATTTTATATAAACAATGTCCGATTTGCTGAAAAAGTAGATCCTCAAAAGTTATGCAGTACACTTGTATACTTTCAAGTTTTATAAATATTATCTATGTGAGGTTTTGAACTAATCCATACACAAACACAACTAGTTACGCAAGACAGCTGAGATATTTGCTTGTGGCAGGCAGAGAGACGGATAGACTTGAGGCAGTAGAGAATTAGTAATACACGTAACGATACATTATTTTTACAAAAACAAAACTGAAACGTAGTAGAAGTGTTGTAGTTCTGAAACTCTATTTGAGTAAAACTCCAACCATAAGATTAAATATTTAAATAATAAATTCAGTGATTTCAGTTCGAAAAAAAAGAACTTCAAATACGAAATTAAATCCCCTTTCCACCCCCTTAAGGGTTGAAATTCCAACAACATTAATATACCAAGCGTGAGGTTCTAACCTTAATAATTTTAGTTATTTGACGACCTCCGTACCCGAGAGGCGAGCACGCCGGATTTTAAATGGCGCCGCCATCTCTGAGGTTCCGGGTTTGATCCCCGGTCGGGTCAATATAGAAAACGAACTTTTCTATATTGTTTCGGGTCTGGGTGTTGTGGTACCGTCGTTGTTTCTGATTTCTATAACACAAGTGCTTTAGCTACTTACCTTAGGATCAGAGCAATGTATGTGATGTTTTCCAATATTTATTTATTTATTTTTACTTTGGAAACGATGGACTTTCCACACACAACTTTATGCCCCTTTTCACCCCGTGTCAAGGGAGAATTTATTTAAAACGCTAATACTCACATAAACTTATTTTTTAAGGGCAGCCTAAACACACGATTAAGAAAAAATAACTTTAAAACTGACTTTCATACAATCTTTCATCCCTTACGTTTGAAATTCCTTAAAATACTTCTTTAGTGGATGCCTGCACTGTATGTATCAACGATTGCGTGAGTACCCAACCATAAGTCTATTTATTTACTTCGAAAATAAAAAAAACTTTAAAAACAGAATAAATACCCTTTTCACCCCCTAATGGGTTAAATTCTAAAAACAATGATATACCTTGCTTGAGTTTTCAACCATAAGCTTATATAATAAATATAGTGATTTTTACTAACATAATAAAAAAATTCAAATGCAAAATGCATCCCCTTTTCACTCCCTTAAGGGTTGAGATTTCAACAATACCAACATACTTTGCGTAAGTTATCAACCGTTAACCTAAATAAAAAAATAGTGATTTTTAGTTAGAAATTATAGAACTTTAAATAAAAATGTAAACCCTTTTCCCCTCTTTAAGGGTTGAAATTCCTAAAACAACAATATACCTTGCGATAGTTACCAACTATAAGCTTAAATAATAAACTAAGTGGATTTTAGTTAGGAAATAAAGGAAATTAAATACAAAAATCTCCTTTTCACCCCTTATAAGGGTTAAAATTCCAACAACAACGATATACTTTGACTGAGTTCCCAACCATATGCCTAAATATTTAATAATATTAGTGATTTTTACTTCGAAATCGACGGACTTTTAATACACAACTTCCTTTCCCTTTTTACCCCATCGGGGGTTAATTAATAAAAAACGCTGAGACACGTGCTAATTCATTTTCAAACGTCAGCCGAAACACAAAATTTGGACATCCTAACTTCAAAACTGACGGACTTTCATACAAACTTCCCCCCCCCCCATTTTACCCCCTTAACAAATGTACCCCATTTTTTAAAAATCCTTCCTTGGTGGATGCCTACACTGTATAAAGTATCTATGTGCAAAATTTCAAGTCTCTTAGTCTAGCGGTCTGGGCTGTGTGTTGATCCAACCATCAGTTTAGAATTTTATATAGTAGATTGCGTGAGTGTAACAATATAACATTTTTTTTATAAACTGACTAAACCTCTGTATCTCTGCATAAAATCTGGCAAACGTACATTTTCTACGTACTCGTAAAAGACTAATGTACAGATATGTTTAAAATAAAAAGGTAAAAGTGACATAAATATGGCTAACATTTGTTAATGTTCTTAAAAGTATAAAGGAAAAAACGACTTACGTGTAAAAGCAATTAAAATAGTTAAAATCAAAAATGACTAATGTGTAGCATACTTCATAATGGCAAAAAACAAAAATGACTAATATACGAAAAATTAAAACCAGTATAAATCAAAGATGACTAATAGGTCTAACAAGTGAAAATTTAGTTTTCCAGCATGACTGTCGTACCCTAAAATGTAATAGTGCCGTAAGCAATTTTGACTTAAATACATAAAGTTAAAAACCATGAAAATTCTGGCGCTTTAGCCTAAGAGCAAAGAAATATAGCCAATTTTTTGGATTGCTAACACGCCAAAAAAATGATCCGATCGCCATAAAAAAAAGATCAATCGTCGCAGAAAAAAAAACCAATCCAACCCTATATTTAACTCATTTTCATGAAAGTGCACGTTAGCCATTTAGCCTTTCCACTGATTTATATGATTGAATATGGTTTGAGTTTGAACTTTTGAAGTCCTATCATTCGGTTCGGACTGATAATACACTATATGATGTCATATTTTTTTTTGTTTGCAATAATATCCCACTTTAGTTTTTACAAGTTTCATCGACCGCCGCTTATAAAAAAAAGGCACCAATTTTTGGCAATGGCTTTTGTAAATCAGCCCCTGTAATCAAATATATTTTACGAATCTCAAATCTCAAGCAATACAAAAGCCTTGAAAACTGAAAAAGTTCTTAAGGTTATACTTACGTCACGATAAAAAGCTAGTGTCCATAAAAACTGGTGTTCGACGGACACTCGCGGAATATTGTGAGTAAAATGTTGATTTTTTTAATTTATAATATTTCATTACTTATTATCTTAATAAGAGTAGGCTATTAATTAAATCCACGCTTTTGAAAGGAAACGACTTGAGGAGCTCGACGCTAAGCGCGATGACCTCAAAGCACGACCACCAGCTGCTGTTACATATAATTATAACGCTGGTGTCCTGACCTGCCCAAAGTGCGATTGCACATTCCTCGCCAAGATCGGCTACATCAGCCACTGGCGTGCACACGAGAGGGCGGAATAGCAGGGCGCTTGCGTCAGTTGTCCACGAAGCGGTCGCTGTAGCCGAAATCGGCAAGGATCAGTATATATTGAAAAAAAGAGTAGGCTATTAAATCTTAATGAGTTATACTAATTGATGTTGTCAATTTCAACATTCAAAATAAAAACTGTTTAAAAAAATTATAATTTTGGTAAACACTTTTACAATAATTTGTAAGAACTACCATTATTATTTTAGATCCTTATATTTACCCGACTGCCAAACGAGGGTTGTGTTTTTCGAGCGTATGTATGTATGTATTTATGTATGTATGTAAGTATGTCTATTTCTTTGGCACGCCCTACAGTCTAAACCGTTTAACGGATATTAAAGTATATAAATCTATTTTTTTCTTGTTTTCAGATATCGAGATGACGCGCTATGTTGGTCAGTGTTTCTAAATTCATGTTTTTTTTCGTAAATAACAATTCGTCTTTTCTTTATTTCCTTTTACTTTTCAACGTAAGTGCTAATATTTCTTTTTTGGTTGAATAGGTATCTGGTGTATTTTCGGAATGATTTAAGTATCTCAATAATAAGAAAAAATCTAAATCAATAGATTCGTCTCAATTGTCAGAGTGACAAGGGATATGTTATTTCCCGAAATTCCCGCGGGAACAGAACTTACGCGGGATAAACGAATCTGCAATACTGATAAACCGATTTCGAAACTTTCTTTTATTAACTAAGGGTCACATATTTTCAGTACTAATAGTATTCAATACTTTATTTTCCCAAATTTCAACGGGAACTGGCAAAAAAATAAACTGAAAAAATAGGAAGGAAAAATCGTTTAATGGATTTCAACATATGATATATCATTAGATTCGTCTCAGTTGTGGGAGTGACATAGGCTATGTTATTACCCGGAATTCCTATTGGTACATGAATACGGGAAAAACCGATTTCAGATACTACTTACTCGAGTTAAAACCTTTTTTTTCAATGAAGAGTTACAAATAAGGCTTTATAGTTAATTGAAAAGTAGTAGTAGAACACTTCAAACTATAAAGCCAAAAATAAAATTAATTAATTTAAAAAATCAAGAAAACCTGACTGCGTGTAAAGTGAACTTAAATGATGAAAACAAGATTTAAAGAATCAATTTGCAGTCGGAGGCATCAAATCCATTAACAGCATAATGATGGTTGACTTGGTATGCACTGCGTTAGTAGGTACCTAATTAAGTAATTTAAATCCGTGTAGAAAAAGTCGAATCAAGTAACACAGATGTGATGCCTTAGACTGCAAATTGATGCTTTAAATCTTGTTTTCATCTTTTAAGTTCACTTTACACGCAGTCAGGTTTTCTTGATTTTTTAAATACTTACTTACGTTTTTTCAATAATAAAAAATAAGTCTGATTAGCAAAAGGAAGCTTTTTCATCTTTACTATACATTATATCTTTACATTGCACTATAATTATATATCATTTATTTCAGGCAAAAAATATTACACATGACAATATAATAAAAGGCCCGTATAATAAATACCTTAAAGACTAACATACATACATCCTGTTTTGCATGCGATACATGCGATTGCTGAATACATGCGTTTTTTGGAGTTTGGTTCGAAAAATCGCTTTAAAACTAGGCACTGTCCTGTCACCGTCGCCAATTTTGTTCGCTACACGAACAAAGAGAGGAAAAAAAGCCAATTTATGACTTTAAATAATAATATTCCTTTTATTGAATTGAAATATAACAATATATTGTAGGGGACAGGGCTAAGGCGACAGCGGCCAAATGTGAAGTGTACAATGATATTTTAGTTTAAAACTACTGCATTATGGTTAACAAATAATAGGACCGTATGGTCATTAAAATAAGGCATAGAAACACAGGTTAGCAAAGTGAAAGGTACCCGGTGGTTGGCCGAAATAGTCGTATAATGCTGCAGTTCGTGTTTAGTATTCTCTGTGTACATGCCTACTGACTGTGCTGATAATCTTGTGGAATATACATTGTGCATAAGTGAAGTGATCTCGATTGTCGAGGCTAGTGGTGTAGAAAGTGTTTTTGTGCTGGGAGATTTTAATGCCCACCCAGGAACCAGGTTACTTACTGTTTGTACTGAACAATTATGGTCATGCGTTGATATGGAACTTTTACCTACTGACACTTACACTTTTATGAGCTCAGCAAATGGGGCTCTCAGGTGGTTAGACCACTGTGTTGTGACCAAAGCCGCCAGGCCAATCGTGGTTAAGGCTTCTGTCTTATACGGCGTTTACTCGTCGGACCATTTACCGTTACTGATAGAGTGCAATATTGGATTAATAAGTTTTAAACTTGTGCAGTCTGTTTCATGTAAAAGCAAAGTTATTTGGGGTGAGAGAGATGAGATACAAATTAATTATTGTAACAGTAACCTTCGTCTTTTAGATTTTCCTAGTCAATTTGGTAGTTGTGGGGAAGGGCTATGCCATAACGTTGATCATAATATTTTGCTAGACACTATGTATGACAATATAATCTGTGTTCTTAAAGAAAACGCTAAGCAAATTTTTGTAAATAAAAAGTGCAACCAAACTAGAAAATATATACCAGGTTGGAACATGCATGTTCGCGATGCTCATAAGGAGGCTAGACTGCACTATCAGAATTGGCTATTATATGGTGAGCCTAGATCGGGATTTGTTTATGATATTATGTGTTATTCTAAAGAACTTTTAAAGTATAAACTTAAACTTTGTCAAGCTAATCAACAGCAAATAAAAATGGACAGAATAGCTCAGTATCACTCAAAAAAACAATTTAATAAATTTTGGAAAGCCACTAATAAATTAAATCATAGATCTGGGCTTCCGGTGGGTGTGGCTGGCCTGCATGACCCGACTGAAATTGCGAATGGGTTTCATATGCATTTTTCTGTTGAGCCACAGGAGGTGCCTTTACTGGAGGTAGAGGAGGTGAAAGGCACTGGAGCCGTCGGTTCTGGGACTCCTCCAATCACCTTCACTGCCAACCAGGTTAAAAATGTAATTCGGAAAATGGTGAGGGGCAAGTCTTCGGGCCACGACGGCTTGAGCGTCGAACACCTGCGGTTTGCAGGTGTGTTATGTATGTTTTTTAGCCTTTGCCTGAGCCACAGATACTTACCTGAGGCTCTAACTAAAACTGTAGTTGTGCCAGTTATAAAAAAAACAAAACGGGGGACGCCTCCGATATTTCAAACTATAGACCAATATCTCTAGCCACGATTGTATCTAAAGTACTGGACAGTCTGCTTGATAAGATACTGAGTAACCACATTGAAATACATGATAACCAATTGGTTATCATGTATGTATGTATGTTTGATTTAGAGCTAACCATTCAACCGAAAGTGCTATTTTGTGTCTCAGAAAAAATGTTAGGGTCATACCTCACACATAGAACGCAAACAGGTAATGTCAATGGAACTGACTCTTCCGGGGCCCCATTACGCATGGGTGTGCCCCAGGACTCTATATTGGGAACGTTATTATTCCTGATATATATAAATGACCTTCCTTACTTTACTAAAGAGCTTTGTGAGATAGTATTGTTTGCAGATGATACATCATTGATTTTTAAAATTGACAAAGGTAAAGCTGCCTTTGACGATGTGAATGATGCTCTCTTTCAAGTAGAACGATGGTTTACTGCTAACAATCTGTTACTTAATGCAAAAAAAACCAAGCTTAACAAATTTACTATGCCCAATGTGAGGCAGGTCAGTACGCATATTAATATGTCAGACGATCATATAGATACAGTCAATTCAACAACCTTTTTTGGAATTACAATAGACTCCCGACTGCAATGGGGTCCCCGTATAATTGCCTTGTCAGGAAGGCTCAGTTCGGCGGCTTATGCTGTGAGGAAAATAAGGCTTATAACTGATGTCGAAACGGCAAGACTAGTATACTTTAGTTATTTTCATAGTTTGTTGTCGTATGGTCTATTGCTATGGGGCTCAGCTGCTGATATTGAGTCAATCTTTGTGTTGCAGAAAAGAGCTATACGTGCAATATACTGTCTTAGGCCTCGCGACTCTCTGAAGGAGGTCTTTAAAGATATTTAAATATTAACAATAGCGTCACAATACATTTTTGACAATATTATGTATGTTAGAAAAAACCTAAGTTCGTTTAGCCTTAAATGTGATTCACATCATTATAATACTAGAAATAAAAATAAACTTGCCGTTCCGAGCTTCAGATTAAAGAAAGTGGGTAATTCATTTTTGGGGAAATGTATAAAAATCTTCAATAAAGTACCACAAACTCTTGTTGACTTACCTGTTTATGAGTTCAAAAACCACATTAAAAATCCTTATGGAAAAAGGATACTACAAAGTTGAAGATTACTTAAACGACAAAAGTGCATTGCCTCAATAGCCTGCCTAGCTCGCACTTACACTATCTTGTAATTGTAATAAAATCAGGCTGACAAAGGTGACTGAGTTTCTTGCGCCGTTTCTTCTCATCACCAGCCAATATGTTGTCCCGAAGCGGTGGTAGGGCTAAGTTATATGTTGGGACGTGTATAAGTGTTCGGAAGAGGGCCTATATACAGAATAAATAATTTCATTTCATTTCAAGCAGACTGTACATTACTATACGAATAGGAGAGCGCCTATATTTGCATGTTTTCGTGATTTATCGAAAGCCTTCGACCTTGTAAATTGTGAAATCCTATGGCGTAAGCTAAAATGTGAAACCAAAGTGCCTGTGGAAGTCATTGAGCTATATCAATATTGGTATAGCAGCCAAAGAAATCTAGTTAAGTGGTCGGGAGCTTACTCTAATGTTTACGGCTTGGAGTGCGGGGTGAGACAGGGGGGGTTTGAGCTCGCCCCGGCTTTTTAATTTGTATGTGAACCAGCTGATAGGTGAGCTCAACAGCACTGCTGTAGGCTGTCACATTGACGGTGTTTGTACCAATAACTGATGATATGGTGCTGTTGAGCCCATCTGTCAGTGGTATGAGGAAGCTCTTAGTGGTGTGTGAGTCCTACGCGGTGGCCCATGGGCTTAGATATAACACCAGTAAGAGCGAATGGTTACTGTTCAAAGCAGGTTCGTTTAGATACACACACGTCAGGTACACACCCGTCTATCTTTGTGGTTCGAATCTTTTACGTGTATCATGCTTTAAATACCTGGGCCACTGGATAACCGAGGACTAAATGGATAACCTTGATATAGAGAGGGAGCGTAGGTCACTGGCTGTGCGCTGTAACATGCTGGCTCGTAGGTTTGCCCACTGTACTAGACCAGTGAAACTCACACTTTTTAAGGCATATTGCCAGTCACGGACGTATTTTTTTTACGTCCGTGTTAGCAGTCTTTTTATACATGCAGCATATGTGTCAGATTAGACGTTTTCAACCTACGAAAAAACGGAGGAGGTTCTCAAGTAGGCGCGTATATTTTATTTATGCATGCACACCAATTACGGCGACGTTTCTGAACCGATTTACAGGATTCTTTTTTTGTTCGATGCGGAATAGTTGCCATTTGGTCCCATAAAAATTTTAATTTAGTTTAATTGAGTAGTTTTTATTTTATGAGTAATTTTATTAACTTATTAAAGACGATTTCTTTGACATGAGCGACATTTGACAATAACATAAGACCGCTTACACACGAAAGGCGATAACCCGACGACGTATGTACTGCAGCAAATGGTCTCATCAAATGGTCGTTAGCTCATCAAAAGAAGCTATAGATATTTGGAAGTAATAGAAAGCTTCGCAAATTTTTTCGTAAATGTAGAGTAAAAAATGTGCGTAAAACATAAAATGTTTTCAAGAGTCGTCACAAATCATTCTAGTCCTTACGGTTCTTAACGGCAGCTTATTTGACGCCCCAACCATCGGAGCAGGCTGGGTTTCGTAAAGGCTATGGTACTATAACGTGCCAATGGCCGAAGCTGGGATAGACTATTGGGAATTGATCGAGAACAAATTATTTCACTTAATGAATTATATTTATTAAAAGTTTCTTTACATGAGACATGCAGAAAATACTTAGCTTTTGTATCGTTGTGTACAATTTTTTTATCAAGTTTTTACTTTTAGATATTTTTCTTTTTGTCACTTCGACTCGAGATTTTTTAATGAATCCCGAAAACAAAAGTTCTTACTACGTCAAAGAAAAATATTCAAAAGCAACTTTCATATTTCGAACATACCTTAGTAGACGTAGAGGTTTTACTCGCTTGGCTATAAACCTCTACAGTACTGTAGACCATATTTACACAGAAAGGCAGATTATACCGAAGTCAGAAAAGTATAATCAGCCTCTGTGCCTAGCCTTTGTGGACTACGTGAGAACGTTTGACTCTGTCGACCACTCGAGACCTGGGCTACTCTGGAATCCTTACAGCGATGCCGGGTTGATTGGCGATATTTATAGGTACAAAATGGCATCGATGGCTGTTCAAGTCCAAAACCACAAAACAAGACCTATTCAGTTGCTCTGAAGCGTGTGACAAGGAGATATCATATCTCTGAAGTTGTTTACGTACGCAGTGGAAGACGTCTTCAAGACACGGATTGGAAAAGAACGGGCATCAATGACAACGGCAAAAACCTCACGCATATCCGCTTTACCTATGATATTATCATCTAGGTGGAATCGGTGGAGGATTTGCAAAATATGCTGCATAGTCTCAACGCTGCTTTGGGACGTGTGGGCCTAGGGATGAACTTGTACAAGACTAAAGTCATGTCAATGTCATGTGCAATGACCATACCATCCTCGGACCGCCGAAAGCATGGCGCCCGCGGTTGTCATGGCATACGTCTATCTCGGGCAAGTGCTGCAGTTAGGTAGAGACAACTTCGAGCGGGAAATTGTTAAAAATAAAACAACAAATATTTTATAGGGCAACATTTATTTTTATATGGTATTACTGTCCGTTTCCGTTTTCATGTAATGACTGTAATGGCTTCCCAAGTGGCTAAAATAAAGGTGGCGTCTGCAATATATAAATTCTCTTTTATTCACAATAGTCCCTATTCCTTGAAGTTCAATAGGTTATGGGCCCAGACATGCTCATATTCTATTAACTGATAAAAACTATTGTGAATAAAAATACGGTGTGGTAGAACATCGTTAATAAAGTCGTGGTAAAGCGGCGTATAAAGACAGCCGATCTATTGAAGAAAAACCGCGTGGTCAAGCGTGGAAAAACCCTCATAAAATATCAGCCTAGAAACGTAAGACATGGAAGACACAAATTCGGAAATAAAATTACGCGACTCGGCACAATGGGCAGCGTGGAAGTTCCGTTTGAAGGTTATATTAAGGGCGGCAGGAGTCCTAGGTGTCGTGGATGGCACTGTACCCAAGCCAGACGAGATTAAAGAAGGATATTTACAGTAGATGGACAATGATGCCAAGGCGCAGGGCATATTAGTAACCAGGTTAGCAGAGAAAACCATAAATCAAGTACTATGCTGCACAACGGCAAAAGAAATTTGAGACAAATTGAATACAATATTTGAACAAAAGGGAAATTTGTCAAGACATATTGCACAGGAAAAATTTTACAACCTAAAGTTTCAAGAAGAAGAAAGAATAGCAGATTTTTTAGGGAGATTTGAAGAGACATTGTCTACATTAAAGTCTCTTGGTGTAGAAATCTCAACGAGTATGGCCATCACAAAGATCACCTCATCATTACCAGCATCCTTTAACCATTTCATTTCAGCATGGGAATCCGTACCAGTGGAGAAGCATACCATGGCAGAACTGTCAGCGAGGCTACTGATAGAGGAGATGCGAATGAAACAATCAATGGGTAATTCTGAAGCCTTCCAAGTGACCAAGAGCCGTAAATGTTTCAGATGTGGTAAAGAAGGTCATTTCAAGAAAGAATGCAAAGGTAATGTTCAAAATAAAAAATATTGTAGTTCATGCAAGAAATCAAGTCATAATTTGAAAGAATGTTGGTTTAAAAATAATAAATTAGAATCTAAAGGTCATAACAAGAAATACTGTACCTATTGTAAAAAATCTAACCATAATTTAAATGAGTGTTGGTTCAAAAATAAATCGAATAATAATAATTCAGGTAATGAGTCAAATAACAAAAATGCATTTCATATGTGTATGTCCCCAGCTCTGAACGCACAGTTAGGCCAAAATAGCAGTGTGTGGATTTTGGATAGCGGCGCTTCAGAACATATGTGTAACAGTATTAGTTCTCTTTTGAGCTATGTGAGTTTTTCCATACCAAAACAAATAATTATAGGAGACGGTACAATTATTCATGCATTAGGTAAAGGTGATGTACACTTAGAAGCATTTAATGGCACTATGTGGATTGAAACAACCTTACATGATGTTTTGTATGTGCCAAAATTAAAGACAAATTTATTTTCTGTAAGTTCAGCCACAGACAAAGGTTACATTTTAGAAATCAATAATGAGAAATGCTTTTTTAAGAAACAAGATAAAAAACAAGTTTGTGCAATTGCAACTAAGAAAGATAGATTGTTTATTTTAAGTTTTAGGTACCAAAAGTGTGATCATGCATGTGTAGGTAAAGTCAGTGACAGCTTGTTGGAGTGGCATAGAAAAATGGGTCATCAGGACATTGAACAAATTAAACATATTTTGAAAAGAAAATGGTACATAGATGTAATAAAAAAAACTACCGACTGAAAACCCTCCAGTTATCTATGAACTTCATTTTAGTAAATAACTCATAAGATAAAATCTGTTCTTTTAGAAATAAAACCGAAAAAACGAAATAAAATGACCCGAAACGAGGTAACTTTGAGAATTTATTCTATCGAGCCAACTTTATCAAATCGTGTTTCCATCAGGTAAAAGGCCTTTAGCATATCCTCAATGTTATAAATAAATTTTATAAGATTTCAATTTAACTGTTTACTACTTCAAAAATGGATAATTAGAAACTAGTTTTGCAGGTATACTCGACCTACCTGCCCTTAAATATTATTATGATGTTTATTGATTCCTTGTAATCTATATTTTGTATGGTTGCTTGGTTTAAACAATATGTAGGTAACCGATTATAACTTACCGTATCTTTTGTTTATATTCAACCTATTTATTTACGGATACAAAATAATACTGTCTTTTGCTTTTTAATTATAGTCCGTCACCTCTGCCAAATAAATCATTCTTCAAACAAAACTTGAACAAAACATGCAACTATTCGCTGCCCTTATTTTTCTTTTGTTTCTTTTTGTTTTTTTGCTTGCACGGCCGACGTTATGCCATGGCCATGACGACGTGAAAGGTCTTTAGACCAAGGAATTTTTAAGTTCCTACTAATTAACTACATCCATGCCCTGCCTCTATATTATTAATCTGTGGTGAAATGTAGGGACCGAATATTTGTTCATGTTAAAATAAATTTAAAAAATGGCGTCCATCCTACATCTGAATTATAATTATGAGTTTTTAGTTAGAATTCATTCTAATGTGAACATACCCGTCACATGGAACCGTAGCGAATGGAACTAATTATAAGAGTTTCAACAACGATTTATAAAACGAATAATTTCACACAAGAACATATTGATTTCACGATAATAAATGACAAAATTAAATAGAGAACAAGAAGTACAAAACCTATGCAAAACAATTTACTTTTTAATTAATTGTGTTGTTAATAACACTTCATTTTGTCAAATGTGCGACAAACTTAATACCACAGGACCGGGAACGTTTTCCGTTACCCTTTATGTACGGCCTAACCTAAAACATTCCTATTATTTTTTACTTATCGTTTCTTGTTTTTATTTTAATTAATCTATAGGTTACCTTTTAACTCGTCGCCAGTTGTAAAACCCGTCCTATAATGATATTTCTCACAGGCTCGTACTCGCACTTAATGGACAGACTCCCAACACGTCTACTCTCACCAGTGTGGCTCTCGTATATCTACTGACGTGGTGCGAACGAGACAGTTATTGTCTGTGTGAGTGAGTGGGTGAATAAACGCATACACTACAGTACCCAAAAACTGACGAAATCTGATTTCAGAGAGTCATATACATAGTTTCTTGCATACAAATATAGATTTACTCACCTTTAGGGTAATTTCCCCATTAATAAAGTGACAACACTGTTTGCATTTTACCTCTAGAATTCTCGGCAAAGTATTTAAAACATAAATAATTTTTTTTATCACGAATCGTAATAACTAACGTATGATAGGTGATTCCATGTGACTTTTTACGTTTACTCATGTAGTTTTTACATGATTTAACAACACAAGACGGCATTTTTGGAAAATAAATCGTTGACGCAACGAACGCATTTACTACGTGTCACTGGCGCCGTCACTCGGGGCGAAATGGCAGCAGATTGTCGTACCTGGTGTGTATGTGTAAGTGTAAATCATGTACAACAAACGAAATTGTAGTACCTTGCATTCTTCACATTTTTTAAATGTGATGTTACGTCCGTATTTTTTAGGTTTAGGTCCGTGTTAATAAAAAGTTTAAAACCAGTGTACTATTTTTATTGCACTTGTATCATCACAAAATATCATTACACATAAGTTAATAATAATTATTATTATTTTTATGTAGCTCTTCAGTTTGAATGATGAGTAACCTCTTGATATAATTACATTTTGTTATAAAATTCTTGTACAAAATTTTCAGTCATTGACTTGACGTTGACACTTAGCTTTTGACACTGTATTGAGTTGAGAACATCAAACTGGCGTTTAGAGTTGTAATATTTCTCATTTCATAACTACCAAGAAAGACTATTGCCAACATTGCTTGTCTTTAAAAAATAAGAAAGGGGGACTAATTAATTAGTATATTTCCTATATTTTTTAAATAAATCAATAATAATTGTTTCCACAATCACACCAATTAACTCGTAGCCCCAAACTAAGCAAAGATTGTGCTATGGGCGACTAGATAACGGATAAACATACTTAAATGCGTTTATAAACATCCATGATTCGAACCCGCAACCGCCAGGCATTGTAGTCCGGAGCGCGAACCACCAGACGGTCGTCAACTTATGAACAACGTGTATTTAACGATTTAATATAATTAAATAGATTTAATATAATTAAATCGATAAATCTTTTTATTTTATCGATTTAATTATATTAAATTTTCAGCGTCTTGAAAAGTTAAAGTTAAAGAAAAAAATAAACTGTCCCTTATAGGTTCCTTGTGAGAAGTACTCAATCCAGTTTAATATTACATTACAGGCACTAAAAAGTGAAAAATAAGAATAAACTTCGTTTAAAAAAACCGACTTCAAAAACAAAAAAGCAAAAATATAACTTTTAGTTTTAAACACTGTTACTACTTTTAATATAAATAAAATAAATATGCAATGGGACGTGGGTTCGAGTCCCACCTGAGGTCGATGTTTTTTTTTTCAAGTGTTATTTATCTTCAATTAAACCTTGCATGGAATTGCTAAAAACAAAAATTTACAATAAATAAAATACTTAATTTGTATGTGCTACCTACTCAAAGGATTGAAGCCGGTGCCAAGCCCTAAACAAAATATAACTTACTAAGTATTAAAACAGCTTAAAATAATAATTCATACACTAAAGATTAACTTGCGTAAAAAAGCTAGAGAACAATGTTATACATATGAAAACTTTCAGGGAAAATTTCAGAAATGATATTTCTACACTAACCTATATATAAATATTACCCTTCGTTAATACACCTACGGAACAATTTAAAATAGATGAAAATTGTCAAAAGCTTCGTGCAACAATGAAATTATAAATACAGATCTAACAATTAGGTTACTACGCATCAAAAATTACTGTGTTTCGAGACAGCCGTCAACGACGTCTGCCCGCACCTGGCTGTGTGTGCCTGGGCTTGGCACCGACTTCAAACCTTTGAGTAGGTAGCACATACAAATTAAGTATTTTATTTATATTAAAAGTAGTAACAGTGTTTTGTTTTTGAAGTCGGTTTTTTTAAACGCAGTTTATTTTTATTCGGCGTTCTAAAATCATTCATTTAGGCGATTTACAACGTCCTAAAGTTCATTTTTTATCACTTTGGGGGTTATCCAACGGCCTAAAATTTAACTTAAATCATCATCCAATTGATTGAGGAGTCTTCATCGACCTCAAATTCATATTTTTTTACAGTTGGGCATTTACAACGTCCACATTTCATATCGACGACTCGTTTCTTTTAGTTGCACTTAATCTGAACAGCAGTGCACAAATCCCACATAATGACAAGATTTAATAACATTAACTAGCATTTGATATCACATAATCTCACTTTATAGATAGTTTAGATCACTGTCTGTCTGTTAAATAATTTTTAACTATTTAACTACCCAACTTTAACAAAAAAAGACTGAATTCAAAAGCCTTTTATTATTTGAATAAAAGACTTTTGAATTCAGTCATTCAGCAGGGCAATAAAGACGAAATTAGCTACATTTCAAAGTTTTTTCAAGGGATTGCAAAGCGAGTCAAAGCTAACACAGCTACAACTAGCTGGACTTCAGCTGCCTACGACAAAGTAGTAAGTACATTTGATGAGTTTCATACATTGCAGACTGAAATAGAAAAGCTGTCGGAGTCGCAGCCAGCAACCGAGGAACGCGAGCCCTTTGAGAACGCCTACTACGAGTGCATGGCTGCTTCTCAAGTTTTAATCCAGCAATCCAGGTGTAACCCCGGCAAGTGTGAACTCAGGGTAAGTGGCAAGTGCTGCTTCTACAGTTGTTAGGGCAAACAAGTCAAATTTTATAAATTCAGCAAAAAAATATTTGCCTCGCTTCAAGGGTAGTTATCATGGTTGGCTGGCATTTAGAGATACATATCTCTCTTTAATTCACAATAATGATTCAATTAATGTTATTAACAAATTTCATTATTTACGCGCTTCATTGAAGGGTAGTGCTGCGCTTATAATTCAAAGTTTATATATCACAAACGACAACTACCCAATAGCATGGCAATTGCTTTTAGGTAGCTATGACAATCCAAAATTACTAATAAAGCGTCATGTCAATGCATTATTTAGTGCAAATTCTATTGCAAAGGAATCTAGTCAAGCTCTCAGAAACATTCTTAATATGACCAATAAAACTGTCGTGTGGGGACGGACGGACGGACGTGTAAAGAATACACTTCCCCACCGCCAACAGGAGGCGTGTCGTAAGATGCGACTAAATCTTGTAGCACGAGACGGGGAGCAGCGTCTGCGTGCGATATTAAAAAAAACTGCGCTCGCCAACCCGCCCAAGCGTGGCGAGTATGGCAACAAACCCCCCGATGACAGAAGTCACTGGGGGAGGCCTACGTTCAGCAGTGGACGTCCTGTGGCTGAATTGATGATGATGACCAATAAAAATCTGCGAGCTCTTCAAAATCTAGGTCAACCTACCGACCACTAGGATACACTCATTGTCTATATCATGTCTAGCAAGTTAGATGTTAACATTTCAAGGGAATGGGAACAAAGGAAAAATTCAGAATCTTACAGTCATTTCAGCAGTTTTTATTGAATAGGGCAGACTTTTTAGAAAGCCTAGAAACAAATAAAATAAAATTCATTCAAAATCTCACAGCTTTATAGCGAATACATTAGGTGATGACAATAGACGTAGGCATTCATTAAATTGTTACAGTAACAATCATCATAGGCCATCTCAGCCTCAGTGCCCTATGTGCAAAAAGTCTCACAACCTGTACAATTGTTTTTTATTTTAAAAGTTGCCTGTGGAAGCTCGATTCGATAAAGCTAAATAATTTAAAGCATGTCTAAATTGTTTGTGTTGCGGTCACTGTGAATCCAGGTGTCGGCTATTAAACTGTAAACACTGTAGTGGGAGGCACAATATTCATATTGAGAAACATTTACCATTGCCCAACTCTCAATTAGCCATCACTGTTTTAACTCAACAGAATTCTTTAAACTCATGTACAGCTAAGCCCTCATATCAAGTAGGTATTATTGCCAATAGCACTGATAAAAGTAGCTGATAGTAGTGGCAAGTTGCGCACAGCACGTATTTTGTTGGACAATGGCAGTTCCACAAACTTTATTACGAGTGATCTTCGTAACGAACTTAAATTAAACACTTCCACAGTCAACTCTAAAATAACAGGGATAAACATTCATCCAATAATTTGCAATCATGCAAAATTCAGTATTGACATATACTGTTTAGTCCTGTCAATCATTTCTTCAGACACCCTCAGAAATTAAATTAGCCGATCCGTCATTCGATACACCAAATACTATCGAAATACTAGTAGGTTCCGAAGTATTTTGGAACGTACTAGGTACAAAACGAATACCACTAGGGAAATATCTACCAACCCTTATTGAAACAAAATTAGGATGGTTAGTGTCAGGTAGGAATGAAACCTTAATTTTAACAAAATGTATATTTAACAACAATTCATTTAAACAAAATGCAGCGCGTAACAAACAAAACTGTGCGCCGTATAGGAATATTGCATCCTGTAGTTCTAATGCCAACCAGACCTTACCTGAAACAACATCAGAAAAGCCTTGCTTAGCTACAGGTAAAGCGAAGAAATAGCAGTTCATTAGAAAACTTTCTGAGTTTCAGTACAATAGACAGCCCCATTTAAGTAGGGGCAAGCCTGAGCAATTAATTATAAAATAATATTCATTATCAAATATTGCTCAGTACATTCTTTTTCATATAAAAATTATCATAAATTTTAATATAATTGTCAATTTAGGTATTTAATCATTCATCTCAATTCTTAGAGCATTCAACCAACAGGAGACGCCATTGACAGGCATTCCCCTCTGCCACAAGTCTATGACCGTCGATCACAGAGGTTATATAAAACTATTTGCAGCTCGTTCCGCCATCATTGGCAAATCACGGTGAGCGTGGAAGGACAGCAGCTAAAAATGCCAAATTACGCCGTGTGCTCGTGTTAAAAAAGATCAGAAACATTTTATGTGCTAAGGGACAACGTAAATTTTCATCTATAAGTATTATTGAGTCGCAATATTAGCAAATAATGCCTTAAAATTGCAAAAACCTTATAAAATTCGTCAATCAAAAAGTGATACCAGTAAAAGGAAAAAAATCCTATTAAGCGTAATATTTTATACTGAAGTACCCAAAATTGAAATCACACTGGCATTTCACGTTTAATATTTTTAATAATATTAATTACAATAGTTTCTTATTGAATTAATATTATATATCACAGTTAACAATATATGATTCTTGTTTAAGTTTTGCGCATTTTATTGGACTTAATAATTACCTAGTTTTAAAAGTATCAATACTATAAATATTTGCATATAATCGGTCTAGTTCAATAATATAATATATTTGCGAACTTCACTTTATTGTGAAAATTTTAGATTTTTACTGATACCTACGCTGGCCACCCTGCAGCAAAGTTGGTGATGGGATAGCACAAAAACAAAATATCGATATCGATTTAACCACTTGACCTTTAGGTCACCTAGATTTGGGATTCCACTTGGACGTATTTCCAAAATGGGAATATATTCGGTAACATTCACAATGAACCCACCCGTTGGGAAAATAAACGGGTAGATTCAATTTTATTGTTTATATGAATTTATACTATAACACAAAAATAATATTAAGACTTAGGTTACAAGCGTTTTTGTTGTTATTTATTTACACATACTATAAAAAACAGTATGCTGTTATAAATTTTGTTTAATTTGGTTGCTTTACTGTAAGATTACGGATCTTATTTATATAACAATAGGCATTATTATAATGTGTCCATATTAAGATGTCAGTAAATATTAATTTTCATTATTTTTGCGAAAATATAACATTACAAAGGGTGACGACAAAATCTTCGAGGCACCTTAAATATCTTATTATTAATCTTAGGCTCGGTCTATACCCAGTCAGAAACCGGACCAGGTTAACGCGGATTCAATCCATCGCTTAAGCAATAAAGTCGTTTTTTGCACGGATTCTTGCGGATGCTAACGGATTCCGGCAGCGTATAGACCGAGCCTTAAACTCTAGAGAAACGTGTGTTTTGTAACAGATTATTTATTATTTAAGCGTATTTTATGGCTCGTATTATAACCATTCGGAAACCGGTCCGGGTAAGTACGGGTTTAATCTATCGCTTAAACAATAGGGTCGTGTTTTGAACGGATTCTCGCGGATTTGATAATGTTTCGGATAATGATTTTTATTAATTATTATTTACCACCTTCTCAATTACTAATAAGTCATAAAAATGAATCCATTGCAAAGAAACATATCTTTATATTATAAAGTATCCGAGCCAACCATCTCCAGTCACCACCACAGACAGACCCAGACCAATAATACCTATTTGAATTCATTTACAACTTTATGTCTTAGCAAGCAAAAAAATAGGTATTATGTTTTTCTTATTTCATGATAGCACTAATATTTGTTAACTTAAATTATACAGGTATTTCTTGCAGTTTTAGGCTTGGACTTTAACCAGCCGGAATCTGTTAGAATCCGCTAGAATTCGTTCAAAAACGACCTTATTGCTTAAGCGATGGATTGAAACCGTACTTACCCGGATTTCCGGCTGGGTATAGTTCGGGCCTTAGACTCAACCATACTGACGTATATTAATAAATAACCCTGTAGATGTTAATGAAAGCCAAAAGTCATGTTTCTATCTTACACATAATAAAGAGTTTGAATTGAATAAAACCTTATCATAATACTGGCAGAACTCATCGATAAAATTTATCGATAGTGTTAAGCACTATCTTCGTTTATTTAAAACTGACGTCACTCTCGTGCATGGATAAGTTGTCCTTGTGTGTGAATATATTTGTGTGCGTCTAGTTTAAGCTAGTGTTAGATATTTTTTGTTGTTTGCGAGCGTAGCAATGACATCCAAAATGCGTTAGTGTTAATTTACTATGTGTGCGTTACTCCCTGCCCCCCGCAAGAAATGACAGACTTTTTCGCATAGAAATTAGCGAGCTTGTCGTCTCCTGTTGGTTGAATGCTCTAAGTCTCAATTATACTTTGTGCTTCATCCTCGAGCTTAGAGAACAATTGTAGTTTCGTGCAGGAACTCGCTAATCTGACACTATAGTTTAAAATTACATTTAATTTAAAAATGAGGAACGTTAATTTTAACGTTATTCGTTATTGGTGGTAATTTATTTTTATACTATGGCAACACCGAAACTGTGGTACAACGGTCAGTAGTATTATTTGATCAGTGCGGTCAGTCGGCTTGAACTTCATTCGTGTTTTAGTGCTCAGCTAGTCGACACATCTCTCCTTGCTTAAAGTCCGTATTTCTTCAAAAGTTATCATGCCGAAACGAAGCCATGATGATGAAGATAGTGACGAGTATATTAGAAGGAAGATGAGAAAACTTGAAAAAAACCTTCGGAAACGAAAGAGGCGTTCGCCACGCATCATAAGTTCCAGTAGCAGCAATTCAAGAGATGATATCCTGGTTTCGCCAGTGCTATCGTTAACCAAAGGTAACTGAATATATTTTGTTTCTTTAGTTTACTAGAATATGGCATAAGTAAATTAAATGACTTAATGCAAAGAATTAACGTATCATATACCCTATTTATGGTAATATTTAAGATTTAATAATACTTTTTTGCTTTGCATGATCCTAACTGTACAAATACTGGCACATTCATGTCGGCACACCTTATCGACTGTGCTGGTGAGTAATTTTGTGCATAATATAGTAAAAGTCCATATTCAGTAAAACAAAATTCCACTACGACATAAACAAATACTTAGCAGTTATTGCTTTGTAAGTAATTTTGTTTTCGTAGTTGCCACTTTTTTTCAAAGTGAAGGTACAAAGTAATAAAATAATCTTATTTTTATGCACTTGCATTTCCAGATGGCCACGAACCGCTGACAACGGATTCAATTGAGCTGAACGAACAGCTCGGCCTACCCACACTTAATGTGGATCTGGAGCCTACCCCGGGCCCGTCTACACCGACAGACTCGGGAGAATGTGCACTAGACGAGATTCTGGAGTTGATAGGCGCTTCCCCATTAAAATCCAAGAAAATGGGAGAAAAAATTCAAAAAGATATTGCGCTCAGATGGGAGCATATTGCGACCACAGGCCTCTCAAAAGAAACTCGAAAAGATCTTCTTGAGAAACATTTAGTGCCAGATAACTGCCCCAAAATAGCCGCTCCGGCTCTTAATGCGGAAATAAAGGCTGCCTTATCAGCTACAATGATTAGCAAAGATAAAGCCTCTGAGACCAGACAGAACCAAATCGCAGCCGCTATCTCTTGCATTGGGGAAGCTCTCACTAAAATAGTTAGCGCCGAACATAAAGACCCGTTAATTATAAAACCTCTACTCGAAGGTGCTCAATTGTTGTGCGACAGCCAGTTCAATAAATCCATGAAAAGAAGGAGCCTCATCTGCGCTACTATCAAAAAAGATATTAAAGGTCAACTTTACGAAACCGAAATAGATAGCCACTTATTTGGCAAGAAATTGGCTGATACCCTTAAAGCTCCAAAAGCTATCAGCAAGTCTGGGTCCGAAATAAAGGCAGCAAAACCAAAATCATTAGTGTCACGAGTAAAATCTCGTAATTTAAACTCCAAACCTTAGCTGGCATACAGCAGGCAGCCAGTCCCGAGCAGGCAGAACCCTGCTGCATACACGCCAGTACCAGCCACAATACCACCATATCGTCAATCGTAATATGAATTACTGTAACCGCCAAAATGGCGATATTGAGTTATACATACAGTTCGACTGCAAATTTTCCGCTCTATCGATTGGTGTCTTTAAAATCTTGATATTTTGAAAAAATTGACGAATACGTTGACAAAATTTAGGTAGTTTTTTTTATTTACACTTATTTTTGGGACTCAAATCCATTTTATAAATAAATTCAATTTGTAGTTTACCGTAAGGACCAATTTGAATTTATTTTAAATGTATTTGCAAATTTTTTGGTGCTTACGTTAAATTTCAATGACATATACACCGTGAATTTTTAATTACCCGAGAAAATTAACTAACATACTCAGATATCATATACATCGAATTTAGCGAATAAAAAAAATATATGAGAAATTTATTTAACCTGTCAGGCCAAGGTCAAGAGACACAATAAAAAATCTATTATGCGCGTCAACCGGTGGGGCAATTGAAGCTTGATAGGTTAAAGGATCCCTAACATTCCTTAAAAATATGCACCATAAAAGTCCTGCTAATTCAAATAGTAATCAATATCATTCCAACATTAACGGAACCAAAATCCACCTAATTTGGTCGCGTTATATTGGCGTACGGAAGGAATAACTATGAATAAAAAAAAAATCATTCATAGTTATTCCTTCCGTACGCCAACGCCGTACGCCGTTCCGTTTTTTTTATTCGCCAAATTCGATGTATATCGAAATCTGAGTATGTTAGTTAATTTTCTCGGGTAATTAAAAATTCACGGTGTATTTTTAAGTAAAACTCTAAACCTGTGCATGAATATGTTTTTACTGGCTATTAAAACATAAGTTATTAGTATTATGATGTTATTTTAATAAATTTAGATCACGTTTATTGAATTATGCTGTATTAAAGATGATTTTTTATTACTTATATTATCACGCGCCTTCGTAACAAAGCGTTACGGTTCACGAGATAGGTCTTGTCTGGTGATTTGGACTTGAAATGCAACTGATGCAATTTTGTGCAGGCTCCATAGCACCTCGATATATCGCCATAAAATTAGCATTGCTGTAAGAATTCCAGAACAGTCCAGGTCACGACGGAGTTACGGCTTTCTCGTAATCCACAAAGGCTAAGTACGAGGCCTGATTACATTCTTCTAACTTCTGTATACTTTTTCTTACTCTGGATGTTCTTTAGTGTACAGCCTTTACTAAACTTAGCCTGGTCCAGTGGCTGGAAAGGATTCAATCTTGTGTTAAGATGATTTGGTACGACTCTCTAAAACAGCTTATAGACATGGCTTAGGGCAGACGAGGTCTGTAGTTTTAGTAGTAGGAGTTTTATCTAGTTTTTTGATCCACCACAATGTAACTGAAGCACGGAACAGAAAAATCTGTTTAGTTCCTTAGAACGTAAGTTGGCTGGCTTTGGCGTTTGGCGTTGGTTGGACCCTGGCTTAAAAAGCTTTGACTCCATTTCCCCTGGGCGTGTTTCTACTACCAAGCTGTTTGAGAGCCGCGCCCACTTAATTTCGTCTATGTCCAGTTTTGGGAGATGTCGGTATAGTGGCGTATTAGCGTAGTTCTGGAGTCATTGGCGTCAGGTATAGAACTGATAGTTTCCTGTATCTTGCTGTTATCCACTGGTTATTATTACTGGCATTAGAAAAGAAAATATTAATATAATACTTCTATTAATCACATCATATTAAAACATTATTTTCTACAAGCTGCCAAAATATCTCTCTTAATGCGTAACTTTCGTGATATTTTATAGTCCACTATTTCAAAAAGGCACATTGCGACAACTTAAATTGAAACACCTACACAATTGTTACTATTGAGTCTAATGGATTTATCTCGTATGATTTAAACTTAAAAACTGGCCAAGTGTGAGTCGGACTGGCACACGAAGGGATTCGCACCATTATCTATAAAAACGAGCAAAAAATCACGTTTGTTGTATGGGAGCCCCCTTAAATATTTATTTTATTCTTGTTCTTAGTATGTGTTGTTATAGCGGCAACAGAAATACATCATCTGTGAAAATTTCAACTGTAACTATCACGGTTCATGAGATACAGCCTGGTGACAGACGGATACACTGACAGACAGACAGACAGACTGACAGCGGAGCCTTAGTAATAGGGTCCCGTTTTACCCTTTGGGTACGGAACCTTAAAAATAAAATTCAATATAGTATAACTGAAATTATTAAAACAGTTTTTCTCGTTTTTTAATGGCTATATTTATAATGCCGACCTTTTTTTCTCGAGTTAGCCAAAAATCTCAATATTGTTCTATATTAGACCTTAATATAACAACAACAAGGGAACAAGTATGGTAATACTATAATAACCTTACTACAGCGTATGTCCACGCCTTGAAAACTGTGGTCACATACGTTATGAAATAATATATCGTTTGTGATATACTTTCAACTATAGTTGCATGTAATGTGAGTTACTTTAAAACTCTTAATATTTTTTTCTACAAAAATTAAGGTAACGCAATATTTTTTCAAAAAAAATAACGTAAGCACCATGTCATCTTCGAAACCATAATAGAAGGCTAAATATGTTTTATTAAAGCTGAAAAATCTCAACGTTTTGCATAAATAGGGGGAAACAGCATTGCAATCGCATAAGAACACAAAAAGTTACAACTGTTTTTGCGATTGCAATTTTGTTTTTCGCCTCTCCTGTGAAGTTGCAATTTGGCAGCTACCGCAATTCATATTACGATTGACGATATGGTCAACAGCAACGGCAATATTGCTTATCACAAAGAAGCCATAAATGATCTCTTAGAATCTGGTGCAATCTATGAGTGTTCACCATGCGAAAATCAATTTTTATCCAGTTATTTTTTAATAAAAAAGAAAAATGGTAAACCACGCTTTATTCTTAATCTAAAAGCTTTAAATAAGTTTATTAAAACTGAACATTTTAAGCTTGAAGATCTTAGGACAACTTTAAAATTAGTCTCTAAAGATTATTTCATGGCTTCTTTGGATTTGCATAATGCTTATTTTTTGATTTTGCTAAATTAATCCTATTGTAAGTATTTACGGTTCCAATGGTCAGGAAAAAAAATTGAGTTTAATGTTTTACCTTTTGGTCTAAGCACAGCTCCCTATGTCTTTACCAAAATACTCAAACCATATATGTCAGTACTAAGATCTTTAGGGTACCTGTCAACCGTTTATTTGGATGATATCTGCTGCATCTCTCAAACATATATGGAATGCGCAAACAATATTTCTTAAACAAGGAACTTGCTTGAGTCCCTAGGTTTTATTATAAACGAGTAAAAAGTTGTTTTACCCCATCTCACAAATGTACCTTCCTTGGTTTTATAATTGACACGAAAGAACTCCACATTAGTTTAACCGATGAAAAAAGAAATAATATTTTAACAGAACTTTTAAAATTAAGACACAGGCAACGCTGCTCGATTCGATATTTCGCCCGTGTAGGTCTCCTTACCTCCGCTTGCCCTGGTGTACAGTTTGGCTGGCTCTATACAAAACAGCTCGAAAGATGTAAATATCTTGCTCTTTTACAATCAGGCGATAACTACGAATGTCATATGAACGTACCGCCCATTTTGAAAGATGACATAGATTGGTGGATTAATTCAATCAAGACCGCTATTAATCCCATAAGAGAAGATAATTACATCTTAGAGATTTATTCTAATGCTAGTAAAACTCGGTGCGGTAGTATGTAATGGGGAGACCGTTAGCGGTCAGTGGAGTTCTGAAGAATGTACTAAGCATATTAATTACCTGGAATTGTTAGCTGCCTATTTTTGCTTGCGAATATTTGTATCCAATATGAGTAACTATCAAGTTTTGCTAAGGATTGATAATACGACTGCTATATCGTATATCAATCGTATGGGTGGAGTAAAATTTCCCCATCTGAACAAATTAACAAAAGACATTGGGAGATTTTGTGAAAGTAGAAACATATTTGTATTTGCTTCATATATAAGGTCTAAGGATAACGATATAGCAGACACAGAATCAAGAAAACTCCATCCTGATACAGAATGGGAGCTTACCGAGCCGGCATTCAAATGTATTGTTGTCCAATTTGGTAACCCTGACATAGACCTTTTCGCAACCAGATTAAACAGAAAGTGCCCTAAATATGTGTCCTGGCAAAGAGACCCAGGTTCATTTGCGATAAATGCGCTTACCATAAATTGGAGTTCATTTAATTTTTACGCTTTTCCCCCGGTTTGCATCATCGCGAAGGTATTACGTAAAATCATCACAGATAGAGCGGAAGGTATACTTGTAGTTCCTTATTGGCCTAGCGCAGGCTTGGTTCCCTCTGTTAACAACACAACCATGTATTCTTCCCGCGCTGCGGCAGGGCGGCAGCGGGGATTGCGGGGAGCAACGGGGGAAGAGCGCGGGCGCGGGCCCGCCGACGCCGCTTCCGGCAGACATCGTTGAGACGAGCTAGCAACTGGTCCGTGTCACGCGCACACATCTTTGACTTGTTAAATTTACATTTATGTTCTCGTAATAAAGAAGAATAATAACCATGGTGACCCGACGTAATTGAGTACTGGGGACGTGATTGTACCCGTCCATCCGTCCACAACAAACAATACAACAAGAGGAAGGATATTGCTTACGCGCAGGATTCGTTGGCGCTGCAAATTTGTGAATTGAGGAATCCAAGGTTAAGGAATGGGTATTAGTCGATATTGCCGATACAAAAGGGAAGTAAGACCAGTTTTAGTATTCTAATTACGTGCTTAACATTGTGAACTGCGTTTAAGATTGCCTTTTTTGAGTGGACAGTGTTCGTTCTACCTACCTTTCTTCATACTAGCTAACGGTTTCAATACAAATTTGTAAAATATCTTTTGCTTCCATAACGTACCTACTTATGGTGCTTACATTTCATTTATTTTAGTTTGTGCACGTCAAACTGTGTGTGCCAAGTGAATGACCCTACATACTTAATGCTAAGTTGCCAAGCCCATTTTCATCTCGCTTTGTCTGCGAAGTGCCAAGGTTGTTTAAGCCCTAAGCTACCTTATTTCTAGCTGTTGTCTAAAACAGTTGTAGCTTACAACACTTCACATCTTCAAATAATTATTTCATCTACATTTACTAAAAGCTTAACGCATACTAATTGCAAAGTGCTAAAACTTCTTGTACGCTAGGTTACCTATTTATTAGCTGGCTAAGGCTAGTAACCTACTTCACGTTCATTTTGCAAGCTGTTTATGTTAATTTTCTAACGTTAATTGCTATTTCGTCCCTTAAACATAAATAGTGTAATTCTAGAAAGCGTTAGTAAGGAAGCGTCAGTATAACCCGACCGAATTGAATATACAGTTATTCAAAAAGTTACTCGTATACATTCCAGGTTCGCTGTCGCAACGGCCGACTTCGTGATTCCACCGGGTTTTACATACATTGAGCGAGTTCGAACTTTGAACTGTGACCTATTCGTCCTCTAAAATCGACGAGTCATTGGAGGTTTGCGGGATCGGTGGTTGGTTGCAGTTCAGTACCTACAAGTGACTTGCCGCTTCGCAGTTAATTGCGGGCGGCCTTTACGGTTAGATAACCTTTTATTTTGTTTTATTTTGTTTTTTTTATCGGGTGTAATTCGTTGTTTGCTCCTATTGTTTACTAATATAGTTAACAATGGAAGAGTCTAAAGAAACATTACCTGAGCCTAAAGAAGGTTTAAAAGAACTTAATCAACAACGAGGTACTATCAAGGCTAGAATTACTGTTTTTCATAAATATTTCCATAATTTACGTAGACTTGATCCAAAAGAAATCGATTGTGTGACTATTGGCGAATTAAAGCTAACTCGCATGCAGGAAGTCTTGCCTCTTTTTGATTGTATTCAATCCAAAATAGAATGTTTAACGTCTGATATTGATGCTCAAATTGAGGAACGCGATTTAATTGAAACTAGTTTATTTAAAGTTGTAGCTGTTTATTGTATTCTTTTCCAACAGATATTCGTTCACTGTCCGTATCAAAATCAGTTAAGCAAAAATCAAACATTTTATCTTTGAATCCTTTCTTAGATGACAGTGGCATTCTTCGTGTAGGAGGTCGTATTCAGAATGCTTCCCACTGTTCATATAATAAAATACATCCGATGTTGATTGATTCTAAGCACAGTTTTACAAAACTTTTATTTGAAATCGAACATCTGCGACTACTTCATTGTGGTCCGCGGCAATTGTTAAATTCTATACGTGAACAATTTTGGCCAGTTGGTGGCAGAACCTTAAGTTCAAAAACTGTATTTAACTGTTTAAAATGTAAAAGATTTAAAGCTCAATCAATTCAACCTCTAATGGGTAATTTACCTCGACCTCGTGTCAATCCAGCTCCACCTTTCGAAACGTGTGGAACTGATTATGCGGGTCCATTCCTAATTTCGAGCCGAAAGGGTCGTGGGTCACGGACTAGTAAGTGTTACTTGTGTATTTTTGTATGTCTCTGTACCAAAGCAGTTCACTTAGAACTCGTTAGCGATCTAAGTACTAAAGCCTTCATCTTGTGCTTGCGAAGATTCATTGCTCGACGCGGCAAACCTCGAACTATTTATTGTGATAATGGTAGGAACTTCGTAGGAGCATGCAACGAGTTAGCAAAATTAGTAAAAAAATGTGACCAACCTATCGGTGCGTACGCGTCCAGTGAGGGCATAAAGTTTAAATTTAGTCCTGCATATTCACCTAACTTCGGTGGAATCTTCGAAGCGGGCGTAAAGGCTGCTAAATTTCATTTGAGACGCATTGCGGGCAATACCAGTCTAACCTTTGAAGAATTGTCCACCCTGTTCTCTCAAATTGAGGCAATTTTAAATTCGCGTCCGTTAACACATTTAGCCGCGGATCCGTCCGACTTAACCCCACTCACTCCTGGGCACTTCCTAATTGGTCGGCCTCTGACGGCTTTGCCTGATCCTAACCTGGTATCGGAGTCAGTCAGCGTCAACCGTTACCAACTGCTAGAAAGGCTGCGACATCAATTCTGGAAGAGGTGGACGCAAGAGGTCCTGTCTGATCTACAACAGCGAGTGAAGTGGCGTACTAAAGGCCACAACATAGCAATCGGCGACGTTGTCCTTGTCAAAGATGACCAGTTGCCACCACTACAATGGCTGCTGGGACGGGTCAACAAACTTTATCCTGGCGAAGATGGCGTTACCAGAGTTGTCGACGTCTACACAAAAAAGGGACTTCTTCGAAGAGCGGTCTCCAGATTGTGTCCCATGATTATAGAATCCCGAGAGCCTCTTGAAAGCTGTTCTTTCAAGGGGGGGGAGGCATGTTAACAACACAACCATGTATTCTTCCCGCGCTGCGGCAGGGCGGCAGCGGGGATTGCGGGGAGCAACGGGGGAAGAGCGCGGGCGCGGGCCCGCCGACGCCGCTTCCGGCAGACATCGTTGAGACGAGCTAGCAACTGGTCCGTGTCACGCGCACACATCTTTGACTTGTTAAATTTACATTTATGTTCTCGTAATAAAGAAGAATAATAACCACCCTCTATATAATAAACTCCTTGTATCAGATACCATTATAATTGAACCTACATCTAAAGTTTTAATTTCTAACCCCATCAGCGCAACAGCGTCGCTGCAGCTCAGGATTATGGCCGGAAGATTATCAGGGAGGCGTTCTCAAGGAGAAGTGTACTGCCCTGTCTAACAATTCCATTGCTCAATATACAGTAGCCTTCAAGCGTTGGTTTAGTTTTTGCGATTTCCTTAACGTCGATTATTACGAAGCCTCAATCCCAAACATTATTTATTTTTTAACGGATGTATTTAATTCAGGTGCACAATATGGTCCCATATTGTGCACCTGAATTAAATACATCGCTCGCGAATACACTTAACTGTTATCGGTCCGCATTATTTATTTATTTATTTAAGGAACACAAACAGTGCAGTGTACAATATTTGCTTAATATCTAATAACATTTTGTTTAGTTCTAGTACATACACAAATAATATGTGTCCACAACACTAGCCAAAAATAATAATACCATGCATGCAAATTTACTTACAAAGCAAAATAACATTAAAAAAACTTTAATTTATAACTTATTTACATATTTACTACATAAAACTCTATATATTTATGTTTTACTTATATACCTACTTATAACTTACGTAATTTATTTATTAAAATATACATTTGTGCAAATTGGTCTTGAACTGTGCTGGTTTACCGCAAAAAATGTCTAAGCTGTTAAAATTCTTCGTGTTCAAATAGTTAAACGTACCACATAATCTGTTCAAATGGGAATTCCTACCAAGATTGGTGCGACATCTGGCTAAAACGAATACACTTTTAATAGGTTGCCGAAGTGGTGGTGGTCGAAACGGAATTTTAAATTTAATTTTCCACAAGATTTCAGAGTTATAATATTTTCCTTTTATTATTCCGTGTAAAAATGTTAAATCAGCAATTTTACGACGTTTGCTAAGAGAATCCAATTTAAAAAGTCTAAGTCGGTCCCTATAATTATTTCGCTGCATTTATTTATTATTTATTTATAAAAAGGGTTCCAGGCAACGCTGGAATATTCTAATATGCTTCTCACAAGAGCTTTATATAAAAGTCGACTAGTTGTAATTTTTCGGAAACTTTTCGTATTTCTTTTAATGAATCCTACCATTTTAGCAGCTTTAGTAGTAATATGATCAATATGAGCAGTAAAATTTAATTTTTGTCGAGTAGGTAATATGCCTAAATCACGAATATTTTCTACTTCTGCCAGTTTTTTATTTTTAATAGTGTATTCAGAATTGTAATATAGTTTTTTGCGGGTAAATTTAATATGGAAGCACTTGGCTGGATTAAGACACATATTATTATTAACGCACCATTGTGATATAGTATTGAGATCATCTTGTAAACAATTACAGTCTTCAAGATTATTAACCTCTTTATACAATTTTAAATCGTCGGCATAAAGGGAACATGAACTATAACGTACACAGCTAACAATGTCATTGATAAAAATCACAAACAGCTTTGGGCCCAGCAGTGATCCCTGAGGCACACCCGAAAGGGAATAATAGGTTTCAGATGTGTAACTATTTACTACTACATTCTGCTCTCTTCCCGTAAGATACGAGCCAAGCCATTCATACAATAAGTCCTTGATACCGTAAGATGATAATTTTTGAAGCAGAATAGTATGTTCAACTTTATCAAAGGCGCTAGAAAAATCTGTATATACAACATCTATCTGTGATCCCTTATCAACCCGATCGTAAATATGGTCTATATAGGATACTAAATTTGTGGTAACAGATCTTCCCTTCATAAAACCATGTTAGTGTGCTATAATATGTCGGTCTACGTGACTGCACAAAACAGCACTAACCAACGACTCACAAATCTTTGCGAAGCATGATAGAATTGATACAGGTCTATAATTTTTTATATCGGACTTATCGCCTTTCTTATAAATAGGCACGATCCTAGCTTTTCTCCATTCTACAGGAAAATATCCGTTACTCATTGATAAGTTAAACAGGATTGTTAGCGGCTTAGTCAGTTCATTGGCACAATTTTTGACAAATATATTCGGAATCCCATCAGGGCCTGGACCTTTGGATGGGTCAAGGCGTTTCAAGGTATCTTGCACATTACTTTCCTCAAAATCTATAAACCTTAGTGGTGACAGTATTGAAACTATCTCTGTGTGGCATTCTATACCTACACCGTCTCGTGTCTGTCTCTCGGGATTGTTATAAACTGACGAAAAGTGACTCGCAAATAAGTTACATACCGCCTGACCATCAGTACCTATCTTTGTGTCTAACGTCATAACTTCGGGAAATCTATTCTTACCACCATTTTTAGATTTGATGTAACTCCAAAACTCTTCTGTATCCAAAGCTATATTACTCTCCATGCCCTCCAAATATGACCTGTAACATTTGTCATCCAGTTTATTGCATCGTTCTCTAAGAATGGAGAACTCAATTTTATCTCGAGGGTTATGAAATTTACGATATTTTACTCTGATTTTTTCTTTTTCTTTTATTAACCGAATAAGTGACGGACTAAACCAATGTGGGTACATATATCTATTTTGTTTCTTAGGTATACGTGGTGGCACGTGTAATTTGATAATTTCATTGATTTTATTATAGAAAGCAGTAAGAGCATCATCAACATTTACATTTTAAACTTTACTTGCCATTCAACAGAAGCTAGTTCCTCCTCCTCCTTCCTTATCCTTAATTATTGGATCTAGAGTGATGAGATGAGAGTCTGATGTGCCAGATTGTTTAAAGGCTTCTATAGACTCCGGACTCCATTACCCAAATACAAAATTACTTGGGACACTTCAATCATGAACTGCCTATTGACGAATTAGCTAAGAAAACAGTAACTCTTATAGCACTTATTACGGCCCATCGAGTCCAAACTCTAGCGTTAATAAAACTTAACAATATACGACGTTGTCCAAATATGATTTGTATTGAAATAACAGATTTGATTAAGACATCTCGAATAGGTACTCAACAACCATGCCTCAGCATTCCATTTTATAAAGCTAAGTCTGAAATTTGTCCCGCGAATTCATTATTAAGTTATATTGAGATGACTAAGCCATTAAGAGGCAATATCGATCATTTATTTATTAGTAACAAAAAGCCCTACAGAAAAGTTACAAGTCAAACGCTAAGTAAATGGATTAAATACACCCTACACGAAAGTGGGATTGACACTTCTTTATTTACGGCCCACTCCACCCGGCACGCCAGCACCTCCGCAGCCAGTAGACTCGGAGTTAACATAGACTTAATTAGAAGCACAGCCGGTTGGAGTAGATCGTCGAATGTATTTTGTAAATTCTATAATAGACATATTGAAAGCCAAAACCCTGATGATTTCGCATTATCAATCTTAAGTGATAGGTAAATGTACTTATGTATTATAAGAAAATTGATTATTAATGATTTTTAAAAATCAGAGATATGATTGTTTTTAGTTTAAAATATTTCAATGTAACAAATAAACATAAATAAATATGATTCAAGTAATTGAAAATTTTATTAAAATAATATACCGTAATCTTTTAAGGTTTACAATTGTTCTCTAATCTCGAGGATGAAGCACACAGTATAATTAGTGATTAAACGAACTTACCTTAGTGAAGTTCTATCATAATTATACGAGGGCTTCATCCGAAGAGATTAGAACCCACCACACCCCGAATAAATTCCCTTAACCACGAAATATTATTTTATAATTTGAAATTATTACACATAATAACGATCAGCAATACCAAAAAGGTTTTTTGTATTGCTGATTAGGTGAAGTTTGGTTGATAGTCTTTTTACCTAGGTTTTACTTTTAACTAAATGAAGTTCAAGCCGACTGACCGTTGTACCACAGTTTCGGTGTTGCCATAGTATAAAAATAAATTACCACCAATAACGAATAACGTTAAAATTAACGTTCCTCATTTTTAAATTAAATGTAATTTTAAACTATAGTGTCAGATTAGTGAGTTCCTGCACGAAACTACAATTGTTCTCTAATCTCTTCGGATGAAGCCCTCGTATAATTATGATAGAACTTCCCTAAGGTAAGTTCGTTTAATCACTAATTATTATTCATATACAATGTCATAGCAATCTTAATATACATTCACACAATAATATATCATAGTTATAAGCATGTAAGCAGTTGCGTTTAGCAAATCATAGTTTTAACAATACTTTAGTCAAAAGCCTGTCCACTGTCCACATTCATGACACAAGTTGTCAATCAAAAGACAGAAACTTAGTCAAAAGCGTCTCCACTACTTCGTACACACTTCATTCATAACAAATATTATGCATTCAAAGACAGAAAACTTAACCATAAGTGCTGTCTACATACATTCACTAATTATTATTCATATACAATGTCATAGCAATCTTAATATACATTCACACAATAATATATCATAGTTATAAGCATGTAAGCAGTTGCGTTTAGCAAATCATAGTTTTAACAATACTTTAGTCAAAAGCCTGTCCACTGTCCACATTCATGACACAAGTTGTCAATCAAAAGACAGAAACTTAGTCAAAAGCGTCTCCACTACTTCGTACACACTTCATTCATAACAAATATTATGCATTCAAAGACAGAAAACTTAACCATAAGTGCTGTCTACATACATTCATGATTCAGTCTACAATTAGCATTTTTTATTAACAATAATATTTTTAAATATTGTGACATAATTATTGATCATGCACAGCCAATCATGATCACTGACCAAGGAGCCAAGGTAACATTTTAAATTCATACTTGTCATTATTTTGTGTGCCTTGCAACTAAAGCAGTGCACCTTGAATCAGTTTCAGATTCTTTCTAACAAAAGAAGCCTACAGTGCTGCCTTGTATTCATTGCTTGCGCCAAGGTAAGCCTTGTACTTTTAGTCAATAGGTTCTACATTCCAAAGTACATGCATCAGTTTACCAAATGACTTTGCCTACTAGCATCCTAAGCATACTTTAGGTCTCACTTAACTTTACTTACATAAGGATATATCAACAATGCTGCATCATATTTAGGCAAGTTTATTCATTATTCATGTCAATTCAAACCAATTCATTCATGTACACTTCATGTAGTGGTCTCGCAGATTTCTGCCTCAGTCTCACTCATCACTGCGACGCCAGTTCCTAAAGAATGTTGGTCAGATTTTTCACATATTCACATTTGGCTCTCAGAAACCTTGGTTGGAGAACATGAGGCAACAACGATCTTCGACAAACATCGGTACCACCACCCCGTTGGCATCTCGGATGGATTTCACCACCTCCCTCGGATTTCACCGTTGGCATCGGCGTACTACTTCAACCTGGATGGAGTGATTCCAGCTGAAGACTACAAGACGAATCGCGAGGTCATGCGACGCGTCTACAACATCTATCCACTTCCTGCATTACATTTAAAACTCAATTCGAAGGCGGCAAGATGGTCAAGATGAACATTCACATTTCTAATTCACACCAAATCCTATACTTTTTAAGGTATTGTAAATTAATATTTGATTTGGCTTCTGTTTCATTTCACAATAGATAGGTCATAGACTTAGGATTCACTACGCTTATACAATGTAATAGGGGCGGTAGTTCTAACCCGTAAAGGCCAAGCAGGATATCTAATTTTATCGACAAAAAAAAACGGGTGTCAAACACCTACCCTCAATACATGAGTAAAGAATCGGAACAGAGACAAAGCTTCTAAAGAGCTAGCAAAATTTATACCTATTTTGGTAGGGTTGGCACAATTGAATAAATTTAAAATATAATTGTTCTTTTTTTTCACATTTTTTATTAAAATAGGTTTTTTTTTTACAAATTACATACTGTAAATATTTTTTTTTACTACTTTTGGTTTTTAATAATGTGTTGTGTCTTTTAATCGAATGATAAATTCTAAATCTTATATAAAGTTTTTTCAAATAATCCAATGGGAAATAATCACATGGCATATGAAATGTACAATCTTGCAAACGTGCTAATATGTCATTACCAATATTAACAATTTGTACATGAAGATCAAAATATTAGCAAAATTTTTGCTCAAGCAATTCAACAAATGCAATAAAATTGTCAGGAGGTATTATCACACACAGTACAATGTAGAACCATATTTACAACACTTTTTAAATACTAAAACAAAAATATTACTACGTATTATGTGAGAAACTCGATAACAAAACAAAACACGCACGACATTCGAGCGTCGTGTCACGCCTGCAAGCCCTGAGATTGACCACTGGCTGATCTAGTTTGAAGCGGTTTCGGCTCATACGTGACAAGCGGCCAGTGGTCACGCACACACACGCGTTGCACTTGTAGTGATGTACCTATCACAGCGCATTCGTATGTAGCTTTGTCTCTGTTCCGTTTCTTTACTCATGTGCCCTCAATAAATAGCAGCCATTTTGTTTTTTTTTTCAAATGAATTCCGGTCTGCTTCACACGGTTAAGTGTTAAGCAGACCGAAACCTTAGTTATGATCATAACTAAGGTTTCATGTGCCGTAGAAACATGAGAGAAATAGCACAAGATAGCCTAAAAAACAGAGTAACTGACCAACAACTTAATTTTTGATGATTACGCCTTTTTCAGCCAGTAAAAAGTTATAAAATTATTTTCGAACCAAAAACTTAATTTTTGTATTTTTTGCAGATTACATTAAAATAACCCCCAACCCACTTGTTACTAGCGTTCCTTTAACGGACCTCAGTAAAGAAAAAATAATATGCATCATTGATGAATCTAGTGTGTTGTAAATGATTGTAGTTAGCAGTTATAAACTTCATTTGTTATTTTGTGTGATTCTGTGTTTTTATATTGAACTGTGACTATTTTGGTATTTTAATCATGAGTGAGCACAGGTACGTATCAGTTTATTTTTATAGGTTATTGATATTTTATCAATTGTATTATAGGAAGTAAGACCCTGACCTATTTATATTTTGTATTTTGAGTAACAAATATACATAATTATTTATATAATTTGATGTTTTTTTACAAGTGTTCCTTATAAGGACTAATAGTTAAATGCCCTACTGTGACCATTGTGCGTGGACCATTACCGCAGAAAAGTACAGGGTAAACAGGGTTGGGTCTATGACACATCCTTGCTTAACACCACTCGTTACCGGAAAGGAGTCCAAAAATTCGTTGTTATGCTGAACCTTAGCTGACATGTTATTATGGAACTGTCGGATCAGGTTTACGAATTTTGTGGGACTACCAGCTTTTTCCAGGATCAGCCGGAGGGCAGAGCGAGGAACACGGTCGAAAGCTTTTTCGAGATCGATAAAACACATGAAAGAGGGTGGTTTTGTTCGAGGCTCTTTTCCTATATCTGCCTGAGTACGAATATAGCGTCTACAGTTCCCCTGCTTGGCCTGAAGCCACACTGACTCTCCGTCAGAATTTCCTCAGCAAGGGTACTCAGACGGGTGTTGATGATGTACGCCAGTATTTTTCCAGCCACGGAAAGAAGCGAGATCCCCTGTACGAGCTGCAGTCAGCTACGTCTCCTTTGCCTTTATAGAGTTTGCATATAGAGGCGTCTTACCATCCTTGTGATACAATCTCTATTTCCCAGATCTTTAATATCAGGTCGTATAATGACTTGTCCTGCGCATTGGGAAAGTTTCGCTGAGTACAGTTACCAAGCTTCATCTATAGCGACATCAGATATGTCAAAGGGCTCGGCGCCAAACTCATTATCCAGGGTGGTGCGTAAATCTTTTGAGTGAGTCAGTTTAGTATATGCTAGCTTTGGCCTATATAAAATCTACAGACTATTTTTTATTAATTCCGGAACCAGTTCCGAAATTCCGGAATTGTGTGCCCAATATCGTAAATAAGTTCCGGAATTGAAAATTATCCGACCTTGCAAGCCCTAAACGCGATCATAATTTAGGTACAAAATGTTAACTCTTTTGCCTGACGTTTCGATTGGGTCACATCGACCGTGGTCACAGGCTGACTGGAACAATGATGATGTTTTGACGTCAGGCATAAACTGTAACATGTTGTACCTAAATTATGATCGCGTTAATTCCCGTTTCATTGAGTTTAGACTTTTATTTACAAACATTATACATCACTAAAATTTCATCGAAAAATTTTCTTACTAGTGCTGATATCAGATCATAAAGATCCGATAGATTTAATTTACATAGTTTTAGTTAAATTCATATCCTACCGCAACTGGAAGTTGTTCAGTTAAACAAGAACACGTTGCTATAAAAAAAGGATACACTAATAATTTTAATGGCTTAGTTATTAACAGTAAAAGGTGAGCAAGTCGAACCGTTCATTTTGACCTCATATTTACATTACATACATACATACATTCTGTCAAAAAAGTTTCGGGAATTAATGATTTGTTTTTGGTTGCAAATTCAAAATTATATTTTTTTTGTTGTTGTTGTTAGATTGGCACAACTGTTTTCCATTTCGGCGCGGAGTTTGAGTTACATCTCATAATTAGATTAAATACAGTATTGTTTTTAGTTATACCATATCTAGTGTGTATTGCGAATTACATAATGGACAAAAACATCGAACAAAGAGTTTGTCTTAAATTTTGCATCGCCAATGGGATTTCGTATTCGAAGTCTCTGAAAATATTACAGAAGGCACGGTGAATCGACTTTATCAAAAACACGTGTTTACCTTTGAGTGGTACAAAGCGTTCAAAAGCGGTCGAGATGTGACGGAAAATTTGCCTCGCTCTGGTAGGCCATCAACGTCTGCTACTGAAGATAATATCGCAAAACTGAAGGAAATAGTGACTGAAAATCCTCATTCAAGTTTGAGAGAGCTAGCCGTCGAACTTTCTGTGTCACACGAGTCGATTCGTACCATTTTAAATAATCAGTAGGGTATGAAACATGTTGCCGCTCGGCTAGTCCCAAAAGACCTGAATTTTCTCCAAAAACTCAATCGCAAAAGAGTCGCTGAGGACATGCTAGAAAGAGTCAATTCCGACCCAACATTCATGAAACGCATTGTTACTGGTGACGAGACGTGAGTTTACGAGTTTGACATGCAAACTAGTCAACAAGCTTCGGAGTGGCGCCTTCCAACTGAACCGAAACCGAAGAAACCGCGCCAAACTCGATCGAAAGTCAAAGTCATGTTGACTGTTTTCTTTGACTGTCGTAGTGTTGAGCACTCAGAATTCTTGCCAGAAGGTCAAACGATAAAAAAAGAGTATTATTTAAGCGTTATGCGGCATTTAAGAGAGCCAAGTAGACGAAAAAGGCCAGATTTTTGGAATGAAAATTCTTGGATTTTGCACCACGATAATGCGCCTTCCCACAATGGCATCATTGTAAACGAATTTTTGACCAAAAACTCAACAAATACCATCGAGCAGCCACCTTATTCACCAGATATGGCTCCAGCCGACTTCTTTCTTTTTCCTAAACTCAAATTACCACTTCGTGGCACCCGGTTTCATTCGGTAGCAGACATAAAGGAGAATTCACGGCGAGAACTGAACTCGATTCCGGAAAAAGCGTTTAAAAAATGTTTTGATGATTGGATTATTCGTTGGCTTATGTGTATCGCTTCTGAAGGAGCATACTTTGAAGATGATAAAATAAATTTGGATGAATAACTAACATTTTGTGTATTATTAATCTTTTCCCGTTACTTTCTTGACAGAGTAGTATATCCGATATAGCACCTACGAAAAGTCATAAAAGAAAGTTTTAATTATTAATTTCGATTTATTGAAATGAACATTAACATATATAAAACAAACATATTAAATTTACAAAACGCCTAATAAACAATAAAAATAGTAATCCGTTTTACTAAAAATTGCTTTTATAAGCGTAACATTCTTAACACGCATGCGTAACAACAACGTAATTTTTGCAGGTAGGTACAAACAAAATGGGTTGTTGAATCGTACATAATTATAATTATGGTACAAACAAAATGGGGTGTTGAATCGTAAATAATTATCAGAATAAAATGCTTTTTAATGATTTTGATGTCAATTCATGAGTTACGTACGACATTTAATCTTGTTCATTCTCCTCATCTGAAGACTCCTGAAAGATATCACGCACGACATTTTAATTAGAATGAAAGAAAATAAATACTTAAGTATGTAACTAAATCTATAATAGTGTGACAAAAATACTAATAACCGATTCATCCAATGCAGTTGCAGGTCTTTTTACCAGTGGCACCGTACCAATGAGAACACCTCTTTCGCTCTCTTCGTTTTTATATAATAGTGGTGCAACACATATAATCTGCAAATTTAAACTTGTTTAAGTTATTCATGATATTTAACTTATACTTAGACATTTAGAGCTCTAGAGCCGTATATCACAGCGCGAGAACAAAAGTTCTCTAAATAAATTAAATCAGTAGCGTTAAAAGCTTAAAACCACCGCCACAAAGGTGCTATCTACGAGTATAGTCGCGCTGCAGAGGCTCGACAGACACGCCATTACTCAGGGCCGTCTTTAATGGCTCCTACACACGGATTCTACTACTCTTGCTCGAATAACATTTCGCCGATGTTCATTTTCTCGATACCTACCTCGAAGGTTCACTAGCTCGGTGGGTCATTAGCTCGAAGGCTCGACGGGTCATACGGTGATGGGTTATTTCCTCGGCAAAGTGTTGAATTAAGAAATGTACATAATTTAAGCACAAATTACGTATAGCGGCGGCGCGCTAGATTTTGTGATTTAAGGATGAATTAAGTGACCATTCCGACCATAATATTTAGTGACATTTATCACGAGCATCTCCGTGCTTCGGAAGGCACGTTAAAGGCCCGGCCAACATCGCTTCATATTGGCCGTGAAGCCTAGTCAGAGGCCTTAAGGCGGCTTGATAACATCTGACAGTATGGTTTAGTCACTGGCCTTACAACACCCCTCCACCAATCCGCACCGGGCCCGCGTGGTGGAGTATGGCCCAAACCACCTCATAGTTGAGGTGAGGCCTGTGCCCTGCAGTGGGACGTATATAAGCATACTTTAATCAATACTTAAAAATTGCTATGTCCTCAAATGAAACTTCTTTGATTTCGATAATCATTTTCAATAATCATTTGTAAAATTCAAATGGCCCTTGTTTTACAGTTCAAATAATAAAATGTATGACTTCTTACACTCAACTTATTCAAATTACATTTTTCATACAGAAACTTAAAACATAGTCATGGCGCCGACTATTTCAACAATAGGCAATTAAGTTGAGGACAAGCCACCTAACCTAGTGCTTAAAAATAGATATTTATTTTTACTAAAATAAAAATATATATGCCAGATATGCCTTTGTAGTAGAAATTTTAATGATCTTATAAAAAATCATACAAAACAATATGATGATGATGATCTTTCCGACCGTTTTCGGCCATGGCGACCACTTCGACTCCTAATTGGACGGGCGCTGGTGCACCCGAAGATGGCTTATGTAGCCGATCTTCGCAGCAAACTCCCGTGCATAATGAGGGCACGTTAGTACACCGCTTACATAATTATAGCCGATGGCGGCAGGAGGACGGGCCTTTAGCTCATCGCGCTTAGCGTCGAGGACAGCTTTACGCTGCTCCTCGAACTCGCGGACTTGTCTATTTACAATCCCACGCCATTCTGGGCGCTGCGCTGCCAAACCTTCCCATTGAGAGGGCTCAATGTTGCATTTTTTCATGTGTCTCTTCTGAACATTTTTGTAACGGAGGAGTTATCCGCCATGCTTTCGCTTACCCTCCTCTAGTTCAGAATAGAAGATTCGCCACTCTTCCCTCCGCCATACGTGATAAGTGACCGCACCACCGAAGTTGCCGACGCATTAAGTAGGCTTCAATGCCACCGACATTGGCTCGTCGCAGAACTTCGGTATTTCGTACTCGGTCGGACCATCTGATCCTCATGATGGTACGAAGGCATTTAAGATGGAATCGATCCAAAGCGCGAATGTGGTGGCGATACACACACCACGTCTCGGAGGAGTACAAAAGGTTTGGCAGCACAATTGCCATGTAGACTGCGATCTAAGTGGTCAGCTTTAGGTCGTGCGAGCAGAAAACCTTGAAACGCAGCTTTCCAAATGCTGCAGCTGCAGCACTGATCCTGCTGTTAACTTCCGCATCACGGTCATATTTAGATGTAATAGTGCTCCCCAGATAACGGAAGGCATCGACCTGCTTTAGCACATCTTCACCAAGCTTAATGGCCAGTGTCTCACGACCATGTGTGTCTGAAGACATCACCTCCGTCTTTTTAACATTGATCTTTAGACCGAACTTGCAGCATGCTTGGTGTAAACCGGACATCAGCCGTTGCAGGCCATCTGGGGATTCCGCTAAAAGGCACAAGTCATCGGCATACATGATCTCTGTGATCAAAGCGTAGAGAAGAGACTTAAGTGCGCGCCTTAAGTCTGGCCAAGTTAAAAAGACTAAATAATTATGAAAATGTAATTATTTTGCTTACAAGGAGAGATGTTGTCGCCTCGGCTGCGCTTCGACGACGAAGTCGTCGACGAAGTCGTCGACGAAGTCGGCGACAACATCTCTCCTGATGATGCCACGTGAAGTGGCGAAACGCGCGTCGAGGTTTTTATGTCGGTGTTGGGTACTAACTTTTGCATTCGTCTGTTTCGCATGCAATTTGAGGGAGGGAGGGCGGTGCTCTTTGCATGTGCCTGTGATTGTCCTCAGATTGTGGGTTACAGGTGGTGTAATTGGGGTTCCTATGCCGGCGTAACTAAGCGGAAGTTGTAAGCAAAATAATTACATTTTCATAATTATTTAGTTATGGATTTCCGCAAAGTAACGCCTGATTCTATCAATTTTTAAAAAGACTACCCTCAGTGCGGAAGCGGATGCGGACTCCTTCAGAAACAGTTTGCAGGACCTCCTTGTCTACTACCGCAAAATACAAGGCGAACAGTTTGGGCGCTAAGACACACTCTTGTTTAACCCCACAGGTAACGGGGAAAAAAATTGACTGTTCACCGTCAACTGAGACGCAGCACTGCATGTCGTCATGCAGGAGTCTCTCCCGGTATGAGGTCAATGCCAACCGCCCGCTTATTTTGTTGCTGTCTGATGGCAGAGACAACCTCGTCACGAGACAGAGGCTCATCCAGCTCGGTGAACTTAGGGAGTTGAGGCATTCAACTGATATTATGTAGATCAGCTGATCGATCTACATCGAGCAAAGTGTTAAAATGTTCAGCCCAGCGCCTTAGTACATCCTCCTTGCTTGTCAGCAAGTGCATACCGTCTAAAGACCTAAGAGGCACTTTTGCTCGGTAGGACGTACTAATCAGCTTACGTACCTCGCAGTAAAACTCCCCAAGCTGGTTTGTCTTTGATTTGTCGAGACAGCTTGCGCAATTCAAGGTCACTCTTTTTGACCACCGCAACGCTTCCACCGCGTGTAGTATGCTGTCGCAAGAGGCATCGATGTTGCTCAAAGGCTGCCCTGAGAGCTTCGTCATTCTCATCAAACCAGTCTTTATTACGGCGGTTTTTCATACCTAAAGTAATTGTCGCGGTCTCTACGAGATGAGAAGACAACGCTCCCCATGCAGCACTGACATCATCTATATCTTTAAGTGGCGACAGCTTTCCAGACAAGGCTTCAGCATATTTCTCTTTAACCTCGCGATTTTTCAGCCTATCCACGTTAAAAGACTCAGGCTTTTTAAATTGAGTTCTACGTGGTCGACGGAGGCGGAGTCGCAGCTTGGTGACAATAAGTCGGTGATCAGTCCAACAGTGCGCACCTGGCATAACGAGGGTGATTTGGACTTGACTAATATCTCTTTGCCGTACGACAGCATAATCGATCATATGCCAGTGTTTGGATCTTGGGTGCATCCATGTTGTCTTGTGCTTGGCGGCAAGTCTGAACATAGTGTTCGATATCGCAAGCTCGTATTGAGCACAAAGACTGAGTAGCAATTGACCATTACTGTTCATGTTGCCAACTCCGTGTCTACCCAGAACTCCAGGCCACGCCTCATAGTCCCGACCAACTCTGGCATTGAAGTCGCCTAGCAACAAAACCTGCTCTCTGGCGTTTATGCTGTCCAGGCATTGAGATAGCTCCTCGTAAAATTTTATGGCTATCCGTTATCACCTCTTCTTTCCCCTCGATGCAGTCTACAGCTTATGTTATCTTTACGAAAGTGTTTGTTTTTTTATTTTATACAAGGCTTCAACTTAAACTCAGCAACGTTCGCTTTAAGTTTTGTATTAAATGATACGCCAAACAATCTTGGCACTTGGTAGGTTAACTACTTGGCAGTAGATAAATATCATAAATATCAGAAAACATCACATACATTGATCATGTGTTATAGAAATCAGAAACAACGACGGTACCACAACACCCAGACCCGAGACAATATAGAAAAAATTTTTTTTCTACATTGACCCGACCGGGGATCGAACCCGGAACCTCAGAGATAGCGACGCCATATAAAGTCCGGCGTGCTCGCCTCTCGGCTATGGAGGTCGTCAAATGAGGTCGTCAATGTAGTCTTTTTAGGGTTCCGTACCTCAAAAGGGAAAAACGGAACCCTTATAAGATCACTTTGTTGTCTGTCCGTCCGTCGTGTCTGTCAAGACCCTTTAGTGCCGGAAGGCGTGAAGGTATCGAGTTGAACGATGAAGTTTCACAATAGCCGATGAGCGTGGTGGGCGGAGTTTAGGGGAAGTGGGTTTGGTGGTGACCGGTTTTGCCGGTTTTGCGCCCATCAGTGGTGGTTCGGCCGTTCTTTGGGCCTTTTTGCCACGCTTGACCACCGTGGTCCAACCTTCGTTTTAGACTTGGGTGAGGGTGGGAGCGGGCAGGTCTCTCTGGGTAGGGGCGCGATGGTTGCGGCCTGACGCCTTTTCTTGCTTCTACCTTGTCGGCCACAGGCCGGTACTGGTGCAGGAGCAAGCGTGGCGGGTTGATCTTTAACCCTCGCATCCTTAGCCTTTGGTGTGCCATTGGCAGGCTTATTCGGCCCTATGGTTGTAGGTTGGGCAGAGGCACCCAAAGTTGCCACAGTTGCTATTTGGCCGCTTTCCGCGGTTTCGACATTGCCGGGTTAGGAGCGGGAGCCTTTGCCTGGCTAGGAACAGACTGGTGGACAAGGGGCACTGCTTCCTCAAATTTTCGGCGATCCGCAGCAAGAGGAATGCGCCGCTTTTCTGGTAGCAGACGGTCGCCCAGACCGTCCACTCGCGCATTTATCATGGCACTGCATCGCGCCATGATCACCTGTTCTATCTCCTCCCGATCTGAACTATGTCACCTATCATATCCTGTACTAACTTCCGTTCAGAGTGGGGCAAGCGGTACGGTCTGTAAACGACCGGGGTAGCATCTTTGAGATGGATTTCCATTTCGGTCACGTTTGTGTATCCGATGTCGTGCATCCCAGAAGAGAAGCATTTATATAAGCTTTATATTTCTCTAATAGTTGACAGCAACGTTGTTTTTGACTATCTGACAATTGAGTCCCACACTTCGGTGCACTTGGAGGACTATTTGAAACATTTAAAACCTGTAGGCTGTCACTTCCGGGTCCTATAAAGTATGCACGGGTAACCAGGGTGTCTTTCTTAAAATATACTGCGTTTGCACCAACATTTTGCAGTAACAAATTACATAAAGCGTCTCGAATCTGATACTCCCCAGGTAAAAGGTAGTACTCTTGACCAATACGCCCCCTAACGGACCCGCCGACATAGATTTTACCCTTACAAGAAATATTTGCCTTAACAGGAATGGCTGTCATTTTGCCAACATTTACTGTTATATCGTAGGTAGTGGTAAGGTGTAACTTTATTCCGTGATAGCAATCCGTCCGTTCGAATTTTATATATGTAGGTGTCTTAATGATTTTTAAAGTAGGTCTTTCGGTAAAACTGTGACCCGACAATACATCAAAACTGATTAGATGATCGCTTACAATATAAACCGACCCGTTTCCGAAATTCCCTGTACTTCAATGTTAACTTGAGTGCGACCCAATGGTAAATATGGCACAGCCCTCTTAGAAATGGTCCACTTACGCTATGCCAACGCAATCCTAATCTCACAGCTTCACCTTCACGCAGTAGTGTAGCCTCACTACCAAAGTCTAACTGGCACACTACAGGGATACCATTAACATTAATTACGATCCTGTATTTATCGTTATTACTTTCAGCTACAGAGACCTCACGAACATGTTTATCTTTAAGGGGAAGTTTTTGTTCCTTAGATTTTGGGCAGTGGGCAGATTCATGACCTAAGTTGTTACAATTACTGTACTTAACAATGGGTTTGGGGCACTTAAAGCTAGGGTGCCCAATACCATTACAGTTAAAGCAGGTGACGGGTGGTTTTGTGCTGCTACTTCTAGTTTGTAGTTCTTGAGAGAGAGTTTTATAAACAAACAGCTCATTGGTTTCCTTGAGAGCAAGTCGTTGCTTTCCCTAAGGCAACATAGTTTCAGAACGGGCAAATCCACGGCCGACGCAGTAAATGAACTCACGGACCACGTTGCCAGATGGAGCCTGGATGGTGGCAGAAAATGTCTTTCAGTCTTCCTCGATCTTGCAAAGGCCTTCGATACGGTCTCGATACCTATCCTACTACGCAAATTGGAAGCCTTGGGCGTAAGAGGTACCCAACTCCTACTATTTCATAGCTACCTCACAAATCGCAGCCAACATGTGGTGGTGGATGGTTTCATAAGCTCTGACCTACCCTTAGACAACGGTGTCCCTCAGGGCAGTATCCTAGGCCCCACGCTGTTCCTATGCTGTGTCTACATAAACTATGTGTCTGTGTCTATATAAACAACCTATGCTTCCTAAGCATCCCAAACTGTAAAGTCATATCTTATTGCTGATGACACAGCCCTGGTCTTTACAGCTGACACATGGAAAGACACCTTCCAGTGGGCACAATCGGGCCTTAATTTAGTTAATGACTGTCTAAGAAATAATCTCCTCACACTAAATGTCAAAAAGACCCTCTACCTTACCTTTTCCATTAAAATCATTCCAAAAGACTCCCTAAATAACCTCTTTTTAGTTGCCCACTCTCATCCCAACCTCCCTGCTACATCTTGTACCTGCCCTCCCTTAACTGTCGCGGAGTCTACTAAGTACCTGGGTATTATTACAGATAACAGGCTTACATTCCAGTCGCAAATCAACGTCACTTCTGGTAGCCTTCGCAAGCTCATGTTAATTTTTAAAAATCTACGACATATAGCAGATCCTAGCCTAGTCAAATCTGTCTACATTTCTTTAGCACAGTCTTTCCTAATTTATTGCATCACTTCCTGGGGAGGTGCGTCAAAAACTGCCTTAATAAAACTTGAAAGAGCACAAAGAGCGGTTCTTAAGGTGTGCACTTTCAAACCCATTTTGTTTCCTACGCGTGACCTATATCAATTCTGCCATCAGTGCTTACAGTTCGACAGCTTTATATCTTGCACACAATCTTGCAACAGCACCGTATTACTGATCCAGTAGCATCTTCCACACGTTCTCGCAGAAATCACGTGGTTATATTCTCCTCATTCAGAACGCAATTTTCTCACCGTTTTTTCTGCTTTATGAGCTCATACCTCTACAAAAAATTCCAAAAAAACTCTTAACTTTCTTTCTGAGACAAAATTCTCTTGCAAATCTAATCTAAATCTAAATCTAATCTAAATCTACGGGTTACGTCTAAAAAAAAAATATTTGTACTCATCTTGCACTGCATTAAATGTTACTAATCAAAACATTTCTCTTTCTCTCTATCTCAATCCAGAACACCTGGCTTCTCTTCAGATACATACAATGGGGGTATAGATATGTTGACATTTAGGCGCCGCGTAGCAATCGCACTTATAGAATTGAATAGGCTGAGAAGTAAACCAGGCCCAAGCAGACCATTCTCACTTAAAATGGATTCCAGATGTAACAAAGAAGGTCACTACATCATCAAAAAACCACAAAATAAAAGAAAAATATGGATTATGTCATCGATTGTGTCCTGGAAGATGCGTTAAGTGCGATATTGGTCTACATGTTGACTGTTTCTTAGCCTATCACACTAAAAAATACACTGTTTAGTTCTGATCAATAAAGACCTTCTGTACTAACTTTGTTATTAATGCATTTGTATAAGCCTACTGTATCACATACGATACGGCACTTTCTACATCACCTATTAGGATTTTTTTTTATGATACCCTATAAATCCTACAAAAATAAACAGAAACACTGGTTTTAAAGAAAAATAGTTTCAGGTCTAAATGGGTTAATTATATTGTTCAAAGTTCTTCTTGAATTTCCAGTGGAATTTGCAACTCCTCTAGAACTTTCCTAAATTAAAATGAATGTTTAGAACACTATTACTATTACAAACAATTTGTCAAAAATCCTCATCGATCCAACGTGTGCAAAAAAAATTGTCCAAGGTCAAATGTTGCAAATTTCTTATTGTTTTTTTCCATTTTTAGCTAAACGACAAGTTATATCATAAAAATAGATAATGCAAAACTTGTTCATTTTTTTTTCATAAAAATCACTTTTTTTTCATAAAAATCACCATTTTGGAGATATAGCGATGAAAAAAGTTTAAATAAAATGTACAAGCACAGATTAGTCAGTGTACACGTTTCTGCGCCACCCGTGAGGTAGTGCGATTGGCGCGCGGTTAGACTCGCGGGGCCTTGGGAAATCCACGGTAATTCGCGGGATGTCCAAGTCCGCCACAGAGTACTCAGCAGGAGGGGGGGTCGTGGCCGTGGCCTTGTCAAGGACAAAGTCGGCTGTGCCGTGATCCCCGTGGCTTTTGACGCACCTCGGGCGGGCGTGGCAGTTACGGGCAGAGTGCCCGTAAAGCTGGCAGCGGTTACACTGCCCGGAAACCCCGGAGAACCGGAAATGAAGCAGACCGTCTTTATATTAAAGATGGTTTTTGCTTTCTCGTTGTAGTCCAGGACTACCTGGACCATATCGAAAGGCTCGCGGGAGCGGGCCTTTTACAGGCAGTGGACCTGTTTGGCCGGGTAGCTCTGGGCCTGAAGATCACGGAGGATGGACTCTGAGTCCACCTTCTTAGGGAGTCCGCGTATTACTACGCGGAGTTGACGCTTCTCAGCGAGGGTGTACGTGTGGTTCCCAATGCGCTCGACGTCCAAGCCTCGGAAGGGACGGACTCGGCTGTCCCTTTGGTCGCGGGACGCGGGGTGGGCGTGGAATTGCTCCATTGCCCTGGGAATTTAAACTGGAGGAACTCGAGTTCCTCCAGCTGGTGGGCCATAGTGTGTTGCGGGCTTCTATCAACGGTTTACTAGTCTTAACCTCCGAGAAGAAACTCAGAGGTGTACACGGTGTGTACCTTCTTTCCCAGTTAGCAAACTGGTCGGGGTGAGTTAGCAAGGTGAGCCCTAGCCTGTTCCTACTTGCGTATGGTGTGTCGTCTACCCTTAACTGACCTTCGGGAGGGACCGGGCGGACCCGGAATACGCTCCCTAAGGGATCTAATGCGGGGAAAGGGGAGGGGTGTCAACTCCGGTAACATAATTGACGACCTCCGTAGCCGAGAGGCGAGCACGCCGGACTGTATATGGCGCCGCCATCTCTGAGGTTCCGGATTCGATCCCCGGTCGGGTCAATGTGGAAAACGAACTTTTCTATATTGTCTCGGGTCTGGGTTTTGTGGTACCGTCGTTGTATCTGATTTCTATAACACAAGTGCTTTAGCTACTTACCTTAGGATCAGAGCAATGTATGTGATGTTGTCGAATATTTATTTATTTTATAATGAACGCCTCACCCTTAAAAGCGTGCCCTCCAGGGGGCCAAGATACAAACTCCGGCTTACCGGCACGCGGAAGGAGGAGAACTTTCAGCGCAATTAACAAAGGCACTGCTCCTCACAAGCGGAAACGCATTGACAAAGGCTTTAAACCTTTTTGGGTTAGTTATCACCGTTAGGTATCCCCCAAAAGGCCGCGAACCACGTGACTCGGCAGACCGGGTTAGAAATCAGAAACGTACGACTGACCTGAGGGACAGACGTCGAGCTCAGTCGAACGCAAATGGTATGAAATCACCACTCCGGTACTCCGGCAGGTAGTTTTAACATACTATGTAAAAGAGAGGATGATAAGGGCCTCATTGTCAGGCAGGACCCTCTGCTGTATAATATGTATGTATACGCCACGCAAACTAATATTTTTACTTGTAATACCGTTCTGTAATGTATACTTATAACGGTTATTGACATGCATATTCTAGGGCACTCATTGTCTAATTATTTAATTACTTATATACTTTTTTAATATTAGTATTTAGGCTAGTATTAAGTACAATTATATAATGACTGTTTCGTTCCAAATTAAATTAAAAAATATATATTATGAACACAACATTTTGCATCGCTATATCTCCGAAATGGTGATTCTAAGGCTTGATTTCCTCCTAAGCTGACGTCGGTGACCGACGTCGGCGGCGCGTACCGTCGTACTTATCATCTGCCGCTGACGTCAGCGTTGCAGTGCGCTGCTTCATAGAACTAGTGTATATTCGTATGCTCGACGTACGTCAGAAACCGACGTCAGTTTAGGAGGAAATCAAGCCTTAGGATAAAAAGTATAGAGACAGCTTTTATAGATACTCGCATAATGAATAATTTTTGTCTCAGCTATTTTAATGATAAAACTTACCGTTTAGCTAAAAATGCAAAAAAGCTATTTTCCCATCATTTGACTTTGAACCATTTTTAGGGTTCCTTACCCAAAGGGTAAAACGGGACCCTATTACTAAGGCTCCATTGTCCGTCCGTCTGTCTGTCTGTCTATCTATCTCATGAACCATGATAGTTAGACAATTGAAATTTTTACGGATGATGAATTTATGTTGCCGCTATAACAACAAATACTAAAAAACAGAAAACAATTAATATTTATGGGGTCTCCCATACAACAAACGCATTTTTTTGCCGTTTTTTTAGATTATGGTACGGAACCCTTCGCGCGCGAGTAGGACTCGCACTTGGCCGGTTTTTTTGCACAATTCGGATCGATGGGGATTTTTGACAAATTGTTTTTAATAGTGTTTCCAAGATTCATGGCAATTTTCAGCTTTGTGCAAATTAATGTAAACTTACCCCTATTTTTGAAGCTAATTTGATCGGGCTACATATACGAGTACTTAGTGTGCAATAGAGATAACGCTCTAAGAAGCCAAAATTAGCCGATTGTCTCTTTTCAAAGGTCGATGTGCAATATTTACCACCGGGTACCGTATTGCATGTTCAACTAAGCAGCAATAATGTGAAAATACCCTATCCCAGACGGGCCAGATCAGATGGCGTAAATTCTGTGGTGTCCGAAGACATTTGCCCCTACGATTCGACGATGCTGTCTGTCGGGCGGGGCTGTGCGTGGCCCACTTGACTATACCTACCTAGCGTTTACCCTTAAGGGACGCCAAAAATCCCACTTTTTCATGAAAGTAGCCAATTCACAGCAGTAACCAACTTTATTGAACGTCTGTCGGTTGTGAAACGTGCGACGCTGAATCCTCTTTGCCCACCCCAGAATAATTCATGATTATTTATTACTAGGCGTCATTGCAACAGCTTAAGGAGAAATATTGTAGCATTCTCAATTTTTTTCACGCCCGTGTTAGAATTATTGTGTTAAAGAATAAAAACTAAGATAATGTCAGCACCGAAAGCGTTATTTAGATATATTATTAACTAGCTGTGTCCGCAACTTCGTTTGCGTGGACTACAGGAATAATAAAAAGGTGTTGCCATAACAAGCAACACTGTGGACTGCGTGAAGCATTATTTATAAAACGACGATTGTATAAAAAGAGCTATTTACTCCCGAATTTCGACTAAATCTTTTCACAGTGACTCTCCTCGTTTGGCGGCCTCGAAACAAAGTTATAAGATTGAGCAGCTCCTTTAGCTGTTTCCGAAATGTATTCGAAAACTAACAGATAATTTGGACTAATACAGACTGGTCACTACGACAGGAGTACAAAAGGCGGGAGGGGCGCCGGACTTTCCTAAAATGTTGCTATTTACATTTAATATTATGAAAATAAAGTAAAAAAAGCAATGAAGAGATAAAATGTGTTAATCGCACCGTCTCCAAATAGTACTGATTATGTATCTTTAGTCAATACAATTAACTTGCTTTTTAGTTTAATTTTTAACTGACTTCAAAAAAAGGAGGAGGTTCTCAATTCGTCTGAATGTTGTTTTTTTTTGTATGCTTGTTACGCGATTACGCCGTCAATTATGGACCGATTTCAATTTTTTTATTTTATTTGAAAGGGTATACTTCCGAGTTGGTCCCATTTACACCAAGTCAGATTCTGATGATGAGCTCCCTGGGAAATCGAGGGCAACCCTCAATTTTTATAGGCACCCATAATGTTTTGCATATATTTTCTGACTCAATGCTGATTTTTGAGTCTGGTAATCATCATGTCATGTTGCTGACCTGATGATGGAAGCAACAGAACTCCTTAACGGATAGGAGTTAGAAGATAATACTGCTTTTTGTCGACAGAACGTATTTCGAAGTGGTTGAGCAGACGTGGAGCTTATGAGGTACCAGACCGCCAATTTTTATTTACTGGGGGCGTACCCGCACACCCAGTAACAAAAAAAAATTAAAGTTCCTTTCTTTAATTGACTTGGTATTTAATGCAAGACCTTATCCTATGGTTACGACACTAAAATAGCCGCCGTTCTGGTTGGAGTGTAGGAAAACCCTTTCCTTAAGACTTACAAATTTTCGTCGGAATATTGACCCAATATAACACTTTATTTTTATCATACCATTCGATGGGGGGTCCATAGACGACCAACATTAGCTAAGGTCACTTTGCTGTTAAGTCATTTTTGGCGGAGTTAGGAGGGGAAAAATAGAGGACTTAACACTTAAAATTGTAAAATAAAATAAGTTTAATAAAAAACTAAAAACCGACTTCAAAATGAAACTAAAAAGCGATAAATAATATTATTTTTCGCTTTTTAGTTTCATTTTGAAGTCGGTTTTTAGTTTTTTATTAAACTTATTTTTGAAGTCGGTTTTTTGTTTTTTATGAAACTATTTTATTTTACAAAGTTGAGTTGTAAGCCGTTTACAAAAAATATCATTAATAATCTATTATCATCATTAGGTCGGTTAGAGGTCGCTAAAAGATGTTTAACAGACTTGAGGTCCGGTTAAGTATTCTTGTGTCGGTTTAAGATCTTTCGTTCTAAATTAAGTCACATTGAAAAATAAACTTTTAATTTTTTCTCGTTTCTGGGTGTGTTGGTTTACACCCCCAATAAATTGAATTGCTGTGGGTACCTCATCTATTATGAATATGAATTATATCAATGAGGGAGTTTGAGCCAGTGTTTAACTGTTACCGCCTTCACCGCGTGGAGGTACTCCCAGCTTATGTTATTATTTGTAAGTATTGCATTTTTAAAAGTATTAAGTATATAATACCTAATTAAGGTCAAGCAATATGCAATGTTTTTACGTATTTTCGCAATTGCGAAAGTAGTTCCAAAGAATAGCAATCTTGCTAGTGAAGTACATATGTATGTCATAAACATGTCGAAGCTATTAGAATTTAAATTTTCTTACGTTATCAGCATGAGCTTATTATGCTGAACAATCTTTCCTAGGACGTTATTTTAATAGCTCTCAAAGTTTAACTGGTCTGCTAGTGTACGGGCCAACCGTACATAATTTAAGTTGACCTAAATTAAGTTTAGCTGGTCTTGCACTTTATGTCGTCAGTAAACGTTTAATTGTAATTGTTAAGCAATTAGGTGAATGCAATAAATGAGTGTATGATCAACACTCGTCGGGTTTGGTTATTTAGCTCTCTTCGGAGTCACCGCCCTTCAGCATTATTTAGCTACCATCTTCAGCGTTACTTTAGTGTATGGTTATTACCAATACATTATATTCGAGCCGGATTATCAGCGACACTATCGCGAGTGAAGTTCTGTGTTCTGTGAACTATCATAAACTTATCGTGAATACGTGACTAGCAGCATCAGTGTGGACTTTGTGCCAACTACTAACAAGCGACTATCGAAGAAAATCAGCAGCGTTCCAGCGACTACAGGCGTAACATTCGTGAGTCGGGAGACTCGCGTTGCAGCATACAAGTAAGATCGTTCATATTTTACTTGCTTTATCAACTACAATGACGAACTTCGAAGCACTCTTCAACCGTCAAGGTGAAATCCTTTCTGAGATCCAGCGTATTGGAACTAACTTCGGAAAGGATGCAGCGTATCGTAAAACTACCGAATATCTACGGCTACGATTGACATCTCTCGATAGCTTATGGGGAGAGTTCGATCAAAACAACGAGCAATTAGAACTAGCGGAAAACAAGTCTCAAAGGTACTTCTCAGAATCTATTTATGAGCGAACCAAAACCTATTATACCGATTTAAGAGCGAAAATTTTAGCGTGTGAACCTTTAGCGCCAGGGTCAGGTACAGCATTAGGTAAAGAGGTAAAGAGCGAAGCGGACTACAGTAAGATCGATAAGCTTTTGTCCTTGCAACGTACTAACTTTCGAGCATTTGGACGGCTCATAGCAAACATCGAGGTGAGTGAAATCTCTGAAAAGTGGGAACTCGAAGATGAACTGCGTAAAATCCAATCGAGATGGCAGAACATCGACAAGCTACATTTAGATATTGACAACATTCTTGAAGGTGAGGATTATGATGGTTACCAAAATGAGTTCTGTAAAAAGGAAGCAGCATTTAAGAAAATTAAAAAGGCACTAAATCAAAAGCTATGTGCCACTACTCATATCCAACAAGCTACTCCTGTGTTGGAGATACCTACATTTACGGGTAAATATACTCACTGGCCCACATTCTTCGACTTATTCTCTGAGTCTATACACAATAATAATTTTCTATCAAAAGCGCAAAAAATGCAGCACCTTAAGGGTCGAGTTAAAGGTGAAGCGGAGCGATTGATTCAGCATCTTAATATTTTATCAGAAAATTATGACGTAGCTTGGGAAATATTGAGCCATCGTTATAATAACCCACAAGTTCTTTTTACCACTCAAATCGAGACGTTTTTAAATCAGCCTAGCATTAGCAAGCAAACATCATTTGAAATAAAACGACTCTATGACACTACAACCGAATGTATACACGCCATCCACAACCTGGGCGTGGACACAAATACATGGGATCCAATATTGGTACACCTGTTAACTAAAAAATTAGACAGCGATACCTACAGCGCCTACAAGGAAGCACGTAAGTCTCCGAGAGATTTAGCCTCATTAGAGGAGTTTATGTCATTCCTGGAGAGTAAGTTTATCGCCCTCGAGCCCATACATAAGCGAGAGAGAGACAACACATCCTCAATAAAACCAGCTACAGCATGTTACCAACCAAGGAATCAACATGCCTATCCTAAGAATAGCTACAGTAAGTACACATCCAGAGGGTATCAAGCTGCCCCTGTATCCACGTGTAAGTGTCCTCTATGTAATTTCGATTACGAACTCTATAGATGCCACAAGTTCAACAACATGTCAGCGGATACGAAATTGAGGACAGTTTCGAAACTTAAACTCTGTAAAAATTGTTTATTTAAACACCAAAGCGAAAAATGTACTTCAGCAAAAAGGTGCAAAGACTGCAATAGTGAGCATCATACGTTATTGCATGACGCATGTGTAGGGTCATCGCACTCCACTGCGGCGCCTACAACAGAGCCAATGCAAAAACCGACAATAACGTCACCAGCTAAATCTATTAACAATAAGCCATATGTTGCAAATCACGTTGCAGCGAGCGATGAAGAGGTCTTATTAGCAACTGTCTTACTAAAAATAAAGGCTATCGATGGTAACTACGTCACGCTGCGAGCATTACTCGACCAAGGCTCGCAGATTACTTTAATATCAGAAAACGCCGCTCAGCTTCTAGGATTGCCACGTCGCAAGTTCAGCGCATCGGTATCTGGCGTTGGCCTCAGCCCTAAGCAAAGCAAAAGTCTGGTAACACTCGAATGCAAATCTATCTACGACGACTACAGCTTTAATACCGAAGCGTCTATTATTCCTCGGGTTATAAGCGATCTTCCAAACGTATCATTTTCTAAGCGATCTTGGCCTCATATCCAGCACATGAAATTAGCTGATCCCGAGTACAACGTGTCGAAACCTATCGACCTACTATTAGATGCCAGCGTCTACTCTGACGTCATTATGAATGGATTAGTGAAAGGTGAATACAGCGCACCAATAGCTCAACAAACCAAATTAGGCTGGATATTATCTGGTAATGTGAAAACATTTAACTGCAGCGTTGTCATTAACAATTTAGAAGAAATAGCTCAATATTGGGAAATGGAGGAGATTCCTAATAGCTTACCTGAGCTCACTAGCGAAGAGCAATATTGTGAAGAGCATTATATTGAAACTACAAAGCGCCTCGATGACGGGAGATATGAAGTAGCATTACCTATGAAAGCTGACTACGAGATTAAACTTGGGTCATCTAAAGCAAAAGCAACAGCTCAATTTAAGCAACTTGAAAGCAAAATGAGTAAGAAGGAAGCATACGCCCAAAGCTATAAGCAATTCGTCACCGAGTATCAGCAATTAGGTCATATGGCTCCTAAAACCGAGAGTCTTGGTCCTGCCTGTTACCTACCTCATCATGGTGTTATGAAACATGATTCCACCACAACAAAGCTTAGAGTAGTCTTCAATGCATCTTCAAAAACAAGCTCTGGGCTCAGCCTTAATGACGTAATGGAGTGCGGCCCAAATTTACAGCATGACTTAGCGTCTTTGATATTGACTTGGAGACAATACAAGTACGTTATCACTGCGGACATAGAGAAAATGTTTCGTCAGATTTTGATAGCTGAAAATCATCAACACCTTCAGTCAATTATATGGAGAAACTCAATACATGAGCCACTTAAAGAATATGTACTTACAACTGTCACTTACGGAACAAAGGCAGCCCCGTACTTAGCTATGCGTACACTAAGACAACTAGCCAAGGACGACGCTCCAAAATATCCACTAGCAGCAGCAGCTTTAGAAAAATCATTCTACTACTTAGCGGACATAACACACTAGCAACCACAAAAGAGTTACAGTCTCAGCTAATAGACATCTTAAAAGGCGCAGGGATGAACTTGAGAAAATGGTCGGCTAATCATCCTGAGCTGCTAAACTCTCTGTCCACTGAACAGCTTGATAAGCCATTTGACTTCAAACACGCTGAATCCCGGAAAACTTTGGGACTCCGGTGGATACCCTCATCTGACTCATTCGTGTTTACAAACAAGTTCGAAGGCATCGATAAATGCAACACGAAGCGACAGCTACTTTCGTCGATAGCAAAAGTATTCGATCCGTTAGGTTGGTTGTCACCATTAACAATCAGAGCTAAAATTATCTTTCAGCAAACGTGGTCTTCCGAGTTAAAATGGGACGACTACATATCGGACCACATTCAAAAAGAATGGAACGAGCTTCAAAACGACCTACAAAATGTAAGCCAATTTACTATACCTAGATATTTAGGTGATACACAACAAGCGTTCCAATTACACGGCTACTGCGATGCGTCAGAAAAGGCGTACGCCTGCGTTGTCTACTTGGTGGCACGCGACAGTAAAGGTGAGTGCACATCACGACTCGTTGCAGCGAAAACGAAACTAGCACCACTAAACAAGAAGATCTCACTGCCACGTCTAGAATTGTGCGGAGCCTTACTTCTAGCTCAACTAATGAAAGTTGTCAAAACATCGCTAGCGAACACAACATTTCAAGCATACGCCTGGACAGACTCCATGGTTGCATTGGGGTGGATCCACGGTGATATAACTCGATGGAAGCAATTCATAGCTAATCGAGTTCAGCAAATCGTTGAAATATTACCGGCCTCGAACTGGAATCACGTCCGTTCCGAGGAGAATGCAGCTGACTGTGCCACCCGCGGGACGACCTTTGTAAAACTACAAGATAACACCCTTTGGTGGAATGGCCCAATAACATTAATAAACTTCGACGCCACTAGCTTGAAAAACAAAACTTATGAAGCGCCAAACATAGAGCAAAAAAAGGTCAGTGTAAACGTAGCCTTACAAGAATCAGGCTCAACTTTCGTAAATGAATTGATAATAAACAATAGCTCCATCACACGTGCCGTAAGAGTAGTGGCATGGGTATTACGTTTCGCCGCTGCGTTACGTCATAAAGCTCCGGAACATGACACTTACCTATCAGCTGTGGAAATAAATAAAGCGTATCAGTTCATTGTAAAACAAATACAGGCGAAAGATTTCGAAAGCGATTTAGAAGCAATTAAAAGCGAAGGTCATGTAAGATCTAATAGCAAACTAGCTAGCTTAACTCCCTACTTAGACGAAGAAGGCATTTTACGTGTCGGGGGACGCCTTAATTACTCCAACTTGAGCAGCACAGCTAAGCATCCAATAATATTAGCAAGCCAAAATCGTTTTACCGACCTAATTGTCAAACAAGCGCATATTACTACCTTACATGGTGGACCACGGCTTACCTTAGCAGACAGCTACGAGAATGCATCACATGCCGGCGATTCAGCTCTGAGAAAAATTACCAAATAATGGCGGATCTACCAAAAGCTAGAGTAAACCCTTCCCGCCCGTTTACACTTACAGGTGTAGACTTTACCGGTCATGTAGAGCTAAAATTGAACAGAGGCAGGGGGGCAAAAACGTACAAAGGGTACGTAGCTGTGTTTGTCTGCCTAGCGACCAAGGCTATTCATTTAGAGTTAGTCTCTGATCTGTCTACCTTAGCGTTTTTAGCAGCGTTCTACCGTTTCTGTGCCCGGCGAGGTACACCCCGTCGTGTGTACAGTGATAACGGTACGAATTTTGTTGGAGCTAAGCGAGCGTTAGATAAAGAATATAAAGAAATATTGCAAACCTTAAATCCAGATTTCTTCTCCCATGTCCATCAGATGAACATCGAGTGGTCGTTCAACGCGCCAGGATGGCCAAGTGCCGGCGGTTTATGGAAAGCCGCTGTAAAAAGCTTTAAGCGTCATCTAAAACGGGTCTTAGGCGAGCAAAAACTCACTTATGAAGAGTTTACGACCCTAATTCAGCAAATTGAGGCATGCCTTAACTCCCGTCCCCTACTGTCATTGACCGAGAACCCCGAGGATGCGTGTTTAACTCCATGTCATTTTCTAATAGGTGACACCCTACTATCAAGACCTCAGACCGACTCGGAAAGCCTGAGCTTAACTGCAAGATGGCAATTGGTGCAGCACATGAATAAGCGTTTCTGGAAGCTCTGGTCTTCAGACTATCTTCAACACCTTCAGGTACGGTCTAAATGGAGAACACTCACAAAAAGCTTGGATATCAATGACATCGTTATAATCAAGGATGATAACTTACCGCCTGGTAAGTGGGCACTTGGCAGGGTCCAAGAAACACACCCTGGAAAAGACGGGCATGTCAGGGTTGTATCCATTAAAACTGAAGGTAACGTACTCAAGCGTCCGGTAACTAAGCTTATACAACTTCCTATCGAGACAATTAAAGATGACTCAACTCCAGCGCAACAAAATGATCGGCAACCCCTAATAACTCCAAGCGAGCATAAAAAACCAAATAGGAGCAAACGAGTCACATTCAAAAACTGCTTCACCCTAGCTCTCTTCCTATTTACTTTGTTAATATCTCCATCGATGCAACAAAACATTAAGACAACTGCGCTAAACGACGATAAACAGCTATATTTCGACACAATTACAAACGTACAGTATATTAGAGATGAGTGGAGGCTGGTAGTCTACTACAACCTCACTAGCTACTGGGAAGCGATAGCAGACATGGAGACTTACGTGAGGCACTTAAAAGGTATGACGGTGAAATTATCAAGTACTTCACAGTATAAAGCTATAACGAATCAGTTAGCACATGAATTAACAGAGATAGAACATTATAATCAACTACTACAGGGCCCTACCAGCAAACGTCAGAAAAGAGGTTTGATAAATGGTATTGGATCCGCAGCTAACTACTTATTTGGTGTGTTAGACGACAACTTTACTCTGCAATACGCCAAGGACATTGAAAAGATTAGCTATAATGAAAATCATCTGAAACAGCTTATACAAAATCAAACTATTGTTATAGAAGCCGAATATAACATTATACAGCGCAATGAGCAAACTATGAATAAACAGTTCTCACTAATTAATAACCATCTAACAGAAATATCTAAAGAATTAAATCAATTCCACTCTGACGTCAACAATGGTCTTTATATTACGTCATCAGCTTTAGCGGCAAACATTATCCTCGATAACCTGAGACGCATTCAAACTTCTCTTATAGATACTGTAACAGACATCAGTCATGGCCGTATCGATACACACCTGCTACCGAGTGAACAATTGGAAGAACAAATTAATTTTATATCAGGTCAACTACATGGTGATCTAAAAATACCTGTGGAAACAGGAAACCTTCGAGACCTATTCAAACTACTTAAAGTATTCGCTAGAGTCTACAAAAATTACCTTATTATTGAAATAAAGGTCCCGTTGGTCAGCAACGAAGTATATGAGCTCGATAAAATTATTACTATCCCAAAGAACAAAGAAGGGACTTCTTACCTAACTGTACCTACCTACCCTTATCTCGCATTCGACCTCCAAAAAGATGCAGTCATACTCGTAACTGAACACGACTTACAAACTTGTCTTCATGTATCAGAAGACAAAATATTATGTACCTTAGATCAACCTACATACGATCTAGACATCAAGCAACACATGTGTAACCTAAATTTAATAAACGCACGAAAACAAACTTCGCCCTGTATCTACGAGCAAACACCTTGTAAGAATAGATGGGTCAAGTTACACCGACAGAACGTCTGGCTGTATTCGTGTTGCAAAGAATGCAGCATTCGCACATTTTGCCCAGCTGGTATGACCGTAAGCACAATAGAGGGCAATGGCTTCCTCGATATAGGTCAAGGTTGCACTCTGAAGACGGATTCATTTACGATTTACGCTCATAATGATTTCGTAAAAAGAGTAAACTTACAACCGAATATCGAAGCCCCAAAGCTATCAGTTTTAAATGAACTATTAAACACTTCAGCTACAGCGTACGAATTTACCACCGAAAATCATGAACAAACCTTTCATCAGATATTAGATGAGATAAATACCTTAAAGCAAGAGTCAACATCCGATCTTAGCATCCACGACATTCACCAGTATTCAATTAGCTATGGAATCATTGCAATACTACTGATAGCAGTAATCGCTGTACTAATTCTTCGAAATAGAAGGAAAAGGCTTCGGCGCGGAGAGCTGTCGAGGTCTTCAGCAGCTCCCAGAGAGGAGACCCCGGTGAACGTCGGACGATTGTGTGTGTCTGGTGGACATCAAGTGCAATCAGAGTGTAGTGAGTTGCGTAAATCAGTGAGCATGGGCATTCTAAGTGTAGATAGAGGCACGGCGCCTCCAAAGCCACCGCGTTCAGTGTCGATCTCTATCCCATGCGAATCCCTTGGTGAAACAATCGATATAAGCGCGACCGCGAGTGATCAATAAATTATAGACAATTATTAGGGACATTAAATCTCATTTATCTAGTTAAACTTCATCTGTTAGTTAAACTTAATTCAATTCTTAAGCATAACTTTAGCGTTTTCATTATTGTTTTCACCTATAAACATGTTTAGCGTAGCGTAGTTTCATGTAGCATTGCTTGTTACTTTAAGACATGACCCGTTTTCCTTTTCTTTCCTGATTGGCAAGATGTACGGGCCAACCGTACATAATTTAAGTTGACCTAAATTAAGTTTAGCTGGTCTTGCACTTTATGTCGTCAGTAAACGTTTAATTGTAATTGTTAAGCAATTAGGTGAATGCAATAAATGAGTGTATGATCAACACTCGTCGGGTTTGGTTATTTAGCTCTCTTCGGAGTCACCGCCCTTCAGCATTATTTAGCTACCATCTTCAGCGTTACTTTAGTGTATGGTTATTACCAATACAGCTAGGGTTCCACATCCACATCAGGTAGACCAGACCCTCGTTTTTCTTTATGTCAACAGTAAGTGCTAATGACGTTGACCAACTTTTCCTTAGGCGCTATATAAATTTCATATTAAAAATTTGACGGGCCACTGGTGTTCCACATTAGGTATTCAGACCTTCAAATAGCCTATATGTTGCCGAGGACTAATAGCTACATACTTAATAAAAAAAGTTTCATCAAAATCCGTCCAGTAGTTTTTGCGTGAAAGGCGAACAACAGACAGACAGACAGAAAGATAGACAGACAAAAAAACCAGAAACCATATTTTTGGCTTCTGTTGGTCATATGAAGTCCCCTAGTAGTTTTTTTTTAAATTATCTTCAATGTACAGAATTTACCCTCTCTACAGTTTTATTAGATTTGAATTAATTTAGTTTCTGTCTGTTATTTAAAATATTATTTATTTTCTTCTTTTTATATTTTTCATTTGAGAAAATGTGGTTTCTGACGGTTATTTTTCATTTAAATTATGTAGTCACTTCCGGTAAAAATTATAAGACGACGTATTTTAAATTCTTGTTAAAAGTAAGAAATACCTGGCTTCCGGTTTTATTAAAAATGATAATATATTTCCTCTTATCTGATTGGACGATTTAGCAACCAATAATGGCGAGGTATGGAGTAGGGGAATGATGGGAAAAATGTGTTTTATTAAAAGCTAGAATTTCTCATTCTCGGGCGGTCGTCGGTACTGGAAGGTTCTACCAGATCATAGGTTAAGTTCTATTATACCTATATAAAAAATAGGTTACTAAGAATAATTTATACTGTGGCTAATTAATCGCTTTTATTCATAACAAATTGTCATTTAAGAATATTTTATTATTTCTGTTTTACAGAATTATTATAGTTTGTTGTAGATTCAAATTGTGGCTTATTTTATTAACCGACTTCAAAAAAGGAGGAGGTTCTCAATTTGACTAAATGTTGTTGTTGTTTTTTTTTAACTTTGAAAGAGTATACTCCCGAGGTGGTCCCATTTACACTAAGTCAGATTCTGATAATGGGATACCTGGGGAATCGAGGGCAACCCTCAATTTTTATAGGCACCCATAATGTTTTGCATATATTTTCTGACTTAATGCTGATTTTTGGGTCAGGTAATCATTATGTCATGTTTCTGAGCTGATGATAGAGTCCACAGAACTCCTTAACGGATAGGAGTTGGAAGATAATACTGCAATTTGTCGACAGAACGTATTTCGCAGTGTGTTGCGCAGACGTGGAGCTTATGAGGTACCAGACCGACAATTTTTATTTACTGGGGCGTTACCCAGTTACGAAAAAAATGTAAAATTTCCTTTCTCAAATTGACTTGTTATTGAACGGAAGACCTTATCCTATGGTTACTACAACAAAATAGCCGCCGTTCTGGTTGAGTGTAGCACAGGACTTAAAAATTTTCGTCGAAAAATTGACCCTATAAAACCTTATTTTTATCATATCATTGGATGGATACCCATAAAGGACAAACATAAGTTAAGGTTACTTTGCAGTAAAGTCGTTTTTAGCGGAGTTGGAAGGTGAAAATTGAAGCTTATTTTAAAGGCGTCTTGGGACTTAAAATAAATTCTTCGAAAAATTGATCATTCATAACACCCTATTTTTATTATACCATTGGGTGGGTGATCTATAGAAGACCAACATTTGTCTAGGTCACTTTGCTGTAAAGTCATTTTATGCGGAGTTAGGAGGGGAAAAATAGAGGACTTAACACATAAAATTGTGAAATAAAATAAGTTGAAGACATTTTAACTCTTGATGGCTGGCACCGACTCCAAAAGGTAGGTATGGTAGGTAGGTATGATTAGGTATGTTTTGTTCAATATTATTTTTCGCTTTTTAGTTTCATTTTTAAGGCGGTTTTTAGTTTTTATTAAACTTATTTTATTGCTATTAAAGAATCATATATTTAATAGATTATTATTGGATTAACTATTGTTTTATTGGTTCAGTTTGTATTCAATTAAAAAACATACATATACTAGCCAGCGTATTTTCTTATTTATTTCATAAATAAAACATGAAAGTCATCTCGAATTTGCTTTTTAACCAACGAAAAAACAGAGGAGGTTCTCAAGTTGACGCGTATATATTTTTTTTTGTTTTTTTTTGTCACGCATAACTTTTTGCAGAGTAGTCCGATTTTGATAATTCTTTTTTTATTAGAATAGGTATAGCCTGAAGTTGGTCCCATATAAATTTAGAAAAAAAATCCAACCCTAAGGGAAGGAAAACAGGGGATGATTGATTGTTCACTCACTGATTGTAATGTTTGACCACGCATAACTTTTTAAAGAGTAGTCCGATTTTGATAATTCTTTTTTAATTAGATAGGGTATACCTCTAAATTGGAAATCCCATATAAATTTTAAGAAAAATAACCTATAGGAAGGCTAGGAAAATTGCGATGATTTATCGTTCACTCTCAGATTTTAATGCTGATGTTACCTATATCCAGAGAAAATCATAAACAAACATAAACCGCCAAAAACCTGAAAAGCAAGTATTTTTTTTTCATTTAACCCTAATAACCAAGTTCCATAACTAATGTAAATACTGAATCAGTTGTTTTTGGAGTCGGTGCGAATGAACACATTTTAACTCTCAATGGCTGGCGCTTCGCTCGCGGATACCCTCTGATTTCGAAGGCTTGGCTGCCCCCACTAGGCGAATTCGTTTTTAAATAAAGTGACTATAGTTATCTTTTTTTCTATGTCCAGACATTTATATTACAGTCCTGTTTTTTTGACATTTAAGTCCCGATATTTAGAAAAACGGATCTAGCAACGCTAAAAATAAAACCCTCTCCCCACGCGCTACGCCTCTGCTTACCTTGTTACCTTTCCATTTGTCAAATCTACTAAAGTCTACTTGAAAAGAAAATAGCTGCGTTACCTTTAGTTGATAATCTATTTCAATGATGTTACACTTGAAGATAGGCGCAGGTGTTGTGTCTGGAGGGATTTTAAGCTTCATATTCAAATTAGTAGTAGTATGGGGTGGAGCCGGCCCTTTTTCTACCCTTGCCAACTCTTTTTCTGCCATTCTAGAACTTGCTCTTGGTTTTTTCGTGTAAAATTGCGCCAACTTCCAAGAACACAAATAAATTATTAAGTATTTTTATGACTTGTCTAAGTACTTATTGCGGAACTTGCTTAAAGGAGGTCACTAAACGTGGTTATTACAAGGCCTAAGGTGATAATACCTATGAACGAAAGACTTAATTTTTAAAACACCTTATGATCATAATTCCTAAGTCTAAAATATATAATAGTTGAAATACCTAATGGATGTTTTACCTAAAGTCGAATAACCTAAGGACAATACACCTATAATAGACGAAATATCTAAGTTCAAAACATCTAAGTCGTAAAACCTTCGTAAACAAGTAGTTCGCTCAATATTCGCGGAGGAAAAATTAAGTAGTAGGTAGGTAGAGGAGTATTTAGAACTAATATTTGAATAATATTTTTTAAACTTTACAAACGAAATGCAACAAACTTAACAAAAATGTCTAAACTTATCACAAATCTCATCTGGGTTAGGTTAGGTTAGAACAGTGACCGGACAAATTAAAATTGTCGTTTGAAAAAAATCCATTGTAAACCGTTATAGTATAGTGCTAGTACTAGTAGTACCTACTAATATTGAAAACCGTTATAGTATGGTGCTAGTAGTACTATAATGGTTTACAATGATAAAAATTTTGAGCTGAAATTGTAATTCAGCGCTCGCCGGCCGCTGCCGCGGCACGCTCACTACGTTCGCTCCGCTCGTTCAGCTTCGCGCTTTGTGTGGTCACTGTTCTAACCTAACCTAACCTTGATAAGATTTGTGACCACTTTAGATTGATAACTTGATACCCTTAAGAGCTATTCCGTTGTGAGATAATTAAAACTAAGACATTGCAAAATTAGGTCTAACAACGGTTAGGTTTAATGACTATTAGATATTTTAAAATTAGGCCTTTCGTCCATTAGGTCATTTTAATTTAGGCATTATATAATTAGGTCTAACAACGTTTAGGTCTCATGACATAAGGTATTTTTAAATTAGATCTTTCGTCCATAGGTATTGTAGATGGGTCAGGTTCGTTCGCGATAAAAAATACACCGTTCAGAGTTAACAAAAATTTTTATTTTGTTAAATTGTACACTATTGCACAAACACGTGTTTTACAAGAGAGAGGCGTAATACGGTGTCGCTCCGAGTACGATTGGCTGCAGACTGGCGCGGCAAAGTGTGCGCAAGTCGAAGTGCGACTCTGGATTACCCTCCAATGAAAATAAAATTATAAACGATATTACCTACAATAGCTCAAATAATGACGAGTCGCTAACACGCCCCACCCCAGTGCTGGATCAGCACTAATCAACTAAAGGAATTCTCGCGACGCGCGCTGCAGACCTTTTCAGCGTATCTGTCCTAGTTTTTACCTCGACCACTCTCACTCGACCATCTGCACCCGGAAAGACCCGCCAAACTACTGCCTTTGGCCATACATTGCGTAGCAACCAAAGCACCAGGTACCAGATCGGGTAGAATTTCAGTGACCCAGCGTTTCCAGAACATATCTGCTAGTTTATGTGACTTGCGCAAACAGTGGCTTACGAAGTAAGGTCAGAGTCATCGAAGCGTCCAGGTATTGGTAGATTAGAAGAGGTTCCTAGAAGGAAATGGTTAAGAGTCAGTGTTTCATTGCTTCCAGGTTCGACACAGACATGAGATAGAGGACGACTGTTGACTATATTTTCGACTTTAAGCAGTAGCGTAGGCAAAACTTCGTCCTTAGGTGCACGCTCTTTCAGGATAACCTTAATAGGATAAGTTTTGATGCTTCTTATCAGGCGCTCCCACGCTCCACCCCAGTGAGGACTTGCCGGGGGAATGAACGTCCATTCAGTTGCGTTGCTGGCAGCTTTAACTCGAAGCACTTCTTCATCCAACTCTTTAATTGCCCGTTTAAGTTCGACGTCGGCTCCTCGTAAGTTCGTGCCGTTGTCGGACATCAGGCGTCGTGGTCAGCCACGTCGTGCCGCAATGCGTCGAAGAGCCATTATTAACGAATCGGTGCTGACTGAGTGAACTATCTCCAAGTGCACAGCACGCACAGTGAGACAAGTAAAGAGCACGCCATATCTTTTTTCATGACGACGTCCAACTGTCACCATTATAGGTCCGAACAAGTCGATGCCACAATGTGTAAACGGCCGTTGGTGGTGCGCCAAGCGGGCTGCAGGTAAGTTACCCATCGTGGGTATTTCTGGTTTCGCCTTCCTTATCCTACATAGCATGCATTTAGACGCCACATATTTTACCTAAGGTCTCAATTTTATTAACCACTATCTTTGTTTCAGATTGTTTACGACGGTTTCCTGGTTCCCGTGTGCGGCCTCCTCGTGGTAGTGTTTTACTATCAGCCGGGCGATATGATGTTTTCCATCTAAATTTATTGGATGTTTAGTTTCAGGTGAGACTCCGGTTCAGCATCGATGCGGCCTCCATAGAGAAGTACGTCATGTTCGTCGAGGATCGGTGATAAAGTAAGTATTCGACTGTTTCTTTCTATGTTTTTTTCCTTTTCTATTTCAACAATTTCCGAGGCAAAGCTGTCCATTTGTGCTTGTATTATCAAAACGCGCTCAGCTTGTTCCATTTCCAACAGCGTGCTCATTGATGTAATGTTCCTACATTTATTTATGAACCGCAAGACCGTAGCCGTTACTCTCAGTAATCTCAACCATGACGAAAACTTACTTGCGTCAAGAATAGGTAAGTACCCGGTTTCTTGATTAATTAAATTTATTCTTACCAAGTAACATCACATGTGGCAGGAATAACGTCATGACGCGGCCAGGCTGATTTGTCGCAATGTAAGAATGACGGTCCCACGAACCACTCATTCTTAAACAGCGAAACATCGTAAGTTTCTCTAGTACCAATATCGGCTATATTCAACTTTGTAGGTACATATGTATCTCCATTCGGCCGCTCCCGTTAAGTCATCTATCTCGCCAAGCTGGTTTGCGACGAATATCTTGTAATACCGCGTGTCATTGTTAATCCACTGTAGTACTGTGGTTGAATCGCACCAAAAATACCTTTCGCTGATTCTCAGTTCATGTTCCCGAATTATCGTGTCGGTATCGTTGTAGGTTTTAAAGGTGCGAATCGGCTTTTGCTAGCAATAAATGCGACGTAAATAACACCGTCGTTTTCCCACCGCCCAGTAAGCCACAGCACACATCGCATTTGATGACGCGTCGCTAAAAACATGCAGTTGTAAATAGCGATATTGATAACCGGTCGTAGCAAGACTCGTAGCAAGACTCGTAGCACGACTCGTAGTACACTCCGATTTCGTAGCGCGTTGAGTGACGTAGCATGGTCAAGCTGCCGCGTAGCCTCTCGTAGCAGCTACGTATACGACGCACTACCTGTTTCCTTCACGCTCGTAGCAGACACAATTTCTGTCTCGCTCACTCCTGCACTTACGTAATAATGTGGAATGCGTTAATAATGTTTGGTATTTATTTTAATAAGTCCAGTTACACCATTTTAGGTAAATATCATCGGGTATCATTTCATCCCAATCGACGTTATATTTCCAGGTATCTTGAAGCATTATCTTACCCTGTATAGTGAACGGTGAAAGAAATCCGAAAATATCAAAGACTAGCATTTGCCCGCGGCTACGCTCGCGCTAATCTAGATTTTAAAAACCCGGCCAAGTGCGAGTTGGACTCGCGCACGAAGGGTTCCGCACCATTATCTATAAAAACAGTTTATACAGTACAAACAGTTTATAGACAAAGGTGAAGTAGCTAACAGTAGTTATTTTAAGATTGTCTAACTAACTCGCGATTTTTAAATTGTATTAGGGATATTAGATTTTCTTCTGGACTCTGTTCATTTTTCAGTACAGGCACCATGTTGTAATTTATTTACATCCAGTAAGCAGTTTTTATGCCGGACGACCATTTCAGGGATATTTTTCTTCCGCAGAAACAGTACTTTTTTCTGGATATATATCCTACCAACCTAACCGTAGACAACATATGCGTTACAATTCATGATAATTGGTAGAGTTGTAAGACGTGAAAGCGTAACAAACAATAAACAAAGAAAGTCACTTACGCCTTTATAAAATAAAATTAGTTAGGAATGAATGTTGTATATACATATTCTAATCCCACAATTACCAAAAAATCTTGCTTAGTTAAAAGTAATTCCTTTGCAAAATCCTAAGTCCCTAGGTCCAGTGGTTAGGACTGCGCGTAGATATATCACCCCGGCCTAGAGTCAGTCAGTGTGCCATTTTATATAATCATACAGTGTCCGCTGCTAGTATTATCAGCTGTAGGGGTACATAAATGGAAAGGTCAAATTTTATTTAATTTTTCGATCCTTAAATGTTACACAGTAGGTATCGCTGACTTGCTACACTTGTAAACTTTCACGTTTTATAAATATTATCATGTGAGGTACCGGGAAATCCCCTAAGCCATGTTCCATACCCAAAAGTACCACAACTATTTCTAGACAGCCGAGATATTAGCTCGTAGTAGACAGCCAGACGGATAGACTTGAGGAAATAGAGAATTAGTAATAACACGAAACACGTGACAATACATATTTTTTTACAAATACAAAATTAAAACCCATTTTAGGTGCTGTAATTCAGAAAACTCTTATTGTGTTAGACTCCAACCATAAGCCTAAATATTTAAATAATAAATTCAGTAATTTTAGTTCGACAATAAATAACTTCAAATACGAAATTTAATCCCCTTTTCACGGGGTTAAGGGTTGAAATTCCAACAACATCCATATACTTTGCCGGTACTTTAAACTATCAGCGATATTATTTTTTGTGATTTTTACTTTGAAAACGAAGGAATTTCCACACACAACTTTTACCCCTCTTTTCACCCCATCGGGGGTTAATTTAAAAAAAACTCTGAAACACTTTTTTTTTCATACGTCAGCCTAAACACAAAACTTGGAGATCCATACTTCAAAACTGACGGACTTTCATACCTTAACTTTTACTTTTTAATTTTTAAGGGTTGAAATATCAACAATAAATATATACCTTGCGTAAGCTACCAACTATAAGCTTAAATAATAAATTGAGTGAATTTTAGTTAGAAAATAAAGAACTTTAAATAAAAAATCCCCTTTGAAATGCCAACAACAACGATATACTTTGACGGAGTTCCCAACCGTACGCCTAAATAATAATTTAAGTGATTTTAACTTTGAAAACGACCGACTTTTAATACACAACTTTATCCCCCATTTTACCCCATTGGGGGGTTAATTTAGCAAAAACGCTGAGACACGTGTTAATTCATTTTCATACGTCAGCCTATACACAAAATTTTGAGATCCTAACTTCAAAACTGACGGACTTTCATACAAACGTTCACCCCTATTTTACCCCCTTAAGGGTGAAATTTTCAAATATCCTTCCTTAGTGGATGCCTACACTGTATAAGGTATATACTGTATAACTATGTGCAAAATTTTATGTCTCTGGGTTCACCGGTCTGGGCTGTGCGTTGATAGACCAACAGTCAGTTTAGAATTTTATATAGTAGAAGATTGACATAACTACTGCGAGCATCAAACGCTTAGTGGGCCTTTGTTTACCTTTCACTACGCTGTCCGGAATACGTTTTAATGTTACGTCAAAACCTAGTTCATCTCGGGCTGGGAACCAAATCATTCCTAGTGTTTGCTACCTTGATACTGCTCGTCAATTTTCAACTCTACTGCCGCGTCACCTAAAGTTTCTTTTGGCACACTGTCTAACATTGATATGCTGTTACTAGTCCAGTTGCGGATTTCAAAACCACCCTTTTTGTGAATATCTATTATATTCCTTACCATATTTAAATAACAACATCGACTTCATATTGCATATGTGGGTACTCTGGTATATATTATAATATTTCTGTGTAGGGTAATTTACTTATACAATAAATCAGTCATTGCATAGCATCAGGTGTTTCAATACGTCTTCCCGTCCTCTGCACTTTTACATGGCGCAGCCGTTTTCCTTTTACAACATTAATTAGCTGAGAAGTGCTAATAGTCAAATTAAATTATTATCAGTGATATTTAGAGATTGTGTGTGGCGAATAAAATGCAATCGAATCTCGTTTTGCAACCACCTCCACCATTTTGTTTCGAAAATGACCTATCTACTAGTGTAACGTCCGGAAATTTAAACAGACAATGGATGAAGTGGAAAAACGCTTTTTTAATTTTTTCAAAACCTGCCAGCTAGATTCGAAGCCTGATAATGTCCAAGTGAGTGTTCTTCTTCACGTTATTGGAGAGAAGTGCTGTGACGCATACGAACAGTTTGAAGGCGAGACTTAAGAGTCTCGCCTTCAACCGTGAAGGTATTGTTAGAAAAGTTTTATACGTATATTTATGGTCGTAGTAATATTATTATAGAAACAGATCACAAGCCGTTAGTAAGTAGGTATTATTAATAAATCAATAGCAGGTGCACCGCTCGATTACAAAGAATGTTGATGAGATTGCAGCCTTACACGTTTTGCCTCCAATACAAACCTGGTAAATATTTGTACATAGCTGACACTTTGTCGTGCCGTGGCGCCAGACGCAGGCGACACGAGCTCGGAGCCACGTGATCACTTGGATGCGCGAGCGCAGGTGTGTACGGTCGCGGTGAGTAATCCACTAACAGATTCGCATTTTATTGAACTGCAGAAGTTTACTAGGTCGGATGAGGAAATGCAACAGCTTAAAATAATTATACACAAGGGTTGGCCGGTGCAAAAAAGTGAACTAAGTCAGATACTCAGGCCATATTGGGATTGTCGGGATGAATTATATGTGGCTTATGATATGATTTGGAAATGCAATCGCATAGTGATTCCGAAATGCATGCGAGCGGAAATGTTAAGAAAAATTCATGTTGGACATTTCGGTGCGGCAAAATGAAAACTCCGAGCACGTGAAATAATGTACTGGCCCAAGATCTGGTATCACGGTGTCAGGCATGCTTATCGCATCGCAAAGAAAATTCAAAAGAACCACTTTTATCTCATGAGATACCTAACAGTGCGTGGTCAAAAATAGGTACAGACATTTTTTACTATGAGAGAAAATCATTTTTGATTTTGATTGATTATTATAGTAAATATACAGAGATTGTGGAAATAGAGAACATGACGTCGCAAAATGTAATCAAAACGTTAAAATAGGTTTTAACGTTTTGATTACATTTTGCGCCAGTCAGTAGTAGCCAGTCATGGAAATTTCAGCACACCACCTCTTCACCTAGATACCCGCAGTCAAACGGACAGGTGGAACAAGCGGTGCAGACTATTAAATCTATTTTAGTAAAAACGAATTTTGACGGTGGAGATTTCTATTTGGCTTTGTTAGAATTTTTAAATACGCCTTTAAGTAGTAACTTACCATCACCATCCGAGTTATTAAGCAATAGAAAACTGCGCAGTATTCTTCTGTGTCAGCCAAAATTATTGCAACCGAGAATACCAAATAAGATATATGTTCAAAATGAGTTAAGAAGTAGACAGCTAACACAAAAAAAATAATTTGATAGAGGAACTTAAAACCATTCAATGTAGGTGATAAAATCAAAGTGCGAATTGATAAACAATGGGTCAACGGAACTGTCAAAGATATAATAGGGCCAAGGTCGTATACAATAAGATTAAATTCAGGTAGACTTATGTCGTCGCAATCGTAGGCAAATGATATTAGATACGTCAAATCTTAATGACGTTTCTTTTGATGACCGATATCGTTATGATGATTTCCCAGCCCCGGAAGGTTCATATTCGCTCAGCTCCAGTGCACCAACCGCACCAACGTACAATTTCAACAACAAATGACAGTAATTATGTAACTCGGTATGGCAGGACAGTGAGACCTCCTGATCGGTGGGGACATCCGGCCCCGAAAGTATCATCCCGTACAGAGAATCAAGAACCATAGGCAGATGAAAATAGTACCTAATATAACCTAATCTTAAATTGTATTACTACAGGATGTTATTTATGTCATTGAAATCGGAATGTTAAATAAGTAATTGCATGTAATTAACTTAAGTCATATACCAATAATCTATACATAAAATGAAAGTAATTTGTGTAAAACTCAATTATATTGATCATCTTAATGCGAGTTATTTTATCAAAGCTTATATTTTGTTAGTATTAATTGTTTTCTAATGTATCTATTAGTTATAAAATATATGTAAGAAATATTCATGCACTTGATTTAGGGGTAATTATTCATTTATTGATTACTTATGTATATTTTTGAAAAGCCAAAAAACACAGATGATATTATATAAGTCTTGTAATGTTTTTCAATACAATTTATTCTTAATAATTATTGATTTGTAAGATATTATATTATTTGAAATGAAATGTATCACATTTATAAATTAAAATTATTAATGTTTAAAGGAAGAAAAAAGGGTATTGGAAAATTGAAATCTATTTATTATATTCATTATTTATTGCTTTAAATTACATAGATGCTTGTTTTGATTTGATTGTTTTAAAGGAGGAGTAATTTACTTATACAATAAATCAGTCATTGCATTTCAATACGTCTTCCCGTCCTCTGCACCTTTACAGCATAAACTCGTCATATCTTCAACTCTTTCTCGCTCTGACAAGGGGAAAGAATAAGACGGATAATCAGATGGTTAAACGTACCAAAGATAGGACGAGTTTATGCAATATGAAGTCAATGTTGTTGATTTTGATTATTAACTTTTTTAGTTTTTATGATACACATTTGAAAATTATTTTTTAAGATTACTTTTTACCTTTATAGTCACAGGTTAACAGGATGTACACTAATAAAATCGGACCTTATATAATCATCCATATAGTTCTGCCTATATATCGCAGCTGCAGCGGCCGGCTGTGATGACACATGTTGTTGAGCGTTTTTATTTTAAATAAACTGTGCAATGAAGGGTGAGCAGTTTGCTCCGAATATTAATGAAGTCATTGCGTACGTCTTTATCTCACTTGTTGTTTGATCCGTCCATAAGAACCTTAGTGCATTTTGATCCTCAGATTTAATTTTAATTTGTAGGAACATATTATCTTTGATATCTCCCGTTACCCCGACTTTGTTTATTCTAAAACGAAGCATAATGCCAAATAAATAATTAAGTAGGTCTGGCCCTGTTAGTAGGTTATCATTTAATGACTCGCCGTAGACTTTAGCCGCTGCATCTTACACTAGGCGCAGCTTCTTTTTGTTTGGGTTATTTACCCTAAAATGGGGTAACTACACGTTTTAGGGGACCGCTCGGTATTCTCCAACTCCTTTAGCAAAAACATTTTCAAGTAAATAATTTACTCGTTCTGTGTACTTAGACACGTACTCCCGGTTAGTTGACATTTTTCTTTCAACACTGTGAAGTTGAGAAAGTGCATTGGAATAACTATCGGGTAACTTACAGTTTGGGTCCTTCCACGGTAACCCGACATGCCACCTGCCATCGATGAGCTGCGAGCTGTTCTCCAGCAGGGTGATTGCACGCACCTCGTCTTTGTTTTGTCGTGGTTTACCTGTTACTCCTAAGGCGTCGATAGAAAAGGAGCGCCGTACCTCCTCGCTGAGGTCCTGCAGAGCGCGGTCATCGGTGGATGCCATGTCCGCAATAAGCAAGGTGGTATAAGGGGAAGAAGGGACAGAACGCGATACGTGCATTATACCGTGCACGCACCAGCCTAGGGGGGTGCGAGTAGCTGACGGCTCATGATTTTTACCAACACAAATCTCTAAAGGCATTAGCAAATGATAATAATCTTGGAACTAAATTGGTGCCGCGTGGTGCCGGCACGTTAAAAGAATTGCACCACCCGTTCTCTTCCTATGGGTGTCGTGAGAGGCGACTACAGGAGAACCGCCATAAGAAGACGGGCAGCAGCGTCTCCTCTCCACCATTGGCCAAACTGCGATCGCCAACCCGCCTGCCAAGCGTGGCGATTATGGCAAAATCCTGGCCTGGCCTGTGTCCAGCAGTGGACTGATATAGGCTGGTGATAAATCTTGGAATTTAGCTAGAGAAACCTTGGACCGGCTAATCTAAATTAGTCACACTTCGTACATTAACAGTAAGCAATGAATTGTTACTTTCCTTGCTAGACAAGTCCAGAGTCAGGGGTGTCGACGCGCACACGAGCGCTTCGTCGTTCCACGCGCCGTGCACGCGCATTGTCTCGCTGCGGCCGCGCAGCCCTGCGCGGGCCGCCAGCTGAGCGCTTATCTGTGATACCTTAGACCCGTCGTCTAATAACGCACACGCACTTATTACACCGTAAGGTCCGTGAACTTTGACCGGCACTACTTTTAACAACACTTTTTTGTTCGTTACACTTATATGCGCGATGGTTTCCACTGGTGCTGGTGACGATGAAGGTTTCTCTTCGGTCGTTGTTTCGTCCTTTTTTTGCCGGGGAGGGTTATGTTATAGTTTGTGATGCGCCCCGCCACAGTTATCTTTATCACAAGCGGGCGCGGAACAGGTTTCTCGGCCGTGCTGAAACATAGGCCATATCGCTTCACGTGACGCCACCGATATTTACTTAACGCTTTTAAGAGTTGTTAACATTTTGTCAAGACGTGTTCTCCTATGTTGCAGTACTTGCACTTTGAATTGATTTCTTCGTCTTTATTTTCAGGGTATTGGATCAAATCAGTGTGAAGATCTTAGGTTGGGTTGCACGAACTTACTTTAACTTTAACTGTTCAGTTAAAACACCGGTTAGGTAAAAAATGGGTTGCACCATGGTTGCACCATAAAATATTTATTATTACTAAACCTAAGTAATAGGTAATTTCTTTCATAATAATTTATTATTTTCAAATTGTTTCTATTAGTTAGTATCTGAGGCTCTTTGGTTCGCGCCATAAGGATCGCGCTCTTGAATTCGCTGAACCTGGCAACACTGGCGCGGACATATTGCATTGTCATTCCTAACCTCTAAGACATCGCGGGCGCGTCTTCTCACGTAATTTTGGTAAGGAGTTAATAATAACGAGAAAATTCATGTCTTTAAATTCGACAGCAGCAGTACTACGCCCCATTACGCTTCACTAAGGTCCGCGTAAAAGAAGAAATTACCCAGTCTTTTTTTTAATAGAAAGAATGGAGAAAAAAGAATTGAAAAAATATTAAAAATAATAATAATATTACATTTCTGGAGGATGCTATGACTAACTGGAAAACTATTTTGTCTCTTTCGACCAAGACAACAAAAATTACCACTGACGAAATACAAGTCAGTAATGGCATCTTTCAGGGTGATTCTCTGAGTCCCTTGTGGTTATGCCTTGCACTTAACCCTCTTTCTAACCTACTAAATCAATCTAAAAATGGATATAAACTAACAAAAATGCAATGTATCTCATTTAATGTATATGGATGATATCAAGCTATATGGTAAATCATCTATGGATATGAAAAACTTACTAGCAATAACAAAAAAAATTAGCAAAGATATACATATGACATTTGGGCTAGATAAATGTAAAACTCTACACTTACATAAGGGAAACATAGTAGCAGGGGATTATAATTTAAGCGAGGATATAAATATTAAAGCTATGGATATAAACGATACATACAAATACCTAGGACAAAAAACAGAATAAGTACATAAATCATACACAAATTAAAACAAACTTGAAGACAGAATATCTAAGAAGAGTAAACTTCATTTGTAAACAATATCTGAATTCAAAAAAATTATTCAATGCCCTAAATATTTTTGCTGTGCCGGTACTAACTTACTCATTTGCTGTAATTAAATGGACAATTACTGACATATCAAACTTGCTCGTTAAAACAAAGACCACTTTGACAAAACATAAATACTTGCATCCAAAATCTGCAGTTGAAAGAATGACTTTAAAAAGAGAAAAAGGAGGAAGGGGATTTATTGACTTGAAAATGTTATGGGAAAGTCAGATAGATAACATGAGGATTTTTTTCTATAGTAAAACCAAAAGTAACTACTATACACAAAGCCGTAGTAGAACTAGACGATAACCTCACATCATTAAACTTAAAACAACTTGATACAACATTATCTAACTCCACACAAATCAATGAAAAAGAAAAAATAGACACATGGCACAAGAAACAATTACACGGAAGACACATTCAGGATTTAGAACAACCACATATTGATTCCGAAGCATCAAACAAATGGCTAAAACTAGGTTATCTCTTCCCTGAAACCGAAGGCTTTTTGATCTCAATTCAAGATCAAGTAATCAACACCAAAAACTATAGAAAATTTATTATAAAAGATCCTTCTGCTTTAGATGATAGATGTAGAAAATGTCATAGAAACCCGGAAACAATCCAACATATAATTAGAGCTTGTCCCGTATTAACTCCAAACGACTATACTCATCGCCACAACCAGATTACACATTATGTCCATCAAAACTCGCAATTAAACACAAACTGCTACCACCAAAGGTAGAGCCGTATTACCAATACACACCCAAAGCCGTTCTGGAGAGCCCCAGTCACAGATTATACTTCGACAGAGCCATTCTAACCGATAAAACAATCCACTGTAATAGACCAGATTATGTCTGGTCTATAACAGTGGATTGTTTTTGTTCACTAGGATTTGGAATTTAGACAAAGTTTACATTGTGCTACTGGTGCTCTCCAGCACTGGAGTGATACCGAAACATTTACACCATAGTATTAAACTGCTGTAATTGCCGCAACACACTTATATCACCATGCAAAAAGCAGCGATTTTAAACACCTGCCGTATAGTACGTCGATTTCACCAGGACGAACCTGCCATATCTACAGATCAGTAGATACTGAAAATAAATAACTGATTAAGACCATTTACTTGGCAATGCCCGTAAATGGTTTTTAAAAACATACCAGTCTTTGTACTGAGAAAAATAAAAGGACTAAAAATAAAATAATAAAAGTATTTTTCTCCGTGATGGACAGCTGAAAATTGCATAAAATGAACCCAACAGTGATTTGACAATCTGTTTCGTGAAAGTGCTTCACGGTGTGAACTGCGGAGACGAGCTGGTGAAGCGTTCCTGAGCAGGTTAGTGGGCCACATAGTTTTCAGTGCTGACGACGAAAGCATTTCTCTTTCTTCAATTCGCAGGGTGGGTTTCATAGGAATCAACATAACTAATCTACAAACATAATCTTACATAATTGAGCTCCCCGCGGTTAGCGGCTATTTATACGCTGCTACACCATTTTATTGGTCCTTCTTAAGCTCGGATATTGCACGAGCCTATCAAAATTTCATTTTAAATACTTATTACAAGAATTATTTTCCATATGAGTACTTGGATGTTCGCAGATTTACGTAATTTTTGGTAAAGTTCTCGAAGTACCTACAGCATACCGCCATTGCGCGCTGGTTACGTCATTTGCAAATTCCACATATTTTTACGTCATTTAAAATAATTCAACTCGAAATTATCATTTCAATTTTTTCTCATATTCATTGTGAATACTTGCTTTAAAATGTATACGCATAAAGACAATACGTTAAGTGATTCGAATGATAAACAGTTCTTCCTTTTGACGGCAAAAAAGAACGACTTTTTTCGCGGTTGAATGATTTATTTAATCTTACAAACAACATTTGTAATTACGCGTCAAGAAGTAATGACACTTTCATGGCTAAGTCTGAACCAATTGATGAGATGCGTAGTCAGTTCGAAACGATAATAGATAATTTAAATGACCACCAGTTATCACTTGATTTGACGTTTAAGCCAGATTACAAGCCTTTAGATGCGTTTGAAGATCTATACCTTCGAGTAAAGCACATCCGCAATAATATTATTCAGGCATTGCAATCAGATAATTCATCGCGAAATCAATCGTCTAATTCTAATGTTACATGCAACATTAAGTTGCCACCAATAGAATTGCCAAGTTTTGATGGCAAAACACAAAATTGGCTTAGTTCTACGAAAGCTTTAAATCGAACATTCATAACAATAATCAGCTGACTGACTCGCAGCGCGTACAGTATCTAGTAGGTAAACTTACGCACGACGCACTCAAGGTCACGGCAGGCATTGTGCCTACGGGTGAAACCTATAATATCATCTGGGAAAGTTTAGTAAAAAAGTTTCAGGATAAACGTGCATTGGGCACGCATTACTTAAATAATATTCTTGACTCTAAGGGTTGCATAAATACGTCTAATAGTCTTGATTCATTTATTAGCATGTAGTATACCTCTTCCGTGGCGGCATTAAAACAGTTAGGTATCGAGGATTTGTCCGATTTTATCTTATTTCATTGCGCACTTAGGAAAATCAATTCACAAACTGTACAAGCGTTTGAGTTAGCGTTTCGAAATAAAGAAATTCCGTCTTATAATGACTTAGTATCTTTCGTGCAAGATCAAGCATAAATATTGCAACGTTTAAACAATAACTCGACGTGGACATCGAGCGCTGGCGCGAGCTCAAGTAAGCCGTCCACTAATCAGTCGTCCCACACTCATACCTACAAGTCATTCGTCGCGAGTAATGAGAGTGTGCATAGTACTACTTCGCCGACGAAATCGTGCGAATTTTGTAACAAAGCCGATCATTTAATTTACGCTTGTTCTCAGTTTAAGAACTTAAGTTCTACGCGCGCGCGATTTGATTTCATTAAATCAAAACATAGTTGTGTTAATTGTTTAAGTTTGATAACCGTTGATTGTTGCAAGGCGCTTAACTTAGTTATAATTCCCTTAAATAATTCTTTTGTTAAGGGAATTGGCTCCGCGTCTCGGCCCATATTGGGGTACGTTAATTTAGACATTGAGTCTCGGGTATACCCAAATAATAAATACACGATACATGCACTTGTCGTTGACTGTATAACGGAACAGCTGCCTACTCTCTATATAACCAAGGGTGATGTCGGCTATTTATCCTCGGCTTAGTAGACGCTATAATTTTATATGCCAAGCTGCTTATCAAAGAGCTGTGGCTGTCCAATATTGGATGGGATGACACTCCTCCCGAAAGCATTATTCTAAAGATTTCGGCGTTCATACAAGAATTTCCATTAATTTCATCTCTGAAAATTCCTTGGCATGTAGGTATCTTACGTGATAGCAATGTGCTAATCGTTGCCTTCTGTGACGCCAGTATGAATGGGTATGGATGTGTCATATACCTACACACTACTGATCCTGCTGGGAATATCACAGTGAGATTTATTGTGTGCGAAATCAAAGGTTTCCCCTACCAAAGTGACCACACTTGCTCGCTTGGAACTTTGCGCTGCGGTCCTTATGTCCAAGCTGATACGTACAGTTCATAAAACTTATCGTGCGCGTATTCCTATTGCAGGAACTTTCGCGTTCTCGGATTCAACCATCCCTCTTTAATGGATACATTCTTCACCGCATCGGTGGTCAGTATTTGTCAGCAACCACGTTGCCCAGTGTCAGGAGAATTTACCTCCTGAAAATTATTATCACGTCGCCGGGTGTGAAATCCCGAGCGATTGTCTTTCGCGTGGTATGTTATTATTATTATTTATTATTATTCTTTTACAAAAAAAATAATTTAATAAATTGCCTCGCAAACCACTTCCGTGGTTGACTGCGGGTGCGAATCTCACTTAGTTAGATTTAATTTAACTATACTGACTCATACCCTCGCAGCTCTTGTCGCATGACTTGTGGTGGAACGGCCCATCGTGGATTCGGAACCCACCTTCGGAATGGCCCGTAAAACCTTTTACCCCTTCCAATGCAGGTCAATTGCCTGAACACAGGGCAAGGGTACTTACTGCGACAGTTTAGTGTGAACCATTGATCTTTAATGAATTAGCTCAGCGTATATCCTCTTGGGATAAGCTTCTTAGGATTGTCGTTTATATACTTCGTTTCATAAAGATAGTTTCTTCTTCTTCTGGCACAGTCAAGAATCTTATGACTGCAGAAAAAACCGTAATTCGTTCTGTTCAAAGAATTCACTTTGCAGAAGATATCAAGGCTCTTAATAAAGATAAACTGCCTTCAAAAAAGCTGCAAAGCTTATTTGTGTTTCTTGACGAAGATGGGCTGTTGCGCATAGGAGGTAGGCTTTTTAATTCTGACTTGTCATTTGAGGCTAAGCATCCTCTTTTGCTCTCTAAGCATGACCCTGCCTTGTCTGCCTTGTAACTAAAGCCATCCATATCGAGTTAGTCTCGAAGCTAACATCGGATGCCTTTTTATCTGCATTTAAGCGGTTTATTTCTTGGCGTGGCCCTGTCTCATGCTTATACTCCGACAATGGCACCAATTTCGTAGGTGCAAAGGCACAATTGGATAATATCCTTCAATTTCTGATTGACTCTGAATTTCAATCTGCTTTAAAGCAGTAGCTTAGTACACGCCACATTCACAGCTGGCGTCTGCGCTACTTGAGTACCCCCAACGACACAGGTTATCTTTACAGCTGTGAATGTGGAGAACCCCTGCAAACCATGTCTTACCTCTCTAACTGTCCCGCGTGCCCGACCACCTGCTCGCGTGAGGACCTACTTGTCAGTAACCAGAGGGCTACCACGGTAGCCGCCTTCTGGGCAAGTAAGATTTAGCCAGTGTTCTTGCCGACACGAAATAAGAAGAAGTACACGCCGAATAGAGTGGAAGATGATCCCACCCCGGAGCCCACATTTCGGTGGGATTTGGGAGGGGAACGTTAAGAGCTTAAAATCTCACCTTCACCGTGTGATAGGAAACCAGCTTCTCACTTATGAGGAGTTGCAGACAGTATTGGTTCAGATAGAGTGCATTATGAACTCTCGCCCACTTACTGTTCTGTCTTCTGATCCTTCACCAGAAGTTATAACCCCTGCGCACTTTTTAATGTCAACCCCATTGCAGTACTTGCCTGCCGTGGACTTGAAAGACGTGCGCATTAATCTTATTCAACGCAAGCAATTATTAGATAGTATGGTTCAGTCTTACTCGAGAAAGTGGCGATATATATAGTGGCGGAATATCTACACACGCTGCAAGTCAGACAGAAGTGGACCTCTCCTGACCGTCCCATAGAAATCAGAACTGTCGTACTTATTGGACAGGATGATTGCCCTCCTTTAAGTTTGCCATTAGGTGTAATCACGGAAATTCACCCGGTTCTGATGGAGTCGTTCGTGTCGCGACGGTTAAAACTAAATGTGGAATTTTCAAGCGTCCGGTTGTAAGACTGTATCCCATACCAACTCAATAAGAATATTATCTTTTTACTCTTATTTAGTTATATAATTAATTTAATAAATATAATTCTAACAACTATAACTCAATTTACTTTTATCAATTTCTTTTGAAAGTTCTGCAAACTTCCAAGGCGGGCAGCATGGTTGGGCACCTTAAGTGACCCAAATTAATTTTTAAAATACAGGGTGTAAAAAAAGGCTTAACGAAACCTTAAACCACGAATTCTATACATAAAACCAAGTAGAATGCAAAAAAATTGCTTGGAAATGACTTTTATTTTTGGGTATCAAAAAATAACTTATTTCTAACCCGCAATATATAGCGCGCACGCCACAGACTATGCCTGTTTGTGTAAGCGGTCGGCGGGCGAGCGGGTGGCGCAAGAGCACTGCGCACGATTCATTGCCGGCTGTGCCCTTTAAAGGCCTTTTATGAAAGAAGCACTGAAAATTTTTATCATGTATCTTTGTAAAAAAGTTTAGTATTATCAAATAGAAGTCAATTTTGAAAATCTTTGAAAAAAAATTGTAACTTTGACTGTCAATAACTCTGTAACCCGTCATTTCCCAGGTATAGTGTAGAAGAAAAAAGGATCGTAATACTACGTAGAATATGTGGTATTCGGCTTGGTTAAGCCTTTTTATACACCCGATATTTATTATTACTAAACCTAAGTAATAGGTAATTTCTTTATTAATAATTTATTATTTCCAAATGGTTTCTATAAGTTAGTATCTGAGGCTATTGTTCGCGCCATAGGGATCGCGCTCTTGAATTCGCTGAACCTGGCAACACTGGCGCGGACATATTGCATTGTCATTCCTATCCTTTACGAAATCGCGGGCGCGTCTTCTCTCGTAATTTTGGTGAGGAGTTCGTTTTTTCTCCGTGATGGACAGCTGAAAGTTGCATGAAATGAACCCAACAGTGATGAGTATGATGGCATTCATAACTTATTTTGGCCAAAATGTGCTTTACGTCAATTGAGATTACAGGTATCGATTTGTGTTTCTGCAATTTTGACGTGGTACAATTCATACATATTCAATGTAATAATGTAAGGAAAATAAAGAAATTATTTTTTTACAGATTGAGTCAAGTCGCTGTGTTACTAAGTGGAAGGTGTGATTGTGTCTACAATCAGAGTGACAGATGCAAGCATATTGCGGCTCTGATATACTATTATTATTTCAGTTTAAACTTCAGAGCCACATATTTCTTTGTAAATATACACCGTGACTTTTTAATTACCCGAGAAAACTAAAATTCGCGTTGATAAAAATATGTATATCAGTAAGTAACACACAAACATTATAGCGTTCATACAAAAATATCGTTTTATAGGACTTCAAATAAATCCTGTTAATGCACCAAAAACACGGAAACCATCTTCGTAGTATTTGTTGAATGAGAGAGAGAGAGAGACGCATGCATTCATTCAGACTCGCGCGGCACTCTCGCAGTCTCCCGCGCATGCGCGTCTGCTACGCCTAGTGCTAATTTTTTATGTCGTGGCCATTACGAAGTAATAAAAATAGCACTTTTCACGAGTTTTTTTTATCTGCTTAATAAATTGTTTATTTTAATTACTTAGTTAAGGTGTATTTTAAAATATGAAATCCACTAGGTATTTACAAGATTAACAAATGATACAAATACCTAAAAACTTTAAAACAAATATCAACGTACCTTACACGTATTGCAGTATTTTTTCAAAATGTCCTCCTCTCTCCGAGATACAAACACGTGCTCTTTTCCGCAAGTTATTCTTCAAAGAAATAAGCACGTTTCTTTGAGCTTGAACCTCTTGAAAAGCCGCAATGATTCGGTTTCGCAAATCACCAACACTAGTAGGTTCACTTACAAACACTCGGGGCTTGATCTCGCTCCACAAATAAAAGTCCACAGGCGTAAGGTCCGGGGACCGCGGAGGCCAGGGCACGGGCCCGCCGCGGCCGATCCACCGCGCTCCGAACTCGCCCGTACTGATAGGCCATCACGGTATTCGTCACTTCACTTTAAAGTAAACACAGGTGCGGAGGTCGCGTGCGCCGGTGACCTTGCGTGACACAACCTTGACCGTTTAAGATTCGCGACGGACTGAGCTGAGGTCAATGATAGCGCGGGCGGGCGGGGGATGCGCGTGAGACTCCGCCCGCCCGTTCATTGATAAAGGGAGAGCTGGCCAGCTTCGAGCTTAGACGCGAGTTTGCCGAGTGAGATAGAAACGTCTTTTGTCGGCAGGTTGTGTAATTTGTTTTCATTCATAATTATTCCTTCCGTACGCCAATAATACGCGACCAAATTAGGTGGATTTTGTTTCCGTTAATGTTGGAATGATAATGATTACTATTTGAATTAGCAGGACTTTTATGGTGCATATTTTTACGGAATGTTAGGGACCTTCTAAATAAATTTCTCATAAAAATAAATGTTTTTTTTTATTCGCCAAATTCGATGTATATCGATATCTGAGTATGTTAGTTAATTTTCTCGGGTAACTAAACATTCACGGTGTATACAATTCTATTGCAGATGAATGTTTTTCTTAATTTTCAACACTTGAAAATATTTCAACTTGACATTCTATTTAAATTTTTGTGCTATGAGCATTTTCAATTATTTTAAATGTATTTGATTCGTAAAGAATATTAGGTACATTCGCTGCATTTTTTTGCTTTCTTGCTTCTGCGTTCCATGCGGCGTTTATATTATATCTTGATATGGCTCAATTTGTTGCAGGTTTCGTTACCCATGTTCAAGTATTTTTTTTACTAAGAATGCCCGAATACGTAAATTTCTCTAGTAAAAAGTGACAGTTCGTCCGCTCCGAGTTCCTATTTTAGCCACCATGGGCGCTGCGATCGATTCGTGGTTCTCCCACCACCTACTTCGAACCCAGCGAATACAATATCAGGTGGGTGCCTCGCGCGCTCAGTTATGCACGCGACGCGACTGTTGGTAACCAGGAAAAAAATAGTTTTATTTCGCGCCAAAACACACATGTTTTACCTTGTGATTTTACCCATTGCAAAATGGGTAAAATTAAGCATTATACTTATATTACGCTCGAGTAGTATTTTTAAAATAGGTACTAAATTACAAAACATCCACTTTCTGTATTTAAAAATCATTTTAGCTACCTTCTAGCAATTTTAATTTACACGGCTGTTATTCCTTTTACTTACTTAAACATTTATTTAATAACAGAATTTCAACGTTACAATGCACAGTCAACCTTAGTGAGGCGACCAAAACTACCCAAAACCAATTTGGCATAAACGTATCCGAGTAATAAGTACCATATTACGTATAGATAGGGTTCATTTTCGCTTGTAGTGAACGGTAGTTGGTGGTTAAATCAGTGAGGTAGGTGTGTGGGTGCAAATCATTTTAGACCTTATTGTCGCGAAGAAGTTTGATAATTTATTGTAACTGTTTCGGAAGTGACCCTTCTGTAGTTTATTTTATTCTGTGATATCGGTGATAAATCTTAAATTGAGATCTGACTCCAGCGCACACCCTAGACGTCAGGACTTTTAGTATGTTTCTCCCTAAGCACCCTGAACAAGTTTCTGAAGAAAAGGCTTAGATACCCGCTGACGCACTCTACAACTACTTTAGTGATTGGACTACTAAGCGGACGGCGGCATCGCCTCACATCAAAGGCCATCGCCTACTGTGTAAAATAGTAATACTCTGGTGCTGAGTTTCATAAGGCAAGCACTGCCTCATAAAACTCAGACATAAGTAACATTTTTTCAATAAAAACACTGACATTGTGAAAGTATACAAGAAACAGTTATGCATTAATGACACTCAGCCTCTATTTAGATAAGAAATAAATGGAATGGAATAAACAGATTTGTCTATAGCCCGCGAATCCACTAGAGGCAGCCCTCGGTCGAGCGGTTTCCTCGCTCCGAGGCCGCGTAAGTGGAGACAATGACTGACACAACCTGAGGCACCGTCAGGCCGCGAGGGTGCCTCTAGCGGATTTGCGTCTTAATAGGTATGTGGAATGTATGATGGAATGGAATGGAAATGCTATATTTACCTCTCTTAGCAATACCCTTACAGCCTTTACTTTCACTCTACTGTTGTTCTGAACTCTGACTTGTATGGGTATGTCTTCTCCAGGGCAGTACCCGGAGTAAGGGATGTACACTTGCACAAGTGCTGGCCCAGATATACAGCACATACAGCAGAATGTCTTTTCGAAACGTGTTTGGAGTGGTATCTAGAAGAGAAAAACAAGTGTAATCATATTTTCTATAATTTAGACCGAAACAATTTTGACAAATGTTTACTTAGAAAACGACGATTTAACTAATACATACTACTCTGTCAATACAGTACCGGGAAAAGATTAATAATACACAAAATGTTAGTTATTCATCCAAATTTATTTTATCACCTTCAAAGTATGCTCCTTCAGAAGCGATACACTTACGCCAACGAATAATCCAATCATCAAAAAAAAAATGCTTTTTCTGGAATCGAGTTCAGTTCTTGCCGCGAATTCTCCTTTATGTTTTCTACCGAATGAAACCAGGTGCCACGAAGTGGTAATTTGAGTTTAGGAAAAAGAAAGAAGTCGGCTGGAGCCATATCTGGTGAATAAGGTGGCTGCTCGATGGTATTTATTTAAAATTTGTTCACAATGATGGCCTTGTGGGAAGGCGCATCTTCCCACAAGGCCATCATTGTGAACGAATTTTTGACCAAAATCTCAACAATCGTCGTATCCTGGTGCAAAATCCAAGAATTTTCATTCCACAAATCTGGCCTTTTTTGTCTCATTTGCTCTGTTAAACGCCGCATAACGCTTAAATAATCCTCCTTTTTTTATCGTTCGACCTTCTGGCAAGAATTCTGAAATTCTGAAGAAAAAGAAAACAGTCAACATGACTTTGACCTTTAATCGAGTTTGGCGCGGTTTTTTATCGGTTTCGGTTTAGTTGGAAGGCGCCACTCCAAAGCTTGTTGACAAGTTTGCATGTCAAACTCATAAACCCACGTCTCGTCACCAGTAACAATGCGTTGCATAAATGTTGGGTCGGAATTGACTCGTTCTATCTTTTTTTTTTATCGTGAGGATATGCATTTATGCACTATCCTCCAACCGCAGGGGACGGCTAGAGCGGCGTGTGGGACTCCGGGCTCAGAAGGAGATCGCATACCCACTAAAACCGGTTTTGCTATTGGCCGCAGCCACGAGCATGCGCCTTGACTCCGCTTCAGGCTGCGGCCCACTTTATGGCATGCCGCCCAGTCTCTGGGGGGAGAGGGAATTGTCCCCCCACTCTACGGCGAACGGCGCGCGGGGTCACACGCTGCGCCGTCGCGGGTCCTGGAGACACCCCCGTGTCTGTGGCCCGGGACCCATCCGGAAGGGGCAAGTGGAGGAGGTATGCCCTTCTCCGATGCCCACCGCGCCTGCGGCGGATCACCGGGGCGGAGGCAGAAGCCTCCCGTTCCATCTCCGCCGCTTCCTTCTACGAGATGACTGCCTCGCAGAAGGTGAGCATCGCCTGCCACGCATCCTCGCTTGAGGCCATCCTCGCGACGATTGTTGGCAGTGAGAGGTCACCTCCCACCACCGAAACCAGGAAACTGCGCTCCTCGTCCCATGCAGGGCACGAGGCGAGGGTGTGCTGCACAGTGTCCTCGTCGCACCGTCGGCAGTGGTGACACTCCGCCGTCGGCTCGCGACCAATCATCGCGAGGTAGGCACCAAAGCAGCCGTGGCCTGACAGGACCTGAGTCAGCCTGAACGTCAGGTGACCGTGCTGCCGTCGCACCTACTCGATGAGAACCGGAGCGATTGCCCCGGTTGTGCGACGGCCCTATCAGCCAGGCGCTCCCTCTATGCTGCGAGAGTGTCGTCCTCGAGGCGGAGACGCTCCGCCTCCACTTCACGTGGGCAGGCCCCTTTGCCCCTGGGACCTTTGGTCACCTCGCCACTGATAGACAGCAGCGAGGACCAGGGCATCGAGATCCCAGGGCATGCTCCCAACCAGCGCGAGGGCTGCATCTGCTGACACCGTCCGGTATCCGCGGATGACGCGGATGGCGAGCTGACTCTGCGCTCTCTTGAGCAGCAAGGCGTTGCCGCGGCCACCAGACAGGGCATCGTACCACACCGGAGCCCCATACAGGGCCATGGAGCGTACGACGCCCATATACAGCCGTCGGCCGGGTGACGAAGGCCCACCGAGGTTCGCATAAGCCGATTCAGTGCGCCGGCCATTTTAAGGAGCTTTGGCGCCACAGTGGTGAAGTGGGCGCCGAAGGTCCAGCACGCATAGAGGGTAAGGCCCAGATATTTGAGGGTCCTCCCTACCTCGATGCGCGTGCCACCCACCACGAGATGGGAACCTGGGGGTGGCGCTCGTCGGGGCCCATGAAAACAGAGAGCTTTCGACTTCTCGAGCGCCACCTGAAGTCCCAGCTCCCGAATGCGCTGCACAACGGTAGCGACACCCGACGTTGCGCGGCACGCCGCCTCACTGAAGTCCTTTCCGCGGGCCGTGACGAGGGTGTCATTATCCGTTAAACGGTTTAGGCTGTAGGACGTGCCAAAGAAATGGACATACTTACATACATACATATGCTCGAAAAACATAACCCTCGTTTGGCAGTCGGGTAAAAAAGAGTAATATTTAAGCATTATGCGGCGTTTAAGAGAGAAAATTAGACGAAAAAGGCCAGATCTGTGGAATGAAAATTCTTGGATTTTGCACCACGATAATGCGCCTTCCAACAAGGCCATCATTGTGAACGAATTTATGACCAAAAACTCAACAAATACCATCGAGCTGCCACCTTATTTACCAGATATGGCTCCAGCCGACTTCTTTCTTTTTCTTAAACTCAAATTACCACTTCGTGGCACCCGGTTTCATTCAGTAGAAGATATAAAGGAGAATTTGCGGCGAGAACTTAACTCGATTCCGGAAATGCGTTTAAATTTTTTTTCGATAATTGGATTATTCGTTGGCGTAAGTGTATCGCTTCTGAAGGAGCATACTTTGAAGGTGATAAAATAAATTTGGATGAATAACTATAATAATAAATAGGCGTCGGGAAGTGACGACCCCATCGCCCACTGGTTGAGTAACTAAGTGACAGATAGTAGCTCAACCAGTGCAGTCAGTCAGTACCTTAGCGACTGGTGCGAGAGCCGGTGCCAGTCGCGCTGCCCAGGGAAATGGGTTCATAAAACGGCTCCCTCGGGGGGAATGAGCAAGACCCCGATGGTATCTTGCTCCACCAAACGATGATGGAGCAAAACAGAGATCGCATAGGGCCGCTGCCTGGGGTGATCGCCGGGGCGCGTCTGGGGCTGGCGCTGGACGTGGCAGCATGCGGGCCGCCAGCACTTCCCGACTGGGCCGACCACCTGCCCAGTCACCGCCATCATCGCCTTTAGTGCGCTTGGCATCAGCAGGGGCTTCACGGTCCCAGCAACATCGCTGACTACGACTCTGCAGCCCATCAAGATGCAGTCATTTTGTAGTGATAATTCCGAGCGATGTAACCAGAATGGTCGTAAATCCGGATCGATCTCTTTAGTTGGCCATCCACATTGGATACAATGAACAACTCGAGATAAGATGCGATCGCGTTTTGTCTCCGTAGCTATGTGTGTGACATCGGGAAGTCATCCGGCGTCTCAGTCATCAGCAAGACCTCGTAGAGCGGTTCCTCAGGTTGTTTTGGGACTGGTTGTGGCCATCTACTTAAACTATCGGCGCTGCCAATCTGTGACCCGGGTTTATATATTATGTCATAGCTATGTAAGGTCAATGCTATGGCAATTCTTGTCAAACGAGGTGAAAGCATTGTAGTCATTGGTTTCTTTGGGTAGAATATACCGAGCAGTGGCTTGTGATCAGTTACAATACGAAAATGTCGTCCCATTAGATAGTTGTGAAACTTAGATATGCCAAACATGATTGCCGCGGCTTCTTTATCAAGTTGCGAGTATCGCCGTTCGTGTGAGTGTAAAGTCCTCGAAGCCATGGCCACTGGACGATCGTGGTCATTTTCGTCGTCGTGAGACAACACCGCCCCCACCCCATAGTCTGGACTATCACAGGTTAGGGTCAGCGGCTTGTTCACGCTATAATGAGTTATGGTCAGATCAAAGGTCAGTAACCGTTTTGCTGTGTCGAAAGCATTTCGTTCGAGTTCAGTCCACTTCCAGGTATTTGTTTTGTCTAGTAACCGATGTAATGGCTCTAATACTGTCGCTTTGTGTGGTATAAATCTCTCGTAAAAATTATAGAGACCTAAGAATGCTTAGATTTCGGGCTTGTTTTTAGACTCAGGGGTGTTGACTATCGATTCCACCTTACTCGGCGCCGGATGAATGCCTTCGGAGTCAATGACAAAACCAAGAAACTCTACTCTCTCTAGCAAATTTACATTTTGTCTTGTTAAGTCGTAGTCCTGCGCGTTCAATGCGGTCTAGAACCGTATCAAGCCTGGCCTCCATTTCCACCACTGTGCGGCCTGAGACGATAATGTAATCAATTAGGACTGCAACTCCCGGGATGCCCGCCAGTAGAGACGTCATTAAGCGTTGGAAAATCCCCTGACATGCTTTTACTCCAAAGGCTAAGCGATGTACCGTGTAAAGTCCTTTGCACGTATTTAATGCGAGTAGTTTTGACGTGTCATCGTCGACAACGACTTGAGTATATGCTCTATCTAAATCCAAAGTTGTAAAGCATATTCCTTCAGCCACGGTTGAACGGTGCTGCGGTAGTCTCCGCATAGTCTAATTTCACCTGTCTTCTTGATGATCGGTACCACTGGCGTGGCCCACTCAGAGAAAGACGTAGGACGTAATACTCCTTCTTGTACCAATCTGTTTATCTCCCGTTCTACTCTATCTTTAATAGCAAATTGCACCGGGCGAGCCTTTAGAAATTTCGGTGTCATTTCATGTTTCACGTGTATCTTTACCGGTTTACCGCGATATGTGCCCAGTCCATCTCTAAAAACTTCTTGATGCTTCGATAACATTTTTCCTATGTCCAATCGTTCGTTGGTGTAAACGAAGTTAATGTTTAAAGATATGCCAAGTGGTACCAGCCAATCTCGATCTAACAGGTTCGGTCCGTTGCCTTTTGCTACAATGACGCATAAAGTCCGTATATTATCTTTGTAAGAAACAGACAAGGTGACTTGTCCCAATAGCTGGACCGGTGTCTCTGTCCAAGTACGTAGTGTTAGCGAGGCAGGGCGCAGGGCATCGCGCGGCATCCGAGGGCGCAATGCGTTCCAGGTGCGCTCGTTGCAATGGAAAAACTGGCACCAGTGTCTACTTGCATGGTGATTGGGATTCCTGCTAATGATACATCCACTTCGTATGGCGGCGTGCGACTCGTACTTTGTACACAGTAGATACCGTTTAAACTATCGCTCGGCTCATCGGTGAAGTTAACATTTTTGTGAAGTATGTTTTTCTTTTTGCTTAAACAAATCTTTACAAAATGTACTTTCTTGTTCCAAAACCGGCACACAGCGTTAATGAACCGACACTCTCCAGGATGACGATCACCGCAACGATGGGCAGCGGTGCGTCGCGCGGCAGCGCAGCGGCCGCGAGCGTCGCGCTAGTAGCGTCTTGCATCATCGGCATATCCCGCCCTGCACTTTCAGACGATAACATAGCGTCTACCACGTCCTGATAACGTAAATTGTCCCGTTTCAATAGTTCGTATTTATTGACCAATTTTGATTTTTTGGATAAAAAAAACAATCTATCTTTGATTATTGAAACGTTAAATTTGACAGATAGCTACCAGAGTTTAAAATTTTAACAGAAAGTAAGAGATAGATTGGATATTGAAACCGGCCATTAGTAAATAAACTAAAACCTGTAACGGGGAGGATTATTCAATCTACACTGTCGCAACGGGCGAGACTGGGGCGGCTCAGGTGTGGTCGAGGGAGGGGCTGGTGGTGCGTCTGGTACGTTGCCTTCTATGCAATCTTGGTACTGGTCTGCCCTCTCATCATCCGTGATCGACAGTGATTTATTAGCTGGACTAAGCAATTCCCGATCTTGTGACGCGTGTATGGTATCTGTATTTTGAGCTGAAGGGTTGGAAGGACAGATTAGTGAACTGCGTATCCGTTGCTTAAGTTGATCGATGTGCTTATGTGACTCCCTACCTAACTCATCAACGACCCTGTAATCCGCATTTCCTATCTTTTTAGTGATTTTCCCTGACAACCTTTTATCTCGCCTACTGTACTGACGCAACCAAACCTCTTCTCCCAGACTAAGCACACGGGTCCCTTGAGCCCTACTTTCCCGTTGCAGTTTTTGAGCCTAGTTAACTTTAGTATTACTATCAGGCTTAAGTGCATCTAGTTTAGTACGCAGCCTACGTCCAAACATAAGTAAGGCAGGTGTTCCTCCCGTTGTGCAGTGCTCGGTATTTCTATAGTGTAGTAAAAATGTACTCAAAGACAAGTCAATATCTGAGTTTTCCCTAATAGCTTTTTTGATAGATTTTTTTACTGTTCTTACTGCATTTTCGGCAGCCCCGTTGGATGCCGGATGATATGGTGCTGAGTATGGTGGTTATGATATGGTGTTCCACCACAATTAATTTTAAAAATTGAGAAAATTCACTACATGTAAAAGGTGGGCCGTTATCTGATACTAACTGTTTAGGCAAACCAAAACGGGAAAAAAGATCGCTCAAAAATCTAACACTGTGATTCGCTGCAGTACTAGGTTCTTTGGTCACTTCTAGCCACTTCGTTCTCGCATCGACCAAGACAAAAAATATTTTCCCTGATATGGGGCCTAAAAAGCCTACATGTATCCGGGACCATGGTTTATCGGGCCATGGCCACAGGCATGGCACGTGTCCTGGGGGTGAGCCACCCTCTGCGCCATATGCCCGGCAACTGCGACACATGGCTTTGATCGCCTCATCCATGCCGGGCCACCAGACATAACTCCTAGCAAACGACTTTGTTTGTGTTACATCCTTCCGGTACTACTACTCTGTGACCCCACATTAGACATCCTAGTTCTTCATAATATTCGTTTTAGCGATTAAAAGAGGGCTGCAGTGCTTTAATTTCATTTTCAATTGGCCAATCACTGCGAATGTAACTCAGTATGCGACCTAATAATAGATCCCGACCAGTCTGCCTTTTAACCTCATTATAATCTAGCAACATTTCGTTATGGGCGAAATGCAAATGCGTTTGTTCCGGTAAGGCCTGTTGCTTAACAGCCGGAAGCGCCGGCAGACGAGATAAGCCGTCCGCTCCGTTTTGCTTTGATGTTACATATTCTATGTTATAAGTATAGGCGGATAGTTTGATCGCCCATCTCTGTAACCTACTAGCCGCCATGGAAGGTAATCCTTGTTTCTGCCCAAAAATAGCAACCAGAGGTTTGTGGTCTGTACGTAAAGTAAAGCCTCCCATATAAATATTGATGTAGTTTTTCTAGACAGAAAATAATAGCCAACGCTTCGTGTTCGATTTGTGAATAATGTGTTTCTTTGAAGATAAATAACACTTGAAAAAAATCATCGACCTCAGGTGGGACTCGAACCCACGTCCCATCGCATACCGGGCGAGTGACGTCCTCGGTAGCTTAGTGGTCAAAGCACTCGCCCGGTATGCGATGGGACGTGGGTTCGAGTCCCACCTGAGGTCGATGATTTATTTTCAAGTGTTATTTATCTTCAATTAAACCTTGCATGGAATTGCTAAAAACAAAAATTTACAATGTTTAAGCATTTCTGATCTTAACCAATAGTCAAATATTTGTAAAAATATTTCTATAGGGTGTTGACGGTAGTATACTACTCAGCTATACATATAGCTACAACATTGATCAGAATACGCTGGCTTTGACAGCGAGAAAAAAAAACACTTGAGGAATTTCATCTTGTCACGTGACGTCCTCGGTAGCTTAGTGGTAAGCACTCGCCCGGTATGCAATGGGACGTGGGTTCGAGTCCCACCTGAGGTCGATGATTTTTTTCAAGTGTTATTTATCTTCAATTAAACCTTGCATGGAATTGCTAAAAACAAAAATTTATAATGTGTTTCTGCCGACGTAAGCGCGCGGGATACATACACTACTGGTCGCTCGCGCGCGCGTGTGCTGTCACTCGCGCTGTCTCGTACTCACACTTTTGACTAAGTACACCACCGATACCACGCGCGCTTGCGTCGTATGTTAAATACAAAGGCTTGCTTGGGTCGTAATGGGCTAAAACATCAGTGCTAATTAATATCGATTTAATTTTTCCTATTAGGTACTACTAAGTGGCGGCACCAGGCGATAACAAACAGGTCTCAATATTAAGCTTCCAGTGACGGTCAAGTAGTTTAGTAGCAGCGTTTTACCTGAAATAAAACGCATATTAAAATACTTACCTCACTGGAAGCTTTTACTTAATTACTGCCTGGTGTATGTGAGCCAATGAACAAAAATGGCGTAGCACTTTTTAAAGAAAACTAAAAAAGGCGCGCAGCCGCCAGGTGTCGCCACTGGGCCGGAAACTAGAGGAATTAAAAGTACGAAAACTGGTAAAAAACATCGGAAACGGTATAATATGCTATCTCAATATTAAGCTTCCAGTGACGGTCAAGTAGTTTAACATGTCATTAAATTGATATCGGTAGTGGCTTTGCAAAACTGTTAGGTACTATGGTCACTTTTATTTTTGCCATAAACACAGAAAGTTTACTTGGGATTGGCGCGTAATTTGTCAAAACAAAATAGACTTTTCATTTTCATCAACACATCGTATCGTAGTTTTTTCATTGTACAGAACACAACAACACAGCACTTAACTCCAAAAACAATAAATATCACTAAAAGAAATCGTTTACGATCAGTAGGAACGAAAACAATTTTCCAAAACACCGCGGGATGATAACCAAAACAAGCTAATGAAAAAAATATGGCCGATCAAAATGTTTTAAGTTTACATTATTTTTAGGATAGTTTTAGCAAACAATTTGTTATTCTTTTTCAAACTCTTTACTATAAATATAATTTGGATTTTAGCGTTTGTAATTTCATTTTAACAATCTGTAATGTGCAGTTTACTTATAATAAGACTTTAAATTGGAGGCGGAACTTGGCGGAGCCACCTGGTGGGAGCTAAGCAGGTAATCGCCGCATAATGCTTTACAAAAATTGGTGTTTTGTAACTGTGTACGTATGCGCACAGATTATAAAAGTGTGTGTGAAAATTAAGGAAGTGTGCGTGAAATAGTAGGCGATATCGCGACCGCCTACTATGTGATCTGCATTGAAACGAGCGCGCTTTAGTTTGAAAGTTTAATAAAGACGACAAAATGGTAACTTAGACTTTATTATAGATTCAATTTTCAAATAAAGATGGTAAGCTGTCCTGTAGGATTTTTCTTTAGGTAGGCACTGCCTAATTGCCTATATGCACCGCACGCCCCTGGGTGGACACTTCTTCGATGGCCGAAGGGAACGAGCCATCACTTTCGGAGGAAGAGGACTGGCATGTGGAGGAGGACTTACATCAACTAAGTCTCAATAGTTACAACGCGGTGAGCTTACTTGTGTCAGTAGATGGCATTCAGTTACCTATGGAGATTGCTACGGGGTCTTTAGTGTCATGTATTAGTAAAAAAACTTATGACAAATATTTTTATAATAAATCAATGAGAAAGTCTAACTTAATAAAGACTGAGCGAGTGTTGTGAGATGACGTCACACCGTCCCACGTTTACTTCTACAAATCGGAAACTAATTATTGTCCTATCGAAGTGATCATTTCACTTGTGTTTTTTATTTTTGACAGAGAATATGGAGAGGTAATATTCAAAATTATTTAACATTCTTCATTGATGCGTACACTAAATATGTTTTACTTCGTCATATAAATAACAAGAGCCAACACAGCATCCATGATGCCTTAACCCTACATAAAAGTTACGTAAGTGGTCGCGCGGGATACATAATGACAATGTAGTCCATTTATAAATTGAAACAAAAAAATATTTAAGCTTAATCTTTTAATTGTTTATATGAAAATATAATCAGTACAGTTTTCTCAACAATATACGGTAAAAATAACATCTAATTTCTAAATGCTATTTTTTGCACAAGAGAGACACATAATCTTTAAATGATCCCTAAATACGAACTTTTTGCACGCGGAGCACATCTTTCTAGTGCTTTTACTGCGCACTCTTCCAGTCATAGCAACGGCGTACAACATTACCTTATGTCGATGCTGAGGTAGCTGGTTGGGTTTCTGCGTACATAATGCCAAGAAAATCTTTTATTCTTGTTGTAAGAGCTCTTGGCAACAATTAATTTTCAATTCTTTTCGACTTTTCTTTTCTACAAGTCGATCAGGAACTCACGCCGAAAAACACTCTCATATTGTTTGCTTGTTTCTTCTCGAGCTGTTCCTTTAGGCCCAGGTGGTACAAATACTATATTGTGTCTACGCGTTCTTCCTCTATTTAGAGGAATTGATTTTGACCTCAATGTATCGTCAACTCTGGTATAAAATTTACTGCGTCCGCGTCGCTGCGGCAGTTCATAATCTCAAGAGTTTTGGTCTGACTCCTTACCTTGAATTTCCTGCTCCTGCTCGGATTCGGATTGATGGTCTTGCTCTTCCAGATGATCAACTTCCTCGTCGGAGCTTGACTCGGCTCGATACGTTTCGTCTTTAGCAACAACTTCGGCCAGCCATGCCTCTATCTGTGCAGTTCGACAATTATCCATTTTTTTTCATAAAAAAGATAATTTCATTACGTAAAAACTATTTCAAATCAATAATTAAATGTATATTAAGAGATATAAGTTCATCATCACCAGCCTATATCAGTCCACTGCTGGACACAGGCCTCTCCAAAAGGAGGATTTTGCCATAATCGCCACGCTTGGCAGGCGGGTTGGCGATCGCAGTTTGGCCAATGGTGGAGAGGTCCTCTGGACGGGCAGCAGCGTCTCCTGGAGACGCTGCTGCCCGTCTTCTTATGGCGGTTCTCCTGTAGTCGCCTCTTACGACACCCATAGGAAGAGAAGGGGTGGTAGGATATAAGTAGATTAAGGTAAGTGTTAAATTTATAAAAAACAATAATTACTAAAGACAAAAATACTTACGTATTTGGTCGCGCGGCATACAATCGTAGCCAACGCACTTCACTGACCTCCCGTGATACAACCGCGAGCGACCTGTGCTAGCGCTGCGCTGCCCGTCTCTCGAACATTCATTTGAAAGTACCTGGCGGTGCAGGGTGCTTACGCTAACCGATTTTTTAGAAATCATCGATTTTACAGGTGTTAGCGCGACCAATCTAGGGTTAAAACAAGTCGTCCACCTTTTCGGTGCCCCGCGGCAAATTATAGTTTATTTATTTAAGGACAGCCAACAAAGCATACACCAAGACAATACAAAATACAATTTTAACGTTTACATTTTATAGTGTTGCCTTAATTAAAGGTAGGCCACGGCATGCATAAAAAAATAACGTGTGGAAACTGACAAGATCAACAATAAAATTAAATAAAGAAAAAAATTAATAAAAGAACGATACCTATAGCACTTGCGTTTTTTTAGAATAATGAATACATATGTTCATGGAGTAGATACTAGTTCATGGCGGACGTGAGATCCTAAGGGAATTCAAAGTTTACTGTGACATGTATGAAATTGAGATTCATGCTATTTCTCCAAGCGTTTGTAGAGTGAATGGCCAAGTGCAAAGTGTCATGGCGACTCGGAAGTATGGCCTCATCATGATAAAAAACTATGAAACTCCAGAGTAGCATACTGCATTGGAGAGTTTACAGCTCGCTTTAAATTGCACTGTAGGTACATCGCACCACTGGTACAGCCCCTCTGAGGCTCCTTACTCGGCGGCAAAACTGTGTTCCACCAGAGTTATTAAACTGGTTAAATCTAGACGATTCTTCAGTCGACATGGAGGCATTAAAGCGACATGTTTAACATAAAATGATTGAGCAATCGGCAAAAGACAAAGTAAGGACAAATTCGTAATTTTCAACGGGGTGACTTTGTGTTGATAAAAAATAACCCAAGGAACCAGACATCTTTGGATTTAAAATTTAGCGCGCCTTACAAAGTTTACAGGGTCCTCGAGAACTTGTAAAAAAGGTAGTGAATCACCACTGGTGGCCACGCCAGGTCGCACACGATCCGACGGCCATGTCGCTCCCTGATGAACACCAACCTGGACCATAGGGCCTGCCTGACACAACTAACAACCCCTCAACCACCAACAACACAGTCATCGACGGCTAAGAAAGAAGCCGACGAAGCAGAGTCTTCAGACTAAGGAATGTTTTTCCTGGTGAGGAACTTACATTTTATTAAACCATATTAATGTAAGCTAAACACAAATAAAAGCCACTGGCATGGGGTCCCTTAAGTGGCAAGCCATATCAATTTACTGTTGACGTATGGAGCCGTTCAATGGTAACAAACTATCCTGAAAGAAATATAGTCCCCTGTGTACCACGGCGTCCAAGACCGCCTAGAGCACAGCATCGACCTATTCTCGTATTCCTTAGGACATCTGTTGAAAAACAGCACCGCCCACTTTCGCCCTATCCTTGCTTTCTTACATAAATAAGCAACAATGCTTTTTATTTTTACTATCACCTTTGTCATGAGATATGAACAGCCCGATATTTTTAACTATTTTTCATCTGTTGTCACGTGGAATGATTATGAGCAGTAACTTAACGACGTTAACTAGTTAACTAGCTAACTACTAGCAAAGCTACTTAGCCTGTACATAGTGCTAACACGCTGTTAGGGCCTAGGTCATAGAAGAATCAGAAAAGTACGCCAACTCGAGCCCCGAGCGAGCGATAATTACCTAAACATGCAGGTATGTCGCTTATTAAAATAATTCCAAACCCTTCTCCATAATTTATTGATTTTTAAGTAATCGCTTTTTCTCATTTACCTTGAGTTGTCGATTGCAGCTAAAATCAGAATGTAAATATTATTGAGATATCAATTTAAAAAAATTGACAGATTTTCGTCGAATGTATGTACATGTTAGCGATGTTAAATAACTGACGATGATTCATTTAATAAATCTGTTAAAAATAAATAAACTACAAATCGGTATCTGGTCAACGAAACCCGCATCAAATATTTCTATGCACATTGTCGACAAATAAGTTTCAGCTAGAAACAAATTTATATGAATGTACCTACGATGATAAATGTATATAGGTTAGATTAGTACTCACCGTTCTGGTTCGCTAGGTAATGTGAAGAAAGACAATTCCGGATTTGACAAACTGCTATTGAGACATCCATAAACACTGCAATATTTTCTACTCAAATTGTTTGCCATCTTCACGAATCTTCAAATTATTACCTCGCGACCGCGCGCGCGGGTATTACGTACGGCGTAGCAGCCACGACTGGCGCACCGTTATCGCCGATAAATTTTGTCGGTGTGTGCGTGCGACGGCGCATACGCATGGGCACGCTCATAAACAAACCGAGCTCGGTTCTCATGTATGAAGTCGACCTACTTTTCTGATTCTACTATGCCTAGGTGTACTGTGGGAGTACCTAGCCTCAAATTATTTTCTTTTCGTTTACAGAAAGGAGAGGAGAACGGAAAGCATCATTGCTGGAGCAATGCAGAGCACACACATCAGAATGGCCGTGTCGCCGCAACGATTTTACTATGATTTTGTAATGACAATTTGTAAATCAAATATTTGTTTATCTAAAATTATTTCAATAGGTAATCAATTATTTACTAATTTTATTTCGAAATAAGACCTTTTTTTGACTATTAATTCCGATAAATAATTCTAGTGATTTTTCCTGTATAATACGACGCTGTTTTGACTAACAAGTACTGCGTTATTTCAATGTAAGTTACCTAAATTCAATAGCGATTTTATTCTGGCTTCATTTACTCTTAGAAAAGCTTTTATATATAAGAAAATAATTTTGAAATTGCTTTATGAATTATTATGGCTTATTTACTGTAAAATAATGTAAACGGGAGCACTTGCAGCGCCATCTAACCGCAGTTTTAATTGGCGGGAAAGATGGCGTCGGTATGAGCTGAGTTTTCGAGGTGAACACAATTTAAGAGGGTTCCCTCACCAAAACTTCGATTTTTCCTACTTTTTAGCTGCATTCTACTCCTTATTTGATGCGTATAGCGATAACTGAAAGACACCAAAGTAATCTTTGAAGTTTTATCTGTAAAATTATCGTTTAAAATGTGTATTTCCTCTAATTAATAGTTACGAAAACAAGCTTTTAAACGACGTCGATAAAAATGTATTCTGTGCGTCTCCTCCGTAATTAATCCTTATCTTATTATTTGGTTTGTACCAATCGGTAGGAAATCAAAAAATCTATAATTTCTTCGTTTTTTTTTAAATTGATCCATTATTGACAAAGTTATGGCTATTATTCATTATCTACGAACGTCTGATTCTCTGGCGTGCTGTGCGGGGCAGCGGGAGGCAGTGTGCCGCTAGCTGTCCGAGGGGAAGCCTGTGTCGCTCGTTCCGCCGTGCCGATCAATCACTGCTCGGAACAAAACAGCACGCGCGAAACACTTAAAAAATTTCGTCACTTAGCGTGAGTGACTCGATAGCTTAGGTCGCAGAGCACTCGCTATGTATGCGATGGTTGAGGGTTCGAACCCCACCTGATTGTTTTATTTTTTCAATTCATATTTTGTTTTTTTTTATTTTGCCTTATTGTATTGTATTATGAACAAATTAAATATAAAAATCTGACCTAACTTTATATTACGACTAACTTGCTATGACAGTGGCCTTAGTCTTAGTAGCAAGTATAATTCTGTAAGTAATAAAGAAATAACCTAAATAAAAAACACCAATAAAACCCTACTCAATATAAAATACACCACAATGTAATATCATAATATATTTTGTTTTATTTTTAAATCTAATAAGAATAATTAACAGTTTTTAATCTAAAAAAATAAAAATAACTAAACAATTTATGTTTATATACATAAATTGTTTCATCAGATATTTTATTTATCAATAGCGTAGCGAGAGACACTTGAAAGATTTCGTCAAAACACCTAGCGACTTGGTAGCTTAGGTCGCAGAGCACTCGCTATGTATGCAATGGTTGTGGGTTCGAACCTCACCTGATTCAGTTTTTATTTTTTCAATTCATATTTTGTTTTTTTTATTTTGCAGTTTTTTTATTTCTAGTTGTATTTATTTATTTGTATTATTAACAAATGAAATATAAAAAAATCTGACGTAACTTTATATTACTACTAACTTGCTATGACAGTGGTCTTAGCAAGCCGCGGTTATGCTTAGGAATACCGTTGCAGTGCCCCCCTTACAGTATAATTCTGTAATAAAGAAATAACCTAAATAAAAAACACCAAAAAAAACCTACTTAATATAAAATACACCACAATGTAATATCATAATATATTTTGTTTTATTTTTAAATTTAATAAGAAGAATTAACAGTTTTTAAATCTAAATAATAAAAAAATCAACAATTTATGTTTATATACATAAATTGTTTCATCAGATATTTTATTTATCAATAGCGTAGCGAGAGACACTTGAAAGATTTCGTCAAAGCAGCTAGCGACTTGGTAGCTTAGGTCGCAGAGCACTCGCTATGTATGCAATGGTTGTGGGTTCGAACTCCACCTGATTCAGTTTTTATTTTTTCAATTCATATTTTGTTTTTTTTATTTTGCAGTTTTTTTTATTTCTAGTTGTATTTATTTATTTGTATTATTAACAAATTAAATATAAAAGAATCTAACTTAACTTTATATTACTACTAACTAAATAAAGAAATAAATTAACCTTAATAAAAACACCAAAAAAACCCTACTTACTATAAAATACATCATAATATATATTGTTTTATTTTAAATTTGATAAGAATAATTAACAGTTTTCAAATGTACAAAATCAAAAAACTAAACTATTTATGTACCTACATAAAATCAGATATTTTATTTATCAATAGCGAGAAACACGTAAAAGATTTCGTCGAGACAGCTAGTGACTCGATAGCTTAGAATGGTAAAGCACTTGCCCCGTGCATTCGTGGTGTGTGGTGGGTTCGGGTCCCCCTTGATGAAGTTTTTTTTTTTTAAAGTTTTAAAAAATCATATTAATGTTCGTTTTTAAATTTGATTAACATTTTAAACAGTTTTAAATTCTAAAAAATATCCCCCATGCGAATATCTTCCGGCTACAAAGTGGATGTCATTTTATTTTATGCTTTGGTGGCGCAATTTCACCATGTCGCTCAGCCTCAGTTTGTCGTGTCAGCTCGTAATTGAATGCTCCGAAACGTGTTACTTTGATATAGCCTGCAATTCTTTGTTCTACCCTAGCGATTACTTAGACTGGAAATGTCACTTTACGCATGATTTGACCGTCAGAATTTTCCTAACCTTTTTGGTGGCGTTTTGTTCAACGACTTTTAAGATTTGGTGTGTCGTATTCTTAGTACGTCTTTTAGTTTACGCACAAAAATTTATAAGGTTATTTAGTATTTTGATATTTAGTGTAATCTATGTCTTTATTACGACATTTAACTTATGCAGTGAATTTTCAGAATTATATATTTAAATAATTAATTCTGAAATTGAATCATAGTTTTGGTGGCTCAGTTTTGGTGGTTTCTTCTTTCTTCTTAATATAACAATACTATCCCATGACTAAAGACATCATTAGAAACACGCAATGCTTAATGATTTTCTCTTAGAATCTATGCTACTGTGGATCGAGTGAGGTGTCAGGTCGGGCGCACGTTCCGAAATGGGCCATTGCAAATTGGGCCCGGTCTATGCCCTGCTGAAAACCGGACGATTTATTGAGCCCGCGCTAAACCGTTAGCGTGGGCTCAATAAATCGTCTGTTGGGCGCAGTAAGGTCGTTCTTGAACAGATTCCCGCGGATACTAACGCTAAGTAAGTTTTTGTTTGTTGTTATTGTATTCTGTTAACTAGAGTACTAGATAGTAAATATGTTTACAAAGTAACAGTTAGTAATCTCGAAGGAAACTCACAATAATAGGATGTAAACATTCAAAATTGCTTAGTATTCTATCTGTCCCTAATTAGTTGACCACGACTGTATGCCCAGCAGTAGGCTGACGTGGGCTGATTATAATGGACTGAGTAGGGTGAATCTTGAAACGCATGAATTACGTTGTCCGGAGTTATAAAGTACCCGAAGTTTAATAATGGAACATCAAAATATATATTTTTTTATTTAGTTCTAGGTGTATTCTAACTAATGCTTCATGGTTTTTGGCTTCATTGAATTTGCAAATAACTGTAAAAAAATAATTAGGGTAGGAAATTCGATCCCCATAGCGTGTCCATTCAATAAATTTTGATCAAACTGTAGAAAAAACTGCAACTTAGGGATAAAACCAGATGGTAAAATGATACTTTTATATAAAAAGATTAGTCTGTAAATAGATTAGTTAATTAGAATCTGTTATTGGGAGCATCTATCAAAATGTAGTCTTGAACGGAAAGATGTGTGGCGCCCTCTGTTTGGCACCTTGTGCATAACCTTTTAAAAAAATAAAATGTCAGTCTGTTGCGAATACTAACGTGTTTTATTAGAGGTTATGGGCTTCTCCCGATTTTATCAGTTATTTTAAGTAAAAATAGATTAATCGTGTAAGTTGTATCGCGGAAACATGACTTCGAATTATATTGCCAGTGTGCCGAAGTTAAAAGGCAGGGAAAATTATGATGAGTGGAGTTTTGCGGCTGAAAATCTCTTGGTGCTCGAAGGCATGGATAAGTACATCAAACCAACGGCAGATTTTGAAGTGAAACCAACAGATGACGCAAAAACGAAGGCAAAACTAATATTGACTATGGATCCAGCATTGTATGTGCATATCAAGAATACTAAGAGCTCAGCAGAATTATGGAATAAATTAAAAACCATGTATGACGACTCTGGATTCTCGAGAAAAATAACCTTGCTACGACATTTGATATCCATACGCCTAGAAAATTGTGACTCGATGGCTACTTAAGTAACTCAGATGGTCGAGACTGCTCAAAGGTTGAATGGCACAGGATTTACAATCACCGATGAATGGCTGGGATCATTATTATTAGCTGGTTTCTCAGATCGGTACTCTCCAATGATCATGGCAATTGAACATTCGGGTATTTCGATATCTGCTGATGTCATCAAGTCAAAATTGCTTGACATAGACGTAGCCGTTGAAAATGAAGGAAGTGGTGCAGCGTTTGCCGCCAAAAATAAATTTAATACTAGCAACACTAAACCAAATAAAAATGGCAGACCGTCAAATTCAATGTCAAACAAAAAGAAAACAGAGACAGATTCTTCAACAAAAACAATTACTTGTTATAAATGTAAGGAGGATGGACATTATCGAAATAAGTGCCCATTGTTAAATAAAAACACAAATAAATGCGTGTTTAATGTTGTTTTTCTGAACGGACAGTTTAACAAAAATGAATGGTATGTGGACTCTGGTGCGAGTGCTCACATGACGGCGAACAAAGATTGGGTGAAAAACGTAAATTTAACACCTTGTTTATCTGAAATTGTTGTTGCTAATGAGTCAAGAGTATCAGTAGTTTGTTCCGGAGACGTCAACATTGTTTCAGAATTAGACTATGACATAACAATAAAGGATGTGCTATGTGTGCCTACTTTAACAACAAATTTGTTATCAGTCAGTGAGCTTATAAAGAATGGCAACAGTGTCATATTTGAAGAAAAGCATTGTTATATTAGAAACAAAAACAATGATTTGGTTGCAACAGCTAACTTGTCAGATGGTGTTTATAGATTGCGGTTACAAACACAGACATGTATGCTAACTACTTCGGCAGCTAGTGGAAAGCTATGGCACAGAAGACTAGCACATATCAACAGTCAAGACATGAACAAGATGAGAACATTGTTGATGGTATGTCTTATGAAAACAGTATTGACATTACAAAGTCCCAATGTAGAACTTGTTGTGAAGGAAAGCAAATGAGATTACCTTTTCCTCATGATGGTGAGAGAAGTACGGAGACACTTCACAGAATATATACAGATCTTTCAGGGCCAATGGAAATAAGTTCATTAAATGGAGCAAAATATTTCATACTTTTTGTAGATGATTATAGTCGGATGACTTTCATATATTTCCTGAAGCATAAAAGTGAAGCTTTCAGCAGATTTAAAGAATTTAAATCAGTTGTTGAAAACCAACAAAATAATAAAATTAAAATGATTAGATCAGACAATGGACTAGAATTCTGTAGTAAGGAATTTGAAAACTATCTTAAACAAGCTGGTATAATTCATCAAAAATCCAATAACTATACACCTGAACAGAATGGGCTTTGTGAGAGAGCGAACCGTACAGTAGTTGAGAAAGCTAAATGTCTATTGTATGATGCAAAGTTGGATAAGAAGGTTTGGGCTGAAGCCGCGAATACAGCTGTTTATTTAAAAAACAGATCCATTGCATCAGGATTGGACAAGACACCGTATGAATTGTGGTATGGAAAGAAACCGAATCTCAGCCACATTCGTTTGTTTGGAAGTAAAGTCATATTACATGTCCCTAAACAGAAACGTTTGAAGTGGGATAGTAAAGCAAAACAGCATATTTTAGTTGGATATGGTGAGGATGTCAAGGGCTATAGACTGTATGATCCTACCAAGAACAGTGTTATCATTAGCAGAGATGTGATTGTGTTAGAAAATGAGATAGATTCCGAAGACAGTAAGGAGTCAGCTATCTGGGTTCCAAACGACGAGACCCCAGTACACAGTATGGAGAAGGAGAGTACAGATTCAGTGGGGGAACTAACACAGGAGATTACACTAACTGAAGATGACTCAGATTGTTGTTCAGATTCTTCTATTTATGTTGATGGCAATGAGTCACTAACTGAAACTCCAGCCAATGCAGTCCAGATGTCATCAACTCCAGAACAGTTGCCAGATCTACCGAGCAAGCGTCCTAGGAGAAAACCTGAGCGATATGGTTTCGGCAATATGTGCATTTCCAGTACTGTTTCAGAATCCGATGCGATAGTGTTCTCGGAGGCTCTGGCAGGGCCCGAGAAGGAGCAGTGGAAGCGTGCCATGGATGAGGAGCTGCAATAATTTGAGGACAATGATGCATGGGAGCTGGTTGATAATCCAGGTGATGTGACAATTGTAAAGTGTAGATGGGTGCTTAATAAAAAGTTTGATGTGGACAATAATGTGCGTTTCCGGGCAAGATTGGTGGCTAAAGGTTTCTCGCAGAAACCTGGTACTGACTATACAGACACTTTTTCTCCAGTAGTGAAACATTCAACACTTAGATTATTGTTTGCTCAAAGTGTAAAAATGAGAATGAGTATTACTCACTTGGATGTCACTACTGCATTTTTAAATGGTGTTTTGAAAGAAAATATTTACATGTCATTACCTGAAGGTTTTGTGAACAAAAGTGGGGGAAAGGTTTTGAAGTTAAAAAGGGCCATTTATGGGTTGAAACAATCATCACTTGCGTGGTATGAAAGAGTTAAAGATTTGTTAATTAAATTAGAATTTAAAAATAGCCACTATGAACCTTGTTTGTTCACAAAAACCAAAGGTGAATTTAAAATTATTGTGGCATTATATGTGGACGATTTTCTGATTTTTTCAAACAGTGACAATGAAACAAATAAATTAAAAAATGTTTTAGGATCAGAATTTAAGTTAAAAGACTTAGGACCTGTAAGACAATACCTAGGCATGAGAATAAATTCAAATGAAAATAAAAATGAAATTACTGTAGATCAGCAACAATATATTGAGCAGTTAATTTCTAAGTTTCAAATGTCAGATTGTAAAACACAAAGCACTCCAATTGAACCTAAATTGAATATAGAGAAATCTAATAAATGTTTTCCTGATATTCCTTACCAAAAATTAATTGGAAGTTTAATGTACTTGGCAGTATTGACAAGGCCAGACATTGCTTACTCTGTGAGCTACCTGAGCCAATTCAATTCGTGTTACAATCTTGAACATTGGCACTATGCAAAAAGAATATTGAAATATTTACAATGTACAAAGAACTATTGTTTAAAATATACTTCAGATGACACTGATTTACATGGTTTTGTAGACAGTGATTGGGCCAGTGATGCTTTAGATAGGAAGTCCTATACTGGCTACTGCTTTAAATTGTCAGGTTGTGCTATCTCATGGCAAAGTAGAAAGCAGAAGGTAGTTTCACTGTCTAGTACTGAGGCGGAGTACACTGCTCTATCAGAAGCTTCTAGAGAAGCTGTGTATTTAAGAAATGTATTGTATGAAATTGTTGGTAAACAGAGTGTTATTTCTTTGTTTTGTGATAACCAGAGTGCGTTAAAGCTGGCATTAACTAATCAGTGCAATAATAGAACAAAACATATAGATGTACGCTATCACTTTATAAGAGATGTTGTCAGAAACAAGTTTGTAAAAATTTTATATGTTAGAAGTGATGAGATGCCAGCTGACCTTCTTACAAAAGGTCTATGTCCTATACAACATTACAAGTTTATGAATAAGTAAGGCATTATACCTTTGTAAATTATTTTATATTACCTAGTTTATTTTGATAAGTGGGGGTTTTATTGGGAGCATCTATCAAAATGTAGTCTTGAACGGAAAGATGTGTGGCGCCCTCTGTTTGGCATCTTGTGCATAACCTTTTAAAAAAATAAAATGTCAGTCTGTTGCCAATACTAACGTGTTTTATTAGAGAATCTTCACTTAAACATTTAGTTATACTTTAATTTAGAATCAAAATTTTGTCCAGATTTGAGAGTTGATTCCCGTGGTACGACACTAATCTTCACCTGCAGCTCTAGTAATAAAAAGTAGGGATACGAGTCTGCGTTGCCGCGCGAGAATCAGTCGTGAGTTAAGTGTAGTGGAAGGCGGTCACTTCGCAGCATGTATCTGTCGTGGCCCAATCTTAGGATTAATCACTTCATGATGTGGCCAACCATTTCATAAAATGGTCGTTTTTCATGATGCGGCAAAGTACTCGCTGGCCACATCATGATGTTGATATGTCAGATCAATGAATCAGTTAGCGTTTGATGATATGACCGACTACTTCATGAAATGGCCAAACGTTGGTGGTCATATCGTAAAACAGTTATATTATTCACCGGTAGAGGCGCTGATGTCGCTTTGTTATTGTGGCACAACATGGCGGCGGACAATTATTATTCTGTTCTTGTGAATTGTGAAAGTGAATAATAAGTGTAAATAGAAGATTAAATTGCAGTAAATTATCGTTAAGACATCAAGCTATGTGATTTTTATGGAAATCACTCTAAAAAAAGCGGAACGTCAAATTATTGTGGAGTTCGACACGTAATTTGGAGGTTAGTTAGGTTATTTAAATCTTTCTATTTATTAGTTTCCTTTTAAAATTACAAATATTTACAATGTTTTATTTATCTATTGCCCAAAATTAATATTTAACGAATTCCAGTAACTAGTAAAAGTATTTATACCTATTTTAATGATATGGCCAAACGTTGATTGACATATCATCAAACACTGACGTTTAAACGATATGACCAATTTTGTTTGGTCGTTTTATGAAATACGAACATTTTATGAAATGGCCGGCCACATCATGAAGTGTTTAATTTTAAGATCGGGCTACGACATATCCACGCCGAGTTACGAAAGTAAATATTTGATTCCCGTGACATTGTTTTTATACATCGTTGATTACCGTGATAGCCATAAAAAATATTTTTATTGTTTTTAAAGATCGCTTCTTATAACAAATAAAAACTATTGATAGTGCATTATTTATTTAAGTTTGCATTTAAAATATATGTTTGTTAGTTAAAGAGCAAATGATAAAAATTGACGAACTTTGATTCCCGTGTTATTGATTCCCGTGGTTTTAATGCCATGGGAATCAATCTTTCTTTATAAAATGAAGGATGCTGTGCCAATGTATTTGTGATTCATAGATAATCTTAATTTGTGTCATTACTTTGTAATTTGTTAATAACACTAAAATAGCTAGATTCAATTTTATATTCATAGAAACTTTTACATATTTCAGACAACAATTGATTTGAACTATAATAAAGATTGTTTTATTGATTCCCATGCCTTGTTTTTGATTCCCGTGGTAGACAAAATTTCAATTGCTTTTATTTTAGAAACTAATCTAAATAATTCCCTTTCCCGGGCTAGTGAATTACTTTCATGCTTGCCTTCTTCATCACTCTCAGTCAACCATGTTAACTCCTTCTTTGCGGAAGTTGGCAAATCTCTCGCCGAAGACATTCACAATAAGCAGCCTTCAGTACCCTCTGCCTTACCACAAGCTCTCCCACTCTCTGTCCACTCTCCGAGTTCTAATCCCCAATCCCTAGTCCTTACAAACACTTCCCCAGAAGAAATCGAATCACTCATTACATTGCTTAAAGATGAGAGTGCAACCGGTTGGGACAAAATCCCTTCAGCTCTAATAAAGCGATGTAAAGCCGAGCTCACCCCTCCTATCACCCACATTTGCAATCTATGCCTCGAAACTGGTGTCTTCCCTAGTGCCTTCCAAAAAGCCCTAGTCCACCCTGTACACAAGTCTGGTGACCGTTCCCGGCCGAATAACTACCGCCCTATATCGGTGCTTCCGGCCCTTTCTAAGATATTGGAGAGACTTATTAACTCCAGGCTTACCGGTTTCTTGGAGAAGAAGAACCTCTTGTCTCCTGGCCAGTATGGCTTCCGACCGGGAAGGTCCACTGGTGACGCTGTCCATATTCTTACTGACCACATCGCTAGAGCTCTTGATGGGGGAAAAAAATGCCTCTGCATATTCCTCGACCTTGCCAAGGCCTTCGACTCGCTTTCAATCCCCTTACTCCTGTCGAAACTGGAGGCCTGTGGTATAAGAGGTAACCAACTGTCCCTATTCCAGAGCTACTTTGCAAAACGCACGCAGTCGGTCGTGTTAGACGGCAATGTCAGCTCCGAGCTCCCTATCTCTTACGGTGTACCCCAGGGAAGCATTCTCGGTCCCACCCTTTTCCTGGTTTACGTAAATCAGCTTTGCTCACTCAACATACCGAATTGCAAAATAATCTCTTTTGCTGACGACACAGCCCTCATCTTTGCTGCTGACACGTGGGGCGCAGTCTTCGACCACGCCCAATTTGGTTTTGATCTGGTCTCGCTTTGGCTTCGTGACAATCTTCTTACCCTAAATACTCTAAAAACGCACTATATCACTTTCTCAATTTATCAAATTCCCCCTGACCACCTAGATGGCCTTCGCATCATCGCGCACTTACACCCAAACTGCCGCACCTCCTCTTGCCTCTTCCCCGCCCTGACCCAGGTTGTCTCACTCAAGTACTTAGGTATCATAGTTGACTCTAAGCTCTCTTTTCAACAACACATCGAACTCACTGCATGTAGACTACGCAAGCTCATGTACGTGTTTAGGAACCTCAGGCAAGTTGCTGATGCTAACATTGTTAAGAGGGTTTACAAAGCTTTATGCCAGTCCCTCTTGATAAACTGTCTTTCATCATGGGGTGGTGCCTGCAAGACCAATCTTATCAAACTTGAAAGAGTTCAAAGAGCTGTACTAAAAGTCTGTACCTTCAAACCTTTGCTTTTTCCTACGTCCGAACTTTATGAATACTGCCAATTTTTAACAGTCCGCCAACTTTTTGTATTGTATATCGTCGTGAAACAACACTCTCTTACCAAGTATAACGCTAACATATCAGTCAGTAGTCGCAGTCGCTTTGTGGCTAAGTCCTCGTCCTTCAATACTTACTTCTCGCATCGGTTCTTCTGCTTCCTTGGCCCTTACCTTTACAATTATCTTAACCGTACCCTAAACATTTATGCCTCACTTAATTTCCACTGATAGTCCAAAGTCACCAGCTATCTCCAAAACCTGAACTACTCCGAAACGGAGAATCTACTAATTCCTCCAAGGTAATTTAGTACATTCACAAATTACTCCACACACACACCTCACACGCACTCTCACACACACACACACACACACACACACACACACACACACACACACACACACACACTCACGCACACACACACACACACACACACACACACACACACACTCACACACACTCACTCACTTACTCACTCACTCACTCACGCGCTAAAGCGCGCTCACACACTAGCAGTAATTTATATAATTTTACTCTCCTTTGTTTTAAATTTCTCTTTTGGCTGGTCTGTACCCCGAGTGACACCGAGAGAGGGGAACACTGGCGTTCTGTAATACAGGCTCCCACCTAGTTCAGACGTCAGTCTCTTCCAATCTTCACCTACTGTATCCACCTATTTAACCTTACTGTACCTAAGATTGTAAGAGAAATAAACGTTTTTTAATATTATTATTATTTATTATAATTGTGCAAAATGAGGGCCTATTAGATAAATATGTTAAAAAACTATCCAAATTTAATATTACGTCATGATTTTAGCATATCTTTATCATTTAAAATTTTCCACGGGAATCAATCAAATACGCCCAATTTCAAGATTCACCTAGTAGGTAGGTAGGACTATAGGTAGGTCTTTGCCTGGCATTTGTTACTAACAAACTGACTGATGCATTGGGCATTTTCTAATATGAAATGCAAACGCTCGGTCGGTTGGATCGGGCATTTCAGTCGATCCGACCGATCATCATTTGACATTAGTAGCATCGTAAACCCTTCCCCGAAGTGTATCGGTGTATCAATATCTCTAATGGGAGGAATGGCTTGCATAGGTTTGTCTATTTGCTTTGTCACCTTCCATAAAGAGTAGTCTGTACTACGGTCACTGGTCAAATGCTCAATCAATTCTTTACAATTTTCAAATTTAAAGTTTTCATAATGACTAAGGTTATTTCTTACAATAACGGCGCTACCACCTCTAGCACGGTTGTAGGAGTGCAGTGCATGATAGACGTCGTATCCTTTGAATGTTATATGAGATTGTTTGGTAAAATGTGTTTCTGATACAAGGCATATGCCAATGTTTTGTGTGACTAGAACTACTTGCAGCTCATTTTGGTCTCTGAGTAGTCCATTGGCATTCCAAGCCATAATTTTTAAGTTGTGAGTCATTTTTTAGGTTTTGATGCGCAGTTTTGGCACTCTTTCCAGTTTTTTTAGTCGTTCATCAAACGAAGACATATATTTAGGACTTGATCTAATTTCGCAGCACTATCAGTAGGTAAATTTGCATCATCGTTATGTACATAATTTATTTTGCTTGTGCGTAGGTATTTTTTTTACTTACATTAATAATTATTATTAGCATAATTGGCAGGATGTTGTTCACCGCAGTGCACACATTTTGGCTTCTCGTCTGCAGGTTTTCTGCAGTCTCGAGTAAGGTGTTTTCCAGTGCACTTTAAACATCTTGGTTCTTTTGCGCAGTATTTCTGGGAATGACCATACGCCTGGCATCGTTTACATTCAGGGACAAGTTTGTGCTTTTCCATGGGTGTATTTCTACTTTACACCCTAATATGGACGTGATGCGATATTTATCAATCTCATCCCATCCCATCTTCTGACATGCCCTGCGTGTCCCTACACCTGCACACGAGAAGATCTTTGCAAGGCCACCGATAATGCTATATCGGTGGTTTAGTTTTGGTCTTCACACATATGAAAGCCTGAGTCGATACGCAAAGAAGAAGATCAAGTTTCACACCTCCAAGTTAAAGCTTTATAACCACCGTATAGAACAAGTACAATTTTACGACACAAATTATTGTAAACGTTTTAAAATGTATCAAATATAATATTTGTAATACATTTTTGGGCACACCAAAAATGTATTACAAAATATTATATTGACATATCAAACAATTTCTTCATATTTTGATTTTATGATGAAACTATTAGAAATGCACTATTAGCACTAAGCCACGAATACATTTAAATAACATAGGTAGGCAACACAAGCATTAGTGAACATTATATTTGGTCGGATTCGCGCTGACAGTCTGACAGACAGCTGATCCGACCAGAATAACAAACACAAACTTTTTTTTGGTTTCAAACTGTAACACGTCGTTAAATGTTTTTTATTTTTCTTAATTTAAAAAGCATTATTTAATAAGTTAGTCTCATTTTCTACAAAAATCTTATTATTATACCACATAACTCCAAATATCGAATTATTTTCAAACGACTATGCGATCGAGTTACGCAGCACAATTTTTTAAAATCAATGCAAGAAATGACATTTCATGTGTCCAGCATTTATTTTTCTAAATGTCATAAACAATTGGAATGTTGCAATTTTCTTAGTTTGAATATCTAAAATTGATTGAAATAAACATTTTGCTATATTATTGTCCTTTATTTTACGCGAACACGAAACACGAACGCTGTAAAGTGTTCGAAACGTCAGGTTAAATAAAATGTTAATAAATCGCGAAATAATCCGTAAAAGTAGTTTCATTTTAACATTTTTCTGTTAATAGAAACCATGTTTACGCATTAGTTTGCTAATATTTTGAATTGGCAAGAGACTTTTACAAAACCGGTAAAATTTTAATATATAGGCATAACACTAGCACTCAGTATAATTCATTCTGATACTCTTTTACAATTGTCTGTGGCCTCGATGGAATCCCGCGATTTCGATGTTGTTTCGCGTTAAGGTTCCAATCGAACCTTCGGTCGGGGATCGGTCGGATCCGAACATTTGGATGGTACATTTTGCGCTAGACCCCCTGGTCATCTATTGAGATCCTTACAAGCATCTAACGAATTTTTTTTAGTGATATTTAGTTTCGGTGGCGGAATTCAGTTTCGGTGGCGTTATGTTAAAATTAGGTGGCACAATTTCACATATGTTATGTTTTACCCTAAAGATAAGTGTTATCAATTTATTTCGTGTGAATACTTAAAACAAAATTTGCCATCAAAACTGACAAAAAGTGGCATGTGTTGATATTGACCCTTTTAAACTTCGACTAGTCTGTATAGGGAATGCAAAAAATCACCATCTTTTAATTTTAAACATTTGTTTTTAAATGATAATACATGATTCCTTCTATTTTAAATGTTTAGAAGTACACATTAATGTACAACCTTCTATATCATTATTTAATTTTTCCAATAAACCACATAGTTTTTTTAATAATTACAGTGAAATGTCATGAGACATCGTGAAAAGCGAAGGGACGTCTACTGGCGAAAATGCCCACAATATAAAATCAGATTATTATCACCAAAAGGCCGGCCACATTGCCACACTCTATACTTAGCTAACTACGGTAGTATACCGCAACATTGATTAGAAAAAACGATGGCTTCGACAGAAACACATAAAAGATTTTGCCAAATCGATTAGTGGTTGGATAGCTTAGTAGAGGAAACACACGCCCGGTAATCCGAGGTCGTGAGATCGCATCTCACTTGAAGCAGTAACTTTTACAAGTTTTTTTTTCAATTTTTACTATGTTTTACTTTTAGATTTTATAAGAAGAATTAACAGTTTTAAATCTTAAGATAAAACAAATAAAAACCGAAACTATTTATAACATAAAATCAGATACTTTATATAAATGACAAAAACCTATAAATAAAATATCTCACGAATTCACGATAGAGTTTATGGGCACACAAAATTGTAAAAATAATTCTATCGGCTCGAGTATCCGCAAATTGCCAGTTCAATGCTGCATCATAGATAAAAAAAAACTGCGAGAAACACTTGAAGATTTCGACTTAACAGCTAGTGACTTGGTAGCGAAGTTGGAAATGCACTCGCCCGCCATTCAAGATTCAATGGGCGAGGGTTCGAATCCCACCTGTAGTTGTTAAATTTTGTTTCAATTCATACTGTTTTATTTTTTAATTCAATAAAGAATAATTACACTTTTAAATTCTAGTATTATTAAAAACCATTTATTAATAAACGTAGCATGGTAGGTAATTGCTAGAAAACAATATTTAAATTTTAGTATTCTGTTCTGCCAAAAATATTTTAATAACTGACAAAATAAACTATAGGGGTTGTCGCTATAATTTATGTATTTTCGTTACCTTATTTATTCACAGCTAATTTATTATGTTTTTTCAAAATATTCCACGTCATCATCATCATCATCTCAGCCACAGGACGTCCACTGCTAAACATAGGCCTCCCCCAGTGACTTCCAGATCGGCCCATTGGAAGCGGCCTGCATCCAGCGTCGTCCTGCAACCTTTACCAGGTCGTCTGCCCACCTTGTGGGTGGGCGTCCTACGCTGCGCTTGCCGATACGCGGCCTCCATTCCAGAACCTTTCTGCCCCATCGGCCGTCAGTTCTACGTGCTATGTGCCCCGCCCACTGCCACTTCAGCCGGCTAATCCGTCGGGCTATGTCAGCGACTTTGGTTCTTTCACGGATCTCCTCATTTCTGATTTGATCTCGCAAAGAAACACCGAGCATAGCCCTTTCCATAGCGCGCTGTGCAACTTTAAGCTTCTTAATAAGGCCCATAGTAAGAGGCCACGTTTCAGTTCCGTATGTCATCACTGGTAGTTCCGTGTGTATCACTACATACATGTGTGTGTTACATCACTGGTAACACACACTGGTTGTATACTTTCGTCTTTAGGCACTGAGGTATTTTGGACGAGAAGATGTTGCGTAGTTTCCCGAACGCTGCCCATCCGAGTTGGATTCGTCGATTGACCTCTTTCTCAAAATTGGACCTACCCAACTGGATCACTTGTCCCAGGTAAACATATTTGTCAACAATTTCGAGAATAGAGCTCCCAACTGGTACTGGGTAGGGCGCAACATGGGCATTCGACATAATATTTGTTTTGTCCATGTTCATCTGAAGACCTACATGTTGGGAAACTCTATTAAGGCCATCGAGCATTGTACCGAGGTCTTCCAGCGACTCTGCCATGACCACAATATCGTCGGCAAACCGAAGGTGAGTAATGTATTCGCCATTAATGTTGATGCCGAATCCTTCCCATTCCACGTGACTTGTCAAAATGTAATGTGCGTAAGGTAATAATAATGTGTAGGCGGCGAAAGTTGCGAGCAAATTATTTTACTCTGTCGCCTGGCCGCCTCTTATAATTATTCTACGATCCGTGCTTTACGTTTGTATTTGCTTAATCATGCCACGAGTATATCGTAGTTTGGCGTAAGCTAACTAGATGTCGCGGCGTTATCTCATTCGCTACTGCAATAACTTCACGAAATAATGCAGCGCGGTGAAGAGGGGACGAGAGGCAGCAAAATGCTCAAGGTCATTGGCTAGGGGAACAGCCTTAAGTAGAATCATTGGCTCTTGCACATAAAAAAATAATAAGCTCTTGTAGTTTGCTCGTTATTTCTCTTTTGTAATTTTTTGCTTTTAGCAATTCCATGCAAGGTTTAATTAGAGATAAATAACACTTGAAAAAAATCATCGACCTCAGGTGGGACTCGAACCCACGTCCCATCGCATACCGGGCGAGTGCCTTGACCACTAAGCTACCGAGGACGTCACGTGACAAGATGAAATTCCTCAAGTGTTTTTTCTCGCTGTCAAAGCCAGCGTATTCTGATCAATGTTGTAGCTATATGTATAGCTGAGTAGTATACTACCGTCAACACCCTATAGAAATATTTTTACAAATATTTGACTATTGGTTAACGTCAGAAATGCTTAAACATTGTAAATTTTTTTGAAGATAAATAACACTTGAAAAAATCATCGACCTCAGGTGGGACTCGAACCCACGTCCCATCGCATGCCGGGCGAGTGCTTTGACCACTAAGCTACCGAGGACGTCACGTGACAAGATGAAATTCCTCAAGTGTTTTTTCTCGCTGTCAAAGCCAGCGTATTCTGATCAATGTTGTAGCTATATGTATAGCTGAGTAGTATACTACCGTCAACACCCTATAGAAATATTTTTACAAATATTTGACTATTGGTTAAGATCAGAAATGCTTAAAAATTGTAAATTTTTTTTTTTAGCAATTCCATGCAAGGTTGAATTGAAGATAAATAACACTTGAAAAAAAATCATTGACCTCAGGCGGGACTCGAACCCACGTCCCATCGCATACCGGGCGAGTGTTTTGACCACTAAGCTACCGAGGACGTCACGTGACAAGATGAAATTCCCCCTGTTTTTTTTTCAAGTTTTATTTATTTCTCTTTTATTAAATTCTTAGTTAGTTTTCTTTTCAAGATAAATCATTTGTTAGTTAATATTATGAGAATAACTTTGAATTACGGGTAGATGAATAGATTGCAATAATAGTAACCCAGTTTTAGCAGCGGAATCGATGGATAGAGTTAGTGGATACAGTCGAAGCCAACGATTCTGACCAGTTTTTAAAAACACGTGTCTTCGTTTTTTTTTCGACATACCTAAACAGTACTATTTAAAGACCGTGCTATCACAAATTACGTATTGCGGCGGTTGTGACAGCGTTGATATGGCAATACCACTCGATTCCTGGTACACGCAAACGAAGTTGAGGGGAAAGCTAGTTATAAATAAATAAAGTAGAATTGAATTAGAGCACAGGTAAAGATACATCTCATTCCTTTATTTTATTGAAATCAGTCGATTCCCATCTGGAGGTAGAAAGTGTTTTAAACTTAGTTTAACTAATCTAAGTAAATAATTATTTTCTAAGTATGTTTTAGGATAATAATAATATGTCAGTTAGTCAATCTCGGGCGATTGAGGCACTAGAAAATGTCAACACTTACCTTAGAGAGTGGATTTTCGTTCAGGTCCATGCCACAAAACACATAAAAAGGCTCTGTGGTCGAGTGAGTTTGGGCTGAATGTCGGTCAAGAAATACTGTTACACTATAGGAGACTTCGCCATACTGTCCTGTATAAGTGGACGGTAACGCACGTGGCAGACGACATTCGAAATTGAACACGTGTGGGCCTGCAGGTAATTCTACCTCATTACCTGTAAAGTAATTCGGTACCGTCATATTCATTTATTAATTCAGTCAAATTGTATCTAGAAAAGAAACGAAATCAGAACTACACCAAAACTTTCCTTGTAAAGTTTTGGGGTAGTTCTCATTTCTTCCATTCTACGTTTATTTTGGGGTGCTGAATACCAATCTGAGGTTTACTCACAAAATTTCGTTACACAACATCCACAAAATCGCAAAAAAAAATGTAGAATTACAACTAGGTATATACCGATTTTTGCTTCCAACTCGAAAACTATTAACTTTTAGCAAATGGCCTGTTTACAGAAATTAAAGAACTTAAAATTCTGTGACAAATATCCCTATTTTGTTTATAAGAAAACCAATTGGTATCAGTTGCAAGCTAAAAATTGGCATGTTTCAGCCGTAGGTATCTAAAAACTCACTTTTAACAGTCCAAAACTTTAATTGTGACGTGATAACGTCTTCTAAACCGACTTCACTTATTAAGTTCGTTTGATCATATAATTTTTAACTTTGATAAAAACAAACATGATGAAGTAGGTATACCGAAATTGTCTCCGAACAGAACATAGTCGCGACTCAAGTGATGTTCATACCCTGTGTACAAAACATATTTATGATGCGTTACTCTTCGCCCTCTTCTCCATCTATAGTATTCCTCCATAACACGCCAACTAGTGTCAGCACTCCCTTCAAACTCGACCCTGACACCTATATAATAACATTAAGAAAAAAATCAATTTAACACTTGACATACATACCTGACTACCACGAGAACTTTGTAAGTAAAATTGTTTTTTTTTGTTTTGTTTTAACCTTGCAATTACCTACTTTAATTAAAAATCTATATAGTAGGTATATATTGTCGCAGTCGGATTGTATAATCCGCCGTATCACAAACCAACTAGCTGTTTCAACTACAAAACGGAGGCGTTTTGCAATACGGTTATACAGGATGTCAAAAAAAGAAGTGTCAAGCGGAAGTCCAGAGATAGAGCACCTCTTGGGGTACCCGAATCACCCCCATGTATATTCTACGATTTGGCTTAGTTTAGGAGCTAGAATTATTTTCATGTTTTTTTTCTAAATTTTTACCTATTATTGCTTTTTATTTTATTATCACTCTGGCGAGCATTTGTCATTTAAATTTTATTGTCACATTAAACTTATGCAAGTACCAAGTTCGAACAGTAATTTTGAACTTAGGACTAAATTTTAAGCATGTTCCGCAATACTTAGATAAATCATAATTTTTAGGGAGTTACTGTAAGTATTGTTAATAATTGTGAGCAAAAAAAAGAAACTACAAGTGCTCGCCAGAGTGAAAAAATAAATAAATAATAGGTACCTACAAATTAAGGAAAAAATCATAAAGATAATTCTAGCTCCTAAACTAAGCAAAATCGTAGAAAATACATGGGGGTGATTCGGGTACCCCAAGAGGTGCTCTATCTCTGGACTTCCGCTTGACACTTCTTTTTGGGACACCCTTTTAATAGAAGATCCGAACCTAAAACGACCTTCACCGAGCTGATAATAGAATAAAACATATTTTATAACAAATTTAGTAGGTATATTAGAAAATATGTTGGGGATCTCATTATGGGATAAGATCCGGAACGAGGTCATACGACATAAGACTAAGGTGACTGATATTTTCCAAAAATGTAGCAAGCTGAAGTGGCAGTGGGCTGGCCATGTCTGTCGCAGAACCGACGAGAGGTGGAGCAGGAAGGTTTTCGAATGGAGACCACGCTTAGGCAAACGTAGTGTAGGACGCCCCCCGGCTAGATGGACCGATGACCTGAAGAAGGCAGCCGGCAGCGACTGGATGCAAAGGGCGGGAGATCGTGCGCTGTGGCGCTCCTTGGGGGAGGCCTATGTCCAGCAGTGGACTGCAACAGGCTGATATTATGATGATGATGATGATATTAGAAAATATGTTAAGAGTGGATGGCTTAAAAAAATACTGGAGAGACTATTTAAAAAAAATATATTAAATGTTGCAAAATCAGGTTAAGAAAAATTTTACCCTGACTGAAATTATCAAACGTATAGGATGTGCAGCCATTGGGTTGCCTATTATTTATTTTCTTTCTTATTATCTTGATGTTGTAATGCAACATTTTTTTTTTAAATAGTCTGTCCAGGATTTTTTTAGGCAACTCTTAACATATTTTCTAATATACTAAATCTAAATAAAAGGTAAAGCTGACTGACTGATGGATCAACGCACAGCCCAAAGGCTCTAGACTCTCTCTCTCACAGGGTCTAGAGATTCCAAATTTGGCACGTAGGTTCCTTATAAGGTGTAGGGGTGCACTAAGGAAGGATTTTTTAAAATTCATCCCCTAAGGGGGTGAAATGGGGCCCCAGCGTTTGTATGAAACTTTTTACTCCTTTAACATATTTGCATGAATTTCGGTATGAATTAAGTACGGAAAAAAATATGAGTTACATATTTCAGCGTTTTCAAAAATTCAACCCCTAAGAGGGTAAAGTAGGGAATGGAAGTTTTAAATAAACGCCCAGGCCAAACCCTTAGGGCTAGAAGTTTTAAATTTTGCACACGTATTTCTTTTATGACGTAAGCATCTACTAAGAAAGGATTTTCTAAAATTTAACCCCTAAGAGGGTTACATAGAATAGAATATTATTTATTTGGCAATCAAAATTGACACAAACATAAAAAGAAAATAACATAGATTGACACAGAAATAATAATAATATTATTAATAAAAAAATAAAAAAAATAAACGTGTCAAAAAGGACCCTTGCTCAGTATTCGCCGTGGCAACTTAAGGCTGCCACGACACTGATATTCTGCGAGGGCCTCAAACAATCAAAAATAATTAAATAAAAAATATAAATAAATAATCAACAAAATCCAGCTCAGCCGATAGCTCAGCACCGATCGTGTGCGTGTGCGCATGCCTTTATAAGCGTCGGCCAGAGTGTTTGCATTGTCTCTGGTTGCATGGCCAAAGAACTTACTAAGTGATTTAATACTCCTTGACTACTACTTACTCTGTCCGCCATTTTCGCAACACAGGTAATTTGCGTAAAATGGTGTGATGCCACGTAATATGCACATGTTAAGACTCATGTGGCATGGTTTATATTTTGAAAAAGCAACATCTTAATGTGTGTTGAACGTGACGACGCATAAATGTCAAAGTGCAAGCAAGCAATGAATGTGCGACGCCGCCCATCTTCAAGTGAGTACCTACTACGCTGATTCAATAGTGTAAAGTGTTCATTAAAAATCAATAATTTCATTGAATGTACCATTATTTCAATTGCAGAATATGTTTTGGTCACTACATCGATGAACCGGCTGCGAGAAACCTAGTAACGCCCTCAGCTGCCGCCCCCAAAGTGCCGGGAAGTGACGCCTATACCCGCCCACGCGACGCGCATACTCTGCTTGTGAGTTAAAATATAACTTTCTTCTGCTCGCTGGCAAATCAGCAGGTTATTTTTAAGTTTTTTCCTGAGCGTGATTTTCGTTTTCAGTGCGCGTATCGGCGGTGTCAAGTCATTCCAGCACTTCGAAGCGGCAAATCGAAAAGAGCCCCGAAAGGCGACTGTGCGATGAACTGCGATAGCTTGGTGTTAGAAACACGCGAGTACATGCCCGTTTACCTTGACCATCGCGACCCCGGGCCCACAGCAGCTTATCAAGTAGGTAACCTGGTTTTCGCGTTCCAATGACTCCGAATAACATGGTGGCTAGATGCAGCCGTCTGCGTGCTTCCATCTTAAGCAAGCCCCTAGCACTAAGAAAAGGAGAGACATGGGACCGCGGTGGAATTGTAAAGCAATACCTAGCACAGGCATTCTGTACTCTCTGGATAAGTCGGGCTGATCGAACCAGACATGGACCATACACAGTATCACAGTAATTAAATTTTGACAATATAAGTGACTTACAGAGGCTAATGCGGAGCTCTTCACTTAAATATTGTCTGATTCTGTAGAGCAACCTCAGTCTGTAAAAGCAACTTCTTGCACATTCGGCTATGTGGGCCTCGAACCTTAGCCCGCTGTCAAAAACCAGTCCCAGGTTCCGTGCCTTATTCACCCTTTCAATTTGGTCCCCATTCTCAGAGATAGTTATTGAAACATAATTGATATTTTCAATAGTTTTAGGATTTCCAAAAACCATTAGTTTAGATTTTTTGCATTGAGGGTTAGACAATTTTACATACACCAGTCAGATATCCTTTGCAAGTCACTGTTTACCCTTATAATAGAGCTGGCATGGTCAGCGGGATCAAAGGGAAGATATAGCTGTAGGTCATCCGCGTAAAGGTGGTGAGAACAGTGTGTAATGCATGATGTGATGTCAGCACTGTACAAGATGTAAAGGATAGGGACCAGTATCGATCCCTGGGGGACTCCCCGGTTCACCACCCTCCGGCTAGACCGCAGCTTAAAGCTATTTGCTTGTTGCAGCTCCACAAGTTGTGTCCTGTGAGTAAGGTAACTGTGGAACCATCTCACAGCTCAATCGTCAAGGCCATAATAACTAAGCTTGGACAGCAACAAAGGTATGCTTATTGAGTCGAAAGTACGAGAAAAGTCAAGTAGGAGCAAAAGGGCAACCTTTCCCTGGTCCTGGGTAGTCAACAGACCATCAACCACATCTGCCAGAGCAGTCCCACAGCCCCTGCGGAAGCCAGACTGAGAGTAAGGAAGCATATGATGCTTCTCCAAGTATTCCGTCAGTTGGTCACAAATTATTCTTTCCAATACCTTAGAGAGGCACGGGGGAAGGCTTATTGGGCGTAGGTCTTGCACTGTCACAGGCTCACTAGATTTTGGCAGCGGCTTTACAACTGCTACCTTCCAGTCCTCAGGGAACACACCCTCCAGTATAGAGCTATTGACTATTGTAGTAATGGCGTCCAGTGAGTGGGGTAGGGTCAGCAATAGCATGTCCAGAGACAGACCATCATTCCCCTGAGCATTGGATTTCAGACCTTAGATGGTCCTTAGAACCAGTTCACTGCTCACCGTACCCAAAGAGAATATCGCCTCGCTTTTGTGTCTATGGTGCTCGTAGTATGTAAGTTGTGATATTGAGACCATGCCGCTGCCAGGCACATTCAAAAAGTGTGCATTCAACAGTTCCGGGTCACTGAGAGATGGGGACAATTCAGCTGAGCTTTTTTGTTTGGCAATAGTGTGCTTGTAAGCTTTCTCCATAGCATTTTTGGGTTTTTAATGTTGTTATTAATATGCTTTTTGAAGAAACACGAATTCTCTCGCTCAATCGCTGCTATGACTTCGTGTCGCATCTCCCTGTAGCTTGCCTTAAGATTTGCTTGCCATAAGTATGATCTCACACAATGTAACACCTTATGTATACACTTATGACGCAATAAATGAATATGAATATGAAATGGGGGTCCAAAGTTTGTATGAAACTTTTTATTCCTTAGACATATTTGCATGAAATTTCGTATGAATAGAGTTCGGCAAAAATAATGAATTAACGTATTTCAGGCTTATCCAAAATTCAACCCCTAAGAGGGTAAAATAGGGGATGAAAATTTTAAATAACCGCATAGGCTAAACCCTTAAGCCTAGAAACTTGAAATTTCGCACACGTATTCCTAATATGACGTAGGAAAGCACTAAGGAAGGATTTTTAATATTCACCCCCTAAGGGGGTAAAATAGGGGATAATAGTTTTATATTAACGCACAAGTCAAACCCTTAGGGCTAGAAACTTAAAATTGCGCACAAGTATTCTTCTTATGACGTAAGCATACACTAATGAAGGATTTTTTAAAATTCAGCCCCTAAGAAGGTAAAATAGGGGATCAAAGATTTAAATAACCGCATAGGCTAAACCTTTAAGGCAAGAAACTTGAAATTTCGCACACATGTTCCTCATATGATGTCTAAGTCAATAACTAAGGAAGGTTTTTTCAAACTTCACCCCCTAAAGAGGTGAAACGGGGGTCTAAAGTTTGTATGAAACTTTTAATTCCTTGGACATATTTGCATGAAATTTCTTATGAATTGAGAACGGCAAAAATAATGAGTTAAATATTTCAGGCTTTTCCAAAATTCAACTCCTAAGAGGGTAAAATAGGGGATGAAAGTTTTATATTAACGCACAAGGCAAACCCTAAGGGCTAGAAACTTAAAATTATGCACACGTATTCTTCTTATGACGTAAGCATACACTAAGAAAGGAATTTTTAAAATTCAGTCCCTAAGAAGGTAAAATAGGGGATGACAGATTTAAATAACCGCATAGGCTAAACCCTTAAGGCTAGAAACTTGAAATTTAGCACACGTGTTCCTCATATGACGTAGTCAATAAATAAGGAAGGTTTTTTCAAACTTTACCCCCTAAAGGGGTGAATCGGGGGTCTAAAATTTGTATGAAACTTTTAATTCCTTGGACATATCTGCATGAAATTCCGTATGAATTGAGTATGGCAAAAATAATGAGTTGAATATTTCAGGCTTTTCCAAAATTCAACTCCTAAGAGGGTAAAATAGGGGATGAAAGTTTTATATTAACGCAAAAGGCAAACCCTAAGGGCTAGAAACTTAAAATTATGCACACGTATTCCTCTTTTAAGGTAGGGGGCATCCACTTAAGAAGGATTTCTTAAATTCATAGGGGATGCAAGTTTTTGGGGAACTTTAAGTTTATATGACTTATTTACAATATTTTATAATTAAAGTAAATGAAACTACTTTTACGGATTATTTCGCGATTTATTAACATTTCATTTAACCTGACGTTTCGAACACTTTACAGCGTTCGTGGTCACAGGTAGACTAAGGTGTTATTCGTCTTTACAATATTATGAATAAATTATAAACTGCCGTCACTCAGTTAATATTAATTTGTGTTCCTATCTACGCAAAAAGAGCTAACTGTATCTAGAGGTCTTGCAGTGCGGGGCCTAGCATGGTATTTCGTTAAAACAGGATCACATGCTGGTGGTATTTTCCAACCATCTTCTCTGTTGAAATTCGGGTGACTTCTAATTTTAATTGCCTCCCGTAACATGCGAGGAACAAATCGTCGTTCTCTTGCAAGGACTTTAGGCTGGTCAAATCATATGAAATGGTTGGGTGTATCTAAGGCATGTTCACACACTGCAGACTTAGTATTCCGTCTATGTTTGATGTAGGCTATATGTTCTTTTACCCGCACGCCTATACTTCGTTTTGTTTGACAGATGTAGGAGAGCCCACAGTCACATTCCAGTCTGTACACCCCCGCATCTTGAAGAGTTATGTTGCACTTGACAGGTGGTAAAAATTGGTTAATCTTTTTTTTTAAAGCTTGAAGTAGGTTTTGATTGAAGCGCGCTTCAAAATGTTTCCAATCTTGTCAGTGACACCCTTCATATAGGGTAGTACAGCAGGTTGGCGTTCGACGGTGGAATGCTTGACCCGGGGTCTGGAACGACGAGGTACCGGCAACTGGTTTTCCCGTAGTACCTTCCTGACATGCTGGAGCTCGCCAGCTAGGTGTTGGTCGTCACAAATACCCCTTGCCCTCTGAAACAATGATTTGCCTACGGTAGACAACTGTCGAGGATGATGGTGAGAGGCACCACTGAGATATTTATCTGTATAGGTGGCTTTACGAAAAACTGTATGACTAAGAGTATGATCCGGATTCCTAGTAAGTAAAATATCTATGAAAGCTAGTTTATTGTCTGCCTCAATTTCCATAGTAAATTTGATTTTTGGGTGGATTGAATTTAAATGATCTAGAAAAACAGAGACTTGCTTGGTGGGTAAAATTGTAAAAGTATCATCTACGTACCGTTTGTAGAACCTGGGTGTTAGGTGATGTGCCTAGAGCTCTGGCCTCGAAGTCCTCCATGAAAATGTCTGCGACAACAGGGGATACTGGAGAGCCCATAGCTACACCATCTACTTGTACATAGAATTCATTGTCCCACAGTAAATATCCCGATGTTAGGCAAAAGTAGTTTTATTTAAATGTATCGTGTTCGCGTAAATAAAAGACAACAGTAAGTAAAGTAAATGTTAATTTTAGTGTTTTTTTTAAATTAAGCCTCAAGCGTTTAAATTGCTTTATTTAAAGTGCAAATATGTTTATGCACAATGCACTCGATCTGTTTTACTGGGAAGGCGGCGTCAGTTAGTAGATACCTATTACTTCTGACGAAATATCGTGGCTCAAGATTGATCCGTGGAGAAGAAAATGAAAAAAATTGTAAGAGCCTACTTACCAGAAACTTAGGTACAAACAATGATATTAGAAGTATTATTTGTGATTTATTGGTTTATTTTTAAATCTAGATTAGCGCGGGCGAAGCCGCGGGTAACTGCTAGTTTGTTATAAAATATGTTTCATTTTATTGTCAGTTCGAAAAAAGTCGTTTCAGGTTCGGATATTAAGACTAATACGGCGCATTGACGATATGGCGGATTGTCATTACGCTGCCGCGCTGTAGCGCTGTGTTCTCCAAAATGACGTCTCGCATTTATCCGCATTGCACAATTTGTATTTTGTAAGTTAACGGGTGTTTTTTTTTCTAAACATACTAAACTTAGAGTACACGCGCCCCATTTAACTCGACTGCCAAACGAGGGTTATGTTTTTCGAGCGTATGTATGTATGTCTATTTCTTTAGCACGCCCTACAGCCTAAACCGTTTAACGGTTATTAAAGTATAAATATTAATAGATTCGTCTCAATTGTGGGAGTGCCAAGGGGTATGTTATTTCCCGAAATTCCCGCGGAAACAAACTTATGCGGGAAAAACGGATCTGCAATATTGATAAACCGATTTTGAAACTTTCTTTTATTAACTGCAGACTGCAAATTGATTCTTTAAATCTTGTTTTCATCTTTTAAGTTCACTATTTACGCAGTCGGGTTTATTGATTTTTTAAATTATTTACACCAATTGTAAAATTTTGTTTTTTTAGCAATTCCATGCAAGGTTTAATTGAAGATAAATAACGACCTAAATAACGAAGCATGTCAACGCTTAGGATTATTGGAAAACGATAACCACTGGGAATTAACACTACAAGAAGCCACACTCACAGCTTCAGCTGAGCAAATTCGAGAGTTATTCGCCATAATTCTAACGACATGTAACCCATCAAACCCAAAACAGCTATGGGACTCTTTCAAAAGGAGTATGAGTGATGATATATTGTACCAAATCCGACAAGCTAATCCAGAACTGACTACAGAATTCAATGACGACATCTTCAATGAAACACTCATTCGCTTAGAAGACAAATGTTTAGCAATAAATAACCAGACTTTAGTAGAACTTGGAATGCCAGCACCACAAAGAAATGCTTTCAGTGTGCTAAACTACGAAATTACAAAGGAAAAAAGCTACAACGTCAATGAACTACTTGAATACATTGCTCACAATAAACCACTCCTCAATGACAATCAAAAAAAAGTTTACAACGTTATAATGAACCGGATAAATAACAACACTGGTGAATTATTTACTTGGACGCACCAGGAGGCACCGGTAAAACGTTTCTTATAAATCGAATACTGGCGGAAATACGTGCTAAAAACACATCGCACTGGCACTAGCATCATCCGGCATTGCAGCCACACTCATGGAAGGAGGACGAACTGCCCATTCTGCCTTACAACTACCGTTGAATATAGCCGAACAACATATGAATATTCCCGGTATGTAAAATCTCAGGAAAATCTGGACGGGGTCAACTTCTAAAATAAGCTAAAATTATCTTCTGGGATGAATGCACCATGGCCCATAAAAAATCATTAGAAGCCATGGACAGAACATTACAAGAATTGCGAAAAAACTCTAAAATAATGGGAGGAGCTCTACTCATACTTTCAGGAGATTTTCGACAAACACTTCCAGTTATTCCTAAATCAACACCAGCAGACGAGATCAATGCATGCTTAAAAAAGTCACATCTTTGGCAAGTACAAATACTGCAATTAACAAAAAACATGAGAGTTAAATTATCAAAAGATGAAAAAACAGCACATTTTGCTAAAATACTTTTACAAATAGGCAAAGGTACATATCCTACTGACCAAACGACCGGCCTCATTGAACTCAATAGTGATTTCTGTAATATAGCCACTACTGAAAACGAACTAATCGAGACAATTTACCCAAATATTATTCAGAACTATACCAACGTAGATTGGTTATTTCAAAGAGCAATTTTAGCCACTAAAAATAATATTGTTGACGATATCAATTTCAATATTCTGAAGAAAATACCTGGTGAAGAGAAAATATATAAATCGATCGATACGATGGTATCCATTGAAGAAAGTGTCAACTTCCCAACTGAATTTCTAAACTCATTACAAGTACCAGGAATGCCATTACACTGCCTTCGTCTGAAAATTGGATCTCCAATCATACTACTCAGAAATCTTAACTCCCCAAAACTATGTAATGGAACGAGGATGATCGTAAAACAGCTATCGAATAATGTCATTGGATGGAGCTGAACTTATTTCTGGAAAGTACAAAGGACACACAGTATTTATACCTAGAATAGGTACCACTGATACATCTTCTGAATTGCCATTTCAATTTAAAAGATTGCAGTTTCCAATTAAATTAACCTTTAGTTTCACAATTAACAAAGCGCAAGGGCAAACTTTAAAATATTGTGGCATCAACCTCAAAGAATCCTGCTTCTCTCATGGTCAGCTATATGTAGCTTGCTCAAGAGTAGAAAGTTCGAAAAATTTATATTATATATACCCCGGACAAAAAAAAGTTGTTTATAAACAAGTAGTGTAAATAATGAGAAAATGTTTTCAATATTTTTTTTTTACTTTTTACGTCATAGTTTTTTTTTTTATTTCAACTACCACGTAATCTCATATCAACTCCCGAGCGAAGCCGGGTATCATAGCTAGTGTATGAATAAAATAACTATATAAATGAAAAAGGTGTATATTAAACTTCTCTTATAATCACAGTTTATTTACATTCTTGTAGAAACGAATGCTCGTAGCTCGATAGCTCGTTGGGCTGCTCGTAGCTCAGTGGCGGCAGCGCTTTGGTATCGATTACTAAAGTTAAGCAACCAACGCCGCGGTCGTGAGTGGATGGGTGACCATTCCGACCATATTTAGTGACATTTATCACGAGCATCTCCGTGCTTCGGAAGGCACGTTAAAAGTTGGTCCCGGCCAATATCGCTTGATATTGGTCGTGAAGCCTAGTCAGAGGCCTTAAGGCGGCTTGTTAACATCTGACAGTAAGGTTTAGTCACTGGCCTTACAACACCCCTCCACCAATCCGCACCGGGCCCGCGTGGTGGAGTATGGCCCGAACTACCTCATAGTTGAGGTGAGGCCTGTGCCCTGCAGTGGGACGTATATAGGCATACTTTACTTTACTTTACTTTAGGAACGAATGTTATGAACAGTCTTATAAAGTTGTAAGAAAAAATAAAATTTAAATAAAAAAAAACCCTGATTCAAAAGGCAACATTATAAAAAGTATAAAATTAAATAAAAAATATTTTTTACGTTATAAGCTTTCATGTACTAACCAGTGTTAAACAAGAGAGGATTAATATTGGCAAAGAAATATGATTAGACTATGCTAAGTGATCATAAGTAGGCATTTGTTTTCATGGTGAATCGTTTAGGTACTTGCCTACTTAAAAGCTTGTCGCTGTTATGATAGCAAGGGTTAGATTATTTTTATTAAATTTAACCATAACCAGCATTACGTAATGAAACCGAACCATTTTTGAAGAAGCTGATAACTGGTGATGAAAAGTGGATCACGTACGACAAGAACGTGCGAAAAAGGTCATGGTCAAAGGCCGGTCAGGCTTCACAGACTGTGGCGAAACCCGGGTTAAGGTGATGCTGTGTGCGTGGTGGGATTGGAAGGGCATTATTCATTACGAGCTATTACCACCAGGCAGGACCATCGATTCTGAGCTCTACTGCGAACAACTGATGAGATTAAAGCAAGAAGTTGCGAGAAAGCGGCCGGAATTAATCAACTGAAGGGGTGTGGTTTTTCATCATGATAACGGTAGACCTCACACATCTTTAGCCACTCAGCAAAAATTAAGAGAGTTTGGCTGGGAGGTGTTAATGCATCCGTCGTATAGTCCTGATCTTGCACCTTCAGATTTCCACCTGTTTCGCTCTCTTCAGAATTCTCTAGGCAGTGTCAGGTTAACATCATGAGAGGACTGCCAAAACCACTTGTTGCGGTATTTTGATCAGAAGCCCCAATATTTCTATAGCAATGGGATCATGTCCCTACCTACAAGATGGCAAAAAGTTATCGAACAAAATGGTACCTACATACTTTAGTTAAATGTAAATAAACTATATTAAAAAATGTTTTGAATTTTCTTAAAAAATGCGAAGAAACTTTTTCCCCGACCTATTATTATGATATGTCCGACCTACTATTATTATGTATGTATATATAACCGATTACAGATTACTTACTCGAGTTAAAACCTTTTTTTCGATGAAGAGTTACAAATAAGGCTTTAAAGTTCATTGAAAAGTAGGAGTAGAACCATTGACTTATATATTACTTCGTAAGGACAGGGCGGACCACACGTCTGGGTGTTGGACCTAAAGAGACCCGAAAATGACCCGACCGAGGCCGATGTGACGTAGTCAGTGATCGGCGGTCATCGGGATCTGACATTTGTATGAAAAAATAAAAATGCCTAGATGTTCACTGAAAGGTTGCTTAAATTACAACAGAAAGGTCATTAAAACAAATTCTAACCTGTCAAGCTTCAATTCCCCACCGGTGGCCACGTCATAATAGATTTTTTATTGTGTCTCTTGACCTTGGCCTGACAGGCTAATATTACTTCTCACCAATAAGCCGCATATTTGATAAACACTAAACTTATTTACATTACTTTAACAATTTTCTAACTTCTTTGTAAATTTTACGAAGCAACGCCATATTTACCGTGCAAAACCGATACAATTTTGTAGCGGCGTGCATTAGTTGTATGGTTATAGTATAGCCATAATAGTGCTCACAGTGCACTAAGTGCAGTCCAGTACATGCGATGTAATATAAATATTATCTTTTATGATAATTTATTGAATACTTATTTTAAGTTTACGTGATGCACTATGAGTTAAAAATTTAAAACATGCAAAAATAACAAAAGACAAAAGTTTAAAAAAAAAAGTTTTATTCGAAGGACAGTGAAATGTAATAAATAAAAATATAAATTATCTGATATAGTTTTTTTTTTAAAGTTTTAAGGTATGATTCCGTATATAAAAATAAATTGTATCCACAAACACTCAATTATCTAGCCAAACTAAGCAAATCTTGTGCTATTGCGACTAGATACAGATAATAAACATATTTAAATACATTTATAAACATACTTAAATACATTTACAAACATACTTAAATACATTTATATTTATTGATATTCATTCTATAGACACGAAAATTAACGAAGTAAAACAAACGAAGTTCCTAGGTTTAACTATACAACAAGACGTGAATTGCAAAACGCATATAGATAATGTTTGTACAGCAGGCAAGAGCTTTGGCAAGAGCTGCGCGCGAGCCGCGCGAACGCGACCTTTAAACTGGCTTGAATGTGAACCAGAACCGCACGCGTGCAGCTCGCGCGCACTGTACAAGTCTTGCATGAGTTGCGCTAAAGAGACGCACCAATCGGTTGCAGTAACGGATCGCGTGCTCGCGCGCGACCTGCGCATTCGTGGCGCGTTCGCCAGATCTGGACCTATCCTTGCAGTCATCAAGTTTATTTATGCCTTAAAGCAGGTTAGATCTGTTACAAAAACTGCGATTGCTACCTATCATGCATTGTAGGTTCTAAATTACGCTACAGTTTACTGATGTGGGGCAATAGCACTAATATAAATAGAGCTTTTATTGCCATAAAAAGATGCATAAGACCAATATGCGGTGTCCCTCCACGAACATCGTCGTCGTTGTATATATTTGAAACATGTGTATTTGTAATGCAATTTATGCATATTTTTAATAAGGCATTTGACATTTATCCACGGAACACAAGAAATCAAAATATCCTGGTACTACTAAAAACTTCAATAACAGTGCAGTATAAAAAAAGCTGCATGACAATGAATATAAAAAAAACTTCAATAATATACCTACTAATGAATTCAAAACATTGAATAATAATCAATTTAAAACAAAACTGAATAAGTGGCTAATCTCACATACCTACCATAAAGGAGTTTTTTTAAATAATAAATATTAATTTCAACATAATTATGATATGACTGACATCTATGTAATTTAATTTAAAGCAATTTTAGACTCAATTTTATATTTAATTTTAGTTCAATTTTATATTTAATTTGCATGCCACGTTTTCATTAAACATGCTTGGCACGTTCATTTTAAAACACCTATGCATACCGTGTTTAAGCATAAAAAGATTATTTTATTTTATTTTATTTATGTTGACGTATTTAATTTGAAAAAGCAAAAAGTTATATTTACTCTGACACTACTTTAAATATAACATCTGTGCAATAAAAACTTTTTTCTTAGTTCCTCTTTCGTTTTAAGCCGCTCTTACAAGGTTGCTATTTGACAGTTGACATTAAAGTCTACCAGATGGGGTTAGTGTGTCATGTATGGAGGAAATGCAAGGCGATTTGTTCTGTCAGCCGTATCTTTACTTTTTACATCAATGAGTAGAACACTAAAAACTAAAATGTCAAAAATAAAATTAATACTATTACGTATTATTCTTTCTCTATGCTATTACTACTAATAATGCCTCCGACTGCAAATTGATTCTTTAAATCTTGTTTTCATCTTTAAGTTCACTTTTTACTAGGCATGGACGATTTCATGAGGAGCAGGTGAAAAATCATATTACTTGAAAATCATTTGTCACACCTGCTATTTTTTATCATATTAACTGCTACAAATCACAGACTGTGAAATCATATGTCATACGCAAATTTCTTTTCATTCGTTGATGACATGTAGCAGAGCGGGTCTAGCGAGCGCAAGCCTTGAGCGCGCGAGCGAGTAGGAATGATTTGCTACAGATGCGTGTTAGAAAAAGACAAACATGCTGTGCTATTTTTTATGCCATAATAGGTGAGGAACGATAACGATACTGAGCATTTTAAGAGCTTTAAACTTATGAACGTAAAGTTTAGATTCGTTTGTCATGATTTTTGTTACGAGTGGCAGGTTGAAACCTTCTTGTTTGTTGAATTTTATGCTTAGCGCCGTAAGGTTTAGATTATCTTGTTATGATTTTGTAGTAGGCCACGTCGAGCTCGTTTTGTTTACAATGAAATTTGTTATTAGTAAGTATGAATTGTGATTTTTTAAATATGTTTTCAAATTCACTAGTCGCCCGGTGATGACTGCTAGGTGCGTTACGTAATTTGAGTGCTATGTATGTTTATTAAAATTTGTTTTGTTTGTGACGAGTGTAGCATTAATAAATGTTGTAAATAGTGAACGGATATTTAGTTTGTAGACTTTGTAGTTATTTGACTCAGTTCAGGACTTTAATAACAATTTGTTTGAAAAAAATATGCTTAAATAATACACATAGCACATTATATATATATATATATATATAGTCCTCCTTGTCGTGTCCGACAACGGCGACCTCAGACTCTTCTATCGTGAGCACGAATGTGGCTGGCGAAGCCAAACTTTGATTTGAACACCCGGTCACATAGGGGGCAGAATAGCTGTCCATCCGCGTTATAGGTGTAGTTGTAGCTGGGTTTAGGACGATTTTTGCGAGTTTGGCGCTTTTCGTCGAGTTCCTTCAGACGACACTCTTCGAAGTTGGCTACCCCTTTTTTTACAGAATGACGCCACTCGGGTCTGAGAACAGCAAGCTCCTCCCAGCATTCAGTGGAGATACCTAGATATCTCCACATAGCACATTACGTAGCGCATGAATTATATACCTATGACATTTCATAAAAAAGTAGCAAAGTAGCAAGGAGCAACTGTTCACAATAAATCATATTTCATTTTAAGTAGCAAATAGCAAAAGTGTTACATTATGACACTGTGAAAAAAAATCATTGCCAATGATTTATCACAGGTGATTTCATATGATATATCATAATTTCGTCATATGACAATGAATGAAAAATAGCAATCATTGCCATGCCTACTTTTTACGCAGTCGGGTTTTTTTTTATATTTTTATTAATTATTTTTTTACAATAGCTTACCACTGACGTTGGTGTTAGATTTGAAGACATATTCAATAGAACCAGTTACAATTTCGCCAGAGTGATAAGTCCTCGTTTCCTTATGAAAAAAAATTTTTGAAGTAATGGACATTCTTTAATATTTTTATATATAAATTTCTCTCTATGCACATTTATTTATTTTTTCAAATAAACCCAAACTGATGAACTGCTATCCCTGTCTCCCTGACACACATAAGTCAGAGCACAGATTAGTCAGAGTATGTCTAATGAAGTCAGAGTCAAAGACATTGCACTAAAAGACATTGTGAAATGTCTAATTGCACTAAAACAATACAATATCTTTGGTCAGAGTCAAAGATATTTTATTTTGGTCAGAGCCATAGATATAGAATGTACAAGATAGACAAAGGCTTATTGCAAATGATACAAAAAATGTGTGTGTAGTAGTGAAGTTCAAGCTAATAAAAATTTATCGATTAATTGCAACCGGCATCAAATTGATTTGGCACAAGTCACATTCGCCCTTAGAGCATTCAACCAACAGGAGACGACAAGCTCGCTAAAATCTATGAGAAAAAGTCTGTCATTTCTTGCGGGGGGAAGGGTATAACGCACACATAGGGAATTAACACTAACGCATTTTCAATGACGTTGCTACGCTCGCACACAACAAAAATTATCTTACACTAGCTTAAACTAGACGCACACAAATATATTCACACACAAGGGCAACTTATCCATGCACGAGTGTGACGTCAGTTTTAAATAAACGAAGATAGTGCTTAACACTATCGATAAATTTTATCGATGAGTTCTGCCAGTATTATGATAAGGTTTTATTCAATTTAGACTCTTTATTATGTGTAAGATAGAAACTTTATGTAGAGGCGACTAACAGGAGAACCGCCATAAGAAGACGGGCAGCAGCGTCTCCTCTCCACCATTGTCCAAACTGCGATCGCCAACCCGCCTGCCAAGCGTGGCGATTATGGCAAAATCCTCCTTTTGGTGAGGCCTGTGTCCAGCAGTGGACTGATATAGGCTGGTAGTGGTGATGATAGAAACTTTTCTTTTAGCTGTCATTAAGATCTACAGGGTTATTTATTAATATACGTCAGTATGGTAGAGTTTAAGGATTGGAATAATCCTAGCCGGAAAACCGGTCCGGGTAAGTACGGTTTCAATCCATCGCAAGCAATAAGATCGTCGTGAACGAATTCTAGCTGATTCTAATAGATTCCGGCTGGTTAAAGTCCAAGCCTAAAGCTGCAAGAAATACCTGCAAAATTTGGTTTTCAGGTATATTGTCATAATTATAATAAAACAAAAAAAATACTGGGCTATAACCCGCAAAAATCGTAAATATAATTGAAGGTTAAGTTAGAAGATTGAATTTTGTAAAGTAGGATTTGCAAGATTGGGTGTTAACTATTTTAGCTGTATTCGCGCTGTATACTATTACGAAAAGTGCATAGGTAAGGTAGTTCTATATCGTTGTGGATATGATTCATCTAGCCCCTCTCTCTTGGAGTAAAGGCATTCTCCAGATAGATAGATAAAGATAATTAAAAGACCTGTAAATTGAATATCAATCTTGCTTTTTCCACATCTGGCTGGCCCAACTCCCGGTTCAGGCAGAAGACTTTCTAAAAATATTACAAATATTTTCATCTCTTAAATCGAAAACATGAAATTAGTCTAGACTCTAGAAAAATCATGAAATAAGAATATCATAATACCAATTTTTCTGCTTGCTTAGAAAGACAAAGTTGTAAATGAATTCAAATATTATTGGTCTGGGTTTGTCTATGGTGGTGACTGGAGATGGTTGGCTCGGAAACTTTATAATATAAAGTTTTGTTTCTTTGGAATGGATTGATTTCTATTTTGTCAACTTATTTTGTTACAAAGATTTTGTCATAACCTTTTGTAATGTTATATTTTCGCAAAAATAATGAAAATTAATATTTAGTGGCATCTTAATATGGACACAATATAATAATGCCTATTTTTATATAAATAACACGGATCTTACAGTAAAGCAACCAAATTAAACAAAATTTATAACACCATACAGTTTTTATTGTATGTGTAAATAAATAACAACAAAAATGCTTGTAACCTGAGCCTTAACATCATTTTTGTGTTAAATAAATTCATATAAACAATAAAACCTAATCCACCTGTTTATTTTCCCAACGGGTGGGTTCATTGGGAATGTTTCGAATATATTCCCATTTTTGAAATAAATTCGGATGGAATGCCAACTTTAGGTGACCTAAAGGTCAAGTGGTTAAATCGATATCGATATTTTGTTTTTGTGCTATCCCATCACCAATTTTGCTGCAGGGTGGCCAGCGTATATCAATAAAAATCTCAAATTTTCAGAATAAGGTGAAGTTCGCAAATATATTATATTATTGAAGTAGACCGATTAAATGCAAATATTTATAGTATTGACCATTGATACTTTAAAAGTAAGTATTAAGTCCAAAAAAATTGCGCAAAACGTAAACAAGAATCATAATTTGTTAACTGTGATAAATCATTAATTCAATAATCATCTATTGTAATTAATATTATTAACAATATCAAACGTGAAATACCAGTGTGATTTTAAAGTTGGGTACTTCAGTATAAAAAAATTACGCTAAATAGGATTTTTTACCTTTTACTGGTATCACTTTTTGATTGACAAATTTTATGAGGTTTTTGCAATTTTAAGGCATTATTTGCTAATATTGAGACTCAATAATACCTTTAGATGAAAATTTACGCTGTCCTTTAGAACATAAGATGTTTCTGATCTTTTTTGAAACGAGCACACGGCGTAATTTGGCGTTTTTAGCTGCGGTCCTTCCACGCTCACCGTGATTTGACAATGATGGCGAAACGCGCTGCAAATAGTTTTATATAACCTCTGTGACCGACGGTCATAGACTTGTGGCAGAGGGGAATGCCTGTCAATGGCGTCTCCTGTTGGTTGAATGCTCTAAGCATTCGCCGCAGACCTTGAAGCACCTAAAGTTAAACCTAATCTTTAAACAAAATAGAGGGGAAACTCATTATCACGGAAAGGATACGGGGCTTTCTGGGCTTGTATGTGCAAAGTTAAGATATGGTGGAAAAAAGGTCATATTTTTGCTATGCAAACTTCACAGTCTGGAAACTGAGAAATCTGAAAAACAAGTTTACTCGCATTAAATCGAAAAATGAGTAATTGAATATTGTGAACAAGATTATATAATGGAAAATAAGAAAACGGTCGTTTTAAATATGTCATCATCATCATCATTTCAGCCACAGGACGTCCACTGCTGAACATTGGCCTCCCCCAGTGACTCCTAGATCGGCCGGTTGGAAGCAACCTGCATCCAGCGTCGTCCTCCAACCTTTACCAGGTTGTCTACCTAAATATTAAATATGAAACCTATTTAAAACAATTTCATATCATAATTTCACTTCAACATATTCTTATTATCACAGAGTTAAAATTATACTACTTACAATAGGTGGTTCTGTGTGCTCTGTTGTGTGTATCCCTAAATCGAAAAATAGTTTAAGTAACCCTAAAGTTATTTTGAAGTACCTATTCAACGATACCACACACGATGTAAAAGACGACGAAAAAAAATATGCTCACGTTACATGAATCTACGGGACCGTTCAAGTATTACGTAAGCACTATAGGGGGGCGGGGGGTCTCTGCTTTGCTTATTTTTGATGACATGGGGGTTGGGGAGTCTAGATGGTGATTACGTCAGCATCAGTCGCGTAAAAAGAAATAAACTATACTTTTTAACCGACTGCCAAACGAGGAATATTTTCTCATATATGGCATTTTCGGGGATTTCCACAAATAAATGAACACGTTACTCGCTTAGAAGCGAGTAGGGGAATTACTGCGAGCTGCTGACTTGTGTAATTTTTTTCGGTCAATTTATTGTTTCGTTTCGGTACAATTGATGATTTGATGTGTTTATTTATTTTTTAAACTTTATTGCACGGACAAACAATATAAGGCGTAATTACAACTTACGCTGCTACCTGATGAAGGCTTAATGGTTTAAAAGGGCGCTACGGTCACTAATATAAAAATATAATTTTATAAAATATTATTATTTAAAAAAAAGCAACAATTATAATATTTGTACCTAACTCTTATATTGAATACCGTGTTAGCCCTTTTTTCTCATTTCTAGAATTATATCTGCTCCTCATGAATCAATTAAAAAAAAATAGATTAAAAGAAGAAAAATGTATAATAATGTTTACGTTACCATGGGTAAGAGCTTTGATTACTTTTTGCTGACAAGGGGGAAGGGGGGGTAAATAATTGTAGTAAATCTGCTTACGTAATATTTGAACGGCCCCTACCCTAAAAAAAAATGTTCTACCACTTTGTCGGCAAGCTAGATATACATATTTCCACAAAGTAACAGCTCTCTTGGGTCAACAGTCTCCAAGCAAAACGTCGGACGGACAGACAGACAGACGGACATGACCAAACTATAAGGATTCCTTGTCAGGACTACGCAACCCTATAAATGGCGACAAACATAGTTAAGTGGACAACAACAAACATAGTCTCTGTGCCCTGCAGGTAGGACGTAGGTGCACAACTTTTTAAAAGAAAATTTTGTTAGAGTTTAAAACTTGTTTGTTTAAACTGATATTAACAAACAATTTTTTTCAAGAAACTACTCGCTCTTCACGACTTCGTTTTATTTGTAAACGAAACTAACAGTAATACATACAACATGTGACAGCATCACATACATTGCTCGGATTCTAAGGTAAGAAGCTAAAGCCATTGTGTCAAAGAAATCAGAAACAACGAGGGTACCACAAAACCCAGACCCGGGCCAATATAGAAAAGTTCGTTTTCTACATTGAGCCGACCGGGGATCGAACTCAGAACCTCAGAGATGGCGGCGCCATTTAAAGTCCAGCATGCTCGCCTCTCGGCCACGGAGGTCGTCAAACTAAAAATAAAACAAAAAGCTCATAATGTAATCACAAAATAATAGTATTGGAGTCACAGATTAGTCAGAGTATGTTACTTATGAGAGCGCATCATTCACATCGTTGAAGGTAGCTTTACCTCTATTAGTTTTAAAAATCAAAGATGTATCATGTGCAAACAATACTATCTCACAAAGGTTTTTAGTAAAGTAAGGAAGGTCATTTATATAATATTAGGAATAATAAAGGTCCCAATATAGAGCCCTGGGGCACACCCATGCGTAATGGGGCTCCAGAAGAGTCAGTTTCATTAATACTAACTGTTTGCAATCTGTCAGTGAGGTATGACTCTAACAAATTTCCTGAATCATTCGAGACACCATAATGCCGTAATTTCATTATAAACGTTTTGTGATCTACACAATCGAATGCTTTAGACAAATCACAAAACACTCCTAAAGCATCTTTCTTTTTTTCAAATGCATCGAATATATGCGTAATGTGTGCAACTCCCGCATCAGTTGTGTTTCTACCTTTAGTAAAACAAAACTGCTTCTCATGCAATAATTCGTTAATTCTAAAATGTGATAAGAGTTGATTAAATATAATCTTTTCAAATATTTTACTAAGAGCTGGTAGTATAGATATAGGTCTGTAGTTCGAGGGATCACTTTTATCACCGGATTTAAATAAAGGTATAATTTTACTGTACTTCATTAAATTTGGAAATAAACCTTCATCAATACACCGATTAAATATAAAAGCAAGATGCATTGCTATACTATCAATAATATGGTTGATTATATTAGTCGAAATTCCCCATAAATCTTCAGTTTTTCTAATATTCAACTTTCTAAAAGTTTTAATAATAATTTCTGGATTAATATGTCTAAAATTAAATATAGAATTGCATTTGTCAACATTGGATTTTAGAAAATTTTCGGCAAGACCTAGTGAAGAGTTTAATTTACTAGTTGTAACTAAAGGTATTTTAGAGAAGAAATCCTCAAATGCGTTCGCTACTTCACTGTCAGATTTAATAATTTTACTGTCGATATTGAGGTCAATAGTACCTGATTGTCTATTTTTGCCTGTTTCTTTATTGATAATACTCCAAGTAGTTTTAATTTTATTTTTGGAGTTTGTAATAATACCACGGATATAATTGGCTTTGGCTACAGAACATTTTTTTTTTTAAATCTTAGAGAATTTTTTAACATATTCAAAAATTTTTGGGTCTTGAGTTTGCGCTCTTAGTTTATATAATTCGTATAAATTTTTCCTACTTTTGTGAATACCAGTCGTGGCCCAATCACTAAATTTATATTTATTGGTATTTACTTTTATATGTGTTTGTTTGAATATATTATTAAATTCATCTTTGACTAATCCAAGGTTTTCATATGATACATCTACAGTATCACTGTTTGGTGGTAATAAATTTATTCCGCAATCAATATTATTTTTAAATCAATCTAATTTATTAGCAGTGACCGGCCTACAAACAATATTCACAAAAGGCGAGACATGATGGTGCTGAAAAGAGGCTATTTGTCCACTATGGTCTGATCTAAGGCAATTTATAATTGATTTATCTACTACTTTACAATTACAGAAAATATTATCTAAGCAGGTAGCTGTTGTAGGAGTGATTCTAGTAGGTTCATTAAAAAGATTAATCAAATTAAAAGATTTAGGAACCTCACAGAATTTGGTGTTTCTACTAATATATTAAAATTAAAATCTCCACATACAACTATCTTTTTGTTTGATTTACATAACTTTTTTAATACCTCTTCCATAGTGGACTCAAAAAGAAGGTAATCTGCCGATGGGGGTATGTATACACTAACAATAATATACTGCTCTAACTCAGCTCACGCGAGTTCAATAGTTTGCTCTATAGAAAGTGCCATGATATCCTTTCTTTCCTTGGATTTAATATATTTTTTAATTAATATAAATGATCCCCCTCGTGTAGCTGACTCTCTACAGAACAAGCTAACAATTTCCCAGTTTTCGATTCCTATGAGCACTTCACATTTCTTAAACCAGTGCTCAGTTATGCAAAGGACATGTATATTCATGTCTTGTAAATATAATGATATTTCCAGTTCTTTGCCGGAAAAGCCTTGTATATTTTGATGATCAATATTGAGGCTGTTGGTCTTTTCCTTTGTCATTATGGGCTGACTGCAAGAGATTTTCTCTATTGTCTTATTATTTAATTTAAATATATATATATATATATATCATTATTAATATTTAAATTAGTACAAATACTAATATTATCAGTGCAAATTATTTCATTTTTGTATTTTAAATCAATACAGTTAATGTTATATGCTAACAAAGTAGCTACTCGTTTCTTTAGTTTATAAGGCAGGTGTAAAGAGATACCAGTCAATTGAAAGCTATTATTAATAAATTTATTTGTGTCAAAAAACACAAATTTGTCGTTATGACGTTGACTCATATTATAAATTAATGTATTCAATGAGTGAATACTGCCATTTTTTTGCGCTATTTGATTTTTACAAAAAGGTAGGGCACAAAATATTATTTTCCTTACATTTAGGCCGGACAAAATTGAGTAACTTTGAATGACTTTTGTCTTATTAAGGTTTTGACTATTTCCTAGCATTATAACAAGGATAGAGTCAGAGTTTAATTTACTATTTTTTATACGATTAATTATTATATCAAGTGATGCACCTGGCATACAGTTATTAATAACATTACAACTTAATATCTTACTTAGTAGAGGACCATAACCAACTCCTAACCTATCTGAAAACATTATTACATTTATCTTGGTATTACTATATTGTGGTGTTGACATTGAAGGTTGCCGGTCAACATTCAACAGATTGGCCCCTGAGATGAGAGGTGTTATCTGTCACCTGTGTTACATTTATATTTGGTAGTGATAAGAAATCTGTTTTGGGATTTCCAATTTCTAAAAGTTTATTTGCGGCCAAGATGTGCTTATTTATTTGTTCCTTGGCAGAAACATATTTGCATGTTATAGATTTTAAAGACTCGTGTAACAGCGAGATGTCAGCCTGCATTCGTTCAATGTCAACATTGTATTTAGATCTGCTTTCATACAGTTTATTATGATAGATCTCTAGACTGTCTACTAACTCTGCACGTTCTTTCCTCAACTTAATATTATTATAAAAATATTTCTGTTTTTTAATTATTTTTTTAGTTTTTGTGATAAATTTATTTAATTTTAATAAATATCAACTGTAACTTCTTTGTTTGGTGTGCAATAAAGAGTATCTATCTATCTATCTATCTATTTTAAATATTTCTTTAGCCTTTTTTTACTAGTTAACTTTATATTATGTTTAGTATCAAATTGACCTCTTTTACTTAATTCTAAATCAGTATCTAGTCGCAATAGCACAAGCTTTGCTTAGTTTAGGGCTAGATAATTGGGTGATTATCGAAACAATATATTTTTATATACGGAATCATACCTTAAAACTTTTCTAAAAAAACTATATCAGAAAATCCATATTTTAATTATTTACATTTTACTGTCCTTCGAAATATTTTTTTTTTAACTTTTGCCTTTTGTTTTTTTTGTCATGTTTTCAATTTTTGACACGTAGTGCTTTCTCACGTAAACTTAAAATAAGTATTCAATATATCATCATAAAATAAAATATTTATATTACAACGTACTGGACTGCACTGTGAGCACTATTATGGCTATAACCATACAATAATTATGCACGCCGCTACAAAGTTGTATCAGTTTTGCACGGTAAATATGGCGTTCCTTCGTAAAATTGACATACAAAATTGTTAAAGTAATGTAAATAAGTTCAGTATTTATCAAATATGCGGCTTATTGGTGAGATGTAATATTAGAATTTCTATAAATGAGCTTTCTGTCGTAATTTAAGCAACCTTTTATTGAACATCTAGGCATTTTTCTTTTTTCATATTAATAACTGATCCCTATGACCGCCGACCACTGACTACGTCACTTCGGTTTAGGTAGGGTCATTTTCGGGTCTTTTTAGTTCCAACACCATGACGTGTGGTCCGCCCTGTCCTTACGAAATAATATATAAGTCAATGCAAACAGGTCTCAATATAAAGCTTCCAGTGACGGTCAAGTAGTTTAATAGCAGCGTTTTACCTAAAATACTTACCTCACTGGAAGCTTTACCTTAATTTCTGCCCGGTGTATGTGAGCCAATCAACAAAAATGAAATGAAATAAAAATGAAAACTAAAAAAGGCGCGCGGCCCGCCAGGTGTCGCAATTGGGCCGGAAACTAGAGGAATTAAAAGTACGAAAACTGGTAAAAAACGACGGAAACGGATATGCTATCTCAATACAAAGCTTCCAGTGAGGTAAGTATTTTAATATGCGTTTTATTTCAGGTAAAACGCTGCTATTTTATCACTTGATATCGTTCACATGGAATAGTTGACTAGGGCAGCATATTATTTTATTATTCTTAATTAATAACAATACACAGACAACCTGCTGTGACTACTACATATGTATAAACGCTAAAACAAATTTCTTGTCAAGTGTCTAAATTCAAAGTTTTATGTACGTAAGTTATATTATTGCATGTTTATTTATTTATTTTTATTGATATTATACAAAAAACAAAGTATTTTTTTAAAACCTAAGCCCATTCTATTTGTGTTAAGTAATTTCATATCAATAATAAAATCGAATCTATTCCCGAGTATTTCCCATTTTGAGAATATACCTGGGTAGAACCCCATAGGCTCACACCTCACACTCCAGCCGGTAACGGCTCAGGGTAAGCCTAGATCTAGATTCAATACGTCGCTAGAGCAATCAGGTCGTTTTTTGAACAGGTTCTACAGAATTCCGGCCTAGATAACGTTATCTAATCGTGCTAATTATTGATGGATGGGGCTTCGAGAATTTTTAATCGTTTACAAAATATCAATAATTCATTCACATCATTTGATTTTATTCATTCAGCCAGATGACAGATCTTATTAACAATACTGGCTATGCTTAGGAAGCCAAAAAAGGGGAAGAAAACATCTGTCATGGCGTCGTCAAAAGTAAGTCGAGCTGTCACAGGAATTTGTCAAGTTAGGATAAGTCATTCCGTGTTAGGCCTGAAATGCATAGCCCGATTACGTAGTATTTAAATCCTCATTGGGCCCTTAGGAACCAATGCAGATCCGGTCCACGCTTTTTCCGTTGCGCTCAAAGTCATGCTGGTGATACGTGTCATATACAGGAAGAAATTTCTACTTGCTTACACAGTTCTGGTAGACACTTCGCTACAAATGGTTGCTGTCCCGAACAGTCAAGACAAAAAAGATTAAACTTCTGATGTCGTAGGAAAACATATCTTATATGGAAGCATCAGATCGCGTTCCCCAAGTTAGGCGCCCGTACAGTGACGATAAGCCCTTTACAGTGCATGCAACTCCTCTATCTCCAACTAAATCACCGACGCATCCAGCTAGTCTTCCGAGCTCTCGTAAAAAAACTGTTTTTCTCTCATCACCCTCCTTGTCCAAGGGCTATGACAGACATGCGCACCAAACCATCATAAGAAACATGCCATCATCTCTCCCCAATGGTTGTGCTTATCAAGATGATTGTTCAACTACTGAAAACGACTAATGGATAGAGACAATGCTTGCCATGTTAACTTCGATTATTTCGAAATGGAATGATTCTTTACCGCCCAACGTCGCTTTTAAACTCTCAACCCTATGGAAGTTTTATATCTTGATAGTAACTCTCATGATGAGCCCCTTTAAGTTTCTCCAGTGGAACCGTAAAAGTATTCGTCACAAAAAAGTAACTTATTATATTTACTTTATTACTTTACTCTGTGGCCGTTTCTGCCATTTCTGAAACGTGGCTGAGGCCTGGTTCTCTTTTTAGAGTTTCAGGCCATGCGTGTTTCAGGGATGACAGAGATGATGGATACGGTGGTTGCTGTATTCTTGTGAAAAAATGTTTTTTTTTCTCCCTTCTAAACAAGCCCCTCTCACAGCTCGTCTTTTAATTTCGTTTCGCTTGTCAACTTATCGACTTATTTGATGAATTTAATATGTGTGTACAATGAAACTCCTTATACAGATTATTTCGCGATTTATTAACATTTTATTTAACCTGACGTTTCGAACACTTTACAGCGTTTGTGGTCACAGGTAGACTAAGGTGTTATACGTCTTTACAATATTTTGAAAAAAATATATAACTACCGTCACTCAGTTAATTTTAATTTATGTTCCTATCTACGCAAAAAGAGCTAACTGTATCTAGAGGTCTTGCAGTGGATTTCGTTAAAACAGGATCCCATGCTGGTGGTATTTTCCAACCATCTTCTCTGTTGAAATTCGGATGTCTTCTAATCGCGAAATAATTTGTAAAAGTAGTATCATTTAAATGTATCGTGTTCGCGTAAATAAAAGACAACAATAAGCACAAGACAACTTCATAAAGTAGACTTTATCAAGAAGTATTTCAACAAATAAATAAAATTAAATAAAAAATATTTTTTTACATTACAAGCTTTCATGTACTAACCAGTGTTAAACAAGAAAGGATTAGTATTGGCAAAAAAATATGATAAGCCTATGCTAAGTGATCATAAGTAGGCATTTGTTTTCATGGTGAAACGTTTAGGTATACTTGGCTTCACGTAAAAAGAGCGGTGGCCAAAATAGGAACTAACATTTTCAGTACTACTATAAGTGTTCGGTGGAGAGAAGTAGCGCCACCCTCCAGCGTTCTTTTTATTTGACGAAAATTATACTTGCCTACTTGAAAGCTTGTCGCTGTTATGTTAACAAAGGTTAGATTACTTTCATGAAATATCTATTTCATAACTGTGCACGATTAATGGTATGTGTTCCACAGGGAAATACTAGCTTGATAAATAGAAAGTAGGTCAGCGACAAGCTTTTAAGTAGGCAAGTACCTAAACGATTCACCATGAAAACAAATGCCTTAGCATAGTCTTATCATATTTCTTTGCCAATACTAATCCTTTCCTGTTTAACACTGGTTAGTACATGAAAGCTTATAATGTAAAAAATATTTTTTATTTAATTATATTTTACTATCTTTCGTCGTCTATAGAGTAACACTTTCATTTCTGAATTATAATTTTTAAACCATTTACAATAGTACAAAAAATATATAGTTATTTCAAACTATAGTTTGTTCTGTATTACTTAATGTTATAAACGAACCACGATTGCGATGAACATGATACGCTAAGCCAAAGTGACGTTAATTATAAAGCATAATTTCAAATCAAACTCCATCAGCCCATCACCATCATGACGTCACGGACTACTCATCAAGACCTATTTAATGAGCCCAAACACGATATGTTTACGTCAACTGGTATCTCAGATTCTAAGGTCAGGATCCGACTCCATCATCAGATCAGCCCCATGTCACCATTATATTGCATTGTCATCCGACTTACGTAAGTATGCAAAAGTTCAGCTCAATCGGGTTCCGGGAAAGGGTGTCAATCACGATTTGAAGTTTTTAACCGTACAGACAGAGATATGTAAAAATATCACGGTCGTAAAACTTAGTAAAAGCTTGTAAAAAAACAATACCAGATTAAAATATAAAATAAAGACACTGCCTAAAATATAATTAATCATATCAATGAATTAATATTCTCTAGGTTGGGCTTCCTTCCGACACGATCAAATGTAAGGTCAACTAGAAGGCTAGGTTCTTCATGTGTCACCATTTTGTGAATTTAGGCCAATCAGCAAGGTAAATTTTGTATTTAAGAAGGGGTGGAGGGGAAGAAACCAGAGTAACAGAAAGCGGCTCGGAAATGATAACCGAAAAATGATCACTGTCATGTGTCTGAGGTAAAACTCGCCATGAGCAGAGAGATGCCAGAACGGAAGAACAATTTTTTGACTTGATGACGAAACGATGATTTTTTCAAGTGTTATTTATCTTCAATTAAACCTTGCATGGAATTGCTAAAAACAAAAATTTACAATGTTTAAGCATTTCTGATCTTAACCAATAGTCAAATATTTGTAAAAATATTTCTATAGGGTGTTGACGGTAGTATACTACTCAGCTATACATATAGCTACAACATTGATCAGAATACGCTGGCTTTAACAGCGAGAAAAAACACTTGAGGAATTTCATCTTGTCACGTGACGTCCTCGGTAGCTTAGTGGTCAAGGCACTCGCCCGGTATGCGATGGGACGTGGGTTCGAGTCCCACCTGAGGTCGATGATTTTTTTCAAGTGTTATTTATCTTCAATTAAACCTTGCATGGAATTGCTAAAAACAAAAATTTACAACGGAAGAAGAAATTGAAAGGTCTACGACCGAACGTGGGTCTTGAGATAGTGAAACGCTTCTTGTCGGAGAACCGTCGTTAAGGCACGTATTAAATTCATCAAATAAGTCGATAAGTTGAAAAGCGAAACGAAATTAAAAGACGAGCTGTGAGAGGGGGGATGTTTAGAAGGGAGAAAATAAAACCATTTTTAACAAGAAGACAGCAACCACCGTATCCATCATCTCTGTCATCCCTGAAACACGCATGGCCTGAAACTCTAAAAAGAGAACCAGGCCTCAGCCACGTTTCAGAAATGGCAGAAACGGCCACAGAGTAAAGTAATAAAGTAAATATAATAAGTTACTTTTTTGTGACGAATACTTTTACGGTTCCACTGGAGAAACTAAAAGGGGCTCATCATGAGAGTTACTATCAAGATATAAAACTTCCTTAGGGTTGAGAGTTTAAAAGCGACGTTGGGCGGTAAAGCGTCATTCCATTTCGAAATAATCGAAGTCAACATGGCAAGCATTGTCTCTATCAATTAGTCGTTTTCAATAGTTGAACAATCATCTTGATAAGCACAACCATTGGGGAGAAATGATGGGACGTTTCTTATGATGGTTTGGTGCGCATGTCTGTCATAGCCCTTGGACAAGGAGGGTGATGAGAGAAAAACAGTTTTCCTACGAGAGCTCGGAAGACTAGCTGGATGCGTCGGTGATTTAGTTAGAGAGAGAGGAGTTGCATGCACTGTACGGGGGCAGTGGCATACACTGTAAGGGGCTTATCGTTAACAGCGTCACTGTACGGGCGCCTAACTTGGGGAACGCAATCTGATGCTTCCATATAAGATATGTTTTCCTACGACATCAGAAGTTTAATCTTTTTTGTCTTGACTGTTCGGGACAGCAACCATTTGTAGCGAAGTGTCTACCAGAACAGTGTAAGCAAGTAGAAACTCCTTCCTGTAAATGACACGTATAACCAGCATGACTTTGAGCGCAATGGAAACAGCGAGGACCGGATTTGCATTGGTTCCTAAGGGTTGTTTTAGCGTTTATACATATGTTGTAGTAAATCACAGCAGGTTGTCTGTGTATTGTTATTAATTAAGAATAATAAAATAATATGCTGGCCTAGTCAACTATTCCATGTGAACGATATCGAGGGATAAAATTATACATTTTAATATTATAAACTAGCAGTTGACCGCGGCTTCGTCCACACTAAAATCTCATCAGTTTAAGTTACGTCTTTTCTGGCATGTTCATCATTCATGGTCAGAACTCAGAATTAACAGAGCGCTGCAGTCCGCCTTCTTTTACTTGGCTAGCTCCAAATTACAAGTAGCAACAATTGCGTCATTTGCTCCTGCTGTAAGTACTGGTCTGCTGGTCACGTCAGACCGCCTTAAACTACCTTCATCGTAATGTTAGAACTTCGTATTATTATTTTTTTTCTTTACGTCCGTGGTAGTAATATAGAAATCTTGTAGTTCCAGGAAGAACAATTAAATTTTCCCTTCAGGTTTCCGACTGTCAATCCAGTTGAAAATGATTTGATCTTGTTCCATCCATATTTAAACAGTTGCACTTTTGATGGAATAATAAATTGAAATTTCCAACTAAAAACTAATTCGAAATAATAATAAGTTACCTACGAACTGTTTTACGATCACAATTTTTTTCACATCAAACTATGTCTTAAATGACATGACACATGTACGACACGACAACCTGTCACTAATTTTAACTAAGGAAGGACTATTGATATCAACTTCGAAGCAAATCACCCCCAAAATAAGTTTCTATCCCTATTTAACCCCGTTAGGGGATGTATTTCAATAAAATACGAAACACGTCTTTCATTAATTCTGTTAAAGAATGTTTATGAAAATTTTTGAGTAAACTGGACCAAGGAATCACGGTCGTAAAAAAAATACGGACGTAACATCACATTAAAAAATGTAAAGCATGCAAGGGACTACAATTTCGTTTGTTGCACATGATCTACACTTACACATACACACTAGGTACGACAACCCGCCGCCATTTCGCCCCGAGTGACAGCGCCAGTGACACGTTAGTAAATGCGTTCGTTGCGTCAACGATTTATTTTTCAAAAATGCTGTCTTGTGTTGTTAAATCATGTAAAAACTACATGAATAAACGTTAAAAGTCACATGGAATCACCTATCATACGTAAGTTATTACGATTCGTGATTAAAAAAAAATATGTTTTTTAAATACTTTGCCGAGAATTCTGGAGGTAAAATGTAACAATGTTGTCACTTTATTTACAGGAAAATTACCCTAAAGGTGAGGAAATCTATATTTGTATGAAACAAACTATGTATGTGACTCTCTGAAATTAGATTTCGTCAGTTTTTGGGCTGACTAGTAGAATTTTTATCCTTTTTCAATTACGTATTAAGCGTCGTGTGGTTTTCAAAATTTTTTAATTTTATTTTTTGTTATTAAGGGGTATATTTTATAGATAGTCATAGCCTAGAGGTGCTCGTAGCTCAGTGGCGGCAGCGCTTTGGTATCGATTACTAAAGTTAAGCAACCAACGCCGCGGGGTGGATGTGAGATGTCGTGAGTGGATGGGTGACCATTCCAACCATATTTAGTGACATTTATCACGAGCATCTCCGTGCTTCGGAAGGCACGTTAAAAGTTGGTCCCGGTCAATATCGCTTGATATTGGTCGTGAAGCCTAGTCAGAGGCCTCAAGGCGGCTTGAGAACATCTGACAGTAAGGTTTAGCCACTGGCCTTACAACACCCCTCCACCAATCCGCACTGGGCCCGCGAGGTGGAGTATGGCCCAAACCAACTCATAGTTGACCTGTGCCCTGCAGTGGGACGTATATAGGCATACTTTACTTTACTTTACTTATTCATAGCCTTATCACTAATAATGTCATGTGTAAAAATATATTTCTTTATACGTAATATGTGTTATATTCTCTAATACAGTGATCATAAAAAATATGTTTGGTACCTAGGTCAACATAGATCAACCGTTTATATTTCTGTTAAAAATATATGTAAATTACATAAGTTAACTGAGATCAATTGGTACCACCAAACGGCAGGTAAATTGATGGTTTATATAGCAACCCTTAAATCACGCACACAGCCTAAACGGGCGGCCATTATTATGGTTTATGGTTAGACTTACGTCCGTGCAAGGAATCACGTTGTCCCATACAAACTTTGCCCCTCCTTTTCACCCCCTTAGGGGTAGAATACCGAAAAATCCTTTCTTATCGGATGCATACGTCATACAAAGAAACCACCCTCCAAGTTTCAGGTCTTTGTGATCAGCGGTTTACGTTGCTGTGCGTTGATCCATCAGTCAGTCAGTCAGTCAGTCAGTCAGTCAGTCAGTCAGTCAGTCAGTCGTTCAGGACAAAGCATTTTATATGTACAAATTGATTTTAAAACGTCTACAATAATTTGTGTGTGTGTAAAATTGTACTAGTGCTATGCGGTGGTTATGAAGTTTCAACTTGGAGGTGTGTAACTTGTTGTAAATAATGATTAGGTATGTATAAAATACAAGAGCTCTAAGCATGTTAAAAATATTATGTCCATTTACGATGGTCAGACGATAGCTATTTAGATGTCGTAAAATTTGACATTAGATTACCGATAAAACACTTGTCAAAATCAAATGTTCGGTCAGACCAAAGATATAGAATGTACAAGATAGACAATGTCTCATTGCAAATGATACAAAAACTGTGACACGTATGTGTGTGTGTAGTAGTGTGGTTTAAGCCACATTTTTTAATTGATAAATTCCAACCGGGAAAAAAGATATTTAGCAGAACTTACAATAGCCGCGGAACCTGAAGCACCTGAAGTTAAACATAATCTTAAAACAAAATAGAGGTGAAGTTCAGTTTACCGGAAATTTATACAAATACAGTTGATGTTTATAAAAAAGATGTATTGTCAGCGGTCACTTGGATTACAAATCAAGAACTCAGGATAAAATCAAGCGAAAAAATAACTATGTGTTGGCTTGATGTCATGAATAAAAGTCAATTAAAACAATAATCACGGACCTTTGTTTAAGTTTAATCTGTAAAAAGTAAGATTTGGTTAAACGTAATATCTGCTATGCCGGTATCGCGTATGAGCGTATCGCATCTTGAAGAAAAAGGTCTGAGTATATTATAAATAGCTATTTTAATACACTTAAAATGATTAACTTACAAGAACAAATAAGGTAGGTAAGTACTGAATCTTTTATTAATATAGGTACGGACAACAGCTCGTGGACCTACCACAAAATGTCAAATTTTCTCATTTGAAAATGATCTCTACATGTCAGGCTTAAAGTTGAAAATCGATTGGAGAATTTTTGACTTTTTGGGTAGGTCGACGTGCTGTTGACTGTACATCGAAAATTTCTTTCTAGGAAACATATGTCTTTAAATTGTTACTGCAAACTGTTGACTTTAAGTGATTTCGCGCAGTCCACTCTAGCCTGTTTATAACTCTTATCTTCCTTTCATGTTTTTACTTAGTACGTCGGTTAAGTTGGTATTCTTAAAAAAGATATAATATTATACTAAATATTTGGTGAAACTATACATAATACTACAAAAAAGTTATATTTTAGATGACCAAAAATAAAATCTAAAAACTCGTAATGTCATCACAAAATAACATTATTAGAGTTTCTTTCTTGTAAATAAACATGACAAATATTTCTTTAGTTATTGCAAAAAATCTCCCGTACCCACAAATGGCTGTCAATATTTTATCGATACTTATGACGTCACCGCTAGTTCAAGCCCTAGTGTAAACATGCAATTTACTATATTACTTAATATTTTTTGTAATTATTCATATAACTACGAAATACACAAACATCCCCAAACAAAGATCTTAATCTTTTGTAAATCTACACTCACACATACACACTAGGTACGACAACCCGCCGCCATTTCGCCCCGAGTCAACGATTTATTTTTCAAAAATGCCGTCATGTATTGTTAAATCATGTAAAAACTACATGAGTAAACGTAAAAAGTCATATGGAATCACCTTTTCATTTCAGAGAGTCACATACATAGTTTGTTGCATACAAATATAGATTTCCCCACCTCTAGGGTAATTTTCCCGTAAATAAAGTGATAACACTGTTTCATTTTACCTCTGGAATTCTCGGCAAAGTATTTAAAACATTTTTTTTTAATCACGAATCGTAATAACTTGCGTATGATAGGTGATTCCATGTGACTTTTCACGTTTAACAACACGAGACGGCATTTTTGAAAAATAAATCGTTTACGCAACGAACGCATTTAGTACGTGTCACTGGCGCCGTCACTCGGGGCGAAATGGCCAAGGAACTGGTGGGTAATATCAGATTTTTACAATATCGAATCTAAACTATATATCGATATCTGATATCGGATTCTGAAACTATATATTTTTTGAAACTAATTATATTGGTGTATCGTGCTGTATTTGGTAACGTTAAACCTATAAAACGATGTGTTCTGAAACTATATACTGTATCATGACATGAAATCATTGTGATTTATTTCTCAAAACTGTCTTGATTAGGTACTTTAGGCGTATTAAGAATATTTCAATAGTATTTACCTACTTAGTTATTTTGTTTTTATAATAGAAATTTATTTTTATTTATTTTGTGAATAAAAAGAAAGAGTTAAAAATGGACCACCTAAGCTATGAGTTTACGGACAAAGGTCAGTGTCAGTTACTTAAAATCGCAAATCGAAAATGCATCTTATTGTTAACAAATAAGGGTATATTAAAATGTGCCCAAATACACAAGAAAGTATTCAAACAACTTTAATTCTTATAAACTAAAGGTTTGGAATCGTACGAATACCCTATTAATGCTATTTCACTCACTCACAAATCCTTTCAGTCGGCCTGCATCGGTTTTGTAGCCCGTATCGCGACGCGATACGGTTTGATATCCTATAACGATAAGTCTTGGATATCGAGTGAGATACCGAACCGAGTCGTATTGCTGTATGCTGCAGCAATATCGTGTTTCATATATAGTTTTTGTACGGACCGATATCGGATATTACGATATTGGGCTAATATACGTTTCAATATCTATATACGATTTGTATCGGCCATTCCTACAAGGAACAGTTTCTTTAAGTCCAGAGTGAATAGGCATCTTCTGGGCAAGCTCGCTCTATCGTAGATCCCATCTATGCTCTAGAGCAAGATTGGGGTCAAGAGTAAGCCCATCACAAATAAAAAAAAAGAAAAAAAAAGAACATTACTACCAGAAATGGCGGCGGGTTGTCGTACCTGGTGTGTATGTGTGAGTGTCATGTGATCATGTATGTACAACAAACGAAATTGTAGTACCTTGCATGCTTCACATTTTTTTAATGTGATGTTCCGTCCGTATTTTTTTTACGTCCGTGGATAGTCATAGCCTTATCACTAATAATGTCATGTGTAAAAATATATTTCTTTATACGTAACATGTGATTTATTTTCTATTACAGTGATCATAAAAAATATGTTTGGTAGGTCAACATAGATCAAAGGTTTATATTTCTGTTAAAAATATATGTAAATTACATAAGTTAACTGAGATCGATTGGTACCACCAAACAGCAGGGAAATTGATGGTTTATATAGCAACCCTTAAATCACGCACACAGCCTAAACGGGCGGCCATTATAAAGCTGGAAACATACTATCGGACGCGGCTTACGGACGCGGCTTACAGCCGCGACTTAAAGGAATCTAGGTATTGAATGTACACTAAGGTGTGCAAACCATCGGACGTAAGTCGCGGACGTAACCTTGGGCTGACCTTGAGCTCTCGGACGTCCGACAGCAATCTGGCGCGCTGGATGTTTCTGTAAGCCGAAAACGTCCGCAGACGGTATGCACGGGGTGCGGACGCGTCCGAGCGTCAGAAGGACGCCGACTGCGCGAGAGCTCGCACGTGCTTATTGATTGCATGAACATTTTTATTATAAGATAGCTAGCGATTTGATAACGTTTGCGAAAAAGAAACCCGCTTATCACCGTATTCAGTATTATTTTACAGGAAATCCCCGGGACCTGGACAAGATTTATTTAGAGTTCCGTACCCAAAGCGTAAAACGGGGCCCTATTACTAAGGCTCCGCTGTCCGTCTGTCTGTCTCTCTGTCTGTCTGTCTGTCCGTCTATCTCATGAACCATGATAGCTGGACAGTTAAAATTTTCACAGATGATGTATTTTTGTTGTCGCTATAACAACAAATACTAAAAACCAGAATAAAATAAATATTTAAGGGGGCTCGCATACAACCAAAGTGATTTATTTAGCTTTTTTTTTGGCCTGGATAATTGTATTTTGGATGAGCTACTATTTTTCAGAATTTAAACGATACAGATTTTCAACTGAAATTACTACTAAATCATCGTCCTCTTTGTCACAAACCTACCAAAAACGTAGAAATCTACTTAAAGTGGTCACACTCATGGCGTCCGCAAGCAACGTCCGAGGACCGTGCACACTTATAAGTCGCGGCTGTAAGCCGCGTCCGTAAGCCGCGTCCGATAGTATGTTTCCAGCTTTATGCTTCACTTATGGTTAGACGAGTATACGTCCGTGTTTTTTTTACGTCCGTGGTATTTACCTGTAAAATGTGTGTTTATTGGGGTTGTACTTTCTTGTTACATCACAATTAATAATTGAACAACACCCCCTGTCTTCATAAACATAAACAATATGTTTTCCTTTTGTATTTTTTTATATTTTATTATAATTAGGTTTGACGTATGGAATTCAGGATAGATAAAGTCAGTAATTTTTTTTTGTGTCACATATGTACATTGACATCTATCTCTTTCTATCTTGTAGGGTGTCCGCAAGGATATGATGTCTCTTTTGCACGCTTTGTCAGTCTTTAAGCGTAGCGAATCCTAAGTCTATGGGTCGGACCGATACACTTCGGAGTAGGGTTTACGATGCAACTAATGTCAAATGATGATCGGTCGGATCGACTGAAATGCCCGATCCAATCGACCGACCGATTGCATTTCATATTGCTTGACAACGCTTGTTATAATGTTAAGCATAGGCGCCATGTTGCGAAACTAGCGCTTGTAAGTCAGTCAGTGGTGGCGTGTTCCGGAAAACCCATGCCGTATATCGCCGAACCTCTGACTGAGCACAGCCTCTGAGTGAGTCTTGTTCTGTGGAGTGAGTACTAAGAGCGTAGCGAATGCTAAGTCTATGGAGTAGGTTTCAGTTTTTTTAGTACTCAGTCAGAGCCACAGATTAGTCAGAGTATGTCTAAAGAGAGCGCCAAAGGAACCAACTAGGGCCGCTTCCTATTTGTCTTGACAACATCAATCAAATAATTTAATCTGTCTGTGATCCTAATCTGTGTTGTGTACTTGTGTTATTTTATTACATATTAACAAATAACCTGAGCAGCCAGCAATAAACAATAAATCATAAAGTTATTATACCTGTGAATATACCATTAATAAATTGCTCTGTGCACTGCTGATCAGTGTTTGTAGATGATTTTAATAATAGTAGCATAGCTTTCCTGCGGAATTCTGCGTTATTTGGTTATTTTATTCGTTCACTACATAGGTACTAATAAACGATAATAAATCTCATCAAGTAATATATCTTACAAAAATTGGTTAACAATGTCGAACAACATGAATGTTTTGCCTGCTCAACCTATTGGTATACAGAGTACAGCAGGAGCTGTACCTGTGCGGAATGAAAAAGGTTTGTAAATTGCGTCTGTTTATTAAATCAGAACTAAATTCTATGAATAATGTATGGTTTATCAGACGTTATAGATGGAAGGCAGTCCATTATTTATTAATAATGATTATTTAGAATAATGATTGATCATGGTAATTGAACATGTACCGTTACAGGTGAAATATCTATGCAAAAAGTAAAAGTTCAGAGGTACATATCTGGAAAGAAGCCAGAATATGCACAAGGAGTCTCATCATCAGAAGAGTCAGATAGTGAGGACTTTATAGAGCAACAGCGTCCTGAACGCAGGCAGCAGATCTTACCACAGATCATCAGTCATACTGAGGAACATAGTGATACTGAAAAGGAGGTAAAATTATTCAGATTATGTTTTATCATAAGATAAAGTAAAATATATTGGCAATTAAAAGGTTTGAGCCGTTTCTGTATATGCTGACATTGTTGATGCCACAGCTATCTTTTTTAGTTCTTTGGCTAGTTGGATCTTGTATCTCTGATCAATGATGACTGTCTTTGCATGCTGCAAGGAGTGGTATTTCCATTAGGATTCCTTGCAAGAGTGTTTTGTTTTTATGTAACAAATACAAAAAAAGAGATTATATTCTAAAAATATTTTTATGGTAATCTACACTTGGTGGCGGGCATTGGTTTTATTTCGAGGTAAGCAGTAGCATACTTAATATGTAAAATCAGTAATTATCATAGCGTTAATTTAGAGGCCGAATATGCCAGTGTTCAAAAATGCTTACATACACATTTAGCAAATATTGACACTTAGAGTCAAAGTTGTAATAACCACTTTGGTTCTGTCGTGGAGGAGCCGATTGCAAGCGTCACACCTTTTCCTTTACGTGTCTCCTGTGGCAGCTGTGACAGTGAAAAATCTGTACGTAATTTAAATCATAAATTTGATGGTCATTCTTGCAGTATGACCTATCTGCAAACATTTGAGGAGTTATCTCATGCTAGGGAGATTAGTGATGCTACCTTGTTTCGCTCCGCTTATGAGCTATTTTCGGATATAGCATTAGTTTGGTACCGCAGTATTAGAGACTGTTACGGATTAGGTTTCTCTAAAACGACTTTTAATTTGTGAATTTTCTCCTCCCGATTATGATAGGCGACTAATGGATGAGATTCGCAAACGGACTCAGGGTTTGGCTGAGCCGGCCTTTATTTAAATTGCTATAATAGAAAATTATTTCAGTAGGCTATCTTATGTTGTTAGTGAGAGTGAGAAGTTATCTATCATCAGATCTAATCTAAGACCGAATTCTATTTTGGCTTTGGCGCTTCAACAGATCGATGCAATTTCTTCAGGAAGACCTCAGGAAACAATACTATAGTACGTCGCGTTTAGACGCGTTATTATAAGTTTTAGTTATAATGCAATGCGTAAGTTTAAAAGATTATGTATTATGAATACAAAACAGTAATAAAACCAAAAATAGGAACAAAAATTTTATGAGAGCCAATATGGACCCGGTAGATCCTTTTTAAGAATTTTTTGTACGTTTTCCATTAAGTCTCGATGGCAGTTCAAACGGACCAATTAGTTCACCATTTAGGATCCCAGACCACATGTTAACACTAAAACGATGTTGGAATGTGGAAGCTCTCGCATCGTCTGGATTTCCGATCGCCCACGTGTGCAAATTATGAATATTGAAGATGCCTATACTACACTACACGGATAGAGTCACGCGTTTGATAGAGTCATATTATTTAGTATGGATAAAATGTTTTATTACAGTCGATTTGTCGATAAAATTTATCATATTACTGCAACCTAACGGTTTCGGACACCGGTGACCAGACACACTGTATAAAAGGCAAAGGTGATTGACTGATGTATCAACGCAAAGGCCAAACCCTTAGGGCTAAATTAGCATCGGACAGATGCTGGGAGTAGCGGAATTACCAATCAAAGTATTTATTAAAATACAGATGTTGATTGATCTTGCCCCCGCCCAACCCTTAGGGCTAAAAACATGAAATTTCGCACATGTATTCTTTATATGACGTAGGCACCCACTAAGGAAGGATTTTTCAAAATTCACCTCCTTAGGGGGTAAAATGGGGGGCCAAAGTTTGTATGAAAGTCCGTCTGCTTTAAAGTTAGGATTTCCATATTTAGATAAACCAATAATATGAATCCCAGCGTTTTTATTTAATAAAAAGATTTAATAAAAAGTTGTGCATGGAAAGTCCTGCGTTTTCAAAGTAAACATCACTAAAATTGATATTTAGGCATACGGCTTGGACTGCGATTCATTGGTTTATTAGGGTTCCCCTTATGGATTCATCATGTCTGTCTGTCTGTCTGTCCGTCCGTACGTCCGTCCGTCCGTCCGTATATCACAGCCATTTTTTTCCGAAACTATAAAAACTATACTGTTGAACTTGAAACTTAGTAAGTAGATGTATTCTGTGAATCACATTAAGATTATCACACAAAAATAGAAAGAAAATAAAAATAATAAATTTTGGGGGTTCCTCATACTTAAAACTGAAACTCAAATTGTTTTGTTCATTAAACCCATACGTGTGGGGTATGTATGGATATGTCTTCGAAAACGATATTGAAGTTTCTAATATATATTTTTTCTAAACTGAATAGTTGGAGCGAAAGACACTTCCAAAGTGGTAAAATGTGTGTCCCCTCCAACCTGTATCTTCTAAAATAAAAAATTAATAAAACTAAATGTAATATGATGTACATTACCATGCAAACTTCCACCGAAAATTGGTTTGAACGAGAGAGTAAGTAGTTATTTTTTAATACGTCATAAATCGTAAACCACAATTAGATAATGGTACGGAACCCTTCGTGCGCGAGTCCGACTCGCACTTGGCCGGTTTTTTTTAAAATCTTGATTAGCGCGGGCGAATCCGCGGGCAACTGCTAGTCGTTGATAAATTTTGGTCTTTGTATACAAATTACAGTGGTACTCATCACTAAAAAAGTGCAATCTTTGATAATTTCATATTCATTTTATGGTGCATTTGGACAACCAAAACCTAGTGCACTTGATACTTTTTAGGGTTCCGTACCCAAAGGGTAAAACGGGACCCTATTACTAAGGCTCCGCTGACCGTCTGTCTGTTTGTATGTCTGTCCGTCTGTCACCAGGCTGTATCACATAAACCGTGATAGCTGGACAGTTGAAATTTTAACAGATGATGTATTTCTTCAGCCTCTATAACAGCAAATACTAAAATATAATCAATATATTTTATGGGGGCTACCATATAGCAAACGTGATTTTATTGCCGTTTTTAAAGATACTGGTACGGAACCCTTCGTGCGCGAGTCCGACTCGCACTTGGCTAGTTTTAATTATATGATAACTTGGTTCGAGTCCCACCTGAGGTCGATGATTTTTTCAAGTGTTATTTATCTTCAATTAAACCTTGCATGGAATTGCTAAAAACAAAAATTTACAATATGATAACTTTGTAAACGTGTTAGTAACTTATTTTTTTTTAAATACCCAGTACCTAGGGGCTGTTCAAGTATTACGTAAGCACTATAAGGGGGCGGGGGGGTGTCTGCTTTGCTTATTTTTGATGACATGGGGGGTGGGGGGGTCTAGATGGTGATTACGTCAGCAGTAGTTATTTACCTGATTGCCTGACTGCCAAACGAGGAATATGGCAGCCCTCATATTGTCTATCTATGCTATAAAACGAAATGCACTATCGGGAATTCCCACAAATAAATGAACACGTTTAGGTACTCGCTTAGTAGCGAGTAGGGGAATTACTGGGCGCTACTGACTTCTGTATTTTTTTTTTAATAAATGTCAATTCATTGTTTCAATTCGGTACGAATGATGATTTGACGTGTTTATTTATTTTTTATTTAAACTTTATTGCACGGACAAAAAATATGTACTTGAAATGGCGGACTTAATGGCAAAAGCTACTCTACCAATCAACCATAGGGCCAGACCCTATGTATTCCATCTATATGGTATGGGCGGTGCAACAAAATAAGATTGTATTGTAAAAATGTTTACGTTACCATGGAGAGGGGGGGGGGGGGAGGGGGTAAGAGCTTTGATTACTTTTGCTCACAAGGGGGTAGGGGGGGGTAAATAATTGTAGTAAATCTGCTTACGTAATACTTGAACGGCCCCCTATATAAAACCATAATCTTTTTATAATTCAACAATTTTCTCTAAAAATGCTTATTCTGCGAAGTGCTCATTTGGCAAAGTGCTCATTATGAGATGTGCACCAACCAAATGTGAAATGTTTATTTTTTGTTGCGTGTATGTTTCTCCTTATGTTACCGATCCTTAAGTTTTTTAGTTTTCAGTGTATTTTTGTACTTTAAAAAAAATTATCTTTACTACATTGACCGCCTTTCAATTTTTCAATATTTAAGGTTTTTTTTAATGTTGATAAATTGCTGAAATTATTTCATCCCATTGTTGTACGGACAACAGCACGTCGACCTACCACAAAATGTCAAATTTTCTCATTTGAAAATGAACTCTATATGTCAGGCTTAAAGTTGAAAATCTATTGGAGAATTTTTGACTTTTGGGGTAGGTCGACGTGCTGTTGACTGTACCCTTTGTGTTTTCACTCCTGATTGAGATGAAATCGATGTCTAGTAGTAAGCTTTTATTTGCACTTTAATTATTAATCTTGATAAGTGGTTTTTCACAAAAATGAGGGGTTTATCACAAAAAATCGACAAAACAAGTTTTTATTCAAAAAACCAAAACCAACAAAAAATATGTACTTAGTTACTATTTTACTGGGCCCATACATACTGCCGTAGTAATTCTTCCACACATATTTAAGAATGATATTTTAGTAAAATTGTAGGTCGATGATCCTCGTCTACGCCGGTTAAAAAATGCAGTTCGATCACCACGTCGTACCGAACACAAACCAGAAATCATTGATGCAGAACCAGAACAAGAGTCCGAGTCTAGTGCCAACGAGGCCAAAGACAGTTCAGAGAGTGAAGACGAGCTTGAAGAGGAAGAGATTGAAAGACGTCGGCAAGCCCTTAAAGCGAAACTTGCTGCAAGGTATCATCTTTTCTTTGTTGAATTACACAACGTAATAAATAATACCATTATAATTATATTTGGTTTATTGAATTACAGAGAAGCAGAAAAAGAAGTCCTTGGCAGAGATGATGATGAAGAAATGATTGACGGTGACAAAGAAGAGAGTGGTTCATCTGACACTGAATATACAGACAGCGAAGAGGATACAGGTAGATCTAAAGTTATAATAATACTAGCTGTTGCCTGCGTCTTCGTTCCCGTGGTCTTTAGTTTTCATAAATTTTCTAATTTTCCACTAAATTTATATATTTTTTCTTTTTTAAGAACTTTATCCTGACTGTATGTATGGTTCGGCAACGGACATTAAAGAAAAACATTGTCTCTTAGTTGAAGTTACATTATTTATTTATTGATTATAAGTGCTACAAGACTATTGATTTGAGTAGGTATATACAATGTGATATGGGCGGTACTTCTAACCCTTTAAGGCTCAGTACGATATCTTATTTTATCGACAAAAACAATAATTTGGGGTGTCAAAGTATTAAGCAGACCGGAATTCATTCGAAAAAAAAAATGGCTGCTATTTATTGGGGGTAGGAGTTTGACACCCCAAATTATTATATTAGATATCGGACTTTGCCTTAACGGGTCAGAAGTACCGCCCATATCACAGTGCATAATATGTTCTTATAGCTACATACATACATACACCACACCACACGTCCTGGTGACGTGAGAAAAATAATAATAATTGTACATTATTAATATTATTTTTTGTATATACTCTTAGAATGTCTTATATAATTTCTTTCTATTCTTATGAATAAGTTTTTCATGGTTATTATAGTTATTTAATACATTTGGTTCACAATCCTTGATTACTTGATCTTATTTACTTTTACATGCCTCGTTCTTATACTTCAGTCAAGAAATGACTCAAAAGAGGGTATAGAGTGCGTCAGCGGGAACCTAAGCGATTTCTTCAGAAACTTGTTCAGAGTGCTTAGGGAGAAATCATACTAAAAGTCCTGCCGTCTAGAGTCCTATTTTTTTTGTTTTTCACCAACATCTCAAAAATGGTGCGTTGTAGCGATTGATGTTCTGTAAGGGGATGAAAGCTTTTACAATTTTCTATAACTTTTATTCTATACACTTTTTTCATATTCCCGACCTTTTTTGGTGCAAATGCAAAAATAGATATTATACTAGGGCTTTGCATACACAACTTTATCCCCTTTGGGGGTTAATTAATCAAAAACGCTGGGACACGTGTTAATAGGCTAGATTCCTGGGTCAAAAAAAAAATATTCTATTTAGTCCGTAAGTTAAAAAAAAAGTTTAATAAAAAACTAAAAACCGACTTCAAAATGAAACTAAAAAGCGAAAAATAATATTGACTAAAACATACCTAATCAGTTCTTTTTGGAGTCGGTGCCAGCCATCGAGAGTTAAAATGTGTTCATTCGCACCGACTCCAAAAAGAACTGATTAGGTATGTTTTAGTCAATATTATTTTTCGCTTTTTAGTTTCATTTTGAAGTCGGTTTTTAGTTTTTTATTAAACTTTTTTTATTTTACAATTTTAAGTGTTAAGTCCTCTATTTTTTCCCTCCTAACTTCGCCAAAAATTACTTTACAGCAAAGTAACCTTAACTAATATTGGTCCTCTATGGACCCCCCATCCAATGGTATGATAAAAATAAGGTGTTATATAGGGTCAATTTTTCGACGAAAATTTGTAAGTCTTAAGAAAAGGGTTTACCTACACTCCAACCAGAACGGCGGCTATTTTGGTGTCGTAACCATAGGATAAGGTCTCGCGTTAAATAACAGGATAAATTAAGAAAGGAACTTTCAATTTTTTTTTCGTTACTGGGTGTGCGGGTACGCCCCCAGTAAATAAAAATTGGCGGTCTGGTACCTCATAAGCTCCACGTCTGCTCAACACACTGCGAAATACGTTCTGTCGACAAATTGCAGTATTATCTTCTAACTCCTATCCGTTAAGGAGTTCTGTGGCTTCCATCATCAGGTCAGCAACATGACATGATGATTACCAGAACCAAAAATCAGCATCGAGTCAGAAAATATATGCAAAACATTATGGGTGCCTATAAAAATTGAGGGTTGCCCTCGATTTCCCAGGGATCCCATCATCAGAATCTGACTTCGTGGAAATGGGACCACCTTTGGAGTATAACCTTTCAAACTAAAAAATAAATTTCGAAATCGGTCCATAATTGACGGCGTAATCGCGTAACATACATACAAAAAAAAAAAAAAAAAAAAAAACAACATTCAGACGAATTGAGAACCTCCTCCTTTTTTTGAAGTCGGTTAATTATCAAAAAATATTGGACCCATATTTTTACTTTTGTTAATCAAACAAAAAATGAGGAAGATAAAGCGCATCATAGTGAGCACGTGACGTCACGCCTTGCTAAAAAGTGTCGCATGACGTTACGCGGAACTTTAACGGGCTGTATCTTGATCATTTTTTGTTTGATCAAGAAAAGAAAAAATACGTATCCAATATTTTCTGTTAAGTAATCCAACTGACGGACTAATAAGTTTTTTTTAGGAAACTGGCCATTCATTTCATACGTCAGCCTAACAGCCTAAATACAAAATTTGAAGGTAACTTCAAACCTGACGGACTTTTACACAAACTTTCACCCCTTATTTTACCCCCCCAGTGCAGAATTTCCAAAAATTGTGGATGGCTACACTTTCTTTGTGGATGGCTACACTTTGTAAGGTATCTATGTACAAAATTCTAAGTCTCTAGGCTTAGTAGTCTAGGCTGTGCGTTGATAAACCAAATCAGCTTAGAATTTTGTTATGATAGATTTTTACATTTCTCGAGCGTCTAGTTCAAAAATGGTTGGAAATATGGAAAAAGTGTATAGAATAAAACTTATAGAACATTTTACAAGCCATCCCATTTCATCCCATCATAGAACATTAATCGCTACAACGCACCACTTTTGAGATGTTGGTGAAAAATCTAAAATTGGGACCTTTGTCACCACACCTCCCTCCGGCGCACCTCCTAGACGTCAGGACTTTTAGTATGTTTTCTCCCTAAGCACCCTAAAAAGTTTCTGAAGAAATCGCTGAGGTTCCTGCTCACGCACTCTACAACTACTTTATTGATTGGACTATTAACTAATATTAAATGTCCTTTTTTATAATTTATAGTGTTTACATACGAGTCATAACGTATTACTCTTAGCATCTATTGCGACTTTTGCCGTCTGTATTTGAGTGCAATGGGATAATCTTGGAAATTGTACAATAGTTCTAATGTGTCAGTGACATTACTAGGAATAATATTCCTAGTAATGTAACTTTCCGAATACAAGTTCGTGCACGCTATATTTAGTTTCTGTGTGTATAGTACTATCACATGAGTAAAGAAACGGAACAGAGACAAAGCTTCTAAAGAGCTAGCAAAATTTATACCTATTTTGGTAGGGTTGGCACAATTGAATAAATTTAAAATATAAATGTTCTTTTTTTCACATTTTTTGTTAAAATAGGTTATTTTTATCCAAATTACATACTCTAAATATATATTTTTTATTACTTTTGGTTTTTAATAATTTGTTGTGTCTTTTAATCAAATGATAAATTCTAAATCTAATATAAAGATTTTTCAAATAATCCAATGGGAAATAATCACATGGCATATGAAATATACAATCTTGCAAACGTGCTAGTATGTCATTACCAATATTAAAAATTTGTACATGAAGATCAAAATATTCGCGAAATTTTTGCTCAAGCAATTCAACAAATGCAATAAAATTGTCAGGAGGTATTATCACACACAGTACAATGTACAACCATATTTACAACACTTTTTAAATACTAAAACAAAAATATTACTACGTATTATGTGAGAAACTCGATAACAAAAACAAAACACGCATGACATTCGAGCGTCATGTCACGCCTGCACACCCTGAGATTGACCACTGGCTGATCTAGTTTGAAGCGGTTTCGGCTCATACGTGACAAGCGGCCAGTGGACACGCACACACACGCGTTGCACTTGTAGTGATGTACCTATCACAGCGCATTCGTATGTAGCTTTGTCTCTGTTCCGTTTCTTTACTCATGTGGTACTATTGAAAGCCGAGCACCAGTAGGGTAACCATGATGACAAATCCTGACTTAATAGTCTAGTCTAGTAATAATAATTTATTTGTCATAATTAGTACTAGTTTATCTAAACAATAGGTATTGTTCCCTACTTTTATCTCTGTGAATATGGTAAGGATGCAAAGTAACACCGTGTATATGCAAAACATTATGGGCGCCTATAAAAATTGAGGGTTGCCCTCGATTTCCCAAGGATCCCATCATCAGAATCTGACTTGGTGTAAATGGGACCACCTCAGGAGTATACCCTTTTAAACTAAAAAATAAATGTTGAAATCGGTCCATAATTGACGGCGTAATCGCGTTACAAACATACAAAAAAAAAAATAGATTAAAAATAGATTTATATTTGTGTATTAGTTCTTCAATTTCTGCTTGCTTTTCCCTGTCCAAATGGTTAGTTAATTGTAATATTGAAGTTATCCTCTTCAACATGTTCATTGAAGTTTATTAAATTGATATTTCTATTGCTATTAAGTGTATCCTCTTTCTCATTCTTGTTAGCTGTTATACAGGGTGTTGATTTCAATCCGAGCGGTATTTATAAAAACAACTTATGATCACATATAGAACAGGTATGAGGAACCAAATATTACAAAATAATTAAACTGAAATTTTAAGCGATTATTTTTTATAAAACCCTTACTGCGCTGTGGCGTCAGACACTGCATTATGTTTACACTGTAATCGTAGCACGCGCGAATCGCGTAGCACGCGACAGGTAGGTAGGTACTAACTAGCGGTCATTGCTGATTTCTCTTTATCTGCCGCGTAGGTACGTTATGCCCGAGTGTGTAAGTAGCTATTTTTACCGACTTTTAGAACAAGCGATTACACGTGTTTGGATTAGTTGATTCCGAATTTCCCTTCCTACTTTAATCGGGCTTAGGACCGACAAACATACCTAAAACTCATCTGTAACAAATGGGTATCGATCGCACGATTTTTCATTAATTTGAGCTATCAATCGGGAATCTATCGAACCTCAACTAGGCTAACTAAAATCATCTGTACTGTACAGTAACTTGAACACGATTTGAGCCTTCAGTTGGGAATTGAACCTGTAACTTTTTGTATCTTGACCTAGGCTTGGCTAATCTTTTGAAAATTAAAAGAAGTTTTAATTGTTTATGAACTATTTAGTTATTATTACTTAATGAGCAAAAGTCGTGTAGGTAGGTACATCATTTTAACTAACTTCGGGCGATCAATCGGGAATCGAACCCTGAGCTTTTGTGTAGATTTACGCTAAACCTTTTCAAAATAAAAAAGTACCTAGATTATTAAATGACGTGAGTCAAAAGTATTTTTGGCGTAGTTAAAAATTTGGAATCAACTTATTTACAACGATTTATCTTTACACCTAGTTTTTTGTACATTTTTATTTACACTAACCTCAATAAATGTTCGAAGTGTCCACCAGACTGAGTAATACACAGTCTAGCACGGCGTCTGGTGTTCCTTTTTAAACTGTTCAACACAAAACGATTTTGTCGAACTGACTCGAATGCACTGACTATTCTCTGTCTTAGGTCGTCAACGTTTGTTGATTCTTCAGTATACACAATACGTTTTACGTCACCCCACACATAATAGTCTAAGGGCGTTAAGTCTGGGGACCGTGGCGGCCAAGGCACTGGTCCACCACGCCCGATCCACTGACTACCAAATACACGATTTAAATAGTCTCGTACTTGTAAACCGTAATGAGGCGGTGCTCCGTCGTGCTGGTACATTAAATTGGAATGTAAAGACAATGGTATGTCTTCCAACATCTCGTCAACGACGTTTTCCAGCAGTCCCTGGTATGTAGCACTGGTGAGGCGGCCTTCGATGAAGTAAGGTCCCAACAGCTGATCCCCTACTATCCCAGCCCACACATTGAGACTAAAACGATGTTGAAAAGAGTCTCGCTTGGTAACGTGTGGGTTGTGGTCGCGGTGGGTCCACCAGTGCTCATTGTGGCAATTGTACACACCAACTCGTGTGAACAAACTTTCGTCTGTCCACAAAATGTTGGCGTCTTGATGCTCCAGCAACCACCGGCAAAAGTTGATTCGAGCGGCGTGGTCAACTTCGAGTAGGTCCTGGACTCTTTGATAGTGAAAAGGGTGTTGTAGCTCCTGCTTAAGTAGACGCCACACGGTCGTGTGGTTGACACCGAAATGCCGACCGGCGTCTCTGGTGCTCGCTCTCGGTTCCCTCTCAAAGTAATCCAAGATATCTTCTTGCAGTCTTACATCAAGACCGACACGGCCTCCCCGACTTCGAGCGTGCCAGGGTTCATGGAACTGTCCATGATCGCGTAGTCTTTGCGTCGCCGCGAGCATGACCGATCTCGAGGGTCGTGGACGGTTCGGGAATTGCTCACAAAACATCCTAATAGCTGCACTCAAACTATTGTCAGTTATTGCATACAATCGCACCATTTCAACGAGTTCACCGTTAGAATAATTTTGCGTCATTTTCGCAAAGCACAGACAAGTTGCGTACGCGATGTTTTCGGCACAACTGAGGTGTGAGCGGTGGACGAGAACGAGATAGCGCGGACTGGGCGATAAAAAGAGATAGCCGCTACTTCACCGTTCGGCGCTACGGCGGCCGGCGGCAATGCTGAGCGGCGCTCACGCGCCAAACACAAAGGATTGCGGTGCCTTTGTGCTTTGTAGGTATCGTTCGTTCGCACGCTAGCCGGCGCGGCGTGGTGTCGGGGGCCTATTCTAAAAATCTATAGGGTCTATTTTGAAAACCGTGATTATTTATTAATAAAAAAATTTTTTTTGTGATTCATGATCAGTACAAGATACATAATCACCTCTGAAAATTCCGCTCGTATTGAAATCAACATCCTGTATAAAGGCAAAGTAACTTTCGTATTTGTAGCCAAACATAACAAATTTATAATATTTAATTCGTAATTAACAACGCAATGCAAGCATGTCAGATTCCTAAGTACATAAAACTTGTGTTTAAATTCCATTCCATGTACGGATTGATTTATGTAAACATAACCCTCGGTGTTCAAATGTTCACCAATTCCTTTTATGCGTATGTTTCGTATTTCACTGCGGATAATGATGCTGCCTATGAGGCATTTTTTACTGACGTTATTTATATGGGATTTTACATAGTTACTATTGTTGCAAGAAAAAGTTATTATGCACAAAAAAAATCATTTTCAGAAGTATTTCCCGGAGCTTTAGTCTGTGAGATTACTTGAGGCATTCTCAGTACCTACTAGTATTCATAAAATGAATTTGTCTCGTTTGGTTGTCGCGGTAGGTATTATTATTATTACACCAATGGTAACCTTGATGAGTAGTCCCGCGATAAAAAGTACCTTCTCGGCCGTAGTTCACCTGTGTAATAACAAACATAACAAAAAAAAGAATTAGCGAAATCGGTCTAGCCGTTCACGCGTGATGCCGTGACCAAGGAAAATAGGAATTCATTTTTTTACTATAGATTTAGCAGAGTAAATTTTTCTGCCGTACTTGTCGCTTGACCATCAAAGCCACGTGGGGGCAGATACTCGCAACAAATTCACCATGCTACAAGGCAATGGCTAAAACTAACAAGGTGGGCAATAAGAGTTGCTACATATGAGACATCACATCGTATATTGAATTTTGAAATTAAGAAAATTCTTCCTTAGTGGATGCTTACGTCATAAAAGGAATACGTGTGCGAAATTTAAAGTTTCTAGCCCTAAGGGTTTGGCCTGTGCGTTTATTTAAAACTTTCATCCCCTATTTTACCCTCTTAGGGTATACCCGCTGAAATACGTAACTCATTATTTTTGCCGTACGTAATTCATACTAAATTTAATGCAAATTCGTTCAAGGAATAAGAAGTTTCATACAAACTTTGGACCCTCAGAAAATTCTTCCTTAGTGGATGCTTACGTCATAAAAGGAATACGTGTGCGAAATTTAAAGTTTCTAGCCCTAAGGGTTTGGCCTGTGCGTTTATTTAAAACTTTCATCCCCTATTTTACCCTCTTAGGGTATACCCGCTGAAATACGTAACTCATTATTTTTGCCGTACGTAATTCATACTAAATTTAATGCAAATTCGTTCAAGGAATAAGAAGTTTCATACAAACTTTGGACCCTCATTTCACCCCCTTAGGGAAAGAGTTTTGAGACCCAGCGGTTTGGGCTCTGCGTTGATCCATCAGTCAATCAGCTTTGCCTTTTATATATATAGATTCTTTTTTTTTTTTTCACTTATTCACTTTATGGTTATAGGTCCAAGAGTAAAACCAGTATTCGTTAGAGCATCTGAAAGAATGACAGTGGCTGAAAGAGAACGGAAAATGAAGCAACAGAAAAAAGAAGAAACTGAAGCTAGAAAAGAAAAGGAAGAAAGGCGTAGAGAAGCTCTCAAACTAGTTGAAGAAACTATCAGATCAGAACAAAGACACACTCAGGTAGGCTTGGACTAATATGGAAAAAAGTGGTGATTATTATTTCTGTGGTTGGCCCTATTAAGTCTAAAGGCCTGCAATCACTTTGATTAGTGATTAGTGCAGGTGCTTAGCGATTAGTAGTGAATACTTCTGGACAGCTACTGATTTATGAGAGTGATTAGTAGCCTGCGTAGTCAAGTGTTTTTTTGCGAGTGAACTGCGAGTAGCCAGCCCGCCCTTTCTCCTCACTCGCAGCGTGTCGCTACAGCACACGTCTGACACAGCAAGGCTTGTATTCACTTTGATTAGCGCGAGTGCAGGTGATTAGGATACTGAATTGACTAAACACAGCCACCAAACAGAATTGGGCACTACGCGCACTACACACCTGCATTAAACACCTGCACTCGTACTAATCAAATTGAATACAGGCCTTAAGGGACAGCGCCTACTATCGGGACGGAACGGCCAGGTATTTTTTGGTGACAAATAGTAATGTATCTTAATTTAATAGCACTTGGGTTAAAATTGCAATGATAGTAGTCTTAGCAAGCCGCGGTATGCGTAATAATATCGAATTATAATTTACACTTAGTTTCATAATATTAAGGTATATTACAATTCGTCACCTAGAAATCCCTTTCCGTGTCGTGGGCGCAGTCCCTTACACTAATAAATATATATTTTTATTTTTCAACAATCCATATTTGATCCATGCATTAGTACAAAATACTCGTAAAAATATTATCAATGTAAATAATTTTACTGACAGGGTGAACAAAAAGAAGGTAACATCAATGATGTGTGCACTGATGACGAAAATGATGAATTAGAATATGAAGCGTGGAAGTTGCGTGAAATGAAGAGGATAAAACGTGACAAAGAGGAGAGAGAAGCGTAAGATATCTTTTATTAAACCCAATTCTAATTCATTTGTGATATTCAATGTGAATACAATACACATAGCGCATAGAACTGACTGCCGATGGGGCAGAAAGGTTCTGAAATGGAGGCCACATACCGGTAAGCGCAGCGGGGGACGTCCACCCACAAAGTGGACAGGCGACCTGGTAAAGGTTGCAAGAAGCCGATCTCGAAGTCACTGTCAAGGCCTATTTTCAGCTGTGGCTGTCCTTTGGCTGAAATGATGATGATGATAAATGTGTCTTTTTAAGGGTGCCATATACGCCAAGTTATTATGAGCGCTGATTTGATCAGTGTTTTTAGAAATTTTGTTTTTTCAAGTCCAGTAAGAAAAACACACATGCTTTGGATTTTCATCCTGGGATGCTATTAAACCTCATTGTCATTGATTCTTATCTGTGATTTCTTAATGTGATATTTTATTTTAGAATTGAAAAGGAGTTACTGGCAGTTGAACGGATGCGAAATATGACCGAAGAAGAGCGGCGCGTGGAACAGCGTCTCAATCCAAAACTGGTCACCAACAAGTCTGTTAAAGGCAAATACAAGTTCTTGCAGAAATACTACCACAGGTATGATAATTTAACAACACATTTCATTTAAAAGGGTATGCTTTTTTTAAGTTAGGTTTTTCAAGAGCAAGAAAATCTGTCTGTTACGCTTTCACGCCAAAACTACTGAACCGATTATTGTGAAACTTTGTACAGAGATAGACTAGAGCTTGAAGGCTACCTTTTATTGCGAAAAAAAGGCTTGCAGGGATGGAAATAGGGGTAGGGGGGTTTGTATGGAAGTTGGTCATTTTCAAAGATAAACCCATTAAACTTTGTATATAGGCACTTGATAAGAAATAAATAAATATTTTGCGTAGCGCTTTTGAAATTTCTACCTGTGTGGGGGTGAAATAGGGGCTGAAAGGTCGTATTGAAGTCCAAACAAAGTCAATCATTCACGCCTAACCCCGAAACAGATTTTGCTTACTATCCTTACAATAATCCTTACTTATCCTTACTAATATTATAAATGCGAAAGTAACTGTATGTCTATCTGTCTGTTAGGCTTTCACGCCAAAACTACAGAAAAGATTATTGTGAAATTTTGTAAAGAAATAGACTAGAGCGATAATATAAATAATAGCTTATAAAAAGCTATTATTTATATTATAACTTAAAAAAGCTTGAAGGGTTTGGAATGAAACTTTGTACTTATCAATTGATAATAGAGAAAAATTATGTCTATATGTATGTAAGTATGTATGTAAAGTAGTATGGAAATCCAAACAGAGTCACGCTTTTAAGGCTGTTTGTCTTTTGATAAATACAACCTGAGAGTTCGAAATCCAAAGTTAAAAGCTCATGTTTAAATAAAGCGTGCTTCAGCGCAGAGCACAATGTTGCTGAAATATGAGACATACCAAATATCCTGTAGTCCACGCGAACGAAAAGAAATCGCGGGTACAGCTAATAGTAGTGAAATACAAGCGAAATAGTCTGTGGAGTATTTTAATATAATTACGTTAGCAATGACAACATTCTCCGCTATTCTGATGACGGCGGGTGACACATGTGTCACGAACTCACGCGAAGTCAGCCGAACGACCCGCGATTGTTCACGAACGCAGAATTTTGATGCAGTGGAAGGTTCGGGATTTTTCTGCTGAAACCGAAACTGATGCAAAAACTAGATTCTTTGAAATCAAACCTTCGGTTGATTACTAGTTAGTTATCTCTCTTGCTAACCTCGTCCCATCTTGCAAACTTGCGGCGCAAGAGGAGACCCCCTAGTTCCGAATGAGGACTACCGTTTTTGTGCTTACCAGGTGGCGCCACTATCGGGGGAGGTCATAAAGATTACTCACTATTCTCAAAAAAAAATCTATAGAAAAAAATACTATATTCGAGCATTGGAAGAAAGTTAATCAATAAGGAACGTATACAGGATGTATTTATGAGTAAAAAAAACTTACTGTATCAGATCCTAGCATTATTTTGATAAAATTTACATGTAAACTGTTTTCAGAGGTGCTTTCTATTTGGATAAAGAAGAAGAGGTGTTCAAACAAGACTTCTCTGGCCCGACACTGGATGATCACTTTGATAAGACGGTATTGCCAAAGGTTTGTATTGCTCTTCGTCATTATTTATTTGCTAATACCTTTAGTGCACATGTAAAAAATGTAAATTAGGTGTACTAATGCTATGAGGCCTTCTCTGCCAGTCGACTAGAACAGTAAATTACCGCTGGACACTCAACTGTTTAGTCTTTATTTTTTATGAAAAAAGATCTACTGGATCTCCTATGGTACCCACTTTGTTGGACAACATTAATCCTTAAAATGAATCCTTTGGGGCTATCCATAAATTACGTCACGTTAAAGGGAGGGGGGGGGGGAGTGGGTCGACGAAGTATGACCTTACGTGATAAGGGGTGGAAGGGGTCCTAAATTTTGTGACGACACATTTTAAAATCTTATAAGTATTTCTAGTTTTAAACACAAAATTGAAAAACAATTTCTAGATGTCAAACCTATGTGTCGTCCTTATTGTGACGTCACATACCTACCTAAAATATGTGACGTCACACTAGGGAGGGGGGAGGGGTCAAAATTTCGAAGGGTCGAAATTCGTGTGACGACATTTATGGATGTCCCCTTTGGTATGTAGCTAAACCATATGAAACGACAAGGGCACAAACATGCAGACCCGAGACAAAAACGTAGGCTTCGCATTATTAACTTCCAACCTCTTCCAACTTCTTTCAGGTTATGCAAGTGAAGAAGTTCGGCAGATCAGGTCGCACTAAGTACACGCATCTTGTCGACCAAGACACAACGGAGTTTGATTCGGCTTGGTCGAACGAGGGCGCGGCCGCCCGTCTAGCCAATTTCAGGGGCGGCATGAAACAAGTCTTCGACAGACCCACGGCTAGGAGACACCACAATGTGTGATAGTACTCTAAACTTTAATGATACATAGATTTAGTGAGTAATATTTTTAGAGTACACTTTCACAACCTTTTCCAAAGTCCCTTACGCAAAATGACTATAAGGAGTTTAAAAAATACCAGCCGCGACTGCTATAGATGAAAGTATTACATATAGATTTATTAACGATAGTCGAGATATTTCATGCCCCAGACATCATCTATTCATTAATTTAAAAAAAAAAAAAACTAAATTATAAGCTTTATTTTTAACCGACTTCAAAAAAAGGAGGAGGTCCTCAATTTGTCTGAATGTTGTTTTTTTTTGTATGTTTGTTACGCGATAACGCCGTCAATTATGGACCGATTTCAAAATTTATTTTTTAGTTTGAAAGGGTATACTCCCGAGGTGGTCCCATTTACCTTGTTGTATACCATTGTCCTTGTTTGGATCTTTGGAAAATCGAGGGCAACCCGCAATTTTTATGGGCACCCATAATGTTTTGCATATATTTTCTGACTCAATGCTGCGTTTTGGGTCTGGTAATCATAATGTCATGTTGTTGCCCTGATGATGGAAGCGACAGAACTCCTTAACGGATAGGAGTTGGAATATAATACTGCTTTTTGTCGACAGAACGTATTTCGCAGTGTGTTGAGCAGACGTGGAGCTTATGAGGTACCAGACCGCCAATTTTTATTTACTGGGGGCGTACCTGCACACCCAGTAACAAAAAAAATTAAAAGTTCCTTTCTGAAATTGACTTGGTATTTAATGCAAGACCTTATCCTATGGTTACGACACCAAAATAGCCGCCGTTCTGGTTGGAGTGTAGGAAAACCCTTTCGTTAAGATTTACAAATTTTCGTCGAAATATTGACCCAATATAACACCTTATTTTTATCTTACCATTCGATGGGGGGTCCATGGAGGACCAACATTGGCTAAGGTTACTTTGCTGTTAAGTCATTTTTGGCGGAGTTGGAAGGTGAAAACTGAAGCTTATTTTAAAGGCGTCTGGGACTTTTAATCAATTTCGTCGAAAAATTGATCATTAATAGCACCCTATTTTTATTATACCATTGGGTGGGTGTTCCACAGAAGAACAACATTTGTCTAGGTCACTTTGCTGTAAAGTCATTTTTGGCGGAGTTAGGCGGGGAAAAATAGAGGACTTAACACTTAAAATTGTGAAATAAAATAAGTTTAATAAAAAACTAAAAATCGACTTCAAAATGAAACTAAATATTATTTTTCGCTTTTTAGTTTCATTTTGAAGTCGGTTTTTAGTTGTTTTATTAAACTTATTTTATGTTTAAACCCTTCCACACCTGTCCAACTAACGCGCGACGTAGTAAGAGGGGCCTAGTTGGACAGGCGTAGATGGTTTTAAATAAAATTGAAATTAAACAAAGTTAAGCGTAATCTTTAGTTTATTATTATTTTTTTAATAAAGAATAAAAGGCGTCCGTGGCATGAAATTTATTGACTATCGTATTCGTAATCTATATAAATAATACTTTTTCTATATGAGCCGCGACAGATACTTTTGAAACACCTTATATAATCCGCGGTCCCTTAGAACGTTGACCGCATTAATAAGTTTTAAAATAAACTTTAACTTTGTAAATTTTTTGTTTTTAGCAATTCCATGCAAGGTTTAATTGAATATAAATAACACTTGAAAAAAATCATCGACCTCAGGTGGGACTCGAACCCACGTCCCATCGCATACCGGGCGAGTGCTTTGACCACTAAGCTACCGAGGACGTCACGTGACAAGATGAAATTCCTCAAGTGTTTTTTCTCGCTGTCAAAGCCAGCGTATTCTGATCAATGTTGTAGCTATATGTATAGCTGAGTAGTATACTACCGTCAACACCCTATAGAAATATTTTTACAAATATTTGACTATTGGTTAAGATCAGAAATGCTTAAACATTGTAAATTTTTTGTTTTTAGCAATTCCATGCAAGGTTTAATTGAATATAAATAACACTTGAAAAAAAATCATCGACCTCAGGTGGGACTCGAACCCACGTCCCATCGCATACCGGGCGAGTGCTTTGACCACTAAGCTACCGAGGACGTCACGTGACAAGATGAAATTCCTCAAGTGTTTTTTCTCGCTGTCAAAGCCAGCGTATTCTGATCAATGTTGTAGCTATATGTATAGCTGAGTAGTATACTACCGTCAACACCCTATAGAAATATTTTTACAAATATTTGACTATTGGTTAAGATCAGAAATGCTTAAACATTGTAAATTTTTTGTTTTTAGCAATTCCATGCAAGGTTTAATTGAATATAAATAACACTTGAAAAAAATCATCGACCTCAGGTGGGACTCGAACCCACGTCCCATCGCATACCGGGCGAGTGCTTTGACCACTAAGCTACCGAATTTACCGAATACCGAGGAATTTCATCTTGTCACGTGACGTCCTCGGTAGCTTAGTGGTCAAAGCACTCGCCCGGTATGCGATGGGACGTGGGTTCGAGTCCCACCTGAGGTCGATGATTTTTTTCAAGTGTTATTTATATTCAATTAAACCTTGCATGGAATTGCTAAAAACAAAAAAATTACAATGTTTAAGCATTTCTGATCTTAACCAATAGTCAAATATTTGTAAAAATATTTCTATAGGGTGTTGACGGTAGTATACTACTCAGCTATACATATAGCTACAACATTGATCAGAATACGCTGGCTTTGACAGCGAGAAAAAACACTTGAGGAATTTCATCTTGTCACGTGACGTCCTCGGTAGCTTAGTGGTCAAAGCACTCGCCCGGTATGCGATGGGACGTGGGTTCGAGTCCCACCTGAGGTCGATGATTTTTTCAAGTGTTATTTATATTCAATTAAACCTTGCATGGAATTGCTAAAAACAAAAAATTTACAATGTTTAAGCATTTCTGATCTTAACCAATAGTCAAATATTTGTAAAAATATTTCTATAGGGTGTTGACGGTAGTATACTACTCAGCTATACATATAGCTACAACATTGATCAGAATACGCTGGCTTTGACAGCGAGAAAAAACACTTGAGGAATTTCATCTTGTCACGTGACGTCCTCGGTAGCTTAGTGGTCAAAGCACTCGCCCGGTATGCGATGGGACGTGGGTTCGAGTCCCACCTGAGGTCGATGATTTTTTTTCAAGTGTTATTTATATTAAACTTTAACTTTTTTTTCTGGTAGCGGAACCATGGGGATCTTGGGAACACAGGTCGAGAAACACTATTAGATAAAAAGACTTGATAATACTTGGTTCCGCTGACCAAAAACAGAAGTCAAAAGATAAATTTGAAACAAATGGTCAAACGCCAATTCCTGTATAGCTGTTTTTTTCTAAATTAAAAAAATATATTTAATCCCAGAGATTTGTAAACAACTTGCTTTTGATCCGATGGCGTTTGAAACCTGCTTCTACGTGAAGAGTAGCCTTTAAGAAATCCAGAAAAGGCAATAAAACACTGAACACCCGTGTTTTATTGTAAACACTAGTAAACGTATAACTCTACATTGCCAGAAATAAACCTCACATACAGAGATTTAGTTGCCACAAAAAAAAAGTATAGTTTGTGACTTATGTAATGACCAGATTGAATTGCGATTTGATTTTGACTATGTTGTTAATTATTGGAATTGGGCTTTGCAATGGGTGAGTGATCGATTTTATATGTGAGAATGTGTTCGATAGCAACCCCGTTAGATTAAAATAAAACGCAACGATTTGATTGCTTACAAACTGCATTAATGCTGCATGGCGATTAATAACTTTTCTACGTTGTATCGTTTTTGTTAATCCAAATGGCATGCTATGTTGTTCTCTGAACGATTAAGTCATATCTTTCTCTTGTTAATATAGCAGTAGAATATTTTGAGTTATATCTAAGTTTTCAATAAATAATATTAATGAAAATACTCTGTATTTGTTTTTATTCATTGATATTGTACCTATATGTTAACACTAAACCATTAGTAAGAAGCACACTCAACTGGCGGCACCGCTGCCGCCCGCTGCGTGTAGTCGCCCTTGCATTTGAATGGGTTGCGAACTGTGGTCGTGCCGCTGGTACCGCGGTGTATAACCACCCTAATAATACGTCCGAACGAACGAAACACTTTCGTGGTATGCCTTCTGTTCTAAATCTGACATTCGATTCGAGTAAGCCTTAGCAAACGATTCGAATCCAGGTTTGGGTTTATAGATCTTTATTCTCATAATGCTCGGGCTAATGCCATTAATTAGTGCGCTATTCGATACAGTACGCAGACATTGTCGGTCTTAGCGCGCTAATTTGCTTTTAATGACCTTAGACGCTAGGCGATAGCTCGGACGGCGGCAACTTTTGACACAAAGGGATTTAGCGGGCGTCTAGTGTGTTGTTGTGGCTACACCTACAACCATTGACTTATATATTACTTCGTAAGGACAGGGCGGACCCCACATCTGGGTGTTGTTGGACCTAAAAAGAACCGAAAATGACCCGACCGAGGCCAATGTGACATAGTCAGTGGTCGGCGGTCATCGGGATCAGACATTTGTATGAAAAAATAAAAATGCCTAGAATGTTTACTGAAAGGTTGCTAAAACAGTGTTTTTTTTTTTTTGAAAACTACTAAGTATTTAATAATATATCCCATCTATGCTCTAGAGCAAGATTGGGGTCAAGAGCAAGCCCATCTCAAATAAAAAAAATGTATTAAATTGACATAAAGTATCTCAGATTTAAATGGATCAACATGAAATCTCCTTAACACGTTCGCGTGAGCTACGTCGCACGACGCCGTGAGTAAATTCTTATGAAACGGCGCAACTTCTCACGACGTCCTAAATATTATGATATGTATTTCGGCGGAACGTCGCCCGACGTCTAATTTAAGAGTAAATTCGTATACCGTAGCTCCTTTGCGCCGAAATACATCCCATTTTTGTAGTTTGTACCGCCGCCTGACATTGGAAACCTCATTTTTCTATGATCGTGCGCTCGCATACCGAACGGCCCCCCTCTCTCGGCGTAACGTCATACGCCGCCCTCCCCGCCATGCAACGAACTTCACGCCAGTTGACCTGCGCGGCGTCAGGAGACATATTGTGCGCGCTGTAAGTGCGCCGTGCCTATTGTTTGGATTACGTGATATTTTGTTAAGAAAAGTAAGTATATTTTATAAATTCTATCAGTAATCTTACTAGAGATAATCACTGTTATAATAACAAGCAACTAAAAGTATTCTAAATGGCATGAAATTGATTTAATATTGAAAGATATTTTGTAACGGTTTTTTTGTCTACGTTTTTGTCTCCTTATATTGAATGGATAAAATAGACAGAAAAGAATAAAAATATGATAGTGATTTCTTTGTTTTGCTATATGCTAAGTAGGTGGTGATATAACCATTAGCAAATAATATTGTTTTGAGCTTTTACGTGTAAAATAATGGTTCAGGAGATTTCATGTTGATCCATTTAAATCTGAGATACTTTAAGATAAATAACACTTGAAAAAAATCATCGACCTCAGGTGGGACTCGAACCCACGTCCCATCGCATACCGGGCGAGTGCTTTGACCACTAAGCTACCGAGGACGTCACGTGACAAGATGAAATTCCTCAAGTGTTTTTTCTCGCTGTCAAAGCCAGCGTATTCTGATCAATGTTGTAGCTATATGTATAGCTGAGTAGTATACTACCGTCAACACCCTATAGAAATATTTTTACAAATATTTGACTATTGGTTAAGATCAGAAATGCTTAAACATTGTAAATTTTTGTTTTTAGCAATTCCATGCAAGGTTTAATTGAAGATAAATAACACTTGAAAAAAATCATCGACCTCAGGTGGGACTCGAACCCACGTCCCATCGAGTGCTTTGACCACTAAGCTACCGAGGACGTCACGTGACAAGATGAAATTCCTCAAGTGTTTTTTCTCGCTGTCAAAGCCAGCGTATTCTGATCAATGTTGTAGCTATATGTATAGCTGTGTAGTATACTACCGTCAACACCCTATAGAAATATTTTTACAAATATTTGACTATTGGTTAAGATCAGAAATGCTTAAACATTGTAAATTTTTGTTTTTAGCAATTCCATGCAAGGTTTAATTGAAGATAAATAACACTTGAAAAAAATCATCGACCTCAGGTGGGACTCGAACCCACGTCCCATCGCATACCGGGCGAGTGCTTTGACCACTAAGCTACCGAGGACGTCACGTGACAAGATGAAATTCCTCAAGTGTTTTTTCTCGCTGTCAAAGCCAGCGTATTCTGATCAATGTTGTAGCTATATGTATAGCTGTGTAGTATACTACCGTCAACACCCTATAGAAATATTTTTACAAATATTTGACTATTGGTTAAGATCAGAAATGCTTAAACATTGTAAATTTTTGTTTTTAGCAATTCCATGCAAGGTTTAATTGAAGATAAATAACACTTGAAAAAAAATCATCGACCTCAGGTGGGACTCGAACCCACGTCCCATCGCATACCGGGCGAGTGCTTTGACCACTAAGCTACCGAGGACGTCACGTGACAAGATGAAATTCCTCAAGTGTTTTTTCTCGCTGTCAAAGCCAGCGTATTCTGATCAATGTTGTAGCTATATGTATAGCTGTGTAGTATACTACCGTCAACACCCTATAGAAATATTTTTACAAATATTTGACTATTGGTTAAGATCAGAAATGCTTAAACATTGTAAATTTTTGTTTTTAGCAATTCCATGCAACGTTTAATTGAAGATAAATAACACTTGAAAAAAAATCATCGACCTCAGGTGGGACTCGAACCCACGTCCCATCGCATACCGGGCGAGTGCTTTGACCACTAAGCTACCGAGGACGTCACGTGACAAGATGAAATTCCTCAAGTGTTTTTTCTCGCTGTCAAAGCCAGCGTATTCTGATCAATGTTGTAGCTATATGTATAGCTGTGTAGTATACTACCGTCAACACCCTATAGAAATATTTTTACAAATATTTGACTATTGGTTAAGATCAGAAATGCTTAAACATTGTAAATTTTTGTTTTTAGCAATTCCATGCAAGGTTTAATTGAAGATAAATAACACTTGAAAAAAATCATCGACCTCAGGTGGGACTCGAACCCACGTCCCATCGCATACCGGGCGAGTGCTTTGACCACTAAGCTACCGAGGACGTCACGTGACAAGATGAAATTCCTCAAGTGTTTTTTCTCGCTGTCAAAGCCAGCGTATTCTGATCAATGTTGTAGCTATATGTATAGCTGTGTAGTATACTACCGTCAACACCCTATAGAAATATTTTTACAAATATTTGACTATTGGTTAAGATCAGAAATGCTTAAACATTGTAAATTTTTGTTTTTAGCAATTCCATGCAAGGTTTAATTGAAGATAAATAACACTTGAAAAAAATCATCGACCTCAGGTGGGACTCGAACCCAGGTCCCATCGCATACCGGGCGAGTGATTTGACCACTAAGCTACCGAGGACGTCACGTGACAAGATGAAATTCCTCAAGTGTTTTTTCTCGCTGTCAAAGCCAGCGTATTCTGATCAATGTTGTAGCTATATGTATAGCTGTGTAGTATACTACCGTCAACACCCTATAGAAATATTTTTACAAATATTTGACTATTGGTTAAGATCAGAAATGCTTAAACATTGTAAATTTTTGTTTTTAGCAATTCCATGCAAGGTTTAATTGAAGATAAATAACACTTGAAAAAAATCATCGACCTCAGGTGGGACTCGAACCCACGTCCCATCGCATACCGGGCGAGTGCTTTGACCACTAAGCTACCGAGGACGTCACGTGACAAGATGAAATTCCTCAAGTGTTTTTTCTCGCTGTCAAAGCCAGCGTATTCTGATCAATGTTGTAGCTATATGTATAGCTGTGTAGTATACTACCGTCAACACCCTATAGAAATATTTTTTACAAATATTTGACTATTGGTTAAGATCAGAAATGCTTAAACATTGTAAATTTTTGTTTTTAGCAATTCCATGCAAGGTTTAATTGAAGATAAATAACACTTGAAAAAAATCATCGACCTCAGGTGGGACTCGAACCCACGTCCCATCGCATACCGGGCGAGTGCTTTGACCACTAAGCTACCGAGGACGTCACGTGACAAGATGAAATTCCTCAAGTGTTTTTTCTCGCTGTCAAAGCCAGCGTATTCTGATCAATGTTGTAGCTATATGTATAGCTGTGTAGTATACTACCGTCAACACCCTATAGAAATATTGTTACAAATATTTGACTATTATTAAGATCAGAAATGCTTAAACATTGTAAATTTTTGTTTTTAGCAATTCCATGCAAGGTTTAATTGAAGATAAATAACACTTGAAAAAAAATCATCGACCTCAGGTGGGACTCGAACCCACGTCCCATCGCATACCGGGCAAGTGCTTTGACCACTAAGCTACCGAGGATGTTTAAGCATTTCTGATCTTAATAATAGTCAAATATTTGTAACAATATTTCTATAGGGTGTTGACGGTAGTATACTACACAGCTATACATATAGCTACAACATTGATCAGAATACGCTGGCTTTGACAGCGAGAAAAAACACTTGAGGAATTTCATCTTGTCACGTGACGTCCTCGGTAGCTTAGTGGTCAAAGCACTCGCCCGGTATGCGATGGGACGTGGGTTCGAGTCCCACCTGAGGTCGATGATTTTTTTCAAGTGTTATTTATCTTCAATTAAACCTTGCATGGAATTGCTAAAAACAAAAATTTACAATGTTTAAGCATTTCTGATCTTAACCAATAGTCAAATATTTGTAAAAATATTTCTATAGGGTGTTGACGGTAGTATACTACACAGCTATACAAATAGCTACAACATTGATCAGAATACGCTGGCTTTGACAGCGAGAAAAAACACTTGAGGAATTTCATCTTGTCACGTGACGTCCTCGGTAGCTTAGTGGTCAAAGCACTCGCCCGGTATGCGATGGGACGTGGGTTCGAGTCCCACCTGAGGTCGATGATTTTTTTTCAAGTGTTATTTATCTTCAATTAAACCTTGCATGGAATTGCTAAAAACAAAAATTTACAATGTTTAAGCATTTCTGATCTTAACCAATAGTCAAATATTTGTAAAAATATTTCTATAGGGTGTTGACGGTAGTATACTACACAGCTATACATATAGCTACAACATTGATCAGAATACGCTGGCTTTGACAGCGAGAAAAAACACTTGAGGAATTTCATCTTGTCACGTGACGTCCTCGGTAGCTTAGTGGTCAAATCACTCGCCCGGTATGCGATGGGACGTGGGTTCGAGTCCCACCTGAGGTCGATGATTTTTTTCAAGTGTTATTTATCTTCAATTAAACCTTGCATGGAATTGCTAAAAACAAAAATTTACAATGTTTAAGCATTTCTGATCTTAACCAATAGTCAAATATTTGTAAAAATATTTCTATAGGGTGTTGACGGTAGTATACTACACAGCTATACATATAGCTACAACATTGATCAGAATACGCTGGCTTTGACAGCGAGAAAAAACACTTGAGGAATTTCATCTTGTCACGTGACGTCCTCGGTAGCTTAGTGGTCAAAGCACTCGCCCGGTATGCGATGGGACGTGGGTTCGAGTCCCACCTGAGGTCGATGATTTTTTTTCAAGTGTTATTTATCTTCAATTAAACGTTGCATGGAATTGCTAAAAACAAAAATTTACAATGTTTAAGCATTTCTGATCTTAACCAATAGTCAAATATTTGTAAAAATATTTCTATAGGGTGTTGACGGTAGTATACTACACAGCTATACATATAGCTACAACATTGATCAGAATACGCTGGCTTTGACAGCGAGAAAAAACACTTGAGGAATTTCATCTTGTCACGTGACGTCCTCGGTAGCTTAGTGGTCAAAGCACTCGCCCGGTATGCGATGGGACGTGGGTTCGAGTCCCACCTGAGGTCGATGATTTTTTTTCAAGTGTTATTTATCTTCAATTAAACCTTGCATGGAATTGCTAAAAACAAAAATTTACAATGTTTAAGCATTTCTGATCTTAACCAATAGTCAAATATTTGTAAAAATATTTCTATAGGGTGTTGACGGTAGTATACTACACAGCTATACATATAGCTACAACATTGATCAGAATACGCTGGCTTTGACAGCGAGAAAAAACACTTGAGGAATTTCATCTTGTCACGTGACGTCCTCGGTAGCTTAGTGGTCAAAGCACTCGCCCGGTATGCGATGGGACGTGGGTTCGAGTCCCACCTGAGGTCGATGATTTTTTTTCAAGTGTTATTTATCTTCAATTAAACCTTGCATGGAATTGCTAAAAACAAAAATTTACAATGTTTAAGCATTTCTGATCTTAATAATAGTCAAATATTTGTAACAATATTTCTATAGGGTGTTGACGGTAGTATACTACACAGCTATACATATAGCTACAACATTGATCAGAATACGCTGGCTTTGACAGCGAGAAAAAACACTTGAGGAATTTCATCTTGTCACGTGACGTCCTCGGTAGCTTAGTGGTCAAAGCACTCGCCCGGTATGCGATGGGACGTGGGTTCGAGTCCCACCTGAGGTCGATGATTTTTTTCAAGTGTTATTTATCTTCAATTAAACCTTGCATGGAATTGCTAAAAACAAAAATTTACAATGTTTAAGCATTTCTGATCTTAACCAATAGTCAAATATTTGTAAAAATATTTCTATAGGGTGTTGACGGTAGTATACTACACAGCTATACATATAGCTACAACATTGATCAGAATACGCTGGCTTTGACAGCGAGAAAAAACACTTGAGGAATTTCATCTTGTCACGTGACGTCCTCGGTAGCTTAGTGGTCAAAGCACTCGCCCGGTATGCGATGGGACGTGGGTTCGAGTCCCACCTGAGGTCGATGATTTTTTTCAAGTGTTATTTATCTTCAATTAAACCTTGCATGGAATTGCTAAAAACAAAAATTTACAATGTTTAAGCATTTCTGATCTTAACCAATAGTCAAATATTTGTAAAAATATTTCTATAGGGTGTTGACGGTAGTATACTACACAGCTATACATATAGCTACAACATTGATCAGAATACGCTGGCTTTGACAGCGAGAAAAAACACTTGAGGAATTTCATCTTGTCACGTGACGTCCTCGGTAGCTTAGTGGTCAAAGCACTCGCCCGGTATGCGATGGGACGTGGGTTCGAGTCCCACCTGAGGTCGATGTTTTTTTTTTCAAGTGTTATTTATCTTCAATTAAACCTTGCATGGAATTGCTAAAAACAAAAATTTACAATGTTTAAGCATTTCTGATCTTAACCAATAGTCAAATATTTGTAAAAATATTTCTATAGGGTGTTGACGGTAGTATACTACACAGCTATACATATAGCTACAACATTGATCAGAATACGCTGGCTTTGACAGCGAGAAAAAACACTTGAGGAATTTCATCTTGTCACGTGACGTCCTCGGTAGCTTAGTGGTCAAAGCACTCGCCCGGTATGCGATGGGACGTGGGTTCGAGTCCCACCTGAGGTCGATGATTTTTTTTCAAGTGTTATTTATCTTCAATTAAACCTTGCATGGAATTGCTAAAAACAAAAATTTACAATGTTTAAGCATTTCTGATCTTGATAATAGTCAAATATTTGTAACAATATTTCTATAGGGTGTTGACGGTAGTATACTACACAGCTATACATATAGCTACAACATTGATCAGAATACGCTGGCTTTGACAGCGAGAAAAAACACTTGAGGAATTTCATCTTGTCACGTGACGTCCTCGGTAGCTTAGTGGTCAAAGCACTCGCCCGGTATGCGATGGGACGTGGGTTCGAGTCCCACCTGAGGTCGATGATTTTTTTCAAGTGTTATTTATCTTCAATTAAACCTTGCATGGAATTGCTAAAAACAAAAATTTACAATGTTTAAGCATTTCTGATCTTAACCAATAGTCAAATATTTGTAAAAATATTTCTATAGGGTGTTGACGGTAGTATACTACACAGCTATACAAATAGCTACAACATTGATCAGAATACGCTGGCTTTGACAGCGAGAAAAAACACTTGAGGAATTTCATCTTGTCACGTGACGTCCTCGGTAGCTTAGTGGTCAAAGCACTCGCCCGGTATGCGATGGGACGTGGGTTCGAGTCCCACCTGAGGTCGATGATTTTTTTTCAAGTGTTATTTATCTTCAATTAAACCTTGCATGGAATTGCTAAAAACAAAAATTTACAATGTTTAAGCATTTCTGATCTTAACCAATAGTCAAATATTTGTAAAAATATTTCTATAGGGTGTTGACGGTAGTATACTACACAGCTATACATATAGCTACAACATTGATCAGAATACGCTGGCTTTGACAGCGAGAAAAAACACTTGAGGAATTTCATCTTGTCACGTGACGTCCTCGGTAGCTTAGTGGTCAAATCACTCGCCCGGTATGCGATGGGACGTGGGTTCGAGTCCCACCTGAGGTCGATGATTTTTTTCAAGTGTTATTTATCTTCAATTAAACCTTGCATGGAATTGCTAAAAACAAAAATTTACAATGTTTAAGCATTTCTGATCTTAACCAATAGTCAAATATTTGTAAAAATATTTCTATAGGGTGTTGACGGTAGTATACTACACAGCTATACATATAGCTACAACATTGATCAGAATACGCTGGCTTTGACAGCGAGAAAAAACACTTGAGGAATTTCATCTTGTCACGTGACGTCCTCGGTAGCTTAGTGGTCAAAGCACTCGCCCGGTATGCGATGGGACGTGGGTTCGAGTCCCACCTGAGGTCGATGATTTTTTTTCAAGTGTTATTTATCTTCAATTAAACCTTGCATGGAATTGCTAAAAACAAAAATTTACAATGTTTAAGCATTTCTGATCTTAACCAATAGTCAAATATTTGTAAAAATATTTCTATAGGGTGTTGACGGTAGTATACTACACAGCTATACATATAGCTACAACATTGATCAGAATACGCTGGCTTTGACAGCGAGAAAAAACACTTGAGGAATTTCATCTTGTCACGTGACGTCCTCGGTAGCTTAGTGGTCAAATCACTCGCCCGGTATGCGATGGGACGTGGGTTCGAGTCCCACCTGAGGTCGATGATTTTTTTCAAGTGTTATTTATCTTCAATTAAACCTTGCATGGAATTGCTAAAAACAAAAATTTACAATGTTTAAGCATTTCTGATCTTAACCAATAGTCAAATATTTGTAAAAATATTTCTATAGGGTGTTGACGGTAGTATACTACACAGCTATACATATAGCTACAACATTGATCAGAATACGCTGGCTTTGACAGCGAGAAAAAACACTTGAGGAATTTCATCTCGTCACGTGACGTCCTCGGTAGCTTAGTGGTCAAAGCACTCGCCCGGTATGCGATGGGACGTGGGTTCGAGTCCCACCTGAGGTCGATGATTTTTTTTTCAAGTGTTATTTATCTTCAATTAAACCTTGCATGGAATTGCTAAAAACAAAAATTTACAATGTTTAAGCATTTCTGATCTTAACCAATAGTCAAATATTTGTAAAAATATTTCTATAGGGTGTTGACGGTAGTATACTACACAGCTATACATATAGCTACAACATTGATCAGAATACGCTGGCTTTGACAGCGAGAAAAAACACTTGAGGAATTTCATCTTGTCACGTGACGTCCTCGGTAGCTTAGTGGTCAAAGCACTCGCCCGGTATGCGATGGGACGTGGGTTCGAGTCCCACCTGAGGTCGATGATTTTTTTTCAAGTGTTATTTATCTTCAATTAAACCTTGCATGGAATTGCTAAAAACAAAAATTTACAATGTTTAAGCATTTCTGATCTTAACCAATAGTCAAATATTTGTAAAAATATTTCTATAGGGTGTTGACGGTAGTATACTACACAGCTATACATATAGCTACAACATTGATCAGAATACGCTGGCTTTGACAGCGAGAAAAAACACTTGAGGAATTTCATCTTGTCACGTGACGTCCTCGATAGCTTAGTGGTCAAATCACTCGCCCGGTATGCGATGGGACGTGGGTTCGAGTCCCACCTGAGGTCGATGATTTTTTTCAAGTGTTATTTATCTTCAATTAAACCTTGCATGGAATTGCTAAAAACAAAAATTTACAATGTTTAAGCATTTCTGATCTTAACCAATAGTCAAATATTTGTAAAAATATTTCTATAGGGTGTTGACGGTAGTATACTACACAGCTATACATATAGCTACAACATTGATCAGAATACGCTGGCTTTGACAGCGAGAAAAAACACTTGAGGAATTTCATCTTGTCACGTGACGTCCTCGGTAGCTTAGTGGTCAAAGCACTCGCCCGGTATGCGATGGGACGTGGGTTCGAGTCCCACCTGAGGTCGATGATTTTTTTCAAGTGTTATTTATCTTCAATTAAACCTTGCATGGAATTGCTAAAAACAAAAATTTACAATGTTTAAGCATTTCTGATCTTAACCAATAGTCAAATATTTGTAAAAATATTTCTATAGGGTGTTGACGGTAGTATACTACACAGCTATACATATAGCTACAACATTGATCAGAATACGCTGGCTTTGACAGCGAGAAAAAACACTTGAGGAATTTCATCTTGTCACGTGACGTCCTCGGTAGCTTAGTGGTCAAAGCACTCGCCCGGTATGCGATGGGACGTGGGTTCGAGTCCCACCTGAGGTCGATGATTTTTTTCAAGTGTTATTTATCTTCAATTAAACCTTGCATGGAATTGCTAAAAACAAAAATTTACAATGTTTAAGCATTTCTGATCTTAACCAATAGTCAAATATTTGTAAAAATATTTCTATAGGGTGTTGACGGTAGTATACTACACAGCTATACATATAGCTACAACATTGATCAGAATACGCTGGCTTTGACAGCGAGAAAAAACACTTGAGGAATTTCATCTTGTCACGTGACGTCCTCGGTAGCTTAGTGGTCAAAGCACTCGCCCGGTATGCGATGGGACGTGGGTTCGAGTCCCACCTGAGGTCGATGATTTTTTTTTCAAGTGTTATTTATCTTCAATTAAACCTTGCATGGAATTGCTAAAAACAAAAATTTACAATGTTTAAGCATTTCTGATCTTAACCAATAGTCAAATATTTGTAAAAATATTTCTATAGGGTGTTGACGGTAGTATACTACACAGCTATACATATAGCTACAACATTGATCAGAATACGCTGGCTTTGACAGCGAGAAAAAACACTTGAGGAATTTCATCTTGTCACGTGACGTCCTCGGTAGCTTAGTGGTCAAAGCACTCGCCCGGTATGCGATGGGACGTGGGTTCGAGTCCCACCTGAGGTCGATGATTTTTTTTCAAGTGTTATTTATCTTCAATTAAACCTTGCATGGAATTGCTAAAAACAAAAATTTACAATGTTTAAGCATTTCTGATCTTAACCAATAGTCAAATATTTGTAACAATATTTCTATAGGGTGTTGACGGTAGTATACTACACAGCTATACATATAGCTACAACATTGATCAGAATACGCTGGCTTTGACAGCGAGAAAAAACACTTGAGGAATTTCATCTTGTCACGTGACGTCCTCGGTAGCTTAGTGGTCAAAGCACTCGCCCGGTATGCGATGGGACGTGGGTTCGAGTCCCACCTGAGGTCGATGATTTTTTTCAAGTGTTATTTATCTTCAATTAAACCTTGCATGGAATTGCTAAAAACAAAAATTTACAATGTTTAAGCATTTCTGATCTTAACCAATAGTCAAATATTTGTAAAAATATTTCTATAGGGTGTTGACGGTAGTATACTACACAGCTATACATATAGCTACAACATTGATCAGAATACGCTGGCTTTGACAGCGAGAAAAAACACTTGAGGAATTTCATCTTGTCACGTGACGTCCTCGGTAGCTTAGTGGTCAAAGCACTCGCCCGGTATGCGATGGGACGTGGGTTCGAGTCCCACCTGAGGTCGATGATTTTTTTTCAAGTGTTATTTATCTTCAATTAAACCTTGCATGGAATTGCTAAAAACAAAAATTTACAATGTTTAAGCATTTCTGATCTTAACCAATAGTCAAATATTTGTAAAAATATTTCTATAGGGTGTTGACGGTAGTATACTACACAGCTATACATATAGCTACAACATTGATCAGAATACGCTGGCTTTGACAGCGAGAAAAAACACTTGAGGAATTTCATCTTGTCACGTGACGTCCTCGGTAGCTTAGTGGTCAAAGCACTCGCCCGGTATGCGATGGGACGTGGGTTCGAGTCCCACCTGAGGTCGATGATTTTTTTTTCAAGTGTTATTTATCTTCAATTAAACCTTGCATGGAATTGCTAAAAACAAAAATTTACAATGTTTAAGCATTTCTGATCTTAACCAATAGTCAAATATTTGTAAAAATATTTCTATAGGGTGTTGACGGTAGTATACTACACAGCTATACATATAGCTACAACATTGATCAGAATACGCTGGCTTTGACAGCGAGAAAAAACACTTGAGGAATTTCATCTTGTCACGTGACGTCCTCGGTAGCTTAGTGGTCAAAGCACTCGCCCGGTATGCGATGGGACGTGGGTTCGAGTCCCACCTGAGGTCGATGATTTTTTTTTCAAGTGTTATTTATCTTCAATTAAACCTTGCATGGAATTGCTAAAAACAAAAATTTACAATGTTTAAGCATTTCTGATCTTAACCAATAGTCAAATATTTGTAAAAATATTTCTATAGGGTGTTGACGGTAGTATACTACACAGCTATACATATAGCTACAACATTGATCAGAATACGCTGGCTTTGACAGCGAGAAAAAACACTTGAGGAATTTCATCTTGTCACGTGACGTCCTCGGTAGCTTAGTGGTCAAAGCACTCGCCCGGTATGCGATGGGACGTGGGTTCGAGTCCCACCTGAGGTCGATGATTTTTTTTCAAGTGTTATTTATCTTCAATTAAACCTTGCACGGAAGTGCTAAAAACAAAAAAAAAAAAAAAGAGATACTTTATGTCAATTTAATACATTTTTTTTTTATTTGAGATGGGATTGCTCTTGACCCCAATCTTGCTCTAGAGCATAGATGGGATATATTATTAAATACTAAGTAGTTTTCCAAAAAAACACTGTTTTTCGTAAGAGTTTCCAATCATTTGATAACATCCCTACCAGTACGCTGCTAAAAAACAATAGGAGAGGAGATGGAATATATGCTGCACATAGACTTACTACGCTAATACGCTTACATTATTAAATCAACAAGACGCAAAAGAAAAAAAGAAAAAACAGAATAAATAATAAACCGCTCTCCAAACTAGGACAAATCCGGGAAAACCCGGACGGATGGAGCCAGGAGGAGCGCGCCTTGAATGCGCGCGGGCGCCCGACGCTTGACATAATCCGTTGCATACAATTTAGCAGAGCGCCCGAAATGCAGCGCCTCGTGCGCGCGCCCCGGGCGCTTGTCATAACTACTCCCTAATTGTACCAGGTGTGACGTCATTTCGATTCGGTATGGAAAATGTCACTTTATTGACGATACAGGCACAAATTACGTATAGCGGCGCGGCTACAGGGTATTATTTGACCAGTGGATACAGGTTTTGTGAATTGTTAGAAATCGACCGTTAGCAACAAACCAAAGATTGCCGAGTGAGTTATCTCGTAAAGTTTTCAAAATCCGAGGTAGGTAGGTACTGAACCGTATGATTTGACATTAGTGTCACGCAATTTACTAGTTGTTAATTCGTTATCAAAGGCTTCTGAATCCAGTCAGCTAGTTACGATTACGACCAAATACTTTAATGACTTAATTTTTTAACAAAATCCTTTAGGTTTTTCCAAAGACAAATGCAAACTCCTGTAACCGGAGTTCGCGGCTTTACGTTCCTACTTCCTACCACGAAGTCTAGATTCATCACCGACACTCAACAAATGCCCAAGAAGTAGCGATTTCGACGGATTTAAGAACGAACTTCTATCGTTAGAACTTTTATGCTTTACGACCTCGGTGCCCGACGACACTGGGGTGATCTTAACTTGATTTATGCTCGGAGATTTTCTATTCAGAAATTCTAATGTGCTACTTATTTATCTCGGATTACACTCTATCTTATGCTTTTATTTTCTGTCTTACTAATTATCACCACAATATAAATTTTTTTTTATTTAATATTCCTGTAAGTAATTCCTGCGAATAAAACACATAAAACAATGTCTAATTTCAGGTAGCTCTCAAACAAGAACAAAACTTTACTTCGTTTTTAAAAATAATTTTTGATTGCCGTCTGCGTTGGGGTGCTCATATTAGGGCTGTGTCAGGGGAAAGTTCAGCTTCCGCGGCCGTGAGCCGAAAGTTGTAAAACAATAACCAATATTATAATAGTGCGGTGCATATAGCCAATAAGGCAGTGCCTACCTGCTAAATGAAACATGGTATTTAGTAGATACCTACTTACAAATGTGTACTTGGTGCGCAAGTTTGTATGACTCGCACTTGACTGTTCTTTTGCCTATTTTGAGATTTTGAAATTTAGTTTTAACTGTTAAGAGCCGATGATAGGCCAAATGGCGTTTCTGGGTCTGCGGAGATTCTGTTTTACAATGACAGTTCTGAATCAGTCATGTTATTAAACATATATAGCAAACTTCAGGATATTTACAAGCGACTATATTTATCGGAAATACAATTCTGAAAAATATGCTCGATAGAAAAAAAACACAAACATGCATCAAAATTTTACGAAGATTCGTCTTTATTTAATGGATAAATTACATATACTAATGAAACTCTGGCAATAAACTATACTAAGTGAAATGCGGTGACTATATTTATCAAAAAAAGAATTAGGTATTTAATCACGTTGTAAGAAGTAAAACTCTGAAATAATGCCTGAGCGAACCAGTATATACTGAGCCGCCCCGCTCCCCGACCCGCGCAACAGAACAAATTTAGTACCGCTCCAGCATTCGCACGGGGTACCCGTGTCGCTTTCTCGCGCTACGAGAAACGTATACTGACATTATTGTAAGGATGGCAAATAAACGCACAAAGAAAATGTCAAGGACCTGGTGAAAAAATTTGAATAAACATATTAATTAAATAATAAGGTAAGTAACTAACCAAGTTCTTAATACCAAAATAAGAGTGGCTTTTTTTTTTACACGAGTTAAATATTTTTTATAGGTACAGTTTTCGTTTTCAGGAATGGAAAACTTCCTTTACGCACACACCTGGAATCTAGCAACGAAAATATACGAGTGGACCTGTAAGTATTAGAAACATTTATTTATATTCACAAATGTGGCAATCTTAAAGGCGAAGTATTTCTGAACTCATGCTGGGACTGGACATTGTTGCACTTACAGAAAGAGATTTTATTTCTTACAGAATAAATAAAAGCAATCTTAAATTCAAAAATATAAAAAAATATATAAAAATAATTGATATGTTTCTGCTGTCTGTACTACTAATTTCAAAATTTTATAGGGTTGTCGTTCCAAAAACTGTACAAGATTTTGTTACTCTTAATATTCTTTACCTGTTGCTATATACTACACAAGTAATGTATTTTTTTTATTGCAGATATTCCAAAGGCGAGAATGAACAAAAGTTTTATGTTAAGTACCTACTGACTAATATTTCAAAGACTGTTTTTAGGCATTTATTTATAATTTTAACCTATTTATAATATAAATTCAGTAATAAATTTTGATGTGTTTTTCATTTATTCACCTTCACGAGTGTGATTAAAAATATTTTAACTAACGAAACGAAACCGGCTATAGGATCATTAATACCTTCAAAAAGCGCAGATTTATCGATACAAACATTTGCCTTTTTTTACTTAGGCATTAAACGGTTATCCGTTGGTTACGACACTTCTGTTCATAATGATATTTTTATTAAACGACTTCTATAATAATAGACCCTCAATTGGACGATAAAGTATTGTTAAAGTCCTAGCACTAATAAGGGTTAAATAAAATAAAAATAAAAACTAGGAACCGACTTCAAAAATGAACTAAAAGGCGAAAAAATATATTTTGTAAACAAAGATGGGTACTTAATTAGTTATTTTTGGAGTCGGTGCGAATAAACACATTTTAACTCTCCATGGAGTCCATGGAGCACCGACTCCAAAAAGGTTGTTTCTCCATAGTTTAGAAATTTTATTTTTATGTTTGTTAGCTATGTTTTTTTTTTACAAAATAAGTATAATTTTTCACCTTTTAGTTCATTTTTGAAGTCGGTTCCTAGTTGTTTTAACTTTTTTTTAACAAATCAAATAATGTAATTATAAATAACTAATGACTAGGCAGTATGGGCATGGTAGACCTTAGCCTGCATAAGGAGTGAAAAAAAGAAATCTGACATTTGTCACTGTCAGACAACAATAGCTTTCATTCGGAAACGCATACAACATATTTAAAAACATTATCTTTCTATTAATTAAACAGAGGTCTATAAAAATATAAAAGCTGTGTTGAGTGATAGCCATTAGTATTATTTCGATTTATTTTAATAAAAAAAACATGTCCCTTAAAGGTAGAAATTCTTGTGTATTGTTTTTACAAAATCATGTTCCGCCAGTTACTTTTAAAATAGGTCAATTATTTATTTGTACAATTATGCAAATATCTAGTTTTTGTACACTAGTCCACTGCTGGACATAGGCCTCTCCAATTGCACGCCACTCTGTACGATCCACGGCTACTCTCATCCAGCTCCTGCCAGCAACCTTGCGAAGATCGTCACTCCATCTAGTCTGAGGGCGTCCCATACTACGCTTGCCGACACGCGGTCTCCACTCAAGAACTCGTTTACCCCAGCGGTTATCGGTTCTGCGACAAATATGGCCGGCCCACTGCCACTTCAGCTTGCTTATTCGATGGGCTATGTCGATGACTTTAGTTTTCTGTCGGATTACCTCATTTCGGATCCGATCCCTCAGAGAAACTCCGAGCATAGCCCTTTCCATAGCTCGCTGAGCGACTTTAAATCTGTGGACCAGCCCTATCGTGAGTGTCCACGTTTCGACTCCGTATGTCATGACGGGTAGGACGCACTGATTGAAAACTTTCGTCTTAAGACTTTGTGGAATGGGCGACGTAAATACTCGACGTAATTTCCCATATGCTGCCCAGCCCAGCTGTATTCTTCTACTGGCCTCTCTCTCGAAGTTGTTTCTGCCCAACTGCAAAATTTGCCCGAGGTAGACATATTCCTTAACAACCTCGAGATCACTGCCTTGCACTGCAATCGGTTCCGGAATGATGTGGTAGTTGAACATAACCTTGGTTTTGTCCAGGTTCATCCGCAGACCGATGCGTTCAGAAGAATCAGCAAGGCCGTTCAGCATGGATTGTAGATCCTGCAACGTTTTATAGTTATATGTGTGTTAATATTGAGATAAGCCTTCTCTCATTTTAACTTGATCTGTTGCGCGTATCAAACTCTACACGTAACATAACATAGCATTGATAAAAAACTACAGAGTAGAATAAAAATCAAAGAAGACAATTAACTTAAAGTAAAGAAAAAAAAGCAAATTAAAGTAACTAAAGTAAATAGGTAAAGCTAGATTTATCTTTTATTAAAAGTAATATTTTAATATTTTTCTTATGTAATTATTTTATAAAAATAAAATAGGGTTTTAGATATAATTTTACTGTTCTCTTTATTGTGTGATAATCGTGTATGTTTTTTTTTACTGTGTGTGTGATTTCAATTGAGATTAAAAGTGTGTAATTTCTTCGTTATTACGATACGATAATTTAACAAAAGAAAGACGTGTTACTCTGTGCGCGTTTATTACTCTGTGAATTATGGAGCCACCACCGCAAGAACCGGCCCCTATAGTCGAACAAATCGTGCCAATTCCAAATGAAATGATTCGATTAATCCCTCTTTTTGGAGGAGATAGGCGTCAATTAAACCTATTTATTAGAAAAAGTGAATATGTTATACTTCGATACAGAGGTAGTGTAAGTCAAGATCAATATGTATACCATGCTATAATGAGCCGGCTCACCGATGACGCCGCCGCACTCATATCGGAACGGGAAGACATTACGTCATGGACAGTGTTAAAACAGTTACTTGAACAACATTTTGGAGATCTGCGTAGTGAGGAATGTATTGCAATTGAACTAGAGAACTTAAAAAAAAAGTTTAATAAAAAACTAAAAACCGACTTCAAAATGAAACTAAAAAGCGAAAAATAATATTGACTAAAACATACCTAATCAGTTCTTTTTGGAGTCGGTGCCAGCCATCGAGAGTTAAAATGTGTCCATTCGCACAGTTTTTTATTAAACTTTTTTTATTTTACAATTTTAAGTGTTAAGTCCTGTATTCTTTCCCTCCCAACTTCGCCAAAAATGACTTTACAGAAAAGTAACCTTAACTAATATTGGTCCTCTATGGACCCCCCATCCTATGGTATGATAAAAATAAGGTGTTATATAGGGTCAATTTTTCGACGAAAATTTTTAAGTCTTAAGAAAAGGGTTTACCTACACTCCAACCAGAACGGCGGCTATTTTGGTGTCGTAACCATAGGATAAGGTCTCGCGTTAAATAACAGGTTAAATTAAGAAAGGAACTTTCAAATTTTTTTCGTTACTGGGTGTGCGGGTACGCCCCCAGTAAATAAAAATTGGCGGTCTGGTACCTCATAAGCTCCACGTCTGCTCAACACACTGCGAAATACGTTCTGTCGACAAATTGCAGTATTATCTTCTAACTCCTATCCGTTAAGGAGTTATGTGGCTTCCATCATCAGGTCAGCAACATGACATGATGATTACCAGACCCAAAAATCAGCATCGAGTCATAAAATATATGCAAAACATTATGGGTGCCTATAAAAATTGAGGGTTGCCCTCGATTTCCCAGGGATCCCATCATCAGAATCTGACTTGGTGGAAATGGGACCACCTCGGGAGTATACCCTTTCAAACTAAAAAATAAATTTTGAAATCGGTCCATAATTGACGGCGTAATCGCGTAACATACATACAAAAAAAAAAAAACAACAACATTCAGACGAATTGAGAACCTCCTCCTTTTTTTTTGAAGTCGGTTAAAAATAAAACATAATGAAAGCTTTCTTGATTTTTGTAGCAGAATTCAATCTGTTCGTTCTACCTCATTTCTAAAATAAATATGTTAGACGACAAAAATATAAAAAAAGTAAAATTATAATTTGTAATAGTAAGGCATTAGAAGTTTTCATGTACAATCTACCTAAAGATATGGTCAGAATAGTTCGACTTAATAGTCCGAGTACGCTAGAGCGGGCATTGCAGATCGTTTTGGAGGAAGTCAACTCCCACGAGTGATATGGCTTAAATAAATACAAGAGCGTCGCAAACAAAATCCAAAATCAAAATTTTTATAATCAAAATTCTTTTAAATTCGGCATTCAACCAAACAATAACGTCCCAGTGCAATTTAAACCAACCTTACAACAAAAGTTTGGAGGTATGCCAATACCAAACAAATCAAGGCAAAATTTTAACCCGCAATTAGGGTTCCGTCCACAATTTAGTAATCAACCACAACAGTTCGGGTTCCGTCCACAATTCGGTAATCAACCACAACAGTTCGGGTTTCGTCGACAATTGGGTAATGTACCACAACAATTCTGGTTCCGTCCACAATTTGGTAAACAACCACAACAATTTGGGTTTCGCCCACAGTGGGGATATCGCCCTCAGTCCAACAGAAATAACTTAGGCCAACAGTTTGGGTACCGTCCCCAGTTGGGCTACCGTCCACAGTTCGGCAACAATATGCAACCCCAACAGTTTGGCTACCAGCCACCTCAAGTGCAGAGACCTCAGAACCAAGATGTATCAATGCGAACGGTACCACCTAGGCCAGACGGATTAATGAGCTGTCTCTTATGGACGCTAATAATCAGGACTTCTGACCTGACTATGAAAACAGTTACGACTGTTACGATGAAAGTTATGACTGTTACTATGATAATCAATACCGTGACAATGATCCAACCTTAGTAGATTCCTATAAATTTGTAATGAAACGGCGACCCAGGCCTCAACTCAAACTAGAGCGCACATGGGTCAGACAAGTGGACAGACAGACAAAAATTTTCAGACAACCGACTCAACAGAGCCGAACACATAGAATTAAACTGTGATCACACACTTAAACTACCCTATGTTTACATACCGGAAATAGACGCAAAAATGATGATAGATACTGGCAGCACCAGATCTTTCTTAAGCCCTAAGAAGGCTTACGACCATTTTTTTAATTGTATACGTCCCGAACCTTTCAAAGTAGTAAGCACTCATGCTCCCAGTGAACACGGCGAAGTAATAGAGATTCCGCTTTTGCTAACATTTAGAAGCAATATTAGTCACAAATTTTATCTCTATAATGTGGACGCGCGATATGATGGACTTATAGGTAACCTATTACAACAACTAGACGCAGTAATTGATTTAAAACATTTGGTTTTAAGGACAGCAACCACTAATATTCCGAAAATCAACAATAACCTTAACTATGCCATAGTTTCGCAACCACGATGCAAACAGCGCGTAAAATTACCAACGGACCAGTATTCTGGCAATGCGATAATTGACTTTATAGAATTCGAGGATGGAGTAAGAATGCCAAGTGCACTCGTTAATAGTGTAAGTGGCTACGCATACACGGTAATTCAGAACGCGACTAACAAGAAATACATACTGACTATAACAAAACCCTTTATAGTATCAAGACAAGATGAAATTAACCGTAATTTTACTAATAATGTCACAGACTTAGAAAGAGACAGACTTCTCGAAGACAATTTAGGCAAACTTCGACTTGACCACACAAACAATAAAGAACGAAATAAAATTTATAATTTATGCAAAGAATACAAGGACATTTTCTACTGTGACAAATTACCGCTATCCTTTACTAACCATGTTAAACAAAATTAAAACAACACACGAAGACCCCATATTCGTCAAACCATATAGACAGGCCCCTATACAGACAGAAGAGATTAATAGACAAGTGGACAAACTCTTGCAAGACAACGTAATTTGTGAATCCCATTCTCCATGAAATGCCCCTGTGCACCTGGTGCCAAAAAAAATGGATGCATCAGGCGAGGTAAAATTCAGAATGGTTATCGACTACAGACGACTCAATGACATTACAATAGACGACAAGTACCCACTTCCCAATATCAACGACTTGTTCCACAAATTGGAAAAAAGCGTTTACTTCAGCACGATGGACCTGGCTTCAGGCTATCATCAAATTGAAATTGAGGAGCAGGATAGGCAGAAAACCGCATTTAGTTCCCAGAACGATCATTTTGAATTCATCAGAAAGCCCTTCGGACTAAAAACAGCGCCTGCCACTTTTCAGCATACAATGGACAATGTGTTGAGAGGTTTGTAAGGACTTCATTGTATGGTGTACCTTGATGACGTCATCATCTTCTCATCAAGCTTAGAACACCTCCAAAAATTGCGACTTATATTCCAAAGATTCAGAGAAACAAACTTCAAAATACAGCTAGATAAGACAGAATTTGTAAGGAAAGAGATTCTATACCTCGGACATACCATCACAAAGGATGGACTAAGACCAAACAATGACAAAATTAAAGTCATACAAAATTTTCCGATACAAAAGTTTCCTTGGATTAGTTGGCTACTACAGGCGTTTCATTCGCGACCTTGCCAAAATTACGCAACCCATGACAAATTGTTTAAAGAAACGTTATAAAATCATAATTGACCAAAAATATATTGACGCGTTCAACAAATGTAAGGAGATACTAACTCATGCGCCTCTCTTGCAATACTCTGATTATGATAAGCCATTCATACTTACCACAGACCCTTCAAACGTCGCCTTAAGCGCAGTTCTCTCGCAAGGGCCATTAGGTAGCGACAAGCCTATAGCTTACGCTAGCCGCACTTTGAGTGAGACTGAATCTAGATACAGCACTAGAGAACGAGAACTACTTGCGATCATTTGGGCAACCAAACATTTTAGACCCTACCTTTATGGTCGAAGGTTTCACATATATACTGATCACAGGCCGTTAGCATGGCTCAACTCTCTTAAAGACCCAAATAGCAAACTTACCCGCTGGAGGTTGCGCCTACAAGACTTCGACTTTGATGTCATCTATAAGAATGGCAAACAAAATACAAATGCGGACGCTCTTTCAAGAATTAAAGTAAATGCCCTCGACTCTGATGACGAAGGACAGTCAATGCAAGTTAACATAGACGAAGAAGAATTAAAGCTTCAGAAACAAATGACCGAAGTCATAAAAAACATAAAACAGCTGACGACTGAACAAAACCGACGCAACTCTTCAACAATATCTATTTCTGACCAAAGTAGAACAGCATCCATTTTTGATGGAGCAGATGTCGAAAGTATACCTGAATATCCAGTTAGGTCACCTCTTTCAAAAGAAAGTAGTAAATCACAAACAATACACTCAGCAAATGATTTAGAGTCTTCTGGAATCCCTATTTTACATGAGGCTATAGATAGTAAGCCCAATCAAATTTTAGTCTATTTTTGGCACAAAAACGAATTGTCAGTAAAAAATCTGTCAAATGCGATACAACAAATATTGGAAGTACATTTACCAATAGATAGCTCCGAACTCGTAAAACAATTTCTTAAGGAGTACGTTTGACCAAAACTCAAATATTTCATCTACTTTGAACACCAAAAACATCGTAAATTATTTAGTTAAATTGTAATTGAACTTTTCAAAAAAGATATGATGCAGCTTTACGAATGCACGGAACGATCGATACACATCCAAGACGAGAGGGAATAAAAGGAGGTAATACTGAAACATCATCTCGGAAAGACCTGTCACAGAGGTATAAAAGAGACCCTAGTAATGCTTAAACGTAATTACTACTGGGCCAACATGCCAGAGACAGTTGCAGCCGTTATTAATTCTTGTGAAGCGTGTAGAAAGATGAAGTACGATCGGAAAACAATCAAACCATTCCTACAACTCACGCAAACACAAGAGGCGCCTTTTCAGGAACTTTTTATGGATATATTTAGTATAGAAGGAAAATCGTACCTTACGCGTTTAGCAAATTGGGTCAGTGTATTGAAATAGCATCTAAAGCAACACCAGAGGTTGTTCGCGCCTTTAATGAAGTACTTCTCCTTTTATGGCACACCAAAAAGAATTAGCTCGGATCCAGAAACATAATAATAATGAACTATTCAAAGAGTTTTTGTGTCTACACAAAGTGGACTTACATATCGGCACGCCAAACAACCCAAACTCTATGGAATTGATTGAGCGTTTCCACTCGACTATAATCGAAATATACAGACTTGCGAAGTACGAACGGAAATGTACAGACACAGCATCCGTCATGGCTTATAACCACGCTTTTCACTTCGTTACAGGGCTTACCCCATTCGAAGCAGTCCTAGGTCATACAGACGCTGAAACCCCTTTCCACATAGATTTTGACAAAACCTACATACAACAATTAGTAAAAGACCATGCGAAACAAACAAAATTTTTATATCAGCATTTAGCAGAAGAAATGTTAGCAAATAAGGAGAGAATTAGGCAAGCTAGAGGTGGCGAGATCGGAACCTCTTTACCACCTGGAAAAACAGTATTTGTAAAAGAAGTAAATAAGCGCAAAAGCAAAGATCAGCCTAGGTATGTTAAGGCCAAAGTCATAGGAGAAACAGTCAGAATCGTAGTCCCAATCAGTATGGGTAATCGAATCACGAAAACTCCAATTAAAAACATAAAACGCCCTCCACAGGTGGCGTATCTTGATCCTGGCCGCGACGGCGGCGCTGGCTCTTCATCTGCAAAACCTTGAAGGAAACCCGGGTCTCCTGCCGGTAAAGGAAGGTCAGGAATTTATAGAAATCGACAACTGGACGATCATAAAAACCTTACACCTGGATAACATTTATAATGACTTAAATTTAATTATTGCCAAGTATACCGAATTTAAAAAATGATAGAGTTAAATAAACCATTTCCGCATGACTTTATAAATATGTTAATGCATACAGACTATATGCGCGACATAACGATAGAAAAATACCGTCAGCTGATGCCACAGCAACGTTTTAAAAGGGGAGTTTTAGATCCCTTAGGTTCCTTAATAAAAATACAAGTTACCGGAAATCTAGACCATAAGGGTGCTGTAAAATACGACAGATTGATTTCAACACTTAATCAAAATCAAGTTATTACTTCCAAGAAAATGACGATTGTTAGCATAGAGAATAAATAATACTACATTGTTAGTATAGTTTGTTACGGGATTGCTACCATGTACCTTATTTTTGAGTTCCCGATATTTCGGCACTGTTGCAAGCGCCATGATCACGGAGTAACTGAAGATCTTGCGGGTAAGTTGTTAAGGGCAAACATATCGGTCTCTACCCTCTTTCGCTGTCTTTTATTGCACGCGTCGGTACCCTTGTCTACAAACTCACTATTTTCTCGCACCTGTTCTCGACACACAACACTAACAGTATCTGACCGCGACACAGCAGTTTGTTGTTTTTTCCGGTTTTTGCACATACGAATCACTGGATTCCAGACACTTGACAATTTAAACCCATCCTCGCGATTGAAATTTTTGTACTTTGTAATTTCAATCGCTTCCCTGACCATTCCTGGTATGTAGTGGCGTTCTGTCGAAATGATCTGAGGGTTGTGAAACTCAATCCAGTGATTGAGACCTGATTCCAACAAATGTTCCGCGATTGCCGATTTCTGTTGGAATCAGGTCTCAATCACTGGATTGAGTTTCACAACCCTCAGATCATTTCGACAGAACGCCACTACATACCAGGAATGGTCAGGGAAGCGATTGAAATTACAAAGTACAAAAATTTCAATCGCGAGGATGGGTTTAAATTGTCAAGTGTCTGGAATCCAGTGATTCGTATGTGCAAAAACCGGAAAAAACAACAAACTGCTGTGTCGCGGTCAGATACTGTTAGTGTTGTGTGTCGAGAACAGGTGCGAGAAAATAGTGAGTTTGTAGACAAGGGTACTGTAACGTTCTGTAACGTACTGTAACGGGCCAATGGCCGAAGCTGGGATAGACTATTGGGAATTGATCGAGAACAAATTATTTCACTTAATGAATTATATTTATTAAAAGGTTCTTTACATGAGGAATGCAGAAAATACTTAACTTTTGAATCGTTTTGCTCAATTGCAAATATAAAGGTTTACTTTTTGTATAGATTTTTGATTATTTTTCTTCGACTACAGATTTTCTAAAGAATCCCGAAAACAAAACGTTCTTTCTACGTCAAAGAAAAATATTCAAAAGCAAGTTTCATATTTCGAACATACCTTGGTAGACGTAGAGGTTTTATTCGCTCGGCTATAAACCTCTACATCCCCCCCGGTAAGAAAAAAATTTCACAGTTCATCTGAGAAATTTTCCTAACTCTCTCTTAAAACAGCCTACCTATGGACAAACTCAAATAAATACATTCAATGATGCCAATAAAGACTGAATATAACAGTAAGCTGGAATGATTTTAATCACATCGCAACAACAACAACAACAACATGATACACATTAACATGAAAACATTAAAATTATAATACGACAAACTGACAATCATTCCAACTTTGGATAAAAAAAAGTCCAACAAAAATTTATCCACAGAATCGACACCATTGTTCACTACAAAATTAGTCCAGAAAAACAATTTTTATCAATTTAGAAAAGTAACTATGTTTCCTATCCTAATGGAAATAAATAAACAACTGACCGTCTTGATTATTAATAATATAAACTAGTAATGCCATCAAAAACCTTACTATGACGCTCATTTGTGAATCTGGTTTCCATATCTTATTTTACTTAACTATGCAATTCCCCCTTCGCGAGACACAACCTGAAATTACAATACACCCTTTACTTTATCCTAACCAAACTCCCATATCTGTAATTCCTTATCATGTATGATGTCCAACTCAAGACATCCCCCAAACGCTATGCGCTTGATGAGGCACACGATAACCAATTAACAGCTACCTAATCATCTTACTATAAATCCTAAACCCCTTAATGAATATAAAATTACCCCAAAACAGATCACTTTCATTTTAACATTTCGCATGGGTGTATTTTCAAAAGAAGTGGTTGTGCTTGATCACAGTGCTCGATACTCAGCTTTCATTGTTATATCATGAGGAAACCAGATCCATTGAATTTCCCTAGAAAGAAAAACGTATTAGTCAACAATCCAAAACAAATTACAGTCACATCCTATCTTAATTCATAAAACTATAACCTACTTTTTTCCTATACCTAACTTTACCTAACCAGCAAAATACTATGATTAAAATAAATTTGTTAAGTTTCTTTCATTTTTTTCAACAAATATTTACATTACACAATTAAATAATTGATACATAGACGTCAACCATCGGATCTGTCATTCAAGGATCATATAAGACGTCAAGCATCGGATCTGTCATTCAAGGATCATATAAGACGTCAAGTATTGGATCTGTCACTCAAGGACTATATAGTATACTTTAAAAAGTAAAAGTTTAAAGAAAGTTAAACTATGACAAAGACTTTTTACACAATACTTTTTTCATTTTATTTAACCGACTTCAAAAAAAAAAGGAAATAATTATAATACTAAATTCGACTAAATGTTGTTACTTTTTTTTTAGATAAATAACTTAGCCAAGATATTAGAACTAACTATTATTGTGATACTCTTAAAAAAAACAGTTTTAACTTATTATGATGAACAATGTGTTTTCTCCCACCTGTTTCTGAAATTTAATTATTATTAGAAAGACCTCAAAATAAACTTTTAAGGACCTCTGTATGGACTAGCAAGGCTTGATCTTTTTATTAAAATTAACTTTTGTTTAATTTGGGCTTTACGTATATTTCTTAACGCCCTCGTAATAAAAATGTTGTCTCTATATGACGCCTTGTGAACAAGTATTTTATCAACAGTTTTTATTGTGTTATTTATGTCATAACAACCTAACCAATCAGAGGAGAAAGCAAATTGTTCAGTAAATTCGTTATTATCATTAATTATTATTTGTTTTTGAAGATTCAACTCGTTGATCCTGTCTTCATAGGTGTCCGTCTCGTACTGCACGTCGTCCAACTGCCTCTGACCCTTTTCCTCACTGTACACATTTTCTATAATATTCAAGCGTTTATCGTTTAACATCGTGTTATTATTTGTTTCTAATACTTTGCAGTTCTCATTTTGCTTAGACACAGAATCTTTAAGTTCAACTACCTCTTGACGCAACTCTTTGTTAAACTTAATGTTATCCTTCAGACTTTGCTTCAATTTTGCAATTTCTTTACATTGCAATTCTATTTTATTTTCACTTTCTAACAGTTTTTCTTTCATTTTACCATATTCGTCGTTGTGTTTTGCTATAAGTTTTATTCTTGACTGTTTTTCTTGTTTTAATTCTAAATGCAAAGCTTGGGAAGATATCTCATTATTTTGTACTATTTTTTTCAAAGCATTATTTTTCTCTTGAAGGTTTAATATCTCTTCTTCTTTTTCATTCAACTTATTAGATATAGAATCTCTTTCTTTGCTAGTATTCTCAAATTTTATTTCTAAAGCTTTTTTCTCTTCCGTTACACATGCAAGTTTCTTAATAGCCGACTCTAAGTAACCCTCTTTAACACGAAGCTCCTCTGCAAAAATCCTTCTCGCATCAGCAAGTTCATTTCTTATTGCTTTTATCACATTATCTTTACTAACTATACCTTCAGATAGCTTTATGTTCGTTTCATTTGAGTTTTGACATTCTTGTTTAAGCTTTTTATTGAGTAGGTTTACCTCCTGTAAGGACAAACTCATTCCCTCCATTAATTCGCATTTTTGCTGAATTATTTTCTGCAGTTTAACTACTTCTCCTTTTAGATCCTCAACTTCTTTTGTCAATACCTTGTTACTCTGTTCGATGTGACCATAATAATGATCAGCAGTGGCGTTATTTTCATTTGCCGCAAACTCTGACATAAAAGCCTCTTGAATAGCTTGAAACGTTGTTTCGTAACTTGTGATCTTTATATAAAAATAATACGCTGCCCCCGTTAAATAAGCCGGCAATACTGCTACTTTGGCAGCATCGTCCCAACCATTTATATTAGAAATATATAAAAATTGTTTAAAAAATTCGGCACAACTGCCGGGATGCCCATTATACTTTTCCGCCATAATAATAAACAACTATCTACAACACTTATCTTTAATAACAGCTGTAGTCCGTTCTCCTTTTAATATTAAGCATCATCATGTCCTTACATCATATGGCTCCGACTTTACTCTTTATTCATCTCTCCGTTTCTTTATTATTTCTTCGTTTCTGAAAACTTGGTAACAACACATTAATAACGGAGCTTCTTCGGGATCGGGTGGCGCCTCCACTGTAACGTTCTGTAACGTACTGTAACGGGCCAATGGCCGAAGCTGGGATAGACTATTGGGAATTGATCGAGAACAAATTATTTCACTTAATGAATTATATTTATTAAAAGGTTCTTTACATGAGGAATGCAGAAAATACTTAACTTTTGAATCGTTTTGCTCAATTGCAAATATAAAGGTTTACTTTTTGTATAGATTTTTAATTATTTTTCTTCGACTACAGATTTTCTAAAGAATCCCGAAAACAAAACGTTCTTTCTACGTCAAAGAAAAATATTCAAAAGCAAGTTTCATATTTCGAACATACCTTGGTAGACGTAGAGGTTTTATTCGCTCGGCTATAAACCTCTACAGTACCGACGCGTGCAATAAAAGACAGCGAAAGAGGGTAGACCGATATGTTTGCCCTTAACAACTTACCCGCAAGATCTTCAGTTACTCCGTGATCATGGCGCTTGCAACAGTGCCGAAATATCGGGAACTCAAAAATAAGGTACATGGTAGCAATCCCGTAACAAACTATACTAATGTTAGTGACCATGAAAGTTTAAAACAATATAATGACGATTGTCTCCAAAATGTTAGATAGTTTTATTGATACAGCCCAAACAATGCAAAACAATTCCGAAATTTTGAATTCTCGTCTTAAGAAGGTTGAAGTCACACTCAAGGAATTAGTTAACAAAGACAATAACGCATTATTTGCTTCATATTTATTAGGTCTGTATGGACTATTTATAAGCAATTTTCGAACCATATTTATTAAATTAAGTGAAATTGAGACAGCTTTAGCTGTAAGCAGAAGTATTGTCCTGCATTAGGCTATCGTCAATTCTACAGAACTGTTAAACCATTTAAGGTTATAGCAAAACACGGAAACCTGGTTTACCCTCCTACAGAATTTAATTTGGTAAAATTGGAAGAAACCATCAAAGTAAAATCCTACACTAAAGCAAAACAGATCATATTTATAATGGAAGTACCGCTTGTCGATAATTACACATATAATTATTTTAAACTCTATTCCTTACCTGTTTTCCATGAACCTGGAAATAAAACCCTAGCCATATTCCCCAAGTACCCTTACCTTTTGGCAAAAGGATTGAAATACCTACCGATTATGAGACCGTGCCGCGCCCTCACCGCTGAAGACCTGTGCAAGGAACACGACAAAACCATTTACCCTGGACTTACCTGCGTAGAGCAGCTGATGAAATTCGACAGCAACCTGAGTCGCTGCCACCAACATCAGATCCAGATCGAAGATATGAAGCTGCAAAGAATCAATTTTGAAAACTGGATACTGTACTCAAGAAAACAGATCACCATAGAAAACCAATGTAACAATGAAATTAGTCACTATCCGGTCAAAGGAACTTACCTGATGACGCTAGATGAACCCTGTAAGCTGAAATTCCAAGACATCCGCATTAGCAGCCACACTGCTTATGATGAAAATAAAGGAATCAAACCATTGCCTGTTATGAACTTACCACCACTGCACACCGAGAAGACATCAAGCGCGAGCTTATCAAGTGCACCTGTACTTAACATGAAGGAAGTAAACCTCGACGAAGTTCAGTACATGTCACGAGTTTTAAAATAAAGTGTAGTGTTAGATAGTATAGCTTATAGAGAAAATGACTCTCAATTTAGTGTTCAGTTTTATGTAGCATTTAGTTTAGTAAGTATATTTTTTCTTATAATTTTTTCATATGTTTGTCGTTTTTATTACATCATATCATTTGTACAAAATTATCGGAAAAATTCGAATAACGAAAATCCCGATAATTTTGATCTTAAGGAGGGAGGAGTTATGGTACCCCCTCACCCTTCAGCTCTAGACTAAAAGGGGCTTGCTTAGCAAATAATCCCCATATTCCCAGATGCGATAACAGCATCGGCTGGGCGGAAGACGCGACCCGAACGGAGGCTGGTAGAGCATTCTATTTCTGATCTCCACATTGATCGGACCTTAGTTAAGTTAGTACCTAAGGTCTCTAAATTGACCAAGAATTAATAAGGAATTAATTGTAATTATCTTTTAAAAAAAAAAAAATCACGCTCTCACAATTTGACTATTTCGATAACATGAAAATAAACACAAATGCCACACAGACTTTTAATGAGTTTTCACTGTAAACATTTTTCATTGCCAAGGACAAGGTGCTTAATATAATGTTTGGGGTCTGGCTGCAGTCCCGAGCGAGGGGCTTCGTTTAATAAAGTTGCATGTCTTCCAAATTTTGGAGGTCGGCGCGGCAATGTACTATCATTCCATTGCCAACCAATAACGTTGGCGCTTGTTTCACAGAAATAGTATTTCTCATCGGGGATCTTACGCTTTCTCTCGTTGAGATACTGACGAGTGCCTCCTTTAGATGATTTCTCGTATAGTATACTCCCGACTGTGGATTCAATCGGTTTCATAGGAGGGTTAGGGGATAGCAAATGGTTATTAGAATCACTCCTGTCTTTAGAGACGCCTAAAATGGGTCCATCTATTGGAACCTTTTTACGACGATTAATAGCACTCACTTTATGATTTGCGCTAACTGCCGGCATACAAATCTCTATTGCTGCTCTTCTTATATCGTCATCGCAGTGGCCTTTATGTTTATCTGTTAAAGTTGCATGTTTTATGAGAGTCTCCTTATTAGCTAAAAAGAAACACACACGCCGATGGCTTTGTAGTTCGTAATTTTCTTGATAAAATTTGATTACACTTGGATTTGTGTAGTCGAGTGGCATTTTTATAAATTATGTATTAAAAATTATACTATTAGTCATAAAAAATACTACAAAACATGTACAAAACCGTACAAAATAAAAGTAAGAAAAAAACTAATATTACATTGTCCACTGAAAATAAACACTGATCAGGTAATCTCTAGGCCAAGTTGAAGGAGACGCGGCGTGGCGAGCGGCGCGGCATGCGGCACGGGCTCAGTAGGCGCGGCGGGTTGCGTTGCGTCAAGTGTTTTATCCGTTAAGTCCCGGCCAAACCAATGCGTACGCGATGGCGTGTGTGGTGGTGTGGGCGTGAGCGTTCAGATCGTGCCATAGCATTTGTATCGACGAGTTCACACCGTTGCGGACAGCGGTGGCGTGCAGCAGTGCGATTCTCTAAGCGCAAATGTTACTACAGCCTCGGTTACAGCCGCTGGAACAGCGATCAACGCACAATTGGTATTCTCTTATTTACTTTTTAACGCTGTTCGACATTAGCACCGCACGGCTGTGGACGCCGTGATAAGGAATCAATAATTTGACATTTCTGCTATGAAATCGGCATTCTGTAGCAAAAAATCCTTACAACTTCGCCGACAGCCTCGCCTTACGCCTACGCATAGACTTAGGATTCGCTACGCTTAAAGACTGACAAAGCGTGCAAAAGAGACATCATATCCTTGCGGACACCCTACAAGATGGAGAGAAATAGATGTCAATGTATCTATGTGACACAAAAAAAATATTTAACTGACTTTATATACCTCCAATTTCATACGTCAAACTTAATTATAATAAAATATAAAAAAATACAAAAGGAAAACATATTTTTTATGTTTCTGTAGACAGGGGGTGTTGTTCAATTATTATTTGTGATGTAACAAGAAAATACAACCCCAATAAACACACATTTCACAGGTAAATACATTTTTGATAAAAATATTTTGAAACAAATTTGTGTCTAATTCCTAATAATAATCGACAAGGAACTTAGATTTTACAGAAGAATATGAACTTTGTTTGTTGTGTATTTGTGTATTTCGCAGTTAAAGGCATAATTACAATAAATATTAGGTAAAATAGTAAATTGTATGTTTACACTAGGGATTGAACTAGCGGTGACGTCATAAGTATCGATAAAATATCGACAGCTATTTGTGGGTATAGAAGATTTTTAGCGATTACTAAAAAATACTCTAATACTGTTATTTTGTGATTACATTATGAGCTTTTTGTTTTATTTTTAGTTTGACCTGCAGCATGCTCGCCTCTCGGCCACGGGGCCGAGAGGCGCGCATGCTGGACTTTAAATGGCGCCGCCATCTCTGAGGTTCTGGGTTCGATCCCCGGTCGGTTCAATGTCGAAAACGAACTTTTCTATATTGGCCCGGGTCTGGGTGTTGTGGTACCCTCGTTGTTTCTGATTTCTTTAACACAATGGCTTTAGCTTCTTACCTTAGGATCAGAGCAATGTATGTAATGCTGTCACATGTTGTATGTATTACTGTTAGTTTCGTTTACAAACAAAACCTGGTGGGGCAAGTAGTTTCTTGAAAAAAGTAGTTTGTTGATATCAGTATAAACAAACAAGTTTAAAACTCTAACAATATTTTCTTATAAAAAAAATTGTACGTCCCACCTGCAGGGCACAGAGACTATGTTTGTTGTTGTCCACTTAATTATGTTTGTCGCCAATTTTAGGGTTGCGTAGTCCTGACAAGGAATCCTTATAGTTTGGTCATGTCCGTCTGTCTGTCTGTCTGTCCGCCCGACGTTTTGCTTAGAGACTGTTGACCCTAGAGAGCTGTTACTTTGTGGAAATATGTATATCTAGCTTGCCGACAAAGTGGTAGAACAATTTTTTTAATTTATTTTTTTAGGGTTGCTCCCATACATGTAACGTGAGCATATTTTTTACCATCGCCTACCACATCGTGTGTGGTATCTTTGAATAGGTCCTTCAAAATTACTTTAGGGTTACTTAAACTAATTTTTGATTTAGGGATACAACACAGAACCACCTACTGTAAGTAGTATAATATTAACTTGGTGATAATAAGGAATAAGTTTAGTGAAATTATGAAATGAAATTCTTTTAAGTAGGTTACATATTTAATATTTGAGCAGACAACCTGGTAAAGGTTGGAGGACTACGCTGGATGCAGGTTGATTCGAACCAGCCGATCTAGGAGTCACTGGGGGAGGCCAATGTTCTAGCAGTGGACGTCCTGTGGCTGAAATGATGATGACGATGATGATGACATATTTAAAACAACCGTTTTCTTATTTTCCATTATATGTATAAACTTGTTCACAATATTCAATAACTTATTCTTAGATTTAATGCGTGTAAACTTGTTTTTCAAATTTTTCAGTTTCCAGACTGTAAAGTTTACACAACAAAATATGACCTTTTTTCGACCATATCTTAACGTTGCACATGCAAGCCCAGAAAGCCCCGTATCCTTTCGGTGTTACTGATTTTCACCTCTATTTTGTTTAAAGATAAGGTTTAACTTTAGGTGCTTCAAGGTCCGCCGCGATTGTGACTTGTGCCAAATCAATTTGATACCGGTTGCAATTAATCGATAAAAAATTTGTGGCTTGAACAACACTACTACACACACACATACGTGTCACATTTTTTGTATCATTTGCAATGAGCCTTTGTCTATCTTGTACATTCTATATCTATGCGCCTACGATATTTAATGTCAAAGTGAAAGCTTTAGGCCAAGCAAAATAGCTAAACCTGGACATAATTCCATAACTGTGATTTTCTTTTTCTATGATGTAAACCATTGTTATTTATAGCTGAAATAAAAAGAATTAAACATTTTAAAGCTCCGCGTCCATGTAAAAAAAATAAAAAACTAAATTTTCAACATTTTTGGATTTTATAAGTACAGCATAATAAATAACTTTTTGAAAGTGCCTCCGTTATTTTAGAACGCTTGCATTTCAATTAAATAAATAAAAATTAAACTAATTATTCAGTCGCAACTATCATTAATAAAGAAGGTACAGTAAGTTTTATAGTTTTTGGCTTATCTCTCTGGAATTTATTGATAACTGTATATCAACAGTTGGTTCTGCATAGTACATACCGTGGGTTAATATATTAGTAAAAATAGTCACAAATATTTGCAATTATTCAAAAACCAAAATACATAACTACTTCAAAAGTGTTTAATATGAGCCTTAAAAACATTTATAGTATTATAAGAAACAAATTAAACAATAAATGTGTACGATAATTAATCAAACTGATATTTTAGGGTTCCGTACCCAAAAGGTAAATCGGGACCCTATTACTAAGGCTCCGCTGTTCGTCTGTCTGTCTGTCTATCTATCTGTCTGTCACCGGTGACCAGGCTGTATTTCATGAACCCTGGTAGTTAAGACGGTTGAAATTTTCACAGATGACGTATTTTTGTTGCCGCTATGACAACAAATACTAAAAAACCCGATTATAATAAATATTTAAATGAGCTTTTATACAACAAACGTGATTTTTTGGCGTTTTTTGTAGATAATGTTACGGAATCTTTCGTGCGCGAGTCCCGCTCGCACTTGGCCGGGTTTTTTTCTTATTAGGGTTTTAATAACCGCGTTATTTTTTGCATAAAAACATCATCATCATCAAAATCGTGCTGTCGCGAATCGCGAAGCGAGTAAAATGAAGCTAATTTGATAATAATATATTATGATCGCGTGGTTTATGATCAAAGTAAACAGTGATTATCACCTGCAACGCCTTTTACCTAGAAATTCTAGTTTTCTGTACAGAATTATTTAAATGAGAATATTATGTTATGTAACAAAAAGCCAATTAAAATCAAGATATTTTATTTTTAGGGTGCGTCCATATCTGTCGTATGCGCCGCCCGCGATAAGCGCGCAAGCTACGCACGCTTTTTAAAATCTACAGACGCCTTTTAAAAAACCGGCCAAGCCTTTTAAACTTTATATTATGCAACTCGGTCTAAACTTGATTATAATCTGTCAGTGTACCTTTTATTAAATAAATGAATAAATATTATTCTTAAACCAACTATATTATATAAGGTGTAAGTGAATTAGTGTCAGATATTTTTAGGAGTAACTTAGACTATCACATGGATCACATATAAGATAAATTTAAAATTATAGAACAAACTTTAATTCACGCACCAAGTAATATGATATTATGATGAACAGTGTAATATGATTATTTAAATGCATTAATGTAATTCTGGAGAGGTTATGAATCGGCTAGCGTTGTGTGAGTAGTCAACTTGTGGTGTTTGGGTACATGTACAGGATGATGCAGATTCTTTATTTTAAAACTTTTTATTTTTTCGATTTTTTAAAGTTTGTTCTATAATTTTAAATTTATCTTATATGTGATCCATGTGATAGTCTAAGTTACTCCTAAAAATATCTGACACTAATTCACTTACACCTTATATACTAACTATTATCTTAACCGCCAGCTGCCAGCTGCCTTCTTCAGGTCATCGGTCCATCTAGCCGGGGGGCGTCCTACACTACGTTTGCCTAAGCGTAGTTACCATTCGAGAACCTTCCTGCTCCACCTCTCGTCGGTTCTGCGACAGACATGGCCGGCCCACTGCCACTTCAGCTTGCTAAATTTTTGGACAATATCAGTCACCTTAGTCTTATGTCGTATGACCTCGTTCCGGATCTTATCCCTTAATGAGATCCCCAATGAGACCTTTCCATAGCACGCTGAGTGACCTGTAGTCGGTGAGCCAACTTGACTGTCATGTTCCACGTTTCGGTTCCGTAGGTTAAAACTATTAGGACGCATTGGTTAAACACCCGGCTTTTCAGGCACTGCGGCAGTGTCGACGTGAAGATATGACGCAATTTCCCAAATGCTGCCCAGCCAAGGTGCACTCTTCTGGCGATTTCCCACTCGAAGTTGTCTCTACCGAGCTGTAGTACTTGTCCAAGGTAGACGTACTCTTGGACAACCTCGAGCGTAGTGCTCTCGAACGAAATTCTCTTCTCGGGTCCGGGATGACATGTTCGTTGAACATTACCTTTGTCTTGTCCAAATTCATCCCAAGCCCCACACGTCTCGAGCAGCTTAAGACTGTGCAGCATTTTTTGCAAATCCTGCAGCGATTCTGCCATAATAACTATGTCATCGGCAAAGCGAAGATGCGTAAGATATTCGCCATTTACATTGATGCCCAGTCCGTTCCAATTCAGCGTCTTGAACACATCCTCCAGTGTGTTGGTAAACAGTTTCGGAGATATAACATCTCCCTGTCTAACACCTCGGAGCAGCTGGATGGGTTTTGTTCGGTGGTTTTGTACTTGGACGGACATTGATTCCATACTGTACAGGCTTCTTCACGTACCGCCAATTGACTTGGCATCGCTGCAAGGATTCCAGAACAGCCCAGGTTTCGACCGAGTCGAAGGCTTTCTCATAGTCCACAAAGGCCAGGCACAGGGGCTGGTTATACTCTTCGGACTTCTGTATAACCTGCCGCACCGTGTGAATGTGGTCTATGGTACTGTAACCTTTGCGAAACCCAGCCTGTTCCGGTGGCTGGAAAGCGTCAAATCTTGCGGAAAGACGGTTTGTGATGACCCTAGAGAACAGTTTGTAAACGTGACTCAGGAGCGTGATTGGTCTATAGTTTTTCAGGAGACTTTTGTCTCCTTTCTTAAAAAAACAATGCCACCACGCCCTCACTCCACGCTTCCGGAGTTGTCCCATTGGCTATGATGGAATTAGACATGAGCCCGATATATCAAAACGTATGTTATATCGGCTATCAGTTCAATATCATATCGTATCGATATACGATTTTACGTAACTGATATTTCAAAAACTATAATATCAACCAAAACTCAAAACTGTATATCGAAAAACTGCAACGAAAAAACAAAACTCATATCGCCGAAACTATTCATAACCGAACTTACTATCGATCGATATCCTTGTTCAGTTGATATTCGCTTCGTCTCTTTCTAAGTCGGTATGCTTACATTGGAGTAAAAGAGATGACGCGGTTATTCAGATATTGTGGCGTGACGAGAAGGCGATTTCCGCTCTTATTTGCTAGCAATAAAAGTCAATTTATCTTGTATCGATTATGTTTTTAAGATAAATTTCTCATTTCATTAAAACTCTCAAATTTGTTACTTTGCCGTAACTGAATAACCGTATCGTATATCTGCTCTTAGTTAGCAAACCGACTACAACTGGGCAATATCGATATCTGAGCCGTAACTAAATAAACCGTATAACCATCATAACTGAATAAACAGTATATCGTATCGATCGGATATCATATCCGATATTGAAACTCCATATCGGTTATATATCGGTTACTGTAAAATATCGAAAACGCCCATGTCTAGATGGAATTGAAGAGCCTCTTAAGTTCGCCAAGCACAGGTTTCAAGAGCTCAGATGTGATTCCGTCTTCGCCGGGAGCCTTCCCATTACTAAGCTGTCCGAGGGCTGCCTCAATCTCAACCTCCTCCACGTCTGGGAGATCTTCAGTGAAGTGGCGGGTAAGCTTGGCTCTTGGATCATTCGCGTCGGGCTGCGGCTGTATGTAGGGAATACAATGCGTACAATCGGCCGTTAAAGCCTAAGATTTCGGCCAGAATCTCCGGAACCGATGAGACGATTGATCTCCTGCCTTAACGACGAAAACTCAAGTGTAATTAAATAGGTTTGTCATGTCATGTCTTTAAATAAATAATGCTCGATTGATTCTAATATAAATTTAAATAAAAGCTTAAAAAAACGATTTCTGTGTTAGTTACTTACCTATTCTTTCAACTGATAACATAATAACTTATTTTATTTTTAAAATAACATTTAATAACTTATCTAAGAAATTTAAATAAATAAAAAATCATTTTCGTGGAGTGTTTTGTGATTTGCATGACCTCCAATTTTTTAACCTCGATTATCTCTGTAAGTATATCGCTCTATTATGTGCCTTTTCCATAAAAAAACATTACTTTTACGTGTATTTTAAGATACAGAGGTCGATTTAAAAAATATATTAAATTTTAAAATTGCCACGCAAATCACCAAATAATGCCTTGCTCGAAGAAGCACCCACTTAGTGCTTCTCATGAACTTTCAAGGAAATCATAACGGTTAAGATAATACACACACCGGCATATTTAGCGGAACACAAAAAAAAGTCCATAATTAAAAAAAATATGGTTTTATTTTAAAATCTACTCACTACACTTCTTTTGTTATTTAAAGTTTCATTTGTTTTAATTAAAATGAGATCACATTAAGAACACATTTTGCGAGTAAAGGCTTTTTGTGAAAAATGGTACATTTTTGAACTTTTTATGTAACCGGGAAAAGTGAAAATTGATATTAAAATAACAATTTATTAAATTAGAAAAATGGTGATTAATATCGCGTATTTCCTCCACGTGCTCTTATTAAAGTTTCTACCCTAGGCATACTGAGAATGATGTTATCGATGGTCTCCTGGGATAGTCTCCGCCATTCCTCAACTACGGCGATTCGCAGTTCACCCACGTTGGCAGGAGCTGGAATTCTGGACTTAACTTTTCTTTTCAGCAAGTCCCAAACGTGCTCTATTGGGTTAATATCCGGTGATCTTGCCGGCCACTCCATAACAGTGATATTCATATCACTAAGATATGCTTGAGTTACCCGAGCGGTATGAGGCCGAGCATTATCCTGCATAAAAACAAAATTGTCACCGATATATGGGGAAAACGGTACGAAATTTTCTTCTAAGACTTCTCTGATATAGCGGTCTGCAGTCAGACTCCCTCTGTCAATCACTACCAAGTCTGTGCGAGCTCCCAAACAAATGCCCGCCCAAACCATTATTGATCCACCACCGTATGCAACTGTAGTTTCAAAATTTGTCTGAATGTATCGTTCTCCTTTGCGTCTGTATATTCTTTGCCTGCCGTCAATTTGATTTAAGAGAATTCTGCACTCATCACTAAACAATACCTTACTCCATTCGTTCGCGTTCCAAATTCGATGTTCCTGAGCAAAAGTGAACCTGTTTCTACGATGATTTAGTTCGAGCCTTGGAGCCTTTGTGGGCACAAATGAACCCAAACCAGCTTCTTCGAACCTTTTTCGTACCGTACGCTCACTTACGGTTACACCCCGCACTGCTTCTAACTCATGTCGGGCTTGGAAGGCCGTCAAACGGGGGTTCCTACGTACACGAAGCCGAATGAAACGATCGTCCCTACTCGAAGTGCGTCTTTTTCTGCCTTGTCCTGCTCTTCTCACATAAGTACCGGTCTCCCTGAACCGTTGGATACTGCGATGGATCGTTGAAACTGGTCGACGAAGATCTTTGGATATCACTCTGTAGGTTTGACCATTTCTTCGCATTTCGAGTGCCCTGGCAATCTCCGTTGGGGCTAAGTCAGGCATAATTCAGTCCTCAACTCCAAAAAGATGCGTTATTAAAAAAAACTAACAAAAAACAGTATTTCAATGAAATTTTAAATCAAACTCGGAAGATAGAAATACTCGAAGTTCGCTCCAGATAAGGTGTATTTGAATAAAATTAAAACAATTGCATAAAATGTGATGTTCAGTTGTTTTCTTAATTTGAAATTATTGCTTTTTAAATTAAATCACGTATTAACCAGCCAGCAACCTTATATGATACTAATATCAAACCTTTTTTTATGTTCCGCTAAATATGCCGGTGTGTGTAGTTAGTATATAAGGTGTAAGTGAATTAGTGTCAGATATTTTTAGGAGTAACATAAACCATCACATGGATCACATATAAGACAAATTTAAAATTTTAGAAAAAACTTTAAAAAATCGAAAAAATAAAAAGTTTTAAAATAAATAATCTACATCACCCTGTACATGAACCCAAACACCACAAGTAGACTACTCACACAACGCTAGCCGATTCATAATCTCTCCAGAATTACATTAATGCACTCAAATAATCATATCCTACACTGTTCATCATAATATCATATTACTTGGTGCGTGAATTAAAGTTTGTTCTATAATTTTAAATTTATCTTATATGTGATCCATGTGATAGTTTAAGTTACTCCTAAAAATATCTGACACTAATTCACTTACACCTTATATAATATAGTTGGTTTAAGAATAATATTTATTCATTTATTTAATAAAAGGTACACTGACAGATTATAATCAAGTTTAGACCGAGTTGCATAATATAAAGTTTAAAAGGCTTGGCCGGTTTTTTAAAAGGCGTCTGTAGATTTTAAAAAGCGTGCGTAGCTTGCGCGCCTCTCGCGGGCGGCGCGGCGCATACGACAGATATGGACGCACCCTAAAAATAAAATATCTTGATTTTAATTGGCTTTTTGTTACATAACATAATATTCTCATTTAAATAATTCTGTACAGAAAACTAGGATTTCTAGGTAAAAAGCGTTGCAGGTGATAATCACTGTTTACTTTGATCATAAACCACGCGATCATAATATATTATTATCAAATTAGCTTCATTTAACTCGCTTCGCGATTCGCGACAGCACGATTTTGAGTTTTTATGCAAAAAATAACGCGGTTAATAAAACCCTAATAAGAAAAAAACCCGGCCAAGTGCGAGCGGGACTCGCGCACGAAAGATTCCGTACCATTATCTACAAAAAACGCCAAAAAATCACGTTTGTTGTATAAAAGCTCATTTAAATATTTATTATATTCGGGTTTTTAGTATTTGTTGTCATAGCGGCAACAAAAATACTATCATCTGTGAAAATTTCAACCGTCTTAACTACCAGGGTTTATGAAATACAGCCTGGTCACCGGTGACAGACAGATAGATAGACAGACAGACAGACGAACAGCGGAGCCTTAGTAATAGGGTCCCGATTTACCTTTTGGGTACGGAACCCTAAAATATCAGTTTGATTAATTATCGTACACATTTATTGTTTAATTTGTTTCTTATAATACTATAAAGGTTTTTATGGCTCATATTAAACACTTTTGAAGTAGTTATGTATTTTGGTTTTTGAATAATTGCAAATATTTGTGACTTTGAACTCCGCAAGAAGAACCTGTTTAATTTTTACTAATATATTAACCCACGGTATGTACTATGCAGAACCAACTGTTGATATACAGTTATCAATAAATTCCAGAGAGATAAGCCAAAAACTATAAAACTTACTGAACCTTCTTTATTAATGATAGTTGCGACTGAATAATTAGTTTAATTTTTATTTATTTAATTGAAATGCAAGCGTTCTAAAATAACGGAGGCACTTTCAAAAAGTTATTTATTATGCTGTACTTATAAAATCTAAAAATGTTGAAAATTTAGTTTTTTATTTTTTTTACATGGACGCGGAGCTTTAAAATGTTTAATTCTTTTTATTTCAGCTATAAATAACAATGCTTTACATCATAGTAAAAGAAATCACAGTTATGGAATTATGTCCAGGTTTAGCTATTTTGCTTGGCCTACTTGTATTTTGTGGCTGATAACATGGATTTTACTGAATATTTGTATCAATTTATTGAAATTTGATGTCCTATAAGCAGATTTTATTACGAAAACCGGCACAGTTAGTGTTGGACTTGCGCACGAAGCGTTCCGTACCATTATCTATAAAAACGGCAAAAAAATACGTTTGTATGGGATGCCCCCTAACAATTATTTTATTCCGTTATTTAGTTTAAGTTGTTATAGCGGCAACAGAAAAACATCGTCTGTGAAAAATCAACTATCTAATTATCACTCATCAAAGCGGCAGTAAATAGCTCATCATCACTATATGAATGCACAAGGAAGGCAGCCATCAGAGAGGAGTGGCGGCGTGTTGTGAAGCTAGCCACCTAGGCTGGTACACCTGAAGGGATGACCACAACCACTCTGTCAAGAGTGATACGGATAAAGAAGAGGAACTATCACGGTTCATGAGATACTCCTGGAAACCAGCAGACAAACACAAACAAATGGACAGCAAAGTCTTAGTAATAGGGTGGTCCCCTTTTATCATTTGGATACGGAACCTTAATAAAATTGGTAGTAAATATTCCTAGTTCTTTTTTATTTTGTGAACCACATAAAATGCAAAGTTGTATAAAATAATAATAATGGTGGTTGTAAGTTTTAAGTCTTCGGAAACACAACAAGTCTTTTTGTGATCATGCTGTCTAATATTTATTAGAATTTATAATAGAAGTTGTAATCACTTAATTCAAGTTGCTAAGCACAAGTTCTAAGAATAGATGTGTATGCGTGGGTGCCTCTTAATGAAACACCCACATGTTAGTGTGCCTAGTTCTAGTCTGAAATTTATGAATGTCTGAAAATTGAGTGAATACCTAATTTTTATTAACCTGTCAGGCCAAGGTCAAGAGACACAATAAAAAATCTATTATGACGTGGCCACCGGTGGGGAATTGAAGCTTGACAGGTTATAACTGACACCTTTACTTTTTAATTGTCAAGTGTGAGGACCCTATCTACCCTGGGAGTTACCGCCACTGACCTTCAATAATATATGATAATTTGTTAATATAGTATGTTGTTTATTTCCCAAAAGCTAAACATGTTTACTCGACTCGGTCAGTGCACAGTAACTGGCAGTCTCCCGCTCATACATCACACAAACATTACAAATCGCTGACACGCAACTTTCATCATACATGTGTCCCTACAGATGTAAACTATTTTTTTCATGGGACAATGAAAAGACACTATTTAGTAAAATTGATTTATTTTTATTAGAATTTATATATTAATCACATAAAAACACCAAAAATTTAATCACAAGATCTCATTAGTCAGTTGGGAGTTCTATGATGTTGAATGGCGTCAATTGTTTGTTATCACGATGCTTGCTGTATCGGTAGATTGTGGAGCCTCATCTTCAATGACCATCATAACATAGGATCCCTAGTGTCCAAGGTTTTCCTAAAATAAAAACAGGGTTAATTGCAAAAAAATATTTCAATATATTATATACTATTAATATTTAAACATTATTATTTCATTTATATCTGAGCAGACGCTAGTCATTAACTTCTATACACACAACTAACCAATAATATCTGAAAACTTATTACAAGTCAAGTGTAACAGCGGATGTGTGAGTGCAGATGATGGACTGGAATCAAAGTCATCTTACTATATAAATGATTAAAAGAGATCCAATTAAAATAGTATTTATAGTAAAGTTGAAAGCACTTCCTACTGCGATTTCTTCTGATCTGCACAGATATTAAGACCACTCCATCTGCATCTACCACTTGACATTAGCTGTTGTTCAGTCAGATGTTATTGGTTAGTTGTGTGTATAGAAGTTAATGACTAGCATCTGCTTAGATATACATGAAATAATGTATGTTCAGATATTAATGGTAACTTCTAGTGTATGGAACTAATTGACATTTAAATAAAACTGCATCTTAATATATCTCGTCGTTTACACGCACAGATTATGATACCCCATTTTGCCATAGCGTGTGTCTTTTAGAAAAACTGTATGACGTCATTACCACAGCCTAGAGTAACTGTCAGTTAAGAAACATTTTTCTTAGTTTTCTGGAACAATTTTTTTAATCAGACGGCCGCTTCCAATCTGACTTTATTATTATTTATTTAATACAGTCATCTTAAAAACTAACAGAAATTTATCGAAATCGCTTTTAAGATTAAACTAAATTTAGACGTACTCTACTCTGCCTTATCTGTGGCTGTTGTTGCCGATTGCAATCTAGCACTCGAAAGACGCGACCACATCACCGTCAACCCCGCACCTCCCCTTCCTTGCCGCGTCCTTCCCGGCATGATGACCCGTCACGTCACCCGCCGCGTCCGAAACAGAGTTGCCCGCGGCGCCAGACGCAGCGTCGCCCACCGCTTCCGACGCAGCGTCACTGGCATTCGACACACAAAACAAACAAACGCGTGAAAAATCGCTCCTCCTGTAACGCTCCAATACATCGCCATATGTTTGTTTTTCCGGCTGCCCGCACCGTCAACTATAAATCATTATCATTATATATAATAAAAGTCAAGCGATAAAATGTGCGTGCCGATTAAACTTAAGAAGGACTCTCAGCACGATAAAGGGACCCATATAGTGTGGTAGCCCTTTATCCCCCCTCGAACAAGAAAGTTCCCGTTTTAACCTAAAGGGCATGTTTTTAAAGATATAAGGGCCTGTTCAACCCTTAACTTGAAAATTAAGTGTAGTGGCGCCACCTGTTGTCGAGTAGTTGAACTTCATTCATTGTACACAAGATGGACTTCAAAGAACAACGATTGTTTGGGGTGCATTTCGAAAGGCGCTGCGAGCAATTGCAGCATATGTATGCTACTACTACGCTTTACTGCGTATGCTACAACTGTAAAACCTATTGTAACGGCAGACGATAATGTCGAGAACATTCGAGAAGGTGTAAAATATTTCCGAACTTTCTCGAATATCCTAGAGCCTAGCGCTCTGAATATACAAGCTGAAATTTCATTGGTTTTGGAGCCGAAAATGTTACGTTGGAAAAAAAATCCTGTATTCATATACATGATTAAAATCTTTCTACGAATTAAGATAAAATAGTTGCAAAAGTGTTTTGCTATCGAGAATACCTAGTAACGCTCTCCTTATCAAAGACACGCGCGGGCCGCGCCATGCCCCGGTAAACTCGTGTTCGAAGTAGGTAATATCAACGCGTGCGCAGCGACACAGCTGATTTTTGTTTTACACGATATCTTCTAAACAACTGATTAGGAAAGTTAATTAAGTAGGATCCCAATTCTTCCTTCATACTTTTCACGGGCTTAGGACCGTCAGAAATAAATTACATAGCTACTTAACGTAAAAGAAAAGAATTAATTTAGAAGGTACTTGCTTTAAGATTAATGCACAACCATTATTCAAATCAAGATAGTACCTACTTCTGGCGTATTTAAAAAATGGAATCATCTTATTTACAATAATTAATAATCAAATTAGGTACCTGGTTACTTCACCGCGAATAAAACTAATTACACATCTCTGTACCGCAACAATTGTTCAAAATGTCTACCACTCACTTGAATGCACATTCGCGCACGTTTAATTAAATTGTCTTTTAATTTTCTTAGTGTCTCTGTCACTTTTTCGTACGACGAAGCGCGTCACGCGTCCACGACACAATACACGAACATAGATTCGCGTCGCGAGCGAGACTGACAGACCGGCCGGCGCGCATTGCTATGGCTAGAGCGGGAAAAGAGCACGGGGGTCGCTTGGACGGCGGCCAGTAGCAGCGGCGTGTGAGAGCCGCGGCACCTACTCAGTTCTGTCGGCTTGTTCATACTCAGGCGCCGGTCGTTGACTTTGATAAAACCGCCCGCTACTAAGTGTTCTCGTCATTGATGTAAAAAGTAAAGATACGGCTGACAGAACAAATCGCCTTGCATTTCCTCCATACATGACACACTAACCCATCTGTTAGACTTTGATTCAACTGTCAAATAGCATCATAGAGTAACCACAAAATTACCCCTAAGTAGCCTTGTAAGAGCGGCTTATAACGAAAGAGAAACTAAGAAAAAAGTTTTTATTTCACAGATGTTATATTTGAAGTAGTATCAGAGTAAATATAACTTTTTGCTTTTTCAAATTAAATACGTCAACATAAATTAAGGTAAAATAAAATAATCTTTATTTGCTTAAACACGGTATTCATAGGTGTTTTAAAATGACCGTACCAAGCATGTTTAGCCAACACGCACGTGCACAGCAAATTAAATATAAAATTAAACTAAAATGAAATATGAAATAATCTAAAATTGCAATCAATTCAATGGGGAGAAAAACTAACTTTTTATCACGCCAGGGGCGCTTATTGTCTTGTACCTAGATCTGACATAACATCTGTCAGATTGTATGGAAGTTTGCAATCATTTCTGTTTGTTTACCATATTTACGAGGATTAAAGTCGCAATGCAACAGTGTGGTGCTTTAAACTGTAAAATTGAAGTAGTTCATTTATTCCCTAAGGACTATAAACGCAAAAATCAGTGGGAATCTGCTTTACGGATTAAAAATTGCACGATTACTCACAGCATATTTCATAGAAGAAGACTATTTTGGAAAAAGTATAATATACTAAACGGGTAACAGTTTAGTGAATTCACTGGCACTGAAACAAAAGTACAGAAACCTAAAAAGCCCAAATCATGACAAGCTTCATGGAGCAGTTTTAAACATACTAATACATCGAAAATATTAGTTAGTGCTTTACCCTGTCTTCTTCTTGAATTTATGAAGGACTCCACTACTTGCCTGTCTCTCTACTGTAGTGCTGTGAACTTTTAACTAAATGCCAAAGCGGAGGCAATATACTTACAAAAGAGACAGAAAGAAATGTAATAGTTAGAACAGGTACCTCCTTTTCATAAAGGAAAATCTCAATTACTTACTAGGCCTCACTATGCAATTTTAGGGAATCTATTTATAAAAAAAATCAATAAAAGTCTAGGAAGTTATATCTGTTTTTTTATTATTATTTTCAAATAACCTTTAAACATGTTACTAACTTTAAATATACCATTACTTCATAATGATGCTTATAAAAAAAGTTACATTTCACAAATGTGAGTATCATACTTATTACTAAAGAAATAGTATCACGACTACATGCTATGCATCAATCAAATTGCAGAATTTTCTACCAGTACAAAATAAATATCTATGTGTTTGTGTGTAGTAAGGAATTTTCTGTTTGAAGGAAAACTCTCTAACACTAATACTTAACTAAGGCACAGTTATTTCATATATCAAGCTTTTTTTTAGCTTTATACGGTTGCTTAATTTAATTATTGTATCTTTGCTTAGAAGTTTATCAAGACTACTTAGAAATTCACAATCTAATCCACGCTTGTCCACCACATATCCTAAATACACTTCCCATAATCTGGAGAACTTTCATGACCTCTGGTATTGAATTAGAGATACATGTTTACATCATGAATACATGCCACTATCCGCAGCGCTCACAATGGTATAAAATTAACTTTCTCCATCCTTGCTTTACATTATCCTTTCATGTATGTGATATCACCAGCATAGTAGAGGTGGACAGTTAGGAGATGACATGCTTCATACAGTACTTTTTGTTCCTTGCTGTTGTATCTGTGAAACAAAAAGCATCAGATGATGAATACTTATTATTTAAAAAGTGTATTGAATAAATATCAGGAAATTATTTGAATATACTTCATACCTTTCTAAATAAAGATGTATTTCATGTTTCCTTAAGCTAGGAACTGGAAAATCGGCATCAATGTCTTTGAATTTTTCTATCGCCAGAGAGGCATATGCAACATCATCTGTAATGTTATAGTCAGCGCCAAAGTTTCGGTTCCGCTCATAAGCCTCCAATCTAGAAGAAATAACAGATATAGTCCAAATTAACCAGAATTATGCACAGGAAATAGAATGTAACCTTCAATATTTTCAATGCTTACCTCTCTATCAAATCACAACGTTTCCGTTAATTGTTCTGGTCCTTTTACGAAATCCGCTTTGAAGCTCAGAAAAAGACATTAATGAATTCATTTTAAACGCTAAAAAACTTTATATGCGAAAAAATCGCAAATACACACTTGACACTAGCAGTCAACAGGGTACAAGCGACGATCGCGCCATCTACAAAAAGCTTTGCGTGTTCCTCCCCATTAGGTACATAGATGTCGGTCATATCATAATTATGTTGAAATTAATATTTATTATTTAAAAAACTCCTTTATGGCATGTGAGATTAGCCACTTATTCAATTTTGTTTTAAATTGATTATTATTTAACCTGTCAAGCTTCAATTCCCCACCGGTGGCCACGTCATAATAGATTTTTTATTGTGTCTCTTGACCTTGGCCTGACAGGTTAATGTTTTAAAAACATTAGGTATATTATTTAAAAAAAATATAGTCATTGTTAAACAGCTTTTTTATACTGCATTGTTATTGGAGTTTTAGTAGTAACAGGATATTTTGATTTCTTGTGTTCCGTGGATAAATGTCAAATGCCCTATTAAAAATATGCATAATTTGCATTACAAATACCTACACATGTTTCAAATATATACTGGGACGTCAATGTTAGTAATTGCAACTGTGCAAATAGAGGACCACATGATGTTCGTAGAGGGACACCGCATATTGCTCTTGTGCATCTTTTTTGGGCAATAAAAGCTCTATTTATATTAATAAACTGTAGCGTAATTTAGAACCTACAATGCATGACAGGTAGCAATCGCAGTTTTTGTTACAGATCTAACCTGCTTTAAAGCATAAATAAACTTATTGTCTCTGTAAGGATAGGTCCAGATCTGGCGAACGCGCCGCAAATGCACAGGACGCGCGAGCTGCACGCGCGCGGCATGCGATCCGTTACTGCAACAGATTTGTGCGCCTCTTTAGCGCAACTCATGCAAGGCTTGTACAGTGCGCGCGATCTGCGCGCGTGCAGTTCTGGTTCACGTTCGAGCCAGTTTAAAGGTCGCGTTCGCGCGGCTCGCGCGCAGCTCTCGCGCTGCACCTGCTGTACAAACATTATCTATATGCGTTTTCCAATTTACGTCTTGTTCTATAGTTAAACCTAGGAACTTCTTTTGTTTTACTTCGTTAATTTTCGTGTCTTTATAATGAATATCAATATTTTTGTTTCTGTTTAATTGTATGTAAGTAATTAGTAAATACTTTAACACCAACATTACTTTTAAATAAAACTATACTTTTCTTATAAGTTGTAATGATGACTAATCTATACATATAATTGAAGCTATAAAACAAAAATCTATTTCTCTCTCTATCTCTCGAAATGAAACAAAAGGTATGATACCGAATTCAGCAGCACGCAGTAGTACTGGTCCCCATATTTTCTATATGAGCTTATATGAGATTACATCGACAACCATCTCGTGTAGTTGCGCTCCGGACTACAATGCCTGGCCGTTGCGGGTTCGACTCCCGCGAGGGGCAAATGACAGTGAGATGAGCTGCCACGAGCATTTGCACCTAAGTCATGGATGTTTATAAATGTATTTAAGTAGTTTATAAATATATTTAAGTATGTTAATTATTTGTATCTAGTGGCAATAGCACAAGATTTGCTTAGTTTGGGGCTAAATAATTGGGTGTATGTGGATACAATTTATTTTTATAAGTATACGGAATCATACCTTAAAACTTTTCAAAAAAAACTATATCAGATAATTTATATATATTTATTAACTACATTTCACTGTCCTTCGAATAAAACTTTTTTTTTTTACTTATGCCTTTTGTTATTTTTGACGCATAGTGCTTTATCACGTAAACTTAAAATAAGTATTCAATAAATCATCATATATCAATATATCATGTAGGTATTGGACTGCACTCAGTGCACTGTGAGCACTATTATGGCTAAACTATAACAATACAACTAATGTACGCCGCTACAAAGTTGTATCGGTTTTGCACGGTAAATATGGCGTTGCTTTGTAAAATTGACAAAGAAGTTGGAAAATTGTTAAAGTAATGCAAATAAGTTTAGTGTTTATCAAATATGCGGCTTATTGGTGAGAAGTAAAATTAGAATTTGTTTTAATTACCTTTTTGTCGTAATTTATGCAACCTTTCAGTGAACATCTAGGCATTTTTATTTTTTCATACAAATGTCAGATCACGATGACCGCCGACCACTGACTACGTCACATCGGCCTCGGTCGGGTCATTTTCGGGTCCGTTTAGGTCCAACACCCAGACGTGTGGTCCGCCCTATCCTTACGAAGTAATATATAAGTCAATGGTTCTTGTTTTCATTTCTTGATATTTTTGTTAGCATTTTTTGTGCTTATATTTTATTTTTTAGTAGCTAATCGGGTTCTACTAAGTGTTTATATAAAGTGGGCTTCGGCTCCAAAACCAATGAAAATTCAGCTTGTATAAGGGGCCGGTGTCGCCCGCCAGAGTTAGTTCGATTTGAACAGTGATTTGACAATGAACAATGATTCGATTTGACAGTATCAAACAAGTGATTTTGAAACGAATAAAATAAGTTTAATAAAAAACTAAAAACCGACTTCAAAATGAAACTAAAAGGGGAAAATATTGAATTAAATTAAAATAAAACTTATTTTAACCAGTATGTATTTGTAATTTTATTATAATTATAACTGTAGTATGAAACACCGCGTCTAGTGATGATGATGTATACAACCAAAAAAAGAAAAAGCGCCAATTTTTAAATTAAACATTCAACACTACCGCTAAATTGAAGCTTTCATAAAATAAAAGTTAAACCAAAAATTACCACTTGAAATTACTAGTTAACATGAATTCCAATTTTAGATTTAAAGTTATTGAATTTCATTTTACACAGAGCTTTAGTAAACATATCGGCACATTGTTGATCGCTACAAACATATTTGAGATATTATCTTAGCATAGTATTTTTCTTTAATAAAGTGATACTTTATGTCAATGTGTTTGCATCGTTTGTGAAAGTTAATATTTTTTATAACACTAATAGCACTTTGATTGTCCATAAGTAAACACACAGATTTTTGATTGAGTGCACCAATATCACTCAATAATTGTCTAATCCATATAGCCTCTTTGGTGGCGGCGCATGCGGCCATGAACTCTGCTTCTGTGGTAGACAGTGCTACTGTCTGCTGTCTCTGACTTGACCAGGTTATAGCGGCGCCATTTTTGATGAAGACATAGCCAGTAACAGAGCGCCGTGTACTGAGGTCATTTGCATAATCAGCGTCACTGTAGCCAATTATCTCACAGGGATCAGCAGGGTTATAGCAATACAGAAAACGACTTACCAGGCTCACAGCAAACATTATATCGGGACGGACGGAGTGACAGTCAAGATTGTTTTCAACTTGACTCTTGAATTCCTGGAATTTGTCTAGTACTTCGGTCTTATTCTGAAGAGTGTACACAAATATCTTCTTTGAGTAATCGTCTAAGAATGTTATGAAATATCTGGCCCCTCCTAGGGATCCAGTTTCCATAGGCCTAAAAATATCCGTATGGATCAGTTCTAATGGACCTTTACTCTGAGAGCCTTGACTCTTAAAAGAAAAACGTGTCTGCTTACCTTCTCGACAGGTTATACATGTCAAGTTAGGTTTCGTTACTGATAGGGTTATTCCGTCTGTAGTTTCAGTCATTTTTTGTAGACTCTGAAAATTTAGATGACCCATCTTTTGGTGCCACTGGTAAGTATCTTGCTCAAAAATATCTGACATGCAAGTAAAGCCTCCAGGCATATTCAGTTGATACATGTTATTAATTAAGCTTGCTGTGGCTACAATCACATTTTAACTATTTGTGATGACACAGCCAGAGTTATCAAATTTTACTTGGCCACCATTTTTAATAATTTGACTTACCGACAGCAGGTTTGTTGCCAATCCAGGTATGTACAAGACATTTTTGAATAAAACTTTGTTTTCAATACCTTTCTCATTATAAACATCTAAGCATATGTGACCAGAACATTCAACAGTCAATGTTTAACTGTCTGCTTCTTTAATCGTTTTTATAGATGGGATAGTCACTTCTTGAAGTAGGTCTTTACACTTTGTCATGTGTACTGAAGCGCTGGAATCAATATACCAGGCCTCGGTATAATCTGAAGAGGCTACAAACACAGCAGCGTAGTGTGAACTATTATTGTTTTCTTGAATAGAATAGAATATAGAATAGAATATTTATTTATTTGCTTAAGACACAGTATAAATGCTGTTACAGAATGGGTTGTGCATATGTCTTGCCTCATTAAGATAGCATGCAAATATAAATTAGTTAAATTAAACATTGAGAATTATAGTCGTATTAAAAATTGAATACTAATTAATTATAAATCATTGGAATTAAAGACACAATAATATAAACAATACAAAATAAAGACCATTAATTAATTCATTTCAATGTCAAAAAATCTCGAATGTCATAGAAGCTGTGTTTATTTAGCCATTTAAACAGTCTAGATTTAAACAAATTAATAGTGAGTCCCTTCATTTCATTCGGTATTTTATTGTATATGCGAACACACATGCAAATACAGCTTTTTCCGTATTTACTGGATTTTGGTATATCGCTAAGTATCAGTCTTTGAGGATATCTTAGTCTGGTATTACCAGCTCTCTCGAAGAGCGTTGGGTTTTTGTGAACAAATATTGCCACTTCATAAATGTAAAGTGATGGAAGCGGCAATAAACCCATGCTTGTAAATAGTGGTCTACACGATTCAAAAGGAGAGATACCACATATAGCCCTAATGCATCGTTTTTGCGCAATAAATACCCGATTTTTTAATGTGCTATTGCCCCAAAGTAAAATTCCATATCTAAGAATAGATTCTATGTATGCGTGATAAGCTAAAACGGCCGTTTTTCTACATGTTACGTTTTTAAGTTGTCTTAAGGCATGTACAAATTTATTGATTCTTGTGCAAACGTTATCTAAATGTATTTTCCAGTTTAAGTCTTCGTCAATTATTACACCAAGAAACTTAAGGTTTGATATTTCATTTAGTTTTGAGATATTTAAATTAAAATTGTATATGTCATGTTTACATTTATTAAATTGTATGAAATTTGATTTATTAAGATTAATTTTTAAATTATTTGCATTTAACCATTCAATTATTTTGTCAATCGTATTATCTATGTCTAGTTCATGATTTTTAATGTGTTTTTTATCCTCGGATGTCACAATAATGGATATGTCATCAGCGAAAAGAGTACATTTGTGGTTAGTAATATGCGTTATGTCATTTACATAGAGCAAAAATAGGATTGGTCCCATTACACTGCCCTGGGGGACGCCACAGGAGTTTTCCCTAAATTTCGATGAGAATGTTTTTACTTCGCTTCCTTCTATATTTCTTATTGTAACACACTGTTGTCGACCATTGAGGTAGGATGTAATCCATTGCAATGGGAGACCTCTGATACCGATTTTTTCTAACTTGTGCAACAAAAGTTTGTGATCGACATAGTCAAATGCCTTTGACAAATCGAAAAACAGTCCAGTGGTTAGACGTTTCTTGTTAAGGCTGGTTAATATTGTTTTCACTAGATCAAACATGGCATGGGTAGTAGACTTATCTTTTTGAAAGCCATACTGTCCACTGTCTATGATGTTGTGTCTACTACAGAAATCAGTAAGTCTTTTGAGCATGCACTTCTCAAAAATCTTCGAAAGGACTGGTATGAGAGTGATGGGCCTATAGTTCTGAGTGTCATTCCTGTCCCCTTTTTTGTATAACGGTTTGACTACAGATATTTTTAGGGTATTTGGAAATGTTCCTGTGGAAAAGGATAAGTTGATAAGGTACGATAGGATGCTCACTATTTCGTTAACACACACTTTAAGTATTCTGGTATTTATACCGTCGTAGCCTTCAGAATTTGTGTTTTTGAGGGTCATAATTTCCTTTTTTACTTCCTCGACAGTCACAGGTCTAAGAAACATTGAATCTGCGGTTGTCATTATTTTGAAGTCATATGTATTTGTATTTAAAGACGAATATCTTGTCATATCGATGAAATAATTATTAAAAATATTAGCAATGTCAGTTGGGTTTGTTATTGTCTTATCATTAACTTTCAAGGCATTTATATTATCTTTCGTACCGTCTGTAACGGATAGTTGGTTTTTAATCACTGACCACGTCGCCCTGCATTTATTTTTGCTTTTGTTGATAAACTTAATGTTAGAATTTTTTTGAGCCATTTGAATCGATTTATTTAATATTTTTGAGTATCTTATGTACTTTAATTTACTGTTTGTGGTCTTATTATCTTGTGCGCTTTTATCTTTATTAGCTTGCTGTGGTTTCTTTGGTTTCGATTTGCACTATGGACTTTTGTGGACATACTTGTTGCATGTGTAGCAGCGAGGACCTTTTGAAAAATTCTTGTTTTTATTTTGAAATCTCTGACTTTTAGCAAAAGCTGTTGATTCATTATGTTGTTTCACATCTTGCAAGATCCTGGATTTTACTGAGTCTGATGTTATCTTCATACCTGAGTTTTCTATTGCCATAATCATGGGCTTGTAAGTATCTGGCAGACCTGAGAGCAGCATGGTGCCGAGACACTCATCATCTACGTGAAACCCAATATTGCGCAACTTGTGTGCTGTTGTCATAATTTTGCTTACATACTCTTCCACATTGAGGCATCCGGCTAGCGTGGTGTTACAGAGATCACGTAGTAATCCAACTCGGCGTGTCAGCCCGGAGTCGTCAAAAGCGCTGAATAAATTATCCCATACTTCTTTCGCAGTGCTTGCCTCTTGTATGTGGATGTAGTTAATTGGATCAACCAGTAATATAATCTTGAATTTTGCCTTTGTGTCACGCTTCTTGTCGATAGTTGTGCCGGTTGGGTATTCTACACAGTCCCAAAGTTCTTCATGTTGGAGGTAAGTTTTGACGGCAAAACGCCAAGTAGCAAAGTTATCACGGCCTGTTAGTTTTTCTATTATAAAACCAATAAAACCAATAAAACCAATTTATTTCTGTAAATAGGCTTAAACTAAGCGCTTTTACACGTCCCAATATTTTTTTCCCTACCACTACTTCGGGACAATTTTGGGCTAGCGCCGAGAAGAAGTAGCGCAAGAAACTCGGTCACTATTGTCAGCCTCTTTTTAAATAGTATATAGTTTACATTACAAGATAAATGTACCTGTGCGAGCAGGGCAGTATTTATTTCCAAATATTTTTATCATTTATATAATCATTTACAGTATAATATCCTTTTTTCATTAAAGTTGTTTTAATATGCGATTTAAATTTTAACAGGGGCAGTTCTACAATAGACGCTGGTAATTTATTAAAAAAGCGAATACATTTTCCCATAAACGAATTACCCACTTTATGCAGTCTGAAATTGGGAACGGCAAGTTTATTCTTATTTCGGGTGTTAAGATTATGAATGTCACTTTTCTTAAGGAATAAGGACAGGTTTTTGCGGATATACATTATATTTTCATAAATAAATTGGGATGCTACTGTTAGTATATTAATTTCTTTAAACAGTTCTTTTAAGGATTCTCGGGGTCCAAGGCCGTAAATTGCCCGTACAGCTCTCTTTTGCAGTACAAATATAGATTCAATGTCTGCTGCTGAGCCCCATAACAATATTCCATATGACATTATACTATGAAAATAGCTAAAATACACCAATCTTGCCGTTTCAACATCAGTCAGTTGTCTTATCTTTCTCACGGCATAAGCAGCAGAGCTAAGTCTTCCCGACAGAGTCTCGATATGCGCACCCCATTGCAAACGGGAATCTAAAGTGATTCCTAAAAATGTAGTGGAACTAGATGTATTAAGTTGTTCATCTTTTACAGTTATATGTGTCGAGACAAGTTTTACGTTGGGCATTGTGAATTTGATGCACTTTGTTTTATTTGCATTGAGCATAAGATTATTGGTGGTGAACCAATGCAATACTTGCGAGAGTGCATTATTTACATCGTCAAATGAGTCTTTACCTCTCTTGATTTTAAAAATCAATGAAGTATCATCTGCAAATAACACCGTCTCACAGAGGTCTTTCGTAAAAGATGGAAGGTCATTTATGTAGATTAGAAAGAGCAGAGGCCCTAATATCGAACCCTGCGGCACGCCCATAGTAAGAGGCGACCCAGAAGACTCAGCTCCATTGATACAAACTTTTTGTGTTCTGCCTGTGAGATAAGAGTTTACTAAATCTGAGGCATCGCATGAAACACCATAGTGTCTAAGTTTTTTCAGTAAAGTTTGATGGTCCACACAATCAAAAGCCTTAGAAAGATCACAAAAAACTCCCAAAGCGTCCTGCCTACTTTCCCAAGCATCAAACACGTGTTTCAAGAGTGCAACTCCAGCATCTGTAGTGCTTCTACCTTTCGTGAAGCCATATTGTTTTTTATGTAACAATTTATTGAGGACAAAGTGTGATAAAAGTTGATTAAAAATTACTTTTTCAAAAACTTTACTAAGTACTGGTAAAATTGAAATTGGTCGGAAATTTGAAGGATCATTTTTCTCGCCTGATTTATATAAAGGAATTATCTTACTAAATTTCATCAAAGTAGGAAACTGTTTTTCTTCAATACATTTATTAAAAATAATTGTAAGATAAGGGGCTATCGTATTTATAATTGTATTGATAATATTGACTGAGATCCCCCATAAGTCCTCAGTTTTTTTCATGTTTAATTCCTTGAAAGTTTTTATTAGTATATCAGGATTAATATGTCTAAAATTAAATGGAGTTTTGCACTCATCAACACCCGACTTGAGAAGGGATTCAGCTAGTTTAGCAGAAGAAGTCAGTTCTTTAGTTGTAGAGGGAGCTATATTTGAAAAGAATTCCTCGAAAGCATTTGCAACTTCTGCATGTGAGTTAACACCAAGGTGCTATTTGAAGTCACATTTTGTTATAAACAACGTCTGATTGTCCACGAAATACCAATGTTCTATGAAGCACGTTTTCTTTGAGGTTAGTCAACCTCACTCACTATTGCACTTTTGTCAGTTTTCACTTTTAACGACTGTCCACTTTTGTCGGGCCCTCTGGGCCCATAACTATTGAATTAAATAAAAATAAAACTTATTTTAACCAGTATGTATTTGTAATTTTCATTGACTTATATATTACTTCGTAAGGACAGGGCGGACCACACGTCTGGGTGTTGGACCTAAAGAGACCCGAAAATGACCCCGTCAGTGGTCGGCGGTCATCGTGATCTGACATTTGTATGAAAAAATAAAAATGCCTAAATGTTCACTGAAAGGTTGCATAAATTACGACAGAAAGGTCATTAAAACAAATTCAAATTTTACTACTCACCAATAATCCGCATATTTGATAAAAACTAAACTTATTTACATTACTTTAACAATTTTCCAACTTCTTTGTCAATTTTACGAAGCAACGCCATATTTACCGTGCAAAACCGATACAACTTTGTAGCGGCGTGCATTAGTGCTCACAGTGCACTGAGTGCAGTCCAGTACATGCGATGTAATATAAATATTTTATTTTATGATGATTTATTGAATACTTATTTTTAATTTACGTGATAAGGCACTATGAGTCAAAAATTGAAAACATGTCAAAAATAACAAAAGGCATAAGTAAAAAAAAAATGTGTTATTCGAAGGACAGTGAAATGTAATTAATAAATATATATATAAATTATCTGATATAGTTTTTTTAGAAAAGTTTTAAGGTATGATTCCGTATACTTATAAAAATAAATTGTATCCACAAACACCCAATTATCTAGCCCCAAACTAAGCAAATCTTGTGCTCTTGCCACTAGATACAGATAATAAACATACTTAAAATTTATAAACTACTTAAATACATTTATAAACATCAATGACTTAGGTGCAAATGCTCGTGCTCATCACACTAACATTTGCCCCTCGCGGAAGTCGTCGCATTGTAGTCCGGAGCGCTACTGCACCAGATGGTTGTCGATGTAATCTCATATAAACTCATATAGAAAATATGGGGACCAGCACTACTGCGTGCTGCTGAATTCGGAATCATACCTTTTGTTTCATTTCGAGAGATAGAGAGAGAAATTGTTTTTTGTTTTATAGCTTCAATTATATGTATAGATTAGTCATCATTACAACTTATAAGAAAAGTATAGTTTTATTTAAAAGTAATGTTGATGTTAAAGTATTTACTAATTACTTACATACAATTAAACAGAAACAAAAATATTGATATTCATTATAAAGACACGAAAATTAACGAAGTAAAACAAACGAAGTTCCTAGGTTTAACTATAGAACAAGACGTAAATTGGAAAACGCATATAGATAACATTTTAACATCAGGCGCAGCGCGAGTCTGCGCGCGAGCCGCGCTAACGCGACATTTAAACTGGCTCGAACGTGAACCAGAACTGCACGCGCGCAGATCGCGCGCATTGTACAAGCCTTGCATTAGTTGCGCTAAAGAGGCGCACCAATCTGTTGCAGTAACGGATCGCATGCCGCGCGTGTGCAGCTCGCGCGCAAATCGCGCGCTGTGCGCGTCCTGTGCATTCACGGCGCGTTAGCCAGATCTGGACCTATCCTTACAGAGTCAATAAGTTTATTTATGCTTTAAAGCAAGTTAGATCTGTAACAAAAACTGCGATTGCTACCTATCATGCATTGTAGGTTCTAAATTACGCTACAGTTTACTGATGTGATACTACTTAATATAAATAGAGCTTTTATTGCCCAAAAAAGATGCATAAGAGCAATATGCGCTGTCCTTCCACGAACATCATGTCGTCCTCTATTTGCTCAGTTGCAATTACTTACATTGACGTCCCTGTATATATTTGAAACATGTGTATTTGTAATGCAAATTATGCATATTTTTAATAGGGCATTTGACATTTATCCACGGAATACAAGAATATATATAATAATGCAGTATAAAAAAAGCTGTATTACACTAAGTATAAAAATAATTCAATAATATACCTAATGAATTCAAAACATTAAATAATAATCAATTTAAAACAAAATTGAATAAGTGGCTAATCTCTCATACCATAAAGGAGTTTTTTAAATAATAAATATTAATTTCAACATAATTATGATATGACTAACATCTATGTACCTAATTTAATTTAATGCAATTTTAGATTAATTTTATATTTCATTTTAGTTCAATTTAATATTTAATTTGCATGCCTCGTGTTGGCTAAACATGCTTGGTACGTTCATTTTAAAACACCTATGCATACCGTGTTTAAGCAAATAAAGATTATTTTATTTTACCTTAATTCATTTTGACGTATTTAATTTGAAAAAGCAAAAAGTTATATTTACTCTGATACTACTTTAAATATAACATCTGTGAAATAAAAACTTTTTTCTTAGTTCCTCTTTCGTTATAAGCCGCTCTTACAAGGTTACTTAGGAGTAATTTTGTGGTTACTCTAAGATGCTTTTTGACAGTTGACATCAAAGTCTAACAGATGGGGTTAGTGTGTCATGTATGGAGGAAATGCAAGGCGATTTGTTCTGTCAGCCGTATCTTTACTTTTTACATCAATGTTAATTTTATTATAATTATAACTGTAGTATGAAACACCGCGTCTAGTGATGATGATGTTAAAGAGTAACCAAAAAAAAAGCGCCAATTTTTAAATTAAATATTCAACAGAAAAATAATATTGACTAAAACATACCTAATCAGTTCTATTTGGAGTCGGTGCCAGCCATCGAGAGTTAAAATGTGATCATTCGCACCGACTCCAAAAAGAACTGATTAGGTATGTTTTAGTCAATATTATTTTTCCCCTTTTAGTTTCATTTTGAAGTCGGTTTTTAGTTTTTTATTAAACTTATTTTATTTATCAATTTTAAGTGTTAAGTCCTCTATTTTCCCTCCTAACTCCGCCAAAAATGACTTTACAGCAAAATGACATAGACAAATGTTGTTCTTCTGTGGACCACCCACCCAATGGTATAATATAATTAGGATGCTATTAATGATCAATTTTTCGACGAAATTTATTACAAGTCCCAGACGCCTTTCAAATAAGCTTCAGTTTTCACCTTCCAACTCTGCCAAAAATGACTTAACAGCAAAATAACCTAAGCTAATGTTAATCCTCTATGGACCCCCCATCGAATGGTATGATAAAAATAAGGTGTTATATTGGGTCAATATTTCGACGAAAATTTGTAAGTCTTAAGGAAAGGGTTTTCCTACACTCCAACCAGAACGGCGGCTATTTTGGTGTCGTAACCATAGGATAAGGTCTTGCATCAAATACCAAATCAATTTAAGAAAGGAGCTTTAATTTTTTTTTCATTACTGGGTGTGCGTGTACGCCCCCAGTGAATAAAAATTGGCGGTCTGGTACCTCATAAGCTCCACGTCTGCTCAACACACTGCGAAATACGTTCTGTCGACAAAAAGCAGTATTATCTTCTAACTCCTGTCCGTTAAGGAGTTCTGTGGCTTCCATCATCAGGTCAGCAACATGACATGATGATTACCAGACCCAAAAATCAACATTGAGTCAGAAAATATATGCAAAACATTATAGGAGCCTATAAAAATTAAGGGTTGCCCTCGATTTCCCAAGGATCCCATCATCAGAATCTGACTTGGTGTAAATGGGACCACATCGGGAGTATACCCTTACAAACTAAAAATAAATTTTGAAATCGGTCCATAATTGACGGCGTAATCGCGTAACACACATACAAAAAAAAACAACATTCAGACGAATTGAGAACTTCCTCCTTTTTTTGAAGTCGGTTAAAAAGAAAGAAGTTATCTGTGAGCCTTTATTTTGAAGTATCAAATGTGAGTATTTTTAATACTGTGTTTAATTAATTCTAAGATAAGATAAAAAAGATTTAAAAAAAATGGTTAATGGATGGTAATTCTTTTACAGAATACAATGCCTAGACGTAAAAGAGGAGGAAATCTTGCCAGTTCTGCAGCGAAACGGCGGAAACAAAAAGAATATCGAAGAAATGAAACGGAAGAAAAGCACGAAGCACGTTTAAAAAATCAACGAACCAGAATGAGCACCCTGAGAAGCAGAAAAAGCTAAGAAAGAAAAGAAAATAAAAGTATTGAAGAATCGAGAATTTTAAAAGATAATCTAACAAAGGAATCATTCCACTACGAACCGACGAAAAAATTTTATAATCATAATATGTTGTAATCGAAAAAATGAATAACTTTTGCCAATTTTGCCACGTGAAAAAATTCAATAAGGAACCACCGGGTCTCTGTTGCATGAATGGAAAAATTCGATTACCACCACTGGAAGCACCTCCGCAGGAATTTCTACACTTACATGACTGGGGAAACACTAGATACAAAACACTTTCTTTAAAATATAAGATCATACAACTCCTGCTTTTAAATTACTTCTTTCGGCGTTACTTCGACTAACACTAATAGAGATGAATTTGAAATGTATTTTCAATTCAAGGGCAAATTTATCACAAAATAGGATCCTTACTACCAATGCCTAACGAAGACCAAACATTTCTACAAGTATATTTCATCGGAGATGAAGAACAAGAAATTGATCAACGATGCACAAATATTCATGGATTGAGACGCGGAATAATCCAAGATGTACAGAGGATCTTACACAAATACAATCAACTGATTTACATATTCAAAAAAACACTAGACCGCATGATTTCTGATGACTATAAAATTGTAATTCGAGCCGATAAAAGAACACATGGAAAACAGGAACGTAGATTAATTGAACCACAGATAGATGAAGTCGCCATCGTTATTGTGGACAATGAAAATACAAGCCGTGACATAATTGTACAACGAAGAAGAAAAGGACTACAACGCATTGCGGAGACACACCGTTCATATGATGCTCTTCAATATCCGTTACTATTTCTGCATGGAGAGGACGAATATCATTTCAATATAAAACAAATTCATCCTGAAACAGGCATAGAAACAAACAAAAAAGTCACTTCCAAAGAGTTCTATGCTTACCGCTTAATGATGAGAGACAATGAAATATACAATCAGATTCTCAACGCTCGCCGTTTATTCCAACAATTTCTGGTAGATATGTACGCAAAAATAGAAGCAGAGCGGATGCTTTACATAAGACTGAATCAGAAGAAACTACGCGTAGAAGAATACATCCACCTTCGAGACGCGATCATAAATGACGGCAATATTGACGATATTGGAACAATGGTAATCTTACCCTCATCATACATAGGAAGTCCAAGACATATGCACGAATATACTCAAGATGCTATGACCTATGTAAGAAAATATGGACGACCTGATCTCTTTTTAACATTTACATGCAATTCATCATGGCCACAAATCAAATAACAACTAAAATACGGAAAAACCTCCATGGATCGACACGACATAATAGCCCGAGTTTTTCGACAAAAACAAATAAGATTTATTGAAGATATCACAAAATAACACATCTTTGGAACCGTTAGATGCTGGATGTATACAATCGAGTGGCTAAAACGAGGATTACCTCACTCACACAATCTCATATGGCTACACGATTAAATTTATCCCATGGATATCGACAAAATCATCCAAGCTGAATTTCCCAATCCACAAAAAGATCCGGAACTATTCAACATAGTAGTGAAAAACATGATTCACGGACGATGTGGACCATTAAACTTCAATGCTCCGTGCATGAAAGATGGAATATGTACCAAAAAATATCCAAAACCATACTTGGACGATACAAAAACTGAAGATGACGGCTATAGAAGGCCAAATATAGAAGACGATCACCGAGAAACGGTGGTTTCACAGCAAAAATACGAATACAAGGCAGAGACGAACTGGAAATAGATAATAATCAATGGGTAGTACCATATAACCCACTACTTTCCAAAATGTTCCAACCACACATAAACGTTGAATACTGCAATTCAGTAAAATCTATTAAATATATATGTAAGTACGTAAACAATGTAGTGATATGGCAGTATTTCAAATAGTCCAAAATAGCGAACAAAATAACAAAAATGATATAATTCTCGTGTACCAAATGGGAAGATACATCAATAGTAACGAAGCAGCGTAGAGGATTTTTAGTATTTCCATACACGAACGCGAACCAGCTGTGCAACATCTAGCAGTACATTTGGAGAATGGACAGAGAGTTTACTTCACAAAAGACTCGGCTAGAAAAATTGCAAATGAACCACCTCAGAACACAACATTAACAGCTTTTTTCCAACTGTGCCAAACGGATCCATTCGCAAAAACATTACTGTATGTCGACGTTCCTATTTATTATACGTGGGATAATACAAGGAAAATTTTTCAACGACGAAAACGAGGAATGCTAGAGGAGGGTCATCCAGAAATCATGAAAACTAACACAATAGGTCGAGTATACACTGTACATCCAAACAATGCCGAATGTTTCTATCTTCGGATGTTGTTACACGAAATACGGGGACCAACAAGTTTCACAGATCTCAGGACCATTGACGGCTACCTATGCCAGACGTACAAAGAAGCATGTCAACGCTTAGGATTATTGGAAAACGATTACCACTGGGATTTAACACTACAAGAAGCCACACTCACAGCTTCAGCTGAGCAAATTCGAGAGTTATTCGCCATAATTCTAACGACATGTAACCCATCAAACCCAAAACAGCTATGGGACTTTTTCAAAAGGAGTATGAGTGATGATATATTGTACCAAATCCGACAATTAATCCAGAACTGACTACAGAATTCAATGACGACATCTTCAATGAAACACTCATTCGCTTAGAAGACAAATGTTTAGCAATAAATAACCAGACTTTAGTAGAACTTGGAATGCCAGCACCACAAAGAAATGCTTTCAGTGTGCTAAACTACGAAATTACAAAGGAAAAAAGCTACAACGTCAATGAACTACTTGAATACATTGCTCACAATAAACCACTCCTCAATGAGAATAAAAAAAAAGTTATAACGTTATAATGAACCGGATAAATAACAACACTGGTGGAATTATTTACTTGGACGCACCAGGAGGCACCGGTAAAACATTTCTAATAAATCTAATACTGGCGGAAATACGTGCTAAAAAACACATCGCACTGGCACTAGCATCATCCGGCATTGCAGCCACACTCATGGAAGAAGGACGAACTGCCCATTCTGCCTTACAACTACCGTTGAATATAGCCGAACAACAATTCCCGGTATGTAAAATCTCAGGAAAATCTGGACGGGGTCAACTTCTAAAACAAGCTAAAATTATCTTCTGAGATAAATGCACCATGGCCCATAAAAAATCATTAGAAGCCATGGACAGAATATTACAAGAATTGCGAAAAACTTTGAAATAATGGGAGGAGCTCTACTCATACTTTCAGAAGATTTTCGACAAACACTTCCAGTTATTCCTAAATCAACACCAGGAGACGAGATCAATGCATGCTTAAAAAGTCACATCTCTGGCCACAAGTACAAATACTGCAATTGACAAAAAACATGAGAGTTGAATTATCAAAAGATGAAACAACAGAACATTTTGCTAAAATACTTTTACAAATAGGCGAAGGTACATATCCTACTGACCAAACGACCGGCCTCATTGAACTCAATAGTGATTTCTGTAACATAGCCACTACTGAAAACGAACTAATCGAGACAATTTACCCAAATATTATTCAGAACTATACCAACGTAGAGTGGTTATTTCAAAGAGCAATTTTAGCCACTAAAAATAATATTGTTGACGATATCAATTTCAATATTCTGAAGAAAATACCTGGTGAAGAGAAAATATATAAATCGATCGACACGATGGTATCCATCGGAGAAAGTGTCAACTTCCCAACTGAATTTCTAAACTCATTACAAGTACCAGGAATGCCATTACACTGCCTTTGTCTGAAAATTGGATCTCCAATCATACTACTCAGAAATCTCAACTCCCCAAAACTATGTAATGGAACGAGGATGATCGTAAAACAGCTATCGAATAATGTCATTGGATGGAGCTGAACTTATTTCTGGAAAGAACAAAGGACACACAGTATTTATACCTAGAATAGGTACCACTGTTCTCTTCTGAATTGCCATTTCAATTTAAAAGATTGCAGTTTCCAATTAAATTTACCTTGAATTTCACAATTAACAAAGCGCAAGGGCAAACTTTAAAATATTGTGGCATCAACCTCAAAGAATCCTGCTTCTCTCATGGTCAGCTATATGTAGCTTGCTCAAGAGTAGGAAGTTCGAAACATTTTTATATTATATATACCCCGGACAAAAAAAAGTTGTATAAAAACAAGTAGTGTAAATAATGAGAAAATGTTTTCAATATTTTTTTTTACTTTTTACGTCATAGTTTATTTTTTTATTTCAACTACCATGTAATCTCATATCAACTCCCGAGCGAAGCCGGGTATCAGTGATTTATAAAAATGTTCATGAAGGACATACATTAGAGTAGGTACTTTTTACAGACAGACATGACGAATCCATAAGGGTTCCGTTTTTTGCCATTTGGCTACGGAACCCTAAAAAGGACTCTCGAAGAAAGCAGATTAGTTAAAAAACATGCAACCAACATTGTATTACTCAAACAGTGAGAATTATTGAAAAAAAATCATTTATTTCCCTAACTAAAAATAAAAATCAATCAATTAAAAATAGGCTAAAATAGCACAAAAATTTGAAAACATTTTATATTTGACATTTTGCGACCTTTGGTGGATCAGCGTCTTTGTAGTGCGCTGGATCTGGTTGCGGCCCTGTGCGACTCTTGACGTCGCGGGTCAGTCTCCAAACACGCCCACACTTCGGAGCACTCTTGCTAAAGAAACTATCGGCTAATCGCCATCCATATTCCCACCCACTGCTTTCCTGGAAATAATATTTTTTCTCCGGCATGGTTCTATTGCGTTTCTTTAAATAAACGGCTCTGCCGTAAGTTGGTACGTCGTCGTATAAAATTTTTCTAACCTTGGGGTCTATGGGACGCATTATTGGATCAATTGTGAGGTCTGTATCTGGCCGCGCGAGTCGCGGGTCATCCTTAGGATCCCCGAGACCGACGTCAGTAATGGAATGACCTTTCTTCATATCCGCTATACCATTGATCTGGACACCGTCACGGATAGGCCTACGTCTTCTATTGTAGCCGGACACTTTAAAGTCTCTTGTGATGGTGGCCATACCTCCTGCCATGTTTGCTTTCAGGACATCGGTTTCGAAGTATCCTTTTTCGTCACGATGGAGTGTTGCAGCCTCTTTTAGTTTATCGGAATGCAACCTGTTCCACTTTAAACGCAGACGTGAGGTCTTTTCATAATTTTCCACGAAAAATTTTATTACATCTGGGTTGGATAAGTCCACTAGCGGCATGCTCTAATCTTGAAATAAAAACTTGCAGCAGAGATTTTCAAACGGTAAATAAACAAAATTCAAAATAAAAAATCTTTTCAAAAAATAAGATCACATCAGTTTTATAGTGTTCACTGATCAAATAAACTTTATTATTATGCCACATCCCCTTGTCAGTATTTGTCTATGACAAAGATATTGTATTTCTGCAATGTCTTCGGTCTATGAAGATCACTGATAAGATCAAGGAATTTAATACTTTGTTTTATGAGATGAGCGAATGCTATGCTAAGCCATAATATATTTTATTAGTTCAGTGCATTTGTGCTCAAAAAGGCTCCTAGTGGGAAAGTTTTGGGGTAGTTCTGATTTTACCATTTTATATGTATTTTGGGATGCTAAATCCGAGTCTGAGGTTTGCTAGCAAAATTTCGTGACGCAACATTGACAAAATCGCAAAAAAATTGAAAAATTTCTGCTATTTTTTGGAGTTTTGCTTAAAACTCGGTTACTTTTAACTTTTAGTAAATGGCCTGTTCACAGAAATCGAAGAACTTAAAATTTATTTTTTTTATTTTTAAAGAACCGCCGAATGACTTATGAAAGTGCAAGTTGAAAATTGGCATATTTCATTTCAATTGGTCTCTTAAATAAATAAATATTGGACAACATCACATACATTGTTCTGATCCTCAGGTAAGTAGCTAAAGCACTTGTGTTATAGAAATCAGAAACAACGACGGTACCACAACACCCAGACCCTAGACAATATAGAAAAGTTCGTTTTCTACATTTACTCGACTGAGGATCGAACCCGGAACCTCAGAGATGGCGGCGCCATATATACTCGTAGTCCAGCGTTCTCGCCTCTCGGCTACGGAGGTCGTCAAGTCAGACGAATTGATTGCGCTGAAATTTGGCACACATATAGCTATTATAATGTAGGTGTGTTCTCAGAAAGGATTTCACAAAACTCACCACTTAAAAGGGTAGTTTAGTTTAGTTTAGCTGGGAGGTTTCCGCACTTAGCCTCTTGAATTGGCTATTGTTCGTGCTGCATACTTCCCCTACTCCAACCAGCCCATGTCATCCCAGAAGGTCAGCAGGCTTTTCAGGCTCTTAAAGGCTTCTGGGAGTGATCCTGGTGATTGGAGAATCCGTGTCCGTTGTTCTGCCACGCTCCCGCACTCCATAAGCACGTGCTGCGGCGTTTCTTCTGCCTCCATGCATCCTCTGCATATGGGGCTGTCTGTTACTCCTATGTTATTGCCTGTTTAGGGAACAGTGACCTGTTATAATACCTATAACCTTCCGAAGCCTGTCCCTCTTTAGTCTGATGAGGTTGCGTGTAAGCTTTTTTTTGCCTGCATCCTACACTGTTCATTCATTCTGTTTGGTGTGTTTCTCTAGTTCTTTCGCACAGTCAAGTTTTAATTTGGGCCTGAGGTATGGGCAGTAGTGGCTCCGGTCCATGTACTACTGCCTTCGATCCTCTTTTAGCTAATTCGTCTGCAGCATCATTGCCCAGTAAGTCGCTGTGTCCCTTGATCCATTGCAGAACTACTCTGTTCGTGTTCGCAATGGATTGGAGTGCATTGTGACACTCCAGTATAAGGACGGAGGTTACAACATTGTTCTGTAGGGCTTGTAGTATGGATGCACTATCCGAGACAATTTAAATAATCTCGGATGTCTCTGGCTGCAAACGCCTGTGCCGCTTTGGTGATACCAATGCATTCCGCCTAGAAGATGGTGTTTAACTTGTCTAGTGTGGTTGAAATTTTTATGTTTAAATCATTCGAGAAGACGCTGGCTCCGGTGCCATGTGCCGTTTTTGAGCCGTCTGTGTATATCCTAACTTCATCGATGCCAGAGTTAGCTTTTGATTCTTCTGTTAGTTGGATATTGTATCTTCGACCGAAGATGTGTTGACACGCGGTCCTGTCCATGGTCGCTTCAAGGAGTGGTAATTCCTTCAGGACCTCCTGCAGAACTTTTGAGTGTGTTGTTTCAATGGTTTGATTCCATAGTCCGCTTGCTCTTAGTCTCGAGGCGGCTGACTGTGCTTTTTTCTGTATGATGAGATCTAGTGGTCACAGGTTTAGGAGGAACTCGAGCGCAGCTGATGGGGTGGTTCTGATACGACCAGTAGATGCTACGCTCGCTAGGTGCTGTAGACTATGGAGTTTTGTTTTCACTGTGGTCAGTTGTGTTCTGGACCACCATACAACTGATCCATAGGTTAGAGAAGGTCTGATAACAGGTGTGTATAGCCAAAGTGTGATTTTTGTATTAAGACCCCAACATTTACCAAGTAGTCTCCTACATTGACAAAAAGCTATACAGGCCTTCTTTATTTTCGTATCGAGATGACTCGCCCAATTCAGTCTATTATCAAGGATAACGCCTAGATATTTCACCTGAGTTGAAAGCGAGAGTTACGTGTTAAATAATTTTGGCAATTGTAGTTGAGGTTACTTCCTTTTGTTAGTGAAAAGGATAAGTTCTTTTTTTTCGGGTTTACTGACAATTGATGCTCGCCACACCATTTTTCTACAATCTGAAGGGCTGAACGCAAATTCCGCAAAGCAGATGTTTAGCGTTTCCTTTTATCAGTATTGTTAGGTCATCTGCATAACCAATAGCAGTGTATCATCTTTCGTTAAGTTAGTCTATGCAGTAGGCTATCCACTACTATGTTCCAAAATTATGGTGAAAGGACATCACCCTGGGGGCATCCTCTTACTACCTTTGCTCTTGTGGTGGAGTTCACAACTATCTGAAACGCCCTTTTGCTTACTAGTCCAGTTATCCAGTTTCTCATGACTGGATCGACATTGCATTTCTGTGGGGCGTGGTTAATGCTGTTGTGCATGGTTTTGTCAAAATCCCCTTCTATGTCTATGAAGAGAGCTAGGGTTGAGGCTTTGTTTGTGATAGTCGTTTCTATTTTGTGCACCACCATGTGCAGCGCTAACTCTCTTGATCTGCCTTTCCTGTATGCATGCAGTTAGGAATGTAGTTGCTTGCTCTTTTGCGCTCCATCCCATAGGTATCGATCTACTAGTCTTTCCAGTGTTTTAAGGAGCAATGATGTTAGACTGATGGGCCTGAAAGATTTGGCGTGCGTGTAGTCCTCCTTACCTGGTTTTGGTAGGAAAACTACTTTCGCCTGCCTCCACGGTTTGGGTATATACATATTTAAATGCAATGCAGGCCTTGTAGATTGGTAGAAGATGTTTTATTACTTGATTGGTCTGCCATTGTAGTAGTGCTGGGAAAATTCCGTCCAACCCCGCCGACTTGAAAGGCTTGAAGCTCTTTAGAGCCCATTCCATTATATTTGCCGTTACTACTTTTCCCATTCTTGGGTTGTTGGCGTGCTGCACTGCTCGTCAGACCACTCGGAGTCTGACGTGATTTGACAGCCTGAAAAGTGTGTTTCCAGTAGAACTGCAATGGTTTCCTGATCTGTGTTTAAGTAAGTGCCGTCTACCTTCTTCAGGGAGCCCAGGAGCTTAGAATCCCATCTAGAATGTGCTGATGACTTAAAAGGGGCGAAAAAGTCATTAACAAAAGCTTTTACTAATTTACAGTCACTAAAAGTAAAATTTGATAAGAGTTTGTACTATAGAACTGAAAATTTACTTAACCATATCTATCATCGAATAAATAGAATATCGGTCTCTACTGATACAACCAACTTATACAAAAATACTTGTACAAGTTTTAACGCTCTCTATAGTAGTAGTATATATTCAGTAGCAGACGTTGATGGCCTACCAGAGCGAGACAAATCTTCCATCACATCTCGCCGCTTTTAAACGCTTTGTACCACTCATAAACACGTGTTTTTGATAAAGTCAATTCATCGTAAGCCTTCTGTAACATTTTCAGAGACTCCGAATACGAAATCCAATTTGGCGATGCAAAATTTAAGACAAACTCTTTGATCGATGTTTTTGTCCATTATGAAATTCGCAATACACACTAGATATGGTATAACTAAAAACAATACTGTATTTAATCTAATTATCAGATGTAACTCAAACTCCGCGCCAAAATGGAAAACAGTTGTGCCAATCTAACAACAACAAAAAATAATAATTTTGAATTTGGAACCATAACCAAATCATCAATTCCCGAACATTGACTTATATATTACTTCGTAAGGACAGGGCGGACCACAAATTACAGTGTTGGAACTAAAAATACCCGAAAATGGCCCAACCTAAGCCGAAGTGTCGTAGTCAGTGGTCGGCGGTCATAGGGATCAGTCATTTATATAAAAAAAGAAAAATGCCTAGATATTCACTAAAAGGTTGCTTAAATTACGACAGAAAGCTCATTAAAAACAAATTTAGAATTTGTTTTACATCTCACCAATAAGCCGCATATTTGATAAATACTAAACTTATTTACATTACTTTAACAATTTTGTAACTTCTGTGTCAATTTTACGAAGCAACTCCATATTTACCGTGCAAAACTGATACAACTTTGTAGCGGCGTGCATATTGTATGGTTATAGCCATAATAGTGCTCACAGTGCAGTCTAGTACATGCGTTGTAATATAAATATTTTATTTTATGATGATATATTGAATACTTATTTTAAGTTTACGTGAGAAAGCACTAAGAGTCAAAAATTTAAAACATGCCAAAAATAAAAAAAGGCAAAAGTTAAAAAAAAATATTTTATTCGAAGGACAGTAAAATGTAATTTATAAAAATATTAATTTTCTGATATTGTTTTTTTAGTTAACAGTTTTAAGGTATGATTCCGTATATAAAAATAAATTGTTTCCACAATCACCCAATTCTTTAGCCCCAAACTAACCTTTTTTTTGAGCTTCACTAATTATATGTATAGATTAGTCATCACAACTTACAAGAACTTATAACAAAAGCTGCGATTGCTACCTATCATGCATATGTAGGTTCTTAATTACGCTACGGTTTACTGATGTGGGGAAATAAATAGAGCTTTTATTGTCCAAAAAAGATGCATATGAGCAATATGCGGTGTCCTCCCACGAACATCATGTCGTCCTCTATTAGCATAGTTGCAATTACTAAAATTGACGTCCCTGTATATATTTGAAACATGTGTATTTGTAATGCAAATTATGCATCTTTTTAAAAGGGCATGTGACATTTATCCACGGAAAACAAGAAATCCAAATATTCTGGTAATACTAGAAACTCCAAAAACACTGCAGTATAAAAAAGCTGTATGACTATGAGCATAAAAAAATCTTCAATAATATAATTTCCGAGTGCATATAACCTGACTCTCTTTAAGTCCAGAGTGAATAGGCATCTTCTGGGCAAGCTCGCTCCATCGTTGATCCCATCTATGCTCTAGAGCAAGATTTGGGTCAAGAGTAAGCCCATCTCAAAAAAATAAATTAAAAAAAAACCTTATGTCGCGAATCGCGATGTGATACGTGAAACGAAACGTAAGAAAGTGGTTATGTTGGTAGCATCGGGGGTGTTGTTGGCGGGAGAAATTGAGGAAGATGGACGCGGCGTCGTCAAAGTCAAAGTGAGTTTTGAATATTACCTGTTTAAAGTACTTATGTTTGTGCCTATCAGAGAAAGAGCCTTTGGTGGACAGGGATTGGTTAGAGAGGGGTGTTGAGAGGCCAATCGAGGGACAAAGAGGTCCCGCTGTAAAAAGCTATCATCAGCCAATTGATGATATCAAGAGTTCTATTATAGTAACGTCTTTACTTATGTAAATTGGTATAATAATCAAAACATTAATAACTACGTGATGTTAATTGTATATGTGCACCAGTGTGAGCGGGGCTGTAACATTTACCGCTAAGCAAATCCTCGCATCAGATTAATTCGCACAAGAAAGTAGCTTTGCCTAATGAATTCAAAAAATTGTATAATAATCTATTTAAAACAAAAGTGATAATTGGCTAATCTCACATTCCAGGAGTTTTTAAAATAATAAATAGTAATTTAAACATAATTATGATATGACTGACATCTATGTACTTAATTTAATTTAATGCAATTTTAGACTCAATTTCATATTTAATTTTAGTTCAATTTTATACTTAATTTGCATGCCTCGTGTTGGCTAAACATGCTTGGTACGATCTTTTTAAAACACCCCTGTATACCGTGTTTAAGCATATAAATATTTTTTTATTTAACTTTAATTTATGTTGACTTATTTTATTTGAAAAAGCAAAAAGTTATATTTACTCTGAATTCTGATACTACTTTAAATATAACATCTGTAAAATAAAAACTTTTTTCTTAGTTCCTCTTTCATTATAAACCGCTCTTACAAGGTTATATCGCGATGCCGCTATGGGTAATTTGTGGTTACTCTACGATGCTGTTGACAGTTGACATGAAAGTCTAACAGATGGGGTCAGTGTGTCATGTATGGAGGAAATGCAAGGCGATTTGTTCTGTCAGCCGTATCTTTACTTTTTACATCAATGTTCCCGAAACTTTTTTGACAGAATTTATGTCGGAGTTTATCTCTTCAGTAAGATAAGTAATATTATTTGGTGTGGTATTTTCAGGGAGGTTGCAGAATATTATTGTAGGTAGCGTGGGGTCTTGAAAAAGAGAGTCAGCGTAAGGTTCAGTCATAATAGGTTCTATTTCAGATTTGTTGAGTGCATCAATAGCTATGTCGCAGGCCGTGGTCGCAGGTTGTCTCTTCAGTACCGTAAGTAGTATCATTTGGTGTGGTATTCATATTCATATTCATTTATTGCGTCATAAGTGTATACATAAGGTGTTACATATTTTCAGGGATGTCGGAGAATATTATTCTAGGAACCGTCGGGTCATGACAAAGAGAGTCAGTGATGTTTAGTGCATCATGAGTTATGTCACAGATGGTATCTTCAGTTAAATAAGTAGAATTAATTTGTGGGATATAGTCCGGGCTGTTAACCTTTTTAATATGGCAAAAAAAGGCATTATTTGAATCACGAACGGCTAAGTCAGAATCAAGATTTTGGAAGTAATACATCGTTTACACACCATCCTCTCTCACAAAAACAACTTAGCTGCCGGTGAAAGATTTCATTTGTGTTTTAGATATTACTTGGTGTATTTGCATCGTGCCCGCAACTGCTTTTAGATTATTCGGTGTGAGACTTTTAATATTCTCGATATCAGAGTTGGGTATGAAAAAGGGCTTAATGGAGGTCATGCACATTTCTAAATTATTTAGTGCGTCAGTCGCATTTAAAATGTCATGCCCATAAAAAATACGGCGATCTAACGCTCTTTTTGTAGCACCTACAATACCATCAGCCACACCTTTCCCATGGCCACTTTCTGAAAAAGACCAAGTTGTCATGGTAAGTTAAAGTTTTTCGGTAAACAAGTTAAGCAAAAAGATTTTATTTTGTCTGTACTGGCTGCTTGGGCCGTCGGAAAAAAAATGAATTACTGACAAAGTTGGGCACATTTGCTTCGCTAACTTGATAATTGGTAAAAGGAGTGCCTAAATGGCATGTGGCTCATGGCAGTTATTGTCTGATAGAGTAACAAATGATTGACAATTTGTTTCCAGGAAAATCATACCGGTATGCAGAGTTATGGAATTTTTAGAAGCACCGAAATGAAGTGATTGTATCTCTTGCGCCATCTTGCAATCATAATTTTCCGAAAAATCGATCAATATTGCACAGTCATTGGGATTTAATTTTTCAATGCACATTCTGCACTGACGTTGCTGTTCCTGGACATTGTAGAAGTGCTTTTTAAATAAAGGCAATTGTTTTTCGAACTCGTCTCGTTTTGGACTGTTCCTACTTTTTTTTCTTTTTTTGTTATATTGGCTGTCATGTCCTTGTCATTTTTTACATGAGCTTTTTTTGAGCGTTCCCATTGCCACCATTCAATTGGAAGTTTCCTATTCTACGTAGTATTATTTGATCAGTGCTTCCTATCAGCTACAAAATCATTTTTTATTCCTGCATGTTTTACACATACTATACATACAGTTTTGTGATTTTATGTCACATGAGACTAGTTTTAAAATATCTTTTGTGCATGTCATATGTATAGCAGAAACGGTGTGCTTTTAAAGAGCTGATACCTAAAAATTCTTTATCGATGTGTTTCATGCAGAGGCATGTGTCACGCACGTGAGGCACGTTTCAGCGACAGAACATAAAAGGGCCTATACTTACAAAACGTGGAAAAGCAATATTTTCCCCCTTCTTCTTTATATATTTGGTAAAGGTTGTTTAAAGTGTCGGTAAGGTATCTAATTTGCATCTTTTTCTTATTTTTCGTTCTACAATCTCGCTTACCCGACGTTGATCTGCTTATTTCATCTCGATTGTAAAATACCTCTAAATCTTCTTTTATATTTTTATTTAGGCATTCAATCCTTTGCTTAAATTTAATTTTACTTTTTATTCCCAAACTTTCTGCTATAATCTTTTGGATTCCCTTTTTTGGTAAAGCAAAATTTACTTTGCCAATTGAACGCAAAACTCTTTTTTGATCATATGTTTTACATTCTTTTTACGCTTGACTTAGCGCTATTTCTAAAACTTCGTGTCGAGCTTTTAGCTTATCATTTTTTTCTGTTTTTTCTTCGCTTTCTCTTTTGTGCTGTATGTTGGTTCGAGTCATAGCTTTTCGTAGACGTTGATTTGAGCTTCTCACATTTTTTAACTGTTTTAAAACTGTATTGTACTTTTTTACAAGATTTTTATATTTATTTTTTATCTATTATATAAGATCTAGAACTTTGACAAGCTGTTGAAGTTGCAGCTGCCAATTCTGCATGTCCTGCTTGCTTTTAGGCTTCTCTTTGCTTTTTCTTCTGATCTCGCCAAATTTTTCTTTTTTCTGCTTTTTCAGATTCACTTAATTCTTTAATTTTTTTCTGTCCCTTTCTGCCTCTCTCAATTTGTTTTTTCCTTTGTTCCTCATATTTTTCTGAATTTAATTTTAATTTTTCTCTGTAACGTTTGACACGTTCAGCCGGTGTAAGGGCCATCAATAAAAACAAAAATTAAAAATATCACAACTGTCGTCAAGATACAAGCGCTTCTAAATTAAGTTTAAATGGCAAAAAGTTATATTTTTAATAATTATTTTACTTTTTTAGAATAATTAATAACAATTTTATGTTAAAGGAAGAGAGTGATTGAAAGATTAGTGCCTTTTATGTACACCTACATACAAAGACAAACATTTCAAACAACATATTCCTTTTATGCGAAGTTAGGTAAATTGTACAATGTAAACAACACCTTATGTGTCCATTTCGTCACTAAAATAGTTCCACTTATATGTCACGGTACTAAATGGACGTGACGATCCTCGCTTTGATCTAAGTATTTAAAAATAAAAAATATCTTTTGCGCTTTAACAGACACCACACTAATTCATTGTATACTCAAATACATTTGGCTTATTATTATAGTACAAGGATTAGAAAAAACTTACCGATTTCACACAAAAGTCGTAACTAAAGGTGGACTTTCTTAATTGAATGCATACAGTATGACGTATGACTTCGTCACTGATTTTGCACAACTGACGCATGTAGATGAAACAAAATGGCTGTTTGACGGCTAGTAATGTTGCCAGGAAGAAAAATTACTGATGTTTTGGTAATTTTAATTCAGAATGTTTTGAAAACGCCGTGACTAAAGTGGAATGTCCATATAGCTTAAAATTGAGGTTTACAATATTTTCAAGACTTTCATTGTTAACTTATAAGATTAAGGAATATATTTACTGCTAAAATTAAAATAGACATAATTAACTTTGAAAATAAACCAAAACATAAGGTTCAAACTAAATAAAAGGCGAAAATTTCGTTTCTTAAAATTCACATGAATACGTGGGATGTAACATACTAAAATGTTCTTCTTTTATGCTTACTTTTATTAATAACTAGCAGTCCGCCCCGGCTTCGCCCGGGTGGACATTTGTGTGAGAAACTTTGTACAATTAACGTAAATTACTTTGACGAGTCTATAAGCAGGACATAAATAGTCAAATTTAATTATTATTTATGTAGGTAATAATAGATTTTTTTTGTAAGGAATAATTTTATATAATTAAATGAACAACAATTATTTTATAATAATAAAATAATTGTTGTTCATTTAATTAGTCTCGCTAAAATTTGAGAGCGACTGGACTGATTTTGCTAATTTGATCTTTAAATTTTCGTGCAGGAAAGGAAATTTTATTTTATCATACAAACGGGGTACGTTGGTGGTACGAAGTTCGCCTGGTTAGCTAGATGAGTTAGATTTTCAAGGGTTTCATTTAAATTAATAGGTTTTGATTTCTTTTTATTTTTAACTCACAGCTTCAACTATGATTAGTGGTATTTAAATTAAAAAACATAATATTGATTTTCAAGAGATCTTACTAGAGAAAGGGCAACATTATAATTGCCCCATAAGAGAAAAGCACTCTTTTCTTAGGTCGATGCCAACCATCGAAAAGGTTTGTTCGTCGGATTTATTTATTGTCATCATTATCGTGTGGCGTTTAGCTGCTAGAATCCTTACAAAAAAATATCGATTTAATCGTTGGCAATGTGACCTAAGGTTTGATCTGTGGTACATAATCGCAGGTGACTGCTTCAGCCTCCACTTATAAAAGTGGTGATTGGTACGCCCGCATCATGACTTGAACCAGTTTAGCCTTACCCATACTTGGCGTGTAGAACTAAAACCAGCAGGCGTTGATGTCGGATCCACAATTAAGTGTTTTTGTCGGGCCTCAAAGGCGTCTCAACATAACTGCCACGCTGTCTTCCGATTGAAGTTGGTTTATAGGCTGTTATCAGTCCAGATCGGGGATCTTGATGAAAGTCGCTAGGGTGGTAATATCCCAAGTATATTCTGGATTGGCATTCCATGAACTGAGCACTTTATCCACTCAGACGCAGCAGCGTTACGTCGACGCCGAGAGGAGAAGGTATATGAGCTAGAACAGGTAGCCAAGGGAGTGGGGTAGTTTTTATCAACCACGTTATTGTTCGCATTGCCTAGTTCAGTTGGGTGTCCACTTTGTTTGTATGCACCTTGCGATACCATACTGGTAGTGGTGCGCTTAACTCCACCCAAGTATCTGTCTACGTCGCGTCCCCCGGACACGACCGGTCCTGTCCACCGATGCGGAGTGGCAGGCCGGCAGCAAAAAGATACTGGATCTACCTGGCGGACCGGACTGTTCCTTTTCTAAAGGTGGCACCGCTGCGCTACCACCATAAAACTTAAGAAAAGCACTTTTCAAGGCTCAACCAACTACCGCTCTACTCAGACTTGTCACAATGACAGTAACCCAGTACCATACTTTACGTCAAGAATTGCTGTTTCAAGTGAAAGTTTAGCGGTAGAATCCTAGTGTGATCACCGATCGATCTGCTAGCGGATGGTGTTCACTATTTGGACTGCAAGCTTACCACAAATCTCTGCACTGGTGGCTCCAAGTAGGTGTATTGTACGCAGCGGCCACATCCTGGTAAACCGCGTCGATCCACGGGCTAAACCCAGTGCAGGGATTACCGGTTAACTACGTAAGGTAGTCACCTTACGTAGTTAACCGGTGATCCCCCATCTTTGTACATGAAGCCTGCAGCGACTCGGGTGGCGGGCACCACCAGTACGGCAACCAGCTCCGGCAACCGCGGCGTTGCAGCAAGGCACCTGTGATGAGGCCTTAAAGGGCGCATTTCTGGGATCCAAAAGTGATTTGCGGCCAATCACTGCATCCTCCTTTTCTAACCGGTCGTATCGGTTCTCCGATCCACCGGTACCTAGATTCTGAGGACGAGAGAGTGGGTCTGTATTAGCGCAAATACTTACCCACTATAATCTACTCCCGCGCTGATGACCCCTGGCAAGTTGATAGACTCGGATTTCTCAAGTCCTGCGGCGATGGAGACTGGTGGTGGGGACTCGAGTTGGTGAGCTTGGTCCTTAGCTGGTTCTCTGCACGTAGGCGGTTGGGCGGTGATGGTCGTCCAAGACTCGAATGAGGCGAGAGGACTGGTCGGCAGCTCGCCCAACGACAGAGCAGCCCTATTTAGGGATCGCACTGCTCTCCCCAATCCGGGGAGGGGCCTAGAAAAGGTGGCCTAAACAATGCTCGTCTCTCTTTTCAACCAGATGGTTAACTGCGATCGTCTGGCACCATCCTCGTGCGGTCGAAAGTTACGGAAAAAATAAAAAAAAAATATAAATGAATCTCTCTAAGCACTCTCCTAGACCGGGATACTAACCAGTGCCCCGAGCGCAAGACAGCGTTGATAGCTCGTGAACTGTCTAGGTATAATATTGACATAGCCGCAATCAGCGAGACTTATTTGGCGAAAAGCGGAGAGCTTTGCGAGGTCCTTGGTGGGTTCACCTACTTCTGGTCAGGGAAACCTGCATCGGAACGTTCTGCAAGTGGTGTTGGATTCGCAATTAGGAACTCTATCGCCCGTTCCTTGATGGAACCTCCTAAGGGTTACAATGATAGGCTTATCTCTTTGAGGGTTTGCGTGTCTTCGGGGAAATACCTTTATCTTGTGTGTGTGTATGCTCCCACAATGACCTCCTCAGACGAGGATAAGGCCCATTTTTACGACAACCTGCGTCGGGTTCTGCAGGGCATTCCGGAGTGCGATAAATTGATCCTGTTTGGCGACTTCAATGCGCGTGTTGGAACAGAGCACATTGCTTGGAAAGATGTGTTGGGTAAACATGGTATCGGCAAGTGTAATGTAAATGGTTTCAACTTGCTGTCTCTGTGCGCGGAGTTCCACCTTAGCATCACGAACACGTTTTTCCGGCTTCCCGACAAATACAAAACATCTTGGATGTATCCACGCTCTGGGCATTGGCACCTTCTCGATTACATCATTGTGCGTAGACGCGATTTAAAAGATTTACTAATCACGAGAGCTATGCGCGGTGCTCAGGGCTGGACCGACCACCGTCTTATCAGGTCCAAGTTAAAGCTTAACTACAGGCCTCCGCGCAGAGCAGGGCACAGAGTGCCAGCTAGATTGGCCTTTGCAAGCCTGGTCCACAGCGAGGAACTGCGGCACCGACTGGACGCTGAGTTTGAGAGCGCTTTTACTGACTCTGACGTCGGCCTCGGCACAGTAGATGATAAGTGGCGTACCTACGCAAAAACACTGCATAATGTTTCTTAGCGAGTTGTAGGTAAGTTGCATAAGAAAAAATAGGATTGGTTCGACGAATCTGATGCAGAAATACGGGAACTCGTTAAAAACTCCAGAGTAGCCCTCAAAAACGTAACCAGTGTTCAGCGGCGGAACTCGGTACTGCAGGTTCTCAAGACGAAAGTCCGGGCATTGAAGGATAGTTGGTGGATTCAAAAAGCTGATGAATTGCAGCGGTTGGCAGACACCAACCAAGTAGCAAAATTTTTTGAAGGCCTTAAAACTGTCTTCGGCCCCCGTTGCAAGAAAACAGCTCCGGTCTACTCAAAAGACAAGTCCAGGCGATTGACTGATCCTTCGGATGTTTTGATGCGCTGGGCTGAGCACTTCAATGAAGTGCTCAATCCTGGTAGCCAAGGAGCGGATCTGTCTTACCTTGGCTCTCTTGAGAACTTGCCAACAGCGTCGGGTTTCGATGATCCTCCGTCATTCGAGGAGCTCGCTGAGGCGATAAAACGGCTGAACAATGGCAAGTCTCCAGGCTTGGATTGTCTGCCCTCGGAGGTCTTTAAGTACGGGGGATCTAAAATCAGGTCCAGGCTATTTTACCTCGTCTTGGCAATCTGGAATGCCGAGACTATTCCACAGGACTGGAAGGATGCCTCTATTTGCAAATTATATAAAGGCAAGGGTTTGCTTTGCTTGCTGCTTTACAGCTGGTAAAATATTGGCGCATATCATCAACAGACGCCTATGCTCATTAGCTGAGAGCTTTCTTCCTGAAAGTCAATGTGGCTTTCGTCCAGGCAGAGGTACAATCGACGCCATCTTCGTTTTAAAACAGATTCAAGAGAAATCCCTTGAACAGCACCGCGACCTCTACCTGTGTTTTGTGGACTTAGAGAAAGCATTCGACCGCGTGCCAAGATCTGCTCTATGGGTGGTTCTGGAAAAGTGTGGATGTCCAGTAAAGTTTGTCAACTTAGTGCGCCAATTCCACGAGGGTATGTTAGCCCGTGTACGTCATGAAGACAAATTTACTGACCAATTTCCTGTTACATGTGGCGTCAAGCAAGGCTGTGTTATGGCTTCCACTCTTTTTGCTATCTATTTTGCTGCAGTAGTCAGTGATGCTCTAAAGAATTGTGACAATAGGATCTCTCTTAACATCCGTGTTGACAAAGTCATATTCGACCTTTCACGATTTAGGGCAAAACGCAAAGTCGAAGTGGTGTCTGTGGTGGAGGTCTTGTATGCTGACGATGTCTGTCTTATGGCTGATAGTTTGGAAAGCGTGCAGAGTTATCTTGATAACTTGGATGAGTCATATCGCAGATTCGGTCTAGTGAACAGTATTTCAAAAACACAGATTCTAAAACAGCCTGCTAGGGGTAAATCCGTCAGTCAAGTTGCTGTTCATCTGGCTGGAAAACCATTAGCCGAAGTGGGAACTTTCCGTTACCTTGGGAGTCTGGTTCGTAGCGACAATCGTCTCAAGTCTGAGATTTCTGCACGGATCGCTAGTGCTGCTAGCGTTATTGGTAAGCTTAATTATCGAGTTTGGAAGTCACACGACCTTAAGTTGCATACGAAAATCGCCGTGTACAAAGCGATCGTGCTGCCGTTACTTTTGTACGCTTCGGAGACTTGGTGCTTGTATAGGGGGGATAAAAAACGTCTGGACTCCTTCCATCTCAAATGTCTTCGAGCTATTCTGCGGTTAAAGTGGCAAGATCGTATTCCAAACTCGGGAGGTTTTTCGTCAAAAATGTCTGGCATGGAAAGCTTGCTAACCAAGGGTCAACTGCGCTGGTGTGGACACCTTGTGCGTATGGACTCTACCAGGCTGCCGAAGTCTGTTTTCTATTCTGAACTCAGCTTAGGTAAACGCAGACCTGGAGGACAATACCTGCGGTATCGGGATGTTTTCAGGCGGCATTTAACATCTGTCGGTATAAGTAGTGACACGTGGGAGGAGCTGGCAACTCGAAGACCTGAGTGGCGCAAAGCAGTCAGTTCGGGTGTTGAATGTTTCAAACGGTCCCGTATTGAAGATCTCGACGCCAAACGCCAACTTCGAAAATCTCGACCTAAGCCTTCCTATGGTTACACATACAACACCAGTGGACAGCTTCACTGCGCTGTCTGTGACCGCACCTTCAAATCTAAATTTGGTTTCGCGAGTCACGTGCGTGCGCATGCTAGGAAGAATGCAAACGTCTAGTGCAATTTGCAGGGTGTCGCCATCGACGGATACGTCTGGGAGGTCAACAACAACAACAACATCTTAAAAATCTAAAATGCTCAGCAGTGGACTTGCTATGGCTCAAATGTTAATGAAAACGAAGCAGCATTGGACAACGAAGCGTTGTTAACACGAAACACTTTTGTACCAATAGTAGCAAACTGACGAATCCCTTTTTAACTTAACCATAATAACAGAGATAGTATTATACTACGTACTACTGTTATTTGAGTTGTTTTCAAAATTTTCTGCTTACACAAATTCGCTTTGGTCGCCCTCTTTTGGAGAGAAGATTTATTAAATATTATAAGAGTATGCTATAAAAAATATTTCAACACAGTAAAGCAAACAAACTCGCTAATCAACGCCATCTACTGCCAAGTTGTTAACCTACCAAGTGCCAAGATTACTTGACGTATAATTTAAAACAAAACTTAAAGCTAACGTTTCTTAGTTACTTTGCGGAAAATAAACAAACAAAACACTTTCGTAAAGATACATTCTGTCAAAAAAGTTTCGGGAATTGATGATTTGTTTAAGGTTCCAAATTTAAAATTATATATTTTTTTGTTGTTGTTAGATTGGCACAACTGTTTTCCATTTTGGCGCGGAGATTGAGTTACATCTGATAATTAGATTAAATACAGTATTGTGTTTTAGTTATACCATATCTAGTGTGTATTGCGAATTTTATAATGGACAAAAACATCGAACAAAGAGTTGGTCTTAAATTTTGCATCGCCAATGGGATTTCGTGTTCGGAATCTCTGAAAATGTTACAGAAGGCTTACGGTGAATCGACTTTATCAAAAACACGTGTTTATGAGTGGTGCAAAGCGTTCAAAAGCGGTCAAGATCTGATGGAAGATTCGCTTCGCTCTGGTAGGCTATCAACGTCTGCTACTGAAGATAACATCGCAAAAGTGAAGAAAATAGTGACTGAAAATCCTCATTCAAGTTTGAGAGAGCTAGCCGTCGAACTTTCTCTGTCACACGAGCCGATTCGTACCATTTTAAATAATCAATTGGGTATGAAACATGTTGCCGCTCGGCTAGTCCCAAAAGACCTGAATTTTCTCCAAAAACTCAATCGCAAAAGAGTCGCTGAGGACAGTGCCGGTTTTAGCACTACCAGCGCCCTGGGCGCGATTTCTACAGCGCCCCCATCTGACATTCAAAAAAAGGCAAGGGATAGAAAGAAATTAGTCTACGTAAACTTCGGACGTAGGTCACCAGAGGGAATTCGTCCGAGGCTTTTATTATCTGGTCCGAACTTATTAAGAATCGGGAAGAGGGAAAAAAATAATAACGAACATTATGTACCCAGCACGGACGTAAAAAAAAATACGGACGTAACATCACATTAAAAAAATGTGAAGCATGCAAGCTACTACAATTTCGTTTGTTGTACATGATCTACACTCACACATACACACTAGGTACGCACAATGGCCCAATCGAGAGGCTAAGTGCGGACACCTCCCAGCTAAACTATACACACTAGGTAGTCGTACCTAGACAACTCTCAACTCGTCGACAAGTACAACCCGCCGCCATTTCGCCCCGAGTGACAGCGCCAGTGACACGTAGTAAATGCGTTCGTTGCGTCAACGATTTATTATTCAAAAATGCCGTCTTGTGTTGTTAAATCATGTAAAAACTACATGAGTAAACGTAAAAAGTCACATGGAATCATCTATCATACGTAAGTTATTACGATTCGTGATAAAAAAATATATTTTTGTTTTAAATACTTTGCCGAGAATTCTAGAGGTAAAATGCAACAGTGTTGTCACTTTATTTACGAAAAAATTAACACCTAAAGGTGGGGAAATCTATATTTGTATGCAACAAACTATGTATGTAACTCTCTGAAATCAGATTTAGTCAGTTTTTGGGTACCGTTTCTCAAAAGTAAAATAAAAGATCCGCATACTTTTAATATAAAATATCTCTTACGTATATCATCATATTTCTAAAATAGAAAGTATTTCCTGTACATTAGACAACAAAAGACAAATGTACAAAAAGTTGAAACAACATAAAGGATTTTAGCGCATCTTTATTAATAACAATAATAATATACGTCTTAACATTATTATTATACCATTATATGATATATGATGTAAACGTATTTTTGATTTTTAACCCCCGACGCAAAAACGACTGGGTGTTATAAGTTTGACGTGTCTGTGTGTGTTTGTGTGTGTGTGTGGCATCTTAGCTCCTGAACGGATGAACCGATTTTGATTTAGTTTTTTTCGTTTGAATGATTAATTAGTCATGAGTGTTTTTAGCTATGTTTGATGAAAATCGGTCCAAGATAGCCGCCGTAACAAAATGGCGGATTACATAAGTATTTTTGTTAAACTCCCTCGATATGGGTATCCAATGAAAGGCCTGACTAGTAGAATTTTTATCCTTTTTCAATTACGTATTAAGCGTCGTGGGTGGGGTTTTCAAAATTTTTCTTTTACTTTTTGTTATTAAGGGGTAAATTTTATAGATAGTCATAGATAGTCGTATTTCTTTATACGTAACATGTGTTATATTTTCTATTACAGTGATCATAAAAAATATGTTTGGAAGGTCAACATAGATCAACCGTTTATATTTCTGTTAAAAAATATATGTTAATTACATAAGTTAACTGACATCGATTAGTACCACCAAACAGCAGGGAAATTGATGGTTTATATAGCAACCCTTAAATCACGCACACAGCCTTAACGGGCGGCCATTATTATGCTTCACTTATGGTTCGACGAGGTTACGTCCGTATTTTTTTTACGTCCGTGGTACCCAGTATAATAAGATTCATAAAGCGTACCAGAACTTTTTTTGCGTTTCAAATCTTTTAAAGCTAAGTATTTTACTACAAATTAATAAGTGGGGTGAAATATTATTTTAATGTAATCGGAAAAACTGCGAGCGCGAAACCTTATTAAGTTATTATGAATTTTAACACAAGAGGGCACGGCACTGGCGTCAGTACTGGTGAATTCGACTGCAGCAGCAGCATGCAAAATGTATGAAAGCCGTGCAATGCTTTTGCACTTTCATACATTTATACCTCCACCTTTGCTAGGGAAAACAAGCAAGCTTTTTGACATGGATGACGTGTAATTAAATTACACATTTTCGAAAAGTTTTGAGAAACTAACATAATATTTTTAACGCGAGTTCTGGTTCTTATGGTCTAACTAAGGTGACAAGCAAGTATTTATGACGAAATCAATATTTTTTTTAAAAGGATCGCGCCGTTGTAGGTAAAGTAAAATTCAATGCAGTAAAAATAAAATTCCCGAGCGAAGCGAGCGCGAAAAAATTGGCGAATGCTACAAGCTGCAATGTTTCTTTTTCTTCCTTTAATGCCGTTCTTTTGAAGTAATCACGATTTTATAAGAGAGAAAAAGACGTCTAGTAATAAACAATAAGAAAAGCTAGGGTGGGCACTTGGGCACTTGCGCGCCCCTTTATATCTGGCGCCCTGGGGCGGTCGCCCTACCGCGCCCTACCCTAACGCCGCTACTGGCTGAGGACATGCTAGAACGAATCAATTCCGACCCAACATTCATGAAACGCATTGTTATTTGTTACTGGTGACGAAACGTGGGTTTACGAGTTTGACATGCAAACTAGTCAACAAGCTTCGGAGTGGCGCCTTCCAACTGAACCGAAACCGAAGAAACCGCGCCAAACTCGATCGAAAGTCAAAGTAATATTGACTGTTTTCTTTGTCTGTCGCGGTGTTGTGCACTCAGAATTCTTGCCAGAAGGTCAAACGATAAAAAAGAGTATTATTTAAGCGTTATGAGCGGCGTTTAAGCACATGAGTAAAGAAACGGAACAGAGACAAAGCTTCTAAAGAGCTTTGTAATTTTTTTGTTTTTAGCAATTCCATGCAAGGTTTAATTGAAGATAAATAACACTTGAAAAAAATCATCGACCTCAGGTGGGACTCGAACCCACGTCCCATCGCATACCGGGCGAGTGCTTTGACCACTAAGCTACCGAGAACGTCACGTGACAAGATGAAATTCCTCAAGTGTTCTTTCTTTCTTTCAAAGCCAGCGTATTCTGATCAATGTTGTAGCTATATGTATAGCTGAGTAGTATACTACCGTCAACACCCTATAGATAATATAATATAATATTCTGATGATAATAATATTCTGACAATCATGTATGATTTATGCTTTCCTATCAAAAAGGTAAAAATATCAAGTAAGTATAAAAAAACAAGCTGGATAACTAAAGGTCTGGTAAAAAGCTGTCAGACAAAAAGAAAATTAAGATACGAATACTACAAATCAAAATCAATAGACAAAAAGAAAAAATATAGAATCTATTCAAAATTACTTCGTAAATGCTTTAGTATATCTCAAAAAAAATATAACCAGAAGCTAATAACTAAATCTAAAAACAAATGCAAGATGACATGGAAAATTATAAAAAATGAGACAAAAACTTTTACCAATGACAGATTAATTGACAAAATGATGATAAGAAATAAAATAATAACCAATCCACTTGTTATAGCAAATGAATTTAATGATTATTTAATCAAATTGACAAATAAAAGAAAAACATTAAATAATACCTATAAAACTCATCTAATAAATAGCTTGTACTTGGAGCCATGCGTCTCAAGTGAAGTAAAAACTATACTCAAATCACTAAACAATACGAATGCCACTGGTTATGATGGGATTTGTACACAGGTCATTAAACATTGTACCGAGGAGCTAATTAAACCACTGACATTTTTAATTAACTTATCTTTTGAGACAGGATGCTTTCCCGAGTTGTTAAAACGATCTATTGTAAAGCCTCTATACAAAAAAGGTGACAAATCAATGTTTGAGAATTACCGTCCTATAACATTAGTACCGGTTTTGTCAAAAATCTTTGAAAAGGCCATGAAGATTCGACTGCTTAGTTATATTGCGAAATTTGATATACTTAAAAATGAGCAATTTGGATTTCAAACAAATAAGTCTACAACACTTGCCATGTTCCATTTGATGCGTGAAGTAAATAAAAATGTAAATGCTAAACTTCCAGTAACAACAGTGTTTTTTGACATGACTCGTGCTTTCGACTTTGTCTCTCATGATTTGCTGCTTCTTAAACTGGAAAACATGGGTGTGAGGGGATTGGCATATAATTGGTTAGAGTCTTATTTGCGAAATAGAAGACAGGCTGTTGAAATCACAAGCACTGATAATAATTTCAATATTTTAAATAACAGATCAGAGTTTGTGACAAATACTTGTGGTGTTCCACAGGGAAGTGTACTTGGTCCATTACTCTTTTTACTTTACATCAACGACCTTTCTGAAGTAACTAACCACAAATGCATATTATTTGCAGATGATGTTTCGGTAGTAATTCCGTTTAGAAATAATATTAAAGATTATGAATTGGACATAAATACTACAGTTGACAAAATAATAACATGGCTTAATAATAATAATTTATCAGTAAATTTAAACAAAACTAACTTAATTCAATTTGGCACGAATCGACAAACTAAACTAACATTGAACATTAACTTTAATGGAACAAACATACAAGAAGTAGACAACACAAAATTTTTGGGGATAACTATAGATGAAAGCTGTAGTTGGAAACTCCAAATTAAAATTGTACAGGACAAAATAAATCGTTACGTATTTGTTTTAAAAAGATTGCGTCACACATCTACCTTGCAGACTTCTCTGGCGGCATATCATGGTTACATAGGCTCAATTCTGAAGTATGGACTTTTGGTTTGGGGAAATTCCGTTGACTTGAATTTACTATTCAGAGCACAAAAAAGATGCATTAGGGCAATTTGTGGTATGTCCCCTCGTGAGTCTTGTGAACCTGTTTTTAGAAGATTAAAAATTTTGCCGTTACCATGTATGTACATTCTGGAGGTAGCTATGTTTGTCAAAAATAATATTAGATTGTTTAAAAAGCGTAGTGACGGTAATAGTATCAACTTAAGGAACCCAAATAAATTAGTATGTAATTGTTTACCAAAATTGCAACATTACCAGAGACAATGTGATGCCATGTGTGTTAAAATATACAATGCTATCCCAAATGACATCAAACTTTTACCAAATGTATGTTTTAGAAGAAAACTTGTAGAATGGCTTAGTACTATGAACTTTTATAAAATTAGTGACATTTTTAATAAATAATTGATTTTTGATTCAATAAACATTATTAAATAAATTATATTAATGACATTAAGTTTGATATATTATGTAATAAGAGTTTTGACATTTATATGAAATGAAATGAAATGAAATTCTTTATTCTGTATATAGGCCCTCTTCCGGGCACTTATACACGTCCTAACATATAACTTAGCCCTACCACCGCTTCGGGACAACATATCGGCTGGTGATGAGAAGAAACGGCGCAAGAAACTCAGTCACCTTTGTCAGCCTGATTTTATTACAGGAAATACAATTACAATATAGTGTAAGTGCGAGCTAGGCAGGCTATTAAGTCCATGCACTCTTGTCGTTCAAGTAATCTTCAACTTTGTAGTATCCTTTTTCCATAAGGATTTTTTTAATGTGGTTTTTGAACTTATAAACAGGCAAGTCAACAAGAGTTTGTGGTACTTTATTGAAGATTTTTATACATTTCCCCAAAAATGAATTACCCACTTTCTTTAATCTGAAGCTCGGAACGGCAAGTTTATTTTTATTTCTAGTATTATAATGATGTGAATCACATTTAAGGCTAAATGAACTTGGGTTTTTTCTAACATACATAATATTGTCAAAAATGTATTGTGACGCTACTGTTAATATTTTAATATCTTTAAAGACCTCCCTCAGAGAGTCGCGAGGCCCAAGACAGTATATTGCACGTACAGCTCTTTTCTGCAACACAAAGATTGACTCAATATCAGCAGCTGAGCCCCATAGCAATAGACCATACGACAACAAGCTATGAAAATAACTAAAGTATACAAGTCTTGCCGTTTCGACATCAGTATAGTATTGTTACATCAATATTTGCATGCCATATAAAAAGGTGAAACATGAGTACTATCATATTAATGTTAACATCAATATCCCACCATGTTTTTAGCAAATAAATTATTCATTTCATATTCATTATTCATTTCATTTCATTTCATTTCATTTCATAGAAATATTTTTACAAATATTTGACTATTGGTTAAGATCAGAAATGCTTAAACATTGTATTTTTTTTGTTTTTAGCAATTCCATGCAAGGCTTAATTGAAGATAAATAACACTTGAAAAAAAAACCTCCTCCTCCTCCTCCTCCTCCTCCTCCAACCTCCTCGGACGTCCTTGGTAGCTTAGTGGTCAAAGCACTCGCCCGGTATGCGATGGGACGTGGGTTTGAGTCCCACCTGAGGTCGATGATTTTTTTTCAAGTGTTATTTATCTTCTTCTAAAGAGCTAGCAAAATTTATACCTATTTTGGTAGGGTTGGCACAATTAAATAAATTTAAAATATAAATGTTCTTTTTTTCACATTTTTTATTAAAATAGGTTATTTTTTTACAAATTACATACTCTAAATATATTTTTTTCATTACTTTTGGTTTTCAAATATTTGTTGTGTCTTTTAATCGAATGATAAATTCTTAATCTAATATAAAGTTTTTTCAAATAATCCAATGGGAAATAATCACATGGCATATAAAATGTACAATCTTGCAAACGTGCTAATATGACATTACCAATATTAAAAATTTGTACATGAAGATCAAAATATTCGCAAAATTTTTGCTCAAGCAATTCAACAAATGCAATAAAATTGTCAGGAAGTATTATCACACACAGTACAATGTACAACCATATTTACAACACTTTTTAAATACTAAAACAAAAATATTACTAAGTATTATGTGAGAAACTTGATAACAAAAACAAAACACGCACGACATTCGAGCATCCTGTCACGCCTGCACGCCCTGAGAATGACCACTGGCTGATCTAGTTTGAAGCGGTTTCGGCCCATACGTGACAAGCGGCCAGTGGACATGCACACACACGCGTTGCACTTGTAGTGATGTACCTATCACAGCGCATTCGTATGTAGCTTTGTCTCTGTTCCTTTTCTTTACTCATGTGGTTTAAGAGCAAATTAGACGAAAAATTTAAATTTTAAAAACTATTTAAGCAAATACTCTAAGGTGTAATACTTGACAACCGTATTCTTTAAAGTAGACTAATATACTGTTCTATTATCGGGACACATTTTAAGATAATATTTAGGTAACATTATAAAATCAATATTGTTTTCCTTGCAGAAGTGTGATACTCACTTGTTTGTTTTAATTGTACACGGCGTTAGTTTGTTAAGCCTATCTTTATACTTATAATGAGTGTGGCTCGGCGGCCGGCTATTATGGAATGTCGTGTTTTCTCAGCAGATTATCAAATTTAATGTCAATTAAATAATATTTAATTTCGATTGGGGAGATTTGGCGTTGTGTGGCTGGCGTGAGAGTCATTGAATATCTACACATATGTGTATTTAGTAAAATCGACAATAATGGGTAACCCTTTTAACGGGCTTACTTGTAGTAATAGTTAATCTAAAAACATGTTATTCGGTACTTGTTGTCTATTAACTATAAAGTTAATTAAGTTATTTTTTGTAATGACTGTTTGTACCATAATAAATAATAAATAATAAAAAAAGGCCAGATTTGTGGAATGAAAATTCTTGGATTTTGCACCACGATAATGCGCCCTTCCACAAGGTCATCATTGTGAACGAATTTTTGACCAAAAACTCAACAAATACCACCGAGCAGCCACCTTATTCACTAGATATGGCTCCAGCCGACTTCTTTCTTTTTCCTAAACTCAAATTACCACTTCGTGGCACCCGGTTTCATTCGGTAGAAGACATAAAGGAGAATTTGCGGCGAGAACTGAACTCGATTCCGGAAAAAGCGTTTAAAAATGTTTTGATGATTGGATTATTCGTTGGCGTAAGTTTATCGCTTCTGAAGTAGCATACTTTGAAGGTGATAAAATAAATTTGGATGAATAACTAACATTTTGTGTATTATTAACCTTTTCCCGGTACTTTCTTGAAAGAGTAGTATAACTTATGCTGTAGACCCTTTTGGAAAGGGACCTAATTGTTGCTTATAAATTTTAATTCGCCAAGCACCATCTATTGATGAGTAGTGGCCCTAACGATAGGCCGTCTAGCCATGAGCATTTCTTTGTTATCAGATACCACGAATGTATGATATTTTAAATCTGTGCAATAATGTTTAGATTTAATAAATATGCTGCGTAGCTAGGTACGATGTGCCAGAGCACGGAATAAATTAATATTGTATTATTTATCTTCTATTTACCATTTACTTACATGAAAACAATAAAAAACGTTACTGGCTAGATTGCTTCGCGCCAATTGCTTGAGGAAAACTATTTGGTGGTAAACGATACATTCATGTGGCTTTCGTGCAAATTTGCAAGTTAAAATCAACCCACCATAGAGAACCACAAAAATCATGAAGTTAATGTACTAATTTTATTTACTAATTAAAGTCTTGATAGAAACTAAATCAGGAAGTTAGTAGTAATTGTTTCAAAATTGTTGTGACAATGCTTTTTCCATGGGTGGAATTTCTCACGGAATGATATACACCTTCGCGGCGCATCGTGCCAGGCGTGCTGGGCGCGCTGCGGTCGCCGCTAGTTTATTTGATGAGTGGTGTAGTGAGTAGACATATTCTAACTAATCTGTGGTAGTAAGTCTACGTAGTATTATTTGATCAGTGGTAGTGAGTGTGCAACACAGAAAGGGCACATTAAAATCATAATTATAAAAAACCAAAGAGGATTTAAAACTTAGGAAACAATAGGAAAGTGTGCATTTAATCCACAAGATGACTAATGATATATAATTATAATATTTTCACATTAGCACGTTGCATTGCATACTATAATTTATTATTTAAGGAGTTATATGTAATAAAATCTTGAAGTTGTGTCGACAAAATGCCTGCTTTGAATTTTAATAATCCAAAAGCAATTAGCTTTTTATTAGAAAACTATGAGAAGGGAAAACAAATTCGTATGAAATGGGTGCAGCTTCACGCTGGTAAGTTTGAAAAAGCTTCTACATTTACTCGAGAAGAGAAGAATTACACGACTGAAGATATTACGAAAACTGTGATGGAGGCTGGCATGGTGGCCACCACTAGAGATCATATCAACGCAGCACGTCACAGAATGACTACTCCACTTCCTGACTGTTTACACGTGAAAGTTGGAGCGAGTAAAGATATAAAAGCCCCGATGAAACCTGTTGCGCGGGAGGTGAAAGATACTTTACTTAAGAGTAGGCTTGAATATCTGAAGGAGCGAAGTTTGTTGAAGCCGGAGGATAAGTACCATTTTGTAGAGAGTAGTAATTGGTTGTATGGCTGGAAGTTAGATGAAAGTCAAGGAAGGATGTCGGGCCCGGTCTATGGAAAGGTGTATCACTTGCGGCGCAATATACGCAGCCGAGTGGGTCCGCAACGGGACCCTGATTATTATAACTCCCCTGATTCAGGCCACAACATCTTTTTAATGATTTAAGGATAATTCATTACTATATAATAATTATGTTACGTGAAAATTTACCTGCCTGTTATTTTACAATAATTGAGTGTAGTTGAATATAATATGGGAATAAATATGCTTATGTTTTTAGCAATTGAGTATTTTACAGATTTTTTTAATTGGCTGTAAATTGTTGATAATGTCGAAGAGAGCGTCCTAATCTGGCAAATGCGCAGCTCGCAAGCCAGCTGCCCGCGTGCACTGTATGTACCAGCCTTGCATGAGTTGCGCAAAAGAGGCGCACCAAACGGTTGCAGTAACGGAACACGTGCTGCGCATTCATCAGATCTGGACTTAATCTAATAATGAGTCCCCAAAATTTTAATTTTCATAGCTGTATCAAATCTGTAAAAACTAATACAAACATAACGTTTTGAAATGCCCGCGTAAACACAGTCGGCCGTCAACACCATATAGTCACAATATTACTAGCGTCTTTCGAGCGTTAACGTCGTGACAGCGTCCAATCAGTGCTGACCCAACGCTTGCGCAGCAGCATTTACTTAACGCTGATTGGACACTGCCACTACGTCGATGCTCGAAAGACGCTAGTGTGGGGGAGGTCTTAGCAATATTGTGACGCCACTACCTAAATGGTGTTGACGGCTAACTGTGTTTACGCGGGCTCCCTAAAATGTCCATTGATTTCGTGTGCGTGACAAAATACTTTCACCGACCTAGACATTTCTCATACAGTTGTGCGAGCGTTTAGTTGAAAATCTAGCTTTAATATGTCAGTTCCTCGTTTCTCTATTTAACGCCGATGATTACAACCACTCCTGGGTCAACGTCTACGGCAATAATAAAGAATGTTCACTAATTTTAAATATTAGCTCTCATATGCTCTGTCAAAAATAAAAAAGGGATAGAATTACTTCGATAAGTCAATTAGTTTCCGATTTATAGAAGTAAACGTGTGACGGTGTGACGTCATCTCACATTACTCGCTCAGTCCGCTCGCGCTCTCATCTGCACGGTGTCTGACGACTTGCTACTAAGCGGAGCGTTGTAAATTGACGTCACATGCGACGATATTTATCATAAGTTTAAATGCCTGTAAAACCAAAACAAATAGGTATATTTAAATACAACAAAACTAGTGTATTTGTATACATACAAGCTTTACTGTACCAAACCGATTTGGCATACCTATTAACATTCTCCATTATATTTTATGAAAAGTCATCATTATGGTGCTTGCACCTCTGAGCACTGCAAGCCCTGCAACCAACCGCATTATGCAACCGATGCACTTGCGCTAAGCGCGGCTAGGTGCACGAGGTTCTTTACAATTTCATACGAAGAATACTAAAATACAATGACTGCGGTGGTTGCGGGTCTTGCAGTGCTCATAAATGCGCGTTCACCTTGATAGGTAAATGAGAGGTGAAATATAGTGAAAAAGTTTATTGGCGTTCCCGAAAGCCCTTTATAGGTGTTTTAGCCTCAATGAACTTTAATTTCTAAGTTTATAGTTCTAGTTTTTTTTTTTTACTTTCATACTATATTTCACCTCACCTTGTCTTAGAAGACGTTCCGTTAAGAATATTTAAAATTAATCAAAATAATTCTTCAAAGATCATTTTATTTATTTATTAACAACTTGTGCTACATTTCGCACTAATAAGTAAACAATCAGTTGTTTCTACAAAGAATAGTCAAGTTTGATTAACCCTAGCATTGTTGATAGTTAATAATTGAAATACAATAATGTAGGTATACGATTTCCTTATGGCAATTAACTTTAACTAAACACTAAACAGGTTTTAATTATCCTTATAATTTACGTTCCCTTACGTGCTCTCTTTTATTTTTCATAAGGAGTTTCTGTAGAAAGTGGGAAATGTACTCGGGTGCCGTCTCCTAATCTATTTGCTAAGGAATTTATCATTTCAGGCGTGGCTTCTTTGAAGTCGTAAGCCCAGCCAACCTTTCCGAAGACTCTGATAAACTTTGTCGTCAAGTTCAAATCGTGGAAGTGTTCAGCAGCCTTGAAGTCGAATGGGAAGGCGTGGTGGTAGTTGTGCCAGCCTTCGCCGAAAGTGCAAGTTGTCACAAAAGTATTTTCTACGGGAACGATGTTTCTGTGAAATTCAAAAATAATTTTGGTAAAGATTTATGAGCCGTTTCTTCTCATCACCAGCAGATGTAGACAATGATGATGTAAAAAAAAGATGTAAAAAACAGGCCAAGTGCGAATCGGACTCGCGCACGAAGGGTTCCGTACCATTATCTATAAAAATGGTAAAAAAAACATGTTTGTTGTATTGGTGCCTCCTTAAAAATTTATTGTTTCCTGTTTTTTAACCGACTTAAAAAAAGGAGGCGGTTTTCAATGCGTCTAAATGTTTTTTTTTTTTGTATATTTGTTACGTGATTACGCCGTCAATTATGGACCGATTTCAAAATTATTTTTTTAGTTTAAAAGGGTATACTTCCGATGTGGTCCCATTTATACCAAGTCAGATTCTGATGATGGGATCCTTGGGAAATCGAGGGCAACCCTCAATTTTTATAGGCACCTATAATGTTTTGCATAAATTTTCTGACTCAATGCTGATTTTTGGGTCTGATAATGATCATGTCATGTTGCTGACCTGATGATGGAAGCCACAGAACTCCTTAACGGATAGGAGTTAGAAGATAATACTGCTTTTTGACGACAGAACGTATTTCGCAGTGGGTTGAGCAGACGTGGAGCTTATGAGGTACCAGACCGCCAATTTTTATTTACTGGGGCGTACCCGCACACCCAGTAACAAAAAAAAAAATTAAAAGTTCCTTTCTTAAATTGACTTGGTATTTAATGCAAGACCTTATCCTCGTTACCACACCAAAATAGCCGTCGTTATGGTTGGAGTGTAGGAAAACCCTTTCCTTAAGACTTACAAATTTTCGTCGAAATATTGACCCAATATAACACCTTATTTTTATCATACCATTCGATGGGGGTCCATAGAGGACCAACATTAGCTAAGGTTACTTTGCTGTCAAGTCATTTTTGGCGGAGTTGGAAGGTGAAAACTGAAGCTTATTTTAAAGGCGTCTGAGACTTGTAATAAATTTCGTCGAAAAATTGATCATTAATAGCACCCTATTTTTATTATACCATTGGGTGGGTGGTCCACAGAACAACATTTGTTTATGTCACTTTGCTGTAAAGTCATTTTTGGCGGAGTTAGGAGGGGAAAAATAGAGGACTTAACACTTAAAATTGTGAAATAAAATAAGTTTAATAAAAAACTAAAAACCGACTTCAAAATAAAACTAAAAAGCGAAAAATAATATTGACTAAAACATACGTAATCAGTTTTTTTTGGAATCGGTGCGAATGAACACATTTTAACTCTCGATGGCTGGCACCGACTCCAAATAGAACTGATTACGTATGTTTTAGTCAATATAATTTTTCGCTTTTTAGTTTTATTTTGAAGTCGGTTTTTAGTTTTTTATTAAACTTATTTTTTAGTATTTGTTGTTATAGCAGCAACAAAAATTCATAATCTGTGAAAATTTCAACTCTCTAACTATAAGGAAGTAGTTATAACAAGCTCCCGCGGCGCTGCGTTTCGGGCGCTCTGCTAGGGTAATGTCTCCAGTGAATGAACGCCTCCCACTGAATGAACAAATAAGATGTTTTTTGCGCAAAATAAGAGCTGTAATAGAAAATCGGTAGATATTTATGTTTTTAAATGTTCAGCCACCTATAGATGATATATATGATGTGTCGTCAGTATGACTAAGGTGGCTGATTAAAGGGGGCTGGTTTTTGTTCCTCTAAAAAACTGAACAAAAATAGTAGGGCCTGATCTAAGGTACCATTTACAAAACTATGTTGCTTTTCATGGGTAAATATGTCATTATGGTTATTTTATGTTTTAAAATTGTTTGATATGGATTAAAGACCATAACACAACGTTTTTTTTCTTATAAAACGGAACCTAAATGTATTTTTTGCATGCTCCAACTAAGGATATAAAATGGCACTAATCCATTAATTCATTTACTGGTTATTTAAGGAATTTAAAAAAGGGTGTGTTTTTTTTTGTCCAATGAACAATTTTAAAACGTTTATTAAGTTTGTTTTGCTTACGATGTTTCGTTAGTTCAGTGTTGGAATACCACTTTTAATGTATCTAAATAATGTAAAATTCTGTTATTTTTTAAGTTCATTCATAGGAGAACAATGCTACTAAATGAACATTTTAAAGAAATGTTGTTTCATTTACAGAAATACAGTTGCTAGTGAATGAGCGAGGTTGATAACAAGTTGGTTCATTTACTGAATTTTAGTCCTTAATAAGTGAACCTATGAAATTCGTTAGTAGACTTGCGCCTGCGCGACCTTGTTTAGTATTTAAGATCTCTGTTGAGAAGAAGTACAACATAATCCAAGACATATTAAGTCTAGGTAAGTGCTTAACAAAGAATTTATTCAACAATAATTGTGCGTTTAATCACTGGACAAAATCCGTTTATTCACTGAGAGTCTCTGTTCATTTAGTGGTGAATTTGACTTTTTTTTTGGAAAATAATTACCTAATTGAATTAAAACTGCGCATCATGTTTGGCATATTAAATTTATAACTAAATTTAGACTATATGTGGATAATTGAAGATAAATAACACTTGAAAAAAATCATCGGACTCGAACGCAGGGTACGCAGGACCTAAACAATTTTCGTTGAAAAATTTACCCTATATACCACCTTATTTTTATCATACCATTGGATAAGGGGTCCATAAAGGACCAACATGAGTTAAGGTCACTTTGCTGTAAAGTCATTCTTGGCGGATTTAGGAGAGGAAAACCAGAGGACTTAACACTTAAAATTGTGAAATAAAAAAAGTTTAATAAAAAAACTAAAATTTCAAAATGAAACTAAAAAGCGAAAAATAATATTGAGTAAAACATACCTAATCAGTTCTTTTTGGAGTTGGTGCGAATGAACACATTTTAACTCTCAATGGCTGGCACCGACTCCAAAAAGAACTGATTAGGTATGTTTTAGTCAATATTATTTTTCGCTTTTTAGTTTCATTTTGAAGTCGGTTTTTAGTTTTTTATTAAACTTGTTTTATCAATTACATACCTATATATCCTAAAATATGGTTATCCTATATGGTAAAAGTTGTAAGTGAGACTTACTTGTTATAAGGTTTGTATCCAAAAGAATGTGCCAGACTATTGACGGTTAGCTCACTGTGGAACACGGTCAGGAACCGTATGAAACATTGCCAGGCGACTGCGCACTTCCAGTTTTCCCCCCACAGCCATATTCCAATCATTGTGGGTAAGACGTAGCAAAAGATCAGTTTGAAGAACCCGAAATGCCTAAAAAAATAAATTAATAGTAAGTTAATAAGTACGTACTTACGAAGATCATAGTAAACATATTGATAAGTATGACACTTTTTCCTGGTTCACTCAGAAATCATTATTGTTTTCCACTGCGCTGCTGTCTGTCTGTTTTATAAAAATATTCACATCTGGATAAGAAGTGTATATCCGGCCGTCTTAGCCAGAGCCCTAGAGAGATCTAGTATATCTAGGCTGATAACAAATCGTACCTAGGTGACGGCAATAATAATCATTCATCATAGAGCTTATCTAAATGAAAATTACCCACACAGATGAATAGGCCGGCTTGGTGCCTTGAGCCTATTTTATGACCGCCGAGAACACCAGATTTAAATTCCTTGTTTTTTTTATTGGGGGTGTTCAAGAAACCTCGCTCGTCTACGCGAAGCCAGTATCTACGATTGAAGAGTTGCGGTCTCGAATACAAAACGCAGCTGCTTACATCAAAACGTCAGACTACGCGCGCCGCATTGAACTGGTCTTTCATCAAAAGATGTAGGGCGTGTATTAGAGCGCAAGGCCGTCAATCCGAACATTTTTTATAAATAAAAGATTGAAACTTAATGTTGTTTCATTTCAAATTTCTTATTCATTTCCTAAGAATGAAAAATAATTTGCTATCATTCATTTCTTTCACTTGTAAGGAATATCTCATGCCATTATTGAAGCACTCGCCCGGTATGCGATGGACGTGGGTTCGGATCCCACCTGAGGCGGACGATTTTTTTTTCAAGTATTAAAAATACAAAAATATTTATTACTCGGAAACCATGATATTTTTAATAAGGTCAAAAAAGGTTAAGGTTTTTTTTACAAGGAGGCCATAAACCTTGGTATATTGCCGTCACCTACGATTTGTTATTAACCTAGATATGCGAGATCTCACGCCCAGTGTAGGGTTTCGTAGTTGCCCGACATAACTTGTTTCCAGTGGCGTGCATTTGTTTTATTTCGAGGTAGGCAGAAGATACTTACTGTTGTGCTTTATTGATGAGAATCAGTGGTTTTCATCAATTATTACCTACTGCCTACCTCATTTGATTTTTCAGGTAGACACTGCCTATTTGCTTATATGCACAGCAACAACACAGCAAGCAGGGGCGTGCTCCCCTGCTTGTTTCCAATCCATCGCAAAATCCTTTCCAAGCTTTCTAGTACTAAGTCTCTGATCCTTGTTGACGGTGGAACTCTAACGAGAATAAAGACTTCATTCTGTCAAAAAAGGTTTCGGGAATTGATGATTAGTTTATGGTTTCAAATTCAAAATTATATTTTTTTGGTTGTTGTTAGATAGGCACAACTGTTTTCCATATTGGCGCGGAGTTTGAGTTACATCTGATAATTAGATTAAATACAGTATTGTTTTTAGTTATACCATATCTAGTGTGTATTGCGAATTTCATAATGGACAAAAACATCGAACAAAGAGTTTGCCTTAAATTTTGCATGGTCAATGGGATTTCGTGTTCGGAGTCTCTGAAAATGTTACAGAAGGCTTAGGCCACGTTCAAGGAGATGCGGCGCGTCGTGCGGTGCGTCGTGCGTTGCGTCAGCCGGAAAAAATAAACATATGGCGTTGTATTGGAGCGTTCAAGGAGAAGCGATCTCTCACGCGTTTGTTTGTTTTGTGCGTCGGACGTTGCGGGTGACGCTGCGTCGGACGTTGCGAGTGACGCTGCGTCGGGCGCACAGTGGGTCGAAACTGAAATTTGAGTGACTTAGGAACCAACTTTATTTTATGACTATTTTTTAATGCCAATAAACAGAACTCATTAACCCTAATAACTGAGTCCATCTAGCTAACCTAAACTTTTTTTCCAAAATTTTTTTTTACTACCGTTCATAATAATAACTCTTCATAAGGTTCTCTTTTCAAGGTTAAAATAATTTAGCATGATACCATCATCATTAAATCGTATAGGTTTAATAGGTTGTAAGGTTAATGATCGATTAAATAAAAATGAAAACATACTGAATTGTAGCCTTTTAATATCATAACCTTTTTTTTGGCTTTGCCTTAGTCAGGAATTTTTTTGCAAAGGATAAGTAATACAGTAATAAAGTACCTATGTGTCACATCTGTGATATTCAATCTATGAAAAACGCCAAACAAATGGCTCGGCCCGCTTCTGTGTCATTATAAAATAATATAATATGACATTATAAAATAAGGCATAAAACGAGTGAATTATCATTTACACATCGGTGGAATGGCCCCCTATTTTTTTCATAGTATGATTGGAACAATGTTAGATCAGACACAAAGGCAATTTGGCAAGTTCAATATTTTATACACACACGTCCCGTCGCGTCAGACGACGCAGATCGACTGAAGCATTGTGGTCCACTGGACCACAACGCCTAGCAGAACAATTTGGTTTAAGGTTTGTTCTCTAGTACATTGCACCTTTGTGCTCTAGTTAGCCTCTTTTTCCTATTTTATAATGTAGAGGAAGGAGGGGCAAGACGGGGTATCGGGGTCATACGGGGCAGCGGGTCATAGGAGGCAGCAGCCTTATAAAGCGATCTATTTCATAGAAAACACGTATGTTCCAGCACATAACCAAGTGCCGACAAATATAAATACAATTTGTCCGGGTTTTGATATAATTTAAGGGCTTTGAATTCATCAAAAACCGACGAAAAACCCCTTACGTAGAGGTCTAACTTTACCCCGAAAAACATTAAATTGATAAATTTAAATATCATATGGACCGACGATCTGGTGAAGGTCGTGGGAAGCCACTGGATGCGGGTGGCACAAGACCGATCTTTGTAGAAATCCTTGGGGGAGGCCTATGTCTGGACATAGGCCTCCACACACTGCTGGCAGTGGACGTCTTTCGGCTGATGGATAAATCATATCCATACGCTTCACCAGATTGTACAGAAAACATTCATTTAAGCGTTCGTGGATTATGAAAAAGCTTTCGATTCGGTTGAAACCTAGGCATTCAGTATTTGTAGTGATGGCAGGCCAACTAATAGGTATATAGAAGTGTTAACGTGTTTGTGTAGCAAGGCCACTGTGTCAGTCCGTCTTATACGAACCAGAGCACCAATAATGACATACGGTACTGTGACGTGGTCTTTGTCTATTGGCCTCTTAAACAAGCTTAGGGTCACACAACGTGCTATGGAGAGAGCATTGGTTAAGGTTTCTCGCTTTTAGGATCCAAAATGAGGAGATTCGTAGAAGAACCGAAGTCACCGAGACATATCTTTTCGAATTGCAAATTTTGTCCTAAAACATTTTGAATGTTACTTGTAGTTTTTGAGAGAGATTTTTGGCCGAAACTGGCCAAAACCGAAACTTCGGTTGGACACCAGATCTTATACAAAATTTAATATTTTATAATTTTATTTAAAAAACAAAAGTTCAAATTAATGATTATTTGTCAAACGCCGATTACAAAGAATTATAAAAAAATAAAACGGATTATTGAAATCATTAGTGTCAGTTTTTAGAAGCTTTAAATGGTAAGTACCGCCTTGCCCACTCTTCCCCTACTCTGTAACTGACAGCCGCAGCGGACGACGCAGCGGGTGACGGAGCGGGCGCTGCTCCGGGCCCCGCTCCGGGCGACGCTGCGTTAACCTTGAACGGATAAAAAACTTGACGCAACGCAACAAAAAAAACGCGCCGCACGACGCACCGTATCTCCTTGAACGTGGCCTTACAGTGAATCGACTTTATCAAAAACACGTGTTTTATAAGTGGTACAAAGCGTTCAAAAGCGGACAAGATGTGATGAAAAATTTGCCTCGCTCTGGTAGGCCATCAACGTCTGCTACTGAAGATAACATCGCAAAAGTAAAGGAAATAGTGACTGAAAATCTTCATTCAAGTTTGAGAGAGCTAGCCGTCGAACTTTCTGTGTCTCACGAGTCGATTCGTACCATTTTCAATAATTAATTGGGTATGAAACATGTTGCCACTCGGCTAGTCCCAAAAGACCTAAATTTTCTCCAAAAACTCAATCGCAAAAGAGTCGCTGAGGACATGCTAGAACGAGTCAATTTCGACCCAACATTCATGAAACGCATTGTTACTGGTGACGAGACGTGGGTTTACGAGTTTGACATGCAAACTACTCAACGAGCTTCCAATTGAACCGAAACCGAAGAAACTGCGCCAAACTCGATCGAAAGTCAAAGTCATGTTGACTGTTTTCTTTGACTGTCGCGGTGTTGTGCACTCAGAATTCTTGCCAGGAGGAAGATCAAACGATAAAAAAGAGTATTATTTAAGCGTTATGCGGCGTTGAAGAGATCAAATTATTAGACGAAAAAGGCCAGATTTGTGGAATGAAAATTATTGGATTTTGCACCACGATAATGCACCTTTCCACAAGGCCATCATTGTGAACGAATTTTTGACCAAAAACTCAACAAATACCATCAAGCAGCCACCTTATTCACCAGATATGGCTGCAGCCGACTTCTTTCTTTTTCCTAAACTCAAATTACCACTTCGTGGCACCCGGTTTCATTCGGTAGAAGACATAAAGGAGAATTCGCGGCTAGAACTGAACTCGATTCCGGAAAAAGCGTTTAAAAAATGTTTTGATGATGGATTATTCGTTGGCGTAAGTGTATCGCTTCTGAAGGAGCATACTTTGAAGGTGATAAAATAAATTTAGATGTATAACTAACATTTTGTGTATTATTAATCTTTTCCCGGTACTTTCTTGACAGAGTAGTATAAACCTTTATTCTCATCATCATTTTAAAGGAACTATCGCTTCAATCTAGATGTATGTAGCCTTGTTTTGTGAACTAAAAGATCGAAAACGGGATAAAAGTGATAAAAGGTAGGTATGTATGAATGTCGATGTTTATGTTATACGAGTAATACCGATTATAAAATCTCAGTATGGGGTCATTTTCGATATCGCTCATATCGATCTGCTTCCCACGCAAAAGGACTACGTCGTTCTTCTTCATCATGAGCCAGCCGATGTGTGAAAAGAATAGGCCGCGGTTCGAATTGTGGGGATCCGCCTCCGTGTCGCTGAACTTGTGGTGGACGCGGTGGTCGCGGACCCATTGGTAAAGGGAGTTCTGAAAGATAAAAAAAACAATTTGATTCATTCTTGAAGGTTATATTATTTAAAAAAAATCTTTATTATCAATCGAATAACAATGGTCGAATAGTATAATAATTTTTGAATTGTACAAGCACCAGGAAACCTGAAGGGGTTGAAAGGAGGGGACCAAAATCAAACATAGAGGAATAAAGAGGTGGGTATGCGTCCCTGCTCAAGGCACAATTATAATGTCTCAAAGGATGCTGCCAATAAAAACTGGTAGTCTGGGAACAGCCTCTTCTAAATGTAAGAATATTATTATGTCGTGTCAGTATAGCTGACGATATCACAGCATTTAGCAAACACGTCGGTTCAGCTTGAAGACATAATAAGCTAAAGAGATTCAGTTAGTAATATAGATTAATTTTATTTTAATAAGGGATTTGGGCTTAAAGTTTTGATGGTTGTATGCCCTACACATTCAGAGTGTTATCTGAAATTTTGAATTTGCAGGTTTAGTGACGTATGGCAGGTTAAATACAAAAAAAAAGATTCCGAAACATCTGCAGAAGAGTGCTTATTTTAACTAGAAATGTATATTGATACCTACCTGTCCAGCACTGGCATAGCACAGTAGCATGAAGCATTTCAATGGCGTGTTAACCTTGTAGGCCCTATGCGTCCATAGCCTGTGAGCACCCCCGGTGATTCCGAAAGCCGAAGCTATGTACATTATTAGGGCTATGGACAAAAGTTACATAGAAAATTACCACAGCTTAACAATATACTCATTCATATTCATTTATTTCATCTTTTGGTGATAACATTACACTTAGATACGTCATTTTACAATTTAGAGTCAATAAAATAAAATATTAGCAATCTAGAGCTTGGTCAAATGTACAAAAATAAAAATGAAAATACAATAAGATACGATAAATATAAGTCATTGGATACAATATTAAGTTTTAAATATGTTAATGTCAGTAAGAGCTTCACCTATAATATTGTAGTAGCTATTTACAATAAGTTTTGTTATATTTACTTAAGGGCCGTCTCTTAAAAATCACTGTTAAATCACTTTGAATAAGGATACTAAAGCCATGTCAACGACATACATCGTACATTCAGTAGCATACTTAAAAACCGGCCAAGTGCGAGTCGGACTCGCGCATACAGGATTTCGTACTATTATCTATGAAAACGAGAAAAAAAATCAAGTTTGTTGTATGGAAGCCCCCTTAAATAGTTATTGTATTCTGTTTTTTAGTATTTGTTGTTATAGCGGCAGTGGAAATACATCATCTGTGAAAATATCAACTCTCTAACTACATATCACGGTTCATGAGATACAGCCTGGTGACAGACGGACAGACAGAGAGACAGACAGACAGACAGAAAGACAGAAAGACAAACAGACAGACAGATGGACGGACAGCGGAGCCTCAGTTATAGGGTCCCGTTTTACCCTTTGGGTACGAAACCCTAAAAACGACCAAAAAAATCACGATTGTTGTATGGGAGCCCCCTTAATTATTTATTTTATTCTTGTTTTTAGTATTTGTTGTTATAGCGGCAATAGAAATACATCATCTGTGAAATTTCAACTGTCTAACTATCACGGTTCATGAGATACAACCTAGTGACAGACGGACAGACGGACAGACGGACAGACGGACAGACGGACAGACGGACAGACGGACAGACGGACAGACGGAATATAACAAGTCATTTTAACTAGAATTTAAAAAAATCTGTATTTTCCATCTACAGGTTTTACCTTAAACCATCTTTTATGGAAACGCAACGTCAGTTATTGGATTTAAAAAAACGAAAGACGGCATTTTCGTTGATTGTAGATGTAATATGCATTTCGTATTAATTTATTGACTGTGCGCGGCTCTGGAGAGGATCGGATGTCCTCCAAAGCTTCTTGGATTAATTATGTACTTACACGAGGGCATGCAGGGAACCGTCATTTATAACGGCAAATCGTCGAATCCATTTGACATGCGGAGAGGTGTTCGTCAGGGCTGTGTTTTGGCACCAACCCTGTTTGGTATATTCTTTTCTCTACTGAACAAAATTGCCTTTGGAGAAACTGAGCAGGGTATACATCTGCATACACGGGCTGATGGAAAACTTTATAACATATTACTTCTTAAATCAAAAAGACACCGAAAGGATCTAATGGTAAACAGCCTTTTGTTTGCCGATGATGCAGCCTTTATCGCACATTCTGTGACTGAGCTTAAAATCCTCGTGGACAGATTCTCGGCGGCTTGTAAACTTTTCTCCATGTCGATCAATGCTGGGAAGACGGTTGTGTTAACACAAGGCTGCGTAGATCGTCCAGTAATCGAGCTGGATGGCGCAACACTAGACCTGGTCGACAGGTTCTGTTACTTGGGTTCGCAAGTGTCAAGCAATCTCTCACTCGACGTGAAGATCGAACAGCGCATTGGCAAAGCGGCTGCGACGTTCAGTAAACTTAGTACAAGAGTTTGGGACAACAAACACTTAACTATACAAACAAAGATGCTTGTTTACCAGGGTTGCGTCTTAAGTACCCTCTTGTACGGAGCTGAATGCTGGACGTCGTATGCAAAACAAGAACGGAGGCTCAACACCTTTCTTTTCGTTGTCTTCGTAGTATTTTGGGCATAACATAGCGGGACCGCGTCACAAATGAGTCGGTCTTATAAACTGCACAACTTCATAGTGTCACAGCTCTGCTAAGAGGAGGCGGTTGCGATGGCTGGGGCATGTACGTCGTATGGACCATACTCGTTTGCCCAGACAGGTCCTTCTTGGGGAGATAGCATACGCCAAGAGAAAGGTTGGTAAGCCAATGTTGCGCTGGAAGGACTGCGTAAAGCTCGATATGAATGCCTTCCATGTGCCAGTTGCAGGATGGGAGAAACTCGCAGCTGATCGCCTTTGCTGGAGAAGGCTGGTGTCCGAAGGCAAAACCTAGCATGATGAAGTCTGGTTCGAAAATCTGACATCAAAGCGCATAAAACGACACTTTGGCAATCCCCATCCTGACAATGGTCGGTTCGCTTGCAGTACGTGCGGTCGGAAAATCTACTCCCGCATTGGATTGCACAGCCATGAGCTTAGTTGTCGCGCACGAGCTACTTAAATCATCTGTTAAGATGTAAAGGCCAAATGATGATGATGATTAATTTATAGCATAATTCGTAAAAATAAATAAAGGGGAACAAAATTTGAAATATAATATTATATATTTTTAAATAAGTAGTGACAATTACATATTTTACTGAACGGTTAAAAGGAAAAGCTTTAAACTAATGTAGCTTTTCGAAAACTGACAAAATATTTGTTTGTTGTAGGGCTACCACTTGGAGTACCTATTGTTGTTTAATAATATTGGGATTTGTTTTAATGTTTGGGAAGTGATTTTAAAAATTAATTAGCCTCGGTTAGCTTAGGAATTAAACAATAAAAACGCGCAATTAATGTATATTTTATGAACATTCCAAGATTGACGGAAGTAAAAACATTATTCATCAACTGATTTATAGTTATTTACGCTAAAATGGGTTTAAAAGATTTTCTATGAATCTCGCAATAATTTTTGGAATAAATTGTTAAGGGGAATGTAAAAAAGAACACTTGGTAATCCTGTCCACGATTCCAATTGTATTATCAACTTTGATTAGCAATGAATATTATTTGAAGGCATTTGTGTGTCACGTCTAAACTGGTCTAAAGTCGTTTAGACGCTTAGTTAGAGCATTGTGCTCTAAGCGTCTAAACGACGTAAATATTATTACTTAAAACAACTATTTTTACTTAAAATGTTTTGATGATTTTTTTTTATAAAAAAAATAAAATCCTGTAAATAAAAAAAAACATCAAAATATTTTAAGTAAAAATAGTTTAACAATTTAAATCACTAAACTTAGAACTAAACTTCTGTATATTTGAAGATAAATAACACTTGAAAAAAAAAACATCGACCTCAGGTGGGACTCGAACCCACGTCCCATCGCAAGCCGGGCGAGTGCTTTACCAACTAAGCTACAATATTTTTTTTACATAATATTGACAAAATAAATAAAAAATAAAAAAATGGGTCCCAGATCGCCATCATTACTAAAAGAGACAATATAAGTATTATCATAATGACAAAGAAATCTTGATCTTGAAAGAGGATCTTGGAGCAATGCTCGATGACCTCAGTACAGTCTCCCAACGAGTGGGTCTTAAAATGAACATGGAAAAGACGAAAATCATGTCTAACTCCCATGTCGCACCCACTCCTCTTATGGTTGCAGGCTCTACTCTGGAAGTCGTTGACCGCTCGCTATATTTACCTTGGACAAACAGTCCAGCTAGGTAAGTCCAACTTCCAGAAAGAGGTCGATCGTCGAATCCAACTCGGATGGGCAGCATTCGGGAAGCTACGTAATATCTTCTCCTCACAAACACTACCGCAATGCCTCAAAACCAGTGATGACATACGGATCTGAAACGTGGCCGCTCACGATGGGCCTCATAAGAAAGCTCAAGGTCACTCAAAGGGCGATGGAGAGAGCTATGCTCGGAGATTCCCTTCTCGATCGAATCAGAAATGAGACGATCCGAAGGCGAACCAAAGTCACCGACGTAGCTCTTAGAATCGCAAACCTTAAGTGGCAGTGGGCGGGATGATATATTGGAATGTCTCGATAGAAATAATCTTAAAATAAATTTATCAAAGACAAATTTAATTAATGTTAATAATTTCAAGAATAAATCAATTGACATAAAGTCTTATGGACAAATTCTACGGAACGCTGATAATGTGACTTTTTTAGGATTAATCGTGGATCCTACATTTAGTTGGAAATATTTAAAAGATAAGCTCTGTAATAGGTAAAATAAATGGGTTTGCTTTTGCTCTTCATAAACTGACAAGGGTTGCAAATGTTAGTACAGCCATTACTGCTTACTATGCCTATGTCGAATCGGTTTTAAGATATGGTTTGATAATCTGGGGAAATGGAACCGATGTTAATAAACTGTTTGTTGCACAAAAACGCTGTATAAGAGCCATATGTAACATAGCACCAGACATATCATGCTTGCCATATTTTCCATCTCAAAAATATTACCCCTACCATGTCTCTATATATTTGAAGTGGCACTCTTTGTTAAACGTAATCCTACTAAGTTCAAACAGGCGAAGGATATTTATCAGCGATCAACCAGAAATTGTCACAGATTAGTCCTAGACATCATTCCAAAAGCCCGAAGGTTTCACAAAAACTGTTATCCGTGTATGTAATGTGCAAAACCATCTTCAATAAAATTCCAAGCAGCTTTAAAGTTTTGCCTCTAAATCGATTTAAAATCCTGTTGCGTACATGGTTGCTAGATAAGGCATTCTACTCAATCGAGGATTTCATTAAACATGATGAACCTTTACTATAGTCGATGCAGTCTAATTTATTAATAATTTTGTAAAAAATGACGCACGAATTAAATTTCTGCTCTGACATTTTAAGTAAATCAATATGTTTTGACTTTTTACTAACTGTATTTTTTTTTCCATATCTATCGTAATTATTAAAGTATTTGCATGCTATTTTATATGGCAAAATAGGTCAAAGCTCTATTTCTTAATGTTTTTATGACCACATGTCTATGTAATGTACCCTATTTATGAGCATAAAAGAGAGAGAGAATAAAATAAGAATTTGAACTTCTCCTTCTCCATTTTCTTCTTCCGGTACTACAGCTTTCCATTTACCTTCTACCTTTTTTAAATGAACGATATTTTTTCGATAAGATTGTCCTGTTTCATCATTCCTTATAACACAGTCTCCTGCGTTGGTACTTTCCACGGTATACTGGGATGGATTGTAATTTTGTGCCAATTTATTTATTTTATCCGTGTTTTTGACATATACTACGCTGTCAAGAAAGTACCGGGAAAAGCTTAATAATACACTAAATGTTAGTTATTCATCCAAATTTATTTTATCACCTTCAAAGTATGCTCCTTCAGAAGCGATACACTTTCGCCAACGAATAATCCAATCATCAAAACATTTTTTAAACGCTTTTTCCGGAATCGAGTTCAGTTCTCGCCGCGAATTCTCCTTTATGTCTTCTACCGAATGAAACCGGGTGCCACGAAGTGGTAATTTGTGTTAAAACAAAAGAAAGAAGTCGGTTGGAGCCATATTTGGTGAATAAGGTGGCTGCTTTTCGAGCGTATGTATGTATGAAAGTATGTCTTTTTCTTTGGCACGCCCTACAGCCTAAACCATTTAACGGATATTAAAGTATAATATATCAATAGATTCGTCTTAATTGTGATAGTGACAAGGGGTTATTTTCAGAAATTTCCGCGGGAACAGAACTTACGCGGGAAAAACGGATCTGCAATACTGATAAACCAATTTTGAAACTTTCTTTTATTAACTAAGGGTCACACAATTTCAGTGCTAATAGTACTCAATACTTTATTTTTCAAACCTACGGAAACAGGCAAATAAATACATTGAAAAAATAGGAAGGTAAAACCGTTTAATGGATTTTAACATATGATGTGTCATTAGATTCGTCTCAGCTGTGGGAGTGACATAGGCTATGTTATTACCCGGAATTCCTATTAGTACATGAATTAAACGGGAAAAACCGATTTCAGATACTACTTACTCGAGTCAAAACCTTTTCTTTTTCAATGAAGATTTACAAATAAGGCTTTATAGTTCATTGAAAAGTAGTAGTAGAACACTACAAACTAAAAAGTCAAAATAAAATTTATTCATTAAAAAAAATAAAAAAAACCTGACTGCTTAAAAAGTGAACTTAAAAGATGAAAACAAGATTTAAAGAATCAATTTGCAGCGGAGGCATCAAATCCATTAACAGCATAATTATGATTGACTTGGTTTGGTATGCACTGCGTTAGTATCTAAAATCCGTGTAGAAAAAGTCGAATCAAGTAACATAGAATCTACTACTACTCAAACTCGTAAACCCACGTCTCGTCACCAGTAACAATGCGTTTCATGAATGTTGGGTCGGAATTGACTCGTTCTAGCATGTCCTCAGCGACTCTTTTGCGATTGAGTTTTTGGAGAAAATTCAGATCTTTTGGGACTAGCCGAGCGGCAACATGTTTCATACCCAATTGATTATTTGAAATGGTACAAATCGACTCGTGTGACAGAGAAAGTTCGACGGCTAGCTCTCTCAAACTTGAATGAGGATTTTCAATCCCTATTTCCTTCACTTTTGCGATGTTATCTTCAGTAGCAGACGTTGATGGCCTACCAGAGCGAGGCAAATCTTCCATCACATCTCGACCGCTTTTGAACGCTTTGTACCACTCATAAACACGTGTTTTTGATAAATTCGATTCACCGTAAGCCTTCTGTAATATTTTCAGAGACTCAGGATACGAAATCCCATTGGCGATGCAAAATTTAAGACAAACTCTTTGCTCGATGCTTTTGTCCATTATGAAATTCTTCTCTTATGAGACCTTCGATCTCAAACGACCCTTCATCGCTACAATGCCTGGGTGTCCTTCGTGAGCAGCATCTTACACTTTTTTACGGAGACGATATGGTATAACAATTTTATTTCATCGTAATAAAATTTTCTCAAAGAAACATAATTCATTCTTAAAAAAATTAAAGCTTCTTACGGAGTCATCCCAGCCATTTTGATAGAGCCCCTTCCTAACGCCGCGAATTTCTTTATCAGTCTCAGATGCACTTATGATCTCGTTCATTGATATTGCCTGTGGTCGCGCAAAGCTCACCACTTGACACACATGTGTGTCAAGTGATGAGTTTGGTGGTTCTTAAAATCGATCCTGTGGACTGATGAGTCCAAATTTTCAAGATAAGACATCACGAACTATTTACCAGCACTCCTGTATGAAGCTGAAGTACCCTTTCAAAATACGGACAGGCCAATCATCTTTCAACAAGATGGATGTCCAGCACATTGGATGGACGTTAATTTTCAGGTAACATATTATCAACAACTGTTTCAAGCAGCTGGATAGGCAGAGATGGGCCCGTCCCTTAGCCCCACGATCGCTTGACCTGACCCCGGTAGATTTTTTTTTGAGTGGGGACGGGCAAAGGAACTCAAATACACTACCGAAATATCCACGAGGGATGAATTATTTCAAAGGATTGAAACAGCCTTCACAACTATGAAACAGGAAATGCAGCTAAAAATGACGACGATAAAACTGAGAAATCGTAGTCGTAAATGTATACGCAATGGCGGAAGCCATTTTAAGGATCAAATTTTTTATTTTATTTTAAAAAACCTGTCTTTTTCACCTCCTCAAAATTGAAATTACGGACTTTAACTGGTTCCGGTGCCCTAACTTCTAAAATTGTGAAGATATTTAGGTAAATGATACCTTAAAAGAAATAACAATAACTCACCATGTTTTTAAAATTAACTGAACACATGACGCCATTTTATTTATTTATTTAAATGTCAATATAAATCCTATTTTTTTTAAGTTTAAATAGTCTGGAAGTAGTTTTTTTTTTGTAAAAACGGTGCTTTAAAATGATTTACATTAATAAACACACATTAAACTATTAACACATAAAAAATAGACATTTCCACTTGAACTTTGCGTTATTGGCACTTAATAAAATTGGAAAATTTTGGGATTTTGGTACCAAAATCGTCAAAGTGCCCTAAAAAAATTACCTGACTTTGGTTAGGACAACTATGGCTCAAAATCAGTGGCGGGCATTGACATTATTTTAAGGTAGGCAGTTGATACTAACTTAAGTGTTTTATTGATAAAAATCTGTGTTTTTCATCGATGATACACATTTGCAAGTAGCTACTGTCTACCTCTTTTCATTTACCAGGTAGGCACTGCCTAATTGCCTATATGCACCGCACGCCCCTGCCTCGTGTACATAAAACTATTTGTGTGACCAATGCTCCGCCACGACACGAGAAGAAAGGTTTCATCCACTCTTTGGTATCATATTCACACTATCTTCTGTCGTCTTCTACTTCTTCACCCACCAAAATTAATACCCTTTACTCTCCTCATAATACGTGCCTTTCATATCTCATCAAATCTTCTTCTTCATCTGTCGTGCGACGTGTCAAAGCAACTCTAGATGGATTTCGACCAAAATTTTGCAAGTTCAATGGCATTTATATTCATGTTGAGCGGTGGGGGTGCCGTGTGGTGCCGGCACGTCAAAAGAATTGCACCACCCCTTCTCTTCCTATGGGTGTCGTAAGAGGCAAATACAGGATAACCGCCATAAGAAGACGGGCAGCAGCGTCTCCTCTCCACCATTGGCCAAACTGCGATCGCCAACCCGCCTGCCAAGCGTGGCGATTATGGCAAAATCCTCCTTTTGGAGAGGCCTGTGTCCAGCAGTGGACTGATATAAGCTGGTGATGATGATGATGATGGTGGGGCAAAGAATGGGGATCGCTTTGTGCATCTTACGAGACGATCATCGCATTAGAGACGCGTATGCGCGAAGCTAAATACCAATCACAGCCGGCGTGGTGCAAGCGTCATGTAATGGTCCTCTGGACCTCTGCGCATCTTTTGCCAAGCACTCTACATCGGTGACACAGCATCGGTCACACTATTCATCTTCACGCCTCAGTCATTCTTCATACTATATACCTTCTTCCGTCGTCTTCTACCTCTTTACCCACCAACACAATCATACCTATTACTCTCCTCGTAAGACGTGCTTTTCATACATCGATCGCGATTTTGTTTAGAGAATCGACAGGCTAAATGTTTTTTAGGGTTCCGTACCCAAAGGGTAACACGGGACCCTATTATCCGTCCGTCAGTCTGTCTCTCTGTCTGTCTGTCTGTCTGTCACCACCAGGCTGTATATCATGAACCGTGATAGTTAGACAGTTAAAATTTTCACAGATGATGTACTACTCTGTCAAGAAAGTACCGGGAAAAGATTAATAATACACAAAATGTGTTCGTTTTTGTCATTTAGCGGCCTTTAAGCTTATAGACGGCAGAATAACAGAGCTAAGTATAGTTGTGATGTGTATTGTGTTAGAATATAGTTTGATTTAATAAACTACGAGAATCCGAAATAATTGGTATTTAAGTTATTTCAACCCCTGAGACTACGAACCTCGCTACAGTACCTAAGTAACTATGAAGTATGAATCCTAACTCATAAAATGCTAGGTTTGTCGTCTAACAGACAAACAATAGTTTTTCCTATTGCGTTCGTACTCATAATATATTATGTACCTAGATCGCGTCGGTATGCGAAGGCTAACAGTATAAATAAAAACGCATGGTCTTGGAGTAAGAAAACAACATCCTTGTGGTACAACTAGCGGTACCGATGTTGGACTTGCGCACGAAGGGTTCCGTACCATTATCTATAAAAACGGCAAAAAAATCATGTCTGTTGTATGAGAGCCCCCTTAAATATTTTTTTACTGTTTTTTAGTATTTGTTGTTATAGCGGCAGCAGAAATAAATTATCTGTGAAAATTTCAACTGTGTAACTATTACGGTTCATGAGATAGGTACAGCCCGGTGACAGACGGACAGACCTTAGACCAGGGCCCCGTTGGGTATGGAACCTTAAAAAGGTACCTGTAAGTAGAGTCCTATATTAAACCAAACACGAATAGAATAAGTTATCTTGCAAAACATATATGATGAAGTTGTAAAAATAGTAATACCATTTCAAAATCACCAAGCTAGCTGAGTTTTACGTAGGTAGGTCTTTTTTTAAAATAGATACTTTGTACTCATTTGTTACAATCTTGAATAGAATATTTAATATTCAGTAATTTATTACACAGTCGAGACTATTTAGACTAATGTCCCGATGACGTTATCATAGTTCAAGGAGACTGATGAATTATGACTATCGTCAAGCTGTCGGTTCTGTCAGCTATTAATTATTTAAGTCCTTAAAACTGATAACACGAAGCGACGAGTATATTAAGCAGCATCATGCACAATATACTTTTGTATCTTTTTAGGGTTCCGTACCCAAAGGGTAAAACGGGACCCTATTAGTAAGACCGCTGTCCGTCCGTCTCTGTCCGTCTGTCACCAGGCTGTATCTCATAAACCGTGATAGTTAGACAGTTGTTCACGGATGGTGTATTTCTGTTACCAATATAAACAACTACTAAAATACAGAAAAGATAAATATTTAAGGGGGCACACAACAAACGTGTTTTTTTTTTGCGGTTTTTATAGATAATGGCGCGGAACCTTTCGTGGGCGAGTCCGACTCGCACTTGACCGACTTTTATTTCTATAGTTATAGTTATAATGAGCATTCAGAATCAACCTTCGAATTGTGAGGCTGATGAGGTGTTTTGATAAGCACAAAAATTAGGCAAGTTCAATTCTTTTAATTTTGAAATCGCACTAGCAGTCACGGGCTTAAATCCTGCAAAAAATACAAATACTCTTGCTTATCACACAAACACGACTGGTGTTCCTGAGCCCTGGTCTGGATGTGGATATCATATTAATGTATTTTGTATGTATGTCTATCTAGTTCTCAAAGTCCAAGCTCTGCGTATTGGGAGGTGATTGGTGTGATTATTGAAAACAAAAATAAAAACAAATGTTTCAAATAGAGTGCCCTGTTAAATGTTATCAGAGAATTAGTAGCTCAGGTACTTTTGGATTTTTCGCTATCTATCAAGTTATTTATACCACTTACGTTTGACTGTAAAGGAAAATGTGGTGAGGAACTAAGGACACCTGCAAATAATGATCTGGTCTTATATCTATACGAACATTAGGGTAACAGAATCTCTGCAATTGTAGTAACCAGACTTGGCGAAGAAGCTAGACATCATGGTCCGTCGTAGTCAAGTGTAGCCCGACTGGGAACAAAAGATTAAAGACAACATGGTCAAGATACCAGTGCAGGGTACGACTAAGAATAAGACAAAACGCTAGAAATAAAAGTCGGTCAAGTGCGAGTCGGACTCGCCCACGAAAGGTTCCGCGCCATTATCTATAAAAACCGCAAAAAAATCACGTTTGTTGTGTGCCCCCTTAAATATCTATCTTTTTTGTATTTTAGTAGTTGTTTATATTGGTAACAGAAATACACCATCCGTGAACAACTGTCTAACTATCACGGTTTATGAGATACAGCCTGGTGACAGACGGACAGAGACGGACGGACAGCGGTCTTACTAACTAATTATTTTGTATCAGGTATATGTCCATGAAACTTAATTTTCAGCCCACTGTGCGGCGTCTCAAGTGGGGAAGACTGGGACGTTTAAAAATTAAATTCCCAGTTTCCCCCTCGAAGGGAGGCACCGGTGGCAACTGGTGGAACATTATTTTTTACAAATTCCCAGTTGCCCCCAGTGCGGGCGATGCCGGTGGGGGCAACTGGGAATAAATTTATTAAAGGCCGCTAAATTATCGCCGGTTGCAACCCGGGCACACTATTTAGTTGCTACAATAAGTTAGTCATTATTAAAATAATCAATCGGTTTTAATTTACTGATACATTCATCTCAACACAAAAAACCTAAATTAAAGATTTTAGAGTGCTAGGTTTCACAAACTAATATTAATATAACATAAAAAACATCATGCACTATGTGTACTTTCATCCTAAGCAACACTTAGTTTAACTTCCTTAAGAGGACTGACCTTTAAATATTTTTAAAGGATTTGTAATAAGTAAAGTAAAGAAAAACAACAAACACAAAACTTACCAAAAATCAAAGTTTGCCATTTTACTGAAAATGCAAAGTAATAGCACCACCAGACTCCGATGATGTGGTATGACGTGATCGCAATGAAACTGGACCATTTTATTTTATTTTTAAAACCTAAGTTTTTCTCAAAATCATTGAAAAATTTGATTATGGATATCTCTTCCATAATTTTCTCAAAATCATGCAGTCAATAATTTTAAAATTGGCGTTTTCAAACACGTACAAAGATTTTTTGAAATTTAATTGTAAATTTTTAAATATAATTTAGTAGGAAATTATAATAATTAACTAATGACGTGCGGTGGAATAAAGTAAGCTATTTATATAAGTGTATGAAATGTGCATTAGGTTAAATAAGTAAGTAATAATATGGTAGTATGTCAAGCCAAGTTCGAAAAGAAAAAGTGACGCGTGTTATATTGTATGAATAATTTCGAGCTACTTTTGACCCCCTACATCTTCAAACCTAACCTATACACATGAAATTTGGTTGGAAAAGCTTCCGGAACGTCGTCCGGAACGTCGTCGTACGTCCTTCCAAATTTCATAAAAATGTTGGCAAAGTCCCAGTTAGAAATTTTGCAAAATCTTTTAAAATCTATAGCCCTGCTACCAGACCTCGAATTCTTAGGGTCTATTTTTGCCGTTCGGCGGTCCAATCCCGAATTCTACGGCGGTCGAATCTCGACGGGGTTTTCGATTAGGCACCTGGATTAAGGAGGTGCACAAGACCGGTTACTTTTTTTGACCAGCATAGTTAGGGGTCAAACCTATAGTTGGGATTTGGCTGTCCAAGTTGAAAAATTGGAAAAATCTTATATATGTATAGCTAAGTAGTGACTCTATATTATAACAGAATTATTATTATTTTTTACAGAAAGAGCTTAACTCTGCAGTCTGAGAGCACTAGACAGTAAGTTAAGCCACCCAACTGACCCGACTCTACATAAAGTCCAAGTAAAGATACTCTCTACTATCACTGACGACTACCTACGAAACATCTGCCACACCGGAGCACCGCTACTAGCTCGTTGAAAATAATTTTATTTATAATTTTAATTCCATATGTACATAACTCTGTGTTAGGCTAGTATTGTGACTACTGTGCTTATTGGCCGGTACTCTTAGTTTTGTTATACGTACCTAGTTAAGTTTGAACTTGATTTTATTTTATTATTTACTTTTAAAAAAAAAACCCGACTGCGTAAAAAGTGAACTTAAAAGATGAAAACAAGATTTAAAAAATCAATTTGCAGTCTGAGGCATCAAATCTATGTTACTTGATTCGACTTTTTCTACACAAGTTTCTGCCTTCCTACACTACCTCCAATGCAGAAACCTGATGGGTCACTTGCCCACACAGCAACAGAGAAAGCAAATTTATTTGCCGATCTGTTTGCAAGCAATTCACGTCTAGACGCTGGCTCGAAACGTCCACCCACCTTGCCTCAACGTGATTCTTTGATGCCAGAGATCACAGTGCACAACAAAGAGGTCCGTAGATCCCTTCTTGGTCTAGACATGAACAAGGCCTGTGGTCCTGATGGCATACCAGCAAGAGTGCTGAGGTATTGTGCGCCTGAGTTGTCTCCCGTACTGACGCGACTGTACCGCCTCTCTCTCACGACAGAAATCGTACCAAAATCTTGGAAGCTTGCCAATGTGCAACCAGTACCCAAGAAGGGTAGCCGTGCCGACCCTAGTAACTACAGACCGATCGCCATCACTTCCATACTCTGTAAGGTTATGGAAAAAGTTCTAAATTGCAAACTGCTTTCATACCTAGAAGACAATGATCTTCTCAGTGATCGTCAATATGGCTTCCGCCGGGGACGTTCAACTGGGGATCTTCTAGTGTATGTAACGCATTGCTGGGGCGAAGCCATCGAAAACCACGGCGAAGCAATCGCAGTGTCGCTGGATATTTCGAAGGCTTTCGACAGGGTTTGGCATGCGAGTCTGCTGAGCAAGCTTCCAGCGTACGGTATCCCCACTGGCTTCTGTAGCTGGGTGGCTGACTTCCTAAGTGAACGGTCGATCCGAGTAGTCATTGACGGCTGCTCCTCTGACCTCAAGGCCATTGACGCCGGAGTTCCTCAGGGGTCTGTGCTCTCTGCGACTCTTTTCCTGCTGCACATCAATGACCTGCTATCTTCAGGTATTGTTGGGTACGCAGATGACAGTACTGTCGCGGAGAAGTATCTGTCTAGTGCAGGAGCCAGTGGAGTTGAGGTCCAAAGACTGAGAGAGGCCATGGTTGAGCGTACGAGCCTGACGTTAAGTAACGTCTCCCAGTGGGGCGATGACAATCTCGTCAGCTTCAATGCCTCTAAAACGCAGGCGTGTCTTTTTTCCACAAAAAGGAGTCCTTTCACCCTTTCTCCTACTTTCCGAGGTACATCTGTTCCAGTGACCGGCACTCTACAACTTCTTGGCATGGAGTTGTCCTCTGACCTCAACTTTGGCACCACCATCGAGTCTAAGGCTCAAATTGCAGCTAGAAAGTTGGGCGTCCTGAATAAAGTCAAGCGGTACTTCACGCCTGGACAGCTTTTAACTCTTTACAAAGCCCAAGTCCGATCTTGCATGGAGTACTGCTGCCACCTTTGGGACGGCTCGGCGAAATACCAACTTGCTGCACTTGACTCGGTGGAACGCAGAGCCAAGAGAATAATAGGCGATAAAAAACTAGTGGCGTCCAAGCTGCACAGCCTGGCTCACCGCCGCAAGGTTGCTTGCCTATCGGTCTTCTATAGATTGTACTTCGGAGAGTGTGCTCATGAGCTGCATGAACTCATACCACCGTCACCTTTCTTCCATCGGACATCCAGACGCACGGCCGGCTACCATCCGTTCTTAGTTGATATACCCATAACCCGCACTAAGCGCTTCTCATCATCTTTTATAATGCGCACAGCTAAGGATTGGAATTCCCTGCCTGCGTCTGTATTTCCCAGTGCATATAACCTGACTCTCTTTAAGTCCAGAGTGAATAGGCATCTTCTGGGCAAGCTCGCTCTATCGTAGATCCCATCTATGCTCTAGAGCAAGATTGGGGTCAAGAGTAAGCCCATCTCAAATAAAAAAAAAAAAAAAAAAAACAAGTTTAAATTACTTAATTAGGTACTAACGCAGTGCATACCACGTCAATCATCATTATGCTGTTAATGGGTTTGATGCCTCCGACTGCAAATTGATTCTTTAATTCTTGTTTTCATATTTTAAGTTCACTTTTTACGCGGTCAGGTTTTTTGATTTTTTAAATTAATTATTTTATTTTTGTCTTTTTAGTTTGTATTGTTCTGCTACTACTTTTCAATGAACTATAAAGCCTTATTTGTAACTCTTTATAAAGAAAAAAAGGTTTTAACTCGAGTAAGTAGTATCTGAAATCGGTTTTTCCCGTTTAATTCATGTACCAATAGGAATTCCGGGTAATAACATAGCCTATGTCACTCCCACAATTAAGACGAATCTAATGACATATCATATGTTGAAATCCATTAAACAGTTTTTTCAGTGTATTTTTGTGCCTGTTCCCGTAGTAATTTTGGAAAATTAAGTATTGAATACTATTAGCACTGAAATTTGTGATCCTTAGTTAATAAAAGAAGGTTTCAAAATTGGTTTATCAGTATTGCAGATCCGTTTTTCCCGCGTAAGTTCTGTTCCCGTGGGAATTTTGGTAAATAACATACCCCTTGTCACTTTCACAATTGAGACGAATCTATTGGTATATTATACTTTAATATCCGTTAAACGATTTAGGCCGTAGGGTGTGCAAAAGAAATAGACATACTTACATACATACGCTCGAAAAACAAAACCCTCATTTGGCAGTCGGGTAAAAACAAGGTTCTTCCCAAAATTGTATCTAGGAACACTTTTTTCCCAAAATTGTATGGACACGGGAGGAGGTCCTGCACGGAATCCATTCCAAAGTGCACACACTGTGGAGAGCCACACATGAGCAACAAATGCGCCTGTGCATTCACCGGCCAGCCTCGATGCCACCACCTCGATGCCAATAGGGAATATGCACATATTTTTTTTATTTTTTCTAACGGTTCTACCAGTTATCACATTACCAAAAATAAATATGACATACCCTAAATGTAAACTTTTGAGCTAAAAATATATATATGAATATCACTATCATTTTCGCGTAATTTAAACGCGGCCATTTTGGCGCGCTTGTCCTGTGACGTCAGATTACTTGAGTTCAATGAAGTGTTTGGTTCACGAATTTACTGTAAGTTATTTAACTTACACAATGAGTGATAAAATCAACGTACCATCATGGAAAATAACTATTGTGTCGTCCCTATGTGCCAAAAACACCAGTTCGTTAAAAATTCAGTACAATAAAATTAGTATTTTAGGTTATGTTTATGTTACTTTTACAAAACCATGAAAACGATATTATTAAACGTAAATCACTTATTTACTTTGCAGTTTTTCACCCTCTGAGTTTAGCAAACGTAAAACCTAAATTGGATGCTGAATGTGTGATCATCTTAAACGCGTCTATTTTTGGAAGATTATCTGATTGTTTCTTGACAAAACCAGTCTCAGTCATAGTGGTAAGTCTTTCTTCACAAGGATTTTGTTCATAAATACAAAAAAAAAACTGATTACTTAATATGATGTAACCAAAAGACAATACATAATCACTAGAAACCATACAAACAACTTGTTGAAAAAGTTATTTTTCTCACGTTTTGTTCCACCAATAGCTTGGCGTTTTGTAATTTGCGAGGGAATTTTAAAAAGCCAATTTTCGGCAATTAAAATTCACTATTAAATAATGATACATATAAAAATAATTAACAGGTATGTTTTTCAAGCAGTTTACAAAAAAAAAAATCGTCCATTTTGGAGTTACGTGCATATTTCCTATCGCATAGCGGCAAAAATTAACCCCGGCAATTTTTTTTCGAAAACTTTGGGATTGGACCGCCGACTGACCCTTGCACACATTCTTTATTCGTGTTCCTTTCCGCTTCTTCCGCGGCTTCTATGCTCCAGATAGCTATCCAGTAGCCTCTAGATATTTACCGGGAACTTTTTCTCAGTCAGACAGATTCGGATTGCCGGCCACCAGGTGCTATACAAGGCCCCCTCTATATCTAATGAAACTAGGGTTACCAGCTTCTTCAGCTCAATTTTACCCTTTATGTAATACACCATTAGCGTATAAAGGGCGTCCTCGGTGCTTTTCTGGGGCATGAAACTGTACTTGCGAGTACTAAACCTCGGTACTAGATGCCATTTCATCCTTGCTACTATGATCTTCTCCAGGACCTTCCGTAGTACCAGCAGAAGAATTTTCGGTCTGTATGCCATAGGGTTCGAATAACCGTCCTTATCCGGTTTTGTCAATACCGCAACTGTGGTCTCCTTTCAGTTGTACGGGAAGTGCCCGATCAGTAGACACTTGTTAAGTAGGGCAAAGAATGCGTACAGATCCTGGTGGATAACCCGGCTGCAGATACCTGCTGTGAAGCCGTCCGCCCCTGGGGCCTTCTTGGGGTTGAAACTTACTATCGCGGTCTTTAGCTTCATATCCGTTTCTTATTTCCCTTCATCTATGATAAAATGGCTAGACTCTGCAATTTTAAAAACTGTTCCGTATTTGACACAAAAGTACCTACTTATAACTAAAATGCTTCTAAAGTGGTCATACGATGACACGGGAAAGTTCCTGAGGGTAGCAAAATAAATTAGTAAATGCATACTGTGCGTAATGTGTGCGTGTGTGCACACACACACTTACACACACACGCACACATCCACACACGCACACACCCACACTCACACGCACACATTCATACTCACACGCGTACACACTCATCATTAGTTTTGTAGTTTCACTATTCATTATCATACATTTCTCGTAAAATTACATTATATTATATTTGATTATCGTATACTGTTCTCCACAGGACAGGCTTTGCCTAGTGTGGAGACCTGTAAAAACTGTGTGCTGTATACTGTATACTTTCTATGGAAATAAATTTATTCTTGTTCTTTTCTTATATGGGTAAATAGTGGATCATATTGTTCATCATAATAATGTGCTTTTACCGACTTCGATGCCTTCCTGGTTCAACGATGGTGCTCGCTGTCAGTTCCCTCCAGGTCTTATGGGTGGAATTATCCCCTATCTTGCTAAGTTCGTCGAGTCTCTTGGATTTAGTTGTGCCTTATCTTTGGTTACGGTCATGTCTTCTGTTCTCCTAGCAGTCCGGCCTATTACTCTGTAGATCCCTCCCATCGGCCTTCTCGGTCTTGCTTGCTGCAGAACTCCTTCCAGCTTTCTATTTGGGCTTTGTTGGCGTTGCTCTCTTAGTAGGTCTTCTGTACAGGCTGTTATGCCGATGTGACTGGTGAACACCCTCGTACCTCGTACCCTTTTTTTGCAGATATATAAATAGAGGTGGTACGCCCATTTTTGTGTGACACCGTGTGAGGCCGATGGGAGAGATCTACAGAGTAATAGGCCGAACTGCTAGGAGAACAGAAGACATGACCGTAACCAAAGATGGGGCACACCTAATGATAAATTGACATAATAGTCTCTCAGCGTTAAATGGGTAAACATGATGTATTTATAGACGTTTCTTTTTTTAGATTTTCTCTTGCAATTTATCTGTATTAACTATTTACTTAAAATAATAAACATAGCCTAAATAAGTAAAATATAAACTATGAAGTAGAGCTAAGTAAAATTGAAAATTTAATTCTGAACAGATATAGGGACAGAGCCGCTACAAAATAAGAATGTTTTCTAAAACGCTTATTTACGTGTGTGTTTATGTTTAATATTTTTTGTATGTATTTATTAAGTGTTACATACACTTGAAGTAGCAAGAAATAAGAAATACTTGGACCTAGTTTATTATGAGGATTATCTACAGAACTTGGCACCGAATGAGATTTTAATTCATTGGTCGTTGACGACCGTGAATATGCTTGCCAGCTAATCTATTTAAATTAAAATCAATTACGTTAGTCTCACAAAAAACTGTAGAATGTCTCAACCAATTTAAATACACATTTTTGGTATTGTTCGCCTTTAAATACCTACCAAACATAAAACTGCAAAATCACACTAATTATACCCAGATAGAAATTAAATTAACTCCTGATTTAATGGCTATGTAGTATTATCATACATATTGCGGATTTAATGCCATCTATACCAATATATAAAACTGTAATGGGTTGAATTCTGTACATTGAAGATATTTTGAATTTTTTTTTTCTGGCGGCTACTCTATATCTATACAATAAAACTGTAACGGGTTGAATTCTGTACATTGAAGATATTTTGAAAATTGTGTTTGGAGGCACTCTTAATCGATATTGAAGCCAAAACTGTAATTTTGTGTGTCTTTTTTTTGGCCGCTCATCACGCCGAAACTACCGAATGAACTCAAATGAAAATAAACAGCATGATTTGAGTTCATACTGCGATAAATACTGGGGTAAAACAATACGAGATTATAGCGATGAAAATATCAAAAAATTCAAAATGTGCATAAGGAGTCTACTTTTCTCTGAAATGTATAATTGTAGGGACCCAACATTAGCCTATCGCCACATTTTAAGGGTCTTCAAACTTTTTTACGATCTTTGTTTCCCGCTAAAACAAATTAAAATAAATATCAATAATAAATCACACTGGATATCACGTGGTCTAAAAATATGTAGCAAAAAAAAGAGAGATCTTCTTTGGAAATTTCGATCAACCTAACCTAACCTAACCTACCTATCGAATAAATTGGAATACAAAAACTACACAAAATTATTTAAAAAAATTATACCTTTGACAAAACAAGCACAGAATAATTATAAAATAAAAATATCGGAAAACAAATCAAAAGCCACTTGGCAAATTATTAACAAAGCCAAATTCAATATACCTAATCAATACATCTCAGATATTAAAGTAAAGAATAAATGTATAACGAATCCCAAAATCATTGATGAAGCATTCAATTACTATTTTATCAATAAAATACAGCCAATGGATCGATGTGGCCAAAACGTTACTCGTCATCTAAGCCATCAGCTTAATTCCATGTTTATGGAGCCGAGCCTCCCAGTGCATATTTTCAAAATTATTAAGAATCTCAAGAGGACTAATAGTGTAGGATATGATAGTATTAACACGAAAATAATCAAAGCTGTAAATTAAAATATATATATATGCCATCATTTAAGCTTCATAATAAATCTCAGCATTCAAGAAGGTATTTTCCCCGAAGACCTTAAAATAGCTATAGTGAAATTCAAAAAACTTGACAAAGAATTGATCGAGAATTACAGGCCTATTTCACTTTATCAATATTCTCTTAAATATTTGATAAATACTATTACAATGAAATAAATACCTATTTAGAAAAGAACGACATTTTATGTGCTGGCTTCCGAAAAAATAAAACAATAAATATGGCAATATTTGACTTTTATAAAAATGTAATTACTCATGTTAATAAGACAAGACCAGTGTGTGCTTTGTATTGTGATATGACGCAAGCTTTTGATTACGTTAACCACAATATTTTGATACGCAAACTTGAAGCTTATGGTATTCGGGGCAATGTTCTTAGTTTAATAAAATTCTATCTAAGCGGTCGATGTCAAGAAACGGAAATATCGAGACTCAACTTTAGGACAAAATATGAAGAAATTTATGCTTCGAATGAGTGAATTATAAAATACGGAGTTCCACAAGGCAGCGTCTTTTGCCCCTATTATTGATAATTTATATTAATGACCTGCCAAAAGCATCCAAACAACCCATGACATTATTTGCTGATGATAGCACTGTGACAATTAACTGTAATTACATGCATTCCTATAAATCTGACATTAATAAAATACTGACATCTATATTAATAATTGCATGGCATAATAATAATAACTTAAAAATCAATATTAATAAAACACAATATTATGCATTTTAACCAAAGATCTTAAACTATGTCTGATATTGACGTATCCTACCTATCTAATCAATCAAATAGATACTACCCGTTTTCTAGGTCTACAAATTGACAAAAAACGAATTGGAAAAATCATATAGACAATTTATGTAAAAAAAATCAGCAGTGCAGCATTTGCACTATACAGACTGTCTACTACAGTCAACATAGATGCGTTATTGACGGCATACTATGGACTAATTGAATCTCATTTAAGATTATGGTATCATCTTTTGGGGAAACTCGACCGATAAAGACATAGCCTTTAAAATTCAAAAACGATGCATTAGAGCCATGTTCGGTCTTCAGATAACTGATAGCTGTAAACCGCTGTTTATCAAACACAAGATTCTGACACTTCCGTCACTGTACATCATGGAGGCAGCTCTATTTGAAAAAAGCAATCCCCATCTGTTTCAAATCTTTTCCGATATACTACTTTGTCAAGAAAGTACCGGGAAAAGATTAATAATACACAAAATGTTAGTTATTCATCCAAATTTATTTTATCACCTTTAAAGTATGCTCCTTCAGAAGTGATTACGCCAACGAATAATCCAATCATCAAAACATTTTTTAAACGCTTTTTCCGGAATCGAGTTCATTTCTCGCCGCGAATTCTCCTTTAAGTCTTCTACCGAATGAAACCGGGTGCCACGAAGTGGTAACTTGAGTTTAGGAAAAAGAAAGAAGTCGGCTGGAGCTATCTGGTGAATAAAGCGGCTGCTCGATGGTATTTGTTGAGTTTTTGGTCAAAAATTCGTTTACAATGATGGCCTTGTGGAAAGGTGCATTATCGTGGTGCAAAATCCAATAATTTTCATTCCACAAATCTGGCCTTTTTCGTCTAATAATTTGATCTCTTCAACGCCGCATAACGCTTAAATAATACTCTTTTTTATCGTTTGATCTTCCTCCTGGCAAGAATTCTGAGTGCACAACACCGCGACAGTCAAAGAAAACAGTCAACATGACTTTGACTTTCGATCGAGTTTGGCGCGGTTTCTTCGGATTCGGTTCAGTTGGAAGGCGCCACTTCGAAGCTTGTTGACTAGTTTGCATGTCAAACTCGTAAACCCACGTCTCGTCACCAGTAACAATGCGTTTCATGAATGTTGGGTCGGAATTGAATCGTTCTAGCATGTCCTCAGCGACTCTTTTGCAATTTAGTTTTTGGAGAAAATTCAGGTCTTTTGGGACTAGCCGAGCGGCAACATGTTTCATACCCAATTGATTATTTAAAATGGTACGAATCGATTCATGTGACACACAAAGTTCGACGGCTAGCTCTCTCAAACTTGAATGAGGATTTTCAGTCACTATTTCCTTTACTTTTGCGATGTTATCTTCAGTAGCAGACGTTGATGGCCTACCAGAGGAAGGAAAATCTTCCATCACATCTCGACCGCTTTGTACCAATCATAAACACGTGTTTTTGATAAAGTCGATTCACCGTAATCCTTCTGTAACATTTTCAGAGACTCCGAACACGAAATCCCATTGGCGATGCAAAATTTAAGACAAACTCTTTGTTCGATGTTTTTGTCCATTATGAAATTCGCAATATACACTAGATATGGTATACTAAAAACAATACTGTATTTTATCTAATTATTAGATGTAACTTAAACTCCGCGCCAAAATGGAAAACGGCTGTGCCAATCTAACAACAACAAAAAAATATATAATTTTGAATTTGGAACCATAAACAAATCATTAATTCCCGAAACTTTTTTGACAGAATGTAGTCGTGAGAAACCGACGTGACGGAAGCCGGTTGTGTGTGCAAGCTGCAAAAACGGCATTGGTAAAAAGAGCATTCTATGTATGGCCCCAAAAATATACAATAAAGTACCGGAGGACTATACATCGTTAAACACGAGTGACAAATGTTATTATAATGTACAATAAAAAAATTATAAAATTTTATTACTACTAAACTGTTACTGGTTCTAAATTTTATTTTAAATTTGTATTTTTGGTTTTATTAACATCAGGTATTGTTTTTTAATAATGTTATGGACATTTTGAAGAACGATATTTAAATTTACTTCGAATAGGAATTTCTGCCTGCTTCCTCTGCCTCTGCCTTTGTGATCATTGTTTTTCAGTTTCTTTGAAATATGTTCCTAGTCGTTATACTTTGTTGGAGAGCCAAGAAAACGGTGATATTATTAAAATAATCTGCAAACCAAGTTTCATAATGTTTTGTAGGGTTCCGTACCCACAGGGTAAAACGGGACCCTATTACTAAGGCTCCGCTGTTCGTCTGTCTATCTCTCCGGCTGTATTTCATGAAGCGTGTTAGTTAGAGAGTTGAAAATATATATTTACAACAAACGAGAATTTTTTAACGTTTTTATAGATAATGGTACAGAACCCTTCGTGCGCGAGTCCGACGCGCACTTGGCCGGTTTTTTTGATTGCATTTTTGACTTATTTTGAAAAAGCTAAAAAACACGATGACTCAACAATGGTTCACTTTTGCATAATACACTTATTTAATTTAATTCAATTGTAATTGTATGATCCTTTTGATGATTTAAATAAATGACATTATTATTATTATAATTATAATGCATATGGTGGTTGAAATTATCGCAAATAGTCACCCCTATCACCTCCTAACGGGAATACGTTGAATTACCAATAACCCTGTATATTATGTATTTAGTATAAGTACTTATTAATATTACTATATAGTATGAATATAGCTGTAGAATGTTAATTGTAGGTAATATGAATAGGTCGATGGTTTATAAAATATTTATTTATTTATTTAAATGCACACATTCTTAATTATGCGCATATTGATGTGATTTACACAATTCTTAAATCTAAGTTAACTCGGTTTAAAGGTCACGTGGAAGCTACGCTGTAGTTTAAATAGGTGACTATTTAAACTCATTGGGAGCAAAGTAGGTATGATATCTACGGCTAGAGCACTTTTGAATTTAGAGTGGGGCAAAGGATTTTATTAGAATCTTGAGCGCAGCGAGGAATTCAAAGGACGGCCTACATGTTAATTAGGTTTGCGACTGAGAGAACCACTCTATTTTTTCAAAATCATCTATTCTATATAACATTTTAAACTTTCTTGTTGCATTTTATGTGGGACAATAATTAATAAGAAGGGGTATGTTGCATCAATACCCGTGTTGTTGTAGGTATATAATGTTTTAATCATCTATTATTTTTAAATATCCGTGTATTCAGAACATAAGTAAGTGTAACTTAGGAAGAAAAAGTTAGCTAGTTAGCAACTTAGGAAGTAGCTAAAATTATTTATTTACATACAGACATCAGTAAATAGAAACAATTACGACCTCCGTTGCCGAGAGGCAACTAAGCCGGGCTATACGGCGTCGCCATCTCTGAGGTTCCGGGTTCGATCCTCGGTCGGGTCAATGTTGAAAACGATTTTTTCTATATTATCTCGGGTCCGGGTGTTGTGGTACCGTCGTTGTTTCTAATTTCAATATCACAAGTGCGTAAGCTACTTACCTTAGGATTCTGATCCTAAGGTAAGTAGCAATGTGTGTGATATTTTCCAATATGAAAAACTAAAAAAATAGATACAAATGTTTATAAATAAACAATTATGGAAGTGCATCAGTTTTATTATTAGGATCACTTTCACAACCTTTATTTTTAATTTGGTGTCAATCCGGAGCCGTGAGTCGGGACACAGGTCGCCATAGGTCTAAGAAGTCTATAGGCATACGCCGCAGTCCCAGCTCGGCTATGGCTGGCCTCCTCAGCGAGCGATACCCGGCTTAAATGGGAGCAGAGCCACACGTGCTGAGACGACACCCTCAAACAGATGGTAGAAAACCCCTTGTCGGCAGTCTGGGGTCCATTAGGATTAGGCAAGTAGAGGTGGAAGTTTCTTCTTCGGTGCCCAGTGCGGCTGATAACTGAAGCGTAAGCGACGGCGTCGCAGAAGGTGAGCACCACACCTTCTTGCTGAGACCATCTTAGCCATGATGGTCGCTAAAGAGAGACCACATCCTACGACTGCGATAAGGTCACCCTCGCCCAAGCCGGGCCCCCACTCGAATCATCTCCATGTATGTTCGTGCACGTGGAAAAAAAAGGAATCTTATTTTTTCGACCTAACCAAAAAATAACTTTTTCATCATTATGGTTAATAAAAAAAATGCAATTTTATTGAACTATTTATTGCTTTTCTAACATTAATCTTTAGGTGTTTCACTTTACTATTTTGCTTATTTAAATAATTAATTAGGCGTTAGTCAAAATATCCATAAAATGTAAATAAGCGCGTCCATACGCGTAAGTAAACTACCAGCAAAGAAAGATAACAATTGAATAACAATGGACGTGCGGTAACCGGTTACCGCTTGGAAGTTGAAGCATTAAATTATAGTATTATGTTATTAAGGACGTGTTTGATAGAACAAGGGATAGCTAGCTACACCTATGACAACGTCTGTATGTCTACATACAACAGAGTTGTTAAGACTGTGATAAAATAAGAAAGAAATAACAAAAAAGAAGGTTCTGTATTGACTCCGTAATGTTGTACTTCTCTATCCTAAAGTTTTCTCCTCATTTTCACCGGGGACCTCTGAAGAAAGCGGGAAGTGCACAGGGGTGCCGTCTCCTAATCTCTTTGCAATGGAGTTTATCATTTCAGGGGTGGCTTCCCTGAGGTCGTAGGCCCAGCCAATCTTTTCGAAGAATCTGATGAACCACGTCCCGAAATTGAAAAAGTCGAAGTGTTCGGCAGCCTTGTAGTCGAATGGAAAGGCGTGGTGGTAGTTGTGCCAGCCTTCGCCTAAAGTGCAAGTTGCAACAAAACGATTTTCAGCGGGAACAATGTTTCTGTAATAAAAAAATGTGTTGGCAAGTTAAATTATTATTACCAGCACCTTATGCTTAAAAAAAAATTAAAAGTTAGCCCATTTTGTGATTGCATTTATTTTGATCTAATTGAACTGTACAATATTGACCCGACGGTACCTATTGCGTGAGGCATCTGTGACCTGTGTAAGAATGGAATAAAAGAAAAAAATCAAAAAACCCGACTGCGTAAAAAGTGAACTTAAAAGATGAAAACAAGATTTAAAGTATCAATTTGCAGTCGGAGGCATTAGGCCTCTATTTTACCCCTCCTAACTCCGCCAAAAATGACGTAACAGCAAAGTAACCTTAGCTAATGTTGGTCCTCTATGGACCCCCATCGAATGGTATGATAAAAATAAGGTGTAATATTGGGTCAATATTTCGATAAAAATTTGTAAGTCTTAAGGAAGGGTTTTCCTACACTCCAACTAGAACGGCGGCTATTTTGGTGTCATAACCATAGGATAAGGTCTTGCATTAAATACCAAGTCAATTTAAGAAAGGAACTTTTGATTTTTTTTTCGTTACTGGGTGTGCGGGTACGCCCCCAGTACGGTAAATAAAAATTGGCGGTCTGGTACCTCATAAGCTCCACGTCTGCTCAACACACTGCGAAATACGTTCTGTCGACAAAAAGCAGTATTATCTTCTAACTCCTATCCGTTAAGGAGTTCTGTGGCTTCCATCATCAGGTCAGCAACATGACATGATGATTACCAGACCCAAGAATCAGCATTGAGTCAGAAAATGTATGCAAAACATTATTTAGCCTATAAAAACTGAGGGTTGCCCTCGATTTCCCAGGGATCCCATCATCAGAATCTGACTTGGTGTAAATAGGACTACCTCGGGAGTATACCCTTTCGAACTAAAAAATAAATTTTGAAATCGGTCCATAATTGACAGCGTAATCGCGTAACAAACATACAAAAAAAAAACAACATTCAGACGAATTGAGAACCTCCTCCTTTTTTTGAAGTCGGTTAAAAAGCGTAAAAGCCCCCGTCACATTTGTGCCGAAATCTAACCGATGCATCCTCTTTTCGATTGAACCAAACCAAGGAACATCAATATTATTCAGCTGTATGCACCAACCACTGAGGGGTCAGACCAGGATATAGAAGAGTTTTATGGCGAGGCGGAAAGTTTGCTTGACATTTTAAAGAAGCATAATATTAATGTAGTCATGGGGGACATGAATGCTAAAGTAGGAGTAGGTGAAGTCCAGGGAATCGTTGGAAAATATGGTCTTGGTACAAGGAACACGAGAGGAGATGATACACTTGTCCAATTTTGTTAAAAACAAGAATTGGCAATAATGAATACTTCCTTCAAATTACCAGCCAGAAGATTGTATACTTGGACATCACCTCGTCATTCTCCTGAACACATAATGCGGAACCAAATTGACTTTATTATAATTAACGGACGTTTCCGTAACAGCATTAAGAGTGCTAAAACTTATCCTGGGCCCGATATCAGATCAGACCATAACCCTGTTGTTGCTGAGTTATCATGTATCCTTAAGAAAACACATAAGAGGCAAATAAGGAAAAGTACTAATATCTCACTTATTAAAGAAGCACATGTACGGGCTATGGTTTCTAATGAAATCAATGAGTGGGCAACGAAGGCCAAACAGGATTTGTCTGATTCTGTGGAGGAAAGTTGGTTTAATTTGAAATCTAGGGTTCATAAAGTGAATAAGGAAATTCTCGTGTCGAAAGGTTGGGCACCTAAACATCCATGGATGGATGCAAAGATTTACGAACTTATGGAACAACGAAGATTGTCTAAAGCTGACAAAGAAAAGTAGAATCTTATATAAGAAAATTCGCCGTGAATTTCGTTATGCTCGAGACCACTGGTATCAAAAAAAATGTGAAAATCTTGAAGAACTCCAAAGGAAACATGATGTGTTTAATCTTCACAAAGAGATCAAGGCAATGGTTGATCACAAAAACCCTGTATGCCAACTTTGGGACACCAATAATCATACAGTGCTTGACTTGACTCGAGAAATAGCACCTATGTGAACAATGCATCTTAGAAATGTTTTCAGATGATACAAGAAGTGCCACCCCACCACCCTGTGACACAGGTGGATATCCTATTCTAAAAGACGAAGTCACCAAAGCACTGTGTAAAGCTAAAACTGGAAAAACAACAGGCCCAGCAAGATCATTTATGTGCCCTAACACGACTAATAAACCTGGTGTATGACACAGGTGTATTTCCTGAGGACTGGCTTAAATCAATATTTGTCACTCTGCCTAAAAAGCCAAATGCTAAAAGATGTTAGGAATACCGAACTATTAGTCTTATGAGCCGAGTGCTCAAGTTATTCCTCACTATCATACACGAACGCATAAGAGCAAGATGTGATGAACAACTGGGTGATAGCCAACTTGGATTTCGAGCCGGAGTAGGTACACGAGAGGCACTGTTTGCTATACAGGTTCTAGTACAGAAATGTAGAGATATGCAGCAAGACGTCTACCCCTGCTTTGTAGATTACGAGAAGGAGTTCGATCGAGTTCTTCATGAGCGTTTAACGTGCATCTTACGTGACATAGGACTCTACGGTAAAGATATTAGAGTTATCCAGTATCTGTACTGGAAGCAACGGGCTTCCGTTCGTGTTGAGGGCGAGAAATCAACGACGTGGTCATCAAGAGAGGTGTTAGACAAGGTTGTATTCTGTCACCCTCTTCAATTTTTATTCGGAAGCTATCATATCTGAAGCTTTGGCAAATCTGGACTGGGGTATTAAAGTTAATGGGCGTGTTATCAATAACCTTCGGTATGCTGATATTACTGCCCTTATGGGGTCTTCGGAGTCGGATCTTCGGATAATAGTAATTCGTTTGAATGAGTGCAGTTTAAGGGCTGGACTAGGAATGAACGCACAAAAGACAAAAGTCATGGTCATCTCAAGAGGAAATAACTTGAGTCCAGATATTAGTGTGTCCGGAGTAAAGCTGGACGTAGTGCGCAAATACAAATACTTAGGCACTTAACTAACCGAAGTCTGGGAAAGTGATACGGAAATAAAAACAAGAATAGAGATCTCCCGCAGTTTTTTTAACAAAATGAGATCAATACTTTCCAATCGCAATATCAGCATCCGCCTGCGCACTCGTCTACTTCAATGCTACATTTAGCCTATAGTCCTCTATGGTTGCGAAGCTTGTACAGTCAACAGCACGTCGACCTACACCAAAAGTCAAAAATTTTCCAATAGATTTTCAACTTTAAGCCTGACATATATAGTTCATTTTCAAATGAGAAAATTTGACATTCTGTGGTAAGTCGACGTGCTGTTGTCCGTACTATTAAAGAAGACCTTTGTAAACGTATTAAGGCTTTTGAAATGTGGACTTACCGACGCATGCTTTCAATCAACTGGACTCAAAAGGTGACAAATATCGAAGTTCTACGACGTGTTGGTCAAACTCGCAAATTGATGCAGACCATCAAAACAAGAAAAGTTGCCTATCTCGGTCATATATTCAGACACGAGAGATACGATTTACTGCAACTCATTATGATGGGCAAAATTGCGGGGAAACGTCGAGTGGGGCGTCGGAAAAAGTCATGGCTTCGAAACATCCGTGAGTGGACCGGAGTGAAAAGCGCGGCGGAACTGTTTTACCTCGCCAGGAATAAAGCGAGGTTTTCAAGGCTGATGTACAACCTTCAGTAATTGGAGAGGAACATTAAGAAGAAGATACATACATACATACGCTCGAAAAACATAACCCTCGTTTGGCAGTCGGGTAAAAAACAACTGATTTCAAAAAAATAAAAAAGCACCAACAATTTTTTTTCCGTTAAAAATCATATCAAATATTGACCAATAAAAAAAATTGTTTTAAGCAATTCCATACAAGGTTTAATTGAAGATAAATAACCCTTGAAAAAAATCATCGACCTCAGGTGGGACTCGAACCCAAGTCCCATCGCATGCCGGGCGAGTGCTTTACCTTCGACAGCGAAAAAAAAACACTTGAGAAATTTCATCGTGTCACGTGACGCCCTCGGTAGCTTAGTCGGTAAGCACTCGCCCGGCATGCGATGGGGCGTGGGTTCGAGTCCCACCTGAGGTCGATGATTTTTTTTCAAGTGTTATTTATCTTCAATTAAATATTGACCAATTTAGTTTGGCTCATCATAAAATAAGTTTAATTAAAAACTAAAAACCGACTTCAAAATGAAACTAAAAAGCGAAAAATAATATTGAATAAAACATACCTAATTAGTTCTTTTTGGAGTCGGTGCGAATGAACACATTTTAACTCTTGATGGCTGGCACCGACTCCAAATAGAACTGATTAGGTATGTTTTATTCAATATTATTTTTCGCTTTTTAGTTTTTAGTTTTTTATTAAACTTATTTTAATTCACAATTTTAAGTGTTAAATCCTCTATTTTTCCCCTTCTAACTCCGTCAAAAATGACTTTACAGCAAAGTGACCTAGACAAATGTTGTTCTTCTGTGGAACACCCACCCAATGGTATAATAAAAATAGGGTGCTAGTAATGATCAATTTTTCGATGAAATTTATTACAAGTCCCAGACGCCTTTTAAATAAGCTTCAGTTTTCACCTTCCAACTCCGCCAAAAATGACGTAACAGCAAAGTAACCTTAGCTAATGTTGGTCCTCTATGGACCCCCCATCGAATGGTATGATAAAAATAAGGTGTTATATTGGGTCAATATTTCGATGAAAATTTGTAAGTCTTAAGAAAAGGGTTTTCCTACACTCCAACCAGAACGGCGGCTATTTTGATGTCATAACCATAGGATAAGGTCTTGCATTAAATACTAAGTCAATTTAAGAAAGGAACTTTTGATTTTTTTTCGTTACTGGGTGTGCGGGTACGCCCCCAGTACGGTAAATAAAAATTGGCGGCCTGGTACCTCATAAGCTCCACGTCTGCTCAACACACTGCGAAATACGTTCTGTCGACAAAAAGCAGTATTATCTTCTAACTCCTATCCGTTAAGGAGTTCTGTGGCTTCCATCATCAGGTCAGCAACATGACATGATGATTACCAGACCCAAAAATCAGCATTGAGTCAGAAAATATATGCAAAACATTATGGGTGCCTATAAAAATTGAGGGTTGCCCTCGATTTCCCAAGGATCCCATCATCAGAATCTGACTTGGTGTAAATGGGACTACCTCGGGAGTATACCCTTTCAAACTAAAAAAATAATTTTGAAATCGGTCCATAATTAACGGCGTAATCGCGTAACAAACATACAAAAAAAAAAAACAACATTCAGACGAATTGAGAACCTCCTCCTTTTTTTGAAGTCGGTTAAAAAATAGAATATTTGAGCTTCAAAATTCTACTTTTCCTAAGTCATTGTCTGTAGTATCAATGTTTCTTAGTACAATGAAAAGAAAACCTTCAAAAACACTTTTACTAAAATATCAGTCACAAAAGATTACCCGAGTAAGAAATGGTAAGTTATAAAATTTACACGGAACATAATATTACTTAGTTGAAGTTGTTAATTATTTAAAAGGTCATTGCCGTGGCCCGACCACGCATGTGACTTACTTGTTATATGGTTTGTATCCAAAAGAATGAGCCAAACTGTTAACAGTGAGTTCACTGTGAAACATGCTCAAGAACCGTATGAAACATTGCCAGGCGACTGCACACTTCCAATTTTCCCCCCACAGCCATATTCCAATCATCGTGGGTAAGACGTAGCAAAAGATCAGTTTGAAGAGCCCGAAATGCCTGGAAAGTAAATACGGTCATAAATAATTAAAAACTATATACCAAAACACGGGTACTTAGAATTTACCACCGTTTGTCAAATCGCAGTGTACTAGAAGTAATTTAATAAATGATCAGTTTATTCATAATTGGAAGAAATAAATCGCTGATTATACTCGTACTTTTTTGTTTTATTTATTAACTTTAGTTAACATTTATGGTATTTTATACGCTAGAACGGCGTTTATAAGATTTCACTATTTGCTATAAAAATTTTGAGCGTATTATCATTAAGTCCCAAAGTAAATAGCATCTTGAGTTCTCGTTCCTCAAACTATGTTAGTAAAGTTATTTTTGTACTTTAAAAGTACTTAATTAAACTGTGTTTTGTTTAAAATTATATCGGAAACGGGACATAAGGTAATGTATAGGAAATAAGTTATACCGATCATAAAATCTGAGTATGGAGTCATTTTCGATATCGCTCATATCGATTTGCTTCCCACGCAGCCGGACTTCATCGTTCTTCTTCATCATGAGCCAGCCGATGTGCGAGAAGAACAGGCCGCGGTTCGCGTTGTGGGGATCCGCCTCCGTGTCGCTGAACTTGTGGTGAATGCGGTGGTCGCGGACCCATTGGTGCAGGGAGTTCTAGAAGATTAAAATAAAAAAGAATTGTATCCTAAAAGAGGCGATAAGAAATGTCCTGGAAGTCGTCACTTTTTTATAAATGAGGACTCCAAAGAAAACCGATTAACCTTTATAGTATTTCTTTATTATAGAGTGAACTAATACTAAAATTAGGTTAAATGTCGCTCTGCGTTGATCGACTTATATCTTTGATTTTTAACGATTTTGACGCATAAACGGAAATATCAATGAAAACAATGAAGATGAAGGCACTCCTAATTTTAAATTACAGCAGTCTTGAAGCCTCTAGAATCTAGAAGATCGAAACGGAATCAATCTGTATCTTGTAAAATCTATTATTTGTTTCATAATGTAACTTTGGGATAGGAAGATATTTTGAATTTGTGGGTTTTTGTTACGATCCGTCTTTTCCCTACCGTTTGGCTACTGATATTAAATGTAGATAGATTTTACAATACCTTCAAGTGCCTGTTTATGTTAGTTAAAACTATTTTATTACCTGTCCTGCACTGGCAAAGCACAGCAAAAAGAACAGTTTCAATGGTGTGTTGACCTTGAAGGCCCTGTGTGTCCATAGTCTGTGAGCACCCCCGGTGATTCCGAATCCCGAAGCCACGTACATTATCAGGGCTAGGGCAAAAAATACTGATATTAGTACCTATAGAAATGTTTAAAAGCCCTTAAAGTGTGATCATTGCATTTATTTGAGCAGAGTACTTTTTATGAGTTGATTGAGAATATTCTCACAATTTTGCCCGTTAAAGGTTTGTCTTAAATCCTTATTCAGAACATTTCAGCTTCACGCCAATAAGTAAGTAGGTACATCAGTATTTACGCAAAACGTTTCGGCAGTATTTGAAAATCACGCAATTTAACAGTTGTTGTTTTCATCGCAAAAGTTCGGTTAGAAATAAATTAAGCAACACTTACCGAAAACCAGCGTCTGCCATTTTACTGGAAATGCAAAATGATAGCACCAATAAACTCCAATTATATGATACAACGTAATCGCGATGAAACTAGGCCATTTTATTTCATTTTTAAAACCTAAATTCTTTTCTAGTTCTTTTAATAATTCACTTAGTGGTTCTCTTGGCTTTGTTTCTTCTTTAGCCATATTAAAGTTAAAAATTAGTTACATTAAAGTTTTTTCAAGTGTACCGGTCTTGTCCGAAATCGAAAGACGTTTGAATAATTTTAAATACAATAAAATCAAGTAGCCTATTTAAAACAGTTTAGCCTATTCTCAGGGGTTACTTGAATGTGAACAATGTCCACAATGTTCCAGTGAAAAAGTAGGCAAGTAGGCAGGTTAGAGCGGTTCAGGGAAAACAATTAAAGTTACCTATTTCATATTTGTTATGTAACATTCAATTTGATTAATAATTGAACGTAACTTTAAAGATTTAAATAATGAGCATTTGTTGGATTTGTTAACAACACCCATAGTTTATCAGTTATTTAGCTTTGCTTGGTTTGGGGCTAGCTTATTGGTAGGTATGTGAATGCAATTTAAAATTTATTCTATAGAATCGATTATAATCCTCGTGTATTATACACGAGATAAAAAAACTATTCGTCTATGCTTCATACAGAGACAGACCCTTACTACAGTACCTTGACAAAATTTAACTTGAAAAAAACTAGAAAACAAAAACGTTAAAATTTAATATTCTCCAATTCACATTCATATATTAAAACAATTACAAAATAGTTAATTAAAATACATTGAACTTTACTCAATCAATTTAAATTTGTTCATTACAAGTAGACACACAATATCGTTTGACATTCAACATGTAAATTACTTTGTTAAATATTGAATTTATTAAACAATCTGATAAGTAAGTTATTTGTTCAAAATACTTTTTGGTAAAATAGCCCCTAAATAAAAGACGATTTCGGAAAATAAAAATGCTGGCTCGTTCCTCGCTCATAGGCTAAGTATAGCTATTCAGCGAGGAAACGCTGCAAGCATTCTCGCCTCCTTGCCTCACGCGTTGGACACGCGTTTATTTTTTATTTTAGGTAAGTTTAGTTATTTTTTTATAAGTTATTAAAATAAAAATCATTTCAAATTTGTTCACCAAATTAAATTTCGTGAACTGTAAACAAGTTAGTAATCGTCGTTAAATAAAAAAGGTTCCTACTTTATCTATAGGTACTATAAAAAATCTGTAACGGGTCAATGTCTGTACATTGAAGATATTTTAAAAATAGTTTTTGGGGAGTACTCTATAATCGATACTGAAGCCAAAAATGCAATTATTTTAATTTTTGTCTGTCTGTCTGTCTGCCGGAATTTATACGCTAATCTCCAAAGATACTGCACGGATTTCTTTGCGGTTTTTACAAATAGATTAAGCTTACCAAATCATAATTTATACTTACTAATAACGAAATTTCATTGTAAACAAAACGAGCTCGACGTGGCCTACTACAAAATCATAACAAGATAATCTAAACCTTACGGCGCTCAGCATAAAATTCAACAAACAAGGTTTCAACCTGCCACTCGTAACAAAAATCATAACAAACGTTCATAAGTTTAAAGCTCTTAAAATGCTCAGTATCGTTATCGTTCGTCACCTATGATGGCATAAAAAATAGCACAGCATGTTTGTCTTTTTCTAACACGCATCTGTAGCAAATCATTCCTACTCGCTCGCGCGCTCAAGGCCTGCGCTCGCTAGACCCGCTCTGCTACATGTCATCAACGAATGAAAAGAAATTTGCGCATGACATATGATTTCACAGTCTGTGATTTGTAGCAGTCAATATGATAAAAAATAGCAGGTGTGACAAATGATTTTCAAGTCATATGATTTTTCACCTGCTCCTCATGAAATCGTCCATGCCTAGTAAGGTATGGTAAGCCGCAGGAAGGCCAAGTTTGGAGTGAGATGCAGACGAGTCGTAGAATTTTTAAATCTCGCTTGCGCTGGTGTCAAAATAATAGTGACAAAATTAAAATGAATATCCTAGCGTCGCATCATTCCAGGCAGGACTTTCGCGGCTCAATGGCAGGCCGGGCTTACCTGTGAGCGTTAACAGGATCGCAGTCCGAGAGCAATGCGCGTTGTAGTGGCGCGGAGATTCGCACCAGATTTACGCCAAAGGAAGTAAGGCATGTTATAAATTCTATGTCACGTGGCAAGTCTCCGGGCCACGACGACCTAAGCATAGAAAATTTTAAGTGTTACCCAGAGTGTTGGCGATGTTATACTCTTTGTGTTTGGGTCATTCGTACTTGCCAGCACAGATGATGAAGACTGTGGTGGTGCCAATAGTAAAGAACAAAACTGGTTCCATCAGTGATAGGAATAACTATTGACCTATCTCTTTAGCTACGATTATCGCGAAGGTGCTTTATGGTTTGCTTTACACCCAGCTTGATTAATATCTAAACATACACGCCAACCAATTTGGTTTTAAGTCAGGTCTCTCCACCGAAACAGCTGTGTTGTGTTTGAAGCAAACCGTCAAGTACTACACCGATAAGAAAACACCTGTTTTTTCATGTTTTCTCGACCTATCGAAAGCATTCGACCTGGTCAGCTATGACATCCTGTGGGAAAAACTTCATCAGACCTCAATGCTCGATGAACTGATACGCGTGTTTGAGTACTGGTACCAGGAGCAGGTCAATGTTGTTCGGTGGTCGGGGTCCTATTCTGATCCGTACAGGCTGAAGTGCGGGGTGCGGCAAGGGGGGCTGACCTCGCCTAAGCTCTTCAACCTTTATATGAATGCGCTCGTTGAGGAGCTCAGCAGCACGCATGTCGGCTGCCATATTGGAGGTGTTTGCCTCAACAATATTAGTTATGCTGACAACATGGTGCTGCTGAGCGCCTCGGTGTGCGGTTTGACCAGGCTGCTTGGTATATGCGAAAAATACGCCGAAAACCACGGCTTATTGTATAATGAAAATAAAAGTGAATGCATGGTCTTTCAGGCCCGAGGTAGATGCCTAAATAATGTTCCTCAAATCAAACTGAAAGGCTGTCCCTTAAAAAGAGTTGATAGATTTAAATACCTTGGGCATTTTGTCACCTCGGACCTTAAAGACGATGCAGACATAGAGAGAGAGCGTAGGGCCTTGTCTGTTCGTGCTAATATGATTGCCCGCAGATTTGTTCGTTGTTCAGGGGGCGTCAAAATCACTCTGTTTAGAGCGTTTTGTACGTCCTTTTACACGAGCGGTCTGTGGGTGAGCTATACGCAGAAACAGTAAAATGCACTACGTATCCAATACAACAATGCTTTCAGGGCGCTGTTGGGACTGCCCCGCTTCTGTAGCGCGTCAGGGATATTCGCCGAGGCCCAAGTGGATTGCTTCTATGCAACAATTCGCAAACGGTGCACATCCCTAGTGCGCAGGGTGAGGGCCAGTCGCAATAGCGTACTGAAGGCATTCGCAGAGCGATTTGACTGTGTTTACCTGATCCATTGTGATATGGTACACGCGAGCTCAGTCAATATTCTTTTCTAAATTATTATTTTTTCATTTATATTATTTTAACACTTATTTAATTTAATTTAATTGTAATTGTATGATCCTTTTGATGATTGAAATGAATGACATTATTATTATTATAAGCTATGTTATTACCCAGAATTCCTATTGGTACATGAATTAACCGGGAAAAACTGATTTCAGATACTACATACTCGAGTTAAAACCTTTTTTTCAATAAAGAGTTACAAATAAGGCTTTATAGTTCATTGAAAAGTAGGAGTAGAACACTACAAACTAAAAAGTCAAAAAAAAAAAATAATTAAAATAATCAAAAAACCCGACTGCGTCATAAGTAAACTTAAAAGATGAAAACAAGATTTAAAGAATCAATTTGCAGTCGGAGGCATCAAATTCATTAACAGCATAATGATGATTGACTTGATATGCATTGCGTTAGTACCTAGCTATTTATGCATTATTATAAACAAGGAGTAACAATTTTTTTTTCTTAAGTTTTATTAAATGTAAAGTTAATTTTTAGTTTGTCATTTTACATGGAATAAATAAATAGAACTCAAAATAACGTGACATAAACTGTGATCAATGAATCTGTGCCAACGCGTGGTTTCCATATACAAATCTATTGTAATCTCTTAAAATAGTTTCAAGTTTATGTGTCGTTTCTGAATACGAGAAATACGGCAGTGGACTGTAGAATGAACGACTGGTTCCACAAACACATTCACTTCATTGTTATTCAATATTAAGGCTGCGTTTCCACCAGAGATGAGCGAGGATGCATAGCGAGGGATGTGTTTGTTAAGAACCAATAGAAACTGATTCGCTGAGCGAGGCTAGGTAAACGAAGTGATTCTATTGGTTCTTAACAAACACATCCCTCGCTACGCATCCTCGCTCATCTCTGGTGGAAACGTCTTAGTACACTGCACAGAACGTTTAATAGATACGATTGCCCAGTATAAGAGTAGAGCACGTTGACAGATGACCCGTTCCGATAGGAGTCAAGGAGCAACGCAAAGGAGGCAACAATATAGCCACAAGACCATAAGAAGAATGATAATTATTATTAAGTGTTGGGAACTCAACAGAGACGTATTAATTTACCTATTATTTATTAAAAAATATATATATAACAATGTAAAAAGCTATTTAGTTTCTAGTCTCGCTCGCCTATTTATAAAAGTAAAGTATATTTAGAAATGTAGGCTACATTAAATAAGTTTTATCCGGTAAAAGTTCTAACTTGCAGTAATCCGACAAAATCTGTATTAATGTTCCGGATATTGGGTATAAAACGCGGTCTCCCGCAGAATTTATACCCGGCTACGATGTTACTTATTACAGGCGTTAAAAAGAACTGTTCCCAGGTGATTTTTTCTTCTACGAATAAGGTTTGTGGATCTTTCAGTGAATGTTGACTATTATTTGAACCAGTTTTTTTAGGGTTTCGTAGTCCTGACAAGGAACCCTTATACATAGTTTCATAATGTCCGTCTGTCTGTCTGTCAGTCCGTCCGAGGTTTTGCTTGGAGACTTTTGAGCCTGGAGAGCTGTACTTTTGTGGAGATATTATCAATCACGCCGATAAAGTCGTAGAATAACATTTTAAAAATATTTTTTTAGCCCATTATTATTAGACTCATACATGTAACCTGGGGATGATTTTTTTTCATCGTCGTCGTGTGGGATATCGTTGAATAGGTTCTTTAAAATGACTTGGGGGTTGCTAAGACTATTTTTCAATTTAGGAATCCGATTACGAAATATAAAAACTTTAAAGTGTCTAGTTTTGTTCAAGTAGGCTTGAATAATCTGGAAAAAATCATAATAATAGTACTTTTCATGAAATTTGGAAAATCATAACGGTTAAGAGTTTACTTACTTTAAAATTCCTTAGAGGAAAACATTAAAAGTTACTTAAATGAAGTACAGACCTTATTGCTGAGATATAGTCTGTCCGTCTGTCCGTCTGTCACCAGGCTGTTGAAATTTTCACAGATGATGTATTTCTGTTGCCGCTATACCAACAAATACTAATAAAATAAATATTAAACATGATTTTTTTGCCGTTTTTTATAGATAATGGTACGGAACCCTTTGTCCGACTCGAGCTTGGCCGGTTTTTTAAATCTGGGGTGATCCTCTTCAATAGTCTCAATTATTATTGCGGATTAAAATCCCGCCAGGGGCAAATGTTCGTGTGAATAACACGAACATTTGTACCTGTCATAAGTGGTTTTAAACATAATTAAAAGTATATTGATCCGGAATCTAGTCGTCATAAAAAGTTTTGCATCTTACTTGCTGTTATCCTTAACAGGTCGTCTGGCTACCTTTGTCATATATCCTTGTCGTAACGTCTTACGCTGAACTTATTACCTATGAATAGATTAATATTACTTACACAAGGAACATTGTAACTTCTGTTTATTATCACTAAAACTACGTGGCATGAATAATCCGACCGCGTTTTACAGGCTAAGGTTTCCCCTAGCGTGAACTTTTATGCTTTTCCAATAATGGGGATAGGTTTTAAATTCGAATTGAAAACGACAAACAAACATTTGCTGGTAGTGTTCACTGTAAACTTTTGCACCAAAACATCTAAATCGCTTCTGAAGGGGCTGTCGGTTCGCTGTGGCAGTTACGGGGAGGTTGAAATATCATAGGAGGTTAATGTTTACAAGATTTTATCTGGGATCCTTGGATTTCATGCTGATATATATTTGTTTAATTTTAGACAACATCACATACCTACATTGTTTTAAACTTAGGGTAAGTTCCTAAAGCGTAATCGTAAAGTATAGTGATCAGATATAACGATGGTACCGCAACACCCAACCCTAGAATCGGGACCTTGGAGATGGGGACGCCAAGTCCGGAGTGCTTTCCTTTTAGATAAAGAGAAAAGAAAGTTAAATCAAAGAGTTATATGACACAAGAGTTATAAGAGATAGTTATATCAAACAGGCGATAGTAAAATAGAGTTTTTAGCCCAAGTAACATAACGAAGTAATAACGTAGTTTGAAAATAATAAAATGAAGATAAATAACACTTGAAAAAAATCATCGACCTTCATGACGCATGCGATGGGACGTGGGTTCGAGTCCCACCTGAGGTCGATGATTTTTTTTAAGTGTTATTTATCTTCAATTAAACCTTGCATGGAATTGCTAAAAAAACAAAAATTTTCAATGTTTAAGCATTTCTGATCTTAACCAATAGTCAAATATTTGTAAAAATATTTCTATAGGGTGTTGCCGGTAGTATACTACTCAGCTATACATATAGCTACAGCATTGATCAGAATACGCTGGCTTTGACAGCGAGAAAAAACACTTGAGGAATTTCATCTTGTCACGTGACGTCCTCGGTAGCTTAGTTGGTAAAGCACTCGCCCGGCATGCGATGGGACGTGGGTTCGAGTCCCACCTGAGGTCGATGATTTTTTTTCAAGTGTTATTTATCTTCAATTAAACCTTGCATGGAATTGCTAAAAAAACAAAAATTTTCAAAAATAAAATGTATGGGATTTCCAAATGCTGTCGTGAAATAACGTTTTAAATTGTTATCGTTTTCATAATATATCTGACTTGCGATGACGAATTTTGCCATCGTAAGGATTGCATTTTGTTTGAACATGTATCTCCAACCTTATCTAATGCAGCAGCTTAAGTAGATTCGCATCTTTGTGCAAAAGTAACGACTTATGTCGAGTTACGAGCATGGCCTACTGATAAAGACATTACACGGGCCATGAACACCCCTGCTGATAATATTAGCTGTTATAGTTTCCTATCGCGGTCACCGCAAGGGTTCCCAACTTTTCCCCGTCGTTACAGAAACGTGAGTGAAACATTGACAAAACCCAACATCCGATTTACCTTTATCATCTTCATTTAACATGACTTACTTACTATAACTTTTCGTCAAAGTTATCTAGTCGTCCTTGCTTAGTTTGATAGGAAAAAAAAACTTATAAGTTAATATAATGTCTTTTTTATAGCGATGACCAATTTTAAAGAACGTTTATTTCATGATTGCACGTAGACTATTTTAGTGAATCGAAGTTCATGATAAAACTAAACGTGAAGTCTGATTCATACCTGAAGCGATCGGTTTTTGTGTAACATACTTAATATTTTGATTTTCTTTTGTATTTATTATTTCACTAGCTTCTACCCGTCATATTTTAAATATTAGTAAAATTAACCTCATTAACCCAAATGTTGGGGACTCTAGCAACCGTAAGTATATATCGCATTAATGCATGTATTTTATGTCTTTTCCGATTCGTTCGATTTGGTTTGTTTTTGGGTCAGAGATGCGCTTTAATAACAACTTAGTGCAGCTTTGAGGGGTAAACGAAAGAGCCTGGAAAGCAAACAGTTTATTCCTAAACACTCGTATGTTGCCCTTGTCCTACCTTCAGATTCCTATAGACAAATCAGAGCAAATAGTGTCATTAGTAGAAATCGGGATGAAACCATTACACAGAAACTATCATAGCTTGGAGAAATAAGTTACCAATAAACAAATGGAATGAAATAAATGCAGGACGGTCTTCAAGTAAAAAAAAAGTAAATGAGCTATTTATTTCCAAGGAAAATTACTACAACTATACATATTTTTGCAACCGGAACGGTTTGAACACACTTCAAATAACCGAACTCATCAGACCAAGGAATATATTATGTACTATTTTGTAAATTACTACATCCATGCAACAGACAAACTGCAATGTTTTTAAAATTTATTCTTCCTCTTTTACTCTCGGTAATGCTGGCAATCACTAGTTCTCTTTTACCGGTCATACGTCATCATGTCGTTCCGTTTTACTCAGCACATGATATACATCCTAACTACAAAAACATTATTTTTATTTATTTAACTTTTTCGTTTTAGTTAAAGATTTATTTGAAGTAGGCCACGTTCATCATAGCAGATTTTTTAAAGTTGAATTTACTACACTTGTTTGCTTACGAGTACAAGCAGAACATAGGTATGGACAAGTAAGTTTCGATCGCTGGCTACGTCCAACACAAGCAAAATCGTAAACGTGTCATTCCATTTTAGTCCGTATGTGTTTTTATAGGTCCTCATAAAATACACGTGACTCCCGAACTTTGTGCCCAACGCGTTTCGTTTCCACAAAGAAACTATGCGACACAATAAATGACCCCTGTGTTTAAATGAAGCGGCTTAAAATTGTAAGGGATCTGATTCAATAAATTTTTAACAGCAAAGTTGAATGTTCGATCGGGGTTTGAGATTAATTTCAAATGAAGGTCGAAGTTGGATTACGAACCCTTATTTGTTTCAGTAATCTGTTTACAGTTAGAAGTAATAACTCGAAAGTAAATTAATTTAAACACATACTGACGTTTTAAATTAATGTTCCTGCGTAGTATTAATTAGGAAAAGTTAGTTTAAACACAAATATATGTCATATATTTTGAGTAAATTATAGGTACATTAATTTCAGAAAGTATCAAAATGGGTATCAAACATTTATAATATCAAAACAAAAGCTCATTATTTCTGCTAATATTTTCCTCTGATTTGATTTGACTGTCCTTAATAGTCGACGGTATGTCAAAATAACGTTAATTAAGTAAAACGCGTATACTTCATTACGGAACTTTACGAACCCGGCTAGGAATAAAACTTTTTGTCATTAAATCAAGCTACGACGAGATTTCAGATATCTCAAAAAAATCAATATGTTATTGTTATTCAACATCAAAATGGTATTCCGTTCAAAGGCGAGAATGCTGCGGCCAAGAATAGGCGGCCGTTTGGCATTCCACCAAGCCGATAGCCGGACATCTTCAGAGCGAGAAACAATGGCCAAGATTGGAGGCCCGGATTGGCACGAAAAAGGTCAGGAACCGGGTTAATAACGACAACTGGTAAGGGTGCAAATAAATATATCTGTTATGAAATATTAAAATTAATGTATTAAACTTCACACGTCAATTATTAAACTTTAAAAACTCATTTTTATGACGCATGATACGCTGACGAGTCATCAAGTAATCCTAGTTTTTTTTCTAGTGGCCACAAAATTTAAATTAAAATTACTGCCCATACTCTCCCAAGTCCCAATTCATTGCTGATCTCGAGATTATTTGAGTCTTGAATGATATCATGAGTTTAAAAGTGTAGGTCGCCATTTAAAGTTGTTGCTTAGTTCTGATTTAAAAAGAAATGACAAGTATTTATGAAATACAGTATAAATGCATAATAAGAGAGTTCTTGCTTCATACAAATATAACAAAGAGTTAATGTGAATTTTATGAGCTTTTGAACATTGTAAGGCGTTTTCTTTTTTTATTATTATATTTTATTTTTTAGAGGCTTTACCAAATTAACATGTCAGCCTCATCGAAGGCGTTTTCTCAAATAACAAATTACTTACTACTTAAAGCGTAAAGATATCTAATTTGATACATTTTGTAAAAAAAATGTGCTTGATAAGCGATTAAGTCGCAGCCCTAATTATAGCGGCCCCTGTATTTAAAGAAACAATGGCTCGGACGAAGGGACAAATTCTTGTCGTAAAAGCTTTATTGCTGTGGCAGATGTTTATGAATTATGTTTAAGGTAAGAGTTACTGATTCATATCTGACTTTTCTGAGCAGAACGACTGTAATGACGGAAAATGGACCAGTAGCCATTAATCTGTTTGAAATATCGTTTATTGAGAGTTAAAATGTTTATGTAGAAGCCAAGGACAGACAATAAAGCTTAGAATGAAAGGTAATATCTTGAAAATAAACTTATGCAAGCTTATTCAATTAGAAAAACTTGAATACCTAGTTTGGCATAAATAGAAATATTTCCAAATGATTTCTTAAGCTTGTTTTCTTGTTGTTTTATGGCACTCCTGTCGTTATTTCTTTCTTGATTATCCAGCGGACTTTCAGAGAAGAGAGAACAATTATTATTAGATATTTGCTACTACCAATACGCCTTTGGGCAATTGGACTAGAAACCACGTTGAAGGATCATGTGAAGCTAGTGGTTTGCATTTAGTGTGTGCAACTTTGGCGGCAATTGATAAAGTTTTGATCGATAAAGTTTAAAGGCAGTTTGCCGGTTGTTCTTGTGAACAGTGGCTGACACGACGTATCCTTGCATAATACATGAGGAGCTCTCTAAATACAGTCATTGTTTGCTGACGATGAGCCGTGGGAAAAAACCTTAGTTTAAAAAAATTGTGTAAATGCGTTTTGTTTTGTTTTATCATTATTTATCTAAATAAAACAAAAAGTTAAATGTATGTTTTTTTAGCTTGTTAATCTTGCCTTGCAGTATTTGATGCTAACGTTGTGCTTGTATCACATTTATTGCAACATGCCTATACACCGTGAACGTTTAGTTACCCTAGAAAATTAACTAACATACTCAGATATCGATATACATCGAATTTGGCGAATAAAAAAAAACATTTATTTTTATGAGAAATTTATTTAGAATGTCCCTAACATTCCGTAAAAATATGCACCATAAAAGTCCTGCTAATTTAAATAGTAATCATTATCATTCCAACATTAACGGAACCAAAATCCACCTAATTTGGTCGCGTAATATTGGCGTACGGAAGGAATAACTATGAATGAAAACAAATTACACAACCTGCCGACAAAAGACGTTTCTTTCTCACTCGGCAAACTCGCGTCTAAGCTCAAAGCTGGCCAGCTCTCCCTTTATCAATGAACGGGCGGGCGGGGACTCACGCGCATCCCCCGCCCGCCCGCGCCATCATTGACCTCAGCTCAGTCGGTCGCGAATCTTATACGGTCATGGTTGTGTTACGCAAGGTCACCGGCGCACGCGACCTCCGCACCTGTTTTTACTAGAAAAGTGAAGTGACGAATATCCTGATGGCCTATCACTACTCCAATCGTGAATACGCTCTCATGGTGAGAGCGTACATTATGTCAGGCGAGAACGTAGCGGCTGGATTACGTTTGTACAGGGAGTTATACCCTAATGAGCGCCAACCTTCGCACGAAACCTTGTTGGGAGCCTGGCAGAGGCTGTTGGACCATGGGCAGTTCCGCACCCCGGATCACGCACAAGGACGCTCGGGGGTCTCGTACCCACAAGAACTGTACGATGATGTCGTACAGTACTTTGAAGAAGACCCGCGACGCAGTACCCGTGAAGGAGCCCGACATTTCCACGTGAGCCAGTACTGCATATGGAAAATAATTTCATCGGTCATGCACCCGTTTCACTACCGCAAAGTGCAGGAGCTCAGTGACAGTGACAGACAGCCGCGAGTGTCGTTCTGCGAGTGGGTGTTAGCAAACCCAAACGCTAACATTTTGTTCACCGATGAATGTTTGTTTACTCGGATCGGTGTTTTCAACAGCCACAATGAACACTACTGGAGTTACGTGAATCCAAAATTGTCAAAGCGGCACTCCTACCAACACCGTTTTTCACTCAACGTATGGGAAGGTGTGTATAACGACACTATCATCGGCCCGTATTTCATCGAAGGGCGGTTGACGGGTGCAAGCTATTTAGCTATTCTCCAGGAGATGTTGCCGACCATAATGGACGACGTGCCCCTCGCGTATCTCCAGTCGCTGTACTTCCAACATGACGGTGCTCCACCCCATTACCACAATGCAGTGCGCGCGTACCTAAACGGCGAGTTCGGAGCGCGGTGGATTGGCCGCGGCGGGCCTGTGCCCTGGCCACCGCGGTCCCCGGACCTTACGCCTGTGGACTTTTATTTGTGGAGCGAGATCAAGCGCCGAGTGTTTGTGAGTGAACCTAGTAGTGTTGGTGATTTGCGAAACCGAATCATTGCGGCTTTTCAAGAGATTCAAGCTCAAAGAAACGTGCTTATTTCTTTGAAGAATAACTTTCGGAAAAGAGCACGTGTTTGTATCTCGGAGAGAGGAGGACATTTTGAAAAAATACTGCAATACGTGTAAGGTATGTTGATATTTGTTTTAAGGTTTTTAGGCATTTGTATCATTTGTAAATCTTGTAAATACCTAATGGATTTCAGATTTTCAAATACACCTTAACTAAGTAATTAAAATAAACAATTTATTAAGCAGATAAAAAAAACTCGTGAAAAGTGCTATTTTTATTACTTCGTAATGGCCACAACATACAAATCACAGTTATCACGTTTATTAAATGCTAGTGCAGGATGCGAACCCGCGTCGCTTGGCGATCTTGACAATCGTTAGCACTAGGCGTAGCAGACGCGCATGCACGGAAGACTGCGCGAGAGCCGCGCGAGACTGAATGAATGAATGCATGCGTCTCTCTCTCTCTCTCTCATTCAACAAATACTACGAAGATGGTTTACATGGTTTTGGTGCTACAGGATTTATTTGAAGTCCTATAAAACGATATTTTTGTATGGACGCTATAATATTTGTGTGTTACTTACTGATATACATATTTTTATCAACGCAAATTTTAGTTTTCTCGGGTAATTAAAAAGTCACGGTGTATATTATAGGTATAGACTTATATTATAGCTAGCTATACTTTAGTACAAACTTACCAAGATAATATGATAAAGCATATAAATATTGAACTTTGTACCTGTAAACGTTGCTCAGATAGTTTTCCAGACTTTTTTACAAGAGCATTCTGATATCCAAATGTAAGCATGTTGACGGACGTAGCAACGGATTGCATTTGTTATTCCCTGTATAGCGTTTTATCGGGCTATCGTATGTAGTACGTGTATTTTTCGTATTTAGAGTTTGACATGAAGTTGTGAAGCGTGAAATTGGACGGGTCACTTCCACGTGAGTTAACATGATCGTGAAATTATTTAGAATTGATCGTTTATGGAAGGCTACCAAAGGACATGTGGCAACTTTTTCTCTTTGAGGGCCTTTACGTTTTTAACAATCCTCTAGTTTGAACTTTGATTTAATAGTAATGTTTTCACAAACCAGTAGCATAATAGACTAATCCTACACGTCGGTTATAACGATTTCTCATAAAATTCAGAACGCCTTAATAAAAAACCCAACTTTACAACGGGTGAGAGTTTTTTTCGCATTCATACAGTTGTATAATTATTTTTGTATTGTTTAGCGAGCATGATGTGAATTTGAGGGATATACGAGTAAGATAACATCCGCAATTCCGCATGCCCTGAGCTGTTTGCATTTCAATGTTCATAAATTTTGATTATCACAAAGTGTAGCTCGCAGCCTATATTCTAATGTAATGCAGTGAATTAGAATTTATTCGCGCCATAATTCATCGCCGACTGGCCGACTCTCGGATTTACTATGTATCATATAGCTGGTAAGATTACCCAGTGGCATGGTAGGAGGACGGAAACCCGTTCACCGTTCGCGGAGGAACAGTTACCGCATAGTTCTGTGAAGCGGCAACAACCGCAAGTGCACGCGCTACCTACTTGCAGATGAATTGAAACACAGTGTTGTATGTGCTCAGGAAAATTATATTGAAGCAATAGGATGTTATATTTGTTATTGAATATTACTTGTTAATTGTAAACTTTTTTTTAATCCTATAGGATCCTAGGTATACCTAGAGTGATTTGTGATGCTGTGGTGGTCCGATGTGCCGCTGCGTCACTCGCTGTACGCCTAACGTCAAACCTGCTGAAAATCAGCGTCGTAATAATGTCCCTGGCTGTCACGACAAATGCTGAGCGGAGGCCTTTTTGACACATTTTCTATTCTTGTCATGTATTTCTCTATCTTTTTCATTATGTGTTGTGTCTTGTGTCGATAATATTTTCTATTTCTAAACCGTAAGTCATGTAAGAAACAGTTAAACAACCGCACGCAAAATTACTAACGATGTATTTAAATCCTAAAAAAACAATAGAAACAACATTTATAAAGTACCTACAATGGCGAGGTCTGACTAATTGGCTGTGGCACAAAGAGGGTTAATTTAATGTAAATCGAATTTGGTCCGTTTTATTTGAAAGTGTAATTAGTATTACCTCGGAGCCTGGCACTCATTCAAAGAACCTAGGTTTTGTTTGTTGCGCTATTATTTTAAAGTTTTATATTTGTTATATAAAACATTCCTTAACAAGATTCTAATCTTGTTTTTATAGTATCAGTCGTCGTGGGCGAAACAATGTTCGCAGGAAAAGGCTGGACCTGCGGGGTAACCATGAACTCTTAAAACAATCTCAAAGCTGTCAAATCTGTCAATTTTGGTACGTCATTACATACAAAATTTGACAGATTTGATAATGTTTGACTTATTTGAGATTGTTTTAAGTTTGAGGCACGCACTGCCTGCTTCCACGCGACTATGCGTAAGCGGTGCGCGTCACTGGTGCGCAGAGTGCGGGCCTGTTATCCTGAAAATGATAGGAGACAGATTGGACTGTCCTCTCCTCCGGCACTGCTGCGACAGACATGTCCCAGTAGTTGTGGGAGTGAGAAGGTATTAACTAAGTAATGGTAATGTAAAATTGTATTTGTATTATTATTTATTAAATTCGTATGACATTTTATTATTATTTATATTATTTATTGTCAATTGATGTTTCTATTTTAGTTATATGGATCTTATGTAATCTGAAATAAATGAACTTGAATTTGAATTTAAGAGTTCGTGGTTACCGCCCTGGTTAGACAAATTTTGGCTGGCTCTTCCTACCTAGAAGCTGAACCTATAGATATTATAGATATTGGTCAAAATGTTAAAGGACCTTTTTGTACCTTTTTGCAACAAAGCTTATTCAATATGGATAGAGTTAAAAAAATTTAGTTAGTAAAAAAATAGAGTTTTATTTATAGTTTTTTATTTATTGATATGGTCATCAATGGCATAGGCCGTATTACAAAAAAATATGGCTAATTTAAACTAAAGAAAAGCAAAATAAATTTAAATGTTGATACAAAAGACCCATCTCATGAATGCCTTTGAATTGGTTGGATAATGTACATGGTTTAAACTTTATCTATCTTTTTCATAAGGTCATATTATAGGTTATGGACAGAGCACCCAATCAGAGTTCGTCTGACGGGTAACGAATATATCAAAAATATCTGCCACGGCTGCAATCTGCGTATTTAAGTATCGTATCGTAATCTATTTAAGTATTTCATAAATAGATTACGATAGTGAAGAAATTTCGTGCCACGGATTGGTAATTAATTATTTAAAAAGAGACGGTGAATAAGTAAATACTTGCTTCTTTTTTCATAACAAACTCTGCCATCCGAATTTGAAGATGCGCAAGAACGAGATATAGTACAAGTGGGTTAGGCAGGTGTGAACGGTTTTAGACAAAATGAAGCTTAAGCTTTAGTTTAATAATATTTCTAAATAAAAAAAGATAACGTCCGGGGTATAATATGTCTTTACTATTATTCTATATACGGAATACTTTCATCCATTGCAGCCGTGGCAGATATTTTTGAACTCCTTATAAAAAGGGTAGAATTGTGCATGGGGCATGTAGTCGAATTAATTGTTTAAGTGCCTTTAATGGCTAATTGCAGAAATAAATGATTTTGATTTGATGTTCCGGTATTTAGTCAGAACAGTTTTAATCTCTTTATAACAAGCTCCGTGAAGGACTTGTTGTGACTTAAGGGTCCGAGAATTACTCTGGACTAAGTAAACTTTTAGTGCATTCGGTTTGAGATTATACTCAGTAGCTATACCTGTCTTCGCGCGTTCAATCCAAAGCGGCCTGCATCCAGGCTCCTTGTAACTATCTATGGGGTACTAAGAAGATTTGACGCTGCTAGCCAAAGCGTGGTCCCGGAATACCAACCATCACTACCGACTACTATGACAGCATGCGAGACTGACAAGCATTCATAAATTCTTCGGTAAGCTTTGACCTTGATGGCCTCCTATCAATATTTGTTATTAATTGTAGAGAAAGTAGAAATCAAGCTTGTGAAAGTATCGCATATCCCGCTCCGCCGGGAGCCTGTCCAAAGGTAGTAAATCTCTTTGCATTGCAAAGATGAGCTGCCATTCAACTTCTCGATATTAATATTCATTCCTTCCATTATTTCCATGACGGGGCTATTAAAATCTCGAAGTTAAATTTTCGCCCGTCTTATTAAAGATATGTCCGGAATAAATTTGATTAATTTCTTATATTCTACGTTCAGTCTCAAATTTATTAGGAATCATAATTTTTTACCTGGTGCATATTACCGATTTCAGAAGAATCATATTTAAAAGATAAAAGTTGGAAGTAGTAAAATACTTCAATAAAAATGATGTGTTATAAAATTTAAAATCCATATTTATCAATCTATGTATAAATAAAGTCATTGGAATATATTGTTTTGAAGTAACCTAGCCTGGCCTAGTAATCCATTTAGTAGGAAGTTTCTTCGAGTTCGGAGCTTGAGTTTGGACACTTCGATTACAGTTGTTTTGGCCTCTGGGGAGATTTTCAGTTTCACAAGCGATATGCCCCAACAGAACTTTCCGCTCATAATCAGATTGTATTGGATTTAGTTACCTTTACCCTCATGGGGTGGCTTGGATCAAATGTTTTGGTATTTGTTATGTCATTAATGCACTACATTACGCAAGTTTTTAGTTAATTTAGGTGAAGTTTTATAAATTGATATTTTTGCCTCCTTGTAGACAACAATATTTAATGTTTGTATGAAGTTCTTGGATACCTAGTGATGTCTAAGCCAGATTTTAGCTAAATCTAGATTATTAGACGAGTGGCCCTAAATCCGCTTTCAAAACTTAACACAAATAAAATCCGCTTAGTTGGGCAGCATGTATACAACTTCCTAAATTCTAGTATACATTAAAGCGAAGTGCCTTTTACCAAAAAAATAAAACTATAAAACGTCCCGATAGTTTTATTTTACATAAAAATAGCTTGCAACTTCTATAGTTTCCTCGCAAGTGATATCTTGTATAGATAACTAAAATCAGCGTCAGAGGGCGATATAAGAGCGAGTAGAGCAAACTTCACGCTACTTTGTCTAGGGCCTACTACGGGAACTTCTTGCAAACATTGGCATCCAGCCAGATTGCAAAGTTACCTTGCGACGCTCCGTGCACGTCTTAGCAGTTTTTAGTAAAATGGCTCTCAGCTGAAGTTAAGAAGTTGCCGACGCGGTCAGAAGAACATATTGATGATTTCACTATTTTACCCAAAGAAATTATAAAGATCGTGTTAGTTTGCGAAGCTTAGGAAGTGCATTTTTAAAAATAAAATAAAAATGTTGATGTACAGATGTGACTTAGAGCATTCAACCATGCTTTAAGAGATGTGAACTTGTGACAAACGTTAAAAAAAATCATAAAAATGTAGTATAACATAAACTAATAGTACCCTTAGCCAAAACACATTACATGACTATGATCAGTGAGTCAATAACACTAGAAGCAAGGGTTTATGTATATATCGCGTAATGAAGGCAAGGCATTTACACCATCAGATAGATCTACTCGTACTTTACTATGTGGGCCGTCAATTTAATATTACTCGTACAACCTTTGCATTCAGCCAGAAATCTATTTTAGAGCTCTGTTGAAAGTATAGACAGATGCTTTCTGTGTGGAATTCGGTTTGTTAAAGACGAAAGAAGTCATGTGCAGTATATCGCAGAACACTAAAATAAACTAATAATACATATGTATTCTGATTCTTGGTGTGTAGACGGTCGATATTCATTCAATGGCAAAGTAAGACGATTGATGTCAGTCGTTTCACATTATGTAAAAACATAGCAATTGTACCTACCTTTATAAATTTTTCGTTATGGCATTGGTGATAAGGGTCGGTAGCACAATTACCTACTTTGTGTTGATTGTTACGTAGGTAAAAATCTTAAAATAGACCCACCCACTATATGAACCCGAGTTCGGTAGGCTGCTTTACTTGTTTCAAGAATGAATGTATACTTAGGTCAAAATCTAACAAAAGTATAAGTAAAAATAATATTTATGAGTTTATTGATGGATGGATCTACGTTAAAAAACTAAAGGATGTTTTGATAAATACACCACAAAGCTAAACCTTAAAGCTTAGCTTAATAAGAAGCTACTTTTTTTATTTTTTATTTTAAGTAAGTAGCTATCTAAATAATTTGATACTGCTATTATTTACTATTATACTATTATTTATTAATATTGAATATGAACAACAGAAATATTCAAGATGGATTGTTTTGTCTCAACAACGCAGAACGACTGAGTGAAATAGGACAAGTTTCTAATCAACCAAAGGTCGGAGACCTTTTTTTTTTTGGGATGGGCTTACTCTTGACCCCAATCTTGCTCTAGCAATCAATCTCAATCTTTTTATTTCAATTTGTGCAAAAAATTTAAAAAATAAATATGTTGAATAGAAAAACATATTTTTCAACACAGTTGCTCGTAAATTGACTCTTATAACCCCGTTTTTAGTTTCATAATTCATCATATTACGCACTTGTGCTGTAATAATATTATCGCACTAGGGCGGTAATGTAAACTTTTTTTTTAATTTCAGCAAAAGTTTATGTCTAAAAACATTGAATATTTTACGAATATTAAATTATTATAGGGTTAGGATGACAAATAAATATTTATTTTATCAAATTGTATATTAATAAACACAAGTTAACTTAACTATCATTCTTAAAAACAATAATTTATAGTTTATTTTATTTTATATATTGCTGCTGCTCCGGCTGAACAGCCGGTTCTTCCTGTACCTTTATTAAACCTGCGCGCGCATTGAAAGTGCAGCGCAAAACTTACGTGTCATTTTCCTTAGATTTTTGGTAAAGTTGTTCGTGTGTGGATAATTACTATCAAAATGTTTACCTCAAATAGTGAAGACGAGTAAAATATTAATTTAACGCGCCGGAAATACTTATCGAGGCACGAAACGCGAGTGATAGCCTCTGCTCTTGCCGCCAAAATCCAGAGAAAAATACCTAGCTGCTTACAAAATACGCAATCAGTGGAAAAACAGCAAAAAAGCCGTCATATTCGGAGAAGGTATCTTAGTTTTTGATTTCTTTTTTTTTCCTGGCAATTGTGTTGAAAAATGTCGTATGCAACTTGTGTGCATTGATAATTACACACTCTCGGCTTCCTTACCGCGCTCGCCTGCGGCTCGCGCTTACAATAATGCCTCGTGTGTAATAATCAACTTTGCACACTCGTATCATAATGTACTATTACGTATTTTGATTAGTAACAAAGGAGTTTTTATCGAAATGACTCATCCCAAGGCGGTCTCACATACACAATTATTTCGCACAGTTAAATACTTTTAGAATTTATGATAGCATTTTTTGTAACACAAGGCGGTTGAGAGACCTTCTACCCTTTACTAAGTTTATTCCCAAAATACAGTCTGCTAGTTTGGGAATTACTTTATTCAATTTTATGTCAATACTTTAGTGTAAGCTTCTTAATGTTTACTTATAATGAGATGTTTTTGTCCTCATGAACTTAATCACTCGAGACACAGGTTTATTCCTAGTTCGATGGTGGAGTGCAGTTTGATGATAGTCTCATCTTGTAACTACATACATATATCTGTAACACCCGACTATGTACCTAGCATTTAAGAAGCGAATCAATAAAATTTATTATTAGTAAATTAATATTGAAAAATGTTGTCAAGGTGTCCCATCAACTATATTTTTAATGCTAGTCAAAAAATGTTTGCGAGAGCGAATTACGGGAACGGCCAGTCCGACACGAATTATCCCGTTTCCAAATCATTTGGAGCCTATTGATTTCATTGGAGAAGTCTGTAAGGGATTATTTATGATAATCGAGTTTTGTATTCAATTTCCTTTGTGCATCGAACAACATCGATGAAATACGGCAAGGGAACTAATCTCACCGATTTATTATGTCTTATTGACAAAGAGGATCTAATTGACAGCTTTGGTGTTGTATTATAGGTAAATTATTACATTTTATTTATGTCTAATTTCAAATAATTACAGAATAAAGATTGACGCTGGTAGCGGATGATGTAAATCCGAATAGGGCTATATAATAATTATGTCTAGCATTGGACTGACGTGGTCAGATTATGGTGGTGATGATGAATCTACTTTATATTAATAGTATTCTTATACGTCCCATTGTAGGGCACAGGCCTCACCTCAACTATGAGGTGGTTTGGGCCATAGTCCACCACGCGGGCCTAGTGTGGATTGGTGAAGGTGTGTTGTAAGGCCAGTGACTGAACCTTACTGTCAGATGTAATCAAGCCACCATTTAAGGTCTATGACTAGGCTCCACGACCAATATCAAGCGATATTAGCCGGGACCAACTTTTAACGTGCCTTTCAAAGCACGGAGATGCTCGTGATAAATGTCACTAAATATGGTTGGAATAAATGACATTTATCAACCGCGGCGTTGGTTGCTTAACTTTAGTAATCGATACCAAAGCGCTCTGCCGCCATTGAGCTACGACCACCTCAAGTAACTTTATATTAGTTTACAACAATGTTGCTACTACATAAGAAACATTTTACGTACATGTTACTTAACTATCATTCAAGTCATACCTACATTCCTTGCCAAAATATACTTATTTCATAAAAGCTATTTCTATTTTGAATTGTGCTTTATCGTGGTCATGAATAGTCTTCGGTATTTCAAGCAGGTCAGTGCGGGCTGGCCGATCGCCGCCCCAGGCCGACAGTGCACTCGTGTTGCACATATTCAAATAGTCCATTCTACGGTCAACCGGCATACGCGAACATTCTAGCTTTTATTGGCAACCGCATAGTATGGCTATTCACGAAAACGCCCAGATGCCACATCCACAATACCGTGTTGAATTTCGATACGCATTGTGTTTGATATTCACGCCTCATTACGACAAAATATACGTAAGTGCAATGCGTGTGTGGTTTTCAGGAGTTTACAAAGATGATGAACACTGAATGAACTTGACCACCTTTGATTTGATTATCAGACGGGATATTGCTGTTAATGTAATAGTTCTGTTGTATTATTGAATTTCAAATTTTGGCGTGATATAAACCTATTTTTCTAGTGATAATATTTTTTATTTTGGCAATAGGCTTACCAACTAGTGCTTAAGTACATTCTGTCAAAAAAGTTTTGGGAATTGATGATTTGTTTATGGTTCCAAATTCAAAATTATATTTATTTTGTTGTTGTTAGATTGGCAAAGTCAAAGTCAAAGTCATTTATTTTTGCAAATTGGGCATCAGTGGCACTTTTACATGTCCCAATTTTTTTTCCTACCACCGCTTCGGGACTACATAACGGCTTGTGATGAGAAGAAATGGTGCAACAAAATCAGTCACCTTTGTCAGCCTGGTTTTATTACAGGAAATACAATTACAAGATAGTGTAAGTGCGAGCTAGGCAGGTTATTAAGTCCATGCACTCTTGTCGTTTAATCTTCAACTTTGTAATATCCTTTTTCCATAAGGAATTTTTAAAATGTGGTTTTTGAACTTACACTGCACTAATTTATGAAATAAATTATCAGTGTGGTAGTCAATATGCTGTTGCTTTTCTGTCTCCAGGTGTAGGATGTGGTCCTGGGCATCATCGAGGTCTTGATGAAGCATAGATTTGGCTCAATTTCATCGCTGCACTGATCAAACCTATCTATCACGGATTGAAGTTTGTTCCGCTCGTAAACAACTAGTAAAAGTTGTTGTGCAGCTCAGCCAACTCTTTCTTTAAATTAGGATTTTTATTCCAAACTTCCATTAGTTCCCTTTCATTGTCCTCTCTTTCACTATTCAATTGCTCAACCAACTCCTTGGATGCCTTCAGTTCCTTCAAAGCCAGTAGGAGTTTTGATTCCTCGTGGCGAGCAGAGGCTTTACGAGTGAGCATTGTGTCGTATAACGATTGAAAATAATACTCCAAAGAATTGATAGATCAAAACAGATATTATTATATAATAAATATAAAGTCAAAAAGTCATATCTTATTCTTATTTTCTAACCTTCGAGATCTGATGGAAATTGCTGAAATAAAGTTTTAGCAGCTTGTTATTATTATTTCTTAAAATCACCTTTTATTCGTGTGACAGAGCGGAGACATTTATTAGATTGGGCCTGTTTTACAATGTAGGTACGGATAAAGTGCCAAATAGATCCGTAACAGATAAAAATATGTAGAGGATAAAAGCGCTTGAATTAATGTGTCATATAGCGCTATTTGACGGTCGAGAAACGGCACAACTGTTTTCCATTTTGGCGCGGAGTTTGAGTTACATCTGATAATTAGATTAAATACAGTATTGTTTTTAGTTATACCATATCTAGTGTGTATTGCGAATTTCATAATGGACAAAAACATCGAACAAAGAGTTTGTCTTAAATTTTGCATCGCCAATGGAATTTCGTATTCGGAGTCTCTGAAAATGTTACAGAAGGCTTACGGTGAATCGACTTTATCAAAAACACGTGTTTATGAGTGTTATAAAGCGTTCAAAAGCGGTCGAGATGTGATGGAAGATTTGCCTCGCTCTGGTAGGCCATCAACGTCTGCTACTGAAGATAACATAGCAAAAGTGAAGGAAATAGTGTCTGAAAATCCTCATTCAAGTTTGAGAAAGCTAGCCGTCGAATTTGTCTGAATCTGAATCTGTGTCACACTAGTCGATTCGTACCATTAAAAATAATCAATTGGGTATAAAACTCAATCGCTAAAGAGTCGCTGAGGACATGCTAGAACGATTCAATTCCGACCCAACATTCATGAAACGCATTGTTTCTGGTGACGAGACGTGGGTTTACGAGTTTGACATGCAAACTAGTCAACAAGTTTCGGAGTGGCGCCTTCCAACTGAACCGAAACCGAAGAAACCGCGCCAAACTCGATCGAAAGTCAAAGTCATGTTGACTGTTTTCTTTGACTGTCGCGGTGTTGTGCACTCAGAATTCTTGCCAGAAGGTCAAACGATAAAAAAAGAGTATTATTTAAGCGTTATGCGGCGTTTAAGAGAGCAAATTAGACAAAAAAGGCCAGATCTGTGGAATGAAAATTCTTGGATTTTGCACCACGATAATGCGCCTTCCCACAAGGCTATCATTGTGAACGAATTTTTGACCAAAAACTCAACAAATACCATCGAGCACCTTATTCACCAGATATGGCTCCAGCCGACTTCTTTCTTTTTCCTAAACTCAAATTACCACTTCGTGGGCACCCGGTTTCATTCGGTAGAAGACATAAAGGATAATAAAATTCGCGGCGAGAACTGAACTCGATTCCGGAAACAGCGTTTAAAAAATGATTTGATGATTAGATTATTCGTTGGCGTAAGTGTATCACTTCTGAAGGAGCATACTTTGAAGGTGATAAAATAAATTTGGATGAATAACTAACATTTTGTGTATTATTAATCTTTTCCCGGTACTTTCTTGACGGAGGACTATGTATTATCAAATAGGTTAACGTAGTAGTTAATGGTATTAAATATGTTAAAAGAAATTTAACTTAGGTACCTCAGATGATTGGGTTGGTTGCGTAACATTATAGAGATTTTACAATAATACTCAAACTCAAACTTGTGGTTTTCCAGTCAATATTTAAAAAAATAAAAAATTAGCCTAGTATACACGGTAGTTATACAAGGGGCCTAGTAACTCGGTCCGGAGAAATTAACCTGTCAGCACAGTCTTACATAAAACGGTGTCGTTAAACCGTATCGGAGTACAGTCGGGCAGCTTGAAAAACTTCGTCAATTAGTTTACTACTGGCGTAAAACCGGTTCTAAGCTGCACTGCACTGTGGCCGTGGTTCAATGGCAAAAGTTCTTGAATGGACTTCGCTTGCCTAGCCGTAAACGGGCTAGCATCGCCCTTAGACAAAACTGACGACGTGACTGCTTTATTTTAAACCCCGCTGTAAAACAACAACGATATAAGGGCACAGATTTGGTACTTTATTCAGTTCCAATTGATCTTCTTGCAATTCAGTTTCAAGCAACGGCTTTATTTGTGTATGTTTATCATACGGTTTGATTTAGGCAGTGAAATGAAATGAATTTTTTTATTCTGTATATAGGCCCTCTTCCGGGCACTTATACACGTCCCAACATATAACTTAGCCCTACCACCGCTTCGGGACAACATATCGGTTGGTGATGAGAAGAAACGGCGCAAGAAACTCAGTCAACTTTGTCAGCCTGATTTTATTACAGGAAATACAATTACAAGATAGTGTAAGTGTGAGCTAGGCAGGCTATTAAGTCCATGCACTCTTGTCGTTCAAGTAATCTTCAACTTTGTAGTATCCTTTTTCCATAAGGATTTTTTTAATGTGGTTTTTGAACTCATAAACAGGTAAGTCAACAAGAGTTTGTTGTACTTTATTGAAGATTTTTATACATTTCCCCAAAAATGAATTACCCACTTTCTTTAATCTGAAGCACGAAACGGCAAGTTTATTTTTATTTCTAGTATTATAATGATGTGAATCACATTTAAAGCTAAACGAACTTAGGTTTTTTCTAACATACATAATATTGTCAAAAATGTATTGTGACGCTACTTTTAATAATTTTAATATCTTTAAAGACCTCCCTCAGAGAGTCGCGAGGCCCAATACAGTATATTGCACGTACAGCTCTTTTCTGCAACACAAAGATTGACTCAATATCAGCAGCTTAGCCCCATAGCAATAGACCATACGACAACAAGCTATGAAAATAACTAAAAGTATACTAGTCTTGCCGTTTCGACATCAGTTATAAGCCTTATTTTCCTCACAGCATAAGTGTGCGTGCGGGTGCGTGACTGGTGGAGAAGGCAAGCACACTAACGCAATGTGCTATAATACACCTACCCACGTGAACGAATGCGAATTAGAAGAACCTATACCCGATTACAAAGGCGTCATTTATTTTAATTAAAGCATTTCTATCTCATTGGAATCCAAACGTATGTTCTTCTCTTGTGTTGTAGCGATTACAGGAAACAAGCGTGTACGATTGAAAAAAAAAAGAAATGGAATGTTTATAGTTGAATATGCCCTTCAGTCACTGTTAAAGTCTCTTTGTTGTCGTCAGATTAGCTTGTCACTGTTACTGATAGTTATCGCATCACGCGATTAGTATGCATGCGCCCATGACCAACACATCGTCCACGCCCAAACGGATAAATCTCTGGCTTGTATCAGCGGCGGGTGACAGTCGGCGAATGTGTTTGGCGTGAAATGTTAGACGCCTCGCCCACTCGTGATATGATGACCGTGTAGCGTAGTTTTGCGAGAGCTTTTTGCAAATCAACTATCGGCTTGGCTGCAAGCAAAACTGTTTTTGTTTTATTGGGAAAAGTAACTGGCTGGTTTTCGAACCGTCGATTAAATTGGCGTAAAGACTTGATTACCATTGGACATTCTTTCTTGAAGATACTGATTGAAGACCCTCTGGTCTCAAGGTTGTTTCTCGATTTCACCCAAGACAGAAAACGATCTACTATTATGTCTAAACTAGCTCAGATCTATATATGCTTGGAGAATCCACTGTCAAAAAACTAGCCACTACTAATAATGTTAATCCATACAACCGGTGTGTTATTTGAGCGCTATCCATGGCGCAAATTTATATGATTATATTGCCAAAAAATACATAAATGTTTAACTAAAAACTTGGATAAAGAAGAATTAGGGGGATTACCTGTCTGACTATATGTGTACCTCTTTAAACATATTTTTAGAACGAAATTAAAACATACTTCATGAACACATTGAGCGAACGAGGTAAATGTAATTTGGATTTTGTGGACCATAATATTTTGCCTGACGTACATACTAAAGAGCCTGGTATTTAATTCAATCCCCAAAATGCTTTGCTTAGCGAATCTTTCATAATTCATTTTTCGATACTACAGAATATGCTAGAAAAAATACGAATCAGTTTTTAAATACGACACATTTTTTAGTTAACAGCATTTAGATAGCTTTGTTGCCCAATGTTTTCTTCTTTATTTTATGTTGCAGTTAGCTTTTGGGGTTTGTAAAGGATACGAACGAGCTCTTTTATGTTTCACTGATAAAAAAATATACGCATCATAAACATAAACGTAAAACGGCTAAATGAGAGAGCTTGAATGCGTTTACTTATCGCTATCACTAAAATAATATACTATAATAACAATATAGTACGTACATACATATTATGAAGGTACTCCGATAGAGCTTAACGCGACGAAAAGAAATGGAACGAAACTGCATGGCAAGAAGAAATTATGTTATATTTATAGAAATGAACATTATATGAACATTATTAAATTAGTTATAAAACTCAATCCAGCAACAAAATATCATGCAGTAGTTTGTGCCTGGCATGATGCAAGACATTTTGTGAAGTCTTTGTAAGCAATACATTTGTAGACGGGCTAACGAGCCGACACTTGAAATAATGTAACGTGGTTGCAAAGCATTTTGTTCACTCGTACGTGTAAAATTACTAAGTGCCTACAAATAAACGCGCTCAAGAATTTTCTACAATTTCTCTAGCACATGTTTCAAAGGAGTTACAAAAACTAACTCGGGGTATGTTCACTAGCTTATTTTTTACAATTAACTTTTACTTTACCTAGCTTAAATCAAATAAAAATGTTCAGTTCCTGCATTAAACAAATATTTTTGACGTAGTTCTAGTCCGAACGACATAAATTACTTGTACATTTAAAGATAGGGTAGGGTGGTGTAAGATTGCGCGGGCGGTAAGATTGCGCACAGGTCTTAACAGGACAACTACGTGAAGTTTGTAGCTAACTTCAGTTGTGTTTTGATTGCTAACAGACCGTTTCTGTGCTCCCGAAAAATATTTGGATTTCCTTGAAAAACGCAGCAATTACATAAGTTTAAAGTTTTTGAACACTTATGATCTTATTTTTCAACAAAATGAAAGTGATACTGATATAAAACTTGTTACAATTTTAGTATTTATCTAATATTTTTGTATACCAATACTCTTCATTTAACCGGCAAGTATAAAAAAAATTAAATAAAAAACTAAGAGATGGCAGTAGTATCTCGATGTTTGGGCTGGTATCGAAATGTGTAAGTTTGCGCACCATAAAAAATCTGAGGTCATTAGTAGCTCACCTTATAAAAATGACCTAGAAAAGCAAAATGAAGAAAGGAAGCAAATTAAACAGACACCTGAACAAAAAAAGGTTAGGAAATATACAAAAAAACAAAATAATAAACCAAAGGCAAAGTGTGGTAATGTGGAGGATGTAAAGAAAAACATGAATACCAATCAAAGAAGTTTGGATTGAGTGTAGCTCCTGTCCGGAGTGCTGGCATGAGGAATGCTCGGATTACATCGGTTCTTGGGCTTTTATTTGCGATTTGTGCCATTAATATGCAATTACTGCAATTTCGAAATCTTACCGATCTCAACGCGCAATCTTACACACCAGGATGTGTAAGATTGCGCAATTCCCAATTGTTGATTTTTATTTAAAAACGAAGAATGTTTGTTTATTTTGTTTAAAAGAATTATGTTAATTTGTTGCCAAATAACTAGTGATTAGAAATAAAAAGTTTCGTTATTATAGCTAACATATTTTTTACTTTATGAGCCTCTAATTTCAAACTGCGCGAACTTACACCACCCTACCCTAATAATCTTATCATAATTGACGGCATTCATTGAGTCCAACCTTTGAGTTTCTTAAGATAACACAAAAGGTAAGAATTGAAATTCGCCAAAAAATATTTGCACAGTCTAAAAGAGTTTCCCTTTTATTACCATATCAAATTGCTGGGCCGCTACTTTTGAATTGCGTATTATTTGGAGAAAAAGGCCGCATATTTTGGCGGGGTCTCGCCGGGCCATATTCCATTAGGCGGGGAGCCGCGATGTGTAAGTAGCCTGCTTAATTGGTGAGTTCATGCGTGGTTCGCTTTTATGGCGCGACTTTCAGTTGCGGCAAATAGCGCCTCTGGGCTTTGACGCGGCTCGCGAGTTTTTGTAGAAGTTTCCAGTTTTGTTGGTTGCAAGTGTTGCAACGCCGACGTGTCGTTCGTTCTTTGCTTTTCTTCTAAACACTAACAACTTAAGTTATATCAGAATGTACATTATTATAATATACTTAAAGTAATTATTTCTTACCATTTTGAAAACATTACCACCTACTAATAACATTTTAAGATATTTTCAGGGTTGAAAACAGAACTTTACATGGAAATTTCATCATAATAATTATTATCGCTAAGAGCCCTTGGAAGTCCACTACTGGATATAAACCTCCCATCTAGAACGATACAGCAAGCAGCTCCAAGCCGGCTGCATTCAGCGGCTGCCGTAACCTTGACTAGGTCGTCAGTCCATTGGGCGGGACTTTCCCACGCGGAAATGTACTAGTTATTCAATGAAGTGAAAATAGCTTCTAACAAATAAAATAATATAATTAATAATTGCTGGTTTGTTTGTCCCTTATGTACGCGTAAGCCATTTATCTGGTTGCGATGGTTCTGAATTAATTTAAAGACTACGCGATCAGTCATGCGCAACCGCCTAAACTAGTCCTTCATAAAACGAATGATAGTATCGACTTAAGTAGTGCCAATTAGTTCCATGTCACGTCGTCAAAGGCAAATTGGTAATCCACGAACGTTTCGTGCTGTTTACAGCCACAGTAAACATCAACAAGGCTAATTCTGCTGATGTTATGGCTACTATTAATTTACTTGGCAGCTTATACTCGCAGAATAACAAGTCTAGGTTGCCACAGCTTTGGACCTACGAGTTTACTTATCGCATTAGAATGTGCTTAACACAACAGATGCCTATCATAATTTTGTACAAGACTCCAATGTAAAGAAAGTAATTGAATCAAAATTAAAAACATTTGTAGTTTATTTTTTGTTCAAAGTTATGAAACTTCTGTTACATTTTTAAGATATGTAGATTTTGAATAAATAAAAAAGAAATGAATAGTTTCTATTTTTGATTACTTCTACATCTATTTTATTTCGGTTCACATAAAATATAAAAATGCACATGACAACACCACACACCTTTTTCTATAGTTTTGTTCTACCTAAAGGTTGTCTCGAGGAGAAGATATACAGATTTTTACAGAAGAGGTTGCTTAGCGACAATATAGCTTAAATTGTACATCTGACTGTAAACATCAACTTAACTAAGGTAACATTTTTGTATGGTATGCAAATAGCAAATAAAGAGTATCTATCTATTTTATTTATGCGTTTACGTTCATTGGCTTCTTATTCCATAGGAAGCCCCAGTTAGATCCATATCTCAGACGGCCTTTCACAAGTCTAACCGCAGTGTCTCACCGTTAGGCAATTAGGTCAGGGCGGTTGTACCCTAATACGTGGCTTAAACTGTTTGCGTAAACGTACCCAGCCGAAGTGTGGTTTGTATTAATTAATGCGTTCTCTTTTTCGAAATAAAACGGGCAAATAAGATTTTTTACGAGCTGTTTTGTGGGCTAATAAAGAGGTCGACATTCCGTTACGGACACCTTCTAAAAGAGCCGGCTCGGACCCATGTTACGTATCAGCTGCCAGCCTGCCTTTGTCCGTTATTCCGGGTAAACAACATAATTACTAACGTCAAAAAATATATTGTTTCGTTGTTTTGTGAAACGATATTTTTTTTGTGTGTATTATGTTACATAATAATATAAAGTTATGGAGATCAAAAAGAGCACTGGTATTGAAAATCAGTCAAAGCGATAAAAAGGTAAAGGGTATTTTATTGCATTGATATTGGAAGAAATGATGTACTGTAACTTAGACATATTAAGAGAATGAAATAGGTTTTACAAACTGGGGAATATAACACTTATCAACTTACAACTTATTTCATAAACATTTGTAGGTATACTTTACGAAAAATATTACAAAAATCGCACCTCCTTTAGTTTTAAGCCTTAAACGTTGAAGTATTTTAAATATTACTCCACTAAAATAAAGTAAAATTAATACCAACATGAATGATTTAAAGATAGAAAGCGATAAATTCAAAGCATACCTATTTGATGTTTTAACAAACAGTCGCTAACAATTTCACAGGAGTTTCTTTGTTTACAGTTTGCTACTTGGAAGATTTTGATATCCACCAATTTATATATTTCTTTCTTTTTGATTTATTTATTATTTTTATTCTAGTTTTGATAATGCCAAATGAGCAGTTTTCAATATTAAAATTTTAAATCTGTAAATCGAATACTATTTCATGCGTCCACTAAAGCACAGAATACATGATCAGGGGGGTAACCATTAACTCATAAAACAATCTCAAATCTGTCAATTTCGTACGTTATTACGTACGAAATTTGACAGTATTGGTAAGATTTTTTAAGATTTGACAGATACCCCGCTGAACAAAGTTCAAAAACATAATCAAAAGACAAAATGTTTTGCTTTTGATCGACTAACAATAAAATTTACGATTCGACGGATTGTTTGATCGGTACGATGCCTAAATGTATGATATGCGTAATAACCAGTATTCTCCTCTCTTCACTAAGGATTTTTGGAAATTCCACCCTAAAGGGTGTAAAATAGGGGGTGAAAGTTTGTATAAGTCCGTCAATTTTGACGTAAGGATCTTCTAATTTTGTGTTTAGGCTGACGTATGAAAATGAACTAATACGTCTCTTAGCGTTTTTGATAAATTCACCCCCGATATGGTGAAACGGGGGATAAACATGTAAAAGGAAAGTCCTTCGTTTTTAAAGTACTAATCACTAAAACTATTATTCAGGCTTATAATGAGGTTAAAACAGAGATTGCTTAAATAAGGTCATAATTTATTGCTTTAAAAATATGTGACTATCTTCTTTTTAATAAAATTCTAAATTGACTGTTGGTCTTTCAACGCATAGCCCAGACCGTTAAACCTAGAGACTTGAAATTCTTCATACAAAAGGAATCTGTAGATATACAGGGTAGATATCCACTAAGGAAGTATTTATGGAAATTCCAACCTCAAGGTAAAAAAGGGGGTCAAAGTTTGTATGAAAGTCCGTCAGTTTTGACGTTAGGATCTCCAAATTTTGTGTTAAGGCTGAGGAATAAAAATGAATTATTACGTGTCTCAGCGTTTTTGATAAAGTCACCCCCGATGCATGGAAAGTCCTTCGTTTTACTTTTTAAACGAAGGACTACAACTTACCACTAAAACTATTATTTAAGCTTATGGTTCAAAGATTCCAAAAAGTATACCGATGTGGTTGGAATTTCAACCCTTAAGAAGGTGAAAAGGGAATAAATTTTGTTTTTGATATTCTATAGTTTCGGATTAAAAATCACTTAATTCGTTATTTAGGCCAATTGATGGAGGCTTGAAATTTTGCGCTTAGATAGTTAAACACCTTATACAGTGCAAACATTAACTACGGAAGGATTTTTGGAAATTCCACGCTTAAGGAAATAAAAAATAGGGAGTGAAAATTTATATGGAAGTCTGTCACTTCTGAAGTAAGGCTCTTCAAATTTACTGTAAGTTAGCTAATTCACCTATGTCTATAAAGTGTAATTTGCCATAATTGTCGTAACACTCGTTACTACATAGGTGACACAGCAATGAGCACATTTTAAAACGAGGTATATTTTTATCTTATCAGACTAATAAAAACTGCGTCGATGTCTCGCGCTATAACCTATCATACCTACCTATTATTTTTTATCGTTTAGTTGTGTGTGTCAAGTTGTGTTTTATTATTGTAATTGGATTACGTTTCAAGTTTATATTATTGCCTATTTTAAATCTAGCTTAACGCGAGTGTATCCGCAGGTAAATGCTAGTCCTACATAAAATGTTGTCCCATAAAATATTTCGCTACAACTACTGTTAGGCTATTGGCAATAAATTAGCTCGTTATAAGTCAAAACTAAACTAAAACATAATTATCTTAGAGCATTTAATAGATGATCTAAGGTAATTATTGAATAATTAAATAAGAGTAATTGTTATAACACTGTTATGTAAAATGAAATATTACAATAAATTCCTAAAAAATAATTACGATAAGCATAACATTGATTGGCAAGCAAATATTAAATTGTTGTTCACTTTTCTCAGATAATAGAAATTAATCATTCTATTCTTTACGCAGTGACTGTCTAGGAAAAGAAATGGGGTCAAATATATTATGGTACAAGCATAAAACGCTAGCTTCTTTGTTGGATGAGCTTTGATTTTATCAAATTCATTTTTCTGATTTAGCAGGGATTGTAGGGAACTAAAACCGAAATAAACACTCTGTATAGTAATCGAGAGGGTAGCTAACAAACTATTTTATTACCTTCAAAGTATGCTCCTTCAGAAGCGATACACTTACGCCAAAGAATAATCCAATCATCAAAAAATTTTTAAAAGCATTTTCCGGAATCGAGTTCAGTTCTCGCCGCGAATTCTCCTTTATGTCTTCTACCGAATGAAACCGGGTGCCACGAAGTGGTAATTGGAGTTTAGGAAAAAGAAAGAAGGCGGCTGGAGCCGTATCTGGTGAATAAGGTGGCTGCTCGATGGTTTTGTTGAGTTTTTGTTAAAAAATTCGTTCACAATGATGGCCTTGTGGGAAGGCGCATTAACGTTGTGCAAAATCCAAGAATTTTCATTCCACAAATCTGACCTTTTTCGTCTAATTTGCTCTGTTAAACGCCGCATAACGCTTAAATAATACTCTTTTTTTATCGTTTGACCTTCTGGCAAGAATTCTAAGTGCACAACACCGCGACAGTCAAAGAAAACAGTCAACATGACTTTGACTTTCGATCGAGTTTGGCGCGGTTTCTTCGGTTTCGGTTAAGTTGGAAGGCGCCACTCCGAAGCTTGTTGACTAGTTTGCATGTCAAACTCGTAAACCCACGCCTTGTCACCAGTAACAATGCGTTTTATGAATGTTGGGACGGAATTGACTCGTACTAGCATATCCTCAGCGACTCTTTTGCGATTGAGTTTTTAGAGAAAATTTAGGTCTTTTGGGACTAGCCAAGCGGCAACATGTTTCATACCCAATTGATTATTTAAAATGGTACGAATCGACACAGAAAGTTCGACGGCTAGCTCTCTCAAACTTGAATGAGACAAGGATTTTCAGTCACTATTTCCTTCACTTTTGCGATGTTATCTTCAGTAGCAGACGTTGATGGCCTACCAGAGCGAGGCAAATCATTCATCACATCTCGACCGCTTTTGAACCCTTTGTACCACTCATTAACACGTGATTTTAAAAAAGTCGATTCACCATAAGCCTTCTGTTACATTTTCAGAGACTCCGAACCCGAAATACCATTGGCTATGCAAAATTCAAGACTCTTTGTTCGATGTTTTTTCCATTATGAAATTCGCAATACACACTAGATATAGTATAACTAAAAAATAAAAAAAAATAAAAAACCCGACTGCGCTAAAAGTGAACTTAAAAGATGAAAACAAGATTTAAAGAATCAATTTGCAGTCGGAGGCATCAAATCCATGTTACTTGATTCGACTTTTTCTACACGGATTAAAATTACTTAATTAGGTACTAACACAGTGTATACCAAGTCAATCATCATTATGCTGTTAATGGATTTGATGCCTCCGACTGCAAATTGATTCTTTAAATCTTGTTTTCATCTTTTAAGTTCACATTTTACGCAGTCGGGTTTTTTAATTTTTAGTTATACTCTATATCTATACATACGCTCGAAAAACATAACCCTCGTTTGGCAGTCGGGTAAAAACAATACTGTATTTAATCTAATTATCAGATGTAACTCAAACTCCGCGCCAAAATGGAAAACAGTTGTGCCAATCTAACAACAACAAAAAAATATAATTTTGAACTTGGAACCATAAACAAATCATCAATTCCCGAAACTTTTATGACAGAATGTATATCATAGAGGGCCTCGTGTATTAATCACTACCAACTTCACAAAAAAACGGTCAGATACAAGCTTTTGCTGCCTTAACGAACAAAATAAAAATAATTTGGTGCCTTAACTTAATGCTACATAATATTAACGAGGAGAATCGAAACTGCCACTTTAGTTACAAGCCACAAATTTCGCAATTTGCATAATGTAGTTAATAATTCAGAGTGGAGAGTTGGAGTTATAAAATTCCCTTTGGGCGAAGTGGAGTCGTTAAAAAGTATGTTCATAAAACGGATCAAACGCGGCCGTTCGCCGACAGATTTATGGTTGCGAGGAGTGAGAGAGATACGCCGAAATTGTGGAAACTGCGGCTGGGCCACAGAAGTGATCTGGGCCGGCCGGACGAAGATCCTTTTGCAGGTTTATCGCGTGTAAAATCGACCCTCGCCGATTTGCCTTAGGATTAAGCGCGGTTAAGGAACCACGTCCTGTGTTTAAGACGCCCGCATGAATATATATGCCGCAATACTACTTTTTACTCTCCGGCGACATATTGATATTCTTTCACTCCGCTCCCACTATTTTGTCCGTGATCCGGAAATTTTTCCAAGCAGATTAAAACAGAAAATGTGGTCGGGGTAAGTGCTCAGACTTTTATCGTAATAAATGCACTACAGCACTTAGGTTTCCGGCTAAGAATACTGTTTTGTTCCGTAACATGAGAGTGTATTGTATAAAGTAGGAATAGGCGCGCTAATGCAAACTTTTTTGGACCTCACATGTAGTTTTTACGATGCTTATCATCACAACGTCTCTCGTCTTCCATACTTTTGCGTCGAAGTCCGTAACGTGAACGGTAGGGTTGTTGTGTTTGCGTCCATTGGTGTTTTTGTACAGGGTTGTCGGGATGTTTTCTTTTGGAAGAGAGTTGTGAATACGAAACAATTTGTTATGATAGCGCGCCGAGCAAGTTTCTCGTGGCTTGGTAGTGTCTGTGTTGTCTTGATAAGAAAACGTTATGGCTATTGCTGACGGCCCTCCCCGGGGCCTTCGTGCGTAACAACATGTAAGGCGGGTTTTTCTCTGGAGTCACTTTTAATCTACGTTCTAATTTATTGCGACAGAGAACCACTACGTTTTCGTGTACTGTATTGTACATTCAGTAGTTCAAAGAGAACGTTTATATTGTGTGGAAATTTGAATATTATCTAATAATATTATTTAACTAACCTAAAGTACAATGTAAATACCCAGAACAAGATAAGATTTTACAGCTTTTAACAATACAACGAGTAATTGTTATTGTATGTTGTTATTTGTGGCTGTATACGTCATTCCTATCTCGTGGAAAATATCGGGCGTATATTGTAAAGCCTGTTCCCTACAGGCCATAAGAAAATATAGACCTAAGTTACCTAGCACCGAGCGCGACCGATTTTAGAGATTTCTCGTGTTGAGCCTGAGTTCGTAAATCACTCTGAATAATGCGACTCCATTTCGGGCTTGCTATACTATCGGAGAGCACTTTAGAGTATTGCTCGAAAAACCTGTAGTCACTTGGGCCCTTGTCAAATTACCTTAACTGAGCAAACGCTTATATTCAATTTCATTTTGACTGTTATTAAAATACCGTAGACCTGAAATAGAAATAGAAAACATTTATTTGACACATAGGCACAATTACAAACAGAATAAAAAATAAACATAAAAAGAGTGTCAAAAAGGTTACAGCCAGAGCCACAACGACGCTGGTTTTCAGTGGAAACCCCGCAGCACGTGGGACGGCCAGTGTCAACGGTACATCGGATCACCAAAGAACCCCAAATTCCTCCGGCCGACTCCGGCTCGGAGTCAGTCGAAAAAACCAGGCAGGTTCCGATGAGCCGATTCACCGCTGCTCACATACCTTTATGTGCCTTTATAGGATAGGAGACGAAACAAAAACAGACAACAACAAAACATATAATCACAAGGACAATACAAAACAAGCACGCGATATCAAAGAGAGACAAAACTAGCAAAAAATACAATAAAAAAAAAACAAAAAAATATTTATCAGAGTTAGCATCTGAATCTGTTAGCGTGCAAGAATCCGTTCAAAAAATGACGAACTGACCGCGCTAACCCGAACCGGTAATTATACATTTGTTTTAATACTGTACTACATTTTTTACTAGAAAAAGTACCATAATAACAAACGTAACAGCTTAATCTGGTAATCTCTCTGAATAGCGTTTATGAACACAACATTTTGTTAAGCAATATTTAGTGCTTCGTTTAACATTTTTAGCAATTATTTCAAAGAAAGTACCTACCTAATCAGGTTTTTCAATAATTATAACAATCAATTGTTTCCACAATCACACCAATTAGCTAATTGGTGCTAATTGGAGCCCCAAACTAAGCTCAGCTTGTTCTGTAGCGACTAGATAATGCATAAACACTCATACGTTTATAAACATCCATAGATAAAAATAAATAACTACAGAATTGAAATTATCCCTATTTCGCGTTTTCTCGAGGCTACTTCGCATTGTCTCGAGGTGCCTGCGGGTCTAAAACGGCCGCATTGGATGTTTCATATTCCGTTCATAATATGTTTCATTTAGCAAATCTTAAAATGAAATGTTATTTGATGAATCGTAAAATGAGCCTCGAACATTTCATATTTGCAGTTCATCTAATTTGACAGTTTTGTATGGAATTCGTAATATGGTCCACTTATTATGAAATAAGTAATTCATATTAAATGTCAAATTGGTGAACCACCATTTTAATGTTATTTTTATTATTATTTTGTAGAACACACAAAACTTGAGTATTTTGAAACATTTTATTCCTTTGTGTTGTTAAAAACATTCATTTTCACAAAAACCGTTAAGTAAGATTGGACGCGTCACTATATTTTTTTAACGTCACCAAATATGATCCATTTGATGAAATGAATTGCATATGATTCATTTATTAATGTGGCCGTTTTAGGGTTTGCAAATCATTTCCGCTACATTTCACTAAATGAATCAGATTAAAAATGAAACATCCAATGCGGCCGTTTTAGACCCGCTGAAGTTTTTGGTGTTATTTTTTAGACAAACTTGCATGCCGCTCGAAGTTTTGGTCTCCAAACTAATTGTAAGTTGTGCTGCAGCTGATGTGTGAGCACATGCCGCTATTTGCAAATAAAGTTTTACCCTAAACCTTCACATGCAGTTTATTTTCATAAGAACTGACTTTTAATGATAAACGAACGAATAGATATTACTGGATGTTAAGTTATCACTCTTTAATACATGCATATAAATACTATGAAAGTCAGAATTTAATATCATTTTGAAAAAAAAAAAATGGAACCGTACTTTTATAAGGTTTTTTGCTTGGAAACTAAAATTTACAAACTGATGACATCAAATTTATATTTTTACCATGTAGTGATAAATGTATAAACCTACCAAGTTTATTTAAAGGCAAACAATGTGAGAAGCACTTATTCTGATATTATCGTGTCGTGCTTCTAACTTGCAGTATAGTATAAGTAGTTATGAATCGTGCAACTTAGATTAGTGACGTGAAGTTTAGTGACTGAGCGTTAAGCTGTTTGTTATAACATAACACACTTGTGACTACGCGTTCCAATATTGGTTTACGACTTTAACATGTTGTAGATGATTACTTAGGCAACATTATTGGAGGTACGTCATGTTATTATTTTGTCAAAAACCTGTTGCAAAAAATACCTTTGCAGATGTTATTAAAGGCACCAACATAACTACCACCTCTTTGTTTTCATATGAAATGTATGGAAATAAATTATCTAAATAAAATAAATAAGTTAGTGTTTCGTTATTTGGTTACATGCATCAAGAAAGTCTACTTTTAGGTAAAAAAATGATCACGAAACACCTAAAAGGATCGAATTCGTATAATTAAAGCGCGGCGCTAACTGTCAAGCTAAATTTAATTGCAAATTGACCGTAAAATTGGTGTTAGTTAAAAGATAGATTAGCCGGAATCGTGTGACCGTTTGACCTCTGAGACCAGGAAATTTACAAATGCGAGAAATAACAGTAAAACATTACCCTGAAAAGGTTCATTGTCTCATAGACCATAGACACACTTAATTATTACACACTGAATTCGGAATTGTAGACAAGTGGCAGGAATCTCACTAAAAGTTGGGCATAGACGATCACTTTCCATTAAAATTTGCGTCTAAAATATGGTGCAGATATAAAATATGCAGGTGTAATGCAAGAAAACAACTTTATTGTAAAACATGTCTAAAGCTTTATGTTAGACGTTGTTGAAGTGTAATGTTGTTGTAACATTGCTGGCATCTTTATTGTAATGTGTAGTTAAGTATTCCATATGAGTGCCTGAACGCCGAGGCATTTCAACATTGGCTTTATAAAATTTATTGAGCAGTCGTTACGTGACATCAGGAGGAAGGGGGAGGATCAGGGATCAAGCTAAAAATAAAATAAAACAAGCAAATTATAAACAAGTTTTGTGTTTTCGTAGCAAAATAAAGGAAAAATATGAAATCATAAAAAAATATAAAAGGTTACAAAAAGTATTGTTTGCCACAATACCCTAATTCTCACGTAGTCAATATTAGCTGTTCAATCTGTGTTGTGACTTCGTGCTCGGTGTCGGGATCGGTCGTGTTTTTACGAGTCCCCGGTGGAGGTACATTAGTATTCCTTCTAGCTGCCACACCGATGAAAGGGAGTTGAACTCAAGCTTTGTCGATTTATTGTTTTTATCCCAGATGGACATTAAAAATAGAGTTATCATAAAACAAAGCACTTGTTTGTTCACCACTGCTCAGCGTTTTTAAATAGTATTGTAAATTTATATCACTAAACAACGGACTTTTAGTCGACTTTAGGAAAAAAACTTCAAATTATGATTTAGAACGATTTACAATTAGGTTTCTGGGTTTAAAATGTAAAGAAGATTGCACAAAATTGAAAGTAGAAAATTTATGGAGAAATCAAAAAAGTCAAACGTCGTTGTTTCCCGAGTGATTATGGGCGTGACTGCCTTTATTTTGGAAGAGAAAAGAAGGAGTCTCCATTTTTCAATGTCCGTTCGAATTTGACCTAGTGCACCAAAATAAGTAGACTTCAATATTGTAATCAACGTCTGAAGGATTCGTGATCGTGTTAGGTACATGGTATATCAAGCCAAAACTAGCCTATGTGAATATAATATGCAATATACTATAGTGAAGTCAGAAATTTCATGTCATTGTTTTTAAAAAATCCTACAGATCAGATTAAAAATATATATATTTTGTATGAAAAGTTAAAAAAAATTATATGTATCAAATATTTTAATTCACCATACTATCAAAATTATGTTAACTTAGGTCAGTTTCGGTTTGATAATATATATCCATTACTCTGTATATACTACAATATTTCCCGATTGAGTCTGAGTCCTGTCACTAAATACCAACGTAGTCAATTTGCGTTGCGCGTCAGTCGCTGATTTGTAGTATCGAAATGCTTGTAACAGTAACAGTCTCAGCTTAGTCGCCATTTCCATTCATTAGACAAAACGCATATTGTGTCTAAACCCAGGACCATTACGGTTGAGCCGAGTTACGGACACGCTTGCCATAGCCTCAAATAAAGCAGCCACTCCAATGCTTACAAAAGACTGCCATTTAAATAGTTTATCTGTTTTAAATGTAGTTATCCTAGAAAGTTAGAATATTGATCATTCAGAGTCGGAATGATCGATATTCTGAGATAATTTGAATAGGTAAACTATAGAATTTAGATTTTAATTTTTAAACGTATTCAGCATCACATTTGATTAGATGTGTAAAAGAATCTCATTTTATTTGTCCTGTGTATCAATTAAATTATGTTAAATCAAAACATTTTAAAAATAAATAACATGTAATATCATAGTCTATAGTAGCGCACATTATGATATAGTTTAACAAAGCATGTGTTTGTTATGTTTGGACTGTGTCGCTGCATAATGAATGAAGCCAAGCTCACACGTTTCACCATTTATGTGATGTCTGTTTTACTCACCAAATATGTTAACAATAACTAGTTGGTACATTACTAGGTACGAGTAACTTGGAGTAACTAATTGCAGCTTGCATTATTTATAAGACAGAACAAATTAATTCATCAACTACTGAGAAAGACTGAAGGTTCAGCCAAACCAAACAATATAAGACCCTTTTAAGTACTGATTTTAACTACGTCGGTTTTTTGTGTCTGTTTTAGTTCAATTCGAACTTAGTCTTTCTTGTTTTTTTCTGCAATGTTGCCAAATACTGCCACATCTAAAGAACAATAGAAAAAAAATCTAAGAATATTGAACAACATCACATATAATATATTTCTTTGATCCTAAGGTAATTAGCTTAAGCACTTGTGTTATAGAAATCAGAAACAACGACGCCGCGACGGTACCGCAACACCCACATGTACACACACACATAGGTACAGGTTGTCGTCTAAAAGGGAGTTAATTTTTTTCCCTAATTAATGTTTAATTATTGTATGTCTATCAATTACCCTTGTATGAGTGTTATTATACAAAAAATACATATGGAGGGGTAATTTCTTAGCTAAATGTACAGTTACGTAATACCATTGACTAAGTGAAGTAATACCTAGTAAACATTGCATGCCAAAAACAATAAGGGTTCCATTTCTACCTTCTATAGTAGTTACACAGACGGAATAAGATTACGGGTTAACAGCGTAGTCAAACCAGCGGCTCTATTTTAATTTAGATTTACGTGAGTAAATTAATTTACATTTTAAATGTGTGTTTGATACCATCCTACGTTGTACACCGGTTTGTAACATACCGTATAACTAGGGTAATCCGTAAAGAGATACCAACAACCACAGAGTGTTTAATATTTTAGTTTTGTTTGTAATTACATGGTAATAATTTATAATAATAAAAATGTGCGTCTAACATTATATTATATTATGTAATTTTAATTGTCTCAAAGTAAGGCATCATAATCTTTGTATACGAATTAAAAGACAATATTTTTACCCCGTCACACACCTTTACACTCGCAGGTCCGAATTTTTAGACTGGTTGATTTTCTGAAGTGAACCGAACTCGGGACACTTTGCATTTATTTATATTATTACAACCAACAATACAAATACAACCAAATCGACAAGACATGCAGATATTAGCTATAGACTTTGTCCTAAGCGTTAATGGTGATTCAACGTGCTTACCCGTCGGTCTGTGTTGAGAAAACTCACATTCATCCTCATTGGCCATTTTCCATTATAAAAAAAAAGAAGTGCGTTCGACGAGGGAGCGAGTTTTCTGTTTTTTTTTTCCAAAGTCCACACTTTTACTACTAATACACAAGCACGACCTATGGAAAATTAACATCGCTTACAAACCCAAAAGTCTTTGTAAGGTATGTATTAATGCAGGGTGTCGTTGCTTTATTTTCATTTTTTTAGAGAATGAAATATAGTTTCTAGGCAAACCTAACATAGGCTTTAAAATGCTATTAACCAAAATTATTTAGACATCTTGAAATAAAAATAAATTTAATCATAATTTTATCCAATGAAATGTTCAACATGCCAAATTTAGGTACGCCTCAAACATCTTCAAGTCGTTAACCGTATAAGGATGAACCTGTAACTTTTCTTACACGAGTAGTTTGAGGATAGATAAGTTTCAATACATTTCATACGACGCTACATCCGCGCGCAGAATATTTTATTAGAGATCAGCAAATTCACACGTAACATGTGAATGGAAATGACGTTTTATTTTAAGGAGCTCAGAGCATACGGAGATACTTTTGTGAGAAGGATACCCATAGGGATTGTCTGTTTTTGCATAATAACTACTTCTGTGTAGGCATGCGGAACAAGTCTCTAAGGAGTGGGCTTATGGCGGACTATGGAGTGCTTTTATGTACCTACGTGCCAGAATTAAATATTATATGGTAGTACCTACTTCTGACTAAATTATACAATGGACTCAGTTTAGAAATAAATACATGTATGTGTTAAAAAAGCTTAACAAGCATGAAATATTGGTGATATTGAAAGTGAACTAGGTAGAATAAAAGAACAAAGTTGTTCCTGTAGAAAACACGCTTGTTTGAATAATAAGCGTATTCTGTGCTATTCAGAGATGTTGCTACGAAAATAGATGGTGACATTCTCTATCAGTCATCGATACCTACTTTACTTTAATCAAAGAGTAAATCTCATAAAGGTTTAGGCGCAGCGATTTTGTTTAAATAATTAACGATGAATTTTTACCAAGTTAAGTTAAAAAAACACTTTGTAGTGCAATGTGTAGTTGTATTAAAAGATCTGTCCAGTAAATAATTATATTTAAGCTGCAAAGTTATCAGTGTTTGTTGCATAAAGTGAGCACAAATAATCAATAATTACAATTTTGTATCGTTGTTCAGAAATAACTAACACAAAATATGTCTCACAATCTCAAAAAATACTGTTTCACAGTGAACTAGATTTTTTTCTTTTAAAGGTAATTAAATTCGTCGCAATTCATACAATAAAAATGGCGGCGCTACTATCGCGCGTTATTCAGATAATAATATTAACTTGATAGTTTTAAAATTACTACAAGATATCTTGCAACATTTAAAAAAGTTAAATTGAAGTAGGTACTTATCTTAGTTAATAGACTTTTCTCGTATCTCCATTTTAAGGTTGAATGAAAGGATAAGTGTAAAAATTCGCTAATAGGGTTCTCCAAACAAGACTGCCGGCGTGACTTGGACCAATTCCAGTAGGTTTTGGCTTAGGGCCAATTGAATCTTCTCGCCTTTAGCCTGTAATGCCGACTCTGAATGTCACACGATGGCAAGGAGCAAATGTCCACCAGTTGGTTCCTTAATTAGTTTAATCTGGTTAACTGTAACCTGTGATGTTTTATTTTCTACATCTAAATATGAAAAAGGAATTTAATGAGCTTATTTTTAATAGCCATGCCTTAACTTTTATCTATTCATAATAATAAGTTATCTTTTAAGAAATGTGTCAAAACGTCAACTTTATTCGTCAGATAAAAGCATTACGCTATTGCAAAAAGAAAAAATAATAATCTGATATTTATAAATTTATATCAATGCCCTGAGCCACTAAGAGATGACACTGTATGTGCATTCATTGGCCCATGCAAACACTACGGATTGTGAATGAAATAGACCTCTGACTAGTCATGACGAACTATCAATATTTTTAGTATCGATCAAAACTTTCGGAATTCATTGATAATATCGATTGCATATCGATGCAATCGATATTATCAATGAATTCCGAAAGTTTTAACTGTTTTGTGCCTAGCTATCGAGCTAGGCACAAAACAGTTCATAGCTTATATTCGTAAGATAGTTACAACTATCGGTATACATTCTGTAAAAAAAGTTTCGGGAATTGATGATTTGTTTATGGTTCCAAATTAAAAATTATATTTTTTTTGTTGTTGATAGATTGGCACAACTGTTTTCCATTTTGGCGCGGAGTTTGAGTTACATCAGAAAATTAGATTAAATACAGTATTGTTTTTAGTTATACCATATCTAGTTTGTATTGCGAATTTCATAATGGACAAAAACATCGAACAAAGAGTTTGTCTTAAATTTTGCATCGCCAATGGGATTTCGTGTTCAGAGTATCTGAAAATGTTACAAAAGGCTTACGGTGAATCGACTTTATCAAAAACACGTGTTTATGAGTGGTACAAAGCGTTCAAAAGCGGTCGAGATGTGATGGAAGATTTGCCTCGCTCTGGTAGGCCATCAACGTCTGCTACTGATGATAACATCGCAAAAGTGAAGGAAATAGTGACTTAAAATCCTCATCCAAGTTTGAGAGAGCTAGCCGTCGAACTTTCTGTGTCACATGAGTCGATTCGTACCATTTTAAATAATCAATTGGGTATGAAACATGTTGCCGCTCGGCTAGTCCCAAAAGACCTGTATTTTCTCCAAAAACTCAATCGCATAAGAGTCGCTGAGGACATGCTATAACAAGTCAATTCCGACCCAACATTTATGAAACGCATTGTTACTGGTGACGAGACGTGGGTTTACGAGTTTGACATGCAAACTAGTCAACAAGCTTCGGAGTGGCACCTTCTAACTGAACAGAAACCGAAAAAAGTCATGTTAAATGTTTTCTTTCACTGTCGCGGTGTTTTGCACTCAGAATTCTTGCCAGAAGGTCAAACGATAAAGAAAGAGTATTGTTTAAGCATTATGCGGCGTTTAAGAGAGCAAATTAGACGAAAAAGGCCAGATTTGTGGAATGAAAATTCTTGGATTTTGCACCACGATAATGCGCCTTCCCACAAAGCTATCATTGTGAACGAATTTTTGACCAAAAACTCAACAAATACCATCGAGCAGCCTATTTACCACCTTATTCACCAGATATGGCTCCAGGCGTCTTCTTTCTTTTTCCTAAACTTAAATTACCACTTCGTGGCACCTGGTTTCATTCGGTAGAAGACATAAAGGAAAATAAAATTCGCGGCGAGAACTGAACTCGATTCCGGAAAAAGCGTTTAAAAAATGTTTTAATGATTGGATTATTCGTTGGCGTAAGTGTATCGCTTCTGAAGGAGCATACTTTGAAGGTGATAAAATAAATTTGGATGAATAACTAACATTTTGTGTATGATTTATCTTTTCCCGGTACTATCTTGACAGAGTAGTATATCCTATACAATCAATTAATTAATTACTTCCAATCGGCCGATCTGAAAGTCACTGGGAGGGGGGCTATGTTCAGCAGTGGACGTCCTGTGGCTGAAATGATGATGATGATGATGATTGAGCACGGTTTTCAAAGTAATTTAAACAGAAAAAAACTTTTTAAAACCATACTAGATACTATAAACAAAATGACTATCAATACTTTTGGACGCCCGATAGTACTGGACTATCGATCCTTGATAATACCGATACCTAGCTTGAGTTTCAAATGCAGCCCCGATGCAATAAGCACTAGTGGAGCGCCTTCAGTGTATCGGCTTATCATGGTCATTTTTGCAACGAACAAATATGATTACTTTCTAGTGTGCTTGCAAAGCGGGTATATGAGAGTTTGGATTTTGATTGATGTGTCCAATCGCAACAGCTAAGTAACCAATCGAGCAAGTGTTCAACCAAATGTTCTTTGGTTTTTGAGTGGCATTAGACCGATTGCCAGTATCCGGGTGTCCAACACACTCGGTTTCTTTGTGAATTGTTAGCGTGGGAACGCAAAAAGTATAAAACCAAGGCGTTTCTTTTACTCGACGATGTTGATTACAAATCAATCCATAGTAGCATCGATTGCGATTCGTTCGGCAAAAAGACGGGGACGTCAGTTGAATTAGCATTTGCCAGAGTGGAAGATTGGAAATGCAAAATTGAACGCTGGAATTAACCTTCATCGTGGTAAACTGTTTTCGTTTTTGGTACTTGTATTGGGTAAAAATAACATATTATTATACCAAAACCTTGAAACAAATACTAACTAGCAAAAAGCTGAGCTTTATGAGGGTTCGCGTAGTTTGTCTACCTGAGGGAGGGGGGCTAACCTCCGTTATCACCCCTCCCTATCGGAAATGCTAGTTGGGAGATATGAATAAATAAAAATATGTAAAATCTTACCTCAACATAAGTAAAATTTAGGGACATTTTATGGCGATGCGGGGGGGGGGTAAATCCCAGACATCACCATTTAGCACTACCTACTTATAAAAAAATAACTACAGTGTATGAACCTATTTGCTTTGAACCTATATCCAGCAAAGTCGTTTCTGTCAAACAATGTTTTACAAGTATTAAAAAAAATCTAACAATATACCAATAACCAACTACCTTTGTTTGCGCTTTCCGTGACAACCTGTAATTAAGGTCGCATCATCTCTTGTATCAGCCATGTTGTAACTTTTAGCTTTTAAGCAGTGTGATCTTGTTGATTGTCCAAATAAATAAAAATATCACCCGAAGCTGCGCTTCGCTCCCTCCCTGCCTGCTTCAGACCTATGCAATATCCAGCAAAGGCGTTTCTGACGTAAGGTTTTACAAGTAGTATGAAAAAAAAAGTATACCCCAAAAATGCTCAGACTGTGTGAAATTGTAGGGCTCGCTTCTCTCGCCCTGATAGAAGACGAAAGTACGCTAATACAAGTTACAAATTTTAGTATTTTTACAAACAATTAACTATTCGGTGGTAAAATTTTACAAAGAAAAATTACATCTGTTCATAATCATAGGTATCAAATTAAATGATTTGTATCGATTTTTAAAGTTTTAACTTATTAAAAGCAGCTAAAGACACACTTAATACGACGAAATTCTACTAGCTTATTTTACAGGGTGTGCAAGTACGGTCAACCGGGGGCGGAAAAATGCAGTTGCACAATACCGTTAGGCCTCTTTAATTAGGGCTCTGTCGACGGTGACATTTTGCTCCTAAGATTTATTTAAATATGTACCTAATTCTAAAACAAATGCATGGGAACAGTCTAGGACTGCAGCTCGAGTACGCTTTTACGGTCTTACTTATAAACGTTGATTAAATTTAAGACATTGCTAAATAGTTCATTAAAAAATGTCTTTACTCGTAAACGCTAATTAAAGTTAATCATCGTCTTAACCTCGTACGTAACGTAACTAGCTGTCAAGATTAGCAGCATAGTACCCTTGTTTAAAATTTAATTACCGAAATGGCGTCGCAGCATCAGCTGTTGTTCTGTCTAGCTAGCTGTCATCTAGGGGGTCTCTCATAGACTTAGGATTCGCTCTATATATAGATATTTAAAGATAGGGGTCTCTAAGATTGATTGACAAGTGACATTGCTTTGAACATTCTTTTTTTTAATTTTTGCATCAATAACAGTATTTTAGGTCTTTTATTGACTGGAGTCCGGTGTTGGCAGAGTAAAATAAAATTGTGGTAATTAACTAACTATGAGTGAAAAATAGTTACGCACTACTTAAAAAGTTAAGCAGTGAATAGTTAATCAGTTACTGAGATGTTGATTAGTCGATTTTTATAAGTAATGACGTAATTGCGCATTATTTATTTGTGTTTTATTTAATTTGTACCTAATCGGTTACAGTAATATGAGTATATAGTTAAATGATAAAAATGGTTTGCTGTGATAGCTTTAGACGTCTAGTAAGAAATTGTTTTGTATATCTATGATTTCAAAATGATTTTTATGCTGATTCGTTTGAAGGGATTTTTCAAAAGAAATTATTGGTACGAGCACTGAATAGTGAAAACATTCGATGTTAAAAACAATAAGATAACGTAATTTTTAAATTAGATAAGTATTTCTGTATTCTTATTAGAGAAAGCGAGTCGAATCTTAAAATAATAATTTATTACTTTCATCTAAAGAAAAATAATTTTGCTCTAATGATAAATGAGAAAAACATTACATTCACCTAAAAGTAGATGTCATCGATTTAATTGGATTCTATTTCAAAGGTTCCTGAAGCACATTAATTGCTGGATGAATATGAAACCTGAATTGTCGTGTAAGTAATACGAGTATTACGCATAGAATACCTTCAAGTACACACGTGTCTAATATTCAGGAGTAAACTTTGTAAATTACAACTAAATATGTAGATAAGTATGAGTATGTAAGCTTACATATTAACGTTAATAATTCAAATTTAAATATTAGGAGCGCTGGATTAATATTTAAAAGTTTCAAACGTCCAAATAAAAAATCTGAACGCTTACGAGTATCTTAGGATCACTCGTGCGTCTCATTGTCCGTCTGTCAAAGCAAATTTGCTCTGTATCTACTGGACGTATTAAACTGAAATAGGTTCATGCATGAGATGCAAAAAATAAATTGAAATAGTACCATTGTATTTTTTTTTTTTTTTTTTTTTTTTACTTAAGATGGGCTTACTCTTGACCCCAATCTTGCTCTAGAGCATAGATGGGATCTACGATGGAGCGAGCTTGCCCAGAAGATGCCTATTCACTCTGGACTTAAAGATTTGTATATCAAATGAAAGGGCTAGTTAAAAAAAAACAAGCATTACAGATAAAAAAATATCATTCCATCCCCCTGATCACCGAAACCACTAAGAACATATATTTTATTATATACAAAAATAGTTTTTACTTGGATAGAAAAACCAATTAAGAGTTTGGAACCCTATGTAAGCGATTGCAACTCTCACTTGGCTGTTTTTTTAATTACCTATTTTAATACACTCGCATTAAACGAATATTTAAGCTACCTAACAGCACCTATTTTTCCATTGACCCGTATCGAAAAAGGCGACTAAAGATTTGCAAATGGCCTCGAGCTCTTCACCGCCATATTACGAGTACCGCACATAAATGAGATATGCCGCCGCGAGCGACGCGGAATGCTTGAACTATACCGGATGCTCTGCGACGATCCTTCTTAGGGATATATTTTTATATTTTTATTATAATAATGTCTTTATTTGAAGACGTAAATACGAAGTTGGTCCCATGATTTTACAGATTTTTCTAGACCAAGAATACATTTTCGATTGAAGTTAAAAGTAATAAGGGTTATTTAAGGTTGATAAAAAGTTTATTAATAATAATAATAGCCTTTATTTCCAAATTACATGCTTTACATTCAATTAGTATTGCCACTTTTACAGGTGTAGTTTATAATATATCACGTAACTCGGTGTGCCGTTTGGCATAGGCCTCCTCCAACTGCTTCCACTGAACTCTGTCTAGTAAAGTGTGGCCCCAAAGTCAATTTAAGTTCATCTTCCCATCTTCTTATCGGGCGCCCCTGTTTTCTGGTGCCGTCTCTTGGATACCAGAGAGTGACCTGCTTGCTCCATTTGTTGCTCTGGCAACGCAACATCGCCATTTGAAGTGGGGCTGAACAGGCTACTGTCCAGCCCCACTTCAAATGGTCAATACGAGAAAGTGCGTCTATGAGCTTAGTTTTCTTTCTGATTTTCTCATTCTTTATTTTATCAATTAGTTTAACACTCAACATGCTTCTCTCCATCGATCTTTGGCATTTTACCGGTTTATACTAAAGGACAATGATTTATAATTTGTTTTAGTTTACTAATAAGTAAGAAAGTTGTGTGAAGGATTTGCTGATAAAATGAGCTCTAAGTAGTTGTTTAATTCTGCTATTTATAGGGGCTTCAAAAGAGATGTTTAAATATTGTTAGTTTTTTCCTATTACATTTGGTTAGTTCACCCGAATTCCAATAGATGGCGTTATCCGCTGTTGCCTCGCGGTGAACTTTGGTTTTTTTAGATTGATATACACTCGGCTTTAGTTCTAATAAAATGTCTTCGCCTCAGTACCAAATGGTGTTTTTATTCATGGTCCTTCGAGCCGGATAAGTCGAGAACCAGCGAGAGGATAGTGGAGCAAGTGGATGGACCTCATAGCACTACGGCAAAGGAAGGTACATAGTGAGCAAAATTGTGTGGGCGAAAACTGTAAGTACACTCGATCTAATAAGTACTAAAGTAGAAGTCACCAAGTGATTTGTTAGGGTGCATGGACTTGTAAAAATTCAAGTCACAAGTGGTTGAGACGGGGAATCCATGCCCAAATTTGTTAAGTGTCAGTAAAACACTTAGAAAAATTCGCCCACACTGGACATATAATATTTTTGCTCACAGCTACTCTAAAAAGTTTGGCTCATTAAATCTTAAAATCTAAATATAAAATGGAGTCAATAATAAGATTGCAACTCGACATTAACAACAAAATAACAAGAGATTACTCAAATTTTAAAAAATCTCCAAAGGCCAGGATAACATCAAGCTTCATATCAGTTAGATTAGAGACTTTGGAAAAACAATGGACGGTATTTAACGAGAAACATCAAGAACTTATTATTGAGTATGAGCAAGCGGAATTTCAGGATACCGAGTACTATTCTAAAGATTTTTATGGTGGAACAGAGGATATTTATTTGGAATATAAGACAGATTTAAAGGAAAGTTTGGAAGGATTGGCTGACACACAGAAGATGTGTCCACCCTCTGTATCATTCAACGAGACGGCAGAGCAGATGAGTGTGCAGCTACCTAAGATTACTATACCAAATTTTTCGGGAAAATATTTAGAGTGGACAACGTTTAGAGATCTCTTTTTGTCACTCATACACAACAACAAATCACTACAAGATGTTCAAAAGCTCCATTATTTAAAAAGTTTTTTGACTGGCGAGGCCGAACAACTTCTTCGTCATCAACCTATTTCGAATAATAATTATTCTGTATGTTGGACACTTTTGGAAAACAGATATAACAATAAAAGATTTTTAACAAACAGTATACTAAAGAGGTTTTTCGGTCAAAGGAACATTATAAGTGAAACGTCAAGTGCTCTTAGAGAAATGTTAGATACTACTAATGAATGTCTTCATGCTCTAAAAAATCTAGAAATAAATACAGACAATTGGGATGTTATTATAATCTACATTTTATCATCTAAATTAGATTGTGAAACCCGTAAACGGTGGGAAACTGAAGTTTGCAATTCAACTAAGAATTTACCATCTGTTATTCAATTTCTAGAGTTTTTGGAACTTAGATTTAGAGCGTTGGAGTTTTTAAGCCCTAAACCTATCAAAAATGCTCAGTCTCATCACGTGGTGTCTAACGCCAATGGTAATAAGTCTGTTTCATGTTCCTATTGTTCAGACACTAGCCACAAATTAGGAAACTGTAAAAAGTTTGCTGATGAAACCTTAACAACCCGTCGTAGTTTTGTACAAACCTCTAACCTGTGTTTCAACTGCTTAGGTGCTAATCATTCTGTAACCTTGTGCCGCTTGCCCACTAGATGCAGGATTTGCAAAAGAAAACACCATACAGTATTGCATAATATTAACCCTAACATTATTCCAACCAATTGTTCTCAAGCAAATGTGCAATTAGATAGTAACGATATTGTAGCGACAACAGCTACAACATCAGGCGAACCCGAGAAGACCATAACAACTTGTTTCTCTAATAACAAGAGTCAAGTTCTATTAGCAACTGCTTTAGTAAATATCGAATCAAACAATGGATCTGTCATGACGTTGAGGTCTCTTTTAGATCAGGGATCACAGGCTTCGTTCATAACGGAGTCAGCAGTACAATTACTTGGATTAAAACGTATACAAAGCAAAAGTGTCATATCTGGTGTTGGGGCTGATAACAATACATCACTCAATTCTAACCATGTAGTTTATATTAAATTACAATCTATACAAGATTCAAGTTTTATTATCAATGTAAAGGCTCACGTCCTTAACAAACTGACTTCATTCCTTCCTGAAAGAAAATTTAACATGAGGATGTGGTCGGATATGCCTAAAATGAGGTTGGCAGATCCGCATTTCAATATACCAAGTAAAATAGACTTGCTGCTGGGTGCTGACGTATACTGTCAAATAATAACTGAAGGGCTGATAAGGGGCCCACCAGGATCACCGATTGCACAAAATACGAAACTCGGGTGGATTCTGTCAGGCAATATTGCTGATAGGAGTGATTGTAATATTTCCAACTCAACCGCTATAATCACGTTCCATACTAAAGTGGAAAATGAACTAAATGAAGAATTTAATATAAAACAATTTTGGGAAATTGAATCTGACAATTTTTCTATTCGTAAACGTCATTTCACACCCGAAGAACAAAAATGCGAGGAACTCTATAAAAAAACCACTACACGTGACTCTAGTGGGCGTTATGTTGTCAAGCTTCCTTTTAAAGATGTTGACCCAAGCTGCAAAAATGGTAATTCACGAGAAATAGCAACCAAAAGATTCTTGTTATTAGAAAAACGATTAGTGAAGTTACCAGAATTAAAAGTTCAATATACAGACGTTCTTACAGAATATTTAAGCTTACAACATATGGAAAAAATACCGCCAGAAGAAATAAATAAACCTGATTGTGTATACTTACCTCATCACGCTGTAGTCCGATATGATAAGGCTACCACCAAAGTGAGAGTCGTATTTGATGCTTCTTGTAAAGACAACAATGGTGTATCTCTCAATAGCGAACTGATAGTGGGTCCAAGGCTACAGTCAGATCTCCGCCATATAGTAATGAGGTGGCGGACTTATCCTATATGTATAGTGGCAGATATAATCAAAATGTACCGTCAGGTTAAGATGAATGGCAGCGACACAGATTATCAACGTTTAGTTTGGAGAGACGCACCTGAAAAGCCTATTGAACATTTTCGTATGTTGAGAGTCACGTTTGGTACTGCATCCGCCCCATACTTGGCAGTAAAAACTCTGCAACAAGTAGCACATGACGAAGGAGAACAATACCCATTGGCATCTGAAAGAGTTTTAAGTGATTTTTACATGGATGATTTACTTACCGGGTGCGAGACAGTAACGGATGGAAAGAAAATATGTAAGGAAATAAACGAACTACTAAGCAAGGGTGGTTTTGAACTTCAGAAATGGTCAAGCAATAATGAAGAACTTCTTACCGAAATAAGTAAAGCGGATGAAACAGCCGAAGATAACCTGGAACTAAAAATAGACGAAATAATTTAAATATTGGGTCTTACCTGGAACCGAAGAACCAATGATTTTGAGTACTCCGTGCAGCTACCGTCACTCAGCGAACCTATAACAAAAAGAAAGGTAATATCAGATATTGCAAGACTTTTCGATCCTATGGGATGGATAGCTCCAGCAATAATTAAAGCTAAAATATTCATTCAGCAGTTATGGCTGGAAGGACTTGGTTGGGATAAAGAACTTCCATCAAATTTATTAAAGGACTGGATTACTTACCGAAGTGAACTCACAGCACTTACCCATTTTCGTCTCCCACGATGGATCGGTATTAGTCAGGATACTGTTACACTAGAACTCCATGGCTTTAGCGATGCTTCCAACGATGCTTATGCCGCTGTGGTTTACTTGCGCGCTGTAGACCAGACTGGAAATGTTCAAGTTCATCTTATAACTTGTAAAACTAAAGTAGCTCCAATAAAACAAATATCCATTCCACGACTGGAATTGTGCGGAGCACTTTTGCTGTCGAAACTGTTGACTGAGGTATCCGAAGTTTTGATGATATCAAAGCATAATTTGCACGCTTGGACTGACTCGACTATAGTGCTGGCTTGGTTGAGCAGCCATCCAAGCCGATGGAAAACATTCATCGCAAATCGAGTCTCGGAAATTCTTACCCTAGTAGACCGTGATCAATGGGCACATGTGTCCTCATCGGAAAACCCAGCAGATTGTGCATCTCGCGGAGTCAACCCATCAGAATGTGAAGCAATTCCACTTTGGAAAACAGGCCCTGAGTGGTTGAAAAATACGACAGTAAAATATAATAGTAATACGGAGATAGAAGAAACAAATCTGGAAGCAAGAGAAAAAAAGGTGGGTCATATCATAAAAGAAGAGCGGTTAGATTTATGGACCAATTTTTTTATCATTACGGAAACTCGTAAGAGTTTTAGCTTATTGCAAAAGGTTTATCTCAAGCTTAAAGTCAGACACTAACTCCTCATTTCCAAATTGGCTAACTAGTGATGAAATATCTCAAGCAACTAAAATCTGTATCAAAGAATGTCAGCAGCTATATTTCTCAGAAGAAATAAAGGATATAAGAACCAATGACACAGTTAATAAGAAAAGTAAACTTACCTCGCTAACTCTATTCCTGGACGCAGAAGGTATCTTGAGAGTCGGCGGTCGTCTTGAGAGAGCAGATATTGGTAACGACAAAAAACATCCAATGTTACTCCCTGCTCGGTCGCATTTCACAGATTTGGTTATTGCGGACACACATGAGAAAACTTTACATGGTGGTCCGCAATTGATGATTAATTACTTGAGGTCTAAATATTGGATTCTAGATGTTAAAAATCGTACAAAGTTATATGTACGCAAATGTGTTACTTGCGTGCGCTATGCAGCACAATCCAGAGACCAACTGATGGGACAGTTACCGCCAGCTCGTGTAACTCCAATTCGCCCATTTTGTCAAAGTGGAGTGGATTACGCCGGACCTGTGCAAATCAAAGCCACCAAGGGAAGAGGTTATCGAGCATATAAAGGTTATATATGCTTATTTGTTTGTATGGCCACTCGAGCAGTCCACCTGGAAGCAGTCACCGATCTAACTTCACAGGGGTTCCTTGCCGCTTTTAAACGGTTTGTATCAAGACGTGGTCACTGCTCGGATCTTTATAGCGATAATGGAACGAACTTTGTTGGTGCCGCTCGAGAGCTTCAGACACAATTCGCCCAAGAACAGTCAACTTTGACTAAAGAAATCGCAGAGAGTTTAGCCAGCAACGGCACTGTGTGGCATTTTATTCCTCCACATTCACCACATTTTGGAGGATTATGGGAGAGTGGGATAAAATCTGTCAAACATCATCTTAGACGAGTCATTGGTACAGAAACACTTACCTATGAAGAGATGTCAACGCTGCTTCATCAAATCGAGGCTTGTCTAAATTCAAGACCATTATCCCAGATCAGTAATAATTCAGAGGACTTAACCCCTTTAACGCCAGGACATTTTTTAATTGGTGAGCCTCTATTGTTGGTCCCAGACGCTAATTACGAAACTTCATCTATATCTAGTCTCAAGCGTTGGCAATTGGCTCAAAAAATGTTGCAAAATTTTTGGCGTAGGTGGTCCAGTGAGTATCTTACGCAATTTTTACATAGATATAAATGGGCTAATCAGAAACTTGAACCTAACGTCGGTGACTTAGTTTTAGTTAAAGAAGATGATCTTCCCCCTGGCAAATGGCTTATGGGAATTATAGTTGAGAAACACAAAGGTTTGGACAATATTACACGGGTTGTAAGTCTTAAATGTAAAGGTGTGATAATTAAACGACCTATTGTTAAGTTATGTATATTGCCTATCACAGATTGATTGTAAAGGTTCCTGTCACATAATATTATTTGGTTTTAGTTATGTTTTATGTTTGAATTTAAACATCTACTTTGTTTTCTAAGCACAATTTTAGATGAGGTTTGTGTTCATTTATTTATGTTTTGTTGTTCTAAGTGATGTCTAGCTACTGTGATTCATTAATATCTGATTGAGAATATAATTTAGTTATTTGTTTTATAAATCTAACATACAGTCCATGTGCTCTTGTGTTCATTCATTCATTCATGGTGGCGGAACTGATGTACATACGTCCATGGTGGGCGGAATGTTTAATTCTGCTATTTATAGGGGCTTCAAAAGAGATGTTTAAATATTGTTAGTTTTTTCCTATTACATTTGGTTAGTTCACCCGAATTCCAATAGATGGCGTTATCCTCTGTTGCCTCGCGGTGAACTTTGGTTTTTTTAGATTGATATACACTCGGCTTTAGTTCTAATAAAATGTCTTCGTACCAAATGGTGTTTTTATTCAGTAGTTATTTAGATTAGTAACAGCCGCACTCCTCTGAGTGCGGCTGTTACTAATCACGTGACATAACTTTAATGGTTATTTATGAAAATCTAAAAAAAACTGAAGGAAAAAAATACAAATAAAAACCATTATTGAACGAACAAAAATGTTAATCCACACTTTATTGTTGCGGCAGTTAGACTGTCTCTAATGAAAATTGATGTTTTTAAACGTATTATATATTATCTTGTCGCCATAGTACACGCTTTGCTGAATATAGATATAGGACTAGATATTGATTTTTTATAACTTCGCCCATAATATTTATGCTCCCTAACATCTAGAATATTCCATTGACCCGTATCGCAAAAGGCGTCTAAAGATTTGCAAATGGACCCGAACTCAGCGCTATATTACCAAATCAGGTACCCTTATTTTTCAGAATATACTGGACACTTGATTGTAGTCATAAAATTTATTAGGGTTTTTTCTTTTAAGGTTGCCAAAAAGTATATCGGTTTATTACTAGGGGACAAAGATGTTAAATTTCGTCTTAGTTTATAAGTAACTAATAAAGTATGTATAGGATTTGCTGACAAAATGAGCTTTAAGTATTTATTTACATAAATTAGTTCTCGAAAGTGTCCGTTGACACAAATAAAACGTTGAATTTTGAACATAGATATGCGAACAATGTATGGGCCAATAATATTGAGGACAAAATATCCTACCTAAATTAAAGTCCTAAGCTTAGGGGACATGCAATGTATCTACATATGTCACATTTAATCCTTACACGACTGTAAATAATTCATTAAAACAATGAGCCATTGAATAATACCGGATGTTAACAAACTGACGTAAAACGATTTAAGCTCTGCTAATTGTGATAAATGAAATCACTAAATAGATTGGATGCGTTCGTTACTGTAATTGGAGTTTGGACCATTTGATTAGATAATTTCATTCCTGCGCGGTTAGTGTTAATTGCGTATACAAAGGTGCTATAGTTATGATAGAAGCAAACGGATTATGAATGTAGCGTAGAACTACTTGTACTACAATATTTCGTAGCAATGCTACGCCGTAGTCTGAGTTGCCTTTTATGACATAAATTCGAAGCCACATAAAACTTCTTCTATCACAATGGATTCAAGCCAAAAGAGGAAAAAAATGTGCGAAAAATAATGAAAGTCTGAGAAACGGTGCCAAGTCTCAATCAAAAAGCAGTTGCGCAGCCGTTCTTCGAAATGTTTCCTTAGTTGTGCGGTCTGGCGCATTTGACCGACGACCTCCGTAGCCGAGAGGCGAGCACGCCGGACTGTATATGGCGCCGCCATCTCTGAGGTTCCGGGTTCGATCCCCGGTCGGGTCAATGTGGAAAACGAACTTTTCTATATTGTCTCGGGTCTGGGTGTTGTGGTACCGTCGTTGTTTCTGATTTCTATAACACAAGTGCTTTAGCTACTTACCTTAGGATCAGAGAAATGTATGTGATGTTGTCCAATATTAATTAATTAATTTATTTATTTTTTCTTCATAAACTTATCCAAAACTTCCAAACATATTTGATTTTAGGTATTTGTATAAATTTAATTTTCTATGATTACTACGGGAAAGATTGTTTGACATATTCAGAGGCTCATACACGTAGTGACGGAAAAAAAAACAATAAATCCAATCATTTCAACCTACAAATTAACGACAAGTCCCAAAACCATAGAAAAAATCGGCCAAGTGCGTGTCGTGCCAAGCGCAGTGTAGGCTTTCGTAGTTGCCCGTTGTTAACGCAATATATTTAAGCGCAAGTACCTAATTTAAGCCACTTTCAATGTTTAAACTACTACTACTCTTAAACTACTTAAATGATCTATCTTAACCGTTAATTTTCCTTAAAAGCTCATGAAATTACTATTATTATGTTTTTTTTCAGATTTTCCTAGCCAATAGTTTAGTTTTAAGAGGAACGCCCTCCTCGAACAAAAACTAAGTTTAATATTTTGCAAACAGATCCTTAAATCGAATAATAGTCTTAGCAAGCCCTAAGTCATTTTAAAAGACCTATTCAACGATACCCCAACACGATGGGGTAGACGATGAAAAAATAACATCTCCACGTTACATGTATAGAAGCTACCGTAAAAATAAATTTTATTTTTGTTTACATGTTTAAAAATATTTTTCAAAATTTTATTCTACCACTTTCTCGGCTTGATTGATATACATATCTCTACAAAATTATAGCTCTCTAGGATTAACAGTCTCCAAGCAAAACCATGGACGAACAGACAGACAGATAGACGGGCATGACGAAACTATAAGGGTTCCTTGTCAGTACTACGGAACCTTAAACAACTAAAGGCGTAAACTACACTATATCACTGAACACACATGAGACTAATTCGGACAGGGATTGGTACGAAGTACATACCTAAAAAAGTTTTTTTGTACGTCACTGTTTGGTCTATCCTATACATTATCTTCTGAAGAGAAATTCTGATTAGTAGCCCTTGACTAGGATAGATTATTACAGCTGACCTATTCAGATGAAATTACTAGCAGCCGGCCAGAATGATGTAATCTCATTTATGTTAGTCTCGAGAGAAAATATTTGATAGCAATTTGGAATGTGCGTAGTACAGTTTCAACGTTATTGCCGATTGGAGAGAAATTGTTATAGGCTCGTCTTTCCCACGTCGTGATCATAAAATCACACGGTGAACAATACGTGTCCTGAGCAAGAAGTATTGACGTGCCGTGTTTGACAATTACAAAACATATTCTTGTGGAATACTTAAGTTTTGAAAGTAACGAAGCTGTTTATATAAGGTGTAACATACACCCTTTCGATCCAAAAGTTATTTGAATCTAGTGCATAAACAACTCTTTTTGCGAAAAAAGTTTACGTTTTTTGTTTGGGAAGAATAAGAAAATAATCGGATTTAATGTAAATAGGCTGTTATGTTATGTGTATTAACTGCTTTTATGGGGCATTAGTTCAACTAATCATTTGCTTAATTAATTACAATTATTTACATAAATCTACTCTATAAACTTCAAGTACACATAATTGTTTATCATTTCAGTCATTAACACATTCGAACAGGTTATTACATTCGAACAGGTAGCTTGATTGTTTCTATTAAGTGGTAACAAATGCAAATCGAATTGATTTGTGCATAAATAAACAAGATAATTGATCCCTTTAACACTATTTTGATTATTTTAACCTTTTTTTTCTCTGTGTATAATTTCGTAAATATGACATTCCTAGTATATTTTAAATTCCATGCAAGTTATTCACGAAGCAATCAAGATGTTTAATTTAAGGTGTATGCTAGCTAGCTTTAAAAACATCCCGGTTTTGGTTGCGCATTTCGCCAGTTTTGCAACACAAAAGCAGTAAATCGCGAGGAGACATAAGATATTGTTAGTGGGCTGGTGCAGTCGATGCAACAACTAAATAGGTTTCGTGGCTTTGCCTGCGATATTTATTGAAAAGTCAAATTATTTTACTTCTTAGCTTAGAGATCAAGGATGTTATATGGCAAAATAAACAAGAAGCTGATAGAAGTTGCCACAATAATTTTAGAAAAGGAAAATTATTTATTTATTATGTACACATAAAAAATGTTAAATAGCAAAGTTTTAAGTATACCTCATAAAGTAATGCAGTTACGAACTTTTTCGAAGTTGTTTGAATCAAAGTAGCAGATTTTCAGAAAATATAACCCTTAGAGCCCGTAAACTTGGTCTGCGATTATAAAATCGGCACGTGCCTTTAATTTTATCTATCACCGCCGGGGCAAAACTTCGGTCTCAAATGTTTTGCAACTACGAACAGCATAAACCGGGACGTTTCTATCTCATAACAAGTTTCGAGAGGCCGCCCTGAGGAGATGAGTGCATAAACTTACCGACGACACACAACTTCTTTCGTCTGGGGAATAAACTCACTAGCAAAAATTCGAAAAAAGCTCTCTGAAGTAGGTAATACATCCGTCCTTTTTAAACATCAAAGGAAGGAAAGAAGGCTGCGAAGTTTAGACACGGAACGTAGTTTTCGTAAATGTTTTCTGTTCGGCGAAAACTGACTAAGACTAGTTACTATTTGAGGCAAGTGGTGGCAATGCCTGCCCAACGTCACTCTTTATTTGGCTTATGCTGGTCGTAAATAAGGTTTATAAAAGGCTTTATATAATTAGTTACTGGTGACAAAAAAAAAACTGATGTCACTAGCGGTTTAGTATGGGATAGTGTTTTTTGCGATTTCGATGTAGCCAAATTGGTCCAATAAAAAAGTTGCAGTTATTGAGCAGTAGAATTACTATCTAGAAAGAAGTTACCATTATCTAGGAAGGTATTTAATATTGTCGTATGTGCCGGGGTCTATGTCGGTGCGTAAACTTTGGGTACTTTAAAGTTTGCGCACCGACATAGACACCGGCATACTTATGCATTAAAACATGAATATGTATTGAACTAAAATTGACCTCTAAAGTTTATCCAGAACCTTTGTAACACCCTGTATATAACGGAATAAAGTAAATACAACCACAAGTCTTACTTAACGTATAGGTATCTGGTTCCAGGCAAGGAAATGGTTTATTAGATCCATTTACATATGATATCGATATCTGAATATATTTTTTCTGTTTATTTATTCATTTTGTCTTAATAAGTACTCGGCGGTTTATCTATAAACACTTTTTACCCTCTGACGGGTACTAATAGTAAGGGTAGAATTAAGTAATATGAAATAATTTCCGTTAACATCTGAAAAGCAATATATCTCCCTTGGTCATCCTGTACACGGCATCAGTCGGATCGTTGTATTGAAAGCGGTGGTCCGGCCATGAAGAGCTTAGTATCCGGAAGCGCGACGCGCGTGACAGAGTAATGGGCCGTGTTTCCTTGCTAGGACGACAGCAACGATGTTGTGACGTCGTAATTTCTGATACATATTACAATGATAATCGTCACACAAGGACTTAAAAATGCGGTAGTGAGCGAACTGCGGACTCACAGCTGCGCTTTCTTGTAGTATCTGGGTGTAGCAAAAAAGTGCAGTGGAACTTAAAGCAGTCATTATAAGTACTGCTAGGTAAAACATAAAAAAACGAATGTATCGATGGGATTTACATCGAAACCTAGACAAGAGAAAACAATTTTACTTACCAAGCCGCCAACCAGCTGAGTAGAAGGAAGATCTACACAGCACCTTTATGAACATTCTGTTTCTATATTTGCACAGCCACTAAGGATTAATATTATTCTGAAGAAAAAAAAACGATTAATTAATTCAATGATTTCTAGAAAATTAACTAAACTGACTCCCACGGAAATAGCAAGTGCAAGGAAAATGTATCTTTAATTGATTAACTTTATCTCTAAGACACGTCGTGCTTAATTGTGATATGATGTTGCTACGTACTTTGTAATCCTGTGTTTAATGGCAAAAGCATTATTTATTTGCCCTGCTTAGAAGGAAATGTGTGTCAGTACATTAGGGCGTGCTTTCTTGTACTGCGTACTGGATTGACATACTAGCACGGCCTGCTACATGTCATTGGAGGAATTAACATCTCTGTGATGATTCCTGCCATTATCTTTTTAACCGACTTCAAAAAAAGGAGGTGGTTCTCAATACGACTGAATTTTTTTTTTGTTTTTTTAATGTTTGTTACGCGATTACGCCGTTAATTATGGACCGATTTCAAAATTTATTTTTTAGTTTGAAAGGGTATACTCCCAAGGCAAGGTGGCCCCATTTACACCAAGTCAGATTCTGATGATGGGATCCCTGGGAAATCGAGGGCAACCCTTAATTTTTATAGGCACCCATAATATTTTGCATATATTTTTTGACTCAATGCTGATTTTTGGGTCTGGTAATCATCATGTCATGTTGCTGAGCTGATGATGGAAGCCACAGAACTCATTAACGGATAGGAGTTAGAAGATAATACTGCAATTTGTCGACAGAACGTATTTCTCAGTGTGTTGAGCAGACGTGGAGCTTATGAGGTACCAGACCGCCAAATTGTATTTACTGGGGGCGTACCCGCACACCCAGTAACGAAAAAGAAATTAAAAGTTCCTTTCTTCATTTGACTTGTTATTTAACGCAAGACCTTATCTTATGGTTACGACACTAAAATAGCCGCCGTTCTGGTTGGAGTGTAGGTAAACCCTTTCCTTAAGACTTAAAAATTGTCGTCGAAAAATTCACTCAATATAACACCTTATTTTTATCATACCATTGGATGGGGGCTCCATAGAGGACCAATATTAGTTAAGGTTACTTTGCTGTAAAGTCATTTTTGGCGAGGTTAGAAGGGAAGAAATAGAGGACTCAACACTTAAAATTGTGAAATAAAATAAGTTTAACAAAAAACTAAAAACCGACTTTAAAATAAAACTAAAAAGCGAAAAATAATATTGACTAAAACATACCTAATCAGTTCTTTTTGGAGTCGGTGCGAATGGACACATTTTAACTCTCGATGACTGGCACCGACACCAAAAAGAACTGATTAGGTATGTTTTAGTCAATATTATTTTCGCTTTTTAGTTTCATTTTGAAGTCGGTTTTTAGTTTTTTATTCAATTTATTTTATTTATATCTTTAGTTGTAAGTACTCACATAAAATATTATTTGTATTTTTTTAAACGGATGGTCGCGTTTTAATAAGTTCATTAGTTTTGCAAGTAAGGCCACATTTTAATTAAATGGCCGTATTAAACCGTTTTGCTTTGTAAATTCTTTCAAATATATTAGTGTTAATAATTTTCTTTTGGAGAGGCCTGTGTCCAGCAGTGGACTGATATAGGCTGCTGATGTATGATGTATGTAAGTGTAAATAATGCTGAGTTAAACTGTGTCCGCATTAGGCTAGCAGTATGTGTGTGACCTAACTTTTGATTTTAGTTTGTCTCCTTATAATTTTTAATGAAGTGTCAGTCGGCGCTTAGTGTACGTATTTTAGGGCGTTCGCATGCCGACTATTGAGTCCGCTGAATGCAGTGATTATATGATTCGTACTAAACAATGCACGCGGCTGGTGGCGTAGTTCTCACTATCACTATGCCAACGCGTTGCGCGGTCGCGGCGTTTCGCAATCCGTTGAGAGTAGTAAGCAAGCGGTTCGCGGCTATTAAACTTCAGTTCGCCGTTAATAAAGTGCTTATTACACTACGCAGTATCAGGACAGTCTTACTTGCTACTAAAAGACATAAGTAGACTTATTTTGACTTGAACTGCAATGAAATACGTTAAAAGATGGCTTTTTTTATGACTGAGGTTAATCCGTTTAACAAAATGTGACGTGAATAACCCCTAATAGGAAAATGTATCACAACAGAAAGGTTCATTAGCCATGATTTAACAATATTTATAATGGATACATTTTGCTCGAAAGGAATCTGTTTGCGAATGTTTACTTTGAAACAATGAAAATGTTTAACATACGAGAACCTACCTACTCAATACCTGCAGTTTAATTAAGCTCGAAACTTTGTTAAACTCTACAAATAGCGATGTATTTAAAAGTTATGTATGTTTTTAATCTTTCGTCTGGAGTTTACTCGGTATTTGTTTTATATCGGATAATACTGTTGCATCTGATGATGTGATTAATCTGTAGTCTAGTAGAATGGGGATTGAATTTCGGGACAAATGAATTTATAATGAAAATGGATGAGGGAATTAGTTTGAAACTTTTGAAAAGCCCGATGTGTTCGTAACTATAATAGGCGGTCACAGATTTCAGAGAGCTAAGCGGAGGCGTCAACCGGTGAGATTTAAGCATCACTTTAAATTTAGGCATGACGATAAATCACGAATGGGGTTGGTGAGAAAATAAGTTTACATCCATCTTATTGCACGTTTGTTACATAAGTGTAGTTAGGCGACTAGATAGCTTTAGCCAAGTATAGTTGTTGAAAACCATTAAAAGATAGATTTCAAAATACAAATCGTATAATAAATGATTCTTTTTTTTTCATCCGCTATACAAACTTCCCGGAAAACTTCCAAGTTATCTGCATCCAAATCATGTGATTACTCATGAAGGCAAAACTCCCATTTGTTATATAGGGTAAATTCAAATGAGTCCGCCCGATTATTGGAGATAGCCCCTGGCCAACGTTTGGTGATTTGTTCGGGAAGTTTGATCCGCGGGCCCCAAGGGCGCAATGGACTCCGTTCGACCGCGGGTCATAATTTGGCCCCTATAGTCAAATCGGCCCTCGTGCTACCTCAATTATTTTCAAACCTTGTTTTAAATACTCCAGGTGGACTAAATATTTCACACTGCTACAAGTGCTTGAATTACAATGTCCATACAAGGCGAATTTTCGTTGTATTTGAAGCCGCAAAAGACATCTTAATCATATTAACTTACTTCCCTACTACAATATGATCAATCAGCTGATTTACAAATATAATTTGTGGGAGAACTTTATTTTAGATTTCGACGTCGAGTTTGCAAATAGAAAAAGTTACTATGTAAAGCAAAAGCTGCAGATGATGAATGAATGCATGATACTACTTTTTCAACACAGTTGCTCGTAAATTGACTCTTATAACACCATTTTTAGGTTCATAATTCATCATATTACGCACTTGCGCTGTAATAACATTATCGCACTAGTGCGGTAATGTATACTTTTTTTTTAAATCCAGCAAAAGTTTGTATCTAAGACATTTAATGTTTTACCAATATTAAATTATTTTAGGGTCAAGATGACAAATAAATATTTCATTTTATCAAATTGTATATTAATAAACACAAATTAACTTAACTATCATTTTTAGAAACAATATTTTATAGTTTATTTTATTTTTTAAATTGCTGCTACTCCGGCTGAACAGCCAGTTTTTCCTGTGCCATTATTAAACCTGCGCGCGCATCGAAATTGCAGCGCGCGAAAAATACAAAACTCACGTGCCATTTTCCCTAAATATTTGGTAAAGTTGTTGCTGTGTGGTTAATAAACTATCAAAAAACTACTTTAAATAGTAAAAACGAGTAAAATGTTAATCAACCCCGTCGGAAATACTTATCGAGGCACGAAACGCAAACCTGCTGCCGCCAAAATCCAGAGAAAACAGCAAAAACGGAGAAGGTATTTTAGATTTTAGTTCGGTTTTTTCCTCGCAATTGTGTTGAAAAACGTCGTATGGAACTCGTGTGCATTGACTATTACACACTCTGCTTCCTTACCGCGCTCGCCTACGGCTCGCGCTTACAATAATGCTTCGTGTGTAATAATCAACTTTGCACACTTGTATCATAATGTACTATTGTGGCTTTAAAATAAATAAAGAAACAAACAATAATATCAAAACAATTCGTCTTCGTTTGATTATTTATTTGTAAATGCTATCACCGAAACTACTGTAGGACATATTATGCGGTTTCCTTCGCGGGAATAACGTTCCAGTGGTTCTAGGTTCTTGTTTGTATTTTAAATGCGTAGTGCTTGAAGCGAAACCAAAACGTAAAAATCACTAGTAAAATAAATAAAATTATCATACTATGTCACATTTTTGAGCTGACACAAAGTAACAATAAAATTTGATTATTCATATCCAGGGGCCAGTAGACGCTGCCGCAATACGTAATTTGTGCCAGTACCGTGTAAAACAGTGATCATATTTTTAACTTCATTTTAAAGTTATTTAAAACACATATTATTTATTTACTTTGAACTTATTTTTATAACCTTAATTAGGCTGTAAACGCACCTATGTTTACATTCTACGCGTTAAGGTCTTATTCCGGCTCTCAGAACGCAATTATGGATTTGGCAACTGCTAAAATGATTTGTATCTATTCCGAATCATCATTTATCGGAATCAAACTTGAACTACGTAAAAAAACCTATTATTGAGGAAATAAATAAAAAAATGAACACAGAAAACTATTTTAAATGTGTATTTATGTGGTATGTGTATACCAAATCAAAATTTATCGAACAGAAAATGCCACAAAATTTTCCTCAGTCTCGCTGCATAGTGAAAAATCTATTTTTTTTTTAATTTTCCATCACCAATATACCTATTCTAATCATTCTTAGTTATGTACTACACTGAACAACAGGTGTGTTCAGTGAAGTAAATATAATAAGTTATTTGGGATGGTGGTAATAATAAGTTACATGGTAGGTAAGCCATAAACCATCACACAGTTTTTTAATTTACAGGAAATTCAATACAAAATCGCAATTCAGGGAATCGGTATCATTATTTACATTTCGTTTGATTTATTAGATCTTCCACACAATAAAAGAAACAAAGATCAAAGGGGAACAATACCAAGTGTTATTTCAATAAATTATTGTAAACATTGATAAATATACATCAATTATTTACACATACGTGTTATTACTTATTGGCTTAGTAAACAAAAACTATCTTTCTTGTTTGTCTGTGTGCTTGTTTCATAATTTCAAAGGAAGGATGTTTAATTTAATTACACTTTTGTATGCTGGGTAAATTCGTTTTATATGTGTAATAAGATAGGTATTTAATTCCTGTCTATTATTATACGCCTAAATGTATAAATTTAGTAGTTTGTTTTAAGTAACATGTTGTATCATTGTATGGTTTTGACATCTGTGGTATATGACTCTTGAACGTGTTTTGTTGCAAAATTTTAAACAAACTGACCCTAAATATTTTATAGCAAAAATTTTAAAAACTTTATTTACGAGTATTTCTTATTTGTTTGTTGCAGACATAATTCATAGTCCTCTGGGCACTTAATCTCGTAATTTGGCCCATAATCTCGGAAGGCTCTTAGTCATAATGAACAGATTAAAAATTCTGGGTTTAGTAATTGCTTAAGTGCTTAAACCAGATTTTCTTGTGCGCATCAAAATAAATTCGCTTGGCAACGTTTTGTTTAAACCAATTTGCTCCAAATTAACATTGGCTGGCAATACTCGTAATACTCTATAGAACACTATTTGTAAATTGCATCATGTATTATTAATTCTGACGATGGTTTTGGATTTAACAATAAGCTATCGTTAGTATTACCTATAATAATATTTGGCGAAATTGTTTGTTTGCATTTGTTTTTTTTTTCGTAATAATGTTTCTTTGGGTCGTGGAAATAATTTTGTTCTGGTGTTATACCGTGTATAGTGTACTACAGGAAGGGAACAATAATTTATAAAACTATTGCTTAAGACCATAAAGTAAATACATAACAATGCTTTTTAGGATTCCGTAGTCCTGACAAGGAACACTTATAATAAATATAAATAAATAAATAAATATTGGACAACATCACATACATTGCTTTAATCCTAAGGTAAGTAGCTAAAGCACTTGTGTTAAAGAAATCAGAAACAACGACGGTATCACAACACGCAGACCCGAGCCAATAAAGAAAAGTTCGTTTTCTACATTGACGCGACCGGGGATCGAACCCGCAACCTCAGATATGGCGGCGCCATTTAAAAGTCCGGCGTGCTCGCCTCTCGGCAACGGAGGTCGTAAATAATAATAATAAATAATAAAAATCTTTTTTTTATCTTTCACAATCTAAGTCTTAACAATACATTGATACTTACAATGCTAATGTCCTATCTATATATTTAACATAGATTGGGAGAGACTGGCGACTATACTAGGACGGTTGCCTGTATTACAGAGCGCCAGTACTCTCCTCTCTCCTCTTCTTGTGGTCAGGGGTCACATTTCATGTAACAGTAAGGACGCGCAATGCACAGAGAAAAGACATCTTAACAATATAAAATTGTAATGAGTTTGAGTTATAGTTTTGTCATGTCCGTCTGTCTGTCTATCTGTCCGTCCTAGGTTTTGCTTGGAGACTGTTGAAACTAGAGAGCTGTAATTTTGTGTAGGTATGTATATAAATCACGCCGTCAAACTGGTATTGGTTAAAATAAAAAATAAAACTTTTTTTAGGGTAGCTCCCATACATGTAACGTGGGGGATGTTTTTTTTTCATCGTCTACGCCATCGTGTGGTGTATCGTTGAATGAGTCCTTTAAAATGACTTAGGGGCTGCTAAGACTATTTTTCGATTTAGGAATCCGTGTGCGAAATATTAAACTTTAAAGTGCTAATTTTTGTTCGAGTGGGGCGTCCCGTCCGTATACCGCCGGTTTTTACTAGTAGCGTCTACTAGCCTACCCAGACGCGAGCCAATTTAGAAAACTTCATTTTCAAAAACTTAATTACCTACCTAGGAATTGGAACTAAGACCGCAACTGCACCAAACGTGTTTTCAAGAATATTTTTCCTCGAACTAAGTTTCAACAGTTTAGAAATATCTACAACAATGATTACTAACGCATTATTTTGGGTCAGTTGTTGTTAAAGATTATCCTTTAATAAATACTTTTATGCAACTCTCTAAAACAAAATAGACAAAGCTTTATTGGACGAAATACTTTAGCTATTCGCAATATTGGAGACTACAAGAATTTTCATAAAATCGAACAGCGCGGCCCGATATTAATAAAGCTGTATGTATTTAGGATTTATTATTACAAGCCTTTGGTAAGCGACAAAAACTGACCACCGGCGATTTCAACTTTTAAATTAATTATGCAAGCTTACAAATACTTCATGGAATTTGAATTTTTTTTTCCTGTGAATAATATGTGCGCTGTCTGTTGATTCCCTAAGAAAACCACAATCACTTTGACGTCACTTCACTAATCATTGTCGATTAAAAATGTGACCAACTCTGTAACAAAATAGAGTCCATGTTTGTTTGTATCGATTCGAGCGAGTTTTTGTTATTTAAAAAAATGCGAATTCGGAAAAACGAAACGTCTTATTTCTATGGGATTTATTTTATTTTTGTTTATACGGAACATTTTCTTTGGACAAGCCAACGTCTACTGGATCAGCTGACAGCTTGTAGTTATTGAATGATTACGGTCCCAGCCCAGCTCCCAGCTGGCTGATCATTTTGAATCCTTTGTTTATACAGTCAATAACTTTTTACTGCACTATTAAAACAAAATAGGAATTCTAAGCGTATGTTGAGACGTAGGTGAACCAGATCCCAGCACAGGAAAGAACAGAGCAGATTAAGTAATACCTACATGATCATATCACCACTAACAAAACATTTTGCAAAGTTTCATTTCTCAACGATTGTCAAAATAATTAAGCTGTCATATAACTAAAGGGAGTACTTCCTGTTAACCTTTAGGTGACAACTTATCAAACTACCATAACACATTAATGACCTTACTACAAAAAGATAGACTAGTGTTAAACACTTGTCTAAAGATTAGCCAACCAATTTGAAATGTTTTAGTAATATGTCTCAAATGTCTGATGTGTCAACATTTCAAATTAGTTAGCTAATCTTTAGACAAGTGGTTATAATTTTCGTCAAATAAAAAGAACGCTGGAGGGTGGGCGCTTCTTGTCTATACCGAACACTTATAGCAGTACTGAAAAAGTTAGTTCCTATTTTGGCCACCGCTCTTTTTACGTGACGCCAAGTATAACACTAGTCTATCATTTTGTAGTAAGGCCATTAAAGTTTAAAGGAAATAATACTTCGTAAATACAACACGTAGAAATTGATATAAACTGAGAAAGTCTGATGTTTTGTAGTAGATTGAAAATAAAAATATCAAAACAGATTGATTTATAGAAACTTTCTTGCAATAATTATAAGAAAAATGTACAGTTAATATCAAAACTTTAAAGTTTCTTGACAGATTTATAACTCCATTCCAATTCCAACACGAAGAGCTTAATATCTAAAGGCGGTAGTATAGTAATATCTGTGGTGTTATTATCTGATAATTTTTAAGCAGCTCTGGCAACTGGCAACATCCTCTTTGCTACTAACTCAAGAAGCTACTAATTAAAAATCGTGCAGCGAAACTGGGTTCCACTAATAAATTCGCTATCTCTGCCCATATTCCACGATTGAAGCTATATTATTAGGCACAACCTGGTTGCAGACTCGCTAGCTCATGTGCCCTTATTCCGCTCACGAATCCCGCATAAAGTTTCATGGGTAACTTATTGCGTATTTGTGTTGAAAAGCAATTACCCAGGATTCCCGCATTCGTTTTTACTTTTACTTTACCCAAGAAAAGGATGGCCAGCAGAATTTTAATTTGTAACTTATGGCATTGAGCCTTCCGTAAATTTGTTAACGCTTTTATTTCGCAAGAAGTCCTTGGAGAGTAGAGGATTTAGGAATAATTAAAATTTCTTGTTTAATTTGATTTCCCTAGAGATACGGAAAAATTGTATGTTAAATAAGCTTAGGAGAGGTCAGAAGACTTGATTATATCTTGATATTAAAAGAAATTGTTGGTAAATCACATCTGCGGAAAGAAAATAAATTATGACTCACTCTGTCTGTATGAAGGCTTTGTCATATATTATCTTTACCTAAGTATCAAACATCTCATTTAGTTAAGTACTTAATACTGGTATAAATTGTAGCTATTGCAATAAAGAGGTATAGTATGAAATATGCGAGCATAGTTTTATCACAGGAAAGTTCCGACTAATATAATAGATATTAATTTGTGCTTGAACAAAATGATGTAGATTGATTTCAGCGTTGTATGTGTAACTTAATGCGTGTTGCGGCATTAAAAACAAAATATGCTACGTTTGTTTAGGTTTCAAGTCCTTTTTCGGTGTTCTAATACAGCGTTGATGAATGTTGACATCAACCGAGATTGATAATCAAGTCCGGATATGTTCTAGCGGTTTGTCGTACTGTGTGCCGAACTGGGTTAGAAATTACCTACAATAAGTGTAAGCGATGTTTATTGACTAGATAATAGTAAAAAAAAAGACGCCATTGAATCACCTGAGGGGTATTTCTTTCGAAACATGGCTTGTACAGCAACAAATCCACCCCTTTCAACTTTATGTTATAAACGTAGGTCTCAATATCAATTAAGAAAAACTTTGTTTTGTGGTAGGTTGATGAGGTGCAATATTCGCAAAAATTTTGCCTATTGGTATAAGAAAACATCAGGAGAAAACCAGGATCCTGATTAGGCATTTCATTAAAATTTCCATAAAAGTCGAATCGTATTTTGTTTCATTCCACTAAATTAACCCACCTCTCTTAGCCAAAGGAGATAAGATGGAAAAATATGTGCGTCAGTAAAAGCATGTGTAAAAGTAACCGAATATGACTTCATCTTTATTCAAAGTTATTGCGAAGATAACGTTGATAGACGTGAGACGTAGTGAATAGAAGCGCCAAAGTTCTCAAGTCAATTAAAGATGGACTTTCAATCAAAGCTAGAAAATTGTTGCGGATTGACATAGCAATACTGGTAGTATCAATCGAGTTTATTCCTTTAGAAAGCGTTGAATGGCCTAGATACCGGTAGTAGAGATCACACTATAGGTTTCATCTTTGTATTAATATATCAATAGGTTTAAAAACCATGTCTTTCGTTTTACTTGTAGTTACGTATCTTCTGTACAGTACAGTCTTCCTTTATTGTAACCAAATATGGATGGGACAACAAACGAGACTGAATAATATGGTAGAAAACCAAGGCCAAGTGCGTGTTGTGCCACAGGGTTCCATAGTGGCCAGTCGTTACAAAAATACATTTCAGAAGAAGTCTATATTGTATTTATTTATTTTCAGTAAAGTCACTTTTCATGTTTTCTTCTAAGGATTTTTTATTAGGTAAGAACATTTTCAATACCTACATAGGTAAGTTGAAATACTATTTATTCTCCTAAACTAACTAGGTAATCTATCTTAACCGTTGTAACACTATTATTATGCATTTTCTAGATTTTTCAAGCCAATCGTTTAGGTTTTAGAGGGTTTTTATTTTACAAAAATTTGCTAGTTTAATATTTCGCAAACGAACCCCTAAATTGAAAAATAGTCTTAGAAACTCCTAAGTCATTTTAAAGGACCTATTTAAAGATATGCCAAACTATGGGGTAGACGATGGGAAAAAATAATCGCCACGTTACATATACAGGAACTAAACCTAAAAAAATACATACTTCCACAAAATTACAGTTTTGCTAGTGCTTACATTCTCCAAGCAAAGCCTTGGACAAACAGATAGACAGGCAGACGAACATGACGAAACTATAAGGGTTCCTTGTTAGGACTACGGAACCTTATAGGGTCTAGGTAGGTACTAGACTAATACAGAAAATGACAAATCACTCGAGTAAAATCTCATATATGTGATTGTTTTTCATTTCATTCTACATCATGCCTTGGGATGTACGACTTAAAAAGCTATGCTTACGTACGTACTCGGCTTGGCGTTTCTATAATCATATTTGAAGCTCGCCTTTTAGACGAATTAAATAAAGCAAAACGTTTTCTGTAACGCTAAATCGTCTTAACATTTTAAAATGTAAAATCTTTTTGAATCGCGTCGGGGTCGTATGGCAACAGCTAGAAGTGACGGATATGTGCTAATATCCTCAACATTAATCAGACATGAACGAGTGTCACGGCTGGCTCGCTTTTAGGTTTCCAGATTTATTGACGGATATTTTATTGATAGTTAAAAGTTGTTAAGTGGAAATACTGTCTCAAAAAAAAACATTAAAAAAATTACTAAAATTAATCTTTTAAATCAGCCTCAATCAAAGTTTTAAAACACAAAACACTAGTCGTTTATTGATAAACGTAAAAAAATCCCTCCTAAATATTGTATGAAAAATATATTATTATGTAGATCTGTTAACGTACTGTACGTAACAAACAAATGAAAACGTCTGTCATAAAATGTGTCATAAGAAGCCTTAACTGGCTCTTGTTTGGAAACCTTTGGAAACTAAAACGACCCAAACAGATCTGGTGGCAAATTGTACCTGATGATGGGAAGAACATAGGAAAGTCCATAACCTTCCTATTAAGTGAAACGTGAAGCTCAAGACCTATCCTGATAAAGACTACAGGGCGGTAACCACGAACTCTTAAAACAACCTCAAATCTGTCAAACATTAACAAATCTGTCAAATTTTGTATGTAATGACGTACCAAAATTGACAGATTTGAAAGCTTTGAGATTGTTTTAAGAGTTCATGGTTACCCCGCTGTTATAGCCTAATCTCCATCTCATTCGGTTTTGGCATACTGCCCCTTTAGACTTGATTACTCCTTTTGTTCGTTCGAAATTTAGGAAAAACATTATATTTTTGCGTTTTAGATACTACTTCATGTCCTAAAGTTTATTTGTAAAGTTAAAAGCAGAAGTAAGGTATTAAGATAAGATACCTCATTAAGCTTAATCGTTTGTTAATACTAATCATCATCATCATCATTTCAGCCACTGGACGTCCACTGCTGAACATAGGCCTCCTCCAGTGACTTCCAGGCTGGCCGGTAAATACCTACTAATCTATTATTATTATACAAAGTAAGACAAGTTTGGAAAGCTGTGCTTCCTGATCCTGAAACAGGCTTCTCCAAGCTTAAACCTCCTTTAAAGCTTATGTTTCTTTGATACAACTCTACATAAAAATGAAAAAAAAAAAACGTTATCTTCTTTAGTTTATAAATTGCTTTATTCCTCTCTGTACTCACGTAGAGTAAGTACACTCTTCGTATTAATATAAAAATAGGATGTAACTGATATCTTGATAGATTTCTAATCAATGTAGTAATCATTGAATGATTGTTATTCGGTACTAATAATAAGGGCCTTAACCTTATGATTGGTTTAGTTTGACACTTAAACTATCGTTCAGTTGACACTTAACTAAGTGGATTCTTGTTTCATCACTTCATTGCTTTCAATGCTTGATATTGAACTACCTAATAATCTATGTACATAACCAGTTTCTCTTGCATGCTTCAGTAATACGATATACAAGGGCTTAGGAATTATTTACTTGATTAATAGCTTAACATAAAATTTAGTTACTTAATCATACATACAACTTTATATATTCGAAAAGATACAATAATTTATATAACGGCCTCGAAACTATAAGATTTATTTTCTCTATGCTATAAGGGTTAAACGTTTTATAAGTTACCTTTATTTTCAATGATTTTACGGCTATAATTGGATTTCTAGTATGAGGACTTGTTTTTTGGAGAATCGCTGCGGCTTCAGGTAGCGGCAAATAGGAAAAATTATGATTTTCGCATGGACGCAATTGTTCGATTAAAAAACCTTGGCTTAGCTATGAAGTAGGCCTATTAGTCTTTGTAATAAACGAACTAAATCGGTCAAGTGGTTAAAAGGAAAGAAAGATAGAAAGAAACAAAATAATGTTTGTTTCTTCAAAGATTATTAATTTTCTCACTAAGTTTATAATAATAATAATAAATTGTTTCCACAATCACACCAATTATCTAGCCCAAACTAAGCAAAGCTTGTGCTATGGCGAATAGATAACGGATAAACATACATAAATACGTTTATAAATATCCATGACTTACACAAATGCTATACTCAAAATAAAAGGCCTAATTACATACTAGTTTACATTTGGCGATTATACTCCTCTTAATAGTCAGGCCACGACAGTTCCTGCCCCGAAAAAATATATAGCGAATACTTGAGTGATGAGCAGATTTTTCGAGTGTTGTTAATGAATAGCCGTGCTCATCAGCAGTTGCCAGTTTGCCTACTGGCTTCTGTTTTTCAGTAGGGGTGAACGGAACCAATGTTTTTGATGAGCGTAATGAATCACGCGGCTTTGTTTTTTTTTCCCTGCTGGATTTAGGCTGGAATATTGACATTTTTTTTAAAGAACGTCTGGCGATAGCAACCAAACTTTGAACACGAAAAATATTGTAGCCATATCCTACTTACATATCTATACTTTTATTTCATTTAAAATAAGCAACCTGATTTGCAAAGTGATTATATACAGTGATAGTGATTCGCCTTTAAAGATAAATTTCCTGGATCTTTTAAACCCGGTTTAGGCGTTCTTTAGAGTCTAAATTAATAACTACCAAATTATTCTGATTTATAATTCCATATTTATCAACGCCACATAACGATAAATTCTTAATTAATCACGATCAAAGAGTAATTTCTGGATGAGTACAACTCAAGTCGGCGTCGGCAAATAAGGTACTTTCAACAAAACTCGTCTACTTTGTCAAAATGACTAGTGTACTAACATGAAATCTTGCTTAGAGAGTGAGTGAATGGTTTAATTTAGAGGCTGAATGAACCTTCAGCGTCACAGGCTTTGACGGCCCCGGCCTGACACAGATAAAGAATCCAAACTAAGCTTTAGCCGGCTAATTAAGTGCCAAATACCCTATTCGTGCGAGTATAATACGAGTACGTCTAGGAAAGGTTTAGCGCCGTGTTTCTAATAAATTGCGATGTTGTGAATGTTTCTTACCCAGATTTTAGTATAATAGAAAGAACTTTTATTTAAACAGATCGCATTTATTGTTGGTTTGTGTTAGTTTGTCTATGTTCAGAAGTTATGGATAGTTTATTTTATTAGGCACTTGTTTCCTTTACAAGTGCCTAATAAAATAAACTTTCCACAGAAGTGTTTCACTTAGCAATGGCGACGAGAATGTGATTAAGCTAGAGATATAGCTATTATTTTTTCCGTATTATTATTGATTTTTAATGAATATCCTGCAATATGGCTAAACCAATAGGTTACAAGCTACAATGCACCTTCTTTTGTTTTCAGATTGTTTTTGCAGAGGTATCGTATAATCGTGTGAACTGCGCGTTTAATTAATTGCTTTGAAAATGAAAACGTCTGTCATAAAATCTGTCACAAGAAGCCTTAACTGGCTCTTGTTTGGAAACCTTTGGAAACTAAAACGACCCAAACAGATCTGGTGGCAAATTGTACCTGATGATGGGAAGAACATAGGAAAGTCCATAACCTTCCTATTAAGTGAAACGTGAAGCTCAAGACCTATCCTGATAAAGACTACAGGGCGGTAACCACAAACTCTTAAAACAACCTCAAATCTGTCAAACATTAACAAATCTGTCAAATTTTGTATGTAATGACGTACCAAAATTGACAGATTTGAAAGCTTTGAGATTGTTTTAAGAGTTCATGGTTACCCCGCTGTTATAGCCTAATCTCCATCTCATTCGGTTTTGGCATACTGCCCCTTTAGACTTGATTACTCCTTTTGTTCGTTCGAAATTTAGGAAAAACATTATATTTTTGCGTTTTAGATACTACTTCATGTCCTAAAGTTTATTTGTAAAGTTAAAAGCAGAAGTAAGGTATTAAGATAAGATACCTCATTAAGCTTAATCGTTTGTTAATACTAATCATCATCATCATCATTTCAGCCACTGGACGTCCACTGCTGAACATAGGCCTCCTCCAGTGACTTCCAGGCTGGCCGGTAAATACCTACTAATCTATTATTATTATACAAAGTAAGACAAGTTTGGAAAGCTGTGCTTCCTGATCCTGAAACAGGCTTCTCCAAGCTTAAACCTCCTTTAAAGCCTATGTTTCTTTGATACAACTCTACATAAAAATAAAAAAAAAAAACGTTATCTTCTTTAGTTTATAAATTGCTTTATTCCTCTATCTATCTATACTTTTATTTCATTTAAAATAAGCAACCTGATTTGCAAAGTGATTATATACAGTGATAGTGATTCGCCTTTAAAGATAAATTTCCTGGATCTTTTAAACCCGGCTTAGGCGTTCTTTAGAGTCTAAATTAATAACTACCAAATTATTCTGATTTAATAATTCCATATTTATCAACGCCACATAACGATGAATTCTTAATTAATCACGATCAAAGAGTAATTTCTGGATGAGTACAACTCAAGTCGGCGTCGGCAAATAAGGTACTTTCAACAAAACTCGTCTACTTTGTCAAAATGACTAGTGTACTAACATGAAATCTTGCTTAGAGAGTGAGTGAATGGTTTAATTTAGAGGCTGAATGAACCTTCAGCGTCACAGGCTTTGACGGCCCCGGCCTGACACAGATAAAGAATCCAAACTAAGCTTTAGCCGGCTAATTAAGTGCCAAATACCCTATTCGTGCGAGTATAATACGAGTACGTTTAGGAAAGGTTTAGCGCCGTGTTTCTAATAAATTGCGATGTTGTGAATGTTTCTTACCCAGATTTTAGTATAATAGAAAGAACTTTTATTTAAACAGATCGCATTTATTGTTGGTTTGTGTTAGTTTGTCTATGTTCAGAAGTTATGGATAGTTTATTTTATTAGGCACTTGTTTCCTTTACAAGTGCCTAATAAAATAAACTTTCCACAGAAGTGTTTCACTTAGCAATGGCGACGAGAATGTGATTAAGCTAGAGATATAGCTATTATTTTTTCCGTATTATTATTGATTTTTAATGAATATCCTGCAATATGGCTAAACCAATAGGTTACAAGCTACAATGCAACTTCTTTTGTTTTCAGATTGTTTTTGCAGAGGTATCGTATAATCGTGTGAACTGCGCGTTTAATTAATTGCTTTTCCGCTTGGCTAAACGTTTTACTTAACTGGGAATTCGTTTTATTGTTTCACTCATAGATAACTTAGCTCAATAGAGTATGTACTGAAGAAGAAAGGCAGACTTATTAGCTTACGGGAAAACCACACAAATAAAACCTATCACTAGGAAGAAAGCCATTATGTATTTTAAGGCTGCTAATTTATGGAAATTATAGTTTAAAACAAGTATAGGTACGTTTTTTCATGCAGTTATTCTAGAACTCGGATTATTATGGTAAACTGTTTCTACACTTACTTTGACCTGACATTATTATATTTTGTTTGAAGATCAGACTGCAAAAATGCTGCTGAGTTGGTGGTGGAAACTATAGGCTAGTTAACACCACCAATCACTTGACATACTTTTAATGACTGTCAAAACTCACCTCTTCGTTATAATTTGTATGGCGGAATCTACGACAAATCGACCCTGAGACAACTCGATCCGGACAACTCGACCCGGACAACTCGACCCCAGGACAATTCAACCCTATGACAACTCGACCCCGAGACAACTTGACGCCGGATAACTCGACCCCGGCGACTCGACCCCGACAACTCGACCCCGATAACTCGACCACGACAACTTGACCCAAACAACTCAACCCCGACAACTCAACCCCGGACAACTCGACCCCGAAAACTCGACCCCGACTACTCGACCCCGACTACTCGACCCCGACTACTCGACCCCGACTACTCGACCCAAAAAACTTGACCCAGCCAAAAACCTACCTTCTACAAAACAATGATCTGTATTTGGTAGGAAATACAAATTGGCATTCGTACCAAATAAAAGTATCGTTTCGCATCCAATATCAAAAAGTTCTTTAATGTTGGCAGGTAAAACAAGTGCCTTTCTGATTTATGTCTTGCTTTCTGTAAAGTCCTTTTCATACTTGCGACTGCCGGCTCCGGCTACTTCATCTTTTCTTTGATAATATTCATTACCACATAACGCTTAATCTGAGCTTGGTCGGGTGGATGGTTATGATTGTCAAAATGTTATACAACAGTCATGTCATTAGTATGGCATCCTCCTCTAAAGCTAATCAAATAGTATTTAGTGCAGCGCCAAGTTGCTTTATCAGCACCGGGTTTGTGCTTATTGAATGTGTAAACTTTGTACACTTATTGATGAATTACTATTTGACTAGTTGTTAAAAAAATTCTGTCTGCTGAGAGGAGCAGAGGCGTTACTAGGTAGGTTACTTCCAGGCAATTTTAAAACCACAAAACAAATCGCACATGCCACGAAGATTTTTAATATGTTATGTCTAACCTTGCGTGGAGCTCCCGGAACTCCCGGCATATAGATTTATTTTAGATAGAAGTTGAGTCGGTTCGAGTTTTATTGTCGGAGACAAAAAGTCAGGGTCGAGTTGTTGGGGTCAAATTGTCGGGTCGAGTTGACCGGGCTCGAGTTGTCAGGGTCGAGTTGTCGGGGTCAAGTAGTCTGGGGTCGAGTTGTCGGGGTCGGCTTGTCCGGGGTAGAGTTGTCGTGGGCGAGTTGTCGGGGTCGAGTTGGCGATAGCTAGCTATGACGTCATTGTTTACCTAACTCAACTGCGTAACTTTTGATTGATTTTTTAACAATCAAACATCAGATTTATCTAATAAATGCTTATAATATATACTGGGTAAATTGGGCCTAAATAAAGGTGTTAATTTTAATAAATAATGTCTAAGAATTATTTATGATGTGACTATTCCAATTACAGAAGAATAGTATTTTGTAAAAAAGCATTAGCTAATGTTATTCAATTCGGGAATCGATGTCGCGTTAATATTGAGTAGCGTCTATGACAAACTTGTCTATAGTTTGTATTCGATTTCAGTTCAAAGTCTACAAAAGCTGTTAAATTAAATATTATGATTTTATAGTGATTTCAATAGAAAAGCACGTTAGCTATATTAATTATTTCGCAGTATTATTGCTAGGTGTACGAAAAGGCGTTTTATTGGTTTGCTGCCTATTACCAGCCCCTAAATTAATGTTCGGATTGTTTGCTTTACGCTAGTTACATTCGGTGGAAACGTCTATGTATGTTAAGAGCCGAAGAGTAGTGTGTTAATAATGTTACTGCAAATAGTCACAATCAATAATGTGTCCAAATTTTGTGAAGTTAAAATAGATTTACACCACCAAACCAATTAATTTCTGTTTATCTAAAATGTTCTTATTACTGTCATCTCAGGGCAATAGATAGAGGAACAGTTTAAAATGGCTTAGAAAAATAAAAACGAATTTATTTTCTTTTGAGGAATTTATTCGATGTAATCCTAAAAAAATATTACATCGAATAAATTCCTCAATCCAGAAAAACGAGATTTTAAACACGCATCCTTTCCGTTAGTCAATAACTTCAGATACACTACTTCTACACAGACACTTCGCAGATCGAGTTTCATTAGTTGGGTAAACTTTAAAATATTCGATTGAAACTCAACAAGGTAGTCGGATAGTTTTTTCTTAAATTGATTAAAACTCGGGAAACAATTTCGTTGACTTCGATTAGTTCGTTGGACGTAAGACAGCCGCAGTGCCGGGCTCACGTGTTGTCCATTACAGAACTACCACATGGTAAAGACCAGTCAATAGGCTCGTTTGAGCAATGTATTGTTCTTCGACTCTATTACTTTTCTTTTCTATTTGAGATTAAATTATTTCAGAGTTAGATTAAATATCAATACCTTGCGCTTATTTTAGACTGGGCCTACTGTTACGGAATGTTGTTGGTCTGGCCCCATTCACCGCTGAAGTGCTGAATAGTGCTGCCACACAGCTCACACTCATGTTATTTCGGATCTATTCACCAAACCGCCATTGAGCATTGTTCGGTCTTGTCGAGCGGAGCCTGGTTACGCACTTTTGTGGAGTAGTCACAATAGAACGTGAGGAATAGGATAACGGTATTTTTTTTGATTGAATTAAAATGTAGTCTTTTTTGCTTTTCCAATATTGTAATCAATTTTAACGTCGACATCTGAGGTCCCGAATTCGATGTTTGGTCAGGTCAATGTAGAAAACAAACTTTAATATTGTTTGTTTTAATATAATATATGTATTGTTATGTATATGTTTAATAATATAATTATAATATTATATTGATTGCGTCTGGGTATTTTGGTAGCGTCGACGTTTCTTATTTCTAAAACACAAGTGCTATAGCTAATTACCTTAGGATCAGAGTAATATGTCTGATGTTTTCCAATACCTATTAAATAAACATCTCAAGCAAATACATCTGAAACGTTTCGTTCTGCCTGCCGCGAATATTCCTAAGTATTACTCGTAGAGCTCACCTTCGTCAACCTTTTAACCACAGTGCATAGGTTTTGTATATCGACGGGGGCAATCCATCGTTGGCTTACTTGAGCTGAGAGGGGCCATGAATAAACCATCGCGTGAATGTGGAACTCGTGTCTAGCTGGTGTTGACTGACTCGGGAGCCCCGTGTTATTGCCTCTGCCGATTTGGGCGCCCGTTCATTTTATTAAGCTGATATTTTAAACACAGCACTTTTGTTGGTGGTGAATAAGAAGTCAATGTTTCATACAGCTTATAATCTACTACAAAAGGTTAAGTTAGTTTGACCAAATTTTAATAGGAAATCCTACCTATAGTAAAATCAGGCTAAAAAGGTAGCTGAGTTTGTTGCGTCGTTTCTTCTTATCACCAGCCGAAATTTAGTCCCGTAGCGTTGGTAGGGCTAAGTTTTGGGACGTGTATAAGTGCCCGAAAGAGGGCATACATACTAAAAAGATGTATTTGAATTTATGGAAAGTCCCTTGACTACAGTAGCCAAGTTGCAAGCACGTCGGGCTTAGAGATGTCATCTCTAAAATTTCGGGTCCGTGTACAAAAATAAACTTTTATATACTGTCTCGGGTCTAGGTGTTGTGGTTCCATCGTTGTTTCTGATTTATGTATCTTAATTGCTTTGGCAGCTTTCCTACTCTATCCTATGATCAGAGCAATATATGTAATGAAGTCTAATATTCATTTAAGAATAAATTTTATGGTTTGTGGTGGGTAGACTTTCAAAACAAATATTTTACGCAAAACAATCGAAATATGCAGTGTAGGATACATACAATACACGTATAAAAGATGTGGAATTCGAATACATGTTGAAGATTTCATTCCATTTTCAGATTGAAATTGCACAAGTGAAATGCAATTGAAAAGACAACAGAAAGATTTAGATCCTTTCGTGGCAGGTCAGCGTATGTATTTCGTTGTGCACTGGTCATTGAACTTGGTCACATGTCTTTTGTACATTTTACATCTAATTTTGAAGTAGTATTTGTTATCTATACTGAATTAGTTTTATGTCCGAAAAAAAGGGTATTTGTACAACCTACGAATACTTTTAATAATGATTGGTTTCTTTGTTCGTTTACACGGTTATTATTTAATGTTCGTTTTGTACTTACTTGTTTATATTTTTAGACACAAACGCTCCACCAAACCAAATGAAAACACATCCGTAAGCCCGGCCTGTTTTTTTTGTTTAATTATTCACCAATCCTAGAAGGTTGATTCAATATGCCACAGATATAAGCAAAAAGTAATGGAGCAGGTTAAAAGTTTTGCAACGAAATACTTCCAATAATATTCACGTGGTGCGTTTGTATGACAAAAGTTCAGTAAAAGTTAAACATCGAAATCAAACAAAAGCCGGCAGTGTCCGCGTACTGGGAAATTATTTAGTTAGGCTGATCGAGAATGTCGAATATAATTGGGGCCCACACACTGTAATAATGTTTGCGGAGCAGACTAACCTCTGGTTGGAGAGTAATGTTAAACACCACTGCTAATTTGTTGACTGTACAACTAAGAGCTACGAAACTAATTCTATGAATAGTGAGAATAATGTTGCTCAAGAAAGTCTCGCTTTTCTGCCAAAGTAGAGTCGCGCTGTGATTCATTAACTTAGCTTTAATAAGATGGAGAAACATTTGTTTTCGAGCAAGTTTATGAAGTGCATTGTCTACTGCATTAAGACTTGGTACTAAGTTTAACATTAAGGTATCTCATGTTTTGTAATGATTATAATTAAAGAAGTCAATGAAATCAAATGTTATGTAAATATCGTGAATAGCTTTACATTTGTAAGTAAACCGATTTTACATATTGTATTCATTAGCCCCAATTATTCTGAATAGTTCATTCATTTGACCTTATTATAATACCTAGCAGAATATTGTTTTTATATAAATATATGCGATCTATTTGACTTTCATAGTTACAATATGGAGATACGAATGAACCTGAGAGAAGCTCCGAAAGTTGCTTTTCAACAAATGCAATTTACGTACTGGTACTTTAGAATGTAAATTGCGTTTGGTCAACAGCATTTGAATTTAGACTCGTATTGTGATCTTCGTCTACGGTGGTTCATCTTTATTTGCAGCATTTTGAGAATACTGCAGGATACCGTAAAAATAAAGTATTTTCTTGTTCTAGAGTTTTGCGAAATCGACATAGTTTTACTGAAACAAAATTCGTTCTCATTCTGCTTAAATAGAAAATATATTTCGATAATATTTTCGGCAGCCGGCCATATTGTGGCTCCTATAAGATGCGGTATTTTATTGATACCTACTAAAGTTTCAAACACAATGTTCCATAGAACCAAATTGGAATTCCATTCGATTTATGTAAAAGATACTGAAAGAACAAAAATATTTTGTAGTATCGTAATTCATGTATTTTATACGAAAATGAAAATGGTCAAGTACAAACCGGACACTAGTCCGGTATTTGTTGTAGGTAGTAGCGCAACGAAGTTTTGACCATGTTTTATTTTATGACGTAACTTCGTAGCTGGTTTTTACCCGACTGCCAAATAAGGGGTTATTATTCTGGTTTTGACGAGTTTTATTTAAAGAAATTAAATTTAAGCAAAGAAAGATTACAACACAATAAGACATCCAAATTTTAAGCCTGCTCATTCGGTTTACAAACTCGAGACTCCTGGATACAGACGGATGGCTGTCCATCCGTTATCCAGACAGGCAGTACAGTGTCAGCAATAGGGTTTCAGTTTTAGATACAGAACCCTAAAATAATTGTAGTAAGTATATCCAACGTTGTCAAATACATTCGGAGCTGTAGTACTTCACAGGCTTATATTCATATTATGGTTTATCTAATATTAGTATCAAGATGTTTGCAGTTTCACTCTTGCTAAAATACTTAATAATCTGCGAACATCATCACAAATATACTCTAATACTTAAAATCGATACATAAAAAAAAATATGTCTTTCAATAACTAAAAACTCATAATATTGCCTTTATTTCTAAGTGATTTAAGTGTTGTTGTAAAACATTCACTATAAAAAAAAAAGTAAAGTATGCCTATATACGTCCCACTGCAGGGCACAGGCCTTGAGGTGAGGCCATTCACTATAAATTAAGTTAAAATTAAAATAAAACTAATTTCAAAGTACGGTTCACAATTAATTGTTTTAAAAATAGAGGTGTCATTTGGTGATCCGATAATGTTGCAGTGTCGCATCGAGTTTTGTCGCTCAGTTGTTTCGTGAATGCGTGTCGTGTGTCCAACAGACAGCGCCCCTTGCGGCCGTCGAACACTGAAATCAAATTAGCCGAATCCCTTTGACGAAGTTTGGGTTTGAGCAGCCGGCCGAACTGTGGAAATTATTTAGTAACAACACAGATGGAGGTGACAGGTGATCGATCACCTGCCTGACGCTGTGACGTGATCATTTTGGATTTTTCATCCAGTATTGTTGCGTTAATAAAATAAATTTTCAGCCAGATATATGCCATGAAAACAGTGATCAGAACTAAGCGTTGGTATTAGTTTTTTAGGGTTCTGACTTCGGGTACAGAAACCTAGGATAAAACGAGACCCTATTGCTTAGACTCCGCTGTCCGTCTGTCTGTCTGTCCATCTGTCCATCTATCTGTCTGTCATCAGGCTATATCTCATTAACCGTGACAGTTAGACAGTTGAAATTTTCACAGATGATGTATTTCTGTTGCCGCTATAACAACAAATACTAAAAGAACAGAACGAAATAATTATTTAAGGGGGCTCCCATATAACAAACATTACTTTTTTGTCGTTTTTATAGATAATGGTACGGAACCCTTCTTGCGCGAGTCCGACTCGCACTTGGCCGGTTTTATTTCATATATAAACATTTAAATATGCTGGACTTCATGATAAAAAAAGAATAAAGTTTATTAGCCACAGTTGACGACCTTCGTAGCCGAGAGGCGAGTACGCCGGACTATATATGGCGCCGCCATCTCTGAGGTTCCGGGTTCGATCCCCGGTCGGGTCAATGTGGAAAACGAACTGTTCTATATTGTCTCGGGTCTGGGTGTTGTGGTACCTCGTTGTTTCTGAGCAATGTATGTGATGTTGTCCAACATTTTTTTTATTTTTTTATTTTCACAGTTAAAAAAATACAATTAAAATACACACGGAGATCATCCATTACCGCCTCTTCGTTGAAAATTGTATGATAAGTAGTAAGTTATGGAACAGAAAATACGGGGATCTATTAAAGTAACTTTAGAATTTCTTGCAGTGAACTTGCAGTAAACTCTTTTCCTTTAGTCGGAAAATTATGGGCTTCAGAAAAATTAATTACTTTAACCGCGTCACGATCCACTAAGTTTGCTTGGTATCCAATGAACTTTTAAATTGTACGTTTAGTGAATTAATTAAAATGTCTAGAGAAATTTTAATACTAGGTTAATTTAAGAAATTATAGCTCGCAGCATGAATTCTTGATAAACTAAGATAAATAGGAAAGTTGGCAGTAAATTGAGACAAGCTGGGCTGTGATATTATATTTTCGACGATAATTACTTTACTCAGCGTTATTATGATTAGTTTCGGATGTTGTAGTCTAAAGTAGTTGGTAATGAAGATTTTGGATAGAATTAAGATTCGAAGATCTCATAATAGCAACAATAATGACGATTAAGTATGGAACTATTTTTTTTCCTGAAAATTGCCGATCATCTTTGACTAGTAGTTCCTGCTACTATACGTCATAGACATCATATTATCGAAATGTATATTAGTATATTTATTTGTTTATTTAGTAATCATAATGACTCTGTTTAATTTGGAGCTAAAAATTGGTATGTTCGTTAGTAAAAATGTTCTCAAAGGCTCCAACGTACATTTTACATTTTGCATGATATCTTATAATCGAGGGAGTATTATAGTAATGTCTAGGTAATCTAAATTCTAAACATTGCCCTATTTGTGAAAGTAAAGCACGCTTTATTATACTGACAAGTCACTAGGTCACGCATACATTTTGCTGCTATTGTGTTGACAGGCCCACCCGCCCGCCGATTAGCGGACTGAAAAGCCGTGAACAGCGCAAGCCTAGGTACTTAATTTGATTACTAGACAACACTGCTACCTCTCTTATTAATAAAAAAAATCGTTGCTTACTTTCTATTGTTGATCTAGCTGTTTCAAGATGGATCGATAGACGTCGCTCGGTGTGCGTGGCCTGTGTCGCAGTCAGGGTACGGACACCGATTGTAAATCATCCGTTTGTGTAGCTCAGTACAATAATTGTACTTGTAAGGAAATTTGGTAATGTTGCTTGTGTTTTCAACTGACGAGTTTTAGTTTTCAGTTACCTACACCAAACACATTTTTATCGGCGATTATCTGGTAGCTTGTATGCCACACAAGACACAGAAGTGGCTTCGTTTGCGCAGCGCTTAAAAGGTAAAAAAGAATCACTCCGTTGACTGCCTTTCTGTCAAGACCCTTTTCATCAGAAACGCGTTAAGGTATCTAGTTTAAATTAATATTCAACTACTTCGGTCTGCAATTCCTTGGAGATGTGTAATCTAAGTTACCGCAATCAAAAGAAATGGACGACTATCCCGCTTATTTTGCCACCCGCAAGAGAATCAAAACTTCTAAGGTAATTCCTGTTGACCTAAAATCATAGAATTTAGATAAAATTTTGAAAAACAGAATAGGTAGAAGACAGAAAACCGTATACAGGGTGTTAGGTAGTGGGTTAGCAAAAATCAACTGGCGTGTAGATAAACCTATTTAGCAAATAAAATTTCAATTTATGGCCTCCTGAAGTTGATGAGCGAGGTGCCAATTAATGAAGACCAACCCATCGTATTCTAAAACGATGGTTGAGCGGCACAATATTAGCGCACAGTAAGAGAGTACTTAGATAACGCATTCCCCTGCTTGAATTGGCCGACTTAGCCCTATTTCATGGCCCGCACGATCCCCAGACCCAACTCCTTTGGACTTCTTCGTATGGGGACGTACCAAAGAATTGGTGTGCGAAGTCTAAATAGAAAGCAGAGAGCAATTAATTGGAAGAATTAATACACACTGCTTTTAACCAAATTAAGAAAGAGATGCGACTCTGGACGACCACGGTAGAAATTCGGAATACATGTCGTGCTAGCATTAGAAAGAGAGGAGGCGTGTTTGAGCAAAATTTATAAATAATAAAATAAGTTTAATAAAAAACTAAAAACCGACTTCAAAATAAAACTAAAAAGCGTAAAATAATATTGACTAAAACATACCTAATCAGTTCTTTTGGAGTCGGTGCCAGCCATCGAGAGTTAAAATGTGTTCATTCGCACTGACTCCAAAAAGAACTGATTAGGTATGTTTTAGTCAATATTATTTTACGCTTTTTAGTTTCATTTTGAAGTCGGTTTTTAGTTTTTTATTAAACTTATTTTATTTCACAATTTTAAGTGTTAAGTCCTCTATTTTCCCTCCTATCTTCGCCAAAAATGACTTTACAGCAAAGTAACCTTAATCAATATTGGTCCTCTATGGAACCCCCATCCAATGATATGATAAAAATAAGGTGTTATAGAGGGTCAATTATTTTTTGTTGGGTTTTCCTACACTCCAACCAGAACGGCGGCTATTTTGGTGTCGTAACCATAGGATAAGGTCTTGCGTTAAATAACAATTCAAATTAAGAAAGAACCTTTCAATTTTTTTTTCGTTACTGGGTGTGCGGGTACGCCCCCAGTAAATAAAAATTGGCGGTCTGGTACCTCATAAGCTCCACATCTGCTCAACAAACTGCGAAATACGTTCTGTCAAGAAATTGCAGTATTATCTTCTAACTCCTATCCGTTAAGGAGTTCTGTGGCTTCCATCATCAGGTCAGCAACATGACATGATGATTACCAGACCCAAAAATCAGCATTGAGTCAGAAAATATATGCAAAAAATTATGGGTGCCTATAAAAATTGAGGGTTGCCCTCAATTTCCCAGGGATCCCATCATCAGAATCTGACTTGGTGTAAATGGGACCAACTCGGGAGTATACCCTTTCGAACTAAAAAAATAAATTTTGAAATCGGTCCATAATTGACGGCGTAATCGCGTAACAAACATACAAAAAAAAACAACATTCAGACGAATTAAGAACCTCCTCCTTTTTTTGAAGTCGGTTAAAAATTATTTAAAAGAAAATGACTTTTTTCTTTATTGATCCTTAGATTCTTGAATTTGTACAAGTTTTGAGAGTTAGAGTTATAATGTTTCGGTTAAAGTTAAGGAAACACTCATGGATGAGAAAAGGTAGTAACGTAGCTGTTATGTAATAAATAGGTATGTATCTGTAGCTCTACAAAGAAATCGTTCAAGTGTTTTATAGTTATAAGCAAGAAACTGCTAGTTTATAATATGAAATATGCTTTATTTAACATTGTTTCCGCCATGTTCACCCACCGTTAGCCGATGTTGACCGGGTGTACTAGTGGTGTGCTGGTTTCTGTTTAGGCATTATCACAGAACTTAAAATTTCGTTAAATATATGGCATCGGTATTTGCTTGGTTTACATAACGTAACTTAAACACGTCATGACGTTGTGACTTTTAACGGGTTAATTTTTTATTTAGGTATTAACCTCTTAATTTTGTAAACTGTAACTGTATGCTACTTTAAAATAATTACGATCGGTAAGTATTGTAATAATTTATTAAGCCTACTTCTTTGATTTCTAAGTATGACTATCACATTAACAGGTTTTCGATCATTTTCTTTTTTGATGAATCTTACAAATAATAATTAAAATTGTGAAAGTTTGTAACTCAATCACACTTTAATGCCTGAACATGACGGAATGGATTATTTTAAAAAAAATGGCACACAAATATTGATTTATGCTAGCAAAAAGTAGAATGATTATCCTTTCTTCTTTGGCTGATTCTAAATCGACGCAGCCAAAATGGCTTGCAGAAGTAGTATTTATATAAGCGTTTAATTCTATGATTAATTTATACATACGTTTTGTTGTAACATAACATATTTTAGTTAAATTCAGTTATTAGTATAGGAACTTCACTAACGAGTCATAGTCCTTCGTTTTAAAGCCATTCTCGGGGAATTGTGCGTCGGTTCGCGCCTCATAAAACTTTCTAACTCCATATAAAATGTTTTTATACATTAAATTCAATGGAATCATAAATTATGCGGACTTCTGCCTGGAGTTTGCATTAAGGAGTAGAAAGTTTTGGGATCACAAAAGAAGTGTCCAGTGGCCATGATTAAGAACCTTAGAATTTTGAAAGGACATAGCATAGATATTTTTTAATGATGACTGACCGGTGTAGTGGTTCGCGCTACGGGCTAATACAAAGCCTGACGGTTGCGACTGCGATTACCGCAAGGGACAAAACTATTTGTGTGATGAGCATGAAAATGTAGGAAGCTTAAGTGGCGTGGGCTTGCCACATCTATTGCAGAACCGATGAAGGGTGGAGTAAACGGGTTCTCGAGTGGAGACCTCGCCTTCGCAAATGCAGTGTAGGACGCCCTCCAGCTCGATTGACCGACGATTTTAGGAAGTGGCTGGATGAAAATAAACGAAAGATCGTGCTCTTTGGTGTAGGCTTACGTCCAGTAGTAGACTGCAATAGGCTGACATAACGGGACGGCCATGTGTTGTACTTAAGTCATGAATATGAAATAAACGTATTAAAGTTTCCAATCTGAATTCACTGGTCCCGAGGCCTATGTTCCTGTGGCTGAAACGATGATGATGTTTTTAAGTATGTTTATCTAGTCGCCACTAATTGAACTTAAATAATATAAGTTTGTAAGCTCGGAGTAAGAAATTAATAAAGAAATACTCGTAGCAGTAGAATCACATTTCAAAGGAAGTTAACTGATAAAATAAAAACATAAATATAAATAGAATCCATCTGACATTAGTTAGAACTTTTGTCACAAGGTCCATCTCCAATAACTTAAGAAAAACGACATAAACGACATAAAAATAAAATTATGGTATTTTAATCATGGATATGCCATAAACAGTTTCTAATTTAATTTCATATTACGCTGATGGAACCCTCATATCTTTTTGTTATCGGAAATTGTTTATCTCCTATACTGATTTACTCAAGTTTTACAACGGCGTAAAAACCGGATTTCAATACTTTATATTGGCCTGTATCATTCCACGTGAGCATCGCCCCGGGCCGCGCTTTACAATCTCCATGGGACTAGTAAACAATAAAAACAAAGGAATCAATGAAAAATGAAAAATACTTTATCGGTTTTCAAATAATTTTCTCTTCTGTGGTTTTCGTTTTATGCTTCTGATGCAAAATATTGTTTCATAAGTTATGAAGTTGTGGCTTACACCATAGCTTACACACAACAAACACAACTAACTTACCTAAACGTCATGATTAGTGTATGAGGGCTTAGTAGAGCATTCAACCAACTGAATGCTCTAAGTATGAGGGAATCGAATAATGGCATTTACAAGCTATTTTAATTGATGCATTGCTAACGACACTGATTGCATTCTATCGTTTAGAAAAAATTTAAAGACAAAGAAGTACGAAAAATAATAAGTTATTAAGTTTGAAACTGTCAAAGAAACCTTGTGAACTTGTCAATTTGAAATTTCGCAATTTTATAACAATATCCAGTAGATATTTACAGCATCTGCGGGCCGGAAACTGTCGGCGTTACACGAACCTCTCTCTTGTATGGTTTTATTAAACTTTTTTGTTAGATAAAGTGCCATAATCTTTTTCACTTTTTCCTTTTGAGGCACGGAGCCCTAATACGAAACAGCTAAACTGAAGCAGCACTGAACTGAACAGAAGTAGTATTATTTTGAAATCTCAAGTTTAGGTTTGTGTGATGTACGCAATAAAAGTCACAATTTAACAGCTCTTTGAACTTAAATAAAATTAAACTAGAAATCAATATGGCCCAAAAATACACTACTATTACTCAAAACACGTGAACCGATACAATGGAAAATTATTGAAAGATAGACTTACACAAATATTTATATTTGCCCGCGGATACGCCCACGGCTATTTTCCTATGCATGGTGTTCAGTTTGTTACTAAAACATATATTTTTTAAATTTTTATTTATTAATCATAGCACACAAAACAGATTACAATCAAAGTGAAAATCTTATATATATCATGCATATAGTACAGATCTAGATCATAATCCAAAGATGTGTATGCCTAGAAGCTTACAATTTGATTTTACTAAAACATATTTTTTTTACTAAAACATAAATAAACTTTTTATCTGTGAAATCAGATAGTTCTAGAGATTTTCAACATTAATTATTAAAGGGTATAGGTAATTCATAGTACCAACTATTACAAACGAATTTAAACAATTACGTCTTTATAATATCAATTATAAAAAAAAACAAATGTTGTTAGTTGCTGCTAGTAAAAAACTTAGTAGGTGTGGTGCCATGTGCCAACTTATGTGGCTTTTGTATGATTGTATTGTTTCTTTGTCCTTGGAACTATAACGTGTCCGTTTTTTAGTTTACTTATTTATGTGTAATCTTTTTATTAAAATAAAATATTAGACATTAAAAAACGCTTCAATTGGATAAAGCACACTTAAATTATAATTAAGGCTGAACCTGACTCGTCCTTCGCTGGTTTTTTTAATCTATAGAACACCTTTCTGCTTTCATGTACCTAAATGTTTCAGTAACTACTAACCGTTGCTCATTTAATCATGCTACTAGTTAGTTGGACAACTAAATTAAACTTTGGATTGTAAACTAAGTTTGTTAAGCCAGCCGTACAACATTTAGCACTTACGAAGTAGAGTTTTCCTTTTATATGCATTCTATGCATTAAGAGGTCTTATGAATAAATTAGTAGTTAGCATAAATCCTTTAGTTTAAACGCAAACGACATGAAGTAACAAACAACAGTGCACAAAGCAAGCGTTGCAGCGAGGACAAACTATTATCATAAGTGTTCGTTCGAATAGCTCTAGCGAAATCCAATTCTGAGCTAATAAAGGGGAATGTATGGAATCAAGTTGCTGTTGAGTTCACCTGAAAGCCGAGGGAATCCAGCGACTGCTAACTTGTGACTTGTTACCGAGCAAACTACGACACGCTCAACTGTAAATTAAGATTAGAACTAACCGGGTGCGCTGGTAACTTGCGCAAAATATTTGCCGTCAACTTGCAACTACATCCGAGCAAGTGAGTGCTTTAGAGACGGTCTGAGAATCACTCGAGTGCCACATCGATTTTGACAAAGAGGAATACTTTTAAAGATAATACCTAAACTTTTTGGAATTCAGAATATAATTAGCCAGAATTTCTTTACTTTTAAATCAACTTTCTTAAATTTAATTTTTTTAAATTTAATAATAGGTAATATTAAATTGTTTCTAGATACAGTCACGCCAGTTAGGTAGCTCCAAACTAAGCAAAGCTTGTCCGAGATGACGACTAGATAACGGATTATTTTATATTATATTTTAACGGTTGATCGATATTATTATGTAAAGAAATGCTTAGACACAGCTAGTTAATGTTTCTGTTGGTAAGAGTGTTTTGTATTGTTTATTCGCCAGGTTGGCACCAATTGATATCGTCAAAAATATCTTTTATATTCACAACGTAAGGGGGATATCATGAACGCATAACATTAGCTCCTAAAAAGTATAGTTTTAATTTAGTTTTGTTTTCCAAAAAAGTCCAAAAACCACAACTCTGCAGGGAAACCTCCTAAAAAGATGAATTCATAATGTAAAAATTTAAGGAAGAATATATACTTATTTTGTTGCCTATATAAGTTGTTGATTCGCCTAATGTTATAAATGTTATGATTACACTGTCGTAACATTTTTAATTATAGGTACATTATCTTAGTATGCAATTCAAATTATGTTTATGTAAATAAAGTATAGTAATCGTTCATGCTTTCTTTAATTTGCGCTCGTTGACATAGAAGTCCTTACCGAGCGTATTCTGTTCTGTTAAATCAGGTTGTTCATATCTGAGTAGCGGTAGGAATTGATATCCATAACGATAGTATTACGTTTTTAAAACCACCCGCATTAAAGAACTTAAAGCAAGGTAGCATTTAAACCATCAAACTGCGCGTTGTGTCGCTTAAACCCTCCCGCAGGTCAGAAGTACTAGGGTTCTGAATACTGGAAGGGTTTCCATAAATGCTACGTGCATCACTAGACATTACCTATTTCGTTCATTTTAGCACTAACTCTAGCGCTTGTTTGACTCTCAGGATTCCCACGATATTAAATATAGCCAGAGAATTTATCGTATTCAATATCTTTTTACATAGGGAGATTTCCCTTTTGAAGCTTGGGTCAGCTTTCTTGATATTGCCTCTCCAATTTACCTTGTTTTGTAAGTCCGAGGTTCTCATATCCGCTTTTATGAGGCACCGCATTCAATATGAACGTTAAAGGTTTATCAAAATAGCGGATTTGATGAGACACGCAAAAATGCCGTCACGTAGGTATTACCCCACTCACATCTTATTATATTATATAGGTACGCTTTTCATGACGAAAATCAAATAAAGATACATTGAGAGCCATCTATAAATAAACAGGGTAATTCCTAACAAGCTACTAATCAATTTGTTAAGCATTACTTTGCTATAAAACAACTAACCTTGAGCAGTAATCAAAATTATTTTTAGTTTTATAATATATGAAAAAAATCGACCGCCTTAGGTGGGATCTGAACCCACGACCATCGCATACCGGGCGAGTGCTTTTCCAACTAAGCTACCGAGACGCTAACTGACCTGATTTTCGATTCGATGGGGCAGTCGATATTTTTTTCAATTATTATAAAATCATAAAATAAACCTAGAATTATTGTATTCATTAAGGATGCTTAGTAAAGTACTCTTGTTTTTGGTTGATTCGTTTGTAGTATTCTTCTGCGTGGGACGTCCACCCACGAGGTTAAGGTTGCAGGAAGCCGCTGGATGCAGACCGCTTCCAACCGGCCGATATGGAGCCTATGTTCAGCAGTGGACGTTTGTAGCTGAGATGATGAACTATACTTGCCAAATATCCAATACATAAAAAAAAACTTCGGCTAAGAACTCATGGAGTGATGTTTACCCGCGCCCGCCGCGGCGGATGAACAGCGCTTTTATTTCAAAACTCACGAGACCGGAGATCTGTGCGGTTACGCAGCCGCCGCGGTTGCGATTATCGCTCGCAAACTTGGCTGGCCGCTCTCGCAAGACGGGCGGTTGAATTATAAGTTATAATTCAATCTTGCTACAGTTATAATTTATAACTGTAGCAAGACGGGCGGTTATTTTTCTGTATTTCGCCCGCCAACCGACCGCAGAGCGCGCGGGCGCAACCCGCCGAAGCTGTGGTTACGGCGCTGCGGGACCCGCAAGCAATCGCGCGCGCCACGGGCATAAAACGCATCGTGTTATATGCTCTAGTTTTTTACATGTAGAATGTACAGAAGCTATGCCCGCAACCGCGGCGGGCGCGTGTAGGACCGGCTTTGTGAGTTCCTAGCCTTAATATTTCAAAAACACTTTTAAGTACTTATCAGAGAATATACAATACTACCGAACTCTATTATTTGCTAGGTAAATACGCATACGCGTGTTCAATTTAAGCGTAACAGATAACATTTTTTTTCATCGAAGTAAACTTAGTTATTGGGCTCTATCACATATCAGCGCCGACGAGTGTAGTTTGAATTATTTTTGTTCAATGAAAGGCAAAGTTGCAGTTTGCATAAAGCCATCCATATGCATGAGTCGACAGGAATGGAAGCGCGCCCGGTGCATGTAAATTCAATAGGCGAAATGCCCAGTAAAAATAACACAGTGGAAAACAGAGCTGTGACAAATCCGTTTTATATTAAACAACTGAGTGATTCTGAAATTCCCTCGACGGGTATACTCATGCATTGGTATAAATGTAAGCGCAATTGTTTCAATTTTCATTAAATTTTGGGAAGTGAAAGGTTAATGCGTGGACGAGACGCATGTAAATAATTACTGTGAAGCCAATGTCAGTATTTATAATTAATTAATAATGTGACTTTACTTATGTCATGAAGGAATAAATAAAAAAGTTTATTGGATTGAAGTTGGGTTTCTCTCCGTTTCATAATGCGTTTCATAATAACATACGATTAGAACTTTTACTGTAATCGTAACGGGTTCAATCGGGTCGTGAAATTAATACGATGAGTCTTTACCACAAAGTTAAAGTATACCTACTAACATAAAATTTAGGTACCTACTTATTTCTTCTATTCATATAAGTATAGAAGTACTAAACGTGCAAAAAATATCGTATTACAGTTGTTTTTGTGAAAACAAATACCAGTACCACAGTACATAATATATACTGTGCTAGTACAGTAAAAATAAAAACTCATCATCACAGTCATTTATTTAAATATATCAGTATGCGTTATTCGTGATGCCTTTATAAAAGAAAAACTAAGTTTCCACCATACCACGGATAACTATCTCGTCTATTTCCAAAAAACTACAAAGTCTAACGAGTACCTACGGATTTTTAAAAGAGTAAAACTAATAGTATGTTCCCGATTGGTGAACAAATAAAGAAATGGAACGGATGTTTGAAAAGTCCCACCTCCTTGTAGCCACTGCGGACTTTATATTTAAATGTTTTCTATATAGTTCAGCGGTGTTTCGTTTTTTTAACTATGACAAAGAAATGTAATGCTTAATTTTGCCATCAGCCACGTGTTACCATGGAAAATAGTTATTAGTTGTTTCATAAATGATTAAGTATATTGAAACAGGGTGTTACTTACATTTTGTAAAGTGAAAATATTTTTGTAGGACTGATATTTTTGCGCAATTTCAGGGTTGGTTTAAACTTAATTCTGATAATGAGTATGTACCTAACTTAATATAGCTGATCATTTTAGCATCAAGATGTAAAATAACAAAACAATGAAGGTCACACGTCATCATTCTTTACGGATGTAACTTGTAAAAAAAATAGTACTATTCTAACTAATAATTTCTGCATAATTATATTTACAAGTTTTGATTGCAAGACGAGTAATTAGAAACATAACGTTACCTTTAAGTTGCCTGCGTTACGTTGGAGTAGGGCGCTAGTTCAGTATTAATTATACATTATGTGACAGAAGGGATTTGGACAAAAGCAGCACAATTCCGGGGAGATTGGCCCAAACTAATGGAGTATGAGCGGAAATAGGCGGCAATGATGATGAATGATGCAGTGATTTGGCTGATGGGAGCTCCTATCGCTGCTCATAAGACTAATTGACTCCTGATACTGAAATCCCACATTTCCGTTCATTAAGGCCTTATGTAAGTAGCCTATCAGTCTCGATATTAACAGTAAATTAACACGTTGATTGCTTTAAATGACGATATGAAGTTATATTTAATTAAACAATATTTTGCTTTGTGAAAAGTGACTTCTGAAAATGTGCATTACGGTAGGTGGGTAGGTTCTAGGAGATGGTAATCAGAAAAGAACTACTACAGTTTTTAAGCGCCTGTGTGTCTGATTGAAATTAAGTTGGTTGGATTTTCTTCCTTTCTGATTTTTCATAACTTCCCTATTCCATCGTAGGTAAAAAAAATGCTTTATATGCACATTTAGCCTTAAAAAAATAAATGAGCCCAAACCCGAAGGTTTTTCCTATAAACACCAGAACAGCTCGATTGCATTAAATTACTAATTGTTATCACATAATCACATATTTTCCAAGCAATACAACACTTTGAAGTAATAGAATTATCTGTTTGTCAATAATAAAAGTGATGTGAATAAAAGCGTGTTAAAAAACACTACTTCAATTACTTTTTTTCTTCGATAATAATGTTCTTTACCCGTCAGTTACAGGCTACAGTGAGCCTAATATATATGGCGTCCAACTGAGTGAATTGGACTCGGCGTTCTTATTGTACAAGCTAGTGTATCGTGAGACTCAGGGAGGAGGGCGATTAATGACCTAAGTATATTGTAGCGCAAGTGCTGACGATACACCGACACGATTACAGATAGGGTCGATAGATGTTGAGTATTACTTTGGGATACTCAACAAATGATTACGATGACTTTGTCATAGCCATGAAAAACGTTAGAATGCTAATGTTATTTTAACCACTCGAACTAACTTTGGTACTCGAACTTATGAAACATTTGTCTACGCCAGGCAAATAAAACAACCAGATGCTATAAACACACACACGCACACATACCTAGTTTAAAGAAAATAGTAAAATAAAGTAAACAAGAAATCTGGTATTTCAGTTACCCAATTAATTATCATCATTCAAAATAGGTTTATGAGAAAAATAAAAATAATAATTTTGACATAAAAAAATACAGTTGGAATTCTTAACCGTTCAAGAATACGTTTGCCGATTTCAATAGCCGACATAACCTATCGTAGATTAATAAAATGTTTTGACTTAAAGAAATCACTTTAACAAATGCCGTTATTAAATAATATCCGAAGATTTCCTTACAGGTGAACTCAACTGGGTGTCTCTACACCCCGCCCGGCCTTCCATCAAAAAGTCTGCAGTCTCCTTTGTTGTCCACACTGCCGACACTTGTTCCTCCTCAAAAGGAGGTATTCGGAGGTCGAAGACGTTTTCCTGTCTTATGAAGGGCCTGAGAAACTTGCGCACCTGTATTTTGGACCCAATGATACAAAGAAGAAATTTGTGTTGTAAATTATTGTTGTAATTTTGTAACAATTTAGAAAAATACCGGCCAATAGCAAGTCACACTGCCAATTTCGACAAAAACGGAAACTTAAAGGTAAGCCACAGTACAATGGACACATATCGCAAACAAAAATATTTTTTCCCGTTATGTTTATTAAAAGAATTTCAACCATATTCGGACTTCAACACAGAAAAGGTCTCGCTGAAAAATCAGATTAAATAAATAAAATACGCGTAGCCAATGAATGCTCAAATAGATTCTCGTGCCTTATTCAAATGGAACGAATGAGCGAAAAACAAACTGATCAATCACACAGTTACGTTTTAATATTCAGCATAAGTAATTGTTGATAAAGGCAAACGCTGATCCTTAATGGACGTTTCGTTAATCGCATATAATAATAACATATTATGTTGTTTTATAACACTGATCGTCAAATATTTTAAAGCACGGTCATCAAAAAATATTTCAATTACTAAATATTATTACCATTATTTGTCTGCCGTATTCCTGGGAATGATTAATACGCTGGCGTATCATTTATTTTCAAAGAAAGGAAAATATACCTACGTTTGCACAAGTGCTCTGTAAAAAAAACAGTTTTAAATTAAAAATCTAAGAACCGATTTTTAATTTTAGAGATGACCAATAATAACACGGAATATTTGAGCAGGTGTAAAATTGCGGTTAATCAACGCTTTAAGTTTTATATTAACCGGTCTGATCAAGCTGTAACCTGGATCACGCGGATAAATCCTATCATGTGCAGTAATATGCTAATGAAGCGGTTTTCACATTACAAACGTGCATACATTGTACATAGGGAAGCTGGCTAGTTAAATGTCACAGAGCCAATCTGGGTAAAAGTAAACAGTATTTTGTCATTATTATGCATTAATTACCAAGCTTTATGTAGAATCAAATTCAACATTCCTGCGGGGTAACCTTGAACTCTTAAAAAAATCTCAAATCTGTCAATTTCGTACGTCATTACGTACGAACTAAGTTCGGTTTTGCTAGTCACCTCAGAGCATTTCATCCAAATAATATCACGGCCTGATATTTGGCGGCAGGGAGTCGCCGTCGCCGGACACTGCGTGGAAAGTGATATACGTACGAAATAGTTAGCAGATAGTTCTTGTTTGACATCTAAAATTCACACTTATATCAGAGTTTCGTTAGAGCAAGCTTTGGAAAGGAATTCCTTGACTTCGGTCCCAAAATCGGTGTCAAAAAAGAACGTTATAGCACCGTACCATGTTTGTAAGGTACATTTTAGCACGGTACGAGGGTCGAAAAATGGTGTACTGCCGCTGACAGCGTGACCAATTTACCGAATTCGGTGACAGGAACAAATCCTATCATTCGAGATGATTAAGCACAAACTAATGCCTGTGGCGAATGCTCAATATGTTAATGTGGTGTGAATGTTGTAGCGCTGGGGAGGCGAGTAAGCGGATAACATGTTACGGTGGGCTGTTGGCAAATGAATGCGGCAATTTTTCGCTTGTTAATTTAGTATTTCCTAAATTATTTTATTTTATTTTTATTTTATTTTATTTTATTTTATTTTATTTTTGTTTGGAATAAAAAACAATTGCGCAATAATGCTTAATACTACTCTAAAATTCACAATAATAAATTAGAACAATAAGTAGTTATTAAGTACAAGCAAACTTAGCAAACAAACATTGTCTTTACATATTTAAATTAATGAGAAACGAAAAATCAGTTAACCAATATTCACTAAGGTATAAAAGATACGCTTTTTAAATTGCGTTGATTATCTGATCTATTTTCTATTAGTCCCTCATTATTTACCAAGAAGGTATGTAAGTTACTTATATATGTTATAAAAAACAGATTGGCTTCAGCGGAGTACTAGTCTGTCCAGCTAGAGTATGATTTAAAAGCTGGAGGCTTGAAGGGAGTAGGGGTAAGAAGCAGAAAGCGGGTGAAGAGGCTACACCTTCCTGCAGCGCCGAAGAAGAGGAAGTCCTATTACCTACAAAGATGCTTGTATGCATGCTTGTTAAATTTGCTGCGTACTTCCATTCTTGTTTTACGTGCATGTCGACTTGAATGCATGCTTTTGTACTTGCGTGTGCATGATTATACGTATATGATTTTTGTAATTAATATCTTATTATGTTTATACCTATAAAAAAACGTTATGGATATTACCAACTGGACAGTGCCTTCTCACTTGGAAGGCAATATGTTGATGAATAAGCGCGTTGCAGCCGCTGACACTGTCATCACTTACCGCTAAATTGGACATAAATCTAATCATAACACACGTTAAATAATGATCATCACTGATTGAAAGTGTGTTAATATGTTCAGTGTTTAGCAACAGAGAGCAGTGGAAGTGAGCTGCGAGCCAGTAGGTGTGCACGTTGACAAATGAGTGCGGTGCTGCCGCTGACATTGCGGCCACTCACCGCTCACGCTAAATTATACCTAAATAGGTACACCGAATGAGATCACATGTAAAATTTTCGTTCCTGATTAAAAGTTAATTGTGATAATGCTCATGCAGTGGTTTTATACATAACTGTTAACAAATGCGCGCATTTAACACAGCCACTCTGTTTATGCCAAATTGTACATTGAGAAAAGATACGAAAAAACAGTGATGTTAACTTTAGTGATACTTATACCTATGTAAAACACATATTATATGATACAAATAATCTTTGTTTTAAAAACTAGCTTAATATGTAGTTTCGGGACTCCTTGTGTTTAGAGAAAAATATGCAAACATAAAACAAGAGGACGAAATGTAATATTTATACTGTCTGTAAATGTGTTAGGATATTTATACCTACTTCATTGACGACCTCCGTAGCTGAGAGCCAAGTACGCCGACTATACATGGCGTCGCCATCTCTGAGGTTCCGGGTTCGGTCCCCGGTCGGGTCAATGTAGAAAAATAACTTTTCTATATTGACTCGGGTCTGGATGTTGTGGTACCGTCGTTGTTTCTATAACACAAGTGCGTTCGCTACTTACCATAGGATCAGAGCAATGTATGTGATGTTGTCCAATATATTTATCTATTATTCATTCAGGGTTAGTTGCTTCAAGTTGGATTATTTACATAAAAGACGTTTGGAATCCTAGAACAGCTCATTTTCCTCAGCAGTTATTTTCTTTTAAAACCCGATCTCTAGCTGCCAGCACGTTCCATTTCACTAAATCTATTGTAAATAAGCGCCTGAATGCTGCAGTTTCGCACCAAGGGATTATCTCTGAACTTATTACTATAAGCTTAAAAGCAAACGAAGTATTTTCCTTGAACGAATTATTTAGTAAAATTTTTAAAAACCCCCAACTTAGAAAGCACCATATAAAAAGTAAAAAATTATAATAGGTATGTTAACTATTTGTTAACTCTTTGGTCCTTCAACTTTATTACAAGAATTGTTGCCTAGTTATGTTTTGATCCAAGCGTCATTGGCGTCGTTTTTGCGTTGGGGGTTAAATATACTTTTTACTAATTACTTATTGCAGATTTCATACGCGGGGAGAATTAGACTTACTATTTTTGAGTGCTACAACAATGCTTTCTATATGATTGGTTAGTATAAATATGCGACAATACTGTTCATCAGTGTATATGTCATGTTTTAAATACATACATAGACACAGTTATACGATTAATATCATCATATTCATCTTCATAACAGCCTATAAAAGAACTATAATATAATCGATACAAGTGGTTTAATAATAAATTATTCCTTTCTCAGAATATTATTTCGTAATCTATCTGCCAGATCTGATTTCGTCTTGTCTGTCTGTAAATATTTTACATGTTATTCGCAGCCTATCAGTGCTACTAAGGTCCTGTCCATTATTAAACTAGGCGTTGAGTCGCCAACCGAATTAGTAATCACGAAATAAGTCACGAGATTACGCTTGTATAAATTTAAATCTTTTTTATCAGCTGATCGCGTTGTACGAGTATGATCGTAAAGTAAATATTGTAAGTATGACTCCACGAGGCTGATTGCCGCACTGACGGATCCAATAAATTTAAGCCGACCAATATTTTTTTACCTCACTGATCCGCGAACGCAGGCAAAGAGGAAACGCTATCATTTATCACTTCCTGCGTTGCCATCAATTTTTGTATAAACTTACATGCATACAAACAAGCTAGGTAACATCCATTAGAAAAAAATGCTATTGTTTTCACCATTTTATATCGTTTTCATGCGAATATTGTCACATTAATCATTTACGGGCGCTTGTTGACAATGCTTAATTTCGATGCAGGATGTTACTATACATTCCTTATTGCCTTTCGGTACCTACTAATATAGCGCAATCGAGGTATATAATTTATCACTTCTATAACATCAATAACAGTTTATCAACACACAACTACTAAACTTTGTGAAGTATGATCATACACCATGATAATTTAATATATGTAATCAGTGCGTAAACAAGTGGGTCACACTGAAAGTTTTAAAAATAAATCCCTTATTAATGTAAGAAAAAAGAATTGATACATACATCTAGTATGTATGTATAAATTTACTTTAAGGGCTGCCAGGGCCAAAAAATTATAAAGTCGGACTCATATACACAATTAGCCGAAAATTTTGCCATGGAAGCCTGATACACAGATTTTTAAAAGTTTTTGGTATTTAGAATGGCGAGTGCGTGCGTGTCGTGTCTCGCGCATTTTCGGCACCGTTTGAGAAGCTCTACTTGACTGGCGGCACTGGACCGTAGAGAATTCGACCCGTTACAGATTTATTATAGTATAAATATTGGACAATATTGGACAACATCACATACATTGCTCTGATCCTAAGGTAAGTAGCTAAAGCACTTGTGTTATAGAAATCAAAAACAACGACGGTACCACAACACCCAGCACCGAGACAATATAGAAAAGTTCGTTTTCCACATTGACCCGACCGGGGATCGAACCCGGAACCTCAGAGATGGCGGCGCCATATACATTCCGGCGTGCTCGCCACTTGGCTACGGAGGTCGTTCAGTAAACCAATCAAAAGCCAGACAGGCCGGGCTTGTATCTATCTATTTTGGGCGGGCTACCCGTTTAAGGCTTGTCTCGCCTACGAGTTTTCCATGATTCAAACCCAGTTCTATAGGTAACTCATAAAAAATGTAATACCTACAACAAACACTTCACTGTTATTACTAAAGTGCCAATATAAAAAGTTAATTTCAAAACAATTTAAATTTCAAATTGCGAAGAGGCAATATTTCGTGTAATAACATTAAAAATAAAAGTGCATTAAAACACAAACTCGTTCGCGTCGCGGTCGAGCTCAGTTCTCGCATAAAAACATCTTTATTGGAAAATGTTTACAACAGCTTTATTACTCTAGACGCAATAAGAACACTAGATATGGAAAAAATCCGACTACGATCCTAAAATTATGTAATTACGGGACGTGCTGTTTGTTTTTGACGCGGCTTTTCTTAGGGCGCCTTCGCACTGACTAAAGCAGTGGCATAAACGTAGAACTCGTATACTTAAATGTTTACTTCGAGTCATGAGGTTAAGTGGTAGTTATAGCTCTGGCCTCTGTGTTCAAAAACCAAATAGTAATTAAAGAAGTACGTAAGTATTTCTTCTCCTTAATACAAATAAACCATAAAAAAATACATCAATGGAATTCGTACCAAAAAAAAATATTTTTTTGGCTAAGCTATCAACGAATTATATTATAATTCCATAATTATTAAAAATAGCATGTTTGAATGATATTACGATATAACAGTTTCACTTTACATTATGTCGGCACCTTTAACTTGAGATAAATATTTTTATAGCCCTTGTAAAAATAAACTAATTACGAAGTGTAATTTACTTTTATGTATTTTTGCCAAATATTATTCTCGTCCAAGTGTTATCATGTTTGTGTCTACCTTTTAGGTTATTGAAGCTTTTAAGATAATTACTTTATATATTAACTATTTATTATACTAAGGTAAGTAGCTAAAGCACTTGCGTTATAGAAATCAGAAACAACGACGGTACCACAACACCCAGACCCGAGCTAATATAGAAAAGTTCGTTTTCTACATTGACCCGACCGGGGATCGAACCCGCCATGAACTTCAGAGATGGCCGACGCCATTTAAAGTCCGGCGGGCTCGCCTCTCGTCTACGGAGGTCGTCAAGTACTTCGTAACTTCGTAATCACTTTATATATTGATCTCTTATATTGTTAAGTATATACAGGATGCTAGGTAAATGGTATATCAAGCCGAGACTGGCTTTTGTTAACATACATATAAATACTACGGTGAAGTCAAAAAATTAATTTCATTTTTGATAAACATATTTTCATACAATTCGGATTATAAAAATTATATTTTGTATAAAAAATTAAAATGATCAAATTTCTGATTCACCATAATATTTATATGTATATGTATACGTAGGCTAGTTTCGGCTTGATATACCCTTTACCAAACATCCTGTAAGTAAGTATACCAAATAACCTGATGTGACAAAACTTAACAGCAGTAAAGAACAATCGTATCAATTTAATGAAACCTTTTGACTTATCTATAATTTTCTCCAATTTATGAAAGTTTATTTATTAGGTTTTATCGCTTAGAAAATACCGATAAAGACTTTGCTTACTTCCGAAGCTAAATCAAGCTTATTCAATTATTGAAAAACTTAAACGGTAGGTACGGATACATACATCTCGGGTCGCCATTTTTGGCATTCTCGTTTTGGCCCCTATTGTTAAGCTTCTTACCAATGAATTTACTTAATTGAAAATACCTAAGTAGTTAATTGTTTTATCGTGTACTTTTCCGAACTTTGCTTGATGGAATGAATTCTAAGGAGGCTGGTTTGAGTGGAGTTTGTGTCTGAATTAGGCTGATGGGTGTTATTTAACCCTGTATACCTTAAAGCTTTTATTTGGATACTCTTTATAGGTATTAATTAAGTGAAAATATGACAAGGTTAATGGTATTACGAATTAACTTTTTAATCAACACTTTAAGTAAGTTGCGCAGTCTCAGACACGATTATTGTAAAAAAATATTATATTGAAAAACACAATTACTTAACAGTTATGGTCTTGTTTGGGCTTAGGAATAGAAAATAAGTAAATGTTTCAATAATTGAACACATAATCGGGTATTCGGGTTAATAGTTTCACAAGTCAGCAAATTACGCACTTGTGTTGTAATAACATTACAGCACGAGAGCGGTAATGTAAACTTTTTTTTTTTAAATTTCAGCATAAGTTTAGGTACCTACGTCTAAGAGCGTTGAATATTTTTTCGAATATTAAATTATTTTAGGGTTAAGATGACAAATAAACATTTCATTTCATCAAATTGTATATTTATAAACACAAATTATGTTAACTATCATTTTTACAAACATTAAATTTAGCTTATTTTAATTTTTCAATTGCTGCTGCTCCGGCTTTCCTGTGCTATTATTGATCCTGCGTGCATTAAAAGTGCGGCTTGCGAAAACAAAACTTACGTGTCATTTTCCCTAAATATTTGGTAAAGTTGTTGCTTTGTGATTAATTACTATCAAAAATGTCTACTTCAAATAGAGAAGACGAGTAAAATAATAATGCAACCCGATGGGGTATAAGTATTTTCGATGGGAACTACTTATCGAGGCACGAAACGCGAGTGATAGCCTGTTGCCGCCAAAATTCAGAGAATAACAGCAAAAACGCCAAGTCATATTCGGAGAAGGTATTTAAGATTTTAGTTAGTTTTTTTCCTCGTAATTGTTTTGAAAAACGTCGTATGCAACTCATGTGTAATGACCAACTTAGCACTCTTGTATCATTATGTACTATTAACAGCAATTTAAGTAAATCTAGCCCTTTTTTCAAGCTGCTCTACTAAAATGGAGGGCACTGTGCTAGATATTAATTTGGCCAAAGGCTCGCAAACTTGTTCCAAATGAGTTTCTTCTCCCAATCTCGGCCACTGTTCAACTTGAAATCTTATTTATGGAGCAATTAACACCACTTACAAAGAATAACATTCAGCTAACGGATAATAATGAACACTTAGCTTTCGGTTTGGTAATTAAAATGTTAGTTAATTGCTGAAATTCTGGTTTATTAGTATTGTGCAGCAATAAATTAGGGTCCACTGATTCTATTGAGTGTTACGCCGGAATCTATGTATAATATACTATATATCTGGTTTAGCTGTGGCTTTGACTTGACCTATTTGAACCGCCCACACAAGTCGCAATATTGCTATTACCAACATTTGCCTAATAGGACAACAAACACTTGCATATAATCTGGAACTAAGACTAGCTATTCAGCCTTTGTATGTTAGTATACTGGCAAACTAAGATTCTCACATTGAGTAAGAGTTTATTATTATCATTTTGCTCCAAGAGTATCTTGGATACTAGCATTCTTGTCATAAAGATGGTTATAGTACGACACCACGCGTCTCAAGTGACGTTAATCAAAAGCATTTTGTACTTTAGAAGACACATTAAACTGTTCATCCTGCCTGACATTGTTTGAGATCCTTAGGTAAAATAAATATATAAGGTTGCGCACTTGCATTTATTACAAATACATTACATATCAGCTTAAAATACTATAATTATTAGGTTCTGAAATGAGGCACATCTTACAACGAGATGCCTAATAGTGACTAGGCTGTGCTCTTTGAATTTTGATTGTTGTATTGTGATATTTGTGATGATTAATATTTGTATTATTAGATGCGCGAATGCGAAACTCAAGGTTATACAGCATGCTATGGAAAGGGCTATGCTAGGTGTTTTTTAACGAGATTGAGTCAGAAATAAGGCGATCTGTGAACGAACAAAAGTCGCTGACATAACCCGACGGATAAGCAAACTAAAGTGGCAGTGGGCGGGGCACATAGCACGCAGAACTGACGGCCGAACTGAGGCCACGTATCGGTAAGCGCAGCGTGGGACGTCCACTCACAAGGTGGACAGACGACTTGGTTAAGGTTGCAGGAGGCTGGATGCAGGCCGTTTCCAACTAGCCTATCTGGAAGTCACTGGGGGAGGCTAATGTTCAACAGTGGACGTCCTATGGCTGAAATGATGAGAGGTGCGCGAATAAATATCATATTAAGAAGATTTACATCTATAATATTGTAGAACAACAGAAGGTCCACCAGACTACACTCTGAGATTGTCTCACGTTTTTACCTGTCAGCGCAAGACGCAGTTCGAGAATTTGGTCCCCAATCCATAGTCCACACCATTGTAGATGCTTAACTTATGATATTGTTTTTGATCCAAACCAACCGCTGAGTTGCGGTCACTTTACTTAACTATATTCAATATTGCAACACAAATTCGGCGAAATTCAAGTGAATGTTTACAGGTTATTACGGTCGCTTGAAAGCGCTTTCTAACCTTACATACCTGCATTGGCTCGGAACTTTGGGAATTGGATTCGGGTTGCCAGTATGTAAATCACTTACCATTAACCATAATACATAGAGTATTTTTATAAATAAAGTTTATACATCCACGTGAACTATTTAGTTGTAGATTTTTAACAATGTCGCCTCGTGCAAGTGATTGCTTGAAATATTCTAAATAGGTATCCATGAAGTTGTTTATTCGCAATTTAATTACGTTTTAAGTTTTTGCCCAGAGTAAGTGATCTTAATAAACATCTTTAAGTATATTAAGAATATTTCGGGAGGTCGATTGCGCTTGGGCGACATTGTTAGTCCTACAAAATTAGTGTTTTATGGAAGAGTACCAACCCATTCAATTAATTTGAAATACTTAATATGCAGCAATATCCCGATAAGGATAACATACCTTAAATAATTGCACAATATTGCTAGCAAGTTATTTTACGCCATTAGCATTACTTGTGTTAAATTTATTTGACCGACATTTAAGTAACAAGTCCCTTAGATATTTTCAACTCACGCTCAAGCTTTTTTATTTAAAATATTTGATACGATAAATCTATGTCTAAATGCCTGTACGAACTCGTATTTTCGAACTAACAAGTTCTCATTTATAAAGGTCTGAAAGTCTTCGATATTTTTCTAATGGACGACATTCTTAAGTGAAAATCTAAATGGTTGTTTCTTAGAAAGAAATCAGTCTGTATATAATACAACTTGTAACTCCGAATTGACAAAACCTTTTAAAGGATTATTCAGCTGCTTTGATACTATAACTTCTTATATGGGATAAATCAAATTCAAATAAAAATTATACTAGCAAAAAAACTGAGCTTTATGAGAGCTCGCGCAGTTTTTAAATCCAGCAAAGTCATTTCTGTTACAAGTAAAAAAAAAAACTAACACTATACCAATAGCCAATTGTTTGCACTTTCCGTGACAACCTGCACATCATGTTGTATCACCCATCTCGTAACTTTTAGCTTTTAGGTGTGATCTTGTTGGTTGTCCAAATAAATAAAATAAAACACTCTGCTCTGCTTCGTGCCTATATCCAACAAAGTCGTTTCTGCCACATAAGATTTTACAAGTATAAAAAAAACGATTACTCGAAGCTCGCGCTGCTTGGAATCTATATCCAGCAAAGTCGTTTCTGCCACCCAAGGTTTTACAAATATGTAAAAAACCGGCCATTTTCTAGAGCCCCCGATATTTATTGTATTCTGTTTTTTAGTATCTGTTGTTATAGCGGCAACAGAAATACATCATCTGTGAAAATTTCAACTCTCTAGCTATCACGGTTCATGAGATACAGCATGATGACAGACGAGCAGACAGCAGACAGACAGACAGACAGCGGAGCCTTAGTAATAGGGTCCCGTTTTACTCTTTGGGTACGGAACCCTAAAAAACTAACAAACACAGCAGAATGGCTGACGCCAATTTGCGCTTTGTTATCAGAAACTATAAAAGTATTTAAAAGAAAAAGACTATAATATATAATGTATATTAATTGAACAAAAATGTTTGGTATACTGCATCTTCACTGCATAATCATCATTGGCTTTAGTACCTTAGTAAACATTCTGTTAACTCTTCTGTTTTCTAACAGATGGCGTTAGTAGTACAATAATAAATGTGGGCAATGAATAGAAAATTGATAATCTATTTTTTTTTAATGATTTAAAAAAAATTTTTTCAGATAACACGTCTAGATATAAATTTAAATTACTATGTAAAAGCACAAATATTGTGTACCACAAAACTGCTCAGATTGTGATTATTCCCCTTATAAATGACGATGAATATTATACTTTAATTAAGCTTTTGAGCAAGGAACCACGAGTCAGCATTTAAAAATCATTAGTTAGTTTATTAATTAATTCAATTTGTAACATAAATACCTATAATACAAAAAAGTCACCAAATCCTTATTCGTTCTTAGGAAAAGTCATAAATCACAACATAATTTAAGTATGAATCCTCTGATGGTTGAAAATTTTTCCGAACTGACCGATCATAATTCCACTGGCAACATTGATTTATTTCGCTGTATCTTCCTGTAGGTTATCAAAGGCGATAATTTCAAAGCACTTGCTTACTGTATTGAAATCTTCACACATTGAAAACACCTTACAATATTATAGAACTCAATAATGTATTTGTATATTGTAATTACGCTTAATTAGGTTAATTTTATTTAGGCACATTATTCGCGCCGGTATAAGAGGGTTCCTCGCTTCGTTAAATTACGTCTAACCAAAATTAAACCTCCCACTGTACATAACCGACACTGTATTTTATATGTTATGGGTTTAATATTATCTGTGTGTGTAAGTTCAAATACCATGTGGTTGCGACATTTTAAACGTTTATTTACAATTAAATGAAACTACTTTTACGGATTATTTCGCGATTTATTATCTAACAAACATTTTAAAGCGCGCTTCAATCAAAACCTACTTCAAGCCGCCAAAAAAGATTAACCAATTTTTACCACCTGTCAAGTGCAACATACCTCTTCAAGATGCGGGGGTGTACAGACTGGAATGTGACTGTGGGCTCTCCTATATCGGTCAAACAAAACGAAGTATAGGCGTGCGGGTAAAAGAACATATAGCCGACATCAAACATAGACGGAATACTAAGTCTGCAGTGTGTGAACATGCCTTCGATACACCCAACCATTTCATACGATTTGACCAGCCTAAAGTCCTTGCAAGAGAACGACGATTTGTTTCTCGCATGTTACGGGAGGCAATTGAAATTAGAAGACACCCGAATTTCAACAGAGAAGATGGTTGGAAAATACCACCAGCATGGGATCCTGTTTTAACGAAATCCCATGCTAGGCCCCGCACTGCAAGAAATCTACATACAGTTAGCTCTTTTTGCGTAGATAGGAACACAAATTAATATTAACTGAGTGACGGTAGTTTATATTTTTCAAAATATTGTAAAGACGAATAACACCTTAGTCTACCTGTGACCACGAACGCTGTAAAGTGTTCGAAACGTCAGGTTAAATAAAATGTTAAAAGACAACAGTTTATTTACAAGTTACGTTTTTTTTAATGTTAAAAAATATTAAAAATTATTTTTTTTATAATATAATTATAATAAGATCTTTATTTCAGGTAAAAACACCCATATAAATATTGGACATAAATATTGGACAACATGACATACATTGCTCTGATCCTAAGGTAAGTTGCTAAAGCACTTGTGTTATAGAAATCAGAAACAACGACGGTACCACAACACCCAGACCCGAGCCAATATAGAAAAGTTCGTTTTCTACATTGACCCGACCGGGGATCGAACCCGGAACCTCAAAGATGGCGGTGCCATTTAAAATCCGGCGTGCTCGCCTCTCGGCTACGGAGGTCGTCAAAGACGGCTACATTAAAAAATAACATAGAAATAATCCAATAAAAGCCAATTAAAATAAAAAAAGTTTAAAAAAACTAAAAACCGACTTCAAAATGGAACTAAAAAGCGAAAAATAATATTGACTAAAACATACCTAATCAGTTCTTTTTGGAGTCGGTGCCAGCCATCGAGAGTTAAAATGTGTTCATTCGCACCGACTCCAAAAAGAACTGATTAGGTATGTTTTAGTCAATATTATTTTTCGCTTTTTAGTTCCATTTTGAAGTCGGTTTTTAGTTTTTTTAAACTTTTTTTATTTTACAATTTTAAGTGTTAAGTCCTCTATTTTTTCTCTCCTAACTTCGCCAAAAATTACTTTACAGCAAAGTAACCTTAACTAATATTGGTCCTCTATGGATCCCCCCATCCAATGGTATGATAAAAATAAGGTGTTATATAGGGTCAATTTTTCGACGAAACTTTTTAAGTCTTAAGAAAAGGGTTTACCTACACTCCAACCAGAACGGCGGCTATTTTGGTGTCGTAACCATAGGATAAGGTCTCGCGTTAAATAACAGGTTAAATTAAGAAAGAAACTTTCAAATTTTTTTTCGTTACTGGGTGTGCGGGTACGCCCCCAGTAAATAAAAATTGGCAGTCTGGTACCTCATAAGCTCCACGTCTGCTCAACACACTGCGAAATACGTTCTGTCGACAAATTGCAGTATTATCTTCTAACTCCTATCCGTTAAGGAGTTCTGTGGCTTCCATCATCAGGTCAGCAACATGACATGATGATTACCAGACCCAAAAATCAGCATCGAGTCAGAAAATATATGCAAAACATTATGGGTGCCTATAAAAATTGAGGGTTGCCCTCGATTTCCCAGGGATCCCATCATCAGAATCTGACTTGGTGGAAATGGGACCACCTCGGGAGTATACCCTTTCAAACTAAAAAATAAATTTTGAAATCGGTCCATAATTGACGGCGTAATCGCGTAACATATATACAAAAAAAAAAAAAAAAAAAAAAACAACAACATTCAGACGAATTGAGAACCTCCTCCTTTTTTTTGAAGTCGGTTAATAATTACCTACGTTCATTGTACTTCACTGCACACTCTCTCATGATATAGATTACTAATGTAGTATTCGCATCCTGCAGCCTCAAACCACTACATTAGTAATCTATATCATTTCGAGACTGTGCAGTTCGTACAATTATAATAGAACTTCACTTAAGGTAAGTTCGTTTAATTATAATAAATAATAAAAGAATAAAAATTGGAATTTAAAATAAAAATATATTAAAAAATATATATTTAATAAAAATATATATTTTTCAATATTGTGCGAATTATTTATTTTACCAGATTCAGACCATTTAAAATCTTACACAAACTCTAAAATGAAAATATTTTCACTTTGTTTTTTACTATTGAATGAAAATATTTTTACTTTCGTTGATTGTGTCGTAGACGTGAGATACATTATGGGATTATGTTTAATGTTGTAAATATTAATATCCTCCTGTTATCTTTACGAAAATATTTGTGTGAATTCGATTGAGTGTTTGCTTGTTTGACTGGCACCTATCGATTACAGACGGCTCTCAGATAAATCTTGTTTGATCTGTCCTGTTTACGATCTCATTAGGCGAACGAACAAAAACTTTTTCACATGAACTTGTTTCCGCTAAGGGAGCGCTCACAAAAGACAATCCCTCATTTTGCTCGTGAAATAAGACGCGTAACAAAAGAGAAATTTTTCTTTCCACTGCTAAAGAATGATGTTTTATGTAGTAGCACGGCCAAGCCGCGGAATAGGTATTGCATTTCCCTGCTTACCTGGACATCAACGTTAAATCTCGTCGGGAATATTTGAGCTAGTTGAAATCGAGCTGGTTGCATTTGACATTTTTACAAGTGAGACGCAACGGAATTATGTCGTCATGTAATTGGATGCGAAAAGAAGATAATATGAACTGATGACTAAATCAGCTTCGGGAATTAACAAAGGCAACGAAAGGAATAATATCTACCATACATAATCGGAATGAAAAGCAACACTTTTATTTTATAAGAACTTTAGTTTGAATTGATAAACTTATTTTATATACATCTAATTAAATAATTAGATGGGACGATCTGATTGCAAACATAGCAAATGAAAGCACACAGAACTACTTCAACATAATTATTTACGAGTATACCACAGAGTTATAACAGTATTTATAATAGTATTAAGTAATAATGCCCAAGATAGAGCGAAGTGGAGAAGAAAAAGTGGAAAAGCGGATCCTGTCATAAGAAGGGAAGAACGCTAGGCAGAAGAAGAATAAATAATGAAAGTGAGGTGGTATAATTTAATAGATTTTGTTATGTTCTAAGAAGAAAATATTATTAAATCGTTTATATCTTATTTTAGCAGCAATTGTATTCTGAACTGGCGGACATACCACATATGCGTTGCAAATCATTATACCTAGTTGATGCTGCAGAAAAAAATTATACGTGTGTTGTATTGTTGTCCAATATCTGCAGAAGCAACTTTAGTAACTGAGGGTTATCTTTCAAAACGCAAATTGGGATATTCATAAACATTACTTAAACCTACAAGAATAATAATTCACTAGATCCAACGCGGCAAAACAGGATCAACTAAAATTTGAATCTCGAAACATCACTTGCAGGATCCACAAAATTATTAAATTCTACGAAGCGTGGCTACCTCAAGCCGACCGGAACAAAAAGCGAGGTTTGTTCGGTAAAATATTACGATCAAAGTCTGATCGCGGAACAAAGCAAATGTAGGGTCACGCTACCTTTGTATTAAAGGTAGGTACGTTATGATACCTCTATCGTTGAAATCAAACGCTTTTTTAGAGTTCCGTAGTCCTGACAAGGAACCCTTATTTATAGTTTCGTCATGTCCGTTTTTCTGTCTGTCTGTCCGTCCGAGGTTTTGCTTGGAGATTGTTGGCACTAGAGAGCTGTAATTTTATGGATGTATGTTTGTAAATAACGTCAACAAGTGGTAGAATAAAAAAATAAATATTTTTTTTAGGGTGGCACCCTAAGTCTAACGTCGGGATACTTTGTTTTTCATCGTCTACCCCATCGTGTGGAGTATCGTTAAATAGGTCCTTTAAAATGATTTCGGGGTTGCTAAGACTTTTTTCGATTTAGCGATCCGTTTGCAACATATTTAACTTCTAAAAGGTAAACTATTGATTTGAAAAATCTGGAAAAATTAATGATAATAATATAACGTCCGAACCGTCTACGTCACTGCAAGCATCAAAGTCATAGAGAATTTCGTCACCTGATAACCGACGTCGATAAGATATATGTACTGTGCTATGATCCAAGGGCCGCGAGTACAAACCTAGCCAGCGACTAAGAAGATTTGTTCCCGTTTTTGATTTCTTCTAGAAATCCGAATTGGTTTTTAAATATTTCCAGCCAAATTGCAAACATTCTAGCAAATACAAGAATCTACAGGAGGGTAAGAAATTGACAAACGACATGACTATCGAAATAAAGAGTCTAGAACATTCTAGTAAAATTATGAACTAAACGGAAGACAAACGAAATGATGATGATGATATCGTAATTAGGGTCTCGAAGGTTCGGTTAGGGTATACATATAAGGGGCTGCAAGCAGAACTATAGACAGTTAGTAAAAGTCTAGTGAAGCGGAAACAACGAAGGAAAAGGGAGAAAAGGTGAAAATAGTTAAGTGGTGAGTTACTAGAAGTGAAGAGCGATCAGTGCAGGCAGTATAGTGCGGTTCACGTCCGTCAAGAGGACCGTGAGAGTGCTGTATTAAGAGGTCCACATCGGGTCTACGTCAGCCAAGAGGATCACGTCGATGTCGTCTATCAAGAGCACCGCGAGTCGCGACGAACAAGGAGACTACGGCACTACGCCACGCCAAGGTCAGTGCCACGTCGGAACTGTCAGGACTACTTCTGTGTGGCTTGCAGCGAAGAGCTGTCGTCGTTTCCTTTCAAACCCGTACCCACCACCCGTAACAATAATTGTGCTTTTCATGACCTTTTAAGGAAAATTATAAGGGTTATTATTGACATTACAATACATTATTTTAACGACTATTATTCTTTAACTAACTGATAGTTAAAGAATAATAGTCGTTAAAATAATGTATTAGAAAAATTCTTACGTGACTTAGATGAAAATAAATACAATAAAGACTCCTTATAAAATATATTGTGGTAAACAACAAGCAACTACGGAACCCTACACTGCGCGTGGCACGACACGCACTTGGCCGATTTTTTTTCCTTTTGCACGCACTCGGTTAGTCTAGCGAGAGGGTTCGGCCCTTTTGGGTTTAGAATTAGTAAAGGTGGTGGGCCAATCCAAACGTTGATTCACACTTTCTTAGAATTTTTTCACTGAATAACGAAGTCTTAGATCCCAATAGCCTTAGGTGAAGATAACTTTTTGATCTATTTTTGCGTTTTGGGCATATTCTCATGAAATAAATCAATAGTACTATATGTAGAATATTGTATGACAATATTGTGTTGAGTTACATTTTCATCAAAACAATGATGCTTCATCAAGATAAAATAGCTTGGAAATATTTAATTTTGTGAAATGTATAAAAGTTATTACCTACGTCTATTATTTTACACTTAATTGGTAAGCATTAAATATTATCTAGCAGTATGCAGGCATATTGAATAGGTTTTAGAATTTTAGACATTAGTCATCTCGTGTCATAAAATAAACACGGCAAGGGTGTATGACCTTCAGTTCGGGCGGGCTTGCTAGCCACTAGGCTTTATTTCATAAACAAGAGTGGCCAGTGCTTACTTTAATTTTTCATCGGCCTTTTAGAACCTGGCCGAACCTGCTTCAACATCAGACAATGCCTGATGTAATTTATTTAAAAGGGAAAGACAGGTGCGGATTTAATATTTAGGCATAGCTAGGTTCAAGCCGCAGTCGCTGCTGTCGGGTTGCATAACTAATTCTTAAACTTTTTAACTAACTCAACAACTTAACTATTTTGCTAAATAAACTTGCGAGAAGTATTTTTTTTATATCTCCATGTTAAGCTTGTTGCAAGGTAAATTATTTTAGAAATGTTAGGCGTTAAACATACAATCACAAATCGATACAAAGTATATAATGAAGCAAATATAGGTACATGGCAGATCATTTTGAGCTTATTTATAAAAACTAAATAAAAATTACTTGATTAGAAAGTAATGAGTCTGGTCTATGCTTAAAAAAGGATACTACACCAGGTGGCATGGCTTTTTGATAAGTAGTTATAATAACATGATGTTGTCTTTCTTAGTAACAATATGAACAGTTTTTAATCTGCTTAATGATCGAGTATGTAATAAGCAAAATAGGTAAAACTAGATTATTCTTTTAAAAGGATCGAAAAGTCAATTTAATCAAAAGTCACCTTTACCTAAATTAACATTAGAAAGACTAACAAAATGATATTATTGTTAATACCATCATTCTGATTACGGCCCTGGATAGTGTTCAAACAATAGGGTCAGCGTGCGTCTATACAAAACTCATATTGCCTAGGTACAACAAACCGATCGATAGATGGTTTATACATAGAATCAGAGAGATAACTTTTGAAAAAGCTTTTATAAAATACAATATTCGGGAAGTCTGAATTGATAGTTTATTAATTTTCCGTTGCATTACATTTTGTAAAGTTTTCTCAAGTGTGGTCTTATACCATCGTTGAAAATAAAAGCAAGCAATATTTTTTTACATATAAAGTATGTGCATAAATAATTCATAATAATTATGTTGGTCTTTTTTCAATCTTGAGACTAAATCCCCTGAAGGCTTGAAAATAAAAGCAAGCAATCATTTGTTACACATACTTTTTGTTGCATTATAATTCATAATAATTATGTTGGTCTTTTTTCAATCTTGGGACTAAATCCCCTGAAGGCGTACGAGTGCCCGAAGTCAACATATAGGTCCGTTAGACAAATAGTACTTATATCCAAAGACAATCGCCGGATGCGTTGGTGCAAGACTATGACAGCAGAATATAAGCACAAATAATAAGTACCTATATTAGTCGCCTGGCTAGCTCGGACTACGGGAGACTATTAATAATAATAATAAAGTGCCTACATAACTTTGGCGACAGTCGCATTACGCGAAGATAACCTTAAGTTTTATTTTAGCAAAGCAAAAAGAAACCTTTGGGGAAAATTTTATCATTTAAAAACAATATATGAATATTGGCTTTCGCGTTTCTCAGAATATGCTTCAGTAAATTCGGTAGTACTGATATTCAATCGGAGTTGCATTCACGATGCTGGCATCAAATTCCTAGGAATATAAAATGAAAACCCCGCGTTCCGGATATGTAGTTTACATGCTCTTTGCGACATAGCAGTTCAAGCCGGGTCACGTCGACCCGTGATTGATGCCGTTTCCATGTCCCGGAGTCACTAGATAGTTCCGGATATTAAACTACAAGATAAAAGTGTTTTGTTTTAATAGGTAATAAAATTTAAGTAGAATTATCTACTTACAACGTCAAACGAAAACCTTTTGTATTATAAATAAGCCCGCCCATGATTGGTGTCATTTTCCGTGTCTCGGAGTCACTAGATAGTTCCGGATATCATTTAGGTACAAAATGAGACAATAGTGTTTTGTGTTATTAACAAATTTAAACAAAATTATCTCCTTACAATACAAAAACAAATTAAAACTCATTGTATTTTAATTATGCCCGTGATTGATGGCATTTCCATGTCCCGGAGTCACTAGAGAGTTCCGGATATTATTTAGCTACAAGATGAGACGATAGTGTTTTGTTTTAACCTTTAACTGACGTGCTATACGTCTCACAGACGTCAGAATTTTTATTTTAACAAAGCCCACAGCTACATTAATCCCTGTACCTTCCTAACCCCGCGAGTTTAAGCGGCTGGTTATTGCATACTTTTGCATATCTGCGTCATCGCCGTCAAATAGATGTATCTTGATCGTCACCTAAGTGTTTCTGTAAGCAAGTATGTAGTGTCTCCCTGACGTCACGTCGGTTTTTCAAAAGAGTGAAACATAGTCAAAGAAAGGAAATTCTAAGAATAAAAAGGCTTCTCAATGTCTTAGCGTTAACGCTAGCATACTATCACGATTATATTATAACAAAATCGCTTGTGGATTGCGGATTACGAGTAATTGGACCAATATGCCCGCCCTTGTCCCCATTTAAATCCAGATCTAGGCACTCAAAAAACCTATGTAATCTGTTCCAGTCACTTAAACAGAAATACAGATTACTTTTGTCAACATTTAATAAACAAATAAGACTTGTATGCCGCATACGTATGTAATAAAGCTGCAAATTCGCTGGTAATAAACGTACCAAATAGAAGGGTTGTAATTTTTTTTCTATGTAACTAGGAAAATTTATTTATATAATATTTTGATTATTATTTATTGAAGTAAATGTATTATAAGTTCATTTGTTGATTTTTGTGTAAATATTAAAAATAGCAAGACCGAAGTCAGTACCAAAATTTTGTAGGTAACAAATTGTTATCTCTTTGATAAATGTTGATTTTACTCGTAATTTAATTGTTATTTGTTTTACAACATTTAATTTAGTCAGCTAATTAAACAATCTTTCCTTTTATTTGTTGAAGTAGCAAGTATTTAGCTTGCTTTGATATTTTTTTATCTTTTAAACTTTTTACGTCTCTCAGACCTCGGTGATAATGCTACAAAAGTATAAATTAAACAAAAAGATCTGTTTACAACGACGAATTAAAACTTATCGGATTATACCCACTTTGGTAAAATTTGCCGTACAACCGCGACGATATAACCCGAAGATCTGTGGATCAAGGATGTAGACTGACGCACGTGGGCTACTTAGTTTTAGATGTTTTCTTGGTGATTCATCTTACATAAATGAAAAACCCGCAACCACCAGGCATTGCAGTCCGGAGCGCGAACCACTACATCAGACAGTCGTCAATATAAATATAGTTTGAGTGATACGAAGTATACAGGATGTTTTTAATAAAAAAGGTTCAATAGCCCCGAGGCAAATTTAAACTTACACAAATAAAGTTTTAGGGAATCTAACCTCGCGAAGTTTAGAATTACCTAAAATAAAAAGTGAGATTTGTATGAGTTCATACAAAGAGTTACTACATTAGGTAAACGGTCAACAAAATCGAAATAACGATATTGTACTTGTTCTGACTAATGTTTTAATAATTATACCATTTCCTGGCCTAAAAAATATACCACCTAAATCTAAAAATCGGATTCCTACAGACCCATTCTAGATATCTTCACATCTCTATTTGTTTCTATTCCCAGTCTCGTAGCCATTAGGTGTTTATTACAATTCGGATTTACGGTCGTGTGTCATTGTCCCGGGCACCGCAATAGTGCGGTTTTATGCGCTACTGCACTTCGTGGAAGCGTGGAGTGGCCTTAAACGGCTTCTGTTTAAATGGTTGCTGGGTCTTATACCTCAACTTTAGAGTTTAACAATAATAAAGTTAATTAAACGCAGAAATTTAGTACCTACGGTTTGCGTAAAGTTATACACGCTTCAAGACAAAAACATTAATGAAAAAATCGTAGATGTTAGAGCCCACAAGCTACTTTTAGTAACAGCGGTTGAAGTTCAACAGCGGCATTAATGAGGCTAAGTATATTATTAACGGTTTTATGTGTTTGATTGTTAGAGTCGGCGATTGGCGAATGTGCAACTGAATTTTTGACTGACAAAACGTCGATCGCTGATGTAACTGTGCAGTAGCTGCAATAAGCTTCCGAAACCAGCCAATGCCAGTCTTTCAATTTCTGATCTGCTTCAAAAACGCCGATCGCTTATGTTATTACTCAGCTGCTATAATCAATTTCCGAAATGAAGATCGCCAAAGACAACGTCCAACTGCTGCGATCATATCCGAAACGCTAATCCAAGAGCAAATAACTTGTTTTGCGGCTGCATACGGCTTCCAAAGCATTAACTGCCAATGTCAGCAAATGGTAACTGATTCTAAAAAGGGACAATTTGCCAATTGCCGATGCGAAAAGTAGCATGTTAGTATTATTTATTTTGTGTTACAAAGCACTAAAGGGGATTTATGTATCGTTAAGCTTCACTGCACTTTATATTCTTTGTTGCTCGTCCACTATTAGACATATTGCCTTTTTATAGCTCCCACCAAGGAGCTCGTGATCTCTTTTGTCATCTTAATGATATCAAATTTAATAAGCATTCGAAAACTTTAATATTCAATACATTCAAAAAATAATAATAAATAACTTGTTTTCACAATCACACCAATTATCTAGCCCCAAACTAAGCAAAGATTGTGCTATGGCGACTAGATAACGGATAAACATACTTAAATACGTTATAAACATCCATGACTTAGGTGCAAATGCTCGTGCTCATCACACTAAGATTTGCCCCTCGTGAGATTCGAACCCGCAACCGCCAGGCATTGTAGTCCGCAGCGCGAACCACTACATCAGACGGTCGTCAAAGTTCAATTATTCATTACATGATTATTTCAAGTTAGATAAAATGCGGTCGTATACTTTGTTTTTTCTAGACTGGACCATTTTTCATAATTAGTTATGCCGAATACTAGATGAGTTTTTATAGTCTGTAATGTAATTAAATTGGACACCATTGAATTTCTACATATTATTAAAAAAATAATTCACTTTGTTCAGAATAGCGTTGGACCGATACACAGTTTTGGAAGTGTTAGCAAGCGTCTAAAATAGCGAAATTCGGGAAAAGATGTGTTAGGAATTTGGTACTACGTACGCTAAAAGTAGGTTGACTGCTGATCTCCTGAATTTTCGTTGTCATGCTATGCAATTTGCGAGCTTAGTTTTATTCAATGTATCCTTGGAACATCTTTTTCCAGCTTAAAAGAAACTGACTTCATGTGATCGTAGCGAGCGCATAGTGGTAGCTAATACGGTTTTATGCGGCACTGTACTTCAGCGAAAGCGTAAAGTGGTCTGTGGCGTCTTATTCGTCTAAGCTTTAACTAAGTGTTCCGCACCATCGTATTTTCTTTCATCTATTTATAAAGAGTATCTAATCTATGTATCTAGCTAGATAAAAATAATTCGATTTTTATTAATTAAATGAATACAATAACACAAACGAAAATAAAAAATACTTTAAATTAAACTAACTTATCCTAAACCTAAATAGTAAATAAATACCTACTCAAAAATAAAACCGTGTTCGTGAATCTATAGCTAGTTTGAATTCCTAGCGTGATTGGTCTGATGTCGAAACGGACTAGTATACTTTAGTTATTTTCATAGTGTATTGTCGTATAGTCTATTGCTAATAGGGCTCAGCTGCTGGCATCGAATCAATCTTTGTGTTGCAGAAAAGAGCTGTACGTGCAATATACTGATTTAGGCCTCTCGACTCTCTGATGGAGGTCTTTAAAGATATTAAAATATTAACAGTAGCGTCACAGTACACAATATTATGTATGTTAGAAAAAACCTTGTACGTTTAGCCTTAAATTAGATTCACATCATTATAATACTAGAACTATAAATAAACTTGCCGTTCCGAGCATCAGATTAAACAAAGTAGATAATTTATTTTTGGGGAAATGTATTAAATTCAATAAAGTACCACAAACTCTTGTTGACTAGGCATGGACGATTTCATGAGTAGCATATGATTTCAAATCATTTGACACACCTGCTATTTTTTTATCATATTGACTGCTACAAATCACAGACTGGGAAATCATATAATATCATGCGCATTTCTTTTCATTCGTTGATGACATGTAGCAGAGCGGGTCTAGCGAGCGCACTTGAGCGAAGGCCTTGAGCGCGCGAGCGAGTAGGAATGATTTGCTACAGGTGCGTGTTAGAAAAAGACAAACATGCTGTGCTATTTTTTATGCCATAGTTGACGAACGATAACGATACTGAGATACGATACATTATAAGAGCTACTTATGAACGTAAAGTTAAGATTCGTTTGTCATGATTTTTCTTACGAGTGGCAGGTTGAAACCTTCTTGTTTGTTGAATTTTATGCTGAGCGCCGTAAGGTTCAGATTATCTTGTTATGATTTTGTAGTAGGCCACGTCAAGCTCGTTTTGCTTACAATGAAATTTCGTTATTAGTAAGTATGAATTATGATTTTATGATGTTTTCAAATTTACTAGTCGCCCGGTGATGTGATAGGCGCGTTACGTAATTTGAGTGCTATATATGTTTATTAAAATTTGTTTTGTTTGTGACGAGTGTAGTATTGTAAATAAATGTTGTAAATAGTTATGTCCCCACGTCTGCCCTCACACATTATAGAGATGCCTAAGTAAGCACTTTCGCTTATTACTTCGTGGAATAATAATCCCTTAGTAAACACCTTTAGACAAAGGAATAAATTCGCTAAATCAGCATCCGGTCAATACTTGGAAGACGCATCACGTCTCTTGCACAACAACTAAATAAATTGCTTAATTAACATTTTTGATTACGACTTCTTAGAACGAAGTCTAGAAAGTTCCATTAGAACAAAGGACTGATTATGCTTGATCAGCATCCGGGAATATTCCAGGTAGACGCTTCACGTCTTGGTCACAACAAGTGACAAGTATAAAAGGCACTGAGGGCTCAGGCATGGCGTCTTTCACACTTCGAAACTCCGCTTAGCTGTAGGTCTGCTCATCGAGAGCATTAGTGTAAATTAGTGTTAGTTTTATTAAATTAAAGTAACTTTCAAAATCAAAGTTTATTTTCTTTTAAAGTCTGCGCGCTGTCCCGATTTGACTGGCGCAGCCGGTAGGATCTCGCGTCGCGATTCACGATTATAAAGATTTTAGTGTCTGTCTTCGAGTCTTCGCGGCTGGTCTTTCAAGGCCATAACAGCGGGATCCACGAACCAAAGAAATAAGTCTCCGGGCGGCCCAGGCACCACCAGCAGCAGCAGCAGCAGTACGAGCAGCAGTATCCGCAGCAGTACCAGCAGCAGCCGCAGCACCACTTCAAGAAGAATGGGTTTGAGCGACCAGTGAGTAAACCTCTTCACTTTCGCTTTACCAGTCTATCCTTGACCCTTTTAATGTTATTTCACCCCAAATCGTGAGAAACGTTATTTGCTCGTAGTTCCTTAACTTCAGGATTACGCCAGCGCTAGTTTTAAGAATATAAATGAACGAATAATAAATGATATAAAGTAATTGAAGTGAATTAAAAACTTTAATAAAGTAAATTAAATAAATTAAAAAACTTAAATAAATTAAAAAACTTAAATAAATTAAATTAAATAAATAAATTTAATTAAATAATTTTTTTTTTTTATAGTTATTGCGCAATTTTCCTCAAATCGATAATTGCAAAATTTCTTATTGTATTATTTCATTGTGTGTATTAACCGTGTATTGTATTAAATTGTATTGTGTAATTTCCCGTGTATTTAGCAGTGTATAATTGTGTTAAGTGCGCGAGTGTTAAAAACTAAAAATGGAACAAATAAATACCATTCCAAACGAAATTTTAAATATCGTCCCTAAATTCGAAGGCGACGGTAAAACACTAAATCTTTTTATCAAAAAATGTCAATATGTAATAAACAACTATAGAGGAGCCGAAACAAATATCGCGCAAAATAATTATGTATTTCACGCGATAACCAGTAGATTAACAGGTAGAGCCGCCGCGTTAATAAGCGAGCGAGACGATATAGAGAATTGGTATGTGTTAAAAGCACTACTAATTCAACATTTTTGTGATCCACGTTCGGAAGCTTGTGTAGCGATCGAACTGGAACAAATTAAAATCAAACAAGGCGAATCTTATATAGAGTTGTGTCATAGAATACAAAACGTTAGAAGCACATTAATATCCAAGGTAAATTTAATTCCAGACCAAGGTATCAAAGCCGCTAAAATAATTATATATGATAACTTAGCATTAAATACTTTTCTCTTCAATTTAAGTGAAGAAATGATACGCATTGTACGATTGAAAGGTTGTTTAAATCTAGAGCAAGCTCTATCAATAGTCACGGAAGAAGAAAACTTCCAATTTCAGTATTCAATTAAAAATAAAAATAAAAATCCACCTGCCCCTAAACCAAATTTTGCCCAACAAAATTCAGCATTTAAACCCAATTTTATTTCGCCAACGCAAGCCTTCAAATTTGGCATGCCGGCAAATAATGCATTAAGGCCAAACTTCATTTCCACAAATAGATTCAATGCCCCTGGACAAAACCATAAATTTGGAGTTCCAAATCAACCCAATTTTATGCGTTACCCTAACAGTACCCAAAATCAATCAAACTTTAAATTCGGCTTGCAACCGAATCAAATAAATGTATACCCCTATACTACTAATAATCAAAACTTCAGGCAAATGCCTTATAGCATGCCTACCAATCAAAATAAATTCAACAACAATCAATTTGGTTATTTTAACTCAGCGCCAAATAATCAATTCAAATTCGGCGTTGATAATCCCCCTCTTGCGCAACGCCCTGCGTACAACTTAGATACAGATGTATCAATGCGTACAGCACCGCCTATACGTCACAACTTGCTCTATAATCCCGAGAACATAGAGGAAGTGTTCTATGACGAGGGCTTAGATGAAATTGATAATTTAGATGATAATAACTATCACGAACAATATTGTTTTGATGAATCGGAGTTAACCGATCAACAAAATGACAATAAAATTCCCCGTAACGAAAACTTTTTCTTAGAATCCTCTACGGAAAAAGACCGTAAAATAATAAATTTAAATTACTACAACGAAATATTAGGACTACCATATATTAATATTCCCGAAATCAAATCAAAATTTATGATAGATACAGGCAGTACTCGTTCTTTCATAAGTCCGAAAAAATGTAAGGAATATTTTAACGCATACAAGTATAAAGAACCGTTCGAAGTCATTAGCACACATGCACGTAGCAGCCATAACGAAGCTATTTACATACCACTACTAAGATCGTTTGCAACACCCGGTAGTCACAAGTTCTATGTGTATAATGTGGATGATAGGTTTGACGGTTTAATAGGCAGTGACATTTTAAAACAATTAGGAGCCACCATAGATATGGATAAAGAGGTACTCAGAACACCCAATACCCAGTTACCTATAATTTATAGCCCACCGTATGAAGTTCGTGCAACCCCGCAAGCAGAGACATACGTGAAGTTGTCTACAGAGATAACAGAACACAGTAAGGCGGACGCGCTAGCACGTATAAGATTAAATATTTTGAAGCATGATGTAAAACATTCAATGCAAATAAATGCTGACAAATCCCGGAAACCGGAAATTGTTAGCATATCAACAGATTCAGGCAGTTTAAACAAATCTAACTTTGTAAAATCCAACAAACTAAAAATTGATAAAGGATTTTATGGTCAAGAATCAGACAACAGCACGATTTCCGCACCGGAATCAGCTACCGCACACTCAGCTAAAGATATCGATACCGTAGGTATCCCCATACTAAATGACGCAATAGACACCAAACCAAATCAAATAATTGTTGATACGTGGCAATTAGATGATTTAGGAATCAACCATGCATCAAACTCAAAACAACGTATTTTAGAAGTAAATTTGCCAATTAATCGACCGGACTTAATAACAAAATTCTTGAAAGAATATACAAAGCCTAAAGTAAAACATTTCATCCATTTTACCGATCCCAAGCTTCGTAAACATTTCGTGGAAGCCATAATTAGATTATTCAAAAAGGACACAGTGCGATTCTTCGAATGCACCGAGCGCATTATAAACATAACTAACGAAGATGAACAAAGAGAATTAGTATTAGCTTATCACAATGGCAAAACATGCCATCGTGGCATTAGGGAAACAATAATTAGATTAAGACGTAATTATTTTTGGTCAAAAATGGAACAGACAGTCTCAAGCATCATAAATGCGTGTGAGACATGTAAATGTATGAAATACGATCGAAAACCATTTAAACCTGTTTTGCAATTAACTCAAACACAAGCAAAACCTTTCGAGGAATTGTTTATGGATCTTTTTAGTATCGAAGGCAAATACTTTCTTACCATAGTAGACGCATTTAGCAAATTAGGACAAGCACTCGAAATTCCCAACCGATCAACACCAGAAGTAGTTAGGGCTTTACTTAAATACTTCTCGTTTTACGGAATACCGACAAAACTTAACGCCGACCCCGGCTCAGAGTTCAACAATGCTCTGTTAAAAGAAATGTTATCCTTTCACAAAGTAGAGTTACACATAGGGACACCTCATAACCCTAATTCAATGGGAATCGTTGAACGTTTCCACTCAACTATCATTGAGATTTATAGATTAGCTAAATTTGAACAGAAATTCGCAGACGCAGCATCAGTTATGACGTAAGCCGTCATGGCTTACAATCAGACTATCCATTCAACGACAGGATTAACGCCGTTTGAAGTCACGTTCGGTCATACCGATACTTCAAGCCCTTTTAACGTAGATTTTAACAGACAATATACTCAACAGTTGGTTAGAGAACACGTTAGGAAAACTAATCATCTTTACAAATACCTAACAAATAAAATAAACGAAAAGAAGGAGGAAATTCAAAGAAAACGAGGCGGTGAAACCGACTTTCCTTTAGAAATAGGAGATACCGCATTCATAAAAGGCGTCAATGTAAGACGTAGTAAAGATAAACCGCGTTACCAAAAAGCCGAAGTTTCGGGCGAAATAAACCGAAACATTGTCCCCATAGTTTCCAAAAATAGGCAAACTAAAGTCCCAGTTAAAGACATCAAACGTCCTCCGCAGGTGCCTCCTGCTGTCGATGCAGATGATCCTCGTCCTGGCCCTTCAAGTAGACAAGATTGAAAGAAATCCTGGACTTCTACCAATTAAGGAAGGTCAAGCCATCATAAGTGATGACAATTGGACTGTTATCAAATCCCTAAACCTATCCAACATACAGGATGATTTAGAAACGAACATACTTAGATATAATGAATTTAAAACCCATATAACCAGTAATTTTAAGATAGGGAACTCTTTAGAATATAATAATGTTAATATACAAACCGATAATATAATGCTTATCACAGTGGAAAAGTTTAAACAAATAGTGCCGGTTAGCCGCAAAAGGCGAGGTTTGATTAATCCTTTAGGATCGTTCGTAAAGGCTATAACTGGAAACTTGGATAATGATGATGCAATTAAATATGACGATATGATAAAACAATTAACAAATAGACAAGACGCGATTTTAAATAAGGTGACAATCTTATGAGAAATGGCAGGAATTATCACTAATAACACAAATGTAACAAGTAACAATTTCGTGCAAATTAATAAGGAGTTATTAATTATTAAAAAGCAATTAAAGGAGACAACAACTTTAAAAATAGAAAACAAAATTATTCACATATTTAATTTATTTTTACATAACTTCCAAACTATTTTAGTACATTTGGACGAAGTTGAGACGGCAATAGGTTTTAGTAGAGTTAAGATCTTGCATGAATCCGTGATCGATAATAAGGAACTATTAGAAATATTACAACAAATAGAACAAACTAATAAATTAGTTTTTCCAGCTACACTTGACAATCTCCTCAAGATTGAACAAACCATAGAATTAAAAGCTTATTTTAAAGAAAAACAAATAACGTTTATCATGAGCATCCCCCTTGTAACCCCAGAATTGTATAACTATTATAGAATCCTTCCCCTACCTGTCCTTAATTCACGTAATGTTACCACTATCCTTGCACCCAAATTTCCCTTTATACTGGTAAAAGAGGCGAAAACTTGGGCGCTCCCCACACCGTGTCAGGAAATTGACGAAAACCTGTACCTGTGTCGTGATAATGAGATAGCCACACATGAACAAGATTCATGTACTTCCGATTTATTAAAATCCGAAAATAATATAACTTCATGCCATCCTATTCCAGTGGAAATAAGCGACTTGTATATTAAGTCTTTCCACGAGAATTGGTGGATTGTCTATTCCAGGAAACCAGTTACTCTAAAGGAAACATGCAAAGGCGAAATTACCCGCAAGGAACTGCATGGCACTTACCTGATTGGCATGGATGGATCCTGTGACATTCTAATCCAGGATACATTACTTAGAAGACATCATTCTGGTACTTCCGAATTGAAATACCAGAAAACCGCAAAAATTAATTTACCTCAGCTATCACATTTCATGGAAAGCAGCGACAACCTGAAGCCTATCAACTTGGACAACGTTAACTTGGAAAATCTTCAACTTCTCTCGTACGCTCGGAAGCGATCCGAGATTCCAGAAAAGCCCAGTGTAGTGAATGTGAAAAGTGTTAGTGTCGGAACAATCATTTTATATATTATAGTTTGTGTTAGTATTATAACCATTGTAACCATTAAATTTAAGAAAATGTACCCCAATTGTAACTTTTGTATTTGTATTCGAAATCCTCGGATTCCTGTTAGAACCGATGATTTCGAACTTAAGGAGGGAGGAGTTATGTCCCCACGTCTGCCCTCACACATTATAGAGATGCCTAAGTAAGCACTTTCGCTTATTACTTCGTGGAATAATAATCCCTTAGTAAACACCTTTAGACAAAGGAATAAATTCGCTAAATCAGCATCCGGTCAATACTTGGAAGACGCATCACGTCTCTTGCACAACAACTTAATAAATTGCTTAATTAACATTTTTGATTACGACTTCTTAGAACGAAGTCTAGAAAGTTCCATTAGAACAAAGGACTGATTATGCTTGATCAGCATCCGGGAATATTCCAGGTAGACGCTTCACGTCTTGGTCACAACAAGTGACAAGTATAAAAGGCACTGAGGGCTCAGGCATGGCGTCTTTCACACTTCGAAACTCCGCTTAGCTGTAGGTCTGCTCATCGAGAGCATTAGTGTAAATTAGTGTTAGTTTTATTAAATTAAAGTAACTTTCAAAATCAAAGTTTATTTTCTTTTAAAGTCTGCGCGCTGTCCCGATTTGACTAAATAGTGAACGAATATCTAGTTTGTAGACTTTGTAGTTATTTGACTCAGGTCAGGACTTTAATAAATATTTTATTTGAAAAAAATATGCTTAAATAATACACATAGCACATTACGTAGCGCATGAACTATATATATACTTATGACATTTCATAAAAAAGTAACAAAGTAGCAAGGAGCAACTGTTCACAATAAATCATATTTCATTTCAAGTAGCAAATAGCAAAAGTGTTACATTATGACACTGCGTAAAAAATCATTGCCAATGATTTATCACATGTGATTTCATATGACATCAGATCATTCATATGATTTCAATCATCATTTCGTCATATGACAATGAATGAAAAATAGCAATCATTGCCATGCCTATTGTTGACCTGTCTGTTTATGAGTTCAAAAAACCACGTTAAAATGCTAATGGAAAAAGGATATTACAAAGTTGAAGATTACTTGAACGACAAGAGTGCATGGACTTAATAACCTCCTTAGTTCGCACTTACATTATCTTGTTATTGTATTTCAGAAATAAATGATTTTGATTTGATTTTGACTTTTATACCAACCGATTTTTACATTCTTGACTGCAGGGTGGTATGTACACTAAATTTATAAACTGGACTAGTGCGAGTTAAACTAACGTAAAGAGAATATGAAGAATATTCGATCCAATCCCATTTCTGTATTTTCTCTGTGGATGTAAAGTAAATTATAAATTAGTTGATTTTCTCAGATTCGGATCAAAAGCAATGCGCAAACGACAACGATACCTAATCTGTAGCATAGTGCACTTTGACCCTAATACAACGCAATATTAAATAGAAAATAAAATTATCGACTCTGTAGAGCAGAGTGCATGTCGTTGTTAGATGAAAGGGCTCTATTTGTAGCATTTACCGGTTTTTGTCAACTGTCTACTTCCAATTAGTAGTCGCTAGCGCATAAATAAATTGGGCCGTTGAGCACTGACCCTTAATTTTTGGTCTGAAAACATATTTCTCGGCTTCATTCGGATTATTTTCTTCTCTCGGGGGAATCTAGACGAATGCCTCAAGATAAACAAAGGACTATCGAGGCTCGTGACAGCCGCCTAAATATTATGATGAAGTATTTCGTCAATATAAGATAAGCTTAAGTATATCTCGTTTTTCGTTTACGGTCACAGCGTTATCACACTGGGGGTGATAAGCACAAACGAGTTTGCGACGCGGGGAAACCGCTATCATTTTTTATAACGCAATATGCCTCCATAAATACTCGCCAGCCCTCCCCCAAAGTTATTTGCTTTTGTCTTAGTCTAAAGTGCCTGGACTGAGAATTGTATTTAATGTTCGCCAAATAACCTTTCACTTTTTATTGCTTTATCTTTTTTATTTCTTTGTTTGTTGGGCTATAAAGATAATTCTTATTAAATGAGCCTGCTGTATTTGTTTCATTAAAATCTATATTAGGTTCTATTCCAAATATATTTTTATTTTAGGGTGTGAGTCTTTTGCTTAAATAAAGAATCTTTTTCAACTGGACCAACATTAAAATGATAACAACACGAAACTTTTCTCTACACCATAGAGCCAATCAGCTTTAATGTTGAATCAGCTAAAGGATTTCGTAATAGATTCGAACTTTTTTGAGATTTTAATGTGATCTCATAGACACCGTTGACGTGTTTGAGTAGTAGTAGCGTATCTTAAGGGTTAATTCTAGTCCTTACAGACAACAACTTTCTGGACCCATACAGATAAAAAATATATACATCGTGTTAGGTAGTATAATACTTACTCTCTGGTGTGTGGTCAAATCCAAACTAGCCTCTGCCACATATGCATTTATGAAAGAAATACATACAAATCGGATTCTAAATATATTATTATTACTCCACATTTAATTGACATCTTAATTGTTTAAAATCTTGATTGCTTTAGATCTGTGGACCAGCCCTATCGTGAGTGTCCACATTAGGCTCCTTATGTCATGACGGGTAGGACGCACTGATTGAAAACTTTCGTCTTAAGACTTTGTGGAATGGGCGACGTAAATACTCGACGTAATTTCCCATATGCTGCCCAGCCCAGCTGTATTCTTCTACTGGCCTCTCTCTCGAAGTTGTTTCTGCCCAACTGCAAGATTTGCCCGAGGTAGACATACTCCTTAACAACCTCGAGATCACTGCCTTGCACTGCAATCGGTTCCGGAATGATGTGGTCGTTGAACATAACCTTGGTTTTGTCCAGGTTCATCCGCAGACCGATGCGTTGAGAAGAATCAGCAAGGCCGTTCAGCATGGATTGTAGATCCTGCAACGTTTCGGTCACAATGACGATGTCGTCCGCAAATCGCAAGTGTGAGATGTATTCACCGTTGATGTTGATGCCTTGTCCTTTCCAGTCCAGCATTTTAAACACATCCTCCAATTTTGTGAATAAGCAAGCTGAAGTGGCCGTGGGCCGGCCATATTTGTCGCAGAACCGATAACCGCTGGGGTAAACGAGTTCTTGAGTGGAGACCGCGTGTCGGCAAGCGTAGTGTGGGACGCCCTCAGACTAGATGGAGTGACGATCTTCGCAAGGTTGCTGGCAGGAGCTGGATGAGAGTAGCCGTGGATCGTGCAGAGTGGCGTGCAATTGGAGAGGCCTATGTCCAGCAGTGGACTAGTGTGGGCTGATGATGATGATAATGATTTATTTTGTAAACTAAACACATTTTGTTTTTACTTTTATACACAATATTTGGAGGATGTTTTTTTACAAAAACTAGGGTACTGAACACACAAGAAAACTTAAGTCTGGTAGTCTACGATTCAAGCATAACTCCGGTCTCGATTTCTCTTTGTTTTGGTCCGAACGGCCACCATAAAGCTCAAAAGAGACAGGGGCGTGGGGTGCATATAGGCAATTAGGCAGTGCCTACCTAAAGAAATATCCTACAGGACAGCTAACCATCTTTATTTGCAAATTGACAATCTATAATAAAGTCTAAGTTACCATTTTGTCGTCTTTATTAAACTTTCAAACTAAAGCGCGCTCGTTTCAATGCAGATCCCATAGTAGGCGGTCGCGATATCGCCTACTATTTCACGCACACTTCCTTAATTAACACACACTTATATAATCTGTGCACATACGTACACAGTTACAAAACACCAAATTTTGTAAAGCATTATGCTGCGATTACCTGCTTAGCTCCCACCAGGTGGCGCTCGATTTCCGCCTCCAATTTAAAGTAAACTGCACATTACAGATTGTTAAAATGAAATTACAAACGCTAAAATCTAAATTATATTTATAGTAAAGAGTTTGAAGTTTGAAAAAGAATAACAAATGTTTGCTAAAACTATCCTAAAAATAATTTTAAAACATTTTGATCGGCCATATTTTTTTCATTAGCTTGTTTTGGTTATCATCCCGCGGTGTTTTTTTTTTTTGAGATTTATTGTTTTTTGAGTTAGTGCTGTGTTGTTGTGTTCTACAATGGAAAAACTACGATGTACAGTAATGAGAAGTCTATTTTTGTTTTAACAAATTACGCGCCAATCCCAAGTCAACTTTCTGTGTTAATGGAAAAATAAAAGTGACCATAGTACCTAACAGTTTTGCAAAGCCACTACCGATATCAATTTAATGACATGTTTTGATTCCATTCATTGTTTTGATATTTGTGGTGGTGAAATAAATCATCAAACACAACATTCACCAATTTACGAAAGAAAAAAAAATGAACCCTGGTAAGATATTATTATTGATTTATCAGCTTCAATGCTCAGATTTTATATTTTGTTATTTTTTAGGTTTACGCAATGAAATGTACGTAAGTATTAAATAAAACTATTTTTTACAAAGCGCCATCTATGATGGGACGTGGGTCGAGTCCTACCTGAGGTCAATGATTTTTTTAAGTATTATTTATCTTCAATTAAACCTTGCAAGGAATTGCTAAAAACAAAAATTTACAATGTTTAAGCATTTCTGATCTTAACAAATAGTCAAATATTTGTAAAAATATTTCTATAGGGGTGTTGACGGTAGTATACTACTCAGCTATACATATAGCTACAACATTGATCAGAATACGCTGGCTTTGACAGCGAGAAAAAACACTTGAGGAATTCATCTTGTCACGTGACGGCCTCGGTAGCTTAGTGGTCAAAGCACTCGCCCGGTATGCGATGGGACGTGGGTTCGAGTCCCACCTGAGGTCGATGATTTTTTCAAGTGTTATTTATCTTCAATTAAACCTTGCATGGAATTGCTAAAAACAAAAATTTACTATGATTTTCTTACTTAACTAATCAAACTAAAAGCAACAGCCACTAATAATTTCTATAAACTTTGTTAGTTCCGATCCGATTAACTGTTGCCGGATTTACCGAGATGGCGCTGACTGAGTGATACTTAATTTGTTTTTATATGCATTTATTTTATTACCTAGATTTGTAGACGGAAACATTTTTTTAAGAAGGTGGTCCCTAGTTTTAAGTTGTATGACTTTAAGGTAGCACTTTTCGAAGACGAGATATGAGGTTCAATTTTGATCTAACAAAAAAAACTTATTTATTGAAACGCACATTACGAATTACGGTTTTAATTTTAACATCGCGTTTAAAGCTAACTTGGAATGTTTTAGCGCCTACCTGAAAATAAAACTAATGCCTGCCACTGTAAAGAGATAGTACGGAAAATATCCGGTTGCATGTAATTTTAGAGTAAGGCTCTCAGTCTTAAGCCATTCTGAGGTAAAAATATAAAATTTAACAATTTTATTATTAGTACGCATTATAGGTACCTACACTAGTTTTTACAGGCTTCCACATGATATTATTTTTGTCGTAGACACGTAATGTCAAATCCCCTGGAAACTGCGATTCCGACATTCGATTCGATTCGACAGGATGTAAAGCTTATATTATCATTCTCTGATTCATTAACTATTTGTAGGTATCCTTAAATTCGTAGACTGCGATGCTGCTTGAAAATATACCATAAACATACACTAACTGTACCAACTAAGATGTAATTTAATAGTGTAAAATAAATTATTGAATTTAATTTGACGACCTTGGACTTGGCGTCGCCATCTTTGAGAACCCAGGTTCGGTTCCTGGTCGCGTCTATGTAAATAACGCACTTTTATATATTGTAGGGTGTTGTGGTACTTACTTAAGGATTTACCTTAGGATCAGAGCAATGTATGTGATGTATTCCAATAATATATTATTTATGTTATCATCAGTATAAGTAGAGAAAACAAATAAAATATATTAACAAGTAAATTTAATTAAATTCGATTTAGTAATAAATGTTTCGAAGTTTCACAGAACTTAATATTAAATACTTGCTACTTGCTTAGATGTGGCTTCTCAATCCGCCTAATTAATATTATTTATAATACCCTCTTTAAACATCTTAAATAATTTTACGATGATAATTTGAGGCTTAATCTAAAAATTCAAAGTTAAATTCCTTTAACGATCAAAAATTTTAATTAAGAGTGTTATTATTTGACTAGGTTTTCTTTTTGAAATTATCTTTAAAAAAATGGCAACTGGATCAATGACCAACCGTTGAGTGAGCAATGAAGGATTTTTGGTGAAGTACCTAAACGGTGGACGTTTAAGCATATTTTTTTCATTTTATAAAAGACAAGCGAGTAAGACTAAGAAACGCACATCCTAGGTAATGTTATTATCTCTTCAGTAACCAGGGGATCACTAAAAAAGAAGTATCCAGTTGATCACTATAAGAGTTTGTAAAGTAAATTGACATTTGCAAATATGAACCAGAAGAAAATCGCTTGTTTTCCTGTGAAATACTAGAGTAAAAATGAATAAATTAATATTCACTTTTCCAAACAGCAAGCATATAAATTAAAATTTACCTCGAAATGTGTTGTAATCGACTCGAACCATTATCAATATCATGTCTAGCCGCAGGGTAGAATAAAATTGGATGACGATAGGTTTCGTCAACTCCATTTCTGAGTTCGATAAATGGCACAGGGATTCGTGCATGAAAATTGAAAGTGTCTTACAAATCATTTTTCTGTGAATTCAAAAGATTACATGCTTTGATATGCTTTCACATTGCCTCCCTTGAACATCAAAGGCGTTTATTAATGTTGAAATGCGCTCGTTCGAAGGTAATTGTGTCTGAAGGTGTTACGAAATATATATCGTTAAGTGTACCGTAAATAGAAAATATTAAAGCTGCCTATTGATTGCATGAAATATAACTCAACCTTACTTCGAAAAGGTAGACACTTAATAATTTACTATGTACTTCTGAAATCACACACACAGAGTAATCCATTCCTTAAAATATAGGTGTCTTCTCGGGACTATTTCCTGTTTTCCAAAAGCGATTGATATCATAAAAAATATAAGTACTTAAATGACAATAAAATGGTCCTTCAGAAAAGTTCGCCACGTTTGATCTAAGTTCGTTTTAACACACACCGGCTCTATGAGAGCCGGCTCTTCAAAGGATTTCGAGTCGAGCCGGCTATATTTCAGAGCCTATATGGCTCACCCGACTCCACCTTAGATATCTTTCCGTTTCATCTCCATTTTATTTTGGGCTTAGATAAGCCGCTAAGATTTTTTAGACAAATGAGTTACGCATAGGTTGCGGGCATGTTAATATTTTCTTCCTTATTTATCATGTCTGTCCAATGTCCAATTTTTGTGGCTTATTTTCTGTGATCGCTTTCCTGTTTTCTGGCTTTGATTTACTTTTTTTTAAAATTGATTTATTGGCAATTGGACGACTGGCAAGCCTCGGCCAGGTAAGTGTTTAGAATAGAATAGAATAATATTTATTTGGCACAAACAAAAATAGACATACAGATATTTCTATATTCTATATTTTTTATGTTTATAATTATTATAACAATGAGTTTTGTAATACATATTTCATTAGGTACCACTTGTCTAAATTATAACATAAGATTATATTATTTCCGTGAAGAAATTACAAAATATGTTTGAGTTCTCTTGAGATTAAAGTACATTTTTATTTTAGTTCGAAATATTATTTGTACTTCAATCTTACATTACAGTTGAGTGCGTAACGTCTGAATGTTATGTTTCGGTATCATGTTGATATCTTTTGGCGGTAGTACAGGTGAAGGTAAAATTCAGCTGTGCTTACCGATACCCGATGTATACTTGTATGACACTTAAGGTCGGCGGTGATCGAGATTGGATTCGTCGGTCATAAGACCGCGTACCTTAGAAACGAACTAGGGCTGTCAAAAATCTCCAATCTAGGTTCTGACACACTTGGTAACACGAAAGCATGTCATTGATAAGCAATTGTATTTAGTAGCATGTGTAAAAGTAGCAAGCATGAATGTGGCTAGTAATGAGCATGCTATTTTTAGGCTTGGGGAAAAGGGTCGTGATTTGAGCGCTTCTCAACAGGTTTGTTGTTGTTGTTGTTGTTTGTGGGCATGCCATTTACTAGCATTGACTTGATCTATTACAATAAATAAGCAAGCTAGTTTTGCGTTGACACCATCCTAGTATTTGACAGAATTTAAAGCATTTTTGTCAGTACCTTACCTAAAGATTTACCGTCTCATTCAGAGTGCATTTGCTAGTACGGGTTAAATGTTATCCCTCTGTACTAACGGCGGTTTAGCGATAATCGTATTCAGAGTGACAGACTACGCTTCTTCCCGGTTTTGTCCCGGGGTTAAGGTTAAGATAAAACTCTTCATTTTATCAACTCTTCAGTTTAAGGATGGTTTAAGACTTGTTTATGATATATTAATCTGTGGTCTTTGCGCCTATTTAATAACAGCGAGTTAGGTATTGATATTATATTGTAAAAATGGACGATTAAAACGAAATCCAACGATACGAAGAAATATTGATGTCAAATTACGCAACCGAGAATACATAGAGGAAGGAACGACCCATTTAATAAATCTATCTTACTGATCTTTCTAAACCGTTATACTTTTCCTTTAAGTTCATGAAAAGCACTATCATATAAAAAAATAATAAATATTTTTTTAAACCAAATATTAGAAACTACATTTGTGATTGCATACTCTTTGACAAGACTACCAGCTGAGTGGCCATTGGCACATGATAACTTTTTTTTCTGTGAGTGATGCGACAAATTAAACTAATCGAACGTCTTTTTTCGAAATCATTCACTCTTTAAAGTCGGTGTTGCCATTTTATTACTTACTCCTGGGGTTAGTATAATCTCTAGTTTAAGTGTTACTCTGAATATCAAAATTGATAATCTGGGGACCAAGCTTTTGATAAACCACAGTTTTACGCCAGTTTTAGAAAAGGTCCTTTGGTGACTGAGACGATTAAGTTTAACTTGAGTACAGGTTACAAAACCGATTTAACGATTGCTCTACTGCTACTATCGTACCCGAATATTGCAACTGTTGATGACAAAACGATAAGGTCTTCATATTTTTTTTAATTTTTACTAAAACGCTAAAAAGAAGAATTACTTGGGAAATTCACGTATAATATATTTTTTGTTAAATTTTAATATTCGGCACAAAGTTAATAAAAATTTAGCTTTGAAAAAAGAAAATAGTTAAGTTATTTATTAGTATTTTTAGTTATGTTTATAAAACAATAGAATTAAATAATAGTCAGTATTTCTTGAAATTTCTGTCTTATTAGGGGAATTTTTATTTCCCACATAACAACATTAAGTAGGTACCCTATTTTTAACAATTGGCTTTGAGATCGTTTGTTGTTTTTTACCGACCGTAAATATTATTATGTACGTTATTGTGCCCCAAGGCCCTTTAAAAGCCAAAATTAAAAGCAGGCTCTTTGTATGCCATTATATTCCGGAAAGAATGGACATATATAATATTAAAATATTTTTGACAATACGAAACCAAAGACAACACGAGAACAAAGCAAAAACGAACCAAAAACAGATGAAAGCAGAATAAAATAAGGTCGATCCTGGTAACGAAGCCCCATAACAGTATGATCAGAAAATCTTGGTATTTTGGTCCGCGCTCCGGACTGTAAAAATAAAGCTGCATGGGTTAGAATGCTGCAAGGAGCAAATGTAAATGAAAAGCACTAGTCTCGATTTATTTCTGTGAGCACAAGCGTCTGTACTTGAGTCATGAATGCCATTTATTAAAGCAACTCTGTTATCTAGCCGCCATAGTACTTTTTTTTTGTGATGAATGAATGATCATCATTATAATCATTACGGCTATAGGGGGTCCACTGCTGAACATAGGCATTCCCCAATGTCTTCCAGGTCGGCCGGTTAAAAGTGGCCTGCACCTTTTAGCACTTTTAGTCAAGGACCATACGGCCTAGTCGTCGTAGGTCGTCTATCCACCTTGTGTGTAGACTTTCCGGTACAACTAGCGGCACGGAAGTTGAGCGCTGGGCCAAAATTGCGCAGAAGACCATTACGAATAGTGATTGAATAGTGAATAGTGATTAGATAGTCGGAAGCTGCGCCTGCACCGCCGGCCGTGATTGGTTGTTAGCTCCGCGCACACGCGTCTCTGATACGATGATCGTCTCCTAAGCTGAGCTAAAGCGATCCCTACCTTTGCCCCAAAGCTCAAGCGTTCAGCGTGATTGGTGTATCGGTGTGATTGTTAAAATGTATTATTAATCTAAACTACATTTTTTGCATTTAATTACTATATTCGGCAAGTCATATTATCACAACCCTGAGTATGTAATAAAATTTGGGTTGCCATGTACATGACGTGTTATTGCACGATCCGCTACGACCTGTCACTTCGTGACGAATCATGCCTCCGTGACACATGTACTATCAATAACCGATGTTTTGATACAATGTTAAATAATATTTTTATATATAATATAATAAAAGGTTTTCGAAGGTTAAACTCGTAGTACCTAGATAACAGACGGAAGCTACATAAGACTAAATTTCATGCGTTAAACATGTACCTACGAACGGGTAAGACAGAGTAATGTTATGAGTTGTGCAAGCTTTCTAATATCAATCATTTTCTAAAAACGATAAATAGCATCGGATTTTATTACAATAGTATGACAATTAGAATTACATAATATTGTCCATTATCCCCTTTATACGCAAAATTACTCTTACTTAATAGTTGTGAATTTTATTTTAATAATATTATTTCATAATATTGTGTAACGAGGCATAAGATTTACCATTTTTTTTACCATTTCAATTTTGAAATGATATGGTGTGGTATGAAATATAAATTCTAAGCTATCTATTAATCTGAATAAATCAGCTCACAGGTTAGCTTATTGTTTTTAAGAGTTTCACTATTACCGAAAGCGAAAAAAACATCTTAATAGAAGCTAGTCAGCTATTTAACTAGTTGTCAGTGTGACAGTAGGGAATTGGGTTCTCTGGATCGCGGTCGTTAACCCGTAGTAGGGAACTACCTAGTATTATTCATTCTCTATGCTACTACTAACCTTTTAGAGGAAACATTTTGAAATTTTTAACTTAAAGAAATATTTTTATCACCTAAAAACGGTTGCAAGAACAGTAATGTTATACCAAACTATCGAACCTTGTTTCCAAATTGTTAACTTGTTCGAAACTCGGGAAAGATGATGAGGGTAAAATTTACTTAGAACAATAAACAACGCTTACTTTGTATTTAGTAGTCACCTAATACTGACAGCTTCTTAACCTTCAAGTTCATACCATAAACCTAAAATAATACTAAGTATAAATTATAGGTGCAATTACGATTATCTCAACTCCGATATTTTGTCGTAGTTTAATTTGCATGTCTGTTTACGATCGTCAGTAACAGTTCAAATGGTAAAAACTTATCAAGTTGTAAACCATAAAAGATTTTTCTGACTGAATGTACATAATTTTCATTCAGCTATTTGATCAGTTAAGAAAACAATTTGAAGAAGATTTTTGGTATGGTTTCATATTCTTCTTAAAATAACTAACATTGCGGTTTAAGTAAATTGTAAAATGTATCAATAATACCTACTCTCAATTTTTACTATATTTCAAAACTTATGGTCATGAACTCTCGTAACCGGTGGCGAAAACCTGTAACGTTTATTTCTATTAAAATGTCACCTCTGATAAAACTAAATTAATATAATTATTTTGATGATTCTGTTAAATGCCCACCGCATTTCTAATAATGGAGCTAATTAAGCTTACAGTTTAAATTCAAATTTAAAGTTTTAAACATAATAAAATTTGATAATATTGCGTCTTTATTAAACTATGCGTCTCACGACTATTCGACTAAAGTTCGTTCGTCGTCTTTTGAGTAATAACTAATTAAATTGAGGTACGTAATAAATACTTAAGTATTCATCGAAATACAAAAAGTTTCTGTTACGGAGAAATGCTTTATAGTCTAGAAATATTTTGCTCGTTATTAACACAGTACATAATTATATCTATATAAATATATATTTATATACTGTATTATTAATGCTGTCAGCCAAACTTTGTTTCATCGTGTCAACGAAAATTGCAATTATTTGACTTTACGGTGACGCATTGCCAATTTCGTGAATGTAGGTATGTTCGGATCAACAGATTAACTACTACAAAGTTTAGTCTGAGATGTCTTTCAGTCCAAATATGTAACTAATAATTATTTGCATTGTCATTGACAGAGGAATGTTATAAAGTTCTTTTAATTGCAAGAGCGGCCTATCTAGAATTATTAGAAAATCAGCCAATTAGAAATATTACTTAATATGAAAATACACACTAAATTAATAAAAACAGTAATAATTCCGGTTCACTAACAATATTTTTCCCTAGCCGACCCTTCGTACCTTATCCGGGCTAAGAGCGGCCATTATTATTGTGCCTTTGAAATTAAAGAAAGTAGGTTAAATGGAAAATAGCGTAGTTCCAAAAATATCGTGGAAATATTTTTGTCCCTTCTAATAAATCTGTAATAAGATGTATCTATTTATCTACATCTCAAAAAGAATATTCCATTTTTGGTGAGCATTTCTAAGAAAAGAATTGCGACATTTTCTGTATCAGCAAGAATTAATAAGCGTTGCGGTAACATCCCGCCCCATGGCGCGGCAAACAAACATTGCTTTGGACTTCGATCCGGGCAACAGCTACCAAGAGGAAACAAAATATACAAAGAATGTACCAGATTTATCTTACTTTTATAATATTCGCCAACAGCTCGTTAACCTATTTCATCATCATCATTTCATCAGGCACAGGACGTCCACTTCTGGACATAGGCCTCCCCAGTGACTTCCAAATTGGCCGGTTGTGAGCGACCTGCATCCAGCAGCTTAAAACTATTGCAAATTAAAATTAAAAATCAGTCGCAGAAAGGAGTTGTTTCAGATTACTATAAATATATATGGAGCAAGAGCAGTCTTTTTTACATACACCATACCAATATTATATACCAACATGTGATGTTGTCCTATATGTATTTATTAGAGAAATCTAAGTTATGTTTTACTTCAATACATATTTTCTTATCGCTCCGTAACATAAAGATATTTTTATTTATCATTATTAACACGAAGAATAAAATTCTAACAGAGTTAAAAGTATTACTTGGCTTTTTACTTCAGTGCACGTACAAGTTTTGACATTTTGTAGTAGGATGACAAGCTTATGATGTACCTAAAGACAAAGATGTTATATTTCACTATAACTAGACCGTGCACTCGGACGCTAAAAACGAGCCGAGCGAAAGACCTCCAACACGGAGTTTGTCCTTTTCTATTGAGGTGACCACATATTTAGCATTACTATGGATTTATACCTATTTTGTTACCTTAGAATAATGATATTATAAGAAAACAAATCCACGCACACAATGTAAAACAAGAACAAAAATATGTTACTTAGGGCTTGACAGCGGAGCCTTAGTAATAGGGTCCCATTTTACCCTTTGGGTACGGAACCCTAAAAATAGCAATAATATCAAGCCCTCCCCTTAAATATTTGTTTTATTTTAATTGAATTAGGTATTTATTTTTAAAGTGAAAAGATATAAACATACATAAAGTATATAACTTAATATTCTGTAAATATTTTGAGCGTCTGCCTATTGTTGTTATCAATATCGAGCAGAAATATCACGTTTTTTGTATGAGACGCCACTTAAATATTTATTTTATTCGATTTTTTAGTATTATTTGTTATTATAGCGGCAACAGAAATAAATACATCATCTGTGAAAATTCCAACTGTCTAACTATCACGGTTCATAAGAAACAGTCTGGTGACAGATGGACAGACAGACATACGGACGGACAGCGGAGTCTTAGTAATAGAGTCCTGTTTTACACTTTGGGTACGAAACCCTAAACAGCAGATTAATTTTTCTATAAGTAAAACTATTTGAAATACCAACACTTCTTTTGCAAATGTTTCCTAACCGTCTGGTACTAAGTATTCCACTTAAATCAATGCTACCCCAACCTAATATTGCCTTTTTATGTTAGACAAGGACACACTAAGTTTCAGGTACCTCTCATTCTGCTCGTTTTTTTTTGTAAAAATTTTACATAGTATAATGAACCTTACACGTTAGTGTCAAAGACTAAATTAAAACTGGCAAAAATGTAAAGTGCACAATCTTGTTATAGTGAAATGTCCTTGGATGTACCATAATCAAATATTTTATTATATACAATTTTCGTACGATGGTAGAAAACGTATGGTACCAAAAAACGGCTATAGAAAACCATGATGACGAATGTAGGACCTAATTTAAAATCAGTTATTCTACCTTTTACCCTTTTGAAGTTTCTATTTTATATTCATAATACTCGTCCCTCGAAACCATTTCCTACTCCGGATACTAGAATAGTTGGCAGGGGCGTGGTGTAACAAGTAATCCAATAATATAATAAACATTTTCTTGTTGTTGCGATTAATAACCTATCATTTTTAACGGTGCCATAAATCGTTTCACTTGCCCAATAATTTAGGATTTAATTCACTACCGTAATTTAAAATTTAAAAGCTAAGAGAGCAGCTGTAATGTAGCAGTAACTTATGTACCATTTTTTTCCAGAATGTCTCAATGTTATTATTAAAATTCTTTTTAGGACGCCCGAAGTATATTTATTGTTGATGTACTGATTCCCTTTATTATTACCATCATCAGCCTTTCAGTCAGTCTACTGTTGGGCTTAAACCTCTCCTTTAAAACGCTACAGCGAGCAGTTAGGTCGACACCATCACTGCAGGGTGGAAAGCTAGCCCACGCTGTGTGTTCGAGTTCATGGTCAACACTCGCAAAAATTTCAACACCGGTTTTCGGATAATAATGTTTATAATAAAATAAATTAATTAAAAAAATAAAAAATCCCGACTGCGTAAAAAGTGAACTTAAAAGATGAAAACAAGATTTAAAAAATCAATTTGCAGTCTGAGGCATCAAATCCATGTTACTTGATTCGACTTATTCTACACGGATTTAAATTACTTAATTAGGTGCTAACGCAGTGCATACCAAGTCAATCATCATTATGCTTTTAATGGATTTGATGCCTCCGACTGCAAATTTATTCTTTAAATCTTGTTTTCATCTTTTAAGTTCACTTTTTACGCAGTCGGGTTTTTTGATTAATTAATTTTATTTTTGACTTTTTAACTTAAGCTTATACTAACGGGTCTAAATGCGACGTACTATAGTAGTTTTGATACTACTTACATTCCTTGACGTTTCGACCGTGATGCTACGGTCGTGGCCACGAGGGGACTGGTGCGCGGCGTCTCACTCACATTAACCCAGATACTGTGAGTGTTGTGTGTCGCACTGAACCAACTGACTCTAGTTCAAGTACACAACAAATATCGGAGAGTTTGAGGGTAGCAGAAGAACCGGCCGCCCGATGCAGACGAAGACGCCGCGCACCAGTCCCCTCGTGACCACGACCGTAGCATCACGGTCGAAACGTCGAGGAATGTAAGTAGTATCAATACTACTGCATACTATTAGTACGTCGCGTTTAGACCCGTTAGTATAAGTTTTAGTTATAATGCAACGCGAAAGTTTAAAAATTATTTTGACTTTTTAGATTGTAGTGTTCTACTCCTACTTTTTTATAAACTATAAAGCCCTATTTATAACACTTCATTGAAAAAAGAAGTTTTAACTCGAGTAAGTAGTATCTGAAATCGGTTTTTCCCATTTAATTCATGTACCAATAGGAATTCCGGGCAATATAATATAATAACATAGCCTATGTCACTCCCACAACTGAGACAAATCTAATGACATATCATATGTTGAAATCCATTAAACGATTTTTCCTTCCTATTTTTTCAGTGTATTTTTTTGCCTGTTCCCGTTTTGAAAAATAAATGATTGAATTCTATTCGCACTGAAAATATTTTATAGTTCCCTCAGTTTATAAAATAAAGTTTCAAAATCGGTTTATTAGTATTGCAGATCCGTTTTTCCCGCGTAAGTTCTGTTCCCGTGGGAATTTCGGGTATTTCCCGACATACCCCTTGTCACTCCCACAATTGAAACGAATCTATTATATGTATATTAAACGAATATATTATACTTTAAAATCCGGTTAACGGTTAAGTCTGTAGGGCGTTGCAAAGAAATAGACATACATACGTACGCCCGAAAAACATAACCCTCGTTTGGCAGTCGGGTAAAAATACGTTAATAACTGAAACAACTGGACCGAGCGAACCTTTTTTTTCCGGATATTTGAGATGCGGTCCTGTACCGCATTTCAAATATCCGTAAAAAAACGACAACGTGATAATTATGAATATATTAACACCTCATTTATTAAAATCGGTTCAGTAGTTTAGGGGCTTCGGTGGAACATACATTAATAGACTGCCAAAATCATTACCTTTCCTTTTGGCTTCGCCGTAGTCGGGTAAAAATAGCAATTACATTCAAACGTATTTTACCTACAATAGGCTAGTTGACACCACCAATCAATTGACATACTTATTATGAGCTGTCAAAACAGATATCTTCCTAATAATTTGCATGGCGATATCGGATTATGACGTCACTCAAAATCAAATCAAAATCAAAATCATTTATTTCTGTAAATTGGCCATAAAAGGCACTTTTACATGTCCCAATTTTTTTACCTACCACTGCTTCGGGACTATTGTGGGCTAGTGCCGAGAAGAAGCAGCGCAAGAAACTCGGTCACTATTGTCAGCCTCTTTTAAAAATAAATAAATATTTTACAAGATTTGTTGTGAGCTAACCAGTTTTAAATCCACACATTTTTATCATTTATATAATCACTAACGGTGTAATAGCCCTTTTTCATTAGAGTCCTTTTAACATGCAATTTGAATTCATATACAGGCATTTCAACAATGGATTGTGGTAATTTATTAAAAAAACGAATACAATTGCCCATGAAAGAGCTTCCTACCTTGTGCAATCTAAACATTGGAACGGCAAGTTTATCTTTATGCTTGGTATTATACTTATGTATGTCATTTTTCTTAGTAAACAAGTGCAGATTTTTGCGAACATACATAATATTTTCAAAAATATATTGTGAAGCGACTGTAAGTACGTTAATTTCTTTAAATAGTTCTCTTAGCGAATCTCGGGGTCTAAGATTGTAAATAGCCCGAACAGCTCTCTTTTGCAGGACAAATATGGTTTCAATATCTGCAGCTGAGCCCCATAACAGTATGCCGTATGACATTAAACTGTGAAAATAACTAAAATACACTAATCTTGCCGTTTCAACATCAGTCAGTTGTCTTATCTTTCTCACGGCATAAGCAGCTGAACTAAGTCTTCCCGATAAAGCCTCAATATGAGCACCCCACTGCAAACGGGAATCTAAAGTTATTCCTAAGAACGTTGAGGAATTAGTCGTATCTAGTTGTTCATCTTTTACAATAATATGCGTTGAGACCTGTCTCACATTAGGCATTGTAAATTTAATGCATTTAGTTTTGTTCGCATTGAGCAAAAGATTGTTGGTAGTAAACCAATGCAATACTTGCGAGAGGGCATAATTGACATCATCGAAAGATTCTTGGCCCCTTTTGATTTTGAAAATTATTGATGTATCATCTGCAAACAATACCATCTCACATAGATCTTTTGTAAAGTAAGGAAGGTCATTTATATATATAAGAAACAACAGCGGTCCTAATATCGATCCCTGCGGTACACCCATAGTTAGAGGTGATCCGGAAGACTCAGCTCTATTTATACATACTTTTTGCGTTCTACCTGTGAGATATGAATTTATTAAATCTAAAGACTTCTTTGATACACCATAATGTCTCAGTTTTTTAAGTAAAGTTTGATGATCTACACAATCAAAAGCTTTTGAAAGATCACAAAAGACACCTAAAGCGTCTTGCTTACTCTCCCAAGCATCAAATATATGTTTCAAGAGTGCAACTCCAGCATCGGTTGTGCTTCTACCTTTCGTGAAACCATATTGTTTATTATGTAGTAATTTATTCAGAAAAAAATGAGATAATAGTTGATTGAACATAATTTTTTCAAATATTTTACTAAGAACTGGTAAGATAGATATTGGTCGAAAATTGGAGGGGTCACTTTTCTCACCAGATTTAAATAAAGGAATTATTTTACTAAATTTCATTGTAGTTGGGAATTCTCTATCATCAATACATTTGTTAAAAATGATTGTAAGATATGGGGCTATAGTATTTATAATTGTACTAATGATATTAACAGAGATTCCCCATAGGTCTTCTGTGCTTTTCAGTTTTAATTCTCTAAATGCTTTTATTATTCCATCGGGATTTATATATCTAAAATTTAATGGGGACTTGCATTCGTCAACACTTGATTTTAGAAGAGATTCAGCTAGTTCAGCAGACGAAGCAAGATCTTTAGTTGTAGAAGTAGCTATGTTTGAGAAGAATGTCTCAAAAGTATTTGCAACTCCTATGTCTGAGCTGATTTGCCTATCCCTAATTTTGAGAGAGTAAGTGTGATCCCTTGACTTTTGCTTACATGTTTCTTTATTTATAATATTACATGTGGCCTTTACTTTATTAGTAGAACCTGAAATCAAGCTGCGAAGGTGGTTGGACTTGGCTTTGGCACATACAATTTTAAATATTTTTGAGTACTTTTTGACATGTTCTATGACTTGTGGGTTCTGAGAATTTGCTTTTGCAGCATACAAATCATATAAAGTATTTCTACTTTTGTAAATACCAGGTGTTGCCCAGTCATTAAACTTACAGTTCAGCTTATTTGTTTTTAATTGCTTTTGAGTAAAAATCTGATCAAATTCGTTTCTGATTAAGCCAAAAAGATCTTCATATAATTTATCAACACTATGTCCATTATTAGGCCTTAGTAAATCTACACCATTATTAATATTCTCCTTAAATCTGTCTATCCTACTTACAGTAACTGGCCTATAAACAGCCTGTACTATGTTTGAGACTTGATGGTGCACAAATGATGCCTTTTGTCCACTATGGTCCGAACTAAGACAATTTATAATAGATTTATTTATTACATTGCCATTACAAAACATGTTGTCTAAGCAAGTCGCTGTTGTGGGAGTTACCCTTGTGGGTTCATTAAAAAGATTTATCAAATTATGTGACCTAAAAAGATTTAGAAATCGGACTGAATATTGATTTTTCACTAATATATTGACGTTAAAATCTCCACAAACAACTACTTTCTTGTTAGATTTACAGACCTTCCCTAAGGCCTCATCCATAATGGATTCAAAGATATGGTAATTTGCAGATGGGGGGCTATATACACTTATTATAATAAACTGCTCTAGCTCAACACACGCTAGTTCAATATTTCGTTCAGATGAGAGTGACACAATGTCTTTGCGTTCTTTACATTTTAATTCTTTGTTCAAAAGGACAAGCGATCCTCCTCTAGTAGTAGACTCCCTTGTGAACGAACTACCAACTTTATAATTATCAATGTTTAACAATAACTCATGTTTATTGAACCAGTGTTCTGTTATGCAAATTACATTAACATGAAAATCTTGTAGAAATAACCCTAACCCTAACTCTTTGCCGGCCAGACCTTGCATGTTTTGATGAACAATATTAAAGTTTCTATTAGGCCTGGCTTTTGTCTTCCCTCTCAGTTTAAATTCTCAGAGGTAGTCAGAGGTATATTACAATTAGTACAAGTAAAACTATCCGATAAACTCAACTGCCTTACTTTTTTACGACTTTAAAGCATTCAAAAATCAGTTTGCCTCTTAAATGAAATTGTACTGAGTTATTAGGCCTAAAATAAAGTGTCTGTTTTAATAAATGATGCCTTAGAATTATTTATGAATGGGGTCAACATCCCTATTTTAGAAAAAGACATTGCGGAACCTATTTCTCACAAGCTGTCTTAAGAATTTAGCTTGGATAGTATATTTCCCTGTTTTATAGCTTGCACTAAGCATAAAAGTCAAAGCAAGCAGTACAGAGAATTTTTAAGTGTAGTTGTCAGTTTTATGCTTCCAGTAGCTTTAGCTTTACCTTTCGCTTTGTTCTGCGGATATAAGGAAACTTGGTGTTTTTACTCATTACCAACACATTTTGCAATTCATTTTTATATTATAGATTACTAGCTGTTGCCCGCGACTTCGTTCCCGTGGTCTTAAGTTTTCTAATTTTCCCCGCAATTTTTATTTTTTTTCATTCATAAGAACCTTCTCTTGACAATAACAAACACAAAAAAAAAGTGAAATCGGTCCAGCTGTTCACGCGTGATGGATATTACAATAGATGGTAATGATAGATGCGAGTCCGACTCGCACTTGGTCGGTTTTTTTAAGATTCATGAGTTGAAATAATGTCTAACTTTTAGGGCGGCTTGCACGGAAATGTTTAGTTAAATTAATAACTCTGAGTTTACTGACTCAGGGTTATATCACTAAAATTTTACCTCAGAATCTATGTTGCACCTTTTGAAAATAACCCAGAGTCAACTAACCCGACCGTTATATTTTTCATGATGGCAATTATTTAAAGTCAACGTTCCGATCATTCATTCGGCTAATATCCGACCAAACACAATAGAATGAATGATGAGTGGTATAAGTATGCTTCTCTCTTTCACTCTACATTGGTTTGCATACGTCTATTTACGTATGTCAAATTTGAAATTACATGAAGTTTTGGTCTTGTTATTTTCAGGTCTAAAATCCTGATAATATATTGCCAATGCACTAGGTATTTTTGATACTAGAAAGCCGTTTTTGGTAAATTTCGAAAACGAATGTTATTCTATCGAAATACATTTAAATTTACATAGGTATACTAAAAGGCTTAGCTTACGTAGAACCCTTTGTACTCAGAAAAACAAGACAATATAAATTATTGTGTTATAATTTTGTGAAATATTGAATCTTGCTTATATAAAATGGAAAAGAAATATCGTTTACGTGGGCCTAATTCTGCAAGTAGCGAAAGCTTACTACTATGTAAACAGCTAAATATAAGCAAATAATTGAAAATAAAAAAACCGATGGCGCTAACCTAGTACAAAAACAAAAAGCTTAGTTGGAAGTAGTGAATGAATTTAATCTCATCTTTGTAAATAAAACCAATATTTATAGCAAAACTTTAACACACAAACCCACATACAAACACGTTTGACATGAATAAACCCGGAGTTAGGAAGTTAACCTTTCAATTTCGACGGGTTAAATTTTTAACGATTTAACCTATGGTTTACTCTTAACTCGTATCTGTCCAAGAAAAATTATTTAATTAACCCTGGCGAAGCAACTAACTAGGAGTTATTTGTGTTACCTGTAGAACGTGCAAGTGGCTCTTAGATAGCTATTATTAGCTATATTGTGATGTAGTTTATAAGGCATAACTATGGTAGGTAATTTTCCGTTAGTAGATACTCATGACTTTGTAACTACCAAAAATTATACTTCTTCCTTCGATTATCCTAAAAAGCAATGAAAGCGATTCAAGAAACCACTTCTTCGGTTTAATAACTATAATTTGAGAATTAGGACTCATCTACGGCAAAGAACGATATCGTAATCTATTTTCCGAAAAAGTTAGCCGCCGTGGGACATAACTTCTTACTTCTGAAAGTAGGTACTTTCATTATGAGCTCAGGGGAAATCTACACTTACTGGCACGCAAGTTTCATACAAAGAAGCAGCGTCTATAGTTGTATAACAAATTCATGTCTTATCAAGTAACTGGTAACATGACGTAACTTGATATTATGACTAGTCATAAAAAATCAATTTTTTTCACTTAATATCTCGCATGTTGCGAGAATAGTACCACAAATAGACATAGTAAGCCCACAAGAACGGAAAGCTACTACTACTACTACTAACATTAGGTGTACCAACGTATTCCAATGTCATAGACGCGCAAGTCACAATTGTTCTAATAGACAGTAGCTGCAATGCTCTATTGGATGACGCGTTTTATGTACGTAAAATAGCGCAATTCCGTGTATGTCGTTTTTCAATCAACCATCGCGTTATGTACTAGGTGTAATTGAAATAACGCAAAACCTTAATAATAAACCAAAATAGAATACTCATAGGTGAATAATATTTACCATTCTACCAGCCGACCAGCTGACAGGAACACATCATAGAATGTTTTGCATTATTTCAATTTTGCATGTATAAATCAGTTCTATTCGTCTTTTAACTCATCTAATGGATCAATCGACACGGTGTCCCAGTATGTCAGGTCTCATCTTATACGAGTCTACTGTATCGTCGTTTATAATCATTTTAACTAACATTAGTAGATACTCGTAACAGCATCAATAAAGCCAAAGCGTGGTATATTAGGGATGGAACAAAATTACGTCTTATAATATTTTAAACTTTCTTTTTGCATTTTTTTCTTAAACTTACACTTTACACTACACGGGTATTTATGCAACATATACCTTTTATTATAATTTTTTCGACGTTTCGGCCTAAATAAAATTACGTCTTGACGCAGATTACATGCTGTTTTAAGTAAGTTGTTTTACTAGGTAGATCCTGTAACATAGAAAAAATGACGGATAAATACGTTCACTTTACAATGCATCTTTATAGTTGTTAGCAGAAGAATAGCACCAGCCGCATTTTTCCTTCATATTTTTATGGTGTATATCAATGATTGAAATGTAAAATAAATAATATACCGCGTATTTGCTCTTGTTTACTTTTTTTGACAGCTGAACAGCAATCTCTGCGTTAGTTAGAGCATAAAATAGAAAAATACAGAAGGTCCGCTCCCGCCCTTCTCGAAAACAACTGCATAAATTGGGCTGACTACCTAGAGTTGCTATTCTGATATTTTGAAATAAGTTAGTGTGCTTTATTACACCGATACATCGATTAGTTTATACATTAGATTACGTAACTTGTCGTTAGAGCCATCTTCTCGTCGGTGACACATCTCTAAGGTGAATAGCAATTTTTTCAGGAAATAATACTGGTTAAATAAATGATTAGGTAAATTGAATGATATGTTTTAATTATTCAGAAATATCTAGATTATAAGTAAAATATGATGAAATGTTTTATTTAAATATTTTTTTATTAAAGGATAGCCTTTCAGTCATTTACACATTTGTTTTTTAAGTGATATTTACTTTTATATTTATTTTAAGATTATTTTGTAATCTTGTTTTTGATACACAATAAAGAACTTACTTAGAAAATCTGGGAACTATTTTCTACAACAAAACAAGAAACCTCTTTATAATATTCGCATAGATAAATAAAAAACAAATTCTAGTTTAATTTAAAATTCATTTTATAAAGACTTACTTTAAATAAAAAGCTTTCTAAACTCAAATAATGTCATTGTTAATAGGCAGCCCATTATGCATGCTTAAGACATGCAAATTAACTCGAAACCCGAATTTTATGAGGCGAAAATAAAATTTAGGAGTTATGATAGGGTTGGCAGTAATTAGCTATGGAGATAAGGTGACATTATACTGAGAGTGTCTGATTGTATCTCGAGCTGACTTTAACCTCATTAAGGTGGTAGCCATTATGTTCGTGTACGCATAGTCGTAATTGTTTAAAACGATGTTTATAATTTGCGTTGTAAAAACATAACTGAGGCCGTAGCCAAAGCAACAATTTGAAAGCGGTCATAAAAAGTATGGGATTGACAAATGCCGTCGTGAAATCCCAGAAAATTGTCAGCGTTTTCATATTCTGACAGGCTATGACGAATTTTGAAATCGTTAGCTACGGATCGAGTGCCACTGTCTAAGCTCCTGGGGCCTAACCCAAGATAAGATAATATTTACCACCTCAAGATGATTACTTTGAGTACTTGAGCAAAGTTGATTTTGCGCCAAACTCTATACAGAAAAACAAAATGAGGCTGGAGTAATCCTGGTTTGAAGACTTATGGCTGAAATTTCATATTCAAACTTATTAAACGGGTACGTTAGAACACCTAAAAATAAAATATCTAAAGTTAAAACTCAAATGCTTCAAATAACTTAACGATGAAACCCCGAAGTTTAAAACAACTAAATTTGTAATTTCTAATATCCATCAAATGGATCAAAATATTTAAGGTCATAATAATGAAAGTTTACAATGTCGTAGTTTAAAACATCGAAAGTTAAAATACCTACCTACATCTAATATAAGAAGATTGAAAACAAAAAAAATATGTAGGTACACCAGAGTTAATCCTTCTTCATTATCCTTTATAATCAATCCTTAAGTTTTTAAGCGCTCGGCAGCCGCTACCGCGGCACGATCGCTCCGTTCGCTCGCCTTCGCGCTGTGTGTGGTCACTGTTCTAACCTAATCTAACCAATTTAGACTTATTACGTACGCAGAATTTAGTTAAAGTAATCATTATATGAACAAAAAGTTTGTAAAATAAATATACCAAGTATGTATAAAAAAAGTTTAATAAAAAACTAAAAACCGACTTTAAAATGAAACTAAAAAGCGAAAAATAATATTGACTAAAACATACCTAATTAGTTCTTTTTGGAGTCGGTGCAAGCCATCGAGAGTTAAAATGTGTTCATTCGCACCGACTCCAAAAAGAACTGATTAGGTATGTTTTAGTCAATATTATTTTTCGCTTTTTAGTTTCATTTTGAAGTCGGTTTTTAGTTTTTTATTAAACTTTTTTAATTTTACAATTTTAAGTGTTAAGTCCTCTATTTTTTTTTTCCTCCTAACTTCGCCAAAAATTACTTTACAGCAAAGTAACCTTAACTAATATTGGTCCTCTATGGACCCCCAATGGTATGATAAAAATAATGTGTTATATAGGGTCAATTTTTCGACGAAAATTTTTAAGTCTTAAGAAAAGGGTTTACCTACACTCCAACCAGAACGGCGGCTAGTTTGGTGTCGTAACCATAGGATAAGGTCTCGCGTTAAATAACAGGTTAAATTAAGAAAGGAACTTTCAAATTTTTTTCGTTACTGGGTGTGCGGGTACGCCCCTAGTAAATAAAAATTGGTGGTCTGGTACCTCATAAGCTCCACGTCTGCTCAACACACTGCGAAATACGTTCTGTCGACAAATTGCAGTATTATCTTCTAACTCCTATCCGTTAAGGAGATTACGCCGTCAATTATGGACCGATTTCAAAATTTATTTTTTAGTTTGAAAGGGTATACTCCCGATGTGGTCCCATTTCCACCAAGTCAGATTCTGATGATGTGATCCCTGGGAAATCGAGGGCAACCCTCAATTTTTATAGGCACCCATTATGTTTTGCATATATTTTCTGACTCGATGCTGATTTTTGGGTCTGGTAATCATCATGTCATGTTGCTGACCTGATGATGGAAGCCACAGAACTCCTTAACGGATAGGAGTTAGAAGATAATACTGCAATTTGTCGACAGAACGTATTTCGCAGTGTGTTGAGCAGATGTGGAGCTTATGAGGTACCAGACTGCCAATTTTTATTTACTGGGGGCGTACGCGCACACCCAGTAACGAAAAAAAAATTGAAAGTTCCTTACTTAATTTGACTTGTTATTTAACGCAAGACCTTATCCTATGGTTTCGACACCAAAATAGCCGCCGTTCTGGTTGGAGTGTAGGTAAACCCTTTTCTTACGACTTAAAAATTTTCGTCGAAAAATTGACCCTATATAACACCTTATTTTTTATCATACCATTGGATGGGGGTCCATAGAGGACCAATATTAGTTAAGGTTACTTTGCTGTAAAGTAATTTTTGGCGAAGTTAGGAGGGAAAAAATAGAGGACTTAACACTTAAAATTGTAAAATAAAAAAGTTTAATAAAAAACTAAAAACCGACTTCAAAATGAAACTCAAAAGCGAAAAATAATATTGACTAAAACATACCTAATCAGTTCTTTTTGGAGTCGGTGCGAATGAACACATTTTAACTCTCGATGGCTGGCACCGACTCCAAAAAGAACTGATTAGGTATGTTTTAGTCAATATTATTTTTCGCTTTTTATTTTCATTTTGTAGTCGGTTTTTTAGTTTTTTATTAAACTTTTTTTATAGTATTTGTTGTTATAGCGGCAATATCATTTCATTTCGTTTCGTTTTATTTCATTTATTTGGATATACACACATCAACAGAATCTAGGGATATTTTGTATTTTATCAAATATCGAAAAATCTATGAAGAATTTTCTGATATAGAAAATGGGAGATTGCTAGCTTATTTTAAAGTCTTTAATAAAAAATAAAAATAGTTTTGTATATTTTTTGTTAAAATGTAAAGTTTTAAAAACGCCGTAGAAATTTTTTATATTTTTTTTATTTCTTCTTAAAAACTATTAATTTTAAGAAAATTAATATAAATCTTATGAAATCCGATTATTAATAATCAGTGTTGCCAGTGTTGCCACCTCTTACATTAATTACACATTGACATCGATATTTTATACTTAAAATTAAATTGTCAATGTCTTCTTGGATTCAACCAAGCTAAGTTCGTCCGCCAAGATGAATTCCTGCCCACACCATGATTGTCCCGCCTTGATAAGAGTGGACCTCTTGAGAGTGCCGTAGACGGCTAACTCTCCCTGGAGTTCTCCAAACGCGTGTTTTTCGTGAATCCGGATGAAACCCAAACCGGGACTCATCGGTGAACAGCACCCAAGACCATTGTTGATCACTCCATGGTAAATGCTCCCGCGCCCACGAAAGCCGCCAACCGCGATTGCCACGTCGCAGTGCTGGAACTCGTAGTGGTCTTCGAGCATGAAGATTAACTCCATGCAACCTCCTTCGCACGGTTTGGTCGCTCACCAGCAGCTAATGGTTCTCTTGGAGCCTTCGTACTAGTTGCATCGCTGTAATATTGGGTTGTCTTCTGGCGATGACACGATGTCTGCCTGTGTGCCGTTCAGCCACATCCCCAGTAGTGCGATAACGTGCCCACAATATTGATATCACGTTCTGGCTGGTGTGTAGAGCCTTAGCAACGACGCATTGAATAGGACCATTTTCCAACATGCCCACGGCTCGTAACATTTCATCTTGACTCAAATGACGACGGGACGACATGTCTCTTAAAGCTCACACGGTACGTTAAATTAAATAAGAAAGACAATCTAATCCCTTTTCATTAATTAATATCAATAAAACAATTTTAATTTTTCTTCACGGAAGGAATTACTAAGAATTTTGCCGCCGTATTTTGTTTTTTCTTCTGGTTTTTAAAAATTACATTTCTAATTTTGAAAATAGAATAAAAGAGGTTTCAATCTGTATATACACTTTTTATGGAAACTAAAAAGATTTTAAACTATAAAATCGTAAATAATTTAGGATTACGGTATCCCTGGATTCTTTGTTTTAGCACTTACACACATCAGTGTAGGTGCTAAAACAAAGATATTTTCGTAATGCAACTATTGACATCAAAAATATTCACGACTTCACTTAATTATTGCTAAGAGTAATCTATTCCGACGATCTATTTCATCTTTTTACAAGCTCTCCAGAGATTTCAACTATACGTGATTTTGTTGTTCAATTTACTTTAATAATGCTGTTACCGAGAATGTAGTGAACGTCACGATTAGGTTTTCTGGCGCAGCTGTGAATACTGTGTAAATAACTTCACACCCACTCGTTGACTTCAGTCTAATTTACAGGAACACGTTGTTGCGAATTGGTACGTAAGTAACATTGTTTAGTGAAGCAGCAAGTTTATTATGTACCTCGATTGAGAGGGCAGGTACGGTTTTTACGGTTTTAGACATTTATTTCTCTAAAAGAATAAAATTCACTTACAAGAGAAATACAAAAGAAAACTTATTAACTAATTTCTTAACAAGTGTACGATCTAACAATAACACAAGTAACTTGTTACATTTCATAGTATTAATGCGGGTATACAAAGAAAAACATTCAGATGGACATTCTCATTCGCACGAAATATACGTCTGTCCGAATATGTAGCAGACCGGAATGTTATTATAATTTTATAGGTAAGTTACATTTTGTATTAAATACTGCTCATCTCAACACATGTAGTCGTTTGCAAATTACATATTTACGAGCGAAAATCAAAACAGTTATCATTGCAGTAGGTTCAATTACAAATCGCTTTTTAGATGCTATGACACAAGGTTTCTTGTCAACAATTGCTAATTATGTAAACTCCGTGAAATGGGTTCTAAAATGATGTTTTAGTTTGTTTTTGAAGGAAAGATATGATTTGGTATTTTTAATATCATTGGGCAATTTATTAAATAACTGGGCGTCTTCATACATTATGGTTTTTTTGCCATATTTTGTTCTAGGTATTATAAGTTGGATATCGTTGGGTCTTCTTAGGGAACGTTTTTGGATTTGCGACTTTACTTTAAATGATATTTGTGTAAGGATAGATTTTGTAACAATTTTACGTATGAGGATACATGTATTATATTTGTATATCTGAGACAGTGACATTATACCGGTTTTTTTGTATACTTCAGTTGTTGGAGTCAAGTAGTCAAAGTGGAACAGAAGCTTTATAATTTTATTTTTTGCCGTTTGTAGTTTTTTAAGATTTGTTTTGGCTGCGCTGCCATACAGCTCGATTAAATACTCAAGATGAGGTTTTCCTAAGGCGTTATATATGGTATAGCGAACGGATTTTGGGAAACAGCGTACGTTGCCTCGGAGAACAATCATCAGGCTTGTCAATTTCGCGCGCACTTTTTCAATGTGATGTTTCCAATGCAGACGGCTGTCAAGTGTGAGCCCGAGGTATTTTTCAGAGGTTACTTGGGTCAAATGTTTATTATTTATAGTGAGGGGCTCGAAATCAGCTATTGGTTTATTTTTGGCACTAAAGATTATGAAGTTGGTCTTGGCTATATTCAACGTTAACAAATTTGACTGAAACCACGTGTATAATGTGTCCAGATCATGCTGCGCTTCTTTGACTATGTTTGTTATATCGCTGCCAGTGTAAAAGAAGCACTTGTCGTCGGCATACAGAGACACATCACCTTTCAAACCCAGATCACTAATACCTTTTATGTAGACTAGAAACAACAAGGGACCCAGAATAGATCCCTGTGGGACACAGTACGTAATTTTCGGAATTGCTGAGAAAGTCATTAATTTTTACAATTTGATGTCTGTTTGTAAGGTATGACTGCATCATTTTGAGTACAGTGTCTCTAACACCAATTAAGTTTAATTTTTCTAAGAGCAATTTGTGGCTTATCGTATCAAAAGCTTTCTTCAAATCAATGAAAACTCCCAGCACTAGTTGTTTTTGATCGATTTTTAGCTTGATATTTGTAATAAGGTCAATACACGCGGACAAAGTATTAGACTTTGGTCGAAACCCATATTGCTTGTCGGAAAGAAAATTTATGGTATTTAGATATTGTTCCAACTGGTTGTAAATGACTCTTTCAAATATTTTTGAAATGACTGGTAGCACAGATATAGGTCTGTAGTTGCTAACGTCAGTTCTGCTACCAGACTTAAATATTGGGGTGACTTTAGCCACTTTGAGTGATTCAGGGAAGTTGCCATTTTCCAAACAACTGTTGATGCAATTTACTAGTTCGTCCAGAATAAAAGATTTTACAATTTTGATTGTCTTAGGACTAACATCATCCAGGCCACTGCTTGTGTTAGAATTTAGGTTGTCAATTATTTTATTAACTTCTTCTGTGGTAGCTGGAGTATATTTGGAAAAATATTTTTTTGATAAATGTGTAAAATCTACATGAGTTTTGGAATTTGAACTTTGTGTGCAAGGTATTTTACTGGCCAAAACAGAACCTATGCCGGCGAAAAATGAATTGTAATACTCGCATATCTCAGCAAGATCAGTAATTTGACCTGCATCCGTTACAGTTTTGGCAGGAGCTACGCTAGTTTTAACTTTATTACTGTTTAGAGTATTGATAAGTTTCCACATTTTAAGAGGCTTTTTTACACAGTTTTTAAACAAATTTTGGAAATAGCTTGATTTTGTTGTTTGTATAAGTTCCTGTACTTTTTTTCTTTCTTTTATGTATTGTTCTTTTGCTACTTCATCATCTGGTGCTCTGATGCAGCTATATCCTAACTCGTTTCTTGTTTTAATAGCTTTTATTATATCACTGTTGATCCAGTCTTTTTTTGGAGGGTTTGCCATCTTTGTCTTCTTTACTTTACTATTATCAATAGCTTCAAGTAGTTTTTTTTCTAATGCTTCATATTTACCGTTACACTCACCAATTTGTATAATCTTTAGGTCCTCGGAAAGTTTCTTATAATCAATAGTTTGATATTCAATTTTTTGGTTTCTTTGTGGTTTCAGTCTATTAATTTCAAGAGCAATCTGCTTGTGGTCAGACAGTGCAGATTCTATAATGCCAAAGTGATATGTATGATTCTTTACATTAACTTACAGGTAATACTTTTCTACTATAGATTGTGCCAACGATCATATCCGTGTTTCGTGGTTTATTGCACAAGCTTAGTTTGCACATGGCTTGAGATTATGTTAATTGTAGGTTATATTTTTAACACACTCTAATTAGCTTCACTTAATGTAACTAACAAACTAAACCAGGTAACGTTTACCGAAGCACAACCATTAATTATTTATTAACCTACTTCTGCAAGTCGGTAAAGTCACATCGATTAAAAAACTTGTTAAGTAGATCTAATTACGAAGCCTGGGTTTTGTGTGGATAGTGAAATTCTTTAATGGTTTTCAATAAAATACATTTTGGTTTTGAAATGTTTGATGTTATTTTAGAAGTTTTAAATATAGTTTTTTAAAAAGTCTTTCAAAAATGAAGTATATTTACAGCACAAATTTGACCTTATTTTTATTTATTATATTAAGAGTCATTTATTAACCGGCATTCCGCTGTTTTTGTGAAAAGCTTTCAACATTGATTTAAACGAAATTTTTTATAATGAAAACTTTCCTTCTATAAAAAGAAATACATAATTATACAAAAACGTCTTTCTTTTTCATGCCAGTATCTCTGGGTGAGTGAAGTATGAATCGTTTTGCGAAGGAGGATTTCTGAATCAAATTTCCGATACAGGTTATCAAATCAACCTCACTTAGGTAGACTTCGATCAAACAGGTAATTAGTCAAATACGATAACAATTTTCCGTAGGATGGCTAATGAAATTTTAACAATGTTGTCCCAGCTTGTTAATATTTTCCCCTTGAATAAATCGAGAAAATGTGTCGCCAGTATTTTATTAAAGAACTTTACCGCTGAAACCTAATTATCATGGACGTGTACATTCCGTAGGAAATTAATTATGCTGAATATAATTAGGTAAACTAAACAGGTTCTATAGTGTTCAATGTAAACTGACTTATTCGGCGCAGCGTGTAAAGTTGTAGTGCCGACAAAGTTTTAAAAAAAATTAAGTTTTAAATTAATTAAGTAGTAATTCATTCAAAGTCGAAACTTCAAAGCAATTTGAAAATTTCACCTCCAGAAAATTATTTTGGTTAGCTATCGAGCGGTTCCTTCTTTACAATGCCAGGATTTATATTTAGCATTAAGGCCTTAACACGCTTGAATGACCTTGACGCGTCGCGCCCATACAATTTCGCGCGTACGTCTAAAAATCGGAAAAACATGTTTTTTATTAATGCCTTTAACGAGAATTTCCAAATAACACTCTCAATTCAAAACATGTATATTTCCATAATCTTGTTTTGTGTGAAAACAGTAATGGAATAGCTTGTGCCGTTTAAGAGAACATTTTCAATTTATAAAAAAATATACACTTTCTGCATGTTTGAATCTAAGGGACTTAACGGAAAATCAAAATTATTCAATTTAAGATGTTTATTAAATCCCCTTCTAGCATAACTTATTTTTAATTTTTAGATTCAAGTAACAGGTATTCTGACAATTTGATTTTCATATTCGAGATTTTAGGCACTTGGTGTTAAGGCCTTCAGCGTGAAGAATATACATAAATTTCAATGTGAAAACGTAGTAAATGTATCATCCATCCATCCATCAGCCGAAAGACGTCCACTGCCGGACATAGGCCTCCCCCAAGGATTTCCACAAAGATTATGTGCGTCTTCCATTTGGGGGGTTTTGGGCCGTCACCCACCACGCTGGCCCAGTGCGTGTTGGTGGGGATATGGACGCCATAGCCTCGTTCGTTGTTCAGCGTGGTACACCCGCGCAGGAGAGGTTGGCTTGGGGGCCGAAGACGTTATTTGGCACCCCTTACACCCCAGTAAATGTATACACTTTATTAATAATACGGCAATATTAGTTTAAAAATATTTCTTTTAATTTAATGGCTTTATTACACAACCACACTAAATTTTTTATCCCGATAGGTGTCGCTTTGTGTTGGATCTTGATCGTAGTGATTATTTAATTACTGATTACTGGCACAAAAAAATTATCATTCCAATCAAAAGTTGTTGTGGTTCTACCTTACAATCATAACGGGACTGTCAGGTAGAACGCTGCTGCAAGCTGGTTATTTACGTTAGTCAAAACGCTGTAAAGTTGCACTAACAATGGAATGTTTGCTTTAATCCTAAACTTCTGTATTGGCATGCTGAAGACGCAGCGCAGTCAAAGTTAAGCCTGCGCGTATAAACGAATTAAAATGGGCTTCGTTGTCACAAAGCCACGACACGTGCATAAGTTGCCGACTTGAAGCCTTTCCATAACTTTACGCTCCACTCAAATAGGTATAGCACGTTTTAAGTTACAGCAGGAATTACATCTCTTTTCGACAGCAATGAAGTGAGAAAACGTTGAATGTAAACTTTAGCACTTTCATAAACTTAAGTTGATTATTTAATGAGTTCGTATGGGAACAGAGTGAAGTAAAAGTTGATTGTTTGTACAAATAATCAGTAAAATTGATTTAATACTCGTATAAGTAACTGACCAACTGCGGGGAATGTGCGTTAAATAAAACTAATACGCATACATAATAATACGTTGTAGTTCTGCAATATTTGTATTTAGTTTAAAATGTCCATAGGAATCCTAAATGATTGGTGTCATCAATGCAAGTCTATCGCGAGCTGCATAAACTAAGCGTCTCAACTAAAGTTGCGTTACAGAAAGTTAGCTTCTTGCTTCCTCTGTCACGGTTCCATTTGTTCCATTAAGACCTGACAGCTATGTGTGTTGCTTCAGATGAAGTAAATTTTAATAAAACTCTTTGTTTTACTTTCATCTCTTTTACTTTGTTAACTAAAGTGTAAACTTTCGCAGTTTTCAGTGATTAATTTACGAAAAAGTTTCATAGCACGTTTTCACGAATGCTTTAGTAACCCTTTAATTAGACTTAGTTTTATTATTATTATTATTTATTGAATCACATCGGACAACGCAGGTCCATTTTAATTAGTAAAAAGTAATCTTAAAACTAGGTATATTAGTAAAACAAAAACACACAAGTTGAGCAATTATACGACCAGGTGATAATGTACCACAGATGGCAGGAGCGGGTTAATCGGCGTTCCTACTGACAAGCACCTTGGCAAGATGGCGAAAAATAGGGGAGTCATATCTTCCCACTATGGTCCTCAGAATGGAGTTGGAGCTGGCCCGTACTCTGCAGAGCAACGACGCTGCTTTTTTACGCATGATGGCATAGAAATCGCTAGTGCGTGCCTCAGCAAACATCCCGGACGCACTGCAAAATCGGGGCAGCCCCAACAACATTCTAAAGCCATTGTTTATAAATTAAAAATAATGTATAAAATATATGTAAAATTTAAGGTTGATATAAGTCTGATTCTGTAATCATTTTTAACTGTTTGCTATATTGTGTGCTGTGTTTTATTATTATTAGTTACCCACGGGTATGGTTATTATACTAAACCACACGTGGTGATCCTATACCCAATTCTGTAAAAAAAAACACGTTCATTTTACCCAAACCAACCCTTCTACAAAGTGTCTCGTGTTTCATCAAACTTTTAATCGCATGCTAATTCTGCCGGGTCTTAATTCCCTCACCCTCCTAAACCTGGAGAGGAAATAAAAACTCCTATCAACACAGATTCCTGGTTTTTCAATTAAACTTTCGGTAATCACCGTTTGTTTTGCAACGGACGCTAACTTTTATAGAAGTTTCGTCAATCTAATCAAACTCTATTTGAAAGGTCGTTACGGTCTAGTCGTCTTAAAATTTTAATTAATTTAACCAATAAGTGCGAGTAAACTCGTTTATACTACCTACCTATAATAAACTACTAGTGTACAGTAGGGTAACATTCAAAAGTGGGCATGTGTTATGTAGAATCATAGATGACAAGTTCGTCCTATTTAAATTTTGAGTTCCTATACCTAAACGCAAAAAGCCGTAAAAAAATTTTCAACATTATCTATTCATTAAGTAAATAAAAACCGGCCAAGTGCGAGTCAGACTCGCGTACGAAGGGTTCCGTACCATTATCTAATTGGGGTTTACGATTTATGACGTATTAAAAAACTACTTATTAGACTACTAGATCTCGTTCAAGCTAATTTTCGGTGGAAGTTTGCATAGCAATGTACATCATATATTTTTTTAGTTTTATCATTATCTTATTTTAGAGTTATAGGGGGGGTGGGGGGGGGGGGAACATTTACCACTTTGGAAGTGTCTATCGCGAAAACTATTTAGTTTAGTGCGAGTCGGACTCGCGCACGAAGGGTTCCGTACCATTTAAAAATGGCAAAAAATCACGTTTGTTGAATGGGAGCCCCCTAAAATAATTATTGTATTCTGTCTTTTAGTATTTGTTGTTATAGCGGCAACAGAAATACATTATCTATGAAAATTTCAACTATCTAACTTTCACGGTTCATGAGATACAGCCTGGTGACAGACGGACAGACAGACGGACGGACAGACGGACAGACGGACAGACGGACAGACGGACAGACGGACAGACGGACAGACGGACAGACGGACAGACGGACAGACGGACAGACGGACAGACGGACAGACGGACAGACGGACAGACGGACAGACGGACAGACGGACAGACGGACAGACGGACAGACGGACAGACGGACAGACGGACAGACGGACAGACGGACAGACGGACAGACGGACAGACGGACAGACGGACAGACGGACAGACGGACAGACGGACAGACGGACAGACGGACAGACGGACAGACGGACAGACGGACAGACGGACAGACGGACAGACGGACAGACGGACAGACGGACAGACGGACAGACGGACAGACGGACAGACGGACAGACGGACAGACGGACAGACGGACAGACGGACAGACGGACAGACGGACAGACGGACAGACGGACAGACGGACAGACGGACAGACGGACAGACGGACAGACGGACAGACGGACAGACGGACAGACGGACAGACGGACAGACGGACAGACGGACAGACGGACAGACGGACAGACGGACAGACGGACAGACGGACAGAAGGACAGAAGGACAGACGGACAGACGGACAGACGGACAGACGGACAGACAGACAGACATAACGAATCCACCACCATCACCCATCACTAGGGTTATTTATATAGGTCTCACACACACAATATTAGGGTGGATGGGTGGTGGATGGATGCTATTATATTTTTATTATTTAATCAAAGTTTATAGCGATGAAAATTACAAAATATTGGAAACAAAGGTAAATATTATGTTCAAAATATTTACTGAATTTTATTTTATAAAAACTCATTATTAAAAAGATAAACATGAATTTCAATATCTGAGTTTCCAACTGAATAGATATTTAATTAAAAAACTAGGATATTTATGTACGGGTAAAATTAATATACCAATATGTAAGCGTAAGCACTATGCACCACAATATTAGGCAGTAGACTCACTTCCAGGTGTTTCTATGTAGAATACAAAAGTTTAAAAATTATAAGTTGCCACGTCTGAATTTTTTTGCAGGGAATCTCATAAAAAAACATGTTGTATATATTTGTAAAAAGAAAATGCGGGAAATCAGCAGGCGTAATTTTCTAGGAAATTGTACACGATTCTTGGAATTTGGTATGCAACTTTGAATTCTAACGCTTAAAAAATATGCCTTCAGTCTTTGTTAAATTCACTAGTTTTCACTCAATGTTTGCGGTTACCTTTTTCGTGCTAATTGGGGCTTAAATCTTATTTTCTAATAGTAAGCTTTAACTAACTTCATCAAGTAGGTACACCTACTCTACCCGAAACCCCACAGTGACCTACCCGCTATACTATATCAGAGGTTCCAGTTTAAGCTTTCTGCCGCAGTTTCAGCGGCATAATCCCTATCGGCTTGACATATCTCGGTACACTTATGACTGCCCAGACTTCTTAAATGAATCTTTACAATGTTCTCGAGTGTACGTAGTGTAAGATGCTCTCCAACTTGATGTACCGACGACCTTAGGAATATGACTGGCAGTGGTTGGAAGAAAAATTCGGGAAATGTCTCTATTTGGGGAGGGTTACGTTTAGAAGTGAGCAGCAATAGGCCTAAATAATAGAGGCTTCATTCCTGAGTTCAGGCGTTACGCCTTCTATGTAATTTCTAAAGGAGATTTTATCACCCTTTGTGTGGGTACTGTCTCACATCTGCTTGGTAATTTTAAGAGCAATTATTACTGCATTGAACCTTCCAATAATGGTTACTGTCTAGCCTTTAGTCCGAGTGATCCTACTTTGTATATCCTTTCTGTAGTACAATACAACTAGGCATACCTACCCCAGTAATTTGCTTATATGTATTGTTTAAAAGCTTGTTCGCCGATATTGTTAATAACGAAACAAAGGAACCCTTCCATACCCGAATGAATTTTGATCTACGCATACGAAACATTTAATTAAATTCACGGTTTCGATAATACAGACACACAAGTTTGTTTGTCAACTTTGTCACTGTTAGCGGAATTTTAACGAGAGACAAAGAACGTGAAACTTCTTTTTTAAAGAGAATGCTATGTTTTTGCATATTTTTACCCGACTGTCGAAAGAGGGTTATAATTTTATAAAAAGCTTTTTTAAAATCTATTTAAAAAGAAAAGGATATCTAGACCTCTACTGACAAAACTGGTAAAACTGTTACATTGCAGATTTCTGTTTTAAACTGTTTAAAATTTTTAAATGCTTTACAAAGATATAAATTGTTTGTATGCTATTGTAATATATGCTATATTTCAGTTTATATTGTAAAAAATCATACACTAGGTAATTAATATTTAAAAAAATACTTAAAAACATAAATCTAGTATAATGATTATTTAAACGTGTCACCAAGCTGAGCGTTCGATCGTTGCTGCAGGGTCTTGATAGAAAAAAAAATTTTTTTTTTTTTTAATTTATTATCATGTACCAAGCTGATATTGATACTCCATGCATCACGAAAGACGTCGATATCATTAATAGCAAGCAAAAACCCGCACTTCAGGTTTCATCAGTTTATAAAATGCAGGTAGGTAGGTACGTTTATTTAATACGAAAGTTTAATATCTAAAGTTATAATAAGTGAAGCGGAACTAGTCCGGGATTCGTTTTTCATTAGAGAGGGTTCAATGCTTTAGAGAGGCTCTATTAATCTGAAATGCTTTTAAGCTTATTGCTTTAATCTTCCACACAAAATTGTCTTATTATTTTTAAATCAGACTTTTAATAAAAAAACATGTATTTATTTAAAAATACGAACCGGTACAAAAAGAATTGATACAACTTACAAACTTAAAACGTTGAAAATATTTTTTAATTCATCTATTATTACGTCCTGCACCTTATAGATATAGTGAGCCAAGTTGTAACTTAAAACTAAAGTCAAAGAATAATTAAAATTACTTTTAAAAGTATGACAATGATTAAAACTATAAACATTTAAACGTAAAACTCGAAGCAAACTTTCATAGTAAGTGCAAGAATAGATAAAGAAAACGGCTCACTAAACTTTGTACACTTGGAAAATATTTTGAAAATCCGTGTAGACCTGAGAAGTTTTAGTTGCATTGTATAATCCAAACAAAATGGTAACTCCTAAGTTGAAACATTCCGAGGTGGAAGTTTTCCGAAACAATTTTGGTAAACAACTTAGGATTCCTTAGTCCGCTGTGAACCGGAGACAGTGGATTAATGTGGCAGGATGCTTGTGATGAGAAGAGAAATAAAAACAAATTACATTGAACTACACAATTTCACAACAGTCGAGGTTTGGATGGTATAATTTATGAACAGAGTGATACTCTAACAATAACTGAAAGAGTCTATTCTGATGACGTTTTGTTGCCCAAAAGGAATTGAAGGTGAGGCCTATGTTCGACACTGATGTGTATTGATAATGATGTAAATGTAATACATTTTTGTCGATTAAAAAAGAAAGTATTATTAGAATGGCTGTAATCCTCGCAATTTTTATGTCGGCTTCCATAAAAATCGTTGTTTTAGTTATTTAAGCAGTACTACTTACGCAGTTTCAAGAAAGATTACAATCAAATTCGAAGTAAAATTATTCCCCTGCAAGATGCTATTTGTTTATTATTTTAGGTCCTATTTCATCACTTCTTATGACAATGGGTTAAATGCAAAATCTTCTAGTGGGCAAAATGATTTAATTGCGATTTTAATATTGTTTGCAAACAGAAAGTTTCTGAGACTCTATCTCAGAAACTCATAAAAGAAGTCAAGTTAACTATTTTATTCAATGGATTTAAAATATTTTAAGTTAATTAATAAATTTGGTTAAAAGTTTATGCATCCGAATTACAAATAGTTTTTCCCCTAGTTTTAATAGTCTATCCATTTAACGATAAGGCTAATAATACTGAATTACTGACGATCAAAAGAACTAGCGATGAATATAAGCACGAATATCTAATGGGCGGTAATACGCCGTCGCTCTATTCAACGTATCTTCACGAAGATATTTCAGCTGGTATAAGACAAAAAGATGCGGCGAGATTCTATCCTTTGCGGTAAAGCCGCGTATCTCGTTTGTCAGGGAAACCTCAGGAGCCAGATAAAATGGGCGGATTTGAACTGGTGAGTTCCACGGCTATAATAATTCATGCTCAGTTCTGTATTAGCAGGAATTCTTTACACATCTCTGAACTGCTCTTTTATGGTCGTAGTAATATTCGCTTTAGAAAACTTACCAGTAACTGATAATATTCACTTATAATGTTATATTTACCGTTTCTGAAACGGGATGAAAACCAAAATCATATATTATTGAAATCCAGTGCTTCGAAAATTGCAATTATCTATTGCGTTATTTTTTTACATGATATGGTCAGCTGCTAGGTACTTTCACAGGTACTATGTACAGTGAACGTACACCGCTTACGTATTACGTACACCGCTTACGTATACAGGAAGTCAAAGAGGATTTTAGTATATAATTAATAAAAATTAGTAAAAAAAACTAGAAAACGTTGACAAAATTTATAAGACACTTTGAAGCCCCGATAGAAAGTACTTTTACGAAAAAAAAAACCAAATAATTTTACAAAAAATAAGTATCAGTTAAGACAAAACTATCCAGACAAATAATTGCTACTTGTATATTTAATCAAATTTATTATGCTGTATTCAATATCATTTTTATCCTATTCTCATAACTCCATACAAGAAATATTTTCTTAAATATATCACGATTTTTAAATATTTCACCTAAAAAATTCGTAAGATAAGCAGCATGTGAAACTTGGTATTGTGAAACACATTGTACCGCGGTGGTAAAACTATTTAAACCAATTACATAAAAAGTTTCCCTGCAATCGTTGGCTCGGGTCTAGGGTAGTTCTACTTTATCTACTTCGTGTGGAACAAACAGGTTTGGTTTTAAGTCAATAAAAAAAACAGTGTAAAAGGAAGGTATACAAACTTTTGTAAACACTTTTTTCTAGAAGAAGAAGATTTGACTTTGTTTGTACCTACATTGCAGAATTAAGAGCTAACTAGTATTATGTTAGTTGAGTGTAAACTTCTAATCATTTAGATAGTCAGACTTACCGGCACGTATGACTATGTCGATAATGTTTCTGAATCGAGCTGAATTTCTCACTTTAAAGCCTTTTGCAAAGGTACCTACAATTAAATGAGTTATTCGCAAACATAGCCTATTTATAATATTTCCTCACTGAATGTTATGTTGATATCTTTACTTTTAGTAAACAAGAAGTAGCATAAAAATCGTTTTTTACCTTTTTCTTTTTAACCTCTCTTCCAAATTCCTTGAAGTGAAATATCCGAATGAAATATCCACAGGAGCGGAAGAGTCAACAAATTCAATTTATATTTGCGTTTTCGCCAAAGGTTCGTAGGAAATTAAATCATTCCCGGATTTAAGTGTCACCAACTCAGTGACAGAATTGTTTAACTAAGGCCTTTCACATACAATCGACAGCGTGTGCCAAGTATTAACTTTGTCTTCATAGAGGATTTGAGACTTTGTGGTTATAATAATATGTATAAATTAGTCTTCGGAATTACCAAGAAAAAATTGTTTATAAATCTCATCAGCACAATATCAACGTTGCGTTCCTACACATAGTGGGCTGGTCACATTTGCCGTAGAACCGATTACCGATGGGGTAGAAGTATGTTATAGAGAGACCTCCAAAAAGGTGGTGCAACTTATTCGCAGGAGTGGATGGAAAAGAATAGTCAAAGATCGGACTCATTGGCTTGAAATTGAGCAGAACATATAGCATTTTGATATATTATACGCCTTGAAATTGAATAATGATATACCTTTTTTAAGTAAATATTTTTTTTAACACTTCATAAAAAATATATTTTCAGTTTTTCACATAAGGTTTTCCTCTATGTAACTATTCTCTCTCTATAGATATGAATGTTATACAAGAGTAAATTTGTTTTAGAAATCGATTGCTGATGAAAATGAAACTCATAGAATAATAAACCTAACATTTTAGACTAATATCGCTAAAACTAGTATTTAAACCCACCGCCAAGAAAAAAACTTTGAAGAGGTCTCAACTTAAACGAAACTGGCAAACCCATTAAAAGCATAGCGTAATGGCAACGTCAAAGTGCCATCAAACGGTAAAACAGATTTAGGCCGATATTAAAAAAATAAATTGAAACACACCGGCCAATCCCCTGCGCGTCTCCGCTAAACATGAAACAAGATTTAAGTTAACAAAATATATAAATAAAAAAGGAATTTCTATAGGTAAAATTATTAAACATCTGTAATTTTCTCTTAGAGAAAAACATTGATTTTCATTCTGCTGAACTAATTTAAATGCATACCTAATTTAATCTATTGTATCATTTTATGGGCATTGACATACGCGTTTGAAAAAAAATACAATAAATTAATGCCAAAGTAACCTTGTTTTAACTATGTCATCCGCACACACTCATTAAAAAAGCGAACAGCTTTTAAAACAGTCTTCTAAAACAACACTGCTTACGTACTGTTTGGGTTCATGGTTCAGTCCATGGTTCGGACTTTGATAATAACATTGACAAGTGTAGTACTCATTCGCGGTTAACCTTTCAACTAATGTACACACAAACGATTACTTGTTTAACTATTGTCTCTTCGATTAAATAAAAAGATTTATAATAGTTTCCTCAGGTCCTCACGTTAGGTAGGTTACCTAATAGTCTTTAATTCTTCTTGGTATGAGGTTATTTCAAATAAAGGAAACACAAAGTGAGTAACTTGTTACAAATTCTGATTTAAATTGTTAAAAACCATATTGTTGTTTTCTCAATTATAAAAGTTTATTAAAAACGATTGGTACGATCACCTGGAATATCAGTAGAATATCATCACACACATACTACTACTACTAGCATAAAATAGTTCTAAATTGTTAACTACTCCATAATAATAAGTAGGTACCAACAAAAAAAAAAAACATGTTTGTTATGGAAGAGTGAACCCTTCTGGCACAAGTGATCATATCACTTAAAAGAAGGAGCCCACATCCACTTCTTTTTAAATTGTACCTTTTAAGGTATTTTTTTTATTTTTTTTATTCTTCTTCTCATCGTGTCTATGGTAAAGCGACTTTAATTTGTTGTGCCCAGTAATTGGCGACGCGGATTTTATTTTTTAATATTAAATATTATTAACAATTTCATTTTAATCTATAATAGATTTTGGAGTGGTTTGAAATGCAGTTGACGTAATTGTTACAAGAATGATTTTATTCCTTTGAGGGAAGTAAAGAAAGAAGTTTATAAAATACGTACCTACACAGCTCATAAAATTAATTACCTACATTTTGTGCGAATGTAGGAGATCTTTAATACCTTAATACTATGTATTTGGTGAATAACTCGCACCCGGATAACGTATCTTAGCCGTGGCCCGGGTATTAATTATACAAGCCATAATAATATAATGCCAAATTACGCTCATTCAGCATTTACACGACGGCAACCCTATAAAAGAGGGCTCAGTTAATGAGGGTATAAAAAGTTCCCTCTGAATTATTTCTTAAATTTGCATTTTAATTGGAAAGAAAATGTAACTGTATAACAATTTTATGTTCAGTATGTGTCATTTGGCGTCCGGACATCCGTGCTCCTCTGTTATAAAGGTTGTGAATTACGGTTAGTTCACACTTAAAAACGTAGTAGGTTTTCCTCACAAATTATGTGGTTGTAGTATTTTTTTTATTTTACGTCATTATTTCAAGTTTTTAGAGAGCTAAATTTTTTAAATTCCAATATATTAATATTGCACGTTCCAAACTAATTTAGTACTCCGATACTGATAATTGGACAATTTAATTTTACTCGAATTTCATTGTTAGAGATATTTTAAGAGTTTAAAGTCCAATATTATCAATTTATCTATGAATATAGCTACTAAATCTTTTTTAGGGTTCCGTACCCAAAGGGTAAAACGGGACCCTATAATTAAGACCCCGCTGTCTGTCTGTCTGTCCAACTGTCACCAGGCTGTATGCTGTATGTAGCCGTGATAGTTACACAAATGAAATTTTTACAGAGCATGTATTTCTGTTGCCGCTTTAATGACAAATACTACAAATTAGTATAAAATAAACATTTAGGGGGGCTCCCATACTTGCTCGGCTCGTTTTTATACACTCGCGAGCAAAAGTCTGGAATCACTTACTTGAAATTGGTTCCGCGCGTTCTTGTGTACTGAATATTTTTTTAATAATCATAAAAATGACATCATTTTTAAGGTTCAACTCTTAACTTAAAACTGATATCGAATTTATTAAAATCAAGCCAGTATTTAAGAAGCTATCCCGGATTAGGTGAAGGAATAACGAAAAAGACGTGTTTCAATTGTTTGATACATCGCGAGTTGCGACCTATTGACCCCCTATAAAAGCACCTGTTATCGGATTTTTAAAGAAAGAAGCAGCACAAATCGCAGCCCTATTGCAAGAAGAGCTCAGCCAGCGGGTTGTCGCTCGTCGGCTCCACATAAGCCAGTCCTGTGTTTCGAAAGTTTACAAGCGCTTTCGGGAGACTGGTGGCTTTATCCCGAGACCAAGAATTGGACGGCGCCGGTGCACATCGGAGAGGAATGACCATTTTATCGTGTCAACCTCTCTCCAAAATCGGCGTTTAACTGGTGTCGATGTCCAACAGGAGCTCCGAGATGTTCGTGGGGTAGCAGCTCTCAAGCAAGCGAATCTGACTTCAAAAAGGCCTGCCACAGGTCCGAAACTCACGGCAGCTCACCGACAAGCACGCCTTCAATTTGCTTGCACCCATTTTGATTGGGAGGTTGAGCAATGGAGGCAAGTCCTGTTCTCCGACGAACGCAGGATGTGTTTGCACGGTAGCAACTTAAGAGGTCGGGTCTACAGGCGGCCTGGAGAGCGATTTGCGCAGTGCTGTTTCGCTGAAACAGTGGCTTATGGGGGCGGCTCTTGTATGATGTGGGCCAACATTTCCTTCGACGGCAAAACCGAGCTTGTTTTCGTGCCTGGCGGGAGACGAGGAGGCGATCTAACTTCAGACCGTTACATTTCCGATATTCTGCTGGAACATTTCGTTTCCTATGCGGGATATATCGGTGATGACTTCCTCCTTATGCACGATAACGCTCGTTGTCACACTGCCCGTGTAACAACTGAATACCTCGAAGAAGTCGGTATCGCCACATTGGACTGGCCAGCGCTCAGCCCTGACTTGAATCCCATTGAGCACGTGTCGGATGAACTGTGAGGAAGGTTCGTTCCAGAACTTCTGCTTCTTTATGTCTGAATGAGCTGAAATCAGCGTTGATTGAGGAGTGGGAAGGTATCCCACAAGAATCAATTCAGAAGCTGATCAGGTCTATGAAGAATCGTCTTCGAGCAGTTATTAGGGCGAGAGGAGGGAACAAAAAGTACTGGCACTTAATTGTAAGGCTAAATAAAAATTTTATTTATTAATTATTTTGTTTTATTCATTCATTATTTTTCCATATTTCTTTGTTTTCCTACCTCCTTCACATAATCCAGGATAGCTCCTTAACTACTGGCTCGATTTGAATGAATTTGGTATTTAAAGTTAAGAGTTGAACCTTTAAAATGATGTCATTTTTATGATTTCAAGTAACTGATTACAGACTTTTGCTCACGAGTGTAGATAATGACAACGGAACCCGTCGTGGGCCAGTCTAACTCGCACTTGGCCGGTTTTTCTTTTTAACGAATGGAAAAAGCTGTCAAATTAAATACAAATAGCTGTCAATTCAAGCATCCATTAACATCCAATACTGTTGGACGCATAATGTAATTTACTTTTATATGAATAGATCAAAATTTTCCAGTCTACTTATTTACAAACCGAGCTTAAGAAATGGTAAGTAAAGTTAAACATATCGATTTCATTATGTCACAGATTACAAATCAATCGCAATCCGAAAACTAAGTATCAACGATCGCTATTTTTGTCGATGCCACAAAGTGCATATGAAACTTTAATATCTTTGCACATTTACTGCGCCGGTTCGTGCAATCGAATGACGGTGCGCGAGATTGACGGACGGCGATAAGGTCACTCAAGGCCCGTCAGTGTCAGCGCGATTGATGCTCGCCTGTCTTTGTCTGACAATACTGCTCCGCTGGCGTATTTTCCATATCTAAAATAGGGTAACTGACACCACCACCAGTCAATCGATATAATATGTTCTGTGAGCCGTCAAAGCAACATTTCCATAATATAATTTGTTTAGATAATAGTAAGCTATGATTGTGGTATGATGTTACGGTTTGCCTAACTAATGAATATATTTATTAAAATGAAGAAATTAAATTTTAAAGTATTTTTGACGAAACGTTTGCACCATTGCCTTTGTACTGTGCAATCAGTCCTAAATCGCTTTATGACAGCTTGGGTAATTAAATTTCGATGTCAGTTCCTATAAGCTTACCGTGTTTGTGGTTTATTTGGGTCAAATCGAGTAAACATTTATTTGTGTAATTTCTCTTAATTTATAAATTTTATTCCAAATATTTTATTTCTACATACCTCAGCTTTAACAAACTAAAATGCTAACTATTCAGTTGTATGTACCAACTGTCATTTAAACTAAAATGTTTCAGTCACAATGAACTTGCTTTATTTATTTCGCACATAGTGCATTTACACTGCATTTTTCAGCGGTGAGAAATCTCTATTACAGCGTGGCTACAAATCGGTAAAAAAAATAGAGGCGAAACAGACAACACAACACAACGGAGTGCGAATTGAGGGCCGAGGAGAGTGATGTAACTGTAGTATGGACAATCTTGCGCTTCGTATAAATAATAGCTAAAAACAGCGTCAAAAATTATGCGGACAGACGGACAGACGGACAGACGGACAGACGGACAGACGGACAGACGGACAGACGGACAGACGGACAGACGGACAGACGGACAGACGGACAGACGGACAGACGGACAGACGGACAGACGGACAGACGGACAGACGGACAGACGGACAGACGGACAGACGGACAGACGGACAGACGGACAGACGGACAGACGGACAGACGGACAGACGGACAGACGGACAGACGGACAGACGGACAGACGGACAGACGGACAGACGGACAGACGGACAGACGGACAGACGGACAGACGGACAGACGGACAGACGGACAGACGGACAGACGGACAGACGGACAGACGGACAGACGGACAGACGGACAGACGGACAGACGGACAGACGGACAGACGGACAGACGGACAGACGGACAGACGGACAGACGGACAGACGGACAGACGGACAGACGGACAGACGGACAGACGGACAGACGGACAGACGGACAGACGGACAGACGGACAGACGGACAGACGGACAGACGGACAGACGGACAGACGGACAGACGGACAGACGGACAGACGGACAGACGGACAGACGGACAGACGGACAGACGGACAGACGGACAGACGGACAGACGGACAGACGGACAGACGGACAGACGGACAGACGGACAGACGGACAGACGGACAGACGGACAGACGGACAGACGGACAGACGGACAGACGGACAGACGGACAGACGGACAGACGGACAGGCGGACAGGCGGACAGACGGACAGACGGACAGACGGACAGACGGACAGACGGACAGACGGACAGACGGACAGACGGACAGACGGACAGACGGACAGACGGACAGACGGACAGACGGACAAATGGACAGATTTTGGGCTTACGACCGGAGATATTTTGAACTGTTATCTACATTGACATTCCTTTTGAGTAACACCGGGTCGTTGACCCAATGTTTGGTAAAAATATTGTCGCTTAGATAATATTTTACTCTTTTTTTCAGGAGTAAAAAAAGTGAGGGACTTGCCACCGTGCGTTCCGTACCACAGAGTTTTCTTTACTTTATAACAGGAACCTTAGCGGAATTCCTGACTGGTATTGAATACTTAAAATTATTTTTTTTCCGTCAATTTGTACTCCGAATTATCATGAAATTATAAGATTTTATTTCAACAGGATCTAAATACTTACTCTACAGGTTTTGATGAGTGAGTTTGCGAGTATCGGCCAGACATAGTAGATAAAATAATAAATTAATTGACCTTGTATGGCAAAAAAAAAAACAAGATTATTAAAAAAAGAAAATTAATCTTATCTATTGTCTAGCCTGAATAAGCAAAGCTTGTACGTCTTATGGCGTCTAACTGTACAAAAGGATACAACCCATGTATCAGGTAGGTAGGTTAGGTTAGGTACCTACGGCGTTAAAGTATATCTATATAATATATCTTGGTCATGGAAAATGTTCAAAATGTGGCCGTCCTTACTATAATGCTCGAATAGTTGTTGAAAAAACCATAAAAAGAATGATAGTGGTTTTTTAAACACCAAAGTTTTAATTTATTTTAGCGTGAACGATAGTTGTAGACTCGTCGCAAACACCAAAATGTCATTTTAATAACGAGCACAATTCCCGTTATCTGAATAGGTTTCCCTAAAGAGCTGTAAAACGTTTAATAGCTACTAACGGCGTCTGCCACGATTGTTCTAACTAACTCTAAATTAAATGAAACAGTCGTGCTTGTAAGGATTCGCGAGACTAACTCTGTGGTCTCACTGGAGCTTTCCATGGCAAAGCCATCTTTATCATAGCAGTCAACCATGAATTGAGAACGAGTGAAAAATATATTACGCCTGTTTTGCAGTTATTAAGAATAGTACCTCACTCAATTTATATTAAGTAATCTCAATTTATGTACACATCATTATAGCCACATAATGATGTGTGCAAATTGAGTTAGAAATTTTTGTGCATTTCAATTTTCTCTCGTGTACCCATGTAATTTACGACTGCGTTATAATGTTTCTATTATAAATTACTCAAACAATCAATTCAATTAATTCATGGAATCATGATCTTATAACTAAGTTTATAAGGCAGTTAGGTAAATTAGTTATGAAAGTGATTGTTTCAGTAAAACTATGGCAGTCACAAATCATTTTTTTAGGTATGACTATATTACACACAAGAAACTAGTCACTATTTGCAAGAAAAAAAAACACAATAATAGAATATATGAAATTCGCGTGCTGCCCTGAATGATCCCTCTTCAGTAATGTATTACTAACATATTTTTTTAGTGATGCGTAGTATTAACACATTATACATATTTATGCAGACGTGCTACAAAAACACAATAAAACAACAATTAGCAGTAACAGCAAATAACTGTAAATTGTTTAAAAATATATAATAGTGAAAGTGTTTACGTAACATACTTTGTTGGGCACCTTAAGTGTCCCAAATTAATTTTTAGAATATTTATTATTACGAAACCTAAGTAATAGGTAATTTCTTTCATAATAATTTATTATTTTCAAATGGTTTCTATAAGTTAGTATCTGAGGCTATTTGGTTCACGCGCCAAAGGATCGCGCTTTTGAATTCGCTGAACCTGGCAACACTGGCGCCGACCATTGCATTGCATTCCTAACTTTTACGACATCTCGGGCGCGTTCTCGCGTAATTTTGGTTCTTTTTTTCTCCGTGATGGACAGCTGAAAGTTGCATGAAACTCGTTATAAATACCCAACAGTGATTTGACAATCTGTTTTGTGAAAGTGCTTCACGGTGTGAACTGCGGAGAGCAGTTTGGTGAGGCGTTCCTGAGCTGGTCTGCAGGTTAGTAAAGATAAAGATAAATTTATTTACTAAAACACGTGTTAAACATATTACATAGTATGCATATGGTTGTTGTTCATTACAATTTATAAAAGTGTCAACATGTTTGGCCAAAGTCGGCGTGTAAAATAATATCCAGATTCAATTAAAATAATGTCATAAATTACTAGTTTGATTTTGTCAGAATAATAAAAATTAATTAAAATATGAATTGATACAAAATTAGGTCAGAGTTTGTCATTCAGGAAGTCTTGTACATTATAATAACATTTATAAGTTTTTTCTTAAATATACTCGTGTTTAACGATTTATAGTCCTCCGGTACTTTATTGTATATTTTTGGGGCCATACATAGAATGCTCTTTTTTACCAATGCCGTTTTTGCAGCTTGTACACACAACCGGCTTCCGTGACGTCGGTTTCGCACGACTATATCGGAAAAGCGTTGAAACAGATAAGGATTGCTTTTTACAAATAGAGCTGCCTTAATGATGTACAGTGACGGAAGTGTCAGAATCTGGTGTTTGATAAACAGCGGTTTACAGCTATCAGTTATCTGAAGACCGAACATGGCTCTAATGCAGCGTTTTTGAATTTTAAAAGCTATGTCTTTATCGGTCGAGTTTCCCCAAAAGATGATATCTTAAATGAGATTCAATTAGTTCATAGTATGCCGTTAATAACGCATCTATGTTGACTGTACAAGACAGTCTGTATAGTGCAAATGCTGCACTGCTGGTTTTTTTACATAAATTGTCTATATGATTTAGTGGCCCAATAGTTTTCAGTGCTGATGACGAAACCATTTCTCTTTCTTCAATTCGCAGGGTGGGTTTCATAGGAATCAACTTAATTAATCTACAAACATGATCTTTCATAATTGAGCTCCCCGCGTGTTAGCGGCTATTTACACGCCGCTACACCAATACTCGTAGTTAAACAGTGTTTGTATAGCAATCAATTCAAATGGTTTGGAAACAAATGTTTCATATCATAATCACCATTGAAACTTGAAAAACCTTAGGGGCGTATTGAGGTCGTCTTGTAATATTTACATTCACAGTGTGAATAAATGAAGCATGTCAAAGTGTTTTAAATATTTTGACCTAATAACATGGTACAATTTTCTAAAGGAGTTTTATTTTATTAAATTATTATAAACTTATTTTTGATTTACACATTTTAGTTCAGCGTTATATAAAAGAAAAGCTTGCCATCAGGTCTGGTGGTGGCCCGCATTATTTTATTTCGTTACTAATACATGACTTTTTAATACAAACATATCATGATCTAGCTTTTTGTGTTTATTATTCAAATATTGCATTCTTTCGGGCAACCCAGCTCCAACAAGAAGTAGGTGTTCGTTTGTACCACGAGTCAACAAATGATCTGCGTTGTCAAGTGAAATTCTTCTTTAACCACTGCCTTTGTAAACGGGATGGATAATGAGAGATCTAATTCAAACCGTTCATAAGAGGACCAGCCAAGGCTCTAGTACTCTCAACTCAACCTACCTCCTGGGTACCAGGCGCTCGATGTACCATTGTTACGACATATAAGAAAAAATGTTTATAAATACGCCCCTGTGTACTTTTTGCAGTTAGATAGGAAGAAAAAGAATGCCATTGAATGCGCTATTTCGTTTCTCGTCATTAATCCTGGCCGCGTCTCGTTTGGTCGGCTTATCTTAATGCTATGGAACACGCAACAACACGAGCTCCTGTTTTCGAGAAGAGGGAGGCTTGAACGGTTTCCTCTATTGAAATGGGCCAAAAAACGGTCAAAAAAAGAGCAAGGGAAATATGCAAATGTCCCTAAAATGGTAGTCATCAATCATAAAAATCATCACTTTTGTTTGCAAAGTTAAAATAAAACATATTCATCTGAAAAGAGAAATACTTTTATTGTGGCCCTTAAAGAAAAGTTTAATAATATATTTAGAATTCTATAGTAAATAATCCATATTTCTGAATAATTTGTCCGAAAATACTTACCTTACTCAATTTTACTGCGAACATTGGTCTACATTAACGACGTGAAAAATGCAAAGGAGTTTTTTCGACGCTAAAACGACTAGAACTTTTTAAATATTTCCTGGAATTTAATGAAAAAAGTTCGGGAAATCTTAATAAAAAATTGCACCCTTTTGGGTTAGAAGGTTTTATAAATTTCATTTGGGTGTAATTAGTCAAAGAACCATCCTTTTTAATTTAGAAAGATCTGAGATTGATTTGTGGCATCTAAGGAATTCGTTTTGCCACTATTTCAATTATTTTTCAGGTTTTAATTATGCCTTATTGTAAAAAAAGCTTTATATTGGAAAAAATAATACGAAAACTAATAATATCTTAGGTGTGCTTTATTTATCATTCCTTTAAGGCTATTATTGCGCCTAAAATTATTTATTGTTAAAAGCCCCTGTACCTACCTAAACATTATATTTTTAGTTAAAGCATTATAATCGTAGAGTAACAATTTCGTCTTTCATATTAAGGGTTCTATTGTTAATAGGATTTCGAGGAATTTATCCGGGCACAGGACAAAACAGTTTGTCGTGGGGAAAACCGTATCTCGGCGTACGCATGCCGAGACATTTGCCCAAAATGTTACCAATTTACTAGTTTGGTTCATTGTTCATTCATGGGAAATGTTGGGTATTACAAATTAGGGAGAGTAAACGTTTGACTCTGTATTTATTGAATCAAATTATATGTAACTTATAATCAAGTCTTTGTCCAACTTCACTATGAATTACCCCGAGAATAGAATTATTCGTACAGATCACTTACAAAAACCCTTTAACGGATTTCCTGAACTGTGTTGGAATAGCAAAAAATCCTTTTGGTTTTGACAATTTAAATTTTACAACAACAAACAAAGTTAAATTTTAATATAGCCCCCGATTAGATAGTAATAAGGCATTATATTGCCTTGGGACGGTCGAGTTAACAGCTAATATTTGCATTCATATTGATTCAAGAGAATAGTTTCGGTGATTTAGTTTTATTTGTGTTTGGTTACTGCTATGATTTATAACTGCTGTTAAATATTATGTTTTTTTTTTGTTTAGTTTGATTTTTTTACTTATTATGTACACTACTTAAATTCATGCTACTCGTCATATTTGGGACCTTGGACCTTACATTGTCTTAGAATTTAGGAATAAGAATATTAAACTACCTTTTAATTTAATTTTGTGATTGGATCAGGAGTTAAAGTTGACTTAAATAGTATACCTAAGTTAAATAGATATTTAAATAAAATTGACTTTTTAACATTATTTAAATATTTTGCATTGTTACTGCCGCACTCAGACGTCATCTGACTTTAATAGTAATTAATCAAACTGTAATACTGAACTTGATATATAGAAAGATATAAAATGAACAAAAAAAATAATCAACACTTTATTTGTTCACTCACGTCTTTGAGTGTCACAGGGCAGTTATTTATTGTTTAAAAATGATAGCTATAACGAATACAGTGGCTTCTACTTCAAAATGTTAAAAAAAACTAAACCTCTACAGCTTTTACAAAGTAGCCGATGATCAGTAAAGTACATTTTGTCTAATAGTAGATGATGAGCATACTGCAGATACGGCTAATGTTCCTTCCATTTATACTTAGAGTTAAATGGCGGAGAAAAAGATATTTAAACTTTTAACATAATGGCTCAAAATTGTTATTTAAATTTGAAGGTTCAAAGCAGTTTTAAAAAAATGAAAAATATGTTCAATTTTAGTACAGTCAACGGCAAGTCAATCTACCCAAAAAGTTACAGGTCATCCACTGATATCCAACTATAAGTCTGACACATAGAGTCCATTATCAATTGAGAAAATTTGTGAAAATTTGTCGTTTTGTGGTAGGTTTATGAACTATGTTGGGGTTTTTTAGTTAAATAGTGTAATTTTAAAATGCAGCTACAAAAAATATTAATTAATTTGGAAGAATCCACTCGAAACATCTTAAATGCAATGTTGTAAAAGTCTCCAAAATAATAAAGTGAAAAATGTGACTTCAAAACATTGAGCACTTTAACGCTTAGACAGAGTTTGATAAGAATACGTTGGATCCTATTTAACGTCAAATTAAATACAAAATCTATGTTTAAAAAAGATGCTTTCAGATATATTTATTATGTAACAACAATAACTTAACACTTAGTATCTTAGCTGTAAATTGTCTGCCTGAATTTTAAAAAGTTTTTTTTAAATTTCTTGATAAATCCATTCATCAGACAGTTCGGTTTTTAGAATTACCTAAGTGGCACGTATTTTACGCCACACCATTATCTTAAGTAGCACCGTTCAGCGTATTTACGTCAAGTTTACATTTTATGACTCAAAAATGTTTTCTTTTTGTTACATTTTAACCTTTCCTACTTTCTACCTGAAATACCGCGTTTACGTTGGGAAAAGCGCAAAAAATCTGTTCACCTAGTATACCCCACAACATTTTTCGTATATAAAAGTTTTCTTTTATGGCTTATAAAAATAAGGTATGCATAAATAATGGAATTGGCAGTTTATTACATTACCTTGTAAAGGAACTTCACGTACAGTTTTCAAGAAAATACCTACTTCATACATCGAAATAATACATAATATCTACATAATTACACACGTCCTATTATACTCGTAATATAATAGGATCGTGAAGGAAGATAATGCGTATTATTATATTAAAAGGTAATGCTTCATACTATTTTCGAGCGGATTGTAATAAAACACATATAAAAACCAATTTACTATTTTAATACATTGGATTCCTAAATTAAGACTGCCTAAATTTGTACTTATTCTAAATGTATATTTTAATCGCTACTTTTTCTTTTGTGTAGTGGGCAATAAGGATTACTTATCTAATTATACCCTCATAATAATAGTGTAATACATAATGTATAAATCAAGTACTTCCATATGAAAAATAGGGGCGGTAAATTCACCAAGTTTGAAGTATTTTCAGTGAAACTCACCATCAAAACTTTTCGCAGCGCGGAAACTCGAAACTTACTATATTTTTCTAAACTAAGGCTGGACATGAAATGTGTTTTACCGATATGCAATGGAAGAGCAAAACTGCTTCTGATTTTTAAGAGAACATCGCATGGAAAATAAGAATAATTGATTTGTTTTCTTCTAATAAACTATGTATGATCAAACTAAAAATGTATATTTGTATTATTTTGAGTCTATGACAGATAACAGAAAGACCAGTAAATTTAAGTGCAATAAAACATTTTTTTCGGCATAAAAATTAAATTATTAGTTGTTATAAATAAATTTATTATTGTAAAATTAATTTTTAACTTTTTCCGCCTTAAAAAAATCACCACGGAAAGTTTATACCACCTAATATTAAAAATCACATATCTAAAGACACACCTAATAAATATTAAAAATACTCTTTGTTAATTAAAATCTAGTGGTCAGCTGTAAGTGGAAGGTGACCTATTTCCTTGATTTAGAACCTCTTGTCAGATACCACGAAATATATGCCCAATGTATTTTTTTGTGAACTGTACAGGGGGTAACCATGAACTCTTAAAAAAATCTCAAATGCAATTATTTAGTGTCAGCAAAGAGCAAAGGTTAGTGTTAAGCTTTTTCTGAATGTCATATTCTGTATTACATATTCAACAGTAATACCAATTTACTTCGGTTTGTTTTCCTTTAATTAAAGGAATTCAGTGGATACCACTTCGAGCCCCAAGGGACAATCGCAGAAGGAACGCCTGTCAAGGAGAGAGGAAACAGTTGCCAAAATAATTAATTAATATTTTTTTTGTTTGTTTTATAGTAGGTAAAAAACCAGACAATTTTTAATCAATTAATTTTATTTTGACTTTTTAGTTTGTAGTGTTCTACCACTACTTTTCAATGAACTATAACTATAGCCTTATTTGTAACTCTTCATTGAAAAAAAAAGTTTGACTTGAATAAGTATAGTATATAGAATAGAAGAATAGAATAGAATAGAATATCATTTATTTGGCACTCAAAATTGACACAAACATGAAAATGAAAATAACATAGATTGACACAGAACTAATAATAATATTATAAATAAAAATAAATAAACGTGCCAAAAAGGACCCTCGCTCAGTATTCGCCGTGGCAACTTAAGGCTGCCACGACACTGATATTCTGCGAGGGCCTTAAACAATCAAAAATAATTAAATAAAAAAATAATAATAATAATAATAAAATAAATAATCAACAAAATCCTAACAAACAATAACAAAGAAAAGAATATACACCGCACGAAGTAACACAAAAAAGAAAAAAACATTAGACCAGAGACAATGACAACCAGCTCAGCCGATAGCTCAGCACCGATCGTGTGCGTGTGCGCATGCCTTTATAAGCGTCGGCCGGAGTGTTTGCATTGTCTCTGGTTGCACGGCCAAAGAACTTACTACTAAGTGATTACTGATTATTGAATACTACTGCTCACTCTGTCCGCCATTTTCGCAACACAGGTAATTTGCGTAAAATGGTGTGATGCCACGTAATATGCACATGTTATGACTCATGTGGCATGGTTTATATTTTGAAAAAGCAACATCTTAATGTGTGTAGTGACGACGCATAAATCTCAAAGTGCAAGCAAGCAATGAATGTGCGACGCCGCCCGTCTTCAAGTGAGTACCTACTACGCTGATTCAATAGTGTAAAGTGTGCATTAACATCAACAAATTTCATTGAATGTCCCATTATTTCAATTGCAGAATATGTTGTGGTTACTACATCGATGAACCGGCTGTGAGAAACCTAGTAACGCCCTCAGCTGCCGCCCCCAAAGTGCCGGGAAGTGACGCCTATACCCGCCCACGCGACGCGCATACTCTGCTTGTGAGTTAAAATGTAACTTTCTTCTGCTCGCTGGCAAATCAGCAGGTAATTTTTAAGTTTTTTCCTGAGCGTGATTTTCGTTTTCAGAGCGCGCATCGGCGGTGGCAAGTCATTCCAGCACTTCGAGGCGGCAAATCGAAAAGAGCCCCGAAAGGCGACTGTGCGATGGCTTGGTGTTAGAAACACGCGAGTACATGCCCGTTTACCTTGACCATCGCGATCCCGGGCCCACAGCAGCTTATCAAGTAGGTACCCTGGTTTTCGCGTTCCAATGACTCCGAATAACATGGTGGCCAGATGCAGCCGTCTGCGTGCTTCCATCTTAAGCAAGCCCCTAGCACTAAGAAAAGGAGAGACATGGGACCGCGGTGGAATTGCAAAGCAATACCTAGCACAGGCATTCTGTACTCTCTGGATAAGTTGGGCTGATCGAGCCAGCAGACATGGACCATACACAGTATCACAGTAATTGAATTTTGACAATATAAGTGACTCACAGAGGCTAATGCGGAGCTCTTCACTTAAATATTGCCTGATTCTGTAGAGCAGCCTCAGTCTGTAAAAGCAACTTCTTGCACATTCGGCTATGTGGGCCTCGAACCTTAGCCCGCTGTCAAAAACCAGTCCCAGGTTCCGTGCCTTATTCACCCTTTCAATTTGGTCCCCATTCACAGAGATAGCTATTGAAACATCATTAATCTTTCCAATAGTTTTAGGATTTCCAAAAACCATTAGTTTCGATTTTTTTGCATTGAGGGTTAGACAATTTGACATACACCAGTCAGATATCCTTTGCAGGTCACTGTTTACCCTTATAATGGCGCTGGCATGGTCAGCGGGATCAAAGGGAAGATATAGCTGCAGGTCATCCGCGTAAAGGTGGTGAGAACAGTGTGTAATGCATGATGTGATGTCAGCACTGTACAAGATGTAAAGGATAGGGCCCAGTATCGATCCCTGGGGGACTCCCCGGTTCACCACCCTCCGGCTAGACCGCTGCTTAGATCCATTTGCTTGTTGCAGCTCCACAAGTTGTGTCCTGTGAGTAAGGTAACTGTGGAACCATCTCACAGCCCGAGCGTCAAGGCCATAATAACTAAGCTTGGACAGCAACAAAGGTATGCTTATCGAGTCGAAAGCACGAGAAAAGTCAAGTAGGAGCAGAAGAGCAACCTTTCCCCGGTCCTGGGCAGTCAACAGACCATCAACCACATCTGCCAGAGCAGTTGCTGTCCCACAGCCCCTGCGGAAGCCAGACTGAAAGTAAGGAAGCATATGATGCTTCTCCAAGTATTCGGTCAGTTGGTCACAAATTATTCTTTCCAATACCTTAGAGAGGCACGGGAGAAGGCTTATTGGGCGTAGGTCTTGCACTGTCACAGGCTCACTAGATTTTGGCAGCGGCTTTACAACTGCTATCTTCCAGTCCTCAGGGAACACACCCTCCAGTATAGAGCTATTGACTATTGTAGTAATGGCGTCCAGTGAGTGAGGTAGGGTCAGCAATAGCATGTCCAGAGACAGACCATCATTCCCCTGAGCATTGGATTTCAGACCTTTGATGGTCCTTAGAACCAGTTCACTGCTCACCGTACCCAAAGAGAATGTCGCCTCGCTTTTGTGTCTATGGTGCTCGTAGTATGTAAGTTGTGATATTGAGACCATGCCGCTGCCAGGCACATTCAAAAAGTGTGCATTCAACAGTTCCGGATCACTGAGTGATGGGGACAATTCAGCTGAGGCTTTTTTGTTTGGCAATACTGTGCTTGTAAGCTTTCTCCATAGCATTTTTGGGTTTTTAATGTTGTTATTAATATGCTTTTTGAAGAAACACGACTTCTCTCGCTCGATCGCTGCTATGACTTCGTGTCGCATCTCCCTGTAGCTTGCCTTGAGATTTGCAGCACCATGCATTTTATACTGCTTATGATACCTGTCCCTAATCCGCATCATTGTCTTAATCGTATCTGTGATCCAGGGGTGGGGGGCGTGCTTGAATTTTTGTGTCTGTACAGGTGCATGCAGATCAAAAAGGCCCCTAACACACAGTGTAAATGCTTCCACCAGGCCGTTGACACCTTTAATTTCTTTAAAATTATCCCACTTAATGGTATTTAAATCTTTATTAAATTGGTCCAAAAGTATGTTCTTTAGAGGCCTATACGAGATCTTCTGTGGGATACACTTTTCCTTTTTAATTTTTAATTCTGTTAGCAACATAGCATGCCTTCCCAAATCAGGACAGTGTTTCACTGTCACCCGTACAGCTCTGACATCAGTACATATCACATCAATCAAGGTGCTACTATGGTCAGTGAAGTGTGTTGGTTCAGTAATTATTTGTTTTAAATTAAGACTTTGAGTAAACTGTGCGAAAGACCTGCATTTGCCACACCCACTGTTCAGGAGATCTATATTAAAATCCCCAGCCAATATAACCCCATCTGCCCCTGCAAAGGTGGCCACCGTCTCAGAAATGGAGTCAAGGAACTCGTCTACATCCAGCCATTGTGGTCTGTAGGCTGTACCTACAATCAAGTTCTGACTGTTCAGACGTACCGACATCCACATTTGTTCCACCTGTAAATGTGAATTAGGGTGCGGACACAGCTTAACATTAAGGCCTTTGCGGATGTAAAAACCGACTCCCCCACCGCGCCCCGCTCTCACGTGGTCCGGTCTTGGTGTATGCCTTAGTTTATATCCAGTTAGCCGGGGAGCTCTGCCTTCCTCCCCCGCCCTGAGCCAGGTCTCATTTATGGCCATGATGTCTGGGTCCAGTTCCTCCATTGCCACAATGAATTCCTCGTGCTTTGTACTTAAGGAGCCTGCATTGTATAGACCAACTGATAAGTTTTTTAACCCAAGGCCTGTGACCTCTGTAAGTAATATAAACACCAAAATGTTTTAAAATAAAGTGTAGTGTAAATGTGATTGAAAATAATTGCATAGCCATTCTGTGTGACCCTAGTGAAATTAATAATGAATAAATAATGTGAAATAATGATGTCAGTTATCACAGGAATACAGTAAATAGTAATATGAAAATAATATGGAATAGTAATGTCAATAAGTATTGGATTGCAGTGAATATTAATATGTAAATATTGTAAAATAGTAATGTCAATGATTATTTGATTGCAGTGGATAATAATAAAAAATAAATATTGTGGGATGTCGGTGATGATTGGATTAAGGCAATTTCTTATATGTAAATGTTGTAAGATAATTATTCCAATGAAGCTGTATGTCAAACGATATATAATTATAATAATATGATTGTAATTGGAATCTATGGTACTAAATAGTGATGGTAATTCTGGCTGTGTAAAGTAAACATTGTTTTGATTATATATAAATGAATTTACTAAAATATGATGTTGCTCTTTTCTTAAAAACAGGTAACACAAGTAGGCGCACAATAACATTGAATTTGAAACCAATATTAATTCTACATGGACAAACAATATACACGGTATTTTATATAGGTTCTTATGACTGATCCGGGCACTGCTTTTACAGATCCATGGAAGTCAGATTGTGGGAGAGGCGAAGACCCTTTCCAGATCTTCTGTCGTGCGAAACTGATAAACCTGCGCACCATCAGTCCTGCGAGCGAATATGCGTCCGCGTCTCGTCCACGAGTACCTCCACTGTAGCCGGCGACATTCCTCGCGCACCCGCTGGAAGAGCAGGCGGTTCGCGCGCGTCAGCCGCTCGTTGACGTAGACTCGCACGCCGCCCTCGGCCGTCAGGTGGCGGCGCGCGCGGGCCGCGCGCAGCAGCTCGTCGCGCAGGTGGCGGCGCGCCAGCCGCACCACCACGCGGCGCGCGCGCGCCCCCGCGCCCTCGCCCGGCGGCGCGCCCAGCCGCTCCGCGAACACCACGTCCCGCTCCTCGAGGGGCACCCCGAGGCGGCTCGCGAGCACCATGACGCTGTGCACCGCGCTCTCGCCCTTCTCCTCGGGGAGCTGCCCGATGTCGAGGTCCGCGAGCAGCGCCTCCTGCTCGCGCTCGCCCAGCTCCAGCCGCAGCCCCGCGACGGTGCGCTGCAGCGCCGCCACCGCCTCCGAGCCCGAGCCCGGGCCCGACTCCGCCCGGCGCCGGTCCGCCTCCTCCATCCTTTGCTCGAGCGCCCCGATGCGCGCGCTCACGTCTGTCTCGATGACACCGATCCGGTCCTCGCAGCGCGTCACCCGCCCCGACAGCTCCAGCACCTCGTCCCGGAGGCATTCGATCTGGGCTCGCGTCGCCCTCAGCTCGTCCCGCATCTCCTCCCTGAATTGGCGCATCTCCATGGCGAGGGCCTGGATGTCGGTGACCTCTACGGTCACGTTATGCGCCGTGTCGTCCGGGTTCTCCCGCTCGGTCTGGTCGAGAAGCGACGCGTCCAGGTCCATGGGACACGTCCTGGCGGCGAACCGACGCAGAGTGACCCCACTCGCCCGCGCCGGCGTCTCGGTGTTGTCGGTTTTAGGCTGCTTGCTGGTGCAGCCGACGCACCTCCACACATCCCTCCACTCGTCGGTGAGCGAGTTATAAAAATGCTTCTCGGGGACCCCTGCACAATCAAGGTCGTAGCACCGGCTACACTGGCTACAGGTCATGAACCTCCTGTCCTCAATCACTTGCTGACATCCGTTGCAACTTAACGACATTTTGGTCACAATATACGCACGTAACAACCGACACACAAAAAGCGCTACACTGACTGATTACAGTTTTCCACCACGTAATACAATGACCTAGCCACACCTTATTATTGTTTACTAGACCTAAATTAGTTTATTTCTTATTTTAATTATTTTAAATAAACAGAGCAATGAATCGCGTGTTTACTTCGATCTACCCTCTATGAAATCGGTATCATTGTAAACGAATTTTTGACCAAAAACTCAACAAATACCATCGCGCAGCCACCTTATTCACCAGATATGGCTCCAGCCGACTTATTTCTTTTACCTAAACTCAACTTACCAGTTCGTAGCACCCGGTTTCATTCGGTAGAAGACATAAAGGAGAATTCGCGGCGAGAACTGAACTCGATTCCGGAAAAAGCATTATAAAATGTTTTGATGGTTGGATTATTCGTTGGCGTAAGTGTATCGCTTCCGAAGGAGCATACTTTGAACTTGATAAAATAAATTTGGATGAATAACTAACATTTTGTGTATTATTAATCTTTTCCCGGTACTTTCTTAACAGAGAAGTATATTTGTCTATTTCTAAATAAAATAATACAAGCATAGACTCACCAGCTTTTGGTCTATCAGCTCTGTAACCACCTATACAGTTTAGCCAAAGCTGAAACCGAAATCAGCCTATGTTAAATTATATATGTTACAGTTTAAAACTCATTGCCGGTCAAAACCACTTTTGACTGCAAAAATCAGTCAATAATGGTTTTGACAAGACAAAGACATCACTTTAGTCAAAAACAGTTTTGACTGATTTTGGCGGTCAAGAGTGGTTTTAACCAACGTTTATAGTCAAAAGCAGTTTTGACTGCTGTTCTTAGTCAATACTGGTTTTGCCTGACTTAAGTTCAGACTATCGGTCAAAACTCATAAAAAGTTAATAACGGTAGTGAAAATTACCAATGAAATCATAAATAAAGTTAAAATTAAACTATTTTTAAGAAACTTTAGGTCTTTATAAAAAAATAATTGACATTATACGAGACCAAGGAATTGCAAAAACGCAGATAATCTTAAAAAAATATTGAAATGTTTTTTTTAACACTTAACTACCTACCCCTTGTTTCCCTACCTACCTAGAGTCTCTCAGACTCCTCTCTTCTCAGGACTCTAAACAAAAAACTAAGTCATCAAAAGGTATTTACCTTTTGATGACTTAGTAAATGTAATCCATATTATTTTAATAGTTTTCTATTTAAAAAAAATATCATCATCATCATCATCTCAGCCACAGGACGTCCACTGCTGAACATAGGCCTCCCCCAGTGACTTCCAGATCGGCCGATTGGAAGCGGCCTGCATCCAGCGTCGTCCTGCAACCTTTACCAGGTCGTCTGCCCACCTTGTGGGTGGGCGTCCTACGCTGCGCTTGCCTATACGCGGCCTCCATTCCAGAACCTTTCTGCCCCATCGGCCGTCAGTTCTACGTGCTATGTGCCCCGCCCACTGCCACTTCAGCCGGCTAATCCGTCGAGCTATGTCAGCGACTTTGGTTCGTTCACGGACGGTTCACGTTCGCCCTACCCAGTACCAGTTGGGAGCTCTATTCTTGAAATTGTTGACAAATATGTTTACCTGGGACAAGTGATCCAGTTGGGTAGGTCCAATTTTGAGAAAGAGGTCAATCGACGAATCCAACTCGGATGGGCAGCGTTCGGGAAACTACGCAACATCTTCTCGTCCAAAATACCTCAGTGCCTAAAGACGAAAGTATACAACCAGTGTGTGTTACCAGTGATGACATACGGAACTGAAACGTGGCCTCTTACTATGGGCCTTATTAAGAAGCTTAAAGTTGCACAGCGCGCTATGGAAAGGGCTATGCTCGGTGTTTCTTTGCGAGATCAAATCAGAAATGAGGAAAAAAAATATATAAATGTGTAAATAATCTAAGATATTTATTAGAAAATGCCTAAATCGACTTCAAAAAAAAATTAACTTCTTATGACATTGAGATCCAATATAAAAAAATAAACGTAAATTAAGAACTTTTTTACATTAATTTATAAAAATATAACAATCAACTAATAAATGTTCTCATAAATTTTATTTGAAATGTCAAAATTTAAACAAAATTGCAAGTCCTATACTTTTTCAATTTTACGCGACAAAGCCCATTTTATATGTGAACATCTAGACAGAAAGTGTTTTTGCAATTGCAACACATGTACTGGCTTTTGCCTTTTTGGGATCACACTGAGTATTTGCGCATTGTCAGCCTTTCTGGTTGTTCAGAACTACTTTCTGCAGCACCAGGAAGTTTTTTGTCTCCAGTTGCAGCACCCGACGAATGGAAAATCTTATATTTCGCTGTAACGCCCTGATTTTTTATCTGCGTTTAATATGCGGTCTCGTGGGCTGTCCAGCCACTCTCTTTGTGTGAATCTGATATCAGGGTTTTCTAGTTGAGTGGATAAGTACATCACATACGAGTTGGAGGCTGATATGACCAATGAAATCGGTTTTTGCCAACATAATATTTTTTTCTAGGTCGAGATCGCAATTGTTCCAAAGGTATGTCATTTTCGTCTGATAAAGAAAAAACTGAAGACGTGTTTTGAGGCAAAATCGGTAGTTTCTACCACTAAATCCATCGCTTCTTTAACGTCGATTTCCGAGTCCGATCTGGATTGTTCGCCTAGCACGAAATCGTCGCAAATATTCACATTTACATAACTGCATTCTGCATTGTGTAAGTCGTCTTCAATAGCAAGATTAGATTTCATTTTTCATTAAAACAATAAAAATTACACGATTAGACAAAAATTGATACTGCGGATAGAGGGCAGAAGGTACATGAACGCTTGAAGACCACAAACGCGTATGTGACTAGTTACGATAAGAAATAAATTCGCCGGAGTCTGAGAGACTCCTGGTAGGTTGTTAAGGGTTAATTATAAAAATAAGAAAAAATAATGTAAACTTTTTATTAGTTATAATTAAACGATTTCCAAAACATTTGCTATGATTTTTTTAAATGTATTATTCTCAGTCACAAATAGTTTTGACTTACATTCTTGCTTAAAACCACTTTTGACCGTTACAATGTAGTGAAAATAACTTTTGCCTCTTATTTTTGAAGTCAAAAGTGGTTTTTACCAACGACCTTAGTTAAAACTACTTCTGACGGACAGAATCAGTTAAAAGTGGTTTTGACCAACGTCCTTAGTCAATACTACTTTTGACTGATTTTTGCAGTCAAAAGTGGTTTTGACCAGTTATGAGTTTTGACTGTAACATATACATATAAATATTATGGTGAAGGACCAATGATACTTATCAAAAATTTTAAAAATATATTTTCATATAAAACGAATTCCAAAAATTTTTGTTTTGTATGGGAAACTAAAAAAAAAAATATGATATCAAATTTTTATTTCACTATAGTATTTGCATATTTTAGCATAGGCTAATGTCGGCTTGATATACCCCATTACCAGACATGTATATAGTAAAAAAATGATTTAGATTTAGTAGGTACTCTTTATTGTATTTTTTACAAACAGTACCAATATGGTACACATTGCATAGATTACTAAATACATACATACGCTCGAAAAACATAACCCTCGTTTGGCAGTCGGGTAATAAAAGTAAAGTCACAAAGGACAAGTTACAGATAAATACACTTTTAGAGTAACAAATAACATTCGCAATTTGTTGACAATTAGGTATTAATCAGTAGTATTCACAGAAAAAGTAAGACTCACCGCGCTCCTAGTAATAGGAGAGAAAATCATACAAACTTTAAAAGCAACAGTGTATATTACTCGCCTTAGTGCTAAGTATTTATTCAATGAGTAAGTAAAACAATGAAACTCGCACATGTGTACGGTGAAATCACTGAATATTTCACAGTAAGAGAGAATTTTTTTCACCCCAAAACATGAGATAAGACGAAGATTTCTCACTGAGTGCAATAAATCTCGGAGGCACCTTACGTCCTGATTTATTCCACCGATAATTTCGATGTGTCCGAAACTTATCTACTAGAAAGTTCGATGCGAGTAGAAATATCACTTTGAGGATAGTCCCCATGATAAATTTGGGGATATGGTGAAAGTTACACACCATCTTATACAATCGCAGTTGTCACCTCTGCCGTCATTATGGCGGTCACACTTTATTTGCGACTTTTTTTTGTCCCTGTTCCTTTTTTTTTTCAAATTTAAGGGCATATTAGAATTGACGATCGTTTAAGAAATAGTTCACTATTGCAGTATAATACAACATAACAATCTAGTATTGAATGTCATCCAGTAATTGTTAATTGTGCCAAATATGCTTTATTAATATTCTTATAATTTTTAGAAAATATAGATAGATAGATTCTTTATCGCACACAACATAAAACAAGCAGTACACAAAGAAAAGTACATTTTGAATGGTACAATTTAGGCGGTCTTATCGCTTGAAGCGATCTCTTCCAGACAACCTATATAATAATTTATTATAATATTTTATATTAGGTCGTAATATTTTATAATATACTTAAAACATTTAACTAAGAGGAGGAGACTGAACATTCCTATCCTTGAGGGTCTCAAGGCGGGTGCTCAGTAAAACCGAGTTTCAAAGCTCGAGAAGAAAGAAACTCTAAAAATACTTAAATAGCCAAGATTTTTTTTAATTAACAATAATGAAATATGCCCTTAACTGATACTTAGTATTAATTTACCGTAACATGATAAGTATTTATCAAGTTAATTTCTAGTAAATGTTTGTGCCGTGTGGCAAAAGAGAGCATGCTCTAAGGCCACAGCACAAACATTTGACGGCATGTGCATGTGACGGCCGTAAAGAATACAATTCCCCCCGCCAACAGGAGGCGTGTCGTAAGAGGCGACTAAATCCTGCGAAAAAGTATAAAAAACTGCACTCGCCAACCCGCCTGCCTAGCGTGGCGGGTATGGCTACAAACCCCCCCAATGACATACACAGAAGTTGCCAGCCCCCCAATCTCCGGTGGTCCCGCTGCTCCTGGCTGCGGTAGCGGTCAGGGTGACGGCGGGGCAGGGGGTGCTAAGAATCCCCAGAGGAGGATCTCAAGCTACCATCTCCGACGACGACTGGCCCTGGTAACATACAACGTACTGTTAGGCCGGGGCCCTTGATTAGGTTTTTAAAAAAGGAATTTTGCTTACGCTAGGATAATGATTAAAACAATTAATTAACTTTTGAGAAGAGGCAGCCGTCACGCGCGAGTGTTAGGAACAGACTGGTGAGCCCGTGAAGCGGGCGAGCCGATACTGACTAAAAATGCTGATGCTGCGCCAGACATGGCTGTTCAGCAATAATGCCAACACATACAGGGTGTAACACCTCCCCCCATTAAGACTAAACTTAGGGGTTTAATCTTCTAAGTTTATGGATGAGGAAAGGTAAAGTAACTATAAGTTTCTACGCGTTTTTGGAAACGGGGTTTCTTCCAATATTGGGACTGTTTGTTCTGTGTCTGTCTGTTTGTTATTTACTTTATTCTCTTTAATTTTAGGGTTAATCGTTGGGAGTTCGATTTGTTCTGCGTCGTGAATGCTGCCAGTTTTATTTACTAATTTCTTATATGATATACACAAAATTGCAATTAAAACAGTAAGTATTACAAATAATGTAAGTGAAGAATAATGTGCCCCGTATCTTATAATATGTGGTTCTTGGATTATTTTGTCCAATTCTGAAACCATTTTACTGTTAGTGGTTTTTGCAAAATCAATTTTATCCAACTCTAAATCCTTTAAGCTAATACTGGGAACATCATTCATTAAATTATTAAATTTAGAGAAACTACAACATGAATCATTAATAAGATTAAAATCTAAATTTGTTGAAGGAAAACTGATATTTAAAACATTGTGTTTAGGCAAAAGTAGGGTTTCCTTGCAATAAGCTTTACAAAATATTGGAATTTCTATGATTCCTGTACCTAAAATAATTATTTCTAACAATTCAGAATTTGAACAATCTATGGATAGTTTGTTTGAAGAGGATTGAACAAATATCCACTTGTTATTGCGCAGTGGTTTCCAAATATCTAGATTACCGCGAATGAATTCCGTTCTACACTTATTTGGGAGATTTGTTATCACTTTTGACAAGAGTTCACTTTCACAGTTGGGGTTTTCATTTGTAGGGAGCACATTCACTATTTCACAGATATAATTTTGATCGTGGGTATTTTTGCACTTTTCTAGAGAGTCCAGGTTGCTATAATGTAATTTGTCTTTTGTAATCGCAATATATTTGTAATCGGGGACTATTACGCTAAATGAGTCTGGTCTTGTTGCATTATGAGGAATAGGCAGTGGAATAATATTATACAGGTAAAATTGGCGTGGACTTACTAAAGGTATTTGTAACACATACATAATCTTATCGCTAATATAATAACTAACTAATTTACTTATACTCATAATAACATGGATTAAACTTATATCTAGGTTTACAGCAAGTTCTGAGTCAATTGGTAAGTGTCTGTAGTTATCGGCAAGCTCTCTGTAAAGCTGTTGTGGGGTTATTACAGATGGATGTATGACATTAACACTACTAAATAAAATTGAGCTAGTTATGTCTTCAATTTGAAAAGATAAAGTCAGAAGGGATGACTCTAAGTTAGTAAAAACTGTATTTATTTCTGAAGTTATTACTAATCTATTTGTGGTTTCAGATATGTTTTTGAGCTTAAATGAGAGCTTGTTGATAGCGGAGTCGAGATTGTCTTCATTAATTTTAACTTTATAGAGGGTTTCATTAAATCGCGCTAGGGCAGATTCAGTGACCAAAATATGTTCTTTCATTAAGGAAGCTAATCTCTTTTGGTTATTCTGTACATGGTTGATAGCTGTTTCGTATTTAATAGCGTCGTCTTCGTCTAAAGTGCCGAAGATTTGTTTCATTACTGAACCTATGCCGCCAATCCATGCGCTGCGTTTGACCCTACTGTCTATGAGGTGAGTTATTGATGAATATTCCCTTATGATGTCCTTGAAGCGGACAACAAAAGGTTGGAGCACATTATGACACTCTGAATTGTCTAGTGATTTAATTTGTTCACATATGTATTTGACCTTGTCTAGTGCTAAGTTAATGTTCTGTATGTGTGGTCTTATGTAAGAAATATCAACGGGTATTAATATACTTAGTTGGCCATTTATTATTCTAGTTTTTCCAATATAATCGAAATATATGCCTGAACTTGAGGGGATTGGTTTAATGAAACTTGGCGTTGCGGAAGCCGACGCACTGAAAATAAAAGAATTCAATAAAGTGGTGCTGAATAAATTTAAGCCTTGTTATTATAACTAACCTACCTAATATCCTAATATTAACGTGAGTCTTATTTAATTTATCCACTAAGGAGAACTGGGAAAGACGCCAGCTAGTTTCACCTCATCATAATGGTGTCTGACATGGCGTCTGTTAATTAATAATGTTAGTGTATTGTTACCGTGAATGGCGATGACTTTGTATGGCCCTTTCCATATGGGCGATAGAGCTTTTCGTAGCCTTAGGTGATTTTTTAAATAGACAAAGTCGCCTACTTTGTATTGGACTGGACGAGTTCTGTTATCGTAATATGCCTTGGATCTCTCTTTAGATTTGTGTATATTTTCGACAGCCCGTTCCCAGGACAACTTTAACCTATGTTGGAGCATCCGGACGTAGTCAGGGTATGTGGTAAGATCTTGGCTATGGATAGAGTCTGGAATAAATGTTTTGTGACCGAATAGAAGTTCGTAGGGACTAAAGTTTGTAGTACTATGAATGGCGGAATTGTAGGCCAAAATGGCGGTATATACGTAGCGAGGCCAGTCATCTTGGTTCTCGTTGACGTAAGATTTTAGATATTCTTTAAGGGTTGAATGGCTTCTTTCCAGAGCTCCTTGAGTTTGAGGGTGGTACGGAGTAGACCAAATTTGTTTAATTTTTAGAAAGTCACATGTTTTCTTGAAGAGATCAGCGGTGAAGTTTGTTCCTTGATCCGTAAGGATAGATTTTGGAATTCCAAATAAAGAGATGAAATGAACAAGACAGTCAGTTGTTTCTTCCGACGTGACACTGCGCAGAGGGTAAGCTATGGAGAACTTAGTAAGATCATCTTGCATAGTAAGGATGTATTTGAGTTTGGCAGGACCCGATTCGGGGAGTGGACCTACGATGTCCAGGGCGATTCTTTGGAATGGGCTGGTAGAAGTAGTAGTTATTTGCATTGGTGCCTTATTAATTCTTCTAAGGGCTTTGTTCTCCTGACAGGAGGTGCAATTTTTTATGTATGTTTCGACATCGGCCTTCATTCCTTTCCAGTAATAACGTTCTTGGATTCTGTTAAGCATTCGATTACAGCCAAGATGCCCTGCAATCGGAAGATCGTGGTTTTCTTTTAGAATTTTCTTGATTTCGTTAAGATTTGGATACGTGATATTATTATGGTATATGTTTACCGTAATATTTGTATCATGGAAAAGATAGACAAAGATATTGTATATTTTGGCAAAGAAGTGTTTTTCAAAAGGATTCTTAAAATCAGATATAGCAATTTCATTGATTTCGTCTTCAGTTGAAATGATATGGTTTCTTATGGTTTTTAATGTTAAGAATATTTCGGGGTAGGTGCAATCTTCAAAGTGATGGACCTTTGTGAAAATGAGATAAATAGATTTGTTATTACCTTCAGGGACCTTGTCGAATGAATAGAGTTGTCTGTCCTTTTGGATGAATTCGTTGGGATCAGTGAGATTTTCTAGGATTTCAGGGATGTAAACATTGGATTCGTCTAAATCCATGGATGTAGGAATAAGAATGATCTTGCAGTGGGTTTTTAAAAGAGATTGATTGTGTTCAAGGATTTTGGTATTGAAGTTTTTGTTTTTACTATTAATTTCTTTATGAAATTTTGAATAATCGTCGTTGAGAGAGGCATGATCTGTGTTTTGTGTTGGAGATTGCGATGATAAGTTAAATGGTTGATTCGGTGATGCTGATATTTCAGGGCTTTGCAGTGGATCCAGCGGAGGATGTTGCATGGGTAAGTCTTTTTGTATTTCAGGGTTTTGATTTGCATATGTATCTTTACTCGTAGAAGGTAAAGGTTCAGTAGATATAGAGGGAATTAGATTGGATGTAGAAGGAATTGGATTGGGTATAGTAGATTCAGTGGGTTGTATTGGAATGGTAGATTCAGGGCTGTGTGGAAATATGATTTCGTTGTCGTCATCCAGCAAGCCGATGGATGGCATACTGTCATCATCGTGATCAGGGACAGTAGGAAGTTGTATGTTTAGGTCCTCTAGTGTAAGGGGACTAAATGGTAGCTGATCGTCGCTAGGTGAAGTTCTTGGATTTGAGTCTTGTACTGGGTTAGGAGGATTGATATTTTCAGGTCGATCTGATTGATTTGTAGGGATTACAGGATTAACTGGATGGCGAGAGAGAGCGTCAGCTGCGGAATTGAGTTTTCCTTTGCGGTAAACGATTTCGTAATCGAATTCCTCGAGTTTGAGGCGCCAGCGTTGCATTTTGCTGCTTGGGTCTTTGTGATTAAAAAGCCATTTAAGTGGTCTGTGATCAGTGATTATTTGGAATTTCCTCCCGTATAGATAAGGTCGGAACGTTTTGCAGCCGAAAAGAATCGCCAGAAGTTCCTTTTCGGTTGTGCTATAGTTGATCTCACTTTTGTTAAGGGTACGTGAGGCATATGCAACAGGTCGATCTTTGCCGATGGGACCCTGAGATAGAACGGCACCTATGGCGTGATTAGAAGCGTCGCATGTGAGAATGAATGGCTGAGAAAAGTCAGGGTAGCAGAGAAGAGGAGCAGTGGTAAGTTTTTGTTTCAAATAATCGAAAGCTACTTGTTGTTGATTTTCCCAGTTAAATGGTATATCCTTTTTGAGTAGGGATGTAAGTGGTTTTGCTATTTTGGAGAAATCTGGGATGAATCGACGGTAGTAGGAAACGAGTCCAAGGAATGATTTAATATCTTTAGGAGAACTAGGAGTTGGAAAATCGACGACTGCTTTGATTTTGTCGGGGTTTGGTTTGACTCCTTCGGTTGTGATTATGTGACCGAGGTAGGCGACTTCACGCCTTAGGAATTCGCATTTGTCTGGTTGAAGTTTGAGGTTAAATTGACGGAGTCTTTGAAATACTTCCGCTAAGTTCTGGATTTGCGAAAACAGATCAAATGAGTACGTGACGATATCGTCGAGATACACGAAGCAGCGGATGCCTTGTAGGCCAGATAGGGCTGTATTCATCAGCCGTTGGAATGTAGAAGGTGCGTTTTTTAACCCAAACGGCATGCGGGTGAATTGGAAGTGCCCTTGAGGCACATTGAAGGCAGTTTTTTCTGGATTATTTACCGGAATTTGATGGAATCCGGAAGCTAAATCGAGGGTTGAAAAGTATTTGCTATTTCCGAGTTGATCGAGGATTTCTGTGATTTGTGGAATAGGATATGTGTCGCCTATTGTTATGTCGTTCAACTTCCGGTAGTCGATTACAATGCGCCACTTTTGTTCACCCGATGCGTCGAGCTTTTTGGGTACTACCCAGATCGGTGAGGACCAAGGGGATACAGAGGGTTCTATGATTTCTTGTTGAAGCATTTGGTTTATTTGTTTGTCGACTTCCTTTTTATGTATTTCAGGGAATCTGTATGACTTAGTATGGATAGGGACTTCGGTTGTGGTTTTTATGTCATGTTTAAAGGCGTTGGTAAAGGTAAGTTTTTCGTTTGGGAGGTGGAAGATATCGGAGTAGTCAGAACAGAGTTGTAGAAGAGCGTCAGCTTCTTCCTTATTTAGATGATCTATTCGTAACATACTTAAGACTTGTTGAGTTCTTTCGACGGAATTAGTATGATTAATGTGGTTGATAGAAATCGTGGTAGGATCATTATGTTGGGAAATAGTACTAACTGGGGTAAGTTTTAGGTTAAGGTTTGTTTTCAAAGTTAGTGATGATTCAGAGGTATTGATAACTGTGAGGTTAACCTTTTTATTTTCTTTAACTTGAACGAGACAATTGGCAATGAGGATTTCATCGGATGGACTTTGATCTAAAATAAGACCTTCTTGGAGGTCTGGATTGGCAACAGAGCATTCTATTACCTTTTCAGTGCGAGCTGGGATGATGAAATAAGGATCAGTGAAGAATAAATTGAGATCATGTTTGCCGATCTTTAATGTTTCTTGTGTAAAGTTGATACTGCCATGCAGTTTACTAAGAAGATCGTTACCGACAATGCCATCGTAGGGAAAATCTATGTTTCCTACTACGTGGAACTTGTGTCTAATTGAGTTTTTTAAATTATCATTTGGATACATTATCAAATCTAGAGAGCCCAATGTCGGGACGGAGTCATCTGTAGAGTTGAAACCTTTTAATTTAAGTGTTTCTCGTTGATTTAGGGTAATGTGACGTTTAATTACAGAATTTTTGAGTAGACTAATTGAAGAGCCTGTGTCAACTAGGAGAGACAGGGGCATGTCTGAAGATGCTGTGTTGATTACGACATGTGGTAACGACTTCTTCGAGGGGTCAAATGTGATTTCGTAAATTTGCGTATCTTTCGTTTGCAAAAGGGTCTTGGATTCAGAGGGTTTCGATTTAGTAGATTTAGTAGATATAGCAGCTTTTGCATACGTCTCTTTCGTCTGCAAAGGGGTTTTGGATTCAGAGGGTTTCGATTTAGTAGATTTAGTAGATATAGCAGTTTTTGTGTCTGTGTTTGACACAAAGGAGTTAGTAGGAATAGTAGGTGTCATTGGTCTTTGGTTTGAGGTTGGACGAGGTTTTGGACTCGCGAGACACCGCCGAGAGCCCATTATGCGTTTAAATTGGCATCAGCGTCGACTTCGTCGCGGCCCTCCTCGTCCTGTTGCTCGTCCTCTTGAGTGTAGTTGATTTTTCTGAATTGGGAATTTGCATTAGGAGTAGGGCGAGCTGCCTGGTTTCGAAGTTTGTTGTTGTACTCACGTTTTCGGCAGTTCTCAATGCTATGCCCAGGAAACTTGCAATATCTACATATTACAGGTCCTGAATTAGTAGAAGTGGAAGTTTGGGCCTGGTTCTGGTTATTCCCTTGTGGATTAGGTTGATTATTGAAGGTGGGTCGTGGTCGAAAGCGATTGTTGTTGTTGGGGTTAGCTTTCGGTTCGGAGGGAGATTTTTTGTATAAAGTCTGTTGAATCCTTTCTTCCGATACTGCTAGATTAACTGCTTCGTTAAGAGTTTTAGGAGACCTACACCTGACTATATTTGATATCCTAGGGTGTAGACCCATGAGAAAGTGATGGAGAGCAAGGTCTTCCATGGCAGCTGTTCTGCCAGGGACTTCCTTGAGTTTGTGGCTAGAAAGCGATATCTCTGTCAGAAGTTGTGACAGGCAGGTCTCTACCCGAAGGGAGTATTGGCTAACATTTTCGTTTGGGTTCTGCTTACTTTCCTGAAGGTCCATAAGCAGGTGCGAATAGTGTTTCCGTTCACTAAATTGAGTTTTAAGGAATTCTTTTAATTGTTCCCAATTATTGAACTCTTTTATTGAGCAGGCGACTTCCGCCTTGCCCTGTAATTGGCAAAGGATATATTTGAATATGATGTGTTTTTGTATTTCTGTAGCCAGATTGTAGGCGTTATTGCAATTTATGATAAATGAATTTAATGTTTCTCGGCTCCCATCGTAGGGCTTTATAAACTTTAGTAGGATGTTGAGTTCAAGATTAATTTGTGGAGTTGAGTTGGTGGGGGTCTTTTTCCCTTTCTTTTTGTCTACGTCGACGACGGGGCTTGGGGCCCTTTCGTCATCCGTGAATGGGAGGTCAATATCTTGCGGGACCTGGAGTTGCGACTTAGGATCAGTCATTTTGACTTATTTGATTTTGTAATTTTACAAAAATAATTAATAAAATAATATATTAACACTTTCACTCGCGAATATAAATCTAAAAATAGCCTATAGGGATAATAAGATTGAAAGAGACCAGACTCACAGTACGGCGATAAGCGAGGCGGCGACGACGACGGGAAGTGTCTGCATTCCGGAGCGATAACGCGTCTCGGAGTCGACTCGGAGCTTCGTAGAGGTGATTTTATTTTGATGCGGCGGATTTCAGGAACGGTGATGTTTAGGGGTATAGCAGGATACAGTGATGAGCAGGATGCAAAGTACCAGCCAGTCCGGCCAGCAGAGATAGATGTTCTTCACTAGGATACGGCGATACAATGTAGATGCAGTGGAACCAGCCAATCCGGCCGGTAAAGGTGAGTCAAGTTCCAAGATGTTGGTAAGTAGATCACGTAGGACGTGTACAAGGCGTGACGGGCACTTAGCACAGTAGACACAGTGGACACAGTGGACACAGTGGTTTTTCACAGAGTTTACGATTTTCACGATAATACATATATGCGAGGAGACGAACCGGGGACCAAACGGATTTTATGATCCCACCGCTGCCACCAATGTTAGGCCGGGGCCCTTGATTAGGTTTTTAAAAAAGGAATTTTGCTTACGCTAGGATAATGATTAAAACAATTAATTAACTTTTGAGAAGAGGCAGCCGTCACGCGCGAGTGTTAGGAACAGACTGGTGAGCCCGTGAAGCGGGCGAGCCGATACTGACTAAAAATGCTGATGCTGCGCCAGACATGGCTGTTCAGCAATAATGCCAACACATACAGGGTGTAACAGTACGCACGTTGAGGACCGACGAGAAGATTGTAGAGCTGGAAGAGGTATTGAGTAGGATGCACTGGAGTATCATGGGGATATCGGAATTCCGACGAGAGGGTGAGGACACGATAATCCTTAAATCCGGCAACCTACTATACTACCGGGAGGGCGACCAATAGTCCCAAGGTGGTGTCGGGTTTCTCGTCCACAAGTCTCTCATTAACAACATCGTCACCATCGGAAGTGTGTCGAGCAAGGTTGCATACCTGATACTCAGAGTATCGCATAGGTACTCACTGAAGATAATTCAGGTATATGCACCGACCTCTACACACCCTGATGAGGAAGTGGACGTCTATGTATGAGGACGTTAGTAGAGCCATACTTACTACTAAAACCCACTTCAATGTTGTTATGGGAGACTTCAACGCAAAAGTGAGTGAGTGGGCGATTTGGATATGGGCAACGGAACCCTAGGGGACAAAGACTGGCCGAATTTCTGGAGAAGGAGGAGCTCTTCGTGATGAATTCCTTTTTCCAGTAGCCACCTCAGAGGAAGTGGACCTGGATGAGTCCCGATGGGTCCACGAAAAATGAGATTGACTTCATCATGGCCACAGAGCGACGAGTGTTCAATGATGTCTCTGTAATCAACGGGGAGAAAACCGGTAGCGATCACCGAATGGTTAGAGGCACATTGAACATCAACTTGAAGCTAGAAAGGTCCCGTTTGATGAAGTCCACGCTCCGACCCTCAAATGCCCATATTTATTGCCCCGAAAGCTTTCAGCTCGAGCTGTCAAATCGTTTTGAATGCCTAGAGAACTGCGAGTGGACGAGATTAACAACAGGTTTGTAGAAACTGTCCAGCAGGGCTAGCATGCGCAACATGATAAAATTTTGTCGTGGCATTTTTTCCACTTTTGACGTTCGACGAACAATGAAAAAACCAAAATATCATGCAATGCAGTGTTATAACGTAAAAATAAGTAGCTACGAAGAACGGGAGACCCTGATAATATTAAGAAAAAGGATTCGAGACGTCTGTAATTAAGAAAAATGACAAATATCGTCGAAGACAAAATTTGTCTTGTCTATCGATAAAATAACCGATGCGCGCATGCTAGCCCTGCAGGCGGTCGGGTCGAAATTTTATAAGCCCCGTCGAAGAGACAGGCCGCAAAAACTTACCGACCACACCCTCAAACTCATGGCAGAACGACGTTTAGTGGCACTACAGCCCTCCGTTGTCGGTAAGGCATATCGGCACCTCAATAGACGGATATGGAAGTCCTTGCGACAGGATATCCGCAACTTTAATACCAACAGTATTATAGAGGCGATAGAGCGAAACCAAGGCTTCAAAGTGTTTGCAAAAGTCATGTCCATTCGGCAAAGCCAGCTGACGAAGCTGAAGACGGAGGATGGTAGTTTAACGTCGACAAAAGCCGAAGTTTTGAGGGAGATCGAAAGTTTCTATGGGCAGTTATACACCTCAGTCACTAAACCTGTTAGTGATTCGGCCGCAGACCCAAGAGCTAAGCTAACCCGACACTTTACACAAAGACATCCCGGACATCAGCCTATATGAGATTAGGATGGCACTCAAACAGCTCAGGAACAACAAGGCGCCGGGTGATGACGGAATCACCTCAGAGATTCTGAAAGCGGGTGGAACACCGATACTGAAGGTCCTTCAGAAACTTTTGAACTCCGTCTTGTTCGAGGGAATAACGCCGGAGGCATGAAACAGAGGTGTGGTGGTGCTCTTCTTCAAGAAAGGAGATAACACCATGCTGAAGAATTACAGACCCATCTCGCTTCTGAGCCATGTTTACAAGTTGTTTTCGAGGGTCATCACGAATCTTCTCGCATGGGTTCGATGACTTCCAGCCTCCCGAACAAGCACGTGTCCGAAAAGGCTTTAGCACCATAGACCACATCCATACGCTGCAACAAATTACACAGAAGAGCGAAGAGTATAACTTGCCACTATGCTTGGCGTTTGTGGATTATGAGAAGGCCTTCGATTCGATCGAGACTTGGGCAGTGCTACAGTCTCTCCAGCGGTGCGTGCCATATTGAATATTGGTACATCGAGGTGATTAAATGTTTATATAAAAACGCCACCATGACGATCCGAGTACAGGAACAGAGCACGAAAGCTATTCCTCTGCAGCGAGGCGTAAGGCAAGGAGATGTTATTTCTCCGAAACTGTTCACCGCCGCATTGGAAAATGCTTTTAAACTCCTGGAATGGGAAGGATTCGGCATAAACATTAATGGCTTATACATTACTGACCTTCGTTTTGCCGACGATATTGTGTTTATGGCAGAATCGCTGGAAGACCTCGGCACAATGCTCGATGGCCTTAAAAGAGTTTCCTAACAGAAATAGGTCTTCAGATGAACATGGACAAAACAAAGATTATGTCGAATGCTCATGTTGCGCCCTACTCAGTACTGGTTGGGGGCTCTGTCCTCGAAATTGTTGACAAATATGTTTACCTGGGACAAGTGATCCAGTTGGGTAGGTCCAATTTTGAGAAGGAGGTCAATCGACGAATCCAACTCGGATGGGCAGCGTTCGGGAAATTATGCAACGTCCAAAATACCTCAGTGCCTAAGGACGAAAGTCTACAACCTGTGTGTGTTACCAGTGATGACATACGGAACAGAAACGTGGCCTCTTACTATAGGCCTTATAAGAAAGCTCAAACTTGCAAAGCGCGCTATGGAAAGGGCTATGCTCGGTGTTTCTTTGCGAGATCAAATCAGAAATGAGGATATCCGTGAACGAACAAAAGTCGCTGACATAGCCCGACGGACCCAGTTAAAGTGGCAATGGATGGGGCACATAGCAAGTAAAACTGACGGCCGATGGGGCAGAAAGGTTCTAGAATAGAGGCCGCGTACCGGCAAGCGCAGCGTGGGACGTCCACCCACAAGGTGGGCAGAAGACATGGTAAAAGTCGCAGGACGACGCTGGACGCAGGCCGCTTCCAACTGGCCGATCTGGAAGTCACTGGGGGAGGCCTATGTTCAGCAGTGGACGTACTGTGGCTGAGATGATGATGATGATAAAATTTTTGAGTTACCACAATAATTCACTCTTGTGTCTGTGTCTGTTTCCTGAACCGTTTTTTAATTTTTAATTACCAAAAGGATATAATTTTCCTTGTCCACAAAGATCTCCGTGACAACGTGCTTGAGATATCCAGCTTGTCGACCCGGGTAGCGTACCTTGTACTAAAACTGACCGAGAGGTACTGCCTCAAAGTCATACAGGTATATGCGCCGACGTCGACAGGGCATTCGGATGATGTGGTCGAGGCCGCGTATGAAGATATATCTAAGGCCATTCATCATACAACCAAGACCCATTTCACCGTTGTCATGGGCAACTTCAACGCCAAAGTAGGAGTACAGGAACGCGACGAATCGTGTGTAGGACAGCACGGCTATGGAACCAGGAACCACAGGGGGCGAATGCTGGTAAACTTTCTGAGTATGCAGGGGCTCTTTTGCATGAACATCTTTTTCCAGAAGAAGCCCCAGAGAAAGTGGACCTGGCTAAGACCCGATGGTAAGACGAAGAATGAGATAGACTTCATCATGACGGACAAGAAGCATATATTTAGGGATGTCTCTGTGGTAAATAGGTTTAACACCGGTAGTGACCACTAACTGGTTAGAGGCCAGGCCGGCCAAAACTCCGAAAAATTCCAGTTGGAGCTCCGAAACCGATTCGCTGCTTTGGAAACTACTGAGGACGTGGACAGGGACCTTGATGATGTGATTAGAGTCATACGCGAAGTGGGAAACAGGCACTTTAAGGGAAAGCGAGCGTGCCGAGACGCCAAACTTTCGGGCGGGACTTTGGAACTGATGAAACGTCAATGGGAAATGCCAGAGGAAGCTTTGTCTGGCACCAATAAAAAGATCCGGATATTGGTAAGATGCGACCTCAGCAGCAACAATACTCGCCTCATAGAGGAGGCGATTGAGCAGAATCGGGGGTCAAAGGTCTTCACTAAAAGACTGGGAAAAAGTAACCTGACAAAGCTAAAAACCTCGGATGGCAGAATCGTCTCATCGGTTCCGGAGATTCTGGCCGAAATCGGAGGCTTTTACGGCCGATTGTACGCATTGCATTCCCTACAGCCGCAGCCCGTCGCGAATGATCCAAGAGCTAAGCTAACCCGCCACTTCACTGAAGATCTCCCAGACGTGGAGGAGGATGAGATTGGGGTGGCCCTCGGACAGCTTAGTAATGGGAAGGCTCCCGACAAAGACGGAATCACATCTGAGCTCTTAAAAGCTGCAGGCCAACCTGTGCTTGGCAAACTTAAGAGGCTCTTCAACTCCGTCATAGCGAATGGGACAACTCCGGAAGCGTGGAGTGGGGGCGTGGTGGCATTGTTTTTCAAGAAAGGAGACAAAAGTCTCCTGAAAAACTATAGATCAATCACGCTCCTGAGTCACGTTTACAAGCTGTTCTCGAGGGTCATCACAAACCGTCTTTCCGCAAGATTTGACGCTTTCCAGCCACCGGAACAGGCTGGGTTTCGCGAAGGTTACAGTACCATAGACCACATTCACACGGTGCGGCAGGTTATACAGAAGTTCGAAGAGTATAACCAGCCCCTGTGCCTGGCCTTTGTGGACTATGAGAAAGCCTTCGACTCGGTCGAAACCTGGGCTGTTCTGGACTCTTTGCAGCGATGCCGGCAGTACGTGAAGGTGCTAAGAAGCCTGTACAGTATGGCATCAATGACCGTCCAAGTACAAAACCACCGAACAAAACCCATCCAGCTGCTCCAAGGTGTTAGACAGGGAGATGTTATATCTCCGAAACTGTTCACCAACGCACTGGAGGATGTGTTCAATACGCTGGATTGGAACGGACTGGGCATCAATGTAAATGGCGAATATCTTACGCATCTTCGCTTTGCCGATGACATAGTTATTATGGCAGAATCACTGCAGGATTTGCAAAAAATGCTGCACAGTCTTAATACTGCCTTGAGACGTGTGGGGCTTGGGATGAATTTGGACAAGACTAAGGTAATGTTCAACGAACATGTCATCCCGGAACCAATTTCCGTCGAGGGCACTACGCTCGAGGTTGTCCAAGAGTACTTCTACCTTGGACAAGTACTACAGCTCGGTAGAGACAACTTCGAGCGGGAAATCGCCAGAAGAGTGCAGCTTGGCTGGGCAGCATTTGGGTAATTGCGTCATATCTTCACGTCGACACTGCCGCAGTGCCTGAAAAGCCGGGTGTTTAACCAATGCGTCCTACCAGTTTTAACCTACGGAGCTGAAACGTGGAACATGACAGTCAAGTTGGCCCACCGACTACACGTCACTCAGCATGCTGTGGAAAGGTCTATATTGGGGATCTCATTAAGGGATAATATCCGGAACGAGGTCATACGAAATAAGACTAAGGTGACTGATATTGTCCAAAAATGTAGCAAGCTGAAGTGGCAGTGGGCTGGCCATGTCTGTCGCAGAACCGACGAGAGGTGAAGCAGGAAGGTTCTCGAATGGAGACCACGCTTAGACAAACGTAGTGTAGGACGCCCCCCGGCTAGATGGACCGATGACCTGAAGAAGGCAGCTGGCAGCGACTGGATGCAAAGGGCGGGAGATCGTGCGCTGTGGCGCTCCTTGGGGGAGGCCTATGTCCAGCAGTGGACTGCAACAGGCTGATATGATGATGATGATGATTACCAAAAGCATGTGTATGATTAAGCGTAGGTACATAGAAAAATATTAAGCAATAAAGAGAAGCACAATTACTTTTTTTGTAGGTTGACTCATAAAATATGATGGATTAAAAATGCCTTTTAGGTAAAAAGTTTAATAAGTTACATTTATTTTTAAGCTTTACCTAAAGCTATGAGATAAATTACTTTTAAATACTTTGAGCCCGTTTTATTTTATGATTGCCACGTTGGGTTCTAAGATTACCGTTTAATGTATATTTTATCAGTGCTTGAGATAATTCAATATACGAATTCGCATGCTAATTTGCTTTCCCAAATATTCTATTAATAATATAAAACTAGTTAATTATGGTAATCTTCAGTATAAACTGGTACTGTATATTTACCGCAAAAGAGCAAAACGTTGGCCGCTAATAATTTCACAGTTTAACCGAGTTGCCTACAAACACGAACTTCGTCAAAGGGATTTGGTTAATTCAATTTGTGTGTTCGGCCGCTGCCTTTACTCCGTAGCAAGAAAATTTGCGTAATGTTTAATTTCAATATCACCTTAAGATTGTTAGCTTAGTGAAGTATCGGAGTTTGTGAGATCCAAGATAACTGTTCGACAGGGTTTTTGTCTCTGGTGACTCGAGGCTATTTGTTTACCGTTTTTTGCTGACAAAACATTGTTGGACATGAATCACGATTAGCGTTATGCCAACTTTGAGCACAAGTTGTCCCGGATTAGTTTTCCTGTCAGGCCAACTTAAGAAATAAACTTTAGGTCTTAGTTAGTAAGTTTTTGTTTAGAAAATATATCAAAACTTAAATTTTATTAGGGCAAAAGTTTCCTGGCGATTGAAAAATTGGGCCTAATATAATTTTAGTGTAACGAGACTTAGTATTTTTAGAACCTTAAAAAAGATGTATCTAAGTTTCAGTAGATAGTTATTTTTATTTTCTGCAAGTCTTTACGTATTAAATTGCACTATTTTATATTGAAAAAGTGCGGCCCTACAATGGCTGCAAAATTTCAAAATAAGTTCACCGAATCTTTACTCAGATTCTTCCTACCTAATAAAATTTCAATTAAATTATTAGCTATCGCAGCCGGCTCTTGCACAATGAGCCGGCTTCGAAATGTATACAATCTATCAAATCAGCCAATAAATTGGTGTGTTGAGTCATTATTTGAAGAGAACGTGACCCACAAAATTAAAATAATTTTTACGACTATCGATTTCTAGGGATTGTTAGGTTTACCATTAATGGTACCCCATGGAGCAATTTCCAAGAAAATTTATTATTTCCTTCATAATTAATAGCATTTGATAAAGGTTATTATCTAAATTGCTATCAATTCATCGACAATATTACAGTAATTGGAAAGTATCCTAATAAATTATTAACTTGATGGAATTTACTAATGTGCATAAAATTTTTCTCAATTCAAACTTTACCAATAGCTATATTATATATTTTAACTTGGACAGTAGATCATTGTGTAAGACATTTCTCCAATGCACAGCGCCAAGGCACGTCTCACTTAGAATGTATGAGATGCATTTGGTATGATTCGTCTGTCTAGCTAAGGGGATGTGCTTGAACTCGTAATTATTCGTCTAAATGTTTATCAATAATAATACATTACTTGGTTTTCTGCAAGATCGACTGTAGCTAGATGAATCACTTGCTCAGCTTTGCTGAAGTATGATAGATGATTTGATATAGCCAGTAAACTCACTAGTGTGGATAAGTAAGTGATAAGCAGCGAGGATCAAATATTATTTTTAACATAGTTACTTCACTAATTGAGCACTAAATACTTCATGGAAATATTAAATTATCTTTATTATTAGGTTTTTAATATAAAATTACCGATACTCAATACTGGCATTTTTAAAATCAAATATCTTGCGTCTGATTAGGAATTCCAAATTCAAATTTATTTCGAAATAAAGCCAGAAAAATATTGTTTTAAATATTGTTTTAATGTATTTCATTTGTTTTCACACCTTTTGTTTGAGATTAAACATTGCTATAACAACAACTTACAACTTACTTAATACACGCTTAGGCAAACGTAAGTGTAGGACGCCCCCCGGCTAGATGGACCGATGACCTGAAGAAGGCAGCTGGCAGCGACTGGATGACAAAGGGCGGGAGATCGTGCGCTGTGGCGCTCCTTGGGGGAGGCCTATGTCCAGCAGTGGACTGCAATAGGCTGATATGATGATGATGATAACAACAACTATAGACAAATTTAAAATTCGCGGTATTTACGAATACTAGTTCCACCGTGACACCAATGCTGCAGAAACGACTCGAAGAATTAATAACGTGTACGGATCAGTTACCACTAACGAACGAACGGTGCGTTTTTGGTTTCAACGTTTTCGATCTGGAAATTTAGATTTACATAGTGAGCCTCGTGGATGACCCGATACTCAAGTGATTAACGAAGAGTTGAAGGCGATAGTGGAAGTGGATCCATCTCAAACCTCTTCTGAATTAGCAGCAGCCTTCGGCGTAAGTGATAAAACGATACTTATACATTTGCGCCAAATCGTAAAGTCAAAAACTCGAAAAGTGGGTACCGGACGAATTGAGTGAAGCAAACCAACAAACACGTGTCGCTTTCTGAGGTCACACTAATGAGGGGATTTTGAACCGTATCGTAACTTGTGATGAGAAATGGATCCTGTACGACAATCAGAATCGATCATTACAATGGTTTAACCCTGGAGAGCCGGCAAAACCATGCCCTAAGCGAAAACTGACCAAAAAGAAGATTCTAGTTAGTCTTTGGTGGACCAGTTCTGGAATTGTCCACTACAGCTTCTTGAGATCGGGTCATACGATTACTGCAGACTTGTATTGCCAACTATTCCAAACAAAAAGCTCGCCATTAAACAACTGAGACTGGTGAATTGTCTAGCCTACTGCTCCTTCAGGATAACGCTAGACCACACACTGCACATCAAACAGTCGCCAAGTTCGAGGTGCTGCGACTGGAACCTCTGCGTCACTCACCATACTCTCCAGATCTTGCCCCAAACAATTACTTTATTACCACTTATTTCAAAATTTGGATAGTTTTTTTAACAAGGAAAATAATTCAAATTTGATTAGGCATTTAAAACCGCCTTCAAACAGTTCATAGACTCTTTTTTTATTTAGGTAAGATTTTTTTAAATTAGATTTTTTTCCAAAGGGATCAATAATCGGCCTATAAAATGGCGGAAGTGTATATCAATAACAACGACGCGTACTTCGATTGAATAAATAATAATTTCATTAAAAAAAGTTGTTTCACTTTTTAATACTGAACGGCAATTTATTTTTAACCGACTTCAAAAAAAAAGGAGGAGGTTCTCAATTCGTCTGAATGTTGTTTTTTTTGTATGTTTGTTACGCGATTACGCCGTCAATTATGGACCGATTTCAAAATTTATTTTTTAGTTTGAAAGGGTATACTCCCGAGGTGGTCCCATTTACACCAACTCAGATTCTGATGTCCCATCATCATCCCTGGGAAATCGAAACCCTTAATTTTTATAGGCACCCATAATGTTTTGCATATATTTTCTGACTCAATGCTGATTTTTGGGTCCGGTAATCATCATGTCATGTTGCTGACCTGATGATGGAAGCCACAGAACTCCTTAACGGATAGGAGTTAGAAGATAATACTGCAATTTGTCGACAAAACGTATTTCGCAGTGTGTTGAGCAGACTTGGAGCTTATGAGGTACCAGACCGCCAATTTTTATTTACTGGGGGCGTATCACCCAGTAACCAAAGACAATTTGAAATTTCCTTTCTTAATTTGACTTGTTTTTTAACGCAAGACCTTATCCTATGGTTTCGAAACCAAAATAGCCGCCGTTCTGGTTGGAGTGTAGGTAAACCCTTTTTTTAACTTAAAAGTCCCTGCTGCACATCAATGACCTGCTATCTTCAGGTATTGTTGGGTACGCAGATGACAGTACTGTCGCGGAGAAGTATCTGTCTAGTGCAGGAGCCAGTGGAGTTGAGGTCCAATGACTGAGAGAGGCCATGGTTGAGCGTACGAGCCTGAGGTTAAGTAACGTCTCCCAGTGGGGCGATGACAATCTCGTCAGCTTCAATGCCTCTAAGACGCAGGCGTGTCTTTTTTCCACAAAAAGGAGTCCTTTCACCCTTTCTCCTACTTTTCGAGGTGCATCTGTTCCAGTGACCGACACTCTACAACTTCTTGGCATGGAGTTGTCCTCTGACCTCAACTTTGGCACCACGATCGAGTCTAAGGCTCAAATTGCAGCTAGAAAGTTGGGCGTCCTGAATAAAGTCAAGCGGTACTTCACGCCTGGACAGCTTTTAACTCTTTACAAAGCCCAAGTCCGATCTTGCATGGAGTACTCCTGCACCAAAATACCAACTTGCTGCACTTGACTCGGTGGAACGCAGAGCCAAGAGAATAATAGGCAATAAAAAACTGGTGGCGTCCAAGCTGCACAGCCTGGCTCACCGCCGCAAGGTTGCTTGCCTATCGGTCTTCTATAGATTGTACTTCGGAGAGTGTGCTCATGAGCTGCATGAGCTCATACCACCGTCACCTTTCTTCCATCGGACATCCAGGCGCACGGCCGGCTACCATCCGTTCTTAGTTGATATACCCATAATCCGCACTAAGCGCTTCTCATCATCTTTTATAATGCGCACAGCTAAGGATTGGAATTCCCTGCCTGCGTCTGTATTTCTGAGTGCATATAACCTGACTCTCTTTAAGTCCAGAGTGAATTGGCATCTTCTGGGCAAGCTCGCTCCATCGTAGATCCCATCTATGCTCTAGAGCAAGATTGGGGTCAAGAGTAAGCCCATCTCAAAAAAAAAAAAAAAGTTTTCGTCGAAAAATTGACCCTATATAACACCTTATTTTTATCTTACCATTGGATGGGGGGTCCATAGAGGACCAATATTAGTTAAAGTTACTTTGCTGTAAAGTCATTTTTGGCGAAGTTTGAAGGGAAAAAATAGAGGACTTAACACTTAAAATTTGTAAAATAAAAAAAGTTTAATAAAAAACTAAAAACCGACTTCAAAATGAAACTAAAAAGCCAAAAAATAATATTGACTAAAACATACCTAATCAGTTCTTTTTGGAGTCGGTGCGAATGAACACATTTTAACTCTCGATGGCTGGCAGCGACTCCAAAAAGAACTGATTAGGTATGTTTTAGTCAATATTATTTTTCGCTTTTTAGTTTCATTTTGAAGTCGGTTATTAGTTTTTTATTAAACTTTATTTATGTAAGGACCTAATATGACTATTGTCATGCCGTCTCGTCTGTAGATTTAACAATCAACATATAATTTCGTTATTCCTGAATATGTTTTAATATATAATATATATTATGTTACGCTCAAAGATCGGAAACGCTCATTGCGCGTTGTGGTCACAGTAAAACATCCACATAGCGAAATTCGTGTCGTCGCTGACATGCTATTATATCTCAATGCGTTGTGGCGATGAAGAAAAGCCATGACGCGTATGGAATACTATTTGATGACGACGCACACTACTTTCCGATATGGATCCTACTAGGCCTAGGCTGAAAACGTTTTGGTAGATGGCCTTAAGAAATATTTTTCATTTTATAAAATCACGGCATAACGTGTTTCTCATTATCAAATATATCAAGTATATAATTATATAAATTAATGTGAAACAATATTTATTATTTATTGAGATTACTCTATATTTAAAAAAATCAACGTATTAAGACTAATAAATCACTGAACACAAAATATTCATATCATTTGTAAATTACTCATAATTCACATAAAAAGATAAGGGTTTTAATTTTTTCATGACAATTAAAATTGTTTTAAGAAATATAAATATTTAACACAAATGTTTATTGATCACCAATAAACAACAACAATGTACCTATATTAGAAATTACTATAATTGTGAAAAATAAGTATTTGATTGCTATTTATTTTTACATGAACTATTACTGTGGCATTTTGAGTTGCATTTTATATTCTTGGAGCGACTGATGTACTGATGTTTCAATGCGTCTTTGCACCATAGCCGACACCGACAAGTTACAACCTGTCCGTCGTGATATGGTTAACACAATGAATGCTCAGAACGCGTCATGGCTTTTCTTCATTGCCACAACGCGTTAAGATCGAATACCATGTAAGCCACGACACGAATTTCGCTATTTGGTCTTTATTTGATTGCTACAACGCGTCGTGCGCGTTTTCATTAGAGCCATAACACGAATTTCGCTATGTGGATATTTTACTGTGACCACAACGCGTTGTGAGCTTTTTTCCGCTCAATGAGCGTTTTTGATCTTTGAGCGTAACATATATATATAATAATAATATTGGACAACATCACATACATTGTTCTGATCCTAATTAAGGTAAGTAGCTAAAGCACTTATGTTATAGAAATCAGAAACAACGACGGTACCACAACACCCAGACCCGAGCCAATATAGAAAAGTTCGTTTTCTACATTCACCCGACCGGGGATCGAACCCGGAACCTCAGAGATGGCGGCGCCATTTAAAGTCCGGCGTGCTCGCCTCTCGGCTACGGAGGTCGTCAAAATATACAGTCACATGAGAACCTGAAAATTGAAAATGATAATGGTATTGTTTACTTACTTACTTTATTATTAAAGAACTAATTTAAAAACACTCGCACCTAGATTGTAAAATATAACCAGAAAATCTGTAATGGCATTTATTTTATTAGCTGCTGACTTGTATTATAATTATTTTATGTCAGATCATGTTATAGATTTTCCTTAATAAATAAAATTAATATTGATTTTTCAATAGCAAAACATATTATCACAATAGTGTGAAAAAAATATTTCGCGAAAGTGGAATTCAGGTTATTAAAATTTGGACTAGTCAGTACTTGGAAGTAAGTTTTTGATCAGCTACATTTCACGCTGACAGTTCCTATTCCACACACAAGGGTATTGTTTTTTTTCCAATGCACGTCGTGGGACACTGGAACACGTCTTGGTTAGACTGCATGAGTTGCATTTGATAAGATCCGTCTTCCGCGCGTGGTATGCGATGCACTTCCTTTTCAAATTGGAATTTTCTCAAAATTAAGAATGAACACATTTCTGTTACATGTTATTAGACAAAAAATGTTATTGGTGTCTCCCTGCCTAACCATACCCAAGAAAAACTCTATTATTAAATTCACCCGAATCAAGAATCGAATCCTTTGCTTTTAAGGCGAATCATCTCGCGATTCAATTTGGCCGTCGCTTTGTATTTACTTAAAACTAATCTAGTATATAATTAACTCAAAGATCTTAATTTACATAATTTAATCCTGTTGTCGGCAAACCGCGGCCTTCAGGCCGCTTGCGGTCAAAATCGAAAATTCGTGAGACCCGCGGAGCTTAGTATTTGAAATATCAACATAACACTATGGTTTTGTATATTAAACATTTTTTCACCGACTTCAAAAAAGTAGGTTCCCAGTTTGACCAGTATGTTTGTATGTATGTATGTATGTTTGTTCGCGATTTTCTCACGTATGGCTCATCCGATTTTTATGCGGTTTTCAAAAAAGTATTTGTTGTATTCTGGAGAAAGTTTTAGTATGCATATCACACTGCTGAGCTGATGATGGAGGCCGCAGAACTCCATAACCCTTTGTGGGGCTCTGTCGATATATTAGCCATTATATTTTGAATCTTAATCAATTATCATAAGTTCAAAAACCAATGAAAATTTTCAACATGCTCCGCCCCATAGAGGGTTAACGGTTAGGAGTCAATAGATAATACTGCGATTTGTCGACAGAACGTATTTCGTAGTATATTGGGCACTTACGAGGTACCAAATAGTAATTTTATTTACTGGGGGCGTAAACCAGTATACAGTACAAACAAGAAAAAACTCTGAGTTCCTTTTATGGACATTAAACGGTTATCCCATGGTTATGAGACTTTTGTTGATAACGACGTTTTATAAACGACTTCTATAATAAAAGATCCTCAATTGGCCGATAAAATATTGTTAAAGTCCTATCACTTAAAAAGGTTAAATAAATAAAAAGCTTAAAAAAACTAGGAACCGACTTCAAAAATAACTAAAATGTAATGTAATTTTTAATTTTAATTTTACTAAACATTTAGTTAAGAATATTATTTTTCGCCTTTTAGTTCATTTTTTATTTTATAAAATACTTCGCTTGCATGAAATGAAAAAGTATATTATTACAAATAAATATTGTTAAACATAACATACATTGCTCGGGATCCTAAGGTTAGTAGCTACAGCACTTGTTTAAAATAAAATCCGGAACAACGACGGTACACTATAGAAAAGTTCGTTTTCTGCATTGACCCGATCGGAGATCGAACCCGGAACCTCAGAGATGGCGACGCCATAATATAATTATAGTCCAGACAGTGTGCTCGCCTCTTGGCTACGGAGGTTGTCGAATACAGCTTGTCCTAAGAAATTGTCCTTGAATTATCCTGTACCTAGGGGACCTAATCTTTTTTTCGCAATCACATTTGAATCACACATAACAAAATCATTAATATTGATGACATACTAATTAACAAACAAGTTGGGGATGAGTATTTTTGTGTTAGTAAAAGTAAATATGTTTCTTTGAGAAATGAAAATGTTTATTTTTATATGTTTCATGATATTAAAATAGATTATTGATAAGCTTAAATTCGTTTTAAATTCTTGCATAGTAGTTTAGTTTCGGGGGGCGGGTTATTGGGTAATCTAAGGTTAATAGTTCAATAAAATGAATATTATATGATGTTTTGTTGAGTAACGAGCACAGCTTTATTGCTGGACTAACCTCAACTCAGAGAAGAGTAATTTCTTAACACGAATGACTCAGCATAATAACTCCAGTTATGGCACTTACGTGATTCAAAGTTATAATTTTGAACACAACCCCCAATAAAACGCAACTGAAACAAACAAACAACCGAATAGCATTACCATACCAATATTTTAAAAAGTTGTTCAAAAGCGGGAGATAATAACAACATACAACAAATTGGACAAACCAGATAACATAATTTGGTTACGTCACTAACATGTTTTTAAATAGTGTAGGACGTCCCTTAGCTTGATGGACCAACGACCTTATGAAGATGGCTGGCAGATGCTGGATGAAAAAAGCGGAAAATCGTGCTCTTTGGTGCTTACGCCCAGTAGTGTACTGCAATAGTCTGATATGATGAGTTACACATTTTTCCAACCGAATTCAGAAATTGAAAACTGTAATAACCAAGAGTTGCAATCAGAGTTAGACCTATGTCTGCGCAATTCTCTTTAAGATAAAAATTGACAAATTATCAGTTCAAGATATTTTGCTAAGCTTGTTGTGCAAAAGCAAAAATATCAATCATTACATCGTTTTGATTGAACGCCATACATGACATTCATTTTACAAATACAATAATGCATATTATTTTAAAGCATTTATACGAAAATTTCAATTCAAAAACTCAAACTGGAAAAAAAATGCGTATTTAAAACAGCTGTTTTACTTTTTAATGCAGCTAAACGAAAAAGTTGTGTGTTGTAGTAAAACAAGTTGTTTCTGCATCAGACATTTTGGAAAACCAATAAATAATTTAGAAACAATTTTTCAATGGTAGTACTCTACTAAACTGGCAAATATAGTCTACAATATTTTTAATTGATCGCATATATTAACATTACTCGTACTTATGTATAAAACAATATTAGTGACGATACCACGGAATAGTTACTAACTATGGACGATACGTTCTTGTTGGTTACGAATAAACATCTTAATTGCGTCCTGTCAAATCTTTAGAATAGGAAACAGAAGTATTTTTCGGATACAAATTAAACACAATTTGATTGATGTTCTGACACCAGAACAGAGCTTAGGCGCTTGAGTCGAAATAAAAAGAAAAAACAATAAATAAACCCTTACGTAACGCAGCTTGAATTAACTCCCTGAAGATATTAAGCCCACTTGTCCCGTCATAATGTATTGTTATCATATTACCCCGGGACTTCGTCTCAACAGTCAGAAACGGCCAGATCACTTAACATAAACAGGCACCGTGTATAAACCTCTGGCTGACATAATTTTCATTAGAATTGTACGCTCCATCTAAGCCCCAACGCTACGCCCCCTGCTAAGTTACAGATCCATAAAAACCGGCCAAGTGCATGTCAGGCCACGCGAAATATAGGTTTTCAGAGTTAGCTGACAAAGAGAGTTATAACACTGAGGAATTCTAGTATTTTTTTAGGTTGAACAAGCGACTGAAGCAAACAATAGAATATGAAATTGAATTATGTAGATAGAAAAATATAAATAGGTTTAGCAATCATGCAAGACAAAACAAGCAGCAGGACTGTTCTAGTTTATTTGAATCTCGTTAAACAATATGATAGGTACTTCAAATTGTCGATCTTTTCAAAATTTTGATCAAATAACCAATTTTACAACACGTAAGTATTCAAATTAATTGATAAAAGTTGCAACAAAAAATAATAAGTTTTTTTTCTGTTTTATTCCGGCATTTTTGCTAATGAGCTATCCGTCGTCTTTGGGATGTGTTTCAAATCTTGGTAATGTCACTAATAAAACGTAGTCTTATATCCGCGGCGGTAATCCCCTTAAGGTTTATAGAGTTGCCCTATCTTTACCAGTTATAAGTTATACGTTTACAAAAAAACTTGTGAACGATTACATCTTTACACAGGGTGCGCCTATTTTCACATAGCTTTTTAGGGTTCCGTAGCCAAATGGCAAAAAACGGACTTTGAACATACTGAAACCATCGTAGAATGTTTATACATTTAACAATTTCCCAAACAATCAGTAATGGATCTTTTTAACATTATTTTTAGAGTGCTCTTGGTCATTATGTTTGAAGCTTAATGAGTAAGTGAACCCTAAAAAATGGTTATTCATAGATTTCTCCTCCTGTACACAATTATTAGTGTTAGTGAACCCTAAGAAAATTGTAGGAAAAGAAAACCTTATTAAGTTGCAATAGATCACGCTCCCGGAAAAATGCGGGCGGAATAGCTGACGGGAATAAGAATGCTGTTGATAAACGGCCACGCTGACTGACTGCTGATGTTTTAATAACATGGCGGAAAGAAAGAGCTAAACATGAATTGTGTAATAAATACAGTAGTTTGTAATTTTACAGTATTTTTTTTAAATGTAAGTGTTTTTTTGCAAAATAATAATAAAATGCAATAAGATATAGATTATATCGATTTATATTAAATTTTCTAATAAGGTTTTTAGCTGCTCCATACAAACTTACTCGCATACATTATCATCGAGGTAGATGATAATGTATGGAGCATCTGAAAATGAAATCACGAATTCGATGTTTCTCCCATAGAAAAAGTTGTTGTATATGACCAGCTGATCCCGTGGTTTTAAAGAGTATGCCATTATTTTGTATTCCCTGTACAAAACAAAGTCTGGTTTGTTACGACACTTTTAACTCGAGAACGGCTGGACCAATTTTCATGGTTTATAATTTGTTGGATTTGTCTCCGCCCCAAATAGCAGTATAAATAATAAAAACATTGGAAAAGCTGACAAAAAATAAAATAAGGTGGTACAAAGTTCGCCGGGTCAGCTAGTTTTAAAATAAATAATCAAACATTATTCTCACTACTTTATTTTTCTGTGGCCAAACCAGACGATTTTCCTATGTATCGTGTTAACAAGCTCCAGCAAGATTTTGTATTTAAACTGGATACTAATTATATATTATTTTGAGTTTCTGTCTAGCTTACAGACAACAGCGTCAACCTACCATAAAACAGCATTTTTTCTTAATCGAAAATGCTCTATGTGTTAGACTTAAAGTTGAAAATCGGTAGGATAACCTTTAACTTTTTGGGTAGGTTGACCTAGCTGCTGTTGACTGTACATGCTTTAAACAAAATATTTGCTTATATTGTCAATGAGCCAATTTTTCTACCGCGCTGGTATAATTACTGATCAATATTTACATTGAGTAAATGAGATAAGCTTTTAAACAATTTATATTATCTATTGTAAACTCAATTTCTATGCCATTGAGTCCACATTTATTTCAGATTTAGCTATTGTTCGTCTTATAAAGCGTCTTTCTTTTGAGTTAGGCAGATAGGTCCTACTTACAGATTGAAGTACGTTTTAATAATAACTTATAAAGCTTTGAAACCATTAAAACAAATGCTAATAGAAACAGATCAAAAAATACCTATTTCCAGAAATAGTCCAAAAACTCCAATTATAGGTACATGGACTTGCAAAGAAAACTCAATTCGCCATTTTTTTTGTATGCAAGCAAATGCCTTTCGAAGCGGTAATATTATTTAAGTGAGCCACAATAATACATTCCAAAAGGAAAAGGTACTTTTTATACAGCCTAAAATGCGTTTTAGTTAAAAGTTGTTTAGTTTGAGTGATTCAAGTCAAGTACTCAAATCAAGTATTTTAGCGGCATGACACGAAGCAAGTGTCATTATATATTTTGAGACATAGGTACCTACTTAAGGGTTTTTAACTTCGTCAAAGTATTTCTGAAACGCTCAGGCTATCTTGAAAGGCTTCATAATTTATATTTCTTTTAAAACTTTTTGATATGATTTTGTTTGGCTTTATACTTAATAATATGGACGTATGAAAAGTTATTTCATAGTTGTAAAGCTTTATCCTTCCGAAATACCTACCATATTATATTATATTTTATTATTCAATTTTCAATATACTATATTATATTTTAGGAAAGATCTTATTGGTATTGCACTATTAGTACAGTGGGTTTAGTATAGTTGGTTTTTAAGAAAAATATTTCATAAATAGACATACTTAGATAAGTTAGAATAATATTAATAAAAATACAAAAGTATTAGAGTTTCATTAGGTCCACCTGTCTCTCATCACTATATTACCACTAATTAAACTTTAAACAAAGAAAAAAAGTAACTTCGACAAGACAAAGACAAAAGATATACCTGCTTTAGAATGCTTGATGTATAAACAAGTTTTTGTAACGTTTCCAAGAGCCAGCGACCATAAACATTAATTAGTATGGTTTCATTCCAAAGCTAAGTACAGACAAAGAAATATTATGCACATTCTCTAATTTTCTTAATAATAAGTCTTAGACACAAACCACGTTTGGTTTTATGTTGGAGCAGCTAATGAGTAGGGACATTTTTCTTTGTAATACAAAGTAAAACAAACGAACCTTACTTCTTATTCTAACTTAATTAGAAGTAAGTCAATATGTAAACTCCTATATATGGTTAGATTTATAATAATAAATGTGTGCCAAAATATCTTGTCGCCGAGATTAAATGACAATCGTACATTAAACATTAATAATATTAGTGAGATTTTGTAACAATTAATTCGCCATTCCCACAGATTAGTCAGAGTACGTCTAACTATTCGGTAGCAGAAAAACACCTGGCTTCGAGAGCAAAGTGTGGTAAGTAGAGCCATCAAACGAGTGGCAAGTCTGAGGTTGTAGTGGGCAGGATACATAGCCTGGAAACATGGCCCTTGGAGCAAAACGGTTCTAAAATTAAGGCCTTGGGGCGAAAAGAGATTAAGAGGTAGACCACAGATGCGATTGAAGAATGACGTTAAGAATCTGCAAGGACGGACTGGATGGAAGTAGTGGAGAACCAAATGGTGGTATATGAAGAACACCTATCTGGTTGAAAATAGCTTACAAGGAGAAAAATAAGAATGAAGTGAATATTATAAACAAAACTTACATTTTAAATTTTATAAGTTTTGTTTATTTTACCATTATAGTGGTAAGAAATGTTTATTATTATGTCGAGAAGTTAACACTTTCCAATACCATGGTACTGACCTGAATTCTAAATATAAGTTTTTGTGTTGCGGCAGATTGAACATAGATTACAGGTAAGTATCGCTCTTTGAGGTGAGTTCCAAACTCTAAAGGAACTGTAAAGTCTAGTACCGCAAATCAATAAGGATAATAAATTTCAAGTTGTGCTCAACTCAGCGTAAGAGATTTAGGAAAGCCGATAACGGAATGTTTTGGCGAGGGAAGTTTCCGAATGAATGGTGCCGTCAGGGATTTATGCACGGTTACGGTTTACATTATCACAGCTGAAAGAAAACAGAAAGACAGTTTCAGTTCGATTATCTATTAATACATGTCACGTAGTTGGATTTAAGCTATTAAACATGTGACACCTCGTAACGCATCATTTCAACATAAGAAATCTATAGTTGATGGAACAAGACCACAGATTTTGCGAAAAACAAGTAATATTTTTACCATACTCTGCTGTGTTCTGCTTTTATAGTAAAAAATACTACAAATAATATAGCGCATAATGAGAATGTAGAGTTACTAAAACACGATAATGAAATTATTGAAAAATCTAAATAAGAATTACAATTAGTAACAACAAATGATTTAGATCAACTAAAAGTCTTGGTTTATCCTTATTTATTTCACGTGTAAAATAAAGTAAATACTGTCCAAGCTGTTGTATGTATTATTGTTATTCACTTCAATTAAACAATAATAAAATTAAAGTTGAAATCATCAGCAGTCAGCAGCAAATCAGCAGCAGTTATAGTCTAGCACAAGCTAGACTATAACTTACGAATCTGACTTTAATTACGATATACGTTACTTACTCCTATCATTAAATTCATTAGAAAGTGTTTGTACTTGATCCTAAACTGAAGTTTAGCTTTATTTGTCTCACTGCAGTCTACAATGAAGGACTCGAACGAATTATTTTATTGTTAGTCCCAGCCCAGCATTAGTAAAAACGTGCGGCTGTTATTGATAGACTATGCTTCTTTGGAAAGAAAACACTGAATGCGCTTTTTGAGCAATTGATAATTTATCTGCGAAGGCGCGAAAACCAGCGCACTAATTGAAATGGGAAATGGAGTTATGATGTAATGTAAAATAATGGCAAAAATGACAAAGCCTTATTACTACTTTTGTACTATTACAGTGATGAATGTAAGGATTCGTTTAGATAAGCTTTGCATAACATTTTTAGAATAATTCGTTAGTTCAGAAAGTTCTTTTCAATTTTGTATAGTTATCAAAAGTGCTAACCAACATTGACATCTGTTGCATGAATTAACACCTTCATGTATTATTTTTATTGGTTTTGCAAAACTACCTAACACTTTTATCACAATTCCCTATATAACAACAAGGTAAGGATAAACAATAGCTTTTACGTTGCATTTCTAAAAAGAAGTTTGTAATCGCTAATAGTATAATACATAAATAATTAATTTTAACGTTTTTTTAGGTGCATCTATGATAGGTAGGTAAATGTTAAAATCACTACACCATGCTTTATTTCTGACGTAGAAATAATGCTGCAGTATTCTTCTTCTAAAAAAACAATCTTGCTCTTCAGTGGTATTTGGTGATACAGCTGCAGACCTTGAAGTATGACCTAGAAAGCGTTTACCTTCCTATTACACAGGGTGGCTCTATACATAGTTTAACGCACAAAGGATGCACCAATCCGTTAAATGCATACTAAATCGCGTGGAAGCCGTGCAGTCGGGTAAGGAGCGGTATTTTTAGATAACGATACTTTTAGAGTCGTCAATATGAGAATGGTTTCTTATAAAGCCTTATTTATTCTTCATTATAGAGATGCGTCTGTATTTCCGAGTGCATATAACCTGACTCTCTTTAAGTCCAGAGTGAATAGGCATCTTCTGGGCAAGCTCGCTCCATCGTAGATCCCATCTATGCTCTAGAGCAAGATTGGGGTCAAGAGTAAGCCCATCTCAAGTAAAAAAAAAAAAAAAAATTGAGATAATAGTAGTAGGCTTAAGCATTTTAGAGGCTTTCACTGTAGGATTGTCTCCTATTTTTATACCGGGTGAACAACATTAATGCGTTGTAAAGGCGAAATTTCAGTGGTGATATATAGGTGCATGCGGTAAAAGTCGATAACGCGGTCTACATATTGCATTCTAGGATTTACTGTATGCGTTATAACTAACAATGAAATACATTCGTCAGTTAAATGTGGGTGACTGCTTTCTATTTCTTTAATTTATTTAAAAATTTTCCACACAACAGTCATCGTCGATCCAGGACATATTGTGCATTTATAGTTCCAGTTTCCTAACCCGATTATTAAGATAGGCACGCGGCAAACGACAAATGAAACGGTTCCCCGATGACATAGTACAAACAAAATGTGCTTTAGTTAAATGGTTCAATTTAGTAAGTACCAAAGACCACAATATTTTTATTTAAAAAAATGCAAAAATATTAATCTAATCTTTTTATTCGTTGCGCGTCGACTCAGCAATACTCAATCTAATCTTAATTGACAAAGTGTGATGAGATAAATTATCTCAATTTTTTTTCTCGAAACTTAAAATTGTGTAGAATGAAGTTCTACACAATTTTATGATCCGGGAAACATGTAGGTATTTGAAAGTTTTGTGTTAATTTTTTTGGAACGTTTGTTGTTTTTTCTAACCGAATTTATTATGATATTTTTAAAACCATCCCAAAATGAGTCCAAAGTAGATTTTCATTAAGTCTATTTAGCGCGTGGAGCGCGCTCTATCCATTTAATGCGGTTACAGCAAAAATACCGCTCGTCTACAACACATTCACATACGTTTATTAGTGCAGCGCTAAATGTAACCGCAGATTTTAATTTCGCCTCTTATGCTCTTAATTTAGTGCGCTACTTCCCGGCCCAGTGTGATTCCTCGCTGGTTATGTTGAAGAAGCTTTGTGATTATGAGCCCTTAATCTAGTTGTCGAAATCCCAGCTGAGATTTAAACCTTACGACATACTACTATTGTAGTTATATTTATGCGAAGCTCAATAGAAGGCTTGTGGAAACTTGCAATCTCAGAGCTTAAGTTATTTATTAATGATTGTTTTACAATCAAAATGTTAATTCAAGTATTTATTTCGGGAATATTATAACAAAAGTGTCTCCAAAATTCCAATGATACTAACATTGTTTAAATTATAAGGCGTCTTTTTATTCATACCATAATGCTATGATAAAACCACATAACTGCAACTAGTACGGTTGAAAGATTCATCAAGTGCTAAAATCATTAATGAATTAAAATCTTGAAAGCGTTGCAAGCGTACGGTCACAAAGCAACCAATTAATTATATCAGTTAGGTTTCCAATAATTGCTTCGCTTTCTGTAACTCAAGAACTACCTCTTTGGCTTTGGCTTTTTTCTAAGAGAATTGTTAATATCTTTTTAATTGACGTTTTTGACTTCTTCGGGAAGCTATTTAAGTAAAAATTTTCTAATTTCACGTCTTTGGAATTTCCTTATTGAATTACCAATTAAATTATTTTGTTATTTTGCATTTTGGCCAAATTATGAGGATGTTTGTATCAAGTTGCTAGTAGGTACTTCGTATTTAAGACCTTTGAAATTACTTCTTAATTCTATTCTGATTGGTAGGATTCTGATACACTTTAATGGAATTTATAAAAAGCTTAAAGACTTTCTTCATTAAGTAGAATATAATAAAATATTCTGTTATTGGTACTAGGATAGCATGAATTGTAGAAATTGTGTATGTTGAAATTTAACACACAGTGAACAATAAATGTACTTGTAGATGTACTAATGCCGAGGCTACAAGTCAAGCTATGCTTTTTATGTTATAAGCTGAACTTTAAGCCTATTGCAGTCCACTACTGGACGTAAACCTCCCCCAAAGAGCGCCAAAGAGCACAATCTCCCGCTTTTTTCATCCATCTACTGCCAGTCACTGGGTTGGGGGCGTCCTACACTACGTTTGACAGGGCGTGATATCCTCCACTTGAGAACCCGATCACTCCAACTTTCATCGGTCACTGCCCTATGTACACTTAGGTTTGCTACATTTTAGAACTATGTCCGTTACTTTGGTCTTCTGCCTGATGATCTTGTTTCGGGTTATATCCCTTATCGAAATCCCAAGCATCGACCGTTCCATAGCTCGCTAAGTGACGTGAAGTAGGCGGGCCAGCTTTACTATCATGACGCACTGATCGAATACCTTGCTCTTCAGGCGTTGTGGCAGTTGTGACAAGACATGGTTTTTCAAATCCTCCAGCTATACCGCCATGATGAAAAAGTCATCGGCAAAACCTAAGAACGGATAGTCTGCCTTAAGAAGTTCTGAAGTGACTCCATCTTCGCCGGGCGCATTTCCATTACGAAGCTGTTTAAGCCATCTGAATTTCATCTGTGTCTAGTTCTGGAAAATCATCGGTGTAGTGGCGTGTAAGCGTGACTTTAGGGTCATTAGCGTCAGTTTGAGGTTTCAGGGCACGCGAGACATATAAGCGGCCAAAGAATTTCTCAATCTCGGCGAGAATTTCCGAAACTGATGTAACGGTTCTGTTATCCGAGGTTTTTAGCTTTGTCAGATGTGATTTTCCTATTCTTTGGGTAAAGACTTTCGACCCCCGGTTTTATTTAATCGCCTCCTGTATGAGGCGGATATTCGAGCTTTGATGATCGCGTCTCGCCAACCTCCGAATCTTTTTATGGCACAAGCATCAATCGAGCATTTATTGCGCAAAAAAAATGCTTAAGAGCGATATGTGGTCTTACTCCACGCACAACATGTCGACCTTAGTGTAATAGGCTTGGTATACTTACTTTAACGTCTCTTTACATATTTGAAATTTGTGTATTTGTGCATAAAAATAGTTACTTGTTCAAACAAGCATTTCATATCTACCCAAGAAATAGCAGAAATCCTAATAGGCTAGTATTAGATACTCCTAAGACAAAACAATATAGTAAATGCTGTTTAACTATGTGTGTGACGATATATAATAAGATACCAAAACAAATATAAAATGTTACAGTTGAATAAGTTTAAGTCCGCCTTACATGAATGGCTCATAATAGAGTGCTTTTACAACCTTTAAAAATTTTTCGACAAGAAGCACTAGGTGCTTCTTAAAATACCTGACTGAGTTGTTTAATTGTACAATGTCCAATATGTATTTACATTTGCATGTCTTTAAAATTGACTAAACATGAATGTGCTGTACTAACAAGATTTTGAATAACTGATTGATTTACCATGTTTTATGAAATAATTTTTATCTTTTATCTTTATCTTATCTGGCGTATAACGCCTACCACGCTTTTGAGGTCCTTGTCAACATTATCTGCGGTTTCCAGCGCTTCCAATTGATTTTGCAGTTCTAGTTGGAACGCTTTAGAACAGACCTCACCATGTGGCTTTTTGCCAGGTTGAAATTAATATTTAGAGTGCCTCTTACCAAGTGGTGATGGCTTCTGGTGTTAAGCCTGTTATCACAGAGACATTTTTAAATATTTGCCGCTTATTCATCATGATAAAGTCTATTTTATTCTTTGTCTTACCACCAGGACTTGGCCAGGTCCACGTCCTATGGGCTTTTTTGATAGAATGTGTTCATGCAGAAAAGCCCCTGCATGTGGAGAAAGTTGACCAGCAATTGCCCCTATGGTTTCTGCTTCCATAGCCATGCGCTCCAACGTACGATTCGCCACGTTCTTGTCAAATAATATTCAAACGTCTTATTGTAATAATATCACGAACGGACAATCACCACAGCACAGTAGGATTCAAAATTCCCAATAAAATTAAAACTCTTCTTTTTTATTGATAAAATTCTCTAAAGTTAAAATTTAAACATGAACAGTCTGAATTGTGGTCTAAATGAATAACAGTCCATTTGAATTGACATCTCCTTTCACCACCTTTCCACCAAAATCACCTTTTTTTACCAAAAAGACTTTTCAATTTACCGTAGTTAACCAGTATTTCGTGATAAATGTCACCCAACATGAAATTTACGATAAACGGAACGCATGATACTGTTTTACCGATGAGCTAATAGCGTAAAAACCATCTCGTGCAAGACAACCGTTAATTGTATTTTAGCTAAAGCATTTAGCAGCTAATCATGTTTAACTAAATGCATTTAACATCTATTAAAAACATTATTGTGCAAGCCGCCTTAAATATTTACAAAATACGTAATCAAAACGATATACCTACCGGTTACTTTCGGAACAGAAAATAATTTGCTACAAAATGAATACATCTCACAGGCCACGGCGCCTGACTTTTTAAAATAAATAAAATCATTTTATTATTTTACTACAGTTATACATCGTTTGATGAGCAATGTAGTAATTGTTTAAACCTACATAATTACTTTATGCAGTTAATTACTTATCAGTTAAATACAAATTAAGTATTTTATCTGCATGATTGTTCCTTTTCTGTAAGAATAAGAATGACCCAGCAATGTAATTTTATATGGGTTCTTTTTTGACTGAAATAAATGATAATTAATTTCATTTAAAAGCTGATATTCATTCAGCTATTACCAGGAAGTAAGGCACAGTGATGCATAAATTAAACTGATATCAGATGACAGCTCGAAACACCATCCGCACTTGATAACGAATTCCCGACACGCGCTATAAAAGTTTCAATTCGGTTTGGCGCCGGGCGGTCAGGGTGGAAAAGTTAAATACTCTAACTTCTATTGATACACAAACCTGCTCTGAGTAGCAGTTGTAAATTTGGGGAAATACGGTAAGAGCGATTGCCAGAAGAGTTGCACGGTACCGTTATGAGACGATCATTGATTTAAGATTCGAAACTGACTTAGGTATAAGGCTGCCATATCTTAGTAGGTACCCTTGAAGAATTTATTGAGTTTTGCGTTTAGAATCCTATATAGAGATATAACTAAAGGTCATATTATATTGAACAGATGTTTTTTAAATACGTAGGTAGGTAGGTAGATAGGTTTTTTAAGAAGGTATGTAAGGAAACTAGGTAAGTAATCAATTTGATAATATAAAAGTGTCCAATCGCGCTACTCCATCGGACGTGCGGTGCATATAGGCAATTATGCAGTGCCTACCTGTTAAATGAAATGAGGCAGGCAGTAGGTACTACAGGTAGGTACTACAAACGAAAAAAACACCTAATTTAGCATCTATGGCCTCACTCAAAATAAAACCAATGCCCACTGACTGACTCCATCAAAGGTTATTTTATGACATTCAGTTCAAATGTGTCTTCAAATGCTCGTTGTACACAGTAGAACCAAAAAATATTAAAAGGTTTTTTCACGATGCCTCTTACAATGCCGGGCACAGCATAAATTGAAACCGGGGCCCACTCGCCCATTATAGTGGCGACGTTTGTAACCAGCTGCGGCACGGAACTCACGTTTTACCGACGTGAATTTTATTTCACGCACCGCATCATATACCCTTAGGGTATTGGAAAAGCCACATTTCGATGGATTCCTCGCATTGAAGATGCTTAAATTTTTTTTTAATCTTCTTCCAAGCCGGCTATATCGAGAGACATTTGCATCGCTATTTTGCGGGAGCGATCCGTGATTTCAAAGTATTCAGCCACTGGTAGCTTAGTTTTTTGTTCTTATTGAAAAACTTGGTATTATGCAAAATGAAAAAAAAAAAACAAATTGCGATAAAAGCGACTCAAACTTCTACACGGTATGCTTGGTTTTATGGTTTCTTTCTCAACATTATGTCTTTACTTGTCTTGTTGTAACTTGCTTTTCAAGCTTGCTTGTCATTGTCAAGTGATAATAGTGTAACAAGTAGATAGTAAACCTTTTACCCGTTTTCCAGTAAGGTATCTATTTCTTTGTGGTTTCTAACAACTCATATGGAGTTGTCATTAGATTAATTTTAATTGTGGTAGTGTATAAAATATTATTAATTAGGTTATGCGTATAAAACACATGGAAATAAAATATCCAAATTAATACATAGAACCAAAGAGAAGTCAATTGAAAAATATTCATTATATAATAAAACTATAACTCAATATAATAAAACACCAATAGTTATAAAGGTCCGATTAGTGTTTGAATTATTGTATTGTTGGTTAAAGGAGATTAATAGTAAGATAAATAGTTGAATGGTAAAATGTGAAAAGTGTGTGCGTTTAACAATAAATTTGTATAAAAGTACATACTTAGTAATGCTTTATCACATTTTGAATACTTTTTTTATCATTGTTTCAAATGTTATTGTAAAGTGGCATTCTTAACTCGATATTGTTATTGGTTGTTACTGTGTGCAATGTTTTATTTGGACTAACAAAAACTACGTCAATTTATTTACAATGCAATGTTTGTGTAAGGTGAAAAAAGGCTCTCAATATTAAATTCCACGAATAAAAACAATTTGTTGGAACCATTTGTTATCAGTTTTATGATACTGATGTATTATTGTGGTTTAGGGATGTGTATTTTCCAATCGCAGTGAAATAATAATTTATCAAATTTTGTTATGAGAGATAAAAAAATGCATATATTCGATGTTTTGGCGTTAAAACTGGTCAATCTGCCTCCCCGATTGAGAGCCGTTCAAACAAATTTACCTTCTACTAAATATTTTTACGTATTTATCGGTTATCATAGAGTTCTGGCCACTGGTTCTGGACTAACTGTTGGCCTCATTAATAAAGTCTAAGTTATCCTGCAAGCTACAAAGTATAGTAAGTTTATGATATCAAAAAAAGACATCCATAAATTTAAGTAGTCACAGAGCCTACCGGGTTTAGATTGAGACGTACAGCTTTACGATGTATGAGTATGTAGCGCGCTGCGATGTCTTACAATGGCTGACTGAGAGCCGTGGAAGCTGTTAAGACCAAACGGCCCAGATCCAACTACTACGACAAGAGTCCTACCCGTTTAGCAGTCAAGGCTGATTAGGATGATTAATGCAAAACTGACCCAGTTAACTCGTATGCTCAAAAACAAAAGATAACAATTGAATAACAATGGAGCCACCACACATGTGTGGAGGATTAAAGGTATCAGGTATCATTAGGTTCTTGGTACTCGCTACTCAGCAGCTGCTGCCAGCAGCGCCTTCTGGCTATACTAACCATTTTGTAGGGTTTTAAATGCATCGCTTTATGACGTGGGCAGTCGGTAGGTGGGATGTGGTGTCCCGTTGTTGACCGAAAGTTGTGGAAGGACAAGATGTCCAGTCTAAACGGTCCAGGTGAATTTTCCTAATCAACTATTTTTTATGCAGAAAACAAGAAAAATCCAACAAATATCCGTTTCCCTGTCGGGTCTATATAGAAAACGGAACTTTCTATATTACCTCGGCTCTTGGTCTTGTGTTACCTTCGCTGTTTCTGATTTATAAATCAAATTAATTAATTAAAAAATCAAAAAACCCGACTGCGTGAAAAGTGAACTTAAAAGATGAAAACAAGATTTAATAAATCAATTTCTAGGAATTTTGGAAAATAAAGTATTGAATACTATTAGCACCGAAGATATGTGACCCATAGTAGGAAAATCTAGGAGTGAGAGGCCTCCCATTGATATTATTCAGGGACTATCTTTCAAACAGAACTCAGAGGGTCAAGATAGGAGACTGGGTGAGTGACGAAGTCAAGGTATCAATCGGTGTGCCCCAAGGCAGTATAATTGGACCCACGCTATTTCTCGCATACATAAATGACCTATGCCAGCTGCAACTCAGTGGAGGTAGAATCTACACTTTTGCAGACGATACTGCTCTCTTTTTTAGTGGAGCCACATGGGAAGACACGTTTCACAAAGCTCAGGGGGGACTTAATAAGGTGTGCAAATGGTTAAAATGTAATATGTTGACTCTAAACATCACTAAAACCAAATACATGGCGTTCGCACTAAGAACCTACCAACTCCCGTCTGACTCATTTCACATTACAGCCCACGTTTGTAACCCTGAAGTCTCGTCGTGCTTTTGTCCCTCGATTGAAAGGACTGCTAGTCTTAGATATCTCGGTGTTATCATGGACCCAACTCTCTCCTTTAAACCACACGCTGACTCTCTAGTACCCAGGTTACGGAAATTAATCTACATCTTTAAATCGCTCAGACATGTAGCAAACCGCAAAATTATTAAGATGGTGTATTGTGCACTATGTCAGCCACTTCTGGAATATTGTATCTCGGCATGGGGTGGCATTGCTAAAACTACCATTCTTGAAGTGGAGCGGGCTCAGCGAGCTTGTCTTAAAGTTGCTGCTGGTCTCCCGTTCAGATACCCAACAGTTGACCTGTATAAAGATTGGAGCGTGCTGACAGTCAGACAGACCTACATTTTACAAACAATCCTCACCAAGCACTCCCAGTTAAGCTATGATCCAGACTTGCTAAAGGATAAGCGTAGAAAAGGCATAGTTTGTGAAAAAACATGTCTAAAAACAGCTTCCTCACATCGCTTCTTCTGCTTTATGGGTGTTTACCTTTATAACAAGCTAAATACTTTCTTAAACATCTACCCACTTCCCAGAGCTGGCTGCAAAGCCACAGTCATCAGCTACCTAAAGGGACTGGACTACCAGTCCACTGAAAATGTACTGATTATCTTAAAGTAGACAAAACACAAAATAATAAACAAAGAAAATATAATACAGATCATATAATGTAATATTATAAAATATGTACACACACACACACACATACACATACACTTGCCTACGTTTTTAAGATTATAACTGTTGTTTTTGCTTGTTGTTAAATATGTATTAGTAATTAGTTCTCACTTCAATTGATAATATAGTACAATTCTTGCTTCCTTCGGGGGGGGGGGGGGGGGGGGGCTGGTGACCTGTAACACAGGTTTTCTTAAAACCCATCTCAGGCACCAGACTCTCACACCTTAGGACATATTTTAGTATTTTTACTGTAAATGCTTTATAGTTTTAAGAGTCCTGTTGTGAGAGAGAAATAAATTGATTTTGATTTTGATAGTTAATAAAAGAAAGTTTTAGAGTTGGTTTATCAGGAATTTCGGGAAATAACATACCCCTTGTCACTCCCACAATTGAGACGAATCTATTGATGTATTATACTTAATTTTTATTATTTATTTTATTTATTAAACAGTTTACAGTTGGAATATAGTAGTCCCACAAAACTATTTACATAGTTTGTCTGTGGGATCATGAGTCTCTAACTTACTAAATAAACTTAAATACTAAGCTAAGTTAGCTAAAAAATACTTTTTAAGTTTTCTTTTAAATACATTTTTATCTTGTTCCCGGCGTATATCCTCGGGCAAACTATTTAATAGGTATGGTAACCGTTTTTTTAATGTTCTATCGCCAAAATTAATGTCCATTAAACGTGACAACCAAATGGACATACTTACATACATACATACGCTCGAAAATCATAACCCTCGTTTGGCAGTCGGGTAAAAAACAAGTGATTTAGCCGCTTGCCTTAGGACCAGAACAATTTAAGTGATGTTGTCTAATATTTATTTGCAATATTGTTTCTGATAAGTTAATAGCCGACCTTGTTTCTTATGTTGTATGTCAAATAAAATAAGTAAATTTACGAAAGTAAAAAAATAATTTCAATGTATTGAGTAATGTTTGGTTTTCTTTGCCTATGTCTATACATATTACCTACTATGTTACGAACTTGCCTAATTATTCGTATGACAATAGAATTTGATTGTTCATTAGCGTTCAGCTTGATTCTCGTGGAAGTTAGTTAATTTCACTCTATCAATGTGGTGAATTCACTTTGATCAAAACGTGTTATCGTTTATTAGATAATTAATTAATGCAATACGGATATACCAATCAGATATATTGTTAAATAGGCCATTTCTATGATTGGTAATGGGGAAATGAACAATATGAACATAGTTGAACATGTAATTGGTATATATACATTTACTAATTACTTAACGCCTTAATTTGTAACACAAACACTCGCTACCGGGTACAGCGGACCCACTACAATATCACGTGTTTATTCAAAAACTGCTCAATTAAAGTGGTTGGTATATTTTAAAATCGTTATAAAGGTTCAAAATAAAAATATATATTTAATAAAAAAACGAATATTTATTGTTTTAACTCAATCATTAATCCGTACAAAAATAGAAGGAATTTTGGCTCATTTTTATGACTAAACTAAGACTAATAGTTATAAATTCTGTAACTATCTAATTTAAACAAAATCTTCTAAACTTTATTATACTACTAGAATGTATCTACTAAGACAAAATAACAATGAGAGATCAATCATCATAGGAACAAGCAAAAAAAATTTGAAAATCCACAAATTTTAGATTATTATCTTCGTTGGTATAAAATCACTTTTCAACATACACACACCGGCATATTTAGCGGAACACAAATAAAGGCCATAATTAAAAAAAAAAAGCTTTTATTTTAAAATCTACTCACTACACTTCTTTTGTTATTTAAAGTTTCATTTGTTTTAATTAAAATGAGAACACATTAAGAACACATTTTGCGAGTAAAGGCTTTTTGTGAAAAATGGTACATTTTTGAACTTTTTATGTAACCGGGAAAAGTGAAAATTGATATTAAAATAACAATTTATTAAATTAGAAAAATGGTAATTAATATCACGTATTTCCTCCACGTGCTCTTATTAAAGTTTCTACCCGTCTAGGCATACTGAGAATGATGTTATCGATGGTCTCCTGGGATAGTCTCCGCCATTCCTCAACTACGGCGATTCGCAGTTCACCCACGTTGGCAGGAGCTGGAATTCTTGACTTAACTTTTCTTTTCAGCAAGTCCCAAACGTGCTCTATTGGGTTCATATCCGGTGATCTCGCCGGCCACTCCATAACAGTGATATTCATATCATTAAGATATGCTTGAGTTACCCGAGCGGTATGCGGCCGAGCATTATCCTGCATAAAAACAAAATCGTCACCGATATATGGGGAAAACGGTACGACATTTTCTTCTAAAACTTCTCTGATATAGCGGTCTGCAGTCAGACTCCCTCTGTTAATCACTACCAAGTCTGTGCGAGCTCCCAAACAAATGCCCGCCCAAACCATTATTGATCCACCACCGTATGCAACTGTAGTTTCAAAATTTGTCTGAATGTATCGTTTTCCTTTGCGTCTGTATATTCTTTGCCTGCCGTCAATTTTATTTAAGAGAATTCTGCACTCATCACTAAACAATACCTACTCCATTGGTTCGCGTTCCAAATTCGATGTTTCTGAGCAAAAGTGAACCTGTTTCTACGATGATTTACTTCGAGCCTTGGAGCATTTGCGGGCACAAATGAACCCAAACCAGCTTCTTCGAAACTTCTTCGTACCGTACGCTCACTTACGGTTACACCCCGCACTGCTTCTAACTCATGTCGGGCTTGGACGGCCGTCAAACGGGGGTTCCTACGTACACGAAGCCGAATGAAATGATCATCCCTACTCGAAGTGCGTCTTTTTCTGCCTTGTCCTGCTCTTCTCACATAAGTACCGGTCTCCCTGAACCGTTGGGTACTGCGATGGATCGTTGAAACTGGTCGACGAAGATCTCTGGATATCACTCGGTAGGTTTGACCATTTCTTCGCATTTCGAGTGCCCTGGCAATCTCCGTTGGGGCTAAGTCAGGCATAATTCAGTCCTCAACTCCAAAAAGATGCGTTATTAAAAAAAAACTAACAAAAAACAGTATTTCAATGAAATTTTAAATCAAACCCAGAAGGAAGAAATACTCGAAATTCGCTCCAGATAAGGTGTATTTGAATAAAATTAAAACAATTGCAAAAAATGTGATGTTCAGTTGTTTTCCTAATTTGAAATTATTGCTTTTTAAATTAAATGACGTATAAACCAGCCAGCAACCTTATATGATACTGATATCAAACCTTTTTTTATGTTCCGCTAAATATGCCGGTGTGTGTAGTTTTACATCTTTCTACATCAAACTAAGCTATAATAATTTGCACAAATCGGTTTCATGTGTTCTCCACAAATTGGTGTATTACATGTTACGCAAAAAACCTTGGTTTTCCTATCTTTCTTCCAGTTACATAGCCCGCAACGCACTTTTCGTCCACTGGTTGGTAAGAGTGCGGAGGATGCTGCAGATGGTTCCACTTCTGGTATTATGTTTTTGATACGGGTTTTGATGTGCTCTGGAATATTAGTGACAGAAAATCTGACACGAAAATGAGGTTCAATCAAAGAAATAGCCAACGTTTTGATAAAAAAAGTAAACAAACAGAAATAACAAAATGGGAAAAATCAATTACGTATTTAGTCGCTACCGGGTCCAGCGGACCCATACGCACCTTTTACGTCCGTAGCACTCACACGCAGCGCGCTTACTGACGGCTCAGACCGCCATCTACCGCGCCACACTGTGGTCGAAAGGTACTAAAAACGACAACGACACAAACTTCGTGTTTTTTAAGTTGTTCAAAAAAAAATACAAGGGACTGGGTCTACCAGACCCATTAGCGAGTCCTTAAGTGTTAACAATTAGTACATAACTACCTATAAGTACCTACATTAATTGAATCAATTATTGATTGGTTATACAATATGTAGTACTCGTATTAGTAGCAATCAAACTTTAAAAATGTGATCAATAGCCAATTTGATTGATAGAAATACCTCAAATTACTATAATCATACCATAAATTCTAGTTTTTAACAAAATTTGCTGACCTTTCATACAAATGGGTGTTATTAAACACTGCCCATCTCGCACTAGTTTATTTATCTTGTAATGAAAACAAACTATTCAAAAAGAGGCTGACAATAGTGACCAAGTTTCTTGCACCGCTTCTTCTCTGCGGTAGCCTAAAATATTATCCCGAAGCACCACTACTACGGGAGTGGTTAGTGAAATAGATTGGTACCTTCAAGAAAGTTCGTTATTTAAGTAAACATGTTTTTTTATTTTTTTGAGCGGTTTTCCAAAACGATGTCTAAACTATACATTTAAACTAATATTAATTACTATTGTCTATTAGTTCCGATGCCATTGTCCCTTCATTTAAGCAATTCTTTCAACAATTAATCTAACTCCAAATATGGTGACTAGATATCTGACTCCGATACAAATGCTTGTAGTCGATCATAACACAAACATTGGCAGCTTTTGGTATCCGAACCCAAGACCAAATATTTTGTATCCGGAGTTGAGCACCACTAGGCCAGATTGCCGTCATACCGCCAAGCTATGTATCATTTATTTTATTTGTTTTGTTTTTATTTTAAAAGTAGCTAATTCACAAAAAGCTGTGATAATATTAGGTTATACTAATTTGGTATTTTGTGAAAACAGAAATAAACCTTATATTCTGGGAAAGTTAATATACTTAAAAGAGCCTTCCTATCGTTTGTTAGCTACCTTAATAACTTCAAACGATTGCTACATAATGAAAAGTGATATTTTTATTAATTAAAGTTATAATTAACTTGACCTTGCCTATCTCATAAAAGAAAACACAAGACACTGGGGCCAACTAGAGAGGAGCCTAGTAGTGTTTACCTTTGAAATTGGATATAAAGGCAGCATTATTAGGGGATACTCCCTGGGAAAATTTAATTATAACATACTATAGGGATGTTCTGGGTATCTCAAAACCCAAAAATTTTATTAAAAATTTTACAGAGACAATTTATACAGGGTGTCCCGAAACTAGCACGTCATAGTGACACCGGAGATAGATGTGCCTAAGGCGCATCGAACAAGCCTAACATATCCATAGAAAAGTTTTATCAGTTTTGAGTATGACCAATTTTAGTATTTTTTTTTTAAAATCACCAATTTTTCATAAAGTTTCGATTAGAGTTTTTTTTTAATAAAGCTCTTTATTATATTTTTTGTAAGCCTACGCCTCGGGCAATAGTTGTTTATGATAAAATAATCATTATCCAGTCGATAAATAGTGTAAAATAACGACAATGGATAGTCAATATCAATTTAATTTTTACCCAAAGAAAATGGTTTTGACTTTGAGCAGCAATCGTGAAAAAAATATATCAAACATAATGAACAAATACCTTTAAAAACTTCCCTATGCTATAGCAATTCCAAATTGGTATAACACTTATATCGCATTAAAAATAATCTAGCAGATTTGAGTCATTTCTTATCAAAGTCGTACCCAAGTCAAATTATTATTAAAACAAACTAGGAAGTCCTGCAGTTTCCAAGAGTTCCCACGATCAATTAGATAAGAAATGGTTTGATAAATTTTTTTTTTACCTGGCTAAGTAATTGGGAGTGACAGGGATAATAAAACTGGCCAAGTGCGAGTCGGACTCCCGCCCAAAGGGTTCCGTACCAGTATCTGTAAAAACGGCAAAAAAACACGTTTGTTGTATGGTAGGCTCCTTAAAATTTTTTTAATCTAGTTATTAGTATTTTTTGATATAGCGGCACAAAAATACATCATCTGTGAAAATTTCAAATGTCTAACTAGTGTATCTTTTATTAGACGGCCTGCATCCAGCAGCTTCCTGCAACCTCCAGGTCGTATGTCCGCCTTGTGGGGGAACGTCCCACGCTGCACTTGCTGGTACGTGGCCTCCATTCCAGAACCTTTTTGACCCATCGGTCAGTTCTACGTGCTACGTTCCACTGCCAGATTAGCTTGCTAATCCGTCGGGCTATGTCTGCGACTTTGGTTCGTTCATGGATAGTGAGCATAGCCCTCTTCATAGCGCGCTCCATAATCTTTAGCTTCCTTATAAGGCCCATAGTATAGTTTAGTTTAGTTTAGCTGGGAGGTGTCCGCACTTAGCCTCTTGATTGGGCCATTGTGCGTGTTGTGTCCTTCCCCTACTCCAACCAGCCCAAATCATCCCAGAAGGTCAGCAGACCCTTCAGGCTCCTGAAGGCTTCCGGGAGTGATCCTGGTGATTGAAGAATCCGTGCCCGTTGTTCTGCCACACTCTCGCACTCCATGAGCACGTGCCGCGGCGTTTCCTCTGCCTCCATGCATCCTCTGCATGTGGGGCTGTCTGTTACTCCTATGTGGAATAGGTGCCTGTTTAGTGAACAATGACCGGTTATAGTACCTACAACCTTCCGAAGTTCGTTCCGTTTTAGTCTGATGAGGCTGCGGGCAAGCTTTTTTGATGCTGCCGGAATTGCATCTTTTGTTTGCCTGCATCCTACACTGTTCATCCATTCGGTATGGTGTGTTTCTGTGGTTCTTTCACGCAGCCACGTTTTAATTTGGGCCTGAGGTATAGGCAGTAGTGGTTCCGGTCCATGGACTACTACCTTCGATCCTCTTTTGGCCAATTCGTCTGCGGTGTCATTTCCCAGTAAGTTGCTGTGTCCTTTGATCCATTGCAGAACTACTCTGTTCGTGTTTGCAATGGATTGGAGTGCATTGTGACACTCTAGTATGAGTGCGGAGGTTACGACATTGTTTTGTAGGGCTTGGAGTACGGATGCACTATCCGAGACAATTTTTATACCAAGATCTCGGACGTCTCTGGCTGCAACCGCCTGTGCCGCTTTGGTTATACCAATGCATTCTGCCTGGAAGATGGAGTTTAACTTGTCTAGTGTGGTCGATATGTTTATGTTTAAATCATTCGAGAAGACGCCGGCTCCGGTACCATGTGCCGTTTTTGAGCCGTCTGTATATATCCTAACTTCATCGACGCCAGAGTTGTCTTTTGGTTCTTCTGTGAGTTGGATATTGTATCTTCGATCGAAGATGTGTTGACACGGAGTTCTGTCCATGGGCGCCTCGAGGAGTGGTAATTCCTTTAGGACCTCCTGCAGAACTTTTGAGTGTGTTGTTTCTATGTTTTGTTTCCATAGTCCGTTTGCTCTTAGTCTTAAGGCGGCTGACTGTGCTTCCTCCTGTATGATGAGATCTAGCGGTCTTAAGTTTAGGAGGAACTCGAGCGCGGCTGATGGGGTGGTTCTCATGCATCCAGTAGTTGCTACGCTCGCTAGTCGCTGTAGACTCTAGAGTTTTGTTTTCACTGTGGTCAGTTGTGTTCTGGGCCACCATACAACTGATCCATAAGTAATAGAAGGACTGATAACTGATGTGTATAGCCAAAGTGTGATTTTTGGATTTAGACCCCAGCTTTTACCAACTAGTCTTCTACATTGACAAAATGCTATACAGGCCTTCTTTATTTTTGTATCGATATGACTCGCCCAATTCAGTTTGTTATCAAGGATAACGCCCAGGTATTTCACCTGGGTTGATAGCGAGAGTTCCGTGTTAAATAATTTTGGTAATTGTAGTGGAGGTAACTTCCTTTTGTTGGTGAAAAGGATAAGTTCTGTCTTTTTCGGGTTTACTGATAGTTGATGCTCGTCACACCATTTTTCTACTATCTGAAGTGCTGAACGCATAATTCCGCAGAGCAGATTTTCAGCGTTTCCGTTTATCAGTATTGTTAGGTCGTCTGCATAACCAATAGTAATGTATCCTCTTTCGTTTAGTCTGTACAGTAGGCTATCCACTACTATGTTCCATAGGAGTGGTGAAAGGACACCACCCTGGGGGCATCCTCTTACTACCTTTGCTCTTGTGGTAGTGTTCACCACTATTTGAACCGCCCCTTTACTTATTAGTTGCGTTATCCAGTTTCTTATGACTGGATCGACGTTGTATTTCTGTAGGGCGTGGTTAATGCTGTTGTGCATGGTTTTGTCGAAAGCCCCTTCTATGTCTATGAAGGCAGCTAGGGTTGAGGCTTTGTTTGTGATAGCCGTTTCTATTTTATGCACCACCATGTGCAGCGCTGACTCTGTTGATCTACCTGTTCTGTATGCATGTTGTTGGGGATGTAGTTGCTTACGTTTTAGCGCTCCGTCCCTTAGGTATCGGTCTACTAGTCTTTCCAGTGTTTTTAGTAGCAATGATGTTAGACTAATGGGCCTGAAAACTTTGGCGTGCGTGTAGTCTTCCTTGCCTGGTTTTGGCAGGAAGACTACTTTAAGGCCATAGTGAGATGCCAAGTTTCTGTGTTCCGTATGTCATCACTGGTAACACACGCTGGTTGTAGACTTTCTTTCGCATATAGGCACTAAGTTATTTTGGACGAGAAGATTTGAATTCGTCGATTGACCTCCTTCTCCAAATTAGGCCTACCCAGCTGGATCACTTGTCCCAGGTAAACTTGTCAATAAACTCAAGGATAGAGCTCCCAACGGGCGCAATTATTAACATGGGCATTCGACATTACCTTTGTTTTTTGTTTTGTAAAGAATCAAAGGGCAGACACTACAAGTGTAATACCATTTTAGAATAACCATAGCATAGGGACATCCCCCCACAAGGCGGACAAAAGTCCTGGTAAAGGTTGGAGGAAGCTGCTGGATGCAGGCCGTCTATTAAAACATATACTACGCCGCAGTTCACACCAATCTGCTCTGGCACTATTCAGTACTGTCTACATCCACAACAGGTGCCAAGTTGACGTGAGTAGCGACTTGTTTTTATCCCTTTCACTCCTATTACTTAGCCAGGTAAAAAAATTAAAATTTATTAGATCATATCTTACCTAATTGATCATGGGAGCTGCAGGATATTCTAGTTTGTTTTATTAATTTTTTTTTTCGGGTATGACTTTGATAAAAAATTACTCAAATTTGCTAGATTTTTCTTAATTGCGATATAAGTGATATACTATTTTGGAATTGCCATAGCATAGGGAAGTTTTTAATGGTATTTGTTCATTAAGTTTTATATAAATTTTTTTCACGGTTGCTGCTCAAAGTCGAAACCATTTTCGTTGTGTAAAAATTAAATTGAGATTGACTATCGATTGTCGTTATTTCACACTATTTATCGCCTGGATAATGATTGTTTCATCATAAACAACTATAGCCCGAGGCGAAGGCTTACAAAAAAATAAAATATAGAGCTTTAAAAAAAACTGTGATACAAACTTATTGAAAAATTGCTGATTTTTTAAAAAAAATACTGAAATTGGTCATACTTAAAACTGATAAAACTTTTCTATGGGCATGTTAGGCTTGTTCGATGCGTCTTGGGCACATCTATCTCCGGTGTCACTGTGACGTGCTAATTTTGGGACACCCTGTATACATATGCAGCAAAAATATTAATAACCCTTGAACCTTTATGTATTTTAGCAGAATATTTTTAACATGTTAGATAATGAGTCAATATTTAATCATGTAAATATTTTTTAGGGTTTTGAATGAGACTATTTCAGGAAACAGTTTTTTTCTTAACGTGCGTAACAAAGTTTTGTCCAAAAAAATATATCAATAACTGATCCCGAAGGCCTAACCAATACTAGGAAGGATCCTACAGGATGATAAATAAAAGACAAAAACTGTAAGGTGCTGGTAATTATTACTTTAAGTTACAAATTAATGCCTGACAAGTATGTGCGTGCGCGTCCGTGGTTAGTGAGATGTGCGGCGCGCGGCGCGCGAGCAGACGTATAATAATTATATGACCGCTTCCTCGCCCCGCGCCACCCGCGCGCGGCAGGTGCCCGCCGCTGTTGCGTTCACTAATAACTTAATAACTAAAGGCCGGAATGTCTATTAAAGGATTACGAACTGAAATAAGGTAAAATTTTCTTAAATTTGATTTAACTGAAAAAAAACTGTAACAAAACTCTTTAAACGTAATACCCGAAATTCAATATCCGTAACAACCCTACCAAAATGTTTTACCTGGCAATGAACCGTCCCAATTTGTTTTGGATTACTTAAAGGAGCTCATAAAAAGGCCAGAATGTGTGTATAGGCAAGAATAAATTTAGTTGCTTAGTAACCCTGTCATCCAATCAGCCAAAAAGAGACGATTGCTCAATCTGTTATTTTTTGGTTCATCTCTTCATTTCATTATTTACATTCCGTAGTAAGATAGATGCACACCCATAAAAATCAGCGCTTTCGAGACCACAGATACAATTCCTTTCTGGACATATTGTTAAGACGAGTAACTATCTTTTTTTTAATTAAAGCAATACAAGATTTCTTTTCACCGTGTTTTTTTTATAACGATTTTTCCGATTCGATTACGATATATTTTGATTATTCGCAAAATTACCAAAAAGTTTAGTCGTTTTAAATCAAAATGCGTCAGTTATTTTTTTACATTATACAGGTATACCTACATAATATTTATAATTAAGGCCTTCCGTATCCGTGACCGCCGGACAGTTGGACTGTTAGTTAAATGGAATATCAAGCCGAAACTAGCCTATGTTAACATAAATGCATATAAATACTATGGTGAAGTCAGAAATTTTATATCATCACTTTTGAATAAAAAAACATACAAACCGCATTCTGAAAATAATGTGTATAAAAATCAAAATTATGATATAAAATTTCTGTCTTCACCATACTATTTATATGCACACGTTAACATGCTAAGTTTCGGCTTGATATTCCTTTTACCAAACACCTTGTTTATGGCGCTGTCATCTATGAGGTACAGGGTTCGTGTTTTACTAGAAACAACGACGGTACCACAACACACGGACCCAAGACTGGGTGTTGTGGTACCGACATTCATTGCTTCTGATTACTATAACATAAGTGCTTTAGTTACTTACCTTAGGATTGGAGCAATGTATGTTAATATGTTGTCCAATATTTGGCTGAAAATAAGTACTTACATGTCGTTCATAAAGCAGCTCTTGTTTCTAAAATGTTACTAACGATTTATGACCGGCGGTCAGGGACGTAAAATTTTGGCGTTCAGTAACCGCGCTACCTATTTTGTCCTTTTATTCGGAGCACAACAAAGCTGTTGGTACATGTATAAAGACGCAAATAAAGCTATGAAAGTTTTTAAAATTCGATGTAAACATTTTCTCGTTTTCTTTTAAAGATTTTCGAAACTAAAATATGTTTTTTGATCTCGAGAGAGAAAATCAAAACGAAAATTATTGCAAACTTTTTAGGACTTTGCCGTGTAGACAGGGAAAGTAACTTGTGATTTGAAAGGGACATCTAGTTGGAATACTCTTGGGTAAAAACTTTCTTGTGCCCGGAATCCCGAGAAAACCGGTACCGGTATATAGTATTTTTCCTCTCAAGCCTTATTTTCATATTCTGCCTATTAAAATAGGTAGAAGAAAGGAATGAATAACATAATATACGACGTCACGGTATTATAAAATCATTTTATTGAAATGAAATCTATTTCTTCAGTCTTTATGAAATCTTTAGCAAATTGTTATATTTCACGAGGGTTTTGTTTCTTAGTATCTGCACAATTCTGAAATAAAATATATTGCTCATTATTTTATTGACCCCTTTGTACGTATTAAGGACTTGATTGAAACTAATAGCTGTCTGCTCTTGTTGAGCTTTTATTTATAGCCCATTGTTAACTTTGCCCTTCGAAGCTTACTATTGCGTGAATATTTAAGTTAAATACGATTTTGAAACTTCTTTATACATAAACAACGATAGTACCACAACACCCAGACCCGTCTCGATAAAGAAAAGTTGTTTTTTTTAAGTGCGAGTCGGCCTCGCTCACCGAGGGTTCCGTACATATTTGTAGGTGCAGTTATCAAAAGGTAAACACACTGAATTGCATAAAACCCTGTTTTTTATAATTTCATTACAAATGTATAGTTTTCAGATTTTCTTTATACTTGCAGTATAAGACGGTATTACTTGCCAAATTTCAAAGTTTTAGGCCAACAGAAAAAACCTAATAAATTTTAATGGCCTCGAGAGTGTCGAAAAATATTTGTTTTTGCGGCTTAAACGGCAGTATCTTTTTTACGTTAACTTCAAAATTTTATTTTTTTACAGCTTCAAGTGAATAGATTTAAATAAATTCTTAAACTTAAACTTCAACTCGACAATTCTACGCGTTCCTGAGATCAGGGGTCTTGACAGGCAGACGGACGGACGGACAAAAAGTGTTCCTATTCCGTTTCTTCATTTTGAGGTAAAAGGAACTTATATCGTTGAAACCACCAATCAACTCCCAGCATAATCATTACAAGCGTTGCCAATCTCCGCGGACTACTGAGTTTACGAGGCCTATGCTTGCTACGTTATGGCCGTTTTACACACAGTGTAAACAGCCTAATAAACTGGCTTCGGCCACCCTGCAGGAAAACGTATGAATGGAGAGATTTTTATGGCGTTAGAAGATGGCTTAAACAGATGGTATGGTTGTGTATAAAAGGTAAAGTTAGTGTAGACTAAATTACCCAGGGGTGGAACCATGAATTCAAACAACCGTTGTAAATTTTTTGTTTTTTTTTTTGTTTTTAGCAATTCCATGCAAGGTTTTAATTGAAGATAAAATATTTCTATAGGGTGTAGCCGGTAGTATACTACTCAGCTATACATATAGCTACAACATTGATCAGAATACGCTGGCTTTGACAGCGAAACAAAACACTCGAGGAATTTCATCTTGTCACGTGACGTCCTCGGTAGCTTAGTTGGTAAAGCACTCGCCCGGCCTACGATGGGACGTGGGTTCGAGTCCCACCTGAGGTCGATGATTTTTTTCAAGTGTTATTTATCTTCAATCAAACAACCGTGTTTTACTTTTCAGTAAAAGTTAACCCTAAAAGAAACCCTGTTTTCGTTCTTTTTGACGTTGACCGCAAGGCTTTAGAACTCAGGCGCATGATCAACTTCTAAGTTATCTTTTTAAGCAAACACAAACTTTAGGATCAAATTAATACATTGCACGAACACAAATGTAAATAAAGTGAGTTTTTATTGAGCAACCTTTAGGTAGCACATATTTATACCACACTTCACCACAGTTGTATTAGAGTAACTTAAGAATCAGAGAAACATGTTAAAGAGGTTATTCAAACCTCTGTAACGGCTTCTTCCTAACCCTTTTAACGTCTTACTCTAGGGCCTGACCTTTTCCAAATAAATGGACACTTACCGTATTGTCTTTTTGGGTCAAATGCTCACATTGAGTATTTTAACGCTACGTCCTACAAGTATCGCCGTCAATGAGTGTCTGTTTGAATAGAGCACAGTTCTTTTTTAGTAATTGGACCATAGATTTAACTATGTATGTATGTATGATATGTATGTATGTATGTAAGCGTAGCGACTTCTAAGTCTATGGATTGGACAATCTAACGTTCTTTGAAATGACATGTTAAATTTTCATGTTCCATATTATCAGTGATAAAATATATTTTGGTTTTGATGCTACATTTGAAAAGAATACTCTCTTAGCCTATTACCGCATCTTTATTAAGCATAACATAAATAAAATACTTCAGCAATCGCAAAATTCAAATTAAATCGCGTTGTTTCACACAAATCGCTAACAAAATTCAAAGCCTAATAGGATCTTATTGATGCGAATGAGATGACATGAAACAAAATCATTTCAACGGCGGTACAGATAAATATTTATCGAAGATTTTTATTACAGCGACGGAATAACAAACAGGGAAGGATTGTGAAGGGTGACTTAATGTTATCTTGCGTAAGGGTGGAAAACAATAGAAGCCTATCATATTAATGAAGAAAGCGTACAAAGAATCACTAGTTTACATTTAAACTTATTAAAAACCTTCTGGTTTAGTCTGTCTTTGCCTACGGACACTCTTCTTTTTTGAGGAAGTAATTTAAGTAAATGTACGAGGTAGTTTACATTATTTCGAAAATATGTAGACATCTGCATATATATATATATATTTCTATTCTCTGCCTAACCACGAACGCTTAAGAGATACTGTACCTAAACATTGTTAACTCACTTACATAAAATAATCATCCACATAGAAAATGTTTTCTGTAATGGCCTTTTGAGATCGTAGATGACAGGAAATTGTTATCTACCTCAGTAAGTAGTACCTTTGTTATTTAAGCGTTAACGGAAAATAATTAATAATTTATAAAGTAAGTTAGGCAAATAAAGTAACCTAAATTAATTTTTAAAATATTTATTATTACTAAACCTAAGTAATAGGTAATTTCTTTAATAATAATTTATTATTTTCAAATGGTTTCTATAAGTTAGTATCTGAGGCTATTTGGTTCACGCGCCATAAGGATCGCGCTCTTGGATTCGCTGAACCTGGCGACAACAGCGCCATAGTTTTGGCTACCGTTCACCGAGCGCCGACCAATGCGTTGCATTCTCGCGTAATTTTGGTGAGGAGTTCGTTTTTTCTCCATGATGGACAGCTAAAAGTTGCAAGAAACTCGTTATAAATACCCAGCAGTGATTTAACAATCTGTTTCGTGAAAGTGCTTCACGGTGTGAGCTGCGGATAGGAGCTGGTGAGGCGTTCCTGAGCTGGTCTGCAGGTTAGTGGGCCAATAGTTTTCAGTGCTGACGACGAAACCATTTCTCGTTCTTCAATTTGCAGGGTGGGTTTCATAGGAATCAACATAATTATTCTACAAACATAATCTTTCATAATTGAGCTCCCCGCGTGTTTCGGCTATTTACACGCTACTAAACCAAAAGTATTTTAAGCCCTTTTGAAACAGGAACGTCAAAATGTAACTCAATTTATCTTTTTGCAAATTTGCATAAAACCCAATTTGTTTTCCACCGGTACGGCGGAATTAAGTACGAACTGAAGCGTAATAATGTTTTCATTTCTCATACTCGGAAAGTAGTGCTTGTTTGATCCGACCTAGCGGTTGGAAGATGCTATTTCCCATCTTGGGATGGAAAAGACTCATAGTAATAGGGATGATGACACCACATTCAAAACTAACACTATTTTAGGCCTAATTACCCGGTACATTTATTTTCATTTATTAGAAAAACTGATTTTTAATTACTTTAAAATCGAAAATAAATAACACTTGAAAATAAAAAATCATCGACCTCAGATGGGACTCGAACCCACGTCCCATCGTAGGCCGGGCGAGTGCTTTACCAACTAAGCTACCGAGGACGTCACGTGACAAGATGAAATTCCTCAAGTGTTTTTTCTTGCTGTCAAAGCCAGCGTATTCTGATCAATGTTGTAGCTATATGTATAGATGAGTAGTTGAGTTGGCAGTTGCCAGGCAGTTAAGTTAGATGGACAGTAACGTCATAATCCGATATCACCACACAAGTAATAAGGAAGAGGTGCTTTTTGACAGCTCATAAAAAGTATGTCAATTGTATGGTGGTCAACTAGCCTATCGCTTCCCTCTCTACGGTGGGAATGAATTTTAAAAATAGAGCTTATTTGAGCTTAGGTGGGACTCGAACCCACGTCCCATTGCATGCCAGCCGAGTGCTTCTTTTAGAGCGTATTTATTAGGACTACCTAAATGGCTGCAAAAAATGAAATAAAATAAATTAATTAAAAAAATCAAAAAACCCGACTGCGTAAAAAGTGAACTTAAAAGATGAAAACAAGATTTAAAGAATCAATTTGCAGTCTGAGGCATCAAATCTATGTTACTTGATTCGACTTTTTCTACACGGATTTAAATTACTTAATTAGGTACTAACGCAGTGCAAACCAAGTCAATCATCATTATGCTGCTAATGGATTTGATGCCTCCGACTGCAAATTGATTCTTTAAATCTTGTTTTCATCTTGTAAGTTTACTTTTTACGCAGTCGGATTTTTTGATTTTGAAATTATTTATTTATATTTTACTTTTTAGTTTGTAGTTTTCTACTACTACTTTTCAATGAACTATAAAGCCTTATTTTTGTAACTCTTCATTGAAAAATAAGGTTTTAACTCGAGTTAGTAGTATCTAAAATCAATTTTTCCCGTTTAATTCATGTACCAATAGGAATTCCGGGTAATAACATAGCCTATGTCACTCCCACAACTAAAACAAATCTAATGACATAAATCATATGTTGAAATCTATTAAAAGATTTTTCCTTCCTATTTTTTCAGTGTATTTTTTGCCTGTTTCCGTAGGAATTTTGGAAAATAAAATATTAAATACTATTAGCACTAAAAATATGTGAACCTTAGTTAATAAAAGAAAGTTTCAAAATCGGTTTATCAGTATTGCAGATCCTTATTCTGTTCCCGCTGAAATTTCGGGAAATAACATACCCCTTGTCACTCCCACAATTGAGACGAATCTATTGATATATTATACTTTTATATCCGTTAAACGGTTTAGGCTGTAGGGTGTGCCAAAGAAATAGACATACTTACATACGTACATACATACATACGTTCAAAAACATAACCCTCGTTTGGCAGTCGGGTAAAAATTCTACGGTCTTGTGAGTGTATAAACAGCCAAAGTGAATTTGAAAAAAAAACTAAGCAGTTCCGTCTGCGGCACTACCGCGGTGTGTTCCATATTTAAAAAAAATTATAGACTGTATAATTCGCCGGGATACTAACTCTGTAAGCGGCATTGATATTCATTATTACCCGACTGCCAAACGAGGGTTATGTTTTTCAACTCAATGGTAAGCGGGATCGAAATCTCGGTTTAAATTTAGTCTAATATACTATTAAAAATGAGTTCAAGTGATTCTGAAATGTTGACCCCAGATGTTAAAGGCGAGAAAACTATCATTTTTTACTTTCCTTAAATTTGAAATGAAAAGTAGAGTGGTTATCACGGGTGAAAGACATCAATTCCTACTCGGACTATAGCCTAAATACCTCGCATGAGATTTGATTCCTTTCGACCCTCAAAAACAATGTACTATTATAATTTTACAGATATGGCCTTTTATATAATTTTATAGTATCTCTTGTTCATTATTATTTGAAGGGTACGTCTACCTACTGATTAACAAACAATAAATCTGAATATGTCATCATGAATAGGTAAATAGACCACCCGCTATAGGCTAAGTTTTCATGGTATTCTGCCAAAGAAAAGTTTTTATTTATGTTTTTAAATATTCTTACATTGTTTTTGTTTTTGGAAAGTATTAATCGTGCAATCTGAGTGCCTACTATAAATGAAAATACTAACTTTTGAGGAAAAATGGCTCATTTGAATATTTCTTTAAACAAACTTTACAAAACACATTTTGGTTGTGTGTAACTTTGTCTTCTAGTTTTAGAAGAATCCTAGATCGGTTTCCAACAAACTTGTTGCAGTTTACTTTAGTCGCCTAGTTTCTCTTTCGAAAAGCAATGTCGCAGATGGACGACACAAATAGTTTTTAGCTACTAAAAATACGACTCCAAGAAACCCATATCTACTATTTCAAAACTTTATTAGGCCCTTTTTGCGTATTTCTTTTTTAGTGTACTAAAATATTAATTAAGTACACTTAAAAGAAATACCTCTTTTGATTTATTGAGGAATTAAATAAGAAATTAATTTAATTACTGAAAAATCTATTGCTGTGAGGCAAGTTTTGGCAACATAAAAGTTCTACCACTAAAAATATGGGTTGGAACCTATCTTCGATGTTACTGAACAAGTGACGAATGTTGCAGAAAGATGTGTCCGGAATTGCTCATATGACCCCATTTGATTTTCTGAAAAGTGAAGAAAATCATGCACCAATATATTCAGAAAAGCAAATAAAAGGATATTAGGGACAATTTGGTAAAAGATTACGCGATTAGTGTGTTCTCGAATAAAATGTAATTGAAAGAGCCCAATCTCTAGCATTGACGCGGAACATTTTGAGTGTTTCTTACGATTTGACTTTCCTTACCTTTACCCATTGTGCGTTATTTCGTAAGAGTCGAGTGGATGATTCTTTTATTATCCAAAATACACTTGATGCAAACGGCCCCTTTCAGAGTTCTTGACACAAAAGATCGAGGTATCCGAAAAGCAAATAAAACGTGACTGCTCTCTTTGAATTATTGTGAATTACGTAATGTATTTTACATGGAACATCTCGATACGAGAACATTTTTTGTGATTTGTTATCGCTAATAGGATTGTGGTATTTGTGTGTGGTAATAAATAGTTCAATTCAATTCATTTATTCATAATAAAAATAAAGATTGTGTTTGAATTAATTTATAAGCCTATTATAGTATAAAACAAAGCTGAACCTATTAAAGTCAAAATTTTGTTTGTCCTTGAGTGACCCTCTAAATGGAGATGCCTATTTATTTACATCATTAGGTAACCGCTAAGTAGATATGCCATTCAAGTGTCACTCAATTCCCTGAGACACAACAGCACCTACAAATTAATAGGATTTGTTTTGTCAAAAATTAATTAAAAAAATATATACATGATATGTAGGTGTGACGTAAGATGGTAGATACATGCACAATCAATGGCTATTAGGTCTGAAAATGATCATCGAAGCAGTAAAAAAGTTATTTTGGGTCTGCAACTACAACTGCAAAGTTTATAGCCCGAACTGGGAATATGTTGTAGAAATTCGAATACGAGGGAAATAAACGCTTGCCAAATGCTATAAAGCCATAAATACTTAAACTTTATGAAAGATATTAACAAACGGAACTATGGAATGAAACGTATAAACAAGGAAGTAAATGAGTGTTGTCACATAAGCATTTAGCATTATATTAGCACCTAAGTTTTACAATATAAACTTAAATTACATTTATATTATTACTGGTAAAAACTCTTTTGGCAAATGTACAATTAATCAGTGTGTGTTTATATGTGTTATAAAACTGCTGTTTGTTTTCCTAAAATAAAATAAAAAAATAAAATTATTTCACCTTTATTTTAGTGTATATATTTTTTGTGACTTATGTTTTGTAACGGAAACAAAACACATTACATAACTTGTTTTAGGCTCATTGAACAAGTAAAGTCTAAATCCAACAAAATCCCAAATTGGGATCCGTGCGACGGAACCCTGTCTGTTCAGTCAAACATTCATCAACGTCAACAGCTAAACAGATAACTAACACAATGATGTATGGAGTGAGTCCACTGTTAAACGACTTGACGGATGAGTAAAACTGAAGAATGATATTTGATTTTTTTAAGCAGCAACTTTTGTTTGTTTAAACAACTTCAGTTAGAAAGGGCATGTTCTACTTTTGTAATGAGGCTGGGTTTTTATTCAAACCTGTTATGTACAGAGACCATGTTATGTTTTTATGAAAGCTTATAAATTATAAAATATTTTTATGAACAAAATTGATGTTTTTTAAAGCGCCGTTTATTTTAAATTAATTTTTGAAATAAATAATAAATTGAATAAAGTGGCAACCTGAATAAGTTATGATTATGGCAGCACTGGTCCATTTGACGCTGTCAACGTCATTGTCAAAATTATCGAAACCTACACACACAAGTGATCCGAATTTGTTCGAGACGTTTGTGCTTTGTGTTTCTTTTATACCTACTGCTCACGATTTGCGATTTGACGACCTGCTTTTCCTCCGGACTACTTTTTGCACACGATTGGGACACCTAACGAACGGCGATACTGACGATCCTGCTTTCTTTTACGGACTGCATTTTGCACACGATTTGGATATCTGTTTAGCTTAGCTGTTGAAAGTGAGTAGGTACCCACATATTTTCTGTACAATAGGGTTCTATAAAGCAATGGAGTCAATGTTCTCGGGTTAGATTGTTTGAGCCTGGTGACCATATGCTTCTAGTACATCGTAAAAGTTGTGATTTACCTTTATTTAGTCTCTTCACAAGTTTAGAATTCTTACTGTAATATTAATAGTTCACACCTATTATGCATGATTCTGAATAAATATATTCTTTATCTTTCAGGTTATCTTTCCAAGCCTCGCTGTATAAATTGCTGGATTGCTATACCAGTAACACAGCATTTTCAATACATTGCAACAAATCTGGGTCTTGAGATTCTTTCTGTATTAGAAGAATGGATTTCCAGACAGGTATGATGAAGATTAAAATTGATATACCCACAATCAACTAGGCAGTAAAAATAGTTTCTTCTTAAAAATCTAACAAAGACCATAAAACTGAAATGTTACAGTTTGCGAATAAAACAACAAACAATTTGAATACTTATTGTTAAGCTATTATAGTGTAGTTTACAAGGTATTTATTAATAGGGACATGATAGATTGTATTAAAAGAGTATAATTAATTACTAGATGATAGCATACAATATAACATATAGATTTTATTTTTTTCTAGGTAAACAATGAAGACTACCTTTGCCAAGAATGTGTAAGCCTTTTAATTCTTGAATCAAATAACAGGTTAGAAGGCAATATAGGTGGACGTCAATTGGGCCATAACCATGTTTGTGTAAGTTGTGGCATATCAGTTGCCATAAGAACTGGGAGATGTTCTCGTGTTCTTAATTATGGTGATGCTGAGTGGAATTATATTGCCAGTGAAATCAGCCCTCTTTAAGTAAGTTAACATTTTATTTTAAATAAACATTGTTAAAATGTAAGCAAAAAAATACCTAATTAACTCAGCAGTACCACTTTGTCTGATTAACACTTACTTTTTATGTATTTATAATTATTACCTACACATTATAATTTTATTTTAAATATATGCTAATGCGAACATAGATATAGAATGTACAAGATAGACAAAGGCTCATTGCAAATGATACAAAAAATGTGACACGTATGTATGTGTCTAGTAGTGTTGTTCAAGCCACAATTTTTTTATCGACTAATTGCAACCAGCATCAAATTGATTTGGCACAAGTCACAATCGCCGCGGACCTTGAAGCATCTAAAATTAAACTTAATCTTAAGACAAAATAGAGGTGAAAATCTGGTGCAAAATCTGGAAAAATGAGGGGCTTTCTGGGCTTTTATGTGCAAAGTTAAGGTATGTTTTTGTTAATGCAAACTTTACAGTCTGGAAACTGAGAAATCTGAAAAACATGTTTACTCGCATTAAAACGAAAATGAGTAATTGAATATTGTGAACAAGTTTATATAATGGAAAATAAGAAAACGGTCGTTTTAAATATGTCATCATCATCATCATCATTTCAGTCACAGGACGACTACTGCTGAACATTGGCCTCCCCCAGTGACTCCAAGATCGGCCGGTTGGAAGCAACCTGCATCCAGCGTCGTCCTTCAACCTTAACCAGGTTGTATGCACAATTATTAAATATGTAACCTATTTAAAACAATTTCATATCATAATTTCACTTCAACATATTCCTTATCATCACAGAGTTAATATTATACTACATACAGTAGGTGGTTCTGTATTCTGTGTTGTGTGTATCTAAAGTAATTTTGAAGGACCCTTTCAACGATACCACACACGATGTGGTAAGCGATGAAAAAAAATATGCTCACGTTACATGTATGGGAGCTACACTAAAAAAAAAAAAAAACTACCACTGTCGGCAAGCTAGATATACTATTTCCACAAAGTAACAGCTCTCTAGGGTCAACAGTCGCCAAGCAAAATGTCGGACGGACAGACAGACAGACGGACATGACCAAACAATAAGGATTTCTTGTCAGGACTACGCAACCCTAAAAATGGCGACAAACATAGTTAAGTGGACAGCAACAAACATAGTCTCTGTGCCCTGCAGGTGGGACGTAGGTGCACATTTTTTTAAGTTAAAAACTTGTTTGTTTATACTGATATTAACAAACAACTTTTTTCAAGAAACTACTCGCCCCATCATGACTTCGTTTTGTTTGTAAACGAAACTTACAGTAATACATACAACATGTGACAGCATCACATACATTGCTCTGATCCTAAGGTAATAAGCTACAGGCATTGTGTTCAAGAAATCAGAAACAACGAGGGTACCACTACACCCAGACCCGGGCGAATACAGAAAAGTTCGTTTTCTACATTGACCCGACCGGGGATCGAACCCAGAACCTGGCGGAGATGATGAGAGAGATGGCGGCGCCATTTAAAGTTCAGCATGCTCGCCTCTCGGCCACGGAGGTCGTCAAACTAAAAATAAAACAAAAAGCTAATAATGTAATCACGAAATAACAGTACTGGAGTGTTTTTTTTTTGTAAACAAACATGATAAATATTTTTTTAGTAATCGCTAAAAATCTTCTATGCCTACAAATGGCTGTCGATATTTTATCGATACTTATGACGTCACCGTTAGTTTAATCTCTAGAGTAAACATACAATTTACTATGCCTTTAACTACGAAATACACAAACACACAACAAACAAAGTTCATATTCTTCTGTAAAATCTAGGTTCCTTGTCGATTATTATTAGGAATTAGACACTAATTTGTTTCAAAATATTTTCATCAAAAAATGTATTTACCTGTGAAATGTGTATTTATTAGGGTTATATTTTCTTGTCACATCACAATTTATAATTGAACAGGACCCCATGTCTACAGAAATATTTAAATAAGTTTTCCGATTGTAATTTTGTATATTTTAATAAAATTAATTTTGACGTTTGAAATTGAGACAAATAAAGTCAGTTAAATATGAAGATAAATAACACTTGAAAAAAATCATCGACCTCAGGTGGGACCTCAGTTAAATATATTTTTTGTGTCACATACGTACATTGACATCTGTCTTTTTCTATCTTGTAAGGTGTCCGAAAGGATATGATGTCTCTTTTCCACGCTTTGTCAGTCTTTAAGAGCGTAGCGAATGCATAGATGTAGAATGTACAAGATAGACAATGGCTCATTGCAAATGATACAAAAAATGTGACACGTATGTGTGTGTGTAGTAGTGTTGTTCAAGCCACAATTTTTTATCGATTAATTGCAACCGGCATCAAATTGATTTGGCACAAGTCACAATCGCGGCGGACCTTGAAGCACCTAAAGTTAAACCTAATCTTTAAACAAATTACAAGATAGAGGTGAAAATCAGTATCACGGAAAGTATACGGGGCTTTCTGGGCTTGTATGTGCAAAGTTAAAATATGGTCGAAAAAAGGTCATATTTTTGCTATGCCAACTTAACAGTCTGGAAACTGAGAAATCTGAAAAACAAGTTTACTCGCATTAAATCGAAAAATGAGTAATTGAATATTGTAAACAAGTTTATACATATAATGGAAAATAAGAAAACGGTCGTTTTAAGTATGTCATCATCATCATCATCATTGCAGCTACAGGACGTCCACTGCTGAACATTGGCCTCCCCCAGTGACTCCTAGATCGGCCGGTTGGAAGCAACCTGCATCCAGCGTCGTCCTCCAACCTTTACCAGGTTTTCTGCTCAAATATTAAATATGTAACCTACTTAAAACAATTTCAAATCATAATTTCACCTATCATATTTCTTATTATCACATAGTTAATATTATACTACTTACAGTAGGTGGGTGTTCTGTTTTGTGTGTATCCCTAAATCAAAAAATAGTTTAAGTAACCCTAAAGTAATTTTGAAGGACCTATTCAAAGATACCACACACGATGTGGTAGACGATGATAAAAAAATATGCTCACGTTACATGTAAAAAATCAAAATCAAAATCATTTATTTCCAAGAATATGGTATGGCAGCTACCCTATAAAAAAAAATGTTCTACCACTTTGTCGGCAAAATATAACTATATACATATTTCCACAAAGTAACAGCTCTCTAGGGTCAACAGTCTCCAAGCAAAACGTCGGACGGACAGACAGACAGACGGACATGACCAAACTATAAGGATTCCTTTGTCAGGACTACGCAACCCTAAAAATGGCGACAAACATAGTTGAGTGGACAACAACAAATATAGTCTCTGTGCCCTGCAGGCGGGACGTAGGTGCACATTTTTTTTAAAGAAAATTTTGTTAGAGTTTAAAACTTGTTTGTTTATACTGAACTGATATTAAGAAACAACTTTTTTCAAAAAACTACTCGCCCCATCACGACCTCGTTTTTTGTTTGTAAACGAAACTAACAGTAATACATACACATACATTGCTCTGATCCTAAGGTAAGAAGCTAAAGCCATTGTGTTAAAGTAATCAGAATCAACGAGGGTACCACAACACCCAGACCCGGGCCAATATAGAAAAGTTCGTTTTCTACATTGACCCGACCGGGGATCGAACCCAGAACCTCAGAGATGGCGGCGCCATTTAAAGTCCAGCATGCTCGCCTCTCGGCCACAGAGGTCGTCAAACTAAAAATAAAACAAAAAGCTCATAATGTAATCGCAAAATAACAGTATTAGAGTGTTTTTTTGTGTAAACAAACATGATACATCTTTTTTTAGTAATCGCTAAAAATCTTCTATACCCACAAATGCCTGTCGATATTTTATCGATACTTATGACGTCACCGCTAGTTCAATCCCTAGTGTAAACATACAATTTACTATTTTACCTAATATTTATTGTAATTATGCCTTTAACTACGAAATACACAAACACACAACAAACAAAGTTCATATTCTTCTGTAAAATCTAAGTTCCTTGTCGATTATTATTAGGAATTAGACACAAATTTGTTTCAAAATATTTTTATCAAAAATGTATTTACCTGTGAAATGTGTGTTTATTGGGGTTGTATTTTCTTGTTACATCACAAATAATAATTGAACAACACCCCCTGTCTACAAAAACATAAAAAAGATGTTTTCCTTTTGTATTTTTTTATATTTTATTATATATAGGTTTGACGTATGAAATTGGAGGTATATAAAGTCAGTTAAATATTTTTTTTGTGTCACATAGACACATTGACATCTATTTCTTTCTATCTTGTAGGGTGTCCGCAAGGATATGATGTCTCTTTTGCACGCTTTGTCAGTCTTTAAGCGTAGCGAATCCTAAGTCTATGAGCGAATGCTAAGTTTATGTATGCGAATGAAGTCGAATGACAACTGACACTGTCAAATCTGACAGGTGATAGGTGATAGTTTTTCTATTTCGTTTGACGGCAAAGGAATATAAATCTACTGTTCGTCTTACTCTTTGTAATATTTTGTTTATTTTATTTTCAAGATACTTTATTTATTTAAAATGTATAATAAAATAATAAGTTTTTATTTAGTTTTTAAAAAATATTTTTGTTTTGTTTTTAGTTGTCTATTGCAAAAAAATATATATTGCAGAAAAAAAATTGGGATTTAAAATATTTATTCATTCAAATTAAAAAGGCGGTTTAAAATATTTTTTTTTTCGTAAATCCGTCTGAAATATTTTTCCCTACCAGAAAAACCGCATTTGATAGCTGTTCGAAAAAAAAAATATTTTAGGCCCGCATCAATAACAACTCCTTTGGTGCGTAAAAAATTGTGAGAATAATTTTTGTCAGAAACATATAAGTTAAGTTTAAATGTAATAATGGTAAGTTTTTGTCATGCCAGGCAATGCAAGGTAGTGCTGAACTTTCAGGAGCGAATCAGTATTTTAATCTTTAATTATTCCTGTACGCTGTTATTAAAATAATTTACGGAGCTCGGGAATAATTTGCGGCTGGTCAATTAAATTGCACCATATGTGCACTGTATAAAGTCCTTTTGGCGTCAGCCTGCCTGTAATTTCTGATGTATTACCGCATGAATTCAAAAGTATATTTTTTTCGGAACACACTAATAATAACTATAATAAAGTCATGTTTTTTAATATTTTTAATAAGACCTTATTTTTTAAATTTGGTGCTACCTTTTAATGTATCCCAGTTTACGTATTAATATTATGAGTTTTTTGTCAAAATATGCTGCAAGTGGTAAATAATAATTAGAAATCATATATTAATTATTAAAGTCCACGTAATTGATAACATCGTCTCCAGTGAGCCTTATAAAATTATGGTGCTTATTATCGCGCTGGACCCATGTCACGTAATTCCACGCCATAAGCAACTCATAATGTATCAGGTTGTGGCCTCAGTCCCCACTCATATTAAGAACCGAAATTTTAATACGGTAACTGGGCTAATTACGTAGGTACCAAATATACACAATGTTTTGTTTATGTATAGCGTGATATCAATTAAGCATTGTTTCAACTAACCCTTAAAGGTAGGACATTTAAGAACGCAGACAAACACTTATTTGTGCGTAATGTTTCTAAACATCAGACTTATTAACGATACATCATTTTGCGTTTATTAATATATAATATAAAAAAAATCCTTTGTAAAGCATGAATTGCAAACCAGGACCACAGTACATCTATACATATTACATATAAAATGCTTTGTCCTGAACGACTGACTGGCTGACTGCCTGACTGACTGACTGAGTGACTGACTGACTGACTGACTGACTGACTGACTGACTGACTGACTGACTGACTTACTGACTGACTGACTGATGGATCAACGCACAGCCTAAACCGCTGATCACAAAGACCTGAAACTTGGAGGGTGGATTCTTTGTTTGACGTAGGCATCCGATAAGAAAGGATTTTCCGGTATTCTACTCCTAAGGGGGTGAAAAGGAGAGGCAAAGTTTTTATGGGACAATGTGATTCTTTGGTCCAATATACCTTAAATTTTGCATGAACATTCTTTAACAGAATTAATGTGAGACTTGTTTCGTATTTTATTGAAATAACGGGGTTAAATAGGGTTAGAAAGATATTTTGGGGGTGATTTGCTTCGAAGTTGATATCAATACTCCTTCCTTAGTGATTTAAATGACATTTAAAAATATTTATTTTAGTGACAGGTAGTCATGTCGTTCATATTGTCATGTCATGTCAAACATAGTTTATGAATAATATTAAGTTATAATAATTAATTTTTTGTATAAGTCAATAATGATGTATTAACTTGTGTTGTATAATTTTTTCTTACTTATTGTTGTTGGTTTTTAAGAAAAGGCGACGTTTTTGTTTTGAAATTTTCCCTTAATTGTACTATTGATTAAATATTGTATAATTATATATCTATGCTCTGCCTCCCCGAACCCGACATTGGCGAAATTATCGGACCGTTCCCGGACGGGCACGAAAAAAAGATCGTAAAACAGTTCGTAACTTATTCTATTTGGAATTAGTTTTTAGTTGGAAACCCTATTTTATTCTATTCTAAATATGATGAAACAAGATCGAATTATTTTCAACTGGATTGACAGTCGGAAAACTAAAAGGAAAATTTTATTGTTCTGCCTGGAACTACAGGATTTCTATATTACTACGAAGTTCTAACATTACGATGAAGGTAGTCTATGGCAGTCTGACGTGACCAGCAGACCGGTACTTAAAGCAGGATCAAATGACGCAATTGTTACTACTTGTAATTTGGAGCTAGCCAAGTAAAATAAGGCGGACAGCAGCGCTCTGTTAATTCTGAGTTCTGACCATGAATGATGAACATGGCAGAAAAGACGTTACAAAAACGGATGAAATTTGAGACAGCATACCAGCAAACCAAAATACAGACAATAATGGTGTGATAATTATGTAATGACGTCAATCTACTGCTGGCCATAAGCCTCTCCCAATGCGCGACAGTGATTCCAATCCTTGGCTATATATTCTTTCCATGTCTCTCCACTTACAGCAGACTTACGTATAACATCGCATTATGAAAATAGATAAGGTTTAAGTTAGACCAGACATTGTAATGAGAATAAAGATGTACAAATTATACTTTAAAAATAACGTTTTTATGTTTTATGTAAGTATGTAAGTTGTTTTAAAATAAATGAATATTATCATTAAAAATATTAAGTTTTTTCTTTATTTTTTTTAGCTTTGCACTTTACTTATTTTATACTAATTTGTCAAACAATACCTTTACCTACTAGAGCTGATGCAGTTTCATAGTCCCACTAATGTTATAAATGCGAAAGTTTGTAGGGATGTTTGGATGTTTGTGCCTCAAGTACGCGTAAACGGCTAAACAGATTTGGATGAAATTTTGCATACATTGTAGAAGATGAGCTGGATAAACATAGCTGGGATATATTGAATAAACTAAAGACGACGCGAACGAAGTCGCGGGCAACAGTTAGTATATCTATATAATAATATATATAAATAAATAAATTATAAATTTTTGGACAACATCACATACATTGCTCTGATCCTAAGTTAAGTTGCTAAATCACTTGTGTTATAAAAATCAGAAACAACGACGGTACCACAACGCACAGACCCGAGCCAATATAGAAAAAATCGTTTTCTACATTGACCCGACTGGGGATCGAACCCGGAACCTCAGAGATGGGGCCACAATTTCAAGTCCGGCAAGCTCGCCTCTCGGCTACGGAAGTCGTCAGAAATAATGTGCCAGTACGCAGTATTTTTTAAAATCCAAACTCTACCTATACACGGAAAACAATACATGATTAAAATATATTGTATTCCAAACGATCATATGAGCACGCGTGACAACAACAAAAAGAGACTTATTTTGTTGGGCTGAGGGGTTATAATAATATTGAAAGATATTTTTAGGATCCTAGATTAGACGTAATTTAGGAACTACCAAATCCTAAGAAGCTTCTGTTTATTCGCAGATCAGAATCAGACCCATATCACGTAGCTTTACGTAATCGGTAACTAGAGTGTTACATAAGAGCTGAAGAAGTCTTAATTAAGTAAACGGATAATTCCATAATTTAAAGCAACTAAAGCCCAACGAGGCTAATAACAACATGGTGTTTATTAGCGGAACGCACATCGGACCCATGTCACGTGGCATTCACGGGATTGGTAACAAGGGTAGAGAATACATTTGAATCAGCATTAACCTCTAAGCTACGTCGTCCATAAGGAATTCCCTTTGATTTCTTACACTCTATAGTGGGTCTGAACAGGTGGTCTAAATAAATAATTTACTCGGATTAGGAACACAAGGCGGGCTAGTAAAATATACAGTTTTATTTTGTTCGACACACTGTTTCGATTTCACTACAGGGCCCTAACCATGAATTGTTAAAACAATCACAAATCTGTCAAACATTATCATTTCTGTCAAATTTTGTATGAGATGACGTACCAAAATTGACAGATTTGACAACTTTGAGATTGTTTTTAGAGTTCATGGTTAGGGGGCAGGAACAAGTTAGTTTTCTAATCCTGTTGAGTGTTCTGTTAGAAAATATTGTAACATGTCAATGTCATTAATTTTGTTCCACAAACGACATAACTTAAACTGTGACTGAAACTATTTCAAAATGGGCAAGAGCAGCCAGAGCTTGTTAGTTAATTTTAAATCTAAGTAAATAATTACTTAAAGATAAATAACACTTTAAAAAAAACATAAACCTTGCATGGAATTGCTAAAAACAAAAATTTACAATAACTAATTACTAACCATATTTTGCAGATAGATGGTCCGTCCTTATCATCTACTATTATAATATGTGCTCTATGCATGACTTGTACAGAAGGAAGTCGAGTAATATTCTTTATGTGACATATCTAGGAGGCCAATCATGACCTCATATTAGTTTAGCATTATCTTGAAGTAAATGTAACATTGTGAACGCACTGTTTAGGCTTCATAGTTAGGCTTCAGTTGTTTTTTATTTCATTTCTACCGGTTGGTGTTTATTTATAAAGAAATTTATTTGTCAGAAAAAAAACTGATTCAATGCCAGTACTCATCTAGCCCTACCTAACCTTTAATTTAAGCAGATAGAATAATAATGCGGTATATTATAATATTAATAAAGCGAACAATAGAACATACTTATCAGATTTACCACCTGTTGTAGCCGTAAAAATACATAAATCAATTACGACGAGTTACTTGGTGATCTTATGGAAATGATTAAAAATAAAGGAATTCAATTCACATTTTTGCGGAAACACAATAGCCCCATTACACATTAGAACTTGAAAGTAATAAATCAGTCAAGAAACGAAAACCGTTCCACGTATTTAGTTTTAACGTCTTACGTAAGTGTTTTTACGTGTACGGGTATTCCGCTGATATCGTCTAGAGGTCCCTCACCGACTTTTATAAACTTTATTTGCGAATGTTGCTCCTTGTGAGGTTTTATAGGGAGAATTATGTCCATTAATACTATCAGATTATATCATTCTTGTTATTGCTTAGTAAAAGCTCTAATATGTAATTTGACTTCTTTGTCAGCGTGAATAATATGAACCATTATAATGCCAAATAACAGATTTCTTGTATTAAACCTCTGAGCTAAGTCGCGGACAGACAGACAGACGGGAGGACATGAAACATGAAACTTCAAATCCACATAGACGAAACCGCAGGGAATGGTTATTTCTTTGTGGCACTACTTGCAATTTACGAGTAATATATTAACAATAGGTATTCTCTGTAATTACTTATGCGGAAAAATTAATCAACGTTTGCAATGCAGCCAATTTACGTAACATTCCCTCAAATTGAAGTAATGAAAACCTGAACATTATGCAATATCAAACCAATAAACCGAAATCAATCAAAGGTTTTTTTGCTTCGTCTCTACGTTGTTGTGGAGTTTAACGAGTGAAATAATTTCAGGGCGATGTTGTTGACGGGAATTATTTACGCTCGCAACGGCGATCACGCGCGCCATCTGTCGCCTTTCGAAATTTGAATCGGCATTTATTAAAAGCCCCATTGTTCCTGATTCCTTCAGATTGAAAGACTGGCTATATTGATCCAAGATTAGGCCGGGTTGCACTCGCGTTAATATTAAAGGCTGATTTACGCACAGCAATAAATTTCCCATGATTCCATTATGACGGTCGAAGTTTGAATTCCGCTCACGGAAGTTCACGTCGTTTATGTTCGATGTTTTGTTTTAAAGCGGTTCGTTAATTGACTTTAGAATCTGGGGTTATGATTTTTAAAGTATATTAGATAATCATTCTTATACCCTTTACTTTTTTTGTTTTATTACTCTAACGAAAACAAAGCGTTTAAGGTATTTTATTTTCACAGCGTAATTGGGAGCTCATCTCTTTTTTCACAAAATATTCAATAATTAGGGAAGAACAATTTGGGTTTCGCAGGGGAAGGTCAACAGCATTGGCCTGTTACTCCCTCCTAAAGAATATAACGATCCAAATGGGTAGGCGGATTCCCGTCTCAACCGTTCTGTTCGATATGAGTAAGGCCTTTGACTTTGTCAATCATAGGACACTCCTGTCTAAGCTCGAGCGTTATTGTGTGCAAGGGCCTGCGTATGATTGAATAGGGAGCTATCTCGGTGAAAGAAAGCAATTTGTGGAAATATCAAGGCTGGATGATAAGCTCCAGAGTGTGACATCTATTTCAGATATTAGAGTGAATGGCTCAGGTGTCCCACAGGGGGACCATTACTCTTCATTATATATATCAATGACCTCCCCAAATGTACCCAATGTCCAGTAACACTCTTTGCAGATGATATTTCAGTGACAATAAACAAAAAACCTAACACAGACTATAATGATGAAATAAATAATGCAATAAAGAATGTAGCAAATTGGCTACAATATAATGATTTAAAAATTAATACCAGTAAGAACAAATATATACAATTTCACAACAAAAATGGAAAACTTCAAGAGTTGTTTGTACACCACAATAACGATCCAATTGCCATGACTACATCAGCGACTTTTCTCGGTATTGTCATCGATTCCGAACTCACTTGGCAAAACCATGTCGAACTTGTATGCCAGAAAATAAATAGGTTTGTGTTCGCTCTATATCGTCAAGCAAAATTAGCTAACCTTAAGACGGCTCTCATGGCATACCACGGATACGTTGGTTCTATACTGAGGTATGGGCTTATTCTTTGGGGGAACTCAACACAAAGCAGTCGTGTCTTCATCCTACAGAAAAGATGTATTAGATCAATTTGCGATATAGGACAGATGGAATCATGTAGACCTCTCTTTAAAAAGTTAAAAATTCTCACGTTACCTTCCCTATACATATATGAAATTTTAATATTCACGAAGAAAAATGCCAGCCTTTTCACAACACAACATAATGACTGTAATCGTGGGGGTACAAGGAGGTACCCATGGAAGTTATCTGTGCCCAAAGCAGGCACAGCTTGTATTTCTAGAAATTGTCATAGCATGTGCGTTCGACTATTTAATTTACTTCCGAACCACATTCAAAGTTTGCAACTTAATGTTTTTAAAATAATTATTCTCAGTGTTCTTATTGATAACTGTTTCTATGATATAAACGAATATATACAATTTTGCCGAAATGGTCACTTTAAGCGTATTCTTATTGATTTTTGACATGTTTTCTGACAAAATTATTTCTAGATCAATTGTAATTAATTTTAAGGTTGACATAACTACTATTTATTAATATTATGAATTACTATGACGCATGTATAATTTTGAATCTTCCCTTAACATTGACATCTTACTGTTTTATTTAATTGAAATACTATTAATTTTAAGGCTGACATTATTATTAGTTTGACATTCTGTATAATTTTATTCTTCCACTAATAATGTCATCTCACTGTTTTATTTATTGAAATACTATTGTTATTTTATAATTCTAATTTATATGTGATAATATTTAATAAGTAATTAAATAATTGCACGACGACTAAATGTTTGCATACCGATAGATCGGTAAAACATGCTTGTTCATACTATTCGTAATTATTTTAAGAACTATTGTACCATGTTTTCTGCAAATAAATATATTATTATTATTATTAAAATTAAAGTAGGTATTTAAGTGGAACATGAATACAAGCTTTAAAAATTTATCGTGCAGTGAAGTGCAATAAATCAACAAGTAATACCAGATATCTACTTTAATTTGATTAACATTCGTTTTATCGTCATCGTTTCAGCCACAGAACATCCACTGCTGAACATAGGCCTCCCCCAGTGACTTCTGTCAACGGGGGTTTGATTAAGATAACGTTAAAGTGTTATCCGGATTTGCGTCGATTTAGTCCGTCTTTAAAGCAATTGACATCTATAAGAACAAGGGAGCGCAGGTCTCTTGATTCTGCCTAGATTGGTAAATTGATATCGGATTACGGGAAGTCTATTGAAAACGTTAAAATCTATTGAACCCGTTTGTCCTCAAGCTTTGCTAAAGCAGTCACTGGTTTCGGAATTCCAGCAAACATTTCGGTCATTGTTCGATATTTAGCGATATCTCAAAACATTTCATTTATTGTTCGATATTTAGCGTAAGAAATTGAATGTAAAGTATAATACCTACACATTTTATGTAATATTTGTTATGTTTATGTAAATTTTGTAATCACTATTTAGTGTTCAGCAGTGGACGTCCTGTGGCTAAAATGATAATGATGATGATGATGATAAGTAAATGACAAGCCGAAACGATCTTTGAGTCAAAACAAGTTTTGAAATAACGTAGGTGATAGATAGTAGTAAGCGATTAGATTTATTTAATTTTATTTTATTTATTAGGGAAACAAACAGCTTGACCTAATACATTTGAGCTAATTAAACATTAAATAAAACATTAGCCTAAATAGTTTCCACTACTACATATTACAAAGTTGTCTGTTGATTTTTGGATTAAACCTAGTGCGAAATTACTTAATAATTAAGAGAAAATAAAGAATACTGAGCCTATGCAGAATGCTCAGACACATGCTCTTTTAAGAGACGACGAAAACGCACCATTTTCTCATGAAATATGTCGATGCCACTGTAGGTACAATTGTATTTATTACTAGATCTTACAAGAAAGCTAATTTAATTTAATTGACGTAATTATTTTTCCATTGTTTTTTGATTTTATTCAAGTTTTCTACATATTGCTATGTTTGTTATAAAACACACTTCCATTCATTTTCATAGTGATGAAAAACTTGACAAATTAAATAGTAGATAGAATAGTTGTTTTGTGATATGTGGTTTTAAGTAATTGAAATCGCCGAATAACGTCAAATTATAGTTTGCAGATCTTTCAATAATTTATGAGCTTGTTTTTCTTACTGCCACATTCAAAAACGTCAATTAACAATAAAATGTTCATTATACATTTTTTATTCTTTTTTATTTCTTATCGACTTTAGTATTAGAGGTTTTTAAAAGTTACTGTTAAAGTTAAGTGACGTCTCTGAGTGCTTCCGTTTTTTTTTTAAATGATCCCAGAGCCATAGCTCTCGGGACGCCTAAATGGTAAATAATATAGGAAATCTTTATTGGGCACTATGAAAAGACAACAAGCAAAAAAAAACAATTTGAAAGTTCTTGACCTACCTTATGCAATACTTCTCCAACTTCAGTATGTGGTCAGTCTTAGTGAAGCGCCCTTAAGCTGCGTTATTGTAACGGTTTTTCCTGAACCGTAATAAAACGTTTCACATGTCGACCGCAGCCAAAGCGGCCGCGTGTGGTCGGCGTGGAGCTAAATTGATGGGTCACTCCATCGCCAATGTAATGGCCCTTCAAAACGAACGATCCCTGGCCAGTAAGTGAAATTCACGTTTGATTAACTTTTACTAGAGGCCGGTGTTTTAGCGAAAGTGCTAGTCCCAAGTTGGGCGCCAATAGCAAAGAAATGTTTATGCCTCCTTTGATCACCTAACTTAATTTGGCTTCGGACCAATTACGTTTGCTGTAAGTAGGTACGTTTCGTACGCAAGCATCGTTACAGTATTTATGTAATAACAACCCTTAGGACGCTCCCACAGTTACGTTTTGTGTAGTATAATTGCAAAGGTAGTAGTTCAGTGGCTGCGGAGTCCGCCTCATATCTATGTGTCGTAAGTTTGCATCTCAGCACGTACCGTGGATTTTACAAAATTCACTATCATTTGCTCGAGGGTGAGGGAATACATCGTGAGAAAACCTGCACATTCAGATCACCCTCGATTTGAAGCCATGGTAAAAAATACTAGGAACCATATTATGACTACACATAGTTTTTTTCATTTTTTTTTTACTATTTTACCATATCGAATTATGCCTAGTAACACTTACTGGAAATGTAGCACTACTGAAAGTAACTGCAATGTGGATGCATAATTTAGTAACAACTCCAAATATCAATAATGTAAGATTACGTTTTAAGAGAGTCAGCAATAACCTCAAAGAAATTAATTGAATCGCATTTTTAAGTCCGCAACGCTTCTAACGCGAGACATTTAATTAATCTTAGCTCAAGCATTAACGAATGTTTACCGATAATTCGGAACAGCTCGCTCTTATTAATTCAAAAATTGTTTGTGCCTATAAAAGGCGATAGGTCACGCGGGAACCCACCTCGTAAACTGAGGATGAGTTTTCCAAATTTATGCACAAACATAGTCGTTTTTCGGTAAAGGAAAACGCTGGGAACCAGCACGCCAGGGACTAACTTTTGTATGAACGGCAGCGCCTATATCGCTCGGTGAAAACTGCCCCGCAGGTTTAAAAGGTTATGTTAACCCGTTCACTTATTTTTATAACTCCTTTTTTGTTTTGACGATTGTAATAACAAATTAAAAGATTTTTTTTGCTAAATTTGCACAAAATCATCTTTATAGCCTAAGCTATGTTTATTTGTTTTTTTTTCACAAATGAAACAAGTAGAATTGCCTTTTATTTACAAAATCATTATCAGAAATTAATAGGGAAAATAATATAAATAAACAGAAAAGTTAGAATTTGTGAAATTAGTTTTTTTCGGCAAATTTCAGCAATTACAGAAAAATTTTCAGCAGTGTTCAACAAAGATAAATAAATAACTTTCATTGTGAAAATAATCACAGCGATTAAATACCCCATTGAGCTATTCCAGAGAATAACTTTGTTAGGCCTTTATCATTGAGGGGGATCGCGGTCCATGGGACTGCTATAACTAATGGTCTTTGTAAGAGGTTGTCCTTCACAGAAGAGAAAACCGCCCAAGTGAAGAACGGGGGCACCCACAATAGCGATGCGTGAAAAGGAAGTATTATTTGTCAGTGATGGAAAAAATGAGACGTTATTTATAAAATATACTAATATCTAGACTGTTAATTTTTTGTATTGAATTGATTTTAGTGCAACAATGTAAAATTAGTATTTTAAAAGATTAATAACATCATGAATTTTTAAAATCAATTAACAATAAATATACAGAATTATTTGAAAAAAAATAACAACCTCGCACGACAAAATAGCTACCATCATAAACAAAAACATTTGTTCGGAACAAAACAGTGGATCGGTCGCTGCGAACCAACTTGTGATACGTTGATAACACCATTTTGTAGGTGGCAAACGAAACTGAGATGCGAGGATTTCTTAGCAGAACGCGTTAGTGGGAAACTGGTGCCATAAATAAACTAAAATCGAGGTCGTGGTTGAAAATTTCACAAAATACAAAAATTATAAACTGTTGACAGATGAAGTAGTTACGGTAATAAACTGCTAAGGGTGCCATTGCCGGGAATGGTCGCTGAGGCGCGCATCCATACTACAATGCGCAAGAGAGCGACCTCGATAGCGCGGCGAACACGGGTGAGTGAAACAGCCTCAGGATGTGCTGGCTAAACAGATGGACGGGCCGTTTTCTGGGACATGGATACTATTGCACGCAATAGTTTCCAGCAATAATATTAAATATTAAAATAAATAAGCATTATTTTGAACGCAACTGAACAGGCTATGTAAAATAAAAATAATTCATTTATTTCGGACCAATAAATCCATAGGAGAGTTAGTAACAATTTATTACAATTTACAATGTTATGATAAGACAGAATAATCAGCATCAGAACCAAACTTATGCACACGTTAGTATTCTGCAAATTCTAATATAGCGAAGAGATACATGAAGTCGGAAAATTCTGAACAAACATGGAAAGCCCCTCGTGCCCATTTGTTGCTATTTTTCTTCTTCGTCCTCAGTCCCTCAGGGCTGCTACACACATGAGCGGGCCAGCACTAATTGGTAAAACTGGGCGGAAAAATCGAGTATGAAATGAATGTAGTGTAGTAGATGCTTCGGTTCGGTTTTCCGGCCCGCTTATGTGTGTAACTACCCTCACTGATGACGATTTCCACCAAATATATTGTCCAGCCACACACTGATAAACCAGCATGATGCAGGTTTTAGCCCACCGTCTTCCTAACCACGTCCGACCATCTCGTAAGTGGCCCTACCTACCTAAATATATTTTAGAGACTCTCCACTTTTAAGAACCCTCAACCCTGAAATACTTGGGCCTCGTTTTCAGAAAGGACAGTGACAACCTGGAGAGTCACTATCAAAATCGTAGGTTAGAGTCCGAAAGGAAAAAGACAGACATGATACACAGGCCAGATCCGCACGACCCTGAACACTAACTACTATGATGGTCTATACTTTGCAACTTATCGTAACATATAGCGCCAGATAGCCCGCAATATATTGCTCTATCGAGACAATCGTGACTCTCGGCAGTGAGGCAACCGATAAGAGACTAAATATAGAATAAAATCATGTTGAAGTCAAAAAGCAAGCTGAAGTCATTTGCAGTATAGACTAATTTCTGTTGTGATAACCCTTAATGCTCAAGAGAATATCATGTCAGCTTCCAAAACAGTGCCAAAAAGCACGATCACCCGATGTTTTCATCCAGCCACTGATAGCCATATTTTAATTCATTTATTTATTTATTTGCCAGAATACGGTTACAATGTGTTCTTAAAATGTAATTATTTTCCAACATATTCTATCGCCTATCGATGTGCAAATTTTAACTAGGATATAACTACATAATTTTTTAATAAATCAAAAAAAAAATTAGTTCGAGTTCAAAATGAAATAAAGTTTATTACATACATAATACATAAATAGTTTACAATGTCAACTTCAATTATATTGCAAATGTCAAATTTTATCATTCAAAAAATCATTTATTGTATAATACATCTTTTCCATTAAAAATTTTAAAAATTTATTTTTAAATTTAGTTATTTAGTTAAAAGTAATTGGTCCAGCAAGTAAGGGTGCGTCCTACACCTACGTTTGCCAACGCGTGGTCCTCCACTCAAGAACCCGTTTACTCCATCTTTTATCGCTTCAGCTCAAAAACGATTTTCTAAGAAAATGAATGCAGACGTTTATAATGGCGTATTCTTATTACTGCGACGGCTCTCGCGATGTCTGCCAAGCTCCGATTGACGCTCATTCTAATAACATTAACTCCGTTCATTGTCTGATAGGATATAAACCGCTCGGCGATCCTCGGGTCCTATACAATTACGCGGATACGCAATAAAATTTTCTCAATAAAAACAATTATTGCTCAAATAAACGCTCGACATGGGCTGTAACACAGAATATTAGTTCTTGTGAAATACAAAGACTGTATAATAAGTACATTAGATCGGTCCAATGACCGCATCCCTGCTTTATCGGCCAAAAACACTGGCATAGAAAATTTATAAAAGCCATTACGACAAAAGTCGGGCTTGACGAACTGTGAATTCTTATTTCCTTGGCTTTATTATTTACTTTCGGTGCGACTTTTCTTTAATACTGATTGATATGTGTTCTCTGTTGGATATAAAACAGACTTTCGCACTCAGATTCTATTGGTCGCGTTGTTGATGTCGCCGGGTGATTTATTACAATGGTGATTTTTGAAATCCGGTAACGGATTGAATACAGACACAGGCAATAACTTTTTCAGTGACTAAGCGCATGATTTAATCAGCTGTCTTTTTGTTGCTTCCTTTTTTAAACAAAAACCTTTTTTAAAGTTAAGTTATATTTGTGTTCATTACTGTTTTTACATGTAAAATTGTCTTTTATGATTGACAGAAAACAATTATCAATATATTTTTTTCATGAATGTAGCGCATAAGTTGTTGCAAAAGTTGTATCATATTAGCAGCTGATCACATGGTTTTAAGTAGTGTCCCATTCTCTTGTACACCCTGTATATGTATACATATAGACCAGTAAAGACTGGTTGCTTATTTGTATATAATCGGAGTTATGCTAATATTGCAAATGTTTGTTTTTTTTTTCCTGTTGTTATAAGAAAAATTAAAACCTAGTAAGATAACAATGATTAAATCATAAATTAAATTAATATAACTAATAACTACAATAAAAAATGCCTGACTCAGGTCTTAAAAGCGCATGAAATAATAGGTATTATAAATCAGTTTCTTCGTACCCAACATATTTTTTTTTAGATTCACCAGTTAATGTATAATTTAGTCACAGTAAAAAAAGCATGTGCCAATTAATTACTAACATTATATTTATGTATGAATTAAATGAAGCCTTTATCAGTTTTTTGATATGAGGTTATAATCTTCATTCTAAGCCTTAATAACTATAAAAACTCTATTGTGTCTGAAATAATATGGTCAGTATTATAAAATATTTATTCTTCGTTTTTTAAAATAATCGCTTCACATAAATATATCGAGAAGTAACGTATTTTTTTTTATAGTTTTCAATCAATTTTGCTTATAGATTATTAACAATACAAAAAACTCACGCTAAGCCCACTGTCTGCGAATGTGTTAAATACTCGAATGCCTCTATTTAGTAAACAACTTCATAATTTAGGAAGGGCTGCTTAACGGGCTTATGTTTACTACTCGAGAATACTATAATGTGTTTAAACAAGCACCTAACAATTTAGGCTAATCCCTAAATCCTAGGGTTAGGATTTACATACAAGCCTACCTATATTGCAATAATTGAAAAGCATGGATTTTTTGAATTTAGCATGCTATTGTGGTCTACGATACTGACCAAACGTAATTCTAAGCCAAGCTTCTAAATGAGACCTGACTGACACCAAAGCGTCTCAGTGATACTCTTAAATCAATCAAGATGTTCCAAAAATGTACTGTCTCTGGGCATTTTTTAGGGTTCCGTAGTCCTGACAAGAAACCCTTATAGTTTCGTCATGTCCGTCTGTCTGTCTGGCTGTCCGTCCGATGATTTACTTAGACTGTTGAACCTAGAGAGCTGTAATTATGTGGAAATATGTATATCAATCACGCCGACAAAGTGGTACCTAATATATTTTTTAAAAAATATAAATTTTTAAGGTAGTTGCCATTCATGTAACGTGGGGATGTTTTTTTTCATCGTCTACCCCATCGTGTGGGGTATCGTTGTATAGGTCTTTTAAAATCCTCCCTCTAAAAGCTAAACAATTGGCTTGAAAAATCTGAAAAATATCATGATAATAGTGCTTTTCATGAACTTTTAAGGAAAATCATAATAGTTAAGATAGATCAGTTAGTTTAAGAGTAATAGTCGTTTAACTTAGTCGTTAAAAAATCCTTTGAGGAAAAAAATAAAAGTGACTTAAATGAAGTAATTGCTGAAATAATTGTGGTAACGACGGGCAACGACGGAACCATACACTGCGCGTGGCACGACACGCACTTGGCCGGTTTTTTACCTGAGTAAAGTACACAATGTCTATAAGCATTGCACACTATACCTACTTAGAAACAAAATAAAACACTGAGTTACACCTTATTAATGCTTTAAGAGTTGCACGTATTGCGTGTGCCATAGCTCGCTGTATTCTTCTTTTTTAATAATATGATAACCAAAATAGTTTTAAGAATATGCCACTTCAGTAAATGTCCAGTGAATGGGTTATTTATCTAATAAATAGGAGATATTGAAGAGTAAGGTATTTGCTGTCGGTTATTTAAAAAAAGGCTGATACAATTTTTAGATCTATATTGTTTGTTTGTCTACAGAAAGGCAGCACGTACCTGGGGAGAAGTGGGTGGCGCAACGTTTTACCGTTCGTTCTATGAAATATTTACGTCAGATTTTCGGGTTGTGTAATAATTGGCTTGTCCATTATAACACGCTTTTAATACATTAATGAATTGCTTTACTGAAATAAGCTGATGATGTTCTGGGATTTCGTACCTACCGAGCGGGACTGCGTGACACAAGGTTTCTGTTTGCGGATAATATGAAGCTATATTATTAAAGATTAATATCATTAAGTTAAAGCTAGTTTTATGTTGAATGTTGTGTTGTTAGTTGTTTATTATAAACTTTAGTTTTATTAAGCTAAGGCAAAATAAGCTCTCGTCAACTACATACCTACTTCAGGCAAAGCACAAGTACCTACCTATAAAAAGATTTTATCTTTTGACATTGATAATTAAAAAATACTCATAATAATTTAAATGCTTTTACCACAATTTGTAAAAAAATATTTTAAAGACGCAATGTGGTTTACCATCAACACATATATTTTAAAATTACATGAAATGTGTTTTAGATTATTTTATCTTTCCTTACCACAACACTGTATTTTTCTTACTACCCCACATTTTATGAAAGACCAAGAGTGCGTTATCTGCGTTACAAACAACACATACACTTTTGAGCAAAAGTACTTAAAAAAAGTTAGTTTTAACGTTCCTAAAATTACCTACCGCACGCACCTTAATATACTTAACCCACTTAAGACATAGCCTACTGCAGAAAATGGTCCTATTTTAGAACAGAAAGTTTATTGAACATTGTTGGTGCTTAACCACTTTATTTATTACATTCCTACAAATATATTCCTAATAAAGATTACAATTTTACATATTAAAGATGATTTCAAATAAATGACACTGATTTTGTTATGTAGCGTCAACCATTAAGAATTAAATGTAGTTCTTTACATTCTTGTGTTCTCAGACCATTGCGCTGACACTTCCAAGACGGTTTGGTCAAACACTAACATTAGCACAGTCTGAACTGTCTCATCATAATTTTGAGTTACTTCAAAGCTTTCCTTTAGGTTGAAAAAAAAAACAGGCAAAACCACTGTCAAATAGATCCAGAAAAAGAGTACATTTTAGGCAATTTGTAGCCCATTACCTTTATAAGAACAATATACATGAATTCCTAACATCAAAATAGAAATAAAGCCTTTGCCGATACTGAATGAATATAGCCACACAAAGCGGTATCTTAGGAGCCAATAGCGTTGGTCACCAGATTTACTATCTCTACACATGAGTGACCGCTGATGGTGCAACGTTAACGCTGAGACCCATTTCCTGACGGAACTGTAATATATTAGGCCATTCCGTTAAACGTGGTTTACTTGCGTTTGTTTAAATCAGATAAACGAACAGTTAATGCAAATTATGGTCAGCTGTATCATTCTAACATGGAAGTACGAAGAAGACTAATAAAAAAATAAAAGACGGAAAACTAATATGCCGCACAAAAGACAAAACATAATACCGTTTTGACTTTTGTGCTCGAGAAAACTTAAAAAAATAGTCAACCTCTTTTTATTCACAAGGTTAGAGCTAGGTTTGTTTACAATGTTAATTAAGAGCGATTGCAAATGATATTTGTTGAATGTATTTGTGACCTTAGGATAGTGATGGCTGGCAGTGACTGGATGAAAAAAGCGGGAGATGGTACTCTTTGGCGCTCTTTCGCTTACGTCTAGCGGTGGACTGCAACAGGCTGAATAGTAGATAGAGATATATATTAGTAAAATAGTCTCATATGATGTTGAAAAAAATGTTTTTTAAGTAACAACCTATTTAGTAACTAAAATATTAGTGAAGCCCTCTGAATCATAATAGCCATCTGCTTTCTCTATCATCCATTAAAATATTTTGACATCTTATTTTGGAGAATAATATTATATTCGTTTCACAAAGAATTAGATTAGAATTTACTACCTAATTATTATTATAAATAATTATAAGGTTAAATACTTACATTGGTTAAAGAACTTAGTTATTAAGGTTAAATGAAAAAGAGTTTATTATTTTTTGCTTTTCAGTTTTTTGGCGGTTTAATTTTTTTGTTAAAAAGTTTTTATTTACTAATCAATTTTTACAAACTATCTGTATATATTATTGTAATATTTTTGTGTCAAACCTTAATTCGAAAATTGCAGTCCATTCTCAAACAATATTGTAGTAAGCAAAATTTAAAATTGTCATGAGTGTAAAAAAGAAATACAAACATTCAGGGGTAGACAGGGCCCGATTATCCAGAGTTTCAGTATAAATATTTGCATCGGAATTGAGACTCAAATACGATCGCTGCGCGTAGAGTATCAACATTCCCCAACCTTTTTAATATTGACACACTACGTTTTAAATCAATTTGCATGTCTGCACTGAAATATTGGAAAATGAAATTCGGATGTGAAACTAGAAGTGAATTTCATCTGTTTACAACATCACGATTGGTTAGAATTTGCCAGTTTTGTTTTGATATTCTAAGTTACTAGTAGTAAAAGTTTTAGTAATTTCATTTCAGGATTGTGCGATCCATTTTACTACACAATAAGTTTTAATCTGTTTCAATGCCTCTGTTATTCGATTCCCTAAAACTAAAATTTGATATTAATCGTTTGCATGTGTGTGTTGTACCATGGAGCTGGGGTCTAGCTATAAAATCTATTGAATTACTGTTCATAAGCAGCTTTGTTTAGACGTCAAACTTTTAAACAAAATTTAGGTAAGTAATATAGTTTATGAGCTTACAATTTATTAAAATCAGGGTATGGGCATTACCATAAGCTGGTCCTGCAACTTCATTCCCCCTCTTGCCCCTATGATAGAAGAACTTGTGTTAAAAACATGCAGGGGGATTTATCCCATAATCTTAACCAATACCTAATAATAATGTTGTGTGGTATGGCTTGACTTTATAATAAATACTGACTGATAGATTTATAACTAATCTGATTGCTCCAAGTCCTAACGATTTCCAACCCTTCGGGTGCCTTCTCAAATTTCCAATAGCACGCCAAATTGCGAGGGTACCAAGTGCCCAGTATACGTTGTCGGAGTTGTTACTAAGCTGCTTGCATTGGCTATTTGGCGACGCAGCTTACTGGTATTATTTGCCCAGTGACCCGATTAAGCGGCGAACTTTGTGTAACGAAGTCGTATGTAAATATAGAGGATTTCCGATTTTAATTAAATTACGAGTAGCATTGCCTGGATATCGGATGACACCAATCTTTGTTTTTAATTTTTTTTTTAAGGTTGTGGTTACAACCTTGACTAGGTCGTCGGTCCACGAACTATTGGGTACAACCTAGAGTTGCTCCATTTCGTGTTTTAATACAGAATATATTAAAATAGAAAGATAAAAGTTTCTTTTGCTTCTAGAATGGAGGCCTCTTAGGTACCAGCAAGCTCAGGGTGAGGCATCCAGCAATGAGGACAGACGTTACGACCTAGTACAGGTTGGAGGAAGGCGCTGGGTGTAGCAGGCTGCTTCTAACCAGCCAATTAGGGAGGTCAATGTTCGGCAGTAGGTAATTGCCCTGTGGCAAAAATGATGATGTTGCCCAATTGCCTAGGTAAGTTTGAATAAAGTAGTTTTTAATTACATACGAATTATATTACCTATAGAACATTTTATTTTTTGCATTTTATTTATTTTCAAAACAGTGTTTATTTTTTAATAAAAATTACCTGCTCATGGAAGATGAAGCCGCGCAGAAGAAAAGAAATAAGGAAATAGACATTCTTTGCGAATCGTTCGCCGTGGTCATTTGTCGGCTCTGCTTATCAGCGCGTTTGCTCCCACGATTCAATTTCCTATTGGACCGAAAGTTCAGTATGTACGGAACTAGTAGGGTTTTAGTGATCCTTCGAAAAATTAAAAATATTTTTCTTTAAATATAGGTTTTAACAGCTGCACTGTGCAGCGTTATATGAGAAACGTAATACATTTGTATTGTGATGTCAACACATCACAATACAAATGTATTGACGTACTAGTAACAAACTTAGTCAACACTAACAACAAAATACTCACATGCATCTGCATAATAATTACGATTTAATCAGTTAAAGACGATATTTTACTGTACGTTATAAACCCAGAATGAGCCCAATTATACCAGAAAACAAAAATTAGGCGTAGGTCGATTTGAGAAACTTTTAATAAGCGTGTAATTTTAAACGTAATGTGAACTGAAATAAAAAATTACGAGAGGGGAATAAATAATAACTCGGAAAAATTCCAGGTAGACCTCTTGGAATAAGTGGCCCGTACTGTCAAGGGCATTGGAGCTAAATAACTTAATCAAATCATAATTTATACGCAGTTAAGTACGCCGACCGAACTTTGAAAAAGTGAAAAATATATTTTTCTTGTTCAGGTTTGAGTATTTGATTTCCCAATAGACTAACAAACAGTTTCCTACAGTCGCTTGTTTTAGACAAGCGAATGTAGAAAACCAAAACGAATTCTCAGGCGGTTCGGCCAAGTAAAGAAAACATAGCAAAGAAGCGGCTGTATACGAAAAATCTCAACGTTGGTTTGAAGATTAACCCATTTCAATCTAAGCGCTAGTGGTTTTTATGTTTAGACTCCTTTTAATGGTTCCATAAGCAATGCGGAAATGCCTATTTAATCCTTCAATATTTTTTTAACGTTTATGACCTAAACCTTTTCATCAATGTATGTTATCAAAATAAAATAAAATAAAATAATGTTCTTTATTAATCCTAACTATGATGATATTGTTTGACATAAGTATTTCAAGAACTAAAACAAAGTAGTATTGCCCCGATCAAATTGCCTTAAATGTTTGAACTTCGTCACTTAACAAATAAAAAAATAAAATGTAACACTTTAAATAACTGATACTATTAAAACAACGAATAATATTGACAAAGTTTCATGAGTACATTAATTTCAACAACGGCAAAAGAATTTATTTTTTTAGGGATTGCCGGTTGAATGTCTCACTCTGTGGTATAACACCTCTTGGTTGTCCACCAATACTCTTTTAATCATAATTAGTACCAAATACTAAGATTAAAAACCGCTTGGAGGCGTTCGAATTAATTTAAAATCTTAAAAAAACGGTCACTAAAATTAATATTTTGCATAACACTTATCAAATCAAATTACTACGAATTAAATTTGGAAGCAAGGTCTCTGAACTCAAAAGAAATATCCGAAAAATCGTTAGCTTTGTGCTAAGAAATTGAACAATTATTTTTGAAAAATACGTTTGAGCCCACAGTACAAGCGCGAGTCGTCGACTTGTTTGGTTTTCTCAAGTTCCATGAATCACAATACAAATAATTTGATTTAGGTACAGAGTACCTACCTACTTGTACGGAACGTTGGGGTTATGCAAAGTTGTGGAAACCTAATGGGTTGTCTCTGTTCGTCTATAATATTCTTGCAGAGTGCTTTACTGCATGAAGGATATTATAATTACAGCAGCAAGTGATGTGTAACCTACTTTAAGACGATCATATAGTTTGTAACGACTTAGCGTTAGAGTACAAACCAGATGTACTCTCTGGATATTATGTTTCTGTTGTATGTTTTTTTTTTTAATGTAGTAATAAAGACTAACTCAGAGACGCCACTTAACTTTAATAGTAACTCAAGGAACACCTGTAATACAAAATCAATACGAATAAATCATTATTTTTTTAACAAAAATGCTAATCTACACTTTAATGCTAATTGAAGGCTCCGAGTGCGACAGATAGCGTTCTATAAGATTTGCAAGGATACTCAAAAGAAAGATAATTTATTATGTTACAACTTTTTATCCACTTGTATTAAACAGCAAATACAATTTTGGATAGAATTTGCAACAATCATCCTCAGGGGACAATTGATTACGTGGCCTAACATCCGTTCATCAATTGTAGAGAGATAAACGTCAGGCAGAGTTTGCAAATGACAAATGTTTGCTAATGACTCGCTCGGCGAAAACCGAATAATTTCGCGAATATTTTACAGGGCTGCTATTATGCTCGGAGGAAATAATAATTATTGTTATACCTATCTTTCAAGAGCGTCGTTAGTGAAATCGAAAACAGGTTTTTAATTTACATAGACGTAGGTACTTAAGGCGCTCGTCGTATTGACTTGTTATTTTAATGACATTGTTTAACGAGAATTGAAAACAATTTTTGCGAAAGAAATCTAAGTGATTGATGATGTTTTACACCGTTATTAGATTGACGGGGGAGGTTTCGAGATTGGGAATGCGTTGTAAAGTTTTCGTATTCAATTGGGGTCGCGATAAGCCGCGGCACAATGACACAAGTACTTATGCCCTTAACGGTGGCATTAAAAGGGTGCTTAACACTCAACGGATTGTGCCCTGTGAATAATGGCAAAAGAATAGCTGAAGGGGCCACCATTTTTAACGTCGACTGAAAAGAGTCGTAACTCGGCAGTCATTCAACGCAGTAATGTGAATTACGTGACGCCGTGTCGGGCACGTCGCCGAATCGGATGCCTTCCGTTTGGTTTGCCGGGCTTAGAGCACCGTTTCCCGTACCGCATGCGATTTATTATAGAAATAAAACATGGCTCGACACTAAACAGCCTAAAAAACCCGCAGCCTGCATACACAGTACTAATTTTGTCTGCAGCGTGTAAATGTTTCGTCGGAATTGGGTATATAAATTCAGATGATCTGTCATCTGGCCCGCATTATGGCTTTAGGAGACACGAGGCAAAAAAGATAAAAGTTAAGGCTTTCAGACTTTACTATACTGAGGTCTTTTTTAGGGTTCAGTAATTAAAGGGTAAAACGAGACCCTGTTACTAAGACTTCGCTGTTCGTCCGTCCGTCTGTCATCAGGCTGTATCACATGAACCGTGATAGTAAGACAATTGAAATTTTCACAGATTAGTATTTATGTTGTCGCTATAATAACAAATCCAAAAAAAAAAAAAAAAAATTAAGGGGGCTTCTATACAACAAACGTGATTTTTTTTGCTCGTTTTTATAGATAATGGTGCGGAACCCTTCGTGCGCGAGTCTGACTCGCACTTGTCCGGTTTTATAGATAATGGTACGGAATCCCTTGTGCACGTCTCCGACTCGCACTTGGCCGGTTTTTAACCTACATTACTTTAGCACATAAACCGAAAGTTTGGATAGTACTAGACACTATAATAGTGAATAAAGGCAATATATTTTTTTATTCTATTTTAAAATTCCTTGAGGTTGGTTATACTATTACCAATAAAATTTTCTATAACCAATTGGCTTTTAGCACAAAACTTAACACACAATCGGTTCTGCCCGTTCTTTTCGATTCAATTTCTAACCGAGCAATTCGATATAAGTATTCTCGACAATGCGCTCATAATTTAAAATGGTATGGTGGACATTTTTATAGAAAATATTTTACGGTAAAAGCTTCGTCATACGAACGTTGACCAATGAGATCCAGTCAGCTTACACGTGAGACATTCCACTCACGTATATTTCAAGGAGAAATGCATTCAGGTCCATAACGTCCATCCTTATAACATACTCAAGTATAGAATCCATTTGGTTGGGTTTTCGTAAACGTTTATAGGCGAAGACGGTCCTGATGGATCCATTTTGTTAAGTAGGAAATACGAGTATGTCAATATGACTAAAACAATTCACCTAGAAATGTCGATTCTCTTAAGAAAAGCGGTAAATTAATGGAATAATACGTCAAACATATTTATCGTTAATTCAGATAGAAGACATACAGGGTAATGAAATATGTGTCCGAATAATACTATATTGTTTTATCTCTGTATTTAGGAATTTAAAGGTTTTGTATCAAATAACAAACAAAATAAACGTTTTATTGCGAATTCAAACATAATTTACATTAAAATATATTTATAGCTCAAAAAAGGTTGGTTAAGACGTATCTTCTACTCACGTTTCTGAATATGAAACCGAATATTTCCTTTGTTTTCTAGACTTGATATGATGAATTTGCAATAAAGAGTATATTATGACTTGGTAATTCTCATTTACCAATGCAAAATAGAGCAAGATAGAGCAGCGCTTCAAGCATAACTAGGTACTTAAATTTTTGCTGTCTGCATGTTTAACTACCTTTGTCAACGTATAAACGTTCCTGTCTGACAAGTATCGCTGCTAAATCTTAGCCTTTACTTCCTAGCGTATCTACTCCACCAAATTTTACGAATGTTACAGACATCAGCATCTATCGACCGTGTTTCGCTGCAGGCATCGTATAGTCATTTAGAACACGTCTGCATAGTTCCATATACAATCGATGTTCTCGTTGACAAGAAATTGCCTTCTTTACGGCTTGGTGGCGAAGGTTTTATGTTACCACTTACGAACAGTGACTTCCGAGGTCGACAATTTTCTGTATTCTAAACGTGTTATGCCTCGGAATGGGTCGCGATAAAAATTCGATATCGGATGCTCTGCTTCTGCGATCCTAGTTGCATTACCGGTGTTCGCCTGATAGTGCAACGCTCGTTCTTATTTATAGGCACTAAACGACTTACCCGACCCACACTTATAGTTTTACACGATATTTGGTTGTGCTTCTTCGGATTCGAATTTTGGAAAACTACTTTATACGACATTGGTCTTTTACATAGTTATATAATTAAGTTATATCAGTGAATTGGGCAAGTCACTATTATCATAATGTACCTTCCCGAATTACTAACAATTTCTTGCGTTTGATTTAAATTGGTGCAGAATAAAAAAACAAAAATTTTGAAGAACGTACGAAATGTTTTTTTACACTGCAAAATTTAGTTTCGTGCTTTAGTAAATTAAATATGCCCCTCAAAAAGGCCATTATATTTCCCACCCACACGCATCGAATGCCTCAATAGCACTAAACGTTATAAATGCTATCATTAAAAGTCGCTATCGAGAAAATATGTTTCATATTCCGTTGTTGTCATATACCGTTATTGTTCCCACGATAATCATCTTCAAAGTATCGAATTGTACTCAATACACCAGACAAAGTATCGCTGGACCGCCTCCAAAACAATGTTTGCCAGAATGAGCTCGCTGTAACGATTCGGCTAATAAATTAGGCATTTGTTCTTTCTTTGACCAATCACTTTCACAAGAATGTTCTCTGGATTAGTTTTATAGCGGGACTTTTTATGAGGCTATATTGTCCCGAAGTATTCGCACATAAGTTGTGTTAAAGTAAAGATAACAAACACAAGACAGTGACGAAAATGGTGATTGATAATATAAGTTAATTAGAATCTCTCACTCGCGAAAATTAGAAAGAGGTTCGAACATTTTTGTATGGAAGCTGCACATTTTAAAAAATTGATGAGGCCAGTAATGAAACGCATGCCAATCGATAAGGTAAGTGATTATAAACAAAGTGTTCGATAATGAAATCTTTAAGTGATACGGTTTACGAAATATTTGAGTCCAAAAGCAAAAAAAAAAAGTTTTTAAAGCCAAGTGATACTCCATCGCTGTAACAACTTTTATACATAAAAATAATACATTAATATAACATACATAATAATTATCATATTTTTAGTGTTTGGACGTTTTTTACAGTTGTCTGTATAAAAAATATACCTTTGACGCTGATCAAAGTAAAGTAAAGTAAAACACGCTAAAGAGGCTTATTTCCTTGTACTTATTACAAACTTAAACATCTTTTTATATCGTCGATTTAGATATATCTCTACATATAATAATATTTTACATAATTCTTACCATATTTTAAAAAATATATTGTTTGGTGATGTTTCCAAATTTTAATTCTTTATTTTAGCTGAGTCCCTTCTTGCGTAATTATTTAAGTTCTTGTTCTGTATCGACACGTAAAACGATCAAAGCAGTGAGAATCTTAATTAGGACCAGGAAATACACAAACGAATTTCGTTTCGCATTTAATTTTATTATTGTACCTATCTTGCTTAACATTTAACGTAATCCTAACACGTGTGCCGACATGGCGAAGTAAAAAGACCCCTCGCCTCGTTGGTAGGAATTAACCCTAATCTTTGTTTACGAATGGGACGCCTCCTAGTCGTTTCGGGTTAATCCATGTCCATTCACCATGAAACTGACTTCCTCTACCAATAACAGGGGTTCTCAACATTTTTGCAGGAACAAGTGGTTCCTGCAAAAATACTAAATACAAAAGCACTTTATTTATTTAAATTCTAAAATATTATTATTTTTAAATTGATTTTATAATGGCACGTATAAACATTATTGCACAAATGGCGGACTTGGTGCAAGAATAATTATCTTCCGTCAATATTTTTAGTGAAATTTAAATGGTCTCGCTTTATTAGGTAAGCCTAATATATGCTCAAAGGTTATTGACTCGCTAAATATGTATAGTCCATTATTAATTTATTTTAATATTATAATTTGGAACTTGAAAAAGAGATATATTTAATAAGTACTTTTTTATATAATGCATTCTAAAGTCTAATTAGTTTAAAAGAAAGTTTGAGCAACAGAGAACTTAGTACGAGTTTATTGTTTACACTATAGGAAGTAATAAGATACAATAATCCGTGATATACTTTTCTATTCTAGCCCTTACAAGATGTTGTTCTGGTCATTTTAACTTTGTAAATTTTTGTTTTTATTAATTCCATGCAAGGTTTAATTGAAGATAAATAACACCTGAAAAAAAAATCATCGACCTCAGGTGGGACTCGAACCCACGTCCCATTTTTTTTCAGGTGTTATTTATCTTCATTTTAACTTTGTTATTAGAATGTTACTTTGCAGGTTAAGTATCTATTGTATTTTTATATAAGTAAATTTAATTTAACGACTACTTGCATACAAAGTAACACATTATTTTGGAAATCATGTTTATACAGTAAGTCTAAGCAGCGATTAATTAAAGATATTACAGAATAGTAAAACAGATATTAATTGTCGTGTGGTGCCGGCACATTAAAAGAATTGCACCACCCCTTTTCTTCCTAGGGGTGTCGTAAGAGGCGACTACAGGAGAACCGCCACGGGCAGCAGCGTCTCCTCTCCACCATTGGTCAAACTGCGATCGCCAACCCGCCTGCCAAGCGTGGCGATTATGGCAAAATCCTCCTTTTGGAGAGGCCTGTGTCCAGCAGTGGACGGAATAGGCTGGTGATGATGATGATAAAAACAGATATTTGGTACATTACTTTCTGTAAGAGTGGGCGTTGATTATGTCATTAAGTTTTGGGTTTGACACGCAAATTGTTGCTAACTCCTGAAGCGTGTAGTAAAAAGAAATTAGTTATTGTCTGAAGGGTTTAAACTAGTAGTTTATAAGATTTTCTTGAAATATTTATGAACATCAATTGTAATATAATGATTAGGTTCGTTAAAAATAATTAAGACTTGACTTATATGTTACGGCACGCAGCGTAAATAAAACAGAATCAGGCAAGGTGGTACTAGCTGAAAATTTATCTTACCTATTGTGCACAAAATTAGGTCAAATCAGATAGATTTTTCATGTAATTTTGCTCATCGTACTACCAAGAAATTATAAAAAATCTATGTTTTACGTCAATGTGTTTCATATCCTTTTTACCCGACTACGGCGAAGCCAAAAGGAAGGGTAATGATTTTGGCAGTCTATGTATGTATGTATGTATGTATGTATGTATGTATGTTTGTATGTTCCACCGTAGCACCTAAACTACTGAACCGATTTTAATGAAGGAGGTGATAATAGATTTGTATTAATGGCGTGGGTAAAATAGGCTGTATAAATTTTATCAAAATTGTCTCAGACGGAATTAAATCGTCAGTTTTTAACTTAAAAAAAACTGAAATTGTGATAATCATCACGTGTTTGGTATCAAAAGAAAGTTCTTGGCTAGCACATTACGAATATGTATATATATCATATTGTTTCAGTCATAATCTATACATTTAAATGCTTTGTCCTGAATGACTGCCTGACGGATCAACGCACAGCCTAAGCCGCTGATCGTAGAGACCTGAAACTTGGAGTGTGTGTTTTTTGTATGACGTAGACATTCGATAAGAAAGGAGTTCGCGAAATTCAACCCCAGAGTGGGTGAAACCGGGGGGCAAAGTTTGTATGGGACAACGTGATTCCATGGTCCAATCTACTTCAAATTTTGCATAAACAATTTTTAACAGCATTGACGGAAGACATGTTTTTGATTTTATTGAAATGCATCCCCTAGCGGGGTTAAATAGGGGTACAAAGCTATTTTGGGGGTGATTTGCTTCGAAGTTAATATCAACACTCCTTAGTGCTATAAATAAAGAATTAAAAATAATTTATTTTAAAGACGGTTGTCATGTCATTGTCATGTAGTATCAAACACAAAGACATTGCAAATACATTATTTTGATGTGAAAAATATGTGTTCGTAATCACGGACGTAAAAAAAATACGGACGTAACCTCGTCTAACCGTAAGTGAAGCATAATAATGGCTGCCCGTTTAGGCTGTGTGCGTGATTTAAGGGTTGCTATATAAAGGAGAGCTGGAGAGTTTCATGGTTTGTAATTTGTTGGATTTGTCTCCGCCCCGAATAGTAGAATAAATAATTAAAAAATGGAAAAGTTGACGAAAAAAAAAAACTGTTAGGCGTTACGAAGTTCGCCGGGTCAGCCAGTTATTAATAAAAGTAACCTAACTGATCTGAATACTGGAACTACAAGATTTCTATATTACAATGAAGTTCTGACGGTACGATGGAGGTAGTAAAAGGCAGTCTAGAGACTATTTTATGAAGCAGGAGCAGGTGACGTAATCATTGAGGATAATGTACTTGGACGCAATTATCATTTGGGGCTAGCCAAGTAAAATAAGGCGGACTGCAGCCTCGCTCTGTTAAATCTGACAATGAACATGACAGAAGAGACGTTACTAAAACTAATGAGATTTGATATAGCGTACCAGCAAGCCAAGATACCTACTGTACCTACAGACAATGATGATGTGATAATGATGTGATGACGTCAGTCTACTCATGGACAGAGGCCTCTCCAAATGCACGACAGTGATTTCAATCCTTGGCTATTCTTTTCCATCCATTTCCAGGTTTAAGTAGAACATCGCATTATGACAGCAGATATTAAGGTTTAAGTTAGGCCAGAAATTGTAATGAGAATAAAGATGTTTTAATTATAATTTTAAGTATTGAGTAAGGACCTAGGAATAATGTTTATATGTTTAGTTTATGAACATAATTAAAAATAAATTTCTTTTCTTTAATTTTGTTTTAGCTCTTTACTTAACTTAGTTTACTTTTGTTATTTACCAATAATACTGATAGGCGCCGCGCGCGATCCGCTCGTGAACTGTACGCACGCAGCACGCGTTCCGTTACTCAATCGTTTGGTGCGCCTCCTTAGCGCAACTCATGCTAGGCTTGTAGAGAGCGCGCAATCTGCGCGCGTGCATTTCCAGTTCTCTTTCCAGGTAGCTCATAGGTCGCGCGGCGCATTCGCCAGACTTGAGCGCGGCCTTAGGTTAAGACCAGATCTGGCAAACGTGCCGCGAATGCGCAGGTCGCGCGCAGCACGGCCTGTGAGCTACCTGAAAAGCGAACTAATATAAATAATAAATACACACGTGCAGATCAAAGCCTTGCATGAGTAGCGCTATGGAGGCGCACCAAACGATTGCAGTTAAGCTTCAACCAAACCAACGCGTTCAGCCTGCATGCGCGTTGGCGACTTCTCGCGTACAAGGCCAGTGTACATCAAACGCGCGGCCTGGATACGCGTTTAGTCCAGTCTGCATCTACCTTCCGTTCCGAACATACTCCTACCTAATCAATCAGAGTATCATTTGAAATAAATTAATTTATAATCAATCTAGTAATCATTATTGACGTGGGTTTCTATTAAACAATTCGTAAAAAAACAAACATTACAATAAAAGTAATATGGATATTATCATACTATCATATCATATGATCACAAACCACAATCAAGTGGGTGCGACCACGGCTCTACCTTGACCATTTTTGTACCTGTGCATTTCTGGATTTCTATCTCAATTATTTACTTGTTTCGTCCTTTTTAGACTACTTTCTTACGTAGTCGGGTTATAGTTTTTTAAGCTTATTTTTTTTAAGTATAAATATTTTTGCTGATATTTTAATGATATAATGTAATATTTCTTTTATATAGCTTTAAAGATGTACTATACGTATCGAATTTATACAAGGACAATATTTCATAAAATAGCATGATAAATCTTAAACTTGTTGAAATATAATAAATGAATCCGTTCGAACTCCAAAGAACACATATCTGAGAATCGAGAATAGAAAGTACACACACTCAGAAATAACACACGTATTGTATCGAATTTTTAAAATAAATGCGGAGAGCGCCCAACTTTTAAACAACAGTAAAATACTCTTGGCAACTTTGTTGTTACTGATGTATTGGTTAAAGGTTTGGAAACTGATAATGTCTTGTTTGTACTACTTTAAACCCTACACTTTTGAAAATATTGTTTTTATAATAATTAAAAGGCACCCTTTTTCTATGGATTACAACCATGGCCATTAATTCAGCATACTTAAAGTTACTTAACTTCGTTTAATTTTGTGCTAGCTAGCTCTGGAGGAAGAACCCAATAAAGTAGGATGTGTAGAATGGATTATTAAATACCTGAGCTGATTGAACAGTGAATGAGTAAGACTCGCCCTCTGTTCCCTTACATCTTCATAATGGGAAAGAAATTAGGCGAGCCGACAAACAATGCAACTATCCACCAAGACATTGCAAAGAAGATTGTGGACTAGGGTGGGTCAAAAAAATTTTTTTTTCTTTTTCTGTTCTAATAGTGAAAATATTCTGTCTTACTAGATAAAAAACAACCCTGTAAAATATTATTTAAATATTTTTAGTGGAACAGCCCGCGCATTGGACTTTTATGAAATTATAATAATGTTACTGAGCAGACAATACTAAAACATCTCTAATTTTTTTTTAATAAATTAAAAAAATAAATAATATGAAAATAAAAACTATTTATAATAATAATTGCTAATAGCACTTTTAGTGATTACTAGTATATAGTAGTTTTGTGACACACTTATAGAGGGTGTATTAATAAGTGGTCGTAGGCTTACTTCAGCACTGATTTAATTTCTTATTTTGGATTTACTTTTGTGCAAGAAAAAGGGTGTTATTGATAAACGTGAAATTGATTAATCAATTTAAAATTCATTTAAAATTGGCCGCGTATAAAACATTTGATTCGTTGTTTTGAATAGGCAAAAAAAGGAGACAAACTTATTAATTTTCCATTTAAAAAAAAATTAAATTCACAAGGGCAATAAGTTACTAACGAATGAAAATACCTATAATGGAATAGGATACAACGAAAAAATAGTAAGAATACAAATAGAAAACTACCTTTTTAGATATTTCCGAACTTGTGGCTTAAAAAAGAAACAATGAAAAGTATCACTTTCTACTGTGTCGCACCCGAGAACAATTACAAATCATAGAAGCTTAAAAAGTGAAATAAAAATTTCCGAAGATAAAAAAAATAAAAACATAAGTAAATATTTGATAGAATAATTACGTCTTCGTGTTTCTTCCTCAATTCATTCAGACAATTTATGAGTTTTAGCCAAATTTTGTGACAAAGCTTACGCTCTAGTTTGGTTTGAAAGAAAGATACATGAAACATACAGATGGGTGCAAAAATTTATTGGAATGGATTCAAATCTCTTGATATTTGCCAGAAAACCTTAAGTAATTAGTAAATACCTTAATTCGACGTCATTATTATTTAGCTCATTCAGAAATTACATCTGCTGGGCCCTAACCATGAACTTTTTCACGACCGAGATTGTTTGGTAGCACTTTGATATGAGCACAAAATTTTGGTCACGTGATTTGGTACCATGAACTACCTAAAACGATCTTGTTTAGTGTTGTGAAAGAACGAGTAAACTGTAAAAAATTGTCTATGCGTTGAAATAATGTCAAAAAATGATGCACGCGGTCCGAATTAGATAAATTAAATGAACGAAATATTATCGAACACAATAAATACCTGTGTTTGCTTGCTAATTACTTGAAAATATTAAAAAAAAAGAATTTTGCTTGTACTAGGAGTTATTTTTGTAGAAATGTTACCTATTTTTAGCGTAATATCAGCCTTTCTTAATGAGCTATGACTGAGCTCTTGATTTTTAAAAATCATTTCGGACCAAGAGTCATACGTCATGAATGATCTAATTCAAACGTAGTGGTTCCATTCTCTTTGGATAAAATTAGAAAAAAATTAAAGTCAGTATTTGATGTAAACACTCGTATTTACAATTTAATTTACAATTATTTTTTTCTAGACTCGAAAGCACGTTTCAAGAATGTGTTCTGTTAATTTATGATTTTACTTTATTTATAGGTAACACTTATAATAGTTCAATTGTATAACGATGTTTGCATGGACAACATAAGACAATAAATTATCATTTAATGGGTTTCTTGATTCATTTCGAGAAACTTTAAATTACCTTATGTACCTTATATATACCAGAGGGGAAAAAAGCTAACAGCGTCTGGATAAGGTACCCCTGGTACCGGAGCAGAAGAAAGCTAGCAGTGTCATGATTAGGCATCCAAGATACTAAGTCGTTGAAATCAGAATTCGATGAAGACAGAGCCTCACAAGTGTTTATTATCAGTGTTTCTAAAAATATTGTGAAAGCCAATCGTTAAGAATAAATAGTGATAATAAATGTATACCCATTAAATTATTTTAATAATACAAACTGGTATACAAGGTACTCTGAAAATATACTAATCCACAGCTACTCACTTTGTCTTTTAGTACTTCACTTGCTATTGAAAAAAAGGTGGCATTTACTAAACTAGTTATTCCATGAATTATCCGCAACGGCCACTTTTTAGAGGCATAGGAAGCGGGGTGCTTCATCTTACGCAGCAAAGTTGCTCGAGCGATTGCTGCTTCGAATGTAGGTACTTGTTTATCTTGACTTCACCACTCTCCAGCCAGCAAGCATGCTCCACCATCTTAGCAACCAGGAGCAGAGCGATACGTCCGTCACAATTTTGTTTCCCGAACCATGCGGATCTCGCCGGTAAAGGAATAGTAAACTAAACTAAGAATAATAAACTAGTTTGGCGCGTTGCATGTTTGATTTTAGGGGGCCCTCTACCATCTCCTCAACATCACACTATTACATGACTGGCCACCGGACGATAGACGGTGTGATGAGCCCAGCAGGTTCACGCCGACGGGAGCCCATTTGTATGGCGAAGATTTTTATGGGAAGTGCGGCCAGCCAGTCTATACATACTGTCTATCTATTCAGTCTATTGCAGTCCACTGCTGGACACAAGCCTCCCCCAAAGAGCATGACCACCCGCATTTTTCATTCATCCACTGCCAACCATCGTCCTAAGGTCGTTGGTCCATATGGGGATGGGGGGCGTCCTACACTACGGCTATCTCTCACTCATATATAAATAGTTCAAAGTATGTATACTACCTCATAACGATACTATTTTTAGGGTTCTAAAAAATCTAAAAACCAGCCTAGTCCGCGTCGTGCCACGCGCAGTATAGGGTTTCATAGTTGCCCGTGGTAGTTCCCACAATATATTGAAGCAATCATTTCATTAAGTCTTAATTTAAGTCACTTTAAAAGTTTCCCTTTAATGAATTTTCGAACGACGACAAAATTAAACGATAATTACTCGTAAAACTAACAGGTCTATCTTAACCGTTATAATTTTCCTTAAAAATTAATGGAAAGCACTATAACCATGATTTTTTTCCAGAATTTTAAAACCAATAGTTAGTTTTATTTACGCCCTACCCGAACAAAAATTGGCAATTTAAAGTTTAATATTTGGCAAACGGAACTCTTAATCGAAAAGTAGTCTTAGCAACCCCGAAATCATTTTAAGGGACCTATTCAACGATGGGTTAAACGATGAAAAAATAATCACCCCCACGTTACACGAATAATTAATAAGTATTGGACAATATCACATACAATGCTCTGACCCTCTAGCACGAGCAACAAAACACGATACGATATGATATGATATGATATAGCGATTTATTGCCTCTTTACTTTCAAAATATAAATATATATATGGATAACATAGCCTCCAACTTGATCTTTTATTGAAACAGTAAGCATGTCCTTGCCGGCGACGTCACGGTTATGCTCGCTTTTTCGATAAAAGTTCATATTTTGACAAAAGATATGCGATAAATTGCTATATCATATCATGTTTTGTTGCTCATGCTAGAGGGACAGATCCTAAGGTTAGTAGATTAAGCACTTGTGTTATAGAAATCAGAAACAACGACGGTACCATAACACCCAGACCCGAGACAGTATAGAAAGTTCTTTTTCTACATTGACCCGACCGGGAATCGAGCTTGGAACCTCAGAGATGGCGGCGCCATATATTGTCGGGCGTGCTCGCCTCTCGGCTACGGAGTTTATCTAGTATCGGAGCTACCCTAAAACAATATTTTGCAAAATTTTATGCTATTATTTTGTCAGCGTGATTGATTTACAAATCTTCACAATATTACAGCTCTCTAGAGTCAACAGCAAAATCTCGGACGGACAGACAGACACACAGACGGACATGACGAAACTATAAGGGTTTCCTGTCAGGACTACGGATCCCTAAAAGCCGGAATAAAATAAGTATTTAAGGGGGCTTCCATATAACAAACTCGATTTAATTGCCCATTTTTATAGATAATGGTGCTCGAAGGGAACACCCCTTCGTGCGCGAGTCCGACTCTCACTTGACCGTTTTATAAAGTGAACTACTAAAACCTACTCACTTAACCAGGACCAAGGTGCTAACTAACGTACGGTGAGTAGGTATAGAACAGTGGGTTAATCTTAGTCCCGGACCAGCAAATGCACTCTGAATAATACATGTTTAATATACAGGCTGTTAGGTTCATAGTATATCAAGCTAAAACTAGCCCATGTTAACATAATAATATGCATTAAATTCTGTCGTGAAGACAGAAAAGACCATGCAAAAAATCTATATACCTACACGAAAACGTTTACGTTTAATACAGGGTGTCCCAGAACTCAACGTCAAGCCGAAACGGGGTGACAGAATTGATTGTAACCATCATGAGAAAAATCAGAAAAAAATCTTTCCCATGCAGTTTGAAAATTATGGGCATTTAAGAAAAACCTAGAAATTTGGTCAAACTGTAACCATTCTTCGGTTACTGTGGTTATTTTTTATTATTTTTGTTCATTTAAACTTTGGATCCGTAACCCTAAAAAACATTTCTAGAATCACAGTCAAAAATAATGACAAAATTGCCCCAAGTTAACGAGAATTAAGACTAAACTATGTTTTTTTTTTAATTTGTCGACTTTGGAAGGCCCTCCTTTAACCTGTATGCTCAAAAATGAGTGCGGGACCCGAGCTTATTGCTTAAAAAAAATGGACTAGAGTGCCTTGACTCCTCCTCTCAAAAATAAAAACCTGAAGTAACCTGATTTTTGCTAACCCATTTTAAGGCTCCGCTGTCCGTCTGTCTGTCTGTCCGTCTGTCACCAGGCTCATGAACCGTGATAGCTAGAGACTTTCACATATGATGTATTTCTGTTGCCGCTTTAACAAAAAATACTAAAAAACAGGATACCATAAATATTTAAGGGGACTCCCATACAACAAACGTGATTTTTTGCCGTTTTTATGGAAAATGGTACAGAACCCTTCGTGCGCGAGTCCGACTCGCACTTCGCCGGTTTTTTTTTCGCACAAGCTCTTGGTAGGTTTTTAATTTTATGGCAAAATGATGAGAGAGAAGGATAGTGGACATGTTTGCCATGAGTGAGCAAGACAGATAGTGACGCCACTTTTACCAAAGTCAACAAAAGTAAGTAAAATTAATAAAATAATGAAATATCTTGACCTAGTTTAGTTTAGGTTTATTGGAATAAAAGTCAGATAAGGATTATTGTAATAGGATATGTTATTTCCCATATGAGTATAAGAGTATGAGATTGGACTCCCTTTTCCGCACTTAAACTCAAAGTCGGTCCTTTATGCGTGGGGGATGTGATGGTTACGGTTGCAACCAGGCTAGCTCCACCCAGAAGCGCAGAAGTTTCCTGGATTTTTCACAGACTTCGCGTAGCGACCTTGGGTTTTAAAGGATTTCATTGCGATGTGATGTTACCGCCTCGCATTCCAAGACTACGTGGGCGGCGGTTTCATCTGTAGTTAGACAAGCCCTGCAGAGAGGGCTGTCTGTGTTGCCTATGGTGTAAATATGTTTGTTTAGGAGACAGTGACCGGTCACTGTCCCCACGATTATGCGCAGATTTTATCTTTCAAGGTTGAGTATACGCCGAGTCAATTTGGGTGTGACCCCTGAGAGGGTCAGTTTCGATTGTCTGCATGCTGTACTCAGAGTCCATCGTTCGTTATGTTGGGATAAAGCACTGTGTCTAATCCAGGCGCGCAGTTGGGAATATGGTAAGGGGAGGATCGAGGGTGGCCCCTCTATGACCATGTCCGAGCCCCTTCTCGCCAGTACATCTGCGGCATCGTTGCCTAAGGTATTACTATGCCCTTTTATCCACGCCAGTGTTACCTTGTTGACCCTTCCAATCTTTTATATTTGAATGAATTTGTTCTCAGATAATTATTTACAAAATGTCAAGCAATTGTCTGTGGATCGTTACTCTTCGGTTTGTAACAAAAAACGTACCCGGTTACCTTAAACCCAAAAAAAAATCGTTATTATATATATAAGTGAAATAAAGTTAATAATAAATAAGGTCCTAAGATAATAAAGATATTAATTTACTTCCTCTTAGGGGATAGGGGATAAAGCCTGTCTCAGACAGACGCGGCCTGAGGTGGCGGCCGCGGCCGCGGCCTGTTGTGTAGTATGAAAGTCTTATTTACTATTCAAATCCACGTAGCCGCGGCCGCAACTTTCCGCTTAGCCGGTGAGTGCGCGTGCGCGGCCTGCAGCGCGGCCTGCGGGGTGGCCAGTTACAATTTTTTACAACTAGCCGCAGCGGCTAATTTATAAACGTCGGTTGGTCGGTATTTCATTATGAAACACACTCGCAGGCAATAGTAAGATATACACTTCTTTTTTGTCCATCTTTATGAAGAGCCAACAAAAGAAGAATTTTGTCTTCTAAATGACTTAGTTTAGACGTCCATCCGCGATGCGAGTAGGCAAGAAATGGCGGTCCCAGCCGCGGCCTGGAGAGTAATTTCTTTATGCGAGTGTGTTTCATAATGAAATACCGAACGACCGACGTACCTATATTTTAAATTGGCCGCTGCGGCCGCGTGAGCGCACACACCGGCGGCAGAAGCGGGCGGAGCTTGCGGCCGCGGCTAGCCGCGCTCCGGCCGCGCAAGCCGCGTGGATTTGAATAGTAGTAAGACTTTCATACTACACAACAGGCCGCGTCTGTCTGGGACAGGCTTAATTCTCCTGCTCACATACAGCAACTTTTTCGACAGAAGATAATTTAAACCTTTAAAAAAACTAACATTGTTATACGAAACTGCCGACCAGATTACATCAGTTTGTACAATATAAAGTTTAAAAATATAATATAGGTAGGAATGCTAAGGGATGTTATGTCTCAATGATGAGTAAATGCAGAATGCATGGAAGAGAAAACAAACTAGAAACTAGTGAAAAAAGACTTGGAACATGTCACGCGAACGGTGATGATGATGATGGTGATTGGTGATGCCAGGAAAGTCATGATTTAGGTATGCACCGAATTTCATCGAGAGTGGATAGGTATATAATTTTAATACTTGACTATGCTTAAACAACTTCTGTATGTCTTGTACCAAATAAATGATTTTCTATTTCTATCTAGACAGTTTTAAGACAAACATCCAAACGTTATGGATTTAAGAATTTTTTGCCTACCTTGCAATGATAACTTTACATGTAACTTGCTAGTTGGACTATTGAAGCATTTCTTTTTTGCTCACGCTGTTCTTCCCCTGAATCGCATAAAATATACATTAAATAATCACTTTCTCTAAAGAAATTAAACACACGATAGGTACTACTCGTAAAATACTTACTTATCTGATTTTGCATAGTGAAACGTACCTTGTATTTATGGTAGTACCAAGGAGTAATTACTACGTATTACTACTAAGTTCTATGGTTTCCAAAAAGCAGGTAATTTAATAAATTTATGTAACGGTTATTGATTTGCATTGTCATTGAAAGCTGTCACAAATATAGATTAGATGTTGACTTTTTAGTCTATTCCGAAACAAGGTCTCAACGTTGGTCAAAATTTATAGCTCAATTAGCTCATTGAACGGATTCAATTTTGTGCCATGCAAAAATTTCTAGCACTTGGCATACAATCTCAGTTTTAAAACCATAAAACCTTAACATAATTGCATTACCTCTTGCCTAAAATTTTTCATTTCAGAGTATATTGCTCTATTCGTTTTTTATTTAACTTTGGTTTCGGACAGCTGCTCCGTGTTTTTCATGGATATGACATTAGGCATAGACTAGGCAGATACAACAATAGAAAGAGACAAAGTTATCTGTTGACAGTAGTTTTGGATATTGCGTTCCTTTTCTTCTGACGACCAAGATATAGACAAGTCGTTCATTCTTTCACATCACTAAACAAACAAATTTAAAGCAGTTCATGGTACAAATAAAAAAAAAGATAAATCAAAATTGCTAAATAGCATAATTGCTTTTACGATTTCCGGAGAGTCAAGCGAAGTATCATAATGTTTTATGCAAATATATACATATAATTAATCCTATTTTTGTATCTTGCTACTATTTTTACAGCATTCATTTAGAAATTAAGAAAACAATAAAAAAAAAATTTTCCATACAAATTATTTTGACATATGAAATCAATTTCTAGCTGTCATTAGTGTCATAATAAACGTCATTTGTACTGAAATGAGTGAATGATAGGCAAAATTGTTTGTTGTCAAAATCCAATAAATGTGATTGTTTTTACGACTTCATGGTAGGAAATTGACATATTTTGACAGATTTGTGATTGTTTTAACAGTTCATGGTTAGGGGGCTGATGTTATTTAAATGAATAACAAACGGTAAGGGACTTGCTGCAAGTAGAATACCGAAAGTATGAAATGTGCTCCATATAGGAAGACAACCTTGTGTGTTTCATGTGCCAGGTCTAAATATTGAAGTTGCGTAGGTACCAATGTACATTGACTTATATATTACTTCGTAAGGACAGGGCGGACCACACGTCTGGGTGTTGGACCTAAAAAGACCCGAAAATGACCCGACCGAGGCCGATGTGACGTAGTCAGTGGTCGGCGGTCATCGTGATCTGACATTTGTATGAAAAAATAAAAATGCCTAGATGTTCACTGAAAGGTTTCATAAATTACGACAGAAAGGTCATTAAAACAAATTCAAATATTACTTCTCACCAATAAGCCGCATATTTGATAAACACTAAACTTATTTACATTACTTTAACAATTTTCCAACTTCTTTGTCAATTTTACGAAGCAACGCCATATTTACCGTGCAAAACCTTTGCAGCGGCATGCATTAGTTGTATTGTTATAGTATAGCCATAATAGTGCTTACAGTGCACTGAGTGCAGTCCAGTACATGCGATGTAATATAAATATTTTATTTTATGATGATTTATTGAATACATAATTTAAGTTTACATGATAAAGCACTATGAGTAAAAAAATTAAAACGTCAAAAATAACAAAAGGCAAAAAATGTTTTATTCGAAGGACAGTGAAATGTAATTAATAAATATATATAAATTATCTGATTGAGTTTTTTCAGAAAAGTTTTATTAATTTATTTATTGACATCTATTGTTACAACTATTTTTACAGGTATAAACCTAATACAATAGTGTTACCCAATTTATTATTTATGATAACTAATAATAAATAAAGCAGTCTTTGTGAATTCATTTAGGGAACAGTGAAATAAGTCGATTCTCTCAGCTATGGTATTGATTAAGTTTTAGGGTATGATTCCGTATACTTATAAAAATAAATTGTATCCACAAACAACCAATTATCTAGCCCCAAACTAAGCAAATCTTGTGCTTTTGCCACTAGATACAGTTAATAAACATACTTAAATATATTTATAAACTACTAAAATACATTTATAAACATCCATGACTTAAGTGCAAATGCTTGTGTCAGCTCATCACACTAATATTTGCCTCTCGCGGGAGTCGAACCCGCAACGGCCAGGCATTGTAGTGCGGAGCGCGAACTACTACACCAGATAGTTGTCGATGTAATCTCATATAAACTCATAGAGAAAATATGGGGACTAGCACTACTGCGTGCTGCTAAATTCGGAATCATACCTTTTGATTCATTTCGAGAGATAGAGAGAAAAATTGTTTTTTGTTTTATAGCTTCAATTATATGTATAGATTAGTCATCATTACAACTTATAAGAAAAGTATAGTTTTAATTAAAAGTAATGTTGATGTTAAAGTATTTACTACCTAATAACTTACATACAATTAAACAGAAACAAAAATATTAATATTGATATTCATTATAGACACGAAAATTAACGAAGTAAAACAAACGAAGTTCCTAGGTTTAACTATAGCACAAGACGTAAATTGGAAAACGCATATAGATAATTTTTATACAGCAGGCGCAGCGCGCGAGCTGTGCGAACGTGACCATTAAACTGGCTCGAACGTGAACCAGAACTACACGCGCGCAGATCGCGCGCACTGTACAAGCCTTGCATGAGTTGCGCTAAAGAGGCGCACCAATCTGTTGCAGTAACGGATCGCGTGCCGCGCGCGTGCAGCTCGCACGCAATCGCGCGCTGCGCGCGTCCTTTGCATTCGCGGCGCGTTCGCCAGATCTGGACCTATCCTTACAGAGTCAATAAGTTTATTTATGCTTTAAAGCAGGTTAGATCTGTAACAAAAACTGCAATTGCTACCTTTCATGCATTGTAGGTTCTAAATTACGCTACAGTTTAATGATGTGATACTACTTAATATAAATAGAGCTTTTATTGCCTAAAAAAGATGCATAAGAGTAATATGCGGTGTCCCTCCTCGAACATCATGTCGTCCTCTATTTACACAGTTGCAATTACTAACATTGACGTCCCTGTATATATTTGAAACATGTGTATTTGTAATGCAAATTATGCATTTTTTTAATAGGGCGTTTGACATTTATCCACGGAACACAAGAAATCAAAATATCCTGTTACTACTAAAACTCCAATAATAATGCAGTATAAAAAAAGCTGTATGACAATGAGTATAAAAAAATCTTCAATAATATACCTAATGAATTCAAAACATTAAATAATAATCAATTTAAAACAAAATTGAAAAAGTGTCTAATCTCACATATGTACGATAAAGGAGTTTTTTAAATAATAAATATTAATTTCAACATAATTATGATATGACTGACATCTATGTACCTTATTTAATTTAATGCAATTTTAGATTAATTTTATATTTAATTTTAGTTCAATTTTATATTTAATTTGCATGCCTCGTGTTGGCTAAACATGCATGGTACGTTCATTTTAAAACACCTATGCATACCGTGTTTAAGCAAATAAAGATTATTTTATTACTTTTACCTTAATTTATTAATTTGAAAAAGCAAAAAGTTATATTTACTTTGATACTACTTTAAATATAACATCTGTGAAATAAAAACTTTTATCGTAGTTCCTCTTTCGTTATAAGCCGCTCTTACAAGGTTACTTAGGGGTAATTTTGTGGATACTCTGTGATGCTATTTGACAGTTGACATCAAAGTCTAACAGATGGGGTTAGTGAGTCATGTATGGAGGAAATGCAAGGCGATTTGTTCTGTCAGCCGTATCTTTACTTTTTACATCAATGCCAATGTATCTAAAATTAGTCACATAATTTTGTTACAAAACATTGCTGCAGTCAAAGTTACCAAACAAAGAAGTTTTGAACCACGTATGCTTCTTAAAATCACGAATGAAGAAATTATGTCATCAAAGCTTGCGGAAATAAGAACATGATTTTAATATTTTAAATTACTATGCATACACGCAGGTTGTCGGTTTTGATAAAAATCAAAAGAAGGCTTAATGCAAGCAAAGCTGACGTCTCAAAAAAATAATGCCTAGATTTGAAAGCAAACAAGATTGTTTGACCAAAAAGTAACGTTTTTTTTCTGTTTTTCCTAAGTAAAATGAAGTTAAAGCTGTCTTAATTTTAGTTTTTATTAATTTTTGTGCTCTTAACTTTAATAAACATTGATTTTATACTGAAAATTTTAGAAATTTCATTAAATAATTGAATTTGATTTTACCTTGTTTTATACAATTTTTTATCAACTTTGAACCGCATGCGCGGGCTAAAGATACAACTCAATTTGACATTTTTTTACGTAGCATTACTTGTTTACTCACAAGACAGTAAAATATCACTATTAGAATGCAATCACAAAACTTTATTTTTCTTCCATACATGAGTGACCCACCCTATTGTGGACCCAAGTTCTGGCATTAAACATGAGAGAAGAACAATTCAAACATTAAATAAGTAGTGCATGGACGTTATGTAAATTTCCTTTTTTTAATCAATTTTACTAAATTACTAGGTCCAATGTCTTTTATACTCAGCTACTGATCGGAAACAACCTGGACAAAAAGTTACAAAGTGAAAAACTTTTCTTGTTTCAAAACTAGAGCTTTTCTTTCCCTCTACCCGCACATAGGTACAATTTTCTCTCTGACCAAACATAAGGCCAATATCCGGGGTCAGCAGTTCAGCACAGTCCGCTTGCCAGTTATGGTCCCGGGGTGGCGTGCAATGTTGCATTACGATCGGCCGTGCACACCTGGCAGTCATTACTTTCAGAAACACGTATTCACGACTTGCGAACGATTTTTGCCGCTGGGATTTGAGCTGCCGTATCTCAAAATAAAGGTACGATCTTACACCGCGACGTAGGTTCACGTAGTAATGTTTGCGGGATCACTAAAATGTGATGTCAACCAACAATTTTTTGGCGTTAACGAGATACGACAAAAAAGTGTTAGTTTGATTTTGGATCAGGCCGGACCGGCAAAATTGTTCACGAACACCACGGTATTACTATACCTGTTACAAAAGAGTTGGTCAGACGTCGGCCCAGCAAAAACCGTATAGAAACAGACCCGCGAAAAGGCGTTTCTTTGTAATTTATACAGGGGTATAAGTAATACAAATTAGTGTAATCTGTATGTGTACAATTTAAATTAAAAAAACAACAAAATTAAAACCATTAGTAACCATCCTTTATTGTTAGATAAAATGGGTAAGTCGGAAAATTATTGAATTAAATAGGTTTGTACTTGTTTTTAACTATGCGAATTAACAACGTAACAATATGCGAGTTCTCCGTCAGGATTGAAAAAGCAATTTCTATAACATTACATTACACATCCCATTTGAGGACCCTCCCGTTTACAAACATGGTCCAGACTGGAGCGTCAGCACTTTTTTCAGACGTATTTTCTCCTAAAGTAATATTACATTTTTATGACAATAAGGGTCGACTCACTTCTGTTGGATAAGCACTCTGCTGGCATGATCTTCAAAACATGTACGTTTATGTAAATTTCTTGTATTGAAATGTTTTTTGCATCGTTAGTATGTTTAAAGGCTGATAAGAGCCATCGACCTCGTGCATCGAATGAAACCGATGTAAACTTAATTGTTTTAACAAAATTTAAGCTTGATTAGTTTAGACAAATTAAGGTTCTGATTCCTATTGTGGCACAAAGCAAAGTTTTAAACAAGTAATTTAAAAAATAACCTCAGCTTATGATCTCACAGGAATTTAAAAATAAGCTTTACTAGCCCTGGGTTGTCAAGTGAATAGCATTTTATATCTAGCCATCCACTTCATAACCCTTAACCCATCTTTAACTAACACAACAGATAAAACTATTGTTATGTCGTCTAACGGCAAGTCAGCCATTTTATAAGATAAGTTAGAAAGATTGATACTCTTTATTATCCAGCATACAAAGAAGTTAAGAAATTACAGTTGATTTTTACATAAAGTTGAACATTTGGTGATATCGCTAAAAGTAACCTCTTTTAGACTTTCCCCCCCTCCCCCTCCTTCCTTAAAATAGGATAATAATATTATGGTACCTTTTAATAACTTTTAAACTTTCGCGTTGCATGATTAAATCGATTGATCGCGTTAATGCACATTACGTATTTAGTTTTTATGGTAACTTTTGTAATTAATGAAAAGAAAAATCCATTGTTTCAAAATTGTCCTCATTGAAAGCACTTGTTCCCAAATAAAATGCAGATCTGTAGCAGCTGGAAAAATGATTTCAACATTTCGTTTCGCCACGAATGGTCGAACACGCATATGCGTAGTCCCAACGAGCACCAACAGAACAGTTATTGAGCATTTAGTTCTGGTTCTTGATTTCATACAACAGAAACATATTCGTGTTTTTCTCTGTTGTGCGAAATCATATTTTCCCTTTTATAAACAGCCTTTATGGAGTTTCAACGCAGTGCGTTTTGGAAAGAATATATTATTTTTAATATTTGCTGGTACTTTTTAATTAAAAAGTTAATCAGATAAGTAAGTAGAAGAGTAAAAATCTATTGGTCATCTTAAAGACCTAAGAATGCGTAACAGGTTTATTATCACCAAAATACTATTACATTCACTGATTTCCTAAAATTTATTTGATCAGTTCTTATCTTCTCTACAATCACAGATACGCACGCCAAAAAAGTTATGAGTCTTACGAAGATTCTTTGGAAGATTTATATTCCTGAGCAAAAGACTTACAGAGCATTTTACATTTTGGTCTGAAAAATAGTTTATAGTACAGTTCTGCGCTTGACAATTTCTAAGTTATGCAGGGTTGGTTCACGTACTACGGTACAGAATGTATTGTGTGACTCAACAATAAAGAAGCTTATGTCTGACATTAACTTGAGTTGCCAAATGCCGTGGTCTGCTTGTCACAATGTCTGCTCTAAGCCTAATGAATTCATTTCTACCCTAAACGTTTGTTGCTGAATATTCAACGAAGGTCGGGATTAACTTATTTTTGTTAAGAGCATTGTAAGTGGTTTGGCAAACTGTCCATGTTTGACTAACAATGAACAGAGGTGTAGCTTATTAATCAATACTGGTTTTTTTTTTTAACTTTATAATATTTATAATACAATTGACTTATACAACTATCGTGGCTTATAGAAACGCAACTTTTGACTTTTAAATCTAAAAGTGTTCAATTTGTGTAATAAATTGAGCTCAGGGGTTAATAACTTTAATATCTAAAGTCTATAAAAATACTCAAGTATTTTGACATACAAAATACGGTTTACTTTTTTATTGCTCGTAACTAATATTTATAGAGCCTAAAAAGCAATTTTTGAAAAGGGTTATTATGTTTGCTTGCTTCTATCAAATTTGATATTCAATTTGTAGCCTTGTTTTATCATATTTTATATAAGCTTTATTTAAGAATTCATTATTAGACAACTGATTTCTGAATATTATTAACAACAAGAATCTGGAGTGAACGCTAAAAGCTATATTTTTACGTATAAAAGGTCTACATAAAAACCTCGTCGCCTTGTATATTAAAATAACTGCAAAGAATATCGTCGCCTGAGGCTTGTTTACATTTTAATGTACACTTAGGGATGAAATATGTGGTCATACTGGGAGTTTTTACGTTATTAATACCGTCCTACTCATTGTACATAATGAAAAACGTCAAGAAAGGAGACGTTTTAATATCTCGAGACAAAGTCACCGGCCTTCTTAGTGCCTTGGTTTGTCTATATTTTTCAATCTTTCATTTTTTATGTCTAAGCTTAAAGTACCGTTTGCCATTAAGGTTATTTGACAATAAACTCATCATTTCCGCCATAGGACGTTTACTGCTTAACAAAAGCCTCCCCCGATGACGTCCAGATTGACTTGTTGGAAGTGGCCTGCATCCAGCGGCTTCCTGAATATTTAACCAGGACTATAGCTGCTATAGTTAGAAACAAATCTATTTTCTATATATTAACAAATATATTCTAATTGCCACTTTTTAATTGGGAACTCTCGCTCTCGACTGCCTGTTTGTGTTTATATTTGCAGTATTTGCGGGGTAGTGTAAGCTTTTATATTTTTATAGTAATGTCATTGTTAAAGGTCGTTAGTGATGTTTTTTCAAAATAAAAAGCCACTTAATTGCACTTTGTGGTTTACTAAGAAACAATTTGTTTGTCTAACCGAGTTCACCATTCACATTTTTATTTTGTATAATGATTATCGTCCAAACAATTACAAATTTATGATCGTTTTTTGGTGTCTGTGTACACACACAACTACATAATCTAGTTACACATTGCATAACTTGTGTAATATAATTAGAACTTGAAGCTTTAAATAAAACATTAGAGTTAGATTCCTAAACTAATCCCTGTTTAGTAGTATATTTGTCAGTATTGAAAATTTGATAAGAAAAAATATTATTTTATGAATCGTTGTACTAAATACTTCTTTCATGTTTTATAAATTAAACATGAACTGGTTGTTTTGTGTTTCCTCTTGTTTAAGCCGTCATCAATCAATGTCTACAGATAACCGATGGAGTGAGGTAGGGAACAAGAGAACTGCGAACTCCGCGGATAGTTCCGATACATTTTGTTTATGTATTAAAAGGGTTTTGTTAAGTAACTCGAACTAAACAGACACGGATTCTGACCACTTAATTTAAAGTTTGTTTCGATTCTCTTTTGTGGTGTAAGTTGATTATGTTGGGTAGTTCAATTAATTTGTCTTTTTTTAAACATCTGTTGCCTCCAACTTAAAACAAGCCTATCAGGGGTCTTTTAAAAGTTAAAGAAAAAGGTTTATTACTATTTCAAATATTTAAAAAAAAAATACTATTTCATATTTATTTCAAACTTTTGTGATAGTGAATCAAACTGCACAGCTTATAATCGTCATATCGCTAAGCAATTTGCGTGACCAGGTGCGGACTCAGGTCGGTTAAACCGGAGTCGCGCACTGAAATCCAACGACCCGCCTGAATACCGTGGCAGCTGCGGCCGGGCCCGCCTCTCGTATCTGATGTTCCGTTTTCAACATCTCTATTTCGACTCATTCTATACTCTATTTCTACATTTTAATTCACAAAAAAAAACAAAATCACGATGTAACTAATCCGACATAATTCTAAACTGATTGACTTTGTGACAACAATATTTTGATGTCAAACCTATATGGTTTTGCAACATATTGTATAATTTCATCACAGATATCTAGTTACTAATTGCGGAACTGCATACATTTCACTAATGATATAAGTTTCTGTTTCCTACAGTTGGAAGGAGGAAGTCACGGCTTACTTGCAAATATCATATTTAAACTATCTAAGCATGCTCTAAGTTACCATCGTGTACATCGCCTGCGTGTACCATCATCAACGAAAACAAAAATTATATTTTCTTCCTAATTTCTCTAACCATAAGGCGAAATATGGCGCGGGTGGCATGTATTATTTTAGATATATAACAGATGCTGGGATGATGAATGGTCCTTAACTTGCTCGATTAAAGGAACCACTACGTTACTCAACTAAGGCGTTAATATTTCAGCATAGAGACAGCGGATTAAGTTTACAAAACTTATCAAAATTGAGTTAGTGATTATTATGTTTTTTTTTTGCTGATAGTTGTGATTATTGTAGTTACTAAATAAATAATTTGAAGGCTATGGAAACTGTTCCATACAGAGTGTTGTTTTGAACAGTAGCCAAATCTTAGGATGTGAATGTATTCTGTGTTCATCAAGTCAAATAGTTTTTCAATGGGCTTAAAAACCAAATCGTGGATCGTTTTTTGATACCCCATACAATCTAACGCTCTTCTACCTCAATGATAAATTATGGAGCGGCAATTTTTTTTCCATAATTTCAACGTTGATTCGTAAAACTGGTTTGGTTTTGTTGTTTTCATAAATACAATGATGACTGTGATATTGATGGAGGCTACCAGTCAGCATTATACACATTTATGTTAAGAAAATAAATGTTGGTATTTCAAATAAATTAATGAGAACAATAATATACTTATTAGATTTTGTATGGAAATTTAAAATCATTCAGTATTTTCTCTCGGCTTATTGGATAAATTTATTTTATGTTTATTAATAACACAAAAATATAGAGAAACAACAAAACTCCGGTTTTAAATTCAGGCGCAACACCCATATAAATAAAGGTAGGTAATTGCAAAAAGATGAAATATTCACAACACACGATCAATCTTTATGGGCTACGAATGCAGTTTGTTAATTTGCTTCTGATAATGAAACGGCAAATAACGATGCCAGCAATGTATACTGGAAAACATACGATTAAAAGGTGTGTTCACATTGACAACTGGTGAGTTTCTGACAGCAAGATTCATTTCTTCTGGACATACTATTGAGATACACTTATCATAGCGTAATTTATATCCTTAAATTTGCAAAGCTGTATGAGAAATACGACCACCTGTGTAGTAGTTCGCACTCCGGACTACAAAGCCGGCTGCGGACTCGAATCCCGCAAGGAGCAAATGTTTATGTAATGAGCACGAGTATTTTTGTGCCTAAGCTAAGTCATGGTTGTTTATAAACGTATTTAAGAATTTTTCGTTATCATTACGCCATAATGCAAGTTTTGCATAGTTTTTTGAGATATTCGGTGTTTTTTTAATTAATACAAAAGTCACAGTTAAATTTTTGTAATTTCGAGTTTAAAATTTTCTATAGAGCATCGTTTATTTTTCTTTTTAAAGCTTTTGTTTTAAATATATATTTCTATGTTTCTTTACAATTTGTTTACTGTCCTCGTTAGTATGAGGTGCCGCAAAGTCTTGTTTTCATATTTACGCTTCTTATGAGTCTAATTACGACAGCTGTTTGTCACATTACACAAATAAATAAAATAATCAGCATCGAGAAATGCCAATGCAAACGCAACTTAACTTCAGTCACAAATTGGCCGTCAGCCGGACAATGGCAAGACAAATTGGGAAACAGTGGCGAATCGACGTTTTCATTGTCCGACGTAATTTTTGCGATGAACACCGAACAATAGTTTGTATATCAGATATGGAGCAGGCTTATCAACCCATCTTTTGTCTGAAATTGGAGGCGGAACAAAAATAACGTGATATAAGGGACTTGATATAGCAAGCGGTCAAGACGCGCGTCCGGGGCGCTGTAAGAAGGAAACGTTTTACGCTCTATGGAACGGAATTAACAAGCGCCCGCGCGCAATAGAGCACCGTACATTAAGTCCGTACCACCGTACTCAGCTGATCATGATGGATGAAAAAGGTAAAATTTTCTTCTATCATCATCGCCATCATGATTATAATAAAATAATTATATAAAATGAAATCAAATTATTTCAGACATTTGTCCATACAAAAAACACAAGATATTTATTTGTTAATACAGGTGACTTATGTAACCATGTTAGATGAGTTTATTACATTATAAAATTTTAATAAAATTTTATTTAATTAATTAATGTAGTCCCATTCAATTTTATTCAAATAAATCTTACAATATACCCAATTCCAATTAGTTTTAATTTAGTTCATTGCAAGTATCTGCCACCCACTAGGGTTCCGGGCACATGTACTTGTGCTTGGGCCCAGTGCCGCAGCAGGGGGCAGTCCGGCTTGTTGCTGAGCACTTTCAGGCTACCTAATTATAATAATGTCTCCCCCAATATATTTTAGATTGACCGGTTAGAAGCGGTCTTTCGAATCATTTTTTTACTATATCTATTATGTACTATTAATCTATTTCACTACTATGCTGCATTAAAGTTTGCAATATCATAATGGCTGCTATGAGCTTAATTGCTCAATGGTCTTATTTTAAGCAGTAAAACAAGATTCAATTAGTAACATTGATCAGATAACTGAAATAGATTGTAGTCAATATTATATCTTAAATGAAGTTTCATAAAATAATCTCCCTGCTCTCCGTGTCGTTAAGCGTAGTTCATATTTATATCATATTAAGCGTAGTTATATTTCTAAAAAGACATTTTAATTTTACAGTACACTACTAAAACATTCAGCTGATTATAAATAAACAAATTATCCCCGCTTATCCTAATGAAAGCATTTTCCTCGACTCTGTCAGTAACATGTAAATTAATTTATGGAGTCTTAGGTAAAAACATTTTTGGCCCATCAAATTCTAAGATTCGTGATAACATAAGAAGACAAAATTCAGCAAAACTTAAGCTACTGAAGAAACTTTTAATAAGATAAGCTTTTCAACATTCTGCTCACTCTTGATCAGGAATTCGGTCGTATCTTTGATGGATTTTTAATCTACCTACACAAGAAAAGTAATTTAGAGCGGAAGACATTTTAATAACTTTATTGATATTTTATTTTCGACATTCCTTTTCTTTATTAATTTTGTTTGTAGGGTTGAGAATACCCTGAGAGTTAATATAATTGTGCATTTGGTAACTTTCAGAGCATTTAAATATTTTAAGCAAGACATTTACACTAGTACATTTTCCTGAATTTATTAAATAAAATTCCTTTTCAGGATCTTTTTATTTTCCCCTCTAAGTGATCAAAGTCTTTCTCCTAAATGAGAACAAAAAATGTGATACTTTTGATTTTCTTACGTGGTAGGTACGACCTAGGTGCGCAAATACTAGCAAGTATATCTATTACTGTAAATGTTTGCGTCAGAATCCTATGTTCACGTAAAACCTAAAGTTCTATTTACTAAATCTAATTTAGTGTAACGACTCTCAACAAAACTAAGAGTGCGCGTCTATTTAATTGAATACATCCGCTGTTAATGGCAAGGTACTCTCCGACAGATGTGAAAAGATTTGTACCTTATTTGCTCGTAATAGGGTTGTTTTTAGAGGAGAGTAGTATAATGGCAACTGTATACTTATGTAACGTAGACAAAAGGGCGGGAACGTTCGTGTAATGGCGACGACGACATTTCATGTGTCAAAACATTTATTGTGACAACACTGTTGTACTTATGCTCAACGTACCATTCTGTACTAGAAGCAAATGAATGTGCATTTGTACTCCTATAATTATAACATCTAAATTGAATACCAGCCATAAAATATTGTGAGGTTTAGTCGGAATCTCGAAAACGTAGACGGTTTAGTCAGTAACGCAGCCCTTCTATTCGATGTCTGAATACCTAAATAATGCTCAGCTTAGCGAATAACTCAGCGAACATTTTGTTTTTACGGAGTGGAGAAGAAATGTAGGTACTCTAATTAATTTATTTTGAGATTTTTTTTAAAGCTACTTATTGGTATTTTGGCAGTAATATAATTTACGTTCTCGGAGAAAGTAATCACGTAAACTACTTCAAATATAAGGTTTTTAGGAAGTAGTCTTTCCTTCTCTTAAATATTTTTGCAAATTTAAGCATTGCAGTACGAAAACGTATACGTGTGTGTTAGTGATACATAGCTCCCAAAGGGGCATCACCGAGCTACCCGTCTCTTACCAACCACGACTGCATAAACGAAATGTTAATTTCACCGCGTTGACGTTGAGTAATTAAGGCATTACTACAACTCTAACTCGCCGGAATACAGTGAAGATATGATAGCTTTACCACACTAGCAGAGCTATTTTCCTAAACCACTGCTTACGGCAGCGCAAACCTTCTTTTTCTGTCTAGCTAATCTAAAAATCCGGCTTATAGCCGTTGGCGTACCTACCGAAAACGAATAACATACATAAGACATAATGGTAATAGATAGTGCTTGTTTGACGGATTAAAATATTGACTTATAAATGACAAAAAAAAAACTCCATACACTTACACAGTTATACAATATTTTAAATTTTACTATCTCTACTATGAACGCTAAACATTATGAAATAAGTAATGCTGTAGATATGTTAAATTCTATACAGAAACAACCGGACAAGTGCGAGTCGGAATCACCCACCGAGGGTTCCGTACATATTATAAAAATAGTTCCTTGCATAAAGACAACATGGTTTATATGATTTAATTACAAATGTATAGTTTTCAGATTTTTTCTTTACTTGAAGTATAAGACGGTATTACTTGCCAAATTTCATAGTTCTAGGTCAACGAAAAATACCCTACAAATATTGCTTCCCTTGCGAGTGTCGAAATATACGTTTTTTGCGACATGAACGGCCAAATATTTTTTACGTTAACTTAGACGTAGAACTTTCCACAGCTTTAAGAGACTATTTCAACTCAATACCACCACCCATTCCTGAGAAAAAGGGCTTTGAAAGACAGACGGACGGACGTACAGACGGACAGACAACAGACTGATCCTATAAGGGTTTTGTTTTTTTTGCTATTGAGGTACGAAAACAAAAGTAAGAGCCATATAGGACATAAAACAGTTCAAGTTAATTTTGTTAGTGAGAAATTACATATTATTATAGTACAAGTGACTCTGCGAGTAAGTAAATTTGTTAGTTCCCGATGATAGTTTTTGTGTTATGGGTCATCATCATCATTTCAGCCACAGGACGTCTATTGCTGAAAATAGGCCTCCCTCAGTGACTTACAGATCGGCTGGTTAGAAGCAACCTGCATCCTGCGTCGTCCTGCAACCTTTGCCAGGTCGTCTGCCCACCTTGTGGGTGGACGTCCGACGCTGCGCTTGCCTAGCTCGCTAATCCGTCGGGCTAAATCAGCGACTTTAGTTCGTACACGGATTGTAACCACCCGCCCGCCTATGGCTTGGTCTTTGAATTAAATGATTAAATATATTGATTAAGATCGAAATGGCTACGTAAATAAAGTTGGCCTGTGATAATTTAAATTGGCTGTGTGATCGTCTAGTTTTATGGTAGGACCGTACGTTGTGTTAATAATAGTAAACCAAATTCTTTTAGAGGTACGTGAATGTTATAACTAAGTTTTCTCCAAAGTTTCCTGGGTTTGTGCGCATTCAAGGAAGAGGAACAGGAACGCCCCGAAGGGCGCCTGATGAGCCCCAACACCAAACGCCCATCAGGAGTGGTGGCCATGTGATAAACAAATATCGCCAAACAAACAATCTGCCACCTCCGGGAATAGGGCCTAGTCTGAAACACGCATTTAGCGTAAATATGCGCAACTAAGGGAACGACTGAGCCTCAGATATTTAATATAAAATACCAGACTAATTACTTAAACTAAAACCTACCTACTCGACTTCATGTAAAGTCAACCAAGGGCTTGGGGTCATTAAATTACCTAACCGAAATAAGTAATCTGAATCCTCTAGTCCAATATAATACCAAGATGACCCAACAGTATCTATGACAACTTGTAGAGGACGGGGTCCTGAAATCTGCATTGTGTCCTTTGTGAAGTCATCGATACTCCCACATCAACCAGCATTATTCGGATTAAAGATTCAGACCACTTTTCTAAATAGTAAGGTACCGATACTCTATACGAAACCCCTCTATATAAAATACAGATTGACCCAACAATATCCATGACATAAGTAATGCCAAATGGACATTCCCACATCAATCAGAACCGTTTGGATATGAAATAAATATTGTAATTAATTCAATATAATACCAGATTGATTCAACAGTATCTATGACAACTTGTAGAGGACGGGGTCCTGAAATCTGCATTGTGTCCTTTGTGAAGTCATCGATACTCCCACATCAACCAGCATTATTTTGAATTTAAACTCTATTATGTATAGTTGACCCTTGGTAGCCTATTCATGATAGTCGGAAGTAAGCAGTAAAAATTGTAATTTAATCACAAATTAATATTAAATTCTCTACTCAGTCTTGAGGATAAAGGAGTTATGAAAAGGATTTAATAAGGATGGATACCTAAAAATAGCTCATTTCCTAACTACCTAATTACTACGTCCATTAACCTAAATAAATGAAGCTATTTTTAGAGGATTGGATTAGACAGGTATCAGGAAGGATATGATTTTAAGGAAAAAGGGTTTTCCCTGCCTAACGGTACCTCTACCTGACCTACATACTTAAGAACCTAGTAACCTTCAAACGAACTTCCTAAATGCACCTATAATTGAAAATCAAACGAACTTACCTAAGTGAAGTTCGATGACAATTATGCAAGCAGCTTCATTCGACGCGATTTATTATTTACGTATTGTATAGTAGCGCCACCTAGCCTCAGCCTTGCACGGAGTTTAGAGGGAGTAAGGTTTTTTTTTTTTTTTTTTTTTTTTTTTTTTTTTGTTTCTGGTATCATTTTCTATCTGGTAACACTTTCCCCCACTACTCAGTTTCCTGAACGGTCCGCTGGCGTTTTTGAATCATTTTGTTTAAAGCAATATCTGTCACATTTTATTTTGTTATTATAGGGTAGGGAGTGGGAGACAATTAATATTTAGGGAGGGTATGTATAAATCGCGTCGAATGAAGCTGCTTGCATAATTGTCATCGAACTTCACTTAGGTAAGTTCGTTTGATTTTCAATTATGCATAGCAGCTTCATTCTTTACGATTTATTATTTACGTATTGTAGATGTTTAGAGTATCAACAAAGTAAAATGTGAAATAAAATAAACTACTACGATATGTAATCTAGTTTATTTTCTAAGTTTTAACCATACAAACACCAAACATAATTTTTAGGTAAGTATTAACAATAATTATATTATAGTAATGAAATAATTACTGCATAAAACAAATCAACATACTTATATATTTTTTTTTTTTTACAGGTTATAATTACATGAGAGAACTGCTGAAGCAAAATCACTTGGATTACTGATTACTGGCCTATTGTAAAACTTGGCAAACACTGAAGAGGAGTCTGACCAACCTGCAGTCTTTCTTATGACATCAATATTGACTCCAAGCTTGTTAGCAGTGGACGTAGCAGAGTGCCGAGTGCTGTGGGCAGTGAAAATAGAAGTGTCTATTCCACTGTTAGAAAGAGTGTTCTTTATCCATTTACCTATTGTTTGTGCCGATACTTTTGAGTGTGGTTTTTTAAAACTTATAAATAGAGAATCAGTTTTACGCATAGGTTGAGTTTTATTTATGTATGTTTCTAAGCATCTGGCGGGACATATCTCAGGACGACTATCAAAATAAGGTAATCTCAAAACTGGCTGTGCAGAGTTTGGTTTAAATGTCTTTATTAAATCGGGAATGGTAATTATAATTTCTTTGGAAGTGTTTACTATTATATCTTTTAATTTGATTAAAGCTAGAGTCTGAACTCGGTGCGCAGTCACCAAAGCCAATAAAGTTGCAGTCTTTTTTGAAAGAGTTTCCAGGTTGAGCTCGGTGTTAGGCCACTTTTGTGCTATATATTCTAATACTATACTCGGGTCCCAGGTTAAATTATATTTCGGGTTAGTTGGGCGCAACCTGAAAACTCCTTTCATAAAACGTTTTATCCTATCATCATCCAAATTACCAAGTAATAGGGATAGTGCTGATTTGTATGAGTTAATGGTGCCATATTTAGCACCATTGTTAAATATTTCAGTCAGGAAATGCAATACAATTGGAACTGATGCAGTATGATAATCATAATGGTGAGTATTACAATAAGCTATCCATGTTTTTATACAACTGTTATATTGTTTATATGTAGAATTCGATAATGATGACAACATAATTTCTACCGTACTAGGTGATAGGTGCTTCTTCAGTAGAGTTTGCCTGAAAGCTTCGCGGCAACTAATTTCAGGGTTCGATGTAGGTTGTGGTTGGATCTGAAGGGAGATGTTAATAAGTTAATATCAGGGCCAAAAAATATCAATTCTGAATTAGTTAATTTATGAAAAATAGGAAACCATGGCTGGGACGGCCAGTATGGAACCACAACGATGCCTTCGGCTTTATCTTTCATTATTTTTTGCATTACTTTAGTTATCATGGCGAATGGTGGAAATGCGTAGAAGAACTTATATTTCCAAGATACCGTAAAGGCGTCAACGGCCCAGGCATCAGGATCATTTTTCCAAGTAATGTAGATATCGCATTTTGCGTTACATCTACTTGCAAAAAGATCAATATCGGGTTGTCCAAGCCAATCAGTAATTTGAGTGTAAGCAAAATCATTAAGTTCCCATTCTGTGTCTTGAAATTTTTTGCGTGACAAATGATCAGCTTCTAAATTATCTTTTGTATTTATGTAAGAGGCGAAAATAGTTATTCCACGCATCTCACACCATTGCCAGATTTCTCTACAAACGTTATTAAGATGTTCATATTGAACACTCCCCATTCGGTTTATGCATGAAATTGCAGTTACATTATCAATGCGCAATAAAATATAAGAATCAGATATATTTTTTGCGAAGCATTTCAAAGCGAGAAAAGCGGCTTTGAGTTCCAACTCATTAATATGCAAGGTTTTTTCATGGTCTTTCCAATATCCAAATCCTTCACTGTCATTACAATAAGCACCCCAACCCGTAGAAGATGCATCTGAGAAAATTTCCATACAAAATTCCATTTCTTGAAGAGAACTATTACCATGATCAATTTTGTTTAACCACCAAATAATATCAGGTTTTAATTTTTCAGGAAGTGTTACAATTTGTTCATAACTAGGATAATGCAGCAAACATGAATATTTGAATTGTTCGAAGTATTTTGTATATAACCATGAGTATTGAATGGCAGGGCACGCAGATATTAGTAATCCAACAAATCTAGCAAATTCTCGTAAAGAACATGTTTTCGATTTTAGTATTTGGGTGATTTTTGCTTTTATTTTAACTTTCTTTGAATCCGGTAACCTGATTTGCATATATTTAGAATCAAATACGAATCCTAAAAAAGTACACTGGGTTTTAGGTATAAGACAGCTTTTTTCTAAGTTGATGAGAAACCCTAGATCCTCAAATAATTTTCTAGTTATACTAACGTTATTTGTGCATTCTGAAAATGTCTTTCCTATACAGAAAATATCGTCAAGATAAATTACTGAAATAAAGTGATGGATTTTTCTTAAGTGTTCCATAACGGGCTTCATAAGTTTGGTAAAAACAAGCGGTGCAGTGCACAAACCAAACGGAAGACAATTGAACTCATACAGAACATCATTATATTTAAACCGTAGATATTTTCTTTGTGATTTATGGATTGATATAAAAAAATACGCGTCTTTTAGGTCTATCGATGCCATATATGAATTTTCAGTGATAAGCTTTGATGCTGTCCGGTAATCTTCCATCTTAAAATGTTTAGTTTCAATAAATTTATTAAGGCACTTTAAATTCAAAATAAACCGTTTATCTCCGTTTGGTTTAGGCACTAGAAATACAGAAGATAAGAATTCACCGGGTTCATGATTACAACACGATATTGCATTGATTCGAAGTAATTTTTCTATACAAAAATCAAAATCTATTTGATCTTGTTTAGTTTTAGGATAAACACATGGATTATCGGTTCGATAAGGTATAGAATTAAATGGAATACTGTATCCTTCGATCCATGATAAGACTATTTCGTCATCAGTAATTTCAGACCATTTATTAAGATAGTGCTGAAGCCTACCGGCATATCGTACCTGGTCGTTTATCTCCGGGGATGAGCTGCTGTCCTCGACGTCGATGGACGATCGCGGTCTGCTAGGCGTCGCGCATTGGTGGTCTGTGGCTGTCTGTGTTGGTAGTTGGGTGCTCGCCGATTGTTGATAGGCTTCGTGTCCGTCTTGCGATGTTGGGGTATGAAGTTTAAATTACCCTTGTTAGTGCTCGTTGAGGGGACATTCGGCCGCTGAAATCTCTGTTTTGGGGCATTTTTTAACGCTTCACCTGACTGTTGAATTGTCTTAGCCGCTTTCAGTTTTTCAGAAACGTTTTCTCCAAATAAAAGCTTGTCTCGGGTTGAATCAATTAGTGGTTGTTTCATTTTTGCATTGATAGATGATATTACAAAGCCCCTGCGGGTTCTCGTCTCTGAAAAATGACTATCACAGAGTAAACGACATGCATCACTAAGTGGCTTTAATAATTTTTGTTTGGAATGCTCATTAGAAATGATCATGTCTGTTACGGTGGCTAGGGCAGACAATGCAACACCTAACTGTTTTTGCTTGTACAAAAGTGACGAGTCTCTTTTAACAAGAGGATCTGGTAAGGCGGCCTTTACTTCCGGGTTGAGAGCAGGCGGTAACAATAAATCACAATTGCTGGGCACTAAGTAGTCTTTAATAAGATTCTCTTTTACGTCCTTAGGCAGGCCCTTTGTGAGAATATCTTGCCACCGGTGGGCAACATCTTTATGTATAGGTGGGCCAAGAGGCGTCTCTGCCTTAGGAGCATCGCCCAACAATTGGAGAATGTCATCCTCAAGTTCCAATTCCTCTGGTTTGCTGTTTTCCGACGTACCTGGTTGCGGCGGGGCAGACGGTGACAAGACTTCTTGTGGAAGCGGGCCTGGCGATGGCGGACGAGGCGACGGCGACCGTAGCGCTGGCAATTGTGGCGGCGACGGTTGCTGTGATGAGACTGGTTGCGCCATGGTATACGGCGAAAGCCCCCGTGCCGGCGATTCTACGGGCTCCATTGTGTCCATATCGGACTCGTAATAATACGGTAATATTTCCGTATAGGGTGTTTCAGGCGGTGAGTCTGAAACAAATATGGTTCTCTTTAAGAAACATATTTCTTTAAGAAAAAAAAATGTGACAGTAACAGCCCAAGTGAACAAAGCAGTACGCATCACTTTTTACATTGACAGAGAGTACCCAGGTGCGGTAAACTCGCATCGAATTTGTGGACAAACTAGTAGTTACTAGTCTAATTAAGTATGTTCTTGTCCCATTTTGATCGAGCAAAAAATGACAGTAACAGCCCAGACACAGCAGTACGCATCATTTTTAAATTGAAAGAGGTAACCCAAGTATGGTATCCTCGCATCAAAATCGATTATAAAATAGGCACTATTTTTAAAATAAAGATACTTACTGTTTAAGTTTTCTTCAAGTAATATTGAATTACGACGTTCATTCGTCGTTTTCACAAGTTTGGCTTCTAACTTTTTAATCTTACGACGAATTTCTTCTTCACTTCTCAGTTTTCTCTTCTTTCCCATTTTTGTATACAGGCGGACTAAAATACTCAGGAGACGTGCGAAGGCTTGAGCACGGAAACGCACAATGATTCAAAAACGCCAGCGGACCGTTCAGGAAACTGAGTAGTGGGGGAAAGTGTTACCAGATAGAAAATGATACCAGAAACAAAAAAAAAAAAAAAAAAAAAAAAAAAAAAAAAAAAAAAAAAAAAAAAACCTTACTCCCTCTAAACTCCGTGCAAGGCTGAGGCTAGGTGGCGCTACTATACAATACGTAAATAATAAATCGCGTCGAATGAAGCTGCTATGCATAATATATAATAATTAAGTTTATTTGATTTTGATTAAACGTATAATTTGGAAAGTCAGATGTCACAACGTCAGAACGTATATCTACCTGCCTGCCTAGTTGTAGTTAAGTATCTACAATAAATTATAATATCAGTAGGTACACAATATCTCCCCAAACGTTAGTTAAAATAGGTCAAGTAAGTTAATTTGGTAAAGGTAAAAAAGTTTATAAGTCACATATTATTATGCGTAATCTTAGACGTAAAATAAAGATAGGTACGTTATAGGTAAAATGAAGATTTCAAAAGTTGTTTTGTTGTAATTTGGCTCAATTAATCGAACAATTAAGTATTTAGAAGATAAATGACAGTCATATTTGTTAAATAAAATCACTAGGATTTTTATGTAAAACAAGATCAAATGACCTTGATTTAAACCAATCAAATTGATTTACCGTAGAAATATGTCATAGTTAAATAGCTCAAATGAGCGCAAACCGTCACGTTTTGATACGTAAATCGTATTCAAATCTGTTAAATATTTTCCAAGAGTTTTAACACGTAGGATAAGCTCAAATGAACTTAAATAATCCGCATCAATTTAAGTACCGCAAATAAACACTCAAAATAAAACACAACAAAAAGTCAAATAAAATTAACATGCACACAGAATCATGAAATCGAAAATGGGTTCATACCAAGATTATAAATCAATGCACATATAATGTTACCCAATAATCGAAATTAGGTAAATTATTAGCGAACACACTGTTAAAATCCTGATGAAAAGGAATGATGTGGGATAAAAGAACATTGAAATTATTATAAATCAAGTCTAGAATTACTGTCAATTACTGGTTTGAAAAGGATTTTGGCATTAAATATTTGAATTAAAATATACAGACTTCTTAAAATCTATAACTCACGTTCTCAGCCGTTGAACACTCGCGAACACCACACCCATCCAGGTGCAATCAATGCGAAACACCAACTGTCCTGAAGCCTAACCTGCTAAACTATTTAAACATAACATTTCTTCCCTGCGTCCCACGTCCCATGCCTTAAGAGCTGACGTTCGAAATCTTTCAATTTGCAGGGGTACTCAACCTTCTATGATCCACGAGCCCCATTCCAACATTGCATGACAAATATTCTAACACATACTGTAACTTTCCTAAAGTCCTACTATTTTACTAAAACAAACATGACTGTCTGTGAATATATATTTACTCCCTCCTCCTTCATTAGAAATTATATGAATATTGCATATCAATGTTTACCTAGGTATATCCAAATATTTGACATAATTTAAATTACTAAATAAATATAAATTAGCTCCTACGTCTAAGACGCTCATAGTGCGTTTTATTATACATTATTGTGGACAAAGCAAATCTTAATTATTTTTATTTTGGGATCATTTATTTTAAAAGTTGACAACATCTGACTTTAAGCATAGTAGAAACAAAGCTTTAGGTGCCCGTTCCGAAGCGTATGGCATACACATGGGTTTGCCTGCGGTGTTTATGATAATCCTAACGAGTGTCCGTTTGTTTCATATCCAGTTTATTTTTTTATATTTGCACATTTTATTTATTACTATGTTTTGAAAGATTCCTTAGCGCTTTGGCACGCGATATTGCGCCCTATGGCCCAAGTGTTAAGCCGGTTCGCTGTCATAGTTTATTTTATTAGGGTTTTAGTTTGGTTTTTAAATTACGTAGGAAGCATGGTGTTTAAAAAGTTGTCCTTTTTAGTTAGAAATAATTTGATGAGAAAATGACATATTTATTTTTTAATTACTTAAATCATTCTTTGATTTGAAAGGGTATGATCGTTACAGGATCTCCTCATTTCTGATTTGATCTCGCAAAGAGACACCGAGCATAGCCCTTTCCATAGCGCGCTGTGCAACTTTCAGTTATGTTATGGGTAACATAATGAAATACTTTAATTTAAAAACATACTGTAATTTAAAAAATCACCTTCTTATTTGTAGATAGAATCAGTAAGATATTATCTAATTGTTCCTTCCTTTAAGAGTCTTAGTTCTTTAATACAATGGCGTGGTTAAATCCCCAAACTTAAGCGCAAAATTGGCTAAGCAAGACAAACGACGGACTAAGCCTAGCCGCGGCTAATTTTATCTGGACAGTTGTCAGCGAGCGCCTTGCGGTACCCTCGTCTGCGTGATAAATCGCAGAACTGATGCCGCTCCGAAGTCTATGTAAAAGAACTGCTGACGCCGGCATTCACAGCAAATACTTAAGCTTCTGAAAATCAGAAACATTACCGCGAGAATTCGTGAAGACAAATGTTTTCTTGCGAAGGCTTATTGCCCATGCTTCTTAGATATATAGATAGATAGATATTCTTTATTGCACACCAAACAAAGAAGTTATAGTTGAAATTTACAGAAAGATGTACAATTTAGGCGGTCTTATCGCTTAAAACGATCTCTTCCAGAGGACATTCAAACGGAGGACGACTATAAAGAAAGGGGAAAGTGGTGCATAGTGCTTAATTTGTGAAATTTTATATACATACCTGCAATTACAATATCAATAAAATTAATTAATTTAAAAAATCAAAAAACCCGACTGCGTAAAAAGTGAACTTAAAAGATGAAAACAAGGTTAACAAGGCATCAAATCCATGTTACTTGATTCGACTTTTTCTACACAGATTTAAATTACTTAATTAGGTTCTAACGCAGTGCATACCAAGTCAATCATCATTATGCTGTTAATGGATTTGATGCCTCCGACTGCAAATTAATTATTTAAATCTTGTTTTCATCTTTAAAGTTTACTTTTTACACAGCCGGGTTTTTATTTTTTAAATTAATTTATTTTATTTTTGACTTTTTAGTTTGTAGTGTTCTACTCCTACTTTTCAATGTATAAAGCCTTATTTGTATTTTATATGTTTATTTATATTATAAAGCCTTATTTGTAACTTTTCATTAAAAAAAGGCTTTAACTCGAGTTAGTAGTAGGCATCTGAAATCTGTTTTTCCCATTTTATTCATGTACCAATAGGATTTCCGGGTAATAACATAGCCTATGTCACTCCCACAACTGAGACGAATCTAATGACATACCTAATTATCATATGTTGAAATCCATTAAACGGTTTTTCCTTCCTATATTTTAAGTGTATTTTATTGCCTGTTCCCGTAGGAATTTTAAAAATGAAGTATTGAATACTATTAGCACTAAAAATATGTGACCCTTTGTTAATAAAATAATGTTTCAAAATCGGTTTATTAGTATTGCAGATCCATTTTTCCCGCGTTAGTTCTGTTCCCGCGGGAATTTCAGGAAATAACATACCCCTTATCACTCCGACATTTGAGACGAATCGATTGATATATTATACTTTAAAATCCGTTAAACGTTTTAGGCTGTAGGGCGTGCCAGAGAAATAGACATACATACATACATATATACGCTCGAAAAACATAACCCTCGTTTGGCAGTCGGGTAATAAGTATAAACCTACATACATAAAAATAACTGTAAAATATAAAAAAAACATACATTCTTACTTAAATATGATACATAAATCATTCAAAGAAATAACATGACTAACAACCAGTGATATTCCAGAAACAACCCATTAGATTAACCATTTAGTTGCAACTCTATTGTATCGGGCTGGGTGTTGGGGTGTCGTCGTTGTTTTTGATTTCTATAGCTCATTTACCATAGGATCAGAGCAATGTACGTGATGTTGTCCAATAATTCAACTCTTAAGAATGTATGTTGATTTTACTACTCGTATTTATATCCATTTGCTATTAGTTTATGAAGATTTAATTGATTGAAATATAAAAAATATGACGCATTAATGACTACCTACTACAATACAAATACCATTGATAGGTAATGTACCAATTTAGAATAAATTATGTTCATGAAATAGTTTCTCCGCTCCAGTTTCCCACATAGTGGAACACGTGCCATAAGCTCGTGTTAAGTCTAGGTAGTATATTTCAGTATGCACTATGTTTATCTCCACCAATAAACGTCCTGCTGCAGTGTACCGAGGCATTCTTCAAAGACCTGGTGGGCTGCAGAGCTAAGGCTGGTGTAAGCTTCTAAGTCACTAAGTTATTTAAGCCACTACGGTTTCTTGATGTATGGATCTAATAAAGTTATACAGGTTCGGAATAATATTATTCTGGAAACAAGACGGGTGCTATATTTTTTAAAAATCAGATTCAAATTCAAAATTTATTTCAGGCGTGGCCTATAGTCTCGTGGCATATTGTATCAGTAATATTTAACTTAAAACTATTATTAGTAAATACAAGCAAGGCATCATGAAATAAAATTTATTTCACTAAGTATATTAAATATATATATATATATATATATATATATATAGCTTGGCGTCATCTAAAACAAACAATTTCCAAAATATCTCAATGAATTTGAATAGTAAACTTTTTCGTTCACTGTATGTTGCATAAAAAGATAAAAAAAAATATCGATACATTTTATTTTTGCATGGTGTAGGTACATTAAAACTTAAACACTGTCTTTTCGTTTAATTTGTGCTAAAAAAACGCTCAGATATAGGATAAAATACTATTTGTTTTCATGATGTACCTGCTATCCATCAAAGATTATTTTCATCAATTTATTCCAAACATAAATGGTCGTAGATGAAATAGAATCTAGGTTTCAGTAAATAAACGTGACAAGTATAACAATGCGAGAATTGTAATAAAGGCTCTGACTAGTCAAACATTGAGCTCAGAAAGGTACACAACGGTTCGACTGACATAAACTAATTTTGTAACTCGTATTTAGGATTCGGTGTGCTTTGACAGTTCTTTAATTATTCATTACGCTATTATTTCACTTATATTGATTTGGAAGTACTAAATTTACTTAAAATAGAAACATACCTACCGAAACAAATTTTACGCCATTATTCTCAACTGGAAGGCTCATTATAGCAACTGTCAAATATTTAAGTTTGAGTTATCTTCATTCATCTAATAACTAAATGTTAGCATACCCTTTACTTACATGTTATCTCATCATCAAAACTCATACCTATATTGTAAAACTAAAATCAACAGAAAGATAGAACAACAAAAATAAAAAAAGTACATGTACTTTAATTTTAACACCTTTCAAGTTGTCTCTAAATTTTGATAGAATATAGATAAAATTGATATAATATGCTTCAAAATAAATTGAGCAGTATACTATAGTTTGAAATTTCGTTTCGTAACCAACAAAAGAAGACCGCAACCGAACGCTTATCTCGATAAGGTTACGGATAAAGAAGAAAGTTAACCGGCTGTTTAGGTTGATATTAATACATCACAATGGCGGACGTCAATTTATCAAGCGGACAGGGGCCGGGGTCTGCGGTGACACTGTTGCCAGTTGAAATTACTTGTAACCTAGCAGAGGTTGCTTGCTATCTTGTTACCATTTATCAATTGTTTGTTAATAACGGACAACGTTCAACCATTGAACAGGTTTTGATAGGTTGGTAGCAAAGTAGGTGATTCGAAAAGTTCCTTGAAGACTAAGATAAGGAGGTCCACCGTCAATGTAAACTCAACCAGCGAAAGTTTTTGTTTTGGTAAGTTGTCGATTCTGTATATATTCTTCTCCTGAATGGCAACTTTTCAATCTGAATTCTACGGGCCAAAAATACACAAGTCAATTTATACAGTTATCATTTTACTAAAAAGTCCCTTTGTTCAAATACCCTGAATTAATTTTGCATTGTTTCTCCGAAATAAGGGTTGTGTAATGAATTAATGAGACATTTTTCTGCTCCAGTTCAACCAATAACCGAAACCGAAATAAATATTTAACAAAAAAGCCCGCATTTGTGCTTTGCCAGCTGACAACGGAATGACGAGTTGCGGTCGTAATGATAAATCATTCTACCCTACCGACGAATTAATGAAAATGCTGTAAGTCAGTGTTATGCCAATGTCGAATTATTTTTCAAGTGCAAAACACGGTGCGACAGTAAAAAACGACACAAAATGCGACAAAGTTCTTTTGTTTCAGTAATCTATCTCTCTTGTGTTAGGATACCTTGCCACAAAAGATAAGAATGTATGTAAATTTACACACACACATGAATAGTAAATCACAATTAATTTGCGTCACGATAATTAAGGTTTTTTGTCTGAATAAAAAGGTTGTCTTCTTTTAATTTTTGATAGATACATAGTCTTTATTGCACACTACACATAACAAACAAATTAAACACTAAAAATGGTACAATTTAGGTCGTCTTATAGCTAGAAGCGATCTCAAATTTAGTCATTGAATTCATAATTTTAGTTGCATTATCTTTAGTTTAGAACCTGTCGAGGGTTTTCCAAGTCAGACAAAACACGGCGTACAATATTCATATTAGTTAAATAGATGCACGTTTAGTATAATACTTATACATACTAATTAGGATCATTAAAACGGAACATAGTTTCTGCATATTATAGCCGTAATTAAATCACTGCACTAGTATGTCGCCTAATTACCCTGTAATTGAATAAAGCTTGTCGATAAAGCTAACTTTAATCGGGTTTTAACTTAGGTTATAATCTAAATACTGAAAAGTTTATTTTATTGCAAAAAATGTGGACTCGTGCCTAAAAGTTAGCGCATAAAGGTCACTGCGGATAATATAAATTAGCAAACAGGATTTTTGCTAAACGACGTAGCTAACAATTTTATAGAACCGATGCCCAATTAACATATTTCTGCCATTTTAACGGTGTTATGAATATTGCTACTGAGTTGCTATTTAAATGTGATGCTTGAATCTACTGAATTATGCTGTTTTCAGCATAATTCAGTAGAATATATAGTAATTCTCCGTATCACTCATAAGTCTCCCAGACATGGGGTCCCGCTGAGTGAAGACACACCATCCAAGCTCGTTTCTCTGAGTATTTCAGAATCTGTGTACTTAAATCATTTGATCGGCGGTAAGAGCAAATACCGTAAGGAAACCTGGACATGCAAAAAGCAATAATGTGGTCCAAAATGCCATGGTTTCTTTGTCTAAAGTTTATATAGGTAACCTTTTTCTGAAGACAACCTTGAACAAAATAACATTCGGGAGAAAAACGACAAAAATATCAATTTAATTAATCTGACGAACACGAATTAAACATAAATATGTTTTTTATATTTTTTTTAACAAGCTGTTTCTAGAAATATACAATAGCGATACATTTTTGTGAAACATTAAGCCTTTTGATTTTCTTGCCCGGCGGCCAAGCCAATAATTAGCTCCTTAAGTAGAATTACTTTTCTTTAACCTTGTTTTGTGTTCTCTGTAGTTGGACCACACATCACCATTATTAATATGGTTTCACAATCATTCCAAATTGTGATAATTTCCCTTCTCTCAATATCTATTTATTCAGTATTCTAAACTAGAATGTTTATTATTTATAAACCAAACCACTAACAAAACAAAAAAGGTACTTTTGCCTTTACCTATTCTTTTATTTACCCGATAATGTGGGAAACAGCTAAACCGAAAACTTTTTACGTTTAATTAGTTAGCAAAGTTCACCATCTGTATACATTCAGGCCCTTCATTTATTACACACATTATGTACAGATAACTTTGTATTTATTTATTTGTTTTTTAAACATTATTATAATATGCGTAGACTGAAAGATCAAACTACGTTACGTTTAGAAACCACTTGTACACAAACACATTTTTAATAGTAGTGAATAATTCTTATTTTTGATGCCTCTGTAACCGAGAGGCGAGCACGCCGGACTATATGGCGTCGCCACCTCTGAGGTTCTGGGTTCGTTTCCCGGTCGGGTCAATGTGGATAATGAACTTTTCTATATTGTCTCGGGTCTGGGTGTTGTGGTACCGTCGTTGTTTCTGATTTCTATAACACAAGTGCTATAACTATTGCTATTTTATACCAAGGTATCCCAAGGGATCAAAGCCTAATATTTTATAAAAAATGGAATATTGGGATACAATTAAAAATGACCTCAATTTCGGCTAGAATTTATCAAGTATTACCATTTTGGAATTCTTACTAAATGCGCTAACTTTTAACGTCACTTGCCAAACTCGTGTAGTACAATTTTTTTTTCAGTACAGAGTAGTTTTGAAATTTTGACAAACAGTTAACATTTAACAGTTTAGAAAAGCATTATTCAGGGTTACGCTACAAAATTTTTTTTTTGAAAAAAATGAATATTTGTGGCAACAGGGGTAAAAAGAGCTTCACATAGTGTCGAATTTTTGATATTTTCTTAAATGGCTATGATTTTGAAAGCATACCACTTAGATTTTTTTTCATATTTTTTTGATAAACAGTATAACTTTCCTCCTCACCCGGTTCCGGCTTGACGTTGATTTCTGGGACACCCTGTATAATCACAAGACGACACAAAATTAAAATGCATTTTTTATATATTGTCTACAGTACGGTAGAATTCTATTACTCTATTTCCAACTCGTAGCTGTCGTAATATTTAATACGTAACGTTGTTGCTACGACGTTACGTCCTCGTCGTAGTGTCGTAGCATCTCCTCGTAGTGTCGTAGCATATCCTCGTAGTGTTGCAGCATCTCCTCGTAGTGTCGTAGCATATCCTCGTAGTGTCGTAGCATCTCCTCATATTGTCGTAGCATTACCTCGTAGTTCGCTCAGTACGTACGTTCGTCTTAGTAGATGACGTGATGCTACTTCAACATGAATTTTTTCAGAGTAATGGAACCACGCCAGCTACTTTATATGCATCAAAACGAATCGTGTTTATAACTCTTTGCGTCTAATTGTTTGAATCTAGTTGTTATGATTAGTTGATGGAAATCACCGATTTGACAGAAAAAATGCCTTTTTAACGTTAAAAACTTTTGTATTTATTTCACACATCGTGTATTTGGTGTGAAGAGAGTTAAAATTTTCACAGATTATGTATTTCTGTTCCCGCTATGAAAACAAATACTAAAAAACAGAAAACAATAAATATTTAAGGGGGCTCCCATACAACAAACATGTTTATTTTTTGCCGTTTTTTAAATAATGTCACGGAACCCTTCGAGCGCGAGTCCGACTCGCACTCTGCCGGTTTTTTATGTACCACGTCTACCACTGGAATAGACAAATCATCAGTTATAGAGCAGACAGACGAATCCTGTTTCAGCAACCACAAATTATGCATTCTATATGTATGCTTTGTTTTATACTGCATGCTATCCTAGGCTAGTATTAATAATATAATATTGGTTGTTGAAAATAAATGGGCCGTGTGGTGCCGGCACTTTAAAAGAATAGCACCACCCATTCTCTTCCTATGGGTGTCGTAAGAGGCGACTACAGGAGAACCGCCACAAGAAGATGGGCAGCAGCGTCTCCTCTCCACCATTGGCCAAACTGCGATCGCCAACCCGCCTGCCAAGCGTGGCGATTATGGCAAAATCCTCCTTTTGGAGAGGCCTGTGTCCAGCAGTGGACTGTTATAGGCTGGTGATGATGTTGAAAATAAATGCCAGACGTGGAGCAAGTAGCTAATGTTTTTTTAGTAAAAGTACAAAATAAATTATTCATTATTAATGTTATCAATAATGCTTTTGTTCTTTTCTGCTCTAATTCTAGCGTGAGTAGCTATAGCACTTGTGTCATAAATTATACTATTTACAGATTTAGATAAATAATAAAAGGTGTTAGGTAAAAATGGCGTCATTCTTGAGGTTCTTTTCATGAATTTAAACAACTGGGACCCAATACTAAAGTTCTATAGAAATGTGTTCTTAAAAATAAAGTTTATATTACACCATTTGCTTTAAGAAAAAGTAATATACATATTATGTTCAAGAGAAAAGTATCAGGTATAAGTAGAGTAATGCCTTGAAGGTTCAGTAACACCGTGTTTTTAATTATTAAATTTAAAACTACCTATATTATTTTGTATAAATTTTACCTTAATATCTTTGCATACCCATCTGACGCAGAAATGATAAAACGTGAAGCAATTCATTGGAGATCAAGTAGGTTGGCAAACGTAGTGTAAGGCGCCCCCCAGTTCAATGATCCACATTCTTTGGAAGATAGCTAAGAGTGCCTTAAAGAAAAGCGGGAGATTGTGCTCTTATGTGCTTTTCGGAGGAGGCTTACGTCTAGAAGTGGACTGCAACAGTCTTTCATGATGATAATGATGACCCGTGCGTCCTCGAAAAAAGGGTTTTTAACAAACTTACAACAAAGTGATCCCTATTACTGACCAGCGGGGTAACCATGAACTCTTAAAACAATCTCAAAGCTGTCAAATCTGTCAATTTTGGTACGTCATTTCATACAAAATTTGACAGATTTGATAATGTTTGACAGATTTGAGATTGTTTTAAGAGCTCGTGGTTACCGCGCAGGGCGGTATCCACGAACCCTTAAAACAATCTCAACTTTGTGATTGTTTTAACAGTTTATGGTTAGGGCCCAGGGATACATAAGGACACCTCTTTAAATGCGTTAGTCTCACAAAAACTGAAGAATGTTTCGACTGATTTGTTTCTTGTTTTTGGTTTAGGTAGTTAATGTTCGACATCGAACCCATAGAAAAAGTAGAAACTTTGAAAATAACAAAATTGACAATTTTGTATGCGAATTTTATGAAATTTAATAATGATTTAGGTGCCTGAACTGCTAGGCTGTAATTTGAGTTTGAGTGAAGCTTTAATTAAATTCAATAATTGTGTTTGATACTGTTAATTTCATAACTGTTATGGATTTTTGATTGAGTGTATCTATTCAATTATAAATTCAATTAAAATAATGAAATCATTTTGAAAATGTTAAAATCATAATATGATGTTATTATTTCTATCTTAAGATATATGTTGCATTTTAATAACTTACACAATATCGTTAATTACGTATATTGAAAATTGGAATATATTTGAATAAATAATACAGATGAAACATTCACCCACTTACATTTCTCCATTCTTTGTTTCATTAATACCTGTGTAGTATAAGGTGTCAGCTAAATGTTTGTTGTTTTTCTTGGCTCTTATACGCCATATTTTATAGACCAAAAAAGTGCGAACAAGAAACAAAACTCAACTTAACTCTATCCGACGTAGCCTCATATTTATTAACTGCTTCTCCAAACCGTAATTAATAATGTCGAACTCGTTACGCTAACAGGTGCTGCAGCTAGAAAAACTTCGAAACTAACACTTGTTACAACAGAGGAGAAAGAACTAATCAAATTAAAAGTTGTTTCCCGAGGAAAGTTCGCTTCCACTATCATTATAATCTCGCCTACATGTTTCGGAGTGAGAACTCCCTAATTTAACTTTCGAGAAGTGGTGTTGATGATTAAGGCTAGAGGTTTATTTACAAGACTTTTTACCATACTGTTTTCATATATTTTTTTATTTTATTTATAATGTTTTTATCTTTAGAGCCTTGACATTGATACATATTGGAGACAAGACATTCTCTCTCCAATCTTTCACCAGGTTAAATAATTAATGATTAGTCTCTGCAATAATGTTAGGTACTAATTATATACATATATTATTTCATTGTAAAGTATTATGTTATTACGTTTACATAAGATGAGTGAACCTAATTATTTTATGTTTAAGCCATTTGAATCACATACTTTCATCTTTTATCTGTAAATTAAATTAAAAATATCCCCTAAATACATTCGAATACCTACAAGGCTTCAAATCAAGCATTATAATTCCTTTAAAATCGAAACTTTTACTGTATAGGCGGGCCTTTTAGCGTATAATGGCAATGTAGCCGTGCGTATAATATTGGAAAATATAATGAATTTCCAGTGAAAATTATCTGAAATAACGAGACCTAAAGGTTACATAGAATACTTTACCAACTTGTGATCTTTAACATCAGTTTTTTTACAGAAAGTGTACGGCGGGCACTGTTATACAAATATGAGTTAGCAACTTAAATACGACTACTCCTCAAAAGTCCTAATTTTTCAGTCCTGTTAATCTAAGACTTTTTTACAGTTAATGTTCTGATACATACTTGATCAGTTTTCAGTGATCTTTAATTTAATTTAAAAAAAACAATGATTGTGTTTATAGCACTCTTAAAATTTTAAGGGGTCCGTTCCTCAAAAAGCAACCTGCATCGAAATCATTTAATTTTCGTTGTCCTTCTATCTGTCTGTTTATTAAGACATTTCACATTCCTAGCTGTCACGTGGACGTTGAGCTATCAAGTGAAATTAATATAAGAAATCGAATCATGAGAAAAACTAACTATTAATTAATTAGCTTGTACTTGCTCTCAGTGCGGCACTTGGTCGGTTTTAAGATGAGAACTGCTGCCGTCAAACAGCATGCGTTTAGTTTAGTAGACCTCTATTTAAAGTAAATAAATAGAAATCTATTTATCTTCAATTAAATAAATATAAATAAAGACATAATTATGTCATAGTAACTAAAAAGCTCGCAGAGTAGTGTTTGGCTTTTTAACAAACAAATAATTGTAATAAAAATGTAATAAAAATCAGGTACCTACATACCTATACCGTGATTTGTGATATAAAAATAAAACTTTACTCAATATACACAATGCATGCATGCAATGGATTTTTAATTGAAAAACTTAAAACAGAGCCTAAATTGTGCAAACCTTTATTTTAAGTAAAGCGTTGCATTTCGGACCGTTATTTATATTTTTAAACGTGTGGAAATAAAATTACATAATCTCACCTTCTGTGTTTGACTTGAAATATTTTTTTGGGAATAAAGTTGCAATAAATTAAATAAAAAAAACTATGAGTATCATAAACAATCCTAGTTATGAAATCAAATTACTAATCAGTGCGAGTGTCAAAACTTTAAGATTGTTTCTAAATAGTTATAAAGCCAGTAAAACTTGAAAAAAAAGGTAGAGATGCAGTTAACAGTAACTAAGGATGTTTTAGTGGGACATTAAGAAGTTTTACAACAAAGATAGTTAATATTATGATCAAAGGCTTACTTCCATCAAAGTCACAAACTGGGTACTTTGGTAAAAAGGTAATTGTCAATTTTTTTTAAATATTTTTTGCAAGTGACAGTTTGGTGACATAGGTCGAGAAGCAGGCGTGACATAACTATGAAATCACTTAGCAATACATTTTTTTCACTTTAGGCACAAACCCATTAGTAGCTATAATATATCCAAATTTTATTTCCGCACTCGCAGACTGTGCGTAGACTCAGTCCTTTCAGAAATTATTGACTTGAACAAATATATTTACAAAAGTAACATTTCACAGACATACCGCCTTTTGCTAGGGATGCGATTTCCGTGGCATTTGACCTGCTCCTTTGAGGCAAATACTTTTCAGCGTTTGACTTCAACTTGTGCCCAAAACATGCCCCGAATTGACATTTCAAGCAAAACGGCGGAACAGAATATGAAAGAACAGCGAAACGTTATATGGAATTCGTAGCAATTCCCTGATCATTCCCTGATAATATTGGTCTCTATTGACTATTTCCGCTTGATGCACTCGAAATTATGTTCTTCACTTTCTCTACGGTTATTTGTCTTCACAATAAAAACCATGTTTTCATCTTTATTTGTAGGAGTTAACATTTAGTCTTGTGATAACATGTTTGATTTTCGATCCAATTACCGAATACTTGGATCCGCAATCCGAGCTGAAAGACATAATACTTTAAATAAAAAACTTACAAACAGTTCTAGTTTTCGTAGTTCTAAGTTGCCGGACCAATGAAAAAGGGATAGAAAAAACTACAAAGCGAACAATGAAAAGCAATCTATTAAAATGAAAAATTGAGCAGTTAAGTCACAAAACGGAGTAGAAGTAAGTTATGATTCGCTAATAGCATGCTAAAGCGCAGCAAAAGAGCGGGCTCATAACGAAGCAAGAGCTCCCAGCACGGTTATTACTCACGGTCCATATTGAAGCAATCTTGAATAGGGGTGTGCCTAGACAGAGATTTATTCAACCGAATAAACTTCAAGATTTAAATTATCATTTGAATTAAATGACGCAAAAATTAAGCGCCGTTTGCTGGTCGGTGCTATCTACAATAAGAGAAACTGAAAACGAATTGTCTTAGTAACTTCATTAACAGATAGATTAAATTAAAAACTGAATTTTTAACTAAATTTTATTCATATTTATTTTATCATGAACAAATTTTTAAGTAAATAGTTTTTATTTATTTACATGACAGCTACGTAGGTAAATTAACAATACTTAAAAAAATAAAATTACAATTATAGCCCCGAAAACTGCTTTTTAGTTAAAGAATACTTATTTAATAAGCTTCCATTACCTACTTTAAGACAGTTCTCATAATATTGTGAGAAAATGAACAAGTATTGTTTGCATCAAAAATGAGGTATTCAATTATCTCAATTTTACGAACAATAGAATTCCGCCACAAGAACTAAAACTAATTGTCATCTCGGACTCGAGTCAGCAATCGGCACATCTCTTTCGCTAATAGTTTATTCTTTTCCAAAGCTATTTTATGGAAGAAATCTAGGGTCGTTTGTTCCACTTTGGTTTATTCTGGACATTGTTCTCAAAAACCTAGAGGTATAATAACTTGACATTCCAGAACTCATAATTCTTTCTTAGCACACGTAAGTACATTGTAATTTTTTTGTTTTTAGCAATTCCATGCAAAGTTTAATTGAAGATAAATAACACTTGAAAAAAATCATCGACCTCAGGTGGGACTCGAACCCACGTCCCATCGCATACCGGGCGAGTGCTTTGACCACTAAGCTACCGAGGACGTCACGTGACAAGATGAAATTCCTCAAGTGTTTTTTCTCGCTGTCAAAGCCAGCGTATTCTGATCAATGTTGTAGCTATATGTATAGCTGAGTAGTATACTACCGTCAACACCCTATAGAAATATTTTTACAAATATTTGACTATTGGTTAAGATCAGAAATGCTTAAACATTGTAAATTTTTTGTTTTTAGCAATTCCATGCAAAGTTTAATTGAAGATAAATAACACTTGAAAAAAATCATCGACCTCAGGTGGGACTCGAACCCACGTCCCATCGCATACCGGGCGAGTGCTTTGACCACTAAGCTACCGAGGACGTCACGTGACAATATGAAATTCCTCAAGTGTTTTTTCTTGCTGTCAAAGCCAGCGTATTCTGATCAATGTTGTTGCTATATGTATAGCTGAGTAGTATACTACCGTCAACACCCTATAGAAATATTTTTACAAATATTTGACTATTGGTTAAGATCAGAAATGCTTAAACATTGTAAATTTTTTGTTTTTAGCAATTCCATGCAAAGTTTAATTGAAGATAAATAACACTTGAAAAAAATCATCGACCTCAGGTGGGACTCGAACCCACGTCCCATCGCATACCGGGCGAGTGCTTTGACCACTAAGCTACCGAGGACGTCACGTGACAAGATAAAATTCCTCAAGTGTTTTTTCTCGCTGTCAAAGCCAGCGTATTCTGATCAATGTTGTAGCTATAGCTATAGTTGTATGTATAGCTGAGTAGTATACTACCGTCAACACACTATAGCATTTCTGATCTTAACCAATAGTCAAATATTTGTAAAAATATTTCTATAGGGTGTTGACGGTAGTATACTACTCAGCTATACATATAGCTACAACATTGATCAGAATACGCTGGTTTTGACAGCGAGAAAAAACACTTGAGGAATTTCATCTTGTCACGTGACGTCCTCGGTAGCTTAGTGGTCAAAGCACTCGCCCGGTATGCGATGGGACGTGGGTTCGAGTCCCACCTGAGGTCGATGATTTTTTTCAAGTGTTATTTATCTTCAATTAAACTTTGCATGGAATTGCTAAAAACAAAAAATTTACAATGTTTAAGCATTTCTGATCTTAACCAATAGTCAAATATTTGTAAAAATATTTCTATAGGGTGTTGACGGTAGTATACTACTCAGCTATACATATAGCTACAACATTGATCAGAATACGCTGTCTTTGACAGCGAGAAAAAACACTTGAGGAATTTCATCTTGTCACGTGACGTCCTCGGTAGCTTAGTGGTCAAACCACTCGCCCGGTATGCGATGGGACGTGGGTTCGAGTCCCACCTGAGGTCGATGATTTTTTTCAAGTGTTATTTATCTTCAATTAAACTTTGCATGGAATTGCTAAAAACAAAAAATTTACAATGTTTAAGCATTTCTGATCTTAACCAATAGTCAAATATTTGTAAAAATATTTCTATAGGGTGTTGACGGTAGTATACTACTCAGCTATACATATAACTACAACATTGATCAGAATACGCTGGCTTTGACAGCGAGAAAAAACACTTGAGGAATTTCATCTTGTCACGTGACGTCCTCGGTAGCTTAGTGGTCAAAGCACTCGCCCGGTATGCGATGGGACGTGGGTTCGAGTCCCACCTGAGGTCGATGATTTTTTTTCAAGTGTTATTTATCTTCAATTACACGTAAGTACAATCAGATACAAAATGTACAAAAATCTTTGAAACCTGGTTTCTTGTCAATTTTTACTATATGTCACACTTTTTTATCGCATAGAACTACTCTCTCATAGAGTTTGGCAACTAACATGGAATAAAAAAATATGTAATTTTGGTTCATTTTAGTATTTCTCGCTATTATCAGATAGCTTCGCATATTCACCCGACTCTCCAAATTAATATTATGGCTTGATTTTAATTCCATCTGATGGTTTCGAGATATCGTGTCTGTGAGCTGATATAGCGCGCAATGGATGAAGCTTAACTTCTGATACCCATCAATAATAGAGATTTTTCTGTGGTAGTGACCTACTATTATTTAATTATTAAAAGTTTAAGCCCTATTTCCATTAATTTCATAGAAGCCCCATAAATAAGTAATGGCTTTGATAGATCCTCAATATCAAAAGATTTTAAAATGTTAAACATGACGTGGCGTAGGTTTTTTACTTTACATAATTAAGCGTAATTGGATATGCGCGGGTAGGCTACAAAATATTTAAATATAGCAACCCTGATACATCGTAATTTCAACTTTACTTATTAATAAAAAAAAACCTTGAAATCCGATTTTAATTTATTCTTGATACCATCGAGATAATGTGACGATAGCGCCACGATGTCGGTATAAAACTCTTTAGAGCCTGATAGCAAACCTGGAGTTTGGGCTCATTTGATTTGATTTAATGCTATGTGCATTATTATTAGGACTCAAAATTAATTACCGAAAACGGAATCCCTGGAATTTAATCCCGTCTACACGTCCGTACGTTATCAAAACCTGACAGTGCTAAAAATCTGAATTCAGGCATAGTTATAAATAGTCGAATGATCATGGGAATCCAATCGATAGGTATTAATGTTCTCTAACACGTTGGTACGCCCTTATTGGGACACCTTGTAATGTATGTTTGCATATCTAGTTCTTTATACATCTTCTATATAGTATCTCAATGGCTGGATAGATATTAATATGCTTTGGTTTGAAAAACATAAAATACAAACTGGACTGGTTATAGTAACAACAAGGTTTTCTTTAATTTTATAAGAGGTATAATATAAGGCATCATGTTTAATTATTATCATAAGTGGATCTCGTGATAATAACATCTCATCAACCGAAGGTAATTGACTGTTACTAATTAGTACATAATTGAACTATCAAATAACAAATAAATCAACAGACAGCGCAAATTGAATGCATACCTAATTACTACAATTGGGTTATAGTACGATGGAGACAGTAGACTCACCATCGTAAACGAGCTATAGCCTGTGTCAGGATTTCTGTCCCTAAACGAATTTCTTAACTTTGCAAGATCGAATCAGAAATAAGGAGATCCGTGAACAAACAAAATTCGCTGATATAGCCCAATGGATTAGCCCAGCCGCTACCACTTTATTAGTGGTCGAGGTACGTTACGTAGAACTGGAGGCCAATGAGGCAGAAAGGTTCTGAATGGAGGCCACGCACCAGCAAGCGCAGTGTAGGACGTCCATCCACAAGGTTAACAGACGACCATGTAAAGGTTCCAGAAGGCCAATCTGGAAGTCACTGCGTAAGGCCAATGTTAAGCAGTGGACGTCCCATGGCTGAAAGGATGATGATGCACGAGTTTCCCTATGAATGCTACGTGTCTACATTCCGTGGAACCCATATTTTTCTTGGAGAAAATGTTTTACGCATGACTTCTACCATGGCGCCGAAAGCAGGTTGAGGAGTGAGTGCGGCGCTTCTTACCACCACTTGCCAAGTACACAGTATTACTTAGTTTCTTAGAGTTTAGAAATTAGAAGACCAGGTTTACGTCGAGGTGCGGTAATTAAACTGAGAAACGCAGAGGGTTTAGGTTTGATTGTCTGTTTTTTTTATGATGAAACGTCCTGGACAAACTAATTGTTTGGTACCTCGTAAAACAAATTAATTTAATAAATAAAACAATAATTACAGACCATGACAATTGAATCCAAATTTACATAGGACAGTCATGTTCTGGCAAATCTTCATACATATTTAAACATGGTATCTGTGAATAACATCATCAGAAAAGAAAACAATCGTAATACGGTTACATAGTTTTTAAATCCCGAAAAAAAATCGACTCGCACTTTGTCGTTTTTTTAGATATTTGTCTTGTTTTATCTCTTTTACGGGGAGAGGGTCTGCTTTACATACGTCTATTGTTTGTATAGGCATATCAATTTAAATACCTTACGGGTATGTAAGATTAATTGATTTAATTAACGTTAAGTAGCAAACATTGTATTTACACTCGTGTTGGTATAAATGTTTTAGACACTATATCAAATGACTATTTTAGCAATGTGATGTTGTCCAATATTTATTTATTTATATTTATAGGTATGTTTTTTTTTTATGCCCTGGTAGAGTGGCAGAAGTCCTGTTTTGGCGGTTCACTTTTGCATTTTCCACCTTTTTAGTCTTCACTTATTTATCTCTTAAATTAAAATAATAACTTTTTATGTTGTTTTTTTTTCATCCAATTCATACTTAATTAATTATAAAAAGTCTGCTAAAATGCTGGATTACATTTTTAATTTCTAGATATAAAATACACTTTGCTTTTCCGGTTGTGCTATATTCGCTAATATATCATCAATTTAGCAATACTGCAGATTTTCAAAATGGGTTAAATGTACTCAAAATCGTAATAAAATAGCAATGGGAAACCCTTAGTATCATTTATAGAGAACAATAAAACAACAGCAAAACCCTATATTGCTCTCTAGAATACGGAAGACGACTTTTGAAGCTTAGGCTATGTTTCCACTAAACTATAAAGTTTACTGTTTACTATTTTGGACCAATAACTAAACTACCTACGTAGTGGCTCTGTCACAACCTGCTCTGTGAAAATCACCTAAATTGCAAAAATGCAAACTTTTTATTTATGATAGATTCGTGTCTTAGTATCTTTAGTATTGTGCCTTGCTTTGTTGACGTGTGTTAAAGAAATATAAAGGCGCAATTCTTTGATCTGTTACAGCTTAGCAATACTATCGAACCTGAAGATTAAATACTTAATGATTACTTTTTATGGGGAAAACTTTAAATTGTTCTCAAAAATAAATAACCTCCCTAATAAAGAGACCGAACAGTTGTTATGATTGGTTGATTGTTTTTTTTTGTAATACATTAGCAGAATCAGTTCTGAAATAACGGTAGATATGCTATGTAAAGAATAGTTTCAAGTTTTGGATCAAGAAACCACATACTGTCATTTTCTCTCTTAAGACCTAAGTTAAATCTACGCTGTCCCCACGGTAATAAAATTTTGATTAGGGACAAAAACTTGTTGTAGAATGAAGTAGTGAATTATAGCATGCAAGGCTTGTTAAACACTTCACGTCACGCGTCAATATATTTCAATAAGGTTTTTGTTGACTTTGATTAGCTCTCCGTTTAAATAGGACTTAAGTGCTCTAGTGTAATCATCGCTTTATACCATTAGGCAGTAAACGTAATCCGTTCAATTTTACTTCTTAGGTCCCAAGCTCCTCTTGGATTTTATCACAAATCGTCGTGAGACGCATATTCACGTATTAGTGGTCTCTTTACGCGAAATTTAACTGCGCAAGTTTATGTAAAGGCCTCGGGAAGTGTTAATGTTTGCCACATTAAATATAGCTTTGAGTTAGTATTACTGCCTTGGGACGGATGAATGCGAGTATTTTTGAGTTTGGGCTGTCATAAGGGTACCTAAATGTTTTATTATCATCTATGATATAACTTTGTTGTTAGTTTAGTTATAGCATAGTTTATGTTAATTCATTAGTCGAAAATATTAAGCCTTGCCTGCTTAACAAAAAATATTCATTTATCTTATAATTAAAGCTTAATAAAACTAAAATTTAAACCATATTTTTACATGAGAATGATAATAACTGTAGGGTTGTTTTATAAATTAGAAATCTCTAAACGAGTGATTCTGAGCTTGATATGTAAAACTATGGGTTTACTATTGTTTAACAAAAAACGTACGACAAAAGATCATTTTACAAACAACGTTTGGAAAACTTATCATTTGACAAACTTTCATTTCGCAAACATATTACTTTAAAAACAATCATTTGACATTATACAGGTTTCGCAAACGTTTTACTTAGGAAATAATAAAACTTTTAAAATATTATTTTAATAGATAATAATCACATGACTAAATAATTCGTTTGCCAAATTGGTGATTGTTCAAAAAGTTAGCAGATAATAAATTATTAGTTTTAAAAAATTACATACCGAGCGCTTACAGAGTTGAATCTTCATCCTTATCCTTAGAATTAATCCTTAAGTTTTTAAGCGCTCGGCGGCCGCTGCCGCGGCACGCTCACTACGCTCGCTGCACTCGCTCCGTTCGCTCGCCTTCGCGCTTTGCGTGGTCACTGTCCTAACCCAACCTAACTAATATAGTCTTTTATATACGCAGTTATTAGTTGAACTGATCATTATATGAACTAAGTTAATCATTCTTATCCATAGAAATAATCCTTAAGTTCATAGACGCTCGGCGGCCGTGTTCTTATACGTCCCCATTCCATGCATGAACCTAAAGTAATAATATACACGTACTTAACAGCTAAATTAATATTTTAGCGTAATATTTTTTATGTAGTAAATATATTGTTTAATAAGTAGTTTATTAAAGAATAGTTTGTAAAATAATAAATTTATCAAGCATAATTTTGTCAAATTGTTATTTTTCAAATGAAAATTTGTTTTTTGTCAAATGATCGGACACCAAAACTTTGACTGTATTTTAAAGCCTATATAAATATCGTTATATTGATTTTGGGTCATTTTTAGAACAAAGTCGAAATATATATTTTTTAGGATAGTCGATCGTTATGTACATCCTTCATAGAGGTATGTAAGCGTATCTAAGTCTGCCTTACACTGGATACCAATTTCGGGCGATGTCTCAAAGTGTTTCATTTCGAGTTTCCCGCACCTCACAGTTTTGCATAGTTGTCGTCACGGTGGCTATATAGTCCGCGAAGTGTGTACCAACTGAGTGGAATTCTTCACTAAATTTGAGAGTCGTATTTCAGTAACAGTATGCACGGCTGAGCTTTGAGATCGAGTGACTCGCATTTGTCGAAGATGAAAGACGATATATCATAGTACCTACTCGTATGATAGGATATATTTACTCGATTTTTCTGTATCGAACGTTTTCAATAACAAATCGTTAAGGGCGGGATTTTGATTTGCCACTTTATCGTTCTTACATGGTTTGAGTTTGCGTTTATTTTTAGGAAACAAAAACTTAAAGATAAACTAGAACATAAATGAATGAATCCATTATATCCATCTTAGTATCACATTTAAAGTTCCACAAAATGTCTTCTGTTGGTTCTTCTACGGATATTTCGGTTTGACTAAATTAGACTTCGAATTTGTAAAACTTTGATCAAGCTAATAACCAAATAGCTAAAAATCTATTACGTTCCACCCTTTGAGTAAAAATTCAAATCAAATTTTGCATAATATTTGAATTTTCATTTAAAGCCAGCAGCTTTAAAGTAAGCGCCAGATTTTCCGCTATTGTTCTATTTAAATGTGAGTACATTTGCCTAAATTACTGTTAAAATGTTCAAGTATAAGTCAGAAGATACAATCGCGAGCGCGTATGCGACGTGGACACAATAAATAGCTTATTCAGCAAGCTCACTGCGCTGCACATTGATATCTTATGCAACAAAATCGCCAAGAAAGCTAGGTATTTTTGGCGAGTTTGAATAAGAAATGTGGAGATTCGTACACGAACAAAAGTCGCCAACATAACCCGATGGATAAGCAAGCTGAAGTAGCATTGGGTGGAGCACGTAACACGTGGAACTGACGGCCAATTGGGCAGAAATGATTAGAATGAAGGCCACGTACCGGAAAGGGCAGCGTAGGACGTCTAGTTACAAGGTAGATGTCTATCTACCTTGTATTGATTTGGTAATGGCTGCAAGTAGCAGCTGGATGCAGGCCGCTTCCAACCAGCCAATCTTGAACTCACTAGGGAAGGCCAATGATCAGCAGTAGACGTTTTATGGCTAAATGGCTATGGATAATGATGCATTATAAAAAACTGAGCTATTAGGGAATGTTACTGATTCCATTCCAATTGTTTCATGGACTTACGACCCAGTTACGGCCGAGCGCTTACACGCGTAACATTAAGTTACGTGGTTACGCACCATTAGTTGAGATTTCGCAGTTTCACCCTGTCTCAATTCCGTGGACTATTAAAGGGGAAATTTCATTATAAGAATGGTTCCCCGTTAAATAAGCGATGAAAGTTGAGGTGCGTTGGAGATTTGACGGAAGATTTGGATTAAGGAAGCAATCGTTTGGATCAAATTGTTGCGGTTTGGTAACGATAATCAAATCTACATTAAGAAAGACGATGAAATCGTGACAGCCAATAGGTAATTTGGAATGGATAAGTGTGGTTTGTTAATAAAGGTATATTTTGGTATAGTGTTAAATCACCAAAGTAAAAAAAAAAAGTTAAATCACTATAAAGAATGCTTAACTTTAATTGCTCAAATTATATAATTTCTATTCTCCATAATTAATTGTATACAATTAGTTAATAAACCTTGGTTACACTATTTATGACTCCTTTGGCTGGTTAGATTTTTATGATCTTTGCTCTGTGTTTTTGTCTCCATCCTAAACTTCAGTTTAATTACTAAAATATCGAAAAATAATAATAACACAAATCTTTGTTAGCACTATAGCTAGATTGAAAAAATGGCAGTTATTGCTTATAAGAAATATCTGCAATAAATGAGGTACAATTGCATTCCTTTGCTTAGCTTAGTATGAATAGATCTTAAACTTACATATTTACCTAAACAGTTCCAGAGTGGATGATGTTGAATTAAATTTACCCTCGCAAAGATTATACCGCGTAAGCCTCCTCTCATTCGCCTTGATTACTTATTTAATCAGCAACGAAATTCGTTGAGAATTCGACATGATGCTAATAACGGGTAGAATTTTCATATCATTTCGTATGCTCGCCCTGTCCGTTTTATCTCGGAGGTATTTTTTACTTTTCAGCACTGATATCTTGTAATTAAAAATAAATTATCAGATTTCAATTAATTGAACCGTCGATTGAAGCCTACAAATTGAGATATTCTGTGTCATGTGTGTTTTTATTGTTTATTGTTGACTACCTTTTTATTATTAGAAATACTAAAAACCGGCTAAGTGCCAGTCGAACTAGCGCACGAAGGGTTCCACGACATTATCTATAAAAACGAGCAAAAAAAATCAAGTTTGTTGTATGGGAACCCCTTAAATATTTATTTTATTCTGGTTTTTAGTATTTGTTGTTAAAGCGGCAGCAGAATTACATCATCTGTGAAAATTTCAACTATCTAACTATAACGGTTCATGAGATACAGGCTGGTGACAGACGGACAGACAGACAGACAGACAGACGGAGAGCGGAGTAAAGTAATAGGGGTCGCGTTTTACCTTATAGGTACGAAACCCTAAAAAGGACAAATAATAATCATACATTCGTCCAAAAAAGTTTGCTCCAAATATACAGTTAATGGTGTATCAAATGGAAACTAGCTTATTCTAACATATGCATATAAATAATTATGTAGTAAAGTGAAAAAAAAATATGTTATCATTACAAAAAAAGATATTATCATACAAACCGTCTTTAAAAATATGTTTAATATGAAAATTTAATAAAATATGATCATAGTTAACAAAGGTTAGTTTCAGCGTGAATGCGTGATATACCCATTACCAAACATCCTGCCTATGCGAATTCAAACGAAGATACTTTACGAGTACATTTTACAGACATTTAACAATCGAATCGTATTAATGACAATTAATTGTATTTAGTCACAAAATACGTTTAGCGGCGGATCGAGTGTTATAAGAGTTTTGATCGACTTGTTGAGAGTTTTGTAAGACAGTGATGAGCGATTTCTTAATGAATAGCGTCAAATAAAAGATATAGAGTATGCAAACTAGGACCCGTTTATCCCATGTGCTGCCAGTTACAATAAAAGCCTGTGCCTGCATGAATCTCCGGTTTGGAGCACTGTTTACTATCAATATTTTTTATGCTCTTTGTAAAAAAGAAACGCTTGAGTTTACCCGCATTCGCTTTTCGATGGTATAACAATGACTTTTTTGTTGGGAAAACGATAAAATGTCGTTACTTTATTTCTCGCACAGGGTTTTCAGCCGACCAGTCATAGTTATTCAATCTGACTTAAATAGCAATATTTTTTAGTGTTTGAAGCATACAAATGTTCTAGAAAAAAGAAGTCAACAGTGCTTCAACGATGTGTTTTAGATATTAACTTCCGTTAATTATCTCCACGTGTCCTCAAAATATTACTTAAATATTATTTACACACTTATCACTATCACTATATTCAGGGCTAGCGGTGTACGTAATTGTACATAAACAAAACAATGTTGGTTATCTAAAATTACATGGCTATAGAAGTTGACATCCTGTTGTTGAAATGATAATGATGATGATGATATTGGGTAGTTGCTGAAATAAATGTTTTGATAATTAAAAAACTTTAGTTGATACAATGTAGGAGAATTGATATTATTGTCGTGTATGCCAGGTTGTCGGTGTTAAGTGGCTTTTGGCTCCCAACAACATCATATAGAGTCGCATAATACAATAGTATGTATGACTAATGTAAATTTATTTGTTAATAAATTACAAATCCCCATGTTGAAAATGACAATCATTGTTTAAGCTCAAACTCATCATTAATTGTTTGCTTATTTCACTAAAATAAAACCACAAGTTTAGTCGTCACAAGTACAAACAGGCTGTCGACAAACTCAACAAATTTATAGGGATTGCTAATAAGGAAGATGGCGCAGATCAAAGTTCTATGCTGTAGTCCTCGTAAAAGGGAGCCATTAGTCAAACCAAGCTTTTATACTCTGTAAGCGACGTGATTTATATCGCGGACGTTGATTTTTTACTCTTTTTGTTAAGTATTTTAAATTGCAATGCCCATTCCATTAGATGCTGAAAGGGGCTAAATGAAAAACCCACTCATGTATTAAATGACACACATTACATCATGAGTTCCGTGTAGAACAGTTCGTTGTGGATAAAAATTTGGCTTATTGTTATGCTAATTTGACCTTTCTTGCATGTAAATAAGACATGAGAGAGGGTGGAATAAAAGAGAGATTCGTGAAACGTTCTAACTACTTCACTTTATTCGGATGTTGCATCAGTAAATTGGTAATTGTTTAAGCTTTAAAGTAAAGGTTTTTGCTTTCGGTTATTAAAATTTGTTAGTAGAAAGTGACACTGTTCTTTTTAACTGTACTAAACGGATTGTGCTTAATCATCGATCTTTGTCTTATCATTATCATCATCATTTTAGCCACAGGACGTCCACTGCTGAATGTAGGCCTCCCCTAGTGACTTCCATATTGGCTGGTTGGAAAGGGGCCTGCATCCAGCGGCTTCCTGCAACCATTACCAGGTCATCTGTCCATCTTGTGGGTGAACGTTCCATGCTGCGCTTGCCGGTACGTGGCCTCCATTCCAGAACCTTTCTGCCCCATCGGCCGTCAGTTCTACGTACTAAATGCCCTGCTCAGTGCCATTTCAGCTCGCTAATCCGTCGGGCTATGTCAGCAACTTTTGTTTGTTCGCGGATCTCCTCATTTCTGATTGGATATCGCAAAGTAGCACCTAGCATAGCCCTTTCCACGGCGCGCTGTGCGACCTTGAGCCTTATAAGGCCTATAGTGAGAGGCCACGTTTCCGTTTCGTATCATCATCGTCATCGTCATCACTGGTAACACACTCTGGTGGTAGAATTTCGTCTTTAGGCACTGAGGTATTATATTTTGGACGAGAAGATGTTGTGTAGTTTCCGGAATGCTTGAATTCTGCGATTGACCTCCTTCTCAAAATTGGACCTACCCAACTGGATCACTTGTCCTAGGTTAACATATTTGTCAACAATTTCGAGGATAGAGCTTCCAACTGGTACTAAGTAGAGCTAAACATGGGAATTCGACATTATCTTTGTTTTATCCATGTTCATGTGAAGGCCTACCTGTTGGGAAATGAAATGTAATGTCCTAATGTCCCCTGGGGTACTGTTGCCCATACCCCAATTGCCCTACCCAGCTCATTATCGCTTCTAATGCCCAGTTTTGCGTTAAAGTCCCCCATCACAACATTGAAGTAGGTTTTGTTGGTATGCATGGCCCTACTGATGTCCTCATACATAGCCTCCACTTCCTCATCAGAGTGTGTAGAGGTCGGTGTATATACCTGTATGTTCTTTGTCTGTTTATTGCGAATTAGTAAGAACGATCTTCAAAAATTCTGCCAACAATATTTTTCTTGCTTTTAAACAGAAAACGACTATACACAGTATACACACATGCACACTTTAAAGAGGTTGAATACTTACCCTCCAAAAAATCTATATTGACTTTTCATAACATTACCTCTATAGGTAGGTAGTGCCTATGCAGTATGCACTGCTTATAAAAAAATATACTTGGTATTTTTTGCGTTTAAAATAATTCTTGTTTATTAAAACAAAATCTAACTTTAAATGAAATTTAACTTCTTCGGTGGGGCCTCGCTTATAAACATTAACCATCTTAAAAATTAATTCTCATTAAGTTTTCTAAACATCTATCAATCAAATTAAAAAGTTGACCTTAAAAAGTCTCTTTCAGACTATAAATTGGTTGGTATAACTCAATTAATTTAAAGTCTTCATCGACGTCCGACGTCAAAGTCGGTGTTTTTTATTTTTTCTAATTTAATTTGTTTTTCGTAGCTTCGCTTTTTGCAGTTTTGCACCGTGAGCAAACTTCGCTAGCTAACTTTAATTAAAGCAGAACGGCGTCTAACGAAATTTGATAGACTGGTATAGGTAGTACCAACTCTTTCAAAGTGATTTCAAAGACTTTAATCTTATAGCTTAGTAGTAAGCACTGCTACTCCTCGTCATTACTATCTATATATAGAAGGAAATTTCAATAGATGGTAATACAATGTTATATTCTTTTCGGAAAGTGTAATCTTGAAAAAGCAATTTTGTGCTTTTGATTTGAGAGGCCAGTGAGCCTAGGGATGAACTCGGTAAAGACTAAAGTCATTTATATAGTATGAACATACCCATGCATCCCCGGACCAGTTTTCGTCAAAAGCGTGGCGCTCCAGGTTGTCAAGGAGTATGTCTACCTCGAGCAAGTGCCGCAGTTAGGTATAGACAACTTCAAGCGGGAAATAGCTAGGAGTGCAGGTTGGGTGGGCAGCATTTGAGAAGCTGCGTCATATATTCTTGTCACCACTGCCACAATGCCTAAAGAGTAAGGCATTCCATCAGTGCGTCCTATCGGTGATGACCTACGTAGCCGATACTTGGTACATGACAGTGAAGCTAGCCCACCAATTTCATGTCACTCGACTTGCCGAGTTATGGAAACGTCAATGCTTGGAATTTCGTTAAGGGATAAAATCCGAAACGAGATCATCAGACAGTCTTCTGCCTAACCAAAGTAACGGACATAGTAAACAAAAGTGGCAGTGGGCATTTATATTATCTAAATGGTTTTAATGCAGTGTAAAATAAATTTATGTTTAATTACACGTTTTATTAGGTTTAAATTTCAATGTCCGTTTCTTTCATTTCAAGCCTGGCCTGGGCCCTAACCATGAACTGTTAAAACCATAGACTTAGCATTCGCTACGCTCTTAAAGACTGACAAAGCGTGGAAAACAGACTTCATAGCCTTGCGGGCACCCTACAAGATAGAAAAAGACAGATGTCAATGTACCTATGTGACACAAAAAATATATTTAACTGACTTTAAATGATCTCAATTTCAAACGTCAAAATTAATTTTATTAAAATATACAAAATTACAAACGGAAAACTTATTTAAATATTTCTGTAGACATGGGGTCCTGTTCAATTATAAACTGTGATATGACAAGAAAATATAACCCTAATAAATACACATTTCACAGGTAAATACATTTTTTGATGAAAATATTTTGAATCAAATTTGTGTCTAATTCCCAATAATAATCGACAAGGAACTTAGATTTTACAGAAGAATATGAACTTTGTTTGTTGTGTGTTTGTGTATTTCGTAGTTAAAGGCATAATTACAATAAGTATTAGGTAAAATAGTAAATTCTATGTTTACACTAGGGATTGAACTAGCGGTGACGTCATAAGTATCGATAAAATATCGACAGCCATTTGTGGGTATAAAAGATTTTTAACGATTACAAAAAAAGATTTATCATGTTTGTTTACAAAAAAAACGCTTTTTTTTAGGTTAACTCCCATACATGTATCATGTATGTGTGAGCCTATTTTTTTTTCATCGTCTACCACATCGTGTGTGGTATCGTTGAATAGGTCCTTCAAAATTACTTTAGGGTTCCTTAAACTATTTTTCGATTTAGGGATACACACAACACAGAACCACCAGAATTGTTTTAAATAGGTTACATATTTAATATTTGAGCAGACAACCTGGTAAAGGTTGGAGGACGACGCTGGATGCAGGTTGCTTCCAACCGGCCGATCTAGGAGTCACTGGGGGAGGCCAATGTTCAGCAGTGGACGTCCTGTGGCTGAAATGATGATGATGATAATGATGACATATTTAAAACGACAGTTTTCTTATTTTCCATGATATAAACTTGTTTACAATATTCAATTACTCATTTTTAGATTCAATGCGAGTAAACGGTGAAGTTTGCATAGCAAAAATATTACATTTTTTCGACCATATCTTAACTTTGCACATACAACCCCAGAAAGCCCCGTATCCTTTCCGTGATACTGATTTTCACCATTATTTTGTTTTAAGATTAGGTTTAACTTTAGGTGCTTCAAGGTCCGCGGCGATTGTGCCAAATCAATTAGATGCCGGTTGCAATTAATTGATAAAAAAATTGTGGCTTGAACAACACTACTACACACACACATACGTGTAACATTTTTTGTATCATTTGCAATGAGCCTTTGTCTATCTTGTACATTCTATATCTATGGTTAAAACAATCACAAATCTGTCAAACATTATCATTTCTGTCCAATTTTGTATGAAATGACGTACCAAAATTGACAGTTTGACAACTTAGAGATTGTTTTAAGAGTTCATGGTTATGGCCCTGGCCTGGCCTGAATAAAACTTTTTATCATGTTTAATTTTTTTAAACCTTATCACATCTGTGGAAAAATATTGTTCATATTTATATTACCATTTGTATTTATATTTCGTAATAGTGCCAAGACATGGCAGCACCAGAAACTATTATGTACCAGTGTTATGACGGCAGTTTTAATTCCATACTTTAGATTGTTATCATACAAATATTAAATAACAGAATAAAAACCTAACATAAATCATTTTAACATGCCATTTAAATATTTACTCAGGCAGTTCAGCATCAGAATGCAGTGGTAATTTGTTAAAATTTGAATTTTGCCTGCAGGACAATAGTAATGTGGTATATTCGTTCATCATAATCAGCTCACGTCAGTCCGCTGCATTCTGGATGCCTTTTGGAAATGTAAGCCACTGAGCTATGTATGTATATAATGATCGGCTTTTATTTTTTATCCGCTGCCTGCAGATTTGAGTATTATGATCGTTTTTAGGGTTCCGTAGTCCTGACAAGGATCCCTTATGTTATGTCATGTCCGTCTGTCTGTCTGTCTGTCCGTCCAAAGTTTTGCTTCGGGACTGATGACCCTAGAGAGCTGTAATTTTGTGGAGATATGTATATCAAGCACGCTGATAAAGTGGTAAAATTTTATTTTTCCCATACGTAACATGGGGGTGTTTTTTTTCATCGTCTACCGCATCGTTTGGGATATCGTTAAATAGGTCCTTTAAAATGATTTCGAGGTTAGTAGGACTATTTTTCGATTAAGGGATCAGTTTGCGAAATATTAAACTTTAGAGTGCCAAGTTTTGTTCGAGTAGTCCCCCCCTACCTCTCAAAGCTCAACTATTAGCTTAAAAAATCTGGAAAAATTCATAATAATAGTGCTTTTCATGACCTATTAAAGAAATGACGGTTAAGATGGATCAGTTTGTTTAAGAGTAATATTCGTTAAACTTAGTCGTTCAAAAATTCCTTAGAGGAAAACATTAAAAGTGACTCAAATGAGGTAATTGCTGTAATATATTGTGGTAACGACGGGCAACTACGAAACCCTATACTGCGCATGGCACGACACGCACTTGGTCGGGTTTTTTTATACTCGCAAGGGAATCAAAACCTATAGGGCACATCCTGTCGGAGTTTGTTGACGGGTTTTGTCGGAGGGCGCGCACGCTGTTTGTACCAACCAAGTCGCGGTCTCGACTACAGCCTGTCGGTTCTCTAAACAAAACCGCGAACACTTCGACATCACTGCACTAATTGATGATTAATAATGTGAACCAACCGTGTAACAAATAAGAGTCTTTGTTTGTTTGTACTACTTAGGTGATACGCGTTGTCACTTTAACACTGAAGTCATAGTCATAAAGTCATCGACAATTTATTGTAATTTGAACACACATTTTAGCGAAATAGAGGCTATGTTAGTTTTGTATTGCTTAGGTGATATTTGGAGAGATTTTACATCCGTTTTTTAAGAATAGACCCCCTAAACTTATCTATCCATAAGTTATCGGTACTAAAGCAAATATAACCAGCCTAATGCTTCACCTTGTTAAAGCTTTGAGCTAAATTGTGCTTTATTTATTGTCATTGAGCGTTTGTCCAACGAATTTTTGTAATGTTTTTGCGATGAGTAGAATTAAGTTCCGTTTTCAAAGATCATTAAAGGAGGATCACAAAAGTTTTAGAGCCACTAATATTATTATCCCGCTTAAACAAAAGAACTTATACTACATAAGTAAGATGGTATGGCTTATGTTCCTGGCACCAGTTTTAGGGCAAATATTTATTGAAAATGTATTCAGGCAAATACCCAAGAGTTAGGTATGTTCTTGCATTGAGTCCTCAGAGACCACAGGGCTTCTATTAAATTACAAAGTTATACTGCGAGTAGAGTATTATCTTCGTTAGAACTAATTTCGGTTAGCCAGTAAACTTGCGACTGGCCATCTTGAATGTCCTTGATAATGCGGGCGAAACTACTAGATTAACTACTAAAGGATTTGTTAAGTTCCCAGCTTGTCAGGTGGTTCCCAGCAACAGACGCGAGGTGATATTCTGACACAAAAACGCTGCTTGGCTGCTGAAATTAACCACAGTAAAAGGATCATTGATGTATAGAGAATATAATATCAAGTTTTATAGAAAACTAAAAACCGACTTAAAAATTAAACTAAAAAGCGAAAATTCATACTGACTAAAAATACCTAAATCAGTAAAGTTCTTCTTGGAGTCGGTGCCAGTATTGAGCGTTAAAATGTGTTAATTTGCACCGACTCCAAAAATAACTGATTAGACATGTTTAAGTCAATATACATTTTCGCTTTTTAGTTTAATTTTGAAGTCGGTTTTAGTTTCTTATAAAAAATATTTTATTTCACAATTTTAAGTGTTAAGTCACCTCACTAAAAACTTTTTTTTTTACTCTTCACCTCCTAACTCCGCCAAAAATGATTTTACAGCAAAGTGACCTCAACAAATGTCGAGGAACATTTGTCGAGGTATGATAAAAATAGGAAGCTTATGAATAACCAATTTTTCGACAAAACTTATTCTAAGTCCCAGCAGATGCCTTTAAAGTAAGCTTTAATTTTCACCTCCCAACTCCGCCAAAAATGACTCCAATCGTATGATAAAAATAAGGTGTTATTTAAAAGGGTCAATTTTTCAAAGATTTTTTTTTTTCTGGCCTGCGCACCCTTTTCTAGAGATACATTCAAACCATAACGGTGGCTATTCTGGTGTCGTAACCATAGGATAAGGTCTTGCGTTCAAAACGAAGTTATTTTGAAAAAGGTTTTTTTTTTTCGTTTCTGCGTGTGCGGGTTTGCGCCCCCAGTAAATACAAATTGGCGGTCTGGTACCTCATAAGCTCCACGTCTGCTCAACAGACTGAGAAATACTTTCTGTCAACAAATTATCTTCTAACTCTTATCCATAAAGAAGTTCTGTGGCTTTCATCATCAAGTCAGCAACATGACAGACCAGACCCAAAAATCAGAATTGAGTCAGAAAATATAGGCAAATCAGTATTGTCAAACGAATTTTTTAAAAGTTTTGCGGTGAGTATACATTCGATAAAAGTTCCGTTTTCTAAAATCTTTAAAAGAGTACATGGTTTATTTCTATTGGGTTAAAGAACTAATACTACATAGGTAGAAAACTAGATATTTAACATGGTATGGTTAAACTAGCACCAGTTATACGAAAATATATGCAAAACATTATGTGTGCCTATAAGGGTTTGAGGGTTACCCTCGATTTCCCAGGGATCCCATCATCAGAATCTGACATGGTGGAAATAGGACCACCTCGGGAGTATACTCTTTCAGACAGATAAACAAATTATGAAATCGGTCCATAATTGACGAAATCGCATAAAAAACATAGAAAAAAAAACAACAACATTCAGTTGAATTGAGAACCTCCTTCTTTTTTTGAAATCGGTTGAAAAGGAAGTAAAAGAAGAAAGCAATGATAATATCTGAATGCTCTCCTTCCTACATCGCATGATCGGAAATATTTTTTAAAAAATTGTAGAATTATCTTCACATGCAGTGCTGGGCGGTAACCACGAACTCTTAAAACAATCCCAAATCTGTCAAACACTATCATATCTGTCAAATTTTGTATGTAATGACGTACCAAAATTGACAGATTTGACAGCTTTGAGATTGTTTTAAGAGTTCAAGGTTAGGGCCCTGGTATCAATAAATATTAATTCATATAGGTACCCACATTAACATAATATTATTTTATTTATAAGTGGCATTCTTTTTATAAATTAAATAACATTTAAAACCATTAAGCATTTTATAGGTACTTGAAATATACTTCCTAAAATGACTCAGCAATTACCGAATTTTAAAGACCCTTAACAAAGCAAATAATATAATGTATTTATGCACAAGTATTTAGCAACAAAGGGAAATTTCAAAGTTCTTATCATTCCACGAAAAGCCTGTTGTTTTTAATTCCGCTTTCCGGACTGAACTCTGTTTTTCCTGAATCGACCTTTTCCCTAACTGGGATATTTAAAAAAACCGACAGCGTAAAAAGTCAACTCAAAAGATGAAAACAAGATTTTAAAAATCAATTTGCAATCTGGTGCATCAATTCCATGTTACTTGATACTAATTTTCTACACGGATTTTATGTTGAAATGAATGGGAATGCATTGCATTTACCAAATTAAACATATTGTAAATCATCATTACTTATACTTATGATGATGGATTTGATGCCTCCGACTGAAAATTGATTCTTTAAAATCTTGTTACCATCTTTTGAGGTCACTTTTTACGCAGTCGAGTTTTTTAATTTTTTTATCAATTTCTAACAGTATTCTAACAGATATTGAAGCTTATTAATACGAATCTAACCACACCTTCGAAGCTAAAATCCATTGAGCCGTTCAGGCTGCAGAGCATGCCAAACATTTGAATTTGGCGCCGAAAATCCGCCATTTTGTTTTTTATTTTGTTTTGTCACTCACACAATAAAAACGAACATAACGACACCTATCAAGCTAAAATCCATCTAGCCGTTTAGGCCGCAGAGCATGCCAAACAATTATACATTCATACTCGCGACAAACATAACCCTCCTTCTGGCGCAGTCGGGTAAAAAAAACAAACGCCATGTAACGCTTAAAATATCCAAAATAAGAATCTTGGATCAGGAACATGTAAAAAATCAAGTTGCAATCCTCTAAGTTCCAAGTTCCAATCATTCAAGTCCTGGGCCCTAACCATGAACTGTTAAAACAATCACAAATCTGTCAAACATTATCATTTCTGTCAAATTTTGTATGAAATAACGTACCAAAATTGACAGATTTGATAACTTTGAGATTGTTTTAAGAGTTCATGGTTAAGGCCCTGCTTTACAAAAATCATATAAAAATGTTAACTAATACATTTGCTATCCTAACGAATAAAACAATGGAACGTGTGGCGTTACAAAAACGTTCACGTAACAACATTGTCTCTAATATAATAATAGCATTCAAATGAATCAATGCGCTATTCAGAGCGCTATTGACGAGAATTCTACCATAATTTAAATAAAGGTTTGATTTAATCACATTGGGAAGATAACGTAACATAATAGTCCAGAAGTTAAGTAGGTAGCACATCTAATTTCTTAAGTCTGTTTTCATAGAAAAACAATAATTGTCATATCAGTGATAATAATTTATCTAAGTCAACATAGTATATTACTCCTTGCGTGACAAAGATATTAAACATTTATGCTACCAAAAGTATTTCTAGAAAAATCTGACAAGTGATACAAAGTATAATGAGAAAATTGATTGTCATACCTGTTTGTCCAAGCTGAAAAAATATTTCAGAACAATATTTGACAAGTGTGATCGATCAATATTGTTTGAATGGCTGATAAAATATATAGAGATAATACAAAAATATTCCCTGGAACAGTGTCAATACCAGTAGGTACTAAAATGTCGATACAAAGCTTGTGACAAGATTGATCGGGTTCGCTCCGAATTTTGTGGAGATGAGAAAAAATTATCGTTAACACGAAATAGCTCTATTACAAAAAGAAACGAGCTCCTCGTTGTAGTTATCAGCGGTGGGTCGATAATCATGTCAAATAATGATCTGATGAGGTGATCATGTGGAAAATAAAAGACCTATCGGAATAATCATTTGTGGTTGATCTGAAAAAATTGAGATTTGGATATAATCTAATCATAATATCTTTTAGGCACTTTAGCTAAATAACACTAACTGCATTTAGTAGAAAATACGATTTCATCATCTAATTTTAGAGAATAGTAAGGGGCAGTAACCGCTTAGCAAATAAATTTTCGTTGAGTAGCCTAGGCATTTGCTTTTGTAATAAACATTAACACATTCTTTCATTAACTAAACATTTTGTAAGTATGTCCATCCATACCAATACCGAGTGTTGAAATCCGCAACAAATGCTCTAAGTTTTGGTAAAACTTATTTGTAAACTAATACTTTTAGCTAGTAACTTTACACGAAACAATGCAACAAAATAAAACAGTCTCATTAATTAATTAATATTCATTTAATTTTTAAGGTTTTTATTTGGCTTATTTCAGTGAGTAGAGTTACAGTTACAGGCCGTCTTAAAACGAAACTCTAGTGAAGTAGGTGCTCGTACTTTAGGCCACTAGCCACTTAAGCTGTACGATGCTTAGCATGACACTGGCAATTAAGTTGGCTGGGTTCTACTAAAAACACCCTGTATTTCAGTTTAATTTATTCTAGTGCTGTGTTTTAAAGTGTGATGTAAACCGGACTTTAGATTCTGTTATAGTTAATAAGATTTCATTTTTAACAACTGACTAAAACTTTCTATGAATAAAATATATAGCTACTTTTATTGTTGGCTAATACCGTGTTACAAAAAAATTGCTTAAGCTAACAGACAGATAGAAATATAAATATTAATTTATCCATGTATAATTTTTTTGCCCACAGCGTCGGAAGTCCACCCACAAGGTCTTTGTAAAGGTTGCAGAAGCCGCTGGATGGATGTCATTGGTGAAGACCTATGTTTAGCAGTTCTATGGCTGATATAATGATGATAAAGATTTTATTGTAACTCAAATTCTAGTGCAAATTTATTAAAATTAACTTGCTTATGCCTGGTTTATAAAGTTTATATAAATACGACAAAACACATTTTGTTACCAAAAAAATTCACTTTTTCCAATTGAGTTCGTCTAAATTCGTCACTCCTACAAGTCGTTATTTAAATAAACTTGCTCATACGGGTATGATAATCAAATAAGCTCTGTATCACGAACTGCCACTGAATTCAACTTACTTCAACGCAAATCGCATTTTACATCAGAACTTTTATGAGTGCAGGCTAGAATTTAAATCCAGTTTGTACAATATACCTACCCGTTACACAACATTATGTATACCCGACTTCCGTGTCCATGACATCATCAAAAACCTTCAAAGGCATGAAAGATACTGATTTTCAACTTTAAATATAATTATTAAAAAGTATTTTGACTAGCTACACGACAAATTAAACAAGAGGCTAATAACCATAATCAAGCTTTAATTTAACAATTTTGTTCTGTTTAGAGTTTGAATTGCATTTTGTAAAATAACATTACTCAAGTTAATTATTAGCAGTATTTTAATTTAAGAAAAAAACTCTGGCTTCGATAGTGAGGAACACTTGAAAGAATTCGTCAGGTCAGCTAACGTCTCAGTAGCTTAGTTAGAAAAGCACTCGCCTGGTATGCGATGGTCGTGGGTTCCCACGACCTGAGGCGGTAGATTTTTTTCAAGTGTTAAAAATCTGAAATATCTTAATCTTAAAATCTTAAATAAACCTAGCATGGTAATTGCTAAAAAACAAAATTTTATTATTTCAGACGACCTAATTTCAAGAATTAGGATAACGTGACACGATTTTGAACCTAGAACCATAAAGGTGTGTCGTTATTTAAATATTTACCTATTTCGCCAACCGGCAGAAAATAATAATATATTTCGTCCTAATTCACTAAGTCACAGAGAGCGCGTTTTCTATTACACGAATATAAAATGTAGTAATCTAACATTTTCTGCCTTGAAATCTGCACGGGTATATTCTGAAATCGTATTACAGGTGCTTTTTTGATTGCATAGTTGGGAAGTCATATTAAAATCTTCCTTCCGAGGCTGAGCGACGGAGCTCAGTCCTGTAATAATTTGAATTCCGTTTTCATTCCGACTATCATAATTTCAAAATACCAACCGTGAGGCTGCTTTGCACTTACAAACTCCATTACTAACCAGAACTTTCTTAAATATTAAAATAAATTTAACCTATTATAAAACTATTTGGAAAGTTGAAAGTTTAATCACTTATAAAAGAATCTACAATTGGGTTGCAGTCTATTGTATTAATAAAACTCTGATGGGCTCAAAAGTGTTGACTATGATGTGTCAATTTCATTAAGGGCAAGCATAGGTTCATTCGAAAAATCAGAAAACAGCATTTTGCCTCAGGTGTCTGCATCTCCTAGATTCCTAGCTCACCCAGGCCCGAAACAATCTGGAAAAGTTAAGCAACTGCATATAATATCGTTTTCTCAATTGATCCGTTTTAAAGGAATTGATTTGAATGCGAAACCCTTTCCATCGCCAATCATAGCGCTACTACATACAATGAGTCGTTAATATGGAATAGATTAAGCAAAACATACCTATAGATATATTACAGACGACTGGTCTAGCCAAGAGGCGAGCACTCTGAGGTTCCAGGTTCAATCACCGGTCGGGTTTATGCAGAAAACGAACTTTTTATATTGTTCCGGGTCTGGGTGCTATGGTACCGTCGTTGTTTCGGATTTCTATAACACAAGTGCTATAACTACTTACCTTAGTATAAAATAAACTCTTTTGATGTTGTCCAATATTTATTTTTATATATATTATCATTCCTAAGTAAGGAAGTTAATTGTAAACAAGATAACTCATCCTCATTTGTATTAATAGCATCGAAGAACACAATAAAGACGTTACTCAGGCCGAGAACATTCCCACGGGTCAACTCAACACAACGAATTGATTGACTTCGTTTCCTATGTGTTCCTATAGTATGTAAGGATCGCTGCTAACGAACCATTGAATTGGGGGACACACGGGCAGCAATAGTCTCATTGCAGTAATAAGTAAAAGATAATATGCAGATAAATGTTATCAATCTTCTGGTTAGATTATTAACATTATTTTTGTACAGTATTAATGGGAAATCCTTAACCAGACCACGTTTAACCATGGCTACACATCCCGTGTTATCGGAGTTTGCAGGTTTCCTTGCGTTATTTTCCTTCCCTGCCAAGCTACTGATATTATTCATTATTCGTTAATAGATTTTGAAAAACACAGAATTTTCACGACCTACGAATGTCAGGCGAGTCTTCGATCAAAGCACTATACTACCGTTCTTGTTCTAAAGATTATTGTAAGTGCTCAAGGCAAAGATTTAATACATAGTGGCGTCTCGTATCTCTCGTATAGATTGCTAAAAACTATCGGAAGTGCTATCGATATTCTATTTTTCGAGTCACTACAGTAGTTTTTGCAACACTGTTCTTCAGGCCGGGTTATTCGCAGTCAGCTGCCTCTGTTTAATTAACTTAACTGTCACATCGCACGTGGTAAAAGATTCGTCACGCCAATTTACAAATTCTTGGTTTTAGGCGTTTTTTATTTTGTTATATTTGGGAGTTATCGGATATAATACGAAAACTACTTTTACGATAGAAGAAGATTAAATTCAATTTCCGATATTTCGTACAAAATAATATTTGTATTCTAGAAATTCCTACTTTTTTTTCCAAAATACATATTAGAACTTCACTCTCGGAACGTTCCTGAGATTTAAGATTATAAGCCAAACTACGAAATCTCATGTCACATGTAAAACTATTTTAGCGTACAATAGCACCTCGTATGTCAGTAGAACACAACTGTACCCATAGTACAGCTGACGCAATAATTGGCAGACCGCATACTTTCCCCCGTAACCCGTTGAACGGACGGCCGAGGGACGGGCCCCTTGTTGCCAAACACGCCTTTACAAGCCTTCAATGATGTACTTGAATACCTACGGCATCTAAAATAGGGAGTTAGAAGTAGTTGAGGAACAGAAATAAGTAGAGCAACTACTTAAGTTAAGTTTTTTAACAAGTCAGATGGTTCATTCACTATAAACAATAAACACGGTAGTTATTTACCGGTTACACTCTAAGATAACGTCTGTAAAGTACAAATGAAGCGATAATACAGCTCAGACCGAGAAATGAAACGGAAACGTAAAATTTATTCGAATACCAGTTATTTTTACTCTTGGAAAGAAACAAAGTATATGTAGGGTAATTTATTGCTATCTAGCTGTGCTCGCCACTTCGTTTGCGTGACCTACAGGATGTTTGGTATATCACATAATATAAAAACCATCCTTTATGTTATTCCAGATCTTATTCTATATGTATGCAATTCACCCGTTTAAGCGTGATTGAGTCACCAACATCTAAACATCCAAACATTCTCACACACTTTCGCATTTATAATATTAGCGGGATGTGTTTTGACTTTCATCATGGGACCAGTTTATCCTGATCATTTAAATCCACACTTAAGTACTTAGAAAAATGCCTAAAGGAAAACTGTATCTCTCAGAAAAAAAAGTGTTTATTATCTTACACGTCACTAACAAGTTTATTAAATTAATAGAGTCGTATTGCAAGTAAGTTCATTACGTTAACGATTTAAAAGTATGTTTATAAATTAGAAATGTTGGTGTAATAATACTATCACTAATTTCATCGTTCACCATCTAAGCATAGTTAAAACTATAATTGAGTAGAGTAGCTCTTAAATGACCTATCAGTTCTAAGTTAGTCAGCTAACGAACCGAACTAATCAATCTATCAATTAAAATGTCCGTTTCACTCTTAACTAATGCAACCCTACTGGATCTGCAGTTAGATTTAATCGATGGGTTTGCACTTTGAACGTAACTTTAGATTGACTATCGTTAAAGCGTTAATATTGGAAGTCACTTCAACCATTAACTTCCAACGATAATCGTGGTGCAAGCATTTTAGAATCAAATTTTGGCTTAGGTAGATTTGAAACAATTGAATGCTCTTTGACGTCGAATTTTAATCTACAATATTAATTTCTAAGACATAATAGAACATATAATATATTTCATAATTCGTTTTTCAAAAGACAATTTATACTTTTTATAATATTATGAAGAAAATTTGTCTCATAATACTATTTTCTTTTTTCATTTTAAAAACTTTTATAGTTAGGTAGATACAAATAGTTTTTTTTTATTGTAAGTGATGAATTTTTTATACATAAATATCACAAACTGTGCTCATAAATCTTTGGTTAAAATTGATACATAAATTCACCGATATGAAATTATAGACGAAGTTTCCAGCTAATGGGAGTTGCAAATTGTTTTCGGCATTATTTTACTTTTCTTTTCCATCCCTGTAACTCAGTAAATACAATTATGGGCTAATAATGTAACTTTTAGGGACCCCTACCTGCTTTATTTATTAAACCGCGGGGAACGATTCTTGTTAAAAGAGTACTTTGGTCAAGGCCATTAAAACCATTTTGATTCCGGTATTATTCTTCACAGTATAACAAAATAATCCATTATTAATGTCAGTAAAATAATTTCTTTATGAATTGTATATACGATAGACATATTCTAATTTTAGACTGTGAAATAGCTACCCAGACATAACATTATTTATGTATTGCCAATGTTAGTTTTGTTGACTGTACCTCACAATATGCGAAATTCCAAATTTAGTACGGCTAGCAATAAAGCTCAAATGAAACCAAAATTCCTTAGATCGTATACCAATAAAACTTCAGTTAATGAACGCCAGGGTTGCAAAATGCACTGCTTCAGTATCAAATATCACGGTTATTTTTGCTCCAGATTCTGTATCCGATAGATGCAGGCACAGTTAAAAGTACGCGGGTGTTTTCAGTGAGTAATAAATCACTGGCATGCACCGTACCCGTACGAATGCTAATGAAAGGATATACGTTGAAAGAAATACGTATACACGTCAATGTTTACGAAAGACGAAAAATAAATGTTTTTCATCAAATTTTTGGCTGGATTTTTGTCTATAGCTAGAAAGAAAGTTGACAATGATAGTAGCAAAAATGTACTAGTATTTATGAATGTATATCTATGATGATGCATAAAAATTATATACGTTATTTAATGTCAATCACTCTTTAATTCTTTAAAAGCTAAGCTCTTTTCTTGTCTTTTCTCCTGTTACGCACACGCATCACATTTACTTTGATCTGTTCTCCTCGGTCTTCCACTTTCTCTCCTTCCTTTTATGACGTTTTTGCTAGGCAATTGTTTCTTAAAATATAATATTATTAGTTAAAATTAATTAAGTGCCAATGGTAAAAAACTAAAATATATGATGCACTTCGTGGTAGACATGTTCAGTCTGTAAATAATTATACTATCGAATGTGCAAAAATTGTCTAAATTTTCCACAAAATACAAATAATTTAGATATTTTCCTAGGGCCACCACACAGATTGAGTTTTTCTAAGGGTACGTCCAGATCTGGATGCGCGCAGCATGCGTTTCGTTACTGCAACTGCAACTCATGCACGGCTTGTACACACAGTGCGTGAGCGTGCGTGGCGCGCGAGCGGTGCGTGTAGTTCCAGTTTACATTCCAAGAAGTAAGTGTAGCTCACAGGACAGTCCTGTGACCTACACTTACTCGGGGGCGCGCGCGCGGCGCATGAACAAAATACACGCGCGCAATTCACGGGCGAGCTGCGCATTTTGGACGTCTGGACATCTGGAAGTAGCCTAATATAAATTATATCATCACTGATATTTATTATAGTCCCATAAGTGCCATAATTTAAAAATAATCTTTAAAATAGCTTTTTAGAATCAGTCTACATTAATCTGATATTCTTTTCAAACACGTTCTCAATAATATAGCAGTTTCTAAAAGTTTCGAAATTCTTTTTTGGATATTCAACTTTAATCTTGGGTGTTTGGCGGCGAGGTACACCGCTGTGATTACTTATACGGAAGGAGTGTAGGGAAGAAATGACGACACTAAATACGAGTTATAATCGCGCGCGCCGATAGGTATGGTAGCAAGCGGGCGACGTATGCTCCGCGTCGTGTACTGAATCGGACTGGGTCGGGAGTTGCGAATGCGCGCGTTCGGCGGTGCTCGCCGAGCGGCCGGTACAAACTAAGGCCGCCGCGCGGCGACGTGCGAAAGATATGCGAAGCTATGAATTCGACTTGCAGGCTATTTCGCATCTGTAAATATTAGCTAGTAAGTATTTATGTTATGTAAAGTAAGTATATATGTAATGTAAATATGTTTGTAATGTTAAATGTGTATATTATTAATTTATGTAGTTAGAATTAATATTGGTTATATTTATTTATTTATATAAGATAAGTTTATATGTAGGTTTAGCTATTTATTATATGTTAAATAATATAATAGGTATGGATCCTACAGGTGTTATAATTTTTGTTCTCCCTAATCTTTTCTTTAAAGTTATAATAATATAATATTTGTAGTTGGTATCTACTATAAAAACTATTTCTTTACGAGCATTCTCTAGACATGACTGTTAGATTAGGTAGGTACTCTTTTACCGCGTTCATAATAAAGTCGTAAGTTTTAGCTTCAAAAATGTTTAAATTGAATTTGAATTTTATAAAATATGGGGTCAATGATCAGATTCATTAGCAACACTAATGCCTGCGGCTCTGTCTACATTGTTGTATAATGAATTAATTAAGTTTCTAGACGAAAAGTTTGGACTGCCTTGTATTTGTCAGTCTTCAATTTAGGCGTCGAGTTTAGTGTTAGTTACTAGAGTTACACTCTGTGTGTGACATGCACCTTTTTCGTATAAGTGTATATTTTAAATCAAAGCTAAAATTACTGAAATTTACTGAGTACCTATAATTTAAGCTAAAATTAAAAGAAATTGCAAATATGTAAAGATAAAACGATTTACAAATAAAAATATTTTACAAAATTTGTTACTTCCTTTCTCTGTTCATTTAATCGGATGTAAAATTTAGATGAACTTAAGTTCGCACTCCACTCGATAGCCGGATCGTGTAAATAAATGTTGAAACCTCGGCGAGCCGACGCTAGATTTACATTTGAAATGCGGCCCGCAGTTTTATTGCCTTTTTTAGGGAAGGTGAATGCATGACCAAGGCCGAGATTTATCCGACGTTATTTTTAATGCCGACTCCGGGAAACGTAGCGTTTAAGAACATTATTTACCTTTTTCGTTTTACTTATGTGTATGTGTTGCGCTGTATGTTAAGAAATATCTACGATTGAGAGTGGCTTATTTTGAAGGTATCGTTTCGCGAAAACCAAACTATAAGTTAATGGGTTCATTTGTCGCGTTTGGGGTTATATTATAAATAAGAAGCCCACAGCGTACACAAAAAAAAGTATATTATTTAAATTTATATAATTAATGGTACAAAGCCGGCGGGCGTGGGTAGGTAGGCATAACTGGTGGTTTGCTCTCGGAGTCCAGACTCCCCTGACGGTGGCCGAAGGTGGGCGGTGGCCGTAGATGATGGACGAGCAGCAGCTGGTGGTGCGAGTGGAGTACGTTGCGAAGCGGACCGGGTGCGTAGTACGACGCTCAAGCCCGACCGACGTTCAGCCAACGCAATGGAACCCGTACAGTGTTCCCCTATCGGGGAGTATAATGCACTGCACAATATTAATAAATAATTTCAATAAGGTAGTAAATCTTATTATTATAATAACTGAAAGTAGGCACTATCGTACTTAAGTAGATACTAGGTATCCGTGCTACTACTCGTATCGTCAATTTATGTGTGGGGCTCGCTTGCTGGACATCGCGGGCCGCGGGCGCCTCGGACGCAGCAGCCGTAAGTCCCGCCCACAAACATCATACGAAGTCGCGAACAAAGGATTGAATAGACACCAGTTCAGGGTACCGCGCGACATGTAGGCGAACCCTTTGCTATATTATGTTTTGTGTTGTTCTTTAAACTACTATGTCTAGGTATAAGTTGTTTTTGTAATTACATGTTGTTTAATTTATTTACTTGTGAATAGTTTTAAGTTAAATTATTATAACTAATATATATTTAAATATATTTTAAATATTAAATGACTTGTTTATTTTAGAACTTTGATTTATTAGTGTAAATATGTATATAATATGTTTTATTTTGTATGTTTTATTATTTTTTTTATTTTCATAATAAGTAGGCATGTAACGCACAACGTTACACATTAGATTATTCAAACAATAACTCAAAATAAACTCATAGCTTGTAAGCTAACATTAGGTACATAATACCTAACTGGAATTCTATAAAATAAACTTAAGGTAATTTATTTGGTTGTTGACATAGTTTTTAAACAAGAGTGAAAGTGACTTTGTAATAAGTTTTTAAAAATCATAATTATAATCAATTTTTTCATAAGTTCACGACAGCCGCTGTCTTCTGTTGGGTCACAAAAATTTAAAACCAGTCAGTTGTCTGTATAATATATATAATTAAAACTTGTATGCTAGTGTAAGTGGAGAAGATGAGAACATAAGACTTACGATTTTATTTGAAATGAAAAAAAATTACAGTCAAACCTGCATTTGCAAAACTGTTAACAAGTACGTTCTTATCTATATTCGTATCGTTCAGTTCCAAAATGAATAAGCTATGTATTTTTATACTTTAAATTCATAGACAAAATATAATAAATAGGATAGCAAACATTTAATAGTATATGTAAAACCAATTGCGTTTTTGTACTGCGAGGAATATGACTCAGCTGAAAAATATTACTAAACATAAGTTATGAGCGTTTTAAAAGTAGATATAAAAGGAAAAGATTAAATATTTTCATAAGTTTTATAACATAACCAAATTTTCATTTCGTATACTCTGTATTAAGTGCATTGTCATTCTAACTTATGTGTATTCAACATAAGTTAGGATGACAATGCACTTAATACAGAGTATACGAAATGAAAATTTGATTATTTTACAACCACAATAAGCGATATACATCATGCAAATTTTATTACAATAAATCTCTAAGATATTGCAATCTTAAAAAAATGATAGTCATAGTGCTGTAGGTAATATCTTGGATATTATTAAAACTGTTTGATATTATTTAGAGAGTTTCTATGCAGCTATTTCTTTATATCGCATAAATCTAGTAGTTGTGCCCAGAGTGATAAAAAGCTGCTTCTAACTTGCAAAGCGGATTAATTTGTCGTTAGTGCAACATCGCCTGAATCGACGAACCCATGTTGTCGATTCAGGCCCGCGATGTAGTATAAACCATTTTTTTTTTCGGCTTTAAAACTCGTACTAATACAGAAGTATCAATCAATTTATGTACTATCACTTTATACTTTCGTCACGATGTCCAATTGTCCATCTTTGGCAATTACTGTTTAGAATTCCTTACCTTATAAAGTAAGTAAGAAAAAATAAGCTAGACGTTTTTGGCACAAGAGAGCAGTAATTTTGTGGAGGTATGTATATCAATCACGCCTACAAGTGGTAGAGTAAATTTTTTAAAAATATTGTTTTTCAGGGTACCTGTGCATGTTACGTGGGTATAATTTATTTCATCGTCTACCCCATTGTTTAGGTTATCGTTGAATAGGTCCTTTAAAACGACTTAGGGGTTGCGCAGACTATTTTTCGTTTTAGGGATCTGTTTGTGAAATATTAAACTTTAAAGTGCTAACTTTCGTTTAAGTAGGGCGTAGACTCTAAAAACTAAACAATTGGCCTTAAAATTTTTGGAAAAAATCATAATAATAGTGCGTTTCATGAACTTCTAAGGAAAATCATAACAGTTAATATTGATCAGTTAGTTTAAGAGACAAATCGTTCAACTTAAGTATTACAAAATTTCTTACTTAATAAAAATTCCTTAGAAAAACAAATTAAAAGTGACTTCGATGAAAATAAATACAATAAAGACTCTGTCTGAAATACATTATATTGTATTGATAACGACGGGAAACTACGGAACCCTACACTGCGCGTGGCACGACACGTACCTACTTGGCTGGTTTTTTTCATGTATCATAATGTATTAATACTCAAATAAAATCGTTGAGCTGGAAGAGGAATTGAGTAGGATGCATTGGAGTATCGTGGGAATATCAGAAGTCCGAAGAGAGGGCGAGGACACGATAACCCTGAAATCTGGCAACCTACTCTATTACCGGGAGGGCGAACAACTGTCCCAAGGTGGTGTCGGGTTTCTCGTCCACAAGTCCCTCATTAACAACATCGTCACCATCGGAAGTGTATCGAGTAGGGTGGCATACCTGATACTCAGAGTGTCAAATAGATACTCGCTGAAGGTTATACAGGTATATGCACCGACCTCTACACACCCCGATGAGGAAGTGGAGGCTATGTATGAGGACGTTAGTAGAGCCATACATACTACTAAAACCCACTTCAATGTTGTTATGGGAGACTTTAACGCGAAACTGGGCATGAGAGGCGATAATGAGCTGAGAGTGGGGCGATTTGGATATGGGCAACGGAACCCTAGGGGACAAAGGCTGGCCGAATTTCTGGAGAAGGAGGACCTCTTCGCGATGAATTCCTTTTTCCAGAAGCCGCCTCAGAGGAAGTGGACCTGGATGAGCCCCGATGGGTCCACGAAAAATGAGATTGACTTCATCATGACCACAGAGCGACGAGTGTTCAATGATGTCTCCGTGATCAACGGGGTGAAAACCGGTAGCGATCACCGAATGGTTAGAGGCACATTGAACATCAACGTCAAGCTAGAAAGGTCCCGTTTGATGAAGTCTACGCTCCGACCCTCTAATGCCCATATTTACTGCCCCGAAAGCTTTCAGCTTGAGCTGTCAAATCGCTTTGAATGCCTAGAAAACTGCGAGTCAGTGGACGAGATTAACAACAGGTTTGTAGAAACTGTCCAGGCGGTCGGGTCGAAATTTTTCAAGCCCCGTCGAAGAGACAGACCGCAAAAACTTACCGACCACACCCTCAAACTCATGGCAGAACGACGTTTACTGGCACTGCAGTCCTCCGCTGACGCTAAGTTGTATCGGCAGCACAATAGACAGATATGGAAGTCCTTGCGACATGATATCCGCAACTTTAATACGAATAGTATTAAAGAGGCGATAGAGCGGAACCAAGGCTCCAAAGTGTTTGCAAGAGACATGTCTATTGGGCAGAGCCAGCTGACGAAGCTGAAGACGGAGGATGGTAGTATAATGTCGACAAAAGCCGAAGTTTTGAGGGAGATCGAAAAGTTCTATGGGCAGTTATACACCTCGGTCACTAAACCTGTTAGTAGTTCAGCCGCAGATCCAAGAGCTAAGCTTACCCGACACTATACCGAAGATATCCCGGACATCAGCCTATATGAGATTAGGATGGCTCTCAAACAGCTCAGGAACAACAAGGCGCCGGGTGATGACGGGATTACCTCAGAGATTCTGAAAGCGGGTGGAACACCGGTACTGAAGGTCCTTCAGAAACTCTTTAACTCCGTCTTGCTCGAGGGAATAACGCCGGAGGCATGGAATAGAGGTGTGGTGGTGCTCTTCTTCAAGAAAGGAGATAACACCTTGCTGAAGAACTACAGACCCATCTCGCTTCTGAGCCATGTCTACAAGTTGTTTTCGAGGGTCATCACGAATCGTCTCGCACGTAGGTTCGATGAGTTCCAGCCTCCCGAACAAGCAGGTTTCCGAAAAGGCTTTAGTACCATAGACCACATCCATACGCTGCGACAAGTTATACAGAAGACCGAAGAGTATAACTTACCACTATGCTTGGCGTTTGTGGACTATGAGAAGGCCTTCGATTCAATCGAGACTTGGGCAGTGCTACAGTCTCTACAGCGGTGCCATATTGACTATCGGTACATCGAGGTGCTGAAATGTTTATATTAAAACGCCACCATGACGGTCCGAGTACAGGAGCAGAGCACAAAAGCTATTCCTCTGCAGCGAGGCGTAAGGCAGGGAGACGTTATTTCTCCGAAACTGTTTACCGCCGCATTGGAAGATGCTTTTAAACTCCTGGAATGGAAAGGATTCGGCATCAACATTAATGGCGAATACATTACTCACCTTCGGTTTGCCGACGATATTGTGGTCATGGCAGAGTCGCTGGAAGACCTCGGTACAATGCTCGATGGCCTTAATAGAGTTTCCCAACAGGTAGGTCTTCAGATGAACATGGACAAAACAAAGATTATGTCGAATGCCCATGTTGCGCCCTACCCAGTACCAGTTGGGAGCTCTATTCTTGAAATTGTTGACAAATATGTTTACCTGGGACAAGTGATCCAGTTGGGTAGGTCCAATTTTGAGAAAGAGGTCAATCGACGAATCCAACTCGGATGGGCAGCGTTCGGGAAACTACGCAACATCTTCTCGTCCAAAATACCTCAGTGCCTAAAGACGAAAGTATACAACCAGTGTGTGTTACCAGTGATGACATACGGAACTGAAACGTGGCCTCTTACTATGGGCCTTATTAAGAAGCTTAAAGTTGCACAGCGCGCTATGGAAAGGGCTATGCTCGGTGTTTCTTTGCGAGATCAAATCAGAAATGAGGAGATCCGTGAACGAACTAAAGTCGCTGACATAGCTCGACGGATTAGCCGGCTGAAGTGGCAGTGGGCGGGGCACATAGCACGTAGAACTGACGGCCGATGGGGCAGAAAGGTTCTGGAATGGAGGCCGCGTATAGGCAAGCGCAGCGTAGGACGCCCACCCACAAGGTGGGCAGACGACCTGGTAAAGGTTGCAGGACGACGCTGGATGCAGGCCGCTTCCAATCGGCCGATCTGGAAGTCACTGGGGGAGGCCTATGTTCAGCAGTGGACGTCCTGTGGCTGAGATGATGACTCAAATAAAATGCAATAATCAAGTAGGACTCGCACTTAAAATTCTTTTTTCGGTATCCTTTCATTTGGCCAAATTATTTTTCGGGAAATTTCACTTTCCAAAAAACATATCGCCGATATTTTATTTCAAATGAACCTTTAGCAAATATACATTTCGCACTTTATTCATTTGGTCAAATTATCATTTGGCAAAATTTTTGTTTGTCAATTTTCATTAAGGCAAATGTTAACATAGCAAATGTTTTATTTTGTCAAAAATTATATCCCAAAAAATTGATTTGCCAAATTGCCATATATACACAGAAACGAACTGCTGCCGGAAAAGTTGCATATATGGCTGTTGACTAAATGTATAGATTAGGTAATATTTTTCCCTTCATAATTTACCAAAACCTACTTTACAAACAGAGATCTTTTCTACAGAGTCTAGGTTAGGTTAGGTAAGAACAGTGACTACACAAAAAGCGCGAAGCCGAGCGAACGGAGCGAGCGTAGTGAGCGTGCCGCGGCAGCGGCCGGCGAGCGCTTCATTAAAATGTTTGCTTTCAATAGTAATTATTTTCGAAACTCTTAACTTGCCAACAAAGACTTTTTAAATGTTTTTTACTTATGAAAATCGAACGCTTTGCAAGTTTTGCCAAACCATACATTTGACTAAATAATATTTGGTAAAACATTGCCAAGCAATTATTTGCTAAATAATAACTTGCCATTAATAGTGTTTACTAACTGAGAAGTTGCGAAATGTTGTTTTGTCAAATGTTTTTGCCAAATGAAAATTTGGGAAAGATAGTTTGGGATTGATACTTTGGGAAACGATTTTTATTCATTAGTAATCCCCTTTTTTCTCTTCTAAACTATGTTGACTTCCCTGCGACCCGAACAGAGCGATTTACCGCTTTGTTTTTCGTAATGCGTGCCATTTTAAAGTGGGACCCCATTATGTCGTTTGCTTTACTGGTTCTAAATCGACTTTTCAGAAGATTTTCGATTCGATCATTTATTCAAAAATCGTTTGTTACAATTCTGGTTTTAGGAGACACATAAATAATATATGTGAAAAATAAATTATTTTAAAATACCAGTTTTTGAAATGAGAGCAAGATAATTTACTCGTTTACAAATTTTATATTATTAAGACATTGATGTTAATATATAACTCAATGTATAAAGAGCAAAAGTTTGTGTATTTTACGTAACTTCCGTTTTTAAGTCCCCTTTGGTGAAGAAGTAAAAATTGATCCCTTGTCACTTTGTGTTTAATAAGGCAAAACATTTCATTTTCTAATACTGCCAGTAATTACTTATCTTTTATGTAGTAGAATTTTATGAGTAAAATTTTTATGTAGATTGTAGATTCATGCATAGAACGTTTTTTTTTTTTGATAGCGTTTATAACTTACTCTGCAGATGTTTTTATTCGCATGGACACAATAAAAGCAAATTATGTATATGTATTCATGTTAGTGATGAAAAATCTTAAAAAGTGAGGATACATACCTCTAGAAAAAAAATGTTTTAAATATCTAATCTCACATATATCTATTTTTCGCTATGTCAGATTCCTATTGCGGAATTTCCGTTTGCTTTATATTATTTCCAGTCCGTAATTCTTTGACAGTACTACTTCCAAGTAGACAATCAAAGCGTGAAATTGCTCCTTCAATTCGCGGAAACGATGTCTAAAGTCCGCCACAAAGCGGGAAATGCAAGTGGATACTTGCATTTTTATCTTACAAACTTAAGGAAAGTTAGCTATGTAAACGACTTCACACCGAGGAGCCGGCTGGCTTTATCAGAAGCAGATATTTCTGCGCTGTACTCGGCCTCTATTTGGTTTACAATTTAGTATGCAAATTGTGGACTTCGCATTTGTAAGTACTCGAAAGCGAATTAAAGGCTTCCCGCTTCATAAAATCTTTGAAGCTGGCGTATATTGCGTTAGAAAGAAAATTTGAGTGTCGCTGCTGGGCTTACACGTCGCAGTTGCAAATTAAATTGCTTTGAATATTCAAATGTGTTTTGTCATTAGCGCCACCGCGTGTTTAGAGTTGCGAGTTTATTAAAAGAGCCTATATTTTTTATTGAGGGATGTAATTTGCGTTGTTTTGATGAATAGGATTTAATTAAACTGAAAACTGATTCCTGACTTCTAGAATTAGAACTCTTAGTTGAAGTTGTAGCATTTTTGCTCCATATGCCAACGACGCTTTCTTTGTCTGCATAAAATGCATTAAATATTCAGTACGTTTCTCTACAAATTAGCTTCGTGTTTATATGCTTAGTATTGTACAGCGCGCTTGAGTATACCATTACCTTATTCTATTGTAGAAAACCATTAGGGCTACACTTAATACTTAATTTATTGAAATGCTGCTTGTAACTTTGTTATTTTAAAGTAACTTAATCAGGATTTGTATTAAATTTACCTCGTTCTCGTTATTTCATTGTTAAATTATGCACTTATGTTTTAAAAGATGTTTTATTTTATAGTGCGTACCATAGATCTAATCCGAGAAAAAAAATCTACTTACGTATTTTTATGAAGGCTTTATTTCTATCCTTAACTATAATAGAAAATTTACCTAATAATATGTCCATCGCCACCGTCAAAATTATTTTGTTGGAGTAGTCGTATAATTGCTAATCGGCAATAAACGATACTAAGTGTACACTGTACATGAGTTGATGGTCTTTCTGTATGGAGTTGGACGAACAGAACTCTATACATAAAATACCTAACATGTTCAAGTGATACCCACTAACTACTACTGCTATAAGAAATAATGGTAAGCTCTATAAGCCCCATCTAGTTTTTACCCATTTTAGGGTTCCGTAAGTCCTGACAAGAAACCCTTATAGTTTCGTAATGTCCGTCTGTCTGTCTCTCTTTCCGTCCGAAGTTTTACTTGGAAACTGCTAGAGAGCTCTGATTTTGTAGAAGTATGACAAAGTGGTATTTTTTTTTATTTTTTTTATTGTAGCTCCCATACATGTATCGTGGGGATATTTTTTTTAATCGTCTACCCCAACCTGTGGGGTATCGTTGAATAGGTCCTTTAAAATGAATAAGAGGCTAAGGGGTTAACTAGGCTTAAGATAGATCAGTTAGTTTATGAGTAATAATCGTTCAACTTATCTATCAGAAAATTTCTTACCTAATAAAAAATCCTTAGAGGAAAACATTAAAAGTGACTTTATTGTGGTAACGACGGGCAACTACGGAACCCTACACTGCGCGTGGCACGACACGCACTTGGCCGGTTTTTAAGTTTAAGAAAACTATAGTAAGTAGATGCGTACTATGTAGATACGATCATCAGTAAAATATCGATCCTTAATCGTATATAACAATATTACACCTCCGTTAGCTCTCCAAAGGAATTTTGTGACTCTCAATTTCATTCGAGTAATGGACTCCTCTTCCAGCTGCATCGACTTTTCAATCTTTTCAAAAGAGGATAATGTCGAGTGCTGAGGGATTCATAGCACTCCCATACGGATTCATCCGAAACGAATGCGGATAGATATGCATTGAAACGACTCGTTTTGAATGCTAGTAAAACCGCAGTGGTAAGCAAGTCCTTTAAACCAGAGTTTATGCCTGTCTAGGTGTGGTGTAACCCTGTGATTTGTAAGGTAAAGCGTCTATGCCTATCGAGATTAGGAACCTGGAATCGGCGTGCGAAGCTTTGAAATTGGAATTGAAATTGAAAATGACGCTGAAACTATGATAAAGTAAATTTGTATTAAGATTTTCCGGGATTCTGACCATATTGAGAGATAAAAAGAGATAATTGACGATAAATAATGAGTATTTCTAGAAATCTGAGTGAAGTTTTAACAACCCGTTCGGTAGTGGCGCCGTGATTGAGTTTTGAAAGCAAAGGGTCCCATTTTGATTCCCAGATTGGGCCAATTCAGAAACATACTTTCTTAAGCTCGGCGCGGTATGTTCTAGTTGAGACCCCAGAAAAAATCACTGTTCAGTACCCCGTAACACTAGGATGATAATACATTTTTATGTATTTTAGTACATATTTATTAAACATATTTTTATACTTATACTAGCTCTTTTCCAGCGACTTCGCCCGCGTAAATTATAGCCTATGTCACCCGCGTATAATGTAGATTCCCGTAGCTAAAAGAATTTTTTAAATCGGTTTAGTAGTTTCGGAGCCTATTCAATGAAAACAAATAAACAAACAATGGAATCTTTCTTTTTTATAATATTAATAAGTATAAGTATAAACAATTGAGGCACACTGGAAGTAGTCCGGTGCAAACATTTTAAATTTTTCTGAGAGTGACAACAATTTATAGATTTATTTAACCCACAGCAAGCAGAACTTGTACGGTGATCAAATAACAAAAAATGTGTGACCTTTGTGACTTTCATTAAATTCGAATAGCAAGTATCAATCACAGGTTTATCTTGGCTTTGCTATAATAAAAAATTAAGTGTAAAACTCTTAAATGTTAGTAAATGACAAAATCCGTGGTTATAATAAGTAGAGAAAATTTGTAAAAGTAACAAGCGTGATTTACGCAAAAACATTATTTTTATGAATGCCATCAGAGTCAGCTCTTAGCTAATTTGTAATAAATTACTATCCTTTACAGAATAATACTGATATGGTTTTAGTTAATGCAGTTTATTATTCAAAACAAGTAAATATGAATTATTTTTATTAGAATTAATATTTGAGGTCGTCAGCTTAGATGAAAGCATATGAATTAATTTACTCGTATCATTTCTGACCGTAATTTGCTAGACTTCAAGTCTTGGTAAATAGTACCCACAACTACCTTATATATTGCTCGTTTAATTTTAACCAAGTAAACATATAGAAAGGCGTTATTTTACTCCCGTGTATAATAAAATGTAGAAGAATGAAAGTCACCCAATATGAATATTGGCCAACATCAAATACATTACTCTTATCCTAAGTTATGGCTGTTGTGTTATAGAAATCAGAAACAACGAACGTACTACAACACCCAGACCCGAGTCAAAATAGAAAAACTCGTTTTCCACATCGACCCGACCGGAAATCAAAACCGGAACCTCAGAGACGCCAAGTCCGGCGTGCTTACCTCATGGCTATGGAGGTCGTCAAATAATGTAGAAGAATAAACGTCACCCAATATAAATATTGGATAACATCACATACATTACTCTTATCGTAATGTAAGCGGCTCTTGAGATATAGAAATCAGAACCTACGACGGTCTTTTTACACCCAGACGCGAGACAATATGGGAAAGTTCGTTTTATAAATTAAACCGACCAGCAATCGAACTCGCGACCTCAGAGTTGGCGGCCGGTTCTCGGGTAAGGTCGTTACAGCTTGCTGGGTTGACAAGCAACAATGGGTAGAGAGCACACATCACTTACCTAAGTACTTAGGTATAAAAATGTTCTCGAAAGTAGGCGAAAGAAGATCATACAATGACACGATCAACAGAAACCTAATAAAGGATTTATAAGTATAAAATCACGATTTATTGTTTGGAAAAATGACTACGATCTATTTGCAGGCACAGCGGCAAATGCTATTAACATTCGAGACAGTTTTTTCGGTTTTGGCGCCAGTCCGGCGCTAGTTGGGCTTTTCACAGATACGGTTTTAACCAAACCTCAGGCATAGTAATCTGGCCCTGGTTTGGCACAACCGAGCGAAACACTGCAAAAAACCTGAAGAGAATCGTCTCGTGGAGTAATGCTAAGAGTAAGACAAGCCCAACAGATTTAGGCCACCAGATTTGTTCTCGTCTTACTCTTGCCCAAAACGGAAAAATGATGTAATTTTTTTGCCTTTCGCATTAGGTTTAATGTGTCCTTTAAAAAGTGTGTGTTTCAACGTTAGCACCTAACCCCGACGCAAACATTAAAACTTTTAGACCCCGTTTATTACATACTTTAAATTTGCCGGTTGGATTGGTTTTTGAGCTCCAATGAATATCCACCGATTACAAATCATTACATAATTATTGACAGACCGACAATACTATCTATAGATAAAAATCTGTAGTGTGCGCGGGCTCTGAAGCTGGTTATTAAAGTTTCCCACCAGTCTTGGGAATTGAGCCCCTCGGTAGCATAGACTACATTCTTCGTACGCGTATTTAAATAATTAATTTCACAAGCCGATTTGTCTCAGATCCATTTTGTTCTTACATTAATTCCGCACCGAGGAGTTCTTATGGTTTATAAAGCGGCCGCAATTTTACGCTTTTGTTCTTTTTAAACCAGGCACATACACGAGCACACTAAATATATAAAAAAAAACAGCTGCCCTCTGACATTTCAAAATGTTAATGTTAAGTTAGTTTTAAGTATTTGAAAAAGCATAAATTGGACATATAAACAACATATGTTATGCACTCATAACATATTGTGTTTTTATATCCAATTAATGCTTGATCCAATGTACAATTAATTATAATGAGAGTATGCACTCATTGCCATTTTTTACTATGTCGAGAACTCAATACATTTAACAAATTCCCGATTACATACCTAATCACCCTTCACCCTAATAAACAACCACAATAAAACCAAAATTAACTGCCAATGTACTACCTATAATATTGCATGACAATAACAAGGGTATATAACCACGTAAGTGCGATATATTTAAATGGGTGGCAATTTCAGGCAATGCATTGTGGTAACGATAGGCTCCCCTCACGTTAAAGTCATATAAAAACACCATGAATTGCAGAATTGGGTGAGCGAATTTTCGAGGTATCATATCCCTTATAAGATATGTGAGACTATGAAGGTTTTTATGTAAATATTGAATATCTTTAGGACGAGGGTTGTAAGATTTTGTTGGTTTTAATAAATTGAACCAAACAACTATTGACACCAAGAAAAAAACAATGCGAGTACGTTAAGGAAAATTTGCCGATTTGTACGATCTTTGACCGTTTATTGAACCTCCAGCCGCGCGCGTCAGCAATATTACCCGAAGCACGGCGATTTGTCTATTTAGGTCATAATTTACTTTTAATTGTTATAGATTTTCAACCTTAGTGTTTAACCGATCACCATACCAATCGTGCATATTCACTCATACTATCTCACCATTTTGTTTACCATATGTTAGCTGTTATCGTGTTTGTTCTTAGAATAAACCTTTAATATTCCTACCAGCGACTTTTCTCTCTACCATTCCTTAAAATTAGTGTACGAACCGTACACGATTTTTATTAATATTTAAATTAAGTAACATGATAACGTGTTTCCTGATACTCATAAGCTGTCGCATTGAAGAAACTATATACTAAATAACATCAACTGTAAAATATATTGAAAACTTGTAGCTATGACAATGGCAATTGATATTTAGAGCTCCTACGTAGTGGCATCTTGTAATAATATGCGATCTTTGATCACGTGGCGGGACTCCATTAATTTAATTCAGACTTTTAACTAAAATAAGATAGATTGTGCGAGCAAGCGTTGCATGGCAAATGGCGAATGTAATGCCGAACGCAGCGTTCACTGTGCATGTCTATCAGTTTTTTATGGCTATAGAATACCTACTGGGCTCTCTCGCGGACCTCACGTTTATAATTATTGTCATCGTTTCCTTTTATAAAGCCTATGGTCAATGGAAGTATTCCCCAAAATCGCGTCACTATTTAAAAAAAACTGTTGTATCTTGTTGTGTTGTAATGTCAAAATATAGGTATTGTTTGATTATACAGCAAAACCTAAATATTTTCTTCAGTGTAGACTGATAAATTGTGCGCTACAATTATGTTTAATTCCACAACACTTTAGGTCTATAATTCATTTTTTACTTTTAGTTGCTCTTTAAAGTCAAACTTATCTAAATTTCAAGCACAGGTCGACATATAAGTTTGAAATTAACGTTTATTCTTTCATCCATCATTTTGAAAGCGCCGTTCCTTCATGACAGCGTGACGTATTTCATATGTGGGTCGGAATTGGTAAAATTCTAATGACGAAGGCATTACAGCGAAAGTACGGCAAATGTGATCGACATAATATTTGTAGCTGTCGGTTAACTAAAGGCTACGCGTATTGACCACCTTAAAAAGGTCTACAAAAAATTCCGCGATGGAACGATTTTGTATACTTTACTTTTTACGAGAAATAATGTCTTATTTACGAAGCGATTTGATGCAAAACAGCATTAATCCTCATCCAATAAAGTACCTTAAATACATTGTGCATCTAATATAGATCATATGGCCCTTTACATCATGTATTAATTTAAGTGAATATTTTCAAATATATTACAGATAAAATACAGGGACATAGCAGTTAAGGTACTGGTCAGTCCACCCGTGCGAAGCCGGGGCGGGTCGCTAGTAAGTAATAATTATTTAGTTCTGCAACAATTAAATCGGAATCAAGAGCTTTTCCTATAAAATAATATGATTCTGATGTTTTCGTTTAATAATTTGACGTATTATTGGATATTTCGGTAATTAATGATTTCTGTTTCTGCTTCGAATAAACATGTAGTAAAAAGACGAAACCGAATAAAACATGGCCGGTAAAAATAATGAGTGGAGTAACATTTATAAATCAATTTCGTGAAGTAATTATTCTTATTTTTTGAATTAATAGCAACCAAATTACTTGCTGCTTAATTTCAGACTGCAAATTGGAGTACCCGTGAATGTTTTTATACTTCGGTACGTTAAATTATTATTAAAGTTCTGTGTAAACGAAACGATAAAATCTCCGTCTCGTTATTTGGAGACAAAATCTCGCTAAGCGTATCGCACGGTCCCCCGAGAAGTAAGTATCTCTAACGTGGGCACATTGAAGCTAAAGAAAGTAGCGCAGAAGAATAATAAGCATTTAAAATGGCTTTGTATAGGTGTAGTTGGTGACCCGTTGGTATCAGGTAAGACCTGCGCCCTAGTACTATTTATATTATGTGCCTGCGGCAAAGCACTCGACTACCTCATAAATCGATTCTATTTTTCTGATACGTTGTATATTTTCGTAGGTAAGTGCCATACAATTTTTTGATGTATTTACCAAAGCAAATATTGACTATGAAATAAAAGCAATACACGTTATTTCATTTTGCTAGCAGTAGGTTAATATTAGAATATAATTTAAGGCTCACTCAACTCAGACAGGCAGCTAACATAATATGGCGGGACGCACCGCATCGAAGCGAAAAAAAAAAGTTTGTTTTTCAGATAAAACAAATGAAATGTACTAATTAAGTATCTATGTATTTGTCTTACACTTCTACGGGGTAATCTAGACATCTCACACATACAGTGTTTGGAACCGCAAAGCTTTTAGACAATAACATTCTCGTTTAAGGTCCACTAAACAGCGCTGGAAGCATTAAAACAGCTCTTTGCTACATTTTAGTTTGTTGCTAATGAATACGGATTCCGCTTGCCTTGTAGGGTTTTGTAGAAAAGCTTAAATTAAAAGTTATTTTTTTGAATAAAAATATTTTCTGACCAATCTGGAAGTCTTCGGTGAAGGCCTATGTTCAGCAGCTTTTAAATTCATTAGTGATGGTGAACTTTATAAAACCAAATTAAAAAAATAAGTATAATATTCAATTTAATGAAACATACACATTACACAATCAATAAGCTGTTTGTAGAAGCAAATCAAATTTTAAAAAAAACCGGCCAAGTGCGAGTATGACTCGCGCACGAAGGGATCCGTACCATTTTTTATAAAAATGGCAACGTTTGTTGTATGGGAGCCCCCATAAATATTTATTGCATTTTGTTATTTAGTATTTGTTGTTATAGCGGCAACATAAATATATCATCTGTGAAATTTTTAACTCTCTAACTATCATGGTTCATGAGATACAGTCTGGTGACAGACGGACAGAGAGACAGGCAGACAGGCAGACGGACAGCGGAGACTTAGTAATAGGGTCCCGTTTTACCCTTAGGGTTCCTAAAAATCAGTCTTTTTTGCCTAGCACCGTGTCTAAAAACAAAGACTAAAATTTAAATATAATTAAAAGACATCTGAATGCGCTCACGTTTGTTTAAAAAATACTTTTAATAAACAATTTCCAATCTACTACGATATATTTACAGCTTCAGCTTAAATACATTATTTACATTATATGTAAAGCCTCCTTCGCTTGAACTCAATTTTCATCATAGACATACCGATATAATGTCTACGTCATAATAGCAGTCGTTAGTGACGGATTAAGTTTTGAGGGAGAAATTAGTTTAGTGAGCATCCAATATACCACACCTAGATAGTGATGTAGGTACGCTTCTGAGAATAACCGATACCTAAATAAATACTTATTATGTGGAAGTAAATTAGTGTGTATCTAATTCAGGCGTTGTTTGCTTACTTTAATATTCTCTTTGCCTAAAATAACCGCAGCGTAAGACCGGGCTTATAGATAAACAATTTTACATTATAAGAAATCGATTCATATTTTACACTTGTTTAAGAACCATGATTACAATTGTTTAACAGTATATTGCATCAATTAATAATATTTCTAATGAAAGTCAGATAAACACGACATGACAATTTTAGGTTTTCTCCAAGATTGTACCTATTTTCTATTGTTTAGTTTTAGAGGACTAGAAGTATTGTGCATGCTGATAATATTTTCTTATTCTGTCCTTAAAGAAGAAAATAACTTGAAAATTAGGTTAAATCAGGTTACACAATCCGCATATTTTCTATACCCGACCGGAAATCGAATCCAGGACCTCAGGGCCGGCGATGCTAAGTCCGGCGTGTGTTCCAGTATTTAAACCACATTACAATTAGTTTCAGTACACAATGACACTAATTCCAGTAATAGTGTCACCGTAATGCCTAATATCCTTAAAGTAAACTGTGACGCTTAGTAACACTTATCAGCGTTACCTAAATGTTAACATGCCATTACGTCACGTATGTAAATGATACTTTTATGTACAAATGACGCAATTTTCTTGATTATACACACTGTTATATCTAATGATCACATAAAGCTGTGAGCTCACTAGTGAAACAATTTAAGTGCCCAAAATTTTGTTTAGTTACGATTTTTTATTAGCGTAGTGATGCCTTAATTCATTTAGAATGCTAGGGTTCCGGGTTCAATTTCTGGTCCTGGTTGAATAAGAAAAAAGGATTTCTTAACGCCCCTGGCAAATATATCTTGTGTCTACTTTCTGGTTCTCTTAACATATTATGCAAGATTTTTGATTCTCTATTTTTAGACCATGACGGTTTGGGCATTTGGGCATACAGAATGCTATGTAAATGGTATATCAATCCGAAACTAGGCTATGTTAACATATGCATTTTAATAGTATAGTCAAGTCAGGGTATCATCATTTTATTTTTTTTAAACTTTCATACAAAACAAAACTCGTAGAATCCGATTTGTATGGTTTTTTTTAAACGATGATATCAAATTTCTGTTTTATCGTAGTTTTATATACGCATATGTACGCATATGTTAACATAGCCTAGTTTCGGCTAACACATTGTATAAAGAGTTGTTTTATTTGAGCAGTAGAATCTAACTAATTAATTAGGACCTTATTATAATAATTTATTTTCCTAAATCTGTATTCTTAGTTGTACACTCGCCCTTATGGGTCGCTTAAGTATACCGTAAAGGCCTGCAATGGCCTTTGTGTTTACTTAAATAAGCACTAAATGGTCCATAAGTCATATCTTGGGTCATTTGCGGGGTTTCAATATAATTAAAATAGTTAAACATTTAGGTACCGTCTATTTCACTAAATTTCCCTGAGACCTCGTCCGTATACTAGTACATGTCATTAAACGATTTCAAAAAAGGAAGAGGTTTTACGTGAAATCAATAACACTATTTATCTGACCTTACAGTAAGAGGACCTTAAATTGTACTATGGCAACTAGATAACTGGAAAATATCTATCATGACTTACGCGGAAATGCTAGTGATGGTTTCACAAACACATGCACAGGGTTGCAGGATTAAAAGTTGCGACCACTTGCGTTCCGTTGAGTAACCACTAGATTACAACGAACTTTATGATTTGATCCTTGAAAAGGTGGAGTGTCTTGAATGATATAATATTGTATTCATCGGACATAAATAAGAATTTCTTATTATATATATTTATTATCTGTTTAGGCTGTTTGTAATATTGCATTAGTCGAAACGCTTGTTTTGTTTTACGGTTTTAAAAAGACAAAGTCATTAATGTTAATATTAGAAAAAAAACATGGCATTAATAAAATAATTATGCCCACTCAATAGGTAATACCGGTTTAGGACGGTGAAATTAATTTGACATACCCGTAAGGCAAAGTACCTAAAATGAACTGCTTGTTTGTTATTTAGAACTGGCCTAAGAAATATTTGTTAATGTAAATATTAAACTGATTAGGTTGAAGAAAACAAATATAACGAAGAAAATGGTAAACATAACCTACTTTTTATATTACCTATACCACATAGTTAATATTATACTACGTAAAATGCCTATACTATGAATAAAAGAATATAATAATAGCAATTAAAGTTATTATTAAATACGCTTTGTACATTTTTTATTTTATTTGACATTGTGCAATAAGTATATTTAGTTCAAATTTTATGTTTGGAGCTAACGATTCAAATGAGAGTAAATCACGGTATCAAAATATTATGTTTTTATCCTGATTTCATATACTTACAAAGTTTTATATCGATGCTACTGTCAAAAGACGGTTATAAACAACTTTTAGTCGCATGGGGTCCGTCAGACACCAAACACCTCCGTGTGGCACGTGCGTTCAACATTGTGGCTCAGGGAACACTATGAAGGGGAGGGGCCCATGATCCAGGAAGCTACTAAAACGCACAGTCACGTACGTGCAACATTTACTTAAATATGGTAATAACAAACTTGTTTGGGGTCCGATAGACCCGGGCGACTATATAAAGGTTAGAGAAGCTAATAAAAGTTTTTTTTAGAAAATACAACCTAAAAAACGCTTTCGTATAATAAATAGACTTTTTGTCAAAAATATTAAACTTTACATATTTGTTAACATATTATAAGCATACTAAGCAAAGGTCACGATTTCCACATATTTTTATAATGTTTGAGTAAAGCTGTCGTCTGGTCAGTGCCTGAGTTAAAATCCTTGTTCGTACTTATTAATTTTATCAGAATTAAAATTCAGTTACTACTTGGCTTACTGAATAACTTATTTATTAACATAAAATATTATGTGTAGTAAGTGCGAGTAAATAAAATTTATTCGTCACTCGGAAACAGCTTCCTATATATATACAGCATCCCGCTGTCACCGAGTATAGACGAGTGCCTACCCTCGGTATTATTTAATCGGTATGTGGGGGGACCCTCGTTATTACCCACAGTTATATTTCTAATTTAAAAAAATATATTTTATTTATTATAGGTAAATTTTAGTAATAATAGATAGAGAATTTAATAAACTTCAGAAAAAAACTTATTTATGCGTTTAGCTCATTTACATCAGCATCATTTTTTACTGCCTGATCTAATGGAACTGTAACTAACAATTTAAGACCTATAATTTCAAAAAAGTGTCAAATAGCCTATTGCATTATCACAATTAGAATAACACTTTTATTTCAAGGTCTGAGATCCACTACACTACAGCCGTTGAAAGAACTAGCAATCAGACGAGTTACAAACAGACTGTTGAAATCCGAAATCTTACATAGTCGAATCCCACGATAGAGGGCATTAAGGAAAATGATATCCAGTGCGGAAAGTGTGGAGTGAAATGAACCGAGTTCACCCTCATCCGGGCCTCGAGTGTACGTCATATCAGATGGTTTATTATTTTTATCGCAGCTTATACGATAAACTAGTCTGTACCCACTGCTACGGGTCCGAGATTTATTACGCCTTGGTGTAGCAAAACCAAGGCGTAATTTAATTTATGGCGATATTAGTGATGTTATTATTATATATTGTTTAATATATTTTTTTTCATAATAAAATAATTTATTATTTAAATAAATAGAAAAAATGCAGTTAAAAAACCATATTATTAATTTAAGTCTGATGAGTTTGAGTTTGATATTACAAAAAAGGTTAATCTTAAAGCCAACCAGTCAGCGGTCGGAAAACGTGGGTATTTCGAAATGAGTTTTAAACCTACAGAGTTGAGTAATTACTAGTTTGGTTGAGCCTATAATTTAAAAAAAATATGGGCGCCATATTCTTATGGTGGGTAATCCCTATAAAAATTAAAAAAAATGGTTTCTTCCCTGTTGGGGTGAACGGAAGTCGTTGCCTCGGCACACCTTCCCGTTAACTTCTACTATCCAGGGAGGCAGGCCTTCCCCAGCTGCGTGTAGTCCGCAGGGTGTTGGTTTCAAGAACCAAATACAAAAAACCCCTTAAAACGGGGTTAAAAGCAGCTCGCGGTAGCACAGGCACAAATTACGTATAGCGCCGGCGCGCTAGACAGATAGTCCACTCGGAACTAAGCGTCATAATCGTCACGCACAAATTGACAATTGCGTTTACTAGAAATCTCGGACGATCGGGGATAGAGCTATAGCGGGCTGTCACTCACGACAGTTTACTACGCATTGATCATTGTTACGTGCAAAAAATGGATAAGCGTTTTTATTACTGCTGCAATGTGTTTGGATGTTTTAATACAACACAAAATTGTGATTACACGTTCTTCAAATGTCCAAATAATATTGAAAGGTATATATAAAACTAGGTCTTGGTTTTTTCTTGTTAGTATAAGTTAGTAAAGTAAAGTAAGTAAGTAGTAAAGCTAAAGATAAGTTTTGATAGCGATAAATTATTCATTTCATTGCACATTCAGCAGAAATGGGCTTTCAAATTTTCCCTAGCATATCGTCGTTGGTATAACACCAGTGTTTTAGGTAAGCGTTAAATAAAAGATAAAAGACATATTAAATTATTTATTGGTATTTTTAAATTTTCGTTGCTAGGATAAACACATCATCTTGAAATGTGAGTATATTACAAGTTAGTACGTATAAATTCTGTCAATCAACGCGCAGCTGCCGCCGCTGTTAAAAACGACAGTCATTGAAGAAGCCAAGTTGAGGAGAGTAAATATTGATTGGACGTATGATAAGATGAATTTATAAGCTAATTGATGTATCGGAGTAATAAAGCACACTAACTTATTTAAAAAAATCAGAATAGCAACCCTAGGTAGTCAGCCCAATTTAGGCAGTTGTTTTCAAGAACGGCGGGAGTGGACCTTCTGTATTTTTTCTATTTTGTGACCCAGGCGTTGTTCCAGTATGTATCCCGCTCGCAAAAGCTGGTACAATTGTATTGAAGAAGTCAAGGGTGAAGCTCCTTAAGGAGAAAACCGTCAGCAAAACGCCCAGAAAATTAACGGGGCTGGCAGGCGATCCACCTCGGCGCAAAACCACACGAAACCTCTTTTCTGGTCGACGAGCAGGCAACAAAAAAGGCCCTTCGCGGCTCCGCGCCGTTATTTATTACAAGGCGATGGAAGCTTCTGGAACTATTGCGTAGTTCCTGCTTCGACTCATCAGCCTCAAACTACCCTTTTCAAGATTTTTAAAAATTTAACTTTCTGAACACAAAACACTTGACAAACACTTTACTTTTTAACTTCGAAGACCAATCGAATGTACAAGCGTATTATAAATCCAATTGCAAAGGGACGATTAAATGACTAATCAAAAATGACAACATTGAACTCTGAGAATGACAGTTGTAAATAAAAATATCGCCATTCCCTACAGCCGCAGCCAGACGTGAATGATCCAAGAGCCAAGCTTACCCGCCACTTAACTGAAGATCTCCCAGACGTGGAGGAGGATGAGATTGAGGCGGCCCTCGGACAGCTTAGTAATGGGAAGGCTCCCGGCGAAGACGGAATCACACCTGAGCTCTTAAGAGCTGCAGGCCAACCTGTGCTTGGCGAATTTAAGAGGCTCTTCAAATCCGTTATAGCGAATGGGACAATTCCGGAAGCGTGGAGTGCGGGCGTGGTGGCATTGTTTTTTGGCCAAAAAATGCTGCATAGTCTTAATGCTGCCTCGAGACGTGTGGGGCTTGGGATGAATTTGGACAAGACTAAGGTAATGTTCAACGAACATGTCATCCCGGAACCAATTTCCGTCGAGGGCACTACGCTCGAGGTTGTCCAAGAGCACGTCTACCTTGGACAAGTACCTACTACAGCTCGGTAGAGACAACTTCGAGCGGGAAATCGCCAGAAGAGTGCAGCTTGGCTGGGCAGCATTTGCGAAATCGCGTCATATCTTCACATCGACACTGCCGCAGTGCCTTAAAAGCCGGGTGTTTAACCAATGCGTCTTTCCAGTTTTAACCTACGGAGCCGAAACGTGGAACATGACAGTCAAGTTGGCCCACCGACTACACGTCACTCAGCGTGCTATGGAAAGGTCTATGTTGGGGATCTCATTAAGGGATAAGATCCGGAACGAGGTCATACGACATAAGACTAAGGTGACTGATATTGTTCAAAAATGAAGCAAGCTGAGGTGGCAGTGGGCTGGCCATGTCTGTCGCAGAACCGACGAGAGGTGGAGCAGGAAGGTTCTTAAATGGAGACCACGCTTAGGCAAACGTAGTGTAGGACGCCCCCCGGCTAGATGGACCGATGACCTGAAGAAGGCAGCTGGCAGCGACTGGATGCAAAGGGCGGGAGATCGTACGCTGTCGCGCTCCTTGGGGGAAGCCTATGTATAGCAGTGGACTACAACAGGCTGATATGATGAAATAAAAATATAAGTTAGTTGCCTATGCGCAACTTACATAAGATAAAAAAAACAAACTGTCACTGAGGTTATGTTTGTGTTATGATTTAGTGTTATTTATAAACTTTACCAAAATAAAAAAATTAAGAAACTAAGTTAATTGATTAATGTAACAAGGGATGGTAGTGTAAAATGTGCTGCAAATTGATTAGTTAACAGGTAAATAAGTTTCCATGAGTGGTTCTAAAATTACTACGTGACAATATTAAATAATTTAATAATTATGTACCTATAATATCTAAAAAAACAAGGGCGCAGTTATAGAAGCTTGCACAGGGCGCAGAAAAGGCTATTTACGGCACTGGATACTACTATAGTTTTGTTTTGTTTGTTTTGCATAAAGTTTGTTGTAAAAATAATCTTTCTTATATATTGTTTACCTACCATGGTACACCTCTTGACTCTTGAGGTAACTGATTCGTCAAATTCCATCCGCAAAATGCACGTAGATAAATAAAAAGTTGCAGTGTTTCCCTATATGGTAAATAGGCATTTTGTTCGGACCTGTGACCCACCAGCGACCACTAAGGAAACTATTCGAAGTATGTTAAAGACCATGAATACTAACCAATGAGATAATCGCATTTCTCAAAAGCATGATTAATATTTTTTTAGCGAAACAAAAATTAATATTAACAATAACAAATTTCCGTATATGCTTCTGAACGTATAAAATGCTTATAAAAATGCACAATATCTTCCTAAAAATGTGTGTGGTCCTAAAATAACGAATGTTTAGGAGCTTTTCTATCTTGTTCCAGCAATTTCCCTCGCATCATTTCAAGCCGCCTTTTACAAAAAATAAGTAATCCCCGAACAAACCTAAGCTGGTTGCCTACCTACATTATTAACTCTTTATTGTAATGTGGATTGCGTTACCAGCGCCAGAGAATGTATAATAGTAAGTAATAATGATTGAAAATTAATGATTAGAAAAAAATATATACGTTTTGCGTTAAAGCACATAACTTTTTTCTATTTGCATTTGGATCAAAATTAAAACATTCCGTAAAATATTAAGCCCAAACCTTAAAAAAAACCATTTCAATACTGGTCACAAACTTCGAGGTACCGGGTCAAAAATGGCCGATGAACTTTCGACAAGAAATAGGGCCGGGTTTAATAATTACAATAAATTTATTATTCTCTATAGCTTTTAAACCCCTTATTAAAAATATAGCATAATCTGTGTTTGAAACTGAAACAGTTCATAAAACCAATACTGAAGCAATATTACGCTTATTGGTAGGTACGATTTTTGAGGACAAATTATTATGCATATTCCTTTCCTGTTTTGTACCGGCAATGCGGTTAATTTTATTCTATGTGGATATGTTAACGAAGTTACTTAACGTAATTTAAAAAAAAATGCTCATACGGCGCGGAAAGGTTTGCATCCACCTTTAGTGTTTAATACAAATAGTTAGAAGCTTTTATTAATTTATTATAAACACAATCTTAGCAGACAGTTTAGTTAGGTACTACCAAAAGGTAATTAATTTTATGTAAGTAATTAGCATCATCAATTTCATCTTAATTACGTTTAAAATAGTAGAATGTCGTAATTAACTTTAATTCTTTAGAAGCTTTGAAGTTGAGCTGCCATTTAAAAAGTGAACTCGAAGTTCTGCCACAAATGATTTCAAGATAATTAAATGGATGGATTGATTGATTATACAGTGAACCCGACGCTTTAAATAAGCTCAAAATAGGGGGTGATTTACCTAATTTGTTAATGAGTTCATTAAAGTAAATTTAGGTCAATTGTGACCTACTTACCAGCCACCTCTCGCTTAATTTTACACTTAACCCTTGAGGTTGTACAAAGCGCTTCTCAAGTCAACGTTATTACTTATTATGAGGTTGAAAGTTCTCATGTACTTACGTCGAGGAAAGTTTACTTAATTCGGTTTAAAGAAACTTTATTCTCATAAAGAACATTACAAGTTCACACCCGTCAATCCACAGCAATGAGACACAATGAAAATTTTATTTTAACGCGGCCACTGTTGGGTAATTGAAGCTTGATAGGAGCAGTTTCAATAATACATTTGTCGATGTGCCTGCGAATTCAAAAAGAAAACTTTTTTTTACTTTATCACATAACTAAATTGCACTCTTCGATCGATTGGAACAGAATTACTCGCAAACTAGGTTTTTAAGCAAGCAGGCTTATAATTTACTCAGGACTACGAAGGTGATATTGCAAATTGGTGCGAATGGACGTTTTGTCCCCACACAACGTCTGTCTAACAAACTTACTTTTTGCACTAACAATTACTTAATTACGGAACAAAGGGAAATATTAGTTTATTTAACTGGTCGGGTAATCTGAGAAACCGCGCGGGTTTGGATCATCATCGCACGGTTTGTTACCTATAACCTGCATTATTTGTTGCAAGTGAAACATGTTGGCGTTCGAAAAAATAGTAATTTAATATTAGAGGGAGAATATGGAAATAATAAATTGAACTAAGGAATAAAAATCTAGGTCCAATAATTTGATACCTTCGCCTGTCACGTGGGAATCGAAAAAAAACTCAAACAAGATTCAAACTCAGCATACTTTAACTTGAATATTTTTTCTGCTAAAACTTTTAAATCAACTTATTTGTAAAAACAAAACACTGAAACCTGGTTAATAAAATTGCTTTCAATTAAGAACCTACAAAATTGCTTTTCTATCTCACAGCGCAGACAAAGGTTTTAAGTGCAAAAAGTTTTATGCGAGTAAATCTTTCTCGTAATAGTTCATCACTTATCCATGTGTGATTCGAGTATATTGAAAAGTGAAAACGGTTGGTGTCAATATAACTTAATCTTTTCTCTATTCTCGTGGGTATTGGTTTTTCTTATATTAAAGTTTCACAAAGAACAAACCAACTTTTATTTTATTAGAGATTATAAGAGTTTATGCCTAGGTGAGTTATAAGCGCGAGTTAATAGCTTTTATTTTTCAATGTTTCAATTATTACTACATGTAAGTAGAGATACCTGAGCGCTTACCGTAGTATCTTATAAAAGTATTACTTATACCTTGTTTTCCGTAAACACATCACCGTTTACTTAACGTTTAGTGCTCCTGGTAATCTTATTTAAAGGGGATATTTTATTTTCATTGGTCGCTGTTAATTAATAAAAAACTGTAAAGTTTGGTGTAAATATATTTTAAATAACAAAAACACGCTTGAAAATTATCGACTAGAAAAAAAAAGCATCAGAACAGACAACTGAAATAGATTTTTCACAATCATAAAATATTTTGTTATTATAAGCTTAACATAACTTAAGTTTGTATGAAGTAAAAAAAAAGCATTACCACTCGTACAAACATTACACCACATTACCACATCGTTGTTTTATGCATCATCCCCGCTTTTAAGCTATATCTGTAAAAACATGCCATAAACGAAATTGATTCTAATACGAAAATGCAATAAAATGCGAAAAAGGAACACCTTAATTTTAACCGCAGGTTTCTTATCTCTTGTGCTTGTGAGCAGGCTATTCTGGCGTAGATGAATCCCCCAATCTTCGGTCCCATTTGCGAGGTGCTCGTACAATAATCTCATTTCTGTTGACTCGTTAAGTACGTGGCTACAAGAATTGCGGCACCATCTAATGCTCCGTTGGAACGAAGCTATCTGTGCGGCACATAAAGCAGTCAAGAAACTTTAAAATAACCGACAAAATTGTATGCGAAATTGTGAAAAATATCGCATTAAATAAGTCTCATATCATACGAAAACAGATTATAATGGTGTCAAGGATTTATTACTTATCTTTGTTTTTAAATAAGTATCATTACTTTGCCTGTATTAAGGTTGTTTAAATAATGTCTAGTCTAAGTTTTACCTTCTCTACTTTTTAAAGTTCCGTACCCAAAGGGTAAAACGGGACTTTATTACTAAGACTCCGCTGTCCGTCTGTCTGTCTTTCTGTCCGTATATCACTAGGCTGATCTAATGAAAAGTGATAGTCAGACAGCTGAAATTTTCACAGATGATGTATTTGTGTTGCAGCTATAAAAAAAAAATACTAAAAACCAGAATAAAATCCAAAAAAAAGATTTTATTGCTCGTTTTAAGGGTTCCGTAGTCCTGACAAGGAACCCATATAGTTTCGTCATGTCCATCTGTCTGTCCGTCCGTCCGAGGTTTTGCTTGGAGACTGTTGATCCTAGAGAGCTGTAATTTTGTGGATATATGCCAATGTATACCAATCACGCCGACAAAGTGGTAGAATAAATCTTTGTAGTTTTTTTGTGTAGCTCCCATACATATGCATATGTAACGTGGGGATATTTTTTCATCGTCTACCCCATCGTGAGGGGTATCATTGAATAGGTCCTTTAAAATGACTTAGGGGTTTCTAGCACATTTTTTTGATTAAGTATCTGTTTGCGAAATATTCAACTTTAAAGTACACATTTTTGTTCTAGTAGGGCGTCCCTCCCTCTTAAAGCTAAACTTTTAGCTAGAAAAATCTGGAAAAATTCATGATAATAGTGATTTTCATGAACTTTTAAGGAAAATCATAACGGTTAACATATATTAGTTAGTTTAGGAGTAATAGTCATTTAACTTCCATCCATCCATCCATCAGCCGAAAGACGTCCACTGCTGGACATAGGCCTCCCCCAAGGATTTCCACGAAGATCGGTCCTGTGCCACCCACCCACACCCACTTTGTTTTTTTTTATATATTGGTACGGAACCCTTCGTCCGCGAGTCCAAGTAGATAAAAGTGATTTTGATGAAATTTGAAGGAAAATCATAACGGTTAACATAAATGAGTTAGATAAGGTGTAATAGTCGTTTAACTTATGAAATAAAAATTCCTTAGAGGAAAACATTAAAAGTGACTTAAATTAGTAATTGCTTAAATATAGGGTGGTAAGGACGGGCAACTACGGAACACTGCGCGTGACACGACACGCACTTGGCCGGTTTTTTTTTATATATGTGTACCCTTCGTGCGCGAGTCCAACTCGCACGGGATCGGTTTCATTTTAGTCTGACCACGCATTTGGTTTAATAAGAAAACGATCTCAAGTACATATTTAGAAAAGCCGAATTTCTAAAGTAAAGAGCAAGAAATGTCTTTTGTCACTGTCACGTCTCGGAAAACAGAAAGGGACGAAATTTATGAAGCTGTTACACTGTTTTAGTTTTATGAATAGGGTCTGTCTGCATCTTAGAGGTCGAGCAGTCTTTGACCGATGGGCTAAACAATGGGATAAGACTGAAGAAAAAACGTCAGATTATTTCCCGCCTTGTCATTTTCCACACAATAAGTATTCCTTAGAACCGAAACACAATGAACGCTGAAGTGGGCGCAATGAGAGTTGATAATGTAAGTTGCTCCTTAGAAGAGGCTTATTAAAATTGAATCACCCCTGGAATGAGATCTTCACGTATCTTGAGAAACATTTTGTCGTCTCGCGCCTATTTAGAGGGAGATAATGAAATTTTAAAAATGAAATGCTATTTCTCTTATTCTGTTATCCCGCGAACCTTATTGCAACTCATAAATTTTTAGCGTATTCGCGTTGTTTAAATATAAAAATAAGAGTTGTATGCAAAATAATTATGATATTGTCTTTTCCGTTTTGATAATGTTTGGTTAACTTTTACATAAAAAAAACAGTTAGATATTTAATAATCTATACTATAATTAATACTAAGTAAATAACGGGAGTCAGAAACACAAAAAAATATCGATAATGTTATTCTAAACGAATTATTTGCTTTTTGAAATCACACCAAAACCCTTTTTAGAAAACTGTTTGCACTCAGTATTTAAAAATATCATTGTTATAGGAGAAAATCCATCAAAAATTTTATAATTGTATTCTATTTAGAGCAAAATGTTTGAAATGAAACGAGAGGTATTGTACAAGCTACAATAAATTACAATTAATGGTAGACCCAGACTTCCTAAAATACTTTATCTTTAGGGTAAGTTCATTTTATGACATTAAAAGACACCAAACATTGTGAGAAACAAAGCACATTTTCTCTAAAAGTATGTCTGCTGAGTAAATAGCTTCCTCAAAAATATCGGTGCCTGTGTTAAATAAATGCGAAGGAATAAACATTAAAAAAAATTAAAATGTATATTTAAAATAAAACCAACATTTCTAACCACGGTAAATATATGGTAACTGCTCTCACTCAATAATCTGACTATTTACTCATTAATTGGAATCTTAAGTACCTACTTTTTTGCCCAATGTGATCCAGCCACTCGCAAAATATATTATGCCTAGACCATAATGTTTTTACCAACACAAAAGTTAATTCCTTGAAATTGGTAATTTATATTTCAGTCACGAAGTAAAATCTGAATAAAAAATTTAACTGAATTGCGAAAAAATATCGGGCTAAAATTCATGGTTCAGTGGAGCCGGGAATCAATAGACATTCGAGAGGATCCATTAGGAGTTTTTAGAAACAAAGTGCTTTGTGTTTTTACAAAGTTATCAAATATCGCTCCCGATTGCGTTCAAGTCATTTTTATGTCCACAACTTTGTGAATGCAAATTCCAAATTGATATGCCTACTCAAGTAACGAAACCCTGAGAATTCAGAAGAGCCAACTTTCGTCTTGATATAGTGAAAAATTACTGGTTCAAAACTTTATGACTCATTCATTTATCCTAAAAATACTTAATCTACAGATTGTCAAAAAAACAACGTGTTATTTTTTTTTTTACTAAAATATACATACCATTTTGATTGGAGATTGTTATTCAACAACTTAGAAAAACTTATACACATATCGATAATGCTACATAAGCTTGTAAAACCAGTATCGTTAGACGTCTTTAATAATCTTTTTTTTTTTTTAAACTCTAACTTAACAGTTTAGAGGCAGGCACTATAAAACTAACATTTATTTAAATCCAAAACTCCAAAGACAAAGCTTACATACCTATTTTTATCTTCTTGTGTTCCATTTTGATGTGTTTCTAACACATCAAAATGTTCATCAACAAAGTTTGAATTTGTTTTCTACTTTCAAATTGATTATTTTGTGTATTTGTAACTTTTAGTAGGTAGTCAGTTTAAAAATATAGATTGGTATTTATTAAGATTCTTAATAGCTTTTGGCTGCTAAGTTTGCTTCTCATTGCTGTAAGCAATCTGTCTTGTTGATCTAAGCCAAGCATGTAGCTCTTTGCGTCGTCAATCCAATTAGTTGGACACCAGTTTCTCGCTTGAAACTATGCCAACTAACGCTATGTTGTGTACATTTATATATAACTATATATATATTTAAATACATATACGAATTTAAACTTAGTTTTAAATATATTTTTATTTTTTAGCAAGGATTCTTTATACTTATTATTATTATGCTGTGGTTTCACTAGAAGCGTGGTTTTATTGTCGAATCTTTTATTCATCCCTAACAGCACTATGATATTCTGGGAATTTTAGCGTAAGCAGATCCATTTATGGTTTTAATAAATAATGCAGGAGCTTATTAACCCGTGACGAGCCGGGTCTAATAAACCCTATAACAATTAAAATCCGTTTACCTTCCCTGTTTATTTAATACGAGCCGTTGTTTTAACTTCATAATTAATTGTGGAGCAAAATGAGTTTATTTATTAATTAAGGGTGCAAACATGATCGCTAAAGTTGCGTATGACAATTCTATTTAAACACGATTAATTTTGTTGCAAGCCCCATAGGGACGCGAAGGGGTGAATAGATTTTCAATTAAATTAAGTTTTAGTATAAACATACTACAGAGAAATGCTATTGAATTCTTTTAAATATGAAAATAAAAATATTTTATGTTTCGTCATAGTCACATTACAGTAATAAATCCTTCCCTCGCGATTTCGTAAAATTAAACTTCAGGATTAAGACAGACGTAATTTAAAGTTTGGGTGGTTAAAAAACAAACACTGGCCTTACTACAAAAAAGATAGACAAGCGTTGATCACTTGTCTAATATTAATCAATCAATTTGAAATGTTGACACATCTGACATTCGAGACATATAACTAACAAACATTTCAAATTGGTTGACTTATCTGTAAACATGTGCTCAACACGTGTCTATCTTTTTGTAGTAAGGCCGCCAATCTTTTATTTTTATACTATTCAGAATGATAATTGGGTTGTGAATAGACCCTTAACATTCCTTTTTACATAAAAAAAATACCTAAGGTCTTCCAAATACATTATAACTAAAATCCCAATTTCACAAATAAATATACCGCGTACTTTCACGAGAAATAGCTCTAGTCTGCCCTAAGCTTTTTAAGGCCGTGGATGCAATACTCGTATAAATACTGGCTGTCAGTCAGTTTTGACGCGGGTCTCAGCGGACAGACGGAGAGACGGGTCGTGGGCCGCGTAGTTTTATTTTATCCCGTGACAAATGGCTTCTCCCCGTCTTGGTAATTGGTCAAATTAAAGGTTATCGTCCATTTAGAGCCGAAAAAATGGCCAGTCTTAAGAGTAATTTTTGGGTGGCCGCTGTGATTTTTGATAGAAGTTTGATAATCGTCTCCGGGCCTGAATATTTGTTTTAAAAGGTTAGGCATAAAATGAGTACCAAACCTATTTCATTAATGTACATATCTTAAATATTCACTTTCATAGAGTAGAGGCGAGGCTAGTAGGTACTAGCTTTTACGGGACTATTTATTTCTAAATGATTTAGTGAAGAGTTATAAATCATGATAATTATTATTTATTTTTATTTTTATACATTCTGTCAAAAAAGTTTCGGGAATTGATGATTTGTTTATGGTTCCAAATTCAAAATTATATTTTTTTTGTTGTTGTTAGATTAGCACAACTGTTTTCCATTTTGGCGCGGAGTTTGAGTTACATCTGATAATTAGATTCAATACAGTATTGTTTTTAGTTATACCATATCTAGTGTGTATTGCGAATTTCATAATGATCAAAAACATCGAACAAAGAGTTTGTCTTAAATTTTGCATCGCCAATGGGATTTCGTGTTCGGAGTCTCTGAAAATGTTACAGAAGGCTTACGGTGAATCGTCTTTATCAAAAACACGTGTTTATGAGTGGTACAAAGCGTTCAAAAGCGGTCGAGATGTGATGGAAGATTTGCCTCGCTCTGATAGGCCATCAACGTCTGCTATCGAAGATAACATGTTGCCGCTCGGCTAGTCCCAAAACACCTGAATTTTCTCCAAAAACTCAATCGCAAAAGAGTCGCTGAGGACATGCTAGAACGAGTCAATTCCGATCCAACATTCATGAAATGCATTGTTACTGGTGACGAGACGTGGGTTTACGAGTTTGACATGCAAACTAGTCAACAAGCTTCGGAGTGGCGCCTTCCAACTGAACCGAAACCGAAAAAAACCGCGCCAACCTCAATCGTAAGTCCAAGTCATGTTGACTGTTTTCTTTGACTGTCGCGGTGTGGTGCATTCAGAATTCTTGCCAGAAGGTCAAACGATAAAAAAGAGTATTATTTAAGCGTTATGCGGCGTTTAAGAGAACAAATTAGACGAAGAAGGCCAGATTTGTGAAATAAAAATTCTTGGATTTTGCACCACGATAATGCGGCTTCCCACAAGGCCATCATTGTAAACGAATTTTTGACCAAAAACTCAACAAATACCATCGAGCACCCACCTTATTCACCAGATATGGCTCCAGCCGACTTCTTTCTTTTTCCTAAACTCAAATTACCACTTCGTGGCACCCGGTTTCATTCGGTAGAATACATAAAGGAGAATTTGCGGCGAGAACTGAACTCGATTTCAGAAAAAGCATTTAAAAAATGTTTTGATGATTGGATTATTCGTTGGCGTAAGTGTATCGCTTCTAAAGGAGCATACTTTGAAGGTGATAAAATAAATTTGGATGAATAAATAACATTTTGTGTATTATTAATCTTTTCCCGGTACTTTCAACAACAGCATACATAATTTTACGTATCAAACGGAAGATAACTTGAATAGCCAGTAGACACGTGTCGCCGCATCTATTATTTTGCAAAAAAAGTTGATTCTATTTTAAAATGATAGGTGAACGATGGTCTTTATGAACAAAGAAAACATTCAACGTTGTTTTTCACGTGGCCTCATTTCTCATTTTTTAAGAAAATATATGATTTTTACGATAATATGGTACTGTATATTTGCTGTGTGGTGGGAGAAATTTTTTCTTTTTTGTTATCAGTGCAAAATAAGTAACGGCTTAAGAAAATGATGACTTTGCCCTATAAAAAATGAAATCGTAACTGTATTTATGTACCTAGTCTTTTAAATCAATGCAATTTTCCTTCAGAGAGTTTTACTCGAATTTCAGTAAAAACGCCTTCAATGCGAATTAGTTCCACGCTGCATGGTCTAATAGATTTACTTGTCAATATGCATCTGTGCCGCTTCCCCGTCAACTGAGCGCAAAATCGGGTTAATTCACGTCTGAAACGTTTGGATCAGAGTGCTATTCTTGACTAAAATAAATATAGTGCGAAATGTATTAGATGCGCATGACTCTTAGAATTTAAATAAAGTGTACAAAATATTTTCTATTGCTCAGCTTAGTTAAAATCATCAATATCATTTCAGCCACAGGACGGTCACTGTTTAGGGTTCCGTAGCAAATGGCAAAAAACGGAACCCTTATGGATTTGTCATGTCTGTCTGTCCGTCTGTATGTCACAGGCACTTTTTACCGAAACTATAAGAACTATACTGTTGAAACTTGTGTCATGATTTCCTTTTTACATATAGCTAAATTGATTATTATTTATCGAGAATATTAAAATCTGCGATCAATCGATATTATCACAGACATTATTTCCCTAATCGATATTAAATAAGATAATAGCAGCGCCCCTCTGGTAAAGCAATGGTACTAATATCGAGCTCGCCTATTGGATAATACGATTCCCGCCAAAACCAGCTGTGCTGTCATTGGTCAATGTCACCGATTGGTCGGTGGTGACGAGTCATTAAAGGAGGTGGTAGGACGAGGAGGCGCGGGCTGCCAGATGCTGGACGGACACCACACTGAAGAGGTCGAGGGAGCTTAGAATTCATCATACTTGGTAAGTAGATGTATTCTGTGAACCTCATTAAGATTTTTACACATTTATAGAAAAAAAACAATAAATTTTGGGGGTTCCCCATACTTAGAACTTAAACTAAAAATTTTTTTTTTCATCAAACCCATACGTGTATAGGTCTTCGAAAATGATAATAAAGGTTTTAATATATTTTTTTTCTAAACTGAATAGTTTGCGCGAGAGAAACTTCCAAAGTGCTAAAATGTGTGTTCTAAAATAAGTCTCCTCTCCTCTCTCTCCGTCTCCTCTGTAACTTCTAAAATAAGAAAATGATAAAACTAAAAAAAATATATATGATATACATTACCATCCAAACTTCCACCGAAAATTGGTTTGAACGAGATCAAGTAAGTAGTTTTTTTTTTAATACGTCATAAATCGTAAACCGCAATTAGATAATGGTACGGAACCCTTCGTGCGCGAGTCCGACTCGCACTTGGCTAGTTTTTTTCCACAGGCTTCCCTCAATGACTTCCAGATTGGTCGGTTGGAAGCCTCCTTCACCCAGCGACAAGGCGACAGATAATCTTTACCAGGTTGTCTGTCTAATTTGTATCTAAGTTATGTTGTCTTTTAAATATAATATTATTTAATTTTTTTGGGAAAGGGTTAGTATAGATCTGACAAGCGAAGGAAAGATGTTTGTGAATTACAACTAAAGGTTTTTTAGTGGGACATACCTTCACACGAATAATTATACTAGTACTGAATATATGTATATTTTACATGTTATTTTTCTTGTTTTTTAACCTTTTTAGCCGCCTACAAAACAATTACGTAAGTATTTAACTCATTGGCCGCCAGCGGCCATATGAGACCTCATAACATAAAATTTCTGTCATGTTCATTAAGCTTGACTAAGGAATTAAAGGGATTATTAAAGATCGTCCATCGATCGATCAATTAATACTTTAAAATTAATTTCTCCGCACTACAAAGAGATGGCGCTAATACTTTATTAGCCCGCGATGGCAAGCCGGGACATTTAGACCTTTTATCCTATAAGTACTTAACCTTTAAGATCGGAAAAAAAGATAACAATTGAATAATAATGGACCCGCGTTCACGTGTGCGCAAACTGAGCGAGAGGATTAATCTCTTTTACTAGTAAGATAACGATTGATTTAGTTTTTTTCTTACAATATTTACCATGAATATGGTATTGGCAACCTATAACTTTACTTATTTATTCTACGCAATTTAGTGAATTTATCACAAAAATTTCGTTTCATTACCATTCCATCGGATTAGATTATACCACTACACTAATTATTACGTATCTTGGTAATCATGCAACGAGAAGCATTGATAAGCTTTTGGTAAAACGCATATTCAGGGTTTTAAGACAACATTGAACACGATGGAGAAAGGTTATGGGTTGACCGACATCTGAACTTTTTGATTGGAGGAATTCGACATAAAATTATAAGAGCCTGTTTTTTTAGTAGCAAGCTAAAATTGATTACCAAGTAGTAGCCTGTCTTGCTTGTTCGATGTTATTCTGAACTTGCTTCACCCTCTTACCAAATACCAAACAGCCATTAGCAATACAGACAAAAAAAAGAAACAAGGATAATATCAAAGATTTTAAAAATATTTAGTCTAAAATTTAGGATAAGGGATATAATTCCGCCACTACCGAATTTTGTAGTCCGGTGACTACTAGACTAGGAAGTTGTCTAAAGTAATGAACTCCAAATGGACGTAAGTTCAGGCCCTCGATTTAGAACAGTTCGATAACAAATTATGGACTTAAAAGTCACGGGACACTTATGTCACATAATTTACCGAGTTATCGATTCCTTATCGAAGGGGATCAGGAGCTAGTAATTCTGACTCGGAAGAGCACTGATAGCTAACGAGTGAATTAGATTTTTATTTAATAGATAGATGCGAGTCAACCCTTATTCCTCCCCTTCCTATCGTTATTGGGATCAAGACCATCAATTTTTTTGCCCGTAATCTTTGTGTGATACTGATAGAGAGTATGGTCTAATGCGATAGTATGATAAATTTGACTCACTTGAAAGGACTTGCAAAAAATATGTCCCTTTATATAAGACGATAATAAATCACTGTGAGTATGGTTTCACAATTCAAGGTAACAAATAAACATAATAAAGTTATATTACAATCGTATCGTATGTAACTTGCAGTTTTAAAATATCCAAATTCTGCCTGGGATTTAATATTTCAATTTTTTCAAGTGGAATCGGAAATGCATTCCTTGAAGCCGTTTACGGCTGCGGAGATAATCTAATAGAAAAAAATAAGAAAAATTTAACGAATAAAAAACGATAAGTAAGTTATAAGTATATATATATATATATTATATAAGTTATAAGAACTTAGTAAGTATAGTAAAATAAAATAAAATATTATAAATTGAAAAGAGATTTAATAAATTATTTTGTGCGTAATTTCTGCATTTTCAGAGGTGAAAGCTAGCTTTCGTTACAAAATTCAAATTCAAATTCTTTGTCATAAATAGGGTACATAGATGTTGTTACAATAGTTAAGTAGCTTTCTGACCTATTTAGCCATAAAATATAGCATGCAATAATAATTAGACACAGTGACAGACCGACCGACTCGATGTAAATTTATCAGTAAATTGAACCCAATAATATATGAAACTCAATAAGTAGTGTCGATAATTCAATTTAACAATCAATAACAATTAGGATTTAATAAACAATGTCAACAAAATCAATCAAACAACTATAAATAAAAAATACAATTGAATAAACAATGTCAATTAATATTTAAAATTACATTTATTACATATCATATTATATAACCTCAGTCAATTAAGTACTACCTATTGTCATTCTGAAATTTCTTAACGATGTAATAGCACTTCTTTACAAGCCAGTCGCGTAGATTTTATAGGTCCGAGTTTAAAGCTGCTGCAGTTGTTTTGAATAGCTCCGAATGAAGTCTAACAAACTTATATACTTCCAAGATTTACATACCCGGGACAGTAAGTATTCCCAGCTTAATGAATAAGGGCTCGCACGTATCACATGGACCTTTACCGCAAATAGCTCTTACGCACTTTTTTTGCGCGATGAATATTCGATTTGCATCTGTACTGTTACCCCATAGAAGAAGACCATAGCTTATATTAGAGGCGACGTATCCATAATAAGCAGATAAGATATTGTTATTTTAGATAATCGCCTTAACACGAAGACAAACCTATTAATTTTGTAACACACTTTATCAATATGGCTAGTAAAGTTCAAGTTTTCATCCAAGAGTATGCCTAGAAATGTAGTAATTTTCACCCTCTCAATCATTTTATTATCATATCGAATGTTCAGATCACTTGATGATCATTTATTAAAACCCTCCGTCTTATAAAAACAAAAACAGTATATTTATTTCCAAGCACATGAACAGAAGTAAGCATGATCTGATAAATAAAAAATTTGAAAGTCGTCATCTAGCAGTCATTAGGGTCAACTTTACGCAGCTTCAAAATTGACTCTGTGATTAACTGATCTCCTAACTTTCGTCATAATTAATATGAAGCAGCAGGGAAAGTTTTTCTTTAAATTTGTCGAAAAGACAGAAGGTCAGCGCCCCATGGTTCATAAAGCTAAACGCGATAAGTTCTTAAGTTTTAAGTGCACTTTAAATTCAAACCATGCAGTCAATTTGTAAGGAGTAGTTAAAAGGAAGGGTACCGACCCGATCCATCCAAGACCGCAAATATAAATGGGGCTAATTAACTCAAAGATCGATTCTCTTCGAATTCCTTTATTCTTGACCCCCGCTTTGTTGATAGGATGGAATTTACCCGGAACACTTTAGGGGTTACTGAGATACTTAACTTGCCTTGCTCCTTTTATTTAAACGGAATTATAAAATTCTTATACTGCTTGAGTTAAAGTGGCAAAGAATACTAATCGAGGGAATTGCTAGCACTGCTTGGCCTATTTGTTATTAATCAGTTTTAACTGGCTTGAGAGTTTTATTTACTGTTATTAATGACACAACTGCAATTGTGTCATAAACTGACTGGCAACTGCAAATATTATAAATACAAATTGATACTACACAATCATTTGCCTGAGTCAGCATAATAATAATATGAACAACAATTTGTGTGAAAAAAGATTTAAAACAGAAATGCTTGGGGAGTGGAGATGTATTTCAAGACTCTTAGGCCGGCACTTTGTTCAAAATTCCTACAAGTATCTTACTGGTATGTTTACTTTCTCAAAGCATCGTTGGTCTACAGGTTTTCCACTCAAGTCGACCAATAAAGGGAAACAAGACGGGAGAAATCTGATTCTCAGTTAGGGTTCACTCATGCCGACTACTGAAGGCAAGCCAAGATTACTTCTCCGAGCTACTCCGCTACTGCCTAACAGCCTGTTTCTACACAAATATTTATCAACATCATTTATGACGATGTCTATTATGACAAAGTTTACAATCTTACTTCGGTTGTACCAAAACAGTTCGAAATCAGCACAGATAAAATATCTTCAAAAGCCAGTGGTTCTGAAATTATAATGATGTGTGCAGTTATTGACCTATAACTTCATGAATATGTTAGTAAGGACCGAGGGTAAAGAATTTCTCGTACGAAAAGCTAAAGTGTTGAGCCCGCAAGCGTGTACCGTTAAACCTACGCTTAAATTTTATATGAAAATTGACGAAGCCAAAGACATGGTATAAATTTTTAAATCACAGCAGATTTAAAGCTCAGGAACATTTTATAGTTTCCTATTTTCATAATGGAACGTAGTAGTTTATTGGAACACTGTAAAGTAAGAGGCTGATAAATGGTGAACATTTGCCATCGATAAATTCGTTGTTAATAATGGTTTGGCTAACGAGAAAATGCACCATAATTTTACAAACAATTTCGACTAAAAAGTTCACTCGGGGAATATTTTTAGTTCAGTAGTAGCTGAGCATTTAGGCATAAAGTATTAAAATAATAATGCATTTTAAGAATAAATGGATAGAAAAAAAGTTAATGTTATTGTGAAATGATCAATTTATATTAATAATCACAGAATAAAAAAAACACTTTATCCAATAATTATTATATTTTAGAAACGAAATAATTAAACAACATAAAATCGAAACACACTTCAAAACATTATTATTTTGCAGAGTTAGGACTGTAAATGTATTTGCAGTTTCGTGGGATGTTTTACTAATTTAAAAATCTGCTACTCTTGCAACAGTACATTAAATATTTATTTAGGTTAACGCAATATCATTGTGTTAGTCCGGTCTTTTTCAAATCTTCTAAAATTTTGTCAGAATTTAAAATTTTAATACCGTCATTACATTCTCTACTAAAGCTTGTTAAATGCTTGAAGTTATTTTGGGGGATCGTCATAAAAAATTACGACTCAGTTTATAGAAGTAACAGCATTTACTGGGGTAAAGGCCTTGTCACATTTATATTTAAATGAACTTTATTGTGAGACTGGAATACAAATTTGCGATCTCTACACCCGGTCGACATCGTTGCTCCGAATTTTGTACCTTTGCTCCTGGGCAATTAAAGAGCTAGTTAGGCGAAAGCTACATTACAGGGTACCTGGGATGGCGCTAAAAGTCGAGCTAAATTCTAGTTATTGATCCTAGGACATAGGATAGAAAGACTACTATAGAACTAACTTACTAAAGACGCAGCGACCCAAAGTGAATGTTGGCCTTTGACATCAGAAATCACGCCATGCCTCTCTGTCTTGCGATAGCTCTCGCCAGTCGCTGTGGCCGAGGTTGAGCAGGTCTTGAGCTACTAGATACAGTATATAGGATGTCCAACTTGGCGTCTCCCATTTATACCCATCCCATAGACTAGTCATACTCGTATAATCAGAGCAGTGACAATACTGCAATGCACTATGCACGTAAGGGTCATTGAACGTCTTTCTAGGGCTTAGTCTTGATTTATATAAGAACCTACACGTCTCATTTCCTTTCTTGGATTCAGTAGAAACTTGGTCTTACCCCAGCAATGCGGAATATCTTTCCACGAAACTAGTTGGTGATTTTTCACTTACATCGAGTATGAAATGACAAGTCCTGTCAAGCCTTGCTCATACAAAAATAGTACAGATTAAAAATAGGGGATAGTAAAATATTTTTATTCTCTATAAATGTGATCTACGTATACGGCTTACTGCCTTAGAGCATCCATGCTCTAAGCTTACAGCATAGGACTAAACAAAAAATAGTATTCAGGTTTTTCTGTATAGTGTGAATACAATTTGTGTGTCGGTGTTAACTCATTGAATCTTGTTAATAAGTTAATTCTGTCATTATTAATTTGTCAAGTCTATGTAGATCACAAGTGTCGTTGAAATTTTTTGACAGTGCCAAAAGTACTTCATAACTATACCATAAACATATAGGATGTTAAAAATGTGGCCATGTAACAATAAAATTGCCATTGCATCTCGTTTCCTTGCATGCCGGGAACAATTTATTTTACACCCTCCCTAGAGCCTAGTCCAAAAGTGAAACATCATAAATATTTTGTACTGACCAAAAAAAAATATCTAAGCATTAAAATAATATTAAAACAGTAGGTACTTAAATAATATTCCAAAATTTTGTAAGCATTATTTTCTATCTATAGCTTTTGTATTAATTTTCCTTTATTGTGTTATTGAAATGTAACACTGTATACATAATGATGTCAACGTACATTATTTTGCAATAAAATTTATCTATTAACAGTACTATCCCCACCGCACCGTTATTACTTTTCGATTTAAGAATTAAAGCAATTACAAACATTTTGTTTCACGCCGGCCACTGTATTTTCACAGTTCTATTATTATCGCTTTTACGAAATAGTAGTACCTACCCGATATTGTGAATTTTGACTAGTACAAAATTGGGCTGAATTAGCCTTTGTATAGTTTGCCTTTGGTTTGTTTCCGTAATCAAATTTTGTGTACGATTTCTTCACCAAAAAAATGTAATATGATTGAAAAATAATACAGTTATTATTTGGTTTTGTATTCAGATTTAGAAACTTGGCTGGAGAGGTTAAGGGTATATTTTACCAGAAGTATAAAATAACATGTATTTTTACCAATAATATCAATTTTTAGGGTTCCGCAGCCAAATGGCAAAAAACGGAACCCTTATGGATTCGTCATGTCTATCTGTCCGTCCGTATGTCACAGCCACTTTTGACCGAAACTATAAGAACTTTACTGTTTAAACTTGGTAAGTAGATGTATTCTGTGAACCGCATTAAAAATTTTACACAAAAATAGAAAAAAAAAACAATAAATTTTGGGGCTTCCACAAACTTAGAACTGAAACAAAAATCTTTTTTTAATCAAACCCATACGTTTATCTATGGATAGGTGTTCAAAAATAATAATGAAGTTTCTAATATATTTTTTTTCTAAACTATTTGCGCGAGAGACGCTTCCAAAGTGCTAAAATGTGTGTCCCTGTAACTTCTAAAATGATAAACCTAAAAAAAATATATGATATACATTACCATGCAAACCTGCACCGAAAATTGGTTTCAACGAGATCTAGTAAGTAGATTTTTTTAATACGTTATAAATCGTAAACCGCAATTAGATAATGGTACTGAGCCCTTCGTGCGCTAGTCCGACTCGCACTTGACCGGTTTTCGAATAGTGAAACAGAGTGTTTTTAAACATGAGTTGTCTGTTTCTAATTTTTATAAATGTTAGACTATAACAGGACTCGAGAAGAATCATGTTTACTCTAATGAGACATGCGAAAAAAATTAAACATTGTTTTAATAAATGTTGAAATTTTAGGGCCTAAAACTATAATTATATTTCACTACCCAAGCTGTTTGTACGCTAAACTCTATGAACAACAGCAAAAAAAAAAACAGGTCGAAGTAATTCTGTTATAAGAGCTTATGGCTTAACCGTAGAATAATTTAAAGATCAAAAAGCGTTGCAGACCCAAAACAACGCTGTTTTGGTTCTGCACATAACATCAACTTGTACACTATTTCTATTTAAGAACCTAAGTGAGACTACGTAGTCTCAATTAGGCATTGAAATTGAATTTATTTATAATTTCCTGCCTTGCATAATTCCATTATAATATGTACCTATCTATTGCCGTACTACACTATTAAGTATGCAGAGTACATGGTTAAGATACTCTAATTAGCTCGTTATTCTACATTTACATACTTAATTGTGTTCTATTTGTGAGCTACATAAGTGCACATACTAATTTGTAAAAGGGTTATTGAAAGTACCTACCCGCGTTGATAACATAAAATTACATTTTGTTATGTAGCATAGTTTTTTGTTTGATAAACTGTTGTTTAACATTTTCTTGTCATAATAAAATTATCATAATCGAGGTCATTTGTCTATAAATATTGGAAAGTAAGCTTTATCTAAATTCCGCCCGAAATCTGTTTTTATCTTATTCGCCAAACAAAGTAATTATGTGAGAAAAATAATGCCGCCGCTTTGCTTTCTAATCCCCGCAGAGCAGAATTTATGAACGAGCATTGTGACTCTAAATTCTTCTTAACACGCTGGCCGGCGAAACATTTCGAAAAATGTGAGATACAGTGGTTGGGGATCTATTCGTCCTTGCGGATAATTTTTGCTGACATTACTACGGGGATAGTTCCGTCCTCCAAGGCGTTGCATATTTTGACTAGGGGTAACAACAATATATTTTTATATTTTCTAAGTTCCTTCGCTATGTCGAGTTTAGCACAGATTATTTGCTAGGTATCTTCTTGCCCCCTACCGCAGGGGACGGTTAACTTCACCGTAGTAAAAATGTGTTGCCGTTACCAGATATTTTTGAACCCAATTTCGCACCTTCACTAAAAAGATTAATCTTGAGAGATAATTTCAAATTCGGAGCGAAGCCTAGCGGTAAATACATCGAACAAAGGTCGTCTCGGAAAGAAGTATTTGTAAAGAAAATTAATGTTTTAAATAAGATTGTAATCTTTGCTTAGCTTTCCGCTGGGATGGTGAAGTTTTGACGTTTTTGCATTTTTATTAGGCGGATGAATTTACATTTAAAACATCGTGACACAGATTGGAAGGGAATTGATCTTCTTTAAGGTCCTTGATTTGGATTTGTTGCTTTTGTTTAGATATATCTGCTTATATTCAAATACATATTTTTTCTCACGCTACCCTACAAGTAGACCGTAAATCAGTTTGATAATATGTAATAAAAAATAAAGTTGTTAAAACTGTACATACATACAGATTACAGTAGTATATTTAAAATTTACAGTCACATAGCCTACACGATCATTCGGTACTGTCTCATTATACCAAAATGTATATACGCACTCCGTTCATCACACCTTTGGAAGTACCCTGATTTATTATAAGCCAAAATAATACAAAACACAATTTCATCAACTTTTAACGTTAAGCTGGAAGGCCGAACCTGGTCTCAAGCCTCCTAGTTGTTCGGCATGGAGGTTTGGTATCAGATCAACCTCTGGTGTCAGTCTTCCAGCTTATTTGTCCTCCTCACATCGTACTTTTGGACTAATTTGCCAAATTATGAGTAAATCAAATCAGATTAACACCGTCCATATTCCCTTTTTAGCCGAGGCCATTGACGTCTCCAATGTGCTTCCTCGAAACATTTCAGCCCAACGACTGTGGGACGAGCCCTTGTGCAGAGTAGTTCGTGATGATCTATTAAAAAACGACAACGAACTCTGCAGATCGTGCTCGTTTCCAGTGGCGGGCATTAGTTTTATTTCGAGGTAGGCAGTAGATACTTCAACAGGTGCTTGATTGATGAGAGACCACATATTTTTACCAATAAAACACCTTTTTCAGTATCTACCGATTATTAAACACATTTGTAAGTAACTACTGCCTAACTTATTTCCTTTACCACGTAGGCACTGCCTAAATGCCTATATGCACTGCACGCCCCTGCTCGTTTCTTAGCCGTGGCTAAATGGGAATCGAGTTTTTGGCTTAGATCCCTGCCTTCTTCTTCTTCTTTCTCTTGCTCTGGGGACATTTTTAGATAAACGTGGGAGCTTTAAACTCTGTTCCTCAACACTGTTCTTGTGGAAAGGTTGTTGATAAGCTTGCTCACCATGGTCTCTCTTGCATCAGAAGTGCTGGCAGAATCCCCCGTTATGCCAGTTTAAACGATGTCATACGTCGGCCAATTGTCAGCGCACGTATTCCCGCCGTTCTGGAACGCAGCGGCCTTGCACGTGACGATGGCAAACGCCCTGATGGCATAACTCGCGTTCCGTGGAAGGGTAGGTAGGCCTTTAGTGTGGGACGCCACGTACGTGTACACTTTAGCGCCATCCCATCTTCCATCGACGGGCAACAGGGCCGTCTCAGCAGCAGCTTCTGCAGAGATTCTCAAACGGCGCAAATACGAAAGTCTTAGTGAGACATACATATTTGAACCGTTTGGGGTTGAAACTCTGGGCCCGTGGGGACCAAGTGCTGATAAACTCTATCGTGAGATGTCTAAGCGATTAGCTGAGATATCCCACGATACAAAGGCTGGCTTATATTTGACCCAACGTATTAGCCAAGCTATACAGCGTGTCAATGTGGCCAGCCTTTTGGATACCTTTCCCCAGACAGCGAGCTCAATCAGATATTTTAATTATAGGTTATTACCCTCAAAATAAAATACCTGAACTTATCTACATAAATAGAATAGGCTTTTATTTGTTTTTATTTTTTAGATTTTAAAACTGTAAATTTTGTCTTATTAAAAAAAACTAGATATATTTTTTACATTTAGTATTATAACATGTTATAAAAATAAAGTAACAATGAAATACTAACCTTGTTTGATAAATGTAGTTTTAAATTTTCATTCATTCAATAATAAGTGACTATTTCAATGGCAAGTCCTATCTTATCAAAATCAGCCAATTTTGATTTTACGCAAAGAGCTTTGAAAATATTGTACATAAATAGGTCCCGCCATTGTGCCTGACGCTCCACACGCGTTATATCCTGTAGCATAAGAGGTCGTAAAAGGGAATGAGTAATGAATAAGTTTGCTTCCGTACTTAAAGAAAAGTGGATCCGTAAACGCAGGCTTGGATGACAGAACACCTTCTCAAAATTGCTTGACTTTAGTCAAAGATTTAGAATTTTTTATTCGGGTAATCTCAGGATATTACCGGTAAATTGTTTACCTACGTATAAACACTTTGAAAACCTTACATGACCGTTTTTTAAATGATCATTTTTTAGCTTTCTTGTATTAGGTCTTTACCTGTAAAATTGCCGCTTTGTATGAAAAAATTTAAACGAATTTATTTCATGTATTTTTTATGTGTATTAATCGAAGTAATCACCCATGCAATCTATGCATCTTTGCCAACGCAGTGGCAGTTTACTTTGACGCTAACGGCGAAAGCTGCTGCTAATTCAGCCGTAGATTGTGTATCATCAGCTTCCACAATCGCCTTTAATTCGTCATTTTCGACCAAAGGCTTCGGACGACCGCGAGGTTCATTTTTCAGGTCGAAATTTCCAGAACGGAAGCGAGCAAACCAATAACAGGTGGTGCGGTGGTTTGTAGTGTTAGCTCCGTAAACGTCGTTGATGTTGCGTGCCGCTTGTGCCGCGTTGCTGCCACGACGGTACTTATATTCCATTCTCATTACTCGAATTTTTAACGTATCCATGATGACGAAAAAGATTGAAATGCGTTGAAAATGTAACACTAATCAATAAACAAATGACTACTTTTGGAAAAATAATTCCATGTTTTAAAAATAAAATTAATTTGAAATTAGAATTCTTAGCCAAACAAAAATTATTTAGGTTTGAAATGACCAGGGCCCTAACCATAAACTGTTAAAACAATCACAAATCTGTCAAACATTATCATTTCTGTCAAATTTAGTATGAATTGACGTACCAAAATTGACAGATTTGACAACTTTGAGATTGTTTTAAGAGTATATGGTTATGGCCCAGTACTGCAGAACGGCAATTTCATAGGTAAAGACCTATTTATTTCTTACTGGCAATATCCTACATTGGTATAAAGGACCGACGCAAGTACTAAAAAGTACTGGCTAAAAAGCCAGTGCGATATTATTCATTTCATTTTTCAGGATGACGTCATGCCTTTGTATAAAAAAAGAACTATTATGGTCGTTTTAATTATTGTTTTAACTTGCCTCTTCCAACGATTTAACTCTTCATATTTAGAGGAGACCGCACCCGCATGCTGGTGACAGATTGATGGTGAACGATTTCTCAAAAGAGATATCGCGGAACGTTACGCCTTAGCCCTACCAAGTCGCATTTATGAAGATCATCGAAGCTCAGACAAAATATGGGTTTGTGATATGAATTCGCTTTTGGAAACATGTGCATGTCGAATTATTAAGAATAGTTTAGTGTGATTGGTGGAATAATTTATTTTTGTAAATAAAGTGTGTAAAGATGTTCGATTTTAATGGATCGTTAGGTTGTCTGTGTTGTCTGACCCTTTTTTACCAGAAATGGGCAAAGGTTTCAAGTTCAAATTAATTTTAAAGACTATGGTCTGCAATCCCTTGAAGATATTGTGAAAAAAGCAAATGATGAAAATTGGCAAGAATATCACGTAGTCTTTTAGGTTAGCACAAGTAATGGTAAAAGTCCGAAAACACGAAAAAATATTAACAAACTCTGAAAAAGCTGTAAAAATGCTTGAAACTCAATTCCCGATGGCAATACTGACTGACACAGACAGGGATTACACTTTTTGGATGTGCGTATTTAAAGATACTAACAATAATAAGTAACTAAATGGCTAAACAAATTGTGGTAAATTGATGAATGCAAACATCTTTTTCTAAATAATATTGAATGAGCACTTGAATTCTTCTGACAGTTAATTCAGGCCACTGATATCTTTCATTTTCGTCACAAATAGTCTGATTGAATCAACACGCATGTTAATCATGATGGCGTGCGACAAATGCCTGTTCAGATTTCACGACAACAAAGTTCCTGCCAACATTTTCAAGAAACCGTTAATTTAATACTAAGGCGGCTTTTTACGTTTTTGAATTTTTCGCGCAATTGCCTTGCGATTTGCGAGACATATATCTGGTTAACTCACCAGGTCACGTACTCACAGGCCAGTCCTCGACTGAGCTTGTGGGTACTCGCCCTATTTATTTAAGTTGTCTTATATGGGCTGGGCTTTGCTATCGTTTTAAAATATTATTTTATGGTCTCTTTGTTTTAGTTTTAAGTGTAAAATTGGTTTTCGTGTAAATAAATAGGTTTTCGCTTTTTACAGACTTTTTACAAATTAGCAAAAATTAGCAAAAACCGTCCAAAGGACATTTTGAAGCCGTTTTGATTAAGTGGAAAATGGAGCTTTGTTTGTGAAATATTTAATACATCCAAAATTGCTTTCACTTTGAGAATATCCATGGCGTCAGACACAACCACTACTCTCCGAATACATGTGCGTACCTACTATATTTTTATCTTCTCTCCCAAGTGTTTGCAAGCGCTTTAGGGCTAAAATACTACATTCGACACTTAGTTAGGCTAGCTACACATAAATTCAGGCCGGCAATGTCGGTTCGGCAGTATGTATCGAACAAAGCCGACTCGAAGTATCTACTACATTACATTCATATACACATATTCGGTTTATTGCCACCCGGCTTTGCCGATTAATGCCGGGTCCGGTATGGGTGTAGCAACCCTTAGAGACACTCTGAGTCAGCTGCTCTTCTAATGTACAGCCGACCTTATGTTAGGTATGTCTCTTGTCCCAGTGCTTCACTACCATAAAAAACGCAAAGCCCATAGACTATCCATTCAAAGTATGTTGTTTAAAATCTTATATATGCATTCACCTTAATTTTAAATCATAAGACTTACGAAGTCACGCAACCGAAGGATTCAAGCAATCATGAAATTTCGATTGAAAGGTCCTTAATTTATTATATGTAGCGATATTAATTAAAATTAGTAGAACGGTCAAGCCTACAATTCCACTAGGTGACCCCAAGTCTGAAATTATGAATATATTCATTCGTTTAATTAAATTGCTAAGTTGGAGTTATGGGCTCTTCGAAGATAGTCTAAATAGTTATGGAACCCTAGTTGACCATTAACATCAGGGCCATTCATACCAGACATACTAATTACTGAAACATGCTAGGAAATAGGTAATTTTAATCTATTTACTAATTTAGAGGTACAATTAAGTGTATGTACGCATATCTATGCACGCTACAAATAAAAAAATCACTTCAATTTTGTTTAACTAAAGTTTTATGTACCTAAGTATATAAAATAACAAAAAAGGTATATTTAATAAATCGTTAGTATCTGGCTGAACGGGATAGATAAAAAAGTATTTGGTTGAAAAGAAAACAAAACAAAAACCAATCAAAACTCCTGTTTACAAGATTGTTTCTCAAAAAGTTTATGAAGTGCTTTTAACCGCTTACCTACCTTAAAGGTATAAATAAGTATGCGGAAGACATTACCTTTTCCACGTGAACGGGCGAAAATAATCAAGTTACAGATACCCCACGCGAACTGCATAGCGCATTTGGGATAAACAAAAACGTTACGTAAGAGATGCTTGACCCAATTTTGTAACTCGAGCCAGTTTAGCAAACTTTTCATTTATCATTTTGCAGATAAAACAATATTTTAAATGTCCTAAAGTTTTAAGCAAAAACTAAACATTATGTATTCTGTCCGGAATAATGTTTCGCTTTCAAGCCGGTATCACAGATAACGTAACATTATAGATAGTGGTTTCTGATTACTATAACACAAGTACCTACTTTAGCTACCTACTTTAGGATAAGAACAATGTACGTGATGGTTTATTATATTTATATTATTGTTACTGAGTCTGCAATGGTATCGGACTACTTTATAGATTCAGATAGTGTTTTGTTTAGAGATTTATTAGGTTAAAATACATATACCTATATTATTTCATGCTGGACAAACACAAGTAAATATAACTTACAAATGCATGGGTATCACAAAGCTAATTTCAATTAAGTTTGAAAAAAAAAACTTATTTTTTCTTTATTCTCTAGATTTAACTCTGTACCGCCCCCTAAAATTTTGCTCGCACTTTTAATACCCTGATCCATTCTTACATCTTTAGTTTAACTCTGCCCAACTGAATCAATCATAACTTGATTAACAATAACATTGTGTAAGAAGATTCTCGTACAGATAAATGATGTACACCAACTGTTTTCTTAAATTCGTTTATTTCTTTAGGACTACGTCACAAAAGTTCCAACACTTTACAATAATTCCACTAGAGTACCGTACAGTTCAATCGCTCGACACAGAATGCCTCCAACAACCAAGTTTCCCACTTTGTAGAAAATGGCGGCGCTAGTGTTGCGCGGATGAAAATTCATTTGAGTACTTTTTTATTTAATTTATTAATAATATGGTTCTACAATTACTATTTAGTATAATAAATTATTTCTATAATATATTTACGCGTTATTTATGATAATTATATATTATTATTGAATTATTTCGGTCATAATGCAATTAAATATTTGGACAAACACTAATTTATCGATTAAACCTTACAATTGTAGGTTTGAAGACTAAGCTTACAAACGTAGTGTAGAGCGCCCTACGACAAGGTAGAGCGACGACATAAGCAAGGCTGCTGGCAGAGTGAATGGAAAAGATTAGCCGAGGATCAGGTTAGGTAGCGTGAATTGGGAGAGGTCCATTTCCAGGAATGATCTGATGAGGGCTGATTGAAGCTTGCAATAAATTTCAAGATGCCAAGTGCGTAGACCTTAACATAAAATACACAACAATTTTAAAAACCCCAACTAAAGTTATACAATAATTATTACAAATCTATTAAAAACTATATATGCTACTAGACACTATAATAATATTTTGTAAAATAGAAGCTAGGTTATTAAACCGCAGGAGTCCTTCGGGTAAACTGCGAGCGTCTCGCTCCAGAGCAGTTCAGCTAAGAGTCACTTGACCTCAACTCTTTGTCGTGCTAGTGTAGTTACAACACTCTTTAGTCCCCATTTTGCGGATGGGACTAAATTATGAGGCGTGTGTTTGACTTTTTAAACCAATTTGTTATGATAATTTTGTAAAATTATACTCGGTTGTTTTAAATAATTGGCGTCTTTTCAAGTAAATTACAAGGAGGGTTAATCACAGCGATTGGTCCTGAACAAGAGCATTTAAACAGATTATTATATTAACCATCACAAATGGCTCCAAATATCATCTGTCGAGAGCAAGGGGGGGTTGAAAATCAGCGCTGCCCGCGACCTAGTCTCGAAGCAGCATGAGCTGAACCTCTGCCCTTTATTTTCCATGAAAGTAGTATTGTGTCATAGTATGTAAGATTGTTAATTATTTGTATACCATTAGGAAGATATGAATGCTTTTTTTTTTAAATTTAATTTATCATTCAAGAAGCAAATTGGCAAGCATGATAGTCTTACTATTTAAGTAAATTTATAAAGGCATCTTTTACTATCGGAAACCCAGCAAAAAGTATAATCGACGAAATGAAAACCAATAGTAAACACAAATTGCTACCATATCGAGATTATGTATTGAAAAAATGACTTCCATTAGTTATTTTGGCTTGTCGCCAAGCGTTTCAATAGTTTCTCGAGTGGCTTTTGTTTTTGAATGGCCTTAGTCAATATTGTCGGTCGCGGCAACTTCATCTAACGTGCGAGAAATAGTTCTTTGAAACCTCCGCGGGAATGTTATACTCGTAAGTAACAAGTTATGTGACGTATATTAGGTCCAGGGTAAAGATACTATCAATATTAATAATGGACACCTACTACGCATTTAATTCTTTTGGTTAATCCTACCAACATAGAAAGCCTTAGAATAGAAACACCTTAAGTAGGTAGCTAAGCTACAGAATTTTGACAAACAAACCACCAGTAAGGTTAACATAAACTGAGTGGAACAAGTAGAAACTTTTTGGTTATCATGAAATACGGCTCCAATCATCTCCACTTCACTTTAAACAAAACCCACGCTAAGGAAAGCATCCTGAGAATACGCTAAGGACTTGAGGTAGGGATGCACGAGTAGTGTAGCTATCTTAAAACGAAAAAATATCAGCATCGCTCGCATTCCGCTACATGACACAGGCGACGACTTATGCTCGCTCACCGCTTGTTAACGAAGCGGTAGATCAGTGTAAGAGCATACACACACTGTGACTTTAGCATTTAGCATTCGCAATCGCCGAAATTTCGCCGATTGGCGATTTCACTACTGCATCGATGCTGAATCACGTTTTAGCAACTCACTGCGATCAATCACAGGCATCCGCAATTATTTGATTTCGATAGCAGCTATTTTTTATTGCTGATGCTAAAACTCGGTGCGGTGAGCGCAGGCTCTAAGAACTGTATGACGATTTGCCCGCGACCATTGTAATCCCGTGAATCACTTTTCAAGAGCTTGATTTTCAGTTTATTCGAGTGTTGAAAATACAGTGTTTTAAAGGACAAGACAAGCAATATCTATGATTTTCTCTGTTTGCAGATCAAATAAAATATTTTCTTTCCTCTTAAAATGTATGCGTCTATTATAATCCTTTATTCAACCACTAAGGAAATTAAAAATATATATACATTTTACAATTGAATTAATTCACTCATTTGAATTGTGTTTGTTTCTAAAATTAATGTCAGATGAATGAAAATATGTATGTATATGTCATATACATAATCATACTCAGCAGTCTATAGGTGGACATAGGCCTTTTCCATTGCACGCTCTTGCTCCATCTATTCTTGTCCATCCGCTGTTAGCAGCTTTGGGTTTACCTATCATAAAATATAAATTAATAGAGGTGACGATTTGGGTTTGGGCACTCCAAAATTCTGTTGCTCCCGTAGCTTACATGTATAGAAACGAGCAAATGCTTTTTCTGAATACGTCCACTAGTTCAACGGGCCGCATCGTGAAGCAATAGACGACATTTACAATCGTATAATGCCGTCTATGCGATTGTTTGCAAACATGAGACACAATTGTTATTGGTGGATATGGTATGACAGTAAAGTAATGAGTACCGATTATTCTTTTAGGAAAAAAAATGTCACTTGCTATTTTTTCGGATTTCATCATGTACTTCTCCTTTGTAGACCATCGATCGTACGACCGCCTAAATATTTATAAAAAAATATTTCAAGATCCGCTTTATCAATCAATTATTCCGTCTTTATTTTCAAGATTTCAACTAAAAACGGAAAAACAGAACCCAAAAGTACAAATAATTTCACATTAAAATTGTAAAGTACATAACTCTACCTACCTTTTGCATGGCATTTAAGAGCAGCACAAGTTTATCAGAGTTTAATTCCTGTCATTTAAATCAGTAATACCGAACTAATTAATATTCACACGCGTACAAACTTTAAATTAATTCAAGATAAGACTAAACTACCTTCCGATAAAGCATGAATAATGCTCCTTGGTATATAATTATGTTTAGATGTATGGCGTATACCGATCGACCTAGTTAAGATATTGCTGTCGATTTTATAATGATATATAGTATCATCTCGCAGCCAGCTTAATTTAGGAAATATTAATAAACAGGTAAATTTATCACAAGTAAGCTTTATTTAAATTAAATACTATTAACAGTTTTACTAGAAGAATCTCATATAATACGTAAGAACTACTCGTGTTTTTCAGTATAATATTGCAGAGGTTATACTTACTTGTTATGAATCTAAAATAATACGAAATACGATAAATTGCGACTGAAATAACCATTGATTTTCACAAACGTGATATCAAAAAGATTAATTGTCTGGTATTCCCTTCGAGCGTCAATGTTATCTGTAATCTTTCCTGGAATTCTATCCTATTGTTCCTTAGTTTCTACCACATATAAGATTTCCAATTAGAGAGATGTTACACAACAGCAGTTTATTTCATTTTATACTTCAAGACAGAAACAGTTCACTAGGTTTTATAAACTCGCGATAGTATTTTACGAGGTAGTAACGTGTTTCGTTAACTGACCCATAGATTAAGTGGAATAAAGCAGAACCTGAAACTTTCAAGATAAGATTTCAATCCGGGAATAGCGTCACAGGTAGAATAAATCCCAAGCAATACTCTGTACGCTGTGGAAATTGTGATTTTAACAGTAAAAAGCCGTTTTAAGCAAAAACAGTGTTAGCTTGCTGTTCTTAAATTATAGACCTTATTACGTAGAAACTAAGAAACTTATTCATAATAGCTATGGAGTATCAAAAGCTGTATCAAATTATCGATACTAGAAGTACAGATTGGTCGATTATGTCCAGAGGTCAGCGTTCAGTCGCTGCATATGCTGACCGGTAAATTTTTTACCTGCAGTATATTAAAGGTTACCTACGCTACACTTTAAAATTTGTCAGTCGTAACACTCGTAACTCTGCCGGCCTTTATTTACTTCCCAAAACTTTCTGACCCTCGCAAAATTAAAAGCAACTCAGAGAAAAAGAGAAAACAAAATTAAGGCGACGGTGAACATAGATAATAACTCCCTTTTGCCCTCAAGTGCCTAAAAAGACAAGCCACTTCCATAAATCTTGAAGGTGGTTAACGCCTCGTCCTGAAATCCAAGAAACAAGGGGGAATGGCTTCGAGCGACAACGGGGAAGGCTCAACAAAGTTTTAAGTACTCTCCAGTAAATGTTTTCACCGAGTGATCTCTTAAGAGTTGTTGGGAACCGTTTTATTTGCTTGGTTAATTGTGTGCTATGTAGCATTTGGTGGTTACGACGGCGCTGTAGTGATTGTTTCCATCTTTTGTCATTGGTATTGTTAGAACTTAATTGCATGTCCTTAAATCTACCAAGGTCAGGTGGTATTTAAAGTCAGATTCATAATTTTAAGAATCAGTTTCTGTAAAGCTTGAAATAAACATAAATTAAGCTAAAACACTTATCAACTGTAAATTGTCAAAAGATTGATTAAGCAATTACCAATTAGCTATTGACCCACGGTAAATATATTTATAATTTGACGTATAAGCAAGAATCAGCGTTATGAATCAGAGATAAATAATTAAGATGATGATTAATTGTCACAAGTTACATAAATTCATCTAAATTTACGTTTCCGCATTTCGTTACCAAACGTGACAGCTGATTAGCGCTGACAACCCTTTAGCTCAGTCATTCAGAAACTGACTGTTAATCACTTGAATCAAATTAAAGTGCGGTGGCGTGGGGGTGGGCGTGCCGGCTAGTTCACACCAAACACGCGGACACTACGCGTTCAGGAGGCCTAGGCCTAGCACGAAAATGCATATTTCGCTCGGACGTATAAACCTAACAACAAAGAGATTAATTATAAATGAACTCAAAAAAGATTAAAAATGTTAGTCATAATAAAGGTATCTAATGATGTTGTAGAAATTATGATTTAACAAATGTTTATCAGATTATTTGTAGATATACTACGAAAATAAAAGCCAAACCCTTTTACTAAATAAACATTTATTTTTTGTACTGATTTTTTATTTATTTAATAATTGAGTTTCAAATTCTAAACTAATTCGAAGCGAGCTATTTGAAGATGTAGGAAAGAAAAAAGCTAGTTGGCTTCACTCATTGCTTATCGGATTTTTTTTAGTAACTTTAAACGTAATTATTTATATTGTCATAGTAGCGCACCATCTGTCTGTTGAGCCTGTCACGTCAAATTTCATGTCCGCGCGTGCAAACGCTGAATTTCAAGCTGCACGCCACTGCTGTCCGCACCGGTGTGAACTCGTCGATACAAATGCTATGGCACGGGACTTAAGGTCGGAACCTACCTACCTAAGTAGGTATGATATCGTTTTAGTGGTCAAAGCTTATCCTGGAGGGTAACCATGACCTCTTAAAACAATCTCAAAGTTGTCAAATCTGTCAATTTTGGTACGTCATTTCATACAAAATTTGACAGAAATGATAATGTTTGACAGATTTGAGATTGTTTTAAGGGTTCATGGTTACCCCGCTGAATTGATGTTCATCTTGATCAATCTTATTTGTCTAACTATACATACTTATCTTCTGCCGTTTATTAATATCTGATACAGTATATCTTTGCAACTCGAGATACGTGAGATGTGTGTCCTGACTTTCGTTGAAAACATTATTATGATGAGCGTGCTTGTTAAGTTAACATGAAAAGAATTTTTACAATTTATAGGTAAAACCGATATGTACCGGTAACGAATTTAGACAACCTCAGTAGCCGAGAGACGAGCACACCGGACTATATATTGCGTCATCATTCTCTGAGGTTCCGGGTTCGATCTCCAGTCGGGTCAATGAAGAAAACGAACTTTTTTATATTGTCTCGGAACTGGGTGTTGTGGTACCGTCATTTTTTCTGATTTCTGTAACACAAGTGCTTGTGCTAGGCATAGAAATGTATTATTTAGGTAACACCTTGTATATGGTATACGTATATATACCAACCACAAGCAAAGTTTGGAAGTATATCCAACCACAAGTAAAGCCCTCGCTTGTAGGTGAACTACAAAAACTATGTGTATTCAGCGTTATCAATAGCATACAGTATACACCACTATCAAAAATACTCACTCGGTCCGGAAAATCCCGTCCGATCCCGAAAATCGAGTCGAAACGTCAAGCCCGCCTCAGAATAAACACATCGGATCAATCATTCAAATCGGTGCGAACCAATCAAAAACAGCCGACTCGCGGCTCAGCCGAAATAAAAGCCTGATGCTATTTCTGATGGTACACTTACAAGCTTATTGATTCGCAGCCACCATTCGTCAAGACTACGAATATCCCCGAATGAATTATTCATAAAGGCGCGTTACTTCTCTAATAGCGGTTACCGAGACAAGACGGGTTAGTCAGCTATCCCTCATATGTGAGGCTTAGGCCTTGGGACGCTTATTACATTTTATTTTTACTGTTTACCAAGGGATCCGGGTAGGTAATAATCATGATCTTACATTTTATTAAATTTGCATCTTTGTAAGATTCATAAACACGCTTTAGCTTTTGATCTACTTATCAAAATAGTAATTAACTTAATAAAAATATTTATCTCTCAGACTGGAAGAGGATTTAAGTTAATTAACAATTAATAATTTTGTACAACCTTCCTTCAGGTCATTAGATCACCTGGAGTCTTCGAGTGCTTTACTTACACTGAGTAATTGACTCAGACATCAAAGATAACTGGAAATTATTTTGTGGAGTGCATAAATACTGCAGCCGCACAGCATAGTTGGTTTCGTACAATATTTACCAACGGTCTCAATACACATTATCATTGAACATCTATAGTTACAATTACAGCCCCTCTCAAAGACAGTTGCAGTTCTGTCGTCAACACCAACACAAATGGCTTGGCTTTCACAACACAGTGCATTATGTCTCTTTGTTGGCAGTAGCAATTTCTATGTCTGAGTCCTGAATGCGAAATGTCCATAGAATTTACTGTTCCACTGTTTTATTGACGATGTAACTGTTGCTGTCTATGAAAAAATAAACGAGTAAATTAAACAGGTATTCCAAACATGTTATCGTAGTGGGGAATTATGCTTATCGATCATGAAAAAGCTCTGGGGCTTGACTATGAGCTCTGCGAACAGTAATATTTTATCTGTATTTTGTTTTAAATAGTTCAACGTAAAAACAACACTAATAAGAGTTCATGGAAGAACTAAAACTTCGTTTTTATTGTATTTTTTTATAATTAATTAAAAGAATAAAATTATTTAAGTATAATTAATTTGTAAAAGAGCCGCCTCGATACTAAGCCGTATTCGTGAGAGCACCAAAACTATTCTGCGTGTTGCGGCTGGGCGTGTACATTCCTAATTTAAGAAGTAGAACCCAGTGGTTTGGCTGCACGTCGTTACCTTAATACATTTATTTATTTATTAATGCTATTTATTCATTTTCTGTATTACCTATGCTGACTAACTTTTGCATTTTTTTTACTTTACTATGGATGGACCACAGTGGATTTGTAATAAACGCTTTGAATTTGAATTAATTAATGCTAAAAACAATAAACACCGATAAAGTGCAAATGATTGCAATTTTTAAAAAAATAAAAAATAAACTATGGTTTTCGTATAATATTAAAAAAGGAGATTAATATATTACTTATTCCTTTTCTTAATGAATAAAGAGTGGAGGCGATAATGAATTCCAATTACGTGATTCTATTAGGATACTCACCTTTTCAGGGCCAATAAAGGTTGTTTCATTTCCATTACCACGAAACCCTTGTCGTTTGAATTACTTACTTCTATTCAAGACTTTGACAAGTTAATCGTTGTTATTGATTACGATTGAACGCTTAATAAAACTCAAAATAATTTTGAAAAGATATTGAAGTTAGTAAATTCATTTATCAATTTATCAATTCATTTATTAATTGAATTGTTAATCAAGTATTAATGTACATCTTAGATTAAGTAACTTTAATACCTTATGGTAATTATTTATTAAAACAAAAAATCTAAAATAAGTGCTATCGCTTGTACTGTTTGCATTTCAAAAGGACAATATGGCATTACGACAGCCAATCGTACTTTTATGTGCAATAAAAACTAAATATTTTGAAAAGTGCTATCACAAAGTATAGTGTAAAAGTAGTAGTATAGGATCCCACTATAGAACGACCTTCACCGAGCTGGTTAATGGATGAAAAGTATTTTATATCCAATTAAATAGGTCAATACAAATATTGCAAATGGGTTGTCTAAAAAAATTTAGTCCAGAATAAGATTTATTAACAATTTAAAATTATATTTTTTTTAAACATTTCACTGGTTTGGTTAAAAGACAAATTCTATACCAATCGAAAGTATGAAGCCCATAGAATATGCAAACGTTAGGTTGACTATTTTTTTACCGTCACAGCTCTGCGGTAGGCAGGTATAAACAGGTAAATCGATACTAGTAACTTGCACCGGTGTGGTTAATAAATTTAAGGTCATTTAAAATAAAGATTATTTCATTACAAATACGGTGGTATAGGGTTGTCTGCGAAAAATCAGTCCAGACTTCCGGTTGTCGAGTTTTAAAAAGTAAAATATTACTGGGAGTGGATGCGTGCGACAGAGAGGTCCCAGCGACATTCCATGCGATAGAAGAGTACAGAGCATAGCAGCAGTGTGTAGCTCGTCCATTGAAAGAAAAGAGTGCGCATGCTTCTTGTCTTTGAAAATGAAAAGGATAGCGTTAGACGCGTAAATATTGTGCGTCATTTTGGAGTAGATTGTCGCTAAAGCTACTATCAAAGAGGATCTAAATACTACGTAATAAGAGTCTGCATTCTCTTAAGAGCCTCTGAACCTATTTATGGACGCAATTTGTGCCGCATTGGTAATATAAAATTGTTCCAACATTTTAAAACACAACTGTCATACTAATTGACAAGCTAGGGCTTGAGGAAGCTGTATCGTTCTTATCTATCGATATTTTACTATATTTTGTTTTCATATGGACTCTAGTTAAAATAAATTGCAGTTTATTATTAACATCGTACAATACTACTGCTGTAAGTATAGTATACAGGGATATAAAAGAATGGGACACTCCTTAAAACCACGTGATCAGCAGGTCATATACAACATTTTTTCTTATGGGAGCAACATCGAAATCGTGATTTTATTTTCAGATGCTCCATACATTATCATCGAGGTATGCGAGTAAGTTTGTATGCTGCTTGAAGCTGAAAAAAAAATATCGATTTCAATGTTGCTCCCATAGAAAAAAATGTTGTATATGACCAGCTGATCACGTGGTTTTAAGGAGTGTCTTATTCTCTTGTACACCCTGCATACATATAATGAAACATCTCATGAAATATTAAATATTTATTTAAGAAGACATTAAACACATTAGGTACATCATCTGTGAAAATTTCAATTTTCCATCACGGTTCATGAGATACAGGCTGGTTACAGACTGGTTTTTACATTTTTCATTTTCAGCTAATTGTATCCATAAACAGCATCTAAAAATAAACATTAAATATTTTATATCGTCAAATTGAGTCAATGTAGGTGTACTTACAAGATAAATTTCATTTATCGATAATTTAATTTCATCACTATCGTTTCGATTATAAGGCACGATTAATGCGGATTTATGAGAAGATATCAAATCTAGGAGTTCAATTTGTCAGTTTTTTTTGCAGTAATATTTTACTTTTTAAAACTCGACAATCTTATTCTGGACTGAATTTTTTTAGACCACCCATTTTCAATATTTTTATTGACATATTTAATTGGACAATACATTGGATTGGAAAATACTTTTCATCCATTAACCAGCTCGGTGAAGGTCGTTCTTTGGTGGGATCTTAGACTATAGGTGGAATCACTTTCACTTGAAATACGACTAGTTTAGTTAATTAATGTGATGTGTGATGTAACCAGCAAACCGGGTAAATAATTGCAGAGTTTAAGAAATCTTAAATCTTAGATTAATTATCATTATCCTACCATTTAACGAATTTTGAAGATAAAAATTAATTATATAAGTCCTATAGAATACTTATATTGCAAAAGAACGAACCGTTAGTAATTCAATAAATCCTCAATGAAAAGGATCACACTTTTTCCTACACGACATACCTAATATAGCATTCCCTCTCGTCATAAAAATGTCCCGGCTAGTGATGCGTTAAATTTTTGGAATCGAGATCCATCGATTAAGAAAAAAAAATGTAAAAAAAACTCATTGAATAAGCGATGCGTTATAGCCACCAGATAATATTTGCGGTACATACAGATCGTGAGGATGCACTGCAAATGCCATGCAAGCGACCAACTCACATGCATTATGGTGGTTTATCTCTTGGCGTCATTCTGTCCAAATTCAGTGACTCATTTTTAGTAGGCCCACATCCAGATGACAGCTTCTCATAAAAATACTACGATAGCACAATCGATATAAGTATTGCTGTAATTTTACTATTGATACTTTCGATTTTGTCGTTACTATTGATTTCTGCAATGGTATCGGAAGGCCTATCGATAGTGGGCTATCGAGCAGCAACACTAGTCCCGTCTATCCTTGAATGTATGGCCTGTAATAACTCACGCCAGTATTCATTCGTGTCAGACAAATCGTAAAATGTGTTCCCGATTCAGGTTTCAAGTTAAAACGAGTTGTGTGTGCGTCGCCATACAATACTATCGATAAATAAAAAACTCATATCTCAATCCCAATCTAGGTAATATAATATTTAGGTTTTGTTCTAGATTGGTAAGTATTTATAACATTTTGTTATTGCAACTTTAACATTTTTGATATATTTTATAATATTCGTCATATTCATCTGAATTATAAAAGAATGCACTAAGCCAGCTGATTTACAGTTAATTCTATAAAAGTGTTACCCTGGTCTGCAAAAAGATTAAAATTTAAAATATTTTTAGAAATTGTACACAAATGTAACAAACAAATCTTTACTAAAAAAACATTTTAACAATAAAATTAAACCGCCGAAAACTGAAAAGCAAAAAATAACCTTTTTTGCATTTAACCTTATTAAGTAAGTTCCTTAACTAATAGAAGTATACCTAATCAGCTCTTTTTGGAATCAGTGCCATTGAAAGTTAAAATGTGTTCATTCGCACCGACTCCAAAAAGAGCTGATTAGGTTTAGATAAGGAACTTAGTTATTATGGTTTAATGAATAAAAGGTTTATTTTTTTTGTTTCTCAGTTTTTCGGCGATTAATTTTTTTGTTTAAATGTTTTTATTAGGTTGGGGAAAAGTCTTTTCGCATTATAGTATGTATGAACTTGTAATAAAATCTCTTTGGCTGTACTATTTGTAACTGGCTGGTTTTGGTACCATTAAAACTTTAAATTTTAAAGAAGATAATTCCAATTTCAAATTAGGAAAATGTTTTTCATTTGTTTTTCGTACTGTCAAAATGAGTGAATCAAATGAAGAAATTCGATAGACTTTAAAATGTTACTACAAAAAAGGTAAAAATGCAACGCAAGCCTCGAAAAAAATTGCGATGGTTATGGACCTAGTGCAGTGTTTGTGAGAGTAGCACAAATTTGGTTTAAGCGTTTTCAATCCGGAAATTTTGATGTCAAAGGTGCACGTCGCTCTGGTCGCCCTATAACGAATAAAATTGATGCCATTTTTGAAAAAGTGGAGCAAGGTCGGCATATTAGTAGTTACGACGTAGCTGAAGAACTGGGAATTGACCACAAAACAGTTTTGGTGCATTTGAAAAAAACTGGGTACACATAAAAAGCTCGATATTTGGGTACCCCACGAGCTCAATGAGGAAACCTAATGAATCGTGTACTCATTTGTGATTCTTTATTACGACGTAATGAAACCGAACCATTTTTGAAGAAGCTGATAACTGGTAATGAAAAGTGGATCACGTACGACAAGAACGTGTGAAAAAGGTCGTGGTCAAAAAGGTCAGGCTTCACCGACTGTGGCGAAACCCGAGTTAACTCGCAACAAGCTGATGCTGTGTGTGTGGTGGGATTGGAAGGGCATTATTCATAATGAGCTGTTACCACCAAGCAGGACCATCGATTCTGAACTCTACTGCGAACAACTGATGAGATTAAAGCAAGAAGTTGAGAGAAAGCGGCCGGAATTAATCAACAGAAGGGGTGTGGTTTTTCATCATGATAACGCTAGACCTCACACATATTTAGCCACTCAGCAAAAATTAAGAGAGCTTGGCTGGAAGGTGTTAATGCATCCGCCGTATAGTCCTGACCTTGCACCTTCAGATTTCCACCTGTTTCGCTCTCTTCAGAATTCTCTAGGCAGTGTCAGGTTAACATCACGAGAGGACTGCAAAACCACTTGTCGCGGTATTTTGATCAGAAGCCCCAAAATTTTTATAGCAATGGGGTCATGTCCCTACCTACAAGATGGCAAAAAGTTATTGAACAAAATAGTACCTACATACTTTAGTTAAATGTAAATAAACCATATTAAAAAATGTTTTAGATTTTCTTAAAAAATGCGAAGAAACTTTTTTACCAACCTATTATTTAATGATTTTCTGTGGATTTAAGATCAGCATTAAACTCTGAGAGTGAATGATAAATCATTCCTATTTTCCCACCGTTAAGGTAATTTTTTTTCTGTTAATTAATATGGGACCAATTTCGAGGTATATAAAAAAGAATTATCAAAATCGGACTACTCTGTAAAAAGTTATGTGCGGTCAAATATTACAATCAGTGAGTGAACAATCAATCATCCCCTGTTTTCCTACCCTTAGTGTTGTTTTTTTTTTTCAAATTTATATGGGGCCTACTTCGGGCTATACCCTTTCTAATATAAAAATAATTATCAAAATCGAACTACTCTGTAAAAAGTTATGCGTGATCATACATAAAAAAAACAAAAAAAATATACGCTATAATTATATAAATTAGAAAAAAACTTTTAAAACCGTTTTAGTTTTTTTTGGTAGGAAATCTATGTGGGAAACGGAACGTAAGCGGAAGGAAGTATGTAGAAGGTGTGTGAGCGAGAGGAAAGATTTGAATCAGATAAAAGTAAGATGGTGGAGTGTAAAGAAGAAGTTAGGTGGTGAGAATTTGTTTAAAGAAATATACACAGATTTAAGGGATACAGTCCTTTTATTTCTTGCCCGATCCCACAAATTGGGGGCTCGTCCGGGATTAGGCAAGAAATCTGTGATAAACGACGAAAGGGTGAAAAAAAAATTTACGAAGCTGGCGGCAATTGTTTTCTGAGGAAAATTTTGCTAGACGAAAGACGAATATTCAAAGACGAAGAATATCAAAACGACGACTAAACGACGCATCATGGCAGAAGAAGGCACGAGCAAGGGTATGGTTACCAGGAGTCAGGACGGCACGGGATCTTCAACGGGATCTCCAATGGCAGCTTCAATGGCAGCATTGTGCATCGATGCAGTAACCAGATTCAGCGGGGACGACCAAACTTTGTCATCAGCTAGATGGGTACAAGACCTAGAAGATAACGCTGAAATATTTCAGTGGACGGAGCAACAAAAACTCATCTTCGCACGCAGATCACTGGTTGGTACGGCAGCACTGTGGCTAAAAGGTGAAAAAGTCGTTAAAAGCTGGGACGAGTTAAAAAGTACTGTTCAAAAAGAATTTCCAGACTCCGTGAACGTCAAAGAAATGCATGAAATCATGGCGGCCAGGAAAAAACATAAAGACGAAACTTGCTATCAATACATGCTTATTATGAAGGAGCTGGGTCGCATAGCAAAGTTTCCTGATTACGTAGCCGTGCAGTATATAATTGATGGTATTCTAGATTACGAGTCAAATAAGATGTTACTATATGGGGTTACTACGTATTCAGTGTTAAAAGAAAAGTTAAACCTGTACGAGACAATGAAGACGAAATCTCAGCGTACTACTTATACTACAGACGGTGCCAGCGCAAAGAAAAGAAATGCCAACGAGAATCCGCCACGAAGAAATTCTAGATGCTATAACTGTGGTGACTTAAATCATAAGGCGAATTTGTGTCCGAACGGCATAAAATGTTTTCGCTGCAACAAGTTTTGCCATAAAGGCAGCCATTGTACAGAGCAGAGCGGCAAAACGGATGCAGCGGCATCTTTGGTAAAGCAGTACCAACCAAGAAGTACGATGACAGGTGGCGGTACAGTCGGACGAAAGCAGCAGTCAAACTTCAACATGGCAGCCTGTCACGGGGACAATAATGACAGCACGATGACAGTGACGGTGGATAATTCGTCAGAGGTTTTGCAGGTTCAAAACAATGATCATGAAGGTGTTCAAAAGCCGATGAAATGTGTTACGATCAAGGATATAACGACGAACGCTTTGGTGGACTCAGGTAGCGACGTTAACTTGATGTCTTATCAATGTCGGATCGCGATTGACGCGGAAGTGACTGAAGAGAAGTTATCACTCACCGGACTCGGACTCTCAACAGTAAAATCTTTAGGAAAAGTGTGTGTTAATATTGTAATAGATGAAATAGAGTTTACTAACGTGACATTTCATATTGTAGGTAGGGAAGTAATGCCGTTCGACATGATTTTAGGTCAAGAGCTGTTAAATCATATCACCATGGTAATAATGGAGGAAAAGTGACGTTTTTGCCTGTGAAGGATGAATGGATGCCTAAACTCTCTTTTTTTTTCGATACAGTGGTCAATATTCATCATGTTATTGACATGATAGACAAGTTATGCGGAGTCAAGGTCTTTAGTGTCCTAGATTTGAAAAATGGGTTTTTTCATCTGAAGGTAGAGGAACAGTCAGTTCAGTATACATCTTTTGTAACCCATCACGGACAGTTTGAATTTCTTAGAGCACCTTTTGGTTTGTCAATCTGTCCGAAGTATTTTATGAGATTTGTTACTATTATATTCAGAGAGTTGATTTCTCAGGGTGTCATGATTATTTTTGTTGATGACATATTGGTTTTAGCGAATAATGAAGAACAAGCAGTAGAAAGACTGCAAGTGGTATTGAAAACTGCATCTGAGTACGGTCTACAGATAAACTGGAAGAAATTGAACCTGATAAAGAGAGAAGTGGAATATCTAGGTCACATTGTGAGGGACGGTGAAATAAAACCAAACCCGGATAAGATAGATGCTGTCCGTAAGTACCCAGAACCACGTGATATCAACCAATTATATAGTTTTATTAGTTTAACGTCCTATTTTAGAAAGTACATTGAAAATTATGCTCTGATTTCCAAGCCACTTACAGATCTTTTAAAGAAGGAGAAAACATTTATATTTGAAGACGAACAAAGACGTGCTTTTCTGATGTTAAAAGAGCGATTAACTTTGGACCCTATACTAAAGATTTTTGATCCTAAATTAAACACAGAGTTGCATACGGATGCGTCAAGTGTGGCGTACTCGGCTATACTCATGCAGCATTTTCCCGACACAGGACTACACCCGATTTATTACATGAGCTGTAAAACTAACGACGCACAAAGCCGATACTCTAGTTATGAACTTGAGGCATTGGCCATAATTAAAGGAGTGAAGAAATTCCGGCACTACCTGTACGGAATACACTTTAAAATTATAACTGATTGTAAGGCATTTGAAATGACTTTAAGAAAGAAAGATCTGACAGCTAAGGTAGCACGATGGGTGCTATTTCTGGACGAGTATGACTATGAAATTGAACATAGATCAGCATTAAAGATGAAACATGCAGACGCCTTAAGTCGTTATCCATACGTAGGAGTAACAACATTACATGATACAGTGAAACAAGCACAAGAACTAGATGAGGGTCTGAAAGCTATAAAAGAGATTTTAAAAGATAAGACATATCATGATTACTGGACAGACAATGATATACTTTACAAGGGGGATAAGAAATTACTGGTGATACCCAAAACGATGGAAAAAGAGATACTAAAGAGGGCACACAGCAATGGGCATTTTTCAAAGAAAAAGATGAAGGATTTAATTGATAAAGAATACTACATAATAGGGTTAGAAAAGAAAATAGAAGATTTTATTGTTACATTGAGAAAGAGAGCATTCCTTTGAATACTATACACTTGGATCACGTGGGACCACTGACTCAAACCAGTAAGCAGTATAACCATATTTTGACAGTTATAGATGCATTCACCAAGTTTGTATGGTTGTTCCCAACAAAATCCACATCAAGCAGGGAGGTTCTGAATAAACTAGAGATACACCGGCAGACGTTTGGAAATCCACGACGAATTATTACTGATAAGGGTACGGCATTCACCAGCCATGAGTTTGCTGAATACTGTAAGGAACAGAATATTGTACACGTGACGATAACCACTGGCATTCCAAGAGGTAACGGCCAAGTTGAGAGGATACATAGAATCATCATTCCGTTGTTAACTAAGTTATGTATAGAGAATTCTGGACTGTGGTACAAACACATAAACGATGTACAGAGAGCTATAAATAGCACATTTCAGAGAAGCATCAAAACAACACCATTTGAACTTCTAATAGGTACTAAAATGCGCACGACACAAGATGTTAAAATACACGAATCACTACAGGAAGAAGATATTCAACTATACAATGAAGACAGAGAAGAGTTACGAAAACAAGCTAAGGAGCAGATTTTTAAGATACAAGAGGAGAACACCAAAAACTTTAACAAGAAGAGAAAAGACAGTTTTAAGTACAAGATCGGGGATATAGCAGCAATTAAAAGAACTCAGTTTGGATCTGGCTTAAAACTGAAACCAGAATACCTAGGACCCCACAAAGTGGTAAAGGTGAAAAGAAATGACAGATATGACTTAGAGAAGATTGATACCTTTACTGAAGGTCCTATCAAAACTTCCAGTTCAGCTGATCATATGAAGAGGTGGCCTAAAGAGGGCACATAGTGAGTATTTGTTTTTAAAAGGGAAGAATGAAAGATGACGAATTATTATTTTGTTTATTTAGTAAAAGCTCACTTGCACTCTATTCATTGTCATGGTATGATATTGTTGATGTGTCATGTTTTATTAGGTTTACCTAGTATTTAATATTTTAATGTGAAGAGTTATAAATTATTAAGCGAGGTTTACTTGTATCAGAAGAAGATTAGGTTGGCAATGGTGATAATATCTTATAACGTAATGAACGATGTAAGTAGTTAATAGTATTTTATGCAAACTTTGTAAGAAATGGAATGTGTTTTATTGATTTAATGTTAACTGTAATTTAGTTTGAGCTGATGTTTTTTTTGTTGTTTGTTTTTGTTTGCTATATACTTTTTACTAGTAAGCAGTATGGTGTAAGAGTGTAGTGGGAGTGTGACGAATTGTAATGAGTGAGGAAACATAATGAATGAGGGATGAATGTCTGAGGACAGACATTGGATCAGGAAGGCCGAATGTGGGAAACGGAACGTAAGCGGAAGGAAGTATGTAGAAGGTGTGTGAGCGAGAGGAAAGATTTGAATCAGATAAAAGTAAGATGGCGGAGTGTAAAAAAGAAGTTAGGTGGTGAGAATTTGTTTAAAGAAATATACACAGATTTAAGGGATACAGTCCTTTTATTTCTTGCCCGATCCCACATCTATCTGAGGTCCCAAATAGGCATTGAGAACTTATAATCATATAAATAAATTCCACCAAAAATATGGCTTAAAAGTTCGTAAACTTTGGATATTATTTTCAGAATGTTCATCTTTCAACACCCTCTAAAACTAAACTTTGTCCGTTATAGTTGCTATTAAGGCTTAGAACAAAAATTAGAACAAAAAGTTGCGGAGTAGTATTGAAAATGCGAACTTAATTTTTATTTAGGTTTATTAAATATGCAATACGATTGATTTCGTTTCCTTATAGTGTTAGCTTTACTAAGTTAATTAATTATATTATGAACAACTGAAATTACCTAGCTATGTATAAAACGGTTTGTTCTTATAAATCTGCAAAAGGCTCAATACATAATGATGCCCTTTTTAATAAATTTTATTTATACGTACAAAGTAATGAAAACATTTTGAACAACAAAGAAACATTGCAGGCCTAATCACCTCTACGGACGCGCGAGAAATCTTGCTCTGTGTGGAAGGGGACGAGTGGAGCAGCTGTTAGTCAAGCCACTACTTCAATTTTCTGTCAGATAAAATAAAGTTACCCTGTGGCTACCACATATCAAGCGATGCTAATATCGCGGACTAATCGGGGCTTGTGGAGAACGTGGTATGTGCGTAGGCACATGCTAGAAAATTACGATTATTATAATCGAAATGGTCACTCATCCACCAACATTCCAGCGTGGATTACACGAAAAAGGCCGTTTGATGTGTTGCTTGGGCAAAAGGTCGCACGAGCGTAATTTAGTTAAAAAAACATGTCAATCGTATGAAAAAGGATGTGAAACAACTTTCACAAAATTGAACTCTTTTGTTCAAAATACAATAGTTAACCCGTGCCCACGAAAAGGAGAAATCTCTTTGCATCCTTTATTCCGCACATCCATAGATAACGTATTTCTTCAGTCCCTTTTAACTTTGTCCATTATGCTAATATGGGGTCAACGTTTTATCATGTTTAAATGGATTAGGAAATGTTGTTTTATCTCCTTATGCTTTCATGTGAAGAAAAAGGCTTTGACAGGTCTTTTATTTTTGTAACGGTCATGGCATAGTACCAATATCGAAAATTGACTAAAAGGATTAGGTACCAACAATATTGCAGCATAATAATAGGTGGTACCCAATTTAAAAGCTTTCTTGGATTTACTATGGTTAAATAGAATATAAAAACTAAGAAGAAAATATAACGCAAAAGTATGTTCCTGAACTCGCATTACGAACGTGAAAGTGTCATACGTTTTTATTAGCAAGAAAAAGTTTCACCAATACTCGGAAACCTATAACCCAAGCAAAGTCAGCTCAATCTTAGCAATGAATTACCAATTTCTTCATAACAAAGTCGTGACTTTCCCAGTTTTAACCCTTTCAGTGGCTAAGTTCGTTCATTACGCTGCCGAGTCGGGAACTTCTTGCCGAGTGTCGAATATTCGAGAGTAGCAAATGAGAATTTGTTGAGTAGGTTTTGATCAAAGCCGCGACGCCACGCACTGTTGGAGGCGGCATTTTTGTTTTTAAAACTTTTGTGGAATCTCAACGTCACTATTAAAGCGTTAAACGATTCAATGTTTTAATTTTAATTTAAATCGATGTATGTAATGGAAGAGCGGAGTCTTCTGGTTTAGTCATTATTTGCTTAAAAGGGGACTCTGGCCACTAATTAATGTAAAATGAACCTTTTTACCGAAATAAAATTATTGTTATTATTATTGTTAATGTGAATAATTTTACAGTAAACGTAAAAGTTACGTCTGCGTTACCGTGTATTGTTAAATTTGTTACGGCACTTGCTATAATATTGAGTACGGGCCTTTCATAAATTTGAGGCTATAATGAGTTGGGGCCAATCTTCAGGAGCCTATCTATTTATAAATATGATACGACCTAGTTTATATATTACAAACGTAAGATCAAATTACTCGTTGAATAAAAGGCGAGCGAGTTGCTAACGTGTATTCGTAATTACTGCAATGTAGTATACGTACTGCTTATTAGATATTTTATCTCGGGACGCAAACAGTGTTTAAAATTCTAACAAGTTGTTAACCTAGCGGGGTCGGTCGGTCAGGTGATTCGTGAAATAATGAGACCTTTATTCAGGGTGGCTAAACCTGCTTGGTATTAAATAAATTAGGTTCTGTCTGTTGACTTTAGACCGATGGTTAATCATGAACCCGTCACTGCGGTAGTGCTTTCGTTGTAATTATGTAATATTAAAAGACCGCACTGAGCATTTATGGACCCAGAATAATTATTTTTGCTTTCTCAGGGCCTTGAGGATATACCGCAAGATATATCCTCAAGGCCCTGAGGATATACCTACGGAGACAAGGAATAGGTTTTCCTAACAAAATTTCGTCACAATCTGATTTAGGAACGCATAGAGAACAAACATGCAAACAATGTTTTTATTTACATAGATACATAAAAACGAAAAAAACTGTATAACATGTTCTTTTTTATACGAAAAGTACTAAAAATATTTTATGAAAATGAAATATTTTCAGTTTGATATTTTATTTCATGAACTGAAATTAACCATTTTATGCCAAAATTGTTTCATAACATTATTACGGTAGGTGTACCTAAAAAAAAGTAATCTTTGCGAATTGAATGTTAGTTGACAATGATTACATTTAAACATTATTATGTTATGGTTACTTAAATCAGTTATATTAGTAACTCCGTAATCTGGTGTAGCTATGTTTTCGCACACGCTCAGCGTTGCGCCAGTTTTACTCAAACTTGGTAATGAGAACAATTTTTACTAATTATTCGTACTTTACGGCTCATTGAATGCCTTAACATAAATTATAAACATTTGAAAATGAATTAGTTACTTCCGTTTCGTTAAAATTGATTTTGAAATTTAAAATCATTTAATACAAAATAGGAAGAAGTAAGACTGTTGTGTTTAGTGGTTTGTGCTGCGGAGTACAAAATCAGACCACTGATTTTGTATTTCGCAGGTTCGAATCCTGAAATGTCTTTTTTGTGTGATGAGGATGAACATTTATACAACTAGCAGCACGAAAGTTGAGCGCTGGGCGAAAGATGCGCAGAAGACTATTACAATTACGTAATCGTAATAGTCTTCTGCTGATTGGCTAGTCTGTAGTGCGACGCGCCTGCACTGCCAGCCGCGATTGGTTGTTAGCTCCGAGCACACGCGTCTCTGATCGTCTCGAAAGATGCGCAAAGCGATCCCCACTCTTTGCCCCAGCGCTCAAAATCGGTGCCGCGTACGGTACCTAATCTCTTGATATTATTTAATTATTTGTTTATCATTAATTCAGTCGATATACTTATTACAAACTATGCTTAGTTTGGGGCCAAGTAAATTAGAATGATTGTTGGCATAGTGTATTTTTTATCAAGAGTGTTAAATGTTCATAATCAACACAGCATACATTATAATTTCTTAGTAAGCTTTGTGATTTCACGGTATTTATCGAACGATAAACAAATGGAAGAGAATGGGTTATTACTTTATTTGGTTAATCGACATTGAGCATTCATTAAGCAAGCATTTTCTTAAACACTTAGGATACAAAAAAATGTTGCTTCACTTCAACTATAGAATAATCCAACAAATACAGTTTAGGTACATGTTTTATTAAATGCTGACTTAACTAATCTAGTTCTAGCCAAGATTAGTAACAAACAAAGCTTTAAAATCCAAAAAAATATGTCACAAAGAGTCCCCATAAAAATCAAACTTAAGATTTTGCAGCTTTTACCAGCAGCTAACATCGACATATTTTATCAGTAATAAGGCGATTATAGAATCGCTATGCGGACAAAGCTGATAAAATGCAAATGGAAGTCACACAAATGAATATAATGCTAATTCTAGCTGTACATTCTTGAGTGCTCTCTTGGGGAATCTCATGTGTGCAGAGACTAAGAAGTTTCTCAAGAATAGTCTCGTGTGTACACTATAATAGTGTACACACGAGACTATACATGAGAAACTTCTTAGCAAGCAGCTTGGCCTAACAAATGGCCTATATGTTAACAAAAAAAACTTAATAGCTTAATAATTATTAGTCGTACTCGTACGTAATAAGCGAAAAAAAAAACCTTTTTTATATTTCCATCATGCATGTGGCGATTATTGATTTCATCATGAAAGAGCGATGATATTACTCAGAGCAACTGCTTCAAAGCCCAAGGCACAAATACAAAATATAATTGAAGATTGGGCTTGAGTGACCTGCTTTGAGGACTGATGTCTATGTCGAATAGTAGACTGACAACTGATTCCAAAAGGTCTTTCTTTATATTTTTATTGGTCAAAAATTCATGATGTAATATCCCTGTAATTTTTTTGAGTTTGAATATTCGAAGACTTTATTTTAACAATTGACTCAGTGACAAATTACCAAACTTTAATATTTAACTTTAAGAGACAGAAACTTGACTTAGGAGTTGAGAAAACTCGATATCTACTCGTAATGCTTAGTTTTACCTTTGATCTTTATGATGTGGACACTATGAGATACTTTGAAACTAGTTTCTAATATCTAATCGTCATTATATTTGAGTTTAACTTATTGTTCGTATAATGCCTTTAAACTCAATGTATTGTGGTAAAGTGATCCATTTGGATCCAGTTGGGTCCAACAGAAACGTGGCCTCCTACTATGGGACTTATAAGGAAGCTCAAAATTGCACAGCGCGCTATGGCAAGTGCTCGGTGTTTCTTAGCGAGATCCAATAAGAAATGAGGAGATCCGTGAACGAACTAAAGTAACTGACATAGCCCGATGGATTAGCAAGCTAAAGTGGCAGTAAGCGGGGCACATAGCATGTAGAACTGACGGCCGATGACGCAAAAAGGTCCTAGAATGGAAGTCACGTACCGGCAAGCGTGGGACGTCCACCCACAAGGTGAACAGACGACCTGGTAAAGGTTGCAGGGAGCCGCTGGATGCAAGTCGTTTCCAACCGGCCAATCTGGAAGTCACTGGGAGAGGCCTATGTTCAGCAGTGGACGTCCTGTGGCTAAAATGATGATGATGATGACCGACTAGATAGTGTGTAAGATTCGGTTAATTTTCCTAGGAATGTGTTCTCTTCTCAGTTATATGGCAAATTTTCATTTAAAAAATTTGGCGAAAATAATAATGCCACACGAAAATTTACTCAATTAAAGACATAATCAAATCATAGGTCAAGTTTTTTAGCCACTACTTTCTGTGTTAGAGTAAGTATTTGGTGCCACGTATCTAAGAGAATATTGTTTAAATTATGTGGCTTATACGTTTTAGTTATTTATTTCTTTTTGGATTTAATAATTTGAACAACTGTAATATACACACCTAGTATTATGAAATTTAATTAGTATTTAGCAAAATATACTATGATAATACTGGCTAAAATTAAATGCCACTATTTTTTGCCACGTATTTGACTCTCTTAACTTTGATGGGGTGTAGTTTTTGCAAATAAATTTAAGCATAAGTAATTATTTTACTGCAGAAAAATTATAATAAAATAATAATACTTATTTAACTTATACCCTGATCATAATTTTAAAATAATCAGCCTCATAATATTATTGCTCTTAAAACTAGATTTCTTATGATCATAAGAAAACATGGATGATACTCGGACGCATCGCCCGATAGAGTGGAAGAGAGATAAATGCGTTCCACGCTCTCGGTCGGACGCGGAACGTGTCATCGATTTATATCACCTCAAATTGACAATCATTTTTAAATAATAACCGTGAGAACCGAAAATGATCTTCACCGACAAAAACCTCCTTCAAATGGTTTATTTATTCAATCTCCATATAAATAATATTGACTAAAATACCTAAATCATTCTTGGAGTCGATGCCAGTATTGAGCATTAAAATGTGTAAATTTGTACCGACTCCAAAAATAACTGATTAGGTATGTTTAAGTCAATATTAATTTTCGCTTTTTAGTTTTATTTTGAAGTCGGTTTAGTTTCTTATAAAACTTATTTTATTTCACAATTTTAAGTGTTAAGTCCTTTACTTTTTACCTCCTAACTCCGGCAAAAATGACTTTACAGCAAAGTGACCTCGACAAATGTTGATCTGATCTGGGTCTGGATCTGGATCTGGGGGATCCATAATAGGAGACCAACATTTGTCGAGGTATGACAAAAATAGGAGGCTATGAATAATCAATTTTTCGACGAAAATTATTTTAAGTCCCAGCAGATGCCTTTAAGTAAGCTTTAATTTTCACCTCCCAACTCCTCCAAAAATGACTCCAATCGTATGATAAAAATAAAATTAAAGAAAAAAAAACTTTTTTAAAAACAAGCTTTTATTATTTGTTACTGAAATGAACTAAAAAGTTATAAATAAATTTATCTGATGAGAAAAATACCATTATATAGGTGGCATTTTTTTCTATTAAAACGTGTTACATTTTGTAGAAACATTAAAGAACATTTAGTTTATTAGGTACTTATTTTTCTTCTGCAATCAAAATGTAACACGCTTTTATTAATAAAAAAATTCCACCTATATAATGGTATTTTTCTCATCAGATAAATTTATTTATAACTTTTTAGTTCATTTCAGTAAAAAAATAATAAGAGCTTGTTTTTAAAAAAATTTTTTTTTCTTTAATTTTATTTGTCACTTTTTAGTATACATACATTCAGCCCTTGGCACGTGCTCACCTTGGCATTGGATCATCCATCTAATCAATCAGACATAATTAACATTCATAACAAACGGAACGAACTTTTTTCCCAAAGGTTATATTGGGCATTTTTGACCCGGTACCTCAAAGTTCACGACCAGTATTGAAAGGGTAGGGGTAGGGTAGTAGGGTTTTTCTTAAAGGTTTAGGCTTAACATTTCGCGGAATGTTTTTATTTTGGTCCTAATGCATAGGAGAAAAAAGTTATGTGCTTCAACGCAATACGTATATTTTGCCTAATTATTGATTTCAATAATTATAACTTAATGTGATACGTGGCGCAATCTACATTACAATAAGGAGTTAAGAGGCCCCTATTTTACCACGGTATACCAATAATAATGAAATAAATTTATAAATTGTTTCCAGAATCGCACCGATTAGCTAGATGAAAACTAAGCAATGCTTGTGCTATGTCGACTAGATAACAGATTAATATACTTAAGGGCATTTCTACAGAAGGGTACTTTTTTTCTCAATTCGGTGGTTGGTTTGTAATTTGGATTTTGAATTAGTTTAAATGATAAAATATGAAGTTTCCTCCATTCTGAAACTTAAAATAACGATTTGCCTAAATTTTGTTGATTGACCTATGAGAAAAGTTAGGCACCGAACTGAGAAAGCACCGAATTGAGAAAACGATTCACCAAATTGAGAAAATGAATATCCGAATTGAGAATTGATGTAACCTTATATAAATATAATGTATTTCAATGATCAAAATAAAAAATACCCAAAGCGTTATGTTAACTGACTGCTGGTCTATCGGTTTAATAGTTTATGTGCCTATCTATATCAATAATTCTTTGAAATGTTAATAATAAAACAAAAAATCTAATCAACATGTTTATTTTTCGATAGAACTAATAATCAGTCTTGTTTTTTAAAACTCAAACAATTTAAGCATCACAAATTTTAAAGAAGGTAACACAATAGTATTTATTGACTATATATTTATCTTTATTGTGTTACAAATACACACAACATATCAGTAATTTCACAAAACTTCATCTATTTTAAATTCCAGATTGACTTTGTTCACATTATCCTAATTTAAAAAATAGAATCCCTCATAAATATGAACAACTTTTACTATGAGATCAATAGTGAAGTTGAGAAAAAGTTGTTAATATTCATGAGTGGAGTTTATTTAAATTGTGCAGTGTTCACAAAGTCAACCTGTAGGTATCTACGTGTATCTTTACAGCAGCATACCCATTTTAATCACAGTCAAGAGATCACTTGTATTCATACTTAATTTCTATAAACAACCATATTAAAAGTTCAATATAAAATATCTTAAAATATGCTATAATCACCCTTAATGACACCAACACCGGGTATCACCCAGTGTTGGTGTCATTAAGGGTTCGACGTCTATATTGGCTTTCCAAGAACAGTCGTTTTCTGATGGCTATAGCCGACAATCTGGCTTCAAAATCCTTCATCAAGCTTTTTTTCATTTTAATATTTTTAGTTCTCAATATTAATTCTCTGGCTGAATTGTCCGGTTTAAATATAAGGCATGATAAAATTTTAGGTTTATTACTCAAATCAGTTGTTATTATTAGTGATGATTTTTTGTGAACATCTTGTTTACCTTTACATTTATTTTGTCTATCTTTCGTGTAGTCCGCACATTTCAATTCGTAAAAGCCTGTATGCAGCCCATCAGGACATTCTACAGGCTTATGCAGGCAATCATCATGAGAGCAGCTTAGTTTTCTCATGGCTAGCTTTTTATTTTCGTTTGCATTCCAGATGACTTGATGAATATTTAGTGTTCCATGAAATTCACTTAAGTCATCTGGAATCAACATTTCCTTTCCAAAGATACCGGACTCATCGACTACTTTAATTTGAACGTTGTCAACGTGTCTTTTCAAAAGATTGATGAAGGTTTTCATGTCAGGTATGTCATGCCCACGTGCAACTATTTTGTCTGCTGTGCTTTTGAGACATCCTCCAACACCATCAGGCTCTCCTTTGCCGTGACCGTGCTCTGTATAATTCCATTCAATGCAATTAAGACTGGGTAAATTCCAGTGGAGGGAAGATATGATAAAAAACATTTTACAATTCCTATATTGGGCTGAAGGTGAGTCGGATATAAAAATTAGAGATTGTAATTCAGGAACTTCATCGTCTATTTAAAGTTTTCTCAATTCGGTGGCCCATTTTCCACGGAATTGAGATTCATGGAATTGAGAAAATAGCACAATACATCAAAGTACCCAAAAATGTTATGAGTTACAGTAATTTCTACTAAACGTAACGATAGAAAGCTTTTAAACACTCGATAATTTCAGCATAAATCTCCTAAAATACTTTAGAAACATAATTGAGGTGGCACACCGATTTGAGAAATTACCCTGTACCAAAAACACCGAATGATTTCGTACCTTTGAAAATTGCTCCTGAGTGCTACAGGTCTCCCGTCTACACTGCTCGGCCGCTCGGGCGCAACCGTCAGATGGCGGGAATAAGTAGTGCGCGTTCCTATTATGCGTAGTTAGTGCTACAGGTATATAAAAGTAAATTTCACCGAATTGAGTCACAAGCTTCGGACAAAATTTAAATGTGTCACTGTATTCAAACTAAAGGATTCACAATCTATGTAAGCACGTATATAGCTTCATTGTTTATTCTTTATTATAGGAATATGCGTATAATAATAAGCAAGTTATTATTTTTAAAATTATGAAGCAAAATCGAGTAAATTCTGGAAAACGGACACTCATTTTAGGCCAAATTCTGCCCGTTTTTGAATTATCAGATTTTTTTCAGGCGATATGTACTACCAGGCAGTCTTCTAGATATGCTTTTCATCAGGCCAAGAGTTGTATAAATACGTGAGATTTTTTTCAGATATATTATTCAATATTAAAGGTACTTTTTTTGAACCAATAGGTCAATCGGTCGTGCCCGTAGAAATGCCCTTAAATAGGTTTTTAAATATCCTTACTTAGGTACAAACGCTCGTGCTCATCACACTAACATTTGTCCTTGCGGGACTCGAACCCGCGATCGCCAGGCTTTGTAACAAGATAGAAAAGCTCTTAAGCATTCGTGTAACCTTTTAGGAAGATATTGTACATTTTTGTAAGCATTTTATACATTCAAAAGCATATTTGGATACGAAAAATAGTTTTTTATATATTGATTCTTGTTTTGCTAAAAAAAAACTTTCCCATGCTTTTGAGGAATGCGACTTATCTCATTGGGTAGTATTCATGGTCTTTAACATACTCCAACTAGTTTCGTTAGTGGTCGCTGGTGGGTCACTGGTCCGAACAAAATGCCAGTTAAACTTTGTTGGAGATGCATATTCACGCAAACCAAGATACCCGTCAAGACGAATCAAATGAGCCCAAACTCGATAGGGTTGCGTCGTTTAATTACGGAGTTATTATGGCCACCTTCTAGCTCTATAATCAGACCCTGGTTATCATATAGTATCAAAGTACATGTCAAGACGAATTAAACGAGCCCAAACTCAATGGGGTTGTGTCGTTTAATTACGGAGCTCCTATGGCCACATTTCAGCTCCGTCATCAGACCTTGTTTACCATATATTATCAAAGTACTCGTCAAGACGAATTAAACAAGCTCAAACTTGATGGGGTAGCGTCGTTTAATGACGGACGGAGTTTTAATGACGGAGAGAGCCACCTTCCAGCTCCATCATCAGACCCTGGTTACCATATAGTATCAAAGTACATGTCAAGACTAATCAAACGAGCAAAACTCGATGGGGTTGCGTCGTTTAATTGCGGAGTTCCTATGACCACGTTTCAGATCCATCATCAGACCCTGGTTACCATGTTGCACCAAAGTACTCGTCAAGACGAATCAAAAGAGTCCAAACGCGATCGGGTTATGTCGTTTAATTACTGAATTCCTATGGCTACCTTCCAGATCTATCTATCATCAAAACCTTATTACCATCTAGCACCAAAGTAGGTACTAGCTCGTGAATACGAATCAAGCGATCCCAAACTCGACCGGGTTATCTCATTTAATTACTGAGTTCCTATGACCACCTTCCAGCTCCATCATCACATCAGACCCTGGTAACCATCTTAAAACAAAGTACTCGTCAAGACGAATCAAACGAGCTGAAACTCGATGGGGTTTCGTCGTTGCATTATAGAGTTCCTATGACCACCTTCCAGCTCCATCATCAGACCCTGGTTACCATTGAAAGACAAACTACTCATTAAGACGATTTAAACGAGCCCAAACTCGTTGAGGTTGTTTCGTTTCATTGTGAAGTTCCTATGGCCACCTTCCAGCTCCATCATCAGATCAGACCCTTCTAACCATCTTAAAACAAAGTACTCGTTTAGACAAATCAAACGAGCCGAAACTCGATGGAGTTTCGTCGTTTTATTACAATGTTCCTTTGGCCACCTTCCAGCTCCCTCATCAGATCAGACCCTGGTCACCATCTTAAAACAAAGTACTCGTCAAGATGAATCAAACGAGCCGAAACTCGATAGAGTTTCGTCGTTTTAGTACAGAGTTCCTATGACCACCTTCCAGCTCCATCATCAGACCCTGCTTACCATTGAAACACAAACTACTCGTCAAGACGATTCAAACGAGCCCAAACTCGATGAGGTTGTTTTGTTTTATTGTGAAGTTCCTATGGCCACCTTCCAGCTCCATCATCAGATCAGAACCATTTCATCATAATATTGCATTGTCACGCGGTTTACACATGTATGCAAAATTTCAGCTCAATTGGTAACCGGGAAGTGGATAAAATTAAACTTGCAAGATTTGATTACAGACAACGGGACAGGTGAAACTAAATAAAAGCTTGTAAAATTGGTAAGATTTTTAGGTATAATCAGGTACCTCAAAATAATAACAATAATCAATTTACACAAGTAAGGCTAATTAGCTTTGTTTTTGAAAAAAAAAGTAAAATATCCTTAATCTTATTTTTTTAAGAATTCGTTATACGAAAAAGAATATATATTACTGGAAACACTTACACAACAGTTTTAGCTGAACATTATTAGCAATATAATTTAAATTTATTAAAAAAAAAAGATTTCGTCTTATACAAACATGGTTCCTTTTGAGTATTACGTCTTAAAATTAAAACCTTGTATTAAATGCGGGGACTCACACTCACGACCTCTTTCTCACCGTTCCGTTCTTGCATAAAAAATGATGAGCAATAGCACATTAGCAGGTATGCTTAATTAAACTCAATCCCTACACTGAACTTCTACTTTCCATGTTTCTCTCAAATACGTGGGAATCTTCTCAGCTACGTGGCATGCAAGTGCCATGTCCTTCCCACAGGACGTCAGCTATGGCCCTGGTCCTATCGATGTGCGTAGGAAGGAGAAACATAGAATTCACCGTTTACGAATACAAGTGATCTAAGTAAGCGCAACAAAATCTGAGAATAACCTTGGCTCACGTACTTATAACGATTTAAAAAAAAACTTTGCTAGTTTTTTTTTGTATAATAAATATAGGATAAAAAATATCATCACTCACAACAACAAACTGTTACAAATTATTTGCATTAGAGGTTGGGATCTCGGTGATAATTTTTGTCACAAAGTTGGAAAGTTCCACGCCACGTATTTGAGAAAATGCATGTTTGATATGGGATATTTGACAGAAATATGTTTACCTTATCAATAAATTTTGAGATTTACACATGGTAAAACTCTAAATTTGAAGAAGCAAAGTTATAAAGCTTACCGTAATGAAAGTATAACTATTTCAGTGGAATATCTGAAAAACGTGGCAAATGACAATGTGCCACTTGTGTTTTATACAACAGGGCCTGATGGTTATTAGTTTGAATCCCGCAAAGTGAAAGAGTTCATTTTAGCAAACGGTGTGAATAAAAAAAAACGATTTAGTAAAAGACCGCTTATTAATTAGAAAATCATTAGAAAATAAGTACTAGTACGATAGTATATACAATTATTTAATTAGTAAATCATTCCAACTGTAAACCCAAAACTGCTGAGTTCAATTTACAGTATCATGTCATATCGTGCTCAGTTATTCCGGTTTGACCCCAAAACTGTGTTTATTCTCCAACATCAAATTAATATCTGCCTAGGGATAGCAGAGGATTGTTCTGGCCATAATACGTTTTTAGTGCTAAATAACAACTTTGTGGAAGCTAACAATGTGTTTTTGTAACAACTTCGTGGCGAAGCGAACTTCAAATTACCTATGTTCTAAAAACTACGTGAAAAAGTAAAATACGTATAATAATCTAACTGAAAAAGTACTAAAGCTCGCTCCATCGTAGATCCCATCTATGCTCTAGAGCAAGATTGGGGTCAAGAGTAAGCCCATCTTAAGTAAAAAAAAAAAAAAAAAAAATAGGTAATTGGTCACTCACGTCGTGATATCCTTATTTATGAACTATCAGGTATTTGATGCCGTTTTAATTTTATAAAAGTAACAAAACAATATTAAGTTTTGTAGAACTTTTTAAATAGGGTAAAACTGGGTAATACGCCCCAGTTGACAAAACGCCCCACTACTCTCACACGCAAACTAACACAGTTAGGCGGCGCCACTGACGCGCATTGAGTACACAACAGTCGTATGAGAAGATAGCGGACGATTGCAAGTAATTGCTTTGCTGGTGACAAAATTATTGCTTTTTTTCGGTTTTTGGTGTTTTGACAATTTGCGGTAAGTGTCAAACAAATTTTTATTATTAAAATATTATGTTTTTCATATCAGTTTCATCCACATACCCTGAAAATAGATAAAATAACCTTTCATTTTCGAAACACTCGAGCGTTATAACCTTGAAGCTGTCGTCAAGGGCTCGGTGGGGCATATTAAAGACACATTTTTACAAAACGTCCCATGTGCCTGAATTTAAAATGCCCCACTTATAATATAAATTATAAAATGTGTCTACCTGCCTATCTTTCTGTCTATTGATTTATTTAAATTCGTTAAAGTTTCTTGTATAATGTTGACAGACGATGCCTCGTCAGTACGTGAGGAAGACTTTACGTGCAACATGGAAAGATGAAGACTTAGAAGAAGCTATGAGTGCCGTAAAAAGTAATAAAATGGGAGTGAACGAAGCATCAAGGTACTTTGGTATACCATCCAGAACCTTGAAAAGACATCTTTTGACTGGAAAGTTAAAAGATGTTTTGTAAACTACGTAGGGCATTTTACCCAACAGTGGTCAGGTAAAACGCCCCACACCAAGTTTAAAAAAAAAATTGTGTATGTTATTTTAGTCTTACAAAAACCCTATATGTGCCATTTTCTTACTGAAATGTCAAACATTAATCAGAATAAAACACTTTTTTGAATACTGAACTAAAACTAGTTTTATTCACAGTTAAAAAAAACTGGGGCGTATTACCCTGTTTTACCATATCTCGTGATAATCCTGCCCAGCTTGTTACAGCCTTAATCTTGGCTAGATAACATTTATGTATTGTACCATACGAATACAATAATTAATGAATCTACGGAATCCAAATCGCATTCATATTATCTCTATTGCAAGTAACCTCGCAACTATTACACATCTCGCCGAAAACTGTAATTTGCGTTTCATTGATCTCTTCCGTACGTTACGTAGTCGTTTAATATTCCAATAGTTAGCTCCTCATTTCAATATTAATTAACTATTAGTTTTTAATATTTCTACGTGCCTTTAGGAATTACAGTATACAATACCTACACTATTTGCTTTGTTCTGATTTTATTTGTTAAACCTTAGGTAAGTTCTTTTAAATTAAATGATAAATACCAAAATATTGTTATTATTAATGAAATGGTGTTTTTCAGTTTTGTTAGCTTATTTACTTCTGTTAAATTAAAAATAGCTCCGACGTAAATAACCCACAAATCCCAATTAAAAATGTATCCATATCCAACGATAATGTCACAGAGAGACAAAAAATGTATTAAACAACACTCCTATTTTTAACCCCCAACGCAAAAACGTAGGTGTGTGTGTGTGTGGATGAACCGATTTTTTTTTGTTGAATGATTAATTAGTCGGGAGTGGTCTTAGCTATGTTTAATGAAACTCGGTCCAAGATGACCGCCGTAACAGGTTCCCCGACGCGAATGACGCTTGGATCAAAACATACTATTATTTTTACTTTTTACGGTTTAAGAAGAACTTTATTTTTCTTAAAGAATACATATTCACTTACAGAGGAAACAAGCTGATATAAAAAACTACACAAACACTATTATACATTTAAACAGTGTCATTTAAGTAATGGTTTTATAGTAAATATCTATTTGAGCGTACGTTAAAATATTCAATATAATAGGATGTGTCGGGTAGAAATGTAAATCGTTGGAACTCGCCAAGCAACCACGGATATAAGAAGCTAGTCAGCGTACTTGCATACTGGATGCGGCAATTCAACAATAAACGCTAGTTACTGGCCAACAAGCAAAAAAAAGAGAAAATATATATTTTTTAATTATTATTTTCTTTCTAATATTTAATGTTATAATTATTGCTATGTGCATGAATAAAAAAAATATAAGTTCATACACACGCATATACATTCCAATTATATATGTATTATTATTTATAATATTATTAACATTTACTATGTGTATGTGTCTTTATTTGTTGGGTTTTAAGAGTTTGCATATTACAGTTCATTTAATATATATAATTTAAGTTGTCTTTTAAAGCTTATGACCGATTGTGCCTCTTTTATGTCTTCGGGCAGTTTGTTAAATATTCTGACACCTTCAAATTCTATATTATTTTTGCCGTAGTTTGTCCTCGGATGACGTTATATTAAATGATTCGAGTTTCTTAGTTTAATTTTTTGTACGTTAACATTTTTTTTAAAAGATAGTGATGTGTGGATATGGCCGTTTAAAATTTTGTAAATTAATATGCATGTCTGGTAGATGTATGTCTGCTGAATAGACATTATATTGGTATCTTCATATATTTTTTTGGTATGTGTACGAAAATCGTAATGGAATAGGGATTTTATGAATTTATTTTGTGTTATTTGTATTATGTTGAGGTTTGTTTTAGTTGCTGTGCCCCAAATTTCAATTAAATAATGTAAGTGTGGTTTTATTAGTGAGTTGTAAATGAGATATTTGATTTTACGGGGAGACAATTCGCTATGTTTCGTACTATGCCGGTTAAAGTAGTCATTTTTTATTTTTTATTTAATCTATTTGCTTTTTCCAGTTAAGATGCCGATCGAGAATAAGGCCTAGATATTTTTCGTGTGACTTTTCCTGAAGTATTTTGTTGTTTATTTTGAGTTGTATTTCATTGAGATTTTTGTTTTTTGCAGCAAATATTATATAATTTGTTTTACTTGTATTTATTGTGAGTGAATTTGATGAAAGCCATTTTATATGCTGCATTTTAAGTCGGGGGTTGTTTAAAATTTAACGTGTCAATAAGAACTAACTGCCGTAAATCTTCCGCTGCAAAATGACGATTTATTAATAAACAAACTCAAATGGAAATGTGCAAATCCTTAAGCAAAACTTGAAATGAAGTCGGAGGCCTAAAATTAAAAATAACAGACCTACTGGGAAATGAGGCACCCTTAAAGAGAGCTCGTTATCTTCGACGCCGAGGTCTGAAGAAAATAATCAGCGGAAAACAAAGAAAAGAAAAATAGCTTGGATGAATAAATTTGAAGGATCGGAAAAATCTTTGAGAGTAACGTTTTAACGGCAGATCTGACTAACTGCATGTCTGCATTCATAGCTCAGTATATGCGGATTGCGGATCTAACAACGGGAAAAGGCCTTACTTACAGTTCTAATGGCAATTTAAGTATCGTTAATTGTAGATAAATAGAAGCTTTATAAAGAAATAAACCTAAACAGTAATTAGAACCTTGAGGAAATAAAAGGTAATAATAAATGTTAAGTCAATTTACTTTATTTTTGTTTTAATATGTAAGTTTAAAATTTTGATAACACAATAAATGTAAAGAATGTCAATTATGATTATTTTTTTAATCGAATCTGTACAAAATATGTAATGACACGTTATTTTTAATGAATACGTATTTTTTAAGTTGTCGAAAAAGTTTTCTCGCCGAACTTTATCTTATTTTACATATTTGAATTCTTCGTTTCAACATTTTTTGATCGAAAGAAAAAAAAAAGAATTTCTCGTGAGCCCCCGTAAGCCACAGGCGAGCGCGGTAAGGAAGCCGAGTGTGTAATGATCAATGCACACGAGTTGCATACGACGTTTTTCAACACCATTTTGAGGAAAAAACCAAACTAAAATCTGAAATACCTTCTCCGAATATGACTTGGCGTTTTTGCTGTTTTCTCTGGATTTTGGCGGCAACAGGCTATCACTCGCGTTTCGTGCCTTGATAAGAATTTCCGACGGGGTTGAATAAACATTTTACTCGTCTTGACTATTTGAAGTAGATATTTTGATAGTAATTAACCATACCTACAGCAACAACTTTACCAAATAAATATTTAGGGAAAATGGCACGTAAGTTTTGTTTTTTCGCGTGCCGCACATTTGATGCGCACGCAGGTTCATTAATAGAATAAAATAGAATATAGGCATGGACGATATCATGAGGAGCAGGTGAAAAATCATATGACTTGAAAATCATTTGTCACACCTGCTACTTTTTGTCATATTGACTGTTACAAATCACAGACTGTGAAATCATATGTCATGCGCAAATTTCTTTTCATTCGTTGATGACATTAGCAGAGCGGGTCTAGCGAGCGCAGGCCTTGAGCGCGCGAGCGAGTAGGAATGATTTGCTACAGATGCGTGTTAGAAAAAGACAAACATGCTGTGCTATTTTTTATGCCATCATAGGTGACGAACGATAACGATACCGAGCATTTTAAGAGCTTTAAACTTATGAACGTAAAGTTTAGATTCGTTTGTCATGATTTTTGTTACGAGTGGCAGGTTGAAACCTTCTAGTTTGTTGAATTTTATGCTGAGCGCCGCAAGGTTTAGATTATCTTGTTATGATTTTATAGTAGGGAACGTCGAGCTCGTTTTGTTTACAATGAAATTTCGTTTTATGATGTGTGAATTATGATTTTATGATGTTGTTTTTAAATTCACTAGTCGCCCGGTGATGAGTGTATAGGTGCATACGCCAATGTAAAAATAAGTTTACTCACATTCAGGATTTAAAAAAAAATCACATCAAAAATTTTACATTGTCAGTCCCAAGCCTGTACAAGTATGAGGGGAAGTTAATTGTTTAAAAAAAAATGCTTAAATAATACACACAAATAGCACATTACGTAGCGCACGAACTATATATGACATTTCATAAAAAAGTAGCAAAGCAGCAAGGAGCAACTGTTCACAATAAATCATATTTCATTTTAAGTAACAAATAGCAAAAGTGTTACATTATGACACTGTGACAAATAATCATTGCCAATGATTTATCACAGGTGATTTCATATGACAAAAAATCGTCATTTTGTCATATGACAATGACTGAAAAATAGCAATCATTGCCATGCCTAATAGAATAGAATAGAATAGAAAAAGATTTATTTGACACACACAGAATACCTACAAAAGGAAAAACATTTACATGATAATAAAAAGCAATATGTGTCAAAAAGGTCCCCGCTCAGCATTTGTCGTGACAGTCAGGGACGTATCACGAAACTGGTTTTCAGCAGGGACCCTGACGGTAGGCTCGGACCATACCCGATCGGAAACCTGACATGGTTAGCGCGGAATCAATCCATCGCTAAGCAAAAAGGTTGTTTTACTCTACTTGCTTATAATTTAACCTTTCTAAAAATGATAGTTAAGTTACTTAATTTGTGTTTATAAATATACAGTGTGATGAAATGAAATGTTTATTTGTCATCTTAACCCTAAAATAATTTATTATTCGTAAAAATATTCAACGCTCTTAGTCGTAAACGTTTGCTGAAATTTTAAAAAAAAGTTAACTTATTTCATCATTTCTATTTCCTCCTTGACAGGTGTCTCCTCAGCGATACCCTATTCATATCTGGTACCTACAAAATTAAATGAAGCTGCGTCTTCGCGAAGTAATTAATCGCGTAGTTCAGGTAAACGTCAAGTGCAGACTCCTTCGCTAAAATGGATTGTTTTATACTTCTTGATTGTGTTTCGTTTCTTTCTATACAAAATACGTCTTCAATTATTGAGATCTCATTTTTGTAGTGTTTAATGATTCAGATTGGGGTTCATAATGGAATGGTAACACAGAAGAGACCCACCGATTGTCTCTTCAATTTAAATTATAATGTTATTTAAAACAGAACAGTGTTATAGCGTAACAACGATAGTAACTGATATGACAAAAAAATAGAAAATTAGTCATACAGATACATATCTACATATCAAATTTTAATGGTTTTGTCAACTAGCATGATTAACTAAAGCACTTGTTCTGTCAGTAAAGTTATTTTTTAAATGTAACAAAATTATGTTTCAGAGAAATACGATTATAATAGGTGAATTTTATATTTTAAGCAAAAATGAATTGTGCGCAAGTTGTATTTACATTATGTTAAAGAAATATGAGCACTGGCACTGAGTGAATTATGCTGTTCATACATAACGCGCTCAAAAATGTCTGTTTCCGTTTTACACACGAACAAGTTTCAAGTATTCAAGACTCATGAATAAGTAATAACCTTGTTACGAACCCAAGGATACGGAACCCAAACTTGCGAAGCATCTCGTCGATAACTTGAAAGTAGTTAAGAGTAACATTGCCCGAGAGCTCTTAGCAGCTAATTGCAGTTTTTTTGCTTAATGAAATTAATAAGCGTTGAAGTAGACAAAGTTAACTCAGTTTGCAGATGCAATCTTCTGTGCAGATTAAATGCCTCCAAAACTTACGAATTGTCTTCAAATAGGTTTTCAAGAGATTGATACACTTTGAGTCAAACTCCATGATGTGCCCGTTAATCTACTTGATATCAGTAATTTGTAATTAGTTAACATCATCTGGATATTTGGTTAGGCTTTTATTGAAGTTCATAAAACCTACAGAAATTTAAATCGGGTAAGTAGCAACTGTAAACCAAAATTATATCCAGTAACTCGATTTCAAGAGGCACAAAGAAAAAGAAGAGACACAAAAAGAATGTGTTCTGTGGCTGAGAAATAAATGAAGGGAAAGGTGTAAACACAGAGCAAGGAAACGCATAAGTGATGTAGTAAATAGACTGTGACAAATACTCTTAACCACCGGGGAAATCAGTGCGAAGCCCACAACTGAAAAGAAATCTAGAATTGCACTTTGCCTCCGTGGCTTGAGTGCATCGCAGAGGTTAAATTAGTACGAAATACAAAGGAGTGCTCTTTGCGTCATTTGTTGTTGCATCAATGTTTATAAAACTTAATTAAATGTTAGGTACAGTAGAAATATTAAATATTGAGTATGAGTTTTATAAATATTGCATAGGAGTTTTATCTTAGTTTGTAAAGTGTTTAAAAGAGTTGAAATTATTACGAACTAGAGGCAAAAGCAAAGGCGACCGGTCACCCGGCCGGTCTGTTTCAGAGGTATACGTATTTTAACGCAGGGTGTCGTTATCGCTGTGCGCAAAACATGTAGGTATGCTTAAAATTTTACATTTTTTTTATAGAACAAAAAGTGTCTAAACAAACCTAACATAAGTTTTAAGATACTAGTAACCAAAATTATGTATTAACTTTCTGGAAATAAATTCTACAATTCTTTTCCTGAAATTGGATTGTTGTGTAACGTACTTTAACTTGCGTGATATTATCTTCTACAAAATCATAAACAAATCTGTTCATTGATTTGTTGGAAGCAACTAGCATTTACGAATTGTGCATTGTGATCGAAAACAATAGTTCATAGTATCCCTCGTTAGTTGACAATGCGAGGCACATTGTTAGTTAGGGGTTGGTTTCACAATATACGGAAATATTCGAGGCAAAAGGAACGAGATTTTGAATTAGACCTCTCGTGGATCGGAAATGCTTTTGATAACTGAAGCTGAAGATAAGAGAAGGACAGAATGGTCAAGATAACTTGAGAATATCATAAATACTACTAATGTTTACTTGCTTCTTTGTTTTTGAAATTTAAGAACCAGGGGGTCTAGCGCGAAGTGACAAATCCGATATATCGGCCGATTGTTCGGGCATTTCCTAATATGAAATGCAATCGGTCGGTCGGTTTGATCGGGCATTTCAGTCGATTCGACCGATCATCATTTGACATTAGTGGCATCGTAAACCCTACTCTGAAGTGTATCGGTCCGACCGAACATTTGAGTTTGACAAGAGTTTTATCGGAGATCTAATGTCAAATTTTACGACATCTAAATAGCTATCGTCTGACCATCGTAAATGGACATATTTTTTAACATGCTTAGAAATCTTGTATTTTATACATACCTAATCATTGTTTACAACAAGTTTCACACCTCCAAGTTAAAACTTCATAACCACCGCATAGCACAAGTACAATTTTACGACACAAATTATTGTAAACGTTATAAAATCTATCAAATATAATAGTTTGGTATGCCGGCTTGACAAAACAATTTACTTCTTCTTTTTTTGCTTTAATGATGAAACTACTAGAAATGCACTATTAGCACTAAGCCACGAATCCCTAAAAATGCAATAGGTAGGCAACACAACCATATTTTGTCCAATCTTAGAGATCATTATATTTGGTCGGATTCGCGCTGACAGTGTGACAGACAGCTGATCAGACCAGAATAACAAACACAAACTTTTTTTATGGTTTCAAACTGTAACACGTCGTTATAATATTATTTTTATTTTTCTTAATTTAAAAAGCATTATTTAATAAATATGACTCATTTTCTACAACAAACTTATTATTATGCCCCATAACGCCATCTATCGAATTTTATTTTTTTATTTTTTTATTTTTATTTTTCTTTATTTGGGAAATCAACGGCGATACATTATTTGCAAACTACTTTGCGATCGAGTATCTCAGGACAATTTTTAAAATCAATAAGCAAGCAATGACATTTAATGTGTTCAGCATTTATTTTTCTAAATGTCATAAACAATTGGAATGGTGCAATTTACTTAGTTTCAATATCTAAAATTGATTGAAATAAACATTTTTCTGTTAATAGAAACCATGTTTACGCATTAGTTTACTAATATTTTGAATCGGCAAGAGACTTTTACAAAACCGGTAAAATTTTAATACGTAGTCATAACACTAGCACTCAGTATCATTCATTCCGATACTCTTCTACAATTGTCTGTGGCCACGATGGAACTTCGCGATTTCGATGTTGTTTCGCGCTAAGGTTCCAATCGAAACTTCGGTCGAGGATCGGTCGGATGCGAACATTCGTATGGTACATTTCGCGCTAGACCCCCAGGAGCCGAGACATATCTAACCTCAAATTGTAAAAATCTAGTATTAGTAGTCGTGGTGTTGTTCATACGTAAACTCTATTCAGAAAAAAACTTGTTTGTACTAATAACTGTTTTAAGAGCTCAACAGTTAGGCCACAACAACATCTGTGTAGCGCAAGGAACAGCATGTTAGAATAGTGTTATTAGGTCACCCTTTATGGTCAGTTAACTTAAAAAACACGTTTTTTTTAATCAAATGTTATTATTTTGTTGTTTTTATTTCATAACTTGTTGTTTAATTTGTTGGGGTTAAACGAATAATATAATAATTTTAATTGAAAAAAGCTAGCTTTGTAGGCTAATTGAAAGAGCAATTGGAACGGGAACGGTAATTGCCGTGTACGTATGCCTTTTTATCGAGAACATATTATTATAACTGTTAAAATTGTTTCCTTTTATTATTACTAAGCTAGTCTAAGACCCCATGCTTTTGAAATGTGTTGATGCTTGAGGGTTTCAATGATTCAATAAAATATCCAAATACTTGAATGAAATAAGGGAAATAATATTCTCTAAGCCGGCAATTCAATTTCGAGGCATAATACTCGCAATGGAACTAATCCCAATATGAGCAACAGTAATGCCAGTTTAATTTTATCGGTTGCAAATGACAGATGTACATTTAGGACATTAGAGAGCGACATGGCGCGGTCGATTCAACTATGCAAATTAATTGCAGCGTCACATACACTGTCCAAGTGCCGCAAAACCTAATTTCTGTAATTACAGAACACGCTGTTTCGGTACTAGAACACAACGACGTTGCGTTAAGCATTGTATGACAGCTGCAACTTAGAACTTGAATGTTGATTTAAATCTCCTTTGTTATAGACAGAAAATATTCCCAAGTGTTTCATGGTCACAATCTTGTGACAGCTTTAAAATGGTAGCCTAGGCCAAAACTGCTTGATAAGTTCTCAAAACAAGGAATTAAATACCGATTCATTTGTGTGAATTTCTGTTAAAGATTTAGTGCGAACTACCTAACGTAACCGTTCGCGTCGGCAAACCACTCCATTAATCCTGCCAGAGAGTCAAATGTATTGTGTATGCTTTCATCTCGTACAATATTCACGATCCTTGTGTTCATATAGGTACACATTTCACTTCTAAGATCATCTCGAAATGCTATTTCAATTTATTTTCATTTTTTATTTCATGGAGTAACATGCATAATGTTTTACTTATACCTGTGCATGTTGCGTACTTTATAAAGTCAAGTATCGTTGAAACAGTGAAAATAAATTGTTGAGATTCTTCATCTAAAAAAACGATAATCAAAAAGGAATAATTTTAATTTGACAGCAGCAAGTCAGTAAGTAAAACTATTGTGTCAAGTCTAGTTTGTACGTGTATTTTTACATCGAATTCACGCTAAGTTACATAATGTGGAAATAAAGTCCCTCGATTATATCCGAATGTACATAACTTGCCTTCTGCTGTTTAAGAAATTTGGATTATATTTTATTTTCTTAAATTTTTAGCAATATTACGCATTGGAACCATATGGCTAGCTTCTATGAAACAAACTGCTCGATAGGTATATTTTAAATGATAAATATCTAGTATAGTATTTATCAACTAACTTTTGGTGTAGATGTAGCTAAGAACTTAAGTTACCATAAAGAAAATGAATACTTAGCTGACATACATTTTGAAATGTAACATAATTATTCGTAGGTAAGTAATCATACCTATTATCGGATTTTAATTAAATACATGTCGGTATGAAAAGGCAAAATGTAATGAAATTTTAGTTTAGAATGCTACAAAATTAGCTAAATATTACTTCTCTGGACAGTCTAACAATTAGGTACTTATATTGTGCATGTTTGTGCGGGAATTCCCCAACGCTTACTTAATTAAAACCACATATGTGGTATTGTATTTCTAGCTAGCTGTTAAATGACGTGAGTAACTTGATAATATTATTTCAAGTACTGTAAATCAACGTGAACACATTTGTTTGGGCAGTTTAAATTACAGACTTAATTTAGTAAATGAAACGGATCAAGAATATTAGTTTTATTCAAATATATTTCATTTCCCCAAAAAAACAGTTAAATTGCCAAAGTAGTGGCAGTATGCACCATTTAACAAAAACGATATTTTGATAATGTAAGGATTGAATCAACATTTAATTTGAAATAAAGTTTAATTGATTTTCTGGTATAAGATAATCTGTTATTTAGTCATTTTAGTAGATATTTGTACGGATACTTTAGAACCAAGTAATAAATGCTTACTGCTTATCATACAAAGATTTGCCTTTTGGAAAATGTTATTAGTGGAACTTACTGCGCTTTGTGATCCAAGATGCGGTGCAAAACTAGGCTAAAAAAATAATTCGATTTTATGTTAATAACCTAGACTTTGAATCAGTAAAAAAATCGTAAAAATCATTTTGTGAGTGTGACAAAATCGTAGAAATTTATTTGATTGGCTAAAAAGAAGCTGTCAGCCAAATAAGCACATTACGTACTTGAACCGACCTTAATTAATGCTTAGTTAGTCGTTAGTCCTCCTCATGTCTAGATATCTTCAACTGGACTCGAATTTAATTGATCCCAATTAGTGGTTTCTACCTAACAACTGAAAACAATTATAGGCTCTTCAATGAATTAGATAATGGATTCTTGTATCTTTTGCGTTGATGTTTAAAGTCCTTTTGAAACTAGGATACGTACCTACTTGAATATGATAGAGTACTTTTGAGAGTTCAGTTACTTTGAACTAAAGTAGGTACCTACCCTTTTGTGGTTATTTGGTAATCTAGCCCGGTAATAGGTATTAATAACTCCATATTTAGTTAATCGTTGAGTTGTTGACTTGCGAAATGTTAAAAAGTTTTATATCTACTAAGCGCAAAATTTGTAAGATTTATAAAATATGAATTATAAAAGACACATTGGCAATGGTGTTGTCAATTACTGTAACTAAATCCTATTGCAACTAAGTAAATTATAATTAATTACCTTGTACTGAAAAAAAATCTTTCTTTAATCATTTACCGGCGAATAATTTATATTGTCTTTGCATACTACTACGAGATACACCAGACAAATAAAAAAATGAATTTCAAGGTAAGTTTCCGCTAATTTAAATGGACATCTTTTACCATATTTCGATCCAATTTTCTTGAGCAAACTATTTAATTTTACATTTATTTACAACCATATGATTAGTTGTTCTGAAATGTCTTTGTCTTGAGTGAATCTTTTTGTCAGTAAGCATTGAGCAACTTTAATTTTCATAATTCGTTAAACTTCAAACTAAACAATGATCCCCGGCATCGTCCAACCTACTCAGCTCATCGCGATTCTGGTGTTTCACTGATAATTCATAAGGCTCGTTGATTCCGAGCAGAGTCTATTCACGAATACAATCAAGCAAACCATAGATAAACGGAAATTTACATGAGAACAGATAAAGCAATTATTGTTGAAGCAATTTAATGTAAACAACTCTCCCGCCCTTAAAAACATTTAGAAATTCCGGGTGAGACTGTATCAAGTTTACGTTTTATATAAATCAAGTGAAAGGCAATTTCAAGGCAAGAATTCTGATTTTGCGTTTGACAAATGCTTGCGTCTACGACAAATAAACAATAAAATGTTCAGTTATTAAATTAAGAGTAAGGTCTTCGTTGATTAGTTCGTTTGTTCATAATTTTATATTAATTGTTAATTTCTCAACAAATGATTCATTGTAAATGAACCCTAAATTAAAATTGTGATAGGTAATTATTGCGGAATATGACATTTTAATTAAATAACTATGAGTTATTTAATTTTAAGAAATTAAACGTTTTAAAAGAAATTATGTAAGCAGATGGTAATTTCTAGACTAAAAAGTCAGATCCATTGGGAATTCTTTCAAGATAAAGGGTCCTATTTATTGTAAGCAAAATAAATATTTGCAAGAAACGAAATAAGGCGGCTTATCTTAGCATTTTAACGATTTCCTTAATTACGTTTAGATAGATAGATAGATAGATACTCTTTATTGCACACCACACAAAACAAACATTACAAAAAAAGAAAATACATTTAGAATGGTACAATTTAGGCGGTCTTATCGCTAGAAGCGATCTCTTCCAGACAACCTTCAGGTAGAGGACAGTTTACAAAGTCGAGAGGGGAAGGCAGTGAAGAGTTAAAGAAAGAAAAATTAAATAACAATATATATATACGTAAATTAATATATATAGTTAATAATACGTATACGTAAATTAACAAAATAAATAATAAACATACTTATATTATCCTAAATAAAGCATACATACATAATACCTTATACATAAATACAATAAATGCAAACCCAATTAACATGAAAGAATCATGACGAAAAGACACAAAAACAAAAAAGCTAAAGGGAAAGGAGATATGTTTTAAGTTTTCTTTTAAAGCTTATAAGTGATCCGGACTGCCGAATAGTCATCGGCAAGGAATTCCATAAGCGGATGGATTGCACAGTAAAGGACTGTGAATATGTGTTAGAAGAATGTAAAGGAAAAGTGAGGTGGAGATTATTAGAAGACCGCATTTCGTGACCCAAGGCAGACTGCCTAAATTTAAAACGCTCCTTTAGATATGGTGGTGAATTTGGATTAAATAATATTTTAGCAGAGCTCGGTGTTCTGAGACATGGTCGTACTTACGTAGACCATAGATGATACGAATGCAGAAATTCTGAAGGCGCTCGAGCTTGCTTAAGAGACATTCGTTGAGATCTAAGTAGCAACAGTCAGCATAATCAAGAATGGGGAAAAGGATGGCCTGTACAAGTGCAATTTTAGTGGGAATTGGTAGAAAGTTTCGTAATTTACTAATTGATGTTTATTTTGCAAGAAAACATTAAAATACAATTTATTGGATATAAATTGCTAATATAAGTACTGTGCATATTGGTATCATAAAACGTTTTTATACGTAAACATACTTACTTAGATTACTAGTATTTCATGTTAATATGTTTTAGGTTAGCTACCGAATGTCTGTGAAAAAAAAAAAATTCTGGCTTCGATTAGTTGCAAATAACAGGAGATGTTTATAAAAATGGATGTAAGGAATGACTTTAAGTTTTATTTATCTTTATAAATAAAAACTTAGGTGAAGTGACACCTTATGGTCTAGTAAACGATCAAAGTAAGACCTCTTCAGTCCTGCTGTGTAGCTGTTTATAAAATCATTAAATTCAGTGCAATAATAGACCTCTTAGGATGTAAATTATACATTTTAAAATAATAATAATTAGTACGTATTACTGTAGTAGAACTCAAACATGAATTAAACAAAAAGAGCGTTTTATTTTTTAATATAATATTCCTACACGAATGTCGAGCTTGTTTTGCACTTTATTTTCACAATTAACAAACATGTGTTCAGTTGGAGTGATTAAGGTACTTCACCGGAAAGTTTCACGAGTACTCTACCCCATGGGATTCGAGTTTGCCCCAATTTCCAAGGACGACTTGCCCATTTAGTATAAGCACTTGCTTTACATCAGTATTCATTATGTGTTAATTATGAATAGAATTAATGAACTATAATAAAAACTGCTTCCGAGTTCATTTGTAGGTATTTGTATTTATTTAGTGCAATAAAATATTGCTGAACTGAAAATTGCTTTTATTAAGCATACAACGTTTACTCATGTGTATAAAATACGTATTTCAATGTTAATAAATGTGCAAGTACTTATTCAAATGTTTTATAATTTTTAAAATACCATCTCCATTGAAAATAATTTATTGGTATGTCAGCTGTAGGCGTAGGTTGGCGCGACATTGAAATGCCCTCTGTTATATAAAAAATGTCCTACGATGCCTGTTTATAAGAAATAGTTTTCCATAGTACGTGTTTGTATCTATTTATAACACCGCCCCATGAATGTCAAACGCAGTAAAGTTTTGCAAAAAAAATAAAATATAAATTCGGATGGTAACAAAAAAAGTAAGCCGAGAATATTTTATTTTCCTGTCGCTTTGCATGTAGTAAAACATTTAATCTGTTATAAGATTTCCTTCTTTGGTTGGTAAATCATGCAAGAAAATAATATTGACCCAGTTTAAAAAAACAATTTGGTACTTATTTAACGCATTATTCTTTTTTTTTAATGCACCAATAATCTAGCCTAACACTATAAAAAACTGGATAACATACTTAAATACTTTGATTAAACATCCATAACAAAACCTACGTAGAAATGCTTGTACTCATCACACTAACATTAATACCCGTATTTATAAAGAAGCAATTAGTTGTTGCTTAGCAACAACTTAGTAAAGTCATTACTACAGTAAATAATTCTTATTTTGAAAATTGTATTCGATGGTTATTAACATCACTTGTTCTAAGCATGTTCTTAATGCTCAAGTAAAAGACATGGCGTTTATTACTTGGCTAAGGATTCGAAACATTAATTTATCCCAGTTTAGCTACTACGAGAATATCTTATCTCGTTTCTATTACGTTTTTTCAACTTAGGACATACACTGTTATTAATGTTGTTATTCTATGGTTTAAGTGTGATTGATGAACGAATGTATAAACCTACTACAATTTATAAAATCGATTTTCTGCTAGGTTGTCTTGAAATGCATGAACAATTCAAATTGTAGGATTGGAGAGTGTTAATCCCAATTATTGACATCTTGTCAGTTTCTATGCGACCAGTGTCGGTTTGGCAAGTGCTATCTTTGACATTAATCTATTGTCAGAATAATCTTTCCACGGCCAAAATCACCCGTGTATCACCTTATTCTTAGACTTGTGGTTGGTAAAATGAAAAATTGGCTTAATTCTAGATTAAACAGGGGTTTACCCTTGAGTTAAAACTTACTCGAGCTTTATCGAATCGGGCCTAAGAATTCTACTTTTAACTGTTCGAGCTTCTGTCAATTAGACTATACTAATAATATAGGGGAAATATTGTTGATTGTTTGCTAAACTACTAGAGATTTTGAAAATTCTATTACCTAAGGAAAACTACATGATACGCGGGTAATATAGGCTATAATTTACGCGGATGAGGTCGCTGGAAAACAGAAAGTTCACTATAAAAACAAAATCGTTGCTCAAGTAATTACTTTTACTCAAGTAAATACTTTCACTTATCTATAAATACGGGTGTAAGATTCGAATCCGCAACGACCTGGGCCCTAACCATGAACTGTTAAAACAATTACAAATCTGTCAAACATTATCATTTCTGTCAAATTTTGTATGAAATGACGTACCAAAATTGACAGATTTGACAACTTTGATATTGTTTTAAGAGCTCATGGTTAGGGCCCAGGGCCCTAACCATGAACTGTTAAAACAATCACAAATCTGTCAAACATTATCATTTCTGTCAAATTTTGTATGAAATGACGTACCAAAATTGACAGATTTGACAACTTTGAGATTGTTTTAAGAGTTCATGGTTATGGCCCTGGCCTTGTAGTACGTAGCGCGAGGTACTAGACCGGCAATCATTATTATTTGTGTATTTTTTTATCCTAGACTAATGTTAAATATTGTTCTTATCTAATACACGTAATTGTGTATTCTGTTGTGAATCAACAGACGGCTTCTAAAAAGTAAAATATTGTATTTATTTATTCTGGCACGTGAGGTTCTGCGCAGTTTATCTGAAGATATAACATTCGTCGTTGGCGATAATAGGAGCAAATCAAAGGTAAGGCCTGGTGCTATCATAAATCTCCCGAGTCGCGAAGTCTTTAAACAAGATATCTCTGACAATTGATCTCAAAATTCGCGGCGCGTTGTCGTCCTCCAAATTGTACAGACGGCATTTGATATAATTAAATTATTTTGCGTTTTCTTTTAACTTTGATTATCTATTTGTGTCCTCATATATTGCCTAGTTTAAGGGCCTGTTTCACAATAAACGGATAAAGTACCAAATTGATTAGTATACCTACTAGATAAAAAATAAGATAAAGATAAGTAGAGGATAAAATTGCTCGAGTTCATGTGTCATATAACGCGGTTGTGAAACGCAAAAATAGTGTTTATCATAAGGATTTATGTAATAAATTGCCTATACAGAACTTATATTAATATTATGGAACTTATTACATTGTGAAACGGGCCCTTAAACTAAATAAAATTTTATACCAAATTATTTTGGAGATAACATGATTTCTACAGCCTTTTTGGCTGCTAAGTGGTTATCTTAATGATCCTGGATAAATATAAAATAAGTTTTTAATACTGGCTTCTGTTTCGTTGATTGATCTTAATTTGCATGATAATCAACCAAATTTTCGGGGACACAATTATAATTTTTACAAAAAAAAAATGGTCTTACTGCAATATGTACTTAAATAATAACCTACTACTCCTTTATCCATTTAAAAGTGCTTAAGCCACAGTTATAAAAAATACTACTGTCATAGTGATTCGGAAAGATTTACCTTTAACGATGTTTGAAGCGTAGGTTTGAACAATCAATTTACATTCTCCAATACTAATTGAATTAGAGTAATCTCATAAAATATTAATGACGCGTTTACCGCGTAGCAGAGTAGGTAGCTACGAGAGCGATTAAATACTTTTTAGTCATACATAAATGCTCGTCAAAAGCTAGTAAGCACGCGAGTGACAAGCAACATCTAGAAATGATCTAGCTTGTTTCAGAAGCCGTCGACTACCTATGTACTTACCGATACCGATGTACGACCTGTATACTTTCCGACTCACTCTAAAATTGGCTGTCTCACCTTATAACATTACCATAAAAATCTATGTAGCAGAAATAATGCAGCGTCAGGCCTACCCCTACCAACTAATAATGGCTATTATCTTTATTAATAGTGGAAGTAATCCGATTATTAATTTGTCACGAACATCTGATGAAATATTCTGTGAATAAGGTTTATATAGATATCCAGTTATCACAATAGGTACACTTCCCTACCACGAAAGCAATTTTCCACTTTCACTGCTATTGTAGGACTTAGTGTGAATTGAAAGGCCCTCAAATTGTCATACTTAGTTTTTTCTTAAGTGCTTCAGACAATTTAGCCTTTTATTTTTATTATTTATCTTTAGAATGAAGATGCTAGATTTGAGCTATTTCAGGCGTGCTGACCTGCAAAGCTTTCACGTAAAAAAGTTTGCCGTTTATCATACTAACTTATTTTACATTGCATCTTGTGGAATTTTAACCCACGACCTTTTGCTGTGTAAGTGAATGCTTATTATTCTGAAGTGATACTAGGTACGTTATTTTGGTTATTATCGTGAGGGAATGAATTTGCGTTGGTTGAGTCGTAAACCAAAGTCCTTGCCTTTTTTTTAGATTTTATTTAAAATTTTAAAAGTTCATCATCATCACCAGCCTATTTCAGTCCACTGCTGGACACAGGCCTCTCCAAGAGGTGGATGTTGCCATAATCACCACGCTTGGCAGGCGGGTTGGCGATCGCGGTTTGACCAATGGTGGAGAGGAGACGCTGCTGCCCGTCTTCTTGTGGCGGTTCTCCTGTAGTCGCCTCTTACAAAGGTGGTGCAATTCTTTTAACGTGCCGGCACCACACGACACCTTAGATTTTATTTAAATTATTTAAAAGTTACTATGGTGGAATTGAAATACGCAAAAAGTTGTTTTATAGACAATATTTAAATAACTTCCTTACAACAAAATCTAACAGTTCGTAATATTATAATGAGTAAAATACGCAATGCTTTTATCAGCGTGAACCGATTTATTCATGAGTAAGTGACAGTGTCTGATAAATATTCAGTTTTCAAGTAAATCCTGTAGGCTTACTGTAATATGTCAGCTGTGTAGTTAGTGAAGTCGGAATTAATTATATTAGGTTGTCTTCGCATATTAATGGTTAAAAAAATATGGGTTTATTTTTCGGTGTGTTTATCATTGCTTGGACAAAAGTTGTATGAAAAAGATATTTTTGAAGTCTTCTGAAAAGTTTTCAAATTCTATAAAAACGGAATATTTTTCCACTACGAACGCAAATTCAGTTTGACAGCTGTTTATCATTTTTTTGCAAAACAACGGGAAAGCTTGACCGTTCGTTTGTTAGTATTTAGTGCTAGTTTTAACATACAGTTGCTACGACTACAAATAATATAATCAAATGATAATAATGAATTAACACACAAAAAAATCAAATTAAAACCAAAATTGCCATATTTTAGTAAAAGGAAACAGCACTTCAAATTCATAATTTCCTGATTAATGAGATAGGTCGTGGTTCAGCTGTTTTGATCGATTAATTTTCTACATAATTCGATGTCAAACAGGCTCAGATTACTAAAACGCGCAGGTGCAAATTGATTGACAATCGTAAACTAATCAGAGATAACGATCTGATGCAATCTGCCGGGTAAACATCGTATCTGAGGTTTAATTAGATAACGTGGAAATTAGTTTATCTCAGGAATGTGATAACTGTTTAAACGCGTATCATTGTTACTTAATAATATATAATGCTGACGTATCTAAAGTAAAGTGTAGTGCTCTATAGTGATGTGTTTAATGGTATATTTATAACTCCTTTGTAACATTATAGAACGCAATGGGCGGGGCACATAGCACGTAGAACTGATGACCGATGGTTCAGAAAGGTTCTGGAATGAGGACCATGTACCGGCAAGCGCAGCGTGGGACATCCACCCACAAGGTGGGCTGATGACCTGGTAAAGGTTGCAGGACAACGCTGGATGCAGGCCGCTTCCAACCGGCGGATCTGGAAGTCACTGGGGAGGCCTATGTTCAGCAGTGGACGTCCTGTGGCTGAAATGATGATGATGAGAACGCAATTAATATCTTAAATTGATTTGAATCGAACCCTAAGGTACTATCTAGAGCTTATCCTAAAAAATTGCTAGGTAACAATTATATTTTGATAAAAACATCGTAAAACACGAAGCAATTTGGTAAATAATACTTGATTGCCAGGTAACTAAAGTAAGCTACATTTAAAATAATGTATTATTTGTTAACAAGTACGGCCTAATATGCAACTTCAAACCGATTTAAAAAAAATCCATTTGGAGAAGGTTTGCAATGAAACGTGTGCATAACCTATTTTATTAAATGTTTGGCTTAACATAAATGGTTTTTACAGAGTGTAAAAACATAAACATGAAGCTGACGATAATTTGCCTGTTGTGAAATCAAAATAAAAAAAAGATATCGAAATAATGTAATAAAAAAACGTAAGTACGAGGATACATCGGTTTCTACAAGGAACCTCCACTCATGCGACGAAATTGTATTAGCGGCACTAGTGGGAAGTAACCTCTGCCACAAAAAGACGCTTTTATTTATTAGTCCCAGAAAAAAGGTAACGGTTACAAAAATATGATGTGTAATATACGTATGTGTAAGGGCACGACGCAACAACATTGTTCGTTCCGTTAATACCGCCTAAATTGTGCATAATATGCTAAAGAAAAGTACATTAAGATAATATCGTACTTTTTTGTAACTATGTATATGCAATCCTTACTAATATTATAAGCTCGAAAGTTTGTATATGGATGTATGATGTTTGTTTCACTTTTACGCAAAAACTACGGAACGGATTTTTGACTCACATAAATAAATAAAGTAGTCCACGCAATCGAAGCTGCTAGAACAATATTATTATGTCAAGAATGAGGATTTGATAAAAGATAATTTATTCGTATGCGGTAGTCTTAGCTGCCTAAAGAAAAATAATAAGGCCTATTGATATCAGTCTTTTAGTTGCTCTTGCATGCAACGTTCACACGGTGGTGTTGCTTCAATCACAATAATATTTTCTGGCAGCTTTATTATGATATTAAATTTACTAGATTAAAATACAATGTTTCAGGTATTATACGCTGCTGCATAAGCTCTGTGTATATAACTACTGAAACGTACATTATTGAATGACTGATGGAGGTAAAAATGTCTATGCTTAGGATTTTCGACTTCAGGATTCCGGTCAGTGCTGTTTCGGAAGTTAAGAACTGCGTGAATAGAAACTAACCGTAGCACAACCACACAAACTATCCACCCCTAAACTAAGAATGGTAATCTTAATAACGGATTAATATAACTTAATTCGTTTTCAAACAACATTTAATGTTAGTGTAATGAGCACTTGCATCTGAGACAAGGATGTTTGAAAACGAATTAAGTTATAATAATCCGTTTTTCTCCTGGCTGGATTCAAACTCGCAACCGGTTTTGTAACTGCGAACCAGGTTACTATTAGTTGATAAAAAGTTACTTATTATGTTTTTAGCTTTGTTATTAAATTTATTGATCAACTTTAAGCAATTATTAAAATTAAATTTGAAACTGTCTTGAATTTATAAATTGTGCGCTTTCTGCGCATAAAACAACTGATCAGTGTGAATGAAACCTTATGATATGTATGTGAAAAGGTCTAAGAAAAATACGCAGCCTATAAAATACTCAAAGTAAATTGAACAGGAAACTATTTCCTTCTCTATTTCTTATCACGTACGCCTGTGGAATACACGATAACGACCTTCTAGAGTTGTAGTAGTAAAGAGAATAATACCGAAAAATTGTATTATAAAAGTTGTACTGAGGATTGTAATGTTGTGCCGTTGTTGAAATTTGCAATGATAATTATATTCGCAATTTGGCTTTTCTCTGGTAACATTTTCCGTAGCTGTTACTTTAAAAATATGTTGTATAATATTATTGATGATTACGTGGACTACAGGATGTTTGGAATTATCAAGCAACGTTGTGGATTAAGGTGAAGCTCGCAGTAAGAAAGTAGCTCTTCACTTTGGACGCTTTTTACATTGCTAAAAATTGAATTCATTGGTTTTTATTGTATATGTATAAAGTTAATTAATTTTGAACACAAAACCCCCTTTATTGCGTCTCTAGGTGAGATTTTAAAAAAAATCTTAAAAAGGCATTTCTTTATTTTTAATAATAAGTATATATTCCGAGTTTAATGATTCTAAAACAATAAAAAAAAATGTTTACCTGCAAACTTTACCCCACCCCCTTTTTACACTCTTTTCCAAAATTTTCCAGAATTTCCCAAAGCCTAGATGTTATTCGCAATTTATTTAAATAGATTTGTGAACATTTCAACAATATTTGTTCAGTAGTTTTTACGTGATGCGCGGTCAAACAAACAAACAAAAAATTAAAACTGATTTTAATATGTTCAGTTACTTATTATAAGTCACCCTGGTCGGTTTTTTTTAAATCGTCAATGTACAGATCTTTTTGGTCTCAACGATTTTATATTATATAATATGTATAGATAAAAGATGAAAAATAGGTTTATTGCACTTCTTTTAATTTTTAACGCGCTTTTGAGCTTCACATATAAACATTGATTTGAAACTATCGTTTCGATCATCTAAAGTTATTGGACCCAGGTGCATAGTTGTGTTGTACTCTTTATCGAGTACTTATAAAACCTTTGATTTTGGACTTATTTGTTTCATTTTTACAAGTCTAATGTAATGAAAAATATCTTTTATGTATTTTTTTTATAGGATACCAAAAAATATGTATTTTCTGTAACAAAATCTGACGACTAGCCGGGATTTCTTACAATTGATCTTTTCACATATTAAATACACCATTGAATATTGGAATAATGTATACAATCTGCCAACCATACTATATTCCAAATTATATTCCGTATAATATGAACTATGTAAATATTCATAACAGTAATTTATTATTCATGAAAATCCACGTGGGAGCATCGGCGTTTACATACTATTTACAGTAGGGATTAACCGTACAAAAAACACGTACTTACATTGTATTATCTGACGTAATTGAAGTTTTACCTCAGAATATGCAGTAAAAACAGAATGTAACGCCATGTTATGGCCTATTAAGAGCAACATTTAAGGCAGATCTCAGTCGTTTTGAAACTAATATCACGGGAATAACCTAACAATAATTTAGTCGCTTGGCTTTCCAAAAAATAAAATTTAAGTGTTATGAATTTTTCAACATGCATTTTTATACCTGTTATATGCAAAAATAGTACTTAAAGCACAAATTACGTATAGCGGCGCGGCAAGTGATATAAACTTAACACGTTAAGCAACCTATGATTTTGTTTCTTCTGTGTTTAATACAATATACAATTGTGATGAAATTTGACACACATATTATAGCTACTTATTATGATGTAGTATGTGTATGCGCTAAGAAAGGATTTCCAAAACTTACACCCTAAAGAGGTAAAACGGGGGTTCAAAGTTTGTATGAAACACCAAGATCGCGAGGTTAATTCTTTAACTAAATAAGCATTTGAAGTACTGAGTTTGACATTAACTCATTCACTCAAAATCAAAACAAACGCAAGCGAAGCTACGAACAAAAACTAGTCATTTATATGACTTTGAGTAGAAACAATTATTATTGTACAAACTATAGTAACTTAACAACCAGTCAATGTGTTATTGTTACTAAAACTGCTCTCCATATCTAACCATAAGAGCTCTCAAAACAGTATCATTTGACCTCGTTTCTTGTTTTCTGATTAGAGTTTTATGTGTACCACGTGTAAGCCCCTGATTAAAATAGACGTTTCATACATTTCAAAGATTATTTCACCAGATTTTGGCTAGATAATCAATAAATTCATACTCATAATGTAATGCTACGTCACTATTACGGATATATATTTTTTTCGTTATTTTGTAGGAGCGTTCAAAGGTATCTCTTACAATGATTTCTCTTTGAATCTGCTACTTGATTAGTTTGTGGTTCCACTCTATGAAATAGTAAACTTTGAATACCAAAGTAAGCGCGGTAAAGGAAAAACTACTTAGAAATTCTTGGTTTCCTCATCAAAACTTATGCAACTGGCAATTTTATTTTCATGATATAAGTATGTAGGTACTTAGTTCACAATTCAGAAAGTTTGAAAGACTCTTAAATATATCTTGAGCTATATTAAAAGCCGACTTACTTCCTCTTTAAATCCATTTCATATATTTTTATAGCTACTTCTTTTTTTAAATAATAATTTTAGTCACAATTTCACTTCAAATACTAAAATAATGAAGATTAAACAAGATTGAATCTTCTGCCTATTGTAATCGCTGTGAAAATAACATTGGCTTTTATTAGTTTAAAAAGATGATAATTCACTAACAAGAATCTTAAATATCTGTTCGAGGTGTTTTCTTTTTAAAACCAGTAGTAAAATGTTAAATATGATTCGAAAGACCCACTATAGCCCGTAATTTTCGCGAGCAATACTAATGTGGGTCCACAGATATTGAACAGAAACGACATACGCTAGTATTATCCAGGTATTTTAGATGATGATTCTCCAGACCGTTTTCGGTCACAGCGACTGCATTACATTTTAGGAGCCTTGTTGGTCAGCTCTGTCGTTTGCTCTCATATGGCTACAAAAACCAATTTAGTGTTAAACGTGCGAGTACATCGACTGTACGTGAGGACACCATTATTATAATTATAAACAATGGCCACAGGTGGACGAGACCTTATCTCGTCGCGCTTGGCGTTGAGATCAGCTTTACGACTCTGTTCAAAGTTCTTGCACCCTTGTCTGTATCAACTGCCTCCACTCGGGGCGATTGGTCGCATTTGTCTCCCACGTAGAAGGGTCGATCTTAGACCTCTTCATAAGGCGCTTCTGCACATCCTTGTATCGGAGAAATTGGCCGCCATGACTCCGCCTGCCATATTTAAACTTAGAATAAAATATCATTAAATATCCAGGTATAAGTAAGAAGTAAACTGTTTCATTTCCTCACTGCCTGCCGCTGATATCTAGCACACCTCGACCTTGTCAGCGTAAGTCGCCCCAAGTACTCAATATGAGTATTGAGCACAAAATTTACGTGATATTCGTCTTTTTGAAACACCGTTTCAAATTTTTGCAGATAGGTACTATAGTTTGACTAGGCTAAATTTGAAAAAATCCTAAACCTTCTTTATAACGATTCTGGAGACTAAAACAATCGCTCTGTAGCGATACGATCTCAATCTCCTCTGAGATAGTTTAAACAATGACAAATAACGACGTGATTGGACTTAATTAGAATAAAAAATATGTGCATAAAATGTAAAAGTTCAATGAAGTTAGAATAAAAACATTTATTTCCTGAAAAGGTGAATTTGAGAATAGCTTCATTTAAATTTTGGCTGCACACTAAATACCCTTTTGTAGTTGTAATATGTGTTTTAAAACCTCTGGAGGTTAATCAAATGTACAGCGTTTTAATTACTTCCAGAGGTTAATTGACTAAATAGAATTTTATTAGAAAGGTTTACCTACTTTAATCAATAAAGGTGAAAAAATATATATTCTAATACAACTGTAACAAGTTCCATTAAACTAAATAAAGCAGTTTGTGAAGAATAAGAGAAAATTTCTTTCTCCATCCAAAATTTCAATTGCTTTAAAGATCCCGAAATAAATAATTTGGCATAATAAAAACGAATAAAATCATTTTATTTCTGCAAATAAGTCTAAATCTAGCTCTTTTAGTACTTCAAAATAATACTAGAGTCCGACTTGTTATTAACCATTTGTTTAAACTGTCAGTTTTCGTAAATCGCCTTGCAAATCATTTTTATTTATTTTATTAAATAATATCACTTGTATGTAAATTACTCAACGCATTAGATAAATGAAAACCTTTACACAAGTTTCATTAGAAATGCATTTTGTAATTAAAAAAGCGTTAACGTATAGTAAAGCGTGCGTTCATTTGCCTGTTGTGCTCTCGGAACAATGACACACAAAGTTCCGTGGAATCTTAGCCGTTTGCGAAAGGAATTCTCCAAAGTGCTTGGATTTTGCAATAGTGCTGCCCGACTGTCGATAGTCTTAGTGCCGGTAATAGACTTTAAAACTCAAATTGCTCGACTCCTATCATACCATTATGATGCAATAAACGATTTTGACTATCATAGTAAAAAAGAAGTAAAGTAATGTAAATACTACTAAAAGAGAGACGGCGCTGGATGGCGCTAGTGAAAAGTGCACCGGACGTCATCGGATCGCCCCACTACTCCCACCGCTGCAGCAGAGTCGGACGTGCGGCTTTATAAGCGTCTGTAGCTTCGGTTCGGCACGCATTTCTATATCGGATGCACAAAATAGAAAAAATACAGAGGGTCCACTCCCGCCGTTCTCGAAAACAACTGCCCAAATTGGGCTGACTGCCTAGGGTTGCTATTCTGATTTTTGAAATAAATAAGTGTGCCTTATTACACCGATTAGTTTATTCATTCATTTTATCATACGTCCAGGCCTTAATGGGAAGACAGAGCAATAATTACTCTCCCCAACTTGGCTTCTTCAATTACTGTCGTTTTTAACAGCGGCGGCAGCTGCGCGTTGTTAGAAATTATACGTACTAACTTCATTACTTAGGTACTGTTATGACGTATACTGACATTTCTAGGTGGCGTATTTATCTTAGCAACGACAATGTAAAAAAAATCAATGAATAATTTAATATGTTTATAATATTTTATTCAACGCTTACCTAAAGCACTGGTGTTAAACCAATGACGATTTAAGTAAAATTTAAAAGCTCATTCCTGCTGAATGTGTAATGTAATGAAATTAATGATTGATCGCTATAAAAACTTATCTTTACCTTTACTAGTTACTTACTTTACTTTACTTACAAGAGAAAACCTAGACCTAGTTTTATATACCTTTTAATATTATTTTGGAAATTTAAAAAACGTGCAATCACAATTTTGTATTGTATTCAAACATCCAAACACACTGCAGCAGTACCTAATAAAAACGCTTATATCCATTTTTCGCATAACAATGATCAATGCGTAGTAAACTGTCGTGAGTGACAGTCCGCTGTAGTACTGCCCCGGATCGTCCGATATTGCATATAAGCGCAATTGTCAATTTTATGCGTAACGATTTTGACGCTTAGTTCCGAGTGGCCTATCTGTCTAGCGCGCCGCCGCTGTACGTAATTTGTGTCGGATGCGTCTCGGTGCACGGATCACTGTCTCAGTGAAGTAGCACTGGCAACCCTCACTGCCATTCTGGTTGGATTGGTTAATTCCGTTATTCATTTTATTGATTTAATATTTTAAAATTAGTCTGATAATAATTTATCATTAAATTAATTAAAGTCTGGAATTATAGCCCCCGTACTGTGATTTACTTCTGATGTCTGAATCCTCTTTCGACATCAGAAGTGGGATCGAATCCACCCCCACTGCATAATCAAATCGATACATACAGGGTGTACAAGAGAATAGGACACTCCTTAAAACCACGTGATCAGCTGGTCATATACAACAACTTTTTCTTTGGGAGCAACATCGAAATCGATATTTTTTTTCAGCTTCCCCATACAAACTTACTCGCTTACCTTGATGATAATGTATGGAGCATCTGAAAGTAAAATCACGATTTCGATGTTGCTCCCATAGAAAAAGTTGTTGTATATGACCTGCTGATCACGTGGTTTTAAGGAGTGTCCCATTCTTTTGTACACCCTGTATAGTAACTTTAACCAGCAAATGTCCCTGTTTTTATCTGGCATGAAGCCATTTTCAAAAAAAAATAGCAGACAACATGAACTCTCGACAAGCCTCTTCATCCAGTCCTACTATGCTTGTACCTCGACCTTCTATCCAGATGCACCTGAATCTTATGTTACGAATTTCTCTAATTTGACAGTTCTTCTGAAATTGATACTGCCGTTTCTGTTTCAATTGTTTCTGAAATGCCATATCTGTTTATTCTGAACCCATGAATGTAGTAACATATGCTGATAAAAGTGATTAAATTCTGTTTGATAGATATCATTGTAGGGCTTAACCGGTCCAATGATTGAAAAAAAAAAACAAAAAAAAAGAAGTTGAGTTTTGAAGGGCCTGCAGCCGGACCAAAACTGAATTACCTGAAGGGTCAATGTGGACCGGACCAGGATTGAGTGTAACGAGCTTGCAGGGTTAACATGGACTGGACCAGGATTGATCGTTCCGAGCATGCAGGGTCAATGTATACCGGACCAGAATTGATTGTTACGAGTCTGCAGGGTCAATGTGAACCGGACCAGAACTAATTAGGGCTGATCTGCAGGGTTAGTATAAATCGGACCAGATAGCGTTAAATTCAAGTTATGTCAGGATAATCGAACGATGTTATTCTTTCAGAAACCTGAAAGTTGTAATGATTTGCCTGAATTGCAGTGTACGATGACGTCCATATGGCCAGTCAGTATGGCTGTGTCTTTTAACGCCTTTAATAGGGGGCGTAACCTTCATCTTTTGCGTGGCCGCCAGCACAAAGTAGAAGAAGAATCATTGTCAGCCGTGTCAATTTAATTTTTACTAAGGTACGCTGTTAGAGATATTGCACAAGTGTGTTGAATAATCCAGAACAGCATGTTGTAGCTGTTGTTGCATTGTTTAAGAATCTAATCTACAGAGTGGATAATTATCTAGGCCCGTATTTGTGCGTTAAATCTAGACTAGATGACTAAGCTTTAGGGGTCTTGGTTGAAAGACCTAGTCCAGTACTAGAATAAGGAGTTTAAATAATTAATGATACTTTCTTGCGCAGCTAAATGAAAATGTACGCCCAAGGACGGGCATGATGTCAGAATGGCCGTGACGGCGAATCCGAATACTAAAAGAGAGACGGCGCTGGATGGCGCTAGTGAAACGTGCACCGGACGTCATCGGATCGCCCCACTACTCCCACCACTGCAGCTGAGTCGGGCGTGCGGCTTTATAAACGTCTGTCGCCTCGGTTCGGCACGCATTTCTATCGGATGCGTCTCGGTGCACGGATGCACGGATCACTGTCTCTGTGAAGTAGCACTGCCAACCTTCACTGTCATTCTGGTTGGATTGGTTAATTCCGTTATTCATTTTAATTGATTTAATATTTTAATATTAGTCTGATAATTAATTAATCATTAAATTAATAAAAGTCTGGAATTATAGCCGCCGTACTGTGTTTTACTTCTGATATCTGAATCCTCTTCCGACATATGCATAAAGTGTCACACTGCAGGGCACAGGCCTCACCTGTACTTACTGTTTACTGATTATTATTTTTATATTTATTTATTATTTATAAATCCAGCTTTTAAATAATAGGTATGCTATGAAAACAAGTTACTCAAAATTATCGACAAGATGTTAAACAATTCATTGAAACTCAATGAAACGGGAATTAACGCGATCATAATTTAGGTACAAAATGTTACCTCTTTTGCCTGACGTTTCGATCGGGTTACACCGACCGTGGTCACAGGCTGACTGATTTATTGAAATACTTACAATCATAGAGGAGTAAATTATTCTCGATTTGCTTTGTACTGTTTTTAGTAGTTCTTGTACGCATAAACATGCTCCTAAATGAGGCAGGTCTAGTTATTACATTGCCATCAGATCTCTTTCTAGAACGGCGAATATGTTTTAGTTCATAAATACACATCCATTGTACTGAAAACGCAACTTTTTCCCGCTTTACAACAAGAGTATATAAGATAATATTTAGTATTGAATGAAGTAAATATTATTTTCCTATTTATGAACACTTACTGTTTATAGTGACACATAAATAAACTAAAAGTGTAGCGCCAGTGACAAGTCTCAACATTTCAGTCAGCAACTTGTTACAATTTCCTTTAAACATTTTACAATGTCATGTTATATCGGATAGTTTAATCATAATCAAGACTAAATGGTTATCGATATTTTTTTCTCAAGCAACGACACTACTGTAGAGTAGTGGGCTGGAGCTCGTCGCCTCATTGCTTGACCTATATTCGCCCTTCATTACATTTTCTCTTTTGAAAAAGCGTTCACGTCTGGAGACTCATAATTCGGAGCAGATTACCCTTTTCGGTATTTAATGAGATAAAGTGCAGCCATCGAAGGTCCTAAATCATAAAATCTGCTTCAATATCTCTTGGAACTAAATTATGAGCAGATTTACACAAACCTTATGTACCAACATATTTAAACTTGTGCTTCACAGTTACGTGCTACAATTATAATACAAAATTTATTTAAGTACTGCTTTAAATATATTTTACCGGCAAAATCTGAATTTGTTCAAACTAATTTGACCTAGACCAAAACGGTTTCTACTGCTAGTATCAGGATAAAGATTGTCCTGAAACTGATTTTTCATCATCATTATCATAACCAGCCTATATCAGTCCACTGCTGGACACAGGCCTCTTCAAAAGGAGGATTTTGCCATAATCACCACGCTTGGCAGGCGGGTTGGCGATCGCAGTTTGGCCAATGGTGGAAAGGAGACGCTGCTGCCCGTCTTCTTGTGGCGGTTCTCCTGTAGTCGCCTTTTACGACACCCATAGGAACTGATTTTTATTATATTTTATTTATTTATTAAAGGAAAACCAAGGTTTATACAATATTAAAATACATCAGAATAGCATCTATTAAACCGCTTATTGTATAGGTCTTCGCAAGTAGGTTCCTAAAAACTTACCCAGTGTAGCCTTGACCTTAGATTTTTTTGTAAATTCAGATAGGTAATAAACTATTTGTTATTTTATTGAATTAAATTGAAACATTACCTGAAAATAATATCTATTTTATGTGACACGAATCATGAGCCCTACTAAGAAAATGTTTACCCTATTAATTAAAATTGCCAACTACTTGTGTAATTTACTTTTGCGATAATTTATGAGACAAAAAATAGACATGTTTTTCACACGGCTAGTTTCAGTTGTTTTAAATACTTTTCCCAAGTTTGCCACACACAACACCAGGGAAAGATAGAAGTAGATGTATAAGTAAAATTAAGTCCGATTAAATGAAATAAGTGCCGTGTGGTGCCGGCACGTTAAAAGAATTGCACCACCCCTTCGCTTCCTATGGGTGTCGTAAGAGGCGACTACAGGAGAACCGCCATAAGAAGACGGGCAGCAGCGTCTCCTCTCCACCATTGGCCAAACTGCGATCGCCAACCTGCCTGCCAAGCGTGGCGATTATGGCAAAATCCTCCTTTTGGAGTGGCCTGTGTCCAGCAGTGGACTAATATAGGCTGGTGAAAGACAGATAGAATAGCGGTGTTGACACCATTTTAAAATAATTCTAAGGTATCATTTATTAAAACTAACAGTCTATTTTAGGTCTAATAACCCGGTACAATATCATCATTTATAAAAAACTGATTTTTTATTGCTTCAAAATCGATAAAAAGTAAGGCAGTTGAGTTAGGTGGACAGTGACGTCATAATCCGATATCGCCATACAATTATGAGATAGAGGTGCGTTTTGACAGCTCAAAGAAGTAAGTCATTTTATTGGTGGTGTCAACTAGCATATTCCTTACTCTGTGCTATTATCGAAATAGTAAATAATCTAATTACGTTTCGTGTCAAACACAAAGTAAATGGCCTTACTGTATTTATTTCATTTTAAAGTAATGTGCAAAATATCGTATGCTACATTGGTTCTTCGAGTACTCCCACGGGTAGGAGCCAGAATGTGCCTACTATTTTTATTCGGGTCAAAGGTTCCCTCGAGATTTCATACCCAGTTTAAGCTTCAGTTCGTTCATAAGAAAATTCCTATATTTTAATTGAGTATTTTGTTTTTGAAGGGTTTCAAACCATTATATTTTTTCCAAGGAAAATGTATAATTTTATAGGCAGACAATTCGTTTTTGTTGATAAGAGTGAAAGGAATAAAATTGTGAATTCAATTTAAGCCTGTCTACATGTCTCGTGGGCAAAATTATTGCTAAAATGATTTTGTTACCATGTTTCTTCGCGCGGTAAATTATCACTCCGCAAAGTCCCTATTGTTAATAGAAACATCACAAAATAAGGCATCTTTATTACTCTTTGTAGTCAGCTGTATAATTGATTTTCTACATCGTCGACTTTTCTTCCATTTTCCCCTGAAAGGTGCAGATGGTATCGTGGTTCACGGGAGCAAGCGAAATTAAGCTGTATTGGGGTCTTTTGAAAAGGGTTAGCATAGGGCAATGTTAAATTGAGTTTTACAATATTGCGGTGATTTACTAGAAATAAGGAGAAAAATAATTTTATTGTAAGATTTTAGCGTAAATAACAAAAGTATTTACTTAAGTTAAGATAACTACGTTTTATTTACTAAGAGATTTTAATATAATAATCGGGGATTATTTTTGTAAAGATACAAAACATTTTTGTAGTTATCATTATGTTTATTCATATCTTTATTATTTAACATAGTCTTTTTCTGTATACAGATAAGAAGTTTGTGTTATATTAACAGAAATGTGCAACAACATATAAAATATCTTAGAGTTTTAAGTTTCTACCTATACATGTTTGGCTTCGCATTTGTAACCTTCTATGTATTTATATTACAAACCAGGAAATTTACTATTTTTAGTACAATAATTTGGTAGCCTGTACATTTTGTAATAAAATACACGTATATATTTAAAGTAATCTAGTACATAAATGGGTCTTATATGAAGAAAATTATTATTTCTTTTAGGTAAGTACCTAAAGTAATTATGTACAATCTACTTAATAATTAATTAAAGTAAGCCTAAAGTAACAGTAATAATAAACTGTAGGCTTATAACTAAACACACTATGTGTGGTGTATAATTTGGCAATAATTCTTTTAACTTTTGATAAACTTTGGTAAAATAATAGGGCACCATATTTATTAAATTATCTCATAAACAATTAACGACCTTTAAAGAGTAAAATAAGCATCTTTAAAAGTTTTGTTTAAGATTCAAGTGTGCCTAAAAAGAAATCTAATGCTAAAATAAAAATAAACAAATAGTCCAAATTAAATAAAATTCTTCATTATATTTTACTAGCAACTAAAACTAGCACTGAAACACAGTGCATTTGGTTTGTTTACATCAAATCAAGTAAAACTTACATAGAGTCTCAATTTACTAAACATGAACTTTAGACAAATCTATATTCATCATTTTGTCAAAACAATGAGAATTTGAGAGTGATTTTGCAAATCACATATCTTATATATTCTATTATTCCTTCTGAGTCAACAATTCTGTGAATAAAAGATGCTTACCCACGAATACCCAATTTCTTATGTTTCTTTATTAGGCTTGTTTTGTCCCATGTCGTATTTTGTGGCTGCGTAAGGACCGAATCTGAATGAGAATGAGTAGGTATAACATTATAGTCACAATTTATACAAGTTTCCGATTTACTCAAATTATATAATTTTAGTATTACACATTCTATGTAATTATTAAGTGCCGTTATTGGAAAAGCTAATCTCACAATGGTCAATTTTATCATTACTTTTATCTCCCTTCTTTTTGCTAGATATTTTGCCATTGCCCAAAATTTTTTTTGGAACGTTTGTATCCAGTGACTATACAAATTTAAATTCAAGTAAAAAATATGAGGATAACTACTGCGGAAATCAAGCCAATGTTTTGTGGTTGCCAAAATAGTGTTCCTTTGTTCCAGGTGTCATGATGTACAGCTGCTTGGTTCTCACCTAAAGGACAAATATTGCATAATATTTAATATTATTTTATACTAGAAACAAGTTTTTTTTTTTTTACACAATTCAAATAAGTTAAAGTTCGTGTATGAACAGCTTGTATTTAATATGATTAATATATTTTCTGCCTAGGCCAAAAAGGCGCCCATAAAAGTCGAAAGTTTTTTAGCAAAACAGACAGCATGTAGGTTCTTCTGATCAAATCAAATCATTTATTGCGTTACATTTGAGTTAGCAAATGCTAAATTCAGAGAATCTAGCCTCTTCTATCAGGGCCATAACTATGAACTCTTAAAACAATCTGAAAGTTGTCAAATCTGTCAATTTTTTAACAACTGTCAAAACTGTTAAAACTGTTAAAACCATAGACTTAGGATTCGCTACGCTTAAAGACTGACAAAGCGTGCAAAAGAGACATCATATCCTTGCGGACACCCTACAAGATGGAAAGAGATAGATGTCAATGTGTCTATGTGACACAAAAAAGATATTTAACTGACTTTATCTACCTTCAATTTCATACGTCAAACCTAATTATAATAAAATATTAAAAAATACAAAAGGAAAACATATTTTTTATGTTTCTGTAGACAGGGGGTGTTGTTCAATTATTATTTGTGATGTAACAAGAAAATACAACCCCAATAAACACACATTTCACAGGTAAATACATTTTTGATAAAAATATTTCGAAACAATATTGTGTCTACTTCATAATAATAATCGACAAAGAACTTAGATTTTACAAAAGATTAGTATCTTTGTTTGGGGTATGTTTGTGTATTTCGTAGTTATAGGCATAATTACAAAAAATATTAAGTAAAATAGTAAATTGCATGCTTATACTAGGGCTTGAACTAGCGGTGACGTCATAAGTATCGATAAAATATTGACAGCCATTTGTGGGTATGGGAGATTTTTTGCAATTACTAAAGAAATATTTGTTATGTTTAATTACAAAAAAGAAACTCTAATACTGTTACTTTGTGATGACATAACGAGATTTTCGTTTTATTTTTGGTCTTCTAAAATAAAACTTTTATAGTATTATGTAGGTATAGTTTCACCAAATTTTTAGTATAATTTATATATTTTTTAAGAATACCAACTTAAGCAACGTACTAAGTAAATACGTGAAAGGAAGATAAGAGTTATAAACAGGCTAGAGTGAACTGCGCGAAATCACTCAAAGTCAACAGTTTGCAGTAACATTTTGAGGACAAATGTTTCTTAGAAAGAAATTTTCGATGTACTTATATTAATAAAAGATTCAGTACTAACCTGCCTTATTTGTCCTTGTAAGTTAATCATTTTAAGTGTATTAAAATAGCTTTTTATAATACACCGTGAATTTTTAATTACCCGAGAAAATAACTAACATACTCAGATATCGATATACATCGAATTTGGCGAATAAAAAATTTTTTTTTAATAAGAAATTTATTTAGAAGATCCCTAACATTCCTTTAAAAAATATGCACCATTAAAGTCCTGCTAATTCAAATAGTAATCATTATCATTCCAACATTAACGGAACCAAAATCCACCTAATTTGTTCGCGTAATATTGGCGTATGGAAGGAATAACTATGAATGAATTTTTTTTCATTGATAGTTATTCCTTCCGTACGCCAACGCCGTACGCCGTTCCGTTTTTTTATTCGCCAAATTCAATGTATATCGATATCTGAGTATGTTAGTTAATTTTCTCGGGTAATTAAAAATTCACGGTGTATACTGAGACCTTTTTCTTAAAGATACGATACGTTCATACGTGATACTGGCATAGCAGATATTACGTTTAACAAAATCTTACTTTTTACAGATTAAACTTACACAAAGAAGGTCCGTGATTATTGTTTTAATTGACTTTTATTCATGACATCAAGCGAAAGAATTACTATGTTTGTCACACATAGTTATTCTTTCGCTTGATTTTATCATGAGTTCTTGATTTCCAATCCAAATGACCACTGGCAATACATCTTTTTAATAAACATCAACTGTATTGTATAAATTTCCGTAAAACCGAGCTTCGCCTCTATTTTGTTTAAAGATTAAGTTTAACTTTAGGTGCTTTAAGTTCCGCGGCGATTGTAAGTTCTGCTAAATCAATTTTTTTCCCGGTTGCAATTTATCGATAAAAATGTGTCTTAAACAACACTACTACACACACACATACGAGTCACAGTTTTTGTATCATTTGCAATGAGACATTGTCTATCTTGTACATTCTATATCTATGGTTAAAACAATCACAAATCTGTCAAACATTATCATTTCTGTCAAATTTTGTATTAAATGACGTACCAAAATTGACAGATTTGACAACTTTGAGATTGTTTTAAGAGTTCATGGTTATGGCCCTGGTCTGCAATTTTGCAAGCACTCAGAAGAGTTTGCTAAAAAAACTTAGAAAGATATATTTTAGACTCGTTTGGTTAAAACTCTATTTAAATTCTAATATTTATTCTTTGTTAACCATGCAAACTTCTAAAAAGTCTTAATTTATTTAACCTCAACGAAATTTAATTATAATTTTTTTTAACTAAGTTCATTCACCGTCGTATCTTTTTTAACTTCAAAAGTGTGTTTTTTTTTTATTTCAAAGTAGTAGATTTGTTTGACTTACCAATCAAGACGTGTACATTTACGACGACTTGAGAGTGGTTTTGAAGGAGACAAGTGTACACCCCACTGTCATTTTGCGATGCAGATGCCACACTGATTGTGGCGCTGAAATTCAAAGACAAGAATCAATTTGTAGTTCATTACGCATTCTGTTTTCTGCTTAGTTAATATTGTCTCTCAGCTCAACGAATTGTTGAAGTGTTAAGGGCGATGGAAGTGTCACGCACTTTACTATCCGCGGAGAACACTGAATGTTTCTAAGCTTATCCACTTTAAAATAATAAGCATTTAACACGAAATACGAAAAAAATAACACTGTTTGTATGGCCTTATTTAAAAGTTGATTATGCGAATTTGATAAAAAATGTCCACAATCAATGCAAAAATGTAAATATACGTTTAACTCAAACAAGCATTGTCTTGTCAAAATAGTTCAATGAACTGACTCAAAGGACTGAAGTAAATGACAGAACCAAAGTGGCAAATAAACCAAACAAAAGCTTGAAGTAATTTAAAATTAACGTTCTATTAAACTTTTTCATAAATAGTTCACCTCATATTGCGAAATGTAACATTATCTAAGTAGTCTTTTCCTTGCTTCTTCCATGCCAGCCCATAAATATTATTCACAACAGGCGGGGCGGTAGGTTTACTAGTCGTTCGCAAAGTACTAGTCGCCAACTCAGGAGTTTTAGTTGTAGTACTAATGCTAACTGTAGATGTAATTGTCGTTGTTTCCACACTCCAACTTTTGTTCATCATTAAGTCTATTCTATTGAATACTGTACTCATTCTTGTTGTCAATTCCGTAGTTGTCGTTAACGGCGTTGTTGTGGTGGGGGGTGGGATGGTCGTCGCCGATTCTTTGATTGGCAAAGCTGAGATGAACTCTTCTGATATGATGCAAGATAGTTTTATTGAACTTCCAGCTTTGTAAAACCTATCTTTTACTTCGTGATTTTGGTCACTGTATATTGTTAAAACTGGAGCTGTAAAAAGTTAATAAATTTAAATCTATGCTTTACAATATCATTAAATTAAATAAGGTACACTTTCATTTGAATCTATAAGATTTTCTTTTAGTATATTTATAAAATCAAAAAGATAACAGAAAAAAATAATTTGTGCATACAATGAATATTTAGTAGTAGGCTTTGGTTTTAAGCCCAACTGAATTATTTCTAAAATTAGATAATTATTATGTCTTCAAATAAATTTGTATGCATATTAATTAATGTATTTCAGTATAAAAAAAAAGAAAATATAAATCTGAAATTATTAAGTTTATCAAACTACAATTGCAAGTGAGTCTAAAATATACTTACGTAGAACTGTTAAATTAACGAATATGGTTCTTGGTGGGTGTGTGGATATTTGGCACATGTAGTTCCCGGCGTCGGACCTCGTGACTGGGTTGAGGCTTAGCCTCCAATTGTTGGGGTATTGGAACTTGACAGCTATCCGGTTATCGCCGGTGTATGGTGATGGTCCCACCGTGAGGAGTGTTGCCGAGTCAGTAGAGTTTCGCAACCACATGACCTGCGTTGGATAACAAATTTAGGTCAATTCTGTACAGTGTAATTTAATACAGATTTTTTCAGAAACTATAAAAACTACAACTTAGGGTCATGTATGAATATTATTTATTTAGCATTTACTGCGAAACTATGTATTTCACATGTTTATTTGTCATTCCAAGTACATTCATATAACGATGAATTTATTATACAAAAGTTACGTGCATTTGTTATAATAAAAACTCGCTTTTATTAAGATTTTATGAACTGTAATACCCCTGAAATCAATTATACGATAGTCTTTAAAGGCAACGTATCCTTGTTTATGTTTTTATTAATGGCATTAAATGAGGTCATCGTTTCAGTATCTTATAAAACGTTAAGTCTTGCTATTTATCAAATAGGATTATCTAGAATTGCTTAAGCTACATTACAGCGCTCTTTCGATTCTCTGTAAGCTTGTTGGTGGACGGTAATTGATGGTTTCAAGTCTAGGGAACCAATAAGGAGTAAGATGCAGTAGGGCCACAGAATTTGTTACCTTAACTGATATCAAATTTGATTCATAATATATTCGTTGTCTTTATATTTTCGTCACAATTATTTACGTAACTCTCACAAAATAGTCTTAGCTTGTGAGAATCATAGGTTAGTTATTGGATTTTATGTTATTTTGGCAAATATCATTAAATTAATATTCTGTCATAAAATAATTAACAGTGTAATTTGTTATTAAATCAATTTAACTAATAAAATTTATATATTTGATTATGTAAAAGAATAAACGATTTTACCACTTGTAACTTGACTTTAATGAGTTAATTGAAATGTTATAACCATAGACTAAGGATTCGCTACGCTTAAAGACTGACAAAGCGTGCAAAAGAGTAATCATATCCTTGCGGACACCCTACAAGATGGAAAGAGATAGATGTCAATGTATCTATGTGACACAAAAAAAAAATTAACTGACTTTATCTATCTCCAATTTCATACGTCAAACCTTATTATAATAAAATATAAAAAAATACAAAAGGAAAACATATTTTTTATGTTTCTGTAGACAGGAGGTGTTTTTCAATTATTATTTGTGATGTAACAAGAAAATACAACCCCAATTAACATAAATTTCACAAGTAATATACATTTTCGATAAAAATATTACGAAGCAATATTGTGTCTACTTCATAATAATAATCGACAAAGAACTTAGATTTTACAAAAGATTAGTATCTTTGTTTGGGGTATGTTCGTGTATTTCGTAGTTAAAGGCATAATTACAAAAAATATTAAGTAAAATAGTAAATTGCATGTTTACACTAGGGCTTGAACTAGCGGTGACGTCATAAGTATCGATAAAATATTGACAGCCATTTGGGGGTATGGGAGATTTTTTGCAATTACCTACCAAAGAAATATTTGTCATGTTTAATTACTAAAAAAAAACTCTAATACTGTTATTTTGTGACGACATTACGAGATTATCGTTTTATTTTTGGTCTTCTAAAATAAAACTTTTTTATAGTATTATGTATTGTAGTTTCACCAAATATTTAGTATAATATTAAATATTTTTTAAGAATATCAACTTAACCGACGTACGTGAAAGGAAGATAAGAGTTATAAAAAGGCTAGAGTGAACTGCGCGTAATCACTCAAAGTCAACAGTTTGCAGTAACATTTTGAAGACAAATGTTTCCTAGAAAGAAATTCGATGTACCTATATTAATAAAAGATTCCTACCTTATTTGTCCTTGTAAGTTTATTATTTTAAGTGTATTAAAATAGCTTTTTATAATATATCTAGACCTTTTTCTTAAAGATACGATACGCTCATACGTGATACTGGCATAGCAGATATTATGTTTAACCAAATCTTACTTTTTACACATTAAACTTAAACAAAAAAGGTCCGTGATTATTGTTTTAATTGACTTCTTATTCATGACATTAAGCGAAAGAATTACTATGTTAGCCACACATAGTTATTCTTTCGCTTGATTTTATCATGAGTTCTTGATTTCCAATCCAAATGACCACTGACAATACATCTTTTAAATAAACATAAACTGTATTTGTAAAAATTTCCGTAAAACCGAACTTCACCTCTATTTTGTTTAAAGATTAAGTTTAACTTTAGGTGCTTCAAGTTCCGCGGCGATTGTAAGTTCTGCTAAATCATTTTTTTCCCAGTTGCAATTTATCGATAAAAAATGTGGCTTAAACAACACTACTACACACACACATACAAGTCACAGTTTTTGTATCATTTGCAATGAGACATTGTCTATCTTGTACATTCTATATCTATGGTTATAACTGACTAGATTGACGATCGAAGTAATCCAAAAAAACAGTGTCGAAAATAAAAAGTTGTCATTTGAAACGTATATCCATTAAAATTAACTTCATGAACATACTTATTTTGAATCTAGTTTCTGTTGAATTGAAACTTGAACGTAAATATATATCTGCAATATCAACCTTTTAAATATTTATTGGTGTGAAAACTTTTATTCAAACTGTGCCGAATAAATATAGTTTGCGTTGGTAGATAGTCAGTTTGACGCGTAACTACATACTAAAATATTAAGATTTAAGTAACTAAAAAAATTTTTTAAACCCTTTATTTTTAAGGAGCTTTATTCACACTGGGGAATATGCCAGCTCCAATTGGCCTCTACACAACTTAACTTTAAAAATCAACTTAACTTAAAATAATATATAAAATGAAAAAAAAAAAACAAGTAGGTCTGATACTGAAACTCTTACTACAAAATGTTAATTCATCCTATAGAAACTTACGCCTACATACGGCCTTATTCACTAGCGAGTTATTTTAAGATACACGTGCCAAGTGTTGATTACTTAAATAAAAAGCTTACAATGAAAGAAGAATAGGCATTTCTTCCTACACAAAAAACCCCAGCGCAAACAAAAGAAATCTCAAAAGACAATTTACCTAAATTTTTTGGCTTTAAGTAAGGTTTTCAGAAGAATAATGAAGACCTATAAAATGCGTTATGCCTTTCAGAAGGCATTTTACTTTCGCACTTAATACCGCTACCACTTTTCTCATCTCGACTGAGCATCAAAAACTTATCCTCACTTCTATTTATTTCTTAGATTAAAACATTATTGTGTAACTTATTTCGATAAGCAATTCACAGTCACTGTCTAAACTTAAGAGACGTTATAAGTCGAAAAAATACTCGTAATAAAAAAGATGAATAACAGTTTTGGTACACCTTGTATAAAATCACAAGCTGTAAGCAAAGTACGTACTGGTCAATACAAAAATTACAAAACCGAAAATCTGTATCCGCCAGACGTCTAGGTAAAACATGCTGCCTATACTTCCTTGACAATTCTCATTATTCGAACATGAGCTTCTTAAAAATATAGAAAAGGAAATATAATACCGTTTTATCCTTGAGCATGACTACTCTGCAATGCAGCAAGGCCTCAGAGCCCACATGGGCTGTCACTTGTGTAAACTTCTCCTCTTCAAAGTATGGCCCCCAGTGGTGCTCATGATGATGGTCATGATAGGTCTGGTAAGGAGCATTGTAGCGCGGTTCTTCTATCTTATCTGTGAAAAAGAGATTGGTTTGATAACTTAATATATATTAATCTGGGAAGGAAATGAATGACTCGATGACGAGTGACCGAACTCGCATGGAATAAGAAAATTTGCGCCGATCCCGACTTCAGTGGCGGTAGAGCTTTGGTATCGATTGCTAGAGTGAAGCAACCAACGCCGCGGTTGAGAGTGAATGGGTAACCATTCCAACCATATTTAGTGACATTTATCACGAGCATCTCCGTGCTTCGGAAGGCAGGTTAAAAGTTGGTCACGGCTGATATCGCTCGATACTGTTCGTAAAGCCTACTCATAGGCCTTAAGGCGGCTTGATTACATCTGACAGTTAGTTTTAGTCACTGCAATGGCCTTACAACAACCTTCCACCAATCCGCACTAGGCGCACGTGGTGTAGTATTATGGCCCGAACCATCTCATAGCTGAGGTTATTGAGGCCGATTCTACAACCGTTCTCCGACAGCCGCTTCTCCGATGGACTGTTCGCCGACAGGACGTTTTGTTTAATGGGAGTTTTGCCGATAGAACCTTTCTCCTATGGACCATTCGCCGACAGAACGATTTGTCTATGAACGTCTCGCCATCTGAACCTTTTACCTACAGATTATTTGCCGACGATTCTTCTATGAGTGTTTTAACGACACGACCTTTAATTATGGCCTAATCACCGACAGATCGTTTTGTTCGTGATAACAGAGATCTGGGCCATAACCATGAACTCTTAAAACAATCTCAAAGTTATCAAATCTGTTAATTTTGGTACGTCATTTCATACAAAATTTGACAGAAATGATAATGTTTGACAGATTTGTGATTGTTTTAACAGTTCATGGTTAGGGCCCTGTGCCCTGCAGTAGGACGTATATACCTAACTTATTTTTTCTTTTTACATTAAAATAACAGTTAATGCGTCATTGTAGAAGTGAAGAGAATTGATCCTATTTTGTGATTAACACCGTAGTAGGTATTTTTTTTTAAGTGCTATAGTTTATGAGTAATGCGCTTTTTGTTTTATTTTAAGTGCTATAATTGTTTCGAGCTTTTCAATCTTAATGAACTTGTTAAATAATTATAAAAACAGGGTACAGGTTATTCATTATAATTATTATACCAACTTATTTAATTATAATGAAGCAATAAAACGCATAAGCCAATCATTTAGTACGTAACTTCAAAAGCTAACAGGAGTTGCAAGTTCATACATAAACATTTAGGAGTCCGTTTTGCTAAATAATTATGCAAAACATATCGTCCTTTGTAGGGACTATAGTTATCTGTTTAAACTTTTGGAACAAATTGTTTTATTGGCATACCCTCGCAGTCGCAGGGTTATGATAAAATACACTTACCTAATTGTCATTTAAACAATTACAAAATAGAATAGCCGGACACAAACATTTATTTTTATTTAGGAAGTGGCTTAAATTATTTTGACAGAAATCGTTTTGTTAAATGGAAGCATTGTATGATCGCACAAAATTTTATGACAGCATAACAAGATACTCAATAAATTATTAATATTGGAGAGCATCACATACATTGCTCAGAACCTAAAATAAAAAAAAGGAAATTACCCATTAAAAAAATATCATAAATTTGTTTAGGCTAATTTTATTAATATATTTTTAGGTACATATTATAAATTCGATATTCTTGTTATCTTGAATGTGGTGTGAGGTTTACATTTAAATATTGGATTGTTTTCTTGAGCAGCAAACTTCAAGATAAGATTTATTTTCAAAACATTATTTTAGAGCTTGTGTAGATACAATAAATTACTCAAACTGTGGTTTGAACTATCAAAAATAGCCGAACCGTTAAAAATTGCGGTAAAATTCGAACACAAAACAAATCTAGTTTCATGCGGGCTGAAAAATTGAGGGAATAAATATAAAACCTATCCCGTGGGATCGATACTCACTCTGTAACAAATGTTCGTTCCTGTCAGTGGCGCCTTCTTTCCTGATGTTCTCCCGAAGGTGTTTCGTGATGTTCCTGAATATCTCCCTTGATAAGGCGAGGCTGTCCTTCTCATCGCTTCTTCTCCTTCGGACACCATTGGAACGGTAGTCTTCGGGAAATCGCAGTGGCTCTGTGTACAACCAAGTACTTTTATTATTTAAACAATTGACTATCTTTTAAACAAGTTCGGCTCTGGGGATAGATAGAATATAAAAAGCTGTTTTTTTTATTTTTATTTTTTATTTGAGACGGGCTTGCTCTTGACCCGAATCTTGCTCTAGAGAATAGATGGGATCTACGATGGAGCGAGCTTGCCCAGAAGATGCCTATTCATTCTGGACTTAAAGAGAGTCAGGTTATATGCACTCGGAAATACAGACGCAGGCAGGGAATTCCACTCTTTAGCTGTGCGCATTATAAAATATGATGAGAAGCGCTTAGTGCGGATTAAGGGTATATCAACTAAGAACAGATGGTAGCCGGCCGTCTGGATGTTCGCTGACAGAAAGGTGACGGACGGTGGTATGAGCTCATGCAGCTTATGAGCACACTCTCCGAAGTGCAATCTATAGAAGACCGAAGGCAAGCAACCTTGCGGCGGTGAGCCAGGCTGTGCAGCTTGGACGCCACCAGTTTTTATCGCCTATTATTCTCTTGGCTCTGCGTTCCACTGAGTCAAGTGCAGCAAGTTGGTATTTCGCCGAGCCGTCCCGAAGGTGGCAGCAGTACTCCATGCAAGATCGGACTTGAGCTTTGTAAAGAGTTAAAAGCTGTCCAGGCGTGAAGTACCGCTTAACTTTATTCAGGACGCCCAACTTTCTAGCTGCAATTTGAGCCTCAGACTCGATAGTGGTGCCAAAGTTGAGGTCAGAGGACAACTCCATGCCAAGAAGTTGTAGAGTGTCGGTCACTGGAACAGATGTACCTCGGAAAGTAAGCACGCGCACGCACACATTATTTTACTTGTTTATTTTTGTTAACCATAATTTCTGTATTCTTTTTCTATTTCCGATATTTGTAGGTAATAAAATATAGTATAATGTTGTCAGTTTGACCCCGGTCTATAAAATTTGTTCTTGGTTAATTGTAACCTGACTCCTGCGAAACAAGCAGCTTGCTTTAGTGCAGAAGTCGCCAGATACTGTATCAAACTTATATTATGCTTTCTGGTAATAAAGGCTTTATTATTATTATTAAAGTAGGAGAAAGGGTGAAAGGACTCCTTTTTGCGGAGAAAAGACACGCCTGCGTCTTAAAGGCATTGAAGCTGTCAAGATTGTCATCGCCCCAATGGGAGACGTTACTTAACGTCAGGCTCGTATGCTCAACCATGCCCTCTCTCAGTCTTTGGATCTCAACTCCACCGGCTCCTACACTAGACAAATACTTCTCCGTGTCAGTACTGTCATCTGCGTACCCAACAATACCTGAAGATTGAGTCGCAAAGAGCACAGACCCCTGAGGAACTCCGGCGACAATGGCCTTGAGGTCAGAGGAGCAGCCGTCAATGACTACTCGGATCGACCGTTTACTCAGGAAGTCAGCCACCCAGCTACAGAAGCCAGTGGGGATACTGTACGCTGAAAGATTGCTCAGCAGACTCGCATGCCAAACCCTGTCGAAAGCCTTCAAAATATCCAGCGACTGCGATTGCTTCGCCGTGGTTTTCGATGGCTTCGCCCCAGCAATGCGTTACATACACTAGAAGATCCCCAGTTGAACGGCCCCGGCGGAAGCTATATTGACGATCACTGAGAAGATCATTGTCTTCTAGGTATGAAAGCAGTTTGCAATTTGGAACTTTTTCCATAACCTTACAGAGTACGGAAGTGGTGGCAATCGGTACCGGTTGCACTTTGGCAAGCTTCCAAGATTTTGGTACGATTTTTGTCGTGAGAGAGAGGCGGTACAGTCGGGTCAGTGCGGGAGACAACTCAGGCGCACAATATCTCAGCACTCTTGCTGGTATGCCGTCTGGGCCACAGGCCTTGTTCACGTCTAGACCAAGAAGGGATCTACGGAGCTCTTTCTTGTGCACTGTGATCTCTGGCATTAAAGAAACACAGTGAGGCAAGGTGGGTGGATGTTTCGAACCAGCGTCTAGACGTGAATTGCTTGCAAACAGATCGGCAAATAAATTTGCTTTCTCTGTTGCGGTGTGGAGGTAGTGTAGGAAGGCAGAAGTTAGATTCGACTGATTTCGACAGGGACTAGAACTGCTTACTACCCTGTGGGTAAGATGCAAGTTTCGCCCCAATACAGCTGACATGGTCATGGTCTAGCTTTTCGCATCACCCTTTTGCAAGACCTGGCGCCTGTATTCTAATATGCTCTCTTCTTTGCTCGCACCTTTCGCGCTCGCACTTTTTGATCTCGAGCTTTTACCCAAGCCTGGTAAGCAGACTGTTTACGAGCCTCAGCTCGAGCACAGTTCGCATTGTACCAAGGTCGGGCTTTGTAACCGAGCGGGATTTCGGAAAATGGAATGAAATATTCCATTCCCTGCCGGATAACAGCTGCGATCGCATCAGCGATGCATGAGGGGTCTTTCGAAGAGAAACATAATTGCCGCCACGGGTATAATGCAAAGAAAGCTCGCATCTCGTCCCAGTCTGCTGACTCGTATCGCCATACTCTCCTCGTTCCCCTAAGGGTGCAATCCGGAGGAGAGCAGATCGATACGGATTTCACTACACAGTGGTCGGACGATCCCAGTGAAGCCGAGACTCAAACCGAATGTCTGTGCGGATCAGTTGTCAGCAGTAGGTCCAGGCAATTGGGTGTATGATCAGTGATATCCGGTATTCGCATCGCTTGTTCCACCAGCTGAGTGAGATCTAGCGCCAATGCTAGCTTGCGGGCCTCTCGCCCAGCATGGTCAGTTTTCTGGTATGGGAACAGCCACTCTTTGTGGTGGGCGTTGAAGTCCCCCAGAAAAACAAGCTCTGCTGTTGGATATCGCTGAAGTGTGGAGTCTGACGTCTCAGCAAGGTATTCCATGAGCCCAGTCGTCTCCCGATCTCCACTGTGCGAATGGTAAACACTTGTGCAGAGAGATTTCTCTACCCCAGTGTGCACCAAAAGGCACAGCACAGGAAATTCTGATTTCTCAAAGCAACGGAGACGCTTACAGCAGATGTCATCGCGAACATACACAGAGACCCCAGCACATTTCTTGAACTTATGTTCGGGAGTGTATCCAGGGTAGTTGAGGTATGCCACGTCCGACGGTGTTGCTATCTGCGTCTCCGTTAAGAAGAATAAGTGCGGCTTCTCAGTCTCCAGGTGGTGGTGGACCGTGTCGAGATTTGAGTACAGACCTTGGATGTTGGTGAGGTGCATTTTGAGTGGGAGGAAGTGTCGCCGTTGATTAAAGTTTTTCTTCTTGATATGCTTTGTCATTTTTTAAGAGTTTTAGTAGGGGAAAGAAAAATAAAATCGAGGCGCTGCTTCGCAAACCCTACTCGTACTTTTCGGCTCAGCCGATTAGAGGGGAACTCGCTTGGAGACTGCGGAGACGCCCGAGCCCCCCCGATACCACTCCACCGGGTCCTCCCATCCATTCGCCAACTGGCACGGTGGAGCATAACGGGATTTTTCGCAAGTTGGCGGGGCAGCCTTTACGCGTGGCTAGCGCATAAGTCGGGCCCCCTACTGACTGCGGTCGACCAACGGCTGGGACTTGCCTCGGATCCCGCTACCCTCCAGAACGAGTTACCCGATACAGCATCGCCTTAATTTCAAACCCCCAATGGCACTGGCACTCCCGCACACCGACGGATCACAGCAGGGCTGCTTGGCGCCGGACTTCGGCGGGATGGTGGTCGCGAGCCAGGCGGCCCCAGGGTGTACCACCGCCTTTGGGATCTTCTGCCGCCATCACAAATTATGATGACGTTGCCCGGGGTGGACTGCTAGGAGGTAGATCCCAACCATCCCAAAACCACCCTGATCCTTCATTGTTTTTATAATCAAACAAAACAAATTGTTTAAAACAATAACGAATCACGTAAGTAATTTACTTTGTAAATTTTCAGCTGCATGATATTGGTGTGTGCATAGTTACAATTTACTCGTAAAACATGCAATTTAATATTATTTCTTTAATTTGAATACGAGTTTAAAATCAAACTGTGTAATTTCCAGAAAGAAGTCAGTTTTTGTTATTTACAATATCATTTATAATATATTTTATAAATTTTGTTTAAAAATTACACTTCGTCGAGTAAAGTAAGTTAAATCATAATCACAATACACTGCAAGCTTTCCTATTTACGCTTGTTGGATGGTGTCTCGGGAGCCAATTTAGCACGTTTAAAGGCGGTCGCCAAGCCTGAATCAGGTGCTTGGCTACATGCTTATCCATCTCCACACTTAGGAACACTGCTTGATAATGAATCTTTAAGAATAGCGGTGGCCCTAAGCTTGGAGGCAAGGTGTGTGAAAAGCATCTTTGTATTTGCGGTGTTATGGTAGATGAAAATGGCCACCATGGTTTAAGTTGCCAAAGATGTGCGGGTCGCTTTCCGAGACACCATTCAATTAACGAGATCGTTCGTCGGGCCATGGTATCGGTTGACGTTCCATGCGTATTAGAACCGCCGGGTCTATCTCGAACGGATGGCAAGAGGCCAGACGGTCTTACGTTGATTCCGTGGCGGAGGGGTCGTTGCCTCTTGTGGGATGCTACTTGTGTTAGCACGTTTGCTGCGTCTCATTTGAGGCAGACGATGTGTTCGGCGGGCTCAGCGGCAGAAAACGCTGCGAAGTTGAAGCACGCCAAGTACTCGGCCCTGGAGTCAATGTATGACTTCATTCCGGTAGCTGTCGAAACAGCTGGACCATGGGGCGCTGAGGCCCGCGACCTTTTTAGAAAGATAGGGCGAAGATTGACAGAGAAGGGAAATGATCCCCGCTCCGGTTCCTGGTTGGTCCAGCAGGTCTCTATTGCCATTCAACGCGGCAATGCAGCCAGAATAATGGGGACCTTTGGATCGACTAGGTTGCAGGGTAGACCTTAATTGTTTGTTTGTGATTTTTTGACATAGCTTTTTTTAAAAAAAAACACACAATTTACGTTTACAGTGTACTTTATATAAATATAATAGATATTCCTTCTACCAAAAAGTTCGGACTTAAACTAAAAAGTGCTCCTGGACACTTTAGATTGAATAAAAAAAGTTTAATAAAAAACTAAAAACCGACTTCAAAATGAAACTAAAAAGCGAAAAATAATATTGACTAAAACATACCTAATCAGTTTTTTTTAGAGTCGGTGCCAGCCATCGAGAGTTAAAATGTGTTCATTCGCACCGACTCCAAAAAGAACTGATTAGGTATGTTTTAGTCAATATTATTTTTCGCTTTTTAGTTTCATTTTGAAGTCGGTTTTTAGTTTTTTATTAAACTTTTTTTATTTTACAATTTTAAGTGTTAAGTCCTCTATTTTTTCCCTCCTAACTGCGCCAAAAATTACTTTACAGCAAAGTAACCTTAACTAATATTGGTCCTCTATGGACCCCCCATCCAATGGTATGATAAAAATAAGGTGTTATATAGGGTCAATTTTTCAGCGAAAATTTTTAAGTCTTAAGAGTGGGTTTACCTACACTCCAACCAGAACGGCGGCTATTTTGGTGTCGTAACCATAGGATAAGGTCTCGCGTTAAATAACAGGATAAATTAAGAAAGGAACTTTCAATTTATTTTTCGTTACTGGGTGTGCGGGTACGCCCCCAGTAAATAAAAATTGGCGGTCTGGTACCTCATAAGCTCCACGTCTGCTCAACACACTGCGAAATACGTTCTGTCGACAAATTGCAGTATTATCTTCTAACTCCTATCCGTTAAGGAGTTCTGTGGCTTCCATCATCAGGTCAGCAACATGACGTGATGATTACCAGACCCAAAAATCAGCATCGAGTCAGAAAATATATGCAAAACATTATGGGTGCCTATAAAAATTGAGGGTTGCCCTCGATTTCCCAGGGATCCCATCATCAGAATCTGACTTCGTGGAAATGGGACCACCTTTGGAGTATACCCTTTTAAACTAAAAAATAAATTTTGAAATCGGTCCATAATTGACGGCGTAATCGCGTAACATACATACAAAAAAAAAAAAAAACAACATTCAGACGAATTGAGAACCTCCTCCTTTTTTTGAAGTCGGTTAAAAAAGTGTAATATTTCTTCTTATTTCGAAAAAATTTGATTACATTTTAAATAATGCACAAATTCTTAATATTACTGCATGCAAAATTACAAGTACATAATTTCACCAGCAACAAGCGTCGTCAAAAGTTTTTATTGTATTTAATGCCATATTTTATGTAATTTTTAACCGACTTAAAAAAGGAGGTTCTCAGTTTGACCCGTATGTTTCTAGAAAATCGCGATTCGATCGATTTTCTCGCGTTTGGCTTATCCGATTTTGATGCGGTTCAGAAAAGTATTTGTTACATTCTGGAGAAGGTTTTAGTATGCGTGTTATACTGCTGAGCTGATGATGGAGGCCACATAACTCCTTAATGGTTAGGAGTCAATAGATAATAATGCGAGTTGACAGAACGTATTGGACAGACGTGGCGCTTACGAGGTGCCAGACAGTAATTTTATTTACTGGGGGCGTAAAACAGTACACCTAGAAACGAGAAAAAAAATCGTTTTTTAAATTGACTTAGGCATTGAACCTTATCCCATGGTTAGGACTCATCTTTTATTGCGATATTTTTAAACAACTCCTATAATGATAGATCCTCAATTACGATAAGGTATTGTTAAAGTCCTAACCCTAAAAATACTGAAATAAAAAAAAGTTAAAAAAAACTAAGAACCGACTTCAACTTTTTTATTGTATTTAAGTTGTTTATTGTCTATGATACCTTTAGAGTTCATTTTAATGACTTGAGTAAATAACAAAGTGGGTAATACTACCTATTATTTAAAAAAAAATGATTTGGATTGATTTAATGTACCTTCGCTAAAGTTTGAAGATTAGTAGTTTTATTGAGACAACTTGTAAGATAATATGCTAAGATTGTAAAGTTGTAAGTTGTGATAAATTATTTAAATGCAAGCGAATAAATAGGTCATACCAACACTGCTTTAAAACACTTTTAATCTATGAATGCTTGCATAGAATAGAAAAAATAATAAATTAAAATTTATAATAAATAAACGTCGTCTTGGAAACGTTTTTAATTAGCTGGCTTACTTATTTTCTAAGATTACGGGTTTTTGAAAGAGACAAGAATTCGTTTGATTGTATTATCCAGTCAATTTGTGAGGAAAAAAACGTTAACAAATGAAGTCGTTTTAATTTAGGTTGTAAAGGCATAATATAAAATTTTGTTTTTTTCATGGGTATTAAGGGCAGCTTCAGCCAAGTCAGACGAAACCGTATTCTCCGAATACTTATCCCGCTATAATTCCATCATCATCATTATTTTCCTAATAGGTTTGTAAATACAGAAAAATACAAACATTAACTCCTACATTATTTCCGTAAATATATTGATAATACTTGCGAAAATATCTAGGTATTTGAGGAGAATAATTGTTTTAGGGCATGTATTACTTTAGTTGTTTATGGCGGAGTCTTATGAAACCTGTTGTTTATATACTTACATATAAATGTGGTGTAATCTATTTTAAGGAGGAACTTCGTAAACAAAAAATAATGTTGTAAAATATATAGCAATAACACTTTATTGCCCCAGTTCCATTACCCGGTGTTAATGGTAAAAAGATAAATCGGTTTGCGTTAACTATCATAAACTTACATCCCATTCACGGCATTATGTACGACCGAATCTGTACGTGAGTTCAGTTAAAGCGGTAGCAACACCAAATTTTATCGGTTTGCACTGGGTTGTGCCAAGCATAAATTATTTCATGGTATTGATATCAAAGTGGAGTATTGTTTCACAAAAAACCTTTCGCTCCCGGTAATCGGTTCACTCTTTGTTATGAAAATCTACTTCAGTTTAATTTTACTTCGAGATACTCGTAGGTACGACCTTAGGCAGAAGATTCAATTTGTTTATAGAGCAAAGTTTAAGATATCACAGATGCGGCATCCTCCCCATAAAGAGGACAGCAGTTAGTGAGAAACTTGATACTTAGTTTGTGCTTAGTTTAGTTACATAGTACCGATAGAGTCAACTGCAAAATGGTTTTGCCGATTTGTAGTTTCGAAGTTTCTACAGAATTACTATTTTTAACAACAGATTTCTTAAGTTTTACCTTTGCAAAAGCAGAAGATACATATAGGTAATACTGGCTGCAAGTGAATGAAAATGAAAAAAAAACAGATTATATATTTTTTTGGGACTAGGCAAAATAATTTTGCTTCAAGTATCGCAAGTAGAAATCATAAAGTATAGCAACAAACGGTACACTGTAAAACTACAAATTACGAAAGGAAGCTTCCAAGAAAGCATAATACCTATACCGTCGTAACTGAACAAAACACCTCCGAATATTCTCACAAGGAGTCATAAAGGATAACCAACCCTCGGGATGAGCGTGTTAAATTACCAATTTGAAGAGTTCTTCAAGAAAGTTGCAAAACATGGGACTCAGGAGACTGTTTATTTTTGTAAGACAACCAAGATTAGCGATAAGCCGAGTTCATCAAACACGAAATCGATTCTTTATAGACATTTTTTTACTCGAGTATTGGAAATGAGTAAGCTTTTGTGCTGTGCTGTGCCGTGCCGAACAAACGTTTAGATATTTTTTAAAAACATTCGTGTAACAATAAACAAATCAAAGTCATTAGTAAAAACTACTCATGTGTAGTAGACGACCTAGTAAAGGTTGCAGGAAGCCGTGGAATGCAGACCGCTTCCAACCGACCAATCTGCAAGTAACTGGGGAAGACCTATGTTCAGCAATGGACATCCCGTGTCTGAAGTAATGATGATGATGAATATATTTTAAAACTAATAACATGAAAAATTCAAAAATTCTTACTAGAGTTCCACTATCAAGCATCATAATATGTTATTTTTTCATCGGCACCAGGCTTCATCATCAAATCAGCTTTATGGTATCATAAATCATTATTGTATTCTCGTCGGTTATATACTTTTGACGACGTCTGGTGTAGTGGTTCGCGCTCCGGACTACAAAACCTGGCAATTGTGGGTTGCAGGTTTGAATCCCGCAAGGTGAAAATATTTGTTTGATTAGCACAAGTAGTCATACCTAAGTCATGTTTATAATGTATTTATGTATGTTTATCATAGTATAATAGCCATAGTACAATCTATGCTAAGTTTAGGGCTAGATAATTGGTGCGATGGTAGCTTAAAATTGGCTTCCAAAATCTAATTACATTGTTAGTTACAAAGTATACAACTGTAAAACAAAAAAGTTAACTGTCATCATGAAACCAAACCTACAGAATTCGTCATTTCAATCGTGGTATCATGATTATTGCTCTTAAACTCGTAATTATATGTGTTACCTCTCTTTAGTTGCAGTAGGTTTTTTTTAAGTATTTCGATAATTTAACTGAATTTAAACGAGTCTATTTATATTCTTATAATTTACCTCTAATAAAATCCCGTTAGATTTTTAGCAAACGCAAACACATCTGGATGGTTATACGTGAAATTTTATAACATGTTATTAATTTAGTTTGTTCGATCTGAAGGATCGTCAGTTTCGCGTCGTCAAATAGAGTGAAGTTTTAATTAAAATTTAGAATGATCTACGTTGACGAAAGTTTTATTAAAATAAGAGAACATAACTTGGACTGATGTATACCTTGTTGGCTTAGCTAGATTATTTTTTACGTACAATAAGCTAAGGACTAAATACTAAAACGATAGTTGAGGCTCTGCAGACATTTATATGTTAAAATGTATTACGAAGCAAAGTGCAAAACGTGGAGTACTACTAAAAGAAAAAAAATCGTAACATTGGGAAAATTTCGATGGGCATTTCTTTTTTTTTATTGCTCAGTTACAGTGTTATTGTCGAAATATCACTGACTCACAATTTCACTGTATCGGTCTAGTGAAATTATAATTGCACTGAAACTAGCCCGTTAAATTGTGAGTAATGCAAATGATTGACAATAATCAGTGTAATTATAATGTCACTAGTAAAATTATAATATCACGGCTTTAATAATATCCCTGCAACATATACATAAAAGCTGTATGTCTTACATGCTTATTGCAGCCGTGCAAACTCGTTGCAGGTCGTTTGATTTATATCAAATCTTAATAATAGGTTAACTAACACGCAAACGAATAAAAATGGTAATATTTATTGGATTTTAATTTATTTATTTCTGAGCCAAATAATCAAAAAGCCAAAAAAAAAGGTTCATCATTTTCATATGATATCATAAGATCGAAACCAGAAATGATTTCAACGAAATATAATAATATCCTTTAACAACCAAAGGCCTGTCGATGGTTTCTTGGTAATACCAATAATATCACTTTTGTTGATTTGGAAGTGTCACTTCGGAAAATAAAAAAGTGTGATTGTAATTTTATTCACTTAAAAAAGAATGGGGGTTCATAAAACATCATAATATTTTCTCATAATAATAGTTGAAGGGTGAGAAAGGTAGCCACTATCTCATTTATCATTTTTTTTTTGTAATTTTTTTATTTTTTTATCGTTAGTTAAATTTATTATAATAACTATTGTATACCTACAATTTCGAATTGAACTTATACAAATATTTTCTAAGTATATAATTTTTATGGAAGTACCTAGTTGTTTAGTTTTAGGTAATTTCATCTATAGTATAGTTTACGTTCTTTTTATACAATAAATAACTTTTGCAAGGTTAAAGTTTTTTTTTTAAAGTTAGCCTATGAGACAAAATTAATGATAACATCATCCTAACCTAATTGGCGTATAGCAACGTGCTGATTCGCCTCAACGCACAGAATCCCGGGATTGATTTTTGGTTTGGATCAATTTAGAAGACAATCTCACTAACCCACGTCATGTACAAACGTTTAGTGAGTGTGAGTTTAGTTTAGTACATGACCCTGGCAGAATTCATTGTTTAGTACATCGTCTTAGATATATATGGTTCATATTATTAGTTAATTACAGTGACCGACTTTGGCCTTTAGTATTTTTTTTACCTATGGTGCAACGGAGAAGGTAAATCCCTTTAGAGTGAGAGGTAAATTGTTTATTTACAGTAGTTTGCACAGTGTGTGCACTTATTTTTTTTCATTTTAACTCGGAAATGGTTTGACCGATTTAAATGGCATTTTCTGCAAACTTTTGACTTGTAAATAGACGAACTAGCCAAATTGCTTACAGAAATAATCTCTACACACATTTTTGTGTCAGAATAAAGTAATATTTGTGATTTTTTAACACTTAATGTTAGTCTTATTTTTTTTAAAACCTAATATTGCAGCAAGAGTATAATTACTTTCACTTCAGTCATGTAAGTATGTAAACAAGCTTTCGAAGATCCTTGTGATAAAATTGTCACTAAATATAGTTAGGTATAGTCACCCATTCTAATAGCCGCACGTTGGTTGCTTAACTGCTTTAGCCACCATCATTAAGGCTACCAAAATTAAACTATAACTCAAAATTAACGTATAAAAACTCCAAACAATTTAGCTATGAAACTATTATGCATAGAGATGTTGCTCTGTAAATATCACTTACCAGATGCAGTATGTAGGCAGCATAATGCTAGACACACGAAGTAGAGGCCGTCCCACTGCATATTAGAGTGAACATCACAGAAGACGCATCACGCCCCTTCACCTGTTAAACATTTCACATGTTTAATCATCACTTAATATACGAGTAGTTTGTAACTTAGATTGCCTACGGGGTTAATAATGAAAGATATCTTGAGAGTATAACACAATTCACAGAACAGCAAGCAACCATGAACTCTTAAAACAATCTCAAATCTTGTCAAATCTGTCAAATTTCGTACTTAATGACGTAAAAAATTTGAGATTGGTTCAAGACCGCATGCTTACCCCCCAGCTGCTCACTTATAAATCTACTTGGAGACACCGAATAAGGTATCTAAGTGGTAAAGTAAATTTGTTATAATTCATTGTTAGTTTGTTTAAGGACTTTTCATTTTACCTATGATTTTTCCGTGGACAAGATAAAAAGAGAAGGCGTTGCGGTTGCGGTCCGATAATTACTTATCGATCGTGTATCATATCGTACTTATTTCTTTTTCTACTGACTTCTATAAGTAAGGATGAGCTTCTGAATTTAAAATTTGTAGGTATACTTAGTAAATGTAAATCTAACCTATTGTTATACATAATAATCTTAGCTCTGCTCGACTTTACAGTGATCACTTACGTCGTTTCAGTTAAAGTCGGTTTTTTGAAAGTATTAATCAAACTAAGTAGAGGCGTGTCCATTTATTTACATAAATAAGGCAGCCACGAAAACGCTTCCGTGGTACTAATAACAGAAAGCTACCCTAAACACTTTATAAAGCCATGTTTCCTCTTTTACAATACTTTTTGTTTATAGTTTTTAAATGTCTTCGTATTAAGTAAGCTTTTTGATATATAACGCTAGCTTATGAACTAAGTAGGACGAAAACACACAAAACTTATTTTTTTTATCAACTCATAGATCACATATAACCATCTGTTTCAATGACATATGTATTGAAGTTAATTCCAGAATATTTCTTGACGGATTCAACTGTGACTAAAGCCTTTTCATCGGTTACTATAGGCTATACGTACGTATATGACGTACGTATGTACGATGTATGACGTAAGTATGTACTTCATACATTAAATGTATATGGTATACAATGTATAAAGGTATTTTCTTCTGATTGAACAAAATGGAAGTTTTTTTGTTTGTTAATATATTATTTATTAACATTAGTTTGAAACCAGAAGTATCCAATCTGAGCTGTTTCACTGCGTTAACGTCTTCATAAAGTTACCAACTTAGATTGGAGAGGATAAATATTCTAAGCGGCAGTAATTGGTTCGTGCGTATTTTGAATAACCCATAAATCCGTGGGCAAGTAACGTTTGGGGTTTTGGGTAAGATCCCAAAGGTTTTCTATAAGAAAATTAGCGATTCCAAACTAACGATAGTTTCGCTATTGATAGCTGTACTTTGGATATTAGTTAATGAATTTACTTCACTTGTTTTTTTTTGGGTCACAGAAATTCCTATGCGTAGGCAGGTACTATAATTTATTGGGTACAGTAGAGACAAAAAAGTAGGCCTAATGTAGTTTAAATATTCAGAAGTCATTAAATATTATTACATATTATGCGTTTTTTGCTGCAGGGTGCAAGTTTCTCGATATTATGGGAAATGAGGCCATGAAACAATCACGCTGACCCAGAACGAATTTGTGGGTATTTTAGGCTTCTAGCCAAAATAGTCAACCTAATTCTAAAACTTGCTCTAATAGCCTTACCACTGTACAACAATGTTTCTTGATAAATAACGACACTAGTTGCGTTTAGAACAGTCTGTAAAAAAATAACGGTCACAAGATCTAGTTATTTAACCCTAAAGTCCGTTTTTTCTTGACTGGCATAAAAAATAAACAAACACGTTGAAGTGATTATTTGATCAGTCGTTTTTGCAACCAAATAACAATCAATAGTGCTGCCAAAAACCAGAGAAATTAGTCAATGTTCCGATATATTGTACAATTGAATTGAACAGTTTGTCTTTACACAATGCACAAATAATTACAAAACGAATTTCGTTGCTAAATAAAAATGTCGTCTATCTTAAAATCACATAAACCTCAAGATGAGTTTGGCATTTCTTTCTATTCCCACATTTTGTCATAAATGACACTTTTGGCAAAATAACTTTTTATCACTAAAGCATTTTATGAATGCTCTAAGACTAGTGTTGCTAAATTTGTTTCTAACAATTATTAACGTGCACATTGTGAAAGATTATAAAAGTCTAGAGAAGTGTAATTATTAGGTCGGGAAAAAATATTTTTCAAAGTTTATTTATATAGCCGACCTACAGAGAATAAAATATGTCTAAAGACTGACATGTGTTATAATTTTTCATTCAACTGAAAATCGTTTTTAAATTTCAGTAATTTTACATGCGTAAACGTAGGTTTTTTATTATTATATAAGTGAAGGGTTTTTTCAAGATTCATGAGTATTTTTAGTTTTAGTACCTATGTTACGAAATTCGTAAGTTACACCAAGATCAATGGTATGTTCAGGTTTGTTTATAAAATTCGCCAAGCAAGAAAAAATGGACTATACATGGACAGCAGTCATTGCAGGGCACAGGCCTCACCTCAACTATGAGGTGGTTTGGGCCATACTCCACCACGAGGGCCCGGTGCGGATTGGTGGAGGGGTGTTGTAAGGCCAGTGACTAAACCTTACTGTCAGATGTTATCAAGCCGCCTTAAGGCCTCTGACTAGGCTTCACGACCAATATCAAACGATATTAGCCGGGACCAACATTGAACGTGCCTTCCGAAGCACGGAGATGCTCGTGATAAACGTCACTAAATATGGTCGGAATGGTCACCCATCTACTCAAGACCGCGGCGTTGGGTAGGTACTTAACTTTAGTAATCGATACCAAATCACTGCGGCCACTGAGCTACGAGCAGTGAGCACCTTACTCATGCACTCATGTATTTACTGAAGTCAAATGCTTTTTAGTAATCATAATACAAACAAACAGATCTTAAGCGAGGTCCTGTATTAATAGCGACTCTATTAAATTATAGCAGCTGATTTATAAGTAACTTTTGTCATACAATGACAGTGTCGAAGCCTAGTCGAAGAGAATATTGTAGCTTAACGACTGGCGCCAATAGAACAACAAAACCACCCAACTACTGTTTTGAGCTGCCTGGAAAGTTGAGATAACCTTGTGTTTCCCAAGAGAAAAGATGATACAATCACGTTGTTATGAAAATTATTTTGTACTGAAATAGTACGAGTTTTTATCAAGATTATAGCATAAAGAAAGAAAGCTGTAATAGTAAAGTGCTAGCCATATTTACTGGAGACGCAATAGCTGTTTGGGTAAACGTATTCTCGAGTCAAGACTGAAACTTTGCCAACAGACTAGGGTACACGCGTTTTAGCAATGTGAGACGTAGGTTGGCTGGCAGATTTTAAATTTTAAACCTAGCAATAGATCCAAAAACTCAATGGCGTATCGAAAGAAAATCTTTCCTAAACCAATTATAATTAAATCATTAATCTTTATTAGGGTTCCGTACCCAAAGGGTAAAACGGGACCCTATTACTAAGACTCAGCTGTCCGTCTGTCCATCTGTGTGTCTGTCTGTCTGTCCGTCTGTCTGTCCGTCTGTCTGTCTGTCTGTCTGTCTGTCCGCCCGCCCGTCCGACCCTCCATCCGTCCGTCCGTCCGTTCGTCCGTCCGTCCATCCGTCTGTCTGTCTGTCTTTAAACTTTATAATGAATTGTAATGAATGTTAGTATTTAAACAAAAATAAAATAATTTAAGGGGGCTCCCACACAACACACGTGAGTTTTTTTGCTTGTTTTTATATATAATGGTGCGGAACCCTTCATACGCAAGTCCGACTCGCACTTAGCCCGTTTTAAATCCTCTGCTAAACAAAGGCTATAATGATAAAGCGAACATATATGAGTCATTTGCATCCAGCGGCTTTCTGCAACCTTGCCTTAGTCGTTAGTTCACAGGGTAAAATGCATGCCCTTGCACCATCTTCCAGTCTAATCGAGAACCTTTTAACGCAATATCTTACGACTTTTTAGTAAACTCCATTACTTAATATGTGGATAACGTAGTGGGTTATACATTTAATAATACATTTTCCATGTAAAACCAACCAACCTAACTATATAATGTGTTGTAATTGTTTGTTATTCCAAAATGTATTTAAAAAAAACCTATTCACGCTAACTTTTTAGCTCTGTGAACAATGCCCCTTGGCCATTGTCACTATAGACTTGCTAATTTTTGGGATTTATCGGCTTATCTTTTGATTTTCTGTTATATTTTTTTTAAGTGTTTCTTTAACGAATTAACTAAAGAACTAAAAATGCGTCTTCGTCTACAGCGGACGGCGTGGAGCAGGTAAAAGCAGCGTAGTTATCGTCATAATATTAAATAGATTTAATCAATGTAGCTGTAACCAATACTATTATCGCGTCAAAAATACGTATTTAATTAAACTTTTTAAAAACATGTTTTAGAAGCTTAGAAAATGGTGTAGTTTTTTTTACTTGTGTGTATTTATACAAACTCTCACTGATATCCTTAAACTTCAAAACAAACTTTGACCTTGTTCTACTCTCGTCAAAGAAACATGCCTATTTCTGTGTTATCTAGTAAATATTTATTTATTTAATCTATCAATATCTACCCGATGTTTCGAAATAATTTTGCAAAACAACGTTACTAACGGCGGGAATCTCTGGAGGCTGGTTTTTATCATTATTTTCCTTGAGTAATCAGCCTATCGAGTCGAAACAAATTGCGTCGTCGAACAAGGGTCAAAATGTCAACTGTAATAACGACTGGGTCAAGTTTATTATCATAAATCGCTTTGTTGGCCTTGTTTAAATATGTTTATTCTGATTTACTCCAATTATTTTACCTTTATGTATTTTACTTTTTATTTATTATTAATAATTGGAGGACATCTATCTCATTTATTATAATTGACTTTTACGGTTTAAGATGTTTGAGAAATAAACGAATCATTGACAGTATAACAAGTGTTAGAAGGGCGTGTGTTAGTATTTTAGTTTTGTTTACTGAAGTGGGTTTATGAGATTGGTCGTTGTGTTTATGAAAAATAAAATAAAACCTTGTTTTTAACCGACTTCAAAAAAAAGGAGGAGGTTCTCAATTCGTCTGAATGTTGTTTTTTTTTAAACACACCCAGTAACGAAAAAAAATTTGAAAGTTCCTTTCTTAATTTAACCTGTTATTTAACGCGAGACCTTATCCTATGGTTACGACACCAAAATAACCGCCGTTCTGGTTGCAGTGTAGGTAAACCCTTTTCTTAAGACTTAAAAATTTTCGTCGAAAAATTGACCCTATATAACACATTATTTTTATCATACCATTGGATGGGGGGTCCATAGAGGACCAATATTAATTAAGGTTACTTTGCTGTAAAGTAATTTTTGGCGAAGTTAGGAGGGAAAAAATAGAGGACTTAACACTTAAAATTGTAAAATAAAAAAGTTTAATAAAAAACTAAAAACCGACTTCAAAATGAACTAAAAAGCGAAAAATAATATTGACTAAAACATACCTAATCAGTTATTTTTGGAGTCAGTCCGAATGAACACATTTTAACTCTCGATGGCTGGCACCGACTCAAAAAAGAACTGATTAGGTATGTTTTAGTCAATATTATTTTTCGCTTTTTAGTTTCATTTTGAAGTCGGTTTTTAGTTTTTTATTAATTATATCCAATAAAACTGTGTCTATTCACTCAAATAGACAAAACAGTTATTCCAAAATTTCAATTCCAAATATTCAAAATGTGGGTATTAATAGTTGTAACAATTGTGAACTTAAGTTCCAAGTTTACATTTCTAATTTACTTCATATTTAAAGTATTAAAATTTATAAAAATATTGCTATTCAGTTGCAATGTAAGTTTGTATTACGACCCCTATGAGACATTCCTTAACCAAAATAGCTACCTAAGAATTTATTGAGTTGTCGTTCTGAGAAAACTAAAGATAGTAAAAGTTTCATTTCAGATTTTGTTTTGGGAGTTTAGCTAAATAGTCTTAGATTATTTGCTGCTATTTTCCTTTTTGTGTAGCGAGATTATTTTGGACCAATGTATTATTTTAGTTCCGTATGTTAAAACATGGGTTTGGCCAGTATCCTGTTGCAACAACTAACTTAATACATATTTGCATTGACTTAATTTTAGTAGTTTTGAATAAAATACACTAGACCGCAATGAAAAAGGGTCGGTCAGAAAATTTACAATATCTTCAAAAGTATTGACTGAGCTTTTTGGAATAAAGACTAAATTAAAGACTAGTAAATAAATTAAAATGATATTAATTCTTTAATTAAGTCTTTTTATTTTATAAAACTAGGTCAAGACCTTTGGAGATATTCAGATTTTCTAACCGACCTTTTTTTCTTTGCGGTCCAGTGTAGTAAGTACCTATCATGTTATAATGTATTTCATTAGAAAGAAAAACAAACTATTTGTAGATCACACGGCATAGCCAAAAAGGTATGAAGCTCTTGGTAATTGCTATTCCTTCTGGCTTAAAGCTTATATACCTTGACTTATTTAATTCTTGTTCGAAATTGTATGGGCTATTTATTTGTTATACGGACAAATATTCATCCGCTTCGAACTTCAAAACCAAATAGCCACGTTTTGAACCCTGCAAGTGGCGGAGGTTATAAAATGGGAATATAATCAATTAAAGAATGTGTGTATATCTGATAACAAACTATAATTCAAGGTCACCTTTGTTTTATAATATGAGCTTAATAATTGGGGTGTTTGTATTCTCTTCTTTTTAGAGCTTGATCTGAGGAAGGACGCGCTTGTGAAGGCATTCATTCGTTACAAATAACGTTGAATAGGTATATCGTGCATGCATGCGTGATTATTTTTAATCGATATACAACGGCACCGGTATACGGTAAAGCAATAAGGCATATGTGATATCGTATAAATTTTATATGTTTGTAAATATTAGATAAGTTTCAAAAATAAAATAATAAAAAAACGATACACTAGGTAGGTATTGAATTGATGTCCCCGATGTTTGGGACCAGTTATAAAAGAGATAGGTAGTGTTTAAATTTAGTTAAGAAATACAACAAGAAAGCTAAAATGTTAAACTTTAAATATGATGCGTATGTCCGGGTTAAACAAAGCTGTGAAGTTTGATTTAAAACATTGTAGAGAACGCGATTTAAAAAACGCAGTTTAAGATGCCTTCTGACAAGGTGAAACGATATTCGCAAAGCTGCTGCCAGTGGGTAAAAAATAATAAGCAGAGGATTGGGCTTAGTGGTGTGCAATGGGAGAGGCCTATGTAAAGCAGTTAACTGATTTAAACTGATAAACGCAGACCCTTAATGAGTGCAGCTTTTAACATAAATATAGGTAAAGCTGAACTTGAATCTTATAGTATATGAAATATAATTAAAATTTATTCCAAAGAGGTTCCGGGCCCTGGCGGAAAACGTTTTGAAATTCAAGTCAAACAAACTTACTAATTTACACTTTGTATGTAACCTCCAATAGTCTTTAAATTACTTAACTAGAGACGCTAGATATTTTTTTTTTAAATAAATAATATATAAAGCTAAACGTACTTACGTTGTTAATTTTTTGGCTTAGAAGGCAAAAATAATATATATAATCTTGTGTTAATAAGTGCCACTCAGTCTCTCGAAATCCCTTATAAGAGAGCTTATAAAAAGGCGCGAGGGCAAAGGTCTGAATACAAAAACACTCTCAGAGCGTTAATTTCCCAAGTAAATATGTTTAAGCTATCGAAACAAGGGAACACTCAGAAAATACGCCCTGGGCCCTAACCATGAACTGTTAAAACAATCACAAATCTGTCAAACATTATCATTTCTGTCAAATTTTGTATGAAATGACGTACCAAAAATGACAGATTTGACAACTTTGAGATTGTTTTAATTGTTCATGGTTATGGCCCAGATGTTCTTTTAAATACCTACAAAGAAAGTATTTGAACTAAGTAGGTATTTAGCAGAGAGTAAATGTAGTCTCATAACTTTGAAAGTATAACTAAAATAAAATGATCATTTTGATTAAAACGGTAAAAGAAAAAAGAAATAGGATAATGAAAACAGTTTTAAATAACAAAGGTTGGCCAGATTCTTTTTAGTATAGAACACTTGGGCTAGGGGAGGCCACTCTCCCATAGCATAGTAGTAACGGTACCTTCGAAATAAGCGAGGTGCGGTTAGGTATTTTAGATCCAAATAAAAAATCCATTATAAGGGGATGCCATAAAACACAAGCTTTTGAATCAGTATTACGTACTTAACTATGTTTCGTTTTTTTTTGTTGAGAATTCATATCTCTAAGCCCACAGTAATCATGAAAACTATTATATTTTCTAGTCCAAATTATAAGCATGACTCCGCAAGGTTATAACGCATATGAGAAAAGTACTAAACTTTGATAACATGTACAAAATGTTGTACCAGATTCAAGTTTGGTAGTAAATATTTGTACAAACTATTGCTTGCGTGTGTATTGTACGACGTTCTTTGAAAACTTGATAGAAAAACTATTGTGTACAGCTTTATATGGCTTTTGTGAATCCTAACAAAGGTATATAAAACGATTGTGTTTGTGTACGATTATTTCGTCAGAGTAAAAGTTTATATCGAAATAAAGTCGAATTTCTAACTTTATCAATTTACTTCAAGTCAGGCGATACAGTCTGGAATCTTTTATTCAATCGTTTTTTCATTTCAATCACCCGAACCAACATTAATAAATTAAATTCCTAGCTGTAGGGAAATGTAGGATTAAAAAAATGTAAGTAATAAATTCGTCGTATTAAAAATCAAAATTGTCATTTCTACAAATGTAATCAGAAAACATATATTTTTTATTTACTTGGTTCGACTCATCTTTTCTTTTTACTTTGCTCTTAAGAATTAGTTCTCAATGATTGTAAAGTTTAAATAAATAGTAATTTTAAAATATACTTATATAGTATGTATGTATCTAAATATAAATGATCCCCTCGTCGTAATTTATGTTCTAATTTATACCTTCCAGTCTATACTAAAATTACAAAAATGTTATATATCGCTAAAATCTCACTCTTATCATTTGGGAATACGACCATTTATTAAAAATAGACATTTGCCACCATACATTTCATACCATCATTAAATAGAATGAAAAAAAATAACATCATTAAAAATAATGTTAATTAGGTACTATGATCTGGAAAATATTTAATATACAATAATACATGGTCGACATACATAAAGTTTCAATGAACTAACAATTTATTAAACGACACACAACTTTTAATAATACCTGTAATAATTTACTTTAGAAAATACTAGTTAAGTTTCCCGGCCCGTATTAATAATGCATAGCGTAGAAAGCATAATTACCACACCCACGGTGATTACAGAGGTAATTAGAACAAAAGAACAACTGAATATAAGAAAGGCTACTTAATTTTGCTTGGAACTAAATTGGCCATACGTGTTCGGCTAAATCCTTGCTTACAGCACAGAGCGTGCTGTGCAATCTTTGTCCTAGTTTGAAATTGGATCTTAGCTCAGAGCTTAGGTAGAGAAAGAGGTAGGATTTTTCACTTTATTTCTAACTTCTCGATAAATCTGCGATTTTACACACATTTTGTGAGATAAACCAGTTTTATTTTTGAATCAAGATTGTTTTTAATTTCTAAAGTTTAGATTTATCTCAGTTTAATTTCTTTCGACGTTAGAATCTATCGTTTTAATTCCCTTACGTAATTTTTTTATAAAATTTATATAGCCTATGTCACCCGGGACATTTGGTATAAGAGTCTATTGACACCTCGTTGATTAGAATCGGTTCGGTAGCTTAGGCGTTATGGTGGAACATACATACATACATGGACAGCTGCCAAAATTATAAGCATCTTTTTGGTTTCGCCGTAGTCGGGTAAAATGTAGGTAGGTATTTAATTATTCAACCGACAAGTTACTGTCAAAAAAATAACAAAAATTTGAATCCCAAAATATAACAGTTAATACAAAATAAAAATACTCCTTTATAATTTTACCTATACAGATCCAAGGCACTTTATAAAATGCCGTTTATTTATTTACGTTGTCCAAACTAGCAAGCAAGTAAGATCCTATGCATTCAAGCCGAATGCGCATGTCGGATTAACTAGTTAACATTTTAGTATGTCCTCAACGTTGTATTAAAGTCAAAGGTAAGGTCAATGGCGGGACATAAGCAACATGGGTGTGACAAGGCGAGGGATCCCATTGTGGTGTGTATATGAATAAGTAATTTGATTTGACATTACGGTGCCCGGAGATAACGTACATCTTCATCTTGACAAGTTCTATTCATTGAGTAACCGATTTGACAACAGAAAGTTGAAGATGTGCTGAAATTGAGTTCTTATTTCAGTTATCACAAAAGAAAATTACAAACGACATTAATTTCACGGGTTGCTTTCTTTTTATGCATAATGGTGTTTGTTTATGACCATATAAAGCCGAAAAAAGTATTTAATATCTCATTACTTGCATTATACAACAAAGAATTTTATATAAAACTAATGAGTTGCATAAATAAAATTACAATTTAAGTAGATAATATTTTCGATCAGAATGAAAATATCGAAAAAAACAAAATTTAAGTATCTATAAGATATACGTACGTATCATACAATATATCGAGTTAATATTTTCACAGGCTTGAATTAATAAAAATGTGTTACATTTTAACTCTCCGTTATTTTACACAATGTCTTTGTTTGCACTACGATAATTAATTTTTGCTACATGTCTAACAAATAGGTATACTCTGTGGTAGCTTTCATTAATCAAACTTGCTTTAATTAAAAGTGCAGTTATTTTAATTAATTTTCTGTAATTTCGTGTCATAACTCAAGATAACTTTGCACTACGTCAGGAATCTACCTACAAAATCATGTGACAATCATGAATTGTATGAAATTGATACATTCCAGGAGACGTATTTTAAAAGCATTAGAATTTAATCTTGAATTCGAACTCGAATTTCATGTGCAAAGTCAATCAAGATTCGCATGCGAATGACGAAAATCACTACTTTTTAAAATTATTTCCGTGAATTCTACTTTTTATTTCGATTCTACTAGAAGAAAATTCAAAAGTATTTATTATATGGTTCACAGATTTTTTAAATTTTTCGTTCCGTTTTATGCGATTCATTGCAAGTTTTTAAAATTAAAATGTTTGTGCATTACGGGTTTTAATATTTTCTGCGTGAAACAAGAATTTTCGTGGGTTACAAGAATTTCACTTTTGTAGCAATACTTCATTTGAGTGATTCAAAAATTCGTGAAATAGGAAGCAATAGAAATAGAGTTCGCACACAAATCGTATTCGTGTTCGAATTCAAGATTAATTTCTAATGCTTCAAAAATACGTCTCCAGTTCTATTCTCTCGATTTTACACATTTTTAAATCACTTGAATTAATGTTGCTACTTAATTAAAATTCTTGAACTATTTTTGCTTTACGCAGAAAATTTATTACTTTTATGATTTTAATACTCGGACTAAAGATAAGCTTGCCGTTCCAAATTTTAGACTGCTATAAAGTGGGCAACTCGATCATGTATTCGGTATTTTAACAAATTCCCAGTCTATTGTTAAGCTACCTATCTGTGAATTTCATTAAAATTCATGTCAAGATCATTTTATTAAAAAAAGGTTATTATACTTTTAACGACAATTTAAATAACAACAATGAGTGGAATTTAAAGCTTTCCTGCTTGCATGTGCATAATATTTTCCTGTCACTAGGTATGTCATACCTATTTAAAAAGAGGTTGACAACTGTGACCGAGTTTCTTGCGATGCTTCTTCCCGGCGCTAGCCCACAATATTGTCCCGAAGCAATGGTAGGGTAAAATAGCAAAATTTTACTCCATAGTATGTAGCTGCTCGTGTATTCTGATACGCATTTTCTGATATTCTGACAATAATACTTTGACAGTTAATCTTCAGCCGGTATTGCCTTTATTCAGAAACGACATTAATTACGCAATTAATTGTCTCTCCCCACACCTACTTACAGCAAAACCGCATGTTTAATCCTTTGGCTTCAACCATTTTACATAATATAATTGCGGAAATGAATAAAAATACTGTAACTTCCATTGATGTATATTATAAGTCAATGGTTACTTCATTCAAAATCTCCCGAAACACACTCTGTATTTAGCACCTAAAAAATTCGGGATTCAAAAATTTTTTGTTTAAATTGTTTTGTATACCGTTTTGAATATACTGTTCTTAAAAAAATAAATGCTGTCTAACTACTTAATTTTAGTAATTGTACACTCTATCGTTGCATCTACATTGTAATTTTAACAATTAATTACTCAATGTTGTTGTTTGTTTATGTTTAATGTTTTATGTGACAGTAATTTAACGAAGCTTAAATTTGTGATTATTCAGCCGAAGGATAACACACCCTACCAGACAATCAGAAGTGATTACATAAGTGTTAAATCTTGCGTCTCAGTGAGAATTGCTAAAAAGTGGAATCCTAAGATTAAATAACATAAGCGGGAAAATCTTCTTGATTTAACGTTTAACTTCTGATTTCACTAGCGAATGTTTGAAGTGAATTTATGAAATGAAATGCGATATTTAGTATGGATTAAAGAAAGCAGCAAATATGTGCGATACTTAAAAAAAAATTAAAGAAAAAAAAACTTTTTTAAAGACAAGCTTTTATTATTTGTTAATAAAATGAACTAAAAAGTTAAAAATAAATTTACCTGATGAGAAAAATACCATTACATAGGTAGCATTTAAAAAAAATAAAAGCGTGTTACATTTTGATGGAACACTAAAGGACATTTAGGTTATACAACATTATTTTTCTTCTGCAATCACAATGTAACACGCTTTTATTTTTTTTAAATGCTACCTATATAATGGTATTTTTCTCATCAGGTAAATTTATTTTTAACTTTTTAGTTCATTTTATTAACAAATAATAAAAGCTTGTCTTTAAAAAAGTTTTTTTTTCTTTAATTTTATTTTTAACTTTTTAGTATTTTAATTCGAGATTTTTTGTTCATGTTGTTCCCACGAGTATAGAACAAAAACGGTCCATCCCCCAAGAGGTCCATTGTATAAGGGCTCCAGTACAACAGGGTTCGCCCTGGTACCCTGAGACGCAACGTTAGCGTAATGAAATGTTTTTACAACCTCATACCATTCAGCCCTTAGCACGTGCTCACCTTGGCATCTAATTAATCAGACGTAATCTACATTCAGAACAATCAATATTGCATTGTCATTCGATTTATACATGCATGCAAAATTTTTGCTCAATCGGAAACCGGGAAGTTGATCAAATTGAACTTGCTTAACTTGCAAGATTTGATTACAGACAACGGGACAGGTAAAACTAAAAAAAATAAAAGCTTGGCACTTTAAGTTTATATGTATTTTATTTATATTTCAATATCTCATGTTTATATGTTTGTAGTAAAATATTGTTTAAAATTAGTTATGCAATAACTTGAGGCGCAACGTTAGTGATATATAATGTTTATACACCCTCATACCATTTAGCCCTCGGCACATGCTCACTTTGGCATTGGGTCATCCATCTAATCAATCAGAAATAATTCACATTCGTAACAAACAGAACGAACTTTTTTTCCCAAATTTGTTGGAGATGCATATTCATGCCAAACAAAATACTCGTCAAGACGAATCAAACGATCCCAAACCCAAACTCAAATGGGGTTGCGTCGTTTAATAACGGAGTTCCTATGGCCACGTTTCAGCTCCATCATCAGACCCTGGTTACCATCTATTATCAAAGTACTCGTCAAGACGAATCAAACGAGCCCAAACTCGATGGGGTTGCGTCGTTTAATTACGGAGTTCCTATGGCCACGTTTCAACTCCATCATCAGACCCTGGTTACCATCTTTTATCAAAGTACTCGTCAAGACGAATCAAATTAGCCCAAACTCGATGGGGTTGCGTCGTTTAATTACGGAGTTCCCATGGCCACGTTTAAGCTCCATTATCAGACCCTGGTTACCATATATTATCAAAGTACTCGTCAAGACGAATCAAACGAGCCCAAACTCGATGGGGTTGCGTCGTTTAATTACGGAGTTCCAATGGCCACGTTCCAGATCCATCAATAGACCCTGGTTACCATGTATTATCAAACTACTCGTCAAGACGAATTAAACGAGTCCAAACTCGATAGGGTTGCATCGTTTGATTTCGGAGTTCCTATGGCCATGTTCCAGCTCCATCATCAGACCCTGGTTACCATCTAGCACCAAAGTACTCATCAAGACGAATCAAACAAACTGAGACTCGATGGGATTGCGTCGTTTCTTTACTGAGTTCCTATGACCACCTTCCAGCTCCATCATCAGATCAGACCCTGGTAACCATTTTAAAACAAAGTACCTACTCGTCATGAAGAATCGAAAGCCGAAACTCGATGGAGTTTCGTCTTTTCATTACAGAGTTCCGATGACCACCTTCCAGCTCCATCACTAGACCCTGGTTACCATTGAAAGACAAACTACTCTTCAAGACGATTCAAACGAGCCCAAACTCGATGGGGTTGCGTCGATTTATTACGGAGTTCCTATGGCCACGTTCCAGCTCCATCAATAGACCCTGGTTACCATGTATTATCAAACTACTCGTCAAGACGAATTAACAAGCCCAAACTCGATTGGGTTGCGTTGTTATTTCGGAGTTCCTATGGCCATGTTACAGCTCCATCATCAGGCCCTGGTTACCATTTAGCACCAAAGTACTCGTCAAGACGAATCAAACAAGCTAAGACTCGATGGGATTGCGTCGTTTCTTAACTGAGTTCCTTTGACCACCTTCCAGCTCCATCATCATATCAGACCCTGGTAACCATCTTAACACAAAGTACTCGTCAAGACGAATCAAACGAGCCCAAACTCGATGGGGTTGCGTCGTTTAATTACGGGAGTTCCTATGGCCACCTTCTAGCTTTATCATGAGACCCTGGTCACCATATAGTATCAAAGTACTCGTCAAGACGAATTAAACGAGCCCAAACTCGATGGGGTTGCGTCGTTTAATTGCGGAGTTCCTATGGCCACGTTTCAGCTCCATCATCACACCCTGGTTACCATCTTTTATCAAAGTACTCGTCAAGACGAATTAAACGAGTCCAAACTCGATGGGGTTTCATCGTTTAATTTCGGAGTTCCTATGGCCACGTTCCAGCTCCATCATCAGACCCTGGTTACCATCTAGCACCAAAGTACACGTCAAGACGAATCAAACAAACCGAGACTCGATGGGATTGTGTCGTTTCTTTACTGAGTTCCTATGACCACCTTCCAGCTCCATCATCAGATCAGACCCTGGTAACCATTTTAAAACAAAGTACCTACTCGTCATGAAGAATCGAAAGCCGAAACTCGATGGAGTTTCGTCTTTTCATTACAGAGTTCCGATGACCACCTTCCAGCTCCATCACTAGACCCTGGTTACCATTGAAAGACAAACTACTCTTCAAGACGATTCAAACGAGCCCAAACTCGATGAGGTTGTTTCGTTTCATTGTGAAGTTCCTATGGCCACCTTCCAGGTCCATTATCAGATCACCACCATTTCATCATAATATTGCATTGTCACGCGGTTTACACATGCATGCAAAATTTCAGCTCAATCGGTTACCGGGAAGTAGATCAAATTTAACTTGCAAGATTTGATCACAGACAACGGGACAGGTGAAACTAAATAAAAGCTTGTAATAAGGTTTGCCGAGAATCTAAGGTGATTGAAATGTACTTGAATAGAGCTTCATATATGGTCGTTTTTAGGGTTCCGTACCCAAAGGGTAAAACAGGACCCTATTACTAAGGCTCCGCTGTCCGTCTGTCCGTCCGTCTGTCACCAGGCTGTATCTCATGAACCGTTATAGCTAGAGAGTTGAATTTTTCACAGATGATGTATTTCTGTTGCCCCTATAACACAAATACTAAAAAATAGAATACAAAAAATATTTAAGGGGGCTCCCATACAACAAACGTGATTTTTTTTGCCGTGAAAATGGTACGGAACCCTTTGTGCGCGAGTCTGACTCGCACTTGACCGGTTTTTAAAATGCGGTATAAAACAATGTTTGTTATCTTAAAGTAATTTTGAACAACTTTTTGAAAGCATAATAGGGCATGTCACAAAGCTCACATAAATCCTATGTAGTCATTTTGAAATTGTGTGTGCCTTTTTTTTGATAAATAATTAAACCTAAAGATGCGCAGAAGAACCCTTGCGCTTAAGATGGAACAATTTTTATTTCCTTATGTTATTAATATTAATATCAAGTCTATGAAAGCTGAACTAAGTACTTTATACTAGTCGCAAAGTTCTTCAGTCTAGTAGTGTTGATGAAGATCGATCTATCTGAGTAAAAGTTTAATAAATTTCCCAGTTCAGATACCTACGATTGAATGATAAATTATTATAGACTGTTAAGGAACTCAAAGAGTTGTTTACGTAAACGAAAACCCTTCAGCAAAATATTTGATAGAAAATATAATTCTAACACTATTCGAGTAATCCGAGATTGCCCGAATAGAAGACGAGTGACAGAAACTGATTCTAGATAGGTATTTAGGGCTTCAAATGCCTATAAAATATGCCTATAAAAAAGATGCCACTCACAAATTTTCCTTTGCAGATAAAAACCCTTTGAAGAAGGATTTTCGGTGAAATATTTTTTCTCCATAAAAGCAGCTGTCCGATAGAAATGGAAGTGGTTCGGTGTTGACAATAAGCTTCTTAGATTGCTCTCAAAATAGGCACGCTGTTCTCAGCTCACGTATTAGTGGTATGAAGAAATCCGGTGGCACTAACATGATGTTTTGAAGCTGACTAAATGAAGCCTGTGTTTAGTAAAATCATCGTATAATAATGAGTACTGATAAAACAGAGCGCACAGGCATCTTAAGGTTTCAAACCCTCCCTATATTTCGTAATAATTGTTAGTGCAAAAAGTAAATTTGTTAGGCAGACGTTGTATAGGGACAAAGTCACGTACATTCGCACCAATTTGCAATATCACCTGCGTAGCCCTAAGTAAATTATAAGCGTGCGTGCTTAAAAGCCTAGTTCGTTCGTTAGTAATTCTGTTCCAACCGATCGAGGAAAGCAGTGTTAAAAAAGTTTTTGTTTTGAATTCGCAGGCTTCGACACAGTGCACACATTTTAGTGAACTTGTAATGTTCTTTATGAGAATTTATTAATTAACAAATAAGGATAGTTGTTTTTGCTTGAAATGTGCTGTGAAACGTCCCGTCTTACCAAATTACGTAATACTAGCTAGGTCAACGGAAAGTTCTCTAGGTTGTGATTGGTTAGTTTGCGCACCCCTTTTTTTCAGTACAGCTGATTTTAATTTATGAATAATAATAATAAAAAAATTAAGAGTATTATAGTAATTTTAAATTTAACCTACACCGAGTTAGAATATCACTAGGTTTGGTTTTATATCACTAGGTTTAGTTTCATATCACTTGCTTTTAAATTAGCAAACATAATAATATATTAATAATAAAATACAAACCTAGATTAAATCTAGAAAAACCTAGGTTCTGTAAGTGGGCTTAAGTATCTAGCAGCCATCATTAATAATATCAATCAAGAAAGTATAATCATACTAGGGCATGCCACAACTCGAGTTCTTTAAACTCTGTTGTTGTGTATCATTCTAAGTGAAAACAAAAACGCTTGGGTAATGTTATCGTTATTAGTTAGGCCCTTTTTAGGTACGCAACAAAAATTAGAAAATAAAAAAGTAAATGTGGTATTAATTAAAAAGTTCTCTGGACATAATTGCTGTAATAATTACGTAATAGCGTTCTCGATCGTTACATGTTTTAACCTACTAGGATATTAACTACCTCATACTAGAATTTAAGATTCACACACACTTCAATAAGGGTTTTTTTAGATGCTAATATTTTTTTTTTAGCATGAGCTATTTAGAAATGAATAGCCAATTTATCTAAGATATGATATCTTCAAAAAACACTTGCCCATAAAATTATTATTTATCTACATGCTTTCTTAGTCATTTTATTTCATATGATAAAAATTGACTATTCATTTTTAATACATACTTATAAATTATTATTCTACAGGTATCTGCACAATGTACGAAAGTGGTTCGATTTAAAAAAACACTAATTTATATATTATTATTATTATATTATTTTGTGCTAAGTATGCTACGAATCTACGAACAATGTAGAGCCGTAGCAACTAGTAGTACTGCAAACTTTGCTACGAGACCGAATTGCTCCACCAGGTGAGACTACTATTATAGACGAAATAGATAGAAGCCATCAACATAAGTAATAAATAACATTATTAAGCATGCTAAACATTGTTTTAAAATCCATAAAAAGATACTGTAGATACGATCTATAGTAGGATGAAAGCTTTTTAACAAAAAAAAAATAACCCGCCGAAAAACTAAAAAGCAAAAAATAATAAACTTTTTATCATTTAACCTTAATAACTAAGTTCCTAAACTAATTTAAGTATACCTAATCAGCTCTTTTTGGAATCTGAGCCAGCCATTGTGAGTTAAAATGTGTACATTCGCACTGAATCCAAAAAGGACTGATTAGGTATACTTATATAAGTAAAGGAACTTAGTTATTAAGGTTAAATGAAAATGTTTTTTTTTGCTTTTCAGTTTTTCGGCGGTTTATTTTTTTTGGTAAAAAGCTTTAATTTTCTGAGGATATAAGATCAGCATTAAAATCTGAGAGTGAACAATAAATCACCTCTATTTTGCCACCCTTAGGGTAAGTTATATTATTTCTAATTTATTTGCGTCAAATTTTGAGGTCTATCTAATAAAAAAATAATTATCAAAATCAAACTACTCTGTAAAAAGTTATGCATGGTCAAACATTAAAATCAGTGAGTAAACAATCAATCATCCCTTGTTTGCCTACCCAAAGGGTTGGTTTTTTTTTCAAATTTATATGGGACTTTGGACTATACCCTTTCTAATAAAAAAAGAATTATCAAAATCGGACTTCTCTGTAAAAAGTTATGCGTGATCATACATAAAAAAAGAAATATACGCGTCGACTTGATAACTTTCTCCGTTTTTTTCCGTCGGTTAAAAAGCTAATTTTGCTACAAATTGTTAAAATCTGTCTCTAAGGGATAAGGAAAATCTTTAAATTGTCCAATTGTAGAACTGAATACTTGTAACAGAAATACACCCTGTATTTTTGGTTATAAAAACTGGCTTTTACTCTTGGCTATGCCCAGGAAAAAAATCAGACTATTGCTGCGCTAAATTAACAAATGTTAAATAAGTCTAATCAATAGTTCCAGAACTTCTGCATACCTACAAACTTATACACACAAACGACCTAACTCTTTATTGTTAAAATATTTAAGGACATGGAATTAAATGCATTTTAAAATGACTGGCTAAGTACATATCATAAAATGAACGAAGAGGTAAAATCCTCTAATAATTGCAAATGTTTAAAAAAAACGTTTTTTTAAAGCAGTCACTTGCCAGACAATCTCTATAAAAACATCTTAATTCACGTATAATTTTATGTTAGGTTTAATTCGGTAAGGATATAGGAGCAGGGAATTAATATCTAATAAAAAAGACATTTATTTGAAAAACATATTTAGTCAACACGATAATAAAAACCGGCCAAGTGCGAGTCGGACTCGCGCACTAAGGGTTCCGTGCCATTATCTATAAAAACGGCTAAAAAAAATCACGTTTTTTGTATGTGAGCCCCTTAAAAAATTATTGTATTCTGTTTTTTAGTATTTGTTGTTATAGCGGCAACAGAAATACATCATCTGTGAAAATTACAACTCTCTAGCTATCACGGTTCATGAGATACAGCCTGGTGACAGACGGACAGACAGACAGAGGGACAGCGGAGCCTTAGTAATAGGGTCCCGTTTTACCCTTTGGGTACGGAACCCTAAATAAGACTATAACTATGCCCAGTTACATTTTCTTGGTTATGAAAAACAGACAGAGAGACATCGTGAAACTGTATCTCCCTGCTTATCAGAACCCTAAAATGTAATTGTAATTTTCTTTCATCATTATCATAATCATTTCAGCCATACGACGTTTGGTGCTGAACAAAGGCTGAAGCGGCTTGCATCCAGCAGCTTCCTGCAACCATTACTAGGTCGTTTATCTTTGTGGGTGGAGAGATCTTGTTTTATTAAAAGATTAAATCATGCGTAAACGTGCAAATAATACAGGCTATTTAAATTTTAATGCCTTTGATCATTATATTAGCTGTTTGTTACCCGCAACTTCGCTCGCGTGGTCTTTGGTTTTTTTCAATATATCCACATAACATATAACATTTAACCGGAATAAACAGTACCTATATGTTATTACAAATCATATATTTATTTTGTAGTGTGCAAAATTTTACTAAATTCGTTCAGTAGCTTTTGCGTGAAAGAGTAACAAACATCCGTACATCCATAATTATAAACTTTCGCATTTAATATTAATAGGATGACTATTATAAACTACGAAAAAGTATGTTATTTTGAAAATGGTAAAATTATTTTCAAGTATCATTCTTATGTGAATTTCAAGCTTTTTATTCCAGGAACCAAGCGAAAACATGAATTTAAAATTTATACTAAAGTTCGTTTTAAGCTTTTCAATAGATTGGCCAAACTGCGATCGCCAACCCGCCTGCCAAGCGTGGTGATTATGGGAAAATCCTCCTTTTGGAGAGGCCTGCGTCCAGCAGTGGACTGATATAGACTGGTGATGATGATGATGAATAGAATTATATTTTTAGGAATTTCACATTCCATTGAAAGTTTAAAATATTTGTTATAATATATTTTCATAAAATAAATAACTTTTTAGATACTCAATGAATTTGATTCGCATGGATTATGTTTAAGAAACCAATTTCCTGAATGTCTTGACTTATTTATAGGTTTCATAACGTGTCGTGGTATAAATTTACCGTCGTAAAATTGGCGTAACAGTTACTCCGGGTATATAGACATGGATATTATTGATGTTACTCCGTCGGATGAAGCGATGACGGCAATGAGTTGGCAAAAGCTAGAACATTTCTAATAACCTAAAGCCCGCTTTAGCATTTAGGCCTAAATGGTGCGGCTTTTCAGAAAACTTTCCTCACAATTTTTCAAACCGAAAACTTTTTTAATACGTACGCTTTCACGCCTATTAGAAAAGAAAGTTACGACATGCTAATTAAACTCTCAAAACCAAAAGAAAGATAAATCACATCGAAATACTTACATTTCAACTCATAATTAAAATGAAGTACCAGTCATGAATGGGTAGCACTTATATGAACAATCACTGCACTCCACACGAAAACGTTGTAGGGCGACCGCGACCGCGGAGGTAGGCGGTGTTGCCTCGCGCAGAGGCTGCGTACTACTGAAGCGTGTCGGATGGCGTCGGGATCGAGTGGGACCGGTACCCTGATTCCGTATCTTTCAAAAGCAATGCGAAAGCGAAAATTGAGCAAATCTGCCTTTAAAATCGCAAATTGAAAGAAAAAAACAAAGCAATCTTCTGTCAGTGCTGCCAATAGATTTTGACACTAAGCATCAATTGGGCGATAACTGCGCAATTATTGCTGACTGAACATTTTTAGGGAATAAGGGTTGACGTGTGAACATTATGTTTGGTTTTCACTTTCTCCGACTCGCTTTTTTGTGAAAATAGGTAACTTTAGAAAAGTTAGAAGGTTAAAATGTTTATGCCTTAAATTGTATCAAAAAACAAGAAAAATAAATTACAACCTTTTTTAACTAAATTAAATACTTATATAAAATATGAAATAAAACTATAAAAATCGGTACTTCAATTAAGATTATTGAAGATGCAAATTTAAATACCATTTTCTTTAAAGATTTTCTAAATATATTTCCTTATGTTATTTTCATATTAGTATCCACATTTCTATGTGAAATTCTATTCGCGTATTGCGATGTTCTGCTTTTACAGTTAGATTATACAAGTTTACATCTCGTTAGCATTGTACGCCGACCGAATTCTGCTCAGAGAACGTCGAAACCAACGTAGACGTCATTTGAATACGCAAAGGAAACGGAAGCTTGACAGCCGTAATTTTTTGATGACATTAAAATATGCTGTCTTCAATTAACTGGCCAGGGAAGGATTCGGTGGAGGGTAGTCGAACGAAAAGCATGGTCGATCTGTTTTAATGGTTTTTATTTATTATTTATAGAGCTTTTGACTGCAAGTTTGGTTTAGTTCGTATTGAAATACGATTGTGTTCAAAACGCATCGAGTGCCAAGTGACTTGTCTCGTAGAAAACTTGCTTTAGACCCGATGGCGTTTAAAACCTAGTTCTACGTGAAGAATAGCCTTCAAGGAATCCAGAAAAGGCTATAAAACACTGAACACCCGTGTTTTATTATAAACACTGATAAAAATATTACTCGACATTGGCAGAAATAAGCCTCACACTCAGGGGTTTGGTTGCCACAAAAAAAAACTAGCCAGGCCTTACATAAAAACTGATGTCTACCCTAATGAAAGAACCCAAACCTCTACACTTTTTAAAAACCCATCATGTCTACAGATTTAAAAATAATTTTTGCTACTCAAACAAAATAAAGTGGCATTCTTGAATAGTCTGAATACGCCGGTTTAGTAATCGCTTTGAAAATGGACAAAGACACAGGCTTGGTAATGGCCTTATTCCTTTTCTCATAATTGGCTTAAACGAGGTAATTTTATCCAGTAAGCACTTTTCACAGGACCGAAACAAAGTCAGTTGCGAAGAAAGCTTCACTTAAAAACATTAAAGCCATTCTAATCGCAAAAGCGCGTATGGAATCAATTCTTGAAAACTTTAACATGATTTTCGATTTATGTCGTCACTTTATTCTGTAATAGACAAACATTTAATACTAATAATTCGTTTTTACAACCGTTTTTCGATTCCCTTTTTCTTTTGTGCGTATGAGAAAAGCTATGACTTTCTTTGAGATCGCAGATTTTAACAAAGTATGGTACCAGAGATTACTTTTATAATTTGGTTTGTATAGTTTTTAAAATGCTTAACAATTGAATATCAGCCGTAAAATTTGATAGATTAATAAATATCTAGGTGTTATATAGTAAAAATAATTTATATCAGGTAACGAAAATTTTGCATGTTATCAAAATTGTACATAACATTTATTAAAATAAGCATATTAACAGACGATAGAGTTGTAATGAATGCATTATGATTCTGGGTGGAAGTGCGAAATCAAATCCCTTTTAATTACATGCTAAATACGTGTCATATAACATGTCTGTGGTCGGTTGAAGCTTATGGGTAAACTAATTTTGATTGGCGGGAATAATTCAGCACACAGATGGTGTTAGGTTATACCTAAATACTTTTTGGCGAAATTTCTCTGCGTTCATTAATTACACATTTTGTTATCCTTGGTAAATATCAGAAATTTCTTGTCCGCTTAAACCTTTAGGGATTAATCTTGGAGCGACAAACATTTTCATATAATCTAAATTCTAATCAAGACGGTTTAGGTAGCTCTGTAGATATTGTATGTAACGTCTGATTTGTTGTCCGAAAATCAAATAATCCACCTTTTCGTGTAAATTTCTCTTATAAGAATACGTCTTAAGATGGCTTCTGAATAAAAAAAGTCAATCGCTGTAAAGGCTGTACGTTGATAATAATAATATGCTATTTACAATAATATACCATTATTTAATCTGAAAAGTTTAATGTTTTGTGACAACTGTAGTTAACATTGCAAAATAATTATCGTAAGGTGTAATCCACCTACGTGGCAAGTGAAAAGTTGTCTTAAAAACCCCTTAAAGAGAAATTTTAAAATAACAAACTAAAATTAATGTTTACTACATATCTAACGATCGTCATTGCCTGTATTTTGTAAAGAGGTCTTTACTAATGGGTAATATCTAATGAAGTAAACGCTTAACTTCCTTATAATTAGCTTCTTAGACTTCGCGTTGATAAATGTTTATACATGTATCAAAAGCTACCTCATTCTTTCAATTTGTATTTAATCGTTAAGTGTCATCATCATCCTATTTAAGTTCAGTGCTGGACGTACGCCTCCCTTAAAGAGCGCCAAAGAGCACGATATCCCGCTTTTTTCATTCAACACTACGTTTGGCAAGGCGTGGTCTCTACTCGAGAATCCCTTTTACCACCTTTCATCGGCTATGCGACAAATTTGACCAACCCACTGCCACTTATGCTTGCAAAATGTTTCGACTATGTCCGTTATCGTTATGTGTATTTCAAATTATTTAGTTTCCTTATAAATTAAAAGTGTGATTGAGTAACATATAGTATTATACACACACCGGCATATTTAGCGGAACACAAAAAAAAGTCCATAATTAAAAAAAATATGGTTTTATTTTAAAATCTACTCACTACACTTCTTTTGTTATTTAAAGTTTCATTTGTTTTAATTAAAATGAGATCACATTAAGAACACATTTTGCGAGTAAAGGCTTTTTGTGAAAAATGGTACATTTTTGAACTTTTTATGTAACCGGGAAAAGTGAAAATTGATATTAAAATAACAATTTATTAAATTAGAAAAATGGTGATTAATATCGCGTATTTCCTCCACGTGCTCTTATTAAAGTTTCTACCCGTCTAGGCATACTGAGAATGATGTTATCGATGGTCTCCTGGGATAGTCTCCGCCATTCCTCAAATACGGCGATTCGCAGTTCACCCACGTTGGCAGGAGCTGGAATTCTGGACCTAACTTTTCTTTTCAGCAAGTCCCAAACGTGCTCTATTGGGTTCATATCCGGTGATCTCGCCGGCCACTCCATAACAGTGATATTCATATCATTAAGATATGCTTGAGTTACCCGAGCGGTATGCGGCCGAGCATTATCCTGCATAAAAACAAAATCGTCACCGATATATGGGCAAAACGGTACGACATTTTCTTCTAAAACTTATCTGAAATAGCGGTCTGCAGTCAGACTCCCTCTGTCAATCACTACCAAGTCTGTGCGAGCTCCCAAACAAATGCCCGCCCAAACCATTATTGATCCACCACCGTGTGCAACTGTAGTTTCAAAATTTGTCTGAATGTATCGTTCTCCTTTGCGTCTGTATATTCTTTGCCTGCCGTTAATTTGATTTAAGAGAATTCTGCACTCATCACTAAACAATACCTTACTCCATTGGTTCGCGTTACAAATTCGATGTTCCTGAGCAAAAGTGAACCTGTTTCTACGATGATTTACTTCGAGCCTTGGAGCCTTTGCGGGCACAAATGAACCCAAACCAGCTTCTTCGAACCTTCTTCGTACCGTACGCTCACTTACGGTTACACCCCGCACTGCTTCTAACTCATGTCGGGCTTGGACGGCCGTCAAACGGGAGTCCCTACGTACCTACACGAAGCCGAATGAAACGATCATCCCTACTCGAAGTGCGTCTTTTTCTGCCTTGTCCTGCTCTTCTCACATAAGTACCGGTATCCCTGAACCGTTGGATACTGCGATGGATCGTTGAAACTGGTCGACGAAGATCTCTGGATATCACTCTGTAGGTTTGACCATTTCTTCGCATTTCGAGTGCCCTGGCAATCTCCGTTGGGGCTAAGTCAGGCATAATTCAGTCCTCAACTCCAAAAAGATGCGTTATTAAAAAAAAACTAACAAAAAACAGTATTTCAATGAAATTTTAAATCAAACTCAGAAGGAAGAAATACTCGAAGTTCGCTCCAGATAAGGTGTATTTGAATAAAATTAAAACAATTGCATAAAATGTGATGTTCAGTTGTTTTCTTCATTTGAAATTATTGCTTTTTAAATTAAATGACGTATAAACCAGCCAGCAACCTTATATGATACTGATATCAAACCTTTTTTTATGTTCCGCTAAATATGCCGGTGTGTGTATGTTATGTTTAAGAATAAAATTATACTTAAAACAGACTTATTTTGCTGGCTTCGATAAAGGAATAACTTTAGTAATAACAAATTTTAAGAATTTATCGATCAGAATCTCATTAATAGTCAGCTTGAACTAGTGAAGCGCTATTGTTATTGAACAATGCCTTGAAATATGGGATAGCTTCCGGGATAATAGAACGCTCCTTCAAAGTGTCGCTGTTATGGAACAGAAATACTTACTGTTGCCGCTTATAATTTAAATTTTGAAATTTTGTTTTTGTGGTATTGTATCAGGGATGTATAATATATTTTATTTTAGTCGATGTCCATTTAAGGAGACGAATAACACAAACTATTTTTTCTAGTGGTCAACAGCCAAATCTTTAATAAAAGTGATATAAATAGAAATATATTATTTGGCACACAAAATTGGACATTAATCAATAAATAAATCTGGCCAAGTGCGAGTTGGACTCTCGCACGAAGGGTTCCGTACCATTTTCTATAAAAACGGCAAGAAAATCACGTTTGTTGTATGGGAGCCGCCTTAAATATTAATTGTATTCTATTTTATAGTATTTTTTGTTATAGCGGCAACAGAAATACATCATCTGTGAAAATTACAACTCTCTAGCTATCACGGTTCATGAGATACAGCCTTGTGACAGACGGACAGCGGAGCCTTAGTAATAGGGTCCCGTTTTACCCTTTGGGTACGGAAACCTAAAAAATGGATGATCGTTGGATTTTTTTTTTTTATTATTTATAAATAGGTGTTAGAAGGCCCGTGACTAAACCTTACTCTTAAATGAAAACAAGCAATCTTAAAGAAAATTGCGGTTAAAGATTTATATTGAGAAATACTAGCTGAAACCAATTTTTAACATCCTTTCCAAAGCACGGAGATGTTAGTCATAAATGATACTAAATATGGTCGGAGTCACTTAAAACAGAACTCCAAAAACTATTTTTTTGTCTATCAAGTCTTGACATGACACTTTATTACATTCTAAAGACAAGTCCTGGGCCCTAACCATGAACTGTTAAAACAATCACAAATCTGTCAAACATTATCATTTCTGTCAAATTTTGTATGAAATGTCGTACCAAAATTGACAGATTTGAAAACTTTGAGATTGTTTTAAGAGTTCATGGTTATGGCCCTGGTGCCTAACCATGAACGCAAAGAGTATTTAATCAGGATTTTTTTAATGACATATTTTAAATAGAATAATCAAAACAAAGTTGAAGTAGTATTGTACTAAGAGGTTTTGTGTAGGTCCCTTGCCCAGAATGAAAGCCCTAATTCTTTTAATTACATATGAAATCTGGAAAATATCACCACATTAATGAAATTCAACATGTTAAAATGATCTTTGGATCCGGATGCTGGCTACGATTAACACAATTAACTTATGTTAATTATGTTAATTATGTTAAAGACACAATTAACTTATGTTAATTGTGTCTTTAAGAATATGATCTATGGTATACTGTTTCTATAACTAAATGATCTGTCTATAAATTTTATAATCCTAAGATTCCAATTGAAAGGCTTGAAGTAGATAAAAACTTTTGTACGTTGCACTCATTTTATAAAAGAGAGTTAACATGTTCACTCTAAACCTTTACAGTGCTCCTCGTCTGTTAAAGGCTTTGTCGTGTAGCCAATAATAGAAACGCAACCCTAACGAAGATGCAGTAAAGGTTTCTTCGTCGTTTACGCACATACCGTACATAGCTTGTGTAATAAGGCTTATTCAGCACAGCCTAACTCACACAACCCGCATTCAGCCTCGTGTGTAAACAGCTTAAACTCTGCATCTAATTGGTTTGACCTGCAGTGTGTTGCAAGTGTAGCGGCAAAGTTAATTGAAATAAATTATTTATAGGCAAATAATGTTTTAACTCTTTTATTATGCGTAAGACGTCAATTGTTTTTTTTTTAATGAGACTAAAGGTACGCACAACAGCTCGTCGACCTACCACAAAATGTCAACTTTTCTCATTTGAAAATGATCTCTATATGTCAGGCTTAAAGATGAAAATCTATTGGAGAATTTTCGACTTTTTGGGTAGGTCGACGTGCTGTAGACTGTACATTAAAATAAACTGCTTTGTTTTTCAAAGATATAATAGATGAGATGGAAAAATCCAACCACGATTCGAATTTGACAAACTTCTGTACTAAAAGGTAACAAAATAAACCCCAGGTAGTAAAGTAACGTAAAAGATCGCAATAACTCATCTCAAATATAACGTCTTACGTTATGACCCGCCAGTATTTATAGTTTCCTCAATTTTTACAACAGAAAAATTGCTATAAACATTTGTCTCCATACTACAAACGACCATAAGTATACATTCCCGCAAACAGTACTAACGATACCCTGTAAGCAAGGGAAAACAATATATCTTGTTGAAAAAGGGACGGACCTTTAAAATACTCCTGTTTGGAATTGCTGTAAATGTGAACATGTTGATCAAGTTGAAACATTCTTATCTATGAAACTCTTCCGCATTTTTCCATGATATGTCAATGTTTTTGGTGATAAATTTTTAAATACAAATTTTAATATTCATCATCATCATCATTCCAGGTTTAGGTTTCTTCACTTCCCCGGCCCAGCGAAACGATAAAAAATAGTCCGACTCGCATTTGGCAGGTTTTTAAATATAACCAAAGAATACTATATGGATCTTTGTCATAACATATTATTTAATAATGTTATTGCTTCTTTAGATTAATATTTAAATAAAGCCTGAATTGAATATCATACATTAATCAAAGTAGTTTTGAGAAAGTACGAACACGAAATTTAACACGCCACCGATCCAGAAATAGTTGATAGCAAGGGTGGGAACTTGATGGTACGTCGCCGAAGTTGAGATTGAAGTGTTGATGCGAAACTCCGGTACGCATATGACAGTTCGTTACACGTACGGTTAGCAAGTTAAGCGATGATTTATGGCAGGACTACGTCGATTTGATTTACAAACGGGATGGAAACGCTTTTAACCCCACGTCCGCGTCGTACTAATTTAGAAATGTGGCTGAAAATTTCTGGATGGATAACAGTGATTTAAATGAACGAACATTGGTTTGGTTTTTAAAATACTATATGGGAATATTGTAGTCCAAGATCAATTATAAAACAAATAAAAAAAAATTATTCTTTTATTTTAGATTTAAAAATTACATGATTTAGGCATTAAATAAAATCCCAAAATTAAACTAAATTGTTTTGTAAAAATGGTTGTAAAAGTATTGTGTAATATTTTTTGTAATGTAGTTTATTTTAAACTTAGTAACGTGATAATGCCCACGGCTTAGCTCTGATTAAGTTAAATAACTACGAATCTCTTAAATGTATTCATCATCATCATCATTGCAGCCACAGGACATCCACTGCTGTACATGGGCCTCCCCCAGTGACTTCTAGATCGCTCGGTTGGAAGCGGCCTGCATCCAGCGTCGTCCTGCAACCTTTACCAGGACGTCATCTGCCCACCTTGTGGGTGGACGTCCCACGCTGCGCTTACCGGTGCGTGGCCTCTATTCCAGACACTTTCTGCCCCATCGGCCGTCAGTTCTACGTGCTATATGCTGTATGTCATCACTGGTAACACACACTGGTTGTGGACTTTCGTCTTTAGGCACTGAGATATTTTGAACGAGAAGATGTTGCGTAGTTTCCCGAATGTGAATGATCCTGATTTAAGTATAAAGAGCACTTGTATATAGTATTGTTTATGTTTTCTACGAGTAACACGTTATTTATGACAAATATATTCAGGACAGAAGCTTGGAGCTTTACATTAACTAAGCATTCAAATACCGAAATACTTTGCACTAATTTAAGTCTCTACATTGGATTGCACTTTTAGTGCACACGTAAAATTAATTAGGATTTCTCGCCGCCACTAAAACCGATTTGCGGACTGTACTCATGCATTTTCGAACTTTTATTTTGTTGCGGAGCTCATATTTTAAGTTGCGGCAACATTACTGCTTTCATTTTATTCGTTTGCGGATGTTACCGTGATACATAATAACACAGACACAGACAGACAGAAATGTCAGACTATAATGGATTTTAAATCATTGCGTTAATAGATGAGACCGTCTAAAAGTTTTTGAAGTCTGCATGAGTGTAAGTTGGATATGGTTATGGTTATGGGGTATGGTTTGATAAGATACACTCAATTCATCCAAATTGCTTAGAACAAACATAGATTAAGGAGTAAATAATTGACACATTTAATTCTCAAAAACATTATCCATTTAAAATGAAATTGTTTTAGCGTAATTTTATAAATTCATAAAATTAGTTATTTGCTCTTGTTTCAATATTTGTATAGTTATAAGAGTCATTAGGTTCATAGAATCGTTAAAGTGCAAGTATATTTATAATACGTGTTTGTTGAATACTTGTTTAACAAATTAAAATCAGTACCAAAAGTTAGTGGTTGGTAATGACTACAAGTCTCTAGTAGCTGAATACCTAAGACAAAGATAGGTCGCAAATAAATTAACCACAAAAAATTATCCGTTGGCATTATTTCATGGAGCCTAAACCAAAAGTTAAGACAGAAGCAGAAAACCATAATCATCTAATACGAGTATTCAGAAGGCCAGAAATCTATTAACGATTGTTACATAGATATAACTTACAAAAGGCTTTGTTTTATGTTTCATGGATTCTTTGTTCAGGCTTTTGTATTTTTGAGTGTATGCAAATAATTGGTTACATGTGGGTCATTCCAAAGTGACGGGTGGGACATTTTAACTCCTTTTTGCTCACACTCCAAGTAATTTCTTTTACACTAGCAATGCGTTCTGTATCAAAATAAAACAGTATAAAACCAGATTTTAGTTCTAAAATATGACATTAAAATAAAATCATAAACTACACCATTAAGCCAAAGAATTGTCATTTTCCAAGTGTGACGGGTGGGACACCCATAACACCCTCTTGTCTGAGTGGATGGCTTCTGTTCCCAAATCAAGACAAACCATCATTATTCTGTTAAGCAGTTTTCTCATATGTTGTAACCAGAATCATAAGGTCCCATTTTATATGTAAATTACATCATTATATTAACAAATTTTCAAAATAATGTCTCATATAGTGTGTGACGGGTGGGACAGCCATTTGTGACGGGTGGGACGAGTAACTTTTGACGACATAATAATTCATGAAATAAACGCACACAACTGTTTATACTTGCAATTTATTATATTTTCAATGAAAACATTCTTTAATAGAACACAAAAACTATAAAGTAGCCTAACTACATACTGGTGGACTACATATCTAATTTATTTTTCGAAATGTCAATGGGATTTTCAAATTCGTAATATAATCTATCCCCGGTGGTTTTTATAGTAGGTACGGGAAAAATATTTAAAATTTGCTTTGTTTTGATGTAGGATACGTCGTCTTCATCAATACGAAATAATTTTCTGCTTCTATTGATGCTTTTCAAAAACATTACTTTTATTTCGTCATTAGGTTCGATTTTACTTTGACTCACAGCCAGGTATTTAAATGAATTTAGTTTTCTGCCCGAACCAGCTTCTAATTTCACCAAAACATAAGTGCCAGCCTTGATACCATCTACATCAATACTAAAATGAGGCTCATCAGCAGCAACCTGAGTCTCATCTATATCAGCATTGATTCAGCATTGATTTCATCAATGCTGCTTAAAAGCCTTGATCCTGGCATATCGGCATTGTCATCATATTTCTCGCTTTTACTGTAAACATCACCATAACTCAGTTTGCCATCTTGGAACAACAGGATCTTCTTTGGTAGCGATGCAGAAGTAAGGGCATATACCAGAAATTTACCGCTTAATGCTCGGAAGTAGTGCTGCTTCTGAATATGAGGGATTGACTGTATGTCAGTCCACCTTTTGTCAAGATTTTTCTTGTTGAAGCCTATATCGTCGATAGCGACGAAATGTATCTTCGTGCCTTTCTAGACTTTCTTTTTCTCTTTGCTGGATTCATGACCTGAAAGGAATTAATTCCAAATTCCAAAATAAGCCCCTGATAAAACTAAACTGGCAAACTTCATGCATTTACATTCAAGAACCGATTTCCAAATGTAATAAATAACAAGTATAACACTGCAGAAACACGAATAAGTAAAAAACATATTTGGTCCCACCCGTCACGGTGACGGGTGGGACATCCTTTCAAATCTCGATATATCCATACATATTTACTTGTTAACTATGCTTTCAAGCCAAAAGCATTACCCATGGCAAAATTGTTACTTTTGCAAAGCCGAAAAACAATAGGTTGGTGATTTTTAGGTTGGGATAAAAAAGAATATGTATTGCAGTGACGGGTGGGACACGAGGTAAGCATTGCGTAAAACACCTATAACTTTTTACCATACATATTCTGATGTAATTACTTACCACTACTTTACACTCCTTAAATTGTGTTTTCTTTCTGGATAATCACTTTTAACAATAGCTCATTTAATGGCGGGGAACTGTGTTGCTAACTTAATGAAAAAAAACGGTATCAAAGACAACCGCACTATGGATGCATTCAGGAACATTAAAAATGACTAAAATCATAAAAATATGGAAAAAAAAATACGATTCCTGTTGAATTAGTTTATTGGCTTTACTTTAGACACAGAATCAAGCATAAATTATATAATTTATTTTTTTGCTCAGGGGTGTCATCTTTGCTGGAATGACCCATGTGTTTATTATACGTTTATCTGGGGTTATTTTATATATAAGGTCCGGTTTATTAGTGTACATCCTGTTAACCTGTGACTATATAGGTGAAAAGCAATCCTAAAAACCAACTTTCAAATGTCTATCATAACAACTAAAAAAGTTTAAAATCAAAATCAAAAACATTGACTTTATATTGCATAAATATGAGCAAGCAAATCTTTCGGCATTTGTTTCTGCTTCAAAAGTTTTGCTTAGGAACAAAATAATGTTTGATTCACTTTGTAAGTAAAGCAAATGCTCCCGGTGAATACCGGCTATTAAGGAATTCAATTGCTAATAACAAAAGTTATTTTAATACTATCAATCCCGTCAGGCCATGGGTAATTTTTTTGTTACATGGTCACCGGTGGGAGGTTTGAGTTAGACGGATTATGTTCTTGATAAACACTGGGCACGTACGGCTACCATTAAAAATACCTAACAAATAAAATATTTTCTAATAGTAATGACACTTGACACACTATACTTTTGTACGAAGATTTTGTCAGGTACTAAACTACTGTTAATATTGATTTATAGATAACTTAATGTAATAATTATACAAATCAAGATGATATTATCATTGGAAGGGAGCGCAGGGATCTGGCGGTAAGAGTAACATGTTGGCTCTCAGGTTTTCTCGTTGTACAAACCAGGGCGGTAACCACGAACTCTTAAAAACAATCTCAAATCTGTCAAACATTAGCAAATCTGTCAAATTTTGTATGTAATGACGTACTAAAATTGACAGATTTGACAGCTTTTAGATTGTTTTAAGAGCTCATGGTTACCCCGCAGGTAAAGGTTATACTTTTAAAAGCATACTGCCAGAGCACGTACACGTGTACACGGGTACCCTGTGGATCCAATACACCAAAATATCGCTAAAAGTCCTGCGCGTCCATAATATTGAGAATGCTGTTGAGGCTGCCCCGCTTTTGTAGTGCTTCGGGGATGTTTGCGGATTACCGTACAGACGGTTTTAATGCCATTATACGCAAAAAATCTGCATCCCTGATTGTAAGGGTGCGAGCCAGTCACAACAGCATTCTGAGGTCCTTAGCGGACAGATACACATCGCCGTTGTGGAAACGTCTTGTGTAGAGACTGGTCACGGGGCCTTATCCACCACCATGAGGGTCCGTCACCGCACAGGAAATCTGTGTAACTCCTGCTAGCTTACTCGTATTAAGATTTACTAACATTCGATATAAGTATTTTTTTTGTTCTACTATATGGATCACCTAAAGTTCTCTGATATCTGATATAAATATTTTTTATTTTATTTAAAATATTTATTAAACAATAAAACGACTAACAGTCACGATACCGAAATCGACAGGAATGGTCAATGAGAACACTTTTTTGCTACTATTATTCTATAAGTGAGCACATACACTGCTTTAGGTACTTAGGTATTATTCATATCAAAAAATATAGTTATGATTTTGTAAGTGCCAAAGTTTGATATGAAAAAAAACCGGCCAAGTGCGAGTCGCACTCGCGCACGAAAGGTTCCGTACCATAATCTATAAAAACAGCAAAAAAAAAACGTTTGTTGTATGGGAGCCCCCTAAAATATTTATTGTATTCTATTTTTAGTATTTGTTGTTATAGCGGCAACAGAAATACATCATCTGTCAAAATTTCAACTCTCTAACTATCACGGTTCATGAGATACAGCCTGGTGACAGACGGACAGACAGACAGACAGACAGACAGACAGACAGACAGACAGACAGACAGACAGACAGACAGACAGACGGACGGACGGACGGACGGACGGACGGACGGAAACACAGATGGACGGACGGACGGACGGACGGACGGACACACAGACGGACAGACGGACAGACAGACGGACAGCAGAGCCTTAGTAATAGGGTCCCGTGTTACCCTTTGGGTACGGAACCCTAAAAATGATCATCAAAATGTTGCCAAATAAGATAAATTTAAACTTATTTGTACCTCTCTCGTATATTCTATTGTTTGTATTATGATACAAATGATCTGGAAGTCATTATTTTAAACGGGCTCTAACAAAAAATATCGTTTAATAAGAAACGGGGATTAAATATCATCATTATTAATAACAGACCCAAGACAAATGATCACGAGCAAACTTGTAAACCGAAACTAGTGGAGAAACTTACTAGACCATTCTTTATGTAAAGCGTGTTCATACCATAATTAGTTCTAGGCAATGATCATAATTCACTATTATTAGTCTAGCTCTAACGAACTTTGCATTGCGATTTTCTTTTATGACTCTGTAGCACGATAATTATTTGTTTTCATTGTGCTTTATGACTGTAGATGATAAATAAATTAACATACTAGATCTTTATTATGAAGGTAACTTTAATCATATCATAGAATAAACATGTAATACCTAGCTTGTTAAGTGAATGATTAAAAAATTATTTATTACTTCTTTACCGTTGAATTCAATACAATATTACCTATGTTTATTGCCTGTAAGTAGATAATGGTAGTAAGTAGGTATAAATATGAACAAACATAATAACGCAACTGTTGAAATGTTTTTTATTCATTTGATATCTTACATGACCACGACCTTTTTCGCACGTTCTTGTCGTACGTGATCCACTTTTCATCACCAGTTATCAGCTTCTTCAAAAATGGTTCGGTTTCATTACGTCGTAATAAAATCACAAATGAGTACACGGTTCATTAGGGTTCTTTCAGTGAGCTCGTGGGGTACTCAAATATAGAGCTTTTTTGTGTACCCAGTTTTTTTCAAATGCACTAAAACTGTCTTGTGGTCAATTCCCAGTTCTTCAGCTACGTCGTAACTACTAATATGCCGATCTTGCTCCACTTTTTAAAAAATGGCATCAATTTTATTCGTTATAGGGCGACCAGAGCGACGTGCATCTTTGACATCAAAATTTCCGGATTGAAAACGCTTAAACCAAATTTGTGCTACTCTCACAAACACTGCACTAGGTCCATAAACATCGTAATTTTTTTCGAGGCTTGCGTTGCATTTTTACCTTTTTTAACCGACTTCAAAAAAAAGGAGGAGGTTCTCAATTCGTCTGAATGTTGTTGTTGTTTTTTTTTTTTTTGTATGTATGTTACGCGATTACGCCGTCAATTATGGACCGATTTCAAAATTTATTTTTTAGTTTGAAAGGGTATACTCCCGAGGTGGTCCCATTTCCACCAAGTCAGATTCTGATGATGGGATCCCTGGGAAATCGAGGGCAACCCTCAATTTTTATAGGCACCCATAATGTTTTGCATATATTTTCTGACTCGATGCTGATTTTTGGGTCTGGTAATCATCATGTCATGTTGCTGACCTGATGATGGAAGCCACAGAACTCCTTAACGGATAGGAGTTAGAAGATAATACTGATTTTTGTCGACAGAACGTATTTCGCAGTGTGTTGAGCAGACGTGGAGCTTATGAGGCACCAGACCGCCAATTTTTATTAACTGGGGGCGTACCCGCACACCCAGTACCGAAAAAAATTTGAAAGTTCCTTTCTTAATTTAACCTGTTATTTAATGCGAGACCTTATCCTATGGTTAAGACACCAAAATAGCCGCCGTTCTGGTTGGAGTGTAGGTAAACCCTTTTCTTAAGACTTTAAAATTTTTGTCGAAAAATTGACCCTATATGACACCTTATTTTTATCATACCATTAGATGGGGGGTCCATAGAGGACCAATAGTAGTTAAGGTTACTTTGCTGTAAAGTAATTTTTGGCGAAGTTAGGAGGGAAAAATAGAGGACTTAACACTTAAAGTTGTAAAATAAAAAAAGTTTAATAAAAAACTAAAAACCGACTTCAAAATGAAACTAAAAAGCGAAAAATAATATTGACTAAAACATACCTAATCAGTTCTTTTTGGAGTCGGTGCGAATGAACACATTTTAACTCTCGATGGCTGGCACCGACTCCAAAAAGAACTGATTAGGTATGTTTTAGTCAATATTATTTTTCGCTTTTTAGTTTCATTTTGAAGTCGGTTTTTAGTTTTTTATTAAACTTTTTTTATTGTAGTAAAATTTTAAAATGTTTTGAATTTCTTCATTAGAATTACTCATCTTGACAGTACGAAAAACATTTTCCTAATTTGAATTTGGAATTATCTTCTTTAAAATTTAAACTTTTAATGATACCAAAACCAGCCAGATACAAATGGTACAGCCAAAGAGATTTTATTACAAGTTCTTAGATACTATAATGTGAAAAGACTTTTTCCCCAACCTTATATACAATTATATGATTGTATATATTAATTCATTTGTTTCAGCGTATGACAGAATTGTTTACAGACTTATCTTTTATTGATATTTTTAATTTTGCATGATTAATTTTATTGTGTTCATTCTAACATTTACATAGAAAATTCCAAATGCAAACTCAATGATTACCAAGTTGATGGAAATACGGAATACGTTTTGAAGTTGTATTCACAATTTCAAGATCATTATGAAACAATAACTTCATGTAAATCATCTAGCCTATCAGGCTACGAGACGCAATAAAAAGTTTTTACACTGACAATAGAAAGTTTAGAATAGTATTTAGCAAACTAGTAGTTAGAGCACCGTGCTAAATTGGTGGAGCGTAGTGAAGTTAGTAAACTACTTAAAATTTTAACAGTCACATTGCATGCTTCGCCGTGAATTTGATGATGCTTTTAAAATTTAGCACTATTGGGTTCAGTATAGGCACAGTAAAATACTGTGTTATAGGTACTTCACCATATATAAATTATAGTCAACTAGCTGTTCCTGCGAATTTAGTACGACCTCAGAATCAATAAATTAATTAATTGTATGAAAAAATTGTAAAGGTTGCAGAAAACCGTTTTGATACAACATTATTTTCTAATATTTAGGGTGGAGATAAATCCAGCAAATCAAAGATATTATTTAAAATCGATACAAACGATTTAATCTCATAAATTGTGTAACCAACCGACTATTTTATATTCTACTTGCAATATTTTCTAGTATTTTGGTTGCCTGAGCAAAATATAGCTCAGAATAAGGGATTTTTCTCACATCTTTGAATTAAGTTCAAATCGGAAGGATTCTTTGGTATATGTTCGGAACAAAACCACTTGCTTGAGGAAAAATATAAGGTGTTTCAAAAATATCTGCCACAGCTGCAATGGGTAAAAGTATTCTTTGTGCAGGGTGTTAGTTAAATGGTATATAATGCCGAAACTAGCTTATGTTAAATATGCATATAAATATTCGTACTACAGTGAAGTCGCTAAATTTGACTACGATAGTGAATAAATTTTGTACCACAGATTGGTATTTAATTATAAGATATGGTAATTAAATTAATACTTGCTTCATTTTGCATAACACAGTATGCCTTCGGCATTTGACAATGCGCAAGAGCGAGAATTAGTTCGAGCGGCCAAGTTGGGCAGGTGTGGACGGTTTTAGACAGAATGAAACTTTACTTGAATTTTTTTAAATAAAAAATGACGTTCCGGGCATAAAATTCCTTTACTATTTTTATCTGTTTTAGCAATTTTAGCCGTTGAAGATAAATTTTAAAGCACCTCAAAATGTAAAAAACACTCACTCGTTGCCTAACAAGTTTCCAGAACTTAACTACATTTAACTTAGAAACATAACACATTTATTAATTTCCTTTTAGGATTATTTATTAAAACCCTTAACCATGAAACAAAAAAGAGGTCGCATAATAACTAATTCCGTCAGACCTCGTAAATAAAATCTGAATACAGAAGCAGACGCGCAAAAAAGGACACGAACAAAAGTAGGTACAACACAACAGAAAGGATGAGCAGTCGATCACTCCGTATTCAAAAGTTGTGGATCCACAACACACTTAGTTAGCAGATATACAATGCGGCATTGTTTAACCTAATGTTCCCCATATATCGTAGTCCGTTTTAACCCCAACAAAAGAGCCGCTAAATGAAAAAGCATTTATTTCGTATTCTTTCTCTATTTCCTTTCTGTGTTTCTGTTCAAAAACGGCCAAGTGCGTGTCGTGCTACGCGAAGTATAGAGTTCTGTAGTTGCCCGTCGTTACCACAATATATTGCAGCAATTAAGTCCTTTTAATGTATTCCTCTAAGGAATTTTTGAACGACTATTAAACTAACGTATCTATCTTAACTGTAATTCCTTAAAAATTCATGAAAAGCAGTATTATCATGAATTTTTCCAGATTTTTCAAGCCAATAGTTTAGGTTTTAGAGGGGGGGGGGGGGGGGGTGCTACTCAAACGAAAATTGGCAATTTAAAGTTTAATATTTCGCAAACGGATTCCTAAATCGAAGAATAGTCTCACCAACTCCTAAATTATTTAAAAGGACCTATTCAAAGATACCCATTTTACATGTATGGAAGTACCCTAAAAAAATATTTTTCAAAACTTAATTTTACTACTTTGTCGGCGTGATTGATATTACATATCTCCACAAAATTACAGCTTTTTAGGGTCAACAGTGTCCAAGCAAAACCTCGGATGGACAGATAGACGGACATGACGAAACTATAAGGGTTCCTTGTCAGGCAGGACTACGAAACCCTAAAAGTTACGGGATCGTTACATATTTCGCTCCCGATGTTTTATTCCTCCAATTTTAATCGATAACTTTGATCAGCTGTTCTAATTTAATATCATGAATACATAATAATATAATGAGCAAGTAACAGTTTTGTTCTTGTTGTAAAATGCTCAAAGGCCTAAATCGAGGTCCCCTGGGGGTCAAAAGGTCCTCTAAGTGATGAGGTAAAATTTGAGAAGATCCGTAATCAAACAGAAGTCACTGAGTACTGACGTACCCTGACAGATTGGAAAGCTAAAGTGGCAGTAGGCGGGGCAGATAGCATGGAGAAGTATTGGTCGTCCAGTGGCTGAAATGACGATGATGATCATGTTTTAGCTTAAAGCATGTTTGTTGAATGCTCTAAGTGATTTAGCAATCTTTTTCAAATTTACAATTTAGATAGTAATTATTTTAAAAAAAACTTTGTATACTTTTTAAATTATGCCGATTTTCAAAACTAATGGAAAGAAAACTAATGAAATTAAAAAAAACTGAGCTGCTTAGTGCTGCTTACATTCTAAACTGTAGTCATCAAAGTAAACGTGAAATTTCCGAATTCATTGGTCTGATATTAATATTCTTATACCACACGTGTATCAATAAAGACTTCACACCAGTTGTAATATTTCCCACACATATATTATACTTACTTAATACACCCTTTTTCGTTCAAGCAATGCGTTGATGATTGGGTATCGAACAATAATTTATATGGCTTATTTTCGACGTCGAAACGTATTCTTACGAAGATTTGAAATGAGTTAGGATAATAAAGTCATAAAATTGTTATGTACTTTTTGTATTATAAAAATAGAATAGTACCATAGAATAAAATTAATATTGTAAAGTTCTCCATTTTTTAAAAATAAAAACGTTAAATAATAATATTTTTGTATCAAGTAACCAACATACCACTATATCTTCGATTATTTATTTATTGTAACCTTCATACATCATGAAATTTTAAGTAATTGCTTAAATATTTTTGATGCCCATAAGACTATTATTATATATTCAATCAAAATGTAAGCACTATGAGGGTGACATCTTCTTCTAGAAAAAACCCTCCATAAAATAAATCTGAAAAACTCCATAAAAAAAAAGTGAGCAGACGACCTGGTAAAGGTTGCAGGACGACGCTGGATGCAGGCCGCTTCCAACCGGCGATCTGAAAGTCACTGGGGGATGCCTATGTTCAACAGTGGACGTGGCTGAAATGATGATGATGATGACCTGTAGGCCCCATAGAAAATTGTTTTGTTAGCACCAGAACAAGTTGTATACCTTACGCCATCTGTAAGGCGATTTGGGCCATACTCCATCACACAGGCCCAGTGCGAATCAGTGGAGGCCGATGACCAAACCTTACTATCAGATGTATGTAATCATGCCGCCTTTGGCCTCTGACTAAGCTTCATAACGATAGCGGGTACAAACTTTTTTACAAAAACAAAACACGGAGATGCCTGTGATTAATGATAATTAATTATTCGCGATGGTCACTCATCCAATCACAACCGCGGCGTCGGTTGCTTAACTTTCATTTTCAAAGCGAGTGCTACCACAAAGCTACGTACAAAGCAATTAAATGAAAATGATCTATTTTATTTAAGCAATATACTACTCTGTCAAGAAAGTACCGGAAAAAGATTTATTAATCTTTTCCCGGTACTTTCTTGATACGGTATTATTATACACAAAATGTTAGTCATTCATCCAAATTTATTTTATCACCTTCAAAGTATGCTCTTTTAGAAGCGATACACTTACGCCAACGAATAATCCAATCATCAAAACATTTTTTAAACGCTTTTTCCGGAATCGAGTTCAGTTCTCACCACGAATTCTCCTTTATGTCTTCTACCGAATGACCATGGGTGCCACGAAGTGGTAATTTGAGTGTACGAAAAAGAAAGATGTCGGCTAGAACCATATCTGGCGAATAAGGTTGCTGCTCGATGGTATTAGTTGAGTTTTTGGTCAAAAATTCGTTCACAATGATGGCCTTGTGGGAAGGCGCATTATCATGGTGCAAAATCCAAGAATTTTCATTCCACAAATCTGGCCTGTTTCGTCCAACTTGCTCTCTTAAACGCCGCATAACGCTTAAATAATACTCTTTTTTATCGTTTGACCTTCTGGTAAGAATTCTGAGTGCACAACACCGAGACAGCCAAGAAAACCGTCAGCATGACTTTGACTTTCGATCGAGTTTGGCGCGGTTTCTTCGGTATCGGTTCAGTTGGAAGGCGCCACTCCGAAGCTTGTTGACTAGTTTGCATGTCAAACTCGTAAACCCACGTCTAATCACCAGTAACAATGCGTTTCATGAGTGTTGGATCGGAATTGACTCGTTCTAGCATGTCCTCAGCAACTCTTTTGCGATTGAGTTTTTGGAGAAAATTCAGGTCTTTTGGGACTAGCCAAGCGGCAACATGTTTCATATCCAATTAATTATTAAAAATTGTACGAATCGACTCTTGTGACACAGAAAGTTCGACGGCTAGCTCTCTCAAACTTGAATGAGGATTTTTAGTCACTATTTCCTTCACTTTTGCGATGTTATCTTCAGTAGCAGACGTTGATGGCCTACCAGAGCGAGGCAAATCTTCCATCACATCTCGACCGCTTTTGAACGCTTTGTATCACTCATAAATACGTGGTTTTGATAAAGTCGATTCACCGTAAGCCTTCTGTAACATTTTCAGAGACTCCGAACACGAAATCCCATTGTCGATGCAAAATTTAAGACAAACTCCTTGTTCGATGTTTTTGTCCATTATGAAATTCGCAATACACACTAGATATGGTATAACTAAAAACAATACTGTATTTAATCTTATTATCAGATGTAACTCAAACTCCGCGCCAAAATGGAAAACAGTTGTGCCAATCTAACAACAACAAAAAAAAAATTGGAATCATAAACAAATCATCAATTCCCGAAACTTTTTTGACAGAATGTATGTATTACCTACGTTATTGTTATGCCCAAAAGCGGGGAATTTAAAAATATTCGATATCATTACATACCTACACTGATCTCCTAAGGTAAGGAGCAAGAATAAAGATGTTACCATAGCCACACAGACTCAAAAAATATAGAAAAGTGCGTTTTCTACATTGACCTAAAAATTCAGAATTGGGTCAGAAATTCACATTTATTTTATAACTAAAGCAATATAGGTACTTAATTACAAATACATTGAATGGAATTATAAAATTAACCTATTAGTTGAAAACTTTAATAAGAGATTGTGTGATATCACCACTTTGGTGAATAATCAATCTTGTCGCGACGGGGTGGCATCAGCATCACGGCCAACTGGTCGCCACAGCTACGGTCATTTGTTCCCTTTGACTGCCGACAAATGAATTTATGTTGCACTCCGAATGTTTGTGCAAAAATAGCGACGATTTTATTAAAGCAAACACATAATTTGGCGTTCAAAATTATGTGTTTGTCGAAACTATTCCGTCTAACCTATGGGAGTAAATGATGGGCTCTATAGTTTGATATTTTCTTTTCTTTACACAAAATCTTTTTGATTTTTACTTAGGTAAACGCAGTAGTGATACCTGCGTTTACGAGTTTAGGGGGCTAAGCAACATTTCAAATTGGCAGTAAATAATGAAGCTGATGTAAATGAGTTAGGCCCATAAATATATTATTTTCTCTGTGAAGTTAATAAATCCTCTATCTATTATTTTTAAAATTGTCTAATTTACTTATCTCTATTAACTGAAATATAATTTTAAAATCAGAAAGACAACTGTGGGTAATAACGAGGGTCCTTACGTACCGCTAAGCTAATACAGAGGTACGTACCGAGGGCAGGCACTCGTATAATATACTCGGTGACAGCATCTCATAGGAAGCTGATTTCGAGTGACGAATAAATTTTATTCACTCGTTGAGACATCGTACACAATGTTTTACCGACCCGTATCACTCGGTAATAATTATGTTTTCATACGTGCTATTAACTAGAGTTATTAATTTTTTCGGTCGGTAATAGTGTCGGTAGCAGTGTTTGCTTTCATGTTTAGTATATAAAATTTAAGTTAGTTGCGTTATATAAAATCCAAAAATGGAAACAAAAATATATATTCTACAGTCTGAAATTATTAAGACGCAGTAATTTTTTTAAGAGGCCATTAGTTTTGCTAAGCGAAAAGTTCTTTTTTTTTTAACTTTGAAGAAATGTTTTTTTTATCCTTGATGTTTCTTGCCAATACCACGGAAATATCTCGAAATTATCTTTAGATATTTGAAAGTAGCATTGCACTGCTTTTAATGACGAAACCTACCGTATTCTAGAATAAAAATCAAGTAAACTCAGCTTTCACTTATTGCTATTACCGAGGGTACCGCGTTAAATAAAAATAAAAAATACCAGCAACTATCAAATCTTAAAAGCTATCACCGCGTCATTATATTTATTGCTTTTATTTAAAGGAAACATGTTAAAATACAAGAAACTTGCTTCATTTGTATTTGGAAGATACTAAGAAACGACTTTATTAAATAGGTGTTAACATAAATATTATTTATTCATAGTTAAATTCAAGAAAATATTATACCTTGGTAATATAAGTAGATTTTGAAGGGGTCGTTAATACCTGCATTTACTTAGTAAAATATTTGTTCAAAATGTTAAAGTAAAAATTGTCACAAAAGAAAAAAACAATAATTGTTGACGTAAACAAATGAATTGTAAGAATAATACACATCTATATTCTATATTAGATTTTCAGAATGAAAATAATTTCATGAAAATATAAAATTATTTTAACCAGATATCTGGTTTGCATTACTATGTTTGCTTTCATCGGATAACAAAAACACTGTTGTGTGAAATTCAACACTAGAAATATTTGTTTTTTGTTGATGCAAAAACCTCAGTTCAAACTTTAATTAAACATACCCAGTTTGAAAACTGACTCTTTAAATAAAGGGGTTTGAACCAGCACTCGCGACGTTGCACAAAGAAAATTGCAACGGCTAAACGCACAGAACTAATATTAGTTGTTTTTGTTGTTTATCTAACACAATATTTTTCCTGCGTCTCTCCAACTCTTCTTATATTTTATGCGTATGACTTTTGAAATATGTTTTATTTTTCTGAGAATGCTTTACTTAAAATATAGTGTTTTTTTGGCATTCAAGGGTAACATCTGACAGACACTTAGCCGGTATGCCATATTACTCGTATATCATTTTCTTCTTACACAAATACCTAACCTACGAGGTTATCTAGAAAATGGCTTTAAAGAAAAGTTAAGCGGCAATCTCGTAAGGAGGAATTGGGTCAGAAAATAAATAAAATATGATATCTGTCCTCCGCTTGGCATGCATCGTAAACTATTTCCGAGACATTTCTTGCGGTGCATTGGTTGTTCTTACTCGCGCGTGTTCGATGTTTTGTAATGTATTACCTATTTTTGCAAGTCCTTACAGTTTTATTTAAAGATTGTAGTTGTTTGAAAAATCGTTATAATATAATAAGACAAAGCGTCAAATTAAATCAAAACCCATGGCAAAAATGAAATATTTTCATTCATTTTTGTGTCACTACAAATTTTGGAAACGTGTTAGGTTAGGTGGATAAATAAATAGGTCCTTTTAAAAGAAACCCGTTGATTTTATAATATTTTAATTTTACTTTATTTTTAATTTAAAAAAATCTCAATGAATTAATGTATAATTATATAATTTTACTTTAACTGCGTAAAAATACTACTATGTACACACTAAACTGATATGTTATTATACTCACCATAGACTACCTACCTATAGCCGGATATATAAGTCTAACCGGCGACTGACTGAATAGAAACCGTCTTCAGCAATAACAAATAGGTAGGTAGCTATTTGCAATGAAATATTAAATAAATCTTTTCCACAATAACAACAATTATATAGCCTTACTAAGCATAGCTTGTATTATAGCGACCAGATAACGTATAAACATACCTACTTAATTACGTTTATTAACATCCACAACTTAGGTACAAATGCTCGCTTTTGATATGACAGTTGTTAATGTATAACAGCAACCATCACAAATTCTTTCTAATTAAAAAAACTATCAGAACCTATAAAAAGTTCGCAGAGGACATAGTATCAGCTTAAAATGTAGGTTTACACAAATTAAAAGATCGAGTTGAAAATATCTAATGAACTAAAAAAGAAAAACTTAGCAAAGAACAAAAGACAAAAAATTTCAGTAGTGCTGGTAGTGCCAACTGCTGCACTTGTTTAATGATAAATAAAAATATATATTTTTATTAAGAAAAATAGATCTTTCAAAATTATTTATTTTAATCGTTTTGCAAACGTTCTATAATATTGTTATCAATACTTTCAATGAAAAAACGTTTCTGAACCATACCCCAACAACTCTTGCGATGGAAAACATGTTTTCAATTCCCTAGCATTTTACATCAATCACATTACGGTTATGTCAAAAACAGTTTAGAGTACCTCGTCACAAATAAATTGAACGTTATTGTTATGGGCTCAAAAGGTCAGTCAACACATTTAAATAGATAATATTAATAGTTTAGTACCTTTGAGTTTACATTTTGGAACGTTATCAGCCCACAACAGACATAACCGACTATACTCTTTCAGACCTTGAATGAAAAATGAATTTAATATTTTTTACTTTTTTAGGGTTCCGTACCCAAAGGGTAAAACAGAATCCCCTGTTACTAAGGCTCCGCTGTCCGTCTGTCTGTCCGTCTGTCACCAGGCTGTATCTTATGAACCGTGATAGTTAGATAGTTGAAATTTTCACAGATGATGTATTTCTGTTATAAAAACAAATACTGAAAAACAGACTACAATAAATAATTAAGGGGGCTCCCATACAACAAACGTGTTTTTTTTTGCCGTTTTTATAGAAAATGGTACGGAACCCTTCGTGCGCGAGTCCGACTCACACTTGGCCGGTTTTCTATAATTCTCGACGTATTATATATTCTACAGCTGTTTTTAGCTTTTACGAGCCTCAAATAGAAAAAACGGAACCCTTAAAGGATCACTTTATTGTCCGTCCGTCCGTCCGTCTGTCTATCAAACCCTATAGCTCGGAAACGCGTGGAGGTATTGAGTTGAAATTAAAACAATATACTCAGATCTATAGTCTCTTGCAGCTACTAAATTAACGTAAAGAATATACGGCCGTTTCTGTCGCAAAAATCGTAAATTTCGACACTCTCCAGGGAATCAAAATTTATAGGGTATTTCCTGTTGACATAGAACTATGAAATTTGGCAAGTAATACCGTTTTATATTACAAGTATAGGAAAAAATCTGAAAACTTTACATTTGTAATTAAATCTTAAAATAAATTGTACAGAACCCTCGGTTGGCGAGTCCGACTCGCAGTTGTCTGGTGTTTTGAACTTGGTTTAATATTTTAATAGAAGCCTAAACCAACAACAGGGATAAACAGTTTGGTCGAGGCTAGCCCAGAGGCGCAGCAGTGGTACAGTGACGACCATTATTTTTAAAGTAGTAAATGCAATGGATTTGAATAAATCTTGCCACCTGGAAGTTGGTTAGTAACTTGCATCGTACATTTTCATACACGTTGTTCCTAGCACAGTGTAGCTTATGCTTTTGGCACGATCGACGCTTTTCGTCGCAGGTTTTTGCCAAGAAAATGTTGTTATGTTTGTTTAATTCAAAGCAAGTATTTGATTACAATTTAACCAGATGTTGAATATTGTTGTGTAGATTTACATCACAAATAAAAAAGGAGCAGAAACTTAGACTTTTCTAACCACGTGGTTGACATATTATATCCAAACTCCGAAGTAACACGAAAGTATATTAGTGAAAATAAGAGCATAAGTTATTTATAATGACATAGCATGATTATTAGATTTTGTCAGATATACTAAAGCAAAAAAAGAGTATTAAAATGTTTCTTGAGCTCCCAAACTGCGCCGAACTGCTGGCTTAGTCTTCTACGTAGGCTGGAAGACAGCCTAGCTAGAGTTGGTGGGTACTGGTTGGTCTATTTGTACTATGGCCATGTTGTGATCTCGTATCGTAGGTACATTCGCGAGATAATATTACAAAGGGTGCCCTCCTCAGCTGTCAAAAATGGTGTCCACTGTTTTTATGTTCTCTCTTTTAAATGACAAAGGACTTACGGGTGTCAAATGACCGAACAGAAATTCGTTTGTGTTTGCCTAGTATGCTGGCGTGCTGTGATGGGATAGCCAAAAAAACAACAGCTAGGGTTTTATTTTTGGATGCTTTACACTAAAGTTTAGTTTTACAATATTCCAGAGATTTTGTTTTAAATATCCACTGAATGAAGTTGGCACAGTTTGAATCAATTAAAATACAGGATACTGGAAAAAACAGAATGTTTTTGATATACTGTTTCTTTTTAATACATTTTACTATGGCGCCGCAATCAGATGAAAAAAGGTAACCTTTATTAACAAAAATAGTCAATTAACTTGACGATCAGTATGGAGCATAAGTTATTTTTGTGCGTGTTGTAACGTGTGCCCAATATTCAAATTTATAACTTGAATGGCCATTGTTATTTTGGAAAAGAGAAAAATACATTAAATATAAATTTCCATACTATTAATAATAAATATAGTTCACAAATAACGTCAAATACTAATTATTTCCTATTCTTAAGCAAAAATATTAAAAATTTACTGTAACAAATAAGGTTTTAAGCCTAAACTGCAACTACTGCAAACAATTTAATCACTGCTTACAATTATTGGTTAACAAAAGAAAAAGTGTGTAACCATGTCCTTGCCTTGTTTTTTGTTGTAGGATTTTCAAACATGACGTCATCCCTTGGGGCTGTACAGTGATTGTATTTTGACCCGCACACTTCAGTGCGATTCGGGCCATTAGTTGAGCACTTTACGAGATTCAGTTTGGGATTGAGGTGGTATCATTTTGGGTCAGTCTGGCGAGATGCATTTCTCACGGTTACGATATTAGTGAGTAGCGTAGGGGGTAGGGGTACTGTCAATATCTTATTAACCTACAACTCAAGAATAAAATATTAAAGTTATGGGTATCGTCAATACGGGCCAGAGAAACTCACATTTTAACATCGCACACGGTTGTACTTATAGGTAGGTTTGGTAGAATCCAATTTTAATTAAAAAAATTAAAACGTTTATAATAAGTTATGAAATGCTTACTTAAAGGCTTATTAAAATTGATAACTTCGTATTGAAATCAATATGTTACAGTTATTTGTCAATTATTTTGTGCATCAAAATAGTTGATAACGGTCAAAATATTTATAATTTTTATTTTTGGTATATTAAACCTCCACTCTGATGGAGATCGCCCTACGCTGCTGAACCTATAGCTTAGATCATACATTTTATTGCAAGTTGAGGCGCTGTTTAATGATCATAATAATAACACAAGCGTCCATTACATACATAAATAACATTAGAAACAAAATAAAACGAATAAGATATTCAGTGAACCATAAAGTAATCGTATTCTCACAACATCGTATTCTATTAGCTCACAATACCCATTTCTCCGGGAGGGAATTTTAAGTCAATATTATGTTAGTATTGCTCGCAGTTGCTTTTATTTGTTCCAATAATACACTTAGCTCAAATAGGGAACTTCTACCAGTAACAAATGTTTGACCAATAATAAGTAATGCCTCTTGACAGCCGGGGAAAGCCGAGAGCCAGCACTGTTTGTCAGTTGTTAACTAGAACATTTCTTGTCTCTGGCTTCCTTTCGAGAACTATCTGAGTTGGCTAAACAAGAGTTGATGTGTTCGTTGTTACCCTGTGCGTCCTATTCTATTTGCTGATGTTGGGTTTTAGCAATGGATTTCCGTTTAGTATCAACCTTTTCGATTTAAAGCGATACAATTTTGGAAGAGAAAAAGTTATCTTTATCTGTACTTCATATTTCAAGACGAAATGATGAGTTAGGTTGGTAAATTTTCAGTTAGGTTACTAACCTAATTGAAAATTTCAACTTTTGGTGTATTATTTTATCTTAAAACTTAATTTTGTAATAAAATTGTCTCCTTACATTTGATTGATGATTTCTAGACTTCACTGAATATAATAAAGTAAAACGAAAATACGGCAATTTTTTTGACATGTTTGTTACGGGGTAGTATGTCGACTAAACACTCGAAAAAAAACAGCTGTTCCATATGTTTTGGGCAAATAGCATATGGAATTAAGTTTGGAACTGCAAATTCCTCCTCCCCCATGTAGGTATGATTAGGTAAAAACTATCACATTTTTTACGTCTCTTCCAAAAAGTTAAGACTTCCATTTACGTACAGTGATTTAAATAATTGTTTTGTAACTCAATAGGAATTATGGCTTTCTTCTTATATTAAATAATAATAAATGATTTAGATAAACTGAATTAGAAACTTTAAATTAAGTAACGTATATTTAAATACAATAAATAATTTATTAAATCAATTTTGCAAGACAAGCCGCTTAATTTCTTTTTGTCACAAAACACCATAATGTGGTAAAATTTTATTTTTAACCCTATAACATGTGTTAAAGGTTCTAAATATAATTGTACCAATTAATATCAACAGATTTAAGCCTCGAATCCAAGAGAATAAATGTCGTTCGCCACGTGCGGCTAGACATGTTGCCCAGCTCTCATCTTCCTGTCTTCCGTCTCAAAGATCGTAAGGCAAGATGTCTGCTAATGCTGCCTGACACCACAATACAAGTCTTAATACGTGCTGCATGAATGAATGCGAGATTATTTTCATCCCAGAAAATAAAATAATTATAATATCAAAACAAAGTCTAATGCACGCACAAGGAAATAAAAATATCTTAAATTAAAAGTAATCTATACAACATTTTTAGCAAACCCTTAACGATAATTTTGATATTGAGTCATTAAAATGGCGACGTTTTATTTGAAGTCACTGTTCCGGTGCAAATTTCCTAAGTTAGAAAGCTTTTAATGGCTGCCAATCTTTGAACGTCTGAAAAATTGTTTATTTGTCATTAAAATGTTATCGAAAAGGGTAAAATTGTGACGTTAAACACGATTTTCCTTCTTCCTTGAAAGTTTATTTTGGCTTTGATCTTTTCATTTTATTTTTGTATTAAGTATCTTTAGGGTGGTAACACTATTTTTAATCTGTTGCTAAGCATCAATGTTTTCCCTCCAATTTCAAAGTGTCATGTCATCGTAACATTATTCTTGTAATTAACGTGTGTAGGTAGTTATTATGTTCCATAATCTCGTCCTCGTTTTGTACTATGTAGTAGGCACCTTTGTGTAACTACGCGATCTACAATGTTTAAAGTATAGCGCCTTAGAACGCTATTTATACTGAAAAAAATAAAAAACACAACCAATGGCATCCTGTCCCTGGTGTCACGTTTGACATCTGTCAATCTTAATGTCATTGTACTTTTTTGTACGCTGCGCGATCGTACGTAAATTTTTTCACACGCGTTTATTTTATGTATTTTACTGGATTAGTAACGTGTTTAGACTATAAAATATTGGCCAGTAAGGTTGACGAAGTCTCAAGAAAGAAAGAGTGCCAATTGGAGATGTTTTATAACTATTTGTGATTCAAAACGACGTCGACACCGCCTATCTATTGCAGTCCCGCTTCTGCTTGGCATACAGTTTCTTTTTCAGCCGTGTTTCTGAAGTCGTCGGTCCGTGGAGTTAAGAGAAGTCCTACACTACGTTTACCGAAACATGACCTCCATAACCTGCAAGAATTTAATCAGGAAAACAAGGGAGTGCTGCTATGCTGACTTGACATCGGGGCTTTTACGAGGATTTCCTCGTAATCGACAGCCACAACCAATCGGCCGTGATGATAGTATGATCATTTTAGCTGTTCACCCCACATTCAACATAGCCCGTGAGAAATTAATCAAGAAAACAACGGATGTCAACTCAGAACCAATGATCAATGACGACCCGGAGCCTTCAAGGGAGGTTGGCCGTGGTGATCGCATGTTCATTCTAGCCGCTGCGTTGTCTCAGAATGACTACAAAACAGAGCCTTGATGGTGGATTGGGCTATTCATTCTAAAGTGTCGTCACAAGATATTGACCTGAGACAACATGACATTTGCTCTAGTAGTCTTCATGAAGGGTTGACTATGAGACCAAAGCCTGTGAGAAATTAATCAAGAAAACAACGGAAGTCAACTCAGAACCAATGATCAATGACGACCCGGAGCCTTCACGGGAGGTTGGCCGTGGTGATCACATGTTCATTCTAGCTGCTGCGTTGTCTCAGAATGACTACAAAACAGAGCCTTGATGGTGGAATGGGCTATTCATTCTAAAGTGTCATCACAAGATATTGACCTGAGACAACATGACATCGGCCCTAGTAGTCTTGATGAAGGGTTGACCGTGAAACTAATAAATGTCTTGCACCACAAATATACTACAAAGGATTAATAATATCAGCAGGTAAGCTCTAAACATCACACATTTGTTCCAGCTTATTTGATGTCGCATAAATAAGTACCAAAAGAACAGTATAATTACCTTTTCTATCTCGCAGCAGAATTTTACCACTTCCACTTGCTTTCACGAGGGGTCAGCTTGTGGCTTAACATTATTAATTAACATATTGTGGATCTGCAATTCATTATATAAAGCAATCATAGACTGACTTCATCAATTGAAATTTAATATATATTTGAATACAAAATGTCAAGGTGACACTGCTCCTTGAGCACCACTGAAGCTGAAAAAAAAGAGGAGGGGGTAAATATTGGTACTGAGACACCAAGACAGTGTCCACCCTCGATCTTAGCAGTTTTTTCTACACAACATTTTGACTCAAGAGAAATCACAGAAAGAAGCTCCTTTATCAGCTGATATTAAAGGCTAAAAGACTTCTGAGTAACCAAGTCACAGACTCATACCTAGACAATTTCAATTAGATTTTAAATTTTTGACATTTCATATGTTTCTAATATATTTACTAATTTAGAATTGGGCCTTCCACATATATAAGGCTACCAAGTCTCAGATACACTTGGCCTTTTTTGCTGCATTCACATACATACAAGACAATAAAATAGCACTTATACCAATTGTGACTTCTCGCAGTGTGGATTTCCATCTCAAGCATTTAATATTGTTGATGTACATCTTGATGTTGGCCCAAGAGGAAGAATATTATAAAGCATAGCCAGTTTATAATAGTTGGCATACACATACTTAAAATCTAAACCACAGTTTTGTGTTTTTTAATATATATTTTTTTTTTTCTTTCATAAAATTGTAAGTTTAAATAAATAAACATAACTTGCAATCACTAAATAATATCTGTAATCAAAGGATATTCTAATACCAGATTGGTGTAGTGGTTTAACATTGGAAGTTACAGGGTTTGATTCCCAATCGGGTCGGGCATACTGCCCTTGGTCATATGCATAATCTTGTACCTTGTAACATGGGAATGCTAGGTCCTTGCTTGAAGACCATTATAATTGGTCTGTTAACTAGTGCATATTTGTGTTATTGTTTCCTATGTTTCATAAGTTATGTGAAATCCCTTTTTTAGACTTACATTAAATCTAATACATTAAGTCCTAAACAAAATTCTAAGTTTTCATAATAACCTATAAATGCACTTAATAATACCTATTCTAATAGTCTGGCTGAAAGTCAAGGCTAGACTATTTGCCTTCATCAAGTGTGAACAAATTAAAGAGAAAGGCACACTCATCTTATTGGTTACAAATAAAAGGTTTATTTACTTTTTGGCAATAATATAATGTAACCATTGTAAAAAGCATTTTATAAACACTAATCACTGTATTCCAAAATTTTTAGAGTCAGTCAAAAATCCAAGGCAAGATTTATGAAGCCTTATTAATAGGCATTTACAAAAATGATACACAATTATATGACCCTTTACACTTGTTATATGGTTTTGTAACAAATAATTTTATTTTACAGTTAAATAGACCATAGAAGACTAACAAACATTTTTAAATCAGTTCAGTTTTTGTAATATCATTATATGACCCTTATACACTTGTCATATGGTTTTGTAACAAATAATTTTATTTTACAGTTGAGTAGACCATGGAAGACTAAAAAACATTTTTAGATCAGTTCAGATTTTGTAAATAGAACATAAAACATCCCAAACAAGTTAAAATTGTATTAATATAATACCTACTAATTATGTTTCATAAAAACTACAAGCTATTATTAAGCTCCAAACTTAAGAGTACCTACCTGTATGACATGTTATTTTATCAAAGTAGCAAGTATATGGAGATGATTAATATAAAATGAAAATTTCAACTGAAAATTTGAAAATAAACCGAATACAATTGGCAATCAAGGCATTGGTGACAGCTGGCAGTAGTTGACAAATATGTTCACACTCCTCGTTATTGGATTGAGGCTGTCAGGGTACCAGACTGATGTCTGGACCACAGAAAAATTCAAGTTTGAATGTTTTTTCTATCTTATTAGATGAGACTTATTGGTAAGTTTTTATTTTTTATTTTATCAGTTGAACAAGCATTGATCAGTTAAGTGTTGAATCTTTCTCTTATTAAGTTTCAGAAACTGTGTTGTTTCAGTAACCTATTATTTCCCCCCTGGAGATCCACATACAGTGCAGGAGTTTCACACTGATTTCCAGTTGTATATTATTAATTTGTTTTTTATCAATGGTTTTCTAACAAGATTAATCAAAAATTAATCTCATTAACTATAATAATGTTGAAACCATTGTTAACTAAAGGAAACTAATCTCATACCTACGCGGAATCGGTGGGTTACTCCTTGCCAGTAAATATGTATGTGAATCCCTCTCCGACTGAATCAATACTTGCAGTATTTCTATTAGTTTTATTTTTTATTTAATAACACATAGGTAACGAAGTATTTGCCATATTAAACACTAATATTGATTTATTTTGAACCATTGATAAGTACAGACAACAGCTCGTCGACCTACCACAAATCATCGTTTTTATCAATTGAAAATGATTTCTACAAGTCAGGCTTAAAGTTAAAAATCTGTTGGAGAACTTTTAACTTTTTGGGTGGTAACTTTAAACGTGCTGTTTACCGTACATTGAACAGATGGTTCATTAAAGTTATTTACCAAGATTTCTATTTGAATATAAAAAATAATCATTTTTATAAAATTATTACCATATACCACTTGTACTGGGGTAAAGTTACCTTTTTAAATACCTACCCATTTACTAAGTATGTACATTCTTTTAGATAAATGAGACTAGTTTTAGCTTAAATCATTTTCTTGTTTTCATGATAACATTAAGCAAGCTGATGCCCGCGACTCCGTTTGTGTGAACTTTAGTTTATGCATAAATAATTTCTATTGCGAAAATCGCTATTGCGTCAGTTTCATTTCCCATTTCCATTTAGATTACTTTTTTCGAGTTTATGAGTGATTTGCTTCTTCTTCTTGGTTCACCTGTAAGTATGGTACAACGGTCGTCGGTGTCATCAGTTGACTGCATCAATATACAGAGTTGTATTATCATACGGGGCTGTACCTCCATACAGGGTGGTACCATCAAACAGGATTGTACCATCATACAGGGTTGCACCGTCATACAGGGTTGCACCGTCATACAGGGTTGTACCACTATACAGGGTTGTCCCAGCATACAGGGTTGTAACATCATACAAGGTTGTATTATCATACAGGGTTGCACCATTATACATGGTGATTACATCATGCAAAGTTATATTATCATACAGGGTTGTATAGATCTGAAGATGTTTTGATATTCAGAGTTGATTGATTAATTCCAATGATGAATCAAACAACTACACCCGCGTTAGATAAAATTTAAATGAAGTATCTACGTACTAACAGATACTTCATAAAATAACACCTAAAAATTTTTACATATCAAACTTTAGCAAATCATTAGGTTTGTGATCATAATAAATGATTTATTGATTTTGCAACACAACTTTCCTCTTTGAACATCTACATAGTACAAAACGAGGACGAGATTATGGAACATAATTTATTGATTGGACTAACTTACCTAGTGACGTCCAATCCTAATTATGTGAAGTAATCTCGTCCTCGTTCTAATCCCAGCCCAGCCCTGATTCTAGGTTTTTTAGAAATATATATATACGAATGTATATATAATTATATATATAGTCCTTAATATATGTATACGCTTTTATGACCCCTTTTTTGATGTTGAAAGTTGTGTACCTATTCTTTGAAATAATGACATTAAGATTGACAGATGTCAAACGTGACACCAGGGACAGGATGCCATTGGTTGTGTTTTTTATTTTTTTCAGTATAAATAGCGCTCTAAGGCGCTATATTTTAAACATTGTAGATCGCGTAGTTACACAAAGGTGCCTACTACATAGTACAAAACGAGGACGAGATTACTTCACATAATTAGGATTGGACGTCACTAGGTAAGTTAGTCCAATCAATAAAATTTAATACAGAAGCTAAAATGTAAATTGGTTTTGAATTCACAGTACCATGTCCCAACAACAACAAACAAACAGAGTTAAACGATATTAAGTGACAAATAATAATATTTCACGGTTGAGTTATATTTTTCAATATTGGGTGCGTTTAACTGTAACATTAAAACAGAAGTAAGGAAAAGAACCTAATAACAAAAAATATCTTTAGACAAATTATTATCTGCATAAATTGTGACATTTAAACTTAAAAAAAAATCAAAACTTATTTAGATCATACTTCTTCCATACAACTTTAAGCTTTACTTTGTAAAGTAACGCAAGAATACATATAGAGAATTAAATCATATAACTCTGTGAATCGTAATGACTAATGCTGTCATAAACGCTATTTATTTTTCAATCTAATACAAAACCACAACCTGAAACTCTAAGCACAATTTTTTAAATGGTAATTTAAATGGCAATGTTAGCTCGAAGCGGGGCACCGGTTTATTATTCCGGGGACGCACCGCGGCTATCGAGTGCAGAGCACACGGCTAATAGCGCGAGTATTGCCTGGTATTGCTCTATTCCACGCCCCGTCGATAGATCCATCTGAAAAGTTAATTGCTCGCTCCGCAATACCCGTCTACGGATTCTTAGGGCTACCGTCTCTGAAATGTTTTTCTACGAATGACTATAGCAAACATAGAAAGATTTACAAAAAAAAAAATCTTAATAAGTAATCCATTGTTCAGAAATTTGAAAATCTTTTCACAATAAAATTTTATATTAGGTTAGGTCTGACCCTTATTAAGGTCCCGAAGTCGTAAAGGAACTCTTATAGTTTCTCTTATAGTCCGTTCGTCTGTCTGTCTGTCCGTGAGTTAACTCTCAGTTTTAGAAAACCGTTATTTCATATGAATATGATAGCAATGTTGTTTACCTGTTTTGTTACAAATACCGCATATTGTGACGGGAAACAACTAAACCCTACATTGTACATCGCTCGAGATCAGACGACGATACATCTAACCAACTAGTATATAAAAAAAACTTTGGTTTCGATTTTTGTTATAACAAATAACAGAATCGTAGTCGTTTAAAAATTAGAAAACAATCGAGTTAGAAGTTGTGGCGACCCTGATTGCAATCGTAGCGGAACATTCCGAGTATGGAAATGTCGATGCAATGATTTGGACATTTTTTTCCACTCGATTGTTTGATGTTGAAAAAGACATGTGATATGTTTCGTAGCTGAATCGACTAGATTTGATTACAAATACTCTTTCGGATCCACTTAAGCTGCGAGTTTATATATCAAGTCTTACATATTTCTATATAATACTAACTCATATAATTCTAGCTCAGACGTAGTTTTTTTATTTTTATGTTCTGAATTGACCTTGGCCCCAACCATGAGCTCTTAGTAGAGCCAAAATAATATTGAACCTTGTGTGTTTTTAAGGTTCCGTAAGTCCAAATGAAAAAAAGATACCCTTAAAGGGCTTGTGTGTCTGTGTGTCGTTCTGTCACAGCTGACTTCAAATCTATGGTACACCTATGTATATATTTTTTTCCTTTATTTTGGACAACAAACAATTATTACATTGATTGCTTGATTATAAAAATGTTGAATGTAAGTGTTACTAACAATCGAATCAGCACGCAGCAGCAGATTTGTAACTGTGTGAATAATAAAGTAGATAGTATACACGCTGTGACAATTTTTTTTAAATAAAAATTTTAAATTTAAAAAGTAATAAAAATAAACAAACACTTTTCTAAACAAACGGGATTGTCGTCACCCCCCAGGGTATGGACTATTGTCCATCTTGTGTATCTTTAAGGTGATTATGCTATTGAATACTTTATACTATTTATCCCGGTTAAATGCTCCTGTGGGATGTATTAAATAAACTGAAGACTACGGCGAGTGAAGTCGCGGAAAACAGCTAGTAAAAGCATAAAACTATAGTCATACACACAACTAAAAATATAAACCGTGAATCAAACAGGCCAGTGCGAAAATTTAGGTGGCATATTTGGCGGTCCTCCAAAAAAAGAGGAAAATAATAATAAACTAAAGAGGCGCGGTTTTCACTGATAAATTCTGTATTGTTTGTCCCGAATTCTCGACAAAACATTGCAAATGATTTCACTAATCGTTTCCTGGGCAATAAACTGTGCTCTAATGGTAATGACGGATATTTGTTCCCTAAAGCACACAACAAAATATGGTAACATAAATTTGAAGAATGCCCGTTAAGGAAGTTGATTGTTTTACTGTTCCTATAATTTACTATTTATACTCTGAATATTAATTAATTGATGACTGTTTGGTGGTAATGGTTCTCGCTCCAGACTACTAAGCCAGCAAGTTGCGGGTTCGAATAACGCACGGATCAATAATGTTGTGTAATGAGCATTTGTAAATTCATGGATGTTTATAAACGTACTTATGTATATTTTGTCCTTTATCTAGTCGCTATAATACAAGCTTTGCTTAGTTTGACGATAGATAATATCTTTAGAAACAATGATAAAAAACAGTTCACATTATTTTTAATATAATAAAAATCTTGCAATCATAGGTAGACCGAGTAATTAGGTGTGATGATTTTATGAACTTATTTTAGTGACGTTCGATCCAAATTATTTCAAGAAGAAGAAAGCCACGATGCATGTCTTTGAATGGGAATTTTGTTCAATATGGGTATTTTTTGTTGACTTCTTTTCAGAGAGTATAGTTTAGTGTTCTTCTGCTTGAATAAAACACTTTTTCTATGCAATTTTACTTGTAGCAAAAAAGTTATCTTTCTTTAATTTTAACCGCCACTTAAGTTGTATGGAATGTTAGCGAAAACTTTCGTATTTTTAAGACTATGATGATGTTTGGCCAATGTTAAATGATGTAATACGAGCAGTAGAAATTATCCCTAACAGAAGATATCTAATTACATACTATACAATAAATGAACACAACCTTAGTTTTTAGTATGACGAGTGCTGTTAAATGTTACATTGTCTTATTTCATTTCAAACGTGACTTAGAACATGCATGCTCGAATTAAACAAATAACTAAAACAAAACACTCGGGAGCTTAGCTTTTGGAATCCAATTTTCCCGAAAACCGTTTGCTTCCATTTAAATTCGTTTAATCAGTGCTCCAACCTGTATACTCGTAGGTAATACATGCACAGGGTGGCCCGCTAAACAGTAAAGTGACACAAGCTGCAATGCGGCTTCCGCAAATGCATGATTGTGGAGAGGAGTCGACCACCGTTGTGCCATTAGCACATGTCATTTTCCTGCCTCTTTACTTCATTGGATTTCTTTTCTACCTCCACCTCTTTTGAATTCTATAGTAATAAATGTTCACAAATTTCGAGATTATCACAAACCGATCCCTTGGCGGTGAATAGAGTGATATTTATGAAGTTTAGATATTAAATTGGGTAAAACTAGACAAAATCTTGTTGTTTAATAATTTCATTCAACAATTTCTTTGTTTTCTAAGTGGTTTGTTTTCCATAAAAAGGTAATATTCAGAATTATAATTACATAATTTATGTTAGGTATGCATAGGCTCAGTGCAACTAAATACTACGTACAATAGGTTTATCTCGTTTTAGGGATAATTGTATTGCATCGTTATAGCCTTTTATTTACAGTTATAGCCGTTTCTTGGCCAACACCAAACAATTGAGTTGGGACCGTTGTTTAACGGCAATATCGCCTTAATACTATTAAACTATCTTTGTAATGTGCGTGTGTCAATTATCTGGTATAAGCTTAGTGAGTAAAATGATGATGAATGATGATGATGAACGATTTTTTTTGCTGTTTGATATGATCTTGGATGGGTCAACCACTAGGATCAACTCGAGTTTTACATTTTACATACTTTCCAAAAGTCTTTGACTTCCAGAAACAGCTAAACTAAGAAGAGGGAAAGCTTACAATACTGGGTGCAATCACCTAATATACTTAGTAACTTAATGAAGAACAACACATGAATAACGTATTAAAACGAATTCTGTGTATTAATGTGAAAGTTTTAATTCGAAACCTAATTATTTTTGTACATCACAACTAAAATAATTCAGTACCCTGTGTACTAGTAGCAAATAGTGTCGCGTTAACCAGAAAAGTGACACAAACTGCATTGCGGTCTCGGCGAGTGCATAATTGTGGGAGGATGGAATCAACCGTTTTGTTCGTTGCATTTTCATGCTTTGTTTATTCTTTATTCTTCCTTCATTTAATTTTAGTTTACCTGAGATTGGTTGGTTTCAATTAAACAATTGAAATAATTATTTAAGAGCTTGTGTTTCAATTATATAAATTTACGCAGACTGTATACTTTAGTTGTTTTAATGCTGAGAGTGTCTATTGATAGACCTATTAAAGTTATAAATAAAATTGAATGGAGCTAATACTGCCCTACTTATACAATGAGGTTTGTGTGGGGTAATTTTAACAAGGTATTTAGGCCTTGTGGGCACCTCTGGTTTGATACGCCTACGCGACTAAGATGCAATCTATGTATTATATTGTATTCAACTCCAATAGCTTGGGATACCAACTGTGCATTCTTCGAGCTAAGATGATGTCGAGTGATTGTTCTAGTGATGAAGACAATAACGAATAATGATAAAGACAAAAGCGTGTACGGACTCCAGTAAAATTGAATGACAGCGACTCACGAGGAACGACGACATCAAACCTTAGTCGCTCCGTGTGCGAATGGCCTTAAGAATACAGGATATATAAAATAATTTTCGCATGCAGCGATGCATCGTAGTTGCAGAACACCATTTACTTGATTTTTAAATGGAGTGAAACTTCTGCATAAACGTTTTTTGTGGTGCGTGAAAAACTGTTTTCGTTAATCACCTCAAATTGAGCGATTTTAATATCGCCACAAGATCACTATCGATTTCAGCGTAGCGGATCTATAAAATAATTAGTCGAAGGATATAAATCATGTTATCTCTGCGAGGCCTACGACAGCCAATAAGCGTTTTACGCGAATTACGCCAAGATAAATTGCCAGGCCCTGACACTAATGTGAATTTTCTTTCGGAAATAAATTACCTGTATCATCTCTCATTGGAGCCTGTGTCCTTAAGTATTTTTCAGTTTGACTTATCAAGGTCGTTGTCGATAGCGTTTCTTGAACATTTCCATGCTAGATGATGGGGTAGAAGGCTCAATTTGGCAGGTACGGAACCCTATTACTACACTTAGGTAGCCTGTCCACGCATCATACATTCTTTCTAAGGTAAATTTTTAAAACCTTATAATAGCCGTTAATAGCCGCTTCGTAGCGGTATAATAATCGTTTTTTTACATGATAGGTGTTATTATTGTGAAAGAGATATTTTTAAGAATGATAAAAAACTACATAGTGACAAATATAGGTATCTCCAATGCGAGAGACGTATCGTTTTTTCCCAAGCGTAAAAATATCACTATAATCTACCTCGCGATAGGATAACAAACTAAGAAAAGCGTGTCATTACAATCATGTCTTTTATTTACCAGTTCGAAAATTCAAGACCAAATGAGAGCATAAAATATTTATGTTTTGCATAAATTCTCGTATTTTGCATGTATTCTTCGTACACTCTTATCTCGTGTTAAGTGTGGCCAGCTTATTAAAAAAACAAAAAATATTACAGTTTACTGTATCTGACTGGACAAAAACTGTCCTTTGTAATCGTATTTGCTTTGTCTTTTGTATTTTTAATAACTGGCTAACATGCGCACTGTTTTTAACTACTTTGAAACTAGATGTCATTGTGCTTATAATTTTATCTAAAATACACATTTTCTTTTTGATATATAAAATACGTGCTGGTGGTAGATTTTAATTAAAAAAGAGATTAAAGCTAGCAAAACAAATCCTCCGTGCCAACTGCACATGTTCGCAGAGACAATATTAAAAAGAGCTAATATTATTTTATCATTACCGAACAAAAATGTAATAATATACTATGTCTTTTGAGTTAGAAAAATTAGTAAAAAGTATTCTTGCAATTAGGAGAAAGTAATTGTTTTAACACACACAACACACTTATACCTGCCTAAAAAACAGTTAAAAGATTTTTGCTGTGCTTAGTATAAGGTATGCATACTTGAGTTAAGGTTATCGTAAGTACATATTATAGTAAAATGTTCATTTTTTCAGTTTTGCTGTTAATAAAAATACAACTTGACATACGCTCCGTTAAAGGGAAAACTAAAATCACATTTAAGGCATCGTTCTTTCCATTATGAAGTTTGTTGCTGCCCCTTTTTGAAGATACATTGTTTTAAAATTAATATATGTTATTAGCATTTATTTACCTTGCATTAAAAATGCATTGTTTATTGTATAATATAAAGTAATTGTAACATGTATTAATATAGGAATTCTAATATGAAATATGTTAAGTGAACACCTGTTCGTGTTTTTAGAAAACAAAAAACACCTCCACGTCTCTAAACACCAATTTCCAATTTATTGTAAGTATACTTTCCACCACAATATTCGTAAGGCACCGCAGATACAAAAACAATGATAATACAACAGCCTGAAGTATAATAAAAACCATCCGAGCAATTTATTATTGTGAGAAATGTCACAGGAACTGGTGCGAAATAACTCTGCCAACAGGACAATGAAGTATAAAAGACGATTTGCGGAACTCCGCAAGAAATTTATAAATCTAAATTCGGAACGCAACCACTGTGAGTTGGTGAAAGATTGGATTTTAATTAGATGCAAAAATAATTAATTATGCAGAAGACATAAATGGATCGTACGCGAGAGCATTGAGCGGCTAGAGTTTTGGAAACGGGAGGATTAAATAAAATAATTAATGACTTTTATTTTAATGTCTGTTTTCTTGTGGACAATTTGATAAATTGGCTGGGTGTGCTTGGAACCTTTGTCAAAATTCATTGTCTGGTACCTCTTTACACAAGAATATTCATTTCTTATTTCGAGATCAATCAGGGCATTAAAGTCCCGGCCAAACCAATGCGTGCGCGGTGGCGTGCGTGGTGGCGTGGGCGTGGGCGTTCAGATCGTGCCATAGCATTTGTATCGACGAGTTCACACCGGTGCGGTCAGCAGCGGACTGCAGCTTGACATTCAGCTTTTGCACGCGCGGACATGACATTTGACGTGACAGGCTCAACAGACAGATGGTGCGCTACTATGTTAATATAAATAATTGAGTTTAAATATACTATTTTTTTCCGAAAAGCAATGAGTGAAGCCAACTAGCTTTTTTCTTTCCTACATCTTCAAACAGCTTCGCTCGGGTAACCTCGTTGGAATGAATTAATGCGAAACTCAGTAAATAAATAAATTAAAAACTCTATGTGATATCTTGTTGTATGGAGGGTATCCACGAATTCATAAATGTTACTCAGTGCACCGCTCATGTTTTTTGTCTTGTAATAAACTCGCCATAGTAAAGACGTCTTTCCTTAATTTCCTTATTAGTTTACCCAGTGCCTGCATATATCTCAGTGGCGACGACTACGGACCTAATTATCGCGTGTGAAAGCATAATTAACTATATCTGTGACTATGTCGATCGGAAAAATCTCGGAGTTTAACCTACAAACGGACAACTGGAAGCTATATGTGGAACGGTTAGAACAATACTTCGTAGTAAATAAAATTCCGAGTGAGTTAAAGGTGCCTACATTGATCACGGTTATGGGAGCAGATAGCTATGAGCTATTAGTAAACTTGTGCACACCTGAAAAACCGGCGGTTAAAACCTTCGAACAACTCTCGAACATTCTCGAACGTCACTTACAACCCAAACCAAGTATAATGGCCGAACGATATAAATTTCGTCACAGGAAGCAGGAAACGGGGGAAAGCGTCGCGGAATATGTGGCAGTGCTAAAAAAGATGTCAAAATCTTGTGAATTCGGCCAGTGGTTGGAAGATAGCTTGAGAGACCAGCTGGTATGTGGCATCACGAGCGAGACCATTAGACAGCGCCTATTCGCAGAGGACAAGCTGAACTACATCACAGCTTATAATCTGGCCGTCGGTATGGAAGCAGCAGAGAGGAACGCAGCTGCGGTGGTAGACGGGCGTGTTGGAGCTTCGCAGCTGACCAGCGTCGCGGATTGCCAGGTGGTGGCGAGGGCGCGCCGCCCCCGCCAGTCCTTCGGAAGTGCGCCAGCGGGACGCGGCCGGGGCCAGGTTGGACGGTTGCGTGTGGGAGCCGAGGGACAGTGCACAGCCTGTGGCGGGTCACACGATGTGAACGGTTGTCGTTTCGCAGGTTACGTCTGCAGAGTTTGCAATCGCCAGGGCCATTTGAAGCGTATGTGCCCTAACAGGTCCCAGCATCACTGTGTAGAAGTGGTGCAAGCTGGGAACACACACACATCAGACGACAGTGAAGGTAGCGAAGAGGTAAATTTTACTTGTTTAAATCAGCTTAGTATCGACCAGTGTAAACCGATCATGTTAACGTTAAATATTAATGGTAAAAGTATCGAAATGGAGTGTGACACAGGAAGCGCAGTGTCGTGTATTAGTCACAAGTTGTATAAAAAACAGTTTAGTGAATTCGAATTACAAACATGTCCTTTAGTTTTAAGATATTACACAGGGGAGTTAGTAAAACCTCTAGGGCTTATTCGACCTCTAGTGAAGTACAAAGATAAGGAACAATATTTAGACTTGTATGTAATCGAAAATGGGAAATCCGTTCTTTTAGGCCGACAATGGATTTTAGAGCTAAATATTGTAGTACCTACTAATGTACATTGTTGTACGATAAATGTAGTAGATGAGGCAGGCTTTAATCTTAACACGTTTAGTTCCAGATATTGTAAGGTGTTTGCGGATGGTTTGGGATGCTTCACTGGCGGCAAGGCGAGCATCCACTTGCGAGACGGCGCTCGGTCGGTGTTCCTGCGCGCACGTCCGCTCGCGTACGCTCTGCGCGAGCCAGTGGAGCGCGCGCTAGAGCAGCTGGTGCGCGACGGCATTCTGACCCCCGTCGAGCGCTCGGACTGGGCCACACCGATAGTACCAGTTTTGAAGAAAGACGGTAACATTAGGATTTGCGCTGATTACAAGATAACTTTAAATAAAGTATTAGAGATTGACCGTTATCCGTTACCGAGGGTAGAGGACCTGCTCGTTAGACTACACGGGGGTGAAAGTTTTTCGAAAATTGATCTTTCTCAGGCATATGCTCAGCTGGAGTTAGATGATTCTTCAAAGTATACTGTAATCAACACCCATAAGGGTCTTTTTCGATACAATAGACTAGTTTATGGTTTAGCTTCAAGTCCCGGAATTTTTCAAAGAAAATTGGAAAGTCTTTTTGCAGACTTACCCCAAGTAGGGGTATTCTTAGATGATATCATAATCACGGGCCGTGACTCTAGAGAACATATTCAGAACCTGCATAAAGTATTTGATCGTTTACAATCTTTCGAACTTAAAGTAAAAAAAGAAAAGTGTGAATTTTTCTCTAAAACTATAACTTATCTTGGTCATGTTATTAGTAATAAGGGTGTACATACTTGTCCGGATAAAATAGAAGCGATATTTAAAACGCAAACTCCCAGTAATGTATCTGAACTAAAATCATTTATAGGTATGATCATGTACTATGGAAAATTTGTAAAAAACGTGAGTACAATTCTTGCTCCTTTGTATGGACTCTTAAAAACGGGTGTTAAGTTTTTTTGGAGTAGGGAATGCCAGTTAGCTTTTAACGAGATTAAGAATAAACTAGTGTCCAGCGAGGTGCTGGTGCATTACTCACCGGAACTAGATTTGGTGTTGACCGCGGACGCCAGCAGTGTCGGGGTGGGCGCAGTCATATCACACATGACGCCGGAGGGCGAGCGCCCTATAGCATACGCTTCGCGATCTTTAAATAAATCGGAACGCATGTATTCACAAATCGACAGAGAGGCCCTTGCTATAGTATTTGGTGTTCGCAAATTCCATCAGTATTTATACGGCCGCAAATTTATTCTTAGAACGGACCATAAGCCGTTGACGTACATTTTGGGAGACAAAGTAGGTATACCGCTCATGGCGGCATCACGACTTCAACGTTGGGCGGTGTTGTTGTCTGGATATCATTATACCATTGAATATGTGCCATCAGACAAAAATTGCGCCGACGCCTTGTCACGTTTGCCGAGCCTAAATAAAAATTCAAAGAACATTCAAGAAGTAACTTATGTTAATTTCGTAAAGAGTTTTTTACCTATAACCCATGATGAAGTAAGACGCGAAACTGCTAAAGATTTAATACTAAGTAAAATTATGTTATACTTACAGACCGGTTGGCCGACGGTCGGTCATGACGTAGAAGTCAAACCATATTTTATACGACGCAATGAGTTGTACATAGATAGGGGATGTATAATGTGGGGATATCGCATAGTTTTACCAACAACCTTACGCCAAACTATGATCAAACAGTTACATGTCAGTCATATGGGTATAGTAAAGAGTAAGTCAGTGGCCCGCTCGTATGTGTGGTGGCCGGGCATCGATGCGCAGCTGGAGGCGGCGTGCGCGGCGTGCGAGACTTGCGCTGCGGAGGCCGGCCAGCCTGCGCGCGCGCCCCCACAGCCCTGGCCATATCACCTGCAACCCTGGTCTAGGATACACTTAGACTTTCTAGGTCCGTTTAAAGGCCAAACTTATTTGGTACTAATCGATTCGAGTACTAAGTGGCTAGAAATATTTGAAATGTTAAAGACAAATGCAATAAGCGTCATAAAGGTTTTACGTCGCACCTTTGCTAGATTTGGTTTACCAACTGAATAGTTTCTGATCAGGGTCCGCCCTTCACGAGCCAGGAATTTAAACAATTTCTCAAAATCAACGGTATTTTACAGTCGCATTCGCCCACCTACCACCCATCATCGAATGGAGCCGCGGAGAACGCAGTTAAGATTTGTAAACAAGCTATTAAAAAAGCGTATAGGGACGGCATAGACGTTGATAGTGCGTTACAGACATTTTTATGAATTACCGTAATACCACCCATTGTAGTACTGGAGACAGTCCAGCAATGTTACTCCAGCGACGCACACTGCGCTCACGCCTGGATTTGTTGCGTAGTGGGCGCGCCTTAGAGCAACGCGTGCTCAATGCCCAACAAAAACAAATAGACAATGCACCGGGAATGCCTACGGCGCGCAGTTTTAATCCAGGTGAGGAGGTATGGGCTAGGGAGTTCCACGGTAGCAATAAATGGACGAAAGGTACAGTTAAGGAGGGTATAGGTTTACGAAGATATTTACTCGGAACGGAGAACGGTCAAACTGTTAGTAAACATGTCGATCAAATCAGACGCAGATCGCGATTATCCTGTGTCCCTTGTCCGGGCTTCGGTAGCGGGGTCGGTGCCGATGCACTTAACAAAAGCCAAACGTGTACAAAGAGTGATACACAGTGCACAGAGGGCGACAGTAGCTCCGTCTTGGAGAATTTAGTATCGGACGATAATCAAGGGATAGTAGGTGAGCCTGAGGTTGAGATCACCCCGTATACGGCAAATAAGTGCGAGTCGCCGATTGTGCCAGCTCATCCCAAACGTATCCGCAAACCTGTTATAAGATATGGAATAGATACTTAGTTTGTAATTTAATAATACATAGATTTTATAGTGTACAGATAAGTAGTGGAGACTCATTGTGTACCTACAGATAAGTAGTGTAAAATAGGTTATTTTTTTGTTTTGTGTAATTGCTAGTTTAAGTGCGGAGGTGTGATATCTTGTTGTATGGAGGGTATCCACGAATTCATAAATGTTACTCAGTGCACCGCTCATGTTTTTTGTCTTGTAATAAACTCGCCATAGTAAAGACGTCTTTCCTTAATTTCCTTATTAGTTTACCCAGTGCCTGCATATATCTCACTCTACAAAAATTATTTGTTTATTTAGTAAAAGGGTTGAGCTTTTATATTCGTAGTATATCTGCAAATAATCTGATAAACAATTTTTAAATCATAATTTATACAACATCTTTATATATCTTTAATTATTTATTATGACTAACTTTTTAATTTTCTTTGTCTTCATTCATGCTGATCTCTTCCTTGTTAGGTTTATACATCCGAGCAAAAGATACATTTTCATGCTAGGCCTTCTGTACGCGTACTGCCCGAGTGTTTGGTGTGAACTGGCCTGCACGCCCACGCCTACGCCACCGCGCATGCCCACGCGCACGCCCATGCAACGCGGGGGCGTTGGTTTGGCCGTAGCTAAAGAGTATCATAATTTTATGAGTTGAGAATGTCGAGTGATTAATAGGACATTCTTCATATCTAAACAGTTTTACAAAATATATCCATTAAGCCGAATAACTGCTTCTCTCTAAAGTTAAAAAAAAGAATTTTTGAGTAGATTAATAACTGTCTCTGTTTTCAAGCTTGCTAAATTATTAAATTGCTGAACAGTCAAGTATCAATATTAATTACGGCAAGACACTGTGATAAGTAGTGATCAGATAATCGGGCGTTTAAATTTATTAATTACTTAAATCTTTTTTTTTCATTTACTTTAAATTAGTTAATTGCGGTGCGTTCCGATCCACTCTCAGTATAAGGGCGTGTGCCCACTAGGCGAACAGTAAGTGGCTAAGTGTTTACTTGGATATACCCGTATTTATAGACTAGTGAAAGTAGTTTCTTGAAAAAAAGTAATTACTTTAATAGCAACAAGTAAATACTTCTTCTGATTATAAATACGGGTGTTAGAGTGTTCATATAGCGCGTAATGTACGCATTTTATTACTGCTATTTATTATCAGGCAGGCAGTTATGACAGCTTATGGTTGCCTGTATCTTGCTGTTCCGCACTGGTTTTTCTTTTTTGCAGTTCAACAGATGCTTGTCAAGTGTATTTTTAAACTGGTTTATACTTGGGCTGAGACCACGTGCTCGTGAAGTTTTTTCCACGTTCTGACTACTCGCTCGCTTAGGAAGTGCACGTGTGGATTATTTTTTGAGTTTGCGGCATTTTTATTCAGTTAGCGGCTGATTCGCAGCGAACGATCCCCGCGGTCTACGCAGTACGCTCACAATGCAGAGGCGCTGCGCGGCGTAATGAAATACGACTGCCGAAGCGCCACTAGCCGTTTACTTCCCTCCAAAAGTCCCAAGAGTTCATAAACTTCGCGGCTAATACCCTTTAATTCGCCACTAACTCGACATTAACTAAGCGTTTTATCTATATGCCATTCAGAGTTAGCCTGCCGACAGTTAGCCGCTCCCTATTTGTTTAATGGCAGCACAACATTAAGGTTCGGATATTTGACTTTTTCAAAACTCGTTAAAAAACTTCTCCGGACAAATCCGGGTTTAATCCATCGCTCAAGCAAAGATAAAGTATTTTTCTGCAGTAACTACAAAAGTTTCGGTGCCGAAGGCCGTTTTTTAACAGATTCTAAAAAAAATCAAGCGGCGTGTAGTCCGAGCCTAAGCGCATTATTATCACACGGCATACCCACAAATTATATTGGACTTATCTGATCTATGCTAATTTCACTTGGCTGACGTACGTATCTGCTTATGTGTAGCTACTACGGTTGCCTGACATAGAATATCTTTAAGGGGAGTGATTATTTGAGCTTTTACGTAGTGTACAAACTGATAAAGAAATCTTAAAATAAACACTAGACCTTATTTAGCTTAGTAAAAAACCGGCCAAGTGTGTGTCGTGCCACTCGCAGTATAAGGTTCCGTAGTTGCCCGTCGTTCCCACAATATTATATTTTAGCAATCACGTCACTTTTAATGTTTTCCTCTAAGGAATTTTTGAACGACTAAGTTAAACGACTATTACTCTTAAACGAACTGGTCTACCTTAACCGCTATGATTTTCCTTGAAAGTTCATGAAAAGCACTATCATCATGAATTTTTCCAGATTTATCAAATAGTTTGACTTTAAGAGTGGGGGGACGCCCTACTCGAGCAAAAATTGGCACTTTAAAGTTTAATACATCGCAAAATCCCTTAATCGAAAAATTTTCTTAGCAACCCCTAAGTCATTTTAAAGGACCTGATCAACGATGAGAAAAAAAATCAGCCCCACGCTACATGTATGAGAGCTACCCTAATAAAAAATATTTTTTAAAATTTTATTTTATCGTTAGGTGGCGTGATTGATATCTCCAAAAAATTACAACTTTCTAGGGTCAACAGTCTTCAAGCAAAACCTCGGACGGACAGACAGACAAACAGACAGACGGACATGACAAAACTATAAGGGTTCCTTGTCAGGACTACGGAACCCTAAAAACAGTAATACCATAATATAATAATGAGTATGGTAATACACACAAATGTCAACACTGGTTTAATTATAGTATTCCTTAAGATTAGAATCCCAGAGTGAATGCAAGAATATACGGTGCTTTTGCGGAAGCCCACGTGCGCAACCTACTCGGCAAACGCAGGGTAAAAGGTGGAGCAATGATAAATACGTTGCATGCTTGATGAAAAATAATAGCCGAGGATCGGGCTCAGTGCCATAAGTTGGGAGAGGCTGATTATGATAATGAATATCTCAGTAATATTCCTGTCGATCAACGTTTAACCTCCAAGGCAAAATGTTTTTCCTAGTTGTATAAAGTAACTAAGGCTCACTTTCGCATCTTAGGGTTGGCTAATTTATTCCCGAACTATCCACTAACAAGGTATTAAACATTATTTTATATAATAGGTGTCAGTTTGTATGTCAATGTCAGTGACAGAAAGATGGCTTTATAGTGGGCAAGAACCAGTTCGTTAATTAAGAATACTAAACAAAGATAATTGGCCATTTAAAAAAGAAGAAGAAAAATACTAAATAATACTTCTGACTTAGTTGTACAAAAATCACGACAATTTTAAAACGGCGTTTAATACTTTTCACGATAAATACTTATCTCAACGCCGTTGCAAGGGGCACAATAAATAGAGATCACCGCCTCTCCAGTGATTACGACAGTTTTGACGTTAATAGAATTGACCTGAAGACATCGTTTAAGTGCTGAGCGAATATGGGCTCGATATTGCTGTCCCTTTCTCTTCTATTGGATATAAACGGGAATTATCATCAATATCCCTTTTAGACGATTCAGAACGACTCTTTACGACTGCGGCTCAGGCGCCCGTTGTGTTCCGAATCCAATTTCTTTAGATAGAAATCTTTATCTGCCTCTATTGATACACAATACATGAACTATCTGTATTCTATTACCAGATGATAATTCATAATAGATATAATAATATAGGTAGCAATCTTATGGAAAATATTATTTTCTCTAAAATAATACTTTATATTTTGTTTTAAAATAGTTTGTCCGTGTATTTTTAATTCAAACTGGATGCAAATTTGCACTGATTCTTTAAAAATTCTAATCAGCCTCTTGTCTTAAAAATAATATGTTAAAATGTTAAAGTGCAAGAACGGCGTCATTGGAGGGATGTCATAATCGGCAGGCCGAAGAGATAAAATAAAGCAAAACTCCAATTTGCAGCGAGCGTTAATTCTATTAAATTGCTTTGATGAAGCTCGCGAATCATCTGTTGCAGCGAGATGAGGACTGCAATAATTACGGCTTCGTTTAATGTGATCACTGAGGATATTAACTGGATGCTTATATTTAACGAGACAGGAACGATTATTAAACACGGCTATATTTTATCAACGCTTTTTGTGATAAGTTTGCAATTGGTGTTTTTCTTAACATAATAATTTAAAACCTATTGATCCGAGTGCAAATTGAATAATCACACTCGAAAAAGCAGCATTTAAATTTAATGTTATAGCGCAAACTCGTTCGCATATTTTTAAAACTAAATGATTTTAAAACTCAAAATTGAAGAGGAGTAATGATTTTCTTATTACAGCCATTTATAACCAAAACCTTTCATTTTAGAATCTTCAATTAAACGTTTTCATTACGAGTTTTATGCATAGAAATAAATCAAGTAAAATTAAAGCTAGCTAGTCCTTCATCACTGGGCTGATCGTCGTTTGGTGTTTGGTAGGGGAAAAAACAATCAGTTAGGACGTGTAATAGCCTTAGTTTAAGCATATTTACAGAAATAAATTGGTTTTATGGTTTTCATTTGTCCAACGATTGTTATATTGTATGTGGCAAGTTCTATCTAGTTCTATTGAACTGGCTATAATACCCGAAGCGGTAAATTGGCTACGAATCAAAGGTATCGTATCGTATCGGACAGTTTCGCAAACAGTTTTTACAAACATCAGTCTTCGTGCAGTGTGTCAATTATGGAAGACTCAGAATTCAGGTGTGACGAATTTTGCCGACGATCGATATACTTTGCCTTGATTATGACAAAAAAGTTTGTATGTTTGGTATCGGTGGTAGGAAGACCAGGCATTTTGTTTCACTCTCAATTGATTTTATCAAACATGATATTAATCCCTTAAAGCTAGTAATCTTGGTCAATGCATATGCTTGGTCATACAAAGAGGTATTAAGCAACATTAAATATTTTATATGGAAATAACTGTTACTAGGGCTAAAAATTCACATGTATTTTTATTTAATTTTTCAATTAAAAACTTACAGCCAAAACCGATAGTAATATGGCAATCTGATTGTCGTGCTTTCATTTGCCTTGAACGAAAAGGGTCGCTGGTTTGTTTGCCGGTTCGGATTAGTTTTGAAACGAACTATTCAAATCTGGGTAGGTAAGCTGAGAGATGCATGAGTGCGTGGACTGAGGGCCCACTTGATATTTAGCAGTTATACCGACTGAAAGTTGTAGTAAAACTAACAAGCATTTTGTAAAACGAATACTAGAATTTGACAATATTTCAATAAAAATCTATGCTACCATAAGGTGTCTCAGTCCTCGGTAAGGTCCTTCAGTCCTCAGACTACACTTTTCACTGCAGCACAAGTACTCAGTTGCCTAAACATTTTTGTTAAGTGGCCGTCCTTGGCTATGAAATTAGTAATCTTTCAATGGTGCCTGAAAGACCACATTTAAATGTCGTATCTAAGCGTAAAAATTATCCTATGCAAACAGTAGTAAAAGTCAAACATAACCATATTGATTAGCGATTTAAATGAATTTCTAAATTATTTATTTGTGGTACCTAAGTTCACACACTAAAAAAAAAAAAAATTGCTTGAAAGTTTCTTAAATGTCAGGAATAAAGAACGATTTGTCCTATTTATGTGTAGTAAAACCTAACTTTTTATATTAATACTGTTTTATAATGAAAATTATATGTTTTATCATGATGGCTTATCATACAATTCTTACTCCTTACTTTACTACTACAGCTACTTTAATTATGATTATTAATAATAAAACTAATTGAGAGTTGTGGGGAGCGTCTAGTACTTGTTAAACACAATGTCGTTGTTTACCTACTGCTAGTCCAAACGACCAACAATGCGGTTTTAATTTATATTCCTCATTCATCGAGTTGTGACCACAACTGAAAATGGATAAAGAGCCGATTCACACTAGTACCTGCGATGCGATGACTCAAGCCATGCGGTTGAATGCCGTAACATATTGGTGCTTCATTTGCCACAAAATTGTTTTCATCACAAAGCTATATGATAAAATGTTATTAATGGTATGGTGGGTTTATTATAACTCGCACGGACATACACACAGGTGTGATTGTAATTATTCAAAATAAATTATAATTGTTTTCGAAGGTTATAATTTCGTTGCAATAGCATCTGACGCCACAAACATGCACTGTCACAAGCGCACACACGCATGCGTACGAGCATACGCACATACGCGCATGCACATACAAACACACACGCTCGCGCACACACACGACCACACACTGTAAAGGGAAGTCCCCAAAACGATGGGAAATCGATGTGAATTATAAATTATTTGATATCATCATGCTTCAAATAATATTATTTTATTTAGGTAAGTATAATAATATATTTTACGTCTTTATGAGCAGATTTAGTCAGTGATCGGTGAGGTAATTACTGAGCCTAAGCTTCAAATTGAAACAGACCGTGATTAAAAGCAATATTGTAGCAGTTTTTATTATTTGTGTAGTGACTATTTTATAACCACCTTTCAGTCCGAAAAGCGCGCGCATACTTCTCTCAACAGTCCAAGTCCGCCGCGCGCAAATCGGTAAATAATTTACCGAGTAAATAATTTACCGGTAAATAATTTACCAGCGGCATTAATTATTAATGCCGCTGGTCGATTGCAGAGCACAAAAATATTTACAGCACTCTAAATAATGATGATACAGCTAATAAAAAAAATACTTCTAGAAACCTCATTGACCAGGATTTGTTGTTTATTGCTTTACTTCGTTTTATCCATGGTTCTATATATCTCTATAATATAATTGCACTCAGAAGATACCAACCATAGACAAACTAAAGTAAAAGTCTTTTACTGCAGTTCTGAATTTTATAATTTTTAAAGATTAATACTGGGCGTAGCACAAAAGAAACAAACGAACTTGTCCGTAGGTCAATTGTTCGTTTACCAAAGATCAACGCAAGGTCAATTAAATTTTACAGCAGCTTGGTTTCCTCTTTACTAGGAAAATCGGTCAATGTGTAATTTGCGGCCCATTACTTGGTGTGTATCTGCCCTAACTAAAAACAACGGTTAACGTCGACGCAATAAAATTCGATTTATTCTCATTTAACAAAGCTTGATTGCTGCATTATTCATTACAAACCATTAAATGATCACGACTTGATGATGCACACTAAATTACAATAATTGTGCAATGATTAGGGCCGTAATCAGACATAAAAATCAGTGTAACCATTCACATAATCAACCATAATTAATTGTTCAAACAATGTTGCACATAATACCTATGTTTACGAACTTCAATTGAATATTAATCACGTAATTGATTAATAAATTAGATCTATAAAGGGAACTTAGATAAGCGTTAATTACTTTATGTGTTGTAGTACCGTCATTGTTTCTGTGACACAACACAAGTGCTTGGCTACTTATCATAGGATCAGAGCAATGTATGTAGTTGTCTAATGTTATTTTTATTTATTTATTTAGAGAATAAAAACATAAAGTAAATTTAGGACTTGTTCCATAAAAATACTTTGCATCTTTTATACCTTACATTATCTTGTATAATCTAAACTTTGAAACTCATTTGATTTATACAATAATAACTCAAACTGTTGGACTATTTGTTGAATAAAATGCATCAATAACGGTCAAATAAATCGCTACAACGCACAATTCAGTTGAAAACTGCAATAAATCTGTAGGAAATTAATTTTCAACGGCAGAAGTCTCATCCGAGGGGATTAATCACTTTTCGATTGCTAATAGTTTGAAGTTAACTTTTTGAAATATTGCTCTTACAGTTCACAAAACTGTTACTTATAAGTTTTAATATGAGCTTAAAGTGTCTCCTTATTTATAGTTATATAAAGATATTTAGGCAAATAAAATTTATTTCATTTCATTTCATTTCATATTATTTCTTTACGGAAGGCAGGGATAATTCGTATTTTTAGTATAAACCAATATCTTCTTTTTTATTTTACATAGCACGAAATAAAACAGGGTGTAACAATAGACTCTTTTTGATCATTAAACACGTAACTCCAATGGATCCGATTTGTAATGTAGGTAGCTACGATAAATTCGGGAAGCGTACGTAAAACGTAGCGCTAGCTTCATTCTGTATTCCAATTTTATTGAGATTTAGCACATCAATCGTAAAAGAAACGGCGTGATTGAGTTCTTTACGGAATTCCATGACTATTTCTACTAAAGTTTTACTACTTTAATCCACAAAAATGACATTAATTCTTCTGTTAATTAAAAAAATCAATTTAGTTAACCTTTTAGAGATTCAACAATTTATCAATAACAGAGTTTTTTCACCTTCCCCTTTTATCTGCAATCCATCACCAGATGCAAAACCCAACGCCATCCATTCTATTTCATACTAAGCTTTCCCATTGCACCAAGAGTAATTTCACAAGGAAATACCTACGCAAATCTTATGCTCTATGCTTTCGCTACATTTGTGCTCACTTGCGAGACATCATTAACATAAACAGAACTGGTAATAGTAAGCATTAACAGTAACCCGAACATGATTGCGGATAAGATGGGATGTGTACGTGAACCACTGAAGCACAACCCTACATGATCTGAAACCATAGCGATAGAAAAATAATAATTATATAAATGTCTAAACATTAAGCTTTTTTCAATACACGTTCGAGAAAACGAAACCATACATAGACATCGTTCTGGTCAGGCTCGAACTACTGACTGTCAGAGTATTTCGAGTTTTCGTGTTCGTGAGCGATGATCTTAGGCGATGATGTCCGTAAACCAACAAAAGTCGCTGACATAGCCTGACGGATTAGCAAGTTAAAGTGGCAGTGGGTGGGGCACATAGCACGTAGAACTGACGGCCGATGGGGTTCTGGAATGGAGGCCACGTACCGGCAAGCGTAGCGTGGGACATCCATCCCCAAAGTGGACACACGGCCTGGTAAAGGATGCAGGAAGCCGTTGGATGCAGGCCACTTCCAACCGGCCAATCTGAAAGTCACTAGGGCAAGCCTATGTTCAGTAGGCGTCATGTGGCTAAAATTATGATGATGAGCGATGTCTATCTGTGGTTAGCCCAAGCACATTGTATGAAGCTTATGTTCTGATACCTAGTTACTTGTTTATTTTGTTTTACCGCTGTGATTCTCTAAATAATAAGTTTACCAAATTTAGTTCTGCTGCCATACTTACAATACGGAATTATTTTAAGAATACATTATAACTTTTCGGACTACGGACTTTTCTCGAAAAAAAAATTTTTTTTTAAACTAACTATATCGACGAGATAAAATCCTACCTATCAATATGCAAATGCTTGGCCTTGACAAAGATTTGTGTATTAGTATAGAGTATTAGAAACCATTATCTTAGTTTCACTGTCTGAGAAAGAAGACAAGAACACGCTATACTCATGGGAGACTTAATCTATCTCACCTGTCATTAATACACTCAAATAATGTATTATGTAAGATCATTTATTCATGTTACAAATGGAATAGCTTTGCATTGTACCTTGGAGAACTTTTATACCTATTAATAAGACTTTTTCTCCTTTAATCATTAACTGAACTCGTGGGAAACTTTCTATACGATTAAATAAATTGAAATAATATGACGAGTATAAATAAATGTTAGTAACAATTTGCAAGATATAAACAAAATTAACTCTATACTGCTAACAAGATTAATCTAATGGATAAGACGAGGACGTTATGTAGGTATGAAACAAATATTAATCAGTTAAATATTCCACAGTCTCGCGACGGAAAAACAGTGTATATTTGTCAAAATTTCTAAGATTGAAACCCGAATACTAGATGTGATAAAAGAAACAAAGGTAAAATTGATTTTTTAGAATTAGTTGATCTACAATTATATCGCTAATAAATTATTACTATAAGACAGTTAGGGAACTCAAATAATAACTTAAATCGATCAATAGAAATTAGTGTCAGTCGTTATTGTGACGAGTTTTTGTGTTACCAACATTGATGTAAAAAGTAAAGATACGGATGACAGAATAAATCGCCTTGCATTTCCTCCATACATGACACACTAACCCCATCTGTTAGACTTTAATGACAACTGTCAAATAGCATCATAGAGTAACCACAAAATTACCCCTAAGTAACCTTGTAAGAGCGGCTTATAACGAAAGATAACTATAACTAAGAAAAAAGTTATTATTTCACAGATGTTATATTTAAATTAGTATCAGAATAAATTCAACCACCAGAGCAGGCCGGGTTTCGAGGAGGATACGGCACCATAGACCACATCTTCACAATGCGGCAGATTATACAGAAGTCCGAAGAGTACAATCGACCCCTGTGCTTAGCATTTGTGGACTATGAGAAGGCGTTTGACTCTGTCGAGACCTGGGCTGTTCTAGAATCCCTGCAGCGATGCCAAGTCGACTGGCGATATATCCAAGTGTTGAGGTGTCTCTACAATGCAGCCACAATGGCCGTCCAAGTACAGAACCAGCAGACTAAACATATCCCCTTACATCGAGGTGTGAGACAAGGGGATGTTATATCCCCCAAATTGTTCACAAATGCCTTGGAGGATGTGTTTAAAATGCTGGACTGGAAAGGACAAGGCATCAACATCAACGGTGAATACATCTCACACTTGCGATTTGCGGACGACATCGTCATCGTGGCCGAAACGTTGCAGGATCTACAATCCATGCTGAACGGCCTTGCTGATTCTTCTCAACGCATCGGTCTGCGGATGAACCTGGACAAAACCAAGGTTATGTTCAACGACCACATCATTCCGGAACCCATTTCAGTGCAAGGCAGTGATCTCGAGGTTGTTAAGGAATATGTCTACCTCGGGCAAATTTTGCAGTTGGGCAGAAACAACTTCGAGAGAGAGGCCAGTAGAAGAATACAGCTAGGCTGGGCAGCATATGGGAAATTACGTCGAGTATTTACGTCGCCCATTCCACACAGTCTTAAGACGAAAGTTTTCAATCAGTGCGTCCTACCCGTCATGACATACGGAGCCGAAACGTGGACACTCACGATAGGGCTGGTCCACAGATTTAAAGTCGCTCAGCGAGCTATGGAAAAGGCTATGCTCGGAGTTTCTCTGAGGGATCGGATCCGAAATGAGGTAATCCGACAGAAAACTAAAGTCATCGACATAGCCCATCGAATAAGCAAGCTGAAGTGGCAGTGGGCCGGCCATATTTGTCGCAGAACCGATAATCGCTGGGGTAAACGAGTTCTTGAGTGGAGACCGCGTGTCGGCAAGCGTAGTGTGGGACGCCCTCAGACTAGATGGAGTGACGATCTTCGCAAGGTTGCTGGCAGGAGCTGGATGAGAGTAGCCGTGGATCGTGCAGAGTGGCGTGCAATTGGAGAGGCCTATGTCCAGCAGTGGACTAGTGTGGGCTGATGATGATGATGATCAGAATTAATGTAACTTTTTGCTTTTTCAAATTAAATACGTCAACATAAATTAAGGTAAAATAAAATAATCTTTATTTGCTTAAACACGGTATGCATAGGTGTTTTAAAAAAGAAGTACGAAGTGAAAGTACCAAGCATGTTAAGCCAACTAATTTCACTTAAAATAAGTATTCAATAAATCATAATAAAATATTTATATTACATCGCATGTACTGGACTGCATTCAGTGCACTGTGAGCACTATTATGGCTATACTATAACAATACAACTAATGCACGCCGCTACAAAGTTGTATCGGTTTTGCACGGTAAATATGGCGTTGCTTCGTAAAATTGGCAAAGAAGTTGGAAAATTGTTATAGTAATGTAAATAAGTTTAGTGTTTATCAAATATGCAGCTTATTGGTGAGAAGTAAAATTAGAATTTGTTTTAATGACTTTTCTGTCGTAATTTATGCAACCTTTCAGTGAACATCTAGGCATTTTTATTTTTTCATACAAATGTCAGATCACGATGACCGCCGACCACTGACTACGTCACATCGGCCTCGGTCGGGTCATTTTCGGGTCTCTTTAGGTCCAACACCCATACGTGTGGTCCGCCCTATCCTTACGAAGTAATATATAAGTCAATGGTTACCAAACACAAAAAGTGAAGTTCGACGATAGTAAGTAATTATTCAGCTTTAATTGATTTCACTGAATGGCATCATTATCTCCCTTTTAGTAACATGTAATAGAGTTCATTGCAGTCAATCCCAATTTGATTCTGCAGGTTTTCGTGATATTATTCATGTTACTTTAACATTTGATTAACTTGCATGCTCGGAAAAAAGATAACAATTGAATAACAATGTACCCGAGCAAACATTTGCGCGTGACCCGAGCTTAGTGCAACTTGTCTCTTAGGTATATGTACATGAAGTAACAAACAATAAACCAGCTGATTATCATAATATGATAATCACATAAATACTAAATTCTAATTAATTGCATACTTTGCAATGATTGGTGTGACTGCAAAATTGGGAGCAGTAGATGTTTAACATCTAAAGATATTTCCAATGGCCAGTAACTTAATTAAACGTCTATCTATCTATCTATTCAACCTATTGTAGTCCTGGACGTAAACCTCCTCCAAAAAGCGCCAAATAGCACAGCTCCCATTTTTTTCATCCAGCCATCTTCTAAGGTCGTCGGTCCATAGGGATTAAGAGGGCATCCTACACGACGTTTGCCTAGACGTGGTCTCCACTCGAGATCCGGTTTATTCGATCTATCATCGGTTCTGCGACAGATAAAGCCAGCATATTGCCACTTAAGCTTGCTAAATTTTTAGACTATGTCCGTTACTTTTGTCTTCTGCCTGATGATCTAGTTTCAGATTAGTTTTATCCCTTAACGAAATCCCAAGCATCAATCTTTCTATAGCTCGCTGAGGGACGTGAATTAAACGTCTAGAGGAACATATTTTTTTGTATTTTACTATCCGTTTATTCTGCGGCACAAATAAATCTGTTTAGACATTCTGCATGTGCAGACTATTCTGCATTTAAATAAAGCAATTCCGCCCGCTTCAACATTATACAATCTAAAAAATTAACGTTTGCTACCACTGTATCGCTGTATATCTCTCTAGATAATAAACTCAGAACACGTTTTCGTACTAGTTTAACTTGCTCTGACATTGCTTTCATCAAGGATCTATAAACGATGTGGAGATTACTGGATGTGAATGTTACTATTTGTCAATAGTAAACATTTCTGTTGAAATATTTCACTATTAAACTTCACATTTTTCAGTCTTACTTAAATCTACGTGCATCATTATGTATTACTTTTAAATATTTATTTATTACTTACGTGTAAGTTTTGTAAGGTCACTTTGTTGCATCATTTTCATCAAAGTGTGGTTGTGGATTTAAAATAGAACCTGTGATTGTTTAAATAAAAATCCTCTTTCTAAACCAATTGTGTCCCATGGTGTCATTTTAGGAAAGATCGTGCTCATGTCCTGCATGCTTCTTGCCTGTTGAGGGTTCTCCAAATCAATACGATATCATTTTATTCCGCGACCGCTACGGCAATGTCCATCTTTAGGCATCCATTGAGTGACTATCTACGTCCATTTATCTGACTGTTTCCGGCATTCATGAACACCTGAATAGTTCCGTCTTTACATACAAATAAAAGGAAAATAATCTAACAGTGTTAGGATTTTGTTTTTAGAGTGTTTGTTGATCGACAATTGTATTTATTTGATAAAGGGAACTTGGAAGGACAAGTTAAGAGCTACCTATAGCATAGGATATATAATACTTATGGGCATCAGAAGTCAAGCTTCATACAATGCACGCTCGAGTATCGCATTCATAGCCATCGCTCACGGACACGAAATATCATCAGAACCCTTTAGATCGAACTAGGTAGGATAGTACTAGGTAATTTCTGATTTCCAAAACTATACCTATTATTTATACTGTAACTATTATTTATACCGCCACACAAGCAGAACTATCGCTGCTTGTGGGGCGGATACTGGTCATGTTTGATGACCATTTGACATAGTTGTTACTTGCTATCGACGCGAAAAGATGTAAGGAAGGATAATAATAAATAATAAATATTGGACAACATCACATATACTGCTTTGATCCTAAGGTAAGCAGCTAAAGCACTTGTGTTATAGAAATCAGAAACAACGACGGTACCACAACACCCAGACCCGAGACAATATAGAAAAGTTCGTTTTCCGACCGGGGATCGAACCCGGAACCTCAGAGATGGCGACGCCATAATAGTCCGGCGTACTCGCCTCTCGGCTACGGAGGTCGTCAAATGGTTCGTGGTTTGTCTAACAATTAAAACTAATATGTGTGTTACAGAAAGTAACTTTTATTTATAGTTTATATTTTTATTTACCTACTTTAGTTGGTAAATCTATAGGTATTATGGGCTTTATCAAAACTTGAGTTGAATAATATTAATCGACCTTAAGGGCAGTCTCTGTTTATAGAGTTTGATATTTATACATAAGTATTCCAGTTTAAGCGAGGTTTGATTTAAATGGATATTAGTAAAGTTTTAGAAGTTAGGAATATTTCAATATTCAAGTTGGCATTTACACTGATCTTTGTTGTTGCTAGAATTTAATAATTACACATGAAATCTTATTGCGCAATTACAAGCATTAATTGTTGTTACTTTGTATAATCAGAGTAAACTAAAACCATTTTAGAAGCCATTTTGATTACTGGTGTAAATACAATAATAAAAAAATAAGTTTAAAAAACTATAACCCGACTACTTAAGAAAGTGGTCTCAAAAGGACGAAACAAGTAAATAATTTAGATAGAAATCCAGAAATGCACTGGTACAAAATGGTCAGGTAGAGCCGTGGTCGCACCCACTGTATGTAACCTACCATCACAGTACCATGTCTTTTCAACGGAAGTGTTCCTGGCACCCACATAATCATAGTAGGTAATGCAGTGGGTACGACCACGGCTCTACCTGACCATTTTGTACCAGTGCATTTCTGGATTTCTATCTGAATTATTTACTTGTTTCGTCCTTTTGAGACCACTTTCTTAAGTAGTCGGGTTATAGTTTTTTAAACTTATTTTTTTATTTGATATTTTTCCGTTTCCCGAACGAGCAAATACACTAGCCGTGTAGTATCTACATCGTAGCATTTTAGGAAAAAAAGATAAGGTGAGCTGCACGCGCGCAGCACGCGATCCGTTAAGCGTTGACCAAACCAACACGTTCATCCTGCGTGCGCGATGGCGTGCACGGTAGCGTTCAGATATTTATTTCAAATGATACTTTTTTAATTTTTATTATCTTCAATAACTGCTGCTAATAGAATAATTTCAGTCTCGATTTTAGTTTCACTATCATCCTTTATTAGCAAATTCATTAGGAGTATGTTTGGAACGGAAGGCAGACGTAGACTGGTCTGAACGCGTACGTACCGCGCGTTTGGTGTGCACTGGCCTTGTACGCGAGAAGTCGCCAACGACAATATATGCAGGCTGAACCCGTTGGTTTGGTTGAAACTTAACTGCAATCGTTTGGTGCGCCTCCATACTTAGCGCAACTCATTCAAGGCATGTGCAGTGCGCGCGACTTGCGCGCGATTTTCGCGCGTGCATCTAGTTTACTTTCCAGGTAGCTCACAGGCAGCGCGCGCGCGGCCTGCTGCGCGCATGCAGCTCGCGAGCGGATCGCGCGTTGCGCGCGACCTGCGCATTCGCGGCGCAATCGCCAGATCTGGACGTAAAAAGGAGGGTCTACGCTAACGAACCGAGCATGAGCGAAGCACGAGCGGAGCCGTTTCGGCTTCCTCGTTCGCGGCGTCGAGTGTGGACGTACAACGATCACTTTCTTCGAACGTAGTTTTCCGCAGTGTGCTCGCGGCAAATCCCTTTGTGTTCGTCAAAAAACCGACAATAGACGGAGCACAGTCGAACACGAGTCAAATGTTCGAAGCGCGCTCGTTCGAGGCTCGAAGTCGGTCCACACTACACGAATTTTGGGTCGGCTCGTGCTCGGCTCATTAGCATAGACCCACTTAAACCTAGGCTGCGTCCAAGTCTGGCGAATGCGCCGCGAACGCGCAGCTCGCACGCCTGGATTTTATGCTTGTGCGATGCACGCGACCTCTGAGCGACCTAGAAAGTGAACTAGAAATGCACGCGCGCAGATTGCGCACTCTGTAAAAGCCTTGCATGAGTTGCGCTAAGGCGCACCTAACTATTGCAGTAACGGAGCGCGTGCTGCGCGCTTGCAGCTCGCGAGCGGATCGCGCGCCACGCCATCATTATTATTGGGGCTATTTCCAGTCAAGGGGGGTTTTGTAAATAACAATAGTTAAATAAGTTAAGTAAAGAGCTAAGACAAAAAAAGAGAAAAGAAATTTATTTTTAATAATGTTCTTACACTAAACATAAAAACATTATACCTAGGTCCTTACTCAATACTTAAAATTATAATTAATACATCTTTATTCTCATTACAATTTCTGGCCTAACTTAAACCCTAATATCAGCTGCCGTAATGCGATGTTCTACCTAAACCTGGAAATGGATGGAAAAGAATAGCCAAAGATTGGGATCACTATCGTGCATTTGTAGAGGCCTATATCCATCAGTAGACTGACGTCATCAAATCATTATCACACCATCATTGTCTGAAGGTACAGTAGGTATCTTGGTTTGCGCTATCTCAAATCTCATTAGTTTTTAGTATCGTCTCTTCTGTCATGTTCATGGTCAGAATTAACAGAGCGATGCTGCAGTCCGCCCTATTTTACTTGGTTAGCCCCAAATGATAATTACGTCCAAGTACATTATCCTTAATGATTGCGTCACCTGCTGCTCCTGCTTCAAATAATGGTCTCTAGACTGCCTTTTACTACCTCCATTCGTACCGTCAGAACTTTGTAGTAATATAGAAATCTTGTAGTTCCAGTCTTCAGTTCAGTTAGTTTACTTTATTAATAACTAGCTGACCCGGCGAACTTCGTAACGCATTACAGTTTTTTTCCGTCAGCTTTTTTTAAATTATTTATTCTACTATTTGGGGCGGAGACAAATCCAACAAATTATAAACCATGAAAATCGGTCTATCCGTTCTCGAGTTATAAGTGTTGTAACAAACACGACTTTATTTTATAAATAAAGATTAAGAACATATTTTTTTCCACTAGTACAATATCATCATCATCATCAGCCACAGGACGTCCACTGCTGAACATAGGCCTCCCCCAGTGACTTCCAGATCGGCCAATTGGAAGCGGCCTGCATCCAGCATCGTCTGCCCACCTTGTGGGTGGGCGTCCTACGCTGCGCTTGCCGGTACGTGGCCTCCATTCCAGAACCTTTCTGCCCCATCGGCTGACAGTTTTACGTGTTATGTGCCCCGCCCACTGCCACTTCAGCCGGCTAATCCGTCGGGCTATGTCAGCGACTTTGGTTTGTTCACGGATCTCCTCATTTCTGATTAGATCTCGCAAAGAAACACCGAGCATAGCCCTTTCCATAGCGCGCTGTGCAACTTAAAGCTTTCTTATCAGGCCCATAGTAAGAGGCCACGTTACTGTTCCGTATGTCATCACTGGTAACACACACTGGTTGTGTACTAGTACAATCATAGACTTAGGATTCGCTACGCTCTTAAAGACTGACAAAGCGTGGAAAAGAGACATCATATCCTTGCGGGCACCCTACAAGATAGAAAAAGACAGATGTCAATGTACCTATGTGACACAAAAAAAATATTTAACTGACTATAAATGACTTCAATTTCAAACGTCAAAATTAATTTTATTAAAATATACAAAATTACTAACGGAAAACTTATTTAAATATTTCTGTAGACATGGGGTGCTGTTCAATTATAAATTGTGATGTGACAAGAACATATAACCCAAATAAATACACATTTCACAGGTAAATACATTTTTTGATAAAAATATTTTGAAACAAATTTGTATCTAATTCGTAATTATAATCGACAAAGAACTTGGATTTTACAGAAGAATATGAACTTTGTTTGGTGTGTGTTTGTGTATTTCGTAGTTAAAGACATAATTACAATAAATATTAGGTAAATTAGTAAATTGTATGTCTACACTAGGGATTGAACTAGCGGTGACGTCATAAGTATCGATAAAATATCGACAGCCATTTGTGGGTATAGAAGATTAGTAGCAATTACTAAAAAAATATTTATCATGTTTGTTTACAAAAAAAACACTCCAATACTGTTTTTTTGTGATTACATTATGAGATTTTAGTTTTATTTTTGGGCATCTAAAATATAACTTGTTTATAAACGACTAAAAGAATTCTGTATAGTTTAGTCAAATATTTAGTATAATATAAAATATTTTTTTAAGAATACCATCTAAACCTGAAATTCGCGAAAAGTGGATAAGAGTTATAAACAGGCCAGATTGGACTCCGCGGAAACAGTCAACAGTTTGCAGTAAACATTTTGAGGACAGATGTTTCGTTAAAAGAAATTTTCGACGTATATTATTATTATTATTTTCGAGTTAGGAATGAAACACAGGTGTCAGTTAAATAAAATAAAAGCATTTCAAGAATTGTGACATCAAGTATGTTTTAATTTATTTAGAGGATATTAAATAATTTTGACATCATATTATGGTAAGAAAATAAGGAACAAAATTAAAAAAAACAGACAAGTAACAATATTTTCTCGGCAAAAACAAAATTAATAAAGATATATTTTAAAAAAATATTACAAATAAACAAAAACAAAATTAATCAATTAATCAGAATACCTACTTAAAAAAAAAACATACTTTATGTCACGATTATTGAAGTGCATTTATTTCATTCGATTGACACCTGTGTTTGATGCCCAACTCAATGAACACAGAACCACCTACTGTAAGTGGTATAATATGAACTCTGTGATTATAAGGAATATGTTGAAATGAAATTATGATATGAAATTGTTTTAAATAGGTTACATTTTAATATTTGAGCAGACAACCTGGTAAAGGTTGCAGGACGACGCTGGATGCAGGTTGCTTCCAACCGGCCGATCTGGGAGTCACTGGGGGAGGCCTATGTTCAGCAGTGGACGTCCTGTGGCTGAAATGATGATGATGATGATGACATATTTAAAACGACCGTTTTCTTATTTTCCATTATATAAACTTGTTCACAATATTCAATTACTCATTTTTCGATTTAATGCGAGTAAACTTGTTTTTCAGATTTTCAGTTTCCAGACTGTGAAGTTTGCATAACAAAAATATGACCTTTTTTCGACCATATCTTAACTTTACACATACAAGCCTAGAAAGCCCCGTATCCTTTCCGTGATACTGATTTTCACCTCTTTTTTGTTTAAAGATTAAGTTTAACTTTAGATGCTTCAAGGTCCGCGGCGATTGTGACTTGTGCCAAATCAATTTTATGCCGGTTGCAATTTATCGATAAAAAAATTGTGGCTTGAACAACGCTACTACACACACACATACGTGTCACATTTTTTGTATCATTTGCAATGAGCCTTTGTCTATCTTGTACATTCTATATCTATGAGTACAATATACCTCAATGTTTTTTCACATCAAAATAATGTTTGATACTACATGACACTGACATGACAGCCGTCTTTAAAATAAATTCTTTTTTATTCTTCATTTATAGTACTAAGGAGTGTTGATATCAACTTCGAAGCAAATCACCCCCAAAATAACTTTTTACCCCTTTTAACCCTGCTAAGGGATGCATTTCAATAAAATACAAAACATGTCTTTCATCAATTCTGTTAAAGAATGTTTATGCAAAATTTGAAGTAGATTGGACCATGGAATCACGCTGTCCCATACAAACTTTGCCCCCGGTTTCACCCACTTTGGGGTTGAATTTCGAATAATCCTTTCTTATCGGAAGCCTACGTCATACAAAAAATACACACTCCAAGTTTCAGGTCTCAACGATCAGCGGCTTAGGCTGTGCGTTGATCCGTCAGGCAGTCATTCAGGACAAAGCATTTACATGTTTAGATTATGACTGAAACAATATGATATATATACATATTTGTAATGTGCTAGCCAAGACCTTTCTTTTGATACCAAACACGTGATGATTATCACAATTTAAGTTTTTTTTTTGGTTAAAATCTGACGTTTTAATACCGTCTGAGACAATTTTGATAAAATGTATACAGCCTATTTTACCCGGGCCATTATTACGAATCTATTGACACCTCGTTCATTAAAATCGGTTCAGTAGTTTAGGCGCTACGGTGGAACATACAAACATACATACTTACATACATACATACCCTTCCTTTTTGCTTCGCCGTAGTCGGGTAAAAAGAAAAGGCATTATAAAAGAGGAGTTTCATTAGCTTTTGCTATTTAGTTCTGGAAAACTGCGCAAAAAATAATTAAGTAAAAAACAACGTTCTTTGTTATATGTCGCTTATAACAGAAACTGTCAACTTTCTGAAATTAATAATGAACTCAAAAAAAGAATACGTTTCATTTTTAAATTCTTTACCGAAGTACCTCGTATGGATCAATTACAGAGTGGTATTTGCGCTTCACCAGTCCTCGTCATTATCAGAAAGCCAGGTCGGTGGCCCGTAATAATTTCGTTAAGGTCCGGCCTGCTCTCGTTCACAGATGTACTTAACTTGCCGTTTGTGCCGACTTTTCGGGCGGTCACCAGATGTGTAATAACGTAAGCTGACAAGAAAAGCCTAGAAATGAAAATGCTTGAGCTGAATTTAGGCTACCCAATATTTACAGGAGGGCCGTAAATTTATGAATTGGCTAGCGGTTCTCTGCAACTACTTCTGCTTGCTTCTTCGGTCGCGTATTTGTACAATAACTTTTACAAACTTTTTGGCTTGTTTCATGTTTCCAAGAGTACATTCATGAAAAAAATATTTCTGAGAGTTAACCTTATTCTCATCTACGCCATCACATTGATTATTATTATTATGATTGAGGACAGAATGGATTCTGTTGTCCTTAATAGGTTTACCGAGTTGCATGTTACTAATGTGCAAATCGGTGAAACTACCTTGCCTATCTTGCCCACCTAAATTAAAAGTTTACTGTACCTTACTAACATACACACACCGGCATATTTAGCGGAACATAAAAAAAGGTTTGATATCAGTATCATATAAGGTTGCTGGCTGGTTTATACGTCATTTAATTTAAAAAGCAATAATTTCCAATTAAGAAAACAACTGAACATCACATTTTATGCAATTGTTTTAATTTTATTCAAATACACCTTATCTGGAGCGAACTTCGAGTATTTCTTCCTTCTGAGTTTGATTTAAAATTTCATTGAAATACTGTTTTTAGTTAGTTTTTTTTTAATAACGCATTTTTTGGAGTTGAGGACTGAATTATACCTGACTTAGCCCCAACGGAGATTGCCAGGGCACTCGAAATGCGAAGAAATGGTCAAACCTACAGAGTGAAATCCAGAGATCTTCGTCGACCAGTTTCAACGATCCATCGCAGTATCCAACGGTTCAGGGAGACCGGTACTTATGTGAAAAGAGCAGCACAAGGCAGAAAAAGACACACTTCGAGTAGGGATGATCGTTTCATTCGGCTTCGTGTACGTAGGAACCCCCGTTTGACGGCCGTCCAAGCCCGACATGAGTTAGAAGCAGTGCGGGGTGTAACCGTAAGTGAGCGTACGGTACGAAGAAGGTTTGAAGAAGCTGTTTAGGGTTCATTTGTGCCCGCAAAGGCTCCAAGGCTCGAAGTAAATCATCGTAGAAACAGGTTCACTTTTGCTCGGGAACATCGAATTAGGAACGCGAACCAATGGAGTAAGGTATTGTTTAGTGATGAGTGCAGAATTCTCTTAAATCAAATTGACGGCAGGCAAAGAATATACAGACGCAAAGGAGAACGATACATTCAGACAAATTTTGAAACTACAGTTGCATACGGTGGTGGATCAATAATGGTTTGGGCGGGCATTTGTTTGGGAGCTCGCACAGACTTGGTAGTGATTGACAGAGGGAGTCTGACTGCAGACCGCTATATCAGAGAAGTTTTAGAAGAAAATGTCGTACCGTTTTCCCCATATATCGGTGACGATTTTGTTTTTATGCAGGATAATGCTCGGCCGCCTACCGCTCGGGTAACTCAAGCATATCTTAATGATATGAATATCACTGTTATGGAGTGGCCGGCGAGATCACCGGATATGAACCCAATAGAGCACGTTTGGGACTTGCTGAAAAGAAAAGTTAAGTCCAGAATTCCAGCTCCTGCCAACGTGGGTGAACTGCGAATCGCTGTAGTTGAGGAATGGCGGAGACTATCCCAGGAGACCATAGATAACATCATTCTCAGTATGCCTAGACGGGTAGAAACTTTAATAAGAGCACGTGGAGGAAATACGCGATATTAATCACCATTTTTCTAATTTAACAAATTGTTATTTTAATATCAATTTTCACTTTTCCCGGTTACATAAAAAGTTCAAAAATGTACCATTTTTCATAAAAAGCCTTTACTCGCAAAATGTGTTCTTAATGTGATCTCATTTTAATTAAAACAAATGAAACTTTAAATAACAAAAGAAGTGTAGTGAGTATATTTTAAAATAAAACCATATTTCTTTTAAGTATGGACTTTTTTTTGTGTTCCGCTAAATATGTGTGTGTAGTTTTTAAAAATATTGTTACTAACAAATGGACACATATGGTCTGAAATAAAAGATTTTTATTTTTATTTTTTATTTTTACCGCCGAAAACTATGTAAATAAGTATAATGAAATCTGTCTTTTGCAGAACATTATCTTTTTGGATTGCTATTACCTGGTCTCAAATAATTAATATGTTTTCAGAAATTAATTCGTTCAGAATATCCTACTGAACCGTTACACGACTATTAAGCTGTTTTTTTTTTGTAGATTTAAATGATGTGGTGAAACTGCAGATATCAAATTTATCATGTACGTAGTCATACTAATACCTTTCGTGCCACCCATTCTTTTGCTCTGATTTTTCTTAGATGGTATGTGTTGCTTTTTAGAAAGATATTTGGGCACAGTATTGAGGATTGTTTGAACTGGCTGCTATTTTTATGTTTTGTCAACGTAATGCTATCCAGCCTTATTATTGCATTGACGCTCCCAGCAAGTTTATTTTCGTAATTGGCCCGTTTCCGATGTTTACATACTCTCCCGGAATCGAGTTTTGCAACTGATTGTCATTTTAAATACGGGATGGAGTCGTGATGCTTTGTTTACAACTGTTTCTATAATGTAGGTAAGCATAAAAAAAAATATCATAAAACTTAGTAACTTTGCACATGATATTGCAAATCTCACCTCAGTTAACGATTTCTTGAGATATTTTCAGCAAAATAACTTTGATACAATTTAGTTGGTTTGTAAAGTGATATTTTTATTTATTATATAAGTACCTACCCGTAGTTTTATTATTATAACAAGGTCTTATTACAAAAAATGAATGTGTTAAAACGGCACGTAGCTTCTTATGTAGCTTCGAACTTCATGTGATGGAAGTGCAGAATTTTAAATTAAACAAATAATAAAACTGGGAAAGGTACAACAAAACCTTGCGTGAATCCTTCTTACGCCTAGCTCGTTTTGTTACCTTTCTGGTCGAATTAGGAAATACACAAAGGTCTTAAAATGTTCTTAAAATAGGTACATTTGTACTAATATAATTTCAACGATCCTGCTCGATCTCATGAGTTGGAGGCAGGTGGACGAATAAACAAAGAAACGACCGTCTTTATTAGGGTCTCGTTTTTCCCTTTGACCTGCGGAATCCATTACAATTTGGGTATGGAAGTAGAGTCAGGTGTGTCAAAACTATATCAATTTTGGGTCACACGCTATTTTGTTTTAGTTTTTCTTCGTTTGAATAATTGTGATAATAATAAATAATGCAGCGGGTTTTCTTTGAACAATTATTTTTAGCCATTTTTAATAAATTTAAGATAGAAATAGACTAAAATAAAATTCACTTTATAAATAAACATCCAATAAATAAGTATTACCCAAATTTTTTGATATCATGCAAAGCTACAAATTAGAAACAAGCATTTGTTAGATTTATAAAAAAGGAAATTATATAAAATGGTATTTATTTTTTTATATCTAGGACCTCCTCATTGTTAAAGTAGGTTAATAATTAAATGCAAAAAAAACGCTATAAAAATACTTCTTGTGCTCTAAGGTAATCTAAATAAAATACATTTAAGTACCTAACAAAGTAAGATAAATATTTTTTCACCTAAGTATTTGATAAATCAAGAAACGGCTTTAGGTCGTAACATTGTATCTCGTTTTCTTGACTCACTTGGCTTAACTGTATTGCATATTTACATAAGATAAACATTTATTTTAAATTGTTAACAATCTTATCATATCATACTAAGGTTCAAATGATTGCAAAAAATATTTAAAGAAATATACCTAAGTAATCCTATTAAAATAAAATGTTAATCTAGAAAGCATCTTATAAAAAACTCTTTAATATTTCACGTCAACAAAGTTTTATTTCTCTGAAACGTATATATTTTATTTGATTACTTTTCTCACGCCAAAAAAGTTTACTCTCATAAATTTCACTTACCTATCCACCAAAATTGCCATCATCGAGAGAGTTTAAAAAACGTTATACGTCACCAGGATTTACGTAAACAATTCACTGAAAATACATTCCACTGACAAAATACGAGCAACGTGTGTGGAATCCGAATCGAGATTTGAACAGGCCGGGTTAATGGAACACAAACAGCCCGCGGTGAGTCTGAACCGAGTCGACTGCAGCGTCTTGATTACCACTCCAATAGACGACTTCAAAAAGGCAATACAGTCATAATTAAATCTTCTTGTGGACGTTAAAATACCGATTTTAAAAGTCTTTATGTCTCTAATTATGAATAATACCATGAAAGTCATGCATATACACCAGCATGATTAAAAATAAAACTTTATTATCAACATCATTTTAGCCATAGAACGTCCCTTTCTGAACACAGGCCTGCCATAATGACTTTCAGATTGGCCGTTTGAAAGCGACCTGATCCAGCGGTTTTTTGTAACCTTTACCAGATCGCCAGTCTCCCATGTGGGTGGACAGGCTCCAATTCATTATTTTAAAAGAAACAAAATCTATAACTGAATAAAATTTAAAGTGCAACTACGCCATTTTCGTATTTTTTTCTTGAATAAAAGACAATTAATAAATCACTTTTCGAACGAGCTAAGTATCGGATTTTTCAATTAAAGAGTAGCTAAACAACTCAAGCCACGAAGCCATTGACGAAATTATGACCGAACGAAATACAAATGGCTGCTTCAAATTCATGGGAAACAGCTGGGTGTTAATAAGGCTGCCACATTTTCATCATCACTCCTATAAGTAGGTTAATAAGACGTCGCGCCTTGGGTTCCTCTTTTAGAAACAAGCCAGATTACCAATTGCAATCTCAATTTTTATTTAAACCATATAATAAATTGATGTAATTTCCATATTAATATAAATATTGATCCAAAATTGTGAATAGTTTATGTGAATCTTCCTCCTTTGTTCCAGTCCAAGTCATGCGTGTAAAATTTAGTTTCATTAACATGCGAACGGATTGCCATGACAAAAACTATTACCGTATGAGGCTTTCTTATGGATAATTTGAAATAATATAACTCACCCTAAGGGTGCGAAAATAGGGCGATTTATTTTTCACTATCTGATTTTAATGCTGATCTTATATCCACAGAAAATCATTAAATAAAAGCTTGTAAAAGCAAAAAATTATAAACTTTTCTTCATTTAACCTTAATAACTAAGTTCCTTATCTAATGTAAGTATACTTAATCAGCTCTTTTTAGAATCGGTGCCAGCCATTGTGAGTTAAAATGTGTCCATTCGCACCGACTCCAAAAAGAACTGATTAGGTATACTTACATAAGTTAAAGAACTTAGTTATGAAGGTTAAATGAAAAAAAAGTTTATTGTTTTTTGCTTTTCAGTTTTCTGGCGGTTTAACTTTTTTGTTAAAAAGATTTTATTTAATGATTTTCTGTGGATATAAGATCAGCATTAAAACCTGAGAGTGAACAATAAATCACACACTTAGGGTAAGTTATATTATTTCAAATTTATATTCTACAAATTTTGAGGTATATTACCCTATCTAATAAAAAAAGAATTATCAAAATCGGACTTCTCTGTAAAAAGTTATGCGTGATCATACATAAAAAAATATATACGCGTCGAATTGATAACCACCTCCGTTTTTTTTCATCGGTTGAAATAACACAATCTTTCTTTTATGCACCAAATACCAGATCGCGAAACGTACCTACTTGCTTAGAAAAATGATTATTTACAAGGCGTCATTGCTTGATTAATGGTTTCTGTTATGGAAATACGATAAAAATGTTTGTTTTCCTTCCTTCTGCAGTCTCTCATATTTCTCAAGTCGTTTTTCTTTTCACCGTGATTAGTTATACTGCGCGTAGATTTACCTTACTCCTTTTCTAGCGGGAATTCTAAGAATGAATGATGAACTAAAAGCGTAAGGAAACATGAAAATCAGTGTTTTTTACGCTCAGACTTATTATGCTGTGTTAAATGGAATATTAAAATGAATTGAGCTAGGATACAATTGAGCTAAGACGAGATACACTAAAATACTTACTTAAGTGAATTCAAAATCCCTTAAATTTTTTGAACTCGTCATGGTATCAATTTTCCTAGCAAGCAATCGATACAAAGCAGGCAAAAGCATTTATTATGGTGTAGAAGTAGAACTTTCCAAAAGCCTCATATTATTTAGGATGATATTATGTACGATTAGCTGGTATAGTAGTTTTAGAATGGCAATATATATTTTGCTAACTTACCTAAAAACATCGATATTATCTTTCTACCAAAAGATATTCTGGAAGAGATGGCTTTCAACGATAATATAAGACTGTACAGTGTGCAATAAGAAGTACAATCTACTATAACACTACTAATACTTCTATCTTCTATTGAGATTTATACAGTGTGATATGGAAGGTACTTATAACCCGTTAAGGCTTATAATTTGATATATCATTTAATCGACAAAAAGCATAATTTGGGATCAAAACAAATATGCAAAAAATACAAAAATATAGATTGTTTTTTGAAAATAATTTACTGAATATATTTTTTTTTTCTAGCGGACAAAACCCTTAACATCAGAAATGAAGTTGTTGATCAGTTACACCGTTCTTTTAGCTATCTTATGGTATTTCTCTTTTGGTTCTACGACACATGAAACCTCGGCTCTTGCCAAAAGTGTTGAAAAAAACAAAATGGCCGCTATTTAGAGGGGGTGAGGGTTTAAACCTCCAAATTATTATTTTCTTCGATAAAATTAGATATGGCACTTAGCCTTAACGGGTTAGAAGTACCGCCCATATCCCATTGTATCCCATTTACAGGGCTTGTATATAAATCTCGAAAATAAAGCATTTCGCTAGACATAATTATTAACTCTATTTTTAATGTTGAATCTCGACATTTTCGCAAATATAGTCTCCATTGATTAGTATTGGTCACCCGGTTTGTGCAGTGACGCGATATTATGCCTTGAGGGCAAGGGTTCGATTACCGGTTCAATTTTTACAAAACGAACTTTTATTATAATTTTCTTTTCTTCGAGCTAATGCTCGGTTTTGTAAAAGCTAATACACTCACGGCAAAAATCTCGTTATTCAGAATTCGTAACACAGACATGATATTTTTTACGTTAAGTACAGAAGGTATATCATCTGGCGCATTTTCATAATTATTATTAGACGAACTCTTTACGGCGAGAGCTCGGCTCTAGCTTATAGGCTGTCTAGTATTAAAATTTCAATACTTTTGCTAGCTAATGTTAAAAATCTTTGATACTTTCTAAAGGCAGGCTGTAAGAACTTGGCAAGTAGAAATAAATGGTAAGTGAAAAGCAGCATCAATAGATATTGTCACCGTACTGGCCTGTCTGAAATTCTAAGGCAGAGCTTGAATGCTCTTTCTCCCTACTTAAGGGTGCATCCTTGGTAGAAACCGGTAGGTTCGTGATCCAATAATAATTGTGTGACCTTCCAGAACACCGTATTTTTACTTTTTGACCTACTGTAACTTCTATTACTTAGTTCATTTTAGTTGTATTCTGCCAAACTTTTCAGAAATAATGGTGAAAACTCTTCACGATATGACTAGGATCACTATAATATGAATTATGCTTAGTGTAGGGATTGTTTAAATGCTATCTACTAAGTACACTGGCTCGACAATGCCCACGTATTCGGTATCATATGAACAACGATCCACACACGGTTCCCGCGGTGCGAGTGACAGCCGTGACAGTGACGTTTGCTTACCAACACAGGGGCACACGAGACAGCGTATGCATGCCATAGTGCATACACTACATCCCTCCCTTAATGATAAATTAGATAAACAAACAACAGATTAGTTGAATCATTCTTTTACTTATAGCTTCATACTTAATCAGTCTTTCTAGTTGTATCACAAAACATTAAACACCTATTATTGGTACTATCATTTATCAGGTTTCATTTATGTGGTAATAGATACCCTAAGTAATGCAATTAAACAACAGTAATGAATTAGTTAACAATCGTAACATCTCTTTAGCATTAAGTAATTATATTTTTTAACCTAGTAAATCACAACTTTAAATATTAATTTTCATTTCCTTCGTCTACCTCTTCAGCTTTTTCTTCTTGGTCCTTCTCCTGGACCGCTTTCCACTGTCCTTCAACTCTTTTCAGATGAACAACGTTTCTCCGCAGTAGTTGTCCGGTTTGGTCGTTTCTTACTGTGATATCTCCTGCATGAGTGCTCTGCACAGTGTGAGGCGTTGGGTCATAGTTTGAGCTAAGCTTGTTTACCTTATTCATATTCTTGATATAGACCTTGTCTCCTTCTGTCAAGTCCGATTCAGTGGCTCCTCTCCTTGTATCCCCATACTCTTTTCCCTTCTCCTTTTGAATCTTGTCGCGGTCTCGCACATCAAGATCCATTTCTTGACTTTCTAGTCTATCGATTGACGGAATTTTGTCCCTGTTCAGCCGTCTGAAGAACAGCTCCGATGGTGACTTGCCTGTAGTTGCATGAGGTGTACTATTGTACATTAGAAGGTACTCCATTAGGCTCTCTTTCATATCCTTTTTCTCCAAATGGCTGATCTTGAGGCGCTTCATGATGTCGCGGTTCTGTCTTTCGACCTCCCCGTTTTGTTGTGGCCAGTATGGCACTGTATTGTGCAGAGTTATGTTGCATTCTTCACAATACGATCTAAATTCCTCACTTACAAATTGTCTCCCATTGTCTGCAGTAATGGAGACCGGATACCCTAGTCTGCTAAAAATTTCCTTGAGTAATTTTATAATTTGGGAGCTGGTCACTATTTTAGTGATTTTGATTTCTTTGTAGCGACTAAAATAGTCAACCATTACAAGAAGGTACTCGTTGGTAGGTAGGGGACCAAGTAAATCCATAGCAACGTCAATCCAAGGAGCTATAGGGATTTCGCGTCTTTTCATTGCTGTTGGAGGACTCGGTAAACCCACTAAGGTACAGCTCTTGCAAGATTTAACTAGTTTTTCTGCATCCTTGTCAATTCTTGGCCACCACACTTTTGACCTTAACCTTCCTTTCATGGCAACAATCCCGGGGTGCCCCTCGTGTGCGGCATCAAGTACGTCTTTGCGCAATTTCTGCGGGATCACAATTCTGTTTCCTCTAAGTAAAATGTTTCCGTAGAAACATAACTCGTTCTCGAATATTTTATAGCCTTTAACAGAATCTTGCCATTCTTTTTCATAGACTCCTTTCTTGACATCGTTGATTTCTTTATCGCCTCCAGAAGCTTCAACAATAGTTGTCATTGAGATTGCACGTGGTCTTGCTTGCTCTACGATGTGATGTACATGTTCGTCTCCTCCCTTAGATGGAGATTTAAAATGTCCGCAAAGTCGAGAAAGCGGATCAGCAATGTTTACTTTACCTGGCTTGTAGATCACATTATAATTGTAAGATTGTAATCTGAGCACCCATCGTTCTATGCGCGCACAAGGCTTTGACTTTGGTCCAAACAATATTTCTAGCGGTTTGTGATCAGTAATGAGATCAAACACTTTGCCAAAAAGAAAAATATTAAAATGTTCTACAGACCAAACTAGGGCTAAAGCTTCCTTCTCTGTTTGGCTGTATTTCCTTTCACAATCTGTGAGGGTCTTGTTTCCATATGCGATTATTCGTGGACCATTTGAATCCGTCTGAACCAAAACAGCACCAAGACCTACGGGACTAGCGTCTGCGATAACTTGTGTTTTATCTTTGATGTCGTAGTATCCCAGAGATTGTATTTGGGTAAGTGCTTCTTTTAACTCCATAAACGCTTTGTTTTTCTCACTCGTCCAAAACAGTTCGATATCAGCCTTCTTTCCCAGTTTTTTCCTTAACAGTTCTTTTAGGGGTTCGGTTTTGGTAGCGAGGTTAGGTAACCATTTATTCACGTAATTCACCAACCCCAAAAAACTTTGTAACTCTTCTATGGTTTTCGGGGCCCTGAAATTGGCAATGCTATCCATATATTTTGGTAGCGGATTTACTCCGTCCGATGATAATTCGTGTCCCAAAAAGTTTACCTTCTGCACTTTGTATATGCACTTATGTTCATTAAGTAGTACATCATTTTCTTTGAGTACATGTAATACTTTTCCCAGTCGTGAGTCATGTTGTTTCTCATTGTCGCCAAACACCAGTATGTCATCAATGAAGTTAACAACTCCATCGCATTTTACTAGGGTTTTTTCCAGTATTTTTTGAAATATCTCTGGAGCGCAACTGATCCCAAACATAAGCCTTTTATATTGGTAAAGCCCTTTAGCCGTTATGAACGTCGTTATGTGTCTGCAATCAGGGTGTAGTTCCAGCTGATGGAAAGCGTCTTTAATGTCTAGCTTTGTAAAATATTTAGCTTTACCTATTGTCGGCAAAAACTTATCCATGCAGGGCAACGGGTGGTTCTCTCGCATAATAGCAGCATTAGCGCGACGCATATCGACGCACAATCGCAAGTCGCCATTTTCTTTTATGATAGGTACCATTGGAGAAACCCATCTGGAAGGTCCATCTACTTCTTCGATTATGTCTCGGTCGAGTAGGTCTTGAATCTTGTTTTCCACTTTTTGTTCAATAGGCAGCGGTATTCTCCGATATGGTTGTGATACTGGTTGTACTTTTTCATCGATAGGGATATCCACCAATACGTCTTTGAGCTTTGGGAATGGTTGAGAATGTTGGTTTTCAATGTTTTCATCAATTTTGTTGATATCAATACCTATTTTTAAAATTCCTAGAAGTGTGGCAGTTTCTTTCCCCAGCAAGTCTCTCGTACCACCAGCAATGACATAAACAGTGCTTTGTTCTTCTCGGTTGTTTATTCCAATTGTGGTCTCAAATGATCCTTTAACATTTAGCGGAATACGACTGCCGTATGCTAAAAGAGTCTTGTTTGGTTTAGGTTTCTGGTTGACAGCTATAGCTCCATGGCTTTTTAAAGTCTCCCATGTTTCTTGAGTTATCAAGTTGACTTTGCAGCCGGAATCTACCAACATTCTAGTTTTGACTCCACCTAGGGTACACTCAACCGTTGCGTCATCGTCAATGTTGAATACATAGTCTACTTCAACTCTCGCTTTTTTGTTTCGTGGATTTCCAGGTTTCCTTTGTTCGTCGGCTTTCCTTTTTAGGCTCCCTGTCATGCAGTACTGTCGGAAGTGACCCATCTTGCCACATGTGTAACATGTTTTTCCTAAAGCAGGGCATTCTTTGCAATCTGATTGGTGGCTTTGACTTCCACATCGTCTACATGATTTTATATTTTTATTGTATACTCGCTTAGGTTTGTGAGTTCCTTCTTTTTTATTTCTGTTGTATATGGCGTTCACTTCTTGGTTTCTTTGCTCCCTGTCTTGAATTCCTTGTTTTTTGTCTTCATATATTTCTAATTGCTCATTAACAATTTCTAGGGTATTGGCCTCAGTCACGATTTTATCCAAGGTTATGTTGTCACCGACTGTAAGGATTTTTCTACGTAATTCAGCTGACGTGCATTTCTCTGTGATTTGATCAATCAAATGATCCTCGTTTTTGTCAAAGTTGCATTTTTCGGCTTGTTTCCGTAACCGTACCAAAAAACTTTCGAACTTCTCGTTGTTCTCTTGTTTGATGAGTCTGAACATGTGGCGTTCAAACACGCGGTTTTGTTTGGGAAGAAAGTATTCATCAAGTTTACTGATGGCAACTTCAAAAACGTCGACTCCTTCGGTGGCTTCAACATTTGCGCCAGGTACGTTATAAAATATATCTTGTAAGCTAGTCCCACCGTAGTGCAGCAACGTTGCTCGTTTCCTCTGTGACGATTTGATCTCCGCCGCGTCTAGATATATAAGTAACGATCTTTTCCATCTCTCCCATTTGCAGCCGATGGATGCCCTGTCACCATCCAAGTCCAGTCCCTCTAGAGTCATCAAAGGTTGTTGTGCCATAATTTCTTCCGTTGGGTAACCTGAAAAGTCCAATTTAATGGAGGTAATCATTTGAATTATTTGACAATTCCTTTAATGGATGACATATCAATCAATTTAGTAATGTATTCATTTGAATCACCAAAATTCCTAAGTTAATAAACTTAATTTAATTTCCAATTTAATGGAGGCATTCATTTGAACTACCAGACATTTCCCAATTTAATGGAGGTTATGTCGACCCAGTCCAATTTAATGGAGGCATTCATTGGAACTACCAGACAATTTCCAATTTAATGGAGGTTTTGTCGACCCAATCCAATTTAATGGAGGCATTCATTTGAACTACCAGACAATTTCCAATTTAATTGAGGTTTTGTCGACCCAATCCAATTTAATGGAGGCATTCATTTGAACTACCGGACAATTCCCAATTTAATGGAGGTTTTGTCAACCTAATCCAATTTAATGGAGGCATTCATTTGAACTACCAGACAATTTTAAATTAAATATTAAGTATTTACACTAGCCCAATAATGTTATTTATTTTTTGTTTATTTCTTAAATTGGTTCCTTACATATAACCCACATTGTGCATTAAAGGGTTAATAAAATCTTAATATTTATTTGAATTATAGCGTGCTATGGGTTAATTAATACACCTAAATAATATTTGATTATTTAAAATATTTAAATCTCATTAGGGGTTAACATATGTTTTACTTTAATTAGTACGCACTAAGGGTTAAATGTTTCTTTTGTTTTGCACATTTAAAATGTTTATAAAGGTGTAGTATCTATCAGGACTGCCTAAGTTTTCTTCAATTTGTTTGACTCACCACTTCTTAACACTAATATAATTGATAACTTATCAATAATTAATATTTGATTATTTAAGTTATTATGTTAATAGATGCATACTAACAACACTGCCACAAGGTATCGTCACATCACTTAAAATAACTTTAATTAGGTCCAGTGGTAAAAGATGAAAAATATATTCTTTTATGCATTAGCGAGTAGTTAAAAATAATTAGGGAAAATTAATGAATTGGGTAAATCAGTTTACTAAAACTCAACTAAGTACTATAACCATATGAAGTATGTGCATCTGATTAAACAGTTTGTTTCCTAATATTGCAAAATTGCAATACCTTGTTATCACCAATTTAGTAAATAAATAGCAAGTGAGTATCCCATTGAACATGGAATTATTGCGATCAACTGTTGTTGTTATCCATCTACGTCTAGGCCGTCAATCAAGCTACTTCATTTGTTTACATTAATGCTAGTAAGTAGATTACCTACTTGCAGTAATTCTTGTCGAGCACTTTAAGTTTGTACATAAGTATATCATGTACCTACCTATTATTACCGAGTAATTGTTGCGAATCATTGGTTTAACTTACGATACACATCGTGTTGCTTGATTATAGGTTGTATATCGAATGAATTACGAAAATATTGTTTAGGTACCTCGTTTTTAACCTCAAAATGTAGGTACTGAAATTGGGTGTTTTTCTTTCGTAATACTTTAGTTTAATGAAATGTAATTACCTTTTAGCTCGTCGCCACTTGTAGGGATTGTTTAAATGCTATCTACTAAGTACACTGGCTCGACAATGCCCACGTATTCGGTATCATATGAACAACGATCCACACACGGTTCCCGCGGTGCGAGTGACAGCCGTGACAGTGACGTTTGCTTACCAACACAGGGGCACACGAGACAGCGTATGCATGCCATAGTGCATACACTACACTTAGGCCTTACCATGATAAACATGAAACCTATTTAAAATATCCGACAGAATAGGAAAATAAAATGTGTGCAATCGCACCAAACATATAACTCTCTACAGTGCTCGTAACAAAACTGGTAACCAGTTAGCCATGTCTGTCTGGCCATATAAAACCGGTTACTAAAGTATAAAATAGGTGCGAAACTCTGAGATTCGCGAGTGTCTATAGCGTTATGCAATGCAATAATATCAAGATATGAATTGAAACATTTAAACCTGTATCGTGACTCAATATCGTTAAAATCCCATGCTCAATACGCTTAAAGTGAGTCCACGCCCAATCCCGCCCCCCGCGTCCGGGAAAGCCGGAAGCGACAGAATAAACGGCTCCAATTGTTTCAAATATAGATAGCGCCGTGAAATAATCCGCTAACTGTTAACGCCTTACAACCATGCCTAAATATAATACTTGTAAATTGTTTACTAAGAGTTTTGAGGTCTAAATTTTGAGAAAAAATATCGTTCTTTACCCGTGTGCTCGGGAAAAAAAGATAACAATAAAATTTAATAACAATGGACCCGAGACGCTTGTGTGCGCGGACTGAGACTGGCAAATTGATAAAATTATTTAGGTTATTTTATTCTTTATTGCATTATGAAGTAAATAGTGAATAAACTGAAATAATTGTACAATTGACGGATTTATTATTTTTTGTTAAAACTATTGCTAAATCATTAGTGCACATTTCACATTTTTTTATTTTTTAATCTTAAATTTTAATGTATTTTTATTATGCCTCGTGTGATTTTTTTACAACAATTATTAAAATCAAATGTATGCGAATCTTAACGAGAATTATATTTTAAAAAACCTCTTGCTAAATGCAAATTCAATTAACCGTTTTTTTTTTTTAATTATAAGAATCCTCTGTAAAGGTATACAATTAAAACATTTGTAGCTTTGTAGTTCTTTCCGCAAGAATTCGCTCCTAAGCTTAATACCGATTGTGTGATTTTTTACTTACAGTATTACAAAACATACATTTGTAATTGTTACCAAATGCAATCAATAGCTTGATTTATAAAACTTAATATTTTTAGTGACATACAATTTAGTACGAAAGAGCTTAATTTGTAAAAAGCTGCAATAACCATTATCTTGGTATTGTGTAAATATAAAATATGTTTTTCTGAATACATTATATATATAGGTATTCAAAAGACAAAGGTTAGTTAAAAATATTGATTTTTGCGGAACTAAAGTTGAATTTGCTGCGAATATAACGATGTTTTCTTCCCTAGAAAAATTAGGACCTATAATCAATCCACTGTAATGCACTCACATACTGTCCTGATTATTGTTATGATACGCATTTTAATGTATTTTAAAGTTTGTAACTTTTTAAGACTAATGTTTTAGTTTCATTTCGTAAACACCTAAGGATAATGCGTTATTGAAATCGTCTTGTCTTACAAAAAAGCATACAAATCCGACAAATAATTCGAAAGAGCTCAATTTAGGATAGTTATGCTCCACCTTGTATGGACCATTTCACATTCCGTATGTTTCGCAGTTCTTTGAACAGAGTGGAGAGGATTTCCGTATTCATCCAGTTCGTGATTTTTTCGTTTGAAGTATGCAATGCGATTAAAAGACTTTGGATCTTTTGGCTGCTTTAAAGACAGGTACGGATTTTTGCGAAAAATGTTTTGCAACCGTACTGAAAAGAATGTTTTATGTTGTTGTGATTTTAGTGATTTGGTGTCCAAAGTGAAAACATTTAAATTGAAACAAAATATTCTGTTAATAACTGGGGGGTAACCCTGAACTCTTAAAACAATCTCAAATCTCAAAAGATTTGAGACTTTGGTGGTGTCAACTAGCTTATAATTTCGGTATACACTATAACCATCACCAAAATTATGACTTCACTTTAACCGATTTGCCCAAACCCTTAAAAATGTATAAAGCAATCGTTCAAAACTGTTTATTGGATACTTAATTTATTTGCTTTCTATAAAACATAGTTAAATATAATTGATCATTTATTTTTGAGTGAGTCTTCCTGAAGGTTTAATTAAAGATGCTCCTGAATGATTGAAATCTGTCCGAAGCAAATAGGACCGGTGGATCTCCGGTAAAAGGTAAATTAACTCTCGGTCGAAAGTACGACAGTATTTTTAAATGAAGGACTTGTCTTCTTGAGGACAACGAATACGTAGGATCTTGAATATCTTAATTTAAGATCTGCCGGAAGACCGTGTCCGGGAAGAAATTAAATTGAGTTTGGTGATTTCGATATTAACAACGCATTATGCATAGTTACGTTAAACGACATTAGTTAGAATAGTTTAATCTGTTAATTGAAGGTTTATTTTCTTACGTTAAACAAATTATAGGTATTAATAGTCGATGCATATTTATAAACTAATATATAATACATAATATAACTACATAATTATACTACATACATATATTTCTTACATAATACTCGTATGAAGTAACCTGAAAAAAAATCAATTGGCCATATTAATTTGATATGAACATGAACTCTTAAAACAATCTCAAAGCTATTAAATCTGTCAATTTTGGTACGTCATTACATAAAAAATTTAACAGATTTGATATTGTTTGACAGATTTGAGATTGTTTTAAGAGTTCGTGGTTACCGCCCTGCATTTATAACATTTTTGGATGCGCATGTTTTTTTTTTAATTCGATACCTATTAAATTTAAATTATTATATAATTACTTTTTTATTATTTTGTAAAACAAAACAAATCGGACAGTGCTCAGTCTAAACTCTATCAAAACATAGTAGCGTGTTGTAGTTAGTGGCGGCCATAGAAGGTCAGAAGTGGCGATGTAGGGTTAGTTCAGTCAAATTGTGTTTTTACTAGGAATGTTTTGGGTTAGTTCATTTTTTTCATTCTTCATGTATTTTGGGGTGCTGAATCTGAATCTGAGGTTTGCTATTAAAATTTCCTGACGCAAAATTGACTAAATCGCAAAAAAGTCTGCTTTTTTACAGATTTTTGCTTCGAACTCGGATACTATTTACTTTTAGTAGATGACCTGTTCACAGAAATTAAAGAACTTAAAATTCTCTGTAAATATCGTTATTAAGTTTTTATTTTAGAAGAACCATTCGCTCTCAAGTGCAAGTTGAAAATTGGGAGATTTTAGCGGTCTCTGCAAAACCCACTCGTACTTTATTTCCCGCTTTATAACTTTATTGTTTAGCTTTTCCCGCGGCTTCGATCACGTTAGATTTGATTTAGAGGTAGAATGAATGTCAAACTTAGTAGGAATAAAAAAACATATAAAATGTAAGAAATCAGAACTACCCCAAAACATACCCACTAGGAGCCCTTTTGACTATAAATTGACTGAACTAGGTAGGGTATGCCTATACCGTGTTTTGTAACAGTGTGGATAATAAAAAAATACTTACAAAAACCTTAAGTCAGTTGCTTAATGGCGGCTTCATTTTTTGTGGTATGTGTGCAAAATGAAAAATGTACACTATTCCGAGCATTCTCATATTTTAGGGTCAAGTCGTACACGTACCATCAATAAAAATAAAATCACAACGCAAAATAGTATATGATAAGCCACTGAAGCACAAAAATCTGTCTAGACTTTATTGCGTTGAGCCCTTTTAGCCGATTAATTTTCTACTAGCTAAAGAGTTTTTTTTTTTTTTGCATAAAGCCTAAGTAATATCAGGGTTGTTGACAATTTATTACAGTGACGCTTCAAGGCTGCGGCAACCTGACCCTGATTTTACGGTCAGTCGGCCATCCTTTGTTATAATGTGGTAATTAATCAGATGGGTGTTAGCCACGATAGTTAAAAACAGTAGGTTTACTTCCCCGTTGAGCACACAACTCTTAGTCATACTCTTGATATTGGGATATGAATACGATTGATTTTAAGACTCATTCTCATGTCAGCCATAAACATCCCATGTTACTAGTGTTGTTCGTTCCAGCGACGAAGTTTTTGCCCGGGTGACCTTTATAAGATCGCATTCTTAAAATGGGTACACTTATGCGTAGTCTCCATTCAAATCTATTTCTCTACGCCACGTGCTCTGACTATTGCTATTAGTCAGCTTGCTGATTACATTCCCTGGACAATATTAGAAACTGTTATTATTTTAACGGATGACATATCATTTTTGCCTAAACGCGCAGAGAAACGACAAGAATAACCCGCTTCATATTTGTCAAATCAATTTCGTCGCTATTTGAAAGAACTGACGGCCGGGCCTGCATAGTGGTTTCTGATTTTCTTTTTTTTTTCTCATTTATTATTACCTAATTTAGTGATTCCCTAACTTTTTAATATTAAGATTTCACTGGTTTTTGCTTTTAATAAGTGTATAGCTTTGTAAAATTCGTTTATGATGTACCTAATTCGATCTCTCGATCAACAGAATACATGTTAAACCTAACCGTGGAAACTAATAAGGCTAGTGTATAATTTATTTATTTTATAAGTTTACATGTAATAACTCATGCTGTTGTTTCCTTAATAAAGAAAAAAAAAAAAAAAAAATGGACAGACTTAAATGACGCAGGTGGAGGTGGAACAGGGGGTCAATTCTCTAAAAACCGCAAGTAAACTTGCACAGACTCTATTTCGCTAAGAACAAACAAAGATAGACTTTATTTCGCTAAGAATTCATATTTATTCATTGTCGATGTCTGACGTCAGTGTTAAAGTGACAGCGCGTATCACGTAAGCAGTAAAAACAAACATAGACTCTATTTTGTTACAGAGTTGGTTTACATTATTAATTAGTGAAGTGAAGACGAAGTGATCGTGGATTTGTTTAGAGAATCGACAGGCTGGACGTAGGAGCATAGGCTTAGGCAGGCCGCGTGCTAGGTGGCCCGACGACTAGTTAAAGGTGGCGGAGAGGTAATGGATGCAAAAGACCCAAAACCGTTTAACCTGTCTGGCCAAGGTCAAGAGACACAATAAAAAATCTATTATGCGATCCAACCGGTGGGGCAATTGAAGCTTGATAGGTTAGAAACACGTCATACCTAGAGATCAGACTCAGCATGTGTAGAGACAGGTTAAAGAAGAGTGAAAGAACCATCTTTTTACAACGTTAAGCTAACTTAGATTTATTCTTCACTCGCAACTAACATTATGAATGTATAATTAAAGTGTTCCTAATAATTAGCTTAAAGTATATATATGTATATGTATTTACTTTCTATGTGTTGCGAATTTGATGAGGTTAGTTATACTACTGAGGCTATATTTATTATGGCCTTAATGCTTTTTATCTGTTTTAACGAGGCAAACTTTCTTTGCTATTATTATAATTAATTGGACCAGAGTTAGCAGGTTGCTTAAATGATAAGAAAAGAATTAGACGACCTCTTTAACTAAACGGTGAAAAAACGTGTACCTAAAAAGCAATAATTCTCCAAAATACTTTTTCTTAAAAATGAAAGTTAAAAGGTAAAAATACAAACTAAAAATGCGGTTTTATAGCTTTTTGCCGTAACTTATGCCTTCATAGAAAGTGGGTGTTCCACCAATATATTAGGCAAAAAAGGATGATTTAAAATATCGTGGTATTAAATGAACTTTTCACCCCTTTTAGCAAAATTAAGGTTCGGTCATACTAGCATCAATAATAGCAATCCACTGAATTGAATACTTTATCATATTTTAAATGGATTTGTCGAAAAGGATTTTATATTTAATAAATCTTGGTGACGATTGTTCAAATCTGAAGTCTGTGCTTGCATTCTGACCACAAACTACGAATATTGGACCGCTTCCAGAAACCGTAGTCATGCTGATTTCAAAGTAAAAATTTGCATACTATAGACATTTGTCTTATACTTCAAAAATGTTGGCAATACTGTAATGTCAGGCCTGTGTCGATTAAAATAACTTTATAAACGAGAGACACAAAATAGAAAAAATACCGCCGCTACCTATACGTAATTAGTGCTAGAGATGGACGTTCCAGTATAGACAAAATTATTGAAAAATGCATAGTAAATCAACTTGGGAATTATTTACAAAAGAATAAAATACTAAACGAATGTCAGCATGGGTTTCAGAGGGGGAAAAGTACAAATACATTATTAACTAAATTTAAAGATGAAATTAATACACATTTAGAAAATAAACAGTTTATTGTGGCTATTTTTATGATTTTAAAAAAGCATTCGATACCTTAGAAACGGAAACACTTTTGAATGGAATGGGTGAATGTGGTGTGGGGCAGCCCCTGAACCAGTGGTTCCGCGACTATCTCACATCACGCAGCTTCCGCGTGAAGGTTGGTGATACGTTCAGTGAGGCGGCGGAGGTGAGGTGCGGAGTTCCGCAGGGTTCTGGATGTGGGCCTATCTGCTACTTACAACACGTCAACAGCTTGTGCAATGTGTTACAGCACTGCTCGGCATACATGTTTGCGGATGACCTATTTACGCTACGCGCCGGCACTGATCTCGCGGAGACGTGTCACCTAGTGCAGAGCGACATAGACGCGGTAGTTAAATGGTCGCATGATAATGGTATTATCTTAAACTCAGACAAAACTAATCTACTAATTATTAACTCACCATATCTTGGTTCCACTGGATCACTACCCTTCATGTATACACATAGTTTTTCGTGCCTACATAATAGTTTCGTTTGTTGCAATTGTACGCCCATTAAAAAAGTAGACTGTGTTACTTACCTCGGTGTTAAAGTAGACGAAAATTTTTCGTGGTCACATCATGTAGACTACATTTGTAATAAGTTATGATTGCTCTTAGGTAAATTTTACCACTTAAGATTTAAAGTTCCTACTACTACATTAAAATTATTATACCTGTCATTAGTGGAATCAATTTTGGGTTACGCTCTTGACAATTACGGACTAACATTTAAAACACACATTGATAAGCTAGAAGCAATGCAAATTAGATTTATTAAACTACTAGTAAATAATAAAACGGAAGGCAAATTGCAAAGGTAATTATTATAAATTATTTTAAATTTGTAGAATTCTTCCGGTCAGTTTAAAACATAAGTACCAATTAGCAATAAATAACCACGACAGTCAGAAGTATAGCCCAACATTGGTCAATCATAGTAATTGTACCCGGTCTATGTCTGCGGGCAAATTTGAGGTACCTAAAGTAAATAACTACTTTGGTGATAGAACATTAAAAAAACGGTTACCATACCTATTAAATAGTTTGCCCGAGGATATACGCCGGGAACAAGATAAAAATGTATTTAAAAGAAAACTTAAAAATTATTTTTTAGGTAAATTAGCTTAGTATTTAAGATTATTGTGTAAGTTAGAGACTCGTGATCCCACAGACAAACTATGTAAATAGTTTTGTGGGACTACTAGATTCCAACTGTAAACTGTTGTTTGTATAATAAATAAATAAATAATTAAAATAAAAATAAATATTACCAACTACTACCCTAACTACCACGCGGTTCTTACAGATTAAAATCAATATACCACCGTTCAGTGCTTTTGTGCTCAAAAAGGCTCCTAGTGGAAAAGTTTTGGGGTAGTTTTGATTTCTTCCATTTTGTATGTATTTTGGAGTGCTGAATCCGAATCTTTGCTGGCAAAATTTCATGACGCAACATTGACAAAATCGCAAAACAGGTGAAAAATTTCTGCTAAGTTTTTTCTGGATTTTTGCTTAAATCTTGGATACTATTAACTTTTAGTAAATGGCCTGTTTACAGAAATTAAAGTACTTAAAATTCTCTACAAATATAACTTTTTAGATTTTATTTTAGAAGAACCGTTCGGTCACAAGTGCAAGTTGAAAATTTGCATATTTTTCCTATTGGCATATTTCCTAGTAAAACACAACTTAATCACTGAACTACTAATAATAATAACAAAAACTAATTACTAACAAAATTAATTATTAGCACAAGAAAAAAAACTAAGAACTGTAAGAAATAAATGGCTTTTTTATGTTATTTATTTTAATTACCAACTGGAAAACTCAAACCTATAGATAATGGATCCGCATACTTAAAACATCCATGACTAATGTACGTACAAATTATGGTTGCGATTATCGCACAAGCAATATTACCCATTGCAGGATTCGAAAATGCAACCAGTGGTTTGTCCAGGTAGCGCACCGCTAGACTAGAATACCATAATCATCATCATCACACTTATCAATACATCACTTTGAGTATTGATCCTAATGAAAAATAAAATTAAAGAAAAAAAAACTTTTTTAAAAACAAGCTTTTATTATTTGTTACTGAAATGAACTAAAAAGTTATAAATAAATTTATCTGATGAGAAAAATACCATTATATAGGTGGCATTTTTTATATTAAAAACGTGTTACATTTGTAGAAACATTAAAGAACATTTAGTTTAATAGGTACTTATTTTTCTTCTGCAATCAAAATGTAACACGCTTTTATTAATAAAAAAATGCCACCTATTTAATGGTATTTTTCTCATCAGATAAATTTATTTATAACTTTTTAGTTCATTTCAGTAACAAATAATAAAAGCTTGTTTTTAAAAAAGTTTTTTTTTCTTTAATTTTATTTGTCACTTTTTAGTATATGTTTATACATACATTCAGCCCTTGGCACGTGCTCACCTTGGCATTGGGTCATCCATCTAATCAATCAGACATAATTCACATTCATAACAAACGGAACGAACTTTTTTCCCAAAGGTTATATTGGGCATTTTTGACCCGGTACCTCAAAGTTCACGACCAGTATTGAAAGGGTAGGGGTAGGGTAGTAGGGTTTTTCTTGAAGGTTTAGGCTTAACATTTCGCGGAATGTTTTTATTTTGATCCTAATGCATAGGAGAAAAAAGTTATGTGCTTCAACGCAAAACGTATATTTTGCCTAATTATTGATTTCAATAATTATAACTTACTGTGATACGTGGCGCAATCTACATTACAATAAAGAGTTAAGAGGCCCCTATTTTACCACGGTATACCAATAATAATGAAATAAATTTATAAATTGTTTCCATAATCGCACCGATTAGCTAGATGAAAACTAAGCAATGCTTGTGCTATGTCGACTAGATAACAGATTAATATACTTAAATAGGTTTTTAAACATCCTTACTTGGGTACAAACGCTCGTGCTCATCACACTAACATTTGTCCTTGCGGGACTCGAACCCGCGATCGCCAGGCTTTGTAACAAGATAGAAAAGCACTTAAGCATTCGTGTAACCTTTTAGGAAAATATTGTACATTTTTGTAAGCATTTTATCCATTCAAAAGCATATTTGGATACGAAAATTAGTTTTTTATATATTGATTCTTGTTTTGCTAAAAAAAAACTTTCCCATGCTTTTGAGGAATGCGACTTATCTCATTGGGTAGTATTCATGGTAATGATATGGCTTTAACATACTCCAACTAGTTTCGTTAGTGGTCGCTGGTGGGTCACTGGTCCGAACAAAATGCCAGTTAAACTTTGTTGGAGATGCATATTCACGCAAACCAAGATACTCGTCAAGACGAATCAAATGAGCCCAAACTCGATAGGGTTGCGTCGTTTAATTACGGAGTTATTATGGCCACCTCTAGCTCTATCATCAGACCCTGGTTATCATATAGTATCAAAGCACATGTCAAGACGAATTAAACGAGCCCAAACTCAATGGGGTCGTGTCGTTTAATTACGGAGCTCCTATGGCCACATTTCAGCTCCGTCATCAGACCTTGTTTACCATATATTATCAAAGTACTCGTCAAGACGAATTAAACAAGCTCAAACTTGATGGGGTAGCGTCGTTTAATGACGGACGAAGTTTTAATGACGGAGAGAGCCACCTTCCAGCTCAATCATCAGACCCTGGTTACCATATAGTATCAAAGTACATGTCAAGACGAATCAAACGAGCAAAACTCGATGGGGTTGCGTCGTTTAATTGCGGAGTTCCTATGACCACGTTTCAGATCCATTATCAGACCCTGGTTACCATATATTATCAAAGTACATGTCAAGACGAATCAAACGAGCCAAACTCGATGGGGTTTCGTCGTTTAATTGCGGAGTTCCTATGGCCACGTTTCAGCTCCATCATCAGACCCTGGTTACCATTTAGTATCAAAGTACATGTCAAGACGAATCAAACGAGTCCAAACTCGATCGGGTTGCGTCGTTTAATTACGGAGTTCCTATGGCCACGTTCCAGCTCCATTATCAGATCAGCACCATGACATCATAATATTGCATTTTCACGCGGTTTACACATAACTATATGCAAAATTTCAGCTTAGTCGGTAACCGGGAAGTGGATCAAATTTAACTTGCAAGATTTGATTACAGACAACGGCACAGGTGAAACTAAAAAATAAAAGCTTGTATGGCCAACTTCCGGCTCCATCATTAGACCCTGGTTACCATGTTGCACCAAAGTACTCGTCAAGACGAATCAAAAGAGTCCAAACGCGATCGGGTTATGTCGTTTAATTACTGAATTCCTATGGCTACTTTCCAGATCTATCTATCATCAAAACCTTATTACCATCTAGCACCAAAGTAGGTACTAGCTCGTGAATACGAATCAAGCGATCCCAAACTCGACCGGGTTATCTCATTTAATTACTGAGTTCCTATGACCACCTTCCAGCTCCATCATCACATCAGACCCTGGTAACCATCTTAAAACAAAGTACTCGTCAAGACGAATCAAACGAGCTGAAACTCGATAGGGTTTCGTCGTTGCATTATAGAGTTCCTATGACCACCTTCCAGCTCCATCATCAGACCCTGGTTACCATTGAAAGACAAACTACTCATTAAGACGATTTAAACGAGCCCAAACTCGTTGAGGTTGTTTCGTTTCATTGTGAAGTTCCTATGGCCACCTTCCAGCTCCATCATCAGATCAGACCCTTGTAACCATCTTAAAACAAAGTACTCGTTTAGACAAATCAAACGAGCCGAAACTCGATGGAGTTTCGTCGTTTTATTACAATGTTCCTTTGGCCACCTTCCAGCTCCCTCATCAGATCAGACCCTGGTAACCATCTTAAAACAAAATACTCGTCAAGATGAATCAAACGAGCCGAAACTCGATAGAGTTTCGTCGTTTTAGTACAGAGTTCCTATGACCACCTTCCAGCTCCATCATCAGACCCTGCTTACCATTGAAACACAAACTACTCGTCAAGACGATTCAAACGAGCCCAAACTCGATGAGGTTGTTTTGTTTTATTGTGAAGTTCCTATGGCCACCTTCCAGCTCCATCATCAGATCAGAACCATTTCATCATAATATTGCATTGTCACGCGGTTTACACATGTATGCAAAATTTCAGCTCAATTGGTAACCGGGAAGTGGATAAAATTAAACTTGCAAGATTTGATTACAGACAACGGGACAGGTGAAACTAAATAAAAGCTTGTAATAAAAGCTTGTAAAAAGAAAGCTAATTGGATTGTAAATAAAAAAGATTGGATTGGAGGTACATTTTATAAGTTGTCTAGATTAAGTTCAATAAAACGCAAACAGATCCCTCAATCTAAAAATGGTTTTTTAATGACCTGTCCAACAACAAACTATACCATGGGATAGAAAAAAAAATACCACTTTGTACTGTGATTCAGATCTATACACATGCCAAATTACAGTTTTTTGTCCTAAGAGTCTTTAAGATAAGCAACGGACAGACAGACATGACGAAACAAAACGGATTCTGTGTTGACTACGAACTTTTAACAATATATTCACAATTTTGGATTTCAAAATGATCCAGTTGATATTGATTGAAACAACTATGTTAAACTCTAGCCTTACAATTACACAAATGGCACAACTATTCCCTATGCTATAATCTTACCAGTTAACACTAACAGCTATAGTACTGACTTCTGTGGAGCGTCTACAATCAGAGTGTTTGTTCTCAAACAGAGCGTCTCCAAACAATGTCTTGTGTAATACATAACAAGAAAGTTTATACGTTTGTGTCCATCGTCCATTGGGCATTTAGAAATGGCTTTGCTTGGTGAAGCTAAGCTATTCGTGATTAATATAGATAAGCTATTTCTAATCTTGCTTTATTGCTTGCTACTATTAGCGGCACGGAAGTTGAGCTCTGGGCGAAAGTTGCGCAGAAGACCATTACGATTACGTGATTGGACGTCGCGCTGTACTGCTGACCGTGATTAGTCGTTAGTTCCGTGCAGACGCGTCTCTGATACGATGATGATCATCTCGTAAGATGCGCAAAGTGATCCCCACTCTTTGCCCTCGCTCAACATCGATGCTGCGTACTGTATTGTAAAAAAGTAATGTAATAGACTAGTCACATTTGCCGTAAAACCAATAACCGATGGGGTAGACGTGATTTTGAGTAGACTTGGCAAACGTAGCGTTGCTTCCTACGCAAGGTGGAACGATGATAAACGCAAACATTCATATATGAAATAAAATGATTACAAAATATCCATGCCACATTAACGCAATTGTTTATAACTATTTTAAATAAGAGTGGTATGATGAAACTTTAATTACTGAATGGCATTCCAGCTTCCAAATTAAGAACTATCGATTTGCGCCAACTCCAACTCTTGCTGAAGATCCTAGATCCTAATTTATTGTTTCTCGAAGTGATTTACGCAAGGTCACAGCCTATCGCGAGATCGGACCGAATCTGCTGGAATAATTAATTAGCTCTCGTTAGTGGTAGTTCAATTTTGATTCAAGGCGTTGATAAGGCCTTGGTTAGTTATAATTTTGTTCCTATGGATCCATAATATTGTCCAAACATGGAAGACGGTATAAAGTTGGAGACAGATGTTTCCGGCTATCTAGTTCATTTCTTGGCGGGTAATTTTTGTAATGATTTTAATACGAAATGTATTTGAGAAAAACCCCTGAGTTTTAGATTTTTAATTTTTAAGTGTGCCATTATGATTGTCCTGTAAAATGATGACAAAAATAATAATACCTTTGACTAAAAACTATAATTACATATAATGCAATGTATTATTAAGATATACTGATTAAAATAATGTTATCTAACCATATAATTTTAAATGCCATACACTGGCGAGACATATTTTTAAATGTGTATCTATGTACGTATCTATCTTATTGTACCGTGTCTCTAAGTAAATAAATGATTTGATTTGGTTGCAAGTTCCATCTTCTCTAGTATTGCACTTTAATGTTTTTAGTAAGAATTCAAATATAAATAGGTAATACTCTTACTTCAAAAGCAAATAAATCATATTTGTCTACCTCCACGAGTAAATTGACTGCCTACAAAATACCTAGTCATGCCCCGTTTTTCGAAATTTACTATCAAGATGATCCAGTAACCTAATTGTATATGACAGGCAATTAACGTTGCATCCATTGTGAATACGTCATTTGTGTTTGATCTGTGAACAAATACCGAAAATGACATGACCAATACCAACCAAACCCTAACCAATGCATTTTATACAGTAAATAAACAAATAGGCGCCAAATTATCACACTTTTTAGTAAAGATTTAACATAACGGAACCAGTTTTTTTGGCAGCAGAGTCTCCTAGCATAGTCAGATCCGATCGAGAAAGGTCGTTTTGTGATAAGATCTCAACCGGGGATGGATCCCTTTGCTTTCGAGTGCAAAAACAGTGACAGTACGCCGATCAGGTTAAATAATGATTGTAGAATTACTTATTTAACTAGAATTAATTTAGGCCCAATATAATTTCTTAATAAAGGATTTAAAATACACGGACTGAGGAGCAGTCCATGTAATAAACTCATCATGATCACTATCACAGATAAGATAGCTCCATGGGCTCTACTCGTACTAATAAAACTATTTATTTTTAGGTTCTAAATTCTCGATGACAAGAGACAAATTTAAAAAAATACAAACCAAAAGTGTGTGCCATAGTGGCATGCACTTTAGTAAAGTAGCATAATGTCATCACCTTACATTGCATATTGACAAATAAATATTTTCTTATATAAAGAAACTATCACTAGCGGTTTCTCATGATTTTGTTCAGTAAATCACTAGTTGCTAAAACTAATTCATGAACTCTGGCAGAAATAACTGGAAGGCAATATTGTAACGGTTAAATTCTTGTCTGAAAACTACTGTTTTTCTTTGTTGAGTAATTATTATACGGAAAATCATAAATAATACTGTCGCTGCCCTATTTTAGTCTCATTCACCGCCCACCCAACTCAGATCAAAGGACTTAGGAATACAATATTACGAAATAATTTGCTGAAAATCACACAAATATCATAGTATCAAACTAGGCTATTGTTACATAGATAGTGACAAAAAATAATTTTCTTTTGTTAAAAAACACAAAGCTTACAAAGCATTGAGAAATAATAAACTGTGTGTTTAGATTCAAGCAAAAACTTTTCGTATGGATGAATTTCATATACCTATGTTTATGATTTTCCTCGTTACCAAACAATAATGGATCTGTCAGAGTGGAGATAAAACTAGCTGGCTAGCAATTATACGGTACCAAATGTCACTATGTAATAATATGTCAGTAGATCCACTAAATGCATCTCAAACAAAATGCTGCATATTTTACTATGCTTTAGCCAGAGTAAAGAAAAAGAGCTCAAGTTTGCTTCGTATATTCTTTCGTATAAACTATGTTCATAGAGTTAGGTCGGTACTTCCTTAAAAAATGGCTACAGTAACACCTCGCCATAAAAATTCGGAGCAACGATATCGGAGGTAAAGCACATCAATAAAGAACTAATGAGTCAAACCTTACATTCTAAGGTTGTGTGAAGTAAATACATTCGAAAAATATTCTATGAAACCTAATTGCTATAAATCATAACTTATAGAGGTTGTCCCAAAATTCAACGATAAACGAAACCAGATAGTGGGATTGCTTTAAATATTATTGCTCTTTAATGTTTAATTAATAAATGATAATCCTTGAAATTTGCCACCCCTTATGACATTTATAACTACCATGACTACAATTATTCAAATATTTCTATTTTTTTGTGTGTCGCAATCTAAATAGTAGTAAACAGGACCACCATCTGGTGCCGTTTTATTATTGATTTTTGGGACACCCTATATTCATTCTTTTAAGATATAATATTATCGTCTCATTGTTGGGATGAAGCCTGTGCTTAGTGTAGGACTAAAGTAAAACATAAATTTGTGCAAATCTTCTGGACCTTCCTATTTTGTACTATATATTCTATAATAAGCGCAAACCTGAACATATTGCTGAGTGCCTTTGACAACCAATTACCATCTTGACAGGGCTATTGTGATCGCGAACAAAGGTCAGTAATCTGATGTAACGGTTGCTTTCAAGCCCTTTGTTCACGTTTTGAGACTTGTGAAATTCAGTTTTTCATATGAGTTTGTTAAAATTTTTATTTTTCGTAAACAATGGAAAATTTGTTTGGTAGTACAATTTGCTCAGTAAAACTTCAGAAACGAATTGGAGTAAAGCTTTCGGTTAGTAGTGAAAACCTGAGAAAATAAGAAAATAGGTTTTCAAGAAGTTATAATCAAATTGAGATCATCATGATCTAATCATATAGTGCAGAAGCAGAACGATGGCGTATGGTCCGTAATTCGGACAGACATCGATTATCGTTTATAGATTCATAATGTGTTATGATTAAAGATAGTAATGATAAAACTGAATCATGTAGATAGTAAAGATAAAGCTGAATCATAATTAATATTAATATTTAAAAAAAAACTAATTAGAAAAAAATATTTTCGAAAAAAGGCATCAAGAATAAGAACATTAATTTGTAAGTAATAATCCTTCATACGCTAACGTAATAAAACGTACGCATACTGTTGCGTGAAATTTAAATAAAAGTCTATCGTATTCCCGATTGTCACGTGGTCGTAAAGTATGAACGTAATTCTTTATCACGTTCATCATATCTCATGTATTACAGGTCCTGAACTCACCGAATTACGCGGAGTATCTCAATTCCGCAAATTGCAAATGTTTTCTTTTCTTCTTAAGAAATCCTTGATTTTTTCCCTGAGATAAGCGTGTCAAGGTTTGGCTAGGGTTAACAAAGGGAATAGGCTAGGTAATAATTGAAAAAAGAAAATATACAATGCGAAGGAAAAAACAACTGCTTAAGATTTGAGAAAGGGTGTGTACTCTATCAAAACCTTGCTGGAAAAAATAAGAACCAATACAATTGTTTTAAAAATACAATGATAATTATAAAGCCCTTTTTAATCCGAAATTGCTACAATTTGACAGTACATTTACAAATTTATATTTAAATTATGTCACGCAATTCGGTGTGCCTCCTGGCATTAGCCTCCTCCAGCTCTTGCCACTGAGCTCAATCATCTGCTACTCTCGTCCAGTAGGGTCCCGAAGTTAGGCGGATGTCGTCTATGTGATCTTTCTCACAAATACAATAGTGCTTGTTAATTTTAAGAGAAAAAAATAATGTCGCATTGTAAGATGTAAACATTTTCTGTCAGGAAAATTATCTTTGTTTGAAATTGATTTGGAATTTCTAAAATAATGTATTCAACAATACCTCTGTTTTGTGAATTTTTAGTCAAAATAGTTTAAATGTTTTACCAGCATCATCAGCTCACGTTAACTGCTAAACATAAGTCTCTTCCAATGCACGCCGCTAAGCTCAATCCTTGGCTGTTTTTTTCCATCTGCTCTCAGCTGCTTTGATACTTAGCTGTTTTTTTTTTCAAGTGATTTCATCACAGCAGCTTTGTGTATATCATCACTCCACTTTTACGAAGGACGCCCTACGCTTCTTTGCCAAGTCGTGGTCTCCATTCAAGAACAAGTCTACTCCATAAAAGCATACAACTAATCTCTTATTTCGTATACTTAATAACTAACCAAACTATTCGGGTAATAGCAATATAAACTACAAAATCCGAATAACTCTTCACATGCAAAGTCAAAATGCATCCTCAAGAGTGAATAATGAATAACTCTCCAATTAAATAAAGCCCGGTATTGTAATTCCAGCGCCAAGACGACGCAGAGTGATCCCAGTAATGACCCCATTCCCGTTGTTATGCATTCTCTAGATACTTTTTATCTGCGATACCGAGCTGCAATTGGAGACGGTGGCACAGTCTGGGAAAACAGCAAGATAGTGAGAAATTTTTGATTCCGTTTTAGATTCTGCTATTTTACTGTTACAGTTTGCAACGCATCATGACTTTTGTAATCTTTAGGACTAATTAAGTTAAACATGAGGGTAAATATTATTAACATCCATAATGTAACCTTGCTTACTACAAATATAATAATTCCATTTCGTTTGAGTGTTAAAAAAAAATATAGTTCCACTGATCATGTAGACTGTCACTGGGAGAGGCCTATGTTCAGCAGTGGATGTCCTGTGGATGAAATGATGATGATGATCATCATCATATAGACCCTAAATGAACGATGGTTGTAATATTGTGACTACAAAAAAGATACGACGAGATGTTACGTACAAATGTTTGAACTCATCACACAAACACATGCTCCTTGTAGGATTCGAAACTGCGACCGCTGTTTTGTAGTCCGACGTGAACCACTTAATAAACGAGAAAACCTAGATCACATGGTTAATAGTATTAATGTTCATTTTGTTTTATTTTCTATTGATTCAGCAAATCTAGAAAGAAATTCAAATGGCTGGTCAAATTTGAATCATATCTTTGAGCACGATCGTATCCTACATGTGACCGTATCTTCGCAAATAAAGTTTTAATAAAGTGAAGTGAACAAATTACGTATAGCGGCGGCGCGCTAGACAGATAGGCCACTCGGAACTAAGCGTCAAAATCGTAACAATTGACAATTTGAAATTTAACAATTGCGTTTACATGCAATCTCGGACGATCCGGGGCAGTACTACAGCGGACTGCCACTCAAGACAGTTTACTACGCATTGATCATTGTTACATGTGAATAATGGATATATACGTTTTCATTACTGCTGCAGTGTGTTTAGATGTTTGGAATACAACACAAAATTGAGATTACTCGTTCTTCATATTTCCAAAATAATTTTAAAAGGTATAATTAGGGTCTTGGTTTTCTCTTGTTAGTAAAGTAAGTAAGTAGAAAAGGGTAAAGATAAGTTTTGATAGCGATCAATCATTCATTTCATTAAACATTCAGCAGGAATGAGCTTTTAAATTTTCCTTAAATCATCACTGATATAACACCAGTGTTTTAGGTAAGCGTTAAATAAAAGATAATAAACATATTAAATTATTCATTGATTAATTATTTTTTCATTGTCGTTGCTAGGATAAACACGTCAGTATATGTCATAACAGTAAGGACGTTAAGTTAGTACGTATAATTTCTAAAAGCACGCAGTTGCCACCGCTGTTAAAAACGACAGTCATTGAAGAAGCCGAGTTGGGGAGAGTAATTATTGCTCTGTCTTCCCATTTAGGCCTGGACGTATGATAAGATGAATGAATAAATTAATCGTTTTATCGATGTAATAAAGCACACTTTTTATTTAAAAAATCAGAATAGCAACGGCGGTTTTCGAAAACGGCGGGAGTTGACCTTCTGTATTTTTTCTATTTTGTGGTGAAGCAGTGCCAGTGGTTTAAAAAGATTTTTTTCTGGAAGTATACTTACTTCCAGCTGTAACTACTATAGCAGTAGCTGATAATCGGACTTAGGCCTTACCTAGGGCTAGTTCTGTCTTGGAATAGACTAAAATGTTCTTAACAGTGCGCTATATACAACACGCCAATTTACATGATCTTAAAGTATGGAATTCTTGTGTCATCATCAGGCTATGTATTTTGCCAGCGTTGTATCCCAGCATACCCAGACTCAGGCTAATTTAGAAAATATCATTTTGTGAATTGAGTTTTGTGAAACCTTGACCCTTTAGATTTAAACCGAACTTCCGCACCACTAAACCGAACCAGCTATTGAATTTGGCTGTTTTATGTAGAATGTGTCTCAATAGAGCGCGATGTAGTGAAAATCACGCACAATCTTGGATCTTGTTAACTTAGTTACTTGACACATAATATATTAATTGAAACGCATTTTACAAATAACTAAACTATCTCATTCTGGTGAGAGTTGAAATAAGAAATATTACCCATAAATAAATATAATTTTGAATCTTTAATTACCTATATCTAAAAAACTTCAACCTGCACTAATCGCACTGCTGTGAAAACGTCTTGTCTAAATTCATCTACCGATCCCTGTCTTTTGCCAATGAATCTGAATCCCTCGTCTAGTTAACCAAATCGTCGAACCATATTTTCATTAGTTTAACTTTTTGCCAGCCGTCTGTAGGCCATCTCGGGAAAATATGGGTAGATAGTTACACCTACCTGCAGTAGCCTACACACGTGCCCTGCTTACGCAAAAAGTGATGTTTAAGATTCTAAAAATCCTTTCTACACCTTTTACCTACGCTTCACTCCATGGAATGCTTTTATTAATCAATACAAGTTATTATCGTCATCACCTTCTCAACCTTCCACTGCTGGACGTAAGCCCCCAAAGAGCGCCAAAGATGTCCCGCTTTCATCATCCAGCCATTGCCAGCCAGCTTCCTAAGGTAATTGGTCAATGGAGCTAGGGGGCATCCTACACTATATTTTTTAAAGGCGTGGTCTCTACTCGAGAACCCGTTAATTACTTCATTCATCGGTTCTGAGATAAATGTGGCCAGCCCACTGCCACTTAAGCTTGCTACTTTTTTGGACTATATCCGTTACTTTTGTCTTCTGCTTGATGACCGTTCTGTTTCTAATTTTATACCTTAACGAAATCCCAACAATACAATACGAGTAATTCGTAGTAAAAAACAATATTGTATTTTTAAAATTTATATTGTCCTAATTAATTAATTAATTAACTAAAGCCTAGCCTGTATAGAAAAGCTTATTATATCAATCGACTCAGCTGGGAATTGAAGTCAGGAACCTTGCGGTTAAAAGTAAAATCACCACTGCACCTACCGAGTTGTACAAATAACGCAATAAACCAAAGAATGCATCTACTCATTTAGACTCACTTATACAAAGACGTTATTGTAGAGATGCAAAAGAAAGCAAACTTTTCATATCGCACTTTTTCTAGTAAAGTGCAATATTTTAAATTGTTCATTAATGCGAACCCCACGTCCCGATGGAAAAATATTCATCTGCAAACGCTATAAAGTTATCGGAACTGTACATTTTTACAGGCCCGTTAAAGCGGCCGAACGAAAACGAGAAACAAGCTAAATTTTTACGAGCTTTTAAAATCGTTTTCAAAATGAATCTCATCAATAGCACGTTAGAAAAAAAATTAAATAAACACTTGTATTGGATTACAGATATTGAGAGCCATTTAAACCGCTCTGAAAACCTTTTTCGGATACTTTTATTTGCGGTATTCGGGAACAAGAATTGCGTCCACATTAATGTTAAATTAGACTGAAGTTAAATTTTAATGCCTTTTCGGCGTCTACACAATACGCTGGATTGGTCCCTTCAAGTTTAAAGGAGTAAAATCAATACAGTTTTAATTACTTTTATTAATTAGGTGACTACATTGATTAAAGGTTTGTTACTAGAAATATTATTACATAGTATTCTGGAGGTGAAAAGCTGAGGACCGAAAGCTCTGTGACACATCTTCCATGTTATAAAATATTTCTTTCTATCTACATCTTTCTCTATTGCTAACTGTCTTTATTTCTGTACATAATATATCAGTTATCTCTTGAACGCAACATATTTGATTCCTGGGGGCAATTTAGATTAGGAAGAAAAAAAGTTGCTGCCTCTTCTGAAAAGATCGCAATTCTACAAAATTAAAAAATAAGATTGTATGTCAGATAAGTATTTGAATACGAAATTTATACATAGCTTACACGTTTCTCCAAACATATCTATCGAGACGAAATAACTCATTCTAAACTATCGACTGTAAATTTTATTATTACTACTTGTTTGTTTGTTTTAGTACAATGTACGTTGGAGTTAAGGCGATTATTTGTTCCTAGCCACAGGACTGAACAGGATTTTATTTTCGATCGTCCCAATAAACCGGGTCTAGGGAAATCCCTCTGGCTATTTACAGCGCTCAGTGCTTAGAAACCATTATACATTGGGTAATGTCCTGACTAAATGTTTTGTGTTTGAATCTGTTTTATTAATTAAAATGCTTGTAAGGTTATATGTATATCAAATTACATCTACGTAATATTTAAAAAAAACTAGATACACTATTGAATTATAACGCCTATGCACAACGATTAACACGTCCCGTCGCAGTCCCGAACCCTTCGATTAACTTTTTCCCTTTATCTTATGATAATATAGGACAAATAAGAAATATTAAGTAGGCGCGAATCGACATCATCTTAGCTTAAGTGTTCTCTTTTAAATTTACCTCTCAAATTTAATCATTGGTATTCGATTTTCTTCAAGAAATATTTTGATTTCTAGTTAGTTCAATAGTGCTTTACTTATTTTATTATTTAAAAAGATATGATTAGATATAATAACGAAAATCATAATTTAAATATTGATAAACACAAAAACACGATAATATAATCTTTCTTCTGAAGCTCCACGGTCACAAACCACAGGGTGAAGTTTAGAATTTGTTTTCTCTAATACTATTTTTCATTTCCGTGAAGCAATATCCTGCACTACAGGATGTTTGGTTTAGATTTTCCAATTTCCTTTGGAATAGGCTTGGAAAGTTTCAAATTTTTCACAGCCCACTCTTGCACCAGAACTAGGTCGTATACCAAATCGTGTGTAAACAGACTCTCTGTTTGATATAATATCAGTTTCTGCTGTGTATTGGCTGAATGGTAAGGCCAAAGAGTATTAGGGTAAACAGTTTTGACTATGGGAACAAAGTATCAACACGATAAATGGCTGGCTCCATAGTCCATACATTATCGTCGAGGTTAATGACTATTTGTATAGAGAGGTGTTTTTTTTTCCGATTTTTAAGTGTATCTTTCGACTAAATTAATATGAATGAATTTATGTTATCAAAATCTTTAAAAGTAACTTAATATTGCTTTATTTTTTTATTAGAAATCATCTTCATCACCATGATAAGATAAATGTTTTTTTTATTATTCAGACTTCGATCTAAGGGATTAGATTAGGGTACCTATTTAGGGCTTTTTTTTTTTGTGTATTTCAATAAATTAAAGATTACATAGTAAATTTGTTTCAATTGGTGTCACCTATAAATACATAAACAGATGCAATATAACATAAAATAGTGAAAATAAGCTTAAAAATGGCTTAAAAGTGTTTGCTGATGTGATGTTACTAAGGTAACCCTACCAAAAAGACAGAAACAAACAACCAAAATAATTGGCTCATTATTTATTTTATTGCTTAAAAAACCAAAAGTCTGCACAGTCGTATAATTTAATCGTCAATTCATATTTTCACTGCCCTTTGTGTTCCATTGGAACGAACAATAAAGATTCAGTCAAACGTTTTTTGATTGGGAATTTTCTCTTGGCGCTCAATCTGAAGAGAAAATTTAAAAAGCGTTCAATAAAGTTTTTAAATGTCCAAAATTTTTTTGACATCGAAGTTTGATTTTGTGAATGTTACCAAACCTATTATTTTAATGATAATAAATTAGCAACGCTAATTACTTACGATTTTGGTAAAAAATTTAATCAATCTCTTTTGGAAATATTTCAAGTTTGTTGGCTAAATAATTCTAATATTATTTATTCCAATTTTGGAATCATAATGTTGGGCAAATGCATTTCTCAATGCTTGCTTCTACAAAATTCGATGAATGTTAGTAAGTCATTTATTTAATTTTTTGTCCTAATTAAAACCGCACACATTAATTAGTTTATGTTAAAAGCAATAAAACCATTAAAAAGTTTATGTTAAAAGCAATAAAACCATTTTTTTATGCAAATAAGCTTCAACAAAGCACTTTTTCCTTTTCTACCATTGCTTTTTAACCTACCATTGCTTCGGGACTGTAGGCTAGCGCCGAGAAGAAGCAGCGCAATCTTGGTTGTTCCTATTCTATGGTAATTTGATCACAGCTTGGTTAGACTATGATTTGGTGATCCAGACAAACACGCCTTTAGAACAAAAGTACTGCACACACTTCGATATGCCTAACAAGATATTGCTATTATTACTAAAATTATAACTTTATCCTATAGAAAAAAATGTATTTTAGGTAGAATCCACTATGCATCATATTTCACGAAAGGCCCATTGATTATATAATCAAGAGAATATTCACTCTTATTCTACTAAGTTTTCACAAGTCAAACACGTGATCTGGATATACGATTTGCAGTGCGTATCATGCATTATTACTGTGCAAGATGCTTAGCATTGACAACCATTTAAAAGTGATTTTGTTGTTGGAGGCACTAGTTGCTAGGTACCGTTATAATATTTAAAAAATCATGTATTGGGTAAAACTATTTTGATGAAGCCTGTATTATTTTGTAATTTTTAAATTTATTTCTATAACAAAACATTTCTTGGGATTTATCCAACATATCTTTTTATGGAAGGCAATATAAACAAGAGGCATGTACGGGGCAATGTACTGCAGGTATACAAATAGAGCATGATGCTTACAAATGAGAACATTGGAAAAACACTCGCGCGTCCAATCTTCGGAATGAAATCGGGTTTGAAATAAGACGACGCATATGGCTTACCAATGAAACTGATATGTATAAAGAAGATATAAGATTGATTTCAGTTTTTATTTTTGATTATAAAAATATTTTATTACCAGCTATTTTATCAAAAGCCATTTTCATAGACAATGCCTATGTACCAACCTACATAACTTATAGTGTGTTCGTAAAATTATTTAAAAACTGTATTGAGAGGAAACTAACGTCAAATATTAGGTCCTTACATATGAAATTGCCGATACTCAATACTGACAACTTTAAAATCAAATATCTTGCGTTTGATTAGGAATTTCAAATTCAAATTTATTTTGAAATAAAACCAGAAAAATATTGTTTTGAAATTCGTGTTTTTTTTGCATCATTAATTATCATTTTTAGCGATGTTCAAGCTAAAACAAATGTTTTAGCTTGAACATCGCTATAACAACAATTATAGACAAATTGAAAATTCGCGGTAATTACGAATAAGTACGAGTTTCACCGTGGTACCAATGCTGCAGAAACGACTCGAAGAAGTAACGACGTTTAAGGACCAGGCACCGCTAACGAACGAACGGTGCGTTTTTGGTTTCTACGTTTCCATTCCGGAAATTTTGATTTACACAATGAGCCTCTTGGACGACCTGATACTCAATAACGAAGAATTGAAGGTGATAGTGGAAGCTGATCCATCTCAAACTACTTCTGAATCAGCAGCAGCCTCTGGTGTAAGTGACAAAACGATAATTTATCCATTTGCGCCAAATCGGAAAAGTAAAAAAACTCGAAAAGTGGGTACCGTACGAATTGACTGAAGCAAACTAACAATCACGCGTCGCTTGCTGTGTTTCTTTGCTCAATTGTCACAATATTAAGGGGACTTTGAACCGGATCGTGACTTGTGATGAGATATGGATCCTGTACGACAATCGAAAGCGATCATCACAATGTTAAGCCAGCCTGAGGAACCGGTAAAACCTTGCCCTAAGCGAAAACTGACTAAAAATAATATTCTGGTTAATGTTTGGTGGACCAGTGCTTGTGTTTTCCACTACAGCTTCTTGAGATCAGGCCATACGATTTCTGCAGACTTGTATTGCCAACAATTGGGAACAATGATGGAAAAGCTCGCTATTAAACAACCGAGACTGGTGAATTGCTCTACCCCACTGCTCCTTCAGGATAACGCTAGACCACACACTGCACATTAAACGGTCGCCAAGTTAGAGGAGCTGCGACTGGAACTTCTGCGTTATTCACCATACTCTCCAGATCTTGCCCTAACCGATTACCACTATTTCCAAATTTGGATAACTTTTTACACGGAAAAAAAATTCAAATCTGATGAGGTAGTTAAAACCGCCTTCAAACAGTTCATAGAATCTCGCTCCCAGGATTGTTTTCCCAAGAGGTCAATGATCTGCATATAAAATGGCGGAAGTGTATCGATAACAACGGCGCATACTTCGATTGATTAAATAATAATTTGACGACCTCCGTAGCCGAGAGGCGAGCACGCCGGACTTTAAATGGCGCCGCCGTCTCTGAGGTTCCGGGTTCGATCCCCGGTCGGGTCAATGTAGAAAACGAACTTTTCTATATTGGCTCGGGTCTGGGTGTTGTGGTACCGTCGTTGTTTCTGATTTCTATAACACAAGTGCTTTCGCTACTTACCTTAGGATCAGAGCAATGTATGTGATGTTGTCCAATATTTATTTATAATATTTTATTTAAAAAAGTTGTTTTACTTTTAGGTGCCTACGTAAATAACTTTTTCAACAGTACTAATTTCAAGTATATCATGCAAATAAGAATTATGTTTCGAGTACGAATATTAGTAGCGGAATTCATGAAATAAGAAAAATATAGCAGGAAAATATTTTTGTAGCTACAACTTGGTGCGGGGGCTAATTTTCACGAAGGTATAATGTACTAGCTAATTTTGCACAAAACACGGATACACCTTATACAAGCAATATAATTGTAATACTAACCAAATTTCGTTTCAAAGCATTGTTTTTCACAAAAGCTTAATTACTTGACATCTATTGGTCACAAGGTATAGCATAGCCTTAATGCTACAAAACCGGAGTACTGAGGTACTAACTATAATATCTATATCCAATTGATAATCAAATTACCTACGTATAAAAAACAAATTATGCTCGCACACAAAACTCAATGTTTTCTATTCCATCATTCGTTTTCGTTAAGTATTTATATTGGCTTTTATCGAGTAATTTAATTAAAAAACTTATTGTACGCAGTAAATAAGTTGTATTTACAGGGTCCCCGTTTGTTTGCCAATTATACAGAACCGTTTTAATGGAATGACCAAACTTATTTGTTCTCAGTCAGCAGAAGTTGTTCTGATTGAAATTAATCAAGGAATTTATAGTTGATTTCCTTTGTCCAAGTTTTCGCCTAATGATCTTTTTCTTTGCTTTGTTCTAGTTTCTTTATAAGTAGTGATATAATTGAGCGATTGCTTTGATTTGGAATTTACTGAAGCGTTACATGATATATGTATAGTCAAGCCCTCACCAATGATTTTAGTATTTTAACAATTTAAGCTCAGTAGAGAGGTGGAGCAGGAAGGTTCTCGAATGGAGACCACGCTTAGGCAAACGTAGTGTAGGACGCCCCTCGGCTAGATGGACTGATGACCTGAAGAAGGCAGCTGGCAGCGACTGGATGCAAAGGGCGGGAGATCGTGCGCTGTGGCGCTTCTTGGGGGAGGCCTATGTCCAGCAGTGGACTGCAACAGGCTAATATGATGAAGCTCAGTGGAGATATTTCAGTAGTTTTAACAGAAACGGCTACGCATATTAATATCTATTAAATAATTTTCTTGTTTTGGAAGTCTCGAGATGCTATCTACAGTAACTTAAATATGGACAATGATAAAGATCGCTTGTGATTCGTTCTGCTTCGTCTGGCTGGGGCACAACATAAAAAATGATTTTACACTACGCGACTCAGCCGCGCTTTTTAAGTTCATTTATAGAAATTACAGTTAGGCGAACTAGTCATGTACTGTGGTACCGCTTTTTAAAAAAGCAAAGCGGCTAAGTTGTCAAATTTGAAAAAGAAAAAAGAACAGGGTTCACTTCACTACAGCTAATTGCATTCACGATGGAGTGAATCCCAAACTATGTCATATTTGAAGTGAGGCCAATGTAGTTCACAGTGAGAAGTAAGCATTATAACGCAATCTGAAGTTTGCTATCTAATTTTTTTACGATATTATCAATGGCATTATTTCTGTTTCATATTGTGATAGATATTAATTTCGTTAACTACACACGACTCGACTGTGTGGGTATATGTTTTCACATAATAATAATAATATTATAGTAATAAAAATGACTATAAAGACAATACCAAAGTTTTAATGAAATATAAGCTATCTACACATATTCCAGCTTTTTATGTTACTATAACTTATCGCCCGCAGCGATACAACTTTATGCCTTTACCAGAGCATAAGAACAGCGGTGGGTCTAATATCTCTTCAAGGTTTTCTAAGCGAAGTTTAATTTCAGAACTAACAATTTTCACATACGAGTATTAAATACGAACTAAGATACATATAAAAAACAGGCAGTTTTTCGTCAAACTTAAGTACCGAAGGAATACACTTCGTTATCCTCATCGCGATTCCAATACACACTTGTCAGCATTTCATTATCTGTTTTAATCAAGACCCCAAATTTGAATAGGACTAAGTTTGACGCAAGTACTTATAATAAGAAAGAAATAAGAATTAACATAGAGGAAATCATGTGAAAAGCTTATTTAATTTAAGAATAAGTGACGGACAGTAGGCAGATCAATATTAGAAAAGCTGGTTGACGACATGAAGAACAATTACCTAGTCATTTTACTATCTTTTGGACCATCGAACGGACTACCTTTTCAAAATTACTATCTATTTTAAGATCCTGTAATCTTATAATTGTTTTGCAAGCTATTAAGGTATGCCTTAATATCTTGCATATAAATTACTTTTGAAAGTTTTTTCATAAATATTTGTTTTATAATGGTTAATCAGTTTGATAAGAGATGAAAAAACCCCTGTGGCATATCGTCCGCCTCAGAATTAAGGCTACCGCACACCGGTTGCGTCTGCAGCACGATGCGTTGCATCTGCGACACGCTGCGTATTGAAGCAAACCACGGCATCGCACACGCAACGCAGCGCGTTGCGATACATCTGCGACACCGTGTGTTCGTTTCGGATCAAATTAGTTATTTTAGCGGTTTTTATAATTTTTCTCCTGTGGATCATATACACATTTGTATTTGCGTACTATATTGATGAACTTTTCGCGTATTTCAAAATCCATGATCCTTAATTTTTAAAATATTTACAACTGAAGTGCCTGTAACCACCCGCCTCTCGCGGTCTTTGAATTCAAATGAGTATATTGATTAAGATCGAAATGTCTACGTAAATATAGTTGGCCTGGGATAATTTAAAATGGCTGTGTGATCGTCTAGTTTTAATGGTAGGACCATACGTTGTGTTAATATTAGTAAACCAAATTCTTTTAGAGGTACGTGAATGTTATAAATAAGTTTTCTCCAAAGTTTTCTGGGTTTGTGCGCATTCAAGGAAGAGGAAAAGGAACGCCCCGAAGGGCGCCTGATGAGCCCCAACACCAAACGCCCATCAGGAGTGGTGGCCATGTGATCAACAAATATCGCCAAACAAACAATCTGCCACCTCCGGGAATAGGGCCTAGTCTGAAACACGCATTAAGCGTAAATATGCGCAACTAAAGGAACGACTGAGCCTAAGATATTTAATATAAAACACCTACCAGACTAACTACTTAAACTAAAACCTACCTACTCGACTTCATGTAAAGTCAACCAAGGGTTTGGGGTCATTAAATTACCTAAACGAAATAAGTAATCTGAATCCTTTAGTCCAATATAATACCAAGATGACCCAACAGTATCTATGACAACTTGTAGAGGACGGGGTCCTGAAATCTGCATTGTGTCCTTTGTGAAGTCATCGATACTCCCACATCAACCAGCATTATTCGGATTAAAGATTCAGACCACTTTTCTAAATAGTAAGGTACCGATACTCTATACAAAACCCCTCTATATAAAATACAGATTGACCCAACAATATCCATGACATAAGTAATGCCAGATGGACATTCCCACATCAATCAAAACCGTTTGGATATGAAATAAATGTTGTAATTAATTCAATACAATACCAGATTGATTCAACAGTATCTATGACAACTTGTAGAGGACGGGGTCCTGAAATCTGCATTGTGTCCTTTGTGAAGTCATCGATACTCCCACATCAACCAGCATTATTTTGAATTTAAACTCTATTATGTATAGTTGACCTTTGGTAGCCTATTCATGATAGTCGTAAGTAAGCAGTAAAAATCGTATTTTATAAAATACTTATATTTTAATTTAATCACAAATTAATATTTAATTCTCGACTCAGTCTTGAGGATAAAGGAGTAATGAAAAGGATTTAATAAGGATGGATACCTAAAAATAGCTCATTTCCTAACTACCTAATTACTACGTCCGTTAACCTAAACAAATGAAGCTATTTTTAGAGAATTGGATTAGACAGTTATCAGGAAGGAAAAAAGGGTTTTCCCTGCCTAACGGTACCTCTACCTGACCTACATACTTAAGAACCTAGTGACCTTCAAACGAACTTCCTAACTGCACCCTATCTACCTATTACCTATAATATATAATAATTAAGTTTGTTTGATTTTGATTATACGTATAATTTGGAAAGTCTGATGTCACAACGTCAGAACGTATACCTGCCTGCCTAATTGTAGTTAAGTATCTACAATAAATTATAATATCAGAAGGTACTCAATATCTCCCCAAACGTAATTAGTTAAAATAGGTCAAGTAAGTTAATTTGGTAAAAGTAAAAGATTTATAAGTCACATATTATTATGCGTAATCTTAGACGTAAAATAAAGATAGGCACGTACGTAGTAGGTAAAATGAAGATTTCAAAAGTTGTTTTGTTGTAATTTGGCTCAATCAATCGAACAAATAAGTATTTAAAAGATAAATGACAGTCATATTTGTTGAGTAAAATCACTGGGACTTTTTTATGTAAAACAAGATCAAATGACCTTGATTTAAACCAATCAAATTGATTTACCGTAGAAATATGTCAAAGTTTTATAGCTCAAATGAGCGCAAACCGTCACGTTTTGATACGTAATTCGTATTCAAATCTGTTAAATATTTTCAAAGAGTTTTAACACGTAAGATAAGCTCAAATGAACTTAAATAATCCGCATTAATTTAGGTACCGCAAATAAACACTCAAAATAAAACACGACAAAAAGTCAAATAAAATTAACATGCACACAGAATCATCAACACGGCAAATATTCTAACACATACTCTAACTTTCCTAAAGTCCTATTATTTTACTATATTTTACTAAAACAAACATGACTGTCTGTGAATATATATTTACTCCCTTTTCCTTCATTAGAAAATATATGAATATTGCGTGTCCATGTTTACTTACGTATATCAAATTATTTGACATAATGTAAATTACTAAACTAAACTAGCTTAGATGCCTAGGACTTGCGTACATTATTGAGGACAAATCAAATCTTAATATTTTTTTATTTTAAGATCATTCAAAAGTTGACAACCTCTGACTTTAAGCATAGGAGAAACAAAGCTTAAAGTGCCCGTTCCGAAGCGTATGGCATACACATGGGTTTGCCTGCGGTGTTTATGATAATCCTAGTAATCATTATTTGATTTGAAAGGGTATGGTCGTTACATGCCGCAGCCGGTGTCGCAGCAGCACGCAAACGTATGCGTCACCGCGGTGTGGTCTCAACTAAGACATCCTATGGAATACAACGTTATCCACTCACTTTCGGTTTGTATCGCGCGGACTGCTGTGCAACTGACGCACGCAAACGCATCGCAATGCATCTGCGACACAGTCGGTGTGAACCTACGAGTACAAATGCATATATTACAAATCCTAACGCACGTAGACGCAACGCAGCACGTCTGCGACACTTTTTGGTGTGCGTCAGCCTTTAACCTGAAGTTGTATGTCACCACTCATTATTTGAACACAACACATCTCATTCCCGCTCAACCCTTCTGTACTCTTCTGAACCATGCATCTCATTTACCAACTCCACCATTCTTGTTCTCATCTGCTTATCAGTGAAATCGCACCCTTAGCATGCAATTTCTAACACCCTTGATATACTATTTGGGGGAAGTTCATTAAAGCCACACATGATTAGAATAATTGGATTAAAACCACGTAGGTAATTTGCGGAAGGCACAGTATTCAGTATAAACTCTCTGATAACTTTATACTCATGATTATATTAGAAAAGGGGGAGGTTTGACAATGTCTTTAGTACCAAACAATGGCAAAGAACGGTAATTTGGCCTCGGCACCCTTGTTAGGTTTTATTTGAAAAGTAAATTAAGGCGATAGAAAATTTAAATTTTAGAGATAGAAGTGAATTGCAAAGTTTGTTAACATGAGATATTGTTAGAAATAGTCTGAACAGTTACGAGCTTGATTTTGGCTAAAATAAAAACGAAATCGTTTAAAATTTTATAAAAACGTAAAGATTAGCCAGTAATCCATCTCTCTGAATAACATCGTGTAAAGTATGCCTTATACATTTACCTGCAGGGCATAGGCCTCAGCTCAACCATGAGGGTCATATGCCCACACAGGCCCAGTGCGGATTGGTGGAGGGGTGTTGTAAGGCCAGTGACTAAACCTTACTGTCAGATGTAATCAAGCTATGAAATAGGTGACAAGGACGGAAAGTGACTAATGAATAATTGATTAGGCTCTTAAAACTACTACTTCTCTGCAAACGTAGTGTAGGAGACCCTCTCTCGATGGACCGACGATATTAAGAAGCTGGCAGTGGCTGAGTGAAAAGAAGGGAGATCGTGCTCTTTGGCACTATATTATGAAGGCTTTTACGTTCAACAACAATGGACTTCAATTGACTAAGGCTAAAATATAAACGTTGTAACAAAAATATAATTTAATCACCTCCATTATTCAATTTTATTATAAAACAAAATTGGTTAAGCTCATCAAAAAATATCCTCAGATTACCGCCTGACATGCAAATAAAAAGAGAATTAAAAAGTTTTAACTCAAATGATAAATAAATCTTGCAGAAGAAAAACATACTAAAATCATATATTCCATACCATGCAAGCAATTTTAGGCATCATCAAAGCTCTTGTCCAATATTTGTTTAGGATTCTCTACGGAAGAACTTATTATAATGGGAAGTAGAAAACTTTGGGGCTCATGCATTAATTTTATTGATAAATGTGATATATTTTGAGTGTTTTAATACAATAAAACTAGTAACTTTTACATATAGTGACTTAGTTGATTGTTATTTGTAAGTGCAATTCTAATATCAACTATGGGAAAAAAAACTTATTTTATATCATTAACTCACTGGCTTAAGATCGTGGCTATAATAAAAGTTATTATATAATATTCTATTACGTAATCGGTACAAATTAATTTTTACACCTGGGCTCAAATTTCAAATACCGGAGTGCGAAGCGAGACGCTAGCTTTTGGTATTTAAATACTCTTGTAAAGAGAGTAAAAACACGGGTAAAAAATAAATATTTTGCTAACAAATAAAACGTGACGTTACCAGCAGCTCTGTTATGCCAACATTGCGACAAAAATGTTTATAAAGAATTTTGCTTAACTGTTGTTTCTTTTAGTTAAACACGATTCCGGGTTTTTAGGGTTCCTTAGTTCTGACAAGGAACAGGAATAGGTTTATCATCTCCGTCTGTCTGTCTGTCTGTGCCTTCGAGGTTTTGTTTGGAGACTAGAGAGCTGTTATTTTGTCAAGGTATATTTATCAATCACGCTAACAAACTGGTAAAATAAAATTTTGTATTTTTTTTTACTGTAGCTCCCGTACATAGTCATGTAACGTGGGGATGATTTTTTTCATCGTCTATGTGTCTTTTAATTGGTCCTTTATATGACTTCGGGGTTGCTAAGACTACCTTTTTATAGTTTTAGGGAACCTTTTGTGAAATATTAAACTTTAAAGTGCTAATTTTTGTTCGAGTATCGCGTCCCCCCTCTAAAAGCTAAACTATTTATTTGAAAAATCTGGGAAAATTCTTGATAATAGTGCTTTTCATGAACTTTTAAGGAAATCATAACGGTTAAGATAGATCAGTCAGTTTAAGAGTAATAGTCGTTTAACTTATGTATTAGAACATTTCTTACCCAATAAAAAAACCTTAGTAGAAAACATTAAAAGTGACTTAAATGAAGTATTGCTGAAAAATATTGTGGTAAAACACGCAATTGGCCGGTATTTTAGTAAATAGTGGAAGTATTTATTTTGAAATTAATTTGTATTTCATGTTAAGGCCTTAACACGCTTGAATGACCTTGGCGTGTCGCGCCCATACAATTTCGCTGCGGATGACCTCTTAAAGTCGGAAATCATGTTTTTTATAAAATTAATGCTATTAACGAGAATTTTCAAATAAAAATCTCAATTCAAAACATGTATATTTCCATAATCTTGTTTTGCGTAAAAACAAACAACAGTAACGAAATAGCTTGTGCCGTTAAAGAGAACATTGCGATTTATGAAAAAATAGACACTTTTTTGTGCATGTTTTAAACCAAGAGACTTAACGGAAAATCAAATTTATTCAATCCAAGATGTTTATTAAATCCTCTTCTATCATATCGTATCTTAAATTTTTAGATCCAAGTCACAGGTATTCTGACAATTTGATTTTCATATTCGAGATTTTAAACACTTGGGTGGTGTTAAGGCCTTAAGTAAAAGAAGAAGAAAAATAAGTTCAACAAAAAAAACAGATTGTGACGAAAATATAATACTCTGTCAAAAAAGTACCGGGAAAAGATTAATTATACACAAAATATTAGTTATTCATCCTAATTTATTTTATCACCTTCAAAGTATGCTCCTTCAGAAGCGATACACTTACGCCAACGAATAATCCAATCATCAAAACATTTTTTAAACGCTTTTTCTGGAATCGAGTTCAGTTCTCGCCGCGAATTCTCCTTTATGTCTTCTACCGAATGAAACCCGGTGCCACGAAGTGGTAATTTGAGTTTAGAAAAAAGAAAGAAGTCGGCTGGAGCCATATCTGGTGAATAAGGTGGCTGCTCGATGGTATTTGTTGAGTTTTTGGTCAAAGATTCGTTCACAATGATGGGTTGTGGGAAGGCGCATTATCGTGGTGCAAGATCCAAGAATTTTCATTCCACAATCTGGCTTTTTTCGTCTAATTTGCTCTCTTAAACGCCGCATAACGCTTACTTAAATAATACTCTTTTTTTATCGTTTAACCTGCTGGCAAGAATTCTGAGTGCACAACACCGCGACAGTCAAAGAAAACAGTCAACATGACTTTGACTTTCGATCGAGTTTGGCGCGGTTTCTTCGGTTTAGGTTCAGTTGGAAGGCACCACTCCGAAGCTTGTTGACTAGTTTGCATGTCAAACTCGTAAACCCACGTCTCGTCACCAGTAACAATGCGTTTCATGAATGTTGGGTCGGAATTGACTCGTTCTAGCATGTCCTCAGCCCTCACCTCTTTTGCGATTGAGTTTTTGGAGCATATTCTGGTCTTTTGGGACTAGCCGAGCGGCAACGGCAACATGTTTCATACCCAATTGATTATTTAAAATGGTACGAACAATGGGAACGAATCGACTCGTGTGATACAGAAAGTTCGACGGCTAGCTCTCTCAAACTTGAATAAGGATTTTCAGTCACTATTTCCTTCACTTTTGCGATGTTATCTTCAGTAGCAGACGTTGATGGCCTACCAGAGCGAGGCAAATCTTCCATCACATCTCGACCGCTTTTGAACGCTTTGTTCCACTCATAAACACGTGTTTTTGATAAAGTCGATTCACCATAAGCGTTCTGTAACATTTTCAGGGACTCCGAACACGAAATCCCATTGGCGACGCAAAATTTAAGACAAACTCTTTGTTCGATGTTTTTGATCATTATGAAATTCGCAATACACACTAGATATGGTATAACTAAAAACAATACTGTATTTAATCGAATTATCAGATGTAACTCAATCTCCGCGCCAAAATGGAAAACAGTTGTGCCAATCTAACTAACAACAACACAAAAAATATAATTTTGAATTTGGAACCATAAACAAATCATCAATTCCCGAAACTTTTTTGACAGAATGTATATTAAATTGATAAATGAAAACGTAGTGAAAATTTATTAACAAAAACTGTTTTAATTTAACGTAGTACGTACTTAAACTTTATTCAAATTATCATGGTTACGAAATAATATAAAAGAGCTAGAATCATTATTGAAATAATCTATTTTAGCTTAACAATATCGGTATTTCAAATTGATACGTTGCTTTCTAAGCCTTATTATTTGTTGATGTAAATAATGAATATTAAACGAGACGTCTTGAAAATTGTCTCTTCCATTTCAAGTGTGATTTATTTTCAGATAGTATCTCTAAATCTTTTATTTATCATATTTGAAAAATGTTTTCCAAGTTTTTGATAAAGAAAAATGTTGATTATGCCTGCGTATTTGTAATATTTTTTTCGTAATAATGCCAATATAAGGTACCATAAAACTCTTTTTAAATGATTATTTTGTATCCACAATTTCGTCTGGGTAGACTTTATAGTATTAATTAAGTCAAATTAAATAGTAAAAAATACATAAAATCATATAGTATAGGATTAAGATAGAGAATATCACCTATGAGTGGTAGACGTTCCGTAATTGAGTAAAAAATATCCTTTTACATTTACAATATTTTGTAAGATCTGATAATATTGCAGTTGGTTTGTACGCTATGTGATATTAATCTTCACAAATAAAAAAGCTAAAGTGACTTAGGGTGCCTATTGGGCCATCGAGGATCCTGACTAATAAAACTATTTTTTGTTGATAAAAACTAAACAAATATTTATTTTTAGACGAGTATAGTAGGAACCACTTACCTAACACCCTGTTATAAAGATAGTATAGAGGAGACAAACGGCGTGGCAAACATAGCGTAGGGCGCCCTCCGGCTAGGTGAAGCTAAAATTTAACACGAACTACTGATGGCAGCAGACGCAAAATAATAGCAGATGATCGGGAGCAGTGGAGTGCAATAGGAGAGGCCTATGTCCAGCAGTGAACCGACGTTGGCTGATTATAATGATGACGTAAACACGTAAACACAAAAACATTACTATGATTTTTTCTTTATTCTCTTGTAGTTAAACAGTTTCAGTTTTGTTTCAGTTATCAGGGAGTCATTTCGCGCTAACAGCTGGAGTTTTCGCTTTTGATTAATTATTCTCACAAAGATACGCTTAGTTTCCATAACTTTCTTTACCGTTTAAAATCTAGTTACCGCAGTTTTCAGCGATTGCTGTTATAATAAAGTTAGTGCGGACATTGTGCTAGCTAGTTTAAAGTTTTAACTGACTGTGTATTGGTATTGAGAGACTCACGAGAAATCTTAAACAATGCAATGGACATAATTTCGGTATTTTACCAATCCTCCTTGGCAGCAGTTTACTTAGTAAGTCAGTTCTCTACTTGTCGCAGCAAAGTCCGACCAAAATTTTACAAGTACTTGATGCATGACTAATGATAAAATATGATTTGCAAATTATATTATTATTACTAGGATATTCGTTGGAGTAAAATCAAAGTTTCACAAACTTCTAATTTTCCTTGAATACTTTGCGAGACTCGACATCATCTAAAACTAGGTATCTGCTAGTCGTCTTGGATTTTATGGGTCGCTTTTAGTTAGGGATCAGATTAAAACTTAGATTACTTTTCGCAGAAGTTCACTACGAAAAGATAATTTTAGTTAAACGCAAAAAGCTTTTGATATGTCCTAAAACCTTGTAAAATAACTAAATAAATATAAATATTTTATTACCTTTTACCTTTGCGTCAAATTTTGGCGTAATGATGCAGTGGTTTGCCTTGAATACAAAGATTCTGGTCTGATTCTCGTTTCGGGTGAATACAGAAAAATAAATTTTCGGAATTGGTTTGGGCGTGGGTGCACTGCAAGTTAACTTTGTCAAAATTCATATTTTGTACTTCCTTGTAAAAGGATAGTAAAATTCATTATTTCGATATCATAAATTCGAGAAAAATTAAATCAAATCCGTCCAATTAGATAATAAAAGAAACTTTTTACAATACTTCATGTATCTACACTGTGAAAAATATGTACACCACTAAGGATATGTGGCGTTATGTCATAGGATAACAAACTTTAAGTTGTGAAACAGTGTTATATTCTAATCAGTCTTTAATTTATTATTTAAATATTTATGTTGACAAATTATGTTTCTACCAATATAATTAGCTGTAGAACTTAACGTTACTTGTTTAGTAATAAGTTAAATTTTATTTAACGTAATTTTAACGTTTGTCATCGAAATAAGCTTGCGAAATTTATTTGTGAACATTAACGCTATGTAAGAAGTTTTAGGAGAGCACAAATAGTATTACCGTGCTTAGTATTCCTAAGTATTTTTCATTCTTTTCTGAATAGGATTACGCGGGAAAAAAATTGTTTGAAACACGTTTTCCGTAAAATATATTTTTTAAGCCTCAGGTACTAAAAATACTGAAATGACATTGTTAAATTAAGCCGAGATTAGCTCATTGCTAAAATTGGTACGTAATACAATTATTAAAACGAGTACGTAATGCAATCCTGTAAAGACTTCTTAAGTCACGATTAATTTTGATGATAAGTTGTTAAAGGTATTTGCGAATCCAAAAAGAATCTACAAAAAGTTAGTAGAAAAGAAGGTACATCGCCTAATTCATTCACATCAATCTGACTTCACAAAAGATTCCCTGGCATTTACTTTAGTGAATTTTAGAAAGCATTTGTGTTCCTAATGCCATCTTCGAGATTCCCAGGCGACGTTACTTCTTATCCCAAATTGAGACATAGCACCAACTTGTGACGTAATAGGCACGTTGTTAGAAAGCCGCGAGCACGCACACACATGTAGCTTCTTAAAATCTTTATACACAAAGTCCCATTCACATTAGCCGGAATAGAGGGCGTGTGTTTTTTTTTTTATTCTTTTATGGGTAAGGGGTTGAAAAGTAAGTTAATGGCGAATGCCAACCCTATATAATGATACACTTATTTAAGGCTCTATTTTAAAGTTATCATATATTCTCTTAAATTTATCAGATTGACCGAAAACCAGTGATAAAATTATTTGTACAATGTTTTTTGGAAGCTCTTGCAGTATTTAAACGTATACGGCCTTACTTGTACTACAAAAAGATAGACTAGTGTTGAACACGTGTTTACCACCTGTTTACGGATAAGTCACTCAATTTGAAATGTTTGTTAGTAATATGTCTCGAATGTCAGATGTGTCAACATTTCAAATTGGTTAAATAATTTTAGACAAGTGTTTAACGCTAGTGTTTTTTGTAGTAAGGCCAATAGTATCTTATCGATGAATAATATCAAAACCGTTCGCTAAGTGATCGCTTTCTGTGTTCAGCATACTCAGGGGCGTACGGTTCATAAATGCAATAAGGCAGTGCCTACCTGGTAAATGAGATGAGGTTTTCAGAAGGTACTTACAAACGTGTGTCATTGATGAAAACCACAGATTTTCATTAATAAGCCACCTATTAAGTAAGTATCTACTGCCTACCTCGAAATAAAACGAATGCCCGCCACTGAGCATACTCCTTAATTTTCCCTTTGATTGGATATAGCACTACCCTGTTTTTAAGTGTTAAAACAATATGATTGTGGGTATGTAGACAACATCACAGATAAATAATTTCCACAATCACACTTATTTTAACGAAGCAAAGCTTGTATTATGGCTACTAATGTACTTCTCGTTTTTGGTTATTGTAGCTCGTTACCTTCGATTTTTGCCACTGTATAAATATATTATACATTCATTCACCAATATTCGACCAGTGGGTAAGGTTTCTAAGTAAACAAGTGTGTCACAGCACACGTCCAATTGTCACGTATGAACCGATCCGCGTCTGTGACGTGCATACCGAATTGTCTCAAGTAAATATCTATCAACTGAACTGGTCTTTAGGGGAATGAAATATATCACAGAACATGTGCCTTGGGAGTAAAGCACTGGCTATGGCGGTTCCTCCCTTACTATGTGAAGTTTAAGTTTTAAGAATTAAATCAAAATATAATCTGTAAATTAAGGTCAGTACTAAATAAGCTAATCAAAGTATTATACTAAGTATTATTTGGCCCTAGTCTGAGCCGACGAATACTTATAAAAAACGCAATAAGCTTCAAGTTAAAGTTGAATACGTTAATTTTAGCTTAAAAGAAAAATCGATTAAAGATAAAGTACCTACAGGCTAATTAGTCATATCAAGAAGTAAGAGGATTGCTAAGAGCAAGAAAAAATTCGGTTACTCCACTTCACACATCTTAAATATAGAAAGAGAGAGAGATAAAGAGAAAGAGTGGCGAGAGGCAGGACAGAGTCAGATCAATAACATAATTGTTATGCAGTGACTGGATAAATACATAATATCATTTTTTAAATAAGCTTAAGCACAAAGTATTCTGTACTCCAAGTAATAAATGATAGTACTGTTTGATCTTAACATATGTTATAAAAATTATGTAACTTGCAAAAATTGTTGTTTCAACTTGACTGGAGCCGTAAAGATCAGAAATATGCTTTGAATACTTTATAAACTTTAAAACTTTATTTATCTATCGCATAGTTGCAGAACTATGTCGTTGTCTAAGCAAACTTTAAAGTTAGGGGAATGTTTGGAAATGATTAAGTTTATTCTTCGGCAGAAACAAACTGATGAAATGCTAATACTGGAGCTATTTGTACTGTGAGTTATTGTTTTATTTACTTAATAATAAAATAAAATTTAATCTGAGTAAAAATTATATTGCGTTACCAATACATTGCAATTACTTAACAAAATACGTTTTATTAAGTGAATAATAATGAATATATTAAAAAACAAGTAAAGAAACTCTAATAACACAGGAGTTGGAAATGCGGGTAAATTTCTGCACTGGGCAAGGGACCATCAACGCTTTGCAGTACTGGTAGCTGGCCTTCACTAGTTGGAGAGGCACTCTTAGAAGAAGAATAAATCATCAGAGAATAAATGCCACCAAAATACATATTTAAGCAAAAAATACTGCTAACTACAACATAAAACAAAATATGAAAGAACAACATAAGCCGCGATTATAAAATATCGCTGATTGTACACGGAGGCGATTATCGAGCGAGGCGAGGTCTCGAACTCGATAAGAGTGACCAAAAATATTTTTAAACCTCACTGTTACAGTCACCCTATATTTCAAAGTGAAATAAATACTTCTAGTGATCTTTTTTATATTTTATTTTTCCAAAAACAAATGGGGTTGGAAATTTTGTAAATAAAATATTTTCATAAGCCATCCAGAATAACGAAAAAGTTTTGTGTTGGTAAATGTGCGCAAAGAGCGACCTTTTAGAAAAATAAGGAATTTGAAGGTAACAGATGCCTTTTTTTTCTTAGCAAGGCTTTCTTGCAGGCCTTAATACAACCCCTGTAATGCAGATGTCACTTTTACCTGAACTTATTTTTCACCAACATTGCAATTGGCACGAAAATTTTGAAGCGTTCGAAGCGTTCGTAGACGCAGCTCTAGTCAATGTTCATAGGTGGCGCTAGCTAGCGCATTTCAGAGCAAGTAAATAGCGTCCTCTTAGGTAAAACGTTGGTACTGTTACTGTGACTTGTGTTAACGAAATATATAGGTTTACGCATCGTTTTTCTTTTCTTGTTTTCTTCACACAGTTTCAAACAGATGTCGCTACAGGAAAATGCTTCTAGTCTGGTATTTTTTATTTGTGAATATTCTCTACCTCTGTAATAATAATGCCGTTATGTGATTATACTTTATTAAAAACACTATCATTTTTGGTACCTACTATCATTTATATCAACGATTTTGCTTCTTGATTTTGATTTTTCGTATCGAAATAATGTACCTACTCGTTTGTTAATTACTATCAAAAACTAAGCACTACCTTAGAGCAACTTTAGATAAATGGTACCCAAAACTAGCTTGGGGTAGTAGTCAAGTCTCAATTTAAATGCAAAGAGTCTCTAGTTTAATTTTTGGTCTGGACTAATTTAGTCTGTACTGGTCGACGTCTCCGGATGAATTCAGTAGGCATTTACTAGTTTCCGCGATGCAGGAACATTCTTACTTACATCAAAACTACGATAGTTAGTCTGTTGTCTGAACTAAATTTATATAAAATAACTTAGTTGCTGCTGGAAAAAATATAATACCTAAAACAATAGTATACCAAAATCGATTCACATCTCAGTTAATGAATCCTAATAAATTGAGGGATGTAAGGAAAGTTTCTTGGGATACACACTATTAACTAACCCTAAATATTCGTTAATTATGATAAGAAAGTGCGTGTTTTGGTAACGATAGGTTGAATCGTGCTGCCGTAAGTGTGATAAGGTAGAGTTGGTACCTACTCGTACATAGCTATTAATTTGTAATGATCTATTTCGGCATGATTTTGTTCTATCTTTTAGTTTTCATCCTTTTCCGTGGAGTTTTGTATTTAATTGTTTCTGCCTACTTAACCATCATGGCACTTGTTGTAAAAAAATATGTTATCTTACCTCATAAATAAGTGCCGGTTTTACCTAAAAAACAAAATAGACAGACCAAAACAAAGGAAGCCAGACCCGTAAGTTTTCAACTAATACTAGTTTAGAAAATATTAAAGTTTCAGTGGTATCTTTCCAGTGAAAGTTAAAATAAAATGTTTAATTATCCTTTTTATTTCACTTCTATTGTTTCAATTATATATTATTCAGGCGATATTTATGCTTTTCTTTTTTACAAAATTCAATATAATGGAGCTATGTTCGAAAATGTCCATTTTGTTGCGAGTGAGATGGGTAAATTGAGTCGTCAAATTATATTATTGTGAATATGCCATTCCAATGTAACTTCAGAGGTATGGTTGGAGGAGGATAATTGAAGGTTTTTTGGAGATAGACTGCGATATTTAGTACTTACGTAATTTCCTGATTTCACATATTTTTTGTCGTCCGCCGGAGCCGGAGTTTCTAACGGCGCTATCCTATGTCGGTTTTTTTTTGTAAAATGGCGGGACATGCACGTGATGGGCAATTGTTTGATGCGAAGCTCCGCACTTACGGCTGTTATTGAGTTTGTCCGCACAATGCCTGCACGAGTTATTCTCACATCGATTGACTTGTCTGCATCCTGTTGCTGGTTCTGATGATAATCATCTTATTCTGAAAACCCCTAATAGTAGAAAGCATACCATTTTCTCAAGTAAAGTGACATTACCTACGCTATTTTAAAGCTGGAATAGAAGTTGAAGGCGTGAATAAGGATAAGTTTCGTAGAATACAAAATTTCGTATATCAAAATGTATAACAATATACTTCAGAGAAAAGACAGGATTGTTGCCGAAACAAGGACCTAAATACTTATCTTCGTGGCGTGTAAATAAAGGAATTGTGACGAAAACAAACAGGGGAAATCAGCTAGCTCCTTGCGTTATGAAGGCCGTAATACTTCATGCGTGGTAAACGAATACAAATAAGCAACGATTTAATCTTTACGATTTTTGGTAGATACAAAATACGATTTTCAATCATTTTCACATTGTAGTATTAACGCTTTTATTGTAGGTAAGACTCGTTAGAATAAATCAGTGGAAACCAAGCTCAGAGGGTGTAGATCTTGGTAGTCATCTAAACGTCGCATACTTACAAGGTTTTCAAATCAGTATGTGTTAGACGTATAGAAAAAGGTCAAAAACTACTTCCAAACTTATGTTAAATTAGTTAATTGAAGATAAATAACACTTGAAAAAAATCATCGACCTCAGGTGGTGTTAAATTAGTTAGTTAAAATTAAAGGTCATCATATCAGCCTGTTGCAGTCTACTGCTGGACATAGGCCTCCCCCAAGGAGCGATCTACCGCCCTTTGCATCCAGTCCCTGCCAGCTGCCTTCTTCAGGTCCTCGGTCCATCTAGCCGGGGGGCGTCCTACACTACGTTTGCCTAAGCGTGGTCTCCATTCGAGAACCTTCCTGCTCCACCTCTCGTAGGTTCTGCGACAGACATGGCCATCCCACTGCCACTTCAGCTTGCTACATTTTTGGACAATATCAGTCACCTTAGTCTTATGTCGTATGACCTCGTTCCGGGCCTTATCCCTTAATGAGATCCCCAACATAGACCTTTCCATAGCACTCTGAGTGACGTGTAGTCGGTGGGCCAACTTGACTTTCATGTTCCACGTCTCGGCTCCGTAGGTTAAAACTGGTAGGACGCATTGGTTAAACACCCGGCTTTTCAGGCACTGCGCAGTGTTGACGTGAAGATATGACGCAATTTCCCAAATGCTGCCCAGCCAAACTGCACTCTTCTTGCGATTTCCCGCTCGAAGTTGTCTCTACCGAGCTGTAGTACTTGTCCAAGGTAGACGTACTCTTGGACAACCTCGAGCGTAGTGCCCTCGGCGGAAATTGGTTCCGGGATGACATGTTCGTTGAATATTACCTTTGTCTTGTCCAAATTCATCCCAAGCCCCACACGTCTCAGGGCAGCGTTAAGACTGTGCAGCATTTTTTGCAAATCCTGCAGCGATTCTGCAATAATAACTTTGTCATCGGCAAAGCAAAGATGCGTAAGATATTCGCCATTTACATTGATGCCCAGTCCGTTCCATCCAGCGTCTTGAACACATTCTCCAGTGCGTTGGTGAACAGTTTCGGAGATATAACATCTCCCTGTCTAACACCTCGGAGCAGCTGGATGGGTTTTGTTCGGTGGTTTTGTACTTGGACGGACATTGATGCCATACTGCTTCTTAGCACCTTCACGTACCGCCAATCGACTTGGCATCGCTGCAAGGATTCCAGAACAGCCCAGGTTTCGACCGAGTCGAAGGCTTTCTCATAGTCCACAAAGGCCAGGCACAGGGGCTGGTTATATTTTTAGGACTTCTGTATAACCTGCCGCACCGTGTGAATGCGGTCTATGGTACTGTAACCTTTGCGAAACCCAGCCTGTTCCGGTGGCTGAAAAGCGTCAAATCTTGCGGAATAATGTTTTGTGATGACCTTCGAGAACATCTTGTAAATGTGACTTAGGAGCGTGATTGGTCTATAGTTTTTCAGGTGACTTTTGTCTCCTTTCTTGAAAAACAATGCCACCACCCCCACTCCACACTTTCGGAGTTGTCCCATTGGCTATGACGGAGTTGAGCCTCTTAAGTTTTCCAAGCACAGGTTGGGCTGCAGCTTTTAAGAACTCAGACTTTACTTTAAATTAAAGGCAATAAAAGCGTATTAGTAAAAGGACAAATTTAAAAACTCTTTGAGTCTGAATCCGATGGACCCCGACTGACCGGTCAGTCCTGAACCTACGCAGAAAAGGTTTAAAGTGGCGCGTTATAATACCAGGATTGATCGGATAGTCAGGTTAGGCCCAAGAGGCCATAAATTTAATTAGTCATAAAAATATAAGTATTTGTCAAGTATTCGACCGTCTGGTTTAGTGATTTGCGCTATGGACCTCAAAGGGGTTGCAGATTTTTATCCCGCAAAGGACAAATATTTGTGTGATAAGCAGGAGCATTTGTTACATCGTGCATGTTTATTTATGTATTTAAGTATGTATATTTCGCTATCTAGTCGCCAAAGTAAGCTTTCCTTAGTTTAAAACTACATAATTTGTGCCATTCTCGGAAGTTTTTGTTTTCTATCTAACTCAGATTTATAAAAACCGGCCAAGTGCGAGTCGGACTCGGGCACGAAGAGTTACGACTCGAAGCACACGAAGCTCTTTAAAAATGGCAGAAAAAACACGTTTGTTGTATTGAGCCCCCTTAAACATGTACTTTATTCAGTTTTTTAGTATTTATGCCTATAGCGGCTTGAGGAATACATCATCTATTAAAATTTCAACTGTCTAACTATCACGGTTCAAGAGTTACAGCCTGGTGACAGACAGACAGACGGAAAGACAGACAGACAGATAGACGAATAGCGGAGTCTAAGTAATAGGGTCCCGTTTTACCTTTGTGTACAGAACCCTAGCCCTTCCACTAAGCTAGTTCGAGTGATGTAGAAATTCAAATTAACACCATAGATAGTAGAAGAAAATCGGTGAACTAATAAAAGGTTGCAGTTTAATATGGTATTATATATTTCATTAATTTTTTAAAAATTGGTAATTAATTACACATTTGACATGACATTATTTTATGTTTTTATGTAAAAATGGGTATTTATTGAGTTTAAAAGCTTAGGAATATATAAAAACAAAATTTTTCTTAGCTTAACTTAACTAAAATTAAAAACTAGGTACCTACTCAAAAATAAACCTGTCCATGAGACAAGGAGGCGAGAATGCTAGCAGCATTTCCTCGCTGAATAGCTGAACTTAATATATAAAAACTTATATTATGTTTTTAATGTGTCATGTTTGCGACATATTTTTTTCTCATTATATATTATAATATAGATGTTATACGGGGTTTAATGCTGGACAGTAAAGGAAACACATGCTCAGAAGCTGCACGTGGCTGAAATGAAGATGCTTAGATGATCGGGCGGAGTGACGAGCCTAGATAAAATTCAAAACGAATATATCTGAGGTAGTTTCAAAGTGACTCCAGTTCCGGAAAAGCTCACCGAAACACGCCTACGGTGATACGGCCACGTCATACGTAGAGACAGCGAGCATGTCGTTCAGAAGGCACTAACACTCCCGGAAGGCAAGAAAGGAAGAGCGCGGCCGCCCTTGTCCTGGTGGACCAGTATGACCAATCTCCTAAAGAAAACCGAATTACCTGACCCGACAACCCAGGACAGATTATCCTGGCGCCGAAAGATAAGGAGAGCCGACTCCACCTAACGTGAGAAAGCGCAAAGCAAAAGAAGAGGATTATATATTATAATAGTTATCGGTACATAAATATACACAATGATTATACTTATAATAATGTATCACGTTTTCATAATAACATCTTTATAACAATTCAAACCCATAACAATGATGTATGAGAAAATTAAAAAATTATATAAGAGGACTTTTATTTTTAATATTTCACTGTATCTTCCTAACTATGATAAGCGTAATAAGTAAGCGCTACTGACATATAACAATAATATACACATGAAATTATTGTTTTCGCTAAGTAGGTTTTTACTTTATTTGTTAAAACAATCAAACATCTGTTTTTGGAAGGCTCGTCGCCCACTCTCATTTAAAGAAATCCGCTGAAAAAAATATACGGCCATTTGTCCTCGGCATCGCTAAGCCGGCATATTTGGTACAATAACGTTATCGTTTATGTAAAACTGTTTATAATTGTAGACTCTTTTGTTCCGAATTTTATTCATTCATTCATTTATGCACGAATAAGATAAACAGATTTGCAATGTTGAGCGTATTATTCACCCTTGAATGAAAAAGTGTTTTGCAAGTTCGCTGCTTTATATTGTTTGGAAAAACTTTATATGATTTATGAGTACAACGCGCGACTCTACTTTTAAATGTTTTTTTTAGTAGAATATAATGTTTAGTCGAAAATAAATAATAAAAATTTGACAACATAAACATTGCTCTGATCATAATGTAAGTAGCTAAAGCACTTGTATTTCTATAAATCAGAAACAACGACGGTACCACAACACCCAGATCCAAGACAATATAAAATTCTTCGTTTTCTACATTGACCCGACTGGAGATCGAACCCGAAACCTCAGAATAAATCGTCGTCGTCAAATAAATTATTATTTTTTACCTTTTTTTTATTTTATTTGAGATGGGCTTACTCTTGACCCCAATCTTGCTCTAGAGCATAGATGGGATCTACGATGGAGCGAGCTTGCCCAGAAGATGCCTATTCACTCTGGACTTAAAGAGAGTCAGGTTATATGCACTCGGAAATACAGACGCAGGCAGGGAATTCCAATCTTTAGCTGTGCGCATTATAAAAGATGATGAGAAGCGCTTAGTGCGGATTATGGGTATATCAACTAAGAACGGATGGTAGCCGGCCGTGCGTCTGGATGTCCGATGGAAGAAAGGTGACGGTGGTATGAGCTCATGCAGCTCATGAGCACACTCTCCGAAGTACAATCTATAGAGGACCGATAGGCAAGCAACCTTGCGGCGGTGAGCCAGGCCGTGCAGCTTGGACGCCACCAGTTATTTATCGCCTATTATTCTCTTGGCTCTGCGTTCCACCATTTGCACTGTTGTAAAGAAAACTATAGCTATTAAACCTATGTACTTGTACGGCAGAGGATATAGTTGGTAAAAAAAAAAAAACCTTCACCGTGGGGGCAATCCACCCAGTGCTCGTGGCTCGTGCACCGAAGGAGGAACTTCCACCTTCATTTGCCTCTTCCAAATGGGCCCCAGACGGCTGACACGGGGGTGTCTGCAGTCTGCTTAAGGGGATCCCCGACGGCGCAGCGCGTGATCCCGCGTGCCGCTCGAAGGAGACTGGGGGGAGGCTCCACTCCCCCCTAAGCTAGGTGGCGCTCGCTGATAAGCGAGCCACAGCCGAGCTGGGACAGCGGAGCATGCCTATGGCCCTAGGCCTATGGCGAAACCCGTGGTCCCGACTCACGTGGCATCGGCGGGACACCGTCAGGTTTTTAGTGGGTAAACGGGCCTCATTCTGAGGTCCGGAGTCCCACATAGCCCCCAGCTGCCCCCGCAGCCTGTGTGGTATGCGTAAAGCATTTTCCTGACGAGAGAAAAAAAAAATGGTAAAAAAACCTTTTTTTTACGTCATCTGTTACTATTTTATCTTCTCCAGATACGGAGGGCGCCAATTCTCCAAAACTCCTTTTTTAACCTATTATTTAAAAAAAAACACGCGTATCTAGATAATACAGTATGCAGGATACAGTTTGGCCTATGATTTTAAAGTAATACTGTTTAGTTTTTACAAACGAAATATTATTTCGACATTTTGTTACATCTTGCTTAGCAATAAAATATTTTTGGATCGTTCAACTAAGCTCTTTTTGTCAAATAAAATATAAATATTTTATCCATTCATTAGCCGTTTTATTATATATTATCTTGTTATTGGTCAGTAAATAATAGTTAACAAAGAAAGAGGCTGGGCCAAGTAGAAGACATACAGGGTGTCCCGTAAATAAAGGATAACCTCGTAACCACATATTCTACACATCATAATAAACTTTCGTCCTTTAACTTTTTAAAATACTATGCATTTATTTTTTTGTCTTTCTATATAAATTTAATCGGCTGTTTGGTAATTTTGTATGGAAAGTCGATAAATTTACATGCAAATTTGCAAAAGTGATAGAACAAAAGTTCTTCACGGTGATGTATAGAATATGTGGTTTCAAGGTTATCCTTTATTTACGGGACACCCTGGAAAACATAAATCGAATACACATGGTCCATTAACAATCCTGCAAATTTTTTCAACTTCTAATGTCAATAACACTTACCCCCAGCTAAATAATTTATATTCTCTGCCCCGGCTCATTTTTATAACCTAGTAACTTGCTCTTTGATACAGGCTAACTTTATCAATACTTACGTAAAATTTGCATAAATCTTATTTGACATAAAATATTATAATAATCATAAAACACTAGCGATTATAGCACTTTGCAGCTTCGCCCGCCCGTATTTTTTTGCGAATTCGCTAAAATAGCTTATAAAACCCAACATTAAAACAGGGTTACATAACATTACAATTTCACTTTAGATAAATTCAAATTACTGTTTTTTATTAAAAGTATACTTAGATATTTTAGCGGCTTCTCCCTACCTCACCTGTGAATATAGGACTATTGCCACTTTGTGTACTTTTAGATTGAATTTTGACGCAATAACTACCGACTTACCTATGTTTTTTTTTCGAAGTAAAAGGTACAACGTAAAAAACGAAATGTTGTTTTTAGATTATTGTCATTTTCTCATTTGTTCATAAAAAACATACCTATTTAAGAGTAGAATCTGATTTGTAAGAAAATATTTAAAAGAGATGATAATTAATTTTAGAAGTCACCATAGCTAGTTCACCATTATACATAGTTGCAATGCATGCATTGCATTGGAGGAACGTATTTTGCATCACAGTTATAAGCTTAACCAGGTAAATTATTAATTTATTTTTACTTAGGAAACATACAACATGCAATACTCCTCCTCCTCCATAGTCGGTCCCTTATGGTTGAGGATCGTGACCCTGTCTATGCAGTCGCCTCGGTGATGAGCTGTCTCCAGCCCTCGCGATCCTGCGCTCGTCTGAGCGCCTCGTGAAATGGCATTTCCAGGGTTTTTACAAGTAGATCAGACCATCGTGTCGGCCTGCGGCCACGTGGTCTTTTACCCTGCCTTTTGCCAATAATGATGTTCTTTTCAAGGTTATGCGGCTTGCGTGCGAGATGGCCAAAATAGCGTAAGTATCGCTACAAGTACATACAATACGTATTACAAATAGCCTTAATACTGATTTTGTTCCGAATAAAACATGACAATTTAAAAAAAAAAATTTCGATCTCTGTTCTACGATATTTATAGAATGGCACTAAGTATTTAAATTCAGCCTAGTCAATTAAAAAAAGCTTTGTTAATAAATCAGGCCAAAAGGTGAATTTAATTTAGGGAACAACTTCTAAGACCGTTTGATCGCTTTTCCTTTATACGACTCAGTCGGACTTAAATTAGTTTTATCAGTCCTTTGGTAATTGCGTCGGATCGTTTTATTTGCGTGTGCCTATTTTATAGAAAATGAATAGGCCCTTTAAATATTCAAATAAAAAAAACATGACGTGTTGCTCGACTTTAAATAGATTTGTTTTAAAGCCTTGTCGGCATATTATAATCTATTATAATTGTATTTACACAAGATTTCAAGCTGTTTTTTAACTGATTTTAAAGATGTTCAGTAATTTTATTACTGGGGCTCGTAAACCAGCACTCCCAGAAACAAGAAAAAATATAAAAGTTCGTTTCTCAAATTTACTTAGGTTTTAAAGACATCAGAATAAAGTAGGCATACTTATAACTTGACCCGACTTCAGTTATAACTTTTGTAAATTACTTCTATAATGATAGATTCTCATTTGGACTTAAATGATCTTATTGTTTAAGAGATTTTGCGCCGTTTCTTCTCATCACCAGCCAAAATTTAGTTCCGAAGCGGTGGTAGGGCTAAGTTATATTTTATGACGTGTATAAGTGCCCGGAAGAGGGCCTAGACCAATTAATAATTTTAATTTGAACTTTAGGCCACAACACTGAAAATTGTAAAATAAAATAAAGTTATATAAATAAATTAAAAACGGACTTCAAAAATAAACTCAAAAGCAAAAAATAACATTTAATGCCTTATCATATCAGTTATTTTTCGAGTCGGTGCCACCTATGGAGAGTTAAATTTGTTAATTCGCACTGACTCAAAAATAGCTGATTAGATTTATGTTTTATAAAATATTATTTTTATCTTTTTAGATTATTTTGGAACTCCGTTTTTCAAAGGCCTCACTGGCAAGTTTGGACTCTGGCGAGGCTCCAGGGACTAGCAGGATCTGTAAAACTTGCTGATTGATTATTTCAGTCTAGTCTACTTTAATATATAAATCAATCATGATGTCAGTGAAAATTAGGTTATAAAGTATTCGAGTCGTAATAGTTCCTTATTCAGAAAAAAATTTAAACTTATAAGCTAGATATTTATCTACAGATAGATGATTGAAAAATATTTCTAAAAATATGTATTTATTAGATATTATTGTATGTAATAGATAAATTTAACATTGCAATATTTTTGTCACGCGTATGTAATCGCTACGTTTTAACTTTTAATGGACACGTTTTAACTGTTAATGGACAGCGTTTTAACTTTTAATGGATACTTGTAAATGTAGTCCGCAATAGTATCCAAAGAGGGTCAGAGTTGCCGTCCGAATCTCTTTTTCAAATAACAATGCCGTCACTAAACTCGTTAGTTAGCGACCAATAGATCCATTAATTACGCACTGCGAGGCCAGCGAACTAAATATTTATGTGTTTTATTTACATTTTGTGTTTGGAATTGTACAATTGTTTGTTATCCTAAATAAATAAATAAGAATTATGAGATATACCGATACACGAACGTTTATTTAATAAAAGTAATAATCAACAGATATTTGTATGAGTATTCTCCAAGTAGTTCTAGACTTGTCTATTTGCTGTTGCTATCTTCGACTCGCCATTACTTTTTTCATTAACCTATCTGACACATCAGCTTCTCGCTCTAGTGCCTCGTAGTCCAATCCATTTACTGTTCTTATGGTCCATCTACCGTAGAACCTTAGAGGCCACTGGCCTGCTCACTTTATTTTTTTCTGCAGTAAGGAAGTGATCCGTGACCTTTCTCTTGCCAACGTAAAACCTCACCTTGTCATTTCCTTCGGAGATAGGTAATAAAATACGATGATTCAAACGCTCTCAAATAATAATAAAACACAAATGTACGTTTATAGGTACTCTTTGGTTGTCAAAAAATACTTGTTTTTTTTTTAAAAGAGTTCGAATCAGGGGGCCTAGCACTAAAGTGTATCATTCGTTCGGTCGTATAAACCTAACAAATTAAAATAGCCAGTGTCATGTGTCAAGCCTTTGATAAAATATGACCAACTACACCGTGAATTTTGAGATACCCGAGAAAATTAACTAACATACTCAGATATCAATATACATCGAATTCGGCGAAGAAAAAAAATTTTTTTTATGAGAAATTTATTTAATAGGTCTCAAACATTCCTTAAAAAATATGCACTTTAAAAGTCCTGCTAATTCAAATAGTAATCATTATCATTCCAACATTAACGGAACCAAAATCCACCTAATTTAGTCGCGTAATATTGGCGTACGGAAGGAATAACTATGAATGAAATTGTTTTCATTCATAGTTATTCCTTCCGTACGCCAACGCCGTACGCCGTTCCGTTTTTTTTATTCGCCGAATTCGATGTATATCGATATCTGAGTATGTTAGTTAATTTTCTCGGGTATCTCAAAATTCACGGTGTATATGAAGCCGTGTAAAAAACCCGACCGTTTTCAATTGTTCATAAATTGTCAAACCTTTGACACGGGGAATGAATGTTTTAATTTGATTAGATAATACGACCGACCGTACGATGCGCTTTCTTATTAGGCCTCCAGATGTGTCGTTTCTTCAATATGACGATCATAAAGACCATTGTAATAAAATTACATTAACTTACATTAAAATCATTATTTAAAATATTAGATGAACTTGTTTTGACTTACTAAGCCTAAAGTGAATGACACAAGTTTATGTGACTATCTGATAAATTAGTGAGAATACACGTATACCTACCTACCGTATTGTTTCGAAATGAACTGTTATTGTTGGCAAACACCTCAATTACCCTGGCACATAAACTCAAACGGCTTCTGGTTTGTATCTTTAGAATTAATAGTCTGACGATTGCTCTAAAACTTGCAGTCAATAATGACATCCTTAATAGATGAGATAGTTTCCATTATAGCATAGTACTGTTGTTGAATGTTAGTCATTTTGCACTTTCATGTAGCCGCTCGCTTGCGCTTTCTGAAACTGTTTAGCACAGCAACACTTGTATAAGGCGCGTTTATTGACAGTTTTTTCACGTTGACTATTTATAAGCGTTCAACGCGTGGTTACTACGCAGACACCGACAAAGAAGTTGCGTTTATTTGATCCAATCGCGTTGACCAAATGCGTTCATTTTTCCAAAGAATTAAGACGTCGTTGGTAAGAAAATACAATTTACATTTGCCACTGATGTAATATACGATATCGACTCTGTCACGCGAAAACTTTCGCGTCATCTAAATATATTATAAAAAACATTATGGCTGTCTAACTCTAAAAAAAGACTTGTATAGGTACTGTTTTAACTACTTTTGTATATTATTTTTGTCTATTGTTGTTTTTTGTCTGCTTGTTTAAAGTTTTTTTTTATTTTGTATATATTCTACTTTTGTATTGTTGTATGTGTCTAATAAAATATTCCCCTCTCTCTTTCTCTCTTTCTCTTAAATCTGAAAAAATACATACCCACCAAACGCATGTCAAGTGTAGAAATATTTTTACACGAGAGCATATTAAAAGCGTTTTAGTTTTTGCCGATCTAAACAGAAGTGTAATGTTTACAGAATGTGCCACAAGGATAAATTATGGAATTAATTGCCTTTACAAAAGAGGAAAACCATGTAAGCCTTAACGGGTAGACTGGTTTGCGTATTAAATTAAAATCTGAAACATGATTTTATTGTATCTTTTGAGAAAAGAAAGTGTTTTTGACTGAAAATATAATATTGTGTTTAAAGTAAAAAAGCGCTAAACAAAATAAAAAAGAATGATACCAAATTTTGCACCTGTAACCCCACACTCATTACAGTTTAATTTAATTCAGCCAACACTTATTTAACTTTAATGATTAAATTGTTTCGGTTTACTCATAACTTTTTACCCGGTTATGTTTTTTGGTATTTAATGTATCTTTGTTAATTTTAAGAAAGAGCGGGGTCTCCAAACTCAGATATCATACTTAAATGGAGACTCCAGCCACTAGTTATGTACATTTATAAAAATAGCTGAATAAACATTTTTGAATTTGAAAGGGAAAAAAATCCATGAACTATAAATCAGCCAAAAAAGTTTTATAACAGAATGAAGGTGATAAAAAAAAATGTTTTCAAAACAGCAATACACTATTAATCTCTTTAATTTGTCACTTACAAAAGATCTTATAACAAGCACTTAGTTAACCTACTCTTGTTGATATACGTAACACGATTCTAGGTATAGATTCTTTTACACTTAAGTTCAATACACACAACACAGTTTAAATATCTGTCACTTTGCGCATGAACGTGTCTTTGGGTCATCGGGAGTGGGTGACTTATCCTCGACTGTTATAAAAGACTGATATTATTCCCATTGGAATATTTGGTGGAAGACCGAAGCGACCGAATGGTGGTGAGTCTCACTGATGAAGTGTTGTTGTCTCCACGTCGAAACAATGAGGCGTGATGACCTCCCGAATCCCTGTAAAGAAAAAGTAGCATTCAACAATAAAACAAGAGATGAAAGAAAGACAAGAACGTAAGGAAGTCATATATGATCTGGATTAACATATATGATACTTATATAATCCTGTGGGATATTGTTCTTTAATTTACAGACCGTTACTTGAAATGATTATAACACATCGTGTAGTCCACGCAAACGAAGTAGCGGGCACAGAAGCTAGTACTGCTAGTAGTAATATACAATTTTTAGAAGACGTTACTTTGTTTTAAAGTTCGTTAATTACTATAAAATTTAAATGATACCATTAAACTTTCAATGAATTATCCACTTTTCGTAACCTAGCCGTACCACTAATTAAATATCTGATATTAATACTTAGTGCCTGGATCTCCGATTTTTAAATAAAATTGGAACCTAGATAAATCGATTTATCGCCCCCGAAACCCCCTGCATACTAAATTTCAAATAGAGCCGTTTTCGAGACTCAGATTATATATATAAGAATTGCTCGATTAAAGTTATTAGATTCACGTTTAAATTAAAGTCCTCCGAAGTAAGCGTCGACGGTTTTAAAAAATAAAACGATACGGATACGAAGCTGAGTATTCATTATAATTTCTAAACCTAATAGATCTATTTGTAATCCACGAAACTTTTTCTTAGTAAAATTTTAGTATTCACTAGACAATAAAGCAATGGTGAGAATATGAAATGCGCTCATGTGTATAACAATATGCATGAATGGACAACAAATTCGTAAATGCATATTTTAAGTTATTTTAAAGTGATCACAATCACAATGTAAATGTCATTTACAATAAATGCGATGTAAATAACAATTATAATTTTCTCATCGACTTCCCACACAGTGTTCTCGCCGACGACATAAAACGGCATTAAGAACTCGACAAGTTACGAGACTTGTTGGGAGTCTTAGCGGGATTGCAAACATCCTGTTCTATTTGCACTTGGCTTTCCGCTCTACGCGTCAAGAAGCACTCGACTGTCCTCTACTTAGATCGGTTTGACCTCTGCCTGTGATATTTTTTTATGTGAGGGTCAGTTAATCGAGTGTTTTTTTTAAACAAAAAAGACACAGACATTATTTTGATAGTTTAGTGCGTGGTTTTACTAGGCTGTCAAAAGACAAATATCTGTTCAGATCAATATATGCCTGATAAATGTCTAATTTAAAGGGCATTTAAATTATATATAGTTATTTAAGTTATGGTTTTTCATGCATTGAATATCAATAAGATTCAGTTTATAACATGGTAATAATTTTAAAAGACTGTGATAAAAAGAGTCTGTGACTACCTAGCACAATTCATTACGCCTGTTCTTCCGTGATTAATGATTTGAAAACTAATATGCACACACAAAATACTCAGGAACGCATAATTTATCTGCAATTCACAAGAAAAATAGTGGTATCGAGCTTCTTATCTTGGATTTAATTGAGTTTTTGAGAGTGAAATGATCGTCTAGTTAAACGCGTATGGCCATTGAAAAGTAGGAACGAACGGGTTGAATTTTGTTAAAAAAATTATGGAATTCGTATTTGCATAATTAGATTAAACCATTTCGATCTAAACGATTCCGTAATCAAAATTTTTGAAATGTTATTTGATATCAAAACTTATAAAAATGAAGGATGAGCGTTTTTGTAAATCGACCAAATGTTGTACCATGTACTCTTCTCGCAGGCGTGATATAACATCAAACAGAGACATTTACAGCAGACTCTTTTGGCCTTAAGCCCGCACGAAGTAGGGGTTGTCACATTTATTTTTTATGATTTGTAAAGCTACGACAACCATTGGGACTTTTTATAAAATGATACGCAAGCTGGCTTTCAACTTGAACCAGACGAGCGAAATGGATTGACATATCTATGGCGCAGTCGGAACATTCACGCGGGTTTAGATAGTACTGTCAATTTATCATTTATGGATAGCTTTATCCACAAATTGAAAGTCACTTTAATATTTCAATATATTTAAAAATGACTACATTTATTATTTCTTATATCCGATTGAGGACCAACAAAACTAAAAAGTTGCGGGTTTGAATCCCACAATAGGCAAGTGTTTTTATTTAAAATTAATAGCACAGATTAAAAAATGCATAGGACATGTAGCATTTAGTGTTTTAGTTATGAGCATAGGCATTTGTACACGAATTGTGTGGATATTAAAATGATTTTTTATTTCATCCCGAATAATAAATATATTGTCAATTTAACTAATTCCACTAAATTGCTTATGAAAACACTGAACTGTCACTCTCAGTCTTTATTTATTGATTAGACAACTATTATAATACCTCGATATAGCACTATAAAGTATTGATTCTAAATTAAATGTGTGGAACTTACAAGACAAGACTGATCGTCTCACAAAACAGAAACAGCACCATGTAGGTCAAAATGTGATGGACCTTTATAAATTAAAACAATACTCGTAGTTCGAATACTGAACATGACGTATGTACTACATACGGACAGTGTAAAGATTTCCATAACAATTACAAAGGCTTATCAATGTAATTTAATGCCTCTATAATTGTTAACTAATTATTTGTTCATTATTACTTTATAATAAGAGACTGGAAACTGTAAGGAATTAGGAAATCAATCTTTTTTATTGACAGTCTTTAAACGCTTGTCAACGTTTTTATTTAACAGACATCCAGCCAGACATTATCACTTAATCAAGTGAGAGTACGAATTGCATATCGCTCGCACATAAATTGCCATTTTTCACTCGGCAACGCCAACATAGAGTTAACTACTGTAAACATGGGTGCTATAAATTAATGGAAAACACATATATTCCTTACATCAAGATCAGTCGGACGTCAGAACCTTCGAGGGTTTTAAAAGTATGGTCAGACAATAAAATTGCGTGTGATCTTTTTTTTAGGGTTCCGTACCCAAAGGGTAAAACGTGCCCTATAGTTACCCCTATGCTAAGGCTCCGCTGTCCGTCTGCCTGTCTGTCTGTCCGTCTGTCACCAGGCTGTATCTCATGAACCGTGATAGTTAGAGGGTTGAAATTTTCACAGATGATGCATTTCTGTTGCCGCTATAACAACAAAAAACAAAATACAATAAATAATTGAGGGGCTCCGATACAACAAACGTGATTTTCTTGCCTTTTTTATAGATAATGTTGAATGAGATATGTACGGAACCCTTAGGGCGCGAGTCCGACTCGCGCTTGGCCGGTTTTTTATCTAACTTAACTATAAAAAGTAGAGGATGATACCGGTTTATAGCAGAATTATTTTGTGGAATCGGATTGTTCGTATTGTGCAATACTAATACCACAACCAAAATAATTTAATGTTTTAAAAAGATTATTAAAAACTAGCATTTGGGAAATTGCGTCATATCTTCACGTCGACACTGCCACAGTGCCTGAAAAGCCGGGTGTTTAACCAATGCGTCGTAAAGTTTTAATCTACGGAGCCGAAACGTGGAACATGACAGTCAAGTTGGCCCACCGACTACATTTTACTGAGAGTGCTATGGAAAGGTCTATGTTGGGAATCTCATTAAGGCATAAGATCGGGAACGAGGTCATACGACATAAGACTAAGGTGACTGATATTGTCCGAAAATGTAGCAAGCTAAAGTGGCAGTGGGCTGGCCATGTCTGTCGCAGAACCGACGAGAGGTGGAGCAGGATGGTTCTCGAATAGAGACCACGTAGTGTAGGACGCCCCCCGGCTAGATGGACCGATGACCTGAAGAAGGCAGCTGGTAGCGACTGAATGCAAAGGGCGGGGAATCGTGCACTCATGAACTAAAGCCTCATGAACTAAAGCCAACCTAAAGCTTTAGTAGTCACATTACTAAATTGTCGTATACAAGGAGCTCCGAATATATGACAGACTACCAAAAATCCCGAAAAACATCTTTACATCCGAATTGAATAAACCTGATCACCAATTTATTATTTATTAGAATCACTCGTGTGTCACAGACAATTTGCTCTAAATTTAATGGACAAAAAAGGTTTAAAGGTACTCATATCAAATTATGTAACGCAAAAACGGATGTGTAACGCAAATAAATGAACTTTAAACAGGGGGTAATGGCCCCCAAACATGACCCCATTATTTAAAAGTCTTCCCACTTCTCTTATTTCTCCATTTTGAGAGATGAATTTTACCATAAATTCCCAGTACATTTGCCCATTTCAAGTCCCACAAATTAGGCTTTTTATTCTCATCATCATTTGAGCCACTGCTGATCATAGGCCTCTAGTAACTTCCAGATTGGCTGGTTGGAAGCAGCCTGCATCCAGTGGCTTCCTGCAACCTTTACCCGATCGACATTATTTTTCTATGTAATGAAATGAAATGAAATGAAATTATTTATTCTGTATGTAGGCCCTTCTCCGGGCACTTATATTTAAGGACATTAGGATAAAATTTTAATAGTTCTCTTCCTTCATCTAAATTTCTATTACTTACCTTTATCAGAAGCTGAACGAAGAATTTAATACATAAAAAATAATAATTAAAGAGAAAACTGTGTTACCGCAAAACTCTTACTACTAATATATTATTGGAACTGGTAGGTCCTATTGTTTTATGCTTATATAATAATCAATTCTTATCAATACAAGGGATTGTAGTTTAAATAACTGTTAATACCCACTCCAAATTACATATCCCTTACTCCAATTCTGCTCTGTTATGGTAAGACATCTGTTCATAAATCAGATGTCAATCTTTACTTAATGTTCTATTTCTTTCGTCCGTTTTAGGGTCCTTTCTTCTGCTCAAATACAACAGCTTTTTATTTAAGAACAACACCACGAAAAAAATTGATTTTTTGCACTATCTGTATAGGTTGTGCCATAAAATATAACTTGTTTTTGTGTTTTCGAAGTTGGTTTGATATTGAAATTTGCACCTAATCTAAATTCCCTAAAATAATATTGCTTAAAAATAGTATATTCAAATGATTAAACATACAGTTCTGATTTAATACAAAATAGGGAAATAACATTACTCTGCTTACTCTAAATATTGTCTCAGGACTAATTAAAAAAATAATTTTATTTTGACTCTTAGGTGAAACTAATAATGAAATAAATTATTCACGAATCGTAACTTAAATATCTGTTTTATAAATATTAGCAACGGCTGAGAAGGAAACTACTTACAAAAACCTTCCTAGAAAGGTTTTAGAAATGATTTCTCCTTTAAAATTAAAATGTATTATTAAAAGATATTATCGTTTAATGTTGAAGATATACAAATCTGTAATCTTCCTTTGACTTTGTCGTACAGATTATCTTGGTTACTACACTAAATACAGAGATGTTCAATCAATTAAGTTCAAAGGTTTAGTAAAAATATCAACCCTTTTAAAGGAAATTGGGTTGGATGAAAAAGATGTTTCCAAGCGTATATTTACAAAAAGCGTACAAAGTATATTTTTGTGGTAGTAAGATCTTGGAGTTTTGCTTTTTGTCCAAGTCCGTTTAAAAATTTAAACATTATAGTACTGTAGTATTATTAGTAGGTACCTTTCTTCAATGTATTAAAAGAAATTCTGACTCAGTGGCCCTGCCTGCGGCTTTTCCTGCGTAGAAAACGGCTTGTCACCTTATATTTTACTCTCATAAGAGATTAATAAAAAATATTTCCAAATTTTAAAGTTCCTAATCTTGGTTTAAAAAATGCTTTTATTCTGCTATCCCTAACCACTATCGACAAAAACATGTCGATCCCTTGCTTTGTGGAAAACAAAAGCAAATCTATCGTACGGGAACCGCAATTTATACCGAGATAACCGATTCTGAGCTAACCTATGTGCTATTCTTTTTTTTTTTTTTCTTGAGATGGGCTTACTCTTGAGAAGCAAGATTGGGGATCTTGCTCTAGAGCATAGATGGGATCTACGATGATATTCAAGACTAATCTATCTGTGATTTTCATAATTTCGATTGAGTAACAAAAATTTAATATCCAATCTTTGCATTTATAATAGTAGTAAGAATTATTATTTTGTCATTTTAAATTTTTCGTTCAGCTTCTGATAAAGGTAAGTAATAGTTACTTACCAGGGTAAGCAAATTCTCTTAGACAATTAATGAGCGCGACAATGTAAGAAATTTATTCGTTTTTTAGATAAGACGCACTTGGTGATAAACTAACCTGTCACTGTGTCTCGACACTTTCTTCTTTGGCCACAAATGGAACGCTCCGTATATAACAGGGTTGACTAGACTGTTCGACATTCCGAAAAAGAATATGCCGGACAATAACTCGTCGCCAAGCTAAAACAAATAATGATAAGATTAGTATTAATAAATAAATATAGGGCTAGGTTTTTCGAAGCGTGGATTAACAAGCTGTGCGAAAAATAAATACAACTCATTACTTGAATCAATCACACTAAATAAACACTAAATGTTGACACAGTAATTTTTTATTTAATTTTGTTGGATGCAATTATTTGTTTAAATTTTTTGACGAGGTTAGTTTTTTTATAAAAGCATTATAAATATAAATTAGTTAGCAAAACTTTACATTAAAAAAATCTTTTAGTGGAATTAAATTGTTTTTTTTTTGGACCACAGGTTTTTTTGTTTTTAAATTTTATATTTTTCTTTATGACATGAAAATAGAATTAAGCATTTTGTTTCCTTATTTACGCAAGAAAATGCAAAGACTTTGAAAGGCCTCGACACCTTATTTTAACGTCTCCACATAATCCTATAAGGAATAAGAATTCCATTATGGTATCAGAGAAAATCTTGTTTGTTTTTTCTTGCGGAAACTCTATGCGGTTGCGTTTGTTAGCTTAATTCAACATTTTAGTATATGCGGGTCCAATCGAAAGGCAAAATAAAAGCATTATTAAATATACAAATAAATTGATTATATGGTGGCTGGCAACATCATTTTTTTATTGTGAACTTGACATACCAATAATATTATTCATTTATTAGGTCCTCTTCCAGGCCACTTATACGCTATGGTTTTGCCCTATCACCGCTTTGGGAATACTACTACTACTTATACACCCAAATTTTAACAACGGTATATTAGTTCTATTCCCGGCTTGGATCAGTCCAGAAACCGATTTTATTTTTGATCGCGTCTAGGTGTGCTAAGAGAATTCATAAAAATATCTTCTTCTATTATTAGTCTTCGTAACAGTAGGATTTTAAATAACTTGATCTTGAGTTTCACAATGTGCGGATAAAGTTACGTAAAAGATAAAAATATCATGTCAAGTGCTTGAAAATGTGTCACAAATCGTGCTTATCCACGAGATAATGACTTACCTATTAGTACATTGTGAAATAGGCTAAATGTTGAAATAATCTTTATTTTTCAGGATCCAGATAAACAATATTTCCCGTTGTTTTATTTTAAACTTATGCTACTAGTCGTAGTACAAAATACCAATAGGTACCAATTACTGGGTCTGTTCTCGAACATATTTTCCACAAAGTACTCTATGAGTTTTAAACGTAAAAAGATAGGCTTCCGTTTTGTAATTGAATGAACCATGCTCGGTTGGGTTTGTTGTTTACTGACCGATGAATCACATATTCATTCATAACAATGTTTTCATCTTTGGGCTTAGGTACTCTTAGATAGGAATGGGTTACAATAACAGCCATAATTATGTTGTGTAATAGGCTGCTTAACGATTTTGTATATTGTTACGGCTGTAATTATTATTAATTTATAGTGACATAAACTGGCAAAACGCGAAAATTTACTACTATTTTTGTTTGAAGCTAACTTGTTTTAATACTTACAGTTTTATCCGGGTTTAGGAAAGTGAATATGATCATCATAACGTAGTACGGGGTCCACCAGATGATGAATGCTGCCACTATAACCACTGACATTCTCAGGGATTTCATCTTCGCCCGATCTATTAGTCTCCGTCGGTTCATATCGGGAGTCAAATAATTCTCGTGCCGCATTACTTCAGGCTGAAATACTTTTTCACTTTCTGAAATAAAAAAATAAGTTTAAAAAGTTTTCTACTTCTAGTATTTTCAAAATGTCAATGTTTTTAGAAAATTTAAAATTTCTAGGTTTTCTTTTTTATGAAAACGCTAAGTTAGTATAAGTTATTCCATAATACATTCAATCAAAAGTTTTATCTTGTATTTATTAGAACATTACTAATTTTAACTTTATTTACCAAAACAAAAAAGTGAAGGCGAAAAAAATTCAAGTTCAGAACAACTTTTATTTTGGGAACACTACTGCCTACTTTTTCCATAAGTATAGCAACTTAAAAAAAAAATTACAATTTGATGTCGATCAATCTAAAAATAGTTTTAAATCAGTGCAGTTAAGGACGAATTGTGCCCGATTACACAAAACAAATATTTATCCTACCTTGTGTATGCAAGCAAGAATATATTTATGCCCTGCGCAATCTAGGAAACGGTTGGACCATGTAAAAGCTATCCTTGAGGGAACCCGGAAGCTGAGTTAAATATATTTGCGTCAGATTTTTCATTGTGATGACAGTTGAGATATGAGAAAATGTGCATTTTTAGCAACTCCACGTATTTCTCAGCTATATAAAACTATCATGGGTGAAGAAGGCATAGTAATGAACAAAAATCACAATTCTTCTTTTAGCTACGTAACATCTAACGACATATAATTTGAATTTAATTGTTTATGAAATTTGATTTTTTACTATTATTCGATAATTTATGATGATAATGATAAGCTATCATTTAAATATTTAAGAATTTAAAAAAAAACAAAAAAGTTCAATCCTTGTTACTTGGTGGGTAGGTAAGTGACTAATGTGTTAATAAATGATAATGTTTTATGTTGATAATTTTATTAAAAATATCTCTTTGGTTATTTGTTGTTCGAATCATTATATGAAGCTGCAACTATCGCACTGTGTTTTTCTTGTAATGGTAGCTGTATGTCTGATAACATAACTAATGAATAAAAACCCATAACAGTAAACATTGCGGTTTTATCAAGTTATTTTCTAACTAAGTAGTAATGTACAAGGCTCGAGGTCTCCGAGTCCTTTTGTCTAGAGCTCGGTGTCGTTTACAGGGCTTACTTTGTTTGTATGAAGCTCGATAACTCGGGGTTTTTTTCAAAGCTCGAGCCTTTTTGAGAGCTCGAGCCTTTTTAAGAGCTCGAGCCTTTTGACAGCTCGATCGATCTCGAGGCTTTTTTAGGGCTCGAGTCTATTTCTGCGCTCTAATTGTGATGGGCTGCTTAATAATGAAGATAATAAGAGGTAAAGCACAATAGATTAAGCATCTACGGTGCTTTTTATGACATAGGATATTCATCTTTTTTTAATTCTAATTTTGGAGACTCTATTCTCGGTAGGAGCTCGGTAGGATCGGATCCCGAATCTAGTTAAGCGCGAGCTCTCTGCCTCATAAACTTAAACTTGAGCTCTTATTCAAGGCTCGCGTTCATTTTAAGACTGAAGCTCTTTTGAAGGCTCGAGCTCTTTTGGAACCTCGAGGCGTGGCTTAGAGAACTCGCGTTTCGGGTTGTAGGCTCGGGTCTACGAGCCTACCGAGCTCACTGAGTCCAGCCAATACGCCTCGAGGTTTCAAAAGTAGAATTCAACGCCTCGAAGTTGGTACATTACTATTTCTAACTTATTATTAAAAACAGGCGCAACGTGTGAATGACAAAAAACCACCATATAGCCATAAAGAACCATACTGCTTTGAGAATTATATCCTGGGTAGAATGTCAAACAAACTTATTGGCGTTGGCAAACAAATAAACGCGCGTGCTATAATGCTGCTGAATATCCCATAAAGCAGGTGGTCAATGTCTTTTTGCGGGATGGAAATCACAAATAGACGCAAACGTTACTTCGAATAATGAATCTATGCATCAGGCAACACACCAAGTCATGGTCTTGAAGGATGTTATCATTCTTGTTTTACAAGGAGAAGTCAATTTTGCCTGGGGCAGCTTTCAGCACAGCCAACCAGTAAAGCATAAAATATATTGATTGGCGGCCAGAAACGGGATGTAAAAGCTATGTCAATAGAGAGAGGCAATCCAATGACATTACTAGGGCAGTTAGTAACTGAGAGCTTAACACCAAAGTAAATGGGATGGTAAAGGGGAATAATACTCAGATACTAATATAAAAATCACAAATTATAAAATGGGTATGACATAGACAAAATAAACTAATTTTTATTTTTCTGTACTGTGTAATTTTTGTGGTGTGCAATTAAAAGTATTACCTACATAATACCTAATATAATTAGTGGCCGTACATACAATCATCTGAACTTATTTACTCGTATAGGTTATTTATTCATCATATAAATTTTGGCTTATTTTTACTTTAGTAAAAAAAATAGAAAAATATTGAATGTCTATTATTAGAAAACCATCTACCTACATCACCTAAAAATTTGACGAAAGGAACACGCAAAGTGACTCAGGAATGTTTAAATTGGTTTCACTTATATGAGACACGTGGTGGAACCTTTTCTGATTTATTACATCGATACATTTACAACCAATAGCAATGACAGGGGAATGTATTGCTTTTTTCGTATAACTTATATCTATTTGGATTTAATAAATCACCAGCGTATTTCTAAGAGCGGAACAAATTGATTTGCAGTTATATATTTTTTTATGTAAAAATCTTTGACCCGATTGGTGTAGTAAATTCAGAAAACTTTCTAAAATGACAAGAGTCTAGGTTCAATAACAGCCTAGTAGGTTGTTATTTCACATTGATCGGTAACTCGTTAAAACATTTTCTTACTACTTATATGATAATACTTATTACACCAGTTATGTAAAAAAATAATGAGTGGTATTAAAACTACGTGAAGGTAAGAATTTTCATAAACACAAATAAAACCAATTACTAGGCTAAAGTAATTGTGAACATTTAGTAAGCTAAAAGGGAGGATGACAGTTAAACAAAAGGCATAATGGAGGGATGGTCAAAATAATGAAGGATGAAGAAAAAGAGGCATACCATTAACCCACTCGACCAAAAATAGTATTGGAAAGCTAAATTGGAAAAGATATACACAGAACCGTACAAAGTTGTTGTTACGATAAAAATAATGTTAAATAAAAAAAGAAAACGAGCTGGTAACGAGTTTCGAAACATTCCGCCACTTATATTAAAAAGTTCCCAAAAACTTAGTAATGAATTCATAATCAACATTAGGTAGGTATGTCTCAGAATTTTATGTCTAAAACTAAGTTATTTGCTTTTGAATACACGTAATATAAAACTGGGTTCATCTATCTAAAGTATTTGCAAATTCCTTGAATTCGAGATGTGTCAGGATTTTAAGAAAGAACAGAATAAATTACATTAAAGTTTTTTTTAAATATTTGAGCACACATTCTTGCTTAAATATTACATCTTTTGCTTTTGACTGTGATCCATTGGAACGAGTACCATCCATAAAATACCTTGGCGTTGTCTTAGATCAATGTCACTCAATGAAACCTCACATATAACAAATTGCGACCAGAACTTGCAAGCTAATGAGTATGTTTAAGAAAACCGGCCAAGTGCGAGTGGACTCGCGCACGAAGGGTTCCGTACCATTATCTATCGAAAAAATCACGTTTGTTGTATGGGAGCCCCTTAAATATTCATTTTATTCGGGTTTTTAGTATTTGTTATTATAGCGGCAACAGAAATACATCATCTTTGAAAATTTCAACTGTCTTACTATCACGGTTCATTAGATACTGCCTGGTGACGGACGGACGGACGGACGGACGGACGGACGGACGGATGGATGGACGGACGGACGGACGGACGGATGGACGGACGGACGGACGGACAGACGGACAGACGGACAGACGGACAGACGGACAGACGGACAGACGGACAGACGGACAGACGGACAGACGGACAGACGGACAGACGGACAGACGGACAGACGGACAGACGGACAGACGGACAGACGGACAGACGGACAGACGGACAGACGGACAGACGGACAGACGGACAGACGGACAGACGGACAGACGGACAGACGGACAGACGGACAGACGGACAGACGGACAGACGGACAGACGGACAGACGGACAGACGGACAGACGGACAGACGGACAGACGGACAGACGGACAGACGGACAGACGGACAGACGGACAGACGGACAGACGGACAGACGGACGGGCGGACGGACGGACGGACCCTTCGGGTCCGAAACCCTAAAAACTGCGTTCAGTTGCAGGAAAGGGTTTAATTAAGTCAGCATATCTTGCATTGGCTCATCAATTTTGAGCTTTTGTATACTTTGCTGAGGAAGAATCTATGAAACCACGCTCCTACCACTTGAAAGGGCTCAGAGATTGTTGCATAGAGCTGTGCCTTATAAAGGATGAATTATTTTCACCTGTGGTGTCACGTTACGATTCCCGAAATTTTTTTTAGAATATAGTTCTATAGTATAATACTGTTAACACAGCACTATGTGGCGTGCCCCCGCGCCCGCTCTTCGTCGCCTCTCTTTTTCTTTGCCGCCCGGCGCCTACAACAAGCAGTGACCAACCCGCCATCCCATTACACGCACATCGTAACGCCCGCGACCCCGATACCTATCTATGTTGTATCTTTTCATTAATACCGAAGTAAACAACCTATCAAGCATACAAGGAATTTTAATGTAATATCAAGAATTCCCAACAAAAACATTTTAGGAGTATTTCCCCAAATTAAAGTAGCATGTTTGTATTATTATTCCAATCAGGTGCATTTCTTGAGTAATAGGTGTCTGGAGTTTAATTAAAAAATAATAAACATGTTTGTTGTCACAGTAAAAAAGTAAAGTAAAGTATGCCTATATACGTCCCACTGCAGGGCACAGGCCTCACCTCAACTATGAGGTGGTTTGGGCCATACTCCACCACGCGGGCCCGGTGCGGTGCGGTGGAGGGGTGTTGTGAGGCCAGTGACTAAACCTTACTGTTAGATGTTATCAAGCCGCCTTAAGGCCTCTGACTAGGCTTCACGACCAATATCAAGCGATATTGGCCGGGACCAACTTTTTGTCACAGTGTAGCAAGGAATTACAAATAACTTTTGCTACCTACCCTTAGCCAATGTAGAAAAAGTCGTTTTTTTTAATCTATACCTATGGCAATCGAGCCCGGAACTTTTGCGCTTAAGGTGAGCTATCGCGTAAATACCAATTATGTTCCATAATCTCGTCCTCGTTTTGTACTATGTAGTAGGCACCTTTGTGTAACTACGCGATCTACAATGTTTAAAGTATAGCGCCTTAGAGCGCTATTTATACTGAAAAAAATAAAAAACACAACCAATGGCATCCTGTCCCTGGTGTCACGTTTGACATCTGTCAATCTTAATGTCATTGTAATTTTTTGTACGCTGCGCGATCGTACGGAAATTTTTTCACACGCGTTTATTTTTAGTATTTTACTGGATTAGTAACGTGTTTAGACTATAAAATATTGGCCAGTAAGGTTGACGAAGTCTCAAGAAAGAAAGAGTGCCAATTGGAGATGTTTTATAACTATTTGTGATTCAAAACGACGTCGACACCGCCTATCTATTGCAGTCCCGCTTCTGCTTGGCATACAGTTTCTTTTTCAGCCGTGTTTCTGAAGTCGTCGGTCCGTGGAGTTAAGAGAAGTCCTACACTACGTTTACCGAAACGTGACCTCCATAACCTGCAAGAATTTAATCAAGAAAACAAGGGAGTGCTGCTATGCTGACTTGACATCGGGGCTTTTACGAGGATTTCCTCGTAATCGACAGCCACAACCAATCGGCCGTGATGATAGTATGATCATTTTAGCTGTTCACCCCACATTCAACATAGCCCGTGAGAAATTAATCAAGAAAACAACGGATGTCAACTCAGAACCAATGATCAATGACGACCCGGAGCCTTCAAGGGAGGTTGGCCGTGGTGATCGCATGTTCATTCTAGCCGCTGTGTTGTCTCAGAATGACTACAAAACAGAGCCTTGATGGTGGATTGGGCTATTCATTCTAAAGTGTCGTCACAAGATATTGATCTGAGACTTAACATGACATTTGCTCTAGTAGTCTTCATGAAGGGTTGACTATGAGACCAAAGCCTGTGAGAAATTAATCAAGTAAACAACGGAAGTCAACTCAGAACCAATGATCAATGACGACCCGGAGCCTTCACGGGAGGTTGGCCGTGGTGATCACATGTTCATTCTAGCTGCTGCGTTGTCTCAGAATGACTACAAAACAGAGCCTTGATAGTGGATTGGGCTATTCATTCTAAAGTGTCATCACAAGATATTAACCTGAGACAACATGACATCGGCCCTAGTAGTCTTGATGAAGGGTTGACCGTGAAACGAATAAATGTCTTGCACCACAAATATACTACAAAGGATTAATAATATCAGCAGGTAAGCTGTAAACATCACACATTTATTCCAGCTTATTTGATGTCGCATAAATAATTACCAAAAGAACAGTATAATTACCTTTTCTATCTCGCAGCAGAATTTTACCACTTCCACTTGCTTTCACGAGGGGTCAGCTTGTGGCTTAACATTATTAATTAACATATTGTGGATCTGGATTTCATTATATAAAGCAATCATAGACTGACTTCATCAATTGAAATTGAATATATATTTGAATACAAAATGTCAAGGTGACACTGCTCCTTGAGCACCACTGAAGCTGAAGAAAAAGAGGAGGGGGTAAATATTGGTACTGAGACACCAAGACAGTGTCCACCCTCGATCTTAGCAGTTTTTTCTACCCAACATTTTGACTCAAGAGAAATCACAGAAAGAAGCTCCTTTATTAGCTGATATTAAAGGCTAAAAGACTTCTGAGTAACCAAGTCACAGACTCATACCTAGACAATTTCAATTAGATTTTAAATTTTTGACATTTCATATGTTTCTAATATATTTACTAATTTAGAATTGGGCCTTCCACATATATAAGGCTACCAAGTCTCAGATACACTTGGCCTTTTTTGCTGCATTCACATACATACAAGACAATGAAATAGCACTTATACCAATTGTGACTTCTCGCAGTGTGGATTTCCATCTCAAGCATTTAATATTATTGATGTACATCTTGATGTTGGCCCAAGAGGAAGAACATTATAAAGCATAGCCAGTTTATAATAGTTGGCATACACATACTTAAAATCTAAACCACAGTTTTGTGTTTTTTAATATATATTTTTTTCTTTCATAAAATTGTAAGTTTGTTAAATAAATAAACATAACTTGCAATCACTAAATAATATCTGTAATCAAAGGATATTCTGTTTACCAGATTGGTGTAGTGGTTTAACATTGGAAGTTACAGGGTTTGATTCCCAATCGGGTCGGGCATACTGCCCTTGGTCATATGCATAATCTTGTACCTTGTAACATGGGAATGCTAGGTCCTTGCTTGAAGACCATTACAATTGGTCTGTTAACTAGTGCATATTTGTGTTATTGTTTCCTATGTTTCATAAGTTATGTGAAATCCCTTTTTTAGGCTTACATTAAATCTAATACATTAAGTCCTAAACAAAATTCTAAGTTTTCATAATAACCTATAAATGCACTTAATAATACCTATTCTAATAGTCTAGCTGAAAGTCAAGGCTAGGCTACTTGCCTTCATCAAGTGTGAACAATTCAAGAGAAAGGCACACTCATCTTATTGGTTACAAATAAAAGGTTTATTTACTTTTTGGCAATAATATAATGTAACCATTGTAAAAAAAATTTTATAAACACTAATCACTGTATTCCAATATTTTTAGAGTCAGTCAAAAATCCATGGCAAGATTTATGAAGCCTTATTAATAGGCATTTACAAAAATGATACACTATTATATGACCCTTTACACTTGTTATATGGTTTTGTAACAAATAATTTTATTTTACAGTTAAATAGACCATGGAAGACTAAGAAACATTTTTAAATCAGTTCAGTTTTTGTAATACCATTATATGACCCTTATACACTTGTCATATGGTTTTGTAACAAATAATTTTATTTTACAGTTGAGTAGACCATGGAAGACTAAGAAACATTTTTAGATCAGTTCAGATTTTGTAAATAGAACATAAAACATCCCAAACAAGTTAAAATTGTCTTAATATAATACCTGCTAATTATGTTTCATAAAAACTACAAGCTATTATTAAGCTCCAAACTTAAGAGTACCTACCTGTATGACATGTTATTTTATCAAAGTAGCAAGTATATGGAGATGATTAATATAAAATGAAAATTTCAACTGAAAATTTGAAAATAAACCGAATACAATTGGCAATCAAGGCATTGGTGACAGCTGGCAGTAGTTGACAAATATGTTCACACTCCTTGTTATTGGATTGAGGCTGTCAGGGTACCAGACTGATGTCTGGACCACAGAAAAATTCAAGTTTGAATATTTTTTCTATCTTATTAGATGAGACTTATTGGTAAGTTTTTATTTTTTATTTTATCAGTTAAACAAGCATTGATCAGTTAAGTGTTGAATCTTTCTCTTATTAGGTTTCAGAAACTGTGTTGTTTCAGTAACCTATTATTTCCCCCCTGGAGATCCACATACAGTGCAGGAGTTTCACACTGATTTCCAGTTGTATATTATTAATTTGTTTTCTATCAATGGTTTTCTAAAAAGATTAATCAAAAATTAATCTCATTAACTATAATAATGTTGAAACCATTGTTAACTAAAGGAAACTAATCTCAGTCTACGCGGAATCGGTGAGTTATTCCTTGCCAGTAAATATGTATGTGAATCCCTCTCCGACTGAATCAATACTTGCAGTATTTCTATTAGTTTTATATTTTGTTTAATAACACATAGGTAACGAAGTATTTGCCATATTAAACACTAATATTAATTTATTTTGAACCATTGATAAGTACAGACAACAGCTCGTCGACCTACCACAAATCATCGTTTTTATCAATTGAAAATGATTTCTACAAGTCAGGCTTAAAGTTAAAAATCTGTTGAAGAACTTTTAACTTTTTGGGTGGTAACTTTTAACATGCTGTTTACCGTACATTGAACAGATGGTTCATTAAAGTTATTTACCAAGATTTCTATTTGAATATAATAAAATAATCATTTTTATAAAATTATTACCATATACCACTTGTACTGGGGTAAAGTTACCTTTTTAAATACCTACCCATTTACTAAGTATGTACATTCTTTTAGATAATTGAGACTAGGTTTAGCTTAAATCATTTTCTTGTTTTCATGATAACATTAAGCAAGCTGATGCCCGCGACTCCGTTTGTGTGAACTTTAGTTTATGCATAAATAATTTCTATTGCGAAAATCGCTATTGCGTCAGTTTCATTTCCCATTTCCATTTAGATTACTTTTTTCGAATTTATGAGTGATTTGCTTCTTCTTCTTGGTTCACCTGTAAGTATGGTACAACGGTCGTTGGTGTCATCAGCTGACTGCATCAATATACAGAGTTGTATTATCATACGGGGCTATACCTCCATACAGGGTGGTACCATCAAACAGGATTGTACCATCATACAGGGTTGCACCGTCATACAGGGTTGCACCGTCATACAGGGTTGTACCACTATACAGGGTTGTCCCAGCATACACGGTTGTAACATCATACAAGGTTGTATTATCATACAGGGTTGCACCATTATACATGGTGGTTACATCATGCAAAGTTATATTATCATACAGGGTTGTATAGATCTGAAGATGTTTTGATATTCAGAGTTGATTGATTAATTCCAATGATGAATCAAACAACTACACCCACGTTAGATAAAATTTGAATGAAGTATCTACTTACTAACAGATACTTCATAAAATAACACCTAAAAATTTTTACATCTCAAACTTCAGCAAATCATTAGGTATGTGATCATAATAAATGATTTATTGATTTTGCAACACAACTTTCCTCTTTGAACATCTACATAGTACAAAACGAGGACGAGATTATGGAACATAATTTATTGATTGGACTAACTTACCTAGTGACGTCCAATCCTAATTATGTGAAGTAATCTCGTCCTCGTTCTAATCCCTGCCCAGCCCTGATTCTAGGTTTTTTAGAAATATATATATACGAATGTATATATAATTATATATATAGTCCTTAATGTATGTATACGCTTTTATGACCCCTTTTTTGATGTTGAAAGTTGTGTACCTATTCTTTGAAATAATGACATTAAGATTGACAGATGTCAAACGTGACACCAGGGACAGGATGCCATTGGTTGTGTTTTTTATTTTTTTCAGTATAAATAGCGCTCTAAGGCGCTATACTTTAAACATTGTAGATCGCGTAGTTACACAAAGGTGCCTACTACATAGTACAAAACGAGGACGAGATTACTTCACATAATTAGGATTGGACGTCACTAGGTAAGTTAGTCCAATCAATAAATCGGGTAGCCTTATAACGTCACCGAATAGCTGATCATGTAATATATTTAGCATTATTAGCTTTCAGCAAAAACTCTAACCTTGTTAAAAATTAAACCTACCCATGTTATGTTAGTATAGTGTTTAGTTATTTAGGTACCAGTTCACTCAACTACTTATCAAAACTCATCAAACTCAAAGTGGGAAAGCCCAAATAAAAAAGGAAAGTCCGCCGCTTAACCGAAAACACCAAGGTTTGATTAATGAGTTGTTAAGTATTTTATATTTTCCTATATGGAACATAAACATGGACGATTACTCAAAGACATCGTAAAAAGATTGATGCCCTAGAGATGTGGTGCTGGCGGCGTTTGCTGAGGATTAAATGGACGGCTCGCCGCACTAACGTTTCTATCAAACAGGAGCTTCTCACAAAACAAAGGCTTTTGTCGATTGTGCAATTACGAATACTAAGATGTTTAGACATATAAGCCGCAACGAAAGCTCATTAGAACGTTTAGTAATTAGTAAACGTATTACTATAATACATATTACTAGTAAACGTAGGTATAACGTATTACTAAACGTTCTCGAGGCAGATCACCTACAAGATGGACAGAACTCTTACAGTCCACTACAACAAACTGATCCCTCACTGAATTTACACGCAGTGTCACTAATAGAAACGGATGGAGAAGCATCGCAAAAGCCGCTTCCAACTTAGACCATCCATGACCACAGTGGCGGGCATTGGTTTTATTTTGAGGTAGGCAGTAGATTCTTATAATGTTTTTTATTGATGAAAATGAGTGGTTTTCATCAATAATCCACATTTGTAAGTACCTTCTGCCTACCTCATTTCAATTATCAGGTAGGCCTTGCCTGTACTGCCTTATTGCCTATATGCACCGCACGCCCCTGCATAACCACGACCGCTCCGTCAGCCCCTTACACGATTAACAAAACACGATATGATACGATATGATATAGCGATTTATCGCCTATTTACTTTCAAAATATGATAACATTAACCGCCATCTTGAACTTTTATTAAAACAGTAAGAATGTCTTATGCTCGCTTTTTTAATAAAAGTTCATATTTTGACAAAAAATATGCGATAAATCGCTATATCATATCGTGTTTTGTTGCACATGCTAGAGGGGCAGGAGTGCATACGACTAAGAAGAAGAAGAGTTCACTCATCTAAGTACAAATTTTTTACTACCCCATAATATACTTATGAAGAAAATTGAGTCATTTATAAAAGTTCCTTACTAATAACCAGTTTAAATTAAATTATATTGTTTATTGAAATAAAAATACAGGTAATATATAAATCTAGACCATTTGGTACGCGGTAAGGCATGATTTTTAAAGTAAAAAAGAGCTAGTATATAGGCTTTAGTATCCAAAAAAGGAAAATAATTTACCTGTGGCATGGTAGTGTGTCTGTGTGTGTATTTTTTACGTGTGCGTGTGTGTGTTTGCGTGTGTGCTTGTGTGCCGAAAGTCCAATCATATTCATATATTATTTATTTACTACGGTGAGTAAACTTTCTGTATCTTCATAATCATTCGTAAGCCATTTAATCAAAGCCAACTTGCAATCTCATGAAATCATCGGAATTTTTAATATTGTATAAGTATGGTGCGAGAAAACAAGTAAAATGCTTCCAGAATACTGTACGCCATTTTACTATTTCGCAAACGCGATTTTTTCTGCGGGTGTATTTTTCTAAATAATTAGGATCAAAAATGAGCATCGAGTGTTGTAACAGGATTAGCCAAAAAAATATAATCTGCGCTCAGACAAATGCTGCCAATCCTCCAATAGCAGGTTTGTTGGGTAAAGGTAAAGGTATAGCTTACCACTCATAACTATAAGCACTGCCATCCAAAAAGTATACGGTAAATAATATTATATAAAATTAAAAATCACAGGCGTTGTTAATTATTATTGACTTACTTGCAATGGTTCTCACTGTTGATACGTATGTAGATATTAGGATTAGGAGTGGTAAGATGAACATAAAGATAAGCGACAATGTCGTGTACGCTTGCTCTTGCCACCTTTCTGTATAAAATCCATGCGTGACGCACTGGTAGAAGTCTTCCAGGAACGGCCCTTTTGCTACTCCAAACACCACCGCCTGTATAAAAAAGAATAAATGTAAATGACAGAAAACATTAACTACACCTTTGAATAAATTTGGCGCGGATTGAGATACATACTCTTTGTTGCATAGTATAACGTTAATAAAGTACAGCAATTCCGTAAGCAATACCGTGCTCACTTCGACACTGAACTAACCAATCAACGATAAGTATATAACCTCACTTTAAAACAAAACAGAGCTCTTACAAAATTGACTGGTTGAAATAACTGACCAAATTGACGTACCTACACAGAGACTCGCAGCAATATGCTGCTAGCGTTATTCGGATAACTTGTTTTGCTCAGCTTACATTATTCCAGTCGCATTTCAGTCCAGCAATCGAATCTAGTGCTATATTGCTACAGGAATAATCGAAATAGGTACTAAAATGTACTGGATCTCGTGAAAGATTCAGTGCAGACTCTAAAATTGAGTTTACACTTTTTATCCAATTTGCATACCAGTACCGCTGTAGGTAATAGTGTCAGTTTCATTTTAGGGCTAGCATCAATCTGATAGATTTGAAATGATTTGAATACCTACATTTGACGATAAACACAGTCCAGTTTGAAACAGGTCCAGATTTCTGAATCAAGAGTTCATGAACTATAACAGTTAAGAAGTATTTTCAAATATAAAACTCAAAATAAAATAACCAGAACAAGGTTTAAATAATATTGTTATAAAGATAATGACTAGGCCCTGAATTTGTCGTTATTCAAATAAGCGCCATTGGGACAAGTAGGTAACATACCACTTAGCACTAGCCATACAATAATAATAAATTAATTTACAGTTATATTAAGCCAATCATATTAAATGGTTATTACTCCATGACTATAAATGTTTTTGTAACAAGTATTTTTGCAGAGTCCTCTCAAATTGATGCTACAGACAGTGAATAAAAACCAAAAATATAAGAAAGTAAAATGATGTTCTTTTAATAATTTGTATTTCGGTAAGTTTTAATTGTAACAAAAACTGTCTTCTAATACACTTCATTGGAGCTTACACTGACAGCTCTAATTTCCACACTCCCAAACTTCTGGCTCCGAAAAACAGAAGTTTCAAATAATCAAATATCAAAATAGAATTCAACTTTTTCAAGTGGTAAATAATATTTTCACTTTACAAAAATACTAATTGTAACACCTGCTCTTGGTGTTATAATATAGAAGACATTCACATAAATATTTTTAGAATCATTTTCACCTGGCAAATTGATCAGGCACAAGGAATACAATATAAACTGGCTATTGAAAACCAAAGATGAATTTGGTTGGGTTCATCAACAGTATCGTTCGTCGACTGTATTGGTTCGCGCTGCGGACTAAAAGCACAAATTACGTATAGCGGGGGCACGCTACTAAAAGCCAGCCCCCTAACCATGAACTCTTAAAACAATCTCAAAGTTGTCAAATCTGTCAATTTTGGCACGTCATTTCATACAAAATTTGACAGAAATGATAATGTTTGACAGATTTGTGATTGTTTTAACAGCTCATGGTTAGGGCCCAGGTTTGAATCCCGTAAAGGTCAAATGTTTGTGGATAAGGATTTGTTAAGTAAGTAGTCATGAATGTTTATGTATTAGATGTATAAACATGCAATGTCAGCAACTAATCATTTATTTATTTAATGTTCTTTACAGCTTTACTGAAAATCTTGTACATTTTCAAATAACCAAACTTGAACTTCCAGTACGTTCGCAAAATGTTAAAGGTAAATTTTAGCGATAGCGATAATATCATTGAATAAGTTGCCTCCTGTACAAAAGCCGGTAGAGATGGGGAGATCCGCAAGCTCTTTTATACCATATCCTTGGAAAAGTTGTTTCATAAAATGTATATAGAAAAGACAACTTTATTAAAGAAAAATAGGTGTTCAAAAAATCTTTATTATCGATTTATATTTCACAAACAAAAGTACTAACTGGATTTAAGAGACTGGTGCGGGGAAAATTATTTTTAGGGCAACAAATTCTCCCACTGGTTCTGGCTATGCCGAGAGAGAGGACGCTAAAAAAACAACTTACAATTATCTAAGATGCGAAATAAATTGTGACCTTTTTAAAGTAATGGCATTTATTTAATTTGCAAGACTTATTAACAAGCTTTTAAAAAAGTAGGTATAAGATAAATCTTGTAAATTGTACATTTTTTTGTAAATATCAACTATAACTTTTTTGTTTGGTGTGAAATAAAGAGTATCTATCTATCCTATTAAGATTCGGACTCCATCACGCACGAACAATAGCCAAAGTATGTAAAATGTTTCAGAAATTTAAATCCGAATAATAAATTGATCTTTATATTTACCAAATCATTTGCGTACATACAATGTACAAATATTTTCGTAAATCAATTGTATCAGATGTTTATTGAGCTAAAAATGACAAGGAATGCTATAGATTAGCAGTAAATGTAATAGATCTGTTGGCATGATGTTTTACTATTAGTGCAAGTTTGATTTCTGGTCAGATCAATTCATAAAAACTAACTGTTCTAAATATGTATAGAAATGTACTGGGAGCCTGACTTGGGAACAACGTTATTTTGTACTTCATAACTTAAAAACAATGATAAATTTCATAGATAACACAAAAATAGATACAGGGTGATTTACATAAAACAATTAATTTATTACATTAAATCAATTTTTAAACATAATTGAAGATTCTATTCGGTCAGCCGTCGCGAGCGGTCGCCTACAACACGTGCGCTGCAAGTGGCCCGAAACGAAAAGATCTTTTGTTCTTAAATTCCAAAGCCCAGCGCGCGGTCCCTGTCTTTGAAAATAATATTGCAATTTCTCTTTAGCCTTTGAAGTCAATAACCAGTGTGTAAATTTTAAAATAAATTAAATTAAACATTTAATCTTAAATAATTAATCAACGGAACGCGGGATAAGTGTTTTAATCACCCCTCCGTAATTTAATTCTTGCATAGGTTTAAGCTATCTCGAAGTGTGTGAGCCAAGTGTGTATAGTGTTGTTGTGCCAATCGTCTTACGAGTACTCCAGTGCAGCCTCAGGGAAAGGAGAGACCATCGCATTCACATCTTAAGCCTGTGGCGAGTTGCAAAGGGTTCGAGTAAGGCACACTAGCCCAGCTACTACGCGTGTAGGCGCAAACCCGGTGAGATCAGTCCTTTACCTTACAAACACCAAGTACCTAACAGTTGCGAATTGAATAACAAATTCGATTACTTCGAACCTATCAGAATCACTAGTTTCCATAGATTTAAATAGGACAATACTCAAACAGCAAACCTCAGAACGAAGTCTCTAGAATAGTATAATACTTACATCACCTCAAAGTACCACAAATACATAAAATATAAGTAGGTACTTAAAAATTATTGAGATATAAAGCAAAGTTTTCTGTAACTCTAACAATCGACTATCAACTAACGCTCATTGCCAAAAAGTCTCAATACCGAAAAAGACAACACATGTTAAACATAAATCTGAAACAAAGCAAACATCTTCGGTAACAATAAACCTTAGTATAGCATAGTTTCACTCAACCAAACATTTAAATTTACAAGAAACAGCAAAAAGAAGAATTCAAAAAACACTTTTGTTTCTTGCATAATACAAAAGCAAGAAATCAATACCCCGGGTTTAAGCCACATCTGGTTACCATTGAACCCATCTGAAAAGTATAGAGACCCAACAAAAAACGGCAAACCCATAAAAAATGACGCAACAAGGATTACCAACACTTACAAAAACACTAATAAATAACAATTCTGCAACCTTTACACCCTAGCCATAAGTCTCTAATATACTAGATTTAAGCTTTCCCCCACAGCCCAAACAATGTCAACAGCAATAATCAAAGTAGCTGGAGATGGAAATTGTCTGTTTAGGGCAATATTAGTCACACAAGACCATGCCAGCTATTGCCAGCAACGTTGACACAGACAACCAATTACAATACCGTTACTACATTGCAAAGCAATACAAAGACGGAGAATGTGGTGGTATATAAATATCAACATTCATCAGAATGAAAATAGATCGACCTTATTAGTCTTCAAGCCAAAAAATCCAAACGATTCTGTTGGCGACATAAACCTCATCTATGACGGTAGCCACTATAATAGTGTCATATACGTTAATTTCTGGAAACGAATATACTACGCTAGTAAACAAGGCATTACATAATGAGAAGAGCCAACATCGAAACACACTGGAAAGCACAAATGACTCGATTAGCTCCCCCATGAGTATTGAGGATTATGCAGACAAAACCGGATATCGCCTAGTCAGTACATCAACTCGCCCTAAACATAACATCGACAGCCAAGTAACCTAAAAATTGGCACATGGAACGTCCTAGGCACCGCAGACCCCAGAAAGAAAGACGAAATTGATAATTACCTAAATAAAAACAACATAGTTAACGCTTGCTTACCCTGCCCACATGCTCCCGGGAACATACAGCTCTAAAAAGTACAAATGGTTATTGTCGGGATCAAACAAAAGCCGTTGTCTGGCCATCGTGGTCAAGAAAAGCACAACTTTGCAAATAAAAAACGTAATTAGCTACACAGATATCATGGCTGCATCCATAATAATAAATCATTTTAACAGAAAGCTATTAGCTGACAATACTAGGTGACTTCAATGCCCACATAGGATCCCTAGATGTAAACGACCTCCAAGAACCCGGTCAGATTGGAAACAATCTGCTACACAAAGACTCCAATGACATTGGTAATATCATTATCGATATGATCAGACGAGAAAAATTACGCTGGAATACTTCTTTTGGCAGACCAATTTGTAAAAAAAATGTGGAAATCGGGCAAAAGAATATCATAATTCGACCACATACTTACAAAAGCAAACAATACAAGTCTATTTACCTTTATAAAAGGAGAGCCTAATAAGAAAACTTCGGACCATAAACTAATCATAGGTGAGCTAACCCAAACAAAATTAAATTCACAAGACACTTTCCGGTAGCAACAAGAGAATCCAATAAGATTCCAGTAAACTAATATTTTAACTACAGGCATTAAACTATGAGCTACTACAACATGAAGCCATCCGCAAAAAATCCAAAATGAAATTAAAATGACCACTGAAGCCTGGAATATTAGCAATCAACACCAACGACCACTACCTTGGGATACGATTATAGAAATTATGAAATTAAGTGCTACTAACACTCTCAAGAAGGTAGCAAACATATCTAAGGAGCACAGACTTGCGCTGGCTGAATTAAAGAAAGCTAAATTTCGTAACCGACATTCGCGTGATACAACATCCCGTCTAGAGTTAAAACATTGTCGCACCAAGTTGCAGTACATATTGAAAAATGAAGACCGCGAATTCTAATCCTTTTTCAAGGACCTTAATAGCATGCATCCTTCTTAGCGTATGAAAACCACATATAACTTTTACCAAAGATTTAAAACAACTAAAAAATACAGGAAGAAGACCACATATATACATATTTCTAATTGGGATAAGGAACTATCAAAATCTTAAGGTCCAGCCATATCTCTATGTAAGAACGAGAATATAAATGACCTTTGCGAAGCCTAGGCAATGAAGAAGTTGCTAAAATAATCAATAGTATGCGGCACAGCACCAGGTATTAACCATGTAGTCACACTAACTATTTAAAGCTCTACCCACGAGATGGTCACAGACCCAATGGAGCACTTTAGGAATGCATGGCAAAGCAATATCATACCCTCAGCCTGGACGCAAACCGTCCAAATTCCGATTCCAAAAAAAAAACAAACCTGAAATCAACTAACGAATATGAGCGCATTTCGACATGCTGTACTGTACTGGCTATAGAATATACGCCAATTATTCTGACCCGTCTTGATAAATTTACCATAAGCCTAAGCAACTATCAAGCAGTCTTCCTAGAAAGTAGATCTACCGATGATCATATTTTTACTCTCCGTAGAATTCTCGACGAGAAATGGCGGGAAGGCACAAAAACTTACGTTATGGCATCGACATGGAACAAGCTTTTGATACCGTAAACATAAATGCATTGAAAGACATCCTCGTGTCCAGGACTAATAAGATTTTTACCAATAGGATTATAAAAGCTTGTATGAATGAATCAACATGCATAAGGTGGTTTGGACAACAAATACGGTATATTAACAAAGGCAAAGCAGTCAAACAAGGTTGTCTACTGTCACCTTGTCTCTTTACCATTCTCATTGACGACGTTTTAAAAACTATAAGAAGAAGTACCATTCCTTCATCTCAATCAAGACCTAATATTATCCCTACCGATATGCCTATCATTTGCTGACGATATAATTATTTTAGGAACAAACTTTAGACAACTACAAATAATTTTATTCCTGACTCAAAGAACTCCTCCTTACTGTTGGACTAAAAATCAATACCACAAAATCGAAAATCTTGATCCGTGACCTGACAAATAACTGCAGGCGCACTCAAATACTCCAAATTAGAGATGGTACTAATATCCAACCAGTCGAGGAGATACAATAGCTCAGCACTTACATAACATCAGGGCACAGCAGAAGAGAAACAATAAAAACCCTCTGCAAGAAAGGAGCTAAAAACTCCAAAATTCTAATCCCTTTTTATTAGAAAAACCAAGATGCAATGGCTAGACTATTGTATAAAATGATCATTGAGCCTACAATGACGTATGGACTAAAGGCCGCCGCGCTAACCAAAGCAAACCGATCCATGCTTAGACGGTACAAGCGGATCATTTTAAGAGACATACTTAGCCACAGCAAATCTCCACCAAAAAACCAAAAAGTACACCAATTTCTGATAAGCAAGAGAATAAAATTTCTCTTACTGTGTTACTACGGTCATATATTACGACGAACGAAGCTACACGTACTCCACATTGCTATAAAACTCAAAGCGAATAAGCTTAAGATTGGCAGGCCCATATTTTCGTGGAAGGACTCGCTCTCACATGATCTGAAATACTTTAATAAAACCCTAATAGAATGTAAACACCTAGCCGTAAACAAAAAAGGAGGTGAGACAAGCAGCTTAAACAATATTCGAAACAGAAGAAACTGACAGTGAATCCGACGCCAGGAGCTCATACGAAACTACAACACTTATGAAATAATGACGCAGAACAACTAGCAAGCCAAACCAAGTAACAAGATAACATAATAATCAGGAAAAAACCACAACACCCAAGGCCAGATTGCCCAACCCATCATCATCAACGCTCAATCCTAACAACAATAAACCCGTCTTTACCCATTTTCCTATACCAGGCTCAGGATGCATATCTACTTGGTTGTGGTCGATTGGTTTCAGCCGACTTGCGCGGTCGGTTGGCTGGTCGGCCGTCCTATCCCATCCCAGAGCGTGTCCCTCCTTATAAAATTTGCTACCTGGTATGCCGGTTTGACCGGAGCAGGCTTTGATCCTGGCTGGGCTAGTACCTCGTATCGTATCGTATCGTATTAAATCAATTTTTAAACATAATTGTTTCAAAAATACTGAAGAATTCAGTTAATATTAAAATAATAAATTATTTGAAATTTATCGCTAGCGAAATTTATAATTAAATAACATTATAACATAAAAAACATATTAGACAATATCACATACATTGCTCTGATCCTAAGGTAAGTAGCTAAAGCACTTGTATTATAGAAACCAGAAACAACGACGGTACCACAACACCCAGACCCGAGCCAATATAGAAAAGTTCGTTTTCTACATTGACCCGAACGGGGATCGAACCCGGAACCTCAGAGATGGCAGCGCCATTTTAAGTCCGGCATGCTCGCCTCTCGGCTACGGAGGTCGTCAAGGTTATGCCAATGCTTATGGTGAGGAAAAATCAAGGATTTTCTAACTAGAAGTTAATTAATCTTAATTTCAGTATAATGCCGGAAAGCGTGGGCAGGATAAATCAAGGATTATTAATGAGTTGTCGTTCCTTTTTATTGCCAAGAAGAAAGTATTTAAGGAATGGTGCATTAGCTACCTACTTTATTCTACAAAAACATTTAGTTGCATAATGGTTTTCTCTAAGAAGATGTGTTAGTTTATGATCCTTTATAGCCGAAAAAGGCATCTCCTAACATTTACATAAATACAATGGTGAACTCAGAAATTTAATATCAACATTTTGAAAATTATCATTTTCATACAAAACAAGAACCGCTAAGTATTTATATTTTTCCAATATTTCTGAGTTCACCTGAACTGACACTAACATCTTGTATATTAATCAATATTTATGTAACTTCTCGTCAATCAGAACTAAAGTCGTTAAGAGTCATTTGGAAAAATGAATTATAATTACTTATTTATTACGTATTCTTTTTGATTTCCCGAATATTGGCGATATTAATTATGTCCCGAAATGAAGCAACATCTAAGTTTTACTTGTTATATTTGCTTTTGAGAGGTTAACTTGCGACTTAAATAGTCTTTGAGTTGTTATTGGGCTTATTAGTAAAAAAAATACGAAATAAAAAAAGTTTTATAGAAATACGTATGATAATGACAGAGAAATACTCGTAGTATTACCAAAAATTATGCAAGACGCAGATTAGCAAATCCTAATTATTAAGAAAAACAAATTAATTCAAGGCGCAAAATTTACGCATACTTGATAGATAAAGTTGAAATTAAAAATGTTAATTAAGTAGTACGAGAACGGAATCTAGATTTTATTATTGCGCCTAAATTAATGGATGGCTTTAAGCCAAACTACACATTTCCATTTAATCTGAACACCAACTAAAGTTAGGTACCGATAATACAATAAAATTTGAGCTTAATAGTTTAAAGTGATTCTAAGCTTTTGTATAAAATATTCCATAATGCTTAATTTTGCCAGTTAGAAACAACATCATGCGAACTTTAAGTAACAACTGCTAAGGGTTTTCAGATACATCAGCTAGTAAAAGGTTTAATTTACGAATTAATGCCATTTAACTAAAAGGTTTCCCGAGATATGTCCTGGTTTATTTCTGCTAACTTATAATTTAGTTTTAGATTAGTTTGTACCACAAAAAGTTACTATCTATAGATAGGAGAGGGGGGGTGGGGCAAGACTGGGTAGCGGAAAAGACGGGACAGCGATCATATCAAGCGATCTAATTCACCAATCACGCTATGTTCTAGCACATGACGACGTGCATGCTACCTATTAGTAAGCCCTAAAACTGATCGGCTAAACAATAAGGTGATTTTTTTGCAATGAAAAATATTTTACGGCGATTTTCTACTTATTTTGTGATTGCAGACAGATTGTGTAGGTGGAGATGGTGTGGGTAAAAAAAAATTAAACTGTGAGTAGAATTTTTCCAATCGGCCAGCTATTTCGCAAAATAGTAAAATTTGGTGTGTTTCTGTAGTGTAATCTGTTTATTTTATAATTATTCTTAAACTAAAATACACACGTGGGGGTAAAACGGGGTACCATATACGTATTAATAAAAAAAGGAAACAAATAAAATATTTAATAAAATTAATTAATAAAAAAAAAAACCCGACTGCGTAAAAAAGTGAACTTAAAAGATGAAAACAAGGTTTAAAGAATAAATTTGCAGTCTATCTAGTCTGGCATCAAATCCATGTTACTTGATTCGACTTTTTCTACACGGATTTAAATTACTTAATTACGTAAGAGTAATAACGCAGTGCATACCAAGTTAAACATCATTATGCTGTTAATGGATTTGATGCCTCCGACTGCAAATTGATTCTTTAAATCTTGTTTTCACCTTTTAAGTTCACTTTTTTAACCGACTTCAAAAAAAAGGAGGTTCTCAATTCGCCTGAATGTTGTTTTTTTTTTGTATGTTTGTTACGCGATTACGCCGTCAATTATGGACCGATTTCAAAATTTATTTTTTAGTTTGAAAGGGTATACTTCCGAGGTGGTCCCATTTACACCAAGTCAGATTCTGATGATGGGATCCCTGGGAAATCGAGGGCAACCCTCAATTTTTAGAGGCACCCATAATGTTTTGCATATATTTTCTGACTCAATGCTGATTTTTGGGTCTGTTAATCATCATGTCATGTTGCTGACCTGATGATGGAAGCCACAGAACTCCTTAACGGATAGGAGTTAGAAGATATTACTGAAATTTGTCAACAGAACGTATTTCGCAGCGTGTTGAGCAGACGTGGAGCTTATGAGGTACCAGACCGCCAATTTTTATTTACTGGGGGCGTACCCGCACACCCAGTAGTGAAAAAAAATTTAAAAGTTCATTTCTTAAATTGATTTGGTATTTAACACAAGAACTTATCCTATGGATACGACACCAAAATAGCCACCGTTCTGGTTGGGTGTAGGAAAACCCTTTCGTTAAGACTTACAAATTTTCGTCGAAAAATTGACCCTATATAACACCTTATTTTTATCATACCATTGGATGGGGGGTCCATAGAGGACCAACATTAGTTAAGGTTACTTTGCTTTAAAGTCATTTTTGGCGGAGTTAGGAGGGGAAAAATAGAGGACTTAACACTTAAAATTGTGAAATAAAATAAGTTTAATAAAAAACTAAAAACCGACTTCAAAATTAAACTAAAAAGCGAAAAATAATATTGACTAAAACATACGTAATCAGTTCTTTTTGGAGTCGGTGCAAATGAACAAATTTTAAAACTTTCGATAGCTGGCACCGACTCCAAAATTTTTCGCTTTTTAGTTTCATTTTGAAGTCGGTTTTTAGTTTATTATTAAACTTATTTTTTACGCAGTCGGTCTTTTATTATTATTTTTATTATATAATTTTATTTTTGACTTTTTAGTTTGTATTGTTCTACTTCTACTTTTCAATAAACAACAAAGCCTTATTTGTAACTTTTCATTGAAAAAAAAAGTTTTTACTTCAGTAAGTATAGTATCTGAATTCGGTTTTTCCCGTTTAATTCATGTTCCAACAGGAATTCCGCGTAGTAACAAAGCTTAAGTCACTTCGACAACTGAAACGAATCTAATAACATATCGTATGTTGAAATCTATTAAATGTTTTTTTCTTCCTATTTTTTCAGTGTATATTTTACCTGTTCCCGTAGGAATTTTGGAAAATAAAGTATTGAATACTATTTGTACTGAAAATATGTGACCCTTAGTTAATAAAAGAAAGTTACAAAATCGGTTTATCAGTATTGCAGATCCGTTTTTCCCGCGTGAGTTCTGTTCTCATAACAGCGTTCAACTAAAACAATTGACTGAATAATATTGCGTAAGTTTTTTTTTTTAAATTTAAAGCAGATTTCATTTATTTTGTTAGTTGAGAAAAACACTATACGCTATATTTCGATACAAAAGAATTATGTTGGTTCAAGAAAACTGGTGTCCAAGGTTGCTTTAAATTGTCTTTTATTCATGAATAGTATTCGACACTGTCAGGTGTCCGCGACGTAGAATATTTCAATATGCATGGAAAATCGTTTTCAGAACTAAGTATCTTACAAAGAAATGAACAATACCCTAATTAATAACAAATAATAAGTAACACTCAGGTCAGACACCTGTATTTGTATTACGCCAAAGTACTGCCCTCCTTATTATGAGTCCATCTGCATGTAAAATACTCATGTTTTACAAAAAAAATATATATTTTTATTTTAGACATCGTTCTGATTAAAATATATTGGCTATTTGTTGCATAAAAATGCATTATATATTTTTCCATTTGATAGTTGCGGTTTGTTTATATGTTGTGTCATCTAAGATTTTTAATACTTGAAAAAAATCGTCCGCCTCAGGTGGGATCCGAATCCACGTCCATCGCATACCGGGCGAGTGCTTTGACCGCTAAACTACCGAGACGTTAGTCAAACTCGACGAAATCTTTCAAGTGGTTCTCGCTGTCAAAGCCAGCGTATTTTCTAATCAATCTTGGTTGATTGGTATATACTACTACCGTCAACACCCGATAGAAATATTTTTAAAAATATTTAACTATTGGTAAAGATCAGAAAAGCTTAAACAATTTAAATTTTTGTTTTTAGCAGTTACCATGCTAGGTTTATCTAAGATCGTCCGCCTCAGGTGGGATCCGAACCCACGTCCATCGCATACCGGGCGAGTGCTTTGACCGCTAAGCTGCGATGCGATTTCGCCCGGTATCCCGGTAACAGAGCTACTTAGTTTTTAAAATTCTTTCTTCCTCTTTCACTCTTGTTTATACTGCCAATCACTCGTTCTATTTACCGGTCATACGTCATCCTGTCGTTCCGATCTTTTCAGCACTCATATCTTACATTTATTAGATTTGCCTTTATTCTTTTCCTTAAAATTGTTTGACCATATATTTATATAAATAGGTATACATTTGTTAACGTGAAAGTTAAAATATTTATTTTATCTGTCATGCATTAGTATCAATTATTTAAATTCATTTAGATATAACATTTGGCTTATAAATATAATATCATGGGTAAAAAATTTGATCCAGAAAAACAGTTTCGTAATAAATCAAATAATGAACAGGCAAAGACGCCGACTTAAGGGAATACTAAAGTTATATAATTACTCGTATAATACAGTATTTCAGCATGAGTCTCGCCTCGCCACTTTTTAAGTCCTGTAAAATATGTCCGGCCAACTGAATGACATTAATTTTTTTAATGTCAACTCTGTGAAAGTATTCCTGACAACTTTTAATTGCCTGGGAATAAAGTTTGATATTTAACCTTCTACTTTTAAACTAACATAATTATGTTACAATTATTTAATAGCATTTAAACAGAGCAGCAGTGGTACCTTAAAGTCGTTTTTAGTATCATTTGTATCAATTTTAAATTCTCTAGCGTTAATTTATATTAATATTGTTAGTTTATTTGCCTAATTATTTTAATTTACCACTTGGTAATTACGATGAGACGATAAACAACAATTAGTAAATTATGTGAGTTTTTTAAAGATCACGAAATCATAATGCATTTATTTAAATAAAATTCTAGTCTATGTTTTTTTTTTACTCTTTAAGCTAGCAAAATAAATAATAAAATAAGACGCATTAGAAAAAAATCTCTCTATCGTATTTTACGATTTACGGGGTTGTGGTATCGTCGTTGTTTCTGATTTCTACAACACAAGTGCTTTCGCTACTTACCTTAGGATCAGAGCAATGTATGTGATGTTGTACAATATTTATTTATTTAGTTGACGCTTTTTTCTCGCTGTGCAGTTTATCAGCATGTACACTTGTTCTTGTCCTGAACTTTGGTCAATATTAGACTAACTAATGTTGCAAATAAAATAATTAGTTTTTTATCAGTGGATAAATTTCCTACTGTACCTACTATTGATATGGTAGAATATCGCAGCCAACTGGTCGAAATGGCCATTCAATTGCACGGCTAGCCCTTTCACTAAACGACGCCATTTCAGCCAGTTGGCTGCGACATATACACAAATAGATAGTGTAGTGTAAAAATATCTATGAATTTGCAGTTTTAAACTAAATATGAATTCAAAAATAATCGATTATTCTACTTGTGCTTTAATGTTAAAAGAAAAAGTACTAACCTGCGGTATGCTCAGCAAGAAACTCAACATCCACGCTATTATGACTAGTTTCCCACTTCTGGTTGCAGTGGCCATGCTTTTCATGGGATATTTGACGGCCAACCACCGATCCACTCCAATTAAGACAAGTACGAACGTGCTTAAGTACAACGCAAACATTTGTAGGAACTTGAATAGCTTGCAAGCGATGTTGCCAGCATACCATTGGACTGTGAAAGACCATGCTGCTTCTCCGGCTATACAAAATATCGTTACTAGTAGGTCTGCTATGCTTAGCTGGAATATTAGGCTGTATATAGCCGTCCATGAGGGTCTCGCTCGCCCCCTACTCCTTTTCCCCCTCTTTAAACTTATTATTGTTGCTAAATTTCCGAACAACGAGAGCACGGCCATTGCCGATAGTACACTTGCCCTTATTAGAGTGCTATTAGTTAGCACAGGGGCGTGTTCAGAACACATTAATTGCGTTCCATTGTATACAAATACACGGCCCAATACTTCGTCAGCCTTAGTGATGTTTAGAGAGAGCGTCTCTATGCATTTTTCTATCGGCCACGTAACGTTTGTTGTTATTTCTTTGACCTCAGTGAACTCTCTTTGCAGCGTGAGTTCGCTTGGATAGAGGGCATCGTCATCATATAATGTGGTATTGTTGCCTACGCTCTCCATGTTTCGTCATGCGTGTAGACCAGACTTTGCGGCAACCTGAAACAATAGAAAATAATTGGATTGTTTTGTTTTTAAATTCATTTTTTTACTACAAACTATGTTTCGAGTTTTTAGCTGATTGGAGAATTTTTCGTTTAAGACTTTATTTTGTGATTATCTAAACTTATTAAAATTATAGCAAAAAATAGAAGCAAAAATGTGTCGGATTGAGCAACGGTTCAGCAATTAAATTGGCTTATTGAATAAAAAAATAATAATATTAAAATTTATGGTGATTTAATAAATGTTAAACCCCTGAATATTAATGTTGAACGGCCAAAAAGATTTACAAAAACCTGAACGTCGTGTAATTAAAAGTAGTAGTTTTAGCTCTGTATTGCAAAAAATAAACTACTTAATCAATATCATAGTCTATCTTAGAGTTCAGTCCCAAATATTTTTGAGGCCCTACCTATCAGAAGTGCAATTTATATATATCGTATAATAAAACAGCTACAGGTTTCAACAAATTGTAATAAACAATTCTTGTCGAAATTCTTAAGGCTCGCACAAAGCGATTTGCTTAAACATAATTTTATTGAGCGAACCGCGAAATACTTTTCTACCTAAGTTACTCTTTTTAGATACAACCTGAGATTTTTAAAATCTAAAGTAAAGTCCTTCCTTTCCCTTTAAGAATTTTTTAACTGCAGAAACAAACATTATGTGCTACTTATTCTACGCGAACAAAGGCAGAGCTAGATATACAATATACACGTATTAGTTGTAATAATTTACATAGCAGGGTAGAGAATGAAATGGCCAATGAGGAATCTCACCTCACGTCCTTACGGCGACGACGACGAGTTGAATTCCTGCACGTTCCTCTGTATTCCTATAAATGCTTAGAGCATTCAACTGAATGCTCTTAATATAAGTGTATTTATATAACTTGCTCAGTGGGAAGATACAACTTTGTGAATCTGCCTATTTAGTTAATACTGCCAATTCAGACACTTTATTGTTTAATTTAAATAAACTGATTCACTTTACTATACTACTACTACTTTATTGATACCAGATCTTAACTGTTAAGGAAGTCAGATAAAAATCGCCCCAAATGTAATTCTGAGACATGTCAAATCAAGCATAAAGGTTAAGCGTTAACCTAGCAACGGAACACAGCGCTTATAGGAACACATGTTAACCTTCTCGTACCTATAAAAATTTAATGTGAAATTCATAACCTTTCAAACCATTCATGGGGCTATTATTATTCAGTTTTAATGAAACATCCCACAAAAGTGAAATTTATTACAAAGCTAAACAAAAATAGGTGGAAATACATTCTGTCAAAAAAGTTTCGGGAATTGATGATTTGTTTATGGTTCCAAATTCAAAATTATATTTTTTTTTGTTGTTGTTAGATTGGCACAACTGTTTTCCATTTTGGCGCGGAGTTTGAGTTACATCTGATAATTAGATTAAATACAGTATTGTTTTTAGTTATACCATATCTAGTGTGTATTGTGAATTTCATAATGGACAAAAATATCAAACAAAAAGTTTGTCTTAAATTTCGTATCGCCAATGGGATTTCGTGTTTGGAGTCTCTGTAAATGTTACAGAAGGCTTACGGTGAATCGACTTTATCAAAAACATGTGTTTATGAGTGGTACAAAGCGTTCAAAAGCGGTCGAGATGTGATGGAAGATTTTCTTTGCTCTGGTAGGCATCAACGTCTCCTACTGAAGATAACATCGCAAAAGTGAAGGAAATGGTGACTGAAAATCCTCATTCAAGTTTGAGAGAGCTAGCCGTCGGACTTTCTGAGTCACACGAGTCGATTCGTACCATTTTAAATAATCAATTGGATATGAAACATATTGCCGCTCGGCTAGTCCCAAAAGACCTGAATTTTCTCCAAAAAGTCAATCGCAAAAGAGTCGCTGAGGACATGCTAGAACGAGTCAATTCCGACCCAACATTCATAAAACGCATTGTTACTGGTGACGAGACGTGGGTTTACGAGTTTGACATGCAAACTAGTCAACAAGATTCGGAGTGGCGCCTTCCAACTGAACCGAAACCGAAGAAACCGCGCCAAAGTCATTTTGACTATTTTGTTTGACTGTCGCGGTGTTGTACACTCGGAATTCTTGTCAGAAGGTCAAACGATAAAAAAGAGTATTATTTAAGCGTTATGCGGCGTTAAAGAGAGCAAATTAGAGGAAAAAAGCCAGATTTGTGGAATCAAAATTCTTGGATTTTGCACCACGATAATGCGCCTTCCCACAAGGCCATCATTGTGAACGAATTTTTGACCAAAAACTCAACAAATTCTATCGAGCAGCCACCTTATTCACCAGATATGGCTCCAGCCGACTTCTTTCTTTTTCCTAAACTCAAATTACTACTTCGTGGCACCCGTTTTTATTCGGTAGAAGACATAAAGGAGAATTCCCGGCGAGAACTGAACTCGATTCTGGAAAAAGCGTTTAAAAAAGGTTTTGATGATTGGATTATTCGTTGGCGTAAGTGTATCGCTTCTGAAGGAGCATACTTTGAAGATGATAAAATAAATTTGGATGAATAACTAACATTTTGTGTATCATTTATCTTTTCCCGGTACTTTCTTGACAGAGTTAAAAGCTTTTTATTAAAAATCGAAAAATGTGCAAGTACGCATATTCCGCAAAATAATTTTAGTTCTAGAAATTTTGTGGTTATAAGTACATTTTGAACTATGGCTTTTAAAAAAACTTCAATTCAGATTTTTATTTTATTATATCAGTAAGCTAATATCCGTTTTTCGTTACTAGCTGTTTTGTAATACAGCGCTGTCTTCCTTTTTAGTGTTCCATTCGAGACTAATTTCCTTAGCTCCACTATCTATATGTCCGTCCGCCTGTTACACCGTAATAGCTAACACTTGCAATATTCACAGAGTATGTATTAAGTATTATAGGTACTCTAACAATCCTTACTAAATTATTAATGCGAAAGTAACTCTGTCTGTCTCTCTGTTACGCTTTCACGCCGAAACTACTGAACCGATTTTTATGAAATTTTGTACAGAATATAGACTAGAGCTTAACACAGGATATAGGCTACCCTTTATTTCGAAAAAAAGGCTTAAAAGGCGTGGAAATAGGGGAATTTATAAAACGGGGAAACGTTTCCATCGTTTATCAAGCAACACGTTTTTTTTGTTGAACCTATAGTAATATACAAAGGGGTAATGTTTTTTATCGTTTGTCACTAGATGGCGTTGTACGCTAATGACTCGCGCAAGTAACAAGTTTTTTGTTGTACCTTTAGTAACTTCGTATGACTGTTTTTCCAAATCTGGGTTTTTTTCCAAAGCAACTATTCCATCCATGTCGACGATATCGAGGGCAAAAACTATATGTTTTTTTCTGTTACGTTTTATGCCCTAAAATACTGAAGCGATACGAGAAAAATTATAGCGTTTTTGAAATTTTGACCTGTATGGGGATGAAACGTTGTAGGTCGTATGGAAGTCCAAACAGAGTGAAACTTTTGTCTTTTGTATACAACCGGTGTGTTTCAAATCCAAAGTAAAAAGATCATTTTTGATGCGTGCTTCAGAGCAGAGCACAATGTTGCTGAATTATGAGACACACCAAATATCCTGTAGTCCACGCAAACGAAGTCGCGGGCACAGGTAGTAAATAATAAAAATGATTTTTTTTTAAATATATTAGTGGATCTTCAATAAAATATACTTCTGTTTATATCACCGTATTTATTTTTTTTTGATTATGGAAACACATGCGGACTTAGGTAAAATATAATAACAAATAATTAAAAAACAGGCCAAGTGTGAATCGGACTGGTGCTTATTCCTTCCTTCGCTATGGTCATCCATTTGTATCTTCAACTCATACTTGACTGAGTTATTGAATATCGTAAAGATTTACTTAAGCAAAAATATCTAGCGATACCTACGTGTGGGATATATCGTACGATGCCGTCCTTATAATACATTGCCTCACTACCGTTAGTACGAAAAAACCCAGAGATAAGATCCTTAATGACGTCATCAAACGTGTTTTAACGCAGTAAATTAATATATTTTTAATTTCTGTCAAGTTTTAAAGTACTGAAACTTGAATTAATAGTTTTAAAGTTACGATCAATGATCAATAATGTTTAAAGTATGCCTATATACGTCCTACTGCAGGGCACATACCCCACCAACTATGAGGTAGTTTGTGCCATACTCCACCACACGGGCCCAGTGCGAATAGGAATAGGCTGGGGAGGACCCTCCACCAGTAAAGTTTACCATCTTGATTTCATTTCTCGTCGGCTTCTTGGGTTGAGAATGAAATTGAACGAGATAAAGTGAAATGCTGGGCGATTAACTTTGTTACCTACCTATATGCATCTATAGTTAATAGCTAGATAATAATAGCTAATATTCCCAATTATTAGTTTACCCTGATATTTGTGTAAAATCGATCATTTTCTCTTGCTGTGAGTGTGTGCTACTTATTAACTTTGGTGCTACTAATGACATATTTTCCCAACTAAAAATCCTGTTGTTCTTATCAGTGAGAATATGACACCGTTAATTCTTATGCAAACAACAAATTTCTACGTGACAAACTACTTTGTTATAATAAATCTGTTAGTTATAAACAGTGCCTAACTGGTTTTACAAATATGACCCTTACCTTGTTGTGGGGTTAAATCCATTATGTGTGAGACCCAATTTAGTAGCTCTCTGTGTAACTAAGGGTTCAGGTTGTTTGAATGAAATGATAATTTATCTTCTTAAACTTCAGCTTTCACTTCAAAACATGCCGAAGATTTACAGTTATAAGTTAGTCAGGCGCATAGAAATAATCTAACAAAGCTATGACAGTAAATAAGATCCCTACTGCAACTTTTTGTAGCGATACAAACGCGAAACGGACGCAGGCCAAAATTACGAAGAGATTTTCGCAAAAGCGAAACAGCCTTTTATTTCTAAACTAAATAGACCAGAATGGTAACGCAGCCGTTGGGTTGCGATTATCGCCCGCAAACTTGCGACTTGGGAGCACTGATCGCAAAACAGTCAGTTATTTGCGATGATTAAGATTAGTAAAATTCCAGACTATCATGGATACAAACCAGTAATCGTGCGGTTGCCCGCCGACCAAGCAAGCAGGTAACCGCGACTCACGTGAGTCACTAATTGCCCCTCGGAGTAACAGGATCGCAAACAATTGCGCACACCCGCTGGCATCGTGAAGCTTACTATCTTCATTTTTATGTACTACGTGTTCGTACGAGTGTCGAAGTGCGGCCACTGCGGCGGGCATGGGTAAAATTCGCTTCGTGAGTTCTTAGCCTAAAATTGCTATGCTGTCGCTAACTGTGTACCTTCAACTGCGTCACGACGAATCTGTATCGCTACTATTGCGATGCCATTTTGCTCTTGTAGCGATGCAAAAGAAATAAATATGTCATAGGATAGTTGTGAATTAGAATAAGCGTTTTTGTGACGAACGACTCCATTTAGTGCATATAACGATCCCATGACATCAGCGCTTCTTTCTGTCTAGTATCTGTATTGCACTGACCTACTGTGTTGCACTGACGCAGCACTCTCTCTCTCTCTCTCTCTCTCTCTCTCTCTCTCTCTCTCTCTCTCTCTCTGTTAAATGATAACACTTACTAAATTAGCAAGTAGAAATACAACTTTTTAGATATCAAGTCTCAATTAAAGTAGCAGACTTTCTTGTGAAAAAGTATAACTGGCTGTAAGAGCATTACTTTTTACGTTATGATGAAAAAGAAGAACAAATTGGAGAGGGTCGTCCACTAATCTGATAAAATTATCCAACACTCCCGACTAATACCATTCGAGGGTTAATTCCCTAAATAATAAACCTTTCACAATGCCTAACACTTTAATCAATAAATCGTAAAGCTTAAGGAATGTTTGATAAGTAGTATGTACGTATGAACACAATTAGCATTGACATAAATTGTATTACAAAATATCGCTTTAAAATCTAGCTTAGCCTTTCATTACAGTTTTTTTATGTTACATTTTAAAATGGAAGTCAAATTACTTTTAAATCTTTAAATTTTTTATTAAATATATTGTGTTGTAAGTTTTATTGAACAGTGCAAAAATAAGAACTTGCCTCGGAAGGTTCTTTTCTGAAGAGCACCTTATTTTCCTTTGTGTAATGTTATTCCAAGCTTTATCTTGCCGGAGAACAAAAATATCTGAGAGAGATTAAATTTGTATATTTTTTTTCCCAAGACTGATTCTTGGATTAATTTCGATGAGAAATTATTATTTTAAGTTTTGCAACACCGTTTTCTTTTTAATTTTAATTTATTGAATCTTTAAAATAAGTCTAAATCGCGCTTTACTATTAAATGTGTGTATATGTGTAATGTTATTCCAAGCTTTATCGTGCCGGAGAACAAAAAATATCTGAGAGAGATTAAATTTGTGTATTTTTTTTCCCAAGACTGATGATTCTTGGATTAATTTCGATGAGAAATTATTATTTTAAGTTTTGCAACACCGTTTCTCTTTAATTTTAATTTATTGAATCTTTAAAATAAGTCTAAATCGCGCTTTACTAGTAAGTTGTGGTGATCCTTATTTTACGTGCCGTTAAATTAAATAATAGGTAATTAAGTAGGTACTCAACTCAACGTCAACTTCAAGTATTTTTGGAGTTGCGTGTATCTTCTCCCAACTCCGTCTAGCGTGAATGAAAACAAATCTTAATTTGGTTATACATTTGGTATTTGAGATGTAGGTAAATCTTAACTATGTTACTTAGGTTTACAGTGTGAAAGCCACAAATATAATAAGGTAAGGTAAATAATTTTTGTTTTTCTCTTTGTTTAAATGTCTAGACGACTAACAATAATGTAGTGGGTATAATACAAAATATTAACGTATTTTGTTTCAAAGGGTCCCGGGTGCGATTTGGTTTAAGTTATGTTTTTTTTATTTAGAATCGTTTTGTTGTCCTAGGAATACCTTAGTAAATTAATTGTTTGGTACCTCTTAAGGCAAAGAATAATTTAAGATTTTTTGAGTGTATTATTGTAAGGTACGAGTATTATTGTAAGGTTAAGGATTATACATTTTTTAAAACAGTACACCCGACGACTTTAATGGGAATGCCCATACAGTTTTTTGATAGAGATCTCCTCAAAATAACAGTTATGAAATCATTTCACATCACACCAACATTACAAGTGTGCAGGTTTCCTGACCGTTTTTCTTCACATCGATCAATTTTATTTTAATCACAAATGTATTAAGTATTAATACTACTGAAGCTTTTTACTATTTTATATTCTGTGCAACAGAAATACCATAGTAATTTTGTAGTGTTTGTATTTATTTGTAGGTTATCGCTGTAATAACTGATTCGATTGTTAAAAAAAAACTTATAAAAATAAAAATTCACGTGACCAAGACTTATTTTTCCCACGAAAGAATTTCTGTGACAAATCTATTAGCAAAAAAATATACCTCGGCATAAAAACAATATCGCAGCTAATAAATTATTTTTATGTCAATCATAAAGAATCCGAAAAGAGAAATATTAAATTCAATTCACTATCTAACATTAATTTTGTCGCCCGCTTTGCAATTTCAGATATCAAAACCTGTCGAATACGTTAGATCATTTGGATTCGATATGAAATCAAATTGAAAAAGTAATGATTCCTTTTATTTACGATTTTATTATATTTTAGTAGAGCTCTAAAAAAATAAAAGGGTGACTACTTTTGGAAGAGCTCTTTCTAACTATGAATGTTTGATTTAGTTACACATCCTCCTACCATAAACGCATAACAAAACGTAAAATTGATTTAAATAAAAGTAGCTAGCTGTACCCGCGGCTTCGCTCGCGTGAATTACGGTTTGTTACTCTACCTTTACCCCATTAGTAGGTGAATTTAAAAAGTAGCCTCTGTCATTCTTTTGAATACAATTTTAGGACAGCTTTACCCTAGAAACCGTAATTTTTTTTACGGGATAATGTCATTCTTTAACTCCACTTTGCGGAAAAATTATGACATGTCGATCCTTTGCTTTATTAGTAAGATGATTTTAATAAAAGTTATAAATGACACTATTCACATTGATAGTGAACATAGGTACTGTAAGCTCGATGCAGAAAAAACAAAACAAGGTCATAGTGTCAATAATATTATCTGCTTCTATAAAATAATTCAATGGTAAGTCTCTGTCATATGTGTGTTAGCTGTTAAAGTTTTTTAGGAGTATATAAGTTTAATAGTAAATTGTTCGATATTCTAGAAGATAATTTTTATAACATAGTTTGATATAGTTTTAATCTGTGCGTCTGATGCCGACCATTCAAAGAACATTTACAAATTAATTTACATGTGCTACCAGCGAGTTCATCAAGACGAAAACTTTAGGTACTTGCTGTTAACCGATATGACAATCAAGAACACATTTATTACAATGGATATTAACAGAGTGACATGATGAACCTAATAATGAGAGCAACCAACTCATAGCTTGGATGTTGTATTATTACACATAATAATTCATAGGAAGTGCCTCCGCTGCCGGCGCCGGCACCCAAAAATTACGACAACGGGAGCCGGCAGTACAAAAGAAAAACAATTGTCAGTTTGACACCACAGCTGATTGCTGATTCGCCCAAGTTGTTTTCTGTCGTGTTGTCGTGAAATCATTGTTTGTTTTTGTTAAATGAAAAAAGATGCAGGTCGGAGGCCAATTGTCATCATTCGAAGAGTTTTAAAAAGCTTAACAGTGTACAAAGCGATTGTTAACAATTAATTCTGGTTAAGAGATGACAAAGGTTGGAGTGTACCAAAGGGTGTGCAATGCGTTTGGGACTTTTTTTTCATAAAACACATAAAACTCAAATCTTTGTTTTTTAACGTATAAAGGGGCCCAAATTAAATGCTTTTTATACTTGTGACTTTTTTTTCCAACACATAGCTTAGCGAGAAAATGCGATGAAATATTGGAGCCTCCAGACACTTATAAAATTTTTGTGATGAAATTATGAAACCAGGTACATCACTCATCGTATTAAGTCTAAATTATTTGCTTTTATACTTGACTTTTTCTTTTCGACACATGGTTTAGAGAGAAAAAAAATCTATGTGTCTAGAGGCTTCAATATTTCATCGCATTTTCTCGTTAAGCCGCGTGTCGGAAAAAAAGTCGCATGTATAAAAAGCGTTTCATTTAGGCTCTTTAATAGGATGAATAACAAAGATTTTAATTGCATACCATAAAATGAATAACGTAATAAATATCGGTATCCGTAGATGCTAGCGAATCGGCATCGCGGCATCCGTGTCGAGTGCCGGCGCCGGCACCCATAGCAAGTACCGGCGCCGGCTTCCAAATTGGGAACCGGCGCCGGTAGTGGAGGCACTTCCTTATTCATATGCTATTCAGTGATATCGCTTAATTGATTGGTACGGACAACAGCACGTCGACCTACCACAAAATGACAAATTTTCTCATTTGAAAATGAACTCTATACGTCAGGCTTAAAGTTGTAAATCTATTGGAGAATTTTTGACTTTTGGGGTAGGTCGACGTGCTGTTGACTGTACTTACAATATTCAATATAAAATAAGTAGTTTTACAATTAAGTTTTATCACCATTATCAACCTTCGGAAGTCTCTGGTCCCTTTGCATCGAACTGTTCAATCAAGTTTAATAAGTACGTTCATAAATATTGGCAGTCCATTTTGCTGACAGGAGCTATTTTTTAATTTAAATTAATATACATAGGAACTGACTTTTGCAATGTTTATTTTAGATGCAAATAAGTCGTCTATATTTTGGCATTGTTGTAAGCGCCATGATTACGTCAGAATCATTTTGGTACTTGTGTATTGTACATTGTTGTATTATGTTATTGTTTAATGTAAGTTGTTTTATATCTTAGTAACAAATTAATTAACTTTAATTCTATTATATTTAAAGGCATAATAAAATTCAGAATGACATAATTTTTGCATTTATGTAGGTCGATTCTTTCTATTCTTGCCCAAAGTTAATTCTTTATTCGATTATGCATGACGTGTAACTGCAGGGCACAAACAACTTAATGCTACTTATGTTAAAAATATTTTTATTTTGAATTCGATAACATTTATGGGTCTTAATGGTTAGCATAAATTAAGGAAAATTTAACTTTTTTTAAAAACTATCCAATTAGAAATTGTTATTATATATATAAAATGAGCAGCTATCTTTTTTCAGGAAAGATATCGCAAGATGGAAATTTGAAAATATTCTACATTACATTATTTGAGGCAAATATATCCGAATTAAGTTATACTCTCTTTTTTATCCTATCTGTAGATAGGGAAACGGATTTGTAAGCAGTAAAACCATCGTGACAACGCATAAGCAGATCAGTGAACATCCGCTTTCGAACAGATTCGCCCTTGAATGGGAAAAAGATGTCATCTCGCTTTTTCTTCTAAATTACGGCTAGTCGGAGCCTACTTAAAAGGTCTTTATTAAAGGCCAGCAAATGATTACGTCGTGAGTTAAGCTACAAACACAGTATTTTTATTCGATCGTAAAAGTAAGGTTAGGTAATATTGAAAAATACTAACGCACGATGTCCCGCTTTATATAAAAAAGACCATAATATCAGAAACTTTTATTTTAATTTTGAAGCATTTTTAGTAGGATATTTTATTTTGTTACTATGATTCTTCCATTCCATACTCTAACAAATAAACTTATTTCTTGGAAATCACTAAATTGGGATATATCCCATACGTGACCATGGCATTGGCAACCGAAGGCAACTACGAAAAACTACATCAAAGTAGTCGTGTAAAAAAATTATTACGGATTATTTTAAAAATACCTACATTTTTTATCTCTGTGAACTGACTCTGTAAGAGGCTTAGCCCGAATATAAAGCCGGCTAAAAAATTGTCCGAAAATCAACATGTGATTAAACTGACAGATTTTTTTTTCTCGAGACATTAAATGAGTTACATTATTTTCCCAGTAGATTTAACCTGTCTGTCATTTTCTTAATTCCGAGCTCATGACTATTGTATCGCTGAAAAAAAACCTAAAACAAGACTTAAAATAAAAATTAGACTCGATGTTTTTGCAGAAACATAAATCTGGTCAAGTGAGAGTGAGGCACGAGTTTGGGATCCCAAATTAAATGAAAGAAAATTATGGCAGTATGGAAGTCTCAGTACACGAGACTAATTTTAACTCGTCTAGTTAGTATTCACTTCTTGAAACAACTTCCCACTTCCGCGATTATCCATATTATAAGAATATGTAAAAAAAAGGTGCAAAAAAACGTTAGGGAATGATACTACAAAAAAAAAATGATATCGGTCCCTTAGAAAAAGCTGTTGTATTGAGTATTATCACCCTTGAAAAATTGTATGCACCTTTTTGTTGAATTTTGTATCATTATAAAAATTCGTAAATATTGGACTAAACTTTGAATTAAATCACTTCTTTATCTAAGTGAGCATACGTCTGCAAACTACTTTGCTTTTATACCGAAAATATATTTTACGACGCGTCGCACGATCGAGAATAAATCCAGTTAATAGACTTTACCCCCATAATTTTTCCAAACGACATCTGAAATCATAATTTTACTAGCGAGCGTTGGTGAGAAATAGTTATATATGTTGTAAATTGGTTATCCTGTGCTTATAGGTTGACATAAATATTGTTTAAAATGATAATGGATTGCCACTTACCGAGGTTTTCTTTCGGAAAGGCTTATTTATGTTAAGCAGTAGTTTCAAAAAATAATTATGATGATGATGATGAAAGTGCAATGCAGTATATAATAATGCTAAAGACATCGTTAGAATTCAGCATGTTGTTCATGTTAGCACGTCAGCGTACCGTTTCAATAGTTAAAATGGATACTTGCTGGCGGTCTGCTAGCACATGATATTATTGAACTTGCCACATTTCCTAACAATTTTCTGCCTGCTTTCCTCTTTGAAAGTATTTTAATTGTTTCATGAGGGCAACGCTATTCGGGACATATACCAGTAAGAAGGTTTAATTTAACATTTTGTTTAAATGTTTACTGTGATGAACAAACGACAAGGTGGAAATGTAGCAGGGCAGCGGCTTGTACAAACTAAAGATAAACATTTCTACTAACTTTGCTACTAACACAAAATATTAAATTAGTAAAATTTAGTAATGGCACATCTAAATTTTACTATTCTTAAATGCGAATGTTTGAATTGACTCTAAGGTATTAGCTAGCACATGATATTATGTAGGACCTAAATGTTGATATATCAACAATTTTAAATTATAAATAAATTCCCCATGTGATCGGATATATAACATGGAAATTTGATTCCAATTTTATTATTTCTTTTTCCATAGGATATTTATTCCTTTCTTGATGACTTAATTCTGAAGTCCGATAGACAGCCTGAAGAAAAGATGTTAAATAAAAGTAATATTTTAAAAGTTTTTTTATTGGCATTATCCATTTTTAATAAATTTTGTGAAAACAAAGAACAATTAATACAAAACCACTACTCTGACCAAGGAGTATTTACTGATGTGATATCAGTAGAAAATTCGTATGCGGGCTTATTAAAAACCATGTGGGGCCGATAGTGTTGCAAATTTTACTGTTGTGAGTGCATAAAATACATTTTTTATGAGATTACGTGACAGTTAAGTGTACAGTTATAAATCGCTATACAATTTACTAACCCGCTACTGGTAAAGCCGAATTTGACTTGCACGGTCGGTGACCCTGACACACCGTGATTGCATTGCAACTCAAGATTTCTTAAATATTTAATATACTTAATAACGTTATTTTTATGGAATCGTAAGTACAGATTTTTAAATTAGTTCATGCTGAGGTCAAATCTAGTAAACATTCGTATTTATAGACAAGTGAAAGTAGTTACTTAAAAAAAAATTATTACATGAGCAATGATTTAGTTTTTATAGTAAAGTAATTGACGGTAGTAAGAACTGTCTCAATTTTGAATTCTTTGCATAAATAGATGCTATTTTCTTTACTTGTGCATTGAGAACATGCTAAGAACAATTGGCGTAAATAACTTGACCATAGAATATGATTTTCAAAATAAGAATTCTTTACTAAAGTAATGTCTTTAATAAGTTGTTACCTAGCAACAAGTCAAAGTCATTTATTTCTGCAAATTGGCAATCAATGGCACTTTTACATATCCCAATATTTTTTACCTACCACCGCTTCCCGCTTCGCACCCAAGAGCTAGGTGTTAGACAAGTTGCAATCGCATCGTAGCAAAATGATATCGAAATTCGTCTTCGCTTGTGATATCTGAGAACGATGATAATTTACCACGGTCATTTCATGACAGCATTTTGTCATTTCCTTACATTTCAAGATTGTCGAACTTTTTCATCGTTTTTCAAATTATTACGTTGGCTTATTATTACCTCAGGACATCGACCTTTACAGGTATTAACTGTATATAAATAGAAAATAATTTAAATTACCTTTATTAGCAGTTAATCTTTATTTTTGCTTTTTTAAAATTAGCAGTTTAATGGACCACGCGTTGTAATGTTTATCTAATTCTGCGTAAATAGTAGCGGTCCTAATTTAGCGGTCCTCGGAAATGGTGTAAAACAAAACCATTCAATGCCTTCTTCATCTAGTCGCGATCTGAATCGGTTCGTTTTGTGGCTCGCTTGCTCCGGGAGCAAGGGGATGAGGATAGCAAGCACTGACTTGTCGCGAGCGGCGCACTCGCCACCCGCCGCACATATTCGATAATTGGTAGTGGAAAGATCAACGTGCTTAGTTATTTGTTTGAAAAACAAGTGTTAAACCATTACATATAAGGTAAGCGAATCTTTTTTATTTATTACTTATTAATATTATATATGTGCTGTAACATTCTAAAGTAACTTTTATAACTCTTATTAAATTATTTTCGTTGGAGTAGATCGAAATATTGTATTTGTAAGGAGCTTAAAATGTTAAATACACCACAAATTATCTTAAAAGGTTTTAAAAATAAATAAATAATATCCAAAAACAATCAATTTACTTTCACTTAATTGAATTTCCAAAAATAATATGTCTAGAATTGCAAGGGTAAAAACATAAGCAATTTACAAATTATCTTGCCAATTTTATCATGCTGCTAACCTAAGTGTGTGTATGATAGCGGTCCGCGTTTCTTACGTATTCCATAAGAAACGGCGGGCTTATGACGTTTAAGGCAGGTAAATGGCTGCGGTCCCAGGGGACCGCTGCTTTTGAATTGGCAAGTAGCATTACCCACCCACTGGGACCGCTCCTGGTCCTTAACCTGTTAAACGTTAATGATTGAAGTTTGAGATTAATTTAAGTACTCCGCCCTCGCGTAAAATTACCCACGCTCGCCTCAGCAGCCACAGAAACCGCAGCCGCTCCAGCTCGCATGGATGCACCTTGTTAAAGGGCGGCGCCCTAAGCTTCCTACGCTTTTAAAGATGAATTCAGTGACAGTTCACATTTTGCTGTTCAAAACATGAATGCTAATAATAATTTTATATTTTACAAATAAAATTGTTTTTTTTTAAACAGCCCCTAGAATTAAAATATAAAACCATGGATAAAGCTTACGAATTTAAAGAATAAAACCAAAAATCCCTTGAAATACTTGAAGCGTGAAACAAAAAGTTTTCTCAAACTAAACTCAGCTAAACTGGAAAAACCACATTGAAGAATTATGTAAAAAAAAAAAAATGTATATGCTCTTAGAAGGCTAAGGAAAACGACGTCACAGCATACAGCTTTACTTGCTTACCATGGTTATGTAGATTCAGTTCTCAGGTATGGTATTATTCTATGGGGCAATAGCACTGATTTTAACAAAGCCTTCGTTACACAAAAAAAATGTGCTTGAGCAATCTGTATGGCACATCCATTACAAGCCTGTAAATCTTCATTTAAAAAATTGAATATCCTATCTTTGCCATGCTTATATATCTATGAAATGTCATGTTTTGTAAAGCAGCACATGTACCTTTTAAAAAAAGCTGCAGAAGTATACCCTAGGAATACAAGAAATCCTGATAGGTTAGTACTTAGTAACGCTCCTAGAATGAGACTATACCAAAAAAATTGCTACGCAATGGGCATAATAATATATAATAAATTCAAAAAAGTCTTGCATGCTTGGTTAATTTTTTGTAATTTTTACACTGTAAGCGAATATTTGAATTCAAAAATTAAGCAGTTTATTAATTAACTTTTTTACAATGTTTGCATGCTGGAATGTATACAGCGAAACATGGATCCTACTCTGTACCTGCCATCTTATGTCACCTGTTTCTAGCAAATAAATTATCTTTATCTTTAAGATATTGATAATGCCTTTTCCATGTGGCCATTTTGTGAAAACATTGGCTTCACTTAGAGTGTCTTGTATACAGTTTGTTTATTAAAATATAATTTGTAAAAATATCATAATTATTACAAATGTGAAAGTTTGTATGTATGGATGTTTGTAACTCTACGCAAAACTACTGTGGTAAATGATACTACTGCCGAAGTTCTTACTTGGATTTATTTAACATGACTTGCCATATTAACTTATTACAAACTCTCCACCTCCTAAATTAGAAATTATGTCCCTACATTAAATATTACTTCGACTGACATAGTAACTGCAACTGCCTACTTTAAATGCTCACGAGCAACTGCCCGAGTGGCGATATCTACCGATACTACTGCGGTGTTTCCCCACCACAACTCAATTACGTCATGTCTTTTTCCCGGTCAACCAGTTAGTGTTGCCAACATTTGATTAAAATATACCGAATCACGACACTACTAAACGGATTTGGATGGAATTTTGCACACATAATAGAATATGACCTAGATTGTATTCCGGATACTTTTATCCCGGGTAAATGTTCCTGTGGGATATATTGAATAAACTGAAGACCACGCGAGTAAAGTCGCGGGTAAAGTTAGTAAAAAATATTTAAACAATAAGTTTTCATTTTCTGTACCCAAACAAAAGTCTGTCTAAAACATTAATGAAACATCCGAAATTCTATTTATTTGTAAATCCAACTGTTTGTTTGTTTTACACATACTTGTTTGAAACTACGCGCCTACAATATATCGGCCCAAACTAATTCCCACGCAAAACATACTCTTAATTTTATTTAGACAGAACTATTTTGCTCACAAAATGTATCACTGTTATTTAGGATTATACCTACAGAACAATTGACATAGATGGGTTGCTACCCTAAAATATATGTCTTTTTTATAGATAAGAATGTATTACTTTGGTGACGATAATAGTTGTACACTAACTTAAACTAATTCGAATTCTAGCTTTGTTACATCAAAGAATTGCGAATGACTGAACGAAAAAAAGGCTTAGTATTATAAACCATCAGAACCCCCCAAAAAAATACCATAGATACTCAATGATTATAAAACACTTTTATAAAATATTGATCCATTGTATTTTTTGTTCAAAAAACCCGAGGTCGCAACTTTGGATTTGGTAATAAATAGTACCTATATTTTGTTATTTAGCATTAGCATCTTAACGAACCGTAATCTGTATGACTAAGATATTTAAAAATAAAATTGTTTAATCCTTAAATCTATACGTAGGCTTTGTTTCAATGTGTTGCCTAATTTTTGATAGTTGACTTTGAAATTCAGTTAAAGCACTATCGATAATATCTCTAGTTTCGTAGTAAAGTTTATCGATAATAGGCTATTTTAGGGCGTTCAAAAATTTTTCAACCCACTTGCTCGTAAATTGACTCTTATAACACCGTTTTTAGTTTCATAATTCAATATATTACGCACTTGTGCTGTAATAACATTATCGCACTAGTGCGTTAATGTAAACATTTTTTTTTATTTCAGCAAAAGTTCATGTCTAAAAACATTGAATATTTTACGAATATTAAATTATTTTAGGGTTAAGATGACAAATAAATATTTCATTTTATCAAATTGTATATTAATAAACACAAATTAACTTATCAATAATTTTTAGAAACAATCATTTATGGTTTATTTTATTTTGTATATTGCTGCTGCTCCGGCTGAAAAGGCGGTTCTTCCTGTGCCTTTATTGAACCTGCGCGCGCATTGAAAGTGCGGCGCGCGAAAAAACAAAACTCTGTGTCATTTTTCTACCTCAAATAGTGAAGACGAGTAAAATATTATTTTTACGCGCCGGAAATACTTATCGAGGCACGAAACGCGAGTGATAGCCTCTGCTGTTGCCGCCAAAATCCAAAGAAAAATACCTAGCTGCTTACGAAACATTCAATCAGTGGAAAAACAGCAAAAAAGCCGTCATATTCGGAGAAGGTATTTTTAGTTTCTGATTTGTTTTTTCCTTGCAATTGTGTTGAAAAACGTCGTATGCAACTCGTGTGCAATGATAATTACACACTAGGCTTCCTTACCGCGCTCGCCTGCGGCTCGCGCTTACAATAATGCCTCGTGTGTAATAATCAACTTTGCACACTCGTATCATAATGTACTATTATGTAACCTCTTGAACCACCCGACTGGGACCATAATATATTGTGAAGATGTGTTTTAGAAATATCCTTTTTCACACCCAAGAGTCCAACCTTTACACTTATTTAGTCACATAATTATGACTCCTCATGATCTACCAAGAAGTCCCAAATGATGACAAGAAACTCCCAACACTATGAGTACTACACAATCTCATAAAGCTTGAGACATTACCCTAATGTATATTTTATTCATAAGCTTTACGGCTGATAATCTTTGGGAAATTTTGAATAAAAACCGGATTAACTCAAGTTAAAATCAAATACGAAGGGACGCGTACAATATTTAACACTTTGACGAAGAACATTTTTTTTTTATAAATAAATAAATATTAGAAAAACATCACATACATTGATCCTAAGGTAGCTAAATCACGTCTTGTTAGAAATCAGAACAACGACGGTACCGCAAAACCTCAGACCCGAGACAATATATAGAAAAGTTTGTTTTCTACACTGACCCGACCGGGGATTGAATTCGAAACCTCAGAGGTGGCGACGCCAATACAGTCCGGCGTGCTCGCCTCTCGGCTACGGACGTCGTCAAATTAGCGCGAGTCTATGAGTTAGACTCGCGCTAATTTGACTGACTTTACTTGACTGACTGGTTTTAAAATTTTGCTGTTTCACTGAAGAGCAATCATTCCAACAGCGAACAGTTAAAGTAATATATGTAAATTTCTAATGTATGCTATTATAAAGAGTACCTATTGCCGTTAAAAATTCCGAGAAAATACGAAAATTGTAGATAATACAATGTAATAAACATAATATATTCCTTTGATTTTTAACTTTTATTATTTGTTATAAATATAAACAACAGTACAACTTTTAAGTGAATTATGATATAACAGTCTATTCCGGTACAAAGATGCAAATCTGTGACAGGTGGATAAAAAGACCGATCGACGGACAGAAAGACAGCATGCCCTTAGTGATTAGAGTTCCGCTGGCACCCTTAGGTACGAAATCCTAAATGCAAGGTCCTTTTTTAGAGTCAGAGCCAGCTTACCCCAATTAAATTGGGAACAACTATAAGTACCTAATTACGTTTTGAAACTGACGAACGAGGAAATAAAGCTTAAACTTATTTGGTGATTTCAACGTATTACTGTGTCCCAAAAGTACCCGGAAATTGTAAATAAAAACCAAGGGGTAATTTTAATTATCCAAATGTATTTTGCTTCTTTTAGAGTAACTTCCATTGGAGGCAATACACTAAGGCCAGCGCTTCAACCAGTCCTCGAAACACTTTTCATACACCAAAATCTAGATGGCTTTTAGCGCCTTCGCCGTATTTTCTTTCACCGCGTCAATGGTCTTGCAACGATTGCCGCGAAGTGGCAATTTAAGTTTAGGAAAGAGAAAATAGTCACATGGTGCCATATCTGGTGAGTATGGTGCCTGCGGACCGATGTTCGTTGAATGTTTGGCCAAAAGGCTACGAACCATCATGGCTGTGTGAGCTGGCGCGTTATCGTGGTAGAAAATACATATGTTTATCAGGTAGAAACGATTTTGCAGGTGCAAATCTTGCCGGTTGAGATTAATAGCATCGCGCAAACGCCGCATGACTTTGAGATAATACTCCTTGTTGACTGTCGTGCTGGAAGAAACTCATGATGAACGACATCCCGATAATCAAAGAAAACGACGCGACCACAGAAGTTGTATATCATAAATGTTAATTAGTCGCAAAATACTTGACAGAGGCTACGTTATTTATTTGCCGCCAATCAACGATAGTTGTACCAATCTAACGCAAAAATATATTTTTAAATATCTGTACCACGGAATTTTAAATGATAATTTCCGGGTACTTTTAAGACAGTATGTATTTCCTTTTGCAGAATAACTTACCTATAATTTGTTCAAACTTAACCTAATTCTTTATAATCTAGTTAGCTGTTGTCAAGAAATCGTTCCAAAAATTACCCATCTACAAGATATCACCCAAATTATCATCAAAAAGGATACGTCTGAATAATCTCTAAGGTAATGAGAACTTTATTAATAAATAAGAACTGATTTTATCAACATTAAATACGCATCTAATGGTTTAAACAGATCTCGTAACGGATTATATTTTCGGAGCTAATTGCCAATTAAGTAAAGGATTTTTGAAGAAATTTATGTTAACCGAAATTTTTTGAGAAAAATTTTGAACTTTATTACTTCATAAGTAAATGTAAAATCCAATGTATTAAAATAAAACTACTACGCACTAAATTTGATATTTAAAGAAAAGTTTTTGCGCCACTATTAAATTGGCTTACAGGGCATAACTTTTAACTCTACTCTAATACATTTAAACGAGAAATTCTTGTATACTACTCTGTCAAGAACGTACCGGTAAAAGATTAATAATACACAAAATGTTAGTTATTTATCCAAATTTATTTTATCACCTTCAAAGTATGCTCCTTCAGAAGCGATACACTTACGCCAACGAATAATCCAATCATAAAAAACATATTTTAAATGCTTTTTCCGGAATCGAGTTCAGTTCTCGCCGCAAATTCTCCTTTATGTCTTCTACCGAATAAAACCGGGTGCCACGAAGTGGTAATTTGAGTTAAGGAAAAAGAAAGAAGTCGGCTGGAACCATATCTGGTGAATAAGGTGGCTGCTCGATGGCATTTGTTGAGTTTTTGGTCAAAAATTTGTTCACAATGATGGCCTTGTGCAAAGGCGCATTATCGTGGTGCAAAATCCAAGAATTTTCTTTCCACAATCTGGTCTTTTTCGCCTAATTTGCTTTCTTAAACTCCGCATAACGCTTTAATAATACTCTTTTTTTATCGTTTGACCTTCTGGTAAGAATTCTGAGTGCACAACACCGCGACAGTCAAAGAAAACAGTCAACATGACTTTCGATCGAGTTTGGCGCGGTTTCTTCGGTTTTGGTTCAGTTGGAAGGCGCCACTCCGAAGCTTGTTGACTAGTTTGCATGTCAAACTCGTAAACCCAGGTCTCGTCACCAGTAACAATGCGTTTCATGAATGTTAGGTCAGAATTGACTCGTTCTAGCATGTCCTCAGCGACTCTTTTGCGATTGAGTTTTTGGAGAAAATTCACGTCTTTTGGGACTAGCCGAGCGGCAACATGTTTCATAACCCAATTGATTATTTAAAATGGTACGAATCGACTCGTGTGACACAGAAAGTTCGAAGGCTAGCTCTCTCAAACTTGAATGAGGATTTTCAGTCACTATTTCCTTTACTTTTGCGATGTTATCTTCAGTAGCAGACGTTGATGGCCTACCAAAGCGAGGAAAATCTTCCATTACATCTCGACCGCTTTTATACGCTTTGTACCACTCATAAACACGTGTTTTTGATAAAGTCGATTCACCGTAAACCTTCTGTAACATTTTCAGAGACTCCGAACACGAAATCCCATTATCGATGCAAAATTTAAGACAAACTCTTTGTTCGATGTTTTTGTCCATTATGAAATTCACAATACACACTAGATATGGTATAACTAAAAACAATACCTACTGTATTAAATCTAATTATCAGATATAACTCAAACTCCGCGCCAAAATGGAAAACAGTTGTCCCAATCTAACAACAACAGAAAAACATATAATTTTGAATTTGGAACAATAAACAAATCATCAATTCCTCAAACTTTTTTGACAGAATGTATAGTTGTTCTTAAACGTTTAGCTCAATGTTTTATCAGCTCACACATTTCCCAATGCATTATAATACAACATAACATAAGATTTAGTGACTGTTGAACACAAAATAGTTTTTAACTAGACAAAGTAGACAAAGTTTTTTTTACTCTGCAGCTACTCTCTTACCTGTATTTTTAGTTTGCTTTTCTCTTTTAATTCTTTAACAAAGAAGAAAATTGTTGGCTGCATCTGTTTGTAAGTATGGTTAAGTATAAGTAAATTCTTAACGAATTTTCTTTTCAAAGTAAACACTGTCCACAGATATATATGACAATGAAAATTAACGTAAAACCTAGCTTACTACTATAACACTTAAAAAATCTTTTTAAAAAAGATTTTTCCTTAATGTAACCGACCAGGAATTGAACCTTCCTGTTGCGCTCAAAGCAAAATACTTTCCCACTACTCCAATTGGGTCAAATAATTATGTCGAATAGTCTTGAGAATTTTACACATTTTAATCAACTCCATATGGCTACTATCTCTTCCATCTTATTTGTTCAGTTGGTTGGCCAGATCGATGAATATTCCTTCCATCAAATTAGAATCAGGGTCAACAGTAGTCAGTGAAATGTTCTGCGATTCCCTCTTGTCTGTTACATATTTATTCCCATAGCCGTTTTGGGAAAATATTTCAGGTCTGCTATCAACGTGTACGACCAAACTTAACAGCTTGAATCTCAAAGGCTTTTCCATAAAAGCATGGCTAATTACATCCCGGTACTGAGCTTTACCGACAAAGGGATTCAAACAAAAGATACGCTTGTTTCATCCTCCAATATCGAACTTCGCATGTTCGCATATTCCAGAATGTCTTTTTATTCATATGTGTACATGCAAATATTTTCTTTGCTCTATTGTTAATATTGCATTGATTTTTGTTCCCTTCGAGAAATAACTTGTTTGTGTCTTGGAGTGGTTTGTTGACAAGTCTGTTGCTATAAATATACAAGAAAAAATTTGTTGCGACAGATTTAGTGTTTTTGTAAGCGCTGTGCCTATTCTGGAACAAAGCGCTTGGAAATGTGTATGTTTGATAAAAATCTCTATTACTTTGATTTTAAATCGACTGTGAAGTGTGAACCCAAATTTTTTGGCAGTGGGTAACAGTTTCGGTACTGCATTTGCTTCTTTAAGTCATTCAGACTAGGAAAACATTATTGACTTTATTATGCCTACGCAACTAAGTTGGGTTTTGATTTCAATCTAACTTTATGGCAAAGTATGATGAACCTTAAGTATGATGGTCGCATAAAGCATATTTATAGTAATTATTTTGTTGGATCGACGTTGTTACATCCTTAAAACCGATGTATGCCCTCTCAACCCAAACAGTAAAAAAGTAACTCTCTCTCTCTAAGCAGCAGCAGAGTAGGTCCAAATAAAAATGTTGAATTGAATATTTATAATATATTTAATATTTATTTTAAACGTTAAATAAGACGTGAATGACAAAAGAGATACAGCTATTTCGTGAGATAAAATCTTTGCGTCTATGGACCAGACGTTTTTATAGTTAACCACATCGAATTCGACAGAATATTAAATTCGGTTAAATTGTATTCTAATTATTTTATTTAGGTATAAGTTGACTAACCTTAAATTTAATTTCGGTTATCCATACGATGGAAAACCAAAATTAAATTTAACTATAGATTCCATAGTTAAATTTATATAGATCAACAAGTTGACCAACTAACTGGTGTATAAATTCTCTTGATATTTTGACACGGTTATTGTTGCCAATTCAGCCATATTTCTGGATAATTTGGTGCTCATGAAACTAGAGGTAATGCAATTTTCCATTAAAACAAGAGCCGAAACATAAAAAAAATATATAAGTATTAAGGCTTCTCATACTCATTTTGGATAGAACGGTTTTTTTTACAACAATTTTTCTGTAGAAAACTTGTTACATTTTATGTTCACAACTCACACCACAACCATTATTTAAATTTGGTTGAACGTTTATGTTTACTTTGTACACAATGTTTTGTTTTGTTTGCGCAATACCGCAATTACAGTGCTGATTTTTGTCTCAAATATGAAAAAAAGAATGACCAAACATGTATGGAGTTTGGTCCAAATGTCCACCACCAACGAGAACCATGTAATAAAATAGTCTACTAAATACTCAGTCATTATAACCAGACCACAACTAAAAATATGCTGTCAGTAAAAAGTAATGACTAAATGAAAAGTCATGTTTTTTGTCTTTTTATGCGAAGAATATTGTTGATACAATTCTATCCATCGCACATTTTGGACTAATCTATGCATGTTATATCATGCCGCTTGGTGTGCCGTGTTAGGTTTTTGCTTAAGGTTCTGTTGATGTAGCTGATAATTCCTTCTTCGTATCATCATCATCATTTCAGCCACAGGGCGTCCACTGCTGAACATAGGCCTCCCCTAGTGCCGTCCATATTGGCTGGTTGGAAGCGGCCTGCATCCAGCGGCTTCCTGCAACATTTACCAGGTCGTCTGTCCACCTTGTGGGTGAACGTCCCGCGCTGCGCTTGCTGGTACGTGGCCTCCATTCCAGAACCTTTCGGCCCCATCGGCCGTCAGTTCTACGTGTTATGTGCCCCGCCTACTACCACTTCAGCCTGCTTATCCGTCGGGCTATGTCAGCGACTTTTGTTCGGATCGGATCTCCTCATTTCTGATTCGATCTCGCAAAGTAACACCTAGCATAGCCCTTTCCATGGCGCGCAGTGCGACCTTAAGCTTCTTTATAAGGCCCATATTATTATAGTGAGAGGCCACGTTTCTGTTCCATTGGTCATCACTGGTAACACACACTGGTTGTAGACTTTCATCTTTAGGCACTGAGGTATTTTGGACGAGAAGATGTTGTGTAGTTGCCCGAACGCTGCCCAGCCGAATTGGATTCTTCGATTAACCTCCTACTCTAAAATGGACCTACCCAAACTGGATCACTTGTCCCAGGTAAACGTACCTATTTGTCAACAATTTTGAGGATTGAGCTCTTTGTTTTATCCATATTCATCTGAAGGCCTACCTGTTGGGAAACTCTATCAAGGCCGTCAAGCATTGTACCGAGGTCTTCCAGCGATTCTGCCATGACCACAATATCGTCAGCAAACCGAAGGTGAGTGGAGTATTCGCCGTTAATATTTGTGCCCTTTCCATTCCAGGAGTTTTAAAGCGTCTTCTTAGCGGTGAACAGATTCGGAGAAACAAATTCTCCTTCGTAACAATTAATGATTGCAACAAACAAAGTTTCTTCTTTCCTCTTGCATTATCACAAAAAAAAAACAATCAGCAAAAATAGAAAGTCCGAAGTGTAAAGCCTAGGTCGCAATAAAAGTATCAGCATAAGTCCAGTAAATGATAGCGAAAGTCGCAAGGAGTTAAACAGAAGAATTCGCACAGTACGTAAAAAAAAGCAACAAACGAATGACTGAGGAGGTCAAAATCTATTTGGCCAGGACTAACAGTAGATTGCTTTGTTTTTGTTTTTTGGTGTAATTTTGCGATTTTATATGGATTTAAATAGATGCTAATTTTAAAAAGAAAATAAACTATTATTATTTTTCAAACTGTTATAACTTTTTACTGACAGTTATTTTTTCGTGCCAACTAAAAGTTACTCTCTATTTAATGAACTATAAGTCAATATAGGTCTCGTTAGCGATTGACATTTGGACCACTTTTGTTCATTATCCTTTACTACTTCACTAGAAAAATTAAATAACTTCTTCAGACTAAAGAGCCGATACGAAGTTTTTACTAAGGTAAAGATATTATGGTAAATATACTTTTTAGGGTTCCGTACCCAAAGGGTAAAACGGGACCCAATTACTAAGGCTCTGCTGCCCATCTGTCTGTCTGTCTGTCCGTCTGTCCGTCTGTCCGTCTGTCCGTCTTTCCGTCTTTCCGTCTGTCCGTCTGTCCGTCTGTCCGTCTGTCCGTCTGTCCGTCTGTCCGTCTGTCCGTCTGTCCGTCTGTCCGTCTGTCCGTCTGTCCGTCTGTCCGTCTGTCCGTCTGTCCGTCTGTCCGTCTGTCCGTCTGTCCGTCTGTCCGTCTGTCCGTCTGTCCGTCTGTCCGTCTGTCCGTCTGTCCGTCTGTCCGTCTGTCCGTCTGTCTGTCGTCTGTTACCAGGCTGTATCTCATGAATTGTGATAGTTAGACAGTTGAAATCTTCACAGATGATGTATTTCGGTTGCCGTTATAACAGCAAATACTAAAAACCAGAATAAAATAAATATTTAAGGGGGCTTCCATACAACAAACGCGATTTTTTCGGCGTAAAATCGATCGTTTTGGAGATGAAGGTACAGAACCCGAGTGACTGTGTGAAGTGCCCGACAGAGTGAAGTGCCCGAGTCTGACTCGCACTTGGCCGGTTTTCAATTTCGATGTTTCTTCGACCCCTTAGATTTTTTTTTTAAAATTTGAGTATTCAGCTTTTAAAAAGTATTGCGTAAATAAAAGAAGTTGTATATTTTATACGTGTGCCTGTGTGGATGTTTCGATGGGTAGAGAGAGCCTATGCAGCAAAACCGATGCGTTACGTTCGTTTTCGTATGTGTTGCTAGCAATGCGGAAAAGTGGTTAATCGAAAGAAGAAGGTTTGATAGATTACTTTGTTTTATCATTTTATATTGAACATAATATATTTAAGGATATTTTTCAGGAAACGTTCTAATTTTTGATACAACAGGGTGATTATCTCTATCATAAAAAAATGTGAAAACTAGTTTCCTATTAATCGCTACTTTAAGTCGCACCGATCGTCGAAACAGCCACGTTATATAGCACGGTGATATGAACTTTATTTTGATAAAGGTTGGTGCTCTATTTGCACCCACACGCGTTTAGTCGCCAATTTAGAGAAAGGCCTAGGCTTAAATCTCCCTTCCTGCACAAGAATCGGCACCACGCGGTGCGATTAGCCTGATGGCACAATAGCGTCTGACTTTGACAAGACTCGTTCGACTAAACGTTTCGCTTTGGTCTATCGTAAGTACGCTTTTGACGGAAAACTAGAATCACAAATGTGCTAGAATGCTACATGACTTTGGCACGAGTGCCATTTGGTGAAAAACACCAGTATTTTTTTTAGTAAGCATTTTTTTTTTGCAAAAACTTTAGAATCTGAACTTCACATATTGTAACGTAAAAAAATATCAAGGGACTCTATTTTCAGTTTTATTTAACTTTTCAATAAAACCGCAATCACAGTAAAATACTCCGAGAATGTTAAAATCTAATAAAAGTGCTCCGAGTTCCGACTTAAAGTTTATCTGACAAGCAGACATTTAAACTGATCACGTTTTGGACCACAATATAGGTTTAAAAAGTAGAAACATGCCTCACTAAATAAGATTGTAACTATTTCGCATTTAAACAAATAAATAACGAATCATTAGCTGAAACCCCACTTTATTAAACTGAAATTGTATGTCAACACGATTTAAATTGAAAAAAAAACTGCCTAGCTTGCATCAGTACATATTTTCATGTGATTAAATGGCTGTTAAGAGTGACCGAGTTATATGTAACCATACCTCAGCGCCAGCTTAAGCCGGGTCCAGGCGGGCGTAACGTGCTAAGTAATATATTATTATAAGGGAACGAAAATTTTGTGTTTGGACGTAGTGCCGTGTAGATTAAGATGGATAAATCAGTTTAATAGCTTCGATAATTGTTTTTATAATGCATTTTACTATATATACTACATATTTTTACAGTTAATTTAAAATTTTTAGCCCTAATATAAATAAAATGCAAATGGTTGACCTAAAGCTATTTGACATTCTTTGCCATTGGGCCAGCAGGCTAAACAGAAGTGTTTACATGAATATAGTATAGTACATCTCTGTTTAGCCTTGCCTCATGGCATTAAGTCCGTCTGTTGTATGATTTAAATATGTGCAATAAAGATTAAATAAGTAAATAGTGGTTTGTGCACAATGTGTTTATTGACTTTAGTAACTTGTTCAACGCTGAAAACTACAGCGTAACATTAGAATCTTAATGTGTCTCGTTTCTCGTGCTCATAAATCTCAATCGGCTTATGGTAATATAGGTTGATAATAGTGTATTTTAACTCAAGTAAAATCTATAGTTAGCAGAAAGGTACGTTACTGGATTCATTTCTATTATAGATTGGACGCTCCAACATACTTGCGTTATTTTAAAGTTAAGGTTTGTATAGTCTGAGTTAGGACAACAAGTTTCTTAGGTCCTCTAGGATTTCTAGTGGAAGTGAAACATGTTTCTGGACAAACTAAAATTTTGTACGTACGTGCTTATTGCCTATTATTGTGCTTGCGGCCAGCATTACAATATTTTAAATTTTTTACTGCGCTACCTATATTCATAATCATATAAAATATATGTTTTTTCGGATTCTCTCGATTCAGTACGATTATTTATTTTATCATCATCATCATTTTAGCCACAGGACGACCACTGCTTAACATAGGCCTCCAGTGACTTCCAGATTGGTCGGTTGGAAGAGGCCTGCATCCAGCGGCTTCCTGAAACCTTTACCTTAATTAGTTCTTTATTTATACGTAATGCTCATTATAAAATAATTGTACAAATGGTGGACTTAATGATAAGAATCCTGTACCATTTTTTATTTACCATCAACATTCACAGCTGATATGTTAGGCATAAACATCTGCCATTTTTTGTTTAACCTATTGCATCCAGTTCATCCCAGTGATGGTTCTAATTTTATCTCCTTGACTATTTTGAGTACTAATATCATTTTTGAAATTATTCTCCGGCACATAGAGATCATTATATATTACAATAAAAACTTTGCAAATTGAACATGGGTAAGAAAACTTACTTTCGGTAGAAGGGTCCAAAACTACCTTTCTGTAGACGGGTAAAAAAAACTACTTTTCTGTAGACGGGTAAAAAAACTGGAGTGGGCCATCTTATTCACGTCATGGTATCCAAAACTGTAAAAAAAATTCAATCGATGTACAACTTGACTGTCAAGCAATAGAGATTAATATTCATTGGTGAAATTTGACAGTTTGTAGTTACTTGATTTGCTGTAGACTGTACATTGTCTGTTTGGTTTTTGTTATAGGATAAAAAATATTTCCTAAGGACATCTACCATAACGTTTCGAGACCCATATCGAAAAGCACTGTGCGTCATAATCAAATATGGTTTCAAACGATTCATGGCTTTTCTTCATTGCCAAAACGCGTTGAGGTCAAATAGCATGTCAGCCACTACACGAATTTCGTTATGTGGATCATTTACTGTGACCAGAACGCATTGTGAGCTATTTTTTCGCTCAATGAACCTTATCAGTCTTTGAGCAAAACATATATTATAATACCTATCTCACCTACCAGGCGATCCCATGATAACTTTCGTGGGTAGTTTTTGGGTACAGATTTGCTTGCATTCGCGAACTTTAGGTTATTATAACAGTTGGTAAGCGATGACTATGCCAACAACATTCTCGTGCAGAAATATTTATTATATTTTTTATTAAAATGATGTAGAGTGAGCTTTCTGTACCTACTTTAGAACTATTTTAATGTGCCCTTTAACCTGTTACTTTGTAAAAGCACTAAACATATTTTGCCAATATGTCGTTGATAAAAAATTATAAACAACTTCTTTGTGCACAGCAGAAAAAAAAGAGTGATGGCTTCAAATATAAGAGAAACCTTTACATACTTAAAGGCAAGTCAATTAAATATAACCATCTACCTGTTACCCTTATCACGTCACTTTAGATGTCACATCTTCTTTTTAAGGTTTATTAAGTCTGCCATATGTCTTGTGGCTGTTTATAAAATCTGTGTAACTGTTCATAAATATTGTTATTAATTAAGAGAGATTAATACATTTTCGTTTTAGCAAATCTTTAAGACAAGTGTCAGTTTAATTCACCAGTAGATAATGTACACGTGCATATTATTAAGTTTGAAAACAAGCTTAAATGGCAAGTCGAAGCAAGCTACCAACAATGACAAGACCTCGAAGTTATAATGCTTAACTTTAGCTGGGGAATTAATGTCAAAAAGTTTCAAAGGATGGATGTAGACACGACTTGAAATAAATTCTGAAACATAATGATTCGTATTTTTTTATCATATCAAAAGATATTACGCTCATTATTTGAGTCTGCTATCACAATCAGGTCAATTTTAAGCAAGAAACCCGGGAAAAGTACGCGAAATGAAACCTAGTTTTCCCTGGTGAGCAAATGTTTTTCAGATGAAATTCCATTCCGAAGTGTCTAGAAACGTTAACTCATTGGAACAAATGAGTTCTTTTTGCTTAAAGAAATAATATAGCAACGATAAACAGCATTTCCACGCATGTATCTTAGGTATATTTTATTGTTATTATTAAGACGATTAACGGGAATCTATTACTTAGTATTTATTATTATCTGTGTTAGTCACGCACTCTTTGTTCTTACTCTATGCTGCCACACGCGGCTAAAACATCACATTCTTTATCTAAAAGTTCCCTGAAAAAGTTTTTAGATAACAAGACCGCTTCATTGTGTAATAATATAATCGTTAATTATTTTGTTTAATAAAGGATATAGCTTCTTATAAATAAACTACACTGTTATACAGTGTATAAGGACACACTCTATATTCAGGAGCTATTCTTGTAAGGAATGTGTAATGGTTATTTAGTATTCTACTTAGAATCAGAGATGCAAAAGACTCGGCAAAGTAAGATAAAAACTGATGAGCTCTTAGCAACACCACCTTTGTAGCACAAAGCGTTTTACATACTAATTTATAAGAGCTATGCTAAATTTTGGCATTTATATTTGAGCAGGAATCTTTTATAACTCAAGTTCAAAACAGTTTTAAACGAAACGCTTAAAATAATAAAAAACGATGAAAAAATTCTAAAATTAGAATCTAGAAGTAAAATAGTGGAATTGAAATGTTGTTAATTAGTGAGAATGTTTAAGACTATGTAGAGTATGAATGTAACTAATCAAAACAATATGCCGACTCGATAGTGTCCGTTTAAGACGTCTACTCCTATTCTACTTGTTAAAATCTCAAACTGGACATTTGGTTTTTGTATCATTTTAACTACATTTTCAAAGCCTAAATAAATTAAAAAGTCAGTCTGTAAGTAAATATGAATATGCAAGTGGGAACTATTCAACCTAATTATTGTGTCGACGTTGCTCGATGTCAAGACGTTACGGTTATGATATTACCGTATGCAGCTTGCATTCATTCGGGTTATACTGTAGAGATAGCCCTGAATAGACAATATGTAATATCGATAGTATAAGAAAATAATACTTCTACAAAATATTAATTTAAAAGAAAATATTATAGCAGATTATGACGGGAAGAAAATAACTTTGTTACTACTAATATTGTCTATCTTTGGTACACCCGACAGGAAATTACTATTTCATTAGTCCATTCGCGTGCTAACGGAAATATCCGAAAGCGAGTCACAAAAATTGACCATTTCTAAAAAAACTCAATTCCTATAATATAAGAAAAAAAGACAGAGGGACGATGACACCGTTAAAAGCGGTCAAAAGTATTAAAAACGTGTATTTGATAAAAATATCATAGAAGGTATGTAGGTACCTATGATACTATCGATACTTAGGCAACTCTAATAAACTAAATCCAAGTTCAGAGCGCGCCAGTTGAATGCAAAATGACACGAGCGTGCAAAATAATTTTAAGATAGCATGTTCTTTTGCTAAAAATAGTGATTTACAAATCTTATGGTTACGAACAAAATTATGCATACCGTAAATATTTAATTATTATTGTGGATCTAGTAAATAGCTTTTATTAATTAATGCAGTATTTTTTATTTACACTCTTAAAATATAAAAATATTTATAAAAATTTATAAATATCTTTATTAGCTTCACTTAGAGGTAGCAATGTTATGCAACTTTGTAATGTTTTTTGTAATATGTTTGTTTCTACTTAATCACATGAGGTACACTTAGGGCCTGTTTCATAAGATAGATAAGTTAAGTAAAATTCCTTGAACGCTATTTGACGGTCGTGAAATGCAAAAATAGCTTATTTAGAACTTTATGTAGAACTTATCCTTACATTCTGAAACAGTCCATTTAAATCATAAAGCCGTAGTATTTTTTGCAATGGAATTATATGTTTTAAATATAGCACGAAGGGTTCCGTAACATTATGTATAAAACAGGCAAAAAACACGTTTGATGTTAGTGAGGCCTCCTTAAATATTTATTTTATTTTAAATAATTATTTTTAAAGTGAATAGTTGTTTGAAATATTTGTTATAATAATACGTTGCCGTTATCAATATCGAGGAAAAACGAGTAAAATAATCACGTTTATTGTATGGGAGTCTCCTTAAATATTTATTTTATTCTGTTTTTTAGTATTTGTTGTACTAATGTCTAATTTTAACTGTCTATCACGGTTCATGAAATACAGCCTGGTGACAGACGGACAGCAAAGTCTTAGTAATAGGGTCCCGTACCCTTTGGGCACGGAACCCTAAAAAATTGCCTTGTGCATGATTAGAACACGTACCCTAAATCTTTGTAGTCCCTAACACGATCTATTAAACTTTATAAATCATTTATAAAGTCTCTATTCAATATAAGTAAACAGTGGAATTAATTAATCTACACGAAGAACTTTTAAAAGGAGGTTCGACTTTAACACTGCGCTCTTTTATTCCAGTTTGTTGGATTTCGCAGCTGCGTTTGCAATAAAAACTTTTGTACTGATATCACCACAAACAAGTAAGTTTTACTTGAAACTAGTTGACTTGCTATGTTGCTTAGATAAGATTGTAGGTAAATCGTATGATGTGTTATTAACATGTATGATACTTTTCATCCCGGTTAAATTTTCCTGAGGGATATTTTTGTATAAATTACATTGTTCTCTAATTCAACGTTTTTTGTTACATCACACCAAACATCCTGTAGTCACACAAACGAAGTTACGAGCACAGCTAGTCAATCATAATTGATAGAAAACCATTAGGTATAATGCTACGTTCACACGTGTAATAAAACTCTTGAAAATAATACACTAACGAGCAGCTAGTTTCTGTAATTTGCTATTTTGAGAAAAACTTGCGGATAAGCACCAATTTTTATTGATTGCAGTAAAAAGTGATTATTTGACCACTTTCATAACCGTTAAACAGTTTTTATAGGATTTTAATGCTTATATTGTTGAAATATACTCTTTGCTATCAATATGTCTCTACTATTACCAGATAATTGATAGCTTATCTGACGTCCTCCATAACCGCGAGGCGAGCACAGCGGACGCCATTTCGGAGGTCCCAGAAGTAGTTTTTTTTTTCTGTATTGCCTTGGATCTGGGTGTTGTAGTATCAATCAGAAGATTTCTATGAGAAAACAGCGATACCGATTGACCTAATGCCGGGGTGAATTGCGTTTATCGCAAGAGTAATGGGTACGATTTTCGTTTCGTTCCGTTTGAGTATGTGTAATCATTTACCACGTGATTCAGTAACAAACATACAAATTTAATATAAAGGCCTTAAAAGTGTCTTTATTATAAAAACCTTAAAAGTGTCTATATATAGTGTGTTGGAAAAGTTTTTAACAAATCCGCAATTCTTATCTTTGGCATTAAGGTTTTTCGAAGTGTTCTAGATACGCCGCTTTTCGCTCATTATAACAAAACTCTGTTTTAAATGATATCGGTCGCTATTATACAAAAATCGACAAATCATTTTTTCTAAAGATCAGAGTAGGAACTTTTAAATATTGGTAACCGTAATTTCGTACAATATGTCGCCATTGCGTAGAAAAATGAAGCCAATTTAGGGTTGATGAAAGTGATGTTAGTAGGTCAGTCTTTCAATGTGTTAACATGGTTAATATTTCGTACGAGAGTATTTTTATCTTTATTAATTATTATTCACTTATTGAAACAGGTTGCTTATTCCGGTGTATCGTTTTAATATATTTATCTTACTTTGCTTGAATTTAGAACTAAAAAATGATTCTTCTCTTCGTTAATTTAAGATTTTTTTGTTACTTAAAAATAAAATATAATTTACCACAGTCATAGGTGTTACCAACATAATGATATTTTAGGCAATAAGAAAATCAGAAAAGTGCCTGTCGGACTCGCGAAACGAGGGCTACGGATAAATATTATTATTACTTTTGTTAACCTACAAAATTTTTAATTGCTATGGACATAACTTAATTCATTAAAATTGCATCTTGTTGATTAATAAAATTTTAGGTCTTCTTACGTTACGGAACCCAAAATCTCTGACATTTACGCAAAAGAAACAGACAGGAGATTACAGCTAGGTATACTTGTAATTCCATTTTGGCTAAATAGTCTAAAAAGTCTCAAAAGTTTTGACAAGTAAGAAATAACTAGGAAAGTAGTCTATTAAATCGATTTTCAGCCAAATTGTATAAAACTTTTGGTGTATATTACACTTAAAATGTTATGATCAAACGGCTACGCAAACTTCTAAATTTATAATGACGTAAGTTTAAGCCCAAGTTTATCTAGGCAACCAAACGTATGTTCACCTATTTACAAATAATACCTACACGAAGTAAGAAACTATGAAAGACTAGAGACACAATACTGGCCCTCAGTAACCACAACTTCATGTTTGATGATGAACAAAATAACCTAAGGTTAAACTTAGTGGAAGTAGCCGTAACTAAGGTTTTAAAGCATAGATCAAGTTATCTATTTTTCTTGGTCCATGGTTTAAAGTTAGCTATTTATTTAATTTTTATGGTTCCGTGCCTCAAAAGTAAATAAAAAAATACTCTATAAAATCACTTCTTGGTCCGTCTGTCTATTTGTCCAACGTCTTTAAGACTAAATTCTCAGTATTGACGAAGTATGTACAAACCAAGTTTTGTACGGAGCCTGCATTTTTTTCATAATACCTCTTCTATTAAAATAATACACAATTTTTTTAAATCTGTAATTGTGGAACTTCAGCACAGTCAAAATCACAGCCCCATTCTTTGAGAATTGCCATATCAGGTGAACGCATAGTTATACTTTTCCTTTAGTTTTTTTTTTTGTTAAGCTTTAAACGTAACTTACCTTGCTGTTTATTTACTACTAAAGCTAGATAGTTAGACCCCTAATCAGCAATTTAATAGATTACAAAAAAGACTACATTGACGACCCCATTTGACGACCTCCATAGCCGAAAGGCGAGCACGCCGGACTTTATATGGCGTTGCCATCTTTGAGGTTTCGGGTTCGATTCCCGGTCGGGTCAATGTAGAAAACGATTTTTTCTACATTGTCTTGGGTCTAGGTGTTGTGGTACCGACGTTGTTTCTAATTTCTATAACACAAGTGCTTTAGCTACTTACCTTAGGATCAGAGCAATGTATGTGATGTTGTCCAATATTTATTTATTTATTTACATCAAAATCGGTCCACTCTTTTAGGCGCTACAATGCCAAAGACAGAGACACAGACACACAAATTATACACTTAAACTTATAACATCCCGTTTTTGGGTGGGGGGCTAAAAACAAGAGTATTGAAGATGAAATTCTAACTATGTACGGTGAATGATTAAAGAATACAACGTCCAAACAAAACACTTTCAATGACATCAAGCCTTACAAAAGCAAGTCGATTGGGTTAGGTATCAATACTAGATGAACATCCCGCGTAGTAAGTGACGCTGCGAATACGTCATGTCCATTTATGGAGCCAATGTCGCATAATAGTATTTCATAATTGAATCATCTTTAGTAATACACGTAGTTACGATAAACGAGGCAACACAAGATTATTTTTAAGTAAAAGGTTGTTATCAGATAAGACATTGAGTCCGGAAAAACGTTAATAACATAAAAACAGGAAATATCTTCTTTTTATGTTGTTTTAAATGTAAAAATGGAGCACTATTATTTTTTAGGTATTTGAGCTACATCTAGCTAGTATATAAGTGTAGCTGTTAGCAATTATAAATAATATAACTGCAACACCGAGAAGAGAAGACCGAGAAGACACCGAGTCCATCTTTGAAAGGACAGACAGTCCATAATTATGTATTGACCATTATTTTAGTCATCAGTGAAAATGCTGAAATTCGGCATAGTTTTAGATCCGTTCGGTGTTAAAATTTTAATTATCTATTAATTTTTTAAATTAATTATCCTTATTAGTATGGTGTATGTTGTCTTTTTGTATTGCCCTACGTTTGATCTGAAATGCTTACTTCTTAAATATTTTGTAATATAAGCTTTGACAAACTTCTTCTAAATTAAAACGGCAACCTAAAGCTCCTACCAACTTATGAGTGTGCTTAAATTCGGTGAACTTGAATGTTAATCGTGTGGCTTTAACTACATAAGGTACTTGTATAATTTTGTCTTACAAATGCGTACACGTACCTCACTTTGTGGCTCGTTACCTTACCTCTCCGGCACCCTGTAGAGAAGACAAGGCCAAAACAGGTAGCTTGCCCAAAACGGGTAAACGTTTTGAATTTAGTGTCTTTTGCATTAATTTAATGTGTGTTTAAAGTGTTAAGTATGTCTTTCAGCGCTCAAGCCATCTCTCTACACGCAAACATTAAAACTGAACTGAAAGAGATTAATAAGTTTAAACTTTACATCCTTTTGTAAACACCAACTGTAATTTCTTTGTCTATAGTCTACCTTATACCTGTTTTTGGCTTCTCTCCTTCTATGCGTTTTCTAACACGTTAACCAGGTTTTATATACAATATCGTCGTTGATTTCCAAAACAACATAAACGCGCGACACAGTGTATTTCACACCATTTAATTTAACGAAATACTTAAGAATCATAATTACAACAATAAAACTATGTTTTAAGTCAGTAGTATATTTATGTATTAATTGACCAACCCTAATAATATCTTTGTTCGGGAATAGATCCATTAAATTGGCAAACAGTGTTAAAAATATAAGACACTCGCGAGCAATGAAAAAGTTCCAGTGACATATATAGCACCAAATTACTCCTAAACGGAAAAGGCTAGTTTAATGACGCCGTCTGCAATATTGAAGTACATTTAACAGCGCATCAGAATATTTAACTTTTATTTATCTTTTTAATTTATGACGCTAGGTTCTATGTCTTAGGAGATATTATGGTGTTTGTCAGCATTTTGTGGGTAAAACTTTTTCATTGCTCGCGAGTGTATTATCATCAGTATCAGTTTCTGCAAACATACAAACTTTAACATTTATAATATTAACGATACTACTATTTTAATATATCTACTAGGTACTCTAATAATAGTTATTGTGTGACAAGAATATGAAGTCAAGGACGTAAATTTGAGCATAATGTTATTTGTCAACTAAATCATCTATTGTTCTACGATACGTGGTTCGTTACAGCACAAATTTGTACTAATCAAGCCAATTACATCTTAGTAGCATAATAATTTTGACTAATGACTGAAATTTCATAGTAATATATTCTTAAACTCTGGAAAGCGCTATAGTATACAACCTTACTTTGTTATACTGTATTTTATAATACTTATTTAGCGATCTAGAGAAGATTGCCAGATCTTACTTTTGAACTCAAACTTGGAAATTTGATCAGTTGTTTTAGGGTTCCGTACCTCAAAAGTTAAAAATTATTAAATAAAGGAGTATTAAGTTGTCCCTCTGTTTGTCTGTCTGCCAAGACCCATTTTACCAGGAACCCGTGGAACAAGTATCAATTAATTTAAAATGTCAGGTTTGCAGTCTCTTGAAGTTGTCAAAAATCAAACTTCTGAGCAAAAGTATTTCCAGTTATCCAATAATCGTAAATTTAAAAAAAAACAACGTCTTAAAGTAAGTAAGTATGCTCAAGTAAAGGCAAATAACCGAAAGCCATACATTTTAGCTATATCACATTTTTTTAAACAAAACAAACAAACGAAAACTGATAAAAAATATTTACAAACCTACAAGTTTGTTCGAGACCCTAGGAGCGCAAAAACGACTAGCACTTGGCCGGTTTTTTATTACATAAAATTTCAAACATTATCAACGTTGGAAGCTAATGGATGCTAAGCCCCTAAATTATGAGGCTTACCTTGTTGATATTGGCTTATCTATCAAAGTGTGTTAATAATAACTATGTTATTGAGTAGATTGAAATCAATATTCAACATTATAATGTTAAAGTCAACAGTAAAATGCCCTTTTCAGATTTTTGAAATATTTATAATAATTTATTGTAAGGTACTGTACTGGTACTTTTAAATAATAAAACTGATAAGGATTGTCGCGTTACAAACAAAGTGTACACTTAAATTCTTGAAATAAAATAAACGAAATTTTGTACTACTCAAAATTTGTGATCTAGTTGTAAAAGATGCTAAGCCGTAAATCTAAATTAAATGTACAAAAAAAAACCTACATTTGAATGAATACAGTCAAAATCATTAATGTAGGTAAGCGACAAGTAAGTGTTTATCCCTATCAAAAAAAAAATGAAAATTGCATTGCCCTCAAATAAATATGCGCTGGGAGAAATACTTAATTGTTTCAAAAGATTATACAGGGTTATTTGAAAATCAACCTCGCACGACTAGATACATCATACACAATAACATTTGTTCTACGACTAGTTAGTTAGTAGTTCTACGTCTAATTTGACATATTTTACTTTCATACAAAAATAATATCAGTATAATTTTACGTCTTAATGTTCTTATCTCTATGCGCTTAACATCGGGTGGGGCGGAGGAGGGCGGGCGCGAGCGTCGCGCGCTTAGAGCATTCAACCAACAGGAGACGCCATTGACAGGCATTCCCCTCTGCCACAAGTCTATGACCGTCGGTCACAGAGGTTATATAAAACTATTTGCAGCGCGTTCCGCCATCATTGGCAAATGACGGTGATCGTGGAAGGACAGCAGCTAAAAATGACAAATTACGCCGTGTGCTCGTGTTAAAAAATATCAGAAATATTTTATGTGCTAAAGGACAACGTAAATTTTCATCTATAAGTATTATTAAATCTCAATATTGCCTTAAAATTGCAAAACCTTATAAAATTTGTCAATCAAAAAGTGATACCAGTAAAAAGAAAATCTTATTAAGCGTAATTTTTTATACTGAAGTACCCAACATTGAAAAAACACTGGTATTTCACGTTTGATATTGTTAATAATATTAATTACAACAGATGCTTATTGAATAATTGATATATCACAGTTAACAAATTATGATTCTTGTTTAAGTTTTGCGGATTTTTTGGACTTAATACTTACTGAATTAAACTACTTTTACGGATTATTTCGCGATTTGTTAACATTTTATTTAACCTGACGTTTCGAACACTTTACAGCGTTCGTGGTCACAGGTAGACTGGTAGACTACCAGTCTAATAATCCGGAAAAGTAGTTTCATTTAAATGTATCGTGTTCGCGTAAATAAAAGACAACATTATTAATACTTACTTTTAAAAGTATCAATACTATAAATATTTGCATTAATCGGTCTACTTCAATAATATAATATATTTGCGAACTTCACACCTTAGTCTGAAAATATGAAATTTTTATTGATATACGCTGGCCACCCTGCATCAAAGTTGGTGATGGGATAGCACAAAAACAAAATATCGATATCGATTTAACCACTTGACCTTTAGGTCACCTAGATTTGGGATTCCACCTGGATGTATTTCCAAAATGGGAATATATTCGGGAACATTCACAATGAACCCACCTGTTGGGACAATAAACGGGTGGATTCGATTTTTATGTTTATATGAATTTATAAAACACAAAAATAATGTAAAAACTTACGTTACAAGCATTTTTGTTGTTATTTATTTACACATACAATAAAAAACAGTATGGTGTTATAAATTTTGTTTAATTTGGTTGCTTTACTGTAAGATTACGGATCTTATTTATATTACAATAGGCATTATTATAATGTGCCCATATTAAGATGTCAGTAAATATTAATTTTCATTATTTTTGCGAAAATATAACATTACAAAAGGTTACGACAAAGTCCTTGAGGCACCTAAAATATCTTATCATTTATCTTAGGCTCGGTCTATACCCAGCCAGAAACCGGACCGGGTTAACGCAGATTCAATCCATCGCTTAAGCAATAAGGTCGTTTTTTGAACGGATTCTTGCGGATACTAACGGATTCCGGCAGCGTATAGATCGAGCCTTAAACTCTAGAGAAACGTGTGTTTCGTGTATTTTTGGTGAACGAGTATAAAAAAGTCTTGTTGCTAAAAGTTAACAGATTATTTATTATTTAAGCGTATTTTATTGCTCGGACTATACCCATTCGAAAACCGGTCCTGGTAAGTATGGTTTCATTCCATGGCTTTAGCAATAGGGTCGTGTTTTGAACGGATTCTCGCGGATGTGATAATGTTTCGGATAATAATTTTTATTAATTATTATTTACCAACTTTTCAATTACTAATTATGTCATAAAAATGAATCCATTCCAAAGAAACATAACTTTATATTATAAAGTTTCCGAGCCAACCATCTCGAGTCACCACCACAGAAAGACCCAGACCAATATTCATTTACAACATGTCTAAGCAAGCAAAAAAATAGGTATTATGTTTTTCTTATTTCATGATAGCACTAATATTTGTTAACTTTTTCTTATGCAAAAAGAAAATGTTTGAGAATATAGCTAAAATAGTTTTCCTTTACAAAATTCAACCTTCTAACTTTACCTTCAGTTATATTTACGATTTTTGCGGGTTATAGCCCAGTATTTTTCATCATAATTTATGACAATTCACCTGAAAACCAAATTATACAGGTATTTCTTGCAGTTTTAGGCTTGGACTTTAACCAGCCGGAATCTGTTAGAATCCGCTAGAATTCGTTCAAAAACGACCTTATTGCTTAAGCGATGGATTGAAACCGTACTTACCCGGACCGGCATCCGTCTGGGTATAGCCCGGGCCTTAGACTCAACCATACTAACGTATATTAATAAATAACCCTGTATATCTTAATGACAGCCAAAAGGAATTTTTCTATCTTACACATAATAAAGAGTCTGAATTGAATAAAACCTTATCATAATACTGGCAGAACTCATCGATAAAATTTATCGATAGTGTTAAGCACTATCTTCGTTTATTTAAAACTGACGTCACTCTCGTGCATGGATAAGTTGCCCTTGTGTGGGAATATATTTGTGTGCGTGTAGTTTAAGCTAGTGTTAGATAATTTTTGTTGTGTGCGAGCGTAACAATGTCATCCAAAATGCGTTAGTGTTAATTTACTATGTGTGCGTTACTCCCTGCCCCCCGCAAGAAATGACAGACTTTTTCGCATAGAAATAAGCGAGCTTGTCGTCTCCTGTTGGTTGAATGCTCTAAGGTCGCGCGCGTCTCCTAACATAGACTTACAAATGGTACGACAGTACAATAAAAGCTTGGAAAATCATTTTTAATGAATGTATTGAGTTTGATAAAACTCGTAGAACAAATGTTGTTGTTTATCATGTAAACTATCTAGTCATGCGAGGTTGTTGATTTATTTCAAATAACCCTGTAAGTATATATAATTCACGGACATGATGAAATGTATATTCATACTAACTTCTGCCAGTGACTGCGTATGCGTTGTTTTAAAAGCAGAACAAAACGCCGAATGCAAAAATCATTCCAAAGGATCACAAAAACGAAATAAAAATTAAGTTTTTGGTATAAATGGTCGTAACTGTTAAGTGAGTTGGTTCAATGTCCTATTATACTAATACATGTCCCAAATTTTCACTATCCGCTTCAAATTTTATAAAACGTAATTGAGTTTAAAACACCCAATTACACAAAATTACCCATTTATTATAGTATTAAGTAAGATATATAATACTTTTGTGAATACGTATAAGATGAACGTTGACATTAAAACGTGGGTGGAGTACCTTAATGTGAATGAAAATTACACCTCGTGAATACTTAATGTGCAATGGCTTCAGTACTTATGCGTATTGTGTCTAAAATATTCATGATATTAAAAAGTATATTACTTTTGAATATGTACGATTTATTAGGGTACTAAATATATTTCTCCTTAAAAATGGAGAAATAAGTAATAAATATAAATATATTTTCTAATACTAATATAGCTCATGATAACTTCTATCGGTCTTAAATTAAAGGCTGGGGTCTTGATTATGTATTTCAAACATAAATGAATAAACGCTTTTTATTTTATTTAGGTACAACATTATGCTAAAGATCTTTCACTTGAAAATATTTCTAACTAAACCCATTAATTTTAACTCTCCACTGTAAATAACTATTATTGAATTGATTGCAAATATTAACAACAAAAATTTAATACGACCATGCCCCCGTAAAATTTTAATATACAGCAAAACTTGTAAAAAAAAACTATTAATAATTTACCTTCCAAGAACTTTTTTCGCGTCTATCAAAAATCTAATCATCCAATGTAACCTTGACTCAATCCAATGTCAATTGCAACTGATAGAGTATCAGTATTCATTATCACTTATCGCCCCCTGCAGTCAGGTAATGAAAACGAGCTTGCCAATATTTGGGCAATATTATTAGATATTGGTCATTATTATTTACGTAACTCTAGCATTTTAAATTTGGTTTATTAATGCTGGACAGATTATTTTATAGGTTTACTAAATAATGTTGTTATAAATCACAACAATTATAAATTAAAGTCTCTGCCTAAATAACTCGAAAGGGTTCAGGTACCTGAAAAACTTTTGTAGAGATTTTGATGCAGTTTTTTGAATTCTAAATAAGGTTGACGATAGACAGTTTAATAATATAATATAGTATAATATTGGACAACATCACATACATTGCTCTGATCCTAAGGAAAGTAGCTTAAGCACTTGTGTTATAGACATCAGAAACAACGATAACAGTACCACAACACCCAGACCCGAGGCAATAGAGAAAAGTTCAATAATTTGACATTAAAGTAAATGTTGTTTTTTTAATCGGCAGTACCACGATTGCAAGCTAAAAATAAAATTTACTACCCCAATCAGTTATTGTTTGAAATGGACAAGTTTTTAAACTTTACTCCTTGGCTGGCACCGACAAAAACAACAGATAATGTCTACGGTATATCTACTAAAAATATTATTTTAAGATTTGTTTTGTTTTTCTTTCACTTTATTTGTCTTTATTAAGTGATGATTTCTCATTAAAACGAACAATCTGCGATGTAAAATCTTAACATCGCTCTCAACTCACATCGCTTAACTCTTAAGGTAAACGCCATTCAATAAATATGAATTAAAATTGGTTCAAATGTAGTGATAAAAACACAAACACAAAAATACATGTACTCACAGTCATATTCAGAAATTCCTTGAAAAATGTAAAGGAAACTACAGTTTTATTTATACTAGGTACAATAAAAATGTAACGGGTTGAATTCTGTACATTGAAGTTATATTTAAAAATTGTTTTGGTAGGCACTCCTTAATCGATACTGAAGCTAAAACCGTTAAATGTTTTTATTTATGTCTATCAGTATGTCTGTATCTTGACCGCGCATCACGCCGAAACTATGGGATGAATGAAAATGAAACTTAGCATATTTTTTGTTCATACTCCGAGGTAGGAGATAGGACATAGACTACTTTTTATACCGAAAATCACGGTTCCTACAGTCACTGCGCAATGGAACTGCACAATCGAATATCACATATCACGTAGAACTGATGGCCGATGGGGCAGAAAGGTTCTGGAATGGAGGCCACGTACCGGCAAGCGCAGCGTGGGACGTCCACCCGCAAGGTGGGCAGACGACCTGGTAAAGGTTGCAGGACGACGCTGGATGCAGGCCGCTTCCAACCGGCCTATCTGGAAGTCACTGGGGGAGGCTTATGTTCAGCACTGGACGTGCTGTGGCTGAAATGATGAATCGAATATCCCATCTTCATTTTACGATCAAACGAGGAGAGCCTTAGCGAAAAGACAGCGTCCAATTTCCAAAGACACGCAGAAAGCACTTTGATAACATACCTATTTATTGTGCGAACCGCGATGTAGAAAAAGTTGAGAGTTATTTATCTGAGTAACTGCTTTCTGATTAACATAACCTGGGAGTTTGAAACTCCAAAGTAAAAGCTACATTTCATAATAAAAGTGCTTTACAACACAGTTCACAGCGCTGCTTGATATATTTTTATTTTATTTTATTTTTTTAGGTCTTCTTACAATTCATGTACTATTACTTACGTCTAAAGAACAATTGCATAAAACTAAGAATTAAATACATAATTTGGTGACAAGTAGACTCCGCTTGTTTTGTTGATATCATACCAAGATACTGTAGTCTACGCGAACAGAGTCGTAGGCACAGCTAGTTCATAATAAACACTGCGAACGCCTGACTGCGATGGCGTGGTATCTTGTTTCACCCCTTTAAGTATGCGAAAGCTATTCCTCTGTGAATGCCTGTCTTTATTTATGGGCTTCCAGTGGGATAATAATTTCATAACCTAATGGCCTATGCCGGTAAGCAGATAATAAATATAATTTTGCATACAGACATTGTCTGAAAACTTATTGTTGAAAATAAAAATATTTTGAGAACTATTATTTATCTTAAATTAGAAATTTAAGTTATTAGACACAGACTGAATAAAGAATACACATTTATTTTAAATGATCTGCAAATCGTTTTATATGGATCTTTATTAGGTTGATTATATGAAATGCGAAAATTTATTTGGTAACTCTGTAGACATTATTATCATATCAGATAAAAGTTACCAAAATATTAATTTTAACGGATTCTAATTCATCGACGAACCCAAAATGATAAAAACTGATGATTCATATTCTTGTGGTCATTTCAGTTAAACCTCAGAGTAAGTATTATACTACGTATTATCTGACAACTTTTGTACTTTATACAAGCTCATTACTTCTCTTAAATGACTTTATTTGATCGGTATATATTTTATACGAGTTTGCAACTCAATCAGTGATTACGAGAACTCGATTACCTTTCAGAAACTTTTTCTTTTAACAACCACGTAAGTAAGCCGTGTTCTCGAGTGGATTACCGAAATAATAATCCTACAAATTGGACTTGCCGTTTTCAGAAAATACTTCCTTATCCGTTATGCTGGGGCTTCACCTGCATGACCGCTAACGTTCAAAAAACGACATGTATAGCGTTAATTAATTATTGCACTAAACTACGCGCCTCATGTGTGGCCACACTCATTTGATGTTTGATTCTAGCGTCTAACGGCTTAGCGTGTGATTTTTGGATTCTAGTAAAAAGCTTCCAAGAATACATACGTTTCTCATTTGTCCACTCCTTCCTAACCTTAATGACTATATGAATTATATCATTTTTTTCTTTAAGAGTTTTTGAATGTGACCGTGTTTTAACAAGTTCGTATACCGAATGACTGTAGAAGGTGTAGCCACAACAACGCAATAAATAGATGCCCGCTAAATCCCTTTGATGTGTCGAAAGATACCGCCGTCGCCTAACATCTAATGTCATTTAAGAAAATTAGCGCAATAAAACCGGCCAAATCTGCGTACTATATCAAATAGCACACCAATTACTAGAATTTAACGCAGGTGAAGCCCCAGCATTAAAGCGATATATTGTGTTCAAGTAGGTATAAATATATCATATTTTCTTACTCGAATGTACATGCGAATACTTCTTCATTCGTTTAACCTATACATTATGGGTCGAAGTAGGTTACTTAAGTGATTTTAAGTTTTTATCGTCAAAATGGAATAGGTACGTCAGCAGAGATGCTTTTTTTCGAGGATGATTGTAAAGTTAAGTTAGCTATTGTAGAACACATCCTACCCTTAAGCTGTGAGTTAATTAAGGCCATACTCTACTACGCGGACTGGTGGTTGATAGCTAAGGCAAGTGGCAAACCCTTCTGTCAGATTTAAAACGACCGGGCCCGAGATCATGGCAATTCTTATGATAAATATTACTAAAACGATGGTTGAATTGGTCACACATCTACGCAAAACCACAGTGTAGGATGCTATTATGGTAATTACTGCGAAAGTTCTGCCATCACTTAGCTTTTCAAGATGATTATTCAGTAATTTTATTACAAATTCATATTGTTTAAAAGGTATCCCTAATACTCGACCAATTCACACCCTTCACTCAATCTTAGCAAGTTTATCCATTAACATCTTCGAGTTTGTTGTTCACACATTAATATTCAGTTACTGTTAAGATTAATTAGCGAATGCAATGGATATTGATACAAGTGTATAAAGTGCAGTTCTAAAACTGAAGATAGTAAAACAAATACACAAAGAACTTAGTTATTATACTAAAGTAAAGTTTTGAAAAAAAAACTAGCGTTTTTTTAGGGTTCCATACGTTAGAAAGTCTGTCTGTTTTTCTGATTCTTTTCAGAAAGGCGTGGAGCTATCACGTTTAAAATAAGAAACTCAAAAGGAAAATAAATCTCATAGAGTGAAATTTAAACAAAAACAAAACACAATGCATTGCCTTACTGTGGGTAAAGAGAAAAGTCCAACAATTGTATATTTGTAGTTACATTACCTTTTTTAGCGATGATATAATTTTGCAACTTAATAATTTCGTCCTCGCCTCAAGTAACATCAATTACAATACAATTTACATTTTAATAGTTCTGTTAGTTTACATTCAACCCTCACGTAATCGTATTTGCGTATCTAGATGTACATTAATAACGTGTATGGTACCCGGCCGAAGGTTCATCGCCCAAAAGCTATGGTGTTAACTTAACCAATACCCCCATATAATTGAACTGGGTTCATGCTATGAGTTTACTTACGTTAATGAGGTCGTCGTCGTAGTGTATGGTTACCTATACAGTGTGCCCGGGTTTCGACCGTCGATAATTTAAAAGGGATTTTAATTCATCTCATTTTATCGACAATAAGCCCCTTAGGATTCTAACTCTGCCTTCTTAAAATGGCAGCCATTTTGTTTTGTTTTGTATAGCATGCAAAAGAATACAATTTCTATGGTTCTGAGCTCCTAAACATCATGAAAAAAGATTGATTTGAAGGATGATAGCGCCTATCAAGTAAAACAAACTAACTGTCATAGAGAAAAAAATTAAGTTATCGGAAATATTGCTGATTTTTTTTTTATACAAACCAGTTTGCTTAAAAAAAATATATTAAAAACACTTCTTTTTGTTTTTTCTACTTAAAGGCGTTGGGGCTCAGTATATCATTAAAGGATTAAACCTAACAAGGTCCCTACCACCGTCTTAATGTAAAAGTAGCTTATCTTTTATTTTTTTAAGTCAGGGATTTTTTGTTTTAATTGCATGATAGCGCCTATCAAGTAAAACAAACTAACTGTCATAGAGAAAAAAATTAAGTTATCGGAAATTTTGCTGATTTTTTTTATACAAACCAGTTTGCTTAAAAAAATCATATTAAAAACACTTCTTTTTGTTTTTTCTACTTAAAGGCGTTGGGGTTCATTATATCATTAAAGGATTAAACCTAACAAGGTCCCTACCACCGTCTTAATGTAAAAGCAGTTTATCTTTTATTTTTTTAAGTCAGGGATTTTTTGTTTTAATTGCAATTTAATACTTGTAATTTGTAGTAGTACACGACAGAGGCGCACACACAGTACTCTCCAAACTAAAATCAAATGCCGTAGCAGTATTGATTTCGCAACTGTGATTAAACTCATGGTAGTCCTATAGAGTACAAGTATCGAAAAACCTAATTTTACCCTCCAGTTGTTAATCAATTCAACCTCTAAACCATCAGAAAAGTCAAGTCATGTTTTCATTTCCATTAGTCATTTAATTAAAGGTGTTTGAACCTATGTTCTGATGCTACTTTGCGGAACGATTCATTTCGATTCCTGTGTAGTCAGGTGGTATAATTTTGTGAAACCTCATCTAATGCATATACGTAGCCAAACCGTTTATCAAAATAGCTTACCACACGTACATAGAAACATCCATCATTTGACGACCAAATACCTCCTTAATTTAAAACTAGTAATCAGAAACGGTTCCCGTAAACCCAAAAAATGCAATTACAGTTGGAATTAAGACTGAAAATTAAAAAAAAAAACATTTTTTTCCCATCTTCAATACATTTTTATAGTAGCTTTATATTACAAGCGTTTTGATAATTTTATGTCAAATTCAAAACCGCTTTTGATAGTAATGTTACTGGGACCGGATCGACAATGGATTGCGCAGTAGTCGCACTATAATATGGGAGCTGCGCTTTTAATTTGTGAGTTAGGCTGTTTAAGTTCAATTTTGAAAACAGTTTTCAGGGTTACGTAGTTCTACCAAGGAACCCTTTTAGTTTCGTCATGTCCGTCTAGTGTCTGTCTGACTGTCCGTCAGAGGATTTGCTTGGAGACTGTTAACACTATAGAGCTGTAATTTTGTGGAGGTATGTATATCACTCACGCCGACAAATTGGTACAATAAAATTTTGAAAAATATTTTTTTAGGGTAGCTCCCGTAAATGTAACGTGGGGATGATTTTTTATTCATCTTCTACCCCATTGTGTGGGGTATGTAAATGGGCGCAATGTAAATATCAAACGCGCGAGTCAAATCGCGCGTAAAACGCCTTATCTGGACAAGCTCTTTGGGGTTGCTAGGATATTTTTTGGGATCCGTTTGCAAAATATTAAACTTTAAAATGCTAAAAAAGTGCGCAAACATTAACCTCTGGCGCGTCGAGCTCAAAACGGGACCGACCACACTTGAGCGTCGGCCATTTTAACATTTTATGCACCCTTCTAAATTTTACTATAGGTATATTTATCCTCTAAAGCCTTTGCCGTGACACGGCAAGCGACGCTTGACGGCAACTTTTTTTCCTTGCCGTGGTACGGCAAGCGACGCTCCAGAGGCTAAAAGTGACTTATATGAAGTAGTTGCTGAAATATATTGTGGTAACAACGGGGAACTACGGAACCCTACACTGCGAGTGGCATGACACGCTTTTGGGTTTTTCTAATTAGTTGGGTCTTAGTATGTTGTGACGGACAGACACAGACCATTCATGTTTTGTGCCTCCTAACAAAGGATTAAATTCCTTGTCGTACTCTTTACTTTTTTTATAACCTCAAATATTGAATCCATACATAAAGTTTACTCATCACCATGATAAAAGCAATAGTACCTTTAATTTGAGTATGGACAACAATATTCAATTAATGTGACAGTCCGTCTGTTCGCCTTGCGCGCTAATGAAATTATGTTTTAAAGCGACTTAGTGTAACATTTAGTTTAAAAAACTTCTCTGAACTTGGAACTAGTTTAGCTTTTCAGAGAGAAAAATACCTATAGAGATGTTAGTAAACTCCTTCTGAATTGCAAAGAACAGTAGGATTAACTGAGGCTTAATTGTCTTGCCTATTACTGGTAATAGCTATTTCTGAGATAGTTTTTTAGATAAAGCTTGAATCCTTTCACCCGTCCAGAGGTTTTTGTTAAGACTTTTTGCAAATGATTATCTTTTGTTTTTTAACTGTAAGCAAATAATTTACTGTGAAATTAAAAATGGACTCAAAATAGCCACATTTGTTATGCGAAAATGCGGCCCGGCCCTGTTTAACTCTTTTACCCAAGCTTTTGTGGCTAATTCTGTACAAAGCTTTGACACATTATAAATACACAGAGTAGTTTTATATTCGACCTTATTTAAAAAAAAAACTATAGATATTTACGCATAAGATTAAACAACTAACTAGCGTTGATATTTTCACATGATTTTTCCTTTAACGTGAGGTAGCGTCATCATTATTTTAAAGTGGTTTCCACAAAATCTAGTAACTAAGTAGGTACTTAACTACTCAGTCAGAAAACGCCACTGGGTTATAACCTAATAGAAACAAACATTAAAGCATCTTTATTCATTTTTTGTATCTGTAAAATTTTTTTTTTTCATTTACTTAAATTGCTATTTTAAATCATCTTATTCATGGAATGCACTCACTGTGTTTCCGTCTGTTGTGGTTGGAGAGCACCTCAAAAATTCTATTTATTATTGCGTAAGGTCTAACTTCAGACTACACACACACTAATTAGGTACGATATTATTAGTAACCGTATCTCGATTTAAGAGTTTTTGGTCACTCAATACTTAAATTGATATTACATTACTTTATTCTTCAAAAACATGGTAGATAAAGTGATGTTAAAAATAAATATACAAATTTGTGAAAGTATGTTTCGGTAATTTGATTTAAGTAATATTACATTTAGGTAATAATATTAAATTATAAATCATCTAATAAAACAACAAGGAAAAACTACAATTTAATCAATGGAGTAAAATAAAAAATCAATATAAGGTGTTTCAAAAATATCTGCCACAGTTGCTATGGATAAAAGTATTACTTATAGGGTAAGTATATTACGATAGTAAAGAAATTTCATGCTAAAGACGTTTTTTTTTTTGAGATGGGCTTGCTCTTGACCCCAATCTTGCTCTAGAGAATAGATGGGATTTACGTCATCAATTTTTTAATTTAAATAAACTATAGGTTATGCTTCACCTGTCCAAGTAGTACGTGACGTGGTAAGAGGGGGGCTAGTTGGACAGGATCTGGTGTGGATAGCTTTAAACAAAATTTAACAAAGTGAAGCTTAATATCTAGTTTATTATTTTTTTATGACGCCCGGGGCATGAAACTTCTTGACTATCGTTATCTATACATGGTTATCGATCTCAATCTGAGCAGTATTCACTAAAAACACCTATGACCACTTACGGAACACAAACTAAGAACTTATTAATAAAAAAATTAAAAAATGAAATTTTAAGCGAATAAATTTTGTAAAACCCTGTACTGGGGTGTATTAAATACTGCGATAAGTTTGCACTGCACGAGTAGAAACCACGCGCGATATCACGGAAAGCTTGCTGGAATTGATAACTTTTATCTGCCATCCGTGTTTTTTCTGAAAATTTAATAATTAAAAAATAAAGAAAATTTTTATAATAAAAAATATTTTATTAAATAAATTTTTCCGTGATTCGTTATCAGTATAAGGTATGGAATAACCTCTGTAAGTATTGCTCAGTTGAAATCTACACTCTGTATAAGTATACTTTTATCCATAGCCACTGCGGCAGATATTTTTGAAAGACCTTAGAACATACTCATTAATAGCCATATAAAATAAAACTTATCAGTAACACAGTGTTTTGGTGCTTTGGTGAAAAAAAAGGTCTAAAATGTGCAATTTAAAACAAACTACACACCTATGTCAAATATACAATTTTTTAAGTTGATTTGTGTTTTAAGAATTCGTCAATGGTATAAAATGATTTTTCTAATAACATACGCAGCGACGATTTAAGTACATAGAGAGTGTAGGACTCTCTATGTATTGGCTTAAATCGTTAAGCCAATACATAGAGAGTCCTACACCTAAAATTTCCGAATTAATTAAAAAATAGAAGGTGTTTTACGAAAATTCATGTTTATTTTCTATGAGATTGGAAAAATGATGTTTTTGATACTTCTATCGATAAGTTCACCATCGATATTTTGGCCACTCTAGTTGGTACTACCTGGACTATGCTTAAAAGTATTAGATGTAGATGTGACCTGACGTAGGATAAACATAAATTTAAGTACGGTTTAAAAGCGATCTGCACTTCCGAAAAAAATATGAATGTATCTATTGGATTCGGCATTCACGAGTGTATTGATTTAGGAAGTTGAAAAGGGTAATGCAAACACAAGTTATTGTCTTACACGTCTCGATGATAAGGGTTAAAATCATTATAGAAAGTGCGAACAGCAATAAAAAGATATTTTTTTAAATTAATTGCTGTCTCTGCCATAATGGCTTTAGGTTCATAAAAACTAACGAGGACATTTGGGACAGTTGAGTTCATATTATTTTTTTATTAATAGAAATTAACCTAGAATGGGATCCCATAGTATTTTTATTACATCTTAACGAGACAAAGCTTTTTTACACGTTACCATAAGGATATTATGTCGTTATATAACTATTACTCGCATGTTATTATATAACTATTACTCGCATGGTAATATATTTAATTAAAATAACTAAGTTTAAATTATGCCTAACAAAAATTTGAAATATACCTACCATAGATTTGTCAATCAAATCTAATGTGTCGTATATTAAATTATTGTGTTGTAATTATATTAACCCCTGATTTTGAACAAAATCTATTTTTTTACGAACAAGTCTTTATATAATGACCAATTCAAGTTCCCTCAACAGTTATTAAATTGTTTACTTAATTAACGGAAAATAATGGCAAGTAAATCAACTCATTATTTGTCTGGAGTTCTGTCTAGATCCCGATTTAGTTTATTCACGCATCACAATAGGTTAAGATGACTAAATACCACAATATATTTAGATGTAATAGGCTCACTCCGTGGTGATATCGAGAAAAGCAATGGCGCTTAGAGTGTATTCGAGCAGAAGTATTCAATCAGGGAACCAAAGGCTGCCGAGACAAAACCACTCCAATAGAGGCCACACACTGGTAAGCTCAGTGCTTAGAGAAGATTGATGATGAGACTGATAAAATGCCATCCGCTGTGACAGTGTGCGAATGGTTTTTCACTTAAAATAAAAGGACCAATGATAAGTGTGTGTCTCGTAAGTCCTGCATAGAGTAAACCAACCTATATTTATCTCTATTATGTAAACACTGCCCGCATTGATCGGAGTGTCGAGATGGTGTGTATTTTAACGAGAAACTCAAACACAGAACGCATACATTACGGGTAGCACCGGTAGAATCAGCAACATGATAAAGGATAAAAAAATTGTATTACTAAGGTACCATTAAAAAGGCTATGGCAGAATAACAGAGTTTGCGGGTTTCCTGCATCCACTGAGCCATATACCATTTTGTCTTATAGCATTAAGTTTGCATATTATGTTTTACTTATCTGTAATCTGCCTTGAGACAAATAAATACATTCTATTCTATTCTAAATTAGGAATTTGGGATCCTAATATTCAGACATAAACCCTTATCTTATTCTTAAAAAAATAAATTATTTAAAACTGTTTAATCAAATACACTGTTGTCTGGTACCTCCTTAGCACTGTCAAAATTTACTAGAAAGTGTCAGATTATTAAATCAATAGAATGTTTTAGATTTTATGATGACGGTGTTTTAAATATAACTTCAATCTCGTAATATCGTAGTTATCATATAGTGCAGATCTAAACTCGGTGGAAATTAGTGTAAAACAGTATAGATATTGAGTATATTAAAAGCTGCTGCATCATTTTTAACGGGTGTTATCTCTATAGTATGAGTACATAATTAATTACGGAATTACTATTGTTGTGATAGGATCTCATTACCATTTGCAGTTTCATTAGAATCAAGCAAAATGAGATAGCAAAACAAGCAATACATATTTTAATATTCTACTCTTACTCGACATCCGAGTCAATTCTAATAGTAACTTCGACAAATCAGCATTTTTTTTTTTTAAACAAAAACATTATTTCAAACAAGCACATTTAATTTATCTACACGAATCGACCCTAAAATCGTTAAAAATACGGATGGTTTAGGTAAATTTACATTAACGATTCAGTTCAATAGAGTTTGATTAATTGATGTTTGCACGGAGGCTGACATTTTACACTTGACTGTTCGCTTTGCTGATCAATTAGGCGAACATTTATATAATTTCAGGGTTTAAAAATGTCGACTTCATTTGTTTTTAAGAATAAACAACTATGAATAACAGGTACGTTTACGATTCTGTGTTTACTTATCAACGTGTTTTGTTGTCACACATACAGAATGATTAAGGGGTCGTGGAGCAAGAAAGAACCATTTAACTCACTTTCGCTTAAGGATCACGATAGGTTAGGACTAAAAGCATTCCTGCCACTTATTTAGTTAATACAGCAACAATAAAAAAATAAACTGCGATGATTTGAGATCATTGTCACCCTACTGTTTCCCAAGAATTCTTATGTCAAGTGCATGTATTTATCAATCGTCGCAGTAAGTATGTAAAGAGGTTGTTATGTATGATGTTACTGATAGACAGATAAGAAAAAATCCTTCGATGGCTACTACGATTACTTTGAATTGTCTAATTGGAAAAGTAGGGTGACCACGCATTTTAAGTTACTAACCCCCTTTTTTAATTAAAACACGTTAATTAATAATCATCTCTGTTTCAATTGAAATAAATACAGATAGCATCGCAATCGTTTACTGAGTCAAAAAAAACGTTGGGATCACGACCCAAAAATCATATATACAGGTATATAAGAATAATTTTAATATTTTTTTCCATTTCTGTTTTATTGTTTTATCAAGTATTCCGCCATTCATATAATAATAGTACATACTTTACTAATTTGTATGGTACAAGTTTTTTTTAGTAATAAAAACTTTACAGTTCTATTTCTTCCCTTGCAAATGATGAAATAGCCTAATGTTCCTACAAAATATTTAAGTAAAATACAAAAAAAATATGATTCATTATTAAATTATAGTACAAAAACGACAGCGATTTTATTATCAAGACTGCTATACTACTTTTAAAACAAGTTTAAAAAAAATGGACATTTAATAAATGAAATTCTAAAAGCAATATTAATTTGTTTTACGCAATGCAAAATAAAACCTCACTTTTTTATTTATTTTGTATACTGGGAAAGGACACAATATATTCCATTTTAATGAAAATAACTAAAATCCATTCAATAAATTGCATATGTAAATTGGCTTTACGTGATCGGAAGTAATGAATTCATTTACCTAAAATTTTGTTTGAAAAAGCATTAGAATAGAGGGTCTTATTAGCCATGATTTATGTAATAAAATTTAGACGGGCACAAAAAGTGGTGAGGTAATGAAAATAAACCTAATCTGGTGTCAATGAAAAAAACACTTTAAAACCAAGTAAGTAACCAAGTAAAAGTAAAGTAACCAAACTATGAAATTAAGTCATAAAACAGTTTATCACATTTAATGTAAACTCATATTCTATTTATGTTTGATATTTGAGGTGATTGATAACTTTAAAAAAACTGTTTTAGTTCTAGGTTGAACTTAGTAATAATAGATATTAGTCAAACATTACTTTTTGTTTTTATTTAACTAAAACTTTTTAGAAAAATGGTAGTCATTTTTCTAATGAAATCGTCTAAATGCGATTTTTTAAAATACGCTTCTCTGACTTAATTTAATAATTTAATTACTTGAAAGAATGTTAGGTTTTTAAAACACGCCACAATAAAAACCGGACAAATTCAAGATTCGGTCTTGCTCCGTACAACTTTGTAGTTGTATTTTATAAAAAATTGTAGTAACCTTCCTATTTTATAAAAAAAGGGATAACTATAATTAAAAATCTGTTTAAGCTTGTGCCAATAAATAAAGCCCTTTCATAAGATATCCCACATGACACGATTAAGTCATTTTTTTTTTATTCCCTTGATAGTGTCGAAATATATATACTTTGTCTTTTGCGACATAAACGGCCGTATCTTTTTTTTTTCGTTAACTTGGATTTTTTACACAACTTAAAGAGACTGTAGACCTAAGTATATCGTTTTAATTTCAATACCTTCACGCTTTCTCGAGCTAAAGAGTTGCGCTTGACAGGCGGACGGACGGACGGACAACAAAGTAGTCCTATAAGGATTCCGTTTTTTTCCTTTTGAGCTACGAAACCCTAAAACAAACATTTTTTTTTACCCTTGTCAGTATTAGATTTTTTAGAGAAAGAATATAATCTATTTAAAGACAGAAAGGTTTCTATCGATAATTTTCAGAGTAATAAAATTTTCTTTGAAGTGGTCACTCCATTTTCACCGTTTCATATTTTTTTACTCTTCTGAGACTTAATAGCTTTAGATGCGTTATATCTACAAAAAAAACAAACAGTATCTGTAATTTATATTCTCCTTTGACCTCTTTTTTTTTTTAAATTCATGAATATTTGTTGACAGGGTATCACAAATAAACAATTTACAAAAAACTACTTATTCAAACTAAATGAATTTAAACGAGACCAATATCTATAAATTATCTTGTTAGGCTTCATCTTATAATAACAAAAACATTATAATTGGACTACCCTGCCCTCGAGCAAGATTGGATCATCCGGTGGGTTTTTCGCCATTCTGTATTCTAGGAATCGAAAGATAAATGTGCTGAACTTAAAAGATTCAAATATTTATCCAAGATATTTTAAATTACATAAATGCAAATGCAATCATTGGAAAAATATGCAGCCGAAATTTTATACAAATATATTCCAGGAAACTTCATAAGACTTAACTTTTGAAATATATTTTCCAATTAGACATTAGCGTATTTTACTTGAAAACTTAATTTACTTTGTTCCGAAGCGAAGCGAAAGTTACGGTTGGAATGAAGTCAACGATAACCGCAATTCCTGTAAACAATTTCATTAGTATGCTAGATTAGTGCATCAGTGCACAAGTTCTGAGATTCTAAATACAATGAGGCTATTTAAACCTAACCAATGAAATTAACTATTGTCATTAAAATGAAATTCAATACATTTATATTTGCATATGAAAAAGGGTAAACTTTAGGTGGAATGGCGGTTTATCGTTCAGCTGTTTCAGCTATTTACAAATAGCATGCAAATATTTAAATAAAATTAATAGAGATTTAATATAGAAAATTCAAAATTAAAGACAATGAACTCAACTGCTCTGCCCTAAGCGGTATCTCGTACAAAGGATTCAATTTCACAGGCAAACATTTAGTCGTAAGTAGATAATATTTTCGGTTGGTTCTTTCTTTCTCTTATAGAGCTCGATCGCCCGCTTTTCATCCAGGTCCATGTAGCTGGGTATCGTACACTACGTTTGTCGAGACGTAATCTTTATCCGAAAACCATACAATTAATAACGCCAGTTATTGGAAATTAAAAAAAAACATATTATTTTATTTGGCAGTATTATTCTAAAGTAGATTTTATTTTATTATTTTATTTTTGTGTCTTGTATAACTCTAGCCACTTCATAAAATTTTGTGATTTATTTAAATCTTATCCTCTTCTTCAGCCTGTCTCGACCGATCTGGTGTAGGCCTTCATTATTTTCCATTTTTCTCAGCATTGAGCCTTTTGCATCCAGTTCGAGCCTGCAATCCTCTTGTAGACTGCCATTCGGGCGTTTATTTCCCCACGGCTTCAATCGAGGAGACGTTAGCACCAGGAGTTTTCAAATAAATAAAATAATATGAGGTTTAAATTATTAAGGTAGTTCCTGTAAATATAAGGGTTTGTTTAAGTCTGTGCAGCATACAAAGTGTCATTTAACTTCAAAATATGTAATATCTGTTATATTACTATATCGGTGGCCGAGGCAACAAACAGTGCAAGTCGCCATTGTGGACTCAGCTGTAGCATAAATAGACCAGCTAGCACATCTAGACAACCATGCAACAGCAAGATAGTAAAAACGATTAATATTACTGATCCTTGATAACAACATACCTAATTTAAAAGGCATTAACGGAATCATTATACATATTTAAACTTTCGTGATTTAATTAAGTCGTGATAATTATCATCATGTACATTTTTTATGTAAGGTACATTATTATTTATTCCAATTGAGTTATAAAAAAATCAGGATTTGTTTTGTCTTATTTACAAATATCTAAAAAAATCTTATTTCATTAAAAAAAAACAGCCAAGTGCGTGTCGTGCCACGCGCAGGGTAGGGTGCCGTAGTTGTCCGTCGTTACCACAATATATCTTAGCAATTACTTCATTTGAGTCACTTTTATTGTTTTCCTCTAAGGAATTTTTGAACGACTAAGTAGAACGACGATTACTCTTAAACTAACCTGATCTATCTTAACCGTTATGATTTTTCTTAAGAGCTACACTATTATCATGTTTTTTTTCAGATTTTTGAAGCCAATAGTTTAGCTTTAAGAGGGGAGGGGACGCACTACTCGAACAAAAATTGTCACTTTCAAGTTTAATATTTCGCAAACGGATCCCTAAATTGAAAAATAATCTTATCAACCCCTAAGTCATTTTAAATTACCTATTCAACGATACCGATGGGGTAGACGATAAAAAAAACATACCCACGTTACGTATATGGGAGATATCCTAAAAAAATTTTTTTTCCCTCTTCGTCGGCGTGATTGATTACACATTTCCACAAAATAACAGCTGTCACCAGTCTCCAAGCAAAACTTTTGACGGACAGACAGACAGACACTAGACGGACATTACGAAACTATATAATAAGGGTTCCTTGTCAGGACTAAGAAACCCTAAAAAGGACGTACCTATTATTGTGTATTGATCGATACTTATTGCCAAAAAATACAAATACAAATTGTATATATTATGATACTTAATTAAAAATAACTTTCTGTTTTTGCTTGACTATGATTTAGCAGGCTGGGGTTATTTAGTTGCTTAGATGACTTATTTAAGATGTCAAGTAGTTCCGGGCTTAGGAAAATACAAGCTTTGTGCACGGTAATATATTATCTCTTTGGGCTTTTGATATAAGTGGTACTTACTGAACGAACGAAGAAATGCTATTAAAGGAGTTCTAGAAAACTAGTCTTAAACTTGCGCTTTCTTATTTGATATTTGTGATAAAGGTAAACCCTAAAATATCACAATTTTGTAAGCAAGAACTACGCTTAGGTTCAATCTTAATTTATTTTTTTAGCGTAACAAAACGAGACACAATATAAATTTAATTGTTACGCGGTCTCATGCAACCTTTTCAACCTTAAGAAACATAAAATTTTCGTTTAATATTACTTTCATTGCTCTGACTTAGATCGATGAAGTCCATATATTTTTTTAACCCCAATCATACCCGTTTAGGTCATAAATATGCCAAATCTCTATTTAATGCTTTCTTAATTTCCACCTTCCAGCTATCGCAATTTCGAATGTTATATGTAATTGATAGAATGATTTATAAAAGCAATAAAATAGGCCATAGTCCAAGCATTTCTTTTATTTGTAGATTTTTTTTTTACCAATTTAATAAAAAAAATTGAAGTGATGGATATTGGCTACTTCTTAAGAGGTACCATTTACCTAGACCTAAGATTTTTTTACTGCAGATTCATATTCAAATCAAGGTCAAAACCCTTTTTATTGTCACTGCCATACTTTTCATAACTATTAATCCAATCTATTCTGAAAATACAAATATTTTTTCTATTTAAATGCATAGCACTCTGACTCTGCTACTGTAGTTCGAAGGTCACTATTTCGACGTACGTTAGTTCGAAAGTTTACGAGTACGACGTACGTTAGTTCGAAAGTATACGAGTACGATGTACGCTAGTTCGAAAGTGCACGGCAGCGAAGTATGAAATGCCGGCGTACATTTATTACAAAGTTATCGAGTGCGATGTATATTTAATCAAAAGTACACAGTTGCGAAATACGAAATTACAAAGTACGTTGGTTCCAAAGTATGAGAGTACGATGTACCTAAGCTAATTAAAAAAATAACTACATGGTAGCAAAGCATAAAATTCCGACTTACCACTTATTTAAACTCGAAAGTAAGACATACACATCCAGCAACCTAAAACATAAAACTATATTTTTTTTACGCTTTTCTACAATTGAGTCTTTCGGCGTCGTCATTACTAAAGAAAACTTTGCATACAAGAACATTACAATAAATAAAATACTAGCCTTAACTGTGGAGCATACATTGTAGAATAAGGGTAATTAACACTACGCTTTCAAAAATAAACATGACATACATTATTTATTGGTAAATAATAGTTCATAACATAATAATACAAATTCTTTAAGCACTTCCTAAGATTTATGCTGATTGATTAAATAACAATTGGAAAAAATGCTTGGATTTAATTCACTTTGATTAGTAACTATTTAATTAGTATTATGAATAATCGATTACTTAAATTAAGTATAAAGTATGTGTATCAATATCATATTGTATTAAGCAACACTTTAAATACATTATTTTATACGTTATGTAGCCAAACAGTGCATAACAAAATAATAAAATTCTTTAAAAAAAAGTCAGAAAAAAAATGCTTGTAGTGCATTAACTTCATGTTGATTTCAGAATAAACGTGTAACTTTATGTTGTTTTTTTTTTTAATTAGCTTAGGTACATCGTACTCTCATACTTTGGAACCAACGTAATTTGTAATTTCGTATTTCGCAACTGTGTACTTTTGATTAAATATACATCGCACTCGATAACTTTGTAATAAATGTACGCCGGCATTTCATACTTCGCTGCCGTGCACTTTCGAACTAGCGTACATCGTACTCGTATACTTTCGAACTAACGTACGTCGTACTCGTAAACTTTCGAACTAACGTACGTCGAAATAGTGACCTTCGAACTACAGTAGCAGAGTCTAGCACTCTGTTGTTACAAAAATTGTTTGTAAAATCCCGTGCAAAACCTATTTGTATTTACGAAAGCACTTCATTTTAGATATCGTTAAGGGTTTCGCAACTGGCTTCTTTTGTTAGAGTGCGAATGCTTATAAATTGACTACCCTACTTATTCGGGGAGTCCTCGCTTCGGAGGATTTCACACAATCCACAACATACACAATGGCTCACCATATACAAGAATGGAGAACGTTTGAAGACACAATTTTCTAATTTACAAAGTAGGTATTATTTTGATGTATAGTCAACAGTTTAGCAACCTACGACAAAATGACAAATTTCTTCAATTGAAATTTAAGTGCTAACCTTGAACAGATAACCAATTATTAAGGATTTTTTCCCAACTTGACATACTTCCGTGTAGTTTGATTTTAGGTAGGTAGTAATCGTTTAATCTTCTGTAGGCTTCTCCTTAATTTTGCCGTTATTTCGCCACAATCCTGGAAAATCCATTGCGTATTAGTAAAGCCTAATACTAAGACTAATACTGAGCGGGGGTACGTTTTAGCACGACGTAATTTTTTTCATTCTATTCATGTATGTCCAATTTTGTGTGCCAAATAAAAATAATTTCTATTCTATTCTAAACATTGTGGTTTATCTTACCCTTAGATGATTAACCGACCTAAAGAAGTACCTGACAAAACCCCTTAAATCTCTGCCATGTAATCTGTAGTAGGCACTACTATTGTATGCCCATGCGGTGGAATATAGCTGATCTAATTTGTATTGTATGATCTATATTTACCACCTCCAATTCCTAATTTAAAAAAAATGCTTTTAAATTTAAATCATCAGTCAGTAATTAAATAGGCACTTGTTTAAATAGACTTTAGGCATTACAACAAAACTGTTGCCACCAGCGGGATGCACTTTGTGTTTTCAAAGCCGTAGCTAGGCTCTGTAGTCAACGCCGCAATTTTGCCTCACCACAAAATAAATGTTCAATGTTGTTTTAATGGTTAAAATTTTCTGACATACTTATTCAGCGAGTGCGCGCTTCATTGGTTATCAGGCATTGTTCCCAAACCAAACACAATTGTTTGATATTTTGATATTTCAGATACATATACGAAATTTGCTGTGGGAAACAACAAGACTACCATTTCAATTTCAGAAATTATTAAACATCATTTAACATTCTGTTACCCGCAAGATACTTGTTATCAAATTGTAAATGTCCCAACTTTCTATAATGTACAATCTTATTTTACAAAATCTGAGTTTACATTAGAACAATAATTTTACATTGATTTTTAATTCAATGCTATCATTTAAAAATCATTTTACAGGTTGAAAGAAATAGTAGCTTGTATAAGACCTTCAAGGTAACCAACTCTACTAAGGAAATATGCATATCTCTAGAGAATCTCTCTTTCCTAGGCGACAAATATTGAAATCATAAAGAAAGTATGAGATTCTCTTTTAATAATATTTTCTGTGTATTGATATAATTTTCAATTTTGAATATTCATACTTAAAAAATACATACTCTCTTTGGTAAAGGTTAATTATAACTATCCAGTAGTGAATTTTAACCTTACAAAGGTTTAAACTGGATTACTGACGCGGTTCTGCAGCGCATCAGGCATGTTCGCGAATGCTTACACCGATGGCTTTCATGCCATCCTCCGTAAAAGAGTTGCCTCGATGCTAAGCCGTGTTCATGGGAGCTCCAATAATATTCTGCGTGTTGTGGCGGGGCATGTAGATTGCTCATTTATGTAGCATTGGGTTCGGCTACACGTCATAACCTAAATGATTTTATTTATTTCTGTGTTAGGGTCTTTACCTATGAAATTGCCGTTTTGTATGAAAAAAATTAAACAAGTTTTTTTCATGTATTTTTTATTTGTAGCAATCGAAGTAATCACCCACGCAATCAATGCATTTTTGCCAACGCAGTGGCAGTTTATTGATGCCCTTCTTAAAGAAATCAGCTGAACGGGAGGCAACAAATTCTTCAAAGGCATTTTGTCCTCTCTTTGTTTTGGCCTCTCATGTATTGAATTTTTTTCCCGCCAAGAAGTTATCAAAATTCTGGAAAAAGTAGTAGTCTGTAGGCGCAAAGTCTGGTGAGTAGGGCGGATGACGGAGGGCCTCCAACCCTAGTTCTTGCAACTTGGAGACCGTCTGCTGTGCAGTATGAGGTCGCGCAGGAGCAGCGGAGACGAGCGATTGACCAATGCTGGTTGGAGATGGGCCAGGTTCTCCATCATTGTGTTCAGTTCTTCACAGTACACATCTGCAGTAATGCTCACCCCGTTTGGTAAGAAGCTGTGATGAATCAAACCGGCGCTAGACCACCAAACAGTGACCATCACTTTTCTAGGGGTAAGTTTTCGTTTAGGGCATTGTTTAGGTGCTGAACCAGGATCTAACCAACTTGCTGAGCACTTGCGGTTATCAAACAGAATCCATTTTTCATAGCAGGTAACAATGCGGTTCAAAATTACTTCATTTGTGTGTCTGTTGAGCAGTGAAAGGCACGTCTCGACGCGTACTTCGTGCTGGCCATCATTAAGTTCGTGGTGCACCCATTTGTCAAGCTTTTTTACTTTGCCAATTTGAAGCAAATGGAACAATATTGTTTTGACGCTAACGTCGAAAGCTGCTGCTAATTCAGCCTTAGATTGTGTATCATCAGCTTCCACAATCGATTTTAATTCGTCATTGTCGACCAAAGTCTTCGGACGACCGCGAGGTTCATTTTTCAAGTCGAAATGTCCAGAACGGAAGCGAGCAAACCAATAACAGGTAACAGGACAGAAAAACAGGTGGTGCGTTGGTTTGTAGTGTTAGCTCCGTAAACGTCGTTGATGTTGCGTGCCGCTTGTGCCGCGTTGCTGCCACGACGGTACTCATATTCCATAATTTCTCGATTTTTTTACGTATCCATGATGACAAAAAAGATTGAAATACGATGAAAATGTAACACTAATCAATAAACAAATGACTACTTTTGGAAAAATAATTCCATGCTTTGAAAATAAAATTAATTAGAAATTAGTATTCTTAGCCAAACAAAAATTATTTTGATTGAAATGGCCAGTACTGCAGAACGGCAATTTCATAGGCAAAGACCTATTATTACATAAAAAAATATTTAATTAAAAGAATCAAAAAACCCGACTGCGTAAAAAGAGAACTTTAAAGTAAAAAACAAGATTTAAAGAATCAATGTGCAGTCTGAGGCAACAAATCTTTGTTACTTGATTCGACTTTTTATACACGGATTTAAATTACTTAATGAGGTACTAAAGCAGTGCATTCCAAGTCAATCATCATTATGCTATTAATGGAAATCAATCCAAACGGGTTTTCCTTCCTAATTTTTCAGTGCATTTTTTTGCCAGTTCCCGTAGGAATTTTCGAAAATAAAGTACTGAATACTATTAGCACATAAAATATGTGACCCTTAGTTAATAAAAGAAAGTTTCAAAATCGGTTTATCAGTATTGCAGATCCGTTTTTCCCGCGAAAGCCTGTTCACGCGGGAATTTTGGGAAATAACATACCCCTTGTCACTCACAGAATTGAGGCGAATCTATTGATATATTATACTTTAATATCCGTTAAACGGTTTTGGCTGTAGGGCATGACAAAGAAATATACATACTTACATACATACATACATACATACATACGCTCGATAAACATAACCATCGTTTGGCAGTCTGGTAATAAATAAGATATTATCAATATTAAGTCATTAATTTGAAGGTTTCCGATTATTATTCGTCTCAAGGGAAGTTTGCCTTAGCTTATGAGAGCCAATATTGAAGAGTTCGTTCTCAAGGGTAAACGACTTACTCTTGTTGTTTTGTCATAGACTAGGAATGCTACCGTAATTATTGGAGCTGATGTTGCCTACAACTTCAATTGCGTTGTATCTTATTCAATCTAGAAACCTTTCACAACGTGCGCCAAAAAAATTACCAAAGTTTTATCGCAATCGGATGAATAAGAAGGATGGCTAAGGAGAAACAAACAAACGTTATTTATAAACAGGTTGACTTTTAATTATCATTTTTGGTATCATATAAATTACCGATAAACGTTTACTAGCTGAGACAATGCCGAATTGAATTAAGATATCGTTCGTTTCAACTAAACTTAAACAGTACCAAACGCCCAAATTCTCAAGCTTAGTGCAAAACGGCAATATTGTCGCAAGCAATGTAAAACTATTTTTATATAAATATGATTTATCTATTAAACAAAAAATGAAAATATTGTAACAAAAATATTTTCAATACTTTCGTCAAAATAATATTAATATCTTCGGTTAAACATTTAGTTGGTAGTTATGTTTTGAGTATTCAATGTCATGATCTACTGCACGGTAATATTATATAGATGAATATTCCCGTGTCTATTGTTTGTAATAATGAGTAAAGATAAAACTTTTGTATCTGCCTCCTTTATCTTAACATTAACTTACATTAAGATCTTTCGTAGATTTGGTTTTGTGCTCTGATGGCATCTGAAATGTAATTGATTTAAATACGAATACATAAAGTTAGCTTTCAGAAGCTAACTTTAACTTATGGTTAAATAATTTTATCAGTCTTGGTAGTTAAATAAAATAGCCCATATTCTCATTTGGTAGTCTAATCTTAGTTATATTTTAAATGTGGAAGACTCTATGATTTGGTGTTTGTTAATCAATCATGCTTTGACACCTAATCAGATTTAACTGAAATTTGGCACATTTGTTATTAGATTAACACATATTTTCATCCCATTTTTTTCCATACTTCAAAATGAAGCCTTGTAGGATCACTTTGTTGTTTGTCCGTCTGTCTGTCAAGACCCTTTCGGGAACGCGTGGAAGTATCGAGTTGGAATTAAAATGATATACTCTACAGTCACTATAGCTGTAAAAAAAACTATGTTAACGTAAACAAAATACGTATATTTCGTTAGTTTAACTTATTTTGAAGTCAACACAGACAAAGTCGCAGGCAAAGCTAGCACCAAATAATTAAGTCTCCAACATGTTTCGTATGACAAGCTTTCTATACTTTATACGCATCGATAAACATAATATAATATTACACTACGCCTCAATTTCAAAGGTGAATGACATCGAATGCGAGTGGTGGTGGTGTCGATGACATATTTTGATAATTTTAGCAATCAAACTTAATTTATATGCTGGGTGTCCAAAAAAAATGGATAACCCTGTTACTATCAAAAAGATTCATCATGGCATTCAATTTCAAATTTTGGACTAATAAAATAATAAAATAACGTTTTGTAAAATACTAAAACCCTATGGTATGGTACTCAGATCAGAGAATGGTATAGTATGTTTTACTTAATATGTTATAATTTGCGGGAAGTTTATTTTGAAAGATGGTTTTTAATTACAAAACTTTATTTTATTTTACAATTTTTTGTGTTAAGTCCTTATCAATACGTAATCATTTATATCCAATTGAAAATGTACTAATATAAAAGTCATTTAAAAAGAGTTAAATAATAATTTAACCTTGGTTAAAAGATCTGCTGGGTCTAGTTAAAAGTAAGCCTACTTTATTCTGGTGTCGAAACGATGTCTTAAAGTCTTGCGTTCAATACCTACGTCAATTTGAGAAACAAACTTTTGTGATTTTCCTCGTATCTGGGAGTGCTGTTTTATGCCCCTAGTAATAAGATAGCTGTCTGGTACCTTGTAAGCGCGATGTCTTCCAAATACACTACGAAATCTGTCGACAGACCGCATATTATCTTCTAACTCCTAACCTTTATGGAGTTTCTGTGGCTTTCATCATCAGCTTAGCAACATGAGATGATGATAACTAGACGCAAATGGCATCATTATGCTAGAAAGTATATGTAAAACATTATGTTGCCTATAAAATTTGAGGGTTGCCTCGATTTCCTAGGGATCCCATCATCAGATTGGTGGGCAATCCTTGGTCCCATTTAAATTTATACATTTATCAATTAAGTTACAAAGTGTCCCTGCTGCCAGAGAAAAGGTTCTTCTCTGGTGCTTCCGTTACTTGCTCCACTTTTAAATAGCACAAAAGTATCATTTTCAAGGGTCAAGTTATGATAGTATGATTGTCATGTTTAAAATGAGCATAAGTAGCAGATTTTTACGAATTAGTTTATATTTAAAGAGTTGTGATGGTGACTGTTTTCAAATACCTACACATTTTGTACAATAGTCTACTTTAATTTGAGGATGCGTGAGGAGTAACAAATTGTTTATTGTTTTAAACTTTCATGGTCACTAACATTAGAATAGTTTGTTACGGGATTGCTACCATGTACCTTATTTTTGAGTTCCCGATATTTCGGCACTGTTGCAAGCGCCATGATCACGGAGTAACTGAAGATCTTGCGAGTAAGTTGTTAAGGGCAAACATATCGGTCTACCCTCTTTCGTTGTCTTTTATTGCACGCGTCGGTACCATTGTCTACAAACTCACTATTTTCTCGCACCTGTTCTCGACACACAACACTAACAGTATCTGACCGCGAAACAGCAGTTTGTTGTTTTTTCCGGTTTTTGCACATACATAATATCGGGAACTCAAAAATAAGGTACATGGTAGCAATCCCGTAACAAACTATTCTAACAAATTGTTTGTTTTGTTTTCAATTCTATAACAACATCCTATGTCACAATTTACAAAATCTTCCAAATGAGAGTTATTTTTAGATAGGTATACTGTAAGAATGCTTTGATTTATTTGAGGATTGAATATTTTAATAAGAGTGTATTCCATTATTAGTTATACTTATACAAATGATTTTACAGATTGTCATTTAAATGGTCCACAAAAGAATAGGAGACTTTTATATATATTGCAATTAGATGCTGATATACAACGTCTTTAACAAATAGGAGAAGCCGCAAATTCAGAAAAAAATTAACGGTTTAAAATCATCGATGTAGTATGAACATCTGAATATTTTTTCATCATTACGATATTTCCAGTTTTATCGCAAAGTCCAACTCGCACTAGCTAGCCCTGGTTTTTTTATTTCGAATTTGGGTCCATAAAAAAGCAAACATTATCCAAACATTAGAGCCGTAGAATAACCTCTGAAAGCATGATAACTAATAATAAAACAGGACCCTAATGCCTCGCAAAAAATAAGGTTTTATTCGTAATAATTGTTTACTATAAGAAGAAGAATCACACTCAATTAGTACTTTTTGCCTAAGAGAAAAAAGGCAAATGTGAGAATACTTAGAGTGATTTGCGTCGTCAGATAGCTAACCATGTATGATTTTGTTTACCCAAACGGCTTCTTGGACGAGAATCACGATCACTTTGAATACTAGGCTCTGGTGTCTTAATAATAGAGGTTTAATGTATCAAAGAGTAGGTCAATGAGGCTATAATGGGTTCTGTGTGGTTACACGTTATTCCGGAAGTGCTTTAACTTGCATTTGATTCATCATAATTTTGTAACGCAATAATTAACTAATATTTAAATTTTGCTTATCATGAAAAAAATACACTATATATAAAATATTTTAAAGTTTATGATTTATGGGAGTATAAGTAATAGAGTGGTGAGTACCAACGGATATTTTGAGTTTCTTTAAGTTGAGAACACAATCATATTTAACAATAGCTGTGCCTGCGACTTTCGCGTGTAAACATTCAAATAAAGAATAATATGTGAAAAATATCCCACAGAAATATTGAATCGGGATAAAAAGTAACCTTTTTGTTCCTATCGAGTTCATATTATAAATATGTGCTTAATTTCATCCAAATCCGTTCAGCCGTTTACGTTTAGCATTTATAATCTTAATTTATAAATAGTCGGTTTTGTAACAATACTTACTCGAGAACGGCTGGACCGAGATTCATGATTAATAATTTGTTGGATAAAAAAAACACTGCAAAAACCGACGAAAAAAAAACTGTTAGGCAATAAGTAAGGAAGTTGACCTGGTCAGCTAGTTTATTATATTAGTGGGATTTACCTAATTACATAAATAATTTTACGCCTTCAGAAAGGTTATAGAATAGGTTGTATTCAAGAAACAATTTCTTTCATCTCTCAGTGATCATTGTTGTTAAATGTTTTCGCATATCTGATCTCTCCTTACAGTCGCAGATTATAATTCCTTTAGACTTTTGTCGCGTGATGAGTAAAATTGAAACGTCACATGTGTTATTCATGAAGAGCGAACAAGATTCGGATAAAATATTACTTTTCAGGATATTCTATGATGGTATTATTTTCTTACTTCCGTGCTTTAGCGTATAGTTCATCAAAAATTTACATTAGAATTCAAATACTACTTCAAATTAAAAGAAATACGAAAACTGCCTTAGCTTTTTAACTTAATTCAGAAACTTAAAATTCAAAAATGATTAACATATGAAACATTCCACATTTAACCGGTACATTCATAAAGCACAGCACTGTAAATGACTTCTTATCTAGTTTAACGAATAAATAGAATAATTTGTAATTGAAGAAAATAGTTAATTTTCATAATTTTCCAATGATTACTGTTGGACCTTGCCACATTTACTCTATTCCATAAGTTGACAGCAGATAAACTTCCAGAAGACGGATTTTAAAATTAGATAAAGCTCAAGCTGAATTACTTTTACGTAAGTCGATCCGAAGGTCCAATCCAAAGAGATCAAATTACCCACAAATCAACTTGTGTTATTTGGAGCAGGTATACAAGGCAATGTTTAAAATATAATAAGTACTGCAAATATCAGCCACTTACTCTTATTTTGCGTGTTTATAATAAAAAAATTCTTCACAGTAATTTAATAAGCAACGTTATTGACTAATCAAAATCTCTGAGAATGGTTCCATCGATGCTATTAAAGCTATGTAAATTTATTTTGTTATGTCTCTTGTTACACATAAGACTACTACGTTAAATAAAATAGTGTGCGTTACATTAAAGAAGATTAGCACTATAGCCCCATTAAGTAAGAAGCATCAGATTTGAGCATAAACCTTTCTTCTAAGCATGAGATAAAATATTGAAATCCAAATTGCTTCCTATTTTTTCCGGTTTATCTGTGTTTTTTCGTACACAGTAATAAAGGCGAATGCAGAATTTCTTCGTATTTTCTCCAATAAATTACACTGAGAAGCCCACGGAAGCACGTGATGTGTCGGAAAATAAGTGCCACAGTTTGAAAAGCATTATCTACAGATAGTGCTAGTACAGCAACAAAACTTGTAACTAAAAATTTTTAATCCTATCTTTCAATTGTGTTTTAGGGATTAATGAATTACAATAGTATAAAAGTTTCTTTAATTTAAAATTGTTGCCCCATACCATGCTGTGCAAATATTCGATTATCGCACTATGCACAGATTATTGTAAAGTATTACACTAAAATAATAATAATAATATAATAAGGTTGCAGGAAGACGCTGGAGGCTGGATTTTAGGATCCGATTTGTAGGGAAATATCTTTTCCAAAAAAGATGATATCAAACTGACTTTACTATAGTATATACACATACGTTAACTTAGGCTAATTTCGCCTTGATATGCCATTTACCTAACACCCTGTATTCAAAAACATGTCCGTGTAGAAAATACAGTCCATATAGAATAGATTATGTCCAGTCCAGTATTCAATTTTATCACTAACAAAAAGTGACACAATAACGCGTAGAGTTCCTTTGTGTAATACTAGTACCTAAGTACCTATCATATTTCACAAAAAAATCTTTCGAGACGCTCTATATTGGATCACCAGCATCACCTATCTCATTTATTTTCTATACTTTGTTCTTCTTTATTAAGCACTTACGATAAAGGTTTGCTTGCTGGAAAAGGAAGACATTCGAATATACCCACGGTTACGCTGCTGTCCACTCATATGGCAAATAGCATTGAACTCTTTATGCACGACTGATTACGACCCATACGATAGAAAGAGAGGTCCGTTTCTCACATCGAAACGGCTTGGTTGTACGTTTCAAGAAGCGAGCCTTCTGTACTTATTCTATTCGGTATTCTATTTGGTATTGTGGTACGACTACGGAATTTCGGTAAGAATTTGGCATTGGCCTACAGACATCCCGAATATTATTCGGTTTCATTTACATGAAGTATGCTACTTATTGAAGAATATTGTTATTTTTTAACACAGAAAAACTCCGGCTTGCGTTTTATGCTATAGTAAACGGTTTTTAACCTTAGCAACTGTAAAAAAATTATAGAGATTTTAAACTATTAAGACTGTATTAAACATCAGGTCATCGAAACAGTTAGATCGAATAAATCCTGTTGTTGATATTTTTTCACTCATTGCTTACTAAAATTATACTCTAACAACACAAATAAAAATAAATTACCTACTAATAAGTGGACTTACCGGTAAAATGCATTCTCTACTAGTCAGGTCCAAGGTTATATTAGGTCCAATATTGAGTCGCGTATGTAAACATAGTCTCTGTCAGAACTCTGTCTATGTAAACATCGAGAAGAGTTGTATAAATAATTAATAAAATTAATTAATTATAAAAATCAAAAAACCCGACTGCGTAAAAAGAGAACTTAAAAGATGAAAACAAGATTTAAAGAATCAATTTGCAGTCTAAGGCATCAAATCTATGTTACTTGATTCGATTTTTTCTACACGGATTTAAATTATTTACTTAATTAGGTATTATCCGACTGCAAAACTTTTTCCTTTCCGATAAAAATAATAAAATAGATATGTCTGTCTATATAAAAATTGATAGTTAATCCTATTATCCCTTAATAATTAAGTTTGCATTTTTATAATGTAATTAATAATTGTTATAATAACTGGATTAAAATATTTTAAATAATAAATATCATTTTTATATCTAAGTCGTCTAAATTATTTTGTAGTGAGCGTCAAAAATGAAGAAGTCTAGGTAAAAAGCACCAAAATATCAGTAATCATGATAGATAAATATTTATCTAGCCATACCTTCTTTATTTTTAGCCCCCGAAGCAAAAAGAAAAGGGTGTTTAACACGCTTGGATCAAAACATTACAAGGTAACATTCCTTGTAATAAAGTTGAAGGGCCAAAAAGTTAACAAATAGATTACACATATTTTTTTACTTTTTAAATGTTGCTTTTTTAAATCGGGGTTTTGTAAATTTAAAATTTTCTTATTCATAAAGAATCGTATTTACTACCTAAAAGGTACTTCAAGAGTGGTTATCGTAACCAAAGGGGTGCTTCCCGGACTTTTACATTCGTGAAACTTTTTCAAATTTATTTTATTGCTGTTCTACATTTGTTTGTTTATTTATGCTAAGGAAGTTCATTTTTGATATAGCTGGAAGGGATTTAACTTGGTCTTCTCTGAAGTCATCTCAGACTTAATATTGGATTTTCAACTCCATCTTATGGATTCTGAAAGTGAATTTATGCGGTCCCAAAGAACTTTAACTCGCACAAAACAAAGAATATTAAAAACTCAGCTCAAGAATTAATTATATTTTATATCTGAAATTTTATGAAGATAGTTTTTAAATTATTTTGTAGGTTTTATTTGCGGCTTAACCATAAATTACTTAAAGCGGCGGCGCGTTAACTTTTTATTTTGTGGCTTCTGTAGATTCAGGCTACTTAATAGTTTCGAGAATAAATCACAGTAAACAATGGTAAGAATAAATAGTTTTTAAGTAATTATGTTTTGTTTTTGAGTATATTCTTTTAAAGAAAAAGACTTTTGGTACTAATGCAGGAAAGAAGAAAATTTGACAATTATAACGTCACAAAAATTGGTTGTCTACTCAAAACAAAATGGCTTAACAAATATTTAATCAATTTCTATAATACTTAAAGCTATGATAGTTACGAAATTTAAAAATTATTTTTTAATAACTTTCAAAGAAACAATATATTTCACATCAAAATTTCATGAGTTCTTGACGCATAAAATTTGACATAAGTACCTATCACAAAATTAAATAGTTTGTTAGTTATATTTTGTTAAAATGTTACTTAAAAATTATAAATCTAATTTTTTACTTTTAAAACTGTTAAAAAATATTACTATATTAACCTGTATGCTCGGAAAAAAAGATGACAATTGAATGAAATGGACCCGCGAAAACATTTGTGCGCGACCCGAGCTTAGTACCTACCTTATTATTAACATTTCATAACTTATATACCTATGTATATACATTAATTAACAGTACCTATGTATATACATTAATTAACGTTATTCAATTGTTATATTTTTCCGAGCATACAGCGGGGTAACCATTAAAGATTTTACGGATTCGAGATTGTTTTAAGAGTTCATGGTTACCCCTTGGTTAAAATTTCAATAGCTCTCGAAAATTGTATTTATAATGATGGAATGATTTATAGATAACACCGAAAACATGTTTACAAAACATTCCTCTTTGAATTTAGCTGGTTAGTTAAAGCTTTGTTATCCGGAGTAGCAATTTCATTTGAGTTTCATAAGAGCTTGTAACCTGAATGGAATAATTAATCTGCCTTTACTTTGACTTCTCTTAGTATTAAATCAACAAGCTTGGATAAAACCAGATCTTTTTTGACAGTCAAGTGTTCTATTCTAATATTCTAAAAACAACGACTTAGTGCGGTACCACGCTCTATGTTGTTACTGCGTAGCTTTACGTCACGTAAATTTAAATAAATAATAATAAGCCTAAATTTTACATCTCTCTGTGAAAATCAATTGTAACATCTTTGTTTTGTTTGAAATAAAGAGTATCTTCTATTTATCCAACATCTATGTTATATTCTTCTCCGAGAACGTTTTACAAGTTGTCTCGGTAACTTGATTAGTCAAGAGATAGTTTTTTTTAAAGTTCGTTATAAATACATATTTTTTACACATCTTAAAGCAACTATTTTGATGGCAAAAGGACCAAACACGCTGACGTGACGCTATCAAAAGAGCAAACAGATCCTTTAATCAAAAATGGCGTGGCATAAATAAGCCATGAACAAACAGACAGACAGACGGACATGGCAAGACTACTTTTCTGGGTTTCTGTTTTTATTCAAAGGGTACTGTTTTGATTTCGGAAACCCTAAAAAGTAAGTGTAAAAATATTCTAAAAGTTATTAAAAAAGAAATAACCATATTACTGTTTCCAAATAGAAACAGAAGACAATGATTTTAGTTCAAAGTATCAAACAAAAAGCCGTCCTATACGTCCACAAACTGTGACGAGCAAATACAGAACCCTATTCTGCGCGTAGATTTGGCTCGTTTTTGTTGATTCTTGCAGAATGATGATTTATTCCACTTTAGCTTAATTCTGAAGTCTGAAGTATTAATAAATTAAAACTTTTTTTATGGAATTCTCAACAAAACATCTGTTCTAAAACTAGATTGAGTGGTATTTAAATTGAATTTTAGAACATTATAATTATAATGGTTTAAAGCCTCCATCAGTAGCAATCAGTAGCTTAAAAATTAGGCGAGTAAACATTGTGATATTGAATCGTAGCGTTTATTATTCTGGTTATCAAAGAAACTCATAAAAGATTAACCGTTTTTTAGATTTCAATTATTTTATTTTTTATTTTATTTATTAGGTCTACCAACAACTGTTACATTATATATTAGCTTTGAACATTGGTAATAATTACTAAACTAAATGCACAGTTACTTAATGGTAAACACCACATGCACAATTAGAAAGAGAACGATACACATAATACCTAAAAATAAACATTATAATTATTTCTACAACTATTATAACCAGTTTGACAAACATTTGAAAAAGAAATGTGAGAAAAATGTAAAATGTAACATATTAAATTCAATTGTGCTTAAACACTATTGAATTCAATATGCTATAGTCGGGCCGCTCGAATTCGCGCTACTTCCGAATACCTACGGGCAACCTCATTTCGAAAGGTGGCCAATGAGCACAAGAAGACGTCAATGCTATCGCTGCATTCATTGTACAGCCGACTGATCCGGCAAAGAGGGGTGTTTCTGCCATACACTGTACGTCGCAACGGCGTGTACAGAGGCTTAATTGGGTTTCGTGGAGGTCTACAGGGAACTCTGAATTTGAGCTGTTGAAGCAGTGAAGGACAGTCGATTCCGTTCCTGATCAACTTGTACAGAAATGTAAGGTCTAATGTGTCGCGTCTTTTATCAAGTTCGATCATTTTCGCCGCCGTAATCTGTCTACATAGCTGAAGTTCCGCTTCCCCATTCCGACTGAGTGTGACAGATGACATACAAATCGCTTTTGCACTCGCTCAATTCTCAGCGAGTGAGTGGCAAAGTGTGGTCGCCAGACCGTGCTGCAGTATTCAAGTATACTCCTCACCAAGCTATTATACAAGACCATCTTTGTGTGGACCTTGCGAAGACTTTTCCGTTTCTAATTACGAACCCCAACATCTTGGATGCTCTATTTAAAACATTATCCATATGCGGTATAAAAGTAAGTTTCCTGTCCAATATCACTCCGAGGTCCCTAACCACCTCAACTTCTTGCAGGGCTTCACCTTCTATGCTGTAAACTGAAGGCACTTCAGTCAGTTTACGAGAGAATTTTATGTGGGAGCATTTTTTTACATTTAGATCCAGCCCGTTTAGTCTACACCAGCAGTTCAAAGCATCTACGTCCATTTTTAGTAGAGCGACATCGTTTGGGGATTCGATAATACGACATATTTTTAGGTCATCTGCGAACATGGAGACAAAAGAATGCATGAAGCTAACCGGCAGGTCATTTATGAAAATATTGAACAGGATTGGACCCAAATGCGAACCCTGTGGCACCCCTGATGTTATCAAATTTGTGCTTGACTGGCAGCCATTCAACACGACGTCAGATGATCGATCGAACGATCTATCAGATAAGTAAGACTGCAACCACCGGAGCAGCGCACCATGGAATCCGTAATGGGCCAACTTGGAAAGCAGGATACCGTGTGGCACCCTATTGAAGGCTTTGCTAAAGTCTGTGCAGATTGTATCAATCTGTTTATTAGCATCCATTGATTGAATCAGATACTCGGTAAACTCAACCAGATTGCTGCATGTGGATCTTGCTTTAACAAAACCGTGCTGATGGACAGACAGAAACTTCTGAAAGTAGTTCTGTATTCGAGGACATATCAGTGACTCCAGAACTTTAGCAATAGTTGGAAGGATGGATATCGGCCTGTAGTTTTCTACTTAATGAGTATCATCACTTTTGTAAACCGGGACTACTTTCGCAAGCTTCCACCTTGTCGGAAACTTACCTGTCTTTAATGACCCATTGAACAGAACACATATAGGATCAACCAAAGTGGCGGCACATCTAGAAAACAAAACAGGTGGTATATTATCCGAGCCTGCACCTTTTGATATGTCCAAACTTTCCAGTTTTTTTAACACTTCTTCACGCTCTATGTGTATCATTGAGTAGCCATCTCCATTGACAGTACTTTGTAAATATGGCGGTTTAGGGGGAGAAACCCGACCATAAACCGAGGAGAAATGACAAGCAAACAGATTGCATACACCCTCAGTGTCAGAGCAAGTAACAGGCCCATCCTTCATTGATGACGGGTAAGTGCTGGAGCCATCACGCCTTGACTTTAAGTATGTCCAAAATGATTTGGGGTTTGCTTGAATGTTCCCCTCAACAGCCCTGGTGTAACTATTGTAACACTCCGTGGTCAACTTTTGCATCGCTTGGTCAGTATCTTAAGAGAAATTAAGTCAAGAGGATTTTTATACTTTTCCTATTTCTGTCTATATTTGTTTTTTTCCCGTAACCTATTGATTAAATCACGGCTGAACCATGGAGAATATCTAACTACCCTCGGTTGGTACTTAGGAACAAACTTTTCTATTGCATCATTTATGATCGTATGCAAACCGTCCGCCATGTTATCAACGCTTTCAGTTCCATAAAATATGTTGTCCCATTTACTTTCTTTTAAATGTTTATTTATAACGTCATAATCGGCCCGAAAGAAATTGAGTCTGTGGCCATTAAATATGGGTAGGCTGCCCTCATGCGTTAAAGTCAGCTGAAACTCTATAGGGGGGTGGAGTGGATCAATGGAACTTAAAACGTCCGATGCACGGCAAGACTGACAGTTAGGGCAGTCGGTCAGAACCAAGTCCAAAATTCTATTCTTATTATTAGTAATAAGGTTGCATTGTCTATTATTATTGACCATTATGAAATCTCACAAATACTGACAAATCAAGGTGCCAGGAGAATAGACATCTGAAGAGTTTACCTGAGCCCAGTCGATCGTTCCTAGATTAAAGTCTCCATCTATACATGTATAATGATTAGTTGGAGACTTTAATGTTTAAATAATAATAATAATTTAAATAATAAATAAAGATTTTTTGCTATCAAAACTAATTTAAATACCCGCTTCATGATTCTAAAGTGCTTATTAGTTTTGTTGTAACCTAAAAATTGTAAATTCTTTCAAATATAAAATACTTATTATTGATAATCTAAAGACCGTAACTCTGGAGTTACGAAATCTAAGTGAAAGTTTTTTTGTTTGCTACCATAGATTAAATTTAGAGACAGGAAGTCGGAGTAGTTTTTCTCTATACTTCAGGGTAATCTGCCTTCAATCGCCATGCAATGTCTTTTAGTACGGTATGGAAAGAAAAATATGATCCTAGGTTCTAATTACCATTGCAGATTTTACGCTTTTTAACTGTATTTTGCTATTTATATCACTTAAAATTACAAGATTTCGTTTATGCTTACAAAAATACAAAAACATATTTTAGTTAATGTGCATGAAAATTGACACACATTTAAGTGACAGCAAACGTCAAATGTGAGTGTGTGGGTGACAATACGTTCACTGTTCGAGTAATCACTATGTACAGGCTAACAAACTACTTCATCATATAAAAAAAACAAAAAAATATACTAAAAAGTAGTGTTTAAATGTTTTAATTTAAATTAGTTTTCTTAGTTGAAAAGGAAGGAGCCCTCCCGAGCGGCGCATCATAATAAATAACAATGCCTATATGCGTCCGGACTCCGGCGCACCCTGGGCAATAGTCTACGGACGGCAACTCGGTAACGCAGACTAGCCGATCCTTCCACTACGACACAATGACTAATACTTTAATAAATAAAATAAAAATATATTTTAAAAAATACCTTAAAATCACTTTACATAGGTAGGTTAATTAAGAATAAGTTCCCTACAATATCGAAAATAAACGACAGTATTATGGAACTTAAATAAAGAAAAGCATTGAAATTTGATTAGTTATCATATAACTTTTACTGTAACGTGTAGTAAAATTTAACTTTTTAAAAAAGAACAAAATGTACGGGACTTTGCAAAAAATAATTAAACAAAAATATTATAACAAATTGGTGGTAATAAAAATAATTTAACGATGGTACGCGTAACACGGCTCTTTTTCACTGTAGTCAATTGTACGCGTAGGTAATTTAGTCCTTTAATAATTATCAATTAGGTACCTAAATTGTAATCTGCCGCTAGTACTTTCATAATAAAGGATTTTCTTTGCGTGGGTAGAACATTAGCTGTAAGTTTTAACGCTTATTAATTAAATACATGATAAAATAAACGCGCGAAGGCCTTTAATTTTTATTAAAATACCAGTGACCTTTGTCCTTTACCATAATTGTTTTTTTGTAAATTCTACTAAAAAAGGTTATTTAGGCATCACAGAACATTTTATTAATTTTAAAGAAGGTTTCTTGGACCCTTTTTTTGAGATACTAAAAAATGTGTAAAAAACACATTCAAGCTCATATTGTGACAAATTTCAAGCGTAAGCATAAATAAATTACAAACAGCAATTTTTTACGAATCGTAAATGATGGTTGTTTAATGTGAACGGGCTGTTGTGCAGTCAATCATTACCTCTAATATGCTTGCAAAAGGACGCCGTTTTTTCAAGCAGTCTTAATATATTTTTAATGTTTTGATTTTGGTCTCCTAAAGAAAGACATACTACTTATTTGAGTAGAATAACAATACCTTGACGATTCCCATTTCTCTCGCTTTTGCCCTGATCCCGGCCAACTGTGCCATTGCCGGTCATTTCCTCCCAAGAGGCGAGAGGTTTTCGGCCTAAGATAATTATAATAATAAAATTCCTTTATTTTACTTCACAATCTTACAATCCAAACAAACTATTCTAAGGTAACGTAATAATACGAAAGATTGGGGGAGACAATAGAGCATTTTATTTAGTGATTAAAATTACAAAAATAGTAAGAAAACAGAAAGTCCTACTACTTACACTGATAAATGTGTATGGAAACCGTAGTTTAATTTAAGACAGAATGAGCCAAAATATGCAATTACATACCTTTGTTTTAGCCTGCCTTATAATTGTAGTATTCTTAATCCATTTTCTAATTTTCTCAACCAATTTGTATCGCTTTACATTGAGAACTATTGATCTCACGTGCGTTAACTCTATAATCACATTGTTTTTTTTTTGGGTAAGTACTTATCAATTGATATACTTTTAAACTTTCGCGTTGCATAATTTAATAACATATTATTTTAGGGTTCCGTCCTAAACAAAGGACCCCATAAAGGATCACGTCGTTGTTCGTCTGCCTATCCATATGCCTATAACCTTTTTTCGGATAGATTTGAAGGAATAAAGTTAAACTAATACTAAATACTTAGCTTACAGCCCCTTGGAACTGTTAAAAATGTTAGCTTCAAATTCAACGCAATAAAGTTATATGCAGTATACTTTGATAATCGCTAGTGAGTCAATATGCTTAGAAAGTATTTCGCATCTATACAAAGTCATGAAAATTGGCAAAAATCTGTCTTTTCACACAAGTAAAATATAAAATATGTTTTTTTCACATTGAAATATATTTTTTTTTACTTTTTTAATAACTATTTTCAGAGTTAGACAAATGACCGAAGGAGGTATCTTTTCAATCTTTATTTACTCCACACTCAAGTTTGTACGGAACCGGAATGTGCGATTACGACTCGCACTTGTCTAGTTTTTTTATAATTATATCATCAAATTTTGATTACCCTTTTCTTTTCTTTAAAAACTGTAGGTCGCTGGAAGTGGTCAAATATTTTTATTATTATTCATTAGTGTTTGAAAAAGAAATTGTATAAGTAGTCTAGGTACCTAATTATATTTTTGATGATAGTTTATTATGACAACTTTCAAAGGAAAAGGCAATCAATTTTCTAATGATTGTGAGTATGAGTGAGACACCTTTTCACCATCAAAATTTTAAAATCAATATTAGGTACTTATTAATATGTGGTATATTACACTAGCACATACCTTCAAAATCCCGACTGCGTAAAAAGTGAACTTTAAAGATGAAAACAAGATATAAAGAATCAATTTGCAGTCTGAGGTATCAGATCCATTAACAGCATAATGATGATTGACTTGGTATGCACTGCGTTAGTACCTAATTAAGTAATTTAAATCCGTGTTGGGTTTTTTGATTTTTTTAATACGTTTGCCTCCCAGTGACTTCCTTCTTCTGGCAGAGAACAAAAAAAAACGTCAAATTTATTGTAATATTTAGTGAAATTTTGTTCTTGGCTTTAATTTGCAACGTAAACCTATATAAAGATCCTAGAATTTTTCTACTAAAACACTATTTCAATGGATAAGTTTCGTTGATAGGCTTTATGCGAATTTATTAAGCGAGTAAAAACGATGTTATAAAATTAATATTCCCTAGGCAAACAAATGGTAGTAGAACTTAGGAATTAAAGTTACATTAAAATACGTCTTCTGGCTCAGACAAGCAACATTTTCGAATTCATAAATGCAATCTTACCACTACTATTATAAATGCGAAAGTTTGGTTGCTTGGGTCTTTGTTACTGTAATTACGCCAGAACGCTAAATGGATCGGAATGAAATTCGTTACAGACATTGATTATAGTTAAAAAAGCACTTATGTTGCTTATCGTTTTATTCCGGTAGGATTAGTAGTAAGTAAGTGGGATTCAAAATTGCCCGTCATATTAAGCGATGTTGCCTGTTTTGCATAATTGACTACTTATCCAAGTAATTTCTTCTTCAATTACTTTAATTTAAAGGTTTAAAAGTTATCTAGCTGTGAAAGTTTTTCTTTTGACTTCGTTAATATCCTACGTGTCGTGCTTTTTTTTCATATTTCTTTAGGCAACACTTAACTCTAACAAAAAAATTGCAATTTATAGCTTAATATAAAACAAACAATAATTTAAATGGCCTATCCAACGATAGTCACTGAGGGAGACCTATGTTTAGCAGTGCACGTCCTGTGGCTGAAATAATGATGATGATCCAACGACACCCCCCTCCATGGGATAGACAATAAAACATTCCCACTGATGTAGATGTAGTTAAGTAAATACACAGAAAAAAACTACCTTTGTCAGCGTGATTAACATAATGTTAACGCATGCAAAATAACGACTTTCTAGCAATAAGAGTCTTTAAGCTATGTCGCAGACGGACAGACAGGCGGGCATTAAGTGTTGACTATGAAATTCTAAAAACACTGAATTAATATCCACTATTTTTAAAGGCAATTGAAGTAAAAATGAAGTAGCTACACACAAATATTTATATCCATAATTATTTAAATCATATTAAGTAGGTTAAGTCTGCACATACATAAGTAAAAAAAACAGTTCTTGTATTCTACACAAACATGTTTCAAATGAGAGTGGATAAGAGATGTGAAAATAGGAATAAAAATACTGACTTAAAAACATCTCAACAGAGCGTGTCTTTATTTGCGTAAAAATAAGGCGTGAAAAAAACTTTTCAGAACGCAAGTGGCATATTAATTATGTACGTGGCAAAGACATAATACAGTATAGACTATTAGATATCCTTTTCAGAACGGCCAAATAATACTACGTGAAAGTAAATTATAAAATTAATTTCAAGTGCTTGCAGCTCATCGAATATTAATTTTAACGATGGAAGTTCTGAGTAATACTAATCATAATAATTATTGAGCCGAATATTTCACGGGAACAATTCCAATTCAGAAACTCAGTTCCATTTCTCTTGCACCTCCAACCTTTCAAATTATCTCTAGATCATTATCCGATGAATTAATTTGCATTTTAGATACACCAAATACTATGTGTAATACATCGCTATAAGATAACTTAGAAGCTGTTATTTTAATTGTAGAGTTTTCTTCGACTACAAAAACGTAGAAATTACCTATTTTTAAATATGACATAAATCAATCTATTCACCTTAACATTAATTTAGTTCGATAATCGATTGTAAACTTTACCCATCATTTTCCTATATTTGCAAACGTACTTGAAATTTCCTCACAATACAAATACACATACACAAATAGGAAATAACTTCCAAATCAACGCTTGCGATATCAAAGATGTTTTTTAACTTTAAAAATATCGATTGCCTTAGGTAGGAAGCCATTGAAGCCAGCCATCAATCTATCAATCAGCCATCAAGCCATTGAATCGACGTCCTTTATGTATATGTATCAGGGCGCCTGATGCTCAATCTGACAGAGGACAACATTTTCTAGTCAACTTCTTTTAGGCCTAATATTGAACTCTATTTTTTATTTTTAATGATCTCAAACTGTATACAAAAAAATATAACAAAATAAGATTAAAATATATAGAAATAAAGAAAAAGTATCAATTTTTTTTTTGTTAACATCACAAATAATAAAAAAACCAGCCAAGTGCAAGTCGAACTCGCGCACGAAGGGTTCCGCACCATTATCTAAATAAAAAAATCACGTTTGGTGTATGGGAGCCCCCTTAAATATTTATTTTATTCTGGTTTTTAGTATTTTTGTTACAGCGGCAACAGAAATACATCATCTGTGAAAATTTCATACAGCCTGGTGACAGACGGACAGACAGACAGACGGACAGACGGACAGACGGACAGACGGACAGACGGACAGACGGACAGACGGACAGACGGACAGACGGACAGACGGACAGACGGACAGACGGACAGACGGACAGACGGACAGACGGACAGACGGACAGACGGACAGACGGACAGACGGACAGACGGACAGACGGACAGACGGACAGACGGACAGACGGACAGACGGACAGACGGACAGACGGACAGACGGACAGACGGACAGACGGACAGACGGACAGACGGACAGACGGACAGACGGACAGACGGACAGACGGACAGACGGACAGACGAACAGACGGACAGACGGACAGACGGACAGACGGACAGACGGACAGACGGACAGACGGACAGACGGACAGACGGACAGACGGACAGACGGACAGACGGACAGACGGACAGACGGACAGACGGACAGACGGACAGACGGACAGACGGACAGACGGACAGACGGACAGACGGACAGACGGACAGACGGACAGACGGACAGACGGACAGACGGACAGACGGACAGACGGACAGACGGACAGACGGACAGACGGACAGACGGACAGACGGACAGACGGACAGACGGACAGACGGACAGACGGACAGACGGACAGACGGACAGACGGACAGACGGACAGACGGACAGACGGACAGACGGACAGACGGACAGACGGACAGACGGACAGACGGACAGACGGACAGACGGACAGACGGACAGACGGACAGACGGACAGACGGACAGACGGACAGACGGACAGACGGACAGACGGACAGACGGACAGACGGACAGACGGACAGACGGACAGACGGACAGACGGACAGACGGACAGACGGACAGACGGACACACGGACAGACGGACAGACGGACAGGCGGACAGACGGACAGACGGACGGACAGCGGACAGCGGAGCCTTAGTAATAGCACAGAGTAAGTATTATACTACGTGTTATAGGGTCCCATTTTACTCTATGGGTACGTAACCCTAAAAATAACATAATAATCATTCATTTTTAGGCCACTCCATACTATCTTCAAGATCACAAGCATTGAAAATGCAGAAAACAATTATTGTTTATTAGTTTTAATAAACAGGGTCCTTGACATTGTCTGTCTGTGTATTTAAAATATATTCAGCATTTAGTATGAAATAATAAAAAATTGGGCTTGAACCCATAGACAATAAGGGTTCAATAATACGGCATTATTTGACAGAAAAATCACGATTAAAACTCTGTATTTATTCGAGTGTATGTATGTAAGTATGTTCATTTCTTTGGCACGCCCTACAGCCAAATTTTTCAATTAGGAATAAACATTGATTTATCGTTCGTTGTTTTTTGTTTATTTTGTCAATCTATCTTATGGGAAAATGGCTAACTGAAACTTTTCAAAGCAGCAGTTACTTACTTTGTGGTAGTGCAACAGTAGTTAAAAGCTGGGTATCCGCAATATAAACTGAGATGCTTATCAAGTAGTTCGCATATACTAATAATATTATAGAATATTATTAAAATGAAATGTTTTTTTTAATTTAATAATATAATATATAGGCCCTCTTCCGTGCACTTGTACACATATTCCAGGACATATATTCTCACATTTTCTACTGACAATAAAGGAACTGACGTAAGCACAAATGAGAAAGACGCTTGATAGAAACATTCATGAAAGATAAACTTATCTGGGTACATATTTTTATTGTCCATGTTGCTATTTTAATGCCATACTAAGACAGCAAACTATTTTAACATTTGTACCATAAACTAACTTCTTAAATCATTTTATTTTATGCTAAAACTTTCTGGGAAATACCTAAATTTATCAAAAGGTAAATTTTCCTAAATAACTTCTTATCATTTTCAGATGTCTGTCAGGAAATGCAAAGGTTTAACCGGAATGGACAGAAAATTGTGAATCACGTATTTTAAAAAAGGGCAGTCCTAAAATAATGATACAACCTAAGTACTGTAGAGGTTTATAGCCAAGCGAGTAAAACCTCTACGTCTACCAAGGTATGTTCGATATATAAAAGTTGCTTTTGAATATTTTTTAAGTTTCAATAAATATTGAAAGCAGCTAGCAGAATAACAGAGCTAAGTATAGTTGTGATATGTATTGTGGTAGAATATAGTTTGATTGAATATACTACAAGAATCCGAAATAATTGGTATTTAAGTTATTTCAACCTCTGAGTCTACGAACCCCGCTACAGTGGAGGCATTACAGTGGAGGCGCCACCCGAAGATGCCCTGTTATTAATCAATTTTACCGAGGTTACAGAAACAAAAAAATAATAAACGAATGCAGATAGGAAGAGTACATTATACCTCAATATAAGAAGATGAGACGGAGCCATAGGATAACATAAATAAACCAAAGGATAAAAAAGAGGATATAATATACAACGGAAGAAGACTACAGTTTTTTAAAAGATAAGTAACGTAGATAGTTTATTTATTATAATGGCAGAAAAATACAATGGCCACCCCGGCAGTTGTGCCGAATTTTTTAGACAGTTTTCATGCATAGCTGCCCTCAATGGTTGGGGTGATGCTGCTAAAGTAGCAGTGCTGCCGGCATATTTAACGGGGGCGGCACTTTCCTTTTATAGGACAATTAGTAGCGACCAAACAACGTTTCAGTCTCTTCAAGAGGCGTTTATGGTCGAATTCTCGGCAGTCGAGAACAACGCCGCCGCATTCTATACTGCAAGACAGTTACCAAATGAAGGAATCATTGAATTCTTATATAGGCTAGAAAATCTTGCGGCCAAAGCTAAAATCGCCGTCATCATCATCATCATCATCATCAGCCCACACTAGTCCACTGCTGGACATAGGCCTCTCCAATAGCACGCCACTCTGCACGATCCACGGCTACTCTCATCCAGCTCCTGCCAGCAACCTTGCGAAAAGGGGTGTAAGGGGCGCCGACCTACATCACACGGTGCCCAAGTCAACCTCTCCTGCACGCGGTACACCCTGCTATCTAACGAACGAGGCTCTGACGACAAACCGACTGATGGCGGGATAACCATCACAACTCGAGCGTAGCAATTAAATACACAGACCGATGTCGGGCAGCAGCGACACCGGTAAAATTAGCTACGCACTGCGATTGCCAACCCGCATGCCCAGCGTGGCAATTATGGGCAAACCCCTCCAAACATGAAAATCGCCGACGAAGCAACAATTATAAATCAATTCTTATCAAATATCAATTATTTTTACAAAAACCGACTAAGATTCCACGTATTTAATACAATTAAGGAATTAAAAACCGCGCTTAAACAAAGTGACGAAATATTTAAAAAAAATGAAGATACAGTAAATATACAAATAAAAATGACGGGTCCGTTAAACAACTTCGTGCAATCTGCTGGCGATTATAATGCGCCACAAGAAGCTTATCATACTCCTCGTGCGTTACCCCCATCTCATAGTGCTGCGATGGATACACCGCGTAGAACACCAGTTTTGCAAGATCCGAGAATACAGAGACAAGGCCCATCGTATTGGTCGCCATTCAGGAGCTTCGGTATCAGTGTTATCACATAGGTAGTTTTGTAAAAATAACAATATTGACGTCATTCCAAATGGGAATAATGTTTTACTCAGGGGGGTTGATGGAAATATATTGAACATTTCTGGAAGTGTATGTATTGATTGTAAAATAAACTCAAAATGGTTTAAAGTTGAATTTTTTGTTGTAGATAAACTAGCTACTGATATTAATTTAGGTCAGGATTTTCTGAAAAATAATTTAGCCATTGTGAATTTTAGAGATAGGTATGTAGATCTAGGTAGGTGTAGAGCCCCATTTTGTGTAAGAAGTTCTGAAACAGAGCAAAATTCGTTACAATTAGTTGATGGTCTTCAACAAATCGGTTCTGTCAAACTTTCAAGGCAAGATTATATTTATTTTTGTGAGAATGCACCAGAGGTTGTTGGACTAAATGAGCAATGTGATGATTCAGATGTACAGAGACGTAGGAATATCAATATTGTGTCTATTGCAAGGGCGTTGAGAAATATTCATAAAGCCCAAATAAGACAAAAAAATAATTTTGATAAAAAAGTAAAGTTCAGACAATTCCAAGAGAACCAGTTAGTTTTGGTTTACACACCCAAAAGGATTACAGGAATTGCTAGGAAGTTGTATCGCCCATATAGAGGCCCTTATAGGATTTTAAGATGTCTTCCGAATAATAATTATTTATTAAAGAAAATTTCAGAAACAGGTGGGAGAAAACACATTGTTCATCATAATAAGTTAAAACCGTTTTTTTTAAGAGTATCACAATAATAGTTAGTTCTAATATCTTGGTTAAGTTATTTATCTAAAAAAAAGTAACAACATTTAGTCGAATTTAGTATTATAATTATTTCCTTTTTTTGAAGTCGGTTAAATAAAATGAAAAAAGTATTGTGTAAAAAGTCTTTGGCATAGTTTAACTTTCTTTAAACTTTTACTTTTTAAAGTATACTATATAGTCCTTGAGTGACAGATCCAATACTTGACGTACTATATAATCCTTGAATGACAGATCCGGTGCTTGACGTCTTATATGATCCTTGAATGACAGATCCGATGGTTGACGTCTATGTATCAATTATTTAATTGTGTAATGTAAATATTCGTTGATAAAAAATGAAAAAAAGTTAACAAATTTATTTTAATTTTAATAATAGTATTTTGCTGGTTAGATAAAGTTAGGTATAGGAAAAAAGTAGGTTATAGTTTTATGAAATAAGATAGGATGTGACTGTAATTTGTTTTGGATTGTGGACTAATACGTTTTTCTTTCTAGGGAAATTCAATGGATCTGGTTTCCTCATGATATAACAATGAAAGCTGAGTATCGAGCACTGTGATCAAGCACAACCACTTCTTTTGAAAATACACCCATGCGAAATGTTAAAATGAGAGTGATCTGTTTTGGGGTAATTTTATATTCATTAAGGGGTTTAGGATTTATAGTTAGATGATTAGGTAGCTGTTAATTGGTTATCGTGTGCTTCATCAAGCGCATAGCGTTTGGGGAATGTCTTAAGTTGGACATCATACATGATAAGGAATTACAGATATGGGAGTTTGGTTAGGACAGAAGGTAAGGGTGGATTGTAATTTCAGGTTGTGTCTCGCGATGGGGAAAGTGCATAGTTAAGCAAAATTAGATATGGAAACCAGATTCACAAATGAGCGTCATAGTAAGGTCTTTGATGGCATTACTTGTTTATGTTGTTAATAGTCAAGACGGTCAATTGTTTGTTTATTTCCATTAGGATAGGAAACATAGTTACTTTTCTAAATTGATAAAAATTGTTTTCCTGGACTAATTTTGTAGTGAACAATGGTGTCGATTCTGTGGATAAATTTTTATTGAGCGTTTTTTTTATTCAAAGTTGGAACGATTGTCAGTTTGTTGTAGTATAATTTTAATGTTTTTTATGTTAATGTGTATCATGTTGTTGTTGTTGTTGTTGCGATGTAATTAAAATCATTCCAGCTTACTGTTACATTCAGTCTTTATTGGCATCATTGAATGTATTAATTTGATTTCGCTCATAAGTAGGCTGTTTTAAGAGAGTTAGGAAAATTTCTCAGATGAGCTGTGAAATTTTTTTCTTACCGGGGGGCATGTAGAGGTTTATAGCCGAGCGAGTAAAACCTCTACGTCTACCAAGGTATGTTCGATACATTGATGTAAAAAGTAAAGATACGGCTGACAGAACAAATCGCCTTGCATTTCCTCCATACATGACACACTAACCCCATCTGTTAGACTTTGATGTCAACTGTCAAATAGCATCATAGAGTAACCACAAAATTACTCCTAAGTAACCTTGTAAGAGCGGCTTATAACGAAAGAGGAAGTAAGAAAAAAGTTTTTATTTCACAGATGTTATATTTAAAGTAGTATCAGAGTAAATTTAACTTTTTGCTTTTTCAAATTAAATACGTCAACATGAATTAAGGTAAAATAAAATAATCTTTATTTGCTTTAACACGGTATGCATAGGTATTTTAAAATGAACGTACCAAGCATGTTTAGCCAACCCGAGGCATGCAAATTAAATATAAATTTGAACTAAAATGAAATATAAAATTAATCTAAAATTGCATTAAATTAAATTAGGTACATATATGTCAGTCATATCATAATTATGTTGAAATTAATATTTATTATTTAAAAAACTCCTTTATGGTATGTTAGATTAGCCACTTATTCAATTTTGTTTTAAATTGATTAATATTTAATGTTTTGAATTCATTAGGTATATTATTGAATTTTTTTTATACTCATTGTTATACAGCTTTTTTTATACTGCATTGTTATTGGAATTTTAGTAGTAACAGGATATTTTGATTTCTTGTGTTCTGTGGATAAATGTCAAATGCCCTATCAAAAATATGCATAATTTGCATTACAAATACACATGTTTCAAGTATATACAGGGACGTCAATGTTAGTAATTGCAACTGTGCAAATAGAGGACGACATGATGTTCGTGGAGGGACACCGCATATTGCTCTTATGCATCTTTTTTGGGCAATAAAAGCTCTATTTATATTAAGTAGTATCACATCAGTGAACTGTAGCGTAATTTAGAACCTACAATGCATGATAGGTAGCAATCGCAGTTTTTGTTACAGATCTAACCTGCTTTAAAGCATAAATAAACTTATTGACTCTGTAAGGATAGGTCCAGATCTGGCTAACGCGCCGTGAATGCACAGGACGCGCAGAGCGCGCGATTTGCGCGCGAGCTGCACGCGCGCGGCATGCGATCCGTTACTGCAACAGATTGGTGCGCCTCTTTAGCGCAACTCATGCAGGGCTTGTACAATGCGCGCGATCTGCGCGCGTGCAGTTCTGGTTCACGTTCGAGCCAGTTTAAAGGTCGCGTTCGCGCGGCTCGCGCGCAGTCTCGCGCTGCGCCTGATGTTCAAACATTATCTATATGCGTTTTCCATTTTACGTCTTGTTCTATAGTTAAACCTAGGAACTTCGTTTGTTTTACTTCGTTAATTTTCGTGTCTTTATAATGAATATCAATATTTTTGTTTCTGTTTAATTGTATGTAAGTAATTAGTAAATACTTTAACATCAACATTACTTTTAAATAAAACTATACTTGTCTTTTAAGTTGTAATGATGACTAATCTATACATATAATTGAAGCTATAAAACAAAAAACAATTTCTCTCTCTATCTCTCGAAATGAAACAAAAGGTATGATTCCGAATTCAGCAGCACGCAGTAGTGCTGGTCCCCATATTTTCTATATGAGTTTATATGAGATCACATCGACAACCATCTGGTGTAGTAACGCTCCGGACTACAATGCGGGTTCGACTCCCGCGAGGGGCAAATGTTAGTGTGATGAGCACGAGCATTTGCACCTAAGTCATGGATGTTTATAAATGTATTTAAGTAGTTTATAAATATATTTAAGTATGTTTATTATCTGTATCTAGTGGTAATAGCACAAGATTTGCTTAGTTTGGGGCTAGATAATTGGGTGTTTGTGGATACAATTTATTTTTATAAGTATACGGAATCATACCTTAAAACTTTTCTAAAAAAAACTATATCAGATAATTTATATATATTTATTAATTACATTTCACTGTCCTTCGAATAAATCTTTTTTTTTTTACTTATGCCTTTTGTTATTTTTGACATGTTTACAATTTTTGACTCATAGTGCTTTATCACGTAAACTTAAAATAAGTATTCAATAAATCATCATAAAATAAAATATTTATATTACATGGCATGTAATCGACTGCACTCAGTGCACTGTGAGCACTAATGCACGCCGATACAAAGTTGTATCGGTTTTGCACGGTAAATATGGCGTTGCTTCGTAAAATTGACAAAGAAGTTGGAAAATTGTTAAAGTAATGTAAATAAGTTTAGTGTTTATCAAATATGCGGTCTATTGGTGAGAAGTAAAATTTGAATTTGTTTTAATGACCTTTCTGTCTTAATTTATGCAACCTTTCAGTGAACATTTAGGCATTTTTATTTTTTCATACAAATGTCAGATCACGATGACCGCCGACCACTGACTACGTCACATCGGCCTCGGTCGGGTCATTTTCGGGTCTCTTTAGGTCCAACACCCAGAAGTGTGGTCCGCCCTGTCCTTACGAAGTAATATATAAGTCAATGGTTCGATATATAAAAGTTGCTTTTGAATATTTTTTGAGTGACGCGTAAAAAAAACATTAGATTTATGCTAGGATGTTACAATGAAATATTTAAGATAAAAGTTGTAAAATAATCAAAAATAAGTAATTGAAATATTCTATTTAAAAACAGAAAATATTACAATAAATATTGAAAGCAGCTAGCAGAATAACAGAGCTAAGTATAGTTGTGATATGTATTGTGGTAGAATATAGTTTGATTGAATATACTACGAGAATCCGAAATAATTGGTATTTAAGTTATTTCAACCTCTGAGTCTACGAACCCCGCTACAGTGGAGGCATTACAGTACTAAGCAAATATTTTAACAGCTATACGCTATGCGGTACGCCTTAACTGGCGTAGTGGTGAGGAGATCAGCTTCGAAATTCAAATTTTTTTTAATGGTAAAGTTCTGGAACTGCAAGGAGACGCCCTAGATGCTGACAAAGAAGATAACTACCAACTTTGAAATCATTTACTGTATTAATTAATTGTACAATTTTGCGGTCGACAAAAATAGCTAGTCTCGTAAATAATTTATTATGAAATAAAAAAAATAATTATGAATCACTAGCACTTGAAAAATTGCGTTATTTACTGCTGAACGGAAACGGTGGGTTTTCTTGGACATAAAAACGCCGACGTTGAAACCATAAAGTGCCTTAAAAAAGCACTCTAATAAACAGGTAATAAATTAACCAGTACAAATTGCACTCAACCTTGCATTTATAATTTTAAGGATCAAATTTCAAAACAACTTCAAAAGGTCGTGACCGCAAATACTCTAAAGTTTATAAATTTTCCTATACACTTCCTCAATATTTTTTTCAAAAATTTACTGCGGCACTCGTACCTATTAATTATGAGGATTTAGTTATAAACAATTTTAGCAAGATATTGGTCATTTTGGAATCAGATTTTTTTAATATTTGAACGTGTATATTAAACCAATCAGTAAAACAATACTGAGACAAACAAGATACACTGGTTAACTTCGAGTTAAAAAAAACTACATAGTACCTATTATATTATAAAGAATATCTTAAGCACACAGCAGCAATATATAGAAAGAAATGACACTTCAGGAATATTGGAAATTCAACTTTAAACGTAGGTGCTCTGAGAAATATTTTTTCAAAATCCATTGTTAAGGATTGAAACAGACGACGAAAGTTTCGATCATCGACATTTACGCAGGTGAGTTCGAGAGTATGCAAGTAAGTATACAAAGTAACAACAGTCCCACCTGAAGTCGATGATTTTTCAATTGTTATTTATCTTTAATTAAACCTTGCATGGAATTGCTAAAAACAAAAATTTACAACAACAGTTTAACTTGAAGACTGCGTATATTGCTTATAACTGTTCTTTGTATGAAGTGCAATAAAGGGTACCTTTCTATCTCAGCGTGGTACCAAAGACCAAAGAGGAGAGACGGTGCTGTATTTTCGTAAAAGCTCGTAGTGAAGACTACTTTTGTCTCTTCTTCTCACTGCTCTAGTAGGAACGCATATGGATTTGACTTCTTTTTTCGTCTAAAGGTGCCTAAGATGAAAAAAGAAGTCAAATTCATAGTTATTTTTCATACTGATGTATAAATACAGTCTGTCTGTCTGCCAATAAACTAAGGTAGGTAAGGTAAGGTATCGTGTTAAGAGATACTCGTATCAGACTAAAGTAAAGGGTGTTTCAATTTATTTTATTCACAATAATAAACCTTACTCATTCACGTGTTTCAACGATTAAGAATATCATTCAGAACTTTTTAAACAAAAAATACCCTTAGTTATTATAATAGTTACTTATTCAGCAATTATTATGTCAAAGTAATTTTGCTTGCATAACTTAATTTATATTACATCCATAAAGGCTGGCCAAAATTATGCAAAAATATAATAAACCGAAAGCCATTGCCAATTTTATAACAACTTTAATGGCGAGTTGAATGATATTCAATAATTTTATGACGTCTAGTTATAATAATGATATCGTAATCGTATTTGTAACTGAATCAAAAATCATGTTATTGAATATCAGGCACCTGCAAACTTAAACGATGAGCCAAAAACATTAAATACAGGTTTGAAAAGTTGTTCTGCTTTACATTAGGTAACGGATTGCATGTGAATTATTGGATAACAATATGACGACTTCTATAAACGAGCACCCCGTACGGACTTGGCGTCGCCAACTGAGGTCCCAATTTCGATTCCCGGTCGAGTCAATGTAGATTATTTTTTTATTGTGTCCCAGGTCTGTTTGGTGTGGTACCGACATTGTTTCTGATTTATATAACACAAGTATCGTACAAGTAGCTACGCGCCTAAGTATAATATATGAGTATTGAAGACCAATTATCGTGATGTTGTCCAATGTAGTGTTGCCGAACTATCGATAGTTTGAGTATCGAGAGTTGATTTTTGAATTCAGTTATACTATCAAAATCACTTTCGATAGTATTGATACAATCAAATATCGATACGATAGTTTGCTAATATGTAATAATACTAGTAGAATAACTCATAAAGCAATAATATTTTATTTTATTCGGAAAACATACAGTGATATTTTTATAGATAATTAATTACTACTTAATACTGTACACCATTTACACGTTTTCGCATTATGTATAACAGAAAGAAAAACGATACTATTGGATTATACGATAGTTTCGATAGACTTTTCGGTACTATTGTATTATAAGATAGTATAATATATATAGTTTGCCTTTTATTCGATACTATCCACAGCGCTATCCATACAAAGTTATCGAGCGGCAACTCACTAGTCCAATGTCGAAAACAAGATGAATGCAAATGTGCAATCCTAGCGCTTGGTCCCATTTTTAGGAGGGTTGCCTATACGCTTGACCATGATCCTAAATTTTGTCAAATCAAGTTAGTATCTACATACATTTAAAACGATTTTCGTCTGACCTTCGTAGTCCTTAGGCAAGAAAATCAGAACGTTTGGATAGTGACTACACATCCAATTCCATTTGAATGTGCACGTTTCGTTATCATTTTCCTTACTTCTGAGCAAGTATTAAATCCATACACAAAACGGGATTCTATCTGGACGGTCCAAGGCTATATGCGGCGAGTTTTCGACTGAGCCTTTATGTAACCTAAATAAAGGCTCTTTGTTTAATTTATCAGTTTTATTATATTTTTTGAGAACGTAGTCTAGTTTAAAAAAAAAAAAAAAAAAAAAACGAGCTAAAATCTAAGATTTATGTTGATTGATATAAAACCGGACAAGTACGACTTGAACTTTCATGTAGAGGGTTTCGTACTTCATATACATAGGTTTATCTGCAAATTATGTAATAAGTCAAAACATGTATTGATTTGATTTTAAAATTTCTTTATTGACATAGCATGATACAACAATACATCACAATTTGTGTTGATTGAACAATAAGGACTAATTAAATGCTTATTCAGACTAAATGCGCCTATATAAACTTATAAATTAAATTTAAAGATTCTTATTTGAACATGATGTTAATTAAAAAAGTTATTCCTAAATTGCGAGGGTGCGTGATTTTGTATACAATCAACGCTCATTGCATCTGTAAATAAAAATAGGGTAGGAAGATATCACACCAAAACAAAATACTCAGTGAGTACTAAGAGGTGCGACCAGAGTGCAATCAGCGGCGAGAGCCGCCCTGCCCCCCGCACCTCGCGTACAGCGGGCGAGTAAGGGGGCAAAGCAACGGCGCGCGCGGGTCTATGCATTAGTCATGCGCCTGCGTGCGTAGTGCGTACAGGTTCGGTGACGTCGTCGGGAGGAAACAAGAAGTAGTGATGAGGTAAACGGTACGTACTATATTTGTCGATATAATGCAGGTCCGATATTTTAGTTTTGCAAATTTTAGAGATGAGTGGATTTATATGGTTAATATTTTTACTGTAAAATTTATTACTTAGTTATCATAAATTGAAAAAGTGTTGGAAAATTAATATTGATGTGAAGTTGAAATAGGTTGGTTTTAAATTTTGTATTGTATGCAATTTTAAGAGCCTTATTTTGCAGTACTTGTAGAAATTGGTGATTGGTCAAACATGTGCTATTCCAAACTGGACAGGCATAAGTTAGACAGGGCCTTATCAATGTAGTGTAGATTCTCATTTTCGTGTGAGGACTTAGGTGACTTTTACGATTAAGTATGGGGCTCAAAGCACCCATTGCTTGTGCACCAGTGACTCGAAGGTTGTTTACGTGTTTTGTCCAGTTTAGTTTGTTGTCCATAGTAACGCCTAGATATTTGACGTTAGTTTTCCACGGGATAGAATAATCACCTATTCTTAGGGTTCGTTTTGGAGGCTGACGTTGGCGAGTAAACATGATAGCTCCCGTTTTGGTCTCATTAAGCTTTAGTTTCCATTTAGTAAAGTACTCGCAAAGTAGATCTATCGACATTTGTAGACGTCCAATAACAAGTTCAGTGTCCCCAGACGACGTGTAAGAAGCTGTATCGTCAGCAAAACATGCAAGAGTTGTCCTAGGTTGTATCGGGATATCGTTCATGTACAAAATAAATAAATAGGGTCCCAATATGGATCCTTGAGGGACACCAGCAGGAACTGTACGGCATGGAGATCTCGTACTACCTATAAACACTGAAAACAGTCGATTTTCCAAATAAGATTTAATAAGTTTAACAAGATGTAATGAAATATTTAACATTAACAGCTTGTGAAGTAGGCCCTCATGCCATACGGTGTCAAATGCTTTCTCCAGGTCGAGTAAGAACATACCAGTTGATTGTTTAAGATTAAGATGGTGAGAAATATGTTCCGAGACTCTAGCTAGCTGTTGAATTGTGGAGTGGCCAGATCGAAAGCCGAATTGTTCATTAATGATAAACTGGTTAGACTCGGCAAGTAAGCGTGAGTAAATAATTTTTTCAAAGAGTTTACCTAGGGAAGGTAACAAACTGATTGGTCGATAGCTTGTAGGTATAAGCTCGTTCTTACATGTATTAAATTAAACTTAAAAAAATTAAATCAAACAATGTAGCAGATTTAGAGCAAATCGACCGTGACATACAAACAGACACAAGAGGTCCTATAGGGGTTTTCATTGGGACTTATGGAACCGTATAAATGACATAAAACAACTTTACTATCCTTGATAGCCACTGTAACGGGATAGTGTCAAGCAAATAATCACTTTTTATCTATCTACGCGATCCACGATAAAGGATATTTATTTACATTACACAGACTTTTGGGTAGAATTCCGTTATTTTTGACGGAAATCAACTTATATCAGTTATATTTCTTAACTAAATTTTAATGACTGTGAAAATATCTATTGTTAAATTAAATTTGACTAATAACAAACTTCTAGCTTTTTTAAATTAAAACATTCGGTTTGACCTTTTGGTCGATCAGACTAAGCAGCACTAAGCCTTTATTTATCTACTAGCTGTGCCCGCAACTTCGTTTGCGTGGACTACATGACATGATTATATCAAGCAACGCTGTGGACTGTGTGAAACACTATTTATTAAGAAAAGAGCTGAAAACCCTTATCAGTACCTCGTAAGCACCACGTCTGCCCAATATACTGCAAAATATTATCTGTCGACGTCTGTTAAGGATTTTTGTGACTTTCATCTTTAGCTCAGCAGTATGATTATTATAACTGACAGACGCAAACATCTAAATAAGTTATTTAAAGTTGACAAACACACTCTATGTGCCTACATTTTTTGAGAATTTTCTTTGATTTCCGTGTAATTTCTCCATCAGATCCTAATTTTGATATCTGTTCATAATTGTCGGAGTAATCGCGTAACAAACATACAAAAAAATCATTTAGACGAATTGAGAACCTCCTCCTTTTTTTAAGTCTGTTAAAAATATCTTCAATGTACTCGTAATACGGCTTAATAAAGTAATAGTACGGTTTAATAGATTTTCGGTTCCTTCTTATTCTATATTGGAATCAATCCTTCCAGTGTCATTTTGCCATAAGTGTTTTAGCAGGCGCAGCGAATTGAACATGGTTCTTGTGAAATCTTGTTTCTACCGACGCATCAGAATTTAATGAAACAAAGCCTAATATAAGCGCACGGGTGACCTTAATCTATTTGTAAAAACCGCAAAGAAATCCGTGCAGTATCTTCGGAGATTAGCGTATACATCGTGACAGACAGACAGACAGATAAGAATTAAAATAATTGCATTTTTGGCTTCAGTATCGATTATAGAGTGCTCCCCAAAATCAATTTTTAAAATAACTTCATTGTACAGACATCGACCCGTTACAGATTTATCATAGTATAGATTAACTATTATAGATTCTCCACAAGGAATTGTAAAAAAAACTTTTGTCTTAATAAAGAGGCAATAAATATTCGCTTCTTTTTGGGACTAATAGATCTGTTTGTCATTTAAGACTACTTGCCAGTAAATATTGTTTCACAAAATTTGCAGAACTTGTACTATGGCGACTAGGTAATGGACTAGATACTTAAAATACATCATAAATTATATATTACTTGTACATGGCTCAGGTACAAATGTTCGTGATAATTACACAAAAACCAGATTGAACCTGTAACCGCTGGCTTTCAAGTCCAGACTGCGGACCACTGAACAGGCGATAGTCTTCATTCAAATATTTTTTTTTTAAATATAGTTTAACCAGAAATGTGTACATACTTTATAGGTGCATAAAGCACAGTGTGCAGTGGTAGCAGCGATTTGATCTGATTCCCAAAGAATAGATACTCACGCCATGATTTATATTAAATAGGTGACCATTCCGACCAAATTTAGTAACGGTTACTTATCACAAGCAACAAAGATCTGTTTCAGACAAATCATGCTAAAGTTGTTTATGGTAACTATTGTTAAGATAATATATAAGTCGTTAAGCCTAGTCAGGGCTTGATTACATCTGAAATTAAGGTTAGCTAAATTTCTTAAGGTAAGTAACAAAATATAATCCGAAGTGGGACCACCTGGTCGTTAGCCCAAACCACCTAGTATAGTTAAAAGGAGACTTGAACCTTGCAGTGAACTTAACTTTACTTTTTTATCCTTGATGCTACACATACAAAATTGGATACCTACCAAGTGTTGCTAAGATGCATCTTACTTAAGTTTTGTTGATACTTCCCCATTATATTAGGAATTATGGTAGCGCAGTGCCGTTATACATCTATTTATGATACAATTATGTATAAACAACTAGTATTCATGATTACAATAAACTTGATACCAATTATTTATCATCATCAATACATTGAATTCACACAGTGGGAATGCCTAAGCTAGTTTCAAGTCTTATTGAATTTAAATGAAGAGGCATAATGCGAGATTATGCGAGAAAAATGTCGTTGCTTTATTAAGTAACCTGTCAATGAGTCAATTATATGAGAACAATAGGTGCAAGACAGGATTCCTGATTTAGCAAAATGTAAGATTATTTTACTATTTCTTTAGGATTTTACGGTTCCACACGCACTTGTTTTTTTTTTGCAAATTGGGACGTAGAAACAAAATCATAAACAAAATTGCATAGACACTTTCCCATATAACCTATCCAACCGGGTCTTATAGAAAAAATAATTTCTATTTATTAGTTCCATCGAATTGTTTTTTTCCTTGAGCAGCGTATAATTTTTGCTGTACAAAGATTTACAACGTTCGAATTTAGCAAAGTGTACCTACCAAACATGTGAGATAGAACCAAATTTTAACATTATGATAGATTAATTATCTTTGTAGTAAACTAATGAAGGCCCTTTTAATTTTAATAAAATAGATGGGTGTCAGTTTCAATAAAGTTACCTATCAATTAACACTTAAAAGAAAATTTGCTTTGAAGCCGAATACTGTTTACAATCTTTTAACAATCGATTTTCAAACACGAAAGGTTGATAATTACAAGTTATTAATACATCTAGGCTTCATTCATGTATTACAGTTTATTAACCAATAAACGATAAATCAAAGTTTTGTAGACGTAAACATAATGATGCAAAATTTTAGTTTAGTTTATCACGGATGTTATTTTAGTCAAATGTTTGTGACAGACAGACATTAACAATCAAAATGTAGCCTAAAAATGACAGTCCATAAAAAAATAACTTATGACACCGGCTACGTCATATGCATTTTTGTTACTTACTACGTTTATTTTTTATCAATGTTATCGTAACCACAACCTTGGCTCAAAGGGAAGCTGCCAATTTTTTTTCTGATGAATTCAATTCGGTAGATGATCTTGTGTGAATTTGGACTGACAAATAATTGCAACCATAAAAAAACGCATCAATACCCTAGTATTGTACATAGTATACCATAATATTAAATAACACTTTGTGGATAGTATATGTACTCTCCACAAAGCGTTATTTAATATTATGGTATACTATGTAGGTATATCATATATCTAGTACACAAGAATAAAATGTTTTAACAAAACGTATGTGATAGTATGCTATTAGTGCTAAATGTCATCCTGTAACTAATGTCGAAAGTTATAAGATAGGTCAATCTGTGAATGGGCTCAGAGGATATAATAATTATTATTTTATTTATAGGTTTTGATAGTGTTCTCGATTCATACTGCCTGTGCATTATAAATTATACACTTAACCACATAACATCTACAATTAGATTACTACCTACCTAACAGATTTTTATCATCAAACTAGATACGGAAAAAAAAAGGTTGTGATTATATTATGTCTTTGGTCTTTGGTGACGAGCACTATAACGAACAGAGAACCATTAGATTTTGACATATAGCCTTCTTGCCGTGTCAGTTTCAATTGGCGGACTTGAGACCAAAGAATCATAATAAAGTCAAGTTTGCCTTTGTTTCCGACACTTGCTCAAAAAACGACAAGATTTTGTCATTTTCGGAGCTTTACTGTGACAGATTATTCATTAATCACCTTGCCCTCTTTTTTCATTTGTAGGTTACAATACTCTTTTATCCTTTAAACTTTAGACAAAGCATTTTTACGTAAATTTACCAAAAGTATTTTAAAAATATAGCGCAAACCAAAAAAAATTGAGTTTCTCTATATGGCGCCCGGTGGGCGGTGGTATTTTAAATGAATGCTGCCAGTTACTTGCGCCTGCAAGTGCAAGTCCGCAAGTCCGCAACCTGCGTACTTGTTCAGTTTCTGCCAAAATAAGAAGGTATATTACGAATGTGTTTCGTATATTCAGACATATTACCCTAATAATTTAAAATTACTATGTTTCTACTTATCAAACCTTCGAAAATTTATAAACAATTGAAAACGGTCGTGGCGTTTTACATGACTAGTTTGAGTTGTTCATATTTCGATATACACACATCAACAGAATCTAGGGATACGGTAATCCTAAATTATTTACGATTTTATAGTTTAAAATCTTTTAAGTAATTAATTCTTTATATGTAATTTAAAAAAAACTGAAGAAAACACAAAATACGGCGGCAAAATTGTTAGTAATTCCTTCCGTCAACAAAAATTTAAATAATTTTATTGATATTAATTAATGAAAAGGGATTAAATTGTCTTTCTTTTATAATTTAACGTACCTTGTGAGCTTTAAGTGACATGTCACGTCGTCATTTGAGTCGAGATGAAATTAATGTTACGAGCCGTGGGCATGTTGGAAAATGGTGCTATTCAACGCGTCGTTGCTGAGGCCCTACACACCAGCCAGAACGTGATATCAAGATTATGGGCACGTTATCGCACTACTGGGGATGTGACTAAACAGCACACAGGCAGATATCGTATTACTACGCAGAGACAGGATCGATTTCTCCAAATGACCGCCAAAAGACAACCCAATATCAAAGCGATGCAACTAGTACAGCAAAGGCTCCAGGAGGACCACCAGCTGCTGGTGAGCGACCAAACCGTGCGAAGGAGGTTGCATGAAGTTAATCTTCATGCTCAAAAACCACTACGTGTTCCAGCATTGCGACGTGGAAATCGGGGTGGCGGCTTTCGTGGGCTCGGTAGCATTTACCATGGATTGATCAACAATGGTCTTGGGTGCTGTTCACCGATGAGTCCCGGTTTGGGTTTCATCCAGGTTCCCGAAAAACACGCGTTGGGAGAACTCCAGGGAGAGTAAGCCGTCTTCGGCACCCTCTTACCAAGGCGGGACAATCATGGTGTGGGCAGGAATTCGTCTTGGCGGACAAACTCAGCTCGTTTGGATCCAAGGCAGCATGACTGCTCAAAAATACCACGAGGAGGTAGTAGAAACTGTTATTGTAACACACAGAATGCAAATGGGCCAGCAATTTCTACTCATGCACGATTATGCTCCTTCCCATACGGCGCGGCTGGTGTCGGCCGCTCTCCGAGACCACGATATTCGAGTTTATGGATTAGCCTGCACAGTCGCCCGACTTAAATCCTATTGAGCATATCTGGGAAAAAGCTTTTGAGAGATTTCTCGCCAAATTTGACGACGGAACAACAACTTTACGAACACTTGCAAGGATTATAGGACCTCATAGACAACAAGACATTGACAATTTAATTTTAAGTATGAAAAATCGATGTCGATGTGTAATTAATGTGAGGTGGCAACACTGATTATTAAAAATCAGATTTCATAAGATTTTTATAAATTTTCTTAAAATTAATAGTTTTTAAAAAGAAATGAAGATTTTTTTTTATACAGATTTTCTACGGTGTTTTAAAAACTTCACATTTTTAACTTAAAACAAAAAATATACGAAATGATTTTTATTTTTATTAAAGACCTTGAAATAAGCTATCAATCTCCCATTTACTATATTAGAAAAAAAATCATAGATTTTTATATATCTGATAAAATACAAAATATCCCTAGATTCTGTTGATGTGTATAAGTGAAAGGTTTTTTTAAATGCGTTAGGTTAATACGTTTGAGCGAACAAAATATTTTTATATTAGGCCTTCTGTTACTGAATTCGTACCCATGACAAAGGTTTCCAACTGTGAACGAGATGTGAAGCCACCGACTAACCTGCCGATAATAAACCTGCTGGGCCGTATTGGCGGGTCCGATGTTTAGACTGCTTGTTTGGCAAATATCATGTTTATTGTGGGTCTTTTAATATGAACTCTGATACGAGCATGTTTCAAAATAATAATTCCGATTTCAAAATATCCGCAATAGAGCTGAAATATTACGGAAAACGACACTGAATTGGTCGTTTGGTCGGTCATCATTTGCACGATCTCTTATTCTAGATTTATTCATTATAGTTTTAAAAAACACAATCTGTCACTTTTAATGAAACTCTCAAATGCAGAGTTTTAATTTCATTCTGATTTAACTTTAATCTAAAAAGAAAACATGCCTAACGCCGACTAACGCTTAAAGTAGATACAGACTAGCGTGACGGGGCGTTGTGTAGCATTTACAAAATAATCTCGTGCAGTCAGTACTGATAAACAAGCAGCGATCTAATGCTTCTTGTTTCTTGAATGCTCGCATTGTAACTTGTAACATTCCCCCAGACCCCTGTCAGTACTCAACCTACCTTACCTACCTTAAGGTTTTTATTTAGCTTCTCGAAGGATTCATTGTCACATTTATTACTTTACTCCTACCTACATGTGGGGCACGCACTATTGAACAAATAAATGGAAGTGAGATGGAATTTGTTTACACGAGTAAGCAATACACAAGTATTGCTCTTTGTAAAATTCAACACGATTCGATATGTTTTTAGTCAAACGCTAGTCTCGGATGTGCAGAATTTTGTTTGAGAGGAAAACTTTAAAAATAAGCAAGATCAAGTACTTATACAAAAATATATTATAACTTTGTATAAACGATTTCTTGTAGCATATACTATGATAAAATCGTATTATATTATCTAAGATCGCTTAATATTAGTCGTTAAGCCTAGTCTATCCTTTAGGCCGCCCGGCTTGATCATATCTGACAATATGCTTAGCCACTTGCCTCACAGCACCCCCTACTAATCTGCACAGGGCCCGCTTGATGAAATATCGTCCAAATAATTGCAAACTCTTTATTACTTTTAACTGTGATATTATTTTTATTAAAAAGAAATGAAATTTATAGAAACACACACACATCGACACAGCAAGCTATGAAGAGTATAAGTTATTGCCATACAAGTTGGATGTTGGCTTTTATTGCTTTTATACTATGAAAAATAGCTAAAAACGCAGCGAGGGATATCCTCCGATATAATGAAGTGAAACTATACGCACTCGTAAACTAGCAGCTCTCTGAAGGGAATAGTCGAGTATCGGGTTTAATGCATTGGAAAAGGCCTAAGTCCACGAGTGTACTGACGAGAGGGCTGATTATGATGGAAGTAAAAAAATAAATTGTAGCTCCGCTATCTAGTTACCATAGCACAAGCTGTGTTCAGTTGAGGGCTTCACATTTTTTCGGATTATTAAAATTCCCTATGTTTTTATTATTTCTTGTACGCTAAAAATTTAACGGGAAAAAAGTGACCCGGCATTTCCCCTACTGATCCAAAACGTAGATAGTGGCCGTTTAAAGCGCAAATAAACAAACTATTATGGGATGTAATAATATAATATTATATTATGGTGACATAAGTTTTAGTTTTTTTTTATTATTAAAAACGTAAAACAAAATAAACTTGATCTAAAATACAGGCCGATTGTTAATCGAGGTATAATGAAGAACAATAAAGAGTACTAGAATTTACAGTCCTCAAAAGGCGTATTTATTTTAACCGATTGTTAATCAAGTATAATAAATTACAATAAAGAGATAAAACTTCTCAAAAATACGAATTATTTTTATTATATTTCGTGTCGAACTTATTTAGCCATTCGCAATGATCCTCACTTACATACCTACTTCATGCCTTTTTTATTTAGGGATTTTGGAACTCGCGCGTAAACAAGCCCAGCCTCAACTCAACGGGCTCAAAAAGATTGTCAAATAATCTGGGAAATTCACAAAGGCCCATTATATTAGTGATCCATTTTCTTTTTGCAAATAATTTTTCACATAACTTGTACCTTAGTAGCATAACCTTATTAGCATACATTAGCATTAATTTCTTTCATAAAAAATGGCATTTTTTTATACGAAAGTGTGTGAATTTCAACCATAACTTCTAAACTGTTGTCGCGAAGCTAATTTAATTTCATTAGGTTCTAAGAGGGTTTCTTCCTCACTAGATAAAATAATGTTTGAACCGCTATATAAATGGATCGGCCTGTATTAAGAGTAGAACTATCTAGAAACGTAGGAATTTTCCTGAAACGCGGTCAATTTATAAACGTTTGATTTATAGGAGTTTTATGGGAAACACTTCCATCTGAGGCTAGGTTGTAAATTTCCGTGCAAATTAAAATAAAAATTACTACATAATAGGTAATTTACAACAGATTTAGTTAAAATGATACTGATAAGTAGGCACATCGCAAATATCAATAATTACCAATTTTATCTGAACCGGACATGAAACTGTATTCCTTAACATTGGTGACGCAGGAGCATTGAGTACAAATGATCCCTAGTTCAATTCCCAGTTTGAGTCAATGTCGGAAACGAAGCCAAGGTAATTTATTATCACGTCTCTTGTACACAAGACTATTAGTTTATTGCTTAGGGACCTGGATATACAGTGTGTTGTCTGTTACATATTTATTGTCAAACCTATTATTCTTTGTTTAGTCTCTAAAATTACATATCACCTTTTTGTCTTCTACTTGTGTGTGAAATGTGATAAAAACAAAACACTACAATCCAAATAATTAAAATAATATTTCTTTACAAAACAATGCCTTTTCATGCGAGCCACAATATGATATACTCGTATTTTTTCGTTTAAGATGCAAATGAACCTAAAAGCTTTTACAAAGTAAATAAAAACGTTAGTGCAGGAATAACAGAGGCAGTTGTATTTTAGTTTTGCGTATTTTTAGGCACAATCTAAAATACACAAACAGCGAAAGGACAGAGCTTGATTGACTGTTCAAAATAAGAGAAAGCCTAAAATATTGTCTTACGACGTGCCTTGGGATCAAAATAGTACGTATATGTGAAATTCAGTTGGAGAGAGAAAAGAGGGCAATGATGGTTAAGAAATTTACACCATTTTTATCCTTTCCTGCGTAGAATACGAAATAACTGAGTAACCACAGTTTTACACGACGCCAAAAACTTAAAGAATGAAAGAAAAGAATCATTTTTTAGTAGTTCATATCACAAAGGTTTTAACTCATAATAAGGTATACACCACTATAATCGTCATGATTCCAATGACTTTATATTGTTATAGTTATGTAAAAATGTATTCATAATTTTGCTTTTAGATCCTAATTCGTTGAAATATTAAAAGTAGTTTTTAAAAAAGCATGTGTCTCAAACTTACGTTATAAAAGTCACTGGCTCTTTTGTGTTTAACAGAAGAGAGACTAGTTTGTTTTTAGGAATGTAGGTACTTTTTTAAGCCGAAAGTACTGTTCATGTTTTTATTATTTAAGGTAAGTAAAAGGTAAATAAAATCAAGGGCTATTAATTAATTATATATTGATAAATTAATCATGATTCCACTGTTAAGCTATTAGGTTGTAAATAATATTTCATGTTTTTTTGTTATTTTATTTTATAATAAATTTTGGCATTACAGATTATTTTAATATTTAAAAAATGACGAATTTTTTGCGACAGAAGTTAGTAGTTGATAAACTAAATTTTGCTAAAAAAACTGTATTTTATTTATAGTTTTTATTTCTGTGATTGAACTCACATATTTTTTTATCTTATCAATAAAACAGCCACACACTCAAACTTACCAAATCTTAAACTTTTTTAAACTAAAACATCAATGAAACAACTTGCGATAGCACTTTGATCTTAAAAGTTTTGCGAACTTCACAACTTCGATCAACTTGTTTTGTCACAAACTTGTTAAATTGTTCCACTTATTGGTCTACAAATCTTAATAAAAACTTAGATCATTTACGACATGTGTCGAACTGAAGTCACAGAATCGGAATGGTCCATGCGTCGAGTCGCTGCGATTTCACAACACTGACTGAGTCAAAGCGGCTCGGCTCTTTGCGCTTCTGTACTGAAAATTTATTTCCACAACCATCAACTAAAGGTTACCATGGTTAACATATCATTGACTCCTCTTTCCTATTAATAGGGTTTAAACTTAATAGGTGACCATTTAAATTTACTGTCTACAGCCAATGTTTTTTCAGCTGTTTTGTACTTAACCATGTTTTACAGACGTGCAAGATAAACATGTTGTCACAAAGTAAATAATGAAATTCCTGGCAACTACATCAAAAGATTTTAGACGTAAATTGTAACTGTATTATTTAAGTATCTTCTCAAGTAATAAATAACTTTTTTTCCTAAATATTTATTAAATATTGATTGGATCAACCGATAAATAGTAATGTGAAATTTCCAATCCAAAAAAAATACTTGCAATTAATTCTATCATTAAATTGATAGGATTGAGTAGGTGGGAATAAACAAACAGAGTTGATTAATAAGCATCGCAGTTAGCCATTTTTCCAAAATGATTAAATAATTTAAAACAGTATTGGTAAGGGTATAACATAGATACATAAAAAAGTGAGAAACACAATAGTCGCATTTTTTCTTTTTTCGTTTAGGTACTTCGGGTACTCCGCGTGTTGAGTCAGTCAGATAGACGGACAACAAAGTGATCCAATAAGATTTTCCTTTTAAGGAAGGTTCCTCTGACGGAAGGAAGACGTACAGAAAAAAGATAATAGTCTTTTTAAGACGCGTGAAAAGCATTATGCTCACATGTTTGTTTCAGTTTGGTGGCCTTAAATGATTCACATGTCAGCAGGAGCCCGAGAGTTGGTTGAGTTACGACGCCATAAGGTCAGGTAGCGGAAATTATTGTTTCAGAATTACCTAGTACCTACTACTTGCTGTTCAGTGGAGTATTTAATTGTTTTTAGGGTTCCGTACCAAGCGGGTAAAACGGGACTCTATTACTAAGGCTCCGCTGTCCGTCTGTCTGTCTGTCTGTCTGTCTGTCCGTCTGTCTGTCCGTCTGTCCGTCTGTCCGTCTATCCGTCTGTCCGTCTGTCTGTCCGTCTGTCACCAGGCTGTATCTCATGAACCGTGATAGTTAGAGAGTTGAAATTTTCACAGAAGATGTATTTCTGTTGCCACTATAACGACAAATACTAAAAAACATAATACAATAAATATTTAAGGGGGCTCCTATACACCAAACGTGTTTTTTTGCCATTTTTTTAAGATAATGGTACGGAACCCTTCGTGCGCGAGTCCGACTCGCACATAGCCGGTTTTTATAATAAACCAAATAGGTTGCAAACTAGTATTATTGTTATTCCTACGTCGGCCAAGTACGATAAAAGCTGCTTGGCTATAGCACAGAGTAAGTATTATACTAGCTAGAATTTATAAAAACTTGAAAACTTAAACTTTTAAAACTTTGAAGTCTCGATTGTTTCATAATGATAATATATAATCGTTTTCTTGATTTTTACAAATGTTATGGCTATGAATAGTTTTTTTGAATAGGAAAGCTCTTACACCATTTTTAATTCCAATAAGAAGTCTTAATTCTTAATGATATTGTTAAACTGTTATCTTAATTAAAATAGCGCAGAAGCAGCGTAGTTTGACAAAACGGCGTGAATCAGAACAAAATTTAGTCGAACAGATTGATGATTTGTTTGTATTTTGGTTTTCAGCAATAACAAAAGGCGCCGAGCTGTATACAATACAATATGTTCGTATCGATGTCGAAATGACGCTTCGTCAAACATAGTGATGATTATGTAATGCTTTTTTATCACTGATTTCAGATGTAGGTACAATGCAGTAGTTACTTGTTAATTTATTTTTTTTTTTATTTTTTATGATCTTTATTGAATCATAAAAGGATCGAGACGAAGGAGGAGGTTTAAGGATAGATATGATATTAGATCTTTATTGAAGTAGGCGACAAACTACTTCAAACTGTATGACAACTAAACGTCTCAAAGTTTCCGTACCTAATATGATGTCGCATGAAAGGTATAATTAGGGGTTTCTTGGGAACGGCCAAATGTGTTTTTGGTATTTTGCTAAATAACCATAAAAACTGTTATTCAATATCTGGCACTTGTTTTTGCGGCAACTGACTGGCTCTATTCGACTTCAGCTCCGTTCAAAATCGCAATCAGACAGGGTAAAGACAGGGTGATGACAGTTGAAGCTGACAGGCAAACACGGGCGCCGACCTTGGGCGTCGCTATCTCTAAGGTCTCTTGTTCGATTTCCAGTTGGGTCAATGCAGAAAACGAACTTTTCTATACTGTCTTGGGTCTTGGAGGTGTGATAACTTCGTTGTTTCTGGATTTTATAACTAAAGTGCCTTGGCTGCTTACATTAGGATCAGAAAAAAATATGTGACGATAGAGTCTAATATTTAGATAGATTGATAGGTACTCTTTATTGCACAACACACAAAACAAACAGTAACTTAAAAAAAAAAACACTACAATTTATTAATTTCGGAAATTACAAAATCTGTGTTTGGTACCAGGAGTAGCAGGAGTGTGTTTCCAGCCCTAAGATTTAATCTGAGTGTACAAATCCAGCGTTTTGTGACGAAGTTGCGTTAAGTCGTGAATCATATTTTTCGGCAATCCAAGCTTTATAAATCTGTTCGATCTGATCTTGAATCGTTTTTAGGTCAAGTGAATCTGGAATCGATTTCACTTTTAATGTTCAATTGTTCACTGCTGTGGTGCATCTTATTAATACTGCAGTTACTCTTTGTTGAGCCATGTTTATATATATATATATATTTGACGACCTCATAAGCCGAGACCGAGAAGCGAGCACACCGAATCAGTCGTCATCTCTGAGGTACCGGGTTCGATTGTCGGTCGGGTCGATGTAGCAAACGAACTTTTCTGCATTAATTCAATATGAATTGAGAATGTGAAAAATTGATTCGGATCTGGGTATTGTGGTACCGTCATTGTTTTTGATTTCTATAATACAAGTGCTAAAGATTATTACTCTTAGGATCAGGTTATCAAATGGATGTAATGTTGTCCAATATTTCATAATTATTTATTTATTTAAAAGAAAGAAATAACACAGAATATCAAAATGTTATTCATTATTGCAAAAGGTTGCTTCACAAAAGTAGCCCCAAGTTAATGCATTATTATTACGGTAAAAGTTATTTTAAAAATGTAATTAAAAAGATATTGCTATAAATCAACCAATTTAATTTAAGCTAGTTATTATTCATAATTTATTATCTAATTTGAATTAGTAAGAGTAGGTAATAAATTTACTGTCTTGCTGGTGGCGAACGCGATAAAAAGAAATAAACCCTTTTCCCTTATCGCTGCCAGGCGCCAGCCGCAATAAAATTGGTTGGACTATTTTTAAACTGAAGAATCCTGATTTCTAGATTCAGTGTTCAAGATTTTCCCAAATAAAAAATAACACCGAATTTGTAGACATTAATAGTTTACTGTTTACTTTTTTCTTTTGTTTGTTAAAGTAATAAAGACTTTGGGCACAAATTACGTATAGCGGCGCTTTGGATGGGTAAAAGAAAGATTATGGAACCGGCGATACTTTGCGCGTTCTAATCTTACCAAGATTATTGGGCTCTTAGTTATGATTTTTGTATTATATTTTATCACCAACTACTAGTGTTCCTCGAAATTATGCAAATCTGTGACCGGGATAAAAAAGTATTCTGTATGTTAATTCAGATTATATTCTATAATAATTTTATTCAAATCCGTTCAGCCGTTTACGCGTAATTGAGTCACAAACATCCAACCATCCTCACAAACTTTCGCATGTATAATATTAGTGGGATATGTTACCGAATTGGTAGAAAATAAACCTATTTTGTTCCCCCTTTAGAAGAATTTTGCCTCAAACAAATCGCTTTAGCCTTAATAGTATAGATTATTAATGCACGATAGCTCAGCCCCCTAACCATGAACTCTATAAACAATCTCAAAGTTGTCAAATCTGTCAATTTTGGTACGTCATTTCATACAAAATTTGACAGAAATGATAATGTTTGACAGATTTGTGATTGTTTTAACCTTAGGTTTTAACAGCTCATGGTTAGGGCCCTGTCATAATGACTTCTAACTGCTCTCGGTTGCTTTAGCTGGAACTATGCTGCTGGGGTACTGGATTCGCATTTACGTTGCGACTTAAAACAGGCCCTACCCTGAATATACTTATTATTATTGTATTCCTCTTTTCATTATAAGTCTTACTAACTTTCTATGGGCTCAGTCGCAATTTCTTCTTCAGCTCTATTTTGATTCTGACTTGTTTTAGACCAAATTGCTTCTTTTTCTCTACCATTTCGCTGCGGTTATTGTAGGATTGAATAAGTACGACTAACATAAACGATTCTAGCGCATTTTATGAGGTGTTAAGCATCTAATTAACGTTACATAATTCAAATTCTGCTTTAAGTACTAGTTAGTTTGTTTTCTTTCACCTTATAATGCATGTATATATATTTTGTTTTATAACTTGTATTCCCCATTAGATTTTCTTATCAATTGTTTTAATTCAATTTGTTTAGTATTCAAAATGTGTCTGCTTTTCTGAGACGTTTCTCTGCTCTTCATAACAAGTATCATTAAGTTTGAATTAGCATTATTTGAAAGCAAAGTGAGATAATTATAAATAAGTTACTAATAAACAACAGACAGCAGGATAATTCAGAAAGTAGTATAGTAGTATTTTTGTTTTAACTTAGGCCTCATTCAATAGGTACCGTTTTAGGTTGTTTATTGTGTAAGAGGAAGAAAATACCACACACTCGGGAAATTACGAAACCCTATAGTGCCGGCTTTTTGCAATTACTTTAGAAACTAATCACAGGATTTTTTTACTGAGAAAATTGGCTACGTAAGCCAGCTTCGGGCATATCAGCTCAGATCAGCCTAGGAGTTGAAGTGGTCGCCATCGCCGAAATCGGTCGCAAGAAGTTAGCTTTTGTTAATTATAAACAAAAATTGATAAATAAAGATATACCGTCTATCCGCATATATTATTTTACACTATATAAAAGCTTGTCAGGAAGACCGCCTAATATTGTACGTCTTTCTGTAAAAAATATGTGTTATTTACTTTTTTTGGTGGGCAATAAAGAGTATCTATCTCTTCATCTACAATATGTTGACCTAGAATTAGTATCCCTACAAAGTGAGAAAGTCTATGTTCCACAACGCAAAATTTGTTTTCAATTAGTGAGGAATGCCCAACACTGGCAGGAACATCGTTACTCGTAACTGTTCGGAATTGCCTATTGCCTTAGACACTGTATTGCTACAGCACAGGCCAGAGATAGACAAGACACGATAAATTTAGTTTCGAGCTTGAGTTCTGTGTTCGATTGAAGAGCCTATTGCACCAAATTATATGAATACTTTGTGCCTTGAATATGCGTCATAAATAGGTGTACATACAAAATAATAGGTCAATCCTATTTTTCAAATGCTCCATACAACATTATCATCGAGGTATACAAGTAAGATTTTATGGAGCAGCTAAAAACATTATAGATTTCGATGTTGCTCCTATAGACAAACTTGTTGTTTATGACCAGCTGACCACGTGATCTTATGGAGTGTCATATTTTTTGTACAGCCTGTATTTTAAGAAATGCTGTAGTTTTCTTCGCTTAGTAATTAAAGGCAGTCAGTAAAACTAAATTATTACTCATATTATGCACAACAAATGATTTGTCATTATTTTATTACTAATTAATTTATATGTGTTTTGCTAATAGCGTGAGTAGCATGGTCCAGACCCACGCAATTTGCGCGGCGGTATACACGATTCATATTAAAATCAAGGTCAGGGACTCAACATGCCCATGTTACCCGCGCAAGACCCTCAACATGCGCATGCTACCTGAGCTGTGTACAATCACAATAAAGCCAAGTATACTGTCAGAGCATGAAATATACGATGAAATAGGAAACACTCTGTATGTGTTACTCTATCGGATGTTTGTTGAAATTTATTCACAGTTTTATTATTGTCATAAAATGGGAGCAGAATGTCATTAACATGAAAATAGTAAACATAAACAATAAAATCACAGTTCTGATCGTAAAAAGTGAATAAATATTAATTTAATATTCTGAGAACCATATTACTAATTTATTTTATTTTAGGTAAAATGATTTAATGTTTACGTGGCACCGATATCTATCTAAGTTATAATGGTAAAAGGAGTCAATTTTCAAATACAATGTCTTTTTTTAAAAAAAAAAAGAAATTATGAATCAATTTCATGAATAATTTCGGTAATAAGTAATTCTGCAATGTTAAATTAAAATATTCATATAACAACGACCTCCCTAGCAGCTGTTAAAATAATAACATTATGCATAATGTCTCTCATTCACCAAAGATACCTCTTTCGGATGGGAAAGGTAAAATCCCTTACTCTGCCTAGAAAGCGCTTAGACATACGCGTTCCTATGTTCTTCAATACAAACAACTTTTTATAAGTAGTTATGCGGTCAAAATTGAAACTACGGTTTTGTTTTTTTTATACAACTTCACCTCAATTTTGCTGTTGAGTAAAAACAGTAAAAGTTTATTTTCTTGTATTGATAAACACAATCGGCCTTTTGAATTGAACTACTGTTCAAAACACACGATATTTGATTATTCCCATTGTCTTTTACAAAAAACATGTCTAATAGAAATAATAAGAATAGTCAGTAGTTAAAAACGAACAATAGCAAGTTTATGCAGCTGAAAATACAAGCTTAGGACTTTACGACCCGCGTCCTACTTTGAGACATGATGAGCCTCTTGCCTGGCCCTTCTCTGGAACGTAGCAAAGCTGTTTACCTTAGGAACTTAGTAAAACGGTTACTACCTACGCAGATAAACAAAATGAACATAACTACCGCCAATACCTATAAGTTTTATGATGTTTCGTCTTTACTATAAGTAACGGATTATGTTTTCTTTTGTGCTATCCTTTAAAAGAAAATCATGCTTTTTTGTTTATTTTAAGTTTTAAACCTTTGTGTCCTACGGTAAGCTAAATCCATTTTTAATTATTCTTTGATCAAGTAATTTGACCAAAGCTTAATGAGGTGTAAGAATTTAACCAAGTTCATTATTTACGTCATAATTTTATTTACCAAGCTATTCTTTACTACGTGTTAGTTCAAAATTAATAACATCATCACCTTACCACCTGTTTAGTTACATATATTGACAGTGCCTTTACTTGCTTATGAACACATACATTATAATGATTAACTGAAGAGGAATGTACCTATTGACTTACACTTCGATACGCTAAACGCGTAAAAGTATTCACAGTTAATACAAAGCTAAGTTGACATCAACACGAAAGTAATATACTTTGTCATCTACAGGCGATGTTTACATTCTAAATTCAATTTATTTTTACGCCCGTTTGGTGTCATTATGTCAGTACCTATCGAGCTGAGAATGAAAAAATAGGCATCTGTAAATTTTGCGCCGAAATTTACGTCAATGCCTTTGAATCACATCTGTATTCATCCATGGTCTCTCATGGCTTGATCTCGACTTGACATCTCATGATTTCATGATTCGCTAGTGTAAACTTAGCTTAACAGACAAAAATGTTTCTTCTCTAAAAAATTCAGGAGGTGCACAAGGTTAATATCGGCTCTTTATTATAATAATATTATTAATTAATATGGTAATGTAGGTATTTATTATTCAACACGTCGCTGTTCATTTTGGCGTTGTATATTAGTCATCTAGTATGCCGTTATTATTTATAATTAATGTAATAAAAGTAAATATTAACAGTAGGTATTCATTTACGAAGATAAGTTAAATTTTCTTCGTTAATTGTACATCTTTCTGTACAGAAAAACTGTAACTTATTTGTATGGTGTGCAATAGAAAACTACTCGTATCTATAATAATACAATCTGTCAAAAAAGTTTCGGGAATTGGTGATTTGTTAATGGATTCAAAATTATATTTTTTTTGTTGTTGTTAGATTGGCACAACTGTTTTCCGTTTTGGCGCGGAGTTTGAGTTACATCTGATAATTAGATTAAATACAGTATTGTTTTTAGTTATACCATATCTAGTGTGTATTGCGAATTTCATAATGGACAAAAACATCAAACAAAGAGTTTGTCATAAATTTTGCATCGCCAATGGGTTTTCGTATTCGGAGTCTCTGAAAATGTTACAGAAGGCTTACGGTGAATCGACTTTATCAAAAACACGTGTCTATGAGTGGTACAAAGCGTTCAAAAGCGGTCGAGATGTGATGGAAGATTTGCCTCGCTCTGGTAGGCCATCAACGTCTGCTACTGAAGATAGCATCGCAAAAGTGAAGGAAATAGTGACTGAAAATCCTCATTCAAGTCCCAAAAGACCTGAATTTTCTCCAAAAACTCCATCGCAAAAGAGTCGCTGAGGACATGCTAGAACGAGTCAATTCCGACCCAACATTCATGAAACGCATTGTTACTGGTGACAAGACGTGGTTTTACGAGTTTGACATGCAAACTAGTCAACAAGCTTCGGAGTGGCGCCTTCCCACTGAACCGAAACCGAAGAAACCGCGCCAAACTCGATCGTAAGTCAAAGTCATGTTGACTGTTTTCTTTGACTGTCGCGGTGTTTGTGCACTCGGAATTCTTTTGCCAGAAGGTCAAACGATAAAAAAAGATTATTATATAAGCGTTATGCGGCGTTTAAGAGAGCAAATAAGACGAAAGAGGCCAGATTTGTTGTAATGAAAATTCTTGGATTTTGCATCACGATAATGGGCCTTCCCACAAGGCCATCAGTGTGAACGAATTTTTGACCAAAAACTCAACAAATACCATCGACCAGCCACCTTATTCACCAGATATGGCTCCAGCCGACTTCTTTCTTTTTCCTAAACTCAAATTACCACTTTGTGGCACCCGGTTTCATTCGGTAGAAGACATAAAGGAGAATTCGAGGCGAGAACTGAACGATTTTCGATTCGATTCCGGGCAAAGCGTTAAAAAAATGTTTTTATGATTGGATTATTCGTTGGCGTAAGTGTATCGCTTCTGAAGGAGCATACTTTGAAGGTGATAAAATAAATTTATTTGAATAATTAACATTTTGTGTATTATTAATCTTTTCCCGGTACTTTCTTGACAGAGTAGTATATCCATGGTCATTCTAACCTATACCGGGACTTTCAAACAGAAGGCGATTCGCAGTTGTCACACATTGATTTGCAGTTGATGGTGTAGCAAATCGACAAAATGCCAATCGCAAATCGCCTAAATGTTACCATGTCAATTATGTGGACCTTTTGTTATTTACCTAATTACTTGTGTTTAACGAACGTAATGAACCCCAACAGACCAACAGATCCAAAGTTAATATCTTTGCTATGTTATGGTACGAGAGTTACGATTTGCGATGTTTTCTACCAAAATGTTTAAAATGCTGAATGCTGCAATTTGGTCCGAGGTTCTTAGCTCGAATGCCAATACGGATATTTCGTTTTATCTTACACAAAAGAGATTATTGATCTATGCTAGTTTTACAGCAGTCATGAATTGTTAACTGTGGTTTAAAAAGCGTTAAATTTATGTTTTTTAACAATTACCTATGTCAAAATATTTATCATATTTACAAGACTCGGTTCTAAAATTCATTTGAATTGAGCTCTTACTTTTACCTTGTTTGATTTTGTGTCAAAAAAAAAACAATTAAATAACTCATACATAACGTATAATTGTAAAGTAATTAGAAAATACTACACAAGACTACTAAAATGTAGAGCTGGGATTCGTATTTCGTAGCGAGAGTAATATCTACGAGAGTTGAGTGTTGCTTGTGGCTAGTGAGATTTCTATAAAGCTTAGTATTAGCGCCAAAGCTTGGCTTAAAGTATTAGCGCCAAAGCTTTTGTGTTAACACGGTGAAAGCAAGAAAATACTTTATCAAGAATTAAATAATTTCTTAACATAAATTTCATAATATTGAAATCTAAGCATTCGTGAGTTATGGGTTTCGACATTGATTAAAAACGCTTATAATGGTTGTTTATTCTGGGTCGAGATTTTTACGATACAATATAAGATGATTTAAGTCTTTTATAGCTGAACTCGGCCAAGACACCCGTTATGTCATAAAATGATATCACTAAAACTGTCCCACTACGATACTTATTAACAGACATTTTTCCAAAAAAAAGGGAATTAAACCCTAAACAATCTTAAAAAAGTTGGACAAGTTCGAGTCGTATTCGCCTGCTGAGCGTTCCGTACAAATTTGTAGGCCTATACTTATAAAAATGGGAAAAGGTTTGTGCCAATAAAGCCCCTTTTTACGATACCCCATGACATGATTCACTCAATTCAAAATTTGGACCGCCGTTGCTTGTTTTTTATGACTTAATTACAAATGTAGACTTTCAGATTTTTTTCTATATTTAAAATGTAAGAGGGTATTAACTATACTACTATACTTCTCAAATTTCATAGTACTAGGTCAACGGAAAATACCCCATAAATTTTGACTCCCTTGAGAGTATCGATATAAACGTTTTTTGCGGCAAAAATGGCCGTCTCTTTTTTCACATTATTTAGAAGTTAGATTTTTTCACAGCTTCAAGTGATTTTAGACTTGAGTACTTATATCGTTTTAATTTAAACTCGATACCTCTACGCGTTCCCGAGATAAAGGGTCTTGACAAACAGACGGATTGACGTACGGACAACTAAATGATCCTAAAAGGTTCCGTTTTTCCTTATGAGGTACGGAACCCCAAAAAGAAGGAGGTAAAAGCACTTGCCATTTATAGTATTATATAGTTATATTACATCTAACCTGATACTTATAGACATGGCAGACATATACCATTTTCATTGGAAAACCGTCTAGTTTAGCAGTTAGCACTCCGGATTACGCCAAAGTAAAATCTTGGCTTATTAGGATGGAGCTATGTGATGTGGTCGTCGGTAGAATTCATTTATTAAATCTTAATATGTTCTTTATTTCTTTATCATAATATATAATGTTCTAAACACATCAATTCGTGAACTCTTGACGTGACAGTTGCAATGATGATGAAGATCTAGTGTCCACTCATGGGTATAGTACCAAAGAACGGAGGGGACTGCAAACAATGATCGGCGAACAGCGGCGAACGACAGCGAGCAATGTTGTTGCTAAATTGTCTTGGATGATACCTTTTTTACCCGACTGCCAAACGAGGGTTATGTTTTTTGAGCGTATGTATGTATGTATGTAAGTATGTCTATTTCTTTGGCACGCCCTACAGCCTAAACCACTAAACGGATATAAAAGTATAATATATCAATAGATTCGTCTCAATTGTGAGAGTGACAAGGAGTATGTTATTTCCTGAAATTCCCGCGGGAACAGAACTTAGGCGGGAAAAATGGATCTACAATACTCATAAACCGATTTTGAAACTTTTTTTTAAAAACTATGGGTCACATATTTTTAGTGCTAATAGTATTCAATACTTTATTTTCCAAAATTCCTACGGGAACAGGCAAAAAAATACACTAAAAAAATAGAAAGGAAAAACCGTTTAACGGATTTCAACATATGATATGTCATTAGATTCGTCTCAGTTGTAGGAGTAACATAGGCGATGTTATTACCCGGAATTCCTAATGGTACATGCATTACACGGGAAAACCGATTTCAGATACTACTTACTCGAGATAAAACTTTTTTTTTTCAAAGAAGAGTTACAAATAAGCCTTTATAGTTCATTGAAAATTAGTAGTAGAACACTACAACTAAAAAGTCAAAAATAAAATAAATTTAATTTAAAAATCAAAAAACCCGACTGCGTAAAAAGTGAACTTAAAAAATGAAAACAAGATTTAAAGAATCAATTTGCAGTCGGAGGCATCAAATCCATTAACAGCATAATGATGATTAACTTGGTATGCACTGCCTAATTAAGAAATTTAAATCCGTGTAGAAAAAGTCGAATCAAGTAACATAGATTTGATGCCTCAGACTGCAAATTGATTCTTTAAATCTTGTTTTCATTTTTTAAGTTCACTTTTTACGCAGTCGTGTTTTTTGATTTTTTAAATTAATTAATTTTATTATTATACAGTCCGCTTTTTACTTAAATTATAATATCTACACCATCGAAGAAACCTAACATCTTGCGTTTGATTATGTTCGTAGTTCAAGTTAGGCAAGGACACGTCCAGCAGACAATGTGCACGCAATACAAGCATCAACAATCAACAACTTCCCAACAGATTGTACAGTAATTGCTGTTTTGACACAATTTAATGGTTTGTATTGTATTTTATTATTTAGGACTATATTAGGCTAATCGAGGAAAAATTGGCACTTTAAAGTTTAATATATCGCAAACGGATCTCTAAATCGTAAAATTGTCAAATTGTTATTCTATTGTTTTGTCGGCGTGATTGATATACCTATCTCCACAAAATTACAACTTTCTAGGGTCAACAGTCTTCAATCAAAACCTCGGACGGTAGACAGACAGACAGATAGACGGACATGACAAAACTATAAGGCGCTTTGCAGACATCGGGCGGGGCCGGGCCGGTCTGAACACGATGCAATAAAGACCGCGCCTGCCCGCCGTTGCCCGCGGTTGCCCTCGCCGCGAACATAAAGCACACCGCCGCGCCGCCAGTGTCCGCCGGCCGGTCCGTGTGCGTTGGCAGTATAGGATTCCCTTTGCGCTATCCTTCGCGGTGAAATTGACCGGCCCGGTCCGCCTCGCCGTCTGCAAAACGCCAAAGGGTTCCTTGTCAGGACTACGGAATCCTAAAAAGTTGCTTAAGCACGTAATTGCGTGACTTTTATTTAGTGTCTGATTCATAATCATTTTATTATAACTTATTTTCAAGCTAAATTACTAAACTAATTTGAAAAGACAAAATTTTATTATGAAATATAATATCATAATATAGGATGATTATTTTATTTATACCTATTTAAATGGAAACTGGAAAAATAGTCTGAAAGATGTTTTCAAACTTAGACAAAAGTGAAAATTCAACCCTCTCCGGTTTTTGGCGGTAAACAATAATTATAGTGTTAAATATATTAAATTTTGATTTATACCACAGAAAATACCGTTGGAAAAGACGTTGTGTCCTAGTTCTTTTAAATAGAGTTGCAAAAGTAATTTTTTCAACCGCACAGAACAAACTTTGTCAAAATCTTAGCTTCCAGAGTTCCAAACTGTCTCGTATTAAATGCTTATGCGAATATTTCTGAACAATGCTGCAAAGTTTTGGAAAAACCCCAGGCATACAAAGTTTCTAAATTACAATCTCGAGACCGACTGAAATACAAATACAAGTATTAACTTCTGTGGTTGGGTAAGGGCCGAAATTTGATGAAATTCGTTGGAACTTTAAACAAGCGTGGGCACCTTGTCCACTTTAGCCAATATTTGGCTGTCATCACGATGATCCATGCTAGATCTTTCATGATGATTGCTAATTTCTACACACCGCCACTGCGTATTAAATTTATATAAGATTGACTTGTAGATAATGCTTCAAGGTATATAATCCGCCGAACATAATTTGTCATTGTAATAAAGTTTCAATATGCAAATATTAAAACGATGTGTGTTTTACTCGTATTTCAATAATTTTTAGGGTTTTGTAGTGTACCAGAAACACAGAACCCAAATAACAATATCTTGATTTATCAAAAGAAACGATTCACAAAGAAATTCTACAGAATACAAATTTGACGACAACCCCTATAATCTCTTTGCCTAATAAAACGGGATGTGCTTTAGAAAAAGCATTGGTATTGTTTGATTTTTGTATTTCTGGCATAAATGGCAGCCTTTCGATTGTATTACATTAAAAGCAATTTTTTACATCTCTTCGGAATTGTAGACAGTGATATTTGATAATAATTTCAACTTCGCACTTGTATCCGTTCTATGAGAACCCTTCTCACGAAAAGGCGTACAGATCAGGATACAGACAGTGGAATAATGGAAATAAAAAGTTTGCAAATATTAAAACACTTTCAATTAGCCTCCCTTGTTATCAATGAAGTGTCATCTCAGTCTATAATTGCTGTCCACTTTTAGCCGTAAGCTCACACAAAAAACGTTAAAGAGCGCGATCTCCCGCTTTTTTATCCAGCCACTGCCAATCATCTTACTAAGTTCGTCGGTCCATTGAGCTGGGGTCCTTTTACAGTACGTTTGAGAGAGGTAACTTTCAGATAACTTATACTTGCATCATGTTTAAATATCGTTCTTAATCTAATTAAGAGGTTCAAATCTGTATAAGTCTTTGTAATTGTCAATTTTTTTTAAATACAATAATTATGTACCATCGTGCTGATCTGAAGGCCAATTCTCGTAATTGTCATTCATTGGGAACATGGTTTTAATTTATGATGCGATTATGATATTACTAAAATTGGTATTCTCGTCGCTATTTATAAACTTGCGCACGAAATATGATCATAAGCGGACTGTAATATTATTGTAACAAAACTAGTTAGTGACAATTTTGACAAATCGAGCCAGCATTAAAATTAGTACAATACCATTTGGCCATTTTCCACTCTCAATCATACTATGATCACTTTGGATTGATTTGTCAATTTGGCGTGATAATTTTAGTATACGAGAATACCATTTCGGAGGTTGATTAGCAATCAGCAATAATCACGCAGTCATCGCCCGATTGACAGTTAGTGTCAAAGTGTATGGGCAGCATCAGTGCTGACAGTAGATTGCTTTGTTTTTGTTTTTTGCTGTCAATTTGCGATTTTATAGCCAATATTGGACAAATTTCGCTATCGCATTGCTATTGCAAGATACGAAATCAGGGAACGGATAGGCACCGGATGATTACTACTTTTAAATTACGGAAATTGGGCTTCTGTATTATTCATAAAGCCGGAAAAATGGATAAGTACCTACTATAATTCTCTTTTTAACTTCAATAAGTACATAATTATTATAGCGCGTTTTGTTGTTTTAAATATTATTTCCCCAAGGGTACGAAATAGATGTAAATATAATTAAAGATAACGTTATTTAACAAAATTATGTAACTATTCAGTTGCCAAAAAAATTCGATGTGAACACAATAATAATATTTATTATTATTAAAAATACTTATTTACTAGTACCCCATATATGGCGCAATCAAAGCTAGTTTTATAGTTAGTATAAAATTGACATCTGTCTCCCATTTTTAAATCGAATAATGTTGGTCTCAAAGCTTTTTGACATTTACTTGTCTTTGACATTGTAAGTCAGATCGTTTGACATTAATAATACGATCGGTATTTTATTATCTTTTATGCCCTTGGCCTCAGAAGTACCTATAATAGAATATGGAATTAGACCGTATAAGTCGAAATGTAATAACGAAGAAATAGGCGCGTTATTGATACTTAATGGATCTGTTTTATCTCCTGTGGTGTTTATAGGCGTTAGTTAAACGTAGGGCGTATTCTCAGCGTCATGGTAGAACTAAAGTAAGCCTGTTATACTCGTGGATATTAAAGAAGGAATGTATAGTAGTTCAAATAAAGAACAAAAATATAGAAAAATATTCCACAGGAACATTTAACCGGGATAAAAAGTATCGTAAAAGTAAATAAGTATATGGTATAGTCATATTATAGATTGCACAAATATCAGCCGAAAGACGTCCACTGCTGGACATAGGCCTCCCCCAAGGATTTCCACGAAGATCGGTCCTGTGCCACCCGCATCCAGCGGCTTCCCGCGACCTTCACCAGATCGTCGGTACACCTTGTGGGGGGGCCATCAGTCCTGCGTGCAATGTGCCCCACCCACTGCCACTTCAGGTTTGCGATTCTAAGAGCTACACAAATATAATGTGTGTAAAATTTTATCCAAATCCGTTCAGTAGTTTTTGCGTGAAAGAGTATCAAACATCCATACATACAAACTTTCGCATTTATTTTATTAGTAAGACAGGAATAAAGCGGTGAAATAAGGGCAAAGTATTTGTTTTAGTTAGTTTTGTTACGTTATCCTATCAAAAAGGAAATGCAATACATTTTGTGTCCCGAACCGGACCTAAACTTTTCTAGTTCATCGTAAAAATGATGAAACTTTATTGAGTTATTGTTTACGCTCCGGGACACGTTGCTGACGAGAATAAAACACGAAGAAAAATGAACCTAAGACAAATAAAATCGCTAGTTGTCGTTACTAGGGGGTGTAAAAATATCTTCCAATAATTGCACTAATTGCCTTGCCCTGAAAAGCAAAGCTTGTACCTACTGAACAATGAGCTATACTTAGAATGGATAAGTATATATGTTACGGGTAATTCTAGAAGATGTAGTAAACCTAGGTTTACCCGGGTTCACTTAGTATTACCCAAACGTTTCGGGGAAACCTAACCTAACCATGACAGTGGGATTAGAAGGAAGGAAAAAAAAACATACACCTACGCAAAGAAGATGTCTTCTCTGACCTGAGTGAGTTAATAAATGAGTGGGTAAATATTACGTAACTCAGGTTTACCCGAGCTTACTTAATACTATTACCCAAAAGCCTTTGGTAATACTAACTAAACTCGGGTAAAACTAATTTTATTGTAACTCCTACCCGTGACAACCTCGAGCGCCACGCTTTCGACGGAGACCGAACCGGGGATGGCATGATCATTGAACATGACTTTAGTCTTGTCCAAGTTCATCCCCAGGCCCACGCGTCGCGAGGCAGCGTTGAGGCTTTGCAGAATTTTCTGCAAATCCTCCAGCGATTCCGCCATAATGACAATATCATCGGCAAAACGGAGGTGCGTGAGGTGTTCGCCGTTGACATTGATGCCCGCTCCTTTCCAATCCAGTGTCTTGAAGACGTCCTCCAGTGCGTTCGTGAACAACTTCGGAGATATGACTTTTCCTTGTCTAACACCCCTGAGCAGCGGGATAGGTCTCGTCTTATGGTTTTGGACCTGAACAGTCATCAATGCCATTTTAAACAGGCTCCTCAGCACCTCTACATACCGCCAATCGATTTGGCATCGCTGTAAGGATTCCAGAACAGCCCAGGTCTCGACGGAGTCGAAGGCTTTCTCGTAGTCCACAAAGGCTAGGCACAGAGGCCGATTATACTCTTCTGACTTCTGTATAATCTGCCTTACTGTGTGGTTATGGTCTACGGTACTATAGCCTTTACGAAACCCAGCCTGCTCCGGTGGCTGGAAGGCGTCAAATCTTGTGGCTAGACGATTTGTGACGACTCTTGAAAACAGCTTATAGACGTGGCTCAAGAGCGTGATCGGTCTGTAGTTCTTCAGAAGAGTTTTATCTCCTTTTTTGAAAAACAGAGCCACCACGCCCTCGCTCCACGCCTTCGGGGTAGTCCCATTGGCTTACGGAGTTGAACAGTCCCTTCAGTTCCCTAAGAACGGGTATTCCCCCTGCCTTGAGAAGTTCTGAAGTGACTCCATCTTCGCCGGGAGCCTTCCCATTACGAAGCTGTTTGAGAGCCGCCTCAATTTCGTCTACGTCTAGCTCTGGGAGATCATCAGTGTAGTGGCGTACAAGCGTAAAATAAAAAATATCATCAAGAATCTATTATCATCATTAGGTTGGTTAGAGGTCACTAAAATATGTTTAACAGAAGTGAGTTCCAGTTAATAGTAAGCCTGCCATCCTTTTCGTAACCACAGTTTAAGATCTTTCGTTTAAAATTAAGTCACTTCGAGAAATAAACTTTTAATTGTTTTCTCGTTTCTGGGTGTGTTGGTTTAAATCCCCAATAAATAAAATTGCTGTCAGTACCCCGTAAGCTCCACATCTGTCCAATACACTGCAAAATATTATCTATCGACGAATCAAAGTATGACTTATTAACTGCTATAGCCGTTAAGGATTTTTGTGACTTTCATCATCAGCTCAGCAGTATGATAACTGACAAACGCAAACGTCTGAATAAGTTATTTAAAGTAAACAAACACACTCTATGTGCCTACATTTTTTGAGAATATTCTTTGATTTCCGTGTAATTCCTCCATCAGATCCTAACTTGGTGAAAATGCAACCATCTCGGGAGTATACTAATATTTAAAAAAAAAGGAATTTTGATATCGTAATCTCGATATCTCGAATCTTAATTGATATTTGTAATTGCGTAACAAACAAAAAAAAACCAGCCAAGTGCGAGTCGGACTCGGCACGAAGGGTTCCGTGTTCCATTTCCATTTCCATTCATTCCATTCATTATCTATAAAAACGACAAAAAAACACAACAAAAGACATTGAACCGTTACGGTTTAATAAAGTAATGAGTATCGGTTCCTTCTTATATTTATTGGAATCAATCCTTATAGTATCATTTTGCCATGAGTTTTTTAGCAGGCGCGTTGGCGTGGCGAATAGAAAATGTTTTTTTTTAGAGCATTAGAATTTAATGAAACAAAGCCTAATATAAGCGCACGGGTGACCTTAATCTATTTGTAAAAATCGCTAAGAAATCCGTGCAGTATCTTCGGAGATTAGCCTATACATAGGACAGACAGATAGACAAGAATTAAAATAATTGCATTTTTGGCTTCAGTATAGATTATAGAGTGCTTCCTTAAAAACTATTTTCAAATATCTTCAATGTACAGAGTTTGACCCGTTACAAATTTATTATAGTATAGATAATACAAGGTGTAATTTTATTAAATAGCGCAAAACCTTTGAAGGGTTGATTTTGGTGCTCAAATAAATCAACTTTTTTTGGAACCATCATTGAGTTATCAAAAAATATTGCAAAGTTTTCATAAAAAATGTCAGGGCATGGTTCAGTATGTTTTTTTTGCAATTTAGATGTTAACTCATAAATAAAACCGGCCAAGTGCGTGTCGTGCTACGCGAAGTGTAGAGTTCCGTAGTTTCCCGTCGTTACCACAATATATTTTAGAAGGGTCTATCGTATTTGATTGATTGATATAATTTTCCTTTAAAGTCCATGAAAAGCACTATTAATCTTTTTTTTCAAATTTTTAAAGCCAATAGTTTAGCTTTCACAGGGAGGGGGGGGGATCCCCGTTACATGAAGCGGAGCTACACTACAAAAATATTTTTAAATTTTTATTCTTACACTATGTCGACGTGAATGATTTACATACTTCCACAAAATCACAGCTCTCACTGGCACTTGGCACTACCAACAGTCTCGAAGCAAAACCTCGGACGGACAGACAGAAAGACGGACATGGCGAAACTATTAGGGTTCCTTGTCATGACTACCGAACCTTAAAAAGTAGCTGTATTTGAGTAGTAGAGTTTAAATTACCGACAGAATACTAAATTATTATCAAGGTGGAAAAATAATATCAAATTCACGAAATGTAAACAATATTTGTAGCACCAGCTTATCAATGTTAGAAATTTCACAAATACTCATTTATTACAAGGTAACGACAACAATCCGTGTGGTGCCGGCACTTTAAAAGAATTGCACCACCCCTTCCCTTCCTATGGGTGTCGTAAGAGGCGACTACAGGAGAACCGCCATAAGAAGACGGGCAGCTGCGTCTCCTCCCCACCATTGGCCAAACTGCGATCGCCAACCCGCCTGCCAAGCGTGGCGATTATGGCAAAATCCTCCTTTTGGAGAGGCCTGTGTCCAGCAGTGGACTGTTATAGGCTGGTGATGAACGACAACAATCATTTAACGATTAAACCCTTCAGTGCCTTCTTTGATAAAATTAAAACTGCAACGAAGAACAAATTAATTTTATTACTTACAAAGATATTAGGAGTTTAACTTCCGCAAAGTAATACTGAGTAAAATCATGGCTTCAAATGTCAATCTAATTAAAAGTTACCAAGGTTATGATCAAATTAAAGTCAAAATTATAAATCTGTTTATTTTAAATTACATTAGAAAAGTTGTTTTGGGAGTATTATTAGTGTTCATAAGTGTAAATTAAAGTTAATCTCGTTGATATTGTTGATCTAACTAATGTTTTAAAGAAGCAAAGTTGATTGATAAGGTTAAATAAGAAAGTTTTAAAGAAGCAAAGTTGATTAATAAGATTAAATAAGAAAGTTATTTAAAAGCATACTTTGATGACGAAAAATATGACCCGGAATTTGGAGGAAAATATACAGAAGTTTACAGAAAATTAGAGCATAAATGACGATTTCTAAAAGTGCTTTAGAATAATAAAGACGAGAGATTTAATTTAATAAACTATTTTTAACTGTAAATAAAATAATAATTAAATGAAACTACTTTTACAGATTATTTTGCGATTTATTAACATTTTATTTAACCTGACGTTTTTAACACTACAGCGTTCGTGGTCACAGGTACCCTAAGGTGTTATTCGTCTTTACAATATTTTGAAAAAATTATATAACTACCGTCACTCAGTTAATATTAATTTGTGTTCATATCTACGCAACAAGAGCTAACTGTTACGGGAGGCAATTGAAATTAAATATCACCGTAAAAGTAGTTTCATTTAAATGTATCGTGTTCGCGTAAATAAAAGACAACAAAATAATAATTACTTACACAATAACCTATTTGTTTTCTGTATTATGAAAAAACTGCATTTTTTAACAAATTATTCGATAATATTTGTCAGTTAATAATCTATTGAGTTCCTAGCGGATATTGCAATAATACTTTTATTGTAAAAATCAGAAATTCACGCACACAGAGCCCCAAGTAAAGTCTTGTTCTTGTTCGTCGACAAATCGTTGGAATGTTTGAGCCGCATTTCTTAATCCAAACTACATAAACGGAAACTCAAACATTCTAAAAGGTGTAGTTATAGCGGTTTTCGGAATATCCTCAGGTAAAACCGGTATCTGATGGTAAGCTTTTACGGGGTCTATTTTAGAAAAAAATGTGCATTCTGCCAACCTGTGTGAGTAATCCTCGGTGTGCCTTATGGGGTACCTATCGGGTATGGTTCGAGCATTTAGCACCCGATAATCTCCACGCGGCCTCCAACTATCACCTTTCTTTGGAACCAAATGCAGCGCCGAAGCCCAGGGAGAATCTGAACGGCGAACAGTTCCATCACGCATCATCTCTTCAAATTGATCATTGGCAACTTTCAAACGATCTGGTGTTCTGCGGATTTAGTGAACTGTCTTATGCTTTACTTCATGGAACGTACCTGATGGCTTAGTCAATTCTGGAAATTGAGCTAACAAGGTGTAGTACTCCCTTTTGCCGGAAATCGCCTTAATGCTGGGTAACTGACATGGCTTTGTTGAAGCTGCAGTGGACAAAGAGGTTAGGTTGTCTAATAAACGCCCATTCTTACCAACCAGCAAACCGTAATGTGCGATGAAGTCTGCCCCTATGATAGGCTTTTCCACATCTGCCAACACAAAGTTCCAAGAAAAGTCGCGTCGTAGACCGAGATCAAGGCGCATCTTCATTATTCCGTAGGTACGAATTCTGAAACCGTTGGCTGCTGTAAGGCTGTAATCAGTGGGTGTTTTATATTCTCGTAAAACGCATAGATCGGAGCCCGTGTCGATTAAAAATTGTACTTTGCTCTTTTTATCAGTAATAAAAAGGCGACGGGTAGTTGTGAGACAGTCGGCTGTCGGCTCTATCGACCGTCCCGACTGTTTTCCTTCTTGTAATTACAGGGGGAAATACATTTGCTTGCCTTATCGGCGAATTTGTAATGATAACAACACATTCCGGATTGCCGTAACCTGGCGTATTACTTCTAGAATTAGATCTACTTCTCGAATTATTTGACTGGCCCCGGAACGAATTACGCCCACGATTAGTATTAACATTCAATTGGAAAATCTGACGACTTAACTCGTCTTGAATTCATGATGTAAGCGTCTGCTCCAAACGCTGAGACATTCCTTCCATTGAAATGGCGGAAGTACTAGCAATTTGATTTGTGGAGGTAGGGACGACATCATAAATTTGGTCTGCGAGAACAGCAACCTTATCTAGGCACGTGGCTTTTTGCGATGCAATAATTACTTGTATGTGTGTAGGAAGCATAAAGGTAATATACGGGATAGAGGAACAAACGGCTGAGCGAGCGAGATGCTACTAGCAGCAACACTGTATGATAAAAAGAGATGCGTGATGCGTAATAGCAGAACCGTTTTTTGGCAACTGTTTGACAGCTGGCGGCACTTAGCGGCACGCTGAGAATTCAGGCTCTGTGAATTTTCCTGTTTTTACTTCATATCGTGAATATTATTGAGAAATAGTGCTTCATAAATATGGTGACTTGTTCAGTGATTGATTGTGGTACCACACAACGACTTAACCCCGCAAAATATTCATTTCTCAGGTAAATTATTCCAAGTCGACACCTCATAACTTTGGATTAATTTTTGCCTAAGCGCTTGAAATTTTAAGGGTTAAGTATGATAGTTCTCTTCTAAAACCATTTATTTATGTAAAAAGCAAATATTGGATACTCATAATGCAGAATTAACAAATATCTTGTGAAAAGAAATAATTTTCGTGTTACACTAGGGCTGCATCAAGTTATCGATGTTTGTTTCCACTGTCTAGGTATCACGCGGTAGACGAAAATTAGTTTTGTTTTAAATTACTGTTGTTATAGTACCTTTATGAAGTTTAGTTATGAATTATCTGGAAATGTAATCCCACATAAGATACTTAGCCTATACATAGGTATAAGTTTTTGATTGCTGGAATATTAGGCAATTTCTACTACACATTACCTACTTAAGAATAGAATAGAAAAAAATATTTTCTAATTACATGGCTATTAAGATGTAATAATATTAAAATGTAGGTACTTTTGTTATTCATGTATCTTTCAGAATTTCTACTAATTCACCAGGAATATATGGCTTAAAATAATTGATCGTCCAAACTGGATTCCTAAAAAAACATTCATGTATATGCAGCAAGCATTTTGAGGATACATTTTTCAAGAACAAGACGAGGAGCGAAACAATTTTTGATGAAATCTGCAATTCTAACTAAGTTTGTTCCGGTAAGCTTAAATAAAATAATAATATCCTTCTGCTGATAATTAGCACCATGTACCTACATTCAACTTTGTGTATATGATCATACAGATGCTCATGCTTTGGTCTGGATGTTTTCTTAATGTTTTGCAAAAGCAATTAAGAAGGTATATTTATAAGTTGGGTGTGCCTTTTACTATCATAACTTTTTAATTTGTATTATTGGAAGTCCGAAAATATTTCTCATACCATTTTACATCGCATCTGGGTAAAAATACATAATATAAATACATAATACTTATGATCGAAACTCTAAATTCATAATATTACTAATAATACACCTGGTTTATATTATTGGTAATTTATGGTTGAAAACTGGATCAACAATTTTGGACCGTATTATGCAAGTGTAACAACAACAACTAACAACTTGTAAAAAAAATTCTAATTCCATTCTAGGTATGAAGAGAAGGTTGAAATAATGTATTCTTTGGTACTTATTGAAATAGAAAATGTCGGTCAATAAAAACTCAAATGTTTACTTGAACCTGGGTTCCTTAAGAAATCTGAGTATTGAGAATTGGATTTCATTCAGATATAGGTCGTACCTACTCTGCAAAAATGAAATTCGCTTTTCGTTATTTATTTAGCGTCTAAGATAGTTTGTAAAGTTTGGCAAGCTCTTACCACCAGCAAGGATAAGTGTAGAAGTTCTGAGGAAGGCACTTGTCCAGCAATGTGACAAAGATAAAAATATAGATAATATTAACAAAGGGCTGAGATTTTAACCTAACCTGCCCTTAAATCAGAAACAAAAATACTACTTATAGAATGAATTGTATTTGGTAAAGTAGCATTTTGGAGTTTAGTGTAGTACAGCTGCTTATTTTCCTAATTTTGCTATTAATCAAAAGATTTAATCAGCTTTTTCTGAAAAGTATGATTTTTTTACTTACGTTTAGTATTATTAAGTACTGTCAACGCTCAACCATACTAAAATTATACAGTTACAGATTAAATCATTGCTAATTTTTTGTAGAACAAAATAAATGACGTCATTTCTATTCTAAATAGTATGTACGTCATGCTATCAATGCTGCACAAAGTAAACGTGCACACTGAAATGATTTGTAATCAGTGACATATTTTAAGTAGTAGGTAATTACAGATCCAATTTAACAATTATTGGCCAATAACAAGTCTGGCATACTCAGACTGCAGGGTTTGTTTCACAGTGCTAGTGATGCATACTTTTTTCGATAAACAGATTACATTACTATATAAGGCGTGGTATTTTAAAGGTTAATTACAACAATTTAAAAATTTGGCTGGTAAAATCTTTAATTCTTCTCTTGTCTATGCGATAAATCGATATGTGATGAGATATTCTGGTCATCAAAATTCTAAAACGTGGCGATAGGTTCTCAAAGGCCACTTAAAGTTGGAATTAAGATAATATTTGTATCATAGATTACTTTGACACAAAAAATATATTTTCAGATAGTTAAATTCTGATGGTGTCTAAAGTGAGTTTAACCGTCTGCAACAAGAGTACACTGCACAAACACAATCAGTTGCTTCTTGGTAGAAGAAATTAATTGTTAGGTACCTAGTGCCTGATTCGTGTCGTCTATATTATACCTTTAGATTTGTCTACCACCGACTAAAACTAGTCGGTCCACACAAACAATGGGTTCTCCACTCTAGCTCGAATAACATACGCCGATGTTCATTTGCTCGATAGCTATACCTCAAAGGATCAATAGCTCGAAGGCTTATTTGCTCGACGGGTCTTAAGCTTGACGGCTCGTATCGTCGATAGGTTATTTTCTTGATAAAGGGTTGATGAAAGAAATGTACACGATTTAAGAAGGAAAAAATTCACACCGGCTGCGGGGGCAGCTGGGGATTATGTGGGACTCCGGACCTCAGAATGAGGCCCATTTACCCACTAAAGACCTGACGGTATCCCGCCGGTGCCATGTGAGTAGGGACCACGGGTTTCGCCATAGGCCTAGAGCCATAGGCATATGCTCCGCTGTCGCCGATAAGCCTAGTTTATGTGGGTTACTCTAGCTCGAATAACATTTCGTCGACGTTCATTGGCTCGATGTCTATACCTCAAAGGATCAATAGCTCGAAGGCTTATTAAAATTTGCTCGACGGGTCGGGCTACGGGCTTGACGGTCTTGACGGACGGTATGCGTAAAGCATTTTCCTGACGAAAAAAAAGGCTTATCTTGTCTCGGCCTGCTTAGCTGTTGGATTAATAAGATTTCAATGCTTACTTGATACGTTTTGTTAAGTTTAAAAAGTAAGTTTAATCAGTTATATTATATTATTACTAACATGTAAACATAGTTAACTAGGTTTGTCAAAACATCGTCCCCAATTAATATTCTTATATTATTTGGTAAGATATTAGTAATTTAGCGCAGTCTTTAGAATATTTTCTTGCAATATGTAGTTACAAAATATCCCTTAGGGAAATTCATTGCCGCTGCGAATATCTTTTTTTACTCAAAATGTCCAGATAAGGCAATTTGTGTTTTCTGAAGAATTGAATCATGATTAAATCAAAATGAGACGCTTTGTTATATATAATCAGATTCTCTGTATTTGTTAAATTATTTTATCTTAATATATGAAAAAGTTTAAAAATGATTGAAACAAATTAAGAATGATGGATCTCTGTCGAGATCTAGTCTCGACAGTTTGAGAAGATTATTTTAGTGCATGTTGATAAATTATATTATTATTGCACACTTTATTTCTCCCTTTTCTTTATCTTTAACCTACTTCAAAATAGGAGGTGGTCAATAATCGAACATTAATTTTGTTTAAAAGTAAAATAACATCTGCCTAACAAACAATCCAACGATTAAATCAGTGCTTACTGATTATGGGATTTGAAAAAGAATTCCGTAAAGCGATTTTTGTAAAGCTCTATTAAAAACTAAAAGGTTTAATGGGTGACATAGAGTAAGGTAAATTGCGATACAGATATTAACTTAGTATCTACAAAAACATTTCAAAATAATAAGCCAGGTCAGGAACGGAATGGATAAGCTGGTAATAACTAAAATATTTGAAAAATATACGCCTGAAATGTAGGTACCTAGTAACTTAGTGGATTAAAACGATAATAATTTTAAAAGTTCTTAAGTGAAAACATTCTAACGGATCTAAATAATAATATCTTATCTGTAATTTAAGTCAAACTTTTAAAATGAAAAACTAACTTACCTGTGTATTTTACTCGTAAAACAAATCAAATGAGCTTAAGCACAAAGGGTTTTGCTAACGCAGCCACACTGTAACATTTTATTATAAATATCATTGCGTGTACACTTCGTTGAAATGTCATTTATGCCGCGTTCCATCAATAGTCTCGTTGATTTGTAAAAACAGGATTGGAAGTCCTCGAAGCTCGGTTTGTGGAAGGGTTATATTGGAGCGGCTCGTTGTTCTGTTACAAATAAATATTCAAGTCTATACTTACTTTAATGAATTGAAGCATTTCATCACTATTGTCAAGATTTTAGATGTATCCTTTTACTTACGCTTTCAGACACTAAGTAATACTTGGGTCTTTAATGAGCTACGAAGCGTCAACTGAGGACTGACGAGAGCTCGTAAGTCAATTCAATCAAGATATCATCTCTCTGACCTACAGCACTTACTTAGACTTGGTTATATAAAGGTATACATATTGTGTACGACATAAACTGTAATCAAGGTTTTGACTGTAGCACAGTAGGTACTGTTGAAACCTAGGTTAGCAATAAGTTATTGTCCGGAAAGACGTTTGCATAATCTTCAAATTAACTTCTTCCTCGTCGTGCGCACAACAACTTATTAATTTACAAGAATTAAAATTCTCAAAATTGACAATGCGTTAATATTATTAAGACAATTTAAATTAGCTGTGCATTAGTGTAGGTCAAAAATAATATTATATTTTTTAAACTACCCCAAAAAAAATTCCATGATATTACTAGTGATTTAATTGTGATTGCAAAAACTATACAGATTATCTTATTTTGTACCGTTATCTAATTAGAATTACTTTAATTAAACACCCATAACTGACAAAATAATAACATTTAAAAAGTTCAACTAAATACTGTCCCTATGCGAAAAATATTCAACTTCCTTAGTAACATCGTAATTACAAGCAACTGTTCTAAATGTATTGTTTCTCCGTTTACCAATTTTCCCCATAGCTATATACAATATTCAGATTCTCAAATCATTATTCTGACTGCCTCACGTTCCATAATAATCGTAGATATAAATAAAATACGTTCAAATCAGATAAAATATATTTTTAACTGAAAATATGGGTATTGTTTGAGTCTATAATGTAAAATATACGGGTTCCGTGCACTGCAGCTATAAAGAAGTAAATATGTCACAGCACCTTGTTGTTTTAGCCATTAAATTAAATGGATAGCATGAATACTGAGTTAATTATTTATTAAATAGGCTCTATACATGGCTTAATGAGCAAAGTTTTTATGAGCTGAAACACTTTTTCTTCCTTAAATTTTAATATAATGACATAATTTACTGACATAGTTCATATTATTGACATAGTACCTAATTCATAATAAAATAGACATTTATTCTGTAACTTACTTAATGTTTGCGTGCTACTTTTAAGTGGCAAAACATGAGAATATTAACATAATTGTAATAACCTTTTTACCGTGTTTTTTAGCAAATAAACGATTTCTATTTTATTCTAATAAAATTTCTCTACTTAGTCTTTGCGTTGGCTGATCTAAAAGCATGCAGGTGGTTGAAATTCAAATTTCACTAACGTAATTCAGTGATCCCAGATCCAGTTAATGATTTTGCTGGATTTTCTTTATCCATTTGTTAGAATGGTGGTAGTAAATGAAAAGGCGATCCAATAAATGGTACTACGCGTTGAATACAATAGTTTTAAGATGACACAGTAAATACCTTAAAAATTACCTTCAAAAAATTCAAACTTTATGAACAGTTGAACGTCCAATAGAACGTCCGATTCTTGTTCTAGGAGAACTACTAGAACTACTACTAGAAATTTTAATATTATAAATAACGAGTTAGACCGTTACAAACTTTTATACTAACAGTTTGAGCATTTTTCCAGACTTACTGAAATACATTTCAGAAAATGGGCGCTGTCCTTGTTTGCTTCCATAAAAATATACGGGTCCCGCTTTATATGTTAAGAGGAGGCCTTCATAAAATGTAACGTGTAAATACTATTTACGACCTTTTATTTTCCATATGGAAACTGAAAATACCGCACGTGTACGGTACTTCCGTTTATTTAGATAATTTGTCGTCGTTGTCACATTATTATTATTATCGAACTGGAAAAAGTTCGACGACGTAAATAAAAGTATTAAAGACATTTTGTCTACTAATTTAAAACATTCTGCGTAAAATCAACACAAATAGATGATACCCACGAAAGTGTGTCCATAATAATTCCATTTGCGATTTGAAATATTTAGCGAGGTTCGTCCATAACATTTCAGGATTTTAAATATTAAAGGTCTTTCATAATTTATCTTTTACTTGTCACAAAATAGAACTTTTAGGACTTTTAAGTCAACGAAAGAACCTTATTTAATGTACCCTAAACATTTTGATGGCAAGCATGACTGACAACTTGCTACATCTTGCAGGCTGTTGACACAAAATAGGTAATACTCGTACTAATAGTATGAGCCGATATACTAACAGAATTTCTTATAAATAATCGTGTAGCACAAGTTATCCTTACGTTTTCTTCTCTCGTTTTTTTTCATATCTAAAAAGTGTTTAACCATAAAAACGCCCTTTGGTCTTAATAGTTTTTAATACCATTCATTCCCTTACATGCCGCGGTAAATTATTTTGTGCGTACCATAAAATAGGTAAAAGGCTATATAAGTTTTGCTTTTGTTTTCTTCAAAGCTTATTCATAACGGTAATCCTACGTCACCGGCCTTAGGGCGGGATTTACCACAAACCATACAATAAGTTTGGTGCTTAGATGAATAAATTCCATTCCACTTCTTCTTTTGTTTAGTTATGACCGGTGTTTGGGCAGAGAAAATAAGGCAGACTTTGCAAACAGCTGCTTAGAGGTTTTCTTGCATTGTAGTATATGAACAAGTGAAATAAGTTCGTTTAGTTTAGCAGAACTTATTGCTATATTGGAGGCTCTTTCATACGCTGCATCAGTTAATCACCACAGTTTTGTTGTTCTAACTGACTCCAAGAGCGCTTTGCAATACTTGGCTCGGTGTTCCTCGAATTTTCGAGGAACACCGATAGCCTACTTAATTCTGAAGTCAATTTCATCCCTGCACAAGGGAAATAAAAATGTAATTTTACAGTGGGTTCCTGCCCATACCGGTGTTGTTGGGAATGAAATAGCCGATGCACAAGCCAAAAAAGCCACGTACGATGGTATTGACGTAAACTTTTTGCCCACCTATTCGGATTTGTTACCTGTTGTAAAAAGACGATATGCGAATCAATGGAGAGAATATTTCGATGAACGATCGCTTTCTAGGGGGATCTGGTACAGAACAATCAAACCTTCTCTGTGCAGATCTCCTTGGTTCGATGGCACGGGTATGAGCAGGGACTATATAGTTATGGCTCTCAAACTTCGCTCCGGACACATACCTACCTTTGAATAGCTTCGGCTTCTTGATAAAAAAAACATCGTCACCAATGTGTAGTGAGTGTAACGCCATAGAAGATGTGTACCATGTTATAATGGAATGTGTCCGAAACGAGTCCGAGAGACTTGATTTCTTACAATTAATTAAATTTCACAATGAGACAGGTATCTGTAACAGTATTCTAGCTAACCCGCTTTCTGATGTAGCAAAGAAATTGTATTCTCTTGTAAGAACTGCGATGAAGCGGAGATATTGTGATTGAGAATTAATTTTGTTATCTTTATGGGGGTGTCATTTTCTATTAGAAAAAACCCTCTTTTTTAAACAGATTTTTAAAAAAAAGTTCGTTTAGTTACCTAGAAAAACTTTTTAAATGGTGCAATGTAAAATCGGGTAAACAGAGATAAAACAAACACAATCGTAAAACTAGATCACTCCGAAGGTTTCACTTTTTGTAGAAAAGCACAGTTACAGCAGCTATATTTATCAAGCTATACGCGTAGGTATATTATCCATAGTTATTTGTTTTTAAGTTTGGTGTTAAATTTAAATTATTGTAGTACATTAATTAAAGTACTACAATAATTTAAATTTTGGCTCATTTAATATTTTGTATAAACTACATCGTCTTAAGCATCGTTTCTCAACCTTTTATATATCGCAACCCCACTATAGCACAAAGTAAAGAAATAAATGTGTCTGCTTAAAGAGGACAGTGAATACAGCTTTAATTCACATGTTTATTGATTACATAGCAGTTTTGTACGCTACACCGTAGCGCACTTGTCCTTCTAAAAAAATAAATATATATTTGACAACATCACATACATTCCTCTGATCCTATGGTAAGTAGCTAAAGCACTTGTGTTATAAAAATCAGAAACAACGACGGTACCACAACCCTAGACCCGAGACAATATAGAAAAAGTTCGTTTTCTACATTGACTCGACCGGGGATCGAACCCGCAACCTCAGGATTGGTGACGGCATCGACGGTCATCATAGCAAGTTCTTAGCATGGGTACCTAATACTCGTAAGTACGGGCGACGCCGCATAGCCACCGTTGGCTGTTTTGTCTGTGAGGACTGAGCAGAGGTTCAAGCCTACTCAGATGCTCTTGAGGCCCAAGTCTGACCCACTTCCAGATCAAGCCAGCTAAAAAGAACCCAGACAGTTCGGCCTGTTTCGGTAGTCCCTTTCCAATTGGTAGCTCGCTCGTAGGCCCTAGCTCGACTCTTACGGGTTTGAGACTTTGCGGTGCAAAGCCCCACAATCGGCCGGGTCGCGGCAACCACTAATGTGGACCTAGCCTAGCTTCCTCAGCGCTCGCCAAAACTGTTCGGTGCTGAAAAAGCCGTCAGCAATAAGTCCGTCCGCAATGCAGAGCCACCGGACCCATGTAAATGACTAGACACGGCCTTACCTTAAGTGATTGACTTCGACATATAATTAATAGTTAACCAAATCATTAAAAAATTACAGAACTTGAACTGAAAATGTTAATCACCTAGCTGCTTTTCAATTAACTATTTCCAAACAAATGTTAAGAAATATTTGTGTGGAGTATCGGAATGTACAACTTACTTTAATTTCAAGTTATAACTGCAACTGTGTAAATAGAGAAAAATAAATAGTCTGCTATAAGAAAATATGACCTGAAAAAATATATTTGGGTGTATCATATGAAAATAATATTATTATTAAAGATCTTGCTTGTGCAAAGTCCACACAAAGTTTTAATTTCGTATAATATTAATGCTGACTTCTAGAATTATTCAAGGTGAGTCAAGACAGTAGGTCCTGAATGTGAAGTACTAATCAAAAATTTATTAACAAGTGCAACCTAGCCTATGGCTGTGCTCGCAAGAAACAATAAGTATTTTTTTCCTATTTCTTTAAAAGTCCGATATTATCATATTCCTTATCCACATTATTAAGAAAAATAAATTAGGATTTCTAAATCTTAGTGTTGGGTTGGCTGGTTATGATTCAGACAGTAAGGTAGGCTGCATTCCTTTCAGTGGCCCTCATTGTTTACATTAATTATAGCATTTTCCTTATTACCTAAAATTAATATGTAACGATTGCATTGCAATTATTTAAAAGTTTTCATATTAATCGCACAAATATATTTGTCTTTTTCGGAGTTCATACCTAAAACCCCTGATTTTATAGACCGGGACCCGAGCTTCTACTAGACCAAAAGAGTCATCAAATATCAATACCTAAATGTCGATTTCCTGGAAAAATCATGATCCCTAAGATAATCTTAATTATACTACATCAGTACAATACGCAGTTTAGCTAATCGGATTATAACTACCATCTGATCTGTATTTATTAAGCTTATAAAGAGTGTTGCAGAAAGGTTATGAGGAATATAGAATATACTTACTGAACTTTCATTTTTCGAAAATGTTTTGCCACATTTCTGTTTGCCATATTTTTATTTTACAGAAAACACGATTGACATATTGCTGATATTCCGATTTTTAGTTGATATATATATTTTTTAAATACTATAATATGTTTTGAGATCTTACTCAACATTTGCCAATGTAGCTAAGAAACATAGATTGCAAAGATTGATTGATAGATAGAAGATGAGTGTGGTCACTGTTCTAACCTAACCTAACCTAGAAGACGTTTTTAAAATGTTTTGACTAGACCTTTTTACTAACTTTCAAAACTAAGTAATAATTTGATCTAGTAGCAACGCTTATTGAAAAACGTGTAAGTAGTCGAGATTTACTGCTAGCTAAAACATATAATTTACATGCGAAATTTAATTGTGCACAAATGAAAACGTGCGTATGTAAAAATAGGTTGAAGGATAGTTTGATCTTTAATATATCTAGATTTAAAAATTATTGTAAGCAAAACATCGGTGAACAGAAAAGAATGGTTTTGTTATTGACGACCGTCTGGTGTAGTGGTTTGCGTTCCGGGCTACAAAGCCTTGCGGTTGCGGGTTCGAATCCCGCGAGGGGCAAGTGTTTGTGTGATGAGCACGAGCATTTGTACTTAAGTCATGGACGTTTATAAAAATATTTAAGTATGTTTATCCGCTATCTAGTCGCCATAGTACAAACTATGCTTAGTTTGGGGCTAGCTAATTGGTGTGATTATGTAAAAAAATAAATTTAAAAAAAACGGATATCTATACTGATTTTCTAGAAAACGAAACATAATTGAAAGAAATGTATTGCTTACAATAATATGTAAACAATTATATCTGGTATTAAAAACTTCTTTAAACCGTTCGAACAAATGAAATTCGAACTGGAAAGTTTTGAAAGTAAGATAGGTTACCCATAGGAGTTAAGGCAGAGAGGAATGATCAATAATTCCACGTGAACAAAAACATGATAAAGTAGCATCTGTTAAACTAGACCTATTTTCATTATTAAGTGTGTTAAATTTTAGTTAATGCTAAATTTTAAAAATACAGATGGTTTTGAACAGTAGCCAAATTCAAGGAGGGCGAATCTATCCATCAAATTATTCAAACAGCTTTAATTAAAGGGTCAACATTGAACCCAAAAAAAATACTGCTTCATGATAATATTATCATCGAGATAGAGCGTTAGTCCGTATAGAAAAAGTAAACACATTCGCCCACTTAAATTTCGTTACTGTACAAACCACACCCTGTAGGTATACTTCGAACATTTCAATTAGTAAGATAACTTAGGTCAATATTATTTATTTACTCAATTAATGTTGATATGATATTGAGTTATGTGTAATGTGATCTAGTTGTAGCTTAGTGGCGACAGTACTTTGGTACTTCTTATAGAATTAAACACACCAGCCGCGGTTTTTAATTTGAAATTAATCAGACCCATTGATGGTATTTATGTTGTCATTAATGCCGGAGATACTACTAATACTAATGTATCTCGTTGCTTTCAATGACACGTTATGTTTATTGGTCCTAGCATATATCACTCGATATTAATGTTAAGCCTTAGATTGGGTTGATTACATCTGACTGTAGGTTTAGTTACTTGCCTTACAAGAATCACTTTAGCTTTATGCATGGGAGTGGACTCCTCATTTGGTTGCATTTGGTTATCCAAACCATCTCTTAGTTGAGGTGAGCCATGTGTCCTTCAGAGGACTGTTAATATATTGAAAAACTTAAATTAATTTTATTGCTTGGGATCAGCAGAGCAGAGCATAAAGGGATTTCGTGATGTCATAGCTCATGATACTCAGTATATTTATTTATTATTTATTTAAAACTTTATTGCACAATCTTAATTGACTGTACAAATGGTGGACTTAATGCTCGAAGCATTCTCTGCCAGTCAACCATTGGGTCATGCAGAAAGCTTGTCATCATGGTACACGGCGAGTAAGAAGAAAGTAAAAGTGTAGAACTAAATGCCTTTGTTTTTATAAAAAAAACTTGTTCCCTTGGTTAAACCTAATCAACTAATATTTGCTCTTCGTAAACAAAATAATAAATAATCGAAATTATCTCAGCCGACAAGTACAGGAAACTTCAGAAAGAATTACTTATCGGATAGGAGTTAGAAGATAATGCTGCAATTTGTCGACAGAACGTATTTCGCAGTGTGTTGAGCAGACGTGGAGCTTATGAGGTACCAGACCGCCAATTTTTTTTTTACTGGGGGCGTACCCGCACACTCAGTAACGAAAAAAAATTGAAAAGTTCCTTTCTTAATTTGACTTGTTATTTAACGCAAGACCTTATCCTATGGTTTCGACACCAAAATAGCCGCCGTTCTGGTTGAAGTGTAGGTAAACCCTTTTCTTAAGACTTAAAAATTTTCGTCGAAAAATTGACTATATATCACACCTTATTTTTATCATACCATTGGATGGACACACTAATATTAGTCAATAGAGGACCAATATTAGTTAAGGTTACTTTGCTGTAAAGTTATTTTTGGCGAAGTTAAGAGGGAAAAAATAGAGGACTTATCACTTAAAATTGTAAAATAAAAAAATAAAAAAAATAACTAAAAACCGACTTCAAAATGAAACTAAAAAGCGAAAAATAATATTGACTAAAACATACCTAATCAGTTCTTTTAGGAGTCGGTGCCAGCCAGCCAATCAGACCCATTGATAGTATTTATGTTGTCATAAATGCCGGAGATACTACTAATACTAATGTATCTCGTTGCTTTGAATGGCACGTTATGTTTATTGGTCCTAGCATATATCACTCGATATTAATGTTAAGCCTTAAATTGGGTTGATTACATCTGACTGTAGGTTTAGTTACTTGCCTTACAAGAATCACTTTAGCTTTTCGCATGGGAGTGGACTCCTCATTTGGTTGCATTTGTTTATCCAAACCATCTGTTAGTTGAGGTGAGCCATTTATCCTTCAGAGGACTGTTATTATATTGAAAAACCAATTAATTTTATTGCTTGGGATCAGCAGAGCAGAGCATAAAGGGATTTCGTGATGTCATAGCTCATGATACTCAGTATATTTATTTATTATTTATTTAAAAATTTATTGCACAATCTTAATTGAGCGTACAAATGGTGGACTTAATGCTCGAAGCATTCTCTGCCAGTCAACCATTGGGTTATGCAGAAAGCTTGTCATCATGGTACACGACGAGTTAGAAGAAAGTAAAAATGTAGAACTAAATGCCTTTGTTTTTATAAAAAAAACTTGTTCCCTTGGTGAAACCTAATAAACTAATATTTGCTCTTCGTAAAAAAAAAAAATAATCGAAATTATCTCAGCCGACAAGTACGGGAAACTTCAGAAAGAATTACTTATCGGATAGGAGTTAGAAGATAATACTGCAATTTGTCGACAGAACGTATTTCGCAGTGTGTTGAGCAGACGTGGAGCTTATGATGTACCAGACCGCCAATTTAAATTTACTGGGGGCGTACCCGCACACCCAGTAACGAAAAAAAATTGAAAATTTATTTTCTTATTTTGACTTGTTATTTAACGCAAGACCTTATCCTATGGTTTCGACACCAAAATAGCCGCCGTTCTGGTTGAAGTGTAGGTAAACCCTTTTCTTAAGACTTAAAAATTTTCGTCGAAAAATTGACTATATATCACACCTTATTTTTATCATACCATTGGATGGACACACTAATATTAGTCAATAGAGGACCAATATTAGTTAAGGTTACTTTGCTGTAAAGTTATTTTTGGCGAAGTTAAGAGGGAAAAAATAGAGGACTTATCACTTAAAATTGTAAAATAAAAAAAAAAAAAAAATAACTAAAAACCGACTTCAAAATGAAACTAAAAAGCGAAAAATAATATTGACTATATTATACCTAATCAGTTCTTTTTGGAGTCGGTGCGAATCGAAATCTGGCTGGCACCGACTCCAAAAAGAACTGATTAGGAATGTTTTAGTCAATATTATTTTTCGCTTTTTAGTTTCATTTTGAAGTCGGTTTTTAGATTTTTATAAAACTTTTTTTATTAGAATAAGTACTTTACCTACTGTTCCTATTTGTAAAAAAAATTTTCTTTTAAGTTTTATCGTTCTTAGAGCTAATGTAATTGAACAGTATTTTTAACCTACTGTTACCGTGTTTATAAAGTCACAATTTATTTTACGATAATGGTAGGATACTGAATTCCTGTCTTAAATATAAAAATACGGACTAGCCATAAATGACATAAGATTGTATTATTATCACAATGTAAAAAAACCGGCCTAGTGCGTGTCGTGCCACGCGCAGTATAACGTTTCGTAATTGCCATTCGTTACCACAATATATTTCAGCAATTACTTCAGTTAAGTCACTTTTAATGGTTTCGTTTAAGGAATTTTCGAACGACTAATTTGAACAAGTATTACTCTTATATAGTGATCTATCTTAAACGTTGTGATTTTCCAAAAGTTCATGAAATTAATCATGAATTTTAACAGATTTTTTTATCCATAGTTAAGCTTTGAGGGGCGCGGGTGGGGGTCTACGCCCTACTCGAACATTGGCATTTTAAAGTTTAATATTTCACAAAAGGATCCCTAAGTCGTAAAATAGTATTAGCAACCCCTGTCATTTTAAAGGACCTATTCAACAATAACCCACACGATGAGGTTGACGACGAAAAAAATATTTATCGCCACGTTACATATACATACATATATACATACACATAGATACACGTTACGGAGCTACCATAAAAAAAAAAAATTCAAAATTTTATTCTTCCACTTTGTCGGTGTGATTGATTGACATATCACCACAAAATTACAGCTCTCTTGAGTCAACAGTTTCCAAGCAAAACGGACGGACAGACAGATAGACAGACATGACGATACTATAAGGACGAAACTTATAGTTCCTTGTCAGGACTACAGAACCCTAAAAAGATAACATGAGTAATGATTATTGGGATAACATTTACTTTAATGCGTAAGCCGATGCTATTATTTTTTATAAATAATATAGTGTATTGATGAAGGCTCATTTCCTAATTTAATGAAATACAGCAAAATCATACCCATATTTAAATCCGGAGATAAAAGTGATCCCTCTAACTATAGACCGATATCAATACTACCAGCTCTTAGTAAAATATTTGAAAAAATAGTGTTTAATCAACTCTTATCACACTTTAGAATGAACAATTTATTGCATGAGAATCAGTTTGGTTTTACCAAGGGTAGAAGCACAACTGATGCGGGAGTTGCACTCATTAAGCATATCTTCGATGCGTTTGAAAATAAGCAAGATGCTCTAGGGGTTTTTTGTGATTTGTCTAAGGCTTTCGATTGTGTAGATCACAAAACGTTATTAATGAAATTACGGCATTATGGTGTCTCAAATGAATCAGAAAAATTGTTAGAGTCATACCTCACGGATAGAACGCAAACAGTTAATGTCAATGGAACTGACTCTTCCGGGGCCCCATTATGCATGGGTGTGCCCCAGGGCTCTATATTGGGACCTTTATTATTCCTGATATATATAAATGACCTTCCTTACTTTACTAAAGACCTTTGTGAGATAGTATTGTTTGCAGATGATACATCATTGATTTTTAAAATTGACAGAGGTAAAGCTGCCTTTGACGATGTGAATGATGCTCTCTCTCAAGTAGTACGATGGTTTACTGCTAACAATCTGTTACTTAATGCAAAAAAAACCAAGCTTATCAAATTTACTATGCCCAATGTGAGGCAGGTCAGTACGCATATTAATATGTCAGACGATCATATAGATGCAGTCGATGCAACAACCTTTTTGGGAATTACAATAGACTCCCGACTGCAATGGGGTCCCCATATAATTGCCTTGTCAGGAAGGCTCAGTTCGGCGGCTTATGCTGTGAGGAAAATAAGGCTTATAACTGATGTCGAAACGGCAAGACTAGACTGTACGTGCAATATACTGTCTTGGGCCTCGCGACTCTCTGAGGGAGGTCTTTAAAGATATTAAAATATTAACAGTAGCGTCACAATACATTTTTGACAATATTATGTATGTTAGAAAAAACCTAAGTTCGTTTAGCCTTAAATGTGATTCACATCATTATAATACTAGAAATAAACATAAACTTGCCGTTCCGAGCTTCAGATTAAAGAAAGTGGGTAATTCATTTTTGGGGAAATGTATAAAAATCTTCAATAAAGTACCACAAACTCTTGTTGACTTACCTGTTTATGAGTTCAAAAACCACATTAAAAAAATTCTTATGGAAAAAGGATACTACAAAGTTGAAGATTACTTGAACGACAAGAGTGCATGGACTTAATAGCCTGCCTAGCTCGCACTTACACTATCTTGTAATTGTATTTCCTGTAATAAAATCAGGCTGACAAAGGTGACTGAGTTTCTTGCGCCGTTTCTTCTCATCACCAGCCGATATGTTGTCCCGAAGCGGTGGTAGGGCTAAGTTATATGTTGGGACGTGTATAAGTGCCCGGAAGAGGGCCTATATACAGAATAAAGAATTTCATTTCATTTCATTTCATTTCATATTATAAATTCAAACAATTTTGGGTTTTTCAAATACGACGTGAGCGATGGCTGACCTTTTTTATATATGTCTTATTGTTTAATGTACTACTCTGTCAAGAAAGTACCGAGAAAAGATTAATAATACACAAAATGTTAGTTATTCATCCAAATTTATTTTATCACCTTCAAAGTATGCTCCTTCAGAAGTGATACACTTACGCCAACGAATAATTCAATCATCAAAACATTATTTAAACGCTTTTTCCGGAATCGAGTTCAGTTCTCGCCGCGTTTTCTCCTTTATGTCTTCTACCGAATGAAACCGGGTGCCACGAAGTAGTAATTTGAGTTTAGGAAAAAGAAAGAAGTCGGCTGGAGCCATATCTGGTGAATAAGGTGGCTGCTCGATGGTATTTGTTGAGTTTTTGGCCAAAAATTCGTTCACAATGATGGCCTTGTGGGAAGGCGCATTATCGTGGTGCAAAATCTATGAAATTTCATTCCTCAAATCTGGCCTTGTTCGTCTAATTTGCTCTCTTAAACGCCGCATAACGCTTAAATAATACTCTTTTTTATCGTTTGACCTTCTGGCAAGAATTCTGAGTGCACAACACCGCGACAGTCAAAGAAAACAGTCAACATGACTTTGACTTTCGATCGAGTTTGGCACGGTTTCTTCGGTTTCGGTTCAGTTGGAAGGCGCCACTCCGAAGCTTGTTGACTAGTTTACATGTCAAACCCACGTCTCGTCACCAGTAACAATGCGTTTCATGAATGTTGGGTCGGAATTGACTCGTTCTAGAATGTCCTCAGCGACTCTTTTGCGTTTGAGTTTTTGGAGAAAATTCAGGTCTTTTGGGACTAGCCGAGCGGCAACATGTTTCATACCCAATTGATTAATTTAAAATAGTACGAATCGACTCGTGTGACACAGAAAGTTCGACGGCTAGCTCTCTCAAACTTGAATGAGGATTTTCAGTCACTATTTCCTTTACTTTTGCGATGTTATCTTCAGTAGCAGACGTTGATGGCCTACCAGAGCGACGCAAATCTTCTATCACATCTCGACCGCTTTTGAACGCTTTTTACCACTCATAAACACGTGTTTTTGATAAAGTCGATTTACTGTAAGCCTTCTGTAACATTTTCAGAGACTTCCCATTGGCGAAGCAAAATTTAAGACAAACTCTTTGTTCGATGTTTTTGTCCATTATGAAATTCGCAATACACACTAGATATGGTATAACTAAAAACAATACTGTATTTAATCTAATTTATATCAGATGTAACTCAAACTCCGCGCCAAAATGGAAAACAGTTGTGCCAATATAACAACAACAAAAAAATATAATTTTGAATTTGGAACCATAAACAGTGTATGTCTTATATTTTAGCAACTCTGTGATCTTCGCTAAAGCTGAAAAGTCAAAAACGTAATTACATTCGCATATTTATTTATTTCTTATTGAGGATCTAAAATATAAAATTTCATGGTTTTATCTTCGACAATGACCAACTTCTATGCAAACTTTCATCCCCTATTTCAACCCCTTCGAGACTTTTTTTTCTATATAAATGTTAGACATTCTCAAGCTCTAATTTATTTACGTAGCTTCAAAATTTCATCAAAATTGGTTCTGTATCTTAAGCTTGAAAGCGTAACAGACAGGCAGAGAGAGTTATAATCGCAATTTTAATACTCGTATTATAGTAGAAAGGAAGAAGATATTGATGTGCATAAATAAATAAAATTAAAGAAAAAAAACTTTTTTAAAAACAAGCTTTTATTATTTGTTAATGAAATGAACTAAAAAGTTATAAATAAATTTATCTGATGAGAAAAATACCATTATATAGGTGGCATTTTTTTATATTAAAAACGTGTTACATTTTGTAGAAACATTAAAGAACATTTAATTTATTAGGTACTTATTTTTCTTCTGCAATCAAAATGTAACACGCTTTTATTCGCTCGTTTTTATTTTGATCCTAATGCATAGGAGAAAAAAGTGATGTGCTTCAACGCAAAACGTATATATTGCCTAATTATTGATTTTAATAATTATAACTTACTGTGATACGTTCTGTTACTCGTAGGGCGCCATCTACATTACAATAAAGAGTTTAGAGGCCCATATTTTACCAAGGTATACCAATAATAATGAAATAAATTAATAAATTGTTTCTATAATCGCACTGATTAGCTAGATAAAACTAAGCAATGCTTGTGCTATGGCGACTAGATAACAGATTAATATACTTAAATACGTTTTTAAACATCCTAACTTAGGTACAAACGCTCGTGCTCATCACACTAACATTTGTAACAAGATAGAAAATCTCTTAAGCATTTGTGTAACCTTTTAGGAAGATATTGTACATTTTTGTAAGCATTTTATACATTCAAAAGCATATTTGGATACGAAAATTAGTTTTTTATATATTGATTCTTGTTTTGCTAAAAAAAACTTTCTCATGCTTTTGAGGAATGTGACTTATCTCATTGGGTGGTATTCATGGTCTTTAACATACTCCAACTAGTTTCGTTAGTGGTCGCTGGTGGGTCACAGGTCCGAACAAAATGCCAGTTAACCTTTGTTGGAGATGCATATTCACGCCAACCAAGATACTCGTCAAGACGAATCAAATGAGCCCAAACTCGATAGGGTTGCGTCGTTTAATTACGGAGTTATTATGGCCACCTTCTAGCTCTATCATCAGACCCTAGTTATCATATAGTATTAAAGTACATGTCAAGACGAATTAAACGAGCCCAAACTCGATGGGGTTGTGTCGTTTAATTACGGAGTTTTATGGCCACATTTCAGCTCCGTCATCAGACCTTGTTTACCATATATTATTAAAGTACTCGTCAAGACGAATTAAACAAGCTCAAACTTGATGGGGTAGCGTCGTTTAATGACGGACGGAGTTTTAATGACGGAGAGAGGAGTTCCTATGGCCACCTTCCAGCTCCATCATCAGACCCTGGTTACCATATAGTATCAAAGTACATGTCAAGACGAATCAAACGAGCCAAACTCGATGGGGTTGCGTCGTTTAATTGCGGAGTTCCTATGGCCACGTTCCAGCTCCATCATCAGACCCTGGTTACCATATAGTATCAAAGTACATGTCAAGACGAATCAAACGAGCCAAACTCGATGGGGTTGCGTCGTTTAATTGCGGAGTTCCTATGGCCACGTTCCAGCTCCATCATCAGACCCTGGTTACCATATAGTATCAAAGAACATGTCAAGACGAATCAAACGAGCCCAAACTCAATGAGGTTGCGTCGTATAATTGTGGAGTTTCTATGGCCACGGTCCAGCTCCATTATCAGATCAGCACCATGACATCATAATATTGCATTTTCACGCGGTTTACACATAACTATATGCAACATTTCAGCTTAGTCGGTAACCGGGAAGTGGATCAAATTTAACTTGCAAGATTTGATTACAGACAACGGCACAGGTGAAACTAAAAAATAAAAGCTTGTATGGCCACCTTCCGGCTCCATCATCAGACCCTGGTTACTATGTTGCACCAAAGTACTCGTCAAGACGAATTAAAAGAGTCCAAACGCGATCGGGTTATGTCGTTTAATTACTGAGTTCCTATGGCTACCTTTTAGATCTATCATCAAAACTTAATTACCATCTAGCACCAAAGTAGGTACTAGCTCGTGAATACGAATCAAGCGATCCCAAACTCGACTGGGTTATCTCGTTTAATTACTGAGTTCCTATGACCACCTTCCAGCTCCATCATCACATCAGACCCTGGTAACCATCTTAAAACAAATTACTCGTTAAGACGAATCAAACGAGCTGAAACTCGATGGTGTTTCGTCGTTGCATTACAGAGTTCCTATGACCACCTTCCAGCTCCATCATCAGACCCTGGTTACTATTGAATGACAAAGTACTCATTAAGACGATTTAAACGAGTCCAAGCTCCATCATCAGATCAGAACCATTTCATCATAATATTGCATTGTCACGCGGTTTACACATGAATGCAAAATTTCAGCTCAATCGGTAACCGGGAAGTGGATAAAATTAAACTTGCAAGATTTGATTACAGACAACGTGCATCCTAAGATTGGCTTTTCACTTGTTAGCTGTGTTGGGGCACAAATTTGATAATAATGCTGGGATTAATAGATTGAAGCCTTTTTATCACATTAATACAAAGATATAAGATATGAATGCCGGATTTGGCGTCGCGAACTCTGAGGTCCCGTATTCGATTGACTGTCAAGTCAATGTTAAAAAAAAACTATACTGTCTCGGGTCTAGGTGGTGTGCCTCCGTTGTTTTTCTGATTTTCATGATAATGAGGATTAGAGAAATGTGTGAGACGTTGTCGAATATTTATTTACTAGGTATGTATTATTTAAGTAGTACACACTACTTGATTTAGATGTCGTTTAAAGTAGATAATAAAGGCATAATATATTAAAGGCTTCCCCTTGTCGAGAGTACATTTAATTAAATATTGCGGTTACTCACTCTCGGAAATAGTAGTTTATTAATTACTACATACTAGTTCATATAAGAAATCGTAAACAAAGTTAGTGGAGTGTGAGAAAACATTTGCTACCATTATTAATAGGTATTAATATGATTATTACCGTCGCAGACACCTGGCTCTTCTTATTGATGAATGAATGGAACGTCTATCCTGATTTTGTATAGATCAACATCCCCAGCAGTCTGCATAAACCCTAAGGATAACGTTGGTACTGCAGTAAAGAAGTTTAAAGTATGACTTATACGTCCCACTGCAAGGCACAGGCTTCACCTCAACTATGAGGTGAGCTGGTTTTGGCCACGCGGGCCCGGTGCGGATTGGTGGAGGGGTGTTGTAAGGCCAGTGACTAAACCTTACTGTCAGATGTTGTCAAGCCGCCTTTAGGCCTCTGACTAGGCTTCACGACCAATATCGAGCGATATTGGCCGGGACCAACTTTTAAAGTGCCTTCCGAAGCACGGAGATGCTCGTGATCATCATCATCAACAGCCTATATCAGTCCACTGCTGGACACAGGCCTCTCCAAAAGGAGGATTTTGCCATAATCGCCACGCTTGGCAGGCGGGTTGGCGATCGCAGTTTAGCCCATGGTGGAGAGGAGACGCTGCTGCCCGTCTTCTTGTGGCGGTTCTCCTGTAGTCGCCTCTTACGACACCCATAGGAAGAGAAGGGGTGGTGCTATTCTTTTAACGTGCCGGCACCACACGACACGTGCTCGTGATAAATGTCACTAAATATGGTCGGAATGGTCACCTATCCACTCACGACCACGGCGTTAGTTGCTTAACTTTAGTAATCGATACCAAAGCGCTGCCGCCACTGAGCTACGAGCACTTCCTTGAGAGCTCAAGTAAAGAAGTATAAATGTAGAGAAATTAAAATAATAAAACACTACGCAATTTAGGGCTTTAGTTCGAAGTATATTTATACATTACAATTAAATAGATAATCTGTGTATATAAATAAATAAATAAATAAACTATTTAACAACTTAGATATTATAATCAAAACGGTAATTGTGTAAGTGATGACTGTTTTGTATTAATTACTTTTAAACTTTCGCGTTGCATAATTTAAAACTCAATGAAACGGGAATTAACGCGATCATAATTTAGGTACAAAATGTTACCTCTTTTGCCTGACGTTTCGATCGGGTTACACCGACCGTGGACACAGGCTGACTGGAACAGCGATGTCTTCACTCCGTATGAGAGACAGATTCTTCATCTACCCTCATAATATAAAAATAGACAATCTCGTTTTGTTTCGCGATCGAGTTCTCACCTGAATACGGACGCGGTGGTTAGTGTGCAGAATAGGGACACAGTGAGTGTAGTGTGTGACGGTACTTGGCGTGAAAATAATATTATGAGGGTAGATGAAGATTCTGCCTCTCATACGGAGTGAAGACATTGCTGTTCCAGTCAGCCTGTTACCACGGTCGGTGTAACCCGATCGAAACGCCAGGCAAAAGAGGTAACATTTTGTACCTAAATTATATTTTGTATTACCTCAACACTATACTTCTCATATTAAAAAATATGTATCTGTCTCTTTCCCACTCTCTTCCATCTCTGTCAAGAACACAGTGACATGTCCATTATTTAAATCAATAAATTAATAAAAGTAACCTTAGAGCTTGAAAACATTATCTAAAAGTGTATTTGTGTATGTGGAACAATATACGGTGTTTGAGTAGCAATCAGTGTTTTACATCTATCCATAACCATGACTTTCATGCGGCGATTATTATAATATAAATATTGTTGACACCAAATTGTATTTTATTCTGATTTGCCAAAATAAGAGCTGATGGTAAACGACTATAGACAACGACGCGAGTTCGCTAAGGGCGCTGAAGCAATTTACCCAATTTGTTATCGGAAAATCATCTTGAGCGATGAGGCCCATTTTCGGATGCATGGGTACGTGAACTAACACAATCGGCAAACTTGGGGCGATACGAATCCACATGAAAAGTCCCTATTTGTTTGATTTTGGGCTGGTGGCGTCGTCGGTCCGGAGATCGTGCGATTTGACTCTACTAGACTCTTTCTTGTAGGGTTTTCTTAAATCGCAGGTCTATGCAAATAAGCGACAAACCACTGCGGCCCCCAAAGCCAACATAACCCATGCCATCGGGCATATTCAGCCTAACTTGCAATTTTCCAAGAGTCTAGTGCATTTATCCACAACGGGTACGCACTACCACCACCAGAGAAGATGCGGTGGACAATTAATTTTGAACAACGTTAAGTTACAAACTTAATAACTTCGATCGATAGGCCTTGCAAACGAATAAAAACTTTCGATGATACCACATTTTTTGATTTATTGAAATTTAGCGCCTGTAGCACTCCTCCGCTGCAAAACCATAACAGCGGAACCGCAATTATTTCGCCAAGTCCTGTCAGAAAGTATGAGAAGCGGAACACTAGCGAAATTTCCTGTTCTAGCGCATTTGACTATAATTCTGTCTCTTTCCCCTCGCGGTTTTGCTGATCTGCTCCGACACCTGTCACACTTCCGCCATTTTGTTGCGGCGCCGCATTGTTTCCGCATGTGTTTGTCGATGTTGACAATTTTTGTACAGACAGAAGCGAAGTGCGTATTTTAAAAAAATGAGACTTCAAATTCACAGAAAAATTGATCCAAGAGGTCAGAAATAGACCTTATCTGTACATGCTTAGTCATCCAGACTATATGATGAAATTTCACTCCGATTTTTTCAACTAAACGGACGATTTATTTATTTATTTTTGACTTGCATAACGTTCCGCGTCGCGAAACGCTTGTCACTCTACACTAGATCGGAGCGGAATAAAATCAGCGGTTTCACTACTCGTGTTTTGCAGCGGAGGTGTGCTACTGGCGTCTATCAACTATATAACTATAGAGTCTATATTTTAGGAAATCAGCAAAACTCAAAGAAGAAACTTTAACCCCATTTAAACCATATTTGCACTCAAACTGATATTGGTTTGTAAAGTAACGTTAAAGATATTGAATAAAACGTTGTAGCGTTACAGGACCAGAAAATAGTAATTAACAGATGTAAATATTTTGAATAAATTCTGTTATTATATGGGTCCATTCTATTAAAAGTCAATCTAAAGTTCAATCTAAAGTTTAAATTATTGCTTAACAATAGGGAATATTTTGTTTCTCATTGTTCAATAACAAATATAAATTGCTTAGACAACTTGTCTATCTCATAAGTTCCTACCAGGTAAGTAAAATATGTATAGAATTAGTACGCCAATACAATAAGTGCAAAAAATACAGAAAAAATGTTGTCTTCAAATTCGGTTTACGGACGTTAATTTTACGTAATAACGTCATAATAGGAAAACATTAATGCTACTTGGAAGCATCGGCCGATGGAGTGGAAGAGAGACAGATGCGTCACAAGCCGTAGCTTATGCCGATCGCGCCTCTCTATTGCTTGTTCCAAGCTCTCGTTCGCACGCGGAACGTGACATTTTATCGTGCGTGCAAACGGTCATCGATTTATAACACGTTATCACATCAAAAAGTAAGTTTTAGAGATTTTAATAACCTTTTTAAAGGGCCAGAATACTTTGATTTTGTTGTAGCAGTAGTATTAGTTAATGTAAAAATGCGATATACTTATAACTAACTATCATTAACATCAAAATGTTTAACCCATCATCATTTGATATTGACTTGATAGTATCTAAATAGTGATAAAAACATAAAAATCCTGCCAGCCAATCAATACTTACCTAGAATGGTATTGATTGTTTTAAATCTAAAAACGTGGATACTAATTTATTTAACTTTGCGCTCTAGACAGCAGAATAATTCCCTAAATAACACGGAAGTAAAGATAATATGTTTTTTCAATGGCACGTTTAACAAGAACGGCTAATAGTTCTTTGCGTGACCACAAAACCACAGCGGCTGTGATCTGGCTCGATGATGAAGCACAGTATTGAGGTAAGAAGCCAGCTCATCACATGATTAGGAAACGACAGGCAAAGCGTGTATTAACTTTTTTTTTTATTAACACTAATAAAAAGTTTATGAAACAGTAATATTTAGGGCTGACTTATGTTAATTAAAAAAAAACAAATAAAAACTAAATAATTGCACTTGAGGGAATTTATTGAAGAGTATCATAATTTTAATCATACTTGTACTTTCTTAGACTTAATTATAATAAATGTCGAAGAAATATCATTTTTTCTTGCACGCTGGTTTATAATTATGGTTGACATTGATACCACAAATCCTGTATTTTAGTCAGTTTTATACTAAGGGAGTTGAAATGTTGAGACTATAATATAGTACGATGTTTCACACATTTCTATAAGTTTAGTTAGTATTTTTGAGCAGAAATCTGTAGTCAACTTGCTTTGGTGAAAAAATGCGTAATTCACAAAGAGGGTTTTTAATATTGTTCGTAATTTATGTTAAACAGAAGTGAAGTGGCTTTTCTATTTGGATCGCAAATGAAGTTAGCCGTTCAGGACAATTGATGTGACACAAGACATTATGCTTATCATGCATTAACATTGTTAGTTAATTAAGTCAAGAGTAAACGAAACCGAAGCATCTAGACCTATTTACATAATAGGTACATAAATTATACGTGTGTTAGATAATATTACACTTGAAAAATATCAAATGTCTTAGTATGATACAAAAGCGTTATTGCAAAAAATATTCAAAAGTACCTAATGTAATCCGCAACTTAGTAAAACAACACGCTATCACAAAATAGAGCGTTAGAATAAACTTTTTATGGAAGATTTTTAATTGTACTCTATACCCCTACCTTACCAACCATTCCGTTCATTAAGTCACTTGTCATCCAACAATACGCTTGCCACTCCAACTCTTCTCTATCGGCCATAATTGTTTCGGCATACATATCCATTGTATTTCTTACTGCTCTTGTGACAAAGTGGTACCTAATTGTTTATTATATCGCCGTTGAGTAGAACAGTTTTCGGTTTTAATTCTGCAGTTGCGAGACTTTGTAGGCTCGTAAATGAATACAGAGATATTATTGATATTCACCTCGACTCGCCTGCCAGGCTCCGTAAGATCATCTTATTTTTAGTTAAATAAGTATATTAACATTTTTTTTTTTAATTATTCTAGTATTATCTATTGTTTCGAGACATCTTCAGTTTGATAGAAGCGTAATTTTAAGTTTTGAGCATACTTCAGTGTTGTGTTTGCCTATATTTGTTTGTGGTAATTAGCCAGAAAACTACCTAGATATGTTAAATTAGAATAAGTATTATTATACACAAGCGTTGGTAAACCTTAATAAAAAAATAAAGAAATAAAACACTTCTTGGTTGTCACTGACTCATAAAATAACTGACTAGTCAGTAAAAGGCTCTTTTCTTAATAAATAGTGCTTCACGCAGTCCACAGCGTTGCTTGATATGGCAATCATCCTGTAGTCCACGCAAACGAAGTTGCGGGCACAGCAACTAGTAATATATATGTCGCAGTCGGATTGCATAATTCGTTGTTTTACAAACCAACTAGCTGCTTTACAAAGCGGAGGCGTTTTGCAATAGGGCAGATCGAGGATACGGCGGATTGCATAATGCCGCAATGAATACGAGCTTTCACGTTATTCAATACTGAATGATTTATATTCGTCGCAATATTGAACTGGAAAAGCCGTAAATATAATAACTAGTTTTACAGGTTATAATAATGCCATTAAGTTTGCTTTAGTTAGATTGTGGTGTGTGGCGGAATATTAGGCAATTATTGGTGTAATAATATGACATTAGGTTAAGAAAAAAACCCGTAACACTACAAAATGCGAATTGTACAATGCGGCTAAACGTGAGACGTCATATCGAAGAACAACATCACATACATTGTCTGATCCTAAGGTAAGTAGCTAAAGCACTTGTGTTATAGAAATCAGAAACAACGACGGTACCACAACACCCAGACTCGAGCCAATATAGAAAAGTTCGTTTTCTACCAATGTAGAACGGGTTCGATCCCGGAACCTCAAAGATGGCGACGCCATATTATAGTCCGGCGTGCTCGCCTCTCGGCTACGGAGGTCGTCGATTAAATGGATTTACAAGCTGTCCATTGTTTATAATCTGAATCCATCTTTATGTTTTTTTATTACGTTGGTTATATATTTTTTCATATTGATTTGAGGTTATTTGTTTTATTCTTATTGTTTTTCTTTAAGGTTTCGCAGCTTAAAAAAACACTCAATACCAATTAGTTTGGTATTAAGTGAAATGAATAATTTGAAAACATGTTACGGAACTCTCTTGGACGATTTATTATTTTTATTCTGATTACTCAAAAACGTATATTTTAATAAAAAAAATGCGCACAATTATGACGTTAATAAAGCTTCAAATAGATTGCTTTTTTAACATCTTTTGAAGTGAAACAATATTTTATTTATTTATCCGATTGTAATTTGACTAAGGTAAACATCAATTAACGATGTTAAATTAGTAAAACTATTTATGAGCTGTAATTATTGATACGCATCGCAAAATATTTCTTTTACAAAACATTGGTTCTAATAGAAAAAGTTTTTTTTACAACAAATTTATATTCTGTCAGTGAAGATAAGCATGGTACCTGGGCCCTAACCATGAACTGTTAAAACAATCACAAAGTTGTCAAATCTGTCAATTTTGGTACGTCATTTCATACAAAATTTGACAGAAATGATAATGTTTGACAGATTTGGGATTGTTTTAACAGTTTATGGTTAGGGCCTTGGAACAATAATGAGAAGAGATTTTTACATCTTAGTCCAACTCTGAAATCCTTAGCTATTTTTGGAGAAAACAACTGAAATAGTTAATTTTGTGCTGAGTAAATACTTTATTATGTAAATACAGATTTTATATAATAGATATGAATGCGCTTTATTTGTTAAAAATAATAACAAAAAATTTGAGTACAGAAGTCGAGATCGAAATAAAAACATGCTAATGTCAATTCGTTGCAAAACTAGTCTGCGCAGCAATAGCATATTCGGAAATAGTGCCCCTAGGATTTACAACAAAATCCCGATGAATATACGGGATATAACTGACATACAAAGTTCCAAAATAAAATTAAATGAATTTCTAATTGACAAATGTTATTACTTTTTGAATGAATTCCTGACAGATAATGTGTAAACTATTGGACTTATCGTTTAATGTTATTAGGTACCATAAGTGACTGTAATTGTACTTTTTTATTAATATTAAGATTGTTTTAATTTGTTTTTGTACGCCTATTAAGGCAGATCACAGCTGACCTAAAAAAAACCTGTAAGACCTCTTTGTAACTACCTGTGTTTCACAATAAAGAATTTATGAATTATGAATTATGAATTATGATAGGTATTACTACTACTTGTATTATTAAGGTAGCTTATTATTATTGAAGCATATTTTTTTCTTAAATACGACTTTCAAAGTTACACTCAAAGTGAATAAGTAATTTTTCTTTAGGTTGAAATACAAAGGTACCAGCTGATCGGCAGTCTACTCTGAGCGAAATATATTTTTAGCGACATAAATATTTTTCACACAGAGATTTTTTTTCATGACCTGTAAAGTTTATATTTTTTACTTTTCTGCGATACTATTAACTCCACACAAAAACTTTCCCAATATGAATGACACGTGGTACTTGGAGTTAAGGCAGCATCATGATTATGACATGATATGGTCAATTTGTGGTCAAGCACCAACCACAAGACAAAGTCACAATTTGACAAAGATACCAAAATATCGGAGCCTTAATTTTTAAGCACATACTAACCTCATACCACTGAATTAACTGTAAATAAATGAATGCGTCAGACAATAAATGAAATGTAGCTTCAAAACAAAGAATTGACAGCGTTGTGGACCGTTACACTGGTGAATGATTATTGCCTTTGACATCTCCCAAAACACTTTGACATTTGTAAAGAAATAATGATTTCTGAATTTCTCGACCCTGCTTTGGTGAATAAACGTTCCGAGCTTTTGAATAAAGTAAATGAATATTATTTAAGTAGATACAATTTAGCAACGCCGTTTGTCTTGTTGTTTATTTGATTTTTCTGATAACACTGTAATAATTAATTAAAGCTCACGTTTCTGAATATCAAAGAAACAAACCAAAACTTCAATCTGTTTGACCTCAGGCGGCAAACGTAGGTAGATGTTTGCTAATGTGTGTGTAGATAAACGCAAAATCTTCAAATTCTATTTAGAAACTGAAGTTAGGCAGAGAGTTTTTGTTAAAATGCTTTTTATTTTACTGCGGATTACAGTAATAAACTAGAATGCAATTGGAAATAAATAAATACGATGTACAACATCATACATTCCCTGATCCTAAAGTAAGTAGCTACCTAAATCACTTGGGTTATAGAAGCCAAAGAACGGTACGACAACAGAGAGAATTTAGAAAAGTTAGCTTTACAAAGTGACCAGACCTGGAATCGAACCTAGGATCTCAGAGATGGCGACGCCAGGTTCAGCGAATTAAACAAATTTAATGTATAGTTAGGCAGGGCCCTTATGAGAGTATATTTTTTCTAGTATATATATATATATATACCTTTAGACAATTTTGATAAGATTCCCAACTAAATAAATACACCAATCAAATCCATCTAAGGTACATGACCCTGGCAGGAAACTTTTAAATAATTAATATGCGATGAACAAATCTCAGACACTAAAGTCCACTTGTGGTGACTTCTAGATTGACCGTTGGAAAGGGCTAGGCTCGGTGTTTATTTGCGAGATTAAGTCAGAAATGAGGATATCCGAAAACGAACACGTCAAGTCTCTTACACAGCCTGATGGTTTAGAAAGCTAAGGTGGTCTACCACTTACTACGACTACTTAGCTTTTATAATTATATTGACAGCTGATGGAGTAGAAAGGATTGAAATGGATACAAGATATTAAACATTACATTTCGCTAGGGCGACCTAATTTATTTAAAGGTCATCGTCATATTGATTCAAACCAGGATTCGAACCGACGTTAATACGCCAGTGAGGACGTCTAGTCTTAAGGCAGGGCTACTTATACTAAGTTATAGTTTCACATGTGTTAAATCACAGATTACGAACTGCGCAAATAATGAAGCCATATCATTTGGTTGGTTTATCGTGAAGTAACCACAATAGATATCACATAGCTATCGTCTCCCATTTTATGTAAGTAGATACGTAGTTAGTTTCCCACGCATGGCAATTGAACTTCAACGAAGCATAAAATGGGAAACCGTATATGGGGCAACACATGTTTTTTAGGGTCCAGTACCTTAAAGGGTCAAAAAGAAAACCTTACTTTTCAGTCTGTCTAGCTGTTACCACTCTTTTCATTAGAATTGCTAGGTCCCTTCGAAATTAATATCAAATAGTAGGTACGTCTACAATCATTTGCAGCTACTTCAACTTCAAGGATCAGCTGTGAAAAAAATAAAACTTCTAAATTAACGCAATCGTAAAATACTTACGGCTGTCTAAAGTAAAGAAAAAAATCTAGAAACCGTAAATTTATACAAATTCGGAAAAACAGGTAAAAATGTTCGAAACTCGATTCCCGTTACGAAAGAACTATTAACAAACATACAAGTTTCTACGGAACCCGCGGTCCAACTCGCACTTGGTCCGTTTTTAGGGTTCCGTACCTCAATAGGGAAAAACGGAACCGTTATAAGATCACTTTGTTGTCCGTCCATCCCTCGTGTCTGTCAAGACCCTTTAGTGCCGGAAGGCGTGAAGGTATCAAGTTGAAATTTAAATGATATACTCGAATCTACGGTCTCTTGAAGCTGTGCAAAAATCAAACTTCTAAGTTATCTTGAAAAAAAGATACGCCATCAAACGTGTATGTCAAGACCTTTTAGTGCCGCAAGGCTTGTAGGATCTACTTAAAATTTAAATGATATACTCAAGCCTACGGTCTCTAGAAGCTGTGAAAAAAAAGATGCGACCATGTATGTTGCAAAAAACGCATATTTCGACATTCTTAAAGAAATCAAAATGTATAGGATATTTCCTGTTGTCCTCTTAGAACTATGAAATTTGGCAAGTAGCACCATCCTGTACCACAAGTATAGGGAAAATCTGGAAACTGTATATTTGTAATTAAATCATAAGAAAACGAGGTCTATAAACAAGGAACAATTTTTGCTCCAAAGGAATTTGTTGAAACTCGCTTACGAATCAAAACACATTTGAAAATTACCAAAATGCATCTCCTATTTTTTCATTAATCAACATTTGTCAGAATATGGGAACGAACGTTTCTGCATTGTGAAATCAATTTTAAAAAGACTTTGATGATTTTTTACTTTGTACACAAGCCAGCCAGCTTTCAATCTTAAAAGTCAATGGGTAGGGTAAGCCTGTGAAATAAAGATGTACGCTTTGTTTAACTTATTCTAAATAAATATGAATACTATTCAATTTGGCAAGTTAAACATATGAAAGATGAACAGATTCTTATTACTTCTTAGCTGATACCGGCTATGGTGACCGGTACTAATTATTAGCAGACTACATTAACCCAATCTGTGAGTAAATGTGCGCGAGCATTGGCTACATGCACGTGAGGAAACGTCAACTTATTTATAAAAGATTCTCTACTCTACTACTCTGTTAGCCGCAGTCTCTACTCTGTTAGCCTTTAAAGAATCACGTTTCGCACCCAGATCCGATTTTGTCTGCTCTACCAGGTCAGTAACGAGAAAGAGACTAGGTATCAACCCCTCTGTACAATTATTTGCTCATATTCTTCTTTGTTAAACCTTTAACCAGTGATGGCCAAATAGCTGCCTTCATATTTTGAACTTTATGCCCTTGAGTTAGGATTGAAAACCAATGAAAATTAAAAATGTTTATACCGTTCAAATATGCTCTTAACAATAAATTAGCAATATAGTTTCTTTTCAATAAAACATAACTTAAATATCACTATGATAAAGCTAATAATTAAGTTCTCTGACGTTTCCGTCATTAATTATTTTGCATTACATAAAAGAACATGTCATTTCGAACATAGAAAAGTACTTTTATCACTGTTGGTTATTAGGCGAACAGTTAATTAACCCAGAACAATATCCTTAATTTGTACGGAACCCTCGGTGGGCGAGCCCGACTCGCACTTGTCCGGTTTTTTAGTTTACTAAAGATTTGGAGCGTGGTTTTGTGCGTTCAAAGTGTGTATATATAATAAATAGGAATCACTTAGCATTTGTTGACAAAAGTGATTTTCTCAAAGCAATGCGAATAAATATCAAAGCTTCTACTTAAATAATTGACATGTAAAATGTAAGTCAAATAGACTTCTTTCCTTTTCTTTGCAAAGTTCAAGTTTCGAGAAACACAATTATGTGAACGTTTGCAGCGATATCAATGTTATTGTCACGGTGTTACTTATTTTTAAAAACATTTTGGAAGATGTTTTAATTTCACATTCTGTCTAGTTCTGTGTTCCCGCTGATTTAAACTCAATTTGTCGTCTGTAGAATATTTGAGTTACGAAAAAGGTTAACATTTCTAAATGTATGTAAATTTAAATGTTTTACAGACGGAAAAACAATAATTTATGGAAGGATAAAATAATAAAATGCAGATTAAAAAATACTACAGCTCATATAATCCAAGTTACACTTTCATTTCATCAACAATGATCACAAAAGTTTCTTTCTTCCGTTTACGCACCGCATAGAACATTCCGTTGGCATACAACTTAAAATCATTATACAATCGAACTAAATAATTTAAAAACAATTTACTGGAACTGTATCTCATTAAATTATTATTATTTACATTAAAATTCGCAAATACAACTGTTATTTACATTCTTTTTACATAATGTCTTACTGCCTTGCACCTATTTATTTACAAATTATAAATTCTAAGTTTATCAATCTTAAACAACATTTGGTCAATTCTTATTCCAAATATACATTAGGACCCGTCTCGCTATAACAAGAAATCACACCATGAAAATATGCGTAAATAGGTACACACATAGGTATTCTTTGTGGGGCATCATAGCCTCAAAATAATTTACTTTATACTAACGATTGATTAATACACAGTCAATGGCTCAATATTCTACTATAAGAGTCGAATTTCCTCAATCGTTTTCAACTTAAATAACAAATAGAAGTCAAAATCAACAGAAAATTTGTTTTGTTGTAGAATCTATTGATTTACTTTGTATACCTGTACTATAATTTATTTGCTTATGCAACATGTATATCGGTATAATACAGAATAAAACAATATTTGGTCCATAAAAGATTACAAAAAAACAAATGAAAATAAAAATTGTGGTTTAGAACCAGTTCGTGGCATTAGGAAAGACCCAGCCCACGACGCTGGTTTTATTAAGAAACCAGTGGGTTGAAAGGGCTTCATCGGAAATGCAACATATAGACAACCACAAATTAAACCCTTGTTATATCGAGACGCGTAACATTGTATTATTAAATTTTAAATTTTGCTAAAATAGGACACGTATTCACAGAAGTAATTTGCGTACCATTCGTTTAAAGATGGCTAAACTTCAAATATTAAATCTTCTATCGTATCACTTCTGAAATTACGCAGATAACAAACTATAAAGCAATAATATATTTAATGACTAGATAAATTGAAACTTCATACTGGGGACAATTTATTAGGCTACTAGGTCAAGATTATTAAATATCTGATAAATACGCCACAATAATCTATGTGACCCGTTGTGCGTTGGGTATAACTACAATATGAAACTCATGTGCAAATATCGTTTGTGTTCTTTTTTATGCATAAATTATACCTACTAAAAAGTTTTGGGTAAGTACTTTTGTTTAACGTAACTTATAGGTATTCGTTGTAAACTGAATATCAAATTACAGTTTCAAAACCAATCATAGAAGTGGCAGTACATACTATTTAGTTAATCAATTGTACCAATGACTTGTAAAATGCCGAGGTAGATATACTAGGGATAAGAAGTATTTAAAAACACTGTTAAGAAAGATTTAGGAAAAGGTTTAATAAGATGGGGTAGGTATTAATATCAATATAATGCAAGAGATAATATACCTAAACATACTAAATCGAACGTATTGCTAATTATTCTAGTTGGTGTTTTCATACGAACGATTAAAATATCTAATAGGATTATTTCATATCCTAACTATGTATAAGTTTTTTTAAGGGAAATGTTTTTTTTAACATTACATACTGATTACTTAATGCATTTTCGTTAAATTAAGGGACCTTGGGGTGTATAATTTATAATTTAAATTCAATGAACTAAATATCTTGTACAACAAAATAAATAAATTATGTTACAAACTAATATTGTATTAACTAAAAACGAAAACATCACGCATTCTAACGATCAAATCAGATGAGCACCATTTCTGATCATGATAAGCTTACAGCAATAAGCAAAATAATATATAAGTAGTCTATGAAATCATATAGCATCTGCATTACTTTTTTTGCTTATTTTTATGATAGTTTCTTTTTGTCTTATTTATATATACTAAGTCTTAACCACAAACATTCGATTAGATTTGGTTACTTTTATTTACGAAACTTAAAGTTGGAGTTTTTTATTATATTTCATAACAGGGGCACAGAAGGGGTTAAATTGCGCGAAATTTACATTTAGAATACCGATTATTTAACTAATTGTTCGTTAATTCATTTACTATGAAATTGAAAAGGACTAAAAATTAAACGTACAAAGAAATTGATCCCATCATACGTTAACGTACAACTACAAAATTTAGATAATTACTAAATATTTATGCTCTCAAATTTAATTTATCTATTTACATTTTTATAAGTTATTAGGATAATAAAACTGAATTATCGAAATTTTCGTAGTGTTTTAGGCACTATTTAGACAGCCATCAATCTTATATCTTATACAAAGCTTTACTTAAATTATTCCTAAAAAATGTTTATAATCTACATGTCAATAGGCAGGTAGTAACAATTTAATTATTATACCTAAATCTAAATAAATTGTGTATACAGGATCTTATAAACATACATCACGAAGTCAAACATTATTATTATTTAGTTTACTAATAACTGTAAGGTTTGACGTTCACAATATACCTACCTGTGATCAATGACATATTAAATTAGGTTAAATTCAGACTTTAGTGCCAAATCTGACGTGACATTGTTAAACTTCAAATAGAGTTTTATTTTAGTAGTAGGTTAACACATCAAACCAAAACCGAAAACTACTAAGTATATCAAATTTAGATATTTTTGCCTAAAGGTAAACTCACTATGTATAAATAAACTAATACAGTGTTCTAGACTCTATTAACTCTTTATGCTTTGATCTATTTTTCTATTCCTGTCACATAAAAAATCTAAAAAAGCCTTATTATAATTTAAATTTAGATCGAGTGCTTCGATAGATTTATAATGTGACACTATGAGTGGTATCCACAGTAAACCTTAGTAAAAACACACGAAGTTTTATGTAAAACAGTGTTATTTGGTTCCTTGAACTTCAGATAAAACGTGAACATACGTGTAACTATGCTAATGCTGATAATGTATTCAAAATATTCTATAACGTATTAGCTAAAGCGTCTATCGATAAAGCATCATGTATAATCACAACTTGGAGTCCATTCCGCCTCGTTTCGTTCACTATCTAAATATCACTAGGAGCAGTCTGACACATCCGAAACTTGGGAACAGCGAAGAATACTACGGCTGACCGTTCTCGCTCCGCGGCGGGGTGCGCCTCGCCGGGATATCGTCTCACGTGTATACGTTCTTAATCAAACATTTCCGTATGAAAAATATTGGCAACTTTTAGTGGTGATGTCAAGACTGTTAATATAAATATTATCGTAGGTAATCTCTTTAATTCGGGTAAATTAAAGTAGGTAATCTCTTTATTTCGGACCAGGTCCATTCAATTTGGTAAGCAACCAATTTATTAAAAACGCAGTTAAAACATAATACAACCTCAATTGGTATAGATAAAAAAAAAACAATCTCGTGACAGTGGATAGGAATCAATTGCTTCGAGACAAAACACGATGGCTTTTTATATAAATGCTGCAATTCTTTTGTTTTGTATTGAACGGGTTAAATTCTTGTAGTAAAGTTTTGTAGAATATCGATTAAACTCGTTTGTATTTTTGATAATTGTAAAAAAACTATTAACATCATGTGTTATCATTTTAATATGAGAAAGCGTTAGAGAGAAATTTCTTATATAATTTTTTTAAAATCTGATAAATGTTGCCAAATATACAAAATATAAACAAAATGTTATTTAAAACAAAAGTGATCTAACAAAATCGAACCAAAGTTTTGACGTCACCACCGTCTATAATAAATTCGTGTTCAGTATTTTACATCGCAGTCACACTGATTTCCCGGCGGGCTCGGGTTATGAAAGGGAGGTCAGAGTAGGGGCGCCGAGTTTCGTCGAGTTCAGCACAGGAGTTCGGAGTTGGAAGGCGGTACTCAGCTGGGTAGAGGGGGGCGCGAGGGCGCTGGGCTGGTTGGTTGTGGCGTGGGCGTGTGGGCCGCGGTGCTTTCGGGCGCAGAATGGGTTCGCCCTGAAGGCTGGAGGACGGGGCTCTGCGGCCAGGGATGAGTTGTTGTAGCTAGTGTTCTGAAATGTTAAATGTATCGGGTTTTGATAATGTAAACAGGGTGTACAATGCACAGTTTCAGCTGCTTTTACAATATATAATTAGAAACACACTCTACCTCGATGATATTATAATGCTAGGTCATATATTGTTTTAAACTTTCATGGTCACTAACATTAGAATAGTTTGTTACGGGATTGCTACCATGTACCTTATTTTTGAGCATTATATTTTCGTGAGCATGGCGCTTGCAACAGTGCCGAAATATCGGGAACTCAAAAATAAGGTACATGGTAGCAATCCCGTAACAAACTATTCTAATGCTAGGTCATTTTTTTTACGATTTTGATGTTGCTACTAGTGTTAAAATTGTTAGAAAAACCGAAGCAGCTGGTTAAATGGTTTAAAATAATGCCCTATTTATTTTTACACACTGTATTTTCATCATTTATAAATTATTACAGCTTTTATCACCACATTTTCAGAAAATGACCATTAATACCTTAATATGAAAGTTGTAGCATTTATTTTATTGACATTTGTGTTTCAACTTGTAGTGGTAACTAAATAATCTACGGTAGTGATACGGTACGGTAGTGAAAATACGACTGTTTATCTGTACATAGTCACCTAAATCATCTTTTGCCAAACAAACTGGTACACTACCACGGTAGTGTGACCTACCTAGCATAAGGCGCTATGGTAGATGGAGGCGGCGTCGGCGCCGCAGCTGTGTCAGGATGTAAGAAGTTCCTACGCTGTTCCGCCCGTTCCCAGCACTGCTGCAGACTCCGCGCCATCACATCTGGCAGGTTGTTCACTTGTTCCTGAAACGAAGTTATAAGCGGAATCGACTTTTTTGAAATTACATAAGGATTGTGCATGTTTTCACTAAAACAAATAAGACGTAAAACATGTATTTTCCTCGTGTAAGCGGTAATGGCAAACGCATATCAATATGCCATATAATTGTATGGGATAGAAAGTAAAAGCGCAATGAAATCAGTGATGATAGGCTCTTTTTTTTATAATACAGATGTATGATGTAACTGGCATTTTAAGCTAATCAGTTTAAATCAAAATTATAAAAAAAGTAGTTACAGGGTTTTTTACTGCATTAAGAGCTAAAAGGAAAAATTTGCTCTGAAAATAACAGGGATGTTATTACGGTTTCTGAAAACTTCTCGCAGTAAATCTTTAAGCATATTATTTATTCATACTTTGATTAAATTCCCTCAGTGTGTTGCTACTAATAAGTAAAGTATATCACCTGCAACGATGTTAGTTTTTCTTCTAAACTAGTTAGCCTCTCTTCTATGCTGTCCTGCCTCGTGCTCATGTCGGAGACGATTTCATAAACGGTATTCTGGGTCTGCAACAGAAAGGGGTCCTACTATCACTCGATTTGCAGTTCAAACTTCACTGTAGTTGAGAATCACTAGTTTTTGTATAATCTGTATTTGTTCTGTGTAAAGGACTATAGTATCTAAATGTTTGTATACTGTGTGTGACTGTGTTGATTAATAGTATGTAGAAATTAAGGTTGCATAAAACCTCTATGTAGGTCTATTGTGCTGTAAATTTCTACTTGTTTTAAACCTAAATCTAGATGGCATGCGCTACCTTTCTAAAATATACTAAATTTTGATTATCATGCGCCAAGCAAGTGGATATGGAATTTTAAAATGAATTATTACATGCCAATTGAAAACATAAATCAATCATAGCTGTAGTTAAGTTAAATAATCTAAGAGACTTTACTCCATTTCATGTAGCAACTAACTTTCAAGCAACGGGGTCCAAACTCCAGGGTCTCCATTTGACTATAACTTTAAGTGCTATCTAAAGAACTAAACGAAAGTGTAAAAAATGAGTGTAGCTTTAGCTAAACTATTAACTTGGAAGTGATCGTACCTTTGCCATATCTGTTATTGTGTTGGCGTTATCCATAAGTTTTCTTTGATCCATCTTCACTTTTCGTAACCTGTCAAAATTTAAAACCAGGTAAAGATGATAATACTTGTTCTTTATTTTACTTCTTGCAGCAATACTCAAATTTGAAGTACCAAGGTTTACAAATTACTTTAGAGACACCGAACCTTGAGGCAGCGAATACCGTACCTTCTTAAAAGTTTGCCGGAATACATCCGTCGAGAAAGAGAGAAAACTAAATTTAAACGTAATTTAAAAGAATATTCTTCGAACACCTTAGATTTAGATATATAAATATAACCTGTTAAGGATTTTAATTGAGGCTCACTTGATTCTACAGACAACCTGTGTAAACAGTTTTGTAGGATTCTGTTATAAGAAAATAAAATTGTAATATGTTATATGCATAATAAATAAATAAATAAGTAAAATGTTTTGAAATTAGGTCCATACTAAGATTTTATTTGGTAAAATTTCAACATAAAATTATTTCTGTCCTCGGCAGATGGCAGGGAACGGAACAATTTAAAGTTTAAAAATATTTATTTCTCAGAAAAATAAATAATATAAACGGTGTCCGGGCGTAGGTAAACACGGCTGACAGAAATGGTAACGGTGAGAATATAATACGTTTTAGTCTAGTTTTAAAAATACGGATAGAAGCTGCTCTTTTTGCATAATTTTGTTTTTTTTTTCGGGCAGAATTCCCCGCGGAACATGGGTATGTAGAGGATATTTCGAAGCATAAGCAAAGCTTTATGATAGTTCTTATTCACATAAAGGGTCATTCATAAATACTCACGCATAAATAGCTAATAGGAATTTTCTTTGGTGTGTCCTTACACGTCCTGGGTGGACTCTCTTCACGAGTCGCGTATGTTTGTATATTAGCCACGTCTCTCGAAGTACGTTTGCTGCTGCATTTTTCAGCTGAAAATAGTCATTTCTTCTTAGTGTATCGTTTTTTTTTTGCTCCTTTCAATACTACAGTGAAGTTTTTATCGCACCGACTATTATAATGGATGTCCTCTTTTGTAAGGTGTTTACTATAAGTACGGTTATTATCAAACCCTCCCAGGTGGCATTAATCTTTACAAATAAATCATTTCTTTCAATCGAACACATCCATAATAATAGTAGGTATTTTATTTATTAGTTTTTTTTATAAAGTTATTATTTTTTTATCAAGCAGCATACGGTTTAGTATCATTATGTTATAATTTTGTGTTTCAAGACCTACTACAAACTTGTGAATTACATAGTAGCATTTAGTTTTATTTGAAATAAGTACACAATTGACTGTATCTTGAACTAACTTAATATTTTTTTTAAGATTGAAAGACACCATATTAAAAAAATATAAGTAGGTGATTAATTATTAGGGTGAATATGAAAATGACTAACAAGAGTGACTAAATGACGAATTGTATAAACACTTTTTTTTACTATTTTTACTGAGTAAAGTCTCAAAAACAGGTTTTTTCACAATATTGACAAGATAACTAGACAATTAATAAGGAAAACCAGTTCTTTCCTATGTTTAACCCTCTATAAGGCACAGCTACGCACACACAAGGTTTTAAACATGGTGTCTTTTAGTGAGATAGAAACTTACAATAATTGTTTTTAACTTAAATGAGCAGTTCATTTTATTATTCCTAAAATATCACACATTTTTTTTGTTTTAAACTCAAATGGCTGAACTTAGCTCAAAATTCAGTCTTATTTTAATTAAACAGGCAAGTTTAAACGGTTTATTATTTATGGCAAATATTATTTTCATTAGTGTATGTTGCGATTTGCAAATCCAACGCATTCTAGTGTTACCGTGATTAGCGAAGCTTACTTTATTAGCTTATACTATCTTACCTTACAGACCATCTGTTACTCCAGTAACAGGGACCTTACCTTTTTCGTGAGCTGAGTTTCCATCATGAAGTTATGGACATGTTTCTCCGCTCTAGTCAATTCTAACTTTCTCGAGGCAACTGTCACTAACAATGCTGTACATCCAGCCCCCTGTTAATTAGATTAACAATAATTGATGAACTTAAGTCGCGGAATACTTACTCTTTTAGTAAGTTGTGTGTCCATCATGAAGTTATGTACGTGCTTCTCGGCTCTAGTTAATTCTAATTTTCTTGAAACAACCGCGACTAATAACGCTGTGCATCCAGCTCCCTGTTAATTGAATATCTTAATGTAAAATGCAAGCGAACGTGTACAAGCATTTAAGAATTTTGACATTCCAATAGGCATTATTGAAGGCTAAACAAAAAAAAAACTATATTTTCAGCAATGTGCTTTTCTTTTAATAAAAAAAATAATGGTCAAGACTCGTTAAATGAGACGCTAAAATTCTGATTACTTTTTATATAAGCTTTTATTTTGTTTGTACGTTATTAAGAAATTACGTTACATTCAAATACGCTGTCTCAATTAGCCGTCTTTCAAAATTAATTTTATAAAACTTATTTATTAGAAGGCATTTAAATTCTTAGATTTTATTCTGTCACTTAAATTATTGTGCTCAAAATGCAAATCGCTACAATTAGGAGCGAGTCAAAGTACGAAAATCGTTGGTTTTACAGGTTTATTTAAAATTTACACAACGATCTTTCACACTTTTATCGTCTCAATTTATTGTATATCCAATCTTTATTTAGCTAATTGTGAAAGTCGGTTCCATTTAGTGCATTATTTTTACTAATTAGTGCACAGTCAGTTCAGACGTTTACTTCCATTTAACATTAAGAACATCTATCTTGTTATTTAACCAACATTTAACACAAACACTATTAGGTGCAAAAGATTTAATGTACACTTTTATTTGAAGTAATAAGAGGAAAAGTGAGCCATTTTAAAAAACAAACTTATTGTGCAATTCAGTGAAATATTCAAGTGAAGAGAGTACTAGTAAGAGTAAGGAGAAATGAAGCATTCCATACTACAAAATATATAATTTCTAATAGCTGGTTTTAACAGGGAAATGGACGATAATTTACTTTAAAATCATCAAAGACGGTTCTATTTCTTTATTAATTAAAATTATACCAATCATCGTGTCAGCAGCAAGTAGGTACTACATTAGTCGGTAACAAAAAAAAACATAATTATGTAGATATTCTGTATTATATAAGTGAACATACATTAAGTGTGAGTAACATAGTCATGGTAAGGTAACAGTTATGTGTTCTATACAATAGATGTTGCAGAAATAATAATTTCATACATCAAAAAAAATTACACAAGTAGGTAAATACTTCAACACTGATACATCGATAACTCTGTGAATTTGCGTAGATTTCATTAGACAGTGAAAACATCGATTTTATGTGTAATTGTTGTTACAACGATCAAAACAGTAGTGTTGACTGACTTGATTGAAATTAACAAGTTGTAAGAGTAGCGAAAGCATCCCAACGAAAATCGTTGCTATGATTTACGCTGACAAAGAAAGAAGACTCAAGAGTTTTGCGTTTAAACACGTGTCAGTCAACACAAATACAATAGTTTTCTGAGAAGAACTTACCATAATGCCGGTGCTAACAGCAATACCTCTGCCGCAATATGTATTTGGCACAATGTCACCAAAACCAACGGAGAGAAACGTTATCGCAATAAGCCACATCGCATTCAGTAGGTTAGCGTGTTCTTCATCGTGAAACCTGAATCGTCAATAAATTTCAAAGCTTTACTCAGACGACCGTCTATTCTTTATTTTAAACCAAGTGTTAGTAAGCCTACCTAAGCAAAGGTATTTTTGTGCGATGGTGAAAAACAAAATAAAATAAATAAGTATTTAAAGACAAATTCAAAGCTGAAGAGTTTGACTTTGATTTCGAGTTCAGAGTTTGCTTCAAAATGTGTGTAACGTTTTTAAATAAACACATAAAATGGCTCACCTTTACCGACCTAACAATGTCCGCTAGACAGAGCAAGTTTTTCTGAATCTCTTTTGGTTTTACAACGGCATCAGTTCTTGCCGTGTCTAGTGAGGACGGCCGTATTCTATTCGCAAGAAACGTATCGAAGTCCTTAATGTCAACCCAAAGTATCCTACTGGTTTATACATACCACCATACCACATGTGAGGGTAATGCCACGTCCGCAGTAGGTGTTGGGGACTATATCGCCGTAGCCAACACAGAGGAAGGTTATAGCTGTCAGCCACATTGAGTTTAGCAAATTGGCATGGTCTTCATCGTGGAACCTGAGAGCCAAAATGCCCAACAAGAACCACAAGATAACCGTTTGTATTAACCACAATCAATACAAATAAACACATTTCGACATTCATTACATGAATCACGAAGATTCGGAAATATAAGCAGTCCCTAATCATTGTAATTTAGAATGAAAATGTTACAGAACCACATTACGATCTTGAAATGGTAAACAATGTCTAAGCACAGACGTAAAATCCATTAACATTGCGACATGCCCATTAATGTTGAAAAAATACCTCCCTCTACACATTTATCCACTAATTATAATAACAATGAGACTTTAAATACAACGTGCAGACTAAACACTTATCTGGGTTTTACCAAACAATTATTACTTTAGCCATGCGTGAATTAAATTTCTCGTTTGCCTAAATGAACAGGGTTACGGAAACACAGATATAACATTCAGAAGAGAAGACAAGAAGAAAAAGACACATCGTAAGCAATCTGCTTGAAAAGATAGAGGTTACTTATTTTGATGCATGAATGTGACTTACTCGTAAGTGCAATAGTGCGTGTACGTAGATTTTGGCAAGTATTTGTAAGCCATCTAAGTGTATTGTTTTGTTTGTAATTAGAGCCATTTTGTGCGTAGATTACTTTACTATGATCATTTTGTACATTTTGCATTGATTTACATTAAGCTTGTCGGATCACTAAAATACCACATTGTATAAAACTTCATTGGTGCGTGTCTTATAATGTAATTATGTTCTATTGTTAGAAATAACTGCATATTAAGTGCTTAGTTATCTATATACAAGTGTATTACAACAAGCGTCCTCTTTGTCATCACATCCATTTTCTACATCTAATACATAAACAAATAAGTTGAATAGCAGTGTTCTCTCATTGATTCTTAATATGCTATGGTTGCGAAAATATTCAAAGTCAAACTCTTGTATTTTATTGTGATGGTTTTGAACCTAGCGTTACTACAGAAACGTTTAAATGCTTATAACGAAGACATTGAAGATATAAACACGGTGGAACAAAAAGCAAAACGAACTTATATACAACGACACATCACATAAAGCAACAGCATGCCCACTTAGGCAATATACTGGTGAATACAATAATACGAGTGAAATCAGAACATGAATGATTAAAAAAATGGAAGCAAAACAGTGAATGAAAAGATAAACACCGGTTGAGCATAAAACTATGCAATTAAAAAAAACGAATACAATAATAGGTAACGTAAATAATAAACAACTTGCCAAAAATATTGTACTCCGCAGATTTTTGGCAGAATACCCATCGGCATATGATTATAATGACATCATTACTTATAAATATGTTACGTTAAAGTGACGACACATAACAATTATACTGACCTTTCACATTGCCTTAGCGTCCAACTTGCGATTATCCATAATGACACCATAAAAACTAGTAACACAGTACCAGGGCATATAGTCATTAGTGTCTTCAGAACAAATCTGTGAAATATGCAAAATCATGTTACATTCACATTAAAAACCATGGTTTATAATTTGGGAATAAGATATTATTGGAAAAAACACTGAAATCGTATAAAAATTGCCTTGTACACTATAATCGAAATAGATGGTCATCCATTAATCACGTGAATTTTTTTAGCAATTTTTTTTAATTTGGTGATACGTGGTGAGGTTTTACACACCCTCTCCCTCGACCCAAAATCACGTGAATTTTTATGGTACAAGCAACGGCGAGTCAAGGTCACGCTTTTTGGTTTAAAAATCGCGCGTTAAAAAGAAAACATAAATACACGTGATATCACAGTAAAATCCTCCCTGCCCCTTAGTGATTTTTTGGGATTTTTTCAAGCCTCACGTGATTAATGGAGGACCCTTACGAACATTTGAAGAAAAATAGACGATGTTGCATTCTTTAAAGCAGTTTTATATCCACGGGTGTAAGTTTTCAATTTTGAACTCTTGCGGATTCCGGCAGAAAATCTGCTTGATTAGCGTATGATAATATCTATCTTTAGAACAAAATTTCACGAATGTGTATTTAATTAAATACGCTTATTTATTTCCGTTTAATACATAATTTTCTAGGGGCTCAACTTAAGCTTTTTTTCACAATGAGCTGAAAGGGTTTAGATTTCAGGTTCAAATAAATTAGGGTTACAAACTTTTCGAAATTGACTCGGGCCTGGAATATGTATTTAGTCTGGTCTACTCGAAAATACCTATGTGTGTCATAGCGCATATTTATTTACCTAGTGTTAAAATTTATCCTGTTTAAAGCTCCTATACTCCTAGAAGAAGCATCTGTGAACAACTTGCTGTGTAGTAACATGACCCTGCATATAAGATACAACCGAAAGAACATCGGTAGTGACAACGTGACGTCGTATGGGACCTGAAATCAAAAGAACAATTATGTTACAACCTTTAGATAGTTATAAACTTTTTAAGGACTATGAATAAAATAATAGAAACAATATAACTGTCTGTAAATTCTAAATTATAGAAGTAGTCATTAATAGCAACGACTAATAAAGACATAATATTCAGTTTCTAAAGTGCAAAATTTTGTCTTGTAGAAACAAAATACCCTAAAGCACGTGACAACGTTTTTTTTTAATTCAAATTAAATGATGTCAGTTGGGCTTGATGAAGAGATAAGAGTGTATTGAAATATGACCTAAATGTGAATTTTTTTTGTGCAATTTGGGATTCGACGATAATTTCAACGGCAGCAAAAAACCAAATAACAAATGCACTTTTTGGACAATTTGTATTTTTTAAACATTATGGTGTTGTTTTTTTACGATAGTGTACATGGTTGAATCATTTACTTTTATTATTCTGTACAAAGAAGGTAGGTAAATGACGATATTATAGGTATCGTCATATTGCTTTGGAAAGACAAAAAAACCTGTAGCCAGTATCATTTAAAAAACCAATCAAAGGTGTCAATCAATGCGTCTCCAATTCTTGAAATACTTAATATATTTAAAAAAAAACATGATTACGTATTACAGTCCCATGCAGAGGCGTATAGTTTTGAAAACTTATGTACTAAATTGAATTATTTTGACGATAATAAACACAATATATTGTGGCCACTTTATAATGAAGTTTACCATATTAAAAAAAACACTATTTACTTAAGCCAGTGTTTTCTCTTTTATAAAATCGAGTTTTTGTCACTTTTTGTTCTTTGCGGCCGTCGACATAACAAAATTATAATTAAAACAAGAAACGATTAGACTGCACTTAAAATTGTGGCATAATAGGTTTAACCTGTTTAATTGAAATACCGGCATTCGATGGCCTATTTTAAGTTCCACTGATTTGGAAGCTTTTGGTAAACACGAATCTTGGGGTAACGCCACCAGTGTCACGATAAAACCTCCTTTTTAATGCAAATCTGCGATTACCTTTATTGATAAAATCGACCAAGTAAAACTCAGAATGACATTAGGAACGCCTCATGTCAGAGTCTCGTCTCCTATTCAAGTTCAACCAATCATAGTAGTTTTAATAGAATTTTATAATTAGTTATCGAAACAGCCGGCAACTAAAGTCGAAGTAACGAAATACAATAAACGCAAATTTCATACAAATATTTATTTAATTTAAATATTATTATTTTTTCGAGCGAGAAGATTTTTTAGCATATTACTACCTACCTACGTGGATATCCATCCACTGGCAGTAAAAAAAAAATGTGTACTATTTGTACAGATTTTTTACTTTACTGCCAGCAAAAATAAATACCAATTGAATAACAATGGACGTGATACCGCTTGGTTCTGCATAGGTAGGTGGGTATAAGTTATAATATAAATTATAACCATGGACGGTTTACCAAATTATGATGGTTGCTTCGATAAGCGTCCAAGAATTTGAAGATCAATATTAGTATTACACGTCATTTCGCGCTCCAATCATGAATTATTTGAAAGCTAGAAAACTGATATTTCAATCAAACTGTTCTTTACTGCAATTTCACATAAACGTGACATTCAGAAGTCCTATGTCCCTTTAACGAATTCACAACCTTTGAAAGTCAACAAAAGAGGTCGCTACTGTTTGAGCAGAAATAAACTCGAAAAGCGTTTTTATTTTCATTCAAAATATTTTGAACAAAGCTTACCAGTTCTTTTACTTTATTTTTCTAGACTACGAATTGCATTATTAGTTGCGTATTTTAGTTACCATCCTCAAGCATGTAGCGGCCAGGTTAACCAAAAACTTTACAAGACATACTATACTTTGAACAAGGCCAAAATCGTCACAAACAGTTAATACAACAAAAGTAGAATTAACTGGTAATTTATTTAAAATCTATGCTATTATCACTTCTGTTGTAAACTGTAGTAGGTGATTGCATTTACAAAATGAACAAGTAACATAAACACATGCCAACGACACTCTAACATCACTTGAAACTTTTAACACCATAATTTAATCTATACAGACCTGAATTTGCTTATACATTGTGCCCTAAGGAAAAAATCGAAAAAGGATTGTCAGTAAGCAAACCAATTAAAACAAATAGATACTAATAATAGCAGTATTGAAAATGAACATTGCAAAGATACGTGCAACGACATTGTTTTATAAAATTTTAGTATAAACAATGATACAGTGAAAAAAGGACAGCTTAATACTTTTATTAAAATAGATGCAACAAACTAATATATTCGTAAATATAATTAACCAATCAAAAGTCTATCAGTGCGTATTTAATTAGTTTAAAACTGAAACTGTTTTACTATGATTAAAATACAGTTAGAATTACATTAATATTCAATTTTATTCCTATTATTACTGGAAAAGGAGTAAAGAAAGTGAAAGATGAATTTAAAAACAACAAATAGAAATATTTTAAACTTGGTACCTACTAAAACAAAAAGTGAAATCCTTTTGGCAAATGACTTTAACACGTTACACCAAATCTTTAAATGCAACAACACAAATATCGAGACGAGGCTATATCTAATAGTCTTGTCTCGATAATTACAAAATACATTTAATAATTTCTGATTTTTTTAGTAACTATGTGACTAAAAATATGATCCTAAACGACTGGCGGTTATGAGGATTGTAAAGTGCTAATAGGCGACAGTGAGTAATTATTTACAAAAATGCTATCTGATTTACACTCTAACCGCTAAACGATACGTTTCGGTATCGTGGGAGTTGCAAGTTCCGGCGATAATTGCCTTTAATACTTTTTAAAATATCGTTTCGGGCGATAGCGTTTTCACCTCCATGAACCTTTTTAAATATGAGAATAATTTTGCTTAGTTTAGCTTAGTCTATCTAGGTCTATATTGTTTTATTTATTTTGTATAGTTTAATTTTAAAAATCTTGTTAAAGTTTTTAAGTAACATAAAATACTTTGAATGGTACGAAGCTATAGCTACAAAAACATTTTTATTATTTACAAAATTATCAATAATTATAAAATAAGACTTTGTTTAGAGGTAGAAAAACATTATCGCCTCTATATAAAAAATTACAGCTTTACAATCCTCTTAAGATACAATAAAAAAATCAATCGTTAAGAAAGTGTCAACTTACAACTTCCACGCCTATAACACCTCCCTTGTTGGCCAGTTTAGTGGTCCAAGTGAAAGTGTACTGGCCCGGAATGGGGTGGACCGCGCAGATTGCCAACTCCAGCGCAATCTGAGCTATGCGCTGCCAAGTCATGGCTATCCGCCAGTCGTCGGCGCAGTTGTCTATCATAAATAACTGAAATTATATAAAACACAAACATTTATAAATCATCTGTACTCTGTTGTATGTACTAAGTGTATGTCTGACATCTTTATGCTGTTCTGCTCTATGCTGTTGTACTATGTGGTCTACTAAGCGTTTAGTTTATAGATTATTGTAAGCTAAAGCGCTAGGTTTTAATTATCAATTGATTGGATCCCTGTTCGGGCGTCAATGCTACGTTTATTGTAGTCGTTAAAGGTAACTAATAATAAGAGAAGACAAAATAAAAATTGAGAAAGAAAAGACAAAGTAACGTAAAATTGAAAAAAACATCTTGTCTTTTATAATAATTTTGACTTTGTTTCTTCAAAATATTCACTTTCAATAGTGTAAGTAAACTATATAATATTTTATTAATTAGAATGCTTTCGTGTAATTAAATAATAATTTGAAATCAAATATGTGATTACCTGTACTTCTAATGCGTGATACGCGACGATTAGGCCAAGTAAGATCACAGTCGACATTGATATTAGCGTCTTTAACGCCTGAGAATAAATTGATGCCTGTAAATATATAAATAAATTGTATTTAAATAAGTATGTTTAAATTTAATGCTCTAGTGCCTATAGGTCCCTTAAAAAGATTTTGTTTTCGAATACCGTATGATATCATACCCATTTCTACTTTTAATTTTGGCACAAATACTGCACTGTACATCTCGGTTACGGAGAGTAATAGATTTTGTTCCAAATAAATACAACAACAATAAAATTATGTTTAACTTTACCTTAGTATAAACGCCAGCACTTGAGAGTTCGTTTTCTATAACCATTATAATAATACCAAACATTCCCATTACTAAAGCGTAGTCACTTATTCGTTTTCTTTTTTCAAATAGCGCCTTTCTTCTACCTAATCTGGAAAAAGATGAAAATATATTTTGATTATTTTGTTCAATATTAAAACTAAAGATGTTTTTTTTTATATTATTGTTTTTTTATTTTCTTATTTCAGGCGGACGAGGGACCAAATCTAATTCGCACAGACCCATTATTGTTCCGACCCGAAATTATTTTTCCCTTTAACATATCTGTGTGTGGTTTTGTTGGGATGTGACTAGATAATAATATTTTGTAAAAAATAATTCGTCAACGCACAAACGGTACCGGACATTATACCATTATAACACGGAATCAATTGAATATTTCAAATAATTAATTATTTAAACCAAACTTAAGAAGTAAACATGGCAGGCTGTCAGGCTAATGGAATTTTCAGTATTTTATCTGACGTCGATAATTACCGACCGGACAGCTTACTTACTTATTTATAATAGACAAGTAGTAAGCCTTTGAAACAATTAAATCTAATTTTAATCTTGCATTGACCTTTGTCAGTTTCCGTGCCGAAGTCCAGAATTCGGAGATTAACTTTATTGATGGGATGGGTTTACAGACCACTTTATGTCATAGCCACCGAACAAACCAAGATTAAGGGGAAGATAGTTGGCTCGCAGCTACTATCCTCCCCATAAACCCCTTTTTGAAAGGTTGGAGAAAGTCGCTGGATGTAGGGCCGTTTTAATCGGATAATATAACAATTTGTGGTGAGGCCCATATTCATCAGTTGACGTCAGTTTGTTGGAATGTTTTCGATGACGTAGTTTTTATAAATCAACTAACAAATTGCGAGTACAAGTATAGGTACATAGTTTTTACTAATTACAAATACAAGACTAATGCACGAAGTAGGTTTGTGTATATTATACGAGTATCAGATCATTAAATTACTAAAACTGTCTAGTGATAGAAGCTAGGGAATTAAGTAAAGGGAATTAAGGGAAGTAAATAATTTATTGGTAACTTTTGATTTTTTTAAAAGGAGCAAGATGTCTTGTCTCTGCGGCATCCTTAAGGAAACCGTATTATCTATTATTATTTAACTGTAGGTTTTGGTATCAAAATTTACATCATGCAGCATCTATGGGCCCGCTTGACTGCAAAAGACCCGTTTTCACCTCCGTCACCTTCCAGGGGGATTATATGTGAAATAGGTGCACGGTTTAATTAAGTGACTCAATAAACACCTCACTCTAGAACACTTAAGTGTGATGACATTCTATACAACTAAAATTTTGATTTTGGTTTTTAGTGCCCAGTATTTCAGCGTTTTGACTTCAGTCACAATTTTAATTTTATTTATTATCGACTTCATTGACTTAAGTAAGTATAAATATATATAAATAAAATGTAACAAAGACTGCGACTTGGCAAACGCAGCGTAGGACGCCCTCCGACATGGTCGACCAAGTAAACACAAAAAAGAGCTAGCAGCAGATGTAATGAAGATGATGGTGATGAAAAGAATAGCCGAAAATCGGGTTTTGTGGCGTGCGTTGGGAGATGCCTATGCCACAAATTATGTATACCGCCCGCGCGCTAGTTTTGTGCATTTGTGCATATGTCCAGCAGTGGACTGACGAGGACTTACGTGGGGATTATGATTATATTACAATTGATCCTGACAGTGTTGATGATAATAATTCTAATAAAATAGGTTTGAAAATTTAAATCCAACTATAATGCGGGTTAGCAATTAAAATGAACACTCGTCGTTGACACTTTGTAGTTTAGTAATTAAAATCAAAGAGAGAGGATATAATTGAAAAACTTTTCCCAACTTTGGCAACAGTTGTAGCTGACGTTTTTTAGTTTCGCAATTAGGTAATATTATTGGAATGAACAAACTTAAATGGAAAAAGCTTTTCCCAGTTACAAAAAGTGTACGTAAATCTACTATATTTACCCCATCCTTATATAATATGTTTTATCAAGTTGCCCTAATGTAAAATGGGTGTATTTTGTACGTCAAGGCAAGTGACGAACTTTACCACTTTACCTATCAATGCGCAAGTTTTAAAGTTTTATTTATACAATTCATATTATTTTATGACACGTTTATTGTGTATTATTATTTTATACTGGGTCATTGACAAAACTTACTTCCGTGTGTAGTATACCAATTACTTTTTATGTGTTTTTGTTTCCCAAGTATTTTATTTTGATAACCCAAACTGAATCCACTAACCAATTCATCTGCACTTACGTATCTGAAATCGCAAAGGAGATAGTTGCGTACGTAAAAGCGACCTCCATCAGGCCATTTTCGTGCCACTGTCCAAAATTTGGAGATTAACTTTATTGATGAGAGGACCCTCCCGTTCCTTGTCACCTCTGAGACTTATGAGCAGAATTGAAATCGGCCTTATTTAACCTGTTAGGACCGATTGAGCAGTCCAATAGATGGCTTGACTGAGAGGGTATCCTTGTACTCTGACACCTCAATTCGACAGAGCTAAGCCCAGCCAGAGCGGTTTCACGGAATTAGATTTAAAATTTGATAGGTTTATAGCTTGACGTGGACTTTAATCATAAGTGTGTCGCAATACGTAATTAACTGGTGCTTTAATATTATATATATTTGGACATACTCGTATGTCCAAATATTATATAATTTGGAAATACTCTTAAGTCTACGTTTTGGATCAAATTTTGTTCATTAGACTAAAAATAAAAGTATATAATTATATTTACAATATTTGAATTTGAATAATTTGACGATTACAATTTCATGCGATTGTCATTTAATAGATAATTATTCTATAAACATATTTGCAGACATTCTTGTAATCTAAATAATAATATGGTTTTTTTCGTTAGTTATGTCATGTTGACGATGGAAAAAAATGCTCTCAATCAAAAACACCAAAAGAAACTACGGATTAAAAATATTTCCGCCATTATTCTCGTTTTAATGACCATTTATATCCCCCATTAAATCTTAGTTTCCGCGTTGAGTATCTACACGCAGCTAAGGTTTTAATAATGACTAAACGTTTTAATACAGCCTTGAACTAACGGAAATAGCCTGCATCAGGGCCGCATCGATTCTGTACCCTGTCAGAATTATTTAAGTGCATTTTCTACCTATCATAACTTACACTATGTTTATCTTTCCAAGCCCTGTTGAGACCATTATAGTCATTATTGAAGCGAAAACTCAACAGAAAGTATGGGTGTATTGGAACACGATAATTGAACGGTTTCAAGGCAATCGATATGTTGGTACTACGAGTTATTATTTATGCTCTTTACAAAACACATTTCGATGTTTAAACTTCCATAAATTATAAGTTAAAGAAAGTATGACGTTTTGTAAAAAGTTATGATATAACTACATTTTGCCTGCGATTTCGTTATCTTAGTCATTAAATGGATTCAAGAACTTCCCTATGTTAATAGTTTTTTTTTTCATTTTTTCATTATTTTACGTGTAATGTTCTATTTTTTTTACATACTAAAATTATTATTTATTCGTACTGCTGATTAAACAATAAAAGTGAAGGTATTTATATAGCCCATATTCCGTAAGGAATGATACATTGTTTATGTATTCAACACTCGAAGGAATAAGCGCGTCTATTCTCCCAACGTTTGGCCTCTACTTTATTACGCGGCTTATTGGTTTCATATACCCCATGAGAGTTTATGAAACTATAGTGCTTTTCTTAGTAAAGGATTAAATTAGAGAAGCTGTTTTGTAGACCAGCAACAGTAACTTAAATTATAATATTATAATCTTATTACTTCATTATACCTATTAGTGGTTAAACCGTATAAAAATAATTATATTAACCCGTATGCTCGAAAAAAAAGATAACAATTTAAATATCAATGGCTCCGTCACACCTGTGTATGCGAACTGAGCGAGAAGATTAAATGTAAGGCAAACATGAAAACAAGTTATTTTAGGTTTTTCAAGATTATCTGCTATAACAAGCTTACTGGTAAGACGAGGGAATCGCTTTATTCGAACAACTTTCACGAAACTCTAGTTTCACAATAGAAAATTTATTGTTTGGGGTCACCGGTAAACACTATGGCGCTCAAAGTGTTAAACAAAAATAGGAAAAATAAAGTTCACCTTTCCATCGGAATTAATTATTCATGTCGAAGATAATGAATGGAAAAATAGCCACCTCTGAATTATAAAAACAGTTCTTCCACCTAATAAAATCCAGTTAACAATTAGTTTTGTCAAACACATCCTTCTTGATAGTTATTCTAAACTTCTTTCGTCCCTTAGCTTTTACTAAGTATACCTAAACAAACAGTGGCTATATAGTAAACCCAATAAAGTGTTAGCAAATAATCGTCCCTTGATGTTTGTTCTCACTAACGATATCTTTAGATTGAGTTGCGATTGGATAATTAAAACAGTCTTAGGGTCAACTAGAATGAGAACTTGTTAAGGTAATTAATACTGTTTTTGGATTATCCATTCAATATCCAGCGGCTTTCTGCAACCTTAACTAGATCGTCAGCTTACCTGGCAGTAAATAGGCCTGCCTTACGCTGCGTCTTTCTATTCATAGTCGCTACTCAAGGCGCAACAAAGAGCAAGTTACACAAGCACATGATATGCTGAAAGGGTCCACTCATAATATTGTGTTTAGTTTGAGGGAATAAAATATTTTTTTCCCATCGAAACAAAAAAAAAACTCTCCAATTAAGGTACTAAATGTTTTTATGTTGCCAAATAAAGAGTATCTGCGGGTTGAACGCACCATAACAAGCCTTAACCTTTCAAAGTCATTCAGTAGGGTAGCTAATACACAAATCGTATAGGCAGTAAATCTCAAACGCGACCGTGTAGCTTATAAATCCACGGCCTGTCTGTTTTGTGGTAACGGGCGGTTTATCAGATTGTGTTAGGTTCCAACCGCAGTGGTGCGTTGTGCTTATCAAATAGGTTGGATATCGAAAGCGACAGTGGAAAATAGATTTTTTCCACACTTTTAAAGTTCTTGTTTTAAGTAAACTTTCCAGTTGAATGGTTTTTCATTATTATAACCTTGGTAACCCAGAAAATACAAATGAAACATGCATTACAAAGTTACATAATATTAAGCTTATACACATTATTTATATAAAGTAACAGTGACCTCACTGATCTAGAGTCTAGCAACTGGAGGCGGAAATTGGTTATCTTTGTTGATTAAAACAATATGTAGACGCGAAACCCCCGATCACGTATGCTGAAAGTATCGAAGCTTTCAAGCGTCTCTTAATCTTTGGTAAGTTTTTTTAAGTTTCAACATTGAAACTTGCAATAGTATCTGATAGGAGCGCTAGACGAACCTCGATATTAAGACTTCACCATCTCGAAAAACTGTTTTTGATACAGAACTCCTAAGTACTTATTTGAATTTAGAGTATTTTTTTTAAATGATGATACTGACTTTACCAAAGCTTGAAGATGCATATTATTATGTTAGCACATCCTTATTCTTCTTTAAAGGGCCATAACCGAACACCTATATAAATTACAACCTAGTACTGACTCTGTAATCGTGATCAAACTCATGTCCACAGGTAAGCTTTCACTGCAACCGCAACACTATCGCGTTGCAACTGTGTTTACATTGCTCTAATCCTGAAACGGAACGCATACAACGCTTTCGCAATCAAAAATACGGTTTCATTCAAATACGTGACGTAAATGTTTACCTTCTAAACTATTCAAACGTTATTTTAAATAGATTGATTCAGCTTATTTATTTATTTCTTTGAATGAAATAAATGAACTCAATAACGAAATAAGTTAAAACTAAAAGTGCCTTATTTTGGCCTCCGTGCCAAGATGAAAGAAAAATTCGCGATACAACCTTACGATGTATATTATTATTTATAAATACAATTCCTGTTCCGTATGTTAACTAATATAGATACATAAGATTATGATTTCGATTATTTAGCACCAATTTTATTTTGTTGCCTGTATCAAATATGTCTGGCGCCATTGTAAAGAATGCTTTTGGAATAGTTTATAGTAACGTTCTTGTATGTACAATACAGTAAAGATAAATAATACTTTATAATGTACATATGTAAATAAATATGATAATTACTTAAATATTGAACAACATCACATACATTTTTCTAATCCTATGGACTTGTATAACAGAGAGAAACAACAAAGATCGTTTCCTACATTGACCCGACCGAGGATCGAACCCGGAACCTCAGAGATGGCGACGCCATAATTTTTGTCCGGCGTGCTCGCCTCTCGGCTACGGAGGTCGTCAGTAGTAGAAGTAGGTACTTATTTGTACTTGATGCCCTTGCCAAATTTAAATACATTAATTTATTTTTGTCTTACTCTATTTGGGGGCAAGAGTGATAAATCATATTATGTTTCGTTACTTTGCGAAAAAAATATTTGAAATTTATCCCGAAGGCACGTGTTATATGCTTAGATAAATAAAAAATCTATTTCACAGAGCCTGCCTCAAGTCGTTTATCATGCTATGTTAGATTGCTTTTTTTTATTAAATGATAAGGTAGATTAAATATAAACGTATTTTATTTTTAAAATACGTAGATTTTCATTCAAAGTATTTTCTATCAATTCAATTATCGTCGAGGAAGTGGATAACTTTGTTGGAAAACCTTGATTTCAATTTTAGTTCGCAAAACGCAGATAGCTTAAAATGGCACTCTAGAATCAGCTTCAGAGGTATCTGTGAATCATTTTGCTATTACCATATACATATATCTGTAATAGTCTGTGCTTAAGCATGCTTGGAATTATTTCAATACCCATCAAAATTGGTATTTGTAATACGGTCAGTGCATTAGATACTAACCTATATCCTATATTCGGTTTCTGCTTCGCTGTCCCCCCGCCCTTGTAGGTGCCGCCGCCTAGAGCCCGCTCCTCACCGAAGCGCGGGTACTCGCTGTGTACTCCAACGAGTGCGACGCCAGCCTCCTCGGTTGAAGCGTCCCTCCCGCCGCCAGAGTACGCCTTCATAGCGCCGGGGATCGACAGCGTCGAAACCGGCTTGCGTAGCTGGAATACACCGAAATGTTACGTTAGGTTTATTAATATAAAAAAATGCATGTTCATTGAAAGATATGAGCACTATTTTATTGGTCTATCAACAGAATAATTAACCTTTAAAGTAGTGCTAATATGCAGCTATAAAGATAACCAAACTTTGAAAAACAATATGTTTTAAATTTAACTTAATTGTATGTACAGTGCAGTTTACTCAATTTCAATAAAAACTGCTATTTTATAACTTAAGCATAAACTTTCATTAATTTAATTACATTATTTTTCTATTAACGAGTAAAATTGTAGTTTTTATGTGAAGAACTTTAATCGTTGCATTTTTAAGGCAATTATAAAGTGTTTCCATATTCGGTCTATTACGCAAAACAATATAAATTAAACCTTACTGCATCTGAATACAGTTCCAAGTCACTATTACTTATAAGTGGCCCATAAATTGAATAGTGCATAATAATAAATAAGAAAAACGCTCTGCGTTCGCTGAACTTTCTACTCATATTAAACACACAAAGTTTTGATAAATGTTTGTTTACCAACGAGTATTATATTATAAAGGTACGTATGAAACAGTACACCGAGAGGCTACATACATAGTAATTATGTTAAAATACAGAAACATGAGCAAACCACTCCATTTAAGCTGCTATGAGATTCGTTACATTATTTTAATTTTTAGATCGCGATTGGCGCAGGATATCATAATAATTTCATATAAGCGATAAGAAAAACATAACTGTATATTATTTAAAAAAACATTTTTATTTTAATTATTGACAGGTTATTCTATTCAAATTTAGCCTAAGGGGCTTAGGTTTCGGCTAAATAAGACCTGGGCCCTAACTTTGAGATTGTTTTAAGAGTTCATGGTTATGGCCCAGGGCCCTAACCATGAACTGTTAAAACAATCACATCACGGCCTTCGCATCTTGCACACACACACTTGCACAGCCGTGATCTGAACGCGTAATATTTGGCGACACCCTTTCATTTGCAATGTTCTTATATATCCGTTAAGAAGTTGTCATAATACAATAACTATGCTATCTTTAGGAATAACTAAATGCATAACAAATTAGGAAGCTTATGTAGGTACGGTTTATGTTTTTGCTAAAGGTTCGACTACGCGCTAAATCTTACTTGCACTAATTCAAATTTGCACAAGCAAGCCTGTGCGATTATGACGGCAAAAAGGTATATGTTATATCGCACAAATAGCTTGCACTTAACGTTAAGTGGCACAAACTACATTTTCACTACATAGGAATCCAGATGACCAAATAATTAGCCAAGGTGTAACGCTTTAGTTTTTGCGCCAATTTTTGCACAAACTGTTTGCGCATGCAATTTTAAGTCGCTACTTGTAGCCGCACCCTAAGGGGACAGGTTATTGGCAAATATTACATTTCAATTGACTGCAACTTAAATGATCTACATGATCTTACCAAGTGGATAGTTTAATCAAAACTCGAGAAACTAATAGAGTGCTATTAGCATTGTTCCAATAGCGGTACCTAGACCTACATACCATTTGCTCAGGATTATTAAGATACGATAGAGAACATAATACGGGGTGCTCTTACGATGTCACGTAGACAATTTTGTGAAACTTGGGAGCTGATTGTAATAGTGTCATTCGTATAAACTATCGGTTCATTTTTGTATTAGCTCACTCACATTTGTTAATTAAGATGTAGTTTTGTAACGTTTTGACCCTTAATATTATGTATATTTATGCTACAAACAGTTTCAGGCACAAGTGCACAATTTCACTATTTTAAAGCACGAGTCTCAACCAGTAACAAACAGTAACTTTTCTATATTCTCTTGGGTCTGGGTGTTGTGGTCCATCTCTATAATACAAGTGATTTAGCTACTTACCTTAGGATCAAAGCAATGCCTTGGGATGTATGTGATGTTATTTAATATTTAATTATTTATTTTTATAATTTTACCTTTTGTATACTTTTGTACTATTTGTCATGTGTCACACCAACGTATATTTATTGCTCTGCTGTTGTATATTTAAATATATAAATAAATACATGAAATAGTAACAATGTTCATCAAGACGAATAATTTGTACCCAATCGCAAGTTATCTACAATACATAGATGTTATTCCTCATTTTTAAAATGTGAAAAAAACTAGAGAAACCTTTTTTTAAATAAAACTTTCTATAAGAAAGTACTAATTATAAAAATCTAATTTTTACCTAAGTACATTTAAAAAGATAGCTTGTGTGATACAAAATATAAAAAATAAATTCAAACCTACTCTTTTTGTGAAGGCGGTTAAAATGCTAAACAAACTAAAGGTTTTCTGAATTAAAGTTCTTAATTTTTACTTCTCTGAACAATAGGACCGAATCGGTGGAACCGCATCACGTAGCCGTCTCGGTTAAACTTCAGTGATCCGACTGTAATGGGCTCATTCGTATAAAGTATCGGATCGGGAGGCTTACGACTAACTTGTTCTAAAATCGAGCAATCGATAAATGGCTCGATTTGATTTGTGTATCTATAAAATACAAAAGATTTAAATAATAAAAAAAAAATGTATTCAAGCATCGTGAGGCTAACACAAACTTGTTATTTGCATAATAAAGGAACTCTAGTTCAACACGAGATGACGTCTCAAGAGACAATATTATAAGATGGTCTGTTTTTTTATTTCATACCACGGAAAAATAATAAAATCTTCGTTACTATAGACACATATCTGTTATATATTCTTACTAGTTTACCTTTAAGAATTTTCTAAAAGGAAATGCTAGTTTTCTTATATAAATCTTCATCTGATAACAGAACAGAAACTCCATATGTTGTTTGCACAACGAGCTTTAAAGAGTATTATTTAGACGAATACTTTTTTATAAATATATCTAAGACAGACTCACCAAATTCCCCATGGCATTTCCTTTGTAAATTAATTTTATTTTGTAAAATCTTTCTCTTTTATATTTTGATATCACTTAGCAATACAAATCTTCCTTTAAATGATGCAATTTGAGGGCACTTCCTAACAATTTAATTCTCATCGTCTTAGCAAACATGTTGAGCTGCCAGATGCTGTCATAATCTCAAATTAACGATGGCTTACACACAAAACAGATTGGCCACTAGCATAGAATATTCACTAAACTGCACTAGACTCTTTTGGCACTTGACAGGTTGATACTGGGGACTTGCATAATTTGAATAAACCCGTTAAGATACCGAACACAATCGTTAGGGAGATGAGTTTTTAGATTAAGACAATAAAAAGTTTCCACACTAAGATAAGAGAGAGAAAAAAAAACGTTACAATCCAATCGAACTGTTATTTACATTCATAGTTATTTTATTAAGTGGAATTTGTCGAGTTTATCAGAAACACATCTGTTTAAAGCCAAGCTACACAAGATTTTCTAGGGAGGAAAATACCGGAGTAGTCTTAAAGTTTCCAAAAGTTTGTGGTAGGAAACTTAGATTCTAGAAAGTTTTGCTGAGCCAGGATTTAGTTAACCGAGTGGCGGAAAACTAGACTTCAAAAATGTGAATTATAGTCAAACTCGAGAGGAGGTAGAAAATATTTCAAGGTCTATTTTATTTTAGGATATTCATAAAATAAAAGTAAAATGAGAAAAAATAAAACAAAGTGGCGTTCCTTCTTAAAGGAGCAATCCGACCATAAACTACAGGTGCAGCACTTTTGCTGAAGGCAAAAAAAATCCGTTCAATGTGGCGCTATATGAGTATTGTTATGCCCATACCTAGACGTATAGAAGCTTGTGATCATGAAAAATGTCATCAATCTATTTGACTTTAAAAAAATGTTAAAAATGTGTCAAACGAGGGTTCTGGGACCATTGTGCCGAATTCGAATACATTTTTGGTGTTTTTCATTATTTTAAATTGTGTGCTTAAAAGTGATCAAATCATTTGTACCACATTGACATAAATAGCCATTTAAAAAAATGGAATCAAACAATTTTTTGTCGTTTTATGCAAAATCTAAAAAAAGCATTAGACTACCAATTTGAATTTTTGAATATTCGACAAAATGTAAATACTAAATGAAATCGCTTTCAACAAGATGAGGAAAAGTAGTTATATTAGGACCAATGTAACTTTTTTAAATTCCTAATGGCTGTTATCTCGAAACCCCTTGCTCAGTAAACGTACAAGATTTTACATAGTTTATTTTATAAATAGACTTCGTATAAGCCGTATCCATAATATTTATGCTATGTTAATGCATTGCTTGAATAAGCGGAGGAATAAGTACGACTTTTTTTTTAATAATTTTGATACAGTGAAGGGAATACATACTAGGAAATGTAGTGTAGTCGTGTAGTTACGATGTTAAATTTTTATGAAGCGCAAACTGGAACGATGAAAGATCAATAATAACGAAAATAGGTTAATTAAACTTGAAGCGAACCTCAAATGTCAAGTGGTCGTAACTGTTTAACGATTTGCACGTGATTTTATAAAACATGGCTTGAAAGTGGGCTTTGTTATATAACTTACAAAAAAAACAAAGTTTGTTTATTTAGTTTACTAAGTTGCCTTTTCGGAGAGAATGCTATGTAATTATTTAGCCAGTACCATTTGAGACACACCACCATGGTTTATGTAGAGTATGTAATTTTACCTTTTATTAATTATACTGTAGATAAGTAGCTTATTATTCGATTAAGAAGTGTGTGGTATTGTCGTATGTCAAAGCGGGTGACATAAAGGCACCAATTTGTAAACGTTTGAAACGATAATTCGTTTCGTCAAAGTAAGTACGGTACTATTAAAAAAATACTGCGCCTAGTTTTGTGGTGCTAAAATCGAAGGCAAATTGTATTTCTATCAATTTTAAACATTATTTACTTATGTTCATATTGTGACTATATTTTTCAGTGGGACGATAGTTTTACAAAACTAAAATAACCCTAATCACAGATATCATCATCGATCCTTGTCCAATGAAGCTATGTTGATCAAAATAAGAACTATCCGGGTGATGGATGAGTGTGGTTTGTGATATCATGTTATGAGCATACTAACTCGACAAAATTTGTTCTGCGATACATTAGGTTTCCACAACGAATCAGTGTGTGATAGAACGTTATTAAAATGAGTTATGGGAAATCTTTTTTCCCTTCCTTAAGTTCAATAAACTTGCGTTAAAAAATTACTGACTAGACCAAATATTTTGGGTGGTAATAAGATTACCACTTTCTTTTAAAACCATTTCAGGTTGTCATTTATAGTGAAATTCATTTTTTTTAATCATGTCTTATATCCTTTTTTATTATTCGTCCTTTTGAAAGCAATTGTATCAACTATTTCAAAATGAAATCGAAAACTTTAAAATATTAATCGATAAAAGCTAATAAATCTATGTAGCTACTTCAGATGATTAAGCACTGAAATTTCTTAAAGTGCTAGTTAGTTAAACCAATCACAATTTTAAAAGACTGTTCAATTAAACCAATAAAGTTTCTTGCGTAGAACCGTCCAATTCATAGGGTCGTGATTTTCTTGTGTTAAGTCTGGTTTAAGTTATTCAAATTAGTTTCTTGGGAGAAAAGGCGGGAGTTGGTCGATTCATCGATTCACAATACGCCCTATTCGAATACAATCAATTATATTTGCGTCTTTTTCGCTCTTAGGGTAAAAGTGTTCATCTGTCACTGTCACACCAACGCACTAATGTTTCTTATGAATCGCAATGAAGGTTTTATTCGATTTTATAGCTAAGCGCGCTTCGACAGTTTTGTTATTTCCACAGCCGCCCTTGGGAACCGCTTGACCTTCTTTGTTAGGTTTTACCGTTTTCAATTCACGGTGTTAGAATAACTTAAATTAATTTAATAGTAGGTATCAGTAATTTTGGTTAAATTAATTTTATTTGGAAACTATGAATGCCATGTGAGCCAGATGTCGTATCAGTTCTACGCTATCTGTCTTGTGTTACTTTTATTTTAAATTTATTTAAAATATCCTCATGACAATGATTCGTTTTCTGAGGCATTAGTCTGCACCTTTGTAAAATAGTTTCCAAAATGTGTGAACTAAGTTGCGTAAAACATATGGCTGCGAGTGTTACAGGAGTTCCTTTGGTATCACATACAATATCAGATGTCTGTTTGCTTTTCTGTATCAAGAAAATACTAATAAACACTAGCTGGGCAACATACAAACTGCCAAGGTCTTGATTTAAGGAATTAGAATCCATGTATTACAAAGTACAAAAAAAATCTAAGTCGACCAAAGTTTAGAAATCAAACCAATGTTTGATTTCTAACTTTGGTCGACTTAGAAATCATTTTTTACTTTACGTTGAAGGTAATAGCCACTACATCAATAAGCATATAAAAATGACAAATTAAGTAGATTCAAATAATTCGATAATTTACGTTACTAATTACCATGTATTCAAGGTATAATTCAAAACATTGTATCATATAAGAAGTACCGGGATTAAAAATATATTATAAGCAAAGTCACGCAGTCCAAAGCTAGTAAAAAGAACGGATGTTTTTGTGAAAACCCTGTTTTATATTTTAGCAAACAGATGGGACACAGATATTATCTTTTTATATTACAATCATATTTTCTGCTTAAAACAGAATGTTTTAAGGGTTGATTAAAAATTTAAAACGGTTTCCGGATCACGTACAATCAGAAAATGATTACACTTTATTTACTAAAAATATCACATTCAGCCGAGTTGAGGACCACCTCCTTTTTTAAATTCGGTGGAAAGGTGTAGCCCTTAATACAAACACAGAAAAAGTTTCTTTAGAAGTTTTTACTTTCCATAAAACATGATTGACAAAGTGACACCAATACCAAATTATCATAACTATTCCCCATTCAGTATATTTTGAGCTAAATACGTTCTGACTGATTTGCTAAAACATTATCTTATTTAATATAACATTATTTTATTGATAAAGTTGAAATCAGTTCACTTTACAGGGCCCTAACCATGAACTGTTAATACAATTTTAAAGTTGTCAAATCTGTCAATTTTGGTACGTCATTTCATACAAAATTTGACAGAAATGATAATGTGATTGTTTTAACAGTTCATGGTTAGGGCCCAGTTCATAGTAAATATCAGACTTGAAAATAATTTATATTTTGCAACTTACTATCCAGAATTTTATTTTTGTTTTTCAACCTAGCACTCGTAAGGAAATAATATTCTATTGGATATATATTTTATTAGATTCGATCCAATTTTGGAGAAAAGGCCAAGTTGTTTAATTAAAATATACCAACTCCATAAATGTTGAATTAAAACTATTTTCTGTACATAGTTTTTTTTTTTAAATTACACTTTTTCTAAATATAATTTACAAATATGCACGCACCTGGGTATGCTTCTCCAAGCATATGGATGCTTGAAGGAGACGCCATGCCAGATGCGAGCATATTTTTAAAAGTTCATTTTTCGAACCAGAAATCCATTTCATTCAAGACATGTCACAGCAGGGTCCTGCTTTCAATTAGTTATATCGGCTGTCTTCTTAACAAAGACATTGTCAAGGGGTGATTATATTACAATAACAAATTCGTGTTCGTATACTTTTGTTTCAACCCATAAATTTTACAACACGGATGTATCAAGGGGTCTTTCAATAGACCGAGTTAATATGGGTAAAACTTTTGGGATGACAAGGGACATTATAATCTAGACAGCTAACCCTCACGCCTTACATTAGGTTGTGTTTTATAAGAAAAGGACAATTTTGTTTACAGAACATGATGACATTATAAAGCCGGTTATTTTGGCTTATCAAACATTATTTAAATAAAGTGATTTTGTTTTAAAGAAAACTGAATTCTTTGTTGTATTTGTGTGATAGTATATCTTTTTAACGCTTTCTAGGACACTACGCTAGACACAATAAAATGTTATTGTTATCACGTATTATGTAAGCGTAATGTGTCCAGGAAAGTGTTAAGAGACAGATCTTGTAAGGTAATTTAATATTTTATCTTTAATCTATTATAGGTAGTACTGCTCCGACTGGTTTAGCGTGAAGAATTATTCTAAAGGCAAGTGTCATCTTTGGTAGTGTTTACTTCTGAGATGCTATAGGTTACCTAAATCAAACTGCTGTATACCTAGGTATCTCTCCCTAAATCCGGAGTTTAGTTTTAGTTACAACTACTTATTTAAGTATTTCAGTTGATCAGTTCCGTTGAGTAAAATGCTTTCCTTTTTGTAAAAAATATACCTAACTTCTATTATACGCATCGCAAATAATAATGTTTTTAATTTTTTACAAAACTGCATAACTTATTTTTCATTTTGTTTACCCAAACAACAGATAACAACCTATCTAAACTTTTAATAAGCAGATAGAAAAGTTTTCACAAAGACAGGCTTCGAGACACATAAAGTAAATGATTTTATTCTCGTATCAGTTGGACGGGAAGTTTTTTACAACAAAGAAATGTCTTTTTTGATAAGGCACGAAAACAGCGCGGACTTTTACGAGTGGTCATAATTTAAAGATAGAACCACAAATCCCTTTATTTTTATGTTAGCGCCAAGAACATTATTATCGTGAGAGATACCAATTTTTTCACAACTCTATTTGTTTTCCTCTATTTGTTGTCCGGCAAAGCGAATCCTTGTTTATGTTCTACTTATTTTATCTTGTATCTTTATACTTGAATGGTTTTCTGTTTTTTGCTTTACACGATGTAAATAGAAACATACATTATTTTTATGCATCCATTTAAATATACTATATGGTGCAAGCACAATTAATGATATTAAAAATGACATACAAAGTATATGGAGACTATTGCTGTGGATATTGTTTCATTCATGATACAACCACCATGCACTTATAGTCCCATCTCCTCATCGTAAAATGCAAATAGTGGAATCATAGTTCACTGGATAGAATCCCCTAGGGTATTTGTTTCGATATGTATGTATGAACAAGCTATCGTCGCACTCAATCATATTATATAAATTCCACCCTTCTGATACCACCACTCAACAACTTTACCGCAGAGACGCTTTCTACACAGACTCAGGCAGGACTAAACATATCCGTAAATTTCTGCGTTTTAGACGTACCTACTTACTATAGATTTACGCTGAACTACAAGGCTAGATATTTTCGTCCGATAACAATTAATATATTGCTTTCTTTATGGTAAACACGGTAAAATACAGAAATAATTGAAGGGTTAACTGTCATGTCTAAAAGTTAGAAGTATTATCATACCTTTTAAAAGTATTATTATTGATAAAATCGGTCTTAAACTAAAAAATATATTTAAACCCTATCAGATAGGTATTTATTTTTATAAGTTCGCTTTAAAATGTGATGAAAGAGTAATCAGGAAATAAAATTTAAGGGCAGGCTGCATGATTTGCATTTTATGTTAAATATAATATTATAAAGAGGAAGGATTTGTACCTATTTTTGTATGTTTGTAATGAATAGGCTCAAAAAGTACTGGGCCGATTTAAAAAAAATCTTTCACCAATAGAATTTACTTTGAAAAACTACACTTTGAAAAAATTAGGGATCCTTGGTAAAATTTGAACAATGTAACCGAAGGTGTAGAAAAATGAGTCTTAAAATGTCTTTCGTCGAATGCGCTGCCGAAACTATTAGCGATAATTGTCTACCCCGTGCGAAGCCGGGACGGGCTGCTAGTGTTAAATATAATGTAATTCTCATTCAAAACTGTTCAGTACTTTTGCGAAATAGTTAAAGATACTGACAAAAAGGCTATATTATTGTAGTAAAATTAAAAGTGAATAAAAATACCGTTAATATCTTTTAGACTTCAAAGCCATTCCTCAAACGTAGTTAATTGGGAAAATCGAGAAGAAAACAAAAAATAAAAATTTTCTGTAAAAATTTAGCTACGCCTTTTGCCGCATCAGAGCCTTTTCAGAGCTTTAGATCGGAACAAAATGAATTGCCGCCAAATGCCTCTGGGTTGACTGTATAAATCTCGGAAAATTGGCTAGAAAACTTTAAAATGCCAGTTATGACGCTTAAAATATGAGGGTTTTTATGGGCGAAGACGGATTTCTGGTCATGATACTAAAATTTATAGATAGTTTGAATTTTTTTAAGCATAACATACGAGTAAAATCGTATCATATTATATGATAAAGGAGATTCAAACTTAATTCATGTCTCAGCAAAATATAATAACATTTCCCTGAAAGCTGAAAGTGACACGTCGTGCAAGCTTCCACGAGAACCAGTTAAAATGCTGTAAATGCACATTCCTTTGCTCGGTCCAATCAGCTTCGCCCCAGTTTTTACTACTAAATATTGCAGCTGTAAAAATAAGGTGTTCTGTGAATTACTGGAATCGTGGCCAAGTATTTCAAAGCGAATGTTTGCAACATCCCTCTGTCAGCGAGTAACGAACCGTAATACAACCGAACCATTTTTATGCAAAATAAAATTTGTTTCTGTATTGTTCAAATAAATATTTACGGACGACGTGGAAATTTATTAGAGTATAGTTTACGTTTCCTTTACGAGCTGTGTGCTTTATTAAATGACTTACCTACACTAATATTATAAAAGTTCTTTCTTGTTAAAATGATGTCTATTTTTTACCCGACTGCCAAACAAGGGTTATGTTTCTTTAACAACATTTTCTCTACATTTGAAGTTCTTATAAAATAGGAATGACAAATTGTCATATTATAAAACCTATGCAGTATTTTTTGTAAAGGCGGTCCTGTATGTATGAGTTAAGCTTTTAAATAAAAGACTAAAATCACCAGTCAAGGAAAATACTAATAATACTTGCCTATCCTAGAACCTAAGAATATTTGAACTTTCTAACCCGTCTAAAGTCAATTAGCTGTCGGACAATACTACGTGCAGTTGAAAAAATCAACAAGCATTTACAATTAATTACCTTTTTAATTGTTCAGAAGGTTTTTTTATTTTTTATGCCCTATTAAGACCTTTTCGAACATTCCATAAACATTTAAAAATTGGTCCAGCCTTTCTCAAAATAATGAAAACACATAGGTATGGGTATGCATAGGTATAAATAAATGGTAAGGTGGGTGAAAGTTTTTTGGTGTCCAGTGCCACAAGACAACCTGTGTCACTCGCGAAACCCCCAACGGTCGTATGAGACCGCGTAACAATAAAATTTCCATTCTGTCTCATTTCGTTGGTCTGATAGGTTTCATCGGTTTGTATTTTCGAAAATAATGTTAGCTGATTTAATACGTAAAGAGCCAATTTGTATTTAAACTTCGGGTCAGAAAGTAAAATGTATTTGGGGCATTGGCGTGCGCGTGTAAGCCTAATTAAGAGAGTTTGACCGCGTTAAGATGATGTTTCAAAGTTTAAAATTAATTTTACATAATTTTTGGTTAATTAAAATGTATTAAATGCGGGTTTAATTTCATTACTAATGGAATTTCAGATTATTCCTTACTTAACTTTTGGGCTAGTAGGTCAATGGATTGTGACTCTTATTTACTACTACAGCGATTAAAGAACGGATAAACTTACCTATATGTAATTGTTAAAGTCCATGAATCAAATAATATGTACTACATAATGCTTTTGCTCATCACACAAACATTTGATCCTTTCGGGTCCTTTAAACTGTAATGAACCTGACTTTGAAGTGCGGAGCATCAAAATAACTAAAATAATCAAATATGATCTAATTAATCGGTTTCCGTAAATATTTTAAATTTTAAAGCGTTTTTTATTAAAAGTTGTGTCCTTACCATTATTTTTATTTGAATAAATATTAAACATACAATTGGAGCGTGTTTTCGACTGGAATTTTCATGCGGTTAGTAGCGATGACATAGCGCTTCTAATTTTAATCGATGTATTTAAAAAAAAACGGACGTCCAATGGGGCACCAAGGTTCTGAAATGTAGGCCACGTACCGACAAGCGCAGCGTGGGACGTTCACCCACAAGGCTGATAGACGACCTGGTAAAGGTTGCAGAAAAACCGCTGGATGTAGCCCGCTTCCAACCTACCAATCTGGAAGTCACCGGAGGAGGCCTATGTTTAGCAGCAGTTGTTGCTGAAATGATGATGATTTTTAAAATATTTTATTTTATTTGCACTATGATTATAATGAAAGGTGGGGTTTGCGATCGGCTTTTGATATCTGACCGAGAAAGTCTGATAATAGTGTTTCCTTTGACAGAACTTAAAACAGATAGTCATAAAATGAAATTACCCGGGCGTTAAATCACAATTTATTTTGTCCTGTTATCTTCAGTAATTACTGCATTGAGGTCGTCAGTTTGGTTAAAAGTCTGTTTGAAAATAGCTCTTTTTCTATAAGCAGTATGGTTTCGTTTCGAACAGACATAATTTGTGTGCGTGACTGGATAACGCCCATGTCATTTTATGTGGGTGCGGGAAAGTACTTTGGTAAGGTCTGGCGAAAATGATGTCTTTTTACTTTGACACGGTTGGAATGAAACGCATTCGAAAATATAATAACAATGAAGCTCCAAAAATAAATGGACACGTATTTTTTAAGGCAAAGAATTTAAATTTCATCTTAATTCCTAGGATTTTGTATTATAATAACATGATTCTGGAGATTTCGTATGCTAAGTGTAATAATTATAAGTAATACTTACTTTAAAAAATATTGTGTTCGGAACATTATTTATTAATTTGTTTATATTTTTATGTAAATATGAGATTATTTTAAGGATTTTAAAAAATTTACAAAACGTACATTATTTTATAAAAAAAAAACCGTTTTTTTTTTCTTGTCAACGGCAATTCTGACAAATGTAGTGACAACTTGTATTCCGCCAAGCAAACTGCACTATCGGAGGTATATGAGTGGTCTTCCCGTACATGCATCTCCTTACACACAGGGTAGGTTGGATAAAGTTTGCCTATAACTTTGGAAAAAGAATTGTAATAGCCTACTGTCTTAAAATGAATACGCAGCCAATCTGAGTTCGTAGCCTGTTCAAGGCATTTCTAGGGAACCGGATCTTGTAATTATTTTCGTGGACAAATATACGCAACTAAATAGCGTTTAAGATTTTACGAAACCTTAACAAGTATTATATTATACAAATGCTACAATATGTATCATGGCCAAAACAACGGCGCCTAACCGTGACGTGTAAATAAATAATAAGTTATGACTCATTATGGCCTACATTTCGACCGTTAAGGGCTTTTAGTGCTTTAAAGTAAACCAAGAACTTCAGAGTAAAGAAGTGTGTGTATTTATTAATAAAGACGCCTTCAAATTAGTAGCGCGACAGATGCGCTGTAGTCACGCTACTGACACACGATAGTATGCTACTAACTTTCAAACAAGGTTTTTAAAAGTGCAGTTGCAGCGCTATAGTTCCACTACAATATCGCCATTGCAGCGTTTCCTGATATTTATTGTAAGAAAGTTAGTAAAGGCATGTCTACCGCACGTCAATGGTGCGGATATGATACGGCTGAGGCGCGTCTGTGGTTCTTTTTCGTGCCAATAAGATGATGTAAATTAAAAACACTTGTGGCTAGCATATGTATGTACATAGCATAGCTTATCTTTTATAACCCGTAAGTGCCTTTACTTTTCGGCTCTTTCCCACTAACTTTTGACCTTCTATTTATTTATTTTCGACGAAACTTAAAAAGTTATAATATTATGGTAGCTCCTCTAAGCCGCAGACCTGCCCCCTAACCATGAACTCTTAAAACAATCTCAAAGTTGTCAAATCTGTCAATTTTGGTACGTCATTTCATACAAAACTTGACAGAAATGATAATGTTTGACAGATTTGTGATTGTTTTAACAGTTCATGGTGTTAGATTTTAGCCGCAAGTGACTAGCTTTACAACCACTATAGCACTTTAATTAACCTTATGATAATAAACGTACAATCATAGGTTAAATAAAATAAATAAGAGTCAAATATTTTGGAACAAAGATTAATAATGTAACAATATACACAACAATCTTCTACATATGGATGAATAAAGATAATAAGTTGGAACGCCTTTGTATTATATAATAATACTCAATTTGTTATATAAAATAATTAAATTAAAGGCTTAACGTAGATGTTTAGGTTTCCAACATTAAAGAGGTGGTTAAATTTTAACAAGCAATTCCCAAGTAACAATACTGTCAACAATTTGCTTTATACGATCCAATGTGCAAATAGGTAAAACGTTTTACCACAAGAAGCATTATGCAAATGACGTTTCTAGCAACGCAATTAATTCTGTATTCGTTCTTAATTCAGTCTGACAAGCTTATTGGGGTTTGCGTGAGTGACAGCGAAACGCTTTTACACTATCTTCGTATTAAATTCAAGTATTGAATCGCAATTGCTTACTCTACATCTTGATGTCTCAATTCATTTGTAACCATAGACTTGGGATTTGATACACATAACATAGCTTGCTCGAGCGAAACAATCCAATAAAACCGGCCAAGTGCGAGTCGGACCCGCGAACTCGCACCATTATCTATAAAAACGAGCAAAAAAATCACGTTTGTTGTATTGGAGCCCCCTTATATATTAATTTTATTCTGGTTTTTAGTATGTGTTGTTATAGCGGCAACAGAAATGTGACAATTTCAACTGTATAGCTACCACGGTTCATGTAATACAGCCTGGAGACAGACGGACAGACAGACGGACAGCGGAGCCTCAGTAATAGGGTCCTGTTTTACCCTTTGGGTACGGAATCCTAAAAAAATGATTTTACATGAGTTTTCTGGTATTTTTTACGATTTGTTTAGTGGTTATTTTCCAAACATCACTTTTACTATATTTGTTACGTAATTATAATCGCGTATGCAATAAATGAACTTTGAACTTTAAAATATTGGACTTGTTTTTGTCAATAATAACGAAGATCACCGATAGCATGCTTAAGACTGCGCCTTCACCTCTTAGTATTCAACTTCAGACACGTTTCGCTAAGTTGGCATTCAGTCATGCACAGCCACAAGCAGATTCTCTTTTCACTCCAGATGAAGTTGATAAGCGCGCATTTAATAAACCCGACTTTGCCCGGGAAAGTTTTGACTAGACAAAGTAGGTTGTGGGAGTGGTACTCAGTGAATGCTAAGTGAAATAAACCTCTGATCTGCTTCTCGCTTAGCGAAGGAGTTGGTACATATTATCGTCTCCCTCAGCTGGTTTATGGTTCAGATGTGTCAGCTTAAATTCGAATTTATTCACAGGCACGAAGAGCTTGCCAAAGCTTTATTTCTCTCGTTTTTGCATTTTATATTAGGCTTGCGGAATTTTTTGGTAAAATTTTCTTGTTTTGTACAATAAAGTTTTTAATTGAAAACAAAATTGAATTGTAGCTTCAGATTTCATTATACTCAAGAGTACCACATAAAAAAATACTTTGTATATTTTCTATCCGAAACTGATGTTCTTTAGACAAAATAAGAAAATTACGGATGATTTTTGAAAGACCAGAGAGTTAGATGATATTAAACATTTTCAAAGTAGGTAACGTCAAAGATTTAATAAAGTCGATGTCGCTGAGACGGAGTATGCCAGCTGATAAGATGCATCTGTGCTGTACAGAGGAATTTAATCTGTTACAGGGCTATGCCTAAGTGAATTTAAATTGCCTTTATGTACACAAAAAATATTTCAGAAAGATAATACTGACGTTGTCAAAACGTACATACATGAATTTTATCAGTTAATTAATTAATTCCTCTAATGTAGTTAACATTTAGAACGATAAAAGGCATAAAACTTATAGAGTCCTAATGTTACCTGCAGAATTATTTGTTATCTATATATAAATAAATAATATAGAAGATGAAGATGATAATATAGAAGATGATAAGTCAGTTACAGTCTCCTGTCGACTATAGAATCAAAGTTAATTTCAAAACTAGTCCGCCCTGAAAGGCAGTTCAATGAGAACCAACTTACTGCAGGATGGCAGCGTTAGCTCCTGCTTAACATTAATATAGATAACATCAAAGGCTTAATAAACCGAGGGTCGTTTCCAAGTTTCCCAACTTTGCAAGACGGGGAATTGCGAGACGATCGGATGCATGCGCTTCCTATTATAGAATTTATCTCAATATACTTTATTACTTACGGGTACTGTAAATTTGCTGCGACGCATTTTGTTTTCTTATTTATTAGGTCACCGCACTATCAGATGAATCGACATAGTAAATTATTTTATAACTAGTTTATGCCCGCAGCTTCGTCTGGCATAGTGTAGACTTTAAATATAAGCCAAAGATGATTTTCATCTAGCAAATTTAACAGGAAAACACGATAACAGAATTTAAATTATTCTCAATGCTAGGCTAGATATTTTACCTATTTAATAAAATATGTTACCTTCTGTGTGACTTATTTCAGCGTTATTGCGTAGCAGACATCCAAACTTAAAATGTTCACACCACGGTTCATAATTTTAGAACAACTATAAAGTTTGCCTTCCAATTTAGTACATTTTAAAGTTTTACCCTTAAATGTATTTAATTTGTATTGAGCGTTTTGTGCGTCTATAAAATAGCTATTTTAAAAATCCGAAAAAAAACTTCATTATGCAGTTATTTAAAAATTATGTGTTACATGTCTTGATTGCGAAAAGTATGCTACTACTTACTTTCAGTGCAGGACTGAGAGGTCTAAAAATTAAAGAAAAAAATTATTGATTATTGTTTTATTCTTTCTATTTACACTAATTAGTAGAAAAAAACATCGGCCACTAAACTCATTTATTTTTACTGGTCCATATTCGCAATCAAGACATGTAACACATAATTTTCTATATCTACAAGAGCGAAAACATTTAACTGAAGTTGAATCCGCTTCGTTTCATGCAGTAATGCCATCCCTTATAACCGCTATAAATTTTCTAGGTTATAATAATATTCTCGACAGTAACCGAGATTTTACTCAAGTCAACAAGAATCTGAAGAATATCAGAAGCTTCTGTATACCAACGTAAACATTCTAGCGGTCTTATGTGATACTTAGTTTTTGTGCTCGGAATTTTAAAATGAAATCCGGGTTAAAATTTTAAGAGAACACTCGAGGTAAGTGTAATAGGAAAGCAAAATGTACACTACGATGTTCATATTACGGTCACACTTAAATTAATTTTTTATAAGAGTTTAAACGTACAAAGCATGCATTTTCATTTGAATTAGTCCCATTATTTTAACTGGAATGCGAGTGAAATTCTCAAAGCGGCGTATCTTTTCGTATAAACACAATTTCCTAATACTTTTTAATTAATAAATATGAGTGCATAATATTTATTCATTGTTAACTTTTAACTTTAAAACACTCTCAGCTGTTAAGATTTATTTTTTGTGTTTATAAAATTATCGTAATCTAGACATGACTAATTATTTGTAAGTTAATTGTTTTTTTTTATAATTTCTTATTATATTATTTTTAATATTGCATTTGGAAATATGATGTCTGGGTAGATAAGAAGCAAGTTATTTTCTTAAAAGACATTTCAGATTATTTAAACTTCTAAACTTTTTTAGAATAGGTACAGCGTTGTTTCAAATGTCCATGTAATTGCAAAAACCTTTGTGATGACCAAATGTACGTTTGTCAGCGCAGACTAGCTCACGATACTACCCTTTCATCTCATCCTGGGACGTGACACGGGCAACAAACGTTATACCAACATAATATGTTACTACCTAAGTAGGTATATGTAATGTTATTAAAGTGAGTACTGACCAAGGGCATTCGTATATAGGAATGCTTGGATAAGGGTTACAATAGTAGGAACCAAATCCAGAATTCTGTACAAAATATCGTTGGCTTAGATAAAATCAGTTTGCATAACGGACATGTACTATTATTTAGTTTTAACTCAGTTTTTAGGGTAAAACGGGACCCTATTACTAAGACTCCGCTGTCTGTCTGTCTGTCCGTCTGTCACTAGGCTGTTTCTCATGAACCGTGTTAGTTAGAAAGTTAATATTTTCACAGATGATGTATTTCTGTTCTCCTTGGTAGAGCGTACGAGTACTCTTTGGTGGTTTTACTATGGAAATATTTTCAAAAGAAATAATATTCTAAACTAATCCAAGAGCGCCTTCACAGTTTCACACTTGTTGTCTCTGCTGGGCACATGAGCATGCTGAACTAGCGTCGCAGTTGCGCAACGCTAGCGCAGCGTTACTGCAGTGTCATTTACATTAAAAAAAATTGTGTGACGTCTGCGCCGCATTAACGCAGCGGTCAATTTACTGAAAAGGGAACGCTGCGGCAACGCGACGCGTGCATTGCGTCGTCATGGCGTCTGCGCTGCGCATACGTTCATCGAACTTCTACGCTGGATAAACGCTAGTGAAGGCGCTCATATATGTATTGACGCAGGCCACTCAGTCATTAATTAGTAGGTATAGTACATACTGCATAATAACATAAATGGGGTTAAAAATATAAACAACATGTTCCACTTTCTTATCAAGTGAAAATCAGCGTTGACTCAGCTTAGTTGCATGCTGAAAACAGTAAGATTTTTTGTGCATGATTTCAGTAAGAGGGTTTTTCCTTGAGTAGAGGCCACGGCAAGTCATTATGTTTTAACAAAAATATACTTTGTATTCATATAATGATAATTTATTATAATGGTGATAATTGATGCTTCAAGTACTACTAATTCTCCAACAAAGTCGTTTTTCGGGTAACTATTTCAAGTAGTCAAAATAATATTTAAATACATTTTAAATAAATAAGTCTAAAAAACTTAACCGAATAAATATAACACAAAGGGTAGCGACGAAGCCAAAGTAAACTAGAACAGGCTAATTTGATTAGTCAAGAATAGGCTACTTGAAAATTGACTGAGCCGAGCGAGTTGAAGTTTGTATTCGTTTGTTATACGTAGTTTTATGGCTTTTGAATATTTAAAGGTCAAATTTGTGACCCTTTAAAATATATTTAAGAAGGCACTTTAGTAAGAACTTACCGCACCCTTTGCAAGCTTACTGCATTACCCAATGGTTGACTGGCAGAGAATGCTTCTAGCATTAAGTCCACCTTTTGTACACTAACTGTAAGTTTGTGTAATAAAGTTTTAAATAAATAATTAATAAGAAGTAGTTACCTACCTAACTACCACGCAATTTATAAAATGGTAAACGTGTGCCATACCATCAAATAGTACGACACACGTTTTAAGCTTACCATTTTAAAAAAATATTTGAGAAGCCGATTAAACTAAGATTGGTCAAATATTTCAGAATTTCATAACAAAATATCAGCATAGGTAATTTATATTGAGCGCAATCGTGGCTACATGCTAAGGATGTAGGTATGGAGGTAAAATAAGTAGAAAATATAACAAAACTGACGTAAGACTTACTTACAATTGTGTTACAATAGATTTAATAGAAAGTACAAAAAGTAAAAGAAAATGCATCTCCTGCACAACGTCTCCAGTCGTTTGATAAGTTGATGCTATTACTGCACTGGATGGCTCAAGATCCAAAGAGCAGCTGAGATTAACGCCTCGACATGTCTGCTTAACCAGTTTTAACTGGCAATAAATTCTAATCAGAATAAAAAGAGTAAGTTTGTTTTGAAATTACATGACTTTAGGTGAGTTTTTGCAGGATTTTCAAAATCATTTAATTTAAGTACCTACCTACCTATATGAAGCAATTGATAGTAAGTTGGTAATGTTGTTTCCAGCCCTCCTAGCATGACCAATAAAACTCGATATAATATTATGATTATTTATCGAAACAGTGAGCATGAACGTGACGTCACGGTCATGCTCGCTGTTTCGATGAAAGTTCATATTTTGACAGTTGGGTGACGATAAGGCGCTATTATATCGTATCATATCGTGTTTTGTTGGCCATGCTAGGGGGGGAGGGGTGGTGGAAGCGTAAAAACAACTTTATGCACAATGTACCTATTACAATCCAAATACTGAAATAGTACAGTCGCTGGCATAGGAACTAGTTACTTAATATGTATATTACAATTCTAATCATTTCTAATGATAGATTAAAACTTGTGAACGATTTAGCAGGTACTTAAACTAATACAGCTTAAGTTAGTCGACCAACTTGGTCTAGACTAGACCATTTAGCTTTTAGTGTTCTACAAATGGACTAGTTAAATAATAAACTAGTGTGTAACTCGTTATGCATTCACGACTAAAACAGCCCATTATAACCTCGTATAACTTTTAACGCTAACAAACAAAATGAAACTATTCTATAGTTGAAAACTGGTAAACCTAATGAGCTTATTAAACATTTATGTATTTATTTTTGACAACCTTCTTAGTAAGAGGCGGGAACGACAGACTTGGTGTCGCCATCTCTGAGGTCCCGTGTCAATGTAGAAAACGAACTTTATTGTGTTGGGTGCGGGTGTTGTGATACAGCTATTGTTTCTGATTTTTATAACAAAAATATTGAGCTACTTATTTTAAGATCAAAGCCATTATGTGATATTGCACAATACAGAACTTATTTATATTTTAAAAAATGGACAAAGAATTGAAGGGGAAATAATGTAAGGCCTAACAGCGCGCTTGATTTTCCTGGAACAAACGGCTTTGACTTTAAAAATGGAAACACAATTTAAAGTGAGAATAATCGCAAAACGCTGTGCATTGCACTTAAAATCGGAGGAAGGAAGTGGCAGTGAAATAAATGTGCAACATTTACATTACTAAGTAGATTCGGCTTACACACAAAGAAAGCGGGGAACGTATAGAGCTCTAAAACCTTATTTTGTACTCACGAAGTGAGAGTTCTAAGCGGATCTAGATTACTTTCTGGTTCTGCTATATCTAGAAGTATTTGCGTCTAAAAATACATGCTTACTTACGAGTAGTAAGTATTCTTCTTCTAATTCTGTCAACTTTTACTAAAGGATCAATAGTGAAAAAATAATCATATTGGTTTCAAGATTACTTTTTAAAGAGTTGGTATATGAATAAATAATTTAATTAATTATCCTAACTGCATACTCGTATACTTTGGGTTATTCATTTCAACATTTTATACATGATTATTCAATGGGTACTAAATATGTATTGCAATATTTAATAAAAAAAACTTACTGCAACATTTTCTAGCCATTGTCTGTCTGTTTAATTCGCGAATACAATTAAATTTTGCATTTCAATTCTGTATGTCCCACCATTTCGAACACATTGTAATCTGTAACGCAAGCGTTCAAGATAAAATGTATTGTTAACGCTGCTAATTAACAAAGTTAATTGTTTAAGTTAACCAGCGTGAAGTTTTAACGAAAAACAATTTGTAATTCAAACTGCCAGTTACGTTCGTTGATTAAACAAATTAACTATGGCAGGAGACCTTAGCAGGAGACTGATTCATTTTACTACCTAAATATGGATACAGATCTTCTTAACTTGGTAGAATATGATTCGTGCACTGAGTTACTAGATCGGTAAATGAAATATACGTATGTAATGTACGTTAAGAATATGAATAAATGAATTGAAAGTTGGTTATAAAATATAAATAAGTATTGATTTTGTTATCATTTAAAAATATTAATAAGATCAAAATGTACTTTTCTCAAAAAATATATAAATAAAAGCAACACACATACATTACAAATACATTAACAAAACAGAAATTATGTTTTATTGGTAAAAGTACAATTCCTTTAGTTAAAACATCAAAGCTTAACATTATTTGCGATTCAACCCAAATGTTTGTTGCAAAATCCCCTGAGTACAGTTAATACATATTATATTGATCAAAACTACTTCATAGCATAGGTCGACAAAGTTAGTGGACAAGCATTACCACATGTCAGCGGAGCTTACAATGGAACTTAGTATTCAATAATTGTAGAGAACAAAACATATACTGAAATTCAATTAAAGGTGAAAAAGGCTGAAAGGATAATACGGTCGTCTGATCTTAAATTCGATAGTACATAACGAGTTACTTTTAACGTATTAATGCTGTAATTTAAGCTGAACTTTTAACTTAGAGGTTAAATCGTACAATGCACTGTTTTGAAGCTTAAACGGGTTTATTTAAGAGCGATAACATCTCAATGCTTGCAATACAAACTCTCAAGTCAAAAATATTAAACTAACAAACCAATTCTAACAAGACTTTCCATTCTTAAGCAAATCATACCAGTCTAAAAAGTTGATAAAGGAGTTTTGAAAAGGTCTTATAATAAAGCAATTATTGCCGATTTCTGGCTAGTTTGAAAAGGTAAACATTTTTCTCACGCAACAATAATAATTTATTATCTTAAGAAAAGTACAATGTCAAATATTTTGATAAGCCTGACTTGCTATGAACGACAATACTAATTTAAATAGGTTTGTTTATTTTCAAAATTTTGGACTTGAGAGTTTGTATGAAAAACCGTGCAACAATAACGATCGTAGCTCGATTTACTTGATCCAATTTCGTCATTTCCGTGCCATATTAGGAAGTATCTTCTATATTTATGCAATCGTTTATTCTGTGGCTCTTTGACCAACTCTACCGTTGAATCTGATTGCGGCTAATTTTGAACACAAATGGATAAAGCAAGTGAGTTGGAAAGGTTCCTAGAGTGCTCCATCGATTTTCCCCTTCTGTAGGCACAATATTGCACTGGGAAATTAAAATTGACATCTTAAAGCGGGTGGATTCAGCTCAGTCGGAATAATTTAGTGCCAGCTCCCAAAACGGGAACGATGACGTGTGAATTTCGTTCGCCAGAGAGCTTTCGGGCCGAGCCAGATATGTTTGAGAATTCACGAACATTGAATTTCTAAGCTCGCACAAACTACTACATTGTTAATTTCGTATATTTAAGGCAAAACATTTTGGGTGGTTGCTGTAAATTTTAAAGTAGCACGTTGACCTTGTTGATGTTCATTAATTTTATTCATTTATAGATGATCTTGTACCTAAGGTAAAATTAAATATAAAAGAATCGCGTTTTTCTGTTTTATATTGATGACATAATGTTTACCTTATTGTTAATACTAAATAGTTGTATCTATCATCATCATTATCACCAGACTATATCAGTCCACTGCTAGACGCAGGCCTCTCCAAAAGAAGGATTTTGCCATAATCGCCACGCTTGGCAGGCGGGTTGGCGATCGCAGTTTGGCCAATGGTGGAGGAGACGCTGCTGCCCGTCTTCTTATGGTGGTTCTCCTGTAGTCGCCTCTTACGACACCCATAGGAAGAGAAGGGGTGGTGATATTCTTTTAACGTGCCGGCACCACACGACACGTTGTATCTATGAATGCGCTTAATACAAAATAAATACTTAAATCAAAACGTTATTTTGACACAATTAATTAAAAAAAATACTTTAAAATTAGTTGAGCGTAGCCCAGCCATAATATTCAATCTTTTAGCATGAAATACAACTCTTCGTTCTGATCTTCGCTTTCATGATCGCCATGATTGATTGATGAATCACGATTCATAGGATCACTTTAGCTACGTGGAATTAACTGGCCAATCGATTTGGAAAGAACCAATGCAAAGCCCGGAACAGATCAAAAAATCTGGGATTGGACAATGTGATTTAAAAAGATCGATCGACGAATCCTTATTTATTATACTTACAAAAAGAATCTTAATATGGCGTTACAACACTTTTTATAACTACCATGTAATTTTAGGCCTTTTTATGCCACGAAACTAGCGTTTGAGATGATTGCATTGCATTCTAACGCTTATGCGATACAAATAAATGAGATTTTTTTCGATCTTTGTTTGACAATAACGCTAAAGGTTTAACGCTGCACGCTGTTGGATTGGTAGCCACATTAAATAAGGCAAATGTTTCAGCAATTAAGTCAGTTGCTTTTCTCTTCCTAAGTCAGTTGCTTTTCTTGAATTTAGCTTGTTACACTGCAGTGTATTTAGATAATAGGGACGTGATAACATGTGATAGGAATTCAATTAATTTGCCAAAAATCTTTCATTTTAGAAGTTTATGACCACCTGATAGTTACAAATCGTTTAAATATTCTAAATTAGTTTTACTCGACTTAACTATTTAATCATACCTAAAAGCTACTTTAATACAGTGTAGCAAAACTTATCCCACAGTTAACTTCCAGAGAATATCGTATCAGAATGTTGCTCGCAAGTTGTATTACAAACTAGTAGGTAGGATGACGTGAAGTTGTGACCCTTATTTGCAAGGCATCCTGCGTTATGCATACCTCGTTAGATTAGTCCACGACTTCAGTGACATGTGACTGTGACTAACTATTGTCATGACTTGAGCATATATACTTAATACAGGTTGACTGATAATATTTTGTATTGCAACTACAGAACAAAAAATTTTTTTTCTTATTTTTCGAAGATTATTTCGTTTTTTTACCAAAAATACTGAATACTGTTAACAATAAACAAACTTTATTATAAATAAAAACTGATCTCGTTTTCCATTTCTGTTGTAGGCACTAAAATTATAATAAATTAAAAGTTTATAATGTAAAAGAAGTTTTAAGCTTAAACGGCTAGCTAGATACTCGTGTTTTGGACAGCCGCTATAACGGCTGCAGACAAAAATACTAATGTAAAAACCTTATAAATTACATTTTATCCAACTCATTTGTGTTTGTTCTGTATGGTGCGGCGGCAGCGGCTTTCGTCGGATATGAACTAAGTTTATACTTTGCTGTTTTATCATTCAAATCAATTTTATTTTGGTATTACACTAAATAAGGCTCTTTTAAACTATTTTTGTATCCAAACAATGGTGCGAGAAAAAGCTGCACCTTTTTAATGGGGCATTTTGTTGATTATGTATGATTTTTAAAAGCAGGCTTATTAAGAAGTTAAAAAGTACCTATCATGTCATTAAACAAAACAAACTTATTATTTTAAAGAAAATTATCAACAAATGCTGCTTACTATTGTCATCAATCCTTAACTTGAATCAGATCTAAAACATTTATGGTTAAGACAAACATAAACCTTAGCATCTGTTCAATTGCAATTTCAAAATGGATATTTCCGCTCACCCCGTATAATTTATTGCACCCTCTACAGTAGCAATATCGAAAAAGAGCAGTAAACGATACATTCTAAGCTCGTTACGTAAAACATAGGAGGCTAAACGAGTGAGTGACTGCCTCGTGACATCAGCTTGACGTAGGCAACCTAGATACAAACGGGAGAAATGCCAATTCGAACACAAATCGACGAAATCGACTTCGACTATTGTTATGGAAAAGAGCGGATGTGCCCAACGATATGTATATTTATCGTTTTGACTGTACAGTGTAAAAAAAAACTGGTTTATGCGTAAAGGCTTTATATCGCAGGTATCACATCAGAGATCTTTTTTGCTTATATCACATTAAAATTCATAGATAGAGCCAGAAAATATTTTTAGCGACTTTCTACGCAAATTAAAAATCCGCAGCATCTGCAGCAAGAATTCCAGCACAATTTCTTTCAATTGTACAATGTTAAACGTATTAAAAAAAGTTATTTACGGTGGATAATTTCATCGCGTTTTCTGTACAGACTTACTGTTCCGGTGTTTGTTCAAGAAAATTATTACGATAACACTGTAAAATTGTATAGACAAATAATAATGATGAAAGTATTAACTTGTTATAATTTATAGTCTTTAATTTAGAATGTTAAAAATACTTACCTACTTACTTTTATCTTAAAAGCCTACTGAGACTTTATAAAACATAATATCTCATCATTTATCTTTAACGTTTCAAGTATAAGCCAGCAGAGTAAATAAAATTTTTACACAGCATCACAAAGAGCCGAGCCATCATTTTCATATCTTTCTCTCACCTTGTCGTGAACAAGGTTTATTAAAGGTAAAGAAATTCTCTCGGCGTGAATTCTTTGAAGTGACATAAAAATGTACCGCGAAGTGGAAATGATAAAATTGGTTGACCTTTTCAGAAGAACCGTTCGTCTGGTTTGTGGCCAAATTTCTGATTTATACTTAGCAAATTGTTTATTGTGTATAAACGCTTGGCATTTAATGAAATCTTATAAGGCCGCATTCTCACTAGACGTATTGTCAGCCTGACTGTAAGCAGGCGTTAGGCCCGGTTTCCACCAAATTTTTGAATTTTGTGCCGCAAGCGAGCCAGCGGCCGTGGCGCGGCACAATATTTTTAGAAAAATGAGATTTCTCTTCTCCTCTCCACTTTCGTGGAAATCGGTCCTTACCTTAAGCAGTGTACTGCTTTTTCATACATCTTTTGATTAATACCGACAATATAATATTAGTGCTCAGCATTGTCACTGACCCAAAATGCAGTCTGTATCGTGAATCTACGGGGCAGATAGTAAGCCTGCTCACAGCCTGCTCAGAGTCGGCAGCTAACAATAAGTTTGGTGTTGACGCGGCCTAAACATTGACTGGATGGTAATAAGTTTAGGGCAGGTGTATGACGTTCTTCATTCTTTTCATAAAATTATGAAAATAATAAAGTTAAGCACGAGTGTTTATATCATTATGTATCACAGAACTTAATTTTATAGATTTTATTTAGGTAGGTAATCCACAATTCGAAACATTTAATAAAATAATAAAATACGCTTGTTTTGTTTGAATAACCTTGTTTTATTTCGTGATAGTTAAAGTAATGCGAAGACAAAGGTCAAAGTGTTATAAAAACCAAATTAAATAATAAAAGTATAATATCATTATAGTGTCACATGCGGGACGATATTAACTTTACATTTCATTAGCATGTTATCCGTCGTCTATTCACTACACTGTACTTTCATGTTTATGCTAGATAATCCAATGCGTATTTCTTACTGTTAAAATTTGCATGTTTTGCAAACCACGAGAGACGCTTAAATTCGTAAGCAACATTACTAAGAAATGTGAGAGAGAACAATTTCCATGGTATAAATAGTAGTTGACTGCCATTATTTTAATGAATCATTTGTAACTTATCCTTTATAAAAATGATTAAAGAAAAGTTTACAGAAATTTGATTTAATACCTTTTGGCATTCCCTTTTAACGGTATCGATAAAGTATAATTATAGATAAGAAACAGATACAGAACTTGCGTAGGTACTTTGTCGATTTCTTATAATACTTTTCCTTCATCAATGTTTTATTATTAAGTAAATTATAGTAAATCTATATTGTCTAAAAATAAAAAATATCCCCAGACCAATCCAGTGGATTCACGATAATAACAGAAGAAAACAATCTTGACAAACGACTGCCATTCTATTTAACTAACAAGTCTTGGCAGTGTACCTTTTACGTATTTATCGTATACGTTCTACGAATATTTTCTTTTATCCGGACAACACTGTCGTTAGGCAGATAGAAAAGTTTGACACCGCGACGCATCGCAACCATTTTATATACAGGGCTACGCCCTTAAGCTTTTAAGCTACATTGCAAAGTAGTATTAATTTTAGAGGATAAGGCTAGCTAGAGATCAATGAAAAAAATACTTATGCCCACTTGCGCATCTCAGGATTAGCAACTCAAATCTCGAACTATCGTAATAAACATTATTCTATAGCTGTCAGATTGTATGACGATGACAAAATCTCGTACTTAACTAATCCAGTTGTGCGCATCTCCACTCTAACGTGATTAATAATTTTAAAGTTTGCATTTCAGAATAAAATTTACTTTAATACTTCCTACAAAAAGAAAAAAATCCACGATATCTTTTTTAAAACATAACGAATAAAATCATAAAAAAAAACCTTACTTAGATCGATTAAGGTACCAACTCTAAGTCGCTAAGGAGCGAAA